>OV702296.1:16446496-21446496 GCA_916181665.1 Avena sativa
GCTGAGAGACACCTTTATGATCACCCTGTTGCGGTGTGACAGTTGATGCAGTCAAGGAAGCCTCCGGTGATAATAATTAGATATGATCTTACGGTCAAAGGATTGAGTTACTACGTTTTACTAGTTATCGCAATGTTGAATTTTGTGATTGGATCTCATTGCAATACTTAAGTTGGGTGTGTGTCCGTCACATCATTCATCCAATGACATAACCCTATTATCAATTGACATAAATATCCATGATCAGAAAACCTTGATCATCACTTGACCAATGAGCTAGTTGAGTAGAGGTTACTAGGTACTTGATTTGTTTACATACCATACGTGTATGTATTAATGTTTCAGCTTAATACAGTTATAGTATGGCATAAAATTTATTATGAATATTTAAGATATAACAATAGAAGCATTGCAAGATGGGAGCTCGAGTCAGCCCCTCGCTCATGCCCGTGTTATTGTCTCCCCTTTTTTCTAATTCTCTGGCGACGACGTCCCTTCTCTGGCGACGACAACCCTTCTCCTGCCTGCGAGTTATGTCTAGCTTCACTTCGGCCTCCTGTTCGTCTTGACCGTAGTATGGTGCCATGCCGTTGACCTGTATGATGGATGAAAATGACAACCGTGACACGCGAGGAAGGTTAGATCTCGCATCAAATTGTTCTGATTAGAGAGGTCGCTTGGTGTGGAGAATCAATTGACGCAACTCGGGAGCTCAATTGGGGGCATTTTCTGTAGAGAATGCGACCGGCAGGGGAGACATTCGGATTATTTCCAATGCAAAAGGGACTAAAGAAAATTAAGTAATTAAGGAAACTTTCTTGTACTTTCTGCACATTTAATATTATTGTACATTTAATTTCAAGGGATCCCTAAATTTAATTTGTTTATTGAGTTAGTGTCTCAGTTGCAATCAAGTGAATCAATGAGGTGAAAGTTAAACTTTAAGATTTAGGGAGATGGAAGTATAAAAATAAGAAAATGACACAACTCTTGAACACTTTCAAATTAAAAAATTATACAACTCTTTATATAAAAGAGAGTTTATAATTTTTAGAGGGTGAAAAGTAATGCATTCACTAAAATCTTTATGTCTCATGCATATAGAAAAATTATACAACTCTTGCATACTTTAAAATTACACTTTGAACATGATAATGTTGTCCTAAGAAAATTTTGAGAGTTTACCATTTTTAGAGAGTGAAAAGTAATGCTTAAACTAAAGGCATCCCTAAACAAAAATATTTATGTCTCATGCGTATACCAAAATTATACACCTTTGAACACTTTTGAAATCGCACTTAGGACATGATAATGTTGTCTAAGAAAATCTTGAGGGTTTATCATTTTCAGAGATTGAAAAGTAATGCATAGACATGCATATACGAAAATTATACACCTTTGAACACTTTCCCTTCAAATCACACTTGGGATATGATAATGTTGTGCTAAGAAAATCTTCACAGTTTATCAATTTTAGAGAGTTAAAAGTAAGGCATAAACATGCATATACCAAAATTATACAACTCTTGAACACTTTTTCTTCAAATTACACTTAGGACATGATAATGTTGTGCTCAGAAAATCTTGACAGTTTATCATTGTAACATCCCAAAAATATTAATCAAGGTTATCAAATTCCAATCACCTAAATTTAGGGTTAACAAAAACTTTTGTTAATTAAATCCATATGAATGCATGTGTGTAGGTGATGAATGCATGAATGCTTGTATGGACTTGTGTGATTGTTATGAATGTCAACGATTGGTTTTAAGATGAAAACAACATTATCTAAATCATTTTCAAGCAGAATCAAATCAATAGAAATTCAAAAACAAATCATATAAGCAAATGGTCATTTTTGCCAATCTTGTTCACTAGACCACTTTGAGTGTTTCTAGTCCAAGATTTCTAACAGAAACAAATCCAATTCTATTCATCCCTTGTTAGACCAAATAAAAGTGAATCCAAGCCCACCTTGCAAACCCACAGAAACATTTGGCAACCCTATTCAAATGACATTAAAAAATTGAATCTAGTTCATATATGGTAAGATCACCATTCTCAAAAACCAACCAAACCAGTTCACCTTGACAAATCCAAACAACCAGAGACTACCTAGTATGTGACCATTGCACCCACCAAGTTTCACCCAAAATTCAAATGTGAATTTCTTTCGGCCATTTCATCAAACACCTGGAGACATAAATCAAATTTGGCCAAACTTCACTGTTTTGAGCAGTGATCACCCCAAACCTTGTCCCCCATTGATCACCCTTGTCTCCCCCAGCAACAACGAGTGCATTAAACCAGCTTAGACCCCTACCATTGCACCATGCCGTGCATGACCGAGCCACCCCTTGCCAGCCGACCATGACGAGCTAGAACGAGCCATCGCCGCGCCTAGCCACCATGTCCAGGAGGCCCGCCACCGTCCACCGCCACCCTTGTCTAGCCCTCGAGCCTTGACAAGCCGTGGACCATCGAGAACACACACGCCCAGTTTGTCCCTGCCATGCCTAGAGCGCGCCGGCTCGCCGAAGCCGACCGCCTTGCACAGACCGCGCCTCGCCTTCGCCGCCTATCCACACTATCACCACCGTTCCAGGAGACCGCCAGACATGCCCGTTAGCCGCCGTGCGACCAGGAGCGCCTGTGCATCGTCAAAAACATCGTCGGTGCCGCTCAGAGCACCAACGCGTTCCGACCAAACCACACCGCCCCTTGCCGCACCATCAAGCATTGAGCACCGCCAGGAGACCGCGCACCGTCCCCTAGTCTCATCCATCCCCGTAGCTCGCTATAACACCGACCCCAACGAGCACTTCCCATGTCGCTCGGCCTCTCTCGCTCGCCTATAAAAGGAGGCTTTCCCCGCTTGTTTTCTTCACACCAGTTCACTCCCCACCTCTCACTGATCCTTCCCACCTCTTCCCGGAGCAAGGCGATCTCTCCCTTGCCGGAATTTCGCTGGAGCCTGCCACTACTAGAGGAGAAGGGCGCCGTTGATTGCGGCCACCCCAGGAGGAGCCACCAGTACCAGGAGACCCGCCGTCGTCGACTTCGTCATTCGCCCCCATCGCCGACCATCGCCTGAGCCCCGGTTAGCCGCCCAGACCCCACTGGCCATGCTAGGGTTAGCCCCCGTCGTGTTCTGTTCCGACGTGGACGACGACCGTGAGCCGTTGATCCTTAATTTAATCCTACGGTCGTAATTGCCCCGTACCCCTTCTCCACAGTCTCTATTACTGACGAGTGGGGACACCACTTAACCAGCCCACGCGTGTTGTGCACAGTGGTCTGGCCCAGTTAGAGTTCCTGCGCAACCCACTAGTTTGAAAATAGATTTATTTATTTAGTTTCAAACCTAGTTATGGCAGTAGATTCAAAAATCAATTCAGAGAGATGTACTGAACCAAATTGCATGAAACCAATTTTGTTAGAAAGATATGGAAATTCTTAATCCAAGCCCATTGTATTCAAACCATTTGGAATCATAGATCACCTATAGTAAAAATAACAAGGAAGAGACTTTTCTGCATTCAATTTTTTTTCAAAAATCAACCATAAATGCTTTTGAGTTGATTCCAACTCTCAAAAATCACATTTAACAAGACCTTTCTGAATATATAAAAATATCTAGGTTACTTATAGTAATAATGGACAAGTAATAAAAGAATGCCCCTTAGGCATTTCTACTCACTTAAAATAAAAAGGTTAAACCTTATTAAATTATGACACCACTTTAAATCACATTATCAAGTATTAAAATATGTGGTGACGACATGTGTCAACATGATCCCATATTTTAATTGGAGAATATTAAATCTTAAGTAGTTTTTCAATGAGTAGAAATTACTTTTCTAAAATAAAATAAATAATACTATTGCTTTAATCCTTGTGATGATGCTAGATAATCTAGTGTGAACCCTTGTGTGCCAAATAGAAGTAGTTAAGTATTGTTTAGTGATTGTGTACTTCGTATTTATTTATAGACGTTAGTAGCGACCAAGGATATGAAGAGGAAGGATATTAATACGAGGAAGAAGCAGAGGAGAACTTCAACCACTGCACTGCTCAAGGCAAGCTATTAACTATGCAAGCTATCCTAGCAAGCTAACACTTGCAACTTTGCAAACTAGATAACTTATGCAATGCATTAGGCATGCTTTGATTAGACCACCTTGAGTATACCAAATCCCAGTTTTACTTGCAAGCTTTATTCCTTTATTTTCTTTATCAAATATCTTTGTTTATGTTTACTTAGTGACTTGTGAAGTTTTGGAAGGTTATTAGAGGTAACATAAAGAGCATAAAACTTGGCCTAAGTTAGATAGAATTAGATGTCATCCTAAGGCATGAGATTAGATTTAGATAAGTCACACTTGATTAGCACCCCTCATTAGTGATTACCCCAACTTTAGTGGCTAGTGCTCAGCATAAAACTTGATCACTTTAGATGGGAATACTTGGTGAAAATGGTTTTTAAAACCTTAGAATGATGAGTCATTCTAATGAGATGTTTTGACATGTGTTCTTGAACACCAGATGATTTTGATGATGAAAATGTTGAGGCATGAGCCTTAGCCCTTTATAAAACTGATGGTTGTGTTTAGATGCGATACCATTCCAATGTTTACCGTACAACTACAATACCCGAATTTGGGTAGGACTTGACTGGAAGTTTATATATCTTAGTATGGGTTCCCTTGCGGCCGAGGTTTGAGTTGAGGCTACCTCGTGATGATTGTCCACCTATGTAGTTCCCAAGATGACAGATGGTCATGGTTGGGAGACCAAACTCATAGCAGAGGTGCCTATACTAGGGTGTGTAATCTAAAGGTTAGGATTGATTATCCGCATACTGAGTATGGTGATTCAGGATTGTTCCTAACGGATGCATCGAATATTGTGGTGAAAGTGTACCAACTCTGTAGAGTGTCAAACTATTCAAAAAGCCGCGTCCGCACTTATGGACAGTTGTAGTGGCATATTGTTTCGTCGTCGGATGTTTTCAAAATGACTTGTGAAATGAATCATGACTTTGACTTGACCACAACAGGGTTGTGAAAGTGAAATCTAAGTTCCCACTTAGGTGTTATAAAACCTTAAACTAGTTTTTCTTTGCTTCTAAACTCAGTTAGAGGTAAATCTGGCTTTTTGCAAAACAACCTAGAGCTTAGTGTTCCTACTTGAACCCCATTACTTGTTAGTGATAGTTTGCGAGTACTTAAAGAGTACTCATGGCTTTGTCCCTGGCTATTCCCGTGGCCAGACTATGATGCGGATTACCAGGATGATGGACAACATGAAGTCTACGACAACTAGGATCATCTCCCATCGTCAGCATTGCGTGTGACCCTAAAGATGGAGATTCGCCCACACTACCGTTATTATTTTATTCCGCTGCGTTGATTGTATTAAGACTGGATCATGAGATCCTTTATTTGTAAGACCTTTATTATGGTTTGTAGTGGATGATGAACTATGGTACCAATATGTTATGTCTCGCAAAAATGGTAATCCTGGGATTGTGATGTATGGCATAACATGCCCCTGGGATTAAAAATCCGGGTGTTGACAAGTTGGTATCAGAGCCATCCTGACCATAGGACACCTTAGTTAGAATGGACGCTTGAATCAAAAACCTTAGTTTCAAAACAAAAGAAGTGAGTATTTATGAAAACCTATTCTCATTCTTATCACTAAGATTCTTTCATGAAAATTCATGTCCCTAAAAAATTCTTGCAAACTTACATAAAATTTGACACACTTGATCACTATACTAACTTAGTTATCCTATATTCTTATAGATGGACATGAAGTATAGCAAGTTCTATCAGTTGGGCAATGGAGGAGATCTCATCTTTGAGCTTGATTTGGACCAACTCTCGGAACTTATTGAGCACCCGCACCCCGAGTTCTTCGGAGCCCAGCCCAACGATCAGAAAGGAGGAGAATTGCAATGGCTGAGTATTGCAAGTCTCAGAGGCAAGATTGAAGCCCCCACCTCAGAGGGAATCTAGTTCACCTTAAGAGAGAACAACTGGTTAGATGGACTCGCCAGGGCCATGCATGAAGCTCTTGCCTGTTTGTGTGGGAAAAGCATCAATTAGATCAAGGGCACGCGCTTTGAGTTCTACCCAAGGCGTGATGCTATGGGACAACCATTGGAGGTACCAAGTCACCCGCAGTTGAAGCATCAAGTGGACAATCTCAGCTTCATGATGTATGACAGGCAGAAGGAGTTGGACAGTGCCCGCACCTACGCCAACCACAACTATGCCATCGCAGCCAAGAAGGAACAGACCATCGCCATGCTTGTGAAGGATCGCCAGTCACGTCTCCTTTAGCTTGACAAGAAGGAGCGCATCATTGCCCGCCTTCGTCACAGATTGACAAATTTGGAGGAGACCATCCATGAGCGGGACATGCAGCTTGAGGAGAGAGCGAATGCAGGGGAATATATCCGCGGAGACCCTTACTCCTACCTCAGTGATGATGATGACTTCCTGGAGGATCAAGCCATGGACTTCCACACTGATGACGATGATTCCGCCTTCATTTATGATGATGATTACGATGAAGCCAACGATTCTGAGGAGTAGTAGCACTTGAGCACTAGCGTTAGTGAGTTGTATCCGGTCCCACTGTATCATAGGTTCACAGAATGGTTCTTAAAACCATCTATTTCCTTGTTGTGGTGTGTGTGTTTGTATTGTGTGTTATGAATGAATGAATGAAAAGCAAGTTGCTAGTTATCAAAACCAGAGTCAAACTCCAAGTTTAAAAACTTTTCCAAAAACAAAGCCCCGAACCTTAGAAATTTCCCTCTTTTCTAATGATCTATCTCAATCTTCAGATGCCTCGCGGAGGAAGCAGTTCATCCCCGGACCCAATGCTACAAATCTTGCAAATGGTGGTTTCAGACCGCGAACCTGAAAGAGCCGAACGTTAAGCCAACTTAGCCACCCTTCAACACATAGCTCAGATGACCCAGAATAATCAAGGCCATGGAAACCAGGACAACCATGGATCCAAGATCAAGAACTTTCAGAACACCAATCCACTCATCTTTAGTAAGTCTGAAGAGCCATCAGATGCCGATGACTGGTTGCAGACTATGAAGAACAACTTAGAAGTCGCAGGAGTGGAGGCCAACGAGAAAGTACTGTTTGCCACCCACTATCTTGCAGGAGATGCAAGAGCTTGGTGGAATAACGTTTGCGCCATGAATGGAGGACAGATGATGACTTGGGATGAATTAAAACTCAAGTTTAGCCGAACCCATGTGCCACCGGGTTTAATCAAGAGGATGAGAGATGAATTCAGAGAATTGAAGCAAGGGAGGATGACAGTAGTTGAGTACCGTGACAAATTTCTGTCATTAGCTAAGTATGCACCAGATGAGATTGACATGAAATCCAAGAAGAAGGAGAGATTCTTGAATAGTCTGCATGATGAGATGTAGACAGTGTTAATCAGTATTCCATTTGCTGACATTGAAGCCTTAGTGGATTCTACCATTCAGATGGAAGGCAAGATCAACCAAGACAATGAGAACCACAAGCGTCGAATGATGCATCAACCAGGAACCCACCATACCCCAAAGTATCGCCCCAACCCATCTGCAGGATTTACCCCAAGAAACAATAGACCCCCGATGAACCGTCCGAACTATCCCAACCGTGGAGGAGGAAACCAAAGGCCCGGAGGAAACCACAACAACAACCTCGACAACTCCAACAACTTTAACCGTGCACCACCCAAGTTCAACAACAACAACACTAATCCCAACCCCAATACTTCCCCAAGGACTGGAAACAATGTTGTGCCTGTTGCAGGAAAGGACAAGTCTCAGGTGACTTGTTATGAATGCGGAACCAAGGGTCACTATTACAACGAGTGTCCCAAGAAGCTTGCAACAGCCCCCAATGTGAATCTGCCAGCTCAGCAGCAACGCCGTGTTCATCCTGGAAGGAGATTTGCCCCAGGGAATTCGCTCAACCACAACGGCCGTCTGTTTCACATGAATGCTGAAGAAGCCCAAGAAGCGCCAGATGTCGTGCTGGGTATGTTTTCTGTTAACTCAGTAGTTGCAAGAGTGCTGTTTGATTCTAGAGCATCGCACTCGTTTGTTACAGAATAATTTGCATGCACTAGTAAGATTCGACCAACAAAATTGAAGAATGTTATGATAGTTCAAATACCTGGTTCAACCACCAAAGCTAGACAAATTTGCAAGGCTGTACCTATCATAATCCATGGCATATATTTTTATGCTAATCTAATAGTGCTCGGAACCAAAGGTTTGGAAGTAGTAATAGGAATGGATTGGATGTCGAAACATAAAGGATTAATCGACTGTGCTAAGAAAGCCATAACCATGACTAGTACAGCCGGAATATCAGTAGAGCATGTATCTGAAACCTTGCCCTTTCAATTCAAGTGCAACAAGAGTCTAGCCCAACCAACCATTGACCAAATCAGTGTAGTCTGTGAATACCCCGATGTATTCCCAGATATTTTGCCCGGTATGCCCTCAGATCAGGATATCGAGTTTATCATTGAACTAATCCCTGGAACCAAATCCATATCTTAGAGACCTTATAATATGAACCCATCTGAATTAGTGGAGCTGAAGAAGCAACTGGATGCTATGCTGGAGATAGGACTAATTCAACCAAGTGCGTCACCATGGAGATCACATGTCTTGTTCGTGGATAAGAAAGATGGAGGTAACCGTTTGTGTACGGATTATCGGGAGCTGAATGATGTCACCATCAAGAACAAGTACCCACTACCGAAGATAGAAGATCTGTTTGACCAGTTGACCGGTGCCAAAGTGTTTTCTAAGAATGATCTTAGAACTGGTTATCATCAACTAAAGGTTCGCGCAGAGGATATTCCAAAGACTTCCTTTACCACTAGATATGGACTGTAGGAGTACACTATCATGTCTTTTGGATTAACCAATGCCCCCGCTTATTTCATGAACCTCATGAATAATATTTTATGGACTTCTTGGATAAGTTTTTCGTTGTTTTCATTGATGACATTCTGATCTATTGCAAATCAGAAGAAGAACATGAGCTACAGCTGAGGACCATCCTTGGAACCCTTAGGGAGCATTAGTTGTATGCCAAGTTTAGCAAATGTGAATTCTGGTTACAGGAAGTAGGATTCCTTGGACATATCATGTCGGCCGGAGGAATTGCTGTTGACCCTGCCAAGGTTAAGGATGTTGAGGAATGGCAAGCCCCAACTACTCAAACCCAAGTTCGTGCATTTCTCGGATTAGCGGGATACTACCGCAAGTTCGTAGAAGAATTTTCGAGCATCGCAATACCCATGACCCAATTGTTGAAGAAAGATAAGAAGTTTGAATGGACGGACAAATGTGAAGCAAGTTTCCAAGAGCCTAAGAAGAGATTGATCTCAGCCCCAATATTGATTATGCCAGATATTACGAAGCCTTTTGATGTGTTTTGTGACACATGCAAGATCGGTCTCGGATGTGATGCAAGAAGGCAAAGTCATATCATATCTATCCCGACAACTGAAGCAACATGAGCAGAATTATCCTACCCATGACCTTGAACTAGCAGCCATAGTTCTAGCCTTGAAGACATGGCGGCATACCTTGTAACATCCCAAAAGTACTAAACTAGAATCATCAAACTCTAATCATCAAAATTTAGGATTAACAAAAACTTTTCTAAATAAAAATATGAAGGCATGCATGTGTGTATGCATCCCAATTTGAATTCTTTTGAATTACCTTGCTTGTTTGTTTCTTTGCTTGTAAAAGGATGCTTAGGTGAAATAAACATCATCTAAACAATTCCCAAACTTTTCCCAAAGACAAATAAATCAAAACAAACAAATTAAGTGAATGGTCACTTTGGCCAAATTAACTCCCATGCCTACTTTGGCTGTCTCTAGCTTTCAAAACTTAACAGAAACTTGTTTGGATCTTTACACCCCTTGATATTACTCATAACAAAGTACCAAGGCCCACCTTGTGATCATCTAGAAACATTCAAATGCATAGTTTAAATGACAGTTCGAAATTGAATCTATATCATCTGGGAAGATCCCACTTTTTCAAAAACCACTCAAACAAGCTCAACTTTCAAAACCCAAGCATCTACAGACTCACCAGCACATGCCTAGCACACCCACCAAAAATCTTTTCAAAATTCAAAACTTGAATTCATGCGGCCATTTCATCAAACACCTTGCAGATTCAAATCAACAAAATCACAAACACTATTTTGAGAAGTGTTTTGAGCCTAACTTGTTCCCTCTCTGGACACCACTAGCCTTAGTAGATCATCTAACAACCTTAACTAATCTCTAGCACCACTGTAGGTTGGCCATTGTCATCAATGGTGAGAAGGCCGAGTGCACCCTTGCCACCCACATGTCGATAGCGAGCTAGGAGAAGAACCAAGCCTAGCCAACATGTCTGGGATCAAGCCAGCACCCCACCGCCACTCCCTGTCCCAGCCGCGAGCGATTCCAGCCCCTGGACCACACGCACAGACCTTACCAACCTTCTCTGCAACCATGCCGAGAGCGCGCCCCCTGCGCCACGCTTGACAGATGCCCACAGACCGCGCGCCGCCCTTGCCGCGTGCATACATGATCACCACCGTCCCAGCAACCCCACAGACACGCCCGTTCGCCGCCGCGCATACCACGCGTGCTGTGCGCCATAAAAACTTCTGTCGGCCACGCTCAGAGCACCGCAGCGTTCCGACCGATCAGCACTGCCCCACGCCTCGCCACCACGTCGTTGAGCTTCACCAGGGAGCACAGCACCGCCCCCTACCGTCGCCCACGCCGATAGCCCTCTGTGCCGTCGACCACGACGAGCTCAGCTTGCGCCCGTCGGTCCTGTCTCGCCACTATAAATAGAGCCCTGCCCCACTCGAATTCTTCACACCATTCCACTCCCCTCTCACCCAGAACCACCCCGCCTCAGTCCCTGAGCAAGGCGAGCAGCGCATCGCCGGAATTTGGCTGGAGCGCGCCGCTGCTGGAGAAGAAGGGAGCCAGCGATTGGAGCCACCCCAGGAGAAGCCGCCGGTACCAGGAGGTTCGCCTTCGTCGACTTCATCGTTCGCCCGCCTCGCCGACCCTCACCTGAGCCCCGGTGAGCCTCCCACAACTCCCACCTGCCGCGTTAGGGTTCTATCTCGCCGTCGCTGCCCGACGTGGACGATGAACCAGAGCCGTTGGATTAGAACTAGATCCAACGCACCACGTTGCCCCGTACCGCTTCGAACCCCCCGTCTCACTGACGCGTGGGGACATCAACTTAACCAGCCCGCATAAGCGCTGCGCGTAGAAGGCCGGCCCATTAGCAGTTCCCGCATAGGCCAGTTGTTTGAATTTGGATTTTTCCATTTTCATTCAAACACAGTTCTGTACCTAGTTTCAAAAATCAACGCAGCTCGATTCAGTGAACCAAATTGAATGAAACCAATTTTGTTAGAAAGACATTGAAATTATTAATCCAAGCCCATTGGATTCAAATAATTTGGATCTATAAATCACCTTTAGTAAAAATAACAAGGCAGAAGCTTTTCTGCATTCAAACATTTTTCAAATTTAAACCATAATAGCTTTTGAGTTGATTCCAACTCTCAAAAATCAAATTTGATCATACCTTTCAGAATAAATAAAAACATATGGGTTTACTTACAGAAATAATGTTCAAATAATAAAAGGATGCCACATAGGCATTTCTAGTCATTTATTTTTATTTAAAATAAAAGGTTAAATCTTATTAAATTGTGACACCACTTTAAATCACATTCCCATGTACTGAAATGTGTGGTGATGACATGTGTCAACATGATCCCATGTTTGGTTTGGAGAATATTAAATCTTAAGTAGTTTTTCAATGAGTAGAAATTACTTTTCTAAAAATAAAAGAAATTAAACCAAGCTTTAATCTTGTAATGTTAGTGATGATGCTAGATCATCTATAGTACCTTTTGTGTGATGATTGAAAATAGTTAAGTATTGTTTGGTGATTGTGTACCTCGTATTTATTTATAGACGCTAGTACCGACCAAGGATACGAGGAGGAAGGAGGATACTACGAAGAAGAAGCCGAGAAGAACTTCAACCACTGCTCTGCACAAGGCAAGCTTATACTGATACTGATGCAAGCCTTACTAATAAAGTTGACCTATGCAAGCCAATTCTTGCAAGATACTCTATCTATGCAAGCTAACGCTTTCCATTATGAGAGTTAAATAACCTATGCAATGCACTAAGCATGCTTGGTTAAATACATTTGAAGATACCCAATCCTAGTTTTACTTGCAAGCTTTATACTTTATTTCTTTATCAAAGCTCTTACTTAGAGTTTACTGGAATAAATTGTAGATATTAGAAAGATAATTGAAGGTTGCATAAAGAGCATAAAACTTGGCCTAAGCTAGATAATCGTTATGTCATCCCAAGGCATGAGATTAAACTTAGTTAAACTCCACTAGTTTACCACCCCTCATTAGTACTTACTCCCACTTGTAGATGCTAGTGCTAAGCATAAAACTTGATCAAATTTAGATGGGAATACTTGGTGAAAATTGTTATGAAAACCTTGGAACGATGGATCATTCTATTGAAATGTTTTGGACATGTGTTTCCGAACACCAGATGATTTTGGTGATGAAAATGTTGAGGCATGAGCCTTAGCCCTTTATAAAACTGATGGTTGTCTGGATGCGATACCATTCCAATTTTACCGTACAACCACAATACCTAAAAATTGGGTAGGGCTTGACTGGAAACTTATATACCTTAGTATTAGTTCCCTCATGGCCAAGGTCTGAGCTGAGGCTACCTTGTGAAGATTGTCCACCTGTGTAGTACCCAATATGACAGTTGGTCATGGTTGGGAGGCCAAACTCATAGGCGAGGTGCTTATACTAGGGCGTGTAATTGAAAGGTTAGGATTGATTATCCGCATACTGAGTATGGTGAATTCAGGATTTGTTCCTGACGGATGTATCAAATGTTGTGGTGAAAGTGTACAATCTCTGCAGAGTGTCAAACTATTCGAATAGCCGCGTCCGCGGTTATGGACAGTTGGAGTGGCCATACTGTTCCCCCGTCAGATGTTTTCAAAATGACTTGTGAAATGAATTGAGATTTTGACTTGACCACAACAGAGTTATGACAGGAGATACAAGTTCCCACTTAGGTGTTATAAAACTTCAACTAGCATTCTTTGTTTCTGAACTTAGTAGATATAAATCTGGCTTCTTGCAAAACAATCCTAGAGATTAGTGTCCTACTACAAAAACCCCCTTCACTTGTTAGTATTAGTTTGCGAGTACTTAAAGAGTACTCATGGCTTTGTCCCTGGCTATTCCCGTGGCCAGAATATGAAGAGGAGTACCAGGATGATGGATCCTAGGAAGGTTACGACAACTAGGATAATCTCCCATCGTCAGCATTGCCTGTGACCCCGAAGATGGAGCTTCGCCTACGCTACCGTTATATTACGTATTTCCGCTGCTTGAGTTGTATTAAGAACTGGATCATGAGATCCTTATTTGTGTAAGACCTTATGCATGGTTTGTAATGGTGATGTACTATGGTATCCAATTCTGTTATGTCTCGCAAAAATGGTAATCCTGGGATTGCGATGTATGGCATAACAGGCATCTGGGATTAAAAATCCGGGTGTTGACAAGTTGGTATCAGAGCCATCATGACCATAGGAGACCCTAGTTAGACTGGACGTTTGAATCAAAAACTTAGTTTCAAAATCAAAGGAAACGAGTATTTACAAAAACTTATTCCCATTCTTATCACCTTGATTCTTTTACAAAAATTCATGTTCCTCAAAAACTCTTGCAAAATACATAAAATTTGACACACTTGATCACTCTACTAACTTACTCGTCCTATATTCTTATAGATGGACGTGAAGTATAGAAAGTTTTATCAGTTGGGGAATGGAGGAGACCTTATCTTTGAGCGGGATTTGGACCAGCTTTCGGAACTTCTGGAGCGTCCGCACCCCGAGTTCTTCGGAGCTCAGCTCAATGATCAAGGAGGAGAAGATCTGTAGTGGCTAATTGTTGCAAGTCTCCGAGGAAATATTGAACCTCCCACTGAGGAGGGAATTCAATTAACCTTAAGAGAGAACAACTGGCTTGATGGACTTGCCAGGGCCATGTAGGAAGCTCTTGCCCGTCTGTATGGCCAGAGTATCAACCAGATCAAGGGTACCCGCTTTGAGTTTTGTCAAAGGTGTGATGCTAATGGACAGCCACTGGAAGCCCCATACCACCACGAGCTGAAGACTCAGTTGCACCACCTTAGCTTCATGATGTACGATCGTCAGCAGGAGTTGGATAATTGCCGTGACTACTCCAACCACAAGTCCGCCATCATCAAGACGAAGGATCAGACCATCGCCATGCTAGCAAAGGATCGCAAGTCTCGCCGTCGTTAGCTCGATAAGAAGGAGCGCATCATTGCCCGTCTTCGCCACCATATCTCGGATTTGGAGGAGACCATCCACAAGAGATACATGCAGTTGGAGGAAAGGGAGAATGCCGGAGAGGATCTTCGTGGAGACCCCTACTCTTATCTTAGCGATGATGATGATTTTCTGGAGGATCAGGCTATGGACTTCTTCACCGATGAGGAGGATTTCGCCTTCATCAATGACGATGAGGATGATGAGGATGACGACTACACCGACTCCGAGGAGTAGTAGCACTTGAGCACTAGCGTAGTGAGTAGTATTCGGTCCCACTGTATCGTAGTTTCCAGAATGGTTCTTAAAACCATCTGCTTTTTATTGTTTTGTGGTGTGTGTTTGTATCGGGTGCTATGAATGAATGAATGAAAAGCAAGATGCTAGAAAAATCAGAGTCAAATTTTAAAAAAACTATTCAAAGTCCCTGAACCTTAGAAATTTCCCTCTTTTCTCATGATCTATCTCAATCTTCAGATGCCACGCGGAGGAAGTGGTTCATCCCCGGACCCGATGTTGCAGATCCTGCAAATGTTGGTTTCTGACCGCGAAGCTGAAAGAGCGGAACGTCAAGCCAACCTAGCCACCCTGCAACAGATAGCTCAGCTAGCCCACAACAATCAAGGACATGGAAATCAGGACAACCATGGATCTAAGCTCAAGAATTTCCAGAACACCAACCCACCTGTTTTCACTAAGTCAGAAGAGCCCCTAGATGCCGATGATTGGCTGCAAACCATGGAAAACAACCTAGAAGTCGCCAGAGTGGAAGCTAACGAGAAAGTTTTGTTCGCCACCCACTATCTAGCCGGAGATGCCAGAGCATGGTGGAACAGCGTTCGTGCGATGACCGGAGGACAGATGATGACCTAGGAGGAATTCAAGGTCAAGTTCAGCAGAACCCATGTGCCACCAAGTTTGATCAAGAGGATGAGAGATGAATTCAGAGAACTGAAGCAAGGAAGGATGACCGTAGTGGAATACCGTGACAAATTCTTGTCATTAGCTAGGTATGCCCGGATGAGATCGACACCGAAGCCAATAAGAAGGAAAGAGTCCCGAATGGTCTGCACGATGAGATGCAGACTGTGTTAGTCAATATCCCCTTTGCTGATATTGAAGCCCTGGTCGACTCTGCCATCCAGATGGAAGGAAAGATCAACCAAGCCAATGAGAACCGCAAGCGTCTTATGATGCATCAACCAGGAACCCATCAGAC
This sequence comes from Avena sativa, assembly GCA_916181665.1. Lineage (NCBI taxonomy): Eukaryota > Viridiplantae > Streptophyta > Magnoliopsida > Poales > Poaceae > Avena > Avena sativa. The sequence goes on from OV702296.1 coordinate 16,462,228, forward strand.
CCCAAAGTATCGCCCTAACCAATCTCCAGGATTTTCCCCGAGAACCAACAGACACCCGATGAACCGTACGACCTATCCCGACCGTGGAAACCCAAGGCCCGGAGGAAATCACAACAACCCCGGCAACTCTAACAATTTCAACCGTGCAGCACCCAAGTTCAACAACAACAATGCTACCGCCAACACCAACACTGCCACGAGGACTGGAAGCAATGCTGTGCCTGTTGCAGCAAAGGACAAGTCGCAAGTGACTTGTTATGACTGTGGAAATAAGGGTCACTACTACAACGAGTGCCCCAACAAGAAGAATACCGCAGCCCCCAATGCAAATGCCCCAGCTCAGCAGTAGCATCGTGTTCAGCCAGGAAGAAGGTTTGCCCCAGGGAATTCGCTCAACCGCAATGGCCATCGTTTTCTCATGCATGCTGAAGAAGCTCAGGAAGCGCCAGACGTCGTGCTGGGTATGTTTTCTGTTAATTCAGTACTTGCAAGAGTGTTGTTTGATTCGGGTGCATCACATTCATTTGTCACCGAAGAATTTGCCTGCACTAGTAAGATTCAACCAACAAAACTGAAGCATGTTATGATCGTCCAAATTCCCGGTTCAATGACCAAGGCTAGGCAAATTTGCAAAGACGTCCCTATACGAATCCATGGCATAGACTTTTATGCTAATCTGATAGTACTCGGAACTAAAGGTTTGGAAGTAGTACTAGGAATGGATTGGATGTCCAAACATAAAGGATTGATTGAATGTGCCAAGAAAGCCATAACCATGACCAGTACAGCCGGAATACCAGTCGAGCGTATATCTGAAACCTTACCTCGTCAATTCAAGGGCAACAAGAGTATAGCCCAACCTACCATTGACCAAGTCCGGATAGTCTATGAATACCCCGATGTATTTCCAGATGTTTTGCCTGGTATGCCCCCAGATCGGGATATCGAGTTTATCATTGAACTAATCCCCGGAACAAGACCCATAGCCCAGAGACCCTATAGTATGAACCCGTCTGAACTAGCAGAACTGAAGAAGCAACTGGATTCCATGTTGGAAATTGGATTAATTCAACCAAGTGCGTCACCATGGAGATCACATGTCTTGTTTGTGGACAAGAAGGATGGAGGTAACCGTTTGTGTACGGATTATCGGAAGTTTAATGATGTCACCATCAAGAACAAGTATCCCTTGCCCAAGATAGAAGATTTGTTTGATCAGTTGACCGGTGCCAAAGTGTTTTCTAAGATTGATCTTAGAACAGGCTATCATCAACTCAAGATTCGTGTAGAGGATATCCCCAAGACTGCCTTTACCACCAGATATGGATTATACGAGTATACTGTCATGTCTTTTGGATTAACCAATGCCCCCGCTTATTTCATGAATCTCATGAATAAGATTTTTATGGACTTCCTGGATAAGTTTGTCGTTGTTTTCATTGATGACATTCTGATTTATTCCAAATCAGAAGAAGAACATGAGCTACACCTAAGGACCATTCTTGGAACCCTTAGAGAGCATCAGTTGTATGCCAAGTTTAGCAAATGTGAATTCTGGTTACAGGAGGTAGGATTCCCCGGCCACATTTTCTCACCGGTGGAATTTCCGTTGACCCTGCAAAGGTGAAAGATATCGAAGATTGGCAAGCTCCAACCACCCAAACCCAAGTTCGTGCATTTCTCGGATTGGCGGGATATTACCGCAAGTTCGTAGAAGGATTCTCGAGTATCGCCAGACCCATGACCCAATTGCTGAAGAAGGACAAGAAGTTTGAATGGACCGATAAATGTGAAGCGAGTTTTCAAGAACTCAAGAGGAGATTGATTTCAGCCCCAATCTTAATCATGCCGGATATCACAAAGCCCTTCGACGTGTATTGTGACACATCCAAGTTCGGTCTCGGATGTGTGCTAATGCAAGAAGGCAAGGTTATATCTTATCTATCCCGACAATTGAAACAACATGAGCAAAATTACCCAACCCATGACCTCGAACTCGCAGCCGTAGTTCTAGCCCTGAAGACATGGAGGCATTACCTGATGGGAAATTGTTGTGAGATTTATTCAGATCACAAGAGCCTAAAGTATATATTCACTCAGAAGGAGCTGAATATGAGACAGAGAAGATGGATTGAGATAATCAAGGATTACGATCTGGACATTCACTATCACCCCGGTAAAGCCAATGTGGTAGCATATGCCCTTAGCAGATTGCTGTGCCGCTTGAACTCCATGATTTTGAAGGAGCAACCAAGTTTGCACAAAGAGATGGAAGATTTCCGAATGGAATTAGTGAGTGAAGGATTTTTGGCTAGCATAGAACTTCAACCCACTTTGATCAGCCATATCAAAGAGGCGCAGAAAGGAAATGCTAGTATCGATGGAATCAAGCGTCGTATCGGTACAGGCAAAGTACCTGGATTCACCGAAGACGAAGAAGGAGTTCTGTGGTACAAAGGACGCCTTTGTGTACCAGCAGATTCTGAGTTGAAAGAAGTTATTTTGAAGGAAGCTCATGATACTCTTTATTCTATCCACCCCGGAGGAACTAAGATGTATCAATATTTGAAAGAGCAATTTTGGTGGCATAAGATGAAGAGATAAATCGGAAGCTATATCGCCAAGTGTGATATATGTCAACGAGTCAAGGCAGGACATCAAAGACCCGCTAGATTGTTGCAACCATTTCAGATTCAGGAATGGAAATGGGATTCCATTGGAATGGACTTTATCACCGGATTGCCTACTTCTAGTAGGGGAAATGACTCTATCTGGGTCATAGTGGACAGATTGTCCAATGTCTCCCGTTTCTTACCTGTCAAGACCACATATCAGAGTTCGAAGCTAGCAGAGTTATACATCGCTAGAATCGTCAGTTTGCACGGAGTCCCCAAGAACATCGTATCGGATCGAGGAACTCAGTTTACCTTGAGATTCTAGAAGAAAGTCCAAGAAGTTTTAGGAACCCACCTAGATTTCAGCACCGTGTATCACCCTCAGACCGATGGACAAACGAAGCGAGTGAATCAAATACTCGAAGATATGCTGAGGGCATGTGTGTTAGAATATGGATCTAAGTGGAAAGACTGTCTGCCATTTGCAGAATTTGCGTACAACAACAGTTATCAAGCTAGTTTGCAAATGGCCCCATTTGAATTCATGTACGGAAGGAAGTGTCGCACCCCTTTGAACTGGTCGGAAGTAGGAGAGAGTCAGATTTTCGGACCCGATATCCTACGAGAAGCAGAAGAGAAGGTTCACAAGATTCATGAGCACCTCAAGACAGCCCAGTCCCGACAGAAGAGTTACACCGACAAGAGACGTCGAGACCTCGCCTTCAACATAGGAGATTTTGTGTATCTGAAAGTGTCGCCATTGAAGGGAATGCAGCGTTTCCAACTCAAAGGAAAGTTAGCCCCCCGATATATCGGCCCCTTCAAGATTCTGAACCATCGAGGAGAAGTGTCGTATCAATTGGAACTACCTGAAGAGATGTCAGCCGTGCACAATGTGTTCCATATCTCATTACTTCGCAAGTGTCTCAAAGTCCCAGAGAAGACTGAAGTATTCAAGAATATCGATCACCGGACTATAGAGATCAACGATGACCTGACCTATCCCGAAGTACCCATCCGTATTTTGGAAGAAGCTTTCCGAACTACCAGAACCCAAAGCATCAAGTTTCTCAAAATTCAGTTGAGCAACCACACGAAAGAGGAAGATACCTGGGAGCGCGAAGACCACATCAGGATGGAGTTTCCCGATCTCTTCAAATCCTAGGTAATCTTTTTCGTCCTTTTTCAAATCTCGGGACGAGATTTTGTTTAAGGGGGAAGGTTTGTAACATCCCAAAAATACTAAACTAGAACCATCAAACTCTAATCATCAAAATTTAGGATTAACAAAAACTTTTCTAAATAAAAATATGAAGGCATGCATGTGTGTATGCATCCCAATTTGAATTCTTTTGAATTACCTTGTTTGTGTGTTTCTTTGCTTGTAAAAGGATGCTTAGGTGAAATAAACATCATCTAAACAATTCCCAAACTTTTCCCAAAGACAAATAAATCAAAACAAACAAATTAAGTGAATGGTCACTTTGGCCAAATTAACTCCCGTGCCTACTTTGGCTGCCTCTAACTTTCAAAACTTAATAGAAACTTGTTTGGATCTTTACACCCCTTGATAGTACTCATAACAAAGTACCAAGTCCCACCTTGTGATCATCCAGAAATATTCAAATGCATAGTTTAAATGACAGTTCAAAATTGAATCTATATCATCTGGGAAGATCCCACTTTTTCAAAAACCACACAAACAAGCTCAACTTTCAAAAACCAAGCATCTATAGACTCACCAGCACATGCCTAGCACACCCACCAAAAATCTTTTCAAAATTCAAAACTTGAATTCATGCGGCCATTTCATCAAACACCTTGCAGATTCAAATCAACAAAATCACAAACACTATTTTGAGCAGTGTTTTGAGCCTAACTTGTTCCCTCTCTAGACACCACTAGCCTTAGTAGATCATCTAACAACCTTAACTAATCTCTAGCACCACTATAGGCTGGCCATTGTCATCAATGGTGAGCAGGACGAGTGCACCCTTGCCACCCACATGTCGACAGCGAGCTAGGAGAAGCACCAAGCCTAGCCAACATGTCTGGGAGCAAGCCAGCACCCCACCGCCACTCCCTGTCCCACCCACGAGCGATGCTAGCCCCTGGACCACACACACAGACCTTGCCAACCTTCTCTGCAACCATGCCGAGAGCGCGCCCCATGCGCCACGCTCCACAGACGCCCACAGTCCGCGCGTCGCCCTCGCCGCGTACATACGTGATCACCACCGTCCAAGCAACCCCGCAGACACGCCCGTTCACCGCCGCGCAGACCACGCACGCTGTGCGCCATAAAAACTTCCGTCGGGCACGCTCAGAGCACCGCAGCGTTCCGACCGATCAGCACCGCCCCACGCCTCACCACCACGTCGTTGAGCTTTGCCAGGGAGCATAGCACCGCCCCCTATCGTCGCCCACGCCGATATCCCTCTGTGCCGTCGACCACGACGAGCTCAGCTTGCGCCCGTCGGTCCCCTCTCGCCACTATAAATAGAGCCCCCCGCTCGAATTCTTCACACCATTCCACTCCCCTCTCCCCAGAACCACCCCGCCTTAGTCCCAGAGCAAGGCGAGCAGCACATCGCCGGAATTTGGCCGGAGCCCGCCGCTGCTGGAGAAGAAGGGAGCCAACGATTAGAGCCGCCCCAGGAGAAGCCGCCGGTACCACGAGGTTCGCCGTCGTCGACTTCGTCGTTCGCCCGCCTCGCCGACCCTCGCCTGAGCTCCGGTGAGCCTCCCACGACCCCCACCTGCCGCGTTAGGGTTATGTCTCGCCGGCGCTACCCGACATGGACGATGAACCAGAGCCGTTGGATTAGAACTAGATCCAACGCACCACGTTGCCCCGTACCGCTTCGCACCCCCCGTTTCACTGACGCGTGGGGACAACAACTTAACCAGCCCGCGTAAGCGCTGTGCGTAGCAGGCCGGCCCATTAGCAGTTCCCGCGCAGCCCAGTCGTTTGAATTTGGATTCTTCCATTTTCATTCAAACACAGTTCTGTACCTAGTTTAAAAAAATCAACCCATCTCGTTTCATTGAACCAAATTGACTGAAACCAATTTTGTTAGAAAGATATTGAAATGCTTAATCCAAGCCCGTTGGATTCAAATCATTTGGATCTATAGATCACCTTTAGTAAAAATAACAAGGCAGAAGCTTTTCTGCATTCAAACATATTTCAAATTTAAACCATAATAGCTTTTGAGTTGATTCCAACTCTCAAAAATCAAATTTGATCATACCTTTCAGAATAAATAAAAACATATGGGTTTACTTACAGAAATAATGTTCAAGTAATAAAAGGATGCCACATAGGCATTTCTAGTCATTTATTTTTATTTAAAATAAAAGGTTAAATCTTATTAAATTGTGACACCACTTTAAATCACATTCCCATGTACTGAAATGTGTGGTGATGACATGTGTCAACATGATCCCATGTTTGGTTTGGAGAATATTAAATCTTAAGTAGTTTTTCAATGAGTAGAAATTACTTTTCTAAAAATAAAAGAAATTAAACAAAGCTTTAATCTTGTAATGTTAGTGATGATGCTAGATCATCTATAGGACCTTTTGTGTGATGATTGAAAATAGTTAAGTATTGTTTGGTGATTGTGTACCTCGTATTTATTTATAGACGCTAGTATCGACCAAGGATACGAGGAGGAAGGAGGATACTACAAAGAAGAAGCCGAGGAGAACTTCAACCACTGCTCTGCACAAGGCAAGCTTATACTGATACTGATGCAAGCCTTACTAATAAAGTTGACCTATGCAAGCCAATACTTGCAAGATACTCTACCTATGCAAGCTAACACTTGCCATTATGAGAGTTAAATGACCTATGCAATGCACTAAGCATGCTTGGTTAAATACATTTGAAGATACCCAATCCTAGTTTTACTTGCAAGCTTTATACTTTATTTCTTTATCAAAGCTCTTACTTAGAGTTTACTGGAATAAATTGAAGATATTAGAAAGATAATTGAAGATTGCATAAAGATCATAAAAATTGTCCTAAGCTAGATAATCCTTATGTCATCCTAAGGCATGAGATTAAACTTAGTTAATTTCCACTAGTTTACCACCCCTCATTAGTACTTACTCCCACTTGTAGATGCTAGTGCTAAGCATAAAACTTGATCAAATTTAGATGGGAATACTTGGTGAAAATGGTTATGAAAACCTTGGAACGATGGATCATTCTATTGAAATGTTTTGGACATGTGTTTCCGAACACCAGATGATTTTGGTGATGAAAATGTGGAGGCATGAGCCTTAGCCCTTTATAAAACTGATGGTTGTCTGGATGCGATACCAATCCAATTTTACCGTACAACCACAATACCCGAAAATTGTGTAGGGCTTGACTGGAAACTTATATACCTTAGTATTAGTTCCCTCATGGCCAAAGTCTGAGCTTAGGCTACCTTGTGAAGATTGTCCACCTGTGTAGTACCCAAGATGACAGTTGGTCATGGTTGGGAGGCCAAACTCATAGGAGAGGTGCTTATACTATGGCGTGTAATTGAAAGGTTAGGATCGATTATCCGCATACTAAGTATGGTGAATTCAGGATTTGTTCCTGACGGATGTATCAAATGTTGTGGTCAAAGTGTACAATCTCTGCAGAGTGTCAAATTATTCTAATAGCTGCGTCCGCGGTTATGGACAGTTGGAGTGGCCATATTGTTCCCCCGTCAGATGTTTTCAAAATGACTTGTGAAATGAATTGAGATTTTGACTTGACCACAACAGAGTTATGACAGGAGATACAAGTTCCCACTTAGGGGTTATAAAACTTCAACTAGAATTCTTTGTTTCTGAACTTAGTAGATGTAAATCTGGCTTCTTTCAAAACAACCCTAGAGCTTAGTGTCCTACTACAAAATCCCCCTTCACTTGTTAGTATTAGTTTGCGAGTACTTAAAGAGTACTCATGGCTTTGTCCCTGGCTATTCCCGTGGCCAGACTATGAAGAGGAGTACCAGGATGATGGACCCCAGGAAGGTTACGACAACTAGGATCATCTCCCATCGTCAGCATTGCCTGTGACCCCGAAGATGGAGCTTCGCCTGCGCTACCGTTATATTACGTATTTCCGCTGCTTGAGTTGTATTAAGAACTGGATCATGAGATCCTTATTTGTGTAAGACCTTATGTATGGTTTGTAATGGATGATGTACTATGGTATCCAATTCTGTTATCTCTCGCAAAAATGGTAATCCTGGGATTGCGATGTATGGCATAACAGGCATCTGGGATTAAAAATCTAGGTGTTGACATACCTCATGGGAAACCATTGTGAAATTTATTCGGATCACAAGAGCCTGAAATATATTTTCAACCAGAAGGAGCTGAATATGAGGCAAAGGAGATGGATAGAGTTAATCAAGGACTATGATCTTGACATTCACTATCACCCCGGTAAAGCCAATGTGGTAGCAGATGCTCTTAGCAGATTGCCGTGTCGATTGAACACCATGATTCTGAAGGAGCAACCAAGTTTGCACAAGGAATTGGAAGATTTCTGAATAAAACTAGTAAGTGAAGGGTTTTTTGGCTAGCATAGAACTTCAACCCACTTTGATCAGTCAAATTAAGGCGACGTAGAAAGGAAATGCTAGTATCGACGGAATCAAATGTCGTATCGGTACAGGAAAGGTACCCGGATTCACCGAAGATGAAGAAGGATTTTTGTGATACAAAGGACGTATCTGTGTGCTAGCAGATTCAGAGTTGAAGCAAGCTATTTTGAAAGAAGCCCATGATACTATTTATTATATCCACCCCGAAGGAACGAAGATGTATCAGGATTTAAAGGAGCAATTTTGGTGGCATAATATGAAGAGAGAAATCGAAAGCTACATAGCAAGTGTGATATCTGTCAGAGAGTCAAGGCGGGACATCAGAGAGCCACAGGACTGTTGCAACCATTGCATATTCCGGAATGGAAATGGGATTCAGTTGGAATGGACTTTATCACCGGTTTGCCTACATCTAGTAGGGGAAATGAATCTATTTTGGTCATAGTTGATAGAATGTCCAAAGTCGCCCATTTCTTACCAGTCAAGACCACTTATCAGAGTTCGAAGCTAGCAGAGTTGTACATTTCTAGAATAGTCAGTTTGCATGGAGTCCCCAAGAGCATCGTGTCGGATCAAGGAACCCAGTTTACCTCGAGGTTTTGGAATAAAGTCTAAGAAGGATTAGGAACCAGACTGGATTTCAGCACACCTTATCACCCTCAGACTGATGGACAAACGGAGCGAGTAAATCAAATACTCGAAGATATGTTGAGAGCCTATGTGTTGGAATATGGATCAAAATGGTAAGACTGTCTGCCTTTTGTAGAATTTTCATACAACAATAGTTACTAAGCCAGTTTGCAAATGGCCCCATTTGAATTCATGTACGAAAGGAAGTGTCGTGCCCGTTGAATTGGTCGGAAGTAGGAGAGATTCAGATTTTCGAACACGATATCCTACGGGAAGCAGAAGAGAAAGTTCACAAATCCATGAGCACCTCAAGACCGCCCATTCCAGACAGAAGAGTTACGCCGACAAGAGACGTCGAGAACTAGCCTTCAATATCAAAGATTTTGTGTATCTCAAAGTATCACCCTTGAAAGTAATGAAACGTTTCTAACTTAAAGGAAAGTTAGCCCCCAGATATATCGGACCCTTCAAGATTTTGAATTGCCGAGGAGAAGTATCGTATCAATTGGAACTGCCGGAAGATATGTTAGCCGTGCGTAATGTGTTTCATATCTCGTTACTTCGCAAATGACTAGAAGTCCCGGAGAATATTGATCACAGGACCATAGAGATCAACGATGACCTGACATATCCCGAAGTACCCATTCGTATTTTGGAAGAAGCCTTCAGAACCACCAGGACCCGGAGTATCAAGTTTCTCAACATCTAGTGGATTAACCACACTAAAGAAGAAGCTACCTGGGAGCGAGAAGACTACATTAGGATGGAGTTTCCCGATCTCTTTAAATCCTAGTTTTCTTTTTTTTTCTCAAATCTCGGGACGAGATTTTGTTTAAGGAGGGAACGTTTGTAACATCCCAAAAATATTAATCAAGGTTATCAAATTCCAATCACCCAAATTTAGGGTTAACAAAAACTTTCGTTAATTAATTCCATATGAATGCATGTGTGGAGGTGATGAATGCATGAATGCTTGTATGGACTTGTGTGATTGTTATGAATGGCAAGGATTGGTTTAAAGATGAAAACAACATCATATAAATCATTTCCAAGCAGAATCAAATCAATAGAAATTAAAAAACAAATCTTATAAGCAAATGGTCATTTTTACCAATCTTGTTCACTAGACCAGTTTGAATGTTTCTAGTCCAAGATTTCTAACAGAAAAAATCCAATTCTTTTCACCCCTTGCTACACCAAGTAAAAGTAAACCCAATCCCACCTTGAAAACCCATAGAAACATTTGGCAACCCTATTCAAATGACATTTAAAAATTGAATCTAATTCATATGGTAAGATCACCATTTCTCAAAACCCAACCACATCAGTTCACCTTGACAAATCCAAAAAACCAGGCACTACCTAGTATGTGAGCATTGCACCCACCAAGTTTCACCCAAAAATTCAAATATGAATTTCTTTCGGCCATTTCATCAAACACCTGGAAACACAAATCAAATTTGGCCAAACTTTACTGTTTTGAGCAGTGATCACCCCAAACCTTGTCCTCCATTGATCACCCTTATCTCCCCCAGCAACAACCAGTGCATTAAACCAGCTTAGACCCCTACCATTGCACCATGCCGTGCATGCCCGAGCCACCCCTTGCCAACCGACCATGGCAAGCTAGAACGAGCCATCTTCGTGCCTAGACACCATGTCCAGGAGGCACACCACCGTCCACCGCCACCCCCTGTCCAGCCCTCAAGCCTTGATAAGACGTGGACCACCCAGAACACACGCGCCCAGTTCGTCCCTGCCATGCCCAGAGTGCGCCAACTCGCCTAAGCCGACCGCCTCGCACAGACTGCGCCTCGCCTTCGTCGCATGTCCACACGATCACCACTATCCCAGCAGACCGCCAGACATGCCCGTTCGCCGCTGCGCGACCAAGAGCGGATGTGCATCGTCAAAAACATCGTCGGTGCTGCTCAGAGCACCAACGCGTTCTGACCAAACGGCACCGCCCCTTGCGGCACCATCAAGCCGTTGAGCACCACTAGGAGACCGCGCACCGTCCCCTAGTCTCAGCCATGCCGGTAGCTCGCTGTCACACCGACCCCGACGAGCACTTCCCATGCCGCTCGGCCTCTCTCGCTCGCCTATAAAAGGAGGACTTCCCCACTCGTTTTCTTCACACCAGTTCACTCCCCACCTCTCACTGATCCTTCCCACCTCTTCCCGGAGCAAGGCGAGCTCTCCCTCGCCGGAATTTCGCTAGAGCCTGCCGCAGCTGGAGGAGAAGGGCGCCATTGATTGCGGCCACCACAGGAGGATCCGCTAGTACCAGGAGAACCACCGTTGTCGACTTCGTCATTCGCCCCCATCCCCAACCATCGCCTGAGCCCTGGTGAGCCGCCCCAGACCCCCACTGGCCGCACTAGGGTTAGCCCCCGTCGTGTTCTGTTCTGACGAGGACGACGACCGTGAGCATTGATCCTTAGTCTAATCCAACGGTCGTAATCGCCCCATACCCCTTCGCCACACTCTGTCTCATTGACGAGTGGGGACACCACTTAACCAGCCCCCGTGCACGCTGTGCGCAGTGGGCCGGCCGAGTTAGAGTTCCCGCGCAACCCAGTAGTTTGAAATTAGATTTATCTATTTAGTTTCAAACCTTGTTCTGACAGTAGATTCAAAAATCAATTCAGAGAGATGTACTAAACAAAATTGCATGAAACCAATTTTGTTAGAAAGATATGGAAATTATTAATCCAAGCCTGTTGGATTCAAACCATTTGGTGTCATAGATCACCTATAGTAAAAATAACAAGGCAGAGACATTTCTGCATTCAAACATTTTCATAAATCAACCATAAATGCTTTTGAGTTGATTCCAACTCTCAAAAATCACATTTAGCAAGACCTTTCTGAATATATAAAAATATCTTGGTTACTTGCAGTAATAATGGACAAGTAATAAAAGAATGCCCCTTAGGCATTTCTAGTCACTTAAAATAAAAAGGTTAAACCTTATTAAATTATGACACCACTTTAAATCACATTCTCAATTATTAAAATATGTGGTGATGACATGTGTCAACATGATCCCATATTTTAATTGGAGAATATTAAATCTTAAGTAGTTTTTCAAGGAGTAGAAATTACTTTTCTAAAATAAAATAAATAATACTATTGCTTTAATCCTTGTGATGATTGTGATGGTGCTAGATCATCTAGTTTGAACCCTTGTGTTCCAAATAGAAGTAGTTAAGTAATGTTTGGTGATTGTATACTTCGTATTTATTTATAGATGCTAGTACCGACCAACGATACGAAGAGGAAGGAGATTACTATGAGGAAGAAGCAGAGGAGAACTTCAACCACTGCACTGCTCAAGGCAAGCTATTAACTATGGAAGCCATCCTAGCAAGCTAACACTTGCAACTTTGCAAACTAGATAACTTATGCAATGCATTAGGCATGCTTTGATTAGACCACCTTGAGTATACCAAATCCCAGTTTTACTTGCAAGCTTTATTCCTTTATTTTCTTTATCAAAGCTTTTTGTTTATGTTTACTTAGTGACTTGTGAAGTTTTAGAAGGTTATTAGAGGTAGCATAAAGAGCATAAAACTTGGCCTAAGTTAGATAGAATTAGATGTCATCCTAAGGCATGATATTATATTTAGATAAGTCACACTTGATTAGCACCCCTCATTAGTGATTACCCCAACTTTAGTGGCTAGTGCTAAGCATAAAACTTGATCACTTTAGATGGGAATACTTGGTGAAAATGGTTATGAAAACCTTAGAATGATGAGTCATTCTAATTAGATGTTTTGACATGTGTTCTTGAGCACCAAATGATTTTGATGATGAAAATGTTGAGGCATGATCCTTAGCCCTTTATAAAATTGATGGTTGTGTTCAGATGCGATACCATTCCAATGTTTACCGTATAACCACAATACCCGAATTTGGGTAGGACTTGACTCGAAGTTTATATATATTAGTATGGGTTCCCTTGCGGTCGAGGTTTGAGCTAAGGCTACCTCGTGATGATTGTCCACTTGTGTAGTTCCCGAGATGACAGAGGGTCATGGTTGGGAGGCCAAACTCATAGGAGAGGTTCCTATACTGGGGTGTGTAATTGAAAGGTTAGGATTGATTATCCGCATACTGAGTATGGTGATTCAAGATTGTTCCTGACGGATGTATCGAATATTGTGGTGAAAGTGTACCTCCTCTGCAGAGTGTCAAACTATTCGAATATCCGCATCAACGGTTATGGAAAGTTGGAGTGGCCATACTGTTCTGTTGTCAGAATATTTCAAAATGACTTGTGAAATGAATCATGACTTTTACTTGACCACAACATGATCATGGAGTGATGAAGAAAAGTTCAAAGAAGAGTTTTCCTCATGAAGTATGGGGGAGCAATTTGCAAGTCTTCATCTTCATCAAGCAAGAGCATAAAAGAAAGGTGCTCCCACTATAGAAGAACTAGACGGTCTACATCAAGTTCAAGTGGGATGCTCAGGGCAAAGGTATGTTTTTGATAGGGATTTTCTTTTGCCGGTCTCGTGTTGTTAGTTGGTAGACCGGGTTTAGGATAGATAGACGTTCTATCAAGAGGGGCTCTCAAGCGGGTGTCTCGATTGCATCTTTCGGAGAGAGCTCAATCCTTTGAATTCATAACATCATCTTTCTTGGTTGTTATTTGGTTCTTGTCCATGAGAGGATCTAGAGCTTGTGGTCATCATCATAACAAGCTCTAGTTCATCAAATAAGGATTTCACTTGCATATCTTATTGCGGGTTTTGATCTTGCGAGTTTTTAGGCTCCACAACTTGGGGGATACTTCACATATATATTTATGGTATTTTCTCCCAAGGTGATACACAATATTTCGAACAAAATTGGTTTCATCCCGTTTGGAGTTAGGATGCAAAAGTTATTGCATTTCTGGTTTTCTGTTTTCTAGAATTTCCCTGACCGGAAGTTCTGGCTTCTCATCGGAAGTTCCGCTAGGTAATTTTGCCGCCGAAAGTTCCAGTGGAAGTTCCGGTTCTTCTTCCGCTCACGACCAGTAACTTCTGTGTTGAAAGTGTTTATTTGACGGAACTTCAGTCGGATTTTCCACCGGAAGTTCCGGCCAGGGACCGGAAGTTCCGCTCGGGCCTAGTTGCCGCCGAAAGTTCCAGTTGAATTTCTGGCTCTTGTTCCGCTCACGTTCAGTAACATCTCTATTTTTGTTTGCTCTATTTGACGGAACTTCTGTTGGAACTTCCACCAGAAGTTTTGCTCCCACCGGAAGTTCCGGTGAACCGGCAGAAGTTCCGACCAGGACTCGCGTTTTTAGCTTCTCGCTTCACATTTTTTGACCGTTGGCTGTGTGCCACCGGAACTTCCGGCGGACGGAAGTTCCGGCCATGGTCGCGAGCGCCCATAACGGGCAGATCTAGGAGCCCTTTAAAAGGGGCTCCTCTTCCCCTTCGTGGGAAATAGCACTTTTCTTGGTTCTTGGCTTTCTCTCTCTCCTCCATTGTTGACATTGAAGAAGCTTTCCCTCTCCCCTTTCCCTTCCTATGATTCTTGCACATTTTTGAGGGATTTTAGAGAGGAGATCTAGATCTACAATCCCCCAAGGTAAATCCCTTCTTTGTGAAGGAATCATTGGGATCTAGATCTTGGAGAGTTTTGTATTATCCTCTTGTGTTCTTCCTCCCTTATTCCCCCAATAGCTTTTGTAGCTTTGTTGGAATTTGGGAGAGAAGGACTTGCCCTTGCATTTGGTGCATAGGTTTGAGTTCTCCTCGGAGATTCGGCGAGTTCAAGCTTGTGGGCTTGTTTCTCTTGGATTCCTTGGAACCCTAGACGGTTGTTTCGTTGGATTGTTGACCTTTTGCGGTCTTGTAGCCTTTTGTGGCATTGTTGGCCTTTTGTGGCATTATAGCCTTTTGTGGCTTTTTTGTTGGGAGCCTCCAATTGAGTTGTGGAGTTAGCCCCAATCTTGTACGGGTTTGGTGACCGCCCTCAAGCGTCCCATAGTGGAGCGAGTGCCCGCCTTTTGTGGTGCGCACTCGGGAGAATAGGGTGAGCCTTTTGTGGCGTCGGTGAGTTGCGTGCTTCCGCATCTAGGGTGATGCCTTGTGTGGCATTGGGTGAGCATCGAGCCACCACACCTCGAGGTGAGCCATCTGTGGCATTCGGAGAGCATTGCGCCATCGCACCTCTCCAACGGAGACGTAGATTCTTTGGAAGTGAACTTCGGGAAACGAATCTTCGTCTCCACGTCCATCGGTTATCTTTCAACCTATCCCTTTACTTATGCACTTTACATTGTGGTAACCATCGTGCTTGAACTATTTATATCTTGCTATCACCTTGTTGCTTGTATTTCTTAGCATAGGTTGTTGGTGCACTTAGGTGAATTTAGTGGCTAGGTTTTGTTAATTAAATGTTAGTTTTATTCCGCATTTACTTGAGCACAAACCATAATATTTTAAAACTCCTATTCACCCCCTCTAGGCGACGTCCGTTGCACTTTCACATGACTATGGCTATGTTCCATATAAAAATTTAGCAACATCATTCCTAAATAATCAATAATGGTAAACAACAATATTTGTCGTGGTATTGCCGACGAGTACGCCATGGAGGGGTCCTCACAGTGCGTGTTTAGAGACGTGGGGTAAGGCGGACGGTTGACGGGTATGAGGTGACACAGCTTACCCAGGTTCAGATCCCACAACGGTGGCAGAATCCTACTCCTGCTATAAATCACTATAATGGCAATACGCCGAGTTACAGAGATAGTTTCGCTGTGCGAGGTTGTCTATGAACGTCTGAGATTGTGCCCTAAAGGCTCCCATAGGCCCGACTTATATAGTCGCCAGGTCCTAGGGTTACAGGGAAAAGTCCTAGCCGGACAGGTTACAGAGTCCTACACTGTCTATTACTAGTCTTGTGTATCTTGGACTCCAAGGCTCCGAGTGCGTTGGTGACTCCACCGTAGCCTTCCTTTATCCGGCATGGGCCTCCTTTCTGGATCCATCTAACTGGGCCGCCCAGCAGTCCATAGGCCATGCTACCGACTATGGGCCACCCGGGTTATCCGGATAAGTGACATGCTATGAGGATACCCATATAGCATATCCCTAACAGTAGCCCCCGGAGAACTCCGAGGTCTTGCGCCATCTTGCCTCTTCAGATGAATGCTCCGTCTAGTTGGATGTCGGAAAATCGTCAAGCAATATCTTGTAGTTCTCCCAAAAGAACCCTGCAAAGTTTTCTCCGTCTTAAACTTGTAAGCCGGAGAAATGCTGAATCTTCCATTGTACTCTTCCATAGTCGGATTGAATCCGTCTATGTCGGAATCTTTGATGTGACAGCTCACCTACCCATGTCAGCTAGAATGACGTAGGCTTAGGTCAGCGACGCTCGTAACTCACACATGTAGAGAACGCAATCATATCCGATTTTCCCGCGCGAGCGATACGAACCGTTGGCGGCGACGGTTGGAGACGTGGCAAAATTTCCGCGCACATTCGCGAACACGTAGTCTATGGGGCAACCGTCCGATCAAGCTGCACGAATCTTGACGCCGAGGATGATAAATAGTAACCATGGGGAAATTTCCACTTTTTACCTCATTCTCCTCGCATCATCTTCTTCCTCCAGCCGCGTGTCTCCTCGAGCTCTCCGTGAGAACTCTCGAAAAAACCCTAGCTCCAATCTGCACCAGTCACACCCAATCTTCACTCCATGGCTAGCAGCAGCACTTATCCATCAATGGCGGCGTCGAGCGAAGCTGCGGCAAAGCCGGCGAGCTCCATCGTCGTGTCCCCAGAGGGTTTGGTCATCCCCGCATCGGCGGTGATCGAGTCCACCGGCGGCGACCTAAATTTGGCGGCGCTAGAGCCACTGGAGGAGGAACCAAACTCGCACAAGGGCGACAGGCGCGGCTCGGATATCACAGACCGTGATATCCAAGAGATGGTCGCCGAAGGCTACCTTCCCGCGACGGAGGGTCTTGCCTGGCGGGCGGCACCGGCCGACAAGGTGACACCTTCTCCCCAAGCCGGAGAAAAGGTGTACCTCAAAGCTCAACTAGTACGCGGCGTCTCCCTGCCCATCTCCAACTTCTTCCTCTCCGTATTAAATCACTACAGTGTCCAGCCCCAGAACCTTCCCCCAATAGTATCTTAGTGCTTAGCAACTACGCGGCACTTTGCGAGGGATACCGAGGGATAAGGCCTAGGTTAGACCCTTTTGTGTACTTCTTCACCGTCAAACGTGAAGCCGGACATAGCAAGGAAGATCTTAGGAACTATGACACCATAAGCTTCAAGATTCGACCTGGCCGGCGGTTCCCCGACATCGTCGGCCACGAGTCCTGCAAAAAATGGCAACAGACGTACTTTTACGGCCCAGACATCCCGCTGGCTGGCCGACAAGTTACGTACCCAGACTTCATTGACGGAGCCGCCGTTGAAGCATCTTCATGGAGATCCCAGGCCTCCCTTCCCTCTGACCTCGACGCTTCTCGCGCGATAAGGCGGATCGAATGGTTTGTAGAGACGGGTTTGACCGGCTTGGACCTAGCCATGTGCTGGTTCATCAGGCGAATCCAACCTCTGCAGCACCGCGCGAAGCTCATGCACGAGTATACCAACGACAAAAGGGATTGTCTCCGCATCTCCGTGGACAACTTCTCGAGCGACTCCGTCAAGCTCCGCCTTAAGGACATCGTCAAGGTGAAGGATAAGAAGCGTGGCTTCACCATCACCTACGACATGTTCGTAGATGGCAAGTGCCCAAAGGTAGGTTTTTATTTTCCGTGTACGACATATACTCCAGTTCTTCTGTCTTGCAAATGTCATTTTATCTAACACGGTGATTTCTTACTTAACAGCTTAGCGATCTAGAGGAGGGCAACCTGGTTGCCCAAATCTATGATCCAAATATGAAGGAAGTCACGGTCGTGTCCGGCGATGAAGCTCTGTTGGCACGGAAGCGGAAGAGCTCCACCTCTGACGTTGCCGACGGAGGCAAGAAGAAGACGGAGGGTGGAGCCTCCAAGAAGACTACCGCCGCCCTGGAGGCGGAAAAGAGAAGAACCACCGGGATCCCCTTTGCCAAAGCACCCCCACTAGTGTAAGCTTCTCATTCTCCGACATTGTCTATTTATCTGTCTTGTTCCTGTACTTATGCATTTTGCACGTTTCAGGAAGAAAGCCACGACCAGCCTCAAGAAGACCTCCAAAACTTTGGGGGTTTCTTGAAATATCAAAGACATGCTGCATCGCGACGCCTCCCCCGCCATCGCCCCTGCTACTCCTGCCGTCAAGCCCTCGTCTGCCCCGGCAAGCTCACAAGCTAAGGAGGCATCAGGCCCTTCCTCCATGGAAGTGGATTCTGGTGCCTCTACTGAACTCGCTGTTGTCGGCGAGTAGGCAATGCAGGAGAGCACCGCTCAACAAATGGCTGAAGCTCCGGCTAAGGATGCCATCGGTGGCGGCAAGGAGGTGGTGGAAGCTGGTACTTCTGCCATTGGCGGCACCCCCGCATCCCAGAAAACCATAGTCTATCCAAAGATAGTCTATCCGGTACTTACACCGGGTAGCACTGCTTTGGTTCCTCGTGCGGTGCAGACCTCTCCGACATGCGGTCTAGAGGAGCTTCTCCGTCAAGCAGAAATCTTGCAAGGAAACAACGAATCCTTTGGAAAGCTGCTAGCCAATAGTGCTACAAACCTCAAGATCATTGCCCTTGTAAGTTTTATTTTGCCTTTTGATTTTCATATGAGTATTCCACTGTAGCCCCCGAGGATGTAGACGAAAAACCATAGGTTTTGCATCTATATGCTCTAAGAGTGACTAAGTTAGAAACAACTCTCACTGTAGCCCCCAAGCATTTAGATGGAATGAACTATTCCGACTAGATGCTTTAAGAGTAGCATACGCAGTGTTTATAAATTTCAATACTGTAGCCCCCAAGCCTCTAGTTGTAACTGAATTAGTTCCGACTAGATGCTTAAAGAAAAGCTAAGCAGATATCCGAGTTAAAAACTTTAAACTGTAGCCCCCAAGCTTCTAATCGAGAACTGAATTAGTTCCGACTAGATGCTTAAAGAAAAGCTAAGCATATTGCTAAGTAAAAAACTCTCGCTGTAGCCCCCGAGCGTCTAGGTGGAAACTTTCCGACTAGATGCTCAAGCAGACTAAACAACGTTTTAACTTTGTTCTTTTTTCCACAGAACGAGAATGCTCGGAGGGGCATGGCAAATGACAAGTACCAGAAGATGCGTCCAGATCTAGAAGCTGAAAAGGGTAAAACTGCCTTCTTGAAGGAACAGATCACCAAGAGCAAGCGTCTGTTTTCTAAATGCGCATTCCGACTTGGTTTTGTGCCCACATTCTCTGAGTACTCACTGTGTACTTTACTTTCTCCGACTTGCAGAAACCATTGCCAAGGCTAAGAACATTGTCGAGCAATCCAAGCATATTCAAGAGCTGGATAGGGAAAACAAGATTCTTAAGCAGGAGAGGAAGGACATGCTGAAAATGCATGAGAAGTCGATGAAGGCCCTACACGACTCCGCCATCGAGGAAATCAACCGCTTGAAGGAGGAGATCGCGATCTTAAAAGATCAGAAGCGAGCTGCCGATGAGCAGAATCACCACCATAGCGAGGCGTACCAACTCCTCCAATAAGAGAAACAATCCTTGGCGGACACCCTCTGGCAAGCTGAGGCCGGCATCTTCAGTAAGTTTTGTCCGCCTTGGATTTCTGTAGTCTGGATACTTTGAATTGTTGAACTCATGCGCTCCTTGTCGGAATTTGCAGCTCCTATGGGTTTAACCAGATCGCCACCTCCATCCAAAGAATGCATGGTTCTTGCCGGCAACTTCATCAACACCGCCATCACCCAAGCCAAGGAGATTTCCAAACCCTTCCAGATACACATCAAGGCATCGGACTCCGTGGCGAAGTACTCGGAGATTCTGCGCCGAGCCCCCGAGCGTATCACGAGCTGGAAAGCTTCGTGTGCACGGGCTGGCGCGAGGATGGCGCTGTCAATGGTCAAGGCACATTACGAAGTTGCCGACATCGACACGGTGACCTCTGGTATCCCCGACGTCGACGATGATGGCAAAGAAATTGATCATGAAGCCATCTTGTCGTCACTCGCGGGTTATGACACCAGAGTTGCCGAGTTGGTGGACATCGACGTCTTCGTGCCCATGAACATCATCGACAACGGCAACCAAGATTCCTTCGAGTCCCACCACAGTGCCGACGTTGAGGGTGATTCTCCGGCTGGTGACGATGTAGCCTCTAAGTCACCTGCACTAAAGGAGTGAAAAACAACTTTGTAATATTTGTTTCACCTTTGGTTATATGCGGAAAAAACTTATGGATGTCACTTAAGGCGGAAAACAATGGTTGTTTATTTCCTGCTTCTTAAGAACTAGTTTCCAGCATGTATATATATTTTTTAAGCAAGTGCTGGCCTATCCATTACTTTGGTTCTTATGCTTGACTTTTCGTGAGTCGGAAGACTCATTGTCGAAACCATGCGCTTAGGTGATGATGCCCAATGGCACCGTCAATAACCTGAGCACAAAATCGCCAACAATAAGTGCCGAAAGTCACTACTCCAGAATCCACATAAAGACGACAAAGAACATGTAGAACAGAAAACTTAAGCTAACGCTCGTAGGCGGAATTTTCAGAAGTGCAAATGCAAAGCTTGTGCATAAAGGTTTTACATGATCCAAAAATGAACACTAAAGGAGGTAAAAGACTCAGAAATATGAGTGAACCAGAGAGCTTTATTTCATTGATCATATAAGAGGTACACAATTAGATAAAAAATGCTAAGTGTAGAAACGACATAGCTGTGCTATGTTCCATGGCCGATCAAGCTCCGGGTAGTCATCATCTAGGTCACGTCGCTTGCGCTTATGATCCTCATTGGGTCTATCCTTTAGTTCACGATTGTCAACAAGGTAGTAAGACCCATTGAGTAGCGCCTTGCTTATGATGAACGGTCCTTCCCATGGCGGGGATAGTTTGTGCGACTTCTTCTGCTTAAGTCGGAGCACCAAATCCCCCTCTTTAAATGAGCGATGCCGAACGCGGCAACTATGGTAGCTGCGTAGATTCTGCTGGTAGATGGCGGATCTTTGGCATGCCAAAACGCGCTCCTCCTCGAGAAGGTCCACATCTAGGCGTCTGGATTCTTCAGCGTCATCTTCGTCGTAGGCGGCAACTCTTGGTGTATCGTGAAGAATGTCGGAAGGCAGGATGGCTTCTGCTCCATATACCATGAAATAAGGGGTGTAACCAGTGGATCTGTTGGGTGTAGTTCGTAAACTCCATAGCACAGATGGCAATTCTTCCGCCCAGGCTCCAGCTGCTCTATGTAGCGGTGCCTCAAGACGTGGCTTGATTCCCTACAGAATTAATCCATTGGCTCGCTCAACCTGACCGTTGGATTGTGGGTGTGCCACAGAAGCAAGATCAAGTCGGATGCCTTTCTCCCAACAATATGCCTCCACTTCTCCGAGTGACAAATTGATACCGTTGTCGGTGATAATGCTATGTGGGAGACCAAATATCACCACTAGATCCCTGACAAACCTGAGGGCAGTTGCCCCATCAAGCTTTCTAATGGGTTTAGCTTCTATCCATTTATTGAATTTATCAACTGCTACAAGCAGATGCGTAAACCCACAGGGTGCCGTTTCTAACGGTCCCACCATGTCTAGCCCCCAGACTGCAAATGGCCAAGTTATTGGTATTGTTCGCAGTTCTTCAGCAGGAACATGTGGTTGTCAGGCATAATACTGGCATCCCATGCATGTCTCAACCAGCTTGTCAGCGTCCGCCTTCGCGGTCAGCCAGTAGAATCCTTGCCGGAAGGCTTTCGCGACCAACGATCAGGGAGCGGCATGATGCCCGCAATCTCCGAGATGGATTTCGCGTAGGATTTCCATACCTTCTAGCTGGGAAACACACTTTAGGTATACACCAGTAGTTCTCCTTTGGTAGAGTTTCCCATTGATTATGGTATAACCCTTTGCACGTCGTACTATTTGCCATCTTTCGACTTCGTCGTCTGGAAAAGTTCCGTGTTCTTGATATTCCATGAACGGTTTTGTCCAAGCCGGAGAGACCTTAGTCACCATGTTGACGAAAGATTCAGCTCTATCCGGGTTGTCGATGTCGGCGCCCTTCACAGATGGTGTGCGCAGGTGCTCTAGGAAAACTCCTAGCGGAATTTGCTTGCGCCCTGATCCAAGCTTAGACAGCAGATCAGCCGCCTCGTTTTGTACCCTAGGTACATACTTGACTTCGTAGCCCAAGAAGCTCTTGGCTATCTCGTCCACTTCGTCTCGATATGCCGCCATCATAGGGTTCCGCGCATTCCAAGTGCCAGCCACCTGCTGGGCAACCAAGTCGGAATCTCCACAACAAACTATGCGCTTGATGCCAATATCCTTGGCTACACGCAGTCCGTGAATAAGTGCTTCATACTCCGCCATGTTGTTTGTAGCCTCGAAGTGGATCTGCAGAACGTAGTGTAGCTTGTCTCCTGTTGGTGACTGTAGCAATACACCAGCCCCCGAGCCATTGAGCAGCTTTGATCCGTCAAAGTGCATCACCCAGTACTCTGGTTCTGGCAACGGAGTAGCATCTGGCATCTCCGTCCAATCTGCAAAAAAATCCGCCAAGGCTTGTGACTTGATAGCGTCGCGTCTCTTGTAGGTGATCTCGAAGGCAGCGAGTTCAATGCCCCACTTCGCGACCCTTCCTGTAGCGTCGCTGTTATTGATAATGTCGGACAGTGGAGTCTTGCTCACCACTGTGATTGGGTGCTCCTGAAAGTAATGCATCAGCTTTCGAGAAGCAACGAATACTCCATAAGCTATCTTTTGGTAGTGCGGGTAATGCTGCTTGGACTCCGTCAAGACCTCGCTCACATAGTAAACTGGTCGTTGAACTCCATGCTCATAGCCTGGTTCCTTCCGCTCTACCACGACGACGATGCTGATAACCCGTTTAGTTGCCGCCATTTAAATTAACAGGGGCTCTCCAGGCTCGGGTGCTGCAAGGATGGGCGCTGAGGAAAGAATCTCCTTGAGCTGCTTCAATGTTGTATCTGCTTCGTCTGTCCACGTGAATTTTTCCACCTTCTTCAGCAACTTGTACAACGGCAGGGCCTTCTCTCCAAGTCGGCTGATGAACCGACTAACTTCTGCAACACGACCTGTTAGTCGTTGAATGTCCTTTAGGCATGTCGGACGGTTTATGTTTAAGATGGCCTTGATTTTCTTCGGGTTGACCTCGATTCCACGTTGGGAAACGATGAAACCCAACAATTTGCCAGCTGGAACCCCGTAGACGCACTTCTTAGGGTTAAGCATCATGTTGTATTTCCGGAGATATCAAAGGTTTCTTTTAAGTCGGAGATTAAGTCATTTGACTTTTTAGACATCACCGCGATATCGTCCACATAAGCGTGAACGTTCCGACCAATTTGGTCGTGGAGGCAATGTTGCATTGTCCGGTGGTACGTAGCACCTGCGTCTTTTTAGCCCAAAGGGCATCGTGACATAGCAAAACGTGTCGTATGGGTTAGTGAACGAAGTGGCCAATTGGTCCGACTTCCTCATC
This sequence comes from Avena sativa, assembly GCA_916181665.1. Lineage (NCBI taxonomy): Eukaryota > Viridiplantae > Streptophyta > Magnoliopsida > Poales > Poaceae > Avena > Avena sativa. The sequence goes on from OV702296.1 coordinate 16,485,704, forward strand.
TTGATCTGGTGGTATCCTGGGTATGCATCGAGAAAACACAAAAGCTCCGAGCCAGCCGTCGAGTCAATGACTTGGTCAATGCGAGGCAAAGCAAACGGATCTTTGGGACATGCTTTGTTCAAGCCGGTGTAATCAACGCACATTCTTAATTCATTGGTTCCCATTTTGGGGAAAAGTACAGGATTGGCCACCCATTGGGTGTGAAGGACTTGTCGGATAAATCTAGCCTTAAGTAACCTAGCTATCTCGTTGCCAATGCCGCATCTTTTCTCATCTCCAAAGCGTCGTAGAGGTTGTTTCACTAGTTTACGTTTTGGATCAATGTTTAAACTGTGCTCGGCAAGTTCCCTAGGTACACCTTTCATGTCGGCAGGTTGCCAGGAAAAGATGTCCCTATTCTCACGGAGGAACTCGACGAGCGCGCTTTCCTATTTGGGATCCAGGTTCGTCCCAATGGCGGTGACCTTGGAGGCATCGCCTACCACAAGTTCCACCGGCTTGATCTCGATGGCGGCCTTGAACGCAGGAGCGGAGTCGGAGATCTGCTTCTTCGACGCGGGCATCTCTGAGTCATTGACCTTGCTCTGGATCTCTTTGAATTCTTTGCTGTAGAGGACAGCTTCTGCAACGGCTGCTTCATTGATCTCGCAGTCCCTTGCCTTGGTAAAGCTTCCAGATACGGTGATGACACCGTTTGTTCCAGGTATCTTGAGTTTGTTGTAGACGATGCATGGCTTGGCCATGAACGTGTGGAATATGTCGCGGCCGAATATGACGTGGTACACACTCTTGAAGGGGACCACCTCGAAGGTCATGCGCTCTTGGTGGTAATTGTTAACGTCGCCAAAGGCAACCTGAAGTGTAATGCACCCAAGGGACCGAGCCTCCCGACCAGGAACTACGCCGTGGAAGATGGTGTTGGTCCGCCTTAGGTTTTTCTCCGTCAAGTTCATCTTTTGCAATGTATCTAGGTACATGATGTTGATGCTGCTTCCAATATCCACCATACACTTGGTGAACTCCACGCCGTCAATCAAGGGGTTGATGACCATGGCGTACTGGTTCTCCGTAGGTATAAGGTCTGGGTGGTCCGTCCTGTCCCAAGTGATTGGAACTTGCGACCAACGCAGGTACTGGGGAACTGGGGGAGAGTAGCCATCAGGATCCTCAGAGAGATCTTCTACTGTCGGACGGTGGGGGTGCCAAGGAAAGTGTGGTAGACTGGAGCCTTATTTGCGAAGGGATTCTTGCCCTTGTCGTCGCTCTTGGCGGCGTGCTTAGGGTCAACGTCTTCGTCCATGTCACTTGAATCCTTGGACTCCTCCTCCTTCTTCTTCCCCTTGCCCTTGCCTCGCGGTCTGTTCTTCCGACTTCACTTGTAGCCGGACTTCGGGTCTTCCTTGAGGTCGTTGACAAACTTGCAGTGTCGATTGGTATGGGTGGCCTTGCCGTTGGTATCGAGGTGTACGAGGCATGGCATATCACGGTACTCCTCGTAGGTTTGGGGAACGCGGAGCGGTGCCGAGGTTGTTTCACTGCCTCGCTGCTGCCCACGGCCAGCTCCCCTTCCTCGGCCATATTGTCCGCCATCACCTCGTCCTGCAAAAGTCATAGCGACCATGTCGGTAGATTGCTTTTCTTCTGGAGCGGTTTTTCGCTTTGTACTGCTGTTCCTCCGAGCTTGAGTTGGAACGGCTATTGCCGGCAAGGAGCCGCGAGCATCGTCGACTGTGAACTCACTAGCCAAATGAATCATCTGGTTCAAGTCAAGTTGGTGATTGTCCTGCAATCGCTTCAGTTTATGTCGGAGAAACTTGCCTCTTTCCAATCCGTCGATGAAGGAGGCCATGGCGGTCTGGGCGTGCACTCCTGCGCAGGAATTCTTCATGTCCAGCCAGTGAGAGAGGTAGGCGCGAGATGTCTCATCTTTATCTTGCACGCACCGCTGTAGATCGCCCACAGTGCAGGGACGCTTGTATGTACCATCAAAGTTCTTGGTGAACGCTTCTTGCATGTCCAACCAGTTGTAGATGGATTTCTCCGGCAAGTCATCGATTCATTGACGGGCCATGCCTGGCAACATTAACGGGAGGTATTTGATGGCGACGTTGGGGTTGCCTCCGGCAATCTCCACCGCGTTGCCGTAGTCCTGTAACCATGTGGCTGGCTTGGCGGTGCCGTCATAGGGCTTGATGGTCTTGTCAATCCGGAAACCTTTGGGGTAAGTTGCGGACCGTATTGCAGGTCCAAAGCAACGTGGTCCCAGGTATGGTCCTTCCCGGGTCTCGTGGATCTTATCGATCCGTGAACATGCATCGTACGGCTCCGGGTTCTTCTTCTTTTTGTCAACAGGGGATGGGCTGCGTGAACGACGTCGGCCTCCTCCGCCATGGTGAATGCTCGGTGGTGACGGAGGCGGAGGTGGTGGTGGGTTAGCCTTCTTGCTGTTACCCTCCTACGACGCCTCACGCCTGTCACGGTTGCTTGTCGGACGAGGAGGGTTGTAGGGGTTCGTAGCATGGAAAACAAAAATTTTCTATCGCATACAAACAAACAAGCCAAGATCTATCTACTAGATTGTAGCAACGAGTCAATGGAATAACTTACCCTCGAAGATTCTAAAGCGTTTAACGAGAGCGGATTCTCGTGGGTGATGTAGTCGTACTCTTTCTGATCTCAAGATCGTGTAGATGATCCTTCCGGCGCTGCGTTCCGGCAGCGCTCCCGCAGTCGGTCACACGTTCGGTACTCGACGAAGACCTTCCTCTCCCTTGTTCCAGCAGGCAGCGGAGGTTGTAGTACTCTCCTCGCGATTCCGGCAGCACAACGGCGTGGTACCGGAAGTAGAGGGGAAATCCCGCAGGGCTTCGCCTTAAGCCGGTGCGAGTATGGTGGAGTATGAGAGAGGCTATTAGTGGTCTAGTAATTAGACACACCAATTAGAAGGCTCTAAACCAATTAGAAGGCTCTAAACCGAAGGCTAAAGCAATTAGAAGCTCTAAACCCAAACGGCTCTAAACCGGAGGTAGAAGATAGGAACTTGTGTGTCCTAGGAGGGGAGCCCTGCCCCTCCTTATATAGATGGGAGGGGGCTTGGCGCGCCAGGGAGGGAGGGAGTCCCTCCCCAACTCGGCCTAGGGCTGGCCGCCGGCTTGGAGGAGAGAAACTCCTCCTCCAAGTCGGTTCCAACTCCTCTTGCTTCTTTCCCACAGTTTCTTGTTTTAGCCGTTTGACTTTCAAACTGGACATTTGACTTTTCTGTTTTAGGATTCAATTTAATCCTTTATTTGGGACAGCAAGAACACTTAGTACATGATGCAATCATTCCAATATGTAATGACACATTCATGTACCCCTCCCCCCCCGGAGTGCCGGACAATCCGGAACCTTCTAGAACATTCCCGATGAAATCACCAGAATTATTCCCGAACTCCGAAACGGGACTTTCCTTATATGAATCTTATTCTCCGGACCATTCCGGATCACCTCGTGATATCCCGGATCCCATCCGAGACTCCGAACAACATTCGGTCTCTTTCTCATAATACCATAACTACTCAAACAACGTCGAATCCTTAAGTGTGTCTCCCTACGGTTCGTGAATTATGCGGACATGATCGAGACACTTCTCCGAACAATAACCAATAGAGGAATCTGGAAATTCATATGGCTCCCACATATTTCTACGATTACTTTGCGATCGAATGAACCACTTACATACGATACCAATTTCCCTTTGTCTCACGATATGTTACTTATCCGAGGTTATGATCGTCGGTATCTCTGCATACCTAGTTCAACCTCGTTACTGATAAGTACTCTTTTCTCGTTCCCGTGATATGTGATCCCTTGTGACCAAGTCACATGCTTGCAAGCTAATTGGATGACATTCCACCGAGAGGGCCTAGAGTATATCTATCCATCATGTGGATGGACAAATCCCATTCTTGATCCATGTGTCTCAACCAATACTTTCCGAACACTCAATGCCACCTTTATAACTACCTAGTTACGGTGTGGTGTTTGATGTCATCAAAGCATCCATCCGGTAAAGGTGATATGCATGATCTCATGGTCGAAGGAATTAGGTTACTATGTATCAGAAAGCATATAGCAATTGAACTATTGAAATGACTTGATCTTTATGCTACGCTTATCTATAGGAGTATGTCCACCATATCATTCTCCTAACGATATGATCTTGTTGTTGATAACATCTCAATGTTCATGATAGGGAAACCACAATCATTAATCAACCAACAAGCTAGTGAAGTATAGAGGCTATACTAGGGACTTCAAATTAAGTTTACAAATCACACAAGTATTAATGTTTCCTTGTTAATACTATTATAGCATGAATGTAAACATTTATCATAAACACAAAGATATAATAATAACTACATTTATTATTGCCTCTAGGGCATATCTCCAACAGTCTCCCACTTGCACTAGAGTCATCTAATCTAGATTACATGGTAATATACCGAACACCCATGGCAGTTTGGTGTTGGTCATGTTTTGCCCTCGGGAGAGGTTTAGTCAACGGATCCGCCACATTCAGATCTGTGTGTACTTTGCAAATCTTTATATCCCCATCTTGGATATGTTCTCGAATAGCGTGAAAACGTAGCTTGATATGCTTCAGCTTCTTGTGTGACCTTGGTTCTTGCGCATTGGCTATGGCGCCCATGTTATCACAGTAGATAGACATTGGGTCTAGCGCACTAGGAACCACACCCAGCTCTGCAATGAACTCTTTCATCCATATCGCTTCTTGTGAAGCCTCCGAAGCAGCCATGTATTCCGATTCAGTTGAAGATCTCGCCACAACGCTTTGCTTTGCACTCCTCCAGCTAACTGCTGCACCATTCAAAATAAATACGTATCCGGATTGTGATTTAGAATCATCCGGATCTGTGTTCCAACTAGCATCGGTGTAACCATTAACAAAGAGCTGTTCATCACCTCCATAAGAAAGAACCATATCCTTAGTTCTTCTCAAGTACTTAAGGATGTTTTTAACCGCTGTCCAATGATCCACTCCTGGATCACTTTGATATCTGCTAGTTAAACTAACAGCATATGCAATGTCGGGTCTAGTACATAGCATGGCATACATTAGAGATCCTATGGCTGAGGCATAGGGAGTCTTACTCATCCTTTCTCTATCTTCTGCCGATGTCGGACTTTGAGTTTTACTCAAGGTCGTATTGGGCAACATGGGCAAGAACCCTTTCTTGCTTTCTTCCATTCCAAACCTCTTTAGAACTTTGTCCAAATATGTACTCTGTGACAATGATATTTGGCGTTTCGATCTATCTCTATAAATCTTTATGCCTAATATGTAAGCTGCTTCGCCAAGATCCTTCATTGAAAAACTATTATTCAAATATTCCTTGACACTATTAAGAAGGTCTACATCATTCCCAATCAACAATATGTCATCCACATATAGTATTAAGAATGCTACAGAGCTCCCACTCACTTTCTTGTAAATACAAGCTTCTCCATAAGTTTGTATAAAACCAAAACTTTTGATTACCTTATCAAAACGTTGATTCCAACTTCGGGATGCTTGCTTCAATCCATAGATGGACCGTTGAAGTTTGCATACCTTGTTAGCATCTTTAGGATCGACAAAACCTTTGGGTTGCATCATATACAACTCTTCATCAATGTCTCCATTGAGGAATGCTGTTTTGACATCCATCTGCCATATCTCATAATCATAATATGCAGCGATTGCTAACATAATCCTCACAAACTTTAGCTTCGCTACCGGTGAGAAAGTCTCATCGTAGTCAACTCCTTGAATTTGTCGAAACCCTTTTGCGACAAGTCGAGCTTTATAGACAGTAATATTACCATCAGCATCTGTTTTCTTCTTGAAAATCCATTTGTTCTCGACAGCCTTCTGGCCATCCGGTAAGTCCACCAAAGTCCATACTTGGTTTTCGTACATGGATCCAATCTCGGATTTCATGGCTTCTTGCCATTTATTGGAATCTGGGCTCATCATCGCTTCCTCATATGTCTCAGGGTCATCGGTGTTGTCCACCAACATGACATTCATAACGGAATCATACCAATCTGGAGTGGTACGAGTTCTCGTTGACCTCCGAGGCTCTGTAGCAACTTCAACCGAAGTTTCATGATCACCATCATTAGCTTCCTCTCTTATTGGTGCAGGCACCACAGGAACTTCTTCCGGTGCTGCGCTACTCGCAATTTCGAGAGAAGGTTCGACAACCTCGTCGAGTTCTACTTTCCTTACAGTCACTTCTTTCGAGAGAAATTCCTTCTCTAGAAAGGATCCATTCTTGGCAACGAAGGTTTTGCCTTCGGATCTATGATAGAAGGTATACCCAATAGTTTCCTTTGGGTATCCTATGAAGACGCATTTTTCCGCTTTGGGTTCTAGCTTGTCCGGCTGTAACTTCTTTACATAGGCTTCGCATCCCCAAACTTTAAGGAACGACAATTTAGGTTTCTTCCCAAACCATAATTCATACGGTGTCGTTTCAACGGATTTAGATGGTGCCCTATTTAAAGTGAATGCGGCTGTTTCTAATGCATAACCCCAAAATGATAGCGGTAAATCTGTAAGTGACATCATAGAACGAACCATATCTAAGAGAGTTCGATTACGACGTTCGGACACACCATTACACTGTGGTGTTCCCGGCGGTGTCAATTGTGAAAGTATTCCGCATTTCTTCAAATGCTCGCCAAACTCGTAACTTAGATATTCACCTCCACGATCAGAACGTAGAAATTTAATCTTCTTGTTACGTTGATTCTCTACCTCACTTTGAAACTCCTTAAACTTCTCGAAAGTTTCGGACTTATGTTTCATGAAATAGATATACCCATATCTACTTAAGTCATCCGTGAAGGTAAGAACATAACGATAACCACTGCGCGATGCTACACTCATTGGACCACACACATCGGTATGTATGATTTCCAATAAGTCCGTAGCTCGCTCCATCATACCAGAAAATGGAGTCTTAGTCATTTTACCCATCAGACATGCTTCGCATCTTTCAAGTGATTCAAAATCAAGTGATTCAAGAAGTCCATCGGAATGGAGTTTCTTCATACGTTTCACTCCAATGTGACGAAGACGACAGTGCCACATATAGGTCGAATTATCGCTTGATTTCAAACGTTTAGCCTCAATGTTGTCGATATGTGTATTTCCACTATCGAGATTCAATAAGAATAGACCATCTATCAAAGGTGCATGTGCATAAAACATATTACTCATATAAATCGAACAACCATTATTCTCGGATTTAAACAAGTAACCGTCTCGCAATAAACAAGATCCCGATATAATGTTCATGCTCAACACAGGCACCAAATAACAATTATTTAAGTATAAAACTAATCCCGATGGTAGATGAAGGGGTAGCGTGCCGACCGCGATCACATCAACCTTTGATCCATTTCCCACGCGCATCGTCACCTCGTTCTTCGCTAGCTTCCGTTTATTCTGCAGCACCTGTTTCGAGTTACAAATATGAGCAACCGAACCAGTATCAAATACCCAGGCACTACTACGAGTACTAGTGAGATACACATCAATAACATGTATATCAGATATACCTTTCTTCTTGATGTTGCCGTTCTTCAAATCCGCCAAGTACTTTGGGCAATTCCGCTTCCAGTGACCTTCTCCCTTGCAGTAAAAGCACTCAGTATCAGGCTTGGGTCCAGCCTTGGTCTTCTTCGTTGGCGTGGCAACTTTCTTACCACCCTTCTTGAAGTGTCCCTTTGGCTTAGACTTGCCTTTCTTGAATTTGGTGGTCTTATTGACCAACAACACTTGGTGCTCTTTCTTGATCTCCACTTCTGCAGATTTCAACATGGCAAAGAGTTCTGGCAACGTCTTGTTCATGTTCTGCATGTTGTAGTTCATCACAAAGTTCTTGTAACTTGGTGGTAGTGATTGGAGGACACGGTAAATCCCCAAAGCATTAGGAATCACTATACCCAAGCTTTGAAGTTTGTTTGCGTGCCCAGACATCTTAAGCACATGCTCACTGACGGAGCTGCCCTCTTCCATCTTGCAGTTAAAGAACTTTTCAGAAGCCTCATAGCTTTCAATTGCCGCATGAGTCTCAAAAATCAATTTGAGATCCTCGACAATATCATATGGGTCTGAATCCTCAAACCTTTTCTGAAGCTCCGATTCCAAACCATACAAGATAGCACACTGAACTATGGAGTACTGATTCTTCCGAGCGAGGTAAACATTCTTTACTTCATCGGGAGCATCAGCTACAGGTGGGTCACCCAGCGGTGCATCCAGCACATAGGTCAAATTACCAGCTGTGAGGACAATCCTCAAATTGCGGAACCAATCCGCGAAGTTGCTTCCATTGTTTTTCAACTTTTCTTTCTCTAGGAACGCATTAAAATTGATGGTAGGGGCTGCCATTGATCTACAACATATTTGCAATAGTTTAGACTAAGTTTATGACAAATTGAGTTCAAATTAATTAATGTAATTAAACTAGGTGAACTCCCACTCAAAACAATATCCCTCACATTGTTTTAGTGATCACATGAACCAAATCCACTACATCAACACCGATCATCACGAGAGTTGATATAGTTTCAATGGCGAACAATCGTCATGTTCATCATATCTACTATATGATTCATGCTTTACCTTTCGGTGATCCGTGTTCCGAGACCATGTCTGTACATGCTAGGCTCGTCAAGATCACACCTTAGTTTCCGCATGAGAAAATCTGGCTTGCTCACGTTGTATACACTTGCGGAATCTAACACACCCGATCATCACGTGGTGCTTCGAAACAACAAGCTTTAGCAACGGTGCTAACTAAGGGTGAACACTTTATGACTTGAAATTCATGTGCATGAGGGATCATCTTATAATGCTACCGTCGTCTACTAAGCAATACAAGATGCATAAAGGATTAACATCACATGCAATTCAATATATATGTGATATGATATGGCCTTTCTTCTTTGTGCTTCCGATCTCCATCTTCAAGCACGAACATGATCTCCATCATCACCGGCATTGCATCAAGGTCAATGACGCTACTCCATGGTTGTCGTCCACCGGCTTCAACTATTACAACTACTTTGAATAGACACGCGGGTCTTAACATAAATTAAAGACAACCATATGGCTCCTGCCGGTTGCCGACTTACAATAAGGAACATTGCATACATCAAATATAATCACAATCATGGCCATATCACATCACTGCACACCCCTGCAAAACAAAGTTAGACGCCTCTACTTTCTTTGCATATTTTACGTGGTTTGGGGCTTTCAATAAGTGTCGTTCTAACTTACGAACAAGAACCACAACATTGATACTAATATTGTTAATCACCCGTTGTAAATTGGATCTTAACTATGCTAGGAGAAACAGGCACCCGCAAAGCCACTTATGCAATACAAGTTGCATGTCAAGCATGGAGCAAGTCTCATGAACGATGTCATGTAAGGTTAGCCCGGGCCGCTTCATCCCAACATACCGCAAGATGCAAAGTACACAAGAAGCAATCGACAATAAAAGCATCAACGCCCACAATGACCATTGTGTTCTACTCGTGCAACAGATCTACATATAGACACGGCCCTGATACCACTGTAGGGGTTCGTAGCATGGAAAACAAAAAATTTCTATCGCATACAAACAAACAAGCCAATATCTATCTACTAGATTGTAGCAACGAGTCGATGGAATAACTTACCCTCGAAGATTCCAAAGCGTTTAACGAGAGCGGATTCTCGTGGGTGATGTAGTCGTACTCTTTCCGATCTCAAGATTGTGTAGACGATCCTTCCGGCGCTGCGTTCCGGCAGCGCTCCCGCAGTCAGTCACACGTTCGGTACTCGACGAAGACCTTCCTCTCCCTTGTTCCAGCAGGCAGCGGAGGTTGTAGTACTCTCCTCGCGATTCCGGCAGCACAACGGCGTGGTACCGGAAGTAGAGGGGAAATCCCGCAGGGCTTCGCCTTAAGCCGGTGCGAGTATGGTGGAGTATGAGAGAGGCTATTAGTGGTCTAGTAATTAGACACACCAATTAGAAGGCTCTAAACCAATTAGAAGGCTCTAAACCGAAGGCTAAAGCAATTAGAAGCTCTAAACCCAAACGGCTCTAAACCGGAGGTAGAAGATAGGAACTTGTGTGTCCTAGGAGGGGAGCCCTGCCCCTCCTTATATAGATGGGAGGGGGCTTGGCGCGCCAGGGAGGGAGGGAGTCCCTCCCCAACTCGGCCTAGGGCTGGCCGCCGGCTTGGAGGAGAGAAACTCCTCCTCCAAGTCGGTTCCAACTCCTCTTGCTTGTTTCCCACAGTTTCTTGTTTTAGCCGTTTGACTTTCAAACTGGACATTTGACTTTTCTGTTTTAGGATTCAATTTAATCCTTTATTTGGGACAGCAAGAACACTTAGTACATGATGCAATCATTCCAATATGTAATGACACATTCATGTACCCGTCCCCCCCCCCCCGGAGTGCCGGACAATCCGGAACCTTCTAGAACATTCCCGATGAAATCACCGGAATTATTCCCGAACTCCGAAACAGGACTTTCCTTATATGAATCTTATTCTCCGGACCATTCCGGATCACCTCGTGATATCCCGGATCCCATCCAAGACTCCAAACAACATTCGGTCTCTTTCTCATAATACCATAACTACTCAAACAACGTCGAATCCTTAAGTGTGTCTCCCTACGGTTCGTGAATTATGCGGACATGATCGAGACACTTCTCCGAACAATAACCAATAGAGGAATCTGGAAATTCATATGGCTCCCACATATTTCTACGATTACTTTGCGATCGAATGAACCACTTACATACGATACCAATTTCCCTTTGTCTCACGATATGTTACTTATCCGAGGTTATGATCGTCGGTATCTCTGCATACCTAGTTCAACATCGTTACTGATAAGTACTCTTTTCTCGTTCCCGTGATATGTGATCCCTTGTGACCAAGTCACATGCTTGCAAGCTAATTGGATGACATTCCACCGAGAGGGCCCAGAGTATATCTATCCGTCATGTGGATGGACAAATCCCATTCTTGATCCATGTGTCTCAACCAATACTTTCCGAACACTCAATGCCACCTTTATAACTACCCAGTTACGGTGTGGTGTTTGATGTCATCAAAGCATCCATCCGGTAAAGGTGATATGCATGATCTCATGGTCGAAGGAATTAGGTTACTATGTATCAGAAAGCATATAGCAATTGAACTATTGAAATGACTTGATCTTTATGCTACGCTTATCTATAGGAGTATGTCCACCATATCATTCTCCTAACGATATGATCTTGTTGTTGATAACATCTCAATGTTCATGATAGGGAAACCATAATCATTAATCAACCAACAAGCTAGTGAAGTATAGAGGCTATACTAGGGACTTCAAATTAAGTTTACAAATCACACAAGTATTAATGTTTCCTTGTTAATACTATTATAGCATGAATGTAAACATTTATCATAAACACAAAGATATAATAATAACTACATTTATTATTGCCTCTAGGGCATATCTCCAACAGTCTCCCACTTGCACTAGAGTCATCTAATCTAGATTACATGGTAATATACCGAACACCCATGGCAGTTTGGTGTTGGTCATGTTTTGCCCTCGGGAGAGGTTTAGTCAACGGATCCGCCACATTCAGATCTGTGTGTACTTTGCAAATCTTTATATCCCCATCTTGGATATGTTCTCGAATAGCGTGAAAACGTAGCTTGATATGCTTCAGCTTCTTGTGTGACCTTGGTTCTTGCGCATTGGCTATGGCGCCCATGTTATCACAGTAGATAGACATTGGGTCCAGCGCACTAGGAACCACACCCAGCTCTGCAATGAACTCTTTCATCCATATCGCTTCTTGTGAAGCCTCCGAAGCAGCCATGTATTCCGATTCAGTTGAAGATCTCGCCACAACGCTTTGCTTTGCACTCCTCCAGCTAACTGCTGCACCATTCAAAATAAATACGTATCCGGATTGTGATTTAGAATCATCCGGATCTGTGTTCCAACTAGCATCGGTGTAACCATTAACAAAGAGCTGTTCATCACCTCCATAAGAAAGAACCATATCCTTAGTTCTTCTCAAGTACTTAAGGATGTTTTTAACCGCTGTCCAATGATCCACTCCTGGATCACTTTGATATCTGCTAGTTAAACTAACAGCATATGCAATGTCGGGTCTAGTACATAGCATGGCATACATTAGAGATCCTATGGCTGAGGCATAGGGAGTCTTACTCATCCTTTCTCTATCTTCTGCCGATGTCGGACTTTGAGTTTTACTCAAGGTCGTATTGGGCAACATGGGCAAGAACCCTTTCTTGCTTTCTTCCATTCCAAACCTCTTTAGAACTTTGTCCAAATATGTACTCTGTGACAATGATATTTGGCGTTTCGATCTATCTCTATAAATCTTTATGCCTAATATGTAAGCTGCTTCGCCAAGATCCTTCATTGAAAAACTATTATTCAAATATTCCTTGACACTATTAAGAAGGTCTACATCATTCCCAATCAACAATATGTCATCCACATATAGTATTAAGAATGCTACAGAGCTCCCACTCACTTTCTTGTAAATACAAGCTTCTCCATAAGTTTGTATAAAACCAAAACTTTTGATTACCTTATCAAAACGTTGATTCCAACTTCGGGATGCTTGCTTCAATCCATAGATGGACCGTTGAAGTTTGCATACCTTGTTAGCATCTTTAGGATCGACAAAACCTTTGGGTTGCATCATATACAACTCTTCATCAATGTCTCCATTGAGGAATGCTGTTTTGACATCCATCTGCCATATCTCATAATCATAATATGCAGCGATTGCTAACATAATCCTCACAGACTTTAGCTTCGCTACCGGTGAGAAAGTCTCATCGTAGTCAACTCCTTGAATTTGTCGAAACCCTTTTGCGACAAGTCGAGCTTTATAGACAGTAATATTACCATCAGCATCTGTTTTCTTCTTGAAAATCCATTTGTTCTCGACAGCCTTCCGGCCATCCGATAAGTCCACCAAAGTCCATACTTGGTTTTCGTACATGGATCCAATCTCGGATTTCATGGCTTCTTGCCATTTATTGGAATCTGGGCTCATCATCGCTTCCTCATATGTCTCAGGGTCATCGGTGTTGTCCACCAACATGACATTCATAACGGAATCATACCAATCTGGAGTGGTACGAGTTCTCGTTGACCTCCGAGTCTCTGTAGCAACTTCAACCGAAGTTTCATGATCACCATCATTAGCTTCCTCTCTTATTGGTGCAGGCACCACAAGAACTTCTTCCGGTGCTGCGCTACTCGCAATTTCGAGAGAAGGTTCGACAACCTCGTCGAGTTCTACTTTCCTTACAGTCACTTCTTTCGAGAGAAATTCCTTCTCTAGAAAGGATCCATTCTTGGCAACGAAGGTTTTGCCTTCGGATCTATGATAGAAGGTATACCCAATAGTTTCCTTTGGGTATCCTATGAAGACGCAATTTTTCCGCTTTGGGTTCTAGCTTGTCCGGCTGTAACTTCTTTACATAGGCTTCGCATCCCCAAACTTTAAGGAACGACAATTTAGGTTTCTTCCCAAACCATAATTCATACGGTGTCGTTTCAACGGATTTAGATGGTGCCCTATTTAAAGTGAATGCGGCTGTTTCTAATGCATAACCCCAAAATGATAGCGGTAAATCTGTAAGTGACATCATAGAACGAACCATATCTAAGAGAGTTCGATTACGACGTTCGGACACACCATTACGCTGTGGTGTTCCCGGCGGTGTCAATTGTGAAAGTATTCCGCATTTCTTCAAATGCTCGCCAAACTCGTAACTTAGATATTCACCTCCACGATCAGAACGTAGAAATTTAATCTTCTTGTTATGTTGATTCTCTACCTCACTTTGAAACTCCTTAAACTTCTCGAAAGTTTCGGACTTATGTTTCATGAAATAGATATACCCATATCTACTTAAGTCATCCGTGAAGGTAAGAACATAACGATAACCACTGCGCGATGCTACACTCATTGGACCACACACATCGGTATGTATGATTTCCAATAAGTCCGTAGCTCGCTCCATCATACCAGAAAATGGAGTCTTAGTCATTTTACCCATCAGACATGCTTCGCATCTTTCAAGTGATTCAAAATCAAGTGATTCAAGAAGTCCATCGGAATGGAGTTTCTTCATACGTTTCACTCCAATGTGACGAAGACGACAGTGCCACATATAGGTCGAATTATCGCTTGATTTCAAACGTTTAGCCTCAATGTTGTCGATATGTGTATTTCCACTATCGAGATTCAATAAGAATAGACCATCTATCAAAGGTGCATGTGCATAAAACATATTACTCATATAAATCGAACAACCATTATTCTCGGATTTAAACAAGTAACCGTCTCGCAATAAACAAGATCCCGATATAATGTTCATGCTCAACGCAGGCACCAAATAACAATTATTTAAGTATAAAACTAATCCCGATGGTAGATGAAGGGGTAGCGTGCCGACCGCGATCACATCAACCTTTGATCCATTTCCCACGCGCATCGTCACCTCGTTCTTCGCTAGCTTCCGTTTATTCTGCAGCACCTGTTTCGAGTTACAAATATGAGCAACCGAACCAGTATCAAATACCCAGGCACTACTACGAGTACTAGTGAGATACACATCAATAACATGTATATCAGATATACCTTTCTTCTTGATGTTGCCGTTCTTCAAATCCGCCAAGTACTTTGGGCAATTCCGCTTCCAGTGACCTTCTCCCTTGCAGTAAAAGCACTCAGTATCAGGCTTGGGTCCAGCCTTGGTTTTCTTCGTTGGCGTGGCAACTTTCTTAGCACCCTTCTTGAAGTGTCCCTTTGGCTTAGACTTGCCTTTCTTGAATTTGGTGGTCTTATTGACCAACAACACTTGGTGCTCTTTCTTGATCTCCACTTCTGCAGATTTCAACATGGCAAAGAGTTCTGGCAACGTCTTGTTCATGTTCTGCATGTTGTAGTTCATCACAAAGTTCTTGTAACTTGGTGGTAGTGATTGGAGGACACGGTAAATCCCCAAAGCATTAGGAATCACTATACCCAAGCTTTGAAGTTTGTTTGCGTGCCCAGACATCTTAAGCACATGCTCACTAACGGAGCTGCCCTCTTCCATCTTGCAGTTAAAGAACTTTTCAGAAGCCTCATAGCTTTCAATTGCCGCATGAGTCTCAAAAATCAATTTGAGATCCTCGACAATATCATATGGGTCTGAATCCTCAAACCTTTTCTGAAGCTCCGATTCCAAACCATACAAGATAGCACACTGAACTATGGAGTACTGATTCTTCCGAGCGAGGTAAACATTCTTTACTTCATCGGGAGCATCAGCTGCAGGTGGGTCACCCAGCGGTGCATCCAGCACATAGGTCAAATTACCAGCTGTGAGGACAATCCTCAAATTGCGGAACCAATCCGCAAAGTTGCTTCCATTGTTTTTCAACTTTTCTTTCTCTAGGAACGCATTAAAATTGATGGTAGGGGCTGCCATTGATCTACAACATATTTGCAATAGTTTAGACTAAGTTTATGACAAATTGAGTTCAAATTAATTAATGTAATTAAACTAGGTGAACTCCCACTCAAAACAATATCCCTCACATTGTTTTAGTGATCACATGAACCAAATCCACTACATCAACACCGATCATCACGAGAGTTGATATAGTTTCAATGGCGAACAATCGTCATGTTCATCATATCTACTATATGATTCATGCTTTACCTTTCGGTGATCCGTGTTCCGAGACCATGTCTGTACATGCTAGGCTCGTCAAGATCACACCTTAGTTTCCGCATGAGCAAATCTGGCTTGCTCACGTTGTATACACTTGCGAAATCTAACACACCCGATCATCACGTGGTGCTTCGAAACAACAAGCTTTAGCAACGGTGCTAACTAAGGGTGAACACTTTATGACTTGAAATTCATGTGCATGAGGGATCATCTTATAATGCTACCGTCGTCTACTAAGCAATACAAGATGCATAAAGGATTAACATCACATGCAATTCAATATATATGTGATATGATATGGCCTTTCTTCTTTGTGCTTCCGATCTCCATCTTCAAGCACGAACATGATCTCCATCATCACCGGCATTGCATCAAGGTCAATGACGCTACTCCATGGTTGTCGTCCACCGGCTTCAACTATTACAACTACTTTGAATAGACACGCGGGTCTTAACATAAATTAAAGACAACCATATGGCTCCTGCCGGTTGCCGACTTACAATAAGGAACATTGCATACATCAAATATAATCACAATCATGGCCATATCACATCACTGCACACCCCTGCAAAACAAAGTTAGGCGCCTCTACTTTCTTTGCATATTTTACGTGGTTTGGGGCTTTCAATAAGTGTCGTTCTAACTTACGAACAAGAACCACAACATTGATACTAATATTGTTAATCACCCGTTGTAAATTGGATCTTAACTATGCTAGGAGAAACAGGCACCCGCAAAGCCACTTATGCAATACAAGTTGCATGTCAAGCATGGAGCAAGTCTCATGAATGATGTCATGTAAGGTTAGCCCGGGCCGCTTCATCCCAACATACCGCAAGATGCAAAGTACACAAGAAGCAATCGACAATAAAAGCATCAACGCCCACAATGACCATTGTGTTCTACTCGTGCAACAGATCTACATATAGACACGGCCCTGATACCACTGTAGGGGTTCGTAGCATGGAAAACAAAAAATTTCTATCGCATACAAACAAACAAGCCAATATCTATCTACTAGATTGTAGCAACGAGTCGATGGAATAACTTACCCTCGAAGATTCCAAAGCGTTTAACGAGAGCGGATTCTCGTGGGTGATGTAGTCGTACTCTTTCCGATCTCAAGATTGTGTAGACGATCCTTCCGGCGCTGCGTTCCGGCAGCGCTCCCGCAGTCGGTCACACGTTCGGTACTCGACGAAGACCTTCCTCTCCCTTGTTCCAGCAGGCAGCGGAGGTTGTAGTACTCTCCTCGCGATTCCGGCAGCACAACGGCGTGGTACCGGAAGTAGAGGGGAAATCCCGCAGGGCTTCGCCTTAAGCCGGTGCGAGTATGGTGGAGTATGAGAGAGGCTATTAGTGGTCTAGTAATTAGACACACCAATTAGAAGGCTCTAAACCGAAGGCTAAAGCAATTAGAAGCTCTAAACCCAAACGGCTCTAAACCGGAGGTAGAAGATAGGAACTTGTGTGTCCTAGGAGGGGAGCCCTGCCCCTCCTTATATAGATGGGAGGGGGCTTGGCGCGCCAGGGAGGGAGGGAGTCCCTCCCCAACTCGGCCTAGGGCTGGCCGCCGGCTTGGAGGAGAGAAACTCCTCCTCCAAGTCGGTTCCAACTCCTCTTGCTTGTTTCCCACAGTTTCTTGTTTTAGTCGTTTGACTTTCAAACTGGACATTTGACTTTTCTGTTTTAGGATTCAATTTAATCCTTTATTTGGGACAGCAAGAACACTTAGTACATGATGCAATCATTCCAATATGTAATGACACATTCATGTACCCCTCCCCCCCCCGGAGTGCCGGACAATCCGGAACCTTCTAGAACATTCCCGATGAAATCACCGGAATTATTCCCGAACTCCGAAACGGGACTTTCCTTATATGAATCTTATTCTCCGGACCATTCCGGATCACCTCGTGATATCCCGGATCCCATCCGAGACTCCGAACAACATTCGGTCTCTTTCTCATAATACCATAACTACTCAAACAACGTCGAATCCTTAAGTGTGTCTCCCTACGGTTCGTGAATTATGCGGACATGATCGAGACACTTCTCCGAACAATAACCAATAGAGGAATCTGGAAATTCATATGGCTCCCACATATTTCTACAATTACTTTGCGATCGAATGAACCACTTACATACGATACCAATTTCCCTTTGTCTCACGATATGTTACTTATCCGAGGTTATGATCGTCGGTATCTCTGCATACCTAGTTCAACATCGTTACTGATAAGTACTCTTTTCTCGTTCCCGTGATATGTGATCCCTTGTGACCAAGTCACATGCTTGCAAGCTAATTGGATGACATTCCACCGAGAGGGCCCAGAGTATATCTATCCGTCATGTGGATGGACAAATCCCATTCTTGATCCATGTGTCTCAACCAATACTTTCCGAACACTCAATGCCACCTTTATAACTACCCAGTTACGGTGTGGTGTTTGATGTCATCAAAGCATCCATCCGGTAAAGGTGATATGCATGATCTCATGGTCGAAGGAATTAGGTTACTATGTATCAGAAAGCATATAGCAATTGAACTATTGAAATGACTTGATCTTTATGCTACGCTTATCTATAGGAGTATGTCCACCATATCATTCTCCTAACGATATGATCTTGTTGTTGATAACATCTCAATGTTCATGATAGGGAAACCATAATCATTAATCAACCAACAAGCTAGTGAAGTATAGAGGCTATACTAGGGACTTCAAATTAAGTTTACAAATCACACAAGTATTAATGTTTCCTTGTTAATACTATTATAGCATGAATGTAAACATTTATCATAAACACAAAGATATAATAATAACTACATTTATTATTGCCTCTAGGGCATATCTCCAACAAGGGTTGCGCTCTCCATCATGACGGGTCTGCTCCGTGTTATCGTGGATGACGATGCCGCACTGCTTTGGTGGGGGCATATCCGGATGATGGTGAGTCTTGTAATCTTCGCGATGTCTGGGGGATTGGGCCGATGGAGATGCGCGATGAGGTCGTGCCTTTTCTCTGTGGTCAGAGGATATGGGGATAGCATCCTTCCTGTTGCGCGCATCCCTCCGTCTTCGTTCTGATGAACCCGTCTAGGACCCAACATCAAGAGGAGATCTGTCCCTTGGCGGCTTTTACTGGCTAGATTGGCAGAGCGTTGAGTCAGACTCAAGCCTCTGAGAGGTGGCCTTTTCCTGCTGCTTTACCGCCTTGGCCACAAGGTCGTAGAATTGTTCCACTGCCTCGGGAGATCTATCCTGCTCCAGAAGGGTTTTGGCGACGGCGAGGTTAAGGAGTAGGGTGTGCATCACCTGCTTGCCTTCACTGTCAATGTATGGCTTGGCCTGTGCCGGCTTCGAGGGAGCCCATCCTAGGTTGCTCCATACACCAGGATCGTTGATGACGCGAGTCGGAGCTTTCTTAGCCTTCTGCTGCTGCAGTAAAGTCTTGTCCTCGGCCTCCATTGCTCTAGCTTTTTCTATGGACTTCTGCGTGTTGACCAGATCTCGATCTAGTTTAGCGCTTTGCTCCGTGATGGCCTGCGCTTCCTCCAGCAGCTGCTGGCGCTTCTCGTTAAGCTGGGTCACATTCCGGATATGAGCAACGGTCAGTGGCTCGACAAGGATATTTCCGTACATCACTCTATCAGCTGGAGTAACTTGGGCTATTGTAGATGTAGATGCTGGAGGCGGCAAGTTTGCGGTGTTGTTGTTGCTCGGGCCAGTGCCGATTTCCTGCGGCTGATGCACTGGGTTAGGCGGAGGAGGCATGGCTTTTGTGCGATCTCAGCAGCAATAAGTGGCCCCTTCCCCTTTTCCAGTGTTGTAGTGTCAACACCCGGATTTTTAATCCCAGATGCCTGTTATGCCATACATCGCAATCCTAGGATTACCATTTTTGCGAGACATAACAGAATTGGATACGATAGTACATCATCCATTACAAACCATACATAAGGTCTTACACAAATAAGGATCTCATGATCCAGTTCTTAATACAACTCAAGCAACGGAAATACGTAATATAACGGTAGCGTAGGCGAAGCTCCATCTTCGGGGTCACATGCAATGCTGACGATGGGAGATGATCCTAGTTGTCGTAACCTTCCTGGGGTCCATCATCCTGTTACTCCTCTTCATAGTCTGGCCACGGGAATAGCCAGGGACAAAGCCATGAGTACTCTTTAAGTACTCGCAAACTAATACTAACAAGTGAAGGAGGTTTTTGTAGTAGGACACTAAGCTCTAGGGTTGTTTTGCAAGAAGCCAGATTTACATCTACTAAGTTCAGAAACAAAGAATGCTAGTTGAAGTTTTATAACACCTAAGTGGGAACTTGTATCTCATGTCACAACTCTGTTGTGGTCAAGTCAAAATCTCAATTCATTTCAGAAGTCATTTTGAAAACATCTGAGGGGGGAACAGTATGGCCACTCCAACTGTCCATAACTGCGGACGCGGCTATTCGAATAGTTTGACATTCTGCAGAGATTGTACACTTTCACCACAACATTCGATACATCCGTCAGGAACAAATCCTGAATTCACCATACTCAGTATCAATCCTAACCTTTCAATTACACGCCCTAGTATAAGCACCTCTCTTGTGAGTTTGGCCTCCCAACCATGACCAACTGTCATCTTGGGTACTGCACAGGTGGAAAATCTTCACAAGGTAGCCTCGGCTCAGACCTTGGTCGTGAGGGAACTAATACTAAGGTATATAAGTTTCCAGTCAAGCCCTACTCAATTTTCGGGTATTGTGGTTGTACGGTAAAATTGGAATGGTATCGCATCCAGACAACCATCAGTTTTATAAAGGGATAAGGCTCATGCCTCAACATTTTCATCACCAAAATCATCTGGTGTTCGGAAACACATGTCCAAAACATTTCAATAGAATGATCCATCATTCCAAGGTTTTCATAACCATTTTCACCAAGTATTCCCATCTAAAGTTGATCAAGTTTTATGCTTAGCACTAGCATCTACAAGTGGGAGTAAGTACTAATGTGGGGTGGTAAACTAGTGGAGTTTAACTAAGTTTAATCTCATGCCTTAGGATGACATAAGGATTATCTAGCTTAGGCCAAGTTTTATGCTCTTTATGCAACCTTCAATTATCCTTCTAATATCTACAATTTATTCCAGTAAACTCTAAGTAAGATCTTTGATAAAGAAATAAAGTATAAATCTTGCAAGTAAAACTAGGATTGGGTATCTTCAAATGTATTTAACCAAGCATGCTTAGTGCATTGCATAGGTTATTTAACTCTCATAATGGCAAGTGTTAGCTTGCATAGGTAGAGTATCTTTGATGGGGATGTGCCTACCGGGGTATACCCAGCAGGACGTTTCCGACTGGCCCAGGAACTGGCGAGTGGGCCTGCAAGACGGCGACTGGATCAAGGCCCGGTGTGGATCCAAGCGACTGGAAGCTGAAGGCCCAGGCGAGTAGATAGGCCCAGTCGGATTAGGTTAAACAAGTACCGAAGACTTAACTGATTCGGTTGAGATATGTAAACCCTAGGGGAGGTGAGCCTATATAAACCTCCCTGCAGGGCGTGTAGAGATACGTTCCATCATACACCCAAGCGACTCGCCGCCTAGCCGCCGAGCTCGCCCATTGTACCACCTTCATAATACAATCTAGCAGGAGTAGGTCTTTACCCTCCGGGGGGCCGAACCTGGGTAAAACCTTGTTTCTCCGCCCTCATCTTGCACCGCAGATGGCTGGCCGCCCTTGCCCCTCGTTCTACTACTCGCTGCCGATTGCAGCATCTGCCGTGACCATTCCCACGACAGTGGCGCCCACCTTGGGGCCTGGCCGGTCTGGCCGGTGTTCTGCGGCGAGATCCAATCTGCCCATCAACGAGACGGTCGCCACCGGCCGCATGATAGCAATCGGCGAGATGCTCTAGATCTTGCCGAACAGCTACGTCCCGCCAGCGCGACCCATCACGCAGAGCGTGATCCTGCCAGTCGGCACGATCAGCCTCTTCGTCGGCCTCACCGACGTCATCGTCTCGGAGGATTCGGCTCGCATCCGCGAGTCACCACCACGCGATCGGCTCTCCGAGAGCCAGATCCGCACGATCCATCGCCTCGCCTCTGAGTACAACACGGCCCACAGCAATGTGGCCGAAAACTCCTCGGCCGCGGAAGACGCGGCCCTCAATGACGACGCTGACTCGGCGACCCCGGCGTCACACGCCGGATCCATCACCGCGGCCTCACCCGCGGGCTCCATCACCCAGGTCTCCAACGTCGGAGACTTCGAGGACCCCTCCATCCTTGGGATCTTCGACTTCGACTCCGGGTCGGAAACTCCCGCCGACCTCCGCGACGGGACCGGTCGCCACGCCGCGACCTATATGGCGACCGGCATCGACCCGCCGGAGGATCCCTTCTCCACCCCGATCCCTCCTAACGCCACAACAACGGAGGTCGAGGAACTCCGCCTGAAGCTGGCGGAGGCAGTCCGCAAGGAGCAAGACGAGCGCGAAAAGTTTCGCCTCGAGCAGGTGACGGCGCAGGAGTTGTCGCGCTACCACCAACAACGAATCAGGTCGCGCCTGAACCCCACCGTCCAGGGGCGTGCCCTGAACTTTGACGATGAAAACGACCTGGCCCGTGCGGCCGAGCGCGCGATCTGCGAGAACGCACCACCAGGAGGAAGCGCCCGGCCCCCGCCAGGGTCGACGGCAATGGGAGCCCCACCTCCACCCAACCGCACACCCCCCAGGGATCAGCCGCGGATAGTAGTCTCCTCACGGGAGCGAGACGCGAACGGCCTCCCACTGTTCTCCACCCCGATGGACAACCTCGTGGCAGGCCGGGCAGCAGCCGACAACATCACGGCCACCGGTGACGGAACCCTACAGATCCAGTATGTCAGGGCCCTGCTCGCAAAGGCCGTCGAGCAGCAAAATGCAGGCGCCGACTCGCAGGGTCGAGTGTACTCGCGTTCTTCGGGAAGCAGAGCAGCCTCAAGCGGCCGCCCCATGGCGGCAAACACCCTCAACTGCCCGCCACCAGAGCCATTGCAGCTCCAACACCGACCCGCAAACGCGGCACTCTCCACCAACGACCCCAGGCCAGCGACCAACTTCGTCGCCGCCAACGGTCAACCCATCGACGCCCACACCCACATCATCAACAACCAAAGCTGGCGCGCACGCCAGCCCGACGACCTGCGACACACCTTAACCAATTGCCGCGACGACGAGCCAATGGGGTCGCTAAGTCAACTCGGCCCCAAGTGCTTCGGACCGATGATCCGAGGCGAGAAGTACCCGCCGAACTTCAAGGCGCCGAAGGAGATAGAAAATTACGACCCTTGGTACGACCCCGCCGTCTGGCTCGATACATACCTCATGGTGATGGGGATCGCAGGCGCTAGCTGCCCGTTACCTCCCCTTGATGATGGAGGGGACGTGCAGGCAGTGGATCAACACCCTCCCCCAGGATAGTATCGACTCCTGGGAGGAAATGCGCGACGCCTTTGTTAGGCACTTCGAGTGCTCCTACACCCGCGCCACCACCATTGAGGACCTGGAGCGATGCGTCCAGGGACCCCGCGAGTCGACCCGCAACTGGGTCCAGCGGTGGCAAGAACTCTGGTACAACGCGGTCGGCATCCACCCTGACACTGCGATCCATTATTTCAAGACCTCGTGCCGCTACGAGCCCTTGGTCGCCAAGCTCAAGAGACACTCTCGCACACTCGACAACATACCGGACCTCCTCGAGATCGCCAAACGGTACGCGGAGGAAGATCCAAACCAGGAAACCGACGACGAGTCGGGAGGCCAACGCCGCACGAGCGGCAACGACAACGGACGACGGTCCGACCTACGCTACAGCAACACTCGCCTCACCGGCAGGCGCCGCAGTGACGGGCGAGTCGACTTCATCGCCAACGCCGGGCACGCACAACGCGAGCCCAAAAGCTTCCGCCGCAACGGAGGACAACGACGCGACGGCGGCAACTACAAGGCCAAGCCAAGGTTCGACCCCGCGGCCCTCCTTAACCAACCTTGTGCGTTTCATAGCAGGGAGGGGAAGCCCGCAACGCACACAACCGCCGACTGCCACACCCTCAGGGAGATCGACATCGGAGTCCCGCTGCAGCCAGAGGCAGCCCTGGTCGCACTCGTCACCGAGCCCGACGACTGGACCAAGCCCTACGTCGCCTACCTGGAGGCCGGCACCTTGCCGGCAGACGAGACGGACGCCCGGATGATCGCACGCCAATGCAAATCCTTCACCATCATCGACGGCGAGCTCCACAAGCGAAGCGGCACCGACGTGTTCCAACGCTGCGTCCAACCGGCCGAAGGACGCAAGATCCTCCACGACATCCACTCCGGCGACTGTGGCCACCACGCCGGTGCCCGCTCTCTAGTCGCCAAGGCTATGCGGCATGGATTCTACTGGCCCACCGCACACGCCGATGCCGTCGACATTGTACAGCGGTGCGCCGGGTGCCAGAAGTACGCCAACCAGACGCACGTGCCGAGCTCGGCGCTGAAGACAATCCCCATCACCTGGCCATTCGCCGTGTGGGGTATGGATATGGTAGGCCCCTTCAAAAAGGCCCCCTCCGGCTACACCCACCTCCTGGTCGCGGTCGACAAATTCACAAAGTGGGTGGAGGCCAAGCCAGTCCGGAAATGCGACGGGAAGACCGCCACTCAATTCCTACGTGAGCTCATATATCTCTACGGGTTCCCAAACAGCATCATCACGGACAACGGCACCAACTTCGCCAAAGGAGCCATGGCCGAATTCTGCGAAAAACACCACATCCGGCTCGACCTCGCGTCAGTCGCCCACCCGGAATCCAACGGCCAGGCAGAACGGGCCAATCAAAGCATCCTCCACGGCCTAAAGCCGCGACTCCAAGTACCACTCGAGCGCACCGCCGGGTGCTGGGTCGAGGAGCTACCCTCCGTCATCTGGGGCATCCGCACCTCGGTCAACAGGTCGACAGGATTCACCCCCTTCTTCATGGTGTACGGCGCCGAGGCAGTCATGCCCACCGACCTTGAGCACGACTCACCGAGCATCGTCCACTACACGGAGGCTGCGAACGAACTCGCATGACAGGATGGAGTCGATCAACTCGACGAGGCACGCGACCTAGCTCGTTCGCGCACCGCCATGTACCAACAAGGACTCCGCTGCTACCACAGCCGGCGGGTGAAAACTCGCACCTTCCAAGAAGGCGACCTGGTGTTGCGCCTCATCCAGGACAAGAAGGGCATGCACAAGCTTTCCCCTCCGTGGGAGGGACCATTCGCCATCGGGCGAGTACTCGGCAACGACGCCTACTACCTCATTGACGTCCGCGGGGACGGCAAACTCGACGTCAAGCGACCATGGAATGTAAACCTCCTACGGAAGTTCTACTCCTAGAACCCCACATATGTACCCTCCAGTCGCTATGAAATAAAAGAATTGGTTACCTCAAATTGCGCCTACTCTCCGTGTCTTGTTCCACTCGCACTCGTAATAACAGCGTCAAGCTAACCGCAGAAGTCAACCTCTGGTACAGCGATCGGCACGGCTAAGTAGTGCGGTGCAAGAGCACTGGGTCACCTTAGGTCTCGCATCGTCCACGAAAAACGCCCACCCGGAGCCCCATTGGAGTCGCCCAGCCCGACTGGCTCTACGAGCCAAGACAACTGTCTTCGCTTCTTACAGCGACCATGATCCTCCGCATCCTCGACATAGCGACTCGAACGGCCAAGTACCACGCTCGGGGACCGACGACCAGTTCAGCGCGAGCGGCTGGGGAAAACGCCAAGTATGAGAGCATGCCCAGGACTCGCCATGCGACTAACCCACCGGGCCAGGCAGGAGTGATGCGCTCGAACTAACGCGCCAAGTCCTCACCCACCCTCGAGTTGCGCCTAGAACAACCAAGTACCACGCTCGGGGACTCGGCCACCCGACCTCGTTCGCGCAAGGGAAAACGGTGAAGTACGGAGCGCTCAAGGGAGTCTCCTCGCGACTGGCTCTCCGAGTCCGGGCGAGTCGACCGCAATAACAAAATATCCAAAAACCGCAAACACATTACAAACGAGGTCAACCCCATAAAAAGGGCGGACGCGCCCGGGGACTCGTTCAACCCTCAATCAAAAAACACATGACAAATCACAAAACAAACACGATATCTCATTCAATAGCATGTCGCATTGTCTCAAATTACATAGTATGCCGAATGGCAGAACTGCTACTAACGCCCCGGGGCAACCTAGTTTACTCCGCAGGCTTTGACGACGACTCGCCAGCACCCTTGCGATTGCAGATGAAGGGAGTGTATGGGTTCGACGGATACGTCGTCAGCTCACCCGCCATCGCCGCACGAAAGGGCTGCTCGACCTTGAAGTCCCGGTGCTGCGGCTCGGGGTCGTTGGGTGCGACGACCGTCTCCTGGTAAGGAAGGAGGTCGCCCATCACCCAGACACGCTCGGAGTACACCGCGGCGCGGTCCGTCAACTAGAGCACCTCGGAGATCTCCACCGCGCCAGTCGACGACGGGTAGCCACTCGTCATATCGTCGAGGTCGAAGTCCTCCGGGAAGTGAGCAAACCCCAAGGCTAAGATCCGTCGCTGCTCCGCGCCGTAACGCCGATCGCGTCATGAACTCAACGACCGAGGGCGCCTTCTCCAAGTACTTCCACACCTCGACGAGGTCGCTGGGAATTACTTCCGTGGGCGATATCTCCTGGAGGTAGGCTCGGATGCATGTCGCCGACAACGTCGCCGAGTCGATGAGCGTGGCCACACATTGCCGCGCGTCGAAGGAGCTCGCCTCTTCCGCGCTGTCAAGGATGCGACCTGCGAATAGAAGACAACAGTGAGTACGTTGGATATCACAAAAAGGCACATGCAATAGGCAGGGGCAGACACACTCACCAATCAAGGGACGGGAGAGATCCGTGATGAAGCTCTGAAGAGAAGTATAATCATCCTGAAGCCCAGCAACAAGGGCGTCAGAAACCTTACGTTCTTCCGCGGCGGCCGTAACGGCGGCCTTGGCTCGACCATCCGCCGAACTCGCTTCTTCTTTCGCCTCCCTCAGCTCGCGCTCGAGGTCGGCGATCCACTTCTCAGCCGAGCTCAATGCCGATTGGGCCACTGCCAATTCACCCGCTGGGACAAGCCCCTGGCGATCCTCCTCTGCCTTCGCAGCAACTGCCTGAAGCCCCTTATTCGCCTCTTGGACGGTGGCCAGTTCCTTCTCCGCGCGGTGTTTCGCTGCTAACCGGTCAGCTGACTCACGTTGCAGACCCTGCACACAATTCAAACAGTTAACCAAAGCGAAATACTAAGTGCCCACCCGCTGAAATTCAGCGAGTGCGCACTCGGGGACTGGCAATCAAAAAAACCCTAAGTGCCCACCCGCTGAAATTCAGCGAGTGCGCACTCGGGGACTGGCAATCAAAAAACCTTAAGTGCCCATCCGCTAAAAGTCAGCGAGTGCGCACTCGGGGACTGGCAATCAAAAATCCTAAGTGCCCACCCGCTGAAATTCAGCGAGTGCGCACTTGGGGACTGGACGCGAAAAATAAAAACAAGCCACTAAAAGAATCAGACCGCTGCTGCACACCGGCCTGATCCTCGGGGACTAGACATACCTGGATGGCTGCGCCAAGCATGCCATGAAGTTGTATCGCATCCACGGACGCGAGGAGAGCTGGCCTGTGCCCGCGACGCTGCTCGACCTCCGCATCGGCGACCCCAGGTGCACGGCTCGAGGGCGAGGTCCCACTTGCTGCAGCCGCTCTGGCCATGAAGCGCGGGAACGTTGCGATAGAGGCACCGGCACCAAAGGAGGCCGGCTCGGCCGCCCCAGGAAAGGGAGCACCCTCCTTTGTGGGTACGGCCGCCTCCGTTGCGGGTTCATTCGGCGCGACCGCTGTGTCATCGGAGATCGTGACGACATCGTCGCCCTTGGCCTTCTTGGCGCCATCTGCAGGGATGACGAATTCGTCCGCCTTCCTCTTACGGGAAGGATCCTCCTCGCTGTCGACAGGTGGCACCTTAGCCACGGTCGGGTGGCTTATCTTCGCTCTGGTCCTGTAAATCGATCGTGTGAGCAAGATAATCCAAGTTGCTATGAAAGACAAAAGTAGGTGAGCGAACTCACTTGGCGACTGGAATGAAGCATAGCCCCGTGCGGATGCCGGCCGGCTTCTCCAGTTCGGGGACCAGTCGGCGACTGAGGCCCATCTCAAGGAAATCGCGTGCCCAAGACACGGACGGCTTCTTCGTCGTCGAGGCTGCAACGGGAGCTTCTGAGACATCTTCAGCGGGAGCTTCCCTGCGAGGTGAAGCCGCCGCGACCGGAGCGGCCCCTAGCCCAGAGACTGGGGCGAATTGGCGGAGGCATCGAGGCCAGTGGCACCTCGCTCAGGACAGTGGCCGTGTCCAGCGCGGCTGCCGTCGGCGGCGCCTCATCCTTGGCCAGGCTGGGGGCGTCGGAGCTGCTCGTCGAGTGCGGTGGCGAGGCCGGCCTCATCGGCTTCGTCTTCTTCTTCGGAGGGGCCTTCGCCTCCTTCTCCTTCTTCTTCTTCATCTTCTTCTTCGACGGAGTAGCCTGGCGACGCGAGGTGGTCTCCGGAAGTTCGTCATCATCATCATGACGCTCGAGGATTTTACTCGCCTCAAGCTCACGCTGACGCTGCCCGCGGGTCTTGTGGACCAGCGGGACGACCTCTTCCTCGGATTCGTCGTCGCCGTTGCTCTCGTCGCTCTCGGTGTCGCCCTTGGCAGGAGGCGACTCGCCCATGTCTTGGACGGACGAGCTCGAGTTCTCATCATCTGAAGGCGAGAGCCATCCTTCCACCACTTGGAATAGCTGCAATGAACACAAGATGAGATTAGAATGACCGCGACTGCACAAACTGCGACTGCGAATGATGCAAAGAGACTAACCGTTGGGGCTGGATGCTTCGCGGTGTAGGGGCGACCCCGGCCTTTGCGTCCAGATACACCGCCTGGGTAATATTTTTCAGCGCTGAGGTGTAGTCCTCAAGCTTCCACTCGGCGGGGCAGGACTTCGTCGAGTCTTCCCGGCCCATATATTGGTACATATAGTGGTCCCGCTACACCAGAGGGACGAGCCGCCGCCCGAGCCAGCAGTTGTATAAGTTGATCGTCTGGAGGCCCTTCTTCTTCAGACCGCGGATGGTTTGAAGCATTTCGTCCATGACCATCCGCTGGTCAGTGGGAAGATTGCCGACTTGGAGTCGGCGCGGTTCGGGTCGGTCGGCGGAGTATCGTGGGATCGCCACCTCGCCCTCCGGAGTCGCTTCGGTAACTTAGAACCAAGAATTCTTCCATTGGCTCGCCGCCTTGGCGGGTAGCATCAGATCGAAGAAGGAGGCCTTCGATTTAAGCTGGAACGTCAGGCCGCCCGCGGCAAGCATTGGGCCGCCCGCTTCCTCGCGACTGATCCGTCCGTGGAACAGATCTTGCCACAGAGGGAAGTAGGGCCGGAAGCCCAGGTAGCACTCACAGAACGCCACAAAGATGGCGAGCTGCTCGATGCTGTGCGGACCCAGGTCCGACGGTTGGATCCCGTAGTAGGCGCAGAAGCGCCGGAAGAACAGGGACGTAGGGAATCCCAGCCCCCGTTCCAGGTGGCTGGTGAAGAAGATGAATTCTCCCTCGCGCGGGTTCGGGGTCACCTCTCCGGCCGCAGGGATGCACCACCTGCCGGCGCGCAGGATCCCGGCCTCCTCGAAGGATGCCAGTTGTGCTCTCGTACACTTAGATCTGCCCCAAGGCTCGGTGGAGGGGGCCATTGGCGGAAGGGTTCGTGGAGGTCGGAAGATTTCGGGTCGGCTGGATCGCGATGTGGAGGAAGGCGAAAGTGTGCGCAGTCGGAGGAAGACGAGGAGATGGTTCTCCGATTGCATGCCATTCCCCTTATATAGCGGTTGTTACCCGCCAAATCAGGGAGCCGTTACTACGCGGTGATTACGCCAAAAGTTACCGTTGGATTACCCCAACGGCTAGTTTGACCACGTTTAACTGTCCAACTTCAGCCAGTCGGCTCGCCGATCCGATCACTACGATAGTGGCTGAGTATTTCGCCGACTCGACTCGCCAAGAGCTGCGATCAGAATGACCAGTTTTCTCCTTTATACGGAGCGCGCCGACGATTCGACTGGATGTCTGCTCTAAAGTCGTATACTCTGACTGCCAGCAGCCACCTACGCCCAATCGACGACGGCCTCGGGGACTACTGATGGGGATGTGCCTACCGGGGTATACCCAGCAGAACGTTTCCGACTGGACCAGGAACTGGCGAGTGGGCCTGGAAGACGGCGACTGGATCAAGGCCCGGTGTGGATCCAAGCGACTGGAAGCTGAAGGCCCAGGCGAGTATATAGGCCCAGGCGGATTAGGTTAAACAAGTACCGAAACCTTAACTAATTCGGTTGAGATATGTAAACCCTAGGGGAGGTGAGCCTATATAAACCTCCCTGCAGGGCGTGTAGAGATACGTTCCATCATACACCCAAGCGACTCGCCGCCTAGCCGCCGAGCTCGCCCATTGTACCACCTTCATAATACAATCTAGCAGGAGTAGGTCTTTACCCTCCGGAGGGCCGAACCTGGGTAAAACCTTGTGTCTCCGCCCTCATCTTGCACTACAGATGGCTGGCCGCCCTTGCCCCTCGTTCTACTACTCGCTGCCGATTGCAGCATCTGCCGTGACCATTCCCACGACAATCTTGCAAGTATTGGCTTGCATAGGTCAACTTAATTAGTAAGGCTTGCATCAGTATTAGTATAAGTTTGCCTTGTGCAGAGCAGTGGTTGAAGTTCTCCTCGGCTTCTTCTTCGTAGTATCCTCCTTCCTCCTCGTATCCTTGGTCGGTACTACCGTCTATAAATAAATACGAGGTACACAATCACCAAAGAATACTTAACTATTTTCAATCATCACACAAAAGGTCATATAGATGATCTAGCATCATCACTAACATTACAAGATTAAAGCTTGGTTTAATTTATTTTATTTTTAGAAAAGTAATTTCTACTCATTGAAAAACTACTTAAGATTTAATATTCTCCAAACCAAACATGGGATCATGTTGACACATGTCATCACCACACATTTCAGTACATGGGAATGTGATTTAAAGTGGTGTCACAATTTAATAAGATTTAACCTTTTATTTTAAATAAAAATAAATTACTAGAAATGCCTATGTGGCATCCTTTTATTACTTGAACATTATTTCTATAAGTAAACCCATATGTTTTTATATATTCTGAAAGGTATGATTAAATTTGATTTTTGAGAGTTGGAATCAACTCAAAAGATATTATGGTTTAAATTTGGAAAATGTTTGAATGCAGAAAAGCTTCTGCCTTGTTATTTTTACTAAAGGTGATCTATAGATCCAAATGGTTTGAATCCAACGGGCTTGGATTAAGCATTTCAATATCTTTCTAACAAAATTGGTTTCATTTAATTTGGTTCGCTGAATCGAGCTGGGTTGATTTTTGAAACTAGGTACATAACTGTGTTTGAATGAAAATGGAAAAATCCAAATTCAAACGACTGGGCTGCGCGGGAACTGCTAATGGGCCAGCCTGCTACGCACAGCGCTTACACGGGCTGGTTAAGTTGCTGTCCCCACGCGTCAGTGAGACGGGGGGTGTGAAGCGGTACGGGGCAACGTGGTGCGTTGGATCTAGTTCTAAACCAACGGCTCTGGTTCATCGTCCACGTCGGGCAGCGCCGACGAGACATAACCCTAACGCGGCAGGTAGGGGTCGTGGGAGGCTCACCGGGGCTCAGGCGAGGGTCGGCGAGGCGGGCGAACGACAAAGTCGATGACGGGGAACCTCCTGGTACCGGCGGCTTCTCCTGGGGCGGCTACAATCGCTGGCTCCCTTCTTCTCCAGCAGCGGCGGGCTCCGGCCAAATTCCGGTGATGCGCTGCTCGCCTTGCTCCGGGACTGAGGCGGGGTGGTTCGCGGTGAGAGGGGAGTGGAATGGTGTGAAGAATTCGAGAGGGGATCTATTTATAGTGGCGATAGGGGACTGACGGGCGCAAGCTGAGCTCGTCGTGGTCGACGGCATAGAGGGCTATCGGCGTGGGCGACGGTAGGGGGCGGTGCTGTGCTCCCTGGCGAAGCTCAACGACGTGGTGGCGAGGCGTGGGGCGGTGCTGATCGGTCGGAACGCTGTGGTGCTCTGAGCGTGCCCGACAGAAGTTTTTATGGCGCACAACGCGCGTGGTCTGCGCGGCGGCAAACGGGCGTGTCTGCGGGGTTGCTTGGACGGTGGTTATCATGTATGCACGCGGCGAGGGCGGCGCGTGGTCTGTGGGCGTCTGTCGAGCATGGCGCACGGGGCGCGCTCTCCGCATGGTTGCAGAGAAGGTTGGCAAGCTCTGTGCATGTGGTCCAGGGGCTGGCATCGCTCGCGGCTGGGACAGGGAGTGGCGGTGGGGTGCTGGCTTGCTCCCAGATATGTTGGCTAGGCTTGGTGCTTCTCCTAGCTCGCTGTCGACATGTGGGTGGCAAGGGTGCACTCGGCCTGATCACCATTGATGACAATGGCCAGCCTACAGTGGTGCTAGAGATTAGTTAAGGTTGTTAGATGATCTACTAAGGCTAGTGGTGTCCAGAGAGGGAACAAGTTAGGCTCAAAACACTGCTCAAAATAGTGTTTGTGATTTTGTTGATTTGAATCTGCAAGGTGTTTGATGAAATGGCCGCATGAATTCAAGTTTTGGATTTTGAAAAGATTTTTGGTGGGTGTGCTAGGCATGTGCTGGTGAGTCTGTAGATGCTTGGGTTTTGAAAGTTGAGCTTGTTTGAGTGGTTTTTGAAAAAGTGGGATCTTCCCAGATGATATAGATTAAATTTTGAACTGTCATTTAAACTATGCATTTGAATGTTTCTGGATGATCACAAGGTGAGCCTTGGTACTTTGTTATGAGTACTATCAAGGGGTGTAAAGATCCAAACAAGTTTCTGTTAAGTTTTGAAAGTTAGAGACAGCCAAAGTAGGCATGGGAGTTAATTTGGCCAAAGTGACCATTCACTTAATTTGTTTGTTTTGATTTATTTGTCTTTGGGAAAAGTTTGGGAATTGTTTAGATGATGTTTATTTCACCTAAGCATCCTTTCACAAGCAAAGAAACACACACGCAAGGTAATTCAAAAGAATTCAAATTGGGATGCATACACACATGCATGCCTTCATATTTTTATTTAGAAAAGTTTTTGTTAATCCTAAATTTTGATGATTAGAGTTTGATGATTCTAGTTTAGTATTTTTGGGATGTTACATGTAGGCAGAGCTCATCCGGGTTGATCTTCGTCCATCGCCGTCCCAATGGTGACGAACACCCCTCGAGACGTGACGACGTTGTTGGCTTGCTTGTCGCACGAGTACTCCTCCTCCATCTCCTGCATAGCGGAGTCTAGCTCTTATGGACTGAAGTCTATCTCCTCTGAATCTGCACTGAAATCAGCATAAAGCGCGTCAATGACAGATTCGGAGGGTGCCAGGACATCCTCGATGACGGGCGGTGGAGGTGCAACGGCCTCGACGATGACTGGAGGTGGTGGTGCTGATGCGACGATGGCGGCGGGAGGCGGTGGCGGCGGTTGCTGAATCGGAGGTTCTCCGTCTTTGAGCGCAAGCTCCATCTGGGCTGCTGTGTCAGCTTCCGCGTAGTTGTTGACGGTGCTCACCATCTCTTCGAGGGTAAGACGTCATGTTGCCTGATGCCGTCTTAAAGAATGTCGGAGAAGCGTGCCACGGTCCAGTCCTTCCATGAAGTGATACAAAGCATTATCATCGGGGTAGTGGGCTAGATCGGCTCGTATACGGAGCCACCTGGCCAGGTAATCGCGGGGGTTTCCGCCTTCTGTCTGAACACAGCGCGCTAGGTCGAAGATGGTAACCACGCCGACGAACTTGGATCTCTGATGTCCGGACGCACGGGCGAAGCCGGCGGATTTGCAGTGATCTTCCACCTTTATGTCCTGCACATGGGCGGTTTGGGTGGGTCTTGAATTTTTCTGATCTTTGCCGGCAAACTCCGAGGAGAGATCCGACATCGATCCTTCCGCGAACGTATCCTGCCCGTAGGCGGTCCGTGCGGGTCTTGATGCTTTCCGATCTTTGCCGGCAAACTCCGAAGAGAGATCCGACATCGATCCTTCCGCGAACGTATCCTGCCCGTAGGCGGTCCGTGTGGGCCTTGATGCTCCTCCGACTCCCAGGGAACTAGTGCCCGAGTCGGTTTCGCCGATGAAGAGGTGGATGTCTCCGATAGGAACGATTGAACACCGCGTAGGGTTCGTCTTTGTCGGGATCCAGAACTCATCAGGAGGGACGATCGGAACGTTGCCGGAGAATAGAACACGGCCGATGGCTACGGTTTTGCCGATTCCCGCGAAGATCTTGGTCCTCGCCCGCTGAAGAGCCTGAAGCGCCTCTTGCCCCATGGTGGGCGCCAACTATCTTGGTATTTCCGACGAGTACGCCATGGAGGGGTCCTCACAGTGCGTGTTTAGAGATGTGGGGTAAGGCGAACGGTTGACGGGTACGAGGTAACACAGCTTACCCAGGTTCAGATCTTACAACGGTGGCGGAATCCTACTCCTGCTATAAATCACTATAATGGCAATACGTCGAGTTACAGAGATAGGTTTGCTGTGCGAGGTTGTCTATGAACGTCTGAGATTGTTCCCTAAAGGCTCCCATAGGACCGACTTATATAGTCGCCAGGTCCTAGGGTTACAGGGAAAAATCCTAGCCGGACAGGTTACAGAGTCCTACACTATCTATTACTAGTCTTGTGTATCTTGCACTCTAAGGCTCCGGGTACGTTGGTGACTCCACCGTAGCCTTCCTTTATCCGGCATGGGCCTCCCTTCTGGATCCATCTAACTGGGCCTCCCAGCAGGCCATAGGCCATGCTACCGACTATGGGTCACCCGGGTTATCCGGATAAGTGACATGCTATGAGGATACCCATATAGCATATCCCTAACAATATTACAAAACCATGAGAATTGTTTTCACCCTATTTTGAGCCATAGATAAAAATTTATGATTTATATAAGATAAAAGGAAGTATTCCAAGGATAATAAATCTCATAACTAAAATCAATACTTAATTACGAACAAATTAATTCTAAATGATATATAAATAAAAATAATTATTAAATAAAACTATACAAATTGGAATCGCCCTTTTTGAAACTATCTATACCCAATCTATACCTAATAATAAAGTACGAAGTGTTTCTTCCGGTCCAACACTTTTTTAGATCGATTTACCCTTCCATAAAATCACCTATTACCCCTAGCGCCACCGGTAAATTTTTTGGATGATTTTCTCTCCCCCGAGATGATTTTCTCTCCCCCGCGTCACCTGGACTTGGACTCATCCTTTGTTAGGATCCATATGATCCACGTGGTTCAGAGGCCCAATCATGCTCCCGCTGCTGGCTCGATTTCTCGTCTTGCTAGGACGTATATTCAATAGTACCACCTCGCTCTCCTAAACGAAAATATACCAGTTTGTATACTTAGACAGATTGACTGTCAACAAGCCGAGCGACATTATCTCAATGAAATATAATGGCAGCGTGAGGAAGGAGAGGGGCGGGAGCACCCCATGGCGATCCGAGAAGCAGGGCGCCAGCAGAAGGGCCCCGACGAGGTTGGGGATGGAGGCGCTGGGCAGCGCTCTATGGCGAGCGACAGGGAGGAGGCCGACGTCGTGGCGGCTGGCGCGCAGGCCGCAAGGGCGGCTTGCGGCCATGGGTGGCGGACTCGAGCATATAATATGCCGGTGAGGAGGTCAGCAAGGGCGAGGGAGGCGTGGTGGAGGGCCGCCCTCGGGAAGCGGGGTGCGC
Organism: Avena sativa; assembly: GCA_916181665.1. Lineage (NCBI taxonomy): Eukaryota > Viridiplantae > Streptophyta > Magnoliopsida > Poales > Poaceae > Avena > Avena sativa. The sequence continues at coordinate 16,521,463 of OV702296.1, forward strand.
TTTGGTCCTTGGCGGCAGACGCTGACGAGCTCAGAGGGCGAGTGGCTGGACTCCTCGGGGAAGGGGATCGGAGGGCGGTGCCGGCCTGCGTGGACGGGCAAGGCATCACAGCTTATCCGGCGTCGCCGTGGGCATGGAGCGGGAGTACTTCAGCAGGGGGAGCCTGGTTGGAGATAAAAGAGTAAACCGCATCAGCGGTCCTAATTCTTTTCATGTGCCTTCACTTTGGTCCTAATTCTTTAAAATTACATGTCTAGATCCTAAATCTTTTCAGAATTGAGTCACGCGAGGTCCTAAACAGGTTTGACCTGAGTTGACCGGTGCCACGTCGACAGCAGGACCCGACTAGACTTGTATATTTGCGAAAAGGACCTCCCATTTGTATTCCTTCCAAATAACATGTCCCTCTTTTTTTCTACCCCTCTATAGCAATTTAATATTTTAGAAGGAGACCGTTGACGGAGGTGCTGCTCCAATGAAGGTCACATCATCACCTGACCCGACCTCTCCTCTCCTTCTTCCTCGCCGGGAAACCTTAGTACCGCACGCCCCTGTCGCCGGTATCCCCTCAATAGCGGGCGCCTCCGTTGCGGTCCCCTCTGCAATGTTGCTCCCCTCGCCAGCATCCCGGCCGCAGCACGCGGCCGATGCTACATCCCTGCCGTAGCACACCCCTGCAGCCGACATCCCCTCCGTCAAGCTTCCTTCTGCAGCGCGCTCCTGTACGAGGCACTCTGCTTGTTGCATTGGCACGTACTCCAGGAGTCCACCTCCACCGTCAGGGGCAGTCAAATCCACCAGGGCACAACCCTCTCTTCCTCGCATTGATAAGATCCCTAGAGCGCTGGACTATTGGTTCTACCTCATCGCACAAGGTCAAGGGCTGGAGGGTGTCACACCAATGGTGGGAGCCAGGTAAGACAAGGATAAGTGGGGTGCTGGGTGGGGCTGAATGGGCCAAGTCCAACTCCACAGGGACCGAATTTTGGAAGAAATACAATATTGGGGGCTATTAGCAAATATGCTGGGTGGCTTATATGCGTCATGGGCCCTATTGTTGACGTGGCACTGGCCAACTTGGGTCAAACCGGTTTAGGACCTCGCGTGACTCAATTACGAAAGATTTATGATTTAGATGTGCAATTTTAAAGAACTAGGACTAAAGTGAAGGCACGGAAAAAAAATAGAACTACTGGTGCGGTTTACTTGAGATAAAAAAAATGGCAATCAGGGACCGTGCCGGCATCGGGGGCTCTGAGCGTCGAATGCAGAATGAAATCCTTTCTTTCTTGTTCTCACTTCTGAACAAGACCATGTGCTGCGTGCTGCTGCTACTATGGTCCATGCCATGCTCTGCTGCGCCACAATTCCTCTGTGATACCATAGTGCAGCTAGCTAGCGACCGATGTGATGAAATGATGCCGTAGTGTATCCATCCATGCGTCTAAAAATCATATATTTTAAGCGAAATCATTTCTTCTCTAGATTAACTTAACCTTAACCAAACTATCTTCAAATCCAGGGTCAAATATTTTAAAAAGTACACAAGTACAAGTTTATTCTGGACAAATTGATGGATTTAACTAAACTAGAGACATGATACACATGGACCCTTATTAAAAAAATTGTGAGTTTTTTCTCTTCCGGTGCAACGCACGGGTTTTGTGCTACTAATAATAAAGGACGAAATGTTTCTTCCCGACCAACACTTTTTTGAATTTTTTTACACTTCCACCTATATAATACCACTAACGCCATCGGTAAGTTAAAAATACTGATTCGTACCTTTTAGGCCGGCGTTTCCACAAGCTGCGCTGCGAGCGAGCGCTCCTAATGAATATTTTTGGGCTGTAAGCCGGTTTAGGAGTCATGGGCTAATGCGAGCAAGCGCTCCTGATGAATATTTTAGGGCTGCCCTAGCTAAGCCGGTTCAGAGTCATGGGCTGATGCGTAGATTTTTGGGCTGCCCTTAGCTAAGCCGGTTCAGGAGTTATGGGCTAATGCCAGCGAGCGCTCCGGATGAATATTTTAGGCCTGCCCTAGCTAAGCTGGTTCAGGAGTCATGGGCTGACACGTCTAGTAACGATATGCAATTAGAAGTACAAACAAGATTTTTGGGCTAAAAAATAGTCCCACTGCTGCTTTACAACGAATATAACCAGTTTATATATGCTAAAAATTCCTCCGTAGTATCAGCAAGCGAAAACAACAATGACTGGTATAAAATCAAATGACCCCATGTGCTGATGGTGGGCAGAGGATTAAATGGGACTGTGTTAGGCTCTACTGCATGCATGAATAAAACAAAAAGTGGACTATTGCATTCTCGAATAAAAGGAAGGAGTATCATTGGACACCGGTTGTATGGTGTATAGTAAGCTAAATTAAAAGGAATTAGAGGACACACGTGGCTGGGCTAAGCTAAATTAAGAGGAATTAGAGAACACACGTGGCTATGTTTGTGTTTGGGCTCATACACATGCATAAAAAAGGAGGATGTTGCCGGTACGTCAAGTACAGTTGTGGGCTAAATTAAAATTAATTAGACAATAAGCAAACTGGTTTGGTAGCAGATGTTTTTTATTTATTTTACGCAGTTGCAACGGACGGGTATGTTTTCTAGTAAATCAAAACATATGATTTACCTAAGATAGATAAAGAAATAAGAAATACTGCAAAGTTAATTTAAACCCATAGATAAAATCCATATTTACATGAAACAAAATTACATTTAAATAATATATAATGATACGCTATTATTAAATAAAACTGTAGAAATTGGTTTGAACCTTTTTCGAGTTTTAAATCAAAAGATATGAAATAAACAATAATTAAGAAAATATACTGTATAAGTTCACAAAAAAAAATATACTGTATAAGCCTACGTATCATGCTTAATTTTTAAATAAATTATACTTTATAGAAAAATATATTACAAATACTCTAATTAGACTAAATAACTAGCTTATATTTTATATAATTTTATCTAAAAATATTTGATACAAATTTAAATCAATTTGATTAGACAAAATAAAGACTACAAAAGAAATCAGAAAAACAAAAAGAAAAAAACAAACGAATTAAAAAAAAAAGAACCAACCGACCTGGGCCGATCCAACCTGACCCATAATCAGCCCACAACCATCTATCTATTTTTCCCATCTATTTTTCTTATTGTGCCGCATTCTTTGGCCCATCAAGGCCAAACCTACCGATCGAGTTGTGTCTCCCTCCTCCAGCACGTACGTCTTGTGAGTTACATCTATGGCCATGACTACCTCTCTCTTCAAATCTGTGACAACCACAGACAGTACAATGGGCTGCCAAGGTACTAATGAGGTCCAAGTCCAGCTAGGTCCAGACTTGTCAAGCCCAAGAGGTGAGGAGACATCGCCCATGTAATGCGGCGGCGGGAAGGAGGGGAAACTATCGATGATTATTGTAACAACTTACTGTCTTCTCATCTCTCTCTCTCTCTCTCTCTCTCTCTCTCTCTCTCTCTCTCTCTCTCTCTCTCTCTCTCTCTCTCTCTCCCTGAACTCTGAATTCTCAACCAGATCGTGTATCTGTGGAATATACTGTCGATTCTAGCTATTTGGTGTGTTGCCACTAGTAGGATTTTCACAATTGGTATCTGAGCCTTTCGATTGGGGACGAGTTTGAAGAAATTACTCCAAATTTGTTTCTAGGGATCGTGTGGGGGGCGGATCCGGCGGCGAATCGAGTGCGACTAGATTGGGTTGGGCTCTCTCGTAAAATCCCCATACCTAGTTCGTATTCGCGGCGGCGGTGTGCGACGGTTTCGTCAATCGGCTGCGCTGGTGGTGGATTGAATAGGCGGCGGTGTTCCTTCGGCTTCGGATCTGATTGCGAGACGAGGTTCGTGATGCATACCTAGCATTACGGTAAAATCCCTGTGTTCTCGGTTAGATTTGCGGAGTTCCGATGGAGTGATTGGCTAATTGTAGAGGAAAGTGGTTCCTGAGTACTCGTTGGTCCGGCAGCGGTACAATTGGTGATTGAGGATCTTCATCACGGCGCGCCCTTCTTCATTGACGGTGCGAGTTACGGCAGTGGAGCATCAACAACAGGCCATGACGCTCACCATGGATGAACTCTCCTCTCAATTGAGTAGTGTTCTGTTAGGACTGACTTCAGCCGTTGAGACAGCAAGTCAAAATGCCCTTAGCTGTAAGGAGCTGCGGGTTACGACTGAGCGTCTACTTAAATCCCAAGACAATTTGGCAAGCAAGGTGGATGCGGTTGAATCGCAGATGATGCGCCTGGGTACTCGTCTCACATCGATGGAGAGTGTCATCACCACTGCTCTGGGAACAACATCTACGCCTAATAGGAACCTCGTGACGAGTCTGAACATCAGGGCATTCCTTCCGAGCATGCTCTGACTAGTTCTGCGTGTCGTACTCCTTGTGCAATTTATGAGCCTTCTTCCTCGCATTAGGTACAATTTCATCAGGGTGACACGGGTACAGAGTTTCATCGGTCTGATTTTCGCATGCCTAAAACAAGTTTCCCAAAATTTGATGGTAGTCATCCGAAGCTCTGGAAGGAGAAGGCAGAGAAGTATTTCAATATGTTTCATGTTCCTGAAGAGTATAAAGTAGATTATTCCACTCTGCATTTTACGGGATCTGAAGCATTATGGTTACAGTCTTATGAGGCACAACATGATATAAATGGGTGGGAGCACTTATGTGTAGCAGTCTGTCAAAATTTTGCTAAGGATCTGTACTATGCTGATATGAACAAAACTTTAAGTATCAGGCAGCAAGGGGATGTTGAGTCATACTCCAAAGAATTTGAGGTGTTGATGCATCAATTGCTAGCTCATAATCATGCTTTAGATGACACTTTCTTTGTGGCTAAGTATGTCAAAGGATTGCGAAAGGATATTAGGCAGGCTATCATTCTGCATAAACCAAGAAGTTGATGCTGCCATTTCCTTAGCCCTTTTGCAGGAATCTCAGATCCATACCTATAAAAAAGGGAGATATGAGTATAAGAAATGGCATAACAATGCTGGTCCAGGCAAATTGGGACATGAACTAGGTGAATTGGACAAAGGGAAGCTTCTGGCAGTGGTGCCACCCATGCCGCCAAAGGTGGTAATCTTAGAGCTCAGAGGAGAGCTAGAGGAGAGTGCTTCAAATGTGGAGGTAAATATGCTCTAGGACCCAAATGTCCTAATCAAATACAGTTGGCATTCATGGATGAGTTGTGTGCTGCATTAGATTTGGACAAGTATAATTCTAGCAGTGAAGAAGAAGGAGAAGATTCTGCCAGCAGTGATTCAGAAGAGGAACAAGCTATGATTTTGTCAGCGACAGCTTTGGAGGGAACAACTGGCAAGAAATCAATCAGGCTTTTGGGGTACATTGGGAAAACTCAAGTGCTTATATTGATTGATTCTGGTAGTTGTAGTAATCTTATCAATAGTGAGCTGGTTCACAAATTACAGTTGCCCATTCAATAGCTGGCGCCCGTGCAAGTCACCATTGCTGATGGGTCTAAGCTTACAAGCACAACATGAGTGGCATCCTTGCAATGGGGAGTGCATGACACTAAGTTCACTACACATGTTAGAATATTGCCAATTAAATTCTATGATATCATCCTAGGCATGGAATGGTTGGAAACTTGTTATGGAGGGAAAATGTTTGTGGATTGGAAAAGGATGAAACTCAGGTTCTTGCATGAGGGACAAAGGATTACTCTACGAGGAATCAATAATAAAAACAACTATTGTTCAACAATTTCAAATGCTGAGATGCATATGATGTTAGAGCAAGGAGCTGTGGCTCAGTTAATTACATTGGAAGCAAGGGAAGAACAACAGGGACAGAAATATGTACCTGTTCAGATCCAACAAGTCATTGATCTTCATGCAAATTTGTTTCAAGAACCCACTGGATTACCACCAGTCAGAGCTTTTGATCATTCCATTCCATTATTACCTGGTGACATTCCTATGCAAAAGAAGCCTTACAAATATGCTCCTACACAAAAGGATGAATTAGAGCAACAGATAGCTGATATGTTACAAAAAGGGATTATTCAACCTAGTAATAGTCCTTATGCTTCCCTAGTTATCTTAGTAAAGAAAAAGGATGGAGGATGGAGGATGTGTGTCGACTATAGATATCTCAATGCCTTGACAGTAAAGAATAGATTTCCAATGCCAATTGTTGATGAGTTGTTGGATGAATTGGCTGGGTCTCAGTTTTTCACCAATTTAGATTTGAGAAGTGGGTATCACCAGATCAGATTGGCTGAGGGGGAAGAATTCAAAACAGATTTTAAAACTCACCATGGACATTGGGAATTCAAGGTCATGCCATTTGGTTTGGCGAATGCTCCTGCAACATTTTAGTCAGCCATGAATGTGATTTTTGCAGAGTTGCTGAGAAAATGGGTCCTAGTTTGTATGGATGATATTCTGCTATATACCAGCACACTTCAGCAACATCAACAACTTTTTCAACAAGTGTTTCAGCTATTGAAGAAGCATCAGTTGTATGTGAAAAGATCCTAATGTTCCTCTCCTCAAACTAAATTGGAATATCTGGGCCGTATCATCAGTGCTTAGGGAGTAGCTACTGACCCTTCTACAATTCAAACAATTCAAAACTGGCCTCAGCCAGAAACTGTTAAGCAGGTTAGAGCATTATTGGGCATAGCTGGGTACTATAGGAAATTTATTGCTCAGCATGGCATCATCAGTAGACCTCTTACTGAATTACTCAAGAAACATACTCAATTTGTTTGGACATCTGAAACAGAGCAAGCCTTTTTAGCTTTGAAGACTGCTCTAACAAATGCTCCTGTCCTAGCATTACCAGATTTTAAAATTGCTTTTGAAGTTCACACAAATACTTCTGGCTTGGGTATAGGTGCAGTTCTGTCTTAGCAAGGACATCCTATTGCCTATCTTATTAAATCATTGAGTGCTAGATCACAAGCCCTGTTAACATATGAGAAAGAATGTCTGGCTCTGATAATGGCTGTGGAGAAGTGGAAACAGTATTTACAGCATCAGCAATTCACTATTTACACTTATAATAAAAGCTTGATTCATTTGGAAGGTCAGCAGGTCACTAATTCTATACAGCACAAGGCCTTTTGTAAACTGTTGGGGCTGCAATATCAAGTGAAATACAAGTTGGGTACTGCTAATGCTGCAGCGGATGCATTATCTAGATGTCCACCCCAACATGAATTATTGGCTATGTCCACTACCAAACCAAGGTGGCTTGAGATAATAATGGAAGGCTATCTTTTGGATCCAGTAGCTAAGGAGTTGTTGGCTCAGCTGAGCATCCGTAGTCCAGATGGACAGGGCTATTCCTTGCATGAAGGTGTCATTAAGTACAAAGGTAGAATCTGGTTGGGTTCTCATACACAGGAAAAACAAGCAGTTGTTTTAGCATTGCATGACAGTGGAGTAGGGGGACATAGTGGATTTACTGCAACTTATCATAAGATTAGAGCTCTGTTTTATTGTCCCCATATGAAAAAGGATATCAAAGGTTATGTTTCTCATTGTGCAGTCTGTCAGCAAGCTAAACCTAAGCATGTGGGTACACCAGGCTTGTTGCAACCTTTTCCCATTCCTCAGAAAGCTTGGAAGATTGTTAGTTTGGACTTTGTGGAAGGGTTACCCAAATCAGCTAAGTATGATACCATTTTTCTCATCATTGATAAGTTCACTAAGTATGGTCATTTTATTCCCCTGGCCCATCCCTATACTGCTGCTTCTATTGCTCAGTTATATGTGGATTTTGTGTACAAACTCCATGGGTTGCCTTCAGTGCTTATATCGGATAGAGATAGAGTGTTTACCAGCACCTTTTGGCAACAACTATTCAAATTAACTGATACAACTCTAAATATGAGTTCCAGTTATCATCCTCAAACAGATGGCCAAACTGAGAGATTGAATCAGTGTATGGAGACCTATCTCAGGTGTATGACTCAATCTTGACCTAGTAGATGGTATAAATGGCTTTCCTTAGTAGAATTTTGGTATAATACAACATATCATTCAGCCTTGGGTAAAACACCATTTGAGGTTCTGTATGGATACAAACCTAAACATTTTGGCATCCAAGATATACCTGCTGATACAGTTCCTGATTTGGCTACTTGGTTAGCCGATAAAGAGGAAATGCAGAAGGTCATTCAACAAAATTTGTTGAGATCTCAACAAAGGATGAAAAGCCAAGCAGACAAGAAACAAGTGGAAAGGAAGTTTTCCGTTGGTGATCAGGTTTATATGAAGCTCCGGCCTTATGTTCAAATGTCAGTGGCCAGGAGAACAAATCAGAAGCTCAGTTACATTTTTTTGGGCCATACAAGGTTTTGCAGAAAGTTGGTGCTGTAGCTTACAAGCTGGAATTGCCTCAGGGCAGTCACATTCATCCCGTGGTTCATGTTTCTTTGCTCAAGAAAGCATTACCAGCAAATACAGTGGCCCAACCTGATTTGCCTTCTCAATGTGTTTCGTTGGAAGAGCATCCAACTCCGCTACAGGTACTTGACACTAAGCAGACTATTGCTGGTAAAAATTTGGTGACATTAGTGCAGGTGCAATGGTCTGGGCTTCCGGACTCTTGGACTACATGGGAGAACAAGAATCGATTGATGCACAATTACCCAAATGCGACTGCGTGGGGACATGCAGGAACTCAAGGAGGGGGGAATGTGACGACCACGGACAGTACAATGGGCTGCCAAGGTACTAATGAGGCCCAAGCCCAGCTAGGTCCAGACTTGTCAAGCGCAAGAGGTGTAACACCCTCAGAATCGGCCCTATGCAAGTTTCAGCGCTTCCCGCCAAACCCGCATAGAAACGATTCGAAGGTGCCCACCAGGCACTTTCGTGCGGGTGGAAAACGAAGTAATAACATTACACAACAGTCCTCGACGGGACCCACATAACAGATATATATACAACAGCGACTCAATGAGTCAAGAATACAGATATACAGAACAAAGATCCAAATCACCTTGAAAACGATAGAGCATCCAGCTACGGACAAGATGCAAATGGGGCTAAGAGCCCTGAAGATTAACCAATGGCGTCCATAACCCTGCCCAGGCCAAGCCGGAAGGGTAACCCTGCTAACGACGTCGAAACCTGCTAAAACAAAAGGGGTGCCGACAACGGGCAAAGGAAAAAGAGGAGCGTCAGTACTGAGGCTAGTACACGGCGAGGCTAGAATTCTGCGGTCCTCGCCTACATAGGTATGGTGGACTGAGCGGTAGCGGCAGCATGCAATAAACAACCGATAGAGACTCGATATAACTGTCGGCTATCAGAGAGGGATAAGAAAGACCTATTCGGAACCAACCTGATGCTACCATCAGACAAACCCATCCTGGTGTTTCCCCCTCGAGACCAAACGAGGAAGTCAACCGAGGAACTCACACAGTTGGTAGTTTTATTTATTCAGTTATCGTTGCAGCAATTACTAGTCAGGTATAGATAGTCATCCTGATAAAATAAGCAGTGGGCACTTTTGTTTAACCATTCCATTGTAGTTGCAACACTTACTAGTCAGATACAATTAGCATGAGATAACCCAAAACCCAGCAGTTGTTGGTACTTTTATTTAGCCATTCCGTTATAGTTGCAATACTTACTAGTCAGGTACAATGGTAGCAAGCGACAACCCAAACAAGCAATTGTTGGTAGTTTTATTTAGCCATTCCATTATAGTGAAGCTGATTACTAGTCATTATAAAGTCAAATTTATAGCACTACTTTAGTTATAGTTGTCTATGATCAAGATACTGTGCTCCAAGTCGTCCATAACCGCGGACACGGCTTTCAGAAAGTTTTACCCTGCAGGGGTGCACAAATAGCAACACACACTCGATCAACCTCGGAAAAACCAAATCAAAACCCAACGAGGCCTTCACGACAAAGCAATCACCAGATTCAGAAATATTTCAGGGGACCACCCCATTAAGTATACCCGCAACGAAGTTAGCTGACTTCGAGACGGACTCAAGGTTTGTGGGGCCGGCTGTAAACGACTGGGAACCCAAAACTGGGCTTGTCGATACCGCGTAAACGGGTCACGATCCTAAACAGTACAGGTGCTCCTCGCACAATCGTAAATAAAGCAGTAAAGCATGGCATAAGTACAGGATAGTAAATAAAACCTCAAACTAGTTTGTGGCCCCAAGAAATAAGAATGAATCAAGCTCTGGCTCAGGGGGGTCCCATAATCCTCCCGGATGTGGATAGCGCGAATATTCAAGGAACAGGTATCAAGTACTCGGGGTCCTACGGGACACAAGTGGACGGTTAACAACCAAATAACATCTATTGCCCACCTGTGCCTCTGCTTACCTACTTCAATTTTAGTTGTTAAACAGTAATTAAAGTCTTGATCATCTCCAACAATAAACACGCGGCAATACTCCAACAACTGTGGTACTTGACGACACGCAACAGCACTTGAGCAAGCGACTACGACGCGCAGGTCCAACTATCTACCAAACAACAGGTAATAGGAGGTGTCCAAGGCAATATAAGGCTGCAAGGGATATCACGGGTACGAAAACTAGAGCATCGCAACACAGATAGCAATAGATCAACATGAGGGAATAAATACTATAAAAGTAAGATAGGTAGAAAGGGGGAGATGCTCACCTGAAAACATTGCCGAAGGTTCATCCGAAGATCGGGTCGACACTCGCATCAACTCATCGTCCTAATCCGTGAAGAAGCAAAGCACTAGAAGAAACACCGGATGCACTATTTAATACTACGGCAAAAGATCGGTCATGATGCATGTATGAGGTATGACATGGCAAGGATGCGATGCAATTAGGCAATATTAAACGGAACCGGGGGTCCCGACAATTAAATATATGGTTCATGTTGTTTAGCTACCCCACAAATTAAATGTTGTAATAACAGGGCAAGATAAGTTACCGGTTCGCTACACAAATTTAAATGAGGCCAATATAAGACTAGATTTGCCCGCATATGGGCCCCATATTTAATTATATGGTGAATCGGCATAGTGCCCCCAACCCACATGATATGCATGCGAGATGAACAATTAATATGCAACAAGTTTTATATTACATTTATAAAAATAGGGCTCGAGAAAGGGGTCACACATTAGGGCTCGGCGATCTTGGGCTCCGAGGGGTTCAGGGTCGGTCTCAGGGTTCAACGGGAGAACGGCTCGAGAAGATCGGATACAAGATGGAGAAATTGTCGTGACGGAGAACTTGGGTCAAAGCGGCCGATCTTGCCGTCGCGCAGATCTTGTCGGGTCCGTGCCATCGAGTCGGTCTTAGCATTCAGGGTGAAGCACTTGGCGGGCCACGGCGAAGTGCTTGGCGTATCCGTATCGACGACCTTGGTGTCCTTGATGGAGAACGCGGTGTATCCGTGTCGACGTCCTTGGCATACGGCATCGCATCCGGGAAGGAGGACTCGATGTTCCAGGGTGACGACCTTCTTTCGGGTCTGGGGATCTCCAGGGTCTCGGACGATGCGTTTATCAGCAGGTCATGTCGTAGATGGGCATGCTGGTGATTAACACGCCGTCTAAAGGGGTGCCTGGTTCAACGGAGTTCACACAACTCGAACAGAAGTTGGCGTCGACATCTCCAAATCACACAAGCAGGACATGCATGCGCGCGCCTAGGTGAGCACCAAGGCAGCTGCTGGCGACCTCCTTCTGCAGATGAAAAAGCGAAGCCGAGGTGGTCTAGGCGGCGGGCGAGGCGAGCTCGGCGAGGATACATGGCCGGGCTTGGCGGACGCGGATGCAGCAAGGGCGACAGCCGGCGAGGACGACGAGGCCGGTCGCGCCGGGCGGCGCGGAAGCAGAGGTTGGGGAAGAGATGCTCGGGGGCGCCGGGGAACTTGGCGGCCGGGGTACTCGCGGCGGCGGGCGCTGCGGAAGGCGGCCAGGTAGGAGGCGAGGAAGATCGAGGCGGCCGCTGGTGGGGAGCCCGCGGCGACGACGGCCACGGCCGCGGCCCGAGGAACACGGAGGTCGGCGGGGCTCGGGAGGAGGCCGACGGGGCGACCGCGGAGGGAGAGGGAGGCGGTGGCGCTGCGGATGCGATGAGGGTCGGGCTCACGGAGGAGGAACGGCCCCGGCGGCGGGGAGGCCGGAGCTCGAGGCGGAGGAGAGGGACTAGGGCGGCGGGGCTCGGGCGCGGCTGCTGCTGCCGGGGTGGTGGCGGCGACCCTCGGCGGTCGGCGAAGCGGGGCGAGGAGGAGGAGCAGAGGGCGGCGGCGGGGAGGTGAGGCTCGCGGCCGGAGGCGAGGTCGGCCGGGGAAGGAGGAGACGGGGGCGGCGAGCGCAGCGGGGAGAGAGAGGATGGGGAGGGGAGTTGACGCGGGGTGGGTGAGAGAGAGGGGTGGGCCAGGGAGGGAGGCTGTTGGTGGGGCCGGGGTTCTAGGGAGAGAGGGGTCAGGCGGGTGGGGTGGGTTTGACCAGGGGAGTGGGTCGGGGTGGGGGGTGAGGGGGGGAAGTGGTGGGCCATGCGCGGGGTCAGGGATTGGTGAGGTGGCTGTGGGTGTGGTGAGGTGGAGGGAAAGGTGAGGTGGCAAGTCATGGTTGGTCGGGGTGAGGTGGAGGGGGTTGGGTAGACTAGGTTTGGGTAGAAAAAGGGTCTAGGTGGGCCATTTGAACTGGGGGTGGCCGACTGGGTCGGATCGGCCCGGTTCGGCTGCCCCCCTAAAAAAATAATTAAACAATTTATTTATTCCAACGGGGCTTTTGCAAATCGTTGGCAGACAAAACAAAATAATCCGGAGACCCGGGTTTTGTGTTTGAACAAAGACGGGGCGTTTAGAAAACAAGAATAGGCTTTTCCGAAAATAGTTTTATGCAAGCAAATGCAAGATGATGACGATGCTCAAATGCAATGTGGCATGATGACATGAGCATGCGGTCATGATGATGCAGTGCACAAAAACAACGCGATTTTCTAGTAGTGGTTTTGCGGGATGCCACAATTCGACACCACTAACAATGGATCTCGCCCTCGAGATCCGCCTCATGGTACCGGAAAGAAGGTCGGTGATCTGCATCTTCTCGCTTCGTGTAGATCCTCGCGACACCACTAACAAGAGGCCGTTGTCCGTGATCGTCGAGAGAACACTCCGGGAAACAAAGGCGAAGGTAGAGGTATCAACCAATAAAGCCACCTCTAGCTTCCGTGGACGGAGTAAAATTGCTGGATCCACTGATTCGATGTACAAGAGCAAATGATAAGAGTAGTCGGATGGTGATCAGTCCATCGCGCACCCAAACCATTACTCGACACACGAATAGGCGGATTATGCAACCAACTCTCGGAATTAGACTGAAGATCTCGACAATCGAGGTTCGGAAACAAAGGAGTGATGCAGACTCTGCATCGGATCTGGCGTAGATGATGTCGTCGCGTCGGAAAAGACCGCAAGGCACGAGAAGGAACAAAGAGAAGTCCACCAGACGAAGGATTCCTCGGATAGCATGAAGACCAGATGTAGCAACACCGTTACCAAAGGAGGAAGCGAAACCCTGAAGGTACGATGGAACCCAACCACGAGAAATCCTAGACTCGAAGAAAGATAAGAGAGTAGATTCAAAACACGCCGAGGTAAGAGGAGAATAGCAGAGGGGTAAGGAGTAAAATCAGACCTAATCAAAACTATCCAACCGATTTTCAAAAATAGTTTTGACACTCTACTTCGGCCGTTAGCTAGGTTATCCTACAGGCTGGACTTGTGGGGTATCGTAACTGCTGAGCTCTGATACCACTCTGTAACACCCTCAGAATCGGCCCTATGCAAGTTTCAGCGCTTCCCGCCAAACCCGCATAGAAACGATTCAAAGGTTCCCACCAGGCACTTTCGTGCGGGTGGAAAACAAAGTAATAACATTACACAACAGTCCTTGATGGGACCCACAGAACAGATATATATATACAACAGCGACTCAATGAGTCAAGAATACAGATATACAGAACAAAGATCCAAATCACCTTGAAAACGATAGAGCGTCCAGCTACGGACAAGATGCAAATGGGGCTAAGAGCCCTGAAGATTAACCAATGGCGTCCATAACCTTGCCCAGGCCAAGCCGGAAGGGTAACCCTGCTAACGACGTCGAAACCTGCTAAAACAAAAGGGGTGCCGACAACGGGCAAAGGAAAAAGAGGAGCGTCAGTACTGAGGCCAGTACACGGCGAGGCTAGAATTCGGCGGTCCTCGCCTACATAGGTATGGTGGACTGAGCGGCAGCGGCAGCATGCAATAAACAACCTATAGAGACTTGATATAACTGTCGGCTATCAGAGAGGGATAAGAAAGACCTATTCGGAACCAACCTGATGCTACCATCAGACAAACCCATCCTGGTGTTTCCCCCTCGAGACATAACAAGGAAGTCAACCGAGGAACTCACACAGTTGGTAGTTTTATTTATTCAGTTATCGTTGCAGCAATTACTAGTCAGGTATAGATAGTCATCCTGATAAAATAAGCAGTGGGCACTTTTGTTTAACCATTCCATTGTAGTTGCAACACTTACTAGTCAGATACAATTAGCATGAGATAACCCAAAACCCAGCAGTTGTTGGTACTTTTATTTAGCCATTCCGTTATAGTTGCAATACTTACTAGTCAGGTACAATGGTAGCAAGCGACAACCCAAACAAGCAATTGTTGGCAGTTTTATTTAGCCATTCCATTATAGTGAAGCTGATTACTAGTCATTATAAAGTCAAATTTATAGCACTACTTTAGTTATAGTTGTCTATGATCGAGATACTGTGCTCCAAGTCGTCCATAACCGCGGACACGGCTTTCAGAAAGTTTTACCCTGCAGGGGTGCACAAATAGCAACACACACTCGATCAACCTCGGAAAAACCAAATCAAAACCCAACGAGGCCTTCACGATAAAGCAATCACCAGATTCAGAAATATTTCAGGGGGCCACCCCATTAAGTATACCCGCAATGAAGTTAGCTGAGTTCGAGACGGACTCAAGGTTTGTGGGGCCGGCTGTAAACGACTGGGAACCCAAAACTGGGCTTGTCGATACCGCGTAAACGGGTCACGATCCTAAACAGTACAGGTGCTCCTCGCACAATCGTAAATAAAGCAGTAAAGCATGGCATAAGTACAGGATAGTAAATAAAACCTCAAACTAGTTTGTGGCCCAAAGAAATAAGAATGAATCAAGCTCTGGCTCAGGGGGGTCCCATAATCCTCCCGGATGTGGATAGCGCGAATATTCAAGGAACAGGTATCAAGTACTCGGGGTCCTACGGGACACAAGTGGACGGTTAACAACCAAATAACATCTATTTTCCACCTGTGCCTCTTCTTACCTACTTCAATTTTAGTTGTTAAACAGTAATTAAAGTCTTGATCATCTCCAACAATAAACACGCGGCAATACTTCAACAACTGTGGTACTTGACGACACGCAACAGCACTTGAGCAAGCGACTACGACGCGCAGGTCCAACTATCTACCAAACAACAGGTAATAGGAGGTGTCCAAGGCAATATAAGGCTGCAAGGGATATCACGGGTACGTAAACTAGAGCATCGCAACACAGATAGCAATAGATCAACAGGAGAGAATAAATACTATAAAAGTAATATATGTAGAAAGGGGGAGATGCTCGCCTGAAAACATTGCCGAAGGTTCATCCGAAGATCGGGTCGACACTCGCATCAACTCATCGTCCTAATCCGTGAAGAAGCAAAGCACTAGAAGAAACACCGGATGCACTATTTAATACTACGGCAAAAGATTGGGCATGATGCATGTATGAGGTATGACGTGGCAAGGATGCGATGCAATTAGGCAATATTAAACGGAACCGGGGGTCCCGACAATTAAATATATGGTTCATGTTGTTTAGCTACCCCACAAATTAAATGTTGTAATAACAGGGCAAGATAAGTTACCGGTTCGCTACACAAATTTAAATGAGGCCAATATAAGACTAGATTTGCCCGCATATGGGCCCCATATTTAATTATATGGTGAATCGGCATAGTGCCCCCAACCCACATGATATGCATGCGAGATGAACAATTAATATGCAACAAGTTTTATATTACATTTATAAAAATAGGGCTCGAGAAAGGGGTCACACATTAGGGCTCGGCGATCTTGGGCTCCGAGGGGTTCAGGGTCGGTCTCAGGGTTCGACGGGAGAACTGCTCGCCGAGATCGAATACAAGATGGAGAAATTGTCGTGACGGAGAACTTGGGTCCAAGCGGCCGATCTTGCCGTCGCGCAGATCTTGTCGGGTCCGTGCCATCGAGTCGGTCTTAGCATTCAGGGTGAAGCACTTGGCGGGCCGCGGCGAAGTGCTTGGCGTATCCGTATCGACGACCTTGGTGTCCTTGATGGAGAACGCGGTGTATCCGTGTCGACGTCCTTGGCATACGGCATCGCATCCGGGAAGGAGGACTCGATGTTCCAGGGTGACGACCTTCTTTCGGGTCTGGGGATCTCCAGGGTCTCGGACGATGCGTTTATCAGCAGGTCATGTCGTAGATGGGCATGCTGGTGATTAACACGCCGTCTAAAGGGGTGCCTGGTTCAACGGAGTTCACACAACTCGAACAGAAGTTGGCGTCGACATCTCCAAAACACACAAGCAGGACATGCACGCGCGCGCCTAGGTGAGCACCAAGGCAGCTGCTGGCGACCTCCTTCTGCATATGAAAAAGCGAAGCCGAGGTGGTCTAGGTGGCGGGCGAGGCGAGCTCGGCGAGGAGTCGTGGCCGGGCTTGGCGGACGCGGATGCAGCAAGGGCGACAGCCGACGAGGACGACGAGGCCGGTCGCGCCGGGCGGCGCGGAAGCAGAGGTTGGGGAAGAGACGCTCGGGGGCGCCGAGGAACTTGGCGGCCGGGGTACTCGCGGCGGCGGGCGCTGCGGAAGGCGGCCAGGCAGGAGGCGAGGAAGATCGAGGCGGCCGCTGGTGGGGAGCCCGTGGCGACGACGGCCACGACCGCGACCCGAGGAACACGGAGGTCGGCGGGGCTCGGGAGGAGGCCGACGGGGCGACCGCGGAGGGAGAGGGAGGCGGTGGCGCTGTGGTGGCGATGAGGGTCGGGCTCGCGGAGGAGGAACGGCCCCGGCGGCGGGGAGGCCGGAGCTCGAGGCGGAGGAGAGGGACCAGGGCGGCGGGGCTCGGGCGCGGCTGCTGCTGCCGGGGTGGTGGCGGCGACCCCCGGCGGTCGGCGAAGCGGGGCGAGGAGGAGGAGCAGAGGGCGGCGGCGGGAAGGTGAGGCTCGCGGCCGGAGGCGAGGTCGGCCGGGGAAGGAGGAGACGGGGGCGGCGAGCGCAGCGGGGAGAGAGAGGATGGGGAGGGGAGTTGATGCGGGGTGGGTGAGAGAGAGGGGTGGGCCAGGGAGAGAGGTTGTTGGTGGGGCCGGGGTTCTAGGGAGAGAGGGGTCAGGCGGGTGGGGTGGGTTTGACCAGGGGAGTGGGTCGGGGTGGGGGGTGAGGGGGGGGGGAAGTGGTGGGCCATGCGCGGGGTCAGGGATTGGTGAGGTGGCTGTGGGTGTGGTGAGGTGGAGGGAAAGGTGAGGTGGCAAGTCATGGTTGGTCGGGGTGAGGTGGAGGGGGTTGGGTAGACTAGGTTTGGGTAGAAAAAGGGTCTAGGTGGGCCGTTTGAACTGGGGGTGGCCGACTGGGTCGGATCGGCCCGGTTCGGCTGCCCCCCTAAAAAAATAATTAAACAATTTATTTATTCCAACGGGGCTTTTGCAAATCATTGGCAGACAAAACAAAATAATTCGGAGACCCGGGTTTTGTGTTTGAACAAAGACGGGGCGTTTAGAAAACAAGAATAGGCTTTTCCGAAAATATTTTTATGCAAGCAAAAGCAAGATGATGACGATGCTCAAATGCAATGTGGCATGATGACATGAGCATGCGGTCATGATGATGCAGTGCACAAAAACAACGCGATTTTCTAGTAGTGGTTTTGCGGGATGCCACAAGAGGTGAGGAGACATCGCCCATGTAATGCGGTGACTGGAAGGAGGGGAACTATCGATGATCATTGTAACAGATTAGCTGTCTTCTCATGTATCTCTCTCTCTCTCTCTCCCTGAACTCTGAATTCTCAACCAGATCGTGTATCTGTGGAATATACTGTCGATCCTAGCTATTTGGTGTGTTGCCACTAGTAGGATTGTCACAAAATCCTCATCAATTGAGTGGTCGTTTCTCCTCGACTTTAATACGAATTATGTTTAGAATTTTGTGGGGTTTTCATTTAGGGCATTATTTCACCATTTTATTGTGTTAATTTCCAAAGCCAAAACGGTGCTCTGAACGTCACCCGTCGGCATACACCCTCCAATCTCCCTCCCTAGAGCATATCAAGACGAACCGAGAGAAGAAATGCGTACCTCTAGTCCTCCATCATCATTTTTGTTCTAAAACTTTCTCGAGAGGATCTCTATAGAACACACACGATCGATGCCAACTTCAGCCCCAAATTTGAGTTCATCGTCAGATCTTGTCATCCTCGGTGAGTCCCTCGTCGATTCCTTCTACCAGAAGACTAATCTTGGTGTTGCCTACCTCCAGGACATGATGGTGCATCTTTTTGTTGTAGTTGTCCGTGCCTCCGACGTCACGCGTTGCTCCAGCGAAATATTTCTGCCTCTCTTGGATGCTACCGACGATGCCATGGTGTCCGTCGTATTCGCCTCGTCATTCTCTACGTCATCCATGCCTTCATAGACTCCGGTGACTTTCCTAGCAACGGGAACGTCAACGCCAAGTCCGTGCCCGCTATTCCGGCGATCTCTCTGGCGAGCTATTCCGGTGAGCTCTTCTAATCCGTCTGATCTGCATCTAATGGTCGAAATCAGATCACTTACCGAAGGGGTATAGGCCAATAGAAATCTACCAAGTGTCATATTTTCGGATTTTTAGACATAAGAACATAGAAACTTATAAAAATTATAACTTGAGTTCTGTTTATCCAAATTTAGCAAATAATATGTCTATGGATTCACAAAAACGAGTATAACATAGTGTAGCCATAATTTGGTATTTTTGAGTCGGTTAAAATCACGTTTTATACATAACCATTTGTGGAGTATATTGAGTATAAAAATTGTTGTGTAAATTATTTTTAAGTGAATCCTTTTGAAAATAGTTGTATATTGAGCCCTCTGACCAGAAACATCAACATAAGAAATTAAACATATAATTTTACTGCAGTAGCATTAATCCTATAAGTATAGCCTTTTTGTAGTAATAGAAAACACTACTAAATAATCTTTTTGCACAAAATGTTGGTTTGGTCATCAAACCTATATAAAACGGTCAGAAGAATGTTTTTAGTGTTTAGAACCTTGCTATAAAAATTTCTCAAATAAAATCATCTTATTGCATGCTTGCATGCATTTCATTCTATTCTCGTGATTGTTTTGTGTTTTAGTTCTGAGCGTGTGCTTTTTGCTTGATTGTATTGTTGATAGACTTTGAGGAGTGTGATATTCGCAAGATCAAGGAGAGTACTTAAATATTCTACTATAAAGGCAAGTGAAACTTTGGTCATCAAAAGTCCTATGTTTTCAATTGCATTAATGATATTTTTGTACTATGCATGATAGGACTATTTTTTATATATTGCTATGCTATAGTAGATCCTATAGAATATATCTTGGTAGGAATCTTCCTAAGTTAAGAGACATGTTATGCTAGTATGCTTAGCCTAGCTATTAGAATTCAAGGGTGGAATATTCATGCTATGATATTATGCAAAGTCTATGACTATGTTTTTGATAAATAAAACATCTATGTGAATGAATCACCTGGGTGGAATGGGAAGATTGGATTGTGTTGAGTGGTTACACAAGGCCCATGTCTATGGTTTACCTTGTGTATCACACTTGTGGATGTCCACCCAGGAACAAAGAGATTTGAGATGTTTTGTGTTGAGAAGCTTCCAGTGCAGCCACATGGCATATGGGCTCTGCCTTGACCAACTAGGTTGCAAGAACTCAGACGGACAGACAGTTGGTGGTATTGATGATAGGATGGAACACGTCTGTGCTGATCCGAGGGATTGTTTCTGAAAAGTCTCGTCTTGATGCATGTTGAGTCTTGTGGGAAAAGTGCACCACCTCTCGAGAGGGTAAAACCTAAGTACTTAGCCGTGTCCCCGGTAATGGACATTTTGAGCATCAAAGACAATGAAATGATCAAGGATCTCCTCATCCCAATTTGTCTAAGTTAAAACTTGTTGGGTGAACAAGGGAAGCACCTGCTATGTATCCAGTGTGCCAATGTGTGATGAAGTGTTTTGAAAAGAGAAAACTATTTTACAAAGGATAGGAAAATCTTATTTTATGCAAAGGCCAGCCAAAACTGCACTTAGCCATATATTCATGTAGATGATAGATTCTCCATATCAATATGATATCACTTGCCAATACAATTCAAAGGTATTGATCCTTGTGGCTGTAACTTATTACGTTGCAGGTTTCTTTGATGTTAGTGAAGTTTGTTGAGTAGGTATTACAAGTCTACAACCAACATGATTGCCTGTGGCATATGAAGAAGAAGGACTCCATGCTTTATAGTTATATCTGCTGCTTTGTAATAAGATAGCCATATGAGCTATGTAAGTTGTAATAAATTATTTTATTCCTGGTTATAAGTTGTAATATGACCTTTGTTTCTTGATATTACATCTTAAACTATGGGTGCTAGCTATTCGATCCAAGTACTAGCACTGTAAACACAGAGATCTCTACCTTATCAGGTTGGGACCTCTACAGATGGTATCAGAGCATTGTGTTGCCTATAGGTTCGTAACCCTAGGATTTGGACAACCCCTTAAAAAATAGGAGTTGCATTTGTTCTAACTTATTTATAAACAATCTTGTAAACTCTTTCCTTAGTATTCTGTTTGGTTTCTATATCTCTCCCTTTTTCAACTTGATGGACAAAGACTTCAACATGAGAGAGGACTTCAACTTTGACATCAGTAAGGACTTGAAGACCACCTACTAGGAATTGGACTTCTCGATATCGTCAACATGCTGGATCTACATATCTCCATCATCAAAAGAAACCAAGTGAAGTTTCAAAAGGAAGCATTGTTCTTCAATAGTTCTAGGACTTAGAAATTTTATTTAGGATCTTGTTGATGATAGGAGCAACCAACTACTTAGCAAAGGATGAGATACACGCCCAACTCAAGGAGAAGGACAAGGAATTCTAGGATCAATAAGAGAAGCCCAAGATCAATGGAGAAGTTCAAGTTTAGTAGAAGAAGGAAATATGAGAGAGAAATTAGGAAAGACCATAGGGTGAGAAACTTATCCATTATGATTTTACTAGGTTATATTTGTTTTAGTTTCTTGTGTAAGTGGAACTATCTTGATTCTTTTGGCAAGCGTTAACAAATCTATCAAGGAAGTCAATAACAAGACAATGGGACTTTGGATGTTCCCCAACTCAAAGCCTCATATGTCATTCTTTGACTCAACAAGAAGTGCCTCATGGAGATCTATTGAAGAACTTGGAGAGAGACTTTGGCATAGACTATACAACTCTCAAAAGGACTTCAAGTAAGCTAAGAATAACACTCAATACCTGGAGACTAAGGAAACTCAACTTAGGAAGAACATTATAGACATCTCCTTCAAACTTTGTGACAAGATGACATAATTTATTCCAATGACGCCTTGATGTCATTCCTAATGTAGTAGATATGGAGAAGGATATAATGATCTCAAATGATACCCTATAGTTGGACCACCATACTAAGTATTTCGTTTAATTCAACTTCCCGATCGTTTTTTGATCATACCAAACTATGTAGTGTGATAATAATATTTTGTTTGCCTACGATATGCTTGAACCTTGTTGTTTGAGTTATGGAATGCACGATTGATATTGCTTTCATATTGTTTTGTGTATTTTTTGTGTATGAATAGAATTCTTGGTATCGTTTGTCTATTCTAATCCCAATCCAACCCAAGCAGATGACTTCTCCACGACACCACAACTCCAACATCAACGATGGTGACAATAGCAACCCCGAGATGCCCATTACAATGCAACTACTAGCAACCCAAACTAAGTTGACTCAAATGGCAACCCAGTTTTTAGCCAACAACCACAACAACACTAAGTTATACCCAAATATGCTAAAGGTGTTGGAATTTCAATCTCAATTTTTTGAAATGATGGCCAATCAAATGATAAACATTAACAACAACCCTCTTTATAATGACTATAACAACAATAACACCAAGGATGATCTTGTGACAAGACCATAAGCCTGAAAAATCTATGGAGACATAGGGTACTTATAAAGAGCATACTAATTAGTGTCCGAAGCCATCCATCTAGAGAATGCCCCACGTCTCAGTTTTTATGTTTCCTATTTGAAGGAACTGATCGTTTCCATATCCAATGCCAAATCTATCTTGTAGTTCAACATATGAAAAGTCAAGGATGGAATTTTTCGATCTCCCAATGATAAGCCTGAAGGTACAATATCCACCAAGACGGTTGAAGCCAAAGTAAATTCTCAGGATGCAATCTAGTTGAATTCTTTTAAGGGTGGTAGTACCCTTGTTGTCCTGAAACCAACTTGTTGTTTCTAGCATTCCTAAATCTCGGGACGAGATTCCTTTTAAGGGTGGTATCCTGTCACATCCCAAAATTTTCTAAATTCTGAAATATGAAAAATAAACAAACAAATTAAATAAGGGATGAAATTTAGGGGGAAAAGAAACTTTTTGCTTCAACTCGGAAACATTAAAACCTTAATTAAATTTTTTTTGAATGAGAAAGCGACAAACAAGATTTCAAAAATTCAAATGCATGTCATGCATCATCATCTTTAAGCACTTGCATTTTACCTATGGAAAAAATTGATAAACCTAAAACCTAAACACTAATAAGAGAAATCACCATCAAGTTCAATACATGACTATGGCTATGTTCCATATAAAAATTTAGCAACATCATTCCTCAATAATCAATAATGGTATACAACAATATTACAAAACCATGGGAATTGTTTTCACTCTATTTGGAGCCATAGATAAAAATTTATGATTTATATAAGATAAAAGGAAGTATTCCAAGGCTAATAAAGCTCATAACTAAAAGCAATAAATAATTACGAACAAATTAATTCTAAAGGATATATAAAGAAAAATAATTATTAAATAAAACTATACAAATTGTAATCGCCCTTTTTGGAACTATAAATCAAAACATATGATTTACCTAACATAGATAAAGAAATAAGAAATAATGCAAAGTCAATTTAAACCCATAGATAAAATCCATATTTATATGGAACGAAATTATATTTAAATAATATATAATGATATGTTGTTATTAAGTAATACTGTAGAAATTGGTTTGCACCTTTTTGGAGCTCTAAATCAAAAGATATGAAGTAAACAAGAATTAAGAAAATATACTGTATAAGTCTACATGCCATGCTCAATTTCTAAATGAATTATACGTTATAGAAAAATATATTACAAATACTCTAATTAGACTAAATAACTAGCTTATAATTTATATAATTTTGTTTAAAAATATTTGATACAAATTTGAATCAACTTGATTAGACAAAATAAAGACTACAAAAGAAATCAGAAAAACAAAAAGAAAAAACAAACGAATTAAAAAAAAAGGAACCAACTGAGCTGGGCCTATCCAACCTGACCCATAATCAGCCCACAACCATCTATCTATTTTTTCCAATCTATTTTTCTTATTGGGCTGCATTCTTCGGCCCATCAAGGCCAAACCGACCGATCTAGCTGTGTCTCCCTCCTCCAGCATATACGTGCTTGTGAGTTTCTCCTCGACTAGATGGCCATGACTACCTCTTTCTTCAAATTCTCATTAATTGAGTGGACGACTTTAATACGAATTATGTTTAGAATTTTATGGGGGTTTTGTTCAGGGCATTATTTCACTGTTTCATTGTGTTAATTGCCCAAGCCAAAACGGTGCTCCGAACGTCACACGTCGGCATACATCCTCTGATCTCCCTCCCTTGAGCATATCAATACAAACCGAGAGAAGCAGCGCGTACCTCTAGTCCTCCTTCATCGTTTTCGTTCTCAAACTTTCTCGAGACGAGCTCTGTAGAACACACACGATCGATGCCAACTTCAGCCCTAAATTTGAGTTCATCGTCAGATCTTGTCGTCCTCGGTGAGTCCCTCGTTGATTCCTTCTACTAGAAGACTAATCTTGATGTTTCCTACCTCTAGGACATGATGGTGCATCTTTTTGTTGTAGTTGGCCGCGCCGCCGACATCACGCGTTGCTCCAGCGAAGGATTTCTGGCTCTCTTGGATGCTACCGACGATGCTATGGTGTCCATCGTATTCACCTCGTCATTCTTTACGTCGTACATGCCTTTATAGAATCCGGTGACTTTCCTAGCAACGGGAACGTCAACGCGAAGCCCGTGCCCGCTATTCTGGCGATCTCTCTGGCGAGCTATTCTGGTGAGCTCTTCTAATCTGTCTGATCTGCATCTAATGGTCGAAATCAGATCACTTACCGAAGGAGTACATGCCAATAGAAATCTGTCAAGTGTTATATTTTCGGATTTTTAGACATAAGAACATATATGCAGTAGCATTAATCCTATAAGTATAGCCTGTTTCTAGTAATAGAAAACACTACTAAATAATATTTTTGCACAAAATGTTGGTTTGGGCATCAAACCTATATAAAACAGTCAGTAGAATGTTTTTAGTGTTCAGAACCTTGCTAAAAATTTATCAAATAAAATCATCTTGGTGCATGCTTGCATGCATTTCATTGTATTCTTGTGATTGTTTTGTGTTTTAGTTTTCAGTGTGTGATTTTTGCTTGATTGTATTGTTGTAGACTTTGAGGAGTGTGATATTCAAAAGATCAAGGAGAATACCTAAATATTCTACCATAAAGGAAAGTGATACTTTGGTCATCAAAAGTCCTATCATTTCAATATTGCATTAGTGATATTTTTGTAGTATGCATGATAGGACTATTTTTTATATATTGCTATGATATAGTAGATCCTATAGAATATATCTTGGTAGAAATATTCCTAAGTTAAGAGACATGTTATGCTAGTATGCTTAGCCTAGCTATTAGAATTCAAGGGTGGAATATCATGTTATGATATTATGCAAAGTCTATGACTATGTTTTTGATAAATAAAACAACTATGTGAATGAATCACCTAGGTGGAATGGGAAGATTGGCTTCTGTTGAGTGGTTACACAAGGCCCATGTCTATGGTTTACCTTGTGTATCACACTTGTGGATGGCCACCCAGGAACAAAGAGATTTGAGATGTTTTGTGTTGAGAAGCTTCCAGTGCAGCCACATGGCATATGGGATCTACCTTGACCAACTAGGTTGCAAAACTCAGACGGACAAACAGTTGGTGGTAGTGATGATAGGATGGAACGTGTCTGTGCTGATCTGAGGGATTGTTTCTGAAAATTCTTGTCTCGATGCATGTCAAGTCTTGTGGGAAAAGTGCACCACCTCTCGAGAGGGTAAAACCTAAGTACTTAGCCGTGTCCTCGGTAATGGACATTTTGAGCATCAAAGACATTGAAATGATCAAGGATCTCCTCATCCCAATTTCTCTAAGTTAAAACTTGTTGGGTGAAGAAGGGAAGCACCTGGTGTGTATCCAGTGTGCCATTGTGTGATGAAGTGTTTTGAAAAGAGAAAACTATTTTACAAAGGATAGGAAAATCTTAGTTTATGCAAAGGCCAACCAAAACTCCACTTAGCCATATATTCATGTTGATGATATATTCTCCATATCAATATGATATCACTTGCCAATAGAATTCAAATGTATTGCCTCTTGTGGCTATAACTTATTATGTTGCAGGTTTGTTTGATGTTAGTGAAGTTTGTTGAGTAGGGATTACAAGTCTACAACCAACATGATTGCCTGTGGCATATGAAGAAGAAGGACTCCATGCTTTATAGTTATATCTGCTGCTTTGTAATAAGATAGCCATATGAGCTATGTAAGTTGTAATGAATTATTTTATTCCTGGTTATAAGTTGTAATATGACCTTTGTTTCTTGATATTACATCTTAAACTGTGGGTGCTAGCTATTCGATCCAGGGACTATCACTGTAAACACATGGATCTCTACCTTATCAGGTTGGGACCTCTACAGTGTGCCAATTATGGCCTCATTCAGATAAACTATGTTTTTGGAAAGGATGTTTTGGGAAGCAGTTTGAGTTGAAAGCCATGCACCTTCATAGCTAGTAGGTGATTTGAAAAGTTGTGATTTAGGGTGAAACTTGATTTCTCTATGTTTCTTATGGTTTCCTAGGTGGCAAGTCACATAAGAAGACTCCATGAGTAGGTGCCAGTATGTTTTGATATTTTTTTGATTTTTTGTGCATAAAATGACTCAATTAGCTATCTAATCCCCATTCATTGACTCTCTGTTGACTAGCCACCAGAGGGTAAAACTGAGTATATTGCACATGACAATGTTAGTACTCGAGGGTAAAACTGAGTACAACTAAATTGCTAGTGTTACTCTCGAGGGTATAACCGAGTACACCTAACTCGCTTGGCTTAGACTCAAGGGAGAAACGTGATGCACGATACGCATGTCGCGGTGCATGGTGCGATAGCGGACACATGTCGTGGTGCAGGGTGTAGTAGCGTACAAAGTTAAGCGATGCACGATGGTGCAACAAAACGTTCCTTCCCTTCACATTTATAGAGGCCCTCTCTGTCTCCCCACTCTCACTCACTCACTTACTCGCTCACTCATGCAACCGTCTCCACTATTCCATCACCTTCTGCAAACCCTTAAGAAAACCTTGAAGTACGCGACAATGGAGAAGAAGGGTGCAGTGGCCATCGTTGCCTCCAAGGCCATCGACAAGGAGGACCGCGTCTCCGTCTAGGCCCCCGTCGAGGCATCGAATGCAGTGATGGCGCATGAGAGTGCTTCGTCAGGAAACCCCAAGAGCAAGGTGTGATGCAGCACAACAGCCAGTCTTCCCTCAGTAAGGAACTGAGGTTATCGAACCAGTAGGAGGAAGGACATGTCTCAAAGGTGTTGCAAGCAACATGGAAACCTGCACAACACAAACTCAAGACTTTGCCCCAACTAACAGTGAGGTTCTCAATCTCACCGGTTGCTATAACAAAGGATTAACTGTTTGGTGTGGAAGGTGATGATGGTTTGCAGAAAGTAAACAGTAACAGTGGAAGATGTAACAATGGTAAAGATTGGACCGGGGTCCATAGTTCACTAGAC
Organism: Avena sativa; assembly: GCA_916181665.1. NCBI lineage: Eukaryota > Viridiplantae > Streptophyta > Magnoliopsida > Poales > Poaceae > Avena > Avena sativa. The sequence continues at coordinate 16,548,808 of OV702296.1, forward strand.
GTGTTCTCCTTAGATAAAAAAACATGGCATGCAAGGTAAACAAATTACAGCAGGGAAATTCACACGACTGAGCAAGCTATAACAATGCAATACTAGACAAAAATATCCTATGAGATTCGATTGGGCAATACAAAAATATACATAGACCGCCATCCAACTGCATCTATGACTAGAATTCTACCTTCAGGTTATCATATGAACCCCCTCCAGTATTAAGTTGCAAGCAACAGACAACTACTTTAAGCAAAGTGTGTAAGGTAAACAATCCACTTGTTCCATGAACAAGAGACCGTTGTTTTCTCCCTAGTGGCAACAACACAACTACAACCGTAGAGATTTCTGTCACTTCCCTTGATTAAGTAGAGGCATGAACCCACTATCGAGCATAAATACCCCCTCTTGGAGTCACTAGCAACTACTTGGACAAGATAGCTACTAACAACAGAGGGTATGCAAGATCACAAACAACACAGACATGATAGAATCAATAAGACAAAACCATTAATCAATCTGACATAGTAATCTCAATATCCATCGGATCCCCACAAACACAACATGCATGATTACAAATAGATGAGATCTTGATCATGAACGGAGTTCACAAGATCTAGACATGAAAGCAAAAGGGAGGAGATACAACCATCTAGCTACTACATGGATGTGTAGTCCAAGGTGGAACTACCCACGCTTCATACCAGAGGATGGCAATGAAGAAGAAGGCCTCCCGGATGATCTCCCCTCCGACAGGGTGCCGGGAAGAGCTTTACATCCCCCCGATCTAGGGAGGATGGTGGCGGCGGATACAGATGGTTTCATGGAATATTGATCAAGTACTTAGGGTTTAGGCATCGTGGGCTTCTCATAGGCGAAAAGGCGAGGATGGTAGGAAGCCAGGGGTCCCACACCCTGCCCAGGCGTGGGCCCACCCTAGGTCGTGCCTGGGGGGTGTAGACACCCTGTGGCGCCCCTCCGTCTCTCCTCTGGATTCCGTGTTCTCCTCGGTGAAATATTGATTTTGGATTTTGTCCCGTCCAATTCCGAGGATATTTCCTTACTAGATTTTCTGCAAGCAAAAACAAAAGAAAACAGGTAACTGGCACTGTGGCAACTTGTTAATAGATTAGTACCAGAAAACATATGAAAACACCTCAAAGTGTAGACAAAGCAAAGCAAAGTAGATACTAAGCAAGAATGGAACATCAAACATTATAGATACGTTTCCGACGTATCATGCAGCAACCGTCCCTGTCCAACCCCCCGTCCATGCTTCCATCGTAGCCACCGGCGAGGAGGCCCCTTCTGGGCACGTGAAGATCCTGCTCTATTGGGACCCTTATGAGAAGGAGGAGTACATCTGGCCGGAGATCCCCTATGACACCAACATCATCGACCCATGGTTAGAGGTAACTAGGGTTTGCTCCCGTTCCCTTGTTCTATCCCCCATTCCCATCGTTGGATGCTAGATCTCATGTTATTAGGGTTTGGTTGTTCCCATTTCAATCGTTGGATGCTAGATTTTTTTACAGCAGCTAATCCTCTTGTGTTAGATCTTGTGTGTTTTGATGAATCCTCCTGTTCGCATTTGACTCCTATTTTATTTGTGATTCGAGTTGTACTTAAGTGATTCCTAGTTAATACTAGCACCGATCTGTAGTTAGGATCAATATTTGATTCTGTTTGAGATTTAGGGATTGGAAAATTTAATCCACTTGATTAATTTATGCAAATAATCATGGGATCTCAATCGGTTAATTTATGCAAATAATCTGTCCCAATAATCAAGGGATCTCAATCATGTCCTTATTATCATGCACGCTACTATTTATTCCAACAAGTGCAGAGAAGCGATGGCGACATCGACAAGGCCATGCACACCAAGGGTCGTCAGGTGCTGAGGAGGCTGAAGTCCGATGAGTATGACTGCAACTTTGTTGGCGGCTTTTATAGGTGCCCCTTCTGCAAAAGGAGACTTGGTGCCATCGACTTTAATTGTCTCGTGATGCATGTCAAGGACGTGAGCTCCTGCACCCCCAATATCGGTGATGGGGGAACACCAATTGGGGTATACCCATGGAGTGGAGTCGTCCATGGCGAGTGGGATCATGGGAACCGGCGAATGGACCCAACCTACATATTAAGAATAAGAGCGTCCCAATCGGCCCAAACGGTGACTCAATGACTTACATTACGTCATGCCGACTGGGAGCCCAAGATAACAACTCTAATGCATAGCCCATTAAAACGCTTTGTTGGGGATATACTTTATGGGTATACGCACAAGACTCGCTGACTAGGGTGGCCCACTAACAGGTTAGAGCTTTGCTCCACGGGTGGCCTAGTCAAGAAAAGAAGATGGATTCAATTTTGGCTACATGAAGGCCCAGCAGACTTACCGAATTAGGCCTATAGTATTACTTGTAGTCCAAGATGTATTAGTACCGACTCTGTATGATAGCCGAATAGATCTCTCCTATAAAACCTAGGCCAATTGACTACCTAAGACGTCCTAGGGGCAAGCCTTTAGTTCACAACCACAATGTACTCGCACATGCGAACCTCTCTTGTAATCTGATGTAAAATCTGACTCTGCCGATATATTACTAGGTTGCTAGAAGGAGTAGGATCCGATCACCACTGTCGCATCTGAACCTGGGTAAACTTGTGTGCTCACCATCGTTGGACCACCGTATGGCTCACACCTCATCTTTATCAATGCTATTAGGACCCCCTATGGCGTACTTGTTATCAGTTCGATGATAGTTGGTGCCCACCGTGGGGAAGGTAACCTTTGGACCTTCATTCCAGGTGAAATCTATGCATGCGAGAATCAACAAAACAATAGCCATCAGTCGCATTTTCTATTCCAGTAACGTCCCTCTCGTTCTTCTCGATGAGACTTGCATTCCATCTAAGGATCCCGTGACGACCTACACCATCATACCAATCGGTAAGATCGATATCTATCTTGGGTTATTTGCATTGCCCATAAGACCGGATACATGTTTGATAGATACGACCAAAAACTCATCGTTTTCATGTTTTATGGATGTTTTTATGAGCTATAGCCCACAGTTTTGGGGTCCTAGGGTGATTTGCATGACTCGTAACACCCGATACACGTTTGAGATTTATGAGCAAACACTTCTCGTTCTAATTTTATATGGCCGTTTTCATGAGCTATTGCCCATAGTTTCGGTGTTCCAAGGTGATTTGCATAGCCCATAAGACCCGATACATGTTTGAGAGATATGACCAAAAAATCTTCGTGTTTCGCATTTTATGGATGTTTTCATGAGCTATTGCCCATAGTTTTGGGGTTCCAGGGCGATTTGCATGGCTCGTAAGACACACTACATGTTTGAGAGTTATGACCAAAAACTCTACTTTTTCGCGATTTATGGCCGCTTTCATGAGCTAATGCCCACCGTTTTGGTGTTCCAAGTCGATTTGCACGGACCATAAGACTCGATACATGTTTGGGAGATATGACCAAAAACTCGTTGTTTTTCGCGTTTTATGGACATTTTCATGAGCTATTGCCCGCAGTTTTGGGGTTCCAGGGCGATTTGCACGACCCAGAAGACACAATACATGTCTGAGAGGCATGACCAAAAAATCATCGTTTTCGTGTTTTGTGGCCGTTTTCATGAGTTGTTGTCCACAGTTTTAGGGGTCCAGGGCGATTTACACGACTCATAACACCCAATACATGTTTGAGAGATATGACCAAAACTTCGTCATTTTCATGTTTTATGGCCGTTTTCATGATCTATTGCCCACAGTTTTGGGGTTCAATGGGGGAGGGGGGGGGGGGGGGGTTGCATGACCAGTAAAACCGAATACATGTTTGAGAGTCATGACCAAAAACTCGACGTTTTCGTGTTTTATTTCCGTTTTCATGAGCTATTGCCCACAATTTTGGTATTCTAGGGCGATTTGCACGACTCATAATACCCGGTACATGTTTGAGAGATATGACCCAAAACTCGGCGTTTTCGCATTTTATGAACGTTTATATGACTTATTACCCATAGTTTTGGGGTTTCAGGGTGATTCCACGACTCATAAGACATGATACACATTTGAGAGTTATGAGCAAAAACTCGTCGTTTTAATTTTATATGGCTGTTTTCATGAGTTATTTCTCATAGTTTTGGTGTTCCAGGGCGATTTGCATGGCTCATAAGACCCGATATATGTTTGAGATATATGACCAAAAACTTGTCGTTTTCGCGTTTTATGTACGTTTTCATGAGGGGTTCTAGGGCGATTTGCACGGCCCAGAAGACTCGATACATGATTGAGAGATATGACCAAAATTCAGCATTTAGCGTTTTATGGCCGTGTTTATGAGCTATTGCCCACAGATTTGGTGTTCTAGGGCGATGTGCATGGCCCATAAGATCCGATACATGCACTACTAGGAAAACAGCTATAGATAGACGGATATTCTATGGCGCATATGTATGACCATGCGCCACAGACAAATTACAGTGGCGCATTTTAGGAAATGCGCCATAGAAGCCTTCACTATTTTGTTGCGCATATAGGGGAACAATGCACCACAGAAATTTGGTGGGACCCGCCATCGGGGTTGGGCTTCCAACTGTATGTGGCGCATATGTCCAGATGCGCCACAAAAATTCTAATGTGGTAGGCCCCACCAAAGAATCTTGTTGACCAGATGTTGACAACCATCTGTGGCATATATGTTGATATGCACCACATAAAGTGATGTTTCTGTGGCGCATATAGATATGCGCCACAGAATATTGAAAAATAGATTCCACGCCTGGGATCTCCTTTTAACTTTTGTAAAAAATAAATGAAAATGATAAAAACTTCAAAAAATAATTCGTTTGAGGTGTAGTTATATTTTAGGGTATAGTTATAGGGAAAATTGAAAAACATGAATATCGATGTATTTTGCAAAAAAGTCATGGCACAGCGAAACGACTATAACTTTTATGTACGATGTCAGAAAAAAATGGTTTACCCATCAAAACTATCGTCTCGAAATTTCCTACTCATATTCAGCGGCCAAAGGCCGTTTTGAATTTTACAGATTCCCCAAATTCGGAATGAATAAAAAGTTATGTCAGAAAGAAGATTTTTCCTGAAAAAAGGGGGATACAATTCCTCTCCTCTTCCCTCTCTTGTTTGTGCACGACAAAATTGTTTGCCGGGATTCGAAATTTGAATCCGTGCGGTTCCCCTTTTCGCTCTCTTTTCTCCTCTTCCTCTCCTCCATACTTCTCCTCCCTCCACTTCTTCTCTCCTTCTCCTCCAATTCTTCCTCCCCTTCTCCTCCCTCCTCCTCCTCCACCCTGGTGAGCTCCTACTCCTCTACACCGATGATGACCTCTTCCACCCTACCTCCTCCTCCAGCGAGCACCTCCTCCACCGGCGGCCTCCTCCTCCTACCTCCTCCAGTGACCCCTCCTCCATCGGTAGCCTCCTCCTCCGGTGACCCCCTCCTCCATCGGCGACCTCCTCCTCATGATCCTCCACCGGCGATTTCCTTCACCTCCTCCTGCCACCACCAGCCTCCTTCTCCTCGTTAAACCCCTCCTCCACCCACCTCCAGCGACCCCCACCTTCGGCCAGATCTAGGTTGTTTTTTTAAATTTGATTTTTTTGTGGTGCATATTGCCAATATGCACCACATCAATTTCAAATCTGGCCCGCCTTTTTTTTTGAAATTTGAGAAGGGAATTCCATGGTGCATATTGGCAATATGCGCCACAGAATTTTGAGATTTCTGTGGCGCATTTCAATATGCGCCACTAAATTACAATTTAATGGTGTGGTATCAGTGGCGCATTCCCATATGCCCCACATAAGTCAAAAACCCATGCGCCACAGATAGCTGTTTTCCAAGTAGTGATGTTTGAGTGGCATGACGAAAAGCTCATCATTTTCATATTTTGTGGCCGTTTTCATGAGCTATTCCCCATAGTTTTGGGGTTCTAGGGAGATTTACACAACTCGTAACACCCAATACATGTTTGAGAGATATGACCAAAATTGTGGGACCCCGGATTTACAGTTCGAGAATCCCCGTTATGCCTACAATTCATGTTCCCATGATCAGTGAGCCGTGAGCATAACCGCAAGTATCATTACAACATCCATGATTAACAAGTACAAGTACTTACAATAGAGCCATTATGGCGATACAACATCAATAGCAGAAGTCTTCAAACGCAGAGCCCATGTCATGCCTTAACCTACAGGCGACTGACTGGGATATGACCTAACTCGCATAGACGTTAACATCTCCATCATTTATCTCTATCATCTAAAAGTCTGGCCAAGTAAATATCCAGGGACAATGCCGGTGAGTACTTTGAATGTACTCGCAAACCACCTTAAGAAAATAGTAACAAGAGGATATGCGATATGGCAGTGGTAGTAGGAGGGCTCCATAAGGGGGTTCTTCTATAAAATAGTTTCTCTTATAGATATAGCATGTCTCCATATCTTTGTTGAATTTTTTTGGTAAAACATTTGGAAAGTATTTTTGAAAAGTTTTCGAAAACACTAGGATTGGGTCACCCATTTGTTTATTTCTCCTGGTCATCTCATGACCAAAACTCCTTTACTCCTTTTTCCGACCATCCCATGGTCAAAACATTTCCAAAGCCTTTGCTTTTCCGAAGTACTTTTTGAAACAAAACCAGCACCGCTCTATAGTAGTTTGTTCGACCCATCCATAACCGTGTACCGGCTATTCGAATAGATTTACACTCTGCAGAGGTTGTACACTTTACCCACATCATACAATTACATTGCCCTGATCTACACCGATCGTGGGTCGAGTGACTGTTCTTGACCTTTCGGATGCCTACTCCAATATAAGTGCCTACCCTATGAGTGTTGTACCGCTCAACATCGGGACATCCTTTATAGTTCACAAGCCAACTAGAGCGCCTTTTGCACTACGACGAGTGTACGCTTACAATGAGGGGCTCATAGTAACGCGCGGAGGCCCGTAGACCCTTAGTTCCTTCTCCCGATCGATGTTTTACATGGACCATTTTTACGGAGAAGTCCCACCCTCTAGGGATTTATTCCCCCTATAGTAGATTGAGGCACCTATACCAGAATAGACAAACTTTTAGCCTAGCCCTGTCCCATTGTAGAGTAATGTGGTTGCACGGGTTAAGTTGTTATAGCTAAAGCTACAAAGAACCGAGTGCGTTTTCGCAAACATATTTCCTCCATCTCCACTTCAACATCATTTGTAAAACCAAAAACTTTTTATTTTTTAAAATCACTTGGCAGGCCAAAACTTGCCAAGGTTTTATCATAAAACATTTTTGTAAGCTTTTTCGGTGTCTTCCCATCCCATAATTTTGCTTTGGCTAAAACTGGGTCTCCAAAGGGGTATGGTGTTATACACCATCTATCATACTAGGGGCAAGTAGGTATCGACAAGGGAATTGTACTTAATAGTACAAATAAGTAATAGTTTGGAGGAGCCAAACCACTACCAGATATAACTCAACATATAGTAAAACAATGCAGTTTCGTAATGAGTAGATAAAATATGCATAAGTAAAATAGTAGGACAAGGGCTTATGAGCAAGAAGGTGGCTTGCCTGTGACCAACGATATGTACCTTGACTTCATTAGAATACCAGAATACCGATGGTAATAATAATACTAATAAGAAAGATCCGATGCTTCCTTCTTCTCGGCACCACACAATCGCAACTATCGCCCATATCGAGCAAACATGCAAGCAACGACACCACAATCAGTACAATGCAAAAGAGCATCCAAACATACAACAAACAAACAAGGTATACATGTTACCATTCAGTAGGGTTTGGGAATAATGGATTTTGAAAGATTGGAAATAGTCTGGGAACAATTTGAAGGAAATCTATTTGGGTTTTATAGTCTAGAAACTGTGTAGGACAGGGGATTTGGAACAAGGACATATTCATTAGAATACCATTGTATAAGAATGATACCATCAGAATGGTTTTGACAAATTGAAACCAACAAAAGTGGTTTCACTATTTTATCAATTACCATTGATTTATAATGATTTTTATTGTGAATAAAACTCTAGTTTGAGGAATTAATTCACCAGAAATGTTCTGTAGGTCCAACAATTATTTACTTGGATGATTAAGTAGGGTTTGGTGGAATGATTTACTGTGAGTTGGAATCACCTCAAAATATTTACTAGAATGCCCTCATGAAATTTCCAAATCCAGTACTGGAGGGTTTTTCTCTTTTTCATCATATTTATTCTACAGGAGGATTTTGATGTGATTCCAAGGACACATGCTATGTATTTGGAATACCTTTCTGTAGAAACTGGAGATACCATTTTTGGATTTCTATAAATTCTGTAGTGATTTTATTTATTGAAATAGTCCTATATAGAATAGTTTTATTCATAAAAAATTATCCAGAGCTCAACAAAAATTGGTCTTATAGGGTTTGAAGGAGGTGGTGACTTATGATCTCTGAGATTTGAAATTATGTCAATATCAATTTTGTTTTGACTTGGAGAATTTCCCCAAGTCAAAAAAGTGATGTTTTGTTAATTTTAACAGGGTCACTACATGAAGCAAAATGGGGTGGATCCAATGGGACATATAGGGTATCACTCATATCTTTCAGAACACATAGGTTTTTCTCCATTTGATTTAGCAAACTCTCTGTGGAAATTTATTTATGATAAGGACACAATTTTGTGCTAGATTTACTATAATTAGACATTATTTGGGTCCACTTCTTGTACTACATGTTAGAGGGAACATTTAAGTATCTCCAAAAAATTAGATATGGGATTCTTATCTCATTTTATATATTTGTTTTTAAATAAAGCTAGCAGATATTAATCAGATCAGAAATATTAGAAAAGAAAAAAGGGAAGGAGCCGACCGAACCTGGGCTGGTCCAGGTGGGGCACCACTGGGCCAGACCAACTCTAGGCTCGCGCGGGCGGGTGGCAACGCAGCCAAACGCCGAGCGGGGCAAGCCTGTCGGCGCCTGCGGGGAGTGAAGGGGTACCATGGAATGGTGGCCGTCGGATCTAATTTAGAGCAATGACGCCCGAGCTTCTTCTTCCTCGCGGCCTAATAGCGGGGCTGAAACCCTAACCGCGATGTTGGGGCAGCTCTACGGTGCACCAGGGCCTTGCTGGGGACTGGAGGGCGGTGGAGGAGACGCGGTTTGTCGCGAGGGACAGAACGAGGGGCAACAGCAGTAGGTTCGCCTCGGAAAGGTGCTCGCGCGGGGACGCTCGGGAGAAGCTCGTCGGAGCTCGCCGTATCTGCTTCCAAAGCTGCTGCACACAGGAAAAATGGGCCGTGTTAGAACCATAATCGAGAGGGTGGCATGCGGGAGGGGGGGGGGGATGCGGGGAGGGAGAAGCCTTGCTCGAATCCAGGGGGAGGCCGAGAGCTCCTATTTTTCTTCCTCTCGAGCAGAACTGAGCAGGGAAGAGGAACAGGGTGCTCGGGGGAGGTGTGTGGAGTGGAAGGGAGCAAATGACAAGAAGAGGGGGAGGCTGGAGTGGTTCTGGCCATTTATACTGAGGAAGGGATGGTCTATTGTGGAAATGGTGTTGGAGATGCTTGGGGGAGGATACAATCTAGGAATTGGGCATCCAGGGCGGTGGAGTGGTCATGTGTGCTCCTGGAAGGGCAGGGAGGGGGTGGCTGCCCTAGGGTGTAGATATTTTGCAAGGCAAACAATAGGGGCCACACATCTCTCTCGTCTACCTTCCAAGATATAAGGACAAGGGTGAACAATGCTAGCTATAGTGAATTCGACTAGGAGAGGTGTGTTTGCTATGGTGCATTGCTTGGGAAGATTGAAGGTATTTGGAGAAGGGTTTAGCACATGTTTTGATTTGTTTACACAATTTGATCAACATGGTGCTTATGTGAGAATTTGAAAAATTTGCATTTGGCAAGGTGGGGAAAGATTACTGGTGTGTATATAGGGTCAATTCATAAACCTAGGAATTATTTGGGAATTTTCCAAAGAATTTTGGTCCACTTAAGATCACTTATTCAAAAATTGCAGAAGTAGTTTCTAGAATCTAATTTGATAATTTTACATTGTACATGGGTGATTTTTTATGTCAGATGTTCTTAAATACCATATCACACATTGGAGAATTTTCTTGGAATTTATTTTGAAGAAAAAGTATTTTTAAGATATTATTTCTTTTTTCTGACATTTAAGAAAAAGGGAAAAAAGAAATAATAAGGAATCTCAAAAATATTTATTTTTGAGATGGTAAGGTAGGTTATGATGTATAGTACTCAAATGTGCATTGATTTGGCAAAGTTATTTGGACAAATACAAACTTGCCTTTATAGACAAGGTTTGTAGGGTTTTGCCAACAGTGGAAATTAAATAGTTTTAGGATCCAAGTAATCATGGGAATTATTTGGATAATGATTATATCCAAGGTGGATGATGTAAACTTCTTTTATACATAATTATCAACATTTGGTATTGCAAATCAAGATGGATTTTGGAAGGGAACAAGGACTAGAGGATCTAGGGCATTGATATTTTTATACCACTTAAACATGGTTGGATGAAGGAGCACAGAGATCACCTTGATACTAGGTAGATGGATGGATAGAACAAGTTATATATATGATCATGATATCAAGAGTTTTTCTTTGTTGTATTTGAGGTGATCTAGAACTGATGGCAAACTTTGTCAAAAATAAGGCGGCCATAACAGAGTTGTCATTATGCCTCCTAAATAATGTGGGTTTAAGATACACAAAGCTCCAATGGAAACAAGTTAAAGTTGGATTGATATACCATGATTATTAGAGCATAATCATGCAAATATTTTGTCAAGGGGTAGTAGCACATGGAGGTGAGCTTCTGCGAAAGAAGGCAAGATGATAAGTTTTGCAGAAAATATTATTTTCTTGACTACAAAACCACCATGGATGAGTGGGAACCAGAATGGTTTATCCAAGGGTAATAGTGGGCTTTGGTAGTACTAATGATGTACTACAATATGGTTCAAGTACATTTTTAAGTATGCACACAGGTTATAGTAGGTGGAGTTCTAAAGTTTGAATCTAGATAAAGATTCGAGACTTAGCCAAATTGGCAGATTTGTGGATTTTGACTAATATGCAAGAGGGAAACATTTGAGAGAGTGGCAAGGGTTTCTACTCTTCATCAAGTGGTTGATATTGAGGTATATATTGAATAGAGGGGATCCATATTTTTATTTGGCCTTTGATGGGTTGGATGCTAATACAAAGGATTAGCTTAGGATTGATCTGGTTAAGTAGATTTTAGATTCACTTGAGTGACTCAAGATAGATTGAGTTTGAGTTGATTAGATTGATATTTATGATCTCAACTATTGTTTTGATCCCTAAGGATGAGCTACTAGATTAGCTCACTCTAGTTCCTAAGCAATCAAGGCAATCAACAGATCAAGAAAATTCATCAGATAGCAGACCAAGGCAACTCATCTTATCAAACTTGTCAAACTACTACTAGCTTGAGGTAAGCATGGGTGTTTTGAAGAGGTTGTTATTTGAAGTAAGGTAAGTACCTCTTGGTATTTCTACCAAGATTGGAGTGAAAAGGTTTTAGGAAAGATTTTGGAAAAACTTAGAGGAAAAGTAGTTAAAGTTATGTCTTGAACACATAAGGAGATTATATCTAGGTCTTCAAAGTTTTGTTACTAGAACTAATAAAATAATTTCTTCTATGAAAATCATCTTGAATCAAGTTTGAAATGCCAGAACATTTGAGAATATGAAAGATGAGCCAAGACATCTCTTTGTAAAATAGCTTTTGTCAACTAGTGTTGAGATAAGAAGTATATCACTTAGTACACCATCAGTTGCATGAACACAAGTAAACAAGTAAGAAAACATTGCAACACTTAATAAGAAAAAGTTTTTGTTCCCCCTCATTTTTGCTTTTTTGACAAAAGAACAGGGTTGCTGAAATTGGAGTGTTACAAAACCCTCATCGTTTTCGCATTTTATGGCCATTTTCATGAGCTACTGCCGATAGTTTTGGGGTTCTAGGGTGATTTGCTTGACTCGTAACACCCGATATATGTTTGAGAGTTATGACCAAAAACTCGGTGTTTTCATGTTTTTTGGCCATTTCGTCAGCTATTGCCCACATTTTTGGGGTTAAATTGGGATTTGCATGGCCAGTAAAACCGGATACATGTTTGATATTTATGACCAAAAACTTGGCGTTTTCGCGTTTTATGGCCGTTTTCATGAGCTATTTGATGGCTGCAAGTGCACAAATCGTTTGTAGCTAGTTTCGAAGTTAGGATGTCGATCCCACAAGGAGCCCAAATGTAAGTGTTTATAGGTGAAGTCTCTATCACACCCGAAGTTGTCACAGGTCTTGGTGTGAATTGACTACAAGTGTTGAAACAAAAATAGATTTTGGATTAAATAAAAGTATTTAAATAAAACTAAAATGTAAACTTCAGAAGTAAAAATCATAAAAAGTAAAGAACAAGTTGTTTGTTGTTTTCTGTAGATGACAAAGTAGGCGCGTGGAGATTTAGTTCATGGTGATAGTGAATGTGCCAGGTGGATGAGTGATAAGTGTAACAATTATAATCTTATAAGTATGTGTGTAGGAGAGCAACCCATAATTAGCCGGAACTCGTCTTGGTAGATTTCATCCCAACTTCAATAATTCTACTAGCCTGTTTACCATAACCATGGTCAGTCCCTAAACGATTAAGATCCTTTAGGTTGTTTAGCAATTAATCTCCTTGGATCATACTAATTCACTAAGCTCGATGGCTTCTCGTAATCCTCGAGTCAAATTAATTTCGCATTGATATCCCCGTGTCACTCGAGGGTCGCCGGTCTGCTAGCGAACAAGATTATATCTATGTAGAATAAAGCATCATGTTCTCTGGGCCCTTAATTGGACAACATGCATTAAGCATCCCACAGATAGTCAAGCACACATAATATAGTAATTAAAATCAACCAAAAACTTAATGGAAATTATATAGGCACATCACATCTCACCAATCCCCTACATCTCCCACGCCCAAGGGAACTTACTCACACATGAGAGAAGAAATCATTATCGATATAATTAAATAAAGGGAGTTCTCCTTGATATTACCGTGGAGATACACAATACGAAATAGAAATAAATCCAACACAATTCAAGATAGGAAGAACAATCTCAAACCCTAATCTTGCAAGGTGGAGATCTGTCTCTCTCAAGTAAAAGTAGTGGCTATGGAGGTGTGGTGGCTAGGACATCGTAGATCATCGAGCAAGATGAAGAATGTCTTCCCCTTGTTCTCCGGATCTCTTCTTTCTCACTTCTGGATAGGATGGCGGCTCATGTGTTCTGTTTTCGTCCTTGGCCTCTTCATGAAAGTTGTCCCTTTTAATAGGATGAATGAGATTGCAGCTATACAACGGGAACTATACAGCCAGAGAAATATTCCCGCCGTATATTTGCTCATTAAAGCTTCAGTAAACTCACCTCGATTGCTTCCAAAAGGAGACTGGCTTGTTTTAATCTGAATATTGTGTTTTTGATGTTAAATCCCTCTGTTGATTTTCAGAACCAAAAACACACATTAAAAACCAAGTTTTCTTTGCTACTGAAGTATTAGCATTAGGTAAATCTAGAAAACCATCAAATCCAAACAAAAACCATCCATAGAAACCATAAAAAATGTATCAAATCTCACAACTATCACTATTGCCCATAGTTTTGGGGTTTCAGGGTGATTTACATGAATCGTAATATCCGATACATGTTTGAGACTTATGACCAAAAACTCGGTGTTTGCATGTTTTTTGGCCATTTCATGAGCCATTTCCCACAATTTTGGGGTTCAATCGGGATTTGCGTGGCCAGTAAAACCGGATACATGTTAGAGTGTTATGACAAAAAACTCGGCGTTTTCGCGTTTTATGGCTATTTTCATGAGCTATTGCCTAGAGTTTTGGTGTTCCAGGGCGATTTTCATGGCCCATACGACCCGATACATGTTTGAGAGATATGACCAAAACTCGATGTTTTCGTGTTTTATGGACGTTTTAATGAGCTATTGCCCACATTTTTGGGGTTCTAGGGTGATTTCACGACTCGTAACACCCGATACATGTTTGAGAGCTATGAGAAAAAATCATCGTTTTAATTTTATATGGCCATATTCATGAGCTATTTCTCACAGTTTTGGTGTTCCAGGGCGATTTGCGTGACCCATAAGACTTGATACATGTTTGAGAGATATGACCAAAAACTCATCGTTTTTCGCGTTTTATGGATGTTTTCATGAGCTATTGGCCATAGTTTTGGGGTTCTAGGGCGATTTGCATGGACCGTAAGACACGATACATATGTGAGAGTTATGACCAAAAACCATGCCATTTCGTGTTTATGGCCATTTTCATGAGCTATATTGGCCACAATTTTGGTGTTCCAAGTCAATTTGCATTACGAAAAACTCATCGTTTTCGCGTTTTGTGTCCGTTTTCATGAGCTACTGCCCATAGTTTTGGGGTTCCAGGGTGATTTACATGAATCGTAACAACCTATACATGTTTGAGAGTTATGACCAAAAACTCGGCATTTTCATGTTTTATGGCCGTTTTCATGAGCTATTGGGGATTTGTATGGCCAGTAAAACCAGATACATGTTTTGGGGTTCAATGGGGATTTGTATTGCCCACAGTTTTGGGGTTCAATGGGGATTTGTATTGCCCACAGGTTTGGGGTTCTATGGGGATTTGTATTGCCCACAGTTTTGGGGTTCAATGGGGATTTGTATTTAAAATGGGGATTTGTATTGCCAGTAAAACCGGATACATGTTTGGGAGTGATGACCAAAAACTCAGAGTTTTCATGTTTTATGGCTGTTTCCATGAGCTATTGCCCACAGTTTTGGTGTTCCAGGGCGATTTGCTTGGCCCAAAAGACCCAATACATGTTTGAGAGATATGAAAAAAAGGCGTTTTCACGTTTTATGGACGTTTTCATGAGCTATTGCTCATATTTTTGGTGTTCCAGGGTGATTTGCATGACTCATAACAACCGATACACGTTTGAGAGTTATGAGCAAAAATTCGTCGTTTTAATTTTATGTGGCCGTTTTCATGAACTATTTCTCATAATTTTGGTGTTCTAGCGCGATTTGCATGGCCCATAAGACCCGATACATGTTTGAGAGATATGAATAAAAACTCGTTGTTTTTCGCATTTTATGGCCGTTTTCATGAGCTATTGCACACAGTTTTGGGGTTCTAGGGCGATTTACACGACTCGTAACACCGGATACATGTTTAAGAGTTATGACCAAAAACTCAGTTTTTTCTTGTTTTTTTGGCTGTTTTATGAGCTATTGCCCATAGTTTTGGGTTTCAATTGGGATTTGCATGGCCAGTCAAACCGGATACGTGTTTGAGAGTTATGATAAAAAACTCAGCATTTTCGCGTTTTATGGCCGTTTTTATGAGCTATTGCCCACAATTTTGGTGTTCTAGGACGATTTGCACGACCCATAAGAACCGGTACATGTTTGGGAGATATGACCAACCTCGGTGTTGTCGCATTTTATGGCCGTTTTCATCAGCTATTGCCCATAGTTTTCGGGTTCCAGGGTGATTTGCACGACTCATAACACCCGATACACGTTTGAGAGTAATGAGCAAAAACTCGTCGTTTTAATTTTATATGGCCTTTTTCATGAGCTATTTCCCACAATTTTGGTGTTTCAGGGCGATTTGCATGGCCCATAAGACCCGATACATATTTGAGAAATATGAACAAAAACTCGTCGTTTTTCGTGTTTTATGGCCGTTTTCATGAAAAACTCGGCGTTTTTCGTGTTTTGGGCTTTCAGGGAAATTTACATGACTCGTAACACCCGATACATGTTTGAGAGTTAAGACCAAAAACTTGGTGTTTTTAAGTTTTTTGGCCGTTTCATGAGCTATTGCCCACAGTTTTGGGGTTCAATTGGGATATGCCTGGCCAGTAAACCGGAAACATGTTTGAGAGTTATGTCGAAAAACCCAGCGTTTTCGCCTCTTATGGCCGTTTTCATGAGATATTTCCCACAATTTTGGTGTCCCAGGGCGATTTCATGGCCCATAAGACCCGATACATGTTTGAGAGATATGGTCCAAAACTCGGAGTTTTCGCGTTTTATGGACGTTTTCATGAGCTATTGCTCACAGTTTTTGGTCTCTAGGGTGATTTCATGACTCGTAAACACCGGATACACGTTTGAGTGTTATGATAAAAAACTCGTCATTTTAATTTTATATGGCCATTATCATGATATATTTCTCACAGTTTTGGTGTTCTAGGGCAATTTGCATGGCCCATAAGACCTGATACATGTTTGAGAGATATGACAAAAAAACTCGTCCTTTTTCGTGTTTTATGGACGTTTTGATGAGCTATTGCCCATAATTTTGGGGTTCTAGGGAGATTTGCATGGCCCATAAGAAACTCATCTTTTTCGGTTATGTGGGAAATATGGCCGTTTTTTCATAACTCTCAAAAATGTTTGAGAGTTATGAAAAAACTCATCTTTTTCTAGGGCGATTTACATGACTCGTAAGACCCGATACATGTTTGAGAGTTATGACCAAAAACTCGACGTTGGCCAGTAAAACCGGATACATGTTTGCGAGTTATGACCAAAAACTCGGCGTTTTCGTGTTTTATTGCCGTTTTTATGAGCTATTGCGCATAGTTTTGGGGTTCCCTGGCGATTTACACGACTCGTAACACCCGATACATGTTTGAGAGTTATGACCAAAATCTCGGTGTTGTCATGTTTTTGACTGTTTCATGAGCTATTTCCCACAGTTTTGCGGTTCAATTCGGATTTGCATGGCTAGTCAAACAGGATATATGTTTGAGAGTTATGATAAAAAACTCGGCGTTTTCGCGTTTTACGACCGTTTTCATATCTCTCAAACATGTATCAAAAAACTCGGCCCACAGTTTTGGTGTTCTAGGGTGATTTTCACAGCCCATCAGACCCGATACATGCTTGAGAGATATGACCCAAAAATCGGCGTTTTATGGACGTTTTCATGAGCTATTGCCCACAGTTTTGGGGTTCTATGGTGGTTTCTTGCCTCGTAACACTAACACCCGATACACGTTTGAGAGTTATGAGCAAAAATTATCGTTTTAAGTTTATATGGCCGTTTTATGAGCTATTTCTCACCGTTTTCGTGTTATAGGGCGATTTTCATGGCCCATAAGACCTGATACATGTTTGAGAGATATGACCAAAAACTCATCGTTTTTCGTATTTTATGGACGTTTTCATGAGCTATTGCCCACAATTTTGGGGTTCCAGGGCGATTTGCATGGCCCATAAGACAAGATACATGTTTGAGAATTATGACCAAAAACTCCGCCTTTTTCGCGTTTATGCTGTTTTCATGAGCTCTTGGCCACAATTTTGGTCTTCCACGTCGATTTGCACAACCCATGAGACCCGATAAATGTTTGAGAGGCATGACCAAAAACTCATCGTTTTCGTGTTTTGTGGTTGTTTCATGAGCTATTGCCCATAGTTTTGGTGTTCCAGGGCAATTTACATGACTCATAACACCCGATACATGTTTGAGAGTTATGACAAAAAACTCAGCGTTTTCACGTTTATGTCCGTATTCATGAGGTATAAACCTGGATACATGATTGACAGTTATGACCAAAAACTCGGCGTTTTCACGTTTTATTGCTGTTTTCATGAGCTACTGCCCACAGTTTTGGTGTTTCAGGGCGATTTGCACGACCCGTAAGACTCGATACATGTTTGATAGATATGACAAAAAACTCGGTGTTTTCGAGTTTTATCGTTGTTTTCATGAGTTATTGCCTACATTTTTGGTGTTCCAGGTCAATTTGCAAGGCCCATAAGACCCGATACAAGTTTGAGTGGCATGACCAAAAACTCGTCGTTTTCGCATTTTTGGCCGTTTTCAAGAGCTATTGCCTACAGTTTTGGGTTTCCAGGGCGATTTACACAAACCGTAACACCCGATACATATATGATAGTTATGACCAAAAAATCGGACGTTTATGGCCGCTTTCATCAGCTATAGCCCATAGTTTTGGGGTTCAATGGGGATTTGCATGGCCAGTAAACAGGATACATGTTTGAGAGATATGATAAAAAACTCTGCTTTTTCGCGTTTTATGGCCTTTTTCATGAGCTATTGCCCATAGTCTTCGTGTTCCGGGTCGATTTGCAAGGCCCATAAGACCCGATACAAGTTTGAGTGGCATTACCAAAAACTCGTCGTTTTTGTGTTTTGTGGCCGTTTTAATGAGCTACTAACCATATTTTTGGGGTTCCAAGGCGATTTATGCGACTCAGAACATTTGATACATGTTTGATAGTTATGACCAAAACTCTGCCTTTTCACGTTTTATGGTTGTTTTCATGAGCTATTGCCCACGGTTTTGGGGTTCTAGGCTGATTTGCCCGACTTGTAACACCCGATACACGTTTGAGAGTTATGAGCAAAAACTCATCGTTTTAGTTTTATATGGAAGTTTGCATGAGCTATTTCCCATAGTTTTGGTGTTCTAGGGCAATTTGCATGGCCCATAAGACCCGGTAAATGTTTGAGAGATATGACCAAAAACTCGTCCTTTTTCGCGTTTTATGGATGTTTTCATGAGCTATTGCCCATTGTTTTGGGGTTCAAGGGTGATTTGCATGGCTAGTATAACACGATACATGTTTGAGAGTTATGACCAAAAACTCCGCTTTTTCGTGTTTTATGTCTGCTTTCATGAGCTATTGCCCATGGTTTTAGGGTTCCAGGGCGATTTGCATGCCAGTAAGACAAGATACATGTTTGAGAGTTATGGCCAAAAACTTTGTTTTTTCGTGTTTTTATGGCTGTTTTCATGAGCTATTGCCCGCCGTTTTGGTGTTCCTGGTTGATTTGCAAGGCCCATAAGACCCGATACATGTTTGGGTGGCATGACCAAAAACTTATCCATTTCATGTTTTGTGGCCGTTTTCAAGAGCTATTGCCTACTCCGATAGATTTGGTGTTGTGGGTCGATGTGCAAGACCCATAAGACCCGATACAATTTTGAGTGGCATGACCAAAAACTCATCGTTTTCGTGTTTTGTGGCCGTTTTCATGAGCTACTTCCCATAGTTTTGGGGTTCCAAGGAGAATTACGCGACTCAGAACACCTGATACATGTTAGATAGTTATGACCAAAAACTCTTCGTTTTCACGTTTTATGGCCGTTTTCATGAGCTATTGCCCATGGTTTTGGGCTTCTAGGGTGATTTGCACGACTCGTAACACCCGATACATGTTTGAGAGTTATGAGCAAAAACTTATGGTTTTAATTTTATATGGAAGTTTTCATGAGCTATTGCCCATAGTTTTGGTGTTCTAGGGCGATTTGCATGGCCCATAAGACCCGGTACATGTTTGAGAGATATGACCAAAAACTCGTCGTTTTTCGCGTTTTATGGACGTTTTCATGAGCTATTGCTCACAGTTTTTGGTCTCTAGGGTGATTTCATGACTCGTAAACACCGGATACACGTTTGAGTGTTATGAGAAAAAACTCGTCATTTTAATTTTATATGGCCATTATCATGATATATTTCTCACAGTTTTGGTGTTCTAGGGCAATTTGCATGGCCCATAAGACCTGATACATGTTTGAGAGATATGACAAAAAAACTCGTCCTTTTTCGTGTTTTATGGACGTTTTGATGAGCTATTGCCCATAATTTTGGGGTTCCAGGGCGATTTGCATTGCCCATAAGAAACTCATCTTTTTCGGTTATGTGGGAAATATGGCCGTTTTTTCATAACTCTCAAAAATGTTTGAGAGTTATGAAAAAACTCATCTTTTTCTAGGGCGATTTACATGACTCGTAAGACCCGATACATGTTTGAGAGTTATGACCAAAAACTCGACGTTGGCCAGTAAAACCGGATACATGTTTGCGAGTTATGACCAAAAACTCGGCGTTTTCGTGTTTTATTGCCGTTTTTATGAGCTATTGCGCATAGTTTTGGGGTTCCCTGGCGATTTACACGACTCGTAACACCCGATACATGTTTGAGAGTTATGACCAAAATCTATGTTTTTGACTGTTTCATGAGCTATTTCCCATAGTTTTGCGGTTCAATTCGGATTTGCATGGCTAGTCAAACAGGATATATGTTTGAGAGTTATGATAAAAAACTCGGCGTTTTCGCGTTTTACGACCGTTTTCATATCTCTCAAACATGTATCAAAAAACTCGGCCCACATTTTTGGTGTTCTAGGGTGATTTTCATAGCCCATCAGACCCGATACATGCTTGAGAGATATGACCCAAAAATCGGCGTTTTATGGACGTTTTCATGAGCTATTGCCCACAGTTTTGGGGTTCTATGGTGGTTTCTTGCCTCGTAACACTAACACCCGATACACGTTTGAGAGTTATGAGCAAAAATTATCGTTTTAATTTTATATGGCCGTTTTATGAGCTATTTCTCACCGTTTTCGTGTTATAGGGCGATTTTCATGGCCCATAAGACCTGATACATGTTTGAGAGATATGACCAAAAACTCATTGTTTTTCGTATTTTATGGACGTTTTCATGAGCTATTGCCCACAATTTTGGGGTTCCAGGGCGATTTGCATGGCCCATAAGACAAGATACATGTTTGAGAATTATGACCAAAAACTCCGCCTTTTTCGCGTTTATGCCGTTTTCATGAGCTCTTGGCCACAATTTTGGTGTTCCACGTCGATTTGCACAACCCATGAGACCCGATAAATGTTTGAGAGGCATGACCAAAAACTCATCGTTTTCGTGTTTTGTGGTTGTTTCATGAGCTATTGCCCATAGTTTTGGTGTTCCAGGGCAATTTACATGACTCATAACACCCGATACATGTTTGAGAGTTATGACAAAAAACTCAGCGTTTTCACGTTTATGTCCGTATTCATGAGGTATAAACCTGGATACATGATTGAGAGTTATGACCAAAAACTCGGCGTTTTCACGTTTTATTGCTGTTTTCATGAGCTACTGCCCACAGTTTTGGTGTTTCAGGGCGATTTGCACGACCCGTAAGACTCGATACATGTTTGATAGATATGACAAAAAACTCGGTGTTTTCGAGTTTTATCGTTGTTTTCATGAGTTATTGCCTACATTTTTGGTGTTCCAGGTCAATTTGCAAGGCCCATAAGACCCGATACAAGTTTGAGTGGCATGACCAAAAACTCGTCGTTTTCGCATTTTTGGCCGTTTTCAAGAGCTATTGCCTACAGTTTTGGGTTTCCAGGGCGATTTACACAAACCGTAACACCCGATACATATATGATAGTTATGACCAAAAACTCGGACGTTTATGGCCGCTTTCATCAGCTATAGCCCATAGTTTTGGGGTTCAATGGGGATTTGCATGGCCAGTAAACAGGATACATGTTTGAGAGATATGATAAAAAAACTCTGCTTTTTCGCGTTTTATGGCCTTTTTCATGAGCTATTGCCCATAGTCTTCGTGTTCCGGGTCGATTTGCAAGGCCCATAAGACCCGATACAAGTTTGAGTGGCATTACCAAAAACTCGTCGTTTTTGTGTTTTGTGGCCGTTTTAATGAGCTACTAACCATATTTTTGGGGTTCCAAGGCGATTTATGCGACTCAGAACATTTGATACATGTTTGATAGTTATGACCAAAACTCTGCCTTTTCACGTTTTATGGTTGTTTTCATGAGCTATTGCCCACGGTTTTGGGGTTCTAGGCTGATTTGCCCGACTTGTAACACCCGATACACGTTTGAGAGTTATGAGCAAAAACTCATCGTTTTAGTTTTATATGGAAGTTTGCATGAGCTATTTCCCATAGTTTTGGTGTTCTAGGGCAATTTGCATGGCCCATAAGACCCGGTAAATGTTTGAGAGATATGACCAAAAACTCGTCCTTTTTCGCGTTTTATGGATGTTTTCATGAGCTATTGCCCATTGTTTTGGGGTTCAAGGGTGATTTGCATGGCTAGTATAACACGATACATGTTTGAGAGTTATGACCAAAAACTCCGCTTTTTCGTGTTTTATGTCTGTTTTCATGAGCTATTGCCCATGGTTTTGGGGTTCCAGGGCGATTTGCATGCCAGTAAGACAAGATACATGTTTGAGAGTTATGGCCAAAAACTTTGTTTTTTCGTGTTTTTATGGCTGTTTTCATGAGCTATTGCCCGCCGTTTTGGTGTTCCTGGTTGATTTGCAAGGCCCATAAGACCTGATACATGTTTGGGTGGCATGACCAAAAACTTATCCATTTCATGTTTTGTGGCCGTTTTCAAGAGCTATTGCCTACTCCGATAGATTTGGTGTTGTGGGTCGATGTGCAAGACCCATAAGACCCGATACAATTTTGAGTGGCATGATCAAAAACTCATCGTTTTCGTGTTTTGTGGCCGTTTTCATGAGCTACTTCCCATAGTTTTGGGGTTCCAAGGAGAATTACGCGACTCAGAACACCTGATACATGTTAGATAGTTATGACCAAAAACTCTTCGTTTTCACGTTTTATGGCCGTTTTCATGAGCTATTGCCCATGGTTTTGGGCTTCTAGGGTGATTTGCACGACTCGTAACACCCGATACATGTTTGAGAGTTATGAGCAAAAACTTATCGTTTTAATTTTATATGGAAGTTTTCATGAGCTATTGCCCATAGTTTTGGTGTTCTAGGGCGATTTGCATGGCCCATAAGACCCGGTACATGTTTGAGAGATATGACCAAAAACTCGTCGTTTTTCGCGTTTTATGGACGTTTACATGAGCTATTGCCCACAGTTTTGGGGTTCTAGGGTGATTTCCATGGCCAGTAAGACACGATACATGTTTTAGAGTTATGACCAAAATCTCTGCTTTTTCGTGTTTTATGGCCGTTTTCATGAGCTATTGCCCACGGTTTTGGGTTCTAGGGCGATTTGCATGCCTAGTAAGATAAGATACATGTGTGAGAGTTATGACCAAAAACTCTACCTTTTCATGTTTTATGGCCATTTTCATAAGCTATTGCCTGCAGTTTTGGTGTTCCGGGTCAATTTGCAAGGCCCATCATGAGCTGTTGCCGTCAAAAAACACGTTGTTTTCTCGTTTTGTGGCCGTCATGAGCTGTTGCCTACAATTTTGGGGTTCCAGGGCGATTTACACGACTCGTAACACGCGATACATGTATGATAGTTATGACCAAAGACTCCACATTTTCATGTTTTATGGCCGTTTTCATCAGCTATTGCCCATAGTTTTGGGGTTCAATGGGTATTTGCTTGGCCGGTAAAACCGAATACATGTTTGAGAGCTATGATAAAAAACTCTGCTTTTCGCGTTTTATGGCTGTTTTCATCAGCTATTGCCCATTGATTTTGTGTTCCGGGTTGATTTGCAAGGCCCATAAGACCCGATACAAATTTGAGTGGCATGACCAAAAACTCATCCTTTTTGCATTTTGTGGCCGTTTTCATGAGCTATTGCCCATAGTGTTTGTGTTCCAGGGCGATTTGCACTACCCGTAAGACTCGATACATGTTTGAGATATATGACCAAAAACTCGGTGTTTTCGAGTTTTATGGCCTTTTTCATGAGCTATTGCCCACATTTTTGGGGTTCTAGGGCGATTTGCATGACCGTGAGAAAATATACATGTTTGAGAGTTATGACACAAAACTTCACTTTTTTCGCGTTTATGGCTGTTTTCATGAGCTATTGGCCAAAATTTTGGTGTTCCACGTTGATTTTCACAACCCATAAGACCCGATACATGTTTGAGAGGCATGACCAAAAACTCATCTTTTTCGCGTTTTGTGGCTGTTTCATGAGCTATTGCCCATAGTTTTAGGGTTCCAGGGCAATTTACATGACTTGTAACACCCTGATGGGGATATGCCTACCGGGGTATACCCAGCAGGACGTTTCCTACTGGCCCAAGCGCCATGTCATCCCTCATCTCGCAATGCAGATGGCTGGCCGCCCTTGCCCCATGTTATACTACTCGCTGCCGATTGCAGCATCTGCCGTGGTCATTCCCATGACAGTGGCGCCCACCGTGGGGCCTAGCCGGTCAGGCCGGTGTTCTGCGGCGAGATCCAATCTGCCCATCAACGAGTCGATCACCACCGGCCGCATGATTGCGATCGGCGAGATGCTCCAGATCTTGCCGAGCAGCAACGTCCCGACGGCGCGACCCGTCACACATAGCATGATCCTGCCGGTCAGCACGATCAGCCTCTTCGCCGGCCTCACCGACATCATCATCTCAGAGGATTTGGCTCGCATCCGCGAGTCGCCGCCACGCGACCGGCTCTCTGAGAGCCAGGTCCACACGATCCACCGCCTCGCCTCCGAGTACGACTTAGCCCACAGCAACGCGGCCGAAACCACCGCGGCCACGGACGACGCGGCCCTCAACGACGACGCCAATTCGGCGACCCCGGCGTCACTCGCCGGATCCATTGTCGCCGCGTCACCCGCGGGCTCCATCACCCAGGTCTCCAACGTTGGAGACTTCGAGGATCCCTCTATCCTCGGGATCTTTGACTTCGATTCCGGGTCGGAGAACTCCGCCGACCTCCGCGACGGGACCGGTTGCCATGCCGCGACCTACATGGCGACTGGTGCCGACCCGCCGGAATATCCATTCTCCACGCCGATCCCTCTAAACGCGACGGCGACGGAGGTCGAAGAACTCTGCCTAAAGCTGGCAGAGGCAGTCCGCAAGGAACAAGCCGAGCGCGAAAAATTTCGCCTCGAGCAGGTGACAGCGCAGGAGCTGTCGCGTTACCACCAACTTCGAATCAGGTCGCGCCTAAACCCCACCGTCCAGGGGCGCGCCCTGAATTTCAATGACGAAAACGACCTGGCCCACGCAGCCGAGCACGGGATCTGCGAGAACTTGCCGCCAGGAGGAAGCACTCGGCCCCCACCAGGAGCAACGGCCAATGGCGCCCCGCCACCACTCAACCGCGCACCCCCGAGGGACCAGCCAAGGATCATGGTCTCCTCACGGGAGCGAGATGCGAACGGCCTCCCATTGTTCTCCACCCCAATGGACAACCTCGTCGCGGGCTGAGTAGCAGTTGACAACATTGTAGCCATTGGGGAAGGCGCCCTGCAGATCCAATACGCCAAGGCTCTGCTCGCCAAAGCGGTCGAGCAACAAAACGTAGGCGTCGACTCACAGGGTCGGATGTACTCGCGTTCATCGGGAAGCAGAGCGGCTTCAAGCGGCCGCCCCATGGCGGCGAACACTCTCAACTGCCCGCCACCCGAACCCCTACAACTCCAACACCGACCCACGAACGCGACACTCTCCACTAATGACCCTAGGCCGGCGACCAACTTCGTCACCGCCAACGGACAACCCGTCGACGCCCGCACCCACATCATCAACAACCAGAGCTGGCGCGCACGCCAGCCTGACGACCTACGACACACCCTCACCAACCGTCGCGACGGTGAGCCGAGGGGGTCGCTGAGCCGCATCGGGCCCTAGTGCTTCAGACCGATGATTCGAGGAGAAAGATACCCGGCGAACTTCAAAGCGCTGAAGGAAATAGAGAAGTACGACCCTTCGTACGACCCCTCCATGTGGATGTATAACTACCTCATGGCGATGGGGATCGCCGTCCACACCGATCTACTAGCCGGCCGCTACCTCCCCCTGATGTTGGAGGGGGCGTGCAGGCACTGGATTAACACCCTTACCGCGGATAGCATCGACTCCTGGGAAGAGATGCACGACGCCTTCATTAGGCACTTCGAGAGTTCATACACCCGCGCCACCACCATTGAGGACCTGGAACGGTGTGTCCAGGGACCCCGCGAGTTGAGCCGCAGCTGGGTCCAACGGTGGCAAGATCTGTGGTACAACGCGGTCGACATCCACCCAGACACCGCAATCCACTGCTCGAAGACCTTGTGCCGCTAGAAGCCCCTGGTCGCCAAGCTCAAACGAGCATACCGCACACTCGACAGCATACCGGATCTCCTGGAGATCGCAAAAAGGTACGCGGAGGAGGACCCAAACCAAGAAACCGACGACGAGTCGGGAGGACACCGCCGCACGAGCGGCCACGACAACGGGAGACGACCCGACTTACGCTACAACAACACTCGCCGCACCGTCAAGCACCGTAGTGACGGGCGAGTAGACTTCGTCGCCAACGCTGGATACGCGCAGCGCGAGCCAAAGAGCTTCCGCCGCGATGGGGGACAACGCCGCGATGGTGGCAACTACAAGGCGAAGCCGAGGTTCGACCCCGCGGACCTTCTTAACCAACATTGTGTATTTCACAGCAGGGAAGGAAAGCCCGCCATGCACACGACCGCCAACTGCCACTCTCTCAAGGAGATCGAGAAGGCACGACGCGCACGGGAAGACCCCGACAACAACCCGCCAAACGGTGGAAAATTCGGCAGCATCGCCGGCTCGCTCCACACCTTCACAGGCTTCAACACGAAGCGCGAGAAGAAGGTCATCCCCCGCGCCGTCGCCATCAACGCAGTGGCCTAGATAGATATCCCCCAGTTCCTCAACCGGTCTGAGCAACCAATCACTTGGAGCCGCGCGGACCACTCGCCATGGATCGAGTATCCGGGCCTAGTCGCCCTGGTGGTCAAGCCCAAGGTGGGAGACTACTGGCTCCCCAAAACATTGATGGACGGCGGCAGCTCCATCAACATCATGTACCTAGACACCTTCAGGCGACTGCGGCCCCCGCAGTCGATGATCGAGACGACCTACACCACGTTCCACAGCATCATCCCCGGTCGGAAGGCGTACCCGATCGGCAAGGTAACGCTGCCAGTCACCTTCGGAACACCGGCAAACTTCTGGACGGAGTGGATCGTCTTCAAGCTGGTGCCCTGCGACAGCCCCTACCACTGCGTCCTGGGGCGCCAGGCGTTCGCCAAGTTCATGGAACCACCCCACTACGCGTATAACACGATGAAGGTGCTCGGGCCGTGCGGAGTCATCACCATCCACGGCGACCCCGACATGGCCGCCGAGTGCGAGGCCAAAGGAGCCGAACTCGCCGATGCCGTCATTGCGGCAGAGGCCAACCACGCCGAGGAGCTCACCAAGTACGCGAGCGGGGTCAACAACGACAACCCCACCATACTCAAGAAGCCCAACTCGGAGGGCGGAAACCCCACCGCCTTCGAGGCAACAACGCATACCCGCACCGTCGAGCTGGTCCCAGGCGACTCCACCCAGACGGTGACGATCGGGACGGGCATGAGCCCAGCATAGGAATGCGCGCCCATCGAGTTCCTTCGTGATAAGAGGGCCATCTTCGAGTGGAAGCCCTCTCACATGCCTAGTGTCCCGAGGGAACTCGCTGAGCACAAACTCAACGCCGACCCCAAAGTGCAACCTGTCAAGCAGTCGCTGCGGCCCTTCAATGAAGAGCGCCGCCGAGCCACCGCCGAGGAGGTGCAGCGTCTACTCGCTGCAGGCTTCATACGGCCAATCAAGTACTCCAAGTGGCTGGCAAACCCAGTCCTGGTCGAGAAGAAAAACGGGACCTGGAGGATGTGTATCGATTACACAAACTTAAACAGCGCCTGCCCGAAGGAGCAATTCGTCCTCCCGCGGATCGACCAAATCATCGATTCCACCGTGGGCTCGGAGTCTCTATGCTTCCTCGACGCCTACTCTGGGTACAACCAGATCGAAATGGCTGTCAAGGACAAAGAGAATACGGCGTTCATCACGCCATTCAGAGCCTTCTGCTACACTAGCGGTGCATGCAGGAGTGCCTTGCGAGCCAAATTGGCCGCAATACCCACGTCTACATCGACGACGTGGTGGTGAAGTCCGCTCGCCAGAACGACCTACTCGCTGACCTGGCGGAAACATTCGCCAACCTGCGGAAGTACAAGATAAATCTAAACCCAGGCAAATGCACCTTCGGTGTGCCAGCTAGACAGCTACTGGGATACGTTGTCTCCAAGCGCGGGATCGAAGCAAATCCCACTAAGATCGATACGATCGCTCGACTCGGCAAACCCGAGTGCCTGCGCGACATCCATAAGCTGGCCGAGCGAGTCGCGGCTCTTAGTCGCTTCATCCCCCGGTTGGGCGAAAAGGCGATGCCCCTCTACCGCCTAATGCGCAAAAACCCCACCTTCCAGTGGGACAAGGAGGCAGATGACTCGCTCCGCGACCTCAAGAAGGTGCTACTCGCAGCACCGCTACTCGCCTCCCCGGTCGACAAGGAACCCATGCTGGTCTACATCGCGGCTTCCGAATGCGTTGTCAGCGCCGTCATGGTCGTCGAACGACCAGAGGAAGGAAAGGAGCACCCGGTGCAGCGACCAGTGTACTACATCAGCGAAGTCCTCACCGAGTTGCGCCAGTGCTACCCACAATTCCAGAAATTGGTATACGTGGTCTTCAGAGCACAGCGGCGATTGCCGCACTACTTCCAGGAGCACCCGATAACTGTCGTCTCCTCAGCACCGTTGTAGGACATCATTCGCAACCGTGAGGCAACTGGGCGAGTCGCCAAGTGGGCCGTCGAGATCGGCGTCCACAACATCAAGTACGAGCCGCGCAAGGCAATCAAGTCACAGGCTCTCGCAGACTTCATCGCCGACTGGGAGGAGGCTGTGGACCAGCTGGGTGGTCACTTCGTAGGCTACTCCGTTGAGTGGATCGACAGGCGGAAGAACGAGGAGGCCGACGCACTCTCCCGCATTGGCTCGGCTCGACTTGCACCACCCGCCGGCGTCTTCCTCGACACCATCACGAAGCCTTCTGTCACTCCCCCAGGGAGATCGACATCGGAATCCCGCTGCAACCAGAGGCAGCCCTGGTCGCACTGATCACCGAGCCAGACGACTGGACCGCGCCATACGTCATCTACTTGGAGGAAGGCACCCTACCAGTGGATGAAACGGACGGCCGGATGATAGCACGCCGCTGCAAATCCTTCGTCATCATCAACGGCGAGCTCCACAAGCGCAGCGTGACCGACGTATTCCAACGCTGCATTCAGCCCACCGAAGGACGAAAAATCCTCCAAGACATCCACTCCGGCGACTGCATCCACCACGCCGGCGCCCGTTCTCTGGTCGCAAAGGCTCTGCGGCACGGCTTCTACTGGCTCACCGCACACGCAGACGCTGTCGACATTGTCCAGCTGTGCGTCGGATGCCAGAAATACGCCAATCAAACCCACGTGCCAAGCTCGGCGCTCAAGATAACCCCATCACATGGCCGTTCGCCGTATGGGGCATGGACAAGGTAGGCCCCTTCAAGAAGTCCCCCTCCGGCTTCACGCACCTCCTAGTCATAGTCGACAAGTTCACAAAATGGGTGGAGGCCAAGCCAGTCTGCAAATGCGACGGGAAGACTGCCACCAAGTTCCTACGCGAGATCATCTATCGTTACGGGTTCCCAAACAGCATCATCACAGACAACGGCACCAACTTCACCAAAGGAGCCATGGCCGAGTTGTAACATCCCAAAAATATTGAACTTGGATCATCAAATTCTAATCATCAAAATTATGGTTAACAAAAAACTTTTCTAAATAAAATTATGAATGCATGCATATGAGTATGCATTGAATTTGAAATTCTTTTAAACCACCTTGTTTGTATGTTTCCTTGCTTGTAAAATGTTTCTTAGGTGAAATAAACATCATCTAAAACATTTCCCACACTTTTCCCAAAGACAAATAAAGCAAAACAAATAAAATAAGGGGATGGTCACTTTGACCAATTTAACTCCCATGCCTACTTTGGCTGTCTCAAACTTTCAGAACCTAACATAAACTTTTTTGGATATTTGCACCCCTTGAATATACTCATAACAAAGTATCAAGGACCACTTTGTGATCATCCAGAAACTTTCAAATGCATAGTTTAAATGACAATTCAAAATTGAATCTTTATCATATGGGAAGATCCCACTTTTTCAAAAACCACTCAAACAAGCTCAACTTTCAAAACCCAAGCATCTGCAGACTCACCAGCACCAATCTAGCACACCCACCAAAAATCTTTTCAAAATTCAAAACTTGAATTCATGCGGCCATTTCATCAAACACTTGGCAGATTCAAATCAAACTGGCCTAACTTCACTGTTTGGAGCAATAATTGGGCCAAGCAATGTTCACCATTGATCACCCTTGTCTCCCCCAGTGCCAACCAGTTCTTGGACCAACCCTAGCCCCTACCCTTTGCTCCATGCCATACCAACCCGAGCACCCCCTTGCCAGCCGACAATGGCTAGCTAGCTAGAGCAAGCACCAAGCCAAAACAACATGTCTGGGAGGCAGCCTACCGTCCACCGCCACTCCCTGTCCAGCGCTCGAACCCTACCAGCCACTGGACCACATGCACGGACCGCACCCAGACTGCCAGCGACCATGCCGAGCGTGCGCCAGAGCGCCACCCTCGACCGAAGCCCACAGACCGCGCGCCGTCCTCACCGCGCGCATACACGATCGCCACTGACCTAGGAGACCGCCAGACATCCACGTTTGCCGCCCCGTGATGCACAGCCACTGCTCGCCGTCGAAGACGCCGCCTCTGCCACGCAGAGCGTCGCGTGTTCCAGACCAAACCGCACCGCCCCTACAAGCGCATTAAAGCCGTAGAGCATCACCAGGAGACCACCAAGTGATCGCCACCGCTGGCCATGCCTCTAGCAGCCCGTAGCCATGTCGCCACCGTCGCCTGCCCATGCCGTTCGGTCTTACCGTCGAGACTCTAAATAGTGGACTCCCCCACTCGAATTCTTCACACCATTCCACTCCTCTCTCCCCCAGAATCACCATCCTCAGTCCCGGAGCAAGGCGAGCAGCGCATCGCCGGAATTTCACCGGAGCCTGCCGCCTCTGGAGAAGAAGGGAGCCATCGATTTCGTCCACCCCAGGAGCTGCCGCGACCACCCCTGAGTTCGCCGTCGTCGACTTCATCGTTTGCCCGCCCCGCCGACCCTCCCCTGCACCCCGGTGAGCCCCCAGCAACCCCCACTGGCCGTGCTAGGTTTCATTCTCGCCGGCGTTGCCCAACGTCGACGATGACTCCCAGCCGTTGGATTAGAACTAGATCGCACGATCCACATCGCCCCATACCGCTTCGCACCCCCCTGTCTCACTCACGAGTGGGGACATCCACTTAAACAGCCCGCGGAAGCACTGCGCTTAGCAGGCCGACCCGTTAACTTTTCCCGCGCATCCCAGTTATTTGAATTAAACCTTTTCCATTTTATTTCAAACACACTTCTGTACCCAGTTTCAAAAATCAACCCAGGTCGATTCAGTGCACCAAATTGAATGAAACCAATTTTGTTGGAAAGGCCTGGGAATGCTTAATCCAAGCCCGTTGGATTCAAGTCATTTGGATCTATAGATCACCCATGGTAAAAATAACAAGGCAGAAGCTTTTATGCATTCAAACATTTTTCAAATTTAAACCATAATAGCTTTTGAGTTGATTCCAACTCTCAAATATCACATTTAACCATACCTTTCAGAATATATAAAAATATATAGGTTTATTTGCAGAAATAATGTTCAAGTAATAAAATAATGCTACATAGGCATTTCTAGTCACTTTATTTAATTAAAATAAAAGGGCAAAACCTTATTAAATTGTGACACCACTTCAAATCACATTCCCATGGACTACAATATGTGGTGATGACATGTGTCAACATGATCCCATATTTGGTTTGGAGAATATTAAATCTTAAGTAGTTTTTCAATCAGTAGAATTTACTTTTCTAAAAGTAAAAGGAATTAAACCAAGCTTTAATCTTGTAATGTTAGTGATGATGTTAAATCATCTATAGGACCCTTGTGTGTCATGATTGCAAGTAGTTAAGTATTGTTTGGTGATTGTGTACCTCATATTTATTCATAGACGATAGTACTGACCAAGGATACGAGGAGGAAGGAGGATACTACGAAGAAGAAGCCGAGGAGAACTTCAACCACTACTCTGCACAAGGCAAGCCTAATACTACTAGTGAATGTGCAAGTTAACACTTGCAATCTAGCAAGCCTTACTACATCAATTGACCTATGCAAGATATTAACTTAGCAAGCTTATACCACTTGATAAACATCCTAGTTTTAATTGCAAGCTTTATACTTTATTTCATTATCAAAGCTCTTACTTAGAGTTTACTTAAGAGAATGGTAGATACTAGAAAGATATGTGAAGGTTGCATAAAGAGCATAAAATTTGGCCTAAGCTAGATAATCTTGATGTCATCCTAAGGCATGAGATTGAACTTAGTTAGAACTCCATTAGTTTACCACCCCTCATCAGTGCTTACCCCCACTTGTAGATTCTAGTGCTAAGCATAAAACTTGATCAACTTTAGATGGGAATACTTGGTGGAAAAATGGTTATGAAAACCTTGGAATGATGGATCATTCTATTGAAAATATTTTGGACATGTGTTTCCGAACACCTGATGATTTTGGTGATGAAAATGTTGAGGCATGAGCCTTAGCCCTTTATAAAACTGATGGTTGTCTGGATGCGATACCATTCCAATTTTATCGTACAACCACAATACCTGAAGATTGGGTAGGGCTTGACTGGAAACTTATATACCTTAGTATTAGTTCCCTCACGGCCAAGGTCTGAGCCAAGGCTACCTTGTGAAGATTGTCCACCTGTGCAGTACCCAAGATGACGGTTGGTCATGGTTGGGAGGCCAAACTCACAGGAGAGGTACTTTTACTAGGGTGTGTAATTGAAAAGTTAGGATTGATTATCCGCATACTGAGTATGGTGAATTCAGGATTTGATCCTGACGGATGTATGGAATGTTGTGGTGAAAGTGTACAATCTCTGCAGAGTGTCAAACTATTCGAATAGCCGCGTCCGCGGTTATGGACAGTTGGAGTGGCCATACTGTTCCCCCGTCAGATGTTTTCAAAATGACTTGTGAAATGAATTGAGATTTTGACTTGACCACAACAGAGTTGTGACATGAGATACAAGTTCCCACTTAGGTGTTATAAAATTGTGACTAGCATTCATTGCTCCTAGCCTTAGTAGAGATAAATCTGGCTTTTGCAAAATAACCCTAGAGCCTAGTGTCCTATTACCAAAAACCCCTTTTACTTGTTAGTATTAGTTTTCGAGTACTTAAAGAGTACTCATGGCTTTGCCCCTGGCTATTCCCATGGCCAGACTATGAAGAGGAGTACCTGGAGGATGGACCCCAGGAAGGTTACGACAACTACGATCATCTCCCATCGTCAGCATTGCCTGTGACCCCGAAGATGGATCTTCGCCCACGCTACCGTTATTATTACGTATTCCGCTGCTTGATGTTGTATTAAGAACTGGATCATGAGATCCCTATTTGTGTAATAACTTATGTACGGTTTGTAATGGATGATGTACTATGGTATCCAATTCTGTTATGTCTCGCAAAAATGGTAATCCTGGGATTGCGATGTATGGCATAACAGGCATCTGGGATTAAAAATCCGGGTGTTGACAAGTTGGTATCAGAGCCATCCTGACCATAGGAGACCCTAGTTAGACTGGATGTTGAATCAAAAACTTAGTTTCAAAACCAAAGAAAACCAATATTTACAAAAACTTCTTCTCATTCTTATCCTTTTGATTCTTTCATGAAAATTCATGTTCCTAAAAAACTCTTGAAAAAATACATAAAATTTTGAAACACTTGATCACTCTACTAACTTACTCATCCTATATTCTTATAGATGGACGTGAAGTACAACAAGTTTTACCAACTGGGGAATGGCGGAGACCTTATCTTTGTGAGGGATTTGGACCAGCTTTCGGAACTTCTGGAGCGTCCGCACCCCGAGTTCTTCAGAGCTCAGCTCAATGATCAAGGAGGAGAGGATCTGCAGTGGCTAATTGTTGCAAGTCTCCGAGGAACGATTGAACCTATCACTGCGGAAGGAATTCAGTTTACCTTAAGAGAGAACAACTGGCTCGATGGACTTGCCAGGGCCATGCATGAAGCTCTTTCTCGTCTGTGTGGGCAGAGCATCAATCAGATCAAGGGTACTCTCTTTGATTTTTCCCAAGGCGTGATGCTAATGGACAACCACTAGAAGCCCCATACCACCCTGAGCTGAAGACTCAATTGGACCACCTCAGCTTCATGATGTACGATCGTCAGCAGGAGTTGGACAACTGCCGTGACTACTGCAACCACAAGTCTGCCATCATCAAGACGAAGGATCAGACCATCGCCATGTTAGCAAAGGATCACAAGTCTCGCCGCCGTCAGCTCGACAAGAAGGAGCGCATCCTTGCCCGTCTTCGCCACCGCATCTCATCTCTGGAGTTGACCATCCATGAGAGAGACATGCAGTTAGAGGAAAGGGAGAATGCCGGAGAGGATATTCTTGGAGACCCCTACTCCTATCTCAGCGATGACGATGATTTTCTGGAGGATCAGGCTATGGATTTCTTCACCGATGAGGATGATTTCGCCTTCATCGATGATGATGAGGACGATGAAGCCACCGATTCCGAGGAGTTGTAGCACTTGAGCACTAGCGTAGTGAGTAGTATTCGGTCCCACTGTATCGTAGATTCCCGAATGGTTCTTAAAACCATCTGTTTTTCTTTGTTGTGGTGTGTATTGTATCGGGTGCTATGAATGAATGAATGAATGAATGAATGAAAAGCAAGTTACTAGAAAAATCTGAGTCGAACATTATTTTTTTTCCAAAGACCCAAAACTTTAGAAATTTCCCTCTTTTCTCATGATCTATCTCAATCTTCAGATGCCACGTGGAGGAAGTGGTTCATCCCCGGACACGATGTTGCAGATTCTGCAAATGTTGACTTCTGACCGCGAAGCTGAAAGAGCGGAACGTCAAGCCAACCTAGCCACACTGCAGCAGATAGCCCAACTTGCCCACAACAACCAAGGCCACGGAAATCAGAACAACCATGGATATAAGCTTAAGAATTTCCAGAATACCAACCCACCTGTTTTCACTAAGTCAGAAGAACCCCTAGACGGCGATGATTGGCTGCAAACCAGGGAAAATAACCTAGAAGTCACCGGAGTGGAAGCCAACGAGAAAGTTCTGTTCGCCACCCACTATCTAGCCGGAGATGCCAGGGCTTGGTGGAACAGTGTTCGCGCAATGACCGGAGGCCAGATGATGACCTGGGAAGAATTCAAGGTCAAGTTTAGCAGAACCCATGTGCCACCGGGTTTAATCAAGAGAATGAGATACGAGTTCAAAGAGCTAAAGCAAGGAAGGATGACTGTAGTGGAATACCATGACAAATTCTTGTCATTAGCTAGGTATGCCCCGGATGAGATCGACACCGAAGCCAAGAAGAAAGAAAGATTCCTGAATGGTCTGCATGATGAGATGCAGACTGTGTTAGTCAATATCCCCTTTGCGGATATTGAAGCCCTTGTCGACTCTGCTATCCAGCTGGAAGGAAAGATCAACCAAGCCAATGAGAATCGCAAGCGTCGCATGATGCATCAACCAGGAACCCATCAGAACCCAAATTACCGCCCCAACCCATCTCCAGGATTTGCCCCAAGAACCAACAGATCCCCGATGAACCGTTCGACCTATCCCAACCGTGGAATCCCTAGGCCGGAGGAAATCACAACAACCCTGACAACGCTAGCAATTTCAATCGTTCTCCACACAAGTTCAACAACAACAATGCTACCGCCAACACCAACACTTCCCCTAGGACTAGAAGCAATGTTGTGCCTGTAGCTGCAAAGGACAAGTCACAAGTGACTTGTTATGACTATGGAAATAAAGGCCACTATTCCAACGAGTGCCCCAACAAGAAGAATGCTACAGCCCCCAATGCCAATGTCCCAACTCAGCAGCAGCGTCGTGTTCAGCCAGGAAGAAGATTTGCCCCAGGGATTCACTCAACCGCAATGACCGTCTTTTTCTCATGCATGCTCAAGAAGCTCAGGAAGCGCCAGACGTCGTGTTGGGTATGTTTTCTGTTAATTCAGTACTTGCACGAGTGTTGTTTGATTCTGGTGCATCGCACTAGTAAAATTCAACCAACCAAACTGAAGCATGTTATGATTGTTCAAATTCTCGGATCAACCACCAAGGCTAGGCAAATTTGCAAAGCCGTCCCTATCCGAATCCATGGCATAGATTTTTATGCTAATATGATAGTACTCGGAACTAAAGGTTTGGAAGTAGTAATAGGAATGGATTGGATGTGCAAACATAAAGGATTGATTGAATGTGCCAAGAAAGCCATCACCATGATCAGTACAGCCGGAATATTAGTCGAGCATATATCTGAAACCTTACCTCGCCAATTCAAATGCAACAAGAGTATAGCCCAACATACCATTGACCAAGTCCGGATAGTCTGTGAATACCCCGATGTATTTCCAGATGTTTTGCCTGGTATGCCCCCAGATCGGGATATCGAATTTATCATCGAGATAATCCTTTTGATTCTGGACCCATAGCCCAGAGACCCTATAGTATGAACCCGTCAGAGCTCGCAGAACTGAAGAAGCAACTGGATTCCATGCTAGAAATTGGATTGATTCAACCAAGTGCGTCACCTTGGAGATCACCTGTCTTGTTTGTGGACAAGAAGGATGGAGGTAACCGTTTGTGTACGGATTATCGGAAATTGAATGATGTCACCATCAAGAACAAGTACCCCTTGCCCAAGATAGAAGATTTGTTTGATCAGTTGACCGATGCCAAAGTGTTTTCTAAGATTGATCTTAGAACTGGCTATCATCAACTCAAAATTCGTGTAGAGGATATTCCAAATTCTGCCTTTACCACCAGATATGGATTGTATGAGTATACAGTCATGTCTTTCGGACTAACCAATGCCCCCGCTTATTTCATGAATCTCATGAATAAGATTTTTATGGACTTCCTGGATAAGTTTGTCGTTGTTTTCATCGATGACATTCTGATTTATTCCAAATCAGAAGAAGAACATGAGATACACCTAAGGACCATTCTTGGAACCCTTAGAGAGCATCAGTTGTATGCAAAATTTAGCAAATGTGAATTCTGGTACAGGAGGTAGGATTCCTCGGTCACATTGTATCAGCCGGAGGAATTGCCGTGGACCCTGCAAAAGTGAAAGATGTAGAAGATTGGCAAGCCCCAACCACTCAAACCCAAGTTCGTGCATTTCTCGGATTGGCGGGATATTACCGTAAATTCGTAGAAGGATTCTCTAGTATCGCCAGACCCATGACCCAATTGCTGAAGAAGGACAAGAAGTTTGAATGGACAGACAAGTGTGAAGCAAGTTTTCAAGAACTCAAGAGGAGATTGATGTCCGCCCCAATCTTGATCATGCCGGATATCACGAAGCCCTTCGATGTGTATTGTGACGCATCCAAGATTGGTCTCGGATGTGTGCTAATGCAAGAAGGCAAAGTTATATCTTATCTATCTCGACAACTGAAGCAACATGAGCAAAACTACCCAACCCATGACCTCGAACTCGCAACCGTAGTTCTAGCCCTAAAAACATGAAGACATTACCTGATGGGAAACCGTTGTGAGATTTATTCGGATCACAAGAGCCTAAAGTATATATTCACTCAGAAGGAGCTGAATATGAGGCAGAGAAGATGGATTGAGCTAATCAAGGATTACGATCTGGAGATTCACTATCACCCTGGTAAAGCCAATGTGGTAGCCGATGCCCTTAGCAGATTGCCGTGCCGCTTGAACTCCATGATTTTGAAGGAGCAACCAAGTTTGCACAAAGAGATGGAATATTTTCGGATGGAATTAGTAAGTGAAGGATTTTTGGCTAGCATAGAACTCCAGCCCACTTTGATCAGTCAGATTAAAGAGGCGTAGAAGGAAAATGCTAGTATTGACGGAATCAAGCGTCGTCTCGGTACAGGCAAAGTACCCGGATTCACCGAGGACGAAGAATGAGTTTTGTGGTACAAAGGACACCTTTGTGTACCAGCAGATTCTGAGTTGAAAGAAGTTATTTTGAAGGAGGCTCATGATACTCTTTATTCTATCCATCCCGGAGGAACTAAGATGTATCAAGATTTAATGGAGCAATTTTGGTGGCATAATATGAAGTGAGAAATCGGAAGCTATATCGCCAAGTGTGATATATGTCAGCGAGTCAAGGCAGGACATCAATGACCCGCTGGATTGTTGCAACCCTTGCAGATTCCGGAATGCAAATGGGATTCTGTTGGAATGGACTTTATCACTAGACTACCTACTTCTAGTAGGGGAAATGACTCTATCTGGGTCATAGTGGACTGATTGTCCAAAGTCGCCCATTTCTTGCCCGTCAAGACCACATATCAGAGTTCGAAGCTAGCAGAGTTGAACATCGCTAGAATCGTTAGTTTGCATGGAGTCCCCAAGAACATCGTATCGGATAGAGGAGCTCAGTTTACCTCGAGATTCTGGAAGAAAGTCCAAGAAGGTTTAGGAACCCGTCTAGATTTCAGCACCGCGTATCACCCTCAGACCAATGGACAAACGGAGCGAGTAAACCAAATACAAGAAGATATTCTGAGAGCATGTGTGTTAGAATATGGATCCAAGTGGGAAGAATGTCTGCCATTTGCAGAATTTTCATACAACAACAGTTATCAGGCTAGTTTGCAAATGGCCCCATTTGAATTTATGTACGGAAGGAAGTGTCGCACCCCTTTGAACTGGTCGGAAGTAGGAGAGAGTCAGATCTTCGGACCCAACATCCTACGAGAAGCAGAAGAGAAGGTTCACAAGATTCGTGAGCACCTCAAGACCGCCCAATCCAGACAGAAGAGTTACACCGACAAGAGACGTAGAGACCTCGTGTCGTGGTATTGCCGATGAGTACGCCATGGAGGGGTCCTCACAATGCGTGTTTAGAGACATGGGGTAAGGCGGACGGTTGACAGGTATGAGGTAACACAACTTACCAGGTTCAGATCCCACAACGGTGGCGGAATCCTACTCCTGCTATAAATCACTATAATGGCAATACGCCGAGTTACAGAGATAGGTTCGCTGTGCGAGGTGTGTGAAAAACGATGCCCTAAAGGCTCCCATAGGTCTGTCTTATATATTCGTCAGGTCCTAGGGTTATAGGGAAAAGTCCTAGCCGGACAGGTTACAAAGTTCTACACCGTCTATTACTAGTCTTGTGTATCTTGCACTCCAAGGCTCCGGGTACACTGGTGACTCCACCGTAGCCTTACTTTATCCGGCATGGGCCTCCCTTCTAGATCCACCTAACTGGGCCGCCAAGCAGGCCATAGGCCATGCTACCGACTATGGGCCACCCGGGTTAGTCCGATAAGAGACATGCTATGAGGATACCCATATAGCATATCCGCAACAGTAGCCCCCGGAGAACTCCGAGATCTTGTGCCGTCTTGCCTCTTCCCGTGGAATGCTCCGTCTAGATGGATGTCGGCAAATCGTTAAGCAATATGTTGTAGTCCGCCCAAAGAACCCTGCAAGGTTTTCTCCGTCTTCTACGAGTAAGTCAGAGAAATTCTGAATCTTCCATCGTACGCTCCCGTTGTCGGATTAAATCCGTCCATGCCGGAATCTTCGATGGGACGGCTCATCTACCATGTCAGTTATGACGACGTAGGCTGTAGGTCAGCGACGCCTCATAACTCACACATGTAGAGAACGTAATCATAGCCGATTTTCCCGCGCGAGCGATACGAACCGTTGGCGGCGACGGTTGGAGACGTGGCGAAATTACCGTGCACGTTCACGAACATGTCGTCTACGCGGCAACAGTCCGATTAGCTGCATGAATCTCGACACAGAGTAAGATAAATAGCGGCCGTGGGACACCTGCCACTTTTTCACCCCATTCTATCGCGTCATCGTCTTCTTCCTCTAGCCGCACGCCTCCTCGAGCTCTCCGCCATAACCTCGAGAAACCCTAGCCCTGCTTCCTGCACCAGTTGCACCCTCTCCTTCCTCCATGGCTAGCAGCGGTTCATCTCCATCAATGGCGGCCTCGAGCGAAGCTGCGGCAAAGCCGGCGAGCTCCGTCGTCGTGCCCCCAGAGGGCCTGGTGCAGGAGCCTCTGGAAGAGGAGCCAGACTCGCACAAAGGCGACTAGCGCGGCTCGGACATCACCGGTCGCGACATCCAAGAGATGGACGCTGAGGGTTACCTCCCTGCGACGGAGGGGCTCGCCTGGCGGGCGGCGCCGGCCGGCGAGGTGACCCCTTATCCCCAAGCCGGAGATAAGGTATACCACAAGGCACAATTGATACGCGGAGTTTCTTTGCCCATCTCCCACTTTTTCCTATACGTCTTGAATCACTTCCAGGTCCAACCCCACAACCTCTCCCCCAATAGCATCCTAGTGCTTAGCAACTTCGCGGCACTTTGCGAGGGTTACCTAGGGATTAGGCCTAGGTTAGATATGTTTGTCTACTTCTTCACCGTCAAACGTGAAGCCGGACACAGCAAGGAGGAGCTTAGAAACTGCGGCACCATAAGCTTCAAGATCCGTCCTGGTCGGCGGTTCCCCGACATTGTCGGCCACGAGTCGTGTAAGAACTGGTAGCGGACGTACTTCTACGGCCCCGACATTCCTTTGTCGGGCCGAGAAGCAACGTACCCGGACTTTGTGGATGGAGCCGCCGCTGAAGTCTCCACATGGCGGTCCCATGCCTCCCTTCCCTCCGACCTCAACGCTTCTCGCGCAATAAGGCGGATCGAATGGTTTGTAGACACGGGTCTGACCGGCTTGGACCTAGCCATGTGCTGCTTCATCAGGCGGATCCAACCTCTGCAACACCGTACGAAGGTCATGCACGAGTACACCGGCGACCGAAAGGATACCCTATGGATCTCCGAGGACAACTTCTCGAGCGACTCCGTCAAGTTCCGTCTTAAGGACATCGTCAAGGTGAAGGACAAGAAGAGTGGCTTCACCCTTACCTACGACATGTTCGTAAACGGAAAGTGCCCAAAGGTAGGTATTTATTCTCCGTGTATGACATTGCTCCAATTTTTCCGTCTTGCTAATACCATCTTGTCTAAAACGGTGATTTCTCACTTAACAGCTTAGCAATCTAGAGGAGGACAACCTGGCCACCCAAATCTATGATCCCAAGATGAAAGAAGTCACGGTTGTGTCTGACGATGATGCCCCGTTGGCGCGAAAGCGGAAGGGTGGAGCCTCTGACGCTGCCGACGGAGGCAAGAAAAAGAAGACGGAGGGTGGAGCCTCCAAAAAGAGTACTGCCTCCCTGGAGGCGGAAAATAAGAAAGCCACTAGGATGTTTGCCAAAGCGCCCCCTAGTGTAAGCTTCTTATTCTTCGACATTGTCTTGTTTATCTGTCTTATTCCTGAACTTATGCATTTTGCACGTTTCAGGAAGAAAGCCACAACCAGCCTTAAGAAGTCCTCCAAGACTCTTGGGGCTTCTAGAAATATTAAAGATATGCTGCATCGCGACTCTTCCCCTGCCATCGACCCTGCTACTCCTGACGTCAAGCCCTCCTCCGCTCCGACAAGCTCCCAAGCCCAAGAGGCACCAGGCCCTTCCGCCATGGAAGTGGATTCTGGCGCCTCTACCGAACTCGCAGTTGTCGGCGAGCAGGCGACGCAGGAGAGCGCTGCTCTTCAAATGGCTGAAGCTCCGGCTAAGGATGCCATCGGTAGGGGCAAGGCAGTGGTGGGTGCTGGTACTTCTGCCGACGTCGGCGCCTCTGCTCCCGAGAAACCCCTCGAGCTGCCGAAGATTATCTTCCCGGTGCTTACGCCGGGTAGCGCAACTACGGTTCCTGGAGGAGTGCCGTCATCTCCGACGTGCGGTCTTGAGGAGCTACTCCGCCAAGCAGACATCTTGCAAAGCAACAATGTTTCCTTTGGCAAGCTGCTGGCCGAGAGTGCTACAAACCTCAAGATCATCGCACTTGTAAGTTTTACTTTACCTTTTGCATTTCATATGAGTAACCCACTGTAGCCCCCGAGGATGTAGACGGAAAACCATTGGCTTTGCATCTATATGCTCTAAGAGTGACTAAGTTAGAAAGAAATCTCACTGTAGCCCCCAAGCATTTAGATGGAATGAATTATTCCGACTAGATGCTTTAAGAGTAGCATACACAGTGTTTATAATTTTAAGTGCTGTAGCCCCCAAGCCTCTAGTTGTAACTGAATTAGTTCCGACTAGATACTTAAAGAAAAGCTAAGCATTTTCCGAGTTAAAACTTTATACTGTAGCCCCCAAGCTTCTAGTTGAGAACTGAATTAGCTCTGACTAGATGCTTTAAAGAAAAGCTAAGCATATTGCTAAGTTAAAAACTCTCGCTGTAGCCCCCGAGCACCTAGATGGAAGATCTCCGACTAGGGGCTCCAAGTAGACTGAATAACGACTTGACTTTGTACTTGTTTCCACAGAACGAGAATGCTCGGAGGGGCATGGCCAATGATAAGTACCAGAAGATGCGCGCGGACCTTGAAGCTGAAAAGGGTAAAACCGCGATCTTGAAGGAACAGATCATCAAAAACAAGAGTCTGTTTTCTTTTTGCGCATTTCCGTCTTACTGTTGTGCCTTCCTATTTCGAGTACTCACTGTGTACTTTGTTTTCTCCGACTTGCAGAGCATGTAGCCAAGGCCAAGGATATTGTCGAGCAGTCCAAGCACATCCAGTAGCTGGACAGTGAGAACAAGATCCTTAAGAAGGAGAGGGAACAAATGCTGAAGATGCACGAGGATTCCATCAAAGCCCTGCAGGACTCTGCCCTCGCTAAGATCAATCGCTTGAAGGAGGAGCTTGCGATCCTAAAGGATCAGAAGCAAGCTGCCGATGAGCAAAACCTTCGCCATAGCGAGGCGTTTAAGCTCCTCCAACAAGAGAAAGAATCCTTGGCGGACGTCGTCTGGCAGGCTAAGGCCAGCATCTTCAGTGAGTATCCTCCGCCTTGTATCTCTATAGTCTGAGTACTTAGAATTTTTGAACTCATGTAATCATTGTCGGAATTTTCAGCTCCCCTGGGTTTAACCCGCTCGCCTCCTTCGGACAAGGAATGCATGATTCTTGCCGGCAACTTCATCAACACCGCCATCACCCAAGCCAAGGAGATCACCCAGCCCCTCCAAATTTATATCAAGGCCTCCGACTCCGTGACGAAGTACTCGGAGATTCTGCGCCGAGCCCCCGAGCGTGTCGCAAGCTGGAAAGCTTCATGTGCACGGGCTGGCGCAAGGATGACATTGTCCATGGTGAAGGCACACTATGAAGGTGCCGACATCGACACGGTGACATCTGGTATCCCCGATGTGTATGATGACGGCAAGGAGATCGATCACGAAGCCATCCTGTCATCACTCGCGGGTTATGACACCAGGGTTGCCGAGTTGGTGGACGTCGACGTCTTCGTGCCCGGGAACTTTCTTGACAATGTCGACCCTGAATCC
Source organism: Avena sativa (assembly GCA_916181665.1). Taxonomy (NCBI): domain Eukaryota; kingdom Viridiplantae; phylum Streptophyta; class Magnoliopsida; order Poales; family Poaceae; genus Avena; species Avena sativa. The sequence continues at coordinate 16,592,260 of OV702296.1, forward strand.
TCCGAGTCTCCTCACAGTGGTGACGCTGAGGGTGAATCTCCGGCTAGTGATGATGCGGCCTCCAAGTCCCCTGCACCCAGGGAGTGAAAAACACTTTGTAATTCTTGTTTAACCTTTGGAGTGTGCATTGAAAAAACTTGATGATGTAATCTTAAGGCGGAAAACAATGGTTGTCATATCCTGCTACTTAAGAATTAATGCCCAGCATGTATATATTTTTTAAGCAAGTGCTGGCTTATCCATTACTTTGGTTTTTATGCTTGACTTTTTGTGAGTCGGAAGACTCGTTGTCGGAACCATGCGCTTAGGTGATGATACCCAATGGCACCGTCAAGAACCTTAGCACAAAATCGCCGACAATGAGTGCCGAAAGTCACTACTTCAGAATCCACATAAAAACAACAAAGAACGTGTAGACCAGAAAACTTAAGATAACGCCTGTAGGCGGAATTTTCACAAGTGCAATCGCAAAGCTTGTGCAAAAAGGTTTATATGATCCAAAAATGAACACTAAAGGAGGTAAAAGACTCAGCAATATGAGTGAACTAAAGAGCTTTATTTCATTGATCATATAAGAGGTACGCGATTAGATAAAAAATGCTAAGTGTAGAAAGGACGTAGCTGTGCTATGTTCCATGGCCGATCAAGCTCCGGGTAGTCATCATCCGGGTCACGTCGCTTACGCTTATGATCCTCGTTGGGTCTATCCTTGATCTCATGATTGTCGACAATGTAGTAAGACCCATTGAGCAGCGCCTTGCTTATGATGAACGGTCCTTCCCATGGCGGGGATAATTTGTGTGACTTCTTCTGCTTAAGTCGGAGCACCAAATCCCCCTCTTTAAACGAGCGATGCCGGACGCGGCGACTATGGTAGCTATGTAGCTTCTGCTGGTAGATGGCGGATCTTTGGCATGCCAAAACGCGCTCCTCCTCGAGAAGATCCACATCTAGGCGTCTGGATTCTTCAGCGTCATCTTCTTCATAGGCGGCAACTCTTGGTGCATCGTGGAGGATGTCGGAAGGGAGGATAGCTTATTCTCCATATACCATGAAGTAAGGGGTGTAGCCGGTAGATCTGTTGGGTGTAGATCGTAAACTCCATAGCACAGATGGCAATTCTTCCGCCCAGGCTCCAGCTGCTCTATGAAGCGGTACCTCAAGACGTGGCTTGATTCCCTGCAGAATTAATCCATTGGCTCGCTCAACTTGACCATTGGATTGTGGGTGTGCCACAGATGCAAGGTCAAGTCGGATGCCTTTGTCCCAGCAATAGGCCTCCACTTCTCTGAGTGACAAGTTGCTTCCATTGTCGGTGATGATGCTATGTGGGAGACCAAATCTCACCACTAGATCCCGGACAAACCTGAGGGCAGTTGCCCCATCAAGCTTTCTAATGGGTTTAGCTTCTATCCATTTGGTGAATTTGTCAACTGCTACAAGCAGATGCGTAAATCCACACGGTGCCATTTGCAACGGCCCCACCATATCTAGCCCCCAGACGGCAAACGGCCAAGTTATTGGTATTGTTCGCAGTTCTTCAGCAGGAACATGTGGTTGTCGGGCATAATACTGGCATCCTGTGCATGGCTCAACCAGCTTGTTGGCGTCCGCCTTTGTGGTCAGCCAGTAGAATCCTTGCCGGAAGGCTTTCGCGACCAATGATCGAGGAGCGGTGTGATGCCCGCAATCTTCGAGATGGATTTCGTGTAGGATTTCCATACCTTCTAGCTGGGAAACACACTTTAGGTATACACCAGTAGTGTTCCTTTTGTAGAGTTGCCCATTGATTATGGTATAACCCTTTGCTCGTCGTACTATCTGCCGTCTTTCGACCTCGTCGTCGGGCAAAGTTCCGTGTTCGAGATATTCCATGAACGGTTTAGTCCAAGCCGGAGGGGTCTTTGTCACCATGTTGACGAAAGAATCAGCTCTATCCGGGTTGTCGATGTCGGCGCCCTTCACGGATGGTGTGCGTAGATGCTCTAGGAAAACTCCTGGCGGAATTTTCTTGCGCCCTGATCCAAGCTTAGACAATAGATCAGCCGCCTCGTTTTGCTCCCTAGGTATATATTTGAATTCGTAGCCCAAGAAGCTCTTGGCTATCTCGTCCACTTCGTCGCGATATGCCGCCATCATAGGGTTCCGCGCATTCCAGGTGCCAGACACCTGCTGGGCAACCAAGTCAGAATCTCCACAGCAAACTATGTGCTTGATACCAATATCCTTGGCTACACGCAGTCCGTGAATGAGTGCTTCATACTCCGCCATGTTTTTTGTAGCCTCGAAGTGGATCTGCAGAACGTAGTGTAGCTTGTCTCCTTTTGGTGACTGTAGCAATACACCAGCCCCCGAGCCGTTGAGCAGCTTTGATCCGTCAAAGTGCATCACCCAGTACTCTGGTTCCGGCAACGGAGTGGCATTCGGCATTTCCGTCCAATCTGCAATAAAATCTGCCAAGGCTTGTGATTTGATAGCGTCGCGTCTTTTGTAGGTGATCTCGAAGGCGGCAAGTTCGATGCCCCACTTCGCGACCCTTCCTGTAGCGTCGCTATTGTTGATAATGTCGGACAGTGGAGTCTTGCTCACTACTGTGATTGGGTGCTCCTGAAAGTAATGCCTCAGCTTCCGCGAAGCGAGGAATACTCCATAAGCTATATTTTGGTAGTGCGGGTAACGTTGCTTGGACTCCGTCAAGACCTTTCTTACATAGTAAACTGGTCGTTGAACTCCGTGCTCATAGCCTGGTTCCTTCTGCTCTACCACGATGACGATGTTGATAACCCGGTTGGTTGACGCCATGTAAATGAACAGGGGCTCGCCAGGCTCGGGTGCTGCAAGGATGGGCGCTGAGGAAAGAATCTCCTTGAGCTGCTTCAATGCTACATCTGCTTCGTCCGTCCATGTGAATTTGTCCACCTTCTTCAGCAACTTGTACAGCGGCAGAGCCTTCTCTCCAAGTCGGCTGATGAACCGACTAACTGCTGCAACACAACCTGTTAGTCGTTGGATGTCCTTTAGGCATGTCGGACGGTTTATGTTTAAGATGGCCTTGATTTTATCCGGGATGACCTCGATTCTATGCTGGGAAACGATGAAGCCCAACAGTTTGCCAGCTGGAACCCCAAAGACGCACTTCTTAGGGTTGAGCATCATGTTGTATTTCCAGATATTATCAAAGGTTTCTTTTAAGTCGGAGATTAAGTCGTTTGACTTTTTAGACATCACCGCGATATCGTCCACATAGGCGTGAACGTTCCGACCAATTTGGTCGTGAAGGCAACGTTGCATTGTCCGCTGGTAAGTAGCACCTGCATTTTTCAGCCCAAAGGGCATCGTGACATAGCAAAACGTGCCGTATGGGGTAGTGAATGAAGTGGCCAATTGGTCCGACTTCCTCATCTTGATCTGGTGGTATCCTGAGTATGCATCGAGAAAACACAAAAGTTCCAAGCCAGCCGTCGAGTCAATGACTTTGTCAATGCGAGGCAAAGCAAACGTATCTTTGGGACATGCTTTGTTCAAGACGGTGTAATCAACGCACATTCTTAATTCATTGGTTCCCTTTTTGGGGAAAAGTACAGGATTGGCCACCCATCTGGTGTGAAGGACTTCTCGGATAAACTCAGCCTTAAGTAACCTAGCTATCTCTTTGCCAATGGCACGCCTCTTCTCATCTCCGAAGCATCGTAGAGGTTGTTTCACTGGTGTACATTTTGGATATATGTTTAAGTTGTGCTCGGCAAGTCCCTAGGTACACCTTTCATGTCGGCAGGTTGCCAGGCGAAGATGTCCCTATTCTCACGGAGGAACTCGACGAGCGCGCTTTCCTATTTGGGATCCAGGTTCGTCCCAATGGCGGTGAACTTGGAGGCATCGCCTACCACAAGTTCCACCGGCTTGGTCTCGATGGCGGCCTTGAACGCAGGAGCGGAGTCGGAGATTTGGTTCTTCGACGCGGGCATCTCTGAGTCATTGACCTTGCTCTGGATAGAATTCTTCGCTGTAGAGGACAGCTTCTGCAATGACTGCTTCATTGATTTTGCAGTCCCTTGCCTTGGTAAAGCTTCCGGGTCCGGGTATCTTGAGCTTGTTGTAGAGGAAGCATGGCTTGGCTATGAACGTGTGGAAAATGTCACGGCCGGATATGACGTGGTACACGCTCTTGAAGGGGACCACCTCAAAGGTCATGCGCTCTTGGCGATAATTATTAACGTCGCCAAAGGCTACCTGAAGTGTGATGCACCCAAGGGACCGAGTCTCCCGTCCAGGAACGACGCCATGGAACACGGTGTTAGTCCGCCTTAGGTTTGCCTCCGTCAAGTTCATCTTCTGCAGTGTATCCAGGTACATAATGTTGATGCTGCTTCCACTATCCACCATGCACTTAGTGAATTCCACGCCGTTAATCAATGGGTTGATGACCATGGCATACAGGTTTTCCGTGGGCACAAGGTCTGGGTGGTCCTTCCTGTCCCAAGTGATTGGAACCTCCGACCAGCGCAGGTATTGGGGAACTGGGGGGAGAGTAGCCATCAGGATCCTTAAAGAGGTCTTCTGTTGTCGGACGGTGGGGGTACAAAGGAAAGTGTGGTAGACTGGGGCCTTCTTAGCGAAGGGGTTCTTTCCCTTGGCGTCGCTCTTGGCGGTGTGCTTGGGGTCAACGTCCTCGTCCATGTCACTTGAATCCTTGGACTCCTCCTCCTTATTCTTCCCCTTGCCCTTGCCTCGCGGTCTGTTCTTCCGACTTTGCTTATAGCCGGATTCCGGGTCTTCCTTGAGGTTGTTGACGAACTTGCAGTGTCGATTGGTATGGGTGGCCTTACCGTTGGCGTCGAGGTGTACGAGGCACGTCATATCGCTGTACTCTTCGTAGGTTTGGGGAATGCGGAGCGGTGCCAAGTTGCTTTCACTTCCTCGCTGCTGCCCACGGCCTGCTACCCTTCCTCGGCCGCGTTGTCCGCCTTCTCCTCGTCCTGCAAAAGTCATGGCGACCATGTCGGTAGATTGCTTTTCTTCTGGAGCGGCTTTCCGCTTTGTACTGTTGTTCCTCCGAGCTTGAGTTGGAACGGCCGTTGCCGGCAAAGAGCCACAAGCGTCGTCGTCGGCAGCTGCGAACTCACTAGCTAACTTAATCATCTGATTCAAGTCAAGCTGATGATTGTCCTACAAGCGCTTCAGCTTATGTCGGACTAACGTGCCCCTTTCCAACCCATCGATGAAGGCGGCCATGGCGGTCTGGGCGTGCACACCTGCACAGGAATTCTTCATATCTAGCCAGCGGGAGAGGTAGGCGCGAGATGTCTCGTATTTCTCTTGCACGCACCGCTATAGATCGCCCATAGTGTAGGGACGCTTGTATGTACCCTCAAAGTTTTTGGTGAACGCTTCTTGCATGTCCAGCCAGTTATAGATAGATTTCTCCGGCAAGTCGTCGATCCATTGACGGGCCGTGCCCACCAACATTAACGGGAGGTACTTGACGGCGACGTTGGGGTTGCCTCCGGCAATCTCCACCGCGTTGCCGTAGTCCTTCAACCATGTGGCAGGCTTGGCAGTGCCGTCATAGGGCTGATGGTTTTGTCAATCCGGAATCCTTTGGGGTAAGTTGTGGACCGTATTCCAGGTCCAAAGCAACATGGTCCCAGGTATGGTCCTTCCCGGGCCTCGTGGATCTTATCGATCCGTGAACGTGCATCGTATGGCTCCGGGTTCTTCTTCTTTTTGTTAACAGGGGATGGGCTGCATGAACGACGCGGACCCCCTCCACCATGGTGACTGCTTGGCGGCGACGGAGGCGGAGGTGGCGGTGGGTTAGCCTTCTTGCTGTTACCCTCCTGCGACACTTCGCGCCTGTCGCGGTTGCTTGTCGGACGCGGAGGGTCATGGCGCGACCTGCTCTTACGTCCTTCGTTGTGCTTTCCGTCATGACGGGTCTACTCTGCGTTGTCGCGGATGATGATGCCACACTGCTTTGGTGGGGGCATATCTGTGCGATGGTGAGCCTTGTAGTCTTCCTGACGTCGGGGGGATCGGGGCGGTGGCGATGGGCGGCGAGGTTGGGCTCTTTCTCCGTAGTTAGAGGATATGGGGATAGCATCCTTCCTGTTGTGCGCGTCCCTCCGTCTTTGTTCTGATGAACCCGTCCGCGATCCGACATCATGAGGAGATCCGTCCCTTGGTGGTTTGTACTGGCTAGATCGGCAGATCGCTGGGTCAGACTCAAGCCTCTGAGAGGTGGCCTTTTCCTGCTGCTTTACCGCCTTGGCCACTAGGTCATAGACCTGTTCCACTGCCTCAGGCGATCTATCCTGCTCCAGAAGGGTCTTGGCAATGGCGAGGTTAAGGAGTGGGGTGGGCATCACCTGCTTGCCTTCACTGTCAATGTATGGCTTGGCCTGTGCCGGCTTCGAGGAAGCCCATCCTAGGTTGCGCCGTACACCAGGATCGTTGATGACGCGAGCCGGAGCCTTCTTAGCCTTCTGCTGCTGCAGTAGAGTGTTGTACTCGGCCTCCATTGCTCTTGCTTTCTCTATGGACTTCTGCGTGTTGACCAGATCTCGATCTAGTTTAGCGCCTTGCTCCGCGATGGCTTGCGCTTCCTCCAGCAGTTGCTGGCGCTTCTCGTCAAGATGAGTCACGTTCCGGATATGATCAACAATTAGTGGCTCAACGAGGAGATTGCCATACATCACTCTATCAGCGGGAGTCACGTGGACTGCTACCGACGTGGATGCTGGAGGCGGAAAGTTTGCGGTGTTGTTGTTGCTCGGACCGGTGCCAAGTTCCTGTGGCAGCTGCACTGGATTAGGCAGAGGAGGCATGACTCTTGCGCGATCATTGTCAGCAGCAATAAGTGGCCCCTTCCCCTTATCCAGCACCGTAGGTGGAGCTTGCCCGGGCTGGTCTTCATCCATCGCTGTCCCTATGGTGACGAACACCCCTCGAGACATGACGGTATTATTAGCCTGTTCGTCGCGCGAGTACTCCTCCTCCATCTCCAGCATAGCGGAGTCTAACTCTTCTGGACTGAAGTCTATCTCCTCTGAATCTGCACTAAAATCAGCATAAAGTGCATCAATGACAGATTCGGAGGGTGCCAGGACTTCCTCGATGACGGGCGGTGGAGGTGCAACGGCCTCGACGATGACTGGAGGTGGTGGTGCTGCTGCGACGATGGAGGCCGGAGGCGGTGGTGGTGGCTGAATCGGAGGTGCTCCGTCAATGAGCGCAAGCGCTGTCTGAGCTGCCGCTTCAGCCTCCGCGTAGTTGTTGACGGTGTTCACCATGCCTTCGAAGGTGAGGCGTCCTGACGTCTGTTGCCGTCTTAGAGAATGTCGGAGAAGCGTGTCGTGGTCCAGTCCTTCCACAAAATGATAGATGGCATCATCATTGGGGTAGTTGGCCAGGTCGGCCCGTATACGGAGCCACCTAGCGAGGTAGTCGCGGGGGTTTTCACCCTCTCTCTGAACGCAGTGCACCAGATCGAAGATGGTAACCACGCCGACGAACTTGGATCTCTGCTGTCCACACGCACGGGCGAAGCCGGCAGGTTTGCAGTGATCTTCCACCTTTATATCCTGCACAGGGGCGATTTGGGTGGGCCTTGAATTTTTCCGATCTTTTTCGACAAACTCCAAAGAGAGATCCGACATCGATACTTCCGCGAACGTATCCTGCCCGTAGGCGGTCCGTGCGGGTCTTGATGCTCCTCCGACTCCCAGGGAACTAGTGCCCGAGTCGGTTTCGCCGATGAAGAGGTGGATGTCTCCGATAGGAATGATCGAACACCGCGTAGGGTTCGTCTTCGCCGGGATCCAGAACTCGTCGGGGGGGGGGGGGGGGAGGGGGATGATCAGAACATTGCCGGAGAAGAGAATGTGACCGATGGCTACGGTTTCGCTGATTCCCGCGAAGATCTTGGTCCTCGCCCGCTGAAGAGCCTGAAGCGCCTCTTGCCCCACGGTGGGCGCCAACTGTCGTGGTATTGCCGACGAGTACGCCATGGAGGGGTCCTCACAATGCGTGTTTAGAGACGTGGGGTAAGGAGGACATGGTTGACGGGTACGAGGTAACACAACTTACCTAGGTTCAGATCCCACAACGGTGGCGGAATCCTACTCCTTCTATAAATCACTATAATGGCAATACGCCGAGTTACAAAGATAGGTTCGCTGTGCGAGGTGTGTGAAAAACGATGCCCTAAAGGCTCCCATAGGCCCGACTTATATAGTCGTCAGGTCCTAGGGTTATAGGGAAAAGTCCTAGCCGGACAGGTTACAGAGTTCTACACCGTCTATTATTAGTCTTGTGTATCTTGCACTCCAAGGCTCTAGGTACGCTGGTGACTCCACCGTAGCCTTCCTTTATCCGGCATGGGCCTCCCTTCTAGATCCACCTAACTGGGACGCCCAGCAGGCCATAGGCCATGCTACAGACTATGGGCCACCCGGGTTAGTCGGATAAGAGACATGCTATGTGGATACCCATATAGCATATCCCCAACACCTCGCCTTCAACATAGGAGAATTCGTTTATCTAAAAGTGTCGCCATTGAAGAGAATGCAGTGTTTCTAACTCAAAGGAAAGTTAGCCCCCAAATATATCGGACCTTTCAAGATTATGAACCGTCGAGGAGAAGTATCATATCAATTATAACTACCCGAAGAGATGTCAGCCGTGCACAATGTGTTCCATATCCCATTACTTCGCAAGTGTCTCGAAGTCCCCGAGAAGACCGAAGTGTTCAAGAATATCGATCACCGGACCATAGAGATCAATGATGACCTGACCTATCCCGAAGTACCCATCCGTATTTTGGAAGAAGCTTTTCGAAGTACCCGAACCCGAAGCATCAAGTTTCTCAAGATTCAGTGGAGCAACCACACAGAAGAGGAAGCTACCTGGGAGCGCGAAGATCACATCAGGACGGAGTTTCCCGATCTCTTCAAATCCTAGGTAATCTTTTCGTCCTTTTTCAAATCTCGGGACGAGATTTTGTTTAAGCGGGGAAGGTTTGTAACATCCCAAAAATATTGAACTTGGATCATCAAATTCTAATCATCAAAATTAGGGTTAACAAAAAACTTTTCTAAATAAAATTATGAATGCATGCATATGAGTATGCATTGAATTTGAAATTATTTTGAACCACCTTGTTTGTATGTTTCCTTGCTTGTAAAATGTTTCTTAGGTGAAATAAACATCATCTAAAACATTTCCCACACTTTCCCAAAGACAAATAAAGCAAAACAAATAAGGGAATGGTCACTTTGACCAATTTAACTCCCATGCCTACTTTGGCTGTCTCAAACTTTCAGAACCTAACCGAAACTTTTCTGGATCTTTGCACCCCTTGAATGTACTCATAACAAAGTATCAAGGCCCACTTTGTGATCATCCAGAAACTTTCAAATGCATAGTTTAAATGACAATTCAAAATTGAATCTTTATCATATGGGAAGATCCCACTTTTTCAAAAACCACTCAAACAAGATCAACTTTCAAAACCCAAGCATCTACAGACTCACCAGCACCAATCTAGCACACCCACCAAAAATATTTTCAAAATTCAAAACTTGAATTCATGCGGCCATTTCATCAAACACTTGGCAGATTCAAATCAAACTAGCCTAACTTCACTGTTCGGAGAAGTAATTTGGCTAAGCAATGTTCACCATTGATCACCCTTGTCTCCCCCAGTGCCAACCAGTTCTTGGACCAACCCTATCCCCTACCCTTTGGTCCATACCATGCCAACCCGAGCACCCCCTTGCCAGCCGACAATGGCTAGCTAGCCAGAGCAAGCACCAAGCCAAAACAACATGTCTGGGAGGCAGCCCACTGTCCACCGCCACTCCCTGTCCAGCGCTCGAACCCTGCCAGCCACTGGACCACACGCACGGACCGCACCTAGACCGCCAGCGACCATGCCGGGCGTGCGCCAGAGCGCCACCCTCGACCGAAGCCCACAGACCGCGCGCCGCCCTCACCGCGCGCATACACGATCGCCACCGACCCAGGAGACCGCCAGACATCCACGTTTGCTGCCCCGTGACGCACAGCCACCGCTCGCCGTCTATCGGGGATATGACCCCCGGTACCCCAGAGTTGAGATATGAAGAGAGCTCCTAAGAATAGTGGACACTTTTATAGACATATAAGAATAAAGAAATAAGGCACAAAGAGAATGAAATAATAGACAAAAGGAAAAGGACATGACTAGGCCGGATTATGTCAAATTCGGCCTGATATTAGTGTTACCAGACCAGATTTTCCCCCCTTGGGCCGAGTTATTAGCTTACCCGGCTGGGCGAAAACAGCCAGGCCAGCCCACCACGTCGACCTAACTCCCAGCCAGCCCACCTCGTCGCCCGGGTGGGCCAAATAAGCACTAGCTCGGCCCACCGCGGAACTCAGCGCCGGCTCCCTCACCTCGTCGCTCGGGTGGGCCGAATGAGGCTTAGCTCGGCCCACCGCGGGACTCAGCGCCACCAGCTCCACTGGGCCAAGTCGCTCCGGCGGGGCCGAGTCAACTGAACGCCCCGGCTGGGCCTCTTCTCCTGCTTCCCCACTTGGGCCGAGCTAGAAGGAGCTCGGCTGGGCTTCTCTCACCCAGGCTGGGTCTCTCCACTTGCTGCCCGACTTGGGCCGAGTTGGAGGGAGCTCGGCTGGGCCAAACACATAGCCGGTTGGACTGCTTTCCACCCAGGCCGAATCAACTAAGGAGCAGGCCAAATCACTGTTCGTCTAGGGCGCCTGGGCCGAGTTATTTCACCCCGTATGACCTCTTATTTGTCTCCAGATGTGTTTCTAACCTTCACACCTACACGCCATCGGATCAAGACGAGACCAATAAGTATCATGCCAGTCTTGGGACGCCCATGGCTCAGACTGGCACCTGGGCATATGGAATATGCCCTTGGCATCAAGAGGATGCTAGAGAATATGCCCTTGGCATCAAGAATATGCTAAGGAATATGCCATGGTATCTCCAAAGATGCCAAGGCATATGTTGAGCATCTGAGAAGATGCCTGGAATATGCTACGTAGATGCCAAGCGTGTGGAACAAGCCGTGTCCTCTGGGCTCCCCTTTATAAGGAGCACCAGGGGGATGGTCTAGGAGAGGCCCCGAAGGGCTCTTCCTCTCTCTGCTCACTAGGAGCTCTCCATCTTCCTCTTCCTCCACTCTCACAGAGAGATCTAGATAGAAGCATAGGAGATACAGCTCAAGGAGCATGATTGTAGCCACAAGTATGGCAAGATTATAAGAGATTAGATGTATAGAATGAGGTGTTATCTCCACTTGAGAACTTCAATCCAATATACATTGTATTTCTCTTTGTTCATACGAGTGCGGTCTTCACTGCATCATCCCTCCCCGGATTCCTCCACGTCCATCGGCCCCAACTTTAGCCTACCCATGGCATATGCCGTGATACCACCACGACATTTGGCGCCCACCGTGGGGCCTTCTAGTAGTGTTGGTTGGGTTTCCATCCGGACGGGAACATCTTCATCAACTTCTTCCTCATAGGGCTCATTCAGCTCCACCAAGCCAACAGAGAACAAAGAGGTAAGCGCAGAGGCTCTCCAAGTTTAACTCATCAAAGCAGGTAAGACTCAGCAAGAAGGGCTCAAGCACTACTCCAAGCTTACTGTAAGTACCAGGTAACTCAGCAGGGCAGGTATGACCTAGCAAGACTCACTCAAACATTTCTCCAAGTATACTATAAGTGCCAGATAACTCAGCCACCTACACTCAATCCTTCACCCCGGGGAAAAAATAACTTAACCCGGGGACTAGTCAACTTATCCGTAGAGTCACCTTTGGATTAAGAGAGCATTATGTTGTTTTAGACCTATATTTGAGTCAGCTTATTTATAACTCGGATAGAAGTTGAATCAGCTTGTTTATGATTCAGATAGATTTTGAGTCAGTTTATTTATGCTTGGGATTGACCTTTAACTCAGCGCACCAGCCAGATTATTTATAACTCGGATAGAAGTTGAATCAGCTTATTCATGATTCATATAGAATTTGAGTCAGTTTATGTATGCTTTGGATTAACCTTTAACTCAGCTCGTCAGCCAGCTTATTGATGATTAAGATAGAATTTGAGTTAGTTTATTTACGCTTTGGACCGACCTTTAACTCAGCCCACCAGCCAGCTTATTGCTGATTTGGACAGAATTTGAGTCAGCATATTTATGATTCGGATAAGATTTGAGTCAGCCTATTTATAATTCTTATAGAATTTGAGTCAACTTATTTATGATTTAGACAAAATTTGAGTCAGTTTATTTATGCTTTGGATTATCCTTTAACTCAACTTACCAGCTAGCTTATTGATGATTCAGATGTAATTTGAGTCAATTTATTTATGCTTCATATTATCCTTTAACTCAGCTAAGTAGATTGTCTCTGATTCGGACTAACATTTGATTTAGCTTGCCAGGGTATATTATAATTCGGATTTGTATTCAGACTCGGCGTACTAATCATATCTCTGATTTGGGCCAAAGTTTTATTCAGTTCGCCAGATTACCAGGTTATGTTATGACTCGGATTGATATTTCACCATCTTGCCAGGTTATCCCATATCTCGGATGACTATTGGCCACCTTATCAAATCTCGAATCTATATCTCATATCAACATCTTGAATCAGATCTCTCAGCGGTTAGCCCTATTATCATATCCCAAAACTTAATCTCGGATCTATATCTCGGATCCATATCAAAGGCAAATTAACGTCATCACGCCAAATCACGTTATATCATGGCAAACAGATAACTCGGATTTAAGTCATATACCTCGAATTTGAGTCAGATGACTCAGATTTGATATGTAAGTCAAAATTGAGTAAAGTAACTCGTATTTGGAATGACATAACTCGGATTTGAGTCATATACCTCGGAATTGAGTCAGATGACTCAGATTTGAGATGCAAGTCAAAATTGAGTAAAGTAACTCGGATTTGGAATGAGATAACTCGGATTTGAGTCATATACCTCGGATTTGAGTCAGATGACTCAGATTTGAGATGTAAGTCAAAATTGAGTAAAGTAACTCGGATTTGGAATAAGATAACTCGGATTTAAGTCATATACCTCGAATTTGAGTCAGATGACTCAGATTTGAGATGTAAGTCAAAATTGAGTAAAGTAACTCGGATTTGGAATGAGATAACTCGGATTTAAGTCATATACCTCGAATTTGAGTCAGATGACTCATATTTTAGATGTAAGTCAAAATTGAGTAAAGTAACTTGGATTTGGAATGAGATAACTCGGATTTAAGTCATATACCTCGAATTTGAGTCAGATGACTCAGATTTGAGATGTAAGTCAAAATTGAGTAAAGTAACTCGGATTTGGAATGAGATAACTCGGATTTAAGTCATACACCTCGAATTTGAGTCAGATGACTCAGATTTGAGTTGTAAGTCAAAATTGAGTAAAGTAACTCAGGTTTGGAATGAGATAACTCGGATTTGGGTCATATACCTCGGATTTGAGTTAGATGACTCAGATTTGAGATGTAAGTCAAAATTGAGTAAAGTAACTCGGATTTGGAATGAGATAACTCGGATTTGAGTCTTATACCTCGGATTTGAGTCAGAGGACTCAGACTTAAGACATAGGTAAAATATGAGTAAAGTAACTCGTATTTGGATTCAGATGACTCGGATTTGAGTCATATAACTCGGATTTGAGTCAGATGACTCAGACTTAAGACATAAAGTCAATTTTGAGTAAAGTAACTCGGATTTGGCATCAGATGACTCGGATTTGAGTCATATAACTCGGATTTGAGTCAGAGGACTCAGACTTAAGACATAAGTCAATTTTGAGTAAAATAAGTCGGATTTGGAAACAGATGACTCGGATTATAAATTACCCAAAGAGGTTAAAAGAGCAGTGCCCAATAAGGCCAGAACTCATAACTTACCCAAAGAGGTTAAAAGAGCAGTGCCCAATAAGGCCAGAACTCATGACTTTCCCAAAGGGGTTAAAATTCCAGTGCCCAAGAAGGCCAGAACTCATGACTTACCCACAGAGGTTAAAAGAGCAGTGCCCAATAAGGCCAGAACTCATAACTTACCCAAAGAGGTTAAAAGAGCAGTGCCCAAGAAGGCCAGAACTCATGACTTGCCCAAAGGGGTTAAAAGTCCAGTGCCAAGGAAGGCCAGAACTCAAAACTTACCCAAAGGGGTTATGACCAGTGCCCAAGAAGGCCAGAAGTCCAGAATCTTACCCAAAGGGGTTATGGCCAATGCCCGAGAACGCCAGTAGTCAAAAACTTGCTCAAAATGATTATAAGACATAGAAGCATACAACCAAGGTGCAATAAGTTGAAAAACAACTCTGGGAATATTTAAATATAAAGCCATGAGCGATTTTACGAATCCAACATGGCCTCGGGGACTAATGTCGGGGATATGACCCCCGGTACCCCAGAGTTGAGATATAAAGAGAGCTCCTAAGAATAGTGGACACTTTTATAGACATATAAGAATAAAGAAATAAGGCACAAAGAGAATGAAATAATAGAGAAAAGGAAAAGGACATGACTGGGCCGGATTATGTCAAATTCGGCCTGATATTAGTGTTACCAGACCAGATTTGCCCCCCTTGGGCCGAGTTATCAGCTTACCCGGCTGGGCCAAAACAGCCAGGCCAGCCCACCACGCCGACCTAACTCCCAGCCAGCCCACCTCGTCGCCCGGGTGGGCCAAATGAGCACTAGCTCGGCCCACCGCGGGACTCAGCGTCGGCTCCCTCACCTCGTCGACCGGGTGGGCCGAATGAGGCTTAGCTCGGCCCACCGCGGGACTCAGCGCCACCAGCTCCACTGGGCTAAGTCGCTCCGGCGGGGCCGAGTCAACTGAACGCCCCGGCTGGGCCTCTTCTCCTGCTTCCCCGCTTGGGCCGAGCTAGAAGGAGCTCGGCTGGGCTTCTCTCACCCAGGTTGGGTCTCTCCACTTGCTGCCCGACTTGGGCCGAGTTGGAGGGAGCTCAGATGGGCCAAATGCATAGCCGGCTGGACTGCTTTCCACCCAGGCCGAATCAACTAAGGAGCAGGCCGAATCACTTCTTCGTCTGGGGCACCTGGGCCGAGTTATTTCACCCCGTATGTCCTCTTATTTGTCTCCAGATGTGTTTCTAACCTTCACAGCTACACGCCATCGGATCAAGACGAGACCAATAAGTATCGTTCCAGTCTTGGGACGCCCATGGCTCAGACTGGCACCTGGGCATATGGAATATGCCCTTGGCATCAAGAGGATGCTAGAGAATATGCCCTTGGCATCAAGAATATGCTAAGGAATATGTCATGGCATCTCCAAAGATGCCAAGGCATATGCTGAGCATCTGAGAAGATGCCGGGAATATGCTAGGTAGATGCCAAGCGTGTGGAACAAGCCTTGTCCTCTGGGCTCCCCTTTATAAGGAGCACCAGGGGAATCATTCTAGGAGAGGTCCCGAAGGGCTCTTCCTCTCTCTGCTCACTAGGAGCTCTCCATCCTCCTCTTCCTCCACTCTCACAGAGAGATCTAGATAGAAGCATAGGAGATACATCTCAAGGAGCATGATTGTAGCCACAAGTATGGCAAGATTATAAGAGATTAGATGTATAGAATGAGGTGTTATCTCCACTTGAGAACTTCAATCCAATATACATTGTATTTCTCTTTGTTCATACGAGTGCGGTCTTCACTGCATCATCCCTCCCCGGATTCCTCCACGTCCATCGGCCCCAACTTTATCCTACCCATGGCATATGCCGTGATACCACCACGACACCGTCGAAGAAGCCGCCTCTGCCGCGCAGAGCGTCGCTTGTTCTAGACCAGACCGCACCGCCCCTACAAGCGCATTAAAGCCGTAGAGCATCGCCAGGAAACCACCAAGCGATCGCCACCGCCGGCCATGCGTCTACCAGCCCGTAGCCATGTCGCCACCGTCGCCTGCCCATGCCCTTCGGTCTCACCGTCGAGACTATAAATAGAGGACTCCCCCGCTCGAATTCTTCACACCATTCCACTCCTCTCTCCCCCAGAATCACCCCACCATAGTCCCGGAGCAAGGCGAGCAGCGCATCGCCGGAATTTCACCGGAGCCCGCCGCCTCTGGAGAAGAAGGGCGCCATCGATTTCGTCCACCCCAGGAGCTACCGCGACCACCCCTGAGTTCTCCGTCGTCGACTTCGTCGTTCGCCCGCCCCGCCGACCCTCCCCTGCACCCCGGTGAGCCCCCAGCAACCCCCACTGGCCGCGCTAGGTTTCATTCTCGCCGGCGTTGCCCAACATCGACGATGACTCCCAGCCGTTGGATTAGAACTAGATCGCACGATGCACATCGCCCCATACCGCTTCGCACCCCCTGTCTCACTGACGAGTGGGGACAGCCACTTAAACAGCCCACGGAAGCGCTGCGCTTAGCAGGCCGGCCCGTTAACTTTTCCCGCGCAGCCCAGTTATTTGAATTAAACCTTTTTCATTTTATTTCAAACACACTTCTGTACCCAGTTTCAAAAATCAACCCAGGTCGATTCAGTGCACCAAATTGAATGAAACCAATTTTGTTGGAAAGGTCTGGGAATGCTGAATTCAAGACCGTTGGATTCAAGTCATTTGGATCTATAGATCACCCATGGTAAAAATAACAAGGCAAAAGCTTTTCTGCATTCAAACATTTTTCAAATTTAAACCATAATAGCTTTTGAGTTGATTCCAACTCTCAAATATCACATTTAACCATACCTTTCAAAATATATAAAAATATATAGGTTTACTTGCAGAAATAATGTTCAAGTAATAAAAGAATGCTACATAGGCATTTCTAGTCACTTTATTTAATTAAAATAAAAGGGTAAAACCTTATTAAATTGTGACACCACTTTAAATCACATTCCCATGGACTACAATATGTGGTGATGACATGTTTCAACATGATCCCATATTTGGTTTGGAGAATATTAAATCTTAAGTAGTTTTTCAATGAGTAGAATTTACTTTTCTAAAAGTAAAAGGAATTAAACCAAGCTTTAATCTTGTAATGTTAGTGATGATGTTAGATCATCTATAGGACCCTTGTGTGTGATGATTGCAAGTAGTTAAGTATTGTTTGGTGATTGTGTACCTCCTATTTATTCATAGACGATAGTACCGACCAAGGATACGAGGAGGAAGGAGGATACTACGAAGAAGAAGCCGAGGAGAACTTCAACCACTGCTCTGCACAAGGCAAGCCTAATACTACTGGTGAATGTGCAAGTTAACACTTGCAATTTAGCAAGCCTTACTACATCAATTGACCTATGCAAGCTATTAACTTAGCAAGCTTATACCACTTGATAAACCATCCTAGTTTTAATTGCAAGCTTTATACTTTATTTCTTTATCAAATCTCTTACTTAGAGTTTGGTTAAGAGAATGGTAGATACTAGAAAGATATGTGAAGGTTGCATAAAGGGCATAAAATTTGGCCTAAGCAAGATAATCTTGATGTCATCCTAAGGCATGAGATTGAACTTAGTTAGAACTCCACTAGTTTACCACCCCTCATCAGTGCTTACCCCGACTTGTAGATGATAGTGCTAAGCATAAAACTTGATCAACTTTAGATGGGAATACTTGGTGGAAAAATGGTTATGAAAACCTTGGAATGATGGATCATTCTATTGAAATGTTTTGGACATGTGTTTCCGAACACCTGATGATTTTGGTGATGAAAATGTTGAGGCATGAGCCTTAGCCCTTTATAAAACTGATGGTTGTCTGGATGCGATACCATTCCAATTTTATCGTACAACCATAATACCCGAAGATTGGGTAGGGCTTGACTGGAAACTTATATACCTTAGTATTATTTCCCTCACGACCAAGGTCTGAGCTGAGCCTACATTGTGAAGATTGTCCACCTGTGCCGTACCCAAGATGACGGTTGGTCATGGTTGGGAGGCCAAACTCAAAGGAGAGGTATTTGTACTAGGGAATGTAATTGAAAAGTTAGGGTTGATTATCCGCATACTGAGTATGGTGAATTCAGGATTTGTTCCTGACGGATGTATCGAATGTTGTGGTGAAAGTGTACAATCTCTACAGAGTCTCAAACTATTCGAATAGCCGCGTCCGCGGTTATGGACAGTTGGAGTGGCCATACTGTTCCCCCGTCAGATGTTTTCAAAATGACTTGTGAAATGAATTGAGATTTTGACTTGACCACAACAGAGTTGTGGCATGAGATACAAGTTCCCACTTAGGTGTTATAAAATTGTGACTAGCATTCATTGCTCCTAGCCTTAGTAGAGATAAATCTGGCTTTTGCAAAATAACCCTAGAGCCTAGTGTCCTATTACCAAAAACCCCTTTTACTTGTTAGTATTAGTTTTCGAGTACTTAAAGAGTACTCATGGCTTTGCCCCTGGCTATTCCCATGGCCAGACTATGAAGAGGAGTACCTGGAAGATGGACCCCAGGAAGGTTACGACAACTAGGATCATCTCCCATCGTCAGCATTGCCTGTGACCCTGAAGATGGAGCTTCACCTACGCTACCATTATTATTACGTATTCCGCTGCTTGATGTTGTATTAAGAACTGGATCATGAGATTCCTATTTGTGTAAGAACTTATGTACGGTTTGTAATGGATAATGTACTATGGTATCCAATTCTGTTATGTCTCGCAAAAATGGTAATCCTGGGTTTGTGATGTATGGCATAACATGCATCTGGGATTAAAAATCCGGGTGTTTACACGAGTTCTGCGAAGAACACCACATTCGACTCGACCTCGCCTCAGTCGCCCACCCGGAGTCCAACGGCCAGGTGGAACGCGCCAATCAGAGCATCCTCCATGGCCTAAAGCCACGGCTCCAAGTACCACTCGACTGCACCGCCGGGTGTTGGGTCGAGGAGCTACCCTCCGTCATCTGGGGTATCCGCACTTCCGTCAACAGGTCGACGGGGTTTACCCCTTCTCTATGGTGTACGGCGCCGAGGCAGTCATGCCCACCGACCTCGAGCACGACTCGCCATGGGTGGTCAACTACACGAAGGCTGCAAACGAACTCGCACGCCAAGACGGAGTCGACCAGCTCGACGAGGCACGCGACCTAGCTCGCTCCCGCACTGTTGTCTACCAGCAAGGGCTCCATCGCTACCATAGCCACCGAGTAAGGACTCGCACCTTCCAGGAAGGCGACCTAGTACTGCGTCTAATCCTGGACAAGAAGGGCACGCACAAGCTCTTCCCCCTTGGGAGGGACCATTCGCCATCGGGCGAGTCCTAGGCAACGACGACTACTACCTCACCGATGTCCGAGGCGACGGAAAACTCGACGTCAAGTGTCCATGGAATGTAAACCTCCTATGGAAGTTCTACTCCTAGAACTCCATACATGTACTCTCCACCCGCTATGAAATAAAGCTGATCGATCACCGAAAATTGTGTTTACTCTCCGTGCCTTGTGCCACTCGCACTCGTAATAACAGCGTCATGCTACTCGCAGAAGTCAACCTCTGGTAAAGTGACCGGCGCGGCCAAGTAGTGCGGTACGAGGGCACTGGGAAACTCCAGGCCTCGTAACGTCCACGAAAAACGCCAACCCGGAGCCCCATTCGAGTCGCCTAGCCCGACTGGCTCGACGAGCCAAGACAACTGCACTCGCTCCCCACAGCGACCAAGGTCCTCCGCATCCTCGACACAGCGAATCGAAATGCCGAATACCACGCTCGGGGACTGACGTCCAGTCAAATACGAGCGACCAGGGAAAAACGCCCAGTATGAGAGCGTGCCCAGGACTCGCCATGCGATTGACCCTTTGGGTCAGGCAGGAGTGACGCGCTTACTTTAACGCGCTTAGTCCTTACCTACCTTGGAGCTGCGACTAGAACCACCAAGTACCACGCTCGAGGACTCGGCTACCCGACCTCGTTCGCGCGCGGGAAAACGGTCAAGTAAAGAGCACCCATGGGAGTCGCCCTACGACTGGCTCTCCGAGCTCTGGCGAGTCGACCTTCATCCATTAAACATTCGCAAACACATAACAAACGAGGTAAACCCCATAAAAAGGGCGGATGCGCTCGGGGACTTGTTCAATCAAAATCCAAATCACAAAACAAATGACAAAACAACACGAATTTCCTTCATAGCAGCAAAAGTTGTTCCAAAATACAAGGAAAGTTCAATAATCCTATTGTACTAACGCCCAAGGGCACAACGCTTCTATTCCGCAGGTTTTGACGCAGACTCGCCGCCACCCCTGTGATTACGAATGAAGGGCACGTACGGGCTCGACGGGTACGTCGTTAGCTTACCCGCCATTGCCGCACGGAATGACTTCTCAACCTTAAAGTCCCGATGCTTCGGCTCAGGATCATTGGGGGCGACAACCGTCTCCTGATAGGGGAGGAGGTCGCCCATCGCCCAAACGCGGTCGGAGTACACCGCGGCCCGGTCCGTCAGCTTCAGCACCTCGGCTATCTCCACCGAGCCCGTTGACGAGGGTAGCCGCTCGTGACATCATCGAGGTCGAAATCCTCTGGGAAATGGGCAATCCCAAGGCTGAGCGCCATCGCCGCCCCTCGCCGAAAGGCCGACCGCGTCATGAACTTGACCACCGACGGAGCCTTCTCCAGATAGCGCCATACCTCGACAAGGTCACTGGAGATCACCTCCATGGGCAATATCTCTTGCAGATATGCTCGAAGGCAGGTCGCAGACAATGCAGCCGAGTCGACCAGAGTGGCCATGCACTGCCGCGCGTCATACGACTGCGCTTCTTCCACGTTGTGAGTAATCCAGCCTGCAGGACATCAATAAACAGTAAGCGACTCGTCGACATCACAATAAAGTCAGTGCCACCGAGTATTGGGTAAAGGAGAACTTACCAATCAGCGGGCGGTAGAGGTCCGTGATGAAACGTTGAAGAGAAGTAAGGTCATCCTGCAGCCCACCAACGACCGTGCCAGATAATTTCCGCTCTTCAGCGGCAGAAGTAACAGCAGCTTTCGCACGCCCCTCCGCTGAACTCGCTTCCGCCCTCGCCTCCTTGAGCTCACGCTCCAGGTCGGCGACCCGCTTTTTGGCTATGCTCAGAGCAGACTGAGCCGCCGTCAAGTCACCCACCGGGACAAGGCGCTGGCGGACTTCCTCCGCCTCCGCTGCAATCGCTTGAAGCCTCTTTTTCGTCTCCAGGACGGCAAAGAGTTCCTTCTCCAAGCGACACTTTGCAGCAAGCTGATCGGTCAATTCTCGCTGCAGGCCCTGCGCACAAACTGCAACGTCAACAACAACAAACTTCCTAAGTGCCCACTCGCTGAAATTCAGCGACTAGGCACTCGGGGACTGGACATTGAAAATCCTAAGTGCCCACCCGCTGAAATTCAGCGACTAGGCACTCGGGGACTAGACGATATAAAAACATTAAGAATCCGACCACTAAAATTCAGTGGCCCGATCCTCGGGGACTGGACATACCTGGATGGCAGAGCCTAGCATGCCGTGAAGCTCCAGCGCATCCAGAGATGCAAGCACAACTGGAGTGTCGCCGTGACGCTGTTCGACCTCCACCTCGGCGACCCCAGGCATCGGGCTCGCTGGCGCCGAGCCACTCGTTTCGGCCGCCTTCGCCATGAATCGAGGGAAGGTCACTACAGATGCCGCGGCGCCACTCGGAGCTGGCTCGGCCACGTCGGGTGAGGCAACAGCCTCCTTGGTCTTCGAGGCCACTTCCACCGCAGTTGGAGGTTCGTTCGGAGAATCCGCCGGGTCATCAGAGACCATGAAAACGTCGTCGTCTTTCGCCCTCTTGACACCTTCGGCGGGAGCAGCGACTTCGTCGGTCTTCCTCTTCCGCGAAGAGTCCACCTCGATGACAACCGGCGGAACCTTAGCCACGAAAGGATGGCCGATCTTTTTAACACCAGTCCTATGAAACAACGATATGAATAAGATTGTACGACTACAACGAAAAACAGACGGATGAACAACACTCACTTGGCGACTGGTATGAACCGCAGTCTGGTGCGGATGCTACCCGGCTTTTCCAACTCGGGCCCCAACCTCCGAGTGAGGCCTGTTTCGAACACATCCTGTGCCCAAGACACTGAGGGCTTCTTCGAAGAAGAAGCCGCGGCAGGAGCTTCCGTGATAACTGCTGCGGAAGCTTCCCTCCGAGGCGAGGCTGCTGCGGCTGGAGCAGCCCCTAAACCAAATACCGGGGCGAATGTAGGTGGTAACAATGCCAGAGGTACCTCGTCCATGGGGGCAGCGGCGTCCGGTGCCTCGGTCGCGCGCGCCGCTGTGTCCTTAGTGGAGCTGGTGGCGTCGGAACTGGTCGCAGATCGGGGCGGAGACATCTGTTTCGCCGGCTTCGCCTTCTTCTTCGGTGGAGCCTTCGTCTCCTTCTTCTTCGACGGCGTGGCCTCATGATGTGAGGTGTGCTCGGGAAGCTCGTCGTCGTCATCATCGTGGGCTCGAGGCTTTTACTCGCCTCGAGCTCGCGCTGGTGTTTCCCGCGGGTCTTGCGAACTGTGGGGGCAGCGACCTCCATGGCTCGTCTTCGTCGTCGTCATTATCACCCTCGTTGCTCTCAGCATCGCCTTTGATGGGTGGTGACTCGCTCCCGTCCTGGACGGACGAGCTCAAGTTCTCGTCGTCTGCGGGTGGAAGCCACCCTTCTACCACTTGGAACAACTGCAATAAAAAACAAGACAACGTCAGCACAACCGCGAATGCATCATCTACGACTGCGAGTGGTGATGAAATGACGGCTTACCGTCGGAGCCAGGCGCCTTGCAGTATAGGGGGCGACCCCGGCCTTCGCGTCAAGATACACCGCCTGGGTGATCTTCTTCAGAGCCAGGGTGTAGTCTTCGAGCCTCCACTCAGCGAAGGAGGACTTCGTCGGATCGTCCTTACCTGTATACTCGTACATGTAGTGGTCGCGGCGGGCCAAGGGCACGAGCCGCCGCCCAAACCAGCAGTTGTAGAGGTTGATGGTCTAGAGGCCCTTCTTCTTCAGGCCGCGGATGGTCTGCAGCATTTCGTCGACAACCATCCGTTGGTCCAGCGGGAGCTTGACGACCTGGAGCCGACGTGGTTCGGGCCGATCGGCGGAGTACATTGGGCGCGCCACTTCGCCGTCTGGAGTCGACTCGGTGACGTAGAACCAGGACTTCTTCCATTCGTTCATAGCCTTGGCGGGTAGAATCAGGTCGAAGAACGACGCCTTCGACTTCAGTTGGAATGTCAGGCCGCCCGCAGCTAGCGTCGGGCCGCCTGATTCTTCGCGGCTGATTCTCCCATGGAACAGTTCCTGCCACAGGGGGAAGTAGGGCCTGCAGCCCAGGTAGCACTCGCAGAATGCCACGAAGATGGTGATCTGCTCCATACTATGCGGACCTAGATCCGATGGCTAGATCCCGTAGTAGGCGCAGAAGCGCCAGAAGAAGAGGGAAGTTGGGAAGCCCAGCCCCCGCTCTAGGTGGCTGGTAAAGCAGATGAATTCTCACTCGCGCGGGTCCGGAGTCACTTCTCTGGCCGCGGGGATGCTCCATCTGCCGGTGCGGAGGATCCCGGCTTCCTCGAAGGATGCCAGTAGCGCCTTGGTGCATTTGGATCTGCTCCACGGTTCGGTGGAGGGGGCCATCGGTTGGAAGTTCGCGGAGGTCGGGGCTCTCTGGATTGTTTAGATCACTATGAGGAGTGGAAAACAAAGACGAGAGAGATCAGAGGGAGAACGAAGAAGTGTTTCCCCGTTCGCCTATCATTCTCCTTATATAGCGGTTGCTACCCGCCAATTTCGGGAGCCGTTACTACGCGGTAATTACGCCAAAGTTACCGTTGGATTACCCCAACGGCTAGTTTGACCCCAATTGACGGTCCAACTTCATCCATTCGACTCGTCGCTCCACGCGACTCGACGATTCGCCGAGCCGATCACTATAACAGTAACTGAGTATTCGTCGACCCATTCGCCGAGTTGCGACACGATTGGTCGCCGTTATTGCAACTAAAATGACTAATTCTTCCTTTATTCAGGAGTCTACCAATGATTCGACTGGACGTCCGCATTGGACCTGCATACTCCGACTGCCAGTGATGCCTGCGACAAATCAACGACGGCCTCGGGGACTACTGATGGGGATATGCCTACCGGGGTATACCCAGCAGGACGTTTCCTACTGGCCCAAGCGCCAGCGAGTGGGCCTGCAGGACGGCGACTGGATCGAGATTTGGCGTGGACTCCAGCGACTGGAAGCTGAAGGCCCAGAAGTGTAGATAGGCCCAGTCGGACTAGGTCGTAGAATCACCGAATCCTTAACTAATTCGGTTGAGATCTGTAAAAACCCTAGGGAGGTGAGTCTATATAAACCTCCCTAGAGGACGCATAGAGGATACGTTCCATCATACACCCCAGCGACTCGCCGCCTAGCCGCCGAGCTCGCCCCATTGTACTCTCACCATAATACAATCTAGTAGGAGTAGGTGTTTACCCTCCGGGGGCCAAACCTGGGTAAACCTTTGTGTCTCAGCCCTCATCTCGCATCGCAGATGGCTGGCCGCCCTTACCCCATGTTCTACTACACGCTGCCGATTGCAGCATCTGCCTTGGTCATTCCCACGACACACCCGATACATGTTTGAGAGTTATGACCAAAAACTCAGCGTTTTCATGTTTTATGGCCGTTTTCATGAGGTATTGCCCACAGTTAAGGGGTTCAATGGGGATTTGCACTACCCGTAAGACTCGATACATGTTTGAGATATATGACCAAAAACTCGGTGTTTTCGAGTTTTATGGCCGTTTTCATGAGCTATTGCCCATAGTTTTGGTGTTCCAGGTCGATTTGCAAGGCCCATAAGACCCGATACATGTTTGAGTGGCATGACCAAAAACTCGTCGTTTTCGCGTTTTGTGGCCGTTTTCAAGAGCTATTGCCTACAGTTTTGGGGTTCTAGGGGAATTTACACAACTCGTAACACCCGATACATGTATGATAGTTATGACCAAAAACTCGGCATATTCACGTTTTATGGCCGTTTTCATCAGCTATAGACCATAGTTTTGCGGTTCAATGGGGATTTGCATGGCCAGTAAAACCAGATACATGTTTGAGAGCAATGATAAAAAACTCTGCTTTTTCGCGTTTTATAGACGTTTTCATGATCTATTGCCCATAGTTTTCGTGTTCTGGGTCGATTTGCAAGGCCCATAAGACCCGATACAAGTTTGAGTGGCATGACCAAAAACTCATCGTTTTTGCGTTTTATGGCCATTTTCATGAGCTATTGCCCATAGTTTTTGTGTTCCAGGGCGATTTGAATGGCCCATATGACCCGATACATGTTTGAGATGTACGACCAAAAACTCATCGTTTCCCATTTTATGGCCATTTTTATTAGTCATTGCCCATAGTTTTGGGGTTCGAGGGTGATTTGCACGACTCGTAACACCCCATACACGTTTAAGAGTTATGAGCAAATACTCATCTTTTTAACTTTATATGAAATTTTTCATGAGCTATTGCTCATAGTTTTGGTGTGCCAGGGTGATTTGCATGGCAGATAAGACTTGGTACATGTTTGACAGACATGACTAAAAACTCATCGTTTTTTCCTTTTTATGGATGTTTTCATGAGCTATTGCCCACAATTTCGGGGTTCTAGGTCGATTTGCATGGCTAGTAAGACATGGTAGAGTTATGACCAGAAACTCTGCTTTTTGCATTTGATGGCCGTTTTCATGAGCTATTTCCCACAGTTTTGGGGTTCAATGGGGATTTGCATGGCTAGTAAAACCAGATAAATGTTTGAGAATTATGACCAAAAACTCTTTTTTCGCAGTTTATGGCCGTTTTCATGAGCTATTGCCCACAATTTTGTTATTCCAGGTCAATTTGCAAGGCCCATAAGACCCGATACAAGTTTGAGTGGCATGACAAAAAAATCATCGTACTCGCGTTTTGTGGCCGTTTTCATGAACTATTTCCTATATTTTTGGGGTTCCAAGGCGATATACATGACTCAGAACACCAGATACATGTTAGATAGTTATGACCAAAAACTCATTGTTTCCCCGTTTTATGGTATTTTTCATGATCCATTGCCCACGCTTTTTGGGTCCTAGGGTGATTTGCACGACTCGTAACACCCGATACACGTTTGAGAGTTATGAGCAAAAAGTCATCGTTTTAATTTTATATGGAAGTTTTCATGAGCTATTGTCCATAGTTTTGGTGTTCCAGGGAAATTTGCATGGCCCATAAGACCCGGTAAATGTTTGAGAGATATGACTAAAAACTTGTCGTTTTTCATGTTTTATGGACGTTTCCATGAGCTTTTGCCCACAGTTTTGGGGTTCCAAGGCGATTTACGCGACTCAGAACACCCGATACATGTTTGATAGTGATGACCAAAAACTATGCGTTTTCATGTTTTATGGCCGTTTTCAAGAGCTATTGCCCACGGTTTTGGGGTTCTAGGGTGATTTGCATGACTCGTAACACCCGATACACGTTTGAGAGTTATGAGAAAAAACTTATCGTTTTAATTTTATATGGAAGTTTCCATGAGCTATTGCCCATAGTTTTGGTGTTCCAGGGCGATTTGCATGGCCCATAAGACCCGGTACATGTATGAGAGATATGACCAAAAACTCGTCGTTTTTCGCGCTTTATGGAAGTTTTCATGAGCTATTGCCCACAGTTTTGGGGTTCTAGGGAGATTTCCATGGCCAGTAAGACACGATGCATGTTTGAGAGTTATGACCAAAAACTCTGTTTTTCTTATTTTATGGCCGTTTTCATGAGCTATTGCCCATGGTTTTGGGGTTCCAGGGCGATTTGCATGCCCAGTAAGACAAGATACATGTCTGAGAGTTATGACCAAAAACTCAGCCTTTTCATGTTTTATAGCCGTTTTCATGAGCTATTGCCCGCAGTTTTGGTGTTCCACGTCGATTTGCAAGGCCCATAAGACCCGATACATGTTTGAGTGGCATGACTAAATACTCTTTGTTTTCTTGTTTTGTGGCCGTCATGAGCTATTGCCTATAGTTTTGGGTTCCAAGGCGATTTACACGACTCATAACACCCGATACATGTATGATAGTTATGACCAAAAACTCGGCATTTTCATGTTTTATGGCTGTTTCCATCAGCTATTGCCCATAGTTTTGGGGTTCAATGGGTATTTGCATGGCCAATAAAACCGGATAAATATTTGAGAGCTATGATAAAAAAACTCTGCTTTTTCGCGTTTTATGGCCGTTTTCATGAGCTATTTCCCATAGATTTGGTGTGCCGGGTCGATTTGCAAGTCACAAAAGACCCGATACAAGTTTCAGTGGCATGACCAAAAACTCATCGTTTTTGCATTTTGTGGTCGTTTTCATGAGCTATTGCCCATAGTTTTTATGTTCCAAGGCGATTTGAATGTCCCATAAGACCCGATACATGTTTGAGATATACGACCAAAAACTCATCGTTTCCTGTTTTATGACCGTTTTCATGAGCTATTGCCCACAGTTTTGGGGTTCCAGGTCGATTTGCATGGCCCGTAAGACAATATACATGTTTGAGAGTTATGACCAAAAACTCCGTTTTTTCGCGTTTATGGCCGTTTTCATGAGCTATTGGCCACAATTTTAGTGTTCCAAAGTGATTTGCACAGGACATAAGACCCAATACTTGTTTGAGAGGCGTGAGCAAAAACTCATCGTTTTCGCGTTTTGTGGCTGTTTCATGAGCTATTGTCCACAGTTTGGGGGGGGGGGGGGGGGGGGTTCCAGGGCAATTTACATGACTCATAACACCCGATACATGTTTTAGAGTTATGACAAAAAATCAACGTTTTCCCGTTTTATGGCCGTTTTCATGAGGTATTGCCCGCAGTTTTGGGGTTCAATGGGGGTTTGCATGGTTAATAAACCTGGATACATGTTTGAGAGTTATGACCAAAAACTAGGCGTTTTTATGTTCTATTGCTATTTTCGTGAGCTATTTCCCACAGTTTTGGTGTTCCAGGGCGATTTGCATGACCCGTAAGACTCGATACATATTTGAGAGATATGACCAAAAACTCTGTGTTTTCGAGTTTTATGGCCGTTTTCATGAGCTATTTCCCACAGTTTTGGTGTTCTAGGTCGATTTGCAAGGCCCATAAGACCCGATACATGTTTCAGTGGCAAAACCAAAAACTCGTCGTTTTCGCGTTTTGTGGCCGTTTTCAAGAGCTATTGCCTACAGTTTTGGGGTTCCAGGGCGATTCACACAACTCGTAACACCCGATATATGTATGATAGTTATGACCATAACTCGGCATTTTCACGTTTTAAGGCTGTTTTCATCAGCTATAGCCCATAGTTTTGGGGTTCAATGGGTATTTGCATGGCCAATAAAACCAGATACATGTTTAAGAGATATGATAAAAAAACTCTGCTTTTTCGCGTTTTATGGCCGTTTTCATGAGCTATTGTCCATAGATTTTGTGTTCCGGGCCGATTTGCAAGGCCCATAAGACCCGATACAAGTTTGAGTGGGATGACCAAAAACTCATCGTTTTTGCGTTTTATTGCCATTTTTATGAGCTATTGCCCATAGTTTTTGTGTTCCAGGGCGATTTGAATGGCCCATATGACCCGATACATGTTTGAGATATATGACCCAAAACTCACCGTTTCCCATTTTATGGACGTTTTTATTAGCTATTGCCCACAGTTTTGGGGTTCCAGGGTGATTTGCACGACTCGTAACACCCGATACTCGTTTGAGAGGTATGAGCAAAAACTTATCGTTTTAATTTTATATGGAAGTTTCCATGAGCTATTGCCCATAGTTTTGGTGTTCTAGGGCGATTTGCATGACCCATAAGACTCGGTACATGTTTGACAGATATGACCAAAAACTCGTCATTTTTCGCATTTTATGGCCGTTTTCATGAGCTATTGCCCCCAGGTTTGGGGTTCTAGGGCGATTTCCATGGCTAGTAAGACACGATACATGTTTGAGAGTTATGACCAAAAACTCTGCTTTTTCGTGTTTTATGGCCGTTTTCATGAGCTATTGCCCACAGTTTTCGGGTTCCAGGGCGATTTGCATGCCCAGTAAGACAAGATACATGTGTGAGTGTTATGACCAAAAACTCTGCTTTTTCGTGTTTTATGGACGTTTTCATGAGTTATTGCCTGCAGTTTTGGTGTTCCAGGTGGATTTGCATGGCCCATAAGACCCCGTACATGTTTGAGTGACATGACCAAAAACTCGTTGTTTTCTCGTTTTGTGGCCGTCATGAGCTATTGCCTACAGTTTTGGGGTTCCAAGGTGATTTACACGACTCATAACACCGGATACATGTATGATAGTTATGACAAAAAACTCGGCATTTTCACATTTTATGGCTGTTTCCATCAGCTATTGCCCATAGTTTTGGGGTTCAATGGGTATTTGCATGGCCAATAAAACCGGATACATGTTTGAGAGCTATGATAAAAAAGTCTGCTTTTTTGTGTTTTATGTCCGTTTTCATGAGCTATTTCCCATAGATTTGGTGTTCCAGGTCAAATTGCAAGGCCCATAAGACCCGATACAAGTTTTAGTGGCATTACCAAAAACTCATCGTTTTTGCATTTTGTGGCCGTTTTCACGTGTTTGAGAGTTATGACTAAAAACTCTGCTTTTTCGTGTTTTATGGCCGTTTTCATGAGCTATTGCCCACGGTTTTGGGGTTCCAGGGCAATTTGCATGCCCAGTAAGACAAGATACATGTCTAAGAGTTATGACCAAAAACTCTGCTTTTTCGTGTTTTATGGCCGTTTTCATGAGCTATTGCCCGCAGTTTTGGTGTTCCAGGTCGATTTGCATGTCCCATAAGACCCGATACAAGTTTTAGTGGCATGACCAAAAACTCATCGTTTTTGCAGTTTGTGGACGTTTTCACGAGCTATTGCCCATAGTTTTTGTGTTCCAGGGCGATTTGAATGGCCTAGAAGACCCGATACATGTTTGAGATATATGACCAAAAACTCATCGTTTCCCGTTTTATGGCCGTTTTCATGACCTATTGCCCACAGTTTAGGGGTTCCAGGGCGATTTGCATGGCCCGTAAGACAAGATACATGTTTGAGAGTTATGACCAAAAACTCCGTTTTTTCGCGTTTATGGCCGTTTTCATGAGCAATTGTCAACAATTTTAGTGTTCCACGTCGATTTGCACAGGCCATAAGATCCGATACATGTTTGAGAGGCATGACCAAAAACTCATCGTTTTCGCGTTTTGTGGCTGTTTCATGAGCTATTCCCCATAGTTTTAGGGTTCCAGGGCAATTTATATCACTCATAACACCCGATACATGTTTGATAGTTATGACAAAAAACTCAACGTTTTCACGTTTTATGGCCGTTTTCATGAATTATTTCCCACAATTTTGGGGTTCAATGGGGATTTTCATGGTTAGTAAACCTGGATACATGTTTGAGAGTTATGACCAAAAACTCGGCGTTTTCTTGTTTTATTGCTGTTTTCATGAGATATTGCCCACAATTTTGGTGTTCCAGGGCGATTTGCACGACCCGTAAGACTCGATACATGTTTGAGAGATATGACTAAAAACTCGGTGTTTTCGAGTTTTATGGCCGTTTTCATGAGCTATGCCCACAATTTTGGTATTCCAGGTCGATATGCAAGGCCCATAAGACCCGATACATGTTTGAGTGGCATGACCAAAAACTCGTCGTTTTCGCGTTTTGTGGCCGTTTTCAAGAGCTATTGCCTACAGTTTTGAGGTTCCAGGGCGATTTACATAACTCGTATCACCCGATACATGTATGATAGTTATGACCAAAAACTCGGCATATTCACGTTTTATGGCCGTTTTCATCAGCTATAGCCCATAGTTTTGGGGTTCAATGGGTATTTGCACGGCCAATAAAACCGGATACATGTTTGATATCTATGATCAAAAACTCTGTTTTCGCGTTTTATGGCCATTTTCATGAGCTAGATTTGGTGTTCCGGGTCGATTTGCAATGCCCATAAGACCCGATACAAGTTTGAGTGGGATGACCAAAAACTCATCGTTTTTGAGTTTTATGGCCGTTTTCGTGACTATTGCCCATAGTTTTTGTGTTCCAGGGCGATTTGAATGGCCCATACGACCCGATACATGTTTGAGATATACGACAAAAAATTCATCGTTTCCCGTTTTATGGTCCTTTTTAGTAGTTATTGCCCACAATTTTGGGGTTTCAAGGGTGATTTGCACGACTCGTAACACCTGATACACATTTGAGTGTTATGAGCAAAAACTTATCGTTTTAATTTTATATGGAAGTTTTCATGAGCTATTTCCCATAGTTTTGGTGTTCTAGGGAGATTTGCATGGCCCATAAGACTGGGTACATGTTTGAGAGATATGACTAAAAACTCATCGTTTTTCCCATTTATGGACGTTTTCATGAGCTATTTCCCATAGTTTCGGGGTTCTTGGGCGATTTGCATGGCCAGTAAGACACGATAGAGTTATGACCAAAATCTCTGTTTTTTTTGCGTTTTATGGCCGTTTTCATGAGCTATTGCCCACAATTTTGGTGTTCCAGGTCGATTTGTAAGGCCCATAAGACCCGATACATGTTTGATAGTTGTGAGCAAAAACTCATCGTTTTCACGTTTTATGGCCGTTTTCATGAGCTATTGCCCACAGTTTTGGGGTTCAATGGGGATTTGCATGGCTATTAAAACCGGATACATGGTTTAGAATTATGACCAAAAACTCTTTTTTTCGCGGTTTATGGCTATTTTCATGAGCTATTGCCCATAGTTTTGGTATTCTAGGTGGATTTGCAAGGCCCAGAAGACCCGATACAAGTTTGAGTGGCATGACCAAAAACTCATCGTTTTCATGTTTTTTGGCTGTTTTCATGAGCCACTTCCCATAGTTTTGAGGTTCCAAGGCTATTTACGCGACTCAGAACATCCGATACTTGTTTGATAGTTATGATCAAAAACTCTGCGTTTTCACGTTTTATGGACGTTTTTACGAGCTATTTCCCACGCTTTTAGGGTTCTAGGGGGATTTGCACGACTCGTAACACCCGAAACATGTTTGGGAGTTATGAGCAAAAACTTATCGTTTTAATTTTATATGGAAGTTTTCATGAGCTATTGCCCATAGTTTTGGTGTTCCAGAGTGATTTGCATGGCCCATAAGACCCGGTACATGTTTGAGAGATATGACGAAAAACTCGTCGTTTTTCGTGTTTTATGGACGTTTTCATGAGCTATTGCCGACAGTTTTGGGGTTCTAGGGCGATCTCCATGCCCAGTAAGACACGATACATGTTTGAGATTTATGACTAAAAACTCTGCTTTCTCGTGTTTTATGGCCGTTTTCATGAGCTATTGCCCACGGTTTTGGGGTTCTAGGGCAATTTGCATGCCAAGTAAGACAAGTTACATGTCTATGAGTTATAACCAAAAACTTTGCTTTTTCATGTTTTATGGCCGTTTTCATGAGCTATTGCCCGCAGTTTTGGTGTTCCAGGTCGATTTGCAAGGACGATATGACCCGATACAAGTTTAAGTGGCATGACCAAAAACTCATCGTTTTTGCTTTTTGTGGCCGTTTTCATGAGCTATTGCTCGTAGTTTTTGTGTTTCGGGGCAATTTGAATGGCCCATTAGACCCGATTCATGTTTTATATATACGACCAAAAACTCATCGTTTCCTGTTTTATGGCCGTTTTCATGAGCTATTGCCCACAGTTTGGGGTTCCAGGGCGATTTGCATGGCCCGTAAGACAAGATACATGTTTGAGAGTTATGACCAAAAACTCCGTTTTTCGCGTTTATGGCCGTTTTCATGAGCTATTGGCCACAATTTCAGTGTTCCACCTCGATTTGCACATGCCATAAGACCAGATAAATGTTTGAGAGGCATGAGCAAAAACTCATCGTTTTCGTGTTTTGTGTCTGTTTCATGAGCTATTGCCCACAGTTTTGGGGTTCCAGGGCAATTTACATGACTCATAACACCCGATACATGTTTGAGAGTTTTGACAAAAAACTCAACGTTTTCACGTTTTATGGCCGTTTTCATGAGGTATTGCCCATAGTTTTGGGGTTCAATGGGGATTTGCATGATCAGTAAACCTGGATACATGAGAGTTATGACCAAAAAGTCGGCGTTTTCATGTTTTATTGCTGTTTTCATGAGATATTGCCCGCAGTTTTGGTGTTCCAGGGCGATTTGCATGACCCGTAAGACTCGATACATGTTTGAGAGATATGACCAAAAACTTAGTGTTTTCGAGTTTTACGGCCGTTTTAATGAGCTATTTCCCATAGTTTTGGTGTTCCAGGGCGATTTGCACGACCCGTAAGACTCGATACATGTTTGAGAGTTATGACCAAAAACTCGGTGTGTTCGAGTTTTATGGCCGTTTTCATGAGCTATTGCCCACAGTTTTGGTATTCCAGATCGATTTGCATGGCCCATAAGACCCGATACATACATGTTTGAGTGGCATGACCAAAAACTCGTCGTTTTCGCGTTTTGTGGCCGTTTTCAAGAGCTATTGCCTACAGTTTTGGGGTTCCAGGGCGATTTACACAAATCGTATCACCCGATACATATATGATAGTTATGACCAAAAACTCGGCATATTCACGTTTTATGGCCGTTTTCATGAGCTATAGCCCATAGTTTTGGGGTTCAATGGCTATTTGCATGGCTAATAACACCGGATACATGTTTGAGAGCTATGATCAAAAACTCTTCTTTTTCGCATTTTATGGCCGTTTTCATGAGCTATTGCCCATAGATTTGGTGTTCCGGGTCGATTTGCAAGGCCCATAAGACGCGATACAAGTTTGAGTGGGATGACCAAAACTCATCGTTTTTTGTTTTATGGCCGTTTTTATGAGCTATGGCCCATAGTTTTTGTGTTCCAGGGCGATTTGAATGGCCCATACGACCCGATACATGTTTGAGATATACGACCAAAAACTCATCGTTTCCCGTTTTATGGCCGTTTTTATTAGCTATTGCCCACGGTTTTGGGGTTCCAGGGTGATTTGCACGACTCGTAACACCCGATACACGTTTGAGAGTTATGAGCAAATACTCATCGTTTTAATTTTATATGAATTTTTTCATGAGCTATTGCCCATAGTTTTGGTGTTCCAGGGTGATTTGCATGGCCCATAAGACTGGGTACATGTTTGAGAGATATGACTAAAAACTCATCGTTTTTCCCATTTTATGGACGTTTTCATGAGCTATTTCCCACAGTTTCGGGTTCTTGGGCGATTAGCATGCCAGTAAGACACGATAGAGTTATGACCAAAATCTCTGTTTTTTTGCGTTTTATGGCCGTTTTCATGAGCTATTGCCCAGAGTTTTGGTGTTCCAGGTCGATTTGTGAGGCCCATAAGACCCGATACATGTTTGATAGTTATGAGCAAAAACTCATCGTTTTCACGTTTTATGGCCGTTTTCATGAGCTATTGCCCACAGTTTTGGGGTTCAATGGGGATTTGCATGGCTAGTAAAACCGGATACATGTTTGAGAATTATGGCCAAAAACTCTTTTTTCGCGGTTTATGGCGTTTTCATGAGCTATTGCCCACATTTTTGGTATTCAAGGTCGATTTGAAAGGCCCATAAGACCCGATACAAGTTTGAGTGGCATGACCAAATACTCATGATTTTCGCGTTTTGTGGCCGTTTTCATGAGCTATTGCCTATAGTTTAGGGTTCCAAGGCGATTTACACGACTAAGAACACCCGATACATGTTAGATAGTTATGACAAAATACTCATTGTTTCCCGGTTTTATGGCCTTTTTCATGAGATATTGCCCATGGTTTCTGGGTCCCAGGGTTATTTGCATGACTCGCAACACCCGATACACGTTTGAGAGTTATGAGCAAAAACTTATCGTTTTAATTTTATATGGAAGTTTTCATGAGCTATTGCCCATAGTTTTGGTGTTCTAGGCGATTTGCATGGCCCGTAAAACCCGGTACATGTTTGAGAGATAAACGTTTTTCGCGTTTTATGGACGTTTTCATGAGCTATTGCCCACAGATTTGGGGTTCTAGGGCGATTTTTATAGCCAGTAATACACGATACATTTTTGAGAGTTATGACCAAAAGCTCTACTTTTTCGTGTTTTATGGACGTTTTCATGAGCTATTGCTCACGGTTTTGGGGTTCCAGGGCGATTTGCATGCCCAGTAAGACAAGATACTTGTATGAGAGTTATGACCAAAAACTCTGCTTTTTCGTGTTTTATGGCCGTTTTCATGAGCTATTGCCCGCAGTTTTGGTCTTCCAGGTCGATTTGCAAGGCCCATAAGACCCGATACAAGTTTAAGTGGCATGACCAAAAACTCATCGTTTTTGCGTTTTGTGGCCGTTTTCATGAGCTATTGCGCATAGTTTTTGTGTTCCGGGGCAATTTGAATGGCCCATAAGACCCGATACATGTTTTAGATATATGACCAAAAACTCAACGTTTCCTGTTTTATGGCCGTTTTCATGACCTATTGCCCACAGTCTTGGGGTTCCAGGGCGATTTGCATGGCCCGTAAGACAAGATACATGTTTGAGAGTTATGACCAAAAACTCCGTTTTTCGCTTTTATGGCCGTTTTCATGAGCTATTGGCCACAATTTTAGTGTTCCACCTCAATTTGCACAGGCCATAAGACCCGATACATGTTTGAGAGGCATGAGCAAAACCTCATCGTTTTCGCGTTTTGTGTCTGTTTCATGAGCTACTGCCCACTGTTTTGGGGTTCCAGGGCAATTTACATGACTCATAACACCCGATACATGTTTGAGAGTTATGACAAAAAAACCTGGATACATGACTCATAACACCCGTTTTCATGAGGTATTGTCCACAGTTTTGGGGTTCAGTGGGGATTTGCATGATCAGTAAACCTGGATACATGAGAGTTAGGACCAAAAACTCGGCGTTTTCATGTTTTATTGCTGTTTTCATGAGATATTGCCCGCAGTTTTGGTGTTCCAGGGCGATTTGCATGACCCGTAAGACTCGATACATGTTTGAGAGATATGACCAAAAACTTGGTGTTTTCGAGTTTTATGGCCATTTTAATGAGCTATTGCCCATAGTTTTGGTATTCCAGGGTGATTTGCATGGCCCATAAGACTAGGTACATGTTTGAGAGATATGACTAAAAGCACATCGTTTTTCCCATTTTATAGACCTTTTCATGAACTATTGCCCATAGTTTCGGGGTTCTAGGGCGATTTGCATGGCCAGTAAGACACGAAAGAGTTATGACTGAAATATCTGCTTTTTTGCGTTTTATGGCCGTTTTCATGAGCTATTGTCCACAGTTTTGGTGTTCCAGGTCGATTTGCAAGGCCCATTAGACCCGATACATGTTTGATAGTTATGAGCAAAAACTTATCGTTTTTACGTTTTATGGACGTTTTCATGAGATATTGCCCATAGTTTTGGGGTTCATTGGGGATTTGCATGGCTAGTAAAATCAGATACATGTTCGAGAATTATGACCAAAAACTCTTTTTTTCGCGGTTTATGGCCGTTTTCCTGAACTATTGCCCATAGTTTTGGTATTCCAGGTCGATTTGCAAGGCCCATAAGACCCGATACAAGTTCAAGTGGCATGACCAAAAACTCATCGTATTCGCGTTTTGTGGCCGTTTTCAAGAGCTATTGCCTACAGTTTTGGGGTTCCAGGGCGATTCACACAACTCGTAACACCCAATATATGTATGATAGTTATGACCATAACTCGGCATTTTCACGTTTTAAGGCTGGTTTCATCAGCTATAGCCCATAGTTTTGGGGTTCAATGGGTATTTGCATGGCCAATAAAACCAGATACATGTTTAAGAGCTATGATAAAAAAAACTCTGCTTTTTCGCGTTTTATGGCCGTTTTCATGAGCTATTGTCCATAGATTTTGTGTTCCGGGCCGATTTGCAAGGCCCATAAGACCCGATACAAGTTTGAGTGGGATGACCAAAAACTCATAGTTTTTGCGTTTTATTGCCATTTTTATGAGCTATTGCCCATAGTTTTTGTTCCAGGGCGATTTGAATGGCCCATATGACCCGATACATGTTTGAGATATATGACCCAAAACTCACCGTTTCCCATTTTATGGACGTTTTTATTAGCTATTGCCCACAGTTTTGGGGTTCCAGGGTGATTTGCACGACTCGTAACACCCGATACTCGTTTGAGAGGTATGAGCAAAAACTTATCGTTTTAATTTTATATGGAAGTTTCCATGAGCTATTGCCCATAGTTTTGGTGTTCTAGGGCGATTTGCATGACCCATAAGACTCGGTACATGTTTGAAAGATATGACCAAAAACTCGTCATTTTTCGCATTTTATGGAGGTTTTCATGAGCTATTGCCCCCAGTTTTGGGGTTCTAGGGCGATTTCCATGGCTAGTAAGACACGATACATGTTTGAGAGTTATGACCAAAAACTCTGCTTTTTCGTGTTTTATGGCCGTTTTCATGAGCTATTGCCCACAGTTTTCGGGTTCCAGGGCGATTTGCATGCCCAGTAAGACAAGATACATGTGTGAGTGTTATGACCAAAATCTCTGCTTTTTTGTGTTTTATGGACGTTTTCATGAGTTATTGCCCGCAGTTTTGGTGTTCCAGGTGGATTTGCATGGCCCATAAGACCCCGTACATGTTTGAGTGACATGACCAAAAACTCGTTGTTTTCTCGTTTTGTGGCCGTCATGAGCTATTGCCTACAGTTTTGGGGTTCCAAGGTGATTTACACGACTCATAACACCGGATACATGTATGATAGTTATGACAAAAAACTCGGCATTTTCACATTTTATGGCTGTTTCCATCAGCTATTGCCCATAGTTTTGGGGTTCAATGGGTATTTGCATGGCCAATAAAACCGGATACATGTTTGAGAGCTACGATAAAAAAGTCTGCTTTTTTGTGTTTTATGTCCGTTTTCATGAGCTATTTCCCATAGATTTGGTGTTCCAGGTCGAATTGCAAGGCCCATAAGACCCGATACAAGTTTTAGTGGCATTACCAAAAACTCATCGTTTTTGCATTTTGTGGCCGTTTTCACGTGTTTGAGAGTTATGACTAAAAACTCTGCTTTTTCGTGTTTTATGGCCGTTTTCATGAGCTATTGTCCATAGATTTTGTGTTCCGGGCCGATTTGCAAGGCCCATAAGACCCGATACAAGTTTGAGTGGGATGACCAAAAACTCATCGTTTTTGCGTTTTATTGCCATTTTTATGAGCTATTGCCCATAGTTTTTGTGTTCCAGGGCGATTTGAATGGCCCATATGACCCGATACATGTTTGAGATATATGACCCAAAACTCACCGTTTCCCATTTTATGGACGTTTTTATTAGCTATTGCCCACAGTTTTGGGGTTCCAGGGTGATTTGCACGACTCGTAACACCCGATACTCGTCTGAGAGGTATGAGCAAAAACTTATCGTTTTAATTTTATATGGAAGTTTCCATGAGCTATTGCCCATAGTTTTGGTGTTCTAGGGCGATTTGCATGACCCATAAGACTCGATACATGTTCGAAAGATATGACCAAAAACTCGTCATTTTTCGCATTTTATGGAGGTTTTCATGAGCTATTGCCCCCAGTTTTGGGGTTCTAGGGCGATTTCCATGGCTAGTAAGACACGATACATGTTTGAGAGTTATGACCAAAAACTCTGCTTTTTCGTGTTTTATGGCCGTTTTCATGAGCTATTGCCCACAGTTTTCGGGTTCCAGGGCGATTTGCATGCCCAGTAATACAAGATACATGTGTGAGTGTTATGACCAAAATCTCTGCTTTTTCGTGTTTTATGGATGTTTTCATGAGTTATTGCCCGTAGTTTTGGTGTTCCAGGTGGATTTGCATGGCCCATAAGACCCCGTACATGTTTGAGTGACATGACCAAAAACTCGTTGTTTTCTCGTTTTGTGGCCGTCATGAGCTATTGCCTACAGTTTTGGGGTTCCAAGGTGATTTACACGACTCATAACACCGGATACATGTATGATAGTTATGACAAAAAACTCGGCATTTTCACATTTTATGGCTGTTTCCATCAGCTATTGCCCATAGTTTTGGGGTTCAATGGGTATTTGCATGGCCAATAAAACCGGATACATGTTTGAGAGCTATGATAAAAAAGTCTGCTTTTTTGTGTTTTATGTCCGTTTTCATGAGCTATTTCCCATAGATTTGGTGTTCCAGGTCGAATTGCAAGGCCCATAAGACCCGATACAAGTTTTAGTGGCATTACCAAAAACTCATCGTTTTTGCATTTTGTGGCCGTTTTCACGTGTTTGAGAGTTATGACTAAAAACTCTGCTTTTTCGTGTTTTATGGCCGTTTTCATGAGCTATTGCCCACGGTTTTGGGGTTCCAGGGCGATTTGCATGCCCAGTAAGACAAGATACATGTCTAAGAGTTATTACCAAAAACTCTGCTTTTTCGTGTTTTATGGCCGTTTTCATGAGCTATTGCCCGCAGTTTTGGGGTTCTAGGTCGATTTGCATGTCCCATAAGACCCGATACAAGTTTTAGTGGCCTGACCAAAAACTCATCGTTTTTGCAGTTTGTGGACGTTTTCACGAGCTATTGCCCATAGTTTTTGTGTTCTAGGGCGATTTGAATGGCCTAGAAGACCCGATACATGTTTGAGATATATGACCAAAAACTCATCGTTTCCCGTTTTATGGCCGTTTTCATGACCTATTGCCCACAGTTTAGGGGTTCCAGGGCGATTTGCATGGCCCGTAAGACAAGATACATGTTTGAGAGTTATGACCAAAAACTCCGTTTTTTCGCGTTTATGGCCGTTTTCATGAGCAATTGTCAACAATTTTAGTGTTCCACGTCGATTTGCACAGGCCATAAGACCCGATACATGTTTGAGAGGCATGACCAAAAACTCATCGTTTTCGCGTTTTGTGGCTGTTTCGTGAGCTATTCCCCAGAGTTTTAGGGTTCCAGGGCAATTTATATCACTCATAACACCCGATACATGTTTGATAGTTATGACAAAAAACTCAACGTTTTCATGTTTTATGGCCGTTTTCATGAATTATTGCCCACAATTTTGGGGTTCAATGGGGATTTTCATGGTTAGTAAACCTGGATACATGTTTGAGAGTTATGACCAAAAACTCGGCGTTTTCATGTTTTATTGCTGTTTTCATGAGATATTGCCCACAATTTTGGTGTTCTAGGGCGATTTGCACGACCCGTAAGACTCGATACATGTTTGAGAGATATGACTAAAAACTCGGTGTTTTCGAGTTTTATGGCCGTTTTCATGAGCTATGCCCACAATTTTGGTATTCCAGGTCGATATGCAAGGCCCATAAGACCCGATACATGTTTGAGTGGCATGACCAAAAACTCTTCGTTTTCGCGTTTTGTGGCCGTTTTCAAGAGCTATTTCCTACAGTTTTGAGGTTTAAGGGCGTTTTACATAACTCGTATCACCCGATACATGTATGATAGTTATGACCAAAAACTCGGCATATTCACGTTTTATGGCTGTTTTCATCAGCTATAGCCCATAGTTTTGGGGTTTAATGGGTATTTGCATGACCAGTAAAACCGGATACATGTTTGATATCTATGATCAAAAACTCTGTTTTCGCGTTTTATGGCCATTTTCATGAGCTAGATTTGGTGTTCCGGGTCGATTTGCAATGCCCATAAGACCCGATACAAGTTTGAGTGGGATGACCAAAAACTCATCGTTTTTGAGTTTTATGGCCGTTTTCGTGACTATTGCCCATAGTTTTTGTGTTCCAGGGCGATTTGAATGGCCCATACGACCCGATACATGTTTGAGATATACGACAAAAAATTCATCGTTTCCCGTTTTATGGTCCTTTTTAGTAGTTATTGCCCACAATTTTGGGGTTTCAAGGGTGATTTGCACGACTCGTAACACCCGATACACATTTGAGTGTTATGAGCAAAAACTTATCGTTTTAATTTTATATGGAAGTTTTCATGAGCTATTTCCCATAGTTTTGGTGTTCTAGGGCGATTTGCATGGCCCATAAGACTGGGTACATGTTTGAGAGATATGACTAAAAACTCATCGTTTTTCCCATTTATGGACGTTTTCATGAGCTATTTCCCATAGTTTCGGGGTTCTTGGGCGATTTGCATGGCTAGTAAGACACGATAGAGTTATGACCAAAATCTCTGTTTTTTTGCGTTTTATGGCCGTTTTCATGAGCTATTGCCCACAATTTTGGTGTTCCAGGTCGATTTGTAAGGCCCATAAGACCCGATACATGTTTGATAGTTGTGAGCAAAAACTCATCGTTTTCACGTTTTATGGCCGTTTTCATGAGCTATTGCCCACAGTTTTGGGGTTCAATGGGGATTTGCATGGCTATTAAAACCGGATACATGGTTGAGAATTATGACCAAAAACTCTTTTTTTCGCGGTTTATGGCCATTTTCATGAGCTATTGCCCACAGTTTTGGTATTCTAGGTGGATTTGCAAGGCCCAGAAGACCCGATACAAGTTTGAGTGGCATGACCAAAAACTCATCGTTTTCGTGTTTTTTGGCTGTTTTCATGAGCCACTTCCCATAGTTTTGAGGTTCCAAGGCTATTTACGCGACTCAGAACACCCGATACATGTTTGATAGTTATGATCAAAAACTCTGCGTTTTCACGTTTTATGGATGTTTTTACGAGCTATTTCCCACGCTTTTAGGGTTCTAGGGGGATTTGCACGACTCGTAACACCCGAAACATGTTTGGGAGTTATGAGCAAAAACTTATCGTTTTAATTTTATATGGAAGTTTTCATGAGCTATTGCCCATAGTTTTGGTGTTCTAGAGTGATTTGCATGGCCCATAAGACCCGGTACATGTTTGAGAGATATGACGAAAAACTCGTCGTTTTTCGCGTTTTATGGACGTTTTCATGAGCTATTGCCGACAGTTTTGGGGTTCTAGGGCGATCTCCATGGCCATTAAGACACGATACATGTTTGAGATTTATGACTAAAAACTCTGCTTTCTCGTGTTTTAGGGCCGTTTTCATGAGCTATTGCCCACGGTTTTGGGGTTCTAGGGCAATTTGCATGCCAAGTAAGACAAGTTACATGTCTATGAGTTATAACCAAAAACTTTGCTTTTTCATGTTTTATGGCCGTTTTCATGAGCTATTTCCCGCAGTTTTGGTGTTCCAGGTCGATTTGCAAGGACGATATGACCCGATACAAGTTTAAGTGGCATGACCAAAAACTCATCGTTTTTGCTTTTTGTGGCCGTTTTCATGAGCTATTGCCCGTAGTTTTTGTGTTTCGGGGCAATTTGAATGGCCCATTAGACCCGATTCATGTTTTATATATACGACCAAAAACTCATCGTTTCCTGTTTTATGGCCGTTTTCATGAGCTATTGCCCACAGTTTGGGGTTCCAGGGCGATTTGCATGGCCCGTAAGACAAGATACATGTTTGAGAGTTATGACCAAAAACTCCGTTTTTCGCGTTTATGGCCGTTTTCATGAGCTATTGGCCACAATTTCAGTGTTCCACCTCGATTTGCACATGCCATAAGACCAGATAAATGTTTGAGAGGCATGAGCAAAAACTCATCGTTTTCGTGTTTTGTGTCTGTTTCATGAGCTATTGCCCACAGTTTTGGGGTTCCAGGGCAATTTACATGACTCATAACACCCGATACATGTTTGAGAGTTTTGACAAAAAACTCAACGTTTTCACGTTTTATGGCCGTTTTCATGAGGTATTGCCCATAGTTTTGGGGTTCAATGGGGATTTGCATGATCAGTAAACCTGGATACATGAGAGTTATGACCAAAAAGTCGGCGTTTTCATGTTTTATTGCTGTTTTCATGAGATATTGCCCGCAGTTTTGGTGTTCCAGGGCGATTTGCATGACCCGTAAGACTCGATACATGTTTGAGAGATATGACCAAAAACTTAGTGTTTTCGAGTTTTACGGCCGTTTTAATGAGCTATTTCCCATAGTTTTGGTGTTCCAGGGCGATTTGCACAACCCGTAAGACTCGATACATGTTTGAGAGCTATGACCAAAAACTCAGTGTGTTCGAGTTTTATGGCCGTTTTCATGAGCTATTGCCCACAGTTTTGGTATTCCAGATCGATTTGCATGGCCCATAAGACCCGATACATGTTTGAGTGGCATGACCAAAAACTCGTCGTTTTCGCGTTTTGTGGCCGTTTTCAAGAGCTATTGCCTACAGTTTTGGGGTTCCAGGGCGATTTACACAAATCGTATCACCCGATACATATATGATAGTTATGACCAAAAACTCGGCATATTCACGTTTTATGGCCGTTTTCATCAGCTATATCCCATAGTTTTGGGGTTCAATGGCTATTTGCATGGCTAGTAACACCGGATACATGTTTGAGAGCTATGATCAAAAACTATTCTTTTTCGCATTTTATGGCCGTTTTCATGAGCTATTGCCCATAGATTTGGTGTTCCGGGTCGATTTGCAAGGCCCATAAGACGCGATACAAGTTTGAGTGGGATGACCAAAACTCATCG
The DNA here is from genome assembly GCA_916181665.1 of Avena sativa. NCBI lineage: Eukaryota > Viridiplantae > Streptophyta > Magnoliopsida > Poales > Poaceae > Avena > Avena sativa. The sequence continues at coordinate 16,635,872 of OV702296.1, forward strand.
TTTTTTGTTTTATGGCCGTTTTTATGAGCTATGGCCCATAGTTTTTGTGTTCCAGGGCGATTTGAATGGCCCATACGACCCGATACATGTTTGAGATATACGACCAAAAACTCATCGTTTCCCGTTTTATGGCCGTTTTTATTAGCTATTGCCCACGGTTTTGGGGTTCCAGGGTGATTTGCACGACTCGTAACACCCGATACACGTTTGAGAGTTATGAGCAAATACTCATCGTTTTAATTTTATATGAATTTTTTCATGAGCTATTGCCCATAGTTTTGGTGTTCCAGGGTGATTTGCATGGCCCATAAGACTGGGTACATGTTTGAGAGATATGACTAAAAACTCATCGTTTTTCCCATTTTATGGACGTTTTAATGAGCTATTTCCCACAGTTTCGGGTTCTTGGGCGATTAGCATGCCAGTAAGACACGATAGAGTTATGACCAAAATCTCTGTTTTTTTGCGTTTTATGGCCGTTTTCATGAGCTATTGCCCAGAGTTTTGGTGTTCCAGGTCGATTTGTGAGGCCCATAAGACCCGATACATGTTTGATAGTTATGAGCAAAAACTCATCGTTTTCACGTTTTATGGCCGTTTTCATGAGCTATTGCCCACAGTTTTGGGGTTCAATGGGGATTTGCATGGCTAGTAAAACCGGATACATGTTTGAGAATTATGGCCAAAAACTCTTTTTTCGCGGTTTATGGCGTTTTCATGAGCTATTGCCCACATTTTTGGTATTCAAGGTCGATTTGCAAGGCCCATAAGACCCGATACAAGTTTGAGTGGCATGACCAAATACTCATGATTTTCGCGTTTTGTGGCCGTTTTCATGAGCTATTGCCTATAGTTTAGGGTTCCAAGGCGATTTACACGACTAAGAACACCCGATACATGTTAGATAGTTATGACAAAATACTCATTGTTTCCCGGTTTTATGGCCTTTTTCATGAGATATTGCCCATGGTTTCTGGGTCCCAGGGTTATTTGCATGACTCGCAACACCCGATACACGTTTGAGAGTTATGAGCAAAAACTTATCGTTTTAATTTTATATGGAAGTTTTCATGAGCTATTGCCCATAGTTTTGGTGTTCTAGGCGATTTGCATGGCCTGTAAAACCCGGTACATGTTTGAGAGATAAACGTTTTTCGTGTTTTATGGACGTTTTCATGAGCTATTGCTCACGGTTTTGGGGTTCCAGGGCGATTTGCATGCCCAGTAAGACAAGATACTTGTATGAGAGTTATGACCAAAAACTCTGCTTTTTCGTGTTTTATGGCCGTTTTCATGAGCTATTGCCCGCAGTTTTGGTCTTCCAGGTCGATTTGCAAGGCCCATAAGACCCGATACAAGTTTAAGTGGCATGACCAAAAACTCATCGTTTTTGCGTTTTGTGGCCATTTTCATGAGCTATTACGCATAGTTTTTGTGTTCCGGGGCAATTTGAATGGCCCATAAGACCCGATACATGTTTTAGATATATGACCAAAAACTCACCGTTTCCTGTTTTATGGCCATTTTCATGACCTATTGCCCACCGTCTTGGGGTTCCAGGGCGATTTGCATGGCCCGTAAGACAAGATACATGTTTGAGAGTTATGACCAAAAACTCTGTTTTTCGCTTTTATGGACGTTTTCATGAGCTATTGGCCACAATTTTAGTGTTCCACCTCAATTTGCACAGGCCATAAGACCCGATACATGTTTGAGAGGCATGAGCAAAACCTCATCGTTTTCGCGTTTTGTGTCTGTTTCATGAGCTATTGCCCACTGTTTTGGGGTTCCAGGGCAATTTACATGACTCATAACACCCGATACATGTTTGAGAGTTATGACAAAAAAACCTGGATACATGACTCATAACACCCGTTTTCATGAGGTATTGTCCACAGTTTTGGGGTTCAGTGGGGATTTGCATGATCAGTAAACCTGGATACATGAGAGTTAGGACCAAAAACTCGGCGTTTTCATGTTTTATTGCTGTTTTCATGAGATATTGCCCGCAGTTTTGGTGTTCCAGGGCGATTTGCATGACCCGTAAGACTCGATACATGTTTGAGAGATATGACCAAAAACTTGGTGTTTTCGAGTTTTATGGCCGTTTTAATGAGCTATTGCCCATAGTTTTGGTATTCCAGGGTGATTTGCATGGCCCATAAGACTAGGTACATGTTTGAGAGATATGACTAAAAGCACATCGTTTTTCCCATTTTATAGACCTTTTCATGAACTATTGCCCATAGTTTCGGGGTTCTAGGGCGATTTGCATGGCTAGTAAGACACGAAAGAGTTATGACTGAAATATCTGCTTTTTTGCGTTTTATGGCCGTTTTCATGAGCTATTGTCCACAGTTTTGGTGTTCCAGGTCGATTTGCAAGGCCCATTAGACCCGATACATGTTTGATAGTTATGAGCAAAAACTTATCGTTTTTACGTTTTATGGCCGTTTTCATGAGATATTGCCCACAGTTTTGGGGTTCATTGGGGATTTGCATGGCTAGTAAAATCAGATACATGTTCGAGAATTATGACCAAAAACTTTTTTTTTCGCGGTTTATGGCCGTTTTCCTGAACTATTGCCCATAGTTTTGGTATTACAGGTCGATTTGCAAGGCCCATAAGACCCGATACAAGTTCAAGTGGCATGACCAAAAACTCATCGTATTCGCGTTTTGTGGCCGTTTTCATGAGCTATTGCCTATAGTTTTGGGGTTCCAAGGCGATTTACACGACTAAGAACACCTGATACATGTTAGATAGTTATGACAAAAACTCATTGTTTGCCTATTTTATGGCCTTTTTCATGAGCTATTGCCCACGGTTTTTGGGTCCCAGGGTGATTTGCACGACTCGTAACACCCGATACACGTTTCAGAGTTATGATAAAAAACTCACCGTTTTAATTTTATATGGAAGTTTTCATAAGCTATTGCCCATAGTTTTGGTGTTCTAGGGCAATTTGCGGCCCATAAGACACATTAAATGTTTGAGAGATATTAACAAAAACTAATCATTTTTCGCGTTTTATGGATGTTTCATGAGCTATAGCCCACAGTTTTGGGGTTCTAGGGCGATTTGCATGGCTAGTAAGACACGATACATGTTTGAGAGTTATGACCAAAAACTCTGCCTTTTCATGTTTTATGGCCGTTTTCATGAGCTATTGCCATGGTTTTGGGGTTCCAGGGAGATTTGCATGCCCAGTAAGACAAGATACATATTTGAGATTCATGACCAAAAACTCTGCTTTTTCGTGTTTTATGGCCGTTTTCATTAGCTATTGCCCGCAATTTTGGTATTCCAGGTCGATTTGCAAGGCCGTAAGACAAGATACATGTTTGTGTGGCATGACCAAAAACTTGTCACGTTTTGTGGCCGTTTTCATGAGTTATTGCCTACAGTTTTTGGGTTTCAGGTCGATTTACAGGACTCGTAACAGCCGATACATGTATGATAGTTATGACAAAAACACGACATTTTCACGTTTTACGACCATCTTCATCAGCTATTGCCTATAGTTGTAGGGTTCAATGGGGATTGGCATGGCCACTAAAACCGGATACATGTTTGAGAGCTATGATCAAAAACTATGTTTTTTCGCATTTTATGGACGTTTTTGAGCTATTTCCCATAGTTTTGGTGTTGCGGGTCGATGTGCAAGGCCCATAAGACCCGATACAAGTTTGAGTGGCATGACCAAAGACTCATCGTTTTCGTGTTTTTTGGCCGTTTTCATGAGCCACTTCCCATAGTTTTGGGGTTCCAAGGCTATTTACGCGACTGAGAACACCCGATACAAGTTTGATAGTTATGACCAAAAACTCTGCGTTTTCACGTTTTATGGACGTTTTCATGAGCTATTGCCCACGGTTTTGGGGTTCTACGGTGATTTGCACGACTAGTAACACCCGATACATGTTTGAGAGTTATGAGCAAAAACGTATCGTTTTAATTTTATATGGAAGTTTTCATGAGCTATTGCCCACGGTTTTGGGGTTCCAGGGCGATTTGCATGGCCCATAAGACTCGGTACATGTTTGAGAGATATGGCCAAAAACTCGTCTTTTTTCGCGTTTTGTGGACGTTTTCATGAGCTATTGCCCACAGTTTTGGGGTTCTAGGGCGATCTCCATGGCCAGTAAGACACGATACATGTTTGAGAGTTATGACTAAAAACTCTGCTTTTTCGTGTTTTATGGCCGTTTTCATGAGCTATTGCCCACGGTTTTGGGGTTCCAGGGCGATTTGCATGCCCAGTAAGACAAGATACATGTCTAAGAGTTATGACCAAAAACTCTGCTTTTTCGTGTTTTATGGCCGTTTTCATGAGCTATTGCCCGCAGTTTTGGTGTTCCAGGTCGATTTGCATGTCCCATAAGACCCGATACAAGTTTTAGTGGCATGACCAAAAACTCATCGTTTTTGCAGTTTGTGGACGTTTTTCACGAGCTATTGCCCATAGTTTTTGTGTTCCAGGGCGATTTGAATGGCCTAGAAGACCCGATACATGTTTGAGATATACGAGCAAAAACTCATCGTTTCCTGTTTTATGGCCGTTTTCATGAGCTATTGCCCACAGTTTTGGGGTTCCATGGCGATATGCATGGCCCATAAGACAAGATACATGTTTGAAAGTTATGAACAAAAACTCTGCCATTTCGTGTTTTGTGGCCGTTTTCATGAGCTATTGCCCACGGTTTTGGGGTTCCAGAGAAATTTACATGGCTCATAACACCCGATACATGTTTGAGAGTTATGACCAAAAACTCAGCGTTTTCACGTTTTATGGCCGTTTTCATGAGGTATTGCCCACTGTTTTGGGGTTCAATGGGGATTTGCATGGTCAGTAAACCTAGATACATGTTTGAGAGTTATGACCAAAAACTCGGCGTTTTCACGTTTTATTGCTGTTTTCATAAGCTATTGCGCACAGTTTTGGTGTTCTAGGGTGATTTGCACGACCCATAAGACTCGATATATGTTTGAGAGATATGACCAAAAACTCGGTGTTTTCGAGTTTTATTGCCGTTTTCATTAGCTATTGCCCACAGTTTTGGTGTTCCAGGTCGATTTGCAAAGCCCATAAGACACGATACATGTTTGAGTGGCATGACCAAAAACTCGTCGTTTTCGTGTTTTGTGGCCGTTTTCAAGAGCTATTGCCTACAGTTTTGGGGTTCCAGGGCAATTTGCACAACTCGTAACACCCGATACATGTATGATAGTTATGACAAAAAAACTCGGCATTTTCACGTTTTATGGCCGTTTTCATCACCTATAGCCCATAGTTTTGGGGTTCAATGGGTATTTGCATGGCCAGTAAAACCGGATACATGTTTGAGAGCTATGGTAAAAAACTCTGTTTTTTCGCGTTTTATGGCCGTTTTCACGAGCTATTGCCCATATATTTGGTCGTCCAGGTCGATTTGCCAGGCCCGTAAGACCCGATACAAGTTTGAGTGGGATGACCAAAAACTCATCGTTTTTGCGTTCTGTGGCCGTTTTCATGAGCTATTGCCCATAGTTTTTGTGTTCCAGGGAGATTTGAATGACCCATAAGACCCGATACATGTTTGAGATATAAGACCAAAAACTCATCGTTTCCCGTTTTATGGCAGTTTCATGAGCTATTGCTCACAGTTTTGGGGTTCCCGGGTGATTTGCACGACTCGTAACACCCGATACACGTTTGAGAGTTATGAGTAAATACTCATCGTTTTAATTTTATATGGAATTTTTCAGTAGTTATTGCCCATAGTTTTCGTGTTCCACGGTGATTTGCATGGCCCATAAGATCCGGTACACGTTCAAGAGATGTGACTAAAAACTCATCGTTTTTCGCGTTTTATGGACGTTTTCATGAGCTATTGCCCAAAGTTTTGGGGTTCTATGGCGATTTCCATGGCCAGTAAGACACAATACATGTTTGAGAGTTATGACCGAGAAATCTGCTTTTCGTGTTTTATGGCCGTTTTCATGATCTATTGCCCATGGTTTTGGGGTTCCAGAGAAATTACATGGCTCATAACACCCGATATAGATTTGAGAGTTATGACCAAGCACTTAGTGTTTTCATGTTTTATTGCCGTTTTCATGAGGTATTGTTTTGGGGTTCAATGGGGAACTGCATGGTCAGTAAACCTGGATACATGTTTGAGAGTTATGACCAAATACTCGGCGTTTTAATGTTTTATTGCTATTTTCATCATCTATTGCCCACAATTTTGGTGTTCCGGGTCGATTTGCAAGGCCCATAAGACCTGATACATGTTTGAGTGGCATGACCAAAAACTCGTCGTTTTCGCATTTTGTGGCCGTTTTCAAGAGCTATTGCCTACAGTTTTCGGGTTCCAGGGCGATTTACATAACTCATAACACCCGATACATGTATGAAGTTATGACCAAAAACTTGGCATTTTCACGTTTTATGGTTGTTTTCATCAGCTATAGCCCATAGTTTTGGGGTTCAATGGGGATTTGCGTGGCCAGTAAAACCGGATACATATTTGAGAGCTATGATCAAAAAATCTGCTTTTTCTCGTTTGATGGCCATTTTTTTGAGATACTTTCCATAGATTTGGTGTTGCGGGTCGATGTGCAAGGCCCATAAGATCCGATACAAGTTTGAGTGGCATGACCAAAAACTCGTCATTTTCGTGTTTTTTGGCCATTTTCATGAGCTACTTCCCATAGTTTTGGGGTTCCAAGGTGATTTACGTGACTCGGAACATGATGGCCCACAAGTATAGGGGGTGTATCGCAGTACTTCCGATAAATAGGAGTGTCAATCCCAACGAGGAGCAGAAGGTGCTGACTAGTGGTATGGAGCAGGAACTCTTTGTAAATACTTAGCAAACGGATTTTTAGTGGTTTTCCGATAAAGCAACAAAACAAAGTGCAAGTAATAAAGACAAAGAAAAAACGCAGCAAGTGGCCCAATCCTTTCATAGCAAAGGACAAGCCGGTGGAAATACTTTATAAGGACCAAACGTTCTCGAGGACACATGGGAATTCTGTCAAGTGCTTTCGCTTCAAATAGCTGAGGACTCTTCTTTGCTGTTGTAAGTGTTGTGTGGGTGAACCTGTGTTAACATACCGACCTTACATGGAAATACATACTTGTGATTAAACCCCCTGCAAGCATCCGCAACTACAGGAAAGTAATTAAGATATAGCTCTAACCACATCCTTAAACTCTGAGATCCTACACTCCCTTGTGCAAATGTGTCCTAATGGGGATTCAGGTTTCTATCACTCCGGCAACCCCACAATTAGTTGCCAAATACACAATGCATTCCCCTAGGCCCATAAATGGTGAAGTATCATGTAGTCGACGTTCACATGACACCACTAGAAGAATAGCACCATAACCTAAATACTAAACCATTGAATAATAACTCAACACAAATCCACTACTGACAACATGACTTCTCCCATATCCTCAAGAACTAAACGAACTACTCATGAGACATCATATGGATGATGAACAAAGATGATATGGTAATGGATACCAATTTGAACATAAAGAATAATCCAATGGTTCCAATCACAAGCATCAACTACAACAGTAATCAACACAGGTAAAGTTCCCCTAATGAACTAAGCAAGTATTCAACACGATTATTACAGCGGGATGGATTAATGATGATGGTTCTGGTGGAGATGATGGTGTGGATGATGCTGATGATGATCCCAATGAAGTCTAGCTTGACGATGGTGTTGATGGCGACGATCTCCCCTCTCCAGGAAGGAATTCTCCCGGCAGAAATATGTCTGCCAGAGAGATCTTTCTCTCTCATTGTTTTCCGCCCCGCAGAGGTGGCGGAAATCTATCTGTGGTTGCCCCCTGGTGTTAGGGTTCCGTGAGGAAGATATAGGCAAGAGGGTGTAGTCGAGGGACGGGCAGGTGGGCTAGACCTGCGCTAGGCGTGGCCTAGGGGGACCCATGCCTAGGGGGGTGTGGGCCCCCTGTGGCCCTTCTGCGCCTCCCCTTCTGGTTTCCTTTGTCTTCTGGGAAAATATAATTTTCCCATGATTTCTGGTATTTTTCTGATTTTCACGAAATTGCATCAAAACACCTCTTTTTCCATCATAATCCAGACTCCGGCAGTTCATCCTCCAAGAATCATCCAACATCCATAAACATACGAAAAGACATATGTAATACCTCATAATATGACGTATATCTATGAATAGAGGAAAAGTATGATATAGAATGGTGATGCAAATTGGACGTATCAACTCCCCAAGCTTAGACCTTCGCTTGACCCCAAGCAAAAACTGAGCTCAGTAAACATGTCCACAGTTTTATGGAGTGAAGTGTCGATAAAAATAATACGGACAAGAAGCATCACACTTACCATTACACAACTCATAGAATAAATCCACTCACCATTATATAACTTAGCTTGTAACAAATATAGGAGTCACAACAGATATGCATAAAGATAAATCATAATTGGAATTGGCAAACTTTGTTCTTGGTCAGAGAACAACTGGCAAACAGTTTCACAAAAAGCTTTTTGTAGAAGTCTTCAAAACAGGAGCACTCTTTTCTAAAAAGGGTTTTTCACATTGAAGGATTTCAAAGTAATACTCAATAGATAAGAGTTTTGTGCAAACAAGGAAGATAAAGAACATGATTGAATAAATCACCATATGAATGCTTGAAACACAACAACTCAAATGCTTGCTGGAGATAGAGAGGAAAGTAGGTTTACTAACTCAACTTGGAAGTAGGAGAAGCAGGGATTTCAAGTCATAAAGAGATTCCAAAATATTATGGTACTTACTAGCTTTGAGCCCTCATTGCCCCTATCATAGGCATCTTGATATGATTAAGGTTAAAGTGAACAAGGATGGAGTATATGCTTGATGAAATATAAGTTGGCAATCTCATATCCCTTGAATATGAGGGCCACTCCTCGTGCTACTCAACTTCAGTTACCAGTAAGTTCTTGTCATTGTAAGTACATGCGTATCATAGAGAACCTCCAACATGGTACCCCTAGCACATGGTACAGGAGCTTTCCCATAACCAAAATGTCAAGGCAAGCAGATAGTGAGCATCTCAGCGATCTTTTTATTTACTATGTGCATAGCTTTTTATTGAGGACGCTTCACAGATAGCTCACTATGGTGATGCTGCATGTTTCCACCATGACTAGGCATGGCTTAGGCTAGCGGCCCAGGTATTTCTCTAACACAAAATACATAAATCCATGGACTTACAAGGTCCCTTTTTATTTCATACCGGTGACATCCACAGACAAAAGAGCACGATATCAACAGTGTACAGAGTATGGGTGCAATGTTGATAGCGTTCCTCGTGTCAGCACGGTTATGCTAATCCCAACGTATAGGTGCAAGCATATACAACTTCGATGACACAATGGTTCAAGTCTATTAGGGGCAAGAAAATAAGGTGTCCCATCAAGTCCGTAAGAGCTTTACTAACTAGTTTTCACATAACAAAATACTTTTTAATTCGAAAGATAGATGAAGCTTGAGAATTTTCTTGGAATAACAATAATGCTAATAGGTATATATGGTGGACACAAATGGCACAGGTTTTGGTTCAAAGGGATTTTAAACATGAGAAGTATGCCTTCTCAAAAGGTTTTTGGCTAGCAAGGCTGGGTAGCAAGCACAAGAGTTGAAGGAAACAAGCAAACATACAAGTAATAAAGCCAAACATGCAATCTTACTTGAAGACACAAAAGATCTTAAATAAAGAATACTAAGCTTATGAGCCAACAAGAAAGAAAAATAAATGATACAAAATACCTATAAGCTTTTTTCTTTTCCTTTCAAACCTCAAAAAGTGTTTCTACTGACCAGAGCTCGGTTTGCCAAAACCAATTTAGATTTACTTGATGCTCCCAAAGTGATGCCAATACTGATCAACAAGATCCATCATATAATAGAGATTGCAAACTAAAATAAGAAGTGCAAAAAGTAAAAGATGAGACTTCTCATTAATATTCCATAAAGGCATGCATACCAAGGGATACATAGATAACCAACTAAAGGTGAGATACTTCCACATGCAAATCAACCTATAAGATAACCTCTCTACCAAAGATATGAATCCACTTAAAAGATAAAGATGGTGATGGTGATACCTCGACACTCCCCCAAGCTTGGAACAAACCAAGGGGATGCCAAACCTGATGACTAATTACTCATTTGGTGGTGGTTGTGTTCTCTTGATAAGCTCTTCAATAAGTTTTTTAAAATCCTCAAACTCAAAAATCAGAGTACGAATCAACTCTAAGTTTTGCTCAATGCGGTTCATGATCATGTCGGACCGAGAATCCCAGTCCTTGTCATTCTTTTCCCATTCTTCCTCCTTAGCAAGTTCCTTCCCTGCATGGTTAGAGCGAGGCATATCCCAAACCAAGGGCAAGTTCCCTTTGGGCTCCTGTTGGTATTGATGCTCATGTATAAGAGTATGGAAGGGTCTCTTGTTACATGGAGGAAGTGACCGTGGAGCAAGGATATGACGCGGAGTTCTCCCTCTTGTAGACATCCGTGCTGTCCTCCTAAGATTGGTTGGGTTTGCCACCACTCCAATGCTTGCGACGGTAGCACGGGGGTCTGAATGCTCGTCCTCCTCCATATCTTCTTCATCCCCTACCAAAATCTCCTCCTCCATGAGATTTTGAGGATCAACTTCCTCGGGCTTCTTGCCTTTGTCGTTGGTGGAGACCATGAGGCTCTAAACCTGAGAAGATTTCCTGATAGAAACAGATCAAAACGAAAACACGACGAGAACACGATGCACAAACCTTGGGGGATCCGGGAGGTTATATATATTACGAAGTTTCAATGCATAAGGAAGGTACTGGTATGAAAACCAGGCAGAGACGGAGCTCAGGGGGTGCCCCCTCAGGCGCGACCAACTGGGGCCCGCGCCTGGGGTGGGTGTGGCCACCCCGGCCTCCGTTTCCTCCTCTGTTCCGTCTCTTAATCTTCCATATGTATTAGAAACATAAAAAATATAAAAAGATAAGGATTTCACAAACCTTCTGTTTTCACCACTTTTACCTATTCAAAGACGGACTCTACATATTCCTTTTCTCCTTCTCCTGGAAATTCCTTTCCTCACAAGGCAATACACAAACTTCAATGGCAACATTAGTGTAAGCAAAAACAATAAACCTTTAGGTTCACACTTCAAATGAAATCCATAAAAACAAAGGCTTTGTAAGAGGCAAATGCAAATGATGGCAGACATCTGTCAAAACAGACCAACAAGTAAAGATTGATTTTTTCAAAAGCCTTCTTTTGCTCAATAAAAAAGTGCGAAACAAATGAAAGTTGTGTAAAAACTTGGGGAACAAGCTCAGAAAAATGCACCTCCATACGAAGTACTGAGCTTCCTCACGAATTTTTACAATGCAGCACAAAAATCTGTCCCAGGACAGCCACTTTTCACAGCTCCTCTACTTCACACAAGTAGTTGAACTTGACACAAAAACCAAAACAAAAAGGATAAGGAGCGGTTATTACGGAGGTAATAACTTCCAAGACTCGACAAAACTCTTGGGGTTATCTCCCAACAAGTACTTTTATTTAATGCCTTTAAGTTAGGCTTGAAACTTTCAAAGATGCTCACATAGGAGATAAGTATTTGAAGTGAAAGAGAGCATCAAGAAGGAAATAACCAACACATTTGAGTCTAACCCACTTCCTATGCATGGGAGTGTCATGAGAAAACAAATTGTTGAAACAAAACTCCACTAGCATAGGAAGACAAAATAGATGCAACTTCAAAGCTTTCAAAATAAAACGGGGAAACTTAACATTATTGAGATGCATAAAACCATGTTTCCCTCTCTCATAATTACTTTCAGTAGGACTTTGAATAAAGTTGACAATATAACTGTCACTGTCAATAACTTTATCATTAGAATAAGCATACTTACAATCATCAAAAAGAGGTCCAAGGTCATAAACTGGATCAATAGAAGCAAGTTGTTCCATCCTGAAATCTTCATTAGGCAAGCTATTTTCACAAGGAGCTTTAGCAAATTTGGAAAATTTAAACTCATAAGAATCTCCATCAAACTTAGTTAAAACTTTCACCTTCTTACAATCTATAATTGCTCCATAAGTGTTCAAGAAAGGTCTACCAAAAATGATACGACAAGTTTTGCTAGCTACTGAATTCAACACTAGGAAATCAGCAGGATATTTAATCTTACCACAAAGAACCTCCACATCTCTTACAATACCAATAGGTCAAATAGTCTCCTTATTAGCAAGGTTAATAACCACATCAATGTCCTGAAGCTCACAAGGACTAATTTCATGCATAATTTCCCTGTAAAGCTCATAAGGAATAGCACTAGAACTAGCACCAATATCACACAAACCATAATAGCTATGATCACCAATTCTAACAGAAAGCACAGGGACACTAGATTTTCTAGCCTTTTTAGGATGAGAAACAATATTAGTAGCATCTTCACAGAAGACAATGTGCTCATCCTCTATATTTCTAGTGACAAGATCTTTCACAATAGCTACCACAGGCGCAATATTAATTTGCTCACCGGGCTCCACAGTTTTCTTTGCACTTTTCTAACCACATTAGCTATGATAGAATGTTCCTTTACCTTAGCAGTAAAAGGGACTTTCTCAACATAAGGTTCAGGAAAATACGATCACGAGTACAAACTTCTATACTAGCAGGAACATGGGTAACAATGTCTTTAAAAGGATCATGGTACTTGTCCCACTCCTTTTTAGGAATTTATATATAGGAGGCAAAAGCTTCAAAGCATTTCGCAAGAACTTGAGAGTCAAGACCAAACTCATTACTAATATCACGGTAGCCATCAGTTCCCTTAAAAGATTTAATGCATTCATAATCATAGTTTATACGTGATTTTCTTCCTTTGTCATTCTCCCAAACTTCAGTGTTCTCTTGAATACGGTCTAGGAGATCCCATTTAGCTTCTTCCTTCATACGTGTGAATTATCCAGCACAAGAAGCATCTAGTAAATATTTATCATGAAGACAAAGCCTAGCATAAAAGTTATTGATAATAATATTGTTAGGGAGTTCATGAATAGGACATTTAAGCATTAGTAACTTCAATCTCCCCCAAGCTTGAGTTGTACTCTCTCCATCACAAGGACAAAAGTTATTTATCAGATTTCTATGCTTATGAATCTCACTCGGAGGATAAAATTTAGAATAAAAGAGAGATGCGATATCCTCCCATTCCATGGATTATCCATTCTTAAACAACTTATACCATTCTTCAGCTCTCCCTTTCAAGGATATGGAGAGTAACTTATTCTTCACCTGTTCAGCTGTGATACCTGCACACTTAAACAACTCGCATAATTTATGGATAAAAAGCAAGTGATCACCAGGGTGGACAGTTCCATCCCCTAAACAGCAACAAAGCAACGGCGCCAGAAAATAGTCCTGATGACCCACAAGTACAGGGGGTGTATCGCAATACTTTCAATAAATAGGAGTGTCGATCCCAATGAGGAGAAGAACGTGATGACTAGTGGTATGGAGCAGGAACTCTCTGTAAATACTTACCAAACGGATTTTAGTGGTTTTCTGATAAAGCTACAAAACAAAGTGCAAGTAATAAAGACAACGAACAAATGCAGCAAGTGGCACAATCCTTTCTTAGCAAAGGACAAGCCGATGGAAATACTTTATAAGGACCAAATGTTCTTGAGGACACATGGGAATTCTGTCAAGTGCTTTCCCTTCAAATAGTTTAGTACTCTTCTTTGGTGTTGTAAGTGTTCTGTGGGTGAACCTGTGCTAACATACCGACCTTACTTGGACTAATACATACTTGTGATTAAACCCCCTGCAAGCATCCGCAACTACAGGAAAGTAATTAAGATATAAATCTAACCATAGCCTTAAACTCTGAGATCCTACACTCCCTTGTGCAAAGGAGTCCTAACGGGGGTTCAGGTTTCTGTCAGTCCGGAAACCCCACAATTAGTAGCCAAATACAAAATGCATTCCCCTAGGCCTATAAATGGTGAAGTATCATGTAGTCGACTTTCACATGACACCACTAGAAGAATAGCACCACAACTTAAATACTAAACCATTGAATAATAACTCAACACAGATCCACTACTAACAACATGACTTATCCCATGTACTCAAGAACTAAACGAACTACTCATGAGACATCATATGGATCAAGATCAAAGATGATATGATAATGGATAACAATCTGAACATAAACAATAATCCAATGGTTCCACTCACAAGCATCAACTACAATAGTAATCAACACCGGGAAAGTTTACCCTAACGAACTAAGCAAGTATTCAACACGATTGTTACAGCGGGATGGATTAATGATGATGGTGCTGGTGGAGATGATGGTGTGGATGATGCTGCTGATGATGATCCTGATGAAGTCTAGCTTGACAATGGTGTTAATGGCGAAAATCTCCCCTCTCCGGGAAGGAATTCCCCCACCAGAAATCTGTCTATCGGAGAGATCTTTCTCTCTCAATGTTTTCCTCCCCATAGAGGCGGCGGCAATCTATCTGTGGTCGCCCCCTGGTGTTAGGGTTCCGTGAGGAAGATATAGGCGAGAGGGTGTAGCCGGAGGCCAGGCAGGTGGCCCACACCTGCCCTAGGCGCGGCCTAGGGGGGACCCACGCCTAGGGGGTGTAGGCCCCTATGGCCCTTCTGCGCCTCCCCTTCTGCCTTCCTTTGTCTTCTAGGAAAATATGATCTTCGCGAAATTGCATCAAAACACCTCCTTTCCACCAGAATGCTGACTCCAGCAGTTCATCCTCCAAGAATCATCCAACATGCATAAACAGATGAAAAGACATAAATAATACCTCATAATAACACGTATATCAATGAATGGAGGAAAATTATGATATATAATGGTGATGCAAATTGGACGTATCAGAACACCCGATACATGTTTGATAGTTATGACCAAAAGCTCTGTGTTTTCACGTTTTATGGACATTTTCATGAACTATTGCCCACGGTTTTGGGGTTCTTGGGTGATTTGCACGACTTGTATGTCACATCCCAAATTTTAGATTTGGTTCTGCATATCATTCATATCATCGCATCATGCTTTTCCATGCAAAACCGTCGATTGAAAAGAATCGGCGAAACGCTATTTTCAAAACCCATTTTCTATTCTTCTACTAGGCTCCTGCGGGAGGCATTAGAAGAAATAGTGTTGACACCCTTGTAGCCTAGTGGTTTCACTCAACCATTGACCCTAGATTGTTCCCCTCGATTTTACAAAACCGTAGGAGCAAGAATCGCTCGATTCGGAGCTCGTACGGAGAAGTTATCGCCGTTTTATTAAAAGATAGAAAGACGGGCCGATTTTCGGGCCATTTTCCGAGTTCGTGTCCAACCGCACGCCGAATCCACGTAGGACCCCCGCGAGAGGGCCCCACTTAAGGGACCCACCCAGCCGAGCCGCCCCTTCCCGCCTCGTAGATCGCGCCCGCGCCTCGGGACCCGTGCCTCCCGCGATCGCCGCCTCCTCCTCGAAACCGAGCCCCGCCGCCACCCGATCTCCTCGGGATCGCCGCCGCCTCCTCGAAGACCGCACCCCGCCGCCTCCTTCCCATGCTGCGCCGCCACCCGCCCGGCTCCGCCGACCCCCGCCGCCCAAGGTACTCCGTCCCGCCTCCCGCGCGACCCCCCCCCCCCCCGCCCGCCTACCACTCGCCGCCCCGCAGCGCGCCTGCGCCTGCGAGCCGCCGCGCGCGCCATCTGCGGCTGCTGCTGCGCGCCTGCGCGCTACCGCCGCTTGCTGCTGCTGCCGCTTGCAGCGCGCAGCACGCACACACACACGCACGCACGCGCGCCGCCTCGCGCCGCGCCCGCTCGTCCGTGCCGTGCCGCACCGCCGTCGCCGCCGCACGCGCCGTCGCCGTGTTGTTGACCGCCCCGTACTACGCGCTGATCATTTCCCCTACCGCGCAGGTAACCGTCGTCGCCGGAACCGATCGCCGCACCGTCCGGAGTTCGTTTCGCCGTTTGTCTCCGGTAAGCCTGCAGCCACCGTTGAATTTCAGATTAGCGGTTCAGATCTGCCGTTGACCGGTCAGACCCAGGCGTTGACTAGTCAGATGCCTAGTCAGCGCCCAGTCAGCAGACGCGTTGACCAGTCAACAGACACAGTTGACTGGTTATTTTCGTTAATCGTTTTAGTCGACAGATTTCGGTATAAACTTGTAAATTGCGTAGAAATTAAACCGCTGGGCTAAAAATTGCAAATAAAATATGTGTAGGTTCAGTATGTCGTGTAGAATCTTGCTGTACCTTTGGTTCAGACTTTTGCAGCAATGTTTAGTACAGTTTAATCAAATAGGTTAATGGCCTTTTTGGAGTAATTAATTCGTAGAAAAAGATCCGTAGCTCCAAAAATCGCGTGTGATATGTCCCTGGATTCAGTGGAACGAGGGGAATCTCATCGTGAATTAAAAGATAGGCTTACAGTAAAAACTTCTGCAGAAACTGTCTTGTGGCTTTCTGCAGTGTTTTAATTACTCGGGGAGTTTTATAATTCCTTTTTGAGTAATTCCAAATGGTACTGTTTCTAATTAGCTATGCCTATACTGTAGAATTTTCCCAAGATTTTACAAACAGTATACTACCGATAGTGAATTATTTAAGTTCTAGCTCTAGTTTGGAGCATTACTTTTTGCGTAATAGTTTTCCTAGCGCTAAAACTATTTTCCATACATGCAATCAGTAGTATTATTGAATAGGATTATGTGGTGCAGCTGTAGCACCAATTCACTTGTCTTCCATGCATTCATGCATCATCTTTGTTGCATATGCTTGTGGATTGTTTGTTTATGATTGCAGTTGTGTCGTAGATTGTGACGAGTGCAACGCTTGCTCGTGTGTGCATTGTTCTTCCGACCGCTACAACCAAGGCAAGTAGATGCTAATTTGTTCATGATATCGTCCTACTATTTTCTATGCATTGTCGTGTATTTTGTAGATGCGTGTGTAGGATGATATTATCGCTATGCTATGTCCTATTATGTGGTCGGACCTTCCTTGTAGATGAACCACCGTTGGTAGATGTGCTTAGCCATGCTATGTTGAACGAGGGCTGGGTTACATCACTGAAAGTTGTTTCTAAATGAGTTGGTTTGTGAAAACTAAAACAACTTAATCAATGAATCTCATGGGTGTGATGGGATTGATAATTTTTGGTTGCGAAAAGGCACCCAGGTATCAAGAGAAATTGATTGGCTTCTTTATTGCGTAGCTTACGTGTACAACCATGTGCCAATAATGGAATGGGCGGTTGGTTAGACTTAGTAGGTTGTGGTAACTCGAACCCGCGTATCCAGAGATGTAGAATTTTGGTAGGTTGGACCGGTGCGCGTCGGGATTAGGGTGCTACTTCCCAAACAGTCTCTTCTTGGACTTCTCCCTATCATCACTCAAAATGAGAGTGATGGTATGAGCTGGGCTGGCCAAGTCACATGGGTAAAGTGTACTAACCCCTGCAGGGTGTATAATCTAATCGATTAGCCGTGTCCCTGGTTATGGACATCCGAGTTGCTTGATATTGATTCCATGACATGTTTCTCGCTCATTCCAATTTCTTAATTGTTTTAATGTTGTTGGGTTAACTTAATTGGGATCTTTTCAAAGAAAATCAAAAACTGTTTATGAAAGTAGGACAAAGGTATTTGCAAATGCAAGCCAGACACAGCTCCACTTGCCAAATATGCATGTAGATGTTAGTACTATTGTCTCCATTACTAGCTCTACTTGCCATACATTCCATGTATTGACCCTTCGGGGCTGCTACGTTTCATGTTGCAGGTTATTCCGATTCTGAATAATCGATATAGGCCACGGTACCCCACTCGGCACTTGTTCACTTGTGGGCAATTTGAAGAATGGAGGATTTACCTTATTTATGTTGCTACCTAAATAATTTGAGCTAGCTTTGGGCTAAGCTTTTATTGTAATAATGGTACTCTGGATCTTCGATATTCATGATACACGGATATTTTGCTATGTTATTCATCTTATTCTATTGTGGGCCAATGAACCGATCCAGGGATTGGCATGTCACATAGAAGCCACGGTCTTTTCAGAACCGCGGTGTTACAGGATGGTATCAGAGCCCGTGTGTCGACTGTAGGATCGTGACCTAGGATTGGATTAGGAAGCCTTAGATTCATTAAGCCTATATTAACTCTGTCTTTCCTCTTATGCCTTTCACCCTCGTAAATTCTTACCATATGCTATTCTCACACTTTCCTCTTTTACTTGATAGATGGGAGAAGTCAGGACTGAGTATGCCACCATGGAGTCACCAAGGCCCTTTGCAAGGCAGTTAGCTCAGCTCTCGCAGTCATTGGGATTGCCACTGCCCATGTTCAAGGGAAGAAGGCTGTACACCTATGGATATGGAGAGGATGCATGGGAGATCACTACCTTCATATTCAGAGATGCCGCCTTGCCAAATCCAGTGCATTTGATCTACACCAAGACATACTGCAACTGGGGACTTGGAATCAACTTGGCCATACATGAAGCCCTGTCTCGCCAGTGCCATAATGTCCGACACCTACTGCCAGCAGATTCACCCTACCGTGACTATGGAAGGCATGATGAGGATGGGCACATTGTGGTTACCCCGGGCGACAGGAACAACATGCCGCCCCGTCGGAGGCACATAGAGGACATGGAAAGGGAGAATGGAGCTCTAGCTGAGAAAGTGATGATGATAAAGGAGATTACAGATTTTGCTAGCAATGGTATGGTGGTCCAAGGACAGGAGATTGACACCCTGCATGAAGCTGTGGGAGTTCTGGAGAATGCCTTGATAGCCAGAGATGCAACCATGGCTCATCTTCATGGTACGGTGCAGGAGAACACCCAGAACATACAGCAGTTGCAAGGGACCGTCCAGGAAAGGGATCAAACTATTGAAGCTATGACAGCCCAGATTGCCGCTCTCCAAGCGCAGCTGAATCCACCCTCTGATGATGATAATGGAGAAGATGGCAACAATGGGGAAGATGATGACAGTGGAAATGATGATGATGATGAGGACGAGGATGATGATGATGGAGACGATGATGGTGGAGGAGATGAAGCTGTTGCAGTTGCAGCTGAGAGTGAAGAAGAGGAGGATCCAGAAGAGGTGGAGTTTGAGATCTCAAGTGATGATTTAGGAGAAGTGTACACTCCGCCGCCATGGTTGTACCGCGAACCGAAGCGCCAACGCATGACCGCAAGGACCTACCGCAACCTCTTCAAGGAGTAGATAGAAGTCCACCAATTAGTCCTCGTTAGGAAAATTCGTTAGGATTAGTCTCGATCGATGTGAAGCTTAGTTCGTGTTAGTTTAAGAGTGTTTAGTTGCTTATTTGTGTACTCCAATATCCCAAGAATTATTTGTGCGAATTTTATGAAAGAGTTATGGCAATTTTGGTTAACTTTTGCGTTATTTTCGCTGCAGTTTTTCTGCTGATACAGCAGTACTGTATGATTTTTCATATTTTTCTGGTAACTGGGAAAAATCTGAAAAAACTCTTTGTACTCAGCTAAATTTTCTGACGAGTTTAAGTCAGGCGGAAAAATTCGCGAACGCTGCTGGACTGTTCTGGCAGATTGCTGTTTTGTTGCTTAGTTAATCAACTGTTTGGTTAACCATTGCCAACTCTTGTAAAACTATTTCAGTAGGTATATACTGCTAGGATAACCCCTGGGATGTTGCTGGATCACTTGTTTGTTGATGTGTTGCTTGCTTGTGATTGTCTGCTATTGTTTGTTGTTGTTTGATCATATGCATGGGTAGAATCCTATTATCGTAGTTGATTCTCTCTAAACTTACCTGTGCTGAACCGCAGATGCCTCCCCGCCGTCAACCCACTGAGTTGGAGCAGCTCATGGCAGCTCAGGCACAGCTGACCCAAGTGATGACTCAGTTCATGGCAAATCAAAACAACAACAATGGAAACAATCAGCCTCAGGGAGATGCTCTCACCAGATTTCTGAGGTTAAGGCCAGCTAAGTTCTCTACTGCAACGGAACCAATGGTTGCTCTCGATTGGTTGCGTTCAGTCAACAAGGATCTGGTAACTGTCGGATGCACTGATGCTGAGAAGGTGAGGTTTGCCGCTCACCTACTGGAGGGACCAGCCGCTTCTTGGTGGGACACATTTCAGATCACCCACTCGCTGGATACTGTGACTTGGGCAATGTTTGAGGAAGGTTTCAGGACCAACCACGTGTCTTCAGGAGTTCTGAGCCTGAAGAGGAAGGAGTTCCGCAACTTGCGCCAAACCAACCGCACCGTGGCTGAGTACATTGAGGAGTTCAACAACCTATCCCGTTATGCACATGAGGATGTTGACACTGATGCAAAAAGGAGGGAGAGATTCCTGGATGGCCTCAGTGATGAGCTTTCAGTGCAGCTACTGGTGGTTTATTGCCCCACTTTCCAGGAGCTTATGGACAAGGCCAGGATCTTGGAAGGGAAGCACAAGCAGGTTGAGAACCGCAAGAGAAAGAGTAACAATCACCACTCTGGTTCACATCACAAGTCTCGCACTTCATATGATGGATACTCCAATCATGAGGGAGTACCATGGGAGCCATGACCGCCACCACCATGGAGGCGATGGGCATCGTCATGACAACCATAGGAGCAACCACCACAACCACAAGGGAGGACACTCTCACCACTCTGGAGGACACGGTGGACATGACCGCAACCGTGATCGCAGCTTTGTGAAGAAGGATCTGAGTGAGGTGACGTGCTTCAAGTGCAAACATAAGGGACACTATGCTGACAACTGTCCGGAGAGGAAAGGACTGAAGCCAACCAACAACGAGAAGGCCAGAGTGAACCACATGAATGTGGAGGAGATTCTAGATGATCCTGACCTTATGATTGGTAAGTTTCCAATCAACACTCACCCAACACTTATACTTTTCGATACTGGTGCATCGCATTCATTCATATCAAGGGCATTTGTGGATAAGTATAAGTTACCTACTGAGTCTATGAAAAGGTCTATTAGAGTGAGTTCACCTGGAGGAGATATGATAGCCAGCGCGGGATGCCGCGACTTGACTGTGAGGATTGGAACACACAACTTCATTGCACATCTAGTAGTGTTGGAATCACAGGGATTAGACGTTATTCTGGGTATGGATTGGATGTCTATGCATGGGGGACACATAGATTGTGCACAGCGAGCTGTTTCGCTCAAAACCCCGGATGGTAAGAGGATTAGATTCAAGTCGGCTGTACGACCAGGAAGGTGTAAGTTGAATTCTCTTAAGGGGGTTAGCATGGGTACTATGCCAGTGATTAGGGATTATCCCGACGTGTTTCTGGAAGAGCTGCCAGGAATGCCACCTGATAGGGAAGTAGAGTTTCTTATCGACCTGATGCCGGGAACAGTACCAATAGCAAAGAAACCATATAATATGGATGTGGATGAGCTGAAGGAATTGAAGAAGCAGTTGAAAGAGCAGCTGGAAAAGGGATTCATTCAGCCTAGTTCGTCGTCATGGGGTGCACCTGTTCTGTTTGTGGAGAAGAAAGATAGCAGCAAGAGATTAGTAGTGGACTATCGCTCGCTGAATGAAGTAACCATCAAGAACAAATACCCCCTGCCGAACATAAAGGTGTTCAGCAAGATTGATCTGCGATCAGGCTACTTCCAATTGAAGATCCGGGAGGAGGACGTACCAAAAACCGCCTTCACCACTAGGTATGGTTTATATGAGTATACAGTTATCTTTTGGACTAACGAATGCCCCGGCATATTTTATGACCATGATGAACAAGGTATTTATGGAATACTTGGACAAGTTTGTGGTGGTGTTCATTGATGACATACTGATATATTCCAAGGATGATGCCGAGCATGAGAAACATCTGCGACTGATTATGGGGAAGCTGAGGGAACACAAGCTGTATGCCAAATTTAGCAAGTGTGAATTATGGCTTAACACTATTGGGTTTCTTGGACACGCAGTGTCAGGAGAAGGAGTCGCTGTTGATCCAAGCAAAGTGACTGCACTAACTGAGTGGGAAGCACCCAAGAATGCGGGAGAGATTCGAAGCTTTTTGGGACTTGCTGGATATTACAGGAGGTTCGTTGAAAACTTTTCCAAGATTGCTTAGCCGATGACTGAACTTCTGAAGAAGGGGAGGAAGTTTGAATGGTCAGACGTATGTGAAGCCTGTAGGGTTCGCAGCATAGAAAACAAAAATTTTCCTACGATGTGAACTATATACCAAGATCTATCTACTAGATACAAACAACGGGCGAATGTATATCCGTAGAGAACATACCCTTGAAGACCGACAAAGCTTAACGAGTTCAACTCGTGGTTGATGTAGAAGATCTCTTGCCGATCTCAAGATCGAGAGGAAGTCCTAGCGCCGCAAATCAGCAGCGCATCCGTGCTCGCACACACGTTCGAGGCACCGAGCAACCTCCGCCTCCTCGCTCCAGCGATGCAGCGGAAGCACAACTCTTTCTTGCCGAATAGCCACCGGGAACATGTATCTCGCTAGTCCGAGACCATGGTGAATAAATTCTAGAGGGGGAGAGAGATCCTTCACGAGGAGGTGTGTGAGACAAGTGAGGAGGGGGGCTCCTTTTATAGGAGGAGGGGGGGACCCCAAGGGGGTGGCCAGAGCATCGGGATGCCCCCTTGCCCTCCCCTCTTCATGTGGGTGGACACTTCACTCACAAATCTCCTTGAAATTCCCTCCACTCAAAAGTCCACTCAAAGTCCCATTAAATTTCCACCAAATTTAGTGCAAACTCTCATTAAATAAAACTCTTTTATTTTATTCAGAATTTTGTCAATTACTTTAATGACAAACATTCACAAATAACCCCTTGCTAGAATTCTATTTCACATGCATAACCACTTTATGCAATTTAACCCGAAAACCTGTTTCGGTATCTAGTGAAATAAATTCCTGCGCTTGTTCATTCTTTCGGCATGAAACATTTGCTCCAATTGGATGTCGGTGTCTCTTAAGTGTGTCACCCTACGGTTCGTGAATAATGCGGACATGATCGAGACCCCTCTCGGATCAATAATCAGAAGCGGGATCTGGAGACCCATACTGACTCCCACACATTCAACGATGACTTTCTTGTGATCGTGGGAACCTTTTATGCTAGTATCTTAATCCCTTTGTTTCACGATATATTACATGTCCGAGATTCGATCATCGGTATCTCCATACCTATTTTGATCTCGTTACCTACATGCACTCTTTTCTCGTTCCCGTGATATAACATTCTAGTGATCAAATCACTTGCTTGCAAGCTAATCAATGTGATATCACCGAGAGGGCCCAGAGTATATCTATCCGTCATCGGGATGAACAAAGTCCACTCTCGATCCATGAGCCTCAACATAACACTTTATTAGTTCTGAATCCATCTTTATAATCACCCTGTTACGGTGTGACGTTTGATGTTATCAAGAAACTCTTCCGGTGTTAGTGATTGACATGATCTCATGGTCTAAGGATTAGGATCACTTCGTAAGTTGTTATAGCAATATAAACTCAATGACTTTGATCGTAATTCTATACTTCGGATGAATGTTCATCACACCATTACACTAATGTTGTGATCCCGTTATTAACAACATCCAATGTCCATGATCAGGAAACCTTGATCATCTTGTTAATCAACGAGCTAGTTTATGAGAGAGGCATAACGAGGAACTCTCTGTTTG
Source organism: Avena sativa (assembly GCA_916181665.1). Taxonomy (NCBI): domain Eukaryota; kingdom Viridiplantae; phylum Streptophyta; class Magnoliopsida; order Poales; family Poaceae; genus Avena; species Avena sativa. The sequence goes on from OV702296.1 coordinate 16,659,637, forward strand.
TTTATTAAACACACATGTATTAACATTTCCGTATTAATAGAATTATAGCATGCAAAATAAACATCTATCATATACTTGGAATACACATAATAAACACTTTATTATTGCCTCTCAGGGCATATTCCCTTCAGTCTCCCACTTCCACTAGAGACAATAATCTAGTTACATAGTGATAAATCTAACACCCATTGAGTTTTGGTGTTGATAATGTTTTGCTCTAGGGAGAGTTTTAGTCAACGGATCTGCTACATTGAGATCCGTATGTACTTTACAAATCTTTATATCTCCATCCTTGACATGCTCGCGGATGGAGTGAAACCGGCGCTTAATATGCTTGGAATGCTTGTGAGACCTTGGCTCTTTGGCATTGGCAATGGCACCATTGTTGTCACAATAGATCACTATTGGGTCCAACGCGTTTGCCACCACTCCTAGTTCGGACATGAACTCCTTCATCCAAACTGCTTCCTGAGCCGCTTCTGAAGCAGCAACATATTCGGCCTCCGTTGTTGATCCCGCTACCACAGGTTGTTTGGAGCTCCTCCAACTAACCGCTCCCCCATTCATGATAAATACGTATCCGGATTGAGACTTAGAGTCATCCAGATCGGTGTCAAAGCTAGCGTCGACATAACACTTAGCGACGAGCTCTTCTTCACCTCCGTATACAAGAAACATATCCTTAGGTCTTCGTAAGCACTTAAGGATATTCTTGACCGCTATCCAGTGTTCCGAAGCTGGATCCGATTGGTACTTACTAGTCAAACTAATAGCATGTGCCACATCCGGTCTTGTACATAGCATGGCGTACATTATAGAGCCTATGGCTGAAGCATAGGGGACTTTGTCCATTATCTCTCTTTCTTCCGCCGAAGCCGGACTTTGAGTATTACTCAATGTCTTGCCTTGCAACATAAGTAAGAACCCCTTCTTACTTCCGTCCATTTTAAACTTCTTTAAAATCTTATCAAGTTATGTACTTTGCGATAGCCCTATTAGGCGCCTAGATCTATCTCTATAGATCTTTATGCCTAATATGTATGAAGCTTCACCTAGGTCCTTCATTGAAAATTTGCTGTTTAGATAACTTTTAACACTTTTAAAAGATCTATATCATTTCCGATCAATAATATGTCATCCACATATAATATCAGAAATGCCACATTGCTCCCACTCACTTTCTTGTAAATACAAGCTTCTCCATAAGTTTGGACAAATCCAAACTCTTTGATCACCTCATCAAAGCGGAGATTCCAACTTCGTGATGCTTGATTCAATCCATAGATGGATTGCTGAAGCTTGCACACCTTGTTAGCATCCTTAGGATCGACAAAACCCTTTGGTTGTATCATATACAACTCTTCTTCAATATTACCATTGAGAAACGCGGTTTTGACATCCATCTGCCATATATCATAATCGAAATATGCAGCAATTGCTAACATAATCCTAACTGACTTTAGCATCGCTACGGGAGAGAAAGTCTCATCGTAGTCAACTCCTTGAATTTTTCGAAACCCCTTTGCGACAAGTCGAGCTTTATAGACGGTCACATTACCATCAGCATCAGTTTTCCTTTTGAAAATCCATTTGTTCTCCACGGCCTTTCGGTCGTGAGGTAATTCCACCAAGTTCCAAACTTGATTTTCATACATGGATTCCATCTCGGATTTCATGTCTTCTAACCATTTGTTGGAATCCGGGCTCATCATCGCTTCTTCATACGTCGCAGGGTCATCATTTTCATCAACCATGAAATTCATGACAGGATTTCCGTACATCTCGGGAGCTGCACGCGTCCTGTTTGACCTGCGAGGTTTGGTAGTACTCTCTTTCGGAGTTTCATGATCATTATCATTAGTTCCCTCTTCAACAGGTGGAGCCAACTCCGGAACAACTTCCGGCGCTGCGCTACTCGCCATACTTTGAAGAGAAGGTTCCACAACCTCTTCGAGTTCTACCTTCCGACTACTCACACCTTTCGCGAGAAACTCTTTCTCTAGAAAGGATCCATTCTTGGCAACAAAAACCTTGCCCTCGGATCTGTGATAGAAGGAATACCCAATAGTTTCTTTAGGGTATCCTATGAAGACGCATTTTTCCGCTTTGGGTTCGAGTTTATCCGGTTGAAGTTTCTTCACATAAACATCGCATCCCCAAACTTTAAGAAATGACAGCTTAGGTTTGTTTCCAAACCACAATTCATACGGTGTATTTTCAACGGATTTAGATGGTCCCCGATTTAAAGTGAATGCAGCAGTTTCTAGTGCATAACACCAAAATGACAACGACAAGTCCGTCAGAGACATCATAGATCGAACCATATCTAATAAAGTACGATTACGACGTTCTGACACACCATTTCGCTGTGGTGTTCCGGCAGGTGTGAGTTGTGAAACAATTCCACACTCTTTCATGTGAGTTCTAAACTCGTAACTTAGATACTCACCTCCACGGTCAGACCGTAGAAATTTGATCTTTCTATTACGATGATTTTCCACTTCATTCTGAAATTCCTTGAACTTTTCAAAGGTTTCAGACTTGTGTTTCATCAAGTAGATATAACCGTATCTACTCAAATCATCCGTGAAAGTAACAAAATAACGATATCCACCTCGCGCCGACACACTCATTGGACCACATACATCAGAATGTATGATTTCTAATAAATCTGTCGCCCGTTCCATTGAACCGGAAAACGGCGTTCTAGTCATCTTGCCCATAAGGCATGTCTCACATGTATCAAATGATTCATAATCAATTGATTCCAAAAGTCCATCCGAATGGATCTTCTTCATGCGTTTAACGCCAATATGACCTAGACGGCAGTGCCACATATATGCGGATATATCATCATTAAGTTTAATCCTTTTAGCATCAACATTATGAATATGTGTAACATTATCATTGAGATCTAATAGAAATAAACCATTCATCATCGATGCATGACCATAAAAGATTTCATTCATATAAATGGAATAACCATTGTTCTCGGATTTAAATGAATAACCACTTCGCATCAAACACGATCCAGATACAATGTTCATGCTCAGTGCAGGCACCGGATAACATTTATTCAAGTTTATAACTAATCCCGACGGCAAGTGGAGAGGCAGCGTTCCGACGGCGATCACATCAACGCTTGATCCATTGTCGACACGCATCTTGACCTCACCCCTTGCTAGCGGTCGCTTGCTCCGCAGCCCCTGATTCGAGTTACAAATATTAGCAACTGAACCGGTATCAAATACCCAGGTGCTACTGCGAGCACTAGTCAAGTACACATCAATAACATGTATATCATATATACCTTTGTTTGCCTTGCCGGCCTTCTTGTCTGCCAGATACTTGGGGCGGTTGCGCTTCCAGTGGCCAGTCCCCTTACAATAGTAGCAGTCGAAATCAGACTTAGGTCCAACTCGGGGTTTCTTTTCAGGCGCGGCAATAGGCTTGCCGCCCTTACTTCCCTTCCGTTTTCCCTTCTTGTCTTTCTTGAAACCAGTGTTACTATTGATCATCAACACTTGATGTTCCTTTTTGATCTCCACTTCTGCAGGTTTAAGCATTGACAGAAGCTCGGGGAGAGACTTCTTCATGCCTTGCATATTATAGTTCATCACGAAGCTCTTATAGCTAGGTGGCAGAGACTACAGAACACGATGGATTCCTAAGTCAATGGGAATCGATATTCCCAAGGACACAAGCTTATCGGTGTAACCCGACATCTTGAGTACATGCTCACTAACGGAGCTGTGCTCTTCCATCATGCAGCTAAAGAACTTTTTTGAAGCATTGTAGCTCTCTACAGCAGCATGTGTGTCGAAAATCATTTTCAACTCACCCATTGTATCAAATGCATTGCCGTTTTCGAAACGCTTTCGAAGTTCCGGCTCTAGCCCATACAATATGCCGCAATGAACTAAGTTGTGGTCCTCCTGACGAGTCTGATAGACATTCTTCTCCTCGTCAGGGGCATCATCAAAAAGTGGGGGGCCTAACGGCGCTTCTAGCACATATTGCTTTTGTGCAGCAGAGAAGAGAATCCTCAAATTCATGGCCCATTCGGTAAAGTTGCTACCGTTCGTTGCTAGTTTCTCTTTCTCCATGAACACATTGAAATTAAAAGCAGGTGGTGCCATCTACAACAGAATTTTTTAAGTTTAGACTAAGTGTATGATAGATTGAGTTCAACTAATCTATATTACGAATGAACTCCCACTCAAAAAAGACATCCCTCGTGCCTTTTTGGTGATTACATGAACCAAATCCACTACACCAAGTCCGATCATCACGTGAGTCGGTATAGCTTCAAAGACGAGCATCAAATGGGCATCATATCAACTATATGACTCATGCTTAACCTTTCGGTCCGTGTTCCGAGGCCATGTCTGTACATGCTAGGCTCGCCAAGTTAGAACCTTAGTATTCGCGTGTGTAACTGTTTTACACCCGAAATATGGTCATGGATCCAAGAACACCCGATCATCACGTGATGTCTTGGAGCGACGAAAACATAATCGGTGCATACTAAAGGAAGAACACATTCTTATCTTGATATTTAAATGAGGGATCATCTTTACGCTAACAAAGCGCTAAACAAGCAATATAAGATGCTATCAAACATCATATGTTTATTAGAAAAATGATATGGTTCCCGCAGATGATCTCTATCATGTGCATCGTGGTATGATCACTATCATACCTATATGTGTAAATCCAAGGTCTATGGATTTTACACGCTATGTGTGTTGTAAGAGTATCATCTCATACTTCTACTTACAACACTACCATATCATAACACTAGCCCATCAACAATCTAAACTAGACGCCTCTAATTTATCCATTGCAAGTTTTACGTGGCTTAGGGCTTTCGAGATAGAACCGTTCTTACCTACGAACATGAACCACAATGAGGATAATAAAATTGTTGACAACTCGCTTGCAAAATAGATATTGACTTTAGTAGGAGAGACAGACACCCGCTAGCCACTTATGCAAACTAGTTGCATGTCAAGCGTGGAACAGGTCTCATGTGCGAGGACATGTAAAGTTTGTCCGGGCCGCTTCATCCCACTATGCCACCAATATCAAAAATTAAAACAAAGGAGAAACAACATGATCATCATCGCCCACATACTCATATGTGTACTACCCGTGTAAAGTATCTACGCATAGATCCGGCTCTGGTACCACTGTAGTGTTCGCAGCATAGAATTTTTTTTTTTCCTACGATGTGAACTATATACCAAGATCTATCTACTAGATACAAACAACGGGCGGATGTATATCCGTAGAGAACATACCCTTGAAGACCGACAAAGCTTAACGAGTTCAACTCGTGGTTTATGTAGACGATCTCTTGCCGATCTCAAGATCAAGAGGAAGTCCTATCGCCGCAAATCAGCAGCGCATCCGTGCACGCACACACGTTCGAGGCACCGAGCAACCTCCGCCTGCTCGCTCTAGCGATGCAGCGGAAGCACAACTCTTTCTTGCCGAATAGCCACCGGGAACATGTATCTCGCTAGTCCGAGACCATGGGGAATAAATTCTAGAGGGGGAGAGAGATCCTTCACGAGGAGGTGTGTGAGACAAGTGAGGAGGGGGGCTCCTTTTATAGGAGGAGGGGGGAGAACCCCAAGGGGGTGGCCGGTGCATGGGGCTGCCCCCTTTCACTCCCCTCTTCATGTGGGTGGACACTTCACTCACAAATCTCCTTTAAATTCCCTCCACTCAAAAGTCCACTCAAATTTCGATTAAATTTCCACCAAATTTAATGCAAACTCTCATTAAATAAAACTCTTTTATTTTATTCAGAATTTTGTCAATTACTTTAATGACAAACATTCACAAATAACCCCTTGCTAGAATTATATTTCACATGCATAACCACTTTATGCAATTTCACCCGAAAACCTGTTTCGGTATCTAGTTAAATAAATTCCTGCGCTTGTTCATTCTTTCGGCATGAAACATTTGCTCCAATTGGATGTCGGTGTCTCTTAAGTGTGTCACCCTACGGTTCGTGAATAATGCGGACATGATCGAGACCCCTCTCGGATCAATAATCAGAAGCGGGATCTGGAGACCCATACTGACTCCCACACATTCAACGATGACTTTCTTGTGATCGTCGGAACCATACCTAGTTTGATCTCGTTACCTACATGCACTCTTTTCTCGTTCCTGTGATATAACATTCTAGTGATCAAATCACTTGCTTGCAAGCTAATCAATGTGATATCACCGAGAGGGCCCAGAGTATATCTATCCGTCATCGGGATGAACAAATTCCACTCTCGATCCATGAGCCTCAACATAACACTTTATTAGTTCTGAATCCATCTTTATAATCACCCTGTTACAGTGTGACGTTTGATGTTATCAAGAAACTCTTCCGGTGTTAGTGATTGACATGATCTCATGGTCTAAGGATTAGGATCACTTCGTAAGTTTGTTATAGCAATATAAACTCAATGACTTTGATCATAATGCTATACTTCGGATGAATGTTCATCACACCATTACACTAATGTTGTGATCCCGTTATTAACAACATCCAATGTCCATGATCAGGAAACCTTGATCATCTTGTTAATCAACGAGCTAGTTTATGAGAGAGGCATAACTAGGAACTCTCTGTTTTTTTTATTAAACACACATGTATTAACGTTTCCGTATTAATACAATTATAGCATGCAAAATAAACATCTATCATATAGTTGGAATACACATAATAAACACTTTATTATTGCCTCTCAGGGCATATTCCCATCAAAGCCAGCTTTCAGGAACTGAAGCGTCGACTAGTGACCGCACCCGTTCTGTGTTTACCAGATCTTCAGAAGGATTTCCAAGTGTACTACGATGCTTCTCGACAGGGACTTGGGAGTGTGCTGATGCAAGATGGGAGAGTAGTGTCATATTCCTCGCGACAACTCAAGCACCATGAGCGGAATTACCCCACGCACGACTTGGAGTTAGCGTCAGTGGTTCATGCGCTCAAGGTATGGAGGCATTACTTAATGGGAAAACACTGTGATGTGTACACCGACCACAAGAGCCTGAAATACATATTCACTCAGAAGGAACTGAACATGAGGCAAAGGAGATGGTTGGAACTTATCAAGGACTATGATATGAATCTACAATACCACCCAGGAAAGGCCAATGTAGTAGCAGATGCTCTGAGCCGGAAGGTTTATGCCAATGGACTGACAATTGGGGAATTGCCTGAGGAGTTGTGCAAGCAGTTCAAGGACCTTAGACTAGAGGTAGTATCTGAAGGATACTTGGCAACAATGGAAGTCCAACCAACTCTACAGGACAGGTCATGAAGGCTCAGGTGGGAGACAAGGAAATAGAGGAGATAAAGGAAAAGATGAAGGAGAATTGGGAAAAGGATATTCGTGAGGATGAGCATGGTATCTTGTGGTATGGAGATCGTTTGTGTGTGCCCAGCGACCCAGAGATAAGGGAGTTGATTCTGCAGGAGGCTCATAACTCGCCATACTCCATACATCCAGGCAACACAAAGATGTATATGGATTTGAAGAGCACATTTTGGTGGAACAACATGAAGGGAGATATCGCCAAGCATATTTCCCTATGTGATGTGTGCAGACGAGTGAAGGCAGAACACCAGAAGCCAGCAGGACTACTACAGCCGTTGCCCGTGCCAGATTGGAAGTGGGATAGAGTGGGAATGGATTTTATCACAGGACTGCCCAGGACCAGGTCAGGATATGACTCCATTTGGGTAGTGGTCGACCATTTGACCAAGGTAGCCCACTTTATTCCGGTAAAGACAACCTATACGAGTGCCAAGTTGGCCAAGATCTACATGGACAGGATTGTGTGCCTACACGGAGTTCCCAAGAGTATTGTATCTGATAGAGGCACCCAATTTACCTCACACTTCTGGCGCCAATTGCACGAGTCACTTGGTACTAGATTGGAGTTTAGCACAGCGTTTCACCCGCAGACTGATGGACAGACCGAGAGGGTGAATCAGATTTTGGAAGACATGCTGAGAGCTTGCGCTTTGGCTCATGGCTCTAGTTGGGATGAGAATTTGCCGTATGCGGAGTTTTCCTACAACAACAGCTATCAGACAAGCATCAAGACGTCACCTTTCGATGTGCTATATGGGAAACAGTGCCGAACACCATTGCTATGGGATGGAGTAGGAGAACGTCAGTTGTTTGGACCCGATTTGATCAAGGATGCTGAGGAGAAGGTCGCCTTGATTAGGGACAGGCTGAAGGTAGCACAATCAAGGCAGAAGAGCTACGCTGACGCCAAGCACAAGGAAGTGGTGTATGAGATAGGTGATAGAGCATACCTCAGAGTGTCGCCACTTCGTGGAATCAAGAGATTTGGAATTAAGGGTAAGCTGGCACCTCGGTTTATTGGACCGTATCGGGTCTTAGCACGCAAAGGAGAAGTTTCTTATCAGTTGGAGTTGCCAGAGGCTCTGTCCGCTGTTCACAATATGTTCCACGTGTCACAGCTGAAGAAGTGCCATCCGGAGATGGTGGATACACCATTGAGAGACACTGTACCGCTAGAGGAGGTTCAGCTTGAGAACGACTTGACCTATGAGGAGAAACCGGTCAAGATTCTGGAGACAGCGGAAAGGATTACCCGTACCAAGACGATCAGGTTTTGCAAGGTGCAGTGGAACCACCACACTGAAGAGGAAGCCACTTGGGAGCGTGAGGATGACATCCGAGAGGACTACCCACACCTATTTGCTAGCCGCGCCGAATCTCGGGGACGAGATTCATCTTAAGGGGGTTAGTCTTGTCACATCCCAAATTTTAGATTTAGTTCTGCATATCATTCATATCATCGCATCATGCTTTTCCATGCAAAACCGTCAATTGAAAAGAATCGGCGAAACGCTATTTTCAAAACCCTTTTTCTATTCTTCTACTAGGCTCCTGCGGGAGGCATTAGAAGAAATAGTGTTGCCACCCTTGTAGCCTAGTGGTTTCACTCAACCATTGACCCTAGATTGTTCCCCTCGATTTTACAAAACCTTAGGAGCAAGAATCGCTCAATTCGGAGCTCGTACGGAGAAGTTCTCGCCGTTTTATTAAAAGATAGAAAGACGGGCCGATTTTCGGGCCGTTTTCCGAGTTCGTGTCCAACCGCACGCCGAATCCGCGTAGGACCCCCGCGAGAGGGCCCCTCTTAAGGGACCCACCTGGCCGAGCCACCCCTGCCCGCCTCGTAGATTGCGCCTGCGCCTCGGGACCTGTGCCTCCCGCGATCGCCGCCTCCTCCTCGAAACCGAGCCCCGCCGCCACCCGATCCCCTCGGGATCGCCGCCGCCACCTCCTTCCCGTGCTGCGCCGCCACCCGCCCGGCTCCGCCAACCCCCGCCGCCCTAGGTACCCCGTCCCGCCTCCCGCGCGACCCCCCCCCCCCCCGCCCGCCTACCACTCGCTGCCCCGCAGCGCGCCTGCGCCTGCCCGCCGCCGAGCCGCCGCGCGCGCCATCTGCGGCTGCTGCCGCGCGCCTACGCGCTGCCGCCGTTTGCTGCTGCCTGCGCTGCCGCCGCTTGCGCACGCTGCTGCTGCGCCGCTTGCCGATGCTGCTGCCGCTTGCTGCGCGCAACACGCACACACACACGCACGCACGCGCGCCGCCTCGCGCGCCTTGCGCCGCGCCCGCTCTTCCGTGCCATGCCGCACCGCCGTCGCCGCCGCACGTGCCGTCGCCGTGTTATTGACCGCCCCGTACTACGCGCTGATCGTTTCCCCTACCGCGCAGGTAACCGTCGTCGCCGGAACCGATCGCCGCACCGTCCGGAGTTCGTTTCGCCGTTTGTCTCCGGTAATCCTGCAACCACCGTTGAATTTCAGATCAGCGGTTCAGATCAGCCGTTGACCGGTCAGACCCAGGCGTTGACTAGTCAGATGCCTAGTCAGCGCCCAGTCAGCAGACGCGTTGACCAGTCAACAGACACAGTTGACTGGTTATTTTCGTTAATCGTTTTAGTCGACAGATTTGGTAGAAACTTGTAAATTGCGTAGAAATTAAACCGCTGGGGCAAAAATTGCAAATAAAATATGTGTATGTTCAGTAAGTCGTGTAGAATCTTGCTGTACCTTTGGTTCAGACTTTTTCCGCAAGGTTTAGTACAGTTTAATCAAATAGGTTAATGGCCTTTTTGGAGTAATTAATTCGTAGAAAAAGATCCGTAGCTCCAAAAATCGCGTATGATATGTCCCTGGATTCAGTGGAATGAGGGGAATCTCATCGTGAATTAAAAGATAGGCTTACAGTAAAAACTTCTGTAGAAACTGTCTAGTGGCTTTCTGCAGTGTTTTAATTACTCGGGGAGTTTTATAATTCCTTTTTGAGTAATTCAAATTGGTACTGTTTCTGCCTATACTGTAGAATTTTCCCAAGATTTTACAAACAGTATACTACCGGTAGTGAATTATTTAAATTCTAGCTCTAGTTTGGAGCATTACTTTTTGCGTAATAGTTTTCCTAGCGCTAAAACTATTTTCCATGCATGCAATCAGTAGTATTATTGAATAGGATTATGTGGTGTAGCTGTAGCACCAATTCACTTGTCTTGCATGCATTCATGCATCATCTTTGTTGCATATGCTTGTGGATTGTTTGTTTATGATTGAAATTGTGTCGTGTAGATTGTGACGAGTGCAACGCTTGCTCCTGTGTGGATTGTTCTTCCGACCGCTACAACCAAGGCAAGTAGATGCTACTTTGTTCATGATATCGTCCTACTATTTTCTATGCATTGTCGTGTATTTTGTAGATGCATGTGTAGGATGATATTATGGCTATGCTATGTCCTATTATGTGGTAGGACCTTCCTTGTAGATGAACCACCGTTGGTAGATGTGCTTAGCCATGCTATGTTGAAAGAGGGATGGGTTACATCACTGAAAGTTGTTTCTAAATTAGTTGGTTTGTGAAAACTAAAACAACTTAATCAATGAATCTCCTAGGTGTGATGGGATTGATAATTTTTGGTGGTTTATTGTGGAAAGGCACCCAGGTATCGAGAGAAATTGATTGGCTTCTTTATTGCGTAGCTTACGTGTACAACCATGTGCCAATAATGGAATGGGCGGTTGGTTAGACTTAGTAGGTTGTGGTAACTCGAACCCGCGTATCCAGAGATGTAGAATTTTGGTAGGTTGGACCGGTGCGCGTCGGGATTAGGGTGCTACTTCCCAAACAGTCTCTTCTTGGACTTCTCCCTATCATCACTCAAAATGAGAGTGATGGTATGAGCTGGGCTGGCCAAGTCACATGGGTAAAGTGTACTAACCCCTGCAGGGTGTATAATCTAATCGATTAGCCGTGTCCCTGGTTATGGACAACTGAGTTGCTTGATATTGATTCCATGACATGTTTCTCGCTCATTCCAATTTCTTAATTGTTTTAATGTTGTTGGGTAAACTTAATTGGGATCTTTTCAAAGAAAATCAAAAACTTTTTATGAAAGTAGGACAAAGGTATTTGCAAATGCAAGCCAGACACAGCTCCACTTGCCAAATATGCATGTAGATGTTAGTACTATTGTCTCCATTACTAGCTCTACTTGCCATACATTCCATGTATTGACCCTTCGGGGCTGCTACATTTCATGTTGCAGGTTATTCCGATTCTGAGTAATCGATATAGGCCACAGTACCCCACTCGGCACTTGTTCACTTGTGGGCAATTTGAAGAATGGAGGATTTACCTTATTTATGTTGCTACCTGAATAATTTGAGCTAGCTTTGGGCTAAGCTTTTATTGTAATAATGGTACTCTAGATCTTCGATATTCATGATACACGGATATTTTGCTATGTTATTCATCTTATTCTATTGTGGGCCAATGAACCGATCCAGGGATTGGCATGTCACATAGAAGCCACGGTCTTTTCAGAACCGCGGTGTTACATTGTAACACCCGATGCACATTTGAGAGTTATGAGCAAAAACTTATCGTTTTAATTTTATATGGAAGTTTTCATGAGATATTGCCCATAATTTTGGTGTTCGAGGGCGATTTGCATGGCCCATAAGACTCGGTACATGTTTGAGTGATATGACCAAAAACTCGTTGTTTTTCGTGTTTTATGGATGTTTTCATGAGCTATTGCCCACATTTTTGGGGTTCTAGGGCGTTTTCCATGGCCAGTAAGACATGATGCATGTGTGAGAGTTATGACCAAAAACTATGTTTTTTCGTGTTTTATGGCCGTTTTCATGAGCTATTGCCAATGGTTTTGGGGTTCCAGGGATATTTGCATGCCCAGTAAGATAATATACATTTTTGAGAGTTATGACCAAAAACTCTGCTTTTCGTGTTTTATGGCCGTTTTCATGAGCTATTGCCCGCAGTTTTGGAGTTCCAGGTCTATTTGCAAGGCCCGTAAGACCCGATACATGTTTATGTTGGATGACCAAAAACTTGTCATTTTCGCGTTTTGTGGCCGTTTTCATGAGCTATTGCCTATAGTTTTTGGGTTCCAGGGCAATTTACATATCTCCTAACACCCAATACATGTATGATAGTTATGACAAAAAACACGGTATTTTCATGTTTTATGGCCGTTTTCATCAGCTATTGACTATAGTTCTGGGGTTCAATAGGGATTCGCATGGCTAGTAAAACCGGATACATGTTTGAGAACTATGATAAAACACTCTGCTTTTTCGCGTTTTATGGCCTTTTCTGAGCTATTTCCCATAGATTAGGTGTTGCGGGTCGATGTGCAAGGCCCATAAGACCTGATACAAGTTTGCGTGGCATGACCAAAAACTCATCGTTTTTGTGTTTTTTGGCCAATTTCATGAGCTACTTCCCATAGTTTTGGGGTTCCAAGGCGATTTGTATGACACGTAACACCCGATACACATTTGAGAGTTATGAGCAAAAACCTACCGTTTTCATTTTATATGGAAGTTTTCATGAGCTATTGCCCATAGTTTTGGTGTTCCAAGGCGATTTTCATGGCCCATAAGTCCCGGTACATGTTTGAGAGATATGACCAAAAACTCGTCGTTTTTCACGTTTTATGGACGTTTTCATGAGCTATTGCCCACAGTTTTGGAGTTTTAGGGCGATTTCCATGGCCAGTAAGACACGATACATGTTTGAGAGTTATGACCAAAAACTCTGCCATTTCGTGTTTTGTGGCCATTTTCATGAGCTATTGCCCACGGTTTTGGGGTTCCAGAGAAATTTACATGGCTCATAACACCCGATACATGTTTGAGAGTTATGACCAAAAACTCAGCGTTTTCACGTTTTATGGCCGTTTTCATGAGGTATTGCCCACTGTTTTGGGGTTCAATGGGGATTTGCATGGTCAGTAAACCTGGATACATGTTTGAGAGTTATGACCAAAAACTCGGCGTTTTCACGTTTTATTGCTGTTTTCATAAGCTATTGCGCACAGTTTTGGTGTTCTAGGGCGATTTGCACGACCCATAAGACTCGATATATGTTTGAGAGATATGACCAAAAACTCAGTGTTTTCGAGTTTTATTGCCGTTTTCATGAGCTATTGCCCACAGTTTTGGTGTTCCAGGTCGATTTGCAAGGCCCATAAGACACGATACATGTTTGAGTGGCATGACCAAAAACCCGTCGTTTTCGTGTTTTGTGGCCGTTTTCAAGAGCTATTGCCTACAGTTTTGGGGTTCCAGGGCGACTTACACAACTCGTAACACCAGATACATGTATGATAGTTATGACCAAAAACTCGGCATTTTCACGTTTTATGGCCATTTTCATCATCTATAGCCCATAGTTTTGGGGTTCAATGGGTATTTGCATGGCCAGTAAAACCGAATACATGTTTGAGAGCTATGATAAAAAACTCTTCTTTTTCGCGTTTTATGGCCGTTTTCATGAGCTATTGCCCATAGATTTGGTGTTCTGGGTCGATTTGCAAGGCCCATAAGACCTGATACAAGTTTGAGTGGGATGACCAAAAACTCATCGTTTATGTGTGTTGTGGCCATTTTCATGAGCAATTTGAATGGCCCATAAGACCCGATACATGTTTGAGATATACGACCAAAAACTCATCGTTTCCCGTTTTATGGGTATTTTTATGAGCTATTGCCCCCGGTTTTGGGGTTCCAGGGTGATTTGCACGACTCGTAACCACTACTAGGAAACTAGCTATAGATGGACAGACCTTCTGTGGCGCATGGTTCTGACCATGCGCCACAAAAGTTATCCATTGGCGCATCTGGAACAATGTGCCACAGAACCATGAAACTTCTGTGGTGCATGGCAGTTGGAGATGCACCATAGAAGTTTGGTGGCGCATCTAACTATATGCGCCACAGAAGTTTTAAATTCTGTTGCGCATATTGACAGATGCGCCACAGAATCATCAGGTGGGGCCCACATCAGGCGGGCTTTGACCGTGCTTTGACCAAACTTCTATGGCGCATGTGACTATATGCGCTATAGAAGTTTATATCTTCTGTGGCGCATGTCTCCATATGCGCCACGAAACATTTATGTGGGCCCCACTGCCTAGACACCTATGACCAAGCTTCTGTGGTACACATGTGCATATGCGCCACAGAAGAACAAACTTTTGTGGCGCATGTATGCAATATGCGCCACAAAATGGTGCGTGCTACTCAGATTACATTGAGTGTTTCTAGTACACATTTTTCTCTTGATTTTCCCAACTAAACAAGTACCACTGGCATAGGTAGAATACTAGACAATCTACTAGATAGACATGTGCCATACATCGTTGCAAATGCACATGCGCATAGCCTTGAACAGCAAAACAACAATGGCATATATCATTGCAAATACACAAACTACAACATTGCAAATCCCTTCATAGAGCTGGTGTGGGCGATAGCAGTGGAAGATGCGAAACCTCCCTATTCACGCGCGCCTGCAGCCTGCGGACGTGGTCCTCCATGGACACGTTGGGGTCGAGCACCGGTCGCCATCTGATTGGTTCCGCCATGTGCGCCCTCTCATCCGGGGATGCGAGCATGGATTACAACCTCATGGACTTGTTGTAGAGGGCCTCGTGCTGCAGCCTGGCCTCCTCCTCGATTAGGTTGACCTCCAAATCCCGCGGCGGCTGACTCCGAGCACTGCCCCTCGACCTCGCCCCTCCACTGCGAGTAGGCTGCAGGGAACGCGAGCAGTCTGTGCTCTCCAGCGAGTCTTCTGACGAGTTGTGGGAAGAAGACATCAGGGGCAGGGATGTTGCTTTGCACAGGGAGTGTGGTATATATATAGAGGGGTGTCATTAAAGCAGCTATCTGCCACCTTTAATTTCGTGCAGATCTGCACTCGGTGTTCTGTGGTGCATATCAGCTATATGCGCCACAGAAATTCAATATTCTATGGCGCATATAGCCAATATGCACCACAGAACACTGAGTCCAGGGGCCCACAGTCTGGCCACTGCACCCTATGGGCAAGGCTCTGTGGCTCATATGGGAGATATGCGCCACAGAAGTTCCTGCGACCAGATCTGCACAAAAAGGTGGCAGCTTTGCACCCCTTTATCTACCACCATCCATTTCGCATCCTTCTCCCCCCAGCTCGTCTTCCTCCTCTCTCCCACCCTATTGTGTCCATAATTTTCTACATTTTGTTATTTTAAACCTACTATAGTTGATAGATTGGTTAGTGAAAGCCTTTCTCCAACTAGTAGATCTAAAACACACTTAATTTTCTTCTCCACATCTCTATTATATCTCTATAGATCTATTGGTCCACACTCTCTCACATCGTGCTCTTGACTCGGTATTCAATCTACCCGGTGAGTAATTGGCCATGAATATGCATGTTTTGTGGTGTAAAGCTTGTCGCGCGGGCGGTGTGTACATGTGATGCATGCATGGCGTGAAGATGATGTTTGTGCATGAAGCTTGTGTGGTGCATGAATGCTTGCATGGGAAGAAGTTTCTTGTTTTTGCTTGTCTTCCCAAGTGTGGTGCATGGATGTTTGCCGAAATGTTGATTCATTTACATTTCGGCAAATTTTTGCACCACCCATATGTCCTACTTTTAGTAAGGTCATGTCGAAGTTTTCCGGCGATCATGCATGTGTGTTTGTGTGTGCATAAGGTGTGGTTTAAAATTAACCTACTCTCTGTATTTTGCTCTATACGTGCATACCGCGCAGGTTACCATGGTCGTCAGCATGAGCGAAGGTCGAGTTACTAGGTATAAGAAAGACACGAAGGCAGACATGATTCGGAACAACAAGACCCAGATAAGATGTCCATGTCGAACATGCAAACTCCAGAGCTGGATCGACCCTGATTCTAGACAATTGGAGGATCACCTGCTCAGGCGCGGTTTCATGCGCAATAACTTCGATGAGGAGCCGACAGTAAATGATGCTGGTCATCATGAAGACATGGGAGGGCAAGAAGAAGAAGAGTCTCCCGGCGGGCATTGTCATGATCACGAAGAATATATCGGTGGGCATGATAATCATGACAAAGAAGGAGATGTCGACGGGAATGACCATCATGAAGAAGGAGAAGAAGCAAACAGCCAGACGCTGCTAACTCATGTCGACGGGAATGACCATCATGAACATGAGGGTGTTAAGGGACCCTCATGTTCAGGAACTGCTTCTCAAGGAGACGAGCAACACCAAAGCTATAGCTAGAGAGAAAGCCAAGATGGCGCTAATGGAGTTAGATGGGATGACTCCATTGTATCCTGGGTGTCGGCCCGAGGATACACGCTTGAGTGTAATGATCAAGGCTCTAGAGATGAAGGCAGAACACAAATGGACCGACGTGAGCTTCAATGCTAACATGGAATTCTGGCATGATCGTCTTCCTAACGGAACACATTGCCAACAAGTATAGAGGAGGCCAAGAAAATTGTGTGCCATCTCGACCTACCACACGTTAAATACCACACATGCATCAATGATTGCGCACTTTATCGTAACGAGTATGCGGAGAGAACCACATGTCTGGTTTCAGCCATGGACGGTACAAGATAGGGAACAAGAAAGTTTCTCGAAAAGTGGTATGGTACTTTCCTATCACTCCCCGTCTATAGAGATATTTCGTAGATCCTAAGGAAGCAAAGCTAATGCAATGGCACGGGGAAATGGAGAAACCCTAAGATGATCCAGAGAAGGGGAATGCATTGGACATCGAGTTCGAAGAGTTTGGGGGCGATGCAAGGAACGTCAGGCTTGGTATGAGAATCGATGGACTCAATCCTTTTGGCAACCAAAGTAGCACACATAGCACGTGGCCCGTGTTTGTATGGCCGTACAACATCCCCCCGTGGTTCTGCACAAAGCAAAGGTACGTACACATGAGCATTCTTATTTAGGGGCCAAAACAGCCAAGTGTCGATATGCATCTTTATCTCGAGCTGTTGAAAGAGGAGTTAGCCACGTTGTGGGAGACGCCAGCCCATACGTGGGACGCCTACACTAAATAATATTTCCCTCTAAGAGCCGCGCTGCTCACGACGGTGCGGTACTATCCTGGTTACGCATATGTATCGGCCCAGGTGAACCACAGACACAATGCATGTGACAAGTGCATGGATAAGACCCCGTATCTCCAGCTACCCAAGGATCCCGGGTCTTTGAAAACCATGTTCCAAGGGACTCGAAAGTGGCTTTCGCATGGATCACCCATGGAGAAAACGCGGTGAGCTATTCAATGGTAAAGACAAGTTCGAAAGAGCCCCGTGTACGAGGAGCGGCGAAGAAATCGAGGAGCTTCTGAATAATTGGGATGAGTGCCCAGCGCTAGGAAAGAAGCGACCAAGGACAAAGCCGCTTCTGGGTGTATGGAAACAGAGGTCTGTTTTCTGGGACCTGCCGTATTGGAAGGTCCTCAACATGCCCCATAGCCTCGATGTAATGCACATCATGAAGAACGTTACTGAGAGTCTGCTTGGCACTGTCCTCAACATGCCGGAGAGGACCAAGGATGGACCGAAAGCAAGAAATGACCTGAAATTGCTTGGCATCAAGAAGGAGCTTCAGTACCCTGATAGTGATGATGACGACGATCAAATGGAAGGGAGTCAAGGTTGCCGCAAAAGCATCAAGAATGAGCCTCTTCACTCTATGTCAGGAGGAGATCGAGCAGTTTTTCAGGTCCCTCCTAGGAGTCAAAGTTCCTCACGGTTACTCGGGCAAGATAAGAAGATATCTCGATGTAGCGGAGAAGAGGTTCAGCGGTATGAAGTCCCACGACTGTCCCGTGATGATGACACAGATACTTCCAGTTGCCATGCGAGGGATAATGGACGAGCACGTCCGTGAGACGCTGTTTGTCTTGTGCAACTTTTTGATGTCATCTCTAGGAAGTTGATCGGCATGAAGCAGCTCGACAGGCTACAGGAAGAGATCATGGTGATACTATGCGAGCTCGAGATTTACTTTCCGCTCGCATTCTTTGACATCATGGTGCATCTACTTGTTCATGTCATGGATGCCATCATCCAGCTCGGGTCGACATTCCTGCACAACATGATGCCATTTGAAAGGCTGAACGGTGTCATCAAAGGGTTCGTTCGCAAAAGGTCATGTCCAGATGGAAGCATAGCCAAGGGCTTTCTGATCTACGAGTGCATATCTTTCTCCCAGAACTATCTAACCACCGAGAATGAGGATGTTGGAATACCCACCAAGAAGCGCCTCGGAAGGCTCGCTAGGTATGGTCATCGCGAGGGCCACCGCTCACTGCATGTCGGCATTTCTAATCGATGCGCTGACTTTGGCAGGCACACCGAGTCGCACTACAACACATTGAATTGGTCAGCCCTTGGGTGGAAGAGCACAAAAGCTTGATCGAGCAGGAGTACATGGACCGGGCCCGCCCGAGGAAGAAAGGATACATAACAAGAGAACATAACTCCAGCTTCACGGGTTGGTTCAAGAAAAGGCTGCTGTAGAATCCCCCGCAGACACTACTAGGAAAACAGCTATAGGTAATCAGCACATCCGTGGCTCACATGGTTGAAGTGCCCCACGGCTAAAACAGGCGTGGCTCACCTATGGGCAGTACCCTACTTGTAACTAGAAAAACCATGGCGCACATGGCCATAGTGCGCCACAAATATGTGTGGGACACGGCCCTGTTGGCCACATGCCGCATACGCGTAGCGCACATAGGGGTGGTGCGCTACGGTTGTTGGGGATGGCCATAGCGCACATAAGGCAAGTGCGCTACGCCTATGTGAAGCCCCCTCTGCTCCTTAAACGGGCATAAACATGCATGGCGCACTCTGGCCATGTGCGTCACTGATGTGATTTTTCCCTGTGGCGCACTGGGGCCATGTGCGCCACGGATGTGTCGACCTGCACAAACATATGTGATCATATGATCATTTCCACCACCCCACACTTCACTTTCCCCTTTTTCTTCCTCCTTAGATCTAGTCGGGATCCTTCTCCTTCCCACCTCAATTTCTCCACCCATTCACCATTTTTAGCATGTAGAACTTGCCTTGGATGTTACATAAGTAATATAGGAAGCTCTCCTCTCTCATCTCCTTCTCCGGTCTCGCGCGCACCTCTCCTTTCCATCTTCTCGCGATTGATCTCTCATCTCGGTAAGTTGTCCATGTAAGGATGTGTTCATGTGTATATGGATGATATGGTCATATGTATGTAGATGATCGATGCTCATGATGTGTGTATGGAGAGGATCGATATGGTCATATGTGTGTATATATGGAGAGTATAGATGATGCTCATGCATGTGTGTATGGAGAGGATAATGATATGTTCATGTGTGTATGGATCTCTGTCTCTCTCTCTCTCTTGTGTTTGTATGTGAACAAGTTGCCATTTGTTTTGCCAAAATGTTGATTCATTTCCATTTTGGCAAGACTTTGGAATTTCGCAAAGGTCCTAATTTTAGGATAGGTCATGCCGAAATTTTCTATCGACCATTGCATGCATGCATTCATTATGTGGTTCTAATAGACATCTAATTATACCGTGTACGCCGTGCAGGCAAAAATAGTCCGCATAATGAGCGAAGGCATTGTGGCTAGATTTTAGAATGTGCGATGGCCGACATGATATGAAATAACAAGACAGATATAAATATGTCCGTGCAGAAGATGCAAACTCAACTAGGTGATCGACCCAGATTCTGGGAATCTGCAGGCGCACCTGCTCCGCCATGGTTTCATGGATGGATACACTCGTTGGATAAGAGATGACGAAGACGATGGAGATGGTGAAGGTGGCCAACATGACGATGATCATCATCACAGCGAGAACGGGTGAGATGATGAAGAGTCTCCTGGAGATGGTGAAGGTGCGGAAGCAGACCGGGATGATGATGATCTAGATGCCGGAGGAGCAGACGACGATGGAACAACTTCAGGCTGGGTGCAGGACCCTTATGTGCAAGAGCTCCTTCTGAAGCAGACGAGTAACACCAGGGCTGCCGCTAGAGAGAAAGCCAAGCTTGCGCAACTTGAGAAAGACGCGGTTACTCCATTGTATGAAGGATGCAGGCCCGATGATACCCGGTTGAATGTAACGCTCAAGGCTATGGAGATGAAGGCAAAACACAAATTGAGCGACGCAAGCTTCGACGATATGATGGCATTTTGGCACGATCGCCTCCCGGAGGGGAACACATGTCCAACTAGTATCGAGGACGCCAAGAAAATCGTCTGTCCTCTCGATCTACCGCACGTTAGATATCACGTATGCATCAACGATTGCATCATTTATCGGGGCGAGGACGCGAAGAAAACCACATGTCTGGTGTGCGGCGTGAGTCGATACAAGAAAGGGAATAAAGCACCTCGAAAAGTGGTATGGTACTTTCCTATCAATCCTCGTCTGCAACGCTATTTCGTGGACCCTAAGGAAGCGAAGCTCATGCGATGGCATGAGAAAGGAAGAACCTAGGAGATGATGATGATGACCCCGAAAAGGATGAGCTGCCGACGCACCTTTCAGATGCTAGCCAGTGGAAAGCATTGGACCTCGAATTCCTAGAATTCGGTGGAGATTCGAAGAACATCGGGCTTGGTGCGAGCACCGATGAACTCAATCCGTTCGGTAGCCAGAGCAGCACGCACAGCACTTGGCCTGTGTTTGTATGGATGTACAACCTCCCTCCATGGTTGTGCATGAAGAAGAAGTACATACAAATGAGTATGCTAATTCAAGGGCCAAAACAACCTGGTACCGACATCAATCTGTATCTCGGGCTGTTGAAAGAGGAGCTAGCCATGTTATGGGAATCTGGTGCCAATACTTACGACGCGTTGGTCACTACGGTGCAAGACTATCCAGGTTGCGGGTATATCTCGGGGCAGGTTATCCAAGGATTCTGCGCATGCGGTAGGTGCATGGATAACACAAGCTATCTCCAACTAGAGAAAGATCCAGGGTCATCGAAAACCGTGTTCATGGCGCACCGGAGGTGGCTCGGCAAGAATGATCCATGGAGAAAACGTGGAGACCTGTTCGATGGCAAATATGAGACCCGAGGAATCCCAGAGCGTAGGAGCAGCGAAGAAGTGGAAGAGTTGCTGAAAAACTGGAAAGATTGTCCTAAGCCTAGAAAGAAGGCGAAAGAGGCAGCAACAAGACAAGCCGCTGATGAAAGGTATGGAAAACAAGGTCTGTTTTTTGGGAGTTGCCATACTGGAAGTTTCTCTGCACGCCTCATAGACTCGACATCATGCATATCACGAAAAACGTGTGCGAGAGTCTGGTCGCCACCATAATCAACATGCCAGATAGGACGAAAGATGGTCCGAAAGCAAGGCACGACCTGATATGCTTGGGTATCCAGAAGGAGCTTCACGGAGGACGCACTACTCCTGATGATCAGGAAGATGACGATGATCATGAGTCGGAGAAGACACAAGGTCGTCGGAAGGGTAAAAATTTCAAGAAGAATGAATATTACTGCCCTCCTTCTTGCTTCACTCTAAGCCAGGATGAGATCAAACAGTTTTTCAAGTGCCTTCTAGGAGTCCAATTTCCTTACGGCTACGCGGGCAAGATAAGCAGATACCTAGACGAGGCGAAGCAGAGGTTCAGTGGCATGAAGTCTCATGACTGTGTCGTGCTAATGACGCAGGTACTTCCGGTCGCACTAAGAGGGATAATGGACGAGCACGTCCGTGAAACGTTATTTGGCCTCTCCAAGTTTTTCGACGTCATCTCTAGGAAGTCGATTGGCGTGAATCAGCTCGGGAGGCTACAGGAGGAGATCGTGGTGATACTATGCGAGCTTGAGGTCTACTTCCCACCCGCATTCTTCGACATTATGGTGCATCTGCTGGTCCATATCGTGGAGGACATCGTACAACTCGGGCCGATGTTCCTCCGCAGCATGATGGCGTTCGAAAGGATGAACGGACACATCAAAGGATATGTTCGCAATAGGTCCCGTCCAGATGGAAGCATAGCCAAGGGCTTTCTGGCCGAAGAGTGCATCTCTTTCTGCACGAATTATCTAGATTTCGAGAACCCTGTCGGTCTTCCCGTCAACAGGCACCTTGGCAAGCTCGACGGATCTGGTCACCGAGAGGGTCATCGCATACTGCATGCAGACTTCGATTTTCGACGCGCAGACTTTGATCGAGAAAACCTCGTCGCGCTACAGCATTTAGAACTGGTCGATCCTTGGGTATAAAAGCACAAAAGGTTAATCGAGAAGAAGTACAGTGACCGAGGCATATAGAGGACGCAGGGAGGAATAATCAAAGAGCACAACTCAGATTTCACGCATTGGTTTAGGAAGACGCTCCTTGATAATCCCCCGCGATCGCATTCTTCTGACACAGAAAAGATCATATTCACCTTGTCGCGGGGACCGATGCAAAACCTGGTGACCTATCAGGCATATGATATCAACGGATGCACATTCTACACGGACGAAAAGGACATCAAGTGTGATTATGAGAACTCAGGCGTAACGTTGGAATTCTACACCGATGACAACATGAAGGAAAGATTCTACGGAAGAATCGAGGAGATCTGAGAGCTCGACTACTGTGGAGAAAAGGTGCCGATCTTCCGTGTCAGATGGGCAAAGAGCGTCGAAAGAGAAGACCTGTATTTCACAACCATGGTTATACCCGAAGCAGCCAAATCCAAGGCCGCCGGTGCGAACGTGGCCGTGAAAAATGAACCGTGGGTACTGGCTATCAAAGTGGACCAATGTTTTTTCATTACCGACCCGACAAAGCCTAGCCGTGTTGTCATGAGGAGAGGAAAAAGAAACATCATCGGAATGGATGGAGTCGCCAACGAGCAAGACTTCGACCAGTACGGCGATCCAAAGATTGAAGATGATGACGACTACGCTGCAGCAACATACATCACAAGAAGAAAAAGGACAACCCTACCCAAAAAAGGTAGCCCGTTCGAAAGAAGAAACATTAAAGTGTCGGGGCTAAATTATTCAACTGTGGCAAAGAAGGGAAAAAAGATTGTAAAACGCTAGCTGAAAAATATTGTAAAACTCGTGGTCGAAAAAGATTGTAATATTCATGGACAAATTATTATGACATATTTGTATCATGGACAAATTATTATGACATATTTGAATCATATTTAATTTGTACCACTTTTATGACATATATTATCACTTTCGGGCATTTTTGGAATATTTAAAAGTATTTTAAAAACAAAACAAAACTTTTATGGAATATATCACCAGTTTTGGGAATTTTTTAGAACATTTAAAAATATTTTTAAAATAAAAATATAAAAGGTGGGCACCAGGATTCGAACCTGGGTGCTCACAAGTTTATATTAGAGCAGTGGGTGGAACCAGTGGGATAGGCTAGTGTAGTTGTATAATAATGGTTGCCGCGTCTTCTTATGTGACTAGTAGTACCGAGTTAGGCGTAGCGCACCCTGGCCAAGTGCTCTACGGTTTACGCCTAACTCGGTACTACTAGTCAACCGTGCCACGCCCGCGCGCCTCTCCTCCCCATCTCAGACACCGCCGATCTCATCCCCACTGCCACCCTCAGACACCGCGGATCTCGATCCGCCGCCGCTCTAGGAGGAGGACGTGGAGGAGGAGGAGCCCCGTGGATGTGGAGGAGGAGGACGCTCGAGGAGGAGGTCGTGGACGTGGAGGAGGACGCTCGAGGAGGAGGTCATGGACGTGGAGGAGGAGGAGGCCCGTGCCCGTGCGCGTCCGAGGAGGCCCATGCCCGCCCACCATCGTCGTCCTCATCGCCCGCCTGCCTAGCTCCGCGCTCCCTCCTGGTGAGTCCCCTGCCCACCTCCCCTCTCTCCCTCTCTCCCTCTCTCTCTCCCTCTCTCCCTGCTGATTTCTTCCCTTGTCCAGGAGGGATAGTAGTATTCGATGTAATTCATCAACTCTTGTTGTTGTTGTTAAAGGCCTATTTCTAGTGGACGTCGCGGATTAGTGCCGTGTAGTAGTAGTCTTTATCGAATTTTGTTTTGTTGTTGTGGTTTGAGTCTGGTGATAGGATTAATAAGAGCACAAATATTACTACAGTTGATCTTCTGCTTTGCCTTCCTGTCAGTGCAATGTTTGGTAATGGTAGGACTACTTGCTGAAACAATTTCATCTTTATTTGCAGCCGCGCTGACTGGAATCTTGAGTTTATTTTGTTTTGTTTGTTGGGAACAGAATTGCGATGATATCCAAATTATTTGCACACAAGGCAGATTGATGCAAGATTCATAATATCCAAATTAGTTTTATCGTAACCATTTGAACATACATAGTTCTATCATAACTAGTAACTTATCCGGTTTTATTTTTTATTTGGATGCGCTAGAAAATGACTGATAATTTGACCTAGGATCCAGTCTCATGTTCTTATCTAGCTGCATATTTTATTTCCCAGCACAGACATCAAGGTGGTTTTAGCTACTCAAAAACAAAATTCACCTTCTAATTTTCTGTAGCTAATAGTTGCTGAAAATACAAACTAGTGCTCCTCGCCACTATGATTGACGGATGCCCTGTTATGTTTTACAACGAGTTTTACGTAAAGATTCTTGGCTTTTGTTTGTGTATAACAACCATTTACTTGAACCAAAACTTGGTGGTTTGAATTTAATATTAGAAGATCAAGGATTAGAAGTGGTTGCTATGTATATTTAGGTGCTACTTCTACTGCTGAGTGCTATTTAGGCTCTGTTTCTGAAAATGTATATATAAGCTGTATATTTAGAAGTGATTGCTATGTCAATATAACCTGGGGATTAGAAGTGGTTGCTATGTATGTATAAGCTGTATATTTAGGCTCTGTTTCTGAAAATGTTGAGTGCTACTACTACCGTGGAAAATGATTTAGGTGCATCAATATTTTTGGGATGATTAGAAGTGGTTGAGTGCTACTGCTACTGTGGAAATAAAACTGTTGATGAGACTGTGGAAAATGTTGAGTGCTACTGCTACTGTGGAAAATGATTTAGGTGCATCAATTTTTAATCATGATCTGTTGTAATTGATTTATGTAGGTTTAATGATATCATTATTATAATTGACGAGATATGGAAATAAAACTATTCTAGTCCCTTCCCTTGATTTTGCTTATTTAAGGTTTTATAAAGTTGATGCTTTGATATGTTGGTGGCACATTTTTTTTCTTTTCAAGTTAAATTTTGTTAGTTAAGCTCATCTGAACATGGTTCTGTATTGTGGATGTACTGTATGTTCTGTATGTTCAAGTCAAAATGCTGGAGAACATAGTAGTACTGTATGTGCTGCTAATATATGTGCCAAGCTACTGTTTTGCAAAGCTACTGTTTTTGCAAAGCTATCTGGAGCTACTGCTTTTGCAAAGCTACTGTATGTGCTGCTACTATATGTGCTGCTCGTTGCTACTACTATATGTGCTGCTGGATCTGGCCATTTATTTTTATATACCTAGTAATGATCTTGTGCTTGTTGTGCTCGTAATGTGCTGGTATTGTACTGGCTGTGCTGGCTGTTCTTGTGCTTGTACGAGGCACTTTATTATGTTGTGTATGTAGGTTCTTGTATGAAATGAGTCCCGATTTTTGACGGAATGTTGATTAACTTCCGTTTCGGCAGAAATCGGACACTCCTAGTTTAAGAAAATTAGCAAAGGTCATGCCGGATTTTTCCGTGCATTTAACCAATTATTTGTTTTTTATTAGTGCAAAGATGTGTGACAACGACGAGGCTGGATGTTCTAAGCGCATCAACGCTGAAGGAGAACTCAGACCTCCGAATCAACAATTGACATTCTGGGAGGCGGCCCAGCGGCTAGAAGACGATGAAGAATACCATCCTTCGGAGAGCGAGGATGATGAGATGGAAGACGCGGAGGAAGAAGCCGAAGGAACGGCGGATGATGAAACCATTGATGGCGGCGAGGGCACAGGGAGTGGTAGCAATCCTCCTAAGAAGAAGAAGAAGCCGAAGGAACGGCGCCCGAACACGATCGGCGCCGTCAGGGAGGAAATTACCGAAGTGAGCCCATCAGGGGCTCCTTTGGAGCCCGCCCTTGTCGTCAAAGGGTACGGTGGGCAAGTGGCGGCGATCACCTGGACAACCATCTCGATCAACACCGAGAATCTCCGGTATAAAGATAATGGGCACTTGCGCACACTCCTCTTCGAGAAGCTGCACGCAAGATACAAGTTCCCCGCTAAGTATCAGAACACAAATTATCATGGGAACGAAGTAAACAAATCCGCCCTCACAAAGATGAGCACCGCCCTGTCCAGCTGGAGAACCCGGATAAAGAAGAAGATCTATAAAGAAGGCAAAAGTCTCGAGGAGATCCAGAAGATTGACCCGCAGATCACCGAAGATCAGTTTCAGGAGTTCAAGGAGAGGTGTGAATCCGAAAGAGCCCTGGCCAATAGTAATCGGGGAAAGGTGTTGTAGGCAATGAATATAGGTCATCACCATCTTGGATCTTGTGGATACAGAACCGCGGAGGCCAAATGGAATAAGGAGGACGAAGAGTATAGATCCAAGGGGATAGAAAACCCTGTTGTGAAATTCGAACCCGGGTAGGTTCGAAACTTCATCAGGGCCCATTACCATGTGGACCCAAAAACCAAACAACTCACCGCGGATCCTGCGGTGAAGGAATTCGAGGAAATTGTGGTAAGTAATCTAATTACCGCGGATCAACTTGATTGCAATCTATTCGATGATCTAAACGATTCATTGTTACTTCTTCTGCAAGAGGAGGAAATTGTTGCTAGTCATGGATCCCAAGGTTCCTCATCCCAGGGGTCGACGGCGGCCACACGGTGGGATAACCCTTTTAACAGGTCGATGAACCGGGCCAAGAAAATAGAGCCGGTTACGAAGAAGCCGTCATCGGCTGGCCGTCTGGCCGGCCTCGGGGGTAAGAATTGGGTGGATCATTTTGGTCCACCGCCGAGGACGAATGTGGCGCCGTCGGGAAGGAGCGAGGAGGAAAACTGCGAGGTTCAAGAACTTAAGGAACAAGTGGCGCTGATCCCGCAGATCGTCCAAGACAACCTGGCAATCACCCTCACGTCCTTCCTGCCTACCTTGGTGGAGTCAATAGCGAACTGGAGTGCCGGTGGTCAAGTAGGGCTGTGCCCGATTCCAAGCATGGTCAGCAGCCACTCGAAAAACGCGGAGCCGAGGAATCAGGCGAACTACGTGTTCGTGACTCCGCCCGCTAGCACCGCGGCGCTGCAAATGTTGGTGACTCCCCCTGCCATCACCGCGGCACCGGAGTACATGTTGGTGCCCCCTGCCATCGTCGCGGCGGCAACGGAGCTCCAAGCACCCGTCGGTAGGGAGAATACACCGGCGGCCAGCACCGCACCATCAAGAAGCCCTTCCGTCTCTTGCACGCCCGTCGCCGTATGCGGTGCGTCTACATTAGCCGATCTCGACGCCATCACGGTAAACAAATTGCTTTACCGCCTTTCACGCCATCTATTACTCTTATGGCATCTCTGACAACGCCGTACATGTTTTCCGCAGACGGATGTTCCTTGCACTCTCTTATGCTATGTGAACAACGAGCTGAGGGATGTTGCCAAGTGTACCATCGTTCAACCCTTGCAGCGCATGTTCCACTCAAGGACGATGCCAGATAGCGTGCACAGGGTTATAATTAGTCGGGTGCTAAGGGGCTGCGACGACCTGTAACCTCCCATTCAACCCCCAGGAGCGGATGAAGAAGATCCGGCTGTCCTTAGAATTTGCTTCAGCTTATTCTTGCTATGGCCAAAGAGCATGATCCGTTTGGGGATGGTGGGGGCCATCACGCCACAGACAACAGCACCGCCTGTCGTGCCAGCGACAAGCGGTGGCAAGGCCACCTTACCGCCCTCGCCGTCACCTCCACGCGGTGGGTCGGATGATCATGTTGATGATATGCACATGGCGCAGGATCCGGCCGAGGACGACGAAGACTAGAATGATCACTTTTTCAACACTCAGTTTAGCAACGAAGACCTAGCTGGTGGCCCCACAGAGAAAGCCACTATCACCAAGCGTCTGTTTGGTTCTCAGGAGACGCCTCTAGCTTGCGCCTTTACAGAGCCAGCTAATACAAGCAACCGGCCCTTTATTCTAAGCCCTGACACACTACATAGGGCGGCCGGTGCTCAGATTGCGGTGCCTGCCCGCTCTCCAAAAGGAAAAAAGGGCAGGAAAAGAAAATCTAGCAGCTCGAGCCAGCCGGTGGCATCAACAGCTGCGAATCCGATCAGGTTTCGGGACGGGCCACCAAGACCCGAGGGTATTATGTGGAGGATTAATGTGGCGGGTGAGCCCATGCTACCTAAGAATTTGCGGAATCTCGCCAGTTCGGAACTGCAAAGTGTGCATGACGGTGTGCTGACGATAGACAGACGCCTTCTATCGGAGAAAAATCCCTCGCACCCGGTATTCGTGATTAAGGTGCCACCAGGCTTGGGCTTCGTCGATAATGCCCCTGTGGATTTGTTCTTCCTGCGGTTCGATGACATCTTCAATATGTTCCACCTATACCCGCTGCACTATACCATGGTCCGTCTGTTTTATCTCATCCTGGCCATGCAGATCATTAGAGAGAACACACCGGGCATCGCTATAGTGGACCCCTACTACATGCGTGGCGGCTGCTTGGGTTCCCCTGTCGAACGACGTATCGTGGCCTCGTACCTAAAAAGAATCCTCGTGGCAAAAAAGACAAAGGAATACATTCTCGTGCCTTACTTTCCCGAGTAAGTCGTTATTCACTCGCCACCGTCGATTGGCTTTATTAGATTATCATCATTTTTTTTCGCAGAGATGAACACTGCACGCTCATCTCCTTATCGCTGAAGCATTCCCACGCCACGACTCGGGGAGTCTAGAAAGAAGAAAAACTACGACAAGATCAAGGAAGTTCTGGATGATGCTCTCACTGGCTTTGCCTCGACGGAAGGCACCACCTTCGTGCGTACGAAGGTCAAGTTTGGCAGGCACATCTTCAACCACGTAACGGAGTTCCCCTGCGTGAAGCAGCCGGAAAACAGTAAGAAGGAAGCCTACTACGCACTCCATCACATGAGGGCGTTCCTACTTGACCAGCAGAATTCTACGCTGCCAGATCATCTCAAACAGTGGTCCGAAGCAAAGCCCAAGATCACTGATTCAGATATTAGACAAGAGATGTATCGCATCCAACAGCAGTTTGGGGCAATCATCTTTCGTGATGTCATGACTTCGGGGGGGATCTTCTACGGAGGAAATATCCCGAATAACCGTCACATAGAAGATCGCCTAGAGATGCAGGGTGACTATAGGAAGTTCATGACGAGACAAGGCATCCTCCCGTTCCCTAAGACGAGCCTGAAGGCTTGATGTTGGCCTAGTTGTAGTTACAAACTATAGATGACCTTTGTGTGTGTGTGGACAAGTGTACATGCTACTATACTTATCTTATTAGGTTTATGAATCATCGCTTACTTCTTTTGCTTATTATTATTATATATAAATCAATGCTTGGTTTTTTTGCTTACTCTTTGGTCCTTTGCTCACTTTGGTCCTTTTTTCGTTACTCTTTTTTCGAGAATAATGCCGATGATTGAAATGTCGTGGAACACTATATATGTGAATGTGCTACGATGGGATTGTGAGCTTTGTGATATGCACAAGTCCAGGTCTTGTGCATCCTACTTGGCTCACGGTTCCATCGTAGCATATTCCTGTGTCCAACGACCTATGTATATATATGAGGTATTCTTTTCAAGTTATTTTTGTCTTTTTCGAGAATAATGCCGATGATTTAAATGTCGTGGCATAATATATATGTGAATGTGCTACGACGGGATAGTTAGCCTTGTGATATGCACAAGTCCAGGAATTGTGCATCCTACTTGGCTAACCGTTCCGTCGTAGCATATTCCTGTGTCCAACGACCTAGCTAGTTATATATGAGGCATTCTTTTCGAGTTACTTTGGTCTTTTTCGAGAATAATGCCGATGATTGAAATGTCTTGGCACAATATATATGTGAATGTGCTACGACAGGATTGTGATCTTGTGATATGCACAAGTCCAGGTCTTGTGCATCCTACTTGGCTCACAGTTCCATCGTAGCATATTCCTGTGTCGAACAACCTAGTTATATATGAGGCATGCCTTTTGAGTTTGGTCTTTTTGATTTAAGAGTACTTTCTATAAGTGTATCTTCATATGCGACTTTAATTATATATTTTTTTTCAATCATCGGTTAATTATTATTGTCAACTTATAGATGACGTGGTACGTCGTGTACAAGGGACGGGTTCCCGGAGTCTACGATGATTGGGAAGACTGCCGGAGACAGGTGCACCGTTTCAACGGCAATAGCTACAAAGGTTACAACACTATGGCGGAGGCGGAAGCTAGATACACGCGCTATCTAGTGGGAGTTAGGACAAGGAACCGAATGAAGACCTACACCTTCGTCGCAGCGGTGATCATGCTTATCTTATTTGGTTGTTTATCCCGCGTTTGTGTCTAGCTAGTTTAGATGTCTAGGAGAGCTTCCGAGCTCTAACTTGTTCGATCGACACATGTATTCGCATGTCACCAACTACTTTGTATCTTGATCGAAACAATGTAACTTATACTATGTATTCATGTATGAGACTTATCTATATGTATTTGTTTCAATCTTGTTTTTCAAATTGTGTATTTATATATATAATTGTATATCTTGTATCTGTCTGTGTATATCTGCCTGTAATATTGTATATAATCTGTATTGTATATAATCTGGCTCGGAAATGAGAAAAAACAAAAAAAAACACCTGTGGCGCACATGACCTACCTTTTGTGGCGCACTACGTCTAAAGCGCACCTCAAAAGCTTAGTGGCGCACTGGGAAGTGCACCACAGAAGATCCTACGCGTAGCGCACCTGCCCACATAGTCGTGGCGCACTAGCAGGTGCACTACACCTATCTCGACATAACCGTGGCGTACCAGGCAGTGCGCCACGACTAGGAGATAGCCGTAGCGCAAGGCCCGTGGTGCACCCCTAGTGCGCCACAGATGATGTTTACATGTGCGCCACAGACGATCGTTTTCCTAGTAGTGAGATGCCTTCTACGGAAGATCAACAACTCATATTATCCTTCTCATAGGGCCCATCGCATAACGTAAAGACCTATCAGTCGTACGACATCAACGGTTACAGATTCTACATCGAGGAAAAGGACAAGAATAGCGAATATCAAAAATCAAGAGTAACTATGATGTCCTTCGCCGATGATGAGACTACTATCATGGAAAGATTCTACGGAAGGATCTAGGAGATATGGGATCTCGACTACTGTGGAGAGACGGTACTGATGTTCCGTGTTAGATGGGCCAAGAACGTCGAAAAAGAAGGCCGATATTTCACCACCTGCGTTATACCCGATGCCAAGACGGCAAAGAAGGCCTCCGTGAAAAATGAGCCGTGGATACTCGTTAGCCAAGTTGATCAATGTTTCTTTATTACCGACGCGTTAAAGCCCAGTCGTGCTGTAGTGAGGAGGGGAAAGAGGAGCATCATCAGAATGGAAGGATCCGCCAACGAGAAAGACTTCGACAAGAACGACGATCCAAAGATCGAAGAGGAATTTGACAAGTACTTCAACATGCCTACTACTACTACAGTAAGAAGAAAGACCACACTACCTACGAAAGGTTGTCCGTTCACGAGAAGAAATCTCATAGTGCCCGGGCTAAAATATTCAACCGTGAATAAAAAGGGCAAGAGGAATGTGAAGAGAGGCTAGCTAGTTCGAAACATCACACGACGACGTGTGACCTTTTTTGTGTATTAGTTAGAGAATGAACATTAATCGTGATATTCGTATATATATGCATGTGTATGTGTTCTTGGTTTTAAATATATTTGAAACATATATATATATCTGTTCTTGCTTGTTTTAGTATAACATAATTAAATATATTTGTCACATATGATTAAAAATATTTTTTAAATAAGGATAAAAAGTATGAGACAGCCATGATTCGAACCTGGGCTGCACAGGTTTAGAGCCCAGGACATCTGACCACTAGGCTAAGTGAGTGTTTGATGCATACTACAACGCCGTGCTGCTTTTAGACCAAGAGCACATGTTCTATGACCTCCACAGAAGTTTCACACTTAGACAAAATACAGTGTTCGGCCTTCCCCTTCCCCCCACTTGCCAATTCCCCAAATCAACATTTTCCCACGCCAGAGCCTAGCGCCGCCCGCGTCGGAGCTAGTCATCGCTGCTGGAGGAGGAGCCCTAGCCACTAGAGGAAGAGCCCGTCGCTGCTGGAGGAGGTGCCCGTCGCCGCTGGAGGAAGCCTGTGGAGGAGGAGACTGTCGCCGCTATCGGAGCCCGTGGAGGAGGAAGCCAGCCATCGCCACCGTCGGATCCCGTCCCGCGCGCGACCTAGGAGGAGAAGGGCCGTCCCGCAGCAGGAGCACCGCCGCCACGACCACCTTCCCATCCCGCGCCATCTCGCCACCGTGGTACATGCTCTCTGTTCTTGCTTGTTTCTGTTCTTGCTTGACTGATTAGAGTTAGGATTTGACTGATTAGATTAGGGTAGGATTAGGGTTAGGATTAAATTGCTACTGATTGATTATGGTTAGGATTAGGTTAGGATGCACTCTGTTCTTGCTTGACTGATTAGGGTTAGGATTTGACTGATTAGATTAGGGTTAGATTAGGGTTATGATTAGATTGCTACTAATTGATTATGGTTAGGATGCTACTGACTAACTGTTTAGGGTTAGGATTAGAATTTGCTACTAACTGAATGGTGCTGATTAGGATTGCTACTAACTGATTAGGATTGCTACAAATGGAGTGAGTCATTGTAAAATCTATGACTTTTTTTTACCTTTGCCTTGTTGGTTTCTTCATTTGGCAAGTGCTGCAAACATGATCCAATACCATGAATACAATCATACAACTACTCCATACACAGCTAGGTTATTTTTGTTTTTATTTCTGGATTTTACTGCTTACTAATTAATACATACATAGCTACTCCATACAACTACTCCATACACAGCTAGATTTCTTCATTTGGTAAGTGCTACAAATGGGTTTTTTTTGTTTTTATTTTTGGATTTTACAGCTAGGTTATACCATTTATATCATTTGTCTAGTGCCTCATGAATACAAGCATAGTAAACAACTACTCCAGAGTAATAGAACAACTACATACTCTAGACTAGAACATTTATATGATTACATGTGTATTTTTATTTTACAACTTCAAGTATTTTTTTTGGAATTTACTACTCAGTAGTTGTCGATGAAATGTCACTCAGAAATCAATACACAGTATTTGCCAAATGATCTGACCTTGTAAAGAGCACTAAACAAGAGGGAAGTGACATATAAATAAACATATTTCTGCTATTTATCTGGTTGTAAAACATATAAATAAATATGTTTATCTGGTTGTAAATGATCTGATGTTTATCTTTATTATGGTTTAGTAATGCTCATTTGAATCTGTTAATGATGGGGCTGCTGTTATGGTTTAGTAATGCTCATTTGAATCTGTTAATGATGGGGCTGCTGTTTACTATGGTTCAGTAATGCTCATTTGAATGATGGGGCTGCTGTTTACTATGGCCTCAATATAGTTTCTGCTATAAATGATGGGGCTGCTATTTACTATGGTTTAGTAATGCTCATTTGAATCTGTTAATGATGGGGCTGCTGTTTACTATGGTTCAGTAATGCTCATTTGAATGATGGGGCTGCTGTTTACTATGGCCTCAATATAGTTTCTGCTATAAATGATGGGGCTGCTATTTACTATGGTTTAGTAATGCTCATGGGCCTGCTGTTTACTATGGCCTCAATATAGTTTCTGATGTAAATGATGGGGTTGTTGTTTACTATGGTTCAGTAATGCTCATTGGAATCTGTTATGGTTTAGTAGTGTTGTTCAGTAATGCTCATTTGAATCTATGATGGGGCTGCTATCTACTAGGATCTGTTATGCTTCATTCGAATCTGTGAATGAGATGGTGCTACAGAGTTTGTTTATTTTGTGAATGAGATGGTGTTGGATGATGATGGATGGTGTCAATTGGGTTATCCATGGGGCTGGGGTGTTTTTTCTTGCAGGGATTTCAATTGAGTTGCCCGTTTCTCCTGAAGTGTTGATTCACTTCCGTTTTGGTTGAGAAATGGGTACTCGTAGGTCGAAAAATTAGCAAAGGTCATGCCAAATTTTTCAGTCGATATTTGTGCTAAATTTTTGCCTCTTTTTTAGTAATAAAGCGCAAACATGTCGACTAACGACGAGGAAGGTCCTTCTAAACAAATGAGCGTCGAGGATTTAGCCCGAGAGGCCAACAAGTCGTTCTGGGGGCTGTCCGAAGAGCATGAGGAAGCGGAAGGAGATGAGAATGACACCACCACCAGCGACCGTCTTCGGAGGTGCTGGGGGCAACAAGGAAGAACCATATTACGAGGAGGACAACGACGACTACGATGGAACTAGTGAAGGCTGGGAGGAGGGTAACACCACCACAGATGGCAGCGAGCGCACAGATGGTGGTAGCGGCAACCCGGCTGCTATATAGAAGAAGAAGAAGAAGAATAAGAAGGAGATTAAGGATCGGAAGCCGCAAGTGCTCGCCAACGTTTGTGATGAGTTCACCGAGGTCATAGAAGGTGGCCAACCCATTGCGCTTGCATCGATTGCCTGTGGGTGCGGCATACACTCGGGTGCATCTTCCGTGAAAGCATGTCGATCACAATGAAGTACATCCGACGTAATCATTCTTTGGTCGAGAACCTCCTTAAGAACCTTCAAAAGCGATACACATTCCTAGAGAAGTTCAGAAACCTGGGGAGTAATAAGAACCCCGTGAACAAACTAGCACTGAAAAAGATGAGCAATGCCTTGAGCAGCTGGAAAAACCGGGTAAAGAACAACATTGACAAAGGTGAAAGCTGGGATATTATAAGTAGGAAAAATCCGATGCTCGATGACGAAGAGTTCAAGATATTCAAGATGGACTTAGATACCGCTTCCTCTAAAGCATGGACAGAGTGGGGAAAGACTATGCGATAGAAGAACATAGCTAACCACCGGCTTGGAAGCGGCGGATACATAGGGAAACAACCCATTTCGGACAAGGAGTATGCCGAGCTTGAACGCCTGTGTAAAGAGAACCCATGGCATAAAATCACAGACCTGCAGACCCGACAATTTGTCCAGGCCCACTACTACCTGCACCCTATTACAGGGGAGTTCGTCACCGATGACCCGGATGTGAAGGCCTTTGAGGATGAGCTGGTAAGGAATTTACCGCGGATCTCTCACTAAAATAATTAAGCCAAGAATCTAAATGCATGGGTTCACCTCTCCTTGTCTCTCTGCAGGAGAAGGAATTGAACACTATCGAGGACTTGTCGTCCTAGGATTCGGCGGCGGAGCCTTGGGACACTGCTTTCAACGAGGCGACGAACACTTACAAGAAGAGGGAGAATAATTTGCCACCAAAATCAGCTGGCCGTGTGTCCGGCTTCAGACAAGCATCAAGTTTACCGAGCACTACAAATAGGACACAAAGAAGAGGAGGGAGAGGAAGAACCAGTAGGCGGCTAAAGATAAAGCCGAGGTTGAAGATCTGAAGTTGAAGGTGAAGACATTAGAGGAAAAAGAGGGCGAGAAAGCAATGGACAAGTTATTGGAGGAGAAGCTTCGCGCGATCATCCCCCTGGGTTGATGGAGGGGCTAGCTGTTTGGAATGCGGGAGGTCGACACAGGACGATACACGTGCCCAGATTTAGCGGCAGCAACTCGAGCATCAACGTTGACGCGTCGCCGGAGTTGGTGACCCCGCCGGCAACCATAGTCGCGGCGCAACCGCAAGAGCTGGTCGCCGCATAGCTTCCCCCTGCTGCTCCCGCCAAAAATACCAGTATCGCACAGCCGGCGGTGGCTCCAGTACCGCGGGAGAATGCTGATGATAGGCCTGTCGCCGGGACCGGCCGTGTGTCGACATTAGCCGAGCTCAACACCCTCACCAAGGTAACTAATTAGTTACTCCGCTTCATCTTCTTTATGCGCCTTTGGTGACTGTCACCTCGATCATGATGCCCAACACATATGTGTTTTGACTCAAGAAGCTGCTTGCGTAATACTCCACAAAGTTGCCGGCGGCGAGTTGATGGATGTTTCCAAGGGCAATATCATACAACCGGCAAACCACACGATGCACAACAATGCAATGGACGATGCTGTGATGAGGGTCCGGATTGCTCGGGTGTTGCCAGGGTGCGACGACATGGACCCCTCTTTCAACCTTAGGGAGACGACGAACACAAGACCCTTGAAGAATGCCACGGCTGGCCCTTGACATGGCCGAAGACTCAGATTCGTCTTATGGGAACAATAGCGCCACCTCGATCGTCCGGCCACCACCTCGGATGCCACCTGTCACCGACGCCACCTCAATCGTCTGGCCACCACCTCGGAAGCCACCTGTCATCGTCGCCACCACCAGTCGCCACCAACAACTGTTGGGAGCATGTGGGCCGCCGCCCCATGGCAAAGCCGTCGCAACGCAACCGCCGTCTGTTGGGGATATGCTATATGGGCATCCTCATAGCATGTCCTCTATCCGGATAACCCGGGTGGCCTATAGTTGGTAGCATGGCCCATGGCCTACTGGGCGGCCCAGTTAGATGGATCCAGAAGGGAGGCCCATGCCGGATAAAGGAATCTACGGTGGAGTCACCAGCGTACCCGGAGCCTTCGAGTACAAGACACACAAGACTAATAATAGAGGGTATAGGACTCTGTAACCTGTTTGTCTAGGACTTTTATCTGTAACCCAAGGACCTGGCGACTATGTAGGTCGGGCCTATGGAAGCCTTTAGGGCATAACTTCAGACAACCTCATATAACCTAGTATCGATTAGCATACACCTTGCGCAGTGAACCAATCCCTGTAACTCGGCGTATTGCCATTATAGTGATTTATAGCAGGAGTAGGATTTCGCCACCGTTGTGGGATCTGAACCTGGGTAAGCTATGTTACCTCGTACCCATCAACCGTCTGCCTTCCCCCACGTCTCTAAAAATGCATTGTGAGGACCACTCCATTGCGTACTCATCGGCAATACCACGACAGTTGGCGCCCACCGTGGGGCAAGAGGCGCTTCAGGATCTTCAGCGGGCGAGGACCAAGATCTTCGCGAGATTCGGCGAAATCGTAGCCATCGGTCGCGTTATCTTCTCCGACAATGTTCCGATCGTCCCTCCCGACGAGTTCTGGATCCCGGCAAAGAAGAACCCTATGCGGTGTTCGATCGTTCCTATCAGAGACATCCACCTCTTCATTGGCGAAACCGACTTGGGCACTAGTTCCCTGGGAGTCGGAGGAGCATCAAGGCCCGCACGGACCACCTACGGGCAGGATACGTTCGTGGAAGGATCAATGTCGGATCTCTCTTCGGAGTTTGCCGGCAAAGATTAGAAAAATTTAAGGCCCACCCAAACCGCCCCTGTGCAGGATATTATGATGGAAGATCACTGCAAATCCGCCGGCTTCATCCGTGCATCTGGAAAGCAGAGATCCAAATTCGTCGGCGTGGTTACCATCTTCGATCTGGCGGATTACGTTCAGAGAGAGGGCGAAAAACCCGTAATTACCTCGCCAGGTGGCTCCGTATACGAGCCGATCTGGCCCACTACCCCAATGACGATGTTATGTATCACTTTGCGGAAGGACTAGACCAGGGAACACTTCTCCGGCATTCTCTAAGGCGGCAGCAGGCTTCAGGACGTCTCACCTTCGAAAGCATTGTGCACACTGTCAACAGCTACACGGAGGCCGAAGGGGCAGCTCAGACGGATCTCGCGCTCATTGGCGGAGCGTCGCCGCCTCAGCAACCGCCTCCGGCCGCCATCGCCGCAACAACACCACCACTTCCAGTCATCGTCGCTCCTGTTGCACCTCCACCCCCGTCATCGAGGAATTCCTTGCACCCTTCGACTCTGTGATTAACGTGCTCTACGCCGACTTCAGTGCAGATTCAGAGGAGATGGATTTCAGCCTGAAGGAACTAGACTCTGCCATGCAGGAGATGGAGGAGGAGTACACGCGCAACAAGCAGGCCAACAATGTCGTCACGTCCCGAGAGGTGTTCGTCACCATTGGGACGGCGATGAATGAAGATCAACCTGGAAGAGCTCCGCCTACAGCCCTGGACAAGGGGAAGAGACCACCTGTTGCTACCGATAATGATCGTGCAAAGGCCATGCCCCCTCCGCCTAACCCAGTGCAACAGCCGCAGGAACTCAGCACCGGACCGAGCAACGACAACACCGCAAACCCGCCGCCTCCGTCATCACGTCTGCTGCTTCCCAAGTCACTCCAGCTGATAGAGTGATGTACGTCAATCTCCTCTTCGAGCCACTGACCGTAGCTTATATCCGGAACATGACCCAGCTTGACGAGAAGCGCCAGCAGCTGCTGGAGGAAGCGCAGGCCATCGCGGAGCAAGGGGCAAAGCTAGATCGAGATGTGGTCAACACGTAGAAATCCATAGAGAAAGCCAGAGCAATGGAGGCCAAGTACAAGACTCTACTGCTGCAGCAGAAGGCCAAGAAAGCTCCTGTTCGCGTAATCAACGATCCTGGTGTGCGGCGAAACCTAGGATGGGCTCCCCCGAAGCCGGCACAGGCCAAGCCATACATTGACAGTGAAGGTAGGCAGGTGATGCCCACTCCTCTCCTCAACCTCTCCATCGCCAAGACCCTTCTGGAGCAGGATCGATCGCCTGAGGAAGTGGAACAGGTCTATGACCTAGTGGCCAAGGCGGTGAAGCAGCAGGAAAAGGCCACCTCTCAGAGGCTTGAGTCTGACCCTAGGTTTTGCTAGTCTATCCAGGATAAACCACCAAGGGACAGATCTCCTCTTGATGTCGGGTCTCCGATGGGTTCATCAGAACGAAGACAAAGGGATGCGCATAGCAGGAAGGATGATATCCCCATATCCTCCGACCACGGAGGAAAGGCCCAACCTCGTCGCCCATCTACACCGCCCCGTTCACCCCGACATCGCGAAGACCCCAAGGTTCACCGCCGTATGGATATGCCGCTGCCAAGGCAGAGCGACATCGTCATCCGCGACAACGCGGAGCAGACCCTTCATGACGGAGAGTGCAACCAAGGACACAAGAGCAGGTCACTCCATGACCCTTTGTGTCCAACAAGCAACCGCGACAAGCGTGAGGCGTTGCAGGAGAATAGCAGCAAGAAGGCTAACCCACCGCCACCTCCGCCTCTGTCGCCACCTAGCATTCACCATGGCGGAGGAGGCCTGCATCGTTCACGCAGCCCCTCCCTTGTTGACAAGAAGAAAAGAAACCCGGAGCCATACAACGCCCGTTCGCGGATAGATAAGATCCACGAGGCCCGAGAAGGACCATACCTGGGACCACGTTGCTTTGGACCTGTGATACAGTCCGCAACTTACCCCAAAGGTTTCTGGATTGACAAGACCATCAAGCCCTATGACGGCACCGCCAAGCCAGCTACATGGTTGCAGGATTACGGCAACACGGTGGAGATCGCCGGGGGTAACCCCAACGTCGCCGTCAAGTACCTCCCATTGATGTTGGCGGGCACAACCCGTCAATGGATTGATGACTTGCCGGAGAAATCCATTTGCAATTGGTTGGACATGCAAGAAGCATTCACCAAGAACTTCGAGGGTACGTACAAACGTCCCTGCATTGTTGGCGATCTACAACGGTGCGTGCAATAGAAAGACGAGACCTCTCGCGCCTACCTCTCCCGCTGGCTGGATATGAAAAATTCATGCGCAGGAGTGCACACTCAGACCGCCATGGCCGCCTTCATCGATGGGTTGGAAAGGGCACGTTGCTCCGACATAAGCTGAAGCTCTTGCAGGACAATCACCAGCTAGACTTGAACCAAATAATTTAGTTGTCCAGTGAGTTCGCAGCTTCCAATGACGATGCTCGCGGCTCTCTACCGGCAACGGCCGTTCCAACTCAAGCTCGGAGGAACAGCAGCACAAAGCGGAAGACCGCACCAGAAGAAAAGCATACTCCCAACATGGTCGCTATGACCTTCGCAGGGCGAGGTAATGGCGAACAACGTTGTCGAGGAAGGGGAGCTGGTCGTGGGCAGCAGCGAGGAAGTGAAACTACCTCGGCAGCGCTCCGTGTTCCCCAAACCTACGAGGAATACCACGATATGCCATGCTTCGTATACCTCGATGCCAATGGCAAGGCCACCCACACCAACCGTCACTGCAAATTCGTCAACGACCTCAAGGAGGATCCGGAGTCCGGCTACAAGCAAAGTCGGAAGAACAGACCGCGAGGCAAGGTCAAGGGGAAGAAGGAGGAGGAGTCCAAGGATTCAAGTGACATGGACGAGGATGTTGACCCCAAGTACGCCGCCAAGAGCGATGGCAAGGTTAAGAACCCCTTCGAGAGGATACTGATGGCCACTCTCCCCCTACCGTCCGGCAACATAAGACCTCCATGAGGATACTGATGGCCACTCTCCCCCCAGTTCCCTAGTTCCTGCGCTGGTCGGAGATTCCAATTACTTGGGACAGGAAGGATCACCCAGACCTCATCCCTACGGAGAACCAATACGCCATGGTCATCAACCCCTTGATTGACAGCTAAGAGTTCACCAAATGTATGGTGGATAGTGGAAGCGGCATCAACATTATGTACTTGGATACACTCAGAAGATGAACTTGAGGGAGTCAAACCTAAGACGAACCAACACCATCTTCCACGGT
This sequence comes from Avena sativa, assembly GCA_916181665.1. Lineage (NCBI taxonomy): Eukaryota > Viridiplantae > Streptophyta > Magnoliopsida > Poales > Poaceae > Avena > Avena sativa. The sequence continues at coordinate 16,700,883 of OV702296.1, forward strand.
GTAATTCCTTGTCGGGAGGCTCGGTCCCTTGGGTGCATCACACTCCAGGTCGCCTTTGGTGATGTTAATAATTACCGCCAAGAGCGCATGACCTTTGAGGTGGTCCCCTTCAAGAGCGTGTACCACGTCATATTCGGCCGCGACATATTCCACACCTTCATGGCCCAGATACCCGGACCAAACGGTGTCACCACCGTATCCGGAAGCTTTACCAAGGCTAGGGACTACGAGATTGGAGAAGCAGCCTATGCAGAAGCTGTCCTCTATAGTGATGATTTCAAGGAGATCCAGAGCAAGGTCGGTGCCTCGGAGAAGCCCGTGTCAAAGAAACAGATTTCCGACTCCGCTCCAGCATTCAAGTCCGCCATCGAGACCAAGCCGGTGGGACTTGTGTAGGCGATGCCTCTAAGACCACCACCATTGGGACGAACCTGGATCACAAATAGGAAAGCGCGCTCGTCGAGTTCCTCCGTGAGAATGGGGATATCTTTGACTGGCAACCTGCCGACATGAAAGGTGTACCTAGGGAACTTCCCAAGCACAGCTTAAACATTGATCCAAAATGCAAACCAGTGAAGCAACCTCTACGACGCTTTGGAGATGAGAAGAGACGCGCAATAGGCAAAGAGATAGCTAGGTTACTTAAGGCTAGTTTTATCCAAAAAGTCCTTCACACCCAATGGGTGGCCAATCCTGTACTTATCCCCAAAGAGGGAACCAAAGAATTAAGAATGTGCGTTGATTACACCGGCTTGAACAAAGAAAGCTCCAAAGATCCATTTGCTTTGCCTCGCATTGACCAGGTCATTGATTTGACGGCTGGCTCGGAGCTTTTGTATTTTCTCGATGCATACTCAAGATACCACTAGATGAAAATGAGGAAGTCGGACCAATTGGCCACTTTGTTCACTACCCCCTACGACACGTTTTGCTATGTTACGATGCCCTTTGGGCTGAAAAACGCAAGTGCTACGTATCAGCCGTAACACCCTCCGATCGGCCCTATGCAAGCTTTAGCGGTTCCCGCCAAACCCGCATAGAAACGATTCAGAGGTGCCCACCAGGCACTTGCGTGCGGGTGGAAAATGAACTAATATCATTACACAATAGTCCACGAAGGAACCCACAGAACAGATATATACAGCGACTCCATGAGTCAAGATTACATATATATAATACAAAGATCCAAATCACCTTGAAAACGATACAACGTCCGACTACGGACAAGAGTGCAAATGGGGCTAAGAGCCCTGAAGAATAACCAATGGCGTCCATAACCCTGCCCAGGCCAAGCCATATGGGTAACCCTGCTAACGACGTTGGTCTCAAAAACCTGCTTAAATAAAAGGGGTGCCGACAAATGGGAAAAGAAAAAGAGAGCGGTCAGTACTGAGGCCAGTACACGGCGAGACTAGAATTCAGCAGTCCTCGCCTACATAGGTATGCTGGGCTGAGGCGGCAGTGGAGCATGCACTAAACAACCTATATAGACTCAATACATCTGTCGGCTATCAGAGAGGGATAAAAAAGACATATTCAGATCCAACATGAAACTATCACCATGCATACCCATCCTGGTGTTTCCACCTCGAGCCAAAACAAGGAAGTCAAACCGAGGAAATCACACATTTGGCAGTTTTATTCATTCCATTATAGTTGCAACAATTACTACTGAGATATGGATAGCATGAGTCATCCGGATAACTTAAGCAGTGGCCAGTTTTAGTTAACCATTCCGTTGTAATTGCAATACTTACTAGTCAGATACATATAGCATGAGGCATCCCAAAACCCAGCAGTTTTTGGTACTTTTATTTAGCCATTCCGTTATAGTAAAGCTGATTACTAGTCATTATAAAGTCAAATTTATAGCACTAATTTAGTTATATTTGTCTATGATCGAGATACCGTGCTCCAAGTCGTCCATAAACGCGGACACGACTTTCAGAAAGTTTACCCTGCAGGGGGGCACAAATAGCAACACACGCACGATCAACCTCGGAAAAACTAAATGAAAATCCAACGAGGCATCACGACAAATAAATCGCAAGATTCATATAATATTTCAGGGGGCCACCCCACACAGCTACCCGCAACAAAGTTGGCCAGCTCTGAAACGGACCCAGAGGTTTGTGCCAATGGCTGTAAATGACTAGGAACCCGAAAGTGTGACTAGGATTGTCGATACCGTGAAAACATTCCACATTTGTTCCTAAACAGTACAAGCGCTCCACCCGCAATCGTAAATAAAGCAGTAAAACATGGCATAAGTACATGATAGTAATAAATCCCCAAACTACTTTGTGGCCCCAAGAAATAAGATATGACTCAAGCTCATGCTAAGTGGATTCATGGGACCACATGCGGATAGTGTGAATATTCAAAGAACATGTATCAAGTACTCGGGGTCCAACGAGACACAAGTGGACGGTTAAAAACCAAATAACATCTATTGCTACATTATTAACTACTTCAATTTTAGGTATTAAACGGTAATTAAAGCCATGATCATCTCCAACATTAAACATGCGGCGTTACTCCAACAACTGTGGAAGATCGACGGCACGACGCATCAACTGCACAAGCAACTACGACTCGCAAGGCCAACTATCTACTAAACAACAGGTACTAGGATGTGTCCATGGCAATATAAGGGCTGCAGGAAAGTATAACGGGGTACGGAATCTATAGCATCGCAACACAGATAGAAATAAATCAACAGGAGGAAGTAAAGACTAGAAATGTAAAATAGGTAGAAAGGGGGGGGGGAATGCTCGCCTGAAAACATTGTTGGAGATACATAACCGAAGAACTTGTCGAAGCTCACAACATCTCATCGTCCTCTCCGGGAAGAAGCAAAACACTAAAAGGAACAAGCGATGCAACAATTACAACTAATGCAGCAGAATCGGCATGATCATGATATCATGCATGACATGGCAAGTTAATGATGCAAACTATGTCGAAAAGGTATTAGAGGCATAGCACATTGGTGATATAGCATTCATGAGGCATTATTAATAAGAAACAATTAATTCCAAATTTTATTTATCATGTTTTCCTTGCATAAACAATATTGATTATAAATCTACTCTTAATGCAAATGATAACATGGATATCATAGTTGGAGAGGTCTTGTCGCGCTGATAGAGTTAGACATATCATTTTTCGAATTTGGATTTACGGTTTTAAAGTTATGCAATTATGAAGAAAAGATATTTATTATCATTTAAAATATTTTTAGATGGCATATTATCAATCGTTGCGTTTTTCTGAGAAGAAAACATACATCGTATGTTATATTTGATAAAGGCATTTAAAAGTTATTTAATATTACATTTATGCTTTTTGAAAACATTTGTGAACAAGGAATAAAAATAACACAAAAAGAATTGTTAATTACTGGGAGTTGAACCCTTGACCTAATGGTCGCGCCCAAGCTAAAACACAGGACAGTGGCCAAATGGGATGGTTGCTGGTTACTGTTATAATTCTATGACTTTTCTTTTTAACGAATCATAGATAGATGTAGGACTGACGTAAAACTGAAGAATACTGACAGTTTTCTGCGCGTTGCAAGGATTTTTGCGATGAAGATTTCAAGAGTTATAGAGCTCAGTTTGGAACAAGGTTTAGTGCGTTGTAAAGAGGGCTGTATCGGGAACATACACAAGCGAAGAACAGCGCCAGGGCATGATCGTCGAGGGCGGCAAAAATTCCGGAACAGAGGTAGTGCTGTGAACTGACAAACTGAAGAAATCTGTCGGCGAGTTCATTAAATCTGATGATCTTGTGAGGATGATTCCGAGGGCTACGGTCCTCGGAATTGAGCGTGGTTAGATGAGCTAGAAAGAGGAGAGTTAGGATATCACCTTGGTACCGGAGTTTCTATCGGTGGTGGGCTGTGCGAGATGTAGTGTCGCGGTGAACATAGGAAGCAGAAGAAGCTGCGTCACGCGCAAGCTGCAGAGACATCGAACCTTACCTACAGGAACAGGTCCTACCATGCCGGGTACTAAGTCGGACCCGAGAGGATCGACATCTATAGCATAGGAAAACATGGGGAAGGACTGAAATTGATCAGGCAGCTCACCAAGAGGATGTTGGCGTAGGTGGTGGTCATACTCGAGGGTGACCGTCGGTGATGTAATTTGGGGCAGCAAGAGCTCATTGTTGAGGAAGAATCTCACCAGATCGGACGTCTTCGGGCATCATAGCTTTCTCTAGAGGACAAGGACGAGGAGGAAGCAGCGCCGGATCAGATCCCGTGCTTGTAATGGCTTGGTGATGTCCAAGGAGGTAGGTAATGGTGCGGTGGTGCTCTTCTCTTGACATGAAAAAACAGAGGAAGGCAACGAGAGGAAGGAAACTCTGGGGTGGCGGCGCTTGCAGGTAAGATGGGGATGATTCTTAGGGTTTCTCGGGCTGCAATGCTGCAGGTATAAGGAGAGGGGGTCACGCGTGGTGACGAGGCTGAAGGGGAAGACGGGCACCTGCCCCATCTCTGTCTGTTGCTGAGAGAGACGAAGGGGACGGAGGAACAGGATGGCGTCGAGGTGTGAAGGGGTATAGGCCGAAGAGAAGGAACGGGCCTGGAAGAGGAAAGCACTGCTGGGCTATTTCTTGGCTGCTCTATTGGTTGCTAGGGATGCTTGCGCGTCTCGCCTTCATCGCTGCTGCTAACTGAGACCAAAACGGTACTCCAGTTTTGCTTTTTGCCCAAATTTTGAAGAATCCAGATTAGCTCGGAATTTCATAAAAACAAACATGATAGGACTGGTGCTATGAAACAATAGATCGACCCAACTAGCATAGATTGGCATAGCAAGAATAAAGAAGGGGGATAAGATTTAGTGAACTTGGTGTGAAAGTGAATCTAAACAAAGTTTGACTGTATTGAATTTGTCGCAGGGAAAACTTGCAACAGATAAAAAGAATCCTCTTTCAAAGATAAACGAGGGAAAAGGAGAAACATGTGCATGCCAACATAAACTCATAAGTATGTTTGATTAGAGAAGAATAACGATATGACCTCATGGACAACAAGTATTTGTTTGGGGTGGTAGAATTCAAAGAGAGGAATGAGCATGATTTTGAGAATACCCATACACACATGGACATCAAACAAATAGAACCACATGGCCACATATGGTGGGATGGAAGGTTAGTCATATGGGAAAAGGGTGTATTTGAATTAAAGGACCAAGGATAGTGTATTTGAACCACTATGGATCGTGATGGCCTCATGAATTCAAATGTACACCTAAACTTGAACAAAAGCATGAGAAGAAGACAAAGAGGAGAACCACACTCTTAGCATGCAAAGGAGGTAAATGTAGCTCCCACATTAATATTGTGAAAACAATATTAGATCAAGTAGGGAAGCATGGAATATATATAGGATCCATCCCCGTTATTTATGAGCTAGAACTAAATACCAAAAGAAATGCATGGGCTCATAAATAATTAAGATGGTGGATGGAACGAAGGAAGGTGGCAATGAAGATGGTGGAATTGTAAGGTGGTGACAAAGAAAGGTAGTGGAGCTAGAATAGATATGCCCCCAACTCAACTTGGGCATTTAAGCAATTTATCAAAAAACAAATACAACATATCAAGAGGCAAATACAAGTAATATAATATATGATGCATATGGGATAATAACAAAATAAATGGGTTTTATATGATGCTCAAATGCAAGGTGGTATGGTGACATGAGAATGATATAATGATGATGCAATAAATGACATGTAGGAAATAGCAATATATAGACTAGGAAAGTAGCATCACAATTGTTAGACAAAAGACGCGACGCTATCAAGTCACAAGCCTTGGCAGATTTTATTGTAGATTGTACGGAGATGCCAGATCCTACCCCATTGCCAGAACTAGAATAATTGGGTGTGTAGGGTTCGCAGCATAGAAAACAAAAAATTTCCTACGATGTGAACTATATACCAAGATCTATCTACTAGATACAAACAACGGGCGGATGTATATCCGTAGAGAACAAACCCTTGAAGACCGACAAAGCTTAACGAGTTCAACTCGTGGTTGATGTAGACGATCTCTTGCCGATCTCAAGATCGAGAGGAAGTCCTAGCGCCGCAAATCAGCAACGCATCCGTGCTCGCACACACGTTCGAGGCACCGAGAAACCTCCGCCTCCTCGCACCAGCGATGCAGCGGAAGCACAACTCTTTCTTGCCGAATAGCCACCGGGAACATGTATCTCGCTAGTCCGAGACCATGGGGGATAAATTCTAGAGGGGGAGAGAGATCCTTCACGAGGAGGTGTGAGAGACAAGTGAGGAGGGGGGCTCCTTTTATAGGAGGAGGGGGGAACCCCAAGGGGGTGGCCGGCGCATGGGGGTTGCCCCCTTGCCCTCCCCTCTTCATGTGGGTGGAGACTCCACTCACAAATCTCCTTTAAATTCCTCCACTCAAAAGTCCACTCAAATTCCCATTAAATTTCCACCAAATTTAATACAAACTCTCATTAAATAAAACTATTTTATTTTTATTCAGAATTTTGTCAATTACTTTAATGACAAACATTCACAAATAACCCCTTGCTAGAATTCTATTTCACATGCATAACCACTTTATGCAATTTCACCCGAAAACCTGTTTCGGTATCTAGTGAAATAAATTCCTGCGCTCGTTCATTCTTTCGGCATGAAACATTTGCTCCAATTGGATGTCGGTGTCTCTTAAGTGTGTCACCCTACGGTTCGTGAATAATGCGGACATGATCGAGACCCCTCTCAGATCAATAATCAGAAGCGGGATCTGGAGACCCATACTGACTCCCACACATTCAGCGATGACTTTCTTGTGATCGTCGGAACCTTTTACGCTAGTATCTTAATGCCTTTGTTTCACGATATATTACATGTCCGATATTCGATCATCGGTATCTCCATACCTAGTTTGATCTCGTTACCGACATGCACTCTTTTGTTGTTCCTGTGATATAACATTCTAGTGATCAAATCACTTGCAAGCTAATCAATGTGATATCACCGAGAGGGCCCAGAGTATATCTATCCGTCATCGGGATGAACAAATTCCACTCTCGATCCATGAGCCTCAACATAACACTTTATTAGTTCTGAATCCATCTTTATAATCACCCTGTTACGGTGTGATGTTTGATGTTATCAAGAAACTCTTCCGGTGTTAGCGATTGACATGATCTCATGGTCTAAGGATTAGGATCACTTCGTAAGTTATTATAGCAATATAAACTCAATGACTTTGATCGTAATGCTATACTTCGGATGAATGTTCATCACACCATTACACTAATGTTGTGATCCTGTTATTAACAACATCCAATGTCCATGATCAGGAAACCTTGACCATCTTGTTAATCAACGAGCTAGTTTATGAGAGAGGCATAACTAGGAACTTTCTGTTTGTTTATTAAACGCACATGTATTAACGTTTCCGTATTAATACAATTATAGCATGCAAAATAAACATCTATCATATACTTGGAATATACATAATAAACACTTTATTATTGCCTCTCAGGGCATATTCCCTTCAGTCTCCCACTTGCACTAGAGACAATAATCTAGTTACATAGTGGTAAATCTAACACCCATTGAGTTCTGGTGTTGATCATGTTTTGCTCTAGGGAGAGTTTTAGTCAACGGATCTGCTACATTGAGACCCGTATGTACTTTACAAATTTTTATATCTCCATCCTTGACATGCTCGCGGATGGAGTGAAACCGGCACTTAATATGCTTGGAATGCTTGTGAGACCTTGGCTCTTTGGCATTGGCAATTGCACCATTGTTGTCACAATAGATCACCATTGGGTCCAACGCGTTTGCCACCACTCCTAGTTCGGATATGAACTCCTTCATCCAAACTGCTTCCTGAGCCGCTTCTGAAGCAGCAACATATTCGGCCTCCGTTGTTGATCCCGCTACCACAGGTTGTTTGGAGCTCCTCCAACTAACCACTCCGCCATTCATGAGAAATATGTATCCGGATTGAGACTTAGAGTCATCCGGATCGGTGTCAAAGCTAGCGTCGACATAACACTTAGCGACGAGCTCTTCTTCACCTCCGTATACAAGAAACATATCCTTAGTTCTTCGTAAGTACTTAAGGATATTCTTGACCGCTATCCAGTGTTCCGAACCTGGATCCGATTGGTACCTACTAGTCAAACTAATAGCATGTGCCACATCCGGTCTTGTACATAGCATGGCGTACATTATAGAGCCTATGGCTGAAGCCTAGGGGACTTTGTCCATTATCTCTCTTTCTTCCGCCGAAGCCGGACTTTGAGTCTTACTCAATGTCTTGCCTTGCAACATAGGTAAGAACCCCTTCTTACTTCCGTCCATTTTAAACTTCTTTAAAATCTTATCAAGGTATGTACTTTGCGATAGCCCTATTAGGCGCCTAGATCTATCTCTATAGATCTTTATGCCTAATATGTATGACGCTTCACCTAGGTCCTTCATTGAAAATTTGCTGTTTAGATAACTTTTAACACTGTTTAAAAGATCTATATCATTTCCGATCAATAATATGTCATCCACATATAATATCAGAAATGCCACATTGCTCCCACTCACTTTCTTGTAAATACAAGCTTCTCCATAAGTTTGGACAAATCCAAACTCTTAGATCAGCTCATCAAAGCGAAGATTCCAACTTCGTGATGCTTGCTTCAATCCATAGATGGATCGCTGAAGCTTGCACACCTTGTTAGCATCCTTAGGATCGAAAAAACCCTTTGGTTGTATCATATACAACTCTTCTTCAATATTACCATTGAGAAACACGGTTTTGACATCCATCTGCCATATCTCATAATCGAAATATGCAGCAATTGCTAACATAATCCTAACTGACTTTAGCATCGCTACGGGAGAGAAAGTCTCATCGTAGTCAACTCCTTGAATTTGTCGAAACCCCTTTGCAACAAGTCGAGCTTTATAGACGGTCACATTACCATCAGCATCAGTTTTCCTTTTGAAAATCCATTTGTTCTCCACGGCCTTTCGGTCGTGAGGTAATTCCACCAAGTTCCAAACTTGATTTTCATACATGGATTCCATCTCGGATTTCATGGCTTCTAACCATTTGTTGGAATCCGGGATCATCATCGCTTCTTCATACGTCGCAGGGTCATCCTTTTCATCAACCATGAAATTCATGACAGGATTTCCGTACAGCTCGGGAGCTGCACGCGTCCTGTTTGACCTGCGAGGTTCAGTAGTACTCCCTTTCGGAGTTTCATGATCATTATCATTAGTTCCCTCTTCAACAGGTGGAGCCAACTCCGGAACAACTTCCGGCGCTGCGCTACTCGTCATACTTTGAAGAGAAGGTTCCACAACCTCTTCGAGTTCTACCTTCCGACTACTCACACCTTTCGCGAGAAACTCTTTCTCTTGAAAGGATCTATTCTTGGCAACAAAAACCTTGCCCTCGGATCTGTGATAGAAGGAATACCCAATAGTTTCTTTAGGGTATCCTATGAAGACGCATTTTTCCGCTTTGGGTTCGAGTTTATCCGGTTGAAGTTTCTTCACATAAACATCGCATCCCCAAACTTTAAGAAATTACATCTTAGGTTTGTTTCCAAACCACAATTCATACGGTGTCTTTTCAACGGATTTAGATGGTGCCTGATTTAAAGTGAATGCAGCAGTTTCTAGTGCATAACCCCAAAATGACAACGGCAAGTCCGTCAGAGACATCATAGATCGAACCATATCTAATAAAGTACGATTACGACATTCCGACACACCATTTCGCTGTGGTGTTCCAGCAGGTGTGAGTTGTGAAACAATTCCACACTCTTTCATGTGAGTGCTAAACTCGTAACTTAGATACTCACCTCCACGGTCGGACCGTAGAAATTTGATCTTTCTATTACGATGATTTTCCACTTCATTCTGAAATTCCTTGAACTTTTCAAAGGTTTCAGTGTTCCTATTGATCATCAACACTTGATGTTCCTTTTTGATCTCCACTTCTGCAGTTTTAAGCATTGACAGAAGCTCGGGGAGAGACTTCTTCATGCCTTGCATATTATAGTTCATCACGAAGCTCTTATAGCTAGGTGGTAGAGACTGCAGAACACGATGGATGCCTAAGTCAATGGGAATCGATATTCCCAAGGACACAAGCTTATCGGCGTAACCCGACATCTTGAGTACATGCTCACTAACGGAGTTGTGCTCTTCCATCATGCAACTAAAGAACTTTTCTGAAGCGTTGTAGCTCTCTACAGCAGCATGTGTGTCGAAAATCATTTTCAACTCACCCATTGTATCAAATGCATTGCCATTTTCAAAACGCTTTAGAAGTTCCGGCTCTAGCCCATACAATATGCCGCAATGAACTAAGTTGTGGTCCTCCTGACGAGTCTGATAGACATTCTTCTCCTCGTCAGGGGCATCATCTAAAGGTGGGGGGCCTAACGGCGCTTCTAGCACATATTGCTTTTGTGTAGCAGAGAGGAGATTCCTCAAATTCATGGCCCATTCGGTAAAGTTTCTACCGTTCGTTGCTAGTTTCTCTTTCTCCATGAACACATTGAAATTAAAAGCAGGTGGTGCCATCTACAATAGAATTTGTAAAGTTTAGACTAAGTGTATGATAGATTGAGTTCAACTAATCTATATTACGAATGAACTCTGTAGCATCCCATTTGTCTAACAACTGTAATGCTACTTGGTCTAGTAATATAATGGCTACTTCCTACATTTAATTGTTGCATCATCATTCTATCATGCTCATGTCATCATGCCACATTGCATTTGGGCATCATACAAAAACCCTTTTTGTTTTGGTTCTTATCTCATATGCATTATTATTTGTATTTGCCTCTTGATATTGTATTTGGTTCTTCATATATTGTTTAAATGCCCAAGTTGAGTTGGGGGCATATCTTTTGTTCCACTCCACCACCTTTCTTTGTCACCACCTATACTTCCACCATTCTATAACCCATGAGCTTGTAATTCTTTTCTTTGGATTTTATTCTGGCTCATGTGGGTTGGGTGGATCCAACTCTATTTTTCCTTTTGCTTGGTCTTTACTCCACTTTTTGGGTAATGCATAGGAATAATGCCATGTTTATTATTTTGTTTTCACAAGATTAATACATGGCATCTTACCCTTGCATGGGCCATGCAACCATCTCCATCTTTTGACCTTCTTTGTTTTATTTGATCCTTTGAGTGAATCTCCCATCTATCTCTCTACCTCTTTTTAGGCTTGATCATATGAGGCTATTCTTTCTTCTCTCTTTCTCTCCTAGCCTAGTATCTAAAACACTAATCTGGTACGATGCCAAAATTTGACACATACACATTATGTATGTGGGCATCCTCTCTTTCAAATATGCTATTTTTCCTCTAGTCTATTTTGTTGCCTAGACACTGTTGTTCAAAATCCCTGCAAAGATTCAAATAGTTTGAATAAGTTGCTTCCTTAAAATTGGCTAAATATAAACATAAAACAAAACATTTGAGCTAAAAAAATGAAATAGGAAATAAATAAAAGGAGAGAATCAAACCTGGCAGCCCACCTTGGGCCCAGCCGCAGCAGCCGCAGCTATCTCCCCTGGCCCGAGCCTACCCTCTCCTGGGCCGGCCCAGTTTGCTTCCTGCCGGCCATACCGCTTCGGTTAAGAGGACACGGCGCCGTCCTCTGTTCTTCTTCTCCGCTAGCGATCCCTCTCTGTCAATCGCCAAACGGAGCAGGTGGCCGACCCCTTTTCCGTCTTCCCCGTCACCATCCACCACCACTCCCTCCTCTTCTTATCCCCCAAGCCGCGGAGGCCCCTTGAACCCTAGCTACTCCCTCTTCTCCTCCTCTCCGCCGCCAACCCCTACCTCTGCTCCCAGCTATGCTCACCCTGCCCGAGAGCAACAGCAAGGAGAGCGTCGCCGCGCCGTCGCCTTGATCACCTTCTGGAGCCGAAGGGCGTGCAGTCGGTCTTCGTCGACCACCTCGTGAGCTCTAGGAGGAGCTGGACGTGGAGCCTCTGCTTCCTCTTCTTCCCGGCCGAGAACAGAACCACGTCGCCACCGCCCTGTCCATCTTCCTCTTTCCCCAACCCCAATTCCGGCGGGAATTGGTCGAGGTGAGTGCCACTTCCTTTGCCCCCTCCTTTTTCCCCACCTTTCCGCATCATGCCGCCCTGAATCGCCGTAGCCATCGTCGGAAACCACCACCGCGCGCAGGCAGAAGAACAGCAGCAGCCGCAGCGGTATCTCTCTCTGCTTAGGTTTTCTTCGGAGGCTCACTTGACGGTAGGTCCATCTCAGTCAGATCCAAGAGCACCGGACTGGAGAAGGATCTCCCCTCTTTCTATCGAGCTACTGCACACCCCTTTTGGTGCACCGACGAGCTCGCCACCATCGCCGGAAGTTTGCCGTTTTCCCTGTCAACGCCGAAGTTTCCGTCAGCCCGAACCAGCTAGATATCCTTCTGCTCGACGTTGTTTTTCGGTTTCTGCAGTCCTCGTGTCACGAAACTCCCTGAACCATAATTGTAGCCCTTGGCCCTCTCTACATCTTTGCTTTTTGCGTCGTCGATAGATCTGTCTTAGTTTGATCGCCATCGTCCTCCGAAGTTTAGCTCAGCTAGCAGTTTTTGTAACAATCGATTTCAGTTTCGTCAGTCAACCTCCGGAAGGTTTTATAAAAAGGGCCCTGGACTTTTCGAACTCTCAACACGCAGCCCATCCAGCCTTGCCGTTTTGCAAACAGCCCCCCCGCAAATTCTTGGGCTTAACCCGCAGTCCCTCCACCTCGCCCAGGTGTCAGCCCCTCAGCTCCGCCCCGTCAGCACGCTGGCCCGCGCGTCAGCCTCTGCGGCTAGTCTACGCCTTGGTACAAAAAGTTTCAGAATCTTTTCCTGATCAACAAAAATTCCAGAAAATGTTAAAATCTAAATAAAATCATATCTTTTGAAATAATTCGAATTTGCAAAAACTTACAAAATGAAAAGGGAATGTTTTCCAAATTTGAATCCAACCATATATTTGAATGTTTTCAAATCTGTTTTCAAGTTAGTCAACCGTTGACTTTGACCCTTTTTAATAATTTGACTTTAATACTAATTTAAATTCATAATTCCAAATAATCCAAATAATATATGTTTTCAAATCAGAAAAATGTGAGGAATTCAAATATGCCATTCAAATTATATTTTGCACACTTTAATTTGTAAGTTGAATAAAATTACAACAAAATGCCCCCGGACTTAATTAATTAATAACTTTAGTTTTATAACTCCAAATTCAACAAATGATATGTCTAAAATGATTAGCTCGACGAGACCTTTCTGTTTATGCATTCCATGAAAGAATTGAAGCATGCACCATATAAATACTAAAGTATACAGCAACTAAATGGAGTATAAAATGGGGCCAAAACTCAATAAATGCTTATTCTTGTATTCCACACCTCACCCATGCCATGCTACTTTATTGCCATGCAAATTGTGCATCATTCATCATGGCATGATTGTTTGCTTGTCGCATTTTACCCTTATGCTTGTGCACTTTATTTATGTTGGCCCTTGTTTGTTTGGTTCTTCTTCGAATAGACGCTGAGCAGGGGATATATCAAGAAAACCAGGAGCACTACCCAGATCCGTCTCTCGCTTCAACTGAGTTGCCAGGAAAGCACTACCACATGCTTGCATACATACAGTACCTATTGCCTCTATCTTATTCTTGCATCATTGAGTCGCAATTGCATTAAACTGAATCCCAAGTATTGCATAGCCTTTACTTTTAAACCCCACCGAGGCTTGTTCCCCCATCCCATGAGCCATTACTACAGGAGTTGTTTGAGCCATGCGAGTCGTAGAACAGCATGTGTAGGGTATGTGAGAGTCTGATGGATAACGAGGTACCTAAACAACTTAACCTGAGTAGTAATGGGATAACTAATGAAAGTGGCACCGGTGAGCAATATCTGTTATTTGGTTTTTCCTGCTCACTTGTGTCCCGTAGGACCCCGAGTACTTGATTCCTGTTCCTTGATTATTCGCGCTATCCACATCGGGGAGGCTTATGGGACCCCCCTGAGCCAGAGCTTGATTCATTCTTATTTCTTGGGGCCACAAACTAGTTTGAGGTTTTATTACTATCCTGTACTTATGCCATGCTTCACTGCTTTATTTACGATTGTGCGAGGAGCACCTGTACTGTTTAGGATCGGGACACGATTTCGCGGTATCGACAAGCCCAGTTTTGGGTTCCCAGTCGTTTACAGCCGTCCACCCAAACCTTGGGTCCATCTCGGAGTCAGCTAACTTCGTTACGGGTGTACTCCATGGGGTGGCCCCCTGAAACATTTCTGAATCTTGTGATTGCTTTGTCGTGAACGCCTCGTTGGGTTTTGATTTGGTTTTTCCGAGGTTGATTGAGTGTGTGTTGCTATTTGTGCACCCCTGCAGGGTAAAACTTTCTGAAAGCCATGTACGCGGTTATGGACGACTTGGAGCACAGTTTCTCGATCATAGACAAGCATAACTAAAGTACCGCTTTAATTTGACTAAGTAACTGACTAGTAATTAGTGCAACACTCATGGAATGGTTAATAAAATTGCCAACGGATGGGGGGTTGTTCGTCCGCTTCCTCGATGGTAAGCGAGGAGGAGGATGGATCTGTGGATATTACTGTTATAACTGTTGTCATTAATTCACGGACATCCGTCTATCTTTGGTTAGGCGGATGGTTAGCGAGTATCTATAGAACTGTTAGGGTTATCTTTTGCTGCAATTGCGTCACCCCAGGTTGTGTCCCCTTTAGAGGCATAAAGACTTGCTGAGTACCCCTAGGGTCTCACACGATAAATTATTTGATTCAGATGAACAGGTACACTCACAAGATGGATACTGGGTGGAGGAGGCGGATGATGTGGGCAACGATCGTTCGGTGTAGAGATTCCGGGAACGGGGATCCGTGAGATCTGTGGGCCGAATGTGCTTATTTAATAGGCATCTTATGCCGATTTGCTTCTTATCCGTACTCGGATCTTGTTTGCCGCTTCCGCCTGATACTCTGATGTTTGATGTATGAGGAGTTATCCTAAACTATTATATCTATCTAGGACATTTGAATCTTGCTGTATGGCGTTGCTATATTTCCTTTCTTTTTAGATGGAATGGCTCTGATGTACTATTGTATGGTGGCTTGCATACATACTCATTTGTGTATGTAGTTGATCCCTTCGCCTGCCGATTACGCCGCCCGTTCTTGTCCTGATGAATTGGAAATGGTTGGGACGGCCGAAAGGTCTACCTGTGAGTGGCATTTGGGCCCCACCGTACTATTTCAACCATTTCCGCTCATCCAGGCTTGTAACTAGGAGCGTAATTCACCGAGGTAGTTACAATTGGTATCAGAGCCATCCCGCCCTTCAGGGTCTCAGCCAAATGGTCGTTGTCAGTCTAGCAAAATATTTTTGGTAGTTACGTATATTAGGGAAAAACAAAACGCGAGAGTAGGACTGCTTCCATTTTTCTTCTTACCCACCCACCCACCCTTTTCTGGTAAGGAAGTGTAACGTTTTCAATCCTCTTCTTGAAAATTCAAACTAGGATTCACGTGTTCTGGGTTTCCGTAGTACCATAGGTTGTGTATTTTTTTTGTGTGTGTGTGTAATTCCTTGTCTATCTGTTGCATCCAAGTTGTTATCATAATCAGCCTTTATGGTTATCAACTGTTGGTACATTCCATACCGACAGGCTTTGCAATCCGACGCGATCTATCTGATTCGTTGTATACCGACGCGATCTGTCTTACTCTTGGGGTGTTCGTTTCCGTAGTTACCAATCTTTAGGTTCATCGTGAGAAGAAGGGGTTAGTATATGTGTTCTACTTATTCCTGTGAGGAGTAATGATTTGAGTGCGGGATGGAGTCGCGACCATACCACTACTCTTATCATTCGCTTTTGTATATTGAATTGGTAGAGTCACTAATCTTGATTCGTTAAGTGATTTTGCGCATCTATTGGTATTTTAATGCCGAAATTTGTGGAAATTTTTTCTTTGATATATCTGTGTACCACACTCCTTTTCAGTCGTGTGCGATATGCTTAATATCTTCTAGGTGCTTTGAACTTTGTTGATATTTTAATATCATCTTAGTAAATTGTATCCTTTAATCTTGAGTAATTCCATCTTAGTACTATTTTGGATTATTATCATTCTCCATTATAGTACTGACTTGTGTTTTATATCAATCACAGGATGGCTCCACCACGCCGTTCTGATGAGGACATACCACCTGAACTGGGGTCCGCGTTGTCAAACATCGCCAATGCCTTGGCAGCAATGCAGCAGAACCAGCAGCGTTTTGAGGAAAGTTTCAGGAGGAATGAGTTTGCTCCGCTACCTCCACCTCCCAAGCGAGGAGACATCAAAAGCTTTCTGAAGTTCAACCCTCGCCAATTTGATGTTTCTGACCAACCACTTGATGCTGATGATTGGTTGCGTGAGATGTCAAGGCTACTCGAGACTGCTGATGTTCCTGAGAAAGAATGGGTAAAATGTGCTACTCACCTTCTGAAGGGAGATGCAACTCTCTGGTGGGAGAATTACCTAAAGGCAAACTGCATTGGTTTTCAGCCTACTTGGGAACGGTTCACTAGAGCGTTCAAAGAGCAGTATCTGTCTGAAATTGTCATGTAAAGGATGAAGGAAGTGTTTCTCAACCTCAAGCAGGGAAATGACAATGTCAATACCTACATCAGGAACTGCATGAATCTTTCTTGTTATGGTGGCGATGAGATCTCCGATGACAAGAAGAAGCAAAAGAGGTTCCGGCAAGGGCTCAATGCATCGATTAAATATGCAATCACACATGCAAGGCCGGCGTCTTTTCTGGAACTTCAGCATACAACTCTGCAGGAGGAAGCAAGTAGGCAAGTGTTTGAGGAGTCAAAGAAACACAACCGTGATGCACCAAGCTCTTCAGCTATGACAGCTCCTTCTAAGCGTCGTGTTCGGGTTCCTAACACCCCACCGTCGCTCCCGGCTCCACCAAGACCTGCAAGCTATGCGGCAAGGCCACCAAACTTCCTCACTGCTGCTCCCAGGGGCTACAACCACCACTACCCTGGAGCGCCTGGCGGAGTCCCTGGATACGTTGCTCCACGTCCACCTGGTGCTTGTTTCACGTGTGGAGACTCTGGGCATCAAAGCTGGAACCGTCCGTTGAAAAACAAAGCTCTTCCTCCACCCCCTCCAAGATCTGCGGCAAGTTCTCCTATGGTTCGTGCACCACCACCTCGGGCTCTCAACATCAACACCAAGCCCAGGTCTACTGTTTCTCGTGCCAACTGTGTCAACGCCGCTCAAGCTGAGCATGCACCTGGAGTTGTGATGGGTATGCTTTCCGTTAACTCAGTCCCTGCACGAGTTTTGTTTGATTCTGGTGCATCGCATTCTTTTGTTTTTCACAAGTTTGCAAATTAGAATGAGTTAGTCTTGGTTCCTCTCCTTAAGCGGTTAATGGTCCTTTCTCCTGGAGCAAACACGAGGGTTGTTCATATCAGCCATGGCAATCAAATTGAGAGTGGTGGCTCTTCGTTCTCGGCGTCCTTAATTGTTCTGGGCAATTCTGACATTGATGTCATCTTGGGCATGGATTGGCTGACAGCAAATGCAGCTGTGATTGATTGTGCTGAACGCTCGGTTTCTCTAAAGATTCCGGAAGGCCATATAGTCTTTTCTCCAAGTCTGACTCCTGCTATCCAGCTTTTCTCTTTGGCGGCTCTGAATGATGATGCTATGGAAGCTATTCAGAGTGTTCTGGTGGTCTGTGAGTTCCCAGATGTCTTTCCTGAAGAGTTGCCGGGTATGCCTCCGGATCGTGAGGTTGAGTTTGTAATTGAGCTTGAACCTGGAACGACTCCTATCTCCAAGCGGCCTTATAAAATGGGTCCTGCTGAGTTGGCTGAACTCAAACGTCAGCTTGATGAACAAGAGAAGTTGGGTTTCATTCAACACAATACCTCTTCTTGGGGTAGCCCAACAATCTTTGTGAAGAAGCGAGACAAGACTGATAGACTTTGTGTTGACTATCGGGCTCTCAATGCTAAAACCATCAAGAATAAGTATCCCCTTCCACGGATTAATGATCTCTTCGATCAGCTGGCTGGAGCTGTGGTATTCTCTAAGCTTGACTTGAGAAGTGGTTATCACCAAATCAAGATTCGCAAGGAAGATGTTCCTAAAACATCTTTCACCACCCGCTATGGCCTGTATGAGTACACGGTCATGTCTTTCGGTCTCACCAACGCACCTGCTACCTTCTCAAGGCTTATGAACTTGGTTTTCATGGAGTATCTTGATAAGTTCGTTGTGGTCTATCTGGATGACATCCTGGTCTATTCTAAGTCTAAGGAAGAGCATGAAGAACACCTTCGGTGTGTCCTAAACAAGCTTCGTGAGAACCGCCTGTATGCAAAGTTCTCCAAGTGTGAGTTTTGGCTGCCTCAAGTAACCTATCTTGGTCACGTCATCTCTGCCAAGGGCATTGCAGTCAACCCGGAAACTGTGAAGACAATTGTTGAATGGCTTCCTCCTGTTAATGTCAAAGAAGTGCAGAGTTTCCTTGGTTTGGCTAGTTATTGCCGTCGCTTCGTTCTGAACTTTTCAAAGATAGCGAAGCCTCTTACCGATCTCCTCAAGAAAGGCAAGAAATACCTTTGGACTCCTGCATGTCAAGCAAGTTTTGAGACACTCAAAGAGAAGCTCACTTCCACACCAGTCTTGGTTCCTCCGGACACCTCTAAGCCTTTCCAGATATTCTGTGACGCCTCTTTGCAAGGATTGGGTGCGGTCCTTATGCAAGAAAAACAAGTTGTTGCTTATGCCTCTCGACAGTTGAAGACGCATGAGATCAACTATCCTACATGACCTAGAGCTCGCAGCAGTTTTCTTTGCTTTGAAGCTATGGAGGCACTACTTGCTTGGCAACCATTGTGAAATCTTTTCTGATCACAAGAGTCCGAAGTATATCTTCACTCAGCCTGATCTCAACCTTCGGCAGAGGAGATGGATTGAAGCAATCAATGATTTTGATTTGACCATCAACTACACTCCGGGCAAAGCTAATGTCATGGCCGATGCTCTCAGCCGCAAAGCTTATGTCAATAACCTCATGATGGAAGAACAACAGCCTTTCTTGTGCGAGGAACTCCGTCAGCTCAACCTTGAAATTGTGGAACAAGGGCATCTCCTGAACCTTCTGGCAACCCCTCTCTTGGAAGAACAGGTTCGCTCTCGTCAGCTTGGTGATCCGCACACCAGAAAGATCATCTCCAAACTTTAGCTTCCGAAGTATGAGTCCTTCCACGTCGATGATCAAGGCACGCTTTTCTTTGAACACCGGATGTTTGTTCCGAACTACCCGGGTTTGAGAGAGAAAGTTCTCAAGGAGGCGCACGATTCTGTTCTATCTATCCGTCCTGGCAGCACAAAGATGTACATGGACTTGAAAACACAATATTGGTGGCCGGGATTGAAACGGTATTGTGCAAAGTATGTCTCGGAGTGTGATGTCTGCCGCAGAGTGAAAGCTGTCCATCAGAAACCTTTCGGTCTTCTACAGCCATTGAAACCCCCGGAATGGAAATGGGAGAAAGTAGAGATGGACTTCATCACTGGTTTTCCAAGGTCGCAGAAGGGCAACAATGCAATCTTTGTTGTCATTGACAGGCTTTCCAAAGTGGCTCACTTCTTCCCCGTCAAGGAAACAATTTTTGGAATTCAGTTGGCTGAGCTCTATATCAACAAAATTGTCTCTCTGTATGGGGTTCCGCTTGAGATCAGTTCAGACCGTGGGAGCATCTTCACTTCCAAGTTCTGGGAGAGTTTCCAAAATGCTATGGGAACAAAATTGAACTTCAGCACAACTTACCACCCTCAGTCGCAAGGACAAGTGGAAAGGATCAATCAGATTCTGGAGGATATGCTTCGTGCTTGCGTCATCTCTTTTGGCATGAAGTGGGAAGAATGTATTCCTTATGCTGAATTCTCTTACAACAACAGCTTCCAGAAAAGTCTGAAGATGGCACCGTTTGAGGCTCTATATGGCCGCAAGTGCAGAACTCCGATTGGTTGGTCGGGTGCAGGAGAAAGAATATGGTTTGGCCCTAACATTGTAACTCAAGCGGAGGAGAAGGTGCATATCATTCTTGAAAATCTGAAGATTGCTCAAAGTCGCCAGAAGAGCAATTATGACAGGAAGCACACGGACATGGTGTATGTCCCTGGTGATCTCGTTTACCTTCGTGTCACTCCCATGAGAGGCACGCACCGTTTTGGTATCAAAGGAAAGCTGGCTCCTAGATACATCGGTCCTTTCAAAATTCGTGGAAGAAGAGGAGAAGTTGCTTATGCTCTTGAGCTCCCGGAAAAACTCAAGGTTCATGATGTTTTCCACATCTCTCAACTCAAGAAGTGCTTCAAAGATCCCGGCAGGACCGTGGATCATGAGCTAATCAATCTCCAAGAAGACCTGTCTTATCAAGAACACCCCACAAAAATCCTCGAGATCGCAGAAAGAAGGACTCGCAACAAGTCCATCAAGTTCTGCAAGGTGCAGTGGTCGCACCATTCCGTTGATGAAGCCACTTGGGAGCGTGAAGATGAGCTCCGTGCCAACTATCCTACCCTCTTTGTGTCTTCTTCTTCTGCCTAGAATCTCGGGGCAAGATTCATGTTTAGTGGGGGAGAGTTGTAGCATCCCATTTGTCTAACAACTGTAATGCTACTTGGTCTAGATATATAATGGCTACTTCCTACATATAATTGTTGCATCATCATTCTATCATGCTCATGTCATCATGCCACATTGCATTTGGGCATCATACAAAAACCCTTTTTGTTTTGGTTCTTATCTCATATGCATTATTATTTTTATTTGCCTCTTGATATTGTATTTGGTTCTTGATATATTTTTTAAATTCCCAAGTTGAGTTGGGGGCATATCTTTTGTTCCACTCCACCACCTTTCTTTGTCACCACCTATACTTCTACCATTCCTATAACCCATGAGCTTGTAATTCTTTTCTTTGGATTTTATTCTGGCTCATGTGGGTTGGGTGGATCCAACTCTATTTTTCCTTTTGCTTGGTCTTTACTCCACCTTTTGGGTAATGCATAGGAATAATGCCATGTTTATTATTTTGTTTTCACAAGATTAAGACATGGCATCTTACCCTTGCATGGGCCATGCAACCATCTCCATCTTTTGACCTTCTTTGTTTTATTTGATCCTTTGAGTGAATCTCCCATCTATCTCTCTACCTCTTTTTAGGCTTGATCATATGAGGCTATTCTTTCTTCTATCTTTCTCTCCTAGCCTAGTATCTAAAACACTAATCTGGTAAGATGACAAAATTTGGCACATACACATTATGTATGTGGGCATCCTCTCTTTCAAATATGCTATTTTTCCTCTAGTCTATTTTCTTGCCTAGACACCGTTGTTCAAAATCCCTGCAAAGATTCAAATAGTTTGAATAAGTTGCTTCCTTAAAATTGGCTAAATATAAACATAAAACAAAACATTTGAGCTAACAAAAATGAAATAGGAAATAAATAAAAGGAGAGAATCAAACCTGGCAGCCCACCTTGGGCCCGACCGCAGCAACCGCAGCTATCTCCCCTGGCCCGAGCCTACCCTCTCCTGGGCCGGCCCAGTTTGCTTCCTGTCGGCCATACCGCTTCGGTTAAGAGGACACGGAGCCGTCCTCTGTTCTTCTTCTCCGCTAGCGATCCCTCTCTGTCAATCGCCAAACGGAGCAGGTGGCCGACCCCTGTTCCGTCTTCCCCGTCACCATCCACCACCACTCCCTCCTCTTCTTATCCCCCAAGCCGCGGAGGCCCCTTGAACCCTAGCTACTCCCTCTTCCCCTCCTCTCCGCCGCCAACCCCTACCTCTGCTCCCAGCTATGCTCACCCTGCCCGAGAGCAACAGCAAGGAGAGCGTCGCCGCGCCGTCGCCTTGATCACCTTCTGGAGCCGAAGGGCGTGCAGGCGGTCTTCGTCGACCACCTCGTGAGCTCTAGGAGGAGCTGGACGTGGCGCCTCTGCTTCCTCTTCTTCCCGGCCGAGCACAGAACCACGTCGCCACCGCCCTGTCCATCTTCCTCTTTCCCCAACCCCAATTCCGGCAGGAATTGGTCGAGGTGAGTGCCACTTCCTTTGCCCCCTCCTTTTTCCCCACCTTTCCGCATCATGCCGCCCTGAATCGCCGTCGCCATCGTCGGAAACCACCACCGCGCGCAGGCAGAAGAACAGCAGCAGCCGCAGCGGTATCTCTCTTTGCTTAGGTTTTCTTCGGAGGCTCACTTGACGGTAGGTCCATCTCAGTCAGATCCAAGAGCACCGGACTGGAGAAGGATCTCCCCTCTTTCTATCGAGCTACTGCACACCCCTTTTGGTGCACCGACGAGCTCGCCACCATCGCCGGAAGTTTGCCGTTTTCCCTGTCAACGCCGAAGTTTCCGTCAGCCCGAACCAGCTAGATATCCTTCTGCTCGACGTTGTTTTTCGGTTTCTGCAGTCCTCGCGTCACGAAACTCCCTGAACCATAATTGTAGCCCTTGGCCCTCTCTACATCTTTGCTTTTTGCGTCGTCGATAGATCTATCTTAGTTTGATCGCCATCGTCCTCCGAAGTTTAGCTCAGCTAGCAGTTTTTGTAACAATCGATTTCAGTTTCGTCAGTCAACCTCCGGAAGGTTTTATAAAAAGGGCCCTGCACTTTTCGAACTCTCAACCCGCAGCCCATCCAGCCTTGCCGTTTTGCAAACATCCCCCCCGCAAATTCTTGGGCTCAACCCGCAGTCCCTCCACCTCGCCCAGGTGTCAGCCCCTCAGCTCCGCCCCGTCAGCACGCTGGCCCGCGCATCAGCCTCTGCGGCTAGTCTACGCCTTGGTACAAAAAGTTTCAGAATCTTTTCCTGATCAACAAAAATTCCAGAAAATGTTAAAATCTAAATAAAATCATATCTTTTGAAATAATTCGAATTTGCAAAAACTTACAAAATGAAAAGGGAATGTTTTCCAAATTTGAATCCAACCATATATTTGAATGTTTTCAAATCTGTTTTCAAGTTAGTCAACCGTTGACTTTGACCCTTTTTAATAATTTGACTTTAATACTAATTTAAATTCATAATTCCAAATAATCAAAATAATATATGTTTTCAAATCAAAAAAATGTGAGGAATTCAAATATGCCATTAAAATTATATTTTGCACACTTTAATTTGTAAGTTGAATAAAATTACAACAAAATGCCCCCGGACTTAATTAATTAATAACTTTAGTTTTATAACTCCAAATTCAACAAATGATATGTCTAAAATGATTAGCTCGATGAGACCTTTCTGTTTATGCATTCCATGACATGAATTGAAGCATGCATCATATAAATACTAAAGTATACAACAACTAAATGGAGTATAAAATGGGGCCAAAACTCAATAAAATGCTTATTCTTGTATTCCACACCTCACCCATTCCATGCTACTTTATTGCCATGCAAATTGTGCATCATTCATCATGGCATGATTGTTTGCTTGTCGCATTTTACCCTTATGCTTGTGCACTTTATTTATGTTGGCCCTTGTTTGTTTGGTTCTTCTTCGAATAGACGCTGAGCAGGGGATATATCAAGAAAACCAGGAGCACTACCCAGATCCGTCTCTCGCTTCAACTGAGTTGCCAGGCAAGCACTACCACATGCTTGCATACATATAGTACCTATTGCCTCTATATTATTCTTGCATCATTGAGTCGCGATTGCATTAAACTGAATCCCAAGTATTGCATAGCCTTTACTTTTAAACCCCACCGAAGCTTGTTCCCCCATCCCATGAGCCATTACTACAGGAGTTGTTTGAGCCATGCGATTCGTAGAACAGCATGTGTAGGGTATGTGAGAGTCTGATGGATAACGAGGTACCTAAACAACTTAACCTGAGTAGTAATGGGATAACTAATGAAAGTGGCACCGGTGAGCAATATCTGTTATTTGGTTTTTCCTGCTCACTTGTGTCCCGTAGGACCCCGAGTACTTCATTCCTGTTCCTTGATTATTCGCGCTATCCACATCGGGGAGGCTTATGGGACCCCCCTGAGCCAGAGCTTGATTCATTCTTATTTCTTGGGGCCACAAACTAGTTTGAGGTTTTATTACTATCCTGTACTTATGCCATGCTTTACTGCTTTATTTACGATTGTGCGAGGAGCACCTGTACTGTTTAGGATCGGGACACGATTTCGCGGTATCGACAAGCCCAGTTTTGGGTTCCCAGTCGTTTACAGCCGTCCACCCAAACCTTGGGTCCGTCTCGGAGTCAGATAACTTCGTTGCGGGTGTACTCCATGGGGTGGCCCCCTGAAACATTTCTGAATCCTGTGATTGCTTTGTCGTGAAAGCCTCGTTGGGTTTTGATTTGGTTTTTCCGAGGTTGATCGAGTGTGTGTTGCTATTTGTGCACCCCTGCAGGGTAAAACTTTCTGAAAGCCGTTTCCGCGGTTATGGACGACTTGGAGCACAGTTTCTCGATCATAGACAAGCATAACTAAAGTACCGCTTTAATTTGACTAAGTAACTGACTAGTAATTAGTGCAACACTCATGGAATGGTTAATAAAATTGCCAACGGATGGGGGGTTGTTCGTCCGCTTCCTCGATGGTAAGCGAGGAGGAGGATGGATCTGTGGATATTACTGTTATAACTGTTGTCATTAATTCACGGACATCCGTCTATCTTTGGTTAGGCGGATGGTTAGCGAGTATCTATAGAACTGTTAGGGTTATCTTTTGCTGCAATTGCGTCACCCCAGGTTGTGTCCCCTTTAGAGGCATAAAGACTTGCTGAGTACCCCTAGGGTCTCACACGATAAATTATTTGATTCAGATGAACAGGTACACTCACAAGATGGATACTGGGTGGAGGAGGCGGATGATGTGGGCAACGATCGTTCGATGTAGAGATTCCGGGAACGGGAATCCGTGAGATCTGTGGGCGGAATGTGCTTATTTAATAGGCATCTTATGCCGATTTGCTTCTTATCCGTACTCGGATCTTGTTTGCCGCTTCTGCCTGATACTCTGATGTTTGATGAATGAGGAGTTATCCTAAACTATTATATCTATCTAGGACATTTGAATCTTGCCGTATGGCGTTGCTATATTTCCTTTCTTTTTAGATGGAATGGCTCTGATGTACTATTGTATGGTGGCTTGCATACATACTCATTTGTGTATGTAGTTGATCCTTTGCCTGCCGATTACGCCGCCCGTTCTTGTCCCGATGAATTGGAAATGGTTGGGACGGCCGAAAGGTCTACCTGTGAGTGGCCGTGTTCCGAGGCCATGTCTGTACATGCTAGCCTCGCCAAGTTAGAACCTTAGTATTCGCGTGTGTAACTGTTTTACACCCGAAATATGGTCGTGGATCCAAGAACACCCGATCATCACGTGATGTCTTGGAGCGACGAAAACATAATCGGTGCATACTAAAGGAAGAACACATTCTTATCTTGATATTTAAATGAGGGATCATCTTATTATGCTAACAAAGCGCTAAACAAGCAATATAAGATGCTATCAAACATCATATGTTTATTAGTGAAATGATATGGTTCCCGCAGATGATCTCTATCATGTGCATCGTGGTATGATCACTATCATACCTATATGTGTAAATCCAAGGTCTATGGATTTTACACGCTATGTGTGTTGTAAGAGTATCATCTCATACTTCTACTTACAACACTACCATATCATAACACTAGCCCAGCAACAATCTAAACTAGACGCCTCTAATTTATCCATTGCAAGTTTTACGTGGCTTAGGGCCTTCGAGATAGAACCGTTCTTACCTACGAACATGAACCACAACGAGGATAATCAAATTGTTGACAACTCGCTTGCAAAATAGATATTGACTATAGTAGGAGAGACAGACACCCGCTAGCCACTTATGGAAACTAGTTGCATGTCAAGCGTGGAACAGGTCTCATGTGCGAGGACATGTAAAGTTTGTCCGGGCCGCTTCATCCCACTATGCCACCAATATCCAAAATTACAACAAAGGAGCAACAACATGATCATCATCGCCCACATACTCATATGTGTACTACCCGTGTAAAGTATCTACGCATAGATCCAGCTCTGATACCACTGTAGGGTTCGCGGCATAGAAAACAAAAATTTTCCTACGATGTGAACTATATACCAAGATCTATCTACTAGATACAAACAACGGGCGGATGTATATCTGTAGAGAACATACCCTTGAAGTCCGACAAAGCTTAACGAGTTCAACTCGTGGTTGATGTAGACGATCTCTTGCCGATCTCAAGATCGAGAGGAAGTCCTAGCGCCGCAAATCAGCAGCGCATCCGTGCTCGCACACACGTTCCAGGCACCAAGCAACCTCCGCCTCCTCGCTCCAGCGATGCAGCGGAAGCACAACTCTTTCTTGCCGAATAGCCACCGGGAACATGTATCTCGCTAGTCCGAGACCATGGGGGATAAATTCTAGAGGGGGAGAGAGATCCTTCACGAGGAGGTGTGAGAGACAAGTGAGGAGGGGGGCTCCTTTTATAGGAGGAGGGGGGAACCCCAAGGGGGTGGCCGGCGCATGGGGGCTGCCCCCTTTCCCTCCCCTCTTCATGTGGGTGGACACTCCACTCACAAATCTCCTTTAAATTCCCTCCACTCAAAAGTCCACTCAAATTCCCATTAAATTTCCACCAAATTTAATGCAAACTCTCATTAAATAAAACTCTTTTATTTTTATTCAGAATTTTGTCAATTACTTTAATGACAAACATTCACAAATAACCCCTTGCTAGAATTATATTTCACATGCATAACCACTTTATGCAATTTCACCCGAAAACCTGTTTCGGTATCTAGTAAAATAAATTCCTGCGCTTGTTCATTCTTTCGGCAAGAAACATTTTCTCCAATTGGATGTCGGTGTCTCTTAAGTGTGTCACCCTACGTTTCGTGAATAATGCGGACATGATCGATACCCCTCTCGGATCAATAATCAGAAGCGGGATCTGGAGACCCATACTGACTCCCACACATTCAACGATGACTTTCTTGTGATCGTCAGAACCTTTTACGCTAGTATCTTAATCCCTTTGTTTCACGATATATTACATGTCCGAGATTCGATCATAGGTATCTCCATACCTAGTTTGATCTCGTTACCGACATGCACTCTTTTCTCGTTCCTGTGATATAACATTCTAGTGATCAAATCACTTGCTTGCAAGCTAATCACTGTGATATCACCGAGAGGGCCCAGAGTATATCTATCCGTCATCGGGATGAAAAAATTCCACTCTCGATCCATGAGCTTCAACATAACACTTTATTAGTTCTGAATCCATCTTTATAATCACCCTGTTACGGTGTGACGTTTGATGTTATCAAGAAACTCTTCCGGTGTTAGTGATTGACATGATCTCATGGTCTAAGGATTAGGATCACTTCGTAAGTTGTTATAGCAATATAAACTCAATGACTTTGATCGTAATGCTATACTTCGGATGAATGTTCATCACACCATTACACTAATGTTGTGATCCCATTATTAACAACATCCAATGTCCATGATCAGGAAACCTTGATCATCTTGTTAATCAACGAGCTAGTTTATGAGAGAGGCATAACTAGGAACTTTCTGTTTGTTTATTAAACACACATGTATTAACGTTTCCGTATTAATACAATTATAGCATGCAAAATAAACATCTATCATATACTTGGAATATACATAATAAACACTTTATTATTGCCTCTCAGGGCATATTCCCTTCAGGGTGATGCACTTGGATGGATCAAAGCTGCTCAACAGCTCGGGGGCTAGTGTATTGCTACAGTCACCAACTGGAGACAAGCTACACTACGTTCTGCAGATCCACATCAAGGCTACGAATAACATGGCGGAGTATGAAGCACTCATTCGCAGATTACGCGTAGCCAAGGATATTGGCATCAAGCGCATAGTTTGCTGTGGAGATTCCGACTTGGTTGCCCAGCAGGTGGCTGGCACCTGGAATGCGCGGAACCCTATGATGGCGGCATATCGAGACGAAGTGGACGAGATAGCCAAGAGCTTCTTGGGCTACGAGGTCAAGTATGTACCTAGGGAGAAAAACGAGGCGGCTGATCTGCTGAATAAGCTTGGATCAGGGCGCAAGCAAATTCCGCTAGGAGTTTTCTTAGAGCATCTACGGACACCATCCGTGAATGGAGCGGACATCGATAACCCAGACAGAGTTGACTCTTTCGTCCACATGGTGGCAAAGGTTCCTCCGGCTAGGACAAAACCGTTCATGGAGTATATCGAAAACGGAACTTTGCCCGACGACAAAGTCGAAAGACGACAAATAGTACGTCAAGCAAAGGGCTATACCATAATCAATGGACAACTCTACAAAAGAAGTACTACTAGTGTATACCTTAAGTGTGTTTCCCAGCAAGAAGGTATTGAAATCCTACGGGAAATCCATCTCGAAGATTGCGGGCATCACACCGCTCCCCAATCTTTGGTCGCGAAAGCCTTCCGACAAGGATTCTACTGGCTGACCGCAGAGGCGGACGCCGACAAGCTAGTGGAAACATGCATGGGATGCCAGTATTATGCCCGACAACCACATGTTCCTGCTGAAGAATTGCGAACAATACCAATAACTTGGTTGTTTGCAGTCTGGGGGCTAGACATGGTGGGACCGTTACAAACGGCACCATGTGGATTTACGCATCTGCTAGTAGCAGATGATAAATTCACTAAATGGATAGAAGCTAAACCCATTAGAAAGCTTGACGGGGCAACTGCCCTTAGGTTTGTCCGAGATCTAGTGGTGAGATTTGGTCTCCCACATAGCATTATCACCGACAACGGCAGCAACTTGTCACTCGGAAAAGTGGTGGCTTATTATTGGGAGAAGGTCATCCGACTTGATCTTGCATCTGTGGCACACCCGCAGTCCAATGGTCAGGTTGAGCGAGCCAATGGATTAATTCTGCAGGGAATCAAGCCACGTCTTGCGGCACCGCTACATACATCAGCTGGAGCCTGGGCGGAAGAATTGCCATCTGTGTTATGGAGCTTACGAACTACACCCAACAGATCCACCGGCTACACCCCTTATTTCATGGTATATGGAGCAGAAGCCGTCCTACCTTCCGACATACTTCACGACGCACCAAGGGTTGCCGCCTACAACCAAGATGACGCTGAAGAATCCAGACGCCTAGATGTGGACCTTCTCGAGGAGGAGCGCATTTTGGCATGCCAGAGATCCGCCATCTACCAGCAGAAGCTACGCAGCTACCATAGTCGCCGCGTTCGGCATCGCTCGTTTAAAGAGGGGGATCTGGTGCTCCGACTTAAGGAGAAGAAGTCACACAAATT
The DNA here is from genome assembly GCA_916181665.1 of Avena sativa. NCBI lineage: Eukaryota > Viridiplantae > Streptophyta > Magnoliopsida > Poales > Poaceae > Avena > Avena sativa. Next base: position 16,730,357 of record OV702296.1, read on the forward strand.
ATCCCCGCCATGGGAAGGACCGTTCATCATAAGCTAGGAGCTACTTAATGGGTCTTACTTCCTCGTTGACAATCGTGAACTAGAGGATAGACCCAACAAGGATCATAAGCGTAAGCGACGTGACCCGTATGATGACTACCCGAAGCTTGATCGGCCATGGAACATAGCACAGCTACGTCATTTCTACACTTAGCATTTTTTACCTATTTTGTATCTCTTATATGATCAATGAAATAAAGCTCTCTGGTTCACTCATATTTCTGAGTATTTTACCTCCTTTAGTGTTCATTTTTGGATCGTATAAAACCTCTATGCACAAGCTTTGCATTTGCACTTGTGAAAATTCCGCCTATGGGCGTTAGCTTAAGTTTTCTGGTCTACACGTTCTTTGTCATTTTATGTGGATTCTGGAGTAGTGACTTTTGGCACTTATTGTCGGCGATTATGTGCTTAGGTTATTGATGGTGCAATCACCTAAGCGCATGTTTCCGACAATGAGTCTTCCGACTCACGAAAAGTCAAGCATAAAAACCAAAGTAATGGACAAGCCAGCACTTGCTTAAAAATATATACATGCTGGAAATAGTGCTTAAGTAGCAGGACATACACCATTGTTTTCCGCCTTAAGTTAACACATAGTTTTTTCCGCATAACACATTACAAAGGAAACAAATATTACAAGTTGTTTTTATTCGTCTGGCGCAGGTGACTTGGAAGCAACATCCTCGGCAGCAGGAGAGTCTCCCTCGAAGTCGGTAGTATTGAGGGACTCAGAGGAGCCTTGGATTTTATCCTCAATAGTTTTTGCGGGCACAAAGACGTTGACGTCGACCAACTCGGAAACTCTAGTGTCATAACCCGCGAGAGACACCAAGATGGATTCATGATCTATCTTTTGGCCTTCGTCGTCTACGTCGGGGATACCGGAGGTTACCGTGTCGATATCGGTGTTCTTGTAGTGTGCCTTAACCATGGACAATGCTATCCTGGCGCCGGCCCGTGCACATGAAGCTTTCCAGCTTGAGATACGCTCGGGGGCTCGGTGTAGGATCGCCGAGAACTTCGCCACAGAGTCCACTGCCTTGATGTTAATCTGGAGGGCTTTGGAAATCTCTTTGGTCTGCGCAATGGTAGTGTTGATAAAGTTGCCGGCAAGGACCATGCATTCCTTTGGCGGAGGAGACAACCGGGTTAAACCCATAGGAGATGCAGATTTCCGACAAAGGAGCGCATGAGTTCACAAAATTTAGAGTGTCTAGACTACAAAAATCCAAGACGGAAAGTTACTTACTGAAGACGCTGGCCTCATCCTGCTAGAGAGTCTCCGCGAAGGAGTCTCGTTCTTGTTGGATGAGCTTGTACGCTTCATGATGGCGTTGATTCTGCTCATCAACAGCTTTCTTCTGATATTTTAAGATTGTGATTTCCTCCTTCAAGCGGTTCATCTCCACGGTGGCGGAGTCTTGCAGGGCTTTCATTGATTCTTCATGCATCTTCAGCATGTCATTCCTCTCTTGCTTAAGGATCTTGTTTTCTCTATCCAGCTGCTGAATATGCTTGGATTGCTCGACAATATCCTTCGCCTTGGCAATGGTTTCTGCAAGTCGGAGAAATAACAATACAAAGTGAGTACTCGGAGAATGTGGGCGCAAAACCAAGTCGGAATGCAAACAAGAAAGTAAAAACAGACGCTTGCTCTTGGTGATCTGTTCCTTCAAGAAGGCAGTTTTACCCTTTTCAGCTTGCAAGTCCGCGGGCATCTTCTGGAACTTGTCGTTGGCCATACCCCTCCGAGCATTCTCATTCTGTGAAAATAAGAAATTTAATCTTTGTTTGGTCTACTTGGAGCCTCTAGCCGGAAAATTTCCACCTAGACGCTCGGGGGCTACAGCGAGAGTTTTTTTAACTTAGCAATATGCTTAGTCTTTCTTTAAGCATCTAGTCGGAACTAATTCAGTTTTTGATTAGAAGCTTGGGGGCTACATTATAAAGTTTTTTAACTCAGATGTATGCTTGGCTTCTCTTTAAAGCATCTAGTCGGAACTAATTCAGTTACAACTAGAAGCTTTGGGGCTACAGTATCAAAATTTATAAACACTGCGTATGCTACTCTTAAAGCATCTAGTTGGAATATTTCATTCAGACTATATGCTTGGGGGATACAGTGAGAAGATTTCTAGCTTAGTCACTCTTAGATCATTTAGATGCAAAGCCCTATGGTTTTCCGTCTAAATCCTCGGGGGATATAGTGGGATAGATTGGTAGCACCCTTAGCCAACATCTTGCCGAAGGATACACTGTTTCCTTGCAAGATCTCTGCCTGCCGGAGAAGCTCCTCGAGACTGCACGTTGGAGATGTCGGCGCCGCACCAGGAACTAGAGAAGTGCTACCCGACGTAAGTGTCGGGTAGACTATCTTTGGGAACTCTATGGCCTTCTGGGGGGGTGAGGTTGCTGCCTTCGACAGAGGTACCACCTTCCACCACCGCCTTACCGCTATCGATGGCATCCTTAGCCAAAGCTTCAGCAATTTGCTGTGCGGCACTTTCCTGCGTCACATGTTCCCCGACAACACCGAACTCTATAGGCGCCTGAGTCCACTTCCATGGCGGAAGGAAGAGATGCTTCTTTAGCTTGAGAGCTTGTCGGAGCATATGAGGGCTGGACGACGGGAGTGATAGGGGCGACGGCGGGAGATACGTCGCGATGCAGCATATCCTTGATGGTTCTAGAAGCCCCCAAAGTTTTGGAGGTCTTCTTCAAGCTAGGTGTGGCTTTCTTCCTGAAACGTGAAAAATGCATAAGTACGGGAATAAGACAGACAAGGGAAAATGTCGGAGGGAAAGAAGCTTACACAAGAGGGGGTGCTTTTGCAAAGGGGATCCGTGTAATATTTCTTTTCTCCGCCTCCACGGTGGCGGTAGTCTTCTTGGAGGCTCCACCCTCCGTCTTCTTCTTCTTACCTCCGTCGACAGCGTCAGAGGTGGAGCTCTTCCGCTTTCGCGCCAACGGAGCATCGTCGTCGGACATGACGGTGACTTCCTTCATCTTTGGATCATAGATTTGAGGAGCCATGTTGTCCTCATCTATGTCGCTGAGTTGTTAAGTGAGATGGTAATGGCTAGACGTAAGAACTGGAGTATATGTCATGCATGGAAATTAAATAGTTACCTTTGGGCACTTGCTCTCTACGAACATGTCGTAGGTGATGGTGAAGCCACGCTTCCTGTCCTTCACCTTGACGATGTCCTTGAGGTGGAGATTGACGGAGTCGCTCGAGAAGTTTTCCTCGGAGATGCAGAGGCTATCCCTTCTATCGTTGGTATACTCGTGCATCAACTTCAAGCGGTGCTGCAGAGGCTGGATCCGCCTGACAAACCAGCACATGGCTAGGTCCAGTCCGGTTAGACCCGTATCTACGAACCACTCTATCCGCCTTATAGCACGGGAAGCGTCGATGTCAGAGGGAAGTGAGGCCTGGGATCTCCATGTCGAGGCTTCAGCGGCAGCTCCATCGACGAAGTCCGGGTACGTTACTTCTCGGCCAGCTAGAGGGATATCTGGGCCATAGAAGTACGTCCACTGCCAGTTCTTGCAGGACTCTTGGCCGATGATGTTGGGGAAGCGCCGGCCAGGCTGGATCTTAAAACCAATGGTTCCACAATTTCTAAGCTCGTCCTTGCCGGCTCCGGCTTCATGTTTGACGATGAAGAAGTATATGAAGAGATCTAGCCTAGGTATAATCCCTAGGTAACCCTCGCAAAGCACCGCGTAGTTGCTAAGCGCTAGGATGCTCGGTAATGGTTGAGGACATCAAGGAAGAAGTTGGAGATGGGCAGGGAGACGCCGCGTACCAGTTGTGCTTTGAGATGCACTCTTTCTCCGGCTTGGGGAGAAGATGTGACCTCGCTGGCCGGCGCCGGCCGCCAGGCGAGCCCCTCCGTTGCGGGAAGGTAGCCCTCATTGATCAGCTCTTTAATATCACGGTCGGTGATATCCGAGCTGCGCCAATCGCCCTTGTGCGAATCATACCCCTCCTCCAGCATCTCTAGCGCCGCTGAGTTATGGTCACCGCCGGTGGTTTCGACCACCGCGGACTTGGTAATAATCGGGCCCTCTAGGGGAACGACGACAGAGCTCGCCGGCTTCGCCGCGGCTTCTCCTGACACCGCCATGGAAGGGGAGGAGCTGCTACTGGCCATTGGGTGTGCTCGGAGGTGACTGGTGAGATTGGGAGTTAGGGTTTTTCGTGCGAGGCATGAAGATCTCGAGGAGACGCTTGCCTGAGGAGGAAGAAGATGCAGAGGACAATGAGGTGAAAAAGTAAATTTTCCACCGCAGTTACTATTTATGGTCTCCAGCATCAAGATTCATAAAGCTCGATAGAATGGTTGCTGCATAGACGACGTGTGTGGGGATGTGCGCGGAAATTTCGCCATGTACCAACCGTCGCCGCCAACGGTTCGCATCGCTCGCGCGGGAAAAGTGGACATGACCGCGTTCTCTGCATGTGTGAGTTACGAGGCGTCGCTGACCTATTGTTGGAATTATGCCCTAGAGGCAATAATAAAGATGTTATTATTATAATTCTTGTTCATGATAATGTTTATATTCCATGCTAGAATTGTATTAAGCGGAAACTTTAATACTTGTGTGGTTTGTGAACAACACCGTGTCCCTAGTACGCCTCTATGGACTAGCTCATTGATTAATGATGGTTAAGGTTTCCTAACCATAGACATGAGTTGTCAATTGATAATGAGATCATATCATTGGGAGAATGATATGATGGACAGACCCAAACTAAGTGAAGCAATTAGATCGTGTCATCGTGTTCGTCTTTGCGAAGCTTTTCTTATGTCAAATATTGTATTCCTTAGACCATGAGATAATGCAACTCCCTGGTATAGGAAGAAAGCTTTGAGGTCATCAAACGTCATCCTATGAGAGGGTGATCATAAAGGTGTCTCTCAGGTGATCGGAAAGTATCTGTTGGGTTGTATGTATCGAGATGGGATTTGTCCCTCCCAAGTCGGAGAGATATACTTTGGGCCCACTCGGTAATCAATATCAACACCGCTTGCAAGCATGTGGTTAAGGAGTTAATCACAAAGTGATATCGGATTACGGAACGAGTAAAGTACTAGCTGTGAATGAGATTGAACTAGGTATGACGGTACCGACGATCGAATCTCGGGCAAGTAAAATATTGCGAGACGAAGGGAATATATATATGGGATTGATTGAATCCTGGCATCGTGGTTCATCCGATATGATCATCGATGAATGTGTGGGAGTCAATATGGTTTTCCAGACCCCGTTGTTGATTATTGATAGAAGATCATGCCTGCATATTCTCGAACCCGCAGGGTCACACACTTAACGTGTCTCGACGCTAGGATAGATTGGATAATTGGTTTATGAGTTTTTGTTCGGAGTCTCGGATGGGATCCGGGACATGACGAGAGGTTCCGGAGTGGTCCGAAGAATAAGATTCATATAAGGCAGTGCAGTTTTTGGAGTTCGGAATTGTTCCGGGTTAATCGGTATTGTACCGGAAGCTTCTAGAACCTTCCGAAAGGGGACCAACGTGGCCACAGCTTCCGGGAGGGGGCATGGGCCTATGAGGGAGTGCCCTGGCCGCATTGGGCCAGGGGCACAAGGCCCCATAGGGCCCAGCCGGCCAAGAGAGGTTTAAACTCTAGATAGAGCTTCTAGAAGGGGGGGTTTCCTTGCCCCCCACTCTTCCTCCTTGGGGCCGCCGGCCTTGGCTTGGGGGAGGTGCTAGGGCTGCGCCCACCCCTCTATATATAGAGGGCTGGGGGCGCACCAACCCCCTACACCTTCCCCTCCAACCCTAGCTGCCCTCCTCTCTCCCTCCCGACTTCTTGTAGGCGAAGCCCTGCTGCAGAAATTCTCCACCAATTGCACCGCGCCGTCGCGTTGTAGATCCAACCCATCTCTCCACCATAATTTCTGGACCAAGGAAGGAGGAGACGTCGAGGTGCTGCACGTGTGCATCTCACGGAGGCACCGCCACTTGTGGTGCTAGATCGGATTGGATCGCGAGGAGGAGAAGCGAGTACGACTACATCACCCACGTTCCGACGAACGTTCCGCTGTGCGAATCTTCAAGGGTATGAAGATCTAATCCAATCTCTCTCGTTATTTGCATCTCCTAGATTAGATCTTGGCTTTCCCTCTATTCGCATCCGTAGAAAATTTTGATTTACTATGCCGCGAAACCCTTCAGTGGTATCAGAGCTAGATCTATGCGTAGATGTGTTTCACGAGTAGAACGCAACATGGTTGTTGCGGGCGTTGATGTTTTCTGTTGCAAGCCTCTTGTTTGTGTTCTTCTTATGACGCGGGATAGTGAGATTGAAGTGATCCAGGCCAACCTATCGCGACGTCGTTCGCGAGACCGGCTCCGCACTTGACGTGTGGCTTGTTCCACACATGCGGCTGGTGGATGTCAGTTTATCTCACTATAGTTTTCATGGGATTAACACCGGAGTTTGGAAACCATAATATCACCGTTGTGGCTTTCCATAGGTAAGAATCGTTCTTAGCATCTACTCCCATAAGCCACGTAAAACATGCAACAACAAAGTAGAGGCGTCTAACTTGTTTTTGTAGGGAGTGTTTTTCTGTGATATGGTATGGCCCAAGATGTGATGTTTATATTGTATGCGATGATCATGTTTTGTAATGTTTCACGACTTGCATGTCGATGAGTACACAACCGGCAGGAGGCATATGGTTGTCTTTATAATTGTGTATGACCTGCGAGTCAACTTCTTATACGCCATGTAATAGCTTTACTTTATCGCTAAGTAGTTAGCAATAGTTGTAGTTGCTATTCGTGGTGGAGGCAATCATGGTGGAGTGATGGAGATCATGCCGGAACGCACAAGATGGAGATCATTGCGCGAAGATTGGCTATACCATGTCACATAAAGTTATATGCATGTGATGTTTATCCTTTTATGTATCTTATTATGCTTAGATCGCGACGGTAGCATTATAAGATGATTCCTCACTTAAAGATCAAGATAAAAACTGTGTTCTCCCCAAGTATGCACCGTTGCGAAAGTTCATCGTGTCCAAGCATCACGTGATGATCGGGTGCTATAGACTCTAGGCTCACATACAACGGGTGCAAGCCAGTTTTGCACACGCGGAAATACTTGGGTCTAACTTGACGAGCCTAGCATGTACAGACATGGCCTCGGAACACAAGAACCACATCGAAACTTCGTTGTCCACCATTGAAACCACATCTCTTCTCGTGATGATCGGATTAGGTGTGGTGAATTTGGATCGTGTTCACTAAACAACTTGAGGGATGTTGAATTTAGTGGAGTTCAACTAGTAATTTGATTAAGTTGAACTATTTATCATGAACATAGTCTAAACTGTACTTGCAAATACTGTAGATCACATGGCCAAGTCCAACTTCAACTTCAACGTTTTTGCTGAGATAGAAAAGCTTAGAAACAATGGGTCTAACTTCACCAAATGGTTCCGCATTCTGAGAATCATTCTCGCTGGCGGACAAAAGGACTATGTCCTTGAGAAAGCGCTAGGTGACGCCCCTGCTATAGATGCGCCGGCTGATGAAAAAGCTGTTTATCAGTCGCGCAAGGATGATTATGATTTGATTAAGATCGCCATGTTGTATGCTATGGAATCAGATCTTCAAAATCGTTTTGAGGAGTTCGCCGGGCCCTTTGAGATTCTCGAGGAGCTGAAAAACATGTTTCAGACTCAAGCCCGTTCTGAGAGATATGAGATCTCTAAGAAATTCTTTAACTACAAGATGGAGGAAGGGAGTTCCGTTAGTGAGCACTCCATTGAGATGACGGGCTACACTCAACTCCTTGAGCAACTGGACTGCAAGATTCTAGAGGAGCTCAAGATTGACACTCCTAGCTACAAAAGTTTTGTAGTTGATCACAATCAGATTGGTTCCACTGATATGATCACTGAGTTCTTTGCTAAGATGAAAGTAGCAGAGGTGAACATCAAAAAGAATAATCATGTGCTGATGGTCAACAAGCCCCCCACCTTCAAGAATGGTAAGGTTGCAAGGAAGCCCTTCAAGAAAGGCGGCGGCAAGCGCGTTGCCCCTACTGAGAAGAAGCTCAGGTCTGGTCCTAAGTCGGACACTGAGTGCTTCTATTGCAAGGACAAGGGTTACTGGAAGCGCAACTGTCCGAAGTACTTAGCGGACAAGAAGGCTGGCACCATCAAAGGTATATTTGATATACATGTTATTGATGTTTTCCTTACTAGCCCTCGTTGTAGTGCCTGGGTATTTGATACCGGTTCAGTTGCTAATATTTGTAACTCGAAACAGGAGCTACGGAATAGACGGCGGCTTGCGAGGGATGAGGTGACGATGCGCGTTGACAACGGATCAAGAGTTGATGTGATGGCCGTCGGCACACTCTCCTTAGTTTTACCTTCGGGATTAGTTTTAAACCTTAATAAGTGTTATTATGTTCCTGCGTTGAGCATGAACATTATTTATGGATCTTGTTTATTGCAAGACGGTTATTCATTTAAATCGGAGAATAATGGTTGTTCTATTTATATGAGTAACATCTTTTATGGTCATGCACCTATTTTGAATGGTTTATTTCTTCTAAATCTCGAAAGGGATGAAACACACATCCATAACATTGAGGCTAAGAGATGCAAAGTAGATAGTGATAATACTACTTATTTGTGGCAATGTCGTCTAGGTCATATTGGTGTAAAGCGCATGAAGAAACTCCATTCTGATGGACTTTTGGAATCTCTTGATTTTGAATCATTTGACACATGCGAAGCATGCCTCATGGCCAAGATGATCAAAACCCCGTTCTCCGGTATGATGGAGCGAGCAATGGACTTGTTGGAAATCATACATACCGATGTATGCGGACCGATAAGTGTTTCGACGTGCGGTGGATATCGCTATTTTCTCACTTTTACCGATGACTTAAGTAGATATGGGTATATCTATTTAATGAAACATAAATCTGAAACGTTTGAAAAGTTCAAAGAATTTCAGAATGAAGTGGAGAACCATCATAATACAAAGATTAAGTTTCTACGATCCGATCGTGGAGGTGAATATTTGAGTTATGATTTTATCACGCATCTTAAAGCAAGTGGAATCGTTTCACAACTCACGCCACCCGGAACACCACAGCGCAATGGTGTGTCTGAACGCCGGAATCGAACCCTATTAGATATGGTCCGATCAATGATGTCTCTTACTGATTTGCCGTTATCATTTTGGGGTTATGCATTAGAAACCGCTGCATTCACTTTAAATAGGGCTCCATCTAAATACGTTGAGACGACACCGTATGAACTGTGGTTTGGTGCTAAACCTAAGTTGTCGTTTCCTAAAGTTTGGGGATGCGAAGCTTACGTCAAGAAGTTGATGTCGGACAAGCTCGAACCCAAAGCGGAGAAATGCGTCTTCATAGGATACCCTAAGGAAACTATTGTGTATACCTTCTATCACAGAACCGAAGGCAGTGTTTGTCGCAAAGAACGGTTCCTTTCTTGAGAAGGAGTTTTTCTCGAAAGAAGTGAGTGGGAGAAAAGTAGAGCTAGACGAGGTTATTGAACCTTCTCTTGAATTGAAGAGTAGCGCAGCACCTGAAATTGTTCCAGTGCCGCCTCCACCAACAATAGAGGAAGCTAATGACAAGGATCATGAAGCTTCGGACGATGCTGCTACTGAACGTCGCAGGTCGACAAGGTCACGTGCCCCTCCTGAGTGGTACGGCAACCCTGTCTTGACTGTTTTGTTAGTAGAAGACAGTGAACCTACGAACTATGAGGAAGCGATGATGAGCCCAGGCTCTGAGAAATGGCTAGAAGCCATGAAATCCGAATTGGGATCCATGAGCAAAAACCAAGTATGGACTTTGGTGGACCCTCCTAGCAACCAAAAGGCCGTTGAGTGCAAATGGATCTTCAAGAAGAAAACGGACGCGGATGGTAATGTTACCGTCTATAAAGCACGGCTTGTCGCGAAAGGTTTTCGACAAGTTCAAGGTGTTGACTACGATGAGACTTTCTCTCCCGTAGCGATGTTTAAGTCCATTCGGATTTTATTAGCAATTGCTGTGTTTCATGATTATGAAATATGGCAGATGGATGTCAAGACTGCGTTCCTCAATGGCAACATTGATGAAGAGTTGTATATAATGCAACCCGAAGGTTTTGTCGATCCTAAGGATGCTGATAAAGTATGCAAACTTCAGCGTTCCATTTATGGACTGAAGCAAGCATCTCGGAGTTGGAACCTTCGTTTTGATCAAGTGATCAAGAGCTTTGGATTTGTTCCAAATTGCTACGAAGCTTGCATCTACAAGAAAGTGAGTGGGAGCTCGGTGACGTTTCTGGTACTATATGTGGATGACATATTGATTATTGGAAATGACATCAACATGCTTAACGATGTGAAGAGTTATTTGAACAAGTGTTTTTCAATGAAAGACCTGGGTGAAGCTTCTTATATATTGGGCATCAAAATCTATAGAGATAGACAAAGACGCCCGATAGCTTTAAGCCAGAGTACATACCTAGACAAAGTTCTGAAAAGGTTCAGAATGGGTAAGGCAAAGAAAGGTTCAGTGCCTATGTTGTCAGGTAAGATATTGAGCAAGGCTCAGTGTCCAGCTACGCTAAATGATAGGGAAGCTATGAGCAAAGTGCCTTATGCCTCGGCCATAGGTTCGATCATGTATGCCATGCTGTGTACTAGACCGGATGTGTCCAATGCTCTTAGTTTGACGAGCAGATATGAGAGTGATCCAGGAGTGGAACACTGGAAAGCCGTGAAGAACATCCTAAAGTACCTAAATAGGACTAAAGAAATGTTCTTAGTCTATGGGGGTGATGAACAGCTCGTTGTAAAAGGTTACGTCGACGCTAGTTTTGACACCGACAAGGATGATTCTAAATCTCAGACAGGATACGTGTATATTTTGAATGGAGGAGCTGTGAGCTGGAGAAGCTGCAAGCAAAGCGTGATCGCGGGATCTACAGTAGAAGCGGAATACATGGCTGCTCCAGAAGCGTCAAGTGAAGGAGTTTGGATCAGGAACTTCATCACTGAGCTTGGCGTGGTTCCAAGTGCATTGGACCCACTAGAGATATTGTGTGACAACACTGGCGCCATAGCACTCGCTAAGGAACCAAGATATCATCCAAAGACCAAGCATATCAACCCCAAGTTTCATATAATCCGAGATTATATAGCAGTTGGAGATCTGAAGATTAGCAAAGTACATACAGATCTGAATGTCGCAGATCCGTTGACTAAACCTCTTCCGCGTGCAAAACATGATCAGCACCTCAGTGCCAAGGGTGTGAGATTGTTGCCAAATGTAAACTAGATTATTGACTCTAGTGCAAGTGGGATACTGTTGGAATTATGCCCTAGAGGCAATAATCAAGATGTTATTATTATAATTCTTGTTCATGATAATGTTTATATTCCATGCTAGAATTGTATTAAGCGGAAACTTTAATACTTGTGTGGTTTGTGAACAACACCGTGTCCCTAGTACGCCTCTATGGACTAGCTCATTGATCAATGATGGTTAAGGTTTCCTAACCATAGACATGAGTTGTCAATTGATAATGAGATCATATCATTGGGAGAATGATATGATGGACAGACCCAAACTAAGTGAAGCAATTAGATCGTGTCATCGTGTTCGTCTTTGCGAAGCTTTTCTTATGTCAAATAATGTAATCCTTAGACTATGAGATAATGCAACTCCCTGGTATCGGAAGAAAGCTTTGAGGTCATCAAACGTCATCTTATGAGAGGGTGATCATAAAGGTGTCTCTCAGGTGATCGGAAAGTATCTGTTGGGTTGTATGTATCGAGATGGGATTTGTCCCTCCCAAGTCGGAGAGATATACTTCGGGCCCACTCGGTAATCGATATCAACACCGCTTTCAAGCATGTGGTTAAGGAGTTAATCACAAAGTTATATCGGATTACGAAACGAGTAAAGTACTTGCTGTGAATGAGATTGAACTAGGTATGACGGTACCGACGATCGAATCTCGGGCAAGTAAAATATCGCGAGACGAAGGGAATATATATATGGGATTGATTGAATCCTGGCATCATGGTTCATCCGATATAATCATCGATGAATGTGTGGGAGTCAATATGGGTTTCCAGACCCCGCTGTTGATTATTGATAGAAGATCATGTCTGCATATTCTCGAACCCGCAGGGTCACACACTTAACGTGTCTCGACGCTAGGATAGATTGGATAATTGGTTTATGAGTTTTTGTTCGGAGTCTCGGATGGGATCCGAGACATCACGAGAGGTTCCGGAGTGGTCCGGAGAATAAGATTCATATAAGGCAGTGCAGTTTTTACAGTTTGGAATTGTTCCGGGTTAATCGGTATTGTACCGGAAGCTTCTAGAACCTTCCGGAAGGGAACCAACGTGGCCACACCTTCCGGGAGGGGGCATGGGCCTATGAGGGAGTGCCCTAGCCGCATTGGGCCAGGGGCACAAGGCCCCATAGGGCCCAGCCGGCCAAGAGAGGTTTAAACTCTAGATAGAGCTTCTAGAAGGGGGGATTTCCTTGCCCCCACTCTTCCTCCTTGGGGCCGCCGGCCTTGGCTTGGGGGAGGGGCTAGGGCTGCGCCCACCCCTCTATATATAGAGGGTTGGGGGAGCACCAACCCCCTACACCTTCCCCTCCAACCCTAGCCGCCCTGCTGCCCTCCTCTCTCCCTCCCGACTGCTTGTAGGCGAAGCCCTGCTGTAGAAATTCTCCACCAATTGCACCGCGCCGTCGCGTTGTAGATCCAACCCATCTCTCCACCATACTTGCTGGACCAAGGAAGGAGGAGACGTCGAGGTGCTGCATGTGTGCATCTCACCGAGGCACCGCCACTTGTGGTGCTAGATTGGATCGGATCGCGAGGAGGAGAAGCGAGTATGACTACATCACCCATGTTCCGACGAACGTTCCGCTGTGCGAATCTTCAAGGGTATGAAGATCTAATCCAATCTCTCTCGTTGTTTGCATCTCCTAGATTAGATCTTGGCTTTCCCTCTGTTCGCATTCGTAGAAAATTTTGATTTACTATGCCGCGAAACGTTACACCTATATCTACGTTGCACTAGTTGTCATAGGCGGATGAGCCATCACATCAGAAGATTCCGGCATAGACGGATCAAATCCGGCTATAGAAGAGTACGATAGAAGATTCAACAATTCTCTGACTTACAAGTTGAAGACGGAGAAAACCTTGCAGGGTTGTTTGGGAGGACTACAAGATATTGCTTGATGATTTGCCGACATCCATCTAGACGGAGCATTTAGCGTGAAAAGGCAAGACAACACAAGATCTTGGAGTTCTCCGGGGGCTACTGTTGGGGATATGCTTTATGGGTATCCTCATAGCATGTCCTCTATCCGGATAACCGGGGTGGCCCATAGTTGGTAGCATGGCCCATGACCTGCTGGGCAGCCCAGTTAGATGGATCCATAAGGGAGGCCCATGCCGGATAAAGGAAGGCTACGGTGGAGTCACCAGCGTACCCGGAGCCTTGGAGTACAAGACACACAAGACTAGTAATAGACGGTGTAGTACTCTGTAACCTGTCCGGCTAGAACTTTTCCCCGTAACCCTAGGACCTGGCGACTATATAGGTCAGGCCTATGGGAGCCTTTAGGGCATAACTTCCGACAACCTCATACAACCTAGTATCGATTAACATACACCTCGCACAACGAACCAATCCCTGTAACTCGGCGTATTTCCATTATAGTGATTTATAGCAGGAGTAGGATTCCGCCACCGTTGTGGGATCTGAACCTAGGTAAGCTGTGTTACATCATACCCATCAACCGTCCTCCTTGCCCCGCGTCTCTAAACACGCACTGTGAGGACCCCTCCATGGCGTACTCGTCTGAAATACCACGACACCGTCGCCCCCTCCACCACCATCACCACATGGCGGCAACAACGATGACGATGAATAATTTGTCAACGTCGACGACTACATCAACACCGGCACCGGCATAGGTTTGTACATGCCTACTGTGGATGAAGAACCCTTCGTTGCTCGCGAGGGTCAAGGTAGGTGTACCACTACATGCATGGAACGCCTGGTCTTCCATGGTTTATCTCAAGAGGCGCCTCTGGCCGATGATGAGCAGGGGAAACCTATTGGATTCGTCTTTAGCCCTGGCACACTCCAAAAGGCGGTTGTTGAGCACTAAGCATCCCCAATGGAGGAGCCTGCTCAGAAGATGAAGAAGCACATGAAGAGAGGTAACAAAGCCAAGAACCAACCTCCTATGAAGAGGATCCAGGCTAAGGATGATGTCGTACCAGCCCACGAGGATGGCTTTCCCAGGATACATATAGCCGGTGAAGCGATACTGACTCAGGAGCTGCTTCGCCTTGCTCTTGGACATATGCTCTCTTTTAGTGATATTATCAAGATACTAGAGGGCATTCTTCTTAAAGACAAAGATCCAAATTATCCGGTTTTCACTGTCAAGGTGCCATCGGACGTGGAATTCGTCCATGAATCCCCCGTGGACGTGTTCTTCATAGCGTACGAGGACGTCTTCAAGTTGTTTCTCTCGAAACGGATGTACTATAACATGGTCCTCCTATTCGCTCTCAATCTAGCGATGAAGACCAAGAGAGAGCAAATCCCCTACATCATGATAGTGGATCCCTACTACATGCGTGATAGCCAGTTGCGGGAAGGATTTGAGACACGTAACAAGGCGACGGCGTACCTCAAGAAGTTCATGGTGGACCAAAAGAGGACGAACACGCTTCTTTTGCCTTTCTTTCCCGAGTAAGTACACACACCCCCTAGCATTGGTAACTTGGGCTTTCTTATAGCTTTCTTCCTTTGCCATTTTCCAACATCCTGTTTGAATCGTGTTATACAGAGACAAATACTGCACACTCATCGTCATTTCCACAAAGTACTCGATAGCATCGTATTTCGACTCGGCGAGTCAGAAGAAGAAGAAAGACTATACCATAATAAGGGGTGTTCTGAATGAGGCTCTCGAGGGCTACGCTAGAAAGGGATGCCCCTTCGTCAAAAAGGGGGAATGTATCAAGGATGACAAACACGTGTTCAAGCACGTGCTCGAGTTCCCCTGCGTCAAGGAGCTGGCTACTGGCGGCGCCAAGGAGGCCTTCTACGCCATGCATCACCTTAAAGGGTTTGTCCGGGATTGCAGAACATAACTCTGCCATCTAGTCTCCAAGCATGGATCAAAAATTTGGCGCGAAGCAACGATGCTGATTTTAGAGAAGACTTCCATCGCATCTAGGTTAAGTTGTCAGAAATCATCGTGGAAGATGTCAACACAACGGGAGGGGTCCTATAACACAACAGAGGGTTGACTAAGAGGGAGATTGAAAATATTCTTCGTAAGCAGGGTGACAACATGACGTGGATGACGAAGGATGGTTATCTACCATTCCCAAAGCCGAGCGTTAGCAGTTGTCAACAATGATCGATGTGTGCGCCTAGAATTATCATAGATAATTGTGTGTAGTGTTGTGTCACAAACTATATACTACCGTGGTCGTATGTTGTAAACTTCACTATTGTGGTTGTTGTCGTCGAAGTTCTATGATCATGATCGATGTGCTATCTTCTATGTTTACTGATCTTTTGCTTTAGTTTATGTGAACAAATATGCATGTGATCCAATTTAGTTCTTTCTGTTGCATGATTTACTAATATGCCTTATCTATAGAGATGACGAAGTGGTACGTGGTGTACAAGGGTTGGGTTCAAGGAGTCTACGATGAGTGGGAGGACTGTCAGAAATAGGTGAACACGTTTAGCTGCAACATCTACAAAGGATATGCGACTCGAGAGGAGGAGGTAGCCAAGTGGAGGAACCACATGTGGAAGGAGAACCGGATGAAGATATTTGTTGTGGATATGCTATATGGGTATCCTCATAGCATGTGTCCTATCCGGATAACCCGTGTGGCCCATGCAGGATAAAGGAAGGCTACGGTTGGAGTCACCGATGTACCCGAAGCCTTGGAGTGCAAGACACGCAAGACTAGTGATAGACGGTGTAGGACTCTGTAAGCTGTCCGGCTAGAACTTTTCCCTGTAACCCTAGGACCTGGCGACTATATAAGTCGGGTCTATGGGAGCCTTTAGGGCACAACTTCAGACGATAACTTAGACAACCTCGCACAGCGAACCTAACTCTGTAAATCGGCGTATTGCCCTTATAGTGATTTATAGTAGGAGTAGGATTCCGCCACCGTTGTGGGATCTGAACCTGGGTAAGCTGTGTTACCTCGTACCCATCAACCATCCACCTTCCCCCACGTCTCTAAACACGCACTGTGAGGACCCCTCCATGGCGTACTCGTCGGCAATGCCACGACAATATTGCTAGTGCTCTTGCTCACCGTCATCACAACTGTATTCTGTTAGATTCTAGTGTAGGCGGTGAACGCTTCATTTGTAATGTGATGAGATGGTGAAGTTTGTACCAAACACTTGTATAAATATTCGCCACCTTTGACTTGTATTGTAATATGATGACCACTTGTCTACCTCGATCTGGCTCTAAGTAGTGTGATAGCACTATATTCGAGTTTGTATTATATTTGTTTTCATATACTAAGTCAAATATACTGTTTCTATATAATACCTGTATAATACTGTATAATACCTATATAATATTGTATATTTTGACAAGCATGTTTTTTAATACCTGACATTTAAACCAGTGGCGCATCTTTTTTACCTTCTATGGCGCATAACACTTCGGTGGCGCATTTTCCAGAATGCGCCACTAAACAGAGTCCCGTGGCGCATCCGCCAGAATGCGCCACAGGAAGTTTTCATCAGTGGGGACGTAGAAGTGGTGTCTCTGATATGCGCCACAGAAGCCCAATATCGATGCACCACTGATGAATGATTTCCTAGTAGTGAACACCCGATACACGTTTGAGAGTTATGAGCAAATACTGATCATTTTAATTTTATATGGAATTTTTCATGAGCTATTGCCCATAGTTTTGGTGTTCCAGGGTGATTTGCATGGCCCATAAGACCCGGTACATGTTCGAGACATATGACTAAAAACTCATCGTTTTTCCCGTTTTATGGACGTTTTCATGAGCTATTGCCCACAGTTTCGGGGTTCTGGGGCGATTTGCATGGCCAGTAAGACACGATAGAGTTTTGACCAAAAACTCTGCTTTTTTGCGTTTTATGGCCTTATTCATGAGCTATTGCCCACAGTTTTGGTGTTGCAGGTCGATTTGCAAGGCCCATAAGACCCGATACATGTTTGAGTGGCATGACCTAAAACTTGTCGTTTTCGCGTTTTCTGGCCATTTTCATAAGCTATTGCCTACAGTTTTGGGGTTCCAGGGCGATTTACACGACTCGTAACACCCAATACATGTTTGATAGTTATGAGCAAAAACTCATCGTTTTCACGTTTTATGGCCGTTTTCATGAGCTATTGCCCATAGTTTTGGGGTTCAATGGGGATTTGCATGGCTTGTAAAACCGGATACATGTTTGAGAATTATGACCAAAAACTCTTTTTTTGCGGTTTATGGCTGTTTTCATGAGCTACTGCCCATAGTTTTGGTATTCCAGGTCGATTTGCAAGGCCCAAAAGACCCGATACAAGATGAGTGGCATGACCAAAAACTCATCGTATTCGCGTTTTGTGGCCGTTTTCATGACCTATTGCCTATAGTTTTGGGGTTCCAAGGCGATTTACACGACTCAGAACATAAGATACATGTTAGATAGTTATGACAAAAACTCTTTGTTTCCCTGTTTTATGGCCTTTTTCATGAGCTATTGCCCACGGTTTTTGGGTCCCAGGGTGATTTGCACGACTCATAACACCCGATACACGTTTGATAGTTATGAGCAAAAACTCATCGTTTTAATTTTATATGGAAGTTTTCATGAGCTATTGCCCATAGTTTTGGTGTTCTAGGGCAATGTGCGGACCATAAGACCCGGTAAATGTTTGAGAGATATGAACAAAAAATCATCATTTTTCGCGTTTTATGGACGTTTTCATGAGCTATTGCCCATAGTTTTGGGGTTCTAGTGCGATTTGAATGGCTAGTAAGACACGATACATGTTTGAGAGTTATGACCAAAAACTCCGCTTTTTCGTGTTTATGACCGTTTTCATGCGCTATTGCCCATGGTTTTGGGGTTCTAGGGCGATTTGCATGCCCAGTAAGATAAGATACATATTTGAGAGTTATGACCAAAAACTAAGCTTTTTCGTGTTTTATGGCCGTTTTCATGAGCTATTGCCCACAATTTTGGTGTTCCAGCTCGATTTGCAAGGCCCATAAGACCTGATACATGTTTGTGTGGCATGACCAAAAACTCGTTGTTTTTCTCGTTTTGTGGCAGTTTTCATGAGCTATTGCCTATAGTTTTTGGGTTCCAGGGCGATTTACAGGACTCGTAACACCCGATACATGTATGATAGTCCTGACCAAAAACATGACATTTTCACGTTTTATGGCCATGTTCATCAGCTATTGCCTATAGTTGTGGCGTTCAATGGGGATTTGTATGGCCACTAAAACCGGATACATGTTTGAGAGCTATGATCAAAAACTCTGCCTTTTCGCGTTTTATGGCCGTTTTTGAGCTATTTCCCATAGATTTGGTGTTGCGGGTCGATGTGCAAGGCCCATAAGACCCGATACAACTTTGAGTGGCATGACCAAAAACTCATCGTTTTCGTGTTTTTTGGTCGTTTTCATGAGCCAATTCCCATAGTTTTGGGGTTCCAAGGCTATTTACGTGACTCAGAACACCCGATACATGTTTGATAGTTATGACCAAAAACTCTGTGTTTTCACGTTCTATGGCCGTTTTCATGAGCTATTGCCCACGGTTTTGGGGTTCTAGGGTGATTTGCATGACTCGTAACACCCGATACATGTTTGAGAGTTATGAGAAAAAACATAACATTTTAATTTTATATGGAAGTTTTCATGAGCTATTGCTCATAGTTTTGGTATTCCAGGGCGATTTGCATGGCCCATAAGACCCGGTACATGTTTGAGAGATATAAGCAAAAACTCGTTGTTTTTCGCGTTTTATGGACCTTTTCATGAGCTATTGCCCATAGTTTTGGGGTTCTAGGGCGATCTCCATGGCCCGTAAGACATAATACATGTTTGAGAGTTATGACCAAAAACTCTGCTTTTTCATGTTTTATGGCCGTTTTCATGAGCTATTGCCCGTAGTTATGGTGTTCCAGGTCGATTTGTAAGGCCCATAAGACCCGATACATTTTTGAGTGGCATGACCAAAAACTCGTTGTTTTCTCGTTTTGTGGCCATCATGAGCTATTGCCTACATTTTTTTGTTCCAGGGCGATTTACATGACTCGTAACACCCGATACATGTATGATAGTTATGGCCGAAAACTGGGAGTTTTCATGTTTTATGGTCATTTTCATCAGCTGTTACCCATAGTTTTGGGGTTCAATGGGTATTTGCATGGCCAGTAAAACCTGATACATTTTTGAGAGCTATGATAAAAAACTCTGTTTTTTTCGCGTTTTATGGCCGTTTTCATGAGCTATTACCCATAGATTTGGTGTTCTGTATTGATTTACAAGGCCCATAAGACCCAATTCAAGTTTGAGTGGCATGACCAAAAACTCATCGTTTTTGCGTTACGTGGCCGTTTTCATGAGTTATTTCCTATAGATTTTGTGTTCTAGGGTGATTTGAATGGCCCATAAGACCCGATACATGTTTGAGATATACGACCAAAAACTCATCGTTTCCCTTTTTTGGCCGTTTTCATGAGCTATTGCCCACAGTTTTGGGGTTCCAGGGCGATTTACATGGCCCGTAAGACAAGATACATGTTTGAGAGTTTTGACCAAAAACTCCGCTTTTTTCGCGTTTATGGCCGTTTTCATGAGCTATTGGCCACAATTTTGGTGTTCCACGTCGATTTGCATAGGCCATAAGACCCAGTACATTTTGTAGAGGCATGACCAAAAACTCATTGTTTTCGTGTTTTGTGGCTGTTTCATGAGCTATTTCCCATAGTTTTGGGGTTCTAGGGCAATTTACATGACTCATAACACCTGATACACGTTTGAGAGTTATGACCAAAAACTCAGCGTTTTCACGTTTTATGGCCGTTTTCATGAGGTATTGCCACAGTTTTGGGGTTCAATGTGGATTTGCATGGTGAGTAAACCTGGATACATGTTTGAGAGTTATGACCAAATACTCGGCGCTTTCACGTTTTATTGTTGTTTTCATGAGGTATTGCCCACAGTTTTGGTGTTCCAGGGCGATTTGCACGACCAGTAAGACTCGATACATGTTTGAGAGATATGACTAAAAACTCGGTGTTTTCGAGTTTTATTGCCGTTTTCATGAGCTATTGTCCACAGTTTGGGTGTTCTAGGTCGATTTGCAAGGCCCATAAGACCTGATACATGTTCGAGTGGCAGGACCAAAAACTCATCGTTTTCGCGTTTTGTGGCCGTTTTATCAACTATAGCCCATAGTTTTGGGGTTCAATGGGTATTTGCATGGCTAGTAAAACCGGATACATGTTTGAGTGCTATGATAAAAAATTCTGATTTTTCGCGTTTTGTGGCCGTTTTTATCAGCTGTTGCCCATAGATTTGGTGTTCCGGGTCGATTTGCAAGGCCCATAAGACTCGATACAAGTTTGAGTGGGATGACCAAAAACTCATCGTTTTTGCGTTTTGTGGCCGTGTTCATGAGCTATTGCCCATAGTTTTTGTGTTCTAGGGCGATTTGCATGGCCCATAATACCCGATACATGTTTGAGATATACGGCCAAAAACTCATCGTTTCCAATTTTATGGCCGTTTTCATGAGCTATTGTCCACGGTTTTGGTGTTCCAGGGTGATTTCCACGACTCGTAACACCCGATACATGTTTGAGAGTTATGAGCAAAAACTTATCTTTTTAATTTTATATGGAAGTTTTCATGAGCTATTGCCCATAGTTTTGGTGTTCCAGGGCAATTTGCATGGGCCATAAGACCCGGTAAATGTTTGAGAGATATGACCAAAAGCTCGTCGTTTTTCGCGTTTTATGGACGCTTTTATGAGCTATTGCCCACAATTTTGGGGTTCTAGGGAGATCTCCATGGCCCGTAAGACACGATACATGGTTGAGAGTTATGACCAAAAACTCTGCTTTTTCGTGTTTTATGGCCGTTTTCATGAGCTATTGCCCACGGGTTTGGGGTTCCGGGGCGATTTGCATGCCATGTAAGACAAGATACATGTTTGAGAGTTATGACCAAAAACTCTGCTTTTTCGTGTTTTATGGTTGTTTTCATGAGCTATTGCCCGCAGTTATGGTGTTCAAGGTCGATTTGCAAGGCCCATAAGACCCGATACATGTTTGAGTGGCATGACCAAAAACTCGTTGATTTTCTCGTTTTGTGGTCGTCATGAGCTATTGCCTACAGTTATGTTGTTCCAGGGCGATTTACACGAATCGTAACACCCGATACATATATGATAGTTATGACCAAAAACTCGGTATTTTAACATTTTATGGTCGTTTTCATCAGCTGTTGCCCATAGTTTTAGGGTTCAATGGGTATTTGCATGGCCAGTAAAACCAGATACATTTTTTAGAGCTACGATAAAAAACTCTGTTTTTCGCGTTTTATGGCCGTTTTCATGAGCTATTACCCATAGATTTGGTGTTCTCGATTGGTTTGCAAGGCCCATAAGACCCGGTACAAGTTTGAGTGGCATGACCAAAAACTCATCGTTTTTGCGTTGCGTGGCCGTTTTCATGAGCTATTGCCTATAGATTTTGTGTTCCAGGGTGATTTGAATGGCCCATAAGACCCGATACATGTTTGAGATATACGACCAAAAACTCATCGTTTCCCTTTTTTGGCCGTTTTCATGAGCTATTGCCCACAGTTTTGGGGTTCCAGGGCGATTTACATGGCCCGTAAGACAAGATACATGTTTGAGAGTTTTGACCAAAAACTCCGCTTTTTTCGCGTTTATGGCCGTTTTCATGAGCTATTGGCCACAATTTTGGTGTTCCACGTCGATTTGCATAGGCCATAAGACCCAATACATGTTTGAGAGGCATGACCAGAAACTCATCGTTTTCGTGTTTTGTGGCTGTTTCATGAGCTATTTCCCATAGTTTTGGGGTTCTAGCGCAATTTACATGACTCATAACACCCGATACACGTTTGAGAGTTATGACCAAAAACTCAGCGTTTTCACGTTGTATGGCCGTTTTCATGAGGTATTGCCCACAGTTTTGGGGTTCAATGGGGATTTGCATGGTGAGTAAACCTGGATACATGTTTGAGAGTTATGACCAAAAACTCGGCGTTTTCACGTTTTATTGCTGTTTTCATGAGCTATTGCCCACAGTTTTGGTGTTCCAGGGCGATTTGCACGACCCGTAAGACACGATACATGTTTGAGAGATATGACCAAAAACTCGGTGTTTTCGAGTTTTATTGCCGTTTTCATGAGCTATTGTCCACAGTTTGGGTGTTCTAGGTCGATTTGCAAGGCCCATAAGACCCGATACATGTTCGAGTGGCATGACCAAAAACTCGTCGTTTTCACGTTTTGTGGCCGTTTTATAAGCTATAACCCATAGTTTTGGGGTTTAATGGGTATTTGCATGGCTAGTAAAACCGGATACATGTTTGAGAGCTATGATAAAAAATTCTGCTTTTTCGCGTTTTATGGCCGTTTTCATGAGCTATTGCCCGTAGATTTGGTGTTCCGGGTCGATTTGCAAGGCCCATAAGACTCGATACAAGTTTGAGTGGGATGACCAAAAACTCATCGTTTTTGCGTTTTGTGGCCGTGTTCATGAGCTATTGCCCATAGTCTTTGTGTTCCAGGGCGATTTGAATGGCCCATAATACCCGATACATGTTTGAGATATACGGCCAAAAACTCATCGTTTCCAATTTTATGGCCGTTTTCATGAGCTATTGCCCACGGTTTTGGGGTTCCAGGGTGATTTGCACGACTCGTAACACCCAATACATGTTTGAGAGTTATGAGCAAAAACTTATCTTTTTAATTTTATATGTAAGTTTTCATGAGCTATTGCCCATAGTTTTTGTGTTCTAGGGCAATTTGCATGGCCCATAAGACCCGGTAAATGTTTGAGAGATATGACCAAAAGCTCGTCGTTTTTCGCGTTTTTTGGACGCTTTTATGAGCTATTGCCCACAATTTTGGGGTTCTAGGGTGATCTCCATGGCCAGTAAGACACGATACATGGTTGAGAGTTATGACTAAAAACTTTGCTTTTTCGTGTTTTATGGCCGTTTTCATGAGCTATTGCCCACGGGTTTGGGGTTCCGGGGCGATTTGCATGCCATGTAAGACAAGATACGTGTATGAGAGTTATGCCCAAAAACTCTGCTTTTTCGTGTTTTATGGTCGTTTTCATGAGCTATTGCCCGCAGTTATGGTGTTCCAGGTCGATTTGCAAGGCCCATAAGACCCGATACATGTTTGAGTGGCATGACCAAAAACTCATTGTTTTTCTCGTTTTGTGGCCGTCATGAGCTATTTCCTATAGTTATGTTGTTCTAGGGCGATTTACACGACTCGTAACACCCGATACATGTATGATAGTTATGACCAAAAACTCAGCATTTTAATATTCTATGGTCGTTTTCATCAGCTGTTGCCCATAGTTTTGGGGTTCAATGGGTATTTGCATGGCAGTAAAACCGGATACATTTTTTAGAGCTATGATAAAAAACTCTGTTTTTTCGCGTTTTATGGCCGTTTTCATGAGCTATTACCCATAGATTTGGTGTTCTGGATTGATTTGCAAGTCCCATAAGACCCGATACAAGTTTGAGTGGCATGACCAAAAACTCATCGTTTTTGCGTTGCGTGGCCGTTTTCATGAGCTATTGCCTATAGATTTTGTGTTCCAGGGTGATTTGAATGGCCCATAAGACCCGATACATGTTTGAGATATACGACCAAAAACTCATCGTTTCCCTTTTTGGCCGTTTTCATGAGCTATTGCCCACAATTTTGGGGTTTCATGGCGATTTACATGGCCCTTAAGACAAGATACATGTTTGAGAATTTTGACCAAAAACTCCGCTTTTTCGCGTTTATGGCCGTTTTCATGAGCTATTGGCCACAATTTTGGTGTTCCACGTCGATTTGCATAGGCCATAAGACCCAATACATGTTTGAGAGGCATGACCAGAAACTCATCGTTTTCGTGTTTTGTGGCTGTTTCATGAGCTATTGCTCATAGTTTTGGGGTTCAATGGGTATTTGCATGGCCAGTAAAACCTGATACATTTTTGAGAGCTATGATAAAAAACTCTGTTTTCTTGGCGTTTTATGGCCGTTTTCATGAGCTATTACCCATAGATTTGGTGTTCTGTATTGATTTGCAAGGCCCATAAGACCCAATTCAAGTTTGAGTGGCATGACCAAAAACTCATCGTTTTTGCGTTACGTGGCCGTTTTCATGAGTTATTTCCTATAGATTTTGTGTTCTAGGGTGATTTGAATGGCCCATAAGACCCGATACATGTTTGAGATATACGACCAAAAACTCATCGTTTCCCTTTTTTGGCCGTTTTCATGAGCTATTGCCCACAGTTTTGGGGTTCCAGGGCGATTTACATGGCCCGTAAGACAAGATACATGTTTGAGAGTTTTGACCAAAAACTCCGCTTTTTTCGCGTTTATGGCCGTTTTCATGAGCTATTGGCCACAATTTTGGTGTTCCACGTCGATTTGCATAGGCCATAAGACCCAGTACATTTTGTAGAGGCATGACCAAAAACTCATCGTTTTCGTGTTTTGTGGCTGTTTCATGAGCTATTTCCCATAGTTTTGGGGTTCTAGGGCAATTTACATGACTCATAACACCTGATACATGTTTGAGAGTTATGACCAAAAACTCAGCGTTTTCACGTTTTATGGCCGTTTTCATGAGGTATTGCCCACAGTTTTGGGGTTCAATGTGGATTTGCATGGTGAGTAAACCTGGATACATGTTTGAGATTTATGACCAAAAACTCGGCGCTTTCACGTTTTATTGTTGTTTTCATGAGGTATTGCCCACAGTTTTGGTGTTCCAGGGTGATTTGCACGACCAGTAAGACTCGATACATGTTTGAGAGATATGACTAAAAACTCGGTGTTTTCGAGTTTTATTGCCGTTTTCATGAGCTATTGTCCACAGTTTGGGTGTTCTAGGTCGATTTGCAAGGCCCATAAGACCTGATACATGTTCGAGTGGCCTGACCAAAAACTCATCGTTTTCGCGTTTTGTGGCCGTTTTATCAACTATAGCCCATAGTTTTGGGGTTCAATGGGTATTTGCATGGCTAGTAAAACCGGATACTTGTTTGAGTGCTATGATAAAAAATTCTGCTTTTTCGCGTTTTGTGGCCGTTTTTATCAGCTATTGCCCATAGATTTGGTGTTCCGGGTCGATTTGCAAGGCCCATAAGACTCGATACAAGTTTGAGTGGGATGACCAAAAACTCATCGTTTTTGCGTTTTGTGGCCGTGTTCATGAGCTATTGCCCATAGTTTTTGTGTTCTAGGGCGATTTGAATGGCCCATAATACCCGATACATGTTTGAGATATACGGCCAAAAACTCATCGTTTCCAATTTTATGGCCGTTTTCATGAGCTATTGTCCACGGTTTTGGTGTTCCTGGGTGATTTCCACGACTCGTAACACCCGATACATGTTTGAGAGTTATGAGCAAAAACTTATCTTTTTAATTTTATATGGAAGTTTTCATGAGCTATTGCCCATAGTTTTGGTGTTCCAGGGCAATTTGCATGGGCCATAAGACCCGGTAAATGTTTGAGAGATATGACCAAAAGCTCGTCGTTTTTCGCGTTTTATGGACGCTTTTATGAGCTATTGCCCACAATTTTGGGGTTCTAGGGAGATCTCCATGGCCCGTAAGACACGATACATGGTTGAGAGTTATGACCAAAAACTCTGCTTTTTCGTGTTTTATGGCCGTTTTCATGAGCTATTGCCCACGGGTTTGGGGTTCCGGGGCGATTTGCATGCCATGTAAGACAAGATACATGTTTGAGAGTTATGACCAAAAACTCTGCTTTTTCGTGTTTTATGGTTGTTTTCATGAGCTATTGCCCGCAGTTATGGTGTTCCAGGTCGATTTGCAAGGCCCATAAGACCCGATACATGTTTGAGTGGCATGACCAAAAACTCGTTGATTTTCTCGTTTTGTGGTCGTCATGAGCTATTGCCTACAGTTATGTTGTTCCAGGGCGATTTACACGAATCGTAACACCCGATACATGTATGATAGTTATGACCAAAAACTCGGTATTTTAACATTTTATGGTCGTTTTCATCAGCTGTTGCCCATAGTTTTAGGGTTCAATGGGTATTTGCATGGCCAGTAAAACCAGATACATTTTTTAGAGCTATGATAAAAAAACTCTGTTTTTCGCGTTTTATGGCCGTTTTCATGAGCTATTACCCATAGATTTGGTGTTCTGGATTGGTTTGCAAGGCCCATAAGACCCGGTACAAGTTTGAGTGGCATGACCAAAAACTCATCGTTTTTGCGTTGCGTGGCCGTTTTCATGAGCTATTGCCTATAGATTTTGTGTTCCAGGGTGATTTGAATGGCCCATAAGACCCGATACATGTTTGAGATATACGACCAAAAACTCATCGTTTCCCTTTTTTGGCCGTTTTCATGAGCTATTGCCCACAGTTTTGGGGTTCCAGGGCGATTTACATGGCCCGTAAGACAAGATACATGTTTGAGAGTTTTGACCAAAAACTCCGCTTTTTTCGCGTTTATGGCCGTTTTCATGAGCTATTGGCCACAATTTTGGTGTTCCACGTCGATTTGCATAGGCCATAAGACCCAGTACATTTTGTAGAGGCATGACCAAAAACTCATCGTTTTCGTGTTTTGTGGCTGTTTCATGAGCTATTTCCCATAGTTTTGGGGTTCTAGGGCAATTTACATGACTCATAACACCTGATACATGTTTGAGAGTTATGACCAAAAACTCAGCGTTTTCACGTTTTATGGCCGTTTTCATGAGGTATTGCCCACAGTTTTGGGGTTCAATGTGGATTTGCATGGTGAGTAAACCTGGATACATGTTTGAGATTTATGACCAAAAACTCGGCGCTTTCACGTTTTATTGTTGTTTTCATGAGGTATTGCCCACAGTTTTGGTGTTCCAGGGTGATTTGCACGACCAGTAAGACTCGATACATGTTTGAGAGATATGACTAAAAACTCGGTGTTTTCGAGTTTTATTGCCGTTTTCATGAGCTATTGTCCACAGTTTGGGTGTTCTAGGTCGATTTGCAAGGCCCATAAGACCTGATACATGTTCGAGTGGCCTGACCAAAAACTCATCGTTTTCGCGTTTTGTGGCCGTTTTATCAACTATAGCCCATAGTTTTGGGGTTCAATGGGTATTTGCATGGCTAGTAAAACCGGATACTTGTTTGAGTGCTATGATAAAAAATTCTGCTTTTTCGCGTTTTGTGGCCGTTTTTATCAGCTATTGCCCATAGATTTGGTGTTCCGGGTCGATTTGCAAGGCCCATAAGACTCGATACAAGTTTGAGTGGGATGACCAAAAACTCATCGTTTTTGCGTTTTGTGGCCGTGTTCATGAGCTATTGCCCATAGTTTTTGTGTTCTAGGGCGATTTGAATGGCCCATAATACCCGATACATGTTTGAGATATACGGCCAAAAACTCATCGTTTCCAATTTTATGGCCGTTTTCATGAGCTATTGTCCACGGTTTTGGTGTTCCTGGGTGATTTCCACGACTCGTAACACCCGATACATGTTTGAGAGTTATGAGCAAAAACTTATCTTTTTAATTTTATATGGAAGTTTTCATGAGCTATTGCCCATAGTTTTGGTGTTCCAGGGCAATTTGCATGGGCCATAAGACCCGGTAAATGTTTGAGAGATATGACCAAAAGCTCGTCGTTTTTCGCGTTTTATGGACGCTTTTATGAGCTATTGCCCACAATTTTGGGGTTCTAGGGAGATCTCCATGGCCCGTAAGACACGATACATGGTTGAGAGTTATGACCAAAAACTCTGCTTTTTCGTGTTTTATGGCCGTTTTCATGAGCTATTGCCCACGGGTTTGGGGTTCCGGGGCGATTTGCATGCCATGTAAGACAAGATACATGTTTGAGAGTTATGACCAAAAACTCTGCTTTTTCGTGTTTTATGGTTGTTTTCATGAGCTATTGCCCGCAGTTATGGTGTTCCAGGTCGATTTGCAAGGCCCATAAGACCCGATACATGTTTGAGTGGCATGACCAAAAACTCGTTGATTTTCTCGTTTTGTGGTCGTCATGAGCTATTGCCTACAGTTATGTTGTTCCAGGGCGATTTACACGAATCGTAACACCCGATACATGTATGATAGTTATGACCAAAAACTCGGTATTTTAACATTTTATGGTCGTTTTCATCAGCTGTTGCCCATAGTTTTAGGGTTCAATGGGTATTTGCATGGCCAGTAAAACCAGATACATTTTTTAGAGCTATGATAAAAAAACTCTGTTTTTCGCGTTTTATGGCCGTTTTCATGAGCTATTACCCATAGATTTGGTGTTCTGGATTGGTTTGCAAGGCCCATAAGACCCGGTACAAGTTTGAGTGGCATGACCAAAAACTCATCGTTTTTGCGTTGCGTGGCCGTTTTCATGAGCTATTGCCTATAGATTTTGTGTTCCAGGGTGATTTGAATGGCCCATAAGACCCGATACATGTTTGAGATATACGACCAAAAACTCATCGTTTCCCTTTTTTGGCCGTTTTCATGAGCTATTGCCCACAGTTTTGGGGTTCCAGGGCGATTTACATGGCCCATAAGACAAGATACATGTTTGAGAGTTTTGACCAAAAACTCCGCTTTTTTCGCGTTTATGGCCGTTTTCATGAGCTATTGGCCACAATTTTGGTGTTCCACGTCGATTTGCATAGGCCATAAGACCCAATACATGTTTGAGAGGCATGACCAGAAACTCATCGTTTTCGTGTTTTGTGGCTGTTTCATGAGCTATTTCCCATAGTTTTGGGGTTCTAGCGCAATTTACATGACTCATAACACCCGATACACGTTTGAGAGTTATGACCAAAAACTCAGCGTTTTCACGTTTTATGGCCGTTTTCATGAGGTATTGCCCACAGTTTTGGGGTTCAATGGGGATTTGCATGGTGAGTAAACCTGGATACATGTTTGAGAGTTATGACCAAAAACTCGGCGTTTTCACGTTTTATTGCTGTTTTCATGAGCTATTGCCCACAGTTTTGGTGTTCCAGGGCGATTTGCACGACCCGTAAGACACGATACATGTTTGAGAGATATGACCAAAAACTCGGTGTTTTCGAGTTTTATTGCCGTTTTCATGAGCTATTGTCCACAGTTTGGGTGTTCTAGGTCGATTTGCAAGGCCCATAAGACCCGATACATGTTCGAGTGGTATGACCAAAAACTCGTCGTTTTCACGTTTTGTGGCCGTTTTATAAGCTATAACCCATAGTTTTGGGGTTCAATGGGTATTTGCATGGCTAGTAAAACCGGATACATGTTTGAGAGCTATGATAAAAAATTCTGCTTTTTCGCGTTTTATGGCCGTTTTCATGAGCTATTGCCCGTAGATTTGGTGTTCCGGGTCGATTTGCAAGGCCCATAAGACTCGATACAAGTTTGAGTGGGATGACCAAAAACTCATCGTTTTCGCGTTTTGTGGTCGTGTTCATGAGCTATTGCCCATAGTCTTTGTGTTCCAGGGCGATTTGAATGGCCCATAATACCCGATACATGTTTGAGATATACGGCCAAAAACTCATCGTTTCCAATTTTATGGCCGTTTTCATGAGCTATTGCCCACGGTTTTGGGGTTCCAGGGTGATTTGCACGACTCGTAACACCCAATACATGTTTGAGAGTTATGAGCAAAAACTTATCTTTTTAATTTTATATGTAAGTTTTCATGAGCTATTGCCCATAGTTTTTGTGTTCTAGGGCAATTTGCATGGCCCATAAGACCCGGTAAATGTTTGAGAGATATGACCAAAAGCTCGTCGTTTTTCGCGTTTTTTGGACGCTTTTATGAGCTATTGCCCACAATTTTGGGGTTCTAGGGTGATCTCCATGGCCAGTAAGACACGATACATGGTTGAGAGTTATGACCAAAAACTTTGCTTTTTCGTGTTTTATGGCCGTTTTCATGAGCTATTGCCCACGGGTTTGGGGTTCCGGGGCGATTTGCATGCCATGTAAGACAAGATACGTGTATGAGAGTTATGCCCAAAAACTCTGCTTTTTCATGTTTTATGGTCGTTTTCATGAGCTATTGCCCGCAGTTATGGTGTTCCAGGTCGATTTGCAAGGCCCATAAGACCCGATACATGTTTGAGTGGCATGACCAAAAACTCATTGTTTTTCTCGTTTTGTGGCCGTCATGAGCTATTTCCTATAGTTATGTTGTTCTAGGGCGATTTACACGACTCGTAACACCCGATACATGTATGATAGTTATGACCAAAAACTCAGCATTTTAATATTCTATGGTCGTTTTCATCAGCTGTTGCCCATAGTTTTGGGGTTCAATGGGTATTTGCATGGCAGTAAAACCGGATACATTTTTTAGAGCTATGATAAAAAACTCTGTTTTTTCGCGTTTTATGGCCGTTTTCATGAGCTATTACCCATAGATTTGGTGTTCTGGATTGATTTGCAAGTCCCATAAGACCCGATACAAGTTTGAGTGGCATGACCAAAAACTCATCGTTTTTGCGTTGCGTGGCCGTTTTCATGAGCTATTGCCTATAGATTTTGTGTTCCAGGGTGATTTGAATGGCCCATAAGACCCGATACATGTTTGAGATATACGACCAAAAACTCATCGTTTCCCTTTTTGGCCGTTTTCATGAGCTATTGCCCACAGTTTTGGGGTTTCATGGCGATTTACATGGCCCTTAAGACAAGATACATGTTTGAGAATTTTGACCAAAAACTCCGCTTTTTCGCGTTTATGGCCGTTTTCATGAGCTATTGGCCACAATTTTGGTGTTCCACGTCGATTTGCATAGGCCATAAGACCCAATACATGTTTGAGAGGCATGACCAGAAACTCATCGTTTTCGTGTTTTGTGGCTGTTTCATGAGCTATTGCTCATAGTTTTGGGGTTCAATGGGTATTTGCATGGCCAGTAAAACCTGATACATTTTTGAGAGCTATGATAAAAAACTCTGTTTTCTTGGCGTTTTATGGCCGTTTTCATGAGCTATTACCCATAGATTTGGTGTTCTGTATTGATTTGCAAGGCCCATAAGACCCAATTCAAGTTTGAGTGGCATGACCAAAAACTCATCGTTTTTGCGTTACGTGGCCGTTTTCATGAGTTATTTCCTATAGATTTTGTGTTCTAGGGTGATTTGAATGGCCCATAAGACCCGATACATGTTTGAGATATACGACCAAAAACTCATCGTTTCCCTTTTTTGGCCGTTTTCATGAGCTATTGCCCACAGTTTTGGGGTTCCAGGGCGATTTACATGGCCCGTAAGACAAGATACATGTTTGAGAGTTTTGACCAAAAACTCCGCTTTTTTCGCGTTTATAGCCGTTTTCATGAGCTATTGGCCACAATTTTGGTGTTCCACGTCGATTTGCATAGGCCATAAGACCCAGTACATTTTGTAGAGGCATGACCAAAAACTCATCGTTTTCGTGTTTTGTGGCTGTTTCATGAGCTATTTCCCATAGTTTTGGGGTTCTAGGGCAATTTACATGACTCATAACACCTGATACATGTTTGAGAGTTATGACCAAAAACTCAGCGTTTTCACGTTTTATGGCCGTTTTCATGAGGTATTGCCCACAGTTTTGGGGTTCAATGTGGATTTGCATGGTGAGTAAACCTGGATACATGTTTGAGATTTATGACCAAAAACTCGGCGCTTTCACGTTTTATTGTTGTTTTCATGAGGTATTGCCCACAGTTTTGGTGTTCCAGGGTGATTTGCACGACCAGTAAGACTCGATACATGTTTGAGAGATATGACTAAAAACTCGGTGTTTTCGAGTTTTATTGCCGTTTTCATGAGCTATTGTCCACAGTTTGGGTGTTCTAGGTCGATTTGCAAGGCCCATAAGACCTGATACATGTTCGAGTGGCCTGACCAAAAACTCATCGTTTTCGCGTTTTGTGGCCGTTTTATCAACTATAGCCCATAGTTTTGGGGTTCAATGGGTATTTGCATGGCTAGTAAAACCGGATACTTGTTTGAGTGCTATGATAAAAAATTCTGCTTTTTCGCGTTTTGTGGCCGTTTTTATCAGCTATTGCCCATAGATTTGGTGTTCCGGGTCGATTTGCAAGGCCCATAAGACTCGATACAAGTTTGAGTGGGATGACCAAAAACTCATCGTTTTTGCGTTTTGTGGCCGTGTTCATGAGCTATTGCCCATAGTTTTTGTGTTCTAGGGCGATTTGAATGGCCCATAATACCCGATACATGTTTGAGATATACGGCCAAAAACTCATCGTTTCCAATTTTATGGCCGTTTTCATGAGCTATTGTCCACGGTTTTGGTGTTCCTGGGTGATTTCCACGACTCGTAACACCCGATACATGTTTGAGAGTTATGAGCAAAAACTTATCTTTTTAATTTTATATGGAAGTTTTCATGAGCTATTGCCCATAGTTTTGGTGTTCCAGGGCAATTTGCATGGGCCATAAGACCCGGTAAATGTTTGAGAGATATGACCAAAAGCTCGTCGTTTTTCGCGTTTTATGGACGCTTTTATGAGCTATTGCCCACAATTTTGGGGTTCTAGGGAGATCTCCATGGCCCGTAAGACACGATACATGGTTGAGAGTTATGACCAAAAACTCTGCTTTTTCGTGTTTTATGGCCGTTTTCATGAGCTATTGCCCACGGGTTTGGGGTTCCGGGGCGATTTGCATGCCATGTAAGACAAGATACATGTTTGAGAGTTATGACCAAAAACTCTGCTTTTTCGTGTTTTATGGTTGTTTTCATGAGCTATTGCCCGCAGTTATGGTGTTCCAGGTCGATTTGCAAGGCCCATAAGACCCGATACATGTTTGAGTGGCATGACCAAAAACTCGTTGATTTTCTCGTTTTGTGGTCGTCATGAGCTATTGCCTACAGTTATGTTGTTCCAGGGCGATTTACACGAATCGTAACACCCGATACATGTATGATAGTTATGACCAAAAACTCGGTATTTTAACATTTTATGGTCGTTTTCATCAGCTGTTGCCCATAGTTTTAGGGTTCAATGGGTATTTGCATGGCCAGTAAAACCAGATACATTTTTTAGAGCTATGATAAAAAAACTCTGTTTTTCGCGTTTTATGGCCGTTTTCATGAGCTATTACCCATAGATTTGGTGTTCTGGATTGGTTTGCAAGGCCCATAAGACCCGGTACAAGTTTGAGTGGCATGACCAAAAACTCATCGTTTTTGCGTTGCGTGGCCGTTTTCATGAGCTATTGCCTATAGATTTTGTGTTCCAGGGTGATTTGAATGGCCCATAAGACCCGATACATGTTTGAGATATACGACCAAAAACTCATCGTTTCCCTTTTTTGGCCGTTTTCATGAGCTATTGCCCACAGTTTTGGGGTTCCAGGGCGATTTACATGGCCCGTAAGACAAGATACATGTTTGAGAGTTTTGACCAAAAACTCCGCTTTTTTCGCGTTTATGGCCGTTTTCATGAGCTATTGGCCACAATTTTGGTGTTCCACGTCGATTTGCATAGGCCATAAGACCCAATACATGTTTGAGAGGCATGACCAGAAACTCATCGTTTTCGTGTTTTGTGGCTGTTTCATGAGCTATTTCCCATAGTTTTGGGGTTCTAGCGCAATTTACATGACTCATAACACCCGATACACGTTTGAGAGTTATGACCAAAAACTCAGCGTTTTCACGTTTTATGGCCGTTTTCATGAGGTATTGCCCACAGTTTTGGGGTTCAATGGGGATTTGCATGGTGAGTAAACCTGGATACATGTTTGAGAGTTATGACCAAAAACTCGGCGTTTTCACGTTTTATTGCTGTTTTCATGAGCTATTGCCCACAGTTTTGGTGTTCCAGGGCGATTTGCACGACCCGTAAGACACGATACATGTTTGAGAGATATGACCAAAAACTCGGTGTTTTCGAGTTTTATTGCCGTTTTCATGAGCTATTGTCCACAGTTTGGGTGTTCTAGGTCGATTTGCAAGGCCCATAAGACCCGATACATGTTCGAGTGGTATGACCAAAAACTCGTCGTTTTCACGTTTTGTGGCCGTTTTATAAGCTATAACCCATAGTTTTGGGGTTCAATGGGTATTTGCATGGCTAGTAAAACCGGATACATGTTTGAGAGCTATGATAAAAAATTCTGCTTTTTCGCGTTTTATGGCCGTTTTCATGAGCTATTGCCCGTAGATTTGGTGTTCCGGGTCGATTTGCAAGGCCCATAAGACTCGATACAAGTTTGAGTGGGATGACCAAAAACTCATCGTTTTTGCGTTTTGTGGTCGTGTTCATGAGCTATTGCCCATAGTCTTTGTGTTCCAGGGCGATTTGAATGGCCCATAATACCCGATACATGTTTGAGATATACGGCCAAAAACTCATCGTTTCCAATTTTATGGCCGTTTTCATGAGCTATTGCCCACGGTTTTGGGGTTCCAGGGTGATTTGCACGACTCGTAACACCCAATACATGTTTGAGAGTTATGAGCAAAAACTTATCTTTTTAATTTTATATGTAAGTTTTCATGAGCTATTGCCCATAGTTTTTGTGTTCTAGGGCAATTTGCATGGCCCATAAGACCCGGTAAATGTTTGAGAGATATGACCAAAAGCTCGTCGTTTTTCGCGTTTTTTGGACGCTTTTATGAGCTATTGCCCACAATTTTGGGGTTCTAGGGTGATCTCCATGGCCAGTAAGACACGATACATGGTTGAGAGTTATGACCAAAAACTTTGCTTTTTCGTGTTTTATGGCCGTTTTCATGAGCTATTGCCCACGGGTTTGGGGTTCCGGGGCGATTTGCATGCCATGTAAGACAAGATACGTGTATGAGAGTTATGCCCAAAAACTCTGCTTTTTCGTGTTTTATGGTCGTTTTCATGAGCTATTGCCCGCAGTTATGGTGTTCCAGGTCGATTTGCAAGGCCCATAAGACCCGATACATGTTTGAGTGGCATGACCAAAAACTCGTTGTTTTTCTCGTTTTGTGGCCGTCATGAGCTATTTCCTATAGTTATGTTGTTCTAGGGCGATTTACACGACTCGTAACACCCGATACATGTATGATAGTTATGACCAAAAACTCGGCATTTTAACATTTTATGGTCGTTTTCATCAGCTGTTGCCCATAGTTTTGGGGTTCAATGGGTATTTGCATGGCAGTAAAACCGGATACATTTTTTAGAGCTATGATAAAAAACTCTGTTTTTCGCGTTTTATGGCCGTTTTCATGAGCTATTACCCATAGATTTGGTGTTCTGGATTGATTTGCAAGTCCCATAAGACCCGATACAAGTTTGAGTGGCATGACCAAAAACTCATCGTTTTTGCATTGCGTGGCCGTTTTCATGAGCTATTGCCTATAGATTTTGTGTTCCAGGGTGATTTGAATGGCCCATAAGACCCGATACATGTTTGAGATATACGACCAAAAACTCATCGTTTCCATTTTTGTACGTTTTCATGAGCTATTGCCCACAGTTTTGGGGTTTCATGGCGATTTACATGGCCCTTAAGACAAGATACATGTTTGAGAATTTTGACCAAAAACTCCGCTTTTTCGCGTTTATGGCCGTTTTCATGAGCTATTGGCCACAATTTTGGTATTCCACGTCGATTTGCATAGGCCATAAGACCCAATACATGTTTGAGAGGCATGACCAGAAACTCATCGTTTTCGTGTTTTGTGGCTGTTTCATGAGCTATTTCCCATAGTTTTGGGGTTTTAGCGCAATTTACATGACTCATAACACCCGATACACGTTTGAGAGTTATGACCAAAAACTCAGCATTTTCACGTTTTATGGCCGTTTTCATGAGGTATTGCCCACAGTTTTGGGGTTCAATGGGGATTTGCATGGTGAGTAAACCTGGATACATGTTTGAGAGTTATGACCAAAAACTCGGCGTTTTCACATTTTATTGCTGTTTTCATGAGCTATTGCCCACAGTTTTGGTGTTCCAAGGCGATTTGCACGACCCGTAAGACACGATACATGTTTGAGAGATATGACCAAAAACTCGGTGTTTTCGAGTTTTATTGCCGTTTTCATGAGCTATTGTCCACAGTTTGGGCGTTCTAGGTCGATTTGCAAGGCCCATAAGACCCGATACATGTTCAAGTGGCATGACCAAAAACTCGTCGTTTTCACGTTTTGTGGCCGTTTTATAAGCTATAACCCATAGTTTTGGGGTTCAACGGGTATTTGCATGGCTAGTAAAACCGGATACATGTTTGAGAGCTATGATAAAAAATTCTGCTTTTTCGCGTTTTATGGCCGTTTTCATGAGCTATTGCCCGTGGATTTGGTGTTCCGGGTCGATTTGCAAGGCCCATAAGACTCGATACAAGTTTGAGTGGGATGACCAAAAACTCATCGTTTTTGCGTTTTGTGGCCGTGTTCATGAGCTATTGCCCATAGTCTTTGTGTTCCAGGCGATTTGAATGGCCCATAATACCCGATACATGTTTGAGATATACGGCCAAAAACTCATCGTTTCCAATTTTATGGCCGTTTTCATGAGCTATTGCCCACGGTTTTGGGGTTCCAGGGTGATTTGCACGACTCGTAACACCCAATACATGTTTGAGAGTTATGAGCAAAAACTTATCTTTTTAATTTTATATGGAAGTTTTCATGAGCTATTGCCCATAGTTTTTGTGTTCTAGGGCAATTTGCATGGCCCATAAGTCCCAGTAAATGTTTGAGAGATATGGCCAAAAGCTCGTCGTTTTTCGCGTTTTATGGACGCTTTTATGAGCTATTGCCCACAATTTTGGGGTTCTAGGGCGATCTCCATGGCCAGTAAGACACGATACATGGTTGAGAGTTATGACCAAAAACTCTGCTTTTTCGTGTTTTATGGCCGTTTTCATGAGCTATTGCCCACGGGTTTGGGGTTCCGGGGCGATTTGCATGCCATGTAAGACAAGATACATGTATGAGAGTTATGCCCAAAAACTCGGCTTTTTCGTGTTTTATGGTCGTTTTCATGAGCTATTGCCCGCAGTTATGGTGTTCCGGGTAGATTTGCAAGGCCCATAAGACCCGATACATGTTTGAGTGGCATGACCAAAAACTCGTTGTTTTTCTCGTTTTGTGGCCGTGATGAGCTATTTCCTATAGTTATGTTGTTCCAGGGCGATTTACACGACTCGTAACACCCGATACATGTATGATAGTTATGACCAAAAACTCGGCATTTTAACATTTTATGGTCGTTTTCATCAGCTGTTGCCCATAGTTTTGGGGTTCAATGGGTATTTGCATGGCAGTAAAACCGGATACATTTTTTAGAGCTATGATAAAAAACTCTGTTTTTTCGCGTTTTATGGCCGTTTTCATGAGCTATTACCCATAGATTTGGTGTTCTGGATTGATTTGCAAGTCCCATAAGACCCGATACAAGTTTGAGTGGCATGACCAAAAACTCATCGTTTTTGCATTGCGTGGCCGTTTTCATGAGCTATTGCCTATAGATTTTGTGTTCCAGGGTGATTTGAATGGCCCATAAGACCCGATACATGTTTGAGATATACGACCAAAAACTCATCGTTTCCATTTTTGTACGTTTTCATGAGCTATTGCCCACAGTTTTGGGGTTTCATGGCGATTTACATGGCCCTTAAGACAAGATACATGTTTGAGAATTTTGACCAAAAACTCCGCTTTTTCGCGTTTATGGCCGTTTTCATGAGCTATTGGCCACAATTTTGGTATTCCACGTCGATTTGCATAGGCCATAAGACCCAATACATGTTTGAGAGGCATGACCAGAAACTCATCGTTTTCGTGTTTTGTGGCTGTTTCATGAGCTATTTCCCATAGTTTTGGGGTTTTAGCGCAATTTACATGACTCATAACACCCGATACACGTTTGAGAGTTATGACCAAAAACTCAGCATTTTCACGTTTTATGGCCGTTTTCATGAGGTATTGCCCACAGTTTTGGGGTTCAATGGGGATTTGCATGGTGAGTAAACCTGGATACATGTTTGAGAGTTATGACCAAAAACTCGGCGTTTTCACATTTTATTGCTGTTTTCATGAGCTATTGCCCACAGTTTTGGTGTTCCAAGGCGATTTGCACGACCCGTAAGACACGATACATGTTTGAGAGATATGACCAAAAACTCGGTGTTTTCGAGTTTTATTGCCGTTTTCATGAGCTATTGTCCACAGTTTGGGCGTTCTAGGTCGATTTGCAAGGCCCATAAGACCCGATACATGTTCAAGTGGCATGACCAAAAACTCGTCGTTTTCACGTTTTGTGGCCGTTTTATAAGCTATAACCCATAGTTTTGGGGTTCAACGGGTATTTGCATGGCTAGTAAAACCGGATACATGTTTGAGAGCTATGATAAAAAATTCTGCTTTTTCGCGTTTTATGGCCGTTTTCATGAGCTATTGCCCGTGGATTTGGTGTTCCGGGTCGATTTGCAAGGCCCATAAGACTCGATACAAGTTTGAGTGGGATGACCAAAAACTCATCGTTTTTGCGTTTTGTGGCCGTGTTCATGAGCTATTGCCCATAGTCTTTGTGTTCCAGGCGATTTGAATGGCCCATAATACCCGATACATGTTTGAGATATACGGCCAAAAACTCATCGTTTCCAATTTTATGGCCGTTTTCATGAGCTATTGCCCACGGTTTTGGGGTTCCAGGGTGATTTGCACGACTCGTAACACCCAATACATGTTTGAGAGTTATGAGCAAAAACTTATCTTTTTAATTTTATATGGAAGTTTTCATGAGCTATTGCCCATAGTTTTTGTGTTCTAGGGCAATTTGCATGGCCCATAAGTCCCAGTAAATGTTTGAGAGATATGACCAAAAGCTCGTCGTTTTTCGCGTTTTATGGACGCTTTTATGAGCTATTGCCCACAATTTTGGGGTTCTAGGGCGATCTCCATGGCCAGTAAGACACGATACATGGTTGAGAGTTATGACCAAAAACTCTGCTTTTTCGTGTTTTATGGCCGTTTTCATGAGCTATTGCCCACGGGTTTGGGGTTCCGGGGCGATTTGCATGCCATGTAAGACAAGATACATGTATGAGAGTTATGCCCAAAAACTCGGCTTTTTCGTGTTTTATGGTCGTTTTCATGAGCTATTGCCCGCAGTTATGGTGTTCCAGGTAGATTTGCAAGGCCCATAAGACCCGATACATGTTTGAGTGGCATGACCAAAAACTCGTTGTTTTTCTCGTTTTGTGGCCGTGATGAGCTATTTCCTATAGTTATGTTGTTCCAGGGCGATTTACACGACTCGTAACACCCGATACATGTATGATAGTTATGACCAAAAACTCGGCATTTTAACATTTTATGGTCGTTTTCATCAGCTGTTGCCCATAGTTTTGGGGTTCAATGGGTATTTGCATGGCAGTAAAACCGGATACATTTTTTAGAGCTATGATAAAAAACTCTGTTTTTTCGCGTTTTATGGCCGTTTTCATGAGCTATTACCCATAGATTTGGTGTTCTGGATTGATTTGCAAGTCCCATAAGACCCGATACAAGTTTGAGTGGCATGACCAAAAACTCATCGTTTTTGCATTGCGTGGCCGTTTTCATGAGCTATTGCCTATAGATTTTGTGTTCCAGGGTGATTTGAATGGCCCATAAGACCCGATACATGTTTGAGATATACGACCAAAAACTCATCGTTTCCATTTTTGGCCATTTTCATGAGCTATTGCCCACAGTTTTGGGGTTTCATGGCGATTTACATGGCCCTTAAGACAAGATACATGTTTGAGAATTTTGACCAAAAACTCCGCTTTTTCGCGTTTATGGCCGTTTTCATGAGCTATTGGCCACAATTTTGGTGTTCCACGTCGATTTGCATAGGCCATAAGACCCAATACATGTTTGAGAGGCATGACCAGAAACTCATCGTTTTCGTGTTTTGTGGCTGTTTCATGAGCTATTTCCCATAGTTTTGGGGTTCTAGCGCAATTTACATGACTCATAACACCCGATACACGTTTGAGAGTTATGACCAAAAACTCAGCATTTTCACGTTTTATGGCCGTTTTCATGAGGTATTGCCCACAGTTTTGGGGTTCAATGGGGATTTGCATGGTGAGTAAACCTGGATACATGTTTGAGAGTTATGACCAAAAACTCGGCGTTTTCACGTTTTATTGCTGTTTTCATGAGCTATTGCCCACAGTTTTGGTGTTCCAAGGCGATTTGCACGACCCGTAAGACACGATACATGTTTGAGAGATATGACCAAAAACTCGGTGTTTTCGAGTTTTATTGCCGTTTTCATGAGCTATTGTCCACAGTTTGGGCGTTCTAGGTCGATTTGCAAGGCCCATAAGACCCGATACATGTTCAAGTGGCATGACCAAAAACTCGTCGTTTTCACGTTTTGTGGCCGTTTTATAAGCTATAACCCATAGTTTTGGGGTTCAACGGGTATTTGCATGGCTAGTAAAACCGGATACATGTTTGAGAGCTATGATAAAAAATTCTGCTTTTTCGCGTTTTATGGCCGTTTTCATGAGCTATTGCCCGTGGATTTGGTGTTCCGGGTCGATTTGCAAGGCCCATAAGACTCGATACAAGTTTGAGTGGGATGACCAAAAACTCATCGTTTTTGCGTTTTGTGGCCGTGTTCATGAGCTATTGCCCATAGTCTTTGTGTTCCAGGCGATTTGAATGGCCCATAATACCCGATACATGTTTGAGATATACGGCCAAAAACTCATCGTTTCCAATTTTATGGCCGTTTTCATGAGCTATTGCCCACGGTTTTGGGGTTCCAGGGTGATTTGCACGACTCGTAACACCCAATACATGTTTGAGAGTTATGAGCAAAAACTTATCTTTTTAATTTTATATGGAAGTTTTCATGAGCTATTGCCCATAGTTTTTGTGTTCTAGGGCAATTTGCATGGCCCATAAGTCCCAGTAAATGTTTGAGAGATATGACCAAAAGCTCGTCGTTTTTCGCGTTTTATGGACGCTTTTATGAGCTATTGCCCACAATTTTGGGGTTCTAGGGCGATCTCCATGGCCAGTAAGACACGATACATGGTTGAGAGTTATGACCAAAAACTCTGCTTTTTCGTGTTTTATGGCCGTTTTCATGAGCTATTGCCCACGGGTTTGGGGTTCCGGGGCGATTTGCATGCCATGTAAGACAAGATACATGTATGAGAGTTATGCCCAAAAACTCGGCTTTTTCGTGTTTTATGGTCGTTTTCATGAGCTATTGCCCGCAGTTATGGTGTTCCAGGTAGATTTGCAAGGCCCATAAGACCCGATACATGTTTGAGTGGCATGACCAAAAACTCGTTGTTTTTCTCGTTTTGTGGCCGTGATGAGCTATTTCCTATAGTTATGTTGTTCCAGGGCGATTTACACGACTCGTAACACCCGATACATGTATGATAGTTATGACCAAAAACTCGGCATTTTAACATTTTATGGTCGTTTTCATCAGCTGTTGCCCATAGTTTTGGGGTTCAATGGGTATTTGCATGGCAGTAAAACCGGATACATTTTTTAGAGCTATGATAAAAAACTCTGTTTTTTCGCGTTTTATGGCCGTTTTCATGAGCTATTACCCATAGATTTGGTGTTCTGGATTGATTTGCAAGTCCCATAAGACCCGATACAAGTTTGAGTGGCATGACCAAAAACTCATCGTTTTTGCATTGCGTGGCCGTTTTCATGAGCTATTGCCTATAGATTTTGTGTTCCAGGGTGATTTGAATGGCCCATAAGACCCGATACATGTTTGAGATATACGACCAAAAACTCATCGTTTCCATTTTTGGCCATTTTCATGAGCTATTGCCCACAGTTTTGGGGTTTCATGGCGATTTACATGGCCCTTAAGACAAGATACATGTTTGAGAATTTTGACCAAAAACTCCGCTTTTTCGCGTTTATGGCCGTTTTCATGAGCTATTGGCCACAATTTTGGTGTTCCACGTCGATTTGCATAGGCCATAAGACCCAATACATGTTTGAGAGGCATGACCAGAAACTCATCGTTTTCGTGTTTTGTGGCTGTTTCATGAGCTATTTCCCATAGTTTTGGGGTTCTAGCGCAATTTACATGACTCATAACACCCGATACACGTTTGAGAGTTATGACCAAAAACTCAGCATTTTCACGTTTTATGGCCGTTTTCATGAGGTATTGCCCACAGTTTTGGGGTTCAATGGGGATTTGCATGGTGAGTAAACCTGGATACATGTTTGAGAGTTATGACCAAAAACTCGGCGTTTTCACGTTTTATTGCTGTTTTCATGAGCTATTGCCCACAGTTTTGGTGTTCCAAGGCGATTTGCACGACCCGTAAGACACGATACATGTTTGAGAGATATGACCAAAAACTCGGTGTTTTCGAGTTTTATTGCCGTTTTCATGAGCTATTGTCCACAGTTTGGGCGTTCTAGGTCGATTTGCAAGGCCCATAAGACCCGATACATGTTCAAGTGGCATGACCAAAAACTCGTCGTTTTCACGTTTTGTGGCCGTTTTATAAGCTATAACCCATAGTTTTGGGGTTCAACGGGTATTTGCATGGCTAGTAAAACCGGATACATGTTTGAGAGCTATGATAAAAAATTCTGCTTTTTCGCGTTTTATGGCCGTTTTCATGAGCTATTGCCCGTGGATTTGGTGTTCCGGGTCGATTTGCAAGGCCCATAAGACTCGATACAAGTTTGAGTGGGATGACCAAAAACTCATCGTTTTTGCGTTTTGTGGCCGTGTTCATGAGCTATTGCCCATAGTCTTTGTGTTCCAGGCGATTTGAATGGCCCATAATACCCGATACATGTTTGAGATATACGGCCAAAAACTCATCGTTTCCAATTTTATGGCCGTTTTCATGAGCTATTGCCCACGGTTTTGGGGTTCCAGGGTGATTTGCACGACTCGTAACACCCAATACATGTTTGAGAGTTATGAGCAAAAACTTATCTTTTTAATTTTATATGGAAGTTTTCATGAGCTATTGCCCATAGTTTTTGTGTTCTAGGGCAATTTGC
Organism: Avena sativa; assembly: GCA_916181665.1. NCBI lineage: Eukaryota > Viridiplantae > Streptophyta > Magnoliopsida > Poales > Poaceae > Avena > Avena sativa. The sequence goes on from OV702296.1 coordinate 16,773,788, forward strand.
ATGGCCCATAAGTCCTTGTAAATGTTTGAGAGATATGACCAAAAGCTCGTCGTTTTTCGCATTTTATGGACGCTTTTATGAGCTATTGCCCACAATTTTGAGGTTCTAGGGCGATCTCCATGGCCAGTAAGACACGATACATGGTTGAGAGTTATGACCAAAAACTCTGCTTTTTCTTGTTTTATGGCCGTTTTCATGAGCTATTGCCCACGGGTTTGGGGTTCCGGGGCGATTTGCATGCCATGTAAGACAAGATACATGTATGAGAGTTATGCCCAAAAACTCGGCTTTTTCGTGTTTTATGGTCGTTTTCATGAGCTATTGCCCGCAGTTATGGTGTTCCAGGTAGATTTGCAAGGCCCATAAGACCCGATACATGTTTGAGTGGCATGACCAAAAACTCGTTGTTTTTCTCGTTTTGTGGCCGTGATGAGCTATTTCCTATAGTTATGTTGTTCCAGGGCGATTTACACGACTCGTAACACCCGATACATGTATGATAGTTATGACCAAAAACTCGGCATTTTAACATTTTATGGTCGTTTTCATCAGCTGTTTCCCATAGTTTTGGGGTTCAATGGGTATTTGCATGGCCAGTAAAACCGGATACATTTTTTAGAGCTATGATAAAAAAACTCTGTTTTTTCGTGTTTTATGGCCGTTTTCATGAGCTATTACCCATAGATTTGGTGTTCTGGATTGATTTGCAAGTCCCATAACTCATCGTTTTTGCGTTGCGTGGCCGTTTTAATGAGCTATTGCCTATAGATTTTGTGTTCCAGGGTGATTTGAATGGCCCATAAGACCCGATACATGTTTGAGATATACGACCAAAAACTCATCGTTTCCCTTTTTTGGCCGTTTTCATGAGCTATTGCCCACAGTTTTGGGGTTCCAGGGCGATTTACATGGCCCTTAAGACAAGATACATGTTTGAGAGTTTTGACCAAAAACTCCGCTTTTTTCGCGTTTATGGCCGTTTTCATGAGTTATTGGCCACAATTTTGTTGTTCCACGTCGATTTGCATAGGCCATAAGACCCAATACATGTTTGAGAGGCATGACTAGAAACTCATCGTTTTCGTGTTTTGTGGCTGTTTCATGAGCTATTTCCCATAGTTTTGGGGTTCTAGGGAAATTTACATGACTCATAACACCCGATACATGTTTGAGAGTTATGACCAAAAACTCAGCGTTTTCACGTTTTATGGCCGTTTTCATGAGGTATTGCCCACAGTTTTGGGGTTCAATGGGGATTTGCATGGTGAGTAAACCTGGATACATGTTTGAGAGTTATGACCAAAAACTCGGTGTTTTCACGTTTTATTGCTGTTTTCATGAGCTATTGCCCACAGTTTTGGTGTTCCAGGGCGATTTGCACGACCCGTAAGACACGATACATGTTTGAGAGCTATGATAAAATACTCTGCTTTTTCGAGTTTTATTGCCGTTTTCATGAGTTATTGTCCACAATTTGGGTGTTCTAGGTCGATTTGCAAGGCCCATAAGACCCGATACATGTTCGAGTGGCATGACCAAAAACTCGTCGTTTTCGCGTTTTGTGGCCGTTTTATAAGATATAACCCATAGTTTTGTGGTTCAATGGGTATTTGCATGGCTAGTAAAACCGGATACATGTTTGAGAGCTATGATAAAAAATTCTGCTTTTTCGCGTTTTATGGCCGTTTTCATGAGCTATTGCCCGTAGATTTGGTGTTCCGGGTCGATTTGCAAGGCCCATAAGACTCGATACAAGTTTGAGTGGGATGACCAAAAACTCATCGTTTTTGCGTTTTGTGTCCGTGTTCATGAGCTATTACCCATAGTCTTTGTGTTCCAGGGCGATTTGAATGGCCCATAATACCCGATACATGTTTTAGATATACGGCCAAAAACTCATCGTTTCCAATTTTATGGCCGTTTTCATGAGCTATTGCCCACGGTTTTGGGGTTCCAGGGTGATTTGCACGACTCATAACACCCAATACATGTTTGAGAGTTATGAGCAAAAACTTATCTTTTTAATTTTATATGGAAGTTTTCATGAGCTATTGCCCATAGTTTTGGTGTTCCAGGGCAATTTGCGTGGCCCATAAGACCCGGTAAATGTTTGAGAGATTTGACCAAAAGATCGTCGTTTTTCGCGTTTTATGGACGCTTTTATGAGCTATTGCCCACAGTTTTGGGGTTATAGGGCGATTTGCATGGCCCGTAAGACAAGATACATGTTGGAGAGTTTTGACCAAAAACTCCGCTTTTCTCGCGTTTATGGCCGTTTTCATGAGCTATTGGTAACAATTTTGGTGTTCCACGTCGATTTGCATAGGCCATAAGACCCAATACATGTTTGAGAGGCATGACCAAAAACTCATCGTTTTCGTGTTTTGTGGCTGGTTCATGAGCTATTGCCCATAGTTTTGGGGTTCTAGGGAAATTTACATGACTCATAACACCCGATACATGTTTGAGAGTTATGACCAAAAACTCAGTGTTTTCACGTTTTATTGCTGTTTTCATGAGCTATTGCCCACAGTTTTGGTGTCCCAGGGCTATTTGCACGACCCATAAGACTCGATACATGTTTGAGAGATATGACCAAAAACTCGGTCTTTTGGAGTTTTATTACCGTTTTCATGAGCTATTGTCCACAATTTTGGTGTTCCAGATCGATTTGCAAGTCCCATAAGACCCGATACACGTTCGAGTGGCATGACCAAAAACTCGTCGTTCTCGCGTTTTGTGGCCGTTTTATCAGCTATAGCCCATAGGTTTGGGGTTCAATGGGTATTTGCATGGCTAGTAAAACCGGATACATGTTTGAGAGCTATGATAAAATACTCTGCTTTTTCGCGTTTTATGGCCGTTTTCATGAGCTATTGCCCATAGATTTGGTGTTCCGGTTCGATTTGCAAGGCCCATAAGACTCGATACAAGTTTGAGTGGGATGACCAAAAACTCATCGTTTTTTCGTTTTGTGGCCGTGTTCATGAGCTATTGCCAATAGTTTTTGTGTTCCAGGGCGATTTGAATGGCCCACAATACCCGATACATGTTTGAGATATACGACAAAAAACTCATCGTTTCCCATTTTATGGCAGTTTTCATGAGCTATTGCCCACGGTTTTGGGGTTCTAGGGCTATCTCCATGGCCAGTAAGACACGATACATGTTTGGGACTTATGACCAAAAACTCTGCTTTTTCGTGTTTTATGGACGTTTTCATGAGCTATTGCCCACGGTTTTGGGGTTCCAGGGAAATTTGCATGCCCTGTAAGACAAGATACATGTCTGAGAGTTATGACCAAAAACTCTGCTTTTTCGTGTTTTATGGCCGTTTTCATGAGCTATTGCCCATAGTTATGGTGTTCCAGGTCAATTTGTAAGGCCCATAAGACCCGATACATGTTTGAGTGGCATGACCAAAAACTCGTTGTTTTCTCGTTTTGTGGCCGTCATGAGCTATTGCCTACAGTTTTGTTGTTCCAGGGCCATTTACACGACTCGTAACACCCGATACATGTATGATAGTTATGACCAAAAACTCGTCATTTTAACATTTTATGGTCGTTTTCATCAGCTGTTGCCCATAGTTTTGGGGTTCAATGGGTATTTGCATGGCCAGTAAAACCGGATACATTTTTGAAAGCTATGATAAAAAACTCTGTTTTTTCGGGTTATATGGCCATTTTCATGAGCTATTACCCATTGATTTGGTGTTCTGGGTCGATTTCCAAGGCCCATAAGACCAGATACAAGTTTGAGTGGCATGACCAAAAACTGATCGTTTTTGCGTTACGTAGCCGTTTTGATGAGCTATTGCCCATAGATTTTGTGTTCCAGGGCGATTTGAATGGCCCATCAGACCCGATACATGTTTGAGATATACGACCAAAAACTCATCGTTTCCCGTTTTATGGCCGTTTTCATGAGCTATTGCCCACAGTTTTGGGGTTATAGGGCGATTTGCATGGCCCGTAAGACAAGATACATGTTTGAGAGTTTTGACCAAAAACTCCGCTTTTCTCGCGTTTATGGCCGTTTTCATGAGCTATTGGTAACAATTTTGGTGCTCCACGTCGATTTGCATAGGCCATAAGACCCAATACATGTTTGAGAGGCATGACCAAAAACTCATCGTTTTCGTGTTTTGTGGCTGTTTCATGAGCTATTGCCCATAGTTTTGGGGTTCTAGGGAAATTTACATGACTCATAACACCCGATACATGTTTGAGAGTTATGACCAAAAACTCATTGTTTTCACGTTTTATTGCTGTTTTCATGAGCTATTGCCCATAGTTTTGGTGTCCCAGGGCTATTTGCACGACCCATAAGACTCGATACATGTTTGAGAGATATGACCAAAAACTCGGTGTTTTCGAGTTTTATTGCCGTTTTCATGAGCTATTGTCCACAATTTTGGTGTTCCAGGTCGATTTGCAAGTCCCATAAGACCCGATACACGTTCGAGTGGCATGACCAAAAACTCGTCGTTCTCGCGTTTTGTGGCCGTTTTATCAGCTATAGCCCATAGGTTTGGGGTTCAATGGGTATTTGCATGGCTAGTAAAACCGGATACATGTTTGAGAGCTATGATAAAATACTCTGCTTTTTCGCGTTTTATGGCCGTTTTCATGAGCTATTGCCCATAGATTTGGTGTTCCGGTTCGATTTGCATGGCCCATAAGACTCGATACAAGTTTGAGTGGGATGACCAAAAACTCATCATTTTTTCGGTTTGTGGCCGTGTTCATGAGCTATTGCCCATAGTTTTTGTATTCCAGGGCGAGTTGAATGGCCCACAATACCCGATACATGTTTGAGATATATGACCAAAAACTCATCGTTTCCCATTTTATTGCAGTTTTCATGAGCTATTGCCCATAGTTTTGGGGTTCTCGGGCTATCTCCATGGCCAGTAAGACACGATACATGTTTGAGAGTTATGACCAAAAACTCTGCTTTTTCGTGTTTTATGGCCGTTTTCATGAGCTATTGCCCATGGTTTTGGGGTTCCAGGGAAATTTGCATGCCCTGTAAGACAAGATACATGTCTGAGAGTTATGACCAAAAACTCTGCTTTTTCGTGTATTATGGCCGTTTTCATGAGCTATTGCCCATAGTTATGGTGTTCCAGGTCAATTTGTAAGGCCCATAAGACCCGATACATGTTTGAGTGGCATGACCAAAAACTCGTTGTTTTCTCGTTTTGTGGCCGTCATGAGCTATTGCCTACAGTTTTGTTGTTCCAGGGCGATTTACACGACTCGTAACACCCGATACATGTATGATAGTTATGACCAAAAACTCGGCATTTTAACGTTTTATGATCGTTTTCATCAGCTGTTGCCCATAGTTTTGGGGTTCAATGGGTATTTGCATGGCCAGTAAAACCGGATACATTATTGAGAGCTATGCTAAAAACTCTATTTTTTATTGTTTTATGGCCGTTTTGATGAGCTAGTACCCATAGATTTGGTGTTTTGGGTCGATTTGCATGGCCCATAAGACCCGATACAAGTTTGAGTGGCATGACCAAAAACTCATCGTTTTTGTGTTACGTGGCCGTTTTCATGAGCTATTGCCCATAGATTCTGTGTTCCAGGGAGATTTGAATGGCCCATAAGACCTGATACATGTTTGAGATATACGACCAAAAACTCATCGTTTCCCGTTTTATGGCCGTTTTCATGAGCTATTGCCCACAGTTTTGGGGTTATAGGGCGATTTGCATGGCCCGTAAGACAAGATACATGTTTGAGAATTTTGACCAAAAACTCCGCTTTTCTCGCGTTTATGCCCGTTTTCATGAGCTATTGGTAACAATTTTGGTGTTCCACGTCGATTTGCATAGGCCATAAGACCCAATACATGTTTGAGAGGCATGACCAAAAACTCATAGTTTTCGTGTTTTGTGGCTGTTTCATGAGCTATGGCCCATAGTTTTGAGGTTCTAGGGAAATTTACATGACTCATAACACCCGATACATGTTTGAGAGTTATGACCAAAAACTCAGTGTTTTCACGTTTTATTGCTGTTTTCATGAGCTATTGCCCACAGTTTTGGTGTCCCAAGGCTATTTGCACGACCCATAAGACTCGATACATGTTTGAGAGATATGACCAAAAACTCGGTGTTTTCGAGTTCTATTGCCGTTTTCATGAGCTATTGTCCACAATTTTGGTGTTCCAGGTCGATTTGCAAGTCCCATAAGACCCGATACACGTTCGAGTGGCATGACCAAAAACTCGTCGTTCTCGCGTTTTGTGGCCGTTTTATCAGCTATAGCCCATAGGTTTGGGGTTCAATGGGTATTTGCATGGCTAGTAAAACCGGATACATGTTTGAGAGCTATGATAAAATACTCTGCTTTTTCGCGTTTTATGGCCGTTTTCATGAGCTATTGCCCATAGATTTGGTGTTCCGGTTCGATTTGCAAGGCCCATAAGACTCGATACAAGTTTGAGTGGGATGACCAAAAACTCATCATTTTTTCGTTTTGTGGCCGTGTTCATGAGCTATTGCCCATAGTTTTTGTGTTCCAGGGCGATTTGAATGGCCCACAATACCCGATACATGTTTGAGATATACGACCAAAAACTCATCGTTTCCCATTTTATTGCAGTTTTCATGAGCTATTGCCCACAGTTTTGGGGTTCTCGGGCTATCTCCATGGCCAGTAAGACACGATACATGTTTGAGAGTTATGACCAAAAACTCTGCTTTTTCGTGTTTTATGGCCGTTTTCATGAGCTATTGCCCACGATTTTGGGGTTCTCGGGCTATCTCCATGGCTAGTAAGACACGATACATGTTTGAGAGTTATGACCAACAACTCTGCTTTTTCGTGTTTTATGGCCGTTTTCATGAGCTATTGCCCATAGTTATGGTGTTCCAGGTCAATTTGTAAGGCCCATAAGACCCGATACATGTTTGAGTGGCATGACCAAAAACTCATTGTTTTCTCGTTTTGTGGCCGTCATGAGCTATTGCCTACAGTTTTGTTGTTCCAGGGCCATTTACACGACTCGTAACACCCGATACATGTATGATAGTTATGACCAAAAACTCGTCATTTTAACATTTTATGGTCGTTTTCATCAGCTGTTGCCCATAGTTTTGGGTTCAATGGGTATTTGCATGGCCAGTAAAACCGGATACATTTTTGAGAGCTATGATAAAAAACTCTGTTTTTTCGGGTTATATGGCCATTTTCATGAGCTATTACCCATTGATTTGGTGTTCTGGGTCGATTTGCAAGGCCCATAAGACCAGATACAAGTTTGAGTGGCATGACCAAAAACTGATCGTTTTTGCGTTACGTTGCCGTTTTGATGAGCTATTGCCCATAGATTTTGTGTTCCAGGGCGATTTGAATGGCCCATCAGACCCGATACATGTTTGAGATATACGACCAAAAACTCATCGTTTCCCGTTTTATGGCCGTTTTCATGAGCTATTGCCCACAGTTTTGGGGTTATAGGGCGATTTGCATGGCCCGTAAGACAAGATACATGTTTGAGAGTTTTGACCAAAAACTCCGCTTTTCTCGCGTCTATGGCCGTTTTCATGAGCTATTGGTAACAATTTTGGTGTTCCACGTCGATTTGCATAGGCCATAAGACCCAATACATGTTTGAGAGGCATGACCAAAAACTCATCGTTTTCGTGTTTTGTGGCTGTTTCATGAGCTATTGCCCATAGTTTTGGGGTTCTAGGGAAATTTACATGACTCATAACACCCGATACATGTTTGAGAGTTATGACCAAAAACTCATTGTTTTCACGTTTTATTGCTGTTTTCATGAGCTATTGCCCACAGTTTTGGTGTCCCAGGGCTATTTGCACGACCCATAAGACTCGATACATGTTTGAGAGATATGACCAAAAACTCGGTGTTTTCGAGTTTTATTGCCGTTTTCATGAGCTATTGTCCACAATTTTGGTGTTCCAGGTCGATTTGCAAGTCCCATAAGACCCGATACACGTTCGAGTGGCATGACCAAAAACTCGTCGTTCTCGCGTTTTGTGGCCGTTTTATCAGCTATAGCCCATAGGTTTGGGGTTCAATGGGTATTTGCATGGCTAGTAAAACCGGATACATGTTTGAGAGCTATGATAAAATACTCTGCTTTTTCGCGTTTTATGGCCGTTTTCATGAGCTATTGCCCATAGATTTGGTGTTCCGGTTCGATTTGCAAGGCCCATAAGCCTCGATACAAATTTGAGTGGGATGACCAAAAACTCATCATTTTTTCGTTTTGTGGCCGTGTTCATGAGCTATTGCCCATAGTTTTTGTGTTCCAGGGCGATTTGAATGGCCCACAATACCCGATACATGTTTGAGATATACGACCAAAAACTCATCGTTTCCCATTTTATTGCAGTTTTCATGAGCTATTGCCCACAGTTTTGGGGTTCTCGGGCTATCTCCATGGCCAGTAAGTTGAGAGTTATGACCAAAAACTCTGCTTTTTCGTGTTTTATGGCCGTTTTCATGAGCTATTGCCCACGATTTTGGGGTTCCAGGGAAATTTGCATGCCCTGTAAGACAAGATACATGTCTGAGAGTTATGACCAACAACTCTGCTTTTTCGTGTTTTATGGCCGTTTTCATGAGCTATTGCCCATAGTTATGGTGTTCCAGGTCAATTTGTAAGGCCCATAAGACCCGATACATGTTTGAGTGGCATGACCAAAAACTCGTTGTTTTCTCGTTTTGTGGCCGTCATGAGCTATTGCCTACAATTTTGTTGTTCCAGGGCCATTTACACGACTCGTAACACCCGATACATGTATGATAGTTATGACCAAAAACTCGTCATTTTAACATTTTATGGTCGTTTTCATCAGCTGTTGCCCATAGTTTTGGGGTTCAATGGGTATTTGCATGGCCAGTAAAACCGGATACATTTTTGAGAGCTATGATAAAAAACTCTGTTTTTTCGGGTTATATGGCCATTTTCATGAGCTATTACCCATTGATTTGGTGTTCTGGGTCGATTTGCAAGGCCCATAAGACCAGATACAAGTTTGAGTGGCATGACCAAAAACTGATCATTTTTGCGTTACGTTGCCGTTTTGATGAGCTATTGCCCATAGATTTTGTGTTCCAGGGCGATTTGAATGGCCCATCAGACCCGATACATGTTTGAGATATACGACCAAAAACTCATCGTTTCCCGTTTTATGGCCGTTTTCATGAGCTATTGCCCACAGTTTTGGGGTTATAGGGCGATTTGCATGGCCCGTAAGACAAGATACATGTTTGAGAGTTTTGACCAAAAACTCCGCTTTTCTCGCGTCTATGGCCGTTTTCATGAGCTATTGGTAACCATTTTTGTGTTCCACGTCGATTTGCATAGGCCATAAGACCCAATACATGTTTGAGAGGCATGACCAAAAACTCATCGTTTTCGTGTTTTGTGGCTGTTTCATGAGCTATTGCCCATAGTTTTGGGGTTCTAGGGAAATTTACATGACTCATAACACCCGATACATGTTTGAGAGTTATGACCAAAAACTCATTGTTTTCACGTTTTATTGCTGTTTTCATGAGCTATTGCCCACAGTTTTGGTGTCCCAGGGCTATTTGCACGACCCATAAGACTCGATACATGTTTGAGAGATATGACCAAAAACTCGGTGTTTTCGAGTTTTATTGCCGTTTTCATGAGCTATTGTCCACAATTTTGGTGTTCCAGGTCGATTTGCAAGTCCCATAAGACCCGATACACGTTCGAGTGGCATGACCAAAAACTCGTCGTTCTCGCGTTTTGTGGCCGTTTTATCAGCTATAGCCCATAGGTTTGGGGTTCAATGGGTATTTGCATGGCTAGTAAAACCGGATACATGTTTGAGAGCTATGATAAAATACTCTGCTTTTTCGCGTTTTATGGCCGTTTTCATGAGCTATTGCCCATAGATTTGGTGTTCCGGTTCGATTTGCAAGGCCCATAAGCCTCGATACAAGTTTGAGTGGGATGACCAAAAACTCATCATTTTTTCGTTTTGTGGCCGTGTTCATGAGCTATTGCCCATAGTTTTTGTGTTCCAGGGCGATTTGAATGGCCCACAATACCCGATACATGTTTGAGATATACGACCAAAAACTCATCGTTTCCCATTTTATTGCAGTTTTCATGAGCTATTGCCCACAGTTTTGGGGTTCTCGGGCTATCTCCATGGCCAGTAAGTTGAGAGTTATGACCAAAAACTCTGCTTTTTCGTGTTTTATGGCCGTTTTCATGAGCTATTGCCCACGATTTTGGGGTTCCAGGGAAATTTGCATGCCCTGTAAGACAAGATACATGTCTGAGAGTTATGACCAACAACTCTGCTTTTTCGTGTTTTATGGCCGTTTTCATGAGCTATTGCCCATAGTTATGGTGTTCCAGGTCAATTTGTAAGGCCCATAAGACCCGATACATGTTTGAGTGGCATGACCAAAAACTCGTTGTTTTCTCGTTTTGTGGCCGTCATGAGCTATTGCCTACAGTTTTGTTGTTCCAGGGCCATTTACACGACTCGTAACACCCGATACATGTATGATAGTTATGACCAAAAACTCGTCATTTTAACATTTTATGGTCGTTTTCATCAGCTGTTGCCCATAGTTTTGGGGTTCAATGGGTATTTGCATGGCCAGTAAAACCGGATACATTTTTGAGAGCTATGATAAAAAACTCTGTTTTTTCGGGTTATATGGCCATTTTCATGAGCTATTACCCATTGATTTGGTGTTCTGGGTCGATTTGCAAGGCCCATAAGACCAGATACAAGTTTGAGTGGCATGACCAAAAACTGATCATTTTTGCGTTACGTTGCCGTTTTGATGAGCTATTGCCCATAGATTTTGTGTTCCAGGGCGATTTGAATGGCCCATCAGACCCGATACATGTTTGAGATATACGACCAAAAACTCATCGTTTCCCGTTTTATGGCCGTTTTCATGAGCTATTGCCCACAGTTTTGGGGTTATAGGGCGATTTGCATGGCCCGTAAGACAAGATACATGTTTGAGAGTTTTGACCAAAAACTCCGCTTTTCTCGCGTCTATGGCCGTTTTCATGAGCTATTGGTAACCATTTTGGTGTTCCACGTCGATTTGCATAGGCCATAAGACCCAATACATGTTTGAGAGGCATGACCAAAAACTCATCGTTTTCGTGTTTTGTGGCTGTTTCATGAGCTATTGCCCATAGTTTTGGGGTTCTAGGGAAATTTACATGACTCATAACACCCGATACATGTTTGAGAGTTATGACCAAAAACTCATTGTTTTCACGTTTTATTGCTGTTTTCATGAGCTATTGCCCACAGTTTTGGTGTCCCAGGGCTATTTGCACGACCCATAAGACTTGATACATGTTTGAGAGATATGACCAAAAACTCGGTGTTTTCGAGTTTTATTGCCGTTTTCATGAGCTATTGTCCACAATTTTGGTGTTCCAGGTCGATTTGCAAGTCCCATAAGACCCGATACACGTTCGAGTGGCATGACCAAAAACTCGTCGTTCTCGCGTTTTGTGGCCGGGTTATCAGCTATAGCCCATAGGTTTGGGGTTCAATGGGTATTTGCATGGATAGTAAAACCGGATACATGTTTGAGAGCTATGATAAAATGCTCTGCTTTTTCGCGTTTTATGGCCGTTTTCATGAGCTATTGCCCATAGATTTGGTGTTCCGGTTCGATTTGCAAGGCCCATAAGACTCGATACAAGTTTGAGTGGGATGACCAAAAACTCATCATTTTTTCGTTTTGTGGCCGTGTTCATGAGCTATTGCCCATAGTTTTTGTGTTCCAGGGCGATTTGAATGGCCCACAATACCCGATACATGTTTGAGATATACGACCAAAAACTCATCGTTTCCCATTTTATGGCAGTTTTCATGAGCTATTGCCCACAGTTTTGGGGTTCTCGGGCTATCTCCATGGCCAGTAAGACACGATACATGTTTGAGAGTTATGACCAAAAACTCTGCTTTTTCGTGTTTTATGGCCGTTTTCATGAGCTATTGCCCACAGTTTTGGGGTTCCAGGGAAATTTGCATGCCCTGTAAGACAAGATACATGTTTGAGAGTTATGACTAAAAACTCTGCTTTTTCGTGTTTTATGGCCGTTTTCATGAGCTATTGCCCATAGTTATGGTGTTCTAGGTCAATTTGTAAGGCCCATCAGACCCGATACATGTTTGAGTGGCATGACCAAAAACTCGTTGTTTTCTCGTTTTGTGGCCGTCATGAGCTATTGCCTACAGTTTTGTTGTTCCAGGGCGATTTACACGACTTGTAACACCCGATACATGTATGATAGTTATGACCAAAAACTCGGCATTTTAACGTTTTATGATCGTTTTCATCAGCTGTTGCCCATAGTTTTGGGGTTCAATGGGTATTTGCATGGCTAGTAAAACCGGATACATTATTGAGAGCTATGATAAAAACTCTATTTTGTCTCGTTTTATGGCCGTTTTGATGAGCTAGTACCCATAGATTTGGTGTTTTGGGTCGATTTGCATGGCCCATCAGACCCGATACAAGTTTGATTGGCATGACGAAAAACTCATCGTTTTTGCGTTACGTGGCCATTTTCATGAGCTATTGCCTATAGATTTTGTGTTCCAGGGAGATTTGAATGGCCCATAAGACCTGATACATGTTTGAGATATACGACCAAAAACTCATCGTTTCCCGTTTTATGGCCGTTTTCATGAGCTATTGCCCACAGTTTTGGGGTTATAGGGCGATTTGCATGGCCCGTAAGACAAGATACATGTTTGAGAATTTTGACCAAAAACTCCGCTTTTCTCGCATTTATGCCCGTTTTCATGAGCTATTGGTAACAATTTTGGTGTTCCACGTCGATTTGCATAGGCCATAAGACCCAATACATGTTTGAGAGGCATGACCAAAAACTCATCGTTTTCGTGTTTTGTGGCTGTTTCATGAGCTATTGCCCATAGTTCTGGGGTTCTAGGGAAATTTACATGACTCATAACACCCGATACATGTTTGAGAGTTATGACCAAAAACTCATTGTTTTCACGTTTTATTGTTGTTTTCATGAGCTATTGCCCACAGTTTTGGTGTCCCAGGGCTATTTGCACGACCCATAAGACTTGATACATGTTTGAGAGATATGACCAAAAACTCGGTGTTTTCGAGTTTTATTGCCGTTTTCATGAGCTATTGTCCACAATTTTGGTGTTCCAGGTCGATTTGCAAGTCCCATAAGACCCGATACACGTTCGAGTGGCATGACCAAAAACTCGTCATTCTCGCGTTTTGTGGCCGTTTTATCAGCTATAGCCCATAGGTTTGGGGTTCAATGGGTATTTGCATGGCTAGTAAAACCGGATACATGTTTGAGAGCTATGATAAAATGCTCTGCTTTTTCGCGTTTTATGGCCGTTTTCATGAGCTATTGCCCATAGATTTGGTGTTCCGGTTCGATTTGCAAGGCCCATAAGACTCGATACAAGTTTGAGTGGGATGACCAAAAACTCATCATTTTTTCGTTTTGTGGCCGTGTTCATGAGCTATTGCCCATAGTTTTTGTGTTCCAGGGCGATTTGAATGGCCCACAATACCCGATACATGTTTGAGATATACGACCAAAAACTCATCGTTTCCCATTTTATGGCAGTTTTCATGAGCTATTGCCCACAGTTTTGGGGTTCTCGGGCTATCTCCATGGCCAGTAAGACACGATACATGTTTGAGAGTTATGACCAAAAACTCTGCTTTTTCGAGTTTTATGGCTGTTTTCATGAGCTATTGCCCACGGTTTTGGGGTTCCAGGGAAATTTGCATGCCCTGTAAGACAAGATACATGTCTGAGAGTTATGACTAAAAACTCTGCTTTTTCGTGTTTTATGGCCATTTTCATGAGCTATTGCCCATAGTTATGGTGTTCTAGGTCAATTTGTAAGGCCCATCAGACCCGATACATGTTTGAGTGGCATGACCAAAAACTCGTTGTTTTCTCGTTTTGTGGCCGTCATGAGCTATTGCCTACAGTTTTGTTGTTCCAGGGCGATTTACACGACTTGTAACACCCGATACATGTATGATAGTTATGACCAAAAACTTGGCATTTTAACGTTTTATGATCGTTTTCATCAGCTGTTGCCCATAGTTTTGGGGTTCAATGGGTATTTGCATGGCCAGTAAAACCGGATACATTATTGAGAGCTATGATAAAAACTCTATTTTTTCTCGTTTTATGGCCGTTTTGATGAGCTAGTACCCATAGATTTGGTGTTTTGGGTCGATTTGCATGGCCCATCAGACCCGATACAAGTTTGAGTGGCATGACGAAAAACTCATCGTTTTTGCGTTACGTGGCCGTTTTCATGAGCTATTGCCCATAGATTTTGTGTTCCTAGGAGATTTGAATGTCCCATAAGACCTGATACATGTTTGAGATATACGACCAAAAACTCATCGTTTCCCGTTTTATGGCCGTTTTCATGAGCTATTGCCCACAGTTTTGGGGTTATAGGGCGATTTGCATGGCTCGTAAGACAAGATACATGTTTGAGAATTTTGACCAAAAACTCCGCTTTTCTCGCATTTATGCCCGTTTTCATGAGCTATTGGTAACAATTTTGGTGTTCCACGTTGATTTGCATAGGCCATAAGACCCAATACATGTTTGAGAGGCATGACCAAAAACTCATCGTTTTCGTGTTTTGTGGCTGTTTCATGAGCTATTGCCCATAGTTTTGGGGTTCTAGGGAAATTTACATGACTCATAACACCCGATACATGTTTGAGAGTTATGACCAAAAACTCAGTGTTTTCACGTTTTATTGCTGTTTTCATGAGCTATTGCCCACAGTTTTGGTGTCCCAGGGCTATTTGCACGACCCATAAGACTCGATACATGTTTGAGAGATATGACCAAAAACTCGGCGTTTTCGAGTTTTATTGCCGTTTTCATGAGCTATTCTCCACAATTTTGGTGTTCCATTTCGATTTGCAAGTCCCATAAGACCCGATACACGTTCGAGTGGCATGACCAAAAACTCGTCGTTCTCGCGTTTTGTGGCCGTTTTATCAGCTATAGCCCATAGGTTTGGGGTTCAATGGGTATTTGCATGGCTAGTAAAACCGGATACATGTTTGAGAGCTATGATAAAATACTCTGCTTTTTCGCGTTTTATGGCCGTTTTCATGAGCTATTTCCCATAGATTTGGTGTTCCGGTTCGATTTGCAAGGCCCTTAAGACTCGATACAAGTTTGAGTGGGATGACCAAAAACTCATCATTTTTTCGTTTTGTGGCCGTGTTCATGAGCTATTGCCCATAGTTTTTGTGTTCCAGGGCGATTTGAATGGCCCACAATACCCGATACATGTTTGAGATATACGACCAAAAACTCATCGTTTCCCATTTTATGGCAGTTTTCATGAGCTATTGCCCACAGTTTTGGGGTTCTAGGGCTATCTCCATGGCCAGTAAGACACGATACATGTTTGAGAGTTATGACCAAAAACTCTGCTTTTTCGTGTTTTATGGCCGTTTTCATGAGCTATTGCCCACGGTTTTGGGGTTCCAGGGAAATTTGCACGCCCTGTAAGACAAGATACATGTCTGAGAGTTATGACCAAAAACTCTGCTTTTTCGTGTTTTATGGCCGTTTTCATGAGCTATTGCCATAGTTATGGTGTTCCAGGTCAATTTGTAAGGCCCATAAGACCCGATACATGTTTGAGTGGCATGACCAAAAACTCGTTGTTTTCTCGTTTTGTGGCCGTCATGAGCTATTGCCTACAGTTTTGTTGTTCCAGGGCGATTTACACGACTCGTAACACCCGATACATGTATGATAGTTATGACCAAAAACTCGGCATTTTAACGTTTTATGATCGTTTTCATCAGATGTTGCCCATAGTTTTGGGGTTCAATGGGTATTTGCATGGCCAGTAAAACCGGATACATTATTGAGAGCTATGCTAAAAACTCTATTTTTTCTTGTTTTATGGCCGTTTTGATGAGCTAGTACCCATAGATTTGGTGTTTTGGGTCGATTTGCATGGCCCATAAGACCCGATACAAGTTTGAGTGGCATGACCAAAAACTCATCGTTTTTGTGTTACGTGGCCGTTTTCATGAGCTATTGCCCATAGATTTTGTGTTCCAGGGAGATTTGAATGGCCCATAAGACCTGATACATGTTTGAGATATACGACCAAAAACTCATCGTTTCCCGTTTTATGGCCGTTTTCATGAGCTATTGCCCACAGTTTTGGGGTTATAGGGCGATTTGCATGGCCCGCAAGACAGGATACATGTTTGAGAATTTTGACCAAAAACTCCGCTTTTCTCGCGTTTATGCCCGTTTTCATGAGCTATTGGTAACAATTTTGGTGTTCCACGTCGATTTGCATAGGCCATAAGACCCAATACATGTTTGAGAGGCATGACCAAAAACTCATCGTTTTCGTGTTTTGTGGCTGTTTCATGAGCTATTGCCCATAGTTTTGGGGTTCTAGGGAAATTTACATGACTCATAACACCCGATACATGTTTGAGAGTTATGACCAAAAACTCAGTGTTTTCACGTTTTATTGCTGTTTTCATGAGCTATTGCCCACAGTTTTTGTGTCCCAAGGCTATTTGCACGACCCATAAGACTCGATACGTGTTTGAGAGATATGACCAAAAACTCGGTGTTTTCGAGTTCTATTGCCGTTTTCATGAGCTATTGTCCACAATTTTCGTGTTCCAGGTCGATTTGCAAGTCCCATAAGACCCGATACACATTCGAGTGGCATGACCAAAAACTCGTCGTTCTCGCGTTTTGTGGCCGTTTTATCAGCTATAGGCCATAGGTTTGGGGTTCAATGGGTATTTGCATGGCTAGTAAAACCGGATACATGTTTGAGAGCTATGATAAAATACTCTGCTTTTTCGCGTTTTATGGCCGTTTTCATGAGCTATTGCCCATAGATTTGGTGTTCCGGTTCGATTTGCAAGGCCCATAAGACTCGATACAAGTTTGAGTGGGATGACCAAAAACTCATCATTTTTTCGTTTTGTGGCCGTGTTCATGAGCTATTGCCCATAGTTTTTGTGTTCCAGGGCGATTTGAATGGCCCACAATACCCGATACATGTTTGAGATATACGACCAAAAACTCATCGTTTCCCATTTTATTGCAGTTTTCATGAGCTATTGCCCACAGTTTTGGGGTTCTCGGGCTATCTCCATGGCCAGTAAGGCACGATACATGTTTGAGAGTTATGACCAAAAACTCTGCTTTTTCGTGTTTTATGGCCGTTTTCATGAGCTATTGCCCACGATTTTGGGGTTCCAGGGAAATTTGCATGCCCTGTAAGACAAGATACATGTCTGAGAGTTATGACCAACAACTCTGCTTTTTCGTGTTTTATGGCCGTTTTCATGAGCTATTGCCCATAGTTATGGTGTTCCAGGTCAATTTGTAAGGCCCATAAGACCCGATACATGTTTGAGTGGCATGACCAAAAACTCGTTGTTTTCTCGTTTTGTGGCCGTCATGAGCTATTGCCTACTGTTTTGTTGTTCTAGGGCCATTTACACGACTCGTAACACCCGATACATGTATGATAGTTATGACCAAAAACTCGTCATTTTAACATTTTATGGTCGTTTTCATCAGCTGTTGCCCATAGTTTTGGGGTTCAATGGGTATTTGCATGGCCAGTAAAACCGGATACATTTTTGAGAGCTATGATAAAAAACTCTGTTTTTTCGGGTTATATGGCCATTTTCATGAGCTATTACCCATTGATTTGGTGTTCTGGGTCGATTTGCAAGGCCCATAAGACCAGATACAAGTTTGAGTGGCATGACCAAAAACTGATCGTTTTTGCGTTACGTTGCCGTTTTGATGAGCTATTGCCCATAGATTTTGTGTTCCAGGGCGATTTGAATGGCCCATCAGACCCGATACATGTTTGAGATATACGACCAAAAACTCATCGTTTCCCGTTTTATGGCCGTTTTCATGAGCTATTGCCCACAGTTTTGGGGTTATAGGGCGATTTGCATGGCCCGTAAGACAAGATACATGTTTGAGAGTTTTGACCAAAAACTCCGCTTTTCTCGGGTCTATGGCCGTTTTCATGAGCTATTGGTAACAATTTTGGTGTTCCACGTCGATTTGCATAGGCCATAAGACCCAATACATGTTTGAGAGGCATGACCAAAAACTCATCGTTTTCGTGTTTTGTGGCTGTTTCATGAGCTATTGCCCATAGTTTTGGGGTTCTAGGGAAATTTACATGACTCATAACACCCGATACATGTTTGAGAGTTATGACCAAAAACTCATTGTTTTCACGTTTTATTGCTGTTTTCATGAGCTATTGCCCACAGTTTTGGTGTCCCAGGGCTATTTGCACGACCCATAAGACTTGATACATGTTTGAGAGATATGACCAAAAACTCGGTGTTTTCGAGTTTTATTGCCGTTTTCATGAGCTATTGTCCACAATTTTGGTGTTCCAGGTCGATTTGCAAGTCCCATAAGACCCGATACACGTTCGAGTGGCATGACCAAAAACTCGTCGTTCTCGCGTTTTGTGGCTGTTTTATCAGCTATAGCCCATAGGTTTGGGGTTCAATGGGTATTTGCATGGCTAGTAAAACCGGATACATGTTTGAGAGCTATGATAAAATGCTCTGCTTTTTCGCGTTTTATGGCCGTTTTCATGAGCTATTGCCCATAGATTTGGTGTTCCGGTTCGATTTGCAAGGCCCATAAGACTCGATACAAGTTTGAGTGGGATGACCAAAAACTCATCATTTTTTCGTTTTGTGGCCGTGTTCATGAGCTATTGCCCATAGTTTTTGTGTTCCAGGGCGATTTGAATGGCCCACAATACCCGATACATGTTTGAGATATACGACCAAAAACTCATCGTTTCCCATTTTATGGCAGTTTTCATGAGCTATTGCCCACAATTTTGGGGTTCTCGGGCTATCTCCATGGCCAGTAAGACACGATACATGTTTGAGAGTTATGACCAAAAACTCTGCTTTTTCGTGTTTTATGGCCGTTTTCATGAGCTATTGCCCACAGTTTTGGGGTTCCAGGGAAATCTCCATGGCCAGTAAGACAAGATACATGTCTGAGAGTTATGACCAAAAACTCTCCTTTTTCGTGTTTTATGGCCGTTTTCATGAGCTATTGCCCATAGTTATGGTGTTCCAGGTCAATTTGTAAGGCCCATAAGACCCGATACATGTTTGAGTGGCATGACCAAAAACTCGTTGTTTTCTCGTTTTGTGGCCGTCATGAGCTATTGCCTACAGTTTTGTTGTTCCAGGGCGATTTACACGACTCGTAACACCCGATACATGTATGATAGTTATGACCAAAAACTCGGCATTTTAACGTTTTATGATCGTTTTCATCAGCTGTTGCCCATAGTTTTGGGGTTCAATGGGTATTTGCAAGGCCAGTTAAACCGGATACATTATTGAGAGCTATGATAAAAACTCTAATTTTTCTCGTTTTATGGCCGTTTTGATGAGCTAGTACCCATAGATTTGGTGTTTTGGGTCGATTTGCATGGCCCATCAGACCCGATACAAGTTTGAGTGGCATGACCAAAAACTCATCGTTTTTGCGTTACGTGGCCGTTTTCATGAGCTATTGCCCATAGATTTTGTGTTCCAGGGCGATTTGAATGGCCCATAAGACCCGATACATGTTTGAGATATATGACCAAAAACTCATCGTTTCCCGTTTTATGGCCGTTTTCATGAGCTATTGCCCACAGTTTTGGGGTTCCAGGGCGATTTGCATGGCCCGTAAGACAAGATACATGTTTGAGAGTTTTGACCAAAAACTCCGCTTTTTTCGTGTTTATGGCCGTTTTCATGAGCTATTGGCCACAATTTTGGTGTCCACGTCGATTTGCATAGGCCATAAGACCCAATACATGTTTGAGAGGCATGACCAAAAACTCATCGTTTTCGTGTTTTGTAGCTGTTTCATGATCTATTGCCCATAGTTTTGGGGTTCTAGGGAAATTTACATGACTCATAACACCCGATACATGTTTGAGAGTTATGACCAAAAACTCAGTGTTTTCATGTTTTATTGTTGTTTTCATGAGCTATTGCCCATAGTTTTGGTGTCCCAGGGCTATTTGCACGACCCATAAGACTCGATACATGTTTGAGAGATATGACCAAAAACTCGGCGTTTTCGAGTTTTATTGCCGTTTTCATGAGCTATTCTCCACAATTTTGGTGTTCCATTTCGATTTGCAAGTCCCATAAGACCCGATACACGTTCGAGTGGCATGACCAAAAACTCGTCGTTCTCGCGTTTTGTGGCCGTTTTATCAGCTATAGCCCATAGGTTTGGGGTTCAATGGGTATTTGCATGGCTAGTAAAACCGGATACATGTTTGAGAGCTATGATAAAATACTCTGCTTTTTTGCGTTTTATGGCCGTTTTCATGAGCTATTTCCCATAGATTTGGTGTTCCGGTTCGATTTGCAAGGCCCTTAAGACTCGATACAAGTTTGAGTGGGATGACCAAAAACTCATCATTTTTTCGTTTTGTGGCCGTGTTCATGAGCTATTGCCCATAGTTTTTGTGTTCCAGGGCGATTTGAATGGCCCACAATACCCGATACATGTTTGAGATATACGACCAAAAACTCATCGTTTCCCATTTTATGGCAGTTTTCATGAGCTATTGCCCACAGTTTTGGGGTTCTAGGGCTATCTCCATGGCCAGTAAGACACGATACATGTTTGAGAGTTATGACCAAAAACTCTGCTTTTTCGTGTTTTATGGCCGTTTTCATGAGCTATTGCCCACGGTTTTGGGGTTCCAGAGAAATTTGCACGCCCTGTAAGACAAGATACATGTCTGAGAGTTATGACCAAAAACTCTGCTTTTTCGTGTTTTATGGCCGTTTTCATGAGCTATTGCCCATAGTTATGGTGTTCCAGGTCAATTTGTAAGGCCCATAAGACCCGATACATGTTTGAGTGGCATGACCAAAAACTCGTTGTTTTCTCGTTTTGTGGCCGTCATGAGCTATTGCCTACAGTTTTGTTGTTCCAGGGCGATTTACACGACTCGTAACACCCGATACATGTATGATAGTTATGACCAAAAACTCGGCATTTTCACGTTTTATGATCGTTTTCATCAACTGTTGCCCATAGTTTTGGGGTTCAATGGGTATTTGCATGGCTAGTAAAACGGGATACATTATTGAGAGCTATGATAAAAACTCTATTTTTTCTCGTTTTATGGCCGTTTTGATGAGCTAGTACCCATAGATTTGGTGTTTTGGGTCGATTTGCATGGCCCATAAGACCCGATACAAGTTTGAGTGGCATGACCAAAAACTCATCGTTTTTGCGTTACGTGGCTGTTTTCATGAGCTATTGCCCATAGATTTTGTGTTCCAGGCGATTTGAATGGCCCATAAGTCCCGATACATGTTTGAGATATACGACCAAAAACTCATCGTTTCCCGTTTTATGGCCGTTTTCATGAGCTATTGCCCACAGTTTTGGGGTTCCAGGGCGATTTGCATGGCCCGTAAGACAAGATACATGTTTGAGAGTTTTGACCAAAAACTCCGCTTTTTTCGTGTTTATGGCCGTTTTCATGAGCTATTGGCCACAATTTTGGTGTTCCACGTCGATTTGCATAGGCCATAAGACCCAATACATGTTTGAGAGGCATGACCAAAAACTCATCGTTTTCGTGTTTTGTAGTTGTTTCATGAGCTATTGCCCATAGTTTTGGGGTTCTAGGGAAATTTACATGACTCATAACACCCGATACATGTTTGATAGTTATGACCCAAAACTCAGTGTTTTCACGTTTTATTGTTGTTTTCATGGGCTTTTGCCCACAGTTTTGGTGTCCCAGGGCTATTTGCACGACCCATAAGACTCGATACATGTTTGAGAGATATGACCAAAATCTCGGTGTTTTCGAGTTTTATTGCCGTTTTCATGAGCTATTGTCCACAATTTTGGTGTTCCAGGTCGATTTGCAAGTCCCATAAGACCCGATACACGTTCGAGTGGCATGACCAAAAACTCGTCGTTCTCGCGTTTTGTGGCCGTTTTATCAGCTATAGCCCATAGGTTTGGGGTTCAATGGGTATTTGCATGGCTAGTAAAACCGGATACATGTTTGAGAGCTATGATAAAATACTCTGCTTTTTCGCGTTTTATGGCCGTTTTCATGAGCTATTTCCCATAGATTTGGTGTTCCGGTTCGATTTGCAAGGCCCTTAAGACTCGATACAAGTTTGAGTGGGATGACCAAAAACTCATCATTTTTTTGTTTTGTGGCCGTGTTCATGAGCTATTGCCCATAGTTTTTGTGTTCCAGGGCGATTTGAATGGCCCACAATACCCGATACATGTTTGAGATATACGATCAAAAACTCATCGTTTCCCATTTTATGGCAGTTTTCATGAGCTATTGCCCACATTTTTGGGGTTCTAGGGCTATCTCCATGGCCAGTAAGACACGATACATGTTTGAGAGTTATGACCAAAAACTCTGCTTTTTCGTGTTTTATGGCCGTTTTCATGAGCTATTGCCCACAGTTTTGGGGTTCTACGGCTATCTCCATGGCCACTAAGACAAGATACATGTCTGAGAGATATGACCAAAAACTCTGCTTTTTCGTGTTTTATGGCCGTTTTCATAAGCTATTGCCCATAGTTATGGTGTTCCAGGTCAATTTGTAAGGCCCATAAGACCTGATACATGTTTGAGTGGCATGACCAAAAACTCGTTGTTTTCTCGTTTTGTGGCCGTCATGAGCTATTGCCTACAGTTTTGTTGTTCTAGGGCGATTTACACGACTCGTAACACCCTATACATGTATGATAGTTATGACCAAAAACTCGGCATTTTAACGTTTTATGATCGTTTTCATCAGCTGTTGCCCATAGTTTTGGGGTTCAATGGGTATTTGCATGGCCAGTAAAACCGGATACATTATTGAGAGCTATGATAAAAACTCTATTTTTTCTCGTTTTATGGCCGTTTTGATGAGCTAGTACCCATAGATTTGGTGTTTTGGGTCGATTTGCATGGCCCATCAGACCCGATACAATTTTGAGTGGCATGACCAAAAACTCATCGTTTTTGCGTTACGTGGCTGTTTTCATGAGCTATTGCCCATAGATTTTGTGTTCCAGGGCGATTTGAATGGCCCATAAGACCCGATACATGTTTGAGATATACGACCAAAAACTCATCGTTTCCCGTTTTATGGCCGTTTTCATGAGCTATTGCCCACAGTTTTGGGGTTCCAGGGCGATCTGCATGGCCCGTAAGAGAAGATACATGTTTGAGAGTTTTGACCAAAAACTCCGCTTTTTTCGTGTTTATGGCCGTTTTCATGAGCTATTGGCCACAATTTTGGTGTTCCACGTCGATTTGCATAGGCCATAAGACCCAATACATGTTTGAGAGGCATGACCAAAAACTCATCGTTTTCGTGTTTTGTAGCTGTTTCATGAGCTATTGCCCATAGTTTTGGGGTTCTAGGGAAATTTACATGACTCATAACACCCGATACATGTTTGAGAGTTATGACCCAAAACTCAGTGTTTTCACGTTTTATTGTTGTTTTCATGAGCTATTGCCCACAGTTTTGGTGTCCCAGGGCTATTTGCATGACCCATAAGACTCGATACATGTTTGAGAGATATGACCAAAATCTCGGTGTTTTCGAGTTTTATTGCCGTTTTCATGAGCTATTGTCCACAATTTTGGTGTACCAGGTCGATTTGCAAGTCCCATAAGACCTGATACACGTTCGAGTGGCATGACCAAAAACTCGTCGTTCTCGCGTTTTGTGGCCGTTTTATCAGCTATAGCCCATAGGTTTGGGGTTCAATGGGTATTTGCATGGCTAGTAAAACCGGATACATGTTTGAGAGCTATGATAAAATACTCTGCTTTTTCGCGTTTTATAGCAGTTTTCATGAG
The DNA here is from genome assembly GCA_916181665.1 of Avena sativa. Classification (NCBI taxonomy): domain Eukaryota; kingdom Viridiplantae; phylum Streptophyta; class Magnoliopsida; order Poales; family Poaceae; genus Avena; species Avena sativa. The sequence goes on from OV702296.1 coordinate 16,797,780, forward strand.
CTATTGCCCATAGATTTGGTGTTCCGGTTTGATTTGCAAGGCCCATAAGACTCGATACAAGTTTGAGTGGGATGACCAAAAACTCATCATTTTTTCGTTTTGTGGCCGTGTTCATGAGCTATTGCCCATAGTTTTTGTGTTCCAGGGCGATTTGAATGGCCCACAATACCCGATACATGTTTGAGATATACGACCAAAAACTCATCGTTTCCCATTTTATGGCAGTTTTCATGAGCTATTGCCCACAGTTTTGGGGTTCTAGGGCTATCTCCATGGCCAGTAAGACACAATACATGTTTGAGAGTTATGACCTAAAACTCTGCTTTTTCGTGTTTTATGGCCGTTTTCATGAGCTATTGCCCACGGTTTTGGGGTTCCAGGGAAATTTGCATGCCCTGTAAGACAAGATACATGTCTGAGAGTTATGAACAAAAACTCTGCTTTTTCGTGTTTTATGGCCATTTTCATGAGCTATTGCCCATAGTTATGGTGTTCCAGGTCAATTTGTAAGGCCCATAAGACACGATACATGTTTGAGTGGCATGACCAAAAACTCGTTGTTTTCTCGTTTTGTGGCCGTCATGAGCTATTGCCTACAGTTTTGTTGTTCCAGGGCGATTTACACGACTCGTAACACCCGATACATGTATGAGAGTTATGACCAAAAACTCGGCATTTTAACGTTTTATGATCGTTTTCATCAGCTGTTGCCCATTGTTTTGGGGTTCAATGGGTATTTGCATGGCCAGTAAAACCGGATACATTATTGAGAGCTATGATAAAAACTCTATTTTTTCTCGTTTTATGGCCGTTTTGATGAGCTAGTACCCATAGATTTGGTGTTTTGGGTCGATTTGCATGGCCCATAAGACCCGATACAAGTTTGAGTGGCGTGACCAAAAACTCATCGTTTTTGCGTTACGTGGCTGTTTTCATGAGCTATTGCCCATAGATTTTGTGTTCCAGGCGATTTGAATGGCCCATAAGTCCCGATACATGTTTGAGATATACGACCAAAAACTCATCGTTTCCCGTTTTATGGCCGTTTTCATGAGCTATTGCCCACAGTTTTCGGGTTCCAGGGCGATTTGCATGGCCCGTAAGACAAGATACATGTTTGAGAGTTTTGACCAAAAACTCCGCTTTTTTCGTGTTTATGGCCGTTTTCATGAGCTATTGGCCACAATTTTGGTGTTCCACGTCGATTTGCATAGGCCATAAGACCCAATACATGTTTGAGAGGCATGACCAAAAACTCATCGTTTTCGTGTTTTGTAGCTGTTTCATGAGCTATTGCCCATAGTTTTGGGGTTCTAGGGAAATTTACATGACTCATAACACCCGATACATGTTTGATAGTTATGACCCAAAACTCAGTGTTTTCACGTTTTATTGTTGTTTTCATGAGCTTTTGCCCACAGTTTTGGTGTCCCAGGGCTATTTGCACGACCCATAAGACTCGATACATGTTTGAGAGATATGACCAAAATCTCGGTGTTTTCGAGTTTTATTTCCGTTTTCATGAGCTATTGTCCACAATTTTGGTGTTCCAGGTCGATTTGCAAGTCCCATAAGACCCGATACACGTTCGAGTGGCATGACCAAAAACTCGTCGTTCTCGCGTTTTGTGGCCGTTTTATCAGCTATAGCCCATAGGTATGGGGTTCAATGGTATTTGCATGGCTAGTAAAACCGGATACATGTTTGAGAGCTATGATAAAATACTCTGCTTTTTCGCGTTTATGGCCGTTTTCATGAGTTATTGCCCATAGATTTGGTGTTCCGGTTCGATTTGCAAGGCCCATAAGACTCGATACAAGTTTGAGTGGGATGACCAAAAACTCATCATTTTTTCGTTTTGTGGCCGTGTTCATGAGCTATTGCCCATAGTTTTTGTGTTCCAGGGCGATTTGAATGGCCCACAATACCCGATACATGTTTGAGATATACGACCAAAAACTCGTCGTTTCCCATTTTATGGCAGTTTTCATGAGCTATTGCCCACATTTTTGGGGTTCTAGGGCTATCTCCATGGCCAGTAAGACACGATACATGTTTGAGAGTTATGACCAAAAACTCTGCTTTTTCGTGTTTTATGGCCGTTTTCATGAGCTATTGCCCACAGTTTTGGGGTTCTAGGGCTATCTCCATGGCCACTAAGACAAGATACATGTCTGAGAGTTATGACCAAAAACTCTGCTTTTTCGTGTTTTATGGCCGTTTTCATGAGCTATTGCCCATAGTTATGGTGTTCCAGGTCAATTTGTAAGGCCCATAAGACCCGATACATGTTTGAGTGGCATGACCAAAAACTCGTTGTTTTCTCGTTTTGTGGCCGTCATGAGCTATTGCCTACAGTTTTGTTGTTCCAGGGCGATTTACACGACTCGTAACACCCTATACATGTATGATAGTTATGACCAAAAACTCGGCATTTTAACGTTTTATGATCGTTTTCATCAGCTGTTGCCCATAGTTTTGGGGTTCAATGGGTATTTGCATGGCCAGTAAAACCGGATACATTATTGAGAGCTATGATAAAAACTCTATTTTTTCTCGTTTTATGGCCGTTTTGATGAGCTAGTACCCATAGATTTGGTGTTTTGGGTCAATTTGCATGGCCCATCAGACCCGATACAATTTTGAGTGGCATGACCAAAAACTCATCGTTTTTGCGTTACGTGGCTGTTTTCATGAGCTATTGCCCATAGATTTTGTGTTCCAGGGCGATTTGAATGGCCCATAAGACCCGATACATGTTTGAGATATACGACCAAAAACTCATCGTTTCCCGTTTTATGGCCATTTTCATGAGCTATTGCCCACAGTTTTGGGGTTCCAGGGCGATTTGCATGGCCTGTAAGACAAGATACATGTTTGAGAGTTTTGACCAAAAACTCCGCTTTTTTCGTGTTTATGGCCGTTTTCATGAGCTATTGGCCACAATTTTGGTGTTCCACGTCGATTTGCATAGGCCATAAGACCCAATACATGTTTGAGAGGCATGACCAAAAACTCATCGTTTTCGTGTTTTGTAGCTGTTTCATGAGGTATTGCCCATAGTTTTGGGGTTCTAGGGAAATTTACATGACTCATAACACCCGATACATGTTTGAGAGTTATGACCCAAAACTCAGTGTTTTCACGTTTTATTGTTGTTTTCATGAGCTATTGCCCACAGTTTTGGTGTCCCAGGGCTATTTGCACGACCCATAAGACTCGATACATGTTTGAGAGATATGACCAAAAACTCGGTGTTTTCGAGTTTTATTGCCGTTTTCATGAGCTATTGTCCACAATTTTGGTGTTCCAGGTCGATTTGCAAGTCCCATAAGACCTGATACACGTTCGAGTGGCATGACCAAAAACTCGTCGTTCTCGCGTTTTGTGGCCGTTTTATCAGCTATAGCCCATAGGTTTGGGGTTCAATGGGTATTTGCATGGCTAGTAAAACCGGATACATGTTTGAGAGCTATGATAAAATACTCTGCTTTTTCGCGTTTTATAGCAGTTTTCATGAGCTATTGCCCATAGATTTGGTGTTCCGGTTCGATTTGCAAGGCCCATAAGACTCGATACAAGTTTGAGTGGGATGACCAAAAACTCATCATTTTTTCGTTTTGTGGCCGTGTTCATGAGCTATTGCCCATAGTTTTCGTGTTCCAGGGCGATTTGAATGGCCCACAATACCCGATACATGTTTGAGATATACGACCAAAAACTCATCGTTTACCATTTTATGGCAGTTTTCATGAGCTATTGCCCACAGTTTTGGGGTTCTAGGGCTATCTCCATGGCCAGTAAGACACAATACATGTTTGAGAGTTATGACCTAAAACTCTGCTTTTTCGTGTTTTATGGCCGTTTTCATGAGCTATTGCCCACGGTTTTGGGGTTCCAGGGAAATTTGCATGCCCTGTAAGACAAGATACATGTCTGAGAGTTATGACCAAAAACTCTGCTTTTTCGTGTTTTATGGCCGTTTTCATGAGCTATTGCCCATAGTTATGGTGTTCCAGGTCAATTTGTAAGGCCCATAAGACACGATACATGTTTGAGTGGCATGACCAAAAACTCGTTGTTTTCTCGTTTTGTGGCCGTCATGAGCTATTGCCTACAGTTTTGTTGTTCCAGGGCGATTTACACGACTCGTAACACCCGATACATGTATGAGAGTTATGACCAAAAACTCGGCATTTTAATGTTTTATGATCGTTTTCATCAGCTGTTGCCCATTGTTTTGGGGTTCAATGGGTATTTGCATGGCCAGTAAAACCGGATACATTATTGAGAGCTATGATAAAAACTCTATTTTTTCTTGTTTTATGGCCTTTTTGATGAGCTAGTACCCATAGATTTGGTGTTTTGGGTCGATTTGCATGGCCCATAAGACCCGATACAAGTTTGAGTGGCATGACCAAAAACTCATCGTTTTTGCGTTACGTGGCCGTTTTCATGAGCTATTGCCAATAGATTTTGTGTTCCAGGGCGATTTGAATGGCCCATAAGACCTAATACATGTTTGAGATATACGACCAAAAACTCATCGTTTCCCGTTTTATGGCCGTTTTCATGAGCTATTGCCCACAGTTTTGGGGTTATAGGGCGATTTGCATGGCCCGTAAGACAAGATACATGTTTGAGAATTTTGACCAAAAACTCCGCTTTTCTCGCGTTTATGCCCGTTTTCATGAGCTATTGGTAACAATTTTGGTGTTCCACATCGATTTGCATAGGCCATAAGACCCAATACATGTTTGAGAGGCATGACCAAAAACTCATCGTTTTCGTGTTTTGTGGCTGTTTCATGAGCTATTGCCCATAGTTTTGGGGTTCTAGGGAAATTTACATGACTCATAACACCCGATACATGTTTCAGAGTTATGACCAAAAACTCAGTGTTTTCACGTTTTATTGCTGTTTTCATGAGCTATTGCCCACAGTTTTGGTGTCCCAGGGCTATTTGCACGACCCATAAGACTCGATACATGTTTGAGAGATATGACCAAAAACTCGGTGTTTTCGAGTTTTATTGCCGTTTTCATGAGCTATTGTCCACAATTTTGGTGTTCCAGGTCGATTTGCGAGTCCCATAAGACCCGATACACGTTCGAGTGGCATGACCAAAAACTCGTCGTTCTCGCGTTTTGTGGCCGTTTTATCAGCTATAGCCCATAGGTTTGGTGTTCAATGGGTATTTGCATGGCTAGTAAAACCGGATACATGTTTGAGAGCTATGATAAAATACTCTTCTTTTTCGCGTTTTATGGCCGTTTTCATGAGCTATTGCCCATAGATTTGGTGTTCCGGTTCGATTTGCAAGGCCCATAAGACTCGATACAAGTTTGAGTGGGATGACCAAAAACTCATCATTTTTTCGTTTTGTGGCCGTGTTCATGAGCTATTGCCCATAGTTTTTGTGTTCCAGGGCGATTTGAATGGCCCACAATACCCGATACATGTTTGAGATATACGACCAAAAACTCATCGTTTCCCATTTTATGGCAGTTTTCATGAGCTATTGCCCACAGTTTTGGGGTTCTAGGGCTATCTCCATGGCCAGTAAGACACGATACATGTTTGAGAGTTAAGACCAAAAACTCTGCTTTTTCGTGTTTTATGGCCGTTTTTATGAGCTATTGCCCACGGTTTTGGGGTTCCAGGGAAATTTGCATGCCCTGTAAGACAAGATACATGTCTGAGAGTTATGAACAAAAACTCTGCTTTTTCGTGTTTTATGGCCGTTTTCATGAGCTATTGCCCATAGTTATGGTGTTCCAGGTCAATTTGTAAGGCCCATAAGACCCGATACATGTTTGAGTGGCATGACCAAAAACTCGTTGTTTTCTCGTTTTGTGGCCGTCATGAGCTATTGCCTACAGTTTTGTTGTTCCAGGGCGATTTACACGACTCGTAACACCCGATACATGTATGATAGTTATGACCAAAAACTCGGCATTTTAACGTTTTATGATCGTTTTCATCAGCTGTTGCCCATAGTTTTGGGGTTCAATGGGTATTTGCATGGCCAGTAAAACCGGATACATTATTGAGAGCTATTATAAAAACTCTATTTTTTCTCGTTTTATGGCCGTTTTGATGAGCTAGTACACATAGATTTGGTGTTTTGGGTCGATTTGCATGGCCCATAACAACCCGATACAAGTTTGAGTGGCATGACCAAAAACTCATCGTTTTTGCGTTACGTGGCTGTTTTCATGAGCTATTGCCCATAGATTTTGTGTTCCACGTCGATTTGCATAGGCCATAAGACCCAATACATGTTTGAGAGGCATGACCAAAAACTCATCGTTTTCGTGTTTTGTGGCTGTTTCATGAGCTATTGCCCATAGTTTTGGGGTTCTAGGGAAATTTACATGACTCATAACACCTGATACATGTTTGAGAGTTATGACCAAAAACTCAGTGTTTTCACGTTTTATTGTTGTTTTCATGAGCTATTGCCCACAGTTTTGGTGTCCCAGGGCTATTTGCACGACCCATAAGACTCGATACATGTTTGAGAGATATGACCAAAAACTCGGTGTTTTCGAGTTTTATTGTCGTTTTCATGAGCTATTGTCCACAATTTTGGTGTTCTAGGTCGATTTGCAAGTCCCATAAGACCCGGTACACATTCGAGTGGCATGACCAAAAACTCGTCGTTCTCGCGTTTTGTGGCCGTTTTATCAGCTATAGCCCATAGGTTTGGTGTTCAATGGGTATTTGCATGGCTAGTAAAACCGGATACATGTTTGAGAGCTATGATAAAATACTCTTCTTTTTCGCGTTTTATGGCCGTTTTCATGAGCTATTGCCCATGGATTTGGTGTTCCAGTTCGATTTGCAAGGCCCATAAGACTCGATACAAGTTTGATTGGGATGACCAAAAACTCATCATTTTTTCGTTTTGTGGCCGTGTTCATGAGCTATTGCCCATAGTTTTTGTGTTCCAGGGCGATTTGAATGGCCCACAATACCCGATACATGTTTGAGATATACGACCAAAAACTCATCGTTTCCCATTTTATGGCAGATTTCATGAGCTATTGCCCACAGTTTTGGGGTTCTAGGGCTATCTCCATGGCCAGTAAGACACGATACATGTTTGAGAGTTATGACCAAAAACTCTGCTTTTTTGTGTTTTATGGCCGTTTTCATGAGCTATTGCCCACGGTTTTGGGGTTCCAGGGAAATTTGCATGCCCTGTAAGACAAGATACATGTCTGAGAGTTATGACCAAAAACTCTCCTTTTTCGTGTTTTATGGCCGTTTTCATGAGCTATTGCCCATAGTTATGGTGTTCCAGGTCAATTTGTAAGGCCCATAAGACCCGATACATGTTTGAGTGGCATGACGAAAAACTCGTTGTTTTCTCGTTTTGTGGCCGTCATGAGCTATTGCCTACAGTTTTGTTGTTCCAGGGCGATTTACACGACTCGTAACACCCGATACATGTATGATAGTTATGACCAAAAACTCGGCATTTTAACGTTTTATGATCGTTTTCATCAGCTGTTGCCCATAGTTTTGGGGTTCAATGGGTATTTGCATGGCCAGTAAAACCGGATACATTATTGAGAGCTATGATAAAAACTCTATTTTTTCTCGTTTTATGGCCGTTTTGATGAGCTAGTACCCATAGATTTGGTGTTTTGGGTCGATTTGCATGGCCCATAAGACCCGATACAAGTTTGAGTGGCATGACCAAAAACTCATTGTTTTTGTGTTACGTGGCCGTTTTCATGAGCTATTGCCAATAGATTTTGTGTTCCAGGGCGATTTGAATGGCCCATAAGACCTAATACATGTTTGAGATATACGACCAAAAACTCATCGTTTCCCGTTTTATGGCCGTTTTCATGAGCTATTGCCCACAGTTTTGGGGTTAAAGGGCGATTTGCATGGCCCGTAAGACAAGATACATGTTTGAGAATTTTGACCAAAAACTCCGCTTTTCTCTTGTTTATGCCCGTTTTCATGAGCTATTCGTAACAATTTTGGTGTTCCACGTCGATTTGCATAGGCCATAAGACCCAATACATGTTTGAGAGGCATGACCAAAAACTCATCGTTTTCGTGTTTTGTGGCTGTTTCATGAGCTATTGCCCATAGTTTTGGGGTTCTAGGGAAATTTACATGACTCATAACACCCGATACATGTTTGAGAGTTATGACCAAAAAATTAGTGTATTCACGTTTTATTGCTGTTTTCATGAGCTATTGCCCACAGTTTTGGTGTCCCAGGGCTATTTGCACGACCCATAAGACTCGATACATGTTTGAGAGATATGACCAAAAACTCGGTGTTTTCGAGTTTTATTGCCGTTTTCATGAGCTATTGTCCACAATTTTGGTGTTCCAGGTCGATTTGCAAGTCCCATAAGACCCGATACACGTTCGAGTGGCATGACCAAAAACTCGTCGTTCTCGCGTTTTGTGGCCGTCTTATCAGCTATAGCCCATAGGTTTGGGGTTCAATGGGAATTTGCATGGCTAGTAAAACCGGATACATGTTTGAGAGCTATGATAAAATACTCTGCTTTTTCGCGTTTTATGGCCGTTTTCATGAGCTATTGCCCATAGATTTGGTGTTCCGGTTCGATTTGCAAGGCCCATAAGACTCGATACAAGTTTGAGTGGGATGACCAAAAACTCATCATTTTTTCGTTTTGTGGCCGTGTTCATGAGCTATTGCCCATAGTTTTTGTGTTCCAGGTAGATTTGAATGGCCCACAATACCCGATACATGTTTGAGATATACGACCAAAAACTCATCGTTTCCCATTTTATGGCAGTTTTCATGAGCTATTGACCACAGTTTTGGGGTTCTAGGGCTATCTCCATGGCCAGTAAGACACGATACATGTTTGAGAGTTATGACCAAAAACTCTGCTTTTTTCGTGTTTTATGGCCGTTTTCATGAGCTATTGCCCACGGTTTTGGGGTTCCAGGGAAATTTGCATGCCCTGTAAGACAAGATACATGTCTAAGAGTTATGACCAAAAACTCAGCTTTTTCGTGTTTTATGGCCGTTTTCATGAGCTATTGCCCATAGTTATGGTGTTCCAGGTCAATTTGTAAGGCCCATAAGACCCGATACATGTTTGAGTGGCATGACCAAAAACTCGTTGTTTTCTCGTTTTGTGGCCGTCATGAGCTATTGCCTACAGTTTTTTGTTCGAGGGCGATTTACAGGACTCGTAACACCAGATACATGTATGATAGTTATGACCAAAAACTCGGCATTTTAACGTTTTATGATCGTTTTCATCAGCTGTTGCCCATAGTTTTGGGGTTCAATGGGTATTTGCATGGCCAGTAAAACCGGATACATTATTGAGAGCTATGATAAAAACTCTATTTTTTCTCGTTTTATGGCCGTTTTGATGAGCTAGTACCCATAGATTTGGTGTTTTGGGTCGATTTGCATGGCCCATAAGACCCGATACAAGTTTGAGTGGTATACATGTTTGAGATATACGACCAAAAACTCATCGTTTCCCGTTTTATGGCCGTTTTCATGAGCTATTGCCCACAGTTTTGGGGTTATAGGGCGATTTGCATGGCCGTAAGACAAGATACATGTTTGAGAATTTTGACCAAAAACTCCGCTTTTCTCGCGTTTATGCCCGTTTTCATGAGCTATTGGTAACAATTTTGGTGTTCCACGTCGATTTGCATAGGCCATAAGACCCAATACATGTTTGAGAGGCATGACCAAAAACTCATCGTTTTCGTGTTTTGTGGCTGTTTCATGAGCTATTGCCCATAGTTTTGGGGTTCTAGGGAAATTTACATGACTCATAACACCCGATACATGTTTGAGAGATATGACCAAAAACTCGGTGTTTTCGAGTTTTATTGTCGTTTCCATGAGCTATTGTCCACAATTTTGGTGTTCCAGGTCGATTTGCAAGTCCCATAAGACCCGATACACGTTCGAGTGGCATGACCAAAAACTCGTCGTTCTCGCGTTTTGTGGCCGTTTTATCAGCTATAGCCCATAGGTTTGGGGTTCAATGGGTATTTGCATGGCTAGTAAAACCGGATACATGTTTGAGAGCTATGATAAAATACTCTGCTTTTTCGCGTTTTATGGCCGTTTTCATGAGCTATTGCCCATAGATTTGGTGTTCCGGTTCGATTTGCAAGGCCCATAAGACTCGATACAAGTTTGAGTGGGATGACCAAAAACTCATCATTTTTTCGTTTTGTGGCCGTGTTCATGAGCTATTTCCCATAGTTTTTGTGTTCCAGGGAGATTTGAATGGCCCACAATACCCGATACATGTTTGAGATATACGACCAAAAACTCATCGTTTCCCATTTTATGGCAGTTTTCATGAGCTATTGACCACAATTTTGGGGTTCTAGGGCTATCTCCATGGCCAGTAAGACACGATACATGTTTGAGAGTTATGACCAAAAACTCTGCTTTTTCGTGTTTTATGGCCGTTTTCATGAGCTATTGCCCACGGTTTTGGGGTTCCAGGGAAATTTGCATGCCCTGTAAGACAAGATACATGTCTGAGAGTTATGACCAAAAACTCTGCTTTTTCGTGTTTTATGGCCGTTTTCATGAGCTATTGCCCATACTTATGGTGTTCCAGGTCAATTTGTAAGGCCCATAAGACCCGATACATGTTTGAGATATACGACCAAAAACTCATCGTTTCCCGTTTTATGGCCGTTTTCATGAGCTATTGCCCACAGTTTTGGGGTTAAAGGGCGATTTGCATGGCCCGTAAGACAAGATACATGTTTGAGAATTTTGACCAAAAACTCCGCTTTTCTCGCGTTTATGCCCGTTTTCATGAGCTATTCGTAACAATTTTGGTGTTCCACGTCGATTTGCATAGGCCATAAGACCCAATACATGTTTGAGAGGCATGACCAAAACTCATCGTTTTCGTGTTTTGTGGCTGTTTCATGAGCTATTGCCCATAGTTTTGGGGTTCTAGGGAAATTTACATGACTCATAACACCCGATACATGTTTGAGAGTTATGACCAAAAAATCAGTGTTTTCACGTTTTATTGCTGTTTTCATGAGCTATTGCCCACAGTTTTGGTGTCCCAGGGCTATTTGCACGACCCATAAGACTCGATACATGTTTGAGAGATATGACCAAAAACTCGGTGTTTTCGAGTTTTATTGCCGTTTTCATGAGCTATTGTCCACAATTTTGGTGTTCCAGGTCGATTTGCAAGTCCCATAAGACCCGATACACGTTCGAGTGGCATGACCAAAAACTCGTCGTTCTCCGCGTTTTGTGGCCGTTTTATCAGCTATAGCCCATAGGTTTGGGGTTCAATGGGTATTTGCATGGCTAGTAAAACCGGATACATGTTTGAGAGCTATGATAAAATACTCTGCTTTTTCGCGTTTTATGGCCGTTTTCATGAGCTATTGCCCATAGATTTGGTGTTCCGGTTCGATTTGCAAGGCCCATAAGACTCGATACAAGTTTGAGTGGGATGACCAAAAACTCATCATTTTTTCGTTTTGTGGCCGTGTTCATGAGCTATTGCCCATAGTTTTTGTGTTCCAGGGCGATTTGAATGGCCCACAATACCCGATACATGTTTGAGATATACGACCAAAAACTCATCGTTTCCCATTTTATGGCAGTTTTCATGAGCTATTGCCCACAGGTTTGGGGTTCTAGGGCTATCTCCATGGCCAGTAAGACACGATACATGTTTGAGAGTTATGACCAAAAACTCTGCTTTTTCGTGTTTTATGGCCGTTTTCATGAGCTATTGCCCACGGTTTTGGGGTTCCAGGGAAATTTGCATGCCCTGTAAGACAAGATACATGTCTGAGAGTTATGACCAAAAACTCTGCTTTTTCGTGTTTTATGGCAGTTTTCATGAGCTATTGCCCATAGTTATGGTGTTCCAGGTCAATTTGTAAGGCCCATAAGACCCGATACATGTTTGAGTGGCATGACCAAAAACTCGTTGTTTTCTCGTTTTGTGGCCGTCATGAGCTATTGCCTACAGTTTTGTTGTTCCAGGGCGATTTACACGACTCGTAACACCCGATACATGTATGATAGTTATGACCAAAAACTCGGCATTTTAATGTTTTATGATCGTTTTCATCAGCTGTTGCCCATAGTTTTGGGGTTCAATGGGTATTTGCATGGCCAGTAAAACCGGATACATTATTGAGAGCTATGATAAAAACTCTATTTTTTCTCGTTTTATGGCCGTTTTGATGAGCTAGTACCCATAGATTTGGTGTTTTGGGTCGATTTGCATGGCCCATAAGACCCGATACAAGTTTCAGTGGCATGACCAAAAACTCATCGTTTTTGCGTTACGTGGCCGTTTTCATGAGCTATTGCCAATAGATTTTGTGTTCCAGGGCGATTTGAATGGCCCATAAGACCCGATACATGTTTGAGATATACGACCAAAAACTCATCGTTTCCCGTTTTATGGCCGTTTTCATGAGGTATTGCCCACAGTTTTGGGGTTATAGGGCGATTTGCATGGCCCGTAAGACAAGATACATGTTTGAGAATTTTGACCAAAAACTCCGCTTTTCTCGCGTTTATGCCCGTTTTCATGAGCTATTGGTAACAATTTTGGTGCTCCACGTCGATTTGCATAGGCCATAAGACCCAATACATGTTTGAGAGGCATGACCAAAAACTCATCGTTTTCGTGTTTTGTGGCTGTTTCATGAGCTATTGCCCATAGTTTTGGGGTTCTAGGGAAATTTACATGACTCATAACACCCGATACATGTTTGAGAGTTATGACCAAAAACTCAGTGTTTTCACGTTTTATTGCTGTTTTCATGAGCTATTGCCCACAGTTTTGGTGTCCCAGGGCTATTTGCATGACCCATAAGACTCGATACATGTTTGAGAGATATGACCAAAAACTCGGTGTTTTCGAGTTTTATTGCCGTTTTCATGAGCTATTGTCCATAATTTTGGTGTTCCAGGTCGATTTGCAAGTCCCATAAGACCCGATACACGTTCGAGTGGCATGACCAAAAACTCGTCGTTCTCGCGTTTTGTGGCCGTTTTATCAGCTATAGCCCATAGGTTTGGGGTTCAATGGGTATTTGCATGGCTAGTAAAACCGGATACATGTTTGAGAGCTATGATAAAATACTCTGCTTTTTCGCGTTTTATGGCCGTTTTCATGAGCTATTGCCCATAGATTTGGTGTTCCGGTTCGATTTGCAAGGCCCATAAGACTCGATACAAGTTTGAGTGGGATGACCAAAAACTCATCATTTTTTCGTTTTGTGGCCGTGTTCATGAGCTATTTCCCATAGTTTTTGTGTTCCAGGGCGATTTGAATGGCCCACAATACCCGATACATGTTTGAGATATACGACCAAAAACTCATCGTTTCCCATTTTATGGCAGTTTTCATGAGCTATTGCCCACAGTTTTGGGGTTCTAGGGCTATCTCCATGGCCAGTAAGACACGATACATGTTTGAGAGTTATGACCAAAAACTCTGCTTTTTCGTGTTTTATGGCCGTTTTCATGAGCTATTGCCCACGGTTTTGGGGTTCCAGGGAAATTTGCATGCCCTGTAAGACAAGATACATGTCTGAGAGTTATGACCAAAAACTCTGCTTTTTCGTGTTTTATGGCCGTTTTCATGAGCTATTGCCCATACTTATGGTGTTCCAGGTCAATTTGTAAGGCCCATAAGACCCGATACATGTTTGAGATATACGACCAAAAACTCATCGTTTCCCGTTTTATGGCCGTTTTCATGAGCTATTGCCCACAGTTTTGGGGTTATAGGGCGATTTGCATGGCCCGTAAGACAAGATACATGTTTGAGAATTTTGACCAAAAACTCCGCTTTTCTCGTGTCTATGCCCGTTTTCATGAGCTATTGGTAACAATTTTGGTGTTCCACGTCGATTTGCATAGGCCATAAGACCCAATACATGTTTGAGAGGCATGACCAAAAACTCATCGTTTTCGTGTTTTGTGGCTGTTTCATGAGCTATTGCCCATAGTTTTGGGGTTCTAGGGAAATTTACATGACTCATAACCCCTTATACATGTTTGAGAGTTAAGACCAAAAACTCAGTGTTTTCACGTTTTATTGCTGTTTTCATGAGCTATTGCCCACAGTTTTGGTGTCCCAGGGCTATTTGCATGACCCATAAGACTCGATACATGTTTGAGAGATATGACCAAAAACTCGGTGTTTTCGAGTTTTATTGCCGTTTTCATGAGCTATTGTCCACAATTTTGGTGTTCCAGGTCGATTTGCAAGTCCCATAAGACCCGATACACGTTCGAGTGGCATGACCAAAAACTCGTCGTTCTCGCGTTTTGTGGCCGTTTTATCAGCTATAGCCCATAGGTTTGGGGTTCAATGGGTATTTGCATGGCTAGTAAAACCGGATACATGTTTGAGAGCTATGATAAAATACTCTGCTTTTTCGCGTTTTATGGCCGTTTTCATGAGCTATTGCCCATAGATTTGGTGTTCCGGTTCGATTTGCAAGGCCCATAAGACTCGATACAAGTTTGAGTGGGATGACCAAAAACTCATCATTTTTTCGTTTTGTGGCCGTGTTCATGAGCTATTGCCCATAGTTTTTGTGTTCCAGGGCGATTTGAATGGCCCACAATACCCGATACATGTTTGAGATATACGACCAAAAACTCATCGTTTCCCATTTTATGGCAATTTTCATGAGCTATTGCCCACAGTTTTGGGGTTCTAGGGCTATCTCCATGGCCAGTAAGACACGATACATGTTTGAGAGTTATGACCAAAAACTCTGCTTTTTCGTGTTTTATGGCCGTTTTCATGAGCTATTGCCCACGGTTTTGGGGTTCCAGGGAAATTTGCATGCCCTGTAAGACAAGATACATGTCTGAGAGTTATGACCAAAAACTCTGCTTTTTCGTGTTTTATGGCCGTTTTCATGAGCTATTGCCCATAGTTATGGTGTTCCAGGTCAATTTGTAAGGCCCATAAGACCCGATACATGTTTGAGTGGCATGACCAAAAACTCGTTGTTTTCTCGTTTTGTGGCCGTCATGAGCTATTGCCTACAGTTTTGTTGTTCCAGGGCGATTTACACGACTCGTAACACCCGATACATGTATGATAGTTATGACCAAAAACTCGGCATTTTAATGTTTTATGATCGTTTTCATCAGCTGTTGCCCGTAGTTTTGGGGTTCAATGGGTATTTGCATGGCCAGTAAAACCGGATACATTATTGAGAGCTATGATAAAAACTCTATTTTTTCTCGTTTTATGGCCGTTTTGATGAGCTAGTACCCATAGATTTGGTGTTTTGGGTCGATTTGCATGGCCCATAAGACCCGATACAAGTTTCAGTGGCATGACCAAAAACTCATCGTTTTTGCGTTACGTGGCCGTTTTCATGAGCTATTGCCAATAGATTTTGTGTTCCAGGGCGATTTGAATGGCCCATAAGACCCGATACATGTTTGAGATATACGACCAAAAACTCATCGTTTCCCGTTTTATGGCCGTTTTCATGAGCTATTGCCCATAGTTTTGGGGTTATAGGGCGATTTGCATGGCCCGTAAGACAAGATACATGTTTGAGAATTTTGACCAAAAACTCCGCTTTTCTCGCGTTTATGCCCGTTTTCATGAGCTATTGGTAACAATTTTGGTGTTCCACGTCGATTTGCATAGGCCATAAGACCCAATACATGTTTGTGAGGCATGACCAAAAACTCATCGTTTTCGTGTTTTGTGGCTGTTTCATGAGCTATTGCCCATAGTTTTGGGGTTCTAGGGAAATTTACATGACTCATAACACCCGATACATGTTTGAGAGTTAAGACCAAAAACTCAGTGTTTTCACGTTTTATTGCTGTTTTCATGAGCTATTGCCCACAGTTTTGGTGTCCCAGGGCTATTTGCATGACCCATAAGACTCGATACATGTTTGAGAGATATGACCAAAAACTCGGTGTTTTCGAGTTTTATTGCCGTTTTCATGAGCTATTGTCCACAATTTTGGTGTTCCAGGTCGATTTGCAAGTCCCATAAGACCCGATACACGTTCGAGTGGCATGACCAAAAACTCGTCGTTCTCAGCGTTTTGTGGCCGTTTTATCAGCTATAGCCCATAGGTTTGGGGTTCAATGGGTATTTGCATGGCTAGTAAAACCGGATACATGTTTGAGAGCTATGATAAAATACTCTGCTTTTTCGCGTTTTATGGCCGTTTTCATGAGCTATTGCCCATAGATTTGGTGTTCCGGTTCGATTTGCAAGGCCCATAAGACTCGATACAAGTTTGAGTGGGATGACCAAAAACTCATCATTTTTTCGTTTTGTGGCCGTGTTCATGAGCTATTGCCCATAGTTTTTGTGTTCCAGAGCGATTTGAATGGCCCACAATACCCGATACATGTTTGAGATATACGACCAAAAACTCATCGTTTCCCATTTTATGGCAGTTTTCATGAGCTATTGCCCACAGTTTTGGGGTTCTAGGGCTATCTCCATGGCCAGTAAGACACGATACATGTTTGAGAGTTATGACCAAAAACTCTGCTTTTTCGTGTTTTATGGCCGTTTTCATGAGCTATTGCCCACGGTTTTGGGGTTCCAGGGAAATTTGCATGCCCTGTAAGACAAGATACGTGTCTGAGAGTTATGACCAAAAACTCTGCTTTTTCGTGTTTTATGGCCGTTTTCATGAGCTATTGCCCATAGTTATGGTGTTCCAGGTCAATTTGTAAAGGCCCATAAGACCCGATACATGTTTGAGTGGCATGACCAAAAACTCGTTGTTTTCCTCGTTTTGTGGCCGTCATGAGCTATTGCCTACAGTTTTGTTGTTCCAAGGCGATTTACACGACTCGTAACACCCGATACATGTATGATAGTTATGACCAAAAACTCGGCATTTTAATGTTTTATGATCGTTTTCATCAGCTGTTGCCCATAGTTTTGGGGTTCAATGGGTATTTGCATGGCCAGTAAAACCGGATACATTATTGAGAGCTATGATAAAAACTCTATTTTTTCTCGTTTTATGGCCGTTTTGATGAGCTAGTACCCATAGATTTGGTGTTTTGGGTCGATTTGCATGGCCCATAAGACCCGATACAAGTTTCAGTGGCATGACCAAAAACTCATCGTTTTTGCGTTACGTGGCCGTTTTCATGAGCTATTGCCAATAGATTTTGTGTTCCAGGGCGATTTGAATGGCCCATAAGACCCGATACATGTTTGAGATATACGACCAAAAACTCATCGTTTCCCGTTTTATGGCCGTTTTCATGAGCTATTGCCCATAGTTTTGGGGTTATAGGGCGATTTGCATGGCCCGTAAGACAAGATACATGTTTGAGAATTTTGACCAAAAACTCCGCTTTTCTCGCGTTTATGCCCGTTTTCATGAGCTATTGGTAACAATTTTGGTGTTCCACGTCGATTTGCATAGGCCATAAGACCCAATACATGTTTGTGAGGCATGACCAAAAACTCATCGTTTTCGTGTTTTGTGGCTGTTTCATGAGCTATTGCCCATAGTTTTGGGGTTCTAGGGAAATTTACATGACTCATAACACCCGATACATGTTTGAGAGTTAAGACCAAAAACTCAGTGTTTTCACGTTTTATTGCTGTTTTCATGAGCTATTGCCCACAGTTTTGGTGTCCCAGGGCTATTTGCATGACCCATAAGACTCGATACATGTTTGAGAGATATGACCAAAAACTCGGTGTTTTCGAGTTTTATTGCCGTTTTCATGAGCTATTGTCCACAATTTTGGTGTTCCAGGTCGATTTGCAAGTCCCATAAGACCCGATACACGTTCGAGTGGCATGACCAAAAACTCGTCGTTCTCGCGTTTTGTGGCCGTTTTATCAGCTATAGCCCATAGGTTTGGGGTTCAATGGGTATTTGCATGGCTAGTAAAACCGGATACATGTTTGAGAGCTATGATAAAATACTCTGCTTTTTCGCGTTTTATGGCCGTTTTCATGAGCTATTGCCCATAGATTTGGTGTTCCGGTTCGATTTGCAAGGCCCATAAGACTCGATACAAGTTTGAGTGGGATGACCAAAAACTCATCATTTTTTCGTTTTGTGGCCGTGTTCATGAGCTATTGCCCATAGTTTTTGTGTTCCAGAGCGATTTGAATGGCCCACAATACCCGATACATGTTTGAGATATACGACCAAAAACTCATCGTTTCCCATTTTATGGCAGTTTTCATGAGCTATTGCCCACAGTTTTGGGGTTCTAGGGCTATCTCCATGGCCAGTAAGACACGATACATGTTTGAGAGTTATGACCAAAAACTCTGCTTTTTCGTGTTTTATGGCCGTTTTCATGAGCTATTGCCCACGGTTTTGGGGTTCCAGGGAAATTTGCATGCCCTGTAAGACAAGATACGTGTCTGAGAGTTATGACCAAAAACTCTGCTTTTTCGTGTTTTATGGCCGTTTTCATGAGCTATTGCCCATAGTTATGGTGTTCCAGGTCAATTTGTAAAGGCCCATAAGACCCGATACATGTTTGAGTGGCATGACCAAAAACTCGTTGTTTTCTCGTTTTGTGGCCGTCATGAGCTATTGCCTACAGTTTTGTTGTTCCAAGGCGATTTACACGACTCGTAACACCCGATACATGTATGATAGTTATGACCAAAAACTCGGCATTTTAATGTTTTATGATCGTTTTCATCAGCTGTTGCCCATAGTTTTGGGGTTCAATGGGTATTTGCATGGCCAGTAAAACCGGATACATTATTGAGAGCTATGATAAAAACTCTATTTTTTCTCGTTTTATGGCCGTTTTGATGAGCTAGTACCCATAGATTTGGTGTTTTGGGTCGATTTGCATGGCCCATAAGACCCGATACAAGTTTCAGTGGCATGACCAAAAACTCATCGTTTTTGCGTTACGTGGCCGTTTTCATGAGCTATTGCCAATAGATTTTGTGTTCCAGGGCGATTTGAATGGCCCATAAGACCCGATACATGTTTGAGATATACGACCAAAAACTCATCGTTTCCCGTTTTATGGCCGTTTTCATGAGCTATTGCCCACAGTTTTGGGGTTATAGGGCGATTTGCATGGCCCGTAAGACAAGATACATGTTTGAGAATTTTGACCAAAAACTCCGCTTTTCTCGCGTTTATGCCCGTTTTCATGAGCTATTGGTAACAATTTTGGTGTTCCACGTCGATTTGCATAGGCCATAAGACCCAATACATGTTTGAGAGGCATGACCAAAAACTCATCGTTTTCGTGTTTTGTGGCTGTTTCATGAGCTATTGCCCATAGTTTTGGGGTTCTAGGGAAATTTACATGACTCATAACACCCGATACATGTTTGAGAGTTATGACCAAAAACTCAGTGTTTTCACGTTTTATTGCTGTTTTCATGAGCTATTGCCCACAGTTTTGGTGTCCCAGGGCTATTTGCATGACCCATAAGACTCGATACATGTTTGAGAGATATGACCAAAAACTCGGTGTTTTCGAGATTTATTGCCATTTTCATGAGCTATTGTCCACAATTTTGGTGTTCCAGGTCGATTTGCAAGTCCCATAAGACCCGATACACGTTCGAGTGGCATGACCAAAAACTCGTCGTTCTCGCGTTTTGTGGCCGTTTTATCAGCTATAGCCCATAGGTTTGGGGTTCAATGGGTATTTGCATGGCTAGTAAAACCGGATACATGTTTGAGAGCTATGATAAAATACTCTGCTTTTTCGCGTTTTATGGCCGTTTTCATGAGCTATTGCCCATAGATTTGGTGTTCCGGTTCGATTTGCAAGGCCCATAAGACTCGATACAAGTTTGAGTGGGATGACCAAAAACTCATCATTTTTTCGTTTTGTGGCCGTGTTCATGAGCTATTGCCCATAGTTTTTGTGTTCCAGAGCGATTTGAATGGCCCACAATACCCGATACATGTTTGAGATATACGACCAAAAACTCATCGTTTCCCATTTTATGGCAGTTTTCATGAGCTATTGCCCACAGTTTTGGGGTTCTAGGGCTATCTCCATGGCCAGTAAGACACGATACATGTTTGAGAGTTATGACCAAAAACTCTGCTTTTTCGTGTTTTATGGCCG
Organism: Avena sativa; assembly: GCA_916181665.1. Classification (NCBI taxonomy): domain Eukaryota; kingdom Viridiplantae; phylum Streptophyta; class Magnoliopsida; order Poales; family Poaceae; genus Avena; species Avena sativa. The sequence goes on from OV702296.1 coordinate 16,817,878, forward strand.
TTTTCATGAGCTATTGCCCACGGTTTTGGGGTTCCAGGGAAATTTGCATGCCCTGTAAGACAAGATACGTGTCTGAGAGTTATGACCAAAAACTCTGCTTTTTCGTGTTTTATGGCCGTTTTCATGAGCAATTGCCCATAGTTATGGTGTTCCAGGTCAATTTGTAAAGGCCCATAAGACCCGATACATGTTTGAGTGGCATGACCAAAAACTCGTTGTTTTCTCGTTTTGTGGCCGTCATGAGCTATTGCCTACAGTTTTGTTGTTCCAAGGCGATTTACACGACTCGTAACACCCGATACATGTATGATAGTTATGACCAAAAACTCGGCATTTTAATGTTTTATGATCGTTTTCATCAGCTGTTGCCCATAGTTTTGGGGTTCAATGGGTATTTGCATGGCCAGTAAAACCGGATACATTATTGAGAGCTATGATAAAAACTCTATTTTTTCTCGTTTTATGGCCGTTTTGATGAGCTAGTACCCATAGATTTGGTGTTTTGGGTCGATTTGCATGGCCCATAAGACCCGATACAAGTTTCAGTGGCATGACCAAAAACTCATCGTTTTTGCGTTACGTGGCCGTTTTCATGAGCTATTGCCAATAGATTTTGTGTTCCAGGGCGATTTGAATGGCCCATAAGACCCGATACATGTTTGAGATATACGACCAAAAACTCATCGTTTCCCGTTTTATGGCCGTTTTCATGAGCTATTGCCCACAGTTTTGGGGTTATAGGGCGATTTGCATGGCCCGTAAGACAAGATACATGTTTGAGAATTTTGACCAAAAACTCCGCTTTTCTCGCGTTTATGCCCGTTTTCATGAGCTATTGGTAACAATTTTGGTGTTCCACGTCGATTTGCATAGGCCATAAGACCCAATACATGTTTGAGAGGCATGACCAAAAACTCATCGTTTTCGTGTTTTGTGGCTGTTTCATGAGCTATTGCCCATAGTTTTGGGGTTCTAGGGAAATTTACATGACTCATAACACCCGATACATGTTTGAGAGTTATGACCAAAAACTCAGTGTTTTCACGTTTTATTGCTGTTTTCATGAGCTATTGCCCACAGTTTTGGTGTCCCAGGGCTATTTGCATGACCCATAAGACTCGATACATGTTTGAGAGATATGACCAAAAACTCGGTGTTTTTGAGTTTTATTGCCGTTTTCATGAGCTATTGTCCACAATTTTGGTGTTCCAGGTCGATTTGCAAGTCCCATAAGACCCGATACACGTTCGAGTGGCATGACCAAAAACTCGTCGTTCTCGCGTTTTGTGGCCGTTTTATCAGCTATAGCCCATAGGTTTGGGGTTCAATGGGTATTTGCATGGCTAGTAAAACCGGATACATGTTTGAGAGCTATGATAAAATACTCTGCTTTTTCGCGTTTTATAGCAGTTTTCATGAGCTATTGCCCATAGATTTGGTGTTCCGGTTCGATTTGCAAGGCCCATAAGACTCGATACAAGTTTGAGTGGGATGACCAAAAACTCATCATTTTTTCGTTTTGTGGCCGTGTTCATGAGCTATTGACCATAGTTTTTGTGTTCCAGGGCGATTTGAATGGCCCACAATACCCGATACATGTTTGAGATATACGACCAAAAACTCATCGTTTCCCATTTTATGGCAGTTTTCATGAGCTATTGCCCACAGTTTTGGGGTTCTAGGGCTATCTCCATGGCCAGTAAGACACGATACATGTTTGAGAGTTATGACCTAAAACTCTGCTTTTTCGTGTTTTATGGCCGTTTTCATGAGCTATTGCCCACGGTTTTGGGGTTCCAGGGAAATTTGCATGCCCTGTAAGACAAGATACATGTCTGAGAGTTATGACCAAAAACTCTGCTTTTTCGTGTTTTATGGCCGTTTTCATGAGCTATTGCCCATAGTTATGGTGTTCCAGGTCAATTTGTAAGGCCCATAAGACCCGATACATGTTTGAGTGGCATGACCAAAAACTCGTTGTTTTCTCGTTTTGTGGCCGTCATGAGCTATTGCCTACAGTTTTGTTGTTCCAGGGCGATTTACACGACTCGTAACACCCGATACATGTATGATAGTTATGACCAAAAACTCGGCATTTTAACGTTTTATGATCGTTTTCATCAGCTGTTGCCCATAGTTTTGGGGTTCAATGGGTATTTGCATGGCCAGTAAAACCGGATACATTATTGAGAGCTATGATAAAAACTCTATTTTTTCTCGTTTTATGGCCGTTTTGATGAGCTAGTACCCATAGATTTGGTGTTTTGGGTCGATTTGCATGGCCCATCAGACCCGATACAAGTTTGAGTGGCATGACCAAAAACTCATCGCTTTTGCGTTACGTGGCCGTTTTCATGAGCTATTGCCCATAGATTTTGTGTTCCAGGGCGATTTGAATGGCCCATAAGACCCGATACATGCTGGAGATATACGACCAAAAACTCATTGTTTCCCGTTTTATGGCCGTTTTCATGAGCTATTGCCCACAGTTTTGGGGTTATAGGGCGATTTGCATGGCCCGTAAGACAAGATACATGTTTGAGAATTTTGACCAAAAACTCCGCTTTTCTCGCGTTTATGGCCGTTTTCATGAGCTATTGGTAACAATTTTGGTGTTCCACGTCGATTTGCATAGGCCATAAGACCCAATAGATGTTTGAGAGGCATGACCAAAAACTCATCGTTTTCGTGTTTTGTGGCTGTTTCATGAGCTATTGCCCATAGTTTTGGGGTTCTAGGGAAATTTACATGACTCATAACACCCGATACATGTTTGAGAGTTATGACCAAAAACTCAGTGTTTTCACGTTTTATTGCTGTTTTCATGAGCTATTGCCAACAGTTTTGGTGTCCCAGGGCTATTTGCACGACCCATAAGACTCGATACATGTTTGAGAGATATGACCAAAAACTCGGTGTTTTCGAGTTTTATTGCCGTTTTCATGAGCTATTGTCCACAATTTTGGTGTTCCAGGTCGATTTGCAAGTCCCATAAGACCCGATACACGTTCGAGTGGCATGACCAAAAACTCGTCGTTCTCCGCGTTTTGTGGCCGTTTTATCAGCTATAGCCCATAGGTTTGGGGTTCAATGGGTATTCGCATGGCTAGTAAAACCGGATACATGTTTGAGAGCTATGATAAAATACTCTGCTTTTTCGCGTTTTATAGCAGTTTTCATGAGCTATTGCCCATAGATTTGGTGTTCCGGTTCGATTTGCAAGGCCCATAAGACTCGATACAAGTTTGAGTGGGATGACCAAAAACTCATCATTTTTTCGTTTTGTGGCCGTGTTCATGAGCTATTGACCATAGTTTTTGTGTTCCAGGGCGATTTGAATGGCCCACAATACCCGATACATGTTTGAGATATACGACCAAAAACTCATCGTTTCCCATTTTATGGCAGTTTTCATGAGCTATTGCCCACAGTTTTGGGGTTCTAGGGCTATCTCCATGGCCAGTAAGACACGATACATGTTTGAGAGTTATGACCTAAAACTCTGCTTTTTCGTGTTTTATGGCCGTTTTCATGAGCTATTGCCCACGGTTTTGGGGTTCCAGGGAAATTTGCATGCCCTGTAAGACAAGATACATGTCTGATAGTTATGACCAAAAACTCTGCTTTTTCGTGTTTTATGGCCGTTTTCATGAGCTATTGCCCATAGTTATGGTGTTCCAGGTCAATTTGTAAGGCCCATAAGACCCGATACATGTTTGAGTGGCATGACCAAAAACTCGTTGTTTTCTCGTTTTGTGGCCGTCATGAGCTATTGCCTACAGTTTTGTTGTTCCAGGGCGATTTACACGACTCGTAACACCCGATACATGTATGATAGTTATGACCAAAAACTCGGCATTTTAACGTTTTATGATCGTTTTCATCAGCTGTTGCCCATAGTTTTGGGGTTCAATGGGTATTTGCATGGCCAGTAAAACCGGATACATTATTGAGAGCTATGATAAAAACTCTATTTTTTCTCGTTTTATGGCCGTTTTGATGAGCTAGTACCCATAGATTTGGTGTTTTGGGTCGATTTGCATGGCCCATCAGACCCGATACAAGTTTGAGTGGCATGACCAAAAACTCATCGCTTTTGCGGTACGTGGCCGTTTTCATGAGCTATTGCCCATAGATTTTGTGTTCCAGGGCGATTTGAATGGCCCATAAGACCCGATACATGCTGGAGATATATGACCAAAAACTCATCGTTTCCCGTTTTATGGCCGTTTTCATGAGCTATTGCCCACAGTTTTGGGGTTATAGGGCGATTTGCATGGCCCGTAAGACAAGATACATGTTTGAGAATTTTGACCAAAAACTCCGCTTTTCTCGCGTTTATGGCCGTTTTCATGAGCTATTGGTAACAATTTTGGTGTTCCACGTCGATTTGCATAGGCCATAAGACCCAATAGATGTTTGAGAGGCATGACCAAAAACTCATCGTTTTCGTGTTTTGTGGCTGTTTCATGAGCTATTGCCCATAGTTTTGGGGTTCTAGGGAAATTTACATGACTCATAACACCCGATACATGTTTGAGAGTTATGACCAAAAACTCAGTGTTTTCACGTTTTATTGCTGTTTTCATGAGCTATTGCCAACAGTTTTGGTGTCCCAGGGCTATTTGCACGACCCATAAGACTCGATACATGTTTGAGAGATATGACCAAAAACTCGGTGTTTTCGAGTTTTATTGCCGTTTTCATGAGCTATTGTCCACAATTTTGGTGTTCCAGGTCGATTTGCAAGTCCCATAAGACCCGATACACGTTCGAGTGGCATGACCAAAAACTCGTCGTTCTCGCGTTTTGTGGCCGTTTTATCAGCTATAGCCCATAGGTTTGGGGTTCAATGGGTATTCGCATGGCTAGTAAAACCGGATACATGTTTGAGAGCTATGATAAAATACTCTGCTTTTTCGCGTTTTATGGCCGTTTTCATGAGCTATTGCCCATAGATTTGGTGTTCCGGTTCGATTTGCAAGGCCCATAAGACTCGATACAAGTTTGAGTGGGATGAGCAAAAACTCATCATTTTTTCGTTTTGTGGCCGTGTTCATGAGCTATTGCCCATAGTTTTTGTGTTCCAGGGCGATTTGAATGGCCCACAATACCCGATACATGTTTGAGATATACGACCAAAAACTCATCGTTTCCCATTTTATGGCAGTTTTCATGAGCTATTGCCCACAGTTTTGGGGTTCTAGGGCTATCTCCATGGCCAGTAAGACACGATACATGTTTGAGAGTTATGACCTAAAACTCTGCTTTTTCGTGTTTCATGGCCGTTTTCATGAGCTATTGCCCACGGTTTTGGGGTTCCAGGGAAATTTGCATGCCCTGTAAGATAAGATACATGTCTGAGAGTTATGACCAAAAACTCTGCTTTTTCGTGTTTCATGGCCGTTTTCATGAGCTATTGCCCATAGTTATGGTGTTCCAGGTCAATTTGTAAGGCCCATAAGACCCGATACATGTTTGAGTGGCATGACCAAAAACTCGTTGTTTTCTCGTTTTGTGGCCGTCATGAGCTATTGCCTACAGTTTTGTTGTTCCAGGGCGATTTACACGACTCGTAACACCCGATACATGTATGATAGTTATGACCAAAAACTCGGCATTTTAACGTTTTATGATCGTTTTCATCAGCTGTTGCCCATAGTTTTGGGGTTCAATGGGTATTTGCATGGCCAGTAAAACCGGATACATTATTGAGAGCTATGATAAAAACTCTATTTTTTCTCGTTTTATGGCCGTTTTGATGAGCTAGTACCCATAGATTTGGTGTTTTGGGTCGATTTGCATGGCCCATCAGACCCGATACAAGTTTGAGTGGCATGACCAAAAACTCATCGCTTTTGCGTTACGTGGCCGTTTTCATGAGCTATTGCCCATAGATTTTGTGTTCCAGGGCGATTTGAATGGCCCATAAGACCCGATACATGTTGGAGATATATGACCAAAAACTCATCGTTTCCCGTTTTATGGCCGTTTTCATAAGCTATTGCCCACTGTTTTGGGGTTATAGGGCGATTTGCATGGCCCTTAAGACAAGATACATGTTTGAGAATTTTGACCAAAAACTCCGCTTTTCTCGCGTTTATGGCCGTTTTCATGAGCTATTGGTAACAATTTTGGTGTTCCACGTCGATTTGCATAGGCCATAAGACCCAATAGATGTTTGAGAGGCATGACCAAAAACTCATCGTTTTCGTGTTTTGTGGCTGTTTCATGAGCTATTGCCCATAGTTTTGGGGTTCTAGGGAAATTTACATGACTCATAACACCCGATACATGTTTGAGAGTTATGACCAAAAACTCAGTGTTTTCACGTTTTATTGCTGTTTTCATGAGCTATTGCCAACAGTTTTGGTGTCCCAGGGCTATTTGCACGACCCATAAGACTCGATACATGTTTGAGAGATATGACCAAAAACTCGGTGTTTTCGAGTTTTATTGCCGTTTTCATGAGCTATTGTCCACAATTTTGGTGTTCCAGGTCGATTTGCAAGTCCCATAAGACCCGATACACGTTCGAGTGGCATGACCAAAAACTCGTCGTTCTCGCGTTTTGTGGCCGTTTTATCAGCTATAGCCCATAGGTTTGGGGTTCAATGGGTATTCGCATGGCTAGTAAAACCGGATACATGTTTGAGAGCTATGATAAAATACTCTGCTTTTTCGCGTTTTATAGCAGTTTTCATGAGCTATTGCCCATAGATTTGGTGTTCCGGTTCGATTTGCAAGGCCCATAAGACTCGATACAAGTTTGAGTGGGATGACCAAAAACTCATCATTTTTTCGTTTTGTGGCCGTGTTCATGAGCTATTGCCCATAGTTTTTGTGTTCCAGGGCGATTTGAATGGCCCACAATACCCGATACATGTTTGAGATATACGACCAAAAACTCATCGTTTCCCCTTTTATGGCAGTTTTCATGAGCTATTGCCCACAGTTTTGGGGTTCTAGGGCTATCTCCATGGCCAGTAAGACACGATACATGTTTGAGAGTTATGACCTAAAACTCTGCTTTTTCGTGTTTCATGGCCGTTTTCATGAGCTATTGCCCACGGTTTTGGGGTTCCAGGGAAATTTGCATGCCCTGTAAGATAAGATACATGTCTGAGAGTTATGACCAAAAACTCTGCTTTTTCGTGTTTCATGGCCGTTTTCATGAGCTATTGCCCATAGTTATGGTGTTCCAGGTCAATTTGTAAGGCCCATAAGACCCGATACATGTTTGAGTGGCATGACCAAAAACTCGTTGTTTTCTCGTTTTGTGGCCGTCATGTGCTATTGCCTACAGTTTTGTTGTTCCAGGGCGATTTACACGACTCGTAACACCCGATACATGTATGATAGTTATGACCAAAAACTCGGCATTTTAACGTTTTATGATCGTTTTCATCAGCTGTTGCCCATAGTTTTGGGGTTCAATGGGTATTTGCATGGCCAGTAAAACCGGATACATTATTGAGAGCTATGATAAAAACTCTATTTTTTCTCGTTTTATGGCCGTTTTGATGAGCTAGTACCCATAGATTTGGTGTTTTGGGTCGATTTGCATGGCCCATAATACCCGATACAAGTTTCAGTGGCATGACCAAAATCTCATCGTTTTTGCGTTACGTGGCCGTTTTCATGAGCTATTGCCAATAGATTTTGTGTTCCAGGGCGATTTGAATGGCCCATAAGACCCGATACATGTTTGAGATATACGACCAAAAACTCATCGTTTCCCGTTTTATGGCCGTTTTCATGCGCTATTGCCCACAGTTTTGGGGTTATAGGGCGATTTGCATGGCCCGTAAGACAAGATACATGTTTGAGAGTTTTGACCAAAAACTCCGCTTTTCTCGCGTCTATGGCCGTTTTCATGAGCTATTGGTAACAATTTTGGTGTTCCACGTCGATTTGCATAGGCCATAAGACCCAATACATGTTTGAGAGGCATGACCAAAAACTCATCGTTTTCGTGTTTTGTGGCTGTTTCATGAGCTATTGCCCATAGTTTTGGGGTTCTAGGGAAATTTACATGACTCATAACACCCGATACATGTTTGAGAGTTATGACCAAAAACTCAGTGTTTTCACGTTTTATTGCTGTTTTCATGAGCTATTGCCCACAGTTTTGGTGTCCCAGGGCTATTTGCATGACCCATAAGACTCGATACATGTTTGAGAGATATGACCAAAAACTCGGTGTTTTCGAGTTTTATTGCCGTTTTCATGAGCTATTGTCCACAATTTTGGTGTTCCAGGTCGATTTGCAAGTCCCATAAGACCCGATACACGTTCGAGTGGCATGACCAAAAACTCGTCGTTCTCGCGTTTTGTGGCCGTTTTATCAGCTATAGCCCATAGGTTTGGGGTTCAATGGGTATTTGCATGGCTAGTAAAACCGGATACATGTTTGAGAGCTATGATAAAATACTCTGCTTTTTCGCGTTTTATAGCAGTTTTCATGAGCTATTGCCCATAGATTTGGTGTTCCGGTTCGATTTGCAAGGCCCATAAGACTCGATACAAGTTTGAGCGGGATGACCAAAAACTCATCATTTTTTCGTTTTGTGGCCGTGTTCATGAGCTATTGCCCATAGTTTTTGTGTTCCAGGGCGATTTGAATGTCCCACAATACCCGATACATGTTTGAGATATACGACCAAAAACTCATCGTTTCCCATTTTATCGCAGTTTTCATGAGCTATTGCCCACAGTTTTGGGGTTCTAGGGCTATCTCCATGGCCAGTAAGACACGATACATGTTTGAGAGTTATGACCAAAAACTCTGCTTTTTCGTGTTTTATGGCCGTTTTCATGAGCTATTGCCCACGGTTTTGGGGTTCCAGGGAAATTTGCATGCCCTGTAAGACAAGATACATGTCTGAGAGTTATGACCAAAAAATCTGCTTTTTCGTGTTTTATGGCCGTTTTCATGAGCTATTGCCCATAGTTATGGTGTTCCAGGTCAATTTGTAAGGCCCATAAGACCCGATACATATTTGAGTGGCATGACCAAAAACTCGTTGTTTTCTCGTTTTGTGGCCGTCATGAGCTATTGCCTACAGTTTTGTTGTTCCAGGGCGATTTACACGACTCGTAACACCCGATATATGTATGATAGTTATGACCAAAAACTCGGCATTTTATCGTTTTATGATCGTTTTCATCAGCTGTTGCCCATAGTTTTGGGGTTCAATGGGTATTTGCATGGCCAGTAAAACTGGAAACATTATTGAGAGCTATGATAAAAACTCTATTTTTTCTCGTTCTATGGCCGTTTTGATGAGCTAGTACCCATAGATTTGGTGTTTTGGGTCGATTTGCATGGCCCATAATACCCGATACAAGTTTCAGTGGCATGACCAAAATCTCATCGTTTTTGCGTTACGTGGCCGTTTTCATGAGCTATTGCCAATAGATTTTGTGTTCCAGGGCGATTTGAATGGCCCATAAGACCCGATACATGTTTGAGATATACGACCAAAAACTCATCGTTTCCCGTTTTATGGCCGTTTTCATGCGCTATTGCCCACAGTTTTGGGGTTATAGGGCGATTTGCATGGCCCGTAAGACAAGATACATGTTTGAGAGTTTTGACCAAAAACTCCGCTTTTCTCGCGTCTATGGCCGTTTTCATGAGCTATTGGTAACAATTTTGGTGTTCCACGTCGATTTGCATAGGCCATAAGACCCAATACATGTTTGAGAGGCATGACCAAAAACTCATCGTTTTCGTGTTTTGTGGCTGTTTCATGAGCTATTGCCCATAGTTTTGGGGTTCTAGGGAAATTTACATGACTCATAACCCCTTATACATGTTTGAGAGTTAAGACCAAAAACTCAGTGTTTTCACGTTTTATTGCTGTTTTCATGAGCTATTGCCCACAGTTTTGGTGTCCCAGGGCTATTTGCATGACCCATAAGACTCGATACATGTTTGAGAGATATGACCAAAAACTCGGTGTTTTCGAGTTTTATTGCCGTTTTCATGAGCTATTGTCCACAATTTTGGTGTTCCAGGTCGATTTGCAAGTCCCATAAGACCCGATACACGTTCGAGTGGCATGACCAAAAACTCGTCGTTCTCGCGTTTTGTGGCCGTTTTATCAGCTATAGCCCATAGGTTTGGGGTTCAATGGGTATTTGCATGGCTAGTAAAACCGGATACATGTTTGAGAGCTATGATAAAATACTCTGCTTTTTCGCGTTTTATGGCCGTTTTCATGAGCTATTGCCCATAGATTTGGTGTTCCGGTTCGATTTGCAAGGCCCATAAGACTCGATACAAGTTTGAGTGGGATGACCAAAAACTCATCGTTTTTTCGTTTTGTGGCCGTGTTCATGAGCTATTGCCCATAGTTTTTGTGTTCCAGGGCGATTTGAATGGCCCACAATACCCGATACATGTTTGAGATATACGACCAAATACTCATCGTTTCCCATTTTATGGCAGTTTTCATGAGCTATTGCCCACAGTTTTGGGGTTCTAGGGCTATCTCCATGGCCAGTAAGACACGATACATGTTTGAGAGTTATGACCAAAAACTCTGCTTTTTCGTGTTTTATGGCCGTTTTCATGAGCTATTGCCCACGGTTTTGGGGTTCCAGGGAAATTTGCATGCCCTAGAAGACAAGATACATGTCTGAGAGTTATGACCAAAAAATCTGCTTTTTCGTGTTTTATGGCCGTTTTCATGAGCTATTGCCCATAGTTATGGTGTTCCAGGTCAATTTGTAAGGCCCATAAGACCCGATACATGTTTGAGTGGCATGACCAAAAACTCGTTGTTTTCTCGTTTTGTGGCCGTCATGAGCTATTGCCTACAGTTTTGTTGTTCCAGGGCGATTTACACGACTCGTAACACCCGATACATGTATGATAGTTATGACCAAAAACTCGGCATTTTAACGTTTTATGATCGTTTTCATCAGCTGTTGCCCATAGTTTTGGGGTTCAATGGGTATTTGCATGACTAGTAAAACCGGATACATTATTGAGAGCTATGATAAAAACTCTATTTTTTCTCGTTTTATGGCCGTTTTGATGAGCTAGTACCCATAGATTTGGTGTTTTGGGTCGATTTGCATGGCCCATAAGACCCGATACAAGTTTGAGTGGCATGACCAAAAACTCATCGTTTTTGCGTTACGTGGCCGTTTTCATGAGCTATTGCCCATAGATTTTGTGTTCTAGGGCGATTTGAATGGCCCATAAGACCCGATACATGTTTGAGATATACGACCAAAAACTCATCGTTTCCCGTTTTATGGCCGTTTTCATGAGCTATTGCCCATAGTTTTGGGGTTATAGGGCGATTTGCATGGCCCGTAAGACAAGATACATGTTTGAGAATTTTGACCAACAACTCCGCTTTTCTCGCGTTTATGGCCGTTTTCATGAGCTATTGGTAACAATTTTGGTGTTCCATGTCGATTTGCATAGGCCATAAGACCCAATACATGTTTGAGAGGCATGACCAAAAACTCATCGTTTTCGTGTTTTGTGGCTGTTTCATGAGCTATTGCCCATAGTTTTGGGGTTCTAGGGAAATTTACATGACTCATAACACCCGATACATGTTTGAGAGTTATGACCAAAAACTCAGTGTTTTCACGTTTTATTGCTGTTTTCATGAGCTATTGCCCACAGTTTTGGTGTCCCAGGGCTATTTGCACGACCCATAAGACTCGATACATGTTTGAGAGATATGACCAAAAACTCGGTGTTTTCGAGTTTTATTGCCGTTTTCATGAGCTATTGTCCACAATTTTGGTGTTCCAGGTCGATTTGCAAGTCCCATAAGACCCGATACACGTTCGAGTGGCATGACCAAAAACTCGTCGTTCTCGCGTTTTGTGGCCGTTTTATCATCTATAGCCCATAGGTTTGGGGTTCAATGGGTATTTGCATGGCTAGTAAAACCGGATACATGTTTGAGAGCTATGATAAAATACTCTGCTTTTTCGCGTTTTATGGCCGTTTTCATGAGCTATTGCCCATAGATTTGGTGTTCCGGTTCGATTTGCAAGGCCCATAAGACTCGATACAAGTTTGAGTGGGATGACCAAAAACTCATCATTTTTTCGTTTTGTGGCCGTGTTCATGAGCTATTGCCCATAGTTTTTGTGTTCCAGGGCGATTTGAATGGCCCACAATACCCGATACATGTTTGAGATATACGACCAAAAACTCATCGTTTCCCGTTTTATGGCCGTTTTCATGAGCTATTGCCCATAGTTTTGGGGTTATAGGGCGATTTGCATGGCCCGTAAGACAAGATACATGTTTGAGAATTTTGACCAAAAACTCCGCTTTTCTCGCGTTTATGGCCGTTTTCATGAGCTATTGGTAACAATTTTGGTGTTCCATGTCGATTTGCATAGGCCATAAGACCCAATACATGTTTGAGAGGCATGACCAAAAACTCATCGTTTTCGTGTTTTGTGGCTGTTTCATGAGCTATTGCCCATAGTTTTGGGGTTCTAGGGAAATTTACATGACTCATAACACCCGATACATGTTTGAGAGTTATGACCAAAAACTCAGTGTTTTCACGTTTTATTGCTGTTTTCATGAGCTATTGCCCACAGTTTTGGTGTCCCAGGGCTATTTGCACGACCCATAAGACTCGATACATGTTTGAGAGATATGACCAAAAACTCGGTGTTTTCGAGTTTTATTGCCGTTTTCATGAGCTATTGTCCACAATTTTGGTGTTCCAGGTCGATTTGCAAGTCCCATAAGACCCGATACACGTTCGAGTGGCATGACCAAAAACTCGTCGTTCTCGCGTTTTGTGGCCGTTTTATCAGCTATAGCCCATAGGTTTGGGGTTCAATGGGTATTTGCATGGCTAGTAAAACCGGATACATGTTTGAGAGCTATGATAAAATACTCTGCTTTTTCGCGTTTTATGGCCGTTTTCATGAGCTATTGCCCATAGATTTGGTGTTCCGGTTCGATTTGCAAGGCCCATAAGACTCGATACAAGTTTGAGTGGGATGACCAAAAACTCATCATTTTTTCGTTTTGTGGCCGTGTTCATGAGCTATTGCCCATAGTTTTTGTGTTCCAGGGCGATTTGAATGGCCCACAATACCCGATACATGTTTGAGATATACGACCAAAAACTCATCGTTTCCCATTTTATGGCAGTTTTCATGAGCTATTGCCCACAGTTTTGGGGTTCTAGGGCTATCTCCATGGCCAGTAAGACACGATACATGTTTGAGAGTTATGACCAAAAACTCTGCTTTTTCGTGTTTTATGGCCGTTTTCATGAGCTATTGCCCACGGTTTTGGGGTTCGAGGGAAATTTGCATGCCCTGTAAGACAAGATACATGTCTGAGATTTATGACCAAAAACTCTGCTTTTTCGTGTTTTATGGACGTTTTCATGAGCTATTGCCCATAGTTATGGTGTTCCAGGTCAATTTGTAAGGCCCATAAGACCCGATACATGTTTGAGTGGCATGACCAAAAACTCGTTGTTTTCTCGTTTTGTGGCCGTCATGAGCTATTGCCTACAGTTTTGTTGTACCAGGGCGATTTACACGACTCGTAACACCCGATACATGTATGATAGTTATGACCAAAAACTCGGCATTTTAACGTTTTATGATCATTTTCATCAGCTGTTGCCCATAGTTTTGGGGTTCAATGGGTATTTGCATGGCCAGTAAAACCGGATATATTATTGAGAGCTATGATAAAAACTCTATTTTTTCTCGTTTTATGGCCGTTTTGATGAGCTAGTACCCATAGATTTGGTGTTTTGGGTCGATTTGCATGGCCCATCAGACACGATACAAGTTTGAGTGGCATGACCAAAAACTCATCGTTTTTGCGTTACATGGCTGTTTTCATGAGCTATTGCCCATAGATTTTGTGTTTCAGGGCGATTTGAATGGCCCATAAAACCCGATACATGTTTGAGATATACGACCAAAAACTCATCGTTTCCCGTTTTATGGCCGTTTTCATGAGCTATTGCCCACAGTTTTGGGGTTCCAGGGAAATTTGCATGCCCTGTAAGACAAGATACATGTCTGAGAGTTATGACCAAAAAATCTGCTTTTTCGTGTTTTATGGCCGTTTTCATGAGCTATTGCCCATAGTTATGGTGTTCCAGGTCAATTTGTAAGGCCCATAAGACCCGATACATGTTTGAGTGGCATGACCAAAAACTCGTTGTTTTCTCGTTTTGTGGCCGTCATGAGCTATTGCCTACAGTTTTGTTGTTCCAGGGCGATTTACACGACTCGTAACACCCGATACATGTATGATAGTTATGACCAAAAACTCGGCATTTTAACGTTTTATGATCGTTTTCATCAGCTGTTGCCCATAGTTTTGGGGTTCAATGGGTATTTGCATGACTAGTAAAACCGGATACATTATTGAGAGCTATGATAAAAACTCTATTTTTTCTCGTTTTATGGCCGTTTTGATGAGCTAGTACCCATAGATTTGGTGTTTTGGGTCGATTTGCATGGCCCATAAGACCCGATACAAGTTTGAGTGGCATGACCAAAAACTCATCGTTTTTGCGTTACGTGGCCGTTTTCATGAGCTATTGCCCATAGATTTTGTGTTCCAGGGCGATTTGAATGGCCCATAAGACCCGATACATGTTTGAGATATACGACCAAAAACTCATCGTTTCCCGTTTTATGGCCGTTTTCATGAGCTATTGCCCATAGTTTTGGGGTTATAGGGCGATTTGCATGGCCCGTAAGACAAGATACATGTTTGAGAATTTTGACCAAAAACTCCGCTTTTCTCGCGTTTATGGCCGTTTTCATGAGCTATTGGTAACAATTTTGGTGTTCCATGTCGATTTGCATAGGCCATAAGACCCAATACATGTTTGAGAGGCATGACCAAAAACTCATCGTTTTCGTGTTTTGTGGCTGTTTCATGAGCTATTGCCCATAGTTTTGGGGTTCTAGGGAAATTTACATGACTCATAACACCCGATACATGTTTGAGAGTTATGACCAAAAACTCAGTGTTTTCACGTTTTATTGCTGTTTTCATGAGCTATTGCCCACAGTTTTGGTGTCCCAGGGCTATTTGCACGACCCATAAGACTCGATACATGTTTGAGAGATATGACCAAAAACTCGGTGTTTTCGAGTTTTATTGCCGTTTTCATGAGCTATTGTCCACAATTTTGGTGTTCCAGGTCGATTTGCAAGTCCCATAAGACCCGATACACGTTCGAGTGGCATGACCAAAAACTCGTCGTTCTCGCGTTTTGTGGCCGTTTTATCAGCTATAGCCCATAGGTTTGGGGTTCAATGGGTATTTGCATGGCTAGTAAAACCGGATACATGTTTGAGAGCTATGATAAAATACTCTGCTTTTTCGCGTTTTATGGCCGTTTTCATGAGCTATTGCCCATAGATTTGGTGTTCCGGTTCGATTTGCAAGGCCCATAAGACTCGATACAAGTTTGACTGGGATGACCAAAAACTCATCATTTTTTCGTTTTGTGGCCGTGTTCATGAGCTATTGCCCATAGTTTTTGTGTTCCAGGGCGATTTGAATGGCCCACAATACCCGATACATGTTTGAGATATACGACCAAAAACTCATCGTTTCCCGTTTTATGGCCGTTTTCATGAGCTATTGCCCATAGTTTTGGGGTTATAGGGCGATTTGCATGGCCCGTAAGACAAGATACATGTTTGAGAATTTTGACCAAAAACTCCGCTTTTCTCGCGTTTATGGCCGTTTTCATGAGCTATTGGTAACAATTTTGGTGTTCCATGTCGATTTGCATAGGCCATAAGACCCAATACATGTTTGAGAGGCATGACCAAAAACTCATCGTTTTTGTGTTTTGTGGCTGTTTCATGAGCTATTGCCCATAGTTTTGGGGTTCTAGGGAAATTTACATGACTCATAACACCCGATACATGTTTGAGAGTTATGACCAAAAACTCAGTGTTTTCACGTTTTATTGCTGTTTTCATGAGCTATTGCCCACAGTTTTGGTGTCCCAGGGCTATTTGCACGACCCATAAGACTCGATACATGTTTGAGAGATATGACCAAAAACTCGGTGTTTTCGAGTTTTATTGCCGTTTTCATGAGCTATTGTCCACAATTTTGGTGTTCCAGGTCGATTTGCAAGTCCCATAAGACCCGATACACGTTCGAGTGGCATGACCAAAAACTCGTCGTTCTCGCGTTTTGTGGCCGTTTTATCAGCTATAGCCCATAGGTTTGGGGTTCAATGGGTATTTGCATGGCTAGTAAAACCGGATACATGTTTGAGAGCTATGATAAAATACTCTGCTTTTTCGCGTTTTATGGCCGTTTTCATGAGCTATTGCCCATAGATTTGGTGTTCCGGTTCGATTTGCAAGGCCCATAAGACTCGATACAAGTTTGAGTGGGATGACCAAAAACTCATCATTTTTTCGTTTTGTGGCCGTGTTCATGAGCTATTGCCCATAGTTTTTGTGTTCCAGGGCGATTTGAATGGCCCACAATACCCGATACATGTTTGAGATATACGACCAAAAACTCATCGTTTCCCGTTTTATGGCCGTTTTCATGAGCTATTGCCCACAGTTTTGGGGTTCTAGGGCGATTTGCATGGCCCGTAAGACAAGATACATGTTTGAGAATTTTGACCAAAAACTCCGCTTTTCTCGCGTTTATGGCCGTTTTCATGAGCTATTGGTAACAATTTTGGTGTTCCATGTCGATTTGCATAGGCCATAAGACCCAATACATGTTTGAGAGGCATGACCAAAAACTCATCGTTTTCGTGTTTTGTGGCTGTTTCATGAGCTATTGCCCATAGTTTTGGGGTTCTAGGGAAATTTACATGACTCATAACACCCGATACATGTTTGAGAGTTATGACCAAAAACTCAGTGTTTTCACGTTTTATTGCTGTTTTCATGAGCTATTGCCCACAGTTTTGGTGTCCCAGGGCTATTTGCACGACCCATAAGACTCGATACATGTTTGAGAGATATGACCAAAAACTCGGTGTTTTCGAGTTTTATTGCCGTTTTCATGAGCTATTGTCCACAATTTTGGTGTTCCAGGTCGATTTGCAAGTCCCATAAGACCCGATACACGTTCGAGTGGCATGACCAAAAACTCGTCGTTCTCGCGTTTTGTGGCCGTTTTATCAGCTATAGCCCATAGGTTTGGGGTTCAATGGGTATTTGCATGGCTAGTAAAACCGGATACATGTTTGAGAGCTATGATAAAATACTCTGCTTTTTCGCGTTTTATGGCCGTTTTCATGAGCTATTGCCCATAGATTTGGTGTTCCGGTTCGATTTGCAAGGCCCATAAGACTCGATACAAGTTTGAGTGGGATGACCAAAAACTCATCATTTTTTCGTTTTGTGGCCGTGTTCATGAGCTATTGCCCATAGTTTTTGTGTTCCAGGGCGATTTGAATGGCCCACAATACCCGATACATGTTTGAGATATACGACCAAAAACTCATCGTTTCCCATTTTATGGCAGTTTTCATGAGCTATTGCCCACAGTTTTGGGGTTCTAGGGCTATCTCCATGGCCAGTAAGACACGATACATGTTTGAGAGTTATGACCAAAAACTCTGCTTTTTCGTGTTTTATGGCCGTTTTCATGAGCTATTGCCCACGGTTTTGGGGTTCGAGGGAAATTTGCATGCCCTGTAAGACAAGATACATGTCTGAGATTTATGACCAAAAACTCTGCTTTTTCGTGTTTTATGGACGTTTTCATGAGCTATTGCCCATAGTTATGGTGTTCCAGGTCAATTTGTAAGGCCCATAAGACCCGATACATGTTTGAGTGGCATGACCAAAAACTCGTTGTTTTCTCGTTTTGTGGCCGTCATGAGCTATTGCCTACAGTTTTGTTGTACCAGGGCGATTTACACGACTCGTAACACCCGATACATGTATGATAGTTATGACCAAAAACTCGGCATTTTAACGTTTTATGATCATTTTCATCAGCTGTTGCCCATAGTTTTGGGGTTCAATGGGTATTTGCATGGCCAGTAAAACCGGATATATTATTGAGAGCTATGATAAAAACTCTATTTTTTCTCGTTTTATGGCCGTTTTGATGAGCTAGTACCCATAGATTTGGTGTTTTGGGTCGATTTGCATGGCCCATCAGACACGATACAAGTTTGAGTGGCATGACCAAAAACTCATCGTTTTTGCGTTACATGGCTGTTTTCATGAGCTATTGCCCATAGATTTTGTGTTTCAGGGCGATTTGAATGGCCCATAAAACCCGATACATGTTTGAGATATACGACCAAAAACTCATCGTTTCCCGTTTTATGGCCGTTTTCATGAGCTATTGCCCACAGTTTTGGGGTTCCAGGGAAATTTGCATGCCCTGTAAGACAAGATACATGTCTGAGAGTTATGACCAAAAAATCTGCTTTTTCGTGTTTTATGGCCGTTTTCATGAGCTATTGCCCATAGTTATGGTGTTCCAGGTCAATTTGTAAGGCCCATAAGACCCGATACATGTTTGAGTGGCATGACCAAAAACTCGTTGTTTTCTCGTTTTGTGGCCGTCATGAGCTATTGCCTACAGTTTTGTTGTTCCAGGGCGATTTACACGACTCGTAACACCCGATACATGTATGATAGTTATGACCAAAAACTCGGCATTTTAACGTTTTATGATCGTTTTCATCAGCTGTTGCCCATAGTTTTGGGGTTCAATGGGTATTTGCATGACTAGTAAAACCGGATACATTATTGAGAGCTATGATAAAAACTCTATTTTTTCTCGTTTTATGGCCGTTTTGATGAGCTAGTACCCATAGATTTGGTGTTTTGGGTCGATTTGCATGGCCCATAAGACCCGATACAAGTTTGAGTGGCATGACCAAAAACTCATCGTTTTTGCGTTACGTGGCCGTTTTCATGAGCTATTGCCCATAGATTTTGTGTTCCAGGGCGATTTGAATGGCCCATAAGACCCGATACATGTTTGAGATATACGACCAAAAACTCATCGTTTCCCGTTTTATGGCCGTTTTCATGAGCTATTGCCCATAGTTTTGGGGTTATAGGGCGATTTGCATGGCCCGTAAGACAAGATACATGTTTGAGAATTTTGACCAAAAACTCCGCTTTTCTCGCGTTTATGGCCGTTTTCATGAGCTATTGGTAACAATTTTGGTGTTCCATGTCGATTTGCATAGGCCATAAGACCCAATACATGTTTGAGAGGCATGACCAAAAACTCATCGTTTTCGTGTTTTGTGGCTGTTTCATGAGCTATTGCCCATAGTTTTGGGGTTCTAGGGAAATTTACATGACTCATAACACCCGATACATGTTTGAGAGTTATGACCAAAAACTCAGTGTTTTCACGTTTTATTGCTGTTTTCATGAGCTATTGCCCACAGTTTTGGTGTCCCAGGGCTATTTGCACGACCCATAAGACTCGATACATGTTTGAGAGATATGACCAAAAACTCGGTGTTTTCGAGTTTTATTGCCGTTTTCATGAGCTATTGTCCACAATTTTGGTGTTCCAGGTCGATTTGCAAGTCCCATAAGACCCGATACACGTTCGAGTGGCATGACCAAAAACTCGTCGTTCTCGCGTTTTGTGGCCGTTTTATTAGCTATAGCCCATAGGTTTGGGTTCAATGGGTATTTGCATGGCTAGTAAAACCGGATACATGTTTGAGAGCTATGATAAAATACTCTGCTTTTTCGCGTTTTATGGCCGTTTTCATGAGCTATTGCCCATAGATTTGGTGTTCCGGTTCGATTTGCAAGGCCCATAAGACTCGATACAAGTTTGAGTGGGATGACCAAAAACTCATCATTTTTTCGTTTTGTGGCCGTGTTCATGAGCTATTGCCCATAGTTTTTGTGTTCCAGGGCGATTTGAATGGCCCACAATACCCGATACATGTTTGAGATATACGACCAAAAACTCATCGTTTCCCGTTTTATGGCCGTTTTCATGAGCTATTGCCCATAGTTTTGGGGTTATAGGGCGATTTGCATGGCCCGTAAGACAAGATACATGTTTGAGAATTTTGACCAAAAACTCCGCTTTTCTCGCGTTTATGGCCGTTTTCATGAGCTATTGGTAACAATTTTGGTGTTCCATGTCGATTTGCATAGGCCATAAGACCCAATACATGTTTGAGAGGCATGACCAAAAACTCATCGTTTTCGTGTTTTGTGGCTGTTTCATGAGCTATTGCCCATAGTTTTGGGGTTCTAGGGAAATTTACATGACTCATAACACCCGATACATGTTTGAGAGTTATGACCAAAAACTCAGTGTTTTCACGTTTTATTGCTGTTTTCATGAGCTATTGCCCACAGTTTTGGTGTCCCAGGGCTATTTGCACGACCCATAAGACTCGATACATGTTTGAGAGATATGACCAAAAACTCGGTGTTTTCGAGTTTTATTGCCGTTTTCATGAGCTATTGTCCACAATTTTGGTGTTCCAGGTCGATTTGCAAGTCCCATAAGACCCGATACACGTTCGAGTGGCATGACCAAAAACTCGTCGTTCTCGCGTTTTGTGGCCGTTTTATCAGCTATAGCCCATAGGTTTGGGGTTCAATGGGTATTTGCATGGCTAGTAAAACCGGATACATGTTTGAGAGCTATGATAAAATACTCTGCTTTTTCGCGTTTTATGGCCGTTTTCATGAGCTATTGCCCATAGATTTGGTGTTCCGGTTCGATTTGCAAGGCCCATAAGACTCGATACAAGTTTGAGTGGGATGACCAAAAACTCATCATTTTTTCGTTTTGTGGCCGTGTTCATGAGCTATTGCCCATAGTTTTTGTGTTCCAGGGCGATTTGAATGGCCCACAATACCCGATACATGTTTGAGATATACGACCAAAAACTCATCGTTTCCCATTTTATGGCAGTTTTCATGAGCTATTGCCCACAGTTTTGGGGTTCTAGGGCTATCTCCATGGCCAGTAAGACACGATACATGTTTGAGAGTTATGACCAAAAACTCTGCTTTTTCGTGTTTTATGGCCGTTTTCATGAGCTATTGCCCACGATTTTGGGGTTCGAGGGAAATTTGCATGCCCTGTAAGACAAGATACATGTCTGAGATTTATGACCAAAAACTCTGCTTTTTCGTGTTTTATGGACGTTTTCATGAGCTATTGCCCATAGTTATGGTGTTCCAGGTCAATTTGTAAGGCCCATAAGACCCGATACATTTTTGAGTGGCATGACCAAAAACTCGTTGTTTTCTCGTTTTGTGGCCGTCATGAGCTATTGCCTACAGTTTTGTTGTACCAGGGCGATTTACACGACTCGTAACACCCGATACATGTATGATAGTTATGACCAAAAACTCGGCATTTTAACGTTTTATGATCATTTTCATCAGCTGTTGCCCATAGTTTTGGGGTTCAATGGGTATTTGCATGGCCAGTAAAACCGGATATATTATTGAGAGCTATGATAAAAACTCTATTTTTTCTCGTTTTATGGCCGTTTTGATGAGCTAGTACCCATAGATTTGGTGTTTTGGGTCGATTTGCATGGCCCATCAGACCCGATACAAGTTTGAGTGGCATGACCAAAAACTCATCGTTTTTGCGTTACATGGCTGTTTTCATGAGCTATTGCCCATAGATTTTGTGTTCCAGGGCGATTTGAATGGCCCATAAAACCCGATACATGTTTGAGACATACGACCAAAAACTCATCGTTTCCCGTTTTATGGCCGTTTTCATGAGCTATTGCCCACAGTTTTGGGGTTCTAGGGCTATCTCCATGGCCAGTAAGACACGATACATGTTTGAGAGTTTTGACCAAAAACTCTGCTTTGTCGTGTTTTATGGCTGTTTTCATGAGCTATTGCCCACGGTTTTTGGGTTCCATGGAAATTTGCATGCCCTGTAAGACAAGATACATGTCTGAGAGTTATGACCAAAAACTCAGCTTTTTCGTGTTTTATGGCCGTTTTCATGAGCTATTGCCCATATTTATGGTGTTCCAGGTCAATTTGTAAGGCCCATAAGACCCAATACATGTTTGAGTGGCATGACCAAAAACTCATTGTTTTCTCGTTTTGTGGCCGTCATGAGCTATTGCCTACATTTTTGTTGTTCCAGGGCGATTTACACGACTCGTAACACCCGATACATCTATGATAGTTATGACCAAAAACTCGGCATTTTAACATTTTATGGTCGTTTTCATCAGCTGTTGCCCATAGTTTTGGGGTTCAATGGGTATTTGCATGGCCAGTAAAACCGGATACATTTTTGAGAGCTATGATAAAAAACTCTGTTTTTTCGGGTTATATGGCCGTTTTCATGAGCTATTACCCATTGATTTGGTGTTTTGGGTCGATTTGCAAGGCCCATAAGACCAGATACAAGTTTGAGTGGCATGACCAAAAACTCATCGTTTTTGCGTTACGTGGCTGTTTTCATGAGCTATTGCCCATAGATTTTGTGTTCCAGGGCGATTTGAATGGCCCATTAGCCCCGATACATGTTTGAGATATACGACCAAAAACTCATCGTTTCCCGTTTTATGGCCGTTTTCATGAGCTATTGCCCACAGTTTTGGGGTTATAGGGCGATTTGCATGGCCCGTAAGACAAGATACATGCTTGAGAGTTTTGACCAAAAACTCCACTTTTTTCGTGTTTATGGCCGTTTTCATGAGCTATTGGCCACAATTTTGGTGTTCCACGTCGATTTCCATAGGCCATAAGACACAATACATGTTTGAGAGGCATGACCAAAAACTCATCGTTTTCGTGTTTTGTAGCTGTTTCATGAGCTATTGCCCATAGTTTTGGGGTTCTAGGGAAATTTACATGACTCATAACACCCGATACATGTTTGAGAGTTATGACCAAAAACTCAGTGTTTTCACGTTTTATTGCTGTTTTCATGAGCTATTGCCCATAGTTTTGGTGTCCTAGGGCTATTTGCACGACCCATAAGACTCGATACATGTTTGAGAGATATGACAAAAACTCGGTTTTTTCGAGTTTTATTGCCGTTTTCATGAGCTATTGTCCACAATTTTGGTGTTCCAGGTCGATTTGCAAGTCCCATAAGACCCGATACACGTTCGAGTGGCATGACCAAAAACTCGCTGTTCTCGCGTTTTGTGGCCGTTTTATCAGTATAGCCCATAGGTTTGGGGTTCAATGGGTATTTGCATGGCTAGTAAAACCGGATACATGTTTGAGAGCTATGATAAAATACTCTGCTTTTTCGCGTTTTATGGCCGTTTTCATGAGCTATTGCCCATAGATTTGGTGTTCCGGTTCGATTTGCAAGGCCCATAAGACTCGATACAAGTTTGAGTGGGATGACCAAAAACTCATCATTTTTTCGTTTTGTGGCCGTGTTCATGAGCTATTGCCCATAGTTTTTGTGTTCCAGGGCGATTTGAATGGCCCACAATACCCGATACATGTTTGAGATATACGACCAAAAACTCATCGTTTCCCATTTTATGGCAGTTTTCATGAGCTATTGCCCACAGTTTTGGGGTTCTAGGGCTATCTCCATGGCCAGTAAGACACGATACATGTTTGAGAGTTATGACCAAAAACTCTGCTTTTTCGTGTTTTATGGCCGTTTTCATGAGCTATTGCCCACGGTTTTTGGTTTCCAGGGAAATTTGCATGCCCTGTAAGACAAGATACATGCATGAGAGTTATGACCAAAAACTCTGCTTTTTCGTGTTTTATGGCCGTTTTCATGAGCTATTGCCCATACTTATGGTGTTCCAGGTCAATTTGTAAGGCCCATCAGACCCGATACATGTTTGAGTGGCATGACCAAAAAATCGTTGTTTTCTCGTTTTGTGGCCGTCATGAGCTATTGCCTACATTTTTGTTGTTCCAGGGCGATTTACACGACTCGTAACACCCGATACATGTATGATAGTTATGACCAAAAACTCGGCATTTTAACGTTTTATGATCGTTTTCATCACCTGTTGCCCATAGTTTTGGGGTTCAATGGGTATTTGCATGGCCAGTAAAACCGGATACATTATTGAGAGCTATGATAAAAACTCTATTTTTTCTATTTTTATGGCCGTTTTGATGAGCTAGTACCCATAGATTTGGTGTTTTGGGTCGATTTGCATGGCCCATCAGACCCGATACAAGTTTGAGTGGCATGACCAAAAACTCATCGTTTTTACATTACATGGCTGTTTTCATGAGCTATTGCCCATAGATTTTGTGTTCCAGGGCGATTTGAATGGCCCATAAGACCCGATACATGTTTGAGATATACGACCAAAAACTCATCGTTTCCCGTTTTATGGCCGTTTTCATGAGCTATTGCCCACAGTTTTGGGGTTCTAGGGCGATTTGCATGGCCCGTAAGACAAGATACATGTTTGAGAGTTTTGACCAAAAACTCTGCTTTTCTCGCGTCTATGGCCGTTTTCATGAGCTATTGGTAACAATTTTGGTGTTCCACGTCGATTTGCATAGGCCATAAGACCCAATACATGTTTGAGAGGCATGACCAAAAACTCATCGTTTTCGTGTTTTGTGGCTGTTTCATGAGCTATTGCCCATAATTTTGGGGTTCTAGGGAAATTTACATGACTCATAACACCCGATACATGTTTGAGAGTTAGGACCAAAAACTCTGCTTTTTCGTGTTTTATGGCCGTTTTCTTGAGCTATTGCCCACGGTTTTGGGGTTCCAGGGAAATTTGGATGCCCTGTAAGACAAGATACATGTCTGAGAGTTATGACCAAAAACTCTGCTTTTTCATGTTTTATGGCCGTTTTCATGAGCTATTGCCCATAGTTACAGTGTTCCAGGTCAATTTGTAAGGCCCATAAGACCCGATACATGTTTGAGTGGCATGACCAAAAACTCGTTGTTTTCTCGTTTTGTGGCCGTCATGAGCTATTGCCTACAGTTTTGTTGTTCCAGGGCGATTTACACGACTCGTAATACCCGATACATGTATGATAGTTATGACCAAAAACTCGGCATTTTAACATTTTATGGTCGTTTTCATCAGCTGTTGCCCATAGTTTTGGGGTTCAATGGGTATTTGCATGGCCAGTAAAACCGGATACATTATTGAGAGCTATGATAAAAAACTCTTTTTTTCTCGTTTTATGGCCGTTTTCAGGAGCTATTACCCATTGATTTGGTGTTCTGGGTCGATTTGCAAGGCTCATAAGACCAGATACAAGTTTGAGTGGCATGACCAAAAACTGATCGTTTTTGCGTTACGTTGCCGTTTTCATGAGCTATTGCCCATAGATTTTGTGTTCTAGTGCGATTTGAATGGCCCATAAGACCCGATACATGTTTGAGATATACGACCAAAAACTCATCGTTTCCCGTTTTATGGCCGTTTTCATGAGCTATTGCCCACAGTTTTGGGGTTATAGGGCGATTTGCATGGCCCGTAAGACAAGATACATGTTTGAGAGTTTTGACCAAAAACTCCGCTTTTCTCGCGTTTAAGGCCGTTTTCATGAGCTATTGGTAACAATTTTGGTGTTCCATGTCGATTTGCATAGGCCATAAGACCCAATACATGTTTGAGAGGCATGACCAAAAACTCATCGTTTTCGTGTTTTGTGGCTGTTTCATGAGCTATTGCCCATAGTTTTGGGGTTCTAGGGAAATTTACATGACTCATAACACCCAATACATGTTTGAGAGTTATGACCAAAAACTCTGCTTTTTCGTGTTTTATGGCCGTTTTCTTGAGCTATTGCCCACGGTTTTGGGGGTCCAGGGAAATTTGGATGCCCTGTAAGACAAGATACATGTCTGAGAGTTATGACCAAAAACGCTGCTTTTTCATGTTTTATGGCCGTTTTCATGAGCTATTGCCCATAGTTATGGTGTTCCAGGTCAATTTGTAAGGCCCATAAGACCCGATACATGTTTGAGTGGCATGACCAAAAACTCGTTGTTTTCTCGTTTTGTGGCCGTCATGAGCTATTGCCTACAGTTTTGTTGTTCCAGGGCGATTTACACGACTCGTAATACCCGATACATGTATGATAGTTATGACCAAAAACTCGGCATTTTAACATTTTATGGTCGTTTTCATCAGCTGTTGCCCATAGTTTTGGGGTTCAATGGGTATTTGCATGGCCAGTAAAACCGGATACATTATTGAGAGCAATGATAAAAAACTCTTTTTTTCTCGTTTTATGGCCGTTTTCATGAGCTATTACCCATTGATTTGGTGTTTTGGGTCGATTTGCAAGGCTCATAAGACCAGATACAAGTTTGAGTGGCATGACCAAAAACTGATCGTTTTTGCGTTACGTTGCCGTTTTCATGAGCTATTGCCCATAGATTTTGTGTTCTAGTGCGATTTGAATGGCCCATAAGACCCGATACATGTTTGAGATATACTACCAAAAACTCATCGTTTCCCGTTTTATGGCCGTTTTCATGAGCTATTGCCCACAGTTTTGGGGTTATTGGGCGATTTGCATGGCCCGTAAGACAAGATACATGTTTGAGAGTTTTGACCAAAAACTCCGCTTTTCTCGCGTTTATGGCCGTTTTCATGAGCTATTGGTAACAATTTTGGTGTTCCACGTCGATTTGCATAGGCCATAAGACCTAATACATGTTTGAGAGGCATGACCAAAAACTCATCGTTTTCGTGTTTTGTGGCTGTTTCATGAGCTATTGCCCATAGTTTTGGGGTTCTAGGGAAATTTACATGACTCATAACACCCGATACATGTTTGAGAGTTATGACCAAAAACTCAGTGTTTTCACGTTTTATTGCTGTTTTCATGAGCTATTGCCCACAGTTTTGGTGTCCCAGGGCTATTTGCACGACCCATAAGACTCGATACATGTTTGAGAGATATGACCAAAAACTCGGTGTTTTCGAGTTTTATTGCCGTTTTCATGAGCTATTGTCCACAATTTTGGTGTTCTAGGTCGATTTGCAAGTCCCATAAGACCCGATACACGTTCGAGTGGCATGACCAAAAACTCGTCGTTCTCGCGTTTTGTGGCCGTTTTATCAGCTATAGCCCATAGGTTTGGGGTTCAATGGGTATTTGCATGGCTAGTAAAACCGGATACATGTTTGAGAGCTATGATAAAAAAAAATCTGCTTTTTCGTGTTTTATGGCCGTTTTCATGAGCTATTGCCCATAGATTTGGTGTTCCGGTTCGATTTGCAAGGCCCATAAGACTCGATACAAGTTTGAGTGGGATGACCAAAAACTCATCATTTTTTCGTTTTGTGGCCATGTTCATGAGCTATTGCCCATAGTTTTTGTGTTCCAGGGCGATTTGAATGGCCCACAATACCCGATACATGTTTGAGATATACGACCAAAAACTCATCGTTTCCCATTTTATGGCAGTTTTCATGAGCTAATGCCCATAGTTATGGTGTTCCAGGTCAATTTGTAAGGCCCATAAGACTCGATACATGTTTGAGTGGCATGACCAAAAACTCGT
The DNA here is from genome assembly GCA_916181665.1 of Avena sativa. Lineage (NCBI taxonomy): Eukaryota > Viridiplantae > Streptophyta > Magnoliopsida > Poales > Poaceae > Avena > Avena sativa. Next base: position 16,845,344 of record OV702296.1, read on the forward strand.
TGTTTTCTCGTTTTGTGGCCATCATGAGCTATTTCTACAGTTTTGTTGTTCCAAGGCGATTTACACGACTCGTAACACCCGATACATGTATGATAGTTATAACCAAAAACTCGGCATTTTAACGTTTTATGATCGTTTTCATCAGCTGTTGCCCATAGTTTTGGGGTTCAATGGGTATTTGCATGGCCAGTAAAACTGGATACATGATTGAGAGCTATGATTAAAAACTCTGTTTTTTCTCGTTTTATGGCCGTTTTCATGAGCTATTACCCATTGATTTAGTGTTCTGGGTCGATTTGCAAGGCCCATAAGAACAGATACAAGTTTGAGTGGCATGACCAAAAATTGATCGTTTTTGCGTTACGTGGCTGTTAGCTTTTGCCCATAGATTTTGTGTTCCAGGGCGATTTGAATGGCCCATAAGACCCGATACATGTTTGAGATATACGACCAAAAACTCATCGTTTCCCGTTTTATGGCCGTTTTCATGAGCTATTGCCCACAGTTTTGGGGTTCCAGGGCGATTTGCATGGCCCGTAAGACAAGATACATGTTTAAGAGTTTTGACCAAAAACTCCGCTTTTTTCGTGTTTATGGCCGTTTTCATGAGCTATTGGCCACAATTTTGGTGTTCCACGTCGATTTGCATAGGCCATAAGACCCAATACATGTTTAAGAGGCATGACCAAAAACTCATCGTTTTCGTGTTTTGTAGCTGTTTCATGAGCTATTGCCCATAGTTTTTGGGTTCTAGGGAAATTTACATGACTCATAACACCCGATACATGTTTGAGAGTTATGACCAAAAACTAAGCGTTTTCACGTTTTATGGTCGTTTTCATGAGGTATTGCCCACAGTTTTGGGGTTCAATGGGGATTTGCATGGTCAGTAAACCTGGATACATGTTTGAGAGTTATGACCGAAAACTCAGCGTTTTCACGTTTTATTGCCGTTTTCATGAGCTATTGCCCACATTTTTGGTTCTCTAGGGTGATTTGCACGACCCGTAAGACTCGATACATGTTTGAGAGATATGACCAAAACTAGGTGTTTTCGAGTTTTATTGCCGTTTTCAAGAGGTATTGTCCACAATTTTGGTGTTCCAGGTCGATTTGCAAGACCCATAAGACCCGATATATGTTCGAGTGGCATGACCAAAAACTGGTCGTTTTTAGGTTTTGTGGCCGTTTTCATCAGCTATAGCCCATAGTTTTGGGGTTCAATGGGTATTTGCATGGCTAGTAAAACCGAATACATGTTTGAGAGCTATGATAAAAAACTCTGCTTTTTCGCGTTTTATGGCCGTTTTCATCAGCTATTGCCCATAGATTTGGTGTTCCGGGTCGACTTGCAAGGCCCATAAAACCCGATACAAGTTTGAGTGGGATGACCAAAAACTCATCGTTTTTGCGTTTTGTGGCCGTTTTCATGAGCTATTGCCCAGAGTTTTTGTGTTTCAGGGTGATTTGAATGGCCCATAAGACCCGATACGTGTTTGAGATATACGACCAAAAACTCATCGTGTCCCATTTTATGGCCGTTTTCATGAGTTATTGCCCACGGTTTTGGGGTTCCAGGGTGATTTGCACGACTTGTAATACCCGATACATGTTTGACAGTTATGAGCTAATACTCATCGTTTTAATTTTATATGGAATTTTTCATGAGCTATGACCCGGTAATTTGCATGGCCCATAAGAACCGGTAAATGTTTGAGAGATATGACTAAAAACTCGTCGTTTTTCGTGTTTTATGGACATTTTCATGAGCTATTGCCCATAATTTTGGGTTTCTAGGGCGATTTGCATGGCTAGTAAGACACGATACATGTTTGAGAGTTATGACCAAAAACTCCTCTTTTTCGTGTTTTATGGCCGTTTTCATGAACTGTTTCCCATGGTTTTGGGGTTCCACGGCGATTTTACATGTCCAGTAAGACAAGATACATATTCGAGAGTGATGACCAAAAAATCTGCTTTTTCGTGTTTTATGGCCGTTTTCATGAGCTATTGCCCGCAGTTTTGGTGTTCCAGGTCGATTTGCAAGGCCCGTAAGACCCTATACATGTTTGTGTGGCATGACCAAAAACTTGTCATTTTCGCGTTTTGTGGCCGTTTTCATGAGCGATTTACATGACTCGTAACACCCGATACATGTATGATAGTTATGACCAAAAACACGGCATTTTCACGTTTTATGGCCGTTTTCATCAACTATTGCCCATAGTTTTGGTGTTCAATGGGTATTTGCATTACCAGTAAAACCGGAGACATGTTTGAGAGCTTTGAGAAAAAACTCTTCTTTTTCGCGTTTTATGGCTGTTTTCATGAGCTATTGCCCATAGATTATTATAGCAGTATGGGGTAATGATGATGGTGCTGGTGGAGATGATGGTGTGGATGATGCGGATGATGATCCCAATGAAGTCTAGATTGACGATGGTGTTGATGGCTACGATCTCCCCTCTCCGGGATGGAATTCCCCTTGCAGAAATCTGTCTTCCGGAGAGATCTTTCTCTTGGTGTTTTCTGCCCCGCAGAGGCGGCGGAAATCTATCTGTGGTCGCCCCCTGGTGTTAGGGTTCCGTGAGGAAGATATAGGCGAGAGGGCGTAGTCGGAGGCCGGGCAGGTGGGCCAGACCTGCCCTAGGCGCAGCCTAGGGGGACCCACGGCTAGGGGGGTGTGGGCCCCCTGTGGCCCTTCTGCGCTTCCCCTTCTAGCTTACTTCGTCTTCTGGAAAAATATAATTTTCCCATGTTTTCTGGTATTTTTATGATCTTCACGAAATTGCATCAAAACACCTCCTTTTCCATCAGAATCCAAACTCCGGTTGTTCATCCTCCAAGAATCATCCAATATGCATAAACAGACGAAAATACATATGTAATACCTCATATTAAGACGTATATCAATTAATAGAGGCAAGTTATGATATAGAATGGTGATGCAAATTGGACGTATCAACTCCCCCAAGCTTAGTCCTTCGCTTGGCCCCGAGCGAAAACCGAGCTGAGTAAACATGTCCACAGTTTTATGGAGTGAAGTGTCGATAAAAGAATACGGACAAGAAGCATCACACTTACCATTACACAACTCATAGAAGAAAGACACTCACCATTATATAACTTAGCTTGTAACAAGTATATGAGTCACAATAGAGATGCATAAAGATAAATCATAATTGGAATTGGCAAACTTTGTTCTTGGTCAGAGAATAGCTGGCAAACAGTTTCACAAAAATCTTTTTGCAGAAGTCTTCAATACAAGAGTACTCTTTACTAAAAAGGGTTTTTCACAATGAAGTCTTTCAAAGTAATACTCAATAGATAAGAGTTTTGTGCAAACAAGGAAGATAAAGAACATGATTGAATAAATCACCATATGAATGCTTGAAACACAACAACTCAAATGCTTGCTGGAGATAGAGAGGAAAGTAGGTTTACTGACTCCACTTGGAAGTAGGATAAAGGTCCCTTCATAGAGGGAAGTAGGGATTTCAAGTCATAAAGAGCTTCCAAAATATTATTGGACTTACTAGCTTTGAGCCCTCATTGCCCCTATCATAGGCATCCTGAGATGATTAAGGTTAAAGTGAACAAGGATGGAGTATATGCTTGACGAAATATAAGTTGGCAATCTGATGTCCCTTGAATATGAGGGCCACTCCTCATGCTACTCAACTACAGTTATCGGTAATTTCTTATCATTGTAAGTACATGAGTATCACAGAGAACCGCCAACAGGGTACCCCTTGCACATGGTACAGGTGCTTTCCCATAACCAAAATCACAAGGCAAGAAGACAGTGAGCATCTCAGCGATCTTTTTATTTACTATGTGCATAGTTTTTTATTGAGGATGCTTCACAGATAGCTCACTATGGTGATGCTGCAAGTTTCCACCATGATTAGGCATGGCTTAGGCTAGCGGCCTAGGCATTTCTCTAACACAAAATACATAACTCCATGGACTTACAAGCTCCCTTTTTATTTCACACCGGTGACATCCCCAGACAAAAGAGCACGATATCAACTGTGTACAGAGTATGGGTGCAATGTTGAAAGTGTTCCCCGTGTCAGCACGGTTCTGCTAATCTCAACGTATAGGTGCAAGAATATACATCTTCGATGACACAATTGTTCAAGTCTATTAGGGGCAAGAAAATAAGGTGTGCCATCAAGTCCATGAGAGCTTTACTAACTAGTTTTCACATAACAAAATACTTTTTAATTCGAAATATAGATGAAGCTTGAGAATTTGCTTGGAATAGCAATAATGCTAATAGGTAGATATGGTGGACACAAATGGCACAGGTTTTGGTTCAAAGGAATTGGAAACATGAGATGTATGCGTTCTCAAAAGGTTTTTGGATAGCAAGGCTGGGTAGCAAGCACAAGAGTTGAAGGAGACAAGCAAACATACAAGTAATAAATCCAAACATGCAATCTTCCTTGAAGACACAAAAGATCTTAAATAAATAATACTAAGCTTATGAGCGAACAAGAAAGAAAAATAAATGATACAAAATACCTGTAAGCTTTTTTCTTTTCCTTTCAAACCTCAAAAAGTGTTGCTACTGACCAGAGCTCGGTTTGCCAAAACCAATTTAGATTTACTTGATGCTCCCAAAGTGATGCCAATACTGATCAACAAGATCCATGATATAATAGAGATTGCAAACTAAAATAAGAAGTGCAAAAAGTAAAAAATGAGACTTCTCATTAATATTCCATAAAGGCACGCATACCAAGGGATACATAGATAACTAACTAAAGGAGAGATACTTCCACATGCAAACCAACCTACAAGATAACCTCTCTACCAAAGATATGAATCCACTAAAAATGTAAAATATAAAAGATGGTGATGGTGATACCGCGACACTCCCCCAAGCTTGGAACAAGCGAAGGGGATGCCAAACCTGATAACGAATTACTCCTTCGGTGGTGGTGGTGTTCTCTTGATAATCTCTTCAATAAGTTTCTTCAAATCCTCAAACTCAAAAATCAGAGTACGAATCAACTCCGAGTTTTGCTCAATGCGATCCATGATCATGTCGGACCGGGAATCCCAGTCCTTGTTATTCTTTTCCCATTGTTCCTCCTTAGCATGTTCCTTCCCTGCATGGTTAGAGCGAGGAATATCCCAAACCAAGGGAAAGTTCCCTTTGGGATCCTGTTGGTATTGATGCTCATGTATAAGAGTATGCAAGGGTCTCTTGTTACATCGAGGAAGTGACCGTGGAGCGAGGATATGACGCAGAGTTCTCCCTCCTGTAGACATCCGTGCTATCCTCCTAAGCTTGGTAGGGCTTGCCGCCACTCCAATGCTTGCGACGATGGCAAGGGTGTCCGGATGCTCGTCCTCCTCCATATATTCTTCATCCCCAACCAAAATCTCCTCCTCCTTGGGATTTTGAGGATCATCTTCCTCGGGCTTCTTGCCTTTGTCGTTGGTGGAGACCATGATGCTCTAAAAATGAGAAGATTTCCTGACAGAAACATATCAAAACAAAAACACGATGAGAACACGATGCACGAACCTCGGGGGATCCGTGGGGTTCTATATTACGAAGTTTCAATGCATAAGGAAGGTACTGGTACGAAAACGAGGCGGAGACGGAGCTCGGGGGCTCACACCCCCCTCGGGCACGGCCAGCTGGCACCTGTGCCTGGGGTGGGTGCGGCCACCCCGGCCTCCGTTTCCTCCTCTGTTCCATCTCGTAATCTTCCATATGTATTAGAAACATCAAAAATATAAAAAGTTAAGGATTTCACGAACCTTCTGTTTTCACCACTTTTACCTATTCAAAGACGGACTCTGCAGATTCCATTTCTCCTTCTCCTGGAAATTCCTTTCCTCAAAAGGAAATACACAAACTTCAATGTCAACATTAGTGTAAGCAAAAACAATTAACATTTAGGTTTAAACTTCAACTAAAATCCATCAAAACAAAGGCTCTGTAAGAGGCAAATGAAAATGATGGAAGAAATCTGTCAAAACAGACCAGCAGGTAAAGGTTGATTTTTTCAAAATCCTTCTGTTTCTCAAAAAAAAGTTCAAAACAAATGAAAGTTGGGTAACAACTTGGAGAACAAGCTCAGAAAAATGCAGCTCCATCCGAAGTACTGAGCTTCCTCACGAATTTTTACAATGTAGCACAAAAACTGTCCTAGGACAGCCACTTTTCACAACTCCTCTACTTCACAAAAGTAGTTGAACTTGACACAAAAACCAAAACAAAAAGGATAAGGAGCGGTTATTACGGAGGTAAAAACTTCCAAGACTCGACAAAACTCTTGGGGTTATCTCCCAACAAGTACTTTTCTTTAATTCCTTTAAGTTTAGCTTGAAACTTTCAAAGATGCTCACATAGGAGATAAGTATTTGAAGTGAAAGAGAGCATCAAGAAGCAAATAACCAACACATTTGACTCTAACCCACTTCCTATGCATGGGAGTAACATGATAAAACAAATTGTTGAAACAAAAAGCCACTATCACAGGAAGACAAAACAGATGCAACTTCAAATCTTTCAACATAAAATGGGGAAACTTAACATTATTGAGATGCATAAAACCATGTTTCCCCCTCTCAGAATAACTTTTAGTAACACTTTGAGTAAAGTTGACAATATAACTGTCATTGGCAATAACTTTATCATTAGAATAAGCATACTTACAATCATCAAAAAGAGGTCCAAGGTCATAAACTGGATCAATAGAAGCAAGTTGTTCCATCCTGAAATCTTCATTAGGCAAGCTATTTTCACAAGGAGCTTTAGCAAATTTGGAAAAGTTAAACTCATAAGAATCTCCATCAAACTTAGTTAAAACTTTCTCCTTCTTACAATCTATAATATCTCCATAAGTGTTCAAGAAAGGTCTACCAAAAATGATAGGACAAGTTTTGCTAGCTGCTGAATTAAGCACTAGAAAGTCAGCAGGATATTTAATCTTACCACAAAGAACCTCCACATATCTTACAATACCAATAGGGAAAATAGTCTCCTTATTAGCAAGGTGAGTAACCACATGAATGTCCTCAAGCTCACAAGGACCAATTTCATGCATAATTTCCCTATAAATCTCATAAGGAATAGCACCAGAACTAGCACCAATATCACACAAACCATAATAGCTATGATTACCAATTCTAACAGAACACAGGGACACTAGCTTTTCTAGGTTTTTTAGGATGAGAAACAATATTAGTAGCATCTTCACAGAAGACAATGTGCTCATCTTCTATATTTCTAGTGATAAGATCTTTCACAATAGCTACCACATGCTCAATATTAATTTGCTCATCGGGCTCCACAGTTTTCTTTGCACTTTTGCTAACCATATTAGCTATGATATAATGTTACTTTACCTTAGCAAGAAAATGGACTTTCTCAACATAAGGTTCAGGCAAAATAGGATCAACAGTACAAACTTCTATACTAGCAGGAATATGGGTAAAATGTCTTTAAAAGGATCATGGTACTTGTCCCACTCCTTTTTAGGAATTTATATATAGGAGGCAAAAGCTTCAAACATTTTGCAAGAACTTGAGAGTCAAGTCCAAACTCATTACTAATATCACGGAAGACATCAGTTCCCATAAAATATTTAATGCATTCATAATCATAGTTTATACCTAACTTTCTTCCTTTGTCATTCTCCCAAGCTTCAGTGTTCTCTTGAATACGGTCTAGGAGATCCCATTTAGCTTCTTCCTTCGTACGTGTGAATGATCCGGAGAAGAAGCATCTAGTAAATCTTTATCATGAAGAGAAAGCCTAGCATAAAAGTTATTGATAATAATATTGTTATTGAGTTCATGAATAGGACATTTAAGTATTAGTAACTTCAATCTCCCCTAAGCTTGAGCTGTACTCTCTCCATCACGAGGCCAAAAGTTATATATCAGATTTCTATCCTTATGAATCTCACTGGGAGGATAAAATTTAGAATAAAAGAGAGATTCCATCTCCTCCCATTCCATGGATTGTCCATTCTTCAGCAACTTATACCATTCTTCAGCTCTCCCTTTCAAGGATATGGAGAGTAACTTCTTCTTCACCTGTTCAGTTGTGATACCTACACACTTAAACAACCCACATAATTTATGGATAAAAAGCAAGTGATCACCATGTTGGGAATATGCCCTAGAGGCAATCATGTATGATGAGATTTCCCACTGTATTCATAAAGTTATTGAGTAGTCCTTGTATAAACATCTGATGTGTATCATTGAATATGTGATTCAGTTGTGGAACTATGCATTCATGTTGTTTGTACTAAATATCCTTGGTCATTGAGGTTGTGCTGGACACACAACTTAGACCAATGTGAAAGTTGGCTTGATGACTCGGTTCGGGTTGACTGAGAATAAAGCTGCGTGATGTGAATAACCAAGATGGGATTTTGCTCCTCCACTCGGAGAGATATTCTCTGGGCCCTCTCGTGAGATATGATTCGGAAAGCATGGCCATGCACGACTCGGTTAAGTGTTAACCAAGGCGATCGACTAAGAGTTAGTCGGGTGAATCACTTATCTCGGATCGAGAAGAGAGTCGGACTATTTAAGGGATGACATATATTCGCCTATAGTCTGACAAGGTATATCGTGAGGCAAAAAGGACTCGGACGTAAGTCGCATTGGAAAGGCAAGTCGTCATGACTCTTTGGTACTTGGGAGTCGGCACGTTCTGCTAGGAGCCGCTACCGACTGATCGATTGTGAGTCGGACTCCAATCGTGTCCAAGTAGCCATGAGCCTGTGGGGTCACACACTTAAGAGCGGGAGCAAGTTCGGATTGGATCTGAACATATAATCTGGTTGGGTTGGACCTAAACCGGATTAGGACTGAGTTAGTGAGTTGGACTCACGGTGACTAGTGTTATATGGGATTTAGTGAATGGGTCGCGCGAGCAGAGCCCACGTTCACTCCCTATATATAGTGGAGCACAGTAACCCAGAAAGGTGAATCGTTGTTCGGTTAGGTCATTCCATGTGTTGGAAACCCTAGCTCCACAGCAGTCCAGCCGCTGTAACGAACCTAGCAGTTCACCGCCGGTGCTCCTCCATGTACGTGTGGATACCAGCAGAGGTGTTGTGCGATCAGCACCAGGACGATCAGATCGTGAGGACTGCACTGCATCAACTGACTTCTAGTGGTAAACCTCGTGGCCTTCTACTTCAGCTAGATCTTGGGATTACCACATTAAAGGAAAATTTTATTTTATCTCCGTGTGGCCCAACACACCAGGGTGGACAGTTCCATCCCCTAAATAATAATTATCCATAACACGATCAACAATACTTGTAGGTATCTTAAAAGGATCTATATCAACAAGTGTTGGTTCATCGACTACCCTAACAGTTGTAGTAGTTATCCCAAACAGTAAACCAAGTGGGTTATCCATATTGGAAACAAAGCAACGAACAGAAACAAAAGCAATACTCATAGTAGAAGTTTACCTTACAAGTTCCACTGTTGAATATCGCTTTACTCCTCGGCAACGGTGCCAAAAAATACTCTTGATGACCCAAAACTATAGGGGGTGTATCACAGTACTTTCGATAAATAGGAGTGTCGATCCCAACGAGGAGCAGAACGTGTTGACTAGTGGTTTGGATCAGTAACTCTCTGTAAATACTTAGCTAATGGATTTTTAGTGGTTCTCTGATAAATCAACAAAACAAAGTGCAAGTAATAAAGACAAAGAACAAATGCAGCAAGTGGTCCAATCCTTTCTTAGCAAAGGATAAGCTGGTGGAAATACTTTATAAGGACCAAACGTTCTCGACGACACATGGGAATTCTGTCAAGTGCTTTCGCTTCAAATAGCTTAGTACTCTTCTTTGGAGTTGTAAGTGTTGTGTGGGTGAACCTGTGCTAACATACCGACCTTACTTGGACTAATACATACTTGTGATTAAACCCCTGCAAGCATCCTCAACTACAGGAAAGTAATTAAAATATAAATCTACCCATAGCCTTAATCTCTGAGATCCTATACTCCCTTGTGCAAAGGTGTCCTAACGGGGGTTCAGGTTTCTGTCACTCCGGCAACCTCATAATTAGTATCCAAATACACAATGCATTCCCCTAGGCCCATAAATGGTGAAGTATCATGTAGTCGACATTTACATGACACCACTACACTACTAGGAAATCATTCATCAGTGGCGCATATCAGAGACGCCACTGTTACGTCGCCACTGATAAAAAATTTTGTGGCGCATTTAGAATTGCGCCACATAAGTCATGATACTTCCGTGGCGCATTCTAGCAAATGCGCCACAGGACTCTGTTTAGTGGCGCATTCTGGAAAATGCGCCACTGAAGTGGTACGCGCCACAGAAGTAAAAAAGATGTGCCACTGGTTTGTATATCAGGTATTAAAAAACAATACTGGTCCAAATATATAGTATTATACAACCGCGCGTCTAGTGGTAAACCTCGTGGCCTTCTACTTCAGCTAGATCTTGGGATTACCACGTTAGAGGAAAATTTTATTTTATCTCCGCGTGGCCCAACAGTGGTATCAGAGCGATAGCTTCTGGTTTTAGGCTCGAGATATCGCATATGTGATATGCGGTAGGCTATAGATGAGATCTATGTGCTGTTTTGGTGGTCAATCTATGAGATAGATCGGTTTTGTATGAAGTTGATTGGATCAACTATACTCGGGGAATGGTAGATCTGATTTCCGTGATCATACTGCTGAGGTCGTGGAACGACATACCCCTACCGGTCGGCTTCCACCATCGGGGTAGATTGTGACACATAAATCCAGAAGCGGTGATCGAAGATCAAAGAGTTTGATCGAATCAGAACGATGGTCGGAATCCATGTCCGGACCGCCGGCTTCGCCCTGTCGTAGCGCCTTAGATTTCGTTGCGAGTTTCACAACGCCGGTAGATATTGTATCTATGCATAACTTGTTTTTGCAGGAAGTTGTGAATGGTATGGTTCATGTGCATGTGATGTATGTGTGTAATCCATACGTGATCTGCGAATCACGGTTTTTGTCAGCCCGCTGGAGCCTAGGTGCTGTCATTTTATTGTATAACGACCTGCGTGTCGGATTCTCTATGTAATTTACTTTACTAAGCTAGTGTAGCTGTTTGAGAACCCGGAAGGCATGCAAGGCGTTGTACATGTCGGCGACATGGAGTAAGACGGCAAGTGACAAGAGTTGGCACGAGTCGGATTACAGGCTTTGTGGAGATGGAGATCGCCAAGACAGCCATACCATTTCACATTATAATTGCTTTATTTTGTGTTATTGTTATGTCTCAGTTTTACCTCTATTAGATAGTCGGTAAAATTTAATCCCTCAAAGAAGGTCTAGTCGGTTTTCCCGCCAGTGTTTGCACCATCACAAGTCGGACATTTTTGGTAGTGGGCTCATAAAATTGAGGTGCTGCCAATTCTTTCCGACTAGGTGGGTTCGAGTCGGACTCTTACTGCAGAAACACTTGGTAAGCTAGACGGGTCTATCACAACGGTTGTGGGACTCGGGGAAAAGTCGGATGGGAGCCGGGGCATGTGATGCCACCCGTCTAACAGGAGTCGCATGAGATGCGATTGACAAGGAGTTGTCTACCTAGATCACTTGGTGGCTAGCGGTGATGCTAAAGCTCACTAGCCGACTTGCTTATTTAGGATCCTGAATCACTAAGTAACCATCGGAGGGGTGTTGGTTCTAGTGGGAGCATAAAATATTAAAATGTTTAATATTCTTGCTCTTTTATGAATACATGTCTTAAGTGTTTTTAGCATATTTTCTGTTGTAGATCATGGAACCAAGTAGCAGTCACTCTCAGATATCCGGTTTTGCGTTGAGAACCATTCTTGAGAAAGATAAACTGAACGACACTAATTTTACCAACTGGTATCGAAATCTGAGAATTGTTCTCAAACAAGAAAAGAAGGACCATGTCCTAGACAACCCACTTCCAGATGAGCCGAATGAGAATGCGACTGTCGCAGCCACCAATGCCTACCGTCGGGCTAAAGATGAGTCCACGGATATTAGCTGTCTTATGCTTGCTCACATGGAACCGGACTTGCAAAAGCAGTTCGAGCATGTTGAGGCCTACGATATGATCGAAAGCCTCAAAAGTATGTTCCAGGCTCAGGCGAAGACTGAGAGATATCAAGTCTCTCAGGCTAAGTTCAAGAAGAGTTCTTGGACTAAGAAGAAGGCTAAGTCAGGAGGAAAGCAGGCTCAGGACCCTGTCCCAAGCGCTTCCTCAGGGACTAAGCCATCTCCTTCAGCCGGATCCACTTGCTTCTACTGCAAGGCGGATGGCCACTAGAAGAGGAACTGCAGCAAGTACTTGGCCGACAAAGCCAAGAGTGGAGGTATGACTTCCGACTCAGGTACACTTGTTTGCAATGTTATAGACATATATCTTGCTGATGCACCTAATAGTTCTTGGGTATATGATACCGGATCAGTTATTCATATCTGCAACTCGTTGCAGGGACTGGTAAGAACTAGGAGCGTAGCAAGAGGCGAGGTTGATATTCGAGTCGGCAACAAAGCAAGAGTTGCTGCGTTGGAAGTAGGCACGATGCAACTTCATTTGCCTTCCGGATTCATTATGGAACTAAATAATTGTTATTATGTTCCAGTGCTCAGTCGAAACATTATTTCTTCTTCATGTTTGATGAGGCAAGGATATGAGTCGAATATCAAGAATAATGGTTGTTCTTTATATTTGAATGATATGTTTCACAGCTTTGCACCCGTCCAGGACGGGTTATTTATTTTGAATCTTGATGGTGAGTCGGTTTATAACATAAATGTTAAAAGGTTGAAACCAAATGGTCTGAATATGACTTACTTTTGGCACTGTCGGCTTGGTCATATAAGTTGGAAACGCATGAAGAAGCTCCATGATGATGGACTCCTAACTTCGTTCGACTTGGAGTCGTTCGAGACATGCGAATCTTGCCTACTCGGCAAAATGACCAAGACACCTTTTGCAAAGAGTTGCGAAAGGGCGTCCAACTTGTTGGGACTAGTACATAGTGATGTATGTGGACCAATGAGCACGACAGCCAGGGGTGGTTATGAGTACTTCATTACCTTCACTGATGATTTGAGTAGGTATGGATATATCTACTTAATTAAACATAAGTCGGAAGCCTTTGAAAAGTTCAAAGAATTCCAGAATGAAGCACAGAATCAACTCGGCAAGAAAATAAAGTTTCTTCGGTCGGACCGAGGAGGCGAGTACATGAGCCATGAGTTTGATGACCATCTGAAAAGTTGTGGAATAGTTCCTCAACTTACTCCGCCAGGAACGCCACAAAGGAATGGTGTTTCGGAAAGGCGGAATCGGACCTTGTTGGACATGGTACGATCAATGATGAGTCGGACAGATCTGCCTTTATCATTTTGGGGTTATTGTCTAGAAACAGCGGCGTTCACACTAAACAAAGTACCATCAAAATCGTTAGAGAAGACACCGCATGAGATGTGGACAGGCAAAAAGCCGAGTTTGTCTTTTCTTAAGATTTGGGGTTGTGAAGCTTTTGTCAAGCGACTTCAGTCGGACAAGCTTACGGCCAAGTCGGATAAATGTATTTTCGTGGGGTATCCGAGGGAAACCTTGGGTTACTACTTCTACAACCGAGAAGAGGGCAAAGTGTTTGTCGCTCGGAACGGTGTCTTCCTTGAGAAAGAGTTTCTCAGTCGGGGAGTAAGTGGGAGCACGGTGCAACTCGAAGAAATTCGAGAGGAACCGGCTAGTAGCGAGTCGGCAAAAACCTTGGAGGTTGAGCCGGTCGTGGCAGCTGAGCCGGCAGCAACACCTGTACTACGAAGATCGGCAAGATTACGAAGTGTTCGTGATGTGTTACTGTTAGACAGTGATGAGCCAGCAAATTATTCAGAAGCAATGGTGGGATCTGATTCCGAGTCATGGCTTGGAGCCATGAGATCCGAGATAAAGTCCATGGATGAAAATCAAGTTTGGAACTTGGTTGATCTGCCAGACGGTGCAAGACCCGTCGAGTGCAAATGGGTCTTTAAGAAGAAAACTGGTATGGATGGAAATGTTTCAATCTATAAAGCACGCCTTGTCGCGAAGGGGTTCCGACAAGTTCAAGGAGTTGATTACAACGAGACTTTCTCGCCCGTAGCGATGCTTAAATCAGTTCGGATCATGTTAGCTATAGCGGCCTATTTCGACTATGAGATATGCAGATGGATGTCAAAACAGGTTTCCTTAACGGAAATTTAACCGAGTACGTGTATATGATACAGCCCGAGGGTTTTGTCGATCCGGCTAATGCTGACAAGGTATGCAAACTTCAGAAATCCATTTATGGGTTGAAGCAAGCATCTCGGAGTTGGAATATTCGCTTTGATGAGGTAGTCAAATCGTTTGGTTTCATCAAGAGTGATCATGATTCTTGTTTGTACAAGAAGTTTAGTGGGAACAAAGTAAATTTTCTAATCTTATATGTGGATGACATATTACTGATTGGAAATGATGTCCAGATGTTGCAAGAAACCAAGGAATCATTGGAAAGAAGTTTCTCAATGAAAGACTTGGGTGAGGCAACATACATCCTCGGAATCCGGATCAATAGAGATAGATCAAGGAGGCTCATTGGATTGAGTCAGAGTACTTATTTGGACAAAGTGTTGAAAAAGTTCAACATGGAATCGTCTAAGAAGGGGTTCTTACCGATGTCCCATGGTGTAAAACTTAGCAAGACTCAGTGTCCTTCGACAACTGATGAGCGAAGTCGGATGAGTGCGATTCCATATGCTTCTGCAGTTGGATCCATCATGTACGCCATGATTTGTACTAGGCCGGATGTTTCCTATGCTCTAAGTGTTGTGAGCAGATACCAGGCTGATCCTGGAGAGATCCACTGGACGGCGGCTAAAAATATCCTAAAGTACTTGAGAAGGACTAAGGATATGTTCTTGGTTTATGGTGGTGAAGATGAACTTAGTGTAAAGGGTTACACGGATGCGAGTTATCTCACCGACTCTGATGATTCTCGCTCGCAATCCAGATACGTGTTTATTATAAACGGAGGTGCTGTGAGCTGGAAAAGTTCCAAGCAAGAGACTGTGTCTGCGTCTACAACAGAGGCTGAGTATATTGCCGCCTCGGAGGCAGCAAAGGAAGCTGTTTGGATGAGGAATTTCCTCATGGATCTTGGTGTGGTTCAGGGCTCGTCCAATCCGTTGGATGTGTATTGTGACAACAATGGTGCTATTGCACAAGCCAAGGAACCTAGAAAACACCAGAAGAACAAGCACATACTCATGCGGTACCACCTAATTCGCCAGTTCGTGGATCAGGGTGATATCAAGTTATGCAAGGTACACACGGATGCAAATATTGCGGATCCGTTGACAAAGCCGTTACCCCAGCCGAAGCATGAGGCGCACCTGAGAGCCATGGGCATTAGATGCTTAGACATGTGATGTCGGAAGATTGACTCTAGTCCAAGTGGGAGACTGTTGGGAATATGCCCTAGAGGCAATCATGTATGATGAGATTTCCCACTATATTCATAAAGTTATTGAGTAGTCCTTGTATAAACATCTGATGTGTATCATTGAATATGTGATTCAGTTGTGGAACTATGCATTCATGTTGTTTGTACTAAATATCCTTGGTCATTGAGGTTGTGCTGGACACACAACTTAGACCAATGTGAAAGTTGGCTTGATGACTCGGTTCCACTTGTCATGGGCATGGAGATGCTATTCCAACTTACACAGACTAGGCTAAAGAGTTTAGCGAGTCGGATTGACCCATATTGAGGTACAACGAACTAAGATGCCATTTGTATATCTCAATCAATGTAATCCTTAGACCTGAGGTTGTTGCATAGTCCGAGTTGAGGATCACCGACTTAGGTTCTGTCAAACGCTGATCCGTAAATGGGCAGTTATAAAGGCAGGGTTCGGGTTGACTGAGAATCAAGCTGCGTGATGTGAATAACCAAGATGGGATTTTGCTCCTCCACTCGGAGAGATATTCTCTGGGCCCTCTCGTGAGATATGATTCGGAAAGCATGGCCATGCACGACTCGGTGAAGTGTTAACCGAGGTGATCGACTAAGAGTTAGTCGGGTGAATCACTTATCTCGGATCGAGAAGAGAGTCGGACTATTTAAGGGATAACATATATTCGCCTATAGTCTGACAAGGTATATCGTGAGGCAAAAAGGACTCGGACGTAAGTCGCATTGGAAAGGCAAGTCGTCATGACTCTTTGGTACTTGGGAGTCGGCACGTTCTGCTAGGAGCCGCTACCGACTGATCGATTGTGAGTCGGACTCCAATCGTGTCCAAGTATCCATGAGCCTATGGGGTCACACACTTAAGAGCGGGAGCAAGTTCGGATTGGATCTAAACATATAATCTGGTTGGGTTGGACCTAAACCGGATTAGGACTGAGTTAGTGAGTTGGACTCACGGTGACTAGTGTTATATGGGCTTTAGTGAATGGGTCGCGCGAGCAGAGCCCACGTTCACTCCCTATATATAGTGGAGCACAGTAACCCAGAAAGGTGAATTGTTGTTCGGTTAGGTCATTCCATGTGTTGGAAACCCTAGCTCCACAGCAGTCCAGCCGCCGTAACGAACCTAGCAGTTCACCGCCGGTGCTCCTCCTTGTACGTGTGGATACCAGCAGAGGTGCTGTGCGATCAGCACCAGGACGATCGGATCGTGAGGACTGCACTGCATCAACTGACGCGCTTCATCAGTAATCCGCAACCGCGCGTCTAGTGGTAAACCTCGTGGCCTTCTACTTCAGCTAGATCTTGGGATTACCACGTTAGAGGAAAATTTTATTTTATCTCCGCGTGGCCCAACACGCCAGGGTGGATAGTTCCATCCCCTAAATAATAATTATCCATAACACGATCAACAATACTTGTAGGTATCTTAAAAGGATCTATATCAACAAGTGTTGGTTCATCGACTACCCTAACAGTTGTAGTAGTTATCCCAAACAGTAAACCAAGTGGGTTATCCATATTGGAAACAAAGCAACGAACAGAAACAAAAGCAATACTCACAGTAGAAGTTTCCCTTACCAGTTCCACTATTGAATATCGCTTTACTCCTCGGCAACGGTGCCAAAAAATACTCTTGATGACCCAAAACTATAGGGGGTGTATCACAGTACTTTCGATAAATAGGAGTGTCGATCCCAACGAGGAGCAGAACGTGTTGACTAGTGGTTTGGATCAGTAACTCTCTGTAAGTACTTAGCTAATGGATTTTTAGTGGTTCTGTGATAAATCAACAAAACACAGTGCAAGTAATAAATACAAAGAACAAATGCAGCAAGTGGTCCAATCCTTTCTTAGCAAAGAATAAGCTGGTGGAAATACTTTATAAGGACCAAACGTTCTCGACGACACATGGGAATTCTGTCAAGTGCTTTCGCTTCAAATAGCTTAGTACTCTTATTTGGTGTTGTAAGTGTTGTGTGGGTGAACCTGTGCTAACATACCGACCTTACTTGGACTAATACATACTTGTGATTAAACCCCTGCAAGCATCCTCAACTACAGGAAAGTAATTAAAATATAAATCTACCCATAGCCTTAATCTCTGAGATCCTATACTCCCTTGTGCAAAGGTGTCCTAATGGGGGTTCAGGTTTCTGTCACTCCGGCAACCTCATAATTAGTATCAAATACACAATGCATTCCCCTAGGCCCATAAATGGTGAAGTATCATGTAGTCGACATTTACATGACACCACTACACTACTAGGAAATCATTCATCAGTGGCGCATATCAGAGACGCCACTGTTACGTCGCCACTGATAAAAAATTCTGTGGCGCATTTAGAATTGCGCCACATAAGTCATGATACTTTCGTGGCGCATTCTAGCAAATGCGCCACAGGACTCTGTTCAGTGGCGCATTCTGGAAAATGCGCCACTGAAGTGGTATGCGCCACAGAAGTAAAAAAGATGTGCCACTGGTTTGTATATCAGGTATTAAAAAACAATACTGGTCCAAATATATAGTATTATACAACCGCGCGTCTAGTGGTAAACCTCGTGGCCTTCTACTTCAGCTAGATCTTGGGATTACCATGTTAGAGGAAAATTTTATTTTATCTCCGCGTGGCCCAACAGTGGTATCAGAGCGATAGCTTCTGGTTTTAGGCTCGAGATCTCGCATATGTGATATGCGGTAGGCTATAGATGAGATCTATGTGATGTTTTGGTGGTCAATCTATGAGATAGATCGGTTTTGTATGAAGTTGATTGGATCAACTATACTCGGGGAATGGTAGATCTGATTTCCGTGATCATACTGCTGAGGTCGTGGAACGACATACCCCTACCGGTCGGCTTCCGCCATCGGGGTAGATTGTGACACGTAAATCCAGAAGCGGTGATCGAAGATCAAAGAGTTTGATCGAATCAGAACGATGGTCGGAATCCATGTCCGGACCGCCGGCTTCGCCCTGTTGTAGCGCCTTAGATGTCGTTGCGAGTTTCACAACGCCGGTAGATATTGTATCTATGCATAACTTGTTTTTGCAGGAAGTTGTGAATGGTATGGTTCATGTGCATGTGATGTATGTGTGTAATCCATACGTGATCTGCGAATCACGGTTTTTGTCAGCCCGCTGGAGCCTAGGTGCTGTCATTTTATTGTATAACTACCTGCGTGTCGGATTCTCTATGTAATTTACTTTACTAAGCTAGTGTAGCTGTTTGAGAACCCGGAAGGCATGCAAGGCGTTGTACATGTCGGCGACATGGAGTAAGACGGCAAGTGACAAGAGTTGGCACGAGTCGGATTACAGGCTTTGTGGAGATGGAGATCGCCATGAAGAGAGCCATACCATTTCACATTATAATTGCTTTATTTTGTGTTATTGTTATGTCTCAGTTTTACCTCTATTAGATAGTCGGTAAAATTTAATCCCTCAAAGAAGGTCTAGTCGGTTTTCCCGCCAGTGTTTGCACCATCACAAGTCGGACATTTTTGGTAGTGGGCTCATAAAATTGAGGTGCTGCCAATTCTTTCCGACTAGGTGGGTTCGAGTCGGACTCTTACTACAGAAACACTTGGTAAGCTAGACGG
This sequence comes from Avena sativa, assembly GCA_916181665.1. NCBI lineage: Eukaryota > Viridiplantae > Streptophyta > Magnoliopsida > Poales > Poaceae > Avena > Avena sativa. Next base: position 16,864,446 of record OV702296.1, read on the forward strand.
GTCTATCACAACGGTTGTGGGACTCGGGGAAAAGTCGGATGGGAGCCGGGGCATGTGATGCCACCCGTCTAACAGGAGTCGCATGAGATGCGATTGACAAGGAGTTGTCTACCTAGATCACTTGGCGGCTAGCGGTGATGCTAAAGCTCACTAGCCGACTTGCTTATTTAGGTTCCTGAATCACTAAGTAACCATCGGAGGGGTGTTGGTTCTAGTGGGAGCATAAAATATTAAAATGTTTAATATTCTTGCTCTTTTATGAATACATGTCTTAAGTGTTTTTTGCATATTTTCTGTTGTAGATCATGGAACCAAGTAGCAGTCACTCTCAGATATCCGGTTTTGCGTTGAGAACCATTCTTGAGAAAGATAAACTGAACGACACTAATTTTACCAACTGGTATCGAAATCTGAGAATTGTTCTCAAACAAGAAAAGAAGGACCATGTCCTAGACAACCCACTTCCAGATGAGCCGAATGAGAATGCGACTGTCGCAGCCACCAATGCCTACCGTCGGGCTAAAGATGAGTCCACGGATATTAGTTGTCTTATGCTTGCTCACATGGAACCGGACTTGCAAAAGCAGTTCGAGCATGTTGAGGCCTACGATATGATCGAAAGCCTCAAAAGTATGTTCCAGGATCAGGCGAAGACTGAGAGATATCAAGTCTCTCAGGCTAAGTTCAAGAAGAGTTCTTGGACTAAGAAGAAGGCTAAGTCAGGAGGAAAGCAGGCTCAGGACCCTGTCCCAAGCGCTTCCTCAGGGACTAAGCCATCTCCTTCAGCCGGATCCACTTGCTTCTACTGCAAGGCGGATGGCCACTGGAAGAGGAACTGCAGCAAGTACTTGGCCGACAAAGCCAAGAGTGGAGGTATATGACTTCCGACTCAGGTACACTTGTTTGCAATGTTATAGACATATATCTTGCTGATGCACCTAATAGTTCTTGGGTATATGATACCGGATCAGTTATTCATATCTGCAACTCGTTGCAGGGACTGGTAAGAACTAGGAGCGTAGCAAGAGGCGAGGTTGATATTCGAGTCGGCAACAAAGCAAGAGTTGCTGGGTTGGAAGTAGGCACGATGCAACTTCATTTGCCTTCCGGATTCATTATGGAACTAAATAATTGTTATTATGTTCCAGTGCTCAGTCGAAACATTATTTCTGCTTCATGTTTGATGAGGCAAGGCTATGAGTCGAATATCAAGAATAATGGTTGTTCTTTATATTTGAATGATATGTTTCACAGCTTTGCACCCGTCCAGGACGGGTTATTTATTTTGAATCTTGATGGTGAGTCGGTTTATAACATAAATGTTAAAAGGTTGAAACCAAATGATCTGAATATGACTTACTTTTGGCACTGTCGGCTTGGTCATATAAGTTGGAAACGCATGAAGAAGCTCCATGATGATGGACTCCTAACTTCGTTCGACTTGGAGTCGTTCGAGACATGCGAATCTTGCCTACTCGGCAAAATGACCAAGACACCTTTTGCAAAGAGTTGCGAAAGGGCGTCCGACTTGTTGGGACTAGTACATAGTGATGTATGTGGACCAATGAGCACGACAGCCAGGGGTGGTTATGAGTACTTCATTACCTTCACTGATGATTTGAGTAGGTATGGATATATCTACTTAATGAAACATAAGTCGGAAGCCTTTGAAAAGTTCAAAGAATTCCAGAATGAAGCACAGAATCAACTCGGCAAGAAAATAAAGTTTCTTCGGTCGGACCGAGGAGGCGAGTACATGAGCCATGAGTTTGATGACCATCTGAAAAGTTGTGTAATAGTTCCTCAACTTACTCCGCCAGGAACGCCACAAAGGAATGGTGTTTCGGAAAGGCGGAATCGGACCTTGTTGGACATGGTACGATCAATGATGAGTCGGACAGATCTGCCTTTATCATTTTGGGGTTATTGTCTAGAAACAGCGGCGTTCACACTAAACAAAGTACCATCAAAATCGTTAGAGAAGACACCGCATGAGATGTGGACAGGCAAAAAGCCGAGTTTGTCTTTTCTTAAGATTTGGGGTTGTGAAGCTTTTGTCAAGCGACTTCAGTCGGACAAGCTTACGGCCAAGTCGGATAAATGTATTTTCGTGGGGTATCCGAGGGAAACCTTGGGTTACTACTTCTACAACCGAGAAGAGGGCAAAGTGTTTGTCGCTCGGAACGGTGTCTTCCTTGAGAAAGAGTTTCTCAGTCGGGGAGTAAGTGGGAGCACGGTGCAACTCGAAGAAATTCGAGAGGAACCGGCTAGTAGCGAGTCGACAAAAACCTTGGAGGTTGAGCCGGTCGTGGCAGCTGAGCCGGCAGCAACACCTGTACTACGAAGATCGGCAAGATTACGAAGTGTTCGTGATGTGTTACTGTTAGACAGTGATGAGCCAGCAAATTATTCGGAAGCGATGGTGGGATCTGATTCCGAGTCATGGCTTGGAGCCATGAGATCCGAGATAAAGTCCATGGATGAAAATCAAGTTTGGAACTTGGTTGATCTGCCAGACGGTGCAAGACCCGTCGAGTGCAAATGGGTCTTTAAGAAGAAAACTGGTATGGATGGAAATGTTTCAATCTATAAAGCACGCCTTGTCGCGAAGGGGTTCCGACAAGTTCAAGGAGTTGATTACGACGAGACTTTCTCGCCCGTAGCGATGCTTAAATCAGTTCGGATCATGTTAGCTATAGCGGCCTATTTCGACTATGAGATATGCAGATGGATGTCAAAACGGCTTTCCTTAACGGAAATTTAACCGAGGACGTGTATATGATACAGCCCGAGGGTTTTGTCGATCCGGCTAATGCTGACAAGGTATGCAAACTTCAGCAATCCATTTATGGGTTGAAGCAAGCATCTCAGAGTTGGAATATTCGCTTTGATGAGGTAGTCAAATCGTTTGGTTTTATCAAGAGTGATCATGATTCTTGTTTGTACAAGAAGTTTAGTGGGAACAAAGTAAATTTTCTAATCTTATATGTGGATGACATATTACTGATTGGAAATGATGTCCAGATGTTGCAAGAAACCAAGGAATCATTGGAAAGAAGTTTCTCAATGAAAGACTTGGGTGAGGCAACATACATCCTCGGAATCCGGATCAATAGAGATAGATCAAGGAGGCTCATTGGATTGAGTCAGAGTACTTATCTGGACAAAGTGTTGAAAAAGTTCAACATGGAATCGTCTAAGAAGGGGTTCTTACAGATGTCCCATGGTGTAAAACTTAGCAAGACTCAGTGTCCTTCGACAACTGATGAGCGAAGTCGGATGAGTGCGATTCCATATGCTTCTGCAGTTGGATCCATCATGTACGCCATGATTTGTACTAGGCCGGATGTTTCCTATGCTCTAAGTGTTGTGAGCAGATACCAGGCTGATTCTGGAGAGATCCACTGGACAGTGGCTAAAAATATCCTAAAGTACTTGAGAAGGACTAAGGATATGTTCTTGGTTTATGGTGGTGAAGATGAACTTAGTGTAAAGGGTTACACGGATGCGAGTTATCTCATTGACTCTGATGATTCTCGCTCGCAATCCGGATACGTGTTTATTATAAACGGAGGTGCTGTGAGCTGGAAAAGTTCCAAGCAAGAGACTGTGTCTGCGTCTACAATAGAGGCTGAGTATATTGCCGCCTCGGAGGCAGCAAAGGAAGCTGTTTGGATGAGGAATTTCCTCATGGATCTTGGTGTGGTTCAGGGCTCGTCCAATCCGTTGGATGTGTATTGTGACAACAATGGTGCTATTGCACAAGCCAAGGAACCTAGACAACACCAGAAGAACAAGCACATACTCATGCGGTACCACCTAATTCGCCAGTTCGTGGATCAGGGTGATATCAAGTTATGCAAGGTACACACGGATGCAAATATTGCGGACCCGTTGAAAAAGCCGTTACCCCAGCCAAAGCATGAGGCGCACCTGAGAGCCATGGGCATTAGATGCTTATACATGTGATGTCGGAAGATTGACTCTAGTTCAAGTGGGAGACTGTTGGGAATATGCCCTAGAGGCAATCATGTATGATGAGATTTCCCACTGTATTCATAAAGTTATTGAGTAGTCCTTGTATAAACATCTGATGTGTATCATTGAGTATGTGATTCAGTTGTGGAACTATGCATTCATGTTGTTTGTACTAAATATCCTTGGTCAATGAGGTTATGCTGGACACACAACTTAGACCAATGTGAAAGTTGGCTTGATGACTCGGTTCCACTTGTCATGGGCATGGAGATGCTATTCCAACTTACACAGACTAGGCTAAAGAGTTTAGCGAGTCGGATTGACCCATATTGAGGTACAACGAACTAAGATGTCATTTGTATATCTCAATCAATGTAATCCTTAGACCTGAGGTTGTTGCATAGTCCGAGTTGAGGATCACCGACTTAGGTTCTGTCAAACGCTGATCCGTAAATGGGCAGTTATAAAGGCAGGGTTCGGGTTGACTGAGAATCAAGCTGCGTGATGTGAATAACCAAGATGGGATTTTGCTCCTCCACTCGGAGAGATATTCTCTGGGCCCTCTCGTGAGATATGATTCGGAAAGCATGGCCATGCACGACTCGGTGAAGTGTTAACCGAGGCGATCGACTAAGAGTTAGTCGGGTGAATCACTTATCTCGGATCGAGAAGAGAGTCGGACTATTTAAGGGATGACATATATTCTCCTATAGTCTGACAAGGTATATCGTGAGGAAAAAAGGACTCGGACGTAAGTCGCATTGGAAAGGCAAGTCGTCATGACTCTTTGGTACTTGGGAGTCGGCACGTTCTGCTAGGAGCCACTACCGACTGATCGATTGTGAGTCGGACTCCAATCGTGTCCAAGTAGCCATGAGCCTGTGGGGTCACACACTTAAGAGCGGGAGAAAGTTCGGATTGGATCTGAACATATAATCTGGTTGGGTTGGACCTAAACCGGATTAGGACTGAGTTAGTGAGTTGGACTCACGGTGACTAGTGTTATATGGGCTTTAGTGAATGGGTCGCGCGAGCAGAGCCCACGTTCACTCCCTATATATAGTGGAGCACAGTAACCCAGAAAGGTGAATCGTTGTTCGGTTAGGTCATTCCATGTGTTGGAAACCCTAGCTCCACAGCAGTCCAGCCGCCGTAATGAACCTAGCAATTCACCGCCGGTGCTCCTCCTTGTACGTGTGGATACCAGCAGAGGTGCTGTGCGATCAGCACCAAGACGATCGGATCGTGAGGACTGCACTGCATCAACTGACGCGCTTCATCAGTAATCCGCAACCGCGCGTCTAGTGGTAAACCTCGTGGCCTTCTACTTCAGCTAGATCTTGGGATTACCACGTTAGAGGAAAATTTTATTTTATCTCCGCGTGGCCCAACACACCAGGTGGATAGTTCCATCCCCTAAATAATAATTATCCATAACACGATCAACAATACTTGTAGGTATCTTAAAAGGATCTATATCAACAAGTGTTGGTTCATCGACTACCCTAACAGTTGTAGTAGTTATCCCAAACAGTAAACCAAGTGGGTTATCCATATTGGAAACAAAGCAACGAACAGAAACAAAAGCAATACTCACAGTAGAAGTTTCCCTTACCAGTTCCACTGTTGAATATCGCTTTACTCCTCGGCAACGGTGCCAAAAAATACTCTTGATGACCCAAAACTATAGGGGGTGTATCACAGTACTTTCGATAAATAGGAGTGTCGATCCCAACGAGGAGCAGAACGTGTTGACTAGTGGTTTGGATCAGTAACTCTCTGTAAATACTTAGCTAATGGATTTTTAGTGGTTCTCTGATAAATCAACAAAACAAAGTGCAAGTAATAAAGACAAAGAACAAATGCAGCAAGTGGTCCAATCCTTTCTTAGCAAAGGATAAGCTGGTGGAAATACTTTATAAGGACCAAACGTTCTCGACGACACATGGGAATTCTGTCAAGTGCTTTCGCTTCAAATAGCTTCGGCAACCTCATAATTAGTATCCAAATACACAATGCATTCCCCTAGGCCCATAAATGGTGAAGTATCAAGTAGTCGACATTTACATGACACCACTACACTACTAGGAAATCATTCATCAGTGGCGCATATCAGAGACGCCACTGTTACGTCGCCACTGATAAAAAATTCTGTGGCGCATTTAGAATTGCGCCACATAAGTCATGATACTTCTGTGGCGCATTCTAGCAAATGCGCCACAGGACTCTGTTCAGTGGCGCATTCTGGAAAATGCGCCACTGAAGTGGTATGCGCCACTGAAGTAAAAAAGATGTGCCACTGGTTTGTATATCAGGTATTAAAAAACAATACTGGTCCAAATATATAGTATTATACAATATTATACATGTATTATACATAAACATTATAGTTGACTTAGTATATGAAAACAAATATAATACAAACACGAATATAGTGCCATCACACTATATAGAGCCCGATCGAGGTAGAAAAGTGGTCATCATATTACAATACAAGTCGAAGGTGGCGAATATTTATACAAGTGTTCGGTACAAAGTTCACCATATCAACACATTACAAATGAAGTGTTCACCGCCTACACTAGAATCAAACAGAATATATCTGTGATGACAGTGAGCAAGAGCAAGAGAACTAGCAATATCTTCATCCGGTTCTCCTTCCACAGGTAGTTCCTCCACTTGGCTTCCGCCTCCACTCGAGTCGCGTATCCTTTGTAGTTCTTTCCGCTAAACTTGTTCACCTGTTTCTGACAGTCCTCCCACTCATCGTAGACTCCTGGAACCCAACCCTTGTACACCACGTACCACTTCGTCATCTCTATAGTAAGGCATATTAGTAAATCATGCAACAGAAAGAACTAAATTGGTTCACATGCATATATGTTCACATAAACTAAAACAAAATATCAATAAACATAGAAGATAGCACATCGATCACAATCATAGAACTTAGACAACAACAACCACAATAGTAAAGTTTACAACATACGACCACGGTAGTATATAGTTTGTGACACAACACTACACACAGACATCTATGATAATTCTAGGTGCACACATCGATCATTGTTGAGAACTGCTAACGCTCGGCTTCAGGAATGGTAGATAGCCATCCTTCATCATCCACGTCCTGTTGTCACCCTGCTTACCAAGAACATTTTCAATCTCCCTCTTAGTCAATCCTCTGTTGTGTTTTAGGACCCATCCCCTTGTGTTGACATCTTCCACGATGATTTCCGACAACTTAACATGGATGCGATGGAAGTCTTCTCTAAGATGATCATCGTCTCTTCGCGCCAAATTTTCAGCCCATGCTCGGAGACTAGATTGTAGAGTTAGGTTCTGGCAATCTCGGACAAACCCATACGTAGAAGGCCTCCTTGGCGCCTCCAGTAGCCAGCTCCTTGACACAGGGGAACTTGAGCACGTGCTTGAATCCGTGCTTGTCATCCTTTATACATTCCCCATTGTTGATGAAGGGGCATCCCTTTCTAGCGTAGCCCTCGAGAGCCTCATTCAGAATACCCCTTATCCTGGTGTAGTCTTTCTTCTTCTTCCGACTCGCCAAGTCAAAATATGATGCTATCGAGTACTTTGTGGAAATGACGATGAGTGTGCAGTATTTGTCTCTGCACAACATGATTGAAACGGGATGTTGGAAAAGGGCAAAAGAAGAAAGCTATAAGAAAGTCTAAGTTACCAATGATAGGGGTGTGTGTATTTACTCAGGAAAGAAAGGCAAAAGAAGCGTGTTCGTCCTCTTGTGGTCCACCATGAACTTCTCGAAGTACGCCGTCACCTTGGCACGCGTCTCTGATCCTTCCCTCAACTTTCTATCACGCATGTAGTAGGGATCCACTACCGCGATGTAGGGGGTTTTCTCTCTCTTGGTCTTCATCGCCAGATTGAGCAAGAATAGGCGGACCATGTTATAGTCCAGTCGTTTCGAGAGAAACAGCTTGAAGACGTCCTCGTACGCTATGAAGAACACGTCTGCGGGGGCTTCACGGATGAAGTCCACATCCGATGGCACCTTGATATTGAAAGACGGGTAATTTGGATCTTTGTATTTAAGAAGAATGCCCTCTAGTGTCTTGATACTATCACTCAAAGCGAGCATATGTCCACTAGCAAGGTGAAACAACTCCGGAGTCAGTATCGCTTCACCGGCTATATGTATCCTGGGCAAGCCATCCTCGCGGGCAGGTAAGACGTCATCCTTAGCCCGGATCCTCTTCGGAGGAGGTTGGATCTCGGCTTTCTTACCTCTCTTCATATGCTTCTTCGTCTTTTGAGTAGGCTCCTCCAATGGGGATGCTAAGTGCTCAACAGCCGCCTTTTGGAGTGTGCGAGGGCTGCCGGAGGCGTCTCTTGAGATAAACCATGGAAGACCAGACATTGTGTGCATGTAGTGGGATGCCCACCTTGACTATCATGAGCGACGAAGGGTTGTTCATCCACAACAGGCATGTACAATCATGTGCCAGTGCCAGTGTTGATGTAGTCGTCGACGTTGACAAATTCTTCATCATCATCGTTGTTGCCGCCATGTGGTGATGGTGGTGGCGGGGGCGACGGTGGTTGCGTTGCGTTGGCTTCGCCTTGGGGCGGCCCACACGCTCGCAATAGTTGTTGGTGGCGACTGGTGGTGGCGCCGATGACATTTGGCTTCCGAGGTGGTGGCCAGACGACCGAGGTGGCGCCGGTGACAGGTGGCATCCGAGGTGGTGGCCGGACGATTGAGGTGGCGACACTGTGCCCCGTAAGACGAATTTGAGTCTTCGGCCATGTCAAGGACCAGCCGTGGCATTCTGCATGGGTCTTGTGTTCGTCGGCTCCCTGAGGTTGAAAGGGGGGTCCATGTCGTCGCACCCTGGCAACACCGAGCAATCCGTACCCTCATCACGGCATCATCCATTGCATTGTTATGCATCGTGCGGTTCGCCGGTTGTATGATATTGCCCTTGGAAACATCCGTCAACTCGTCGCCGGCAACTTTGTGGAGTAGTACGCAAGCAGCGCCCTGAGTCAAAACACATATGTGTTGGGCATCATGATCGGGGTGGCAATCACCAAAGGCGCATGAAGAAGATGAAGCGGAGTAACTAATTAGTTACCTTGGTGAGGGCGTTGAGCTCGGCTAATGTCGACACACGTCCGGTCCCGGTGGCAGGCCTATCATCAGCATTCTCCCGTGGTACTGGTGCGGCCGCCGGCTGCGGCTTGGTATTTTTGGTGGGAGCAGCAGTGGGCAGTTGTGCGACGACCAGCTCTTGCGCTGCGCCGCGACGATGGTGGCCAATGGGGTCACCAAGTCCGGCGACACGTTAACGTTAATTCTCGAGTTGCTGCCGCTAAAGCTGGGCATGTGTATCTGCCCATGTTGACCTGCCGCATTCCAAACAGCTAGCCCCTCCATCAACCCAGGGGGATGATCGCGCGAAGCTTCTCCTCCAATAACTTGTCCATTGATTTCTTGTCCACTTTTTCCTCTAATGTCTTCACCTTCAACTTCAGCTCTTCAACCTCGGCTTTGTCTTTAGCCGCCAACTGGTTCTTCCTCTCCCTCCTCTTCTTTGCGTCCTCTTTGTAGTACTCAGTAAACTTCATGCTTGTACCGAAGCCGGACACACGGCCAGCTGATTTTGGCGGCAAATTCTTCTCCCTCTTCTTGTAAGTGTTCGTCGCGCTGTTAAAAACAATGTCCCATGGCTCGGCCGCCGAATCCTGGGATGACAAGTCCTCGGTAGCATTCAATTCCTTCTCCTACAGAGAGACAAGGAGAGGTGAACCCATGCATGTAGATTCTTGGATTAGTTATTTTAATTAGAGATCCGCAATAAATTCATTACCAGCTCATCCTCCAAGGACTTCACATCCGGTTCATCGGTGACGAACTCCCCTGTAACATGGTCTAGGTAGTAGCAGGCCCAGACAAATTGTCGGATATGCAGGTCTATGATTTTATGCCATGGGTTCTCTTTACCCAGGCGTTTAAGCTCGGCGTCCTCCTTGTCCCAAATGGGTTGTTTCCCTCTGTATCGGCCGCTTCCAAGCCGGTGGTTACCTATGTTCTTCTCTCGCATAGTCTTTCCCCAGCCAGTCCATGATTTAGAGTAAGCAGTATCTAAGTCCGCCTTGAATATCTTGAAGTCTTCTTCATCGAGCATCAGATTTTTCCTACTTATAATCTACCATCTTTCACCTTTGTCAATGATGTTCTTTACCCGGGTTTTACAGCTACTCAAGGCGTTGCTAATCTTTGTCAGTGCTAGTTTATTCACCGGGTTCTTACTCTCCAGGTTTCTGAACTTATCTGGGAATGTGTATCGCTTGTGAAGCTTCTTAAGGAGGTTCTCGACCCAAGCATGATTACGTCGGATGAACTTCGTATTGATCGACATGCTTTCCCAGACGATGCACCCGAGTTGCATGTCTTACCCGCTGGCAATCGATGCAAGCGCAATGGGTTGGCCACCTTCTGTGACCTCGGTGAAGTCATCACAGACGTTGGCGAGCACTTGCGGCTTCCGATCCTTAATCTCCTTATTCTTCTTCTTCTTCTTCATCTTCTTCTTCTTCTTCTTCTTCTTCTTTTGTATAGCGGCTGGGTTGCCGCTACCACCATCTGTGCTCGCCGCCATCCGTGGTGGTGTTACCCTCCTCCCCGCCTTCACTAGTTCCATCGTAGTCATCGTCGTCCCCCTCGTAATCCAGATCTTCCTCGTTGCCCCCAGCACCTCCGATGATGATCGCCGGTGGTGGTGTCATTCTCATCTCCTTCGCCTCCTCCACTATAAGAAATGTGTCAGCTTGTGACGTTTTGGTAGTGACCATCTACAAAATCGTCTTAGATTTATGAAGATTCCGCTCAAGCTGCTTGGGAGGGTCAAAGCCTTAGTAAACTATGACAATTTTGCTCAAAAACATCGTAATTCCTTTAAATGAAATCGTCATAATAGCTAGGTAGATCTAAATATAGAGGATAGCAACATGGACCGTTGGATCCAAACAAGATGAACGGATAGGATGCTGATATGCAGAAACTTGACACGGATCGATGACATGGCAATGCTACCCATCCCGCGCGCAGGCACCAATTATTTTCACATTGCGCGCAGGAACCAAATATTTTCACATTGCGCGCATACACACAAAATATTGTGCGCGTGCTGACTGAACCAAAACCGCCACATCGCCATCCCTCCCAGCGAACGCGTCACCCAACCCTAAACCTATCGTCGCTGCTCCTCCTTCTCCAGCGAGATCCTCGCGGCGCTGTCGCTCCTCCTTCTCCAGCGAGATCCGCGTGCCGCCGCCGCCCTCTATTTCCCGGTCGCTCCAGTCGCTCCCCTCGTTCTCCAGCGAGATCCACAGCCTCGCCATGACCCCTCTAATGGCGCCTCTTGCCCTCTCCTCGACGCAGATCTCCGCCTCCCGGTGCTCCCTCCTCTACCCGCGTTTCCCTCGTTCCCCTGCCCTCCTCTCACGGGCGTCGGCGGGCGTCTTCCTCCAGGATGCTCATGGATGGTGGCGAGCACCACCAGGATGCTCTGGCGGCGGCGGTCGTCGTCCTCCATCTGTTGCTCTTCTTACTTGCTCGCAAGCAGGACCATGGGAGAGCCAACCAGCAGAGGAGACGGTGGCCAGTGCAGCGTCTGGGATCTGTCCATGATGCAGGTACCCCTCCACTATCCTCCTAGCTAGGTTTCCGGTGCAGAGGCACTCGGATCTCAACTTTGACCCTTTTCTTCGTTTTCTAGTGCAGAGGGACTCGGATCTTGGCGAGGATGAGGCTAATTTCCGCGGGGAACCTGGACAACACCATCAGCCACTCGGAGCTCGACCATGAACCTGGACAACGACACCCACCATGGTTTTCTAGTGCACAGGGACAAGGATGAGATCTTCGTATTTCCCTAATCCCCTCTATTTGGATGGTTATTATTTATGTAGTATGGAAATTATGTTCTATTTGAGTTCCTAGTTAGTTGGACATGTAATTGTTCTGCTAGTGAGCTCCTAGTTAGTTTTGATTGAGCATGTAATTTCTAGGCATCATAATTGATTATGTAGTTATGAAGCAAGGCACCAGTCACTAGGGTTGTATGCACAAGTTCAGACTTATGGTCCTAAATAAACAAAAATAACTTCACATATATACAGGAAAGGCACTAGTACACTCTCATATATGTCTCTATTGGTTGGGTCTGTAATGCTTCTGGTCTATGTAAGTTTGTGTAGGGTTGTTCTGCGAGTTCTGATATACATTTCAATTTCAGAAAATCTGCCCACATATGACAGTAGTTTGTTTTCAATCAGTATACATTTTAACTCTGTTTTGAAACCCTAAAAATGGCACTAATTTGAAGCAAGCATAGATGGTGAACTGGTTTACTGGCCCTCTAACACGCTACATCTGTTTAAATAGGAACCCTGGAGTGTGAAGAGGTATGAACCCTGCAGTGTGAAGGGGACTGGTATATTCCACTATCTACTTGACCATGTACCAATATCTAGTTGACCAAAGAGATGGTGTCTCATGTGCTTTTACTTCTGAGTTTACCATCTTGTATTGTGGAAACTTTATGCATTTTATTGTTAACTAGTTTGGTCAAATTCAGTTTGCTGCATCGCAATAATGGGCAACAAATAAATTTTGATCTACTTTCCAACAAGTTTCATGCATACCTTTTTCAGCTCTACAAGTTTAGTGCAACCTGCTTGGAAACTACAGTATACAATTAGTGCATTCTATGTATGTGTTATCGCCATATTTTGGCTAAAGGAGGAGTTGGGCCGTAATCAAGATGGGCTTAGAAGATACGTATATACAACGTGTTGTTGAATCGGCCTCGTGCGTTGATTTGGGCTAAATTGCCCGTGTATCTTATATTGTAATAGATTCCGTTTCGATTTAGGTAAGAGATAGAGTTGTAGAGTTATTCCAAAGATAGAAAGTCTTCGGACTATAAATATGTACCTAAGGTTATTGAGAAAAGGAGGACAATCACGTTCACAACAAACACAATCTCGGCGCATCGCCACCCCTTGTTTCTAGGGTTTTTCTCGGGTAAGTGCCATGCTGCCTAGATCGCATCTTGCGATCTAGGCAGTATCTACTTATGCGTTATTTGGTGTTACTCGTACTGAAGCCTTGTTGATGGCGAGTAACACTATTATCATAGATTTGTTTAGGCTAGCATCGGTACTTTTTTTTGCTATGATCGTTTAGTTATGCTACCTCTAGTTATCTCGCCGCCTTTGCACCTTTTCCCGGGTGTGAGGGTGGCATCTTGCTTGATCTTTATTTAAGTTGATTTGATCTGTTATAGTTGTGCCTTGTTCTCCAAGGTTTAGTTTGATATCCACATGATCAGGCCTTGCAAACGGGTTGAACGATCCAGTAATATGTAAGATATGGTTTGCCGATCTGAGAGGAGTTGTTCCGGGAATTGACTTTACGTTGGTTTTTAGGCCTTCTCTAGGGTTAGTTTTCTATCATCTTTTGTATCTACCAGGCTCAATTACGTGTAGGATGTTCCAATTATGTGGTGAAAACATTAAACTGTCGTAGATCGGTTTAACTTGTATTGATGAAGCAAAACCCCATGTTATCGTAGATCTAATACAGAACCATGGGTTAATCGGCTCTAGGAGCCGATTCACAGGGAAACCTGGGAGCCGGTCACGGCTCGAATTTTACGTATACTTGTTTACCATGCAGGAAACTAATCGAAGCAATCCTTCACCTTCCTGACCAGGTATAGGTCAGGTGGCACGCCCTCGAACCAAGCCAGGACGTGTGCCGGAGTTTTGCGGGCCGTTGCCCGAGGGAGCAGGGCCCACCAGCAGTTCTGGGAGCCTCCCGGCTCTTCGTGTTGCTCGTCGCTGCTCGCCGGTGGGTTTTGGCAGGCAACACATTCTGGCACGCCGGGTGGGACATTCAACAACGTCTACATCAACATCCGACGCTGCGATGGAGAACAGACCGGTCACGTACGACGATCTGCCTGAGGAGCATAAGGCAAAGTATGATGATATCAAAGCTCTCTTCGAAGCCGATCTCATCGGCTCTTTTGAGAGGACTCGTAAGCATGGCATCAGGTGGAAAGGGTTCTCACCCGAGGGTGCTCTTGATGAGGTGGATCTGTCTGTTCCTTCAGAGGAGCGCACCAGAGCTCTGCGACAGGAAGTCAACTACATGGTGGCTCATTCTCTTCACCGCCATTCTGAGAGCCTGGTGAACGCTTTCGAGCGGATTGCAGCTCGCGTAGTTCAGGAGATCATGAAACATCAGTACTCTCCGTCGGGGCCTACTCTGGGGACTCACCAGGGAGAAAGACCGCTCCAGGCCAGGCCAACGCTGCCATTCACACTTGCAGCTCCAGAGCCACCAGGGGCGGCGGCGTACGTCGTTTACAAGGTCGGAGGCGACCCAGGCGATTGCCAGTTCCTGTTTGAGCCACCCAAAGAAATCCCACATGGATATGTGTGCACCTACGTGCCGGACTTCAATAACCTGACACGCACCAACCAGATTGCGACCGCAGGGATTTCTGCGGCAGGAGTTCCTGGAGCAGGGGTTTCAGGAGCAGGCGTCTCTGGAGCAGGGGTCTCTGGGATGGACGCCGACAAACAGGCGTGGCTAGCCAAGTATGCCACTGGAACGAGTCATGAGAATCTAGCCCCTGCAGCCCAAACAGTGGAGCAAATCCGTACCATCTTGAGAGACCAGTTCGGCTTCATGCCGAAGAGAAGGACAATCGGCTATTCAAAGCCGTACCCCAACGAGCTTGACCTGATTCCGCTGCCACCCAAGTATCGGCTCCCTGAGTTCTCAATGTTTAGCAGGTCAGAAGGGTCGAGCTCTATCGAGCACGTGAGCCGATACCTGGCACAGTTAGGCATGATTTCAGCATCGGATCAGTTGCGCGTAAGGTTCTTTGCGCAATCTCTGACAGGACCAGCTTTTGGGTGGTACACCTCGCTGCCACCTGATTCGATCCAGACCTGGAAGCAACTGGAAGAGAAGTTCCACATTCAGTATCATTCAGAGGCTACCGAGGCTGGCATTGCAGACCTGGCACAGGTGCGGCAAAAGCGGGGAGAAACTGTAGCCGAGTACATCCAGCGCTTCAGGACTGTCAAGAACCGATGTTACTCAGCTCGTTTAACTGAAAAAGAAGCAGTCGAGCTGGCAATGTTGGGTCTCTCAGCACCTATCAAGGATCTGGCTTTCCAAGTAGAGTACAACTCATTGGCGCACATGGCCCAGAAGCTGACGATGTATGAACAGCGCCACCCTGAGTTGTACCAAGACAAGTTCAAACGTCCGATAGGCCTGGTCGATACAGAAGAAGAAGATCCTACGCAAGACCAGGAGGTGGCAGTGGCTGAATGGGCGCGGGGGGCAGATCCTGTATCCTGCAAATGGGTGAAACAGCAAGGGCCTGCAAAAGGGTTCGACTTTGATGTGAGCAAAGCTGAGCAGATATTCGATTTACTGCTGAAAGAAAAGCAGCTGAGGTTACCCGAAGGCCACAAAATCCCTACGGCTCAAGAGATGAACGGAAGACCATACTGCAAGTGGCATCACTCGTTCACCCACACCACCAATGACTGCAAAGAGCTACGTCGCCAGATCCAAACGGCGATAGAGCAGGGCCGTCTGATCCTGGGGCAATTCGCCATGAAAGTAGACACCAACCCGTTTCCCGGTGTCAACATGGTAGAACACAGCCACTCCACGAGGCGCCAGTTGGATTTCTCGTTCGATGTCAACATGGCAGGGCCTGTGTACCACCCTGGCACGTACAAGGAGGAGGGCGGTCGCTCTCGGGGCAAAGAAAGAGAGGAGGCTGGTCCACGCGACCGGCCCAGCTACGATGATAGGCGGTATTTAACTGAGGAACAGGTGAGGAGCGTGTGATATCAGAAGCCACATTCCACGCATCTCCTTAACAAGTATGAGCGTCAGTATGACCGACGTCGCCGGCGCGATGGAAACGATGAAGGATATGAGCACCTCGCTAGGGGACCGTCAAAAGAAAAGGAAGGCGCAGACAAACATTAGGATTGTCCTTTCTTCAAGTATTGCTGGGATGCGGGAATGAGCCGATTGCCTACAATCGATAACTGCCCGGAATGTGGACAACAGAAGGAGAACATGGGGCCAGTGTCAGTGTTCAAGCGTCTAGGGCCTCTCCCACCTCAGAGCCGATACAGGGAGTCCGCTCGAGCAAAAGATCTCGAGGAGCCAATGGATGACAAAGAAAAAGACAGATATCACCGGCCAAGGTGGTGTCCCGATGGGCTCAGACACACCCAAAAGCGTAGAGTTCAGCGACTGCGTAGCTTGGAGGAAGCCGAGGCGCAGTACCTCCACGCTTTAAGGAAAGCACGGCCCGATCTGGCCGTGAAAGTTCGGCAAACCTTGGAAACGGAGGCTCGTCCGAAAAGGAAGGAGTGGCGCCCCAAACCGGTAAAAGCCGATGCAAAGACATCGGCTGGCACAAACATGGTATTCATACTTCCGTCAGAGTTCTGCGCGCCAAGAACCAACGAGCTACCAGTGGCACAGTTTGACTGCGGCCCACGGCCGGTTATCTTTGAGAAGCCACGTGAGAAGGGCTACAAACATCTGAAAGCCCTGTACCTACGAGGTTACATCAATGGGCAGCCTGTCAGCAAGATGTTAGTAGACACTGGAGCAGCAGTCAATATAATGCCATGCTCCATGCTACGGCGTTTGGGACGCTCCACTACAGATCTGATCAAAACCAACGTCACGTTAAGCGACTTCAACGGCCAAACTTCAGAAACGCAAGGCGTACTGAACGTGGATCTGACCGTGGGCAGAAAAACCATCCCTACGTCATTCTTCGTCGTGGATAGCAAAAGCACCTACGCTGTCTTGCTAGGGAGAGATTGGATTCATGCTAACTGTTGCATTCCATCCACGATGCACCAGTGCCTAATACAGTGGGATGGAGATGAGGTGGAGGTCATTCATGCAGATGATTCTATCGAGATCTCCATAGCTGGCATGAACATCTGGGAAGCAGAAGACCAAGAGCCGATCTCTGGAATCAGTCTAGACGGCTGTGAGCGCATTGAAGCTACAAAAAACAGGGTGAGGCTGGTCTTATCCACTGGCCTGACAGAGTAGCAAAGTCCACGACCGTACGTGGTACGGCCGATCCCTGCGATCGGCCACAAAAAACAAAAAGCAGCAATCTCACGACAAGCAGATCATGTAGTCATAGCAGGGAGATTCCCTGCCATTGTAAAACACAAATAAGGTGTAAACCGCCCTTGACTAATGCAATCAAAAAGGGGGCCGATTCAGGCAATCGACCCAAATTATTTTTGTCATCCTCACCTACTGTTTGCCCTGTGTTTAGCATCGACTTAACTGGTGACGGAAAGCTAGGGTATGGGTTTACATCCGCTGATGAACTAGAGGAAATCGACATCGGTCCTGGGGATAAGCCACGACCAACATTTATCAGCAAGAAGTTAGATCCGAGTCTGCGGGGTCCGATGATAGCTCTGTTGAAAGAATATCCAGACTGCTTCGCCTGGGACTATACAGAGATGCCTGGATTAGACAAGAGCATCATTGAGCATCGACTCCCGCTTAAAAAAGGATTTCGGCCATTCCAGCAGCGAGCACGACAGATGAAGGCCAAAATTTTGGAAGAAGTCAAGAAAGAGGTCGAGAAAATGTTGACAGCCAAGTTAATCAGGCCATGCAGGTATGCTGAGTGGATTTCTAATATCGTACCTGTAGAGAAAAAGGATGGCCGCTGGCGTGTTGCCATAGATTTTCGGGATCTCAATAGAGCCACTCCAAAGGATGAGTATCCGATGCCGGTGGCAGAAACGTTAATCAACGCAGCGGCTGGTCATAAGATCTTGAGCTTCATGGATGGCAATGCCGGTTACAACCAAATTTTTATGGCTCCAGAAGACATACACAAGACTGCGTTCAGAGTCCCAGGTTCGGTGGGGTTGTTTGAATATGTAGTCATGACATTTGGACTGAAGAATGCCGGCGCCACATACCAAAGAGCCATGAATTACATTCTCCATGATCTGATCGGCAAGCTGGTGGAAATTTACATCGATGACGTGGTGGTCAAGTCTGCTTCAGTACAAGGACACTTGGACGATCTGCAACACGTCCTGGACCGAACAAGAAAATTCGGGCTACGGATGAATCCAAAAAAGTGTGCCTTTGGGGTGACGGCCGGTCAGTTCTTGGGGTTCTTGGTCCATGAACGCGGAATTGAGATCGGCCTGAAAAGTCAGGAGGCAGTGCGAACAATGAAGCCACCTACCACGAAGAAAGAACTGCAGTCTCTCATCGGCAAGATCAACTTCGTCAGAAGATTCATCTCCAATCTGTCAGGAAGAATAGAGCCGTTCATGGGACTGGTGAAAATTAAATCTGACGAGGAGTTCAGCTGGGGGGCAGAACAACAACGAGCCTTCGAAGAGATCAAATAATATCTGACGAAGCCGCCAGTATTGGTTCCGCCCCAGCCGGATAGGCCATTCTACATTTACTTATCAGTAGCTGACACGTCCATCGCCTCAGTGGTGGTGCAAGTTTATGATGGGCTGGAGCGAGTTGTATTTTACATCAGCAGAAGGATGCTGGATGCAGAGACAAGGTATCCTGAGATCGACAAGTTGTGCCTCTGCCTGTTTTTCACCTGCACCAAGCTGCGCCACATTCTGCTATCGGCGGAGATTGTCATCATATGCAAATCAGATGTCATAAAGCACATGCTGTCGGCTCCTATGTTGAAAGGCCGACTGGGCAAATGGATGTTTGCATTATCGGAGTTTGACATCCGGTATCAACCCGCGAAAGCAGTTAAGGGACAGGCATTGGCCGACCTTATCGCTGAAAGGATCAACACTAATATAGCAGCACTGTCTATACGAGCGTGGGCTATGTTTTTCGATGGATCGGTTTGTGACGATGGGTGCGGCATCGGCATGCTACTCGTGTCGCCCCGGGGGGCAACATTTTCCTTCTCTATCAGGTTATCTTCCCCTCGCACCAACAGCGTCGCTGAGTATGAGGCGATACGCAAGGGAATGGAGTTGCTCATCGAAGCTGGAGCAGAAGCAGTGGAAATTTTTGGAGACTCCAAATTGGTGATTTCCCAGCTCACGGAGGAATACAAGTGTGAGAGCGAGTCTCTCTTCCCATTATGGTTGCAATGCCGTGAGCTCATGGCACAGTTCCGGTACATAAACTTTAACTAGATCCCGCGATCGCAGAATATAGAGGCAAATGATCTCGCACAAATGGCTTCAGGCTACAAGGACGTAGCAGAGGGAACTGATGTTCAAGTTCAGTTCCTGGTGACGGACGACTGGAGAGCCGATATCTTCAATTACTTGAAAGATTCGGCTCGGGGGGCACCTAAACGGATAAGGTACAAGGCCATGAAGTACGTGCTTATCGGGGACGACATGTTCTACAGGACCCTGGAAGGGTTGTTGCTCAAATGTCTAGGGCCAACCGAGGCCAATCGGCTCCTGCACGAGGTACACGAAGGCGCCTGTGGAACTCACCAATCGGCTCACAAGATGAAATGGTTGATCAGGCGATCAGGGTTTTATTGGCCCACCATGCTTGAGGACTGTTTCAAGTACTACAAAGGATGTCAAGCATGTCAGAAATTTGGGAAAATTCAGATGGTACCCGCGTCAGCGATGAACCCCATCATCAAGCCTTGGCCATTCCGAGGTTGGGGCATGGATATGATTGGCAAGATCAATCCTCCATCAAGCAAAGGCCACATGTGGATTTTGGCCATTACTGATTATTTCACTAAATGGGTGGAGGCTGTCCCGATGAAGTCAGTAAACTCAAAGGATGTTATCAATTTCGTGAAAGAACATGTCATCCATAGATTCGGGATCCCCCAAACGATCACGACCGATGGAGGTTCGGTCTTCACTTCTTACGAGTTTAGAGAGTTCTGTGAAGACACGGGAATTAAGCTGATCCGATCATCTCCGTACTATCCTCAAGCAAATGGGCAAGCTGAAGCGTCCAACCAGAGCCTTATCAAGCTGATCAAGAGGAAGATCGATGAGCACCCTAGGCGTTGGCACGAGGTTTTGTCAGAGGCGTTATGGGCTTATCGCATGTCATGTCATGGAGCGATAAAAACCTCGCCATACCATCTAGTCTATGGACAAGAAGCCGTATTGCCCTGGGAAATTACGGCTGGATCAAGGCGTGTCACCTTTCAGAACGATCTAACAACCGAAGAATATGCGGCCCTGATGAGTGACAGTGTTGAGGATCTGACTGAGCTTAGGCTGTGGTCTCTTGAGAAAATCAAAGAGAACAAGGCCAAGGTAGCTCGTGCATATAACAAGAAGGTGAGACCGAAGGAGTTCCACGTTGGCGATCTGGTATGGGAAGCTGTATTGCCATTGGGAACTAAGGATGCAACATATGGTAAATGGTCTCCAAATTGGCACGGGCCATACAGGGTCGATCAAGTTTTAAGGGGAAACGCGTACATGCTTGAGGAACTGGATGGCGTAAAATTCCCAGTGGCTGTCAACGGGCAACACCTCAAGAAATATTTCCCAAGCATGTGGGATGATGGACAGTGAGATATGGGGGCCGATACATGAAATCGGCCAATAAAAAAAAATGTATAGCCGATGCACAGTCATCGACTCTAGAGGTTCAAACTGTTACAAGCAGATGCCAGTTTACATAAACGAGCTACTGAAGAAATGCCTCGAAGGCGTGGAGGGCGTCAGCACGGACACGGTCCACCTCGGCGATCTCGGCTTCGTCATCTTCGTCCTTGCCCGTCACTAGCTGCTTGTTCAGGGCACGTATTTCTGCCAGATCGGTCTTCAGTTGAGCCTTGAGGCTTTCTGCTTCGTCTTGGGATCGGGCGATGGATTCTTCCTTGTCGCGGATGAGCTGTTTAGTCGCCCGGACCTTCTCTTCAAGATCTTCCAACTCCCTTTTCAAGGATGCGAGCTCGGCGGTACTGACAGAGGTGTCAGTTTTGGCATCAAGAGACGCCTTTTTCTCGTTGAGCTGCTGACATCTGTCTGCGATATTGGCCTTCAGTGGGAGTTGGGCGCGGCGCAGACTGATCCTCTCACGAGCCAACTTCACCCTTGACCCGTAGAAAGACAGAGTTACAACTGGCCAAAGCTTCACCTGCAATGCTACTGGGAGTTGGTCTTTTATTTTAGCAAGAACGCTCTTCACCTCCTCAGAACCCTCGATCAACTCTTCGATCGGGGAGGACAGCAGGGTTTTAAGACGTTGGAATTAAGGTGGAACAGCCCTGGCTCGTGGTTCATCATCAGCAACAGAGGGAGTTGGTTCGATGGATTCAGGGTCGAACGTCAGCAAGCCTGAAATATCACAACTCTGGCAGCCCGAAAAAAGCGTCAGTACGCGTCCAATGTGTAAGGATGAGCCGAAAGAAGCTAACACCTCTCCTAAGATCGAGGGGACAGCAGATGAGGAGACGACCGGTTTGTGTGTGGTTGCTGGGGGCTTGGCCAAAGTGGTAGCCGTTTCATCTGCACCTTCGGGGATTGCTGAATCCGGCTTGGCTAAAGGCATCGGCACTGCCCCAGCTTTCCCACTAGAGACGTCAGTCGTCTGCATTAAAGGTGTTTAGCCGATGTAAATGATGATAAATCGGCAGATAAAAAGAAGTAAGTGGTAAGGGCATGAAGGGTGATGATTTTCGAAACCTCCTGGCTCGACGAAGAAGCTTGCAGTCCTTTGCGAGCTCTCTTGGGACCCACAGCTGGCCCCGCCTCGACTGGTGCTCGGGGGGCAGTAGGTTCAGGGACCGACCTTTTCCTGGAAGCCGATGGTGGTGAATCTGGCTGGCTCGGTGTGATGGTCCTCTCAGAATCTGTGGGGCCTAGTTCTCCTCGATTGGTCTGAGTGTCCTCGCTAGAGGTGTCTTCGACGGAAGCCTGTGAAAAGGGAGAACCAGTAAGCACGAGCATGTCTGCAAGAATGGAAGAATGAGAAGGATCGACCAAGACATGGATCAGCCTACATGCGAGCTTTCTGGAGAAGGGCTCCGGCGCCTCAAGGTCTTCCTGGCAGCTACCTTCTTCACCACCGTTCTTGTCTTAGTTGGAACTCGAGGGGTAGCTGATTTAGGAGTTGCTTGGTTCTTGGAAGCCGATTGTGGTGTGATCGGCTGTTTCTGCATCATGACCTTTTTCAGAGGTGGCGAGTTTTTGCAGAAAAGAACCACAGGAGCTGGCGGAAAGAACTCGAAAGGGGAGCCATCACTGTGTGTAGGTTCAGGGCCATCTTGTTGCTGCAAAGAGAAAGAGTGGGTTAGTAGAAGAATCATTTGTGAGCTGCATCAAGAAAATTTACAAGTAGTGGTACCTGTTCCACGGGGATGTCATAGCCAGCATCGAGCTGCTTCAGCAACGGTCCCAGAGCTCTCCTGAAGGCATGAGTCTTCCACATCGACCACCAGTCTTCAAAGCCATCAGTTGATGAGGCGAAGGTGAGGTCATTAGGAATAGGGATGGTCAGGGCATCAAAGAAGGAGTAACACCTTTGACTGGTGAGAGGATCAGGCAGGTCGGTTCTGCTCTCCGTAAGATGGTGGAGAAAGAGATGGGGAGGTACTTGTCCAAGGCCAAATTGCCGAGCCACTACGACCGGCTGGTAGGATTCATACCCAGGCTTGATTATTCTGTTGGATGTACTCATGCCAACTGGAAGGAAACAGGGACGGATCACGATGGAAAAGAGCTGCCGAGTGCTAGTGTCATCGGCAAAATTGTCTAGCCTGAAGGAGAGTGGATTTTCAAAATGTTCTGATTCTTCCGTGTAAGGAAAGAAGATAGGATTATCCAGGCCTTGGAAGAAAATACTGAACCACTTGGATGCTTCCTGAGGGGATAGTTTACTACTTGGCAGCCTATACAAAGCTTGGTCATAGCTGGTGCATCGGATCTGCTTCCCTTTGACATCTGGAAAGGTGCAACTCGCCAAAAGGGGGAAGTTTGGGACGTGGTTTTGAAAATACAGCTGAGCCCATAGCTGAATGAACCACCAAGGACCACCTGTTTTGACTGCTATGCCAGAGAACAGCTTGACAGACATCAACTGGAGATATCGATAGACCTCTCCAAGGAACAGTTTGCCGATACCAAGTTGAGTGCCTTTGGCCAGTTCATGGGCTAAGGAGAGATAATTCTTGGTGGGAGCCAGGGAAGGGCCACAGAATATGAAATGTTCCAGCCAGAAGTTGAGAAAGGCTGTGTGTTCTTTCTCTGTGACAGGGCCCTTTGTTTTCATATGGCGTTGGAGGTAGGCACCCCAGTTCGTGCAGTCTGTTTTAGAAGACAGTTTGTAGGGGACTTTGGTCAGTTTAAAAGCAGAGGGGCTGGGTGATGTAACGTCCAGACCAGTAATCATCACCACGTCTAACAGGGTTGGTAACATGGGGCCATGACCAAACATGAAGCAGTTCAGAGCGTCAGACCAGAAGTAGCCGATGGTCTTTAGCAGATTCTCATGTTTCTCAAGGGGAGACAATGACAAATGCAAGGCATCGGCTATTCCTGTGGTTTCCCATTGGGATTGGTAAGCTCTAGCTACTCTGCTGAACCAAGAGACCCAATGTTCAGGGGGATTAGGCCAGGCTCGCAAGCAGTCAGCCCAAGAGTTTAAATCTAGGTCTTGGCTTACGAAGGGGATTCTGTTTGCTTCGCAAGAGATCAGATGGGCAGGACTAGATTCTGTGCGAGGGCCAAGACAGAGAGAATTTGGGAGAGAAGGATGCGGCAGCAGAATGTCTGAAACCTAGAAAATTTAATGGTGGAATAAGGCATTAATTCAGGTGTTCGCCATTAATTCTAGCTTCGCGTTCAGACTGCGAGGAGTAGGCGTACCTTCAGACCGGAGACCTCTGGGTTGGTGTTGGACGATTCCGCCATCTAGTTTGCCGGCGGAGATGGATCTATGCAGTTGGGGATCGAGGGTTCTTGTCGCTGTGAGCTCGATCTGGTCGTTGGGCAGTTGGAGATCTGGGTCGCCCTTTTTTGAAGGAGGTCGCAGTTTACCGTTTGAAACTGGAAAGTGGCCTTTCAGATTTGTCTAAGTGTGCGACCAAGTTTTGACCTTGTCAACGTTTTTGGGAAAGCCGATGTGTTGTCATCGGCTCTTTGAGCTTTGACTTGGTTGACTGTATGAACGTAGCAGGGTGAAAGCCGATGCGTTGCTATCGGCTTCTGGAACATCGACCTATTTTACTATCGGCAAAATTGAGTTGGAAAAGCAATCTTCGAGTTGACAAAAGCCATCTTTGTTCATTCAAAAGACGATTGCTTACAAAAGGAGCTGATTGCTTACAAAAGGAAATCTACTACTACTACTACTACTAGTTCCTAATCTAGAGGCTGAGGTCGTCGCCGCTGTCTTCGCCGTCGCCTTGTTCGCTATCATCAGCGCTTCTGTCGGCGTCGTCTTCGCTGCTGCTGATGAAGATGCCAGCAGGGGCCTCCTCGTCCTCGTCGTCGTCTTCGGTGTCCTCGCTGGACCCGGCGCGGAAGCGCTTCACCGGTGGATACTCATCGGAGGAGGTGTCCTCCTCCGACTCCTCCTCCTCGTCGGAAGATTCGACGCCGTCCCAGGACCAGGCGTCATCGCTGCTCTTCGCCTCCAGTTCCCCGTCGACGAGGAACTGCAGGCCCTCCTCGCCGTCAGTCAGGGACGCGTCGTCCTCCGACCAAGCGGCGAAATCCCAATCCCTCTTGTCCCACCATTGTGGGGCGAGAGTCTCGTACGCCGCCGTGGGCGGGTGCTCCGGCGTCGGCTCCCGGTCGCTAATGGTGTTGGAAGACTGGGAGGAACGGGCGGAAGAAGAGGAGGCCATGGAGGAGGAAGAGGGTTTTTCCGGCGGAGGAAGAAGGTTTTTTGGCTACTGGAGGAAGATGGGGACTGCAAACTGCTTAGATGAATTTAAATAAGGGGAATAGTGGGAGGCAGTTCAATGCCGTAGCAGTTTCCCAGAATGTGCTGCCGAAATCGTCGAATCATGCACTGCGAAGGAGTTGAGAAGACAGGGCGTCATGATGAGGGGGTGGCGTGACGATTCTGCTCTGCAACGCGTGACCCGATGTAAAAAAAAGGAGAAGAAGGGGAAGAAAAAACATCAACAGAGTGGTTTTGGAATTATCATTGCCAAAACCAGGGGGGCATGTGTTATCGCCATATTTTGGCCAAAGGAGGAGTTGGGCCGTAATCAAGATGGGCTTATAAGATACGTATATACAACGTGTTGTTGAATCGGCCTCGTGCGTTGATTTGGGCTAAATTGCCCGTGTATCTTATATTGTAATAGATTCCGTTTCGATTTAGGTAAGAGATAGAGTTGTAGAGTTATTCCAAAGATAGAAAGTCTCCGGACTATAAATATGTACCTAAGGTTATTGAGAAAAGGAGGACAATCACGTTCACAACAAACACAATCTCGGCGCATCGCCACCCCTTGTTTCTAGGGTTTTTCTCGGGTAAGTGCCATGCTGCCTAGATCGCATCTTGCGATCTAGGCAGTATCTACTTATGCGTTATTTGGTGTTACTCGTACTGAAGCCTTGTTGATGGCGAGTAACACTATTATCATAGATTTGTTTAGGCTAGCATCGGTACTTTTTTTTGCTATGATCGTTTAGTTATGCTACCTCTAGTTATCTCGCCGCCTTTGCACCTTTTCCCGGGTGTGAGGGTGGCATCTTGCTTGATCTTTATTTAAGTTGATTTGATCTGTTATAGTTGTGCCTTGTTCTCCAAGGTTTAGTTTGATATCCACATGATCAGGCCTTGCAAACGGGTTGAACGATCCAGTAATATGTAAGATATGTTTTGCCGATCCGAGAGGAGTTGTTCCGGGAATTGACTTTACGTTGGTTTTTAGGCCTTCTCTAGGGTTAGTTTTCTATCATCTTTTGTATCTACCAGGCTCAGTTACGTGTAGGATGTTCCAATTATGTGGTGAAAACGTTAAACTGTCGTAGATCGGTTTAACTTGTATTGATGAAGCAAAACCCCATGTTATCGTAGATCTAATACAGAACCATGGGTTAATCGGCTCTAGGAGCCGATTCACAGGGAAACCTGGGAGCCGGTCACGGCTCGAATTTTACGTATACTTGTTTACCATGCAGGAAACCAATCGAAGCAATCCTTCACCTTCCTAACCAGGTATAGGTCAGGTGGCACGCCCTCGAACCAAGCCAGGACGTGTGCCGGAGTTTTGCGGGCCGTTGCCCGAGGGACCAGGGCCCACCAGAAGTTCTGGGAGCCTCCCGGCTCTTCGTGTTGCTCGTCGCTGCTCGTCGGTGGGTTTTGGAAGGCAACAGTATGATCTTCTGACTAGGAACTAGTGTGGTTTGTGGTCATCAACCAATAGTCTACAAGTTTAGTGAGTTTTATGTATGATCTTCTGATTTGGTTGCGAGATAATCTAATTATTTATTGACATAAGACTTAGTTCTTTCCCAATCCCACCATCTGCCAAAAATCAACCTGAGCTGGCATTATCTTGTTTCCACCTAGTGAATCCATATATAAAAATCACATATTGGTTTTTGCTATGTAGATTATTGCCAGAATGAGCTAGATCTAGGGTCAGTAGTTTAATTGCATGGTGATTCATGTTAAAGGCACAATGGTGTGCAAATGGATTCTTATAAGACAATTTTTATGGCTTCATTATTTGATTATTGTACATACATACTCAATTATCTCCAATAGAAAGAAACAAGTTCCCAGTTTGTCACATGGAATGTATACCTTTATGCTAGTGAGCTATGATCATCACTTTCTTTTAATTGTGCACATCCAGATTTTCTTCACGGTTCATATGTGATATTAATGCAATGTTAAGTCCTGCATTTCCTAAACTAGCAGCGCATGATCAGTAATAGTTGTTGCATCCCAGGTTCTGCTGCATGCAGCCCAAGTCTGCAGTGCGGTTCCTATGGCCGGTTGGCATGGATAGGGAAGACATCCTACGCGGTGTTTTATCTTCACTCTTCAACTAGTGGTCTGGGGCCTACTGCAAGGCTCTATAGGTTAGTGCACTTCTGGTCATATATATAGTTGTCTACTAGTTAATTGGGTTGTGTGAAAATATTACAAGTTTATTGATTCAGTAGACTTCCCTGACAGTTGTAACAACTCAGTAAGTTATTCATTGATTTTGATATTGTTTCTACAATACATTATGTTTACTGCTGTTGTTAATGATAAATGTATGCTTTTGTTTCCAAGAAATTTTGAAAGTACGAGTGCATTAGTTGGTCATATCTCACGTTAACTTCGTTGTTTGTACTAGTTTGTGTCCTAGTACATTTGTTGTTCTATTTGGTACTTGTAGTGTCCAAGACATGCATTTTCTAAAATACATGTGTGTATTTAAGTTCCAGTAGCAATTAGTTTGAGATCTTATATTCCTATGGTACTTAATCTGTTAATTTGGAGTTGTCTTCTTATAGTTCTGTTATTTATTGTGTTTCTAGTTGAGATCTTCTATGCCTACGTTATTGTTAGAAGATATGCTTTCATTTTGATTCAGATGTCCATAATTTTCTCTTTTACAGGAGCTCCAGCCTGAAGTTGGAAGAAGGCGAGGTTTCATTTCATACTCAGGAAAGTATAGAGTAGATAGTCTTGTTTGTTTTAGCTAGTGATAAGATCTTGACTATGGAATGACTGTCGCGGGTGCAGAGCGAGTGCCGCGGCGGGCTGAACATGTTCCTCAACAGCTCGGCGGCGGAGGACGACCGGTCACTGTCATGCATGTGCCCGGTGATCCTCCACTTGAACCGCAAGCTCCCGAAGCCCATCGACCATGTCTACATGATGTACCTCCCCATCGCCTGCGGCGTCTTCCTCCCGCCTCAAGTCCTTCATCTGCTTCAGATTCCCTAAATGTTTCTTATACATATTTGAGATGGTGGTGCTCATGGTGTTTGACAATACCTAATTGCCTTTTTTTGGACTTCTTGTGTTTGACTTCTTACGCTTGCACAAATAGTCATTGGTGATGTAGATGATACAGCTGATCTTTTGCACAATACATAAGTTGAGTGTATACTGGCTGAGCGGTAAGCTTAACCTTCTGATGCATGTATCTTGAGGTACCTGACATGTTCTAAAAGAATGTAATACTATCCATTTACTGTTATATTCTCTCATTCATGCTTTAATGGAAAGCTGCATCTTGAATATATTTTTGCTCCTGTTTATAATTGTTGGCACATATTACCTTATTGGATATATCATCTCTTTTAAAAGCTACAGTACATGTTGAATAAGTTGGAGAAAGAGGAAGCGTGAAAGTTCCAGGAAGAGGAAGCATGAAGAAGTTCCAGGAAGAGGAAGCGTGAAGAAGTTTGGATTTTATTCTTTTTATAAAAAATTTATTGTATTTTGGTAGCTCCACTGATGTGAACTATGTAGAACTGTGTATGATTGTAATGTGCCGATCATAATGTGCTCTGTTTTAATCAAAATGATTTTGTATATTCTGTTGGTCTTGATTAAATTGTTAGATTTTAATTACTGAGAAAATATACACTGGCAACTGGGACCGTATGAATTATGGAACACCAGGTGTGACCGGCCCAAAATAAGAAGGCCCAAAGTAAAAATCTATCCAAAGAAAAGGCCATGCAACGAAACAAAAAAATGTCAGAATGGTGGGCTTGGCCCATGTAGCTAACCAGATTTGATGAGAAAAACAATCCAGAATAGTTGGGATAAGCCCATGTGGAATCCAGAAATGGACTGCGCTGATTTTGATTTAAGACGATTTAATTTCGTGACAATTTTGCCACGTAGGATCGGTCACGTAGGATCTGACTTGGCATGCTAGATGGCCCGTGACGATATTGGATGGTCATAGACGTTATGATGATCCAATATCGTCATAGAAAGTTATGACGATTTTATCAAAAACGTTGTTATAGTTCATTTGTGACGCCCAGCTTTCGATGATCTCAAAATCGTCATAAAATCGTCATAAACAGACTATTATGACGATTCTGTGACGAAAATAGAGGGTCATATATTGCCAGATTCCTTGTAGTGATCATGCTCTTGGGACAGCCCCCAGAAAGACTTGTTGGCCTCTCGGGCTAGATCCTCGACGATCATTTGTTTAGAAGTATCGGCCTTGTCATTAGTCGACATGTTTGCACTTTATTAGTAAAAAAGAGGCAAAACGTTAGCACAAATATCGACCGAAAAATTCGGCATGACCTTTGATAATTTTTGGACGTACGAGTGCCCATTTCTCAACCGAAAAGGAAGTGAGTCAACACTTCGGGAGAAACAGGCAACTCAATTGAAATCCCTGCAAGAAAAAGCACCCCCAGCCCCATTTATAACCCCATTTGACACCATCCAACTTCATCCAACACCATCTCATTCACAAAATAAACAAACTCTGTAGCACCATCTCATTCACAGATTCAAATGAAGCATAACAGATCCTAGTAGACAGCAGCCCCATCAAAGATTCAACTGAGCATTACTGAATAGCACTACTAAACCATAAGAGATTCAAATGATCATAATAGATTCAAATGAGCATTACCTAACCATAGTAAATTGCAGCCCCATCATTTATAGGAGAAACTATAACATCCCAAAAATATTAAACTAGAATCATCAAACTCTAATCATCAAAATTAGGGTCAACAAAATACTTTTCCAATTAAAAATAGGAAAGCATTCATATGTGTATGCATTACAATTTGGATTATTTTGAAGTGCCATGATTATGTGTTTCTTTGCTTGGAAAATGATTCTTAGGTGAAATAAACATCATCTAAACAATCCTCACACTTTTCCCAAAGACAAATAAATCAAAACAAACAAATTAAATGAATGGTTACTTTGGCCAAATTAACTCCCATGCCTACTTTGGCTATATCTAACTTTCAGAACTTAATAGAAACATGTATGGATCTTTGTGCCCCTTGATAGTACTCATAACAAGGTACCAAGGCCCACCTTGTGATCATCCAAAAACATTTGAATGCATAGTTTAAATGACAGTTTAAAATTGAATCTATTTCATATGGGAAGATCCCACTATTTCAAAAACCACTCAAACAAGCTCAATTTTCAAAACCCAAGAAACCACATAATCCTCAACACATGCCTAGCACACCCACCAAAAATATTTTCAAAATTCAATACTCAAGTTCTTTCGGCCATTTCATCAAACACTTGGAGACAACAAATCAAACTGGCCAAACTTCACTGTTTTGAGCAGTAATTTGGCTAAGCATTGTTCACCATTGATCACATTTGTCTCCCCCGGTGCCAACCAGTGCCTTGACCACCCCTAGACCCTACCCTTTGCACCATGCCATGCCAACCCGAAGGACCCCTTGCCAGCCGACCATGGCTAGCTAGCCAGAGCAAGCACCAAGCCTAAAAACCATGTCTAGGACACAGGCCACCGTCCACCTCCACCCCCTATCCAGAGCTCGAACCCTGCTAGCCACTAGACCACACGCCCAAGCCATGCCAAGCTTCTCTGAGCGACAGACCGTGCGCCGCCCTCACCGCGTGCACGCGTAATCACCACCTCCCTAGAAACCCTGCAGACACCCCGTTCGCCGCCCCATGCCTCACATCCACCGCTCGCCGTCGAAGACGCCGCCTCTGCCGCGCAGAGCACCGCACGTTCCCGACCGTTTGCCACCGCCCCTACACGCGCATTAAAGCTCTAGAGCATCGCCAGGAGACCGCCCGTCGATCGACAACCTTGGCCATACCTCTAGCCGCCCGTAGCCGTTTCGCCACCGTCGCCTTCCCATCCCTCTCGGTCTCGCCGTCGGGCCTATAAAAGGAGACGACCCCCGCTCGATTTCTTCACACCATATCACTCCCCTCACCTCACTGATCGTGCCACCCCTTAGGCAGAGCAAGGCGAGCAGCGCATCGCCGGAATTGCGCCGGAGCAGGCCACCTCTGGAGAAGAAGGGAGCCGTTGATTTCTTCCACTCCCGGAGCTGCCGCGACCACCCTTGAGTTCGCCATCATCGACTTTGTTGTTTGCCCGCCTCGCCGTCGTCACTAGATCCCCGGTATGCCCCCTATACACCCCCACCGAGACGCTACGGTTCAAGCTCGCCGGTGGCCTATTCATCATCGACGACGACCCTCAGCCGTCGGTCTTCATTCTAATCCAACGCACCACATCGCCCCGTACCGCTTCGCTTTTAAAGAGCCACTGACCAGTAGACCCCGCCTGTCAGTTGCACCCTGTAACACCCTCAGAATCGGCCCTATGCAAGTTTCAGCGCTTCCCGCCAAACCCGCATAGAAACGATTCAAAGGTGCCCACCAGGCACTTGCGTGCGGGTGGAAAACGAAGTAATATCATTACACAATAGTCCTCGATGGAACCCACAAAACATATATATACAACAGCGACTCAAAGAGTCAAGAATACAGATATACAATACAAAGATCCAAATCACCTTTAAAATGATATAGCGTCCGAGTACGGACAAGATGCAAATTGAGCTAAGAGCCCTGAAGAATAACCAATGGCGTCCATAACCCTGCCCAGGCCAAGCCGGAAGGGTAACCCTGCTAACGACGTCGATCTCAAAACCTGCTTAAACAAAAGGGGTGCCGACAAAGGGCAAAGGAAAAAGAGAGAGCGGTCAGTACTGAGGCCAGTACACGGCGAGGCTAGAATTCGGTGGTCCTCGCCTACATAGGTATGGTGGACTAAGCGGCAGCGCAGCATGCACTAAACAACCTATAGAGACTCGATATAACTGTCGGCTACCAGAGAGGGGTAAGAAAGACCTATTCGGAACCAACGTGATACTACCACCAAACATACCCATCCTGGTGTTTCCCCCTCGAGACCAAACGAGGAAGTCAACCGAGGAACTCACACCGTTGGCAGTTTTATATTTTCATTTATTGTTGCAGCAATTACTAGTCAGGTATAGATAGAATGAGTCGTCCTGATATATTAAGCAGTGGGCAGTTTTAGTTAACCATTCCGTTGTAGTTGCAACACTTACTAGTCAGATACAATTAGCATGAGATATCCCCAAACCCAGCAGTTGTTGGTACTTTTATTTAGCCATTCCGTTGCAGTTAAGCTGATTACTAGTCATATCAGATACAAATCAAATTATAACAGTAAACTTTAGTTATAGTTGTCTATGATCGAGAACTGTGCTCCAAGTCGTCCATAACTGTGGCATCCCGCAAAAAAAAGCCACTACTAGAAAATCGCGTTGTTTTTGTGCATTGCATCATCATG
Organism: Avena sativa; assembly: GCA_916181665.1. NCBI lineage: Eukaryota > Viridiplantae > Streptophyta > Magnoliopsida > Poales > Poaceae > Avena > Avena sativa. The sequence continues at coordinate 16,896,794 of OV702296.1, forward strand.
ACCGCATGCTCATGTCATCATGCCACATTGCATTTGAGCATCGTCATCATCTTGCATTTGCTTGCATAAAACTATTTTCGGGAAAACCTAATTTGTTTTCTAAACGCCCCGTCTTTATTCAAACGCAAAACCCGTCTCCGGATTATTTTGTTTTGTCTGCTATCGGTTTGGAAAAGCCCTGTTTGAAGTAAATAAAATATTTAATTATTTTTAGTGGGGCAGTCGAACGGGCCGATTCGACCTAGTCGACCACCCCCGGAATAAAATCGGTCCACCTAAACCAGCCCACCCGAATCCTAAAACTACCCAAACCTATCCTACCCACCTATCCCAGCTCGCCACCTCACCCCTCCCCCAATTCCCTACCCACCTTGCCACCTCATCAATCCCCCTCTTTTTCCCCTCTCCCTCTCTCACACAGCCCCACCTACCCCCTCTCCCTTACAACCTGGCCCCACCCTCCTGGCCCACCTCCTCTCTATCTCCCTCCCCCTCTCTCTCCCTGGGTCCCACCCCAACCCCACACACCGACACACCCACGCACACCCCACAGCCACTCTCTCCACCCCCACACCGAATCCCACCCTGGCCCCGCGTGGCCCACCCCGGTCCCACCACCCACCAACCCCACTCTTCCTCTCTCCCCTTCCCTCGTCTCTCCCACGCGACCCCGCCCCCTTTCTTCTCCCCGTGCGGCGCTCTCCGCCTCCACCCCCCTCCTCCGGCTGCCTCGCCGGCCCCGGCCCCTCCAGGCGCCGCCACGTCGCGACCTCCTCCTCCAGGCGCCGCCGTCCCGCCCTTCTCCTTCGCTCCTCCAAGCGCCGTCGCCGCTCCCGCTCCCTCACCTCCGCCGGCGACCCTCCCCGACGCGCCCGTTCCTCCGCGCCTCCCCCACCTCGCCATCCCACCCCCCCCCCCCCCCCGCGGACCCCGTTCCCCCCAACGCCTCTGCTCTCCTTCCATCCCGTCACCAAGCCACCTCCCCGTCGCCGCGGCTCCACCCGACGCCGGCCCGCCTCCTCTCCTCCAGGCGTGGCCGCCCGACCCCGTGCTCTGACGCCCGCCTCCGCCCTGCGCGTCTTCGCCTCGCCGTCGAGCCCCCTCCTCCCTGCCGCTGCGGGCTCCTCCCTCACCGGCCAGACGCAGCACGCCCGCCTCCTCCCCTCGCAGCGCGCGCGCCGCCGCCGCAGGCCAGCGCCGCCGCGTTCCCTCCTTCCCCGACCTCGTGCCTCCCCCTCGCCGGCCTGCCTCGCCTCTCCAACCTCGCCCCTCCGTCGGCTGCTGGGTGCGACCCCAAGACCTCCTGCGCCTCTGCATCCCGCGGCCGTGCGCCTCCATCACCGCTCCTGCTTGTGTGCATCGTTTCCTGCTTGTGTCTCAACAGGACCTAGCCCCGCGTGCAACCAGATCCTTGTTTTGGTCTTGGTCTTTTGCCCGACGCTGAAGTCCATCTTGGTTTCAAGGCTGCTATCGGTTCTCCAGGACAAGATAGACAGCATCCTGCCTCCGGTGCCGAAGACCGAGACGATGACTACGCATCGAGATGATCCATAACCTCCACAAGGACATCGTGTTGCTACCAGGGTATCGCGAGGAGCCTCGGACACCGAGACCCGCGAAGACCGATCCCGGCGTCCGAGACCCCGAAGGCCGATCTCGCCGAACCCGAACCCTGGAACCCCGCCAAGATCTTCATCGAAACCCGAGAACTCCGCCGAGGTACCCGGGAATCTCCTACATGGAACCATCGGGTCACGCAAGACCATCGACGCCACACCCGAGTCCGGCACCGACACCCGACAACCTCAACATATGACGCCAAGGTCTTCTCCCCGGAACGTCGAGTGCTCCTTTCCGGATCCGAAGCCGCCAAGATCGCCATGGAATGACAAGCACTTCACCCCGGACGACAAGTTCTCCTTCCTGGAAGCATTGACGCTCGTGCGACAAGACCTACCTCCCCTATCCGAAGACCCTAAATCCCGGAGTCCGAGAACGATCCCGTCGAACCCTGAACCCTGAGACCGAACCCCGAACCCCGGAACCCCAAGATCGTCGAACCCTAATGTGTGAACCTTTTCCCGAGCCCCTATTTTATAAATGCTAAATATAAAACTTGTTGCATATTAAATTGTCATACTCGCATGCATATTGTGTGGTTTGGGGGCCTTATGCCGATTCACCTTATAATTAAATATGGGGCCCATATGCGGACAAATATAGTCTTATATTGGCCTCATTTAAATTTGTGTAGCGAACCGGTGCTATCTTTTGCCATGTTAAGACAACATGAACCACCTATTTAATTGTCGGAACCCCGGTTCCGCTTAATACGACCTAATTGCATCGCACCTTTGCCATGTCATACATCATACATGCATCATGCCTGATCTTTTGTCGTAGTATTAAATATTGCATCCGATGTTTATTCTAGTGTTTTGCTTCTTCGCGAATAAGGCCGTTGAGTTGATGCGAGTGTCGACCCGATCTTCGGTTGAACCTCCGACAATGTTTTCAGGCGAGCATCTCCCCCTTTCTACCTATCTTACTTTTATAGTATTTATTCCCTCCTGTTGATTTATTGCTATCCGTGTTGCGATGCTCTAGTTTCCGTACCCGTGATATCCCTTGTCGCCTTATATTGCCTTGGACACATCCTATTACCTGTTGTTTGGTAGATAGTTGGACTTGCGCGTCGTAGTCGCTTGCTCAAGTGCTGTTGCGTGTCGACCAGAACCACAGTTGTTGGAGTATTGCCGCATGTTTGATGGTGGAGATGATCATGGTTTTACTTACCGTCCATTTTACTTACTGTTTAACAACTAAAAATTGAAGTAAGTAAGCAGAGGCACAGGTGGGCAATAGATGTTATTTGGTTGTTAACCGTCCACTTGTGTCCCGTAGGACCCCGAGTGCTTGATACCTGTTCCTTGATTAATCGCGCTATCCACATCCGGGAGGATTATGGGACCCCCCTGAGCCAGAGCTTGATTCATTCTTATTTCTTGGGGCCACAAACTAGTTTGAGGTTTTATTTACGTTCCTGTACTTATGCCATGCTTTACTGCTTTATTTATGATTGTGCGAGGAGCACACTGTACTGTTTAGGTAAGCGGAGTGTTTTCGCTGTATCGACAATCCCAGTTTTGGGTTCCCAGTCGTTTACAGCCATTGTCGCAAACCATGAGTCCGTCTCGGAGTCAGCTAGCTTCGTTGCGGGTCTACTCAATGGGGTGGCCCCCTGAAATATTTCTGAATCCTGTGATTGCTTTGTCGTGAAGGCCTCGTTGGGTTTTGATTTGGTTTTTCCGAGGTTGATCGAGTGTGTGTTTCTATTGGTGCACTCCGGCCGGGTAAAACTTTCTGAAAGTCGTGTCCGCGGTTATGGACGACTTGGAGCACAGTATCTCGATCATAGACAACTACAACTAAAGTAGTGCTATAAACCTGACTTTATAATGACTAGTAATCAGCTTCACTATAATGGAATGGCTAAATAAAACTGCCAACAATTGCTTGTTTGGGTTGTCGCTTGCGACCATTGTACCTGACTAGTAAGTATTGCAACTACAACGGAATGGCTGAATAAAAGTACCAACAACTGCTGGGCTTTTGGGATATCTCATGCTAATTGTATCTGACTAGTAAGTGTTGCAACTACAACGGAAAGGTTAACTAAAACGGCCCACTGCTTATTTTTATCAGGATGATTATCTACACCTGACTAGTAATTGCTGCAACAATAACTGAATAAATAAAACTGCCAACTGTGTGAGTTCCTCGGTTGACTTCCTCGATTGGTCTCGAGGGGAAATACCAGGATGGGTTTGTTTGGTGTTAGATTCAGGTTGGATCCGAATAGGCCTTTCTTATCCCTCTCTGATAGCCGATAGTTATATCGAGTCCCTATAGGTTATCTAGTGCATGCTGCCGCTGCCGCTTCAGTCCACCATACCTATGTAGGCGAGGACCGCTGAATTCTAGTCTCGCCGTGTACTGGCCTCAGTACTGACGCTCCTCTTTTTCCTTGGCCCTTTGTCGGCACCCCTTTTGTTTAAGCAGGTTTGAGATCAACGTCGTTAGCAGGGTTACCCTTCCGGCTTGGCCTGGGCAGGGTTATGGACGCCATTGGTTATTCTTCAGGTCTCTTAGCCCCATTTGCATCTTGTCCGTAGTCGGACGCTCTATCATTTTCAAGGTGATTTGGATCTTTGTATATTATATATGTATTCTTGACTCATTGAGTCGATGTTATATATATCTGTTCTGTGGGTCCCATCGAGGACTGTTGTGTAACGTTATTACTTCGTTTTCCACCCGCACGAAAGTGCCTGGTGGGCACCTTTGAATCGTTTCTATGCGGGTTTAGCGGGAATCGCTAAAACTTGCATAGGGTCGATTCTGAGGGTGTTACAGAGGCGTATCAGAGCTCAGCAGTTGCGATACCCCACAAGTCCAGCCTGTAGGATAACCTAGCTAACGGCCGCAGTAGAGTGTCAAAACTATTTTTGAAAATCGGTTGGATAGTTCTGATTAGGTCTGCTTTTACTCCTTACCCCTCTGCTATTCTCCTCTTATCTCTACGCGTTTTGAATCCGCTCTCTTCTCTTTCTTCGAGTCCAGGAATTCTCGTGGTTGGGTTTCCGTCGTACCTTCAGGGTTTCGCTTCCTCCTCTGATAACGGTGTTCTACCATCCGGTGTTCATGCTGCCTGAGGAATCCGTCTACTGCGGTACCATTCTTTGTTCCTTGTTTGTGCCTTCCGGTGTTTTCCGGCATGACGACATCATCTACGCCAGATCCGATGCAGAGTCTGCATTACTCCTTTGCTTCCGAACCTCGCTTGTCGAGATCTTCAGTCTGAATTCCGAGAGTTGGTTGCATAATCCGCCTATTCGTGTGCAGAGTAATGGTTTGGGTGCGCGATGGACTGATCACCATCCGACTACTCTTATCATTCGCTCTTGTACATCGAATCAGTGGATCCAGCAATTTTACTTCGTCCACGGAAGTTAGGGGTGGCTTTATTTGTTGACGCCTCTACCTTCGACCTTTTGTTCCCGGAGTGTTCCCTCGACGATCAGGGACAACGACCTCTTGTTAGTGGTGTCGCGAGGATCTACACGAAGCGAGAAGATTCAGGTCACCGCCCTTCTTCCCGGTACCTTGAGGCGGATCTCGAGGGCGAGATCCATTGTTAGTGGTGTCCAATTGTGGCATCCCGCAAAAAAAAAACCGCTACTAGAAAATCGCGTTGTTTTTGTGCATTGCATCATCATGACCGCATGCTCATGTCATCATGCCACATTGCATTTGAGCATCGTCATCATCTTGCATTTGCTTGCATAAAACTATTTTCGGGAAAACCTAATTTGTTTTCTAAACGCCCCGTCTTTATTCAAACGCAAAACCCGGGTCTCCGGATTATTTTGTTTTGTCTGCTATCGGTTTGCAAAAGCCCTGTTTGAAGTAAATAAAATATTTAATTATTTTTAGAGGGGCAGTCGAACGGGCCGATTCGACCCAGTCGACCACCCCCGGAATAAAATCGGTCCACCTAAACCAGCCCACCCGAATCCTAAAACTACCCAAACCTATCCTACCCACCTATCCCAGCTCGCCACCTCACCCCTCCCCCAATTCCCTACCCACCTTGCCACCTCATCAATCCCCCTCTTTTTCCCCTCTCCCTCTCTCACACAGCCCCACCTACCCCCTCTCCCTTACAACCTGGCCCCACCCTCCTGGCCCACCTCCTCTCTCTCTCCCTCCCCCTCTCTCTCCCTGGGTCCCACCCCAACCCCACACACCGACACACCCACGCACACCCCACAGCCACTCTCTCCACCCCCACACCGAATCCCACCCTGGCCCCGCGTGGCCCACCCCGGTCCCACCACCCACCGACCCCGCTCTTCCTCTCTCCCTTCCATCGTCTCTCCCACGTGACCCTGCCCCCTTTCTTCTCCCCGTGCGGCGCTCTCCGCCTCCACCCCCCTCCTCCGGCTGCCTCGCCGGCCCCGGACCCTCCAGGCGCCGCCACGTCGCGACCTCCTCCTCCAGGCGCCGCCGTCCCGCCCTTCTCCTCCGCTCCTCCAAGCGCCGTCGCCGCTCCCGCTCCCTCACCGCCGCCGGCAACCCTCCCCGACGCGCCCGTGCCTCCGCGCCTCCCCCACCTCGCCATCCCACACCCCCCCCCCCCCCCCCGCGGACCCCGTTCCCCCCAACGCCTCTGCTCTCCTTCCATCCCGTCACCAAGCCACCTCCCCGTCGCCGGGGCTCCACCCGACGCCGGCCCGCCTCCGCTCCTCCAGGCGCGGCCGCCCGACCCCGTGCTCTGACGCCCGCCTCCGCCCTGCGCGTCTTCGCCTCGCCGTCGAGCCCCCTCCTCCCTGCCGCTGCGGGCTCCTCCCTCACCGGCCAGACGCAACACGCTCGCCTCCTCCCCTCGCAACGCGCGCGCCGCCGCCGTAGGCCAGCGCCGCCGCGGCCCCTCCTTCCCCGACCTCGAGCCTCCCCCTCGCCGGCCTGCCTCGCCTCTCCAACCTCGCCCCTCCGTCGGCTGATGGGTGCGACCCCAAGACCTCCTGCGCCTCTGCATCCCGCGGCCGTGCGCCTCCATCACCGCTCCTGCTTGTGTGCATCGTTTCCTGCTTGTGTCTCAATAGGAGCTAGCCCCGCGTGCAACCAGATCCTTGTTTTGGTCTTGGTCTTTTGCCCGACGCTGAAGTCCATCTTGGTTTCAAGGCTGCTATCGGTTCTCCAGGACAAGATAGACAACATCCTGCCTCCGGTGCCGAAGACCGAGACGATGACTACGCATCGAGATGATTCGCAACCTCCACAAGGACATCGTGTTGCCACCAGGGTATCGCGAGGAGCCTCGGACACCGAGACCTGCGAAGACCGATCCCGGCGTCCGAGATCCCGAAGGCCGATCTCGCCGAACCCGAACCCTGGAACCCCGCCAAGATCTTCATCGAAACCCGAGAACTCCGCCGAGGTACCCGGGAATCTCCTACATGGAACCATCGGGTCACGCAAGACCATCGACGCCACACCCGAGTCCGGCACCGACACCCGACAACCTCAACATATGACGCCAAGGTCTTCTCCCCGGAACGTCGAGTGCTCCTTTCCGGATCCGAAGCCGCCAAGATCGCCATGGAATGACAAGCACTTCACCCCGGACGACAAGTTCTCCTTCCTGGAAGCATTGACGCTCGTGCGACAAGACCTACCTCCCCGATCCGAAGACCCTAAATCCCGGAGTCCGAGAACGATCCCGTCGAACCCTGAACCCTGAGACCGAACCCCGAACCCCGGAACCCCAAGATTGTCGAACCCTAATGTGTGAACCTTTTCCCGAGCCCCTATTTTATAAATGCTAAATATAAAACTTGTTGCATATTAAATTGTCATACTCGCATGCATATTGTGTGGTTTGGGGGCCTTATGCCGATTCACCTTATAATTAAATATGGGGCCCATATGCGGACAAATCTAGTCTTATATTGGCCTCATTTCAATTTGTGTAGCGAACCGGTGTTATCTTTTGCCATGTTAAGACAACATTTAAAATGCAGGGTAGCTAAACAACATGAACCACCTATTTAATTGTCGGAACAGCGGTTCCGCTTAATACGACCTAATTGCATCGCACCTTTGCCATGTCATACATCATACATGCATCATGCCCGATCTTTTGTCGTAGTATTAAATATTGCATCCGATGTTTATTCTAGTGTTTTGCTTCTTCGCGGATAAGGCCGTTGAGTTGATGCGAGTGTCGACCCGATCTTCGGTTGAACCTCCGACAATGTTTTCAGGCGAGCATCTCCCCCTTTCTACCTATCTTACTTTTATAGTATTTATTCCCTCCTGTTGATCTATTGCTATCCGTGTTGCGATGCTCTAGTTTCCGTACCCGTGATATCCCTTGTCGCCTTATATTGCCTTGGACACATCCTATTACCTGTTGTTTGGTAGATAGTTGGACTTGCGCGTCGTAGTCGCTTGCTCAAGTGCTGTTGCGTGTCGACCAGAACCACAGTTGTTGGAGTATTGCCGCATGTTTGATGGTGGAGATGATCATGGTTTTACTTACCGTCCATTTTACTTACTGTTTAACAACTAAAAATTGAAGTAAGTAAGCAGAGGCACAGGTGGGCAATAGATGTTATTTGGTTGTTAACCGTCCACTTGTGTCCCGTAGGACCCCGAGTGCTTGATACCTGTTCCTTGATTAATCGCGCTATCCACATCCGGGAGGATTATGGGACCCCCCTGAGCCAGAGCTTGATTCATTCTTATTTCTTGGGGCCACAAACTAGTTTGAGGTTTTATTTACGATCCTGTACTTATGCCATGCTTTACTGCTTTATTTACGATTGTGCGAGGAGCACACTGTACTGTTTAGGTAAGCGGAGTGTTTTCGCGGTATCGACAATCCCAGTTTTGGGTTCCCAGTCGTTTACAGCCATTGTCGCAAACCTTGAGTCCGTCTCGGAGTCATCTAGCTTCGTTGCGGGTCTACTCAATGGGGTGGCCCCCTGAAATATTTCTGAATCCTGTGATTGCTTTGTCGTGAAGGCCTCGTTGGGTTTTGATTTGGTTTTTCCGAGGTTGATCGAGTGTGTGTTGCTATTGGTGCACCCCGGCCGGGTAAAACTTTCTGAAAGCCGTGTCCGTGGTAATGGACGACTTGGAGCACAGTATCTCGATCATAGACAACTACAACTAAAGTAGTGCTATAAACCTGACTTTATAATGACTAGTAATCAGCTTCACTATAATGGAATGGCTAAATAAAACTGCCAACAATTGCTTGTTTGGGTTGTCGCTTGCGACCATTGTACCTGACTAGTAAGTATTGCAACTACAACGGAATGGCTGAATAAAAGTACCAACAACTGCTGGGTTTTTGGGATATCTCATGCTAATTGTATCTGACTAGTAAGTGTTGAAACTACAACGGAATGGTTAACTAAAACGGCCCACTGCTTATTTTTATCAGGATGATTATCTACACCTGACTAGTAATTGCTGCAACGATAACTGAATAAATAAAACTGCCAACTGTGTGAGTTCCTCGGTTGACTTCCTAGATTGGTCTCGAGGGGGAAATACCAGGATGGGTTTGTTTGGTGTTAGATTCAGGTTGGATCCGAATAGGCCTTTCTTATCCCTCTCTGATAGCCGACAGTTATATCGAGTCCCTATAGGTTGTCTAGTGCATGCTGCCGCTGCCGCTTCAGTCCACCATACCTATGTAGGCGAGGACCGCCGAATTCTAGTCTCGCCGTGTACTGGCCTCAGTACTGACGCTCCTCTTTTTCCTTGGCCCTTTGTCGGCACCCCTTTTGTTTAAGAAGGTTTGAGATCGACGTCGTTAGCAGGGTTACCCTTCCGGCTTGGCCTGGGCAGGGTTATGGACGCCATTGGTTATTCTTCAGGGCTCTTATCCCCATTTGCATCTTGTTCGTAGTCGGACGCTCTATCATTTTCAAGGTGATTTGGATCTTTGTATATTATATATGTATTCTTGACTCATTGAGTCACTGTTATATATATATATATATATATGTTCTGTGGGTCCCATCGAGGACTGTTGTGTAATGTTATTACTTCGTTTTCCACCCGCACGAAAGTGCCTGGTGGGCACCTTTGAATCGTTTCTATGCGGGTTTGGCGGGAATCGCTGAAACTTGCATAGGGTCGATTCTGAGGGTGTTACAATAACCGCGGACACGGCTTCTCGAAAAGATTTAACCCTGCAGGGGTGCACCAAAGTTTCCACACGCACCTACACCCTTGTTGTCAGATCAGGTAGGTACAAGATCACAAAACATACACCCAACGGTATGTCGACGGGGTTTCGGACATGACGTTTCCCAGACCCAAAGCAAGCACGGGGGGCCACCCCACTAAGCTACCAGCAACGAAGTTGGCCGGCTCCGGAACGGACCCAGGGTTTGCGTCAGTGGCTGTAAACGACCGGGAACCCGAAAGTGTGACTGGGCTTGTCGATACCGCGAAAACACTCCGCTTACCTAAACAGTACAGGTGCTCCTCGCACAATCTTAAATAAAGCAGTAAAACATGGCATAAGTACAGGATAGTAATAAAGCCCCAAACTACTTGTGGCCCCCAGTACAGTACTTGGAATCAGGTACTAAATCGATGGGGGTGCCCATACACCCCACCTGTGGTTAGCGCGCTCGATCTCGGAACAGGTGTCAAGAACTCGGGGTCCTACGGGACACAAGTGGACGGTTAACAACCAAATAACATCTATTGCCCACCTGTGCCTCTGCATTTACCTACTTTCAATTTTAGTTATTAAACAATAATTAAAGCCATGATCATCTCCAACATTAAACATCCGGCAATACTCCAACAACTGTGGTACTGGACAACACGCAACAGCACTTGAGCAAGCGACTACGACGCGCAGGTCCAACTATCTACCAAACAACAGGTAATAGGATGTGTCCAAGGCAATATAAGGCCGCAAGGGATATCACGGGTACGGAAACTAGAGCATCGCAAAACAGATAGCAATAGATCAACAGGGGGAAATAAAGACTATAAATGCAAAATAGGTAGAAGGGGAAGGGATGCTCGCCTGAAAACATTTCCGAAGGTTTATCTGAAGGTCGGGTCGACTCTCGCATCAACTCATCGGCCTAATCCGTGAAGAAGCAAAGCACTAGAAGAAACACCGGATGCACTATTTAATACTACGGTAGAAAATCGTGCATGATGCATGTATGATGTATGACATGGCAAGGTGCGATGCAATTAGTCAATATTAAGCGGAACCGGGGGTCCCGACAATTAAATATATGGTTCTAGTTGTTTAGATACCCCGCATTTTAAATGTTGTCTTAACATGGCAAAATATATCACCGGTTCGCTACACAAATTTAAATGGGACCAATATTGGACTAGATTCGCCCGCATATGGCCTCCATGTTTAATTTAGGTGAATCGGCATAATGCCCCCAAACCACACAAATATGTATGCAAGCATGGCAATTTTATATGCAACAAGTAGTATTATTTATAAAATATAGGTCACGGAAAAGAGGGTCACACTTTGGGGTTCGGCGAACTTGGGCTCCGAGGGGTTCGGGGTCGGGTCTCAGGGTTCGACGGGAGAATGGCTCGACGAGATCGTTCTCGGACAACGGAAGTAGATATTGTCGCATCCGGGAAGAAGGACCTGGTTTGCTGTCGGGGGCGCATTGGATTCGCCCGGGTCGGTGTCGATCTTGTCGTCACGAAGATCTTGTTGGGACCTCGTATTGGGTCGGTCTTGGCGTTCGGGAAGAAGAACTTAGCGTGCGACGTCGTCGGCATCGGTGCGGGAAGGAGGTCTTGTCGTTCCATGTCGGTGACCTTGGCATCCGGGTTCTCGGCGAACTTGGCGTCCGGGAAGGAGTACTTGATGGTCTCGGAGCGGTTTTGGGTTCGGGTCTTGGAGTCCGTGTTGGAGGGCTTGTGTAGGAGCGCTTGATAACCCGCGAGGAAGTTCTTGTCGGTGACTACCTTGAATGGGCGCCGGTGGTTCATCGGGTTCGATCGGGTCAGCGTCGATCTTGGGATCTGCCCTTCCACGGTCTTCGGTTGGCCTTATGATCGACACAGTTCTTTCAGATGACACCACATTACCTTTACATGATCACCAACTCCTTGTCGTTGTATAACCACAGACAGACTTGGAAAGAAACCCACATGGGAGTCTCGATAGCCTTGGGTTCACAGGACAGAAGCCTCGAGTGACCAGCACATGCGGTGCATGGGTCAACCTAAGAAGCCCAGAGCATAGGGCGGCCACGGTTTGGGAAAGCTCGTCGGGAGGCCCACGCGTAGGAGGACCCTGGATGCCGGCAGGTGGTTCAGGGAGGTGATGCCAGTGAGGTCGCAGCAACGACGCCAGGGACACAGGGCACGACATCAGGGCCTCGCGGCAGAGGCGGTGGTGGACACGGGGAGGAGGGGAAGCCGAGGTTGAGGGGTGTGCAGCGGAGGGCGCTCGGACGGTGACGGGCTCGGGAGCGGCGACCGAGGCGAGGCGGAGGATGGAGACAAGGGAGGGATTCGTGGACGCCGGGCACAGAGCTTGCAGGCAGCGGCGCGTGCTTGCTGGGGAGGCGGCCGGGACGAGGTTGCAGGGAGAGTAGGCGGCGGAGGGGTCAGCAAGGAGAAGCGCGGGAGGATGCCGGGGGTGCACGGGGCGACGGCGGAGGAAGGGCGAGCTTGGCGGCGGCTCAGAGAGGACAATGGAAGGGTGATGCGGGCGGCCGACGAAGAGGAGAGGGGGCGCCAGCGATGCGGACGAGGTGGCGGCCAGGGGCGGCACCGGGAATGTGGGGAGGGGATCTGGCGGTGGTCGCGCGGGTTGGGGATGGAGGCGAGAGCGACATGGGGAGCGAGAGGGGCGGGTCCGCGGGGTGGGGCCAAGGAGGAGCGGGGTGGACGGAAAGTGGGAGACGGGGCAGGGAGGTGGGGTCAGGGTGCAGGCGGGAGCGGGGGCTGGTGCGGGCGCGGCGGGTGTGTCCGCTGGCGGGGTGGGGCCCAGGGGTGACGGTAGGTGGCGGGCTGGGATTGGATGGGAGGGAAGGGAGTGGTGAGGTGGCGGGTGGTGATTGGCCGGGGTGAGGTGGAGGGCTGGATAGGACTAGAGTGGGTAGAGTATTTGGTAGCAAAGGGGTTTGGGGATAGACAGGGTAGAGTTTTAATTTGGAGGTGGCCGGCTAGGCTTTCGGGCCTGCTGGCTGCCTCCCAAAAATAATTTAAAGTATTTTATTATTCAAAACGGGGCTTTTGAAAACCGTTGGCAGACAAAACAAAATATTCCGGAGACCCGGATTTTGGATTTGAAATAACGGCGGGGTATTTAGAAAACAAAATATGTTTTTCGAAAATAGTTTCAGACAAACAAATGCATGATGATGACGATGCTCAAATGCAATGTGGCATGATGACATGAGCATGCGGTCATGATGATGCAATGCACAAAAACAACGCGATTTTCTAGTAGTGGTTTTTGCGGGATGCCACAATTCGACACCACTAACAATGGATCTCGCCCTCGAGATCCGCCTCATGGTACCGGGAAGAAGGGCGGCGATCTGAATCTTCTCGCATCGTGTAGATCCTCGCAACACCACTAATAAGAGGTCGTTGCCTGTGATCGTCGAGAGAACACTCCGGGAACAAAAGGTCGAAGGTAGAGGTATCAACAAATAAAGCCACCTCTAGCTTCGATGGAAAGAGGGAACCGATGCATTCTCATCCACTTCCATGTACACAAGCGAATAGAGTGAGTAGTCGGCATGGGGGCCAATCCATCACGCACCCAAACTATTACTCTGCACAATCAGTAGAAAAGCGTGCAACCATTCTCGGAATCAGACTGAAGATCTCGACAATCGAGGTTCAGAACAGAGGAGTGATGCAGACTCTGCATCGGATCTGGCGTAGATGATGTCGTCGCGTCGGAAAACATCGGAAGGCACGCGAAGGAACAAAGAGAAGTCCACCAGACGAAGGATTCCTCGGGTAGCGTGAAGACCAGATGTAGCAACACCGTTACCAAAGGAGGAAGCGAAACCCTGAAGGTACGATGGAACCCAACCACGAGAAATCCTGGACTCGAAGAGAGAGAAGAGAGCGGATGCAAAACACGCAGAGGTGAGAGGAGAGCAGCAGAGGGGTAAGGAGTAAAATTAGACCTAATCAGAACTATCCAACCGATTTTTCAAAAATAGTTTTGACACTCTACTTCGGCCGTTAGCTAGGTTATCCTACAGGCTGGACTTGTGGGGTATCGCAACTGCTGAGCTCTGATACCACTCTGTAACACCCTCAGAATCGGCCCTATGCAAGTTTCAGCGCTTCCCGCCAAACCCGCATAGAAACGATTCAAAGGTGCCCACCAGGCACTTGCGTGCAGGTGGAAAACGAAGTAATATCATTACACAATAGTCCTCGATGGAACCCACAAAACATATATATACAACAGCGACTCAAAGAGTCAAGAATACAGATATACAATACAAAGATCCAAATCACCTTTAAAACGATATAGCGTCCGAGTACGGACAAGATGCAAATTGATCTAAGAGCCCTGAAGAATAACCAATGGCGTCCATAACCCTGCCCAGGCCAAGCCGGAAGGGTAACCCTGCTAACGACGTCGATCTCAAAACCTGCTTAAACAAAAGGGGTGCCAACAAAGGGCAAAGGAAAAAGAGAGAGCGGTCAGTACTGAGGCCAGTACACGGCGAGGCTAGAATTCGGCGGTCCTCGCCTACATAGGTATGGTGGACTGAGCGGCAGCGCAGCATGCACTAAACAACCTATAGAGACTCGATATAACTGTCGGCTACCAGAGAGGGGTAAGAAAGACCTATTCGGAACCAACCTGATACTACCACCAAACATACTCATCCTGGTGTTTCCCCCTCGAGAGCAAATGAGGAAGTCAACCGAGGAACTCACACCGTTGGCAGTTTTATTTATTCAGTTATCGTTGCAGCAATTACTAGTCAGGTATAGATAGCATGAGTCGTCCTGATATATTAAGCAGTGGGCAGTTTTAGTTAACCATTCCGTTGTAGTTGCAACACTTACTAGTCAGATACAATTAGCATGAGATATCCCCAAACCCAGCAGTTGTTGGTACTTTTATTTAGCCATTCCGTTGCAGTTAAGCTGATTACTAGTCATATCAGATACAAATCAAATTATAACAGTAAACTTTAGTTATAGTTGTCTATGATCGAGAACTGTGCTCCAAGTCGTCCATAACCGCGGACACGGCTTCTCGAAAAGATTTAACCCTGCAGGGGTGCACCAAAGTTTCCACACGCACCTACACCCTTGTTGTCAGATCAGGTAGGTACAAGATCACAAAACATACACCCAACGGTATGTCGACGGGGTTTCGGACACAACGTTTCCCAGACCCAAAGCAAGCACGGGGGGCCACCCCACTAAGCTACCCGCAACGAAGTTGGCCGGCTCCGGAACGGACCCAGGGTTTGCGTCAGTGGCTGTAAACGACCGGGAACCCGAAAGTGTGACTGGGCTTGTCGATACCGCAAAAACACTCCGCTTACCTAAACAGTACAGGTGCTCCTCGCACAATCTTAAATAAAGCAGTAAAACATGGCATAAGTACATGATAGTAATAAAGCCCCAAACTACTTGTGACCCCCAGTACGGTACTTGGAATCAGGTACTAAATCGATGGGGGTGCCCATACACCCCACCTGTGGTTAGCGCGCTCGATCTCGGAACAGGTGTCAAGAACTCGGGGTCCTACGGGACACAAGTGGACGGTTAACAACCAAATAACATCTATTGCCCACCTGTGCCTCTGCATTTACCTACTTTCAATTTTAGTTATTAAACAATAATTAAAGCCATGATCATCTCCAACATTAAACATCTGGCAATACTCCAACAACTGTGGTACTAGATGACACGCAACAGCACTTGAGCAAGCGACTACGACGCTCCGGTCCAACTATCTACCAAACAACAGGTAATAGGATGTGTCTAAGGCAATATAAGGCCGCAAGGGATATCACGGGTACGGAAACTAGAGCATCGCAACACAGATAGCAATAGATCAACAGGGGGAAATAAAGACTATAAATGCAAAATAGGTAGAAGGGGAAGGGATGCTCGCCTGAAAACATTGCCGAAGGTTTATCTGAAGGTCGGGTCGACTCTCGCATCAACTCATCGGCCTAATCCGTGAAGAAGCAAAGCACTAGAAGAAACACCGGATGCACTATTTAATACTACGGTAGAAAATCGGGCATGATGCATGTATGATGTATGACATGGCAAGGTGCGATGCAATTAGGCAATATTAAGCGGAATCGGGGGTCCCGACAATTAAATATATGGTTCTAGTTGTTTAGATACCCCGCATTTTAAATGTTGTCTTAACATGGCAAAATATATCACCGGTTCGCTACACAAATTTAAATGGGACCAATATTGGACTAGATTCGCCCGCATATGGCCTCCATGTTTAATTTAGGTGAATCGGCATAACGCCCCCAAACCACACAAATATGTATGCAAGCATGGCAATTTTATATGCAACAAGTAGTATTATTTATAAAATATAGGTCACAGAAAAGAGGGTCACACTTTGGGGTTCGGCGAACTTGGGCTCCGAGGGGTTCGGGGTCGGGTCTCAGGGTTCGACAGGAGAATGGCTCGACGAGATCGGTCTCGGACAACGGAAGTAGATCTTGTCGCATCCGGGAAGAAGGACCTGGTTTGGTGTCGGGGGCGCATTGGATTTGCCCGGGTCGGTGTCGATCTTGTCGTCACGAAGATCTTGTCGGGACCTCGTATTGGGTCGGTCTTGGTGTTCGGGAAGAAGAACTTGGCGTGCGACGTCGTCTTCATCGGTGCGGGAAGGAGGTCTTGTCGTTCCGTGTCGGTGACCTTGGCATCCGGGTTCTCGGTGAACTTGGCGTCCGGGAAGGAGTACTTGGTGGTCTCGGAGCGGTTTTGGGTTCAGGTCTTGGAGTCCGTGTTGGAGGGCTTTTGTAAGAGCGCTTGATAACCCGTGAGGAAGTTCTTGTCGGTGAAGACCTTGAATGGGCGCCGGTGGTTCATCGGGTTCGATCGGGTCAGCGTTGATCTTGGGATCTGCCCTTCCACGGTCTTCGGTTGGCCTTATGATCGACACAGTTCTTTCAGATGACACCACATCACCTTTACATGATCACCAACTCCTTGTCGGTGTATAACCACAGACAGACTTGGAAAGAAACCCACATGGGAGCCTCGATAGCCTTGGGTTCACAGGACAGAAGCCTCGAGTGACCAGCACATGCGGTGCATGGGTCAACCTAAGAAGCCCAGAGCATAGGGCGGCCACGGTTTGGGCAAGCTCGTCGGGAGGCCCACGCGTAGGAGGACCCCGGATGCCGGCAGGTGGTTCAGGGAGGTGATGCCAGTGAGGTCGCAGCAACGACGCCAGGGACGCAGGGCACGACATCAGGGCCTCGCGGTAGAGGCGGTGGTGGACATGGGGAGGAGGGGAAGCCGAGGTTGAGGGGTGTGTAGCGGAGGACGCTCGGACGGTGACGGGCTCGGGAGCGGCGACCGAGGCGAGGCGGAGGATGGAGACAAGGGAGGGATTCGTGGACGCCGGGCACAGAGCTTGCAGGCGGCGGCGCGTGCTTGCTGGGGAGGCGGCCGGGACGAGGTTGCAGGGAGAGTAGGCGGCGGAGGGGTCAGCGAGGAGAAGCGCGGGAGGATGCCGGGGGTGCACGGGGCGACGGCGGAGGAAGGGCGAGCTTGGCGGCGGCTCAGAGAGGACCACAGAAGGGTGATGCGGGCGGCCGACGAAGAGGAGAGGGGGCGCCAGCGATGCGGACGAGGTGGCGGCCAGGGGCGGCACCGGGGATGTGGGGAGGGGATCTGGCGGCGGTCGCGCGGGTTGGGGATGGAGGCGAGAGCGACATGGGGAGCGAGAGGGGCGGGTCCGCGGGGTGGGGCCAAGGAGGAGCGGGGTGGACGGCAAGTGGGAGACGGGGCAGGGAGGTGGGGCCAGGGTGCAGGCGGGAGCGGGGGCTGGTGCGGGCACGGCGGGTGTGTCCGCTGGCGGGGTGGGGCCCAGGGGTGACGGTAGGTGGCGGGATGGGATTGGATGGGGGGAAGGGAGTGGTGAGGTGGCGGGTGGTGATTGGCCGGGGTGAGGTGGAGGGCTGGATAGGACTAGAGTGGGTAGAGTATTTGGTAGCAAAGGGGTTTGGGGATAGACAGGGTAGGGTTTTAATTTGGAGGTGGCCGGCTAGGCTTTCGGGCCTGGCTGGCTGCCTCCCAAAAATAATTTAAAATATTTTATTATTCAAAACGGGGCTTTTGAAAACCGTTGGCAGACAAAACAAAATATTCCGGAGACCTGGATTTTGGATTTGAAATAACAGCGGGGTATTTAGAAAACAAAATATGTTTTTCAAAAATAGTTTCAGACAAACAAATGCATGATGAGGACGATGCTCAAATGCAATGTGGCATGATGACATGAGCATGCGGTCATGATGATGCAATGCACATAAACAACGCGATTTTCTAGTAGTGGTTTTTGCGGGATGCCACACACCCCGCGCTGCGGAGTGACACGAGGCCAGCCCATTACCCCTTCCCGCGCAGCCCACTCATTTGAATTTAGCCTTTTCTATTTATATTCAAACTCAGTTCTGTACCTAGTTTCAAAAATCAACCCAACTCGATTCATTGAACCAAATTGAATGAAACCAATTTTTCTAGAACGATATTGAAACGCTTAATCCAAGCCCGTTGGATTCAAATCATTTGGATCTATAAATCAACCTTGGTAAAAATAACAAGGCAGAAGCTTTTCTTCATTCAAACATTTTTCAAATTGAAACCATAATAGCATTTGAGTTGATTCCAACTCTAAAAAATCACATTTGATCATACCTTTCAGAATATATAAAAATATATGGGTTTACTTACAGAAATAATGTTCAAGTAATAAAAGAATGCCACATAGGCATTTCTAGTCACTTTATTTTTTTAAAATAAAAGGTTAAACCTTATTAAATTGTGACACCGCTTTAAATCACATTCCCATGTACTGAAATATGTGGTGATGAGATGTGTCAACATGATCCCATGTTTGGTTTGGAGAATATTAAATCTTAAGTAGTTTTTCGATGAGTAGAAATTACTTTTCTCAAAATAAAATAAATAAGACAAATGCTTTAATGATGTTAGTGATGATGCTAGACCATATATAGAACCCCTTTGTGTGATGATTGAAAGTAGTTAAGTATTGTTTGGTGATTGCGTACCTCGTATTTATTTATAGACGCTAGTACCGACCAAGGATACGAGGAGGAAGGAGGATACTACGAAGAAGAAGTCGAGGAGAACTTTAACCACTACGCTGCACAAGATAAGCTAACACTTGCAAGATACTATACTTTATCAAGCCTTACTAATCAAGTTGACCTATGCAAGCAAATACTTGCTTGTTACCATGCCAACTATATGCCTTAAGCATATCTGATTATACTCACTTGATAACCCAATCCTAGTTTTACTTGCAAGCTTTTTACTTTATTCCTTTATCAAAGCTTTCTTTTAGAGTTTACTTAAGTGACTTGTAGATTCTAGGAAGATAATTGAAGGTTGCATAAAGAGCGTTAAATTTGTCCTAAGCTAGATAATCTTGATGTCATCCTAAGGCATGAGATTGAACTTAATTAATCCCCACTTGTTTACCAACCCTCATTAGTACTCACCCCCACTTGTAGATGCTAGTGCTAAGCATAAAACTTGATCAACTTTAGATGGGAATACTTGGTGGAAAATGGTTATGAAAACCTTAGAATGATGAGTCATTCAACTAAGATGTTTTCACATGTGTTTCCGAACACCAGATGATTTTGATGATGAAAATGTTGAGGCATGAGCCTTAGCCCTTTATAAAACTGATGGTTGTCTGGATGCGATACCATTCCAATTTTACCGTACAACCACAATACCCGAAAATTGGGTAGGGCTTGACTGGAAACTTATATACTTTAGTATGGGTTCCCTCACGGCCAAGGTCTGAGCTGAGGCTACCTTGTGAAGATTGTCCACCTGTGCAGTACCCAAGATGACAGTTGGTCATGGTTGGGAGGCCAAACACACAGGAGAGGTGCCTATACTAGGGCATGTAATTGAAAGGTTAGGATTGATTATACGCATACTAAGAATGGTGAATTCAGGATTTGTTCCTGACGGATGTATCGAATGTTTTGGTGAAAGTGTACAATCTCTGCAGAGTGTCAAACTATTCGAATAGCCGTGTTCGCGGTTATGGACAGTTGGAGTGGCCATACTATTCCCCCGTCAGATGTTTTCAAAATGGCTTGTGAAATGAATTGAGATTTTGACTTGCCCACAACAGGGTTGTGATATGAAATCCAAGTTCCCACTTAGGTGTTATAAAAATCAACTATATTTTCTTGCTTCTAAACTTAGTAGAGGTAAATCTGGCTTTTTGCAAAACAACCCTAGATCGTAGTGTCCTACTACAAAAACCCCCTTCACTTGTTAGTATTAGTTTGGGAGTACTTAAAGGGTACTCATGGCTTTGTCCCTAACTATTCCCGTGGCCAGACTATGAAGAGGAGTACCAGGATGATGGACCCCAGGAAGGTTACGACAACTAGGATCATCTCCCATCGTCAGCATTGCCTGTGACCCCAAAGATGGAGCTTCGCCTATGCTACCTTTATCATTACGTATTTCCGCTGCTTGAGTTGTATTAAGAACTAGATCATGAGATCCTTATTTGTGTAAGACCTTATGTATGGTTTGTAATGGATGATGTACTGTGGTATCCAATTCTGTTATATCTCGCAAAAATGGTAATCCTGGGATTGCGATGTATGGCATAACAGGCCTCTGGGATTAAAAATCCAGGTGTTGACAAGTTGGTATCAGAGCCATCTTGACCATAGGAGACCCTAGTTAGACTGCACGTTTGAATCAAAAAGTTAGTTTCAAAACCAAAGGAAGCAAATATTTACAAAAACTTATTCCCATTCTTATCACCTTGATTCTATCATAAAAATTCATGTTCCTCAAAAACTCTTGCAAAATACCTAAAATTCGACACACTTTATCACTCTACTAACTTACTCATCCTATCTTCTTATAGATGGACGTGAAGTACCGCAAGTTTTATCAGTTGGGGAATGCAGGAGACCTTATCTTTGAGTGGGATTTTGACCAGCTTTCGGAACTTTTGGAGCGTCCGCACCCCGAGTTCTTCGGAGCACAGCTCAATGATCAAGGAGGAGAAGATCTGCAGTGGCTAATTGTTGCATGTCTCCGAGGAAAGATTGAACCTCCCACTGCCGAGGGAATTCAGTTCACCTTAAGAGAGAACAACTGGCTCGATGGACTTGCCAGGGCCATGCAGGAAGCTCTTGCTCGTGTGTGTGGGAAGAGTATCAACTAGATCAAGGGTACCCGCTTTGAGTTTTGTCCAAGGCGTGATGCTAATGGACAGCCACTGGAAGCCCCATACCACCCCGAGCCGAAGACTCAGTTGGACCACCTTAGCTTCATGATGTACGGTCGTCAGCAGGAATTGGTCAATTGCCGTGACTACTCCAACCACAAGTCCGCCATCATCAAGACGAAGGATCAGACCATCGCCATGCTAGCGAAGGATTGCAAGTCTCGATGTCGTCATCTCGATAAGAAGGAGCGCATCATTGCCCGTCTTCGCCACCGTATCTCGGATTTGGAGGAGACCATCCACGAGAGAGACATGCAGTTGGAGGAAAGGGAGAATGCCGGAGAAGATCTTCGTGGAGACCCCTACTCCTATCTCAGCGGTGATGATGATTTTCTGGAGGATCAGGCTATGGATTTATTCACCGATGAGGATGACTTCGCCTTCATCGTTGACGATGAGGATGACGACTACACAGACTCCAAGGAGTAGTAGCACTTGAGCACTAGCGTAGTGAGTTGTATTCGGTCCCACTGTATCGTAGTTTCCAGAATGCTTCTTAAAACCATCTGTTTACCTTGTTGTGGTGTGTGTTTGTATCGTGTGCTATGAATGAATGAATGAAAAGCAAGTTGCTAGAAAAATCTGAGTCAAACTTTAAAAACTTTTCAAAATCTGGAACCTTAGAAATTTCCCTCTTTTCTCATGATCTATCTCAATGTTCAGATGCCACGCGGAGGAAGTGGTTCATCCCCGGACCCGATGTTGCAGATACTGCAAATGTTGGTTTCTGACTGCGAAGCTGAAAGAGCCGAATGTCAAGCCAACTTAGCCACCCTTCAACATATAGCTCAGCTAGCCCACAACAATCAAGGCCAAGGAAATCAGGACAACCATGGATCTAAGATCAAGAATTTCCAGAACACCAACCCACCTGTTTTCACTAAGTCGGAGGAGCCCTTAGATGTAGACGATTGGCTGCAAACCATGGAAAATAACCTAGAAGTCGCCGGAGTGGAAGCAAACGAGAAAGTTCTGTTCGCCACCCACTATCTATCCGGAGATGCCAAAGCATGGTGGAACAACATTCGTGCAATGACCGGAGGACAGATGATGACCTGGGAAGAATTCAAGGTCAAGTTCAGCATAACCCATGTGCCACCGGGTTTGATCAAGAGAATGAGAGATGAGTTCAGAGAACTGAAGCAAGGAAGGATGACCGTAGTGGAATACCGTGACAAATTCTTGTCATTAGATAGGTATGCCCCAGATGAGATTGACACTGAAGCCAAGAAGAAAGAAAGATTCTTGAATGGTCTGCACGATGAGATGCAGACGGTGTTGGTCAATATCCCCTTTGCTGATATTGAAGCCCTCGTCGACTCTGCCATCCAGATGGAAGGAAAGATCAACCAAGCCAATGAGAACCGCAAGTGTCACATGAATGCATCAGCCAGGAACCCATCATACCCCAAAGTATCGCCCTAAACCATCTCCAGGATTTTCCCCGAGAACCAACAGACCCCCGATGAACCGTCCGACCTATCCCAATCGTGAAACCCAAGGCCCGGAGGAAATCACAACAACCCCAGCAACTCTAACAATTTGAACCGTGCACCACCCAAGTTCAACAACAACAATGCTGTCGCCAACACCAACACTGACCCGAGGACTAGAAGCAATGTTATGTCTGTTGCAGCAAAGTACAATCGCAAGTGACTTGTTATGACTATGGAAATAAGGGTCACTACTCCAACGAGTTCCCAAAGAAGAATACCGCAGTCCCCAATGCCAATGCCCCAGCTCAGCAGCAACGTCGTGTTCAGCCCGGAAGAAGGTTTGCCCCAGGGAATTCGCTCAACCGCAACGGCCGTCTTTTTCTCATGCATGCGGAAGAAGCCCAGGAAGCGCGAGATGTCGTGGTGGGTATGTTTTCTGTTAATTCAGTACTTGCTAGAGTGTTGTTTGATTCTGGTGCATCACACTCATTTGTTACCGAAGAATATGCATGCACTTGTAAGATTCAACCAACCAAATTGAAGCATGTTATGATTGTTCAAATCCCCGGTTCCACCACCAAGGCTAGGCAAATTTGCAAAGCCGTCCCCATTCGAATCTATGGCATAGATTTTTATGCTAATCTGATAGTACTCGGAACTAAAGGTTTGGAAGTAATACTAGGAATGGATTGGATGTCCAAACATAAAGGATTGATTGACTGTGCCAAGAAAGCTATAACCATGACCAGTACCACTGGAATATCACTCGAGCATATATCTGAAACCTTACCTCGCCAATTCAAGTGCAACAAGAGTATATCCCAACCTACCCTTGACCAAGTCCGGATAGTCTGTGAATACCCCGATGTATTTCCAGATGTTTTTCCCGGTATGCCCCCAGATCGGGATATCGAGTTTATCATTGAACTAATCCCCGGAACAGGACCCATAGCCTAGAGACCCTATAGTATGAACCCGTCGGAACTAGCAGAACAGAAGAAGCAACTGGATTCCATGCTGGAAATTGGATTAATTCAACCAAGTGCGTCACCATGGAGATCACCTGTCTTATTTGTGGACAAGAAGGATGGAGGTAACCGTTTGTGTATGGATTATCGGAAGTTGAATGATGTCACCATCAAGAACAAGTACCCATTGCCTAAGATAGAAGATTTGTTTAATCAATTGACCGGTGCCAAAGTGTTTTCTAAGATTGATCTTAGAATAGGCTATCATCAACTCAAGATTCGCGCGGAGGATATTCCAAAGACTGCCGTTACCACCAGATATGGATTATACGAGTATACCGTCATGTCTTTTGGATTAACCAATGCCCCGGTTATTTCATGAATCTCATGAATAAGATTTTTATGGACTTCCTGGATAAGTTTGTCGTTGTTTTTATCGATGACATACTGATTTATTCCAAATCAAAAGAAGAACATGAGATACACCTAAGGACCATTCTTGGAACCCTTAGAGAGCATCAGTTGTATGCCAAGTTTAGCAAATGTGAATTCTGGTTACAGGAGGGAGGATTCCTCGGCCACATTGTATCAGCCGGAGGAATTGCCATTGAACCTGCAAAGGTGAAAGATGTCGAAGATTGGCAAGCCCCAACCACTCAAACCCAAGTTCGTGCATTTCTCGGATTGGCGGGATATTACGGCAAGTTCGTAGAAGGATTCTCGAGTATCGCCAGACCCATGACCCAATTGCTGAAGAAGGACAAGAAGTTTGAATGGACAGACAAATGTGAGGAGAGTTTTCAAGAACTCAAGAGGAGATTGATTTTAGCCCCAATCTTAATCATGCTGGATATCACGAAGCCCTTCGTCGTGTATTGTGATGCATCCAAGATCGGTATCGGATGTGTGCTAATGCAAGAAGGCAAAGTTATCTCTTATCTATCTCGACAACTGAAACAACATGAGCAAAATTACCCAACCCATGACCTCGAACTCGCAGCCGTAGTTCTAGCCCTGAAGACATGGAGGCATTACCTGATGGGAAACCGTTGTGAGATCTATTCGGATCACAAGAGTCTGAAGTATATATTCACTCAGAAGGATCAGAATATGAGACAGAGAAGATGGATTGAGCTAATCAAGGATTACGATCTGGACATTCACTATCACCCTGGTAAAGCCAACGTGGTAGGAGATGCCCTTAGCAGATTGCCATGCCGCTTGAACTCCATGATTTTGAAGGAGCAACCAAGCTTGCACAAAGAGATGGAAGATTTTCAAATGGAATTAGTGAGTGAAGGATTTTTGGCTAGCATAGAACTTCAACCCACTTTGATCAGCCAGATCAAAGAGGCGCAGAAAGGAAATGCTAGTATCGACGGAATCAAGCGTCGTATCTGTACAGGCAAAGTACCCGGATTCACCGAAGACGAAGAAGGAGTTCGGTGGTACAAAGGACGCCTTTGTGTACCAGCAGATTCTGACTTGAAAGAAGTTATTCTCAAGGAATCTCATGATACTCTTTATTCTATCCACCCCGGAGGAACAAAGATGTATCAAGATTTGAAAGAGAAATTTTGGTGGCATAAGATGAAGAGACAAATCGTAAGCTATATCGCCAAGTGTGATATATGTCAGCGAGTCAAGGCAGGACATCAAAGACCCACTAGATTGTTGCAACCATTACAGATTCCGGAATGGAAATGGGATTCCGTTGGAATGAACTTTATCACCGGATTGCCTACTTCTAGTAGGGGAAATGACTCTATCTGGGTCATAGTGGACAGGTTGTCCACAGTCACCCATTTCTTACCCGTCAAGACCACATATCAGAGTTCGAAGCTAGCGGAGTTATACATCGCTAGAATCGTCAGTTTGCATGGAGTCCCCAAGAACATCGTATCAGATCGAGGAACTCAGTTTACCTCGAGATTCTGGAAGAAAGTCCAAGAAGGTTTAGGAACCCGCCTAGATTTCAGCACCGCATATCACCCTCAGACCGATGGACAAACGAAGTGAGTAAATCAAATACTCAAAGATATGCTGAGGGCATGTGTGTTATAATATGGATCTAAGTGGGAAGACTGTCTGCCGTTTGCAGAATTTTCATACAACAATAGTTATCAAGCTAGTTTGCAAATGGCCCCCTTTGAATTCATGTATGGAAGGAAGTGTCGCACCCCTTTGAACTGGTCGGAAGTAGAAGAGAGTCAGATTTTCGGACCTGACATCCTACGAGAAGCAGAAGAGAAGGTTCACAAGATTCGTGAGCACCTCAAGACCGCCCAATCAATACAGAAGAGTTACGCCGACAAAAGACGTCGAGACCTCGCCTTCAACATAGGAGATTTTGTATATCTGAAAGTATCGCCATTGAAAGGAATGCAGCGTTTCCAACTCAAAGGAAAGTTAGCCCCCAGATATATCGGCCCCTTCAAGATTCTGAACCGTCGAGGAGAAGTGTCGTATCAATTGGAACTACCCAAAGAAATGTCAGCCGTGCACAATGTGTTCCATATCTCATTACTTCGCAAGTGCCTCGAAGTTCCAGAGAAGACCGAAGTGTTCAAGAATATCGATCATCAGACCATAGAAATCAACGATGACCTGACCTATCCCGAAGTACCCATCCGTATTTTGGAAGAAGCTTTCAGAAATACCAGAACCCGAAGCATCAGGTTTATCAAGATTCAGTGGAGCAACAACATAGAAGAGGAAGCTACCTGGGAGCGCGGAGATCACATCCGGACGGAGTTTCCCGTTCTCTACAAATCCTAGGTAATCTTTTTCGTCCTTTTTGAAATCTCGGGACGAGATTTTGTTTAAGGGGGGAAGGTTTGTAACATCCCAAAAAATATTAAACTAGAATCATCAAACTCTAATCATCAAAATTAGGGTTAACAAAATACATTTCCAAATAAAAATAGGAAAGCATTCATATGTGTATGCATTACAATTTGGATTCTTTTGAAGTGCCATGATTATGTGTTTCTTTGCTTGGAAAATGATTCTTAGGTGAAATGAACATCATCTAAACAATCCTCACACTTTTCCCAAAAAAAATAAATCAAAACAAACAAATTAAGTGAATGGTCACTTTGGCCAAATTAACTCCCATGCCTACTTTGGCTATCTCTAACTTTCAAAACTTAACAGAAACATGTATGGATCTTTGCTCCCCTTGATAGTACTCATAACAAGGTACCAAGGCCCACCTTGTGATCATACAAAAACATTTGAATGCATAGTTTAAATGACAGTTTAAAATTGAATCTATTTCATATGGGAAGATCCCACTATTTCAAAAACCACTCAAACAAGCTCAATTTTCAAAACCCAACCAACCACAGAATCCTCAACACATGCCTAGCACAAACACCAAAAATATTTTCAAAATTCAAAACTCAAGTTCTTTCGGCCATTTCATCAAACACTTGGAGACAACAAATCAAACTGGCCAAACTTCACTGTTTTGAGCATTAATTTGGCTAAGCATTGTTCACCATTGATCACACTTGTCTCCCCAGTGCCAACCAGTGCCTTGACCACCCCTAGCCCCTACCCTTTGCACCATGCCATGCCAACCCGAAGGACCCCTTGCTAGCCGACCATGGCTAGCTAGCCAGAGCAAGCACCAAGCCTAAAAACCATGTCTAGGACACAGGCCACCGTCCACCTCCACCCCCTGTCGAGAGCTCGAACCCTGCCAGGCACTGGACCACACGCCCAAGCCATGCTAAGCTTCTCTGAGCGCATGCCGAGAGCGCGCCAGACCGCTACCCTCCACACGCGCCCACAGACCGCGCGCCGCCCTTGCCGCGTACACGCGTAATCACCACCTCCCTAGAAACCCCGCAGACACCCCCGTTCGCCACCCCATGCCTCACAGCCACCGCTCGCCGTTGAAGACGCCGCCTCTGCGATGCAGAGCTCCGCACGTTCCTGACCGTTTGCCACCGCCCATCCACGCGCATTAAAGGTCTAGAGCATCGCCAGGAGACCGCCCGTCGATCACCCACCTTGGCCATACCTCTAGCCGCCCGTAGTCGTGTCGCCACCGTCGCCTGCCCATCCCTCTCGGTCTCGCCGTCGGGCCTATAAAAGGAGACGACCCCCGCTCGATTTCTTCATACCATATCACTCCCCTCACCTCACTGATCGTTCCACCCCTTAGCCGGAGCAAGGCGAGAAGCGCATCGCCGGAATTGTGCCGGACCAGACCTCCTCTGGAGAAGAAGGGAGCCGTTGATTTCGTCCACCCCGAGCTGCTGCTACCACCTTTGAGTTCTTCGTCGTCAACTCTGTCGTTTGCCCGCCTCGCCGTCGTCACTGGAGCCCCTGCATGCCCCCTATGCACCCCCACCGAGCCGCTAGGGTTCGAGCTCGCCGGTGACCTATTCATCATCGACGACGACCCTCAGCCGTCGGTCTTCATTCTAATCCAACGCACCACATCGCCCCGTACCGCTTCGCGTTTAAAGAGCCACTGACCAGTAGACCCTGCCTCTCAGTTGCGCCCCGCGCTACGGAGTGACACGAGGCCGGCCCATTACCCCTTCCCGCGCAGCCCACTCATTTGAATTTAGCTTTTTCTATTTATATTCACACTCAGTTCTATACCTAGTTTCAAAAATCAACCCAGCTCGATTCAGTGAACCAAATTGAATGAAACCAATTTTGCTAGAACGATATTGAAACGCTTAATCCAAGACCGTTGGATTCAAATCATTTGGATCTATAGATCAACCTTGGTAAAAATAACAATGCAGAAGCTTTTCTGCATTCAAACATTTTTCAAATTTAAAACATAATAGCTTTTGAGTTGATTCCAACTCTCAAAAATCACATTTTATCATACCTTTCAGAATATATAAAAATATATGGGTTTACTTACAGAAATAATGTTCAAGTAATAAAAGAATGCCACATAGGCATTTCTAGTCACTTTATTTATTTAAAATAAACGGTTAGACCTTATTAAATTGTGACACCACTTTAAATCACATTACCATGTACTGAAATATGTGGCGATGACATGTGTCAACATGATCCCATGTTTGGTTTGGAGAATATTAAATCTTAAGTAGTTTTTCAATGAGTAGAAATTACTTTTCTCAAAATAAAATAAATAAGACAAATGCTTTAATCTTGTAATGTTAGTGATGATGCTAGATCATCTATAGAACCCCTTTGTGTGATTATTGAAAGTAGTTAAGTATTTTTTGGTGATTGTGTACCTCGTATTTATTTATATACGCTAGTACCGACCAAGGATACGAGGAGGAAGGAGGATACTACGAAGAAGAAGCCGAGGAGAACTTCAACCACTACGCTGCACAAGGCAAGCTAACACTTGAAAGATACTCTACTTTAGCAAGCCTTACTAATCAATTTAACCTATGCAAGCAAATACTTGCTTGTTACCATGCCAACTATATGCCTTAAGCATATGTGATTATACTCACTTGATAACCTAATCCTAGTTTTAGTTGCAAGATTTTTACTTTATTCCTTTATCAAAGCTTTATTTTATAGTTTACTTAAGTGACTTGTAGATTCTAGGAAGATAATTGAAGGTTGCATAAAGAGCGTTAAATTTGGACTAAGCTAGATAATCTTGATGTCATCCTATGGCATGAGATTGAACTTAATTAGTCCCCACTTGTTTACCACCCCTCATTAGTACTCACCCCCACTTGTAGATGCTAGTGCTAAGAATAAAACTTGATCAACTTTAGATGGGAATACTTGGTGGAAAATGGTTATGAAAACCTTAGAATGATGACTCATTCTACTGAGATGTTTTGACATGTGTTTCCGAACACCAGATGATTTTGATGATGAAAATGTTGAGGCATGAGCCTTAGCCCTTTATAAAACTGATGGTTGTCTGGATGCAAAACCATTCCAATTTTACCGTATAACCACAATACCCGAAAACTGGGTAGGGCTTGACTGGAAAATTATATACTTTACTATGGGTTCCCTCACAGCCAAGGTCTGAGCTGAGGCTACCTTGTGAAGATTGTCCACCAGTGCAGTACCCAAGATGACAGTTGGTCATGGTTGGGAGGCCAAACTCACAGGAGAGGTGCCTGTGCTAGGGCATGTAATTGAAAGGTTAGGATTGATTATCCGCATACTGAGTATGGTGAATTCAGGATTTGTTCCTGATGGTTGTATCGAATATTGTGGTGAAAGTGTACAATCTCTGCAGAGTGTCAAACTATTCGAATAGCCGCGTCCGCGGTTATGGACAGTTAGAGTGGCCATATTGTTCCCCTGTTATATGTTTTCAAAATGGCTTGTGAAATGAATTGAGATTTTGACTTTCCCACAACAGGGTTGTGATATGAAATCCAAGTTCCCACTTAGGTGTTATAAAATTCAACTATCTTTTCTTGGTTCTGAACTTAGTAGAGGTAAATCTGGCTTTTTGCAAAACAACCCTAGAGCTTAGTGTCCTACTACAAAAACCCCCCTTCACTTGTTAGTATTAGTTTGCGAGTACTTAAAGAGTACTCATGGCTTTGTCCCTGGATATTCCCGTGGCCAGACTATGAAGAGGAGTACCATGATGATGGACCCTAGGAAGGTGACGACAACTAGGATCATCTCCCATCGTCAGCATTGCCTGTGACCCCGAAGATGGAGCTTCGCCTATGCTACCTTTATCATTACGTATTTCCGCTGCTTGAGTTGTATTAAGAACTGGATCATGAGATACTTATTTGTGTAAGACCTTATGTATGGTTTGTAATGGATGATGTACTGTGGTATCCAATTTTGTTATGTCTCACAAAGAAGGTAATCCTAGGATTGTGATGTATGGCATAACAGGCATCTGGGATTAAAAATCCGGATGTTTACAGAAACTATATTGAGGGCATAGTAAACAGCATCCCCATCAATCAAATGAGCATTACTGAACCATAGTAAACAACAACCCCATCATTAACAGATTCAAATGAGCATTACTAAACCATAATAAAGATAAACAGCAGATCATTTACAACCAGATAAACATGTTTATTTATATGTTTTGCAACTACATAAACATCAGAAACTATATTGAGACCAATTGAGGCCAACAGGAAGGATGACTAAAACGCTACTGTTAACATCGTATGCAGTCACTGTGTCACTTCCCTGTTGTTTAGTGTTCTTTACAAGGTGCTAATTGGGGTAGTCCCACTGGATTCACCAGAAAACTTTTCGATGTGTAAAAGTTGGCATCATCAATAATTATATTATGGTTTATTTCTTGTCGAGAGCATATGAAACTTAACCACCCATGAGTATTGCGTCATGGGTCACTCACTACATGATCGATACCATGAGTTGTGTATTGATTTCAGAGTGTCATCTCAAAAATACTATATATTGATTTCAGAGTGACATTTCATAGACAACTACTGAGCAGTAAATTCCAAAAAATAATACTTGAATCTATAAAAATAAAAATACACATGTAATGATATAAATGTTCTAGTCCAGAGTATGTAGTTGTTCTATTACTCTGGAGTAGTTGTTTACTACGCTTGTATTCATGATTCACTAGACAAATGATATAAATGGTATGGGATCTTCTTTGCGGCACTAGACAAATGAGTCACTACATGCATATCATGAGCTGTGTATTGATTTTAGTGTGTCATCTACATTGCATGCAAGATATTTAATTGACAATTAGTAGGCAGTAAAATCTAGAAATAAAAACAAAAATAACCTAGCTGTGTATGGAGTAGTTGTATGCTTGTATTCATGGTATGGGATCATGTTTGCAGAACTAGCCAAATGAAGAAACCAACAAGGCAAAGGTAAAACAAGAATTCATAGATTTGACAATCACTCACTCCATTTGTAGAAATCCTGGTCAGTTAGTTGCAATCCTAATCAACACCAATCAGTTAGTAGCAAATTCTAATCCTAACCCTAATCAGTCAGTTAGTAGCAATCCTAACCTGATCATAACCATAATCAATCAGTATCAATCTTAGTCAGTACCCTAATCAGTCAAATCCTAACCCTAATCTAATCCTAACCCTAACCATGGGGACATAAACCAAGATAGAGAGCATGTACCGCGGTGGCGAGACGGCGCGGGATGGGGATGTAGAGGTCCCAACCTTTAATAAGGTAGAGATCCCTATGTTTACAATGGTACTCCCTGTATCAATAGCTAGCATCCACAATTAATATGTAATATCAAGAAACAAATGTCATAATACAACTTTATAACCAGTAATAAAATAATTCATTACATCTTACATAGCTCATTTGGCTATCTCATTACAATGCAGCAGAAATAACTATATAGCATGGATTCCTTCATCTTCAAAGTGCCACAGGCAATCATGTTGGTTGTAAACTTGTAATCCTAATCAACACACTTCACCAACATCAAACAAACCTGCAACATAATAAGTTACAGTCACAAGGGTCAATACATTTGAATTGTATTGGCAAGTGATACTATGGTAGAATAGTGGTATCTATCACCTATATGCATTTGGCTAAGTGGAGCTTAGGCTTGATTTGCTCAAAATAGATTTTCCTTATCATTTGAAAACACTAAGTTTTTGTTTTTTCAAAATCACCCAAGGCATCTACCAATAGCCATTGGAGATCCTTTACCCTAGTTCGACCACAAGTTTTTAACTTAGAAATTGGGATGAGGAGATTCTTGATAGCTTCCATGTCTTGATGCTCAAATTGTCCATTGCCGGGGACACGGCTAAGTACTTAGATTTTACTCTCTCGAGAGGTGGTGCACTTTCCCCACAAGACTCGACATGCATCGAGACAAGATCTTTCAGAAGCCTTCCCTTAGACCAAAATGGACGCGCTCCAAACCTATCATCCCCTATCACCAACTGTCCATTTGGCTAAGTTATTGCAACCTATATGATCCATGCAGAGCCCATAATGCCAAGTGGCTACACTTGAAGGTTTTCAACATTTGACTTCTAAAATCTCTTTGTTCCTGGGTGGCATTCCACAAGTGAGATACACAGGGTAAACCATTGAAAAATGGGCCCTGGTAACCACTCAACAAAAATCCAACCAAGCAATTACCATTCCACCCAGGTGTTTCATTCACTTAGTTGTTTTATTAAACAAAACATAAGTCGTTGACTTAGAAATATTCCATAGCATGAATATAATCCACCCTTGTTTTCTACTAGCTAAGCTAAGCATGATGGTAGTAGGAATCTTAACTTTGGTAGAGAATGTAAGTTCACTCCTTGATCTTGCAATAGTCACACTCTTTATATTTCACTACAATTCAATCAAGGCACAAATTCAATCTACCATTCAAGCAATTCATCACACAGAATAATAAAATCAAAGCAATGCATGCAAGCATGCGAAAGATTGTTTTATTTGGAAAAGTGGTTTCTAATAGGTTATAAACATTTTAAAACACCTATTGGTCATTTATAAAAGTGGCAAAACCATTTGATAATGGCCACCTTAAATAATTTTTGTTTTGCTAGAATTTATTTAAATCAAAGTATTAATTTCTAGTGTTAGCCAAAATGTTTTTAAACACTAATATTAATTCTTATGGTCATAATGTTTTAAAACAATTCCATTTGCAAAGGGTTTCATCGAAAATCCATTTTTAAATCAAAGCAACATTTTATTTTGTTGGAAATGCCTTTAAAAAAAGTAATAATTTCCTAGGGTTAATCAAATACATTTTTAAATCCAAAACATGGTATTTAGGGTCAGAGATTTTAATTCAAACCATTTTTCAAAAGGTTTTACTCAAACAGCATTTTTAAAACATATTCATCATTTTTATTGAGCTAGAAATGTTTTAATTCAAAGGAATAATTCCTAAGTGTCACAAAATATAATTTTAAATCGAAAAGTTGGTTTCTATGGTCATTAGGTTCAAAACAATCCATTTACAAAAGATTTTACCCTAAAAACATTTCTAGAATAAATTTTATATTCAAAATATGCCTACACAAGTTTCTGCAAATACAACCAATTTTACAGAGGCAAATTACTAAACAAATTACATGGTTGGATAGAATTCTTTTTCCTGATTCCATTGATATAAAATTTGCATAATTTGGACGTGTGGATCAAAACTTATGAATTTTGCAAGTTTAAACATCTAATAGAAATGTTTTTGTCTATTTAAAACAACACAGTGCCACGCGCCTTGTTCTTATTGGCCAAAAACGGTTCCTGCGAATCGTCTATAACAGAGCGTTAGATCTAAAGAAAATCGTGCGGTTCAAATGGACTTGTACCCCTTCACTTTAGTCATCTATCTTAGCAGAAGGATCAAGATCTAACGGTGTAAATCGAATCGACCACAAACAAGCGGCGCTGCGACGGTGGCTGGCGGCGGAGCGGTCTGGCAGTGGCGTCGCCGGCGATGCAGGAAGCGAGAGAGAGAGAGAGAGAGAGAGAGAGAGAGAGAGAGAGAGAGAGAGAGAGAGAGAGAGAGAGAGAGAGAGAGAGAGAGAGAGAGAGAGAGAGGCTCACCGAGTTCGCAACACATTGCTGATGCTCAACGTGGTCGTCGGAAGGTAGGGGCGCATGGGGTTGACGACAATTTCTCGTCGGAGTTGTCTACTGGCTCGGGCTCGCACGGTCGTCGACGGGGGCGAGTTCCTGTGGCATAATAATTCAAGGGAATCAGTCAGGAAGATGCGCAAGTGTTCGGGGATTGCGAGGATACCCACCAGAGAACAAGGGGCGCGTTGACTCATCGGTTGCTGCTCGCCGGAGTTGAGACAGACTGCAGCGGCGCTCAGTCGTGGATGGAGTTGATGCTCTGGGTCACGAGAACGCATGCGGTTGGTGTTAATGGATGCGCATAGTGATGGTGAACAAGTGAGCGTGTACTAGAGAGGATGGGGCGGTGTGTATTCACCAGAATTTTCATCGGAGTTTATCGGAGCAGTGAGATTGAGACGAGTAATTTGTTCAGCCTGGTGGCAGGGAGGGTGTGGCGACGGAGGGGAAAGAGAAAGGACGTCGAGGCGCTTTAACGAGCATGGTCGCATGGCAGAATCAGTGCGGCAATAACGCGTATTGAAGCAACCATTCAACGGCCAGTAACGGCGAGGTGAGGGTGTGGTCAGCGTGGGGGTGAAGACGATGATGAAGTGGCTATGGGGCCCTGCGTCAGCGAGGTGAGGGTTTTCGTGCGGGGTCCAATCGTCAGTGGTTGTGGGGGTAGGGTTTGCGGGGTGAACCATTTTTCTGCATGTAAGAGGGGAAATGGGCATGCTGGGCTAGATGGGCTAGGGTTATGCTGGGCTGGTTTGTTCTATTTTTTCTTCTTCTGTTTATTTTTCTTTTTCTGTTTCATTTATTCTGTTTTGAATTTGTTCAAATAATTAAAACAACCATTTGAATTCAAATCTTTGCCAAACTTCCAGTAAGTTTTAATGCCGTTTAAACATGTATTTTAAATACCATTTTAGGAATAATTCTTTTATTCTTTTATGGTTTATATTTTATTCAAAATAGGCACTTTCCTTTATTCAAATAAAATTTTAAATATAATTTCAACTCTTATTTGATTTCAAATTTTCATCTAACCTTTTAAAGTAGGTTTTATTTATTCAATAGGGTGTCAAATAATTCACTTTTATTTATTTGAAATGTTTTTAATATGATTTATTAATCATTTAAATTGGGTAGATTGTCTTTATTCAAATCAAATATGGTTTTAATTCCATATAAGTTTAGTTAAATGTTTCTTTTATTTCATTTAAGTTAATTAAGTAACTTTTATTCCACTTGGGAAAATTACATTTATTATTTTTCCATGATTTAATTAATCATTTCTATTAGGGATTTTGTCATTATTAAATTTAATTATAATAGGGTTTAATCCCATATACTTTTATTTGTTTATTCTTTATCACTTTATTTCATTTGGATTAAGTTTATCTCATTTGCTTATGGATTTGGCCAAGATTTTAATTTGTCTTTTAAATATTCCTTATTCATTTATTTCTTTCTTTATCTTATAAAAGCCATATTTTATTTATAGTTCCAAAATTGGTGATTCCAATTTGTATAATTTCATTTGATATTTGTTTATCCTTTTAAATCACTTAGGATCATTTTTCTCACAATTTGGTATGTATTTTAGATAGGGGCTTTATTACCTTTGGAATATATTTATTTTCATCTTATTAAATTCATGATTTTTTATCCATGGTTCCAAATTGAATGAAATCAATTTCTATGGTTTTATAATACTTTTATTTATCATTTTGATCATTTATAAATGCTTGTTGCTAAATTTTTATATGGATCAAATCGATAGTCTTAGAGAGATCTTGGAAATGATTTTCTTCCGTTAGGGTTTTGGGTTTTGGTTTATTTTTCCAAAATGTTTAAACTTCAAGATTCTTTCATTGATGAATGCATTCCACTTGTTTGAAATTTGTTGGATTCCATTTTATTCAAATTTTTTCAAGATGGGTTTTTAAGTTTCCATTTAGAATCAAAAAGTTTCTTTTCACCCTAAATTTCAATAATTATTTATTTTGTTTATTTATTTGTCACATTCCAAATTTGGAAAATTTTGGGATGTGACAAGGGAGGTGGTCGTGGCGGCGGTGCTCCTGCTGCGGGACGACCCTTCTCCTCCTAGGTGGCGTGCGGGACGGACTCCGGCGATGGCGACGGCTGGTTCCTCCTCCACGGGCCCCGACAGCGGCGATGGTCTGGCGGCGCTAGGGCTCCTCCTCCACGGTCTTCCTCCTCCACAGGATCGGAGAACAGCTAGGGATCCCCCTCCACGGGCTCCGATAGCGGCGACGACTTGCTCCAACACGGATGATGCTAGGCTCATGGGAAAATATCTATTTGGGGAATTCGCAAGTGGGGGGAAGGGGAAGGCCGAACCATGTATTTTGTCTAAGTGTGCAACTTCTATGGCGCATTCCTCCAATATGTGCCACAGAAGTTCCAGCTTCTGTGGCGCATATTGGAGGAATGTGCCACATAACATGTGCGCTTGGTCCAAAAGCAGCGCGGCGTTGTAGTTTGCATCAAACACTCACTTAGACTAGTGGTCAGATGTCTTGGGGCTCTAAAATTGGGCAGCCCAGGTTCGAATCCTGGCTGTCTCATACTTTTTTCCTTATTTATAAAATATTTTTAGTTATATGTGACAAATATATTTAATTATGTTATACTAATACAAGCAAGAACAAATATATATATATATGTTACAAATATATTTAAAACCAAGAACACATACACATGCATATATATGAATATCACGATTAATGTTTAGTCTCTAACTAATACACAAAAAAGGTCGCATGTCGTCGTGTGATGTTTTTAACTAGCTAGCCTCTCTTCACAATCTTCTTGCCCATTTTGTTCGCGGTTGAATATTTTAGCCCGGGCACTATGAGATTTCTTCTCGTGAACGGACAACCTTTAGTAGGTAGTGTGTTCTTTCTTCTTACTGTAGTAGTAGTAGGCATGTTGAAGTACTTGTCGAATTCCTCTTCGATCTTCGGATCGCCGTTCTTGTCGAAGTCTTGCTCGTTGGCGGATCCTTCCATTCCTATGATGCTCCTCTTGCCCCTCCTCACTGCAACATGACTGGGCTTTGACGGGTCGGTAATAAAGAAACATTGATCAACTTGGCTAGAGAGTATCCACGACTCATTTTTCGTGGAGGCCTTCTTGCCGACTTGGCATCGGGTATAACACAGGTGGTGAAATATCGGCCTTATTTTTCGACATTCTTGGCCCATCTAACACGGAACATCAGTACCGTCTCTCCATAGTAGTTGAGCTCCCATATCTCCTCGATACTTTCGTAGAATCTTTCCATGACAGTAGTCTCATCATCGGCAAAGGACATCATAGTTACTCCTGAGTTTTGATATTCACTATTCATGTCCTTTTCCTCGGTGTAGAATCTGTAATCGTTGATGTCGTACGACTGATAGGTCTTTATGTTATGCGTCGGGCCCTATGACAAGGAGAATATGAGTTGTTGATCTTCCATAGAAGGCGTCTATAAGGGATTGTCCAGCAGCCTTTTATTGAACCTACCCATGAAGCTGGAGTTGTGTTCTCTTGGTACGTCTCTTTTCTTCCTTGGGCGGGCCCGGTACACGTACTCCTGCTCTATCAAGCTTTTGTGCTCTTCCACCCAAGGGCTGACTAATTCAATGTGTTGTAGTGCGACTCGGTATGTCCTGCCAAAGTCGGCGCATCAATTAGCAATGTTGACATGCAATGAGAAGTGGCCCTCGCGGTGACCATACCCAGCGAGCCTGCCGAGGTGCTTCTTGGTGGGTATTCCAACATCCTCGTTCTCGGTGGTTAGATAGTTCTGGCAGAAAGAGATGCACTCATAGATCAGAAAGCCCTTGGCTATGCTTCCATCTGGACGGGACCTGTTGCGAACGAACCCTTTGATGACACTGTTCAGCCTTTCAAACAGCATCATGTTATGCAGGAATGTCGGCCCGAGCTGGATGATGTCATCCATGACATGGACAAGTAGATGCACCATGATGTCGAAGAATGCGGGCGGAAAGTAAATCTCGAGCTCGCATAGTATCACCACGATCTCTTCCTATAGCCTGTCGAGCTGCTTCATGCCGATCGACTTCCTAGAGATGACGTCGAAAAAGTTGCACAGTCCAAACAGCGTCTCACGGACGTGCTCGTCCATTATCCCTCGTATGGTAACTGGAAGTATCTGTGTCATCATCACGTGGCAGTCGTGGGACTTCATACCTCTGAAACTCTTCTTTGCTATGTCGAGATATCTCCTTATCTTTTCCGAGTAACCGTGAGGAACTTTGACTCCTAGGAGGCACGTGAAAAACTGCTCGATCTCCTCCTGACACAGAGTGAAGCAGGCAGTGCGAAGCACAGCCACCTCATTCTTTTTAACCCTTTTGCAGAGACCCTGAGTCCCTTCCGTTTGATCGTCATCATCATCACTATCAGGGTACTGAAGCTCCTTCTTGATGCCAAGCAATTTCAGGATGTTTCTTGCTTTCGGCCCATCCTTGGTCCTCTCCGGCATGTTCAGGAGAGTGCCAAACAGACTCTCGGTAACATTCTTCGTGATATGCATTACATTGAGGCTATAGGGCGTGTGGAGGACCTTACAGTATGGCAGGTCCCAGAAAACAGACCTCGCTTTCCATACACCTAGAAGTGGCTTTGTCCTTGGTCGCTTCTTTCCTGGCGCAGGGCACTCATCCCAATTATTCAGAATCTCCTCGATTTCTTTGCCGCTCCTCGTTCGCGGGGCTCTTTCGAGCTTGTCTTTACCATTGAACATGTCACCTCGTTTTCTCCACGGATGATCCATCCAAAGCCATTTTCGAGTCCATTGGAACACGGTTTTCGACGACCCGGGATCCTTGGGTAGCTGGAGATGCGGGGTCTTATCCATGCACTTGACACATGCATTGTGTCTGTGGTTCACCTGGGCCGATACATATGCGTAACCAGGATAGTCCTGCACCGCCGTGAGCAAGGCGGCTCTTAGAGGGAAATATTCTTTAGTGTAGGCGTCCCACGTACGGGCTGGCGTCTCCCACAACGTGGCTAACTCCTCTTTCAACAGCCCTAGATAAAGATACATATCGACACCTGACTGTTTCGGCCCCTGAATAAGAATGCTCATATGTACGTACCTTTGCTTTGTGCAGAGCCATGAGGGGATGTTGTACGGCCATACAAACAGGGGGCAGGTGCTATGCGTGCTACTCTGGTTGCCAAAAGGATTGAGTCCATCGGTGCTCATACCCAGCCTGATATTCCTTGCATCGCCCCCGAACTCTTTGAACTCGATGTCCAATGCATTCCACTGGCTAGCGTCTGAAGGGTGTGTTAGGATCTTGCCCTTCTCTGGATCATCTTCGGGTTTCTCTCTTTCCGCGTGCCATTGCATTAGCTTTTCTTCCATAGGATCTATGAAATATCTCTGTAAACAAGGAGTGATAGGAAAGTACCATACCACTTTTCGAGGAACTTTCTTGTTCCCTCTCTTGTACAGTCCATGGACGCACACTGGACATGTGGTTCTCTCCGCGTACTCGTTACGATAAAGTGCACAATCATTGATGCATGCGTGGTATTTAACGTGCGGTAGGTCGAGAGGGCACACGTTTTTGTTGGCCTAATCTATACTTGTTGGCAATGTGTACCCGTTAGGAAGACGATCGTGACAGAATTCCATGTTAGCATTGAAGCTCACGTCGGTCCATTTGTGTTCCGCCTTCATATCTAGAGCCTTGAGAGTTACACTCAAGAGTGTATCCTCGGGCCGACACCCAGGATACAATGGAGTCATCCCATCTAACTCCATTTGCGCCAGCTTGGCTTTCTCTATGGCTATAGCTTTGGCATTGCTCGTCTCCTTGAGAAGCACTTCCTGAACATGAGTGTCCCTTAACACCAAAGTTAGCAGCGTATGGTTGTTCGCTTATTCTCCTTATTCATGATGGTCATGCCCATCGACATCTCCTTCTTCGTCATGATGATCATGCCTGCCGGTATATTCTTCGTCATCATGACCATGCCCATCGGGAGACTCTTCGTCTTCTCGCTCGCCCAAGTCTTCATGATTACCACCACCATTTACTGCCAGCTCCTCATCGAAGTCGTCGCGCATGAAACCGCGCCTGAGCAGGTGATCCTCCAAAAGTCCAGAATCAGGGTCGATCCAGCACTAGAGTTTGCATGTTCGACATGTACATCTTATCTGGGTCTTGTTGTTCCGAATCATGTCCGCCTTCACGTCTTTATTATACCTAGTAACTCGACCTTCGCTCATGTTGACGACCATGGTAGCCTACGCGGTATGCCCGTATAGAGCAAAAGACAGAGAGTAGGTTAATTAGAAACCACACCTTATGCACACACAAACACACATGCATGGTCACCGGAAAAATTTGGCATGACCTTTCCTAAAAGTAGGACATATGGGTGGTGTAAAAATTTGCCGAAATGGAAATGAATCAACATTTCGGCAAACATCCATGCACCACACCGGGGCAGACAAGCAAAAACAAGAAACTTCTTCCCATGCAAGCATTCATGCACCACACACGCTTCATGCACAAACATCATATTCGCGCCATGCA
The DNA here is from genome assembly GCA_916181665.1 of Avena sativa. Lineage (NCBI taxonomy): Eukaryota > Viridiplantae > Streptophyta > Magnoliopsida > Poales > Poaceae > Avena > Avena sativa. Next base: position 16,937,415 of record OV702296.1, read on the forward strand.
TGCATCGCATGTACACACCGCTCGCGCGACAAGCTTTACACCTACAAAACATGCATATTCATGGCCAATTACTCACCGGGTATATTGAATACTGAGTCGAGAGCGCGATGTGAGAGATTGTGGACCAATAGATCTATAGAGAGATAATAGAGATGTGGAGGAGAAAAGTAAGTGTGTTTTAGATCTACTAGTTGGAGAAAGGCTTTCCCTAACGAATCTATCAACTATAGTAGGTTTAAATATAAAAAATGTAGAAAATTATGGACACAATAGGGTGGGAGAGAGGAGGAAGACGAGCTGGGAGGAGGGGGAAGAAGGATATGAAATGGATGGTGGTAGATAGAGGGGTGAAAAGCTGCCACCTTTTTGTGCAGATCTGGTCGCAGGGTTCTGTGGCGCATATGGGCGATATGCGCCACAAAAGATTGAACTTCTGTGGCGCATATCGCCCATATGCGCCACAGAACACTGAGTGCAGATCTGCACGAAATTAAAGGTGGCAGATAGCTGCTTTAATGACACCCCTCTATATATATACCACACTCCCTATCCAAAGAAACATCCCTGCCCCTGATGTCTTCTTCCCACAACTCGTTAGAAGACTCGCTGGAGAGAACAAACCGCTCGCGTTCCCTACAGCCTACTCGCAGTGGAGGGGCGAGCTCGAGGGGCAGTGCTCGTATTCAGCCGCCGCGAGATTCAGAAGTCAACCTAATCGAGGAGGAGGCCAAGCTACGGCACGAGGCCCTCTACAACAAGGCCATGAGGTTATACGTCGTGCTCGCGTCCCCGGAGGATAGGGCGCGCATGGCGGAACCAATCGGGTGGCGGCCGGTGCTCGATCCCAACGTGTCTATGGAGGACCATGTCTACAGGCTGCAGGACCGCATGAACAGGGAGGTTTGGCATCTTCCACCGTCATCGCCCCCACCAGCTCTGTGAAGGGATTTTCAATGTTGTAGTTTGTGTATTTGCAATGATGTATGCCATTGTTGTTTTGTTGTTCAAGCCTATGTGCATGTGCATTTGCAACGATGTATGCCACACGTCTATCTAGTAGATTGTCTAGTATTCTACCTATGCCATTGGTACTTGTTTAGTTGGGAAAAGCAAGAGAAAAATGTGTACTAGAAAGACTCAATTTAATCTGAGTAGGGCGCACTATTCCATGGCGCATATTGCATATATGTGCCACAGAACTTTGTTCTTTTGTGGCGCATATGGAGAAAAATGTGTACTAGAAAGACTCAATTTAATCTGAGTAGGGCGCACTATTCCGTGGCGCATATTGCATATATGTGCCACAGAAGTTTGTTCTTTTGTGGCGCATATGCGCCATAGAAGCTTGGTCATAGGTGTCCAGACAGTGGGGCCCACATAATTGTTCTGTGGCGCATATGGCGACATGCGCCACAGAAGGCGCATATCGCGATATGCGTCATAGAAGGTTGGTCAGAGCACGGTCAAAGCCCGCCTACTGTGGGTCCCACCTATTGATTCTGTGGCGCATATAGTAAGATGCACCACAGAAGTTTCATGGACCAAGGCCTGGTGTGGGTCCCATCTAACTTCTGTGGCGCATCTCCAATCGCCATGCGCCACAGAAGTTTCATTGTTCTGTGGCGCATTGTTCCAGATGCGCCACTGGACAACTTTTGTCGCGCATGGTCAGAACCAGGCGCCACAGAAGGTATGTCTATCTATAGCTAGTTTCCTACTAGTGCTAGAAGAATAGCACCACAACTTAAATACTAAACCATTGAATAATAACTCAACACAAATCCACTACTTACAACATGACTTCTCCCATGTCCTCAAGAACTAAATGAACTACTCACGAGAAATCATATGGATCAAGATCAAATATGATATGGTAATGGATAACAATCTTAACATAAACAATAATCTAATGGTTTCACTCACAAGCATCAACTACAACAGTAATCAACACCGGGAAAGTTTCCCCTAATGAACTAAGCAAGTATTCAACACGATTGTTACAGCGGGATGGAGTAATAAATAATGTTGCTGGTGGAGATGATGGTGTGGATGATGCTGATGATGATCCCGATGAAGTCTAGCTTAACGATGGTGTTAATGGCGACGATCTCCCCTCTCCAGGAAGGAATTCCCCCGGCAGAAATCTGTCTGCCGGAGAGATCTTTCTCTCTCAGTGTTTTCCACCCCATAGAGGCGGCAGAAATCTATCTACGGTCGCCCCCTAGTGTTAGGGTTCCATGAGGAAGATATAGGCGAGAGGGCGTAGTCGGAGGCCAGGTAGGTGGGCCACACCTACCCTAGGCGCGGCCCAGGGGGACCCGCGCCTAGGGGGTGTGGGCCCCTGTGGCCCTTCTGCGCCTCCCCTTCTGGCTTCCTTCGTCTTCTGGGAAAATATAATTTTCCCATATTTTTTTGTTATTTTTCTGATTTTCGCGGAATTGCATCAAAACACCTCCTTTTCCATCAGAATCCAGACTCTAGCAGTTCATCCTCCAAGAATCATCCAACATGCATAAACAGATGAAAAGACATAAGTAATACCTCATAATAAGACGTATGTCAATGAATAGAGGCAAATTATGATATAGAATGGTGATGCAAATTGGACGTATCAAAACACCCGATACATGTTTGATAGTTATGACCAAAAGCTCTGCGTTTTCACGTTTTATGGCCGTTTTCATGAGCTATTTCCCATGGTTTTGGGGTTCTAGGGTGATTTGCACGACTCATAACACCCGATGCACGTTTGAGAGTTATGAGCAAAAACTTATCGTTTTAATTTTATATGGAATTTTTCATGAGCATAATTTTGGTGTTCCAGGGCGATTTGCATGGCCCATAAGACCCGGTACTTGTTTGAGTGGGATGACCAAAAACTCATCGTTTTTGCGTTTTATGGCCGTTTTCATGAGCTATTGCCTATAGTTTTTGTGTTCCAGGGCGATTTGAATGGCCCATACGACCCGATACATGTTTTAGATATACGACCAAAAACTCATCATTTCTCGTTTTATGGATGTTTTTAGTAGCTATTGCCCACAGTTTTGGGGTTCCAGGGTGATTTGCACGACTCTTAACACCCGATACACGTTTTAGAGTTATGAGCAAAAACTTATCGTTTTAATTTTATATGTAAGTTTCCATGAGCTATTTCCCATAGTTTTGGTGTTCTAGGGCGATTTGCATGGCCCATAAGACCCGATACATGTTTGAGAGATATGACCAAAAACTCGTCATTTTTCGCGTTTTATGGACGTTTTCATGAGCTATTGCCCACAGTTTTGGGGTTCTAGGGCGATTTCCATGGCCAGTAAGACACGGTACATGTTTGAGAGTTATGACCAAAAACTCTGCTTTTTCGTGTTTTATGGCCGTTTTCATGAGCTATTACCCACGGTTTTGGGGTTCCAGGGCGATTTGCATGCCCAGTAAGACAAGATACATGTTTGAGAGTTATGACCAAAAACTCTGCTTTTTCGTGTTTTATGGCCGTTTTCATGAGCTATTGCCCGCAGTTTTGGAGTTCCAGGTTGATTTTCAAGGCCCGTAAGACCCGATACATGTTTGTGTGGCATGACCAAAAACTTGTCATTTTCGCGTTTTGTGGCCGTTTTCATGAGCTATTGCCTATAGTTTTTGGGTTCCAGGGTGATTTACATGACTCATAACACCCAATACATGTATGATAGTTATGACCAAAAACACGGCATTTTCACGTTTATGGCCGTTTTCATTAGCTATTCCCTATAGTCCTGGGGTTCAGTAGGGATTTGCATGGCCAGTAAAACCAGATACATGTTTGAGAGCTATGATCAAAAACTCTGCTTTTTCGCGTTTTATGGCCGTTTTTTGAGCTATTTCCCATTCATTTGGTGTTGTGGGTCGATGTGCAAGGCCCATCAGACCCGATACAAGTTTGAGTGGCATGACCAAAAACTCATCGTTTTCGTGTTTTTTGGCCGTTTTCATGAGCTACTTCCCATAGTTTTGGGGTTCCAAGGCGATTTACGCGACTCAGAACACATAATATATGAGTTTTCACGTTTTATGGCCGTTTTCATGAGCTATTGCCCACGGTTTTGGGGTTTTTGGGTGATTTGCATGACACGTAACACCCGATACACGTTTGAGAGTTATGAGCAAAAACCTATCGTTTTCATTTTATATGGAAGTTTTCAAGAGCTATTGCCCATAGTTTTGGTGTTCCAGCGCGATTTTCATGGCCCATAAGACCCGATACATGTTTGAGAGATATGACCAACAACTCGTCATTTTTCGCATTTTATGGATGTTTTCATGAGCTATTGCCCACGGTTTTGGGGTTCTAGGGCGATTTCCATGGCCAGTAAGACACGATACATGTTTGAGAGTTATGACCAAAAACTCTGCGTTTTCGTGTTTTATGGCCATTTTCATGAGCTACTGCCAACGGTTTTGAGGTTCCAGGGCGATTAGCATGCCTAGTAAGACAAGATACATGTCTCAGAGTTATGACCAAAAACTCTGCTTTTTCGTGTTTTATGGCCGTTTTCATGAGCTATTGCCCGTAGTTTTGATGTTCCAGGTCGATTTGCAAGCCCCATAATACCCGATACATGTTTGCGTGGTATGACCAAAAACTCGTTGTTTTCTCGTTTTGTGGCCGTCATGAGCTATTGCCTACAGTTTTGGGGTTCCAGGGAGACTTACACGACTCCTAACACCCGATACATGTATGATAGTTATGACCAAAAACTTGGCATTTTCACGTTTTACGGTGGTTTTCATCAGCTATTGCCCATAGTTTTGGGGTTCAATGGGTATTTGCGTAGCCAGTAAAACCGGATACATGTTTGAGAGCAATGATCAAAAACTTTGCTTTTTCGTGATTTATGGATGTTTTCATCAGCTATTGCCCATAGTTTTGGTGTTCTGGGTTGATTTGCAAGGCCCTAAGACCCGATACAAGTTTGAGTGGCATGACCAAAAACTCATCGTTTTTGCGTTTTGTGGCCATTTTTATGAGCTATTGCCCATAGTTTTTGTGTTTTAGGGCGATTTGGATGGCCCATAAGACCCGATACATGTTTGAGATATATGACCAAAAACTCATCGTTTCCCGTTTTATGGAAGTTTTGATGACCTATTGCCCACATTTTTTGGGTTCCAGGGCGATTTGCATGGCCCGTAAGACAAGATACATGTTTGAGGGTTATGACAAAAAACTCCGCTTTTTTCGCGTTTATGGCCGTTTTCATGAGCCATTGGCCACAATTTTGGTGTTCCACGTCGATTTGCACAGGCCATACGACCCGATACGTGTTTGAGAGGCATGGCCAAAAACTCAGCGTTTTCATGTTTTATGGTCGTTTTCATCAGGTATTGCCCATAGTTTTGGGGTTCAATGGGTATTTGCATGGTCAGTAAACCTGGATACATGTTTGAGAATTATGACCAAAAACTATGTGTTTTCACGTTTTATTGCTGTTCTCATGAGCTATTGCCCACAGTTTTGGTTTTCTAGGGCGATTTGCACGACCCGTAAGACTCGATACATGTTTGAGAGATATGACCAAAAACTCAGTGTTTTCGAGTTTTATGGCCGTTTTCATGAGCTATTGCCCATAGTTTTGGTGTTCCTGGTCGATTTGCAAGGCCCATAAGACCCGATACATGTTTGAGTGACATGACCAAAAATTCGTCGTTTTTGCGTTTTGTGGCCGTTTTCAAGAGCTATTGCCTACAGTTTTGGGGTTCCAGGGCGATTTACATAACTCGTAACACCCGATACATGTATGATAGTTATGACCAAAAACTCGGCATTTTCATGAGCTATTGCCCACAGTTTTGGGGTCCAAGGGTGATTTGCATAACTCATAACACCCGATACACATTTGAGAGTTATGAGAAAAAACTCTTCGTTTTAATATTATATTGCCGTTTTCATAAGCTATTGCCCATAGTTTTGATGTTCCAGGGCGATTTGCATGGCCCATAAGACCCGATACATGTTTGAGAGATATGACCAAAAAATCGTCATTTTTCTTTTATGGACATCTTCATGTTCTATTGCCCAAGGTTTTGGGGTTCTAGGGCGATTTGCATGGCAGTAAGACACAATACATGTTTGAGAGTTATGACCAAAACTCTGGTTTTTCGTGTTTTATGGCTGTTTACATGAGCAATTGCCCACAGTTTTGGTGTTCCATCTCGATTTGCCAGGCCCATAAGACCCGATACATGTTTGAGTTGCATGACCAAAAACTCGTCGTTTTCGCGTTTTGTGGCCGTTTTCATAATCTATTGCCTACAGTTTTTGGGTTCTAGGGCGATTTACACGACTTGTAACACCCGATACATGTATGATATTTGTGACCAAAAACTCAACATTTTCACGTTTTATGGCCATTTTCATGAGCTATTGTCCACGATTTTGGGGTCCAAGGGTGATCTGTATGACTCGTAACACCCGATACACATTTGAGCAAAAACTCATCATTTTAATATGGCCGTTTTTATGAGCTATTTCCCATAGATTTGGTGTTCCAGGGCGATTTTCATGGCCCATTAGGCCCAATACATGTTTGAGAGATATGACCAAATACTCGTTGTTTTTCGCGTTTTATGTACATTTTTATGAGCTATTGCCCACAGTTTTGGGGTTCCAGGGCTAATTCCATGGCCAGTAAGACACAATACATCTTTGAGACTGATGACCAAAAACTCTGCTTTTCGTGTTTATTGGCCATTTTCAGGAGTTATTGCCCATAGTTTTGGTGTTCCAGGTAGATTTTGAAGGTCGATAAGACGCGATACATGCTTGAGTGGCATGACCAAAAACTCATCGTTTTCTCGTTTTGTGGCCGTTTCCATGAGTTATTGGCTACATTTTTGGGGTTCTAGGGCATTTTACATGACTCGTAACACCCGATTATGCGTTTTCACAGTTATGACCAAAAATTCTGCGTTTTCACGTTTTATGACCATTTTCATGAGCTAAGAATAGACTTCTAACACAAAAGGTTGACAAATCCACCATATTAATAGCACAACGACACACTATTTTTTAAACAAGATCTAATTTATCCAACACACTCATCGTAAATAAACATACATAGTTATGAAATGATTAACATATAATTCGAAATAAAAATTTGATACTTAAAGTCTGTCTGACTGTGTCAGAAAATGAGTATACTAACCTTGTCATAATGCTTATCATATGATCGAAAGATTTTCGTAACTATCCACACTTTTGCACCCGATGAATCAATTTCATCCAGCCAAGCTCCGGGAGGCACCTATCCATATCTATCACCTTGTAGTGTTCTATCAATATTAGATCTTTCATCCTTGTCAACTAAAGAAGGTAAAACCATAGTAGATTCTATTTCCTGGGCATCATCTTACAATTAATTCCCCAAAAAATGCTCGCCAATTGTTCTCTCACTATCAGCAGGCATGTAGGCTATCTTTCCCATCCCCCTTCCAAATCTTGTCCTAAGGCACAGACATAGTTAGCATGAATAAATGAAAAAGAAATGGAATGAGGAGATAGATAAAACCATACAAGGATGGTAGATGAAAATGTACCTTGTTTTCACAGTGTAGAAGAGTGAGACGCTAGATGGCCTGCCGGGAATAGGAGGAAGGTGAGTGGTATGATTGTTTATTCGGATGACTTGGTTGGGGGTCGGAGGAAGATGTTTGGTTTGTGCCCAGGAAAACGAGGTTTGAAACTGTGTAGTGTCGTATAACTAATAAAATTTAGAGTATATATGTGGTCACCACACATTAATGAATTAATTATTGTTAAATACATTTTTAAGTAATTGGTCTCCATTATATCCTTTGTTCTTATTCCGTGTGAAAATGATTTGATTTTTATTTGGTAAAAATTAATTACTAAAACTAATAGGTGTCAATATTATTATTTCCTAAAAAATATTTATTTATAATATCTCGCAAAAAAGAATGAAGTATTGCATACTCCTTCCATTCAAATGAATAAGACGTGTAAATTTTGTCAAAATAAATGAAATCTATGTTTGGTGAATGTTTTAGACACATATGAACATTTAAGATACAAAATCAATATCAATAGATTCCCAATAAAATATACTTTTGTATACTGATATCGATGTTTTATTCTATATACTTTGTTAAAGTTAGTAAAGTTTGAGCTGTAATAAGTACATTTATATGTCTTACCCATAGGAACAGAGCTAGTATATGATTTGATTGTATAATATTATAATAAATACCCTCTGATCCTAAAATAAATGTAAATATGTACATATGTGTCATATATAAGTTTTGCGCACATGTTCGAGAAACTATGCTATTTCTCTTAGTCCTAAAATCCCACCATTGTTGTACAAGTTTTATTGTTAGCACTCACAGCTAAATTAGGAGAGTTCGCGGCATAGAAAACAAAAAATTTCCTATGATGGGAACAACTATGTACAAAGATCTATCTACTAGATACAAGCAACGAGTGGGATATACATTCGTAGAGAACATACTCTTGTAGACCGACAAAGTTTCAAATTATCTTACCGAACCGGCTTACCAATAATGCTACACTCATCGACAACGATACCAGAAAAGTAACTTGAGGACTCCCAAGTGTAGGAGATTAAATTGTAGTACCTTTCAATTAGAAAAGATCGTGGAACAAATGAGGAGCTTAAGGTATTTTTTATCAAATGCAGCAAGTGAAACAATAAAAGCTGCAACAGTTTTGGGTTTTTGTTTATACATTGTGGTAAATTAAATTGTGGGCAATGTAAATAACAAGAAAGTAAATTGCAAGAATGTAAATGCTATTTCAGAGAAAGCCTAGTCCTCTAAGTGTGCAAGAGGAAAAGCTCGAGTGTGTACTTTATATATGACAAACGTTCATGCGGGCGACATGGATTCATTTAGCATAAAGATTTCTACAATAGCATGATAAGCATTATATCAAGTTTTATTCCCGGTGCATATAGCCTAAAATAGGTGTAGCCATATACATACGTAAGTATACCCCTAATGATTGGTCCTAAGGCCATTTACATGCGTAAACAAAGGATTAATTAAGACAAAAATGTCCAACCATCGCATAAAGTTCTAAGGTCCTCGATCAAGAACCCCCAATAATGCAACTAAAGCCTTAGGAAAAGGTTATTGTCACTCCCTCTCCTTACTCTCTCATTACACTAAGGTGAAGTACTATGATCCCATAATGATGAAGCAACATAGAGTCGACGTTCATATGTTACCATCATAGAACCACATAAAATATCAAAACTTGACCTAATACTCATAGCATATTATATAGAAATCATAGACAATTCTTCCTATGGCCCCAGGAACATGGATAACTACTCACAATGTGGAAATACGATATAGATTAGAGGCATATGGTATACAACACGATATGAAATTATAACTTCACCATAAAATAATGACAAGCTACCAACCACAATCATACACAAGGAACTAAAACAATATACATGGTTCAATCTGATCTCAAACTGCGTGGGGGAACGAGATGGTTCTTCGAGATGGAGATGGTGTTGATGTTGGGGATGAGGTAGATGGTGATGGATATGCCTTCCCTATGCCAAGGAAAGGATTGATGATGACGATGACGGTGAATTCCCCTTGGCGGCGGCCATAGGACGACATGATCTGGCCTCTCCCAATGTGGAAGATGAGCTCTACCCTGCAGCCGCCTCATAAAAAATGACGAATAATATGGAATAGAAGGTATTTTCACGAGACGGAGAGGTACGTCAAAAAGGGGAAACTGAGCAGACACTCGTAGGCAGAGTTGGCCCAGGTGACCCGTCCACCTGGTGGGTTCGCGCCACCTGCTCCATCTCGGTTCACGTGGCTGGCCGACGGCCTCCAAGTGTCCAGGGTATTCGTTTTCCCGAAAAAATTCCATGGTTTCTTTCCCCAATCAATTTGAGTTCCAGAAGGTCCCCCAAAACTTTTAAATACGAAAGGGAGGCGGGTTCTGCCTCCCATAAATTACATACCAAAATAAGAAACTTTGTAGGAAAGTCCCATAATCAACTAATAATGCATAAATAAAGTTACAAGAATAATATAATAATAATAAGAACTAGTTATATATGTTGTTATTATGATGATGCAAAATGCAAGTCCAAGTGTTGAACAGAACACTCACAAGTTATATTATCCTATAATAAATAAAAATATTTTACAGAAATATATTACTTGAAGTTGTGATTGTGAAATTAATGAGCTATATGCACATGTTACAATAATCTTATATAATACCTCTTTTTATGAAGTGTTATCAACACAAATTAAAATGTTATTTCTTATAAATTTTTTTATGTTGAATAAGCATTGTGTTGATCTTCCCTCGTTTGCAAAACAACTATTAAGCAAGAGACACATATAATGTCAATATTTTCTCCATAAAATAGATAATATTTCAATCAATAAAATGTAATAATAGACATAAAATATTCAAAAGCATGGATAGAACTACACATACGATGATCATTAGTTGTAGTACCAGTTGATCTCTGCATCCCAATAGAAAATCATGTCATCGTAAAACTTCAAAATTAAATAAGGAAATATAGTTCATAATGTTATTATGAGTTTTAAAAAGTGAGGTATCTAAGAACCTTTTTTACGACCTTCCCCTCTACGGTTCCGTTTCTTAGAAATTCCATAATGTCGTGTATGGAGCGAAAGCAGTGATCATTATATTTATGAAAGTTGTACTGAAATGAGCAGCAAATATACTTCATTTAGCATATATGCAACTGTATAAATCCTCTTGGATATTAAGATGCCCATAGAAATAGAAAAACTAAACGTGTCTTAGGAAATCAGTATAATATACTAGTAATACAGAAAAAGAAAGTTTTTGGTGAGTGGGACAGCTCACAACATTCAATACTTGCATTAATTTAATCGCATGGTTGCTAAATAGGATAATTAATGAGTTATTAAAGAGGGCATATTGATCAGGCTTACCTATGTTCAAACTAAGGCATATGGAAAAATGAATTACACACGGATAATGCATCATTTGGAAACTACGTAATATTGAGTTATCTTTATCTTGGACCACTTTGTAAAACATTACATGATTAAAATCGAATAGTTGTAAATAAGTTCAACGACTCATTACACATGAGAGTTCTAAAATATATTGATCTAATGTGATAGATCCGAAAATGATGAGTTAGTTGTTCAATATCTCAGGATTAAGAAGTCACTACATCTCCAGTTTCTACACATATTGTCATAACTCGTTTAGCTAACCATATTCTATAAAAATTACACTAACTTTTTTATTCGTCATCCTTCCTCGGCCCCTAGGCATATAATAAACCCAGATGAGTATATACAAAAATCATTCTTGTATCAGTGTAATTTTCCCAATGTTCAGTCACCTACCATATTGCATGTTCAGGCGTTTCATTATTATAGTCGCCACTACACATGAAGTAAATCAGGCTGATCACATGTATAATTATTCTCTTGAAATTTCTAATGTATTCATTTATGTTTGCCTTATGTTTTATCTTATTATCTTGTAATTTCTAATGTATTCAAGTTATTCACTTGTTTTAGTATCTAATGATGAATTATTCTCCATATACTTTTCTATAGCATAACTAGTACCATGCATGAGAGCTGTGCGGAGTTCTCCTTCTATGGTTCATGTTTTTCTATAGAATTATGTAACTCAGTGAAGTTACTTACTTATTCTACTAGTGCCAATCCTTTTGCTGGCTCATTGTCCGACACCAGTCACATGCTCACTTCGGATCGTTTGCTCGCCGGACTAGACATGCACCACCTACTGTCTATGATGCGGTGGGCAACAGGGGAATCCTACGTATGTTTCTCCCGGTGTCCTAATAATCTAATGCCATTCAGCAAGCATTGTACCCACGCGTTTCTAAGAACACTATAGGCAACCTAGCATTGTTAGCAACGTGGCTGTGGCCAAACCTTTAGTCCCGGTTGGTGGCTCCAACCGGGACGCATGCCCCCTTACCAACCGGGACCCATGCCCCCTGGCCCCGTGCCCGCTCCAACCGGGACGCGTGCCAGCATTAGTCCCGGTTGGTGGCGCAACCGGGACTAATGCTCCGAGGGGTCGCGAACGGATGGCCCTTTTTCCTCTAGTGTTTGTGTGTTTCACATTTTATTTTTGTAAATACTTCATTTAGTAGAAATTGGAATTGCTCCCACGCGGTTCTTCCATGCATTCTAATAGTTGTATATACATATACAACTATAAGTATCAACAACACAAGTGCCTTCATACAAATATATTATGGAATGACAATAATATATAAGAATTTTTACTTGAAAACGATCCTCTTAGCATGAGAGACAGAATCTACTTCCAGCCATTGGTATAACCATGACATGTGATCTTCCCATATCTATCACGCTGCAGTGTTCTCTCACTGTAAGATCTTTCTTCCTTGTCAGCTAAAGCTGGTAAAACCATAGTAGATTCTGCTTCTTGGCATCATCTTAGGCTTGGTTCCCCAAAAAAATGCTCGCTAACTGTTGTCTCACTGTCAGCAGGAGTGGAGGTGTCAACACCGGGATTTTTTTAATCCCAGATGCCTGTTATGCCATACATCGCAGTCCTAGGATTACCATTTTTGCGAGACATAACAGATTGGTACCATAGTTCATTATCCATTACAAACGATAATAAAGTTCTTACAAATAAAGGATCTCATGATCTAGTAATACAATCAACGTAGCGGAATAATAATAATAATAGTAGCGTGGTCGAAGCTCCATCTTCAGGGTCACTGGCAATGCTGACGATGGGAGATGATGCTAGTTGTCATAGACTTCCTGCTATTCATCATCTTGCATTACTAGGAAAATGGCCATTCGTGGAACACCTGAAAAGCGCATTCGTGGCGCACTAGCTGTGCGCCACTAGCCTCGCGCTGCGGCTATCTCTTACCCGTAACGCACTACCAGGTGCGCCACGGGTAGGGGTATAGGGTGCGCCACGGATGTGTTTTTCAAAAAACAAAAAAAATGCAAAAAACACCCTCGTTTTGAATTGCAAAAGCAATCGGGTCCATGCATCGCCGCCATCGTGTCACCTCGCCGAAGCATGGCTGTGTCCACAACCTACCATCGCAGGGACGTGCGAGAGGCCATGGCTGCTCTAGTCCTCGTCGGCGTCGAGGTGGTAGGAAGGGTGTGGTTGGAGAAAGTGAGGTAGGAAGAGAGGGAGGTAGGAAGAGATGGAGGAAGAGAGGGAGGAAGGAAGGTCGGTGAGGAGAAGTATGCCGCCGTCACCCTTTGTCACTGCCAGGAGGAGGATAAGGCCTCCGTCGCGCCGCCATCACTGCAAGGAGAAGAGGAGGCCGCCGTCGCACCGCCGAAACTGCAAAGAGAGGAGGAGGTCGTCGTCGCGCCATCGTAACTGCAAAGAGAGGAGGAGGCCGGAGAAAGGACGCCGGAGCAAGGTGGCCGAAGAGAGGAGAAGGGGAAGGAGGATAAGGAAAAGGAGAAGGAGAAGGAAGAAGAAGGGAGAAGGGAGAAGGAAGAAGGAGAAGGGAGAAGGGAGAAGGAAAAGGGAGAAGGGAGAGGGAAAAGGGGGAGGGAAAGGTAGGTGGGCGGGGTGGGGATTCAAATTTTGAATCCCGCCCAACTTACTCGTAGCGCACTAGGTGGTGGTGCGCTACGGGTAAGTTGCCCTCAATTTTTTTTTGCAGGAAAAAATGGTCTTTTGGCTGTAACTTTTTACTCTTTTCTAATTTTTAAAATCTAAATAATCGTTAAATGACCGGAGGTGGTTGTGAGCGGATGAGAAATCTCGTTCTTGTCATTTTGGTTTATTATATGATTTTTTTCGACATCGTATGCAGAAGTTATGGCCATTTTACCGTGGCATGACTTTTTTTGCAGAAAAAGTGGAAACTCATGTTTGTTAATTTTCCTAGAAACTAGACCACATTATCTACCTAAATTGTCCTACGGCTATGTTGACCTAGCTGTTGTAGCACACATGCCCGTAGCTAAGTGACACATCCGTAGCGCACCTTGACCTAGTGCGCTACGGGTATGTGTGCTGCGGCCACCTATGCCATGGCTCACACATAGCCGTGGCGCACCACCCCCATGTGCGCCACGCTTACGACAGTTAGCCGTAGGGCACCTGTGGGCAATGCGCCACGCCTATTTTACCCATGGGGCACCACTATCAAGTGCGTCACAGATGTGTGAATTACCTATAGCCGTTTTCCTAGTAGTGTTGGTAGTCCTCCTCATAGTCTGGCTATAGGAATAGCCAGGGACAAAGCCATGAGTACTCTTTTAGTACTCGCAAAATAATACTAACAAGTAAGGTAGTTCGAGTAGGAATCTTAAGCTCTAGGTTTATTTTGCCGAAAGCCTGATTTATCTCTAACCGAGTTTAGAAGTAAAGAAAACTAACTTCATGTTTTAAAACACCTAAGTGGGAACTTAGTTTTCATGTTCACAACCCTGTTGTGGTCAAGTCAAAGTCATAGTTCATTTCACAAGTCATTTTGAAAACATCTGACGACGGAACAGTATGGCCACTCCAACTGTCCATAACCACGGACGCGGCTATTCGAATAGTTTGACGCTCTGCAGAGATTGTACACTTTCACCACAACATTCGATACATCCATCAGGAACAATCCTGGAACACCATACTCAGTATGCGGATAATCAATCCTAACCTTTCAATTACACACCCTATTATAGGCACCTCCCCTATGAGTTTGGCCTCCTAACCATGACCATCTATCATCTTGGGAGCTGCACAGGTGGACATTCATCATGAGGTAGCCTCAGCTCAGACCTTTTCCGCAAGGGAACCCATAATAAGATATATAAACTTCCAGTCAAGCGCTACCCAAATTCGGGTATTGTGTTTGTACGATAAAATTGGAATGGTATCGCATCCGAACCCAACCATCAGTTTTATAAAGGGATAAGGCTCATGCCTCAACATTTTCATCATCAAATCATTTTGTGTTCACAACACATGTCAAAACATTTCATTAGAATGACTCATCATTCCAAGGTTTTCATAATCATTTTCACCAAGTATTCCCATCTAAAGTGGCCAACTTTTATGCTTAGCACTAGCCACTAAAGTTGAGGGTAATCACTAATGAGGGGTGCTAATCAAGTTTGACTTATCCAAATCTAATCTCATGCCTCAATATGACCTCTAGTTCTAACTAGCTTAGGCCAAGTTTTATGCTCTTTATGCTATCTATAATATCTTTCCAAAACTCACAAGACACTAACTAAAAGTAATAAAGGACTTTGATAAAGAAATAAAAGAATAAAGCTTGCAGATAAAACTTGGAATTGGTATAATCAAGGTTGCATAACCAAATCATGCCTAATGCATTGCATTGGTTATCTTGCTTGCAAAGTTGCAAGTGTTAGCTTGCTAGTTAACTTGTAGTGTTAGGCTTGCCTTGAGTAGTACAGTGGTTGAAGTTTTCTTCATTTTCTTCTTCGTAGTACTCCTCCTCCTCGTAGCCTTGGACAGTACTAGCGTCTATAAATAAATACGAGGTACACAATCACCAAACAATACTTAACTGCTTCTATTTGGCACACAAAGGTTCACACTAGATGATCTAGCATCATCACAATCATCACATGAAATAAAGGCCTAGTCCTAATTATTTTATTTTAGAAAAGTAATTTTTACTCATTGAAAACTACTTAAGATTTAATATTCTCCAATTAAAATATGGGATCATGTTGACACATGTCCTCACCAAATATTTCAATACTTGGGAATGTGATTTAAAGTGGTGTCACAATTTAATAAGGTTTAACATTATTATTTTAATTAATTAAAGTGACTAGAAATGCCTATGGGGCATTATTTTAATACTTGTCCAAGATTACTGCAGGTAAAACTAAATATTTTTACATATTCAGGAAGATCTTGTCAAATGTGATTTTTGGGAGTTGGAATCAACTCAAAAGCATTTTTGGTTGATTTTTGAAAAATGTTTGAATGTGTAAAAGTATCTATCTTGTTATTTTTACTATAGTTGATCTATAATTTCCAATGGTTTGAATCCAATGGGATTGGATTAATAATTTCAATACCTTTCTAACAAAATTGGTGTCATGCAATTTGGTTCAGTAAAACTCTTTAAATTGCTTTTCGAAACTACCTACTGAACTAGAGTTTGAATAAATTGGAAAATATCTATTTGAATTTCAGGGATGAGCGCGAGAATGTTACTGGGCCAGCCAAGCTGCACAGCGCGCGCGCAACGGGCTGCTGATAGGGGGGTCGAGGCGACAGCGGCTCAGTCTAAGCGAAGGGGTATGTTTCAATCTGGGTCGTGCGATTAGACTAGGATCCTACGGCTGGGGTGTGTAGTCTCCGTCGTGCAGCTCCGACGAGACCGAACCCTAATGGCGACGGTGGGGGTACGCGGTGACTTACCAGGGCTCCATCTATGGTCGGCGATGGGCGAACGACGTTGTAGACGACGGAAGTTCGAACGGTGGTCGTGGCGGCTCCTAGGGTGGCTCCAATCAACGGTTCCGCTCCTCCTCTGCAGCAGCAGACTCCGGCCAAATTCCGGCGATGCGGTGCTCGCCTTGCTCCGAGGAAAGGTCAGGGGTGGTAATTGAGGAGTGGGAAGTGAGATGGTGTGAAGAATGAGGATGGGGGTGGCCTCTATTTATACACCGGCGAGAGGGGCAGCGCGGGTGGTCAGAGCTCGTCGATGATGATGATGCAGTGAGATAACGGCATGGCGAAGGGCGTAGGCCGGTGTAGTGTCTCCTGGCGATCATCACGGACTTAATGGCACGGCACGGGGCGGTCGAGAACGGTCGGAATAGGTCGATGCTCTGCACGGCACCGACGGCGTTTTAGACGACGCACAGGTCCTACTGGTCGCGCGGCGATGAGCGGGCATGTCTGGGCAGTAGCTGGTATCGCGGTGAGTGCAGGCATGAGCGGTGAGGGCGAGGCACGGCGTGTGCGAGCGTGTCGGCTGCGGCGCTCTGACGCGCTCTCGGCATGGCATAGAGAAAAATGGGCGCGGCTGTTCTCGGTGGTCTAGGGCCTGGCTACACTCGAGGGTTGGACAAGGGGGGGCGATGGACGATGGACTACCTCCTGGACATCATAGAAGGCACGTCGTTGCCTCCTGCGTGCTAGCCATGGTCGGATGGCGCGTGAGCTTTGGGTGGCGCGGCACTAGCGCAATGGGTAGAGGGCTAGCTTGTTCAATGCACTCGTAGTCACTAGGGGAGACAAGGGGAGTAAGTTGAGGACAATTTTTTGATCAAAGACTGCTCAAAACAGCAGAAGTTAGGCAGTGGTTTACTGTGCTCACCATCTGTTTGATGAAATGGCCGAATGAACTTTTACATTTGAATTTTTGGATGAATTTTGTTGAGTGCTCTGGTCACATGCTTGGTATTATATGGTTTTTTGGGTTTGTCAAGGTGAACTGGTTTGGTTGGGTTTTGAGAAATGGTGATCTTAGTACCTATACTTGATTCAATTTTGAACTGTCATTTAAATAGATTTGAAATTTGTTTCTATTGGTTTGTAGAGTGGGCTTGGGTTCACTTTTACTTGGTCTATCAAGGGGTGAAAAGAATTGGATTGGTTTCTGTTAGAAATCTTGTACTGGAAACACTGAAAGTGGTCTAGTGGTTAACTTTGGTCAAAATGACCATTTGCTTATATATCTTATTTTTGATTTTATCTTCATTTGATTCTTCTTGGAAATGATCTAGATGATATTTGTTTCATCTTTAAACGAATCCTTGCCATTCATAGCAATCAAACATGGCATTGCAAGCATTCATGCATTCATCACCCACACACATGCATTCATATTGATTTTAATAACAAAAGTTTTTGTTAACCATAAACTTGGATGATTAAAACTTGATAATATTGATTAATACTTTTGGGATGTTACAGGAGGCTATCTTTTCCCTTCCCCTTCAGATCTTGTCCTAAGGCATAGACAGAGTTAGCGTGAATAAATGAAGGAGAAATGGAATGAGGAGATTAGGTACAACCATACAAGGATGGTAGATGAAAGTGTACCTTGTTTCCACGGTATAGAAAAGTGAGACGCTGGATGGCATGTCGGGAATAGGACAAATGTGTGTGGGATGATTGTTTATCCGGATGACTTAGTTGGGGGTTGGAGGAAGATGTTTGGTTTGAGCCCAGGAAAACTAGGTTTGAATCAGCGTAGTGTCGTATAACTAATAAAATTTAGAGTATATATGAGGTCACCACACATTAATGAATTAATTATTGTTAAATACATTTTTAAGTAATTGATCTCCATTATATCCTTTTGTTCTTATTCCGTGTAAACATGATTCGATTTTTTTATTTGGTAAAAAATAATTACTAAAACTAATAGGTGTCAATATTATTATTTCCTAAAAATATATATTTATAATATCTCGCAAAAAAGAATGAAGTATTGCATACTCCTTCCGAATAAGACATGTAAATTTAGTCAAAATCAATGAAATCTATGTTTGGCGAATGTTTTAGACACATATGAACATTTAAGATACAAAATCAATATCAATAGATTCAAATATACTTTTGTATACTAATATCAATGTTTTATTCTATATACTTTGTTAAAGTTAGTAAAGTTTGAGATGTAATCACTACATTTATATGTCTTAACCATAAGAACTGATCTAATATATGATTTGATTGTAGAATATTATAATAATACCCTTTGACTCTAAAATAAATTTAAATATGTATTTATGAATCATGTTTAACTATAAAACATCAAAAAAATATGATGACTCATAAAACATTATCGGCATATATAAGTTTTGCGCAGATGTTCGAGAAACTATGCTATTTCTCTTAGTCCTAAAATCCCACCATTGTTGTACAAGTTTTATTGTTAGCAGTCACAGCTAAATTAGGAACACATGGCTACTGTATGGTTCGTAGCATAGAAAAAAACATACGGTAGGAAGAACTATGTACCAAGATCTATCTACTAGATACAAGCAACATGTGGATATACACCATAGAGAACATACCCTTGTAGACCGACAAAGTTTAACGAGGTTGTACTCGTGGATGATGTAGATGAACGCTTGCCGATATCAAGATCGAGAAGAAGTCCAGGGCCGCTAATCAGTAGTGCATCCGTGATCGCACACATGTCCAACCCACCGAGCGATGTCCACCTCCTCGCTCTAGTGATGCAGTGGAAGCAACAACTCTTTCTCAACGAAAAGCCACCAGGAACATGTATTTCGCCAGTCCGAGACCATGGGGGATAAACTAGATGGGGAGAGAGATCTCACGAGGAGGTGTGAGTGTGAGAGAGGGAAATGGGGGCTTTATATAGGAGGGAGGGGGCACCCCAAGGGGTGGCCGGCGCATGGGGGGCTGTCCCCGCCACTTCCTCCATTCATGTGGGTGGAGCTCCCACTCACAAAAGCATCTTCATTTCTCCGCTCAAAATCCCACTCAAAAAATCCCATTAAATTTCCACCAAATTTAATGCAATCTCTCTTTAAATAAAAATCCTTTTATTTATTTATTCAGAATTTTGTCAATTAAATTAATGTACAAACATTCATATAAAACCCCTTGCTAGTATTCTATTTTACAGGCAGAAACACTTTCAGTAATTTCACCCGAAACAATTCCGGTGTCTAGTGAAATAAATTCCTTTGTCTCACGATATAAATTCCGGAGATCCATACTGACTCCCACGCATTCAACGATGACTTCTTGTAATCGTGAGAACCTTTTACGTTAGAATCTTAATCCCTTTGTATCACGATATATTACATGTCCGAGATTCGATCATCGGTATCTTCATACCTAGTTTGATCTCGTTGCTGACATGTACTATTTTCTCGTTCCCTTGATATAACATTCTAGTGATCAAACCACTTGCTTGCAAGCTAACCAGTGTGATATCACCGAGAGGTCCCAAAGTATATCTATCCATCATCAGGATGGACAAATTATACTCTTGATCCATGGGCCTCAACATAACACCTTCGTAGAACTGAACCCATCTTTATAGTCACGCTATTACGGTGTGATGTTTGATGTTATCAAGATACTATTCTAGTGTTAGTGATTGACATGATCTCATGGTCTAAGGATTAGGATTACTTTGTATAATGTTATATCAATATAAACACAATGACTTTGATCGTAATGCTATACTTCAGATGAATGTCATCACACAATTCCAATAATGCTGTGACCTCGCTATTCGACATCCAATGTCCATGATCAGGAAACCTTGATCATCTTGTTAATAAACGAGCTAGTTTACAAGAGATGCATAACTAGGAACTTTCCAGTTGTTCAATAAAAACACATATATTAACATTTCCATATTAATACAACAATAGCATGCAAAATAAATATTTATCATATACTTGGAATATACATAATAAAAATATTATTATTGCCTCTCAGGACATATTATCTCTAGTCTCCCACTTGCACTAGAGACAATAATCTAGTTACATAGTGATAAATCTAACACCCATGGGGTTCTGGTGTTGATCATGTTTTGCTCTACGGAGAGTTTTAGTCAATGGATCTGCTACATTGAGATCCGTGTGTACTTTAAAAATATTTATATCTCCATCCTTGACATGCTCACGGATGGAGTGAAGCCGGAACTTAATATGCTTGGAATTCTTGTGAGACCTTGGTTCTTTGGCATTAGCTATGGATCCATTGTTGTCACACTACTAGGAAAAATGCTACCAGTGGCGCATCAAATCGGAATTCTGTGGCGCATATGGGTGTCGCCACTAAATCCTCTCCACTAAAATTTAAATTCTGTGACGCATATGCCAAATGTGCCACATAATTCTCAACATTTTGTGGCGCATATGCCATATGCGCCACAGAATTCTCAACATTCTGTGGCGCATATGGCATATGCGCCACAGAATGTTGAGAATTCTATGGCGCATATGCTATATGCGCTATAGAATTCTGTCTCAGGATTTCAAAAAAATACCAGAATATAGCAGAAATACACAGAATACACAGGAAATACACCAGAATACAACAATATATCACAGAAATGCACAAAACTCACAGGAATACCCAGAAACTCGCTAAAATTCATACAAAGTGACAAAATACATCAATATAGAGAGTCCAAGTGTTACACACAAGTCATGGGAGAGTACAAGTTCGAAATCACACAATCGCACGAATTCACGATTGACGCAGATTCGACTGCTCCAGACGAGCCCCCGCAGCCTCTATCTCATGAATGAATTGCAGACGGAACAAGTCGAGCTCCACTCTACTCAAACTCGGGGACGCTCGCTGGGCCTGGGTGGAAGACAGTAGGTGGACCGCGCTCTGTTGCTCCACGGCCATCAGGCACTACTCCGAGGTGCTGGTGTCCCTGACCATCAACACCACCGAGTGTTCCGCCGATGGCAAGTCGGCTGACGCAGCCTGCCGCATCTCCTCCACGACATCCGATCTCACCGCTAGGGCCTGCAGCAGTCACCTACCAGAGTCCCTCTGAGTCAGAAGCGGCCAGCCCCACACCTTGCATCTCTACGAGATCTCCTCCAAGGCAGCTGCTCGTTGATGTAGATGCCGCTGCATTGCGTGGACCACCTCGGAGGTCATATTCCGGAAAAATCGCCCTGCGGAACCTCTGTCCTCGCCCGATATCACCTCCGGCGCAGCCGGCTGCTGCATCGAATCCCTTTGCCACCTCCAAGGGCACCACTCCACTCCCCCGCACCAAAACAGTAGTCTTGTGATGGGTTGCACGGTGAAACAAGATTTACAAATCAGCCTGCCAGTAACAAGATTATTACCAGGCCATGTTTACAAACCCATAATGCATCAGAGCACATCCTGAAGTTATTACCAGGTTCTTTTATTACCAAGCAAATAAAAATAATGGATCATAAGCACAAGTGCAACATGGGACACAATCAGTACTATAAGAAAATAGATGTCTTTGTTCTGCAGGTTGTGGCCTTAATCTACCGAGGTTCTTCTCAGGTTCTCCAGCTTGTGGCATTGTGATGTACAACAACATGGAGAGATTAACGTGGAAGTAGCATGGTGAGTCAAAAAGCTGAGCGTCATCGTCTGTATTAGAAATCACGATCAATACAAGTAAAAAAAATAGAATACAGCTGGGGGTGGCCTGCTTGGCGAAAGGCCAGAGGCGTGGCCTGCTTGGGGACATGCCAGGGGCGTGGACACCTTCCCCTTCCGGACGCCATTCCCTACTGCGGTCGCTTCCCATCCCGATGTTGTTCTGTAAGAATCGATCTGCTAGTGTTTGGGGGAAGGGAAGTGGAGGGGACAAAGGCATGGCTGCTACCATCACTACAAAGATTTTGGTCTATTGCAACAAAATAGTTTTTCGCAATAAGTGTGAAATTATGGCAATAATTACCTATTTCCACAACATGGCGTCCGTTGCTAACCGTTGCGATAAGACGCATGGTAATAGGTTGTCGCCAAAAAAATAAATCGTGGGAAAAAATAGTGCTATTGCAACAATTTGTGTGGCAAGTTGCCACATTTTTTCCCATGGCATCATGCACTTTGCTACCAGAATTCAGTACGTGGCGACAGCTTAATGCAACAAATACTAAAACCGTGGTGATTAGTGGTTCATGGCGATAGACATTCGTGGCAATAACCTACGGCAACAACGTTTTTTCGTGGTGCATACTTTTTCTCTGGCAATAGCCAATTGTGGCATTAGCTTATTTCAACAAAACTGAATTTAGTGGCGCTAGATAGTTATCTCAACATACAGAACGATTATGGTGAGAAGTTATTGCGACAATATAAAGTATTCGTGGGAATAACCTAGTGCAAAAAAATAGGTGGGTGTGGCGCCTGAGATTTGACACACCGCTACAATCTTCATGGCCCTATCTATTGCAACAGAGAGTCGTGGTAATAGCCTATTGCAATCAGAAAAAAAAAGTGTTGAATTACAGGATTCAAAACATACATGATTCATAAATATATAGTTCACATAGCAAATATCCATCAAATGGAACTCAAATATAGTTTAGCAATCATTCAACATACTGAATGTGCCATACTAATTAATTTCCAAGACTAAACTATCTGTGGTCTAGAGTCTAGTCCGGTTACTTCTTTGGTTCCTGCAATCAAGAAATCAAGAAATTATTTAGCTCAAGTTAATGAGTGCAACATAACATACGCCGTAAGCCTCATTGTACGTTTCATTGACAAACTACATTAATGCAAGCGAGTAGACATATAATCCCTCCACTCCGGTTTAAAGGGCCCTCGAGAGATGGCAGCGCGACCCAGGTGTAGCTGGATTGGCTCTAGTAATCTACATTTTATCCACTGCATGGCCAATAAAATTAACATGCGGTGAATCATTAAGGAAGAAGACGGGCGTTTTGAGAAGGAGAATACGAAGCAATGCATGTATTCCGGTAAACTCTCGCGTTCACATCTGCATGCTAGGCCATTGTTTTTAAACGTAGTAACAGGAGCGTTTCTAGAAGGATATTAATGCAACCAATTAATTCTTTCGGGCCTTCCTCGTAACACAATTCCGAACAACTTTTTAATCGCTAGCGGCCCTTTAATCCGGAGCGGAGGGAGTATATGGGTTCTATGATAAACTTTGCGATGTGCAGCTGGGATGTGACAGCAACCATCTCCACGGTGATGATGCATCTTGTAGAGGAAGCAGTGGCGCTAACTAACACGTTGATGATGCAACTTACAGTGCAGAAGCTGTTGGATGTAGCGTCGGCACTCGGAACTGGGGTGGCAACACTGGGGTTTGTCTAAATAAACTCTGGCCCATTATCTCTTTCTAGGGGCAGATGTTACTAGGACCAGAACAGGACACCAAGTTGGGATATTTCATTGGGTTTAACTAAGAACTCTCATGTTAGCTGCAAGTACTTTTCCGGCTGAGCTCTGCATAGGTGGTGTTCATTGGTGGAGCCAGGAATGTAATAAGGAGGGTTCTAACTTGTGGCAAGCAAATTATTTCGCTATATAACAACCAAAATGCACCCTAGTAAAAAAATCACCTAACAAAAACATAAATAGCCGGGTAGAGAACAAAAAAATAGATAAATGAAATAAACTTCACAAGAAGAATCCAAAAGCAATTCACTAGTTTACTTGACATAGTAGTTTATATTATAGACCACCATTCTATATTCTAAGAAGAATCCAAAAACAATTCACTAGTTTTCTTGACAGGTGTCCATACAAGTTCAGTTGTTCCAGACTGGATGGAGATTAGTGCTACTGTGCTACTGGGTTTATCCCTTTGTGAATGAGTTTACCTCCAATATTGTTGGAACTACGCATCGGATTGATGAAGGCTTGCTGCCGTCAGAGAAACGCATCAGATTGATAAGCGGCTTCCGCCGTCAGGGCCTTTGCGGTAGGTTTTTGGAATATGAATTTCTAGAAGTTGGGAAGTTGAGGGGACATGAAAGAGAGAAACGATCAATCATGCGCCCGTGCATGGTGCATGTCCCTCTCAGGAGCGCTCAAGCAGACATGGTAGTCTAGCACAAGGGAGTGGTTAACACTTTGGGTCAAGGGTGCCTTGTTGGGATGGCTGGTGTAGCATGGTTTTCCTGTCTGGTATACCCACCAAGATGTCATGGTGCTAAGATGGAAAGTTGGCTACGTATCTAGTACTAGCTGGTGGCTATCTATAATACACATACCGGTTGAATATTCCATAGGAAATAAAAGTGCAAACCAACGATCAACTCAATAGAACCAAATAAGCCAGGGTCTCTAGTACTGCAGTGATAAATCCTAATAACCAAATATCTACAGTAACCTAGTTCAAACAAAGTCAACATGAAGACAGAGTAAGGCTATGACTTACCATTGCTCGAAACATTCGAGAATTCATTGTTCAAGCTTGGATTACTATTTTCTTTGGTAGTCCTTTTCTTAGCCATCTGTAAATAGAAGTGTACTTCTAGCAATATGCAAATAAGAAAAATAAATATTATAAGTTTGAAAGCATATGAATATAATCACCTGTTGGGTTCCTAGCAGGATCTACCATTGAATTCATCATTGTGCCCTTGTGTAGGTAAAATTAGAATTTAAGTCAAGTTCAAAAGAAATACAATATTTAAAGCAGGCATAAATTACTACATGTCCATGATAAACCATGTGCAATAACTACTAGTAGTTTCTATAGAAGATAGATATTCAAAATAGATGCAGATCCTGCAAAAACATTACGAAATATATAGATCATCATTTTAACATTCAAATTTCTAAAAGAGAGATCAATGAGAGAACACGGTGCTGAAAGTGAATCTATACTCAGCTGTTAATCTTCACAGCAAAACTCCGATTAAATTCTAAAAACCTAGTGTCATGAGCCAGATGTTACTACACGGTCAATAGTTGCGATATTCTACATATATGGGGGCCTTACAGAGAAAGCAAAAACAGTTATTAGTGAGATGGAAATGGAGTATATCAAGGATAAACGGCATGCTATCAGACCTGTTCTTCATCTCTATGCAGACCTCAGCAAGCTAGGTGAGGTGGCGAGGATATGGAGGTTATGCACAGAACCTAACCGGGAGGATTTCATGGCTGCAATCGAGGCATGGTGTAATTGGGTGTTTCGAACAAGTGGAGGAGGCCTTTGAGGCAATGCTAGAAACAACAAAAGATGTATCTTCCAGGAATTATAATGTGATGTTGAGTGTGCATGCAGAAAATAAACTTATGGCTAAGGGCAAAGAGTTTGTAGAAACGATGTCTTCTGATGGGTGTCCAAACAGCCCTGTAACCGGGGATGTGCTTATCAAGATCTATGTAAATTCAGGAACTTCTCAATGAAAATGAAAACAAGAAATTCTCAACATGCTTGCATCCCTAAAATTTTACACCAATTTTCAACTTTCTATGAAAGTTTCACATACCTATAAACTTGACTTGTGTATTTTGGGGTGTCCTGGTGTGGTATGTGTATAGCAAGCATGTATATTGACCTACCATCTCTCGTTTGAATCTGCAGAACTAGAATAATGACTATGATATTCTATGTAAAAAACAACTATGATCGTTCCTAAGAAGATGGTATAGAATCTTACTAAAATGGAAGAAAAGTGACTGCAACTTTTGCATCAGGATATCTTGCAAACCACATTTTTCCTCCGGCAGGAAGGGATAGGAAATTACAATGCATGAAAGCTAGCGACATTTCATAAGAAAAATGAGTCATGCATATCTACCTTCATGCTAGTAAACTTTTTTTTGACATCAGTGTGCCATCCACATCAAGAATCTTCTCAACAGCTCCGAATGAAAGAAACGGAGTGTTACTAATAAGCATTGCGATGCAGAGAAGTAAAGAATTCAGGAAATAGAAGAACGCAACAAGAACCTTAAAAGTTTTGAATAGAAGAAACAGAATGCTACTAGAGGAACAAGTCCATGGTTCTCAGGATTTTTGTACAACCTTGCTTGAATTCTATGCTCAGTTCATGAGAGCCAAACAAGGATACTATTTCTTCTAACTGAACCTAAATTTAGAACACAGTTTAGAACAAAATTATTTGATCAAACTGAACCTAAATTACCACCAAGCATCTAACAGTATACTGCTAATTGAACCTAAATTATTCCAACTGAACACAGTTTAGAGCCAAACAAGGAAACTAGTTAACAAATAACTTTATAAGAAAAATTACCACCAAGCATCTATCAGTCTACTGCTAACTGAACCTAAATTCAGAACACAGTACTGTTAACTGAACCTAACTTCAGATAACACTAGTACTTATGATGAGGGAGGGATCAACGATCCATGGCCAAGGATTGAAGGCGTGTACCATGCCGCCATCACGGGGCTCGATGGTGGCTAGATCTATAGAAGAGCTCCAAGTCGAACCGCGGGATCGGCGAGGTGCTGGTAGTCCTGATCGTGGTCGCAGCCGACTTGGCTGTGGTCGCAGTGGACGAGGACGTGGACGATATCGACGACAGGAGGTCGAACGTCTCACACCTAGGCGTAAGCGCCGCCACTGCCGCCGCCACCTTTCGGTCTCCGGCGAGGGGGCATGTTGCATCCCGGCGGTTGTTTGACTCGACGGCGATGCAGGCTATCGAATCTTGATGGCCATGCCAGGCGATGGTGAGGAGCGCTGCACCGCTGCCGCCGGTGACATAGTTATAGGATGGAAGCGCTGCACACCTAATCTATGCGGACAAGATTGGGAGAATGGAAGCCTAAGACATTCTCAACGCGATGGACTCCGGCGTGGTTCGCTGTGTTGACGCAGGAACCAGAGCTCAGATCCAATCCCGTCTAATGACGCCATGATTTGGTTTACAGTACTAATCGGGAGTAGTTATGAGGGGTATTTTAGCGGGGAAAGTTAAAATTATTGGTGCAAGACACGCTAGATATTTGGTACGAAATTATAAAAAAAAATATAGAGGAAAACTAAGTACGTTTAGTAGGAAGGTCAAATATTTCAGTACACGGTTATTATTTGGTGGGAAAGTACTCCATTTATCCCAAAAGATATAGTAATTTTCTAAATTTAAATACTCCCTCCGACCCCTCCGACCCATAGTACTTGACTTGGATTTGTCAAAATTTAGATAAACCTATATAATAAATAGTGTCTAGATTCATCCAAATCTAGACATATTTGAGTCAACTAATATGGATCGGAGGGAGTATATCTATTTAGTGTATAGATATATTTATTTTCAGACAAATTTGCAACATCCTTTTTGAGACGGAAAGTATTTGTTTTAAGAGAATGTTTAGAATAATGAAATAAGCCGGGGAAAATTGTACCACATATATTCGGCATTTTCCAACTAGCAAACCCTAGTTGACCGATCTAACTTGTCTCGAAGAAATATAAAAAACCTTTTACGATGATCCAACACCCCAATTACAACTCAAACCATTAAACCAAAGCGACAGCGGGAATCAAGACATTTAAGCAAACCGCACCTCAGTACAACCCCACTACCAAAAGTTTCACCCAATGCTCGCTCGATCGGGATAGAGGAGATGAGAAAGAAGGAGAGAAATTGTTCGTCTCAGTCATTGTATAGTTATTATGTCTTGTGGCCAACGGGTTCGTGGCAGCGGAGTGATGGCAGAAATACATGGGCCGATGGGTTGCATAATATGATAGCATTAGAAGTACTAGAAAAATGCAATTTATCCTGGGGTGGGCACTGCCCAGGTGGCCCCATGAAGGTCCGACATTGACTAGAGATCATTGTTCCAATATCTTATCTTTTTCGCAACAATAGAGAATTGTTGCAATGTGTTCTACATATTACCATGGATACATAACTTGTCGCAATACATAATAGTTATTGCAACATAGTGAAACGGAGGCAAAAAATGTGTGCTATTACGACCAAGTCATGTTTTGTTGCAATAAGAAGCTATTTTTGGCAACAATCTTTGTGCCTAATGCAACATGACACCATTGTTGCAATATCTTGCCAAATATTACCACAGAAGTTTGTTTTGTTGCAATACCTAGTATCTATTGCAACAAAGTAAGTATTTTGCACAACAAACCATGGTTGTTGCGATATCAGTACGTTATTACCGCGATAATGTGGTTTGTTGCAATACGTGACATTTATTGCTACAAAAAGGGCATGTAGTGCGACAAAACTAAATTGTGGCAACATGTAGGACCTATTACCGCGAACGACAGTTCTATGGCAATATTGCATTTTATTGCAACAAAAGTAAGCTGTCGCAATAGATATTGTTGCAATAAACCGGAATTCTTGTAGCTTGCTCCGAGGTCGCGGGGATAAAAAATAGCAGTGTGGGAAGGAGGTCGGGGAAGAGGAGAAGCAGGGGAAGACTCACCGGAGCCACCGCCGCCACCTTCCAGTGACGCGGTGTGCTCCTAGGTCGCTTCCTCAGCTTCTCCTGCTAGTGTCTGGAGCGAGCGAGGCGATTGGGATCGGGTCGGGGCGGCAGTGTTGCGTGCCTGCGTTGGGTGGACTAGGTCGGATAGCGGCGGCTGGTGAGGGAAATGGGGTAGGGCAGGAGGGGTAGTTTAGGAAGGTTTTAGGGTTAGGGTTTTCTTAAGATAGAGGGGTGGTAGGTGGATGCCACCTTTTGTGGCGCATATGGCTATATGCGCCACAGAAAGAGAGAATTCTATGGCGCATATAGCCATATGCGCCACAGAATTCTGGCATGCCCATGTGCTGGGTCAGGCCCACATGAGGCCCACGGGAATTCTGTGGCGCATATGGCTATATGCGCCATAGAACTCTCACTTTCTGTGGCGCATATAGCTATATGCGCCACAGAATTGTAAGAATTATGTGGAGCATTTTCTATATGCGCCACAGAATTAATTTGAATGGAGCATTGTTTTTATATGCGCCATAGAATTAAAATCTATCTATAATCGTTTTCCTAGTAGTGTCACAATAGATCACCATTTGGTCCAACGCCTAGCAACCACACCTAGTTCATTTATGAACTCCTTTATCCAAACTGCTTCCGGAGCCACTTCCGAAGCAGCAACATATTCGGCCTCCATTGTTGATCCTCCCACCATAGGTTGTTTGGACTCCTCCAACTAACCGCTCCACCGTTCATGAGAAATACGTATCCGGATTGACACTTAGAGTCATCCGGATTGGTGTCGAAGCTAGCGTCGACATAACACTTAGCAACGATCTTTTCTTCACCTCCGTACACAAGAAACATTTCCTTAGTTCTTCTTAAGTACTTAAGGATATTCTTGACCGCTATCCAGTGTTCCGATCCTGGATCAGATTGGTATCTACTATTCAAACTAATAGCATGTGCCACATCGATCTTATACATAGCATGGCGTACATTATAGAGCCTATGGCTGGAGCATAGGGGATCTTGTCCATCATCTCTCTTTCCTCCGCCATAGCTAGACTTTGAGTCTTACTCAATGTCTTTCCTTGCAACATAGGTAAGAACCCTTTCTTACTTTCATCCATTTTAATCTTCTTTAAAATATTATCAAGGTATGTACTCTGTGATAGCCCTATTAGGCACCTTGATCTATCTCTATAGATATTTATGCCTAATATGTATGACGCTTCACCTGGATCCTTCATTGAAAATTTGTTGTTTAAATAACTTTTAACGCTGTTTAAAAGATCTACATCATTTCTGATCAGTAAAATGTCATCCACATATAATATAAAAAATGCCACATCGATCCCACTCACTTTCTTGTAAATACAAGCCTCTCCATAAGTTTGGACGAATCCAAACTCTTTGATCATCTCATCAAAGCAGTGATTCCAACTCCGGGATGCTTGCTTCAGTCCATAGATGGATCGCTGAAGCTTGCATACCTTGTCAACATCCTTAAGATCGACAAAACCCTTTGGTTGTATCATAGACAACTCTTCTTCAATGTTCCCATTGAGGAACACAGTTTTGACATCCATTTGCCATATCTCATAGTCGAAATACGCAGCAATTGCTAACATAATCCTAACTGATTGTAGCATCGCTACGGGATAGAATGTCTCATCATAGTCAACTCCTTGAATTTGTCGAAACCCTTTTGCGACAAGTCGAGCTTTATAGACGGTTATGTTACCATCAGCATCAGTTTTTCTTTTGAAAATCCATCTATTCTCCATGGCCTTTCTGTCATGAGGTAAGTCCACCAAGGTCCAATCCTAGTTTTCGTACATGGATTCCATCTCGGATTTCATGGCTTATAGCCATTTGTTGGAATCCAGGCTCATCATCGCTTCTTCATACGTCGCAGGTTCATCTATTTCATCGACCATAAAATTCATAACAGCATTTCTGTATAGTTCTGGAGCTGCAGGTGTCTTGCTTGACCTGCGAGGTTCGGTAGTATTATCTTTCAGAGTTTCATGATCTTTATCATTAGTTCCCTCTTCATTCGGTGAAGTCAACTCCGGAACAACTTCCGACGCTGCGCTACTCGCCATATTATGAAGAGAAGGTTCAACAACCTCTTCGAGTTCTACCTTCCGACTACACACACCTTTCGCGAGAAACTCTTTCTCTAGAAAGGATCCATTCTTGGAAACGGAAACCTTGCCCTCGGATCTGTGATAGAAGGAATACCCAATATTTTCCTTAGGGTATCCTATGATGACGCATTTTTCCGCTTTGGGTTCGAGTTTATCAGGCTGAAGTTTCTTCACATAAGCATCGCATCCCCAAACTTTAAGAAATGACAGCATTTGTTTCCAAACAACAATTCATACGGTGTCTTTTCAACGGATTTAGAAGGTGCCCGATTTAAAGTAAATGCAGTGGTTTCTAGTGCATAACCCCAAAATGACAGTGGCAAGTCAGTCAGAGACAACATAGATCGAACCATATCTAGTAAAGTATGATTACGATGTTCTGACACACCATTTCACTATGGTGTTCTGGTAGGTGTGAGTTGTGAAACTATTCCACACTCTTTCATATGTGTGCTCAAATCGTAACTTAGATACTCCCTCCACGGTCAGATCATAGAAATTTGATCTTTCTATTACGATGATTTTCCACTTCATTCTGAAATTCCTTGAACTTTTCAAAGGTTTCAGACTTGTGTTTCATCAAGTAGATATAACTGTATATACTCAAATCATCCGTGAAAGTAACAAAATAACAATATCCACCTCACACAGACACACTCATTGGATACACACACATCAGAGTGTATGATTTCCAATAAATCTGTCGCCCGTTCCATTGAACCGGAAAATGGCGTTCTAGTCATCTTGCCCATAAGGCATGGCTCACATGTATCAAATGATTTAAAATCAAGTGATCCAAAAGTCCATCTGAATGGAGCTTCTTCATGCGTTTAACGCCAATATGACCTAGACGGCAGTGCCACATATATGCGGATATATCATCATTAAGTTTAATCCTTTTAGCATCAACATTATGAATATGTGTAACACTATTATCGAGATCCAACAGAAATAAACCATTCATCACAGGTGCATGACCATAAAAGATATCATTCATATAAATCAAACAAACATTGCTTTCGGATTTAAATGAATAACCACTGCATATCAAACACAATCGAGATACAATGTTCATGCGCAGTGTAGGCACCAAATAACAATTATTTAGATTTATAACTAGGGATTTCTATTTTCGTGCCCTTGGTTTGTTAGTTGTACTCACTTTCCCCAGCCTCTTAGCTTTTCCTCACTTTTGCCCATCTCCTATTATGGAACTCTCGCACGGTCTGAAACTCTCTGTCCATCAGCCTTGCCGTTAGATGCTGACAAGTGGGGCTGCATTCAGTCGGGTCCTGTAGTGTACCTTCGCCGTTACGTGCTGATAAGTGGGGCTGCGGTCTGTCAAGTCCCGTAGTGGACCCTTGCCATTACATGCTGACAAGTGGGGCCGCGTTTAGTTGGTTCCCGTAGTGGACACCTCTCTCCACTTATCCAGATCAGCATGGGACCCATAGCTTATCAACGTGAGCGTCAGACCCATAGCTTATCCACGTGAGCCAGCCCCGTGCCCGCGCCCATGCCATTGCCTCCCCTTTCTTCTTCTTCTCTAGCGACAGCGGCCCTTCTCTGGTGACGGCGGCCCTTTGTCGAGCTTCACTTCGGCCTCTTGTTCGTCCTGGCTGCAGTATGAAGTCGTCCCATTGACCTGTATGAAGGATGACAATGTCAACTGTGCGTAGAGAAGGTTAGATCTCTCTTCAAAATGCACCAAATCTCGCCCCCAAAATGGCAACCGGGGCGCTTGCTATGGAGAACGCGGCCGGTGAGCCATTTCGATGATTTAATTGGTTTATCAAGTTAATGTCTCTGCTGCAATCAAGTGAAAGAGTGTTTATAATTAAAAATTAGATACATGGATGTATAATAAATAAGAAAATGATACAAATCTTAAACACTTTAAAATTTAAAAAATTATACAACTCTTAATGTACAAGAGTGTTTATAAACGACACAACTCTTGAACACTTCCAAATTAAAAAAAGTATACAACTCTTAATGTAAAAGAGATGTAAAAGAGTGTTTATAATTGACACAACTCTTGAACACTTTAAAATTAAAAAAATTATACAACTCTTAATGTAAAAAAGAGTTTATAATTGACACAACTCTTCAACACTATCAAATTTAAAAAAATTATACAACTCTTAATGTAAAAGAGTGTTTATAATTGACACAACTTTTGAACACTTTCAAATTAAAAAAATTATACAACTCTTAATGTAAAAGAGTGTTTATAATTGACACTAGTCTTGAACACTTTCAAATTAAAAAAATACAACTCTTAATGTAAAAGAGTGTCTTTAATTGACACTACTCTTGAACACTTTCAAATTAAAAAAATCATAAAACTCTTAATGTAAAAGAGTGTTTATAATTGACACAACTCTTGAACACTTTCAAATTAAAAAAATTATACTACTCTTAATGTAAAAGAGTGTTTATAATTTAGACTACTCTTGAACACTTCCAAATTTAAAAATAGACAACTCTTAATGTAAAAGAGTGTTTATAATTGACACTACTCTTGAACACTTTCAAATTTAATAAAATCATATGACTCTTAATGTAAAAGAGTGTTTATAATTGACACAACTCTTGAACACTTTCAAACTGAAAAATTATAACACTCTTAATGTAAAAGAGTGTTTATAATTGACACAACTCTTGAACACTTTCAAATTTAAAAAAATTATACAACTCTTAATGTAAAAGAGTGTTTACCATTTTTATAGAGTGAAAAGTGATCCCTACACTTGCATATACGAAAATTATAAAGATTTTAACACTGTGAAATCGCGCTTAATACATGATAATGATGTGCTAAGAAAATCTTCAAAGATTGTCATTTTCATAGAATGTAATGCATAAACTTGCATATGGCAAAAATTATACACCTTTGAACTCTTTGAAATCGCACTTAGGGCATGATAATGTTGTGCTAATCAAATCTTGATCATTTATAATTTTCATGGAGTGAAATGTAATGCAAAAAATTATACACCTTTGAACACTTTCCCTTCACATTATATTCAAAATCATTTGTTTATGGAGTTAAAGCATCAGTGGCCCCCGACAGATACAGGGGTTATCATGTCCTCTAGATCATAGAGAATCAGTCAGAGGATCAACGGTTGGTGGGTACGATCCGCGTGCCAACTATCTCGACCAATCCGAGCGTAGTAGCCAAGATGAGCACAAGTGTGTGAGTTTGTGACTAAGTGGGAGGGGAAAACTGAGTAGAACTTAAAAGCAAGGACAAAACTGACTAGAACTTTAAAACCAAGGAAAAAACTAACAAGGGGTTTCAAATAGAAAATAGATCGAAAGAGATTTAAAAAATGGAAAATGCTTCTTTTATACAATAAAATATATATTGGCATACATCAAACTATTTGCAATTCAAATATATATCTGTTTGGCAATTATTGCCTCATTCAGACAAATTATGTTTTGGGAACAGGCTTGAGTAGAAAGTCATAACCTTCATAGATATTAGGTGATTTGAGAAGTGGTGATTTATGTTAAAACTTGATTTATATACATTTATTATGGTGGAAGGTCACATAATAAGACTCACTTGGTAGATGCCACTATGTTTTAATCTTTTTGAATTTGTTGTGCATAAAATGACTCAATTAGCTAGCTAAAACGCATTCGTTGACTCTTTGTTGACCAGCCACCGGAGTGTAAAAGTGAGTATATTGCACACGACAGTGTTAGTACTAGAGGGAAAAACTGAGTACAACCAAACTTCCAATGCTACACTCGAGGATATAACTAAGCACAACTAAGTGCCCAAGGTTAGAAATGAGGGGGGAAACGTGATGCACGGTACGCGTGTCGCGGTGCACGGGGTGGTAGCAGACGCGTGTGACCATGCATGGTGCAGTAGCTGACGCGGCTCAGATCACTATCGAGCTTCGTTGGCTGTAACATCCCAAATATTTCCAAAATTTTGGAATGATAAAAATCAATTAAATAAGTTATTGAATTGTTTGATCCTTTAATTTTTTTGAGTGAATAGAAACTTTTTAGGATTGTTCAAACTTTCTTAAAGACACATTAAAAATAAATGTATTGGCATAAATACAAAAACATTGTGTTGCATTGCATCTTGGCATT
Source organism: Avena sativa (assembly GCA_916181665.1). Taxonomy (NCBI): domain Eukaryota; kingdom Viridiplantae; phylum Streptophyta; class Magnoliopsida; order Poales; family Poaceae; genus Avena; species Avena sativa. Next base: position 16,972,609 of record OV702296.1, read on the forward strand.
ATATGCAAACCCTCATTCAAATTCTTGTGTCAAGACCCTAATTGAAACCTAGGATCACTCATGAAGGTTCCTATAGGAGAAATACATTTTGTATATTTGATGGAAATTATGAATATTGTTCTTGAGATGTCCTAAAACAAATTTGGAAATTACTAAACCTAAAACCCTTATGAATCGTCCAAAATTGGCAAAAAAGCAATGTATGCAAATGGCATTTAAAAACTTGCACAAATATATTCTCTACACACACTATAAGGTGTCGTGGGAATGACCACGACAGATGCTGCAATCGGCAGCGAGTAGTAGAACATGGGGCAAGGGCGTCCAGCCATCTGCGGTGCGAGATGAGGGCGGAGACATAAGGATTTACCCAGGTTCGGCCCCCCGGAGGGTAAAGACCTACTCCTGCTAGATTGTATTATGGTGGAAGTATAATGGGGCGAGCTCGGCGGCTAGGAAGCGAGTCGCTTGGGTGGATGATGGAACGTATCCTCTACACGCCCTCTAGGGAGGTTTATATAGACTCACCCCCCTAGGGTTTACAGATCTCAACCGAACCAGTTAAGGTTTCAGCAATCGTTTAACCTAATCCGACTGGGCCTATCTACGCTTCTGGACCTTCAGCTTCGAATTGCTTGAGTCCTCGCTAGGTCTTGATCCAGTCGCCGTTACCGCAGGCCCACTCGCTGGTACCTGGGCCAGTCGGAAACGTCCTGCTGGGTATACCCCGGTAGGCATATTCCTATCAGTAGTCCCCGAGGTCGTCGTTGATTGGTCGTAGGTGGTCGCTGGCAGTCGGTGTATATGGCTCCAATGCGGACACCCATTTGAATCGGCGGCGGACTCCTGATATAAAGGGAAATCCAGTTATTCTAGTCGCTCTAACGGCGACCGATTGGGTCGCAGCTCGGCGAACAGGTCAGCGAATATTCAGTCACTGTCGTAGTGATCGGGTCGGCGAATAATCAAGTCGTGCGGTGCGACGAGTCGAGTGGATTAAGTTGGACCGTCAGGTGGGGTCAAAACTAGCCGTTGGGGTAATGCAACGATAACTTTTGGCGTAATCACCGTGCAGTAACAGCTCCCGAAATTGGCGGGTAACAACCACTATATAAGGAGAATGGCAGGCAAGCTGAGAAACACTCCCTCATCTTTCCTCCGATCTCGCCCATCTCCGTTTCCACTCCGCATCGCGATCCAACCGATCCCGAGAGCCCCGACCTCCAAAAATCTTCCAACCAATGGCCCCCTCCGCCGAACCATGGGGCCGATCTAAGTGCACCAGGGCGCTACTGGCGTCGTTCGAGGAGGCCGGGATCCTGCGCGCCGGCAGATGGCGCATCCCTGCGGCCAGAGAGGTGACTCCGGACCCGCGCGAGGGAGAATTCATTTTCTTCACCAGCCACCTGGAGCGGGGGTTCGGATTTCCCACTTCTCTCTTCTTCCGGCACTTCTGCGCCTTCTACGGGATCCAGCCGTCGAACCTGGGCCCGCATAGAATCGAGCAGCTCGCCATTTTCGTGGCGTTCTGCGAATGCTACCTGGGCTGCAGGCCCTACTTCCCCCTGTGGCAAGATCTATTCCATGGGAGGATTAGCCACGAAGAATCAGGCGGCCCGATGTTGGCTGCGGGTGGCCTGACGTTTCAGCTGAAGTTGAAGGCGTCCTTCTTCGACCTGATGCTGCAGGCCAAGGCGGCGAGCAAGTGGAAGAAATCCTGGTTCTACGTCACCGATGCGACTCCAGATGGCGAGGTGGCGCTTCCAAGGTACTCCGCCAACCGGCCCGAACCGCGTCGGCTCCAGGCCGACAAGCTCCCGCTAGACCAGCGGATGGTTGTCGACGAAATGTTGCAAACCTCCGCGGCCTGAAGAAGAAGGGCCTCCAAACCATCAATATTTACAACTGCTGGCTCGGGCAGCGGCTCGTGCCTTTGGCCCGACGCGACAATTATATGTACGAGTACGCGGGTAGGGACGACCCGACAAAATCCAGCCTCGTCGAGTGGAAGCTCGAGGACTACATCCTAGCTCTAAAGAAGATCACCCAGGAGGCATACCTGGACGCGAAGGCCGGGGTCGCCCCCTATACCGCAAGGAGCCCAGCTCCAACGGTAAGTCACCATTTTTGTCGCCATTCGCAGTCGCGGTTATGCTGACGTTGTTTCATTTTTATTGTAGCTGTTCCAAGTGGTGGAAGGATGGCTCCCACCTGCAGATGACGAAAACTCGAGCGCGTCCGTTCGGGACGTGAGCAAGTCACCACCTGCGAGAGGCGACGTCGGAAGTAACGTGGGTGATGATGACAATGATGACAAAGACGAGCCCGTGGAGGACGCCGCCCCGATGGTTCGCAAAACTCGCGGGCAGCATCAGCGCGAGCTCGAGGCGTTTAAGAGCCTCGAACGTCACGACGGCGATGACGATGAGCTCCCTGAGCACACCTCGCGTCGTGAGGCTATGCCGTCGAAGAATAAGAAGAAGAAGGAAGTGAAGGATCCGCCAAGGAGGAAGACGAAGTCGTCGAAGCAGGCGTCTCCGCCTTGCTCTTCAACTAGTTCTGACTCCAGCAGCTCGGCTAAGGGTGAAGTGGCGCACACGACGGCAACACCAGAAGCCGCCGCCCTCCTGGATGAGGTACCTCTGGCCTCGCTTCCACCCCCGTTCGCCCCGGTCTCTGGGTTGGGGGCTATTCCAGCTGCAGCGGCTTCGCCTCTCAGGAGAGTTCCCGCAGATGTCATCACGGAGGCTCCTGCCGCGGCCTCATCATCGCAGAGGCCCTCCGTGTCTTGGGCACACGACGTGCTCGAGATGGGCCTCAGTCGGAAGCTGGGTCCCGAGCTGGAGAAGCCGGCCAGTATCCGCACGAGACTGCGGTTCATACCAGTCGCCAAGTAAGTTTTGTTCATCTGTTTGCCTTCTGTTGTACTCGGACAATTTTGCTCATATCGTTGTTTCACAGGACTGGAGTTAAAAAGATCGGCCACCCTTCCGTGGCCAAGGTGTCGCCAGTCGTCGCCGAGGAGGACCCCTCACGGAAGAGGAAAGCTGATGAAGTCGCTGCCCCCACAGACAGTGCTAAGAAGGCGAAGGGCGACAATGTCGTCACGGTCTCTAACGACACGACGATTGCTCCGAGTGATCCTCCAACTGCGGCGGAGGTGGCCTTGAAGACCAAGGAAGTTGTTTCCTCGCCTGGAATGGCCGAGCTGGCTCCTTGTGGCGCTGGAGCATCCGCCGCGACCTTCCCCAGCTTTATGGCCAAAGCGGCTACAGCGAGTGGTACAGCGCCATCGAGCCACATGCCTGGGGTCGCCGAAACGGAGGTCGAGAAGCGTCGCGGACACACTTCGGCTCTTCTCGCATTTGTGGACACGCTACAGCTCCACGGCATGCTGGGCGCAGCCATCCAGGTATGTCCAGTCCCCGAGGATCGGGCCACTGAATTTCAGTGGCCAGATTCTTTTAGTGTTTATTTTTATTTGTAGCACCTAGTCCCCGAGTGCCTAGTCGCTAAATTTCAGCGGGTGGGCACTTAGGGTTTTTTGATCTCCAATCCCCGAGTGCCTAGTCGCTGAATTTCAGCGGGTGGGCACTTAGGATTTTTGATCTCTAGTCCCCGAGTGTCTAGTCGCTGAATTTTAGTGGTTGGACGCTTATGATTCCATTGTTGTTGACTGTTTGATTTGTGCACAGGGCTTGCAGCGTGAGTCGGCCGATCGGCTTGCTGCGAAGTGTCGCGCGAAGAAGGAACTTGTTGCCGTCCAAGAAATGAACAAGGGACTCCACGCAATCGCTTCCAAGGCAGAGGAGGTCCGTCAGGGCCTTGTCCCGGCGGGTGAGCTGACGGCTGCTCAGTCTGCGTTGAGTACGGCTGAGAAGCGGATCGCTGATCTGGAGCGCGAGCTCAAGGAAGTGAAGGCGGAGGCGAGCTCAGCGGATGGGCGAGCAAAAGCTGCTGTTACGGCTGTCGCTGAAGAGCGAAAGATCTCTGGCGCCCTCGTTGTTGGGCTGCAGAACGACTTCTCCTCGCTTGAAAGCTTCATCACGGGCCTCTGCCGTCCTTTAATTGGTAAACTTTCTGCCTCTTCCTGTAGTAGCTGCATTGTGTAATCGTTGTTATACTCACTGCCGCCCTCTGTCCACAGGTCGGATTATCGACAGCTCGGAGGAGGCGCAGTCGTACGATGCGCGGCAGTGTGTGACAACTCTGGTCGACTCGTCCACGTCGTCCGTTGCTTGCATTCGGGGATATCTTCAGGAGATATCGCCTACGGAAGTGATTCCCAGCGACCTCGTCAAAGTATGGCGGTATCTGGAGAAGGCGCCGTCAGTCGTCGAGTTCATGACGCGGTCGGCGTTCCGGCGCGGGGCGGTGACAGCTCTCAGCCTTGGGCTTTCCCACTTCCCGGAGGTCTTCGATCTTGATGACGTGACGAGTGGCTACCCTTCGTCGACGGGCTCGGTGGAGATCGTCGAGGTGCTGAAGCTGACGGACCGGGCCGCGGTGTACTCCGATCGCGTCTGGGCGATGGGCGACCTCCTCCCCTATGAGGAGACGACTGTCACGCCCAACGATCCTGAGCCGCCGCATCGGGACTTCAAGGTCGAGCAGCCATTCCGTGCGGCGATGGCGGGTGAGTTGACAATGTACCCGTCAAACCCGTACACGCCCTTCATTCGCAACCGCAGGGGTGGCGGCGAGCTTCCGTCGAAGCCTGCGGAGTAGAGACATTGTGCCCTGGGGCGTTAGTAGCAATTGGCCATTGGACTCAACATGTATCTTGGAACGACTTTTGTTCTGCTGTAATGAAACCTCGTGTTATTTTGTGAGTTTTTTCGTGATTTTGATTACTGATTGGACGAGTCCCCGAGCGCGTCCGCCCTTTTTATGGGGTTTACCTCGTTTGTTATGTGTGTGTAGTTTTGAATGTTTTGTCAGTTGTTTTGTTATTGAGGTCGACTCGCCCGAGCTCGGAGAGCCAGTCGCAGGGCGAATCTTGTGAGTGCTCTTTACTTGACCGTTTTCCCTTGCGCGAACGAGGTCGGGTGGCCGAGTCCCCGAGCGTGGTACTTGGTGGTTCTAGTCGCAGCTCCAGGGTGGGTGAGGACTGAGCGCTTTACAGTAAGCGCGTCACTCCTGCTTGACCCGTAGGGTCAGTCGCATGGCGAGTCCTGGGCACGCTCTCATACTTGTCGTTTTTCCCTAGTCGCTCGTGCTCGACTGGTCGTCAGTCCCCGAGCGTGGTATTTGGCCGTTCGAGTCGCTGTGCTGAGGATGCAGAGGACCTTGGTCGCTGTGAGGAGCAAGGGCAGTTGTCTTGGCTCGTTAAGCCAGTCGAGCTATGCGACTCCAATGGTGCTCCGGGTTTGCGTTTTTCGTGGACGTTACGAGTCCTGGGGTAACCCAGTGCCCTCAAAACTCACTACTTGGCCGTGCTGGTCGCTGTACCAGAGGTTGACTTCTGCGGTTAGCTTGACGCTATTATTACGAGTGCGAATGGCACAAGGCACGGAGAGTAGACGCAATTTGCAGTAACCAATCTATTTTATTTCATAGCAGGTGGAGATTACATGTATGGAATTCTAGGAGTAGAATTTCCGTAGCACGTTTATATTCCACGGTCGCTTGATGTCGAGTTTCCCGTCTCCGCGGACGTCGATGAGGTAGTAGGCGTTGTTGCCGAGGACTCTCCCGATGGCGAATGGTCCCTCCCAAGGGGGGGATAGCTTGTGCATGCCCTTCTTGTCCTGGATGAGGCGTAGCACCAGATCGCCTTCCTAGAACGTGCGAGTCCTTACTCGCCGGCTATGGTAGCGGCGGAGCCCTTGTTGGTAGATGGCGGTGCGGGAGCGAGCTAGGTCGCGTGCCTCGTCGAGTTGGTCGACTCCATCCTGGCGTGCGAGTTCGTTTGCGGCCTCCGTGTAGTGGACAACCCTGGGCGAGTCGTGCTCTAGGTTGGTGGGCATGACTGCCTCCGCACCATACACCATGAAGAAGGGGTGAACCCTATCGACCTGTTGACGGAGGTGCGGATGCCCAGATGACGGAGGTGCGCTCCTCGACCCAGCACCCGACAGTGCGCTCGAGTGGCACTTGGAGCCGTGGCTTTAGGCCATAGAGGATTCTCTGGTTGGCCCATTCCGCCTGGCCGTTGGACTCCGGGTGAGCGACTGAGGCGAGGTCGAGTCAGATGTGATGTTCTTCGCAGAACTCGGCCATGGCTCCCTTGGCGAAGTTGGTGCCGTTGTCCGTGATGATGCTGTTTGGGAACCCGTAGCGATAGATGAGCTCGCGTAGGAACTTGGTGGCGGTCTTCCCGTCGCATTTCCGGACTGGCTTGGCCTCCACCCATTTTGTGAATATGTCGACTGCGACCAGGAGGTGGGTGAAGCCGGAGGGGGCCTTTTTGAAAGGGCCTACCATGTCCATACCCCACACGGCGAACGGCCAGGTGATGGGGATTGTCTTGAGCGCCGAGCTTGGTACGTGGGTCTGGTTGGCGTACTTATGGCACCCGGCGCACCGCTGGACAATGTCGACAGCATCTGGGTGGTGGCCGCAGTCGCCGGAGTGGATGTCATGGAGGATTTTGCGTCCTTCAGCGGGTTGGACGCAGCGTTGGAACACGCCGGTCACACTGCGCTTGTGGAGCTCGTCGTCGATGATGACGAAGGATTTGCAGCGGCGTGCTATCATCCGGGCGTCTGTTTCGTCTGCTGGCAAGGTGCCTCCCTCAAGGTAGGCGATGTACGGCGTAGTCCAGTCCTCTGGCTCGGTGATGAGTGCGACCAGGGCTGCCTCTGGTTGTAGCGGGACTCCGATGTCGATCTCCCTTGGGAGAGATACGGAAGGCTTGGTGATGGTATCGAGGAAGACGCCGGCGGGTGGTGCGAGTCAAGCCGAGCTGATGCGAGATAGTGCGTCGGCCTCCTCGTTCTTCCGCCTGTCGATCCATTCAACGGAATAGTCTGCGAAGTGTCCGCCCAGCTTGTCCACTTCTTGGCGGTATGCCGCCATGGTGGGGGAGAAGGCGTCGCAGGTCCCAGCGACTTGCCCAGCGACAAGGTCGGAGTCTCCGTAGCAGCGTAGGCGGTTGACATTCATCTCCTTGGCAGGTCGCATGCCGTGCAGTAGTGCCTCGTACTCGGCCATGTTGTTGGTGCAGGGGGTGAAGTCGAGGCAGAGGACGTAGCGTAGCTTGTAGCCCTTCTGAGAGGTTAGCACGATCCCTACTCCTGCACCGTCCGCATTCTTGGAGCCGTCGAAGTGTAGACTCCAGTAATGGAGGTATGGTAGCTTTTCTGGCTGTTGGGCCTCCTCCCAGTCGGCGATGAAGTCTGCGAGAGCCTGAGACTTGATCGCTTTGCGCGTTTCGTACTTGATGTTGTGGACGCCGATTTCGACGGCCCACTTGGCGACTCGCCCGGTCGCCTCACGGTTTCGGATGATGTCCTGCAACGGTTCTAAGGAGACGACCGTTATCGGGTGCTCCTGGAAGTAGTGTGGCAGTCGCCGTTGTGCTCTGAAGACCGCGTATACCAGTTTCTGGTATTGCGGGTATCGCTGGCGTGACTCGGTGAGGACCTCGCTGATATAGTACACTGGTCGCTGCACTGGGCGCTGCACTGGGCGCTCCTTTCCTTCCTCTGGTCGCTCGACGACCATGACGGCGCTGAAGACGCGCTCGGAAGCCACGATGTAGACCAGCATCGGTTCCTTGTCGACAGGGGCGGCGAGTAGCGGTGCTGCGAGTAGCACCTTCTTGAGGTCGCGGAGCGCATCGTCTGCCTCCTTGTCTCACTGGAAGGTGGGGTTCTTGCGCATCAGGCGGTATAGGGGCATCGCCTTTTCGCCCAATCGGGGGATGAAGCGACTGAGAGCCGCGACTCGCCCGGCCAGCTTCTAGACGTCGTGCAGGCATTCGGGTTTGCCGAGTCGAGCGATCGTGTAAATCTTGGTGGGATTTGCCTCGATCCCGCGCTTGGAGATGACGTATCCTAGTAGCTGCCCTGCTGGTACACCGAAGGTGCATTTGCCTGGGTTTAGCTTTATCTTATATTTCCGCAGGTTGGCGAATGTTTCCGCCAAATCGGCAAGTAGGTCGCCATGGCTAGAGGACTTCACTACCACGTCATCGATGTAGACGTGGATATTGGCTCAAGTAGGTCGCCAAGCTCAAGTAGGTCGCCAATTTGGCTCGCGAGGCACTCCTGCATACACCGCTGGTAGGTCGCTCCGGCGTTCTTGAGGCCGAAGGTCATTGCAGTGTAGCAGAAGGCTCCAAATGGCGTGATGAACGTCGTCTTCTCTTCGTCCTCAATGGCGTGATTGGCCGGATGAAGCCTGCAGCGAGTAGACGCTGCACCTCCTCGGCGATTGCTCGGCGGCGCTCTTCATTGAAGGGCCGCAGCGACTGCTTGACAGGTCGCACTTTGGGGTCGGCGTTGAGTTTGTGCTCAGCGAGTTCCCTAGGGACACCAGGCATGTCAGAGGGCTTCCATGCGAAGATGTCCCTGTTCTCACGGAGGAACTCGATGAGCGCTCCTTCCTATGCTTGTCTCATGCCCGTCCCGATCGTCACCGTCTGGCTGGAGTCGCCTGGGACCAGCTCGACGGTGCGGGTATGCGTTGTTGCCTCGAAGGCGGAGGTGTTACCGCCCTCCGAGGTGGGCTTCTTGAGTATGGTGGGGTCGTCATTGTTGACCCCGCTCGCGTATTTGGCGAGCTTTTCGGCGTGATTTGATTCTGCCGCGATGACGGTGTCGGTGAGTTCGGCTCCTTTGGCCTCGCACTCGGCGGCCATGTCGGGGTTGCCGTGGATGGTGATGACGCCACGCGGTCCGGGGAGCTTCATCGCGTTGTACGCGTAGTGGGGCGCTGCCATGAACTTGGCGAACGCCTGGCGCCCCAAGATGCAGTGGTAGGGGCTGTCGAAGGGCACCAGCTCGAAGACGATACGCTCGGTCCGGAAGTTTGCCGATGTGCCGAAGGTGACTGGCAGCGTGACCTTGCCGATCGGGTACGCCTTCCGACCGGGGACGATGCCGTGGAACATGGTGTAGGTCGTCTCGACCATCGACTGCGGGAGCCGCAGTCGCCTGAAGGTGTCCAGGTACAGGATGTTGATGGAGTTGCCGCCGTCCATCAATGTCTTGGGGAGCCAGTAGTCTCCCACCTTGGGCTTGACCACCAGGAGGACTCGGCATGGGTACTTGATGCGTGGCGAGTGGTCCTGGCGGCTCCAAGTGATTGGTTGCTCCAACCGGTTGAGGAACTGGGGAACGTCCACCTGGGCCACCGTGTTGACGGCAACGGCGCGGGCGATGACCTTCTTCTCGCGCTTCGTGTTGAAGCCTGTGAAGGTGTGGAGCGAGCCGGCCATGCTGCCAAATTTTCCGTCGTTTGGCGGGTTGTTGCCACGATCTTCCCGCGCTCATCGTGCCTTCTCGATATCTTTGAGAGAGTGGCCGTCGGCGGTCGTGTGCGTGGCGGGCTTTCCTTCCCTGCTGTGAAATACACAAGGTTGGTTAAGGAGGGCCGCGGGGTCGAACCTTTGCTTCGCCTTGTAATTGCCGCCGTCGCGGCGTTGCCCCCCATCGCGGCGGAAGCTCTTGGCCTCGCGCTGCGCGTACCCAGCGTTGGCGACGAAGTCGACTCGCCCGTCACTATGGCGCTTGCCGGTGAGGCGAGTGTTGCTGTAGCATAGATCGGATCGTCGTCCGTTGACATTGCCGCTCGTCCGGCATTGTCCTCCCGACTCGTCGTCGGTTTCTTGATTTGGGTCTTCCTCCGTGTATCTTTTGGCGATCTCTAGGAGTTCCGGTATGTTTGTCGAGTGTGCGGTATGCTCATTTGAGCTTGGCGAACAGGGGCTCGTAGCGGCACGAGGTCTTGAAGAAGTGGATTGCGGTCTCTGGCTGGATGCCGACCGCGTTGTACCACAGTTATTGCCACCGTTGGACCTAGCTGCGGGTCGACTCGCGAGGTCCCTGGACGCATCGTTCTAGGTCCTCGATGGTGGTGGCGCGGGTGTATGAACCCTCGAAGTGCCTGACGAAGGCGTCGCGCATCTCTTCCTAGGAGTGGATGCTATCCGCGGGGAGAGTGTTGATCCACTGCCTGCACGCCCCCTCCATCATCAGGGGGAGGTAGCGGGCGGCTAATAGATCGGTGTGGCCGGCGATCCCCATTGCCATGAGGTACGTATCCAGGCACACAGAGGGATCGTACGAGGGGTCGTACTTCTCTATTTCCTTCTACGCTTTGAAGTTCACCGGGTATCTTTCGCCTCGGATCATCGGTCCGAAGCATCGGGGCCCGGGTCGGCTTAGCGACCCCCTTGGCTCGCCATCGCGTCGGTTGGTTAGGGTATGCCGCAGGTCGTCGGGCTGGCGTGCGCGCCAGCTCTGGTTTTTGATGATGTGCGTGCGGGCGTCGACAGGCTGACCGTTGGCGGCGGCGAAGTTGGTCGCCGGCCGGGGGTCGTTGGTGGAGAGTGCCGCGTTCGCGGGTCGGTGTTGGAGTAGGGATCGTGCTAACATCTCAGAAGGGCTACAAGCTACGCTCTGCAGTCGTTTGGGTGGCGGGCAGTTGAGGGTGTTTGCCGCCATGGGGCGGCTGCTTGAGGCCGCTCTGCTGCCCGATGAACGCGAGTACATCCGACCCTGTGAGTCGACACCTCGTTTTGTTGCTCGACCGCCTTTGCGAGCAAGGCCTTGACGTACTGGATCTATAGGGCGCCGTCACCGGTGGCCGCGATGTTGTCGACTGCTGCTCGGCCCGCGACGAGGTTGTCCATCGGGGTGGAGAACAGTGGTAGGCCGTTCGCGTCTCGCTCCCGTGAGGACACCACGATCCGCGGATGGTCCCTGGGGGGTGCGCGGTTGGGTGGAGGTGGGGCGCCATTTGCAGTCGACCCTGGTGGGGGTCGGGCGCTTCCTCCTGGTGGCGCATTCTCGCAGATCGCATGCTCGGCCACGCGGGCCGGGTTGCTCTCGTCGTCAAAGTTCTAGACGGTGGGGTTCAGGCGCGACCTGATTCGTTTCTGGTGGTAGCGCGACAGCTCCTGCGCCGTCACCTGCTCGAGGCGAAAATTTTCGCGCTCGGCTTGCTCCTTGCGGACTGCTTCCGCCAGCTTCAGGCGGAGTTCCTCGACTTCCGTTGCCGTTGCGTTGGGAGGGATCGGGGTGGAGAATGGATCCTCCGGCGGGTCGGCGCCTGTCGCCATGTAGGTCGCGGCGTGGCGACCGGTCTCGTCGCGGAGATCGGCGAGTTCTCCGACCCGGAGTCGAAGTCAAAGATCCCAAGGATGGAGGGATCCTCGAAGTCTCCGACGTTGGAGACCTAGGTGATGGAGCCCGCGGGCGACGCGGCGACGATGGATCCGGCGAGTGACGCCGGAGTCGCCGAGTCGGCGTCGTCATTGAGGGCCGCTTCTTCCGCGGCCGCGGTGGTTTCAGCCACGTCGCTGTGGGCTGAGTTGTACTCGGAGGCGAGGCGGTGGATCGTGCGGACCTGACTCTCGGAGAGCCGGTCGCGCGGCGGCGACTCGCGGATGCGAGCCAAGTCCTCCGAGACGATGACGTCGGTGAGGCCGACGAAGAGACTGATCGTGCCGACCGGCAAGATCATGCTATGCGTGATGGGTCGCGCCGCTGGGACGTAGCTGCTCGGCAAGATTTGGAGCATCTCGCCGATCGCTATCATGCGGATAGTGGCGATCGACTCGTTGATGGGCAGATTGGATCTCGCCGTAGAACACCGACCAGACCGGCCAGGCCCCACGGTGGGCGCCACTATCGTGGGAATGACCACGGCAGATGCTGCAATCGGCAGCGAGTAGTAGAACATGGGGCAAGGGCGGCCAGCCATCTGCGGTGCGTGATGAGGGCGGAGACACAAGGATTTACCCAGGTTCGGCCCCCCGGAGGGTAAAGACTTACTCCTGCTAGATTGTATTATGGTGGAAGTACAATGGGGCGTGCTCGGTGGCTAGGCAGCGAGTCGCTTGGGTGGATGATGGAACGTATCCTCTACACGCCCTCTAGGGAGGTTTATATAGACTCACCCCCTAGGGTTTACAGATCTCAACCGAATCAGTTAAGGTTTCAGCAATCGTTTAACCCAATCCGACTAGGCCTATCTACGATGTTGGGCCTTCAGCTTCCAATCGCTTTAGTCCTCGCCAGGTCTTGATCCAGTCGTCGTTACCGCAGGTCCACTCGCTGGTACCTAGGCCAGTCGGAAATGTCCTGCTGGGTATACCCCGGTAGGCATATCCCCATCATAAGGTGTATTTTGAATTTAGAAAATTTTATAAATTGGTTTGGGTCAATTTGGAGCTATATTCCAAAAGTTATGAAGCAAATGGGAAAAGGAAAAAAACTAACTAAACCTAACCTTCCAAAATCTATGAAAAGAATAATTTTATGATCCTACGTTGATCACCATATTTTTATGAATTTTTAGAAACCAAATTCAAAGAATTTGGAGTGGTATTGCAAAATTTATTAAGAGAAATGTTAAATAGAAAATAATAAAAGAAAAGGAATAAAAAAATCTAGCTAATCCAAGCGCCAGCCCAATCCGGCCCAACCCTCCTTCCCTCACTTCCCTGCCGCGCCCGCGCAGCACGCATAGCCGCTGTGGCCTGCCAGAGGCCCAGCAAGCAGCGCGCCCCAGCCTTCTCCTCTCTCTATCACCGACATGCGGGACCCACTGGGTCATCCCCTTCCTTCAGCTAGAGGCCGCGCACAGCATGAGTTCGGCAAATACGAACTAAATCCCGATGGATTCGTGGTCGTATCTTGTCCCTCGCCCAAGTATCCACCCCCATATAATCATACACAACCTATCTGTCTCGTTTCCTTCGAATTTTTTCGATACCCTAACCCAAACGATCTACTACAGATCTCGCTGGAACCCGCCGCCGTCGAGCTTCAGAAGGTGGACGAACCATCGATTCCGAGCTCCTTTCCCTCTCTTTTTCTTTAACAATGAACTTGCCATTGACCAATGATTCTCTTCGTATACTTTTCCCCTTGTATAGAGCCTCTCTCCGTCCTCGATTTGTCATCGGGGTCTTGCCGGAGTTGCGCCACCTCCCGACACCACCAGCCGCTCGCAGTCGCCCCCTCAGGAAGCGAGCAATGACGAAGAAAGCACCATCGACCTCGCCAGGATTCCCCACATCGCGTCGGCCTCGTCACCACCTCGGGGAGCCGCCGGAGCGCTGCCTAACATCGCCATCTAAGCCGATCGCCGCAGCTCGCCGTCGACCAGGCAGGTGAGCCAGCAAGTTTTGGTTCCCATCCATCGGATCTGAGACGGACGCTCCAGATAAGATCGAGGCCGAACCGGTATCCGTCAATCAGTGTGCATCGTGTGTCGCCCAATCAGTGTGTTCCGTCACTGCCCTGTCGTCGCTGCGTCAGCCCAGGTCAGCGCCCAGTCAGCAAATCCTTTAAAAAAGATATAATAGGGCAGAAAATCATTTAATGATTGAAAAATCATATAAAAAGATCTATAAGTCCAAACTTAGCATATATTATACCGTTGTAAAGATATTTTATCATAGAACATTATTCTATGATCACATTTATTTTTCGAGGTATAGTTTTTCTGTATTTATTTACTTGGTTGAATAGCCATTTTAAGGTATATAAATCGTAGAAAAATAACTACTGCTCCGAAAAATACAGATAATATACCTATGAATTCATAAAAATATGAAGATTATTATTATGGTATTCGATCTAGGTTTTACAGTATAGTTTTATTGTATTAATTTAAATAGTATAATAGGTATTCTAGACTTAATAAATTATAGTAAATTATTTGTAGATTAAAAAATACAAATAAAGTACATGTGGATTCATAATTTCATATAAGACATTAATATGCTATTATCTCCAATATTTGAGATGTAAAAATTTCTGTAGTAATTTAATTAATTTTAGTGGTCATTTAAATTACTAAATTCATAATAAATTATTTATAGATCGGAAAAATATAAATAACATGTCTACGGATTCACAATTTTTCGTAGAATACATATCTGGACTTAGATATATTTTTTGACCAAGTAAATATTTTAAATGTTTTAAACTCTATTAAATAGTAATTAAATTATAGAAAAAGATTTACAATTCCAATTACGGGAACCAATTCCTACGAGTTCGTAATAATGTCCTATATAAAGTATGACTTAGAACCAAATTTTACTCCATATTTAGCAAAGAAGTTGCAACAAAACTATTAAAACACCTTTATTGACAATCCACATTTAATGATAAATACCCTATTGCATTAAATGATCTTATACATCCAGCATATGATATATTAATGTTCATAAAACTAAATATAACCATTGTGTCATGTTAAATCATCATGCATGTTTGTGATCATCATTGCTGAATTGTATGTTGCAATTGTTTTGATTGGAATTACTCTATTACCACGTTAGATTGTTCCGAGAGTGCGACTGCTACGGAGAAATACAATCATCACCCATATTATCAACATAAGGCAAGTTACACCACTTGTTCATATTTTTGTCCTAGTTTTGATTAGATCTTCAAAGTCTATAGTATGCATGTGTAGGATGTTCTAGTAGAATGTCTTAGTATTATTTTGCAAGTGCGATGATTTTTTTAGTATGTCATGACTACCTCTATACTTAGGAACTTTTCCTTCCTAATAGGTTACCCCTGTTTTTGCTAAGTACTGCTTTCTATGCTATATACATAATGTACCGTTGGGGGGTTCGAAAGACAAGAAAATTTTCTAAGTATAAAGGCTCCCTTGAGAGATATTTTCTTCTCAAAGCCACTTCAAAATAAAACTAAGTTTTCTTCTGGGCGCAAAGGTTGTCGGGTCAAGGAGTGATATTTTGGTGGAGGACGGCCGCCCAGGAATCAAAGAAGTCTGGTTCAGAATTTAGAATCTTCCAGTGGAACCACAATACTTATGGGCTCTGTCTTGGCCTAATACTTAGTGGGAAACCTCACCTGGGTACCAACATTTGGAGGTTCTTGGCACGGTTGGATCCAGAAGGTAGGGGGGCTACTAAGGGAAATCCTTGCCATGGTCTTGCCTATAAAAAGACTTGTTCGTGGATTGTGGGTAAAGTGCACAGACTCCCGACAGTATTGCAATCTGATGGATTAGCCGTGTTCATGGAAACAGAACAACATTGAGCATTTGAAGGATGGATCCTCTGAAGGATCTTCCTCTTTCTTTTCAAACAGATTTTTGAAACCCCATGGCGTGAGTAATATCACCAATGGGTGGGATTTTGGGACTTGGTGAGTAATATCCAAGTGTTTGATTGTTTGGACAACTGGTGAGTAGTATCCTCATGTGCCATTCAACCCTATCTTACTTAAGCAATTGTTTACAAAGTAGGGTAAAAATCACTCTCTCTTTTCTTCATACTTAGAGAAAATTAGCTTTATGCAAATGAACTCCAAAGCCTAACCTAGCCTTGCATGTAGAGTTAGTATTTTTCCTTTCTTGGTGTAATTTTCCAATATATTCAAAGTATTGACCAACTTGGCTGCACGTTTCATGTGCAGAATTTGGAGGTCATTGAAAGGTGCGCTAGGATCGTCGGTCTTCACTCAACTTGCCTATGGCATTGATGGGACTCCAAGTTGTATTTATATCACTTCTATTGTAATAATGTAAACCTGGATTATTCAATTCATGTAATAAAGACATGTTTTACATGATATTTCATTGACTATGAGTGCTAGCTATTGATCCAGGGACTAACATCTTTATCATAGGGATTTAGGATCTTTATCGCTCCGAGGTCGCTACAGATGGTATCAGAGCATAAGTTGACTGTAGATCGTGACCCTAGCCTTGGAAAAACCTTAGGAGTAATATTTCCTAAGTTATTTTAGAAAACTCTCATACTTCTCATCATCTATCTTTGGATTTTTAAAATTTCTTAAGTCTCTTCTTTTCAACATTAGAAATAACCACTATGCACTTCAAGAAGAAACTTCTCTCGAGACTACCTTTCCAAAGAAGATCTTCGCAATGTTTCTCTCAAGTCACGACTTGAAGACCTTGCAAAAGATGTTCTAAGTCGAAAGCTACGAGAATTGAAGACTTAAAAGATACAAGAACCAAAGACTTTGAAGGCCTTAAGTCAAGGTTATTAACTAAAGAACTTTTAAGATTGAAGATTGTGAAGAACATGAAGACTATCAAGAGCACGAAGACTGTTGAAGACTTGAAGCCTCGAAGTTTCCACGTGACCTATTAGGAACGAAACCCGAATATATTTCGCTAAATATAGATGCGACAAATTGTTTGCTATTTTGTATGTTTTATTACCTTAGCTAATGAAAACCTACTTTCTAAATAAAATTTCTTGTATGGGTTATTCTTCTTCTTCCATACACCATTCGTTCCTACTCTAAACCTTGGTCAACTCGACAAATGGACCATATCAATAAGGAGGACAAGGAACTTAACTTCACTAAGCATAAGATCCACGCCGATGCAAAGAAGTGGATGCACCAGGATGAAGAAATAATGAAGGATGCCAACATTGAAACCAATAGAATGGCTCATTATGCCACCCAATTCCTGAAGGACGAGGCTGCAACCTGGTGGAAGATGCAACACGTCATTATTGATCATGAACGGATGCTATCTTGGGAAGAATTTAAAGAGGTTCTACTACAATCTCGTCTCGTCACACGTATACCAAAAACCCAAGAGGTTGAAGTCCCCAAACGTTCAGCTTGCACGATCTGTGGAGAAATAGGACATACCTCCAAGGAGCATCGTGATCAGTGCCCCTATTGTGAAGAAAGACACCCATCTGAAGAATGCCCCACCTCTCAAGTTACATGATTCCTGTATGAAGGGACCAACCACAACCCCTCTCAATGTCACCTCTACCCGATTCTACAACAAGCGATCAGCAAGTTAGAGATGGAATGTGCCACATCATGTTATCATTACCAAGGAAGAGGAAGGATCTAAGCAAAGTCATATGCATCAAGTGTCACAATCTTGGGCATTATGCTATTGATTGTCGAGAACATGATAATGTGGCTAGAAAGGATGAAAGTAATGATGGTAATGGTAATAGATGCAGCAACAAGAAGCCCAAGAAAGATCCTAGCCAGGTGACATGCTACAAGTGTGGTGAAACAGGGCATTATGCGTCAAATTGTCCTCAGAAAAGGAAGAATGGCGGTGGCAATGGAAATGCCAAAGGAAAGAAGCTAAATCCATCCATCAGGCTACGGTGAATTATGTTAGTATGATTTAAGCTTACAAATCATTGTACCAGGAGAACCCAACAATACAATCTTGTAAGGGTGTTAGTACCCTAGTGTGAACCAAACCTATTTCTTTCTAGCCTTCTCGAATCTCGAGGACGAGATTCCTTTTAAGGGTGGTAGTTGTAACATCCCAAATTTTTCCTAAATTTTGGAATGATAAAAATCAATTAAATAAGTTATTGAATTGTTTGATCCTTTAAATTTTTTGAGTGAAAATAAACTTTTTAGGATTGTTCAAACTTTCCTAAAGCAATGTATGCAAATGGCAATGAATATTGTTTAAACTTTTTTGATTCTATGCATGATTAGATGTTCAAAGTATATAGTATGCATGTGTAGGATGTTCTAGTAGAATTTCTTAGTATTATTTTGCAAGTGCGATGATTTTTGTAGTATTCCATGAGTACCTCTATACTTAGGAACTTTTCCTTCCTAATAGGTTACCCTTGTTTTTGCTAAGTATTGCTTGCTATGCTATATATATAAAGTACCGTTGGGGGGCTCGAAAGACAAAAAAAATTCTAAGTATAAAGGCTTCCTTGAGAGATCTTTTCTTCTCAAAGCCACTTCAAAATAAAACTAAGTTTTCTTCTAGGAGGAAAGGTTGTCGGGTCAATGAGTGAGATTTTGGTGGAGAACGGCCGCCCAGGAACCAAAGAAGTCTCCCTTGTTTCAGAATTCAGAAGCTTCTAGTGCAACCACAATACATATGGGCTCTGTCTTGGCCTAGTACTTAGTGGGAAACCTCACCTGGGTACCAACATTTGGAGGTTCTTGGCACGGTTGGATCCATAAGGTAGGGGGGATACTAAGGGAAAGTCTCGCCATGGTCTTTTTTGTAAAAGGATTTGATCGTGGATTGTGGGAAAAGTGCACAAACTCTCTAGAGTATTGCAACAGAACAACATTGAGCATCTGAAAGATGGAGCCTCTGAAGGATCTTCCTCTCTCTTTTCTAAACAAAGTTTTGAAACCCCATGGCGTGAGTAAAATCGCCAATGGGTGGGATTTTGGGACTTGGTGAGTAATATCCAAGTGTTTGGTTGTTTGGACACCTGGTGAGTAATATCCTCGTGTGCCATTCGACCCTATCTTACTTAAGCAATTCTTTACAAAGTAGGGTAAAACTCTCTCTCTTTTCTCCATACTTAGATAAAATTAGCTTTATGCAAATGAACTCCAAAGCCTAACCTAGCCTTGCATGTAGAGTTAGTCTTTTTCCTTTCTTGGTGTAATTTGCCAATACATTCAAAGTATTGGCCAACCCATTTGGCTGCATGTTTCATGTGCAGAATTTGGAGGTCGTTGAAAGGTGCGCTAGGATCATGGGTCTTCACTCAACCTTCTTGTGGCATTGATGGGACTCCAAGTTGTATTTATATCGCTTCTATTGTAATAATGTAAACTCTGGATTATTCGATTCATGTAATAAAGATTTGTGTTTTACATGATATTTCATAGACTGTGAGTGCTAGCTATTGATTCAGGGACTAGCATGTTAATCACAGGGACTTAGGATCTTTATCAATCCGAGGTCGCTACATTGGGAAAACCCAAGAGGAAGGTATGATGAGCACAGCAGCATGTTTTCCCTCAGTTATGAAATCAAGGTTATCAAACTAGTAGGAGCAAGGAAACAACTCCAAGGTGTTTCTAGCAACTTGGAATCCTACACAACACAAACTCAAGACTTTGCCCCAACTTACAGTGAGGTTGTCAATCTCACTAGTTTGCTCAAAACAAAGGATTAAACGTACAGTGTGGAAGGTAATGGTTGCTGGTAAAAGGTAAACGATAATAGTAGATGATGTAACAATGGTAAAGATTAGACCGGGGTCCACTATTCACTAGAGGTGTTCTCATTAAGATAAATAACATGATGGGTGAACAAATTACAACGGGGCAATTGACAAGACTGAGCAAGGCATAACAATGCAAATACTAGACATCATGATTCCTATGATATTTGATTGGGAATTACAACAATATACATAGACGGTCATCCAACTGCATCTATGACTAATAATCCACCTTCAGGTCATCATCCGAACCTCCTCTAGTATTAAGTTGCAAGCAACGGATAATTGCATTAAGTAATGTGTGTAAAGTAAACAATAAAATTGTTCCATGAACAAAAGATTGTTGTTTTATCCCTAGTAGCAACAACACATCTACAACCTTAGAGATTTATGTCACTTCCCCAGATTTATAAGGCATGAACCCACTATCGAGCATAAATACTCCCTCTTGGAGTCACTAGCATCTACTTGGCAAAGATGGATACTAGAAATGGAGAGCATGCAAGATCACAAACAACACATGCATGATAGAATCAATAATCAATAAGACATGATAGAATCAATAATCAATCTGACATAGTATCTCAGTATCCATCGGATCCCCGCAAACACAACATGTATGATTACAAATAGATGATCTTGATCATGAACGGGGATCAAAAGATCTAAACAAGATAGCACAAAGGAGGAGAAACAACCATCTAGCTACTGTATGGACCCATAGTCCAACGGTGAACTACTCACGCATCATACCGGACGCTGGCATGGTGATGAAGAAGGCCTCCGAGATGATCTCTCCCCTCCGGCAGGGTGCCGGGAAGAGCTCCGGATCCCCTAGATCTAGGGACGATGGTGGCGGTGGCTACGGACTGTATCGTGGAGGTCTGATTGGGTACTTATGGGTTTGACATCGGGGGCTTTTATAGGCGAAGAGGTGAGGCAGGAGGCCGTCAAGGGGGCCCACACCCTGGCCTGGTGCGTCCTAGGGTTGGCCCGCACCTGGGGGAGGGGGGTGCGGCCGCCCTATGGCACCCCTCGGTCTCTCCTCTAGACTTCGTGTTTGTTCCGGTAAAATATTGACTTTGGCTTTTGTCCTGTCCAATTCCGAGAATATTTCCTTACTAGCTTTTTTGAAACCAAAAACAACAGAAAACAGGCAACTAGCACTGAGGAATCTTGTTATTAGGTTAGTCCCAGAAAATGTATAAAAATACCTCAAAGTGTAGACAAAGCATAGCAAAGTTGATACTAAATGAGCATGGAACATCAAAAATTATAGATACGTTTACGACGTATCAAGAACCCCCAAGCTTAACTCCTGCTCGTCCTTGAGTAGGTAAGTGATAAAAAAATAATTTTTGAGGTGACATGTGATGACCCACAAGTATAGGGGATCGCAACAGTCTTCGAGGGTAGTATAACCCAATTTATTGATTCAACACAAGGGGAGCCAAAAAATACTTGCAAGCCTTAAAAACTGAATTGTCAATTCAGCTGCACCTGGAAATAGTTCTTGCTCACAGAAGTTTATCGGTAGCAACAGTTTGGTAGTAGCAACATCAGCAGCAAAACAAGAGCAATAGTAATAGTAGTAGCAAACAGTAGGATATGAGCACGGTAGGCATAGGGATGGATGGACGGGCGTTGCATGGAAGAGTCTAAACATGTAACTTCACAATCTAGGGAAATTGCATATAAATAAGAATAAGCATCCAAGTATAAACAATCATAGGCATGTGCTCCATATATAGTCATGCGTGCTTGCAATGAGAACTTGCACAACATCTTTTGTCCTGCCAGCCCATTGCAGCGAGGCCTTAAGGAAACTACTGGCAATTAAGGTGCTCCTTTTAGTACAACACCGGAGCAAAGCATTAACACTCCGTGAACACATTTGATCTTCACATCACAGCCATCCCCTCAGGTTGTCCCAATTTCTGCCACTTTGGGGCCTTTGTATCCGAACAATGATATGTGTACACAACTTGCAGATAATGTAATACCCCACCTTTATAAAGGTAAAGGTCCCTGTGATTGCAATGCTAGTCCGTGGATCAATTGCTAGCATCCACAGTTTAAGATTAAGTACTAGAAACAAAGGTCATTATTACATCGTCATTCCAGAGATAACATAGTCTTTTACAACTCCATAGCCATAGGCTAGTACAAGAGTTTAACTTAACAATATAAATAAAATTCTTCATTTTCATGTGCCACAGGCAAGCATGTTGATTGTAGACTCATAACCCTAATCCTCATCAGAGTAACCTGCAACATCACAAGTTACAACCACAGTGGGTCAATACATTGGAATAGTATTGCCAAGTGATATCTTAGTAGAATAATAGTATCTAGATTATACATGAATTTGGCTAAGTGTAGCTTAGGCTTGCTTTGCTCAAAATAGGTTTTGCCTATCAGTTGAAAAATACTAAGTTTTTGTTTGGCAAAAACTCCCGAGGAAGCACCAATAGACACTAGTGAACCTTTAACCTTGTTCAACCACAAGTTTTTAACTTAGAAATTGGTATGAGGAGATTCTTGATAGCTTCCATGTCTTGATGCTCAAATTTTCCATTTCCGGGGACATGACTAAGTACTTAGATTCTTCCTTCTACAGAGGTGGTGCACTTTCCCCACAAGACTTGACTTTCATCAAGACGAGACCTTTCATAAGCCTTCCCTTAGACCAAATGGACGCGTTCCAACCTATCACCCTACCACCAACTGTCCAGATGGCTAAGTTATTGCAACATATATGATCAAGGCAGAGCCCATAATGCCATGTGGCTGCACTAGAAGCTTCTTAACATATGGAATCTCAAGTCCCTTTGTTCCTGGGTGGATTTCCACAAGTGTGATACACAAGGTCGACCATATATATGGGCCTTGTGTAACCACTCAACATAACCCAAACAACCATTCCACCCAGGTGTTTCATTCACTTAGTTGTTTTATTAAGAAAAAACACAAGTCAAAGACTTAGAAATATTTTCCATAGCATATATATAATCCACCCTTGGTTGCTACTAGCTAGGCTAAGCATGTCAATAGCAAGTATCTTAACTTATAGAAAATTCTAACAATTCTACAACTACTAGGATTTCCCAAGCATAGCATATAGATACTTAGCAAAAATTATCATGCAAGCCCTATACAAAATATTTCTAATGCATAGTAAAAATATTGGGACAAAAATATGAAGCACCACTTGCCTTGGTAGTTGGGTGAGTAACAACAATCCTTACAGTCACAATCACCACTAGCACCAAAATCTACACATAAAATGATAGCACCAAATTCATATTCCAAATAATCAAGCAAAAATATATGAATGCATGCAAATGCTATGTGATGATTTTTCTAAACTAAACAAGACAAGTAAAACAGTACTGAGCAATAAACTAAATATTTATACACCAAATAAACTTAATTTAGCATTTAAAACATTTTCCAAATAATTTTTATACACAAAATAGGCCTACAAATGTCTCTGCATAAAATTATATTTTAACAGAGGCAAACTACAAAACTAATCTTACAAATGTGTAGGATTTAATTTTTTGATTCCATTGATATCTTATTTGCATTTTTTGGATAAACAGAACAAAAGTTATTGAATTTACAAGTTTAAACATTCAAAAATCGCATGGGCCACGAGGAATGATTCTATTGGCTGATACCGATTCGCACGGATCGATCAACATGAGCCGCACGATCTAAATATAATCGCATGGGCCAGATCTACTCGTACACCTTCGTTAAGTGATCTAATCCTACGCGTTAGATCTAGATCCAACGCTGCTGAGAACACGACCATGGATGGGCACCGCTAGCGGCGGCGGCGCTACTGGCGATGGTGCTCCGGCGATTCCAGAGGGGGCTAGGGGCAGTGGTTGGCCTTACCAGCGTCGCACGGTTGCGAGGAAGCTCAACATGGTCGCAGTTGGGGCGGGGGCGTGCTGTAGTGGTGGCTAGGGCTCGACGGAGTCGCAGGCGGCGTCGGGTTCTTGCAGACGAAGATGTTGCCTACGTTCTAGTTGCCCCTTGCACAAACCAGGGACATCAGTGGCTGTGCAAGGACAAGGCGAATCTAGTTGTATGCAAGAGGGGTCAATGGGCGCTCGGTATTTACCGTGATTGCCCGACGGAGTTAAGCGGCGGCGCGGTTGTTTGCGGGAGTGAATGGGGACGGCGGCCTGGGTCACGAGCAGGCAAACAAATGGCATCAGAAGGTGCACAAGGACATGCTGGTCACACTTGTTTGTAGCAGAGGCACAGGGGCGGTCAGGACTCACCGTAATCGATCGCCGGAGGTCGTCGGACAGCGGCGGTGTGGTGCGAAATACGGGCAGCCTGGTGGCGGAGCGAGTGAGTTAAGTGAGGGGAAATGACCGTGGGGTGCAGGGGTTTAAGTAGGCGGCATCGCGACAAGAAACGCATGCGGAATCAAGGATAATTACGCCGCGCCATTATCGGCAGCAACGACAGCGGCGACATGGTCCGCGGGCGATATTTGGGGAAGGAGTGACGTGGTCGTGGGGTCCAGTTGTCAGCGAGGGGGTGTGCGCGGGTGGGGTGAGAAACGGAGCGGAGAGGGAGTCCCGGGTGGGCTGGCTATTGGGATGGTTCTGCTGCTGGGCCGAAAAGATGGTGCAGGCCTTTTCTATTTTCTTTTCTCCTTTTCTATTTCTATTTTGTTTTTCTGAAATACTTTTCAAATGTTTTTCAAATGAGTTTGAATTCAAACTTTCTCTGGATTTTTGTAAAGTGAACCATACACATATTTGAATATATAACATTGCTGTTCACTCAAAAATACATTGGTTCATTGAAAATAAAATAAAATCATGCCTTAATTATTTATTTATATTAGGCATTGAATTGATTTTAATTTAGAATTTTGTCTTGAAAATTTGAGCAAGCTTTGAAACCAACCTTCAAACCTTTCTGGTTGAAACAAAGTATTCTCATAGTTTGAGAGTGAAAAATAAAGCCATTGCCTTTCCTATATAAAATAATAGGCAACAAAATGCTTCTGTTTTGATATCTTATTTTAAAATGATCCAAATGCTTATGAATGCATGCATGATATGCAAACTTTATAAATCATGATTTTTGGGATGTTACAGATAAGATCACAAACACTGTCATAATGATTCAATAATAAGTTCAGATCTGAGATCGTGGCACTTGGGCCCTAATGACAAGCATTAAGCACAACAAGTTGCAACAATGTCAAATAGCACTAATAGAGATACTAGGCACCATGCCCTAACAATCTTATTCGATTACATGATAGAACTCATCCAATCCCTACCATCCCCATAGCCTATAGCGGGGGATTACTCACTCATGGATGAAGGAAACACGGATGGTTGATGGAGAGGCGTTGTTGATGATGATGACGATAATCCTCTCCAAATTCCCTGTCCCGGCAGGGTGCCAGAACGGAGTTTCTGGTTCCGAATCGTGGTTTCTTGTGGTGGCGGCGCAACGGAACTCTTTCTATAAAAATATCGAATGCCTCTCGGTTTTTAGGTCAAGAGGCATTTCATAGGCCGAGGGGGTGCCTGGGGCAGCCACACCCCCTCCAGGCGCGGCCTTGGCCCACCCACGTGGCAGCGGGGTGTGGGCCCCTCGGGCCTCCCCTCCATCTCTTACTCTGGCTCCGTGAGTCTTCTGGTGAAATAGGATTTTTGGCATATTTTCCGGGATTTTTTCTGATAGTTGATTTTCTGCACAAAAACTAGACACCAAGGTAATTCTGCTAAAAACAGCTCTAGTCCGTGTTAGTTTTATCCAAATCACACAAGTTTAGAGGAGAAACAATATCAAAAGTATTCGGGAAAGTAGATACATTTTGGATGTATCAACTCCCCCAATCTTAGCTTATTGCTTGTCCTCAAGCAATTCAGTTGAAAACTGAGTGCGATAAATAACTTTCACGAACACATTTGCTTCATATGATATATACATTCTCAGCACATGAGTAGATACTTAAACCATTCATAATAAGGAGTATGCAACTAAGTCTACTCAATATTAATTTCAAGCTATGAAGAGAAACCTACTCAATAATAATAAGTAGCACGAAACATAAACATAAGCAACATTGCAATGCTCATAATAAGGTATGATGGAATGGTATGTCGCTTGCATTTATTTGTAGAGCACAATATAAATGCCAAGGCACCTCTAAAGTTCAAGTAAAGACTAGAAGTATAAAGATATCAGAGGTACAAGCATCAAAGTCGTGACATAATTAACCAAGTTTTGAGACAAACACAAGAATGACAACTATGCTCTCAATAAGGTGCTCATAGAATAAGTGGTGACTCAACAAGGAGGTGAAAAGCTTTTGAAAGGTTTGAAAGGCTTCCAAATGCTAAAAGTAAGGTACTCATTATCTTTGAGATCTCATTTCCCCTATCATAGGAATCTTTATATGATTAAGGTGAAAGTGAGGTCCAATATGAGTTATATGCTTGATAGACCATAAACTGGAATCTCATGTCCCTTGAGTTACCTGTAAGATCTTGTCATTGTAAATACATGCATATCATACAGAACCGCCAACAAGGTGCTCCTTGCACATGATACATAAGCTATCCCCTGATCAAAATGACAAGGAAAGCAGACAATGAGCATCTCGACGATCTTTCTATTTGCTATTTGCATGGTTTTTTATTGAGGATGCTTCACAGATTGATCATTATGGTATGCTGCAAGTTTCCACCATGATTAGGCATGGTTTAGGCTAGAGGCCTAGGCGTTTCTCTAACACATATATATAACTCCATGGACTTACAAGCTCCCCTTTTATTTCGTACCGACGACATCCGCAAACAAAAGAGCATGATATCAACTGGATTGTATCCACAAGTGTTGAAAGCGTTCCCCGTGACAACACGGTTCTACCAACTCCCAGCCTATAATTTGCAAGCATATAACTTTCATGGACAGTCACAATAGTTCAAGATTATTAAGTGCAAGAAATAAAGTGTGCCATCAAGTTCGTGAGAGCTTTACTAACTAACTTTCTCAAAATAGTCAAACGTTTTATTTGGAAAAAACAAGGCATAGTGAATATGCACAGAATTAGCAAATGATGCTAATAGGTAGGTATGGTGAACACTTTTGACAATATTGGTTTTGGGGAGTTGGATGCACAAGTAGAGATCATACTCAGTGCAAGTGAAGGCTAGCAATAGAGAGGGAGCGACAAACGAGAGAGCAATACATGCTTTCAACAAAACAAGACTAATTATGGCATGAAAATGATACAAGAACTCTGAGGCAAAATAAATCATGGAGGCTTAGTGACTATTGTTTAGTCATATGCATGCGTTAGCATGTGCCATGTCGATTCTCATGTAACATTCAAAGGGGGATACCACAATATCATACCAAGTTATGAATAAAACGATGCAAGCAAACACTCATATGACATGCTACAAACTATTAGCAAGATAGATCTAATCATAAGAGAGCAAGAACTACTAAGCATCCATAGATAACATACACCTCACATGAACAGACTAAGCATGCTCACAATGATGACTTTATGTACAAAAATGAAAAAAATAGAGTTCGTTACCAGCCTCTTACCACACCTTAAGTTGTCTTAATCTTCATTATTGCCCTTCACTTTTGTGACTTGAATAATAACATGAAACCAAACTCCACTGAGGACTGTTGAACCCTGCAAAGAACTTCACAAAACCAAAGAAGAACAACAAATATTTTTGGTGTTTTCGATTTTTTTAAAGCAAGCAAACAAAGCAAAAACAAACAAGGCAAACCAAAGCTAAAAAGCAAAGAAACAAACCAAGAGAAACAACGAAAATATTTTTGGTATTTTTGTGTTTTGAGTAAGCAGAACAAAAACCAAAAAGAAAGTGAAACATGGATATACAAAGAACAGACGAAAAATGATATATAGATGAGTGTGATGTCGGTATACATCCCCCCAAGCTTATGCTTTTGTCCTAAGTGGGGCTCAATCCCATGGTGCCCAAGAAGGTGCACCTCCGTAGTATGTAGAGGACGCCCCTTCGTCTTGGTAGGAGCTCGAGGACTCCCCTGTGTAGTGCACAGATGGGCGTATGAGGGCGCGTCCCCCTGATAGTGTCCATTGAAACCAAGAATGCGTAGCTTGTCATCCAGCTCCTCCTTGGATCGTGAAAAAGGTCCCTGAGGAATACTGAACAAAGTGGATTGGGGTAGAGGGATCTCTCTCTCTTCCCCGTCAATAAACAACATTCTATAAACCAGGCTCTCAAGGGTAGAGCCAGCAGTGACAAAGTGATGCGCTTTCATAGCAGCAAGATCAAGCCTGTGAGGGGCCAAAACTGTATCATTTGGATCAACAGCAAGGTCCAAGGTAGCAACAACACGTGCATCAATAATCCCCCATAAATGGGTCCCTTAGAAGCTAAGTGACGAGCAATGAGAGAACCAAGATTGTACTTAGTTTCATTGTTGAGCGCAGCATCTATGAAGGCCAAATAATAGTTGGAAATATTACTAGTGTTCTCCCTACCAAGAACACTAGTGGAAAGATAGTAAGCAAAGTACCTAATAGCTGGAGTTGAATATTTCTTATCTTTTCCTCTTTGATCTCTACGGTCATCATCATTAGTTATCCCGCGGTAGAGCTCCAAAAAATCAGCAGGTTGAGCTGGAATCTTCTTCGCCGACACAGCTGTACCAAGTCCCAGGGCCTCACAAAATTTCTTTAATGTCATAGTGTAAGACCTGCCATAAATTTCCAAAGACACATCTGGTTTGAACATGCTGTTAGCAAAAGAGAAGCTCTCCACAAATGTTTTAGTGAGCGTAGCATATTGCATGCTGTCATCCTGCATATAACTTGTTAGTCCAACCCTCGGAACCAAGGTTAGAAAATCCTCAAGAATCCAGCATCCTGCAAGAAGGTTGGGCAAAGAAAGGTGAAAGGGTGTGCATACCCCTCATCTCCCTCGTCGCCAAATCACGGAGTAATGAGATGCTCATTGTATGAAGGCCTGGCTCGGGAGGATGATCTTGAATGCCTTGTCCTTCTAGGTGCATCACTCTCAAATATTTCACCAAAGGTGTGGTTGTCCATGACAACTCTTTTTTTTCAAGGAGCAATCCCTCCAAAAATCAGCAGCAGAGATGGCCTGAGCAAGGAGATCGAAAATCGGGAGAAAGAACAGCAAGAACTCAAGCTTGAGAAAGTTTTCCGGTGTTTTTTGGCAGAGAGAAAGAAGATGGCTGGGAGGAGGCACCTTGGAGGGGCCCATGTGGGCCACACCCCACCCAGGCGCGCCCATAAGGGGTGTGCTGGCCTGGGGTGGCCCCCCGGGTCACTCCAGGTGTACCTTTACCCCTTTTTTCGAGGAAAAATTTATTTTGAATTTTCTGGGATTTTTCAGGAAACTTTATTTTTGGCCAATTTTCTAGGTATGAAAATTGATTTTCTCGCAGAAACAGACTTTTTTCAGAAGAAGCAAAAGCAAAAAACAAACAAACTACAAAAGTTAAGACACTCTAACAAACAAACAACTAGCAAAACTAAAGCTAAAAGATAAAAAAGCAAAGACTAGGAAAGAGAAAAGTATAAGGGAGAAAGAATAACCATAGTGAAAACATTATTTTGTTCATTAAAATCCTTTTGTCAACAAGGTTGATAATGTCTTGTTACCAAAAAAATATTATATGAGACAAAAATTTGTATTCCACCAAGTGATTATGTTACCTCAATCTTGATAGCAATGGTCCCAATCATAATAGTTTCAAAACTTTCTTGTGGAATGGGACAATATATTTCTCCAACCTTAATGCTCTCAATATTTTCAATGGAATTCAGGCAATATATCTTAGCAACCTTCTTGGGGAAATAGACAGTATGCTATTTCTCATTAATATTAAATGTTTCTTCTACTTGATTACAATTGATGACAGCTCCTGTAGTATTAAGAAAAGCTCTCCCAAGAATAATAGACATATTATCATCTTCAGGCATTTGAAGCACAACAAAATCAGTTAAAACCAAGCAATTATGAGCCACTTGAACTGGAACATCATCACATATACCAACACTAATAGTAGTTGACTTATCAGCCATTTGCAAAGATATATCAGTTGGTATCAATTTTTCTAGCTGGAGTCTCTTATAGAGAGAAAAAGGCATAACACTAACTCCAACTCCCAAATCACATAAAGCAGTTCTAACATAATTATTCTTAATAGAGCAAGGAATAGTTGTTATAACTGGATCACCAAGTTTCTTTGGAACCTTATCATTGAAGGGATAATTAGCAAGCAAAGTGGAAATTTCCTCATTAGGAATCTTCCTTTTATTAGAGACAATATCCTTCATATACTTTGAATAAGGAGGCAACTTAATAGCATCAGTCAAGGGAATTTGCAAAAATAAAGGTTTCATCCACTCACAAAACTTTTTGTAGTGTTCTTCCTCCTTTGACTTGTGTTTCTTACCTAGAAAAGGCATAGGTTTCTGCACCCAAGGTTCTCTCTCTTTACCATGTTTATTAGCATTAAAATCTTCCTTTGTGTACCTAGTGTTCTTAGTGTGTTTCTCAGGATCTTCCTCACCTTCCTGTTTATCAGGAGAATCATCAACATTACCACTCCCAGTTTTAGCATCAGAGACAGATATACTATTAGGATCTATAGCAGGTTCAAGGGGCCTCAACTATTCTATGTTTCTTCTTCTTTCTCTTACAAGGACTACCACTATCAACCTGTTGGGAATCCTGCTCAACTCTTTTAGGGTGTCCTTCAGGATATAAAGGATCTTGAGTAGCTATACCACTCCTAGTTCTAATTCCATAAGCATGTTTATCTCCTAAGGCATTAACTAGCATATCCTTTTGTACCTTAACAAGTTGATCAATTTGATTTTGAACCATTTGAAAGTGTTTATAAAGCATTTTAATAAAATTAGAAGTTCTTTCCACAATATCTTTCAACTCTTTAATAGCTCTAGAGTTTTCCAATAAATGATTCTGAACTTGTTTATTAAAATTACCTTGTTTAACAATAAAAATGTCAAGTTCCTCTAAACATTGATTAGGAGGTTTACCATAAGGAATATCACCTTCATCTAAGTGTTGGAGAGAGTGTACCTCAATAGTAGATGAGGGGGGAATTGGCTTACATAATTCTTCTATAGGAGGTTGATTCTTCACATCTTCATCTCTAATACCTTTCTTCGTTAGACACTTCTTAGCTTCCTTCATCACTTCATCATTTAATGCAATAACTCCTATCTTCTTTGGTGTTGGTATTGGAACTGGTTTAGGCACAACTTGTTCAGGAGTAATGGGCTCAGGTATATTTAGCTTAGTTGAAGTCCAATCATCATAATTCTTGCTTATTTTAGCCATTAATTATTCCATATCTATAGGAGTTCTTTTCCTGAAAACACAATCAGCAAAGCTATCTAGGTATGTCCTAGAGTCATCAGTTAGTCCATTATAATAAATATCAAGAAGCTCATTTTTAGGTAATGGACATCCAGGATGTGCATGAATCAAGGCACAGAACCTTGTCCATGACTCTGGCGATTTATCTTCTTCTCCCTGTTTAAAATCAAAAAGTCTCTGCAAAGCAGCATATCTAGCACTGGGAGGAAAATATTTCTGGAAGTAAGAATCAAACAAACACTCAGGGCTATCAATGGAACTAGGAGGTAATCTATTAAACCAAGCCTTAGCTTCTTCTTTTAGTGAAAAAGGGAAGATCTTAGTAACAAAGTACTTGTGCATCTTAAAATCATCAGAGAATAAAGAACTCATAGTAGAAAGCTCATTCATATGAGCCACAACACTCTCATTTTCAGTCCCACAAAAAGGTTCTTTCTCAACAATGTCCAAATAGGATAAATTAAGAGAAAAATCATAATATTTATCTTTAATATCTATGTGAGATGTGGCAAGCTTAGGATCAGAGGACAACTTAGGAATAATGGTACGTCTTGCAAGGATCCTCTTAATAGCACTAGTACCATGTGTGTTTCGGCACTTTTCAACAAATTCATCAGTGAACTCAATGTAACCATCATTAATATCATATCTCTCTCTAGACTCAGGTGAGCTAACAGGTGTAACAGTGTCTTCACTAGGAGTTTCAGTATTTCCTAGACTAGCCATATTAGCATCAAGGAAAGGACCTAATGAACCACTTGCATCAAGCCAATAGAAGTAACATCATGAGTATCAAAAGCAGTTTCAGATTCAACAATAGTAGCAGTGTGTGTAGCATGAATATGTGGTGGTGGAATAACAAGCTTACTTACAACAGATGGTGAATCAAGAGCAGCAGAGGTGTTTAGGACTGTACCTCTTCTTGTAGTGGATGGTAAAATAGGAAACTTTCCATCGTGATACTTACCCATGATGAAAGGAGTAGGAGTGAACAATAATAGATCCAAGTGAACTTACAAATAAAGCTATGCTCACCGGCAACGACGCTAGAAAATAGTCTTGATGACCCATAAGTATAGGGGATCGTAATAGTCTTCGTGGGTAGTATTACCCAATTTTTTGATTCTATACAAGGGGAGCCAAAGAATACTTGAAGCCTTAACACCTGAGTTGTCAATTCAGCTGCACTTGGAAATAGTTCTTGCTCACAAAAGTTTATCAGTAGCAAAAGCAAAGCAACAACAACAGTAGAACAAGAGAAGTATTAACAGTAGTAGCAGACAGTAGGATTCAAGTGCGACAGGCATAGGGATGGATGGACGGGCGTTGCTTGGATGAGTCTAAACATGTAACTTCAAGATCTAGGGCATTGTAGATAAATAATAATAAGCATCCAAGTACTAAACAATCCTAGGCATGTGCTCCATATATAGTCATACGTGCTTGCAATGAGAACTTGCACAACATCTTCTGTCCAGCTAGCCCGTTGCAGCGGGGCCTCAAGGTAACTACTGGTAATTAAGGTGATCCTTTTAATAGAGGATCGGAGCAAAGCATTAACACTCTATGAACACATGTTATCCTCACATCATAGCTGATGCATCGTTGAGTTGATGTAGAGGCGCTTCGTTGGGAACCCCAAGAGGAAGGCGTCAAGCAGCACAGCAGCAAGTTTTCCCTCAGTAAGAAACCGAGGTTATCGAACCAGTAGGAAGAAGAAAATGTCACACAGGTGTTGCAAGCAACGCGGAGACTTGCAAAACACAAACTCAAGACTTTGCCCCAACGAATCAGTGAGGTTGTCAAGCTCACCGGTTTTCTGTAACAAAGGATTAAACTTATGGTGTGGAAGGTAATGGTTTGCAACAAGTAAACAAGTAACAGTGGAAGATGTATCAATGGTAAAGATTGGACCGGGGTCCACAGTTCACTAGAGGTGCTCTCCTTAGATAAACATCATGGCATGAAGGGTAAACAAATTACAGTAGGGCAATTGTCAGGAACTGAGAAAGGCATAACAATGCAATACTACTCACAAAGATCCTATGAGATTCGATTGGGCAATACAACAAGATACATAGACCGCCATCCAACTGCATCTATGACTAGAAGTCCACCTTCAGGTTATCATCCGAACCCCCTCCAGTATTAAGTTTCAAGCAACAGACAACTTCTTTAAGCATAGTGTGTAAGGTAAACAATCCACTTGTTCCATGAACAAGAGACCGTTGTTTTCTCCCTAGCAGCAATAGCACATCTATAACCGAAGAGATTTCTGTCACTTCCCTTGGAAACTAGAGGCATGAACCCACTATCGAGCATAAATACCCCCTCTTGGAGTCACTAGCAACTACTCAGCCAAGATAGCTACTAACAACGGAGAGCATGCAAGATCACAAACAACACAGACATGATAGAATCATAAAGACAAAACCATTAACCAAACTGACATAATAATCTCAATATCCACCGGATCCACGCAAACACAACATGCATGATTACAAATAGATTAGATCTTGATCATGAACGGAGCTCTATACATGAAAGGACAAGGAGGAGATACAACCATCTAGCTACTACATGGACCCATAGTACAAGGTGGAACTACTCACGCATCATACCGGAGAAGAAGGCCTCCGGGATGATCTCCCCTCCGACAGGGTGCCGGGAAGAACTTCAGATCCCCCCGATCTAGGGACGATGGTGGCGGTGGATACATATGGTTTCATGGATTTTTGATCGGGTCTTTAGGGTTTCTACATCGGGGGCTTCTTATAGGCGAAGAGGCAAGGCCGGGAGGCGACCAAGGGGGCCACACCCTGCCTCGGCGCGGGCCCACCCCTCGCCGCGCCTAGGGGGGATTTGGCCGCCTTGGCTTGCCTCTCCGTCTCCTCTTCTGGATTCGTGTCCCCCATGGTAAAATATTGACTTTGCTTTTGTCTCGTTCAATTCCAAGAATATTTATTTTCTACCTTTCTGGAACCAAAAATAGAAGAAAACAGGCAACTGGGACTGTGGCAACTTGTTAATAGGTTAGTTCCAGAAAAATATAAAAATACCTCAAAGTGTAGGCAAAGCAAAGCAAAGTAGATACTAAACAAGCATGGAACATCAAAAATTATAGATACGTTTCCGACGTATCAAGCATCCCCAAGCTTAACTCCTGCTCGTCCTCGAGTAGGTAAGTGATAAAAAGAATTTTTTTGAGGTGACATGCACCATCAAAACCAAGATCAAACGATTTGCAAGCATTGAAAGCTGGGATCAAAGAACTCTAAACATGTGCATGAAAGATGGAGTTCTAACAATAAGACAAAGTAACTATGCATGGAACATGAAAGGCTACAAACAAAGATCATGAATAGCATACATTGAAAAACGTTTGTTTGTTTCACATACAGAATACATGGCATAGGGCAATCAGCTTGTCCCTCATAGAGTAGCAAATAGATGCATAGAACACCTTCAATGTTCACAAGGGTGACTAGAAACAAATAGCACAAGAACAAGTAATATCACAATATGCATCAATCAATAAGTTTTGGGACACTACACATAGAACTAAGAATGGCATCTATGCTCTCTTAATGGTGCCTAAAGGTAGAAGGTGGAGACTCAATAGTAGTGGAAGAAAGGCCCTTCATAAGGGAAGAAGGAATTTCAAGTTTCAAAAAGAGCTTCTAAAAATTATGGTACTTGTTAGCTTTCAGCCCTCATTGACCCTATCATAAGCATCTTGAAGTGAATAAGGTTAAAGTGAACAAACTATGGAGTATATGCTTGACAAAGTACAAGTTGGCAATCTCAAGTCCCTTGAATACGAGGGCCACACCTCATGCTACTCGACTTCAGTCACCAGTAAGTTCTTGTCATTGTAAGTACATGCATATCATAGAGAACCGCCAACGGGGTACCCCATGCACATGGTACAGGAGCTATCCCATAACCAAAATGACAAGGCAAGCAGACAATGAGCATCTCAGCAAAAATTTTATTTACTATATGCATAGCTTTTTATTGAGGATGCTTCATAGATAGCTCACTATGGCGATGCTGCAAGTTTCCACCATGATTAGGCATGGCTTAGGTTGGCGGCCTAGGCGTTTATCTAACACAAAATACATACTCCATGGACTTACAAGTTCCCTCTTTATTTCACACCGGTGACATCTATAGACAAAAGAGCATGATATCAACTGTGTACAAAGTACAAGTGCAATACTGAAAACGTTCCCCATGACAGCATGGTTCTGCTAATTCCAACGTATGAGTGCAACCATATACAACATAGACGACACAATGGTTCCAGTTTATTAGGGGCAAAGAATATAAAGTGTGCCATCAAGTTTGTGAGGGCTTTAATCACTAAGTTTTCACATAACAAAATAGTTTTTAATTGGAAGATAGCTGAAAACAAGAATATACTTGGAATGGTGTAACACACCATGCATAGGAGTTTATAGTGGACACTTTGGAAAAACTGGGCTTCTTGGGAGTTGGAAGCATGAGTAGAGCTTACTCATACAAGTGGAGGCTAGCAAAAGACTGGGAGCAACCAACTAAGAGAGCAATAATGGCCATAATCATGTAGAGCGACAAAAAATTACTAAACAAAGAATAGAGTGTTACTACAAGTCAAGGACTAAATGATCATGGAGGCTATGGTGACTTGTCATAGTCATAACATGGTGTGAGCATGTGCCAAGTCAACCGAAACAAAGCATCAAAGGAGAAAACCACAATACTATGCTTTTGCATGCTAAAACAACGCATAATTATTTCAAGGCACACTAAGAAATCCCAATTTCCTTGGAACAATACATGCTACAAAAATAATTATTAAGCATAAGGTCAAAAAACACCTAGCATGTCATGACAAAGTCTAAGTCATAGTCAATGGAAGCTCCTCTTGCACTTTCAAGCAGGAACTTCCTACTCCTTTCCAACACCAATTGACTTATTTGAAACAACACAGCAAGAATGGGGGTCCAAACTAATTTATTCAAGCAAACTAAACAAACTAAGAAAAGGAAACTAAAACTAAGACGCTCCAAGAACAACACAACTATGCATGAAACAATAAAAACAAAGTGTCTAGACATACCTGATCTTTTTATTGATGAAGAAGGGGATGCCTTGGGCATCCCCTAGCTTTGATGCTTGTACCTCTTGGATAGTTCTTGGGGAGACACCGGCGTGGCATCACCAAGCTTGATCTTTTTTCCATTCTTCATCTCATTATATCATTCTCTCTCTACACCTAAAATTTTTCCTTCATACAAAACTTCACACAATCTTCATTAGCAACATTAGTGTATTCAAAAGATATTAGACCCTTAGGAAAAGCTTTGGAACAGAAAAACTTTTCACTAAAAACACAAGACACTGTATCAACTCCTTCAAAAACATCAATTCCCCAAAAGAGAACTCAAAAAGGAATCAATAAGAAGCAAATGCAAATAATGGCAGAAATATGTCAAAACAGACCAGCAGGTAGAAACCAATTTTTTCAAAACTCTTATGTTTCTCAAATCAAGAAGTGTTGAACTAAATAAAAAGTTAGCTAACATATTGGGGGATTTATTCGTAAAGTTTCAGATCAATTAGACTTACAGAGACTCCTCACGAATTTTTATGGTGGAGGACATAAATCTGTTTCAGGGCAGCAACTCCCCAAATCTTACTTTCCTCTCATTAGAGGTTATTCTTGGCACAAAAAGCAAACAAAAAGGATAAGTAGAGATCATTACTGAAGTAATAACTTCAAAGACTCAATAAAACTCTTGGGTTATCTCCCAACAAGTACTTTTCTTTAACGCCTTTAAGTTAGGCATGATAGTTTGAGAAGATCCTCACATAAGAAATATGAATCGAAGTGAAAGAGAGCATCAAAAAGAAAATTCAAAACACATTTAAGCCTAACCCACTTCCTATGCATAGGAATTTTGTAAAACAACAAGTCATGAAAGCACAGAGCAACAAGTATAGGAAAGCAAAACAAGTGCAACTTCAAGATTTTCAACATAAAGAGGGGAAACTTAATATTATTGAGATACATAAGACCATGTTTCCCTCTCTCATAATAACTTTCAGTAATATCATGAATAAAATTAACAATATAACTATCACATAAAACATTCTTATCATGAGCCACATGCATAAAATGATTATTACTCTCCACATAAGTAGTGGAGCAAATTCAACAAAATAGTTATCATTATTATTTTCATCACCATAGTCATCAAATATAGGAGGCATATTGTAATCACAATCATTGTTCTCCTCAATAGTAGGTGGACTGAAAATATCAATATCATCATTTTAATCATAATAAATTGGAGGTAAAGTATCATCATAGGAAATAGAATTTTCAGAATTGGTACCAAAGAGTTTTTCAATATCAAAAGTAGTGTGCTTTTCCCAATCATGATCACTACTATAGGTAACAGGCCTAGGAATATCATCAGAAGTTTTACCCATAGTAGATATTTCAAAAGGATCCACAGGAGCATAACATTCATCCTCCTCTTTTTCATCTAATGAGCTTCCTGTTTCAGCAATTTTTTCTTCCATAGGCTCCTTCAAAGCATTAGTATCTTCCGTTTGTGGAAAGAACCTATTAAAATTTTCAAGAATATATCCATTTTCTTCCTTGTAATTTTCAAAGCAAAATTTGAGTATATCAAAAACCTCATATTCATAAGGTGCATCATCAGTATTTTCAAGCAAACTGGCAAGTTCAAATGCACCCTTAAAGGCAATAAATTATTCAATTTGTTCCACATCATCAAAGTCATAATTTCCTTTAACATAAGAGGATATGGTAACATAATCATTATAC
Source organism: Avena sativa (assembly GCA_916181665.1). Taxonomy (NCBI): domain Eukaryota; kingdom Viridiplantae; phylum Streptophyta; class Magnoliopsida; order Poales; family Poaceae; genus Avena; species Avena sativa. The sequence goes on from OV702296.1 coordinate 17,009,999, forward strand.
TCACATTGAAAACGCAGGTGTTTATACCTCCTACAGCAACAAGATTTATCGCAGCAATAACTAACATTAGAAGTGGAGCACACCTCTCTAGCAATAGTATTCAACTTATCAATTTGTTCCCATAAGTGTTTCCCTTTTTGTGACAAATGGTGTTCCTTACAATAATTGTTTTGTTCTTCCGTGGACCCACCTTGCCAATAAGAAATAGTTTCAAAGAAACCATCCATTGATAGAAAGCATGACCAAGCAAGGCAATAATATACCAGCAACTAGAGCAGGAACTAATTTTTTTGTGTTTTTGAAAAGGGAAAGCAAACCAAACTAGACTATTTTTTTGGAATTTTAGAAACGAGGCAAACAAAACCAAGCAAAAGAAACTAAGAAAACTAAAATCAAAGTAAAGAGAAAGGAAGTGGAGGACTTCCCTTGTGAAGACGTCCTTAGCCTCCCCGGAAACGGCGCGAGAAAAAGTCTTGATGTGGCGATGAGTTGATGTAGGAGCGCTTCGTTGGGAACCCCAAGAGGAACGCATGAAGCAGCACAGCAGCAAGTTTTCCCTCAGTAAGTAACCTAGGTTATCAAACCAGTAGGAGGAAGGAAACGTCACACAGGTGTTGCAAGCAACGCGGAGACCTCCACAACACAAACTCAAGACTTTGCCTGAATGAATCAGTGAGGTTGTCAAGCCCACCGGTTTGCTGTAACAAAGGATTAAATGTATGGTGTGGAAGGTAATGGTTTGCAACAAGGAAACAAGTCACAGTGGAAGATGTATCAATGGTAAATATTCGACCGGGCTCCACAGTTTAGTATAGGTGATCTCCTTAGATAAACAACATGGCATGAATGGTAAACAAATTACAACAGGGCAATTGACATGAACTAAGCAAGGCATAACAATGCAATACTAGTCAGAAAGATCCTACGAGATTCGAATAGGCAATACAACAAGATACATAGAACGGCATCCAACTGCATCTATGACTAGAAGTCCACCTTCAGGTTATCATCCGAACCCCCTCCAGTATTAAGTTGCAAGCAATAGACAACTGCTTTAAGCAAAGTGTGTAAGGTAAACAATCCACTTGTTCCATGAACAAGAGACCGTTGTTTTCTCCCTAGTAGCAACAACACATCTAAAACCGGAGAGATTTCTGTCACTTCCCTTGGAAACTAGAGGCATGCACCCACTATCGAGCATAAATACCCCCTCTTGGAGTCACTAGCAACTACTCGGCCAAGATAGCTACTAACAACGGAGAGAATTCAAGATCACAAACAACACAGACATGATAGAATCATAAAGACAAAACCATTTACCAAACTGACATAATAATATCAATATCCATCGGATCCACGCAAACACAACATGCATGATTGCAAATAGATTAGATCTTGATCATGAACGGAGCTCACAAGATCTATACATGAAAGCACAAGGAGGAGATACAACCATCTAGCTACTACATGGACCCATAGTCCAAGGTGGAACTACTCACGCATCATACAGGAGAAGAAGGCCTCCGGGATGATCTCCCGTCCGGCAGGGTGCCGGGAAGAACTTCAGATCCCCCCGATCTAGGGACGATGGTGGCGGCGGCTACAAACGGTTTCATGGAGTTTTGACCGGGTCTTTAGGGTTTCTGCATCGGGGGCTTCTTATAGGCAAGGAGGCGAGGCCGGGAGGCGACCAAGGGGGCCACACCCTGCCTAGGCATGGACCCACCCCTCGTCGCGCCTAGGGGGGTTTGGCCGCCCTGGCTTGCCTCTCCGTCTCGTCTTTTGGATTCGTGTCCCCCATGGTAAAATATTGACTTTGGATTTTGTCCCATCCAATTCCGAGAATATTGATTTTCTGCCTTTCTGGAACCAAAAACAGAAGAAATTAGACAACTGGCACTATGGCAACTTGTTAATAGGTTAGTTCCAGAAAAATATAAAAACACCTGAAAGTATAGACAAAGCAAAGCAAAGTAGATATAAATAAGCATGGAACATCAAAAATTATATATACGTTTTCGACGTATCAACAGCCATCCCCTCCGGTTATCCCAATTTCTGTCACGTCGGGGCCTTTGGATCTAGACAATGATATGTGTAAACAACTTGCAGATAAGATCATAAACAATACTATCCTAATGATTCAATAATAAGTTCAGATCTGAGATCATGGAACTAGGGCCCTAGTGACAAGAATTAAGCACAACAAGTTGCAACAAAGTCAAATAGCACTAATTGAGATACTAGGCACTATTCCCTAACAATCTTATTCGATTACATGATAGAACTCATCCAATCCCTACCATCCCCATGGCCTACTGCTGGGGATTACTCACTCATGGATGAGGGAAACATTGATGGTTGATGGAGAGGCGTTGGGGATGACGATGGCGATGATCCTCCCCAAATTCCCCCTCCAGGCAAGGTGCCAGAACGGAGTTTATGGTTCCGAATCTTGGTTTCTGGTGGTGGCGGCGCAGTGGAACTTTCTGGAAAAATGACGACCCCCCTGAGTTTTAAGGTCAAGAGGCTTCTTATAGGCGAAGAGGGAGACCGAGGGGGTGCGTGGGGTGGCTGCACCCCCCCAGGCACGGCCAGGCCTGGCCCGCGCCTGGCAAGGGTGTGGGCCCCCAGACCTCCACTCCATCTCATACTCTAGCTCCGTGGATCTTCTAGTGAAATAGGATTTTTGGCATATTTTCCGGGATTTTTCCTGATAGTTGATTTTTTGCACAAAAACTAGACACCAAGGTAATTCTGCTAAAATCAGCTTCAGTCAGTGTTAGTTATATCCAAATCACACAAGTTTAGAGGAGAAACAATACCAAAAGTGTTCGGGAAAGTAGATACGTTTTGGACGTATCAAGGATCTGCAGCAGGTTCATGTGGTTCCTCAACTATTTTATGCTTCGTTTTCTTTCTCTTACGAGGACTACCACTGCTTTCACCTTGTTGATAATCATGCTCAATTCTTTTAGGGTGTCCTTTAGGATATAAAAGATCTTGAGTAGCTATACAACTCCTAGTTCTAATTCCATAATCATGTTTATCTCCTAAGGCATTAACTAGCATATCTTTTTGTACCTTAGCAAGTTGATCAATTTGGGTTTGAAACATTTGAAAGTGTTTACAAAGCATTTTAATATCATTAGCAGTTCTTTCCATAATATCTTTCAAATCATTAATAGCTCTAGAGTTTTCCAATAAATGATTCTGAACTAGTTTATTAAAATTACCTTGTTTAACAATAAATGTGTCAAGTTCCTCTACGCATTGATCGGGAGGCTTACCATAGAGAATATCACCTTCATCAAAGTGGAGAGAGTGTACCTCAATAGTAGATGAGTGGGGAATTGGCTTACATAATTCTTCTATAGGAGGTATATTCTTCACATCTTCAGCTCTAAAACCTTTCTCCTTAAGACATTTCTTAGCTTATTTCATCACTTCATCATTTAATGCAGTCATTACCCTCTTCTTTGGTGTTGGTGTTGGAACTGGTTCATGCACAACTGGTTTAGGAGTAATATGCTCAGGTGTATTTAGCTCATTTGAAGTCCAATCATCATAATTCTTGCTTATTTTAGCCATTAATTCTTCAGCATCTGTAGGAGTTAATTCTTGAAAACACAATCATCAAAGCTATCTAGGTATGTCCTAGAATCATCAGTTAGTCCATTATAATAAATATCAAGAAGCTCATTTTTAGGTAATGGACATCCAAGATGTGCATGGATCAAGGCACAGAACCTTGTCCATGACTCATGCAATTTCTCTTCTTCTCCCTGTTTAAAATCAAAAAGTTTCTGCAAGGCAGCATGTCTAGCACTGGGAGGAAAATATTTCTGGAAGAAAGAATCAATCAAACAATTAGGACTATCAATGGATCCAGGAGGAAATCTATTAAACCAAGCCTTAGCTTCTCCTTTTAGTGAAAAAGGGAAGATCTTAGTAAGTACTTGCGTATCTTAAAATCATCATAGAATAAAGTACTCATATTGGAAAGCTCATTCATATGAGCTACAACACTCTCATTTTCAGTTCCACAAAAAGGTTCTTTCTCAATAATGTCCAAATAGGATAAATCAAGAGAGAAATCATAATCTTTAACTTTAATATCTATGGGAGAGGTGGCAAACTTAGGATCAGAGGACAGTTTAGGAATAATGGTACCTCTCCCAAGTAGATTCTTAATAGCACTAGCACCATGTGTGTTTCGGCACTCCTCAATAAATTTATTGGTAAACTCAATGTAACCATCATTGATATCATATCTCTCTCTAGACTCAGGTGAGCTAACAGGTGTAACAGTGTCTTCACTAGGAGTTTCAGTATTTCCTAGACTAGCCACAGTAGCATCTAGGAAAGTACCTAATGAAACACTCGCATCAAGCACACTAGAAGTAACATCATGAGTATCAGAAGCAGTTTCTGATTCAGCAGTAGTAGCAGATTCAGCAGTAGGCGATGAGGGAGGCCGAGGGGGTGCCTAGGGTAGCCACACCCCCTCCAGGCGTGGCCTGGTCCCAACCGCGCAACACAGGGGTGTGGGCCCCTCAGGACTCCCCTCCGTCTTGTACTCTGGCTCCGTGAGTCTTTTGGTGAAATATGATTTTTGGCATATTTTCCGGGATTTTTTCTAATAGTTGATTTTCTGCACAAAAACTAGACACCAAGGTAATTCTCCTGAAAACAGCGTCACTCCGTGTTAGTTGTATCCAAATCTCACAAATTTAGAGGAGAAACAATAGAAAAAGTGTTCGGGAAAGTACATACGTTTTGGACGTATCAACATGCACCATAACAATCTTGATCAAACCATTTGCAAAGCAGTGAAAGCTGGGATCAAAGTACTCTAAGCATGAGCATGAAAGATGAAGTTCTAAAATAATCCATAGCAACTATGTTGCAACATGGAAGGATACAAATAAAGGTCATGAATAGCAATGCATTGAAAGACGTTTGTTTGTTTCACATATAGAAAACATAGCGTTGTGGTATTCAGCTTGTCCCTCATGGAGTAGCAAAACATAAATGCATAGGACACCTTCAAAGTTCATAAGGGTGACTAGATACAAATACTTCAAGAACAAGCAATATCAATATTATGAATCAATCAGTAAGTTTTGGGACAATGAACATAAAACTAAGAATGACAACTATGCTCTCTTAAATGTTGCACAAAGATAGAAGGTGTAGACTCAATATAAACATAGGAAGAAAGGCCCTTCAAAGGGAAGGAGAGATTTCAGGTTTCATAAAGAGCTTCCAAAAATTATGGTACTTGTTAACTTTCAGCTCTCATTGCCCCTATCATAAGCATCTTGAAGTGTTTAAGGTTAAAGTGAAACAAATATGGAGTATATGCTTGACAAATCATAAGTTGGCAATCTCATGTCCCTTGAGCACGAGGGCCGTTCCACATGCTACTCAGCTTTAGTTACCGGTAAGTTCTTGTCATAGTAAGTATTTGTGTATCATAAAGAACTTCCAACGGGGTACCCCTTGCCCCATGATATAGGAGCTATCCCATATCAAAATGACAAGGCAACAGACAATGAGCATCTCAGCAATCTTTTTATTTACTGTTTGCATAGGTCTTTATTGAGGATGCTTCACAGATTGCTCACTATGGTTATGCTGCAAGTTTCCTCCATGATTAGGCATGGCTTAGGCTAGAGGCCCAGGCGTTTCTCTAACACATATACATAACTCCATGGACGTACAAGCTCCCCTTTTATTTCACACCGCCGACGTCCGCAAAAAATATATCATGATATCAACTAGGTAGATATGTACAGGTGTTGAAAGCGTTCCCCGTGACAGAACGGTTCTGCTAATTACCAACTTATAAGTGCTAGAATATACAACATAGATGACACAATGGTTCAAGCTTATTAGGTGCAAAAAGTAAAGTGCCATCAAGTTTGTGAGAGATTTAATCACTAATTTTCTCATAACAAGTTTAATTTGGAAGATATATAAAACAAGAATGTACTTGTAATGATGTAACACACCATGCATAGGAATTTATAGTGAACTCTTTGGAATAACTTGGTTTCTTGGGAGTTGGATGCATGAGTAGAGCTTACTCAATACAAGTGGAGGCTAGCAAAAGACTGGGAACGACCAACTAAGAGAGCAATAATGGCCATAATCATGCAGAGCGAAAAAACATTATAAATTAAAGCATAAAGTGGTATAACAAGTCAAAAACTAAATGATCATAGAGGCTAAGGTGACTGGTTCATAGTCATAACATGGTGTGAGAATGTTCCAAGTAAACCCAAACAAAGCATCAAAGGAGAATACCATAATAATTATGCTTTTGTATGATAAAACAACGCATGATTCTTGCAAGGCACATTTAGTAGTCTCAATTGTTTGAACAATTCATGATACAACAATAATTACTAAGCATAAGGTCAAAACAAGCTCTCTTTTGTACCACTTTCTACTCATTTCCAACACTAATCAACTTATTTGAAACAACACAGCGAAAGTGGGGGTCCAACTACTCTATTCAAGCAAACTAAGCAAACCAAAACCAAAAATGAAAACTAAGACGCTCCAAGAACAACACAACAGTGCATGAAACAATAAAAACGAAGTGTCTAGAAAGAGACATGAGATTTTTATTGATGAAGAAGGGGATGCCTTGGGCATCCCCAAGCTTTGACGCTTGTACCTATTGAATATTTCTCGAGGTGACACGGGGTGTCATACCCAATATTGAACTTTGTCCATTCTTCATCTCATCACATCATTTTTTCCCTACACTTGAAAATGTCCTTCATACAAAACTTTACACAATCTTCATTAGCAACATTAGTGCATTCAAGATAATAAACCTTTGGGTTTAGTTTCAACATAGCAAAACTTTCATTAAAAACACAAGCTACTGTATCAATTACTTTAAAAAGCTCAAGTGATCAAGAAGAACTCAAAAATAAACCGATAAATAGGCAAATGGAAATAATGGCAGAAATCTGTCAAAACAGACCAGCAGGTAAGAACCGTTTTTTTCGAAAACCTTATGTTGCTCAAATCAAAAAGTGTTGAACGAACTAAAGTTATATAACAACCTGGGGCATGTAATCATAAAATTACAGCTCAAACCGACATACAGAGATTTTTCACGAATTTTTACAGTGAAGCACAAAAATCTGTTTCGGGACAGCAACTTCCCCAAATCTTACTTCTCTCTCATTAGAGATTATTCTTGGAACAAAAATAAAAAAAAGTATAAGGAGAGGTTATTACAGAAGTAATAACTTCCATGACTCAAGAAAACTATTGGGTTATCTCCCAAGAAGTACTTTTCTTTAACGCCTTTAAGTTAGGCACAAGAAGCAAGAATCAAGTATTTTCAATCGAAGAAGCATTAAGATCAATACTAGAAATTTCTTCAACCAGGCAAGGTATCCTCTCTCATCACTCTTGGGTCCACTACTTTCATCAAATGGCTTTTCAGGAACAATCTAATCAAAATTCTTTTCTACGGCTTCATGCATTCCTACAAGTTTAAAATGTATTGGTATTTTGATTTCCTCTCCGTTGGGTTGGGTTTTGTCCAACGTTTCTAAAGTACCCAAAACATATACACATGATCCTATCATATTAAAATGATAAAAGACCTTTTTTAGCTTCTTTAGCGACATCATTGAACTCCTTTAGCAAAGTTTCCAGAATAAAATCTCTCTTTTCAGTATCCTCAATATATTTAAGTTTAAGAAACATTATCTACATCATGGGGTTAAGGTTAAAAAACCTAGCCTCCAACATGTGAACTAAATAAGTTATTTCATAATTAGGAGAAAGTTCTGCTAAGGATATATCCTCAATATCCTCATGTTTGCTAATATGATTAAAGAATTCTTCAATGTTTTCATTCCCAATTATAGAGCCACTACCTATTGAAAGGTCTTTCAAGGTGAACTTAGGGATCAACATGGTGAGTTTGAAAAAGGTGACAACTATAGGAGGAACTAATTTTTTTGTTTTTTTATAAGAAAAATCAAACCAAATGAAACTAATTTTTTTGTATTTTTGAACGAAAGAACCAAGCAAAACAAAGAAAAAGAAACTAAGTAGAACAAAAACAAGTAAAGAGAGTGTTTGTGAGAAACTCCCCTTGTGAAGATATCCTTAAACTCCCTGGCAATGGCGCCAGAAAAAGTTTTGACGCGGCTCGGATCACTCTAGAGCTTCGTTGGGAAACCCCAAGAGGAAGGTATGATGAGCACAACAACAAGTTTATCCTCAGTTATGAAACCAAGGTTATCGAACCAGTAGGAGCAAGGAAACAACTCCAAGGTGTTGCTAGCAACTTCAAATCCTGCACAACACAAACTCAAGACTTTGTCCCAACTTCTAGTGAGGTTGTCAATCTCACTGGTTTGCTGAAAACAAAGGATTAAATGTACAGTGTGGAAGGTAATGGTTGCTGGTAAAAGGTAAACGATAACCATATATGATGTGACAATGGTATAGATTGGACCGGGGTCCAAAGTTCACTAGAGGTGTTGTCCTTAAGATAAATAACATGCTGGGTGAACAAATTACAGCGGGGCAATTGATAGGACTGAGCAAGGCATAACAATTCAAATACTAGACATCATGATTCCTATGATATTTGATTGGGCATTACAATAATATACATAGACCACCATCTAACTATATCTATGACTAATAATATACCTTCAGGTTATCATCTGAACCCCCTTCAGTATTAAGTTTCAAGCAATGGATAATTGCATTAAGCAATGTCTGTAAAGTAAACAATACAATTGTTCCATGAACAAAAGATTGTTGTTTTCTCCCTAGTAGCAACAACACATCTACAACCTTAGAGATTTATGTCACTTCCCCAGATTTAGTAGAGGCATTAACCCACTATCGAGCATAAATACTCCCTCTTGGAGTCACTACCATCTACTTGTCCAAGATAGCTACTAGCAACAGAGAGCATGCAAGATCACACACAACATAGGAATGATAGAATCAATAATGAATAAGACATGATAGAATCAATAATCAATCAGACATAGTATCTCAATATCCATCGGATCCCCGCAAACACAACATGTATGATTACAAATAGATGATCTTGATCATAAACGGAGCTCACAATATCTAAAAATGATAGCACGAAGGAGGAGAAACAACCATCTATCTATTGTATGGACCCATAGTCCAAGGGTGAACTACTAATGCATCATACCGGAGGCTGGCATGGTGAGGAAGAAGGCCTCCGGGATGATCTGTCCCCTCCGACAGGATGCTGGGAAGAGCTTCAGATCCCCCAATCTAGGGACGATGGTCGCGACGGCTACTTACCGTTTCATGGAGATCTGATCGGGTACTTAGGGTTTTGGCATCGGGGGCTTTTATCGGCGAAGAGGCAAGGCAGGAGGGTGGATAGGGGGCCCACACCCTGCCCTGGCGCGATCTAGGGTGGTCTCGTGCCTGGTGGGGGTGCGGCCACCCTATGGTGCTCCTCCGTCTCTCCTCTGGACTTCGTGTTTGTTCTGGTAAAATATTGACTTTGGCTTTTGTCCCGTCCAATTCTGAGAATATTTCCTTACTAGCTTTTCTAAAACCAAAAACAGCAAAAAACAGGAAACTGGCACTGCGACATCTTGTTAATAGGTTAGTCCTAGAAAATGTATAAAAATACCTCAAAGTGTAAATAAAGCATAGTAAAGTTGATAATAAACAAGCATGGAACATCAAAAATTATAGATACATTTACGATGTATCAGTAGCGCACGTGGTTACGCGTTGCACGGTGGTGCAACGAAACATCTCCTCCCTTCACCTTTATAGAGGCCTCCTCACTCTCACTCATCACTCACTCGCTCACGGAATCGTCTCCACTGTCCCATCACCTTCTGCAAACCCACAAGAAAAACCCAACCACGCCAGCAATGGAGAAGAACGGCGTCGTGGCCATCATCACCTCCAAGGCGGCCGAAGAGGATGCCCCCATCCCCGTACAGTCCCTCGTTGTTCTCCTGTAGATCCCGCATGGCTGGGACCCCTACGGGGACAACAATTAGATCAGTCCGAAAAACCCCTTTGACACCAGCTTAGCTGAAAAATGGTCGGAGGTAACTAGGGTTTTCTCCCCTTCCTTTGTTCTTCCCCCATTCCTATTGTTGGATGCTAGATCGTGTGTTATTAGGGCTCGGCTGTTTGAATTTTCAATCGTTGGATGCTAGGTATTTTTATAGTAGCTAATCCTCTCGTGTTAGATCTCGTATTTCAATGAATGCCCCTAGTTGGGATCAGTAATAGCACCAATATGTAGTTGGGATCAGTACTATCCCTGATCTTTAGTTGGGATCAGTACTAGGACCAATCAATAGTTGGGATCAGTATTCGATTTGGTTTGAGATTTGGGGATTGGGGAATAATCAGGGGATGTCAACAGGTTAATTTATGCAAGTAATCAATCCCGATAATCACGGTATCTTAATCATGTCCTTGGCATGCTAATATTTTTTGTAATAGGTGTATAGAAGCGACGTCTGCAGCGATGGTGAGTCCACAGACACCAAGACTCGTCAGTTGCTAAGGAAGCTGAAGTCCGGCTAGTTCAACGACTTCTTCGCCGAAGACATATACAGGTGCCCCTTCTGCACTAGGGGCCTCGCCACCGACTTCATCTCCCTCGGGAGGCATGTCGAGGACGTGAAGACTTGTGGCCTATCAAAGAACGTCATCGCCTTTAGAGCCAAGCACCAGGCACTCGGTTTTCACCTCTGCAACCTCCGGAAGGTGGCCATCGAGGAGGGTCGTAATCCCCCGATCAAGCCCAAGGCACCCAAGGTCAAGGGACTGGGCAGCAGGAAGTGGAGGAAGCGACAGAGGGCGGAGACGGAGGCCCGCATAGTGGAGGCCATGCGGGGCCACTAATCTTGTGCTGATGTAGCTACTGCTATAAAGCAGCTTCTTTTGTTTTGTTGTTTGTGTTGAACTTGTAAGATGCTGCTGCTGAGCAGCCTAATTGTCGAACCTGGTTTAAGTACCGTGAAAGTACATTTCATAATACCTAGTGTTTTGTGTGTTAGATAACAATATCAAGGATTATTTAATGTGTGTTGAAGTGTTGCAGATCTCTCTACTGAAAAAGGAAAAGGAATCTACCATTGTGGGGCGGATAATCTGCCCCACCCCTTTTCAAGATGGGCGCAAGCCCCAGAGATGGGGCGGAGTTTCGGCCAGATTTTATGGCCCCGCCAGATAATCCGCCCCTCTTGCTCAGCTTGAAGTTTGACAAGGCGCAAACCCCAGATGGGGCAGAGTTTTGGCCGGATTTTCCGGCCCCGCCGAATAATCCGCCTCTCAAGGGGGCCAGATAATCCTCCCCCCAAATGTACATCAAGTTCGCCAAGGCGCCATCCTAGAGAGGGGGCGGATTTTTCCCCGGAGTTTCCGCCCTGGGAGCGGAGTTTTCCCTAGGGCGGATAGTCCGCCCATAGTGGGGGCGGATAATACGCCCCCAAACTTGTTCAACGGCCAGATCTGGGTAGGGGGTATTTAAGCTAGCCTTCCCCCTCCTGCCAGATCTATTGGTTCATTCGAAAAAGTCAATATCTGATCTGCAACCTTCATCCAAGAGAGTTCCACCTAGATCCATCCAACGGCCTCGTCCCTTGGGGAATCGAAGGAGGAATCGATCTTGAACAACTGCAATCAAGCACTTCATCTTCTCTCCATTAGTTTGGAGAATCTCAGATCTAGTATTTCTTGCAAATATTTAGATCCTTGCTTTTGATTATATTGATAATCATTGTTCCTATGACAGCTTGTTTCCATTATGGGATCCCCCAATTCAGTTGTGGGTGTGTGCACCGGTAGATTTGTAAAGGCACCGGTTCCCGCCTCGAAGGGTACCAATAGTGGAGAAGGTGGATCAGGCCTTTCGTGGCGAGATCCATCGGAGAATAGGGTGAGGCCTACTGTGGCATGGTGGTCTTATAACCACCCACCCCTCCAACGCAGATGTACTTCCCTTAACAAGGAAGGAACTGCAGTAAAACAAGTCCCTATGTCTCCGCGTGCTCAGCTACGGTTTCCTCGCTCCTCTCTTTACGTTCTTAGTATCTAGGTTTGCATATAGGTAAATTCTTGTAGTTTCATATCTAGAGAATTTACTTTATGCCAAGCCTAAAATTGAAAAATAAATTATTCACCCCACCCTCTAGGTGCCCATTCGATCCATTTCATACCGTACTATAAAATCTTTGTTAGCTGCTTTATCTACACCTACTCTGTTTATCTACATATTTATGGTGCTGGTTAGATTTTCTTCCAGATTGGGAAAATACGAAGGCCAAAAGGAACCATGAATGAAGAGATAAGATGCTCTAGATTCGCTTACTTTTTGGGAAAAAATAACAACTATTAGCGACATAAAGGGGAAAGGTGATCTTAAAAAGGCCAATCATAAAAATAACAGAAAATAAATCTTCAAATTTAGGCGACAGGGCGCACTTAACAACCAAATGCGCCCCCACATGGTCCCACACCACATCCTCCTAAACGTGTTCCCAACAAGCCGGCCCCACGCAGTCCAACATGGGGGGTCCTACTACGGGACCCAACTGAACGTGGCCCCACCTGTCATCACGTAACAAGGGGTCCTAATTGTCATAACGTAACGGCGACGGTCCACTACGGGACCCACCTGAATGCGGCCCCACTTGTCAGCACGTAACGGCGAGGGTCCACTAACGGGACCCGACGGAGAGCGAGTTTCAGAGACCCGGCTCTTATTTCGGGCATAACTGCCTAAGAGAAGTATGGGTTCCAAGGGAGATGGGAGTGATGCTCCGGAGGTAGTCACCATGAACGATCTGAAGACGTTGGAAACAACCTTGGTTAGTTCATTGGAGGCTAAGATGGAAGAGATGCGTCAATTGATATTACGTCTCTCCACATCCACAACATCACCTCCAACTGCCTCGGAGGCTTCCACTCCGTAATTGTCAACAGCCGATTTTTAATCCTAGATGCATGTTATGCCATACATCGCAATCCCAGGATTACCATTTTTGCGAGACATAACAGATTTGGATATCACAGTACATCATCCATTACAAACCATACATAAGGTCTTACACAAATAAGGATCTCATGATCCAGTTCTTAATACAATTCAAGCAGCGGAATAACGTAATAGTAACGATAGTGTAGGCGAAGCTCCATCTTCAGGGTCACAGGCAATACTGACGATGGGAGATGATCCTAGTTATTGTAACCTTCTTGCGGTCCGTCATGCTAGTACTCCTCTTCATAGTCTGGCCACAGGAATAGCCAGGGATAAAGCCATGAGTACTCTTTAAGTACTCGCAAACTAATACTAATAAGTTAAGGGGGTTTTTGTAGTAGGATACTAAGCTCTAGGGTTGTTTTGCAAAAAGCAAGATTTCCCTCTACTAAGTTCAAAAGCAAAGAAAACAAGTTGAAAGTATTATAACACCTAAGTGGGAACTTGAATTTCATATCACAGCTCTGTTGTGGTCAAGTCAAAGTCACAAATACTTTCACAAGTCATTTTGAAAACATCTGACGGGATAACAGTATGGGCACTCCAACTGTCCATAACCGCGGACGCGGCTATTCAAATAGTTTTGACACTCTGTAGAGATTGTACACTTTCACCACAACATTCGATACATCTGTCAGGAACAAATCCTGAATTCACCATACTTAGTATGTGGATAATCAATCCTAACCTTTAAATTACATGCCCTAGTATAGCCACCTCTCCTTTGAGTTTCGTATCCCAACCATGACCACCTGTCATCTTGAGTACTGCATAGGTGGAAAATCTTCACAAGGTAGCCTCAGCTCAGACCTTGGCCGCGAGGGAACCCATACTAAGGTATATAAATTTCCAGCCAAGCCCTACCCAATTTATTGGCGAAGAGGCAAGGAAGGAGAGTGGATAGGGGGCCCACACCCTGCCCTGGCGTGGTCTAGGGTGGGCCCGTTCCTGGTGGGGGTGCGGACGCCCTATGGTGCTCCTCCGTCTCTCCTCTGGACTTCGTGTTTGTTCTGGTAAAATATTGACTTTGGATTTTGTCCCGTCCAATTCTGAGAATATTTCCTTACTAGCTTTTCTAAAACCAAAAACAGCAAAAAACAGGCAACTGGTACTGCGACATCTTGTTAATAGGTTAGTCCTAGAAAATGTATAAAAATACCTCAAAGTGTAAATACAGCATAGCAAGGTTGATAATAAACAAGCATGGAACATAAAGAATTATAGATACATTTACGATGCATCAGTAGCGCATGCGGTTACACGTTGCACGGTGGTGCAACGAAACGTCTCCTCCCTTCACCTTTATAGAGCCCTTCTCACTCTCACTCATCACTCACTCGCTCACGGAATCGTCTCCACTGTCCCATCACCTTCTGCAAACCCACAAGAAAAACCCAACCACTGGCAATGGAGAAGAACGGTGCCGTGGCCATCATCACCTCCAAGGCGGCCGAAGAGGATGCCCCCATCCCCGTACAGTCCCCCGCCATTCTCCTGCAGATCCCGCATGGCTGGGACCCCTACGGAGAAAACAATTACATCAGTCCGGAAAACCCCTTTGACACCAGCTTAGCTGAAAAATGGTCGGAGGTAACTAGGGTTTTCTCCCCTTCCTTTGTTCTTTCCCCATTCCTATCGTTGGATGCTAGATCGTGTGTTATTAGGGCTCGGCTGTTTGAATTTTCAATCGTTGGATGCTAGGTATTTTTATAGTAGCTAATCCTCTTGTGTTAGATCTCGTATTCAATGAATGCCCCTACTTTGGATCAGTAATAGCACCAATATGTAGTTGGGATCAGTACTATCCCCGATCTATAGTTGGGATCCGTACTAGGACTGATCTATAGTTGGGATCAGTATTCGATTAGGTTTGAGATTTGGGGATTGGGGAATAATCAGGGGATGTCAACAGGTTAACTTATGCAATTAATCAATCCCGATAATCATGGTATCTTAATCATGTCCTTATTGCACGCTAATATTTTTTGTAATAGGTGTATAGAAGCGACGTCTGCAGCGATGATGATTCCACAGACACCAAGACTCGTCAGTTGCTAAGGAAGCTGAAGTCCGGCTAGTTCAACGACTTCTTCGCCAAAGACATCTACAGGTGCCCCTTCTGCACCAGGGGCCTCTCCACCGACTTCAGCTCCCTCGGGAGGCATGTCGAGGACGTGAAGACTTGTGGCTTATCAAAGAATGTCATCGCCTTTAGAGCCAAGCACCAGGCACTCGGTTTTCACCTCTACAACCTCCGGAAGGTGGCCATCGAGGAGGGTCGCAAGCCCCCGATCAAGCCCAAGGCACCCAAGGTCAAGGTACTGGGCAGCAGGAAGTGGAGGAAGCGCCAGAGGGCGGAGACGGAGGCCCTCCTAGTGGAGGCCATGCGGGGCCACTGATCTTGTGCTGATGTTGCTACTGCTATAAAGCAGCTTCTTTTGTTTTGTTGTTTGTGTTGAACTTGTAAGTTGCTACTACTGAGCAGCCTAATTGTCAAACCTGGTTTAAGTACCATGAAAGTACATTTCATAATCCCTAGTGTTTTGTGTGTTAGATAACAATATCAAGGATTATTTAATGTGTGTTGAAGTGTTGCAAATCTCTCTACTGAAAAAGGAAAAGGAATCTGCCATTGTGGGGCGGATAATCCGCCCCACCCCTTTTCCAGGGCGCAAGCCCCACAGATGGGGCGGGGTTTCAGTCGGATTTTATGGCCCTGCCAGATAATCCGCCCCTCTTGCTCAGCTTGAAGTTTGCCAAGGCGCAAGCCCTAGAGGGGGGCAGATTTTTGGCCGGATTTTCCGGCCCCGCCGGATAATCCGCTTCTCAAGGGAGCCAGATAATCTGCCCCCCAGATCTACATCAAGTTCGCCAAGGCGCCATCCCCAGAGAGGGGGCGGATTTTTCCCCGGAGTTTCCGCCCTGGGGGCGGAGTTTTCCACAGGGCGGATAGTCCGCCCATAGTGGGGGCGGATAATACGCCCCCAAACTTGTTCAACAACCAGATTTGGTCAGGGGGTATTTAAGCTAGCCTTCCCCCTCCTGCCAGATCTATTGGTTCATTCGAAAAAGTCAATATCTGATCTGCAACCTTCATCCAAGAGAGTTCCACCTAGATCCACCCAACGGCCTCGTCCCTTGGGGAATCGAAGGAGGAGGACTCGATCTTCAACAGCTGCAACCAAGCACTTCATCTTCTCTCCATTCGTTTGGAGAATCTCAGATCTAGTATTTATTGCAAATATCTAGATCCTTGCTTTTGATTATATTGATAATCCTTGTTCCTGTGACATCTTGTTGCCATTACGGGAGCCCCCAATTCAGTTCTGGGTGTGTGCCCTGGTAGATTTGTAAAGACACCGGTTCCCACCTCGAAGGGTACCAATAATGGAGAAGGTGGATCAGGCCTTTCGTGGCGAGATCCATCGGAGAATAGGGTGAGGCCTATTGTGGCATGGTGGTCTTAGAACCACCCACCCCTCCAACGCAGATGTACTTCCCTTAACAAGGAAGGAACTGCAGTAAAACAAATCCCTGTGTCTCCGCGGGCTCCACTACGGTTTCCTCGCTCCTCTCTTTACGTTATTAGTATCTAGGTTTGCGTATAGGGAAATTCTCGTAGTTGCATATCTAGAGAATTTACTTTATGCCAAGACTAAAATTGAAAAATAACTTATTCACCCCCCTCTAGGTGCCCATACAATCCATTTCATACCGTACTATATAATCCTTTATTAGCTGATTTATCTACACCTACTATGTTTATCTACATGTTTATGGTCCTGGTTAGATTTTCTTCCAGATTGGGAAAATACGAAGGCCAAAAGGAACCATGAATGAAGAGAGAATATGCTCTAGATTCGCTGCCTTTTTGGGCAAAAATAACAACTATTAGCGACATAAAGGGGAAAGGTGCTCTTAAATAGGCCAATCATAAAAATAACAAAAAATAAATCTTCAAATTTAGGCGACAGGGCGCACTTAACAACCAAACGCGCCCCCACATGGTCCCACACCACATCCCCCAAAACGTGTTCCCAACAAGCCGGCCCCACGCAGTCCAACATGGGGGGAGGGGGGTCCTACTACGGGACCCACCTGAATGCGGCCCCACTTGTCAGCACGTAACGGCGAGGGTCCACTAACGGGACCCGACGGAGAGCGAGTTTCAGAGCCCCGGCTCTTATTTCGGGCATAACTGCCTAAGAGAAGTATGGGTTCCAAGGGAGATGGGAGTGATGCTCCGGAGGTAGTCACCATGAACGATCTGAAGACGTTGGAAACAACCTTGGTTAGTTCATTGGAGGCTAAGATGGAAGAGATGCGTCAATTGATATTACGTCTCTCCACATCCACAGCATCACCTCCAACTTCCTCGGAGGCTTCCACTCCGCAATTGTCAACAGCCGATTTTTAATCCTAGATGCATGTTATGCCATACATCGCAATCCCAGGATTACCATTTTTGCGAGACATAACAGATTTGGATATCATAGTACATCATCCATTACAAACCATACATAAGGTCTTACACAAATAAGGATCTCATGATCCAGTTCTTAATACAATTCAAGCAGCGGAATAACGTAATAGTAACGATAGCGTAGGCGAAGCTCCATCTTCAGGGTCACAGGCAATGCTGACGATGGGAGATGATCCTAGTTGTCGTAACCTTCTTGCGGTCCGTCATGCTAGTACTCCTCTTCATAGTCTGGCCACGGGAATAGCCAGGGACAAAGCCATGAGTACTCTTTAAGTACTCGCAAACTAATACTAATAAGTTAAGGGGTTTTTTGTAGTAGGATACTAAGCTCTAGGGTTGTTTTCCAAAAAGCCAGATTTCCCTCTACTAAGCTCAAAAGCAAAGTAAACAAGTTGAAACTATTATAACACCTAAGTGGGAACTTGAATTTCATATCACAGCTCTGTTGTGGTCAAGTCAAAGTCACAAATCATTTCACAAGTCATTTTGAAAATATCTGACGGGATAACAGTATGGGCACTCCAACTGACCATAATCGCGGACGCGGCTATTCGAATAGTTTGACACTCTGCAGAGATTGTACACTTTCACCACAATATTTGATACATCCGCCAGGAACAAATCCTGAATTCACCATACTCAGTATGCGGATAATCAATCCTAACCTTTCAATTACATGCCCTAGTATAGGCACCTCTCCTGTGAGTTTGGTCTCCCAACCATGACCAGCTGTCATCTTTGGTACTTCACAGGTGGACACTCTTCACAAGGTAGCCTCAACTCAGATCTTGGCCGCGAGGGAACCCATACTAAGGTATATACGTTTCCAGTCAAGCTCTACCTAATTTTCGGGTATTGTGGTTGTACGGTAAAATTGGAATGGTATCGCATCCAGAAAACCATCAGTTTTATAAAGGGTTAAGGCTAATGCCTCAACATTTTCATCATCAAAATCATCTGTCTTTCGGAAACACATGTCAAAACATTTCAGTAGAATGACTCATCGTTCTAAGGTTTTCATAACCATTTTCACCAAGTATTCCCATCTAAAGTTGATCAAGTTTTATGCTTAGCACTAGCATCTACAAGTGGTGGTAAATACTAATGAGGGGTGGTAAACAAGTGGAGATTTACTAAGTTCAATCTCATGCCTTAGGATGACATCAATATTATCTAACTTAGGCCAAATTTTATGCTCTTTATGCTACCTTTAGTTATCTTTCTAAAATCTACAATTCACTATGTAAACTTTAAGAGAAAGCTTTGATAAAGAAATAAAGTATAAAGCTTGTAAGTAAAACTAGGATATCAAGTGGGTATGATCACATATGCTTAAGGCATAAGGTTATCATGGTGACAAGCAAGTATTAGCTTGCTAGGATGTTGGTATAAGCTTGCATAGGTAAAGTATCTTGCAAGTGTTAGCTTTCCTGTGTGCAGAGCAGCGGTTGAAGTTCTCCTCAGCTTCCTCCTCGTAGTATCCTCCTTCCTCCTCGTATCCTTGGTCGATACTAGCGTCTATAAATAAATACGAGGTACACAATCACCAAACAATAGTTAACTATTTTCAATCATCACAAAAAGGTGCACTATAGATGATCTAGCATCACCACTAACATCACAAGGATTAAAGAATTTATCCTATTTATTTTAATTTGAGAAAAGTAATTTCTACTCATTGAAAAACTACTTATGATTTAATATTCTCCAACTCAAACATGGGATCATGTTGACACATGTCATCACCACATATTTCAATACATGTGAATGTGATCTAAAGTGGTGTCACAATTTAATAAGGTTTAACCTTTTTATTTTAATTAAATAAAGTGACTAGAAATGCCTAAGTGACATTATTTTATTACTTGAACATTACTTTTGCAAGTAAATCCATATGTTTTTATATATTCTGAAAGGTATGATCAAATGATCTTTTTTGAGAGTTGGAATCAACTCAAAATCTTTTATGGTTGAATTTTGAAAAATGTTTGAATGCAGAAAAGCTTCTGCCTTATTATTTTTACCATGATTGATCCATAGATCCAAATGATTTGAATCCAACGGGCTTGGATTAAGAATTTCAGTACCTGTCTAACGAAATTGGTTTCATGCATTTTGGTTCAGTGAATCGAGCTTGTTTGATTTTTGAATATAGGTACAGAACTGTGTTTGAAATTAAAAGAATAAAGCTTAATTTGAATTGTTGGTTCACGCGGGATGTTTTACTAGGCCGGCCCATTACACACAGCGTGTACGTGGGCTGGTTTAGGGACTGTCCCCACGCGTCAGTGTGCACCGCACGATCTAAATCTAATCGATCGGGTACGGTTCATCATCCACGTCGGGCAGCGCCGGTGAGACAGAACCCTAACGCGGCAGGTGGGGGTCGTGGGAGGCTCACGGGGCTCAAGCGAGGGTTGGCGATGGGGGCGAACGACGAAGTCGACGACGGCAGTTCTCCTGGTACCGGAAGCTCCTCCTAGGGAGGCTCCAATCGACGGCTCCCTGCTTCTCCAGCAGCGGCGGGCTCCGGCCAAATTCCGGCGATGCGCTTCTCGCCTTGCTCCGGTAGTGAGGTAGGGTGGTTCTGTGTGAGAGGGGAGTGAACTGGTGTGGCGAAAACGAGCGGTAGAGGCCTCTATTTATAGTGGCGAGAGGGGACCGGCGGGCGCGGGTTGAGATCATCGTGGTCGACGGCACATGCAGTTATTGGCATGGGCGACGGTAGGGGCGGTGCTATGCTCCCTGGCGAAGCTCAATGGCGTGGTGGCGAGGCGTGGGGCGGTGCTGATCGTTCGGAACGCTTCGATGCTCTAGGTGGGTCCGGCTGAGGTTTTGATGGTGCACAGCGCGCATGGTCCGCACAGCGGCGAACGGACATGTGTGGCGGGGTGCTGGGGTGCTGGTGATCATCCTTGCAAGCGGCGAGGGTGGCGCGCGGTCTGTGGGTGCTGGTCGAGCGTGGCGCACGGGCGCGCTCTCGGCATGGTCGCAGAGAGGTTTGGCATGGGCGTGGCGTGTTGTCCAGGGGCTATCAGCACTCGGGGCTGGGACAGAGAGTGGCGGTGGACGGCGCTGCATGTCCCAGACAAGGTTGGTGAGGCTAGTGTGGGCTCTAGCTCGCTGGCGACAATGGGGTGGCAATTTTGCTCTCGGTATGCTCACCATTGATGGCTAGGCTTGCTCACAGTGGTTCTAAAGATAGTTAAAGGGGCTAGATGATCAACTAAGGGCTGGTTGCAACCAGAGAGGGAACAAGTTAGGCCAATTTTACTGCACACTATAGTGTTTATTGTTTGTTTGATTTGAATCTCCAAGGTGTTTGATGAAATGGCTGCAAGAACTTTAAATTTGAATTTTGAATTCAAACTTTGTGGGTTTGCTAGGCACATGCTAGGGAGTATCTGGTTGGTTTTATTAGTCAAGGGGCATTGGTTTGGTTGGTTTTTGAAAATGGATGATCTTCACATATGAATAACATTCAATTTTGAATTGTGATTTAAATGGGGTTGCCAAATGTTTCTGCAAGTTTGAAAGCTGGTCCTTGATTCACTTTTACTAGTTCTATCAAGGGGTGAAAAGAATTGGGAAAGTTTCTGTTTGAAATCTTGGACTAGAAACACTCAAAGTGACCTAGTGAGCAAGATTGGCAAAATGACAATTTCCTTTATTTGCTTTGTTTTTTTATTTTCTTTTGTTTTGTTTCTGCATGGAAATGTTTTATATGATGTTGTTTTCACCTTTATATCATTTCTTGCTATTTAGATTAATCACACAAGTCCATTCATGCATTTGTCAAATCATTTCATTTACACATGCATTCATATGATTTTAATTAATCAATGTTTTTGTTAACCCTAATTTTAGTGATTAGAGTTTGATGATCCTTGTTTTATATTTTTGGGATGTTACAAACCTTCCCCCCTTAAACAAAATCTCGTCCCGAGATTTGAAAAAGGACGAAATAGATTATGTAGGATTTAAAGAAATCAGGAAACTCCGTCTTGATGTGATCTTCGCGCTCCCAGGTAGCTTCTTCGATGTGGTTGCTCCACTGAATCTTGAGAAACTTGATGCTTCGGGTCCTGGTGTTCCTGAAATCTTCTTCCAAAATACAGATGGGTACTTCGGGATAGGTCAGGTCATCATTGATTTCTATGGTCCGGTGATCAATATTCTTGAAAACTTCAGTCTTCTCCGGAACTTCGAGGCATTTGCGAAGTAACAATATATGGAACACATTGTTCACTTCTGACATCTCCTCTGGCAGTTCCAATTGATATGATACTTCCCCTCGATGATTTAGAATCTTGAAGGGTCCGATATATCTGGGGGCTAACTTTCCTTTGATCTAGAAACATTGCATTCCTTTCAACAGCGACACTTTAAGCTACACAAAATCTCCGATATTAAAAGCGAGGTCTCGATGTCGCTTGTCGGCGTAAGTCTTTTGTCTTGACTGGGCGGTCTTGAGGTGCTCCCGAATCTTGTGAACTTTCTCTTCTGCTTCTCGTAGGATGTCAGGTCCGAAAATCTGACTCTCTCCTACTTCCGACCAGTTCAAAGGGCTGCGACACTTCCTTCCATACATGAATTCAAATGGGGCCATTTGCATACTTGCTTGGTAACTGTTGTTGTAAGAAAATTCTGCGAAAGGCAGACAGTCTTCCCATTTAGATCCATACTCCATCAGTCTGAGGGTGATACGCTGTGCTGAAATCTAGTCGGGTTCCTAAACCTTCTTGGACTTTCTTCCAGAATCTCGAGGTAAACTGCGTTCCTCGATCCGATACGATGTTCTTGGGGACTCCGTGCAAACTGACGATTCTAGCGATGTATAACTCCGCTAGCTTCAAACTCTGGTATGTGGTCTTGATTGGTAAGAAATGGGCTACTTTGGACAATCTGTCAACTATGACCCAGATAGAGTCATTTCCCCTACTAGAAGTAGGCAATCCGGTGATAAAGTCCGTTCCAACTGAATCCCATTTCCATTCCGGAATCTTCAATGGTTGCAACAGTCCTGCAGGTCTTTGATGTCCCGCCTTGACTCTCTGACATATATCACACTTGGCGATATAGCTTCCGATTTCTCTCTTCATCTTATGCCACCAGAATTGTTCCTTCAAATCCTGATACATCTTCGTTCCTCTGGGGTGGATAGAATAAAGATTATCATGGGCCTCTTTCAAAATCACTTCTTTCCATTTCGAATATGCTGGTACACAAAGGCGTCCTTTTTACCACAGAACTCCTTCGTCTTCGGTGAATTAGGGTACTTTGCCTGTACCGATACGACGCTTGATTCCATCGATACTAGCATTTCCTTTCTGCACCTCTTTGATCCGGCTGATCAAAGTGGGTTGAAGATCTATGCTATCCAAAAATCCTTCACTCACAAATTCCATTCGGAAATCTTCCATCTCTTTGTGCAAACTTGGTTGCTCCTTCAAAATCATGGAGTTCAAGCGGCACGGCAATCTGCTAAGGGCATCTGCTACCACATTGGCATTATCGGGGTGATAGTGAATGTCCAGGTCGTAATCCTTGATTATCTCAATCCATCGTCTCTGTCTCATATTCAGCTCCTTCTGAGTGAATATATACTTTTAGCTCTTGTGGTCCGAATAAATCTCACAATGGTTTCCCATCAGGTAATGCCTCCATGTCTTCAGGGCTAGAACTACGGCTACGAGTTCGAGGTCATGGGTTGGGTAGTTTTGTTCATGCTGCTTTAGTTGTTGAGATAGATAGGATATAACTTTTCCTTCTTGCATTAGCACACATCCTAGGACGATCTTGGATGCGTCACAATACACGTCAAAGGGCTTCGTGATATCCTGCATGATCAAGATGGGGGCTGAAATCAATCTCCTCTTGAGTTCTTGAAAACTCACTTCACATTTGTCCGTCCATTCAAACTTCTTGTCCTTCTTCAGCAATTGGGTCATGGGTCTGGCAATACTCGAGAATCCTTCTACGAACTTGCGGTAGTATCCCACTAATCCGAGAAAGGCACGAACTTGGGTTTGAGTGGTTGGGGCTTGCCAATCTTCGACATCTTTCACCTTTGTAGGGTCAACGGCAATTCCTCCGGCTGATACAATGTGCCCGAGGAATCCTACCTCCTGTAACCAGAATTCACATTTGCTAAACTTAGCATACAGCTGATGCTCTCTAAGGGTTCCAAGAATGGTTCTTAGGTGTAGCTCATGTACTTCTTATAATTTGGAATAAATCAGATTGTCATCGATGAAAACAACGACAAACTTATCCAGGAAGTCCATAAAAATCGGATTCATGAGATTCATGAAATAAGCGGTGGCATTGGTTAATCCAAAAGACATGACAGTATACTCGTATAATCCATATCTGGTGGTAAAGGCGGTCTTTCGAATATCCTCTGCGCAAATCTTGAGTTGATGAGAGCCAGTTCTAAGATCAATCTTAGAAAACACTTTGGCACCAGTCAACTAGTCAAACAAATCTTTGATCTTCGGCAACGGGTACTTGTTTTTGATAGTGACATCATTCAACTTCCGATAATCCGTACACAAACGGTTACCTCCATCTTTCTTATCCACGAACAAAACAGGCGATCTCCATGGTGACGCACTTGGTTGAATCAATCCAATTTCCAGCATGGCATCCAGTTGCTTCTTCAGTTCTGCTAGTTCAGAAGGGTTCATACTATATGGTCTCTAGGCTATGGGTCCGGTTCCAGGGATTAGTTCAATGATAAACTTGATATCCCGATCTGTTGGCATACCAGGCAAAACATCTGGAAATACATCGGGGTATTCACAGACTATCCAGACTTGGTCAATGGTAGGTTGGGCTATACTCTTGTTGTAGGGGTTCGTAGCAAGGAAAACAAAAATTTTCTATCGCATACAAACAAACAAGCCAAGATCTATCTACTAGATTGTAGCAACGAGTCGATGGAATAACTCACCCTCGAAGATTCCAAAGTGTTTAACGAGAGCAGATTCTCGTGGGTGATGTAGTCGTACTCTTTCCGATCTCAAGATCGCGTAGACGATCCTTCCGGCGCCGCGTTCCCGCAGCGCTCCCGCAGTCGGTCACACGTTCGGTACTCGACGAAGACCTTCCTCTCCCTTGTTCCAGCAGGCAGCGGAGGTTGTAGCACTCTCCTCGCGATTCCGGCAGCACAACGGCGTGGTACCGGAAGTAGAGGGGAGATCCCGCAGGGCTTCGCCTTAAGCCGGTGCGAGTATGGTGGAGCTTATGAGAGAGGCTATTAGTGGTCTAGTAATTAGACACACCAATTAGAGGGCTCTAAACCAATTAGAAGGCTCTAAACCGAATAGCTCTAAACCGGGGTCTAGATCTAGGGTTTAGTTTAGAGGATAGGAAACTTGTGTGTATTGGGAGGGAGCCCTGCCCCTCCTTATATAGGTGGGAGGGGCTGGCCGGCCAAGGGGAGGGAGTGGAGTCCCTCCCCAACTCGTCCTAGGTGGGGCGCCGGCTTGGGGAGGAGGACTCCTCCCTCAAGTCGGTTTCCTCCTCTCCTCCCACTTCCCAAAAACTGCCGTTTGACTTTCAAACTAGCCGTTTGACTTTTTCAATTTAGGATTCAATTTAATCCTTTATTTGGGACAGCAAGAACACTTAGTACATGATGCAATCATTCCAACATGTAATGACACATTCATGTACCCCTTCCCCCCCGGAGTGCCGGACAATCCGGGACCTTCTAGAATGTTCCCGATGGAAACACCGGAATCATTCCCGAACTCCGAAACGGGACTTTCCTTATATGAATCTTATTCTCCGGACCATTCCGGATCACCTCGTGATATCCCGGATCCCATCCGAGACTCCGAACAACATTCGGTCTCTTTCTCATAATACCATAACTACTCAAACAACGTCGAATCCTTAAGTGTGTCTCCCTACGGTTCGTGAATTATGCGGACATGATCGAGACACTTCTCCGAACAATAACCAATAGAGGAATCTGGAAATTCATATGGCTCCCACATATTTCTACGATTACTTTGCGATCGAATGAACCACTTACATACGATACCAATTTCCCTTTGTCTCACGATATGTTACTTATCCGAGGTTATGATCATCGGTATCTCTGCATACCTAGTTCAACCTCGTTACTGATAAGTACTCTTTTCTCGTTCCCGTGATATGTGATCCCTTGTGATCAAGTCACATGCTTGCAAGCTAATTGGATGACATTTCACCGAGAGGGCCCAGAGTATATCTATCCGTCATGTGGATGGACAAATCCCACTCTTGATCCATGTGTTTCAACCAATACTTTCCGAACACTCAATGCCACTTTTATAGCCACCCTGTTACGGTGTGGTGTTTGATGACATCAAAGCATCCATCCAGCAAAGGTGATATGCATGATCTCATGGTCGAAGGAATTAGGTTACTATGTATCAGAAAGCATATAGCAATTGAACTATTGAAATGTCTTGATCTTTATGCTACGCTTATCTATAGGAGTATGTCCACCATATCATTCTCCTAATGATATGATCTTGTTGTTGATAACATCTCAATGTTCATGATATGGAAACCACAATCATTAATCAACCAACAAGCTAGTGAAGTATAGAGGCTATACTAGGGACTTTAAATTAAGTTTACAAATCACACAAGTATTAATGGTTTCCTTGTTAATACTATTATAGCATGAATGTAAACATTTATCATAAGTGTGAAGATATGATAATAACCACTTTATTATTGCCTCTTGGGCATATCTCCAACAGTCTCCCACTTGCACTAGAGTCAATAATCTAGTTTCGAACCTTTGTGTATTCAACACCTATGGCTTTCCGGTGTTGTATGTACATGATTGCTAGTGGTCAACTGATCTCCGGATCTGACACTTCCAGGTCCGTGTGTAATTGCATGTCTTTGCGTCTCTACGCATCACTCATTCTCTAATGAGATGGCTTTGTATAAATTTGGTCTTTCGGTGTGACCTTTAGTTCTTTAGGGTTAAAACATGTTGACAATATTGTCGTACAATATATCTTCATAGTATTATCCCGCTGTGAACTACACCTAGTTTGATAACAAACTACTTGACACAAATGCCCTCTTTTGCTGCTATAATAGCAGTCATATACTTAGCCTTTTGTTGTAGTATCTGTCACAATGTCTTAACTTTGGAAATCATCCAAATCCATTATGGAACTCACTTTCCATTATATTGTGCCACCCTTAGTTTAGATTGAGATAAACTTAATCTGTACTTTGTGACAAAGCTAGTATCAATGTAGTACTTTTACAATGAACTAACCATCTATTTGTCACTTCTACAAATAATATACTCTTAGTTCTTCCAAAAGATCATAAGAATATCCTTACTATTGTCCAATGATCATCTTACGAATCATTCTGGTATATGCTCACAACATTTAGAGCATAGGACATATCTGGATTTGTACATATCACAGTATGATTGATATAAATACTCTTTGTGATTTCATACATCAAGTATCAATCTATACTTGATTATTTGTTTCACTTTACCAAATGTCAATACACTTGAATATATCATCAACATTGAACTTATTCAATCCTTTCTGTGCAACAAGAACCTTTCTTGTAGTTCCTATATTGAACTCATTCAATATCTTGTCTATGTACTTCTGGCACAACCATATTAGCGTCTATTGATGCCAAAATACTTGGGTTTTGCCTAAGTCTTTCATCGGGATGAAATTCTTAATATGTGTTAATAAAAGATACATTATTTCCAATCAACAATATGTCTTCCACATAATGTATTAGAAACATGTCTTAGCGCTCCCACTTAATTTCTTGCAAATGCAAGCATCTTCATTGTCTCTGATGAAATTAAACCCTTTTAACAGTTTCATCATAGTGAAGATTCCAACTCCGCTATGCTCACTCTAACCATTGAAGTTTGCATATGCTTTTAGCATCCTTTGAATTGACAAAACCCTATGGACCGTGTTTATGCACATGTCCTAGGTAACGATTCTATTAGAAGAACTTGTTTTGTTTATTCAACTACCATATAACAAATTATATGTAGTGGTTGCTTTCATTAATCCGTCTAGACTAAATATCACTATGATAGATCAAATCTTGTCATAGTCAACCTTTGAACATTGTTGTGAACTCTTTCCCAACATGTCGACTATTTCATAGATGTAAAACATCCATGTCTATTTCTTTATAGATCCAGACACAACTGTAAGGTCTTACACCTTTCTCGAGGGTCCTTCAAGTTCAAAACTTGATTTCTCGTGTATGGAACTATCACGGATTTTATGGCTTCAAGCCATTTGACGGAGTCAGGGCCCATCATCGCTTCTTTGCATGTAGTCGGTTCATTATTCTCAAATAATGATTCAACCCTCAAATCTTGGTATTTGATTGTTTACCCGATCTACTTGTTTCAATAGGAACTTAGATCTCCGTGACCACAACCTTTGAGGCACGTGAGCCATGAGCATTGTTGCCGCCTCCGGAACACTTTTCGGCGCTGCGCAACTTTGCACATACAGCTAAGGTTCTTAACCTTATCAAAGTTCTATTGTCCTCCCACTTAACTTTTCACGAAAAATTCCTTCCAAAAGAAACTTGACGTTCTAAGCAACAAACACTTTTGTCTCCGGTGTTTATGGAGGAATACTTAATAGTCATACAAAGACAGGTTCATCCGACTTTGGTTGCAAACATCTTTCTTATGCATAGCATACCAATGTTTAAGAAAGGACAACTTGGGTTTTATCCCAAACCATAACCTTATATGGTGTCATTTCAACGGATTATGATGAAGCTCTTTTCAGTGGAAAAACGGTAATCTCTAAAGCTTTTAATCTTTAAAATACAATGGCAGTTTTATGAATTACACCTTTCGATCTTACCATGTCAAACAAGGTTTAATTACATATCTCGAACGCTCCATACTCTTATGGTGTTTCGGGAAAATGCAAATCCACGGAACGATTCCTTAAATCTTAGGTATTATGCTAAACTTGTAACTCAAATATCTTCCTTTATGATCTTATCATAAACTATTTATATTCTTGTTACAATGATTTTGCACTTCATCTTGAAAGTCTTTTGAACTTTTCAAATATTTCATACTTCATCCTTATTAAGTAAATATTCATATATTCACTCAAATTTTCGGAGAAAGCATATGAAGTTGAAATCCATCGCTCTTGACTACACATAATGGACTTCGTACAACAATATGTACAAGTTCCAATAAGCTAGTCATTCGTTCCCTTTTGGCCTATGGACGAAGTTTTAATTATCTCTAGGAAAGTTTCACAAGCGTCATTTGATCAAAATCAAATAGACTCCAAAATTCCATCCATATGGATTTTTCTTCATGTTTTCTTTCCAATATAATTTTAAACGGCGATGTCACTTCCTAAGTGATCTTTCAATCAATTTGTCTTTCGACATTTTAGCACTAGTTTTATGGATGTGATTTCTCCAACGAGATTTGTGAATCATCCATCTTTTATGGATTACGGCAATTATTTGAACAACCCTTTTGTTCTCATAATACCCGATAAAACAAATCTTTGAAGGCAAGCTTTGATGTTTAACGAGCAACACAATAACCCTTTATTTGTTCTCGATGAACATCATCACATATTCTTTTGCTAGTTACTTAGGCCATTGTAGTTCATGAATTGTGTTGTTTCGTATGACGATTCACACCAACAAATTCAGTATCAAATACTTAAGAACCACATTGTTTAACAAGCAAAGAATATAGCCATAACATGTATATCATCTATATACTTAAACTGAACGATTCTAGTCTTTTCTTTTCTGCCATATATTTATGAGATTCTCTTTCAGTATTTCCTTTTCAGTTTGAAAGAATCTATCAACATCAATAGTGGAGTCATACATATGACATATAGTCCAAAGCGTGTATAGTTAAATACCAATGTCTTTGGACTTGCACTTTGAAGTAGATCACCATCATCAAATGTTTGGTGTTCTTTCAAATTCCTTTCATTAGTAATCTCTTGGTGTAGTAAACATTTTACCTACATCAAATATTCACCCTTATCATGGTATCGTCCATGATCAAGCTACTTTTAGCTTATAACGATGAATTATTAGTATAATGTTGCTATCCAAAACCTTTTGGAGGATTAGGACAACAAGTGTCTCGAACCTTTTTGCAAATTCTCATCAAAATATGAGAACATGAACTTTGCCATATTATACTCTATCATGTTGTAACCAAAACTTCGTTTCAGATATCACAATATCTTCCACACATCATGGTTTCTGAAACAACTCTTTCAGATCCTAGATAACCTTGATATTAAGGGAATCCTTTGAATATCAAGAATCATGGATACAAACATGATACTTATATACTAACACTTGGAATTGTTACTCTTGATTTAATACTAATTATTAAACTTCATGGAGTAACCGGAACTTACTGAAAGTTTGCAATAGGACTTTTAAACTTTAGATTAACACTTAAAACAATACGATACCAGTTCGTAAAGTATCTAACCAGAATTCTATAGTTCTATCATCTCAATTATAACTAAGCGCAAGGTGGTAAACGGATGCCAATGACTACAACAACTATGCAAATTCACTTTGATTTAGTTTATGATAAATTGAGTTCTAATTAATAATTAAATTAATCTAGGTGAACTCCCACTCAAAACAATATCCCTCACATTGTTTTAGTGATCACACGAACCAAATCCACCACATCAAAACCGATCATCACGAGAGTTGATATAGCTTCAATGGCGAACAATCAACATGTTCATCATATCTACTATATGACTCATGCTCTACCTTTCGGTAATCCGTGTTCCTGAGGCCATGTCTGTACATGCTAGGCTCGTCAAGATCAAACCTTAGCTACCGCATAAGCAAATCTGGCTTGCTTACGTTGTATTTACCCGTGGAATCAAAGACACCCGATCATCACGTGGTGCTTCGAAGCAACAAGTTTTAGCAACGGTGCTAACTAAGGGCGAACACTTTAGAACTTGAAATTTATGTGCATGAGGGATCATCTTATAATGCTACCGTCGTCTACTAAGCAATACAAGATGCATAAAGGATTAACATCACATGCAATTCATAATATGTGATATGATATGGCCTTTCTTCTTTGTGCTTCCGATCTCCATCTTCAAGCACGAACATGATCTCCATCATCACCGGCGTAGCATCAAGGTCAATGACGCTTCTTCATGGTTGTCGTCCACCAGCTTCAACTATTACAACTATTTTGAATAGACACGCAGGTCTTAACAGAAATTAAAGACAACCATATGGCTCCTGCCGGTTGCCAACTTACAATAAGGAACATTGCATACATCAAATATAATCACAATCATGGCCATATCACATCACTGCACACCCCTGCAAAACAAAGTTAGACGCTTCTACTTTCTTTGCATATTTTACGTGGTTTGGGGCTTTCCATAAGTGTCGTTCTAACCTACGAACAAGAACCACAACATTGATACTAGCATTGTTGATTACCCGTTGTAAATTGGATCTTTACTATGCTAGGAGAAACTGGCACCCGCAAAGCCACTTATGCAATACAAGTTGCATGTTAAGCGTGGAGCAAGTCTCATGAACGATGTCATGTAAGGTTAGCCCGGGCCGCTTCATCCCAACATACCGCAAGATGCAAAGTACACGCAAAGCAATCTACAATAAAAGCATCAACGCCCACAATGACCATTGTGTTCTACTCGTGCAACAGATCTACATATAGACACGGCTCTGATACCACTGTAGGGGTTCGTAGCAAGGAAAACAAAAATTTTCTATCGCATACAAACAAACAAGCCAAGATCTATCTACTAGATTGTAGCAACGAGTCGATGGAATAACTCACCCTCGAAGATTCCAAAGTGTTTAACGAGAGCAGATTCTCGTGGGTGATGTAGTCGTACTCTTTCCGATCTCAAGATCGCGTAGACGATCCTTCCGGCGCCGCGTTCCCGCAGCGCTCCCGCAGTCGGTCACACGTTCGGTACTCGACGAAGACCTTCCTCTCCCTTGTTCCAGCAGGCAGCGGAGGTTGTAGCACTCTCCTCGCGATTCCGGCAGCACAACGGCGTGGTACCGGAAGTAGAGGGGAGATCCCGCAGGGCTTCGCCTTAAGCCGGTGCGAGTATGGTGGAGCTTATGAGAGAGGCTATTAGTGGTCTAGTAATTAGACACACCAATTAGAGGGCTCTAAACCAATTAGAAGGCTCTAAACCGAATAGCTCTAAACCGGGGTCTAGATCTAGGGTTTAGTTTAGAGGATAGGAAACTTGTGTGTATTGGGAGGGAGCCCTGCCCCTCCTTATATAGGTGGGAGGGGCTGGCCGGCCAAGGGGAGGGAGTGGAGTCCCTCCCCAACTCGTCCTAGGTGGGGCGCCGGCTTGGGGAGGAGGACTCCTCCCTCAAGTCGGTTTCCTCCTCTCCTCCCACTTCCCAAAAACTGCCGTTTGACTTTCAAACTAGCCGTTTGACTTTTTCAATTTAGGATTCAATTTAATCCTTTATTTGGGACAGCAAGAACACTTAGTACATGATGCAATCATTCCAACATGTAATGACACATTCATGTACCCCTTCCCCCCCGGAGTGCCGGACAATCCGGGACCTTCTAGAATGTTCCCGATGGAAACACCGGAATCATTCCCGAACTCCGAAACGGGACTTTCCTTATATGAATCTTATTCTCCGGACCATTCCGGATCACCTCGTGATATCCCGGATCCCATCCGAGACTCCGAACAACATTCGGTCTCTTTCTCATAATACCATAACTACTCAAACAACGTCGAATCCTTAAGTGTGTCTCCCTACGGTTCGTGAATTATGCGGACATGATCGAGACACTTCTCCGAACAATAACCAATAGAGGAATCTGGAAATTCATATGGCTCCCACATATTTCTACGATTACTTTGCGATCGAATGAACCACTTACATACGATACCAATTTCCCTTTGTCTCACGATATGTTACTTATCCGAGGTTATGATCATCGGTATCTCTGCATACCTAGTTCAACCTCGTTACTGATAAGTACTCTTTTCTCGTTCCCGTGATATGTGATCCCTTGTGATCAAGTCACATGCTTGCAAGCTAATTGGATGACATTTCACCGAGAGGGCCCAGAGTATATCTATCCGTCATGTGGATGGACAAATCCCACTCTTGATCCATGTGTTTCAACCAATACTTTCCGAACACTCAATGCCACTTTTATAGCCACCCTGTTACGGTGTGGTGTTTGATGACATCAAAGCATCCATCCAGCAAAGGTGATATGCATGATCTCATGGTCGAAGGAATTAGGTTACTATGTATCAGAAAGCATATAGCAATTGAACTATTGAAATGTCTTGATCTTTATGCTACGCTTATCTATAGGAGTATGTCCACCATATCATTCTCCTAATGATATGATCTTGTTGTTGATAACATCTCAATGTTCATGATATGGAAACCACAATCATTAATCAACCAACAAGCTAGTGAAGTATAGAGGCTATACTAGGGACTTTAAATTAAGTTTACAAATCACACAAGTATTAATGGTTTCCTTGTTAATACTATTATAGCATGAATGTAAACATTTATCATAAGTGTGAAGATATGATAATAACCACTTTATTATTGCCTCTTGGGCATATCTCCAACACTTGTTGCACTTGAATTGACGAGGTAAGGTTTCAGATACATGCTCGACTGATACTCCGGCTGTACTGGTCATGGTTATGGCTTTCTTGGCATAGTCAATTAATCCTTTGTGTTTGGACATCCAATCCATTCCTAGTACTACTTCCAAACCTTTAGTTCCGAGTACTATTAGATTAGCATAAAAATCTATGCCATGGATTCGGATAGGTACGGCTTTGCAAATTTTCCTAGCTTTGGGGGTTGAACTGGGGATTTGAACAATCATAACATGCTTCAATTTGGTTGGTTGAATCTTACTAGTGATGCAAATTCTTCAGTGACAAATGAGTGCGATGCTCCAGAATCAAACAACACTCTTGCAAGTACTGAGTTAACAGAAAACATACCCAGCACGACGTCCGCCGCTTCATGGGCTTCTTCAGCATGCATGAGAAAAAGATGGTCGTTGCGGTTGAGCGAATTCCCTGGGGAAAACCTTCTTCCGGGCTGAACACGACGCTGCTGCTAAGGTGGGGCATTTGCATTGGGGGCTGCGGCATTCTTCTTGGGGCACTCATTGGAGTAGTGACCCTTGTTTCCACATTCATAACAAGTCACTTGCGACTTGTCCTTCGCTGCAACAGGCACATCATTGCTTCCGGTCCTTGGGGCAGTGTTGGTGTTGGTGGTGGCATTGTTGTTGTTGAACTTGGGTGGTGCACGGTTGAAATTGCTAGAGTTGTCGGGGTTGTTGTGGTTTCCTCCGGGCCTTGGGTTTCCACGGTTGGGATAGGTCGGACGGTTCATGGGGGGTCTGTTGATTCTCGGGGAAAATTATGGAGATGGGTTGGGGCGATACTTTGGGGTATGGCGGGTTCCTGGTTGATGCATCATGCGGAGCTTCCGGTTGTCATTGGCTTGGTTGATCTTTCCTTCCATTTGAATGGAAGAGTCGACTAGGGCTTCAATATCAGCAAAGGGGATATTGACCAACACCGTCTGCATCTCATCGTGTAAACCGTTTAGGAATCTCTCTTTCTTCTTGGCTTCAGTGTCGATCTCATCCGGGGCATACCTAGCTAATGACAAGAATTTGTCACAGTATTCCACTATGGTCATCCTCCCTTGCTTCAGTTCTCTGAATTCATCTCTCATCCTCTTGATTAAACCCGGTGGCACATGGGTTCTGCTGAACTTGACCTTGAATTCATCCCAAGTCATCATCTGACCTCCGGTCATTGCATGAACGTTGTTCCACCATGCTCTTGCATCTCCAGCTAGATAGTGGGTGGCGAATAGAACTTTCTCGTTAACTTCCACTCCTGTGACTTCCAGATTGTTCTCTATTGTTTGCAGCCAATCATCTGCATCTAGGGGTTCCTCTGACTTACTGAAAACAAGTGGATTGGTGTTCTGGAAATTCTTGAGCTTAGATCCATGGTTGTCCTGATTTCCCTGGCCTTGATTGTTGTTGGCCATCTGAGCTATGTGTTAAAGGGTGGCTAGGTTGGCTTGACATTCGGCTCTTTCAGCTTCGCGGTCAGAAACCAACATTTGCAAGATCTGTAACGTCGGGTCCGGGGATGAACTGCTTCCTCAGCGAGGCATCTGAAGATTGAGATAGATCATGAGAAGAGAGGGAAATTTCTAAGGTTAATAGTTGTTGAAAAGTTTTTAAAGTTTGACTCAGATTTTTCTAGCAACTTTCTTTTCATTCATTCATTCATAGCACACGATACAAACACACACCACAACAAAGGAAAACAGATGGTTTTAAGAACCATTCTGGAAACAATGATATATTGGGCGCCACTACAAGGAATCTGCTGATACATGACCCTCTGTTTTCGTCACTGAATCGTCATTGTCTACAATATATGACGATCTTATGACGAAAAACATATCGTCAAAAACTGAGCATCAGTAATTGCATACGACGACGTTTTTTGTGAAATCGTCATAACCATCTATGACGATATATGATCGTCATAACTGTTATGACGATCCAATATCGTCAGAGGGTATCTAGCCAGGCCAGGTCAGATCCTACGTGGCCGATCCGACGTGGCAGAACTATGATGAAATGCGATCGTCGTAATGCAAATTTAGCTCTGTCCGGTTTGGTCGTTTGTATGGGTCAAGCCCATTAATTCGGCCTTTTTATTTTGTGCACCATAGCCTTCTAGGATCACATTTGTTTGGGCTTTAGCTTTTTAGATCCATTCATTTTTCAATTTTTAGCCTTTTTTAATATGTCAGATTCAGCCCATTTATTATTTTCTGATAAATTTTTTCATCTAAATGGGAAAATCCCAATACCATTTCGTCTCCTTTTCTTTGGGCCTATGGCTTTTCTACAGTCTGTCCACTAAATTTGGATCCAAATCCAGTTACAGAAAAATATTTACAGACAACCAATTGTATACAGGTCACATTCCACACAAAAGTAAATATGAGATCAAATATTTCACAGATATATAGGTCATAGCCATATACAGGTCACACAACATATAATCTAGACAACGGGTAGTAAAAAATGAAATAATAAGGTTTGTAATGTGCTGATACATGACCCAACATATAATCTGGACAATAGGTAGTAAAAAATTAACTAGCCTAACCAGAATTTTGACACAACATATAATCTGCTTAACCAAAAGGTTTTGTTCCTCTTGTGTGGTCTTGTTCCTTGGAAATGATGGGTTGATACAAAACATATACACATTCAAAGAAAACAAACAATCTGATTAATAGTTCAAAGAAAACAAACAATTTGATTAATAGGAGAAATAATAAGGTCCACTATTTTTAGATAAAAACATTATGAAATCCCACTGGTTTACAAATTAAGCTTCTAACAAACTACTTAATAAATAATGAATATCTACAATCATCAATTATAGCTTCTGTTAACTGTTCACTCAATAAGCACTACAAGGGAAATGAATCTATACACACAAAGATATCACATAATTAAGCAATAAAGTGATGCATGCATACTTTATTAGAGAGAACAGGTTGTAATACAGTGCTGCATGCTTACATATTATCCAACATTGTTTACTAGAAGACATATTCACTTCACATTTAGCAAGGCAATTATCAGGAACCATGTTGCATTTAGCAATCTAGTAACATCAAGAAAGCTTAAGAAAAGTTCAGGACATTCCCTTGCGACTCGCTGGTAGCATTACACCTAAAATAGTAAATGAGGTTAACATAAGTCATATGATATTTGAGAACACTACTGTCAATGATCACAACAGGTTCAAACATAAATTTCAAGCTTGAGAGTAAAATAGAACTAGTCCAGTATTTTTTTCAATAAGCATCTCCAAGCATCAATTATATATTTCAAGCATGTTAATACTGTGCAAATAGAGGAGATGTCCAAGGATACACAGAGACAACCAGCTAATGTGAGGCACACATCTCATACAGGGAATTAAATTGAGTACAAATCAGTAGGTACTCCTATAACAAAAATATGAACCTACAAGAACCCTAGGACTCCTTGGAACTTACAGCGGGTGGATCCAATCATAAATTGGTGAAGTTATAGTTATAGGCTAGCACAACATACTACAGATCCTCACCCCTGTAGATAACCTAACTATACATCATGTTCAATCCTAAGCTAGCATGTCTAGCTAGGCCAAACTAATTGAAGAAACCACAGGATCTTGATAGATCAGCATGCCCCAGCCTCATGAAAACATGATAGATCCTCGACCAGGAAATAAATATCATCAACCAACCCAACAGTTCATCATTTAATTGTTAATAATCAGCAAGACATAAAGGTAAATACAAGAGGTTGATCTTTAATTCCACCAA
Organism: Avena sativa; assembly: GCA_916181665.1. NCBI lineage: Eukaryota > Viridiplantae > Streptophyta > Magnoliopsida > Poales > Poaceae > Avena > Avena sativa. Next base: position 17,047,051 of record OV702296.1, read on the forward strand.
GGCACTATGCATCAGTTCAAAAATATTATACATGCACTTGATCTCCATTCTTTACATGTGCAACTTTAAAAGGAGGAAAATACATGTATCAATTAGCAGACAGCTAGGAACGCAACAACTAGTGAAATATTTACAAAGTTTTTTATATCAAGTAGTAGCTAGTAAGTTGCAAAAGTTACATAGGACTTCAGTGAATAGTACTGACTATAGACATCTAAATTAAGTAGAAAACATAAGCTATGTACCAGCACTGTCTATCGATGCACAATTAAGTAGAAAGCAAACAGGCGACATCTAAATTGAGACGCTCATGTACATACACACCCACATGAGATGTGGGAGGAGCAGCAGGAGGAGGGAGGCCTCACCAGGGTTCTCAGCAGCAGGTTTGGGAGGACGTCGTCGGGAGCCGCATCCATGTGGGAGTTGTGGTGGCAGGTCGGTGCAACGAGCACGTGAGGGAGCTTGGGGCAGAGTGCTTCGACGCGGACGGGGTTGGTGTGCAGCAGCAAGGCGTCGGAGGCGACGAGCAGCAACAGGAAATGGGTCTCCTTGTGGCGCTCATGGAGGGAGGAACAACAGGGAACCGACGAGAAGGGGTAGGACGACAAGGGAGGTGGGCTCGAGGGTGAGGGAGATTGGGCGGCGGGAAGGGAGGGATATGGTGAGGCGGTGGAGGTGGCGGCAGCTGTGGAGGGGCGAGGCAGTGGAGATGGGCGATGGTGGGTCACGGTGGTTCTCTAGATCGGTTCGGGACTGGTGATGGTGGGTGGGGTGGAACTGGGGTGGGTGCATGGGGATCTGGGTAGGCGGCGCTGGCTGGCAGCGCTGGCTGGGTGGCGTGGGGATCCGGCGAGGAACCTCTCTGCATCGAGATCGAGAGAGGTGGCACGGGTGGTGGCGGCGACAGAGTTGGTTCCTAGTAGGAGAGGCCGCCCTCCAGGAGGCTCCCCATCTGCAGCCCCTTCGCCAGGCTCCGCCGCTCCCCAACCCCCACGCCGCCTGACCCGTCCACGGTCACCACCACAGCCGGCAACCTGCGCGACCGCCACCGAAACCGTCAGTTCCTGGTTCGAGCTCGCGGGTGCCGCACGCATCGCAGGGGTACTGCCCATCTTTGGCTTATGCAGTGTTGGCGTCGGCTTGGGGTGAGCAGGAGGGAGGGAGGCAGCTATGGCGATGCAAGGAAAAGAGAGGAGGAATGTGGTGGTGGCACTAGGAAAGGATCGATCTCGATCTAGGTCCAGGGGTGGCACAACGAAAAGAGAGGAGGGCACATCGATCTCGATCTAGGTCAAGGGGATAGAGGGGAATCGAAGTAGGTGTGGTTTTTTCAGGTGTGTTTCTTTGGGTGAGCGCAGAAGCGTTGGATTGGATTTTAACGGTTTAGTTGAGGCTGAGATTCCTGATCCGTGGGAGGCTGAACCCTGTAATTTCATTGGTTGCAGAAGAAGTGGTCATTTTTCATTTTCTGATGCCAAAAACGGTACATGATCCGATTCTCATGACAATTTTAGAATGGTACCACCACATTTTATAAAAATATTAGACCGTATTACATAGATAATGTCCCAACCGGGGTATCTCAAACCTTTCCGTTCACCCCTAGCGAAAAAGACAAATTCCTGCCGAATCGGCAGGAAGTGGGTCCAGTTTGAACAATAGGTACATGATCCGATGCTCATGATTTTTGGCAAAAATAATTTTTAGACTCACAATATGCTATTTCTTCAGAGATCCAATGCAAGTTTAGCGAGGCTCAGTCCCTAGCTAAGAACCTCCGTGCCCGCCGTTTTGACCATAGTTTGAAACGGGCATAAAAAATTCAAAAACGGTTCGATCAATGCAAATCCTTCGCGTGGTGTCTTCTTATGTGACATAGTTGAAAGGAAAAATACCAAACTTGGTATATTGCAAGTGTCTCAAAAAAACCTTCTCAGAAATGACCTATCATGTGTGAGGTTTCATGGCTTTCGGACCAAACGGCCAATGTTATGGCCAGAATCATGGCATAGTTTGTGATAATGTGACCATATTGTGCACACATATGTATCATGGGATGGCGAACAATGTTGCAGGAGAAAGTTTTCCTTTTCGACGCACGGAAAATCCATTTTCCATTTTCCTTGCGCAAAAAATGGGGCGTTTTGTGAAGCAACCACCAAATAAATTTTTTAGAATGGTACCACCACATTTTGTAAAAATACTAGACCGCCTTACATGGACAATATCCCAACCGGGGTATCTCAAACCTTTCCGTTCACCCCTGGCGAAAAAGACAATTTCCTACGGAATCGGTAGGAAGTGGGTCCGGTTTGAACTATAGGTACATGATCCGATGCTCATGATTTTTGGAAAAAATAATTTTAGACTCACAATATGCTATTTCTTTAGATATCCAATGGAAGTTTAGCGAGGCTCGGTTCCTAGCTAAGAACCTCCGTGCCCGCCGTTTTGACCATAGTTTGAAACGGGCATAAAAAATTCAAAAAGGGTCCGATCAATGAAAATCGTTCGCGTGGTGTCTTCTCATGTGACATAGTTGAAAGGAAAAATACCAAACTTGGTATATTGCAAGTGTCTCAAAAAAACCTTCTCAGAAATGACCTATCATGTGTGAGGTTTCATGGCTTTCGGACCAAACTACCAATGTTATGGCCAGAATCGCGGCATAATTTGTGATAATGTGACCATATTGTGCATAAATATGTATCATGGGCTGCCGAACAATGTTGCAGCAGAAATTTTTCCTTTTCGACGCACGGAAAATCCATTTTCCATTTTCCTTGCGCAAAAAACAGGGCGTTTTGTGAAGCAACCACCAAATAACATTTTTAGAATGGTAGCACCATATTTTGTAAAAATACTAGACCGCTTTACATGGACAATGTCCCAACCGGGATATCTCAAACCTTTCCGTTCACCTTGGCGAAAAAGACAAATTCCTGCCGAATCGACGGGAAGTGGGTCCGGTTTGAACTATAGGTACATGATCCGATGCTCATGATTTTTGGCAAAAATCATTTTTAGACTCAAAATATGCTATTTCTTCAGAGATCTATTGCAAGTTTAGCGAGGCTCGGTCCCTAGCTAAGAACCTCTGTGCCCGCCGTTTTGACCATAGTTTGAAACGGGCATAAAAAATTCAAAAACGGTCCGGTCAATGCAAATCCTTCGCGTGGTGTCTTCTTATGTGACATAGTTGAAAGGAAAATACCAAACTTGATATATTGCAAGTGTCTCAAAAAAACCTTCTCAGAAGTGGTACTCGTCTCTAAAGGGTATATACCAAACTACAGGTACATGATGTGGTACCGTGATTTTTTAAAAAAATTATTTTAGACTCACGATATGCTATTTGTTTAGAGATCCAATATAATTAGTAAGACTCACCCCTAGCTAAGAACATTCATGCCCGTCGTTTTGACCATAGTTTGAAACATGCACAAAATTTTTAAAAATGATCCGAAAACTAGTTCATGATTTTCGAAGAATGTTCATGCTTTTAAAAGTTTTGGTTCATGATTTTTCAAAAATTGGTTCTTGATTTTTTTTAAAACGTGATTTTCAGAAAAACTTTGTATATTTTTTTAAATTTGTTCACGGGTTTTGAAAAACCGCGAATATTTTAAAATAGGTTTTTGAAAAATAAATTGCATAGTACTAGTATAGGATATTCTTACGTACAGGTGAAACACGTAGTAGCTAACGTTCAATTTTGTTTCCCAATTAGACACGTACTAGTATAGGAACTTGTATCGTGGACTTTTTAAATTCTAAAGTTTTGTATTTTCAAAAACGTACACGGAAACTTAGCTATCGGTTCGATAAATAAAACATAGCTACATGTGTACAGCTGAACAATTTTATCCATACCGAAGCATTTTCGATTGTTGGGCTGGCCCGTCTGCAAAGGGTGGTGTGTAGCATCCCCCGGAAAAAAAGAGGCCGCGAGGCAGTGAGGCCCATGTCCAATAGACGATATCTATAATAACTAAATAGATCAACCCCACTAACTATTTATCTCAACATGCAGCCTATCCACCTCTACAAGTTGCCACATCAGCAGGTCCACCACCAAGTTGCCACGTCATTTTTTGGAGTTCTGCCATTAGTTTCACTTTCACCATGTACGTTTTCACCAGTATCCTAGTACACGCTAACTTTACAGCCCACTACTTAAGTCCACATGCAGCCCGTAACTGAACCTCCTTGATGCTCGTCTGATCGAAGGAGCCGGCCCATCACTAATTTTTCCTCTCTACAGCTATTTGCATTTTTGCAGGGATCCGAATACCGGTGGCAGCCATTGATGTTTCATCTTCTCAATCAACCAATCTCCATGATGGCGGTCTCTTTTCATCTTCTCCACTCATTTGCAAAAGAAAACCGATGAATTTATTTCTCCTCTATCCTTGCGTTGTGTATATAAGCCCCCATTATATGTATCATATGGCACGACCGTCCCTCTCCTTGCAGAAAGCTTGCCGTCTCTGGCTCTCTGCTCAGGAGACAGTCGCACCGGAGTTGTGCCATCCTCACCAGTCACCAACCGTGCTTTTAGCCACCGCGAGCTATTCATGCACCTCCAGATGTGTGTACCGACCTTGCCGCTGCCTCCTGATGCAAGTTCATCAGAATAATTCTGGTGAGGCACACAACGGATATTATTTCCTCTATGCACCTTCCACGGTCCTTCTCCTTCTACCTGTTTTCGTGCTTGGTAACTTATGATATGCGTTCCTTCTTCAGACTTCAATTAAATTGGAGGTGCAGTGCCATGGTACATTAAACATCAACCATATGAGGTACGTAAAATTTGCTATCAGGACGATCTATTTTCTACCAAATTATTGAGTGCTAGGTAAACTAAGGGAATCTACATGTAGTGATGTGCTCGGCTGCAGGAAGTAACTCATTAGTCTATTGAAGTTCATATTCCAGTTAACTGCATCTGAACATGGTGTGGTGTTCAGGCGTTTAAGCTGGATGGGAATTGGATGTGCTTTGCTAGCATTTTGGTAAGTGCGCACATCATCTTAATGCTAGAACTGAGGTTGTAGACGGTAGGTCGTCGACTGGAATTCACGTTAACTAATTTGAATTTGGTCGAGTGCATACATCATCTTAATTGTTATTCGCTGGTAAACAAACTACCTAGCCATATCACCATATTGTACATGTGATTAACTGTTATTTGGTATACTATTTGGTCTTAAAGAATTTTAAGCTACTGAATATCTTCATCAATATTATCAGACTTATGATGCAGGCTTGGAGCTATTGAAGTCCTTGGACCATTTTGTTGTTTGGCACATGAGGAAGATATGTTTATTAAATAATACCTTAGTATTAAGCATGTATGCCACGGAGCACTCGATCATTTATATCTCTTATTATATGTTAACACGTATGCTCAATCTTGCTTATTGATTATTACTGGTCTTTTGTTTAGACAATGTGTTGTATATTGTATCAGACGACATGATATTTTAATGGTTTAATTATTCATATTGTAGTTTCACACATCTGTGTTTGTCAAAAATTTGCGTAACCTGAGCGAAATTTCATCAACGATATAAGTATCATGGTCAGGTCCTTTGCGTATCTATATCCTTCTGAATACATATGTTCTAGCACATTCGATTCTACTAATGTGGTAACTATATGTTGCGAACCCGTCTCGATCTAGCTTATGTTATATGTATGCACCTTCATTTTCAGAGTCCAGCTTTAAGCCGATCTGAACTTCCTTCTTTTGCATATTTCGTGGCATCACAAAACTAATGTGGTAACTATATGTTGTGAACCCGTCTCCATCTGCCTTATGTTAAATTTGAGTCAAGGTCAGTTAAACATTTTATAGAAATTTATTCAGAGAATTTAATCATTATGGATCATTTTGTCAAGAATGATTTATTTTCTATCACCAAAAACGCTTAGAACATATCTTGGTTCAGTGATTTCCTTCTTTCTTTGCACATACATTCTTAAAATATTTTAACAAATATGCCGCAGCAACGCGCGGAGTATCATCTAGTTATCCTAATAAGGAGGTAACACGTCTTGTTTACACCAGCCACTTGTGGAGCAGTGGTTTGAGCGTTCTCTTTTTTCTGGACTGGAATATGCAAAGTGTTGTATGCTTTGTGGGCCCTATCTATGATAGACCACACATAGACCGTGTGGAAAATATGAATTCCCTCGGCAGTCGGAGGTTCAATCTTTCCTCGAAGACTTGCAACAACTAGCCACTGCAGATCTTCTCCTTCCTGATCATTGAGCTGAGCGCCGAAGAACTCGCGGTGCGGACGCTCCAGAAGTTCCGAAAGCTGGTCCATGTCAGGCTTAAAGATGAGGTCTCCTCCATTCCCCAACTGATAAAACTTGTTTTACTTCACGTCCATCTATAAGAATATAGGATGAATATGTTAGTAGAGTGATCAAGTGTGTCAAATTTTATGTATTTTGCAAGAATTTTTGAGGGACATGACATTTTGATGAAAGAGTCCAAGTGATAAGAGCGAGAATAAGTTTTTGTAAATACTCACTTCTTTTGGTTTTGAAACTAAGTTTTTGATTCAAACGACCATTCTAACTAGGGTCTCCTATGGTCAGGATGGCTCTGATACCAACTTGTCAACACCCGGATTTTTAATTCTAGATGCCTGTTATGCCATACATCGCAATCCCAGGATTACCATTTTTGCGAGAATAACAGATTTGGATATCACAGTACATCATCCATTATAAACCATACATAAGGTCTTACACAAATAAGGATCTCAAGATCCAGTTCTTAATACAATTCAAGCAGCGGAATAACGTAATAGTAACGATAGCGTAGGCGAAGCTCCATCTTCAGGGTCACAGGCAATGCTGACGATGAGAGATGATCCTATTTGTCGTAACCTTCCTGCGATCCGTCATCCTGGTACTCCTCTTCATAGTCTGGCGACGGGAATAGCCAGGGACAAAGCCATGAGTACTCTTTAAGTACTCGCAAACTAATACTAATGTCACGTCCCAAAATTTTCCAAATTTTGTAATGTGAAAAATAAATAAACAAATTAAATAATTGTTGAAATTTAGGGTGAAAAGTCACTTTTTGATTCCTAATGGAAACTTAAAATCCCATCTTGAACAAACTTGAGTAATGTTTGAATCCAATTAAATTCAAATCAAGTGAAATGCATTTTTCATAAATGCATCCTGAAATCTATGGAAAATAAACCAAAACCCTAAAACCCTAATGGAAGAAAATCATTTCAAAAGATATCTCTAAAACCATGGATTTGATCCATATAAAAAATTGTCAACAAACATTTATAAATGATCAAGAATGACAAATAGAAATATTATAAAACCATAGAAATTGATTCATTCAATTTGGAACCAAAGATAAAATCTGATGAATTTAATAAGATAAGGAAATTGGATTTCCAAAGCTAATAAAGCACCTATCTAGAAATCCATACCAAATGGTGAGAAAATAATCCTAAAGATATTTAAAAGGATAAATAAATATTAAATAAGATTTTACAAATTGGAATCACCAACTTTGGATCTATAAATAAAAAGATATGGATTTTATAATATAAAGAAAGAAATATTAAATGAGAAATATTTAAAGGCCAAATTAAATCTTGGCCAAAACCATAAGCAAATGGAATAAACATAATCCAAGTTCAAATGAAATGATTGAATAAATAATATTGAAATAAAATAATATGGCCTGAACCAAATTCTATTCCATTGGATTAAGACAAATTTCCTAATAAGAATGATTAATTAAATCATGGGAAAATAGAATTTGGAATTTACCCAAGTGGAATAAAAGTTATTTAATTAACTTAAATGGGATCAAAGAAATCAACTAAATAAATTTATGGAATTAAACCCATATTTAATTTCATTGGAACAAAGACAAATACCCAATTTAAATGATTAATAAATCATATTAAAAATATTCCAAATATTATTTGACACCCTAATAAATAAATAAAACCTACTGAATAAGTTTGGTAAAAATATGGATTTCAAATTAAGTTTTAAAACACATTAAAACCCATTTGAAATAAATACAAATGTCCATTTATATAATAAATAAAAGACCCTAAAAAGAGTAAAAGAATTATTCTAAATTTGGCCTTAAAATAAACTAATAATCAGTATTTGAATATACACAAAGTTTGGTTGAAGTTTGAAATAAAATAGTTGTTTGAAATGATTAAACAAAATCAAAATAGATAAATAGAAAAAGAAAAGGAAAAACAATCTGTACAAAAAAAAATGAAACGAATCCAGCCCAGCTAACCCCAGCCCACTAAGCCCAACTAGCCCATCTCCCCCTCCCGCGAGAAAATGTTTTGTACCCAGACTCCCACCCGCGCTATCACTGACCGCTGGTCCCCACCTTCCTCTCTCTCTCTCTCGCTGACTGCTGAGCCCTACCTGCCAGACCATCGTCTCCACCCACGCGACGACCACGCCTCACCTCGCTGTCGTTTCTGTCGCTGATCCCTCGCGATTAATTCGGGTTAATGGCCGCGTAATTCTTGCACCTTACCACGCTCCCTTAAATGCCTCCCCCTTCTCCCTCTTTCCCCTCAATCGACGCCTCCCAGGAGCCCCTAGGCTAGGAGAATTTCTCCACGCACCCCCACTGTCTTCGGCAAGGTCCTTCATTGATTCCGGCGAGGACAGTCACCCCTCGACCCCTGCTTCACACTAGCTTGACCGGCAGCTTAGTGCGCATCAGCCAGCACCTTCGCCTTGCCCGTGCACGTTCCCTAAGCTCGACAACGACCACACCCGAGCCCACCGCTGTATGCCTCGACTCCGGCGAGTCCTCCTGGTAAGTGCAGACCACCTCGGACCCTCTGGTTGATGCTCCTGTAACCGTCACACTCGCCTGCATCTAACTGTACCCTCCTCTTACCTTCTGGTGGCCTACAAGCTTGCCCCGACGACGACTGACCGCATCCGATGCCATCTTGAACTCCGTTGAAATATTGGCAGAAGCCCCATGCGCCCCCTGCCTCCTCTTGAACACGTTGAGCATCGCAACGATCCCCTGAACCTGGTGAGCTACCCCTCTCTCTCTAACCCCCTATATCGCCGACAACCTCTCTTGCCGAGCGCGCCGCCGCCACTCGCCGCCTCCAGCGCCGCCCATCTTTGGCCAGCACCTGTGCACCGTTCGATTTCGATCCGACGTGTGTGATAGAATCATTAACCGAAGAGGTATTGAGTGTTGCCATCCGTGCAATGCACATTGGATCTGACGCTCCATGATAGCCGATCCACGCGAACCGTTTTCGGCCAATCAAAACATTCCACGTGGCCAGTCTGTTTTATAAAAAACAAAATAGATTCTATTAGATGTTCAATCTTGTAAAATGCATAACATTTAATGTACACGTCGAAATTTTGAAAATTTTATATCAATGGAATCAGCAAGACAATTACTTTCCAACCATGCACTTTGTTTAGTAAATTGCTTCTCTTAAATTGGTTGTTTTTTGCAGAAACTTGTGTAGGCTTATTTTGAATATAAAATTCATTCTAAAATTATTTTTGTGATAAAATCTTTGGAAAATGGATTTTTTAAAACCTAATGACCATATAAACCAACTTGTGGACTCAAAAACATATTTTGTGAGGCAAAAGAATAAATCTTTGATTTAGAACATTTCTAGTCAAATAAAAATGTGGTTTATATGTTAAAAATGCTTTTGGAAGAAACCCTTTGGGAAATGTTTTGATTTAAACTCTCTGACCCTAAACACAAAGTTTTATGATTAAAAAGTATATTTGGTGAACCCTATAAATATTATTGCTTTGCTAAAGGCATTTTCAACTACATAAAATATTGATTTGGTTTAAAAATGATTTACAAGTAAAATCTTTTGCAAATGATTTTGGCACTTATAAAAAATGACAAATAGGTGTTTTAGAATGTTTATAACCTATTAGAAACCACTTTTCCAAATAAAACATTCTTTGGCATGCTTGCATGCATTGCTTTGTTTCTATTATTTTATGTGATGTTTGCTTGAATGGTAGATTGAATATTTGCTTGCTTGATTGAATTGTAGTGGAATTTGAAGGTGTGAATATTGCAAGATCAAGGAGTGAACTTATAATTCTCTACCAAAAAGGCAAGTGATGCTTCATACTTAGTCCCATTATTTTCACTATGCATTAGTGATATTTCTAAGTAGGACTTGCATGGAATTTTTGCTAAGTATAAACTATGCCATGGGAAATCCTAGTAGATGAAACCTTAGTAGAAATTTCCTAATTTAAGATCCCTACTACTATCATGCTTATCTTAGCTAGTAGAAAACAAGGGTGGAATATATTCACACTATGGAATATTTCTAAGTCAAGGACTTGAGTTTTGTTTAATAAAACAACTAAGTGAATGAATCACTTGGGTGGAATGGAAGGAATGGTTTGTGTTGAGTGGTTACACAAGGCCCATTTCTATGGTTTACCTTGTGTATCTCACTTGTGGATGGCCACCCAGGAACAAAGAGATTTGAGATGTCAAATGTTGAGAAGCTTCAAGTGCAGCCACATGGCATTATGGGCTCTGCCTGGATCATATAGGTTGCAATAACTTAGCCAAATGGACAGTTGGTGGTAGGTGATGATAGGTTGGAACGCGTCCATTCTGGTATAAGGGAAGGCTTCTGAAATATCTTGTCTTGGTTAAACCAAGTCTTATGGGGAAAGTACACAACCTCTGCAGATGGAAGAATCTAAGTACTTAGCCATGTCCCTGGCAAAGGACAATTTGAGCATCAAGACATGGAAGCTATCAAGAATCTCCTCATCCCAAATTCTAAGTTAAAATTTTGTGGTTGAACAAGGGTTGAAGGATCACCAATTTCTATTGGGAGATGCCTTGGGTGATTTTTTCAAGCAAAAAAAAGCTTAGTGTTTTCAAATGATAAGGAAAATCTATTTTGAGCAAAAAAAGCCTAAGCTCCACTTAGCCAAATGCATATAGATGATAGACTCCACTATACTACCATTGTATCACTTGCCAATACAATTCAAATGTATTGACCCTTGCGGCTGTAACTTTTTATGTTGCAGCTTGTTTGATGTTAGTGAAATATGTTGATTAGGATTACAAGTCTACAACCAACATGATTGCCTGTGGCACTTTGAAGATGAAGGACCCCATGCTATAGTTTTTCTACTTCATTGTAATGAGATATCCAATTGAGCTATGTAAGATGTATTGAATTATTTTGTTCCTGGTTATGAAGTTGTATTATGACCTTTGTTTCTTGATATTACATCTTAATTGTGGATGCTAGCTATTGATCCAGGGACTAGCATTGTAAACACAGGGATCTCTACCTTATTAAAGGTTGGGACCTCTACAACTAATAAGTTAAGGGGGGTTTTGTAGTAGGATACTAAGCTCTAGGGTTGTTTTGCAAAAAGCCAGATTTACCTCTACTAAGTTCAAAATCAAAGAAAACTAGTTGAAAGTTTTATAACACCTAAGTGGGAAATTGAATTTCATATCACAGCTCTGCTATGGTCAAGTCAAAGTCACAAATCATTTCACAAGTCATTTTGAAAACATCTAACGGGAGAAACAGTATGGCCACTCTAACTGTCCATAACCGCGGACGCGGCTATTCGAATAGTTTGACACTCTGTAGAGATTTTACACTTTCACCACAACATTCGATACATTCGTCAGGAACAAATCCTGAATTCACCATACTCAGTATGCGGATAATCAATCCTAACCTTTCAATTACATGCCCTAGTATAGGCACCTCTCCTATGAGTTTGGCCTCCCAACCATGACCAGCTGTCATATTTGGTACTTCACAGGTGGACAATCTTCACAAGGTAGCCTCAGCTCAGATCTTGGCCGCGAGGGAACCCATACTAAGGTATATAAATTTCCAGCCAAGCCCTACCTAGTTTTCGGGTTTGGTTGTACGGTAAAATTGGAATGGTATCGCATCCAGACAACCATCAGTTTTATAAAGGGTTAAGGCTCATGCCTCAACATTTTCATCGTCAAAATCATCTGGTGTTCGGAAACACATGTCAAAACATTTCAGTAGAATGACTCATCATTCTAAGGTTTTCATAACCATTTTCACCAAGTATTCCCATATAAAGTTGATCAAGTTTTATGCTTAGCACTAGCATCTACAAGTGGTGGTAAATACTAATGAGGGGTGTTAAACAAGTGGAGATTTACTAAGTTCAATCTCATGCCTTAGTATGACATCAAGATTATCTAACTTAGGCCAAATTTTATGCTCTTTATGCTACCTTTAGTTATCTTTATAAAATCTACAATACACTATGTAAACTTTAAGAGAAAGCTTTGATAAAGAAATAAAGTATAAAGCTTGCAAGTAAAACTAGGATTGGGTTATCAAGTGGTATGATCACATACGCTTAAGGCATATGGTTATCATGGTGACAAGAAAGTATTAGCTTGCTAGGATCTTGGTATAAGCTTGCATAGGTAATGTATATTGCAAGTGTTAGCTTGCCTTGTGCAGAGCAGTGGTTGAAGTTCTCCTCGGCTTCCTCCTCGTAGTATCCTCCTTCCTCCTCGTATCCTTGGTCGGTACTAGCGTCTATAAATAAATACGAGGTACACAATCACCAAACAATACTTAACTATTTTCAATCATCACACAAAGGTGCACTATAGATGATCTAGCATCACCACTAACATCACAAGGATTAAAGCATTTATCCTATTTATTTTAATTTGAGAAAAGTAATTTCTACTCATTGAAAAACTACTTAAGATTTAATATCCTCCAACTCAAACATGGGATCATGTTGACACATGTCATCACCACATATTTCAGTACATGGGAATGTGATTTAAAGTGGTGTCACAATTTAATAAGGTTTAACCTTTTTATTTTAATTAAATAAAGTGACTAGAAATTCCTATGTGGCATTATTTTATTACTTGAACATTACTTCTGCAAGTAAACCCATATCTTTTTATATATTCTAAAAGGTATGATCAAATGTGATTTTTGAGAGTTGGAATCAACTCAAAAGCTTTTATGGTTGAATTTTGAACAATGTTTTAATACAGAAAAGCTTCTGCCTTGTTATTTTTACCATGGTTGATCCGTAGATCCAAATGATTTGAATCCAATGGGCTTGGATTAAGAATTTCAGTAGATGTCTAACAAAATTGGTTTCATGCATTTTGGTTCAGTGAATCGAGCTGGGTTGATTTTGGAATATAGGTACAGAACTGTGTTTGAAATTAAAAGAATATAGCTTAATTTGAATTGTTGGGTCGCGCGGGATGTTTTACTAGGCCGGCCCATTACACACAGCATTTAGGCGGGCTGGTTAAGTGACTGTCCCCACGCGTCAGTGAGACGGGGAGGGGCAAAGCGGTACGGGGAGTGTGCACCACACGATCTAAATCTAATCGAACGACTACGGTTCATCGTCCATGTCGGGCAGCGCCGGCAAGATAGAACCCTAACGCGGCAGGTGGGGGTCATGGGTGGCTCACCGGGGCTCAGGCGAGGGTCGGCGATGGGGGCGAACGACGAAGTCGACGACGGCGGTTCTCCTGGTACCGGCAGCTCCTCCTATGGCCTCTCCAATCGATGGCTCCCTTCTTCTCTAGAAGCGGCAGGGTCCGGCCAAATTCCGATGATGCGCTGCTCGCCTTGCTCCGGTAGTGAGGTGGGGTGGTTCTGGGTGAGAGGGGAGTGAACTGGTGTGGCAAAAACGAGCGGTGGATGCCTCTATTTATAGTGGCGAGAGAGGACCGACGGGCGCGGGCTGAGCTCGTCGTGGTTGACGGCACAGACAGCTATTGACATGGGCGACGGTAGGGGGCGGTGCTATGCTCCCTGGCAAAGCTCAATGGCGTGGTGGCGAGGTGTGGGGCGGTTCTGATCGGTCGGAACGCTTCGACGCTCTAGGCGGGTCCGACGGAGGTTTTGATGGCGCACAGCATGCGTGGTCCGCGCGGCGGCGAACGGGCATGTCTAGCGGGGTGCTAAGTTGCTGGTGATCATCATTGCAAGCGGCGAGGGTGGTGCGCGGTCTGTGGGTGGTGGTCGAGCGTGGCGCACGGGCGCGCTCTCGACATGGTCGCATAGAGGTTTGGCATGGGCGTGGCGTGTGGTACAGGGGCTATCTGCGCTCGAGGCTGGGACAAAGAGTGGCAGTGGATGGTGTTGCATGTCCCAGACAAGTTTGGCGAGGCTAGTGCGGGCTCTAGCTCGCTGGCGACAATGGGGTGGCAAGTTTGCTCTCGGCATGCATGCTCACCATTGATGGCTAGGCTTGCTCACAGTGGTGCTAAAGATAGTTAAAGGGGCTAGATGATCTACTAAGGGCTGGTTGCAACCAGAGAGGGAACAAGTTAGGCCAATTTTACTGCACACTATCGTGTTTATTGTTTGTTTGATTTGAATCTGCAAGGTGTTTGATGAAATGGCCGCAAGAACTTTAAATTTGAATTTTGAATTCAAAATTTGTGGGTTTGCTAGGAACATTCTAGGGAGTATCTGGTTGGTTGGATTATTCAAGGGGCATTGGTTTGGTTGGATTTTGAAAATGGATGATCTTCACATATGAATAACATTCAATTTTAAATTATGATTTAAATGGGGTTGCCAAATGTTTCTGTAAGTTTGAAAGGTGGGCCTTGATTCACTTTTACTAGTTCTATCAAGAGGTAAAGAATTGGGAAAGTTTCTGTTTTAAATCTTGGACTAGAAACACTCAAAGTGACCTAGTGAGCAAGATTGGCAAAAATGACCATTTGCTTTATTTGCTTTGTTTTTTATTTTCTTTTGTTTTGTTTCTGCATGGAAATGTTTTATATGATGTTGTTTTCACCTTTAAATCATTTATTGCTATTTAGACTAATAACACAAGTCCATTCATGCATTTTTTAAATCATTTCATTTACACATGCATTCATATAATTTTAATTAATCAAAGTTTTTGTTAACCCTAATTTTAGTGATTAGAGTTTGATGATCCTTGTTTTATATTTTTGGGATGTTACAGCAATCCAAGGAAACGGGTAAAACCGATTCCAAAGATAACGAAGTGGTTGGTGATGGCACTAGCAAGAGCTTCTCCTCGAAAAAGGATAGTGGTAAGGAAGGATACAATGAGGTTTCCCATGTGTATTCTCCTTATCCACCTATCCCACACCCACATATACATAATAGGGGTGATCCACCCAAACTTTCAGCATCTACATTCATTCAATGGCAATTTTTTATGAAGTCTCATGTGTGCAGCTCCTCCATTGAGTTGTGGAAAATCATCGAGAATGGTCTTCATGTTGGAGATCCCAACAACCTAACAAGAAGAGAGGTTGTTGATAGTCAACTCAATGCTAAATCTCTACACATGATCAAGCTTGGTGTGGGGGACAAATACATGCCACACATTAAGCATCTTAGTACAACTCACCAAGCTCTTCATCGGAAATGAAAGTATGAGAAGGAATAGATATGATGCTTTGAGAAATGAAGCTGAAGGATTTTATATGTTAGATGGAGAAAACTACGAGGACATGTATAGGAGGCTCAAGTCAATAGCCACCACTTTCAGGAATCATGGTGCCTCTCATGTTGATGATGCATGGATCAAGCGCAAGTATGTCAGTGCTCTTATGCCATTTGAGCCCACAGATTTGAAGAGTCTCCGAGGAAGGCACAACTAGCACCTTATGACAACCAACGAGGTAATGCAAGAAATGGCAGCTTTCAAAGTGGCTGCCAAGAATGCCGATGATGCTCGTGCATGAGCTATGGGGATGCAAAAGGGGGTCAACATGGCCTTGAAGACTAGTGTGATTGATCATGATGAAGATGACATATAAGGTATGGACTGTCCCGAGGATGTAAAAATAATCCATGGACAATACATGTCCTTCGATACTAGAAACTTTTGGAAGGACCCGACCAAGACAAAATCTGAACTAGAACGCAAGAGTGGAGCTTATGGAAGAAAGGAAAATGGTCCCAAGCTGAGAACATGTTTCAACTGCGGAGACCGGCTGCACTCTATAGCTGAGTGTCCATATCAAAGTAGGGAAGATAATGGAGGAAGACTTATTCTCAAATAAAATTCAAAGGCTCCACGCAAGAAACAATTTGTAAAGAAGAATGTTCCCTTCAAGAAGCAACCAAATATTGTTCTAGTGGCTCAATAAGAATATTCTTCGGGAAGTGAAGATGAGGACGAGGATGATAGCTCTCGATAGGTGGCTGCTATAGCCACCACATCTACACCAACATCTATCTTCGACTCTCTGAACGAAACGTCATCAACAAGAACGCTACTTGTCTCATGGCAAGAGGTTCTGATGTATCTTTTTCTAACTCCTCTTTTCCTAAGGCTATGATTAACATGGATGATCCTACTAGTCTTAAGGTTAAAGAAGATATTATTGCTTTGGACTATTTCTTCAGTAACTTGCAAGGTGATCACAAAATACATTTTGAGGCTCTTATGGACCAGCTGTCCCAAAATGAAGTGCTCCTTGAAGAAAAGGGCAGAATTGAAAGAGAGGATGCAATGGAAATTGCATCCTTAAAAAATGCTCTAGAAGAGGAAGAAGTGGCTCGGGCTTCTCTTGAAGAGAGGCTTGAGTCCATTGAGGAGTCACATGAAGGAATGGTGGCAAAGCTTGTTAAGGAACGTGACTCAATAGTTGCCAAAGCAAAGAAGTTAAAGAAAGAAAAGATTGACTTTGGGGCTACTCATGCTAGACTCTCCGAGGAATTGGAGAAACTTGACATCGCTCACAAGGCGTTGAAAAGTGAATTCTCCATTCTCAATGAGTCACATGATCTGCTCCAAATTCGATTGACCAAGTATGATGTTCCTAGTACATCTAAATCAACATATGGTCACAAAGAAAATGCTTGTGTGGAAGAAGGGCTTGTCAATGCCACTACTCCCAAAGATAAGGGGGTTCTTAATGAGGTGCTTGGCAAGCAAAGATCAAATCTGGGTAAATAGGGACTTGGGTATGTCACCCAGTCCAAGAAGAAGAAGACCAAGAAGAAGAAGACCAAGAGTGTACAATCAAAGACAAGCACCACTGAGAAGAATGTCACAAAAGACAAAACTAACAATATTGGTTTTGCAGGGTCTCACAATCCAAACTATGAACTCTTTTGTGATTTTTATGGCGATGTTTATGCTTATTATGTTGGTCCTTTTGATGAATATGTTGCTTGGTATATTTGGGTTCCAAAGACCCTTGTTACTAACATGAAATGACCCATTGAAAAATGGGTACCTAAAACCAAGATGTAATTTTCTTGCAGGGCTATGCTTCCGGTGGATCTAAATGGGTACTGGATAGTGGATGCACTAGTCATATGACCGGAAGCAAGGAGATCATCGCGAAGATGCGACCCAATCATGATAATATTATAGTCTCCTATGGTGATAAATCTAAATCTCAGGTATTGGGTCTTGGCAAGGTTGTGGTTGCTCACGATATCTCTCTCATGGACATCATGCTTGGCGAGACCCTCGGTTACAACTTACTCTTTGTTCGTGCCCTTGGTAATATGGGCTTTGCTGTTTTCATTGATGATGATTTGGTGGTACTCTTGTGGAGCAAGTCTCTTAGGCCGCTTTTGTTGGGTACGTCGAAAATGACCTGTATGTGGTGGACTTTTCGGGGAAAACCACTTCGGGTCCGATGTGCTTATTTGGAAAGGCCGACGTGGGCTGGCTATGGCATTGCCGTTTATCCCATGTCAACATGAGAACTTTGCAAAGACTTCACAAGGGTGGCCACATCCTTGGACTAAAAGACAATGTTTCCTTTGCCAAAGATCGTGTTTGTAGGGCTTGTGTTGAAGGCAAAATGCATGACTCCCCCATAAGAGGAAGACTATTGTTTCTTCAAAAAGAATCTTGGAATTACTTCATGTGGACTTATTTGGTCCTCCATCTCATGCCAGTCTCGGTGGGAAGAAATATTGCTTGGTCATTGTCGATGATTACTCAAGATATACATGGGTCTATTTCTTCAAGCTAAAGAGTGAGACTCAACAAACGGTCATTGACTTTTCCAATGAAGTTCAACGTCAACACAACGTTCCTATCTTGGCAATAATAAGTGAAAATGTCTCCGAGTTCAAGAATTACACTTTGAATGAGTTTCTAAGTGAAGAGGGGATAATACATTAATATTCCGCTGCGTACACCCCTAAACAAAATGGTGTAGTCGAGAGGAAGAACCGTACTTTGATGGATATGGAAAGATCAATGTTGCCTGAATTCAAGTCTCCTTACAACTTTTGGGCTGAAGCCATATCCACTGCTTGTCACTCATCAAACTGGCTCTACCTCCGCAAGATCTTGGACAAGACTCCGTATGAAATACTTACCGGTAACAATCCCAACATTTCCTACTTTAGGGTATTCGGTTGTAAGTGTTTCTTTATTATCAAAGGTGTCCATTTGTCTAAATTTGAGTCTAAGACGTTAGAAGGGATTTTTGTTGGTTACGGTGACGAATCCCACACTTATAGAGTCTACAGCAAGCTCACTAGGACTGTTGTGGAATCTTGTAGTGTGGATTTCGATGAAAATGACGGCTCCTATGAGGGGCAAGTTGATGTTGGTGATGCATATGTTGAAATACCCCAAGATGCCATAAGAAGAATGGGCGTGGGATTTTTCCGCCCCATTGAGGAACCCCTTGTGGCGGATCGGGAAGGAAACTGCTCCACTCAAGTGGAGCCCTACACAAGATCAACAAGCCCCTACTGTTGGAGAAAACTCTGCACGAACACCACAACCTGCTGAAGATCATCAGTCTTATGGGAAAAATGATAGTCCCATGCCAGACTATCCGACCCCTCCAAGGGGCGGACAGTCCGCCCCTGGCACTCCAACTCGCTCCAGGGGATCAAAAGAAGAAGCAAACAACCAAGCAAATTCCAGGCCGGATTCTCCGGCCCCAAGGGGCGGATTATCCGGACCTGGAACTCCTAGCTCTGTCAGACATTCACAGGAAGAGGAAGTTGCAGCCGCATCTCCCAGGCCAGATAGTCCGGCCCCACCCATGGGCGGATTATCCGGCCCTGAAGCACCTGTTCAGCAACAAGCTCCTGTTATCAGCTCAGATCAAGATCAACGGCAAGGTAGTGAACAAGACCAAGATCCAAATGCTGAATCAACTCCCTCTAGAAACAACAAGGAAATTGAGGCTAATCGCAAGGCTCGTGCTGATAGGAACCTTAAGTTAAGGGGTCATGCTCTTGACAAGGTTTTCAGTGATCTATGAACAAGGGTGTCTGTTGTGGGAATGACCACGGCAGATGCTACAATCGGCAGCGAGTAGTAGAACATGGGGCAAGGGCGGCCAGCCATCTGCGGTGCGAGATGAGGGTGGAGACACAGGGTTTTACCCAGGTTTGGCCCCCTGGAGGGTAAAGACCTACTCCTGCTAGATTGTATTATGATGGAAGTACAATGGGACGAGCTCGACGGCTAGGCGGCGAGTCGCTTGGGTGGATGATGGAACGTATCCTCTACACGCCCTGTAGGGAGGTTTATATAGACTCACCCCCCTAGGGTTTACATATCTCAACCGAATCAGTTAAGGTTTCGGCACTCGTTTAACCTAATCCGACTGGGCCTATCTACTCTCCTGGGCCTTCAGCTTCCAGTCGCTTGGATCCACGCCAGGTCTTGATCCAGTCGCCATCCTGCAGGCCCACTCGCCAGTTCCTGGGCCAATCGGAAACGTCCTACTGGGTATACCCCGGTACGCATTTCCCTATCAGTAGTCCCCGAGGCCATCGTCGATTGGGTGCAGGTGTTCACTGGCAGTCGGAGTATACGGGTCCAATGCGTACGCCCAGTCGAATCGGTGACGGGCTCCTGAATAAAGGAAAAAACTAATTATTCTGGTCACAATGACAGTGGTCAATCGGGTCGCAGCTCGGCGAACGGGTCGGCGAAATATTTAGTCACTGTTGTAGTGATTGGGTCGACGAGTCGAATGGATTAAGTTAGACCGTCAGACACAGTCAAAACTAGCCGTTGGGGTAATCCAACGGTAACTTTGGCGTAATCACCACGTAGCAACGGCTCCCGGAATTGGGGCGTAACAACCGCTATATAAAGGAAATGGTAGGCGATCGGGGAACCATTCTTTCGTCATTTCCTCCGATTTCGCCCATCTCCGTTTTCCTCCGCATCGCGATCCGATCGATCCCAAATCCTCCGACCTCCACGAACCTTTCCGCCAATGGCCCCCTCCACCGAACCATGGGGCAGGTCCAAGTGCACAAGAGTGCTACTAGCATCCTTCGAGGAGGCCGGGATCCTGCGCGCCGGCAGGTGGCGCATCCCCGCGGCCGGAGAGGTGACTCCGAATCCGCGCGAGGGAGAATTTGTTTTCTTCACCAGCCATCTGGAACGGGGGCTGGGGTTCCCCACGTCTCTCTTATTCCGGCGCTTCTGCGCCTTCTACGGGATCCAGCCATCATACTTGGGCCCGCACAACATCGAGCAGCTCGCCATTTTCGTGGCGTTCTGCGAGTGCTACCTGGGCTGCAGGCCCTACCTCCCCCTATGGCAAGATCTGTTCCACGGGAGGATCAGTTGCGAAGAATCAGGTGGCCCGATGCTTGCTGCAGGTGGCCTAACGTTTCAGTTGAAGTCAAAGGCCTCCTTCTTCGACCTGATGCTACCTGCCAAGGCGGCGAGCGAGTGGAAGAAGTCCTGGTTTTACATCACCGAGGCGACTCCAGACGGCGAGGTGGCGATCCCAAGATACTCCGCCGACCGACCCGAACCGCGCCGGCTCCAAGTCGGCAAGCTCCCAGTAGACCAGCGGATGGTCGTGGACGAGATGCTTCAAACCATCCGCAGCCTGAAGAAGAAGGGTCTTCAAACCATCAACTTGTACAACTGTTGGCTCGGGCGGCGACTCGTTCCCCTAGCCCGCCGTGACCATTACATGTACGAGTACACGGGCAGGGAGGACTCGACGAAATCCTGCCTCGACGAGTGGAAACTCGAAGACTATACCCTGGCGCTGAAGAAGATCACCCAGGCGACATACCTGGACGCGAGGGCTGGGGTCGCCCCCTACACCGCGAAGCATCCAGCTCCGACGGTAAGTCGCTGTTTTCACTATCATTCGCAGTCGCAGTTGATGCTGTCGCGGTTATACTGATATTGTCTCGTGCCTGCTGCAGCTATTCCAGGTAGTGGAAGGGTGGCTCCCACCCGCGGACGACGAGAACTTGAGCTCGTCCGTCCAGGACGGGGGCGAGTCGCCTCCTGCCAAGGGCGGCGTTGGGAGTGACACGAGTGATGACGATGATGATGACAATGAGCCCAGGAAAGAAGCCGCCCCGATGGTTCGCAAAACTCGCGGTTAACATCAGCGCGAGCTCGAGACGGGTAGAAGCCTCGAACGTCATGACGACGACGAGCTTCCCAAGCACACCTCGCGTCGTGAGGCTACACCGTCAAAGAAGAAGAAGAAGTAAGCGAAGGCCCCACCAAAGAGGAAGACGAGGCCGGCGAAACAGGCATCTCCGCCTCGTTTGGCGAGTAGTTCCGACGCCACCAGCCTGGCCAGGGATGAAGCGCCACAGACGACAACAGCACTAGATGCCACTGCCGCCCTGAGTAAGGTACCTCTGGCCTCGCTTCCCCTCCCATTCGCCCCAGTCTCTAGGTTGGGGGCTTCTCCAGCCGCGGCAGCTTCGCCTCCCAGGAGAGCTCCTGCCGAAGTCGTTTCGGAGGCTCCTGTCGCAGCCTCGTCGATGAAGAGGCCGTCCCTGTCTTGGGCGCATGATGTTTTGGAGATGGCCCTCAGTCGGAAACTGGGCCCCGAACTGGAGAAGCCAGCCAGCATCCGCACGGGGCTGCGGTTCATACCAGTCGCCAAGTGAGTTTTGTTCACCTGCCTTGCCTTTCGTTGTACTCGAACTATTTTGCTCATGTAATCAATTCGCAGGACTCGAGTTAAAAAGATAGGACACCCGTCCGTGGCCAAAGTTCCGCCAGTCGTCGCCGAGGAGGACTCCTCTTGGAAGAGGAAGGCTGATGAGGTCACTGCCCCGCAGACAGTGCCAAGAAGGCCAAGGGCGACGATGTCGTCACGGTGTCTGACAACATGATGGTTGATTCGAGTGGTCCTACGACGGAGGCGGCCTTGAAGATCAAGGAGGGTGCTTCCTCGCCTTGGGTGGCCGAGTCGTCTTATCTTGGTGCTGGCGCATCCACCGGGACCTTCCCCCGCTTCATGGCCAGAGCGGCTACGGCGAGTGGTACCACGCCATCGAGCCGCGTACCTGGGGTCGCCGAAACGGAGATCGAGCAGCGTCGCGGGCACACTCTGGCTCTTCTCGCGTCCGTGGACGCGCTACAGCTCCATGGCATGCTTGGTGCAGCCATCCAGGTATGTCCAGTCCCCGAGGATCGGGCCACTGAATTTCAGTGGTCAGATTCTTTTGGTGTTTTGTTTTTATTTCTAGCACCCAGTCCTCGAGTGCGCAATCGCTGAATTTCAGCGGGTGGGCACTTAGGATTTTTGATCTCCAGTCCCCGAGTGTCCAGTCGCTGAATTTCAGCTGGTGGGCACTTAGGATTTTTGATCTTCAGTCCCCGAGTGTCCAGTCGCTAAATTTCAGCGGGTGGGCACTTAGGATTCAGTTGTTGTTAACTGTTTGACTTGTGCACAGGGCTTGCAGCGTGAGTGAGCCGACCGGCTTGCTGCGAAGTGTCGCGCGGAGAAGGAACTTGTTGCCGTCCAAGAGGCGAACAAGGGACTCCAGGCGATTGCTGCGAAGGCAGAGGAGGTCCGCCAGGGCCTTGTCCCGGCGAGTGAACTAACGGCGGCTCTATCTGCGTTGATTTCGGCTGAGAAACGGATCGCCGACCTTGAGCGCAAGCTTAAGGAAGAAGGAGGAAGCGAGTTCAGCGGATGGGCGAGCCAAGGCTGCTGTTACGGCCGCCGCTGAAGAGCGTAAGGTCTCTGACGCCCTCGTTGCTGGGCTACAAGACGACTACTCCTCTCTTCAAAGATTCATCACGGGTCTCTGCCGTCCTTTGATTGGTAAGTGTGCCTGCCTCTTCCTATAGTAGTTGCATTGCGTGATCTTTGTTGTACTCACTGCCACCCTCTGTCCACAGGTCGGATTATCGACAGCTCGGAAGAGGCACAGTCGTACGACGCGCGCCAGTGTGTGGCCACTCTGGTCGACTCGGCCACGTTGTCCGCGGCTTGCATTCGGGCGTATCTTCAGGAGATGTCGCCCACGGAAGTGATTCCCAGCGATCTCCTCGACGTGTGGCGGTATCTGGAGAAGGCGCCGTCAGTCGTCGAGTTCATGACGCGGCCGGCGTTCCGGCGCGGGACGGCAACGGCGCTTAGCCTTGGGCTCGCCCACTTTCCAGAGGATTTATATCTGGACGACGTGACAAGTGGCTACCCCTCGTCGACGGGCTCGGTGGATATTGACGAGGTGCTGAAGCTGACAGACCGTGCCGCGGTATACTCCGATCGTGTCTGGGCGATGGGCGACCTCCTTCCTTATCAGGAGACGACCGTCGCTCCCAACGATCCTGAGCCGCCGCACCGGGACTTCAAGATCGAGCAGCCCTTCCGTGCGGCGATGGCGTGTGAGCTGACGACGTACCCGTCGAACCCGTACACACCCTTCATTCGCAACCGCAAGGGTGGGGGCGAGTCGACATCGAAGCCTGCGGAATAAAACATTGTGCCCTGGGGCGTTAGTAGCAGTTCGGCCATTGGGCGCAACTTGTATTTTGTAACAACTTTGGTCTGCTATAATGGGATTTCGCGTTATTTTGTGAGTTGTCTTGCGATTGTGATTGATGATTGAACGAGTCCCCGAGCGCGTCCGCCCTTTTTATGGGGTTTACCTCGTTTGTTATGTGTTTGTGGTTTCGAGTGTTTTGTCGGTTGTTTTGTTATTGAGGTCGACTCGCCCGAGCTTGGAAAGCTAGTCGCAGGGCGACTCCCATGAGTGCTCTTTACTTCCGTTTTCCCTTGCGCGAACGAGGTCGGGTAGCCGAGTCCTCGAGCGTGGTACTTGGTGGTTCTAGTCGCGGCTCTAGGGTGGGTGAGGACTGGGCGCGTCAGAGTGAGCGCATCACTCCTGCCTGGCCCGTCGGGTCAGTCGCATGGCGAGTCCTGGGCATGCTCTCGTACTTGGCGTTTTTCCCTAGCCGCTCGTGCTTAACAGGTCTTTAGTCCCCGAGCGTGGTACTTGGTCGTTCGAGTCGCTGTGTCGAGGATGCGGAGGATCGTGGTCGCTGTGAGGAGCGAAGGCCGTTTTCTTGGCTCGTTAAGCCAGTCGAGCTAGGCGTCTCCAATGGGGCTCCGGGTAGGCGTTTTTCGTGGACGTGGTGAGTCCTGGGGTAACCCAGTGCCCTCGCAACACACTAATTGGCCGTGCCGGTCGCTGAACCAGAGGTTGACTTCTGCAGTTAGCTTGACACTTGTTATTACGAGTGCGAGTGGCACAATACACGGAGAGTAGACGCAATTTGTGGTAACCGATACGTTTTATTTCATAGCTAGTGGAGGGTACATGTATGGAGTTCTAGGAGTAGAACTTCCGTAGGAGGTTTACATTCCACGGTCGCTTGACGTCGAGTTTCCCATCTCCGCGGACGTCGGTGAGGTAATAGGCGTCGTTGCCGAGTACTCGCCCGATGGCGAATGGTCCCTCCCACGGGGGGGAGAGCTTGTGCATACCCTTCTTGTCCTGGATGAGGCATAGCACCAGGTCGCCTTCCTGGAAAGTGCGAGTCCTCACCCGCCGGCTATGGTAGCGGCGGAGGCCTTGCTGGTAGATGGCAGTGCGGGAGCGAGCTAGGTCACGTGCCTCATCGAGTTTATCGACTCCATCCTGGCGTGCAAGTTCGTTCGCAGCCTCCGTGTAGTGGACGACCCTTGGCGAGTCGTGCTCTAGGTCGGTGGGCATGACTGCCTCAGCGCCATACACCATGAAGAAGGGGGTGAACCCTGTCGACCTGTTGACCGAGGTGCGGATGCCCTAGATGACGGAGGGTAGGTCCTCGACCCAGCACCCGGCGGTGCGCTCGAGTGGTACTTGGAGTCGTGGCTTCAGGCCATGGAGGATGCTCTAGTTGGCCCGTTCCACCTGGCCGTTGGACTCCGGGTAGGCGACTGAGGCGAGGTCGAGTCGGATGTGATGTTCCTCGCAGAACTCGGCCATGGCTCCTTTGGCGAAGTTGGTGCCGTTGTCCGTGATGATGATGTTGGGGAACCCGTATCGATATATGAGCTCGCGTAGGAACTTGGTGGCGGTCTTCCCGTCGCATTTCCGGACTAGCTTGGCCTCCACCCACTTTGTGAATTTTTCGACCACAACCAGGAGGTGGGTGAAGCCGGAGGGGGCCTTTTTAAAGGGCCTACCATGTCCATGCACCACACGGCGAACGACCAGGTGATGGGGATTGTCTTGAGCGCTGAACTCGGCACGTGTGTCTAGTTGGCGTACTTCTGGCACCCAGCGCACCGCTGGACAATGTCGACGGCGTCTGCGTGTGCGGTGGGCCAGTAGAAGCCGTCCCGCATAGCCTCTGCGACCAGAGAGCGGGCGCCGACGTGGTGGCCGCAGTCGCCGGAGTGGATGTCGTGGAGGATTTTGCGTCCTTCGACGGGTTGGACGCAGCGTTGGAACACGCCAGTCACGCTGCGGTTGTGGAGCTCGCCGTCGATGATGAACAAGAATTTGTAGCGACGTGCTATCATCCGGGCATCTGTTTCTTCTGCCGGCAAGGTGCATCCCACTAGGTAGGCGATGTACGGTGTAGTCCAGTCTTCTGGCTCGGCGATGAGTGCGACCAGGGCTGCCTCTGGTTGCAGCGGGACTCCGATGTCGATCTCCCTTGGGGGAGAGACGGAAGGCTTGGTGATGGTGTCGAGGAAAACTCCGGCGGGTGGTGCGAGTCGAGCCGAGCCGATACGAGAGAGTGTGTCGACCTCCTCGTTCTTCCGGCTGTCGATCCACTCGACAGAATAGCCAGCGAAGTGTCCGCCCAGCTTGTCCACTGCTTGGCAGTATGCCGCCATGGTGGGGGAGACGGCGTCGCAGGTACCAGCGACCTGCCCAGCGACGAGGTCGGAATCTCCGTAGCAGCGTAGGCGGTTGACATTCATCTCCTTGGCAGCTCGCATGCCATGGAGTAGTGCCTCATACTCGTCCATGTTGTTGGTGCAGGGGGTGAAGTCGAGGCAGAGGACGTAGCAGAGCTTGTCGCCATTCGGGGAAGTCAGGACGACCCTGCTCCTGCGCCGTCTTCATTCTTGGAGCCGTCAAAGTGCAGGCTCCAATAGTGGAGGTACGGCAGCTTTTCCGGCTGCTGGGCCTCTTCCCAGTCGGCGATGAAGTCCGCGAGATCCTGCGACTTGATCGCTTTGCATGGCTCATACTTGATGTTGTGGACACCGATTTCGACGGCCCACTTGGCGAGTCGCCCGATCGCCTCACGGTTGCGGATGATGTCCTGCAAGGTGCTAAGGATACGACCGTGATCGGGTGCTCCTGGAAGTAGTGCGGCAGTCGCCGCTGTGCTCTGAAGACCGCGTATACCAGTTTCTGGTATTGCGGGTATCGCTGGCGCGACTCGGTGAGGACCTCGCTGATATAGTACACCGGTCGCTGTACTGGGTGCTCCTTTCCTTCCACTGGCCGCTCGACGACCATGACGACGCTGACGACGCGCTCGGAAGCCGCGACGTAGACCAGCATGGGTTCTTTGTCGACGGGGGCGGCGAGTAGCACCTTCTCGAGGTCGCGGAGCGCGTCGTCCGCCTCCTTGTCCCACTAGAAGGTGGGGTTCTTGTGCATCAGGCAGTATAGGGGCATCTACTTTTCGCCCAATTGGGGGATGAAGGAACTAAGAGCCGCGACTCGCCCGGCCAGCATCTGGACGTCGCGCAGGCACTCAGGTTTGCCGAGTCGAGCGATCGTGTCGATCTTGGTGGGGTTCGCCTCGATCCCGCGCTTGGAGATGACGTAGCCCAGTAGTTTCCCTGCTGGACACCGAAGGTGCATTTGCCTGGGTTTAGCTTTATCTTGTATTTCCGCAGGTTGGCGAATGTTTCCGCCAGGTCGGCAAGTAGGTCGCTCTGGCGAGCGGACTTCACAACCACATCATCGATGTAGACGTGGATATTGTGGCCAATTTGGCTTGCAAGGCATTCCTGCATGCACCGCTGGTAGGTCGCCCCGACGTTCTTGAGGGAGAAGGTCATGGCGGTGTAGCAGAAGGCTCCGAATGGCGTGATGAACGCCGTCTTTTCCTCGTCCTCGACAACCATTTTTATCTGGTTGTACACAGAGTAGGCGTCGAGGAAACACAGCGACTCGGAGCCCGCGGTGGAATTGATTATTTGGTCGATCCGCGGGAGGACGAATTGCTCCTTTGGACAGGCACTGTTTAAGTTTGTGTAGTCGATACACATCCTCCAGGTCCCATTTTTATTTTTGACCAGGACTGGGTTTGCCAGCCACTTGGAGTATTTGATTGGCTGGATGAAGACTGCAGTGAGTAGACGCTGCACCTCCTCGGCGATGGCTCGGTGGCGCTCTTCATTGAAGGGCCGCAGCGACTGCTTGACAGGTCGCACTTTAGGGTTAGCGTTGAGTTTGTGCTCAGCAAGTTCCCTAGGGACACCAGGAATGTCAGAGGGCTTCCATGCAAAGATGTCCCTGTTCTCACGGAGGAACTCGATGAGCGCGCCTTCCTATGCTGGGCTCATGCCCGTCCCAATCGTCACCGTTTGGCTGGAGTTGCCTGGGACCAGCTCGACGACGCGGGTGTGCGTCGTTGCCTCAAAGGATGAGGTGTTGCCGCCTTCCGAGTTGGGCTTCTTGAGTATAGTGGGGTCGTCGTTGTTGACCCCACTCGCGTACTTGGCGAGCTCGTCGGCGTGGTTGGCCTCAGCCGCGATGACGGCGTCGGCGAATTCGGCTCGTTTGGCCTCGCACTCGGCGGCCATGTCGGGGTTGCCGTGTATGGTGATGACGCCACGCGGTCCGGGGAGCTTCATCGCGTTGTACGCGTAGTGGGGCGCCGCCATGAACTTGGCGAACGCCTGGCGCCCCAGGACGTAGTGGTAGGGGCTGTCGAAGGGCACCAGCTCGAAGATGACTGGCAGCGTGACCTTGCCGATCGGGTACGCCTTCCGACCGGGGACGATGCCGTGGAAAGTGGTGTAGGTCGTCTCGACCATCGACTGCGGTAGCCGAAGTCGCCTGAAGGTGTCCAGGTACAGGATGTTGATGGATCTGCCGCCGTCCATCAATGTCTTGGGGAGCTAGTAGTCTCCCACCTTGGGCTTGACCACCAGGGCGACTCGGCCTAGGTGCTCGATGTGTGGCGAGTGGTCCTGGCGGCTCCAGGTGATGGGTTGCTCCGACCAGTTGAGGAACTGGGGAACGTCCACCTGGGCCACCGCGTTGACAGCGACGGCACGGGCGATGACCTTCTTCTCGCGCTTCGTGTTGAAGCCTGTGAAGGTGTGGAGCGAGCCGGCCACGCTGCCGAATTTTCCGCCATTTGGCGGGTTGTTGTCGGGGTCCTCCCACGCTCGCCGTGCCTTCTCGATCTCCTTGAGAGAGTGGCAGTCGGCGGTCGTGTGCGTGGCGGGCTTCCCTTCCCTGCTGTGAAACGCACAAGGTTGGTTATGGAGGGCCTCGGGGTCGAACCTTGGTTTCGCCTTGTAGTTGCCGCCATCGCGGCGTTGCCCTCCGTCGCGGCGGAAGCTCTTGGGCTCGCGCTACGCGTGCCCAGCGTTGGCGACGAAGTCGACTGGCCCGTCACTGCGGCGCTTGCCGGTGAGGCGAGTGTTGCTGTAGCGTAGGTCGGACTGTCGTCCGTTGTCGTTGCCGTTCGCGCGACGTTGACCTCCCGACTCGTCGTCGGTTTCCTGGTTTGGGTCTTCCTCCGCGTATCTTTTGGCGATCTCAAGGAGGTCTGGTATGTTGTCGAGTGTGCGGTATGCTCGTTTGAGCTTGGCGACCAAGGGCTCGTAGCGGCACGAGGTCTTGAAGCAGTGGATCGCGGTGTCCGGGTGGATGCCAACCGCGTTGTACCATAGTTCTTTCCATCGTTGGACCCAACTGCGGGTCGACTCACGGGGTCCCTGGACGCATCGTTCCAGGTCCTCGATGGTGGTGGCGACCGACTCGTTGATGGGCAGATTGGATCTCGCCGCAGAACACCGTCCAGACCGGCCAGGCCCCACGGTGGGCGCCACTGTCGTGGGAATGACCACGGCAGATGCTGCAATCGGCAGCGAGTAGTAGAACATGGGGCAAGGGCGGCAGCCATCTGCGGTGCGAGATGAGGGCGGAGACACACAGTGTTTTACCCAGGTTCGCCCCCCCGGAGGGTAAATACCTACTCCTGCTAGATTGTATTATGATGGAAGTACAATGGGGCGAGCTCGACGGCTAGGCGGCGAGTCGCTTGGGTGGATGATGGAACGTATCCTCTACACGCCCTGTAGGGAGGTTTATATAGACTCACCCCACTAGGGTTTACATATCTCAACCGAATCAGTTAAGGTTTCGGCACTCGTTTAACCTAATCCGACTGGGCCTATCTACTCTCCTGGGCCTTCAGCTTCCAGTCGCTTGGATCCATGCCAGGTCTTGATACAGTCGCCGTCCTGCAGGCCCACTCGCCAGTTCCTGGGCCAATCGGAAACGACCTGCTGGGTATACCCCAGTAGGCATATCCCCATCAATGTCTACTAGAAGAGAACTTGCAAGCTTCCGTGATCATCAAGCTCACATTTCTATGGTTGAACCAAAGAAGATCTTTGATGCTCTTGAAGATCCCGATTGGGTAGTTGCAATGCATGAGGAATTAAATAACTTTGAGCGCAACAAGGTTCAGAAGCTAGTAGAGAAACCCAAAGAATGCCGCAATGTTATAGGCACCAAGTGGATTTTCAAGAACAAACAAGACGAAAATGGAATTTTTGTGAGGAATAAAGCAAGGCTAGTTGCTCAGGGATTCTCTCAAGTGGAAGGAATCGATTTTGGCAAGACTTATGCTCCTGTGGCTCATCTTGAGTCCATCCGTATCCTTCTTGCCTATGTCGCCCATCATAATTTTAAATTACAGCAAATGGATGTTAAGAGTGTGTTTCTTAATGGTCCACTACATGAGTTGGTATACGTCAAGCAACCCCCGGGATTTGAGGACCCTAAATTTCCGAACCATGTCTACAAACTCGATAAGGCGCTCTATGGCCTTATACAAGCCTCACGTGCGTGGTATGAGCACCTTAAAGAACTTTTGTTATACCATGGATTCAAAGTTGGGCAAATCGATCCTACTCTTTTTATTAAGAAGGTCAATGGGGAGCTTTTTGTATGCCAACTATATGTAGACGAAATTATTTTTGGCTCTACTAACCAAGCTTTTAACGATGAATTTTCAAAGCTTATGACTGACAGGTTTGAGATGTCT
Source organism: Avena sativa (assembly GCA_916181665.1). Lineage (NCBI taxonomy): Eukaryota > Viridiplantae > Streptophyta > Magnoliopsida > Poales > Poaceae > Avena > Avena sativa. The sequence continues at coordinate 17,077,600 of OV702296.1, forward strand.
ATGATGGGAGAATTGAGGTTCTTTCTTGGATTCGAGATCAAACAACTTAGAGAGGGAGCTTTCATTAATCAAGCTAAGTACATCCAAGACATGCTCAAGAGGTTCAAGATGACAGATTTCAATGGGGTTGCTGCTCCAATGCAAACAAAGTGTCATCTTGAGCTTAATCCGAAGGGTAAAGACGTGGACCAAAAGGTATACCGATCCATGATCGGATCTCTCCTTTACCTTTGCGCATGTAGGCCCAATATCGTGTTGAGTGTAGGAGTGTGTGCAAGGTACCAAGCCTCTCCTAAAGAAAGCCACTTAATGGCAGTCAAGAGAATCTTCAGATATTTGGTTCATTCCCCAAATTTTGGTTTATGGTATCCCAAAGGCTCTAGTTTCTCTCTATGTGGTTACACTGATTCATATTGGGCTGGTGCAAAGATGATCGAAAATCAACTTCTAGTGCATGTCAATTCTTGGGCAGGTCTCTAGTGTGTTGGTCTTCTAAGAAACAAAATTGCATATCACTCTCAACCGCCGAAGCTGAATATGTTGCTGGTGCAAGTACTTGTACACAATTATTTTGGATTAGGCAAACTTTAAAGGAATATGGTGTCATTTGGGACAAAGTTCCTCTTTTATGTGACAATGAAAGTGCTATCAAAATTGCTTACAATCCGGTGCAGCATACAAGAACAAAACATATTGAGATTCGAAATCATTTCATTCAGGATCATGTTGCTCGTGGCGATATTGCACTTTCTTTTGTGAGACGAAGAATCAACTTGCTAATATCTTCACGAAGCCTCTTGATGAAGCAAGATTTTGTTATTTGAGGAATGAGCTAAATATCATAGATTCAAGGAGCTTGGCTTAACTATCCTTGCACACTCACTTACTCTCATTCATGTATTTGGCTTAGATACAAGCATAGACATAGGGGGAGTGTGGTCCTAATTGATTTGGCCAACCCTCCCCCCATAATGCCGAAAGCATAGAAAAATCAATTCCCTTAATATCATTTTGTGATATGTGGGTTATTGATGAGAATTTTTTTGAACTCAAGATACATCTTTGCGGTGTCATGCCATGCGCTCCAACATGGTGGCTTCGGCCACCACCCTCTTCCTTGAGAAGAGTTGGTTCCTAGTGGATCTCTTTGGGTTTTCTTGCATATCCTTTGTTCTTATGGAAAACACACCCAATTTTGGCTTTTGTTTGATTTGTTCTTGCAACTTTCGGTGCGTAGTACCATCTCAATTTGTTGCTCTAAACCCAAGAGGGCAAAGTTACGACAGTTTTACCGTGGCATAACTTTTTTTTGCAGAAAAAGTAGAAATTGTTGTTTGTTAATTTTCCAAAAAACTAGACCACATTATCTACCTAAATATGAAAGGATTTTATTTTTTGAAGTGTTTTCATTTTCTTTTATTTCTTGCAAGGCTAAAAAGATGATCCACGAGCGGGGGGCGGGGGGGGGGGGGGGGGTTGGAGTTGGTGCAGGCCACTTTGCCGTAGGGCACTAGGATAGAGTGCCCTACAGCTAAGTTGACCCAGCTGCTGCAACACACAGCCCCGTAGCGCACTAGGGCGGAGTGCCCTACGGCTAAGTTTCACACCCGTAGCGCACGTCGACCAAGTGCGCTACGGGTATGTGGTCTGTGGCCATATGTGTCATGGCCCATACATAGCCGTGGAGCACCACCCCCATGTGCGTCACGCTTACGATAGTTAGCCGTAGGGCACCTGTGAGCAGTGCGTCACGCCTGTTTTACCCGTGGGGCACTTCAACCACGTGAGCCACGGATTTGCGAATTACCGATAGCCCTTTTCCTAGTAGTGGCACCCCAAGAGTTTGCTGGCGCATTGGGGTTATGCCCCCCACCCCTTCCTGTCGTGGTATTGCACGGCAGATGCTACTAGGGGTAGCTTACGTAGAGGGAGCAAGGCGACGCAGGAGAATCCGGGAGCGAGATTGGCACACGATGTACCCAGGTTCACATCCCCTCGGTGGTGGATCGCTACGTCCTGCTATCAATCCAATATATGATCATAGATTGGTTTACATGGGAGCCGCCGTCGGCGGAGGGAGAGACTAGATCTAATCTAATATGGGAGAGCCTGCCTCGTGGGGGTGCGAACCTGGGTACATCGTGTGCCAATCTCGCTACCGGATTCTCCTACGTCGCCTTGCTCCCTCTACGTAAGCTACCCCCAGTAGCATCTGCCGTGCAATACCACGACAGTTGGCGCCCACCGTGGGGCAATCAGTGCTTGGAGGGTGATAATCCGGGCGAGATCCATCACCATCGTCGGCTGGCCAGATTGCATCTGGTCGCTCATCTGCGCGGGTGCAGGCTACTTCTTCCTCACCGATTGCAGGAGCTCACCCGTCGCCTCGCCTGAAAGGTGTCTTCGGGCGACTCGAGAGCTAGGGAGCCGATCAAATCTGATCTTGCTGCCACCCAGCGTGGCCAAGACACGTGACGACGCTGGCTTGGAAAAATCTGCCGCATGCAAACATGCATGATGGACATGCAAATTTGCAAGATCGATCCAAGTGGCTGAGTTTCCTAGACAATCCCCTTTCTCTCATAATTCTTCTGTCGATGCATTATTTAATTTAATCTAATCATGTATGTATATTGTCTGTATGTTATCTTTGGGAGGATTTGATAGATGCAGGATTGAATCGGATGTACTGCCGGCCGGCAATCGCTATGGAGCCGTGCGTTCATCAAACATGGCGTGGCTAGACCTGAGTTGCAGCGCAAGCGGCGGCCGCCGAAGATCAAAGTTCCGTTAATATATGGACAAGCTGATCCAGCCAATTTAGGTACGTACTAGTTTTTAATTGGGAATTACAACACCTCACAAAACTATCGCATGCCCTGTGCTATTTGCCTTCTTTTTCGGTTCATGTCAGATTAAACTATCAATACTAATCATTGTCGTTTTCTTCATAAACCTGTATGGAATAAATCTGGGAACTGCCCGAGTCTGCCTCGAGACTAGGGGCGTTTGTTTTCCGGACGGGATCTCTCGCCGTGACGGTGACCAGGTCGCACCGGGTCGAGCGTACGGCACAAAAACTGCCAACAGCGACTTGGGGTTGGAGCTGATCGATCATGTCTGGTTGCTAACAACAGCGACAGGCGCATGTACAGACGATGACTCGATAAGTCAGGGGCACGTAACCAACCATGATCAGCTTGCTTGAGATTTGCCGATTACACCAAGTTGGTTTCACATGCCGGCAAGTTCAATTACCTCAACACGATTCGGAGATCCGGTCGGACATGCTGCCGTGGCCACTTCGGAAGACTCCATCGATTGTGCTACCACAAGCTGCTTCACCGTCGTAGCTGTCTACAATTCCGCCATTGACGACTCGGCTATGGCCGAATAATCTTCTCCCAGTTGATCTTATTTTAAATATTTTATTTGTATACTAATAATCTTTTTACTAAATGTGTGTTGATGCATATGTGCGGAGAAGAAGCAAATTGCACTCTCGCGGCCCGGATGCATGCGGCACGCCTACCCGCCGCGTACTCGCCACGTCCGGCGACTCGTTCATCGCGGACTCGACATGCTTCGGACCTCGCCTAAACGCGGACACGCTTAAACGCGGACTCGCTAGGCTCGGGGACTTGCCCGTTGCAGACTCGCCTGCCGAGTCGACATCGCCATAGCACGATCTCTGTCCGCCGCGTCAACTTCGCCATAGCGCGACCTCCGTCCACCGTGTTGACTCCGTGTCCGCCGTGTCGACTTCGCCATAGCGTGACCTCTGTCCGCCACGTGGACCCCGTGTCCGCCGCGTCGACTTCGCCATAGCGCGACCTCCATCCGCCGCGTCGACCCCGTGTCCGCCACGTCGACCCTTTCCGGCTACGTAGAATGCATATGCCGTGCCTACTAAGGGACCTTCATCGTCCGAGTCGCCACAGAGGGTCACATGCCACGCTGCATGGACTCACCACTGGGATTCTCTTCCCCTCGGGAAAAATAAATTCGCCTTTGTCAACCTTTGAAAGAGCGACTCACAATGGCCAAGTAGTGCGGACGAGGACTCGCAAACCGAGCCTCAGATCGTCCATGAAAAACGCTAACCGAGAGCCATCATTGGATTCGCCTTGCTCGACTGGCCTTCCGGGCCATGACAAATGGTAGTGCTACACAAACAGCACCATGTCCTCGTCAACCTTAGACAGTGCGACTCGCACGGCTAAGTATTGCGGACGAGGACTCGCAAACCGAGCCTCGGATCGTCCAGGAAGAACGCCAAGCCGAGAGCCATCTTTGGAGTCGCCATGCGACTGGCCCCCCGGGCCAAGACGAGAGAATCGCTAACAGAAACAGCACAATCAACATCATCGCGGACTCGCAATCATCGTGGACTCGCCACGCTCGGGGACTCTCCCCTCGCGGACTCGCAATCATCGCCACTCGCCGCGCTCGGCAGCAACCACTACTATTTTCTGAATATGGATCTCTAAAGAGCCTCAAGTCGCCTCTACAAGCCAACTCGAGCCTCGGGGACTACTCCTAGGCCATGCGGCGTGTACGCGTGGTTCCACGACCGCGGCTCGCCCTCTCCGACTCTCCACCACGGACTCGCCCTCGCGTACTCAACGCGCTTGGGGACTCACCCTCGCGTACTCGACACGCTCGGGGACTCACCCTCGCGTACTCGACACGCTTGGGTACTCGCCATCGCGGACTCGCCCTCGCGTACTCAACACGCTCGTCGACTCGCCACCGTGGACTCTCCACTCGCGTACTCTCCACGCTCGGGGACTCGTGGCCACGGACACTCGCCCTCGCGTACTCAACGCACTCGAGGACTCGCCACCGTGGACTCGCCCTCGCGTACTCAACACGCTCGTCGACTCGCCACCGTAGTCTCGCCCTCGCATACGCCACACGCTCGCGGACTCGCCGGTCGCTCGACCTCGCCACTCGCCGCGCTCGGGGACTCGGCACGCTCCACGTTCGAGGACTCGCCGCAACTGGCAGCTTCACCGACACCCTGCGTCTTTCGCCAACTGGCCATCACCAACTGGCTCACGCCGACCGCCTCCCGCTTCACGGTTCTTTTCTCTATTCAGGAGCTCGTCGCCGATTCGCCACGACTCATCGTCAAGACTCTCCGCGCCCTGCCTCAAGCCCGCGTCGAATCGACAATGCGCTTGGGGACTACTGATGGGGGAATACCAATCGGGGTATACCCACGAAGCGGAGTCGCCAGCTGGGTCGAGCCGACTGAAACCTATCCCTGAGCGGGTCGACTCGCCCAATTCGGCGACTGGCGCATGCTGGACCCAGACGACTGGCGCCGACTGGAGGCCCAAGACGACGACTTGGATACAAAGCCCACCAAATACTTGTAAACCCTAACTGGCTGCATATATAAAGCCACCAGGGGCACCCCCACGGGGTAGGCTCTCCCATATTAGATTATATCTAGTCTCTCCCTCCGCCGACGGCGGATCCCATGTAAACCAATCTATGCTCATATACTGGATTGATAGCAGGACGTAGCGATCCTCCACCGAGGCGATGTGAACCTGGGTACATCGTGTGCCAATCTCGCTTCCGGATTCTCCTATGTCGCCTTGCTCCCTCTACATAAGCTACCCCCAGTAGCATCTGTCGTGCAACCGTGCAATACCACGACACTTCCTCCATTCATGTGGGTGGATCTCCCACTCACAAAAGCCTCTTCATTTCTCCACTCAAAATCCCAGTCAAAAAATCCCATTAAATTTCCACCAAATTCAATGCAATCTCTCTTTAAATAAAACTCCTTTTATTTATTTATTCTGAATTTTGTCAATTACATTAATGGACAAACATTTTCATAAAACCCCTTGCTAGTATTCTATTCAACATGCAGAAACACTTTCTGCAATTTCACCCGAAACAATTCCGGTGTCTAGTGAAATAAATTTCTGAACTTTTTAAATCTTTTTGTCAAGAAACTATTTGTTCCAAATGTTGTCGATGTATCTTAAGTGTGTCACCCTATGGTTCGTGAATAATGCGGACATGATTGAGACCCCTCTTAGATCAATAATCAAAAGCGGGACCTGTATAGCCATATTGACTCCCACACATTCAACGATGACTTCTTGTGACCGTGAGAACCTTTTACGCTATAATCTTAATCCCTTTGTCTCACAATATAGTACATGTCTGAGATTTGCTCATCGGTATCTTCATATATAGTTTGATCTTGTTGCTGACATGTACTCTTTTCTCGTTCCCGTGATATAACATTCTAGTGATCAAATCACTTGCTTGCAAGATAACCAATATGATATCACCGAGAGGTCCCAGAATATATCTATCTGTCATCAGGATGGACAAATTTCACTCTTGATCCATGGGCCTCAACATAACACCTTCGTAGCACTAAAACCATATTTATAGTCACCCTGGTAAGGTGTGACGTTTGATGTTATCAAGATACTCTTCTAGTGTTAGTGATTGACATGATCTCATGGTATAACGATTAGGATTACTTCATATGATGTTATAGCAATATAAACACAGTGACTTTGATTGTAATGCTATACTTCAGACGAATGTTCATCACACAATTCCAATAATGTTGTGACCTCGTTATTAAAAACATCCAGTGTTCATGATCAGGAAACCTTGATCATCTTGTTAATCAACGAGCTAACTTATAAGAGAGGCATAACTAGGAACTTAACATTTATAGATTAAACACACATGTATTAACGTTTCTGTATTAATACAATTATATCATGCAAAATAAACATTTATCATATACTTGGAATATACATAATAACAATATTATTATTGTCTCTCAGGACATATTCCCTTCACCTACATATCAAGGAAATATAGACAAACACCATGGAACACATATTTGTATTACATGATTGATCTTATCTATGCAACGTCCCACTAATCACCTCATGCCTACACTTATGATCACTGAAAGTTACAACTGAAATCTTTTCGGGTTAAAACTAGATATCCGCTACTACTATTTATTATTCTCCTCTGCTTCTTTGATTCAACTACTACATTCACCTTTTTTGAGAATATTGATACACATGTGTGGTTAGGAGTGATGTCTCAATTCTAATTTCTTGTTGGTATTCTTGTTGCTCCCCATATGTCAAACTATAAATTTGCATAATACTTCCCATCGAAGATTTCAACTATCCCCGACACTTGTCGGTATTAGGAGGCTTGGGTGGTAGCTAGGATTTTGCCACAAGAGTCGTCCTAGGAGCAACACAGAGGCAATATTTTCATCACTTTTCACATGCTAATATTGTCGATGATATATGGGACCAACACTTATGCATATGGTCCTATATACCCCATCCATGACCTGCTTTGGAACTCCACTGACCCCACTAGGTCTTGAGATTCCTTGTATTTTTTGTTTTTCCATACCAATATAATCGCAAGGAAAGAATAAGGTTCACACATTTGATCGGACGAACCAAGGAAAGTAGATAGAAATACTTACATGTGGGCCTAATCTCTAGTACGATACAATACTCTTGAGTTATTTGGAAGTGTGGTATCTAAGGAAGCCTCCACTTAGGACACCAAAAGTGTCTATTACAGGTCTAGGAGGACATGCCAGAGTCTTTTATTCGCCCAATAGGTGCTAGTGCATCCAAGAGTGGACCCATTTTGCGGTTCGGATGGTCTAGTTTCTACACGTGGGAGGTGGCCATTTATGGTATCCGGCATGCTTCCCGCTCACGGCTTCTTTTCTTTCCCATATGAGGCCCTTACCTCCGCTCTCCCTCCCCCCCCCCCCCCCGGCCGCACCATTTCCTACTCGGCCGATCCGTTTCCCACCCCTTCTTCCCGCCTATGCCCTTCTCCTATAAGAGCTCGCCACGGTGGGTGGAGATGCCAAAAAACCGTATCAAAGGTATGCTGGGTATAACAGGCTGATGACTCCCAAGATCTCTTATCGACGGAGTCGTTTGGCACCTCGATGTCGACTCATCACATCCTGGGGTTGAAGAAGGTCCCAAGGGTTCGGTTGCCATGCATATATGCCTCGCCATTACCCCACAACTTGGTCCCAGCTGAGCCATTTCATGCACACCACCCACCCATGCACACCGTCATTGGACTGTGATGGTCACAAGGAAGAGGAGGAGTTGGATGATTTTGACTTTGAGGGCACCCGCGATCTGTAACCACTGAGCGTGACCATTGGGATAAAGGATGCGGAGGACCAGCAGTGCCAGGTGGAATTGGCCGTCAAGAGGGTCGAGGGTATGGTGGCGGAGGCCGCACCCTCGCCGTGGTGAAACAAACCAAACAACACAAGAAAGTGACCCGCAAGGAGATAACCAAGAGGGAGGAGCGCGTCTGCATTGCCGAGATGCTGGCAACCCGACACTGGCGCAGGAAGAAGGAAATGTTCCATGAAGACATGGAGGGACGAGCATAACTAGATAGAGATAAATAAACTAAATTCACTTCACTTCTTCTTGAGAAATAACAGAAAGTTTAAATATAGAACATGTTTCTTCAATCATATATTAATGATTCAGCACAATCTTACTTCCATCACCTAATTTTTTTCTTTGAAAATGGCTTTAATAGCAACAACGGGAATTTGAAACTCTTTTTCCGGCTCAGAAGGATTATAAACATCTTTGTTATGAGAAGAGTGAAAATTATTGTAAAGTGAGGTACTTAAAACCTAGTACCCAAAATAGCAATGGTAAAATAAACATTAGATAATAAAACAACTTTCAAGTTCTCTTACCGAACCGGCTTACTAATAGCGCTACAGTAGTCCTCGGCGACGGTACCAGAAAAGTATCTTGATGACTCTCAAGTGCAGGAGATTCAGTTGTAGTATCTTTCAATTAGAAAAGATTGTCGAACAAATGAGGAGGTTAAAGTATTTTTTAGCAAATGCAGCAAGTGAAACAATAAAAGCTACAACAGTTTTGGATTTTTGTTTATACATTGTGGTAAATTAAATTGTGGTCAGTGTAAATAACAAGAAAGTAAATTGCAAGAATGTAAATTATCTTTTCAGAGAAATCCTAGTCCGCTAAGTGTGCAAGAGGACAAGCTCGATTGTGTACTTTATATGTGACGAACGTTCATGCGGGCAACATGGATTCATTTAGCATAAAGATTTCTATAATAGCATGATAAGCATTATATCAAGTTTTATTCCCGGTGCATATAGCCTAAAATAGGTGTAGCCATATACATGTGCACGTACACCCCTAATGATTAGTCCTAAGGCCATTTACATGTGTAAATAAAGGATTCATTAAGACAAAAATGTCCAACAATCACATAAAGTTCTAAGGTCCTCGATCAAGAACCCCCTAATAATGCAACTAAAGCCTCAGGAAAAGGTTGTTGTCACTCCCTCTCCTACTATCTCATTACACTATGGTGAAGCCCTATGATCCCATAATGATGAAGCAACATAGAGTCGACATTCGTATGTTACCATCATAGAACCACATAAAATATCAAAATTTGACCTAATACTCATTGCATATTATATAGAAATCATAGACAATTCTTCCTATGGCCCCAGGAAAATGGAGAACTACTCACAATGTAGAAACACGATATAGATTAGAGGCATATGATATACAACACGATCTGAAATTATAACTTCAGCATAAAATAATGACAAGTTACCAAGCACAATCATGCACAACGCACTCAAACAATATACATGGTTCAATCTGATCTCAAAATGCGAGGGGAACGAGATGGTTCTTCGAGATGGAGATGGTGTTGATGTTGCGGATGAGGTAGATGGTGATGGAGATGCCTTCCCTATGCCAAGGAAAGGATAGATGATGATGATGGTGGCGAATTCCCCTTGGTGGCGGCCATAGGACAGCATGATCTGGCCTCTCCCAAGGTGGAAGATGTGCTCTGCCTGCAGCCGCCTCATAAAAAATGAGGAATAATATGGGGTAGAAGGTATTTTCACGATATGGAGAGGTACGTCAAAAAGGGGAGGCTGAGCAGACAATCGTAGGCAGAGTTGACCCAGGTGGCGCGTCCACCTGGTGCTTTTCGCGCCACTTGGTCCATCTTGGATCACGTGGCTGGCCGGTGGCCTCCAAGTGTACAGGGTATTCGTTTTCCCGAAAAACTTCTGTGGTTTCTTTCCCCAATCAATTTGAGTTCCAGAAGGTCCCCCTAAACTTTAAAATACGAAAGGGAGGGGGGTTCTGCCTCCCATAAATTACTTACCAAAATAAGAAACTTTGTAGGAAAGTCCCATAAATCATTTAATAATGCATAAATAAAGTAAGAACAATAATAACAATAAGAACTAGTTATATATGTTGCTATTATGATAATGCAAAATGCAAGTCCAAGTGTTGAACACAACACTCACAAGTTATATTATCCTCTAATAAATAAAAATATTTTACATAAAATATTAATCGAAGTTGTGATTGTGAAATTAAATGAGCTATATGCACATGTTACAATAATGTTCATGAAAAACAAACACCTGCAATTATAAAGAAGCTCAAACAAGATAAAAGGAACGAAATAATCTTATATAATACCTATTTTTATGAAGTGTTATCAACACAAATTGAAATGTTATTTCGTATATAAAATTTATGTTGAGTAAGCATTGTGTTGATCTTCCCTCGTTTGAAAAACAACTATTAAGCCAGAGCCACATACAATGTCAATATTTTCTCCATAAATTAGATAATATTTCAATCGATAAAATTTAATAATAGACATAAAATATTCAAAAGCATGGATGGAACTACACATACGATGATCATTAGCTGTAGTACTAGTTGATCTCTGCATACCAATAGGAAATCATATTATCGTAACACTTCAAAATTAAATAAGGAAATATAGTTTGGAATATTATTATGCGTTTTAAAAAGTGAAGTATCTAAGAACCTTTTTTACGACCTTCCCCTCTATGGTTCCGTTTCTTAGAAATTCCATAATGTCTTGTATGGAGCAAAAGCGGTTATCATAATATTTATGAAAGTAGTACTCAAATGAGCAGCATAAAATACTTCATTTAGCATATATGCAACCGTATAAATCCTCTTGGATATTAGGATGCCCATTGAAATAGAAAAACTAAACGTGTCAATAGACATCAGTATAATATACTAGTAATATAGAAAAAGAAAGTTTTTGGTGAGTGGGACAACTCACAACATTCAATACTCGCATTAATTTAACGCATGGTTGCTAAATAGGATAATAAACAAGTCATTAAAGAGGGCATGTTGATCAGGCTTACCTATGTTCAAACTAAGGCATATGGAAAAATGAATTACACAGGGATAATGCATCATTTGGAAACAGCGATAATATTGAGTTATCTTTATCTTGGACCACTTTGTAAAACATTACATGATTAAAATCAAATAGTTGTAAATAAGTTCAATGACTCATTACACATGAGAGTTCTAAAATATTTTGATCTAGTGTGATTGATCCGAAAAAGATGAGTTAGTTGTTCAATATCTCAGGATTAGGAAGTCATTACATCTCTAGTTTCTACACATATCGTCATAACTCGTTTAGCTAACCAGAGAAAAAATATTTTATAAAAATTACACTAACTTTTTTATTCATCTTCCTTCCTCAGCCCCTAGGCATATAATCAACCCAGGTGAGTATATACAAAAATCATTCTTGTATCAGTGTAATTTTCCCAATGCTCAGTCACCTACCATATTGCATGTTAGGCGTCTCATTCTTATAGTCGCCACTATACACAAAGTAAATCAGGGTGATCACATGTGTAATGATTCTCTTATAATTTCTAATGTATTCATTTGTGTTTGCCTTATGTTTTATCTTATTATCTTGTAATTTCTAATGTATTCAAGTTATTTGCTTGTTTTAGTATATAATGATGAATTATGCTCCATATACTTTTTTATAGCATAACTAGTACCGTGCATGATAGCTGTGCAGAGTTTTCCTTCTATGCTTCATGTTGTTCTATAGAATTATGTAACTCAGTGAAGTGACTTACTTGTTCTACTAGTGCCAATCCTTTTGTTGGCTCATTGTCCGACACCAGCTACATGCTCACTCCGGATCGTTTTCTTGCCGGACTAAAGATGCACCACCTAGTGTGTATGATGCGATGTGCAACAGGGGACACGTAAGTATGTTTCTCCCGGTGTCCTTATAATCTAACGCCATCCAGCAAGCATTGTAAAATACATGAACGATTGACTTGTCATTTGTGTAGAACTTTAACGTGACCTAGAACACTAGTGGAAACCGCTCCATGTGTCCCGGTTGGTAAGGGCCTTTAGTCCCGGTTACCCAACCGGGACCGAAAAATAAGGACTAAAGCCCTAACCTTTAAATCCGATTGCCCCACCAACCGGGACAAAAGGGCGTATACGTGGCCGCTGCTGAGTGCGAGGGTGGAAAAGCAACCGTCCCGGTTCGTGTTATGAACCGGGACAAATAACCCTCTGCCGCGGCAGAGATTTAACACATTTCTCTGCCACGGCAGAGAATTCATTTTGGCAAGTCCCCGTCTGCCACGGCAGAGATTTGACACATTTCTCTGCCGCGCCAGAGAATTCATTTTGGCAACTTTTATTGCCGCGGCAGCATTTTGGCCATTTTTTGTGTTGCGGCAGAGAATTCATTTATGTTGTTTTATTTTTTATTTACTGGTTTGCACTCATCAATGAAGGAACCATTATATTACACAAGATCATCATGACAATATAGATCCAAATGTCGAACATATTATATTCGATACACGGAGTTCATGCACTACATACAAAATAAGCTCTTTGTATAATCCCTATTGTATATACACAACCGAATTGTATTCTTCTTTTGGATTTAGGACTTCTGCATCCAAGAATCCCGCCAATTCGTCCCGAATTGCTCGTACGCGATCCTTTGGCAGAAGACCATCCCGTAGACGTTCGATCTGATTTAAAAAAGGAGTCAACCTATATGAATGAACTAAACACAATTTGATGGTAATTAAAAACTATAGAAATTGTTTACGTACGTTAAGTTGCTCTAAATTTCTGCCCTTCTCACAGCATATCTGACGGATGAACTCGCAAACATAGTATCCACATAAATTGATCCCTGGTCCCTGCGTCAGGCACTTTACGAGAACATAGTTCAATCAAAATAATAATCAAGCATGATAATAATGGTATCAAAACTAGAATCAAAGAGATACGCGGATATAGCTAGTGGTGCTTACATATAGTGGTTTAAATGTAAGCTCCTCTTTCCAAACACCCCTAGCCTTCTCGGTGAACTGTTTCCAAGCGCTGCCCGGCGAATAAAACGAATAAAAGAAGTTATTAATTACTTGATATCATGAAATTCACGAACGTTGCCGATATAGTGTCGTAATGATTAGAATTACCACTGGAGAATCATGTGCATGTCCTTCCACGACTCAAGGGGTTTATGTTTCGAGTCCATGACTAGTAAAGGCCCTTTGTCAGGTTGAATGATTAACAGAATATAGTGGAAGTTGCGCATGCATGACTAATCAATTATATACTTAACGTCGAGTAAGCAAAATAGAAAGTGTACACAAGATAATAACACTCACTCGAAGTTGTAAGGAAATAGTATTTCCCTTCTGGTTTTTTGAAACCTTAACGCGTGTACGATATTATCATCCGTATCATGGGGTTTTGTGTTGAGATTAGCTTGATGAACCCAATATGGGTCAATGAACCCAATGCCATAGATTTGTCCTCTGCTGCATTCGAGAATCTTCATTCTGCATATTATAGTATGATTATATACATGCAATAAACGAGGTGAGATAGCTAGAGACTAAATTAATTACAGAATTAGTACTTACAGACAATAGGCACTGATGATCGATTTGTCCAAGGCGTCTTGATTGAATAATTGAAATAGTTCATCAAATTCAATGGATATCATGTCATATATTTCTTTCCCATAATGATTTTTTGTAACCCTCAGCATTATCCAGTTAGCCCCGGCCTTTGTGGCATGCATGTACCAGTTATGCAATCTTCGTATTTTTTTTGGAAGATTATTTACCTCCTCATGTTTGATGAGAGGTTTGTCGTACTGGTATTTGTATGCTACTTCACCCACGGGGAAGGACTGTAACTGGGATAAGTAGTGGGCAATACTCATACCTTGAGCAGCGGTAGCTTCTCCGTATTGTGCAACTACATCTGGATCATACTGCTCTTCGGCCGCATATTTGCTCGACCCCACATTGGTATGGGAAATCACCTTGAGAGGGTCGCAAGACTGTTTTTCTTGTTCTCCGAGCTGGGCAACAGATTTCTCGCTTGCATCAGTACTGCTCTTCTAGGCTTGTTGTGCCGCATGTGACTTGAGAATAGAACGCTCATAGTCTGATGACAGCTTTGGCTCGGGTTGATGAAGAGTCTTTAGAATTTTGAACACTCGGGCTTTTTCTTCGTTGGTGCTGGGGAACTCTGGCTCTTTCGGCCGCCTCAGCTTAGCGAAAACCGCTATCATTTCCATATCAATGATAGCCATAGTTTCCTTTTCAGTACAGTCATAAGCTCTCTTGGGAGGAACCTTTGATACTTTTGGAAGAGGCTCTTGTTTACGTTTCGGCGATCGCTTACCACTACGCAGAGTAGCGGTGGTACGATTACGCTTTTTATCCTGAGGCGCCGGTGATGGATGCTGCGGCAATGGCTGCGCCGGAGATTGGTGAGGCGACGGAGCCGGGTGAGGCGATGAAGACGGCTGCCGCGGCGGCGACGACCTCGCTGGAGATGGGTGAGGCGGCGGCGAAGATGGCCTTGGCGTGTGATTTGGAAGCACGATAAATTCCTTTGGCCATAGAATGGTGATGTTTGTTGCTTCTCCCAGTTCAGTCACATCCCCTTCACCTATAGGATAGTCAATCTTCAAAACTTCAAAGGTGGGCATGATTTCATCCACCCTGACAACAGCGTAGCCCTGTGGAACCAGACGACAGTGGTAAGTTGGTGTGGGTCCAATTGGTAAGGCATAGCCGACCGCCACCTTCATTGATATGTTCACAACTTTGACATGTAGCTCACAGTATGTCATCTTTGTGATATCATCCATTGGGTAGCCAACAGGAGCCATCGTCGGTGCACCATCGTCATCATCATTGTCATCACCTGGGACCTCGGTGGAAGCCACACTGCTTTTTCAATTATTCGATAGGCCGGTAGCATCGAATGCAGGTTCTACCACCATGTGCTATTGAGATGGGCCGGTAGTACCTTGCTGGCTAAGTGCGTTAATTTGATCCTGTTGTTTCTTTATTCATTTTTCAGTTATACGCATTCGCTATTTCTGAATATCTGCTTCAACTTCGTCCTTGTCCTTTCTCCTTTGACGGCTTCTATCAGGATATTTCTTCCTCTATTCGGGAAACCCAATGCTCCATGGTTTGGAGCCTATTATGCCTCGTGTTCGTCCAGCATGTTCCTTATTTCCAAGGGAGAGTGTGAGCTCATCATTCTCTCTATCGGGAATGAAGTCCCCATCTTTAACAGCCTTTACTGATTTGCTCATCTTCTAGATTGGCAAGGGGTCTTCTTTATGTCGTATGTTATATATACACTTCCCTTCCGACTCCAACGTTCCCCCATGCCCGTAAAACCAATTCTTTGCACGTTTGATCCAATCGTCTATCTTTGGGATGTTCTTTTTAGCACGCAGTTCATCCCCAAGTTTCGTCCACTTAGGAATGCCAGCCCTGTAGCCACCTTTCCCCATAGTATGGTGATACTTCTTGTTAGCAGCATTCAGCTTATTCATTGCAGACATTTTCTTAGATTTTTCTGATGTCTTGTAATTGACAAACTGAGCCCAGAGTGGTTTTATCTTCTGAAACCGAATCTTCTCGAAATTCAGAGTCTTCTCTTTCACGACATAGTCAAGGTGCAATCTTTTCTTCCAGTTGGTGAAACACTGGGCCATCTTCTTCATAGCCCACGCCCTGACCTTCATCTCCATGGCTCGCGCATGTTCTAAGGCGTCCTTAACTGGATCCTCCGCATTTGGATCCAGCTCTATCTTCGGTAGTTTGAAATTAACCATGAGCCTCTTCCACAGTAAATCTTTGGCCACGGTAGGGAGAAATAAAGACGTTCCCTCTTCTTCCGCGTCAGCAGGCCTATTCCAATTTCTAATGGTGATCGGGATGAAGTCCCTAACGATTTCTCCGCATTGTGCCACAAATTTGTTTCAACAACTTCGCGAGCAATCGGTTTGCCGTCTTCACCGATATCTTCGATCCTGAACCTCTCATGGTCTTCCAACTTTTTGGTTGGGCCTCGTCCGCTCTTTTAAGTAGATTTCTTCGATCCGGAGGGCTAAAAGAAGAAAGATCGTCGTTTCTATTTTTATATAGATAGCAGATGATTAATTAATGAATTAATTATATTACATGCACCTCGCCGGAGCGGTCGTCTTCTCGATCACATAAGGCATCGCCTTCTCCCTCGCGGAAGGCATCACCTTCAACCTCAAACAAGTCGTCTCTTCCAGCAAAAAGAGGATCACCCTCACTGGAGTTGTTCAGAAACGTCGATACATCTAAATTTTCTTCCCCGCGGATCACACCTTGGATCAACTCTTCCTTTTCTTCGTCTCTGTCGTGTGGGTCCATATTTTCTGCATAGGAGGAAAAACGGATAAGTCAAAGCGGCTAAGGGATAATGTTAGGTACGGTGTTGAGAGATATAAACCTTAATTCAGAGAAACCCTAATATATACATACACAATAATAAAAATGAATTTACAATATCAGAAACCCTAATTCGGAGAAACCATCGGGCTTGGATCCTATCGCGAAGAACCAATACCGAAAAGAAAAGCGGCAATCAATACATGGCATAATAAAATGTGCAATCAATATGTATGCCATGTAAGATTTAGAGATCCTGTCGTGGAAATGGTCACGGCAGATGCTGCAATCGGCAGCGAGTAGTAGAACGAGGGGCAAGGGCGGCCAGCCATCTGCGGTGCGAGATGAGGGCAAAGACATAGGGTTTTACCCAGGTTCGGCCCCCCGGAGGGTAAAGACCTATTCCTGCTAGATTGTATTATGGAGGTGGTACAATGGGCGAACTCGGCGGCTAGGCGGCGAGTCACTTGGGTGTATGATGGAACGTATCTCTACACGCCCCGCAGGGAGGTTTATATAGGCTCACCTCCCCTAGGGTTTACATATCTCAACCGAATCAGTTAAGGTTTTAGTACGCGTTTAACCTAATCCGACTGGGCCTATCTACTCGCCTGGGCCTTCAGCTTCCAGTCGCTTGGATCCTCGCCGGGCTTTGATCCAGTCGCCGTCCTGCAGGCCCACTCGCCAGGTCTTGGGCCAGTCGAAAACGTCCTGCTGGGTATACCCCAGTAGGCGCATCCCCATCAGTAGTCCCCGAGGCCGTCGTCGATTAGGCGTAGGTGGCTCCTGGCAGTCGGAGTATACGACCGCTATGTAGACATCCAGTAGAATCGTCGGCGGGCTCCTGTATAAAGGAAAAGACTAGTCATTCTGATCACAGCTTTGGCGAGTCGAGTCGGCGAAACACTGTCGTAGTGACCGGGTCGGCGAGCCGAGTGGCTGAAGTTGGACCGTTAAACGTGGTCAAACTAGCCGTTGGGGTAATCCAACGGTAACTTTCGGCGTAATCACCGCGTAGTAACGGCTCTCTGATTTGGCGGGTAACAACCGCTATATAAGGGGAATGGCAGGCGATCAGAGAACCACCTTCTCACCAATTCTTCTGACTGCGCGCACTTTCGCCTCCCTTCGCTCGCGATCCAGCCGACCAGAAATCCTCCGACCCCCCACAAATCTTTCCACCATGGCCCTCTCCACCGAACCTTGGGGTAGATCTAAGTGCACGAGGGCGCAACTGGCTTCCTTTGAGGAGGGCGGGATCCTGCGAGCCGACTGCTGGTGCATCCCTGCGGCCGGAGAGGTGACCCCGAACCCGCGAGAGAGGGAATTCATCTGCTTCACCAGCCATCTTGAACGGGGGCTAGGGTTCCCCACGTCCCTGTTCTTCCGGCGCTTATGCACCTACTACGGGATCCAACCATCGGATCTGGGTCCCCATAGTATCGAGTAGCTCGCCATCTTCGTGGCGTTCTGCAAGTGCTACTTGGGCTGCCGGCCCTACTTCCCTGTATGGCAAGATCTGTTCCATGGACGGATCAGCCGCGAGGAGGCGGGCGGCCCAATGCTTGCCGCGGGCGGCCTAACCTTCCAGCTGAAGTCAAAGGCTTCATTTTTTGACTTGATGCTGCCCGCCAAGGCGGCGAGCGACTGGAAGAAGTCGTGGTTCTATGTTGCAGAGGCGACCCCGGAGGGCAAGACGGCGATCCCGTGGTACTCCGCCAACCGGTCCGAGCCGCGCCATCTTCAAATCGGCAAGCTCCCCAACGACCAGCGGATCGTCGTTGACGAAATGCTCCAGACCATCCGTGGTTTAAAGAAGAATGGCCTCCAGACAATCAACCTATACAACTGCTGGCTCTGGCGGCGGCTCGTCCCTCTGGCTCGACGCGACCACTATATGTACCAGTACACGGGCCGGGAAGACTCGACAAAGGCCTGCCTCGCCGAGTGGAAGCTCGAGGACTACATCCCGGCACTGAAGAAGATCACCCAGGCGGTGTACCTGGACGCACAAGCTGGGGTCGCCCCTTACACCGCAAAGCGTCCAGCCCCAACAGTAATCACCTCGCTTCATTCGCAGTCGCAGTTTTTGCAGTCGCGGTAATTCTAATTTCATCTTGCATTCTTTGCAGCTGTTCCAAGTGGTGGAAGGATGGCTCCCGCCTTCGGACGACGAGAATTCGAACTCGTCCGTCCAGGACATGGGCGGGTCGCCTCCCGCCAAAGGCGATTCCGGGAGCGACGAGATCAATGACGACGACGAGTCCGAGGAGGAGGTCGCCCCGCTGGTTCGCAAGACCCGCGGGCAGCGACAGCGTGAGCTTGAGGCGAGTAAATGCCTCGAGCGTCACGAAGATGATGAAGAACTTCCGGAGATCACCTCACGCCGCCAGGCTACTCCATCGAAGAAGAAGAAGAAGAAAGAGAAGGAGGCAAAGGCCCCTCCGAAGAGGAAGACGAAGCCGACGAGGCCGGCCTCGCCGCTGCACTCGCCGAGCAGTTCTGACGCCCCAGCCCGGCCAAGGACGAGGCGCCGCCGATGACAGCCGTGCTGGACACGGCCACCGTCGAGGTGCCACTGGCTTCAATGCCTCCGCCATTCTCCCTAGTCTCTGGGCTGGGGGATGCTCCGGCTACAGCGGCTTCGCCTCGCAGGGAGGCTCCTGCCGAAGATATCCCAGAGGCTCCGGTTGCGGCCTCAACGACGAAGAAGCCGTCCGTGTCTTGGGCACGCGACGTCCTGGAGATGGGGCTCAGTTGCCAACTGGGCCCTGAACTGGAGAAGCCGGCCGGCCTCCGCACGGGGCTACGCTTTATTCCAGTCGCCAAGTGAGTACCCTCACCCTCCTTTGTCTTCCATAACCGCTTGAATTATCTTTGCTTACACGATTGATGTACAGGACCGGAGTGAAGAGGATGGGCCACCCGACCGTGGCTAAGGTGCCATCCGTCGCCAGCGAGGAGGATCCTTCCCGTAAGAGGAAGGCGGACGAGGTCGTCGTCCCTACAGATGGCAGCAAGAAGGACAAGGGTGATGACGTCGTCACAATTTCTGACGACACGGCGGTCGTGCCAACGGAACCCGTAACAGAGGCGGCCGCACCCACGAAGGAGGGCGCTCCCTCGTCTGGAACGGCCGAGCCGACCTCCTTTGGGGCGGGTGCCTCCATCGCGACTTTCCCGCGCTTCATGGCCAAAGCGGCCACGACAAGTGGAACTTCACCCTCGAGCCGTGCACCTGGGGTCGCCGATGCGGAAGTCGACCAGCGTCGTGGGTACACGCCGGCCCTCCTCGCATCCGTGGACGCGATACAACTTCATGGCATGCTTGGCGCAGCCATCCAGGTATGTCCAGTCCCCGAGGATCAGGTCGGTGTCTTGCAGCGGTCTGATCCTTTTGGCATATAATTTGTTATTTTGCGCGTCCAGTCCCCGAGTGCGCACTCGCTGAATTTCAGCGGGTGGGCACTTAGGAAGGTTTTGATTTCCAGTCCCCGAGTGCACGCTTGCTGAATTTCAGCCTGTGGGCACTTAGGAAGTTTTTGATTGCCAGTCCCCGAGTGCGCACTCGCTGAATTTCAGCGGGTGGGAACTTAGGAAATTTTTGATTGCCAGTCCCCGAGTGCGCACTCGCGGAATTTCAGCGGGTGGGCACTTAGTAAATTTTTGATTGCCAGTCCCCTAGTGCGTACTCGCTAAATTTCAGCGGGTGGGCACTTAGGATGTTGCTTTAATGAACTGTTTGAACGACGTGCAGGGTCTGCAACGTGAATCAGCTGACCGATTGGCAGCGAAGCACCGCGCGGAGAAGGAACTGGCAGCCGTCCAAGAGGTGAATAGGGGGCTTCAGGCAGTTGCCGCGAAGGCGGAGGAAGCTCGCCAGGGACTTGTCCCCGCGGGTGAATTGGCGGCGGCGCAATCGGCTTTGAGCTCGGCTGAGAAGCGAATCGCCGATCTCGAGCGCGAGCTGCAGGAAGCGAAGGAAGAAGCGAGCTCGGCTGACGGACGAGCCAAGGCCGCCATTACAGCCGCCGAAGAAGATCGTAAAGTTTTGGACGCCCTTGTTGCTGGGCTTCAGGACGATCATACTGCGCTTCAACGCTTCATCACGGATCTCGCCCGCCCGCTGATTGGTAAGTACACTTGCCTCTGCCAGTAGCTTGTACTGTTTGCGATGTCCAACGTACTCACTGTTGTTCTCTACTCGCAGGTCGCATCATTGATAGCGCGGAAGAGGCGAGATCGTTTGACGCGCGGCAGTGTGTGGGCATTCTCGTTGACTCGGCGACATTGTCGGCAACGTGCATCTGAGCCTACCTCTAGGAGATATCACCCACGGAGGTGATTCCCAGCGACCTCGTCGAGGTGTGGAAGTACTTGGAGAAGGCGCCCTCGGTTGTTGAATTCATGACGCGGTCGGCGTTTCGACGTGGAGCAGCAACGACGCTGAGCCTTGGACTTGCTCACTTCCCAGAGGACTTCGACCTCGACGACGTGACGAGCGGCTACCCTTCGTCGACTGGTGCGGTGGAGCTTTCCGAGGTGCTGAAGTTGACGGACCGCGCCGCGGTGTACTCGGAGCGTGTCTGGGCAATGGGCGACCTCCTTCCGTACCAGGAGACGGTCGTTGCGCCTAACGACCCCGATCCTCTGCACCGAGATTTCAAGGTCGAGCAGCCTTTCCGCGCGGCGATGGCGGGTGAGCTGACGACGTACCCATCAAAACCATACACGCCGTTCATTCGCAGTCGTCGGGGTGCTCGTGAGTCGTCGTCGAAGCCTGCAGAATAGGGTAGTTTGCCCTGAGGCGTTAGTAGCAGGTCTGCCGTATGGGCATATTTTGTAATGTGAGACAATGCGATATGCTATTGAATGAGACATCGTGTCTGTGTTGGAATTTGTCATGTGTTTTGTGATTGTGGTTTGAACGAGTCCCCGAGCGCGTCCGCCCTTTTGTGGGGTTTACCTCGTGTATGATATGTTTGTTGTTTTTGAATGTTTTGTTATTATGGTCTACTCGCCCGGACTCGAAGAGCCAGTCGCAGGGCGACTCCCTTGAACGCTCTGTACTTCACCGATTTCCCTTGCGCGAACGGAGTCGGGTGGCCGAGTCCCCGAGCGTGGTACTTGGTTGTTCTATGCGCGACTCGAGGGTGGTTGAGGACTTGGCGCGTTAGTTTGGGCACATCACTCCTGCCTGGCCTGTTGGGTCAGTCGCGTGGCGAGTCCTGGGCATGCTCTCCTACTTGGCGTTTTCTCGAGCCGCTCGCGATGAACTGGTCGTCAGTCCCCGAGCGTGGGACTTAGCCGTTCGAGTCGCTATGTCGAGGATGCGGAGGACCGTGGTCGCTGTAGGAAGCGAAGGCAGTTGTCTTGGCTCGTAAAGCCAGTCGGGCTAGGCGACTCCAATGGGGCTCCGGGTAGGCATTTTTCATGGACGATGCAAGACCTGAGGTTACTCAGTGCTCTTGCACCGCACTACATAGCCGTGCCGATAGCTGCACCAAAGGTTGACTTCTGCGGTTAGGTTGATGATGTTATTACGAGTGCGAGTGGCACAAGACATGGAGAGTAGGCGCAATTTGCAGTAAGTACCGATTCTTTTTATTTCATAGCGACTGGAGAGTACATATGTGGGGTTCTAGGGGTAGAACTTCCGTAGGAGGTTTACATTCCATGGTCGCTTGACGTCGATTTCGCCGTCCCCGCGGACGTCGATGAGGTAGTAGGCATCGTCGCCAAGTACTCGCCCGATAGCGAATGGTCCCTCCCACGGAGGGGAGAGCTTGTGCATGCCCTTCTTGTCCTGGATGAGGCGCAACACCAGGTCGCCTTCCTGGAAGATGCGAGTTTTCACCCGCCGGCTGTGGTAGTGGCGGAGTCCCTGCTGGTAGATAGCGGTGCGTGACCGAGCGAGGTCACGTGCCTCGTCGAGCTGATCGACTCCGTCTTGGCGGGCGAGTTCGTTTGCAACCTCCATGTAGTGGATGACCCGTGGCGAGTCATGCTCGAGATCGGTGGGCATGACTGCCTCGGCGCCGTATACCATGAAGAAGGGGGTGAATCCTGTCGACCTGTTGACTGAGGTGCGGATGCCCCAGATGACGGAGGGCAGCTCCTCGACCCAGCACCCGGCGGTGCGCTCGAGTGGTACTTGGAGTTGCGGCTTCAGGCCGTGGAGGATGCTTTGATTGGCTCGTTCCGCCTGGCCGTTGGATTCCGGGTGGGCGACCGACGCGAGGTCGAGCCGGATGTGGTGCTCTTCGCAGAATTCGGCCATGGCTCCTTTGGCGAAGTTGGTGTCGTTGTCCGTGATGATGCTGTTTGGGAACCCGTAGAGATATATGAGCTCGCGTAGGAATTTAGTGGCGGTCTTCCCGTCGCATTTCCGGACTGGCTTGGCCTCCACCCACATTGTGAATTTGTCGACCGCGACCAGGAGGTGGGTGTAGCCGGATGGAGCCTTTTTGAAGGGGCCTACCATGTCCATGCCCCACACGGCGAATGGCCAGGTGATGGGGATTGTTTTGAGCGCTGAGCTCGACACGTGCGTCTGGTTGGCGTACTTCTAGCACCCGGCGCACCGCTGGACAATGTCGACAACATCGGCGTGTGCGGTGGGCCAGTAAAAGCCATGCCGCATAGCCTTGGCGACCAGAGAGCGGGCGGCGGCGTGGTGGCCACAGTCACCGGAGTGGATATCGTGGAGGATCTTGCGTCCTTCGGCGGGTTGGACGCAGCGTTGGAACACGCCGGTGACGCTGCGCTTGTGGAGCTCGCCGTCGATGATGGTGTAGGACTTGCATCGGCGGGCGATCATCCGAGCGTCCGTCTCGTCTGCCGGCAAGGTGCCGGCCTCCAGGTAGGCGATGTAGGGCTTGGTCCAGTCGTCTGGCTCGGTGACGAGTGCGACCAGGGCTGCCTCCAGCTGTAACGGGACTCCGATGTCGATCTCCCTCGGGGGAGAGACTGATGTCTTGGTTATTGTGTCGAGGAAGACGCCGGCGGGTGGTGCGAGTCGAGCCGACCCAATTCGAGAGAGGGCGTCAGCCTCCTCGTTCTTCCGCCTGTCGATCCACTCGACGGAGTAGCCTGTGAAGTGTCCGCCCAGCTTGTCCACTGCTTGGCGGTATGCCGCCATGGTGGGGGAGACGGCGTCGCAGGTGCCAGCGACTTGCCCCGCGACGAGGTCGGAATCTCCGTAGCAGCATAGACGGTTGACATTCATCCCCTTGGCAG
The DNA here is from genome assembly GCA_916181665.1 of Avena sativa. Classification (NCBI taxonomy): domain Eukaryota; kingdom Viridiplantae; phylum Streptophyta; class Magnoliopsida; order Poales; family Poaceae; genus Avena; species Avena sativa. Next base: position 17,101,520 of record OV702296.1, read on the forward strand.
CTCGCATGCGGTGGAGTAAGGCCTCGTACTCGGCCATGTTGTTGGTGCAGGGTGTGAAGTCGAGGCAGAGGACGTAGCAGAGCTTGTCGCCCTTCGGTGAAGTTAGCACGATCCCTGCGCCTGCGCCGTCCGCGTTCTTGGAGCCGTCGAAGTGCAGGCTCCAGTAATGGAGGTATGGCAGCTTCTCTGGCTGCTGGGCCTCTTCCCAGTCGGCGATGAAGTCCGCTAGGGCCTGCGACTTGATCGCTTTTCGTGGCTCGTATTTGATGTTGTGGACGTCGATCTCGACGGCCCACTTGGCGACCCGCCCGGTCGCCTCGCGGTTGCGGATGATGTCTTGTAGTGGTGCTAAGGAGATGACCGTGATCGGGTGCTCCTATAAGTAGTGCGGCAGGCGCCGCTGAGCTCTGAAGACCGCGTATACCAGTTTTTGGTACTGGGGGTACCCCTGGCGCGACTCGGTAAGGACCTCGCTGATGTAGTACACCGGTCGCTGTAGTGGGTGCTCCTTTCCTTCCTCCGGTCGCTCGACGACCATCACGGCGCTGACGACGCGCTCGGAAGCCGTGACGTAAACCAGCATGGGTTCTTTGTCGGTGGGAGCGGCGAGTAGCGGTGCGGCGAGTAGCACCTTTTTGAGGTCGCGGAGCGCGTCATCCGCCTCCTTGTCCCACTGGAAGGTGGGGTTCTTGCGCATCAGGCGGTATAGGGGCATCGCCTTTTCGCCCAGACGGGGGATGAAGCGACTGAGGGCCGCTACTCGCCCGACCAGTTTCTGGACGTCGCGCATGCACTCGGGTTTGCCGAGCCGGGCGTTCGTGTCGGTTTTCGTGGGGTCCGCCTCGATCCCCCATTTGGAGACGACGTACCCTAGTAGTTGTCCTGCTGGTACACCGAAGGTGCATTTGCCTGGGTTAAGCTTTATCTTATATTTTCGCAGGTTGGCGAATGTTTCCGCCAGGTCGGCGAGTAGGTCACCCTGGCGAGCGGACTTTACGACCACGTCTTTGATGTAGACGTGGATGTTGCGGCCAATTTGGCTCGCGAGGCACTCTTGCATGCACCGCTGGTAGGTCGCCCCGGCGTTCTTGAGACCGAAGGTCATGGCGGTGTAGCAGAAGGCTCTGAATGGCGTAATGAAGGACGTCTTCTCCTCCTCCTCGACCGCCATTTTGATCTGATTGTACCCGGAATAGGCGTCGAGGAAACATAGCGACTCCAAGCCCGCGATTGAATCGATTATCTGGTCGATCCGCGGGAGGACGAACTGCTCCTTTGGGCAGGCGTTGTTCAAGTTTGTGTAGTCGATACACATCCTCCAGGTCCCGTTATTCTTTTCGACCAGGACTGGGTTTGCCAGCCACTTGGAGTATTTGATTGGCCGGATGAAACCTGCAGCGAGTAGACGCTACACCTCCTCGGCGATTGCTCGGCGGCGCTCTTCATTGAAGGGCCGCAGCGACTGTTTGACGGGTCGCACTTTGGGGTCGGTGTTTAGCTTGTGCTCAGCGAGCTACCTAGGGACACCAGGCATGTCGGAGGGCTTCCATGTGAAGATGTCCCTGTTCTCACGGAGGAATTCGATGAGCGCACCTTCCTATGCTGGGCTCATGCCCGTCCCGATCGTCACCGTCTGGCTGCAGTCGCCTGGGACCAGCTCGACGGTGCGGGTGTGCGTCGTCGCCTCGAAGGTTGAGGTGTTTGCGCCCTCCGAGTTGGGCTTCTTGAGTATGGTGGGGTCATCGTTGTTGACCCTGCTCGCGTACTTAGCGAGCTCATCGGCGTGGTTGGTCTCCGCCTCGATGACGGCGTCAGCGAGCTCGGCTCCTTTGGCCTCGCTCTCGGCGGCCATGTCGGGGTCGCCGTTGATGGTGATGACGCCGCACGGCCTGGGGAGCTTCATCGCGTTGTACGCGTAGTGGGGCGCTGCCATGAACTTGGCGAACGCCTGGCGCCCCAGGACGCAACGGTAGGGGCTATCGAAGGGCATGAGCTCGAAGACGATCCGCTCGGTGCGGAAGTTTGCTGGTGTGCCGAAGGTGACTGGCAGCGTGACCTTACCGATCGGGTATGCCTTCCGACCAGGGACGATGCCATGGAACATGGTGTGGGTTGTTTCGATCATCGACTGCGGGAGCCGCAGCCGCCTGAAGGTGTCCAGGTACAGGATGTTGATGGAGCTGCCTCCGTCCATCAATGTCTTGGGGAGCCAGTAGTCGCCGACCTTAGGCTTGACCACCAGGGCGACTCGACCTGGGTACTCGATGCGAGGCGACTGGTCTTGGCGGCTCCAGGTGATGGGCTGCTCCGACCAGTTGAGCAACTGGGGAACGTCTACCTGGGCCACCGCGTTGACGGCGACGGCGCGGGCGATGACCTTCTTCTCGCGCTTCGTGTTGAAGCCCGTGAAGGTATGGAGCGAGCCGGCCACTTTGCCGAATTTTCCGCCGTTTGGCGGGTCATTGTCAGAGTCCTCCCGTGCTCGTCGTGCCTTCTCGATCTCCCTGAGGGTGTGGCAGTCGGCGGTTGTGTGCGTTGCGGGCTTCCCTTCCCTGCTATGAAACGCACACGGTTGGTTGAGGAGGGCCGCGGGGTCGAACCTTGGCTTGGCCTTGTAGTTTCCGCCGTCGCGGCCGAAGCTCTTGGGCTCGCGTTGGGCGTGCCCAGCGTTGGCGACGAAGTCGACTCGCCCGTCGTTGCGGCGCTTGCCGGTGAGGCGAGTGTTGCTGTAGCGTAGGTCGGACCGTCGTCCGCTGTCGTTGCCGCTCGTGCGGCGTTGTCCTCCTGACTCGTCGTCAGTTTCCTGGTTTGGATCTTCCTTTGCGTACCGTTTGGCGATCTCGAGGAGGTCCGGGATGTTGTCGAGTGTGCGGGAGTGCCGCTTGAGCTTGGCGACCAGGGGATCGTAGCGGCACGAGGTCTTGAAGCAGTGGATCGCGGTGTCCGGGTGAATACCGACCGCGTTGTACCAGAGTTCTTGCCACCGTTGGACCCAGTTGCGGGTCGACTCGCGGGGTCCCTGGACGCATCGCTCCTGGTCCTCGATGGTGGTGGCGCGGGTGTAGGAGCACTCGAAGTGCCTGACGAAGGCGTTGCGCATCTCCTCCCAGGAATCGATACTGTCCTGGGGTAGGGTGTGGATCCACTGCCTGCACGTCCCCTCCATCACCAGGGGGAGGTAACGGGCGGCTAGCAGGTCGGTGTGGCCTGCGATCACCATCGCCATGAGGTATGTATCGAGCCAAACGGCGGGGTCGTACGAGGGGTCGTACTTTTCTATCTCCTTCGGCGCCTTGAAGTTTGGCGGGTACTTATCTCCTCGGATCATTGGTCCGAAGCACTTGGGGCCGAGTCGACTGAGCGACCCCATGGGCTCGCCGCCGCGGCGATTGGTTAGGGTGTGTCGCAGGTCGTCGGGCTGGCGTGCGCGCCAGCTTTGGTTGTTGATGATGTGGGTGTGGGCGTCGATGGGTTGCCCGTTGGCGGCGACGAAGTTGGTCTCTAGCATGGGGTCGTTGGTGGAGAGTGCCGCGTTCGCGGGTCGATGTTGGAGCTGCAGCGGCTCCGGTGGCGGGCAGTTGAGGGTGTTTGCCGCCATTGGGCGGCCGCTTGAGGCCGCTCTGCTTCCCGAAGAACGTGAGTATACTCGACCCTGCGAGTCGGCGCCCGCGTTTTGCTGCTCGACAGCCTTTGCGAGCAGGGCCCTGACGTACTAGATCTGTAGGGCGCCGTCGCCCGTGGCCGTGATGTTGTCGGCTGCTGCTCGACCTGCCACGAGGTTGTCCATCGGGGTGGAGAATAGTGGGAGACCGTTTGCGTCTCGCTCCCGTGAGGAGACTGAAGGGATTCGCGGCATAGTAAATCAAATTTTTCTACGGATGCGAATAGAGGGAAAGCCAAGATCTAATCTAGGAGATGCAATCAACGAGAGAGATTGGATTAGATCTTCATACCCTTGAAGATTCGCACAGCGGAACGTTCGTCGGAACGTGGGTGATGTAGTCGTACTCGCTTCTCCTCCTCGCGATCCGATCCGATCTAGCACCACAAGTGGCGGTGCCTCCGTGAGATGCACACGTGCAGCACCTCGACGTCTCCTCCTTCCTCGGACCAGCAAGTATGGTGGAGAGGTAGATTGGATCTACAACACGACGGCGTGGTGTATATGGTGGAGAATTTCTGCCGCAGGGCTTCGCCTACAAACAGTCGGGAGGGAGAGAGGAAAGCTAGCAAGGCGGCTAGGGTTTGGAGGAGAGGTGTAGGGGTTTGGTGCGCCCCGACCCCTCTTTATATAGAGGGGGGGCGCAGCCCTAGCCCCTCCCCCAAGCCCAAAGGATAAGGAGTGGGGGGCATGGACTCTCCCCTCTTCTAGAAACCCTATCTCTAGTTTAAACGATTTAAACTCTCTAGGATCGGCTGGGCCCTATGGGGCCTTGTGCCCCTGGCCCAATGCGGCCAGGACACTCCCTCATAGGCCCATGCCCCCTCCCGGAAGGTGGGTCCACTTTGGTCCCCTTCCGGAAGGTTCTAGAAGCTTCCGGTACAATACCGATTAACCCGGAACAATTCCGAACTCCAAAAACTGCATTGCCTTATATGAATCTTATTCCCCGGACAATTCCGGAACCTCTCGTGATATCCCGGATCCCATCCGAGACTCCAAACAAAAATTCATAAACCGATTATCCAATATATCCTAGCGTCGAGATACGTTAAGTGTGTGACCCTGCGGGTTCAAGAATATGCAGACATGATCTTCTATCAATAATCAACAGCGGGGTCTGGGCACCCATATTGACTCCCACACATTCATCGATGATCATATCGGATGAACCACGATGCCAGGATTCAATCAATCCCATATATATTCTCTTTGTCTCGCGATATTTTACTTGCCCGAGATTCGATCGTCGGTACCGTCATACCTAGTTCAATCTCGTTCACAGCAAGTACTTTACTCGTTCCGTAATCCGATACTTTGTGATTAACTCCTTAACCACATGCTTGCAAGCGGTGTTGATATCGATTACCGAGTGGGCCCGAAGTATATCTCTCCGACTTGGGAGGGACAAATTCCATCTCGATACATACAACCCAACAGATACTTTCCGATCACCTGAGAGACACCTTTATGATCACCCTCTCATAGGATGACGTTTGATGACCTCAAAGCTTTCTTCCGATACCAGGGAGTTGTATTATCTCATGGTCTAAGGAATACAATATTTGACATAGGAAAAGCTTCGCAAAGATGTACACGATGAAACGATCTAATTGCTTTGCTTAGTTTGGGTCTGTCCATCATATCATTCTCCAATGATATGATCTCATTATCAATTGACAACTCATGTCTATGGTTAGGAAACCTTAACCATCATTGATCAATGAGCTAGTCCATAGAGGCGTACTAGGGACACGGTGTTGTTCACAAACCACACAAGTATTAAAGTTTCCGCTTAATACAATTCTAGCATGGAATATAAACTTTATCATGAACAAGAATTATAATAATAACATCTTTATTATTGCCTCTAGGGCATAATTCCAACAGTCTCCCACTTGCACTAGAGTCAATAATCTAGTTTACATCTGGCAACAATCTCACACCCATGGCACTGAGGTGTTGATCATGTTTTACACGTGGAAGAGGTTTAGTCAATGGATCTGCGACATTCAGATCTGTATGTACTTTTCTAATTTTCAGATCTCCATCTGCAATATAATCTCGGATTATATGAAACTTGCGGTTAATATGCTTGGTCTTTGGATGATATCTTGGTTCCTTAGCGAGTGCTATGGCGCCAGTGTTGTCACACAATATCTCCAGTGGGTCCAATGCACTTGGAACCACGCCAAGCTCAGTGATGAAGTTTCTGATCCAAACTGCTTCACTTGACGCTTCTGCAGCAGCCATGTATTTCGCTTCCACTGTAGATCCTGCGATCACGCTTTGCTTGTAGCTTCTCCAGCTCACAGCTCCTCCATTCAAAATATAAACGTATCCTGTCTTAGATTTGGAATCATCCTTGTCGGTGTCAAAACTAGCGTCGATCTAACCTTTTACGACAAGCTGTTCATCACCCCCATAGACTAAGAACATTTCTTTAGTCCTATTTAGGTACTTTAGGATGTTCTTCACGGCTGTCCAGTGTTCCACTCCTGGATCACTTTGATATCTTCTCGTCAAACTAAGAGCATTGGACACATCCGGTCTAGTACACAACATGGCATACATGATGGAACCTATGGCCGAGGCATAAGGCACTTTGCTCATATCTTCCCTATCATTTACCGTAGCTGGACACTGAGCCTTGCTCAATATCTTACCTGACAACATAGGCACTGAACCTTTCTTTGCCTTATCCATTCTGAACCTTTTCAGAACTTTGTCTAGGTATGTACTCTGGCTTAAAGCTATCAGGCGTCTTTGTCTATCTCTATAGATTTTGATGCCCAATATATAAGCAGCTTCACCTAGGTCTTTCATTGAAAAACACTTGTTCAAATAACTCTTCACATCGTTAAGCATGTTGATGTCATTTCCGATAATCAAAATGTCATCCACATATAGTACCAGAAACGTCACCGAGCTCCCACTCACTTTCTTGTAGATACAAGCTTCGTAGCAATTTGGAACAAATCCAAAGCTCTTGATCACTTGATCAAAACGAAGGTTCCAACTCCGAGATGCTTGCTTTAGTCCATAAATGGAACGCTGAAGCTTGCATACTTTACTAGCATCCTTAGGATCGACAAAACCTTCGGGTTGCATCATATACAACTCTTCATCAATGTTGCCATTGAGGAACGCAGTCTTGACATCCATCTGCCATATTTCATAATCATGAAACGCAGCAATTGCTAATAAAATCCGAATGGACTTAAACATCGCTACGGGAGATAAAGTCTCATCATAGTCAACACCTTGAACTTGTCGAAAACCTTTCGCGACAAGCAGTGCTTTATGGACGGTAACATTACCATCCGCGTCCGTTTTCTTCTTGAAGATCCATTTGCACTCAACGGCCTTTCGGTCGCTAGGAGGGTCCACCAAAGTCCATACTTGGTTTTCGCTCATGGATCCCAATTCGGATATCATGGCTTCTAGCCATTTCTCAGAGTCTGGGCTCATCATCGCTTCCTCATAGTTCGTAGGTTCACTGTCTTCTACTAACAAGACAGTCAAGACAGGGTTGTCGTACCACTCAGGAGGGGCACGCGACCTTGTCGACCTGCGACGTTCACTAGAAGCATCGTCTGAAGCTTCATGATCCTTGTCATTAGCTTCCTCTATTGTTGGTGCAGGCGGCACTGGAACAATTTCAGGTGCTGCGCTACTCTCCAATTCAAGAGAAGGTTCAATAACCTCGTCTAGCTCTACTTTCCTCCCACTCACTTCTTTCGAGAGAAACTCCTTCTCAAGAAAGGAACCGTTCTTTGCGACAAACACTTTGCCTTCGGTTCTATGATAGAAGGTATACCAAATAGTTTCCTTAGGGTATCCTATGAAGACGCATTTCTCCGCTTTGGGTTCGAGCTTGTCCGGCATCAACTTCTTGACGTAAGCTTCGCATCCCCAAACTTTAAGAAACGACAACTTAGGTTTAGCACCAAACCACAGTTCATACGGTGTCGTCTCAACGGATTTAGATGGAGCCCTATTTAAAGTGAATGCAGCGGTTTCTAATGCATAACCCCAAAATGATAACGGCAAATCAGTAAGAGAAATCATTGATCGGACCATATCTAATAGGGTTCGATTCCAGCGTTCAGACACACCATTGCGCTGTGGTGTTCCGGGTGGCGTGAGTTGTGAAACGATTCCACTTGCTTTAAGATGCGTGAGAAAATCATAACTCAAATATTCACCTCCATGATCGGATCGTAGAAACTTAATCTTTCTGTTACGATGGTTCTCCACTTCATTCTGAAATTCCTTGAACTTTTCAAATGTTTCATATTTATGTTTCATTAAATAGATATACCCATATCTACTTAAGTCATCGGTAAAAGTGAGGAAATAGCGATATCCACCGCGCGTCGAAACAGTCATCGGTCCGCATACATCGGTATGTATGATTTCCAACAAGTCCGTTGCTCGCTCCATCATACCGGAGAACGGGGTTTTGATCATCTTGCCCATGAGGCATGGTTCGCATGTGTCAAATGATTCAAAATCAAGAGACTCCAAAAGTCCATCAGAATGGAGTTTCTTCATGCGCTTTACACCAATATGACCTAGACGACAGTGCCACAAATAAGTAGTATTATCACTATCTACTTTGCATCTCTTAGCCTCAATGTTATGGATGTGTGTTTCATCCCTTTCGAGATTTAGAAGAAATAAACCATTTACAAGAGGTGCATGACCGTAAAAGATGTTACTCATATAAATAGAACAACCATTATTCTCCGATTTAAATGAATAACCGTCTTGCAATAAACACGATCCAGAAATAATGTTCATGCTCAACGCAGGCACATAATAACACTTATTAAGGTTTAAAACTAATCCCGAAGGTAAAACTAAGGAGAGCGTGCCGACGGCCATCACATCAACTCTTGATCCGTTGCCAACGCGCATCGTCACCTCATCCCTCGCAAGCCGCCGTTTATTCCGTAGCTCCTGTTTCGAGTTACAAATATTAGCAACTGAACCGGTATCAAATACCCAGGCACTACAACGAGGGATAGTAAGGAAAACATCAATAACATGTATATCAAATATACCTTTGATGGTGCCAGCCTTCTTGTCCGCTAAGTACTTCGGACAGTTGCGCTTCCAGTGACCCTTGTCCTTGCAATAGAAGCACTCAGTGTCGGGCTTAGGACCAGACTTGAGCTTCTTCTCAGCAGGGGCATTGCGCTTGCCGCCGCCCTTCTTGAAGGGCTTCTTTGCTCCCTTACCTTTCTTAAAGGAGGGCTTGTTGACCATCAACACATGATTATCCTTTTTGATGTCCACCTCCGCAGCCTTCAGCTTTGCGAAGAGCTCGGTGATCGTATCAGTGGAGCCAATCTGATTATGAGTCACTACAAAACTTTTGTAGCTGGGAGGGAGTGATTGCAGAACCCTGTCAATCTTGAGCTCCTCTGGAATCATGCATTCCAGTTGCTCAAGGCGTTGAGTGTAGCCCGACATCTTTATGGCGTGCTCACTAACGGAACTCCCTTCCTCCATGTTGCAGTTAAAGAACTTCTCAGAGATCTCATATCTCTCAGAACGGGCTTGAGTCTGAAACATGGTTTTCAGCTCCTCGAGAATCTCAAAGGGCCCGGGATAGGTTTCAAAACGATTTTGAAGTTCCGGTTCCATAGCAAACAACATGGTGCTCTTAATCACACCATAATCATCTTTGCGCGACTGATAGACAGCTTTCTCATCAGCCGGCGCAGTTGCAGCAGGGGGGTCACCTAACGCTTTCCCAAGGACATAGTCCTTTTGTCCGCCAGACAGAATGATTCTTAGATTGCGGAACCAATTGGTGAAGTTAGACCCATTGTTTCTAAACTTTTCCTTCTCAGCAAAAACGTTGAAGTTGAAGTTGGATTTGGCCATGTGATCTACAGTATTTGCAAGTACAATTTAGACTATGTTCATGATAAATAGTTCAACTTAATCAAATTACTAGATGAACTCCCACTAAATTCAACATCCCTCAAGTTGTTTAGTGAACACGATCCAAATTCACCACACCTAATCCGATCATCACGAGAAGAGATGTGGTTTCAATGGTGGACAACAAAGTGTCGATCATATCATTCATATGACTCATGCTTAACCTTTCGGCTCTTGTGTTCTGAGGCCATGTCTGTACATGCTAGGCTCGTCAAGCTAGACCCAAGAATTTCCGCGTGTGCAAAACTGGCTTGCACCCGTTGTATGTGAGCGTAGAGTCTATAGCACCGGATCATCACGTGATGCTTGGACACGACGAACTTTCGCAACGGTGCATACTTGGGGATAACACAGTTTTTATCTTGATCTTTAAGTGAGGAATCATCTTATAATGCTATCGTCGCGATCTAAGCATAATAAGATACATAAAGGATAAACATCACATGCATATAACTTTATGTGACATGGTATAGCCAATCTTCGCGCAATGATCTCCATCTTGTGCGTTTCGGCATGATCTCCATCACTCCACCATGATTGCCTTCACCACGAATATCAACTACAACTATTGCTAACTACTTAGCGATAAAGTAAAGCTATTACATGGCGTATAAGAAGTTGACTCGCAGGTCATACACAATTATAAAGACAACCATATGGCTCCTGCCGGTTGTGTACTCATCGACATGCAAGTCGTGAAACATTACAAAACATGATCATCGCATACATTATACACATCACATCTTGGGCCATACCATATCACAGAAAACACTCCCTGCAAAAACAAGTTAGACGCCTCTACTTTGTTGTTGCATGTTTTACGTGGCTTATGGGAGTAGATGCTAAGAACGATTCTTACCTACGAAAAGCCACAACGGTGATATTACGGTTGCCAAACTCCGGTGTTAATCCCATGACAACTATAGTGAGAGAAACTGACATCCACCAGCCGCATGTGTGGAACAAGCCACACGTCAAGTGCGGAGCCGGTCTCGCGAACGACGTCGCGTAAGGTTGGCCTGGACCGCTTCAATCTCACTATCCCGCGTCATAAGAAGAACACAAACAAGAGGCTTGCAACAGAAAACATCAACGCCCGCAACAACCATGTTGCGTTCTACTCGTGAAACACATCTACGCATAGATCTAGCTCTGATACCACTGAAGGGATTCACGGCATAGTAAATCAAATTTTTCTACGGATGCGAACAGAGGGAAAGCCAAGATCTAATCTAGGAGATGCAATCAACGAGAGAGATTGGATTAGATCTTCATACCCTTGAAGATTCGCACAGCGGAACGTTCGTCGGAACGTGGGTGATGTAGTCGTACTCGCTTCTCCTCCTCGCGATCCGATCCGATCTAGCACCACAAGTGGCGGTGCCTCCGTGAGATGCACACGTGCAGCACCTCGACGTCTCCTCCTTCCTCGGACCAGCAAGTATGGTGGAGAGGTAGATTGGATCTACAACACGACGGCGTGGTGTATATGGTGGAGAATTTCTGCCGTAGGGCTTCGCCTACAAACAGTCGGGAGGGAGAGAGGAAAGCTAGAAAGGCGGCTAGGGTTTGGAGGAGAGGTGTAGGGGTTTGGTGCGCCCCCACCCCTCTTTATATAGAGGGGGGGCGCAGCCCTAGCCCCTCCCCCAAGCCCAAAGGATAAGGAGTGGGGGGCATGGACTCTCCCCTCTTCTAGAAACCCTATCTCTAGTTTAAACGATTTAAACTCTCTAGGATCGGTTGGGCCCTATGGGGCCTTGTGCCCCTGGCCCAATGCGGCCAGGACACTCCCTCATAGTCCATGCCCCCTCCCGGAGGTGGGGCCACGTTGGTCCCCTTCCGGAAGGTTCTAGAAGCTTCCGGTACAATACCGATTAACCCGGAACAATTCCGAACTCCAAAAACTGCATTGCCTTATATGAATCTTATTCCCCGGACCATTTCGGAACCTCCCGTGATATCCCGGATCCCATCCGAGACTCCGAACAAAAATTCATAAACCAATTATCCAATCTATCCTAGCGTCGAGATACGTTAAGTGTGTGACCCTACGGGTTCGAGAATATGCAGACATGATCTTCTATAAAAAATCAACAGCGGGGTCTGGGCACCCATATTGACTCCCACACATTCATCGATGATCATATCAGATGAACCACGATGCCAGGATTCAATCAATCCCATATATATATTCTCTTCGTCTCGCGATATTTTACTTGCCCGAGATTCGATCGTCGGTACCGTCATACCTAGTTCAATCTCGTTCACAGGAAGTAATTTACTCGTTCCGTAATCCAATATCACTTTTTGATTAACTCCTTAACCACATGCTTGCAAGCGGTGTTGATATCGATTACCGAGTGGGCCCGAAGTATATCTCTCCGACTTGGGAGGGACAAATTCCATCTCGATACATACAACCCAACAGATACTTTCCGATCACCTGAGAGACACCTTTATGATCACCCTCTCATAGGATGACGTTTGATGACCTCAAAGCTTTCTTCCGATACCAGGGAGTTGTATTATCTCATGGTCTAAGGAATACAATATTTGACATAGCAAAAGCTTCGCAAAGATGAACACGATGAAACGATCTAATTGCTTTGCTTAGTTTGGGTCTGTCTATCATATCATTCTCCAATGATATGATCTCATTATCAATTGACAACTCATGTCTATGGTTAGGAAACCTTAACCATCATTGATCAATGAGCTAGTCCATAGAGGCGTACTAGGGACACGGTGTTGTTCACAAACCACACAAGTATTAAAGTTTCCGCTTAATACAATTCTAGCATGGAATATAAACTTTATCATGAACAAGAATTATAATAATAACATCTTTATTATTGCCTCTAGGGCATAATTCCAACAGAGACTACTATCCGCGGCTGGTCCCTGGGAGGTGTGCAGTTGGGTGGAGGTGGGGCGCCCATCGCCGTCGACCCTGGCGGGGGTCGGGCGCTTCCTCCTGGTGGCGCGTTCTCGCAGATCGCGCGCTTGGCCACGCGGGCCGGGTCGTTTTCGTCATCGAAGTTCAGGGCACGCCCCTGAACGGTGGGGTTCATGCGCGACCTGATCCGCTTCTGGTGGTAGCGTGATAGTTCCTGCGCCGTCACCTGCTCAAGGCGAAATTTTTCGCGCTCGGCTTGTTCCTTGCGCACCGCCTCCGCCAGCTTCGGGCATAGTTCCTCGACCTCCGTTGCCGTGGCGTTAGGAGGGATTGGGGTGGAGAATGGGTCCTCCGGCGGTTCAGTGTCGGTCGCCATGTAGGTCGCGGCGTGGCAACCGGTTCCGTCGCGGAGGTCGGCGGAGTTCTCCGATCCGGAGTCGAATTCGAAGATCCCGAGGATGGAGGGGTCCTTGAAGTCTCCCACGTTGGAGACCTGGGTGATGGAGCCCGCGGGTGAAGCCGCGGTGATGGACCCGGCGAGTGACGCCGGGGTCGCCGAGTCGGCATCGTCGTTGAGGGCCGCGTCTTCTGCGGCCGCTGAGTTTTCGGCCACGTCGCTGTGGGCCGAATTGTACTCGGAGGCGAGGCGATGGATCATGCGGATCTGGCTCTCGGAGAGCCGATCGCGTTGCGGCGACTCGCGGATGTGGGCCGAATCCTCCGAGACGATGACGTCGGTGAGGCCGACGAAGAGGTTGATCATGCCGACCAGCAGGATCACGCTGTGCGTGACGGGTCACGCCGCCGGGACGTAGCTGCTCGACAAGATTTGGAGCATCTCGCCGATCGCTATCATGCGGCCGGTGGCGACCGTCTCGTTGATGGGAAGATTGGATCTCGCCGCAGAACACCGGCCAGACCGGCCAGGCCCCACGGTGGGCGCCACTGTCGTGGGAATGGTCACGGCAGATGCTGCAATCGGCAACGAGTAGTAGAACGAGGGGCAAGGGCGGCCAGCCATCTGCGGTGCGAGATGAGGGCAAAGACACAGGGTTTTACCCAGGTTCGGCCCCTCGGAGGGTAAAGACCTACTCCTGCTAGATTGTATTATGGAGGTGGTACAATGGGCGAACTCGGCGGCTAGGCGACGAGTCGCTTGGGTGTATGATGGAACGTATCTCTACACGCCTTGCAGGGAGGTTTATATAGGCTCACCTCCCCTAGGGTTTACATATCTCAACCGAATCAGTTAAGGTTTCAGTACGCGTTTAACCTAATCCGACTGGGCCTATCTACTCTCCTAGGCCTTCAGCTTCCAGTCGCTTGGATCCTCGCCGGGCTTTGATCCAGTCGCCGTCCTGCAGGCCCACTCGCCAGGTCTTGGGCCAGTCGGAAACATCCTGCTGGGTATACCCCAGTAGGCGCATCCCAATCAGATCCTACACTAGCCCTAGGTGCAACATAGATTTAAAAGGGTTCAGGATGCCCTCGCAAGGACACACCGGCGAACCCACATGTACATAAGGGGTGTCGATGTTTCTTTAACTAAACTAGAGTTTAAAGTTGCTTGACAATGTATTATGATTGATTAGACACATAGCTATGCATGGCTAAGAAGGACAGAGATATAAGCTTTAGCAGTGCACACAAGCCAAACCTGGTTATGCTAGGAGTAGTGGATAAGGTAATATAAGCTCAAAGGGAGTAATGCAATAGATATGACACTCTATCTATCGATAAAAGACCACAGTGGAATCCTATGCATCATGGCAAGAATTGAAATGATTTCAAAATCATAGGATTATATCATGGTGGGGCTATGCTTGCCTTTGCCTGTTGATAGCCGAAAGCAGAGTTTCAGGATCCTTGTACTTGACTTGATTACAGTTGGTCATGTATTTGTCTTCAAGCTTCGACGGTGTTGATCTACCGGGAAGAACCAAACACCGGAAAGAAAGGGAAACAATCAACACATGGCATCGATGCAATTCTCAAGAAAGTATGATGATATGACAAGTTGAATTGCATTGAAATGTCACCCTAAAGCATGCTCGACAATTAATCGGGGTTCCGAGGGGTGAAAACCCTAACTCGGAGAAACTCCGGAATCACCTCTGAGGGGTTACTATGTTCTTCTAATTAAACTTGTTATGAAAGTTGTTAAACAATGCATGATTATAGCTTAAATAGATAGTTCTCACTTTTCTGAACATTTTGATATATTATACATATTTACAAGATTGTTACATTTTCTGGAATTGTTTAATCAATTTAAATGGAATTATTGCATCACTGTGACATCAGCACACGGGTGAGGTCATTTGTCACCTGGGAAGAGGCTACCCCTAGCCACTGAAGACTGGGCCCCATGGGATATTATTCTTATTCCAGAAAAGAATTACAGAAAAGATTTTAATAAAAAGAAAAGAGGTTATTTTGCCTCATGCAGATGTCAGCATGACATCAGCAATGGGGATCCTCGGGTGGGCGATGCCAGTGCCGATTGCGGGCACGCGAGCGAGCGAGACTGGTCTCGTTCGTTGCGGCTCATCGAGGGGGACCACAAATTGGCGGCGCTAGACCATTTGGTCGGGGGACCCGCCGGCGGCGAGCAAAACTACGGTGGCGGGGTGAGGCGTATGACGCGGGCTCGATACAGAGAGCAAGGAGGAGAACGGAGGGGTGCCTGAGCACCATTAGCGGGTCGGGAAGGCTTGGCGTAGTCCGAGGGCAGCCGAATCTACGCCGGCGAGCATGAACTGCGCCGGAGGAAAGCGACGCTCGACAAGGACTCGAAATAGAGCGAGAGGAAGGATGGAATAGGGTCCAGGAGGACGGAGAGCTCACCACAGTGCACGGACAGGACGGAGGCGGCCGGGGTGGCGGCGAGCTCGGGCAGCCTGCCGGCGTCGGGGCGGTTCCTATGCGCGCGTCGGTGAGAAGCAGAGAAGTGAGATGGGGAAGAAGAAGAGGAGGCGAGCCAGTTATAAACGAAGGACCTTTTGTCACGGTTGGTGGCTCCAACTGGGACTAAAGGGTCATACATCCCGGTTGGAGCCACCAACCGGGACGTATACTCCACTTTTTTTCATCAGCCCAAGGGGCACGCGCAGGGGTCTTTAGTCCCATTTAGTGGCTCCAACCGGGACATATGACCCTGTTTTCAATTTTTTTCTGGAATTTTCTCTCTGTTCCCACCTTATTTTTTATTTTGGGGTTTAAATTTGTAATGTTTTTTAAATGATAATTACTTTGGAATTTAGAAAACTTTAAACATAAAAGTGTTTAAATTTGAATAACCAATTCAAAACTATTTTCTATTTTTAAAAATAATTAATGTAACCATTTAAACTATGAACTATTAAAAATTAAAAATGAATTAACTTATATTTTTTGAATATTAATTTGGAATTTAGAAAAACTTTAAACATAAAAAGTGTTTGGATTTGAATAACTAATTCAAAACCATTTTCTATTTTTAAAAATAATTAATGGAACCATTTAAAATTAAAAATGAATTAACTTATATTTTTTGAATATTAATTTGGAATTTAGAAAAACTTTAAACATAAAAAGTGTTTGGATTTCAATAACTAATTCAAAACCATTTTCTGTTTTTAAAAATAATTAATGTAACCATTTAAAATAAAAAATGAATTAACTTATATTTTTTGAATATTAATTTGGAATTTAGAAAAACTTTAAACATAAAAAGTGTTTGGATTTGAATAACTAATTCAAAACCATTTTTTGTTTTTAAAAAAAATTAATGTAACCATTTACAATTAAAAATGGATTAACTTATAGTTTTTGAATATTAATTTGGAATTTAGAAAACTTTAAACATAAAAAGTGTTTGGATTTGAATAACTAATTCAAAACCAGTTTCTGTTTTAAATTTGGATTTGAATTAACTTATATTTTTATATATTAATGGGCGGGAAAAAAGGACGGGAAATAATGGGCGGGAAGAAAATTTTATTACGATAGAACTGGAATTAAAGTACATAACACAACTAACACTAAGTTACATAAAGCACGACTGAAGATTAAGATACATAGAAGAACTGAAAATTAAGATACATTGCCAGATTAAGTCACAATCGGCCGAACTTGTTTTGCAATGTTGGAGTGATTTAGTCATGCTCCTGCCTACACCTGTAATACTCGCCACTATAGTCGTCGTACTCGCCGCGGCCGTCGTCGCTGTCGTCGTTGGGGTAGCCTTAGTTGAACCTTGAAGGATGAGTACGAGTGGGTTGGACTTGAGGGTAGCGCAGGCGGGGGTTAGAGTCGGCGGCCGTGTCGTAGGCCATGAAGCTCTAGAGAGTCCGGCCGTGCCACCACAGCCGACGGCCGGCCTCGTTGAAGTTCGGAGGAGGTGGACCGTCCTCCTTGTTCCTGGCGAGCACCCTCTCACGCCGATCCCCGAAGAAGGCTTCCCAAGTTGGGAAATAGTCGGGATGCCAGTTGGGATTCCTCCGCTGCTCCGGCGTGAGCTCGAAGTAGTACTGGTTCGTGATGGCCATCCGGCGCGCCACACCTAGAGGGATAGGAGGAACCGGCACGCCTCTGGTGCTCAGCATCCAACCAAAGGGGACGCAGTAGCCCGGCGGACATGGGTAGTTCGAGGCGCAAAGCGCCTCCGCCTCCTTGGGGTTTAGTCGTATGGTGGAAGCCATGGGAAAGAGTGATGAGGTTGCAGATATCAGTCTAGAGATGTGCAATCACAATGGAGGCCAATCCTACATATATGTACTGAGAAATGGCGGAAGAAAACTGTGGGAAGAAATGGCGGGAATAAACTGTGGGACGAAAAATGGCGGGAAGAAACTTCGGTCTAGGGTTTAGGGTTTAGGGTTTTGTGAAGGTTTTTTCGATCATCGTTAGAACTTGCATTGGATCTCTGAAGAAACCACATATTCCAAGTCTAAACATGATTTTTTCAAAAAATCACGGGCGTTAGATCATGTACCTGTAGTACAAACCGGACCCACTTCCTACCGATTCGGCAGACATTTGTCCTTTTTACCCGGGATGGATGAAAAGGTTTGAGATGTTCCGGTTGGGAGATAGTCCATGTAAGGTGGTCTAGTATTTTAGAAAAATGGGACGGTAGCATTCTGAAACAGCATTTTGGTGGTTACTTCACAAAACGACCCGTTTCTTGCGCTCGAAAAATGGAAAATGGCTTTTCCGTGCGACGAAAAGGAAAACTTCCACCTGCAACATTGTTCTCCATACCAATGTCCACATTCATGCATAATATGGGCATAACATCACAAACTATGCCGTGATTCAGCACATAACATTGGTCAATTGGACCGAAAGCCATGAAACCTCGAACATGATATGTCATTTTGTGAAGATTTTTCGAGACATGATCAATATACCAAGTCTGGTATTTTACCTTTTAACTATGTCACATAATATGACACCACGCGAAGGATTTACATTGTTCGGATTTTTTTTGAATTTCTTATGCCCGTTTTGAATTTTTTGAATTTCTAACTATGGTCGAACCGGCGTGCATGAAGATAGGGGACGAGCATAGTTAGAACTTGCATTGGATCTCTGAAGAAACCACATATTGTGAGTCTAAAAATGATTTTTTCAAAAAATCACGGGCATTAGATCATGTACCTGTAGTACAAACCGGATCCACTTCCTACCGATTCGGCAGACATTTGTCCTTTTTACCCGGGATAGACGAAATTTGAGACGTCCCGGTTGGGAGATAGTCCATGTAAAGTGGTCTAGTATTTTAGAAAAATGGGACGGTATCATTCTGAAACAGTATTTTGGTGGTTACTTCACAAAACGACCCGTTTTTTGCGCTTGGAAAATGGAAAGGCTTGATCATTTGGACCGAAAGCCATGAAACCTCGAACATGATAGGTTCATCCTTAGTCCCGGTTGGAGGGATTTCGGCAGGCTGGGCCAGGAAACACTAATGATAGGGGCGAGTGTCGACATTATGTCGTGCGGCGTGTACCTTGTCCCGGATGGTGTCACCAACCGGGACTAAAGATGAACCTTTAGTCCCCGTTTGAGACACCAACCGGGACAAAACACGAGTTAGCACTAATAATAGGGGTGAGTGTCGACATTATGTCGTAACTGTCGACACTATGCCGAGATGCTTGTACTATAAATAGGCATCCTTGTGAGTCCAGTCCTCCAGCCAAATTGAGGCATGTCCAATATAGTTTTCGAGAGCAGGGACACCACTACGACTAGTTTTAGGGAGATTTCGCCGGATCCCAGTCCTCCGGCATCTCCAAAAAACTGGTCATAGAGGCACTCCCTAATATGTGGAATTAGTTAGCTCCTAGGTGTATTGATCTAGTTAGAGAAGTTACAAGCCGCAAGATGGTGTGCGAGACCAGGGACACCACTACGACATGTTTCAGGGAGATGCCGCCGGATCCCAGTCCTCTGGCATCTCCAAGAAACTGGTCATAGAGGCACTCCCTAATATGTGAAATTAGTTAGCTCCCAGGTGTATTGATCTAGTTAGAGAAGTTACAAGCTGCAAGATGGTGTGTGAGAGCAGGGACACCACTACGACTAGTTTCAGGGAGATGCCGCCGGATCCCAGTCCTCCGGCATCTCCAAGAAACTGGTCATAGAGGCACTCCCTAATATGTGACCACGCGCATTTGGAGATCAAATCTTAATGGTAAGTACGAATCGGGACAACTTCTTCATAGTTCGGGAAAGTCGTTCTACAAATCGGGACTAAAGGCCCCCATTAGTCCTGGTCCAGCCACAAAACGGGACCAACACTCAAGACATTTATTAATATTAAAAACCGAGACTACAAAACCGGGACTAAAGGCCCCCCTATATATAATCCCGGTCAAGCCACAAACCGGGACTAACACTCAATACATTTATTAAACTTGGAAAATTACAAACATCATAAGATATGCTTCGAAAAATGAGCTCTCATGTCTCATGACATCTAGGTTCACAATATGCAGCCGACCGGCCAGACATGAACTAGAGGTACACAATATGAGCATGAACTTCTTGGCATATGTCCTTCCTTATGATCGCTTCAGACGTAACCATGGAGCATCTTCTTTACTTAATGGAATGCTTGTGTCAGTTTTCACTGTGAAGGGCGAAATTTCATCAAACTTATTATAATCTTATGAAATGTCTGTCTTGTCCTCGATTCCCACTATGTTTCTTTTCCCTGAAAGAACTATGTGATGCTTTGACTCATAATATGATGTATTCGTTTGCATATTTTTTCTTTTTTTTCGGTTTGCAGGACATGTCCTTCACATATAAAACCTGAGACACATCATTGGCTAGGACGAATGGTTCATATCTATAACCAAGATTGTTGAGATACACTGTTGTCATTCCGTACAACTGGTCTATCTTTACCCCTTCCCCATTCAGGTTGACCCATTTGCAGCGAAACAAAGGGACCTTAAAAGAGACTCCATAATCTAGTTCCCATATCTCCTCTATGTAACCATAGTATGTGTCCTTTTGCCCATTCTCGTCTGTTGCATCAAAGCGGACACCACTATTTTGGTTGGTTCTCTTTTTATCTTGGGCGATCGTGTAGAATGTATTCCCATTTATTCCGTACCGTTGGAAATTCAATATAGTAGAAGATGATGATGCGGCCAACAAGTATAGTTGATCTCCAACAGTGGTGTCATTCAAGAGATGTGTCCGCATCCATCCACCTAAAGACTTCATGTGTTCATCTGTAATCCATGAGTCAGGATTCCCCGGGTTTTTGGAGTGTACAATATTCTTGTGTTCCTCGATATATGGACATGCCAAGGTGGGATTATGTAGAACTGTGTAGTGTGATTTAGTGAAAGAATCCCTGTCCCTACATATCATTGCTTTCTTTCCCAACGTGTCTTTTCCACTTAGTCTTCCCTCATGCCGCGAGTCAGAAACACCAATCGGCTTAAGGTCAGGAATAAAGTCAACACAAAACTCAATGACCTCCTCTGATCCATATCCCTTGGAGATGCTTCCTTCTGGTCTAGCATGGTTATGAACATATTTCCTTAAGACTCCCATGAACCTCTCAAAGGGGAACATATTGTGGAGAAATATAGGACCGAGAATGGCAATCTCTTCCACTAGGGGAACATATTGTGGAGAAATATATTGAAGAAGGATGGTGGGAACACCAACTCAAAACTAACAAGACATTGTACCACATCATTCTGTAACCTTGGCAGAATATTTGGATTGATTACCTTCTGAGATATTGCATTGAGGAATGCACATAGCTTCATAATGGGTACTCGAACATTTTCCGGTAGAAGCCCCGTTAATGCAATCGGAAGCAACTGCGTCATAATCACGTGACAGTCATGAGACTTCAAAAAAGATCTCCTTCTCTGCTTTGGTAAGAGCATAGCTGGCACGCTTAAGTGACGCCCTTTATCCGTCTTGTTCTGTGTATGCATGTTCTTTGGGTCTTTCATAATTTGTTGGTCCTCCCGTGCTTCTGGTGTATCTTTTGTCTTCCCATACACGCCTAGGAATCCTAGCAGGTTCACACAAATATTCTTCGTCACGTGCATCACGTCGATTGAAGAGCGGACACGTAGGACTTTCCAATATGGCAGCTCCCAAAATATAGATTTATTCTTCCACATGGCTGCGTGTCCTGTAGCGATATCGTTCGGAACTGATTGACCGCCGGGTCCCTTTCCAAAGATTACTTCTATGTCCTTGACCATACCAAATACATCATCACCAGCAGGGAGTTCAGGCTTCTTCCGGTGATCTGCCTCACCTTTGAAATGCTTGACTTTCTTTCTTACGGGATGATTGGTCGAAAGAAATCGTCGATTCGCCAGGTACACAACCGTCTTGCATTTATGCAAATATGTACCTTCAGTCTTATCTAAACAGTGCGTGCATGCGTTATATCTCTTGTTTGTCGATCCTGAAAGGTTACGAAGAGCAGGACAATCATTGATATTTACGAAAAGCAACCCTCGTAGGTCAAATGGCTCCTATTTGTTCTCATCCCACGCATGTACACCTGGTTTGCCCCACAGCTGTAAGAGTTCTTCAACTTATGGCCCAAGGTACACATCAATGTCGTTGCCTGGTTGCTTCGGGCCTTGGATGAGCACTGGCATCATAATGAACTTACGATTCATGTACAAACAAGGAGGAAGGTTGTAGATAAATAGAGACACGGGCCAGGTGTTGTGACTACAGCTCTGCTCCCCAAAAGGATTCATGCCATCCGTACTTATACCAAACTATAAGTTCCTTGCGTCACCTGCAAAGTCCGGGAAGTCTCTCTCGATTTTTCTCCACCACATAACCTTATGATGGAACTTTTTTCTTCGCTCGCGGTCCCCTGTTCCGAACTTGATAGAACTACTCGATACATCTAACATCTAATCACTCTACAGGTCCCCACATGTCATCCTCTCATTAGAAAAACATGTGTATGCTGGAATTTTTTCCCTTGGTCGCGCTTCCGTGTTCCGAACTTGCCAGCGTTGCTCGACGAATATGCCATTTGTTCATGTCGCTAGGTCCCACATATCATCCTCTTATTAAAAGAATGGGTTGTATGATTGACTTTATTTTCACTCACTCCTCCGTGTTTCGAACATGATAACGTTGCTCACTGCATCCGTCGATTTTTAAGCTGATGGGTCCCCCATGTCAGCCACTCATTAGAAGAAACATGTGTATGCTAGACTTTTATCTCTCTCGCGCCTCCTTGTTTCGATCTTATGCTAAACTTATGTGATGCTCCTAAGAAACCACATTGTCGAACCTCATTAAGTACCATACTATCTATCCTATATTAACTATTTTATCTATATTTGCGTTGTTTACTAAATGTATTTATGCTGCTCTTATATTTTTTTCTCTAGATTTGCTACCATATTGGACAAAACGAGGGCCAAAAGGAATAATGAACAAAGAGAGAAACTGCTCTATATTCGCTACCAAGTTTGGCAAAAAAAATTATTAGAGAGAGACGGAAAATGCGCTCTTAAAAAAGCCAATTATAACAATAAATAAAAAACTTCCAATTTAGGCGAGATCTGTGCACGTAACTATCAAACGTTCCCCACATGATCCCACACTATGTCCCCCGCTTGAGCATAACACGATCTGCACCAACTTTCCAAACGCGGTCCCATATGACACGGCTCCACAAGTCAGCATAACGCGTTCTCGACCAACCGGCCCCTCATGGTTCCACACCGCACAACCCCACATGTCATCCAACGGTCAACCTGACGGCAGCTACCGTTCGAGCTCTTTGATGAGTTTTAGAGAAGGAGCTGGGAAAAAATGAGGAAAAGTTAAGCTGCTGAGAAAACTGAGTATACCTAATGAATCGAGGACACGAAAACAGAAATCCCTAAAATATAAGTAGTTTATAGAATTTCTTTAGAATAGACTTCTAACACAAAAGGTTGACAAATCCACCATATTAATAGCACAACCATGCACTATTTTTTAAACAAGATCTAATCTATCCAACACACTCATCATAAATAAAAATACGTAGTTATGAAATGATTAACATACAATTCGAATATCAGAAAATGAGTATACTAACCTTGTCATAATGATTATCATATGATCGAAAGATTTTCATAACTATCCATACCTTTCGACCTGATGAATTAATTTCATCCATCCAAGCTCAGGGAGGCACCTATCCATATCTATCACCATGCAGTGTTCTACCATTATTAGATCTTTCATCCTTGTCAACTAAAGCAGGTAAAACCATAGTAGATTATGTTTCTTGGACATCATCTTAGGCTTAATTCCACAAAAAAATGCTCGCCAATTGTTCTCTCACTATCAGCAGGCATAGAGGCTATCTTTCCCATCCTCATTCCAAATATTGTCCTAAGGCACATAGAGAGTTAGCATGAATAAATGAAGAAGAAATGGAATGAGGAGATAGATAAAACAATACAAGGATGGTAGATGAAAGTGTACCTTGTTTTCACAGTGTAGAAGAGCGAGACGCTGGACGACATGCCGGGAATAGGAGGAATGTGAGTGGTATGGTTGTTTATTCGGATGACTTGGTAGGGGGATGGAGGAAGATGTTTGGTTTGTGCCCAGGGAAAACGAGGTTTGAAACTGCGTAGTGACGTATAACTAATAAAATTTAGAGTATATATGTGGTCACCACACATTAATGAATTAATTATTGTTAAATACATTTTTAAGTAATTGTTCTCCATTATATCCTTTTGTTCTTATTTCGTGTAAACATGATTCGATTTTTATTTGGGAAAAAATAATTACTAAAACTAATACGTGTCAATATTATTATTTCCTAAAAAATATCTATTTATAATATCTCACAAAAAAGAATGAAGTATTGCATACTCCTTCCATTCAAATGAATAAGACGTGTAAATTTAGTTAAAATCAATGAAATCTAAGTTTGGCGAATGTTTTAGACATATATGAACATTTAAGATACAAAATCAATATCAATAGATTCACAATAAAATATACTTTTGTATACTAATATTTATGTTTTATTCTATATACTTTGTTAAATTTAGTAAATTTTGAGCTATAATAACTACATTTATATGTCTTAACCATAGGAACATAGCTAGTATATAATTTGATTGTAGAATATTATAATAAATACCCTCTAACTCTAAAATAAATTTAAATATTTACTTAGGAATCGTGTTTAACTATAAAACATCAAAAAACGATGACTCATAAAACATCATCGACATATATAAGTTTTGCGCACAGCTAAATTAGGAACACATGCCCACTGTAGGGTTCACAGCATAGAAAACAAAAAATCCTACGATGGAAACAACTATGTACCAAGATCTATCTACTAGATACAAGCAACGGGTGAATATACATCTATAGAGAAGATACTCTTATAGACCGACAAAGTTTAACGAGGTTATACTCATGGATGATATGGACAAATTCTTGCCGATCTCAAGATCGAGAAGAAGTCCAGCGCTGCAAATTAGCAGCGCATCAATGCTCGCATACACGTCCAAGCCAACAAGCAACCTTCGCCTCCTCGTTCCTGCGATGAGCGGAAGCAACAATGATGTCTACGCACTTCTATTCTTGTAGACAGTTGTTGAGCCTCCAAGTGCAGAGGTTTGTAGAACAGCAACAAGTTTCCCTTAAGTGGATTACCCAATGTTTATCGAACTCAGGGAGGAAGTGGTCAAAGGTATCCCTCTCAAGCAACCCTGTAATCAAGATACAAGAATTATCTTGTGTCCCCAATACACCAAATACACTTGTCAGGTGTAGAGGTGCACTAGTTCGGCGAAGATATAGTGAAATACAAGTGGTAACGGTGCCAGAAAAGAGCTTCTGACTTGTTGTTGACGTGTGTGAGACTAAAGGAAAACTGAAATAAGGATGGAAGCAAGCAAACATGCAACCGATCTAGATGCAAACGGTGTTTCGATGCTTAGAAACAAGGCCTAGGGATCATACTTTCACTAGTGAACACTCTCAATAAATATACTCTCTTCATGATACTACCCTGAACTACTCTCCGGTTGGACACTCTAATCCATGGTAGGGCTATAACAACACTCCTCAAAGTTCGCCTTCCCCATCTAGATAACCCCACACTGTCACCTTGAGCGCTAGATGGTTCCAACAAACACCACAATTTTATAAAGACATCCAACTCCAAATATAACTCATGATAAATATACATATATAATCTAGCTTAAGTGCCACACACGGAGTGCACACTCTCACTTTCACACACATGGGGACAAGCATAGATCTATTAAAGCAATTGAGTATTTATGTAACCACTAGCCTAAATGCCACCACGACGTGCACGCTGTCACTTTCACACACGTGGGGAGAGTTAGAGATCTATTAAAGCACTTGAGTAACAAAGTAGATCTACTTGATTACAAAGCTCATGATCACAATATGATCACACATAGAGAAAGAGATGAAAACATAGCTACCGGTAGAGCCCTTAGCCTCGATGAAGAACTACTCCCTCCTCATCATGGGAATCAGCAGTGGTGATGGAGATGGCGATTGAGATCGATGGAGATGGCTCCAGGGGCACTTCCCCGTCCCGTCAGGGTGACGAAACAGAGACTTTCTGTACCTCGAATCTCCCCTTCGGTGGAGGTCGCCCTACAAAGTTTTGTTGTGGATTTTTCCGAGATTATTTAGGGTTTATAAGTCGGGGGCTTCTTATAGGCGAAGGAGGCATGGTCGATGGAGCCGCAGGGGCCCACAACCCTTGGTGGCGCGGCTAGGGTGGGCCCACGCCACCCTAGGGTGTGTCCACCCTGGTGTCCTCCGATGTCTCGTCTTTGATTTTTCGTATCGTTCAGGGAAAAATATGAACTTTGGCTTTTGTCCCATCCAATTCCGAGAATATTCATTTTTTAGCTTTCTGAAACCAAAAGCAGCAGAAAACAGGCAACTGGCACTGTGGTATCTTGTCAATAGGTTAGTTCCAGAAAGTCTATAAAAATATCTTAAAGTGTAGACAAAACATAGCAAACTAGATACTAAACAGGCATGGAACATAAAAAATTATAGATACGTTTACGACGTATCAATCATCCCCATGCTTAACTCCTGCTTCTGCTCGAGGAGGTAACTGATAAAAATAATAATTTTTGAGCTGACATGCACCATCAAAATCAAGATCCAAACATTTGCAAGCATTGAAAGCTAGGATCAAAGAACTCTAAACATGAGCATGAAAGATGGAGTTCTAACAATAAGACAAAGTAACTATGCATGCAACTTGAAAGGTTACAAACAAAGATCATGAATAACAACGCATTGAAGACGTTTGTTTGTTTGTTTCATGTATAGAAAACATAGCATAGCGGCATTTAGCTTGTCCCTGATGGAGTAGCAAATAAATGCATAGGACACCTTCAAAGTTCATAAGAGTGACTAGATACAAATAGTTCATGAACAAGCAATATCAACGATATCAATATTTAATAAGTTTTGCGAGCGGATGCGAAATCTCGTTCTCGTCATTTTGGTATATTAAACGTATTTTTTCGACATCGTATGCAAAAGTTACGGCCGTTTTACCGTGGAATAACTTTTTTTGCAGAAAAACTCGAAATTGTTGTTTGTTAATATTCCTAGAAAATAGACCACATTATCTACCTAAATATGAAAGTATTTTATTTTTTGAAGTGTTTTTCATTTTTTTTATTTTTTGCAAGGCTAAAAAGCCGATCCATGGGGTCGGGGGTCGGGGGGAGGGTGGAGTTGGCGCAGACCACTTAGCCGTAGGGCACTAGGGCAGTGTGCCCTACGCCTAAGTTGACCCAGCTGCTGCAACATACAGCCCCGTAGCGCTCTAGGGCATAGTGCCCTACAGCTAAGTTTCACACCATTAGCGCACCTTGACCTAGGGCGCTACGGGTATGTGTTCTGTGGCCACATGTACCATGGCCCGTACATAGCCGTGGCGCACCACCCCCATGTGCGCCACGCTTACGACAGTTAGCCGTAGGACACCTGTGGGTAGTGCGCCACGCCTGTTTTACCTGTGGGGCACTTCAACCACGTGAGCCACGTATGTGCGAATTACCGATAGCCCTTTTCCTAGTAGTGGAACCCCAAGGGTTTTCCGGCGCATTGGGGTTATGCCCCACCCCTTCCTCCATTCATGTGGGTGGTGCTCCCACTCACAAAAGCCTCTTCATTTCTCCACTCAAAATACCACTCAAAAAATCCCATTAAATTTCCACCAAATTTAATGCAATCTCTCTTTGAATAAAACTCCTTTTATTTATTTATTCTGAATTTTGTAAATTACATTAATGTACAAAAATTCACATAAAACCCCTTGCTAGTATTCTATTTCACATGCAGAAACACTTTGAGCAATTTCACCCGAAACAATTCTGGTGTTTAGTGAAATAAACTTCTGCACTTTGTAAATCTTTTCGTCAAGAAACTATTTGTTCCGAATGGTGTCGTTGTATCTTAAGTGTGTCACCCTACGGTTCGTGAATAATGCGGACATGATTAAGACCCCTCTTAGATCAATAATCAGAAGCGGGACCTGGATATCCATGCTGACTCCCACACATTCAACGATGACTTCTTGTGATCGTGAGAACCTTTTACGCTAGAATCTTAATCCCTTTGTCTAGAGATATATTACATGTTCGAGATTCGATCATCGTTATCTTAATACCTAGTTTGCTCTTGTTGCTGACATGTACTATTTTCTCGTTCCCGTGATATAACATTCTAGTGATCAAATCACTTGCTTGCAAGCTAACCAATGTGATATCACCGAGAGGGCCCAGAGTATGTCATCGATGAACACAACCACAAACTTGTCCAAGTACTCCATAAACACCTTGTTCATCATGGTCATGAAATTTTCCGGGGAATTTGTTAGTCCAAAAGACATAGACGTATACTCATATAAACCATACCTAGTGGTAAAAGTAGTCTTGGGAATGTCCTCCTCCCGAATCTTCAATTGGAAATAGCCCAATCGCAGATCAATTTTTCTAAACACCTTTGCTCCTTCCAGTTGATCAAACAAATCATTTATGTTCGGTAGGGGGTATTTGTTCTTGATGGTCACTTCATTCAGCGAGCGATAGTCCACCACTAACCTCTTGCTACTATCCTTCTTCTCCACAAACAGAACAGGTGCACCCCATGACGATGAACTGGGCTAAATAAATATTTTGTCCAATTGCTCCCTTAGTTGTTTCTTCAATTCCTTCAGGTCATCCACATCCATCTTGAATGGCCTCTTTGATATAGGTCCCGTTCCCGGCATAAGATCGATGAGAAACTCCACATCCCTATCAGGTGGCATCCCTGGCAGCTCTTCCGGAAACACGTCGGGGTACTCCTTTATTACAGGCACTGTATTTATGATAACCCCCTTAAGAAATTCAGCTTACACCTTCCCAGTCGCACCGACGACTTGAACCTAATTCTCTTACCACCCGAGGTTGTGAGCAAAACCGCTCGCTGTGCACGATCTATGTGTCCCTCATGCATAGACATCCAATCCATGCGTAGTTTACATCTAAACCTTGTGACTCCAATATTACCAGATGTGCAATAAAATTGTGTGCTCCAATCCTCACAGTTAAGTCGCGACATCCCGCACTAGCTATCATTTCCCCTCCAGGTGAGCTTACTCTAATAGACCCTTTTAGAGACTCCATAGGTTGCTTATTCTTATCCACAAATGCCCTTGATATGAATGAGTGCGATGCACCAGTATAGAAAAGAATAAGTGCAGGGTGAGTGTTGATTGGAAACTTACCCACCACAAGCTCAGGCTCACCTGGGATCTCCACATTCATGTGGTTCACTGTGGCCTTTTGATTGTTGCCTGGCTTCAGTACCTTCTTCTCTGGACAGTTGTCTGCTTAATGACCTTTCTAGTTGCACTTGAAGCATGTCACCTCACTCAGGTCCTTCTTCACAAAGTTGCGATCACGGTTGCGGTCATTGAAGGGTTTTGCAGCATAGTAAATCAAAAAATTTCTATGGATGCGAACGGGAAAGCCAAGATCTAATCTAGGATATGCAATCAACAAGAGGTATAGATGAGATATTCATACCCTTGAAGAAATCGCACAGCGGAACGTTCAACATAACGTGGTTGATGTAGTCGTACTAGCCTTCTCCTCCTCGCGATCCGATCCGATTCAACGCCGCAAGTGGCGATGCCTCCGAGAGATGCACACGTACATCACCGCGATGTCTCCTCCTTCCTCGGTCCATCAAGTGGGGTGGAGAGATAGATTGGATCTACAACACGACGGCGTGGTGCAAAGGTGGAGAGTTTCTGCGGCAGGGCTTCGCCTACGCGCAATCGGGAGAGAGAGAGAGGAGGGCAGCAGGTAGGCAGCTAGGGTTGAAGGAGGTGTGGAGGAGGGCTGCGCCCCTGCCCTCTATATATAGGGGGCTAGCCGGCCCCCTTGGCCCCTCCTCCAAGCCCTAGGGCGGCGGCCCCAAGGGTTGGAGTGGGGGGGGGGCAAGTTTTCCCCCTCCTTCTAGAAGGTTTCCCTAGGGTTCCCCTAGGGTTTGGCTGGCTGGGCCTATGGGGCCTTGTGCCCCTGGCCCAATGCGGCCAGGGCACTCCCTCGTAGTCCCACGCCCCCTCCCGACAAGTGCGGCCATGTTGGTCCCACTCCGGAAGCTTCTAGAACCTTCCGGTACAATACCAAACAATCCGAAATAATTCCGAAATCCAAAAACTGCTTTCCTTTATATAAATCTTATTCTCCGGACCATTCCGGAACCTCTCGTGACGTCCTGGATCTCATCCGAGACTCCGAACAAAAACTCATAAACCAATTATCCATTCTATCCTAGCGTCGAGACACGTTAAGTGTGTGACCCTACGGGTTCGAGAATATGCAGACATGATCTTCTATCAATAATCAACAGCGGGGTCTGGAAACCCATATTGACTCCCACATATTCAATGATGATCATACCAGATGAACCACGATGCCAGGATTCAATTAATCCCATATATATATTCCCTTAGTCACGCAATATTTTACTTTCCCAAGATTCGATCGTTGGCATCAGCATACCTAGTTCAATCTCGTTCACAATAAGTACTTTACTCATTTCGTAATCCGACATCACTTTGTGATTAACTCATTAACCACTTGCTTGCAAGCGGTGTTGATATCGATTACTGAGTGGGACCGAAGTATATCTCTCTGACTTGGGAGGGACAAATCCCATCTCGATACATACAACCCAACAAGTACTTTCCGATCACCTGAGAGACACCTTTATGATCACCCTCTCATAGGATGACGTTTGATGACCTCAAAGATTTCTTCCGATACAAGGGAGTTGCATTATCTCATGGTCTAAGCAATACAATAATTGACATAAGAAAAAGCTTCGCAAAGATGAATACGATGACACGATCTAATTGCTCTGCTTGATTTGGGTCTGTCCATCATATCATTCTCCCAATGACATGATCTCATTATTAATTAACAACTCATGTCTATGGCTAGCAAACCTTAACCATCATTAATCAATGAGCTAGTCCATAGAGGCGTACTAGGGACACGGTGTTGTTCATAAACCACACGAGTATCAAAGTTTCCGCTTAATACAATTCTAGCATGGAATATAAACTTTATCATTAACAAGAATTATAATAATAACATCTTTATTATTGCCTCTAGGGAATAATTCCAACAGTCTCCCACTTGCACTAGAGTCAATAATCTAGTTTACATCTGGCAACAATCTAACACCCATGGCACTAAGGTGCTGATCATGTTTTGCTCGTGGAAGAGGTTTAGTCAACGGATCTGGGACATTCAGATCTGTATGTACTTTGCTAATCTTCAGATCTCCATCTGTTATATAATGTCGAATTATATGAAACTTGCGGTTGATGTGCTTGGTCTTTGGATGATATCTTGGTTCCTTAGCCAGTGCTATGGCGCCAGTGTTGTCACACAATATCTCCAGTGGATCCAAGGCACTTGGAACCACACCAAGCTCAGTGGTGAAGTTCCTGATCCAAACTCCTTCACTTGACACTTCTGGAGCAGCCATGTATTCCTCTTCTACTGTAGATCCCACGATCACGCTTTGCTTGCAGCTTCTCCAGCTCACAGCTCCTCCATTCAAAATATAAACGTATTCTGTCTGAGATTTAGAATCATCCTTGTCGGTGTCGAAACTAGCGTCGACATAACCTTTTACGACGAGCTTCTCATCACCTCCGTAGACCAAGAACATTTCTTTAGTCCTATTTAAATACTTTAGGATGTTCTTCACGGGTGTCCAGTGTTCCACTCCTGGATCACTTTGGTATCTGCTCGTCAAACTAAGAGCATTGGACACATCCTGTCTAGTACACAGCATGGCATACATGATAGAACCTATGGCCGATGCATAAGGCACTTTGCTCATAGCTTCTCTATCGTTTACCATAGCTGGACACTGAGCCTTGCTCAATATCTTACCTGACAACATAGGCATTGAACCTTTCTTTGCCTTATCCATTTTGAACCTTTTCAGTACTTTGTCTAGGTATGTACTTTGGCTTAAAGCTATTAGGCGTCTTTTCTATCTCTATATATTTTGATGCGTAATATATAAGCAACTTCTCCTAGGTCTTTCATTGAAAAACATTTTTTCAAATAACTCTTCACATTGTTAAGCATATCAATGTCATTTCCAATAATCAATATGTCATCCACATATAGTACTAAAAATGCCACTGAGCTCCCACTCACTTTCTTGTAGATACAAGCTTCGTAGCAATTTGGAACAAATCCAAAGCTCTTGATCACTTGATCAAAACGAAGGTTCCAACTCTGAGATGCTTGCTTCAGTCCATAAATGGAACGCTGAAGTTTGCACACCTTATCACCATCCATAGGATCGACAAAACCTTCGGGTTGCATCATATACAACTATTCATCAATGTTTCCATTGAGGAACGCAATCTTGACATCCATCTGCCATATTTTAGAATCATGAAACGCAGCAATTGCTAATAAAATCCGAATGGACTTAAAAATCGCTACGGGAGAGAAAGTCTCATCGTAGTCAACACCTTGAACTTGTCGAAAACCATTCGCAACAAGCCGTGCTTTATAGACAGTAACATTACCATCCGCGTCCATTTTCTTCTTGAAAATCCATTTGCACTCAACGACCTTTCAGTCGCTAGGAGGGTCCACCAAAGTCCATAGTTGGTTTTCGCTCATGGATCCCAATTTGGATTTCATGGCCTCTAGCCATTTATCAGAGTCTGGGCTCATCATTGCTTCCTCATAGTTCGCAGGTTCACTGTTGTCTACTAACAAGACAGTTAAGACAGGGTTGTCGTACCACTCAGGAGGGGCACGTGACCTTGTCGACCTGCGATGTTCAGTAGTAGCATCGTCCGAAGCTTCATGATCCTCGTCATTAGCTTCCTCTATTGTCGGTGCAGACGACATTGGAACAATTTCAGGTGCTGCGCTACTCTCTAACTCGAGAGAAGGTTCAATAACCTCATCTATCTCTACCTTCCTCCCACTCACTTCTTTCGAGAGAAACTCCTTCTCAAGAAAGGATCTGTTCTTTGCAACAAACACTTTTCCTTCGGATTTGTGATAGAAGGTATACCCAATCGTTTCCTTGGGGTATCCTATGAAGACGCATTTCTCCGCTTTGGGTTCGAGCTTGTCCGGCATCAACTTCTTGACGTAAGGTTCGCATCCACAAACTTTAAGAAACGACAACTTAGGTTTAGCACCAAACCACAGTTCATACGGTGTCGTCTCAACGGATTTAGATGGTGCCCTATTTAAAGTGAATGCAACGGTTTCTAATGCATAACCCCAAAATGATAACGGCAAATCTGTAAGAGACATCATCGATCGCACCATATCTAATAAAGTTCGATCCCGGCGTTCAGACACACCATTGCGCTGTGGTGTTCCGGGTGGCGTGAGTTGCGAAATGATTCCGCTTGCTTTAAGATGCATGAGAAAATCATAACTCAAATATTCACCTCCACGATCGGATCGTAGAAATTTAATTTTCCTGTTACGATGGTTTTCCACTTCGTTCTGAAATTCTTTGAACTTTTCAAACGTTTCAGATTTATGTTTCATTAAATAGACATACCCTTATCTACTTAAGTCATCAATAAAAGTGAGAAAGTAGCGATATCCACCGCGCGTCGAAACACTCATTGGTCTGCATACATCGGTATGTATGATTTCCAACAAGTCCGTTGCTCGCTCCATTATTCCGGAGAATGGGGTTTTGATCATATTGCCCATGAGGCATGGTTCGCACGTGTCAAATGATTCAAAATCAAGAGACTCCAAAAGTCCATCAGAATGGAGTTTCTTCATGCGTCTTGCACTAACATGACCTAGATGGCAGTGCCACAAATAAGTTGAGTTATCACTATCTACTTTGCATCTCTTAGCCTCAATGTTATGCATGTTTCATTGCTTTCGAGATTCAGAAGAAATAAACCATTCATAGCAGGTGCATGACCATAAAAGATGTTACTCATATAAATAGAAGAACCATTATTCTCCGATTTAAATGAATAACCGTCTTGCAATAAACATGATCCAGATATGATGTTCATGCTCAACGCAGGCACATAATAACATTTATTAAGGTTTAAAACTAATCCCGAAGGGAAAACTAAGGAGAGCGTGCCGACGGCCATCACATCAACTCTTGATCCGTTGCCAACGCGCATCGTCACCTCATCCCTTGCTAGCCGCCGTCTATTCCGTAGCTCCTGTTTCGAGTTACAAATATTAGCAACTGAACTAGTATCAAGTACCCAGGCACTACAACGAGAGCTATTAAGGTAAACATCAATAACATGTATATCAAATATACCTTTAATGGTGCCATCCTTCTTGTCCGCTAAGTATTTCGAAGAGTTGCGCTTCCAGTGACCCTTGTCCTTGCAATAGAAGCACTCAGTGTCCGGCTTAGGTCCAGACTTGAGCTTCTTCTCAGCAAGGGTAACGTGCTTGCCGCTGCCTTTCTTGAAGGGCTTCTTTGCACCCTTACCTTTCTTAAAGCTGGGGGGCTTGTTGACCATCAACACATGAATATCTTTCTTGATGTCCACCTCCGCAGCTTTCAGCGTAGCGAAGAGCTCAGTGATCGTATCAGTGGAACCAATCTTATTATGAGTAACTACAAAACCTTTGTAGCTAGGAGGGAGTGATTGCAGAACTCTGTCAATCTTGAGCTCTTCTGGAATCTTGCAGTCCAGTTGCTCAAGACGTTGAGTGTAGCCCGACATCTTAATGGCGTGCTCACTAACGGAACTCCCTTCCTCCATCTTGCAGTTAAAGAATTTCTCAGAGATCTCATATCTCTCAGAATGGGCCTGAGTCTGAAACATGGTTTTCAGTTCCTCAAGAATCTCAAAGGGCCTGGCGAACTCCTCAAAACTATTTTGAAGGTCTAATTCCATAGCAAACAACATGGTGCTCTTAATCACACCATAATCATCCTTGGGCGACTGATAAACAGCTTTTTCATCAGCCGGCGCATCTACAGCAGGGGCGTCACCTAGCGCTTTATCAAGGACATAGTCCTTTTGTCCGCCAGCGAGAATGATTCTCAGATTGCGGAACCAGTTGGTGAAGTTAGACCCATTGTTCTTAAGCTTTTCTTTCTCAGCAAAAACGTTGAAGTTAAAGTTGGACTTAGCCATTTGATCTACAAAATTTGCAAGTACAATTTAGACTATGTTCATGATAACTAGTTCAACTTAATCAAATTACTAGATGAAATCCCACTAAATTCAACATCCCTCAAGTTGTTTAGTGAACATGATCCAAATTCACCACACCTAATCCGATCTTCACGAGAAGAGATGTGGTTTCAATGGTGGACAACAAAGTGTCGATCATATCATTCATATGAATCATGCTTAACCTTTAGGTTCGTGTGTTCTGAGGCCATGTCTGTACATGCTAGGCTTGTGAAGTCAAACCCAAGTATTTCCGCGTGAGCAAAAACTGGCTTGCACCCGTTGTATGCGAACGCACTACAAGGAATGTGTTATTCTATGACCTTCTCATAGTGACCGTGGAAAAAATCGTCATAGAGTTATGACGATTTTGCACCAGATGGTCGTAAGCTGTTCGGGAGGTTCAAAACCTTAAAAAATCATGACGATTTTGCACAGGAACGTCATATTTTCATTAGCTCAAATCGTCATAACCTGACGGATGTACCTTACGACGTTATTTGTACCTTATTACGACGATTTAAAATCGTCATGATGTCCAAATTAAGATAAGTTGAAACTTGTAGTCGGCCATGTCAGCAATTACGCCTATGTGTCATGTCTATGTGTCATTTTTTTAGCCGTCCAGATCGTGACCGAGAGGTACATCCACCCAAATGCATCCACCCCAAACCCTAACCCTCACACGCGAGACCTCCTCTCCCCAAACCTGACCCGCCGCCTCTCTCCAGATCCCCAACCACCCACCGTCCGGCGAATCCTACGCTACATCCCCAACCACGCCGGCGTTGCCTAGCACCACCACTTGCAGACACTGCCCCTCTCCAGTCAATTACCTACCGACGCCCCCATCTCGTGCCTCAAATCGCGCCGCCGCGCATGAACCCTAGCTTGCCAGCGTCGATGTCCAACCATCCCGGCCTCACGACAAAGACAGAGGCCGTCGGGTGGAGGCCTCGCTGGCCTCGTGCCACCACGACGAACTGCCTCAAGCCTCCCTCCTACACGCCACGCAGAACCTACTCAGGTGCTTGTCTGACAGAAGGAAGGCGACATGTTCCTCATCGAGATGCACCGCCGCCGGATGAAGAAGGTCGACAACCTACAGGACTTGTGGCTTCTCTCCTCCAACAAATTGCTGGTGAGCACGAATGCATCCTCCCCTCACATCACATCCCCTGATTCCCTCCCGTTGATGTTGATTCGATTTTCCTCTCCGTGCATGTGGGTCGACAGCTGCTCCCTCTCCCGTGACGTCGTCCTGGCTGGGGAGGCTTGGTCGGGACCTGGAGAGCAAGGAGAAGGAGGCCTTCATCGTCGAGCTCTCCTCCAACAAATCTGCAACAAGCTCTCCTCCCACAAGCGAAAGGTCTTCCACTTCCACATCTCCGACCACATCGAGCGGCAGCGGCAGGCCGTCGTTGTCGCTACTGCCGCTAGATCCTGTCGCCCACGACCTCCCTACCACCCTGTACGCGCCGGCCTTCTCGCCTCTGGATCGGTGATGACTCGTCGTCTGATTTATTTCTAGTTATTCTTGTTAAGGGTAGCAAATCCAGGGTAGCAAATCCTGGTTGCAAATATCCTTTGTGGATTTATTGTATTTTGTCATAGTATGTTCCTGAAATTGCACACTGTGTCTGGTATATTCCACTATGTCTGGTATTTTGTCATAGTATGTTCCTGAAATTGCACACTTTGTCTGGTATTTTGTCATAGGAACCTTGTGGTAGGAACCCTGGGGTGTGAAGAGGTATGAACCCTGCAGTGTGAACGGGACTGGTATATTGCACTATTTACTTGACCATGTACCACTATCTAGTTGACCAAAGAGATGGTGTCTCATGTGCTTTTACTTCTAAGTTCACCATCTTGTATTGTGGAAACTTTATGTATTTTATTGTTAACTAATTTGGTCAAATTTAGTTTGCTACATCGCAAATAATGGGCAAAAAATAAATTTTCGTTTCTCAAGCTGTGAGTTGAACATGTTAGATGTATGCTATGTCTCCATACCCAGTTGGGCTATGAATTTGGCCCATTAGCACTGCAACAAAGGCATAGCATGTTGTAATTGAAAATTTTCTGACATGTTGGATGCACACTATGTCTCTTACTAAATTATTTCCAGAACAACATGTAGCATGGTTTTTCAACTTGCACAAAAAACTCAGGGTACACACACACGCACAACAAATACCACCACACACGTGAGGTGCACTCTTTCTGTAGATTTTGCATTCTTCACCTTTGTTCTGCCTCCTGATAACTGGGATGCACATATATTGCACAATGGTATCGCTTGGGCACTGCTTCCCTAGTCAGATGACAACAGACATCGAGTGGCTTCCGCGGTAGATAATTGCAAGGGGCTACAGGACAACTGCTAGCCTAATGGATACCTGCTACTGTCAATCTGTAAGATGTTTTGGCGAGAGAACTTTTTCCTGTGCTCCGTGTTTCTTCCGTCTAATCTGTTACGCCTCTTATCTTTACTGCCCTGATAGTTGCAGCAACTAAGTAAGTTATTCATTGATTTTGATATTGTTTCTACAAGACATTCTGTTTATTGATATTGTTAATGAGAAATGTATGCTTTTGTTGCCAAGAAAATTTGAAAGTACAAGTGCATTACTTGGTCATATCTGACGTTAACTTCCGTTGTCTGTACTAGTTTGTGCCCTAGTACATTTTTTGTTCTATTTGGTACTTGTAGTGTCCAAGTCGTGCATTTTCT
This sequence comes from Avena sativa, assembly GCA_916181665.1. Taxonomy (NCBI): domain Eukaryota; kingdom Viridiplantae; phylum Streptophyta; class Magnoliopsida; order Poales; family Poaceae; genus Avena; species Avena sativa. The sequence continues at coordinate 17,139,045 of OV702296.1, forward strand.
GAACTACATGTGTGTAATTTAAGTTCCAGTAGCAATTAGTTTGATATCTTCTATTCCTATGGTACTTAATCTGTTAATTTGGAGTTGTCTTCTTATAGTTCTATTATTTATTTTGTTTCTAGTTGAGATCTTCTATTCCTATGTTATTGTTAGAAGATATGCTTCCATTTTGACTCAGGTGTCCATCATTTTCTCTTTTACATGAGCTCCAAGCTGAAGTTGGAAGAAGGGGAGGATTGGTGCCGCCGCCTTGTTTTCTATTTTCTAGCAGGCGAGTGAGCTTCCTCCGCTTGGCGGCTGGATCATTTCAGGTGTCCATCATTTTCTATAACCCTAACCTTATCTCTCCCCGCCGCCACACCACGCACATCTCCGCTTGTCAGATCCAGGCCCACCTGTTCTCTGGCCAAGCGGCGACCAGTGCACATGTACCTCTTTGATCTCTTTTCCTCTTAGTTAATTACTGATACTAGTTGCCGAGAGCAATGAACTAAACATCAAATGTGAGAGTCATCGGCAGTTAGCACACTATTTCCCTTCGCCATTTAATCTGCTGAAAAACTGACCTAGACATAGTTGTAAGCTTTCCTGGTAGGTGAAGTACATTTTCCCTGATCCAACTAATTGCATCGGTAATGTGTGTCAACACCAATTCAACATTGTTGTAGCATCTCATGGGGTAGGCATAAACATGGAGGTTGTTGTGGGCTCGACTACTGTAATCTATCACCCCAGCTAGCTACCTGATTTGGTGCCTGTTATCTGTCGCAGATCATGCCGCAGGCCATCTGCTCGTGCTACGGCCTCAGCATGGGGGCCAAGGACGCGCCCATAGTCCGGGTACTCCTCTTCCTCTTCTTCTGCCGTGCGCCTCATCCTGGCGATGGAAGGGCTGGAAGGCGGCCAGCCTCTGATCATTGGAGCTTTCAGGTTGTTTCTGGATCCGAGTGTGTGGTCGATTCTGGCATAATGGACTTGTGAAATTTGGATCGATCTTGAGATGAATAAACTTGCTTGCTTGGTTAGGTTTGGTCTGAGTGTGTTGGCCTTCCTGTTGCTTGCTTGGTTAGGTATAATTACTAGGTACAGTTAGTGTGTTGAATATGTTAAATCCATAGAGAATATGTTAAATCCATATGCGATTTTTGGTAATATCTGCTGTAGAGAATATGTTAAATCCATATGCGATTTTTGAATATGTTGTTTGATTGCTAGTTATTCTGAGTTCACCTGCTGCTACTATGATTCAAAATTGGTAATGTTTTTTAGTTTTAGATTGGTCTAATGTACAGAATTAATACATGACCTTGTTGCTGTCCTCTTGGAGCTTATACTCATGTTCCTGGTATATGCTCATTTTGATTCTTGCACTCTTATTTAAATAAGATAGTACTGATCTATCATGTTAGCTGATTACCATGCTTCACTTAGCACTATATTGTGGTACAAATGTTTGGTAAAATAAGTAGTCGTGCAAGTCAGATATCACTTTTGCTGTCACTTTTGTAGAATATTACTGACCCCATGAACCCATGTTCAACTTGTGTGGTTTTGGTCTTTGAACCAATACCCATTGATCTATTCATGTCTTCTTTTGCTTTTAGTTTCTCAAAATGAATGCCTCTCTATTACACTCTGATTCTTTTTGCTCTCTCTCTCTCTTGCTTGTTAGTTCCAATGGGACATGGTGTGTATACATACTGGTCTGCTGCAATGACCAACACAGTATGCTGGAATGCTGGACTGGCTCGAGTATGGTAATGTGCTGTCATACTTCCTGATTTCTTACACAGGGATCCAGCCCTAGGATATGTGCATGTTTGTTTTACCCTAGAATCAACTATATGTTCATGTAAGGTAGACATGTTATGTTGGAGCTGTAAATTACTTTTACTGATCCTAAATTTGGCTTGCTGTAATCTACAATTTCTCAATATTTGTGATTTGTTCCCTGATTGTCACAGGTTTCTTAGCACAGTGTTGTAATCAAGTCTGTACTTTCACCAATTTCTTTTTGGTCACATTTCTGTAGTTGATGTAGGCATGTATAGGACAATGTAGGATGTTGTTTTATTAGGTGATGTGTTCTAAGTCTGGAACATCGGCCTGATTATATAGAGCAACAGTCCTGCATGATTTTCGAAGCTATTGTGCTTAATGTCAGTTTCCAAAGCTAATGTGCTACTCTGGTTTCTACTTTGTTTATATGTTGTTGTTTTGAATTTGTGGTGGGTTCTTACAACTGTATCCACTGGTTTAAATTCTGCCACCTCCATAGCTTTAGATTGAATAGTTCATGTTGTACATGCTTATTTTGGTGTTTGCTCTTATGCCGATGGTATTCATTTATATGCCTAACCTTTTGCTTACTATTCTGTTTGAGTTGTAGGAGAAGGCTCGCTAGTCTTCACAACACCAAGGCTGAGAGTACATCGACGAGAAGATAAAGGCCACAAGCTGAAGTTCCTGAAGAAGTTCGAGAGTATCATCAGAGTAGCTAGCGTTTATACTTTATGAGAGTTTTGTTTGTAGATTTGGGGTGTCCAAGATTTTTTGGTTGAACTAGTAGTGATGTGAACTAGAGTGGAATTTCACGTGTTCAATCTGTTCGACTGTCATATTGTTGTAATGAATTGATTTTGACATTTATTTAAATATTGTCATGCTTTAATCTCACGTTAGATTGTTATATTGGATATTAATTAATTAGCTATATGAAGAATCTGACAACTAGAGCCCAATTTCTATAGGAAACTGACAATTGAGACCCATTTGATAAAAAGGCCGAAATTCGAAAATGATTGGATTGTAAGAAGGCCAAGGCCTAGAAAATAAATAAGGCTAAAATATTAAAAACTGCCAAAATTACTGGGCTGAGCCCATATAAGCGACCAAACTGGACTGGGCTGAATTTGATTTAAGACAGTTTAATTTCGTCATAATTTTTCCACGTAGGATCGGCCACGTAGGATCTGACTTGGCCAGGCTAGATGGCCCGTGACGATATTGGATCGTCATAGATGTTATGACGATCCCATATCGTCATAGACGATTATGACGATTTTACCAAAAATGTCGTTATAGTTCGTTTGCGACGCTCAGCTTTCGACGATCTCAAAATCGTCATAAAATCGTCATAAACAGACTACTATGACGATTTTGTGACGAAGATGGAGGGTCATATATAGCCAGATTTCTTGTAGTGACGTAGAGTTTATAGCACCCGATCATCACGTGATGCTTGAACACGACGAACTTTCGCAATGGTGCATACATGGGGAGAACACAGTTTTATCTTGATCTTTAAGTGAGGAATCATCTTATAATGCTACCGCCGCGATCTAAGCATGATAAGATACATAAAAGGATAAACATCACATGCATATAATTTTATGTGACATGGTATAGCCAATCTCCACGCAATGATCTCCATCTTATGAGTGCCAGCATGATCTCCATCACTCCACCATGATTGCCTCCACCACGAATAGCAACTACAAATATTGCTAACTACTTAGCGATAAAGTAAAGCTATTACATGGCGTATAAGAAGTTGACACATAGGTCATAATTATAAAGACAACCATGTGGCTGCTGCCGGTTGTGTACTCATCGACATGCAAGTCGTGAAATATTAAAAAACATGATCATTGCATAAAACATACACATCACATCTTGGGCCATACCATATCACAGAAACACTCCCTGCAAAAACAAGTTAGACGCCTCTACTTTGTTGTTGCATGTTTTACGTGGCTTATGGGAGTAACAAGCTAAGAACGATTCTTACCTACGGAAAGCCACAACGGTGATATTATGGTTGCCAACATCCCGTGTAAATCCCATGACAACTATAGTGAGAGAAACTGGCATCCACCAGCCGCATGTGTGGAACAAGCCACACGTCAAGTGCGGAGCCGGTCTCGCGAACGAGGTCGCATAAATTTGGCCTGGACCGCTTCGATCTCACTATCCCGCATCATAAGAAGTACATAACAAGAGGCTTGCAACAGAAAACATCAACGCCCGCAATAAGCATGTTGCGTTCTACTCGCGAAACACATCTACGCATAGATCTAGCTTCTGATACCACTGAAGGATTTCGTAGCATTGTAAATCAAAAAAATTCTACGGATGCGAACGGGAAAGCCAAGATCTAATCTAGGAGATGCAATCAACAAGAGGTATAGATGAGATATTCATACCCTTGAAGAAATCGCACAGCAGAACATTCAACATAACGTGGTTGATATAGTCGTACTAGCCTTCTCCTCCTCGCGATCTGATCCGATCCAACGCCGCAAGTGGCGATGCCTCCGAGAGATGCACACGTACGGCACCACGACGTCTCCTCCTTCCTCGGTCCAGCAAGTGGGGTGGAGAGATAGATTGGATCTACAACACGACGGCGTGGTGCAAAGGTGGTGAGTTTCTGCGGCAGGGCTTCGCCTAGGCGCAGTCGGGAGAGAGAGAGAGGAGGGCAGCAGGTAGGCGGCTAGGGTTGAAGGAGGTGTGGAGGAGGGCTGCGCCCCTTCCCTCTATATATAGGGTGCTAGCCGGCCCCCTTGGCCCCTCCTCCAAGCCCTAGGGCGGCGGCCCCAAGGGTTGGAATGGGGGGGCAAGTTTTCCCCCTCCTTCTAGAAGGTTTCCCTAGGGTTCCCCTAGGGTTTGGCTGGCTGGGCATATGGGGCCTTGTGCCCCTGGACCAATGCGGCCAGGGCACTCCCTCGTAGACCCACGCCCCCTCCCGACAGGTGGGGCCACGTTGGTCCCACTCCGGAAGCTTCTAGAACCTTCCGGTACAATATCGAACAATCCAAAACAATTCCGAAATCCAAAAACTGCTTTCCTTTATACGAATCTTATTCTCCGGACCATTCCGGAACCTCACGTGACGTCCTGGGTCTCATCCGAGACTCCGAACGAAAACTCATAAACCAATTATTCATTATATCCTAGCGTCGAGACACGTTAAGTGTGTGACCCTACGGGTTTGAGAATATGCAGACATGATCTTCTATCAATAATCAACAGCGGGTCTGGAATCCCATATTGACTCCCACATATTCATCGATGATCATATCGGATGAACCACGATGCCAGGATTCAATTAATCCCATATATATATTCCCTTCGTCACGCGATATTTTACTTGCCCGAGATTCGATCGTTGGCATCGGCATACCTAGTTCAATCTCGTTCACAGCAAGTAATTTACTCGTTCCGTAATCCGACATCACTTTGTGATTAAGTCCTTAACCACTTGCTTGCAATCGGTGTTGATATCGATTACCGAGTGGGCCCGAAGTGTATCTCTTCGACTTGGGAGAGACAAATCCCATCTCGATACATACAACCCAACAAGTACTTTCCGATCACCTGAGAGACACCTTTATGATCACCCTCTCATAGGATGACGTTTGATGACCTCAAAGCTTTCTTCCGATACCAGGGAGTTGCATTATCTCATGGTCTAAGGAATACCATAATTGAAATAAGAAAAAGCTTCGCAAAGATGAACACGATGACACGATCTAATTGGTCTTCTTGATTTGGGTCTGTCCATCATATCATTCTCCCAATGACATGATCTCATTATTAATTGACAACTCATGTCTATGGTTAGGAAACCTTAACCATCATTAATCAATGAGCTAGTCCATAGAGGCGTACTAGGGACACGGTGTTGTTAATAAACCACACAAGTATCAAAGTTTCCGCTTAATACAATTCTAGCATGGAATATAAACTTTATCATGAACAAGAATTATAATAATAACATCTTTATTATTGCCTCTAGGGCATAATTCCAACAGTCATGCCCATTGTGTCCTCTAGAATGGTGAGTGTGTCCTCCCTTGTGGTTGTGGCGGCTGCTCTTGAGTTTCTCATGGCGATGTCCATCGCTTCCATGGCTGTGGCGGTCATGGCTTCCATGGCGCCCATAGTCACTTCCTCCATGCTTGGAGTATCCATCATAAGAAGTGTGAGACTTGTGATGAGAGCCAGAGTGGTGATTGTTGTTCTTTCTCTTGTGGTTCTCCACCTATTTGTGCTTTCCCTCCAAGATTCTGGCCTTGTCCATAAGCTCCTGGAAAGTGGGACAATAAACCATTAGCATCTGTACCGAGAGCTCATCACTGAGGCCATCCAGGAACCTCTCTCTCTCCTTTTGGCATTAGTGTCAACATCCTCAGGGGCATAACGCGACAGGTTGTTAAACTCCTCTATATATTCAGCCACGGTGTGGTTGGTTTGGCGCAAGTTGCGGAACTCCTTATTCACTGAACGCAACAAGTCGAGAGCAACCATCGGCTTAGTTGCAGTAGAGAACTTCGCTGGCCTTAGCCTCAGGAACCTTGTAAGTGCATCTCCCTAGGGCTGGTTGTTCCCATTGTTGTTGTTATTGTTGTTCTGAGCTGCCATGAACTGGGTCATCACTTCGGCTAGCTGTGCTTGAGCTGCCATAAGCTGCTCCATCTCAGTGGATTGACGGAGGGGAGGCATCTGCGGCTCAGCACATGTAAGCTTAGAAACAATCATTTACAAAAATAGGATTCTACCCATGCATCATGATCAAACAACAACAAAACAATCACAGACAATCATGAGCAAGCAACACATGAGCAAACAACTGATCCAGCAATGTTCCAGAGGTTATCCCAGTAGTATATATTTACTAAAATAGTTTTAGAAGCATTGGCAATAGTTATAAACATAAACAGGCCAACAAAAGCAATAAACCAGGAATCTGCCAGAACAGTCCAGCAATGTTCACAAATTTTTCTACCTGACTTAAACTCGTCAGGATTTTTTGCTGATTTGTGTGCATATTGTACTGAGAGTTTCGAACCAGGCCTTAGTTTTTCAGATTTTTCCCAGTTACCAAATAAAATGAAAAGTCGTACAGTATAGCAGGGTCAGCAGAAAACAGCAGCAGGGAAAAACTCGAATATCAACTAAACCTTGCCATAACTCATTTATAAAATTCGCACAAATTATGCTGGAACTTTAGAGTACACATAGGAGAAACTAAACGCTTTAAACTAATAGAAACTAAGTTTTACATTGATCGAGGCATTAAGCTAACGATGTATCCTAACGAAGACTAATTGGTGGCCATCTAACTACTTCATGAAGAGGTTGCAGTAGGTCCTTGCGTTCTTGCGTTGGCGCTTCTGTCCACGGACCATCCATGGAGGTGGTGTATACACTTCTTAATCCTCACTTGAGACCTCAAATTCCACCTCTTCTGGATCCTCCTCTTCTTCTTCATCCTCTGCTGCAACAGCAACAACTTCATCTCCTCCACCATCGTCATGTCCATCCTCATCCTCATCATCATCTTCATCCTCATCATCATCGTTCCCTCCATCATCATCATCGTTGCCACCATATCCATTGTTGTCATCAGGGGGTGGATTCAAGTGTGCTTGGAGAGCGGCAATCTAGGCTGCCATATCAACAATAGTCTGCTCCCTTTCCTGGACAGTCCCTTGCAGCTTCTCTATGGCTTGATTGTTTTTCTGGACGGTCCCATTCAGTTGTTCTATGGCTTTATTATTCTCTTGGATGGTCCCATTCAGCTGTGCTATGGTCGCGTCCCTGCCAATAAGTGCATGGTTTAGAACATCCACAGCTTCATGTAAAGTATCAATCTCCTGGCCTTGGACCACTAGGCCGTTGCTGGCAAAGTCAGCTATCTCCTTTACCATCATCACTTTCTTAGCTAGGACTCCATTCTCCACCTCCATATCCTCTATGTGCCTCCGACGGGGCGACATGTTGTTCTTGTTGCCTGGGATAACCACAACATTCCCCTTCTCATCCCACCTTCCGTAGTCACGGTAAGGTGAGTCTTCTGGCAGCAGGTGTCGAACAAGATGGCACTAGCGTGACAGGGATTCATGCAGGGCCAAGTTTATTCCAAGCCCCTAGTTGCAATACGTCTTGGTGTAGACCAGATGCACAGGGTTTGGCAAGGCGACATCCCTGAAGATGAAAGTGGTGATCTCCCAAGCGTCCTCGCCATATCCATAGGTGTATAGCCTTCTTCCATTGAACATGGGAAGCGGCAATCCCAATGACTATGAGAGTTGTCCCAACTATCTTGCAAATGGCCTTGGTGACTCAATCGCAGCATACTCAGTCCTGACTTCTCCCATCTATCAATTAAAAAAGGAAAGTGTGAGAATAGCAAATGGTAAATATTTACGAGAGTGAAAGGCATATGATGAAAGACAGAGTTAATATAATCTTTAATAAATCTATGGCTTCCTAATCCAAACCTAGGTCACGATCCTACAGTCGACACACGGGCTCTGATACCATCTGTAACACTACGGTTCTAAAAAGACCGTAGCTTCTATCTGACAAGCCAATCCCTAGATCTTGAAGTTACATGTTTAAACTCGTCCATGCAACGCTCGTCCATCCATCCCTATGCCTACCGCACTCGAATCCTACTGTTACTGTTACTATTGCTCTTGTTTGACTGTTGCTGTTACTGCTGTTGTTGCTTTGCTGTTGCTACTACCAAACTATTGCTACTGATAAACTTCTAATCAATAAATTTCCAGGTGCAGTTGAATAGACAACTCAGTTGTTAAGGATTCCAAGTATTCTTTGGCTCCACTTGTGTCGAATCAATAAATTGGGTAATACTACCCGCAAAGACTGTTGCGATACCCTACACTTGCGGGTCATCAGCGTGACCATTATAAATGATGCGAATGACCATCAGCGCTAGGTGGAATTCGCCGTCATGAGGGTCGAGGGGATGGTGGCGGAGGCCGCACCCGTGCCATGGTGAAACAGACCCAACAACACAAGAAAGTGACCCGTAAGGAGATAACCAAGAGGGAGGAGCGTGTCTGCATTGCCGAGATGCTGGCTACCTGACACTGGCGCGGGAAGAAGGAAATGTTCCATGAAGACCTAGAGGGACGAGCATCACTAGATAGAGATAAATAAACTAACTTCACTTCACTTATTCTTGAGAAATAACAAAAAGTATAAATAGAGAACACCTAGTAAAGATTATAAATATCTTTGTTATGAACAGATGGAAAATGATAAATAAACTAACTGCACTTCACTTCTTCTTGAGCAAAGATAGGAATTTGAAACTCTTTTTCCGGCTCAGGAGGATAAAAATATCTTTGTTATGAGCAGAGGGAAAATGATTGTAAAGTGAGGTACTAAAAACCTAGTACCCAAAATAGCAATGGTAAAATAAACATTAGATAATAAAACAACTTTCAAGTTCTCTTACCGAACCGGCTTACCAATAGCACTACAGTAGTCCTCGGCAACAGTACCAGAAAAGTATCTTGATGGCTCCCAAGTGCAGGAGATTCAATTGTAGTACCTTTCAATTAGGAAAGATTTTCGAACAAATGAGGAGCTTAAGGTATTTTTTAGGAAATGCAGCAAGTGAAACAATAAAAGCTACAACAGTTTTGGGTTTTTGTTTATACATTGTGGTAAATTAAATTGTGGGAAGTGTAAATAACAAGAAAGTAAATTGCAAGAATGTAAATGCTCTTTTCAGAAAAAGCCTAGTCCTCTAAGTGTTCAGGAGGACAATCTCGAGTGTGTACTTTATATGTGACGAACGTTCCTGCAAAAGACATGGATTCATTTAGCATAAAGATTTCTATAATAGCATGATAAGCATTATATTAAGTGTTATTCCCGGTGCATATAGCCTAAAATAGGTGTAGCCATATACATGCGCAAGTACACCCCTAATGATTGGTCCTAAGGCCATTTACATGTGTAAACAAAGGATTCATTAAGACAAAAATTTCCAACCATCACATAAAGTTCTAAGGTCCTCGATCAAGAACCCCCAATAATGCAACTAAAGCCTCGGGAAAAGGTAATTGTCACTCCCTATCCTACTCTCTCATTACACTACGGTGAAGCCCTATGATCCCATAATGATGAAGCAACATAGTGTCGATGTTCGTATGTTACCATCATAGAACCACATAAAATATCAAAACTTGACCTAATACTCATTGCATATTATATAGAAATCATAGAAAATTCTTCCTATGGCCCCAGGAACATGGAGAACTACTCACAATGTAGAAACACGATATAGATTAGAGGCATATGGTATACAACACGATCTGAAATTATAACTTCACCATAAAATAATGACAAATTACAAAGCACAATCACGCATAATGCACTAAAATAATATTCATGGTTCAATCTGATCTCAAAATGCGAGAGGAACGAGATGGTTCTTCGATATGGAGATGGTGTTGATGTTGCAGATGGGGTAGATGGTGATGGAGATGCCTTCCCTATGACAAGGAAATAATTGATGATGACGATGGTGGCAAATTCCCCTTGGCGGCGGCCATAGGACGACATGATCTGGCCTCTCCCAAGGTGGAAGATAAGCTCTGCCCTGCAGCCTCCTCATAAAAAATGAGGAATAATATGGTGTAGAAGGTATTTTCACGAGATGGAGAGGTACGTCAAAAAGTGGAGTATAAGCCGACACTCGTAGGCAGAGTTGGCCCAGGTGGCGCTTCCACCTGGTGGGTTCGCGCCACTTGGTCCATCTCAGATCACGTGGCTGGCCGGTGGCCTCCAAGTGTCCAGGGTATTCATTTTCCCGAAAAACTTCTGTGGTTTCTTTCCCCAATCAATTTGAGTTCCAGAAGGTCCCCCTAAACTTTAAAATACAAAAGGGACACTGGTGGGAAACAAGGCTGTAGTCCCGGGCCGCAACGGGCTCTAGTCCCGGTTTTGGGCCCGGGACTGCGAAAACTGGACTAGAGGGCCCCCCTCTAGTCCCGGCTCGCAACGGCCCGCGACTGATAACAGCCACGTGGCTGTTTCAGTGCCGCGGGGGGCGGAAACCCTCTAGTCCCGAGCTGTAACACCACCCGGGACTAAAAGGTTTCCTGCCACGGCAGAGAAACACCACATTTCTCTGCCGCGGCAGAGATTGTGTATTTCCTTTTTTTGCCATTTCGTTCCTTTTTCGTTTTGTGTTTCACTATAATTGAAACATATATTTCAGTATACATATTATACGCTACTACATACACACTACACGTCGATGCATTTATATAATTAATTGATCCCTTGCAAACATACATATAATCAATCATATAAAAAGGAAGAAATGTTTTGAAATTACATGGTCATTGATGAATATATATATATCATATCAGCTACATGAAGATTACTAAGGCAAATCGAGTTCCACGTCATCCGCATAATGCTCTCCATGTACATCAAAGACTTCCTTCATCATAAATCCCGCCAGCTCCTCTTGAATTGCTCTTATGCGCTGGTCTGGCTCTAGTTTCTCCCGCAAATCATAAATATAATGTGAGTCAACTTTCCGCTCACTGGTCAAATCGTGGATGTACTCGCAGACGTAGTATCCACATAAATGAGTTCCCGGTGGCTGCTGTAAACTCTTCACCATTTTATAAGTTAACTCCTCTTTGAATGGACCTAGTATTTTCTGTCTGAACCGTGTCCAACACCTGCTCGGCAAAGAAAATGAACAAAGGAGTTATTAGTTACTTGATATCAGGAAATGAATGAAAGAGGACGATATAATGCGATAATGATTGAAATTACTTATGGAGCATTGCTTTCATGTCGCTCCACTGCTCTTGGTCCCAACTTAATGAGTTGTGGACTTCAACTAGGGAGTTGTCAACTTGAATTTTTAGCAAGATCCAGTGGAATCTTCGGACATTTACATAAGCATACATGCATAGCTCATCCAGTAAGCAAAAATAAAATGTGTACAATATATAAACACTTACTTGAAGTTGTAAGGAAATAGTATTTGCTAAACAAAATTATGCTCGGTTAAGAACCTGCACAGGTCTTCCTCCACGTCTTTGGGGTGATTCTTTAATGTATATTCATTAATGATATATGGGTCAATGAACCCAACGTCCTATGTTCTAGCTCTTTTGCATTCAAGCATCTTCATTCTGCGTAATATAATATCATCATACAAAAGGATATATAGTTAGGATAATATATTAAATGCAATGAACGAGCTAAAGCTACAAACTTAATTATAGAAATAAATAACTTACAAACAATAGCAACCAATGATAGATTTGTCGAGGGCACGCTGATTGTATAACTGAAACAGTTTGGTCATTTGAACCTGTATCGAGTATGGTTTGAAGTGATGCTCCTTTCTAACGTCCACCGGAAACCAATCTTTATGATGCTTTTTTTCTGCTTGCGACATGTACCATTCATGCAGATTTCACATATGTGTGGATAGATGCGTGAGCTCCTCATTACTGACTAGAGGCTCCCCTTGGACATACTGCCGTACTATCTGACCCACTGGCGTATCTTCATAGCCTAAATATTGACCAAGAGACATATTTGCTTCGTTCGCAAGTGCTTTGGCCTCCGATACCGTGATTCCCATAAGTGCAGCATTATTACGGGCTCTAGGGTCCATTATTTGCATGTCCATATCCATTTTAGCTCTGAAGGCCTTGTCGAGGTCTGAAATGACTTTGAGCAGGGTGACCCATTGATTCTTTTGTGCTCCGAGCTGGGAAACTTGCTTCCCTCTTTTTGCACTTGTGATTTTTTTTCTTCTGTGCTTGCTTAATAATCTCCCGGTCATAGTCTGATTCCAGATTCATCGATATCTGGGATGGTTGCTCTAGAAAGGACTTAGCCCACTTTTTGGTTTTTTCGTTATATACCGGCTTTGGCTCAGGTTTTTTGGGTGCAAAATGCGCCTTAACTTGGGAAGCCACATACGCGTTAGTTTCCTCATCGGTCTTGTCATAATGTCTCTTTGGAAGAGCCGGCGGGATATCGACTATCTTCGGCGTTTGAACTTTCTTCGATGTGGGGCATGGGGGACCGTCGAACTTCCTTTTCTTCGACGAGGTAGTAGTATTGCATGGAAGCGGAAGCGGAGATCGAGTTGATGTACTCCTGCTGCGGCGATCGTCAGCGGGGCGGGGTGGACTTGGAGGTTGGCGATAATCGGGTTGGGGTGGACTTGGCGGTTGGCGATAATCGGGTTGGGGTGGATTTGGAGGTTGACGATATTCGATGCGGGTGGATTTGGATTCCTTGGAGCGGTGGCCTTGGCGCCGAGCCTGGAAACTTGATGTACTTCTTATTCCATAGAATGATGTTGCACTTGACATCTCCTAGTTTTGTAAGGCCTTCAGGCGTAGCGATTTCAATCTCTAGGTCCGCAAAATCCTCCACTATGTCATCCACCATGACACGAGCATAGCCTGGTGGAATCGGAAGTGAATGGTGGAGTGCTCCAGGGAGACAAGGTAAAGCAGTGCCGATCGCCACCTTGAAGGACAGGTTGTTCATTGGCTGATGTAGCTCACATTATTCCATCTCTCTGACATCATCCACGGGGTAGTGAGGAGCCGGTGCATCATCCAGCAGTGCTTGATCATCAGCTCGGACCTCCGTGGAAGCCACGCTGCTTCTCTGTTGGCTAAGATCCAATGCAGGATCATCAGACCGTGGGTGAGTAGATGACGGCGGCCTTTGGCTAATTTCATGCATGAGGTTCTTCAGATCAGCTAGGTCCTGCTCTACCCTGGATATCCGGTCTGCCTCCCGGTCCTTCTTTCTCTGACGGCTTCTGTAACTGGAATCATACTGAGGAAACCCTTTCTTCCACAAGACACCGACGCCTTTGCCTCTTGTTCGTCCTCCCTTTTCAGGATTCCCTTGGGCGCGTGTCAGCTCGTCGTTCTCTCTTTCGGGACGGAACAATCCCAATTGAGCATCGTTCATTGCTTGAATAAGGTCTTGGGAGGGTTTTAGAATTTTCTCATGAAATAATGTCTTCCCTGTTTCTGGGTCCAAGGATCCCCCGTGCCCGTTCCACCAGTGCTTTGACCTCTCGGGCCATCCATCTGTACCAGGAGTGATGCCTCTAGCCCTCATGTTCTTCTCCATAGTTTCCCACTTAGGGACAGCACTCTTGTAGCCACATGTCCCCATTTTATGATGGTATTTCTTGTTGGCAGCATTTAACGCGTTCTTTGCTGACTTTGCCTTTGCTTTATCAGATTGCTTGTACTGTACAAAATCGGGCCACTGTTCTCTCAACTTCTCGTTTACTTCTTTGAAGTCTGGAGTTTTCTTTTTCGCGACATATTTCTCGTATAAACTTTTCTTGTGGTTCCGGTACAGTTCAGCCATCTTGCTCAGTGCCCACTCCTTGACTTTCGCTCTATTTTCAAGCCCACCCGGCCTTGGGGTAATACCATCTACCTCAAATTCCTCATACTCTGGAGGTAGTATGAAATGCGCTATGAGCTTCTGCCAAAGGTCATCTTTGGCATCATCGGTGATATAGCTGTTGGATTCTTCACCGGCTTTCTTTGACTTATTCCATTCTTGGATGGTGATCGGCAGGTTGTCCCTAACAAGCACCCCGCATTGATTTATAAACATCCTCCGGTGCTTCTCTAGAGCAATCGGTTCACCATGATCATCTATTTCTTCGCTGGTGAACCTCTAATTACCATCCAACTTTTTGTTCGGCCCTCGTTTTGTTCGAGCTGTCGATTGCTTCGATCCGGTGGGCTAAAAGAAGAAGAGAGAGTGATTAATATATATCTAGATTAGTTAATGAATAGAGGTAACACGAGACTTTATATATATATATATATATGTACCTCGCCGGATCCTATCGAGGGGCCATCATTATTGTTGTTATTTGTTTGCCCTTCGTCCATCTGGTCTTCCCCTTGGTACATTAGGTTTTCCTCTAGTCCATCACCGGATGGATTCAGATATGAGGATATCTCTTCCTCGAGCAAAATATCTTCGGCGCCGGTAGTAATATTAAGAGGAATTTCACCTCTTATCATGCCCTGAAGAAAACCTTCACCGATGCGACCAGGATCTTCAGATGGATCGATGACTTAATTATATATAACAAAAATAGAGTTAAGCAGGTTAGAAAAAAAATAATCCTAATAACTAAAATAGTATAATCCTAATTATAATAATCCTAATATTATTTGTGCTAAAACAATAATCCTAATAAATAAAACAAAAAATAACTAAAACAATAATCCTAATCCTAATTCTAATATTTTAATTAAAACAATAATCCTAATACTAAAAAAACCCTAATATAAAAAAAACTATAGAAACAAACTATAACAAAAAAACCCTAATAAACCTAATTATAATAATCCTAATTATAATAATCCTAATACTAATCCTAATAACTAAATCTTAATTATAATAATCCTAATTATAATTGTAATTATAATCCTAATTATAAAAAAACTATAACAAAAATCCCTAATAATCCTAATACTAATCCTAATAACTAAATATTAATTATAATAATCCTAATTGTAATAAACCTAACTATAAAAAAAATATAACAAACTATACAAAAAACTATAAAAAAACCACCCGCGCGCGCGACCTCTCGATCGAGCTCACTCACGAGGGGCGGCGAGGCGGCACGCGTGCGGAGAGGCGGCCAACGTCGCGTGGAGGCGAGGATGCGTCGGCGCGGCGCGGCGGCATGTCAAGGCACGGAGAAGCGGCAGTGGCGGAGCGACACGACGGCGGCGGAGCGGAGTGGCACGGCGGCGGCGGACAGCACCTCCCCTGTGTCGTCTTCGATGCGGGCGTGCTTCGTCTTCGCTGCGTCGAGAATGCCAAGTGCTGGGCAGCACCTGCCCTGGCACGCGAAATATATAGTGGCCACCCCTTTAGTCCCGGGCTAAGCCACGGGACGGGACTAAAGGGTCTTTAGTCCCGGGTCGTGGCTTCACCCGCGACTAAAGACCCCCCCTTTAGTCGCGGGTTAAGCCACGGCCGGGGACTAAAGGGTTTTTTCGGCCGCTTCGTTTTCGCGCGGGCAGGCACCCTTTAGTTCCGGGTCCAGCCACGACCCGCGACTAATTGTTTTTTTTCTAAATTTTATTTTTAATTCAAATCAAATGTAAAAACTTTGGAAAATCATATCTTTTATTGTAATAATACAAATAACACAAATAATATGTCTATTATTATCAGAAAAATATAAAGAATCTTAATATAATATCCATTTATCTGTTTGGATCATTTATAAATTATTTCATTTGTAAATTTTCTTTTTTAATTAAAATCAAATATAAAAACTTTGGAAAATCATATCTTTTATTGTAATAATCCAAATAACACAAATAATATGTCTATTATTATCATAAAAATATAAAGAATCTTAATCTAATATCCATTTATCTGTTTGCATCATTTATAAATTATTTCATTTGTAAATTTTCTTTTTTAAATTCAAATCAAATATAAAAACTTTGGAAAATCATATATTTTATTGTAATAATCCAAATAACACAAATAATATGTCTATTATTATTAAAAAATATAAAAAATCTTAATATAATATCCATTTAGTCTTGATTGCAGTGACAAACCGGGACTAAAGATATTTCCCGCCATTTCCCACCGCTTCCCGCCAAGTTTTCCCGCCCTTTCCTTTCTACGAGAGCTTTTAGTCCCAGATGTAGTCACTAACCGGGACTAATGATATTTCCCGCCATTTTCCAAAGCTTCACGCCAAGTTTTTGTTGGAGATATGTCCTAGAGGCAATAATAAATGTAGTTATTATTATATCTTTGTGTTTATGATAAATGTTTACATTCATGCTATAATAGTATTAACAAGGAAACATTAATACTTGTGTGATTTGTAAACTAAATTAGAGTCCCTAGTAAAGCCTCTTCATAATACTAGCTTGTTGGTTAATAAATGATTGTGGTTTCCCCATCATGAACATTGAGATGTTATTAACAACAAGATCATATCGTTACGAGAATGGTATGATGGACATACTCCTATAGATAAGCGTAGCATAAAGATCAAGTCATTTTAGTAGTTCAATTGCTATATGCTATTTGATACATAGTAACCTAATTCCTTCGACCATGAGATCATGCATATCACCATCATCGGAAGGATGCTTTGATGAAATCAAACACCACACCGTAACTGGGTGGTTATAAAGGTGGCATTGAGTGTTCGGAAAGTATTGGTTGAGACACATGGATCAAGAGTGGGATTTGTCCATCCATATGACGGATAGATATACTCTGGGCCCTCTCGGTGGAATGTCATCCAATTAGCTTGCAAGCATGTGACTGGCTCACAAGGGATCACATATCATGGGAACAAGAAAAGAGTACTTGTCAGTAACGAGGTTGAACTAGGTATGCAAAGATACCGACGATCAAAACCTAGGATAAGTAAACTATCATGAGACAAAGGGAAATTGGTATCGTATGTAAGTGGTTCATTCGATTGCAAAGTAATCGTAGAAATATGTGGGAGCCATATGAATTTCCAGATTCCTCTATTGGTTATTGTTCGGAAAAGTGTCTCGATCATGTCCGCATAATTCACGAACCGTAGGGAGACACACTTAAGGATTCGACGTTGTTGAGTAGTTATGGAATGATGAGTAAGAGACCGAATGTTGTTCAGAGTCTCGGATGGTATTCAGGATATCACGAGGAGATCCAGAATGGTCCGGAGAATAAGATTCATATAAGGAAAGTCTTGTTTCGGGTTGGAGAATGGTTCCGGTGTTTTCATCGGGAATGTTCTAGAAGGTTCCGGAATGTCCGGCACTCCGGAGGGGAAGGGTACATGAATGTGTCATAACAAGTTGGAATGGTTGCATCATGTACTAGGTGTCATCGCTGAGCAAAATAAAGGGAAATCAAATCCTAGTTTGGAAAGTCAAACGCCAATTTGAAAAGTCAAACGGCTATTTTGCTTGGTGGAGGGAGAGTAGGAAACCTACTTGGGGAGGAAGTCCCTCTCCCTCCACTGCCGGACTTGGAAGCCGAGTTGGGGAGGGACTCCCCTCCCCTTGGACGCGCCCTCCCACCTATATAAGGAGGGGCAGGGCTGCCCCTCCCAGACCTACACCTTGCCCTCTCCAAACCCTAGCCCTAAGCCGCCGGCGCCACCACTTCCTGCTGCTGCCGCCGCCTAGGGCAAACCCTAGCCCTACGCCGCCGGCGCCTTCACTTACTTCTGCTGCCGCCGCCTAGGGCAAACCCTAGCCGCCGACTTGGGCTTCCCCAAGCCCTAGCCGCCGGCCAAGCCCTCTCTCCTTGGTGCATCTAAACCCTAGATCACCGAGGCCTCTCTCATAGTCCACCATTCTCGCTCCGGCTTAAGGCGAAGCCCTGCGAGATCTCCCCTCTACTTCCGGTACCACGCCGTCGTGCTGCCGGAATCACGAGGAGAGTGATACAACCTTCGCTGCCTGCTGGAACAAGGGAGAGGAAGGTCTTTGTCGAGCACCGAACGTGTGACCGACTGCGGAAGCGCTGCCGGAACGCAGCGCCGGAAGGATCGTCTACGCGATCTTGAGATGGGAAATAGTACGACTACATCACCCACGAGAATCCGCTCCCGTTAAACACTTTGGAAGCTTCGAGGGTGAGTTATTCCATCGACTCGTTGCTACAATCTAATAGATAGATCCTGGCTTGTTTGTTTGTATGTTGTAGAAATTTTTTGTTTTCCATGCTACGAACCCCTACAGTGGTATCAGAGCCGTGTCTATATGTAGATATGTTGCACGAGTAGAACACAATGGTCATTGTGGGCGGTGGTGCTTTTATTATCAATTGCTTCTTGTGTACTTTGCATCTTGCGGTATGATGGGATGAAGCGGCCCGGTCTAACCTTACATGACATCGTTTATGAGACTTGCTCCACGATCAACATGCAACTTGTATTGCATAAGTGGCTTTGCGGGTGTCTGTCTCTCCCATTATAGTATAGATCCAATTTACAACAGGCACTTGATAGTTCAAACATCAAAGTTGTGGTTCTTGTTCGTAAGTTAGATCAACAATTATTGAAAGCCCCAAACCACGTAAAACATGCAAAGAAATTAGAGGCGTCTAACTTTGTTTTGCAGGCGTGTGCTGTGATGTGATATGGCCATGATTGTGATTATATTTGATGTATGCAATATTCCTTATTGTAAGTTGGAAACCGGCAAGAGCCATATGGTTGTCTTTAATTTCTGTTAAGACCCGCGTGTCTATTCATAGTAGTTGTAATAGTTGAAGCTGGTGGACGACAACGATGGAGCAGCGTCATTGACCTTGGTGCAATGCCGGTGATGATGGAGATCATGTTCATGCTTGAAGATGGAGATCGGAAGCACAAAGAAGAAAGGCCATATCATATCACATATTATGAATTGCATGTGATCTTAATCCTTTATGCTTCTTGTATTGCTTAGTTAACGACGGTAGCATTATAAGATGATCCCTCATGCACATGAATTTCAAGTTCTAAAGTGTTCATCCTTAGTAAGCACCGTTGCTAAAGCTTGTTGTTTCGAAGCACCACGTGATGATCAGGTGTGTTAGATTCTGCAAGTGTATACAATGTGAGCAAGACAGATTTGCTCATGCGAAAGCTAAGGTTTGATCTTGACGAGCCTAGCAAGTACAGACATGGTCTCGGAACACGGATCACCGAAAGGTAAAGCATGAATCATATAGTAGATATGATGAACATGTCGATTGTTCGCCATTGAAGCTACGTCAACTCTCGTGATGATCGGTTTTGATGTGGTGGATTTGGTTCGTGTGATCACTAAAACAATGTGAGGGATATTGTTTTGAGTGGGAGTTCACCTAGATTAATTTAACTATTAACTAGAACTCAATTTGTCATAAACTTAGTCTAAACTATTGCAAATATGTTGTAGATCAATGGTGGCCCCTACCATCAATTTTAATGTGTTCCTAGAGAAAGAAAAGTTGAAAAACAATAGAAGCAACTTCGCGGATTGGTTTCGCAATTTGAGGATTGTCGCCAATGCTGGTAATTTGACCTATGTGCTGAATGCACCGCTGGGTGACCCGCCTGCAGCTGATGGTACCGATGAAGTAAAGAACGTTTACCTCGATCGGAAGAATCAGTACTCCACAGTTCAATGTGCTATCTTGTATGGTTTGGAATCGGAGCTTCAGAAAAGGTTTGAGAATTCATACCCAAATGATATTGTCCGTGAACTCAAATTGATTTTTGAGACTCACGCGGCAATTGAGAGCTATGAGGCTTCTGAAAAGTTCTCTAACTGCAGGATGGAAGAGGGCAGCTCCGTCAGTGAGCATGTGCTTAAGATGTCTGGGCACGCAAACAAACTCCAAATCTTGGGTACAGTGATTCCTAATGCTTTGGGGATTTATCGTGTCCTCCAATCAATACCACCAAGTTACAAGAACTTTGTGATAAACTACAATATGCAAAGCATGAACAAGAAGTTGCCAGAACTCTTCTACATGTTAAAATCTGTAGAAGTGGAGATCAAGAAAGAGCACCAAGTGTTGATGGTCAATAATACCACCAAATTCAAGAAAGGCAAGTCTAAGAAAAAGGGACACTTCAAGAAGGGTGGTAAGAAAGTTACCGCACCGACGAAGAAGACCAAGGATGGACCTAAGCCTAATACTGAGTGCTTTTACTGCAAGGGAGAAGGTCAATGGAAGCGGAATTGCCCAAAGTACTTGGCAGATTTGAAGAACGGCAACATCAAAAAGAAAGGTATATCCGATATACATGTTATTGATGTGTATCTCACTAGTACTCGTAGTAGTGCCTGGGTATTTGATACTGGTTCGGTTGCTCATATTTGTAACTCGAAGCAGGTGCTGCAGAATAAACGGAAGCTAGCGAAGAACGAGGTGACGATGCACGTAGGAAATGGATCAAAGGTTGATGTGATCGCGGTCGGCACGCTACCTCTTCATCTACCATCGGGATTAGTTCTATACTTAAATAATTGTTATTTGGTGCCTGCGTTAAGCATGAACATTATATCGGGATCTTGTTTATTGCGAGACGGTTACTTGTTTAAGTCCGAGAATAATGGTTGTTCGATTTATATGAGTAATATATTTTATGCACATGCACCTTTGATAGATGGTCTATTCTTATTGAATCTCGATAGTGGAAATACACATATTAATAACATTGAAGCTAAACGTTTGAAATTGAGCGATAACTC
Source organism: Avena sativa (assembly GCA_916181665.1). Taxonomy (NCBI): domain Eukaryota; kingdom Viridiplantae; phylum Streptophyta; class Magnoliopsida; order Poales; family Poaceae; genus Avena; species Avena sativa. Next base: position 17,160,128 of record OV702296.1, read on the forward strand.
GACCTATATGTGGCACTGTCGTCTTGGTCACATTGGAGTGAAGCATATGAAGAAACTCCATTCCAATGGACTTCTTGAATCACTTGATTTCGAATCACTTGAAAGATGCGAAGCATGTCTGATGGGTAAAATGACTAAGACTCCATTTTCTGGTATGATGGAGCGAGCTACGGACTTATTGGAAATCATACATACCGATGTGTGTGGTCCAATGAGTGTAGCATCGCGCGGTGGTTATCGTTATGTTCTTACCTTCACGGATGACTTGAGTAGATATGGGTATATCTATTTCATGAAACATAAGTCTGAAACTTTCGAGAAGTTTAAGGAATTTCAAAGTGAGGTGGAGAATCAACGTAACAAGAAGATTAAATTTCTACGATCTGATCGTGGAGGTGAATATCTAAGTTACGAGTTTGGCGAGCATTTTTTTGAAATGCGGAATACTTTCACAATTGACACCGCCGGGAACACCACAGCGTAATGGTGTATTCGAACGTTGTAATCGAACTCTCTTAGAAATGGTTCGTTCTATGATGTCACTTACAGATTTACCGCTATCATTTTGGGGTTATGCATTAGAAACAGCCGCATTCACTTTAAATAGGGCACCATCTAAATCCATTGGAACGACACCGTATGAATTATGGTTTGGGAAGAAACCTGAATTGTCGGTCCTTAAAGTTTGGGATTGCGAAGCCTATGTAAAGAAGTTACAGCCGGACAAGCTTGAACCCAAAGCGGAAAAATGTGTCTTCATAGGATACCCGAAGGAAACTATTGGGTATACCTTCTATCATAGATCCAAACGCCAAATCTTTGTTGCCAAGAATGGATCCTTTCTAGAGAAGGAATTTCTCTCGAAAGAAGTGACTGGAAGGAAGGTAGAACTCGACGAGGTTGTCGAACCTTCTCTAGAACTTGCGAGTAGCGCAGCACCGGAAGAAGTTCTTGTGGTGCCTGCACCAATAAGAGAGGAAGCTAATGATGATGATCATGAAACTTCGGTTGAAGTTGCTACAGAACCTCGCAGGTCAACGAGAACTCGTACCACTCCTGATTGGTATGATCCCGTTATGAGTGTCATGTTGGTGGACAACACCGATGACCCTGCGACATATGAGGAAGCGATGATGAGCCCAGATTCCAATAAATGGCAAGCAGCCATGAAATCCGAGATTGGATCCATGTACGAAAACCAAGTATGGACTTTGGTGGACTTACCGGATGGCCGGAAGGCTATCGAGAACAAATGGATTTTCAAGAAGAAAACAGATGCTGATGGTAATGTTACTGTCTATAAAGCTCGACTTGTCGCAAAAGGGTTTCGACAAATTCAAGGAGTTGACTACGATGAGACTTTCTCACCAGTAGCGAAGCTAAAATCTGTGAGGATTATGTTAGCAATCGCTGCATATTATGATTATGAGATATGGCAGATTGATGTCAAAACAACGTTCCTCAATGGAGACATTGATGAAGAGTTGTATATGATGCAACCCAAAGGTTTTGTCGATCCTAAAGATGCTAACAAGGTATGCAAACTTCAACGGTCCATATATGGATTGAAGCAAGCATCCCGAAGTTGGAATCAACGTTTTGATAGAGTAATCAAAAGTTTTGGTTTTGTACAAACTTATGGAGAATCTTGTATTTACAAGAAAGTGAGTGGGAGCTCGGTAGCATTCTTAATACTATATGTAGACGACATATTGTTGATTGGGAATGATGTAGACCTTCTTAATACTGTCAAGGAATATTTGAATAATAGTTTTTCAATGAAAGATCTTGGCGAAGCAGCTTACATGTTAGGCATAAAGATTTATAGAGATAGATCGAGATGCCTAATATCATTGTCACAAAGTACATATTTGGACAAAGTTCTAAAGAGGTTTGGAATGGAAGATAGCAAGAAAGTGTTTTTGCCCATGTTGCCCAATACGGCGTTGAGTAAAACTCAAAGTCCAGCAAAGGCAGAAGATAGAGAAAGGATGAGTAAGACTCCCTATGCCTCAGCCATAGGATCACTAATGTATGCCATGCTATGTACTAGACTCGACATTGCATATGCTGTTAGTTTGACTAGCAGGTATCAAAGTGATACAGGAGTGGATTATTGGACAGCGGTCAAAAACATCCTCAAGTACTTGAGAAGAACTAAGGATATGGTTCTTTCTTATCGAAGTGATGAACAACTCGTTGTTAATGGTTACACCGATGCTAGTTGGAACACCGATCCAGATGATTCTAAATCACAATCTGGATACGTATTTACTTTGAATGGTGCAGCAGATAGCTGGAGGAGTGCAAAGCAAAGCGTTGTGGCGAGATCTTCAACTGAATCGGAATACATGGCTGCTTTGGAGGCTTCACAAGAAGCGATATGGATAAAAGAGTTCATTATAGAGATCGGTGTGGTTCCAAGTGCGCTGGACCCAATGTCTATCTACTATGATAACATGGGCGCCATAGCCAATGCGCAAGAACCAAGGTCACACAAGAAGCTGAAGCATATCAAGCTACATTTTCACGCTATTTGAGAACATGTCCAAGATGGTGACATAAAGATTTGCAAAGTACACACAGATCTGAATGTGGCGGATCCGTTGACTAAACCTCTCCCGAGGGAAAAACATGACCAACACCAAACTTCCATGGGTGTTCGGTATATATTCATGTAATCTAGATTAGTTGACTCTAGTGCAAGTGGGAGACTGTTGGAGATATGCCCTAGAGGCAATAATAAATGTAGTTATTATTATATCTTTGTGTTTATGATAAATGTTTACATTCATGCTATAATAGTATTAACAAGGAAACATTAATACTTGTGTGATTTGTAAACTAAATTAGAGTCCCTAGTAAAGCCTCTTCATAATAATAGCTTGTTGGTTAATGAATGATTGTGGTTTCCCCATCATGAACATTGAGATGTTATTAACAACAAGATCATATCGTTAGTAGAATGGTATGATGGACATACTCCTATAGATAAGCGTAGAATAAAGATCAAGTCATTTTAATAGTTCAATTGCTATATTCCTTCGACCATGAGATCATGCATATCACCATCACCGGAAGGATGCTTTGATGATATCAAACACCAAACCATAACTGGGTGGTTATAAAGGTGGCATTCAGTGTTCAGAAAGTATTGGTTGAGACACATGGATCAAGAGTGGGATTTGTCCATCCATATGACGGATAGATATACTCTGGGACCTCTCGGTGGAATGTCATCCAATTAGCTTGCAAGCATGTGACTGGCTCACAAGGGATCACATATCACAGGAACGAGAAAGGAGTACTTGTCAGTAACGAGGTTGAACTAGGTATGCAGAGACACCGACGATCAAAACCTCGGATAAGTAAACTATCATGAGACAAAGGGAAATTGGTATCGTATGTAAGTGGTTCATTCGATCGTAAAGTAATCGTATAAATATGTGGGAGCCATATGAATTTACAAATTCCTCTATTGGTTATTGTTCAGAGAAGTGTCTCGATCATGTCCGCATAATTCACGAACCATAGGGAGACACACTTAAGGATTCGACGTTGTTGAGTAGTTATGGAATGATGAGTAAGAGACCGAATGTTGTTCGGAATCTCGGATGGGATCCGGGATATCACGAGGAGATCCGGAATAGTCCGGATAATAAGATTCATATAAGGAAAGTCCTGTTTCGGGGTTGGAGAATGGTTCCGGTGTTTTCATCGGGAATGTTCTAGAAGGTTCCGGAATGTCCGACACTCCGGAAGGGAAGGGCACATGAATGTGTCATAACAAGTTGGAATGGTTGCATCATGCACTAGGTGTCATCACTGAGCAAAATAAAGGGATAAATCAAATCCTAGTTTGAAAAGTCAAATGCCAATTTGAAAAGTCAAACGGCTATTTTGCTTGGTGGAGGGAGAGTAGGAAACCTACTTGGGGAGGAAGTCCCTCTCCCTCCACCGCCAGCCTTGGAAGCCGAGTTGGGGAGGGACTCCCCTCCCCTTGGCCGCGCCCTCCCAACTATATAAGGAGGGGCAGGGCTGCCCCTCCAAGACCTACACCTTGCCCTCTCCAAACCCTAGCCCTAAGCCGCCGGCGCCACCACTTCCTGCTGCTGCCGCCGCCTAGGGCAAACCCTAGACGCCGACTTGGGCTTCCCCAAGCCCTAGATGCCGGCCTAGCCCTCTTTCCTTGGTGCGTCTAAACCCTAGATCACCGAGGCCTCTCTCATACTCCACCATACTCGCTCTGGCTTAAGGCGAAGCCCTGCGAGATCTCCCCTCTACTTCCGGTACCACGCCGTCGTGCCGCCGGAATCACGAGGAGAGTGCTACAACCTCTGCTGCTTGCTGGAACAAGGGAGAGGAAGCTCTTCGTCGAGTACCGAACGTGTGACCGACTGCGAAGCGCTGCCGGAACGCAGCGCCGGAAGGATCGTCTACGCGATCTTGAGTTCCGCAAGAGCACGACTACATCACCCACGAGAATCCGCTCTCGTTAAACACTTTGGAATCTTGGAGGGTGAGTTATCCATCGACTCGTTGCTACAATCTAGTAGATAGATCTTGGCTTGTTTGTTTGTATGCGGTAGAATTTTTTTTCCATGCTACGAACCCCTACAGTTTTCCCGCCCTTTCCCTCTATATTTAGGGCGATCGCGCCATGTCTATCCACACATCCACACCTTCCTCTCTTAGAACAATGGACAACTCCTACTGGGCCATTCTGACCCTCGAGGAGACCGAGGCGCTGTGCACCTCCAACTACCCTTGTCCGGCGGGCTACCGGCCGCCCGCCGGCTGGATGCCGAGCGCTGGAGGGGTTCCTGTCCCTCCTGTCCCTCAAGGTTCCGCACGCCAGGCGGCCATCACAAACCACTTCTACCACGAGCTCATGCCAGAGCATCGGATGGATCCCCAGTGGGATCCTGACAACTAGGACACCTGGAATGCCTTCTTCGCTAATAGGCGGGAAAGGGAGCTCTCCAGGTACGAGGGTGATGGCCCGCCACCGGTGAACCACAACGAAGCCGGCCGTCGTCTATGGTGGGCGAACCGTACTATCATCGGAGTGATGCGCTACATCGCCGGGGGAGACCATCCTCGCCTGCGGTGCCCATGAGTCCACTCGCCACAGAGCCACAAAAAGGCCCCACACCGGCCCGACGGTAGCGGCATCGTCTTCCAGGAGACCCCTCCCCGTCCCGCCGTGAATCCGAGGCTGGAATGGCCCCTGGTATATGCCATGGATGGGCTAAGGATCCCCGGAGTGGCAGGTGACGATGACGATGATGATGACGATGACGAAGAAGACCCTAAAGCTGCGTACTATAGGACTAGGCATGATTATGACTAAAGGGGGCGGCTTTAGTCCTGAGTGTTAGCTAGTCCCGGTTTGTCCCGGTTTTTAATATTAATAAATGTCTTGAGTGTTACCTAATAAATAGAGGGAAATGCCTATATAAAGAGAGGGTTCATCTTTAGTTCCGGTTGGAGAAACCAACCGCGACTGAAGGGATTGCGGAAGACTGGGCCAGGCAACACTAATAATAGGGGTGTGTGTCGACATTATGTCGTGCGGCTTGTACCTTGTCCCGGATGGTGTCACCAATCGGGACTAAAGATGAACCTTTAGTCCCGGTTGGAGACACCAACCGGGACTAAACATGAGTCAGCACTAATAATAGGGGTGAGTGTTGACATTATGCTGAGCTGCTTGTACTATAAATAGGATCCTTGTGAGTCCATTCCTCCAGCCAGTTTGAGGCATCTCCAAGATGGTTTTCGAGAGCAGGGACACCACTACAGCCAGTTTCAGGGAGATGCCGACGGAGCCCAGTCCTCCGGAATCTCCGAGAAACTGGTCATAGAGGCACTCCCTAATATGTGAAATTAGTTAGCTCCCATGCGTATTGATATAGTTAGAGAAGTTACAAGCTGCAAGATGGTTTTCGAGAGCAGGGACACCACTACGGCCAGTTTCAGGGAGATGCCGACGGAGCCCAGTCCTCCGGCATCTCTAAGAAACTGGTCATAGAGGCACTCCCTAATATGTGACATCACGCGTTTGGAGCTCAGATCTTAATGGTAAGTATGAATCGGTACTAAAGGCCCTCCTTTAGTACCGGTCCAGCCACAAAACGGGACTAACACACTCAAGATTGTTTGTAGAGAACACTATAAAAATGGACACATGCATGGAGCATCTCCACTCATAAAATGTTACAATTATTACATATCATTTCTTCGCGTGTGTTCCTTTCTGATCCCGTCGTATCCATGGATCATCTTCATTCATTAACATGATGCTTGGGTCATCCTTCACCGCAAAGGGCAGAATTTCATGAAACTTATCACAATCTTCTGACATGTCTGTCTTGTCCTCCACTCCCACGATGTTTCTTTTTCCTGAAAGAACTATGTGGCGCTTTGGCTCATCGTCTGATGTATTCTTTTTCTTATTTTTTCTTTTTATAGGTTTGGTAGATATGGCCTTCACATAGAAAACCTGAGCTACATCATTGGCTAGGACGAATGGTTCGTCTAAGTACCCAAGATTGTTGAGATCCAACGATGTCATTCCGTATTTCTTGTCTACCTCAACCCCTCCTCCTGTCAGCTTGACCCATTTGCACCGAAACAAGGGGACCTTAAAAGTAGGTCCATAGTCAAGTTCCCATATCTCCTCTATGTTACCATAATATGTGGTCTTTGACCCATTGTTGTCTGTTGCATCAAATCGGACACCACTGTTTTGGTTGGTGCTCTATTTATCTTGGGCTATCGTGTAAAATGTATACCCATTTATCTCGTACCCTTGGAAAGTCGATATAATCGAAGATGGTGACCTAGACAACAAGTATAGCTGATCTCCAAGAGTGTTGTTTTTTATGAGATATTGCAACCAACCGCTGAAACTCTTCATGTGTTCATCTCTAATCCAAGAGTCATGCTTTCTAGGGTTGTTGGAGCATAAGATTTTCTTGTGTTCCTCGATATATGGGGCTGCCAAGATAGAATTCTGTAGAACGGTGTAATGTGCTTTGGCGTAAGAATGTTTGTCCCTACATATTATTGATTTCCTTCCTATAGTAACCTTTCCACTCAGTCTCCCCTCATACCACGATTGAGGAAGACCAATCGGCTTAAGGTCAGGAACAAAGTCAACACAAAATTCAATGACCTCCTCTGTTCCATAGCCCTTGGAGATGCTTCCTTCTGGCCTAGCACGGTTACGAACATATTTCTTTAAGATTCCCATGAACCTCTCAAAGGGAAACATATTGTGTAGAAATACAGGACCGAGAATGGAAATCTCTTCGACTAGGTGAACCAGCAGGTGCGTCATAATATTGAAGATGGATGGTGGGAACACCAACTCAAAACTGACAAGACATTGGACCACATCATTCTGTAACTGTGGTAGATCTTCATGATTGATTATCTTCTGAGAGATTGCATTGAGAAATGCACATAGCTTCACAATGGGTACTCGAACATTATCTGGTAGAAGCCCCCTCAATGCAATTGGAAGCATTTGCGTCATAATCACGTGGCAGTCATGAGACTTTAGGTTTTGGAGCTTTTTTTCTGCCATATTTATTATTCCCTTTATATTCGACGAGAAGCCATACGTGACCTTAATACTGCTTAGGCATTCAAAAAATATTTCCTTCTCTTGTTTGGTAAGAGCGTAGCTGGCATGACCTTGAAACCATTCTGGATGCAGGCCATCTGGGCATTTCATACGTTGATGGTCCTTTCGTTATTCCAGTGTATCTTTTGTTTTCCCATACACGCCCAAGAAGCCTAGCAGGTTCACGCAAAGATTCTTCGTCACATGCGTCACATCGATTGCAGAGCGGACCTCTAAGAATTTCCAATACGGTAGCTCCCAAAATATAGATTTCTTCTTCCACATGGGTGCGTGTCCTTCAGCATCTTTCGGAACAGATTTTCCTCCAGGACCCTTTCCAAAGGTTACCAGTTGATCCAATTCTTTGACCATATCAAATATATCAGCACCATTACGCTCCTTAGGTTTCGTCTGGTGACATGCCAGACCGTTGAAATGCTTGACTTTCTTTCTTAATGGATGTTTGGCCAAAAGAAATCGACGATGCTCATTGTATACATTCTTCTACAATGTTCCAAATATATACTTTCAGTCTCATCTAAACAGTGTGTGCATGCATTGTATCCCTTGTTTGACTGTACTGAAAGGTTACTAAGAGCAAGACAATCATTGATTGTTACGAAAAAGAATGCTCGGAGGTTAAATTCTTCCTGCTTGTGCTCATCCCACACGCGTATCCCAGGTTCGTGCCACAACTGTAAAAGTTCTTCCACTAATGGCCTTAGGTACACATAAATGTCATTGCCGGGTTGCTTCGGACCTTGGATCAACACTGGCATCATAATGAACTTCCTCTTCATGCACAACCAAGGAGGAAGGTTATAGATGCATAGAGTCATGGGCCAGGTGCTGTGACTGGAGCTCTGCTCCCCAAAGGGATTCATGCCATCTGTACTTAGGCCAAACCTTAAACTCATTGCGTCATCTGCAAAGTCCGGGTACTTTCTATCGATTTTTCTCCATTGCGACCCATGAGCGGGGTGTCTCAACATCCCATCTGACCTATGTTCCTCTTTATGCCATCGCAACAACTTGGCGTGCTCTTTGTTTCTGAATAAGCGTTTCAACCGTGGTATTAGAGGAGCATACCACATCACCTTCGCAGGAACCCTCTTCTGGCGGGCTCGCCCTCAACATCACCAGGGTCATCTCGTCTAATCTTATACCGAAGTGAAGTGCATACCGGGCATGCATCTAAATTCTCATACTCCTCACCGCGGTAGAGGATGCAGTCATTAGGGCATGCATGTATCTTCTGAACCTCTAAACCTAGAGGGCAGACAACCTTCTTTTCTTCGTACGTACTGGCGGGCAATAGGTTATATTTTAGAAGCATATTCTTCATCATTTTCAGCAACTTTTCAAATGAGGAGTCAGGTATAGCACACTCAGCCTTCCATTGCAGCAATTCCAGTGTGCTGCCCAGCTTTTTCAGACCATTTTCGCAATTTGGGTACAACAACTTTTTGTGATCCTCTAGCATGTGATTGAACTTCTCCCTATCCTTTTCAGTTTCACAATCTCTTCGTGCATCGGCAATGGTCCGACCAAGATCATCAGCGGGTTCATCATGTGTCTCTTCTTCATCCTCCCCTTCAGCATCCCCCACGGAAGTATCTCCGTACTCAGGGAAACCATGATAGTTGTCATCCTCCTCCTCTTCTTCATTGTCTTCCATTATAACCCCTCTCTCTCCGTGCTTGGTCCAACAATTATAACTGGGCATGAAGCCAGACTTCAATAGGTGGCTGTGAAGGGTTTTTGAGTCAGAGTAATCCTTCTGATTCCTACATCCATTACATGGACAGAATACAAAACCATTGTGCTTGTTTGCATCAGCAACACGGATGAATCCATGCATGCCATTAATGAACTCGCCAGAGCGTCGGTAAGTACCGTACATCCATTCCCGGACCATCTGCATTATAGTAAAAGTATATCAAAAAACATTACACAACATGATAAAATTATTACAAGTTATATTGAGAGCTTCTAGAGAATTAATTTGAATTTTGAAAAATTTACATGCACCAATTTGTGAATTGGAGAAAACAATCAACATGATAAATGTGGAGTTTTTTATTATTGTTCTATCAGTGAAAACCTTATTCCATTCTAAGCTTTGAAACTCTAAAATTACACATTTCAATTTTCAGTAACTATGTGCCTAATCAAAATTTGTTACACATATATATCAAAATCCTTCTAGCTACTTCTAGAGCATGCATGCATTTGATCCATATCTCTATACTTCTAGAGCATTATAGAGCTAAAGTAGCAATAAGAGATGAAAGAATGAAGTTCTAACCTTTTAAAGCTTTGGATTTAGGTGCTGCAAACTAAATCTTGATTAAAAAAATGGCATGAACTCGCTTGCTTCTTTGAGAACAATGGCCACCATATGCTTTAGGGCGCAGCTGGCTAGGAAGCTATATATATACTGATGGACAACTAGTCCCGGGCCGTGATACGACCCGAGACTAATAGTCCCCGAAAAGAGCTGTTGGCCCGCTCCAGCTTATTAGTCCCGGGCTGTATTACGGACCGGGACTAGAGCTCTGGTCCGGCCCAGGACTAGTGTCTTTGGCCATTTCTAGCCGTTGGAGGCCTCACAGCCCGGGACTAGTGCTCGCACTAGTCGCGGTTCGTGACGGGCCGGGACTGGTGACGTTGTTCAGATCGAACCGAAGGCCTGTTTTCGAGTAGTGTTACTTAATTGTTTAGTGCCAATCCTTTTGCTGGCTCATTGTCCGACACCAGCCACATGCTCACTTCAGATCGTTTTCTTGCCGGACTACACATGCACCACCTAGTGTGTATGATGCGGTGTGCAATAGGGGACACCACTAGTGCAGAGAGGCCCATTGGTCCCGGTTGGTAAGCGGATTTAGTCCCGGTTACCCAACCGGGACGGGGCAATCGGGACTAAAGCCCCAACCTTTAGTCCCGGTTTCCCCACCAACCGGGACAAATGGGGGTACACATGGCGGCATCAGAGGGAGAGGGGGTGCAGCATTAGTCTCGGTTCGTAACACGAACCGGGACAAATAACCTTCTTCCGCGGCAGAGATTTGGCCCATTTCTCTGCCGCGGCAGAGAATTCATTTTGGCACATTTTGTTGCCGCGACAGCATTTTTGCCACCTTTTGTGCCGCGGCAGAGAATTCATTTAGGTTGTTTTATTGTTTATTTAGTGTTTTGCACTTATTAATGAAGGAACCGTTATATTACACAAGATCATCATGACAATATTACATTCGATACACGGATCGAGTTCATGCACTACATACAAAAGTTGCTCTTTTTACAATCCCTATTGTCTATACACAGCCAAATAGTATTCCCCTTTTGGGTTTAGGACTTCTGCATCCAAGAATCCCGCCAATTCTTCCTGAATTGCTCGTACGTGATCATTTGGCAGAAGACCGTCCCGTAGACGTTCGATCTGATTTAAAAAAGGATTCAGCCTATATGAATGAAACTAAACACAATTTGATTGTAATTAAAAACTATAGAAATTGTTTACGTACGTTCAGTTGCTCTAAATTTCTGCCCTTCTCATCGCACGTCTGCCAGATGAACTCGCAAACATAATATCCACATAGATTGTTACCTGGTCCCTGTGTCAGGCACTTTACGAGAACATAGTTCAATCAAAATAATAATCAAGCATGATAATAACTGTATCAAAACTATAATTAAAGAAATGCGCGGATATAGCTAGTGGTGCTTACATCTAGTGCTTCAAATGTAAGCTCCTCTTTCCAAACACCCCTAGCCTTGTTGGTGAACCGTTTCCAAGCGCTGCCCGGCGAAGAAAACAAATAAAAGAAGTTATTAATTACTTGATATCATAAAATTCATGAATGTTGCCGATATATTGTCGTAATGATTAGAATTACCGCTGGAGGATCATCTGCATGTCCTTCCACTGCTCAAGGGGTTTATGTTTCGAGTCCATGACTAGTACATGCCCTTTGTCAAGTTGAATGATTAACAGAATATAGTGGAAGCTGCGAATGCATAACTAATCAATTATATACTTAACATCGAGTAAGCAAAATAGAAAGTGTATAGAAGACAATAACACTCACTCGAAGTTGTAAGGAAAAAGTATTTCCCTTCTGATTTCTTGAAACCTTAACGCGTGTACTATATTATCCTCCGTATCCTGGGGGCTTGTTTTGAGATTAGCTTCATGAACCCAATATGGGTCAATGAAGCCAATGTCATAGATTTGTCCTCTGTTGCATTCGAGAATCTTCATTCTGCATATTACAGTATGATTATATACATGCAATTAACAAGGTGAGATAGCTGGAGACTAAATTAACTACAAAATTAGTACTTACAGATAATAGTCACTGATGATCGATTTGTCGAAGGCGTCTTGATTGAATAATTGAAATAGTTCATCAAATTCAATGGATATCATGTCATCCTTTTCTTTTCCATGCTGCTTTTTTGTAACCCTCAGCACTATCCAGTTAGCCCCGGCCTTTGTGGCATGCATGTACCAGTTATGCAATCTTCGCATTTTTGTTGGAAGATTGTTTACCTCCTCAGGTTTGACGAGAGGTTTGTCATACTGGTATTTATATGCTACTTCACTCATGGGGAAGTACTCTAACTGGGATAAGTACTGGGCAATACTCATACCTTGAGCAGCGGCAGCTTCTCCGTATTGTGCAACTACCTCTGGATCATACTGCTCTTCGGCCCCATATTTGCTCGACCCCACATTGGTTTGGGAAATCACCTTGAGAGGGGCGTAAGACTATTTTGCTTCTTCTCCGAGCTGGGCAACAGATTTCTCGCTTGCATCAGTACTGCTCTTCGAGGATTTTTGTGCCGCATGTGACTTGAGAATAGAATGCTCATAGTTTGATGATAGCTTTGGCTCGGGATGATGAAGAGTCTTTAGCATTTTCAACACTTTGGCCTTTTCTTCTTTGGTGTCTCTTTCGGTTGCCTTAGCTTAGCGAAAAACGCTATCGTTTCCGCATCAACGATCACCCAGTCTCCTCTTCAGTACAATCATAAGCTCTCTTGGGAGGAACCTTTGGTACTTTTGGAAGAGGCTCTTGTTTACGTTTCGGCGATCGCTTACCACGACGCAGAGTAGCGGTACGCTTACGCTTTTTATCCTGAGGCGCCGGCGATGGCTCCCGCGGCGATGGCTGCGCTGGAGATTGGTGAGGCGACGGAGCCGGGTGAGGCGACGAAGTCGGCTGCCGCGGCGGCGATGACCTCGCTGGAGACGGGTGAGGCGGCGGTGAAGATGGCCTTGGCGTGTGATTTCAAAGAATGATACATTCCTTTGGCCATAGAATGGTGACGTTTTTTGCGTCTCCTAGTACAGTCACATCCCCTTCACCTGCAGGGTAGTCAAGATCCAAAACTTCAAAGGTGGGCATGATTTCATCCACCCCGACAACAGCGTAGCCCTCTGGAACCGGACGACAGTGGTAAGTTGGTGTGGGTCCAATTGGTAATGCATAGCCGACCGCCACCTTCATTGATATGTTCACAACTTTGACATGTAGCTCGCAGTGTGTCATCTCTGTGATATCATCCACTGGGTAGGCAACGGGATCCATCGTCGGTGCACCATCGTCATCGCCATTGTCATCACCTGGGACCTCGGTGGAAGCCACACTACTTTTTCAATTATTCGATAGGCTGGTAGCATCGAATGCAGTGTGCTGCTGAGATGGGACGGTAGTACTTTGCTCTTTAAGTGCGTTGATTTCATCTTGTTGTTGCTTTATTCGTTCTTCAATTATACGCATTCGCTCTTTCTGACTATCTACTTCAACTTCCGCCCTGTCCTTTCTCCTCTGAGGGCTTCTATCAGGATATTTCTTCCTCTCTTCGGGAAACCCAGTCCTCCATGGTTGGGAGCCTCTTGTGCCTTGTTGTAACATCCCAAAAATACCAAACTTAGATCAACAAACCCTAATCATCAAGATTAGGGTTAACAAAAACTTTTCTAAATAAACTCATGAATGCATGTATATGTGTATGCATGGATTTTGAATTTCTTTAAAAACCACCTTGTTTGTGTGATCCATTGCTTGTATAATGTTTCTTAGGTGAAATGAACATCATCTAAAACATTTCCCACACATTCCCTAAAGACAAGTAAATCAAAACAAATATATTAAGTGAATGGTCATTTTGACCAATTTAACTCCCATGCCTACTTTGGCTGTCTCAAACTTTCAAAACCTAACAGAAAATTTTCTGGATCTTTGTACCCCTTGAATGTACTCATAACAAGGTATCAAGGCCCACTTTGTGATCATCCAGAAACTTTCAAATGCATAGCTTAAATGACAATTCAAAATTGAATCTTCTTCGTATGGGAAGATCCCACTTTTTCAAAACCCACTCAAACAAGATCAACTTTCAAAACCCAAGCATCCGCAGACTCACCAGCACCAATATAGCAAACCCACCAAATTTCATTTCAAAATTCAAAACTTGATTTCATGCGGCCATTTCATCAAACAGGTTGTAGACACAAATCAAACAAAACATCAAACACTATAGTGTGCAGTGTTTTGAGCCTAACTTGTTCCCTAGTTAGCTCACACACAACTCAGTAGATCATCTAGAAAGATTATCCCTACACTAGCACCCCTGTGAGCTTTCCATTGTCATAAATGGTGAACAGCCGAGCACCCCCATGTCACCCCATTGTGGACAGCAGTCTAGAGGAAGAACTAGCCGTGCCAACCTTGTCTGGGAGGAGCCCACCTTCCACCGCCACTCCCTGTCCCAGCCGCGAGCGTTGCCAAGCCCTGGACCACGCGCACAAGACACGCCCGGACCATGCCGAGCATGTGCCAGAGCGCCACCCTCGACCAGCGTCCACAGACCGCGCGCCGCCCTCACCGCGTGCACACACGATCACCACCGACCCAGGAGACCGCCAGACATCCCCGTTTGCCGCCCCGTGCCATACAGCCACCGCCCGCCGTCGAAGACGCCGCCTCTGCCGCTCAGAGCACCGCCCGTTCCAGACCAAACCACACCGCCCCATGCCTCGCGACCATGTCGTTGAGCATCGCCAGGAGACACAGCACCGTCCCCTACCCTTGCCCATGCCATTAGCCGCCAGTAACGTCGCCCCCGACGAGCTCACCGTGCGCCCCGATGGTCCCCTCGCTCTACTATAAATAGAGGCCACCCCCGCACGATTTCTTCACACCATCTCACTCCCCTCTTCCCAGTGACTGTGCCACACCATCCTCAGAGCAAGGCGAGCACCACCTCGCCGGAATTTCACTGGAGCCTGCCGCTGCCGGAGAAGAAGGGAGCCAGCGATTGGAGCCACCCCAGGAGAAGCCACCGGTACTAGGAGGTTCGTCGTCGTCGACTTCGTCGTTCGCCCGCCTCGCCGACCCTCGCCCGTACCCCGGTGAGCCCCCAACACCCCTCACTGGCCGCGCTAGGTTTCGTTCTCGCCGCAGTTGTCTTGCATCGACGATGACCCCCAGCCGTTAGATTAGAACTAGATCGAACGATCCACGTTGCCCCATACCGCTTCGCCCAGCCCCGTGTCACTGATGAGTGGGGACACCCACTTGAGCAGCCCGCGGGAGCACTTTTCCCGCGCATCCCAGCAATTCAAATTAAATCTTTTTCTATTTCAATTCAAAAACACTTCAGCACCCAACTTCAAAAATCAACCCAGATCGATTCAGTGCACCAAATTGGATGAAACCAATTTTGTTAGAAAGGTCTGTGAATGCTTAATCCAAGCCCGTTGAATTCAAGTCATTTGGATATGTAGATCACCCATAGTAAAAATAACAAGGCAGAAGCTTTTCTGCATTCAAACATTTTTCAAATTTAAACCATAAAAGCTTTTGAGTTGATTCCAACTCTCAAAAATCACATTCAACCATACCTTTCAGAATATATAAAAATATATAGGTTTACTTGCAGAAATAATGTTCGAGTAATAAAAGAATGCTTCATCAGCATTTCTAGCCACTTTAATTAATTAAAATAAAAGGGTAAAAACTTATTAAATTGTGACACCCCTTTAAATCACATTCCCATGGACTACAATATGTGGTGATGACATGTGTAAACATGATCCCATGTTTAGTTAAGAGAATATTAAATCTTAAGTAGTTTTTCAATGAGTAGAAATTACTTTTCTAAAAATAAAAAGGATTTAAACCAAGCCTTAACCTTGTAATGTTAGGGATGATGCTAGATCATCTATAGGACCCTTGTGTGTGATGATTGCAAGTAGTTAAGTATTGTTTGGTGATTGTGTACCTCGTATTTATTCATAGACGCTAGTACCGACCAAGGATACGAGGAGGAAGGAGGATACTACGAAGAGGAAGCCGAGGAGAACTTCAACCACTGCCCTGCACAAGGAAAGCCTTACTAATCAAGTTGACCTATGCAAGCTAAAACTTGCAAGACACTCTACTTTAGCAAGCCTAATACTACTAGTGAATGTGCAAGTTAACACTTGCAAGATACTATACTTATGCAAGCTTATACTGATATTGATGCAAGCTAACCCTTGCAAGATACCCTACTAATGCCACAAACCCATACTTGTGAGATGACTACTTTATGCCTTAAGCATATGTGATCATACCCACTTGATAAACAAATCCTAGTTTTATGGCAAGCTTCTTACTTAATTTCTTTATCAAAGCTTACTTAGAGTCTACCTAAGTAAATGGTAGATACTAGAAAGATATGTGAAGGTTGCATAAAGAGCATAAAATTTAGCCTAAGCTAGAAACCTTGATATCAGCCTAAGATATAAGGTTGGACTTAGTGAAACTCCACTAGTTACCACCCCTCATTAGTACTACCCCCACCTGTAGATGCTAGTGCTAAGCATAAAACTTGACCAACTTTTAGATGGGAATACTTGGTGGAAAAATGGTTAGGAAAACCTTGGAATGATGGATCATTCTATTGAAATGTTTTGGACATGTGTTTCCAAACACTTGATGATTCTGGTGATAAAAATGTTGAGGCATGAGCCTTAGCCCTTTATAAAACTGATGGTTGTCTGGATGCGATACCATTCCAATTTTAGCGTACAACCACAATACCCGAATATTGGGTAGGGCTTGACTGGAAACTTATATACCTTAGTATTAGTTCCCTCCCGGCCAAGGTCTGAGCTGAGGCTACATTGTGAAGATTGCCCACCTATGCAGTACCCAAGATGACAATGGTCCTGGATGGGAGGCCAAACTCACAGGAGAGGTGCTTATACTAGGGCGTGTAATTGAAAGGTTAGGATTGATTATCCGCATACTGAGTATGGTGAATTTAGGATTTGTTCCTGACGGATGTATCGAATGTTGTGGTGAAAGTGTACAATCTCTGCAGAGTGTCAAACTATTCGAATAGCCGCGTCCGCGGTTATGGACAGTTGGAGTGGCCATACTATTCCCCCGTCAGACCTTTTTAAAATGACTTGTGAAATGAATTGCGACTTTGACTCGACCACAACAGAGTTGTGACCTGGATTACAAGATCCCACTTAGGAGTTATAAAATTGTGACTAGCTTTGGAACTTAGTAAAGATAAACCTCGCTTTTTGCAAAACAACCCTAGAGCCTAGTGTCCTATTATCCAAAAACCCCCTTTACTTGTTAGTATTAGTTTGCGAGTACTTAAAGAGTACTCATGGCTTTGTCCCTGGATATTCCCATGGCCAGACTATGAAGAGGAGTACCTGGAGGATGGACCCCAGGAAGGTTACGACAACTAGGATCATCTCCCATCGTCAGCATTGCATGTGACCCCGAAGATGGAGCTTCGCCTACGCTACCATTATTACTACGTATTCCGCTGCTTGTTGTTGTATTAAGAACTGGATCATGAGATCCCTATTTGTGTAAGAACTTATGTATCGTTTGTAATGGATGAAGTACTATGGTATCCAATTCTGTTATGTCTCGCAAAAATGGTAATCCTGGGATTGCGATGTATGGCATAACATGCATCTAGGATTGAAAAATCCGGGTGTTGACACTCGTGTTCGTCCATCATGTTCCTTAATTCCAAGGGCGAGTGTGAGCTCATCATTCTCTCTATCAGGAATGAAGTCCCCATCTTTAACAGCCTTTACTGCTTTTCTCATCCTCTCGATTGGAAAGGGGTCTTATTTATGTCATATGTTATATATACACATCCCTTCCGAGTCCAATGTGCCCCCATGCCCATAAAACCAATTCCTTGCACGTTCTACCCAATCGTCTGTCTATGGGGTGATGTTTTTAGCACGCAGTTCATTCTCAAGTTTCTCCCACATAGGAATGCCAGCCCTGTAGCCACCTTGCCCCATAGTATGGTGATACTTCTTGTTAGCAGCATTCAACTTATTCGTTGTAGACATTTTCTTAGCTTTTTCTAATGTCTTGTATTTCACAAACTCAACCCAGAATGGTTTTATCGAGACATGATCAATATACCAAGTCTAGTATTTTTCCTTTCAACAGTGTCACATAATATGACACCACGCGAAGGATTTTCATTGTTCGGATTTTTTTTGAATTTATTATGCCCGTTTTGAATTTTATGAATTTCTAACTATGGTCGAACCGGCGTGCATGAAGATAGGGGACGAGCATCGTTAGATCTTGCATTGGATCTCTGAAGAAACCACATATTGCGAGTCTAAAATGGTTTTTTCAAAAAATCACGGGCGATAGATCATGTACCTGTAGTACAAACCGGACCCACTTCCTACCGATTCGGTAGACATTTGTCCTTTTTACTCGGGATGGACGAAAAGGTTTGAGATGTCCCGGTTCTGAGATAGTCCATGTAAGGTGGTCTAGTATTTTAGGAAAATGGGACGGTAGCATTCTGAAACGGCATTTTGGTGGTTACTTGACAAAACGACCCGTTTTTTGCGCTCGGAAAATGGAAAAGGGCTTTTCCGTGCGACAAAAAGGAAAACTTCCTCCTGCAACATTGTTCTCCATACCAATGTCCACATGCATGCATAATATGGGCACAGCATCACAAACTATGCCGTGATTCATCACATAACATCGGTCATTTGGACCGAAAGCCATGAAACCTCAAACATGATAGTTCATTTTGTGAAGGTTTTTTCAAGACATGATCAATATACCAAGTCTGGTATTTTTCCTTTAAACTATGTCACATAATATGACACCAAGCGAAGGATTTCATTGTTCGGATTTTCAATATACTAAAGGTTCATCTTTAGTCCCGGTTGCTGGAGGGATTTTGGTAGGCTGGGCCAGGCAGCACTAATGATAGGGGTGAGTGTCGACATTATGTCCTGCGGCGTGTACCTTGTCCCGGATGGTGTCACCAACCGAGACTAAAGATAAACCTTTAGTCCCGGTTGGAGACACCAACTAGGACAAAACACGAGTCAACACTAATAACAGGGGTGAGTGTCGACATTATTTCGTATGTGTCGACACTATGCCGAGCTGCTTGTACTATAAATAGGCATCCTTGTGAGTCCAGTCCTCCAGCCAGTTTTAGGCATCTGCAAGATGGTTTTCGAGAGCAGGGACACCACTACGACCAGTTTTAGGGAGATGACGACGGAGCCTAGTCCTCCCGCATCTCCAAGAAACTGGTCATAGAGGAACTCCCTAATATGTGAAATTAGTTAGCTCCCACGTGTATTGATCTAGTTAGAGAAGTTACAAGCTGCAAGATGGTTTTCGAGAGTAGGGACACCACTACGACCAGTTTCAGGGAGATGCCTCCGGATCCCAGTCCTTCGGCATCTCCAAGAAACTGGTCATAGAGGCACTCCCTAATATGTGACTGCTCGCGTTTGGAGATCAGATCTTAATGGTAAGTACGAATCGGGACAACTTCTTCATAGTCCCGGTCCAGCCACAAAACGGGACTAACACTCAAGACATTTATTAATATTAAAAACTGAGACTACAAAATCGGGACTAAAGGCCCCCCTATATATAGTCTCGGTCAAGCCACAAACCGCGAAAGATATCCTTCGGTTAAGCCACAAACCGCGAAAGATATCCTTCGGTTAAGCCACAAACCGCGAAAGACATGAACTAGAGCTACATAATATGAGCATGAACTTCTTGGCATATGTCCTTCCTTATGATCGCTTCAGACGTAACCATGGAGCATCTTCTTTACTTAACGGAATGCTTGGGTGAGTTTTCACTATGTAGGGCGGAATTTCATCAAACTTATTATAATCATCTGACATGTCTGTCTTGTCCTCGATTCCCACGATGTTTCTTTTCCCTGAAAGAACTATGTGACGCTTTGGCTCATCATATGATGTATTCGTTTGCATATTTTTTCTTTTTTTCGGTCTAGAGGACATGTCCTTCACATAGAAAACCCGAGATACATCATTGGCTAGGACGAATGGTTCATCTCTATAACCAAGATTGTTGAGATCCACTGTTGTCATTCCGTACAACTGGTCTATCTTTAGCCCTTCCCCATTCAGGTTGACCCATTTGCAGCGAAACAAAGGGACCTTAAAAGAGACTCCATAGTCTAGTTCCCATATCTCCTCTATGTAACCATAGTATGTGTCCTTTTCTCCATTCTCGTCTATTGCATCAAAGCGGACACCACTATTTTGGTTGGTGCTCTTTTTATTTTGGGCGATCGTGTAGAATGTATTCCCATTTATTTCGTACCCTTGGAAATTCAATATAGTAGAAGATGGTGACACGGCCAACAAGTATAGCTGATCTCCAACAGTGGTGTCATTCAAGAGATGTGTCCGCATCCAACCACCGAAAGACTTCATGTGTTCATCTGTAATCAGTGATTCAGGCTTCCCCGGGTTTTTGGAGCGTAGAATATTCTTGTGTTCCTCGATATACGGAGCTGCCAAGGTGGAATTATGTAGAACTGTGTAGTGTGCTTTAGTGAAAGAATCCCCGTCCCTACATATCATTGCTTTCTTTCCCAGCGTGCCTTTTCCACTTAGTCTTCCCTCATGCCACGAGTCAGAAACACCAATCGGCTTAAGGTCAGGAATAAAGTCAACACCAACCTCCTCTATTCCATATCCCTTTGAGATGCTTCCTTCTGGTCTAGCACGGTTATGAACATATTTCTTTAAGACTCCCATGAACCTCTCAAAGGGGAACATATTGTGCAGAAATACCGGACCGAGAATGGCAATCTCTTCCACTAGGTGAACCAGGAGATGCGTCATAATATTGAAGAAGGATGTTGGGAACACCAATTCAAAACTAACAAGACATTGTACCACATCCTTCTGTAACCTTGGCAGAATATCTGGATTGATTACCTTCTGAGATATTTCTTTAAGGAATGCACACAGCTTCACAATGGGTACTCGAACATTTTCCGGTAGAAGCATCTCCGGAGGGTGTCTCAACTTCTCGTCTTTCTTACGGTCTTCTTTGTGCCATCGCAACAACCTGGCATGCTCTTTTTTTCTGAACATGCGTTTCAACCTTGGTATTATAGGAGCATACCACATAACCTTAGCAGGAACCCTCTTCCGGAGGGGCTCTCTCTCAACATCACCAGGGTCATCTCGTCTGATTTTATACCGCAACGCATTGCATACCGGGCATTTATCTAAATTCTAATACTCCTTACCGCGGTAGAGGATGCAGTCATTAATGCATGCATGTATCTTTTGCACATCTAATCCTAGAGGACAGAGAGTCTTCTTTGCTTCGTAGGTACTCTCGGGAAGTTTGTTTTGGAAACTTCGGCTTCATTATTTTCAGCATCTTTTCAAATGAGGAGTCATTTAGACCACACTCTGCCTTCCATCGCAACAATTCCAGTGTGGTACCGAGCTTTGTGCTGCCGTCTTCACAATTTGGGTACAACAATTTCTTGTGATCTTCTAACATGCCTTCTAACTTCAACTTCTCATTTTCTATTTCACAGTCTCGCTTTGCATCAGAAATGACCCTACCAAGTTCATCAGCCGGCTCATCTGATGCCTGTTCTTCACCTCCTTCCTCTCCATTGTCTTCCATTGCAGTATCACTATATTCAGGAAACATATGATGATAGTTGTTATCATCATCTTCTTCTTCACCATCTTCCATCATAACCCCTCTTTCCCAGTGCTTGGTCCAGCAATTATAGTTGGGCTTGAAACCTTTCATAATCAGGTGGCCGTGAATGATTTTCGAGGAAGAGTACTCCTTGTTGTTCCGACATTGAACACATGGACAACGTATAAAACCATTCTCTTTGTTTGCCGTAGCCACATCGATAAATTTATCCACGCCTTTCATATACCCGGCTACGCGCCAGTCACCGTACATCCATTCCCGACCGTTCATCTGCATCATATAAGTAAGTTTATCAAAAAACAAGACATCATAAATAGGGAAATGACTAATTCACATCGACACATGCATTGTATCAATGACAGAGAAAAAATAAGATTGCTAACCTCGATCGAGGGAAATAAAGATGAGAAAGCTCAAGTGCGACTCGGACACCTTCTATATTTTTGTTCTATGAGAAATTGAACGGGATTATTCACTCAAACATTTCATCAAACACCTTGAATGCATGCATTGGGGAGAAAAAACTAGCACACCCCTCACACCTTCCACCAAGAGAAAAAACAGAGTGGAGACAGAGGGCGCTGGAGCGTTGCATTTATAGAGGGCTCGAGCATACGTTCCGGTTGGAGCCACCAAGCGGGACTAAAGGTGTGTGCCACGCCACGTGGCTGTCGCCAAACCTTTAGTCCCGGTTGGTGGCTCCAACCGGAACGTATGCCCCCTTACCAACCGGGACGCATGCCTCCGGACCCCGTGCCCGCTCGAAGCGGGACGCGTGCTAGCATTAGTCCCGGTTGGTGGCGCTACCGGGACTAATGATCTGAGGGGGCGCGAACGGATGGCCTGTTTTCTACTAGTGTACGTACGTATGTTTCTCCCGGTGTCCTAATAATCTAACGCCATCCATCAAGCATTGTACCATACATAAATGATTTACTTGTCATTTGTGTAACTTTAACGTAACCTAGAAGAATCCGATCTTTTGATAGATTGGTCTCACATACAACTACAGAAACATCTAAGATCACTATAGGCAACCTAGCATTGTTAGCAACATGACGCTAGTCTTGAGTGTTTTGTGTCTTTCACATTTTCTTTTTGTAAATGCTTCATTTAGTAGAAATGGGCATTGCTCCCACGTGGTTCTTCCATGCATTCTAATAGTTGTATATACATATACCACTATAAGTATCAACAACCACAAATGCCTTCATACACATATATTATGGAATGACAATAATATGTAAGAATTTTTACTTGAAAACGATCCTCTGAACATGAGAGACAGAATCTACTTCGAGCCATCGACATAACCATGACCTGTGATCTTCCCATATCTGTCACCCTGCAGTGTTCTCTCACTGTCAGATATTTCTTCCTTGTCAGCTAAAGCATGTAAAACCATAGTAGATTCTGCTTCTTGGGCATCATCTTAGGCTTGGTTCCTCAAAAAATTCTCGCTAATTTTTATCTCACTGTCAACATGAGTGGAGCTTATCTTTGCCCTTCCCCTTCCAGATCTTGTCCTCATGCATGGACAGAGTTAGCGTGAATAAATGAGAAAGAAATGGAATGAGGGAATAGGAGGAATGTGAGTGGGATGATTGTTTACCCGGATGACTTGGTTGGGGGCTGAAGGAAGATTTTTGGTTCACGCTCGGGAAAACTAGGTTTGAAACTGCGTAGTGTCATATAACTAATAAAATTTAGAGTATATATGTGGTCACCACACATTAATGAATTAATTATTGTTAAATACATTCTTTAGTAATTGGTCTCCATTATATCATTTTGTTCTTATTACATGTAAACATGATTCAATTTTTTATTTGCTAAAAATAAATTACTACAACTAATAGGTGTCAACATTTATTATTTCCTAAAAATATCAATTTATAATATCTCGCAAAAAAGAATGAAATATTGCATAATCCTTCCATTCAAATGATTAAGACGCATAAATTTAGTCAAAATCAATGAAATCTAAGTTTGGCTTATGTTTTTGACACATATGAACATTTAAGATACAAAATCAATATCATTAGATTCACAATAAAATATACTTTCATAATGTATATATTTAATATTATTGATATCGATATTTTATTCTATATACATTATTAAAGTTAGTAAAGTTTATATTTTAACTACATTTATATGTCATAACCATAGGAACATATCTAGTATATGATTTGATTGTAGATTATAATAAATACCCTCCGACCCTAAAATAAATTTATATATGTACTTAGGAAACCATGTTTAACTATAAAAACATCAAAAAATACACGATGACTCATAAAACATCATCTTCATATATGTGTTTTGCGCAAATGTTCGAGAAACTATGCTATTTCTCTTAGTACCAAAACCCCACCATTATTGTAGAAGTTTTCTTGTTAGCACTCACAACTAAATTAGGAAGACATGCCTACATATCATGGAACTATAGCCAAACACTATGGAACTCACAATACAATAAATATTTTCATTCGCAACAATTTGGCCCATCAGCCGTCGTGGAAGGCGTGTCTTCCGCGACGAATTTCTCGGCTCAATTATGGCCGATTGAAAAAAAAATTCCGGTTTTGCTCCCCTCTATTACGACGAAACCGCTAATAACATGGAGGAAACTCGACGTACGCGTGATATAAGCAAGACTTTCGGTTCCTCGCGTGATGTTGACTCGATGAAGTCTTTTTAGGTGTGTGGGTCCGGGAAGTCTGTGTCTCTAGGGGACCATATTTTTCGGTCGCGTCTCCCTGATTTGAGCTAGATAACGTTGCTCGATGTGTATGACGTTTAGTCAGGCTATTGGGTCTCACATGCCGGTCTCTAATTACAAGAATCATGTGTATTATGAAATTGTTTCCCATCGCTTAAGCTATCCTGTTCTGAACTTGATAGCGTTGCTCGATGCATCTGCCATTTAATCAGGTTGCTGGGTCCTGCATGGCATCCTCACATTAAAAGAAAGCACGATGGATTTTTTCCTTGGCTCGTGCCTCCCTAATTTAAACTCAATAATGTTGCTCGATCTATTTGTCGTTTAGTCACGCTGCTGGGTTCTCCAGGTCAGCCTCTAATTAGAAGAATCATGTGTATGATGGAATTTTTTTCTTCGCTCGCGGTACCCTTTTTCGAACTTGATAACACTACTCGATACATCTACCATCTAATCACTCTACTGGTCCCCACATGTCATCCTCTCATTAGAAAAACATGTGTATGCTAGAATTTTTTTCCCTTGGTCGCCCTTCCGTCTTCCGAACTTCACACTGTTGCTCGACGAATCTGCCATTTGATCATGCCGCTAGGTCCCACATATCATCCTCTCATTAGAAGAATTCATTGTATGATTGACTTTATTTTCTCTCGTTCCTCCGTGTTTCGAACTTGATAACGTTGCTCACTGCATCCGCCATTTTTTCAAGCTATTGGGTCCCTTATGTCAGCCACTCATTAGAAAACATGTGCATGCTAGACTTTTTCTCGCTCCCGCCTCCTTGTTTCGATCTTATGCTAAACTTATGCGATGCTGCTAAGCAACCAAATTGTCGAACCTCGTTAAGTACCATACTATCTATCCTATATTATCTGCTTTATCTATATCTGCGTTGTTGTAAGAGGTCCCAACCATTAATAAGGTAGAGATCCCTGTGTTTACAATGCTAGTCCCTGGATCAATAGCTAGCATCCACAATTAAGATGTAATATCAAGAAACAAAGGTCATTATACAACTTTATAACCAGGAATAAAATAATTTATTACATCTTACATAGCTCATTTGGCTATCTCATTACAATGCAGCAGAATATAACAATAGCATGGGGTCCTTCATCTTCGAAGTGCCACAGGCAGTCATGTTGGTTATAGACTTGTAATCCTAATTCAACACACTTCACTAACATCAAACAAACCTGCAACATAATAAGTTACAGCCACAAGGGTCAATACATTTGAATTATATTGGCAAGTGATACTATGGTAATATAGTGGTGTCTATCATCTATATGCATTTGGCTAAGTGGAGCTTAGGCTTGCTTTGCTCAAAATAGATTTTCCTTATCATTTGAAAACACTAAGCTTTTGCTTTGACAAAACTTTCCCAAGGCATCTCCCAATAGAAATTGGTGATCCTTCAACCCTTATTTAACCACAAAATTTTAACTTAGAAATTTGGATAAGGATATTCTTGATAGCTTCCATGTCTTGATTCTCAAATTGTCCTTTACCAGGGACATGGCTAAGTACTTAGATTTTACACTCTTCAGAGGTGGTGCACTTTCCCCACAAGACTTGGTTTCACCAAGACAAGATCTTTCAGAAGCCTTCCCTTAGACCATAATGGACGCGCTCCAACCTATCAATCCCCTAACACCAACTGTCCATTTGGCTAAGTTATTGCAACCTATATGATCCAGGCAGAGCCCATAATGCCAAGTGGCTGCACTTGAAGCTTCTCAACATGTGACATCTCAAATCTCTTTGTTCTTGGGTGGCCATCCACAAGTGACATACATAAGGTAAACCATAGAAATGGGCCTTGTGTAACCACTCAACACAAACCATTCCTTCCATTCCACCCAGGTGATTCATTCACTTAGTTGTTTTATTAAACAAAACACAAGTCCTTGACTTAGAAATATTCCATAGCATGAATATATTCCACCCTTGTTTTCTACTAGCTAAGCTAAGCATGATAGTAGTAGGAATCTTAACTTATGAAATTTCTACTAAGGTTTCATCTACTAGGATTTCCCATGGCATAGTTATACTTAGCAAAAATTCCATGCAAGTCCTACTTTAGAAATATCACTAATGCATAGTGAAAATAATGGGACAAAAGTATGAAGCATCACTTGCCTTTTTGGTAGATCACATAAGTTCACTCCATGATCTTGCAATACTCACACTCTTCAAGTCACTACAATTCAATCAAGCAAGGCACAATTTCAATCTACCATTCAAGCAAACATCACATAAAATAATAGAAACAAAGCAATGCATGCAAGCATGCCAAAGATTATTTTATTTGGAAAAGTGGTTTCTAATAGGTTATAAATATTCTAAAACACATATTGTTAATTTTATATAAGTGGCAAAATCATTTGCAAAAGATTTTACATATAAACCATTTTTAAACCAAATCAATATTTTATGTGGTTGGAAATGCTTTTAGCAAAGCAATAATATTTATAGGGTTCACCAAATCCATTTTTAATTCTAAAACTTGGTGTTTGGCGTCAGAGAGTTTAAATCAAAACATTTCCCAAAGGTTTTTCTCCAAAAAGTATTTTCAACAAATAAACCACATTTTTATTTGACTAGAAATGCTTTAATTCAAAGATTTATTGTTTTGCTTCACAAAATATGTTTTTGAATCCACAAGTTGGTTTCTATGGTCAGTAGGTTCAATACAATCCATTTTCCAAAGATTTTATCACAAAAATAATTTTTAGAATGAATTTTATATCCAAAATACGCCTACACAAGTTTCTACAAAAACAACCATTTTTACAGAAGCAATTTACTAAACAAAGTGTATGGTTGGAAAGTACTTGGTCTGCTGATTCCATTGATATAAAATTTGCAAAAATTGGACGTGTGTATCAAAATTTATGCAATTTACAAATTGGATAATCTAATAGATCAAATCATGTTTTTAAAATGAACTCTGGGCCACGTGGCTGTTTCTCATTGGACGATAACGGTTCGTGCGGATCGATCAGTACTGGCCGCAAGATCTAACTTAATCGCACGGCACAGATCGCTCATACCCTTTCGTTTAAGTCATCTATTCCTATCCACGCGATCCAGATCCAACGGTTGCTACGCGTTTGACCTAGAACGAGCGGCGCTGGCGGCGGCGGCGCTCTGGCGGCGAGGTTGCCGACAAAATAGGAAGCGCGGAAGGGGGAGAATATGCTCACTGGGTTCGTCTTGTAGTGATGAAGCTCAACGTTGTCGTCTCAGGGCAGGGGGCTCATGGGGTTGACCATAATTGTTCGCCGGAGTTGTCCCTGGCGTCGGGCACGCTCGGCCGTTGTCGGGGACGTCGCTACAGGGCATGCTGGGACAAACGAATGGTGCCGTTAGATGCATAGGAGAGTGGTGAGTATGGGAGCATCAAAGATAGGGGGCGGCGTGGTCGGATGTTACCAGTAGAGCTCGTTGGAGTGGAGGCAGACGGCAGATGCGTACTGTCGATGTCGTAGTCGAGGCTATGGTGCTCGCGCGGATGAACGGGAAGCACAGGGAGATGCGCCAGAGGCTGGGGATCACGCTCGAGATCTCTGGGGGCAGTGGGGCGATGAGGAGTTGCCGGAATTTCTCGCAAAGCTCGTAGGAGACAGGGGCAGTCGAGGCTGAAATTTGGGCGGCCTAGTGGCTCCGGTCGAGTGAGATCTGAGGGGAAAGGAAGAGGAGGGCGAGGAGATTTAACTTGCTTGATTGCTGGCCAATTCAACGCGGTAGTAACGAGGATTGAAGCGAGATTTAAATGGGCGGAAACTGTCGGCGAGGTTAGCGCGCGGGGTGAAGACGACGAGGTCTAGTTGACAGCGAGAGAGAGAAAGAGGAGGTGGGGTATTCTGGTCAGCGACGTTGCGGGTTCCTTCTACGGTGAGAAAACGTTTCGGGGGAGAGAGGAGAGAGGTGGGCTGCTAGGCCTGGTGGGATGGTTTGCTGGGCTGGTTGTTTCGTTTCATTTTTTTGTTCTGAATGTTTTTATTTTTCCTTTTCTATTTATCTGTTTTGATTTTGTTTAAACTTTTCAAACAACAACTTGATTTCAAACTTCAACCAATTTTTATGTATATTCAAATACTGTTTAATAGTTCATTTTAGAGTCAAATTTAGAATAATTCTTTTATTCTTTTTAGGGTCTTTTATTTATTTTATAAATAGTCATTTGTCTTTATTTCAAAATAGGTTTTAATGTGTTTTAAAGCTTTATTTGAAATCCATATCTTTATCAAAACCTATTCAGTAGGTTTTATTCATTTATTAGGGTGTCAAATAACTCACTTTGAATTATTTGGAATATTTTTAATATGATTTATTAATCATTTAATTTGGGTATTTGTCTTTATCCCAATGAAATCAAATATGGTTTTAATTCCATAAATTTTTATTTAGAAGATTTCTTTGATCCTATTTAAGTTAATTAAATAACTTTTATTCCACTTGGGTAAAATTTAAGTATTTTTCTCCCATTATTTACTTAATCATTCTTATTAGAGATTTGTCTTTATTCAAATGGAAATAGAATTTGGTTCATGCCATTTTATTTAATTTGAAAATTCTTTATCCATTATTTTATTTGGATTTGGATTATAATTATTCCATTTGCTTATGTATTAGGTTAAGATTTAATTTTTTCTTTAAATATTCCTCATTTAATATTTCTATCTTCATCTTATAAAATCCATATCTTTTTATTTGTAGATCCAAACTTGGTGATTCCAATTTGCAAAATCTTATTTAATATTTATTTATCCTTTTAAATATATTTAGGATTATTTACTCACCATTTGGTATGGATTTATAGATAGGTGCTTTATTAGATTTGGAAATTCAATTCCCTTATCTTATTAAATTCATAAGATTTTATTTATGGCTCCAAATTAAGTGAAACCAATTTCTATGGTTTTATAATGTTTCTACTTGTCATTCTAGATTATTTATAAATGTTTTTTGAACAAAATTTTATATGGATCAAAACCATGGTCTTAGAGATATCTTGGAAATGATTTTATTCCATTAGGGTTTTAGGGTTTTGGTTTATTTTCCAAGTGTTTAAATTTCCAGATGCATTTATGAAGAATGCATTCCACTTGATTTGAATTTTAATTGGATTCAAATATTAAACAAGGTTTGTTCAAGATGGGATTTTTAAGTTTCCATTTAGAAACAAAAATTTCTTTTCACCCTAAACTTCAACAATTATTTATTTTGTTTATTTATTTTTCACATTACAAAATTTGGAAAATTTTGGGATTTGACAGTTTTTTACTGAATGTATTTATGCTTCTGTTAGAAATGTTGCTTTAGATTTGCTACCAGATTGGACAAAAATGAGGGCCAAAAGAAATAATAAATGAAGAGAGAAACTGCTCTATATTCTCTACCAATTTTGGCAAAAAATAATTGTTAGAGAGAGACGGAAAATGCTCTCTTAAAAAGACAATTATAACAATAAATAAAAAAACTTCTAATTTAGGCGAGAGTTGTGCGATCTGCACTAACTAGCCAAACGCGGTCCCATATGGCACGGCCCCACACGTCATCATAACGCGTTCTCAATCAAGCAGCCCCTCATGGTTCCACATCGCACAACCCCACACGTCATCCAATGGTCAACCTGACGGCAACTGCCGTTCGAGCTCTTTGATGAGTTTTAGAGAAGAAGCTGGGAAAAAATGAGGAAAAGTTAAGCTGCTGGAAAAAAGTGAGTATACCTAATGAATCAAGGACACGAAAATAGAAATCCCTAAAATATAAGTAGTTTAGAGAACTTCTTTAGAATAGAATTCTAACACAAAAGGTTGACAAATCCACCATATTAATAGCACAACCACGCACTATTTTTTAAACAAGATCTAATCTATCCAACACACTGATCATAAATATAAATACGTAGTTATGAAATGATTAACATACAATTCGAATATCATAAAATGAGTATACTAACCTTGTCATAATGCTTATCATATGATCGAAAGCTTTTCATAACTATCCATACCTTTCCACCCGATGAATCAATTTCATCCAGCCAAGCTCCGGGAGGCACCTTTCCATATCTATCACCCTGCAGTGTTCTATCATTATTAGATCTTTCATCCTTGTCAACTAAATCATGTAAAACCATACTAGATTCTGTTTCTTGGTTATCATCTTAGGCTTAATTCCCCAAAAAATGCTCGCCAATTTTCCTTTCACCATCAGCAGGCATGGAGGCTATCTTTCCCACCCTACTTCCAAATATTGTCCTAAGGCATAGACAGAGTTAGCATGAATAAATGAAGAAGAAATGGAATGAGGACATAGATAAAACCTTACAAGGATGGTAGATGAAAGTGTACCTTGTTTTCACGGTGTAGAAGAGTGATATGCTGGATGGCATGCCGAGAATAGGAGAAATGTGAGTGGTATGGTTGTTTATTCAGATGACTTGGTTGGGGGTTGGAGGAAGATGTTTGGTTTATGCCCAGGGAAAACGAGGTTTGAAACTGCGTAGTGTCGTATAACTAATAAAATTTAGAGTATATATGTGGTCAACACACATTAATGAATTAATTATTGTTAAATACATTTTTAAGTAATTGTTCTCCATTATATCCTTTTGTTCTTATCCCGTGTAAACATGATTCAATTTTTTATTTGGGAAAAAATAATTACTAAAACTAATAGGTGTCAATATTATTATTTCCTAAAAAATATCTATTTATAACATCTCGCAAAAAGAATGAAGTATTGCATACTCCTCCATTCAAATGAATAAGACGTGTAAATTTAATCAAAATCAATAAAATCTAAGTTTGGCGAATGTTTTAGACACATATGAACATTTAAGATACAAAATCAATATCAATAGATTCACAATAAACTATACTTTTGTATACTGATATCGATGTTTTATTCTATATACTTTGTTAAATTTCGTAAAGTTTGAGCTGTAATAACTATATTTATATGACTTAAACATAGGAACATAGCTAGTATATAATTTGATTGTAGAATATTATAATAAATACCCTCCGGCTCTAAAATAAATTTAAATATGTACTTAGGAATCGTGTTTAACTATAAAACATCAAAAAAATACGATGACTCATAAAACATCATCGGCATATATAAGTTTTGCGCACATGTTCGAGAAACTATGATATTTCTCTTAGTCCTAAAATCCCACAATTGTTGTACAAGTTTTATTGTTAGCACTCACAACTAAACTAGGAACACATGCCTACTGTAGGGTTCACAGCATAGAAAACAAAAAATTCCTACGATGGGAACACCTACGTACCAAGATCTATCTACTAGATACAAGCAAGGAGTGAATATACATCTATAAAGAACATACTCTTGTAGACCGAAAAAGTTTAATGAGGTTGTACTCATGGATTATATGGACAAATGCTTGCCAATCTCAAGATCGAGAAGAAGTCCAGCGCTGCAAATCAGCCGCATCCGTGCTCGCATAGACGTCCAAGCTACCGAGCAACCTCCGCCTCGTCGCTCCAGCGATGCAGCGGAAGCACCAATGATGTCTACGCACTTCTATTCTTGTAGACAGTTGTTGGGCCTCCAAGTGCAGAGGTTTGTAGAATAGCAGCAAGTTTCCCTTAAGTGAGGTTTATCAAACTCAAGGAGGAAGTGGTCAAAGGTATCCCTCTCAAGCAATTCTGCAATCAAGATACAAGAAGTCTCTTGTGTCCCCATCACACCAAATACACTTTTCAGGTGTAGAGGTGCACTAGTTCGGCGAAGAGATAGTGAAATACAAGTGGTAACGGTGCCAGAAAAGATCTTCTAACGTGTTGTTGACGTGGGATAGACTAAAGGCAAACTGAAATAAAGATGGAAGCAAGCAAACATGCAACCGATCTAGTTGCAAACGTTGTTTCAATGCTTAGAAATAGGACCTAGGGATCATACTTTCACTAGTGAACACTCTCAATAAATATATTCTCTTCATGATACTACCATGAACTACTCTCCGATTGGACACTCTAATCCATGGTAGGGCTATAACATCACTCCTCAAAGTCCGCCTTCCCCATCTAGATAACCCCATATTGTCACCTTGAGCGCTAGATGGTTCCAACAGACACCACAATTTCATAAAGACATCCAACTCCAAATATAACTTATGATAAATATATATATAATCTAGCTTAAGTGCCACACACGGCGCGCATGCTCTCACACACATGGGGAAAAGCATAGATCTATTAAAGCAATTAAGTATCTATGTAACCTCTAGCCTAAGTGCCACCAGGACGTGCACGCTGTCACTTTCACACACGTGGGGAGAGCTAGAGATCTATTAAAGAACTTGAGTAATAGAGTAGATCTACTTGATTACAATGATCATTATCACAATATGATCACGCATAGAGAGAGATGAACACATAGCTACTGGTAGAGCCCTTAGCCTCGAGGAAGAACTACTCCCTCCTCGTAATGGTAATCAGTAGTGGTGATGGATATGGCGATGGAGATTGATGGACATGGCTCCGGGGTCACTTCCCCGTCCCGGCAGGGTGCCGGAACAGAGACTTTCTGTCCCCCGAATCTCCCCTTCGGTGGCGGTGGTGTTACGGAGGTTTTTGTGGCTTTTTCCCAGATTATTTAGGGTTTCTGAGTCGGGGGCTTCTTATAGCCGAAGGAGGCAAGGTAGATGGAGGCCCAGGGGGCCCACACCCCCTGGTGGCGTGGCCAGGGTGTGCCCATGCCACCCTAGGGTGTGGCCACCCTGTTGTCCTCCTCTGTCTCGTCTTCGATATTCCGTATCGTTCAGGGAAAATATGAACTTTGGCTTTTGTCCCGTCCAATTTCGAGAATATTAATTTTTTAGCTTTCTGAAACCAAAAATTAGCAGAAAACAGGCAACTGGCACTGTGGCATCTGGTCAATAGGTTAGTTCCAGAAAGTGTATAAAAATACCTTAAAGTGTAGACAAAACATAGAAAAGTGGATACTAAACAAGCATGAAACATAAAAAATTATAGATACGTTTACGACGTACCAAGCATCCCCAAGCTTAACTCCTGCTCCTCCTCGAGTAGGTAAGTGATAAAAATAATAATTTTTAAGGTGACATGCACCTTAAAAATCAAGATCAAACCATTTGCAAGCATTGAAAGCTGGGATCAAATAACTCTAAACATGAGCATCAAACATGGAGTTCTAAAAATAAGACAAAGTAACTATGCATGCAACTTGAAAGGTTACAAACAAATATCATGAATAACAAAGCATTGAAAGACGTTGTTTGTTTCATATACAGAAAACATAGCATAGTGGCATTCAGCTTGTCCCTCATGGAGTAGCAAATAGATGTATAGGACACCTTCAAAGTTCATAAGAGTGACTAGATACAAATAGTTCATGATTAAGCAATATCAACAATATGAATAAATCAATAAGTTTTGCGAGCGGATGCGAAATCTTGTTCTTGTCATTTTGGTATATTAAACGTATTTTCCGACATCGTATGCAAAAGTTATGGCCATTTTACGGTGGCATAAATTTTTTTTTTGCAGAATAGTCCAAATTATTGTTTGTTAATTTTCCTAGAAACTAGACCACATTATCTACCTAAATATGAAAGGATTTTATTTTTTGAAGCGTTTTTCATTTTCTTTTATTTTTTCAAGGCTAAAAAGCCGATCCATGAGGGTGGGGGGGGTGGAGTTCGTGTAAACCACTTAGCAGTAAGTCACTAGGGCAGAGTGCCCTACGGCTAAGTTCACCCAGCTTCTACAACACACAGCCCGTAGAGCACTAGGGTGGAGTGCCCTACGGCTAAGTTTCACACCCGTAGCGCACCTTGACCTAGTGCACTACGTGTATGTGTTATGTGGCCACATGTTCCATGGCCCATACATAGCCATGGCTCACCACCCCCATGTGCGCCTCGCTTACGGCAATTAGCCATAGGGCACCTGTGGGAAGTGCGCCATGCATGTTTTACCTATGGGGCACTTCAACCACATGAGCCACGGATGTGCGGATTACCTATAGCCCTTTTCCTAGTAGTGGCACCCCAAGGGGTGGCCAGCGCATGGGGGATCTGCCCCCACCCCTTCATTCATGTGGGTGGAGCTCCCACTCACAAAAGCCTCTTCATTTCTCCACTCAAAATCCCACTCAAAAAATACCATTAAATTTCCACCAAATTTAATGCAATCTCTTTAAATAAAACTCCTTTTATTTATTTATTCTGAATTTTGTCAATTACATTAATGGACAAACATTCACATAAAACACCTTTCGATTATTCAATTTCACATATAGAAATACTTTTAGCAATTTCACCAGAAACAATTCCGATTTCTAGTGAAATAAATTTCTACACTTTGTAAATCTTTTCGTCAATAAACTATTTGTTCCAAATAGTGTCGGTGTGTCTTAAGTGTGTCACCCAACGGTTCATGAATAATGCGGACATGATTGAGATCCCTCTTAGATCAATAATCAGAAGCGGGACCTGGATATGCATACTGACTCCCACACATTCAACGATGACTTCTTGTGATCGTGAGAACCTTTTACGCTAGAATCTTAATCCTTTTGTCTCGCAAAATATTACATGTCCGAGATTCGATCATCGGTATCTTCATACCTAGTTTGATCTTGTTGCTGACATGTACTCTTTTCTCGTTCCCGTGATATAACATTCTAGTGATCAAATCATTTGCTTGCAAGCTAACCAATGTGATATCACCGAGAGGGCCCAGAGTAGCACTGAAACCATCTTTATAGTCAACCTGTTATGGTGTGACGTTTGATGTAATCAAGATACTCTTCTAGTGTTAGTGATTGACATGATATCATGGTCTAACGATTAGGATTACTTCATATGATGTTATAGCAATATAAACACAATGACTTTGATCGTAATGATATACTTATCAATGTTCATCACATAATTCCAATAATGTTGTGACCTCATTATTAACAACATCTAATGTCCATGATCAGGAAACCTTGATCATCTTATTAATCAACGAGCTAGTTTATAAGAGAGGCATAACTAGGAACTTTCCATTTGTTTATTAAACACACATGTATTAACGTTTCTTTATTAATACAATTATAGCATGCAAAATAAAAATTTATCATATACTTGGAATATACATAATAACCATATTATTATTGCCTCTCAGGGCATATTCCCTTCACCTACATATCATGGAACTATAGAAAAACACCATGTAACTCATATTTGTATTACATGATTGCTCTTATCTATGCAATGTCACACTAATCACCTCATGCCTACACTTTTAATCACTAAAAGATACAACTGAAATCTTTTCGCGTTAAAACTAGATATCCGCTGCTAATATTTATTATTCTGCTTTGCTTCTTTGATTCAACTACTACATTCACCTTTTTTGAGAATATTGATACACATGTGTGGTTGGGAGTGATGTCTCAATTCTAAAGTCTTGTTGGTATTCTTGTTGCTCCCCCTATGTCAAACTATAAATTTGGATAATACTTCCCATCGAAGATTTCAACTATCCCCTACACTTGTCAGTATTATGGGGCTTGGGTGGTAGCTAGGATTTTGCCACATGAGTCATCCTGGGAGCAACGCAAAGGCAATCTTTTCATCACCTTTCACATGCTACTATTGCCGGCGATATATGGGACCAACACTTGTGCATATGGTCCTATATACCCCATCCATGACCTGCCTTCGAACTCCACTGACCCCATGAGGTGTGGACCAGCTAAACCCTAGGGGAGTCAAGATCTAGCGGATTAACAAATAGGAGGATAAAAAACTAACAATTGCATACAAGACACAACGATCTTCACATAAAATACAAGGAATCTCAAGACCTACGACTATATAATGGGAAGAGCAATGACATGATAGTGGAGATTGATCCAATCATTCACCCATTACATCCATGCCATCATCGCCATATACACAATGCTAGATCAACCTATTCTCGATGAGTTAGTCCTTCAACTTGTTGTCAATATAAGAAGTGATCATAATGTAATTGGTTAGAGAAGTTGATGTACAATCAGATGCCTAGGTTCAAGTCCTATGGACGCATATGTGGGTTAAAAAAAGGTTGTAGAGGCTTCCCCTACTGCATTTATTTAAATTTTTTTGTCCATACCAATATAATCGGAAGGAAAGAATAAGGTTTCACACATTTGATCGGGCGAACCAAGGAAAGTAGATATAAATACTTACATGTGGGCCTAATCTCTAGTACGATACAATACTCTTGAGGTATTTGGAAGTATGGTAGCTAAGGTAGCATCCACTTAGGACACCAAAAGTGTCTATTACGGGTCTAGGAGGACATGTCGGAGGCTTTTTTTTGCCCAATAGGTGCTAGTGCACCCAATGAGCGGACCAATTTTGCGGTTCAGATGGTCTAGTTTCCACGCGTGGGAGGTGGCCATTTATGGTAACTAGTATGCTTCCCGCTCATGGCTTCTTTCTTTCCCGTCTGAGGCCCTTACCTCCGCACTCCCTCCCTCCCTCCCCCCGGCCGCACCATTTCCTACTCGGCCGAGCCGTTTCCTGCCCCTGCTTACCGCCTAGGCCCTTCTCCTATAAGATCTCGCCGCGGTGGGTGGAGATGCCAAAAAACCGTAGCCATGAAGATATGCCTCGCCGTTACCCCACAACTTGGTCCCAGCTGAGCCATTTCATGCACACCACCTACCCATGCACAACGCCATTGGAGTGTGATGGTCACAAGGAAGAGGAGGAGTTGGACGATTTCGACTTTGAGGGCACTAGCGATTTGTAACCACTAAGCGTGACCATTGGGATAAAGGATTCGAAGGACCAGCAGCGCCAGGTGGAATTCGCCGTCATGAAGGTCGAGGGGATGGTGGCGGAGGCCGCACCCGCGCCGTGGTGAAACAGACCCAACTACACAAGAAAGTGACCCGCAAGGAGATAACCAAGAGGGAGGAGCGCGTCTGTATTACTGAGATGCTGGCAACTCGACACTGGCGTGAGAAGAAGGAAATGTTCCATGAAGACCTGGAGGGACGAGCATCACTAGATAGAGATAAATAAACTAACTTCACTTCACTTATTCTTGATAAATAACAGAAATTTTAAATAGAGAACACCTTTCTTCAATCATATATTAATGATTCATCACATCTTACTTCCATCAGCTAACTTTTTTCTTTCAAAATTGCTTTAATAGCAAAAATAGGAATTTGAAACTCTTTTTCCGGCTCAGGAGGATTATAAACATCTTTGTCATGAAAGAGTGAAAATGATTGTAAAGTGAGGTACTTAAAACCTAGTACCCAAAATACCAATGGTAAAATAAACATTAGATAATAAAACAACTTTCAAGTTCTCTTCCCGAACCAGCTTACCAATAGCGCTACAGTAGTCCTCGGCGACGGTACCAGAAAATTATCTTGATGACTCCCATGTCGTGGTATTGTCGACGAGTACGCCATGGAGGGGTCCTCGCAGTGCGTGTTTAGAGACGTGGAGGAAGGCAGACGGTTGATGGGTATGAGGTAACACAGCTTACCCAGGTTCAGATCCCACGACGGTGGCGGAATCCTACTCCTGCTATAAACCACTATAATGGCAATACGCCAAGTTACAGAGATAGGTTCGCTGTGCGAGGTATGACTAGAAAGACAAAGTTATCGTCTAAGATTTTTTCCCTAAAGGCTCCCATAGGCCCGACTTATATAGACTCCAGGTCCTGGGGTTACAGGGAAAAGTCCTACACGGTCTATTACTAGTCCAGCGTGTCTTGTACTCCAAGGCTCCGGGTATGTCGGTGAATCCTCCGTAGCCTTCCTTTATCCGGCATGGGCCTCCCTCCTGGATCCATCTAACTGGGCCGCCCAGCAGGCCATGGGTCATGCTAGCAACTGTGGGCCACCCGGGTTATCCAGATAGAGGACATGCAATGAGGATACCCATATAGCATATCCCCAACAGTAGCCCCTGGAGAACTCCGAGATATTGCGCCGTCTTGCCTCTTCACGTTGAATGCTCCGTCTAGATGGATGTCGGCAAATCGTCAAGAAATATCTTGTAGTCCTCCCAAAGAACCCTGCAAGGTTTTCTTCGTCTTCAACTTTTAAGCCAGAAAATTACTGAATCTTCTATCGTACTCTTCGGTAGCCGGATTGGATCCGTCAATGCCAGAATCTTCCGATGTGATGGTTCATCTGCCCAGGACAGCTAGGGCGACGTAGACATAGGTCAGCAACGTCTCGTAACTCACACATTCAGAGAGCGCAATCATGTCCACCTTTCCCGTGCGAGCGATACGAACCGTTGGAGGCGACGTTGGTACGTGGCAAAATTTCTGCGCACATCTCCGCACACGTCGTCTACGCGGCAACCATTCGTTCAAGCTGCACGAATCTTGATGCCAGAGACCATAAACAGTAACTGCGGTGGAAAATTTACTTTTTCACCTCATTCTACTCTACATCGCCTTCTTCCTCCAGCAGGCGCCTCCTCGAGCTTCCCGCGCAACGTGGAAAAAAACCTAGCTCCCCAATCTTCCCAGTCACCACCGAACACACCCAATGGCCAGCTGCAGCTCCTCCCCTTCCATGGCAGCATCAGGCGAAGCCACGGCGAAGCCTGCGAGCTCCATCGTCATGCCCCCAGAGGGCCTGGTGATTCCCAGGTCCGCGGTGATTGAGACCACCGGCGGCGACCATAATCCAGCGGCGCTGGAGCTGCTGGAGGAGGAGTATGACTCCCACAAGGGCGACTGGCGCGGTTCGGATATCAAAAACCGCCACATCAAAGAACTGATCAACGAGGGTTACCTCCCTGCAACGGAGGGGCTCACCTGGAGGCCGGCGCCGGCCGGCGAGGTCACTCCTTCTCCCCAAGTCGGAGAGAAGGTGTACCTCAAAGCGCAGATGGTACGCGGCGTCTCCCTGCCTATCTCCAACTTTTTCCTTGTTGTCCTGAATCATTACCGAGTACAGCCACAGAACCTATCCCCCATGTAACATCCCAAAAATACTAAACTTAGATCATCAACCACTAATCATCAAGATTAGGGTTAACAAAAACTTTTCTAAATAAACTCATGAATGCATGTATATGTGTATGCATGGATTTTGAATTTCTTTAAAAACCACCTTGTTTGTGTGATCCATTGCTTGTAAAATGTTTCTTAGGTGAAATGAACATCAGCTAAAACATTTCCCACACTTTCATTGAAGACAAGTAAATCAAAACAAATATATTAAGTGAATGGTCATTTTGACCAATTTAACTCCCATGCCTACTTTGGCTGTCTCAAACTTTCAGAACCTAACAGAAACTTTTCTGGATCTTTGCACCCCTTGAATGTACTCACAACAGAGTATCAAGGCCTACTTTGTGATCATCCACAAACTTGCAAATGCATAGTTTAAATGACAATTCAAAATTGAATCTTCTTCATATGGGAAGATCCCATTTTTTCAAAACCCACTCAAACAAGCTCAACTTTCAAAACCCAAGCATCTGCAGACTCACCAGCACCAATATAGCAAACCCACCAAAAATCATTTCAAAATTCAAAACTTGATTTCATGCGGCCATTTCATCAAACAGGTTGCAGACACAAATAAAACAAAACATCAAACACAATAGTGTGCAGTGATTCTTGCCTAACTTGTTCCCTAGTTAGCTCACACACAGCTCAGTAGATCATCTAGAAAGATTAGCACAACACTAGCACCCCTGTGAGCTTGCCATTGCCATTAATGGTGAACAACCGAGCACCCCAATGTCACCCCATTGTGGACAGCAAGCTAGAGGAAGAACTAGCCGTGCCAACCTTGTCTAGGAGGCAACCCACCGTCCACCGCCACTCACTGTCCCAGCCACAAGCGTTGCCAAGCCTTGGACCACGCGCACAAGCCGCGCCCAGGCCATGCCGAGCGTGCGCCAGAGCGCCACCCTTGACCAGCATCCACAGACCGCGCGCCGCCCTCGCCGCGTGCATACACGATCGCCATCAACCCAGGAGACCGCCAGACATCCCCATTTGCCGCCCCGTGCCGCACAGCCACCGTCCATCGTCGAAGACACCGCGTCTGCCGCGCAGAGCACCGGTCGTTCCAGACCAAACCACACCGCCCCATGCCTCGCGACCATGTCGTTGAGCATCGCCAGGACACACAGATCTGTCCCCTACCCTTGCCCATGCTAATAGCCGCCTGTAACATCGTCTCCGACGAGCTCACCGTGCGCCCCGAAGGTTCCCTCGCTCTAATATAAATAGAGGCCACCCCCGCTCGATTTCTTCACACCATCTCACTCCCCTCTCCTCAATGATCGTGCCACACTATTCTTAGAGCAAGGCGAGCACCACCTCGCCGGAATTTCACTGGAGCCTGCCGCTGCTGGAGAAGAAAGGAGCCAGCGATTGGAGCCGTCCCAGGAGCTGCCGCGACCATCCCTGAGTTCGCCGTCGTCGACTTCGTCGTTCGCCCGCCTCGCCGACCCTCGCCAGTACCCCGGTGAGCCCCCAGCGACCCTCACTAGCCGCGCTAGGTTTCGTTCTCGTCGGAGTTGTCTCGCGTCGACGATGACTCCCAGCCGTTAGATTAGAACTAGATCGAACGATCCACGTTGCCCCATACCGCTTCGCCCAGCCCCGTGTCACTGACGAGTGGGGACACCCACTTAAGCAGCCCGCGGGAGCACTGCGCTTAGCTGGACGGCCCGTTAGAATTTCCCGCGCAGCCCAGTTATTCAAATTAAATATTTTTCTATTTCAATTCAAACACACTTCTGTACTCAACTTCAAAAATTAACCCAGATCGATTCAGTGCACCAATTTGAATGAAACCAATTTTTTTGGAAAGGTCTGTGAATGCTGAATCCAAGCCCGTTGGATTCAAGTCATTTGGATCTATAGATCACCCCTGGTAAAAATAACAAGGCAGAAGCTTTTTTTGCATTCAAACATTTTTCAAATTTAAACCATAATAGCTTTTGAGTTGTTCCCAACTCTCAAAAATCACATTTAACCATACCTTTCAGAATATATAAAAATATATAGGTTTACTTGCAGAAATATTGTTCAAGTAATAAAAGAATGCTTCATAAGCATTTCTAGCCACTTTAATTAATTAAAATAAAAGGGTAAAACCTTATTAAATTTTGACACCACTTTAAATCACATTCCCATGGACTACAATATGTGGTGATGACATGTGTCAACATGATCCCATGTTTAGTTTGGAGAATATTAAATCTTAAGTAATTTTTCAATGAGTAGAAATTACTTTTCTAAAAATAAAAAGATTTAAACCAAACCTTAACCTTGTAATGTTAGAGATGATGCTAGATCATCTATAGGACCCTTGTGTGTGATGATTGCAAGTAGCTAAGTATTGTTTGGTGATTGTGTACCTCTTATTTATTCATAGACGCTAGTACCGACCAAGGATATGAGGAGGAAGGAGGATACTACGAAGAGGAAGCCGAGGAGAACTTCAACCACTGCTCCGCACAAGGCAAGCTTATATTGACACTGATGCAAGCTAGTAACTATGCAAGCTTATACTGATATTTATGCAAGCTAACACTTGCAAGATACCCTACTGATGCAACAAACCCATACTTGTTCCATGACTACTATATGCCTTAAGCATATGTGATCATACCCACTTGATAAACCAAATCCTAGTTTTATGTGCAAGCTTCTTACTTTATTTCTTTATCAAAGCTTACTTAGAGTCTACCTAAGAGTTTGGTAGATACTAGACAGTTGTGCTGAAGGTTGCATAAAGAGCATAAAATTTGGCCTAAGTTAGAAACCTTGACATCAGCCTGAGACATGATTTTGAACCTATTTAAAACCCCACTAGTTTACCTCCCCTCATCAGTGCTTACCCCCACCTGTAGATGCTAGTGCTAAGCATAAAACTTGATCAACTTTAGATGGGAATACTTGGTGGAAAAATGGTTATGAAAACCTTGGAATGATGGATCATTCTATTGAAATGTTTTGGACATGTGTTTCCAAACACTTGATGATTTTTGGTGATGAGAATGTTGAGGCATGAGCCTTAGCCCTTTATAAAACTGATGGTTGTCTGGATGCGATACCATTCCAATTTTATCGTACAACCACAATACCCGAAGATTGGGTAGGACTTGACTGGAAACTTATATTCCTTAGTATTAGTTCCCTCACGGCCAAGGTCTGAGCTGAGGCTACCTTGTGAAGATTGTCCACCTGTGCAGTATCCAAGATGACAGTTGGTCATGGTTGGGAGGCCAAACTCACAGGAGAGGTGCTTATACTAGGGCGTGTATTCGAAAGGTTAGGATTGATTATCCGCATACTGAGTATGGTGACTTCAGGATTTGTTCCTGACGGATGTATCGAATGTTGTGGTGAAAGTGTACAATCTCTGCAAAGTGTCAAACTATTCGAATAGCCGCGTCCACGGTTATGGACAGTTGGAGTGGCCATATTGTTCCCCCGTCAGACTTTTCAAAATGACTTGTGAAATGAATTGAGACTTTGACTTGACCACAACAGAGTTGTGACCTGAATTACAAGATCCCACTTAGGAGTTATAAAATTGTGACTAGTTTCGGAATTGAGTAGAGATAAACCTGGCTTTTTGCAAAACAACCCTAGAGCCTAGTGTCCTATTGTCCAAAAACCCCTTACCTGTTAGTATTAGTTTGCGAGTACTTAAAGAGTACTCATGGCTTTGTCCCTGTCTATTCCCTTGGCCAGACTATGAAGAGGAGTACCTGGAAGATGGACCCCAGGAAGGTTACGACAACTAGGATCATCTCCCATCGTCAGCATTGCCTGTGACCCTGAAGATGGAGCTTCACC
Source organism: Avena sativa (assembly GCA_916181665.1). NCBI lineage: Eukaryota > Viridiplantae > Streptophyta > Magnoliopsida > Poales > Poaceae > Avena > Avena sativa. The sequence continues at coordinate 17,203,394 of OV702296.1, forward strand.
TACGCTACCATTATTATTACGTATTCCGCTGCTTGAAGTTGTATTAAGAACTGGATCATGAGATCCCTATTTGTGTAAGAACTTATGTATCGTTGTAATGGATGATGTACTATGGTATCCAATTCTGTTATGTCTCGCAAAAATGGTAATCCTAGGATTGCGATGTATGGCATAACAGGCATCTAGGATTGAAAAATCCGGGTGTTGACAAGTTGGTATCAGAGCCATGCTGACCATAGGAGACCCTAGTTAGACTGGACGTTGAACCAAAAACTTAGTTTCAAAACCAAAGAAAAACAAATATTTACAAAAACCTATTCTCATTCTTATCTCTTTGATTCTTTCATAAAAATTCATGTTCCTCAAAAACTCTTGCAAAATACCTAAAATTTTGACACACTCGATCACTCTGCTAATCTACCCATCCTCTATTTTTATAGATGGACGTGAAGTAAAGAAAGTTTTATCAGTTGGGGAATGGAGGAGACCTTATCTTTGAGAGGGATCGGGATCAGCTTTCGGAACTTCTGGAGCGTCCACACCCCGAGTTCTTCGGAGCTCAGCTCAATGATCAAGGAGGAGAAGATCTGCAGTGGCTAATTGTTGCAAGTCTCCGAGGAAAGATTGAACCTCCCACTGCGGAGGGAATTCAGTTTACCTTGCGGGAAAACAACTGGCTCGATGGACTTGCCGGAGCAATGCAGGAATCTCTATCCCGTCTGTGTGGGCAGAGCATCAATCAGATCAAGGGAACCCGCTTTGAGTTTTTCCCAAGGCGTGATGCAAATGGACAACATCTGGAAGCCCCATACCACCCCGAGCTGAAGACTCAATTGGGCAACCTTAGCTTCATGATGTATGATCGTCAGCAGGAGTTGGACAACTGCCGTGACTATTGCAACCACAAGTCTGCCATCATCAAGACGAAGGATCAGACCATCGCCATGCTAGCAAAGGATCGCAAGTCTCGTCGCCGTCAACTCGACAAGAAGGAGCGCATTATTGCCCGTCTTCGCCACCGCATCTCATCTCTGGAAGATACCATCCACGAGAGGGACATGCAGTTGGAGGAAAGGGAGAATGCCGGAGAGGATCTTCGTGGAGACCCTTACTCTTATCTCAGTGATGACGATGATTTTCTGGAGGATCAGGCCATGGACTTCTTCACCGATGAGGATGATTTCTCCTTCATCGATGATAATGAAGATGATGAAGCCACAGACTCCGAGGAGTAGTAGCACTGTGCACTAGCGTAGTGAATAGTAGTCTATCCCACTATATCGTAGATTTCAGAATGGTTCTTAAAACCATCTGTTTTTTCCTTGTTGTGGTGTGTGTTGTACTGTGTGCTATGAATGAATGAATGAAAAATCAAGTTACTAGAAAAATCCGAGTCAAACCTTTAAAACTTTTCAAAGACCCCAAACCTTAGAAAATTTCCCTCTTTTCTCATGATTTATCTAAATCTTCAGATGCCACGTGGAGGAAGTGGTTCAGCCCCGAATCCGATGTTGCAGATTCTGCAAATGTTGACCTCTGACCGCGAAGCTGAAAGAGCGGAACGTCAAGCCAACCTAGCCACTCTGCAACAGATCGCCCAGCTAGCCCACAACAACCAAGGCCATGGAAATCAGGACAACCATCGATCTAAGCTCAAGAATTTTTAGAATACCAACCCACTTGTTTTCACCAAGTCAGAAGAACCCCTAGACGCCGATGATTGGCTGCAAACCATGGAAAATAACTTAGAAGTAGCAGGAGTCGAAGCCAACGAGAAAGTTCTATTTGCCACCCACTATCTAGCCGGAGATGCCAGGGCATGGTGGAACAGTGTTTGTGCCATGACCGGAGGCCAGATGATGACCTGGGAGGAATTCAAGGTCAAGTTTAGCAGAACCCATGTGCCACCAGGTTTGATCAAGAGAATGAGAGACGAGTTCAGAGAGCTGAAGCAAGGACGGATGACTGTAGTGGAATACCGTGACAAATTTTTGTCATTATCTAGGTATGCCCCGGACGAGATAGACACCGAAGCCAAGAAGAAAGAAAGATTCCTGAATGGTCTGCATGACGAGATGCAGACGTTGTTAGTCAATATCCCCTTTGCTGATATTGAAGCCCTTGTCGATTCAGCCATCCAGATGGAAGGAAAGATCAACCAAGCCAATGAGAACCATAAGCTTCGTATGATGCATCAACCAGGAACCCATCAGACCCCAAAGTATCGCCCCAACCCATCTCCAGGATTTGCCCCAAGAACCAACAGACCGCCTATGACCCGTCCAACCTATCCCAACCGTGGAAACCCTAGAACCGGAGGAAATCACAACAACCCCGGCAACTCTAGCAATTTCACCCGTGCCCCACCCAAGTTCAACACCAACAATGCTACCGCCAACACCAACACTGCCCCGAGGACTGGAAGCAATGTTGTGCCTGTCGCAGCCAAGGACAAGTCACAAGTGACCTGTTATGAATGTGGAAATAAAGGCCACTATTCCAACGAGTGCCCCAACAAGAAGAATGCTACAACCCCTAATACCAATGTCCCAGCTCAGCAACAGCGTCGTGTTCAGCCAGGAAGGAGATTTGCCCCAGGAAATTCCCTCAACCGCAATGGCCGTCTTTTTCTCATGCATGCTGAAGAAGCTCAGGAAGCGCCAAACGTCGTGCTGGTTATGTTTTCTGTTAATTCAGTACTTGCAAGAGTGTTGTTTGATTCTGGTGCATCGCATTCATTTGTCACCGAAGAATTTGCCTGCACTAATAAAATTCAACCAACTAAACTGAAGCATGTTATGATTGTGCAAATCTCCGGATCCACCACCAAGGCTAGGCAAATTTGCAAAGCCGTCCCTATCTGAATCCATGGCATAGATTTTTATACTAATCTAATAGTACTCGGAACTAAAGGTTTGGAAGTAGTACTAGGAATGGATTGGATGTCCAAACATAAGGGATTGATTGTGCCAAGAAAGCCATCACCATGACCAGTACCGCTGGAATAACAGTCGATCATATATCTGAAACCTTACCTCGCCAATTCAAGTGTAACAAGAGTCTAGCCCAACCTACCATTGACCAAGTCTGGATAGTCTGTGAATACCCCGATGTATTTCCATATGTTTTGCCCCGTATACCCCCAGATCGGGATATCGAGTTTATCATTGAACTAATCCCCGGAACAGGACCCATAGCCTAGAGACCCTATAGTATGAACCCATCGGAGTTAGAAGAACTGAAGAAGCAACTGGATTCCATGCTAGAAATTGGACTAATTCAACCAAGTGCGTCACCATGGAGATCACCTGTCTTATTTGTGGACAAGAAAGATGGAGGTAACCGTTTATGTACATATTATCGAAAGTTGAATGATGTCACCATCAAGAACAAGTACCCCTTGCCCAAGATAGAGGATTTGTTTGATCAGTTGACCGGTGCCCAGGTGTTTTCTAAAATTGATCTTAGAACTGGCTATCATCAACTCAAGATTCGTGCAGAGGATATTCCAAAGACTGCCTTTACCACCAGATATGGATTGTACGAGTATACAGTAATGTATTTTGGATTAACCAATGCCCCCTCTTATTTCATGAATCTCATGAATAAGATTTTTATGGACTTCCTGGATAAGTTTGTTGTTGTTTTCATCGATGACATTCTGATTTATTCCAAATCAGAAGAAGAACATGATCTACACCTAAGGACCATTCTTGGAACCCTTAGAGAGCATCAGTTGTATGCAAAGTTTAGCAAATGTGAATTCTGGTTACAGGAGGTAGGATTCCTCGGTCACATTGTATCAGCAGGAGGAATTGCCGTTGACCCTGCCAAAGTGAAAGATGTAGAATATTGGCAAGCCCCAACCACTCAAACCCAAGTTCGTGCTTTTCTCGGATTGGCGGGATATTACCGCAAATTCGTCGAAGGTTCTCGAGTATCGCCCGACCCATGACCCAATTGCTAAAGAAGGACAAGAAGTTTGAATGGACAGACAAGTGTGAGGCGAGTTTTCAAGAACTCAAGAGGAGATTGATCTCAGCCCCAATCTTGATCATGCCGGGTATCACAAAGCCCTTCGATGTGTATTGTGACGCATCCAAGATTGGTCTCGGATGTGTGCTAATGCAAGAAGGCAAAGTTATATCTTATCTATATCGACAATTGAAGCAACATGAGCAAAACTACCCAACCCATGACCTCGAACTCGCTGCAGTAGTTCTAGCCCTGAAGACATGGAGACACTACCTGATGGGAAATCGTTGTGAGATTTACTCGGATCACAAGAGCCTAAAGTATATATGCACTCAGAAGGAGTTGAATATGAGGCAGAGAAAATGGATTGAGCTAATCAAGGATTACGACCTGGACATTCACTATCAGCCTGGTAAAGCCAATGTGGTAGCCGATGCCCTTAGCAGATTGCCGTGCTGCTTGAACTCCATGATTTTAGAGGAGAAACCAAGTCTGCACAAGGAGATGGAAGATTTTCGAATAGAATTAGTAAGTGAAGGATTTTTGGCTAGCATAGAACTTCAGCCCACTTTGATCAGTCAGTTTAAAGAGGCGCAGAAGGGAAATGCTAGTATCGACGGAATCAAGCATCGTATCGGTACAGGCAAAGTACCCGGATTCACCAAGGACGAAGAAGGAGTTCTGTGGTACAAAGGACGCCTTTGTGTACCAGCAGATTCGGAGTTGAAAGAAGTTATCTTGAAGGAGGCTCATGATACCCTTTATTCTATCCATCCCGGAGGAACGAAGATGTATCAAGATTTGAAAGAGCAATTTTGGTGGCATAAGATGAAGAGAGAAATCGGAAGCTATATCACTAAATGTGATATATGCCAGCGAGTCAAGGCAGGACATCAAAGACCCGCTGGATTGTTGCAACCTTTGCAAATTCCAGAATGGAAATGGGATTCTTTAGGAATGTACTTTATCACTGGACTACCTACTTCTAGTAGGGGAAATGACTCTATCTGGGTCATAGTGGACAGATTGTCCAAAGTCGCCCATTTCTTGCCCGTCAAAACCACCTATCAGAGTTCGAAGCTAGCGGAGTTGTACATCGCTAGAATAGTTAGTTTGCACGGAGTCCCCAAGAACATAGTATCGGATCGAGGAACTCAGTTTACCTCGAGATTCTGGAAGAAAGTCCAAGAAGGTTTAGGAACCCGCCTAGATTTTAGTACCGCGTATCACCCGCAGACCGATGGACAAACGGAGCGAGTAAACCAAATACTCGAAGATATGCTTAGAGCATGTGTGCTAGAATATGGATCCAAGTGGGAAGACTGTCTGCCGTTTGCAGAATTTTCTTACAACAATAGTTACCAAGCCAGTTTGCAAATGGCCCCATTTGAAATCATGTACGGAAGAAAGTGTCACACCCCTTTGAACTGGTCGGAAGTAGGAGGGAGTCAGATCTTCGGACCCGACATCCTACGAGAAGCAGAAGAGAAGGTTCACAAGATTCGTGAGCACCTCAAGACCGCTCAATCCTGACAGAAGAGTTATGTCGACAAGAGACGTCGAGACCTCGCCTTCAACATCGGAGATTTTTTTTATCTGAAAGTGTCGCCATTAAAGGGAATGCAGCGTTTCCAACTCAAAGGAAAGTTAGCTCCCAGATATATCAGACCTTTCAAAATTTTGAACCGTCGAGGAGAAGTATCTTATCAACTGGAACTACCTGAAGAGATGTCAGCTGTGCACAATGTGTTCCATATCTCATTACTTCGCAAATGTCTCGAAGTCCCCGAGAAGACCGAAGTGTTCAAGAATATCGATCATTGGACCATAGAGATCAACGATGCCTGACCTATCCCGAAGTGCCCATCCGCATTTTGGAAGAAGCTTTTCGAACTACCCGAACCCGAAGCATCAAGTTTCTCAAGATTCAGTGGAGCAACCACACAGAAGAGGAAGCTACCTGGGAACGCGAAGATCACATCAGGACGGAGTTTCCCGATCTCTTCCAATCCTAGGTCATCTTTTCGTCCTTTTTCAAATCTCAGGACAAGATTTTCTTTATGGGGGGAAGGTTTGTAACATCCCAAAAATACCAAACTTAGATCATCAAACACTAATCATCAAGATTAGGGTTAACAAAAACTTTTCTAAATAAACTCATGAATGCATGTATATGTGTATGCATGGATTTTGAATTTCTTTAAAAACCACCTTGTTTGTGTGATCCATTGCTTGTAAAATGTTTCTTAGGTGAAATGAACATCATCTAAAACATTTTCCACACTTTCCTTAAAGACAAGTAAATCAAAACAAATATATTAATTGAATGGTCATTTTGACCAATTTAACTCCCATGCCTACTTTGGCTGTCTCAAACTTTCAGAACCTAACAAAAACTTTTCTGGATCTTTGCACCCCTTGAATGTACTCACAACAGAGTATCAAGGCCCACTTTGTGATCATCCAGAAACTTGCAAATGCATAGTTTAAATGACAATTCAAAATTGAATCTTCTTCATATGGGAAGATCCCATTTTTTCAAAACCCACTCAAACAAGCTCAACTTTCAAAACCCAAGCATCTGTAGACTCACCAGCACCAATCTATCAAACCCACCAAAAATCATTTCAAAATTCAAAACTTGATTTCATGCGGCCACTTCATCAAACAGGTTGCAGACACAAATCAAACAAAACATCAAACACTATAGTGTGCAGTGATTCTTGCCTAACTTGTTCCCTAGTTAGCTCAGACACAACTCAGTAGATCATCTAGAAAGATTAGCCCAACACTAGCACCCCTGTGAGCTTGCCATTGCAATTAATGGTGAACAGCCGAGCACCCCAATGTCACCCCATTGTGGACAGCAAGCTAGAGGAAGAACTAGCCGTGCCAACCTTGTCTAGGAGGCAGCCAACCGTCCACCGCCACTCACTGTCCAAGTCGCAAGCGTTGCCAGGCCCTGGACCACGCGCACAAGCCGCACCCAGGCCATGTCGATTGTGCGCCAGAGCGCCACCCTCGACCAGCATCCATAGACCGCGCGCCGCCCTCGCCGCGTGCATATACGATCGCCATCAACCCAGGAGACCGCCAGACATCCCCATTTGCCGCCCCGTGCCGCACATCCACCGTCCACCGTCGAAGACGCCGCCTCTGCCGCGCAGAGCACCGGCCGTTCCAGACCAAACCACACCGCCCCATGCCTCGCGACCATGTCGTTGGGCATCGCCAGGAGACACAGCACCGTCCCCTACCCTTTCCCGTGCCAATAGCCGCCTGTAACATCGCCCCCGACGAGCTCACCGTGCGCCCCGACGGTCCCCTCGCTCGACTATAAATAGAGGCCACCCCCACTCGATTTCTTCACACCATCTCACTCCCCTCTCCTCACTGATCGTGCCACACCATTCTCAGAGCAAGGCGAGCACCACCTCGCCGGAATTTCACTGGAGCCTGCCGCTGCCAGAGAAGAAAGGAGCCAGCGATTGGAGCCGTCCCAGGAGATGCCGCGACCACCCCTGAGTTCGCCGTCGTCGACTTCGTCGTTCGCCCGCCTCGCCGACCCTCGCCAGTACCCCGGTGAGCCCCCAGCGACCCTCACTGGCCGCGCCAGGTTTCGTTCTCGCTGGAGTTGTCTCGCGTCGACGATGACTCCCAGCCGTTAGATTAGAACTAGATCGAACGATCCACGTTGCCCCATACCGCTTTGCCCAGCCCCGTGTCACTGACGAGTGGGGACACCCACTTAAGCAGCCCGCGGGAGCACTGCGCTTAGCAGGCCGTCCCGTTAGAATTTCCCGCATAGCCCAGTTATTCAAATTAAATCTTTTTCTATTTCATTTCAAACACACTTCTGTACTCAACTTCAAAAATCAGCCCAGATCGATTCAGTGCACCAATTTGAATGAAACTAATTTTGTTGGAAAGGTTTGTGAATGCTGAATCCAAGCCCGTTGGATTCAAGTCATTTCGATCTATAGATCACCCCTGGTAAAACTAAAAAGGCAGAAGCTTTTCTGCATTCAAACATTTTTCAAATTTAAACCATAATAGCTTTTGAGTTGTTCCCAACTCTCAAAAATCACATTTAACCATACCTTTCAGAATATATAAAAATATATAGGTTTACTTGCAGAAATATTGTTCAAGTAATAAAAGAATGCTTCATAAGCATTTCTAGCCACTTTAATTAATTAAAATAAAAGGGCAAAACCTTATTTAATTGTGACACCAATTTAAATCACATTCCCATGGACTACAATATGTGGTGATGAAATGTGTCAACATGATCCCATGTTTAGTTTGGAGAATATTAAATCTTAAGTAATTTTTTCAATGAGTATAAATTACTTTTCTAAAAATAAAAATATTTAAACCAAACCTTAACCTTGTACTGTTAGAGATGATGCTAGATCATCTATAGGACCCTTGTGTGTGATGATTGCAAGTAGCTAAGTATTTTTTTGGTGATTGTGTACCTCGTATTTATTCATAGACGCTAGTACCGACCAAGGATACGAGGAGGAAGGAGGATACTACGAAGAGGAAGCCGAGGAGAACTTCAACCACTGCTCTGCACAAGGCAAGCTTATATTGACACTGATGCAAGCTAGTAACTATGCAAGCTTATACTAATATTGATGCAAGATAACTCTTGCAAGATACCCTACTGATGCAACAAACCCATACTTGTTCTATGACTACTATATGCCTTAAGCATATGTGATCATACCCACTTGATAAACCAAATCCTAGTTTTATGTGCAAGCTTCTTACTTTATTTCTTTATCAAAGCTTACTTAGAGTCTACCTAAGAGTTTGGTAGATACTAGACAGTTGTGCTGAACGTTGCATAAAGAGCATAAAATTTGGCCTAAGTTAGAAACCTTGACATCAGCCTAAGACATGAGTTTGAACCTAGTTAAAACCCCACTAGTTTACCACCCCTCATCAGTGCTTACCCCCACCTGTAGATGCTAGTGCTAAGCATAAAACTTGATCAACTTTAGATGGGAATATTTGGTGGAAAAATGGTTATGAAAACCTTGGAATGATGGATCATTCTATTGAAATGTTTTGGACATGTGTTTCCAAACACTTGATGATTTTTGGTGATGAGAATGTTGAGGCATGAGCCTTAGCCCTTTATAAAACTGATGGTTGTCTCGATGCGATACCATTCCAATTTTATCGTATAACCACAATACCCGAAGATTGGGTAGGGCTTGACTGGAAACTTATATTTCTTAGTATTAGTTCCCTCACGGCCAAGGTCTGAGCTGAGGCTACCTTGTGAAGATTGTCCACCTGTGCAGTACCCAAGATGACAGTTGGTGATGGTTGGGAGGCAAAACTCACAGGAGAGGTGCTTATACTAGGGTGTGTAATCGAAAGGTTAGGATTGATTATCCTCATACTGATTATGGTGAATTCAGGATTTGTTCCTGACGGATGTATCGAATGTTGTGGTGAAAGTGTACAATCTCTACAGAGTGTCAAACTATTCGAATAGCCGCATCCGCGGTTATGGACAGTTGGAGTGGCCATACTGTTCCCCCGTCAGACTTTTCAAAATGACTTGTGAAATGAATTGAGACTTTGACTTGACCACAACAGAGTTGTTACCTGAATTACAAGATCCCACATAGGAGTTATAAAATTGTGACTAGTTTCGGAATTGAGTAGAGATAAACCTTGCTTTTTGCAAAACAACCCTAGAGCCTAGTGTCCTATTATCCAAAAACCCCTTACCTGTTAGTATTAGTTTGCGAGTACTTAAAGAGTACTCATGGCTTTGTCCCTGACTATTCCCATGGCCAGACTATGAAGAGGAGTACCTGGAAGATGGACCCCAGGAAGGTTACGACAACTAGGATCATCTCCCATCGTCAGCATTGCCTGTGACCCTGAAGTTGGAGCTTCGACTACGCTACCGTTATTATTACGTATTCCGCTGCTTGAAGTTGTATTAAGAACTGGATCATGAGATCCCTATTTGTGTAAGAACTTATGTATCGTTGTAATGGATGATGTACTATGGTATCCAATTCTGTTATGTCTCGCAAAAATGGTAATCCTGGGATTGCGATGTATGGCATAACAGGCATCTAGGATTGAAAAATCCGGGTGTTGACACCCCAATAGCATGTTAGCGCTCAGCAATTACATGGCACTCTGCGAGGGGTATTTAGGGAGTAGGCCTAGGCTAGATCTCTTCATATATTTCTTTACCGTCAAGCGCGAAGCCGTAGCCGGCAAGGATAAGCTCAAAAATTGTGGCACTGTTAGTTTTAAGATCCGACCTGGCCGGCGGTTCCCCGACATCGTCGGCCACGAGTCCTGCAAGAAATGGCAGCATACTTACTTCTACAGCCTAGATATCCCTCTGGTCGGCCGAGAAGTAACGTACCCGGACTTCGTCGATGGAGCTGCTGCTGAAGCCCCGACATGGAGATCCCAGGACTCCCTTCCCTCCGACATTGATGCTTCTCGCGCTATAAGGCGGATAGAGTGGTTCGTGGAGACGGGTCTGACCGGATTGGACGTAGCCATGTGCTGTTTCGTCAGGCTGGTCCAGCCTCTGCAGCACCGCTTGAAGCTGATGCACGAGTATACCAACGATAGAAGGGATAGCCTCCGCATCTCCGAGGACAACTTCGCGAGCGAATCCGTCAATAAGATTCGCCTCAAGGACATCGTTAAGGTGAAGGATAGGAAGCGTGGCTTCACCATCACCTACGACATGTTCGTAGAGAACAAGTGCCCAAAGGTACCTGTTTATCTTCCGTGTATGACATATATTCCAGTTCTTCCGTCTAGCCTTTACCTTCTCATCTAACACGGTGGATTTCACTTAACAGCTCAGCGATCTAGAGGAGGATAGCATGGCTGTCCAAATCTACGATCCAAAGATGAAGGAAGTCACGGTCGTGTCCGAGGACGAGGTCCCGTTGGCGCGAAAGAGGAAGAGCTCCACCTCTGACGCTGCCGACGGAGGCAAGAGAAAGAAGACGGAGGGTGGAGCCTCCAAGAAGTCCACTTCCGCCCTTGAGGCGGAGAAAAGAAGAGTTACCGGGATCCCTTTTGCCAAAGCACCCCCTGTTGTGTAAGCTTCTTTCTCTCTGACATTGTCCAATGTTTGTCTTGCTCCTGTACTTATACTTTTTTGCACGTTTCAGGAAGAAAGCCATCACCAGCCTGAACAAAACCTCCAAGACTTTGGGGGCTTCTAGAAATATCAAGGATATGTTGCACCGTGACGTCCACCACGCATCTCCCGCCATCGCCCCTGCTACACCCAGTGTCAAGCCCACACCAACTCCGACAAGTTTCAAGTCAAGACGTGGAGTTTGCCGTTGCCGACGAGCAAGCAACACAAGAGAGCGCCGCAATGCAGATGGCTGAAGCTCCGGCTAAGGATGTCATCTGCACCCAAGGCAACCATAGAGTTCCCGAAGATAGTCTACCCGGCGCTTACGCCGATTAGCTCTGCTTTGGCTCCTCGTGCAGCGCCAACATATCCGACATGCGGTCTTGAGGAGCTTCTCTGTCAAGCAAACATCCTGTGAGGAAATAGCCTCTCCTTCGGCAAATTTCTTGCCGAGAGCGCTACAAACCTCAAGATCATCGCACTTGTAAGTTTTATATGCCTGGTGCATTTTTTATGAGTATCCCACTGTAGCCCCCGAGGATTTAGACGGAAAACCATAGGCTTTTGCATCTTAATTCTCTAAGAGTGACTAAGCTAGAAAACTTCACACTGTAGCCCCCAAGCATATAGTTTGAATGAATAATTCCGACTAGATGCTTTCAGAGTAGCATACGTAGTGTTTGTAAATTTCAATACTATAGCCCCCAAGTTTCTAGTTGTAACTGAATTAGTTCCGACTAGATACTTAAAGAAAGACTAAGCATACACCTGAGTTAAAAAACTTTATACTGTAGCCCCCAAGCTTCTAGTTGAAAACTGAATTAGTTCCGACTAGATGCTTAAAGAAAGACCAAGCATATTGCTAAGTTAAAAACTCTCACTGTAGCCCCCAAACATCTAGGTGGATAATTATCCGGCTAGATTCTCCAAGTAGACTAAACAGCTTCAAATTTTTATTTCCACAGAATGAGAATGCTCGGAGAGGTGTCGCCAAAGAGAAGTTCCACAAGCTGCCCGCCGACTTGGAAGCAGAAAAGGGTAAAACTGCCTACTTGAAAGAACAGATCATCAAGAGCAAGAATTTGTTTTTCCTTTCGATTTCTGGCTTCGACTTGGTCTTGCGCCAACATTCTCCAAGTACTCGCTGTGTACTTGTTATTTCTCCAACTTGCAGAAGCCATTGCCAAGGCCAAGGATATTGTCGAGCAATCCAAGCATATTGAGTTGCTGGATAGCGAAAACAAGATCCTTAAACAGGAGAGGAAGGATATGCTGAAAATGCATGAAGATTCCATGAAAGTCCTGCAGGATTCCGCCAATGAAGAGATGAACCGCCTGAAGAAGGAGATTGAGATGCTAAGAGAGCAGAACAAAGCTGCTGAAGAGCAGAATGACCGCAATCTCGAAGCATACAAGATCCTCCGACAAGAACGGGGTTCTATGGCGGAAACTCTCCAGCAGGAAGAACTTAGCATCTTCAGTAAGTGATTCTCCGCCTTGTACTTATGTAAGTTGGATACTTTGAGCTTTTTTGAACTCATGCGTTCCTTTGTCGGAAATCTGCAACTCCTATTGGGTTGACCCAATCGCCTCCTCCGCCAAAAGAATGCATGATCCTTGCCGGCAACTTTATCAAGACCGCCATCACGCAAGCCAAGGAGATAGACAAGCACCTCCAAATCAACATCAAAGCGGTGGATTCTGTGGCAAAGTTCTCGGAGATCTTGCGCCGAGCCTCCAAGCATATTATAAGCTGGAAAGCTTCATGTACATGGGCTGGCGCAAGGATGGCGCTGTCAATGGTCAAGGCACACTACGAAACTGCCGACCTCGATACGGTGACCTCTGGCATCCCCGACGTGGACGACGATGGCCAAAAGGTTGACCATGAAGCTATCTTGGCATCGCTCGCGGGTTATGACACCAGAGTCGCCGAGTTGGTCGACCAGAATGTCTTTGTGCCCATGAATACCATCTATGGCGGCAGCCAAAGCTCCTCCGAGCCCCTTAACACCGCCGACTTTGAAGAAGATGACTCTCCTGTTGCGGATGATGCTGCTTCCAAGTCGCCTGCGCTAGAGGAATAAAAAACAACTTGTAATATTTGTTTCCTCTGGAAATTATATGCGAAGAAAACAATGTGTTAACTTAAGGCGGAGAACAATAGTCGTTATGTCCTGCTACTTAAGAACTATCTCCACATGTATATATTTTTTAAGCAAGTGCTGGCTTATCCATTACTTTGATTTTTATTCTTGACTTTTCGTGAGTCGGAAGACTGGTTGTCGGAACTATGCGCTCAAGTGATGATACCCAGTGGCACCGTCAATAACCTAAACACAAAATCACCGACAATTAGTGCCGAAAGTCACTACTCCGGAATCCACATAAAAACGACGAAGAATGTGTAGACCAGAAAACTTAAGCTAACGCCTATAGGCGGAATTTTCACAAGTGCAATCGCAAAGCTTGTGCATAAAGATTTATACGATCCAAATGAGGTAAAAGACTTAGAAATATGAGTGAACTAGAGAGCTTTATTTCATTGATCATATAAGAGGTACACAATAGATAAAAAATGCTAAGTGTAGAAAGGACGTAGCTGTGATATGTTCCATGGCCGATCAAGCTCCGGGTAGTCATCATCCGGGTCATGTCGCTTACGCTTATGATCCTCGTTGGGTCTATCCTCAAGTTCACGGTTGTCAACGAGGTAGTAAGACCCATTGAGTAGCGCCTTGCTTATGATGAACGGTCCTTCCCATTGCGGGGATAATTTGTGTGACTTCTTCTGCTTAAGTCGGACCACCAAATCCCCCTCTTTAAACGAGCGATGCCGTATGCGGCGACTATGGTAGCTATGTAGCTTCTGCTGGTAGATGGCAGATCTTTGGCATGCCAAAACGCGCTCCTCCTCGAGAAGGTCCACATCTAGGCGTCTGGATTCTTCAACGTCATCTTCGTCGTAGGCGGCAACTCTAGGTGCATCATGAAGAATGTCAGAAGGCAGCATGGCTTCTACTCCATATACCATGAAGTAAGGGGTGTAGCCGGTGGATCTGTTGGGTGTAGTTCGTAAACACCATAGCACAGATGGAAATTCTTCCACCCAGGCTCCAGCTGCTCTATGTACAGGTGCCTCAAGACGTGGCTTCATTCCCTGCAGAATTAATCCATTGGCCCGCTCAACTTGACCATTGGATTGTGGGTGTGCCACAGATACAAGGTCAAGTCGGATGCCCTTCTCCGAACAATAAGCTTCCACTTCTCTGAGTGACAAGTTGCTTCCGTTGTCGGTGATTATGCTATGTGGGAGACCAAATCTTACCACTAGATCCCGGACAAACCTAAGGGCAGTTGCTCCATCAAGCTTTCTAATGGGTTTAGCTTCTATCCATTTGGTGAATTGATCAACTTCTACTAGCAGATGCGTAAACCCTCATTGTGCCGTTTATAATGGTCCCACCATGTCTAGCCCCAGACTGCAAACGGCCAAGTTATTGGTATTGTTCGCAATTCTTCAGCTGGAACATGTTGTTGTCGGGCATAATACTGGCATCCCATGCATGTCTCAACTAGCTTGTCGGAATCCTCCTTGGCGGTCAGCCAGTAGAATCCTTGCCGGAAGGCTTTCACGACCAAAGATTGGGGAGCGGCGTGATGCCCACAATCTCCGAGATGGATTTCACGTAGGATTTCAATACCTTCTTGCTGGGAAACACACTTAAGGTATACACCAGTAGTGCTTCTTTTGTAGAGCTGTCCATTGATTATGGTATAGCCCTTTGCTCGACATACTATTTGCCGTCTTTCAACTTCGTCGTTGGGCAAAGTTCCGTGTTCGAGATACTTCATGAACGGTTTTGTCCAAGCCGGAGGGACCTTTGCCACTATGTGGACGAAAGAGTCTACTCTGTCCGGGTTGTCGATGTCTGCTCTCTTCACAGATGGTGTCGTAGATGCTCCAGGAAAACTCCAGGAGGAATTTGCTGGCGCCCTGATCCAAGATTAGAAAGTAGACCAGCCGCCTCGTTTTTCTCCCTAGGTACATACTTGACCTCGTAGCCTAAGAAGATCTTGGCTATCTCGTCCACTTCATCTCGATATGCCGCCATCATAGGTTTCCGCGCATTCCAAGTGCCACCCACCTGCTGGGCAACCAAGTCAGAATCTCCATAACAAACTATGCGCTTGATGCCAATATCCTTGTCTACACGTAGTTCGTGAATGAGTGCTTCATACTCCGCCATGTTGTTCATAGCCTCGAAGTGGATCTGCAGAACGTAGTTTAGCTTTCCTCCGGTTGGTGACTATAACAGCACACCAGTCGCCGAGCCGTTGAGTAACTATGATCCGTCAAAGTGCATCACCCAATATTCTGGCTCTGGTATACGAGTAGCATCAGGCATCTCCGTCCAATCTGCGATAAAATCCGCCAAGGCTTGTGACTTGATAGCGTCGCGTCTTTTGTAGGTGATCTCGAAGGCGGCAAGTTCAATGCTCCACTTCGCGACCCTTCCTATAGCGTCGCTGTTGTTGATGATTTCGGACAATGGAGTTTTGCTCACCACTGTTATGGGGTGCTCCTGGAAATAGTGCCTCAGCTTCCGAGAAGCAAGGAATACTCGATAATCTATCTTTTGGTAGTGCGGGTAACGTTGCTTGGACTCCGTCAAGACCTCGCTTACATAGTAAACTGGTCGTTGAACTCCGTACTCATAGCCTGATTCCTTCTGCTCTACCACGACGACGATGTTGATTACCCGGTTGGTGGCCTCCATGTAAACTAACATAGGCTCCCCAGGCTCGGGTGCAACAAGGATAGGCGCTGAGGAAAGTATCTCCTTGAGCTGCTTCAATGCTGCATCTGCCTCGTCCGTCCATGTGAATTTGTCCGCCTTCTTCAGCAACTTGTACAGCGGCAGAGCCTTCTCTCCAAGTCGGCTGATGAATCGACTAACTGCTGCAACGCAACCTGTTAGCCATTCACTATCCTTCAGGCATGTCAGATGGTTTATGTTTAAGATGGCCTTGCTTTTCTCCGGGTTGACCTCAATTCCATGCTGGGAAACGATGAAGCCCAACAATTTGCAGGGTGGAACCCCGAAGACGCACTTCTTAGGGTTAAGCATCATGTTGTATTTCCGGAGATTATCAAAGGTTTCTTTTAAGTCGGAGATTAAGTCGTTTGAATTCTTAGACATCACCGCTATATCGTACACATAGGCGTGAATGTTCCGGCCAATTTGGTCATGCAGGCAATGTTGCATTGTCCGCTGGTACGTAGCACCTGTGTTTTTCAGCCCAAAGGGCATCGTAACATAGCAAAACGTGTCGTAGGGTGTAGTGAACGAAGTGGCCAATTGATCCGACTTCCTCATCTTGATCTGGTAGTATCCTGAGTATGCATCGAGAAATCACAAAAGCTCTGAGCCAGCCGTCGAGTCAATGACTTGGTCAATGCGAGGCAAAGCAAACAGATCTTTGGGACACGCTTTGTTCAAGCCAGTGTAATCAACGCACATTCTTAATTCAATGGTTCCCTTTTTGGGGACAAGTACAGGATTAGCCACCCATCGGGTGTGAAGGACTTCTCGGATAAATATAGCTTTAAGTAACCTAGCTATCTCTTTGCTAATGGCGCGTCTCTTCTCATCTCCGAAGCGTCTTAGAGGTTGTTTCACTGGTTTACATTTTGGATCAATGTTTAAGCTATGTTCATGTTATCGCCATATTTTGGCCAAAGGAGGAGTTGGGCCGCAATCAAGATGGGCTTAGAAGATACGTATAGGCAACGTGTTGTTGAATCGGCCTCGTGCATTGATTTGGGCTAAATTGCCCGTGTATCTTATATTGTAATAGGTTCCGTTTCGATTTAGGTAAGAGATAGAGTTGTAGAGTTATTCCAAAGATAGAAAGTCTCCGGACTATAAATATGTACCTAAGTTTATTGAGAAAAGGAGGACAATCACGTTCACAACAAACACAATCTCGGCGCATCGCCACCCCTTGTTTCTAGGGTTTTTCTCGGGTAAGTGCCATGCTGCCTAGATCGCATCTTGCGATCTAGGCAGTATCTACTTATGCGTTATCGGGTGTTACTCGTACTGAAGCCTTGTTGATGGCGAGTAACACTATTATCATAGATTTGTTTGGGTTAGCATCAGTACTTTTCGCTATGATTGTTTAGTTATGCTACCTCTAGCTATCTCGCCGCCTTTGCACCTTTTCCCGGGTGTAAGGGTGGCATCTTGCTTGATCTTTATTTAAGTCGATTTGATCTGTTATAGTTGTGCCTTGTTCTCCAAGGTTTAGTTTGATATCCACATGATCAGGCCTTGCAAACGGGTTGAACGATCCAGTAGTATGTAAGATATGGTTTACCAATCTGAGAGGAGTTGTTCCGGGAATTGACGTTACGTTGGTTTTTAGGCCTTCTCTAGGATTAGTTTTCTATTATCTTTTGTATCTACCAGGCTCAATTACGTGTAGGATGTTCCAATCATGTAGTGAAAACGTTAAACTGTCGTAGATCGATTTAACTTGTATTGATGAAGAAAAACCCCATGTTATCATAGATCTAATGCAGAACCATGGGATAATCGGCTCTAGGAGCCGATTCACAGGGAAACCTGGGAGCCGGTTACGGCTTGAATTTTACGTATGTTTGTTTGCCATGCAGGAAACCAATCGAAGCAATCTTTCACCTTCCTGATCAGGTATAGGTCAGGTGGCACGCCCTCGAACCAAGCCAGGACGTGTGCCGGAGTTTTGTGGGCCGTTGCCCGAGGGACCAGGGCCCACCAGCAGTCTTGGGAGCCTCCCGGCTCTCCGTGTTGCCCGTCGCTGCTCGCCGGTGGGTTTTGGTAGGCAACACATTCTGGCACGCCCGGTGGGACCTTCAACAACGTCTACATCAACATCCGACGCTGCAATGGAGAACAGACCAGTCACGTACGACGAGCTGCCTGAGGAGCACAAGGCGAAGTATGATGACGTCAAAGCTCTCTTTGAAGCCGATCTCATCGGCTCTTTTGAGAGGACTCGTAAGCATGGCATCAGATGGAAAGGGTTCTCACCCGAGGGTGCTCTTGACGAGGTGGATCTATCTGTTCCTTCAGAGGAGCGCACCAGAGCTCTGCGACAGGAAGTCAACTACATGGTGGCCCATTCTCTTCACCGCCATTCTGAGAGCCTGGTGAACGCTTTCGAACGGATTGCAGTTCGCGTAGTTCAGGAGATCATGAAACATCAGTACTCTCCGTCGGGGCCTACGTTGGGGACTCACCAGGGAGAGAGAGCGCTCCAGACTAGGCCACAACTGCCATTCACGCTTGCAGCTCCGGAGCCACCAGGGGCACCGGCGTACGTCGTCTACAAGGTCGGAGGTGACCCTGGCGATTGCCAATTCCTGTGCGAACCACCTAAAGAAGTCCCACATGGATATGTGTGCACCTACGTGCCGGACTGCAACAACTTGACGCGCACGACCCAGATTGCAACCGCAGGGATTGCTGGGGCAGGAGTTTCTGGAGCAGGGGCTTCGGGAACAGGTGTTTCTGGAGCAGGAATCTCTGGGATGGACGCCGACAAACAGGCGTGGCTAGCCAAGTATGCTACTGGAACGAGTCATGAGAATCTAGCCCCTGCAGCCCAAACAGTGGAGCAAATCCGTACCATCTTGAGAGACCAGTTCGGCTTCGTGCCGAAGAGAAGGACAATCGGCTATTCAAAGCCGTACCCCAACGAGTTTGACCTGATTCTGCTGCCACCCAAGTATCGGCTCCCTGAGTTCTCAAGGTTTAGCGGGTCAGAAGGGTCGAGCTCGATCGAGCACGTGAGCCGATATCTGGCACAGTTAGGCATGATTTCAGCATCGGATCAGTTGCGCGTAAGGTTCTTTGCGCAATCTCTGACAGGACCAGCTTTTGGGTGGTACACCTCGCTGCCACCTGATTCGATCCAGACCTGGAAGCAACTGGAAGAGCAGTTCCACATTCAGTATCATTCAGAGGCTACCGAGGTTGGCATTGCAGACCTGGCACAGGTGCGGCAGAAGTGGGGAGAAACTGTAGCCGAGTACATCCAGCGCTTCAGGACTGTCAAGAATCGATGTTACTCAGCTCGTTTAACTGAAAAAGAAGCAGTCGAGCTGGCAGTGTTGGGTCTCTCAGCACCTATCAAGGATCTGGCTTTCCAAGTAGAGTACAACTCATTGGTGCACATGGCCCAGTAGCTGACGATGTATGAACAGCGCCACCCTGAGTTGTACCAAGACAAGTTTAAACGTCCGATAGGCCTGGTCGATACAGAAGAAGAGGATCCTACGCAAGACCAGGAGGTGGCAGTGGCTGAATGGGCTCGGGGGGCAGATCCTGTATCCTGCAAATGGGTGAAGCAGCAAGGGCCTGCAAAAGGGTTCGACTTCGATGTGAGCAAAGCTGAGCAGATATTCGATTTACTGCTGAAAGAAAAGCAGCTGAAGTTACCCGAAGGCCACAAAATCCCTACGGCTCAAGAGATGAACGGAAGACCATACTGCAAGTGGCATCACTCATTCACCCACACCACCAATGACTGCAAAGAGCTACGTCGCCAGATCCAAATGGCGATAGAGCATGGCCGGCTGATCCTGGGGCAATTCGCCATGAAAGTAGACACCAACCCGTTTCCCGGCGTCAACATGGTAGAACACAGCCACTCCACAAGGCGCCAGTTGGATTTCTCGTTCGATGTCAACATGGCAGGGCCTGTGTACCACCATGGCACGTACAAGGAGGAAGGCGGTCGCTCTCGGGGCAGAGAAAGAGAGGAGGCTGGTCCACGCGACCGGCCCAGCTACGATGACAGGCGGTATCTAACTGAGGAACAGGTGAGGAGCGTGCGATATCAGAAGCCACATTCCACGCATCTCCTTAACAAGTATGAGCGTCAGTATGACCGACGTCGCCGGCGCGATGGAAACGATGAAGGATACGAGCACCTCGCTAGGGGACCGTCAAAAGAAAAGGAAGGCGCAGACAAACATTGGGATTGTCCTTTCTTCAAGTATTGCTGGGATGCGGGAATGAGCCGATTACCTACAATCGATAATTGCCCGGAATGTGGAAAGCAGAAGGAGGACACGGGGCCAGTGTCAGTGTTCAAGCGTCTAGGGCCTCTCCCACCTCAGAGCCGATACAGGGAGTCCGCTCGAGCAAAAGATCTCGAGGAGCCAATGGATGACAAAGAAAAAGACAGATATCACCATCCAAGGTGGTGTCCTGACGGACTCAGACACACCCAAAAGCGTAGAGTGCAGCGGCTGCGTAACTTGGAGGAAGCCGAAGCGCAGTATCTCCACGCTTTAAAGAAAGCACGGCCCGATCTGGCCGTTAAGATTCGGCAGACCTTGGAAACGGAAGATCGCCCGAAAATGAAAGAGTGGCGCCCCAAACCGGTAAAAGCCGATGCGAAGACATCGGCTGGCACAAACATGGTATTCATACTTCCATCAGAGTTCTGCGCGCCAAGAACCAACGAGCTACCAGTGGCACAGTTTGACTGCGTCCCACGGCCGGTTATCTTTGAGAAGCCACGTGAGAAGGGCTACAAACATCTGAAAGCCCTGTACCTACGAGGTTACATCAATGGGCAGCCTGTCAGCAAGATGTTGGTGGACACCGGAGCGGCAGTCAATATAATGCCATACTCCATGCTACGGTGTTTGGGACGTTCCACTGCAGATCTGATCAAAACCAACGTCACGTTAAGCGACTTCAACGACCAAACTTCAGAAACGCAAGGCGTACTGAACGTGGATCTGACCGTGGGCCGAAAAACCATCCCTACGTCATTCTTCGTCGTGGACAGCAAAAGCACCTACGCTGTCTTGCTAGGGAGAGATTGGATTCATGCTAACTGCTGCATTCCATCCACAATGCACCAGTGCCTAATACAGTGGGATGGAGATGAGGTGGAGGTCATTCATGCAGATGATTCTATCGAGATCTCCATAGCTGGCATGAACATCTGGGAAGCAGAAGACCAAGAGCCGATCTCTGGAATCAGTCTAGACGGCTGTGAGCGCATTGAAGCTACAAAAAACGGGGTGAGGCTGGTATTATCCACTGGCCTGACAGAGTAGCAAAGTCCACGATCATACGTGGTACGGCCGATCCCTGCGATCGGCCACAAAAAACAAAAAAAGTAGCAATCTTACGACAAGCAGATCATGTAGTCGTAGCAGGGAGATTCCCTGCCGTTGTGAAACACAAATAAGGTGTAAACCGTCCTTGACTAATGCAATCAAAAAGGGGGCCGAGTCAGGCAATCGGCCCAAATTATTTTTGTCATCCTCACCTACTGTTTGCCCTGTGCTTAGCATCGATTTAACAGGTGATGGAAGGCTAGGGTATGGGTTTACATCCGCTGATGAACTAGAGGAAATCGACATCGGTCCTGGGAATAAGCCACGACCAACATTTATCAGCAAGAAGTTAGATCCGAGTCTGCGGGGTCCGATGATAGCTCTGTTGAAAGAATATCCAGACTGCTTCGCCTGGGACTATACAGAGATGCTTGGATTAGACAGGAGCATCATTGAGCATCGACTCCCGCTTAAAAAAGGATTTCGGCCATTCCAGCAGCGAGCACGACAGATGAAGGCCGAAATTTTGGCAGAAGTAAAGAAAGAGGTCGAGAAAATGTTGACAGCCAAGTTAATCAGGCCATGCAGGTATGCTGAGTGGATTTCGAGTATCGTACCTGTAGAGAAAAAGGATGGCCGCTGGCGTGTTGCCATAGATTTTCGGGATCTCAATAGAGCTACTCCAAAGGATGAGTATCCGATGCCGGTGACAGAAACGTTAATCAACGCAGCGGCTGGTCATAAGATCTTGAGCTTCATGGATGGCAATGCCGGTTACAACCAAATTTTTATGGCTCCAGAAGACATACACAAGACTGCGTTCAGAGTCCCAGGTTTGGTGGGGTTGTTTGAATATGTAGTCATGACATTTGGACTAAAGAATGCCGGCGTCACATACCAAAGAGCCATGAATTACATCTTCCATGATCTGATTGGCAAGCTGGTGGAAATTTATATCGATGACGTGGTGGTCAAGTCAGCTTCAATACAAGGACATTTGGACGATCTGCGGCACGTCCTGGACCGAACAAGGAAATTCGAGCTACGGATGAATCCAAAGAAGTGTGCCTTCGGTGTGACGGCCGGTCAGTTCTTGGGTTTCTTGGTCCATGAACGAGGAATTGAGATCGGCCTGAAGAGTCAAGAGGCAGTGCGAACAATGAAGCCACCTACCACGAAGAAAGAACTGCAGTCTCTCATCGGCAAGATCAACTTCGTCAGAAGATTCATCTCCAATCTGTCAGGAAGAATAGAGCCGTTCATGGGACTGGTGAAGATTAAATCTGATGAGGAGTTCAGCTGGGGGGCAGAACAACAACGAGCCTTCGACAAGATCAAAGAATATCTGACAAAGCCGCCAGTATTGGTTCCGCCCCAGCCGGATAGGCCATTCTACATTTACTTATCAGTAGCTGACACGTCCATCGCCTCAGTGGTGGTGCAAGTTTATGATGGGCTGGAGCGAGTTGTATTTTACATCAGCAGAAGGATGCTGGATGCAGAGACAAGGTATCCTGAGATCGACAAGTTGTGCCTCTGCCTGTTTTTCACTTGCACCAAGCTGCGCCACATTTTGCTATCAGCGGAGATTGTCATCATATGCAAATCAGATGTCATAAAGCACATGCTGTCGGCTCCTATGTTGAAAGGCCGACTGGGCAAATGGATGTTTGCATTATCAGAGTTTGACATCCGGTATCAACCCGCGAAAGCAGTTAAGGGACAGGCATTGGCCGACCTTATCGCTGAAAGGATCAACACTAATATAGCAGCACTATCTATACGAGCGTGGGCTATGTTTTTCGATGGATCGGTTTGTGACGATGGGTGCGGCATCGGCGTGCTACTCGTGTCGCCCCGTGGGGCAACATTTTCCTTCTCCATCAGGTTATCTGCCCCTCGCACCAACAACGTCGCTGAGTATGAGGCGATACGCAAGGGAATGGAGTTACTCATCGAAGCTGGAGCAGAAGCAGTGGAAATTTTTGGAGACTCCAAGTTGGTGATTTCTCAGCTCACGGAGGAATACAAGTGTGAGAGCGAGTCGCTCTTCCCATTATGGCTGCAATGCCGTGAGATGATGGCACAGTTCCGGTACATAAACTTCACCTGGATCCCGTGATCGCAGAATACCGAGGCGAATGATCTTGCACAAATGGCTTCAGGCTACAAGGACGTAGCAGAGGGAGCCGATGTTCAGGTACAGTTCCTGGACGCAGACGACTGGAGAGCCGATATCTTCAATTACTTGAAGGATTCGGCTCGGGGGGCACCTAAACGGATAAGGTACAAGGCCATGAAGTATGTGCTCATTAGGGACGACATGTTTTACAGGACTCTGGAAGGGTTATTGCTCAAATGTCTGGGGATAGCCGAGGCCAATCGGCTCCTACACGAGGTACACGAAGGCGCCTGTGGAACTCACCAATCGGCTCACAAGATGAAGTGGTTGATCAGGCGATCAGGGTTTTATTGGCCTACCATGCTTGAGGACTGTTTTAAGTACTACAAAGGGTGTCAAGCATGTCAGAGATTTGAAAAAATTCAGATGGTACCCGCGTCAGCGATGAACCCCATCATCAAGCCTTGGCCATTCCGAGGTTGGGGCATGGATATGATTGGCAAGATCAATCCTCCGTCAAGCAAAGGCCACATGTGGATTTTGGCCATTACGGATTATTTCACTAAATGGGTGGAAGCCGTCCCTATGAAGTCAGTGAGCTCGAAGGAGGTTGTCGATTTTGTGAAAGAACACGTCATTCATAGGTTTGGGATTCCCCAGACTATCACGACCGATGGAGGTTCGGTCTTCACTTCTCACGAGTTCATAAAGTTCTGTGAGGACACAGGGATTAAGCTGATTCGATCATCTCCATACTATGCTCAAGCAAGTGGGCAAGCTGAAGCGTCCAACCAGAGCCTTATCAAGCTGATCAAGAGGAAAATCGATGAGCACCCTAGGCGTTGGAACGAGGTTTTGTCAGAGGCTTTATGGGCTTACCGCATGTCATGTCATGGAGCGATAAAAACCTCGCCATACCATCTAGTCTATGGACAAGAACCCGTATTGCCCTGGGAAATTACGGCTGGATCGAGACGTGTCACTTTTCAGAACGATTTAACGACTGAAGAATATGCGGCCCTGATGAGTGACAGTGTTGAAGATCTGACTGAGCTTAGGCTATGGTCGCTTGAGAAAATCAAAGAAAACAAGGCCAAGGTAGCTCGTGCATATAACAAGAAGGTGAGACCGAAGGAGTTCCACGTTGGCGATTTGGTATGGGAAGTTGTATTGCCATTGGGAACTAAGGATACAGCATATGGTAAATGGTCTCCAAATTGGCACGGACCATACAGGGTCGATCAAGTTTTAAGGGGAAACGCGTACATGCTGCTCTGCTCTCCGTAAGATGGTGGAGAAAGAGGTGGGGAGGTACTTGTCCAAGGCCAAATTGCCGAGCCACTATGACTGGCTGGTAGAATTCATACACAGGCTTGATGATTCTGTTGGATGTACTCATGCCAACTGGCAGGAAACAGGGACGGATCACAATGGAAAAGAGTTGCCGAGTGCTGGTGTCATCGGCAAAGCTGTCTAGCCTGAAGGAGATGGGATTTTCAAAATGTTCCGATTCTTCCATGTAAGGGAAGAAGGTAGGATTATCCAGGCCTTGGAAAAAAATACTAAACCACTTGGAAGCTTCCTGAGGGGATAGTTTACTACCTGGCAGCCTATACAAAGCTTGGCCATAGCTAGTGCATCGGATCTGGGAAGGTACAACTCGCCAAAAGGGGAAAGTTGGGGACATGGTTTTGAAAGTACACCTGGGCCCATAGCTGGATGAACCACCAAGGACCTCCTGTTTTGACTGCTATGCCAGAAAACAGCTTGACAGACATCAACTGGAGATATCGATAGACCTCTCCAAGGAACAGTTTGCCGATGCCAAGTTGAGTGCCTTTGGCAAGCTCGTAGGCTAAAGAGAGATAATTTTTGGTTGGAGCGAGGGAGGGGCCACAGAATATGAAATGTTCTAGCCAGAAGTTGAGAAAGGCTGTGTGTTCTTTCTCTGTGACAGGGCCCTTTGTTTTCATATGGCGTTGGAGGTAGGCACCCTAGTTTGTGCAGTCTGTTTTAGAAGACAGTTTGTAGGGTACTTTGGTCAGTTTAAAAGCAGAGGGGCTGGGTGATGTGACATCTAGACCAGTGATCATCACCACGTCTAACAGAGTTGGTGACGTAGGGCCATGACCGAACATAAAGCAGTTCAGAGCGTCAGACCAGAAGTAGCCGATGGTTTTTAGAAGATTCTCATGTTTCTCAAGAGGAGACAATGACAAATGCAAGGCATCGGCTATTCCCGTGGTTTCCCATTGGGATTGGTAAGCTCTAGCTACCCTGCTAAACCAAGTGACCCAATGTTCAGGAGGATTAGGCCAGGCTCGCAAGCAGTCGGCCCAAGAGTTTAAATCTAGGTCTCGGCTTACGAAGGGGATTCGGTTTGCTTCGCAAGAAATCAGATGGGCAGGACTAGATGCTGTACGAGGGCCAAGGCAGAGAGAATTTGGGAGAGAAGGATGTGGCAGCAGAATGTCTGAAACCTAGAAAATTTAATAATGGAATAAGGCATTAATTCAGGTGTTCGCCATTAATTTTAGCATCGCGTTCAGACTGCGGGGAGTAGGCGTACCTTCAGACCGGAGACCTCTGGGTTGGTGTTGGACGATTCCGCCATCTAGTTTGCCGGCGGAGATGGATCTGTGCAATTGGGGATCGAGGGGTCTTGTCGCTGTGAGCTCGATTTGGTCGATGAGCGATTGGAGATCTGGGTCGCCCTTTTTGAAGAGGGTCGCAGGTTACCGTTTGAAACTGGAAAGTGGCCGCTCAGATTTGTCTAAATATGCGACCGAACTTGACCTTGTCAACGTTTTTGGGAAAGCCGATGTTTTACCATCGGCTCTTTGGGCTGTGACTTGGTTGACTATATGAGCGCAGCAGGGTAAAAGCCGATGCGTTGCTATTGGCTTCTGGAACATCGACCTATGTGACTATCGGCGAAATTGGGTCGGAAAAGCAATCTTCGAGTTGGAAGAGCAATCTTCGTTCATTCAAAAGACGATTATTTACAGTGGAGCTGATTGCTTACAAAAGGAGCTGATTGCTTACAAAAGGAAATCTACTACTACTACTACTACTAATTCCTAATCTAGAGGCCGAGGTCGTCGCCGCTGTCTTCGCCGTCATCTTGTTCGCTGTCATCAGCGCTGCTGCCGGCGTCGTCTTCGCTGCTGCTGATCCAGATGCCAGCGGGGGCCTCCTCGTCCTCGTCGTCGTCTTCGGTGTCCTCGCTGGACCCGGCGCGGAAGTACTTCACCGGCTGGTACTCCTCGGAGGAGGTGTCCTCCTCCGCTTCCTCCTCCTCGTCGGAGGAGTCGACGCCGTCCCAGGACATGGCGTCGTCGGTGCTGTCCGCCTCCAGTTCCCCATCGGCAAGGAACTGCAGGTCCTCCTCGCCATCGGTCAAGGACTCGTCGTCCTCGAACCAGGTGGCGAAATCCCAATCCCTCTCGTCCCACCATTGTGGGGCGAGAGTGTGGTACGCCGCCGTTGGCGGGTGCTCTGGCGTCTGCTCCCGGTCGCTCATTGTATTGGAGGCTTGGGAGGACAGGCCAGATGAAGCAGAGGAGGCCATGGCGGAGGAAGAGGGTTTTTTCGGCGGAGGAAGAAGGGTTTCTTGGATGATGGAGAAAGATGGGGCTGCAAACTGCTCAGATGAATATAAATAAGGTGAATAGTATGAAGTGGTTCAATGCTATAGCGGTTTCCCAGAATGTGCTGCCGAAATTGTCAAATCATGCACTGCGGAGAAGTGGAGAAGACAGGGCATCATGATGAGGGGGTGGCGTGACGATTCTGTTCTGCAACGCATTCTGGCAACGCGTAACCCGATACAGAAAAAAAAGAGGAGAAGGAAAAAACAGAGTGGTTTTGGAATTATTATTGCCAAAACCAGGGGGGCATGTGTTATCGCCATATTTTGGCCAAAGGAGGAGTTGGGCCGCAATCAAGATGGGCTTAGAAGATACGTATAGGCAACGTGTTGTTGAATCGGCCTCGTGCGTTGATTTGGGCTAAATTGCCCGTGTATATTATATTGTAATAGGTTCCGTTTCGATTTAGGTAAGAGATAGAGTTGTAGAGTTATTCCAAAGATAGAAAGTCTCCGGACTATAAATATGTACCTAAGGTTATTGAGAAAAGGAGGACAATCACGTTCACAACAAACACAATCTCGGCGCATCGCCACCCCTTGTTTCTAGGGTTTTTCTCTGGTAAGTGCCATGCTGCCTAGATCGCATCTTGCGATCTAGGCAGTATCTACTTATGCGTTATCGGGTGTTACTCGTACTGAAGCCTTGTTGATGGCGAGTAACACTATTATCATAGATTTGTTTGGGTTAGCATCAGTACTTTTCGCTATGATTGTTTAGTTATGCTACCTCTAGCTATCTCGCCGCCTTTGCACCTTTTCCCGGGTGTAAGGGTGGCATCTTGCTTGATCTTTATTTAAGTCGATTTGATCTGTTATAGTTGTGCCTTGTTCTCAAAGGTTTAGTTTGATATCCACATGATCAGGCCTTGCAAACGGGTTGAACGATCCAGTAGTATGTAAGATATGGTTTACCAATCCAAGAGGAGTTGTTCCGGGAATTGACGTTACGTTGGTTTTTAGGCCTTCTCTAGGATTAGTTTTCTATTATCTTTTGTATCTACCAGGCTCAATTACGTGTAGGATGTTCCAATCATGTAGTGAAAACGTTAAACTGTCGCAGATCGATTTAACTTGTATTGATGAAGCAAAACCCCATGTTATCATAGATCTAATGCAGAACCATGGGATAATCGGCTCTAGGAGCCGATTCACAGGGAAACCTGGGAGCCGGTTACGGCTTGAATTTTATGTATGTTTGTTTGCCATGCAGGAAACCAATCGAAGCAATCTTTCACCTTCCTGATTAGGTATAGGTCAGGTGGCACGCCCTCGAACCAAGCCAGGACGTGTGCCGGAGTTTTGCGGGCCGTTGCCCGAGGGACCAGGGCCCATCAGCAGTCCTGGGAGCCTCCCGGCTCTCCGTGTTGCCCGTCGCTGCTCGCCGGTGGGTTTTGGTAGGCAACAGTTCAGCAAGTTCTTTAGGTACACCTTTCATGTCGGCAGGTTGCCAGGAAAAGATGTCCCTATTCTCACGGAGGAACTCGACGAGCACGCTTTCCTGTTTGGGATCCAGGTTCGTCCCAATAGCGGTGGTCTTGGAGGCATCGCCTACCACATGTTCCACCGGCCTGGTCTTGATGGTGGCCTTGAATGCTGGGGCGGAGTCAGAAATATGTTTCTTTGACGCGGGCATCTCCGAGGCATCGACCTTGATCTGGATCTCCTTGAATTCGTCGCTGTAGAGGACATCTTCCGCATAGGCTGCTTCTCCAATCTCGCAGTCTCTTGCTTTGGAAAAGCTTCCGGCTACGGTGATGACACCGTTTGGTCCAGGTATTTTGAGCTTGTTGTAGACGAAGCATGGCTTGGCCATGAAGGTGTGGAATATATCGCGGCCAAATATGACGTGGTACACGCTCTTGAAGGGGACCACCTCAAAGGTCATGCGTTCTTAGTGGTAATTATTGACATCGCCAAAAGCGACCTGAAGTGTGATGCACCCAAGGGACCGAGCCTCCCGACCAGGAACTACGCCGTGGAAGATGGTGTTGGTCCGCCTTAGTTTTGACTCCGTCAAGTTCATCTTTCTGCAATGTATCCAGGTACATAATGTTGATGCTGCTTCCACTATCCACCATGCACTTGGTGAACTCATAGCCGTCAATCAAGGGGTTGATGACCATGGCGTACTGGTTCTCCATAGGGATGAGGTATGGGTGATCCTTCCTATCCCAAGTAATTGGAATATCCGACCAGCATAGGAATTGTGGAACTGGGGAAGAGTGGCCATCAGTATCCTCATAGAGGTGTTCTGTTGTCGGATGGTGGGGGTGCCAAGGGAAGTGTGGAAAACTGCCGCCTTCTTCTAGAAGGGGTTCTTGCCCTTGTCGTCGCCCTTGGCGGCGTGCTTGGGTTCAACATCCTCGTCCATGTCACTTGAATCCTTGGACTCCTCTTACTTCTTCTTCCCCTTTCCCTTTCCTCGCGGTATATTCTTCTCACTTTGCTTGTAGCCGGACTCTGGGTCCTCCTTGAGGTCATTGACGAACTTGCAGTGGCGATTGGTGTGGGTGTCCTTGCCGCTGGCGTCGAGGTGTACGAGGCACGACATATCATGGTACTCCTCGTAGGTTTGGGGAACGCGGAGCGCTACCGAGGTAGTTTCACTTCCTCGCTGCTACCCACGACCAGCTCCCCGCCCTCGACCACGTTGTCCGCCATCACCTCGTCCTGCGAATGTCATAGCGACCATGTCGGGAGTTTGCTATTCTTCTGGTGTGGTTTTACGCTTTGTGTTGCTGTTCCTCCGATCTTGAGTTGGAACGGCCGTTGTCGGCAGAGAGCCGCGCGCATCATCATCGACAGCTGCGAACTCACTGGCCAACTAAGTCATCTGGTTCAAGTCTAGATGGTGATTGTCCTGCAAGCGCTTCAGCTTATGTCGGAGCAACGTGCCTCTTTCCAACCCATCGATGAAGGCGGCCATGGCGGTCTGAGCGTGCACTCCTGCGCAGGAATTCTTCATATCTAGCCAGCGGGAGAGGTAGGCGCGAGATTTCTCGTCTTTCTCTTGCACGCACCGCTGTAGAACGCCAACAATGCAGGGAAGTTTGTACGTACCCTCGAAGTTCTTGGTGAACGCTTCTTGCATGTCCAACCAATTGCAGATGGATCTTTTCGACAAGTCATCAATCCATTGATGGGCTGTTCCCGCCAACATCAATGGGAGGTACTTGACGGCGACGTTGGGGGTTACCCCCGGCGATCTCTACCGCGTTGTTGTAGTCCTTCAACCATGTTGCTGGCTTGGCGGTGCCATCATAGGGCTTGATGGTCTTGTCAATCTGGAAACCTTTGGGGTAAGTTGCGGACCGTATCACAGGTCCAAAGCAACATGGTCCCAGGTATGGTCCTTCCCAGGCCTCGTGGATCTTGTCTCTCCGCGAACATGCGTCGTATGGCTCCGGCCTTATTTTCTTCTTGCCAACAGGGGATGGGCTACGTGCACAACGTAGACCCCCTCCACCATGGTGGCTGCTAGGTGGCGACGGAGGCGGAGGTGGCAGTGGGTTAGCCTTCTTGCTGTTACCCTCCTACGACGCCTCACGCTTGTCGCGGTTTCTTGTCAGACGCGGAGGGTCATGGCGTGACCTGCTCTTGTGTCCTTGGTTGCGCTCTCCGTCATGACAGGTCTGCTCCGTGTTGTCGCGCATGACGATGCCGCTCTGCCTTGGCGGGGGCATATCCGTATGATGGTGAGCCTTGGTGTCTTCGCGATGTCGGGTTGAGCGGGGCGATGGCGATGGGCGATGAGGTTGGGCCTTACCTCTCTGGTTGGAGGATATGGGGATAGCATCCTTCCTGTTGCGCGCATCCCTCCGTCTTCGTTCTAACGAACCCGTCTGAGACCTGACATCAAGAGGAGATCTGTCCCTTGGTGGCTTATGTTGGCTAGACTGGCAAAACTCTGGGTCAGACTCAAGCCTCTAAGAGGTGGCCTTTTCCTGCTGTTTCACTGCCTTGGCCACTAGGTCATAGTCCTGGTCCACCAACTCAGGCGATCTATCCTGCTCCAGAAGGGTCTTGGCGATGGCGAGGTTGAGGAGAGGAGTGGGCATCACCTGCCTGCCTTCACTGTCAATGTATGGCTTGGCCTATGCCGGCTTCGGGGGAGCCCATCCTAAGTTTCGCCACACACGAGGATCGTTGATGACGCGAGCCGGAGCTTTCTTGGCCTTCTGCTGCTGCAGCAGAGTCTTGTGCTCGGCTTCCATTGCTCTAGCTTTCTCTATGGATTTCTGCGTGTTGACCAGATCTCGATCTAGTTTTGCGCCTTGCTCCACGATGGCCTGCGCTTCCTCAAGCTGGGTCACATTCCGGATATGAGCTACGGTCAGTGGATCTACGAGGAGATTGCCGTACATCACTCTATCAACTGGAGTAACTTGGGCAGCAGCAGACGTAGATACAGGAGGCGGCGGATTTGCGGTGTTGTGGTTGCTCGGACCGGTGCCGAGTTCCTGCGGTTGTTGCACTGGGTTAGGTGGAGGCGGCATGACCTTTGGGCGATCATTGTCGGACGCAACAGGTGGCCCCTTCCCTTTGTCTAGAGCTGTAGGCGGAGCTCGTCCGGGTTGATCTTCATCCATCGCTGTCCCAATGGCGAGGAACACCTCATGGCGTGAGTATTCCTCCTCCATCTCCTGCATGGCAGTGTCTAGCTCCTCTAGGCTGTAATCTATCTCTTCCGAATCTGCACTGAAGTTGTTGTAGAGCGCGTCAATCACAGAGTCAGAGGGTGCTGGGGATTCCTCGATGACGGGGGGTGGAGGTACAACAGGAGCAACGATGACTGGAGGTGGTGGTGCAGCTATGGCGATGGTGGCCGGAGGCGGTGGTGGAGGTGGCTGAATCGGCGGCGCTCCGCCAATGAGCGCAAGGTCTATTTGAGCTGCCTACTCAGCTTCCGCGTAGTTGTTGACGGTGTTCACCATGCTTTTGAAACTAAGGCGTCCTGAAGCCTTCTGCCGCCTTAGATAATGCTAGAGAAGCATACCCTGGTACAATCCTTCCACAAAGTGATACATGGCATCATCATTGGGGTAGTGTGCCAGATCGGCTCGTATGCGAAGCCACCTGGCAAGGTAATCGCAGGGGTTCTCGCCCTCTCTCTGAACGCAACACGCCATATCAAAGATGGTCACCAGTCGGACGAAGTTGGATCTCTGTTGTCCAGACGCACGGGCGAAGCCGGCGGACTTGCACTGATCTTCCACCGTTATATCTAGCATAGGGGCGGTTTGGGTGGGCCTTGAATTTTTCCGATCTTTGCCGGCAAACTCCGAAGAGAGATCCGACATCGATCCTTCCGCGAACTTATCATGCCCATAGGTGGTCCATGCGGGTCTTGATGCTCCTCTGACTCCCAAGGGAACTAGTGCCCGAGTCGGTTTCGCCAATGAAGAGGTGGATGTCTTCGATAGGAACGATCAAGCACCACGTCGGGTTCGTCTTCGCCGGGATCCAGAACTCGTCGGGAGGGACGATTGGAACGTTACCAGAGAAGAGAACACGACCGATGGCTACGGTTTTGCTGATTCTCACGAAGATCTTGGTCCTCGCCCACTGAAGAGCCTGAAGCGCATCTTGCCCCACGGTGGGCGCCAACTGTCGTGGTATTGCCGAAGAGTACGCCATGGAGGGGTCATCATAGTGTGTGTTTAGAGATGTGGGGGAAGGCGGACGGTCAACGGGTACGAGGTAACACAGCTTACCCAGGTTCAGATCCCACGACGGTGGCGGAATCCTACTCCTGCTATAAATCACTATGCGAGGTATGACTAGAAATCCAAAGTTATCGTCTAAGATTGTGGCCCTAAAGGCTCCCATAGGCCCGACTTATATAGTCGCCATGTCCTAGGGTTATAGGGAGAAGTCCTAGCCGGAGAGGTTACCGAGTCCTACACTATCTATTACTAGTCTAGCGTGTCTTGAACTCCAAGGATCTAGGTACGTCGGTGACTACTCTGTAGCCTTCCTTTATCCGGCATGGGCCTCCCTTCTGGATCCATCTAACTGGGCCGCCCAGCAGGCCATGGGCCATGCTACCAACTGTGGGCCACCCGGGTTATCCGGATTGAGGACATGCTACGAGGATACCCATATAGCATATCCCCAACATCCCAAGTGCAGGAGATTCAATTGTATTACCTTTCAATTAGAAAAGATTATCGAACAAATGAGGAGCATAAGGTATTTTTAGCAAATGCAGCAAGTGAAACAATAAAAGCTACAAACATTTTGGGTTTTTGTTTATGCATTGTGGTAAATTAAATTGTGGGTAGTGTAAATAACCAGAAAGTAAATTGCAAGAATGTAAATGCTCTTTTCAGAGAATTCCTAGTCCTCTAAGTGTGCAAGAGGACAAGCTCGAGTGTGTACTTTATATGTGACGAACGTTCCTGCGGGCAACATGGATTCATTTAGCATAAAGATTTCTATAATAGCATGATAAGCATTATATCAAGTTGTATTCCTGGTGCATATAGCCTAAAATAGGTGTAGCCATATACATGCGCAAGTACACCCCTAATGATTGGTCCTAAGGTCATTTACATGTGTAAACAAAGGATTCATTAAGACAAAAATGTCCAACCATCACATAATGTTCTAAGGTCCTCGATCAAGTACCCCCAATAATGCAACTAAAGCCTCAGGAAAAGGTTGTTGTCACTCCCTCTCCTACTCTCTCATTACACTACGGTCAAGCCCTATGATCCCATAATTATGAAGCAACATAGATTCGACCTTCATATGTTACCATCATAGAACCACATAAAATATCAAAACTTGACCCAATACTCATTGCATATTATATAGAAATCATAGACAATTCTTCCTATGGCCCCAGGAACATGGAGAACTACTCACAATGTAGAAACACGATATAGATTGGAGGAATATGGTATAAAACACGATCTAAAATTATAACTTCACAGTAAAATAATGACAAGTTACCAAGCACAATCATGCACAACGCACTAAAACAATATGCATGGTTCAATCTGATCTCAAAATGCGAGAGCTACAAGATGGTTCTTTGAGATGGAGATGGTATTGATGTTGCAGATGAGGTAGATGGTGATGGAGATGCCTTCCCTGTGCCAAGGAAAGGATTGATGATGAAGATGGTGGCAAATTCTCCTTGGCGGCGGCCATAGGACGGCATGATCTTGCCTCTCCCAAGGTGGAAGATTAGCTCTGCCCTGCAGCCGCCTCATAAAAAATGAGGAATACTATGGGTTATAAGGTATTTTCACGAGATGAGGAGGTACGTCAAAAAGTGGAGGCTGAGCCGACACTTGTAGGCAGAGTTGGCCCAGGTGGCGCGTCCACCTGGTGGGTTCGCGCCACTTTGTCCATCTTAGATCACATGGCTGGCCGGTGGCCTCTCTAGGGTATTCGTTTTCTCGAAAAACTTCTGTGGTTTCTTTCCCCAATCAATTTGTGTTCCAGAAGGTCCCCCTAAACTTTAAAATATGAAAGGGAGCGGGGTTCTGCCTCCCATAAATTACATACCAAAATAAGAAACTTTCTAGGAAATTCCCATAAATCATTTAATAATGCATAAATAAAGTAAGAACAATAATAACAATATAACTAGTTATATATGTTGCTATTGTGATAATGCAAAATGCAAGTCCAAGTGTTGAACACAACACTCACAAGTTATATTATCCTCCAAAAAATAAAAATATTTTACAAAAAATATTACTCGAAGTTGTGATTGTGAAATTAAATGAGCTATATGCACATGTTACAATAATGTTGATGAAAAACAAACACTAGCAATTATAAAGAATCTCAAACAAGAGAAAAGGAATGAAATAATCTTATATAATACCTCTTTTTTATGAAGTGTTATCAACACAAATTGAAATTTTATTTCTTATATACAATTTATGTTGAGTAAGCATTGTGTTGATCTTCCCTCGTTTGCAAAACAACTATTAAGCCAGAGACACATACAATGTCAATATTTTCTCCATAAAATAGATAATATTTCAATCGATAAAATGTAATAATAGACATAAAATATTCAAAAGCATGGATGGAACTACACATACTATGATCATTAGTTGTAGTACCGGTTGATCTCTACATCCCAATAGGAAATCATATCATCGTAAAACTTCAAAATTAAATACGGAAATATAGTTCATAATATTATTATGCGTTTTAAAAATTGAAGTATCTAAGAACCTTTTTTACGACCTTCCCCTCTACGGTTCCGTTTCATAGAAATTCCATAATGTCATGTATGGAGCAAAAGCGATGATCATAATATTTATGAAAGTAGTACTGAAATGAGCAGCATAAAATACTTCATTTAGCATATATGCAACTATATAAATCCTCCTGGATATTAGGATGCCATAGAAATAGAAAAACTAAATGTGTCAATGGAAATCAGTATAATATACTAGTAATACAGAAAAAGAAATTTTTTGGTGAGTGGGAGAACTCACAACATTCAATACTTGCATTAATTTAACGCATAGTTGCTAAATAGGATAATAAGCGAGGAATTAAAGAGGGCATATTGATTAGGCTTACCTAAGTTCAAACTAAGGCATATGGAAAAATAAATTACACACGGATAATGCATCATTTGGAAACTGCGTAATATTGAGTTATCTTTATCTTGGACCACACTAGTGGAAACGAGGCCTTTGGTTGAGCCTGGAAATGGTCTTTAACACCGGTTCTTCTACGAACCGGTGTTAAAGGGGGGGGCGTACCAGCGTGGCCCGTGTAGGAAAAAGGGGCCCCCTTTAACACCGGTTCGTGGCACGAACCGGTGTTAAAGGCCCCTGCACCAGTGGACTGCGCCCCCCCTTTAACACCGGTTCGTGGCTTGAACCGGTGTTAAAGGGGGGCAATATAACACACTGCAGCCCACACCCCTCTCTTCCATTTTTTCACTCTCTCATTTTGGAGCCTAGCAAGAGGGTGTGAGGTGTGCTAGTTTGTGTTTTTTCTTATGCACAAGAGGTGTTCGGTGAAATGCCCGAGAGCTCAAAATAAGTTTTCTCATTGCTCTTTCCTTCTTGGTTGAGTTCGGCAACTATCCTTTCATGTTTCATTGATGTACTATATATAAATGGTCATCTCCTTCTTAATTTTTGATATATACTATATATTAATGTAGATGAACCGGCAATGGATGTACGGTGACCGACGCACTTCCGAGTACATTACGAACCTCCAAAATTTCATCGTTGTGGCTAATGCAAACCATGGTCACAATGGTTTTATGTGTTGTCCGTGTGTTCACTATCAGAACAAGAAAGACTACTCAAATACCAGAACCATTCACGCCCACCTGCTTCGATCCGGTTTCATGCCTAGCTATAATTGTTGGACCAAGCACGGAGAAAAATGGGTTGTGATGGAAGACAACGAAGAAGAAGAGGATGATGACAACTATCATAATATATATCCTGAATATGATGATACTGCAACGGGGGTAAATAATGAAGATCAAGAGGCAGCAGATGGGCCCGCTGATGACGATCTTGGTCGGGCCATTACTGATGCAAAGGAAGAATGTGAAACTAAAAAGGAGAAGGAGAAGCTGGAGAAGATGTTAAAGGATCACAAAACATTGTTGTACCCAACTTGCGAAGATGGCCACAAAAAGCTAGGTACCACACTGGATTTTCTGCAATGGAAGGCAGAGAACGGTGTGACTGAGAGCGCATTTTCAAAGTGTTTGGTAAAAATGAAGAATATTCTTCCAAGAAATAATGAGTTGCCCGACAGTACATACCAAGAAAAGAAGGTTGTCTGCCCTCTAGGATTAGACGTGCAGAAGATACATGCCTGCATTAATGACTGCATCCTCTACCACGGTGAGAAGTACGAGAATTTGGATGCATGCCCGGTATGCACTGCACAGCAGTATAAGATCAGACGAGACGATCCTGGCGATGTTGAGGGCGAGGCCCCTAGGAAGAAGGTTCCTGCCAAGGTTATGTGGTATGCTCCTATAATACCACGGTTAAAACGTCTCTTCAGAAATAAAGAGCATGCCAAGTTGTTGTGATGGCACATGGAAGACCGTAAGAAAGACGCGATGTTGAGACACCCCGCTGATGGGTCACAGTGGAGAAAAGTCGAGCGAGAGTACCCGGACTTTGCACGTGACGCAAGGAACTTAAGGTTTGGTCTAGGTACAGATGGCATGAATTCTTTTGGTGAGCAGAGCTGCAGTCACAGCACCTGGCCTGTGACTCTATGTATCTATAACCTTCCTCCTTGGTTGTGCATGAAGAGGAAGTTCATTATGATGCCAGTGCTCATCCAAGGCCCGAGGAAACCCATCAACGACATTGATGTGTACCTAAGGCCATTAGTTGAAGAACTTTTACAGCTGTGGGCCAAACCAGGTGTACGTATGTGGGATGAGCACAAAGGGGAGCCATTTGACCTACGAGCATTGCTTTTCGTAACCATCAATGATTGGCATGCTCTTAGTAACATTTCAGGGCAGACAAACAAGGGATACAATGCATGCACACACAGTTTAGATGAGACTGAAAGTGTATATTTGGATAAATGTAAGAAGGTTGTGTACCTAGGGTATCATCGTTTTCTTCCGAACCTGCATCCAGTAAGAAAGAAAGGCAAGCATTTAAAACGTCCGGCAGAACCCCGGAGGAAGCTTGTCCTCCGTACTGGTGAGGAGGTATTTGGTATGGTCAAGGACCTAGAAGTAATCTTTGGAAAAGGTCCTGACAGTCTATCTGTTCCGAATGACGATGTCGGACACACGCCCATGTGGAAGAAGCAATCTATATTTTGGGACCTACCCTATTGAAAAGTCTTAGAGGTCCGCTCTTCAATCGACGTGATGCACGTGACGAAGAATGTTTGTGTGAACCTGCTAGTCTTCCTAGGAGTGTATGGGAAGACAAAAGATACACCGGAAGCACCGAAGGACCAGCAATGTCTGAAAGACCCTGAAGAGCCTATGCATTATGAGAACGAGAAGGGTAAACGATGCCACTTAAATCTTGCCAGCTACGCTCTTAGCAAAGCAGAGAAGGAAATATTTTTTGAATGCCTGAGCAGTATCAAGGTCCCGTCTGGCTTCTCGTCGAATATAAAGGGAATAATAAATATGGCAGAGAAAAAATTCCAAAACCTGAAGTCTCATGACTGCCACGTGATTATGACACAATTTCGTCCGATTGCATTGAGGGGGCTTCTACCTGAAAATGTTCGAGTACCCATTGTGAAGCTATGTGCATTCCTCAATGCAATATCTCAGAAGGTAATCGATCTAGAAAGCCTACCAGGGTTACAGACAGATGTGGCCCAATGTCTTGTCAGCTTTGAGTTGGTGTTCCCACCATCCTTCTTCAATATTATGACGCATCTCCTGGTTCACCTAGTAGAAGAGATTGCCATTCTCGGTCCTGTATTTCTACACAATATGTTCCCCTTTGAGAGGTACATGGGAGTCTTAAAGAAATATGTTCATAACCGTGCTAGGCCAGAAGGGAGCATATCCAAGGGGTATGTAACAGAGGAGGTCATTGAGTTCTGTGTTGATTTTATTCCTGACCTTAAGGCGATTGGTGTTCCAGAATCACGACATGAGGGGAGAATACATGGAAAAGGCACCCTAGGATGTAAAGCAATGATATGTAGGGACGACGGGCATTCTCTCAATCAAGCACACTACACGGTTTTACAAAGATCTATCTTGGTTGCCCCGTATATCAATGAACACAAGAATTTAATACGCCTCAAACACCCGGGACAGTCTGATGAATGGATTATAAGTGAACACATGGCGAGTTTTGGCGGCTGGCTGCAAAGACTTCTCACGAATAACACCACTGTTGGGGATCAGCTGTACTTGTTTGCTAGGACACCATCTTCGACTGTATGTACTTTCCAAGGGTATGAGATAAATGGGAATA
Organism: Avena sativa; assembly: GCA_916181665.1. Classification (NCBI taxonomy): domain Eukaryota; kingdom Viridiplantae; phylum Streptophyta; class Magnoliopsida; order Poales; family Poaceae; genus Avena; species Avena sativa. The sequence goes on from OV702296.1 coordinate 17,242,358, forward strand.
CATTTTACACGATAGGCCAAGATAAAAAGAGCACCGACCAAAATAGTGGTGTCCGCTTCGATGCAACAGAACACAATGGGCAAAAGACCACGTATTATGGGTTCATAGAGGAGATATGGGAACTTGACTATGGACCTAATTTTAAGGTCCCCTTGTTTCGACGCAAATGGGTCAAGCTAACAGGAGGAGGGGTTGAGGTAGACAAGAAGTACGGAATGACAACAGTGGATCTCAACAATCTTATGAAGGTAGAAAAGAACTTAGACGAACCATTCGTCTTAGCCAATGATGTGGCTCAGGTTTTCTATGTGAAGGACATGTCTACCAAACCGAAAAAAAAGAAAAAATAAGCAAACAGATACATCACACGATGAGCCAAAGCGTCACATAGTTCTTTCAGGGAAAAGAAACATCGTGGGACTGGAGGACAAGACAGACATGTCAGAAGATTATAATAAGTTTGATGAAATTCCTCCCTTCAGAGTGAAGACTGACCCAACTATCCTGTTAAACGGTGCTGATACTCCATGGTTACGACCGACGCGATCATAAGATTGACTATATGTATTAATTGAGCCATTTTTGGCACACATATGTATCTCAACATGGAAATCAATGTCATATTTCTTCTATTAACAGTATATGTATTAAATGAGCCATTTTTCTTCCTGCTATTTTTCTTCCCGCCGTTTTTTCCAGTCAGTTCTTCCCTCCAGCCATTTCTCACTATATATATGTAGGGTTGGCCTCCATTGTCATTGCACATCTCTAGACTCATATCTGCAACCTCATCACTCTTTCCCATGGCTTCCACCGTAGCACTAACCCCCAGGGAGGCAGAGGCGCTTTCGCCTCGAACTACCCATGCCCGCCGGGCTACTATGTCCCCATCGGCTGGATGCTGAGCGCCGGAGGCGTGCCGATTCCTCCTGTCCCTCTAGGTGTGGCGCGCCGGATGGCCATCACGAACCACTACTACTTCGAGCTCACGCTAGAGCAGCGGAGGAATCCCAGATGGCATCCCGACTATTTCCCTACTTGGGAAGCCTTCTTTGGGGATCGGCGTGAGAGGGCGCTCGCCAGGAACGAGGAGGACTGCCCACCTCCTCCGAACTTCAACGAGGCCGGCCGTCGGCTATGGTGGCGCGGTCGGACTCTCAAGAGCGTCATGGCCTACGAAACTGCCGCCGACTCTAACCCCCGTCTGCGCTACCCTCAAGTCCAGCCCACGCATACTCAGCCTTCAAGGTTCAATTACGGCGACCCTGACGATGACAGCGACGATGGTGGCGGTGAGTACGACGACTATAGTGCCGAGTATTACAGGTGTAGGTAGGAGCATGACTGAATCACTCCAACATTCCGAAACAGGTTCGGCCGATTGTGACTTAATCTGGCCATATATCTTAATTTTCAGTTCTTTTATGTATCTTAATTTTCAGTCGTGCTTTATGTAACTTACTGTTAGTTGCATTCTGTATTTTAATTCCAGTCCTATCTCATTCACAAAATGACCTATCTCATTCGAGGTTTCTTGGCTTTCGGGTCAAATGACCAATGTTATGGCTAGAATCAAGGCATAGTTTGTGATAATGTGGCCATATTGTGCATACATGTGCATCATGGCATGGCAAACAATTTTGCAAGAGGAAGTTTTCTTTTTTGTCGCACCAAAAAGGCATTTTCCATTTTTCGAGCATAAAAAACGGACGGTTTTGTTAAGCAACCACCAAATGGCTAATTCAAAAAACCACCACCACATTTTACAAAATTACTAGATCACCTTATATGGACAATATACCAACAGGGGGATCTGAAACCTTTCCGTCCACCTCTGGTGAAAAAGACAAATTCCTGCCGAATCGGTAGGAAGTGGGTCAGATATGAACTACAGGTACATGATACGATGCTCATGATTTTTTACAAAAATCATTTTTAGGTTCACAATATGCTATTTTATCAAAAATCCAATGCAAGTTGAGCGAGGCTTGGCCCCGAGCTAAGAATCTTCATGCCCGTTGTTCGACAAAGTTTGACGATAGTTTAAAACGGGGATAAAAAATTAAAAAAAGATCGAAACAGTGCGAAACCTTCGCGTGGTGTTATATTATGTGACATAGTTAGAAGGAAAAATATCAAACTTGGTATATTGATTATGTCTCAAAAAAATCTTCACAAAATGACCTATCTCATTCGAGGTTTCTTGACTTTCGGGTCAAATGACCAATGTTATGGCTAGAATCAAGGCATAGTTTGTGATAATGTGGCCATATTATGCATACATGTGCATCATGGCATGGCAAACAATGTTGCAAGAGGAAGTTTTTCTTTTTGTCGCACCAAAAAGGCATTTTCCATTTTCCGAGCATAAAAAACGGACGGTTTTGTGAAGCAACCACCAAATGGCTAATTCAAAAAACCACCACCACATTTTACAAAAATACTACACCACCTTATATGGACAATGAACCAATAGGGGTTCTGAAACCTTGCCGTCCATCTCTGGTGAAAAAGACAAATTCATGCCGAATCGGTAGGAAGTGGGTCAGATATGAACTACAGGTACATGATACGATGCTCATGATTTTCTACAAAAATCATTTTTAGGTTCACAATATGCTATTTTTTCAAAAATCCAATTCAAGTTGAGCGAGGCTTGGCCCCGAGTTAAGAATCTTCATGCCCGTTGTTCGACAAAGTTTGACGATAGTTTAAAACGGGGATAAAAAATTAAAAAAGATCGGGTTAGATTCCTTTTTAGATGCTTAATATTTCTTATGTTCAAAGTTTTAGGGTTTGTCTATTTTATTTTTGTTTGAATTGAATAATCAAAATTTATATGTAAGTGTTTTAATCATTTTGAAAAATTTCATCTAAAGTAAATATAAAATATTTTTACATGAATGGATAGATATTATTTTTCTGAAAATTATGATATATTATTCATATTTTTCTGAGTTGAAATGAAAAAGATATGAATTTTCTAAATTCATATCCTATTTTTTGAATTAAAAATGCCCCCACCCCTTTAATGCATGAAATAAATGCCCCCCCTTTAACACCGGTTCCAGCCACGAACCGGTGTTAAAGGGGGGGCGTTATAATGCACGCCTTCCTCTCTTCCTTCTTCCCCCCAGCCAGATCAAAAAACGCGTGCGCATAGGAAAGCAGAGGAGAGACGCGCCGTCGTCGTCCGGCCGTCGCCGTCCAGCCCTCGCCGTCGCCATCCCGCGGGAGCGTCGTTACCCCCTCGCCGCATGCGAGCCGTCGCCGTACGTCCGTCGCCGTGTCCACGTACGCCCTCGCCGTCGCGCCCTCGCCGTCCAGCCGTACGTTGTCGTCGCCCTCGCCCTCGCCATCGCCCTCACCGTACGTATGTCGTCCACGCCCTATCCGCCCCCTCCCCCTCGAACTCTCGCCGAGCAGGGTGTTGGTGCATGCATCGGCGGCGTGCACCCTGCCCAGGTTCCTCACCGGCGCCCTGCCACCCCCACCGCCCACGGTGGCCAAGGGCCGTGACTCCGCCTCATGAGACGCCGTCCAAGCCCGTGACGCCACCACCGGCAACCCTGTCCAAGCACGTGACGTCGCCTCTCCACCGGCGAGACCGTCCTAGCACGCGCGTAGTTGTAGTACTTCTTCTCGGAGGTCCACGAGGCCACGGCGTCCGACGCGTTCCAGGCTATATCGGCCGAGCCCCAGAAGATGTTCTCCCCCTACGGCCCGCCAGAGTGCTGGAGCTTGCAGTCGGCTTTACGCATGTGTCGTGGGGGCTCACGAAGTCCGACGGAGCGTTCTGCGCCGCGCACGGCGTGCCGACGGCCGCAGCCATGGCGAACGCGAGAGAGGCGGACGGCAGAGAGGCGCTCCGTCGCGGGGTCGTATGTTTCCAAACCGAAGGGGTACCGGCGAATCGCAAATAAAATACCACTAGGCCAAAATTTGCAAATAAAATACCATTGAACTCAGTAGAACAAGTGGCATATGTGTATGTATATTTGTATGTGTATGTATATATGTATATTGTATTGTATGTGTATTGTATATGCATGTGTATATTTTGTGCCACGCCGACGACCACTGCCACCATTATGCCATCGACCTTGACCTCCTCTGTCCTCGCTGAGCCCATGTCGTGCTGGTTCAAACGCACACCCCCATGCATCTCGGCCCTGCTCTCGCCCTAGCGCCACCACCTCTCGTTGTCAATATAGCATTATAATAACCATGCTATGTTAATCAACTTTCATGACAAGTTAATAAGAAGAAGTAAATGTACCCTCTCATATGAATCCGGGGTTTCTCCGAATTAGGGTTTGTAATGACCAAGCATGTATTAGGGTTACATTTCAATACTTTTAACCTGTCATATCATCATCTTTGCTTGAGCATTTCAATAGATGTATTACTGATATTTGTGTGATCATATTTTGTTTTAGAAACTATGAATTCACTCAGTAGAAACCTTGAAGATGAAGAAATAATGGAGAACATGATCCACGAGGACACCTCACAATATCTGAACTTGGAGGGACATGATGCACTACTAGGAAAAGGGCTATAGGTAATCCACACATCCGTGGCTCACATGGTTGAAGTGCCCCACGGGTAAAATAGGCGTGGCTCACCTGTGGGTAGTGCCCTACTAGTAACTAGAACAACTGTAGCTCACCTGTGAGATAGATTGGATTTGCAGCACGACGGCGTGGTGCTTATGGTGGAGAGTTTCTCCGGCAGGGCTTCGCCTACGCGCAATCGGGAGAGAGAGAGAGGTGGAGGGGCAGCAGTTGGACGGCGGCAAGGGTTGGAGTGGGGGGAGGCTGCGCCCCTGCCCTCCTTATATAGGGGGCTGGCTGGACCCTTGACCCCTCCTCCAAGCCCTAGGGCGGCGGCCCAAGGGGTGGAGTGGGGGGCAAGTCATCCCCCCTCTTCTGGAAGGTTCCCTTAGGGTTTCCCCTAAGGGCTGGCCTATAGAACTCATCCAATCCCTACCATCCCCATAGCCTATAGCGGGAGATTACTCACTCATGGATGAAGGAAACACGAATGGTTGATGGAGAGGCGTTGTTGATGATGATGACGATAATCCTCTCCAAATTCCCTGTCCCGGCAGGGTGCCAGAACGGAGTTTCTGGTTTCGAATCGTGGTTTCTTGTGGTGGCGGCGCAACGGAACTCTTTCTATAAAAATATCGAACGCCTCTCGGTTTTAGGTCAAGAGGCATTTTATAGGCCGAGGGGGTGCCTGGGGCAGCCACACCCCCTCTAGGCGCGGCCTTGGCCCACCCACGTGGCAGCGGGGTGTGGGCCCCTCGGGCCTCCCCTCCATCTCTTACTCTGGCTCCGTGAGTCTTCTGGTGAAATAGGATTTTTGGCATATTTTCCGGGATTTTTTCTGATAGTTGATTTTCTGCACAAAAACTAGACACCAAGGTAATTCTGCTAAAAACAGCTCTAGTCCGTGTTCGTTTTATCCAAATCACACAAGTTTAGAGGAGAAACAATATCAAAAGTATTCGGGAAAGTAGATACATTTTGGATGTATCAACTCCCCCAATCTTAGCTTATTGCTTGTCCTCAAGCAATTCAGTTGAAAACTGAGTGCGATAAATAACTTTCACGAACACATTTGCTTCATATGATATATACATTCTCAGCACATGAGTAGATACTTAAACCATTCATAATAAGGAGTATGCAACTAAGTCTACTCAATATTAATTTCAAGCTATGAAGAGAAACCTACTCAATAATAATAAGTAGCATGAAACATAAACATAAGCAACATTGCAATGCTCATAATAAGGTATGATGGAATGGTATCTCGCTTGCATTTATTTGTAGAGCACAATATAAATGCCAAGGCACCTCTAAAGTTCAAGTAAAGACTAGAAGTATAAAGATATCAGAGGTACAAGCATCAAAGTCGTGACATAATTAACCAAGTTTTGAGACAAACACAAGAATGACAACTATGCTCTCAATAAGGTGCTCATAGAATAAGTGGTGACTCAACAAGGAGGTGAAAAGCTTTTGAAAGGTTTGAAAGGCTTCCAAATGCTGAAAGTAAGGTACTCATTATCTTTGAGATCTCATTTCCCCTATCATAGGAATCTTTATATGATTAAGGTGAAAGTGAGGTCCAATATGAGTTATATGCTTGATAGACCATAAACTGGAATCTCATGTCCCTTGAGTTACCTGTAAGATCTTGTCATTGTAAATACATGCATATCATACAGAACCGCCAACAAGGTGCTCCTTGCACATGATACATAAGCTATCCCCTGATCAAAATGACAAGGAAAGCAGACAATGAGCATCTCGACGATCTTTCTATTTGCTATTTGCATGGTTTTTTATTGAGGATGCTTCACAGATTGATCATTATGGTATGCTGCAAGTTTCCACCATGATTAGGCATGGTTTAGGCTAGAGGCCTAGGCGTTTCTCTAACACATATATATAACTCCATGGACTTACAAGCTCCCCTTTTATTTCGTACCGACGACATCCGCAAACAAAAGAGCATGATATCAACTGGATATGTATCCACAAGTGTTGAAAGCGTTCCCCGTGACAACACGGTTCTACCAACTCCCAGCCTATAATTTGCAAGCATATAACTTTCATGGACAGTCACAATAGTTCAAGATTATTAAGTGCAAGAAATAAAGTGTGCCATCAAGTTCGTGAGAGCTTTACTAACTAACTTTCTCAAAATAGTCAAACATTTTATTTGGAAAAAACAAGGCATAGTGAATATGCACAGAATTAGCAAATGATGCTAATAGGTAGGTATGGTGAACACTTTTGACAATATTGGTTTTGGGGAGTTGGATGCACAAGTAGAGATCATACTCAGTGCAAGTGAAGGCTAGGAATAGAGAGGGAGCGACAAACGAGAGAGCAATACATGCTTTCAACAAAACAAGACTAATTATGGCATGAAAATGATACAAGAACTCTGAGGCAAAATAAATCATGGAGGCTTAGTGACTATTGTTTAGTCATATGCATGCGTTAGCATGTGCCATGTCGATTCTGATGTAACATTCAAAGGGGGATACCACAATATCATACCAAGTTATGAATAAAACGATGCAAGCAAACACTCATATGACATGCTACAAACTATTAGCAAGATAGATCTAATCATAAGAGAGCAAGAACTACTAAGCATCCATAGATAACATACACCTCACATGAACAGACTAAACATGCTCACAATGATGATTTTATGTACAAAAATGAAAAAAATAGAGTTCGTTACCAGCCTCTTACCACACCTTAAGTTGTCTTAATCTTCATTATTGCCCTTCACTTTTGTGACTTGAATAATAACACGAAACCAAACTCCACTGAGGACTGTTGAACCCTGCAAAGAACTTCACAAAACCAAAGAAGAACAACAAATATTTTTGGTGTTTTCGATTTTTTTAAAGCAAGCAAACAAAGCAAAAACAAACAAGGCAAACCAAAGCTAAAAAGCAAAGAAACAAACCAAGAGAAACAACGAAAATATTTTTGGTATTTTTGTGTTTTGAGTAAGGAGAACAAAAACCAAAAAGAAAGTGAAACATGGATATACAAAGAACAGACGAAAAATGATATATAGATGAGTGTGATGTCGGTATACATCCCCCCAAGCTTATGCTTTTGTCCTAAGTGGGGCTCAATCCCATGGTGCCCAAGAAGGTGCACCTCCGTAGTATGTAGAGGACGCCCCTTCGTCTTGGTAGGAGCTCGAGGACTCCCCTGTGTAGTGCACAGATGGGCGTATGAGGGAGCGTCCCCCTGATAGTGTCCAGTGAAACCAAGAATGCGTAGCTTGTCATCCAGCTCCTCCTTGGATCGTGAAAAAGGTCCCTGAGGAATACTGAACAAAGTGGATTGGGGTAGAGGGATCTCTCTCTCTTCCCCGTCAATAAACAACATTCTATAAACCAGGCTCTCAAGGGTAGAGCCAGCAGTGACAAAGTGATGCGCTTTCATAGCAGCAAGATCAAGCCTGTGAGGGGCCAAAACTGTATCATTTGGATCAACAGCAAGGTCCAAGGTAGCAACAACACGTGCATCAATAATCCCCCATAAATGGGTCCCTTAGAAGCTAAGTGACGAGCAATGAGAGAACCAAGATTGTACTTAGTTTCATTGTTGAGCGCAGCATCTATGAAGGCCAAATAATAGTTGGAAATATTACTAGTGTTCTCCCTACCAAGAACACTAGTGGAAAGATAGTAAGCAAAGTACCTAATAGCTGGAGTTGAATATTTCTTATCTTTTCCTCTTTGAGCTCTACGGTCATCATCATTAGTTATCCCGCGGTAGAGCTCCAAAAAATCAGCAGGTTGAGCTGGAATCTTCTTCGCCGACACAGCTGTACCAAGTCCCAGGGCCTCACAAAATTTCTTTAATGTCATAGTGTAAGACCTGCCATAAATTTCCAAAGACACATCTGGTTTGAACATGCTGTTAGCAAAAGAGAAGCTCTCCACAAATGTTTTAGTGAGCGTAGCATATTGCATGCTCTCATCCTGCATATAACTTGTTAGTCCAACCCTCGGAACCAAGGTTAGAAAATCCTCAAGAATCCAGCATCCTGCAAGAAGGTTGGGCAAAGAAAGGTGAAAGGGTGTGCATACCCCTCATCTCCCTCGTCGCCAAATCACGGAGTAATGAGATGCTCATTGTATGAAGGCCTGGCTCGGGAGGATGATCTTGAATTCCTTGTCCTTCTAGGTGCATCACTCTCAAATATTTCACCAAAGGTGTGGTTGTCCATGACAACTCTTTTTTTTCAAGGAGCAATCCCTCCAAAAATCAGCAGCAGAGATGGCCTGAGCAAGGAGATCGAAAATCGGGAGAAAGAACAGCAAGAACTCAAGCTTGAGAAAGTTTTCCGGTCTTTTTTGGCAGAGAGAAAGAATATGGCTGGGAGGAGGCACCTTGGAGGGGCCCATGTGGGCCACACCCCACCCAGGCGTGCCCATAAGGGGTGTGCTGGCCTGGGGTGGCCCCCCGGGTCACTCCAGGTGTACCTTAACCCCTTTTTTCGAGGAAAAATTTATTTTGAATTTTCTGGGATTTTTCAGGAAACTTTATTTTTGGCCAATTTTCTAGGTATGAAAATTGATTTTCTCGCAGAAACAGACTTTTTTCAGAAGAAGCAAAAGCAAAAAACAAACAAACTACAAAAGTTAAGACACTCTAACAAACAAACAACTAGCAAAACTAAAGCTAAAAGATAAAAAAGCAAAGACTAGGAAAGAGAAAAGTATAAGGGAGAAAGAATAACCATAGTGAAAACATTATTTTGTTCATTAAAATCCTTTTGTCAACAAGGTTGATAATGTCTTGTTACCAAAAAAATATTATATGAGACAAAAATTTGTATTCCACCAAGTTATTATGTTACCTCAATCTTTTGCTCAATGGTCCCAATCATAATAGTTTCAAAACTTTCTTGTGGAATGGGACAATATATTTCTCCAACCTTAATGCTCTCAATATTTTCAATGGAATTCAGGCAAAATATCTTAGCAACCTTCTTGGGGAAATAGACAGTATGCTATTTCTCATTAATATTAAATGTTTCTTCTACTTGATTACAATTGATGACAGCTCCTGTAGTATTAAGAAAAGCTCTCCCAAGAATAATAGACATATTATCATCTTCAGGCATTTGAAGCACAACAAAATCAGTTAAAACCAAGAAATTATGAGCCACTTGAACTGGAACATCATCACATATACCAACAGTAATAGTAGTTGACTTATCAGCCATTTGCAAAGATATATCAGTTGGTATCAATTTTTCTAGCTGGAGTCTCTTATAGAGAGAAAAAGGCATAACACTAACTCCAACTCCCAAATCACATAAAGCAGTTCTAACATAATTATTCTTAATAGAGCAAGGAATAGTTGTTATAACTGGATCACCAAGTTTCTTTGGAACCTTATCATTGAAGGAATAATTAGCAAGCAAAGTGGAAATTTCCTCATTAGGAATCTTCCTTTTATTAGAGACAATATCTTTCATATACTTTGAATAAGGAGGCAACTTAATAGCATCAGTCAAGGGAATTTGCAAAAATAAAGGTTTCATCCACTCACAAAACTTTTTGTAGTGTTCTTCCTCCTTTGACTTGTGTTTCTTACCTAGAAAAGGCATAGGTTTCTGCACCCAAGGTTCTCTCTCTTTACCATGTTTATTAGCATTAAAATCTTCCTTTGTGTATCTAGTGTTCTTAGTGTGTTTCTCAGGATCTTCCTCACCTTCCTGTTTATCAGGAGAATCATCAACATTACCACTCCCAGTTTTAGCATCAGAGACAGATATACTATTAGGATCTATAGCAGGTTCAAGGGGCCTCAACTATTCTATGTTTCTTCTTCTTTCTCTTACAAGGACTACCACTATCAACCTGTTGGGAATCCTGCTCAACTCTTTTAGGGTGTCCTTCAGGATATAAAGGATCTTGAGTAGCTATACCACTCCTAGTTCTAATTCCATAAGCATGTTTATCTCCTAAGGCATTAACTAGCATATCCTTTTGTACCTTAACAAGTTGATCAATTTGATTTTGAACCATTTGAAAGTGTTTATAAAGCATTTTAATAAAATTAGAAGTTCTTTCCACAATATCTTTCAACTCTTTAATAGCTCTAGAGTTTTCCAATAAATGATTCTGAACTTGTTTATTAAAATTACCTTGTTTAACAATAAAAATGTGAAGTTCCTCTAAACATTGATTAGGAGGTTTACCATAAGGAATATCACCTTCATCTAAGTGTTGGAGAGAGTGTACCTCAATAGTAGATGAGTGGGGAATTGGCTTACATAATTCTTCTATAGGAGGTTGATTCTTCACATCTTCATCTCTAATACCTTTCTTCGTTAGACACTTCTTAGCTTCCTTCATCACTTCATCATTTAATGCAATAACTCCTATCTTCTTTGGTGTTGGTATTGGAACTGGTTTAGGCACAACTTGTTCAGGAGTAATGGGCTCAGGTATATTTAGCTTAGTTGAAGTCCAATCATCATAATTCTTGCTTATTTTAGCCATTAATTATTCCATATCTATAGGAGTTCTTTTCCTGAAAACACAATCAGCAAAGCTATCTAGGTATGTCCTAGAGTCATCAGTTAGTCCATTATAATAAATATCAAGAAGCTCATTTTTAGGTAATGGACATCCAGGATGTGCATGAATCAAGGCACAGAACCTTGTCCATGACTCTAGCGATTTCTCTTCTTCTCCCTGTTTAAAATCAAAAAGTCTCTGCAAAGCAGCATATCTAGCACTGGGAGGAAAATATTTCTGGAAGTAAGAATCAAACAAACACTCAGGGCTATCAATGGAACTAGGAGGTAATCTATTAAACCAAGCCTTAGCTTCTTCTTTTAGTGAAAAAGGGAAGATCTTAGTAACAAAGTACTTGTGCATCTTAAAATCATCAGAGAATAAAGAACTCATAGTAGAAAGCTCATTCATATGAGCCACAACACTCTCATTTTCAGTCCCACAAAAAGGTTCTTTCTCAACAATGTCCAAATAGGATAAATTAAGAGAAAAATCATAATATTTATCTTTAATATCTATGTGAGATGTGGCAAACTTAGGATCAGAGGACAACTTAGGAATAATGGTACGTCTTGCAAGGATCCTCTTAATAGCACTAGTACCATGTGTGTTTCGGCACTTTTCAACAAATTCATCAGTGAACTCAATGTAACCATCATTAATATCATATCTCTCTCTAGACTCAGGTGAGCTAACAGGTGTAACAGTGTCTTCACTAGGAGTTTCAGTATTTCCTAGACTAGCCATAGTAGCATCAAGGAAAGGACCTAATGAACCACTTGCATCAAGCCAATAGAAGTAACATCATGAGTATCAAAAGCAGTTTCAGATTCAACAATAGTAGCAGTGTGTGTAGCATGAATATGTGGTGGTGGAATAACAAGCTTACTTACAACAGATGGTGAATCAAGAGCAGCAGAGGTGTTTAGGACTGTACCTCTTCTTGTAGTGGATGGTAAAATAGGAAACTTTCCATCGTGATACTTACCCATGATGAAAGGAGTAGGAGTGAACAATAATAGATCCAAGTGAACTTACAAATAAAGCTATGCTCACCGGCAACGGCGCTAGAAAATAGTCTTGATGACCCATAAGTATAGGGGATCGTAATAGTCTTCGTGGGTAGTATTACCCAATTTTTTGATTCTATACAAGGGGAGCCAAAGAATACTTGAAGCCTTAACACCTGAGTTGTCAATTCAGCTGCACTTGGAAATAGTTCTTGCTCACAAAAGTTTATCAGTAGCAAAAGCAAAGCAACAACAACAGTAGAACAAGAGAAGTATTAACAGTAGTAGCAGACAGTAGGATTCAAGTGCGACATGCATAGGGATGGATGGACGGGCGTTGCTTGGATGAGTCTAAACATGTAACTTCAAGATCTAGGGCATTGTAGATAAATAATAATAAGCATCCAAGTACTAAACAATCCTAGGCATGTGCTCCATATATAGTCATACGTGCTTGCAATGAGAACTTGCACAACATCTTCTGTCCAGCTAGCCCGTTGCAGCGGGGCCTCAAGGTAACTACTGGTAATTAAGGTGATCCTTTTAATAGAGCATCGGAGCAAAGCATTAACACTCTATGAACACATGTTATCCTCACATCATAGCTGATGCATCGTTGAGTTGATGTAGAGGCGCTTCGTTGGGAACCCCAAGAGGAAGGCGTCAAGCAGCACAACAGCAAGTTTTCCCTCAGTAAGAAACCGAGCTTATCGAACCAGTAGGAGGAAGAAAATGTCACACAGGTGTTGCAAGCAACGCGGAGACTTGCAAAACACAAACTCAAGACTTTGCCCCAACGAATCAGTGAGGTTGTCAAGCTCACCGGTTTTCTGTAACAAAGGATTAAACTTATGGTGTGGAAGGTAATGGTTTGCAACAAGTAAACAAGTAACAGTGGAAGATGTATCAATGGTAAAGATTGGACCGGGGTCCACAGTTCACTAGAGGTGCTCTCCTTAGATAAACATCATGGCATGAAGGGTAAACAAATTACAGTAGGGCAATTGTCAGGAACTGAGAAAGGCATAACAATGCAATACTACTCACAAAGATCCTATGAGATTCGATTGGGCAATACAACAAGATACATAGACCGCCATCCAACTGCATCTATGACTAGAAGTCCACCTTCAGGTTATCATCCGAACCCCCTCCAGTATTAAGTTGCAAGCAACAGACAACTGCTTTAAGCAAAGTGTGTAAGGTAAACAATCCACTTGTTCCATGAACAAGAGACCGTTGTTTTCTCCCTAGCAGCAATAGCACATCTATAACCGAAGAGATTTCTGTCACTTCCCTTGGAAACTAGAGGCATGAACCCACTATCGAGCATAAATACCCCCTCTTGGAGTCACTAGCAACTACTCAGCCAAGATAGCTACTAACAACGGAGAGCATGCAAGATCACAAACAACACAGACATGATAGAATCATAAAGACAAAACCATTAACCAAACTGACATAATAATCTCAATATCCACCGGATCCACGCAAACACAACATGCATAATTACAAATAGATTAGATCTTGATCATGAACGGAGCTCTATACATGAAAGGACAAGGAGGAGATACAACCATCTAGCTACTACATGGACCCATAGTCCAAGGTGGAACTACTCACGCATCATACCGGAGAAGAAGGCCTCCGGGATGATCTCCCCTCCGACAGGGTGCCGGGAAGAACTTCAGATCCCCCCGATCTAGGGACGATGGTGGCGGTGGATACAGACGATTTCATGGATTTTTGATCGGGTCTTTAGGGTTTCTACATCGGGGGCTTCTTATAGGCGAAGAGGCAAGGCCGGGAGGCGACCAAGGGGGCCACACCCTGCCTCGGCGCGGGCGCACCCCTCGCCGCGCCTAGGGGGGATTTGGCCGCCTTGGCTTGCCTCTCCGTCTCGTCTTTTGGATTCGTGTCCCCCATGGTAAAATATTGACTTTGGATTTTGTCCCATCCAATTCCGAGAATATTGATTTTCTGCCTTTCTGGAACCAAAAACAGAAGAAATTAGACAACTGGCACTATGGCAACTTGTTAATAGGTTAGTTCCAGAAAAATATAAAAACACCTGAAAGTATAGACAAAGCAAAGAAAAGTAGATATAAATAAGCATGGAACATCAAAAATTATATATACGTTTTCGACGTATCAACAGCCATCCCCTCCGGTTATCCCAATTTCTGTCACGTCGGGGCCTTTGGATCTAGACAATGATATGTGTAAACAACTTGCAGATAAGATCATAAACAATACTATCATAATGATTCAATAATAAGTTCAGATCTGAGATCATGGAACTAGGGCCCTAGTGACAAGAATTAAGCACAACAAGTTGCAACAAAGTCAAATAGCACTAATTGAGATACTAGGCACTATTCCCTAACAATCTTATTCGATTACATGATAGAACTCATCCAATCCCTACCATCCCCATGGCCTACTGCTGGGGATTACTCACTCATGGATGAGGGAAACATTGATGGTTGATGGAGAGGCGTTGGGGATGACGATGGCGATGATCCTCCCCAAATTCCCCCTCCAGGCAAGGTGCCAGAACGGAGTTTATGGTTCCGAATCTTGGTTTCTGGTGGTGGCGGCGCAGTGGAACTCTTTCTGGAAAAATGACGACCCCCCTGAGTTTTAAGGTCAAGAGGCTTCTTATAGGCGAAGAGGGAGACCGAGGGGGTGCGTGGGGTGGCTGCACCCCCCCAGGCACGGCCAGGCCTGGCCCGCGCCTGGCAAGGGTGAGGGCCCCCAGACCTCCACTCCATCTCATACTCTGGCTCCGTGGATCTTCTAGTGAAATAGGATTTTTGGCATATTTTCCGGGATTTTTCCTGATAGTTGATTTTCTGCACAAAAACTAGACACCATGGTAATTCTGCTAAAATCAGCTTCAGTCAGTGTTAGTTATATCCAAATCACACAAGTTTAGAGGAGAAACAATACCAAAAGTGTTCGGGAAAGTAGATACGTTTTGGACGTATCAAGGATCTGCAGCAGGTTCATGTGGTTCCTCAACTATTTTATGCTTCGTTTTCTTTCTCTTATGAGGACTACCACTGCTTTCACCTTGTTAATAATCATGCTCAATTCTTTTAGGGTGTCCTTTAGGATATAAAAGATCTTGAGTAGCTATACAACTCCTAGTTCTAATTCCATAATCATGTTTATCTCCTAAGGCATTAACTAGCATATCTTTTTGTACCTTAGCAAGTTGATCAATTTGGGTTTGAAACATTTGAAAGTGTTTACAAAGCATTTTAATATCATTAGCAGTTCTTTCCATAATATCTTTCAAATCATTAATAGCTCTAGAGTTTTCCAATAAATGATTCTGAACTAGTTTATTAAAATTACCTTGTTTAACAATAAATGTGTCAAGTTCCTCTACGCATTGATCGGGAGGCTTACCATAGAGAATATCACCTTCATCAAAGTGGAGAGAGTGTACCTCAATAGTAGATGAGTGGGGAATTGGCTTACATAATTCTTCTATAGGAGGTATATTCTTCACATCTTCAGCTCTAAAACCTTTCTCCTTAAGACATTTCTTAGCTTATTTCATCACTTCATCATTTAATGCAGTCATTACCCTCTTCTTTGGTGTTGGTGTTGGAACTGGTTCATGCACAACTGGTTTAGGAGTAATATGCTCAGGTGTATTTAGCTCATTTGAAGTCCAATCATCATAATTCTTGCTTATTTTAGCCATTAATTCTTCAGCATCTGTAGGAGTTAATTCTTGAAAACACAATCATCAAAGCTATCTAGGTATGTCCTAGAATCATCAGTTAGTCCATTATAATAAATATCAAGAAGCTCATTTTTAGGTAATGGACATCCAAGATGTGCATGGATCAAGGCACAGAACCTTGTCCATGACTCATGCAATTTCTCTTCTTCTCCCTGTTTAAAATCAAAAAGTTTCTGCAAGGCAGCATGTCTAGCACTGGGAGGAAAATATTTCTAGAAGAAAGAATCAATCAAAAAATTAGGACTATCAATGGATCCAGGAGGAAATCTATTAAACCAAGCCTTAGCTTCTCCTTTTAGTGAAAAAGGGAAGATCTTAGTAAGTACTTGCGTATCTTAAAATCATCATAGAATAAAGTACTCATATTGGAAAGCTCATTCATATGAGCTACAACACTCTCATTTTCAGTTCCACAAAAAGGTTCTTTCTCAATAATGTCCAAATAGGATAAATCAAGAGAGAAATCATAATCTTTAACTTTAATATCTATGGGAGAGGTGGCAAACTTAGGATCAGAGGAAAGTTTAGGAATAATGGTACCTCTCCCAAGTAGATTCTTAATAGCACTAGCACCATGTGTGTTTCGGCACTCCTCAATAAATTTATTGGTAAACTCAATGTAACCATCATTGATATCATATCTCTCTCTAGACTCAGGTGAGCTAACAGGTGTAACAGTGTCTTCACTAGGAGTTTCAGTATTTCCTAGACTAGCCATAGTAGCATATAGGAAAGTACCTAATGAAACACTCGCATCAAGCACACTAGAAGTAACATCATGAGTATCAGAAGCAGTTTCAGATTCAGCAGTAGTAGCAGATTCAGCAGTAGGCGATGAGGGAGGCCGAGGGGGTGCCTAGGGTAGCCACACCCCCTCCAGGCGTGGCCTGGTCCCAACCGCGCAACACAGGGGTGTGGGCCCCTCAGGACTCCCCTCCGTCTTGTACTCTGGCTCCGTGAGTCTTTTGGTGAAATATGATTTTTGGCATATTTTCCGGGATTTTTTCTAATAGTTGATTTTCTGCACAAAAACTAGACACCAAGGTAATTCTGCTGAAAACAGCGTCACTCCGTGTTAGTTGTATCCAAATCTCACAAATTTAGAGGAGAAACAATAGAAAAAGTGTTCGGGAAAGTACATACGTTTTGGACGTATCAACATGCACCATCACAATCTTGATCAAACCATTTGCAAAGCAGTGAAAGCTGGGATCAAAGTACTCTAAGCATGAGCATGAAAGATGAAGTTCTATAATAATCCATAGCAACTATGTTGCAACATGGAAGGATACAAATAAAGGTCATGAATAGCAATGCATTGAAAGACGTTTGTTTGTTTCACATATAGAAAACATAGCGTTGTGGTATTCAGCTTGTCCCTCATGGAGTAGCAAAACATAAATGCATAGGACACCTTCAAAGTTCATAAGGGTGACTAGATACAAATACTTCAAGAACAAGCAATATCAATATTATGAATCAATCAGTAAGTTTTGGGACAATGAACATAAAACTAAGAATGACAACTATGCTCTCTTAAATGTTGCACAAAGATAGAAGGTGTAGACTCAATATAAACATAGGAAGAAAGGCCCTTCAAAGGGAAGGAGAGATTTCAGGTTTCATAAAGAGCTTCCAAAAATTATGGTACTTGTTAACTTTCAGCTCTCATTGCCCCTATCATAAGCATCTTGAAGTGTTTAAGGTTAAAGTGAAACAAATATGGAGTATATGCTTGACAAATCATAAGTTGGCAATCTCATGTCCCTTGAGCACGAGGGCCGTTCCACATGCTACTCAGCTTTAGTTACCGGTAAGTCCTTGTCATAGTAAGTATTTGTGTATCATAAAGAACTTCCAACGGGGTACCCCTTGCCCCATGATATAGGAGCTATCCCATATCAAAATGACAAGGCAACAGACAATGAGCATCTCAGCAATCTTTTTATTTACTGTTTGCATAGGTCTTTATTGAGGATGCTTCACAGATTGCTCACTATGGTTATGCTGCAAGTTTCCTCCATGATTAGGCATGGCTTAGGCTAGAGGCCCAGGCGTTTCTCTAACACATATACATAACTCCATGGATGTACAAGCTCCCCTTTTATTTCACACCGCCGACGTCCGCAAAAAATATATCATGATATCAACTAGGTAGATATGTACAGGTGTTGAAAGCGTTCCCCGTGACAGAACGGTTCTGCTAATTACCAACTTATAAGTGCTAGAATATACAACATAGATGACACAATGGTTCAAGCTTATTAGGTGCAAAAAGTAAAGTGCCATCAAGTTTGTGAGAGATTTAATCACTAATTTTCTCATAACAAGTTTAATTTGGAAGATATATAAAACAATAATGTACTTGTAATGATGTAACACACCATGCATAGGAATTTATAGTGAACTCTTTGGAATAACTTGGTTTCTTGGAAGTTGGATGCATGAGTAGAGCTTACTCAATACAAGTGGAGGCTAGCAAAAGACTGGGAACGACCAACTAAGAGAGCAATAATGGCCATAATCATGCAGAGCGAAAAAACATTATAAATTAAAGCATAAAGTGGTATAACAAGTCAAAAACTAAATGATCATAGAGGCTAAGGTGACTGGTTCATAGTCATAACATGGTGTGAGAATGTTCCAAGTAAACCCAAACAAAGCATCAAAGGAGAATACCATAATAATTATGCTTTTGTATGATAAAACAACGCATGATTCTTGCAAGGCACATTTAGTAGTCTCAATTGTTTGAACAATTCATGATACAACAATAATTACTAAGCATAAGGTCAAAACAAGCTCTCTTTTGTACCACTTTCTACTCATTTCCAACACTAATCAACTTATTTGAAACAACACAGCGAAAGTGGGGGTCCAACTACTCTATTCAAGCAAACTAAGCAAACCAAAACCAAAAATGAAAACTAAGACGCTCCAAGAACAACACAACAGTGCATGAAACAATAAAAACGAAGTGTCTAGAAAGAGACATGAGATTTTTATTGATGAAGAAGGGGATGCCTTGGGCATCCCCAAGCTTTGACGCTTGTACCTATTGAATATTTCTCGAGGTGACACGGGGTGTCATACCCAATATTGAACTTTGTCCATTCTTCATCTCATCACATCATTTTTTCCCTACACTTGAAAATGTCCTTCATACAAAACTTTACACAATCTTCATTAGCAACATTAGTGCATTCAAGATAATAAACCTTTGGGTTTAGTTTCAACATACCAAAACTTTCATTAAAAACACAAGCTACTGTATCAATTACTTTAAAAAGCTCAAGTGATCAAGAACAACTCAAAAATAAACCGATAAATAGGCAAATGGAAATAATGGCAGAAATCTGTCAAAACAGACCAGCAGGTAAGAACCGTTTTTTTCGAAAACCTTATGTTGCTCAAATCAAAAAGTGTTGAACGAACTAAAGTTATATAACAACCTGGGGCATGTAATCATAAAATTACAGCTCAATCCGACATACAGAGATTTTTCATGAATTTTTACAGTGAAGCACAAAAATCTGTTTCGGGACAGCAACTTCCCCAAATCTTACTTCTCTCTCATTAGAGATTATTCTTGGAACAAAAATAAAAAAAAGTATAAGGAGAGGTTATTACAGAAGTAATAACTTCCATGACTCAAGAAAACTATTGGGTTATCTCCCAAGAAGTACTTTTCTTTAACGCCTTTAAGTTAGGCACAAGA
This sequence comes from Avena sativa, assembly GCA_916181665.1. Classification (NCBI taxonomy): domain Eukaryota; kingdom Viridiplantae; phylum Streptophyta; class Magnoliopsida; order Poales; family Poaceae; genus Avena; species Avena sativa. Next base: position 17,261,935 of record OV702296.1, read on the forward strand.
AGCAAGAATCAAGTATTTTCAATCGAAGAAGCATTAAGATCAATACTAGAAATTTCTTCAACCAGGTAAGGTATCCTCTCTCATCACTCTTGGGTCCACTACTTTCATCAAATGGCTTTTCAGGAACAATCTAATCAAAATTCTTTTCTACGGCTTCATGCATTCCTACAAGTTTAAAATGTATTGGTATTTTGATTTCCTCTCCGTTGGGTTGGGTTTTGTCCAACGTTTCTAAAGTACCCAAAACATATACACATGATCCTATCATATTAAAACGATAAAAGACCTTTTTTAGCTTCTTTAGCGACATCATTGAACTCCTTTAGCAAAGTTTCCAGAATAAAATCTCTCTTTTCAGTATCCTCAATATATTTAAGTTTAAGAAACATTATCTACATCATGGGGTTAAGGTTAAAAAACCTAGCCTCCAACATGTGAACTAAATAAGTTATTTCATAATTAGGAGAAAGTTCTGCTAAGGATATATCCTCAATATCCTCATGTTTGCTAATATGATTAAAGAATTCTTCAATGTTTTCATTCCCAATTATAGAGCCACTACCTATTGAAAGGTCTTTCAAGGTGAACTTAGGGATCAACATGGTGAGTTTGAAAAAGGTGACAACTATAGGAGGAACTAATTTTTTTGTTTTTTTGATAAGAAAAATCAAACCAAATGAAACTAATTTTTTTGTATTTTTGAACGAAAGAACCAAGCAAAACAAAGCAAAAGAAACTAAGCAGAACAAAAACAAGTAAAGAGAGTGTTTGTGAGAAACTCCCCTTGTGAAGATATCCTTAAACTCCCTGGCAATGGCGCCAGAAAAAGTTTTGACGCGGCTCGGATCACTCTAGAGCTTCGTTGGGAAACCCCAAGAGGAAGGTATGATGAGCACAACAACAAGTTTATCCTCAGTTATGAAACCAAGGTTATCGAACCAGTAGGAGCAAGGAAACAACTCCAAGGTGTTGCTAGCAACTTCAAATCCTGCACAACACAAACTCAAGACTTTGTCCCAACTTCTAGTGAGGTTGTCAATCTCACTGGTTTGCTGAAAACAAAGGATTAAATGTACAGTGTGGAAGGTAATGGTTGCTGGTAAAAGGTAAACGATAACCATATATGATGTGACAATGGTATAGATTGGACCGGGGTCCAAAGTTCACTAGAGGTGTTGTCCTTAAGATAAATAACATGCTGGGTGAACAAATTACAGCGGGGCAATTGATAGGACTGAGCAAGGCATAACAATTCAAATACTAGACATCATGATTCCTATGATATTTGATTGGGCATTAGAATAATATACATAGACCACCATCTAACTATATCTATGACTAATAATATACCTTCAGGTTATCATCTGAACCCCCTTCAGTATTAAGTTTCAAGCAATGGATAATTGCATTAAGCAATGTCTGTAAAGTAAACAATACAATTGTTCCATGAACAAAAGATTGTTGTTTTCTCCCTAGTAGCAACAACACATCTACAACCTTAGAGATTTATGTCACTTCCCCAGATTTAGTAGAGGCATTAACCCACTATCGAGCATAAATACTCCCTCTTGGAGTCACTACCATCTACTTGTCCAAGATAGCTACTAGCAACAGAGAGCATGCAAGATCACACACAACATAGGAATGATAGAATCAATAATGAATAAGACATGATAGAATCAATAATCAATCAGACATAGTATCTCAATATCCATCGGATCCCCGCAAACACAACATGTATGATTACAAATAGATGATCTTGATCATAAACGGAGCTCACAATATCTAAAAATGATAGCACGAAGGAGGAGAAACAACCATCTATCTATTGTATGGACCCATAGTCCAAGGGTGAACTACTAATGCATCATACCGGAGGCTGGCATGGTGAGGAAGAAGGCCTCCGGGATGATCTGTCCCCTCCGACAGGATGCTGGGAAGAGCTTCAGATCCCCCAATCTAGGGACGATGGTCGCGACGGCTACTTACCGTTTCATGGAGATCTGATCGGGTACTTAGGGTTTTGGCATCGGGGGCTTTTATCGGCGAAGAGGCAAGGCAGGAGGGTGGATAGGGGGCCCACACCCTGCCCTGGCGCGATCTAGGGTGGTCTCGTGCCTGGTGGGGGTGCAGCCACCCTATGGTGCTCCTCCGTCTCTCCTCTGGACTTCGTGTTTGTTCTGGTAAAATATTGACTTTGGCTTTTGTCCCGTCCAATTCTGAGAATATTTCCTTACTAGCTTTTCTAAAACCAAAAACAGCAAAAAACAGGAAACTGGCACTGCGACATCTTGTTAATAGGTTAGTCCTAGAAAATGTATAAAAATACCTCAAAGTGTAAATAAAGCATAGCAAAGTTGATAATAAACAAGCATGGAACATCAAAAATTATAGATACATTTACGATGTATCAGTAGCGCACGCGGTTACGCGTTGCACGGTGGTGCAACGAAACATCTCCTCCCTTCACCTTTATAGAGGCCTCCTCACTCTCACTCATCACTCACTCGCTCACGGAATCGTCTCCACTGTCCCATCACCTTCTGCAAACCCACAAGAAAAACCCAACCACGCCGGCAATGGAGAAGAACAGCGTCGTGGCCATCATCACCTCCAAGGCGGCCGAAGAGGATGCCCCCATCCCCGTACAGTCCCTCGTTGTTCTCCTGTAGATCCCGCATGGCTGGGACCCCTACGGGGACAACAATTAGATCAGTCCGAAAAACCCCTTTGACACCAGCTTAGCTGAAAAATGGTCGGAGGTAACTAGGGTTTTCTCCCCTTCCTTTGTTCTTCCCCCATTCCTATTTTTGGATGCTAGATCGTGTGTTATTAGGGCTCGGCTGTTTGAATTTTCAATCGTTGGATGCTAGGTATTTTTATAGTAGCTAATCCTCTCGTGTTAGATCTCGTATTTCAATGAATGCCCCTAGTTGGGATCAGTAATAGCACCAATATGTAGTTGGGATCAGTACTATCCCTGATCTTTAGTTGGGATCAGTACTAGGACCAATCAATAGTTGGGATCAGTATTCGATTTGGTTTGAGATTTGGGGATTGGGGAATAATCAGGGGATGTCAACAGGTTAATTTATGCAATTAATCAATCCCGATAATCACGGTATCTTAATCATGTCCTTGGCATGCTAATATTTTTTGTAATAGGTGTATAGAAGCGATGTCTGCAGCGATGATGAGTCCACAGACACCAAGACTCGTCAGTTGCTAAGGAAGCTGAAGTCCGGCTAGTTCAACGACTTCTTCGCCGAAGACATATACAGGTGCCCCTTCTGCACCAGGGGCCTCGCCACCGACTTCATCTCCCTCGGGAGGCATGTCGAGGACGTGAAGACTTGTGGCCTATCAAAGAACGTCATCGCCTTTAGAGCCAAGCACCAGGCACTCGGTTTTCACCTCTGCAACCTCCGGAAGGTGGCCATCGAGGAGGGTCGTAATCCCCCGATCAAGCCCAAGGCACCCAAGGTCAAGGGACTGGGCAACAGGAAGTGGAGGAAGCGACAGAGGGCGGAGACGGAGGCCCGCATAGTGGAGGCCATGCGGGGCCACTGATCTTGTGCTGATGTAGCTACTGCTATAAAGCAGCTTCTTTTGTTTTGTTGTTTGTGTTGAACTTGTAAGATGCTGCTGCTGAGCAGCCTAATTGTCGAACCTGGTTTAAGTACCGTGAAAGTACATTTCATAATACCTAGTGTTTTGTGTGTTGGATAACAATATCAAGGATTATTTAATGTGTGTTGAAGTGTTGCAGATCTCTCTACTGAAAAAGGAAAAGGAATCTACCATTGTGGGGCGGATAATCTGCCCCACCCCTTTTCAAGATGGGCGCAAGCCCCAGAGATGGGGCGGAGTTTCGGCCAGATTTTATGGCCCCGCCAGATAATCCGCCCCTCTTGCTCAGCTTGAAGTTTGACAAGGCGCAAACCCCAGATGGGGCAGAGTTTTGGCCGGATTTTCCGGCCCCGCCGAATAATCCGCCTCTCAAGGGGGCCAGATAATCCTCCCCCCAAATGTACATCAAGTTCGCCAAGGCGCCATCCTAGAGAGGGGGCGGATTTTTCCCCGGAGTTTCCGCCCTGGGAGCGGAGTTTTCCCTAGGGCGGATAGTCCGCCCATAGTGGGGGCGGATAATACGCCCCCAAACTTGTTCAACGGCCAGATCTGGGTAGGGGGTATTTAAGCTAGCCTTCCCCCTCCTGCCAGATCTATTGGTTCATTCGAAAAAGTCAATATCTGATCTGCAACCTTCATCCAAGAGAGTTCCACCTAGATCCATCCAACGGCCTCGTCCCTTGGGGAATCGAAGGAGGAATCGATCTTGAACAACTGCAATCAAGCACTTCATCTTCTCTCCATTAGTTTGGAGAATCTCAGATCTAGTATTTCTTGCAAATATCTAGATCCTTGCTTTTGATTATATTGATAATCATTGTTCCTATGACAGCTTGTTTCCATTATGGGATCCCCCAATTCAGTTGTGGGTGTGTGCACCGGTAGATTTGTAAAGGCACCGGTTCCCGCCTCGAAGGGTACCAATAGTGGAGAAGGTGGATCAGGCCTTTCGTGGCGAGATCCATCGGAGAATAGGGTGAGGCCTACTGTGGCATGGTGGTCTTATAACCACCCACCCCTCCAACGCAGATGTACTTCCCTTAACACGGAAGGAACTGCAGTAAAACAAGTCCCTGTGTCTCCGCGTGCTCCGCTACGGTTTCCTCGCTCCTCTCTTTACGTTCTTAGTATCTAGGTTTGCATATAGGTAAATTCTTATAGTTTCATATCTAGAGAATTTACTTTATGCCAAGCCTAAAATTGAAAAATAAATTATTCACCCCACCCTCTAGGTGCCCATACGATCCATTTCATACCATACTATAAAATCTTTGTTAGCTGCTTTATCTACACCTACTCTGTTTATCTACATATTTATGGTGCTGGTTAGATTTTCTTCCAGATTGGGAAAATACGAAGGCCAAAAGGAACCATGAATGAAGAGATAAGATGCTCTAGATTCTCTTACTTTTTGGGAAAAAATAACAACTATTAGCGACATAAAGGGGAAAGGTGATCTTAAAAAGGCCAATCATAAAAATAACAGAAAATAAATCTTCAAATTTAGGCGACAGGGCGCACTTAACAACCAAATGCGCCCCCACATGGTCCCACACCACATCCTCCAAAACGTGTTCCCAACAAGCCGGCCCCACGCAGTCCAACATGGGGGGTCCTACTACGGGACCCAACTGAACATGGCCCCACCTGTCATCACGTAACAAGGGGTCCTAATTGTCATAACGTAACGGCGACGGTCCACTACGGGACCCACCTGAATGCGGCCCCACTTGTCAGCACGTAACGGCGAGGGTCCACTAACGGGACCCGACGGAGAGCGAGTTTCAGAGACCCGGCTCTTATTTCGGGCATAACTGCCTAAGAGAAGTATGGGTTCCAAGGGAGATGGGAGTGATGCTCCGGAGGTAGTCACCATGAACGATCTGAAGACGTTGGAAACAACCTTGGTTAGTTCATTGGAGGCTAAGATGGAAGAGATGCGTCAATTGATATTACGTCTCTCCACATCCACAACATCACCTCCAACTGCCTCGGAGGCTTCCACTCCGTAATTGTCAAAAGCCGATTTTTAATCCTAGATGCATGTTATGCCATACATCGCAATCCCAGGATTACCATTTTTGCGAGACATAACAGATTTGGATATCATAGTACATCATCCATTACAAACCATACATAAGGTCTTACACAAATAAGGATCTCATGATCCAGTTCTTAATACAATTCAAGCAGCGGAATAACGTAATAGTAACGATAGTGTAGGCGAAGCTCCATCTTCAGGGTCACAGGCAATACTGACGATGGGAGATGATCCTAGTTATCGTAACCTTCTTGCGGTCCGTCATGCTAGTACTCCTCTTCATAGTCTGGCCACAGGAATAGCCAGGGATAAAGCCATGAGTACTCTTTAAGTACTCGCAAACTAATACTAATAAGTTAAGGGGGTTTTTGTAGTAGGATACTAAGCTCTAGGGTTGTTTTGCAAAAAGCAAGATTTCCCTCTACTAAGTTCAAAAGCAAAGAAAACAAGTTGAAAGTATTATAACACCTAAGTGGGAACTTGAATTTCATATCACAGCTCTGTTGTGGTCAAGTCAAAGTCACAAATACTTTCACAAGTCATTTTGAAAACATCTGACGGGATAACAGTATGGGCACTCCAACTGTCCATAACCACGGACGCGGCTATTCAAATAGTTTTGACACTCTGTAGAGATTGTACACTTTCACCACAACATTCGCTACATCTGTCAGGAACAAATCCTGAATTCACCATACTCAGTATGTGGATAATCAATCCTAACCTTTCAATTACATGCCCTAGTATAGCCACCTCTCCTTTGAGTTTCGTCTCCCAACCATGACCACCTGTCATCTTGGGTACTGCATAGGTGGAAAATCTTCACAAGGTAGCCTCAGCTCAGACCTTGGCCGCGAGGGAACCCATAATAAGGTATATAAATTTCCAGCCAAGTCCTACCCAATTTATTGGCGAAGAGGCAAGGAAGGAGAGTGGATAGGGGGCCCACACCCTGCCCTGGCGTGGTCTAGGGTGGGCCCGTTCCTGGTGGGGGTGCGGACGCCCTATGGTGCTCCTCCGTCTCTCCTCTGGACTTCGTGTTTGTTCTGGTAAAATATTGACTTTGGATTTTGTCCCGTCCAATTCTGAGAATATTTCCTTACTAGCTTTTCTAAAACCAAAAACAGCAAAAAACAGGCAACTGGTACTGCAACATCTTGTTAATAGGTTAGTCCTAGAAAATGTATAAAAATACCTCAAAGTGTAAATACAGCATAGCAAGGTTGATAATAAACAAGCATGGAACATAAAGAATTATAGATACATTTACGATGCATCAGTAGCGCATGCGGTTACACGTTGCACGGTGGTGCAACGAAACGTCTCCTCCCTTCACCTTTATAGAGCCCTCCTCACTCTCACTCATCACTCACTCGCTCACGGAATCGTCTCCACTGTCCCATCACCTTCTGCAAACCCACAAGAAAAACCCAACCACTGGCAATGGAGAAGAATGGTGTCGTGGCCATCATCACCTCCAAGGCGGCCGAAGAGGATGCCCCCATCCCCGTACAGTCCCCCGCCATTCTCCTACAGATCCCGCATGGCTGGGACCCCTACGGGGAAAACAATTACATCAGTCCGGAAAACCCCTTTGACACCAGCTTAGCTGAAAAATGGTCGGAGGTAACTAGGGTTTTCTCCCCTTCCTTTGTTCTTTCCCCATTCCTATCGCTGGATGCTAGATCGTGTGTTATTAGGGCTCGGCTGTTTGAATTTTCAATCGTTGGATGCTAGGTATTTTTATAGTAGCTAATCCTCTTGTGTTAGATCTCGTATTCAATGAATGCCCCTAGTTTGGATCAGTAATAGCACCAATATGTAGTTGGGATCAGTACTATCCCCGATCTATAGTTGGGATCCGTACTAGGACTGATCTATAGTTGGGATCAGTATTCGATTAGGTTTGAGATTTGGGGATTGGGGAATAATCAGGGGATGTCAACAGGTTAACTTATGCAATTAATCAATCCCGATAATCATGGTATCTTAATCATGTCCTTATTGCACGCTAATATTTTTTGTAATAGGTGTATAGAAGCGACGTCTGCAGCGATGATGAGTCCACAGACACCAAGACTCGTCAGTTGCTAAGGAAGCTGAAGTTCGGCTAGTTCAACGACTTCTTCGCCAAAGACATCTACAAGTGCCCCTTCTGCACCAGGGGCCTCTCCACCGACTTCAGCTCCCTCGGGAGGCATGTCGAGGACGTGAAGACTTGTGGCTTATCAAAGAATGTCATCGCCTTTAGAGCCAAGCACCAGGCACTCGGTTTTCACCTCTACAACCTCCAGAAGGTGGCCATCGAGGAGGGTCGCAAGCCCCCGATCAAGCCCAAGGCACCCAAGGTCAAGGTACTGGGCAGCAGGAAGTGGAGGAAGCGCCAGAGGGCGGAGACGGAGGCCCTCCTAGTGGAGGCCATGCGGGGCCACTGATCTTGTGCTGATGTTGCTACTGCTATAAAGCAGCTTCTTTTGTTTTGTTGTTTGTGTTGAACTTGTAAGTTGCTACTGCTGAGCAGCCTAATTGTCAAACCTGGTTTAAGTACCATGAAAGTACATTTCATAATCCCTAGTGTTTTGTGTGTTAGATAAAAATATCAAGGATTATTTAATGTGTGTTGAAGTGTTGCAAATATCTCTACTGAAAAAGGAAAAGGAATCTGCCATTGTGGGGCGGATAATCCGCCCCACCCCTTTTCCAGGGCGCAAGCCCCACAGATGGGGCGGGGTTTCAGTCGGATTTTATGGCCCTGCCAGATAATCCGCCCCTCTTGCTCAGCTTGAAGTTTGCCAAGGCGCAAGCCCTAGAGGGGGGCAGATTTTTGGCCGGATTTTCCGGCCCCGCCGGATAATCCGCTTCTCAAGGGAGCCAGATAATCTGCCCCCCAGATCTACATCAAGTTCGCCAAGGCGCCATCCCCAGAGAGGGGGCGGATTTTTCCCCGGAGTTTCCGCCCTGGGGGCGGAGTTTTCCACAGGGCGGATAGTCCGCCCATAGTGGGGGCGGATAATACACCCCCAAACTTGTTCAACAGCCAGATTTGGTCAGGGGGTATTTAAGCTAGCCTTCCCCCTCCTGCCAGATCTATTGGTTCATTCGAAAAAGTCAATATCTGATCTGCAACCTTCATCCAAGAGAGTTCCACCTAGATCCACCCAACGGCCTCGTCCCTTGGGGAATCGAAGGAGGAGGACTCGATCTTCAACAGTTGCAACCAAGCACTTCATCTTCTCTCCATTCGTTTGGAGAATCTCAGATCTAGTATTTATTGCAAATATCTAGATCCTTGCTTTTGATTATATTGATAATCCTTGTTCCTGTGACAGCTTGTTGCCATTACGGGAGCCCCCAATTCAGTTCTGGGTGTGTGCCCTGGTAGATTTGTAAAGACACCGGTTCCCACCTCGAAGGGTACCAATAATGGAGAAGGTGGATCAGGCCTTTCGTGGCGAGATCCATCGGAGAATAGGGTGAGGCCTATTGTGGCATGGTGGTCTTAGAACCACCCACCCCTCCAACGCAGATGTACTTCCCTTAACAAGGAAGGAACTGCAGTAAAACAAATCCCTGTGTCTCCGCGGGCTCCACTACGGTTTCCTCGCTCCTCTCTTTACGTTATTAGTATCTAGGTTTGCGTATAGGGAAATTCTCGTAGTTGCATATCTAGAGAATATACTTTATGCCAAGACTAAAATTGAAAAATAACTTATTCACCCCCCTCTAGGTGCCCATACAATCCATTTCATACCGTACTATATAATCCTTTATTAGCTGATTTATCTACACCTACTATGTTTATCTACATGTTTATGGTCCTGGTTAGATTTTCTTCCAGATTGGGAAAATACGAAGGCCAAAAGGAACCATGAATGAAGAGAGAATATGCTCTAGATTCGCTGCCTTTTTGGGCAAAAATAACAACTATTAGCGACATAAAGGGGAAAGGTGCTCTTAAATAGGCCAATCATAAAAATAACAAAAAATAAATCTTCAAATTTAGGCGACAGGGCGCACTTAACAACCAAACGCGCCCCCACATGGTCCCACACCACATCCCCCAAAACGTGTTCCCAACAAGCCGGCCCCACGCAGTCCAACATGGGGGGAGGGGGGTCCTACTACGGGACCCACCTGAATACGGCCCCACTTGTCAGCACGTAACGGCGAGGGTCCACTAACGGGACCCGACGGAGAGCGAGTTTGAGAGCCCCGGCTCTTATTTCGGGCATAACTGCCTAAGAGAAGTATGGGTTCCAAGGGAGATGGGAGTGATGCTCCGGTGGTAGTCACCATGAACGATCTGAAGACGTTGGAAACAACCTTGGTTAGTTCATTGGAGGCTAAGATGGAAGAGATGCGTCAATTGATATTACGTCTCTCCACATCCACAGCATCACCTCCAACTTCCTCGGAGGCTTCCACTCCGCAATTGTCAACAGCCGATTTTTAATCCTAGATGCATGTTATGCCATACATCGCAATCCCAGGATTACCATTTTTGCGAGACATAACAGATTTGGATATCATAGTACATCATCCATTACAAACCATACATAAGGTCTTACACAAATAAGGATCTCATGATCCAGTTCTTAATACAATTCAAGCAGCGGAATAACGTAATAGTAACGATAGCGTAGGCGAAGCTCCATCTTCAGGGTCACAGGCAATGCTGACGATGGGAGATGATCCTAGTTGTTGTAACCTTCTTGCGGTCCGTCATGCTAGTACTCCTCTTCATAGTCTGGCCACGGGAATAGCCAGGGACAAAGCCATGAGTACTCTTTAAGTACTCGCAAACTAATACTAATAAGTTAAGGGGTTTTTTGTAGTAGGATACTAAGCTCTAGGGTTGTTTTCCAAAAAGCCAGATTTCCCTCTACTAAGCTCAAAAGCAAAGTAAACAAGTTGAAACTATTATAACACCTAAGTGGGAACTTGAATTTCATATCACAGCTCTGTTGTGGTCAAGTCAAAGTCACAAATCATTTCACAAGTCATTTTGAAAATATCTGACGGGATAACAGTATGGGCACTCCAACTGACCATAACCGCGGACGCGGCTATTCGAATAGTTTGACACTCTGCAGAGATTGTACACTTTCACCACAATATTTGATACATCCGCCAGGAACAAATCCTGAATTCACCATACTCAGTATGCGGATAATCAATCCTAACCTTTCAATTACATGCCCTAGTATAGGCACCTCTCCTGTGAGTTTGGTCTCCCAACCATGACCAGCTGTCATCTTTGGTACTTCACAGGTGGACACTCTTCACAAGGTAGCCTCAACTCAGATCTTGGCCGCGAGGGAACCCATACTAAGGTATATACGTTTCCAGTCAAGCTCTACCTAATTTTCGGGTATTGTGGTTGTACGGTAAAATTGGAATGGTATCGCATCCAGAAAACCATCAGTTTTATAAAGGATTAAGGCTAATGCCTCAACATTTTCATCATCAAAATCATCTGTCTTTCGGAAACACATGTCAAAACATTTCAGTAGAATGACTCATCGTTCTAAGGTTTTCATAACCATTTTCACCAAGTATTCCCATCTAAAGTTGATCAAGTTTTATGCTTAGCACTAGCATCTACAAGTGGTGGTAAATACTAATGAGCGGTGGTAAACAAGTGGAGATTTACTAAGTTCAATCTCATGCCTTAGGATGACATCAATATTATCTAACTTAGGCCAAATTTTATGCTCTTTATGCTACCTTTAGTTATCTTTCTAAAATCTACAATTCACTATGTAAACTTTAAGAGAAAGCTTTGATAAAGAAATAAAGTATAAAGCTTGTAAGTAAAACTAGGATATCAAGTGGGTATGATCACATATGCTTAAGGCATAAGGTTATCATGGTGACAAGCAAGTATTAGCTTGCTAGGATGTTGGTATAAGCTTGCATAGGTAAAGTATCTTGCAAGTGTTAGCTTTCCTGTGTGCAGAGCAGCGGTTGAAGTTCTCCTCAGCTTCCTCCTCGTAGTATCCTCCTTCCTCCTCGTATCCTTGGTCGATACTAGCGTCTATAAATAAATACGAGGTACACAATCACCAAACAATAGTTAACTATTTTCAATCATCACAAAAAGGTGCACTATAGATGATCTAGCATCACCACTAACATCACAAGGATTAAAGAATTTATCCTATTTATTTTAATTTGAGAAAAGTAATTTCTACTCATTGAAAAACTACTTATGATTTAATATTCTCCAACTCAAACATGGGATCATGTTGACACATGTCATCACCACATATTTCAATACATGTGAATGTGATCTAAAGTGGTGTCACAATTTAATAAGGTTTAACCTTTTTATTTTAATTAAATAAAGTGACTAGAAATGCCTAAGTGACATTATTTTATTACTTGAACATTACTTTTGCAAGTAAATCCATATGTTTTTATATATTCTGAAAGGTATGATCAAATGATCTTTTTTGAGAGTTGGAATCAACTCAAAATCTTTTATGGTTGAATTTTGAAAAATGTTTGAATGCAGAAAAGCTTCTGCCTTGTTATTTTTACCATGGTTGATCCATAGATCCAAATGATTTGAATCCAACGGGCTTGGATTAAGAATTTCAGTACCTGTCTAACGAAATTGGTTTCATGCATTTTGGTTCAGTGAATCAAGCTTGTTTGATTTTTGAATATAGGTACAGAACTGTGTTTGAAATTAAAAGAATAAAGCTTAATTTGAATTGTTGGTTCACGCGGGATGTTTTACTGGGCCGGCCCATTACACACAGCGTGTACGTGGGCTGGTTTAGGGACTGTCCCCACGCGTCAGTGTGCACCGCACGATCTAAATCTAATCGATCGGGTACGGTTCATCGTCCACGTCGGGCAGCGCCGGTGAGACAGAACCCTAACGCGGCAGGTGGGGGTCGTGGGAGGCTCACGGGGCTCAGGCGAGGGTTGGCGATGGGGGCGAACGACGAAGTCGACGACGGCAGTTCTCCTGGTACCGGAAGCTCCTTTTAGGGAGGCTCCAATCGACGGCTCCCTGCTTCTCCAGCAGCGGCAGGCTCCGGCCAAATTCCGGCGATGCGCTGCTCGCCTTGCTCCGGTAGTGAGGTAGGGTGGTTCTGGGTGAGAGGGGAGTGAACTGGTGTGGCGAAAACGAGCGGTGGAGGCCTATATTTATAGTGGCGAGAGGGGACCGGCGGGCGCGGGTTGAGATCATCGTGGTCGACGACACATGCAGTTATTTGCATGGGCGACGATAGGGGCGGTGCTATGCTCCCTGGCGAAGCTCAATGGCGTGGTGGCGAGGCGTGGGGCGGTGCTGATCGTTCGGAACGCTTCGATGCTCTAGGCGGGTCCGGCTGAGGTTTTGATGGTGCACAGCGCGCATGGTCCGCACGGCGGCGAACGGACATGTGTGGCGGGGTGCTGGGGTGCTGGTGATCATCCTTGCAAGCGGCGAGGGTGGCGCGCGGTCTGTGGGTGCTGGTCGAGCGTGGCGCACGGGCGCGCTCTCGGCATGGTCGCAGAGAGGTTTGGCATGGGCGTGGTGTGTTGTCCAGGGGCTATCAGCACTCGGGGCTGGGACAGAGAGTGGCGGTGGACGGCGCTGCATGTCCCAGACAAGGTTGGTGAGGCTAGTGTGGGCTCTAGCTCGCTGGCGACAATGGGGTGGCAATTTTGCTCTCGGTATGCTCACCATTGATGGCTAGGCTTGCTCACAGTGGTTCTAAAGATAGTTAAAGGGGCTAGATGATCAACTAAGGGCTGGTTGCAACCAGAGAGGGAACAAGTTAGGCCAATTTTACTGCACACTATAGTGTTTATTGTTTGTTTGATTTGAATCTCCAAGGTGTTTGATGAAATGGCTGCAAGAACTTTAAATTTGAATTTTGAATTCAAACTTTGTGGGTTTGCTAGGCACATGCTAGGGAGTATCTGGTTGGTTTTATTAGTCAAGGGGCATTGGTTTGGTTGGTTTTTGAAAATGGATGATCTTCACATATGAATAACATTCAATTTTGAATTGTGATTTAAATGGGGTTGCCAAATGTTTCTGCAAGTTTGAAAGCTGGTCCTTGATTCACTTTTACTAGTTCTATCAAGGGGTGAAAAGAATTGGGAAAGTTTCTGTTTGAAATCTTGGACTAGAAACACTCAAAGTGACCTAGTGAGCAAGATTGGCAAAATGACAATTTCCTTTATTTGCTTTGTTTTTTATTTTCTTTTCTTTTGTTTCTGCATGGAAATGTTTTATATGATGTTGTTTTCACCTTTAAATCATTTCTTGCTATTTAGATTAATCACACAAGTCCATTCATGCATTTGTCAAATCATTTCATTTACACATGCATTCATATGATTTTAATTAATCAATGTTTTTGTTAACCCTAATTTTAGTGATTAGAGTTTGATGATCCTTGTTTTATATTTTTGGGATGTTACAAACCTTCCCCCCTTAAACAAAATCTCGTCCCGAGATTTGAAAAAGGACGAAATAGATTATCTAGGATTGAAAGAAATCGTGAAACTCCGTCTTGATGTGATCTTCGCGCTCCCAGGTAGCTTCTTCGATGTGGTTGCTCCACTGAATCTTGAGAAACTTGATGCTTCGGGTCCTGGTGTTCCTGAAATCTTCTTCCAAAATACATATGGGTACTTCGGGATAGGTCAGGTCATCATTGATTTCTATGGTCCGGTGATCAATATTCTTGAAAACTTCAGTCTTCTCCGGAACTTCGAGGCATTTGCGAAGTAACGATATATGGAACACATTGTTCACTTCTGACATCTCCTCTGGCAGTTCCAATTGATATGATACTTCCCCTCGATGATTTAGAATCTTGAAGGGTCCGATATATCTGGGGGCTAACTTTCCTTTGATCTAGAAACATTGCATTCCTTTCAACAGCGACACTTTAAGGTACACAAAATCTCCGATATTAAAAGCGAGGTCTCGATGTCGCTTGCCGGCGTAAGTCTTTTGTCTTGACTGGGCGGTCTTGAGGTGCTCCCGAATCTTGTGAACTTTCTCTTCTGCTTCTCGTAGGATGTCAGGTCCGAAAATCTGACTCTCTCCTACTTCCGACCAGTTCAAAGGGCTGCGACACTTCCTTCCATACATGAATTCAAATGGGGCCATTTGCAGACTTGCTTGGTAACTGTTGTTATAAGAAAATTCTGCGAAAGGCAGACAGTCTTCCCATTTAGATCCATACTCCATCAGTCTGAGGGTGATACGCTGTGCTGAAATCTAGTCGGGTTCCTAAACCTTCTTGGACTTTCTTCCAGAATCTCGAGGTAAACTGCGTTCCTCGATCCGATACGATGTTCTTGGGGACTCCGTGCAAACTGACGATTCTAGCGATGTATAACTCCGCTAGCTTCAAACTCTGGTATGTGGTCTTGATTGGTAAGAAATGGGCTACTTTGGACAATCTGTCAACTATGACCCAGATAGAGTCATTTCCCCTACTAGAAGTAGGCAATCCGGTGATAAAGTCCGTTCCAACTGAATCCCATTTCCATTCCGGAATCTTCAATGGTTGCAACAGTCCTGCAGGTCTTTGATGTCCCGCCTTGACTCTCTGACATATATCACACTTGGCGATATAGTTTCCGATTTCTCTCTTCATCTTATGCCACCAGAATTGTTCCTTCAAATCCTGATACATCTTCGTTCCTCTAGGGTGGATAGAATAAAGATTATCATGGGCCTCTTTCAAAATCACTTCTTTCCATTTCGAATATGCTGGTACACAAAGGCGTCCTTTTTACCACAGAACTCCTTCGTCTTCGGTGAATTAGGGTACTTTGCCTGTACCGATACGACGCTTGATTCCATCGATACTAGCATTTCCTTTCTGCGCCTCTTTGATCCGGCTGATCAAAGTGGGTTGAAGTTCTATGCTATCCAAAAATCCTTCACTCACAAATTCCATTCGGAAATCTTCCATCTCTTTGTGCAAACTTGGTTGCTCCTTCAAAATCATGGAGTTCAAGCGGCACGGCAATCTGCTAAGGGCATCTGCTACCACATTGGCATTATCGGGGTGATAGTGAATGTCCAGGTCGTAATCCTTGATTATCTCAATCCATCGTCTCTGTCTCATATTCAGCTCCTTCTGAGTGAATATATACTTTTAGCTCTTGTGGTCCGAATAAATCTCACAATGGTTTCCCATCAGGTAATGCCTCCATGTCTTCAGGGCTAGAACTACGGCTACGAGTTCGAGGTCATGGGTTGGGTAGTTTTGTTCATGCTGCTTTAGTTGTTGAGATAGATAGGATATAACTTTTCCTTCTTGCATTAGCACACATCCTAGGCCGATCTTGGATGCGTCACAATACACGTCAAAGGGCTTCGTGATATCCTGCATGATCAAGATGGGGGCTGAAATCAATCTCCTCTTGAGTTCTTGAAAACTCACTTCACATTTGTCCGTCCATTCAAACTTCTTGTCCTTCTTCAGCAATTGGGTCATGGGTCTGGCAATACTCGAGAATCCTTCTACAAACTTGCGGTAGTATCCCACTAATCCGAGAAAGGCACGAACTTGGGTTTGAGTGGTTGGGGCTTGCCAATCTTCGACATCTTTCACCTTTGTAGGGTCAACGGCAATTCCTCCGGCTGATACAATGTGCCCGAGGAATCCTACCTCCTGTAACCAGAATTCACATTTGCTAAACTTAGCATACAGCTGATGCTCTCTAAGGGTTCCAAGAATGGTTCTTAGGTGTAGCTCATGTACTTCTTATAATTTGGAATAAATCAGATTGTCATCGATGAAAACAACGACAAACTTATCCAGGAAGTCCATAAAAATCGGATTCATGAGATTCATGAAATAAGCGGTGGCATTGGTTAATCCAAAAGACATGACAGTATACTCGTATAATCCATATCTGGTGGTAAAGGCGGTCTTTCGAATATCCTCTGCGCAAATCTTGAGTTGATGAGAGCCAGTTCTAAGATCAATCTTAGAAAACACTTTGGCACCAGTCAACTAGTCAAACAAATCTTTGATCTTCGGCAACGGGTACTTGTTTTTGATAGTGACATCATTCAACTTCCGATAATCCGTACACAAACGGTTACCTCCATCTTTCTTATCCACGAACAAAACAGGCGATCTCCATGGTGACGCACTTGGTTGAATCAATCCAATTTCCAGCATGGCATCCAGTTGCTTCTTCAGTTCTGCTAGTTCAGAAGGGTTCATACTATATGGTCTCTAGGCTATGGGTCCGGTTCCAGGGATTAGTTCAATGATAAACTTGATATCCCGATCTGTTGGCATACCAGGCAAAACATCTGGAAATACATCGGGGTATTCACAGACTATCCAGACTTGGTCAATGGTAGGTTGGGCTATACTCTTGTTGCACTTGAATTGACAAGGTAAGGTTTCAGATACATGCTCGACTGATACTCCGGCTGTACTGGTCATGGTTATGGCTTTCTTGGCATAGTCAATTAATCCTTTGTGTTTGGACATCCAATCCATTCCTAGTACTACTTCCAAACCTTTAGTTCCGAGTACTATTAGATTAGCATAAAAATCTATGCCATGGATTCGGATAGGTACGGCTTTGCAAATTTTCCTAGCTTTGGGGGTTGAACTGGGGATTTGAACAATCATAACATGCTTCAATTTGGTTGGTTGAATCTTACTAGTGATGCAAATTCTTCAGTGACAAATGAGTGCGATGCTCCAGAATCAAACAACACTCTTGCAAGTACTGAGTTAACAGAAAACATACCCAACACGACGTCCGCCGCTTCATGGGCTTCTTCAGCATGCATGAGAAAAAGATGGTCGTTGCGGTTGAGCGAATTCCCTGGGGAAAACCTTCTTCCGGGCTGAACACGACGCTGCTGCTAAGGTGGGGCATTTGCATTGGGGGCTGCGGCATTCTTCTTGGGGCACTCATTGGAGTAGTGACCCTTGTTTCCACATTCATAACAAGTCACTTGCGACTTGTCCTTCGCTGCAACAGGCACATCATTGCTTTTGGTCCTTGGGGCAGTGTTGGTGTTGGTGGTGGCATTGTTGTTGTTGAACTTGGGTGGTGCACGGTTGAAATTGCTAGAGTTGTCGGGGTTGTTGTGGTTTCCTCCGGGCCTTGGGTTTCCACGGTTGGGATAGGTCGGACGGTTCATGGGGGGTCTGTTGATTCTCGGGGAAAATTATGGAGATGGGTTGGGGTGATACTTTGGGGTATGGCGGGTTCCTGGTTGATGCATCATGCGGAGCTTCCGGTTGTCATTGGCTTGGTTGATCTTTCCTTCCATTTGAATGGAAGAGTCGACTAGGGCTTCAATATCAGCAAAGGGGATATTGACCAACACCGTCTGCATCTCATTGTGTAGACCGTTTAGGAATCTCTCTTTCTTCTTGGCTTCAGTGTCGATCTCATCCGGGGCATACCTAGCTAATGACAAGAATTTGTCACAGTATTCCACTACGGTCATCCTCCCTTGCTTCAGTTCTCTGAATTCATCTCTCATCCTCTTGATTAAACCCGGTGGCACATGGGTTCTGCTGAACTTGACCTTGAATTCATCCCAAGTCATCATCTGACCTCCGGTCATTGCATGAACGTTGTTCCACCATGCTCTTGCATCTCCAGCTAGATAGTGGGTGGCGAATAGAACTTTCTCGTTAACTTCCACTCCTGTGACTTCCAGATTGTTCTCTATTGTTTGCAGCCAATCATCTGCATCTAGGGGTTCCTCTGACTTACTGAAAACAAGTGGATTGGTGTTCTGGAAATTCTTGAGCTTAGATCCATGGTTGTCCTGATTTCCCTGGCCTTGATTGTTGTTGGCCATCTGAGCTATGTGTTAAAGGGTGGCTAGGTTGGATTGATATTCGGCTCTTTCAGCTTCGCGGTCAGAAACCAACATTTGCAAGATCTGTAACATCGGGTCCGGGGATGAACTGCTTCCTCAGCGAGGCATCTGAAGATTGAGATAGATCATGAGAAGAGAGGGAAATTTCTAAGGTTAATAGTTGTTGAAAAGTTTTTAAAGTTTGACTCAGATTTTTCTAGCAACTTTCTTTTCATTCATTCATTCATAGCACACGATACAAACACACACCACAACAAAGGAAAACAGATGGTTTTAAGAACCATTCTGGAAACAATGATATATTGGGCGCCACTACAAGGAATCTGCTGATACATGACCCTCTGTTTTCGTCACTGAATCGTCATTGTCTACAATATATGACGATCTTATGACGAAAAACATATCGTCAAAAACTGAGCATCAGTAATTGCATACGACGACGTTTTTTGTGAAATCGTCATAACCATCTATGACGATATATGATCGTCATAACTGTTATGACGATCCAATATCGTCAGAGGGTATCTAGCCAGGCCAGGTCAGATCCTACGTGGCCGATCCGACGTGGCAGAACTATGATGAAATGCGATCGTCGTAATGCAAATTTAGCTCTGTCCGGTTTGGTCGTTTGTATGGGTCAAGCCCATTAATTCGGCCTTTTTAATTTGTGCACCGTAGCCTTCTAGGATCACATTTGTTTGGGCTTTAGCTTTTTAGATCCATTCATTTTTCAATTTTTAGCCTTTTTTAATATGTCAGATTCAGCCCATTTATTATTTTCTGATAAATTTTTTCATCTAAATGGGAAAATCCCAATACCATTTCGTCTCCTTTTCTTTGGGCCTATGGCTTTTCTACAGTCTGTCCACTAAATTTGGATCCAAATCCAGTTACAGAAAAATATTTACAGACAACCAATTGTATACAGGTCACATTCCACACAAAAGTAAATATGAGATCAAATATTTCACAGATATATAGGTCATAGCCATATACAGGTCACACAACATATAATCTAGACAACGGGTAGTAAAAAATGAAATAATAAGGTTTGTAATGTGCTGATACATGACCCAACATATAATCTGGACAATAGGTAGTAAAAAATTAACTAGCCTAACCAGAATTTTGACACAACATATAATCTGCTTAACCAAAAGGTTTTGTTCCTCTTGTGTGGTCTTGTTCCTTGGAAATGATGGGTTGATACAAAACATATACACATTCAAAGAAAACAAACAATCTGATTAATAGTTCAAAGAAAACAAACAATTTGATTAAGAGGAGAAATAATAAGGTCCACTATTTTTAGATAAAAACATTATGAAATCCCACTGGTTTACAAATTAAGCTTCTAACAAACTACTTAATAAATAATGAATATCTACAATCATCAATTATAGCTTCTGTTAACTGTTCACTCAATAAGCACTACAAGGGAAATGAATCTATACACACAAAGATATCACATAATTAAGCAATAAAGTGATGCATGCATACTTTATTAGAGAGAACAGGTTGTAATACAGTGCTGCATGCTTACATATTATCCAACATTGTTTACTAGAATACATATTCACTTCACATTTAGCAAGGCAATTATCAGGAACCATGTTGCATTTAGCAATCTAGTAACATCAAGAAAGCTTAAGAAAAGTTCAGGACATTCCCTTGCGACTCGCTGGTAGCATTACACCTAAAATAGTAAATGAGGTTAACATAAGTCATATGATATTTGAGAACACTACTGTCAATGATCACAACAGGTTCAAACATAAATTTCAAGCTTGAGAGTAAAATAGAACTAGTCCAGTATTTTTTTCAATAAGCATCTCCAAGCATCAATTATATATTTCAAGCATGTTAATACTGTGCAAATAGAGGAGATGTCCAAGGATACACAGAGACAACCAGCTAATGTGAGGCACACATCTCATACAGGGAATTAAATTGAGTACAAATCAGTAGGTACTCCTATAACAAAAATATGAACCTACAAGAACCCTAGGACTCCTTGGAACTTACAGCGGGTGGATCCAATCATAAATTGGTGAAGTTATAGTTATAGGCTAGCACAACATACTACAGATCCTCACCCATGTAGATAACCTAACTATACATCATGTTCAATCCTAAGCTAGCATGTCTAGCTAGGCCAAACTAATTGAAGAAACCACAGGATCTTGATAGATCAGCATGCCCCAGCCTCATGAAAACATGATAGATCCTCGACCAGGAAATAAATATCATCAACCAACCCAACAGTTCATCATTTAATTGTTAATAATCAACAAGACATAAAGGTAAATACAAGAGGTTGATCTTTAATTCCACCAAGGCACTATGCATCAGTTCAAAAATATTATACATGCACTTGATCTCCATTCTTTACATGTGCAACTTTAAAAGGAGGAAAATACATGTATCAATTAGCAGACAGCTAGGAACGCAACAACTAGTGAAATATTTACAAAGTTTTTTATATGAAGTAGTAGCTAGTAAGTTGCAAAAGTTACATAGGACTTCAGTGAATAGTACTGACTATAGACATCTAAATTAAGTAGAAAACATAAGCTATGTACCAGCACTGTCTATCGATGCACAATTAAGTAGAAAGCAAACAGGCGACATCTAAATTGAGACGCTCATGTACATACACACCCACATGAGATGTGGGAGGAGCAGCAGGAGGAGGGAGGCCTCACCAGGGTTCTCAGCAGCAGGTTTGGGAGGACGTCGTCGGGAGCCGCATCCATGTGGGAGTTGTGGTGGTAGGTCGGTGCAACGAGCACGTGAGGGAGCTTGGGGCAGAGTGCTTCGACGCGGACGGGGTTGGTGTGCAGCAGCAAGGCGTCGGAGGCGACGAGCAGCAGCAGGAAATGGGTCTCCTTGTGGCGCTCATGGAGGGAGGAACAACAGGGAACCGACGAGAAGGGATAGGACGACAAGGGAGGTGGGCTCGAGGGTGAGGGAGATTGGGCGGCGGGAAGGGAGGGATATGGTGAGGCGGTGGAGGTGGCGGCAGCTGTGGAGGGGCGAGGCAGTGGAGATGGGCGATGGTGGGTCACGGTGGTTCTCTAGATCGGTTCGGGACTGGTGATGGTGGGTGGGGTGGAACTGGGGTAGGTGCATGGGGATCTGGGTAGGCGGCGCTGGCTGGGCAGCGCTGGCTGGGTGGCGTGGGGATCCGGCGAGGAACCTCTCTGCATCGAGATCGAGAGAGGTGGCACGGGTGGTGGCGGCGACAGAGTTGGTTCCTAGTAGGAGAGGCCACCCTCCAGGAGGCTCCCCATCTGCAGCCCCTCCGCCAGGCTCCGCCGCTCCCCAACCCCCACGCCGCCTGACCCGTCCACGGTCACCACCACAGCCGGCAACCTGCGCGACCGCCACCGAAACCGTCAGTTCCTGGTTCGAGCTCGCGGGTGCCGCACGCATCGCAGGGGTACTGCCCATCTTTGGCTTATGCAGTGTTGGCGTCGGCTTGGGGTGAGCAGGAGGGAGGGAGGCAGCTATGGCGATGCAAGGAAAAGAGAGGAGGAATGTGGTGGTGGCACAAGGAAAGGATCGATCTCGATCTAGGTCCAGGGGCGGCACAACGAAAAGAGAGGAGGGCACATCGATCTCGATCTAGGTCAAGGGGATAGAGGGGAATCGAAGTAGGTGTGGTTTTTTCAGGTGTGTTTCTTTGGGTGAGCGAAGAAGCATTGGATTGGATTTTAACGGTTTAGTTGAGGCTGAGATTCCTGATCCGTGGGAGGCTGAACCCTGTAATTTCATTGGTTGCAGAAGAAGTGGTCATTTTTCATTTTCTGATGCCAAGAACGGTACATGATCCGATTCTCATGACAGTTTTAGAATGGTACCACCACATTTTATAAAAATATTAGACCGTCTTACATAGATAATGTCCCAACCGGGGTATCTCAAACCTTTCCGTTCACCCCTAGCGAAAAAGACAAATTCCTGCCGAATCGGCAGGAAGTGGGTCCAGTTTGAACAATAGGTACATGATCCGATGCTCATGATTTTTGGCAAAAATAATTTTTAGACTCACAATATGCTATTTCTTCAGAGATCCAATGCAAGTTTAGCGAGGCTCAGTCCCTAGCTAAGAACCTCCGTGCCCGTCGTTTTGACCATAGTTTGAAACGGGCATAAAAAATTCAAAAACGGTTCGATCAATGCAAATCCTTCGCGTGGTGTCTTCTTATGTGACATAGTTGAAAGGAAAAATACCAAACTTGGTATATTGCAAGTGTCTCAAAAAAACCTTCTCAGAAATGACCTATCATGTGTGAGGTTTCATGGCTTTCGGACCAAACGGCCAATGTTATGGCCAGAATCATGGCATAGTTTGTGATAATGTGACCATATTGTGCACACATATGTATCATGGGATGGCGAACAATGTTGCAGGAGAAAGTTTTCCTTTTCGACGCACGGAAAATCCATTTTCCATTTTCCTTGTGCAAAAAATGGGGCATTTTGTGAAGCAACCACCAAATAAATTTTTTAGAATGGTACCACCACATTTTGTAAAAATACTAGACCGCCTTACATGGACAATATCCCAACCGGGGTATCTCAAACCTTTCCGTTCACCCCTGGCGAAAAAGACAATTTCCTACGGAATCGGTAGGAAGTGGGTCCGGTTTGAACTATAGGTACATGATCCGATGCTCATGATTTTTGGAAAAAATAATTTTAGACTCACAATATGCTATTTCTTCAGATATCCAATGGAAGTTTAGCGAGGCTCGGTCCCTAGCTAAGAACCTCCGTGCCCGCCGTTTTGACCATAGTTTGAAACGGGCATAAAAAATTCAAAAACGGTCCGATCAATGAAAATCGTTCGCGTGGTGTCTTCTCATGTGACATAGTTGAAAGGAAAAATACCAAACTTGGTATATTGCAAGTGTCTCAAAAAAACCTTTTCAGAAATGACCTATCATGTGTGAGGTTTCATGGCTTTCGGACCAAACTACCAATGTTATGGCCAGAATCGCGGCATAATTTGTGATAATGTGACCATATTGTGCATAAATATGTATCATGGGCTGCCGAACAATGTTGCAGCAGAAATTTTTCCTTTTCGACGCACGGAAAATCCATTTTCCATTTTCCTTGCGCAAAAAACGGGGCGTTTTGTGAAGCAACCACCAAATAACATTTTTAGAATGGTAGCACCATATTTTGTAAAAATACTAGACCGCTTTACATGGACAATGTCCCAACCGATATATCTCAAACCTTTCCGTTCACCTTGGCGAAAAAGACAAATTCCTGCCGAATCGACGGGAAGTGGGTCCGGTTTGAACTATAGGTACATGATCCGATGCTCATGATTTTTGGCAAAAATCATTTTTAGACTCAAAATATGCTATTTCTTCAGAGATCTATTGCAAGTTTAGCGAGGCTCGGTCCCTAGCTAAGAACCTCTGTGCCCGCCGTTTTGACCATAGTTTGAAACGGGCATAAAAAATTCAAAAACGGTCCGGTCAATGCAAATCCTTCGCGTGGTGTCTTCTTATGTGACATAGTTGAAAGGAAAATACCAAACTTGATATATTGCAAGTGTCTCAAAAAAACCTTCTCAGAAGTGGTACTCGTCTCTAAAGGGTATATACCAAACTACAGGTACATGATGTGGTACCGTGATTTTTTTAAAAAATCATTTTAGACTCACGATATGCTATTTGTTTAGAGATCCAATATAATTAGTAAGACTCACCCCTAGCTAAGAACATTCATGCCCGTCGTTTTGACCATAGTTTGAAACATGCACAAAATTTTTAAAAATGATCCGAAAACTAGTTCATGATTTTCGAAGAATGTTCATGCTTTTAAAAGTTTTGGTTCATGATTTTTCAAAAATTGGTTCTTGATTTTTTTTAAAACGTGATTTTCAGAAAAACTTTGTATATTTTTTTAAATTTGTTCACGGGTTTTGAAAAACCGCGAATATTTTAAAATAGGTTTTTGAAAAATAAATTGCATAGTACTAGTATAGGATATTCTTACGTACAGGTGAAACACGTAGTAGCTAACGTTCAATTTTGTTTCCCAATTAGACACGTACTAGTATAGGAACTTGTATCGTGGACTTTTTAAATTCTAAAGTTTTGTATTTTCAAAAACGTACACGGAAACTTAGCTATCGGTTCGATAAATAAAACATAGCTACATGTGTACAGCTGAACAATTTTATCCATACCGAAGCATTTTCGATTGTTGGGCTGGCCCGTCTGCAAAGGGTGGTGTGTAGCATCCCCCGGAAAAAAAGAGGCCGCGAGGCAGTGAGGCCCATGTCCAATAGACGATATTATCCTAATAAGGAGGTAACACGTCTTGTTTACACCAGCCACTTGTGGAGCAGTGGTTTGAGCGTTCTCTTTTTTCTGGACTGGAATATGCAAAGTGTTGTATGCTTTGTGGGCCCTATCTATGATAGACCACACATAGACCGTGTGGAAAATATGAATTCCCTCGGCAGTCGGAGGTTCAATCTTTCCTCAAAGACTTGCAACAACTAGCCACTGCAGATCTTCTCCTTCCTGATCATTGAGCTGAGCGCCGAAGAACTCGCGGTGCGGACGCTCCAGAAGTTCCGAAAGCTGGTCCATGTCAGGCTCAAAGATGAGGTCTCCTCCATTCCCCAACTGATAAAACTTGTTTTACTTCACGTCCATCTATAAGAATATAGGATGAATATGTTAGTAGAGTGATCAAGTGTGTCAAATTTTATGTATTTTGCAAGAATTTTTGAGGGACATGACATTTTGATGAAACAGTCCAAGTGATAAGAGCGAGAATAAGTTTTTGTAAATACTCACTTCTTTTGGTTTTGAAACTAAGTTTTTGATTCAAACGACCATTCTAACTAGGGTCTCCTATGGTCAGGATGGCTCTGATACCAACTTGTCAACACCCGGATTTTTAATTCTAGATGCCTGTTATGCCATACATCGCAATCCCAGGATTACCATTTTTGCGAGAATAACAGATTTGGATATCACAGTACATCATCCATTATAAACCATACATAAGGTCTTACACAAATAAGGATCTCAAGATCCAGTTCTTAATACAATTCAAGCAGCGGAATAACGTAATAGTAACGATAGCGTAGGCGAAGCTCCATCTTCAGGGTCACAGGCAATGCTGACGATGGGAGATGATCCTATTTGTCGTAACCTTCCTGCGATCCGTCATCCTGGTACTCCTCTTCATAGTCTGGCGACGGGAATAGCCAGGGACAAAGCCATGAGTACTCTTTAAGTACTCGCAAACTAATACTAATGTCACGTCCCAAAATTTTCCAAATTTTGTAATGTGAAAAATAAATAAACAAATTAAATAATTGTTGAAATTTAGGGTGAAAAGTCACTTTTTGATTCCTAATGGAAACTTAAAATCCCATCTTGAACAAACTTGAGTAATGTTTGAATCCAATTAAATTCAAATCAAGTGAAATGCATTTTTCATAAATGCATCCTGAAATCTATGGAAAATAAACCAAAACCCTAAAACCCTAATGGAAGAAAATCATTTCAAAAGATATCTCTAAAACCATGGATTTGATCCATATAAAAAATTGTCAACAAACATTTATAAATGATCAAGAATGACAAATAGAAATATTATAAAACCATAGAAATTGATTCATTCAATTTGGAACCAAAGATAAAATCTGATGAATTTAATAAGATAAGGAAATTGGATTTCCAAAGCTAATAAAGCACCTATCTAGAAATCCATACCAAATGGTGAGAAAATAATCCTAAAGATATTTAAAAGGATAAATAAATATTAAATAAGATTTTACAAATTGGAATCACCAACTTTGGATCTATAAATAAAAAGATATGGATTTTATAATATAAAGAAAGAAATATTAAATGAGGAATATTTAAAGGCCAAATTAAATCTTGGCCAAAACCATAAGAAAATGGAATAAACATAATCCAAGTTCAAATGAAATGATTGAATAAATAATATTGAAATAAAATAATATGGCCTGAACCAAATTCTATTCCATTGGATTAAGACAAATTTCCTAATAAGAATGATTAATTAAATCATGGGAAAATAGAATTTGGAATTTACCCAAGTGGAATAAAAGTTATTTAATTAACTTAAATGGGATCAAAGAAATCAACTAAATAAATTTATGGAATTAAACCCATATTTAATTTCATTGGAACAAAGACAAATACCCAATTTAAATGATTAATAAATCATATTAAAAATATTCCAAATATTATTTGACACCCTAATAAATAAATAAAACCTACTGAATAAGTTTGGTAAAAATATGGATTTCAAATTAAGTTTTAAAACACATTAAAACCCATTTGAAATAAATACAAATGTCCATTTATATAATAAATAAAAGACCCTAAAAAGAGTAAAAGAATTATTCTAAATTTGGCCTTAAAATAAACTAATAATCAGTATTTGAATATACACAAAGTTTGGTTGAAGTTTGAAATAAAATAGTTGTTTGAAATGATTAAACAAAATCAAAATAGATAAATAGAAAAAGAAAAGGAAAAACAATCTGTACAAAAAAAATGAAACGAATCCAGCCCAGCTAACCCCAGCCCACTAAGCCCAACTAGCCCATCTCCCCCTCCCGCGAGAAAATGTTTTGTACCCAGACTCCCACCCGCGCTATCACTGACCGCTGGTCCCCACCTTCCTCTCTCTCTCTCGCTGACTGCTGAGCCCTACCTGCCAGACCATCGTCTCCACCCACGCGACGACCACGCCTCACCTCGCTGTCGTTTCTGCAGCTGATCCCTCGCGATTAATTCGGGTTAATGGCCGCGTAATTCTTGCACCTTACCACGCTCCCTTAAATGCCTCCCCCTTCTCCCTCTTTCCCCTCAATCGACGCCTCCCAGGAGCCCCTAGGCTAGGAGAATTTCTCCACGCACCCCCACTGTCTTCGGCAAGGTCCTTCATTGATTCCGGCGAGGACAGTCACCCCTCGACCCCTGCTTCACACTAGCTTGACCGGCAGCTTAGTGCGCATCAGCCAGCACCTTCGCCTTGCCCGTGCACGTTCCCTAAGCTCGACAACGACCACACCCGAGCCCACCGCTGTATGCCTCGACTCCGGCGAGTCCTCCTGGTAAGTGCAGACCACCTCGGACCCTCTGGTTGATGCTCCTGTAACCGTCACACTCGCCTGCATCTAACTGTACCCTCCTCTTACCTTCTGGTGGCCTACAAGCTTGCCCCGACGACGACTGACCGCATCCGATGCCGTCTTGAACTCCGTTGAAATATTGGCAGAAGCCCCATGCGCCCCTGCCTCCTCTTGAACACGTTGAGCATCGCAACGATCCCCTGAACCTGGTGAGCTACCCCTCTCTCTCTAACCCCCTATATCGCCGACAACCTCTCTTGCCGAGCGCGCCGCCGCCACTCGCCGCCTCCAGCGCCGCCCATCTTTGGCCAGCACCTGTGCACCGTTCGATTTCGATCCGACGTGTGTGATAGAATCATTAACCGAAGAGGTACTGAGTGTTGCCATCCGTGCAATGCACATTGGATCTGACGCTCCATGATAGCCGATCCACGCGAACCGTTTTCGGCCAATCAAAACATTCCACGTGGCCAGTCTGTTTTATAAAAAACAAAATAGATTCTATTAGATGTTCAATCTTGTAAAATGCATAACATTTAATGTACACGTCGAAATTTTGAAAATTTTATATCAATGGAATCAGCAAGACAATTACTTTCCAACCATGCACTTTGTTTAGTAAATTGCTTCTCTTAAATTGGTTGTTTTTTGCAGAAACTTGTGTAGGCTTATTTTGAATATAAAATTCATTCTAAAATTATTTTTGTGATAAAATCTTTGGAAAATGGATTTTTTAAAACCTAATGACCATATAAACCAACTTGTGGACTCAAAAACATATTTTGTGAGGCAAAAGAATAAATCTTTGATTTAGAACATTTCTAGTCAAATAAAAATGTGGTTTATATGTTAAAAATGCTTTTGGAAGAAACCCTTTGGGAAATGTTTTGATTTAAACTCTCTGACCCTAAACACAAAGTTTTATGATTAAAAAGTATATTTGGTGAACCCTATAAATATTATTGCTTTGCTAAAGGCATTTTCAACTACATAAAATATTGATTTGGTTTAAAAATGATTTATAAGTAAAATCTTTTGCAAATGATTTTGGCACTTATTAAAAATGACCAATAGGTGTTTTAGAATGTTTATAACCTATTAGAAACCACTTTTCCAAATAAAACATTCTTTGGCATGCTTGCATGCATTGCTTTGTTTCTATTATTTTATGTGATGTTTGCTTGAATGGTAGATTGAATATTTGCTTGCTTGATTGAATTGTAGTGGAATTTGAAGAGTGTGAATATTGCAAGATCAAGGAGTGAACTTATAATTCTCTACCAAAAAGGCAAGTGATGCTTCATACTTAGTCCCATTATTTTCACTATGCATTAGTGATATTTCTAAGTAGGACTTGCATGGAATTTTTGCTAAGTATAAACTATGCCATGGGAAATCCTAGTAGATGAAACCTTAGTAGAAATTTCCTAAGTTAAGAACCCTACTACTATCATGCTTATCTTAGCTAGTAGAAAACAAGGGTGGAATATATTCACACTATGGAATATTTCTAAGTCAAGGACTTGAGTTTTGTTTAATAAAACAACTAAGTGAATGAATCACTTGGGTGGAATGGAAGGAATGGTTTGTGTTGAGTGGTTACACAAGGCCCATTTCTATGGTTTACCTTGTGTATCTCACTTGTGGATGGCCACCCAGGAACAAAGAGATTTGAGATGTCAAATGTTGAGAAGCTTCAAGTGCAGCCACATGGCATTATGGGCTCTGCCTGGATCATATAGGTTGCAATAACTTAGCCAAATGGACAGTTGGTGGTAGGTGATGATAGGTTGGAACGCGTCCATTCTGGTATAAGGGAAGGCTTCTGAAATATCTTGTCTTGGTTAAACCAAGTCTTATGGGGAAAGTACACAACCTCTGCAGATGGAAGAATCTAAGTACTTAGCCATGTCCCTGGCAAAGGACAATTTGAGCATCAAGACATGGAAGCTATCAAGAATCTCCTCATCCCAATTTCTAAGTTAAAATTTTGTGGTTGAACAAGGGTTGAAGGATCACCAATTTCTATTGGGAGATGCCTTGGGTGATTTTTTTCAAGCAAAAAAAAGCTTAGTGTTTTCAAATGATAAGGAAAATCTATTTTGAGCAAAAAAAGCCTAAGCTCCACTTAGCCAAATGCATATAGATGATAGACTCCACTATACTACCATTGTATCACTTGCTAATATAATTCAAATGTATTGACCCTTGCGGCTGTAACTTTTTATGTTGCAGCTTGTTTGATGTTAGTGAAATATGTTGATTAGGATTACAAGTCTACAACCAACATGATTGCCTGTGGCACTTTGAAGATGAAGGACCCCATGCTATAGTTTTTCTACTTCATTGTAATGAGATATCCAATTGAGCTATGTAAGATGTATTGAATTATTTTGTTCCTGGTTATGAAGTTGTATTATGACCTTTGTTTCTTGATATTACATCTTAACTGTGGATGCTAGCTATTGATCCAGGGACTAGCATTGTAAACACAGGGATCTCTACCTTATTAAAGGTTGGGACCTCTACAACTAATAAGTTAAGGGGGTTTTGTAGTAGGATACTAAGCTCTAGGGTTGTTTTGCAAAAAGCCAGATTTACCTCTACTAAGTTCAAAATCAAAGAAAACTAATTGAAAGTTTTATAACACCTAAGTGGGAAATTGAATTTCATATCACAGCTCTGCTATGGTCAAGTCAAAGTCACAAATCATTTCACAAGTCATTTTGAAAACATCTAACGGGAGAAACAGTATGGCCACTCTAACTGTCCATAACCGCGGACGCGGCTATTCGAATAGTTTGACACTCTGTAGAGATTTTACACTTTCACCACAACATTCGATACATTCGTCAGGAACAAATCCTGAATTCACCATACTCAGTATGCGGATAATCAATCCTAACCTTTCAATTACATGCCCTAGTATAGGCACCTCTCCTATGAGTTTGGCCTCCCAACCATGACCAGCTGTCATATTTGGTACTTCACAGGTGGACAATCTTCACAAGGTAGCCTCAGCTCAGATCTTGGCCGCGAGGGAACCCATACTAAGGTATATAAATTTCCAGCCAAGCCCTACCTAGTTTTCGGGTTTGGTTGTACGGTAAAATTGGAATGGTATCGCATCCAGACAACCATCAGTTTTATAAAGGGTTAAGGCTCATGCCTCAACATTTTCATCGTCAAAATCATCTGGTGTTCGGAAACACATGTCAAAACATTTCAGTAGAATGACTCATCATTCTAAGGTTTTCATAACCATTTTCACCAAGTATTCCCATCTAAAGTTGATCAAGTTTTATGCTTAGCACTAGCATCTACAAGTGGTGGTAAATACTAATGAGGGGTGTTAAACAAGTGGAGATTTACTAAGTTCAATCTCATGCCTTAGTATGACATCAAGATTATCTAACTTAGGCCAAATTTTATGCTCTTTATGCTACCTTTAGTTATCTTTATAAAATCTACAATACACTATGTAAACTTTAAGAGAAAGCTTTGATAAAGAAATAAAGTATAAAGCTTGCAAGTAAAACTAGGATTGGGTTATCAAGTGGTATGATCACATACGCTTAAGGCATATGGTTATCATGGTGACAAGAAAGTATTAGCTTGCTAGGATCTTGGTATAAGCTTGCATAGGTAATGTATATTGCAAGTGTTAGCTTGCCTTGTGCAGAGCAGTGGTTGAAGTTCTCCTCGGCTTCCTCCTCGTAGTATCCTCCTTCCTCCTCGTATCCTTGGTCGGTACTAGCGTCTATAAATAAATACGAGGTACACAATCACCAAACAATACTTAACTATTTTCAATCATCACACAAAGGTGCACTATAGATGATCTAGCATCACCACTAACATCACAAGGATTAAAGCATTTATCCTATTTATTTTAATTTGAGAAAAGTAATTTCTACTCATTGAAAAACTACTTAAGATTTAATATCCTCCAACTCAAACATGGGATCATGTTGACACATGTCATCACCACATATTTCAGTACATGGGAATGTGATTTAAAGTGGTGTCACAATTTAATAAGGTTTAACCTTTTTATTTTAATTAAATAAAGTGACTAGAAATTCCTATGTGGCATTATTTTATTACTTGAACATTACTTCTGCAAGTAAACCCATATCTTTTTATATATTCTAAAAGGTATGATCAAATGTGATTTTTGAGAGTTGGAATCAACTCAAAAGCTTTTATGGTTGAATTTTGAACAATGTTTGAATACAGAAAAGCTTCTGCCTTGTTATTTTTACCATGGTTGATCCGTAGATCCAAATGATTTGAATCCAACGGGCTTGGATTAAGAATTTCAGTAGATGTCTAACAAAATTGGTTTCATGCATTTTGGTTCAGTGAATCGAGCTGGGTTGATTTTGGAATATAGGTACAGAACTGTGTTTGAAATTAAAAGAATATAGCTTAATTTGAATTGTTGGGTCGCGCGGGATGTTTTACTAGGCCGGCCCATTACACACAGCGTTTAGGCGGGCTGGTTAAGTGACTGTCCCCACGCGTCAGTGAGACGGGGAGGGGCAAAGCGGTACGGGGAGTGTGCACCGCACGATCTAAATCTAATCGAACGACTACGGTTCATCATCCATGTCGGGCAGCGCCGGCAAGACAGAACCCTAACGCGGCAGGTGGGGGTCATGGGTGGCTCACCGGGGCTCAGGCGAGGGTCGGCGATGGGGGCGAACGACGAAGTCGACGACGGCGGTTCTCCTGGTACCGGCAGCTCCTCCTATGGCCTCTCCAATCGATGGCTCCCTTCTTCTCTAGAAGCGGCAGGGTCCGGCCAAATTCCGGTGATGCGCTGCTCGCCTTGCTCCGGTAGTGAGGTGGGGTGGTTCTGGGTGAGAGGGGAGTGAACTGGTGTGGCGAAAACGAGCGGTGGATGCCTCTATTTATAGTGGCGAGAGAGGACCGACGGGCGCGGGCTGAGCTCATCGTGGTTGACGGCACAGACAACTATTGACATGGGCGACGGTAGGGGGCGGTGTTATGCTCCCTGGCGAAGCTCAATGGCGTGGTGGCGAGGCGTGGGGCGGTTCTGATCGGTCGGAACGCTTCGACGCTCTAGGCGGGTCCGACGGAGGTTTTGATGGCACATAGCATGCGTGGTCCGCGCGGCGGCGAACGGGCATGTCTAGCGGGGTGCTAGGTTGCTGGTGATCATCATTGCAAGCGGCGAGGGCGGTGCGCGGTCTGTGGGTGGTGGTCGAGCGTGGCGCACGGGCGCGCTCTCGACATGGTCGCATAGAGGTTTGGCATGGGCGTGGCGTGTGGTACAGGGGCTATCTGCGCTCGAGGCTGGCACAAAGAGTGGCAGTGGATGGTGTTGCATGTCCCAGACAAGTTTGGCGAGGCTAGTGCGGGCTCTAGATCGCTGGCGACAATGGGGTGGCAAGTTTGCTCTCGGCATGCATGCTCACCATTGATGGCTAGGCTTGCTCACAGTGGTGCTAAAGATAGTTAAAGGGGCTAGATGATCTACTAAGGGCTGGTTGCAACCAGAGAGGGAACAAATTAGGCCAATTTTACTGCACACTATAGTGTTTATTGTTTGTTTGATTTGAATCTGCAAGGTGTTTGATGAAATGGCCGCAAGAACTTTAAATTTGAATTTGAATTCAAAATTTGTGGGTTTGCTAGGAACATTCTAGGGAGTATCTGGTTGGTTGGATTATTCAAGGAGCATTGGTTTGGTTGGATTTTGAAAATGGATGATCTTCACATATGAATAACATTCAATTTTAAATTATGATTTAAATGGGGTTGCCAAATGTTTCTGTAAGTTTGAAAGGTGGGCCTTGATTCACTTTTACTAGTTCTATCAAGGGGTAAAGAATTGGGAAAGTTTCTGTTTTAAATCTTGGACTAGAAACACTCAAAGTGACCTAGTGAGCAAGATTGGCAAAAATGACCATTTGCTTTATTTGCTTTGTTTTTTATTTTCTTTTGTTTTGTTTCTGCATGGAAATGTTTTATATGATGTTGTTTTCACCTTTAAATCATTTATTGCTATTTAGACTAATAACACAAGTCCATTCATGCATTTTTTAAATCATTTCATTTACACATGCATTCATATAATTTTAATTAATCAAAGTTTTTGTTAACCCTAATTTTAGTGATTAGAGTTTGATGATCCTTGTTTTATATTTTTGGGATGTTACAGCAATCCAAGGAAACGGGTAAAACCGATTCCAAAGATAACGAAGTGGTTGGTGATGGCACTAGCAAGAGCTCCTCCTCGAAAAAGGATAGTGGTAAGGAAGGATACAATGAGGTTTCCCATGTGTATTCTCCTTATCCACCTATCCCACACCCACATATACATAATAGGGGTGATCCACCCAAACTTTCAGCATCTACATTCATTGAATGGCAATTTTTTATGAAGTCTCATGTGTGCAGCTCCTCCATTGAGTTGTGGAAAATCATCGAGAATGGTCTTCATGTTGGAGATCCCAACAACCTAACAAGAAGAGAGGTTGTTGATAGTCAACTCAATGCTAAATCTCTACACATGATCCAGCTTGGTGTGGGGGACAAATACATGCCACGCATTAAGCATCTTAGTACAACTCACCGAGCTCTTCATCGGAAATGAAAGTATGAGAAGGAATAGATATGATGCTTTGAGAAATGAAGCTGAAGGATTTTATATGTTAGATGGAGAAAACTACGAGGACATGTATAGGAGGCTCAAGTCAATAGCCACCACTTTCAGGAATCATGGTGCCTCTCATGTTGATGATGCATGGATCAAGCGCAAGTATGTCAGTGCTCTTATGCCATTTGAGCCCACAGATTTGAAGAGTCTCCGAGGAAGGCACAACTAGCACCTTATGACAACCAACGAGGTAATGCAAGAAATGGCAGCTTTCAAAGTGGCTGCCAAGAATGCCGATGATGCTCGTGCATGAGCTATGGGGATGCAAAAGGGGGTCAACATGGCCTTGAAGACTAGTGTGATTGATCATGATGAAGATGACATATAAGGTATGGACTGTCCCGAGGATGTAAAAATAATCCATGGACAATACATGTCCTTCGATACTAGAAACTTTTGGAAGGACCCGACCAAGACAAAATCTGAACTAGAACGCAAGAGTGGAGCTTATGGAAGAAAGGAAAATGGTCCCAAGCTGAGAACATGTTTCAACTGCAGAGACTGGCTGCACTCTATAGCTGAGTGTCCATATCAAAGTAGGGAAGATAATGGAGGAAGACTTATTCTCAAATAAAATTCAAAGGCTCCACGCAAGAAACAATTTGTAAAGAAGAATGTTCCCTTCAAGAAGCAACCAAATATTGTTCTAGTGGCTCAATAAGAATATTCTTCGGGAAGTGAAGATGAGGACGAGGATGATAGCTCTCGATAGGTGGCTGCTATAGCCACCACATCTACACCAACATCTATCTTCGACTCTCTGAACGAAACGTCATCAACAAGAACGCTACTTGTCTCATGGCAAGAGGTTCTGATGTATCTTCTTCTAACTCCTCTTTTCCTAAGGCTATGATTAACATGGATGATCCTACTAGTCTTAAGGTTAAAGAATATATTATTGCTTTGGACTATTTCTTCAGTAACTTGCAAGGTGATCACAAAATACATTTTGAGGCTCTTATGGACCAGCTGTCCCAAAATGAAGTGCTCCTTGAAGAAAAGGGCAGAATTGAAAGAGAGGATGCAATGGAAATTGCATCCTTAAAAAA
The DNA here is from genome assembly GCA_916181665.1 of Avena sativa. NCBI lineage: Eukaryota > Viridiplantae > Streptophyta > Magnoliopsida > Poales > Poaceae > Avena > Avena sativa. The sequence goes on from OV702296.1 coordinate 17,297,338, forward strand.
TGCTCTAGAAGAGGAAGAAGTGGCTCGGGCTTCTCTTGAAGAGAGGCTTGAGTCCATTGAGGAGTCACATGAAGGAATGGTGGCAAAGCTTGTTAAGGAACGTGACTCAGCAGTTGCCAAAGCAAAGAAGTTAAAGAAAGAAAAGATTGACTTTGGGGCTACTCATGCTAGACTCTCCGAGGAATTGGAGAAACTTGACATCGCTCACAAGGCGTTGAAAAGTGAATTCTCCATTCTCAATGAGTCACATGATCTGCTCCAAATTCGATTGACCAAGTATGATGTTCCTAGTACATCTAAATCAACATATGGTCACAAAGAAAATGCTTGTGTGGAAGAAGGGCTTGTCAATGCCACTACTCCCAAAGATAAGGGAGTTCTTAATGAGGTGCTTGGCAAGCAAAGATCAAATCTGGGTAAATAGGGACTTGGGTATGTCACCCAGTCCAAGAAGAAGAAGACCAAGAAGAAGAAGACCAAGAGTGTACAATCAAAGACAAGCACCACTGAGAAAGAATGTCACAAAAGACAAAACTAACAATATTGGTTTTGCAGGGTCTCACAATCCAAACTATGAACTCTTTTGTGATTTTTATGGCGATGTTTATGCTTATTATGTTGGTCCTTTTGATGAATATGTTGCTTGGTATATTTGGGTTCCAAAGACCCTTGTTACTAACATGAAATGACCCATTGAAAAATGGGTACCTAAAACCAAGATGTCATTTTCTTGCAGGGCTATGCTTCCGGTGGATCTAAATGGGTACTGGATAGTGGATGCACTAGTCATATGACCGGAAGCAAGGAGATCATCGCGAATATGTGACCCAATCATGATAATATTATAGTCTCCTATGGTGATAAATCTAAATCTCAGGTATTGGGTCTTGGCAAGGTTGTGGTTGCTCACGATATCTCTCTCATGGACATCATGCTTGGCGAGACCCTCGGTTACAACTTACTCTTTGTTCGTGCCCTTGGTAATATGGGCTTTGCTGTTTTCATTGATGATGATTTGGTGGCACTCTTGTGGAGCAAGTCTCTTAGGCCGCTTTTGTTGGGTACGTCAAAAATGACCTGTATGTGGTGGACTTTTCGGGGAAAACCACTTCGGGTCCGATGTGCTTATTTGGAAAGGCCGACGTGGGCTGGCTATGGCATTGCCGTTTATCCCATGTCAACATGAGAACTTTGCAAAGACTTCACAAGGGTGGCCACATCCTTGGACTAAAAGACAATGTTTCCTTCGCCAAAGATCGTGTTTATAGGGCTTGTGTTGAAGGCAAAATGCATGACTCTCCCATAAGAGGAAGACTATTGTTTCTTCAAAAAGAATCTTGGAATTACTTCATGTGGACTTATTTGGTCCTCCATCTCATGCCAGTCTCGGTGGGAAGAAATATTGCTTGGTCATTGTCGATGATTACTCAAGATATACATGGGTCTATTTCTTCAAGCTAAAGAGTGAGACTCAACAAACGGTCATTGACTTTTCCAATGAAGTTCAACGTCAACACAACGTTCCTATCTTGGCAATAAGAAGTGAAAATGTCTCCGAGTTCAAGAACTACACTTTGAATGAGTTTCTAAGTGAAGAGGGGATAATACATTAATATTCCGCTGCGTACACCCCTAAACAAAATGGTGTAGTCGAGAGGAAGAACCGTACTTTGATGGATATGGAAAGATCAATGTTGCCTGAATTCAAGTCTCCTTACAACTTTTGGGCTGAAGCCATATCCACTGCTTGTCACTCATCAAACTGGCTCTACCTCCGCAAGATCTTGGACAAGACTCCGTATGAAATACTTACCGGTAACAATCCCAACATTTCCTACTTTAGGGTATTCGGTTGTAAGTGTTTCTTTATTATCAAAGGTGTCCATTTGTCTAAATTTGAGTCTAAGACGTTAGAAGGGATTTTTGTTGGTTACGGTGACGAATCCCACACTTATAGAGTCTACAGCAAGCTCACTAGGACTGTTGTGGAATCTTGTAGTGTGGATTTCGATGAAAATGACGGCTCCTATGAGGGGCAAGTTGATGTTGGTGATGCATATGTTGAAATACCCCAAGATGCCATAAGAAGAATGGGCGTGGGATTTTTCCGCCCCATTGAGGAACCCCTTGTGGCGGATCGGGAAGGAAACTGCTCCACTCAAGTGGAGCCCTACACAAGATCAACAAGCCCCTACTGTTGGAGAAAACTCTGCACGAACACCGCAACCTGCTGAAGATCATCAGTCTTATGGGAAAAATGATAGTCCCATGCCAGACTATCCGACCCCTCCAAGGGGCGGACAGTCCGCCCCTGGCACTGCAACTCGCTCCAGGGGATCAAAAGAAGAAGCAAACAACCAAGCAAATTCCAGGCCGGATTCTCCAGCCCCAAGGGGCGGATTATCCGGACCTGGAACTCCTAGCTCTGTCAGACATTCACAGGAAGAGGAAGTTGCAGCCGCATCTCCCAGGCCAGATAGTCCGGCCCCACCCATGGGCGGATTATCCGGCCCTGAAGCACCTGTTCAGCAACAAGCTCCTGTTATCAGCTCAGATCAAGATCAACGGCAAGGTAGTGAACAAGACCAAGATCCAAATGCTGAATCAACTCCCTCTAGAAACAACAAGGAAATTGAGGCTAATCGCAAGGCTCGTGCTGATAGGAACCTTAAGTTAAGGGGTCATGCTCTTGACAAGGTTTTCAGTGATCTATGAACAAGGGTGTCTGTTGTGGGAATGACCACGGCAGATGCTACAATCGGCAGCGAGTAGTAGAACATGGGGCAAGGGCGGCCAGCCATCTGCGGTGCGAGATGAGGGTGGAGACACAGGGTTTTACCCAGGTTTGGCCCCCTGGAGGGTAAAGACCTACTCCTGCTAGATTGTATTATGATGGAAGTACAATGGGGCGAGCTCGACGGCTAGGCGGCGAGTCGCTTGGGTGGATGATGGAACGTATCCTCTACACGCCCTGTAGGGAGGTTTATATAGACTCACCCCCCTAGGGTTTACATATCTCAACCGAATCAGTTAAGGTTTCGGCACTCGTTTAACCTAATCCGACTGGGCGTATCTACTCTCCTGGGCCTTCAGCTTCCAGTCGCTTGGATCCACGCCAGGTCTTGATCCAGTCGCCGTCCTGCAGGCCCACTCGTCATTTCCTGGGCCAATCGGAAACGTCCTACTGGGTATACCCCGGTACGCATTTCCCTATCAGTAGTCCCCGAGGCCGTCGTCGATTGGGTGCAGGTGTTCACTGGCAGTCGGAGTATACGGGTCCAATGCGGACGCCCAGTCGAATCGGTGGCGGGCTCCTGAATAAAGGAAAAAACTAATTATTCTGGTCACAATGACAGTGGTCAATCGGGTCGCAGCTCGGCGAACGGGTCGGCGAAATATTTAGTCACTTTGTAGTGATTGGGTCGACGAGTCGAATGGATGAAGTTGGACCGTCAGACACAGTCAAAACTAGCCGTTGGGGTAATCCAACGGTAACTTTGGCGTAATCACCGCGTAGCAACGGCTCCCGGAATTGGGGGGTAACAACCGCTATATAAAGGAAATGGTAGGCGATCGGGGAACCATTCTTTCGTCATTTCCTCCGATTTCGCCCATCTCCGTTTTCCTCCGCATCGCGATCCGATCGATCCCAAATCCTCCGACCTCCACGAACCTTTCCGCCAATGGCCCCCTCCACCGAACCATGGGGCAGGTCCAAGTGCACAAGAGTGCTACTAGCATCCTTCGAGGAGGCCGGGATCCTGCGCGCCGGCAGGTGGCGCATCCCCGCGGCCGGAGAGGTGACTCCGAATCCGCGCGAGGGAGAATTTGTTTTCTTCACCAGCCATCTGGAACGGGGGCTGGGGTTCCCCACGTCTCTCTTCTTCCGGCGCTTCTGCGCCTTCTACGGGATCCAGCCATCATACTTGGGCCCGCACAACATCGAGCAGCTCGCCATTTTCGTGGCATTCTGCGAGTGCTACCTGGGCTGCAGGCCCTACCTCCCCCTATGGCAAGATCTGTTCCACGGGAGGATCAGTCGCGAAGAATCAGGCGGCCCGATGCTTGCTGCAGGTGGCCTAACGTTTCAGTTGAAGTCAAAGGCCTCCTTCTTCGACCTGATGCTACCTGCCAAGGCGGCGAGCGAGTGGAAGAAGTCCTGGTTTTACATCACCGAGGCGACTCCAGACGGCGAGGTGGCGATCCCAAGATACTCCGCCGACCGACCCGAACCGCGCCGGCTCCAAGTCGGCAAGCTCCCAGTAGACCAGCGGATGGTCGTGGACGAGATGCTTCAAACCATCCGCAGCCTGAAGAAGAAGGGTCTTCAAACCATCAACTTGTACAACTGTTGGCTCGGGCGGCGACTCGTTCCCCTAGCCCGCCGTGACCATTACATGTACGAGTACACGGGCAGGGAGGACTCGACGAAATCCTGCCTCGACGAGTGGAAACTCGAAGACTATACCCTGGCGCTGAAGAAGATCACCCAGGCGACATACCTGGACGCGAGGGCTGGGGTCGCCCCCTACACCGCGAAGCATCCAGCTCCGACGGTAAGTCGCTGTTTTCACTATCATTCGCAGTCGCAGTTGATGCTGTCGCGGTTATACTGATATTGTCTCGTGCCTGCTGCAGCTATTCCAGGTAGTGGAAGGGTGGCTCCCACCCGCGGACGACGAGAACATGAGCTCGTCCGTCCAGGACGGGGGCGAGTCGCCTCCTGCCAAGGGCGGCGTTGGGAGCGACACGAGTGATGACGATGATGATGACAATGAGCCCAGGAAAGAAGCCGCCCCGATGGTTCGCAAAACTCGCGGTTAACATCAGCGTGAGCTCGAGACGGGTAGAAGCCTCGAACGTCATGACGACGACGAGCTTCCCAAGCACACCTCGCGTCGTGAGGCTACACCGTCAAAGAAGAAGAATAAGTAAGCGAAGGCCCCACCAAAGAGGAAGACGAGGCCGGCGAAACAGGCATCTCCGCCTCGTTTGGCGAGTAGTTCCGACGCCACCAGCCTGGCCAGGGATGAAGCGCCACAGACGACAACAGCACTAGATGCCACTGCCGCCCTGAGTAAGGTACCTCTGGCCTCGCTTCCCCTCCCATTCGCCCCAGTCTCTAGGTTGGGGGCTGCTCCAGCCGCGGCAGCTTCGCCTCCCAGGAGAGCTCCTGCCGAAGTCGTTTCGGAGGCTCCTGTCGCAGCCTCGTCGACGAAGAGGCCGTCCCTGTCTTGGGCGCATGATGTTTTGGAGATGGGCCTCAGTCAGAAACTGGGCCCCGAACTGGAGAAGCCAGCCAGCATCCGCACGGGGCTGCGGTTCATACCAGTCGCCAAGTGAGTTTTGTTCACCTGCCTTGCCTTTCGTTGTACTCGAACTATTTTGCTCATGTAATCAATTCGCAGGACTCGAGTTAAAAAGATAGGACACCCGTCCGTGGCCAAAGTTCCGCCAGTCGTCGCCGAGGAGGACTCCTCTTGGAAGAGGAAGGCTGATGAGGTCACTGCCCCGCAGACAGTGCCAAGAAGGCCAAGGGCGACGATGTCGTCACGGTGTCTGACGACATGATGGTTGCTTCGAGTGGTCCTACGACGGAGGCGGCCTTGAAGATCAAGGAGGGTGCTTCCTCGCCTTGGGTGGCCGAGTCGGCTTATCTTGGTGCTGGCGCATCCACCGGGACCTTCCCCCGCTTCATGGCCAGAGCGGCTACGGCGAGTGGTACCACGCCATCGAGCCGCGTACCTGGGGTCGCCGAAACGGAGATCGAGCAGCGTCGCGGGCACACTCTGGCTCTTCTCGCATCCGTGGACGCGCTACAGCTCCATGGCATGCTTGGTGCAGCCATCCAGGTATGTCCAGTCCCCGAGGATCGGGCCACTGAATTTCAGTGGTCAGATTCTTTTGGTGTTTTGTTTTTATTTCTAGCACCCAGTCCCCGAGTGCGCAATCGCTGAATTTCAGCGGGTGGGCACTTAGGATTTTTGATCTCCAGTCCCCGAGTGTCCAGTCGCTGAATTTCAGCTGGTGGGCACTTAGGATTTTTGATCTTCAGTCCCCGAGTGTCCAGTCGCTAAATTTCAGCGGGTGGGCACTTAGGATTCAGTTGTTGTTAACTGTTTGACTTGTGCACAGGGCTTGCAGCGTGAGTGAGCCGACCGGCTTGCTGCGAAGTGTCGCGCGGAGAAGGAACTTGTTGCCATCCAAGAGGCGAACAAGGGACTCCAGGCGATTGCTGCGAAGGCAGAGGAGGTCCGCCAGGGCCTTGTCCCGGCGAGTGAACTAACGGCGGCTCTATCTGCGTTGATTTCGGCTGAGAAACGGATCGCCGACCTTGAGCGCAAGCTTAAGGAAGAAGGAGGAAGCGAGTTCAGCGGATGGGCGAGCCAAGGCTGCTGTTACGGCCGCCGCTGAAGAGCGTAAGGTCTCTGACGCCCTCGTTGCTGGGCTACAAGACGACTACTCCTCTCTTCAAAGATTCATCACGGGTCTCTGCCGTCCTTTGATTGGTAAGTGTGCCTGCCTCTTCCTATAGTAGTTGCATTGCGTGATCTTTGTTGTACTCACTGCCACCCTCTGTCCACAGGTCGGATTATCGACAGCTCGGAAGAGGCACAGTCGTACGACGCGCGCCAGTGTGTGGCCACTCTGGTCGACTCGGCCACGTTGTCCGCGGCTTGCATTCGGGCGTATCTTCAGGAGATGTCGCCCACGGAAGTGATTCCCAGCGATCTCCTCGACGTGTGGCGGTATCTGGAGAAGGCGCCGTCAGTCGTCGAGTTCATGACGCGGCCGGCGTTCCGGCGCGGGACGGCAACGGCGCTTAGCCTTGGGCTCGCCCACTTTCCAGAGGATTTCTATCTGGACGACGTGACAAGTGGCTACCCCTCGTCGACGGGCTCGGTGGAGATTGACGAGGTGCTGAAGCTGACAGACCGTGTCGCGGTATACTCCGATCGTGTCTGGGCGATGGGCGACCTCCTTCCTTATCAGGAGACGACCGTCGCTCCCAACGATCCCGAGCCGCCGCACCGGGACTTCAAGATCGAGCAGCCCTTCCGTGCGGCGATGGCGTGTGAGCTGACGACGTACCCGTCGAACCCGTACACACCCTTCATTCGCAACCGCAAGGGTGGGGGCGAGTCGACATCGAAGCCTGCGGAATAAAACATTGTGCCCTGGGGCGTTAGTAGCAGTTCGTCCATTGGGCGCAACTTGTATTTTGTAACAACTTTGGTCTGCTATAATGGGATTTCGCGTTATTTTGTGAGTTGTCTTGCGATTGTGATTGATGATTGAACGAGTCCCCGAGCGCGTTCGCCCTTTTTATGGGGTTTACCTCGTTTGTTATGTGTTTGTGGTTTCGAGTGTTTTTTTGGTTGTTTTGTTATTGAGGTCGACTCGCCCAAGCTTGGAAAGCCAGTCGCAGGGCGACTCCCATGAGTGCTCTTTACTTCCGTTTTCCCTTGCGCAAACGAGGTCGGGTAGCCGAGTCCCCGAGCGTGGTACTTGGTGGTTCTAGTCGCGGCTCTAGGGTGGGTGAGGACTGGGCTTGTCAGAGTGAGCGCATCACTCCTGCCTGGCCCGTCGGGTCAGTCGCATGGCGAGTCCTGGGCACGCTCTCGTACTTGGCGTTTTTCCCTAGCCGCTCGTGCTTAATAGGTCTTTAGTCCCCGAGCGTGGTACTTGGTCGTTCGAGTCGCTGTGTCGAGGATGCGGAGGATCGTGGTCGCTGTGAGGAGCGAAGGCCGTTTTCTTGGCTCGTTAAGCCAGTCGAGCTAGGCGTCTCCAATGGGGCTCCGGGTAGGCGTTTTTCGTGGACGTGGTGAGTCCTGGGGTAACCCAGTGCCCTCGCAACACACTAATTGGCCGTGCCGGTCGCTGAACCAGAGGTTGACTTCTGCAGTTAGCTTGACACTTGTTATTACGAGTGCGAGTGGCACAATACACGGAGAGTAGACGCAATTTGTGGTAACCGATACGTTTTATTTCATAGCTAGTGGAGGGTACATGTATGGAGTTCTAGGAGTAGAACTTCCGTAGGAGGTTTACATTCCACGGTCGCTTGACGTCGAGTTTCCCATCTCCGCGGACGTCGGTGAGGTAATAGGCGTCGTTGCCGAGTACTCGCCCGATGGAGAATGGTCCCTCCCACGGGGGGGAGAGCTTGTGCATACCCTTCTTGTCCTGGATGAGGCATAGCACCAGGTCGCCTTCCTGGAAAGTGCGAGTCCTCACCCGCCGGCTATGGTAGCGGCGGAGGCCTTGCTGGTAGATGGCAGTGCGGGAGCGAGCTAGGTCGCGTGCCTCGTCGAGTTTATCGACTCCATCCTGGCGTGCAAGTTCGTTCGCAGCCTCCGTGTAGTGGACGACCCTTGGCGAGTCGTGCTCTAGGTCGGTGGGCATGACTGCCTCAGCGCCATACACCATGAAGAAGGGGGTGAACCCTGTCGACCTGTTGACCGAGGTGCGGATGCCCTAGATGACGGAGGGTAGGTCCTCGACCCAGCACCCGGCGGTGCGCTCGAGTGGTACTTGGAGCCGTGGCTTCAGGCCATGGAGGATGCTCTAGTTGGCCCGTTCCACCTGGCCGTTGGACTCCGGGTAGGCGACTGAGGCGAGGTCGAGTCGGATGTGATGTTCCTCGCAGAACTCGGCCATGGCTCCTTTGGCGAAGTTGGTGCCGTTGTCCGTGATGATGATGTTGGGGAACCCGTATCGATATATGAGCTCGCGTAGGAACTTGGTGGCGGTCTTCCCGTCGCATTTCCGGACTAGCTTGGCCTCCACCCACTTTGTGAATTTTTCGACCATGACCAGGAGGTGGGTGAAGCCGGAGGGGGCCTTTTTTAAAGGGCCTACCATGTCCATGCACCACACGGCGAACGACCAGGTGATGGGGATTGTCTTGAGCGCTGAACTCGGCACGTGTGTCTAGTTGGCGTACTTCTGGCACCCAGCGCACCGCTGGACAATGTCGACGGCGTCTGCGTGTGCGGTGGGCCAGTAGAAGCCGTGCCGCATAGCCTTTGCGACCAGAGAGCAGGCGCCGTCGATGATGAACAAGAATTTGTAGCGACGTGCTATCATCCGGGCGTCTGTTTCTTCTGCCGGCAAGGTGGATCCCACTAGGTAGGCGATGTACGGCGTAGTCCAGTCTTCTGGCTCGGCGATGAGTGCGACCAGGGCTGCCTCTGGTTGCAGCGGGACTCCGATGTCGATCTCCCTTGGGGGAGAGACGGAAGCCTTGGTGATGGTGTCGAGGAAAACTCCGGCGGGTGGTGCGAGTCGAGCCGAGCCGATACGAGAGAGTGTGTCGGCCTCCTCGTTCTTCCGGCTGTCGATCCACTCGACAGAATAGCCAGCGAAGTGTCCTCCCAGCTTGTCCACTGCTTGGCAGTATGCCGCCATGGTGGGGGAGACGGCGTCGCAGGTACCAGCGACCTGCCCAGCGACGAGGTCGGAATCTCCGTAGCAGCGTAGGCGGTTGACATTCATCTCCTTGGCAGCTCGCATGCCATGGAGTAGTGCCTCATACTCGTCCATGTTGTTGGTGCAGGGGGTGAAGTCGAGGCAGAGGACGTAGCAGAGCTTGTCGCCATTCGGGGAAGTCAGGACGACCCTGCTCCTGCGCCGTCTTCATTCTTGGAGCCGTCAAAGTGCAGGCTCCAATAGTGGAGGTACGGCAGCTTTTCCGGCTGCTGGGCCTCTTCCCAGTCGGCGATGAAGTCCGCGAGATCCTGCGACTTGATCGCTTTGCATGGCTCATACTTGATGTTGTGGACACCGATTTCGACGGCCCACTTGGCGAGTCGCCCGATCGCCTCACGGTTGCGGATGATGTCCTGCAAGGTGCTAAGGATACGACCGTGATCGGGTGCTCCTGGAAGTAGTGCGGCAGTCGTCGCTGTGCTCTGAAGACCGCGTATACCAGTTTCTGGTATTGCGGGTATCGCTGGCGCGACTCGGTGAGGACCTCGCTGATATAGTACACCGGTCGCTGTACTGGGCGCTCCTTTCCTTCCACTGGCCACTCGACGACCATGACGACGCTGACGACGCGCTCGGAAGCCGCGACGTAGACCAGCATGGGTTCTTTGTCGACGGGGGCGGCGAGTAGCACCTTCTCGAGGTCGCGGAGCGCGTCGTCCGCCTCCTTGTCCCACTAGAAGGTGGGGTTCTTGTGCATCAGGCAGTATAGGGGCATCTACTTTTCGCCCAATTGGGGGATGAAGGGACTAAGAGCCGCGACTCGCCCGGCCAGCATCTGGACGTCGCGCAGGAACTCAGGTTTGCCGAGTCGAGCGATCGTGTCGATCTTGGTGGGGTTCGCCTCGATCCCGCGCTTGGAGATGACGTAGCCCAGTAGTTTCCCTGCTAGACACCGAAGGTGCATTTGCCTGGGTTTAGCTTTATCTTGTATTTCCGCAGGTTGGCGAATGTTTCCGCCAGGTCGGCAAGTAGGTCGCTCTGGCGAGCGGACTTCACAACCACATCATCGATGTAGACGTGGATATTGTGGCCAATTTGTCTTGCAAGGCATTCCTGCATGCACCGCTGGTAGGTCGCCCCGGCGTTCTTGAGGCCGAAGGTCATGGCGGTGTAGCAGAAGGCTCCGAATGGCGTGATGAACGCCGTCTTTTCCTCGTCCTCGACAACCATTTTGATCTGGTTGTACACATAGTAGGCGTCGAGGAAACACAGCGACTCGGAGCCCGCGGTGGAATTGATTATTTGGTCGATCCGCGGGAGGACGAATTGCTCCTTTGGATAGGCACTGTTTAAGTTTGTGTAGTCGATACACATCCTCCAGGTCCCATTTTTATTTTCGACCAGGACTGGGTTTGCCAGCCACTTGGAGTATTTGATTGGCTGGATGAAGACTGCAGTGAGTAGACGCTGCACCTCCTCGGCGATGGCTCGGTGGCGCTCTTCATTGAAGGGCCGCAGCGACTGCTTGACAGGTCGCACTTTAGGGTTGGCGTTGAGTTTGTGCTCAGCAAGTTCCCTAGGGACACCAGGAATGTCAGAGGGCTTCCATGCAAAGATGTCCCTGTTCTCACGGAGGAACTCGATGAGCGCGCCTTCCTATGCTGGGCTCATGCCCGTCCCAATCGTCACCGTTTGGCTGGAGTTGCCTGGGACCAGCTCGACGACGCGGGTGTGCGTCGTTGCCTCAAAGGATGAGGTGTTGCCGCCTTCCGAGTTGGGCTTCTTGAGTATAGTGGGGTCGTCGTTGTTGACCCCACTCGTGTACTTGGCGAGCTCGTCGGCGTGGTTGGCCTCAGCCGCGATGACGGCGTCGGCAAATTCGGCTCGTTTGGCCTCGCACTCGGCGGCCATGTCGGGGTTGCCGTGTATGGTGATGACGCCACGCGGTCCGGGGAGCTTCATCGCGTTGTACGCGTAGTGGGGCGCCGCCATGAACTTGGCGAACGCCTGGCGCCCCAGGACGTAGTGGTAGGGGCTGTCGAAGGGCACCAGCTCGAAGATGATCCGCTCGGTGTGGAAGTTTGCTGGTGTGCCGAAGGTGACTGGCAGCGTGACCTTGCCGATCGGGTACGCCTTCCGACCGGGGACGATGCCGTGGAAAGTGGTGTAGGTCGTCTCGACCATCGACTGCGGTAGCCGAAGTCGCCTGAAGGTGTCCAGGTACAGGATGTTGATGGAGCTGCCGCCGTCCATCAATGTCTTGGGGAGCTAGTAGTCTCCTACCTTGGGCTTGACCACCAGGGCGACTCGGCCTAGGTGCTCGATGTGTGGCGAGTGGTCCTGGCGGCTCCAGGTGATGGGTTGCTCCGACCAGTTGAGGAACTGGGGAACGTCCACCTGGGCCACCGCGTTGACAGCGACGGCACGGGCGATGACCTTCTTCTCGCGCTTCGTGTTGAAGCCTGTGAAGGTGTGGAGCGAGCCGGCCACGCTGCCGAATTTTCCGCCATTTGGCGGGTTGTTGTCGGGGTCCTCCCACGCTCGCCGTGCCTTCTCGATCTCCTTGAGAGAGTGGCAGTCGGCGGTCGTGTGCGTGGCGGGCTTCCCTTCCCTGCTGTGAAACGCACAAGGTTGGTTATGGAGGGCCTCGGGGCCGAACCTTGGTTTCGCCTTGTAGTTGCCGCCATCACGGCGTTGCCCTCCGTCGCGGCGGAAGCTCTTGGGCTCGCGCTACGCGTGCCCAGTGTTGGCGACGAAGTCGACTGGCCCGTCACTGCGGCGCTTGCCGGTGAGGCGAGTGTTGCTGTAGCGTAGGTCGGACTGTCGTCCGTTGTCGTTGCCGTTCGCGCGACGTTGACCTCCCGACTCGTCGTCGGTTTCCTGGTTTGGGTCTTCCTCCGCGTATCTTTTGGCGATCTCAAGGAGGTCTGGTATGTTGTCGAGTGTGCGGTATGCTCGTTTGAGCTTGGCGACCAAGGGCTCGTAGCGGCACGAGGTCTTGAAGCAGTGGATCGCGGTGTCCGGGTGGATGCCAACCGCGTTGTACCATAGTTCTTTCCATCGTTGGACCCAACTGCGGCTCGACTCACGGGGTCCCTGGACGCATCGTTCCAGGTCCTCGATGGTGGTGGCACGGGTGTAGGAACCCTCGAAGTGCCTGACGAAGGCATCGCGCATCTCTTCCCAGGAGTCGATGCTATCTGGGGGGAGAGTGTTGATCCACTGCCTGCACGCTCCCTCCATCATCAGGGGGAGGTAGCGGGCGGCTAGTAGGTCCGTGTGGCCAGCGATCCCCATCGCCATGAGGTAGGTGTCCAGCCACACGGAGGGGTCGTACGAAGGGTCGTACTTCTCTATTTCCTTCGGCGCTTTGAAGTTCGATGGGTATTTTTCGCCTCGGATCATTGGTCCGAAGCATCGGGGCCCGAGTCGGCTTAGCGACCCCATCGGCTCGCCGTCGCGGCGATTGGTTAGGGTGTGTCGCAGGTCTTCGGGCTGGCGTGTGCGCCAGCTCTGGTTGTTGATGATGTGGGTGCGGGCGTCGACGGGCTGACCGTTGGCAGCGACGAATTTGGTCACTGGCCTAGGGTCGTTGGTGGAGAGTGCCGCGTTCGCGGGTCGGTGTTGGAGCTGCAGTGGTTCGGGTGGCGGGCAGTTGAGGGTGTTTTCCGCCAATGGATGGCCGCTTGAGGCCGCTCTGCTGCCCGATGAACGCGAGTACATCCGGCCCTGTGAGTCGATGCCTGCGTTTTGTTGCTCGACCGCTTTGCGAGAAGAGCCTTGACGTACTGGATCTGTAGGGCACCGTCACCAGTGGCCGTGATGTTGTCGGCCGCTGCTCGGCCCGCCACGAGGATGTCATCGGGGTGGAGAACAGTGGCAGGCCGTTCGCGTCTCGCTCCCGTGAGGAGACCACGATCCGCGGCTGGTCCCTGGGGGGTGCGCGGTTGGGTGGAGGTGGGGCGCCTTTCGCCGTTGACCCTGGTGGGGGGCGGGCGCTTCCTCCGGGTGGCGCGTTCTCGCAGATCGCGCGCTCGGTCACACGGGCCGGGTCGTTCTCGTCGTCGAAGTTTTGGGCGCGCCCCTGGACGGTGGGGTTCAAGCGCGACCTGATTCGCTGCTGGTGGTAACGTGATAGTTTCTGCGCCGTCACCGGCTAGAGGCGAAATTTTTCTCGCTCAGCTTGCTCCTTGCGGACTACCTCCGCCAGCTTCAGGCGGAGCTCCTCGACCTCTGTTGCCGTGGCGTTAGGAGGGATCAGGGTGGAGAAGGGATCCTCCAACGGGTCGGTGCCAGTCGCCATGTAGGTCACGGCGTGGCGACCGGTACCGTCGCGGAGATCGGCGGAGTTTTCCGATCCGGAGTCGAAGTCGAAGATCCCAAGGATGGAGGGATCCTCGAAGTATCCAACGTTAGAGACCTGGGTGATGGAGCCCGCGGGCGAAGCCGTGATGATGGATCCGGCAAGTGACGCCGGGGTCGCCGAGTCGGCGTCGTCGTTGAGGGCCGCGTCTTCCGCGGCTGCGGTGGTTTCGGCCACGTCGCTATGGGCTGAGTTGTACTCGGAGGCGAGGCGGTGGATCGCGCGGACCTGGCTCTCGGAGAGCCGGTCGCGTGGCGGCGACTCGCGGATGCGAGCCAAATCCTCCAAGACGATAACGTCGGTGAGGCCGACGAAGAGGCTGATCGTGCCGACTGGCAAGATCATGCTATGCGTGACGGGTCGCGCTGCCGGGACGTAGCTGCTCGGCAAGATCTGGAGCATCTCGCCGATCGCTATCATGCGGCCGGTGGCGACCGACTCGTTGATGGGCAGATTGGATCTCGCCGCAGAACACCGTCCAGACCGGCCAGGCCCCACGGTGGGCGCCACTGTCGTGGGAATGACCACGGCAGATGCTGCAATCGGCAGCGAGTAGTAGAACATGGGGCAAGGGTGGCCAGCCATCTGCGGTGCGAGATGAGGGCGGAGACACAGGGTTTTACCCAGGTTCGGCCCCCCGGAGGGTAAAGACCTACTCCTGCTAGATTGTATTATGATGGAAGTACAATGGGGCGAGCTCGACGGCTAGGCGGCGAGTCGCTTGGGTGGATGATGGAACATATCCTCTACACGCCCTGTAGGGAGGTTTATATAGACTCACCCCACTAGGGTTTACATATCTCAACCGAATCAGTTAAGGTTTCGGCACTCGTTTAACCTAATCCGACTGGGCCTATCTACTCTCCTGGGCCTTCAGCTTCCAGTCGCTTGGATCCATGCCAGGTCTTGATACAGTCGCCGTCCTGCAGGCCCACTCGCCAGTTCCTGGGCCAATCGGAAACGACCTGCTGGGTATACCCCAGTAGGCATATCCCCATCAGTGTCTACTAGAAGAGAACTTGCAAGCTTCCGTGATCATCAAGCTCACATTTCTATGGTTGAACCAAAGAAGATCTTTGATGCTCTTGAAGATCCCGATTGGGTAGTTGCAATGCATGAGGAATTAAATAACTTTGAGCGCAACAAGGTTCAGAAGCTAGTAGAGAAACCCAAAGAATGCCGCAATGTTATAGGCACCAAGTGGATTTTCAAGAACAAACAAGACGAAAATGGAATTTTTGTGAGGAATAAAGCAAGGCTAGTTGCTCAGGGATTCTCTCAAGTGGAAGGAATCGATTTTGGCAAGACTTATGCTCCTGTGGCTCATCTTGAGTCCATCCGTATCCTTCTTGCCTATGTCGCCCATCATAATTTTAAATTACAGCAAATGGATGTTAAGAGTGTGTTTCTTAATGGTCCACTACATGAGTTGGTATACGTCAAGCAACCCCCGGGATTTGAGGACCCTAAATTTCCGAACCATGTCTACAAACTCGATAAGGCGCTCTATGGCCTTATACAAGCCTCACGTGCGTGGCATGAGCACCTTAAAGAACTTTTGTTATACCATGGATTCAAAGTTGGGCAAATCGATCCTACTCTTTTTATTAAGAAGGTCAATGGGGAGCTTTTTGTATGCCAACTATATGTAGACGAAATTATTTTTGGCTCTACTAACCAAGCTTTTAACGATGAATTTTCAAAGCTTATGACTGACAGGTTTGAGATGTCTATGATGGGAGAATTGAGGTTCTTTCTTGGATTCGAGATCAAACAACTTAGAGAGGGAGCTTTCATTAATCAAGCTAAGTACATCCAAGACATGCTCAAGAGGTTCAAGATGACAGATTTCAATGGGGTTGCTGCTCCAATGCAAACAAAGTGTCATCTTGAGCTTAATCTGAAGGGTAAAGACGTGGACCAAAAGGTATACCGATCCATGATCGGATCTCTCCTTTACCTTTGCGCATGTAGGCCCGATATCGTGTTGAGTGTAGGAGTGTGTGCAAGGTACCAAGCCTCTCCTAAAGAAAGCCACTTAATGGCAGTCAAGAGAATCTTCAGATATTTGGTTCATTCCCCAAATTTTGGTTTATGGTATCCCAAAGGCTCTAGTTTCTCTCTATGTGGTTACACTGATTCATATTGGGCTGGTGCAAAGATGATCGAAAATCAACTTCTAGTGCATGTCAATTCTTGGGCAGGTCTCTAGTGTGTTGGTCTTCTAAGAAACAAAATTGCATATCACTCTCAACCGCCGAAGCTGAATATGTTGCTGGTGCAAGTACTTGTACACAATTATTTTGGATTAGGCAAACTTTAAAGGAATATGGTGTCATTTGGGACAAAGTTCCTCTTTTATGTGACAATGAAAGTGCTATCAAAATTGCTTACAATCCGGTGCAGCATACAAGAACAAAACATATTGAGATTCGAAATCATTTCATTCAGGATCATGTTGCTCGTGGCGATATTGCACTTTCTTTTGTGAGACGAAGAATCAACTTGCTAATATCTTCACGAAGCCTCTTGATGAAGCAAGATTTTGTTATTTGAGGAATGAGCTAAATATCATAGATTCAAGGAGCTTGGCTTGACTATCCTTGCACACTCACTTACTCTCATTCATGTATTTGGCTTAGATACAAGCATAGACATAGGGGGAGTGTGGTCCTAATTGATTTGGCCAACCCTCCCCCCATAATGCCGAAAGCATAGAAAAATCATTTCCCTTAATATCATTTTGTGATATGTGGGTTATTGATGAGAATTTGTTTTGAACTCAAGATACATCTTTGCGGTGTCATGCCATGCGCTCCAACATGGTGGCTTCGGCCACCACCCTCTTCCTTGAGAAGAGTTGGTTCCTAGTGGATCTC
The DNA here is from genome assembly GCA_916181665.1 of Avena sativa. Lineage (NCBI taxonomy): Eukaryota > Viridiplantae > Streptophyta > Magnoliopsida > Poales > Poaceae > Avena > Avena sativa. The sequence continues at coordinate 17,314,012 of OV702296.1, forward strand.
TTTGGGTTTTCTTGCATATCCTTTGTTCTTATGGAAAACACACCCAATTTTGGCTTTTGTTTGATTTGTTCTTGCAACTTTCGGTGCGTAGTACCATCTCAATTTGTTGCTCTAAACCCAAGAGGGCAAAGTTACGACAGTCTTACCGTGGCATAACTTTTTTTTGCAGAAAAAGTAGAAATTGTTGTTTGTTAATTTTCCAAAAAACTAGACCACATTATCTACCTAAATATGAAAGGATTTTATTTTTTGAAGTGTTTTCATTTTCTTTTATTTCTTGCAAGGCTAAAAAGATGATCCACGAGCGGGGGGCGGGGGGGGGGGGGGGGGGGGGGGGTTGGAGTTGGTGCAGGCCACTTTGCCGTAGGGCACTAGGACAGAGTGCCCTACAGCTAAGTTGACCCAGCTGGTGCAACACACAGCCCCGTAGCGCACTAGGGCGGAGTGCCCTACGGCTAAGTTTCACACCCGTAGCGCACGTCGACCAAGTGCGCTACGGGTATGTGGTTTGTGGCCATATGTGTCATGGCCCATACATAGGCGTGGAGCACCACCCCCATGTGCGTCACGCTTACGATAGTTAGCCGTAGGGCACCTGTGAGCAGTGCGTCACGCCTGTTTTACCCGTGGGGCACTTCAACCACGTGAGCCACGGATTTGCGAATTACCGATAGCCCTTTTCCTAGTAGTGGCACCCCAAGAGTTTGCTGGCGCATTGGGGTTATGCCCCCCACCCCTTCCTGTCGTGGTATTGCACGGCAGATGCTACTGGGGGTAGCTTACGTAGAGGGAGCAAGGCGACGCAGGAGAATCCGGGAGCAAGATTGGCACACGATGTACCCAGGTTCACATCCCCTCGGTGGTGGATCGCTACGTCCTGCTATCAATCCAATATATGATCATAGATTGGTTTACATGGGAGCCGCCGTCGGCGGAGGGAGAGACTAGATCTAATCTAATATGGGAGAGCCTACCTCGTGGGGGTGCGAACCTGGGTACATCGTGTGCCAATCTCGCTACCGGATTCTCCTACGTCGCCTTGCTCCCTCTACGTAAGCTACCCCCAGTAGCATCTGCCGTGCAATACCACGACAGTTGGCGCCCACCGTGGGGCAATCAGTGCTTGGAGGGTGATAATCCGGGCGAGATCCATCACCATCGTCGGCTGGCCAGATTGCATCTGGTCGCTCATCTGCGCGGGTGCAGGCTACTTCTTCCTCACCGATTGCAGGAGCTCACCCGTCGCCTCGCCTGAAAGGTGTCTTCGGGCGACTCGAGAGCTAGGGAGCCGATCAAATCTGATCTTGCTGCCACCCAGCGTGGCCAAGACACGTGACGACGCTGGCTTGGAAAAATCTGCCGCATGCAAACATGCATGATGGACATGCAAATTTGCAAGATCGATCCAAGTGGCTGAGTTTCCTAGACAATCCCCTTTCTCTCATAATTCTTCTGTCGATGCATTATTTAATTTAATCTAATCATGCATGTATATTGTCTGTATGTTATCTTTGGGAGGATTTGATAGATGCAGGATTGAATCGGATGTACTGCCGGCCGGCAATCGCTATGGAGCCGTGCGTTCATCAAACATGGCGTGGCTAGACCTGAGTTGCAGCGCAAGCGGCGGCCGCCGAAGATCAAAGTTCCGTTAATATATGGACAAGCTGATCCAGCCAATTTAGGTACGTACTAGTTTTTAACCTAGTAAAAGTTGAGTGCTGATCTAATTGGGAATTACAACACCTCACAAAACTATCGCATGCCCTGTGCTATTTGCCTTCTTTTTCGGTTCATGTCAGATTAAACTATCAATACTAATCATTGTCGTTTTCTTCATAAACCTGTATGGAATAAATCTGGGAACTGCCCGAGTCTGCCTTGAGACTAGAGGCGTTTGTTTTCCAGACGGGATCTCTCGCCATGACGGTGACCAGGTCGCACCGGGTCGAGCGTACGGCACAAAAACTGCCAACAGCGACTTGGGGTTGGAGCTGATCGATCATGTCTGGTTGCTAACAACAGCAACAGGCGCATGTACAGACGATGACTCGATAAGTCAGGGGCACGTAACCAACCATGATCAGCTTGCTTGAGATTTGCCGATTACATCAAGTTGGTTTCACATTCCGGCAAGTTCAATTACCTCAACACGATTCGGAGATCCGGTCGGACATGCTGCCGTGGCCACTTCGGAAGACTCCATCGATTGTGCTACCACAAGCTGCTTCACCGTCGTAGCTGTCTACAATTCCGCCATTGACGACTCGGCTATGGCCGAATAATCTTCTCCCAGTTGATCTTATTTTAAATATTTTATTTGTATACTAATAATCTTTTTACTAAATGTGTGTTGATGCATATGTGCGGAGAAGAAGCAAATTGCACTCTCGCGGCCCGGATGCATGCGGCACGCCTACCCGCCGCGTACTCGCCACGTCCGGCGACTCGTTCATCGCGGACTCGACATGCTCCGGACCTCGCCTAAACGCGGACACGCTTAAACGCGGACTCGCTAGGCTCGGGGACTTGCCCGTTGCAGACTCGCCTGCCGAGTCGACATCGCCATAGCACGATCTCCGTCCGCCGCGTCAACTTCGCCATAGCGCGACCTCCGTCCGCCGTGTTGACTCCGTGACCGCCGTGTCGACTTCGCCATAGCGTGACCTCTGTCCGCCACGTGGACCCCGTGTCCGCCGCGTCGACTTCGCCATAGCGCGACCTCCATCCGCCGCGTCGACCACGTGTCCGCCACGTCGACCCTTTCCGGCTACGTAGAATGCATATGCCGTGCCTACTAAGGGACCTTCATCGTCCGAGTCGCCACAGAGGGTCACATGCCACGCTGCATGGACTCACCACTGGGATTCTCTTCCCCTCGGGAAAAATAAATTCGCCTTTGTCAACCTTTGAAAGAGCGACTCACAATGGCCAAGTAGTGCGGACGAGGACTCGCAAACCGAGCCTCAGATCGTCCATGAAAAACGCTAACCGAGAGCCATCATTGGATTCGCCTTGCTCGACTGGCCTTCCGGGCCAAGACAAATGGTAGTGCTACACAAACAGCACCATGTCCTCGTCAACCTTAGACAGTGCGACTCGCACGGCTAAGTACTGCGGACGAGGACTCGCAAACCGAGCCTCGGATCGTCCAGGAAGAACGCCAAGCCGAGAGCCATCTTTGGAGTCGCCATGCGACTGGCCCCCCAGGCCAAGACGAGAGAATCGCTAACAGAAACAGCACAATCAACATCATCGCGGACTCGCAATCATCGTGGACTCGCCACGCTCGGGGACTCTCCCCTCGCGGACTCGCAATCATCGCGGACTCGCCATGCTCGGGGACTCTCCCCTCGCGGACTCGCAATCATCGCGGACTCGCCACGCTCGGGGACTCTCCCCTCGCAGACTCGCAATCATCGCGGACTCGCCATGCTCGGGGACTCGGTGCTCGCCGGTCGCCCGACCTCGCCACTCGCTGCGCTCGGTAGCAACCACTACTATTTTCTGAATATGGATCTCTAAAGAGCCTCAAGTCGCCTCTACAAGCCAACTCGAGCCTCGGGGACTACTCCTAGGCCATGCGGCGTGTACGCGTGGTTCCACGACCGCGGCTCGCCCTCTCCGACTCTCCACCACGGACTCGCCCTCGCGTACTCAACGCGCTCGGGGACTCACCCTCGCGTACTCGACACGATCGGGGACTCACCCTCGCGTACTCGACACGCTTGGGTACTCGCCATCGCGGACTCGCCCTCGCGTACTCAACACGCTCGTCGACTCGCCACCGTGGACTCTCCACTCGCGTACTCTCCACGCTCGGGGACTCGTGGCCACGGACACTCGCCCTCGCGTACTCAACGCACTCGGGGACTCGCCACCGTGGACTCGCCCTCGCATACTCAACACGCTCGTCGACTCGCCACCGTAGACTCGCCCTCGCATACGCCACACGCTCGCGGACTCGCCGGTCGCTCGACCTCGCCACTCGCCGCGCTCGGGGACTCGGCACGCTCCACGTTCGAGGACTCGCCGCAACTGGCAGCTTCACCGACACCCTGCGTCTTTCGCCAACTGGCCATCACCAACTGGCTCACGCCGACCGCCTCCCGCTTCACGGTTCTTTTCTCTATTCAGGAGCTCGTCGCCGATTCGCCACGACTCATCGTCAAGACTCTCCGCGCCCTGCCTCAAGCCCGCGTCGAATCGACAACGCGCTTGGGGACTACTGATGGGGGAATACCAATCGGGGTATACCCACGAAGCGGAGTCGCCAGCTGGGTCAAGCCGACTGAAACCTATCCCTGAGCGGGTCGACTCGCCCAATTCGGCGACTGGCGCATGCTAGACCCAGACGACTGGCGCCGACTAGAGGCCCAAGATGACGACTTGGATACAAAGCCCACCAAATACTTGTAAACCCTAACTGGCTGCATATATAAAGCCACCAGGGGCACCCCCACGGGGTAGGCTCTCCCATATTAGATTATATCTAGTCTCTCCCTCCGCCGACGGCGGATCCCATGTAAACCAATCTATGCTCATATACTGGATTGATAGCAGGACGTAGCGATCCTCCACCGAGGCGATGTGAACCTGGGTACATCGTGTGCCAATCTCGCTTCCGGATTCTCCTATGTCGCCTTGCTCCCTCTACGTAAGCTACCCCCAGTAGCATCTGTCGTGCAACCGTGCAATACCACGACACTTCCTCCATTCATGTGGGTGGATCTCCCACTCACAAAAGCCTCTTCATTTCTCCACTCAAAATCCCAGTCAAAAAATCCCATTAAATTTCCACCAAATTCAATGCAATCTCTCTTTAAATAAAACTCCTTTTATTTATTTATTCTGAATTTTGTCAATTACATTAATGGACAAACATTTTCATAAAACCCCTTGCTAGTATTCTATTCAACATGCAGAAACACTTTCTGCAATTTCACCCGAAACAATTCCGGTGTCTAGTGAAATAAATTTCTGAACTTTTTAAATCTTTTTGTCAAGAAACTATTTGTTCCAAATGTTGTCGATGTATCTTAAGTGTGTCACCCTACGGTTCGTGAATAATGCGGACATGATTGAGACCCCTCTTAGATCAATAATCAGAAGCGGGACCTGTATAGCCATATTGACTCCCACACATTCAACGATGACTTCTTGTGACCGTGAGAACCTTTTACGCTATAATCTTAATCCCTTTGTCTCACAATATAGTACATGTCTGAGATTTGCTCATTGGTATCTTCATATATAGTTTGATCTTGTTGCTGACATGTACTCTTTACTCGTTCCCGTGATATAACATTCTAGTGATCAAATCACTTGCTTGCAAGATAACCAATATGATATCACCGAGAGGTCCCAGAATATATCTATCTGTCATCAGGATGGACAAATTTCACTCTTGATCCATGGGCCTCAACATAACACCTTCGTAGCACTAAAACCATATTTATAGTCACCCTGGTAAGGTGTGACGTTTGATGTTATCAAGATACTCTTCTAGTGTTAGTGATTGACATGATCTCATGGTATAACGATTAGGATTACTTCATATGATGTTATAGCAATATAAACACAGTGACTTTGATTGTAATGCTATACTTCAGACGAATGTTCATCACACAATTCCAATAATGTTGTAACCTCGTTATTAACAACATCCAGTGTTCATGATCAGGAAACCTTGATCATCTTGTTAATCAACGAGCTAACTTATAAGAGAGGCATAACTAGGAACTTAACATTTATTGATTAAACACACATGTATTAACGTTTCTGTATTAATACAATTATATCATGCAAAATAAACATTTATCATATACTTGGAATATACATAATAACAATATTATTATTGTCTCTCAGGACATATTCCCTTCACCTACATATCAAGGAAATATAGACAAACACCGTGGAACAGATATTTGTATTACATGATTGATCTTATCTATGCAACGTCCCACTAATCACCTCATGCCTACACTTATGATCACTGAAAGTTACAACTGAAATCTTTTCGGGTTAAAACTAGATATCCGCTACTACTATTTATTATTCTCCTCTGCTTCTTTGATTCAACTACTACATTCACCTTTTTTGAGAATATTGATACACATGTGTGGTTAGGAGTGATGTCTCAATTCTAATTTCTTGTTGGTATTCTTGTTGCTCCCCATATGTCAAACTATAAATTTGCATAATACTTCCCATCGAAGATTTCAACTATCCCCGACACTTGTCGGTATTAGGAGGCTTGGGTGGTAGCTAGGATTTTGCCACAAGAGTCGTCCTAGGAGCAACACAGAGGCAATATTTTCATCACTTTTCACATGCTAATATTGTCGATGATATATGGGACCAACACTTATGCATATGGTCCTATATACCCCATCCATGACCTGCCTTGGAACTCCACTGACCCCACTAGGTCTTGAGATTCCTTGTATTTTTTGTTTTTCCATACCAATATAATCGCAAGGAAAGAATAAGGTTAACACATTTGATCGGACGAACCAAGGAAAGTAGATAGAAATACTTACATGTGGGCCTAATCTCTAGTACGATACAATACTCTTGAGTTATTTGGAAGTGTGGTATCTAAGGAAGCCTCCACTTAGGACACCAAAAGTGTCTATTACAGGTCTAGGAGGACATGCCAGAGTCTTTTATTCGCCCAATAGGTGCTAGTGCACCCAAGAGTGGACCCATTTTGCGGTTCGGATGGTCTAGTTTCTACACGTGGGAGGTGGCCATTTATGGTATCCGGCATGCTTCCCGCTCACGGCTTCTTTTCTTTCCCATATGAGGCCCTTACCTCCGCTCTCCCTCCCCCCCCCCCGGCCGCACCATTTCCTACTCGGCCGATCCGTTTCCCACCCCTTCTTCCCGCCTATGCCCTTCTCCTATAAGAGCTCGCCACGGTGGGTGGAGATGCCAAAAAACCGTATCAAAGGTATGCTGGGTATAACAGGCTGATGACTCCCAAGATCTCTTATCGACGGAGTCGTTTGGCACCTCGATGTCGACTCATCACATCCTGGGGTTGAAGAAGGTCCCAAGGGTTCGGTTGCCATGCATATATGCCTCGCCATTACCCCACAACTTGGTCCCAGCTGAGCCATTTCATGCACACCACCCACCCATGCACACAGTCATTGGACTGTGATGGTCACAAGGAAGAGGAGGAGTTGGATGATTTTGACTTTGAGGGCACCCGCGATCTGTAACCACTGAGCGTGACCATTGGGATAAAGGATGCGGAGGACCAGCAGTGCCAGGTGGAATTGGCCGTCAAGAGGGTCGAGGGTATGGTGGCGGAGGCCGCACCCTCGCCGTGGTGAAACAAACCCAACAACACAAGAAAGTGACCCGCAAGGAGATAACCAAGAGGGAGGAGCGCGTCTGCATTGCCGAGATGCTGGCAACCCGACACTGGCGCAGGAAGAAGGAAATGTTCCATGAAGACATGGAGGGACGAGCATAACTAGATAGAGATAAATAAACTAAATTCACTTCACTTCTTCTTGAGAAATAACAGAAAGTTTAAATATAGAACATGTTTCTTCAATCATATATTAATGATTCAGCACAATCTTACTTCCATCACCTAATTTTTTTCTTTGAAAATGGCTTTAATAGCAACAACGGGAATTTGAAACTCTTTTTCCGGCTCAGAAGGATTATAAACATCTTTGTTATGAGAAGAGTGAAAATTATTGTAAAGTGAGGTACTTAAAACCTAGTACCCAAAATAGCAATGGTAAAATAAACATTAGATAATAAAACAACTTTCAAGTTCTCTTACCGAACCGGCTTACTAATAGCGCTACAGTAGTCCTCGGCGACGGTACCAGAAAAGTATCTTGATGACTCTCAAGTGCAGGAGATTTAGTTGTAGTATCTTTCAATTAGAAAAGATTGTCGAAAAAATGAGGAGGTTAAAGTATTTTTTAGCAAATGCAGCAAGTGAAACAATAAAAGCTACAACAGTTTTGGATTTTTGTTTATACATTGTGGCAAATTAAATTGTGGTCAGTGTAAATAACAAGAAAGTAAATTGCAAGAATGTAAATTATCTTTTCAGAGAAATCCTAGTCCTCTAAGTGTGCAAGAGGACAAGCTCGATTGTGTACTTTATATGTGACGAACGTTCATGCGGGCAACATGGATTCATTTAGCATAAAGATTTCTATAATAGCATGATAATCATTATATCAAGTTTTATTCCCGGTGCATATAGCCTAAAATAGGTGTAGCCATATACATGTGCACGTACACCCCTAATGATTGGTCCTAAGGCCATTTACATGTGTAAATAAAGGATTCATTAAGACAAAAATGTCCAACAATCACATAAAGTTCTAAGGTCCTCGATCAAGAACCCCTAATAATGCAACTAAAGCCTCAGGAAAAGGTTGTTGTCACTCCCTCTCCTACTATCTCATTACACTATGGTGAAGCCCTATGATCCCATAATGATGAAGCAACATAGAGTCGACATTCGTATGTTACCATCATAGAACCACATAAAATATCAAAATTTGACCTAATACTCATTGCATATTATATAGAAATCATAGACAATTCTTCCTATGGCCCCAGGAAAATGGAGAACTACTCACAATGTAGAAACACGATATAGATTAGAGGCATATGATATACAACACGATCTGAAATTATAACTTCAGCATAAAATAATGACAAGTTACCAAGCACAATCATGCACAACGCACTCAAACAATATACATGGTTCAATCTGATCTCAAAATGCGAGGGGAACGAGATGGTTCTTCGAGATGGAGATGGTGTTGATGTTGCGGATGAGGTAGATGGTGATGGAGATGCCTTCCCTATGCCAAGGAAAGGATAGATGATGATGATGGTGGCGAATTCCCCTTGGTGGCGGCCATAGGACAGCATGATCTGGCCTCTCCCAAGGTGGAAGATGTGCTCTGCCTGCAGCCGCCTCATAAAAAATGAGGAATAATATGGGGTAGAAGGTATTTTCACGATATGGAGAGGTACGTCAAAAAGGGGAGGCTGAGCAGACAATCGTAGGCAGAGTTGACCCAGGTGGCGCGTCCACCTGGTGCTTTTCGCGCCACTTGGTCCATCTTGGATCACGTGGCTGGCCGGTGGCCTCCAAGTGTACAGGGTATTCGTTTTTCTGAAAAACTTCTGTGGTTTCTTTCCCCAATCAATTTGAGTTCCAGAAGGTCCCCCTAAACTTTAAAATACGAAAGGGAGGGGGGTTCTGCCTCCCATAAATTACTTACCAAAATAAGAAACTTTGTAGGAAAGTCCCATAAATCATTTAATAATGCATAAATAAAGTAAGAACAATAATAACAATAAGAACTAGTTATATATGTTGCTATTATGATAATGCAAAATGCAAGTCCAAGTGTTGAACACAACACTCACAAGTTATATTATCCTCTAATAAATAAAAATATTTTACATAAAATATTAATCGAAGTTGTGATTGTGAAATTAAATGAGCTATATGCACATGTTACAATAATGTTCATGAAAAACAAACACCTGCAATTATAAAGAAGCTCAAACAAGATAAAAGGAACGAAATAATCTTATATAATACCTATTTTTATGAAGTGTTATCAACACAAATTGAAATGTTATTTCGTATATAAAATTTATGTTGAGTAAGCATTGTGTTGATCTTCCCTCGTTTGAAAAACAACTATTAAGCCAGAGCCACATACAATGTCAATATTTTCTCCATAAATTAGATAATATTTCAATCGATAAAATTTAATAATAGACATAAAATATTCAAAAGCATGGATGGAACTACACATACGATGATCATTAGCTGTAGTACTAGTTGATCTATGCATACCAATAGGAAATCATATCATCGTAACACTTCAAAATTAAATAAGGAAATATAGTTTGGAATATTATTATGCGTTTTAAAAAGTGAAGTATCTAAGAACCTTTTTTACGACCTTCCCCTCTATGGTTCCGTTTCTTAGAAATTCCATAATGTCTTGTATGGAGCAAAAGCGGTTATCATAATATTTATGAAAGTAGTACTCAAATGAGCAGCATAAAATACTTCATTTAGCATATATGCAACCGTATAAATCCTCTTGGATATTAGGATGCCCATTGAAATAGAAAAACTAAACGTGTCAATAGACATCAGTATAATATACTAGTAATATAGAAAAAGAAAGTTTTTGGTGAGTGGGACAACTCACAACATTCAATACTCGCATTAATTTAACGCATGGTTGCTAAATAGGATAATAAACAAGTCATTAAAGAGGGCATGTTGATCAGGCTTACCTATGTTCAAACTAAGGCATATGGAAAAATGAATTACACAGGGATAATGCATCATTTGGAAACAGCGATAATATTGAGTTATCTTTATCTTGGACCACTTTGTAAAACATTACATGATTAAAATCAAATAGTTGTAAATAAGTTCAATGACTCATTACACATGAGAGTTCTAAAATATTTTGATCTAGTGTGATTGATCCGAAAAAGATGAGTTAGTTGTTCAATATCTCAGGATTAGGAAGTCATTACATCTCTAGTTTCTACACATATCGTCATAACTCGTTTAGCTAACCAGAGAAAAAATATTTTATAAAAATTACACTAACTTTTTTATTCATCTTCCTTCCTCAGCCCCTAGGCATATAATCAACCCAGGTGAGTATATACAAAAATCATTCTTGTATCAGTGTAATTTTCCCAATGCTCAGTCACCTACCATATTGCATGTTAGGCGTCTCATTCTTATAGTCGCCACTATACACAAAGTAAATCAGGGTGATCACATGTGTAATGATTCTCTTATAATTTCTAATGTATTCATTTGTGTTTGCCTTATGTTTTATCTTATTATCTTGTAATTTCTAATGTATTCAAGTTATTTGCTTGTTTTAGTATATAATGATGAATTATGCTCCATATACTTTTTTATAGCATAACTAGTACCGTGCATGATAGCTGTGCAGAGTTTTCCTTCTATGCTTCATGTTGTTCTATAGAATTATGTAACTCAGTGAAGTGACTTACTTGTTCTACTAGTGCCAATCCTTTTGTTGGCTCATTGTCCGACACCAGCTACATGCTCACTCCGGATCGTTTTCTTGCCGGACTAAAGATGCACCACCTAGTGTGTATGATGCGATGTGCAACAGGGGACACGTAAGTATGTTTCTCCCGGTGTCCTTATAATCTAACGCCATCCAGCAAGCATTGTACAATACATGAACAATTCACTTGTCATTTGTGTAGAACTTTAACGTGACCTGGAACACTAGTGGAAACCGCTCCATGTGTCCCGGTTGGTAAGGGCCTTTAGTCCCGGTTACCCAACCGGGACCGAAAAATAAGGACTAAAGCCCTAACCTTTAAATCCGATTGCCCCACCAACCGGGACAAAAGGGCGTATACGTGGCCGCTGCTGAGTGCGAGGGTGGAAAAGCAACCGTCCCGGTTCGTGTTATGAACCGGGACAAATAACCCTCTGCCGCGGCAGAGATTTAACACATTTCTCTGCCACGGCAGAGAATTCATTTTGGCAAGTCCCCGTCTGCCACGGCAGAGATTTGACACATTTCTCTGCCGCGCCAGAGAATTCATTTTGGCAACTTTTATTGCCGCGGCAGCATTTTGGCCATTTTTTGTGTTGCGGCAGAGAATTTATTTATGTTGTTTTATTTTTTATTTACTGGTTTGCACTCATCAATGAAGGAACCATTATATTACACAAGATCATCATGACAATATAGATCCAAATGTCGAACATATTATATTCGATACAAGGAGTTCATGCACTACATACAAAATAAGCTCTTTGTACAATCCCTATTGTATATACACAACCGAATTGTATTCTTCTTTTGGATTTAGGACTTCTGCATCCAAGAATCCCGCCAATTCGTCCCGAATTGCTCGTACGCGATCCTTTGGCAGAAGACCATCCCGTAGACGTTCGATCTGATTTAAAAAAGGAGTCAACCTATATGAATGAACTAAACACAATTTGATGGTAATTAAAAACTATAGAAATTGTTTACGTACGTTAAGTTGCTCTAAATTTCTGCCCTCTTCACAGCATATCTGACGGATGAACTCGCAAACATAGTATCCACATAAATTGATCCCTGGTCCCTGCGTCAGGCACTTTACGAGAACATAGTTCAATCAAAATAATAATCAAGCATGATAATAATGGTAACAAAACTAGAATCAAAGAGATACGCGGATATAGCTAGTGGTGCTTACATATAGTGGTTTAAATGTAAGCTCCTCTTTCCAAACACCCCTAGCCTTCTCGGTGAACTGTTTCCAAGCGCTGCCCGGTGAATAAAACGAATAAAAGAAGTTATTAATTACTTGATATCATGAAATTCACGAACGTTGCCGATATAGTGTCGTAATGATTAGAATTACCACTGGAGAATCATCTGCATGTCCTTCCACGACTCAAGGGGTTTATGTTTCGAGTCCATGACTAGTAAAGGCCCTTTGTCAGGTTGAATGATTAACAGAATATAGTGGAAGCTGCGCATGCATGACTAATCAATTATATACTTAACGTCGAGTAAGCAAAATAGAAAGTGTATACAAGATAATAACACTCACTCGAAGTTGTAAGGAAATAGTATTTCCCTTCTGGTTTCTTGAAACCTTAACGCGTGTACGATATTATCATCCGTATCATGGGGTTTTGTGTTGAGATTAGCTTGATGAACCCAATATGGGTCAATGAACCCAATGCCATAGATTTGTCCTCTGCTGCATTCGAGAATCTTCATTCTGCATATTATAGTATGATTATATACATGCAATAAACGAGGTGAGATAGCTAGAGACTAAATTAATTACAGAATTAGTACTTACAGACAATAGGCACTGATGATCGATTTGTCCAAGGCGTCTTGATTGAATAATTGAAATAGTTCATCAAATTCAATGGATATCATGTCATATATTTCTTTCCCATAATGATTTTTTGTAACCCTCAACATTATCCAGTTAGCCCCGGCCTTTGTGGCATGCATGTACTAGTTATGCAATCTTCGTATTTTTTTTGGAAGATTATTTACCTCCTCACGTTTGATGAGAGGTTTGTCGTACTGGTATTTGTATGCTACTTCACCCACGGGGAAGGACTGTAACTGGGATAAGTAGTGGGCAATACTCATACCTTGAGCAGCGGTAGCTTCTCCGTATTGTGCAACTACATCTGGATCATACTGCTCTTCGGCCGCATATTTGCTCGACCCCACATTGGTATGGGAAATCACCTTGAGAGGGTCGCAAGACTGTTTTTCTTGTTCTCCGAGCTGGGCAACAGATTTCTCGCTTGCATCAGTACTGCTCTTCTAGGCTTGTTGTGCCGCATGTGACTTGAGAATAGAACGCTCATAGTCTGATGACAGCTTTGGCTCGGGTTGATGAAGAGTCTTTAGCATTTTGAACACTCGGGCTTTTTCTTCGTTGGTGCTGGGGAACTCTGGCTCTTTCGACCGCCTCAGCTTAGCGAAAACCGCTATCATTTCCATATCAATGATAGCCATAGTTTCCTTTTCAGTACAGTCATAAGCTCTCTTGGGAGGAACCTTTGATACTTTTGGAAGAGGCTCTTGTTTACGTTTCGGTGATCGCTTACCACTACGCAGAGTAGCGGTGGTATGATTACGCTTTTTATCCTGAGGCGCCGGTGATGGCTGCTGCGGCAATGGCTGCGCTGGAGATTGGTGAGGCGACGGAGCCGGGTGAGGCGATGAAGACGGCTGCCGCGACGGCGACGACCTCGCTGGAGATGGGTGAGGCGGCGGCGAAGATGGCCTTGGCGTGTGATTTGGAAGCACAATAAATTCCTTTGGCCATAGAATGGTGATGTTTGTTGCTTCTCCCAGTTCAGTCACATCCCCTTCACCTATAGGATAGTCAATCTTCAAAACTTCAAAGGTGGGCATGATTTCATCCACCCTGACAACAGCGTAGCCCTGTGGAACCAGACGACAGTGGTAAGTTGGTGTGGGTCCAATTGGTAAGGCATAGCCGACCGCCACCTTCATTGATATGTTCACAACTTTGACATGTAGCTCACAGTATGTCATCTTTGTGATATCATCCATTGGGTAGCCAACAGGAGCCATCGTCGGTGCACCATCGTCATCATCATTGTCATCACCTGGGACCTCGGTGGAAGCCACACTGCTTTTTCAATTATTCGATAGGCCGGTAGCATCGAATGCAGGTTCTACCACCATGTGCTATTGAGATGGGCCGGTAGTACCTTGCTGGCTAAGTGCGTTAATTTGATCCTGTTGTTTCTTTATTCGTTTTTCAGTTATACGCATTCGCTATTTCTGAATATCTGCTTCAACTTCCTCCTTGTCCTTTCTCCTTTGACGGCTTCTATCAGGATATTTCTTCCTCTTTTCGGGAAACCCAATTCTCCATGGTTTGGATCCTATTATGCCTCGTATTCGTCCAGCATGTTCCTTATTTCCAAGGGAGAGTGTGAGCTCATCATTCTCTCTATCGGGAATGAAGTCCCCATCTTTAACAGCCTTTACTGATTTGCTCATCTTCTCGATTGGCAAGGGGTCTTCTTTATGTCGTATGTTATATATACACTTCCCTTCCGACTCCAACGTGCCCCCATGCCCGTAAAACCAATTCTTTGCACGTTTGATCCAATCGTCTATCTTTGGGATGATCTTTTTAGCACGCAGTTCATCCCCAAGTTTTGTCCACTTAGGAATGCCAGCCCTGTAGCCACCTTTCCCCATAGTATGGTGATACTTCTTGTTAGCAGCATTCAGCTTATTCATTGCAGACATTTTCTTAGATTTTTCTGATGTCTTGTAATTGACAAACTGAGCCCAGAGTGGTTTTATCTTCTGAAACCGAATCTTCTCGAAATTCAGAGTCTTCTCTTTCACGACATAGTCAAGGTGCAATCTTTTCTTCCAGTTGGTGAAACACTGGGCCATCTTCTTCATAGCCCACGCCCTGACCTTCATCTCCATGGCTCGCGCATGTTCTAAGGCGTCCTTAACTGGATCCTCCGCATTTGGATCCAGCTCTATCTTCGGTAGTTTGAAATTAACCATGAGCCTCTTCCACAGTAAATCTTTGGCCACGGTAGGGAGAAATAAAGACGTTCCCTCTTCTTCCGCGTCAGCAGGCCTATTCCAATTTCTAATGGTGATCGGGATGAAGTCCCTAACGATTTCTCCGCATTGTGCCACAAATTTGTTTCAACAACTTCGCGAGCAATCGGTTTGCCGTCTTCACCGATATCTTCGATCCTGAACCTCTCATGGTCTTCCAACTTTTTGGTTGGGCCTCGTCCGCTCTTTTAAGTAGATTTCTTCGATCCGGAGGGCTAAAAGAAGAAAGATC
The DNA here is from genome assembly GCA_916181665.1 of Avena sativa. Lineage (NCBI taxonomy): Eukaryota > Viridiplantae > Streptophyta > Magnoliopsida > Poales > Poaceae > Avena > Avena sativa. Next base: position 17,329,426 of record OV702296.1, read on the forward strand.
GTCGTTTCTATTTTTATATAGATAGCAGATGATTAATTAATGAATTAATTAATGAATTAATTATATTACATGCACCTCGCCGGAGCGGTCGTCTTCTCGATCACATAAGGCATCGCCTTCTCCCTCGCGGAAGGCATCACCTTCAACCTCAAACAAGTCGTCTCTTCCAGCAAAAAGAGGATCACCATCACCGGAGTTGTTCAGAAACGTCGATACATCTAAATTTTCTTCCCCGCGGATCACACCTTGGATCAACTCTTCCTTTTCTTCGTCTCTGTCGTGTGGGTCCATATTTTCTGCATAGGAGGAAAAACGGATAAGTCAAAGCGGCTAAGGGATAATGTTAGGTACGGTGTTGAGAGATATAAACCTTAATTCAGAGAAACCCTAATATATACATACACAATAATAAAAATGAATTTACAATATCAGAAACCCTAATTCGGAGAAACCATCGGGCTTGGATCCTATCGCGAAGAACCAATACCGAAAAGAAAAGCGGCAATCAATACATGGCATAATAAAATGTGCAATCAATATGTATGCCATGTAAGATTTAGAGATCCTGTCGTGGAAATGGTCACGGCAGATGCTGCAATCGGCAGCGAGTAGTAGAACGAGGGGCAAGGGCGGCCAGCCATCTGCGGTGCGAGATGAGGGCAAAGACACAGGGTTTTACCCAGGTTCGGCCCCCCGGAGGGTAAAGACATACTCCTGCTAGATTGTATTATGGAGGTGGTACAATGGGCGAACTCGGCGGCTAGGCGGCGAGTCACTTGGGTGTATGATGGAACGTATCTCTACACGCCCCGCAGGGAGGTTTATATAGGCTCACCTCCCCTAGGGTTTACATATCTCAACCGAATCAGTTAAGGTTTTAGTACGCGTTTAACCTAATCCGACTGGGCCTATCTACTCGCCTGGGCCTTCAGCTTCCAGTCGCTTGGATCCTCGCCGGGCTTTGATCTAGTCGCCGTCTTGCAGGCCCACTCGCCAGGTCTTGGGCCAGTCGAAAACGTCCTGCTGGGTATACCCCAGTAGGCGCATCCCCATCAGTAGTCCCCGAGGCCGTCGTCTATTAGGCGTAGGTGGCTGCTGGCAGTCGGAGTATACGACCGCTGTGTAGACATCCAGTAGAATCGTCGGCGGGCTCCTGTATAAAGGAAAAGACTAGTCATTCTGATCGCAGCTTTGGCGAGTCGAGTCGGCGAAACACTGTCGTAGTGACCGGGTCGGCGAGCCGAGTGGCTGAAGTTGGACCGTTAAACGTGGTCAAACTAGCCGTTGGGGTAATCCAACGGTAACTTTCGGCGTAATCACCGCGTAGTAACGGCTCCCTGATTTGGCGGGTAACAACCGCTATATAAGGGGAATGGCAGGCGATCAGAGAACCACCTTCTCACCAATTCTTCTGACTGCGCGCACTTTCGCCTCCCTTCGCTCGCGATCCAGCCGACCAGAAATCCTCCGCCCCCCCACAAATCTTTCCGCCATGGCCCTCTCCACCGAACCTTGGGGTAGATCTAAGTGCACGAGGGCGCAACTGGCTTCCTTTGAGGAGGGCGGGATCCTGCGAGCCGACTGCTGGCGCATCCCTGCGGCCGGAGAGGTGACCCCGAACCCGCGAGAGAGGGAATTCATCTGCTTCACCAGCCATCTTGAACGGGGGCTACGGTTCCCCACGTCCCTGTTCTTCCGGCGCTTCTGCACCTACTACGGGATCCAACCATCGGATCTGGGTCCCCATAGTATCGAGTAGCTCGCCATCTTCGTGGCGTTCTGCAAGTGCTACTTGGGCTGCCGGCCCTACTTCCCTGTATGGCAAGATCTGTTCCATGGACGGATCAGCCGCGAGGAGGCGGGCGGCCCAATGCTTGCCGCGGGCGGCCTAACCTTCCAGCTGAAGTCAAAGGCTTCATTTTTTGACTTGATGCTGCCCGCCAAGGCGGCGAGCGACTGGAAGAAGTCGTGGTTCTATGTTGCAGAGGCGACCCCGGAGGGCAAGACGGCGATCCCGCGGTACTCCGCCAACCGGTCCGAGCCGCGCCATCTTCAAATCGGCAAGCTCCCCAACGACCAGCGGATCGTCGTTGACGAAATGCTCCAGACCATCCGTGGTTTGAAGAAGAATGGCCTCCAGACGATCAACCTATACAACTGCTGGCTCTGGCGGCGGCTCGTCCCTCTGGCTCGACGCGACCACTATATGTACCAGTACACAGGCCGGGAAGACTCGACGAAGGCCTGCCTCGCCGAGTGGAAGCTCGAGGACTACATCCCGGCACTGAAGAAGATCACCCAGGCAGTGTACCTGGACGCACAAGCTGGGGTCGCCCCTTACACCGCAAAGCGTCCAGCCCCAACAGTAATCACCTCGCTTCATTCGCAGTCGCAGTTTTTGTAGTCGCGGTAATTCTAATTTCATCTTGCATTCTTTGCAGCTGTTCCAAGTGGTGGAAGGATGGCTCCCGCCTTCGGACAACGAGAATTCGAACTCGTCCGTCCAGGACATGGGCGGGTCGCCTCCCGCCAAAGGCGATTCCGGGAGCGACGAGATCAATGACGACGACGAGTCCGAGGAGGAGGTCGCCCCGCTGGTTCGCAAGACCCGCGGGCAGCGACAGCGTGAGCTTGAGGCGAGTAAATGCCTCGAGCGTCACGAAGATGATGAAGAACTTCCGGAGATCACCTCACGCCGCCAGGCTACTCCGTCGAAGAAGAAGAAGAAGAAAGAGAAGGAGGCAAAGGCCCCTCCGAAGAGGAAGACGAAGCCGACGAGGCCGGCCTCGCCGCTGCACTCGCCGAGCAGTTCTGACGCCCCAGCTCGGCCAAGGACGAGGCGCCGCCGATGACAGCCGTGCTGGACACGGCCACCGTCGAGGTGCCACTGGCTTCAATGCCTCCGCCATTCTCCCTAGTCTCTGGGCTGGGGGATGCTCCGGCTACAGCGGTTTCGCCTCGCAGGGAGGCTCCTGCCGAAGATATCCAGAGGCTCCGGTTGCGGCCTCAACGACGAAGAAGCCGTCCGTGTCTTGGGCACGCGACGTCCTGGAGATGGGGCTCAGTTGCCAACTGGGCCCTGAACTGGAGAAGCCGGCCGGCCTCCGCACGGGGCTACGCTTTATTCCAGTCGCCAAGTGAGTACCCTCACCCTCCTTTGTCTTCCATAACCGCTTGAATTATCTTTGCTTACACGATTGATGTACAGGACCGGAGTGAAGAGGATGGGCCACCCGACCGTGGCTAAGGTGCCATCCGCCGCCAGCGAGGAGGATCCTTCCCGTAAGAGGAAGGCGGACGAGGTCGTCGTCCCTACAGATGGCAGCAAGAAGGCCAAGGGTGATGACGTCGTCACAATTTCTGACGACACGGCGGTCGCGCCAACGGAACCCGTAACAGAGGCGGCCGCACCCACGAAGGAGGGCGCTCCCTCGTCTGGAACGGCCGAGCCGACCTCCTTTGGGGCGGGTGCCTCCATCGCGACTTTCCCGCGCTTCATGGCCAAAGCGGCCACGGCAAGTGGAACTTCACCCTCGAGCCGTGCACCTGGGGTCGCCGATGCGGAAGTCAACCAGCGTCGTGGGTACACGCCGGCCCTCCTCGCATCCGTGGACGCGATACAACTTCATGGCATGCTTGGCGCAGCCATCCAGGTATGTCCAGTCCCCGAGGATCAGGTCGGTGTCTTGCAGCGGTCTGATCCTTTTGGCATATAATTTGTTATTTTGCGCGTCCAGTCCCCGAGTGCGCACTCGCTGAATTTCAGCGGGTGGGCACTTAGGAAGGTTTTGATTTCCAGTCCCCGAGTGCACGCTTGCTGAATTTCAGCCTGTGGGCACTTAGGAAGTTTTTGATTGCCAGTCCCCGAGTGCGCACTCGCTGAATTTCAGCGGGTGGGAACTTAGGAAATTTTTGATTGCTAGTCCCCGAGTGCGCACTCGCTGAATTTCAGCGGGTGGGCACTTAGTAAATTTTTGATTGCCAGTCCCCGAGTGCATACTCGCTAAATTTCAGCGGGTGGGCACTTAGGATGTTGCTTTAATGAACTGTTTGAACGACGTGCAGGGTCTGCAACGTGAATCAGCTGACCGATTGGCAGCAAAGCACCGCGCGGAGAAGGAACTGGCAGCCGTCCAAGAGGTGAATAGGGGGCTTCAGGCAGTTGCCGCGAAGGCGGAGGAAGCTCGCCAGGGACTTGTCCCCGCGGGTGAATTGGCGGCGGCACAATCGGCTTTGAGCTCGGCTGAGAAGCGAATCGCCGATCTCGAGCGCGAGCTGCAGGAAGCGAAGGAAGAAGCGAGCTCGGCTGACGGACGAGCCAAGGCCGCCATTACAGCCGCCGAAGAAGATCGTAAAGTTTTGGACGCCCTTGTTGCTGGGCTTCAGGACGATCATACTGCGCTTCAACGCTTCATCACGGATCTTGCCCGCCCGCTGATTGGTAAGTACACTTGCCTCTGCCAGTAGCTTGTACTGTTTGCGATGTCCAACGTACTCACTGTTGTCCTCGACTCGCAGGTCGCATCATTGATAGCGCGGAAGAGGCGAGATCGTTCGACGCGCGGCAGTGTGTGGGCATTCTCGTTGACTCGGCGACATTGTCGGCAACGTGCATCTGAGCCTACCTACAGGAGATATCACCCACGGAGGTGATTCCCAGCGACCACGTCGAGGTGTGGAAGTACTTGGAGAAGGCGCCCTCGGTTGTTGAATTCATGACGCGGTCGGCGTTTCGACGTGGAGCAGCAACGACGCTGAGCCTTGGACTTGCTCACTTCCCAGAGGACTTCGACCTCGACGACGTGACGAGAGGCTACCCTTCGTCGACTGGCGCGGTGGAGCTTTCCGAGGTGCTGAAGTTGACGGACCGCGCCGCGGTGTACTCGGAGCGTGTCTGGGCAATGGGCGACCTCCTTCCGTACCAGGAGACGGTCGTTGCGCCTAACGACCCCGATCCTCCGCACCGAGATTTCAAGGTCGAGCAGCCTTTCCGCGCGGCGATGGCGGGTGAGCTGACGACGTACCCATCAAACCCATACACGCCGTTCATTCGCAGTCGTCGGGGTGCTCGTGAGTCGTCGTCGAAGCCTGCAGAATAGGGTAGTTTGCCCTGAGGCGTTAGTAGCAGGTCTGCCGTATGGGCATATTTTGTAATGTGAGACAATGCGATATGCTATTGAATGAGACATCGTGTCTGTGTTGGAATTTGTCATGTGTTTTGTGATTGTGGTTTGAACGAGTCCCCGAGCGCGTCCGCCCTTTTGTGGGGTTTACCTCGTGTATGATATGTTTGTTGTTTTTGAATGTTTTGTTATTGTGGTCTACTCGCCCGGACTCGAAGAGCCAGTCGCAGGGCGACTCCCTTGAACGCTCTGTACATCACCGTTTTCCCTTGCGCGAACGGAGTCGGGTGGCCGAGTCCCCGAGCATGGTACTTGGTTGTTCTATGCGCGACTCGAGGGTGGTTGAGGACTTGGCGTGTTAGTTTGGGTGCATCACTCCTGCCTGGCCCGTTGGGTCAGTCGCGTGGCGAGTCCTGGGCATGCTCTCCTACTTGGCGTTTTCTCGAGCCGCTCGCGATGAACTGGTCGTCAGTCCCCGAGCGTGGTACTTAGCCGTTCGAGTCGCTATGTCGAGGATGCGGAGGACCGTGGTCGCTGTAGGAAGCGAAGGCAGTTGTCTTGGCTCGTAAAGCCAGTCGGGCTAGGCGACTCCAATGGGGCTCCGGGTAGGCATTTTTCATGGACGATGCAAGACCTGAGGTTACTCAGTGCTCTTGCACCGCCCTACATAGCCGTGCCGATAGCTGCACCAAAGGTTGACTTCTGCGGTTAGGTTGATGATGTTATTATGATTGCGAGTGGCACAAGACATGGAGAGTAGGCGCAATTTGCAGTAAGTACCGATTCTTTTTATTTCATAGCGACTGGAGAGTACATATGTGGGGTTCTAGGGGTAGAACTTCCGTAGGAGGTTTACATTCCATGGTCGCTTGACGTCGATTTCGCCGTCCCCGCGGACGTCGATGAGGTAGTAGGCATCGTCGCCAAGTACTCGCCCAATAGCGAATGGTCCCTCCCACAGAGGGGAGAGCTTGTGCATGCCCTTCTTGTCCTGGATGAGGCGCAACACCAGGTCGCCTTCCTGGAAGATGCGAGTTTTCACCCGCCGGCTGTGGTAGTGGCGGAGTCCCTGCTGGTAGATAGCGGTGCGTGACCGAGCGAGGTCACGTGCCTCGTCGAGCTGATCGACTCCGTCTTGGCGGGCGAGTTCGTTTGCAGCCTCCATGTAGTGGATGACCCGTGGCGAGTCATGCTCGAGATCGGTGGGCATGACTTCCTCGGCGCCGTATACCATGAAGAAGGGGGTGAATCCTGTCGACCTGTTGACCGAGGTGCGGATGCCCCAGATGACGGAGGGCAGCTCCTCGACCCAGCACCCGGCGGTGCGCTCGAGTGGTACTTGGAGTTGCGGCTTCAGGCCGTGGAGGATGCTTTGATTGGCTCGTTCCGCCTGGCCGTTGGATTCCGGGTGGGCGACCGACGCGAGGTCGAGCCGGATGTGGTGCTCTTCGCAGAATTCGGCCATGGCTCCTTTGGCGAAGTTGGTGTCGTTGTCCGTGATGATGCTGTTTGGGAACCCGTAGAGATATATGAGCTCGTGTAGGAATTTAGTGGCGGTCTTCCCGTCGCATTTCCGGACTGGCTTGGCCTCCACCCACATTGTGAATTTGTCGACCGTGACCAGGAGGTGGGTGTAGCCGGATGGAGCCTTTTTGAAGGGGCCTACCATGTCCATGCCCCACACGGCGAATGGCCAGGTGATGGGGATTGTTTTGAGCGCTGAGCTCGACACGTGCGTCTGGTTGGCGTACTTCTAGCACCCGGCGCACCGCTGGACAATGTCGACAACATCGGCGTGTGCGGTGGGCCAGTAAAAGCCATGCCGCATAGCCTTGGCGACCAGAGAGCGGGCGGCGGCGTGGTGGCCACAGTCACCGGAGTGGATATCGTGGAGGATCTTGCGTCCTTCGGCGGGTTGGACGCAGCGTTGGAACACGCCGGTGACGCTGCGCTTGTGGAGCTCGCCGTCGATGATGGTGTAGGACTTGCATCGGCGGGCGATCATCCGAGCGTCCGTCTCGTCTGCCGGCAAGGTGCCGGCCTCCAGGTAGGCGATGTAGGGCTTGGTCCAGTCGTCTGGCTCGGTGACGAGTGCGACCAGGGCTGCCTCCGGCTGTAACGGGACTCCGATGTCGATCTCCCTCGGGGGAGAGACTGATGTCTTGGTTATTGTGTCGAGGAAGACGCCGGCGGGTGGTGCGAGTCAAGCCGACCCAATTCGAGAGAGGGCGTCAGCCTCCTCGTTCTTCCGCCTGTCGATCCACTCGACGGAGTAGCCTGTGAAGTGTCCGCCCAGCTTGTCCACTGCTTGGCGGTATGCCGCCATGGTGGGGGAGACGGCGTCGCAGGTGCCAGCGACTTGCCCCGCGACGAGGTCGGAATCTCCGTAGCAGCGTAGACGGTTGACATTCATCCCCTTGGCAGCTCGCATGCCGTGGAGTAAGGCCTCGTACTCGGCCATGTTGTTGGTGCAGGGTGTGAAGTCGAGGCAGAGGACGTAGCAGAGCTTGTCGCCCTTCGGTGAAGTTAGCACGATCCCTGCGCCTGCGCCGTCCGCGTTCTTGGAGCCGTCGAAGTGCAGGCTCCAGTAATGGAGGTATGGCAGCTTCTCTGGCTGCTGGGCCTCTTCCCAGTCGGCGATGAAGTCCGCTAGGGCCTGCGACTTGATCGCTTTTCGTGGCTCGTATTTGATGTTGTGGACGTCGATCTCGACGGCCCACTTGGCGACCCGCCCGGTCGCCTCGCGGTTGCGGATGATGTCTTGCAGTGGTGCTAAGGAGATGCCCGTGATCGGGTGCTCCTATAAGTAGTGCGGCAGGCGCCGCTGAGCTCTGAAGACCGCGTATACCAGTTTTTGGTACTGGGGGTACCCCTGGCGCGACTCGGTAAGGACCTCGCTGATGTAGTACACCGGTCGCTGTAGTGGGTGCTCCTTTCCTTCCTCCGGTCGCTCGACGACCATCACGGCGCTGACGACGCACTCGGAAGCCGCGACGTAAACCAGCATGGGTTCTTTGTCGGCGGGAGCGGCGAGTAGCACCTTTTTGAGGTCGCGGAGCACGTCATCTGCCTCCTTGTCCCACTGGAAGGTGGGGTTCTTGCGCATCAGGCGGTATAGGGGCATCGCCTTTTCGTCCAGGCGGGGGATGAAGCGACTGAGGGCCGCTACTCGCCCAACCAGTTTCTGGACATCGCGCATGCACTCGGGTTTGCCGAGCCGGGCGTTCGTGTCGGTTTTCGTGGGGTCTGCCTCGATCCCCCATTTGGAGACGACGTACCCTAGTAGTTGTCCTGCTGGTACATCGAAGGTGCATTTGCCTGGGTTAAGCTTTATCTTATATTTTCGCAGGTTGGCGAATGTTTCCGCCAGGTCGGCGAGTAGGTCACCCTGGCGAGCGGACTTTACGACCACGTCTTTGATGTAGACGTGGATGTTGCGGCCAATTTGGCTCGCGAGGCACTCTTGCATGCACCGCTGGTAGGTCGCCCCGGCGTTCTTGAGACCGAAGGTCATGGCGGTGTAGCAGAAGGCTCTGAATGGCGTAATGAAGGACGTCTTCTCCTCGTCCTCGACCGCCATTTTGATCTGATTGTACCCGGAATAGGTGTCGAGGAAACATAGCGACTCCGAGCCCGCGATTGAATCGATTATCTGGTCGATCCGCGGGAGGACGAACTGCTCCTTTGGGCAGGCGTTGTTCAAGTTTGTGTAGTCGATACACATCCTCCAGGTCCCGTTATTCTTTTCGACCAGGACTGGGTTTGCCAGCCACTTGGAGTATTTGATTGGCCGGATGAAACCTGCAGCGAGTAGACGCTGCACCTCCTCGGCGATTGCTCGGCGGCGCTCTTCATTGAAGGGCCGCAGCGACTGTTTGACGGGTCGTACTTTGGGGTCGGTGTTTAGCTTGTGCTCAGCGAGCTACCTAGGGACACCAGGCATGTCGGAGGGCTTCCATGTGAAGATGTCCCTGTTCTCACGGAGGAATTCGATGAGCGCGCCTTCCTATGCTGGGCTCATGCCCGTCCCGATCGTCACCGTCTGGCTGCAGTCGCCTGGGACCAGCTCGACGGTGCGGGTGTGCATCGTCGCCTCGAAGGTTGAGGTGTTTGCGCCCTCCGAGTTGGGCTTCTTGAGTATGGTGGGGTCATCGTTGTTGACCCTGCTCGCGTACTTAGCGAGCTCATCGGCGTGGTTGGTCTCCGCCTCGATGACGGCGTCAGCGAGCTCGGCTCCTTTGGCCTCGCTCTCGGCGGCCATGTCGGGGTCGCCGTTGATGGTGATGACGCCGCACGGCCTGGGGAGCTTCATCGCGTTGTACGCGTAGTGGGGCGCTGCCATGAACTTGGCGAACGCCTGGCGCCCCAGGACGCAACGGTAGGGGCTATCGAAGGGCACGAGCTCGAAGACGATCCGCTCGGTGCGGAAGTTTGCTGGTGTGCCGAAGGTGACTGGCAGCGTGACCTTACCGATCGGGTATGCCTTCCGACCGGGGACGATGCCATGGAACATGGTGTGAGTTGTTTCGATCATCGACTGCGGGAGCCGCAGCCGCCTGAAGGTGTCCAGGTACAGGATGTTGATGGAGCTGCCTCCGTCCATCAATGTCTTGGGGAGCCAGTAGTCGCCGACCTTAGGCTTGACCACCAGGGCGACTCGACCTGGGTACTCGATGCGAGGCGACTGGTCTTGGCGGCTCCAGGTGATGGGCTGCTCCGACCAGTTGAGCAACTGGGGAACGTCTACCTGGGCCACCGCGTTGACGGCGACGGCGCGGGCGATGACCTTCTTCTCGCGCTTCGTGTTGAAGCCCGTGAAGGTATGGAGCGAGCCGGCCACTTTGCCGAATTTTCCGCCGTTTGGCGGGTCGTTGTCAGAGTCCTCCCGTGCTCGTCGTGCCTTCTCGATCTCCCTGAGGGTGTGGCAGTCGGCGGTTGTGTGCGTTGCGGGCTTCCCTTCCCTGCTATGAAACGCACACGGTTGGTTGAGGAGGGCCGCGGGGTCGAACCTTGGCTTGGCCTTGTAGTTTCCGCCGTCGCGGCGGAAGCTCTTGGGCTCGCGTTGGGCGTGCCCAGCGTTGGCGACGAAGTCGACTCGCCCGTCGTTGCGGCGCTTGTCGGTGAGGCGAGTGTTGCTGTAGCGTAGGTCGGACCGTCGTCCGCTGTCGTTGCCGCTCGTGCGGCGTTGTCCTCCTGACTCGTCGTTAGTTTCCTGGTTTGGATCTTCCTTTGCGTACCGTTTGGCGATCTCAAGGAGGTCCGGGATGTTGTCGAGTGTGCGGGAGTGCCGCTTGAGCTTGGCGACCAGGGGATCGTAGCGGCACGAGGTCTTGAAGCAGTGGATCGCGGTGTCCGGGTGAATACCGACCGCGTTGTACCAGAGTTCTTGCCACCGTTGGACCCAGTTGCGGGTCGACTCGCGGGGTCCCTGGACGCATCGCTCCTGGTCCTCGATGGTGGTGGCGCGGGTGTAGGAGCACTCGAAGTGCCTGACGAAGGCGTCGCGCATCTCCTCCCAGGAATCGATACTGTCCTGGGGTAGGGTGTGGATCCACTGCCTGCACGTCCCCTCCATCACCAGGGGGAGGTAACGGGCGGCTAGCAGGTCGGTGTGGCCTGCGATCACCATCGCCATGAGGTATGTATCGAGCCAAACGGCGGGGTCGTACGAGGGGTCATACTTTTCTATCTCCTTCGGCGCCTTGAAGTTTGGTGGGTACTTCTCTCCTCGGATCATTGGTCCGAAGCACTTGGGGCCGAGTCGACTGAGCGACCCCATGGGCTCGCCGCCGCGGCGATTGGTTAGGGTGTGTCGCAGGTCGTCGGGCTGGCGTGCGCGCCAGCTTTGGTTGTTGATGATGTGGGTGCGGGCGTCGATGGGTTGCCCGTTGGCGGCGACGAAGTTGGTCGCTAGCATGGGGTCGTTGGTGGAGAGTGCCGCGTTCGCGGGTCGATGTTGGAGCTGCAGCGGCTCCGGTGGCGGGCAGTTGAGGGTGTTTGCCGCCATTGGGCGGCCGCTTGAGGCCGCTCTGCTTCCCGAAGAACGCGAGTATACTCGACCCTGCGAGTCGGCGCCCGCGTTTTGCTGCTCGACGGCCTTTGCGAGCAGGGCCCTGACGTACTAGATCTGTAGGGCGCCGTCGCCCGTGGCCGTGATGTTGTCGGCTGCTGCTCGACCTGCCACGAGGTTGTCCATCGGGGTGGAGAATAGTGGGAGACCGTTTGCGTCTCGCTCCCGTGAGGAGACTGAAGGGATTCGCGGCAAAGTAAATCAAATTTTTCTACGGATGCGAATAGAGGGAAAGCCAAGATCTAATCTAGGAGATGCAATCAACGATAGAGATTGGATTAGATCTTCATACCCTTGAAGATTCGCACAGCGGAACGTTCGTCGGAACGTGGGTGATGTAGTCGTACTCGCTTCTCCTCCTCGCGATCCGATCCGATCTAGCACCACAAGTGGCGGTGCCTCCGTGAGATGCACACGTGCAGCACCTCGACGTCTCCTCCTTCCTCGGACCAGCAAGTATGGTGGAGAGGTAGATTGGATCTACAACACGACGGCGTGGTGTATATGGTGGAGAATTTCTGCCGCAGGGCTTCGCCTACAAACAGTCGGGAGGGAGAGAGGAAAGCTAGCAAGGCGGCTAGGGTTTGGAGGAGAGGTGTAGGGGTTTGGTGAGCCCCGACCCCTCTTTATATAGAGGGGGGTCGCAGCCCTAGCCCCTCCCCCAAGCCCAAAGGATAAGGAGTGGGGGGCATGGACTCTCCCCTCTTCTAGAAACCCTATCTCTAGTTTAAACGATTTAAACTCTCTAGGATCGGCTGGGCCCTATGGGGCCTTGTGCCCCTGGCCCAATGCGGCCAGGACACTCCCTCATAGGCCCATGCCCCCTCCCGGAAGGTGGGGCCACGTTGGTCCCCTTCCGGAAGGTTCTAGAAGCTTCCGGTACAATACCGATTATCCCGGAACAATTCCGAACTCCAAAAACTGCATTGCCTTATATGAATCTTATTCCCCGGACAATTCCGGAACCTCTCGTGATATCCCGGATCCCATCCGAGACTCCAAACAAAAATTCATAAACCGATTATCCAATCTATCCTAGCGTCGAGATATGTTAAGTGTGTGACCCTGCGGGTTCGAGAATATGCAGACATGATCTTCTATCAATAATCAACAGCGGGGTCTGGGCACCCATATTGACTCCCACACATTCATCGATGATCATATCGGATGAACTACGATGCCAGGATTCAATCAATCCCATATATATTCTCTTTGTCTCGCGATATTTTACTTGCCCGAGATTCGATCGTCGGTACCGTCATACCTAGTTCAATCTCGTTCACAGCAAGTACTTTACTCGTTCCGTAATCCGATACTTTGTGATTAACTCCTTAACCACATGCTTGCAAGCGCTGTTGATATCGATTACCGAGTGGGCCCGAAGTATATCTCTCCGACTTGGGAGGGACAAATTCCATCTCGATACATACAACCCAACAGATACTTTCCGATCACCTGAGAGACACCTTTATGATCACCCTCTCATAGGATGACGTTTGATGACCTCAAAGCTTTCTTCCGATACCAGGGAGTTGTATTATCTCATGGTCTAAGGAATACAATATTTGACATAGGAAAAGCTTCGCAAAGATGTACACGATGAAACGATCTAATTGCTTTGCTTAGTTTGGGTCTGTCCATCATATCATTCTCCAATGATATGATCTCATTATCAATTGACAACTCATGTCTATGGTTAGGAAACCTTAACCATCATTGATCAATGAGCTAGTCCATAGAGGCGTACTAGGGACACGGTGTTGTTCACAAACCACACAAGTATTAAAGTTTCCGCTTAATACAATTCTAGCATGGAATATAAACTTTATCATGAACAAGAATTAAAATAATAACATCTTTATTATTGCCTCTAGGGCATAATTCCAACAGTCTCCCACTTGCACTAGAGTCAATAATCTAGTTTACATCAGGCAACAATCTCACACCCATGGCACTGAGGTGTTGATCATGTTTTACACGTGGAAGAGGTTTAGTCAATGGATCTGCGACATTCAGATCTGTATGTACTTTGCTAATTTTCAGATCTCCATCTGCAATATAATCTCGGATTATATGAAACTTGCGGTTAATATGCTTGGTCTTTGGATGATATCTTGGTTCCTTAGCGAGTGCTATGGCGCCAGTGTTGTCACACAATATCTCCAGTGGGTCCAATGCACTTGGAACCACGCCAAGCTCAGTGATGAAGTTTCTGATCCAAACTGCTTCACTTGACGCTTCTGCAGCAGCCATGTATTCCGCTTCCACTGTAGATCCCGCGATCACGCTTTGCTTGCAGCTTCTCCAGCTCACAGCTCCTCCATTCAAAATATAAACGTATCCTGTCTGAGATTTGGAATCATCCTTGTCGGTGTCAAAACTAGCGTCGATGTAACCTTTTACGACAAGCTGTTCATCACCCCCATAGACTAAGAACATTTCATTAGTCCTATTTAGGTACTTTAGGATGTTCTTCACGGCTGTCCAGTGTTCCACTCCTGGATCACTTTGATATCTGCTCGTCAAACTAAGAGCATTGGACACATCCGGTCTAGTACACAGCATGGCATACATGATGGAACCTATGGCCGAGGCATAAGGCACTTTGCTCATATCTTCCCTATCATTTACCGTAGCTGGACACTGAGCCTTGCTCAATATCTTACCTGACAACATAGGCACTGAACCTTTCTTTGCCTTATCCATTCTGAACCTTTTCAGAACTTTGTCTAGGTATGTACTCTGGCTTAAAGCTATCAGGCGTCTTTGTCTATCTCTATAGATTTTGATGCCCAATATATAAGCAGCTTCACCTAGGTCTTTCATTGAAAAACACTTGTTCAAATAACTCTTCACATCGTTAAGCATGTTGATGTCATTTCCGATAATCAAAATGTCATCCACATATAGTACCAGAAACGTCACCGAGCTCCCACTCACTTTCTTGTAGATACAAGCTTCGTAGCAATTTGGAACAAATCCAAAGCTCTTGATCACTTGATCAAAACGAAGGTTCCAACTCCGAGATGCTTGCTTCAGTCCATAAATGGAACGCTGAAGCTTGCATACTTTACTAGCATCCTTAGGATCGACAAAACCTTCGGGTTGCATCATATACAACTCTTCATCCATCTGCCATATTTCATAATCATGAAACGCAGCAATTGCTAATAAAATCCGAATGGACTTAAACATCGCTACGGGAGATAAAGTCTCATCATAGTCAACACCTTGAACTTGTCGAAAACCTTTCGCGACAAGCAGTGCTTTATGGACGGTAACATTACCATCCGCGTCCGTTTTCTTCTTGAAGATCCATTTGCACTCAACGGCCTTTCGGTCGCTAGGAGGGTCCACCAAAGTCCATACTTGGTTTTCGCTCATGGATCCCAATTCGGACTTCATGGCTTCTAGCCATTTCTCAGAGTCTGGGCTCATCATCGCTTCCTCATAGTTCGCAGGTTCACTGTTGTCTACTAACAAGACAGTTAAGACAGGGTTGTCGTACCACTTAGGAGGGGCACGCGACCTTGTCGACCTGCGACGTTCACTAGCAGCATCGTCCGAAGCTTCATGATCCTTGTCATTAGCTTCCTCTATTGTTGGTGCAGGCGGCACTGGAACAATTTCAGGTGCTGCGCTACTCTCCAATTCAAGAGAAGGTTCAATAACCTCGTCTAGCTCTACTTTCCTCCCACTCACTTCTTTCGAGAGAAACTCCTTCTCAAGAAAGGAACCGTTCTTTGCGACAAACACTTTGCCTTCGGTTCTATGATAGAAGGTATACCAAATAGTTTCCTTAGGGTATCCTATGAAGACGCATTTCTCCGCTTTGGGTTCGAGCTTGTCCGGCATCAACTTCTTGACGTAAGCTTCGCATCCCCAAACTTTAAGAAACGACAACTTAGGTTTAGCACCAAACCACAGTTCATACGGTGTCGTCTCAACGGATTTAGATGGAGCCCTATTTAAAGTGAATGCAGCGGTTTCTAATGCATAACCCCAAAATGATAACGGCAAATCAGTAAGAGACATCATTGATCGGACCATATCTAATAGGGTTCGATTCCGGCGTTCAGACACACCATTGCGCTGTGGTGTTCCGGGTGGCGTGAGTTGTGAAACGATTCCACTTGCTTTAAGATGCGTGAGAAAATCATAACTCAAATATTCACCTCCACGATCGGATCGTAGAAACTTAATCTTTCTGTTACGATGGTTCTCCACTTCATTCTGAAATTCCTTGAACTTTTCAAATGTTTCATATTTATGTTTCATTAAATAGATATACCCATATCTACTTAAGTCATCGGTAAAAGTGAGGAAATAGCGATATCCACCGCGCGTCGAAACAGTCATCGGTCCGCATACATCGGTATGTATGATTTCCAACAAGTCCGTTGCTCGAACCATCATACCGGAGAACGGGGTTTTGATCATCTTGCCCATGAGGCATGGTTCGCATGTGTCAAATGATTCAAAATCAAGAGACTCCAAAAGTCCATCAGAATGGAGTTTCTTCATGCGCTTTACACCAATATGACCTAGACGATAGTGCCACAAATAAGTAGTATTATCACTATCTACTTTGCATCTCTTAGCCTCAATGTTATGGATGTGTGTTTCATCCCTTTCGAGATTTAGAAGAAATAAACCATTTACAAGAGGTGCATGACCGTAAAAGATGTTACTCATATAAATAGAACAACCATTATTCTCCGATTTAAATGAATAACCGTCTTGCAATAAACACGATCCAGAAATAATGTTCATGCTCAACGCAGGCACATAATAACACTTATTAAGGTTTAAAACTAATCCCGAAGGTAAAACTAAGGAGAGCGTGCCGACGGCCATCACATCAACTCTTGATCCGTTGCCAACGCGCATCGTCACCTCATCCCTCGCAAGCCACCGTTTCTTCCGTAGCTCCTGTTTCGAGTTACAAATATTAGCAACTGAACCGGTATCAAATACCCAGGCACTACAACGAGGGCTAGTAAGGAAAACATCAATAACATGTATATCAAATATACCTTTGATGGTGCCAGCCTTCTTGTCCGCTAAGTACTTCGGACAGTTGCGCTTCCAGTGACCCTTGTCCTTGCAATAGAAGCACTCAGTGTCGGGCTTAGGACCAGACTTGAGCTTCTTCTCAGCAGGGGCATTGCGCTTGCCGCCGCCCTTCTTGAAGGGCTTCTTTGCTCCCTTACCTTTCTTAAAGGAGGGCTTGTTGACCATCAACACATGATTATCCTTTTTGATGTCCACCTCCGCAGCCTTCAGCTTTGCGAAGAGCTCGGTGATCGTATCAGTGGAGCCAATCTGATTATGAGTCACTACAAAACTTTTGTAGCTGGGAGGGAGTGATTGCAGAACCCTGTCAATCTTGAGCTCCTCTAGAATCGTGCATTCCAGTTGCTCAAGGCGTTGAGTGTAGCCCGACATCTTTATGGCGTGCTCACTAACGGAACTCCCTCCCTCCATCTTGCAGTTAAAGAACTTCTCAGAGATCTCATATCTCTCAGAACGGGCTTGAGTCTGAAACATGGTTTTCAGCTCCCCGAGAATCTCAAAGGGCCCGGGATAGGTTTCAAAACGATTTTGAAGTTCCGGTTCCATAGCAAACAACATGGTGCTCTTAATCACACCATAATCATCTTTGCGTGACTGATAGACAGCTTTCTCATCAGCCGGCGCAGTTGCAGCAGGGGGGTCACCTAACGCTTTCCCAAGGACATAGTCCTTTTGTCCGCCAGACAGAATGATTCTTAGATTGCGGAACCAATTGGTGAAGTTAGACCCATTGTTTCTAAGCTTTTCCTTCTCAGCAAAAACGTTGAAGTTGAAGTTGGATTTGGCCATGTGATCTACAGTATTTGCAAGTACAATTTAGACTATGTTCATGATAAATAGTTCAACTTAATCAAATTACTAGATGAACTCCCACTAAATTCAACATCCCTCAAGTTGTTTAGTGAACACGATCCAAATTCACCACACCTAATCCGATCATCACGAGAAGAGATGTGGTTTCAATGGTGGACAACAAAGTGTCGATCATATCATTCATATGACTCATGCTTAACCTTTCGGCTCTTGTGTTCTGAGGCCATGTCTGTACATGCTAGGCTCGTCAAGCTAGACCCAAGAATTTCCGCGTGTGCAAAACTGGCTTGCACCCGTTGTATGTGAGCGTAGAGTCTATAGCACCCGATCATCACGTGATGCTTGGACACGACGAACTTTCGCAACGGTGCATACTTGGGGAGAACACAGTTTTTATCTTGATCTTTAAGTGAGGAATCATCTTATAATGCTACCGTCGCGATCTAAGCATAATAAGATACATAAAGGATAAACATCACATGCATATAACTTTATGTGACATGGTATAGCCAATCTTCGCGCAATGATCTCCATCTTGTGCGTTTCGGCATGATCTCCATCACTCCACCATGATTGCCTTCACCACGAATATCAACTACAACTATTGCTAACTACTTAGCGATAAAGTAAAGCTATTACATGGCGTATAAGAAGTTGACTCGCAGGTCATACACAATTATAAAGACAACCATATGGCTCCTGCCGGTTGTGTACTCATCGACATGCAAGTCGTGAAACATTACAAAACATGATCATCGCATACATTATACACATCACATCTTGGGCCATACCATATCACAGAAAACACTCCCTGCAAAAACAAGTTAGACGCCTCTACTTTGTTGTTGCATGTTTTACGTGGCTTATGGGAGTAGATGCTAAGAACGATTCTTACCTACGAAAAGCCACAACGGTGATATTATGGTTGCCAAACTCCGGTGTTAATCCCATGACAACTATAGTGAGAGAAACTGACATCCACCAGCCGCATGTGTGGAACAAGCCACACGTCAAGTGCGGAGCCGGTCTCGCGAACGACGTCGCGTAAGGTTGGCCTGGACCGCTTCAATCTCACTATCCCGCGTCATAAGAAGAACACAAACAAGAGGCTTGCAACAGAAAACATCAACGCCCGCAACAACCATGTTGCGTTCTACTCGTGAAACACATCTACGCATAGATCTAGCTCTGATACCACTGAAGGGATTCGCGGCATAGTAAATCAAATTTTTCTACGGATGCGAACAGAGGGAAAGCCAAGATCTAATCTAGGAGATGCAATCAACGAGAGAGATTGGATTAGATCTTCATACCCTTGAAGATTCGCACAGCGGAACGTTCGTCGGAACGTGGGTGATGTAGTCGTACTCGCTTCTCCTCCTCGCGATCCGATCCGATCTAGCACCACAAGTGGCGGTGCCTCCGTGAGATGCACACGTGCAGCACCTCGACGTCTCCTCCTTCCTCGGACCAGCAAGTATGGTGGAGAGGTAGATTGGATCTACAACACGACGGTGTGGTGTATATGGTGGAGAATTTCTGCCGCAGGGCTTCGCCTACAAACAGTCGGGAGGGAGAGAGGAAAGCTAGAAAGGCGGCTAGGGTTTGGAGGAGAGGTGTAGGGGTTTGGTGCGCCCCCACCCCTCTTTATATAGAGGGGGGGCGCAGCCCTAGCCCCTCCCCCAAGCCCAAAGGATAAGGAGTGGGGGGCATGGACTCTCCCCTCTTCTAGAAACCCTATCTCTAGTTTAAACGATTTAAACTCTCTAGGATCGGTTGGGCCCTATGGGGCCTTGTGCCCCTGGCCCAATGCGGCCAGGACACTCCCTCATAGTCCATGCCCCCTCCCGGAGGTGGGGCCACGTTGGTCCCCTTCCGGAAGGTTCTAGAAGCTTCCGGTACAATACCGATTAACCCAGAACAATTCCGAACTCCAAAAACTGCATTGCCTTATATGAATCTTATTCCCCGGACCATTTCGGAACCTCTCGTGATATCCCGGATCCCATCCGAGACTCCGAACAAAAATTCATAAACCAATTATCCAATCTATCCTAGCGTCGAGATACGTTAAGTGTGTGACCCTGCGGGTTCGAGAATATGCAGACATGATCTTCTATAAAAAATCAACAGCGGGGTCTGGGCACCCATATTGACTCCCACACATTCATTGATGATCATATCAGATGAACCACGATGCCAGGATTCAATCAATCCCATATATATATTCTCTTCGTCTCGCGATATTTTACTTGCCCGAGATTCGATCGTCGGTACCGTCATACCTAGTTCAATCTCGTTCACAGCAAGTACTTTACTCGTTCCGTAATCCAATATCACTTTTTGATTAACTCCTTAACCACATGCTTGCAAGCGGTGTTGATATCGATTACCGAGTGGGCCCGAAGTATATCTCTCTGACTTGGGAGGGACAAATTCCATCTCGATACATACAACCCAACAGATACTTTCCGATCACCTGAGAGACACCTTTATGATCACCCTCTCATAGGATGACGTTTGATGACCTCAAAGCTTTCTTCCGATACCAGGGAGTTGTATTATCTCATGGTCTAAGGAATACAATATTTGACATAGCAAAAGCTTCGCAAAGATGAACACGATGAAAAGATCTAATTGCTTTGCTTAGTTTGGGTCTGTCCATCATATCATTCTCCAATGATATGATCTCATTATCAATTGACAACTCATGTCTATGGTTAGGAAACCTTAACCATCATTGATCAATGAGCTAGTCCATAGAGGCGTACTAGGGACACGGTGTTGTTCACAAACCACACAAGTATTAAAGTTTCCGCTTAATACAATTCTAGCATGGAATATAAACTTTATCATGAACAAGAATTATAATAATAACATCTTTATTATTGCCTCTAGGGCATAATTCCAACAGAGACTACTATCCGCGGCTGGTCCCTGGGAGGTGTGCAGTTGGGTGGAGGTGGGGCGCCCATCGCCGTCGACCCTGGCGGGGGTCGGGCGCTTCCTCCTGGTGGCGCGTTCTCGCAGATCGCGCGCTCGGCCACGCGGGCCGGGTCGTTTTCGTCATCGAAGTTCAGGGCACGCCCCTGAACGGTGGGGTTCATGCGCGACCTGATCCGCTTCTGGTGGTAGCGTGATAGTTCCTGCGCCATCACCTGCTCAAGGCGAAATTTTTCGCGCTCGGCTTGTTCCTTGCGCACCGCCTCCGCCAGCTTCGGGCATAGTTCCTCGACCTCCGTTGCCGTGGCGTTAGGAGGGATTGGGGTGGAGAATGGGTCCTCCGGCGGTTCAGTGTCGGTCGCCATGTAGGTCGCGGCGTGGCGACCGGTTCCGTCGCGGAGGTCGGCGGAGTTCTCCGATCCGGAGTCGAATTCGAAGATCCCGAGGATGGAGGGGTCCTTGAAGTCTCCCACGTTGGAGACCTGGGTGATGGAGCCCGTGGGTGAAGCCGCGGTGATGGACCCGGCGAGTGACGCCGGGGTCGCCGAGTCGGCATCGTCGTTGAGGGCCGCGTCTTCTGCGGCCGCTGAGTTTTCGGCCACGTCGCTGTGGGCCGAATTGTACTCGGAGGCGAGGCGATGGATCATGCGGATCTGGCTCTCGGAGAGCCGATCGCGTTGCGGCGACTCACGGATGTGGGCCAAATCCTCCGAGACGATGACGTCGGTGAGGCCGACGAAGAGGTTGATCATGCCGACCGGCAGGATCACGCTGTGCGTGACGGGTCACGCCGCCGGGACGTAGCTGCTCGGCAAGATTTGGAGCATCTCGCCGATCGCTATCATGCGGCCGGTGGCGACCGTCTCGTTGATGGGAAGATTGGATCTCGCCGCAGAACACCGGCCAGACCGGCCAGGCCCCACGGTGGGCGCCACTGTCGTGGGAATGGTCACGGCAGATGCTGCAATCGGCAGCGAGTAGTAGAACGAGGGGCAAGGGCGGCCAGCCATCTGCGGTGCGAGATGAGGGCAAAGACACAGGGTTTTACCCAGGTTCGGCCCCCCGGAGGGTAAAGACCTACTCCTGCTAGATTGTATTATGGAGGTGGTACAATGGGCGAACTCGGCGGCTAGGCGACGAGTCGCTTGGGTGTATGATGGAACGTATCTCTACACGCCTTGCAGGGAGGTTTATATAGGCTCACCTCCCCTAGGGTTTACATATCTCAACCGAATCAGTTAAGGTTTCAGTACGCATTTAACCTAATCCGACTGGGCCTATCTACTCTCCTGGGCCTTCAGCTTCCAGTCGCTTGGATCCTCGCCGGGCTTTGATCCAGTCGCCGTCCTGCAGGCCCACTCGCCAGGTCTTGGGCCAGTCGGAAACATCCTGCTGGGTATACCCCAGTAGGCGCATCCCAATCAGATCCTACACTAGCCCTAGGTGCAACATAGATTTAAAAGGGTTCGGGATGCCCTCGCAAGGACACACCGGCGAACCCACATGTACATAAGGGGTGTCGATGTTTCTTTAACTAAACTAGAGTTTAAAGTTGCTTGACAATGTATTATGATTGATTAGACACATAGCTATGCATGGCTAAGAAGGACAGAGATATAATCTTTAGCAGTGCACACAAGCCAAACCTGGTTATGCTAGGAGTAGTGGATAAGGTAATATATGCTCAAAGGGAGTAATGCAATAGATATGACACTCTATCTATCGATAAAAGACCACAGTGGAATCCTATGCATCATGGCAAGAATTGAAATGATTTCAAAATCATAGGATTATATCATGGTGGGGCTATGCTTGCCTTTGCCTGTTGATAGCCGAAAGCAGAGTTTCAGGATCCTTGTACTTGACTTGATTACAGTTGGTCATGTATTTGTCTTCAAGCTTCGACGGTGTTGATCTACCGGGAAGAACCAAACACCGGAAAGAAAGGGAAACAATCAACACATGGCATCGATGCAATTCTCAAGAAAGTATGATGATATGACAAGTTGAATTGCATTGAAATGTAACCCTAAAGCATGCTCGACAATTAATCGGGGTTCCGAGGGGTGAAAACCCTAACTCGGAGAAACTCCGGAATCACCTCTGAGGGGTTACTATGTTCTTCTAATTAAACTTGTTATGAAAGTTGTTAAACAATGCATGATTATAGCTTAAATAGATAGTTCTCACTTTTCTGAACATTTTGATATATTATACATATTTACAAGATTGTTACATTTTCTGGAATTGTTTAATCAATTTAAATGGAATTATTGCATCACTGTGACATCAGCACACGGGTGAGGTCATTTGTCACCTGGGAAGAGGCTACCCCTAGCCACTGAAGACTAGGCCCCATGGGATATTATTCTTATTCCAGAAAAGAATTACAGAAAAGATTTTAATAAAAAGAAAAGAGGTTATTTTGCCTCATGCAGATGTCAGCATGACATCAGCAATGGGGATCCTCGGGTGGGCGATGCCAGTGCCGATTGCGGGCACGCGAGCGAGCGAGACTGGTCTCGTTCGTTGCGGCTCATCGAGGGGGACCACAAATTGGCGGCGCTAGACCATTTGGTCGGGGGACCCGCCGGCGGCGAGCAAAACTACGGTGGCGGGGTGAGGCGTATGACGCGGGCTCGATACAGAGAGCAAGGAGGAGAACGGAGGGGTGCCTGAGCACCATTAGCGGGTCGGGAAGGCTTGGCGTAGTCCGAGGGCAGCCGAATCTACGCCGACGAGCATGAACTGCGTCGGAGGAAAGCGACGCTCGACGCGGACTCGAAACAGAGCGAGAGGAAGGATGGAATAGGGTCCAGGAGGACGGAGAGCTCACCACAGTGCACGGACAGGACGGAGGCGGCCGGGGTGGCGGCGAGCTCGGGCAGCCTGCCGGCGTCGGGGGCGGTTCCTATGCGCGCGTCGGTGAGAAGCAGAGAAGTGAGATGGGGAAGAAGAAGAGGAGGCGAGCCAGTTATAAACGAAGGACCTTTTGTCACGGTTGGTGGCTCCAACTGGGACTAAAGGGTCATACATCCCGGTTGGAGCCACCAACCGGGACGTATACTCCACTTTTTTTCATTAGCCCAAGGGGCACGCGCAGGGGTCTTTAGTCCCATTTAGTGGCTCCAACCGGGACATATGACCCTATTTTCAATTTTTTTCAGGAATTTTCTCTCTGTTCCCACCTTATTTTTTATTTTGGGGTTTAAATTTGTAATGTTTTTTAAATGATAATTACTTTGGAATTTAGAAAAATTTAAACATAAAAGTGTTTAAATTTGAATAACCAATTCAAAACTATTTTCTATTTTTAAAAATAATTAATGTAACCATTTAAACTGTGAACTATTAAAAATTAAAAATGAATTAACTTATATTTTTTGAATATTAATTTGGAATTTAGAAAAACTTTAAACATAAAAAGTGTTTGGATTTGAATAACTAATTCAAAACCATTTTCTATTTTTAAAAATAATTAATGGAACCATTTAAAATTAAAAATGAATTAACTTATATTTTTTGAATATTAATTTGGAATTTAGAAAAACTTTAAACATAAAAAGTGTTTGGATTTCAATAACTAATTCAAAACCATTTTCTGTTTTTAAAAATAATTAATGTAACCATTTAAAATAAAAAATGAATTAACTTATATTTTTTGAATATTAATTTGGAATTTAGAAAAACTTTAAACATAAAAAGTGTTTGGATTTGAATAACTAATTCAAAACCATTTTTTGTTTTTAAAAAAAATTAATGTAACCATTTACAATTAAAAATGGATTAACTTATAGTTTTTGAATATTAATTTGGAATTTAGAAAAACTTTAAACATAAAAAGTGTTTGGATTTGAATAACTAATTCAAAACCAATTTCTGTTTTAAATTTGGATTTGAATTAACTTATATTTTTATATATTAATGGGCGGGAAAAAAGGACGGGAAATAATGGGCGGGAAGAAAATTTTATTACGATAGAACTGGAATTAAAGTAGATAACACAACTAACACTAAGTTACATAAAGCACGACTGAAGATTAAGATACATAGAAGAACTAAAAATTAAGATACATTGCCAGATTAAGTCACAATCGGCCGAACTTGTTTTGCAATGTTGGAGTGATTTAGTCATGCTCCTGCCTACACCTGTAATACTCGCCACTATAGTCGTCGTACTCGCCGCGGCCGTTGTCGCTGTCGTCGTTGGGGTAGCCTTAGTTGAACCTTGAAGGATGAGTACGAGTGGGTTGGACTTGAGGGTAGCGCAGGCGGGGGTTAGAGTCGGCGGCCGTGTCGTAGGCCATGAAGCTCTAGAGAGTCCGGCCGTGCCACCACAGCCGACGGCCGGCCTCGTTGAAGTTCGGAGGAGGTGGACCGTCCTCCTTGTTCCTGGCGAGCACCCTCTCACGCCGATCCCCGAAGAAGGCTTCCCAAGTTGGGAAATAGTCGGGATGCCAGTTGGGATTCCTCCGCTGCTCCGGCGTGAGCTCGAAGTAGTACTGGTTCGTGATGGCCATCCGGCGCGCCACACCTAGAGGGATAGGAGGAACCGGCACGCCTCTGGTGCTCAGCATCCAACCAAAGGGGACGCAGTAGCCCGGCGGACATGGGTAGTTCGAGGCGCAAAGCGCCAACGCCTCCTTGGGGTTTAGTCGTATGGTGGAAGCCATGGGAAAGAGTGATGAGGTTGCAGATATCAGTCTAGAGATGTGCAATCACAATGGAGGCCAATCCTACATATATGTACTGAGAAATGGCGGAAGAAAACTGTGGGAAGAAATGGCAGGAATAAACTGCGGGAAGAAAAATGGCGGGAAGAAACTTCGGTCTAGGGTTTAGGGTTTAGGGTTTTGTGAAGGTTTTTTCGATCATCGTTAGAACTTGCATTGGATCTCTGAAGAAACCACATATTCCAAGTCTAAACATGATTTTTTTCAAAAAATCACGGGCGTTAGATCATGTACCTGTAGTACAAACCGGACCCACTTCCTACCGATTCGGCAGACATTTGTCCTTTTTACCCGGGATGGATGAAAAGGTTTGAGATGTTCCGGTTGGGAGATAGTCCATGTAAGGTGGTCTAGTATTTTAGAAAAATGGGACGGTAGCATTCTGAAACAGCATTTTGGTGGTTACTTCACAAAACGACCCGTTTCTTGCGCTCAAAAAATGGAAAATGGCTTTTCCGTGCGACGAAAAGGAAAACTTCCACCTGCAACATTGTTCTCCATACCAATGTCCACATTCATGCATAATATGGGCATAACATCACAAACTATGCCGTGATTCAGCACATAACATTGGTCAATTGGACCGAAAGCCATGAAACCTCGAACATGATATGTCATTATGTGAAGATTTTTCGAGACATGATCAATATACCAAGTCTGGTATTTTACCTTTTAACTATGTCACATAATATGACACCACGCGAAGGATTTACATTGTTCGGATTTTTTTTGAATTTCTTATGCCCGTTTTGAATTTTTTGAATTTCTAACTATGGTCGAACCGGCGTGCATGAAGATAGAGGACGAGCATAGTTAGAACTTGCATTGGATCTCTGAAGAAACCACATATTGCGAGTCTAAAAATGATTTTTTCAAAAAATCACGGGCATTAGATCATGTACCTGTAGTACAAACCGGATCCACTTCCTACCGATTCGGCAGACATTTGTCCTTTTTACCCGGGATAGACAAAATTTGAGACGTCCCGGTTGGGAGATAGTCCATGTAAAGTGGTCTAGTATTTTAGAAAAATGGGACGGTATCATTCTGAAACAGCATTTTGGTGGTTACTTCACAAAACGACCCGTTTTTTGCGCTCGGAAAATGGAAAGGCTTGATCATTTGGACTGAAAGCCATGAAACCTCGAACATGATAGGTTCATCTTTAGTCCCGGTTGGAGGGATTTCGGCAGGCTGGGCCAGGCAGCACTAATGATAGGGGCGAGTGTCGACATTATGTCGTGCGGCGTGTACCTAGTCCCGGATGGTGTCACCAACCGGGACTAAAGATGAACCTTTAGTCCCCGTTTGAGACACCAACCGGGACAAAACACGAGTTAGCACTAATAATAGGGGTGAGTGTCGACATTATGTCGTAACTGTCGACACTATGCCGAGATGCTTGTACTATAAATAGGCATCCTTGTGAGTCTAGTCCTCCAGCCAAATTGAGGCATGTCCAATATAGTTTTCGAGAGCAGGGACACCACTACGACTAGTTTTAGGGAGATGTCGCCGGATCCCAGTCCTCCGGCATCTCCAAGAAACTGGTCATAGAGGCACTCCCTAATATGTGGAATTAGTTAGCTCCCAGGTGTATTGATCTAGTTAGAGAAGTTACAAGCCGCAAGATGGTGTGCGAGACCAGGGACACCACTACGACATGTTTCAGGGAGATGCCGCCGGATCCCAGTCCTTCGGCATCTCCAAGAAACTGGTCATAGAGGCACTCCCTAATATGTGAAATTAGTTAGCTCCCAGGTGTATTGATCTAGTTAGAGAAGTTACAAGCTGCAAGATGGTGTGTGAGAGCAGGGAAACCACTACGACTAGTTTCAAGGAGATGCCGCCGGATCCCAGTCCTCCGGCATCTCCAAGAAACTGGTCATAGAGGCACTCCCTAATATGTGACCACGCGCATTTGGAGATCAAATCTTAATGGTAAGTACGAATCGGGACAACTTCTTCATAGTTCGGGAAAGTCGTTCTACAAATCGGGACTAAAGGCCCCCATTAGTCCTGGTCCAGCCACAAAACGGGACCAACACTCAAGACATTTATTAATATTAAAAACCGAGACTAAAAAACCGGGACTAAAGGCCCCCCTATATATAATCCCGGTCAAGCCACAAACCGGGACTAACACTCAATACATTTATTAAACTTGGAAAATTACAAACATCATAAGATATGCTTCGAAAAATGAGCTTTCATGTCTCATGACATCTAGGTTCACAATATGCAGCCGACCGGCCAGACATGAACTAGAGGTACACAATATGAGCATGAACTTCTTGGCATATGTCCTTCCTTATGATCGCTTCAGACGTAACCATGGAGCATCTTCTTTACTTAATGGAATGCTTGTGTCAGTTTTCACTGTGAAGGGCGAAATTTCATCAAACTTATTATAATCTTATGAAATGTCTGTCTTGTCCTCGATTCCCACTATGTTTCTTTTCCCTGAAAGAACTATGTGATGCTTTGACTCATAATATGATGTATTCGTTTGCATATTTTTTCTTTTTTTTCGGTTTGCAGGACATGTCCTTCACATATAAAACCCGAGACACATCATTGGCTAGGACGAATGGTTCATATCTATAACCAAGATTGTTGAGATACACTGTTGTCATTCCGTACAACTGGTCTATCTTTACCCCTTCCCCATTCAGGTTGACCCATTTGCAGCGAAACAAAGGGACCTTAAAAGAGACTCCATAGTCTAGTTCCCATATCTCCTCTATGTAACCATAGTATGTGTCCTTTTGCCCATTCTCGTCTGTTGCATCAAAGCGGACACCACTATTTTAGTTGGTTCTCTTTTTATCTTGGGCGATCGTGTAGAATGTATTCCCATTTATTCCGTACCGTTGGAAATTCAATATAGTAGAAGATGATGATGCGGCCAACAAGTATAGTTGATCTCCAACAGTGGTGTCATTCAAGAGATGTGTCCGCATCCAACCACCTAAAGACTTCATGTGTTCATCTGTAATCCATGAGTCAGGCTTCCCCGGGTTTTTGGAGTGTACAATATTCTTGTGTTCCTCGATATACGGACATGCCAAGGTGGGATTATGTAGAACTGTGTAGTGTGATTTAGTGAAAGAATCCCTGTCCCTACATATCATTGCTTTCTTTCCCAACGTGTCTTTTCCACTTAGTCTTCCCTCATGCCGCGAGTCAGAAACACCAATCGGCTTAAGGTCAGGAATAAAGTCAACACAAAACTCAATGACCTCCTCTGATCCATATCCCTTGGAGATGCTTCCTTCTGGTCTAGCATGGTTATGAACATATTTCCTTAAGACTCCCATGAACCTCTCAAAGGGGAACATATTGTGGAGAAATATAGGACCGAGAATGGCAATCTCTTCCACTAGGTGAACCATGAGATGCATCATAATATTGAAGAAGGATGGTGGGAACACCAACTCAAAACTAACAAGACATTGTACCACATCATTCTGTAACCTTGGCAGAATATTTGGATTGATTACCTTCTGAGATATTGCATTGAGGAATGCACATAGCTTCATAATGGGTACTCGAACATTTTCGGGTAGAAGCCCCGTTAATGCAATCGGAAGCAACTGCGTCATAATCACGTGACAGTCATGAGACTTCAAAAAAGATCTCCTTCTCTGCTTTGGTAAGAGCATAGCTGGCACGCTTAAGTGACGCCCTTTATCCGTCTTGTTCTGTGTATGCATGTTCTTTGGGTCTTTCATAATTTGTTGGTCCTCCCGTGCTTCTGGTGTATCTTTTGTCTTCCCATACACGCCTAGGAATCCTAGCAGGTTCACACAAATATTCTTCGTCACGTGCATCACGTCGATTGAAGAGCGGACACGTAGAACTTTCCAATATGGCAGCTCCCAAAATATAGATTTATTCTTCCACATGGCTGCGTGTCAGGTAGCGATATCGTTCGGAACTGATTGACCGCCGGGTCCCTTTCCAAAGATTACTTCTATGTCCTTGACCATACCAAATACATCATCACCAGCAGGGAGTTCAGGCTTCTTCCGGTGATCTGCCTCACCTTTGAAATGCTTGACTTTCTTTCTTACGGGATGATTGGTCGAAAGAAATCGTCGATTCGCCAGGTACACAACCGTCTTGCATTTATGCAAATATGTACCTTTAGTCTTATCTAAACAGTGCGTGCATGCCTTATATCTCTTGTTTGTCGGTCCTGAAAGGTTACGAAGAGCAGGACAATCATTGATATTTACGAAAAGCAACCCTCGTAGGTCAAATGGCTCCTATTTGTTCTCATCCCACGCATGTACACCTGGTTTGCCCCACAGCTGTAAGAGTTCTTCAACTTATGGCCCAAGGTACACATCAATGTCGTTGCCTGGTTGCTTCGGGCCTTGGATGAGCACTGGCATCATAATGAACTTACGATTCATGTACAAACAAGGAGGAAGGTTCTAGATAAATAGAGACACGGGCCAGGTGTTGTGACTACAGCTCTGCTCCCCAAAAGGATTCATGCCATCCGTACTTATACCAAACTATAAGTTCCTTGCGTCACCTGCAAAGTCCGGGAAGTCTCTCTCGATTTTTCTCCACTGTGACCCATCAGCAGGGTGTCTCAACTTCCCGTCTTTCTTATGGTCTTCTTTGTGCCATCGCAACAACCTAGCATGCTCTTTGTTTCTAAACATGTGTTTCAACCTTGGTATTATAGGAGCATACCACATAACCTTAGCAGGAACTCTCTTCCGGAGGGGCTCTCCCTCAACATCACCAGGGTCATCTCGTCTAATCTTATACCGCAATGCATTGCATACCGGGCAATTTATCTAAATTCTCATACTCCTTACCGCGGTAGAGGATGCAGTCATTAATGCATGCATGCATCTTACGCACATCTAATCCTAGAGGACAGAGAGTCTTCTTTGCTTCGTAGGTACTCTCGGGAAGTTCGTTATGTTTTGGAAACTTCGGCTTCATTATTTTCAGCATCTTTTCAAATGAGGAGTCAGTTAGACCACACTCTGCCTTCCATCGCAGCAATTCCAATGTGGTACCGAAATTTGTGCTTCCATCTTCACAATTTGGGTACAACAATTTCTTATGATCTTCTAACATGCCATCTAACTTCAACTTATCATTTTCTGTTTCACAGTCTCGCTTTGCATCAAAAATGACCCTACCAAGTTCATCAGCGGGCTCATCTGATGCCCGTTCTTCACCTCCTTCCTCTTCATTGTCTTCCATTGCAGTATCACTGTATTCAGTAAACATATGATGATAGTTGTTATCATCATATTCTTCTTCACCGTCTTCCATCATAACCCCTCTTTCCCCGTGCTTGGTCCAGCAATTATAGTTGGGCATGAAACCTTTCATAACCAGGTGGCCGCGAATGATTTTCGAGGAAGAGTACTCCTTGTTGTTCCGACATTGAACACATGGACAATGTATAAAACCATTCTCTTTGTTAGTCGTAGCCACATCGATAAATTTATCCATGCCTTTAATGTACCCGGGTACACGCCGGTCACCGTACATCCAGTCCCGATCGTTCATCTGCATCATATAAGTAAGTTTATCAAAAACAAGACATCATAAATAGTGAAATGACCAACTCACATCGACACTTGCATTGTATCAATGATAGAGAAAAGATAAGATTGCTAACCTCGATCGAGGGAAATAAAGAGGAGAAAGCTCAAGTGCGTCTCGGACACCTTCTATATTTTTGTTCTATGAGAAATTGAACGGGATCATTCACTCAAACATTTCATCAAACACCTTGAATGCATGCATAGGAAAAAACATAAACTAGCACACCTCTCACACCTTCCACCAATAAAAAACAGAGGGGAGGCAGAGTGCTAGGGCATCGTATTTATAGAGGGCGGGATCATACGTCCCGGTTTGTAACACAAACCGGGACTAAAGGTGTGTGGCACGCCACGTGGCTGAGGCCCAACATTTAGTCCCGGTTTGTGTTACAAACCGGGTCGCATGACCCCTTACGACCCGGGACGCATGCCTTCGGCCACCGTGCCCGCTCGAACCGGGACGCGTGCCAGCATTAATCCCGGTTCAGGGCGCAACCGGGACTAATGCTGTTAGGGGGAACGAATGGATAGCCTGTTTTCTACTAGTGGAAGAATCCGATATTTTGATCGATTGGTATCACATACAACTACAGAAACATCTAAGATCACTATAGGAAACCTAGCATTGTTAGCAACATGACGCTAGTCTCGAGTGTTTTGTGTCTTTCACATTTTCTTTTTGTAAATGCTTCATTTAGTAGAAATGGGCATTGCTCCCACGAAGTTCTTCCATGCATTCTAATAGTTGTATATACATATACAACTATAAGTATCAACAACACAAATTCCTTCGTACACATATATTATGGAATGACAATAATATGTAAGAACTTTTTACTTGAAAACGATCCTCTTAGCATGAGAGACAGAATCTACTTCCAGCCATCGGTATAACCATGACCTGTGATCTTCCCATATCTTTCACCCTGCAGTGTTCTCTCACAGTCAGATATTTCTTCCTTGTCAGCTAAAGCATGTAAAACCATAGTAGATTCTGCTTCTTGGGCATCATCTTAGGCTTGGTTCCCCAAAAAATTCTCCCTAATTGTTATCTCACTATCAATAGGAGTGGAGGTTATATTTGCCCCTTCCCCTTCCAGATCTTTTCCTAAGGCATAGACAGAGTTAGCGTGAATAAATGCGGAAGAAATGGAATGAGGAGATTAGGTACAACCATACAAGGATGGTAGATGAAAGTGTACCTTGTTTTTCTAGTGTAGAAAATTGAGATGTTGGATGTCATGTCGGGAATAGGAGGAATGTGAGTGGGATGATTGTTTATCCGGATGACTTGGTTGGGGTCTGGAGGAAGATTTTTGGTTCACGCTCGGCAAAACTAGGTTTGAAACTGCGTAGTGTCATACAACTAATAAAATTTAGAGTATATATGTGGTCACCACATATTAATGAATTAATTATTTTTAAATACATTTTTTTGTAATTGGTCTCCATTATATCATTTTGTTCTTATTCCATGTAAACATGATTCAATTTTTTATTTCCTAAAAATTAATTACTAAAACTAATAGGTGTCAACATTTATTATTTCCTAAAAATATGTATTTATAATATCTCGCAAAAAAGAATGAAATATTCCATAATCCTTCCATTCTAATGAATAAGACGCAAAATCAATGAAATCTAAGTTTGGCATATGTTTTTGACACATATGAACATTTAAGATACAAAATCAATATCATTAGATTCACAATAAAATATACTTTCATAATGTATATATTTAATATTATTGATATCGATATTTTTTACTATATACACTGTTAAAGTTAGTAAAGTTTAACTTTTAACTACATTTATACGTCATAACCATAGGAACATATCTAGTATATGTTTTGATTGTAGAATATTACAATAAATACCCTCTGTCTCTAAAATAAATTTACATATGTACTTAGGAAACCATGTTTAACTATAAAAACATCAAAAAAAAATACACGATAACTCATAAAACATCATCGTCATATATGTGTTTTGAGCAAATGTTCGAGAAACTATGCTATTTCTCTTAGTACCGAAATCCCACCATTATTGTGCAAGTTTTGTTGTTAGCACTCACAACTAAATTAGGAAGACATGCCTACATATCATGGAACTTACAATACAAGAAATATTTTCATTCGCAACAATTTGGCCATCAGTCATCATAGAAGGTGTGTCTTCCGCGACGAATTTCTTGGCTCAACCGTGGCCGATTGAAATTTTTTTCTGGTTTCGCTCCCCTCTATTACGACGAAACCGCTAAAAACATGGAGAAAACTCGACAGACGCGTGATATAAGCAAGACTTTCGGTTCCTCGCGTGATCTTGACTTGATGAAGTCTTTTTAGGCATGTGGGTCCCAGAAGTCTATGTCTCTAGGGGACCATATTTTTTGGTCGCGTCCCCCTGATTTGAACTACATAATATTGTTGCTCTATGTGTATGCCGTTTAGTCAGGCTGTTGGGTCTCATATGCCAGTCTCTGATTAGAAGAATCATGTGTATTCTGAACTTGATAGCATTGCTCGATGTATATGATGTTTAATCAGGTTGCTGGGTCCTGCATGGCATCCTCACATTAGAAGAAACGCGTGCATGATGGAATTTTTTCCTTGGCTCGTACCTCCCTGATTTAAACTCAATAATGTTGCTCGATCTATCTGTCGTTTAGTCACGCTACTGGGTCCTCAGTGTCAGTCTCTCATTAGAAGAATCGTGTGTATGATGGAACTTTTTTCTTCGCTCGCGGTCCCCTGTTCCGAACTTGATAGCAATACTCGATACATCTAACATCTAATCACTCTACATGTCCCCACATGTCATCCTCTCATTAGAAAAACATGTGTATGCTGGAATTTTTGCCCTTGGTCGCGCTTCCGTGTTCCGAACTTGGCAGTGTTGCTCGACGAATCTGCCATTTGATCATGTCTCTAGGTCCCACATATCATCCTCTCATTAGAAGAATCGGTTGTATGATTGACTTTATTTTCACTTACTCCTCCTTGTTTCGAACTTGATAACGTTGCTCACTGCATCCGTCGGTTTTTTAGCTGATGGGTCCCCCATGTCAGCCACTCATTAGAAGAAACATTTGTATGCTAGACTTTTATCTCTCTCGCGCCTCCTTGTTTCGATCTTATGCTAAACTTATGTGATGCTTCTAAGCAACCAAATTGTCGAACCTCATTAAGTACCATACTATCTATCCTATATTAACTGTTTTATCTATATCTGCGTTGTTTACTAAATGTATTTATGCTGCTGTTAGATTTTTTGCTCTAGATTTGCTACCATATTGGACAAAACGAGGGCCAAAAGGAATAATGAACGAAGAGAGAAACTGCTATATATTCGCTACCAATTTTGGCCAAAAAAATTATTAGAGAGAGACGGAAAATGCGCTCTTAAAAAGCCAATTATAACAATAAATAAAAAACTTCCAATTTAGGCGAGATCTGTGCACGTAACTACCAAACGTGCCCCACATGATCCCACACTATGTCGCCCGCTTGAGCATAACACGATCTGCACCAACTTGCCAAACGCGGTCCCATATGGCACGGCTCCACAAGTCAGCATAACGCGTTCTCGACCAACCGGCCCCTCATGGTTCCACACCGCACAGCCCCACATGTCATCCAACGGTCAACGTGACGACAGCTACCATTCGAGCTCTTTGATGAGTTTTAGAGAAGGAGCTGGGCAAAAATGAGGAAAAGTTAAGCTGCTGAGAAAAACTGAGTATACCTAATGAATCGATGACATGAAAACAGAAATCCCTAAAATATAAGTAGTTTACAGAATTTCTTTAGAATAGACTTCTAACACAAAAGGTTGACAAATCCACCATATTAATAGCACAAGCATGCACTATTTTTTAAACAATATCTAATCTATCCAACACACTCATCATAAATAAAAATACGTAGTTATGAAATGATTAACATACAATTAGAATATCAGAAAATGAGTATACTAACCTTGTCATAATGCTTATCATATGATCGAAAGATTTTCATAACTATCCATACCTTTCCACCTGATGAATCAATTTCATCCAGCCAAGCTCAGGGAGGTATCTATCCATATCTATCACCCTGCAGTGTTCTACCATTATTAGATCTTTCATCCTTGTCAACTAAAGCAGGTAAATTATGTTTCTTGGGCATCATCTTAGGCTTAATTCCCCAAAAAAATGCTCGCCAATTGTTCTCTCACTATCAGCAGGCTTAGAGGCTCTCTTTCCCATCCCCATTCCAAATATTGTCCTAAGGCACATAGAGAGTTAGCATGAATAAATGAAGAAGAAATGGAATGAGGAGATAGATAAAACCATACAAGGATGGTATATGAAAGTGTACCTTGTTTTCGAGAGCAGGGACACCACTACGACTAGTTTCAGGGAGAGGCCGCCGGATCCTAGTCCTCCGGCATCTCCAAGAAACTGGTCATAGAGGCACTCCCTAATATGTGAAATTAGTTAGCTCCCAGGTGTATTGATCTAGTTAGAGAAGTTACAAGCTACAAGATGGTGTTCGAGAGCAGGGACACCACTACGACCTGTTTCAGGGAGATGCCGCCGGATCCCAGTTCTCCGGCATCTCCAAGAAACTAGTCAGAGAGGCACTCCCTAATATGGGAAATTAGTTAGCTCCCAGGTGTATTGATCTAGTTAGAGAAGTTACAAGCTGCAAGATGGTGTGTGAGAGCAGGGACACCACTACGACCAGTTTCAGGGAGATGCCGCCGGATCCCAGTCCTCCGGCATCTCCAAGAAACTGGTCATAGAGGCACTCCCTAATATGTGACCACGCGCGTTTGGAGATCAGATCTTAATGGTAAATACGAATCGGGACAACTTCTTCATAGTTCGGGAAACTCGTTCTACAAATCGGGACTAAAGGCCCCCTTTAGTCCTGGTCCAGCCACAAAACGGGACTAACACTCAAGACATTTATTAATATTAAAAACCGAGACTACAAAACCGGGACTAAAGGCCCCCCTATATATAATCTCGGTCAAGCCACAAACCGGGACTAACACTCAATACATTTATTAAACTTGGAAAATTACAAACATCATAAGATATGCTTCGAAAAATGAGCTCTCATGTCTCATGACATCTAGATTCACAATATGCAGCCGACCGGCCAGACATGAACTAGAGGTACACAATATGAGCATGAACTTCTTGGCATATCTCCTTCCTTATGATCGCTTCAGACGTAACCATGGAGCATCTTCTTTACTTAATGGAATGCTTGGGTCAGTTTTCACTGTGAAGGGCGAAATTTCATCAAACTTATTATAATCTTATGAAATGTCTGTCTTGTCCTCGATTCCCACGATGTTTCTTTTCCCTGAAAGAACTATGTGATGCTTTGGCTCATCATATGATGTATTCGTTTGCATATCTTTTTCTTTTTTTTCGGTCTGGAGGACATGTCCTTCACATATAAAACCTGAGACACATCATTGGCTAGGACGAATGGTTCATATCTATAACCAAGATTGTTGAGATACACTGTTGTCATTCCGTACAACTGGTCTATCTTTACCCCTTCCCCATTCAGGTTGACCCATTTGCAGCGAAACAAAGGGACCTTAAAAGAGACTCCATAGTCTAGTTCTCATATCTCCTCTATGTAACCATAGTATGTGTCCTTTTGCCCATTCTTGTCTGTTGCATCAAAGCAGACACCACTATTTTGGTTGGTTCTCTTTTTATCTTGGGAGATCGTGTAGAATGTATTCCCATTTATTTCGTACCATTGGAAATTCAATATAGTAGAAGATGGTGACGCGGCCAACAAGTATAGTTGATCTCCAACAGTGGTGTCATTCAAGAGATGTGTCCGCATCCAACCAACGAAAGACTTCATGTGTTCATCTGTAATCCATGAGTCAGGCTTCCCCGGGTTTTTGGAGTGTACAATATTCTTGTGTTCCTCGATATACGGAGCTGCCAAGGTGGAATTATGTAGAACTGTGTAGTGTGATTTAGTGAAAGAATCCCCGTCCCTACATATCATTGCTTTCTTTCCCAGCGTGTCATTTCCACTTAGTCTTCCCTCATGCCGCGAGTCAGAAACACCAATCGGCTTAAGGTCAGGAATAAAGTCAACACAAAACTCAATGACCTCCTCTGTTCCATATCCCTTGGAGATGCTTCCTTCTGGTCTAGCACGGTTATGAACATATTTCCTTAAGACACCCATGAACCTTTCAAAGGGGAACATATTGTGGATAAATAAAGGACCGAGAATGGCAATCTCTTCCACTAGGTGAACCAGGAGATGCGTCATAATATTGAAGAAGGATGGTGGGAAAACCAACTCAAAACTAACAAGACATTGTACCACATCATTCTGTAACCTTGGCAGAATATTTGGATTGATTACCTTCTGAGATATTGCATTGAGGAATGCACATAGCTTCACAATGGGTACTCTAACATTTTCTGATAGAAGCCCCCTCAATGCAATCGGAAGCAACTGCGTCATAATCACGTGACAGTCATGAGACTTCAGGTTTTGGAACTTTTTCTCTGCCATATTTATTATCCCCTTTATATTAGATGAGAAGCCAGACAGCACCTTGATACTATAAAGGACTTCAAAAAATATTTCCTTCTCTGCTTTGGTAAGAGCATAGCTGGCACGACTTAAGTGATGCACTTTATCCGTCTTGTTCTGTGTATGCATGTTCTTTGGGTCTTTCATAATTTGTTGGTCCTCCCGTGCTTCTGGTGTATCTTTTGTCTTCCCATACACGCCTAGGAATCCTAGCAGGTTCACGCAAAGATTCTTCGTCACGTGCATCACGTCGATTGCAGAGCGGACACGTAGGACTTTCCAATATGGCAGCTCCCAAAATATAGATTTCTTCTTCCACATGGGTGCCTGTCCTGTAGTGACGTCGTTCGGAACTGATTGACCGTCGGGTCCCTTTCCAAAGATTACTTCCATGTCCTTGACCATACCAAATACATCATCACCAGCAGGGAGTTCAGGCTTCTTCCGGTGATCTTCCTCACCTTTGAAATGCTTGCCTTTCTTTCTTACGGGATGATTGGTCGAAAGAAATCGTCGATTCGCCAGGTACACAACCTTCTTGCATTTATGCAAATATGTACCTTCAGTCTTATCTAAACAGTGCGTGCATGCCTTATATCTCTTGTTTGTCGGTCCTGAAAGGTTACTAAGAGCAGGCAAATTATTGATGGTTACGAAAAGCAACCCTCGTAGGTCAAATGGATCTGTTTGTTCTCATCCCATTCATGTACACCTGGTTTGCCCCACAGCTGTAAGAGTTCTTCAACTAATTGCCTAAGGTACACATCAATGTCGTTGCCTGGTTGCTTCGGGCCTTGGATGAGCACTGGCATCATAATGAACTTACGATTTACGCACAACCAAGGAGGAAGGTTGTAGATACATAGAGTCACGGGCCAGGTGTTGTGAGTGCAGCTCTGCTCCCCAAAACTATTCATGCCATCCGTACTAAGACCAAACTATAAGTTTCTTACGTCACCTGCAAAGTCCGGGAAGTCTCTCTCGATTTTTCTCCACCGTGACCCATCAGTAGGGTGTCTCAACTTCCCATCTTTCTTATGGTCTTCTTTGTGCCATCGCAACAACCTAGCATGCTCTTTGTTTCTGAACATGTGTTTCAACCTTGGTATTATAGGAGCATACCACATAACCTTAGCAGGAACCCTCTTCTTGAGGGGCTCTCCCTCAACATCACCAGGGTCATCTCTTCCGATCTTATACCGCAATGCATTGCATACCTGGCATTTATCTAGATTCTCATACTGCTTACCGCGGTAGAGGATGCAGTCATTAATGCATGCATGTATCTTATGCACATCTAATCCTAGAGGACAGAGAGTTTTCTTTGCTTCGTAGGTACTCTCGGGAAGTTCGTTATGTTTTGGAAACTTCGGCTTCATTATTTTCAGCATCTTTTCAAATGAGGAGTCAGTTAGACCACACTCTGCCTTCCATCGCAGCAATTCCAATGTGGTACCGAAATTTGTGCTTCCATCTTCACAATTTGGGTACAACAATTTCTTGTGATCTTCTAACATGCCCTCTAACTTCAACTTATCATTTTCTATTTCACAGTCTCGCTTTGCATCAGAAATGACCCTACCAAGTTCATCAGCGGGCTCATCTGATGCCCGTTCTTCACCTCCTTCCTCTTCATTGTCTTCCATTGCAGTATCACTGTATTCAGTAAACATATGATGATAGTTGTTATCATCATCTTCTTCTTCACCGTCTTCCATCATAACCCCTCTTTCCCCGTGCTTGGTCCAGCAATTATAGTTGGGCATGAAACCTTTCATAACCAGGTGGCCGCGAATGATTTTCGAGGAAGAGTACTCCTTGTTGTTCCGACATTGAACACATGGACAATGTATAAAAACATTCTCTTTGTTTGCCGTAGCCACATCGATAAATTTATCCATGCCTTTAATGTAACCAGGTACACGCCGGTCACCGTACATCCAGTCCCGACCGTTCATCTGCATCATATAAGTAAGTTTATCAAAAACAAGACATCATAAATAGTGAAATGACCAACTCACATCGACGCATGCATTGTAACAATGATAGAGAAAAGATAAGATTGCTAACCTGGATCGAGGGAAATAAAGAGGAGAAAGCTCAATTGCGTCTCGGACACCTTCTATATTTTTGTTCTGTGAGAAATTAAACAGGATCATTCACTCAAACACTTCATCAAACACCTTGAATGCATGCATAGGAAAAAAATAAACTAGCACACCTCTCACACCTTCCACCAAGAAAAAACAGAGGGGAGGCAGAGGGCTAGGGCGTCGTATTTATTGAGGGCGGGATCATACGTCCTGGTTTGTAACACAAACCGGCATAAAGGTGTGTGCCACGCCACGTGGCTGACGCCCAACATTTAGTCCCGGTTTGTGTTACAAACCGGACGCATGACCCCTTACGAACCGGGACGCATGCCTTCGGCCACCGTGCCCGCTCGAACCGGGACGCGTGCCAGCATTAGTCCCGGTTCGTGGCGCAACTGGGTCTAATGCTGTTAGGGGGCGCAGACGGATAGCCTGTTTTCTACTAGTGGAAGAATCCGATATTTTGATCGATTGGTATCACATACAACTACAGAAACATCTAAGATCACTATAGGAAACCTAGCATTGTTAGCAACATGACGCTAGTCTCGAGTGTTTTGTGTCTTTCACATTTTCTTTTTGTAAATGCTTCATTTAGTAGAAATGGGAATTGCTCCCAGGCGGTTCTTCCATGCATTCTAATAGTTGTATATACATATACATATACAACTATAAGTATGAACAACACAAATTCCTTTGTACACATATATTATGGAATGACAATAATATGTAAGATTTTTTTACTTGAAAACGATCCTCTTAGCATGAGAGACAGAATCTACTTCCAGCCATCGGTATAACCATGACCTGTGATCTTCCCATATCTGTCACCCTTAGTGTTCTCTCTGTCAGATATTTTTTCCTTGCCAGCTAAAGCAGGTAAAACCATAGTAGATTCTGCTTCTTGGGCATCATCTTAGGCTTGGTTCCCCAAAAAATTCTTGCTAATTGTTATCTCACTATCAATAGGAGTGGAGGTTATCTTTGCCCCTTCCCCTTCCAGATATTGGCATAGACAGAGTTAGCGTGAATAAATGCGGAAGAAATGGAATTAGGAGATTAGGTACAACCATACAAGGATGGTAGATGAAAGTGTACCTTGTTTTTCTAGTGTAGAAAATTGAGATGCTGGATGTCATGCCGGGAATAGGAGGAATGTGAGTGGGATTATTGTTTATCCGGATGATTGGGGGCTGGAGGAAGATTTTTGGTTCACGCTCGGCAAAACTAGGTTTGAAACTACATAGTGTCATACAACTAATAAAATTTAGAGTATATATGTGGTCACCACATATTAATGAATTAATTATTTTTAAATACATTTTTTTGTAATTGGTCTCCATTATATCATTTTGTTCTTATTCCATGTAAACATGATTCAATTTTTTATTTCCTAAAAATTAATTACTACAACTAATAGGTGTCAACATTTATTATTTCCTAAAAATATGTATTTATAATATCTCGCAAAAAAGAATGAAATATTGCATAATCCTTCCATTCTAATGAATAAGACGCGTAAATTTAGTCAAAATCAATGAAATCTAAGTTTGACCTATGTTTTTGACACATATGAAAATTTAAGATACAAAATCAATATCATTAGATTCACAATAAAATATACTTTCATAATGTATATATTTAATATTATTGATATCGATATTTTATTCTATATACACTGTTAAAGTTAGTAAAGTTTAACTTTTAACTACATTTATACGTCATAACCATAGGAACATATCTCGTATATGATTTGATTGTAGAATATTACAATAAATACCCTCTGTCTCTAAAATAAATTTAAATATGTACTTAGGAAACCATGTTTAACTATAAAAACATCAAAAAAAAAATACACGACAACTCATAAAACATCATCGTCATATATGTGTTTTGAGCAAATGTTCGAGAAACTATGATATTTCTCTTAGTACCGAAATCCCACCATTATTGTGCAAGTTTTGTTGTTAGCACTCACAACTAAATTAGGAAGACATGCCTACATATCATGGAACTCACAATACAAGAAATATTTTCATTCGCAACAATTTGGCCATCAGTCGTCATAGAAGGTGTGTATTCCACGACGAATTTCTTGGCTCAACCGTGGCCGATTGAAATTTTTTTCCGGTTTCGCTCCCCTCTATTACGACGAAACCGCTAAAAACATGGAGAAAACTCGACGGACGCGTGATATAAGCAAGACTTTTGGTTCCTCGCATGATGTTGACTTGATAAAGTCTTTTTAGGCATGTGGGTCCCGGAAGTCTATGTCTCTAGGGGACCATATTTTTTGGTCGCGTCCCCCTGATTTGAACTACATAATGTTGCTCTATGTGTATGTCGTTTAGTCAGGCTGTTGGGTCTCACATGCCAGTCTCTGATTAGAAGAATCATGTGTATTCTGAACTTGATAGCATTGCTCGATGTATATGACGTTTAATCAGGTTGCTGGGTCCTGCATGGCATCCTCACATTAGAAGAAACGCGTGCATGATGGAATTTTTTCCTTGGCTCGTACCTCACTGATTTAAACTCAATAATGTTGCTCGATCTATCTGTCGTTTAGTCACGCTACTAGGTCCTCAATGTCAGTCTCTCATTAGAAGAATCGTGTGTATGATGGAACTTTTTTCTTCGCTCGCGGTCCCCTGTTCCGAACTTGATAGAACTACTCGATACATCTAACATCTAATCACTCTACAGGTCCCCACATGTCATCCTCTCATTCGAAAAACATGTGTATGCTGGAATTTTTTCCCTTGGTCGCGCTTCCGTGTTCCGAACTTGCCAGCATTGCTCGATGAATATGCCATTTGTTCATGTCGCTAGGTCCCACATATCATCCTCTTATTAAAAGAATGGGTTGTATGATTGACTTTATTTTCACTCACTCCTCCGTGTTTCGAACATGATAACGTTGCTCACTGCATCCGTCGATTTTTAAGCTGATGGGTCCCCCATGTCAGCCACTCATTAGAAGAAACATGTGTATGCTAGACTTTTATCTCTCTCGCGCCTCCTTGTTTCGATCTTATGCTAAACTTATGTGATGCTCCTAAGAAACCAAATTGTCGAACCTCATTAAGTACCATACTATCTATCCTATATTAACTATTTTATCTATATCTGCGTTGTTTACTAAATGTATTTATGCTGCTCTTATATTTTTTTCTCTAGATTTGCTACCATATTGGACAAAACGAGGGCCAAAAGGAATAATGAACAAAGAGAGAAACTGCTATATATTCGCTACCAATTTTGGCAAAAAAAATTATTAGAGAGAGACGGAAAATGCGCTCTTAAAAAAGCCAATTATAACAATAAATAAAAAACTTCCAATTTAGGCGAGATCTGTGCACGTAACTATCAAACGTTCCCCACAGGATCCCACACTATGTCCCCCGCTTGAGCATAACACGATCTGCACCAACTTTCCAAACGCGGTCCCATATGACACGGCTCCACAAGTCAGCATAACGCGTTCTCGACCAACCGGCCCCTCATGGTTCCACACCGCACAACCCCACATGTCATCCAACGGTCAACCTGACGGCAGCTACCGTTCGAGCTCTTTGATGAGTTTTAGAGAAGGAGCTGGGCAAAAATGAGGAAAAGTTAAGCTGCTAAGAAAACTGAGTATACCTAATGAATCGAGGACACGAAAACAGAAATCCCTAAAATATAAGTAGTTTATAGAATTTCTTTAGAATAGACTTCTAACACAAAAGGTTGACAAATCCACCATATTAATAGCACAACCATACACTATTTTTTAAACAAGATCTAATCTATCCAACACACTCATCATAAATAAAAATACGTAGTTATGAAATGATTAACATACAATTCGAATATCAGAAAATGAGTATACTAACCTTGTCATAATGATTATCATATGATCGAAAGATTTTCATAACTATCCATACCTTTCGACCTGATGAATTAATTTCATCCATCCAAGCTCAAGGAGGCACCTATCCATATCTATCACCATGCAGTGTTCTACCATTATTAGATCTTTCATCCTTGTCAACTAAAGCAGGTAAAACCATAGTAGATTATGTTTCTTGGACATCATCTTAGGCTTAATTCCACAAAAAAATGCTCGCCAATTGTTCTCTCACTATCAGCAGGCATAGAGGCTATCTTTCCCATCCTCATTCCAAATATTGTCCTAAGGCACATAGAGAGTTAGCATGAATAAATGAAGAAGAAATGGAATGAGGAGATAGATAAAACAATACAAGGATGGTAGATGAAAGTGTACCTTGTTTTCACAGTGTAGAAGAGCGAGACGCTGGACGACATGCCGGGAATAGGAGGAATGTGAGTGGTATGGTTGTTTATTCGGATGACTTGGTAGGGGGATGGAGGAAGATGATTGGTTTGTGCCCAGGGAAAACGAGGTTTGAAACTGCGTAGTGACGTATAACTAATAAAATTTAGAGTATATATGTGGTCACCACACATTAAAGAATTAATTATTGTTAAATACATTTTTAAGTAATTGTTCTCCATTATATCCTTTTGTTCTTATTTCGTGTAAACATGATTCGATTTTTATTTGGGAAAAAATAATTACTAAAACTAATACGTGTCAATATTATTATTTCCTAAAAAATATCTATTTATAATATCTCACAAAAAAGAATGAAGTATTGCATACTCCTTCCATTCAAATGAATAAGACGTGTAAATTTAGTTAAAATCAATGAAATCTAAGTTTGGCGAATGTTTTAGACATATATGAACATTTAAGATACAAAATCAATATCAATAGATTCACAATAAAATATACTTTTGTATACTAATATTTATGTTTTATTCTATATACTTTGTTAAATTTAGTAAATTTTGAGCTATAATAACTACATTTATATGTCTTAACCATAGGAACATAGCTAGTATATAATTTGATTGTAGAATATTATAATAAATACCCTCTAACTCTAAAATAAATTTAAATATTTACTTAGGAATCGTGTTTAACTATAAAACATCAAAAAACGATGACTCATAAAACATCATCGACATATATAAGTTTTGCGCACAGCTAAATTAGGAACACATGCCCACTGTAGGGTTCACAGCATAGAAAACAAAAAATCCTACGATGGAAACAACTATGTACCAAGATCTATCTACTAGATACAAGCAACGGGTGGATATACATCTATAGAGAAGATACTCTTATAGACCGACAAAGTTTAACGAGGTTATACTCATGGATGATATGGACAAATTCTTGCCGATCTCAAGATCGAGAAGAAGTCCAGCGCTGCAAATTAGCAGCGCATCAATGCTCGCATACATGTCCAAGCCACCAAGCAACCTTCGCCTCCTCGTTCCTGCGATGAGCGGAAGC
Source organism: Avena sativa (assembly GCA_916181665.1). Taxonomy (NCBI): domain Eukaryota; kingdom Viridiplantae; phylum Streptophyta; class Magnoliopsida; order Poales; family Poaceae; genus Avena; species Avena sativa. The sequence continues at coordinate 17,373,802 of OV702296.1, forward strand.
AACAATGATGTCTACGCACTTCTATTCTTGTAGACAGTTGTTGAGCCTCCAAGTGTAGAGGTTTGTAGAACAGCAACAAGTTTCCCTTAAGTGGATTACCCAATGTTTATCGAACTCAGGGAGGAAGTGGTCAAAGGTATCCCTCTCAAGCAACCCTGTAATCAAGATACAAGAAGTATCTTGTGTCCCCAATACACCAAATACACTTGTCAGGTGTAGAGGTGCACTAGTTCGGCGAAGATATAGTGAAATACAAGTGGTAACGGTGCCAGAAAAGAGCTTCTGACTTGTTGTTGACGTGTGTGAGACTAAAGGAAAACTGAAATAAGGATGGAAGCAAGCAAACATGCAACCGATCTAGATGCAAACGGTGTTTCGATGCTTAGAAACAAGGCCTAGGGATCATACTTTCACTAGTGAACACTCTCAATAAATATACTCTCTTCATGATACTACCCTGAACTACTCTCCGGTTGGACACTCTAATCCATGGTAGGGCTATAACAACACTCCTCAAAGTTCGCCTTCCCCATCTAGATAACCCCACACTGTCACCTTGAGCGCTAGATGGTTCCAACAAACACCACAATTTTATAAAGACATCCAACTCCAAATATAACTCATGATAAATATACATATATAATCTAGCTTAAGTGCCACACACGGAGTGCACACTCTCACTTTCACACACATGGGGACAAGCATAGATCTATTAAAGCAATTGAGTATTTATGTAACCACTAGCCTAAATGCCACCACGACGTGCACGCTGTCACTTTCACACACGTGGGGAGAGTTAGAGATCTATTAAAGCACTTGAGTAACAAAGTAGATCTACTTGATTACAAAGCTCATGATCACAATATGATCACACATAGAGAAAGAGATGAAAGCATAGCTACCGGTAGAGCCCTTAGCCTCGATGAAGAACTACTCCCTCCTCATCATGGGAATCAGCAGTGGTGATGGAGATGGCGATTGAGATCGATGGAGATGGCTCCAGGGGCACTTCCCCGTCCCGTCAGGGTGACGAAACAGAGACTTTCTGTACCTTGAATCTCCCCTTTGGTGGAGGTCGCCCTACAAAGTTTTGTTGTGGATTTTTCCGAGATTATTTAGGGTTTATAAGTCGGGGGCTTCTTATAGGCGAAGGAGGCATGGTCGATGGAGCCGCAGGGTGCCCACAACCCTTGGTGGCACGGCTAGGGTGGGCCCACGCCACCCTAGGGTGTGTCCACCCTGGTGTCCTCCGATGTCTCGTCTTTGATTTTCCGTATCGTTCAGGGAAAAATATGAACTTTGGCTTTTGTCCCATCCAATTCCGAGAATATTCATTTTTTAGCTTTCTGAAACCAAAAGCAGCAGAAAACAGGCAACTGGCACTGTGGTATCTTGTCAATAGGTTAGTTCCAGAAAGTCTATAAAAATACCTTAAAGTGTAGACAAAACATAGCAAACTAGATACTAAACAGGCATGTAACATAAAAAATTATAGATACGTTTACGACGTATCAATCATCCCCATGCTTAACTCCTGCTTCTCCTCGAGGAGGTAACTGATAAAAATAATAATTTTTGAGCTGACATGCACCATCAAAATCAAGATCCAAACATTTGCAAGCATTGAAAGCTAGGATCAAAGAACTCTAAACATGAGCATGAAAGATGGAGTTCTAACAATAAGACAAAGTAACTATGCATGCAACTTGAAAGGTTACAAACAAAGATCATGAATAACAACGCATTGAAGACGTTTGTTTGTTTGTTTCATTTATAGAAAACATAGCATAGCGGCATTTAGCTTGTCCCTGATGGAGTAGCAAATAGATGCATAGGACACCTTCAAAGTTCATAAGAGTGACTAGATACAAATAGTTCATGAACAAGCAATATCAACGATATCAATATTTAATAAGTTTTGCGAGCGGATGCGAAATCTCGTTCTCGTCATTTTGGTATATTAAACGTATTTTTTCGACATCGTATGCAAAAGTTACGACCGTTTTACCGTGGAATAACTTTTTTTGCAGAAAAACTCGAAATTGTTGTTTGTTAATATTCCTAGAAAATAGACCACATTATCTACCTAAATATGAAAGTATTTTATTTTTTGAAGTGTTTTTCATTTTTTTTATTTTTTGCAAGGCTAAAAAGCCGATCCATGGGGTCGGGGGTCGGGGGGAGGGTGGAGTTGGCGCAGACCACTTAGCCGTAGGGCACTAGGGCAGTGTGCCCTACGGCTAAGTTGACCCAGCTGCTGCAACATACAGCCCCGTAGCGCTCTAGGGCGTAGTGCCCTACAGCTAAGTTTCACACCATTAGCGCACCTTGACCTAGGGCGCTACGGGTATGTGTTCTGTGGCCACATGTACCATGGCCCGTACATAGCCGTGGCGCACCACCCCCATGTGCGCCACGCTTACGACAGTTAGCCGTAGGACACCTGTGGGTAGTGCGCCACGCCTGTTTTACCTGTGGGGCACTTCAACCACGTGAGCCACGTATGTGCGAATTACCGATAGCCCTTTTCCTAGTAGTGGAACCCCAAGGGTTTTCCGGCGCATTGGGGTTATGCCCCCACCCCTTCCTCCATTCATGTGGGTGGTGCTCCCACTCACAAAAGCCTCTTCATTTCTCCACTCAAAATACCACTCAAAAAATCCCATTAAATTTCCACCAAATTTAATGCAATCTCTCTTTGAATAAAACTCCTTTTATTTATTTATTCTGAATTTTGTAAATTACATTAATGTACAAAAATTCACATAAAACCCCTTGCTAGTATTCTATTTCACATGCAGAAACACTTTGAGCAATTTCACCCGAAACAATTCTGGTGTTTAGTGAAATAAACTTCTGCACTTTGTAAATCTTTTCGTCAAGAAACTATTTGTTCCGAATGGTGTCGTTGTATCTTAAGTGTGTCACCCTACGGTTCGTGAATAATGCGGACATGATTAAGACCCCTCTTAGATCAATAATCAGAAGCGGGACCTGGATATCCATGCTGACTCCCACACATTCAACGATGACTTCTTGTGATCGTGAGAACCTTTTACGCTAGAATCTTAATCCCTTTGTCTAGAGATATATTACATGTTCGAGATTCGATCATCGTTATCTTCATACCTAGTTTGCTCTTGTTGCTGACATGTACTATTTTCTCGTTCCCGTGATATAACATTCTAGTGATCAAATCACTTGCTTGCAAGCTAACCAATGTGATATCACCGAGAGGGCCCAGAGTATGTCATCGATGAACAAAACCACAAACTTGTCCAAGTACTCCATAAACACCTTGTTCATCATGGTCATGAAATTTTCCGGGGCATTTGTTAGTCCAAAAGACATAGACGTATACTCATATAAACCATACCTAGTGGTAAAAGTAGTCTTGGGAATGTCCTCCTCCCGAATCTTCAATTGGAAATAGCCCAATCGTAGATCAATTTTTCTAAACACCTTTGCTCCTTCCAGTTGATCAAACAAATCATTTATGTTCGGTAGGGGGTATTTGTTCTTGATGGTCACTTCATTCAGCGAGCGATAGTCCACCACTAACCTCTTGCTACTATCCTTCTTCTCCACAAACAGAACAGGTGCACCCCATGACGATGAACTGGGCTAAATAAATATTTTGTCCAATTGCTCCCTTAGTTGTTTCTTCAATTCCTTCAGGTCATCCACATCCATCTTGAATGGCCTCTTTGATATAGGTCCCGTTCCCGGCATAAGATCGATGAGAAACTCCACATCCCTATCAGGTGGCATCCCTGGCAGCTCTTCCGGAAACACGTCGGGGTACTCCTTTATTACAGGCACTGTATTTATGATAACCCCCTTAAGAAATTAAGCTTACACCTTCCCAGTCGCACCGACGACTTGAACCTAATTCTCTTACCACCCGAGGTTTTGAGCAAAACCGCTCGCTGTGCACGATCTATGTCTCCCTCATGCATAGACATCCAATCCATGCGTAGTTTACATCTAAACCTTGTGACTCCAATATTACCAGATGTGCAATAAAATTGTGTGCTCCAATCCTCACAGTTAAGTCGCGACATCCCGCACTAGCTATCATTTCCCCTCCAGGTGAGCTTACTCTAATAGACCCTTTTAGAGACTCCATAGGTTGCTTATTCTTATCCACAAATGCCCTTGATATGAATGAGTGCGATGCACCAGTATAGAAAAGAATAAGTGCAGGGTGAGTGTTGATTGGAAACTTACCCACCACAAGCTCAGGCTCACCTGGGATCTCCACATTCATGTGGTTCACTGTGGCCTTTTGATTGTTGCCTGGCTTCAGTACCTTCTTCTCTGGACAGTTGTCTGCTTAATGACCTTTCTAGTTGCACTTGAAGCATGTCACCTCACTCAGGTCCTTCTTCACAAAGTTGCGATCACGGTTGCGGTCATTGAAGGGTTTTGCAGCATAGTAAATCAAAAAAATTCTATGGATGCGAACGGGAAAGCCAAGATCTAATCTAGGATATGCAATCAACAAGAGGTATAGATGAGATATTCATACCCTTGAAGAAATCGCACAGCGGAACGTTCAACATAACGTGGTTGATGTAGTCGTACTAGCCTTCTCCTCCTCGCGATCCGATCCGATTCAACGCCGCAAGTGGCGATGCCTCCGAGAGATGCACACGTACATCACCGCGATGTCTCCTACTTCCTCGGTCCAGCAAGTGGGGTGGAGAGATAGATTGGATCTACAACACGACGGCGTGGAGCAAAGGTGGAGAGTTTCTGTGGCAGGGCTTCGCCTACGCGCAATCGGGAGAGAGAGAGAGAGGAGGGCAGCAGGTAGGCAGCTAGGGTTGAAGGAGGTGTGGTGGAGGGCTGCGCCCCTGCCCTCTATATATAGGGGGCTAGCCGGCCCCCTTGGCCCCTCCTCCAAGCCCTAGGGCGGCGGCCCCAAGGGTTGGAGTGGGGGGGCAAGTTTTCCCCCTCCTTCTAGAAGGTTTCCCTAGGGTTCCCCTAGGGTTTGGCTGGTTGGGCCTATGGGGCCTTGTGCCCCTGGCCCAATGCGGCCAGGGCACTCCCTCGTAGTCCCACGCCCCCTCCCGACAAGTGGGGCCATGTTGGTCCCACTCCGGAAGCTTCTAGAACCTTCCGGTACAATACCAAACAATCCGAAATAATTCCGAAATCCAAAAACTGCTTTCCTTTATATAAATCTTATTCTCCGGACCATTCCGGAACCTCTCGTGACGTCCTGGATCTCATCCGAGACTCTGAAAAAAAACTCATAAACCAATTATCCATTCTATCCTAGCGTCGAGACACGTTAAGTGTGTGACCCTACGGGTTCGAGAATATGCAGACATGATCTTCTATCAATAATCAACAGCGGGGTCTGGAAACCCATATTGACTCCCACATATTCAATGATGATCATACCGGATGAACCACGATGCCAGGATTCAATTAATCCCATATATATTCCCTTAGTCACGCAATATTTTACTTTCCCAAGATTCGATCGTTGGCATCAGCATACCTAGTTCAATCTCGTTCACAACAAGTACTTTACTCGTTTCGTAATCCGACATCACTTTGTGATTAACTCATTAACCACTTGCTTGCAAGCGGTGTTGATATCGATTACCGAGTGGGACCGAAGTATATCTCTCTGACTTGGGAGGGACAAATCCCATCTCGATACATACAACCCAACAAGTACTTTCCGATCACCTGAGAGACACCTTTATGATCACCCTCTCATAGGATGACGTTTGATGACCTCAAAGATTTCTTCCGATACAAGGGAGTTGCATTATCTCATGGTCTAAGCAATACAATAATTGACATAAGAAAATGCTTCGCAAAGATGAACACGATGACACGATCTAATTGCTCTGCTTGATTTGGGTCTGTCCATCATATCATTCTCCCAATGACATGATCTCATTATTAATTGACAACTCATGTCTATGGCTAGCAAACCTTAACCATCATTAATCAATGAGCTAGTCCATAGAGGCGTACTAGGGACACGGTGTTGTTCATAAACCACACGAGTATCAAAGTTTCCGCTTAATACAATTCTAGCATGGAATATAAACTTTATCATTAACAAGAATTATAATAATAACATCTTTATTATTGCCTCTAGGGAATAATTCCAACAGTCTCCCACTTGCACTAGAGTCAATAATCTAGTTTACATCTGGCAACAATCTAACACCCATGGCACTAAGGTGCTGATCATGTTTTGCTCGTGGAAGAGGTTTAGTCAACGGATCTGGGACATTCAGATCTGTATGTACTTTGCTAATCTTCAGATCTCCATCTGTTATATAATCTCGAATTATATGAAACTTGCGGTTGATGTGCTTGGTCTTTGGATGATATCTTGGTTCCTTAGCCAGTGCTATGGCGCCAGTGTTGTCACACAATATCTCCAGTGGATCCAAGGCACTTGGAACCACACCAAGCTCAGTGGTGAAGTTCCTGATCCAACCTCCTTCACTTGACACTTCTGGAGCAGCCATGTATTCCTCTTCTACTGTAGATCCCACGATCACGCTTTTCTTGCAGCTTCTCCAGCTCACAGCTCCTCCATTCAAAATATAAACGTATTCTGTCTGAGATTTAGAATCATCCTTGTCGGTGTCGAAACTAGCGTCGACATAACCTTTTACGACGAGCTTCTCATCACCTCCGTAGACCAAGAACATTTCTTTAGTCCTATTTAAATACTTTAGGATGTTCTTCACGGGTGTCCAGTGTTCCACTCCTGGATCACTTTGGTATCTGCTCGTCAAACTAAGAGCATTGGACACATCCTGTCTAGTACACAGCATGGCATACATGATAGAACCTATGGCCGATGCATAAGGCACTTTGCTCATAGCTTCTCTATCGTTTACCGTAGCTGGACACTGAGCCTTGCTCAATATCTTACCTGACAACATAGGCATTGAAACTTTCTTTGCCTTATCCATTTTGAACCTTTTCAGTACTTTGTCTAGGTATGTACTTTGGCTTAAAGCTATTAGGCGTCTTTTCTATCTCTATATATTTTGATGCGTAATATATAAGCAACTTCTCCTAGGTCTTTCATTGAAAAACATTTTTTCAAATAACTCTTCACATTGTTAAGCATATCAATGTCATTTCCAATAATCAATATGTCATCCACATATAGTACTAAAAATGCCACTGAGCTCCCACTCACTTTCTTGTAGATACAAGCTTCGTAGCAATTTGGAACAAATCCAAAGCTCTTGATCACTTGATCAAAACGAAGGTTCCAACTCTGAGATGCTTGCTTCAGTCCATAAATGGAACGCTGAAGTTTGCACACCTTATCACCATCCATAGGATCGACAAAACCTTCGGGTTGCATCATATACAACTATTCATCAATGTTTCCATTGAGGAACGCAATCTTGACATCCATCTGCCATATTTCAGAATCATGAAATGCAGCAATTGCTAATAAAATCCGAATGGACTTAAACATCGCTACGGGAGAGAAAGTCTCATCGTAGTCAACACCTTGAACTTGTTGAAAACCATTCGCAACAAGCCGTGCTTTATAGACAGTAACATTACCATCCGCGTCCGTTTTCTTCTTGAAAATCCATTTGCACTCAACGACCTTTCAGTCGCTAGGAGGGTCCACCAAAGTCCATAGTTGGTTTTCGCTCATGGATCCCAATTTGGATTTCATGGCCTCTAGCCATTTATCAGAGTCTGGGCTCATCATTGCTTCCTCATAGTTCGCAGGTTCACTGTTGTCTACTAACAAGACAGTTAAGACAGGGTTGTCGTACCACTCAGGAGGGGCACGTGACCTTGTCGACCTGCGATGTTCAGTAGTAGCATCGTCCGAAGCTTCATGATCCTCATCATTAGCTTCCTCTATTGTCGGTGCAGACGGCATTGGAACAATTTTAGGTGCTGCGCTACTCTCTAACTCGAGAGAAGGTTCAATAACCTCATCTATCTCTACCTTCCTCCCACTCACTTCTTTCGAGAGAAACTCCTTCTCAAGAAAGGATCTGTTCTTTGCAACAAACACTTTTCCTTCGGATCTGTGATAGAAGGTATACCCAATCGTTTCCTTGGGGTATCCTATGAAGACGCATTTCTCCGCTTTGGGTTCGAGCTTGTCCGGCATCAACTTCTTGACGTAAGGTTCGCATCCACAAACTTTAAGAAACGACAACTTAGGTTTAGCACCAAACCACAGTTCATACGGTGTTGTCTCAACGGATTTAGATGGTGCCCTATTTAAAGTGAATGCAACGGTTTCTAATGCATAACCCCAAAATGATAACGGCAAATCTGTAAGAGACATCATCGATCGCACCATATCTAATAAAGTTCGATCCCGGCGTTCAGACACACCATTGCGCTGTGGTGTTCCGGGTGGCGTGAGTTGCGAAACGATTCCGCTTGCTTTAAGATGCGTGAGAAAATCATAACTCAAATATTCACCTCCACGATCGGATCGTAGAAATTTAATTTTCCTGTTACGATGGTTTTCCACTTCGTTCTGAAATTCTTTGAACTTTTCAAACGTTTCAGATTTATGTTTCATTAAATAGACATACCCTTATCTACTTAAGTCATCAATAAAAGTGAGAAAGTAGCGATATCCACCACGCGTCGAAACACTCATTGGTCTGCATACATCGGTATGTATGATTTCCAACAAGTCCGTTGCTCGCTCCATTATTCCGGAGAATGGGGTTTTGATCATCTTGCCCATGAGGCATGGTTCGCACGTGTCAAATGATTCAAAATCAAGAGACTCCAAAAGTCCATCAGAATGGAGTTTCTTCATGCGTCTTGCACTAAGATGACCTAGACGGCAGTGCCACAAATAAGTTGAATTATCACTATCTACTTTGCATCTCTTAGCCTCAATGTTATGCATGTTTCATTGCTTTCGAGATTCAGAAGAAATAAACCATTCATAGCAGGTGCATGACCATAAAAGATGTTACTCATATAAATAGAAGAACCATTATTCTCCGATTTAAATGAATAACCGTCTTGCCCAGATATGATGTTCATGCTCAACGCAGGCACATAATAACATTTATTAAGGTTTAAAACTAATCCCGAAGGTAAAACTAAGGAGAGCGTGCCGACGGCCATCACATCAACTCTTGATCCGTTGCCAACGCGCATCGTCACCTCATCCCTTGCTAGCCACCGTCTATTCCGTAGCTCCTGTTTCGAGTTACAAATATTAGCAACTGAACCAGTATCAAGTACCCAGGCACTACAACGAGAGCTATTAAGGTAAACATCAATAACATGTATATCAAATATACCTTTAATGGTGCCAGCCTTCTTGTCCGCTAAGTATTTCGAAGAGTTGCGCTTCCAGTGACCCTTGTCCTTGCAATAGAAGCACTCAGTGTCCGGCTTAGGTCCAGACTTGAGCTTCTTCTCAGCAAGGGTAACGCGCTTGCCGCTGCCTTTCTTGAAGGACTTCTTTGCACCCTTACCTTTCTTAAAGCTGGGGGGCTTGTTGACCATCAACACATGAATATCTTTCTTGATGTCCACCTCCGCAGCTTTCAGCGTAGCGAAGAGCTCAGTGATCGTATCAGTGGAACCAATCTTATTATGAGTAACTACAAAACCTTTGTAGCTAGGAGGGAGTGATTGCAGAACTCTGTCAATCTTGAGCTCTTCTGGAATCTTGCAGTCCAGTTGCTCAAGACGTTGAGTGTAGCCCGACATCTTAATGGCGTGCTCACTAACGGAACTCCCTTCCTCCATCTTGCAGTTAAAGAATTTCTCAGAGATCTCATATCTCTCAGAATGGGCCTGAGTCTGAAACATGGTTTTCAGTTCCTCAAGAATCTCAAAGGGCCTGGCGAACTCCTCAAAACTATTTTGAAGGTCTAATTCCATAGCAAACAACATGGTGCTCTTAATCACACCATAATCATCCTTGGGCGACTGATAAACAGCTTTTTCATCAGCCGGCGCATCTACAGCAGGGGCGTCACCTAGCGCTTTATCAAGGACATAGTCCTTTTGTCCGCCAGCGAGAATGATTCTCAGATTGCGGAACCAGTTGGTGAAGTTAGACCCATTGTTCTTAAGCTTTTCTTTCTCAGCAAAAACGTTGAAGTTAAAGTTGGACTTAGCCATTTGATCTACAAAATTTGCAAGTACAATTTAGACTATGTTCATGATAACTAGTTCAACTTAATCAAATTACTAGATGAACTCCCACTAAATTCAACATCCCTCAAGTTGTTTAGTGAACATGATCCAAATTCACCACACCTAATCCGATCTTCACGAGAAGAGATGTGGTTTCAATGGTGGACAACAAAGTGTCGATCATATCATTCATATGAATCATGCTTAACCTTTAGGTTCGTGTGTTCTGAGGCCATGTCTGTACATGCTAGGCTTGTGAAGTCAAACCCAAGTATTTCCGCGTGTGCAAAAACTGGCTTGCACCCGTTGTATGCGAACGCACTACAAGGAATGTGTTATTCTATGACCTTCTCATAGCGACCGTGGAAAAAATCGTCATAGAGTTATGACGATTTTGCACCAGATGGTCGTAAGCTGTTCGGGAGGTTCAAAACCTTAAAAAATCATGACGATTTTGCACAGGAACGTCATATTTTCATTAGCTCAAATCGTCATAACCTGACGGATGTACCTTACGACGTTATTTGTACCTTATTACGACGATTTAAAATCGTCATGATGTCCAAATTAAGATAAGTTGAAACTTGTAGTCGGCCACGTCAGCAATTACGCCTATGTGTCATGTCTATGTGTCATTTTTTTTAGCCGTCCAGATCGTGACCGAGAGGTACATCCACCCAAATGCATCCACCCCAAACCCTAACCCTCACACGCGAGACCTCCTCTCCCCAAACCTGACCCGCCGCCTCTCTCCAGATCCCCAACCACCCACCGTCCGGCGAATCCTACGCTACATCCCCAACCACGCCGGCGTTGCCTAGCACCACCACTTGCAGACACTGCCCCTCTCCAGTCAATTACCTACCGACGCCCCCATCTTGTGCCTCAAATCGCGCCGCCGCGCATGAACCCTAGCTTGCCAGCGTCGATGTCCAACCATCCCGGCCTCACGACAAAGACAGAGGCCGTCGGGTGGAGGCCTCGCTGGCCTCGTGCCACCACGACGAACTGCCTCAAGCCTCCCTCCTACACGCCACACAGAACCTACTCAGGTGCTTGTCTGACAGAAGGAAGGCGACATGTTCCTCATCGAGATGCACCGCCGCCGGATGAAGAAGGTCGACAACCTACAGGACTTGTGGCTGCTCTCCTCCAACAAATTGCTGGTGAGCACGAATGTATCCTCCCCTCACATCACATCCCCTGATTCCCTCCCGTTGATGTTGATTCGATTTTCCTCTCCGTGCATGTGGGTCGACGGCTGCTCCCTCTCCCGTGACGTCGTCCTGGCTGGGGAGGCTTGGTCGGGACCTGGAGAGCAAGGAGAAGGAGGCCTTCATCGTCGAGCTCTCCTCCAACAAATCTGCAACGAGCTCTCCTCCCACAAGGGAAAGGTCTTCCACTTCCACATCTCCGACCACATCGAGCGGCAGCGGCAGGCCGTCGTTGTCGCTACTGCCGCTAGATCCTGTCGCCCACGACCTCCCTACCACCCTGTACGCGCCGGCCTTCTCGCCTCTGGATCGGTGATGACTTGTCGTCTGATTTATTTCTAGTTATTCTTGTTAAGGGTAGCAAATCCTGGTTGTTAACATCTATGTCTTGCTCCACTGAAACTAGTAACTTCTTTGCAAATATCCTTTGTGGATTTATTGTATTTTGTCATAGTATGTTCCTGAAATTGCACACTGTGTCTGGTATATTCCACTATGTCTGGTATTTTGTCATAGTATGTTCCTGAAATTGCACACTTTGTCTGGTATTTTGTCATAGGAACCTTGTGGTAGGAACCCTGGGGTGTGAAGAGGTATGAACCCTGCAGTGTGAACGGGACTGGTATATTGCACTATTTACTTGACCATGTACCACTATCTAGTTGACCAAAGAGATGGTGTCTCATGTGCTTTTACTTCTAAGTTCACCATCTTGTATTGTGGAAACTTTATGCATTTTATTGTTAACTAATTTGGTCAAATTTAGTTTGCTACATCGCAAATAATGGGCAAAAAATAAATTTTCGTTTCTCAAGCTGTGAGTTGAACATGTTAGATGTATGCTATGTCTCCATACCCAGTTGGGCTATGAATTTGGCCCATTAGCACTGCAACAAAGGCATAGCATGCTGTAATTGAAAATTTTCTGACATGTTGGATGCACACTATGTCTCTTACTAAATTATTTCCAGAACAACATGTAGCATGGTTTTTCAACTTGCACAAAAAACTCAGGGTACACACACACGCACAACAAATACCACCACACACGTGAGGTGCACTCTTTCTGTAGATTTTGCATTCTTCACCTTTGTTCTGCCTCCTGATAACTGGGATGCACATATATTGCACAATGGTATCGCTTGGGCACTGCTTCCCTAGTCAGATGACAACAGACATCGAGTGGCTTCTGCGGTAGATAATTGCAAGGGGCTACAGGACAACTGCTAGCCTAATGGATACCTGCTACTGTCAATCTGTAAGATGTTTTGGCGAGAGAACTTTTTCCTGTGCTCCGTGTTTCTTCCGTCTAATCTGTTACGCCTCTTATCTTTACTGCCTTGATAGTTGCAGCAACTAAGTAAGTTATTCATTGATTTTGATATTGTTTCTACAAGACATTCTGTTTATTGATATTGTTAATGAGAAATGTATGCTTTTGTTGCCAAGAAAATTTGAAAGTACAAGTGCATTACTTGGTCATATCTGACGTTAACTTCCGTTGTTTGTACTAGTTTGTGCCCTAGTACATTTTTTGTTCTATTTGGTACTTGTAGTGTCCAAGTCGTGCATTTTCTGAACTACATGTGTGTAATTTAAGTTCCAGTAGCAATTAGTTTGATATCTTCTATTCCTATGGTACTTAATCTGTTAATTTGGAGTTGTCTTCTTATAGTTCTATTATTTATTTTGTTTCTAGTTGAGATCTTCTATTCCTATGTTATTGTTAGAAGATATGCTTCCATTTTGACTCAGGTGTCCATCATTTTCTCTTTTACATGAGCTCCAAGCTGAAGTTGGAAGAAGGGGAGGATTGGTGCCGCCGCCTTGTTTTCTATTTTCTAGCAGGCGAGTGAGATTCCTCCGCTTGGCGGCTGCATCATTTCAGGTGTCCATCATTTTCTCTAACCCTAACCTTATCTCTCCCCGCCGCCACACCACGCACATCTCCGCTTGTCAGATCCAGGCCCACCTGTTCTCTGGCCAAGCGGCGACCAGTGCACATGTACCTCTTTGATCTCTTTTCCTCTTAGTTAATTACTGATACTAGTTGCTGAGAGCAATGAACTAAACATCAAATGTGAGAGTCATCGGCAGTTAGCACACTATTTCCCTTCGCCATTTAATCTGCTGAAAAACTGACCTAGACATAGTTGTAAGCTTTCCTGGTAGGTGAAGTACATTTTCCCTGATCCAACTAATTGCATCGGTAATGTGTGTCAACACCAATTCAACATTGTTGTAGCATCTCATGGGGTAGGCATAAACATGGAGGTTGTTGTGGGCTCGACTACTGTAATCTATCACCCCAGCTAGCTACCTGATTTGGTGCCTGTTATCTGTCGCAGATCATGCCGCAGGCCATCTGCTCGTGCTACGGCCTCAGCATGGGGGCCAAGGACGCGCCCATAGTCCGGGTACTCCTCTTCCTCTTCTTCCGCCGTGCGCCTCATCCTGGCGATGGAAGGGCTGGAAGGCGGCCAGCCTCTGATCATTGGAGCTTTCAGGTTGTTTCTGGATCCGAGTGTGTGGTCGATTCTGGCATAATGGACTTGTGAAATTTGGATCGATCTTGAGATGAATAAACTTGCTTTCTTAGTTAGGTTTGGTCTGAGTGTGTTGGCCTTCCTGTTGCTTGCTTGGTTAGGTATAATTACTGGGTACAGTTAGTGTGTTGAATATGTTAAATCCATAGAGAATATGTTAAATCCATATGCGATTTTTGGTAATATCTGCTGTAGAGAATATGTTAAATCCATATGCGATTTTTGAATATGTTGTTTGATTGCTAGTTATTCTGAGTTCACCTGCTGCTACTATGATTCAAAATTGGTAATGTTTTTTAGTTTTAGATTGGTCTAATGTACAGAATTAATACATGACCTTGTTGCTGTCCTCTTGGAGCTTATACTCATGTTCCTGGTATATGCTCATTTTGATTCTTGCACTCTTATTTAAATAAGATAGTACTGATCTATCATTTTAGCTGATTACCATGCTTCACTTAGCACTATATTGTGGTACAAATGTTTGGTAAAATAAGTAGTCGTGCAAGTCAGATATCACTTTTGCTGTCACTTTTGTAGAAGATTACTGACCCCATGAACCCATGTTCAACTTGTGTGGTTTTGGTCTTTGAACCAATACCCATTGATCTATTCATGTCTTCTTTTGCTTTTAGTTTCTCAAAATGAATGCCTCTCTATTACACTCTGATTCTTTTTGCTCTCTCTCTCTCTTGCTTGTTAGTTCCAATGGGACATGGTGTGTATACATACTGGTCTGCTGGAATGACCAACACAGTATGCTGGAATGCTGGACTGGCTCGAGTATGGTAATGTGCTGTCATACTTCCTGATTTATTACACAGGGATCCAGCCCTAGGATATGTGCATGTTTGTTTTACCCTAGAATCAACTATATGTTCATGTAAGGTAGACATGTTATGTTGGAGCTGTAAATTACTTTTACTGATCCTAAATTTGGCTTGCTGTAATCTACAATTTCTCAATATTTGTGATTTGTTCCCTGATTGTCATAGGTTTCTTAGCACAGTGTTGTAATCAAGTCTGTACTTTCACCAATTTCTTTTTGGTCACATTTCTGTAGTTGATGTAGGCATGTATAGGACAGTGTAGGATGTTGTTTTATTAGGTGATGTGTTCTAAGTCTGGAACATCGGCCTGATTATATAGAGCAACAGTCCTACATGATTTTCGAAGCTATTGTGCTTAATGTCAGTTTCCAAAGCTAATGTGCTACTCTGGTTTCTACTTTGTTTGTATGTTGTTGTTTTGAATTTGTGGTGGGTTCTTACAACTGTATCCACTGGTTTAAATTCTGCCACCTCCATAGCTTTAGATTGAATAGTTGATGTTGTACATGCTTATTTTGGTGTTTGCTCTTATGCCGATGGTATTCATTTATATGCCTAACCTTTTGCTTACTATTCTGTTTGAGTTGTAGGAGAAGGCTCGCTAGTCTTCACAACACCAAGGCTGAGAGTACATCGACGAGAAGATAAAGGCCACAAGCTGAAGTTCCTGAAGAAGTTCGAGAGTATCATCAGAGTAGCTAGCGTTTATACTTTATGAGAGTTTTGTTTGTAGATTTGGGGTGTCCAAGATTTTTTGGTTGAACTAGTAGTGATGTGAACTAGAGTGGAATTTCACGTGTTCAATCTGTTTGACTGTCATATTGTTGTAATGAATTGATTTTGACATTTATTTAAATATTGTCATGCTTTAATCTCACGTTAGATTGTTATATTGGATATTAATTAATTAGCTATATGAAGAATCTGACAACTAGAGCCCAATTTCTACAGGAAACTGACAATTGAGACCCATTTGATAAAAAGGCCGAAATTCGAAAATGATTGGATTGTAAGAAGGCCAAGGCCTAGAAAATAAATAAGGCTAAAATATTAAAAACTGCCAAAATTACTAGGCTGAGCCCATATAAGCGACCAAACTGGACTGGGCTGAATTTGATTTAAGACAGTTTAATTTCGTCATAATTTTTCCACGTAGGATCGGCCACGTAGGATCTGACTTGGCCAGGCTAGATGGCCCGTGACAATATTGGATCGTCATAGATGTTATGACGATCCAATATCGTCATAGACGGTTATGACGATTTTACCAAAAATGTCGTTATAGTTCATTTGCGACGCTCAGCTTTCGACGATCTCAAAATCGTCATAAAATCGTCATAAACAGACTACTATGACGATTTTGTGACGAAGATGGAGGGTCATATATAGCCAGATTTCTTGTAGTGACGTAGAGTTTATAGCACCCGATCATCACGTGATGCTTGAACACGACTAACTTTCGCAACGGTGCATACATGGGGAGAACACAGTTTTATCTTGATCTTTAATTGAGGAATCATCTTATAATGCTACCGCCGCGATCTAAGCATGATAAGATACATAAAAGGATAAACATCACATGCATATAATTTTATGTGACATGGTATAGCCAATCTCCGCGCAATGATCTCCATCTTGTGAGTGCCAGCATGATCTCCATCACTCCACCATGATTGCCTCCACCACGAATAGCAACTACAAATATTGCTAACTACTTAGCGATAAAGTAAAGCTATTACATGGCGTATAAGAAGTTGACACATAGGTCATAATTATAAAGACAACCATGTGGCTCCTGCCGGTTGTGTACTCATCGACATGCAAGTCGTGAAATATTAAAAAACATGATCATTGCATACAACATACACATCACATCTTGGGCCATACCATATCACAGAAACACTCCCTGCAAAAACAAGTTAGACGCCTCTACTTTGTTGTTGCATGTTTTACGTGGCCACAACGGTGATATTATGGTTGCCAACATCCCGTGTAAATCCCATGACAACTATAGTGAGAGAAACTGGCATCCACCAGCCGCATGTGTGGAACAAGCCACACGTCAAGTGCGGAGCCGGTCTCGCGAACGAGGTCGCATAAATTTGGCCTGGACCGCTTCGATCTCACTATCCCGCATAATAAGAAGTACATAACAAGAGGCTTGCAACAGAAAACATCAACGCCCGCAATAAGCATGTTGCGTTCTACTCGTGAAACACATCTACGCATAGATCTAGCTTCTGATACCACTGAAGGATTTCGTAGCATAGTAAATCAAAAAAATTCTACGGATACGAACGGGAAAGCCAAGATCTAATCTAGGAGATGGAATCAACAAGAGGTATAGATGAGATATTCATACCCTTGAAGAAATCGCACAGCAGAACATTCAACATAATGTGGTTGATATAGTCGTACTAGCCTTCTCCTCCTCGCGATCTGATCCGATCCAACGCCGCAAGTGGCGATGCCTCCGAGAGATGCACACGTACGGCACCGCGACGTCTCCTCCTTCCTCGGTCCAGCAAGTGGGGTGGAGAGATAGATTGGATCTACAACACGACGGCATGGTGCAAAGGTGGTGAGTTTCTGCGGCAGGGCTTCGCCTAGGCGCAGTCGGGAGAGAGAGAGAGAGGAGGGAAGCAGGTAGGCGGCTAGGGTTGAAGGAGGTGTGGAGGAGGGCTGCGCCCCTTCCCTCTATATATAGGGTGCTAGCCGGCCCCCTTGGCCCCTCCTCCAAGCCCTAGGGCGGCGGCCCCAAGGGTTGGAATGGGGGGGCAAGTTTTCCCCCTCCTTCTAGAAGGTTTCCCTAGGGTTCCCCTAGGGTTTGGCTGGCTGGGCATATGGGGCCTTGTGCCCCTGGCCCAATGCGGCCAGGGCACTCCCTCGTAGGCCCACGCCCCCTCCCGACAGGTGGGGCCACGTTGGTCCCACTCCGGAAGCTTCTAGAACCTTCCGGTACAATATCGAACAATCCAAAACAATTCCGAAATCCAAAAACTGCTTTCCTTTATACGAATCTTATTCTCCGGACCATTCCGGAACCTCACGTGACGTCCTGGGTCTCATCCGAGACTCCGAACGAAAACTCATAAACCAATTATTCATTATATCCTAGCGTCGAGACACGTTAAGTGTGTGACCCTACGGGTTCGAGAATATGCAGACATGATCTTCTATCAATAATCAACAGCGGGTCTGGAATCCCATATTGACTCCCACATATTCATCGATGATCATATCGGATGAACCACGATGCCAGGATTCAATTAATCCCATATATATATTCCCTTCGTCACGCGATATTTTACTTGCCCGAGATTCGATCGTTGGCATCGGCATACCTAGTTCAATCTCGTTCACAGCAAGTAATTTACTCGTTCCGTAATCCGACATCACTTTGTGATTAAGTCCTTAACCACTTGCTTGCAATGGGTGTTGATATCGATTACCGAGTGGGCCCGAAGTATATCTCTTCGACTTGGGAGAGACAAATCCCATCTCGATACATACAACCCAACAAGTACTTTCCGATCACCTGAGAGACACCTTTATGATCACCCTCTCATAGGATGACGTTTGAGGACCTCAAAGCTTTCTTCCGATACCAGGGAGTTGCATTATCTCATGGTCTAAGGAATACCATAATTGAAATAAGAAAAAGCTTCGCAAAGATGAACACGATGACACGATCTAATTGGTCTTCTTGATTTGGGTCTGTCCATCATATCATTCTCCCAATGACATGATCTCATTATTAATTGACAACTCATGTCTATGGTTAGGAAACCTTAACCATCATTAATCAATGAGCTAGTCCATAGAGGCGTACTAGGGACACGGTGTTGTTAATAAACCACACAAGTATCAAAGTTTCCGCTTAATACAATTCTAGCATGGAATATAAACTTTATCATGAACAAGAATTATAATAATAACATCTTTATTATTGCCTCTAGGGCATAATTCCAACAGTCATGCCCATTGTGTCCTCTAGAATGGTGAGTGTGTCCTCCCTTGTGGTTGTGGCGGCTGCTCTTGAGTTTCTCATGGCGATGTCCATCGCTTCCATGGCTGTGGCGGTCATGGCTTCCATGGCGCCCATAGTCACTTCCTCCATGCTTGGAGTATCCATCATAAGAAGTCTGAGACTTGTGATGAGAGCCAGAGTGGTGATTGTTGTTCTTTCTCTTGTGGTTCTCCACCTATTTGTGCTTTCCCTCCAAGATTCTGGCCTTGTCCATAAGCTCCTAGAAAGTGGGACAATAAACCATTAGCAGCTGTACCGAGAGCTCATCACTGAGGCCATCCAGGAACCTCTCTCTCTCCTTTTGGCATTAGTGTCAACATCCTCAGGGGCATAACGCGACAGGTTGTTAAACTCCTCTATATATTCAGCCACAGTGTGGTTGGTTTGGCGCAAGTTGCGGAACTCCTTATTCACTGAACGCAACAAGTCGAGAGCAACCATCGGCTTAGTTGCAGTAGAGAACTTCGCTGGCCTTAGCCTCAGGAACCTTGTAAGTGCATCTCCCTAGGGCTGGTTGTTCCCATTGTTGTTGTTATTGTTGTTCTGAGCTGCCATGAACTGGGTCATCACTTCGGCTAGCTGTGCTTGAGCTGCCATAAGCTGCTCCATCTCAGTGGATTGACGGCGGGGAGGCATCTGCGGCTCAGCACATGTAAGCTTAGAAACAATCATTTACAAAAATAGGATTCTACCCATGCATCATGATCAAACAACAACAAAACAATCACAGACAATCATGAGCAAGCAACACATGAGCAAACAACTGATCCAGCAATGTTCCAGAGGTTATCCCAGTAGTATATATTTACTGAAATAGTTTTAGAAGCATTGGCAATAGTTATAAACATAAACAGGCCAACAAAAGCAATAAACCAGGAATCTGCCAGAACAGTCCAGCAGTGTTCACAAATTTTTCTACCTGACTTAAACTCGTCAGGAATTTTTGCTGATTTGTGTGCATATTGTACTGAGAGTTTCAAACCAGGCCTTAGTTTTTCAGATTTTTCCCAGTTACCAAATAAAATGAAAAGTCGTACAGTATAGCAGGGTCAGCAGAAAACTGCAGCAGGGAAAAACTCGAATATCAACTAAACCTTGCCATAACTCATTTATAAAATTCGCACAAATTATGCTGGAACTTTAGAGTACACATAGGAGAAACTAAACGCTTTAAACTAACAGAAACTAAGTTTTACATTGATCGAGGCATTAAGCTAACGATGTATCCTAACGAAGACTAATTGGTGGCCATCTAACTACTTCATGAAGAGGTTGCAGTAGGTCCTTGCGTTCTTGCGTTGGCGCTTCTGTCCACGGACCATCCATGGAGGTGGTGTATACACTTCTTAATCCTCACTTGAGACCTCAAATTCCACCTCTTCTGGATCCTCCTCTTCTTCTTCATCCTCTGCTGCAACAGCAACAACTTCATCTCCTCCACCATCGTCATGTCCATCCTCATCCTCATCATCATCTTCATCCTCATCATCATCGTTCCCTCCATCATCATCATCGTTGCCACCATATCCATTGTTGTCATCAGGGGGTGGATTCAAGTGTGCTTGGAGAGCGGCAATCTAGGCTGCCATATCAACAATAGTCTGCTCCCTTTCCTGGACAGTCCCTTGCAGCTTCTCTATGGCTTGATTGTTTTTCTGGACGGTCCCATTCAGTTGTTCTATGGCTTTATTATTCTCTTGGATGGTCCCATTCAGCTGTGTTATGGTCGCGTCCCTGCCAATAAGTGCATGGTTTAGAACATCCACAGCTTCATGTAAAGTATCAATCTCCTGGCCTTGGACCACTAGGCCGTTGCTGGCAAAGTCAGCTATCTCCTTTACCATCATCACTTTCTCAGCTAGGACTCCATTCTCCACCTCCATATCCTCTATGTGCCTCCGACGGGGCGACATGTTGTTCTTGTTGCCTGGGATAACCACAACATTCCCATTCTCATCCCACCTTCCGTAGTCACGGTAAGGTGAGTCTTCTGGCAGCAGGTGTCGAACAAGATGGCACTAGCGTGACAGGGATTCATGCAGGGCCAAGTTTATTCCAAGCCCCTAGTTGCAATACGTCTTGGTGTAGACCAGATGCACAGGGTTTGGCAAGGCGACATCCCTGAAGATGAAAGTGGTGATCTCCCAAGCGTCCTCGCCATATCCATAGGTGTATAGCCTTCTTCCATTGAACATGGGAAGCGACAATCCCAATGACTGTGAGAGTTGTCCCAACTATCTTGCAAATGGCCTTGGTGACTCAATCGCAGCATACTCAGTCCTGACTTCTCCCATCTATCAATTAAAAAAGGAAAGTGTGAGAATAGCAAATGGTAAATATTTACGAGAGTGAAAGGCATATGATGAAAGACAGAGTTAATATAATCTTTAATAAATCTATGGCTTCCTAATCCAAACCTAGGTCACGATCCTACAGTCGACACACGGGCTCTGATACCATCTGTAACACTACGGCTCTAAAAAGACCGTAGCTTCTATGTGACAAGCCAATCCCTAGATCTTGAAGTTACATGTTTAAACTCGTCCATGCAACGCTCGTCCATCCATCCCTATGCCTACCGCACTCGAATCCTACTGTTACTGTTACTATTGCTCTTGTTTGACTGTTGCTGTTACTGCTATTGTTGCTTTGCTGTTGCTACTACCAAACTATTGCTACTGATAAACTTCTAATCAATAAATTTCTAGGTGCAGTTGAATAGACAACTCAGTTGTTAAGGATTCCAAGTATTCTTTGGCTCCACTTGTGTCGAATCAATAAATTGGGTAATACTACCCGCAAAGACTGTTGCGATACCCTACACTTGCGGGTCATCAGCGTGACCATTATAAATGATGCGAATGACCATCAGCGCTAGGTGGAATTCGCCGTCATGAGGGTCGAGGGGATGGTGGCGGAGGCCGCACCCGTGCCATGGTGAAACAGACCCAACAACACAAGAAAGTGACCCGTAAGGAGATAACCAAGAGGGAGGAGCGTGTCTGCATTGCCGAGATGCTGGCTACCTGACACTGGCGCGGGAAGAAGGAAATGTTCCATGAAGACCTAGAGGGACGAGCATCACTAAATAGAGATAAATAAACTAACTTCACTTCACTTCTTCTTGAGAAATAACAAAAAGTATAAATAGAGAACACCTAGTAAAGATTATAAATATCTTTGTTATGAACAGATGGAAAATGATAAATAAACTAACTGCACTTCACTTCTTCTTGAGCAAAGATAGGAATTTGAAACTCTTTTTCCGTCTCAGGAGGATAAAAATATCTTTGTTATGAGCAGAGGGAAAATGATTGTAAAGTGAGGTACTAAAAACCTAGTACCCAAAATAGCAATGGTAAAATAAACATTAGATAATAAAACAACTTTCAAGTTCTCTTACCGAACCGGCTTACCAATAGCACTACAGTAGTCCTCGGCAACAGTACCAGAAAAGTATCTTGATGGCTCCCAAGTGCAGGAGATTCAATTGTAGTACCCTTTCAATTAGGAAAGATTTTCGAACAAATGAGGAGCTTAAGCTATTTTTTAGGAAATGCAGCAAGTGAAACAATAAAAGCTACAACAATTTTGGGTTTTTGTTTATACATTGTGGTAAATTAAATTGTGGGAAGTGTAAATAACAAGAAAGTAAATTGCAAGAATGTAAATGCTCTTTTCAGAAAAAGCCTAGTCCTCTAAGTGTTCAAGAGGACAATCTCGAGTGTGTACTTTATATGTGACGAATGTTCCTGCAAAAGACATGGATTCATTTAGCATAAAGATTTCTATAATAGCATGATAAGCATTATATTAAGTGTTATTCCCGGTGCATATAGCCTAAAATAGGTGTAGCCATATACATGCGCAAGTACACCCCTAATGATTGGTCCTAAGGCCATTTACATGTGTAAACAAAGGATTCATTAAGATAAAAATTTCCAACCATCACATAAAGTTCTAAGGTCCTCGATCAAGAACCCCCAATAATGCAACTAAAGCCTCGGGAAAAGGTAATTGTCACTCCCTATCCTACTCTCTCATTACACTACGGTGAAGCCCTATGATCCCATAATGATGAAGCAACATAGTGTAGATGTTCGTATGTTACCATCATAGAACCACATAAAATATCAAAACTTGACCTAATACTCATTGCATATTATATAGAAATCATAGAAAATTCTTCCTATGGCCCCAGGAACATGGAGAACTACTCACAATGTAGAAACACGATATAGATTAGAGGCATATGGTATACAACACGATCTGAAATTATAACTTCACCATAAAATAATGACAAATTACAAAGCACAATCACGCATAATGCACTAAAATAATATTCATGGTTCAATCTGATCTCAAAATGCGAGAGGAACGAGATGGTTCTTCGATATGGAGATGGTGTTGATGTTGCAGATGGGGTAGATGGTGATGGAGATGCCTTCCCTATGACAAGGAAATAATTGATGATGACGATGGTGGCAAATTCCCCTTGGCAGCGGCCATAGGACGGCATGATCTGGCCTCTCCCAAGGTGGAAGATAAGCTCTGCCCTGCAGCCTCCTCATAAAAAATGAGGAATAATATGGTGTAGAAGGTATTTTCACGAGATGGAGAAGTACGTCAAAAAGTGGAGTATAAGCCGACACTCGTAGGCAGAGTTGGCCCAGGTGGCGCGTCCACCTGGTGGGTTCGCGCCACTTGGTCCATCTCAGATCACGTGGCTGGCCGGTGGCCTCCAAGTGTCCAGGGTATTCATTTTCCCGAAAAACTTCTGTGGTTTCTTTCCCCAATCAATTTGAGTTCCAGAAGGTCCCCCTAAACTTTAAAATACGAAAGGGACACTGGTGGGAAACAAGGCTGTAGTCCCGGGCCGCAACGGGCTCTAGTCCCGGTTTTGGGCCCGGGACTGTGAAAACGGGACTAGAGGGCCCCCCTCTAGTCCCGGCTCGCAACGGCCCGCGACTGATAACAGCCACATGGTTGTTTCAGCGCCGCGGGGGGCGGAAACCCTCTAGTCCCGAGCTGTAACACCACCCGGGACTAAAAGGTTTCCTGCCACGGCAGAGAAACACCACATTTCTCTGTCGCGGCAGAGATTGTGTATTTCCTTTTTTTGCCATTTCGTTCCTTTTTCGTTTTGTGTTTCACTATAATTGAAACATATATTTCAGTATACATATTATACGCTACTACATACACACTACACGTCGATCCATTTATATAATTAATTGATCCCTTGCAAACATACATATAATCAATCATATAAAAAGGAAGAAATGTTTTGAAATTACATGGTCATTGATGAATATATATATATCATATCAGCTGCATGAAGATTACTAAGGCAAATCGAGTTCCACGTCATCCGCATAATGCTCTCCATGTACATCAAAGACTTCCTTCATCATAAATCCCGCCAGCTCCTCTTGAATTGCTCTTATGCGCTGGTCTGGCTCTAGTTTCTCCCGCAAATCATAAATATAATGTGAGTCAACTTTCCGCTCACTGGTCAAATCGTGGATGTACTCGCAGACGTAGTATCCACATAAATGAGTTCCGGGTGGCTGCTGTAAACTCTTCACCATTTTATAAGTTAACTCCTCTTTGAATGGACCTGGTATTTTCTGTCTGAACCGTGTCCAACACCTGCTCGGCAAAGAAAATGAACAAACGAGTTATTAGTTACTTGATATCAGGAAATGAATGAAAGAGGACGATATAATGCGATAATGATTGAAATTACTTATGGAGCATTGCTTTCATGTCGCTCCACTGCTCTTGGTCCCAACTTAATGAGTTGTGGACTTCAACTAGGGAGTTGTCAACTTGAATTTTTAGCAAGATCCAGTGGAATCTGCGGACATTTACATAAGCATACATGCATAGCTCATCCAGTAAGCAAAAATAAAATGTGTACAATATATAAACACTTACTTGAAGTTGTAAGGAAATAGTATTTGCTAAACAAAATTATGCTCGGTTAAGAACCTGCACAGGTCTTCCTCCACGTCTTTGGGGTGATTCTTTAATGTATATTCATTAATGATATATGGGTCAATGAACCCAACGTCCTATGTTCTAGCTCTTTTGCATTCAAGCATCTTCATTCTGCGTAATATAATATCATCATACAAAAGGATATATAGTTAGGATAATATATTAAATGCAATGAACGAGCTAAAGCTACAAACTTAATTATAGAAATAAATAACTTACAAACAATAGCAACCAATGATAGATTTTTCGAGGGCACGCTGATTGTATAACTGAAACAGTTTGGTCATTTGAACCTGTATCGAGTATGGTTTGATGTGATGCTCCTTTCTAACGTCCACCGGAAACCAATCTTTATGATGCTTTTTTTCTGCTTGCGACATGTACCATTCATGCAGATTTCACATATGTGTGGATAGATGCGCGAGCTCCTCATTACTGACTAGAGGCTCCCCTTGGACATACTGCCGTACTATCTGACCCACTGGCGTATCTTCATAGCCTAAATATTGACCAAGAGACATATTTGCTTCGTTAGCAAGTGCTTTGGCTTCCGATACCGTGATTCCCATAAGTGCAGCATTATTACGGGCTCTAGGGTCCATTATTTGCATGTCCATATCCATTTTAGCTCTGAAGGCCTTGTCGAGGTCTGAAATGACTTTGAGCAGGGTGACCCATTGATTCTTTTGTGCTCCGAGCTGGGAAACTTGCTTCCCGCTTTTTGCACTTGTGATTTTTTTCTTCTGTGCTTGCTTAATAATCTCCCGGTCATAGTCTGATTCCAGATTCATCGATATTTGGGATGGTTGCTCTAGAAAGGACTTAGCCCACTTTTTGGTTTTTTCGTTATATACCGGCTTTGGCTCAGGTTTTTTGGGTGCAAAATGCGCCTTAACTTGGGAAGCCACATCCGCGTTAGTTTCCTCATCGGTCTTGTCATAATGTCTCTTTGGAAGAGCCGGCGGGATATCGACTATCTTCGGCGTTTGAACTTTCTTCGATGTGGGGCATGGGGGACCGTCGAACTTCCTTTTCTTCGACGAGGTAGTAGTATTGCATGGAAGCGGAAGCGGAGATCTTGTTGATGTACTCCTGCTGCGGCGATCGTCAGCGGGGCGGGGTGGACTTGGAGGTTGGCGATAATCGGGTTGGGGTGGACTTGGCGGTTGGCGATAATCGGGTTGGGGTGGATTTGGAGGTTGACGATATTCGATGCGGGTGGATTTGGATTCCTTGGAGTCGGTGGCCTTGGCGCCGAGCCTGGAAACTTGATGTACTTCTTATTCCATAGAATGATGTTGCGCTTGACATCTCCTAGTTTTGTAAGGCCTTCAGGCATAGCGATTTCAATCTCTAGGTCCGCAAAATCCTCCACTATGTCATCCACCATGACACGAGCATAGCCTGGTGGAATCGGAAGTGAATGGTGGAGTGCTCTAGGTAGACAAGGTAAAGCAGTGCCGATCGCCACCTTGAAGGACAGGTTGTTCATTGGCTGATGTAGCTCACATTATGCCATCTCTCTGACATCATCCACGGGGTAGTGAGGAGCCGGTGCATCATCCAGCAGTGCTTGATCATCAGCTCGGACCTCCGTGGAAGCCACGCTGCTTCTCCGTTGGCTAAGATCCAATGCAGGATCATCAGACCGTGGGTGAGTAGATGACGGCGGCCTTTGGCTAATTTCATGCATGAGGTTCTTCAGATCAGCTAGGTCCTACTCTACCCTGGATATCCGGTCTGCCTCCCGGTCCTTCTTTCTCTGACGGCTTCTGTAACTGGAATCGTACTGAGGAAACCCTTTCTTCCACAAGACACCGACGCCTTTGCCTCGTGTTCGTCCTCCCTTTTCAGGATTCCCTTGGGCGCGTGTCAGCTCGTCGTTCTCTCTTTTGGGACGGAACAATCCCAATTGAGCATCGTTCATTGCTTGAATAAGGTCTTGGGAGGGTTTTAGAATTTTCTCATGAAATAATGTCTTCCCTGTTTCTGGGTCCAAGGATCCCCCGTGCCCGTTCCACCAGTGCTTTGACCTCTCGGGCCATCCATCTGTACCAGGAGTGATGCCTCTAGCCCTCATGTTCTTCTCCATAGTTTCCCACTTAGGGACAACACTCTTGTAGCCACATGTCCCCATTTTATGATGGTATTTCTTGTTGGCAGCATTTAACGCGTTCTTTGCCGACTTTGCCTTTGCTTTATCAGATTGCTTGTACTGTACAAAATCGGGCCACTGTTCTCTAAACTTCTCGTTTACTTCTTTGAAGTCTGGAGTTTTCTTTTTCGCGACATATTTCTCGTATAAACTTTTCTTGTGGTTCCGGTACAGTTCAGCCATCTTGCTCAGTGCCCACTCCTTGACTTTCGCTCTATTTTCAAGCCCATCCGGCCTTGGGGTAATACCATCTACCTCAAATTCCTCATACTCTGGAGGTAGTATGAAATGCGCTATGAGCTTCTGCCAAAGGTCATCTTTGGCATCATCGGTGATATAGCTGTTGGATTCTTCACCGGCTTTCTTTGACTTATTCCATTCTTGGATGGTGATCGGCAGGTTGTCCCTAACAAGCACCCCGCATTGATTTATAAACATCCTCCGGTGCTTCTCTAGAGCAATCGGTTCACCATCATCTACTATTTCTTCGCTGGTGAACCTCTGATTACCATCCAACTTTTTGTTCGGCCCTTGTTTTGTTCGAGCTGTCGATTTCTTCGATCCGGTGGGCTAAAAGAAGAAGAGAGAGTGATTAATATATATCTAGATTAGTTAATGAATAGAGGTAACACGAGACTTTATATATATATATATATATGTACCTCGCCGGATCCTATCGAGGGGCCATCATTATTGTTGTTATTTGTTTGCCCTTCGTCCATCTGGTCTTCCCCTTGGTACATTAGGTTTTCCTCTAGTCCATCACCGGATGGATTCAGATATGAGGATATCTCTTCCTCGAGCAAAATATCTTCGGCGCCGGTAGTAATATTAAGAGGAATTTCACCTCTTATCATGCCCTGAAGAAAACCTTCACCGATGCGACCAGGATCTTCAGATGGATCGATGACTTAATTATATATAACAAAAATAGAGTTAAACAGGTTAGAAAAAAAATAATCCTAATAACTAAAACAGTATAATCCTAATTATAATAATCCTAATATTATTTGTGCTAAAACAATAATCCTAATAAATAAAACAAAAAATAACTAAAACAATAATCCTAATCCTAATTCTAATATTTTAATTAAAACAATAATCCTAATACTAAAAAAAACCCTAATATAAAAAAAACTATAGAATCAAACTATAACAAAAAACCCTAATAAACCTAATTATAATAATCCTAATTATAATAATCCTAATACTAATCCTAATAACTAAATCTTAATTATAATAATCCTAATTATAATTGTAATTATAATCCTAATTATAAAAAAACTATAACAAAAATCCCTAATAATCCTAATACTAATCCTAATAACTAAATATTAATTATAATAATCCTAATTATAATAAACCTAACTATAAAAAAACTATAACAAACTATACAAAAAACTATAAAAAAACCACCCGCGCGCGCGGCCTCTCGATCGAGCTCACTCACGAGGGGCGGCGAGGCAGCACGCGCGCGGAGAGGAGGCCAACGTCGCGTGGAGGCGAGGATGCGTCGGCGCGGAGCGGCGGCATGTCAAGGCACAGAGAAGCGGCAGTGGCGGAGCGACACGACGGCGGCGGAGCGGAGTGGCACAGCGGCGGCGGACAGCACCTCCCCTGTGTCGTCTTCGATGCGGGCGTGCTTCGTCTTCGCTGCGTCGAGAATGCCAAGTGCTGGGCAGCACCTGCCCTGGCACGCGAAATATATAGTGGCCACCCCTTTAGTCCCGGGCTAAGCCACGGGACGGGACTAAAGGGTCTTTAGTCCTGGGTCGTGGCTTCACCCGCGACTAAAGACCCCCCTTTAGTCGCGGGTTAAGCCACGGCCCGGGACTAAAGGGTTTTTTCGGCCGCTTCGTTTTCGCGCGGGCAGGCACCCTTTAGTTCCGGGTCCAGCCACGACCCGCGACTAATTGTTTTTTTTCTAAATTTTATTTTTAATTCAAATCAAATGTAAAAACTTTGGAAAATCATATCTTTTATTGTAATAATACAAATAACACAAATAATATGTCTATTATTATCAGAAAAATATAAAGAATCTTAATATAATATCCATTTATCTGTTTGGATCATTTATAAATTATTTCATTTGTAAATTTTCTTTTTTAATTAAAATCAAATATAAAAACTTTGGAAAATCATATCTTTTATTGTAATAATCCAAATAACACAAATAATATGTCTATTATTATCATAAAAATATAAAGAATCTTAATATAATATCCATTTATCTGTTTGCATCATTTATAAATTATTTCATTTGTAAATTTTCTTTTTTAAATTCAAATCAAATATAAAAACTTTGGAAAATCATATCTTTTATTGTAATAATCCAAATAACACAAATAATATGTCTATTATTATTAGAAAAATATAAAAAATCTTAATATAATATCCATTTAGTCTTGATTGTAGTGACAAATCGGGACTAAAGATATTTCCCGCCATTTCCCACCGCTTCCCGCCAAGTTTTCCCGCCCTTTCCTTTCTACGAGAGCTTTTAGTCCCAGATGTAGTCACTAACCGGGACTAATGATATTTCCCGCCATTTTCCAAAGCTTCACGCCAAGTTTTTGTTGGAGATATGTCCTAGAGGCAATAATAAATGTAGTTATTATTATATCTTTGTGTTTATGATAAATGTTTACATTCATGCTATAATAGTATTAACAAGGAAACATTAATACTTGTGTGATTTGTAAACTAAATTAGAGTCCCTAGTAAAGCCTCTTCATAATACTAGCTTGTTGGTTAATAAATGATTGTGGTTTCCCCATCATGAACATTGAGATGTTATTAACAACAAGATCATATCGTTACGAGAATGGTATGATGGACATACTCCTATAGATAAGCGTAGCATAAAGATCAAGTCATTTTAGTAGTTCAATTGCTATATGCTATTTGATACATAGTAACCTAATTCCTTCGACCATGAGATCATGCATATCACCATCACCGGAAGGATGCTTTGATGAAATCAAACACCACACCGTAACTGGGTGGTTATAAAGGTGGCATTGAGTGTTCGGAAAGTATTGGTTGAGACACATGGATCAAGAGTGGGATTTGTCCATCCATATGATGGATAGATATACTCTGGGCCCTCTCGGTGGAATGTCATCCAATTAGCTTGCAAGCATGTGACTGGCTCACAAAGGATCACATATCACGGGAACAAGAAAAGAGTACTTGTCAGTAATGAGGTTGAACTAGGTATGCAAAGATACCGACGATCAAAACCTAGGATAAGTAAACTATCATGAGACAAAGGGAAATTGGTATCGTATGTAAGTGGTTCATTCGATTGCAAAGTAATCGTAGAAATATGTGGGAGCCATATGAATTTCCAGATTCCTCTATTGGTTATTGTTCGGAAAAGTGTCTCGATCATGTCCGCATAATTCACGAACCGTAGGGAGACACACTTAAGGATTCGACGTTGTTGAGTAGTTATGGAATGATGAGTAAGAGACCGAATGTTGTTCGGAGTCTCGGATGGTATTCAGGATATCACGAGGAGATCCGGAATGGTCCGGAGAATAAGATTCATATAAGGAAAGTCCTGTTTCGGGTTGGAGAATGGTTCCGGTGTTTTCATCGGGAATGTTCTAGAAGGTTCCGGAATGTCCGGCACTCCGGAGGGGAAGGGTACATGAATGTATCATAACAAGTTGGAATGGTTGCATCATGTACTAGGTGTCATCGCTGAGCAAAATAAAGGGAAATCAAATCCTAGTTTGGAAAGTCAAACGCCAATTTGAAAAGTCAAACGGCTATTTTGCTTGGTGGAGGGAGAGTAGGAAACCTACTTGGGGAGGAAGTCCCTCTCCCTCCACTGCCGGACTTGGAAGCCGAGTTGGGGAGGGACTCCCCTCCCCTTGGACGCGCCCTCCCACCTATATAAGGAGGGGCAGGGCTGCCCCTCCCAGACCTACACCTTGCCCTCTCCAAACCCTAGCCCTAAGCCGCCGGCGCCACCACTTCCTGCTGCTGCCGCCGCCTAGGGCAAACCCTAGCCCTACGCCGCCGGCGCCTTCACTTACTTCTGCTGCCGCCGCCTAGGGAAAACCCTAGCCGCCGACTTGGGCTTCCCCAAGCCCTAGCCGCCGGCCTAGCCCTCTCTCCTTGGTGCATCTAAACCCTAGATCACCGAGGCCTCTCTCATAGTCCACCATTCTCGCTCCGGCTTAAGGCGAAGCCCTACGAGATCTCCCCTCTACTTCCGGTACCACGCCGTTGTGCTGCCGGAATCACGAGGAGAGTGATACAACCTCCGCTGCCTGCTGGAACAAGGGAGAGGAAGGTCTTTGTCGAGCACCAAACGTGTGACCGACTGCGGAAGCGCTGCCGGAACGCAGCGCCGGAAGGATCGTCTACGCGATCTTGAGATGGGAAATAGTACGACTACATCACCCATGAGAATCCGCTCCCGTTAAACACTTTGGAAGCTTCGAGGGTGAGTTATTCTATCGACTCGTTGCTACAATCTAATAGATAGATCCTGGCTTGTTTGTTTGTATGTTGTAGAAAATTTTTGTTTTCCATGCTACGAACCCCTACAGTGGTATCAGAGCCGTGTCTATATGTAGATATGTTGCACGAGTAGAACACAATGGTCATTGTGGGCGGTGGTGCTTTTATTATCAATTGCTTCTTGTGTACTTTGCATCTTGCGGTATGATGGGATGAAGCGGCCCGGTCTAACCTTACATGACATCGTTCATGAGACTTGCTCCACGCTCAACATGCAACTTGTATTGCATAAGTGGCTTTGCGGGTGTCTGTCTCTCCCATTATAGTATAGATCCAATTTACAATAGGCACTTGATAGTTCAAACATCAAAGTTGTGGTTCTTGTTCGTAAGTTAGATCAACAATTATTGAAAGCCCCAAACCACGTAAAACATGCAAAGAAATTAGAGGCGTCTAACTTTGTTTTGTAGGCGTGTGCTGTGATGTGATATGGCCATGATTGTGATTATATTTGATGTATGCAATATTCCTTATTGTAAGTTGGAAACCGGCAAGAGCCATACGGTTGTCTTTAATTTCTGTTAAGACCCGCGTGTCTATTCATAGTAGTTGTAATAGTTGAAGCTGGTGGACGACAACGATGGAGCAGCGTCATTGACCTTGGTGCAATGCCGGTGATGATGGAGATCATGTTCATGCTTGAAGATGGAGATCGGAAGCACAAAGAAGAAAGGCCATATCATATCACATATTATGAATTGCATGTGATCTTAATCCTTTATGCTTCTTATATTGCTTAGTTAACGACGGTAGCATTATAAGATGATCCCTCATGCACATGAATTTCAAGTTCTAAAGTGTTCATCCTTAGTAATCACCGTTGCTAAAGCTTGTTGTTTCGAAGCACCACGTGATGATCAGGTGTGTTAGATTCTGCAAGTGTATACAATGTGAGCAAGCCAGATTTGCTCATGCGAAAGCTAAGGTTTGATCTTGACGAGCCTAGCAAGTACAGACATGGTCTCGGAACACGGATCACCGAAAGGTAAAGCATGAATCATATAGTAGATATGATGAACATGTCGATTGTTCGCCATTGAAGCTACGTCAACTCTCGTGATGATCGGTTTTGATGTGGTGGATTTGGTTCGTGTGATCACTAAAACAATGTGAGGGATATTGTTTTGAGTGGGAGTTCACCTAGATTAATTTAACTATTAACTAGAACTCAATTTGTCATAAACTTAGTCTAAACTATTGCAAATATGTTGTAGATCAATGGTGGCCCCTACCATCAATTTTAATGTGTTCCTAGAGAAAGAAAAGTTGAAAAACAATAGAAGCAACTTCGCGGATTGGTTTCGCAATTTGAGGATTGTCGTCAATGCTGGTAATTTGACCTATGTGCTGAATGCACCGCTGGGTGACCCGCCTGCAGCTGATGGTACCGATGAAGTAAAGAACGTTTACCTCGCTCGGAAGAATCAGTACTCCATAGTTCAATGTGCTATCTTGTATGGTTTGGAATCGGAGCTTCAGAAAAGGTTTGAGAATTCAGACCCAAATGATATTGTCCGTGAACTCAAATTGATTTTTGAGACTCACGCGGCAATTGAGAGCTATGAGGCTTCTGAAAAGTTCTCTAACTGCAGGATGGAAGAGGGCAGCTCCGTCAGTGAGCATGTGCTTAAGATGTCTGGGCACGCAAACAAACTCCAAATCTTGGGTATAGTGATTCCTAATGCTTTGGGGATTTATCGTGTCCTCCAATCAATACCACCAAGTTACAAGAACTTTGTGATAAACTACAATATGCAAAGCATGAACAAGAAGTTGCCAGAACTCTTCTACATGTTAAAATCTGTAGAAGTGGAGATCAAGAAAGAGCACCAAGTGTTGATGGTCAATAATACCACCAAATTCAAGAAAGGCAAGTCTAAGCAAAAGGGACACTTCAAGAAGGGTGGTAAGAAAGTTACCGCACCGACGAAGAAGACCAAGGATGGACCTAAGCCTAATACTGAGTGCTTTTACTGCAAGGGAGAAGGTCACTGGAAGCGGAATTGCCCAAAGTACTTGGCGGATTTGAAGAACGGCAACATCAAAAAGAAAGGTATATCCGATATACATGTTATTGATGTGTATCTCACTAGTACTCGTAGTAGTGCCTGGGTATTTGATACTGGTTCGGTTGCTCATATTTGTAACTCGAAGCAGGTGCTGCAGAATAAACGGAAGCTAGCGAAGAACGAGGTGACGATGCACGTAGGAAATGGATCAAAGGTTGATGTGATCGCGGTCGGCACGCTACCTCTTCATCTACCATCGGGATTAGTTCTATACTTAAATAATTGTTATTTGGTGCCTGCGTTAAGCATGAACATTATATCGGGATCTTGTTTATTGCGAGACGGTTACTTGTTTAAGTCCGAGAATAATGGTTGTTCGATTTATATGAGTAATATATTTTATGCACATGCACCTTTGATAGATGGTCTATTCTTATTGAATCTTGATAGTGGAAATACACATATTAATAACATTGAAGCTAAACGTTTGAAATTGAGCGATAACTCGACCTATATGTGGCACTGTCGTCTTGGTCACATTGGAGTGAAGCGTATGAAGAAACTCCATTCCAATGGACTTCTTGAATCACTTGATTTCGAATCACTTGAAAGATGCGAATCATGTCTGATGGGTAAAATGACTAAGACTCCATTTTCTGGTATGATGGAGCGAGCTACGGACTTATTGGAAATCATACATACCGATGTGTGTGGTCCAATGAGTGTAGCATCGCGCGGTGGTTATCGTTATGTTCTTACCTTCACGGATGACTTGAGTAGATATGGGTATATCTATTTCATGAAACATAAGTCTGAAACTTTCGAGAAGTTTAAGGAATTTCAAAGTGAGGTGGAGAATCAACGTAACAAGAAGATTAAATTTCTACGATCTGATCGTGGAGGTGAATATCTAAGTTACGAGTTTGGCGAGCATTTTTTTGAAATGAGGAATACTTTCACAATTGACACCGCCAGGAACACCACAGCGTAATGGTGTATTCGAACGTTGTAATCGAACTCTCTTAGAAATGGTTCGTTCTATGATGTCACTTACAGATTTACCGCTATCATTTTGGGGTTATGCATTAGAAACAGCCGCATTCACTTTAAATAGGGCACCATCTAAATCCATTGGAACGACACCGTATGAATTATGGTTTGGGAAGAAACCTGAATTGTCGGTCCTTAAAGTTTGGGATTGCGAAGCCTATGTAAAGAAGTTACAGCCGGACAAGCTTGAACCCAAAGCGGAAAAATGTGTCTTCATAGGATACCCGAAGGAAACTATTGGGTATACCTTCTATCATAGATCCAAACGCCAAATCTTTGTTGCCAAGAATGGATCCTTTCTAGAGAAGGAATTTCTCTCGAAAGAAGTGACTGGAAGGAAGGTAGAACTCGACGAGGTTGTCGAACCTTCTCTAGAACTTGCGAGTAGCGCAGCACCGGAAGAAGTTCTTGTGGTGCCTGCACCAATAAGAGAGGAAGCTAATGATGATGATCATAAAACTTCGGTTGAAGTTGCTACAGAACCTCGCAGGTCAACGAGAACTCGTACCACTCCTGATTGGTATGATCCCGTTATGAGTGTCATGTTGGTGGACAACACCGATGACCCTGCGACATATGAGGAAGCGATGATTAGCCCAGATTCCAATAAATGGCAAGCAGCCATGAAATCCGAGATTGGATCCATGTACGAAAACCAAGTATGGACTTTGGTGGACTTACCGGATGGCCGGAAGGCTATCGAGAACAAATGGATTTTCAAGAAGAAAACAGATGCTGATGGTAATGTTACTGTCTATAAAGCTCGACTTGTCGCAAAAGGGTTTCGACAAATTCAAGGAGTTGACTACGATGAGACTTTCTCACCAGTAGCGAAGCTAAAATCTGTGAGGATTATGTTAGCAATCGCTGCATATTATGATTATGAGATATGGCAGATTGATGTCAAAACAACGTTCCTCAATGGAGACATTGATGAAGAGTTGTATATGATGCAACCCAAAGGTTTTGTCGATCCTAAAGATGCTAACAAGGTATGCAAACTTCAACGGTCCATATATGGATTGAAGCAAGCATCCCGAAGTTGGAATCAACGTTTTGATAGAGTAATCAAAAGTTTTGGTTTTGTACAAACTTATGGAGAATCTTGTATTTACAAGAAAGTGAGTGGGAGCTCGGTAGAATTCTTAATACTATATGTAGACGACATATTGTTGATTGGGAATGATGTAGACCTTCTTAATAGTGTCAAGGAATATTTGAATAATAGTTTTTCAATGAAAGATCTCGGCGAAGCAGCTTACATGTTAGGCATAAAGATTTATAGAGATAGATCGAGATGCCTAATATCATTGTCACAAAGTACATATTTGGAAAAAGTTCTAAAGAGGTTTGGAATGGAAGATAGCAAGAAAGTGTTTTTGCCCATGTTGCCCAATACGGCGTTGAGTAAAACTCAAAGTCCAGCAAAGGCAGAAGATAGAGAAAGGATGAGTAAGACTCCCTATGCCTCAGCCATAGGATCACTAATGTATGCCATGCTATGTACTAGACCCGACATTGCATATGCTGTTAGTTTGACTAGCAGGTATCAAAGTGATACAGGAGTGGATCATTGGACAGCGGTCAAAAACATCCTCAAGTACTTGAGAAGAACTAAGGATATGGTTCTTTCTTATCGAAGTGATGAACAGCTCGTTGTTAATGGTTACACCGATGCTAGTTGGAACACCGATCCAGATGATTCTAAATCACAATCTGGATACGTATTTACTTTGAATGGTGCAGCAGATAGCTGGAGGAGTGCAAAGCAAAGCGTTGTGGCGAGATCTTCAACTGAATCGGAATACATGGCTGCTTTGGAGGCTTCACAAGAAGCGATATGGATAAAAGAGTTCATTATAGAGATCGGTGTGGTTCCAAGTGCGCTGGACCCAATGTCTATCTACTATGATAACATGGGCGCCATAGCCAATGCGCAAGAACCAAGGTCACACAAGAAGCTGAAGCATATCAAGCTACATTTTCACGCTATTTGAGAACATGTCCAAGATGGTGACATAAAGATTTGCAAAGTACACACAGATCTGAATGTGGCGGATCCGTTGACTAAACCTCTCCCGAGGGAAAAACATGACCAACACCAAACTTCCATGGGTGTTCGGTATATATTCATGTAATCTAGATTAGTTGACTCTAGTGCAAGTGGGAGACTGTTGGAGATATGCCCTAGAGGCAATAATAAATGTAGTTATTATTATATCTTTGTGTTTATGATAAATGTTTACATTCATGCTATAATAGTATTAACAAGGAAACATTAATACTTGTGTGATTTGTAAACTAAATTAGAGTCCCTAGTAAAGCCTGTTCATAATAATAGCTTGTTGGTTAATAAATGATTGTGGTTTCCCCATCATGAACATTGAGATGTTATTAACAACAAGATCATATCGTTAGTAGAATGGTATGATGGACATACTCCTATAGATAAGCGTAGAATAAAGATCAAGTCATTTTAATAGTTCAATTGCTATATTCCTTCGACCATGAGATCATGCATATCACCATCACCGGAAGGATGCTTTGATGATATCAAACACCAAACCATAACTGGGTGGTTATAAAGGTGGCATTCAGTGTTCGGAAAGTATTGGTTGAGACACATGGATCAAGACTGGGATTTGTCCATCCATATGACGGATAGATATACTCTGGGACCTCTCGGTGGAATGTCATCCAATTAGCTTGCAAGCATGTGACTGGCTCACAAGGGATCACATATCACAGGAACGAGAAAGGAGTACTTGTCAGTAACGAGGTTGAACTAGGTATGCAGAGATACCGACGATCAAAACCTCGGATAAGTAAACTATCATGAGACAAAGGGAAATTGGTATCGTATGTAAGTGGTTCATTCGATCGTAAAGTAATCGTATAAATATGTGGGAGCCATATGAATTTACAAATTCCTCTATTGGTTATTGTTCAGAGAAGTGTCTCGATCATGTCCGCATAATTCACGAACCATAGGGAGACACACTTAAGGATTCGACGTTGTTGAGTAGTTATGGAATGATGAGTAAGAGACAGAATGTTGTTCGGAGTCTCGGATGGGATCCGGGATATCACGAGGAGATCCGGAATAGTCCGGATAATAAGATTCATATAAGGAAAGTCCTGTTTCGGGGTTGGAGAATGGTTCCGGTGTTTTCATCGGGAATGTTCTAGAAGGTTCCGGAATGTCCGACACTCCGGAAGGGAAGGGCACATGAATGTGTCATAACAAGTTGGAATGTTTGCATCATGCACTAGGTGTCATCACTGAGCAAAATAAAGGGATAAATCAAATCCTAGTTTGAAAAGTCAAATGCCAATTTGAAAAGTCAAACGGCTATTTTGCTTGGTGGAGGGAGAGTAGGAAACCTACTTGGGGAGGAAGTCCCTCTCCCTCCACCGCCGGCCTTGGAAGCCGAGTTGGGGAGGGACTCCCCTCCCCTTGGCCGCGCCCTCCCAACTATATAAGGAGGGGCAGGGCTGCCCCTCCAAGACCTACACCTTGCCCTCTCCAAACCCTAGCCCTAAGCCGCCGGCGCCACCACTTCCTGCTGCTGCCGCCGCCTAGGGCAAACCCTAGACGCCGACTTGGGCTTCCCCAAGCCCTAGCTGCCGGCCTAGCCCTCTCTCCTTGGTGCGTCTAAACCCTAGATCACCGAGGCCTCTCTCATACTCCACCATACTCGCTCCGGCTTAAGGCGAAGCCCTGCGAGATCTCCCCTCTACTTCCGGTACCACGCCGTCGTGCCGCCGGAATCACGAGGAGAGTGCTACAACCTCTGCTGCTTGCTGGAACAAGGGAGAGGAAGGTCTTCGTCGAGTACCGAACGTGTGACCGACTGCGAAGCGCTGCCGGAACGCAGCGCCGGAAGGATCGTCTACGCGATCTTGAGTTCCGCAAGAGCACGACTACATCACCCACGAGAATCCGCTCTCGTTAAACACTTTGGAATCTTGGAGGGTGAGTTATCCATCGACTCGTTGCTACAATCTAGTAGATAGATCTTGGCTTGTTTGTTTGTATGCGGTAGAATTTTTTTTCCATGCTACGAACCCCTACAGTTTTCCCGCCCTTTCCCTCTATATTTAGGGCGATCGCGCCATGTCTATCCACACATCCACACCTTCCTCTCTTAGAACAATGGACAACTCCTACTGGGCCATTCTGACCCTCGAGGAGACCGAGGCGCTGTGCACCTCCAACTACCCTTGTCCGGCGGGCTACCGGCCGCCCGCCGGCTGGATGCCAAGCGCTGGAGGGGTTCCTGTCCCTCCTGTCCCTCAAGGTTCCGCACGCCAGGCGGCCATCACAAACCACTTCTACCACGAGCTCATGCCAGAGCATCGGATGGATCCCCAGTGGGATCCTGACAACTAGGACACCTGGAATGCCTTCTTCGCTAATAGGCGGGAAAGGGAGCTCTCCAGGTACGAGGGTGATGGCCCGCCACCGGTGAACCACAACGAAGCCGGCCGTCGTCTATGGTGGGCGAACCGTACTATCATCGGAGTGATGCGCTACATCGCCGGGGGAGACCATCCTCGCCTGCGGTGCCCATGTGTCCACTCGCCACAGAGCCACAAAAAGGCCCCACACCGGCCCGACGGTAGCGGCATCGTCTTCCAGGAGACCCCTCCCCGTCCCGCCGTGAATCCGAGGCTGGAATGGCCCCTGGTATATGCCATGGATGGGCTAAGGATCCCCGGAGTGGCAGGTGACGATGACGATGACGAAGAAGACCCTGAAGCTGCGTACTATAGGACTAGGCATGATTATGACTAAAGGGGGCGGCTTTAGTCCTGAGTGTTAGCTAGTCCCGGTTTGTCCCGGTTTTTAATATTAATAAATGTCTTGAGTGTTACCTAATAAATAGAGGGAAATGCCTATATAAAGAGAGGGTTCATCTTTAGTCCCGGTTGGAGAAACCAACCGCGACTGAAGGGATTGCGGAAGACTAGGCCAGGCAACACTAATAATAGGGGTGTGTGTCGACATTATGTCGTGCGGCTTGTACCTTGTCCCGGATGGTGTCACCAATCGGGACTAAAGATGAACCTTTAGTCCCGGTTGGAGACACCAACCGGGACTAAACATGAGTCAGCACTAATAATAGGGGTGAGTGTTGACATTATGCTGAGCTGCTTGTACTATAAATAGGATCCTTGTGAGTCCAGTCCTCCAGCCAGTTTGAGGCATCTCCAAGATGGTTTTCGAGAGCAGGGACACCACTACAGCCAGTTTCAGGGAGATGCCGACGGAGCCTAGTCCTCCGGAATCTCCGAGAAACTGGTCATAGAGGCACTCCCTAATATGTGAAATTAGTTAGCTCCCATGCGTATTGATATAGTTAGAGAAGTTACAAGCTGCAAGATGGTTTTCGAGAGCAGGGACACCACTACGGCCAGTTTCAGGGAGATGCCGACGGAGCCCAGTCCTCCGGCATCTCTAAGAAACTGGTCATAGAGGCACTCCCTAATATGTGACATCACGCGTTTGGAGCTCAGATCTTAATGGTAAGTATGAATCGGTACTAAAGGCCCTCCTTTAGTACCGGTCCAGCCACAAAACGGGACTAACACACTCAAGATTGTTTGTAGAGAACACTATAAAAATGGACACATGCATGGAGAATCTCCACTCATAAAATGTTACAATTATTACATATCATTTCTTCGCGTGTGTTCCTTTCTTATCCCGTCGTATCCATGGATCATCTTCATTCATTAACATGATGCTTGGGTCATCCTTCACCGCGAAGGGCAGAATTTCATGAAACTTATCACAATCTTCTGACATGTCTGTCTTGTCCTCCACTCCCACGATGTTTCTTTTTCCTGAAAGAACTATGTGGCGCTTTGGCTCATCGTCTGATGTATTCTTTTTCTTATTTTTTCTTTTTATAGGTTTGGTAGATATGGCCTTCACATAGAAAACCTGAGCCACATCATTGGCTAGGACGAATGGTTCGTCTAAGTACCCAAGATTGTTGAGATCCAACGATGTCATTCCGTATTTCTTGTCTACCTCAACCCCTCCTCCTGTCAGCTTGACCCATTTGCACCGAAACAAGGGGACCTTAAAAGTAGGTCCATAGTCAAGTTCCCATATCTCCTCTATGTTACCATAATATGTGGTCTTTGACCCATTGTTGTTTGTTGCATCAAATCGACACCACTGTTTTGGTTGGTGCTCTATTTATCTTGGGCTATCGTGTAAAATGTATACCCATTTATCTCGTACCCTTGGAAAGTCGATATAATCGAAGATGGTGACCTAGACAACAAGTATAGCTGATCTCCAAGAGTGTTGTTTTTTATGAGATATTGCAACCAACCGCTGAAACTCTTCATGTGTTCATCTCTAATCCAAGAGTCATGCTTTCTAGGGTTGTTGGAGCATAAGATTTTCTTGTGTTCCTCGATATATGGGGCTGCCAAGATAGAATTCTGTAGAACGGTGTAATGTGCTTTGGCGTAAGAATGTTTGTCCCTACATATTATTGATTTCCTTCCTATAGTAACCTTTCCACTCAGTCTCCCCTCATACCACGATTGAGGAAGACCAATCGGCTTAAGGTCAGGAACAAAGTCAACACAAAATTCAATGACCTCCTCTGTTCCATAGCCCTTGGAGATGCTTCCTTCTGGCCTAGCACGGTTACGAACATATTTCTTTAAGATTCCATGAACCTCTCAAAGGGAAACATATTGTGTAGAAATACAGGACCGAGAATGGAAATCTCTTCGACTAGGTGAACCAGCAGGTGCGTCATAATATTGAAGATGGATGGTGGGAACACCAACTCAAAACTGACAAGACATTGGACCACATCATTCTGTAACCGTGGTAGATCTTCATGATTGATTATCTTCTGAGAGATTGCATTGAGAAATGCACATAGCTTCACAATGGGTACTCGAACATTATCTGGTAGAAGCCCCCTCAATGCAATTGGAAGCATTTGCGTCATAATCACGTGGCAGTCATGAGACTTTAGGTTTTGGAGCTTTTTTCTGCCATATTTATTATTCCCTTTATATTCGACGAGAAGCCATACGTGACCTTAATACTGCTTAGGCATTCAAAAAATATTTCCTTCTCTTGTTTGGTAAGAGCGTAGCTGGCATGACCTTGAAACCATTCTGGATGCAGGCCATCTGGGCATTTCATACGTTGATGGTCCTTTCGTTATTCCAGTGTATCTTTTGTTTTCCCATACACGCCCAAGAAGCCTAGAAGGTTCACGCAAAGATTCTTCGTCACATGCGTCACATCGATTGCAGAGCGGACCTCTAAGAATTTCCAATACGGTAGCTCCCAAAATATAGATTTCTTCTTCCACATGGGTGCGTGTCCTTCAGCGTCTTTCGGAACAGATTTTCCTCCAGGACCCTTTCCAAAGGTTACCAGTTGATCCAATTCTTTGACCATATCAAATATATCAGCACCATTACGCTCCTTAGGTTTCGTCTGGTGACATGCCAGACCGTTGAAATGCTTGACTTTCTTTCTTAATGGATGTTTGGCCAAAAGAAATCGACGATGCTCATTGTATACATTCTTCTACAATGTTCCAAATATATACTTTCAGTCTCATCTAAACAGTGTGTGCATGCATTGTATCCCTTGTTTGACTGTACTGAAAGGTTACTAAGAGCAAGACAATCATTGATTGTTACGAAAAAGAATGCTCGGAGGTTAAATTCTTCCTGCTTGTGCTCATCCCACACGCGTATCCCAGGTTCGTGCCACAACTGTAAAAGTTCTTCCACTAATGGCCTTAGGTACACATAAATGTCGTTGCCGGGTTGCTTCGGACCTTGGATCAACACTGGCATCATAATGAACTTCCTCTTCATGCACAACCAAGGAGGAAGGTTATAGATGCATAGAGTCACGGGCCAGGTGCTGTGACTGGAGCTCTGCTCCCCAAAGGGATTCATGCCATTTGTACTTAGGCCAAACCTTAAACTCATTGCGTCATCTGCAAAGTCCGGGTACTTTCTATCGATTTTTCTCCATTGCGACCCATGAGCGGGGTGTCTCAACATCCCATCTGACCTACGTTCCTCTTTATTCCATCGCAACAACTTGGCGTGCTCTTTGTTT
The DNA here is from genome assembly GCA_916181665.1 of Avena sativa. Taxonomy (NCBI): domain Eukaryota; kingdom Viridiplantae; phylum Streptophyta; class Magnoliopsida; order Poales; family Poaceae; genus Avena; species Avena sativa. The sequence goes on from OV702296.1 coordinate 17,416,455, forward strand.
CTGAATAAGCGTTTCAACCGTGGTATTATAGGAGCATACCACATCACCTTCGCAGGAACCCTCTTCTGGCGGGCTCGCCGTCAACATCACCAGGGTCATCTCGTCTAATCTTATACCGAAGTGAAGTGCATACCGGGCATGCATCTAAATTCTCATACTCCTCACCGCGGTAGAGGATGCAGTCATTAGGGCATGCATGTATCTTCTGAACCTCTAAACCTAGAGGGCAGACAACCTTCTTTTCTTCGTACGTACTGGCGGGCAATAGGTTATCTTTTAGAAGCATATTCTTCATCATTTTCAGCAACTTTTCAAATGAGGAGTCAGGTATAGCACACTCAGCCTTCCATCGCAGCAATTCCAGTGTGCTGCCCAGCTTTTTCAGACCATTTTCGCAATTTGGGTACAACAACTTTTTGTGATCCTCTAGCATGTGATTGAACTTCTCCCTATCCTTTTCAGTTTCACAATCTCTTCGTGCATCGGCAATGGTCCGACCAAGATCATCAGCGGGTTCATCATGTGTCTCTTCTTCATCCTCCCCTTCAGCATTCCCCACGGAAGTATCTCCGTACTCAGGGAAACCATGATAGTTGTCATCCTCCTCCTCTTCTTCATTGTCTTCCATTATAACCCCTCTCTCTCCGTGCTTGGTCCAACAATTATAACTGGGCATGAAGCCAGACTTCAATAGGTGGCTGTGAAGGGTTTTTGAGTCAGAGTAATCCTTCTGATTCCTACATCCATTACATGGACAGAATACAAAACCATTGTGCTTGTTTGCATCAGCAACACGGATGAATCCATGCATGCCATTAATGAACTCGCCAGAGCGTCGGTAAGTACTGTACATCCATTCCCGGACCATCTGCATTATAGTAAAAGTATATCAAAAAACATTACACAACATGATAAAATTATTACAAGTTATATTGAGAGCTTCTAGAGAATTAATTTGAATTTTGAAAAATTTACATGCACCAATTTGTGAATTGGAGAAAACAATCAACATGATAAATGTGGAGTTTTTTATTATTGTTCTATCAGTGAAAACCTCATTCCATTCTAAGCTTTGAAACTCTAAAATTACACATTTCAATTTTCAGTAACTATGTGCCTAATCAAAATTTGTTACACATATATATCAAAATCCTTCTAGCTACTTCTAGAGCATGCATGCATTTGATCCATATCTCTATACTTCTAGAGCATTATAGAGCTAAAGTAGCAATAAGAGATGAAAGAATGAAGTTCTAACTTTTTAAAGCTTTGGATTTAGGTGCTGCAAACTAAATCTTGATTAAAAAAATGGCATGAACTCGCTCGCTTCTTTGAGAACAATGGCCACCATATGCTTTAGGGCGCAGCTGGCTAGGAAGCTATATATATACTGATGGACAACTAGTCCCGGGCCGTGATACGACCCGGGACTAATAGTCCCCGAAAAGAGCTGTTGGCCCGCTCCAGCTTATTAGTCCCGGGCCGTATTACGGACCGGGACTAGAGCTCTGGTCCGGCCCAGGACTAGTGTCTTTGGCCATTTCTAGCCGTTGGAGGCCTCACAGCCCGGGACTAGTGCTAGCACTAGTCGCGGTTCATGACGGGCCGGGACTGGTAACGTTGTTCAGATCGAACCGAAGGCCTGTTTTCGAGTAGTGTTACTTAATTGTTATACTAGTGCCAATCCTTTTGCTGGCTCATTGTCCGACACCAGCCACATGCTCACTTCGGATCGTTTTCTTGCCGGACTACACATGCACCACCTAGTGTGTATGATGCGGTGTGCAATAGGGGACACCACTAGTGCAGAGAGGCCCATTGGTCCCGGTTGGTAAGCGGATTTAGTCCCGGTTACCCAACCGGGACGGGGCAATCGGGACTAAAGCCCCAACCTTTAGTCCCGGTTTCCCCACCAACCGGGACAAATGGGGGTACACATGGCGGCGTCAGAGGGAGAGGGGGTGCAGCATTAGTCTCAGTTCGTAACACGAACCGGGACAAATAACCTTCTTCCGCGGCAGAGATTTGGCCCATTTCTCTGCCGCGGCAGAGAATTCATTTTGGCACATTTTGTTGCCGCGACAGCATTTTTGCCACCTTTTGTGCCGCGGCAGAGAATTCATTTAGGTTGTTTTATTGTTTATTTAGTGTTTTGCACTTATTAATGAAGGAACCGTTATATTACACAAGATCATCATGACAATATTACATTCGATACACGGATCGAGTTCATGCACTACATACAAAAGTTGCTCTTTTTACAATCCCTATTGTCTATACACAGCCAAATAGTATTCCCCTTTTGGGTTTAGGACTTCTGCATCCAAGAATCCCGCCAATTCTTCCTGAATTGCTCGTACGTGATCATTTGGCAGAAGACCGTCCTGTAGACGTTCGATCTGATTTAAAAAAGGATTCAGCCTATATGAATGAAACTAAACACAATTTGATTGTAATTAAAAACTATAGAAATTGTTTACGTACGTTAAGTTGCTCTAAATTTCTGCCCTTCTCATCGCACGTCTGCCGGATGAACTCGCAAACATAATATCCACATAGATTGTTACCTGGTCCCTGTGTCAGGCACTTTACGAGAACATAGTTCAATCAAAATAATAATCAAGCATGATAATAACTGTATCAAAACTATAATTAAAGAAATGCGCGGATATAGCTAGTGGTGCTTACATCTAGTGCTTCAAATGTAAGCTCCTCTTTCCAAACACCCCTAGCCTTGTTGGTGAACCGTTTCCAAGCGCTGCCCGGCGAAGAAAACAAATAAAAGAAGTTATTAATTACTTGATATCATAAAATTCACGAATGTTGCCGATATATTGTCGTAATGATTAGAATTACCGCTGGAGGATCATCTGCATGTCCTTCCACTGCTCAAGGGGTTTATGTTTCGAGTCCATGACTAGTACATGCCCTTTGTCAAGTTGAATGATTAACAGAATATAGTGGAAGCTGCGAATGCATAACTAATCAATTATATACTTAACATCGAGTAAGCAAAATATAAAGTGTATAGAAGACAATAACACTCACTCGAAGTTGTAAGGAAAAAGTATTTCCCTTCTGATTTCTTGAAACCTTAACGCGTGTACTATATTATCCTCCGTATCCTGGGGGCTTGTTTTGAGATTAGCTTCATGAACCCAATATGGGTCAATGAAGCCAATGTCATAGATTTGTCCTCTGTTGCATTCGAGAATCTTCATTCTGCATATTACAGTATGATTATATACATGCAATTAACAAGGTGAGATAGCTGGAGACTAAATTAACTACAAAATTAGTACTTACAGATAATAGTCACTGATGATCGATTTGTCGAAGGCGTCTTGATTGAATAATTGAAATAGTTCATCAAATTCAATGGATATCATGTCATCCTTTTCTTTTCCATGCTGCTTTTTTGTAACCCTCAGCACTATCCAGTTAGCCCCGGCCTTTGTGGCATGCATGTACCAGTTATGCAATCTTCGCATTTTTGTTGGAAGATTGTTTACCTCCTCAGGTTTGACGAGAGGTTTGTCATACTGGTATTTATATGCTACTTCACTCATGGGGAAGTACTCTAACTGGGATAAGTACTGGGCAATACTCATACCTTGAGTAGCGGCAGCTTCTCCGTATTGTGCAACTACCTCTGGATCATACTGCTCTTCGGCCCCATATTTGCTCGACCCCACATTGGTTTGGGAAATCACCTTGAGAGGGGCGCAAGACTATTTTGCTTCTTCTCCGAGCTGGGCAACAGATTTCTCGCTTGCATCAGTACTGCTCTTCGAGGATTTTTGTGCCGCATGTGACTTGAGAATAGAATGCTCATAGTTTGATGACAGCTTTGGCTCGGGATGATGAAGAGTCTTTAGCATTTTCAACACTTTGCCTTTTTCTTCTTTGGTGCTGGGGAACTCTGTCTCTTTCGGTCGCCTTAGCTTAGCGAAAAACGCTATCGTTTCCGCATCAACGATCACCCAGTCTCCTCTTCAGTACAGTCATAAGCTCTCTTGGGAGGAACCTTTGGTACTTTTGGAAGAGGCTCTTGTTTACGTTTCGGCGATCGCTTACCACGACGCAGAGTAGCGGTACGCTTACGCTTTTTATCCTGAGGCGCCGGCGATGGCTCCCGCGGCGATGGCTGCGCTGGAGATTGGTGAGGCGACGGAGCCGGGTGAGGCGACGAAGCCGGCTGCCGCGGCGGCGACGACCTCGCTGGAGACGGGTGAGGCGGTGATGAAGATGGCCTTGGCGTGTGATTTCAAAGAATGATACATTCCTTTGGCCATAGAATGGTGACGTTTTTTGCGTCTCCTAGTACAGTCACATCCCCTTCACCTGCAGGGTAGTCAAGATCCAAAACTTCAAAGGTGGGCATGATTTCATCCACCCCGACAACAGCGTAGCCCTCTGGAACCGGACGATAGTGGTAAGTTGGTGTGGGTCCAATTGGTAATGCATAGCCGACCGCCACCTTCATTGATATGTTCACAACTTTGACATGTAGCTCGCAGTGTGTCATCTCTGTGATATCATCCACTGGGTAGGCAACGGGAGCCATCGTCGGTGCACCATCGTCATCGCCATTGTCATCACCTGGGACCTCGGTGGAAGCCACACTACTTTTTCAATTATTCGATAGGCTGGGAGCATCGAATGCAGTGTGCTGCTGAGATGGGACGGTAGTACTTTGCTCTTTAAGTGCGTTGATTTCATCTTGTTGTTGCTTTATTCGTTCTTCAATTATACGCATTCGCTCTTTCTGACTATCTACTTCAACTTCCGCCCTGTCCTTTCTCCTCTGAGGGCTTCTATCAGGATATTTCTTCCTCTCTTCGGGAAACCCAGTCCTCCATGGTTGGGAGCCTCTTGTGCCTTGTTGTAACATCCCAAAAAAAACAAACTTAGATCAACAAACCCTAATCATCAAGATTAGGGTTAACCAAAACTTTTCTAAATAAACTCATGAATGCATGTATATGTGTATGCATGGATTTTGAATTTCTTTAAAAACCACCTTGTTTGTGTGATCCATTGCTTGTATAATGTTTCTTAGGTGAAATGAACATCATCTAAAACATTTCCCACACATTCCCTAAAGACAAGTAAATCAAAACAAATATATTAAGTGAATGGTCATTTTGACCAATTTAACTCCCATGCCTACTTTGGCTGTCTCAAACTTTCAAAACCTAATAGAAAATTTTCTGGATCTTTGTACCCCTTGAATGTACTCATAACAAGGTATCAAGGCCCACTTTGTGATCATCCAGAAACTTTCAAATGCATAGCTTAAATGACAATTCAAAATTGAATCTTCTTCATATGGGAAGATCCCACTTTTTCAAAACCCACTCAAACAAGCTCAACTTTCAAAACCCAAGCATCCGCAGACTCACCAGCACCAATATAGCAAACCCACCAAATTTCATTTCAAAATTCAAAACTTGATTTCATGCGGCCATTTCATCAAACAGGTTGCAGACACAAATCAAACAAAACATCAAACACTATAGTGTGCAGTGTTTTGAGCCTAACTTGTTCCCTAGTTAGCTCACACACAACTCAGTAGATCATCTAGAAAGATTAGCCCTACACTAGCACCCCTGTGAGCTTTCCATTGTCATAAATGGTGAACAGCCGAGCACCCCCATGTCACCCCATTGTGGACAACAGTCTAGAGGAAGAACTAGCCGTGCCAACCTTGTCTGGGAGGAGCCCACCTTCCACCGCCACTCCCTGTCCCAGCCGCGAGCGTTGCCAAGCCCTGGACCACGCGCACAAGACACGCCCGGACCATGCCGAGCATGTGCCAGAGCGCCACCCTCGACCAGCGTCCACAGACCGCGCGCCGCCCTCACCGCGTGCACACACGATCACCACCGACCCAGGAGACCGCCAGACATCCCAGTTTGCCGCCCCGTGCCATACAGCCACCGCCCGCCGTCGAAGACGCCGCCTCTGCCGCTCAGAGCACCGCCCGTTCCAGACCAAACCACACCGCCCCATGCCTCGCGACCATGTCGTTGAGCATCGCCAGGAGACACAACACCGTCCCCTACCCTTGCCCATGCCATTAGCCGCCAGTAACGTCGCCCCCGACGAGCTCACCGTGCGCCCCGATGGTCCCCTCGCTCTACTATAAATAGAGGCCACCCCCGCATGATTTCTTCACACCATCTCACTCCCCTCTTCCCAGTGACTGTGCCACACCATCCTCAGAGCAAGGCGAGCACCACCTCGCCGGAATTTCACTGGAGCCTGCCGCTGCCGGAGAAGAAGGGAGCCAGCGATTGGAGCCGCCCCAGGAGAAGCCACCGGTACTAGGAGGTTCGTCGTCGTCGACTTCGTCGTTCGCCCGCCTCGCCGACCCTTGCCCGTACCCCGGTGAGCCCCCAACACCCCTCACTGGCCGCGCTAGGTTTCGTTCTCGCCGCAGTTGTCTTGCGTCGACGATGACCCCCAGCCGTTAGATTAGAACTAGATCGAACGATCCACGTTGCCCCATACCGCTTCGCCCAGCCCCGTGTCACTGATGAGTGGGGACACCCACTTGAGCAGCCCGCGGGAGCACTTTTCCCGCGCATCCCATCAATTCAAATTAAATCTTTTTCTATTTCAATTCAAAACACTTCAGCACCCAACTTCAAAAATCAACCCAGATCGATTCAGTGCACCAAATTGGATGAAACCAATTTTGTTAGAAAGGTCTGTGAATGCTTAATCCAAGCCCATTGAATTCAAGTCATTTGGATCTGTAGATCACCCATAGTAAAAATAACAAGGCAGAATCTTTTCTGCATTCAAACATTTTTCAAATTTAAACCATAAAAGCTTTTGAGTTGATTCCAACTCTCAAAAATCACATTCAACCATACCTTTCAGAATATATAAAAATATATAGGTTTACTTGCAGAAATAATGTTCGAGTAATAAAAGAATGCTTCATCAGCATTTCTAGCCAATTTAATTAATTAAAATAAAAGGGTAAAAACTTATTAAATTGTGACACCCCTTTAAATCACATTCCCATGGACTACAATATGTGGTGATGACATGTGTAAACATGATCCCATGTTTAGTTAAGAGAATATTAAATCTTAAGTAGTTTTTCAATGAGTAGAAATTACTTTTCTAAAAATAAAAAGGATTTAAACCAAGCCTTAACCTTGTAATGTTAGGGATGATGCTAGATCATCTATAGGACCCTTGTGTGTGATGATTGCAAGTAGTTAAGTATTGTTTGGTGATTGTGTACCTCGTATTTATTCATAGACGCTAGTACCGACCAAGGATACGAGGAGGAAGGAGGATACTACGAAGAGGAAGCCGAGGAGAACTTCAACCACTGCCCTGCACAAGGAAAGCCTTACTAATCAAGTTGACCTATGCAAGCTAAAACTTGCAAGACACTCTACTTTAGCAAGCCTAATACTACTAGTGAATGTGCAAGTTAACACTTGCAAGATACTATACTTATGCAAGCTTATACTGATATTGATGCAAGCTAACCCTTGCAAGATACCCTACTGATGCCACAAACCCATACTTGTGAGATGACTACTTTATGCCTTAAGCATATGTGATCATACCCACTTGATAAACAAATCCTAGTTTTATGGCAAGCTTCTTACTTAATTTCTTTATCAAAGCTTACTTAGAGTCTACCTAAGTAAATGGTAGATACTAGAAAGATATGTGAAGGTTGCATAAAGAGCATAAAATTTAGCCTAAGCTAGAAACCTTGATATCAGCCTAAGATATAAGGTTGGACTTAGTGAAACTCCACTAGTTACCACCCCTCATTAGTACTACCCCCACCTGTAGATGCTAGTGCTAAGCATAAAACTTGACCAACTTTTAGATGGGAATACTTGGTGGAAAAATGGTTAGGAAAACCTTGGAATGATGGATCATTCTATTGAAATGTTTTGGACATGTGTTTCCAAACACTTGATGATTCTGGTGATAAAAATGTTGAGGCATGAGCCTTAGCCCTTTATAAAACTGATGGTTGTCTGGATGCGATACCATTCCAATTTTAGCGTACAACCACAATACCCGAATATTGGGTAGGGCTTGACTGGAAACTTATATACCTTAGTATTAGTTCCCTCCCGGCCAAGGTCTGAGCTGAGGCTACCTTGTGAAGATTGCCCACCTATGCAGTACCCAAGATGACAATGGTCATGGATGGGAGGCCAAACGCACAGGAGAGGTGCTTATACTAGGGCGTGTAATTGAAAGGTTAGGATTGATTATCCGCATACTGAGTATGGTGAATTCAGGATTTGTTCCTGACGGATGTATCGAATGTTGTGGTGAAAGTGTACAATCTCTGCAGAGTGTCAAACTATTCGAATAGCCGCGTCCGCGGTTATGGACAGTTGGAGTGGCCATACTATTCCCCCGTCAGACCTTTTTAAAATGACTTGTGAAATGAATTGCGACTTTGACTCGACCACAACAGAGTTGTGACCTGGATTACAAGATCCCACTTAGGAGTTATAAAATTGTGACTAGCTTTGGAACTTAGTAAAGATAAACCTCGCTTTTTGCAAAACAACCCTAGAGCCTAGTGTCCTATTATCCAAAAACCCCCTTTACTTGTTAGTATTAGTTTGCGAGTACTTAAAGAGTACTCATGGCTTTGTCCCTGGATATTCCCATGGCCAGACTATGAAGAGGAGTACCTGGAGGATGGACCCCAGGAAGGTTACGACAACTAGGGTCATCTCCCATCGTCAGCATTGCATGTGACCCCGAAGATGGAGCTTCGCCTACGCTACCATTATTACTACGTATTCCGCTGCTTGTTGTTGTATTAAGAACTGGATCATGAGATCCCTATTTGTGTAAGAACTTATGTATCGTTTGTAATGGATGAAGTACTATGGTATCCAATTCTGTTATGTCTCGCAAAAATGGTAATCCTGGGATTGCGATGTATGGCATAACAGGCATCTAGGATTGAAAAATCCGGGTGTTGACACTCGTGTTCGTCCATCATGTTCCTTAATTCCAAGGGCGAGTGTGAGCTCATCATTCTCTCTATCAGGAATGAAGTCCCCATCTTTAACAGCCTTTACTGCTTTTCTCATCCTCTCGATTGGAAAGGGGTCTTATTTATGTCATATGTTATATATACACATCCCTTCCGAGTCCAATGTGCCCCCATGCCCATAAAACCAATTCCTTGCACGTTCTACCCAATCGTCTGTCTATGGGGTGATGTTTTTAGCATGCAGTTCATTCTCAAGTTTCTCCCACATAGGAATGCCAGCCCTGTAGCCACCTTGCCCCATAGTATGGTGATACTTCTTGTTAGCAGCATTCAACTTATTCGTTGTAGACATTTTCTTAGCTTTTTCTAATGTCTTGTATTTCACAAACTCAACCCAGAATGGTTTTATCGAGACATGATCAATATACCAAGTCTGGTATTTTTCCTTTCAACAATGTCACATAATATGACACCACGCGAAGGATTTTCATTGTTCGGATTTTTTTTGAATTTATTATGCCCGTTTTGAATTTTATGAATTTCTAACTATGGTCGAACCGGCGTGCATGAAGATAGGGGACGAGCATCGTTAGACCTTGCATTGGATCTCTGAAGAAACCACATATTGCGAGTCTAAAATGGTTTTTTCAAAAAATCACGGGCGATAGATCATGTACCTGTAGTACAAACCGGACCCACTTCCTACCGATTCGGTAGACATTTGTCCTTTTTACTCGGGATGGACGAAAAGGTTTGAGATGTCCCGGTTCTGAGATAGTCCATGTAAGGTGGTCTAGTATTTTAGGAAAATGGGACGGTAGCATTCTGAAACGGCATTTTGGTGGTTACTTCACAAAACGACCCGTTTTTTGCGCTCGGAAAATGGAAAAGGGCTTTTTCGTGCGACAAAAAGGAAAACTTCCTCCTGCAACATTGTTCTCCATACCAATGTCCACATGCATGCATAATATGGGCACAGCATCACAAACTATGCCGTGATTCATCACATAACATCGGTCATTTGGACCGAAAGCCATGAAACCTCAAACATGATAGTTCATTTTGTGAAGGTTTTTTCAAGACATGATCAATATACCAAGTCTGGTATTCTTCCTTTAAACTATGTCACATAATATGACACCAAGCGAAGGATTTTCATTGTTCGGATTTTCAATATACTAAAGGTTCATCTTTAGTCCCGGTTGCTGGAGGGATTTTGGTAGGCTGGGCCAGGCAGCACTAATGATAGGGGTGAGTGTCGACATTATGTCCTGCGGCGTGTACCTTGTCCCGGATGGTGTCACCAACCGAGACTAAAGATAAACCTTTAGTCCCGGTTGGAGACACCAACTAGGACAAAACACGAGTCAGCACTAATAACAGGGGTGAGTGTCGACATTATTTCGTATGTGTCGACACTATGCCGAGCTTCTTGTACTATAAATAGGCATCCTTGTGAGTCCAGTTTCAGGGAGATGACGACGGAGCCTAGTCCTCCGGCATCTCCGAGAAACTGGTCATAGAGGAACTCCCTAATATGTGAAATTAGTTAGCTCCCACGTGTATTGATCTAGTTAGAGAAGTTACAAGCTGCAAGATGGTTTTCGAGAGTAGGGACACCACTACGACCAGTTTCAGGGAGATGCCTCCGGATCCCAGTCCTTCGGCATCTCCAAGAAACTGGTCATAGAGGCACTCCCTAATATGTGACTGCTCGCGTTTGGAGATCAGATCTTAATGGTAAGTACGAATCGGGACAACTTCTTCATAGTCCCGGTCCAGCCACAAAACGGGACTAACACTCAAGACATTTATTAATATTAAAAACTGAGACTACAAAATCGGGACTAAAGGCCCCCCTATATATAGTCTCGGTCAAGCCACAAACCGCGAAAGATATCCTTCGGTTAAGCCACAAACCGCGAAAGATATCCTTCGGTTAAGCCACAAACCGCGAAAGACATGAACTAGAGTTACATAATATGAGCATGAACTTCTTGGCATATGTCCTTCCTTATGATCGCTTCAGACGTAACCATGGAGCATCTTCTTTACTTAACGGAATGCTTGGGTGAGTTTTCACTATGTAGGGCGGAATTTCATCAAACTTATTATAATCATCTGACATGTCTGTCTTGTCCTCGATTCCCACGATGTTTCTTTTCCCTGAAAGAACTATGTGACGCTTTGGCTCATCATATGATGTATTCGTTTGCATATTTTTTCTTTTTTTCGGTCTAGAGGACATGTCCTTCACATAGAAAACCCGAGATACATCATTGGCTAGGACGAATGGTTCATCTCTATAACCAAGGTTGTTGAGATCCACTGTTGTCATTCCGTACAACTGGTCTATCTTTAGCCCTTCCCCATTCAGGTTGACCCATTTGCAGCGAAACAAAGGGACCTTAAAAGAGACTCCATAGTCTAGTTCCCATATCTCCTCTATGTAACCATAGTATGTGTCCTTTTGTCCATTCTCGTCTATTGCATCAAAGCGGACACCACTATTTTGGTTGGTGCTCTTTTTATTTTGGGCGATCGTGTAGAATGTATTCCCATTTATTTCGTACCCTTGGAAATTCAATATAGTAGAAGATGGTGACACGGCCAACAAGTATAGCTGATCTCCAACAGTGGTGTCATTCAAGAGATGTGTCCGCATCCAACCACCGAAAGACTTCATGTGTTCATCTGTAATCAGTGATTCAGGCTTCCCCGGGTTTTTGGAGCGTAGAATATTCTTGTGTTCCTCGATATACAGAGCTGCCAAGGTGGAATTATGTAGAACTGTGTAGTGTGCTTTAGTGAAAGAATCCCCGTCCCTACATATCATTGCTTTCTTTCCCAGCGTGCCTTTTCCACTTAGTCTTCCCTCATGCCACGAGTCAGAAACACCAATCGGCTTAAGGTCAGGAATAAAGTCAACACCAACCTCCTCTGTTCCATATCCCTTTGAGATGCTTCCTTCTGGTCTAGCACGGTTATGAACATATTTCTTTAAGACTCCCATGAACCTCTCAAAGGGGAACATATTGTGCAGAAATACCGGACCGAGAATGGCAATCTCTTCCACTAGGTGAACCAGGAGATGCGTCATAATATTGAAGAAGGATGGTGGGAACACCAATTCAAAACTAACAAGACATTGTACCACATCCTTCTGTAACCTTGGCAGAATATCTGGATTGATTACCTTCTGAGATATTGCTTTGAGGAATGCACACAGCTTCACAATGGGTACTCGAACATTTTCCGGTAGAAGCATCTCCGGAGGGTGTCTCAACTTCTCGTCTTTCTTACGGTCTTCTTTGTGCCATCGCAACAACCTGGCATGCTCTTTGTTTCTGAACATGCGTTTCAACCTTGGTATTATAGGAGCATACCACATAACCTTAGCAAGAACCCTCTTCCGGAGGGGCTCTCTCTCAACATCACCAGGGTCATCTCGTCTGATTTTATACCGCAACGCATTGCATACCGGGCATTTATCTAAATTCTAATACTCCTTACCGCGGTAGAGGATGCAGTCATTAATGCATGCATGTATCTTTTGCACATCTAATCCTAGAGGACAGAGAGTCTTCTTTGCTTCGTAGGTACTCTCGGGAAGTTTGTTTTGGAAACTTCGGCTTCATTATTTTCAGCATCTTTTCAAATGAGGAGTCATTTAGACCACACTCTGCCTTCCATCGCAACAATTCCAGTGTGGTACCGAGCTTTGTGCTGCCGTCTTCACAATTTGGGTACAACAATTTCTTGTGATCTTCTAACATGCCCTCTAACTTCAACTTCTCATTTTCTATTTCACAGTCTCGCTTTGCATCAGAAATGACCCTACCAAGTTCATCAGCCGGCTCATCTGATGCCTGTTCTTCACCTCCTTCCTCTCCATTGTCTTCCATTGCAGTATCACTGTATTCAGGAAACATATGATGATAGTTGTTATCATCATCTTCTTCTTCACCATCTTCCATCATAACCCCTCTTTCCCAGTGCTTGGTCCAGCAATTATAGTTGGGCTTGAAACCTTTCATAATCAGGTGGCCGTGAATGATTTTCGAGGAAGAGTACTCCTTGTTGTTCCGACATTGAACACATGGACAACGTATAAAACCATTCTCTTTGTTTGCCGTAGCCACATCGATAAATTTATCCACGCCTTTCATATACCCGGCTACGCGCCAGTCACCGTACATCCATTCCCGACCGTTCATCTGCATCATATAAGTAAGTTTATCAAAAAACAAGACATCATAAATAGGGAAATGACTAATTCACATCGACACATGCATTGTATCAATGACAGAGAAAAAATAAGATTGCTAACCTCGATCGAGGGAAATAAAGACGAGAAAGCTCAAGTGCGTCTCGGACACCTTCTATATTTTTGTTCTATGAGAAATTGAACGGGATTATTCACTCAAACATTTCATCAAACACCTTGAATGCATGCATTGGGGAGAAAAAACTAGCACACCCCTCACACCTTCCACCAAGAGAAAAAACAGAGTGGAGACAGAGGGCGCTGGGGCGTTGCATTTATAGAGGGCGCGAGCATACGTCCCGGTTGGAGCCACCAAGCGGGACTAAAGGTGTGTGCCACGTCACGTGGCTGTCGCCAAACCTTTAGTTCCGGTTGGTGGCTCCAACCGGAACGTATGCCCCCTTACCAACCGGGACGCATGCCTCCGGACCCCGTGCCCGCTCGAAGCGGGACGCGTGCTAGCATTAGTCCCGGTTGGTGGCGTTACCGGGACTAATGATCTGAGGGGGCACGAACGGATGGCCTGTTTTCTACTAGTGTACGTACGTATGTTTCTCCCGGTGTCCTAATAATCTAACGCCATCCATCAAGCATTGTACCATACATAAATGATTTACTTGTCATTTGTGTAACTTTAACGTAACCTAGAAGAATCCGATCTTTTGATAGATTGGTCTCACATACAACTACAGAAACATCTAAGATCACTATAGGCAACCTAGCATTGTTAGCAACATGACGCTAGTCTTGAGTGTTTTGTGTCTTTCACATTTTCTTTTTGTAAATGCTTCATTTAGTAGAAATGGGCATTGCTCCCACGTGGTTCTTCCATGCATTCTAATAGTTGTATATACATATACCACTATAAGTATCAACAACCACAAATGCCTTCATACACATATATTATGGAATGACAATAATATGTAAGAATTTTTACTTGAAAACGATCCTCTTAACATGAGAGACAGAATCTACTTCGAGCCATCGACATAACCATGACCTGTGATCTTCCCATATCTGTCACCCCGCAGTGTTCTCTCACTGTCAGATATTTCTTCCTTGTCAGCTAAAGCATGTAAAACCATAGTAGATTCTGCTTCTTGGGCATCATCTTAGGCTTGGTTCCTCAAAACATTCTCGCTAATTTTTATCTCACTGTCAACATGAGTGGAGCTTATCTTTGCCCTTCCCCTTCCAGATCTTGTCCTCATGCATGGACAGAGTTAGCGTGAATAAATGAGAAAGAAATGGAATGAGGGAATAGGAGGAATGTGAGTGGGATGATTGTTTACCCGGATGACTTGGTTGGGGGCTAAAGGAAGATTTTTGGTTCACGCTCGGGAAAACTAGGTTTGAAACTGCGTAGTGTCATATAACTAATAAAATTTAGAGTATATATGTGGTCACCACACATTAATGAATTAATTATTGTTAAATACATTCTTTAGTAATTGGTCTCCATTATATCATTTTGTTCTTATTCCATGTAAACATGATTCAATTTTTTATTTGCTAAAAATAAATTACTACAACTAATAGGTGTCAACATTTATTATTTCCTAAAAATATCAATTTATAATATCTCGCAAAAAAGAATGAAATATTGCATAATCCTTCCATTCAAATGATTAAGACGCGTAAATTTAGTCAAAATCAATGAAATCTAAGTTTGGCTTATGTTTTTGACACATATGAACATTTAAGATACAAAATCAATATCATTAGATTCATAATAAAATATACTTTCATAATGTATATATTTAATATTATTGATATCGATATTTTATTCTATATACATTATTAAAGTTAGTAAAGTTTATATTTTAACTACATTTATATGTCATAACCATAGGAACATATCTAGTATATGATTTGATTGTAGATTATAATAAATACCCTCCGACCCTAAAATAAATTTATATATGTACTTAGGAAACCATGTTTAACTATAAAAACATCAAAAAATACACGATGACTCATAAAACATCATCTTCATATATGTGTTTTGCGCAAATGTTCGAGAAACTATGCTATTTCTCTTAGTACCAAAACCCCACCATTATTGTAGAAGTTTTCTTGTTAGCACTCACAACTAAATTAGGAAGACATGCCTACATATCATGGAACTATAGCCAAACACTATGGAACTCACAATACAATAAATATTTTCATTCGCAACAATTTGGCCCATCAGCCGTCGTGGAAGGCGTGTCTTCCGCGACGAATTTCTCGGCTCAATTATGGCCGATTGAAAAAAAAATTCCGGTTTTGCTCCCCTCTATTACGACGAAACCGCTAATAACATGGAGGAAACTCGACGTACGCGTGATATAAGCAAGACTTTCGGTTCCTCGCGTGATGTTGACTCGATGAAGTCTTTTTAGGTGTGTGGGTCCGGGAAGTCTGTGTCTCTAGGGGACCATATTTTTCGGTCGCGTCTCCCTGATTTGAGCTAGATAACGTTGCTCGATGTGTATGACGTTTAGTCAGGCTATTGGGTCTCACATGCCGGTCTCTAATTACAAGAATCATGTGTATTATGAAATTGTTTCCCATCGCTTAAGCTATCCTGTTCTGAACTTGATAGCGTTGCTCGATGCATCTGCCATTTAATCAGGTTGCTGGGTCCTGCATGGCATCCTCACATTAAAAGAAAGCACGATGGATTTTTTCCTTGGCTCGTGCCTCCCTAATTTAAACTCAATAATGTTGCTCGATCTATTTGTCGTTTAGTCACGCTGCTGGGTTCTCCATGTCAGCCTCTAATTAGAAGAATCATGTGTATGATGGAATTTTTTTCTTCGCTCGCGGTACCCTTTTTCGAACTTGATAACACTACTCGATACATCTACCATCTAATCACTCTACTGGTCCCCACATGTCATCCTCTCATTAGAAAAACATGTGTATGCTAGAATTTTTTTCCCTTGGTCGCCCTTCCGTCTTCCGAACTTCACACTGTTGCTCGACGAATCTGCCATTTATCATGCCGCTAGGTCCCACATATCATCCTCTCATTAGAAGAATTCATTGTATGATTGACTTTATTTTCTCTCGTTCCTCCGTGTTTCGAACTTGATAACGTTGCTCACTGCATCCGCCATTTTTTCAAGCTATTGTGTCCCTTATGTCAGCCACTCATTAGAAAACATGTGCATGCTAGACTTTTTCTCGCTCCCGCCTCCTTGTTTCGATCTTATGCTAAACTTATGCGATGCTGCTAAGCAACCAAATTGTCGAACCTCGTTAAGTACCATACTATCTATCCTATATTATCTGCTTTATCTATATCTGCGTTGTTGTAAGAGGTCCCAACCATTAATAAGGTAGAGATCCCTGTGTTTACAATGCTAGTCCCTGGATCAATAGCTAGCATCCACAATTAAGATGTAATATCAAGAAACAAAGGTCATTATACAACTTTATAACCAGGAATAAAATAATTTATTACATCTTACATAGCTCATTTGGCTATCTCATTACAATGCAGCAGAATATAACAATAGCATGGGGTCCTTCATCTTCAAAGTGCCACAGGCAGTCATGTTGGTTATAGACTTGTAATCCTAATTCAACACACTTCACTAACATCAAACAAACCTGCAACATAATAAGTTACAGCCACAAGGGTCAATACATTTGAATTATATTGGCAAGTGATACTATGGTAATATAGTGGTGTCTATCATCTATATGCATTTGGCTAAGTGGAGCTTAGGCTTGCTTTGCTCAAAATAGATTTTCCTTATCATTTGAAAACACTAAGCTTTTGCTTTGACAAAACTTTCCCAAGGCATCTCCCAATAGAAATTGGTGATCCTTCAACCCTTATTTAACCACAAAATTTTAACTTAGAAATTTGTATAAGGATATTCTTGATAGCTTCCATGTCTTGATTCTCAAATTGTCCTTTACCAGGGACATGGCTAAGTACTTAGATTTTACACTCTTCAGAGGTGGTGCACTTTCCCCACAAGACTTGGTTTCACCAAGACAAGATCTTTCAGAAGCCTTCCCTTAGACCATAATGGACGCGCTCCAACCTATCAATCCCCTAACACCAACTATCCATTTGGCTAAGTTATTGCAACCTATATGATCCAGGCAGAGCCCATAATGCCAAGTGGCTGCACTTGAAGCTTCTCAACATGTGACATCTCAAATCTCTTTGTTCTTGGGTGGCCATCCACAAGTGACATACATAAGGTAAACCATAGAAATGGGCCTTGTGTAACCATTCCTTCCATTCCACCCAGGTGATTCATTCACTTAGTTGTTTTATTAAACAAAACACAAGTCCTTGACTTAGAAATATTCCATAGCATGAATATATTCCACCCTTGTTTTCTACTAGCTAAGCTAAGCATGATAGTAGTAGGAATCTTAACTTATGAAATTTCTACTAAGGTTTCATCTACTAGGATTTCCCATGGCATAGTTATACTTAGCAAAAATTCCATGCAAGTCCTACTTTAGAAATATCACTAATGCATAGTGAAAATAATGGGACAAAAGTATGAAGCATCACTTGCCTTTTTGGTAGATCACATAAGTTCACTCCATGATCTTGCAATACTCACACTCTTCAAGTCACTACAATTCAATCAAGCAAGGAACAATTTCAATCTACCATTCAAGCAAACATCACATAAAATAATAGAAACAAAGCAATGCATGCAAGCATGCCAAAGATTATTTTATTTGGAAAAGTGGTTTCTAATAGGTTATAAATATTCTAAAACACATATTGTTAATTTTATATAAGTGGCAAAATCATTTGCAAAAGATTTTACATATAAACCATTTTTAAACCAAATCAATATTTTATGTGGTTGGAAATGCTTTTAGCAAAGCAATAATATTTATAGGGTTCACCAAATCCATTTTTAATTCTAAAACTTGGTGTTTGGCATCAGAGAGTTTAAATCAAAACATTTCCCAAAGGTTTTTCTCCAAAAAGTATTTTCAACAAATAAACCACATTTTTATTTGACTAGAAATGCTTTAATTCAAAGATTTATTGTTTTGCTTCACAAAATATGTTTTTAAATCCACAAGTTGGTTTCTATGGTCAGTAGGTTCAATACAATCCATTTTCCAAAGATTTTATCACAAAAATAATTTTTAGAATGAATTTTATATCCAAAATACGCCTACACAAGTTTCTGCAAAAACAACCATTTTTCCAGAAGCAATTTACTAAACAAAGTGTATGGTTGGAAAGTACTTGGTCTGCTGATTCCATTGATATAAAATTTGCAAAAATTGGACGTGTGTATCAAAATTTATGCAATTTACAAATTGGATAATCTAATAGATCAAATCATGTTTTTAAAATGAACTCTGGGCCACGTGGCTGTTTCTCATTGGACGATAACGGTTCGTGCGGATCGATCAGTACTGGCCGCAAGATCTAACTTAATCGCACGGCACAGATCGCTCATACCCTTTCGTTTAAGTCATCTATTCCTATCCACGCGATCCAGATCCAACGGTTGCTACACGTTTGACCTAGAACGAGCGGCGCTGGCGGCGGCGGCGCTCTGGCGGCGAGGTTGCCGACAAAATAGGAAGTGCGGAAGGGGGAGAATATGCTCACTGGGTTCGTCTTGTAGTGATGAAGCTCAACGTTGTCGTCTCAGGGCAGGGGGCGCATGGGGTTGACCATAATTGTTCGCCGGAGTTGTCCCTGGCGTCGGGCACGCTCGGCCGTTGTCGGGGACGTCGCTACAGGGCATGCTGGGACAAACGAATGGTGCCGTTAGATGCGTAGGAGAGTGGTGAGTATGGGAGCATCAAAGATAGGGGGCGGCGTGGTCGGATGTTACCAGTAGAGCTCGTTGGAGTGGAGGCAGACGGCAGATGCGTACTGTCGATGTCGTAGTCGAGGCTATGGTGCTCGCGCGGATGAACGGGAAGCACAGGGAGATGCGCCAGAGGCTGGGGATCACGCTCGAGATCTCTGGGGGCAGTGGGGCGATGAGGAGTTGCCGGAATTTCTCGCAAAGCTCGTAGGAGACAGGGGCAGTCGAGGCTGAAATTTGGGCAGCCTAGTGGCTCCGGTCGAGTGAGATCTGAGGGGAAAGGAAGAGGAGGGCGAGGAGATTTAACTTGCTTGATTGCTGGCCAATTCAACATGGTAGTAACGAGGATTGAAGCGAGATTTAAATGGACAGAAACTGTCGGCGAGGTTAGCGCGCGGGGTGAAGACGACGAGGTCTAGTTGACAGCGAGAGAGAGAAAGAGGAGGTGGGGTATTCTGGTCAGCGACGTTGCGGGTTCCTTCTACGGTGAGAAAACGTTTCGGGGGAGAGAGGAGAGAGGTGGGCTGCTGGGCCTGGTGGGATGGTTTGCTGGGCTGGTTGTTTCGTTTCATTTTTTTGTTCTGAATGTTTTTATTTTTCCTTTTCTATTTATCTGTTTTGATTTTGTTTAAACTTTTCAAACAACAACTTGATTTCAAACTTCAACCAATTTTTATGTATATTCAAATACTGTTTAATAGTTCATTTTAGAGTCAAATTTAGAATAATTCTTTTATTCTTTTTAGGGTCTTTTATTTATTTTATAAATAGTCATTTGTCTTTATTTCAAAATAGGTTTTAATGTGTTTTAAAGCTTTATTTGAAATCCATATTTTTATCAAAACCTATTCAGTAGGTTTTATTCATTTATTAGGGTGTCAAATAACTCACTTTGAATTATTTGGAATATTTTTAATATGATTTATTAATCATTTAATTTGGGTATTTGTCTTTATCCCAATGAAATCAAATATGGTTTTAATTCCATAAATTTTTATTTAGAAGATTTCTTTGATCCTATTTAAGTTAATTAAATAACTTTTATTCCACTTGGGTAAAATTTAAATATTTTTCTCCCATTATTTACTTAATCATTCTTATTAGAGATTTGTCTTTATTCAAATGGAAATAGAATTTGGTTCATGCCATTTTATTTAATTTGAAAATTCTTTATCCATTATTTTATTTGGATTTGGATTATAATTATTCCATTTGCTTATGTATTAGGTTAAGATTTAATTTTTTCTTTAAATATTTCTCATTAATACTTCTATCTTCATCTTATAAAATCCATATCTTTTTATTTGTAGATCCAAACTTGGTGATTCCAATTTGCAAAATCTTATTTAATATTTATTTATCCTTTTAAATATATTTAGGATTATTTGCTCATCATTTGGTATGGATTTATAGATAGGTGCTTTATTAGCTTTGGAAATTCAATTCCCTTATCTTATTAAATTCATAAGATTTTATTTATGGCTCCAAATTAAGTGAAACCAATTTCTATGGTTTTATAATGTTTCTATTTGTCATTCTAGATTATTTATAAATGTTTTTTGAACAAAATTTTATATGGATCAAAACCATGGTCTGAGAGATATCTTGGAAATGATTTTATTCCATTAGGGTTTTAGGGTTTTTTTTTATTTTCCAAGTGTTTAAATTTCCAGATGCATTTATGAAGAATGCATTCCACTTGATTTGAATTTTAATTGGATTCAAATATTAAACAAGGTTTGTTCAAGATGGGATTTTTAAGTTTCCATTTAGAAACAAAAATTTCTTTTCACCCTAAACTTCAACAATTATTTATTTTGTTTATTTATTTTTCACATTACAAAATTTGGAAAATTTTGGGATTTGACAGTTTTTTACTGAATGTATTTATGCTTCTGTTAGAAATGTTGCTTTAGATTTGCTACCAGATTGGACAAAAATGAGGGCCAAAAGAAATAATAAATGAAGAGAGAAACTGCTCTATATTCTCTACCAATTTTGGCAAAAAATAATTGTTAGAGAGAGACGGAAAATGCTCTCTTAAAAAGACAATTATAACAATAAATAAAAAAACTTCTAATTTAGGCGAGAGTTGTGCGATCTGCACTAACTAGCCAAACGCGGTCCCATATGGCACGGCCCCACACGTCATCATAACGCGTTCTCAATCAAGCAGCCCCTCATGGTTCCACACCGCACAACCCCACACGTCATCCAATGGTCAACCAGACGGCAACTGCCGTTCGAGCTCTTTGATGAGTTTTAGAGAAGAAGCTGGGAAAAAATGAGGAAAAGTTAAGCTGCTGGAAAAAAGTGAGTATACCTAATGAATCAAGGATACGAAAATAGAAATCCCTAAAATATAAGTAGTTTAGAGAACTTATTTAGAATAGAATTCTAACACAAAAGGTTGACAAATCCACCATATTAATAGCACAACCACGCACTATTTTTTAAACAAGATCTAATCTATCCAACACACTGATCATAAATATAAATACGTAGTTATGAAATGATTAACATACAATTCGAATATCATAAAATGAGTATACTAACCTTGTCATAATTCTTATCATATGATCGAAAGCTTTTCATAACTATCCATACCTTTCCACCCGATGAATCAATTTCATCCAGCCAAGCTCCGGGAGGCACCTTTCCATATCTATCACCCTGCAGTGTTCTATCATTATTAGATCTTTCATCCTTGTCAACTAAATCATGTAAAACCATACTAGATTCTGTTTCTTGGGTATCATCTTAGGCTTAATTCCCCAAAAAATGCTCGCCAATTTTCCTTTCACCATCAGCAGGCATGGAGGCTATCTTTCCCACCCCACTTCCAAATATTGTCCTAAGGCACAGACAGAGTTAGCATGAATAAATGAAGAAGAAATGGAATGAGGACATAGATAAAACCTTACAAGGATGGTAGATGAAAGTGTACCTTGTTTTCACGGTGTAGAAGAGTGATATGCTGGATGGCATGCCGAGAATAGGAGAAATGTGAGTGGTATGGTTGTTTATTCAGATGACTTGGTTGGGGGTTGGAGGAAGATGTTTGGTTTATGCCCAGGGAAAACGAGGTTTGAAACTGCGTAGTGTCGTATAACTAATAAAATTTAGAGTATATATGTGGTCAACACACATTAATGAATTAATTATTGTTAAATACATTTTTAAGTAATTGTTCTCCATTATATCCTTTTGTTCTTATCCCGTGTAAACATGATTCAATTTTTTATTTGGGAAAAAATAATTACTAAAACTAATAGGTGTCAATATTATTATTTCCTAAAAAATATCTATTTATAATATCTCGCAAAAAGAATGAAGTATTGCATACTCCTCCATTCAAATGAATAAGACGTGTAAATTTAATCAAAATCAATAAAATCTAAGTTTGGCGAATGTTTTAGACACATATGAACATTTAAGATACAAAATCAATATCAATAGATTCACAATAAACTATACTTTTGTATACTGATATCGATGTTTTATTCTATATACTTTGTTAAATTTCGTAAAGTTTGAGCTGTAATAACTATATTTATATGACTTAAACATAGGAACATAGCTAGTATATAATTTGATTGTAGAATATTATAATAAATACCCTCCGGCTCTAAAATAAATTTAAATATGTACTTAGGAATCGTGTTTAACTATAAAACATCAAAAAAATACGATGACTCATAAAACATCATCGGCATATATAAGTTTTGCACACATGTTCGAGAAACTATGATATTTCTCTTAGTCCTAAAATCCCACAATTGTTGTACAAGTTTTATTGTTAGAACTCACAACTAAACTAGGAACACATGCCTACTGTAGGGTTCACAGCATAGAAAACAAAAAATTCCTACGATGGGAACACCTACGTACCAAGATCTATCTACTAGATACAAGCAAGGAGTGAATATACATCTATAAAGAACATACTCTTGTAGACCGAAAAAGTTTAATAAGGTTGTACTCATGGATAATATGGACAAATGCTTGCCAATCTCAAGATCGAGAAGAAGTCCAGCGCCGCAAATCAGCCGCATCCGTGCTCGCATAGACGTCCAAGCTACCGAGCAACCTCCGCCTCGTCGCTCCAGCGATGCAGCGGAAGCACCAATGATGTCTACGCACTTCTATTCTTGTAGACAGTTGTTGGGCCTCCAAGTGCAGAGGTTTGTAGAATAGCAGCAAGTTTCCCTTAAGTGAGGTTTATCAAACTCAAGGAGGAAGTGGTCAAAGGTATCCCTCTCAAGCAATTCTGCAATCAAGATACAAGAAGTCTCTTGTGTCCCCATCACACCAAATACACTTTTCAGGTGTAGAGGTGCACTAGTTCGGCGAAGAGATAGTGAAATACAAGTGGTAACGGTGCCAGAAAAGATCTTCTAACGTGTTGTTGACGTGGGAGAGACTAAAGGAAAACTGAAATAAAGATGGAAGCAAGCAAACATGCAACCGATCTAGTTGCAAACGTTGTTTCAATGCTTAGAAATAGGACCTAGGGATCATACTTTCACTAGTGAACACTCTCAATAAATATATTCTCTTCATGATACTACCATGAACTACTCTCCGATTGGACACTCTAATCCATGGTAGGGCTATAACATCACTCCTCAAAGTCCGCCTTCCCCATCTAGATAACCCCATATTGTCACCTTGAGCGCTAGATGGTTCCAACAAACACCACAATTTCATAAAGACATCCAACTCCAAATATAACTTATGATAAATATATATATATAATCTAGCTTAAGTGCCACACACGGCGCGCATGCTCTCACACACATGGGGAAAAGCATAGATCTATTAAAGCAATTAAGTATCTATGTAACCTCTAGCCTAAGTGCCACCACGACGTGCACGCTGTCACTTTCACACACGTGGGGAGAGCTAGAGATCTATTAAAGAACTTGAGTAATAGAGTAGATCTACTTGATTACAATGATCATTATCACAATATGATCACGCATAGAGAGAGATGAACACATAGCTACTGGTAGAGCCCTTAGCCTCGAGGAAGAACTACTCCCTCCTCGTAATGGTAATCAGTAGTGGTAATGGATATGGCGATGGAGATTGATGGAGATGGCTCCGGGGTCACTTCCCCGTCCCGGCAGGGTGCCGGAACAGAGACTTTCTGTCCCCCGAATCTCCCCTTCGGTGGCGGTGGTGTTACGGAGGTTTTTGTGGCTTTTTCCCAGATTATTTAGGGTTTCTGAGTCGGGGGCTTCTTATAGCCGAAGGAGGCAAGGTAGATGGAGGCCCAGGGGGCCCACACCCCCTGGTGGCGTGGCCAGGGTGTGCCCATGCCACCCTATGGTGTGGCCACCCTGTTGTCCTCCTCTGTCTCGTCTTCGATATTCCGTATCGTTCAGGGAAAATATGAACTTTGGCTTTTGTCCCGTCCAATTTCGAGAATATTAATTTTTTAGCTTTCTGAAACCAAAAATTAGCAGAAAACAGGCAACTGGCACTGTGGCATCTGGTCAATAGGTTAGTTCCAGAAAGTGTATAAAAATACCTTAAAGTGTAGACAAAACATAGAAAAGTGGATACTAAACAAGCATGAAACATAAAAAATTATAGATACGTTTACGACGTACCAAGCATCCCCAAGCTTAACTCCTGCTCCTCCTCGAGTAGGTAAGTGATAAAAATAATAATTTTTAAGGTGACATGCACCTTAAAAATCAAGATCAAACCATTTGCAAGCATTGAAAGCTGGGATCAAATAACTCTAAACATGAGCATCAAACATGGAGTTCTAAAAATAAGACAAAGTAACTATGCATGCAACTTGAAAGGTTACAAACAAATATCATGAATAACAAAGCATTGAAAGACGTTGTTTGTTTCATATACAGAAAACATAGCATAGTGGCATTCAGCTTGTCCCTCATGGAGTAGCAAATAGATGTATAGGACACCTTCAAAGTTCATAAGAGTGACTAGATACAAATAGTTCATGATTAAGCAATATCAACAATATGAATAAATCAATAAGTTTTGCGAGCGGATGCGAAATCTTGTTCTTGTCATTTTGGTATATTAAACGTATTTTCCGACATCGTATGCAAAAGTTACGGCCATTTTACGGTGGCATAAATTTTTTTTTTGCAGAATAGTCCAAATTATTGTTTGTTAATTTTCCTAGAAACTAGACCACATTATCTACCTAAATATGAAAGGATTTTATTTTTTGAAGCGTTTTTCATTTTCTTTTATTTTTTCAAGGCTAAAAAGCCGATCCATGAGGGTGGGGGGGGGGGGGGTGGAGTTCGTGTAAACCACTTAGCCGTAAGTCACTAGGGCAGACTGCCCTACGGCTAAATTGACCCAGCTTCTACAACACACAGCCCGTAGAGCACTAGGGTGGAGTGCCCTACGGCTAAGTTTCACACCCGTAGCGCACCTTGACCTAGTGCACTACGTGTATGTGTTATGTGGCCACATGTTCCATGGCCCATACATAGCCATGGCTCACCACCCCCATGTGCGCCTCGCTTACGGCAATTAGCCATAGGGCACCTGTGGGAAGTGCGCCATGCATGTTTTACCTATGGGGCACTTCAACCACATGAGCCACGGATGTGCGGATTACCTATAGCCCTTTTCCTAGTAGTGGCACCCCAAGGGGTGGCCAGCGCATGGGGGATCTGCCCCCACCCCTTCATTCATGTGGGTGGAGCTCCCACTCACAAAAGCCTCTTCATTTCTCCACTCAAAATCCCACTCAAAAAATACCATTAAATTTCCACCAAATTTAATGCAATCTCTTTAAATAAAACTCCTTTTATTTATTTATTCTGAATTTTGTCAATTACATTAATGGACAAACATTCACATAAAACACCTTTCTATTATTCAATTTCACATATAGAAATACTTTTAGCAATTTCACCAGAAACAATTCCGATTTCTAGTGAAATAAATTTCTACACTTTGTAAATCTTTTCGTCAATAAACTATTTGTTCCAAATAGTGTCGGTGTGTCTTAAGTGTGTCACCCAACGGTTCATGAATAATGCGGACATGATTGAGATCCCTCTTAGATCAATAATCAGAAGCGGGACCTGGATATGCATACTGACTCCCACACATTCAACGATGACTTCTTGTGATCATGAGAACCTTTTACGCTAGAATCTTAATCCTTTTGTCTTGCAAAATATTACATGTCCGAGATTCGATCATCGGTATCTTCATACCTAGTTTGATCTTGTTGCTGACATGTACTCTTTTCTCGTTCCCGTGATATAACATTCTAGTGATCAAATCATTTGCTTGCAAGCTAACCAATGTGATATCACCGAGAGGGCCCAGAGTAGCACCGAAACCATCTTTATAGTCAACCTGTTATGGTGTGACGTTTGATGTAATCAAGATACTCTTCTAGTGTTAGTGATTGACATGATATCATGGTCTAACGATTAGGATTACTTCATATGATGTTATAGCAATATAAACACAATGACTTTGATCGTAATGATATACTTATCAATGTTTATCACATAATTCCAATAATGTTGTGACCTCATTATTAACAACATCTAATGTCCATGATCAGGAAACCTTGATCATCTTATTAATCAACGAGCTAGTTTATAAGAGAGGCATAACTAGGAACTTTCCATTTGTTTATTAAACACACATGTATTAACGTTTCTTTATTAATACAATTATAGCATGCAAAATAAAAATTTATCATATACTTGGAATATACATAATAACCATATTATTATTGCCTCTCAGGGCATATTCCCTTCACCTACATATCATGGAACTATAGAAAAACACCATGTAACTCATATTTGTATTACATGATTGCTCTTATCTATGCAATGTCACACTAATCACCTCATGCCTACACTTTTAATCACTAAAAGATACAACTGAAATCTTTTCGCATTAAAACTAGATATCCGCTGCTAATATTTATTATTCTGCTTTGCTTCTTTGATTCAACTACTACATTCACCTTTTTTGAGAATATTGATACACATGTGTGGTTGGGAGTGATGTCTCAATTCTAAAGTCTTGTTGGTATTCTTGTTGCTCCCCCTATGTCAAACTATAAATTTGGATAATACTTCCCATCGAAGATTTCAACTATCCCCTACACTTGTCGGTATTATGGGGCTTGGGTGGTAGCTAGGATTTTGCCACATGAGTCATCCTGGGAGCAACGCAAAGGCAATCTTTTCATCACCTTTCACATGCTACTATTGCCGGCGATATATGGGACCAACACTTGTGCATATGGTCATATATACCCCATCCATGACCTGCCTTCGAACTCCACTGACCCCATGAGGTGTGGACCAGCTAAACCCTAGGGGAGTCAAGATCTAGCGGATTAACAAATAGGAGGATAAAAAACTAACAATTGCATACAAGACACAACGATCTTCACATAAAATACAAGGAATCTCAAGACCTACGACTATATAATGGGAAGAGCAATGACATGATAGTGGAGATTGATCCAATCATTCACCCATTACATCCATGCCATCATCGCCATATACACAATGCTAGATCAACCTATTCTCGATGAGTTAGTCCTTCAACTTGTTGTCAATATAAGAAGTGATCATAATGTAATTGGTTAGAGAAGTTGATGTACAATCAGATGCCTAGGTTCAAGTCCTATGGACGCATATGTGGGTTAAAAAAAGGTTGTAGAGGCTTCCCCTACTGCATTTATTTAAATTTTTTTGTCCATACCAATATAATCGGAAGGAAAGAATAAGGTTTCACACATTTGATCGGGCGAACCAAGGAAAGTAGATATAAATACTT
Source organism: Avena sativa (assembly GCA_916181665.1). Classification (NCBI taxonomy): domain Eukaryota; kingdom Viridiplantae; phylum Streptophyta; class Magnoliopsida; order Poales; family Poaceae; genus Avena; species Avena sativa. Next base: position 17,444,353 of record OV702296.1, read on the forward strand.
ACATGTGGGCCTAATCTCTAGTACGATACAATACTCTTGAGGTATTTGGAAGTATGGTAGCTAAGGTAGCATCCACTTAGGACACCAAAAGTGTCTATTACGGGTCTAGGAGGACATGTCGGAGGCTTTTTTTCGCCCAATAGGTGCTAGTGCACCCAATGAGCGGACCAATTTTGCGGTTCAGATGGTCTAGTTTCCACGCGTGGGAGGTGGCCATTTATGGTAACTAGTATGCTTCCCGCTCACGGCTTCTTTCTTTCCCGTCTGAGGCCCTTACCTCCGCACTCCCTCCCTCCCTCCCCCCGGCCGCACCATTTCCTACTCGGCCGAGCCGTTTCCTGCCCCTGCTTACCGCCTAGGCCCTTCTCCTATAAGATCTCGCCGCGGTGGGTGGAGATGCCAAAAAACCGTAGCCATGAAGATATGCCTCGCCGTTACCCCACAACTTGGTCCCAGCTGAGCCATTTCATGCACACCACCTACCCATGCACAACGCCATTGGAGTGTGATGGTCACAAGGAAGAGGAGGAGTTGGACGATTTCGACTTTGAGGGCACTAGCGATTTGTAACCACTAAGCGTGACCATTGGGATAAAGGATTCGAAGGACCAGTAGCGCCAGGTGGAATTCGCCGTCATGAAGGTCGAGGGGATGGTGGCGGAGGCCGCACCCGCGCCGTGGTGAAACAGACCCAACTACACAAGAAAGTGACCCGCAAGGAGATAACCAAGAGGGAGGAGCGCGTCTGTATTGCTGAGATGCTGGCAACTCGACACTGGCGTGAGAAGAAGGAAATGTTCCATGAAGACCTGGAGGGACGAGCATCACTAGATAGAGATAAATAAACTAACTTCACTTCACTTATTCTTGATAAATAACAGAAATTTTAAATAGAGAACACCTTTCTTCAATCATATATTAATGATTCATCACATCTTACTTCCATCAGCTAATTTTTTTCTTTCAAAATTGCTTTAATAGCAAAAATAGGAATTTGAAACTCTTTTTCCGGCTCAGGAGGATTATAAACATCTTTGTCATGAAAGAGTGAAAATGATTGTAAAGTGAGGTACTTAAAACCTAGTACCCAAAATACCAATGGTAAAATAAACATTAGATAATAAAACAACTTTCAAGTTCTCTTCCCGAACCAGCTTACCAATAGCGCTACAGTAGTCCTCGGCGACGGTACCAGAAAATTATCTTGATGACTCCCATGTCGTGGTATTGTCGACGAGTACGCCATGGAGGGGTCCTCGCAGTGCGTGTTTAGAGACGTGGAGGAAGGCAGACGGTTGATGGGTATGAGGTAACACAGCTTACCCAGGTTCAGATCCCACGACGGTGGCGGAATCCTACTCCTGCTATAAACCACTATAATGGCAATACGCCAAGTTACAGAGATAGGTTCGCTGTGCGAGGTATGACTAGAAAGGCAAAGTTATCGTCTAAGATTTTTTCCCTAAAGGCTCCCATAGGCCCGACTTATATAGTCTCCAGGTCTTGGGGTTACAGGGAAAAGTCCTACACGGTCTATTACTAGTCCAGCGTGTCTTGTACTCCAAGGCTCCGGGTATGTCGGTGAATCCTCCGTAGCCTTCCTTTATCCGGCATGGGCCTCCCTCCTGGATCCATCTAACTGGGCCGCCCAGCAGGCCATGGGTCATGCTAGCAACTGTGGGCCACCCGGGTTATCCAGATAGAGGACATGCAATGAGGATACCCATATAGCATATCCCCAACAGTAGCCCCTGGAGAACTCCGAGATATTGCGTCGTCTTGCCTCTTCACGTTGAATGGTCCGTCTAGATGGATGTCGGCAAATCGTCAAGAAATATCTTGTAGTCCTCCCAAAGAACCCTGCAAGGTTTTCTTCGTCTTCAACTTTTAAGCCAGAAAATTACTGAATCTTCTATCGTACTCTTCGGTAGCCGGATTGGATCCGTCAATGCCAGAATCTTCCGATGTGATGGTTCATCTGCCCAGGACAGCTAGGGCGACGTAGACATAGGTCAGCAACGTCTCGTAACTCACACATTCAGAGAGCGCAATCATGTCCACCTTTCCCGTGCGAGCGATACGAACCGTTGGAGGCGACGGTTGGTACGTGGCAAAATTTCCGCGCACATCTCCGCACACGTCGTCTACGCGGCAACCATTCGATCAAGCTGCACGAATCTTGATGCCAGAGACCATAAACAGTAATTGCGGTGGAAAATTTACTTTTTCACCTCATTCTACTCTACATCGCCTTCTTCCTCCAGCAGGCGCCTCCTCGAGCTTCCCGCGCAACGTGGAAAAAAACCTAGCTCCCCAATCTTCCCAGTCACCACCGAACACACCCAATGGCCAGCTGCAGCTCCTCCCCTTCCATGGCAGCATCAGGCGAAGCCACGGCGAAGCCTGCGAGCTCCATCGTCATGCCCCCAAAGGGCCTGGTGATTCCCAGGTCCGCGGTGATTGAGACCACCGGCGGCGACCATAATCCAGCGGCGCTGGAGCTGCTGGAGGAGGAGTATGACTCCCACAAGGGCGACTGGCGCGGTTCGGATATCAAAAACCACCACATCAAAGAACTGATCAACGAGGGTTACCTCCCTGCAACGGAGGGGCTCACCTGGAGGCCGGCGCCGGCCGGCGAGGTCACTCCTTCTCCCCAAGTCGGAGAGAAGGTGTACCTCAAAGCGCAGATGGTACGCGGCGTCTCCCTGCCTATCTCCAACTTTTTCCTTGTTGTCCTGAATCATTACCGAGTACAGCCACAGAACCTATCCCCCATGTAACATCCCAAAAATACTAAACTTAGATCATCAAACACTAATCATCAAGATTAGGGTTAACAAAAACTTTTCTAAATAAACTCATGAATGCATGTATATGTGTATGCATGGATTTTGAATTTCTTTAAAAACCACCTTGTTTGTGTGATCCATTGCTTGTAAAATGTTTCTTAGGTGAAATGAACATCAGCTAAAACATTTCCCACACTTTCATTAAAGACAAGTAAATCAAAACAAATATATTAAGTGAATGGTCATTTTGACCAATTTAACTCCCATGCCTACTTTGGCTGTCTCAAACTTTCAGAACCTAACAGAAACTTTTCTGGATCTTTGCACCCCTTGAATGTACTCACAACAGAGTATCAAGGCCTACTTTGTGATCATCCACAAACTTGCAAATGCATAGTTTAAATGACAATTCAAAATTGAATCTTCTTCATATGGGAAGATCCCATTTTTTCAAAACCCACTCAAACAAGCTCAACTTTCAAAACCCAAGCATCTGCAGACTCACCAGCACCAATATAGCAAACCCACCAAAAATCATTTCAAAATTCAAAACTTGATTTCATGCGGCCATTTCATCAAACAGGTTGCAGACACAAATCAAACAAAACATCAAACACAATAGTGTGCAGTGATTCTTGCCTAACTTGTTCCCTAGTTAGCTCACACACAGCTCAGTAGATCATCTAGAAAGATTAGCCCAACACTAGCACCCCTGTGAGCTTGCCATTGCCATTAATGGTGAACAACCGAGCACCCCAATGTCACCCCATTGTGGACAGCAAGCTAGAGGAAGAACTAGCCGTGCCAACCTTGTCTAGGAGGCAGCCCACCGTCCACCGCCACTCACTGTCCCAGCCGCAAGCGTTGCCAAGCCCTGGACCACGCGCACAAGCCGCGCCCAGGCCATGCCGAGCGTGCGCCAGAGCGCCACCCTTGACCAGCATCCACAGACCGCGCGCCGCCCTCGCCGCGTGCATACACGATCGCCATCAACCCAGGAGACCGCCAGACATCCCCATTTGCCGCCCCGTGCCGCACAGCCACCGTCCATCGTCGAAGACACCGCGTCTGCCGCGCAGAGCACCGGTCGTTCCAGACCAAACCACACCGCCCCATGCCTCGCGACCATGTCGTTGAGCATCACCAGGACACACAGATCTGTCCCCTACCCTTGCCCATGCTAATAGCCGCCTGTAACATCGTCTCCGATGAGCTCACCGTGCGCCCCGAAGGTTCCCTCGCTCTAATATAAATAGAGGACACCCCCGCTCGATTTCTTCACACCATCTCACTCCCCTCTCCTCAATGATCGTGCCACACTATTCTCAGAGCAAGGCGAGCACCACCTCGCCGGAATTTCACTGGAGCCTGCCGCTGCTGGAGAAGAAAGGAGACAGCGATTGGAGCCGTCCCAGGAGCTGCCGCGACCATCCCTGAGTTCACCGTCGTCGACTTCGTCGTTCGCCCGCCTCGCCGACCCTCGCCAGTACCCCGGTGAGCCCCCAGCGACCCTCACTAGCCGCGCTAGGTTTCGTTCTCGTCGGAGTTGTCTCGCGTCGACGATGACTCCCAGCCGTTAGATTAGAACTAGATCGAACGATCCACGTTGCCCCATACCGCTTCGCCCAGCCCCGTGTCACTGACGAGTGGGGACACCCACTTAAGCAGCCCGCGGGAGCACTGCGCTTAGCTGGACGGCCCGTTAGAATTTCCCGCGCAGCCCAGTTATTCAAATTAAATCTTTTTATATTTCAATTCAAACACACTTCTGTACTCAACTTCAAAAATTAACCCAGATCGATTCAGTGCACCAATTTGAATGAAACCAATTTTTTTGGAAAGGTCTGTGAATGCTGAATCCAAGCCCGTTGGATTCAAGTCATTTGGATCTATAGATCACCCCTGGTAAAAATAACAAGGCAGAAGCTTTTTTTGCATTCAAACATTTTTCAAATTTAAACCATAATAGCTTTTGAGTTGTTCCCAATTCTCAAAAATCACATTTAACCATACCTTTCAGAATATATAAAAATATATAGGTTTACTTGCAGAAATATTGTTCAAGTAATAAAAGAATGCTTCATAAGCATTTCTAGCCACTTTAATTAATTAAAATAAAAGGGTAAAACCTTATTAAATTTTGACACCACTTTAAATCACATTCCCATGGACTACAATATGTGGTGATGACATGTGTCAACATGATCCCATGTTTAGTTTGGAGAATATTAAATCTTAAGTAATTTTTCAATGAGTAGAAATTACTTTTCTAAAAATAAAAAGATTTAAACCAAACCTTAACCTTGTAATGTTAGAGATGATGCTAGATCATCTATAGGACCCTTGTGTGTGATGATTGCAAGTAGCTAAGTATTGTTTGGTGATTGTGTACCTCTTATTTATTCATAGACGCTAGTACCGACCAAGGATATGAGGAGGAAGGAGGATACTACGAAGAGGAAGCCGAGGAGAACTTCAACCACTGCTCCGCACAAGGCAAGCTTATATTGACACTGATGCAAGCTAGTAACTATGCAAGCTTATACTGATATTTATGCAAGCTAACTCTTGCAAGATACCCTACTGATGCAACAAACCCATACTTGTTCCATGACTACTATATGCCTTAAGCATATGTGATCATACCCACTTGATAAACCAAATCCTAGTTTTATGTGCAAGCTTCTTACTTTATTTCTTTATCAAAGCTTACTTAGAGTCTACCTAAGAGATTGGTAGATACTAGACAGTTGTGCTGAAGGTTGCATAAAGAGCATAAAATTTGGCCTAAGTTAGAAACCTTGACATCAGCCTGAGACATGATTTTGAACCTATTTAAAACCCCACTAGTTTACCTCCCCTCATCAGTGCTTACACCCACCTGTAGATGCTAGTGCTAAGCATAAAACTTGATCAACTTTAGATGGGAATACTTGGTGGAAAAATGGTTATGAAAACCTTGGAATGATGGATCATTCTATTGAAATGTTTTGGACATGTGTTTCCAAACACTTGATGATTTTTGGTGATGAGAATGTTGAGGCATGAGCCTTAGCCCTTTATAAAACTGATGGTTGTCTGGATGCGATACCATTCCAATTTTATCGTACAACCACAATACCCGAAGATTGGGTAGGACTTGACTGGAAACTTATATTCCTTAGTATTAGTTCCCTCACGGCCAAGGTCTGAGCTGAGGCTACCTTGTGAAGATTGTCCACCTGTGCAGTATCCAAGATGACAGTTGGTCATGGTTGGGAGGCCAAACTCACAGGAGAGGTGCTTATACTAGGGCGTGTATTCGAAAGGTTAGGATTGATTATCCGCATACTGAGTATGGTGACTTCAGGATTTGTTCCTGACGGATGTATCGAATGTTGTGGTGAAAGTGTACAATCTCTGCAAAGTGTCAAACTATTCGAATAGCCGCGTCCGCGGTTATGGACAGTTGGAGTGGCCATATTGTTCCCCCGTCAGACTTTTCAAAATGACTTGTGAAATGAATTGAGACTTTGACTTGACCACAACAGAGTTGTGACCTGAATTACAAGATCCCACTTAGGAGTTATAAAATTGTGACTAGTTTCGGAATTGAGTAGAGATAAACCTGGCTTTTTGCAAAACAACCCTAGAGCCTAGTGTCCTATTGTCCAAAAACCCCTTACCTGTTAGTATTAGTTTGCGAGTACTTAAAGAGTACTCATGGCTTTGTCCCTGGCTATTCCCTTGGCCAGACTATGAAGAGGAGTACCTGGAAGATGGACCCCAGGAAGGTTACGACAACTAGGATCATCTCCCATCATCAGCATTGCCTGTGACCCTGAAGATGGAGCTTCACCTACGCTACCATTATTATTACGTATTCCGTTGCTTGAAGTTGTATTAAGAACTGGATCATGAGATCCCTATTTGTGTAAGAACTTATGTATCGTTGTAATGGATGATGTACTATGGTATCCAATTCTGTTATGTCTCGCAAAAATGGTAATCCTGGGATTGCGATGTATGGCATAACAGGCATCTAGGATTGAAAAATCCGGGTGTTGACAAGTTGGTATCAGAGCCATGCTGACCATAGGAGACCCTAGTTAGACTGGACGTTGAACCAAAAACTTAGTTTCAAAACCAAAGAAAAACAAATAATTACAAAAACCTATTCTCATTCTTATCTCTTTGATTCTTTCATAAAAATTCATGTTCCTCAAAAACTCTTGCAAAATACCTAAAATTTTGACACACTCGATCACTCTGCTAATCTACCCATCCTCTATTTTTATAGATGGACGTGAAGTAAAGCAAGTTTTATCAGTTGGGGAATGGAGGAGACCTTATCTTTGAGAGGGATCGGGATCAGCTTTCGGAACTTCTGGAGCGTCCACACCCCGAGTTCTTCGGAGCTCAGCTCAATGATCAAGGAGGAGAAGATCTGTAGTGGCTAATTGTTGCAAGTCTCCGAGGAAAGATTGAACCTCCCACTGCGGAGGGAATTCAGTTTACCTTGCGGGAAAACAACTGGCTCGATGGACTTGCCGGAGCAATGCAGGAATCTCTGTCCCGTCTGTGTGGGCAGAGCATCAATCAGATCAAGGGAACCCGCTTTGAGTTTTTGCCAAGGCATGATGCAAATGGACAACCTCTGGAAGCCCCATACCACCCCGAGCTGAAGACTCAATTGGACAACCTTAGCTTCATGATGTATGATCGTCAGCAGGAGTTGGACAACTGCCGTGACTATTGCAACCACAAGTCTGCCATCATCAAGACGAAGGATCAGACCATCGCCATGCTAGCAAAGGATCGCAAGTCTCGTCGCCGTCAACTCGACAAGAAGGAGCGCATTATTGCCCGTCTTCGCCACCGCATCTCATCTCTGGAAGATACCATCCACGAGAGGGACATGCAGTTGGAGGAAAGGGAGAATGCCGGAGAGGATCTTCGTGGAGACCCTTACTCTTATCTCAGTGATGACGATGATTTTCTGGAGGATCAGGCCATGGACTTCTTCACCAATGAGGATGATTTCTCCTTCATCGATGATAATGAAGATGATGAAGCCACAGACTCCGAGGAGTAGTAGCACTGTGCACTAGCGTAGTGAATAGTAGTCTGTCCCACTGTATCGTAGATTTCAGAGTGGTTCTTAAAACCATCTGTTTTTTCCTTGTTGTGGTGTGTGTTGTACTGTGTGCTATGAATGAATGAATGAAAAATCAAGTTACTAGAAAAATCCGAGTCAAACCTTTAAAACTTTTCAAAGACCCCAAACCTTAGAAAATTTCCCTCTTTTCTCATGATTTATCTAAATCTTCAGATGCCACGTGGAGGAAGTGGTTCAGCCCCGGATCCGATGTTGCAGATTCTGCAAATGTTGACCTCTGACCGCGAAGCTGAAAGAGCGGAACGTCAAGCCAACCTAGCCACTCTGCAACAGATCGCCCAGCTAGCCCACAACAACCAAGGCCATGGAAATCAGGACAACCATCGATCTAAGCTCAAGAATTTTCAGAATACCAACCCACTTGTTTTCACCAAGTCAGAAGAACCCCTAGACGCCGATGATTGGCTGCAAACCATGGAAAATAACTTAGAAGTAGCAGGAGTCGAAGCCAACGAGAAAGTTCTATTTGCCACCCACTATCTAGCCGGAGATGCCAGGGCATGGTGGAACAGTGTTTGTGCCATGACCGGAGGCCAGATGATGACCTGGGAGGAATTCAAGGTCAAGTTTAGCAGAACCCATGTGCCACCAGGTTTGATCGAGAGAATGAGAGACGAGTTCAGAGAGCTGAAGCAAGGACGGATGACTGTAGTGGAATACCGTGACAAATTTTTGTCATTATCTAGGTATGCCCCGGACGAGATAGACGCCGAAGCCAAGAAGAAAGAAAGATTCCTGAATGGTCTGCATGACGAGATGCAGACGTTGTTAGTCAATATCCCCTTTGCTGATATTGAAGCCCTTGTCGATTCAGCCATCCAGATGGAAGGAAAGATCAACCAAGCCAATGAGAACCATAAGCTTCGTATGATGCATCAACCAGGAACCCATCAGACCCCAAAGTATCGCCCCAACCCATCTCCAGGATTTGCCCCAAGAACCAACAGACCCCCTATGACCCGTCCAACCTATCCCAACCGTGGAAACCCTAGAACCGGAGGAAATCACAACAACCCCGGCAACTCTAGCAATTTCACCCGTGCCCCACCCAAGTTCAACACCAACAATGCTACCGCCAACACCAACACTGCCCCGAGGAATGGAAGCAATGTTGTGCCTGTCGCAGCCAAGGACAAGTCACAAGTGACCTGTTATGAATGTGGAAATAAAGGCCACTATTCCAACGAGTGCCCCAACAAGAAGAATGCTACAACCCCTAATACCAATGTCCCAGCTCAGCAACAACGTCGTGTTCAGCCAGGAAGGAGATTTGCCCCAGGAAATTCCCTCAACCGCAATGGCCGTCTTTTTCTCATGCATGCTGAAGAAGCTCAGGAAGCGCCAAACGTCGTGCTGGTTATGTTTTCTGTTAATTCAGTACTTGCAAGAGTGTTGTTTGATTCTGGTGCATCGCATTCATTTGTCACCGAAGAATTTGCCTGCACTAATAAAATTCAACCAACTAAACTGAAGCATGTTATGATTGTGCAAATCTCCGGATCCACCACCAAGGCTAGGCAAACTTGCAAAGTCGTCCCTATCTGAATCCATGGCATAGATTTTTATACTAATCTAATAGTACTCGGAACTAAAGGTTTGGAAGTAGTACTAGGAATGGATTGGATGTCCAAACATAAGGGATTGATTGATTGTGCCAAGAAAGCCATCACCATGACCAGTACCGCTGGAATAACAGTCGAGCATATATCTGAAACCTTACCTCGCCAATTCAAGTGTAACAAGAGTCTAGCCCAACCTACCATTGACCAAGTCTGGATAGTCTGTGAATACCCCGATGTATTTCCAGATGTTTTGCCCGGTATGCCGCCAGATCGGGATATCGAGTTTATCATTGAACTAATCCCCGGAACAGGACCCATAGCCTAGAGACCCTATAGTATGAACCCATCGGAGTTAGAAGAACTGAAGAAGCAACTGGATTCCATGCTAGAAATTGGACTAATTCAACCAAGTGCGTCACCATGGAGATCACCTGTCTTATTTGTGGACAAGAAATATGGAGGTAACCGTTTATGTACATATTATCGAAAGTTGAATGATGTCACCATCAAGAACAAGTACCCCTTGCCCAAGATAGAGGATTTGTTTGATCAGTTGACCGGTGCCCAGGTGTTTTCTAAAATTGATCTTAGAACTGGCTATCATCAACTCAAGATTCGTGCAGAGGATATTCCAAAGACTGCCTTTACCACCAGATATGGATTGTACGAGTATACAGTAATGTATTTTGGATTAACCAATGCCCCCTCTTATTTCATGAATCTCATGAATAAGATTTTTATGGACTTCCTGGATAAGTTTGTTGTTGTTTTCATCGATGACATTCTGATTTATTCCAAATCAGAAGAAGAACATGATCTACACCTAAGGACCATTCTTGGAACCCTTAGAGAGCATCAGTTGTATGCAAAGTTTAGCAAATGTGAATTCTGGTTACAGGAGGTAGGATTCCTCGGTCACATTGTATCAGCAGGAGGAATTGCCGTTGACCCTGCCAAAGTGAAAGATGTAGAAGATTGGCAAGCCCCAACCACTCAAACCCAAGTTCGTGCTTTTCTCGGATTGGCGGGATATTACCGCAAATTCGTCGAAGGTTCTCGAGTATCGCCCGACCCATGACCCAATTGCTAAAGAAGGACAAGAAGTTTGAATGGACAGACAAGTGTGAGGCGAGTTTTCAAGAACTCAAGAGGAGATTGATCTCAGCCCCAATCTTGATCATGCCGGGTATCACGAAGCCCTTCGATGTGTATTGTGACGCATCCAAGATTGGTCTCGGATGTGTGCTAATGCAAGAAGGCAAAGTTATATCTTATCTATATCGACAATTGAAGCAACATGAGCAAAACTACCCAACCCATGACCTCGAACTCGCTGCAGTAGTTCTAGCCCTGAAGACATGGAGACACTACCTGATGGGAAATCGTTGTGAGATTTAGTCGGATCACAAGAGCCTAAAGTATATATGCACTCAGAAGGAGTTGAATATGAGGCAGAGAAAATGGATTGAGCTAATCAAGGATTACGACCTGGACATTCACTATCAGCCTGGTAAAGCCAATGTGGTAGCCGATGCCCTTAGCAGATTGCCGTGCCGCTTGAACTCCATGATTTTAGAGGAGAAACCAAGTCTGCACAAGGAGATGGAAGATTTTCGAATAGAATTAGTAAGTGAAGGATTTTTGGCTAGCATAGAACTTCAGCCCACTTTGATCAGTCAGTTTAAAGAGGCGCAGAAGGGAAATGCTAGTATCGACGGAATCAAGCATCGTATCGGTACAGGCAAAGTACCCGGATTCACCAAGGACGAAGAAGGAGTTCTGTGGTACAAAGGACGCCTTTGTGTACCAGCAGATTCGGAGTTGAAAGAAGTTATCTTGAAGGAGGCTCATGATACCCTTTATTCTATCCATCCCGGAGGAACGAAGATGTATCAAGATTTGAAAGAGCAATTTTGGTGGCATAAGATGAAGAGAGAAATCGGAAGCTATATCGCTAAATGTGATATATGCCAGCGAGTCAAGGCAGGACATCAAAGACCCGCTGGATTGTTGCAACCTTTGCAAATTCCGGAATGGAAATGGGATTCTGTAGGAATGTACTTTATCACTGGACTACCTACTTCTAGTAGGGGAAATGACTCTATCTGGGTCATAGTGGACAGATTGTCCAAAGTCGCCCATTTCTTGCCCGTCAAAACCACCTATCAGAGTTCGAAGCTAGCGGAGTTGTACATCGCTAGAATAGTTAGTTTACACGGAGTCCCCAAGAACATAGTATCGGATCGAGGAACTCAGTTTACCTCGAGATTCTGGAAGAAAGTCCAAGAAGGTTTAGGAACCCGCCTAGATTTTAGTACCGCGTATCACCCGCAGACCGATGGACAAACGGAGCGAGTAAACCAAATACTCGAAGATATGCTTAGAGCATGTGTGCTAGAATATGGATCCAAGTGGGAAGACTGTCTGCCGTTTGCAGAATTTTCTTACAACAATAGTTACCAAGCCAGTTTGCAAATGGCCCCATTTGAAATCATGTACGGAAGAAAGTGTCGCACCCCTTTGAACTGGTCGGAAGTAGGAGGGAGTCAGATCTTCGGACCCGACATCCTATGAGAAGCAGAAGAGAAGGTTCACAAGATTCGTGAGCACCTCAAGACCGCTCAATCCTGACAGAAGAGTTATGTCGACAAGAGACGTCGAGACCTCGCCTTCAACATCGGAGATTTTTTTTATCTGAAAGTGTCGCCATTAAAGGGAATGCAGCGTTTCCAACTCAAAGGAAAGTTAGCTCCCAGATATATCAGACCTTTCAAAATTTTGAACCGTCGAGGAGAAGTATCTTATCAACTGGAACTACCTGAAGAGATGTCAGCTGTGAACAATGTGTTCCATATCTCATTACTTCGCAAATGTCTCGAAGTCCCCGAGAAGACCGAAGTGTTCAAGAATATCGATCATTGGACCATAGAGATCAACAATGACCTGACCTATCCCGAAGTGCCCATCCGCATTTTGGAAGAAGCTTTTCGAACTACCCGAACCCGAAGCATCAAGTTTCTCAAGATTCAGTGGAGCAACCACACAGAAGAGGAAGCTACCTGGGAACGCGAAGATCACATCAGGACGGAGTTTCCCGATCTCTTCCAATCCTAGGTCATCTTTTCGTCCTTTTTCAAATCTCAGGACAAGATTTTCTTTATGGGGGGAAGGTTTGTAACATCCCAAAAATACCAAACTTAGATCATCAAACACTAATCATCAAGATTAGGGTTAACAAAAACTTTTCTAAATAAACTCATGAATGCATGTATATGTGTATGCATGGATTTTGAATTTCTTTAAAAACCACCTTGTTTGTGTGATCCATTGCTTGTAAAATGTTTCTTAGGTGAAATGAACATCATCTAAAACATTTCCCACACTTTCCTTAAAGACAAGTAAATCAAAACAAATATATTAATTGAATGGTCATTTTGACCAATTTAACTCCCATGCCTACTTTGGCTGTCTCAAACTTTCAGAACCTAACAAAAACTTTTCTGGATCTTTGCACCCCTTGAATGTACTCACAACAGAGTATCAAGACCCACTTTGTGATCATCCAGAAACTTGCAAATGCATAGTTTAAATGACAATTCAAAATTGAATCTTCTTCATATGGGAAGATCCCATTTTTTCAAAACCCACTCAAACAAGCTCAACTTTCAAAACCCAAGCATCTGTAGACTCACCAGCACCAATCTAGCAAACCCACCAAAAATCATTTCAAAATTCAAAACTTGATTTCATGCGGCCACTTCATCAAACAGGTTGCAGACACAAATCAAACAAAACATCAAACACTATAGTGTGCAGTGATTCTTGCCTAACTTGTTCCCTAGTTAGCTCACACACAACTCAGTAGATCATCTAGAAAGATTAGCCCAACACTAGCACCCCTGTGAGCTTGCCATTGCAATTAATGGTGAACAGCCGAGCACCCCAATGTCACCCCATTGTGGACAGCAAGCTAGAGGAAGAACTAGCCGTGCCAACCTTGTCTAGGAGGCAGCCAACCGTCCACCGCCACTCACTGTCCAAGTCGCAAGCGTTGCCAGGCCCTGGACCACGCGCACAAGCCGCGCCCAGGCCATGTCGAGCGTGCGCCAGAGCGCCACCCTCGACCAGCATCCATAGACCACGCGCCGCCCTCGCCGCGTGCATATACGATCGCCATCAACCCAGGAGACCGCCAGACATCCCCATTTGCCGCCCCGTGCCGCACATCCACCGTCCACCGTCGAAGACGCCGCCTCTGCCGCGCAGAGCACCGGCCGTTCCAGACCAAACCACACCGCCCCATGCCTCGCGACCATGTCGTTGGGCATCGCCAGGAGACACAGCACCGTCCCCTACCCTTTCCCGTGCCAATAGCCGCCTGTAACATCGCCCCCGACGAGCTCACCGTGCGCCCCGACGGTCCCCTCGCTCGACTATAAATAGAGGCCACCCCCACTCGATTTCTTCACACCATCTCACTCCCCTCTCCTCACTGATCGTGCCACACCATTCTCAGAGCAAGGCGAGCACCACCTCGCCGGAATTTCACTGGAGCCTGCCGCTGCCGGAGAAGAAAGGAGCCAGCGATTGGATCCGTCCCAGGAGATGCCGCGACCACCCCTGAGTTCGCCGTCGTCGACTTCGTCGTTCGCCCGCCTCGCCGACCCTCGCCAGTACCCCGGTGAGCCCCCAGCGACCCTTACTGGCCGCGCTAGGTTTCGTTCTCGCTGGAGTTGTCTCGCGTCGACGATGACTCCCAGCCGTTAGATTAGAACTAGATCGAACGATCCACGTTGCCCATAACCGCTTTGCCCAGCCCCGTGTCACTGACGAGTGGGGACACCCACTTAAGCAGCCCGCGGGAGCACTGCGCTTAGCAGGCCGTCCCGTTAGAATTTCCCGCATAGCCCAGTTATTCAAATTAAATCTTTTTCTATTTCATTTCAAACACACTTCTGTACTCAACTTCAAAAATCAGCCCAGATCGATTCAGTGCACCAATTTGAATGAAACTAATTTTGTTGGAAAGGTTTGTGAATGCTGAATCCAAGCCCGTTGGATTCAAGTCATTTCGATCTATAGATCACCCCTGGTAAAACTAAAAAGGCAGAAGCTTTTCTGCATTCAAACATTTTTCAAATTTAAACCATAATAGCTTTTGAGTTGTTCCCAACTCTCAAAAATCACATTTAACCATACCTTTCAGAATATATAAAAATATATAGGTTTACTTGCAGAAATATTGTTCAAGTAATAAAAGAATGCTTCATAAGCATTTCTATCCACTTTAATTAATTAAAATAAAAGGGTAAAACCTTATTAAATTGTGACACCAATTTAAATCACATTCCCATGGACTACAATATGTGGTGATGAAATGTGTCAACATGATCCCATGTTTAGTTTGGAGAATATTAAATCTTAAGTAATTTTTTCAATGAGTATAAATTACTTTTCTAAAAATAAAAAGATTTAAACCAAACCTTAACCTTGTACTGTTAGAGATGATGCTAGATCATCTATAGGACCCTTGTGTGTGATGATTGCAAGTAGCTAAGTATTTTTTGGTGATTGTGTACCTCGTATTTATTCATAGACGCTAGTACCGACCAAGGATACGAGGAGGAAGGAGGATACTACGAAGAGGAAGCCGAGGAGAACTTCAACCACTGCTCTGCACAAGGCAAGCTTATATTGACACTGATGCAAGCTAGTAACTATGCAAGCTTATACTAATATTGATGCAAGATAACTCTTGCAAGATACCCTACTGATGCAACAAACCCATACTTGTTCTATGACTACTATATGCCTTAAGCATATGTGATCATACCCACTTGATAAACCAAATCCTAGTTTTATGTGCAAGCTTCTTACTTTATTTCTTTATCAAAGCTTACTTAGAGTCTACCTAAGAGTTTGGTAGATACTAGACAGTTGTGCTGAACGTTGCATAAAGAGCATAAAATTTGGCCTAAGTTAGAAACCTTGACATCAGCCTAAGACATGAGTTTGAACCTAGTTAAAACCCCACTAGTTTACCACCCCTCATCAGTGCTTACCCCCACCTGTAGATGCTAGTGCTAAGCATAAAACTTGATCAACTTTAGATGGGAATATTTGGTGGAAAAATGGTTATGAAAACCTTGGAATGATGGATCATTCTATTGAAATGTTTTGGACATGTGTTTCCAAACACTTGATGATTTTTGGTGATGAGAATGTTGAGGCATGAGCCTTAGCCCTTTATAAAACTGATGGTTGTCTCGATGCGATACCATTCCAATTTTATCGTACAACCACAATACCCGAAGATTGGGTAGGGCTTGACTGGAAACTTATATTTCTTAGTATTAGTTCCCTCACGGCCAAGGTCTGAGCTGAGGCTACCTTGTGAAGATTGTCCACCTGTGCAGTAACCAAGATGACAGTTGGTGATGGTTGGGAGGCAAAACTCACAGGAGAGGTGCTTATACTAGGGTGTGTAATCGAAAGGTTAGGATTGATTATCCTCATACTGATTATGGTGAATTCAGGATTATTTCCTGACGGATGTATCGAATGTTGTGGTGAAAGTGTACAATCTCTACAGAGTGTCAAACTATTCGAATAGCCGCATCCGCGGTTATGGACAGTTGGAGTGGCCATACTGTTCCCCTGTCAGACTTTTCAAAATGACTTGTGAAATGAATTGAGACTTTGACTCGACCACAACAGAGTTGTTACCTGAATTACAAGATCCCACTTAGGAGTTATAAAATTGTGACTAGTTTCGGAATTGAGTAGAGATAAACCTGGCTTTTTGCAAAACAACCCTAGAGCCTAGTGTCCTATTATCCAAAAACCCCTTACCTGTTAGTATTAGTTTGCGAGTACTTAAAGAGTACTCATGGCTTTGTCCCTGGCTATTCCCATGGCCAGACTATGAAGAGGAGTACCTGGAAGATGGACCCCAGGAAGGTTACGACAACTAGGATCATCTCCCATCGTCAGCATTGCCTGTGACCCAGAAGTTGGAGCTTCGACTATGCTACCGTTATTATTACGTATTCCGCTGCTTGAAGTTGTATTAAGAACTGGATCATGAGATCCCTATTTGTGTAAGAACTTATGTATCGTTGTAATGGATGATGTACTATGGTATCCAATTCTGTTATGTCTCGCAAAAATGGTAATCCTGGGATTGCGATGTATGGCATAACAGGCATCTAGGATTGAAAAATCCGGGTGTTGACACCCCAATAGCATGTTAGCGCTCAGCAATTACATGGCACTCTGCGAGGGGTATTTAGGGAGTAGGCCTAGGCTAGATCTCTTCATATATTTCTTTACCGTCAAGCGCGAAGCCGTAGCCGGCAAGGATAAGCTCAAAAATTGTGGCACTGTTAGTTTTAAGATCCGACCTGGCCGGCGGTTCCCCGACATCGTCGGCCACGAGTCCTGCAAGAAATGGCAGCATACTTACTTCTACAGCCCAGATATCCCTCTGGTCGGCTGAGAAGTAACGTACCCGAACTTCGTCGATGGAGCTGCCGCTGAAGCCCCGACATGGAGATCCCAGGACTCCCTTCCCTCCGACATTGATGCTTCTCGCGCTATAAGGCGGATAGAGTGGTTCGTGGAGACGGGTCTGACCGGATTGGACGTAGCCATGTGCTGTTTCGTCAGGCTGGTCCAGCCTCTGCAGCACCGCTTGAAGCTGATGCACGAGTATACCAACGATAGAAGGGATAGCCTCCGCATCTCCGAGGACAACTTCGCGAGCGAATCCGTCCGTCAATAAGATTCGCCTCAAGGACATCGTTAAGGTGAAGGATAGGAAGCGTGGCTTCACCATCACCTACGACATGTTCGTAGAGAACAAGTGCCCAAAGGTACCTGTTTATCTTCCGTGTATGACATATATTCCAGTTCTTCCGTCTAGCCTTTACCTTCTCATCTAACACGGTGGATTTCACTTAACAGCTCAGCGATCTAGAGGAGGATAGCAAGGCTGTCCAAATCTACGATCCAAAGATGAAGGAAGTCACGGTCGTGTCCGAGGACGAGGTCCCGTTGGCGCGAAAGAGGAAGAGCTCCACCTCTGACGCTGCCGACAGAGGCAAGAGAAAGAAGACGGAGGGTGGAGCCTCCAAGAAGTCCACTTCCGCCCTTGAGGCGGAGAAAAGAAGAGTTACCGGGATCCCTTTTGCCAAAGCACCCCCTGTTGTGTAAGCTTCTTTCTCTCTGACATTGTCCAATGTTTGTCTTGCTCCTGTACTTATACTTTTTTGCACGTTTCAGGAAGAAAGCCATCACCAGCCTGAACAAAACCTCCAAGACTTTGGGGGCTTCTAGAAATATCAAGGATATGTTGCACCGTGACGTCCACCACGCATCTCCCGCCATCGCCCCTGCTACACCCAGTGTCAAGCCCACACCAACTCCGACAAGTTTCAAGTCAAGACGTGGAGTTTGCCATTGCCGACGAGCAAGCAACACAAGAGAGCGCCACAATGCAGATGGCTGAAGCTCCGGCTAAGGATGTCATCTGCACCCAAGGCAACCATAGAGTTCCCGAAGATAGTCTACCCGGCGCTTACGCCGAGTAGCTCTGCTTTGGCTCCTCGTGCAGCGCCAACATATCCGACATGCGGTCTTGAGGAGCTTCTCTGTCAAGCAAACATCCTGTGAGGAAATAGCCTCTCCTTCGGCAAATTTCTTGCCGAGAGCGCTACAAACCTCAAGATCATCGCACTTGTAAGTTTTATATGCCTGGTGCATTTTTTATGAGTATCCCACTGTAGCCCCCGAGGATTTAGACGGAAAACCATAGGCTTTTGCATCTTAATTCTCTAAGAGTGACTAAGCTAGAAAACTTCACACTGTAGCCCCCAAGCATATAGTTTGAATGAATAATTCCGACTAGATGCTTTCAGAGTAGCATACGTAGTGTTTGTAAATTTCAATACTATAGCCCCCAAGTTTCTAGTTGTAACTAAATTAGTTCCGACTAGATACTTAAAGAAAGACTAAGCATACACCTGAGTTAAAAAACTTTATACTGTAGCCCCCAAGCTTCTAGTTGAAAACTGAATTAGTTCCGACTAGATGCTTAAAGAAAGACCAAGCATATTGCTAAGTTAAAAACTCTCACTGTAGCCCCCAAACATCTAGGTGGATAATTATCCGGCTAGATTCTCCAAGTAGACTAAACAGCTTCAAATTTTTATTTCCACAGAATGAGAATGCTCGGAGAGGTGTCGCCAAAGAGAAGTTCCACAAGCTGCCCGGCGACTTGGAAGCAGAAAAGGGTAAAACTGCCTACTTGAAGGAACAGATCATCAAGAGCAAGAATTTGTTTTTCCTTTCGATTTCTGGCTTCGACTTGGTCTTGCGCCAACATTCTCCAAGTACTCACTGTGTACTTGTTATTTCTCCAACTGGCAGAAGCCATTGCCAAGGCCAAGGATATTGTCGAGCAATCCAAGCATATTGAGTTGCTGGATAGCGAAAACAAGATCCTTAAACAGGAGAGGAAGGATATGCTGAAAATGCATGAAGATTCCATGAAAGTTCTGCAGGATTCCGCCAATGAAGAGATGAACCGCTTGAAGAAGGAGATTGAGATGCTAAGAGAGCAGAACAAAGCTGCTGAAGAGCATAATGACCGCAATCTCGAAGCATACAAGATCCTCCGACAAGAACGGGGTTCTATGGCGGAAACTCTCCAGCAGGAAGAACTTAGCATCTTCAGTAAGTGATTCTCCGCCTTGTACTTATGTAAGTTGGATACTTTGAGCTTTTTTGAACTCATGCGTTCCTTTGTCGGAAATCTGCAACTCCTATTGGGTTGACCCAATCGCCTCCTCCGCCAAAAGAATGCATGATCCTTGCCGGCAACTTTATCAAGACCGCCATCACGCAAGCCAAGGAGATAGACAAGCACCTCCAAATCAACATCAAAGCGGTGGATTCTGTGGCGAAGTTCTCGGAGATCTTGCGCCGAGCCTCCAAGCATATTATAAGCTGGAAAGCTTC
This sequence comes from Avena sativa, assembly GCA_916181665.1. Lineage (NCBI taxonomy): Eukaryota > Viridiplantae > Streptophyta > Magnoliopsida > Poales > Poaceae > Avena > Avena sativa. The sequence goes on from OV702296.1 coordinate 17,463,885, forward strand.
ATGTACATGGGCTGGCGCAAGGATGGCGCTGTCAATGGTCAAGGCACACTACGAAACTGCCGACCTCGATACGGTGACCTCTGGCATCCCCGACGTGGACGACGATGGCCAAAAGGTTGACCATGAAGCTATCTTGGCATCGCTCGCGGGTTATGACACCAGAGTCGCCGAGTTGGTCGACCAGAATGTCTTTGTGCCCATGAATACCATCTATGGCGGCAGCCAAAGCTCCTCCGAGCCCCTTAACACCGCCGACTTTGAAGAAGATGACTCTCCTGCTGCGGATGATGCTGCTTCCAAGTCGCCTGCGCTAGAGGAATAAAAAACAACTTGTAATATTTGTTTCCTCTGGAAATTATATGCGAAGAAAACAATGTATTAACTTAAGGCGGAGAACAATAGTCGTTATGTCCTGCTACTTAAGAACTATCTCCACATGTATATATTTTTTAAGCAAGTGCTGGCTTATCCATTACTTTGCTTTTTATTCTTGACTTTTCGTGAGTCGGAAGACTGGTTGTCGGAACTATGCGCTCAAGTGATGATACCCAGTGGCACCGTCAATAACCTAAACACAAAATCACCGACAATTAGTGCCGAAAGTCACTACTCCGGAATCCACATAAAAACGACGAAGAATGTGTAGACCAGAAAACTTAAGCTAACGCCTATAGGCGGAATTTTCACAAGTGCAATCGCAAAGCTTGTGCATAAAGATTTATACGATCCAAAGGAGGTAAAAGACTTAGAAATATGAGTGAACCAGAGAGCTTTATTTCATTGATCATATAAGAGGTACACAATTGATAAAAAATGCTAAGTGTAGAAAGGACGTAGCTGTGATATGTTCCATGGCCGATCAAGCTCCGGGTAGTCATCATCCGGGTCATGTCGCTTACACTTATGATCCTCGTTGGGTCTATCCTCAAGTTCACGGTTGTCAACGAGGTAGTAAGACCCATTGAGTAGCGCCTTGCTTATGATGAACGGTCCTTCCCATGGCGGGGATAATTTGTGTGACTTCTTCTGCTTAAGTCGGACCATCAAATCCCCCTCTTTAAACGAGCGATGCCGTATGCGGCGACTATGGTAGCTATGTAGCTTCTGCTGGTAGATGGCAGATCTTTGGCATGCCAAAACGCGCTCCTCCTCGAGAAGGTCCACATCTAGGCGTCTGGATTCTTCAACGTCATCTTCGTCGTAGGCGGCAACTCTAGGTGCATCATGAAGAATGTCAGAAGGCAGGATGGCTTCTACTCCATATACCATGAAGTAAGGGGTGTAGCCGGTGGATCTGTTGGGTGTAGTTCGTAAACACCATAGCACAGATGGAAATTCTTCCACCCAGGCTCCAGCTGCTCTATGTACAGGTGCCTCAAGACGTGGCTTCATTCCCTGCAGAATTAATCCATTGGCCCGCCCAACTTGACCATTGGATTGTGGGTGTGCCACAGATACAAGGTCAAGTCGGATGCCCTTCTCCCAACAATAAGCTTCCACTTCTCTGAGTGACAAGTTGCTGCCGTTGTCGGTGATTATGCTATGTGGGAGACCAAATCTTACCACTAGATCCCGGACAAACCTAAGGGCAGTTGCTCCATCAAGCTTTCTAATGGGTTTAGCTTCTATCCATTTGGTGAATTGATCAACTTCTACTAGCAGATGCGTAAACCCTCATTGTGCCGTTTATAATGGTCCCACCATGTCTAGCCCCAGACTGCAAACGGCCAAGTTATTGGTATTGTTCGCAATTCTTCAGCTGGAACATGTTGTTGTCGGGCATAATACTGGCATCCCATGCATGTCTCAACTAGCTTGTCGGAATCCTCCTTGGCGGTCAACCAGTAGAATCCTTGCCGGAAGGCTTTCGCGACCAAAGATTGGGGAGCGGCGTGATGCCCACAATCTCCGAGATGGATTTCACGTAGGATTTCAATACCTTCTTGCTGGGAAACACACTTAAGGTATACACCAGTAGTGCTTCTTTTGTAGAGCTGTCCATTGATTATGGTATAGCCCTTTGCTCGACATACTATTTGCCGTCTTTCAACTTCGTCGTTGGGCAAAGTTCCGTGTTCGAGATACTTCATGAACGGTTTTGTCCAAGCCGGAGGGACCTTTGCCACTATGTGGACGAAAGAGTCTACTCTGTCCGGGTTGTCGATGTCTTCTCTCTTCACAGATGGTGTCCGTAGATGCTCCAGGAAAACTCCAGGAGGAATTTGCTGGCGCCCTGATCCAAGATTAGAAAGTAGATCAGCCGCCTCGTTTTTCTCCCTAGGTACATACTTGACCTCGTAGCCTAAGAAGATCTAGGCTATCTCGTCCACTTCATCTCGATATGCCGCCATCATAGGTTTTCGCGCATTCCAGGTGCCACCCACCTGCTGGGCAACCAAGTCGGAATCTCCATAACAAACTATGCGCTTGATGCCAATATCCTTGTCTACACGTAGTTCGTGAATGAGTGCTTCATACTCCGCCATGTTGTTCATAGCCTCGAAGTGGATCTGCAGAACGTAGTTTAGCTTTCCTCCGGTTGGTGACTATAACAGCACACCAGTCGCCGAGCCGTTGAGTAACTATGATCCGTCAAAGTGCATCACCCAATATTCTGGCTCTGGTATACGAGTAGCATCAGGCATCTCCGTCCAATCTGCGATAAAATCCGCCAAGGCTTGTGACTTGATAGCGTCGCGTCTTTTGTAGGTGATCTCGAAGGCGGCAAGTTCAATGCTCCACTTCGCGACCCTTCCTATAGCGTCGCTGTTGTTGATGATTTCGGACAATGGAGTTTTGCTCACCACTGTTATGGGGTGCTCCTAGAAATAGTGCCTCAGCTTCCGAGAAGCAAGGAATACTCGATAATCTATCTTTTGGTAGTGCGGGTAACGTTGCTTGGACTCCGTCAAGACCTCGCTTCCATAGTAAACTGGTCGTTGAACTCCGTACTCATAGCCTGATTCCTTCTGCTCTACCACGACGACGATGTTGATTACCCGGTTGGTGGCCTCCATGTAAACTAACATAGGCTCCCCAGGCTCGGGTGCAACAAGGATAGGCGCTGAGGAAAGTATCTCCTTGAGCTGCTTCAATGCTGCATCTGCCTCGTCCGTCCATGTGAATTTGTCCGCCTTCTTCATCAACTTGTACAGCGGCAGAGCCTTCTCTCCAAGTCGGCTGATGAATTGACTAACTGCTGCAACGCAACCTGTTAGCCATTCACTATCCTTCAGGCATGTCGGATGGTTTATGTTTAAGATGGCCTTGCTTTTCTCCGGGTTGACCTCAATACCATGCTGGGAAACGATGAAGCCCAACAATTTGCAGGGTGGAACCCCGAAGACGCACTTCTTAGGGTTAAGCATCATGTTGTATTTCCGGAGATTATCAAAGGTTTCTTTTAAGTCGGAGATTAAGTCGTTTGAATTCTTAGACATCACCGCTATATCGTACACATAGGCGTGAATGTTCCGACCAATTTGGTCATGCATGCAATGTTGCATTGTCCGCTGGTACGTAGCACCTGTGTTTTTCAGCCCAAAGGGCATCGTAACATAGCAAAACGTGTCGTAGGGTGTAGTGAACGAAGTGGCCAATTGATCCGACTTCCTCATCTTGATCTGGTAGTATCCTGAGTATGCATCGAGAAAACACAAAAGCTCTGAGCCAGCCGTCGAGTCAATGACTTGGTCAATGCGAGGCAAAGCAAACAGATCTTTGGGACACGCTTTGTTCAAGCCAGTGTAATCAACGCACATTCTTAATTCAATGGTTCCCTTTTTGGGGACAAGTACAGGATTAGCCACCCATCGGGTGTGAAGGACTTCTCGGATAAATATAGCTTTAAGTAACCTAGCTATCTCTTTGCCAATGGCGCGTCTCTTCTCATCTCCGAAGCGTCTTAGAGGTTGTTTCACTGGTTTACATTTTGGATCAATGTTTAAGCTATGTTCATGTTATCGCCATATTTTGGCCAAAGGAGGAGTTGGGCCGCAATCAAGATGGGCTTAGAAGATACGTATAGGCAACATGTTGTTGAATCGGCCTCGTGCGTTGATTTGGGATAAATTGCCCGTGTATCTTATATTGTAATAGGTTCCGTTTCGATTTAGGTAAGAGATAGAGTTGTAGAGTTATTCCAAAGATAGAAAGTCTCCGGACTATAAATATGTACCTAAGGTTATTGAGAAAAGGAGGACAATCACGTTCACAACAAACACAATCTCGGCGCATCGCCACCCCTTGTTTCTAGGGTTTTTCTCGGGTAAGTGCCATGCTGCCTAGATCACATCTTGCGATCTAGGCAGTATCTACTTATGCGTTATTTGGTGTTACTCGTACTGAAGCCTTGTTGATGGCGAGTAACACTATTATCATAGATTTGTTTGGGTTAGCATCAGTACTTTTCGCTATGATTGTTTAGTTATGCTACCTCTAGCTATCTCGCCGCCTTTGCACCTTTTCCCGGGTGTAAGGGTGGCATCTTGCTTGATCTTTATTTAAGTCGATTTGATCTGTTATAGTTGTGCCTTGTTCTCCAAGGTTTAGTTTGATATCCACATGATCAGGCCTTGCAAACGGGTTGAACGATCCAGTAGTATGTAAGATATGGTTTACCAATCCGAGAGGAGTTGTTCCGGGAATTGACGTTACGTTGGTTTTTAGGCCTTCTCTAGGATTAGTTTTCTATCATCTTTTGTATCTACCAGGCTCAATTACGTGTAGGATGTTCCAATCATGTAGTGAAAACGTTAAACTGTCGTAGATCGATTTAACTTGTATTGATGAAGCAAAACCCCATGTTATCATAGATCTAATGCAGAACCATGGGATAATCGGCTCTAGGAGCCGATTCACAGGGAAACCTGGGAGCCGGTTACGGCTTGAATTTTACGTATGTTTGTTTGCCATGCAGGAAACCAATCGAAGCAATCTTTCACCTTCCTGATCAGGTATAGGTCAGGTGGCACGCCCTCGAACCAAGCCAGGACGTGTGCCGGAGTTTTGCGGGCCGTTGCCCGAGGGACCAGGGCCCACCAGCAGTCCTGGGAGCCTCCCGGCTCTCCGTGTTGCCCGTCGCTGCTCGCCGGTGGGTTTTGGTAGGCAACACATTCTGGCACGCCCGGTGGGACCTTCAACAACGTCTACATCAACATCCGACGCTGCAATGGAGAACAGACCAGTCACGTACGACGAGCTGCCTGAGGAGCACAAGGCGAAGTATGATGACGTCAAAGCTCTCTTCGAAGCCGATCTCATCGGCTCTTTTGAGAGGACTCGTAAGCATGGCATCAGATGGAAAGGGTTCTCACCCGAGGGTGCTCTTGACGAGGTGGATCTGTCTGTTCCTTCAGAGGAGCGCACCAGAGCTCTGCGACAGGAAGTCAACTACATGGTGGCCCATTCTCTTCACCGCCATTCTGAGAGCCTGGTGAACGCTTTCGAACGGATTGCAGTTCGCGTAGTTCAGGAGATCATGAAACATCAGTACTCTCCGTCGGGGCCTACGTTGGGGACTCACCAGGGAGAGAGAGCGCTCCAGACTAGGCCACAACTGCCATTCACGCTTGCAGCTCCGGAGCCACCAGGGGCACCGGCGTACGTCGTCTACAAGGTCGGAGGTGACCCTGGCGATTGCCAATTCCTGTGCGAACCACCTAAAGAAGTCCCACATGGATATGTGTGCACCTACGTGCCGGACTGCAACAACTTGACGCGCACGAACCAGATTGCAACCGCAGGGATTGCTGGGACAGGAGTTTCTGGAGCAGGGGCTTCGGGAACAGGTGTTTCTGGAGCAGGAATCTCTGGGATGGACGCCGACAAACAGGCGTGGCTAGCCAAGTATGCTACTGGAACGAGTCATGAGAATCTAGCCCCTGCAGCCCAAACAGTGGAGCAAATCCGTACCATCTTGAGAGACCAGTTCGGCTTCGTGCCGAAGAGAAGGACAATCGGCTATTCAAAGCCGTACCCCAACGAGTTTGACCTGATTCCGCTGCCACCCAAGTATCGGCTCCCTGAGTTCTCAAGGTTTAGCAGGTCAGAAGGGTCGAGCTCGATCGAGCACGTGAGCCGATATCTGGCACAGTTAGGCATGATTTCAGCATCGGATCAGTTGCGCATAAGGTTCTTTGCGCAATCTCTGACAGGACCAGCTTTTGGGTGGAACACCTCGCTGCCACCTGATTCGATCCAGACCTGGAAGCAACTGGAAGAGCAGTTCCACATTCATTATCATTCAGAGGCTACCGAGGTTGGCATTGCAGACCTGGCACAGGTGCGGCAGAAGCGGGGAGAAACTGTAGCCGAGTACATCCAGCGCTTCAGGACTGTCAAGAATCGATGTTACTCAGCTCGTTTAACTGAAAAAGAAGCAGTCGAGCTGGCAGTGTTGGGTCTCTCAGCACCTATCAAGGATCTGGCTTTCCAAGTAGAGTACAACTCATTGGCGCACATGGCCCAGAAGCTGACGATGTATGAACAGCGCCACCCTGAGTTGTACCAAGACAAGTTTAAACGTCCGATAGGCCTGGTCGATACAGAAGAAGAGGATCCTACGCAAGACCAGGAGGTGGCCGTGGCTGAATGGGCTCGGGGGGCAGATCCTGTATCCTGCAAATGGGTGAAGCAGCAAGGGCCTGCAAAAGGGTTCGACTTCGATGTGAGCAAAGCTGAGCAGATATTCGATTTACTGCTGAAAGAAAAGCAGCTGAAGTTACCCGAAGGCCACAAAATCCCTATGGCTCAAGAGATGAACGGAAGACCATACTGCAAGTGGCATCACTCGTTCACCCACACCACCAATGACTGCAAAGAGCTACGTCGCCAGATCCAAACGGCGATAGAGCATGGCCGGCTGATCCTGGGGCAATTCGCCATGAAAGTAGACACCAACCCGTTTCCCGGCGTCAACATGGTAGAACACAGCCACTCCACGAGGCGCCAGTTGGATTTCTCGTTCGATGTCAACATGGCAGGGCCTGTGTACCACCATGGCACGTACAAGGAGGAAGGCGGTCGCTCTCGGGGCAGAGAAAGAGAGGAGGCTGGTCCACGCGACCGGCCCAGCTACGATGACAGGCGGTATCTAACTGAGGAACAGGTGAGGAGCGTGCGATATCAGAAGCCACATTCCACGCATCTCCTTAACAAGTATGAGCGTCAGTATGACCGACGTCGCCGACGCGATGGAAACGATGAAGGATACGAGCACCTCGCTAGGGGACCGTCAAAAGAAAAGGAAGGCGCAGACAAACATTGGGATTGTCCTTTCTTCAAGTATTGCTGGGATGTGGGAATGAGCCGATTACCTACAATCGATAACTGCCCGGAATGTGGAAAGCAGAAGGAGGACACGGGGCCAGTGTCAGTGTTCAAGCGTCTAGGGCCTCTCCCACCTCAGAGCCGATACAGGGAGTCCGCTCGAGCAAAAGATCTCGAGGAGCCAATGGATGACAAAGAAAAAGACAGATATCACCATCCAAGGTGGTGTCCCGACGGACTCAGACACACCCAAAAGCGTAGAGTGCAGCGGCTGCGTAACTTGGAGGAAGCCAAAGCGCAGTATCTCCACGCTTTAAAGAAAGCACGGCCCGATCTGGCCGTTAAGATTCGGCAGACCTTGGAAACGGAAGATCGCCCGAAAAGGAAAGAGTGGCGCCCCAAACCGGTAAAACCGATGCGAAGACATCGGCTGGCACAAACATGGTATTCATACTTCCGTCAGAGTTCTGCGCGCCAAGAACCAACGAGCTACCAGTGGCACAGTTTGACTGCGTCCCACGGCCGGTTATCTTTGAGAAGCCACGTGAGAAGGGCTACAAACATCTGAAAGCCCTGTACCTACGAGGTTACATCAATGGGCAGCCTGTCAGCAAGATGTTGGTGGACACCGGAGCGGCAGTCAATATAATGCCATACTCCATGCTACGGTGTTTGGGACGTTCCACTGCAGATCTGATCAAAACCAACGTCACGTTAAGCGACTTCAACGACCAAACTTCAGAAACGCAAGGCGTACTGAACGTGGATCTGACCGTGGGCCGAAAAACCATCCCTACGTCATTCTTCGTCGTGGACAGCAAAAGCACCTACGCTGTCTTGCTAGGGAGAGATTGGATTCATGCTAACTGCTGCATTCCATCCACAATGCACCAGTGCCTAATACAGTGGGATGGAGATGAGGTGGAGGTCATTCATGCAGATGATTCTATCGAGATCTCCATAGCTGGCATGAACATCTGGGAAGCAGAAGACCAAGAGCCGATCTCTGGAATCAGTCTAGACGGATGTGAGCGCATTGAAGCTACAAAAAACGGGGTGAGGCTGGTCTTATCCACTGGCCTGACAGAGTAGCAAAGTCCACGATCGTACGTGGTACGGCCGATCCCTGCGATCGGCCACAAAAAACAAAAAAAGTAGCAATCTTACGACAAGCAGATCATGTAGTCGTAGCAGGGAGATTCCCTGCCGTTGTGAAACACAAATAAGATGTAAACCGTCCTTGACTAATGCAATCAAAAAGGGGGCCGATTCAGGCAATCGGCCCAAATTATTTTTGTCATCCTCACCTACTGTTTTCCCTGTGCTTAGCATCGATTTAACAGGTGACGAAAAGCTAGGGTATGGGTTTACATCCGCTGATGAACTAGAGGAAATCGACATCGGTCCTGGGGATAAGCCACGACCAACATTTATCAGCAAGAAGTTAGATCCGAGTCTGCGGGGTCCGATGATAGCTCTGTTGAAAGAATATCCAGACTGCTTCGCCTGGGACTATACAGAGATGCCTGGATTAGACAGGAGCATCATTGAGCATCGACTCCCGCTTAAAAAAGGATTTCGGCCATTCCAGCAGCGAGCACGACAGATGAAGGCCGAAATTTTGGCAGAAGTAAAGAAAGAGGTCGAGAAAATGTTGACAGCCAAGTTAATCAGGCCATGCAGGTATGCTGAGTGGATTTCGAGTATCGTACCTGTAGAGAAAAAGGATGGCCGCTGGCGTGTTGCCATAGATTTTCGGGATCTCAATAGAGCTACTCCAAAGGATGAGTATCCGATGCCGGTGGCAGAAACGTTAATCAACGCAGCGGCTGGTCATAAGATCTTGAGCTTCATGGATGGCAATGCCGGTTACAACCAAATTTTTATGGCTCCAGAAGACATACACAAGACTGCATTCAGAGTCCCAGGTTCGGTGGGGTTGTTTGAATATGTAGTCATGACATTTGGACTAAAGAATGCCGGCGCCACATACCAAAGAGCCATGAATTACATCTTCCATGATCTGATTGGCAAGCTGGTGGAAATTTATATCGATGACGTGGTGGTCAAGTCAGCTTCAATACAAGGACATTTGGACGATCTGCGGCGCGTCCTGGACCGAACAAGGAAATTCGGGCTACGGATGAATCCAAAGAAGTGTGCCTTCGGTGTGACGGCCGGTCAGTTCTTGGGTTTCTTGGTCCATGAACGAGGAATTGAGATCGGCCTGAAGAGTCAAGAGGCAGTGCGAACAATGAAGCCACCTACCACGAAGAAAGAACTGCAGTCTCTCATCGGCAAGATCAACTTCGTCAGAAGATTCATCTCCAATCTGTCAGGAAGAATAGAGCCGTTCATGGGACTGGTGAAGATTAAATCTGACGAGGAGTTCAGCTGGGGGGCAGAACAACAACGAGCCTTCGACGAGATCAAAGAATATCTGACGAAGCCGCCAGTATTGGTTCCGCCCCAGCCGGATAGGCCATTCTACATTTACTTATCAGTAGCTGACACGTCCATCGCCTCAGTGGTGGTGCAAGTTTATGATGGGCTGGAGCGAGTTGTATTTTACATCAGCAAAAGGATGCTGGATGCAGAGACAAGGTATCCTGAGATCGACAAGTTGTGCCTCTGCCTGTTTTTCACCTGCACCAAGCTGCGCCACATTTTGCTATCAGCGGAGATTGTCATCATATGCAAATCAGATGTCATAAAGCACATGCTGTCGGCTCCTATGTTGAAAGGCCGACTGGGCAAATGGACGTTTGCATTATCAGAGTTTGACATCCGGTATCAACCCGCGAAAGCAGTTAAGGGATAGGCATTGGCCGACCTTATCGCTGAAAGGATCAACACTAATATAGCAGCACTATCTATACGAGCGTGGGCTATGTTTTTCGATGGATCGGTTTGTGACGATGGGTGCGGCATCGGCGTGCTACTCGTGTCGCCCCGGGGGGCAACATTTTCCTTCTCCATCAGGTTATCTGCCCCTCGCACCAACAACGTCGCTGAGTATGAGGCGATACGCAAGGGAATGGAGTTACTCATCGAAGCTGGAGCAGAAGCAGTGGAAATTTTTGGAGACTCCAAGTTGGTGATTTCTCAGCTCACGGAGGAATACAAGTGTGAGAGCGAGTCGCTCTTCCCATTATGGCTGCAATGCCGTGAGATGATGGCACAGTTCCGGTACATAAACTTCACCTGGATCCCGCGATCGCAGAATACCGAGGCGAATGATCTTGCACAAATGGCTTCAGGCTACAAGGACGTAGCAGAGGGAGCCGATGTTCAGGTACAGTTCCTGGACGCAGACGACTGGAGAGCCGATATCTTCAATTACTTGAAGGATTCGGCTCGGGGGGCACCTAAACGGATAAGGTACAAGGCCATGAAGTATGTGCTCATTGGGGACGACATGTTTTACAGGACTCTGGAAGGGTTATTGCTCAAATGTCTGGGGACAGCCAAGGCCAATCGGCTCCTACACGAGGTACACGAAGGCGCCTGTGGAACTCACCAATCGGCTCACAAGATGAAGTGGTTGATCAGGCGATGAGGGTTTTATTGGCCTACCATGCTTGAGGACTGTTTTAAGTACTACAAAGGGTGTCAAGCATGTCAGAGATTTGGAAAAATTCAGATGGTACCCGTGTCAGCGATGAACCCCATCATCAAGCCTTGGCCATTCCGAGGTTGGGGCATGGATATGATTGGCAAGATCAATCCTCCGTCAAGCAAAGGCCACATGTGGATTTTGGCCATTACGGATTATTTCACTAAATGGGTGGAAGCCGTCCCTATGAAGTCAGTGAGCTCGAAGGAGGTTGTCGATTTTGTGAAAGAACACGTCATTCATAGGTTTGGGATTCCCCAGACTATCACGACCGATGGAGGTTCGGTCTTCACTTCTCACGAGTTCAGAAAGTTCTGTGAGGACACAGGGATTAAGCTGATTCGATCATCTCCATACTATGCTCAAGCAAATGGGCAAGCTGAAGCGTCCAACCAGAGCCTTATCAAGCTGATCAAGAGGAAAATCGATGAGCACCCTAGGCGTTGGCACGAGGTTTTGTCAGAGGCTTTATGGGCTTACCGCATGTCATGTCATGGAGCGATAAAAACCTCGCCATACCATCAAGTCTATGGACAAGAACCCGTATTGCCCTGGGAAATTACGGCTGGATCGAGACGTGTCACTTTTCAGAACGATTTAACGACTGAAGAATATGCGGCCCTGATGAGTGACAGTGTTGAGGATCTGACTGAGCTTAGGCTATGGTCGCTTGAGAAAATCAAAGAAAACAAGGCCAAGGTAGCTCGTGCATATAACAAGAAGGTGAGACCGAAGGAGTTCCACGTTGGCGATTTGGTATGGGAAGTTGTATTGCCATTGGGAACTAAAGATACAGCATATGGTAAATGGTCTCCAAATTGGCACGGGCCATACAGGGTCGATCAAGTTTTAAGGGGAAACGCGTACATGCTGCTCTGCTCTCCGTAAGATGGTGGAGAAAGAGGTGGGGAGGTACTTGTCCAAGGCCAAATTGCCGAGCCACTATGACTGGCTAGTAGAATTCATACACAGGCTTGATGATTCTGTTGGATGTACTCATGCCAACTGGCAGGAAACAGGGACGGATCACAATGGAAAAGAGTTGCCGAGTGCTGGTGTCATCGGCAAAGCTGTCTAGCCTGAAGGAGATGGGATTTTCAAAATGTTCCGATTCTTCCATGTAAGGGAAGAAGGTAGGATTATCCAGGCCTTGGAAAAAAATACTGAACCACTTGGAAGCTTCCTGAGGGGATAGTTTACTACCTGGCAGCCTATACAAAGCTTGGCCATAGCTAGTGCATCGGATCTGGGAAGGTACAACTCGCCAAAAGGGGAAAGTTGGGGACATGGTTTTGAAAGTACAGCTGGGCCCATAGCTAGATGAACCACCAAGGACCTCCTGTTTTGACTGCTATGCCAGAAAACAGCTTGACAGACATCAACTGGAGATATCGATAGACCTCTCCAAGGAACAGTTTGCCGATGCCAAGTTGAGTGCCTTTGGCAAGCTCGTAGGCTAAAGAGAGATAATTTTTGGTTGGAGCAAGGGAGGGGCCACATAATATGAAATGTTCTAGCCAGAAGTTGAGAAAGGCTGTGTGTTCTTTCTCTGTGACAGGGCCCTTTGTTTTCATATGGCGTTGGAGGTAGGCACCCCAGTTTATGCAGTCTGTTTTAGAAGACAGTTTGTAGGGTACTTTGGTCAGTTTAAAAGCAGAGGGGCTGGGTGATGTGACATCTAGACCAGTGATCATCACCACGTCTAACAGAGTTGGTGACGTAGGGCCATGACCGAACATAAAGCAGTTCAGAGCGTCAGACCAGAAGTAGCCGATGGTTTTTAGAAGATTCTCATGTTTCTCAAGAGGAGACAATGACAAATGCAAGGCATCGGCTATTCCCGTGGTTTCCCATTGGGATTGGTAAGCTCTAGCTACCCTGCTAAACCAAGTGACCCAATGTTCAGGAGGATTAGGCCAGGCTCGCAAGCAGTCGGCCCAAGAGTTTAAATCTAGGTCTTGGCTTACGAAGGGGATTCGGTTTGCTTCGCAAGAAATCAGATGGGCAGGACTAGATGCTGTACGAGGGCCAAGGCAGAGAGAATTTGGGAGAGAAGGATGTGGCAGCAGAATGTCTGAAACCTAGAAAATTTAATAATGGAATAAGGCATTAATTCAGGTGTTTGCCATTAATTTTAGCATCGCGTTCAGACTGCGGGGAGTAGGCGTACCTTCAGACCGGAGACCTCTGGGTTGGTGTTGGACGATTCCGCCATCTAGTTTGCCGGCGGAGATGGATCTGTGCAATTGGGGATCGAGGGGTCTTGTCGCTGTGAGGTCGATTTGGTCGATGAGCGATTGGAGATCTGGGTCGCCCTTTTTGAAGAGGGTCGCAGGTTACCGTTTGAAACTGGAAAGTGGCCGCTCAGATTTGTCTAAATATGCGACCGAACTTGACCTTGTCAACGTTTTTGGGAAAGCCGATGTTTTACCATCGGCTCTTTGGGCTGTGACTTGGTTGACTGTATGAGCGCAGCAGGGTAAAAGCCGATGCGTTGCTATCGGCTTCTGGAACATCGACCTATGTGACTATCGGCGAAATTGGGTCGGAAAAGCAATCTTCGAGTTGGAAGAGCAATCTTCGTTCATTCAAAAGACGATTATTTACAGTGGAGCTGATTGCTTACAAAAGGAGCTGATTGCTTACAAAAGGAAATCTACTACTACTACTACTACTAATTCCTAATCTAGAGGCCGAGGTCGTCGCCGCTGTCTTCGCCATCGTCTTGTTCGCTGTCATCAGCGCTGCTGCCGGCGTCGTCTTCGCTGCTGCTGATCCAGATGCCAGCGGGGGCCTCCTCGTCCTCGTCGTCCTCTTCGGTGTCCTCGCTGGACCCGGCGCGGAAGTACTTCACCGGCTGGTACTCCTCGGAGGAGGTGTCCTCCTCCACTTCCTCCTCCTCGTCGGAGGAGTCGACGCCGTCCCAGGACATGGCGTCGTCGGTGCTGTCCGCCTCCAGTTCCCCATCGGCAAGGAACTGCAGGTCCTCCTCGCCATCGGTCAAGGACTCGTCGTCCTCGGACCAGGTGGCGAAATCCCAATCCCTCTCGTCCCACCATTGTGGGGCAAGAGTGTGGTACGCCGCCTTTGGCGGGTGCTCTGGCGTCTGCTCCCGGTCGCTCATTGTATTGGAGGCTTGGGAGGACAGGCCAGATGAAGCAGAGGAGGCCATGGCGGAGGAAGAGGGTTTTTTCGGCGGAGGAAGAAGGGTTTCTTGGATGATGGAGAAAGATGGGGCTGCAAACTGCTCAGATGAATATAAATAAGGTGAATAGTATGAAGTGGTTCAATGCTATAGCGGTTTCCCAGAATGTGCTGCCGAAATTGTCAAATCATGCACTGCGGAGAAGTGGAGAAGACAGGGCATCATGATGAGGGGGTGGCGTGACGATTCTGTTCTGCAACGCATTCTGGCAACGCGTAACCCGATACAGAAAAAAAAGAGGAGAAGGAAAAAACAGAGTGGTTTTGGAATTATTATTGCCAAAACCAGGGGGGCATGTGTTATCGCCATATTTTGGCCAAAGGAGGAGTTGGGCCGCAATCAAGATGGGCTTAGAAGATACGTATAGGCAACGTGTTGTTGAATCGGCCTCGTGCGTTGATTTGGGCTAAATTGCCCGTGTATCTTATATTGTAATAGGTTCCGTTTCGATTTAGGTAAGAGATAGAGTTGTAGAGTTATTCCAAAGATAGAAAGTCTCCGGACTATAAATATGTACCTAAGGTTATTGAGAAAAGGAGGACAATCACGTTCACAACAAACACAATCTCGGCGCATCTCCACCCCTTGTTTCTAGGGTTTTTCTCGGGTAAGTGCCATGCTGCCTAGATCGCATCTTGCGATCTAGGCAGTATCTACTTATGCGTTATCTGGTGTTACTCGTACTGAAGCCTTGTTGATGGCGAGTAACACTATTATCATAGATTTGTTTGGGTTAGCATCAGTACTTTTCGCTATGATTGTTTAGTTATGCTACCTCTAGCTATCTCGCCGCCTTTGCACCTTTTCCCGGGTGTAAGGGTGGCATCTTGCTTGATCTTTATTTAAGTCGATTTGATCTGTTATAGTTGTGCCTTGTTCTCCAAGGTTTAGTTTGATATCCACCTGATCAGGCCTTGCAAACGGGTTGAACGATCCAGTAGTATGTAAGATATGGTTTACCAATCCGAGAGGAGTTGTTCCGGGAATTGACGTTACGTTGGTTTTTAGGCCTTCTCTAGGATTAGTTTTCTATTATCTTTTGTATCTACCAGGCTCAATTACGTGTAGGATGTTCCAATCATGTAGTGAAAACGTTAAACTGTCGTAGATCGATTTAACTTGTATTGATGAAGCAAAACCCCATGTTATCATAGATCTAATGCAGAACCATGGGATAATCGGCTCTAGGAGCCGATTCAAAGGGAAACCTGGGAGCCGGTTACGGCTTGAATTTTACGTATGTTTGTTTGCCATGCAGGAAACCAATCGAAGCAATCTTTCACCTTCCTGATCAGGTATAGGTCAGGTGGCACGCCCTCGAACCAAGCCAGGACGTGTGCCGGAGTTTTGCGGGCCATTGCCCGAGGGACCAGGGCCCACCAGCAGTCCTGGGAGCCTCCCGGCTCTCCGTGTTGCCCGTCGCTGCTCGCCGGTGGGTTTTGGTAGGCAACAGTTCAGCAAGTTCCTTAGGTACACCTTTCATGTCGGCAGGTTGCCAGGAAAAGATGTCCCTATTCTCACGGAGGAACTCGACGAGCACGCTTTCCTGTTTGGGATCCAGGTTCGTCCCAATAGCGGTGGTCTTGGAGGCATCGCCTACCACATGTTCCACCGGCCTGGTCTTGATGGTGGCCTTGAATGCTGGGGCGGAGTCAGAAATATGTTTCTTTGACACGGGCATCTCCGAGGCATCGACCTTGATCTGGATCTCCTTGAATTCGTCGCTGTAGAGGACATCTTCCGCATAGGCTGCTTCTCCAATCTCGCAGTCTCTTGCTTTGGAAAAGCTTCCGGCTACGGTGATGACACCGTTTGGTCCAGGTATTTTGAGCTTGTTGTAGACGAAGCATGGCTTGGCCATGAAGGTGTGGAATATATCGCGGCCAAATATGACGTGGTACACGCTCTTGAAGGGGACCACCTCAAAGGTCATGCGTTCTTAGTGGTAATTATTGACATCGCCAAAAGCGACCTGAAGTGTGATGCACCCAAGGGACCGAGCCTCCCGACCAGGAACTACGCCGTGGAAGATGGTGTTGGTCCGCCTTAGTTTTGACTCCGTCAAGTTCATCTTTCTGCAATGTATCCAGGTACATAATGTTGATGCTGCTTCCACTATCCACCATGCACTTGGTGAACTCATAGCCGTCAATCAAGGGGTTGATGACCATGGCGTACTGGTTCTCCATAGGGATGAGGTATGGGTGATCCTTCCTATCCCAAGTAATTGGAATATCCGACCAGCATAGGAATTGTGGAACTGGGGAAGAGTGGCCATCAGTATCCTCATAGAGGTGTTCTGTTGTCGGATGGTGGGGGTGCCAAGGAAAGTGTGGAAAACTGCCGCCTTCTTCTAGAAGGGGTTCTTGCCCTTGTCGTCGCCCTTGGCGGCGTGCTTGGGTTCAACATCCTCGTCCATGTCACTTGAATCCTTGGACTCCTCTTACTTCTTCTTCCCCTTTCCCTTTCCTCGCGGTCTATTCTTCTCACTTTGCTTGTAGCCGGACTCTG
This sequence comes from Avena sativa, assembly GCA_916181665.1. NCBI lineage: Eukaryota > Viridiplantae > Streptophyta > Magnoliopsida > Poales > Poaceae > Avena > Avena sativa. Next base: position 17,480,486 of record OV702296.1, read on the forward strand.
GGTCCTCCTTGAGGTCATTGACGAACTTGCAGTGGCGATTGGTGTGGGTGTCCTTGCCGCTGGCGTCGAGGTGTACGAGGCACGACATATCATGGTACTCCTCGTAGGTTTGGGGAACGCGGAGCGCTACCGAGGTAGTTTCACTTCCTCGCTGCTACCCACGACCAGCTCCCCGCCCTCGACCACGTTGTCCGCCATCACCTCGTCCTGCGAATGTCATAGCGACCATGTCGGGAGTTTGCTATTATTCTGGTGTGGTTTTACGCTTTGTGTTGCTGTTCCTCCGATCTTGAGTTGGAACGGCCGTTGTCGGCAGAGAGCCGCGCGCATCATCATCGGCAGCTGCGAACTCACTGGCCAACTAAGTCATCTGGTTCAAGTCTAGATGGTGATTGTCCTGCAAGCGCTTCAGCTTATGTCGGAGCAACGTGCCTCTTTCCAACTCATCGATGAAGGCGGCCATGGCGGTCTGAGCGTGCACTCCTGCGCAGGAATTCTTCATATCTAGCCAGCGGGAGAGGTAGGCGCGAGATTTCTCGTCTTTCTCTTGCACGCACCGCTGTAGAACGCCAACAATGCAGGGAAGTTTGTACGTACCCTCGAAGTTCTTGGTGAATGCTTCTTGCATGTCCAACCAATTGCAGATGGATCTTTTCGACAAGTCATCAATCCATTGATGGGCTGTTCCCGCCAACATCAATGGGAGGTACTTGACGGCGACGTTGGGGGTTACCCCCGGCGATCTCTACCGCGTTGTTGTAGTCCTGCAACCATGTTGCTGGCTTGGCGGTGCCATCATAGGGCTTGATGGTCTTGTCAATCTGGAAACCTTTGGGGTAAGTTGCGGACCGTATCACAGGTCCAAAGCAACATGGTCCCAGGTATGGTACTTCCCAGGCCTCGTGGATCTTGTCTCTCCGCGAACATGCGTCGTATGGCTCCGGCCTTATTTTCTTCTTGCCAACAGGGGATGGGCTACGTGCACAACGTAGACCCCCTCCACCATGGTGGCTGCTAGGTGGAGACGGAGGCGGAGGTGGCAGTGGGTTAGCCTTCTTGCTGTTACCCTCCTGCGACGCCTCACGCTTGTCGCGGTTTCTTGTCAGACGCGGAGGGTCATGGCGTGACCTGCTCTTGTGTCCTTGGTTGCGCTCTCTGTCATGACAGGTCTGCTCCGTGTTGTCGCGCATGACGATGCCGCTCTGCCTTGGCGGGGGCATATCCGTATGATGGTGAGCCTTGGTGTCTTCGCGATGTCGGGTTGAGCGGGGCGATGGCGATGGGCGATGAGGTTGGGCCTTACCTCTGTGGTTGGAGGATATGGGGATAGCATCATTCCTGTTGCGCGCATCCCTCCGTCTTCGTTCTAACGAACCCGTCTGAGACCTGACATCAAGAGGAGATCTGTCCCTTGGTGGCTTATGTTGGCTAGACTGGCAAAACTCTGGGTCAGACTCAAGCCTCTAAGAGGTGGCCTTTTCCTGCTGTTTCACTGCCTTGGCCACTAGGTCATAGTCCTGGTCCACCAACTCAGGCGATCTATCCTGCTCCAGAAGGGTCTTGGCGATGGCGAGGTTGAGGAGAGGAGTGGGCATCACCTGCCTGCCTTCACTGTCAATGTATGGCTTGGCCTATGTCGGCTTCGGGGGAGCCCATCCTAAGTTTCGCCACACACGAGGATCGTTGATGACGCGAGCCGGAGCTTTCTTGGCCTTCTGCTGCTGCAGCAGAGTCTTGTGCTCGGCTTCCATTGCTCTAGCTTTCTCTATGGATTTCTGCGTGTTGACCAGATCTCGATCTAGTTTTGCGCCTTGCTCCGCGATGGCCTGCGCTTCCTCAAGCTGGGTCACATTCCGGATATGAGCTACGGTCAGTGGATCTACGAGGAGATTGCCGTACATCACTCTATCAACTGGAGTAACTTGGGCAGTAGCAGACGTAGATACAGGAGGCGGCGGATTTGCGGTGTTGTGGTTGCTCGGACCGGTGCCGAGTTCCTGCGGTTGTTGCACTGGGTTAGGTGGAGGCGGCATGACCTTTGGGCGATCATTGTCGGCCGCAACAGGTGGCCCCTTCCCTTTGTCTAGAGCTGTAGGCGGAGCTCGTCCGGGTTGATGTTCATCCATCGCTTCCCAATGGCGAGGAACACCTCATGGCGTGAGTATTCCTCCTCCATCTCCTGCATGGCAGTGTCTAGCTCCTCTAGGCTGTAATCTATCTCTTCCGAATCTGCACTGAAGTCGTTGTAGAGCGCGTCAATCACAGAGTCGGAGGGTGCTGGGGATTCCTCGATGACGGGGGGTGGAGGTACAACAGGAGCAGCGATGACTGGAGGTGGTGGTGCAGCTATGGCGATGGTGGCCGGAGGCGGTGGTGGAGGTGGCTGAATCGGCGGCGCTCCGCCAATGAGCGCAAGGTCTATTTGAGCTGCCTACTCAGCTTCCGCGTAGTTGTTGACGGTGTTCACCATGCTTTTGAAACTGAGGCGTCCTGAAGCCTGCTGCCGCCTTAGATAATGCCAGAGAAGCATACCCTGGTACAATCCTTCCACAAAGTGATACATGGCATCATCATTGGGGTAGTGTGCCAGATCGGCTCGTATGCGAAGCCACCTGGCAAGGTAATCGCAGGGGTTCTCGCCCTCTCTCTAAACTCAACGCGCCATATCAAAGATGGTCACCAGTCGGACGAAGTTGGATCTCTGTTGTCCAGACGCACGGGCGAAGCCGGCGGACTTGCACTGATCTTCCACCGTTATATCTAGCATAGGGGCGGTTTGGGTGGGCCTTGAATTTTTCCGATCTTTGCCGGCAAACTCCGAAGAGAGATCCGACATCGATCCTTCCGCGAACTTATCATGCCCATAGGTGGTCCATGCGGGTCTTGATGCTCCTCTAACTCCCAAGGGAACTAGTGCCCGAGTCGGTTTCGCCAATGAAGAGGTGGATGTCTTCGATAGGAACGATCAAGCACCACGTCGGGTTCGTCTTCGCCGGGATCCAGAACTCGTCGGGAGGGACGATTGGAACGTTACCAGAGAAGAGAACACGACCGATGGCTACGGTTTTGCTGATTCTCACGAAGATCTTGGTCCTCGCCCGCTGAAGAGCCTGAAGCGCATCTTGCCCCACGGTGGGCGCCAACTGTCGTGGTATTGCCGAAGAGTACGCCATGGAGGGGTCATCATAGTGTGTGTTTAGAGATGTGGGGGAAGGCGGACGGTCAACGGGTACGAGGTAACACAGCTTACCCAGGTTCAGATCCCACGACGGTGGCGGAATCCTACTCCTTCTATAAATCACTATGCGAGGTATGACTAGAAATCCAAAGTTATCGTCTAAGATTGTGGCCCTAAAGGCTCCCATAGGCCCGACTTATATAGTCGCCATGTCCTAGGGTTATAGGGAGAAGTCCTAGCCGGAGAGGTTACCGAGTCCTACACTATCTATTACTAGTCTAGCGTGTCTTGTACTCCAAGGCTCTAGGTACGTCGGTGACTACTCTGTAGCCTTCCTTTATCCGGCATGGGCCTCCCTTCTGGATCCATCTAACTGGGCCGCCCAGCAGGCCATGGGCCATGCTACCAACTGTGGGCCACCCGGGTTATCCGGATTGAGGACATGCTACGAGGATACCCATATAGCATATCCCCAACATCCCAAGTGCAGGAGATTCAATTGTATTACCTTTCAATTAGAAAAGATTATCGAACAAATGAGGAGCATAAGGTATTTTTTAGCAAATGCAGCAAGTGAAACAATAAAAGCTACAAACATTTTGGGTTTTTGTTTATGCATTGTGGTAAATTAAATTGTGGGTAGTGTAAATAACCAGAAAGTAAATTGCAAGAATGTAAATGCTCTTTTCAGAGAATTCCTAGTCCTCTAAGTGTGCAAGAGGACAAGCTCGAGTGTGTACTTTATATGTGACGAACGTTCCTGCGGGCAACATGGATTCATTTAGCATAAAGATTTCTATAATAGCATGATAAGCATTATATCAAGTTGTATTCCTGGTGCATATAGCCTAAAATAGGTGTAGCCATATACATGCGCAAGTACACCCCTAATGATTGGTCCTAAGGTCATTTACATGTGTAAACAAAGGATTCATTAAGACAAAAATGTCCAACCATCACATAATGTTCTAAGGTCCTCGATCAAGTACCCCCAATAATGCAACTAAAGCCTCAGGAAAAGGTTGTTGTCACTCCCTCTCCTACTCTCTCATTACACTACGATCAAGCCCTATGATCCCATAATTATGAAGCAACATAGATTCGACCTTCATATGTTACCATCATAGAACCACATAAAATATCAAAACTTGACCCAATACTCATTGCATATTATATAGAAATCATAGACAATTCTTCCTATGGCCCCAGGAACATGGAGAACTACTCACAATGTAGAAACACGATATATATTGGAGGAATATGGTATAAAACACGATCTAAAATTATAACTTCACAGTAAAATAATGACAAGTTACCAAGCACAATCATGCACAACGCACTAAAACAATATGCATGGTTCAATCTGATCTCAAAATGCGAGAGCTACAAGATGGTTCTTTGAGATGGAGATGGTATTGATGTTGCAGATGAGGTAGATGGTGATGGATATGCCTTCCCTGTGCCAAGGAAAGGATTGATGATGAAGATGGTGGCAAATTCCCCTTGGCGGCGGCCATAGGACAGCATGATCTTGCCTCTCCCAAGGTGGAAGATTAGCTCTGCCCTGCAGCCGCCTCATAAAAAATGAGGAATACTATGGGTTATAAGGTATTTTCACGAGATGAGGAGGTACGTCAAAAAGTGGAGGCTGAGCCGACACTTGTAGGCAGAGTTGGCCCAGGTGGCGCGTCCACCTGGTGGGTTCGCGCCACTTTGTCCATCTTAGATCACATGGCTGGCCGGTGGCCTCCAAGTGTCTAGGGTATTCGTTTTCCCGAAAAACTTCTGTGGTTTCTTTCCCCAATCAATTTGTGTTCCAGAAGGTCCCCCTAAACTTTAAAATATGAAAGGGAGCGGGGTTCTGCCTCCCATAAATTACATACCAAAATAAGAAACTTTCTAGGAAATTCCCATAAATCATTTAATAATGCATAAATAAAGTAAGAACAATAATAACAATATAACTAGTTATATATGTTGCTATTGTGATAATGCAAAATGCAAGTCCAAGTGTTGAACACAACACTCACAAGTTATATTATCCTCCAATAAATAAAAATATTTTACAAAAAATATTACTCGAAGTTGTGATTGTGAAATTAAATGAGCTATATGCACATGTTACAATAATGTTGATGAAAAACAAACACTAGCAATTATAAAGAATCTCAAACAAGATAAAAGGAATGAAATAATCTTATATAATACCTCTTTTTTATGAAGTGTTATCAACACAAATTGAAATTTTATTTCTTATATACAATTTATGTTGAGTAAGCATTGTGTTGATCTTCCCTCGTTTGCAAAACAACTATTAAGCCAGAGACACATACAATGTCAATATTTTCTCCATAAAATAGATAATATTTCAATCGATAAAATGTAATAATAGACATAAAATATTCAAAAGCATGGATGGAACTACACATACTATGATCATTAGTTGTAGTACCGGTTGATCTCTACATCCCAATAGGAAATCATATCATCGTAAAACTTCAAAATTAAATACGGAAATATAGTTCATAATATTATTATGCGTTTTAAAAATTGAAGTATCTAAGAACCTTTTTTACGACCTTCCCCTCTACGGTTCCGTTTCATAGAAATTCCATAATGTCGTGTATGGAGCAAAAGCGATGATCATAATATTTATGAAAGTAGTACTGAAATGAGCAGCATAAAATACTTCATTTAGCATATATGCAACTATATAAATCCTCCTGGATATTAGGATGCCATAGAAATAGAAAAACTAAATGTGTCAATGGAAATCAGTATAATATACTAGTAATACAGAAAAAGAAATTTTTTGGTGAGTGGGAGAACTCACAACATTCAATACTTGCATTAATTTAACGCATAGTTGCTAAATAGGATAATAAGCGAGGAATTAAAGAGGGCATATTGATTAGGCTTACCTAAGTTCAAACTAAGGCATATGGAAAAATAAATTACACACGGATAATGCATCATTTGGAAACTGCGTAATATTGAGTTATCTTTATCTTGGACCACACTAGTGGAAACGAGGCCTTTGGTTGAGCCTGGAAATGGTCTTTAACACCGGTTCTTATACGAACCGGTGTTAAAGGGGGGAGCCTACCAGCGTGGCCCGTGTAGGAAAAAGGGGCCCCCTTTAACACCGGTTCGTGGCACGAACCGGTGTTAAAGGCCCCTGCACCAGTGGACCGCGCCCCCCCTTTAACACCGGTTCGTGGCTTGAACCGGTGTTAAAGGGGGGGCAATATAACACACCGCAGCCCACACCCCTCTCTTCCATTTTTTCACTCTCTCATTTTGGAGCCTAGCAAGAGGGTGTGAGGTGTGCTAGTTTGTGTTTTTTCTTATGCACAAGAGGTGTTCGGTGAAATGCCCGAGAGCTCAAAATAAGTTTTCTCATTGCTCTTTCCTTCTTGGTTGAGTTCGGCAACTATCCTTTCATGTTTCATTGATGTACTATATATAAATGGTCATCTCCTTCTTAATTTTTGATATATACTATATATTAATGTAGATGAACCGGCAATGGATGTACGGTGACCGACGCACTTCCGAGTATATTACGAACCTCCAAAATTTCATCGTTGTGGCTAATGCAAACCATGGTCACAATGGTTTTATGTGTTGTCCGTGTGTTCACTATCAGAACAAGAAAGACTACTCAAATACCAGAACCATTCACGCCCACCTGCTTCGATCCGGTTTCATGCCTAGCTATAATTGTTGGACCAAGCACGGAGAAAAATGGGTTGTGATGGAAGACAACGAAGAAGAAGAGGATGATGACAACTATCATAATATATATCCTGAATATGATGATACTGCAACGGGGGTAAATAATGAAGATCAAGAGGCAGCAGATGGGCCCGCTGATGACGATCTTGGTCGGGCCATTACTGATGCAAAGGAAGAATGTGAAACTAAAAAGGAGAAGGAGAAGCTGGAGAAGATGTTAAAGGATCACAAAACATTGTTGTACCCAACTTGCGAAGATGGCCACAAAAAGCTAGGTACCACACTGGATTTTCTGCAATGGAAGGCAGAGAACGGTGTGACGGAGAGCGCATTTTCAAAGTGTTTGGTAAAAATGAAGAATATTCTTCCAAGAAATAATGAGTTGCCCGACAGTACATACCAAGAAAAGAAGGTTGTCTGCCCTCTAGGATTAGACGTGCAAAAGATACATGCCTGCATTAATGACTGCATCCTCTACCGCGGTGAGAAGTACGAGAATTTGGATGCATGCCCGGTATGCACTGCACAGCGGTATAAGATCAGACGAGACGATCCTGGCGATGTTGAGGGCGAGGCCCCTAGGAAGAAGGTTCCTGCCAAGGTTATGTGGTATGCTCCTATAATACCACGGTTAAAACGTCTCTTCAGAAATAAAGAGCATGCCAAGTTGTTGTGATGGCACATGGAAGACCGTAAGAAAGACGCGATGTTGAGACACCCCGCTGATGGGTCACAGTGGAGAAAAGTCGAGCGAGAGTACCCGGACTTTGCACGTGATGCAAGGAACTTAAGGTTTGGTCTAGGTACAGATGGCATGAATTCTTTTGGTGAGCAGAGCTGCAGTCACAGCACCTGGCCTGTGACTCTGTGTATCTATAACCTTCCTCCTTGGTTGTGCATGAAGAGGAAGTTCATTATGATGCCAGTGCTCATCCAAGGCCCGAGGAAACCCGTCAACGACATTGATGTGTACCTAAGGCCATTAGTTGAAGAACTTTTACAGCTGTGGGCCAAACCAGGTGTACGTATGTGGGATGAGCACAAAGGGGAGCCATTTGACCTACGAGCATTGCTTTTCGTAACCATCAATGATTGGCATGCTCTTAGTAACATTTCAGGACAGACAAACAAGGGATACAATGCATGCACACACTGTTTAGATGAGACTGAAAGTGTATATTTGGATAAATGTAAGAAGGTTGTGTACCTAGGGTATCATCGTTTTCTTCCGAACCTGCATCCAGTAAGAAAGAAAGGCAAGCATTTAAAACGTCCGGCAGAACCCCGGAGGAAGCTTGTCCTCCGTACTGGTGAGGAGGTATTTGGTATGGTCAAGGACCTAGAAGTAATCTTTGGAAAAGGTCCTGACAGTCTATCTGTTCCGAATGACGATGTCGGACACACGCCCATGTGGAAGAAGCAATCTATATTTTGGGACCTACCCTATTGGAAAGTCTTAGAGGTCCGCTCTTCAATCGACGTGATGCACGTGACGAAGAATGTTTGTGTGAACCTGCTAGTCTTCCTAGGAGTGTATGGGAAGACAAAAGATACACCGGAAGCACCGAAGGACCAGCAATGTCTGAAAGACCCTGAAGAGCCTATGCATTATGAGAACGAGAAGGGTAAACGATGCCACTTAAATCCTGCCAGCTACGCTCTTAGCAAAGCAGAGAAGGAAATATTTTTTGAATGCCTGAGCAGTATCAAGGTCCCGTCTGGCTTCTCGTCGAATATAAAGGGAATAATAAATATGGCAGAGAAAAAATTCCAAAACCTGAAGTCTCATGACTGCCACGTGATTATGACACAATTTCTTCCGATTGCATTGAGGGGGCTTCTACCTGAAAATGTTCGAGTACCCATTGTGAAGCTATGTGCATTCCTCAATGCAATATCTCAGAAGGTAATCGATCTAGAAAGCCTACCAGGGTTACAGACAGATGTGGCCCAATGTCTTGTCACCTTTGAGTTGGTGTTCCCACCATCCTTCTTCAATATTATGACGCATCTCCTGGTTCACCTAGTAGAAGAGATTGCCATTCTCGGTCCTGTATTTCTACACAATATGTTCCCCTTTGAGAGGTACATGGGAGTCTTAAAGAAATATGTTCATAACCGTGCTAGGCCAGAAGGGAGCATCTCCAAGGGGTATGTAACAGAGGAGGTCATTGAGTTCTGTGTTGATTTTATTCCTGACCTTAAGGCGATTGGTGTTCCAGAATCACGACATGAGGGGAGAATACATGGAAAAGGCACCCTAGGATGTAAAGCAATGATATGTAGGGACGACGGGCATTCTCTCAATCAAGCACACTACACGGTTTTACAAAGATCTATCTTGGTTGCCCCATATATCAATGAACACAAGAATTTAATACGCCTCAAACACCCGGGACAGTCTGATGAATGGATTATAAGTGAACACATGGCGAGTTTTGGCGGCTGGCTGCAAAGACTTCTCACGAATAACACCACTGTTGGGGATCAGCTGTACTTGTTTGCTAGGACACCATCTTCGACTGTATGTACTTTCCAAGGGTATGAGATAAATGGGAATACATTTTACACGATAGACCAAGATAAAAAGAGCACCGACCAAAATAGTGGTGTCCGCTTCGATGCAACAGAACACAATGGGCAAAAGACCACGTATTATGGGTTCATAGAGGAGATATGGGAACTTGACTATGGACCTAATTTTAAGGTCCCCTTGTTTCGACACAAATGGGTCAAGCTAACAGGAGGAGGGGTTGAGGTAGACAAGAAGTACGGAATGACAACAGTGGATCTCAACAATCTTATGAAGGTAGAAAAGAACTTAGACGAACCATTCGTCTTAGCCAATGATGTGGCTCAGGTTTTCTATGTGAAGGACATGTCTACCAAACCGAAAAAAAAGAAAAAATAAGCAAACAGATACATCACACGATGAGCCAAAGCGTCACATAGTTCTTTCAGGGAAAAGAAACATCGTGGGACTGGAGGACAAGACAGACATGTCAGAAGATTATAATAAGTTTGATGAAATTCCTCCCTTCAGAGTGAAGACTGACCCAACTATCATGTTAAACGGTGCTGATACTCCATGGTTACGACCGACGCGATCATAAGATTGACTATATGTATTAATTGAGCCATTTTTGGCACACATATGTATCTCAACATGGAAATCAATGTCATATTTCTTCTATTAACAGTATATGTATTAAATGAGCCATTTTTCTTCCTGCCATTTTTCTTCTCGCCATTTTTTCCAGTCAGTTCTTCCCTCCAGCCATTTCTCACTATATATATGTAGGGTTGGCCTCCATTGTCATTGCACATCTCTAGACTCATATCTGCAACCTCATCACTCTTTCCCATGGCTTCCACCGTAGCACTAACCCCCAGGGAGGCAGAGGCGCTTTCGCCTCGAACTACCCATGCCCGCCGGGCTACTGTGTCCCCATCGGCTGGATGCTGAGTGCCGGAGGCGTGCCGGTTCCTCCTGTCCCTCTAGGTGTGGCGCGCCGGATGGCCATCACGAACCACTACTACTTCGAGCTCACGCTAGAGCAGCGGAGGAATCCCAGATGGCATCCTCCGAACTTCCACTTGGGAATCCTTTGGGGATCGGCGTGAGAGGGCGCTCGCCAGGAACGAGGAGGACTGCCCACCTCCTCCGAACTTCAACGAGGCCGGCCGTCGGCTATGGTGGCGCGGTCGGACTCTCAAGAGCGTCATGGCCTACGAAACTGCCGCCGACTCTAACCCTCGTCTGCGCTACCCTCAAGTCCAGCCCACGCATACTCAGCCTTCAAGGTTCAATTACGGCGACCCTGACGATGACAGCGACGACGGTGGCGGTGAGTACGACGACTATAGTGCCGAGTATTACAGGTGTAGGTAGGAGCATGACTGAATCACTCCAACATTCCGAAACAGGTTCGGCCGATTGTGACTTAATCTGGCCATATATCTTAATTTTCAGTTCTTTTATGTATCTTAATTTTCAGTCGTGCTTTATGTAACTTACTGTTAGTTGCATTCTGTATTTTAATTCCAGTCCTATCTCATTCACAAAATGACCTATCTCATTCGAGGTTTCTTGGCTTTCGGGTCAAATGACCAATGTTATGGCTAGAATCAAGGCATAGTTTGTGATAATGTGGCCATATTGTGCATACATGTGCATCATGGCATGGCAAACAATTTTGCAAGAGGAAGTTTTCTTTTTTGTCGCACCAAAAAGGCATTTTCCATTTTTCGAGCATAAAAAACGGACGGTTTTGTTAAGCAACCACCAAATGGCTAATTCAAAAAACCACCACCACATTTTACAAAATTACTAGATCACCTTATATGGACAATATACCAACAGGGGAATCTGAAACCTTTCCGTCCACCTCTGGTGAAAAAGACAAATTCCTGCCGAATCGGTAGGAAGTGGGTCAGATATGAACTACAGGTACATGATACGATGCTCATGATTTTTTACAAAAATCATTTTTAGGTTCACAATATGCTATTTTATCAAAAATCCAATGCAAGTTGAGCGAGGCTTGGCCCCGAGCTAAGAATCTTCATGCCCGTTGTTCGACAAAGTTTGACGATAGTTTAAAACGGGGATAAAAAATTAAAAAAAGATCGAAACAGTGCGAAACCTTCGCGTGGTGTTATATTATGTGACATAGTTAGAAGGAAAAATATCAAACTTGGTATATTGATTATGTCTCAAAAAAATCTTCACAAAATGACCTATCTCATTCGAGGTTTCTTGACTTTCGGGTCAAATGACCAATGTTATGGCTAGAATCAAGGCATAGTTTGTGATAATGTGGCCATATTATGCATACATGTGCATCATGGCATGGCAAACAATGTTGCAAGAGGAAGTTTTTCTTTTTGTCGCACCAAAAAGGCATTTTCCATTTTCCGAGCATAAAAAACGGACGGTTTTGTGAAGCAACCACCAAATGGCTAATTCAAAAAACCACCACCACATTTTACAAAAATACTACACCACCTTATATGGACAATGAACCAACAGGGGTTCTGAAACCTTGCCGTCCATCTCTGGTGAAAAATACAAATTCATGCCGAATCGGTAGGAAGTGGGTCAGATATGAACTACAGGTACATGATACGATGCTCATGATTTTCTACAAAAATCATTTTTAGGTTCACAATATGCTATTTTTTCAAAAATCCAATTCAAGTTGAGCGAGGCTTGGCCCCGAGTTAAGAATCTTCATGCCCGTTGTTCGACAAAGTTTGACGATAGTTTAAAACGGGGATAAAAAATTAAAAAAGATCGGGTTAGATTCCTTTTTAGATGCTTAACATTTCTTATGTTCAAAGTTTTAGGGTTTGTCTATTTTATTTTTGTTTGAATTGAATAATCAAAATTTATATGTAAGTGTTTTAATCATTTTGAAAATTTTCATCTAAAGTAAATATAAAATATTTTTCCATGAATGGATAGATATTATTTTTCTGAAAATTATGATATATTATTCATATTTTTCTGAGTTGAAATGAAAAAGATATGAATTTTCTAAATTCATATCCTATTTTTTGAATTAAAAATGCCCTCACCCCTTTAATGCATGAAATAAATGCCCCCCCTTTAACATCGGTTCCTGCCACGAACCGGTGTTAAAGGGGGGGCGTTATAATGCACGCCTTCCTCTCTTCCTTCTTCCCCCCAGCCAGATCAAAAAACGCGTGCGCATAGGAAAGCAGAGGAGAGACGCGCCGTCGTCGTCCGGCCCTCGCCGTCCAGCCCTCGCCGTCGCCATCCCGCGGGAGCGTCGTTACCCCCTCGCCGCATGCGAGCTGTCGCCGTACGTCCGTCGCCATGTCCACGTACGCCCTCGCCGTCGCGCCCTCGCCGTCCAGCCGTACGTTGCCGTCGCCCTCGCCCTCGCCATCGCCCTCACCGTACGTATGTCGTCCACGCCCTATCCGCCCCCTCCCCCTCGAACTCTCGCCGAGCAGGGTGTTGGTGCATGCATCGGCGGCGTGCACCCTGCCCAGGTTCCTCACCGGCGCCCTGCCACCCCCACCGCCCACGGTGGCCAAGGGCCGTGACTCCGCCTCATGAGACGCCGTCCAAGCCCGTGACGCCACCACCGGCAACCCTGTCCAAGCACGTGACGCCGCCTCTCCACCGGCGAGACCGTCCTAGCACGCGCGTAGTTGTAGTACTTCTTCTCGGAGGTCCACGAGGCCACGGCGTCCGACGCGTTCCAGGCTATGCCGGCCGAGCCCCAGAAGATGTTCTCCCCCTACGGCCCGCCAGAGTGCTGGAGCTTGCAGTCGGCTTTACGCATGTGTCGTGGGGGCTCACGAAGTCCGACGGAGCGTTCTGCGCCGCGCACGGCGTGTCGACGGCCGCAGCCATGGCGAACGCGAGAGGGGCGGACGGCAGAGAGGCGCTCCGTCGCGGGGTCGTATGTTTCCAAACCGAAGGGGTACCGGCGAATCGCAAATAAAATACCACTAGGCCAAAATTTGCAAATAAAATACCATTGAATTCAGTAGAACAAGTGGCATATGTGTATGTATATTTGTATGTGTATGTATATATGTATATTGTATTGTATGTGTATTGTATATGCATGTGTATATTTTGTGCCACGCCAACGACCACTGCCACCATTATGCCGTCGACCTTGACCTCCTCTGTCCTCGCTGAGCCCATGTCGTGCTGGTTCAAACGCACACCCCCATGCATCTCGGCCCTGCTCTCGCCCTAGCGCCACCACCTCTCGTTGTCAATATAGCATTATAATAACCATGCTATGTTAATCAACTTTCATGACAAGTTAATAAGAAGAAGTAAATGTAGCCTCTCATATGAATCCGGGGTTTCTCCGAATTAGGGTTTGTAATGACCAAGCATGTATTAGGGTTACATTTCAATACTTTTAACCTGTCATATCATCATCTTTGCTTGAGCATTTCAATAGATGTATTACTGATATTTGTGTGATCATATTTTGTTTTAGAAACTATGAATTCACTCAGTAGAAACCTTGAAGATGAAGAAATAATGGAGAACATGATCCACGAGGACACCTCACAATATCTGAACTTGGAGGGACATGATGCACTACTAGGAAAAGGGCTATAGGTAATCCACACATCCGTGGCTCACATGGTTGAAGTGCCCCATGGGTAAAATAGGCGTGGCTCACCTGTGGGTAGTGCCCTACTAGTAACTAGAACAACTGTAGCTCACCTGTGAGATAGATTGGATTTGCAGCACGACGGCGTGGTGCTTATGGTGGAGAGTTTCTCCGGCAGGGCTTCGCCTACGCGCAATCGGGAGAGAGAGAGAGGTGGAGGGGCAGCAGTTGGACGGCGACAAGGGTTGGAGTGGGGGGAGGCTGCGCCCCTGCCCTCCTTATATAGGGGGCTGGCTGGACCCTTGACCCCTCCTCCAAGCCCTAGGGCGGCGGCCCAAGGGGTGGAGTGGGGGGCAAGTCATCCCCCCTCTTCTGGAAGGTTCCCTTAGGGTTTCCCCTAAGGGCTGGCCGGCTGGGCCTTAGGGGCCTTGTGCCCCTGGACCAAAGTGGCCAGGGCACTTCCCCTTAGGCCCACGCAGGCCTCCGACAAGTGGGCCCACGTTGGTACCACTCCGGAACCTTCTAGAACCTTCCGGTACAATACCGATAAACTCCGAAACGATTCCGAAATCCAAAAACTGCTTTCCTTTATATGAGTCCTATTCTCTGGACCATTCGGAACCTCTCGTGATGTCCTGGGTCTCATCCGAGACTCTGAACAAAAAAACTCATAAACCAATTATCCATTCTATCCTAGCGTCGATGCACGTTAAGTGTGTGACCCTACGGGTTCGAGAATATGCAGACATGATCTTCTATCAATAATTAACAGTGGGATCTGGAAACCCATATTGACTCCCACATATTCATCGATGATCATATCGGATGAACCACGATGCCAGGATACAATTAATCCCATATATGTATTCCCTTCGTCATGCGATATTTCACTTGCCCGAGATTCGATTGTTGGTATCGGCATACCTAGTTCAATCTCGTCCACGGCAAGTACTTTACTCATTCTGTAATCCGATATCACTTTGTGATTAACTCCTTAACCACGTGCTTGCAAGCGGTGTTGATATCGATTACCGAGTGGGCCCGAAGTATATCTCTCCGACTCGGGAGGGACAAATTACATCTCGATACATACAACCCAACAAGTACTTTCCGATCACCTGAGAGACACGTTTATGATCACCCTCACATAGGATGACGTTTGATGACCTCAAAGCTTTCTTCCGATACCAGGGAGTTGTGTTATCTCATGGTCTAAGGAATACAATACTTGACATAGGAAAAAGCTTCACAAAGATGAACACGATGACACGATCTAATTGCTCTGCTTAATTTGGGTTTGTCCATCATATCATTCTCCTAATGACATGATATCATTATTAATCGACAACTCATGTCTATGGTTAGGAAACCTTAACCATCATTAATCAATGAGCTAGTCCATAGAGGCGTACTAGGGACACAGTGTTGTTCATAAACCACACAAGTATCAAAGTTTCCGCTTAATACAATTCTAGCATGGAATATAAACTTTATCATGAACAAGAATTATAATAATAACATCTTTATTATTGCCTCTAGGGCATAATTCCAACAGACGGAACCATCACACGAGCATATCTCGGGTGAGATTCTTGAAGAATCTGCCAGGTATCATCGACCCTGGTGTCCAACGCAGCCATATAGCGACGAACATGCTCATCCTCCTCCCTGACACGACGCCGTACCACCTCCTCGGTGGCCGGCTCCCTCTACACCCTTCCTGGACCAGGCGACCTAGACCAAAGAAGCACCGGGTCGAAGACGACACCCGGATTCCTCACCAAGCTACGCGTCCTAGAAGGTAGCACCATCCAGTGCCAGCCTGATGGAGCCCAGTCTCGGACATGCCCAGCGGAGCCCAGTCTCAGACATGCCCGGCGGAGCCCAGTACTCTATCGTTGCGCCGAGTCAACTACGAGGATGCGGTATGGACATCCTAAAGTAGGCGGCGAGGAATGTGTGTATGTGTGGGTGGCCATGATGGTCGCCCTATAAATAGAAGGAAAGGGCGGGCGGGCTGGATCGAGTAGCCTATAAATAGAGGGTTCGTCTTTAGTATAGGTTGGAGAAACCAACCGCGACTGAAGGGATTGCGGCAGACTGGGCCAGGCAGCACTAATAATAGGGGTGAGTGTCGACATTATGTCGTGCGTCTTGTACCTTGTCCCGGATGGTGTCACCAACCGGGACTAAAGATGAACCTTTAGTCCTGGTTGGAGACACGAACCGGGACTAAAGGTTCACAAACCGGGACAAAACACAAGTCAGCACAAATAATAGGGTCAGCACTAATAATAGGAGTGAGTGTCGACATTATGTCGTGAGTGTCGAGACTATGCCGAGCTGCTTGTACTATAAATAGGCATCCTTGTGAGTCCAGTCATCCAGACAGTTTGAGGAATATCCAAGATGGTTTTGGAGAGCAGGGACACCACTACGACCAGTTTCAGGGATATGCCGCTGGAGACCAGTCCTATAGCATCTCCAAGAAACTAGTCATAGAGCCACTCCCTAATATGTGAAACTAGCTAGTTAGCTCCCAGGCACATTGATCTAGTTAGAGAAGTTACAAGCTACAAGATGGTGTGCGAGAGCAGGGACACCACTACGGCCAGTTTCAGGGAGATGCCGCCAGAGCCCAGTCCTCTGGCATCTCCAAGAAACTGGTCATAGAGGCACTCCCTAATATGTGACCACGCGCGTTTGGAGATCAGATCTTAATGGTAAGTACGAATCGGGATTAAATTCCTCCCCTTTAGTCCTGCTCCAGCCACAAAACGGGACTAACACACTCAAGATGGTTTGCAGAAAACACTATAAAAATGGGCACATCGAGCATCTTCATTCATAAAATGTTACAATTATTACACATCATTTCTTCGCGTGTGTCCCTTTCTGATTCCGCCATATCTATGGAGCATCTTCATAGATATGTGCGCCACAGATATGTTTGGGCCAGGGGCCTGCCAGCCGCATGCCAAGTACCCGTAGCGCACATGGGGTAGGTGCGCTACGGTTGTGGCAAGTTCTGTGGCGCACTATGCCATGTGCGCCACGGATGTATAAACTTAGTAGTAGGGCACCTTGCCCTAGTGCCCTACGCCTAACTATCCTACACCAACTCCACCCTCCCCCCCCCCCCCCCCGTGGATCGCCTTTTTAGGCTTTGCAAAAAATAAAAGAAAATGATAAACACTTCAAAAAAATTAAATACTTTCATATTTAGGTAGGTAATGTGGTATAGCTTCTAGTAAAATTAACAAACATGAGTTTCAACTTTATTTGCAAAAAAAGTCATGCCACGGTAAAAAGGCCGTAACTTTTGCATACGATATAAAAAATCGTATAATATACCAAAATGACGAGAATGAGATTTCGCATCTGCTCTCAACCACCTCCGGTCGTTTAGCGATTTTTTAGATTTTCAAAATTCGAAAAGAGTAAAAAGTTACGGTCAAAAGACCGTTTTTTCCTACAGAAAAAAAAATAGAGGGCGACTTACCCGTAGTGCACCACCACCTAGTGCGCCACAGATAAGCTTGGACGGGATTCAAATTTCGAATCCTCACCCCGCCCACCTACCTTTCCCTTCCCCCTTTTCCCTCCCCCTTTTCCCTCTTCCTTTTCCTTTCCCTTCTCCTTCTTCCTTCTCCCTTCTCCCTTCTCCTTCTTCCTTCTCCTTCTCCTTCTTCCTTCTCCTCCTTCCCCTTCTCATCTCTTTGCAGTGACGGCGCGACGACGGCCTCCTCGTCTCCTTGCAGTGACGGTGGCGTGGCAGCGGCGCAACGGCGGCCTCCTCCTCTCCTTGCAGTGACAGCGGCGTCCGACCTCCCTTCCTCCCTCTCTTCCTCCATCTCTTCCTTCCTCCCTCTCTTCCTCCATCTATTCCTTCCTCCCTCTCTTCCTCCATCTCTTCCTTCCTTCCTCTCTTCCTACCTTCCTTTCTCTAACCACACCCTTCCTACCACCTCGACGCCGGCGAGGACTAGAGCGGCCACGACCCCTCCTGCACCTCCCTGCCACGGCCATGCTCCGGCGAGGTGACACGACTGCGGCAGCGATGCACGGACCCAATTGCTTTTTCAATTCAAAACAAGGGTGTTTTTTGCATTTTTTTTTGTTTTTTGAAAAACACATCTGCGGCGCACCCTATACCCTTACCCGTGGCGCACCTGGTAGTGCGCCATGCCTATCTCGATATAACCGTGGCGCACCATGCAGTGCGCCACAGATACGAGATAGCCGTAGCGCGAGGCTCGTGGCGCACTGCTAGTGCGCCACGGAAGGCCTTTTCAGGTGCGCCACGAATAGGCGTTTTTCTAGTAGTGATGAGATCTCAAGTAGTCATGGAGAAGATGACGACTCCGGTGAACGCACTTTAGTGATTACAAAGTCTGTCGAGGTATATGCATGGATTAAGCCTCTGCTGACTTGCACCGATTGATTTAGCCCTCTGGATCAACCAGCCAGCAACAATCTTCTTCTACGAAAAAGAGCAAGCGAGGCGCGAGCCATCGGTTGATAGATCGTGCAAATTTCACGAACGAAGTAGTCCGTGTTGATGGCAGGCCGATGGAACCCAAGAAGGCCGCTGACAAATTTGTACGTCAGGCTGGTGTTCTTGTTAGGGACCAAATCCCAATCATAATTGAAAATTGGAATAAGCCAAAGAAGGGCGACGGTACCTTTGTCGATGAAAGATCCAAAAAACGCTTTGGAATTCGCTGTTGGTAAATTTCACCCTTCCACCAGAGGAGGATGAAAACAAACCGGTTATAAAGGAAAAGGTCAAAGAGTGGACTCTAAAGAAGATGTCTGACCCTTTCCGCCACTGGAAGACAAAATTGAACAAATTTGTCAAAGCTCGCGAGGCTCCAGATTTCGAAGACGCATATTATGCGAAGATAAGACCTCACTGGCCCGAATTTGTGGAATAAAAGGAAGGTGCTATAGCTACAAAGAGGTCAAAAACCAATACGCTAAATGCCTAGAAGAAGGAATATCACTAGAGGACGGGGTCAGGGGGCTACATATCTCAGAGGCCTAAGTGGGAGGAATCTGAGAAAGCCCTGCGCGCTAGAGGGATCACACCCCAGACACATGGGTGGGACCTACGTGCAAAGACTTGGTTCTACGGAATCGGGGAAAGGTTGGACCCAGAAACAGGATTGTGTATCTTCCCAACCCTCCTTACCAAACCCTTCACTGAACTCATCACGGAATACGAGGAAACAACCGCCAGGACCTTCCATCCCGACAGAGAGAATGACCAGCTCATACGCGCCATCGGTAAAAAAGAACACCCTGGACATGCACGAGGCACAGGGGGTATGATGTGGAAGGATGGGTTTGCCGAGTGGGGCGACTCTTATAGATGGCACGGTAGAAAAAAGAAAAAGAGCGTACAGAGCGGATGACACAGATAGAACATGCACTTGTGGCGTTGCAGGCGCAAGTGAATGCACAATAGAGCCAGCAAGCTACCGGCCCATCTCAGCAGCACGAAGAGCCTGCATTGGAAGCTGCCGGCGGCCCAGACTCTACGCGGAAAAGAAGCGTGGCTTCCACGGAGAACGTGCAGCCCATGCTTGAAATGGCGGGTCCTCGATACCCCGTGGATGAGATCACGGAGAGCGAACACGCTGAGCTACATGTGAGATTAATGGGCTTATCCATTAAGGTGGTTGTCGGATATGCCTTACCTCCTATAGCTGGTGGAACTTACCACTGCCGACCGATTCCATATGGCTATGCTATTGTCGGGGTGGATGAGGTTGTGAAGGAATATGAGGAAGCACAGCTTGACCATGCTACATGTGAAGGGGAAACTCAACTCAAATTTGCAGTGAAAACAACCATTCTTTGGAAGAAGGAACACATCATGCTTCCAAATTGGAGGCCACTGGCACCCCCGCCGTCTCCGAAGCGTCAGCAGTCTGAGCCGCCTCAGCCGTCTCCAAGTCATCAGAATACTCCCCTGTCGTCTCCGGCGCTTCAGCCATCTCTGGCGCTTCAGCCATCTCCTGCGCAGCAGCCATCTCCGGCGCGCCAGCCATCTCCGGCGCGCCATCCATCTCCTCTGCGTAAGCGGAAGAGCACTGCCATGAAGAGCATCACTAGAACTGCCACGAAGAAATCCGCAGGTAACCGTACACCAAAGAGTTCAAGAAACTACGTCCCGCAGCCTTCCGCCAAGCCATTGGCGGTTTTACCGTGGAATCGCAGCAACGAGGAGACCAATAGGATCTCGGAAGAAGAGGTCAAGAAATTCTTTGCACCTAGACGGGCCGAGCCAAAGGAGAAAATAGATCCGGCGGTGGTGGAGAAGTTTTACAATAATCTTTTGAAACCTGAAACCCCACTTGTGCCGGACTACGAGCGCCAGATTTTGAAGGGGGATGCAAGGCGGAGGGAGACTAAAAGTAGCAGTCGT
This sequence comes from Avena sativa, assembly GCA_916181665.1. Classification (NCBI taxonomy): domain Eukaryota; kingdom Viridiplantae; phylum Streptophyta; class Magnoliopsida; order Poales; family Poaceae; genus Avena; species Avena sativa. The sequence goes on from OV702296.1 coordinate 17,500,950, forward strand.
GCGGCACCCCAGAAAATAGTTCCCATGCTCGGAGAGTAGGAAAAGCAATCATGCGCCCCGCTCCAAGTGTTCGACACACGGAACGCTCCTCCTGTAAATGATTATGAGGCAGAGCTACAAAGAAAGGAAAATGAGATGGGGATGACTTACATTGCATACTTGAACCTCTTGGGAGACAACATTCCCACAGGCGATGTCAACCCCATACAGCCATGAAGTATGGGAAGAATCTCGTCAAGAAAGAGGAGCTCAAGAATCTACCAACAAAGATGCGAAGATTGCACAAGTGGTACCTTGATTTCTGCAAGACGAGAAAGGAAGAATGGATCACGGCGCATATAAGAGATCAGATTTTCTTTTGCGGAGACGACGAGATCGACTCCAACATTCAAGACTTGCATTTTCTATTCAATCAGAAGGAACTCGACAAATCTGCCATCAGCCTTTATTGTGTGTAAGTACTATTTCTGTAATTTCTATCTCATCTCATTCACTTCATTAATTGCATGTATATATATATGCTCACCATATATTTATATACTATTATGCAGGAAAAAGGTTATGGAATGCATGAAAGGAGGCCCTTTTGACATTGGGTTCGTTGACCCAAATAGAGTTCATGAAGAAGTGGTAAGAACCAAACCCGGGCAAACAGAAGATTACTTGCTAAGGTCTTTACTGAGACAACAAATCAAAAGGGAAATACTATTGCCTTACAACTTCTCGTGAGTACTGTTACCCTCTATTGTACACATTCTGTTTCGGCTTACTCGATGTTAAGTGTAACTGATGATGAGTTATGCGTGCGTAGGTTCCACTTTATTCTTCTAGTCATTCAACCTGACTCAGGAAAAGTCCTTGTCATGGACTCGTTACGAAAAGAAAAAGAGCTATGGGAAGACTTTATGAAGGGAATATGCCCTGAGAGGCAATAATAAAGTGTTTATTATGTGTATTCCAAGTATATGATAGATGTTTATTTTGCATGCTATAATTGTATTAATACGGAAACGTTAATACATGTGTGTTTAATAAACAAACAGAAAGTTCCTAGTTATGCCTCTCTCATAAACTAGCTCGTTGATTAACAAGATGATCAAGGTTTCCTGATCATGGACATTGGATGTTCTTAATAACGGGATCACAACATTAGTGTAATGGTGTGATGAACATTCATCCGAAGTATAGCATTACGATCAAAGTCATTGAGTTTATATTGCTATAACAACTTACGAAGTGATCCTAATCCTTAGGCCATGAGATCATGTCAATCACTAACACCGGAAGAGTTTCTTGATAACATCAAACGTCACACCGTAACAGGGTGATTATAAAGATGGATTCAGAACTAATAAAGTGTTATGTTGAGGCTCATGGATCGAGAGTGGAATTTGTTCATCCCGATGACGGATAGATATACTCTGGGCCCTCTCGGTGATATCACATTGATTAGCTTGCAAGCAAGTGATTTGATCACTAGAATGTTATATCACAGGAACGAGAAAAGAGTGCATGTCGGTAACGAGATCAAACTAGGTATGGAGATACCGATGATCGAATCTCGGACATGTAATATATCGTGAAACAAAGGATTAAGATACTAGCATAAAAGGTTACGACGATCACAATAAAGTCATCGTTGAATGTCTGGGAGTCAGTATGGGTCTCCAGATCCCGCTTCTGATTATTGATCCGAGAGGGTTCTCGATCATGTCCGCATTATTCACGAACCATAGGGTGAAACACTTAAGAGACACCGACATCCAATTGGAGCAAATGTTTTATGCCGAAAGAATGAACAAGCGCCTGAATTTATTTCACTAGATACCGAAACAGGTTTTCGGGTGAAATTGCATAAAGTGGTTATGCATGTGAAATAGAATTCTAGCAAGGGGTTATTTGTGAATGTTTGTCATTAAAGTAATTGACAAAATTCTGAATAAAATAAAAGAGTTTTATTTAATGAGAGTTTGCATTAAATTTGGTGGAAATTTAATGGGAATTTGAGTGGACTTTTGAGTGGAGGGAATTTAAAGGAGATTTGTGCGTGGAGTGTCCACCCACATGAAGAGGGGAGGGCAAGGGGGCAGCCCCATGCGCCGGCCACCCCCTTGGGGTTCCCCCCCTCCTCCTATAAAAGGATCCCCCCTCCTCACTTGTCTCACACACCTCCTCGTGAAGGATCTCTCTCCCCCTCTAGAATTTATCCCCCATGGTCTCGGACTAGCGAGATACATGTTCCCGGTGGCTATTCGGCAAGAAAGAGTTGTGCTTCCGCTGCATCGCTGGAGCGAGGAGGCGGAGGTTTCTCGGTGCCTCGAACGTGTGTGCGAGCACGGATGCGCTGCTGATTTGCGGTGCTAGGACTTCCTCTCGATCTTGAGATCGGCAAGAGATCGTCTACATCAACCACGAGTTGAACTCGTTAAGCTTTGTCGGTCTTCAAGGGTATGTTCTCTACGGATATACATCCGCTCGTTGTTTGTATCTAGTAGATAGATCTTGGTATATAGTTCACATCGTAGGAAAATTTTTGTGATACTTTACACGGGTAGTACACATATGAGTATGTGGGCGATGATGATCATGTTGTAGCTCCTTTGTTGTAATTTTGGATATTGGTGGCATAGTGGGATGAAGCGGCCCGGACAAACTTTACATGTCCTCGCACATGAGACCTGTTCCACGCTTGACATGCAACTAGTTTGCATAAGTGGCTAGCGGGTGTCTGTCTCTCCTACTATAGTCAATATCTATTTTGCAAGCGAGTTGTCAACAATTTGATTATCCTCATTGTGGTTCATGTTCGTAGGTAAGAACGGTTCTATCTCGAAAGCCCTAAGCCACGTAAAACTTGCAATGGATAAATTAGAGGCGTCTAGTTTAGATTGTTCCTGGGCTAGTGTTATGATATGGTAGTGTTGTAAGTAGAAGTATGAGATGATACTCTTACAACACACATAGCGTGTAAAATCCATAGACCTTGGATTTACACATATAGGTATGATAGTGATCATACCACGATGCACATGATAGAGATCATCTGCGGGAACCATATAATTTCACTAATAAACATATGATGTTTGATAGCATCTTATATTGCTTGTTTAGCGCTTTGTTAGCATAATAAGATGATCCCTCATTTAAATATCAAGATAAGAATGTGTTCTTCCTTTAGTATGCACCGATTATGTTTTCGTCGCTCCAAGACAAAAGGTGATGATCGGGTGTTCTTGGATCCACGACCATATTTCGGGTGTAAAACAGTTACACACGCGAATACTAAGGTTCTAACTTGGCGAGCCTTGCATGTACAAACATGGCCTCGGAACACGGACCGAAAGGTTAAGCATGAGTCATATAGTTGATATGATGCCCATTTGATGCTCGCCTTTGAAGCTATACCGACTCACGTGATGATCGGACTTGGTGTAGTGGATTTGGTTCATGTAATCACCAAAAAGGCACGAGGGATGTCGTTTTTGAGTGGGAGTTCATTCGTAATATAGATTAGTTGAACTCAATCTATCATACACTTAGTCTAAACTTTACAAATTCTGTTGTAGATGGCACCACCTGCTTTTAATTTCAATGTGTTCATGGAGAAAGAGAAACTAGCAACGAACGGTAGCAACTTTACCGAATGGGCCATGAATTTGAGGATTCTCCTCTCTGCTGCACAAAAGCAATATGTGCTAGAAGCGCCGTTAGGCCCCCCACCTTTAGATGATGCCCCTGACGAGGAGAAGAATGTCTATCAGACTCGTCAGGAGGACCACAACTTAGTTCATTGCGGCATATTGTATGGGCTAGAGCCGGAACTTCGAAAGCGTTTCGAAAATGGCAATGCATTTGATACAATGGGTGAGTTGAAAATGATTTTCGACACACATGCTGCTGTAGAGAGCTACAACGCTTCATAAAAGTTCTTTAGCTGCATGATGGAAGAGCACAACTCCGTTATTGATCATGTACTCAAGATGTCGGGTTACGCCGATAAGCTTGTGTCCTTGGGAATATCGATTCCCATTGACTTAGGCATCCATCGTGTTCTGCAGTCTCTGCCACCTAGCTATAAGAGCTTCGTGATGAACTATAATATGCAAGGCATGAAGAAGTCTCTCCCCGAGCTTCTGTCAATGCTTAAAACTGCAGAAGTGGAGATCAAAAAGGAACATCAAGTGTTGATGATCAATAGGAACACTGGTTTCAAGAAAGACAAGAAGGGAAAACGGAAGGGAAGTAAGGGCGGCAAGCCGGTTGCCGCGCCTGAAAAGAAACCCCGAGTTGGACCTAAGTATGATTCCGAGTGCTACTATTGTAAGGGGACTGGCCACTGGAAGCGCAACTGCCCCAAGTATCTGGCAGACAAGAAGGCCGGCAAGGCAAACAAAGGTATATATGATATACATGTTATTGATGTGTACTTGACTAGTGCTCGCAGTAGCACCTGGGTATTTGATACCGGTTCAGTTGCTAATATTTGTAACTCGAATCAGGGGTTGCGGAACAAGCGACCGCTAGCAAGGGGTGAGGTCAAGATGCGTGTCGGCAATGGATCAAGCGTTTATGTGATCGCCGTCGGAACGCTGCCTCTCCACTTGCCGTCGGGATTAGTTATAAACTTGAATAAATGTTATCTGGTGCCTGCACTGAGCATGAACATTGTATCTAGATCGTGTTTGATGCGAAGTGGTTATTCATTTAAATCCGAGAACAATGGTTGTTCTATTTATATGAATTAAATCTTTTATGGTCATGCACCGATGATGAATGGTTTATTTCTATTAGATCTCGATGATAATGTTACACATATTCATAATGTTGATGCTAAAAGGATTAAACTTAATGATGATATATCCGCATATATGTGGCACTGCCGTCTAGGTCATATTGGCGTTAAACGCATGAAGAAGCTCCATTCGGATGGACTTTTGGAATCACTTGATTATGAATCATTTGATACATGTGAGCCATGCCTTATGGGCAAGATGACTAGAACGCCGTTTTCCGGTTCAATGGAACGGGCGACAGATTTATTGGAAATCATACATTCTGATGTATGTGGTCCAATGAGTGTGTCGGCGCGAGGTGGATATCGTTATTTTGTTACTTTCACGGATGATTTGAGTAGATACGGTTATATCTACTTGATGAAACACAAGTCTGAAACCTTTGAAAAGTTCAAGGAATTTCAGAATGAAGTGGAAAATCATCGTAATAGAAAGATCAAATTTCTACGGTCCGACCGTGGAGGTGAGTATCTAAGTTACGAGTTTAGCACTCACATGAAAGAGTGTGGAATTGTTTCACAACTCACACCTGCCGGAACACCACAGCGAAATGGTGTGTCGGAATGTCGTAATCGTTCTTTATTAGATATGGTTCGATCTATGATGTCTCTGACGGACTTGCCGTTGTCATTTTGGGGTTATGCACTAGAAACTGCTGCATTCACTTTAAATCGGGCACCATCTAAATCCGTTGAAAAGACACCGTATGAATTGTGGTTTGGAAACAAACCTAAGCTGTCATTTCTTAAAGTTTGGGGATGCGATGTTTATGTGAAGAAACTTCAACCGGATAAACTCGAACCCAAAGCGGAAAAATGCGTCTTCATAGGATACCCTAAAGAAACTATTGGGTATTCCTTCTATCACAGATCCGAGGACAAGGTTTTTGTTGCCAAGAATGGATCCTTTCTAGAGAAAGAGTTTCTCGCGAAAGGTGTGAGTAGTCGGAAGGTAGAACTCGAAGAGGTTGTGGAACCTTCTCTTCAAAGTATGGCGAGTAGCGCAGCACTGGAAGTTGTTCCGGAGTTGGCTCCACCTGTTGAAGAGGGAACTAATGATAATGATCATGAAACTCCGAAAGAGAGTACTACCGAACCTCGCAGGTCAAACAGGACGCTTGCAGCTTCCGAGCTGTACGGAAATCCTGTCATGAATTTCATGGTTGATGAAAATGATGACCCTGCGACGTATGAAGAAGCGATGATGAGCCCGGATTCCAACAAATGGTTAGAAGCCATGAAATCCGAGATGGAATCCATGTATGAAAATCAAGTTTGGAACTTGGTGGAATTACCTCACGACCGAAAGGCAGTGGAGAACAAATGGATTTTCAAAAGGAAAACTGATGCTGATGGTAATGTGACCGTCTATAAAGCTCGACTTGTCGCAAAGGGGTTTCGACAAATTCAAGGAGTTGACTACGATGAGACTTCCTCTCCTGTAGCGATGCTAAAGTCAGTTAGGATTATGTTAGCAATTACTGCATATTTCGATTATGAGATATGGCAGATGGATGTCAAAACCGCGTTTCTCAATGGTAATATTGAAGAAGAGTTGTATATGATACAACCAAAGGGTTTTGTCGATCCTAAGGATGCTAACAAGGTGTGCAAGCTTCAGCGATCCATCTATGGATTGAAGCAAGCATCACGAAGTTGGAATCTCCGCTTTGATGAGGTGATCAAAGAGTTTGGATTTGTCCAAACTTATGGAGAAGCTTGTATTTACAAGAAAGTGAGTGGGAGCAATGTGGCATTTCTGATATTATATTTGGATGACATATTATTGATCGGAAATGATATAGATCTTTTAAACAGTGATAAAAGTTATCTAAACAGCAAATTTTCAATGAAGGACCTAGGTGAAGCGTCATACATATTAGGCAGAAAGATCTATAGAGATAGATCTAGGCACCTAATAGGGCTATCGCAAAGTACATACCTTGAAAAGATTTTAAAGAAGTTTAAAATGGACGGAAGTAAGAAGGGGTTCTTACCTATGTTGCAAGGCAAGACATTGAGTAAGACTCAAAGTCCGGCTTCGGCGGAAGAAAGAGAGATAATGGACAAAGTCCCCTATGCTTCAGCCATAGGCTCTATAATGTACGCCATGCTATGTACAAGACCGGATGTGGCACATGCTATTAGTTTGACTAGTAGGTACCAATTGGATCCAGGTTCGGAACACTGGATAGCGGTCAAGAATATCCTTAAGTACTTACGAAGAACTAAGGATATGTTTCTTGTATACGGAGGTGAAGAAGAGCTCGTCGTTAAGTGTTATGTCGATGCTAGCTTTGACACCGATCCGGATGACTCTAAGTCTCAATCCGGATACGTATTTCTCATGAATGGCGGAGCGGTTAGTTGGAGGAGCTCCAAACAACCTGTGGTAGCGGGATCAACAACGGAGGCCGAATATGTTGCTGCTTCAGAAGCGGCTCAGGAAGCAGTTTGGATGAAGGAGTTCATATCCGAACTAGGAGTGGTGGCAAACGCGTTGGACCCAATGGTGATCTATTGTGACAACAATGGTGCCATTGCCAATGCCAAAGAGCCAAGGTCTCACAAGCATTCCAAGCATATTAAGCGCCGGTTTCACTCCATCCGCGAGCATGTTAAGGATGGAGATATAAAGATTTGTAAAGTACATACGGATCTCAATGTAGCAGATCCGTTGACTAAAACTCTCCCTAGAGCAAAACATGATCAACACCAGAACTCAATGGGTGTTAGATTTATCACTATGTAACTAGATTATTGTCTCTAGTGCAAGTGGGAGACTGAAGGGAATATGCCCTGAGAGGCAATAATAAAGTGTTTATTATGTGTATTCCAAGTATATGATAGATGTTTATTTTGCATGCTATAATTTTATTAATACGGAAACGTTAATACATGTGTGTTTAATAAACAAACAGAAAGTTCCTAGTTATGCCTCTCTCCTAAACTAGCCCGTTGATTAACAAGATGATCAAGGTTTCCTGATCATGGACATTGGATGTTGTTAATAACGGGATCACAACATTAGTGTAATGGTGTGATGAACATTCATCCGAAGTATAGCATTACGATCAAAGTCATTGAGTTTATATTGCTATAACAACTTACGAAGTGATCCTAATCCTTAGACCATGAGATCATGTCAATCACTAACACCGGAGAGTTTCTTGATAACATCAAATGTCACACCGTAACAGGGTGATTATAAAGATGGATTCAGAACTAATAAAGTGTTATGTTGAGGCTCATGGATCTAGAGTGGAATTTGTTCATCCCGATGACGGATAGATATACTCTAGGCCCTCTCGGTGATATCACATTGATTAGCTTGCAAGCAAGTGATTTGATCACTAGAATGTTATATCACAGGAACGAGAAAAGAGTGCATGTCGGTAACGAGATCAAACTAGGTATGGAGATACCGATGATCGAATCTCGGACATGTAATATATCGTGAAACAAAGGGATTAAGATACTAGCGTAAAAGGTTTCGACGATCACAAGAAAGTCATCGTTGAATGTGTGGGAGTTAGTATGGGTCTCCAGATCCCCCTTCTGATTATTGATCCGAGAGGGGTCTCGATCATGTCCGCATTATTCACGAACCGTAGGGTGACACACTTAAGAGACACCGACATCCAATTGGAGCAAATGTTTCATGCCGAAAGAATAAACAAGCGCAGGAATTTATTTCACTAGATACCGAAACAGATTTTCGGGTGAAATTGCATAAAGTGGTTATGCATGTGAAATAGAATTCTAGAAAGGGGTTATTTGTGAATGTTTGTCATTAAAGTAATTGACAAAATTCTGAATAAAATAAAAGAGTTTTATTTAATGAGAGTTTGCATTAAATTTGGTGGAAATTTAATGGGAATTTGAGTGGACTTTTGAGTGGAGAGAATTTAAAGGAGATTTGTGAGTGGAGTGTCCACCCACATGAAGAGGGGAGGGCAAGGGGGCAGCATCGCTGGAGCGAGGAGGCGGAGGTTGCATCGCTGGAGCGAGGAGGTGGAGGTTGCTCGGTGCCTCGAACGTGTGTGCGAGCACGGATGCGCTGCTGATTTGCGGCGCTAGGACTTCCTCTCGATCTTGAGATCGGCAAGAGATCGTCTACATCAACCACGAGTTGAACTCGTTAAGATTTGTCGGTCTTCAAGGGTATGTTCTCTACGGATATACATCCGCCCGTTGTTTGTATCTAGTAGATAGATCTTGGTATATAGTTCACATCGTAGGAAAATTTTTGTTTTCTATGCTGCGAACCCTACAGTTTAGAGAGATGCTCCAAAGCTAATTTCAATCATATTATCGCACTAGATCGGCAACTTTCGTGACAACAAGTAATTAATTACTCCTTTATCCATTTTCTTTGCCGGATAGGGTTTGGAAAAGGTTCACGGGCAGGGCCGTGGGTGAATGGTCAGAAGAACTAAAATTTGTAGACCAAAATGTAAGTAATACTAGCTAGCTAGGTCTTCGTATCTCTTTGATTCTGCTTCCAATTCCATTATATCATGCTTTATTGATTATTATTTTGATTGAACTCTCTATTCTCGTAAAATGCGCGTATCAGGGACTCGTCAATAACTTATGTGGATAATATGTTTGTAAGTTCATTCGCAACACAATATATGCGACGGGCCAAGCCGCACTAGAACAACTTAGAGTAAGTAAACAAAGTACACAACATTATTTTATTACCATAAATTGTGTTGAGTTTTATTCTTATATATATATTGACCCCATTCTTCATATATATTTAGATCGAACGGATGCGGGACCAACTCCTACCATTTGACCGCATACAAGCCATTCAAGAGGAATTGGCGGGGTTCATACTTGATGAGGTCGTCACGCCTGGCAGAACTCTGCTGCGACAGAGATTTAGGACGTTTTCCTGCCGCGGCAGAGATTTAGGCCGTTTTCCTGCAGCGACAGAACTCTGCCGCGGCAGAGATTTAGGCCGTTTTCCTGCCGCGACAGAACTCTGCCGCGGCAGAGATTTATCTCGTTTTCCTGCCGCGGCACAGAACCTTTAACACCGGTTCGTGTTACGAACCAGTGTTAAAGGGGGGGCTGAGTGCGGTAGCCCCACGTACGCCACCCTTTAACACCGGTTTGTATAAGAACCGGTGTTAAAGGGGGGCCTATAACACCGAACCCTCAACAACGGTTCTACAACCGCTGTTAGAGGGCCTTAGGAACCGGTGTTAAAGGCCCATGTCTGCACTAGTGCCACTTTGTAAAACATTACATGATTAAACTCAAATAGTTGTAAATAAGTTCAATGATTCATTATACATGAGAGTTCAAAAATATATTGATCTAATGTGATAGATCCGAAAAAGGTGAGTTAGTTGTTCAATATCTCAGGATTGGAAGTCACTACATCTCTAGTTTCTACACATATCGTCATAACTCGTTTAGCTAACCGGAGAAAAAATATTCTATAAAAATTACACTAACTTTTTTATTCATCTTCCTTCCTCAACCCCTAGGCATATAATCAACCCAGGTTAGTATTTACAAAAATCATTCTTGTATCAGTGTAATTTTCCCAATGTTCAGTCACGTACCATATTGCATGTTCAGGCGTTTCATTATTATAGTCGCCACTACACACAAAGTAAATCAGGCTGATCACATGTGTAATTATTGTCTTCTAATTTCTAATGTAGTCATTTGTGTTTGCCTTATGTTTTATGTTATTATCTTGTAATTTCTAATGTATTCAAGTTATTTACTTGTTTTAGTATCTAATGATGAATTATGCTCCATATACTGTTTTATAGCATAACTAGTACCGTGTATGATGCGGTGTGCAACAGGGGACACGTACGTATATGTTTCTCCCGGTGTCCTAATAATCTAACGCCATCTAGAAATCATTGTACCATACATGGATGATTGACTTGTCATTTGTGTAGAACTTTAACGTGACCTAGAAGAATCCGATCTTTTGATAGATTGGTTTCACATACCACTACAGAAACATCTAAGATCCCTATAGGCAACATAGCATTGTTAGCAACATGACACTAGTCTCGAGTGTTTTGTGTCTTTCACATTTTCTTTTTTTAAATGCTTCATTTAGTATAAATGGGCATTGCTCCCACGCGGTTCTTCCATGCATTCTAATAGTTGTATATACATATACAACTATAAGTATCAACAACACAAATGCCTTCATACACATATATTATGGAATGACAATAATATGTAAGAATTTTTACTTGAAACGATCCTCTTAACATGAGAGACAAAATCTACTTCCAGCCATCGGTGTAACCATGACCTGTGATCTTCCCATAACTGTCACCCTGCAGTGTTCTCTCACTGTCAGATATTTCTTCCTTGTTAGCTAAAGCAGGTAAAACCATAGTAGATCTGCTTCTTGGGCATCATCTTAGGCTTGGTTCCCCAAAAAATTCTTGCTAATTGTTATCTCACTGTCAACAGGAGAGCTTATCTTTGCCCTTCCCCGTCCAGATCTTGTCCTAAGGCATAGACAGAGTTAACGTGAATAAATGAGGAAGAAATGGAATGAGGAGATTAGGTACAACCATACAAGGATGGTAGATGAAAGTGTAACTTGTTTCCGCAGTGTAAAAAATTGAGATGCTGGATGTCATGCCGGGAATAGGAGGAATGTGAGTGGTATGATTGTTTATCCGGATGACTTGGTTAGGGGCTGGAGGAAGATTTTTGGTTCACGCTCGGGAAAACTAGGTTTGAAACTGCGTTGTGTCATACAACTAATAAAATTTAGAGTATATATGTTGTCACCACACATTAATGAATTAATTATTGTTAAATACATTTTTTATTAATTGGTCTCCATTAGATCATTTTGTTCTTATTCCATGTAAACATGATTCGATTTTTTATTTGCTAAAAATTAATTACTACAACTAATAGGTGTCAACATTTATTATTTCCTAAAAATATCTATTTATAATATCTCGCAAAAAAGAATGAAATATTGCATAATCCTTCCATTCAAATGAATAAGACGTGTAAATTTAGTCAAAATCAATGAAATCTAGGTTTGGCGTATGTTTTTGACACATATGAACATTTAAGATAAAAAATCAATATCATTAGATTCACAATAAAATATACTTTCATAATGTATATATTCAGTATTATTGATATCAATATTTTATTCTATATAAATTGTTAAAGTTAGTAAAGTTTAACTTTTAACTACATTTATACGTCATAACCATAGGAACATATTTAGAATATGATTTGATTGTAGAATATTATAATAAATACCCTCCGACCCTAAAATAAATTTAAATATGTACTTAGAAAACCATGTTTAACTATAAAAACATCAAATAAATACACGATGACTCATAAAACATCATCGTCATATATGTGTTTTGCACAAATGTTCGAGAAACTATGTTATTTCTCTTAGTACCGAAATCCCACCATTGTTGTGCAAGTTTTCTTGTTAGCACTAGATAACGTTGCTCGATGCGTATGTCGTTTAGTTAGGATAATGGGTCTCTGATTAGAAGAATCATGTGAATTATGGAATTTTTTCCCATCGCTTAAGCTATGCTGTTCAGAATAATAGTGTTGCTCGATGCATCTGCCGTTTAATCAGGTTTGCTAGGTCCTGCATAGCATCGTCACATTAGAAGAAACGTGTGTATGATGGATTTTTTCTTTGGCTCGTGCCTCCCTGATTTAAACTCAATAATGTTGCTCGATCTATCTGTTGTTTAGTCACGCTGCTAGGTCCTCAATGTCAGCCTCTCATTAGAAAAATCGTGTGTATGATGGAAATTTTTTCTCGCTTGCGGTACCTTGTTCCGAACTTGATAGCACTACTTGATACATCTACCATCTAATCACTCTACTGGTCCCCACATGCCATCCTCTCATTAGAAAAACGTGTGTATGCTGGAATTTTTTCCCTTGGTCGGCCTTCTGTGTTCCGAACTTGACAGCGTTGCTCGATGAATCTGCCATTTGATCATGCCGCTAGGTCCCACATATCATCCTCTCATTAGAAGAATCGGTTGTATGATTGACTTTATTTTTGCTCGCTCCTCCATGTTTCGAACTTGATAACGTTGCTCACTGCATCCGCCATTTTTTCAAGTTGCTGGGTCCCCCATGTCAGCCACTCATTAGAAGAAACATGTGCATGCTAGCCTTTTTTCTCGCTCGCGCCTCCTTGTTTCGATCTTATGCTAAACTTATGCGATACTCCTAAGCAACCAAATTGTTGAACCTCGTTAAGTACCATACTATCTATACTATATTAGCTGCTTTATCTATATCTGTGTTTTTTACTGACGTATTTATGCTGCTCTTAGATTTGTTGCTTTAGATTTGCTACCAGACTGGACAAAAACGAGGGCCAAAAGAAATAATGAATGAAGAGAGAAACTGCTCTATATTCGCTACCAATTTTGGCAAAAAAATAATTGTTAGAGAGAGATGGAAAATGCGCTCTTAAAAAAGCCAATTATAACAATAAATAAAAAAACTTCCAATTTAGGCAAGAGCTGTGCACGTAACTATCAAAAAACGTGCCCACATGATCTCACACTATATCCCCCACTTGAGCATAACACGTTCTGCACCAACTGGCCAAACGCGGTCCTATATGGCATGGCCCCACACGTCAGCATAACGCGTTCTCGACCAACAGGACCTTCATGGTTCCACACCGCATGTCCCCACACGTCATCCAACGGTCAACCTGATGGGAGCTGCCGTTCGAGCTCTTTAATGAAATTTAGAGAAGGATCTGCGCAAAAATGAGGAGAATTTAAGCTGCTGCAAAAAAATAAATATACCTAATGAATAAAGGACACGAAAATAGAAATCCCTAAAATATAAGTATTTTAGAGAATTTCTTTAGAATAGAAATCCCTAAAAGGTTGACAAATCCACCATATTAATAGCACAACCACGAACTATTTTTTAAACAAGATCTAATCTATCCAACACACTCATCATAAATAAAAATACGTAGTTATGAAATGATTAACATACAATTCGAATATCAGAAAATGAGTATACTAACCTTGTCATAATGCTTATTATCATCTGATCAAAATCTTTTCATAACTATCCATACCTTTCCACCTGATGAATCAATTCCATCCAGCCAAGCTCCGGGAGGCACCTATCCATATCTATCACCTATCATTATTAGATCTTTCATCCTTGTCAACTAAAGCAGGTAAAACCATAGTAGATTCTGTTTCTTGGCCATCATCTTAGGATTAATTCCCCAAAAAATGCTCGCCAATTGTTCTCTCACTTTCAGCAGGCATGAGGCTATCTTTCTCATCCCCCTTCCAAATATTGTCCTATGGCACAAACTAAGTTAGCATGAATAAATGAAGAATAAATGGAATGAGGAGATAGATAAAACCATACAAGGATGGTAGATGAAAGTCTACCTTGTTTTCACGGTGTATAAGAGTGAGATGCTGGACGGCATGCCGGTAATAGGAGGAATGTGAGTCGTATGGTTGTTTATTCGGATGACTTGGTTGGGGGCTGGAGGAAGATGTTTGGTTTGTGACCAGGGAAACTGCGTAGTGTCGTATAACTAATAAAATTTAGAGTATATATGTGGTCACCACCCATATTGTGAGTCGTATGGTTGTTTATTCGGATGACTTGGTTAATGATTTAATTATTGTTAAATACATTTTTAAGTAATTGTTCTCCATTATATCCTTTTGTTCTATTCCATGTAAACATGATTCGATTTTTTATTTGGGAAAAAATAATTACTAAAACTAATAGGTGTCAATATTATTATTTCCTAAAAAATATCTATTTATAATATCTCGCAAAAAAGAATGAAGTATTGCATACTCCTTCCATTCAAATGAATAAGACGTGTAAATTTAGTCAAAATCAATGAAATCTATGTTTGGCGAATGTTTTAGACACATAGGAACATTTAAGATACAAAATCAATATCCATAGATTCACAATAAAATATACTTTTGTATACTGATATCGATGTTTTATTCTATATACTTTGTTAAATTTAGTAAAGTTTGAGCTGTAATAACTACATTTATATGTCTTAACCATAGGAACATAGCTAGTATATAATTTTATTGTAGAATATTATTATAAATACCCTCCAACTCTAAAATAAATTTAAATATGTACTTAGTAATCGTGTTTAACTATACAACATAAAAAATATGATGACTCATAAAACATCATCGGCAAATATAAGTTTTGCGCACATGTTCGAGAAACTATGCTATTTCTCTTAGTCCAAAAATCCCACCATTGTTGTACAAGTTCTATTGTTAGCACTCACACTACTAGGAAAAGGGCTGTTCGTGGCGCACCTAAAAAGCCCATCCGTGGCGCACTAGTGGTGCGCCACTAAGCGTACGCTGCGGCTAAAAAGTGCCTGTAGCGCACTACTCTGGTGCGCTACGGTTATATGGGGTTAGGCGTAGCGCACTACCAGGTGCGCCACGGGTAGGGGTACAGGGACGCCACAGATGTTTTTTTCAAAAAACAAAAAATGCAAAAAACACCCTCGTTTTGAATTGCAAAAGCAATTGGGTCCACATCGCCGCCGTCATGTCGCCTTGCTGGAGCATGGTGGCCGTGGCCACGACCTACCACCGCAAGGAGGTGCGGGAGGCCGTGGGCGTGCTAATCCTTGCCGGCATCGAGGAAGAGAGGGAGAAGGAGGTGTGGCTGGAGAAGGGAGGAGGTCGCCGCAAGGAGAAGGAGGTCGTCGGCGGTCGTCGGAGCTCGTCGTGGCTCGTCATGACTTCAAGGTGGAGGATATCGTTGTCGTCGTGACTGCAAGGAGGAGGAGAAGGTCGTCGTCGCCATCGCCATGGTCACTGCAAGGAGAGGAGGATGTTGTAGCAAGGAGGAGGAGAAGGCCACCGTCGCCGTCGTTAGTGCAAGGGAAGGAGGAGAAGAAAAAGGAGGAGGAGGAGAAGACAGAAGGAAAAGGAGGAGAAGAAGAGAGAAGGAAAAGGAGGAGGAAGGAGAATGAAAAGGAGAAGAGGGAGGGAATAGGGGTAGGTGGGCGGGGTGGGGATTCAAATTTTGAATCCCTCCCAACTTACTCGTACCGCACTAGGTGGTCGTGCGCTACGGGTAAGTTGCCCTCTATTTTTTTTCTACAGGAAAAAACGCTTTTTGACCGTAAATTTTTACTCCTTTTGAATTTTTAAAATCTAAATAATCGCTAAACGACCGGATGCGAAATATCGTTCACGTCATTTTGGTATATTATACGTTTTTTCGATATCGTATGCAAAAGTTACGGCCATTTTACCGTGGCATGAATTTTTTTGCAGAAAAAGTGGAAAATCATGTTTCTTAATTTTCCTAGAAACTATACCACATTAACTACCTACATATGAAATGATTTTATTTTTTGAAGTGTTTACCATTTTCTTTTATTTTTTAGAAAGCCTAAAAAGGCGATCCAGGGGGGTGGAGTTGGTGCAGGCCACTTAGCCATAGAGCACTAGGATATAGTGCCCTACGGCTAACTTGACCTAGCTGCTGCAACACACAGCCTCGTAGCGCACTAGTCCGGAGTGCCCTACGGCTAAGTTACACATCTATAGCGCACCTTGACCTACTGCGCTACGGGTATGTGTGCGGCGGCCACATGTGCCCTGGCCCACATAGGCGTGGCGCACCACCCCCATGTGCACCACGCTTATGGCAGTTAGCCGTACGACACCTGTGGGCAGTCCGTCACGCCTATTTTATCCGTGGGGCACCACTAGCACGTGCGCCATGGATGTGTGGATTACCTATAGACGTTTTCCTAGTAGTGGGGGCCACACCCTGCCTAGGCATGGGCCAGGCTTGGCCGCGCCTAGGGGGGTGTGGCCACCTCGTGGCGCCCCTCCGTCTCGTCTTCTGGATTCATGTCACCCACGGTAAAATATTGACTTTGGCTTTTGTCCCGTACAATTCCGAGAATATTGATTTTATGCCTTTCTGGAACCAAAAACAGAAGAAAACATGCAACATGCACTCTAGAAACTTGTTAATAGGTTAGTTTCAGAAAAGATATAAAAACACCTCAAAGTGTAGACAAAGCAAAGCAAAGTAGATACTAAACAAGCATGGAACATCAAAAATTATAGATATGTTTCCGACGTATCAAGCATCCTCAAGCTTAACTCCTGCTCGTCCTCGAGTAGGTAAGTGATAAAAGAATAATTTTTGAGGTGACATGCACCATCAAAACCAAGATCAAACCATTTACAAGCATTGAAAGCTGGGATCAAAGAACTCTAAACATGTGCATGAAAGATGGAGTTCTAACAATAAGACAAAGTAACTATGCATGCAACATGAAAGGATACAAAAAAAGATCATAAATAATATGCATTGAAAAATGTTTGTTTGTTTCACATACATAAAACATGGCATAGTGGCAATCAGCTTTTGCCTCATAGAGTAGCAAATAGATGCATAGGACACCTTCAAAGTTCACAAGGGTGACTAGATATAAATCGCACAAGAACAAGTAATATCACAATATGCATCAATCAATAAGTCTTGAAACAATGCACACAGAATGACAACTATGCTCTCTTCATGGTGCCTAAAGGTACAAGGTGGAGACTCAATAATAGTGGAAGAAAGGTCCTTCATAAAGGGAAGCAGGGATTTCATGCTTAAAAAAGAGCTTCCAAAAATTATGGTACTTGTTAGCTTTCATCCCTCATTGCCCCTATCATAAGCATCTTGAAGTGATTAAGGTTAAAGTGAACAAACTATGGAGTATATGCTTGACAAAGTATAAGTTGGCAATCTCAAGTCCCTTGAATACGAGGGCCACAGCTCATGCTACTCAACTTCAATCACATGTAAGTTCTTGTCATTGTAAGTACATGCGTATCATAGAGAACCGCCAACGGGGCACCCCTTGCACATGGTCAGGAGCTATCCCATAACTAAAATGATAAGGCAAGCAGACAATGAGCATCTCAGCGATCTTTTTATTTACTATGTGCATAGCTTTTTATTAAAGATGCTTCATAGATAGCTCACTATGGTGGTGCTGCAAGTTTCCACCATGATTAGGCATGGATTAGGCTAGCGGCCCAGGAGTTTCTCTAACACAAAATACAAACTCTATGGACTTACAAGTTCCCTCTTTATTTCACAATAGTGACATCCATAGACAAAAGAGCATGATATCAACTGAGTACAAAGTTCAAGCGCAATGTTGAAAATGTTCAGGTTTATTAGGGGCAAAGAATATAAAGTGTGCCATCAAGTTTATGAGGGCTTTAATCACTAAGTTTTCACATAACAAAATAGTTTTTAATTGGAACATAGCTGAAAACAAGAATATACTTGGAATGGTGTAACACACCATGCATAGGATTTTATAGTGGAAACTTTGGGATAACTTGGTTTCTTGGGAGTTGGAAGCATGAGTAGAGCTTACTCATACAAGTGGAGGCTAGAAAAGACTGGGAGCAACCAACTAAGAGAGCAATAGTGGCCATAATCATGCAGAGCGAAAAAACATTACTAATCAAAGCATGGAGTGGTACTGCAAGTCAAGAACTAAATGATCATAGAGGCTATGGTGACTTGTCATGGTCATAACATGGTGTGAGCATGTGCCAAGTCAGCCCAAACAAAGCATCAAAGGTGAAAACCACAATATTATGCTTTTGCATGATAAAACAACGCATAATTTCGTCAAGTTACACTAAGCAATCCCAATTATTTGGAACAAAACATGCTACAACAATAATCATTAAGCATACGGTCAAAATAACACCTAGCATGTCATGCTAAAGTCTATGTCACAGTCAATGCAAGCTCCTCTTGCACTTTTAAGAAGGAACTTCCTACTCCTTTCCAGCACCAATTGACTTATTTGAAACAACACAGCAAAAACGGGGAACAAACTAAGAAAAGCAAACGAAAACTAAGACGCTCCATGAACAACACAACTCTGCATGAAACAATAAAGACGAAGTGTCTAGACATACCTGAGATTTTTATTGATGAATAAGGGGTTTCCTTGGGCATCCCCAAGCTTTGACGCTTTTACCTCTTGTATATTTCTTGGGTTGATACCATGATGGCATCCCCAAGCTTGAGCTTTTGTCCGTTCTTCATCTCATTACATCATTTTTTCTCTACACCTGAATTTTTTCCTTCATACAAAACTTCACACAATCTTCATGTAACATCCCAGCATGAGATCTTAGAAATAAGCTGAACACAAATGTGTGCACTGCATTCATGCATAGAAAATCCGAATAATTTTCGCGCTTTTGAACAAAACTTGTCAAAGTGATTGAAGCTTCTCTCAATTTGATGGAATTATAGTAAATCATCAAGTTGAATGCGATAAGTTTCAATATGACCTTTGATAAAACCTTATTTTGGGTAAACATGATTTGATCTAAGGGTAGATCAAATATAATAAAAATAAACCATAACATATTACTTAATGATAATATTTTATCTTTAAGAGATCATATCCTAGTACTCATTACACCACTCATGAATACCAAGTTATAAATATAACTTAAGTAATAAGAGTGTAATAACTAAATCTTGATATATCTTAATCCCATCTACTTATACCATGAGTATCATGGTAATACCTAATCTTAACTCTTTAGTGACATTGAGTACGAAAGAAACCAAGTCAAGATTATTCACTATATATCTTTCTTTCCATATCAATCATTATCATCTCTATTGAATCCTATTCTTATATTTCTTGTTCATCAATGTTGAGAAATCAACTATTGATTCACCAATTCTTAATCTATCAATTCTTGATCTATTAACTCTTGTCCTCATCGTAGCATTCACTTCAGTCCTTTGGAGAAAGAAGTAAGAAGAGGTAAGTGCTAATGATAGATTTGGATATCATCTATAGGATGGGAGTGATTGAAGGGAATCAAATAAAAGTGCTAATTGATGGAGTTAACTCACTCCTGAAATGAATAGAAGGGTATATGAAATAAAGATTACAAGGATGACTAGTGAAGATAGTCACCAGGAGTAATCCTATTGGATCAAGTAGGTAGAGTTAATGAATAACATCCCTTAATCCAATAGAGATATTAAAAAGATAATTTCAATACAAATGTAATGTTGTATTGGTAAAGCCTTGTTTCGTCAAGTGGAAACCTAAACCATAAAGGATCAAAAGGATTTAATGATCATGCTTTAGTCACCAAGATTAAATGCTTATATCCTGTATAAGTGACATTGGTGGGTAAAACATGATTGGACTCTAGTATAAGCTATTGGAGTCAAGTAGAGATAAGATAGTATGACTAAGTTAAAGCTAGAGTAGCATGGAGTTATTGAAGTAGTATTATTCCTCTTAAAGGATAGTAAGCTTTTGAGGAGAGTAGTTTGATATATACATCCATTAGAGTAATGTTAGTGATGGATGATTAAGGAAGAGTATGCATGGAGTTAGAAGTAACCACTTGTTGGATTGGAGATTATCAGCAGTAGGGTAGTTGATATAACCAAGTATGGATATGAGAAGATTATGAAAGCTTTAGTGTCAAGATCATTGGATTTATAAACTAAATGAGAAGAATAAAAGGTGGATAAGAATATTCTTGAAAAGTAATGCTCATCATGTTAACACATGATGATGGATATGAAGAAGTAGTATATCTAGGAAAGGAATTCCTTAATCAGATGTCCAGAATTATGAAGTATGGAAGATAGGAATCCTTGGTAAACACTAAACTCTAAATCTTTAACCAAACCTAATATCCATTTCAAATTATTGATTTATCATCTTGTTTTCCACAATTCTTTGTAGGAATATTGTCCTATTGCAAATCACTCAAGCCTATCTTTGTCATTTCCAATTTTCATAACCAATTGTGCTTAGGAGTTATCTTTATCAATTCTTTTCCTTAAGTCACTCCAGAAAATAACTTTCTATTTTAAAGGGGTGATATCATTAAATATCACAAACATAAAGACAATATGTTTAGTCATTAATCTTTATTCACATCAACAAAAGAATATAAATATATTGAGAACCCTAAACCTAGGGTAAGTAATTACAATTCAGAACCCTAAACTTGTTAATGAGTTTTCTCATCAACATCTCATAAATATTCTATCTATATTCATTAGACAAATTCCTTGATCCATTTCTCTATCCACTCATTCCATATGAGCATGGAATAAGTGGGGATACAATAATTATAAACCACCCTATACTTTACTATGTGATTAAATACATAAAAATAAAACCTATGACTATTACTAAAGATTTTAAAACTTCATTACTCCAAATATGTAAAAATAATGTTATAGTTAATTTTTAAGATCTTAAACAAATCTTAAAAACCCTAAATCCTACTTATTCTATTTAATAAAAGAATATCTCTATAATTATAAAGTTAGAAAATAATAAATAAACTATGCTATCAAAATACAAAATTCATACCAGAATTTGAAATACATTTTTATATACTCCAATTATCTAGAAAAATAAATTCTATAAAGAAATTTCAATCAAATGTGTAATATTCAAACCTGAAAAACAAAACAGAAAATAGAAAAGAGTGAGAACAAGAAAAAAAATAAGTAGAGGCAGCAGTCAATTCTGGCCCATCGCCCATCTCCCCTCTCACTTACTCGTCGCCACGAGCAGCCACAGCGACCCAACAGTGGCCCAAGAACAGCCCAACTAAGCCCATACCGTTTCGTTGTTCTTTTCCTGTCTTCCCGCTCTCACCAGAAAGCACGCAGGCGAAGCAGATACCTGGAACCACGTCGGCCGTCCACCGTCGTTGCGATGCCCGTTGACGCCAAGATCCACGCCGCCGCTGTTTGTTGCCTATAAGAATCCACCGTCGCGCCGGAGAGCCTTATCTCCTTCTCTTTTCCATTTTCCTCCTCTATTCTGAACCTAAGCTACAAGGCCAAGGAATCGTCGCCGTTCCTGACCTCGTCTCGTCCTGCCGTGATGCCTGGAAGAAGCCCCGCATCATGCTCAGTGTTCTCGTGGAGTCTCGCAAGTCGGGCGTTGTCGTTTGCGTGGAATCGAGGTCGGACTCTCGCCGGCGACCGCAGCCATCGCCGGAAATACAACAGCTCCGGTCCTTCCCACACCTCCTCGACCTCTCCATCTTCATCAGGGTGAGCTCCTGGATCTTCCAGTAATCTCCAATCATTCTATCTTGCCATAAATCATCGTGGCACCGCGCACCACCGTCGGTCGACGCAGTAGATGGTCGCCGGAGTAGCTCCGGTAACCAAAATTGGGCTGCGCCGCCACTATTAGATTCCCCGCATCTCGCTCTTTTGAACGCAACCATCCTCGCATGCCCGTGCTCTCCCAATCGACGGATTGAACATAGATCTGAGAGTATCCGGCGGGATGATGTTAGGGTGATGCCATCCTTGACCAGTTCAACATTTTGACTTAGTCTCTTGCTTGCGTGGCATGTGATGTGGCCACTAGCCCACTGGTCAGTGACCTTGGGTAGGTTTAGCTTAGGTACATAACGTCTTTTCTGTTTAGGAATTAGATAAAACATTATAAGATCAAATATAAATATTTCCTAAAATGTAATAAAATGATTAAATCTTGTTTAATTAAAAACTTTTATTTTGTAATTCAGAAAAATGTGTATAATATATGAAAATTTGTAGAAAAATAAAATCTATAACTTAAAACTATTATCAAACATTATTATGTTAACAATTAAAATAATTATTATTAAATAAAGAATTTATAAATAATAAAACTTTGATAATTTATGATTTAATATTGGTAAATGTTAAAAATATAAATAATATACCAAAAATCTTAGAAAAATAAGAACTATAATTTAGAACTATAATCATGCATTATTAGTCACTTAATTAAATATTTATTAATTATTAAGTATTTATAAAGTAGTGAATCTTATAAAAATCATATCTTATGATTTATAAATCATAAAAATAAATGTAATATACCAAAATGATCACAAAAATAATACCTACATGTTAAAAATATAATATTCCACTTTTGAGGTAAAAACAATTTAAAACACTTTAGCAACCTGAATTTAAACATATTCCTTAGTTGATAATTCATATAAGGGTAAATAACATTTGTTAATATTTCTAAAATTAGCCAATTAAGTCTAATAAATAGTATTAGTCTTAAATATTGATAATATTAAGTCAAAATAGTTCAACAGATTTTAAATACAATTCTATTTGATTTATCATTCAACATTGAGTATATATGATTATTCAAATGAAGTTATCAAATATTAAATTCTCAAGATTATTATTTTGACTTGATAAAATCTTTTACCATTGTTTTAATCACAAATGTATAAACATACCAAAACCCTATAGGAAATTCATAAGTAGTTAAGTAATATTACTTCCTTGATTATAAATCATAACCATATCCTTATAAAGAGATAAATCCTTTTATACATTTATAATGTAAAGAAACCACTACCAAATAAAAGTATAACCATTATTAAGTGACTTTAAGGAAATAATATAAAGTGAACAAAATACAAGTATCATAAGTAATACACCATAAGTCTATCTATATCTTTAAAGTTAACTTTAGTCTACAATATTTCCAAATACTATGCTAAAGACTTTGTATTGTGTTTAATAGTTAACTTTGGTCTATTATAGTTAAGACCTAAAGCATCTCTAGTACAGACTATTAAAGCAAGCATAAAATAGATCAATCACCTTTTTATGAATCATATTCTAAAAGCTATCAGAATTGTTTAAAGCTTAGTAAAGAAGTCTTTTCTTCAAATGTTATTCTTTTTGCCACTTCAGATAACAGATGACAATTAATAGTAATCACATTACTTTATATTTTACTTGTATACTTAGGATTGATAATACTTAAGTTATTTATAAGTGACATTACTTATAATGTAAAATTTGAAGATAAACAATTATAGTGTAAGCAATCTTGAGTAGCATTTCACATTTGTGTGTATCTTATTGTTGTATGAAATTCTAAATACGTGTTGTTCACACACACTCACAAGCCTTAATAAGAAGCACAAATATGAAACTTATCTAAAACAACAACACATTCTAAAGAATCCATTTCTAGTTTCCAATCCCTAGATCAATGCTATCCCCGGGATTCGCGTTTATAAAGTGCATAACATTACTTATGCATAAAGCATCTTGCTCTTTAAACATTAGTCCTTACCGGACCAATGATGCGGATTTCAGATATTGGATCTTATATTGTCTTGAATACCATGAGTGCATAATCTTGCAATCACAAAAGGCAAGTTCACACTTGCTCATGTCCTTTGATTATTTTCTGTAAAGTATTTTGCAAATTCAGTGTTGTCATCACCTGCATTTGAAAAAGATCATAAAACACTATTTTTTATAATAATGTGAACTATTGGTTACTGATCCAGGGTGATTAGCAAATCTATTAAATCTGGCAGTTGGAATACCACTGTTCCGGACTATATCACCTATGATTTATTAACCAATATCGCCAGTGATTCTTGCGCCGTATATTATGCATTGACCAGGAGATTTGGAATGGGACAGAGAATTCAGTTATATCTTCTTCCTAGCGTGGATGTGCAGGTCGTGGTTGTTATCACTCGTAGCGTGCATATTAATTGGTAATTCGTAGAGGATATGCAGCATATGGGTGGGAACCCTCAACGTCCCACGATCATTCTAGCATCTAAAGGTCTATACAAACCATTTCCGTAATTCAATATGTGGGCATGGTGTACACCAAGGAGACATGCAAGGTCGCGAAGGGGACAGTGGTTGGCTTGTATCTTAGGTTGGGCCTCAAACCAAGGAAGTTTGAACAGGAACATAATCCCGGCCGTGCAACAAAGCCTAAGTTCTCTCATGGCTAAAGTGATGCACCTCTGCAGAGTGTAAGAACTATAACTTGTTACTCCCTATTCTAGGAAGGAGATACGAACGCGGCGGGAAAGGGACTCCATGAAAGTTCTGGTAAACCCGTGAAGGCTGACGGACATAGCTCTTTAGAATAAAACCAACCTTTGAAGAAATGTTTACAAAAACTTGCATTGCCTATGACCTACGGTCTGTGGTTGTAGATATAGTGCATCAAACACTCCTTTTCTAGTGAACTTGCTGAGTATGCTCGTACTCAACGTATCTTCTTAACCCTTGCTAAATTCTGAAGCCATTAAGATGACGTCTACATCAAGTTATGCTCTAGGAGTAATCATCAAAAACTCAAGCTTTTTAATGAAGAAAAGGAAGTCAATATATACATCAACTAAAGTGAAGACAAAGTTGCTGATTAGATAGAAATATAATCTCTAGCCATAGAACCTAATTTTGTAGAGTATTGCAATAGCAGCAATGCAAGCCTAGTAGTTCAAATACTAGTTTTAGAAGTATGGTAGATTTGAGTTGTTTATTTCTGATTCTTCTTTGTAAGAAGTTTCTTTCTCTCTCTTTAACCTAGAGTGTTCTCTGGATCTTGTGTAAAGAGTTGAGTTGTAACCTATAGTCATGTCTTGGACCTGATGTGTTTCTATTGTACCACTCTGAGGGATGTAATACTAGTGAACGGTGTTTCATTGGTGTTATGTCCATGACTATAGTGTACTACATCATGAAGTGGTAGGCTGGGTCACCACACTTCATTAGCAACATTAGTTTATTCAAAAAATATTAGACCCTTAGGCAAAGCTTTGGAACAGCAAGACTTTTCACTAAAAACACAAACTACTATAGCAACTCCTTCAAAAATCTCTATTCCCCAAAAGAGAACTCAAAAAGGAATCAATAAGAAGCAAATGCAAATAATGGCAGAAATCTGTCAAAATAGACCAGCAGGTAGAAACCAATTTTTTCGAAAATCTTCTGTTGCTCAAATCAGAAAGTGTTGAACTAATGAAAGTTAGCTAACATACTGCGGGATTTATTAGTATAATATCAGCTCAATCCGAGTTACAGAGACTCCTCACAAATTTTTATGGTGGTGGATAGAAATCTGTTTCGGGACATTAACTCCCCAAATCTTACTTCCCTCTCATCAGAGGTCATTCTTGGGACAAAAAGCAAACAAAAAGGATAAGGAGAGGTCATTACTGAAGTAATAACTTCCAAGACTCATGGAAACTCTTGGATTATCTCCCAACAAGTACTTTTCTTTAACGCCTCTAAGTTAGTCATAAGAAGCAAGAAGAATCAAGTATTTTCAAATGAGGCATTAACATCAAACCTTACTTTCAGAGGAGGAGCAAAAAGAAACTGCTCTCTCCTCATAGGGAAGTCTTCAATACCTTTCTTGAATGGAAAATGAAATTTAATGGTGCCTTCTTTCATATCAATGATGGAACCAACAGTTCTAAAAAAGGTCTTCCCAAAGTAATAGGACAAGAAGCATTGTATTCAACATCCAAAACATAAAAATCCACAGGGACATAAGCATTATTAACCATAATGAGAACATCAGTAATACTCCCATGAGTTTATTCTTAGCATTATCATTAAGTGGGACATTCAAATAATAACCTTCCAAAGGTGGCAAATCAAGCATTCCATAAATCTTCCTAGGCATAATACAGACACTAGAACCAAGATCACATGAAGCTTTGAGATCAAATTCATTCACTTGCACATTAATAATGGGTTCCCAACTATCTTCTACTTTCCTATGAATAGAAGCTTTGTGTTTTAACTTCTCTTCCGTAATCTTAACAAGAGCATCTATAATGTGTTTGGTGAAAGCAACATGCATATCACTAGCATCAGGAATTCTAGCAAGCTTTTGCAAGAACATAATCACTTCAGAAATATTGCAACCATCTATATCAAAATCAAACTTTGCATCACTAGTAGTAGACTCAATAGGCTCTGGCATAGTAGGAGGAGGAATAGGGACTTCTTGTGGTTTAGTGGTATCCATTATAGTGATGGTGCACACACTATTGTTTCTATCAATTTTAGCTTCCCCTTTCCCACTTAGCATGAAGTTGAGCTAACAGCTTAACATTTTCATCAATAGTACCTTGTATGGCATGAGTGTTAGCAAAGGTACTTTCGATGGTTTCAGGTTTAGCAGCCATTTTATTAATCAAGGAGGACTGATCTTCAGACAAAGAGGATATATTTTTCTCAACATTCAAAATCTTTTCCTCTATAGCCTTGTTAAAAGTGGTTTATTTACTAATAAAGTCTTTGAGCATGACTTCAAGTTTAGAGGGGGCACTTATAGCATTGTTGTTAGAGTTTCCATATGAATTGCCATTCTTAGGAGGATAAGGCCTATAGTTGTTACCACCAAAATTACTCCAATAAGAATTGTTATTGAAATTGTTGTTTCTAATGAAGTTCACATCAACTTTCTCTTCTTGATCAACCAAAGAGGCTAAGGGAACATGATTAGGATCTAAAGGAACTTTCCCATTAACAAGCATAGCCATAATAACATCAATATTATCATTGAAAGATGAGGTTTCTTCAACAAAATTTACCTTCTTGCCATGTGGAGCTATTTCAGTGTGCCATTCAGAATAGTTAACCATCATATTATCAAGGAGTCTTGTTGCAGCACCCAAAGTGATGCCCATAAAGGTGCCACCAGCAGCTGATTGCAACAGGTTTCTTGAAGAGAAGTTCAAACCTGCATAAAAAGTCTAGATAATCATTCAAGCAGTGAGTCCATGAGTGAGACAATTCTTAACCAAAGATTTCATTCTTTCCCAAGCTTGAGCAACATGTTCATTATCAAGTTGTTTAAATTTCATTATGTCGCTTCTCATAGATATAATCTTAGTAGGAGGGTAGTATTTTCTAATAAAAGCATCTTTGCACTTAGTCCAAAAATCAATACTATTTCTAGTCAAAGATAGCAACCATTCTTTAGCTTTTCATCTTAAGGAGAAAGGAAACAACTTGAGCTTAATAATATCTCCATCTACATCCTTATACTTCTGCATCTCACAAATTTCAACAAAGCTATTGAGATGGGCAGTAGCATCATCAGAACTAGCACCAGAAAATTGCTCTCTCATCACAAGATTCAACAAAGAAGCCTTAATTTCATAAAAGGTAGCATCAGGAGCAGGTGGAGCAATAGGAGTGCTAAGGAAATCATTTTTGTTGGTGCTAGTGAAGTCACACAACTTGGTGTTCTCAGCAGAGTTCATTTTGGCAAAGGTGGGCAAGCCAAAAATAGCAGCAGTAGCTAGAGCAGGAACTAAATTTTTTTGTGTTTTTGAATAGGGAAAACAAACCAAACTAGACTAATTTTTTTGGAGTTTTTGAAAAGAGGCAAACAAAAGCAAGCAAAAGAAACTAAGCAAACTAAAAGCAAAGTAAAGAGAAAGGAAGTGGAGGACTCCCCTTGTGAAGACGTCCTTAGACTCCCCGGCAATGGTGCCAGAAAGCATTGATGGCTATGCGTGGAGCCTGTTGGGAACCCAAAGACCAAGGTTGAAGCAGCACATCAACAAGCCTTCCCTGTGTAAGAAACCGAGGTTATCGAACCAGTAGGAGGAAGGAAACGTCACACAAGTGTTGCAAGCAACGTGGAAACCTGCACAACAAATTCTCAAGACTTTGCCCCAACGAATCAGTGAGGTTGTCAAGCTCACCGGTTTAATATAGAAAAGGATTAAACATATGGTGTGGAAGATAATGGTGGTTTGCAGCAAGTAAACAATAACAGTGGAAGATGTATCAATGGTAAAGATTGGACCGGGGTCCATAGTTCACTAGAGGTGCTCTCCTTAGATAAACAACATGGCATGAAGGGTAAACAAATTACATCAGGGCAATTGACAGGAACTGAGCAAGGCATAACAATGCAATACCAGACAAAAAGATCCTATGAGATTCGATTGGGCAATACAACAAGATACATAGACCGCCATCCAACTACATCTACGAATAGTAGTGCACCATTGGGTTATCATCCGAACCCCCTCCAGTATTAACTTGCAAGCAACAGACAACTGCTTTAAGAAAAGTATGTGAGGTAAACAATCCACTTGCATGCTCTCTGTTGTTAGTAGCTATCTTGGCCAAGTACTTGCTAGTGACTCCATGAGGGGGTATTTATGCTCGATAGTGGGTTCATGCCTCTATTTAAACAAGGGAAGTGACAAAAATCTCTAAGGTTGTAGATGTGTTGTTGCCACTAGGGAGAAAACAATGGTCTCTTGTTCATGGAACAAGAGGATTGTTTACCTTACACACTTTCCTTAAAGCAGTTGTCTTTTGCTTGCAACTTAATACTGGAGGGGGTTCGGATGATAACCCAAAGGTGGACTTCTATTCATAGATGTAGTTGGATGGCGGTCTATGTATATTGTTGTATTGCCCAATCGAATCTCATAGGATCTTTATATCTAGTATTGCATTTTTATGCCTTGCTAAAACCTGTCAATTGAGCTGCTGTAATTTGTTTACCCAGCATGCCATGTTTGTTTATCTAAGGAGAACACCTCTAGTTAACTATGGACACCGGTCCAATCTTTACCATTGATACATCTTCCACTATTACTGTTTACTCATTGCAAACCACTTTCACCTTCCACACCATACAGTTAATCCTTTGTTACAGCAACCAGTGAGATTGAATACATCACTGTTAGTTGGGGCAAAGTCTTGAGTTTGTGTTGTGCATGTTTCCATGTTGCTTGCAACACATTTGAGACGTTTCCTTCCTCCTACTGGTTCGATAACCTCGGTTTATTACTAAGGGAAAACTTGTTGCCGTGCTGCATCATACCATGCTCTTGGGGTTTCCTGATGAAGCGCTCCACGTTGACGCAGTGCCATCACTAATCATTGTGGAAACTTGCATCATAATCATAATGAGCAATCTATGAAGCTTTCTTCTTATAAAAAAAGAGAGACATATTGAAAAGAGGAAAGAGAGAAAAAGCACTATTTTCCCATGGTAAATAAGAAGATTGTTGAGATGCTCATTGTCTGCTTGCCTTGTCATTTTGATTATGGGATAGCTCTTGTATCATGTGCAAGGGGTACCCCGTTGGCGGTTCTCTATGATACGCATGTATTTACTATGACAAGACTTACCACTAACTAAAGTTGAGTAGCATGAGGAGAGGCCCTCGTACTCAAGGGACATGCGATTTCCAGTTTATGGTATGTCAAGCATATAACTCATATTGGACCTCACTTTCACCTTAACCATCTAAAGATGCCTATGATAGGGGCAATGACAGCTCAAAGCTAATGAGTACCATACTTTCAGCATTTGGAAGCCTTTCAAACTTTTCAAAACCTCTTCACTTCCTTGTTGAGTCACCACTTACTCTATGAGCACCTTATTAAGAGCATAGTGTCATTCTTAGTGTAATGTGCTTGTCTCAAAACTTGGTTAATTATGTCATAACTTTGATGCTTGTATCTTTGATATCTTTACTTCTAGTCTTCACTTGAACTTCAGAGGTGCCTTGGCATTTATGTTGTGCTCTACAAACAAAGACAAGCGATATACCACTCTATCATACCTTTTTATGAGCATTGCAATATTGCTTATGTTTATGTTTCATGCTACTTATTATTACTGAGTTGGAATATCTTCATAGATTACAATGAAAATTAACTAGACTTAGTTGCATACTCTTTATTATGAATTGTCTAAGTATCTACTCATGTGCTGAGAATATATACATCATATGAAGCAAATGTTTTTGTGAAATTTCTTTTATCACACTCAGTTTTCAACTGATTTGCTTGAAGACAAGCAATAAGCTAAGCTTGGGGGGAGTTGATACGTCCAAAACGTATCTACTTTCCCGAACACTTTTTCTATTATTTCTCCTCTAAACTTGTGTGATTTGGATAGAACTAACACGGATTGACGTTGTTTTCAGCAGAATTACCTTGGTGTCTAGTTTTTGTGCAAAAATCAACTATCAGGAAACATCCCGGAAAATATGCCAAAAATCCTATTTCACTAGAAGACTCGAGGAGCCAGAAGATGAGACAGAGTGGGTCTCCGAGGGGCCCACACCCCTTGGCCGCGCTGGCCAGTCCTGGCCGCGCCTGCGAGGGGTGTCGCCGCCTCGGGCACCCCCTCGGCCTCCCTCATCGCATATAAGTTTCCTCTTGACCTAAAAACTCAGGGAGGTTCGACGTTTTTCCAGAAAGAGTTCCATTGTGCTGCCACCACCGGAAACCGCGATTCGGAACCAGAAACTCTGTTCTGGCACCCTGCCGGGACGGGGAATTTGGAGAGGATCATCTCCATCATCATCAATGCCTCTCCATCAACCATCCATGTTTCCCCCATCCATGAGTGAGTAATCCCCCGCTGTAGGATATGCGGATGGTAGGGATTGGATGAGTTCTATCATGTAATCGAATAAGATTGTTAGGGCATGGTGTCTAGTATCTCTATTAGTGCTATTTGACTTTGTTGCAACTTGTTGTGATTAATGCTTATCACTAGGGCCCGAGTGCCATGATCTCGGACCTCAACTTATTATTGATTCATGATGATAGTATTATTTGTGATCTTATCTGCAAGTTGTGTGCACATATCATTATCCGGATCCAAAGGCCCCGAAGTGACAGAAATTGGGAGAGCCAGAGGGGATGGTTGTGATGTGAGGATCACGTGTGTTCACGGAATGTTAATGCTTTGCTCCGGTGCTCTATTAAAAGGAGAACATTAATTGCCAGTAGATTCCCTCGAGGCCCCGCTACAACGAGCTGGCAGGACAAAAGATGTTGTACAAGTTCTCATTGCGAGCACGTATGACTATATATGGAACACATTTCTATGATTGTTTAGTACTTGGATGCTTTTTCTTATTTATCTGCAATTGTCCTAGATCTTGAAGTTACATGAATAGTCTCGTCGATGCAACGCTCATCCATCCATCCCTATGCCTACCGCACTCATATCCTACTGTTTGCTACTATTGTTACTATTGCCTTTGTCTTGCTGATGCTGCTGTTACTTTGCTATTGCTACTACAAAACTGTTGCTACTTATAAACTACTATGAGCAAGATTACTTCCAGGTGCAGCTGAATTGACAACTCAGTTGTTAAGGCTTATAAGTATACTTTGGCTCCCCTTGTGTCGAATCAATAAATTAGGTAATACTACCCTTGAAGACTGTTGCGATCCCCTATACTTGTGAGTCATCAAGGAGCTGGCAGGATTTATTTTCAAAGAGATCGTAGACAATGCCAGAGATTTTAGTGTAAATAGGCGCTACTGATCTCCATATAATCGAACAGACGGGCTCTAGTCCCGGTAATTGTGATCTCCATGCAACTATCAAAATTGTATATATTTGTATGCTCGATATCGTTATACAAGTTATCTTATATATGCATGAATGTGTATGATATGTTGTGGCATAGAAATATTTAAAAACTATGTTGAAATGAAAAAGAAATAAATAAAACAATAGTACCAATCCTTAAAACTATGTGGCAGAGAAAGGGCACAAAATGCTGCCGCGGCATAGAACCCCTAGTATGAGGGAATGCTCTGTAGCGGCAGAGAAAGGGCACAAAATGTTGCCGCGGCAAATAACCAATAGTACCAATCCTTAAAACCAATCGGGACTAGTGGGGGTGCACCCGGAGCACACCGCGGCGGCTATGTCGATAGCCATTAGTCCCGGCTGGTGACTTGGCCGGGACTAGTGGTTGGGACTCTAGTCCTGCTTGGTTAGTCACGGTTCTGAAACCTAGACTAGAGGCCCTTACGGACCTGGACTGGAGGACCTGTTTCCACTAGTGGATCCGGAATAGGTTCTGACCCGCCCGGTCCATTTGCAAGGGGTCTTTGGATTTTCCCTAAGTGAAGGAGAGCCATGCGAGGATCTGCACGAGGCAATCTCTCCATGCCACATGGGGCCATGTCCGTGTCGAAATCAACTCTCCCAGGTATGGCCCTATGCAGGCCCTTGGTGTATAATTTTCAGCCTTCAAATGATGCAATTACGGCTCTCAATCATCATTTCGTGCGCAATCCCTTGCTATATTACCATGCCAGTGACTCCTTAACA
This sequence comes from Avena sativa, assembly GCA_916181665.1. NCBI lineage: Eukaryota > Viridiplantae > Streptophyta > Magnoliopsida > Poales > Poaceae > Avena > Avena sativa. The sequence goes on from OV702296.1 coordinate 17,533,775, forward strand.
TGACTCTAAGTGAGCTGTCCTCGTAGCCTAATGTATGCATGCGCATATAAGCACATGAAGCCTCCCCAGGGATGTCGGAGCTGCAACATGCAAATCCTTCTTCTACCTCTCAACCTACCAATCTCCCTTCTTATCTCTCATGAGTACACCTCACCCAAGGAGAAAATTAGATTTGCCTTTTTGCTCCCATAAGTACACATGCGCTATACTTTTCCTCTTACTCATTAATCAACAAACAATGTACAATGTTGTAAACAGGCAGCACACACAGGTTAACCCCATGCCCTGTACTCACCACTACTGGAAAACAGGTCTTCGGTTCGATCTGCACAAAGTCAGTAGTCCCGGCCTATCACGAACCGCAACTAGTGCTAGCACTAGTCCCGGGCCGTGATGCCTCCAACGACTAGTAATCGCGATAGCCACTAGTCCCGGGCCGGACCAGACCTATAGTCCCGGTCCGTAATACGGCCCGGGACTAGTAACCTAGAGCGGGCCAGCTTCTCTTTTCGGGGACTATTAGTCCCTCAGTATATATACAGCTTCGTGTCCACCTGCCCTAGCCATATGGGGGCCATTTTACTCAAAGAAGCAAGCCGAGTTCATGCCATTTTTTTCTCAAGTTTGTCAAGATTTTGTTTGCAACCCCTAAATCAAAAGTTTTAAAAGGTTAGAACTTCATTCTTTCATCTCTTATTGATACTTTAGCTCTATAATGCTCTACAAGTATAGATATATGGATCAATGCATGCATGTTCTAGAAGTAGAAGGATTTTGATATGTGTAATTTTTTTATTAGGCACATAGTTACTGAAAATTGAAATGTGTAATTTTAGAGTTTCAGATCTTAGAATGGAATGAGGTTTTCACTAATAGAACAATAATCAAAAACTCCACATTTATCATGTTGATTGTTTTCTCCAATTCACAAATTGGTGCATGTAAATTTTTCAAAATTCAAAATTAATGCTCTAGAAGCTCTCATTATAACTTGTAATAAATTTATCATGTTGTGTAATGGTTTTTGATATACTTTTACTATAATGCAGATGGTCCGGGAATGGATGTACGATACTAACCGACGCTCTGGCGAGTTCATTAATGGCGTGCATGAATTCATCTGTGTTGCTGATGCAAACAAGTGCAATAGTTTTGTATTCTGTCCATGTAGTGGATGTAGGAATCAGAAGGATTACTCTGACTCAAAAACCCTTCACAGCCACCTATTGAAGTCTGTCTTCATGCCCAGTTATAATTGTTGGACCAAGTATGGAGAGAGAGAGGGGTTATAATGGAAGACAATGAAGAAGAGGAGGAGGATGACAACTATCATGGTTTTCTAGAGTATGGAGATACTTCCATGGGGGATGCTGAAGGGGAAGCTGAAGAAGAGACACATGATGAACCAGCTAATGATCTTGGTCGGACCATTGCCGATGCACGAAGAGATTGTGAAAATGAAAAGGAGAGGGAGAATTTCAATCACATGTTAGAGGATCACAAAAAGTTGTTGTAACCAAATTGAGAAAATGGTCTGAAAAAGCTTGGCAGCACACTAGAATTGCTGCGATGGAAGGCAGAGTGTGCTATACCTGACTCCTCATTTGAAAAGTTGCTGAAAAAGATGAATAATATGCTTCAAAAACATAACGTATTTCCCGCCAGTATGTACGAAGCAAAAAAGGTTGTCTTCCCTCTAGGTTTGGAGGTTCATAAGATACATGCATGCCCTAATGACTACATCCTATACTTCGGTGAGGAGTACGAGAATTTGGATGCATGCCCGGTATGCACTTCACTTTGGTATAAGATCAGACAAGATGAACCTGGTGACATGGAGGGCGAGCTTCCCGGAAGAGGGTTCCTGCCAAGGTGATGTGGTATGCTCCTATAATACCGCGGTTGAAATGCTTATTTAGAAACAAAGAGAACACCAAGTTGTTGCGATGGCATAAAGAGGAATGTAAGTCAGGCGAGATGTTGAGACACCCCGCTGATGCGTCGCAATGGAGAAAAATCGATAGAAAGTACCCGGACTTTGCAGATAACGCAAGGAGTTTAAGGTTTGGTCTAAGTATAGATGGTATGAATCCTTTTGGGGAGCAGAGCTCCAATAACAGCACCTGGCCCGTGACTCTATGGATCTATAACCTTCCTCCTTGGTTGTGCATGAACCGAAAGTTCATTATGATGCCAGTGTTGATACAAGGTCCGAAGCAACCAGGCAACGACATTGATGTGTACCTAAGGACATTAGTTGAACAACTTTTACAGTTGTGGCACGAACCCGGCATATGCGTGTGGGACGAACAAAAGCAGGAAGAATTTAACCTCCGAGCGTTGCTTTTAACAATCAATGATTGGCCTGCTCTTAGTAACCTTTCAGGACAGTCAAAAAGGGGATAGAATTCATTCGCACACTATTTAGATGAGACTGGAAGTATATATTTGGATCATTGTAAGAAGAATGTGTACAATGGGCATCATCGATTTCTTTTGGCCAAGCATCCCTTAAGAAAGAAAGACAAGCATTTCAACGGTCAGGCATGTCACTAGACGAAGCCTAAGGAGCGTACTGGTGCTGATATATTTGATATGGTCAAAGATTTGGGTAAAATAGTAACCTTTTGAAAGAGTCCTGGCAGAAAATCTGTTCCAAAGGACTTTGATGGACATGCACCCATGTGGAAGAAGAAATCTATATTTTGGGAGCTACCATATTGGAAATTCCTAGAGGTCCGCTCTGCGATCGATGTGATGCATGTGACAAAGAATCTTTGCCTGAACCTGCTAGGATTCTTGGGCGTGTATGGGAAGACAAAAGATACACCGGAAGCACGAAAGGACCATCAACGTATGAAAGACACAGATGGCCTGCATCCAGAATGGTTTCAAGGTCATGGCAGCTACGCTCTTACCAAACAAGAGAAGAAAATATTTTTTGAATGCCTGATCAGTATTAAGGCCCCGTCTGGCTTCTCGTCGAATATAAAGGGAATAATAAATATGGCAGAAAAAAGTTCCAAAACTTAAAGTCTCATGACTGCCATGTGATTATGATGCAAATGCTTCCGATTACATTGAGGGGGATTCTACCGGATAATGTTCGAGTACCCATTGTGAAGCTATGTGCATTCCTCAATGCAATCTCTCAGAAGATAATCAATCCTAAAGATCTACCACGGTTACAGAATGAAGTGGTACAATGTCTTGTCAGTTGGTGTTCCGACCATCCTTCTTCAATATTATGACACACACACTGGTTCACCTAGTCGAAGAGATTTCATTCTCGGTCCTGTATTTCTACACAATATGTTTCCCTTTGAGAGGTTCATGGGAATCTTAAAGAAATATTTTCGTAACCGTGCTAGGCCATAAGGAAGCATATCCAAGGGCTATGGAACAGAGAAGGTCATTGAGTTTTTTGTTGACTTTGTTCCTGGCCTTAGACCGATTGGTCTTCCTCAATCGCGGTATGAGGGGAGACTGAGTGGAAAGAGTACTCTAGGAAGGAAATCAATAATATGTAGGTTCAGACATTCTTACACTGAAGCACATTACACAGTTCTATAGAATTCTATCTTGGCAGCCCCGTATATCGAGGAACACAAGAAAATATTACGCTCCAACAACCCTGGAAAGCATGACTCTTGGATTAGAGATGAACAAATGAAGAGTTTTGGTGGTTGGTTGCAACATCTCATCAAAAACAACAATCTTGTAGATCATCTATACTTGTTGTCCAGGTCACCATCTTCGACTATATCGACTTTCCAAGGGTACGAGATAAATTAAATGGGTATACATTTTACACGATCGCCCAAGATAGAAAGAGCACCAACCAAAATAGTGGTGTCCGCGTTGATGCAACAGACAACAATGGGTCAAAGACCACATATTATGGTTACATAGAGGAGATATGGGAACTTGACTATGGACCTACTTTTAAGGTCCCCTTGTTTCGGTGCAAATGGGTCAAGCTGACAGGAGGAGGGGTTGAGGTAGACAAGAAGTACAGAATGGCATCGTTGGATCTCAACAATCTTGGGTACTTAGACGAACCATTCGTCCTAGCCAATGATGTGGCTCAGGTTTTCTATGTGAAGGACATGTCTACCAAACCTAGAAAAATGAAAAATAAGCAAGGAATACATCAGAAATGGCGGGAAATATCTTTAGTCCCGGTTAGTGACTATAACCGGGACTAAATGGATATTATATTAAGATTCTTTATATTTTTTTGATAATAATAAACATATTATTTGCTTTATTTGGAATTTTACAATAGGAGATATGATTCTCCAAAGTTTTATATTTGATTTGAATTAAAAAAGAAAATTTACAAATGACATAATTTATAAATGATGCAAATAGATGTATGGATATTCTGATAAGATTCTTTATATTTTTCTGATAATAATAGATATATTATTTGTTTTATTTGGATTTTTTACAATAGGAGATATGATTTTCCAAAGTTTTATATTTGATTTGAATTAAAAAAAATTTACAAATGACGTAATTTATAAATGATGCAAACAGATGTATGGATATTATATTAAGATTCTTTATATTTTTTCATAATAATAGACATATTATTTGTTTTATTTGGATTTTTACAATAGGAGATATGATTTTCCAAAGTATTATATTTGATTTGAATTAAAAAAGGAAAATTTACAAAAAATACAATACTCGCGGGTCGTGGTTGGACCCGGGACTAGAGGGTTCCTACGCGCGCGAAAACAAAGTGGCCGAAAAAACCCTCTAGTCCCAGGTCGTGGCTTAACCCGCGACTAGAGGGTGGGTCTTTAGTCGCGGATTAAGCAACGGACCGGGACTAGAGACCCTCTAGTCCCTGTCTGTGGCTTAACCCATGACTAAATTTGATGACAAAGACAAAGACGAGAAGGCGCCAACGCAGATAAACGCATGGGAGGTGCTGCCCAATTCCACCATGCCGCCGCCCTCGTCTCCGTCCGCCCCACCGTGCTGCCGCCCCGCACCGTGTTGCCGCCCCGCAGTGCCGCGTGCCGCCCCGCAACGCTGCCTCGTCGTGCCGCCGTTGTGCTGCCGCCGATGTCGGTTAGTATTAGGGTCAGGTTATTGTTTTATTGTTTTAGGGTCATTTTTTGTTTTAGTTATTATTGTTATTAATATATATAATAACAATACCTTGTGGTAATATTATTAGGGTTATTGTTTTAGTTATTATTGTTATTATTAGTTATAGTTATTATTAGGGTTATTGTTTTAGTTATTATTGTTATTAATATATAAATGCTATTATTAGTTATTGTTGTAGTAAATATTATATTATTAGGGTTTTGTATATTATTAGTAGTAGTATTGTTAGTAGTATATTATTTGTGGTAATGTTGTTAGTAGTATATTGTTAGTATCGTAATATTATTTGTATATTATATTATTCGTGGTAATATTATTAGTAGTATATTATTAATATTATTATATTATTAGGATATATTATTTTGTGGTAATATTATATTATTAGGGTTTTGTATATTATTAGTGGTAGTATTGTTAGTAGTATATTATTTGTAGTAATGTTGTTAGTAGTAATATTATTTGTATATTATATTATTTGTGGTAATATTGTTTAACTCTCTTTCTGTTATAGTTAAGTCATGGATCCTGATCGCAGTGGTGAAGATCTTCTTCAGGGCATGATAAGAGGTGAAATTCCTCTTATTACTACCAGTGAAGATATTTTGCTCGAGGAAGAGATTTCCTCATATCTGAATCCATCCGGTGATGGACTAGATGAAAACATGATGTACCAAGGGAAAACCGGACGGACGAAGGACAAACAAATAACAACAATGATGGCCCCTCGATAGGATCTGTCGAGGTATATATATAAAGCCTCGTGTTACCTCTATGCATTAATGGATCTGGATATATCAATATATATATATATATATTAGTCACTCTCTCTTCTTCTTTTAGCCCACCGGATCGAAGCAATCGACAACTCGAACGAAACGAGGGCCAAACAGATAGTTGGATGGTAATCAGAGGTTCACCATCGAAGAAATAGAGGATGATGGTGACTGATTGCTGAGGATGTTTACAAATCAATGTGGGGTGCTTGTTAGGGACAACCTGCCGATCACCATTCAAGAATGGAATAAGTCAAAGAAACCCGGTGAAGAATCCAACAGTTATGTCACCGATGATGCCAAAGATGACCTTTGGCAGAAGCTCATAACGCATTTCATACTACCTCTAGAGTATGAAGAATTTGAGGAAGATAGTATAACCCCAAGGCCGGGTGGGCTTGAAAGAAGAGCGAAAGTCAAGGAGTGGGCTCTGAGTAAGATGGCCGAACTGTACCGGAACCACAAGAAAATTTTATACGCGAAATACATCGCGAAAAAGAAAACTCCAGACTTCAAAGGATAAAACGAGAAGTTGAGAGAATAGTGGCCCGATTTTGTAACGTACAAGCAATATGATAAAGAAAAGGCAAAGTCGGCAAAGAATCCGTTAAATGCTGCCAACAAGAAATACCATCATATAATGGGGATAGATGGCTACAAGAGTGTCATCCCTAAGTGGGAAACTATGGAGAAGGACATGAGGACTACAGGCATCAATCTTGGTATAGTTGGATGGCCCGAGAGGTCAAAGCACTCGTGGTATGGGCATGGAGGATCGTTGGACCCAGAAACAGGAAAGACATTATTTCATGAAAAAATTCTAAAACCCTCCGAAGACCTTGTTCAAGCAATGAACGATGCTCAATTGGGATTGTTCCGTCCCGAGAGAGAGAACGACGAGCTGACACACACCCTCGGGAATCCTAAAAAGGGTGGACGAACACGAGGCAAAGGCGCCAGTGTCTCGTGGAAGAAAGGGTTTTCTCAATACCATGACAGTTACAGAAGCCATTAGAGAAATAAGGACCCGAAGGCACACCGGATCTTGAAGGTAGAGCAGGACCTAGATGATTTGAAGAAGCTCATGCAAGAAATTAGCCAAAGGCCGTCGTCAACTCACCCGCAAGCTGATGATCATGCATTGGATCTTAGCCAGGGAGAAGCAGCGTGGCTTCCACGGAGGTCCGGGCTGATGATCAAGCGCTGCTGGATGATGCACCGGCTCCTCTCTACCCCGTGGATGTTGTCAGAGAGATGGCACAATGCTTGCTACATCAGCCAATGAACAACCTTTCCTTCAAAGTGGCAATCGTCACTGCTTTACCTTTTCTACCTGGAGCACTCCACCATTCACTTCCTATTCCACCTGGCTATGCTCGTGTCATGGTGGATGACATAGTGGAGGATTTGGACCTAGAGATTCACATCGCTACGCCTGAAGGCCTTGCGAAACTAGGAGATGTCAAGTGCAACATCATTCTATGGAAGGAGAAGTACATCAAGTTTCCAGGCTCGGCGCCAAGGCCACCGACTCTAAGGAATCCAAGTCCACCCTGCCCCAATGATCGTCAACCTCCAAGTCCACCATGCCCCGATTATCGTCAACCTCCAAGTCCACCCCGCCCCGATTATCGTCAACCTCCAAGTCCACCCCTCCCCGATGTCGATCGCCACAGTAGGAGTACATCAACTCAATCTCCGCCTCCGTGCAATACTCGATCTCCGCCTCCGCCTCCGTGCAATACTACCTTGTCGAAGAAATGGAAGGTTGACGCTCCCCCATGACCCACATCAAAGAAAGGTCAAACGGAGAAGATAGTCGGCATCCCGTCGGCTCTTTCAAAGAGACCTTATGATAAGACCGATGAGGAAAATGTCACGGATGTGGCTGCCCAAGTTAAGGCGCATTTTGCACCCAAAAAGCCTGAGCCAAAACCGGTATATGATGAAAAAACCAAAAAGTGGGCTAAGTCCTTTCTTGAGCAACCATCCCAGATATCGATGAATCTGGAATCAGACTATGACCGGGAGATTATTAAGCAAGAAAAGAAGAAAAAAGCAGAACTGCAAAATGCGGGAAGCAAGTTGCCCAACTTGAACAACAGAAGAATCAATCGGTCGCCCCGCTCAAAGTGATTTCAGACCTCGACAAGGCCTTCAGAGATGAAATGGATATGGACATGCAAATAATGGACCCCAGATCCAGTACTAATGTTGCACTAATGGGCATCATTGTATCGGAGGTCAAAGCACTTGCTACCGAAGAAAATATGTCTCTTCGTCAATAGTTAGGATATGAAGATACGCTAGTGGGTCAGATAGTACGGAATTATGTCCAAGGGGAGCCTCTAGTTAGTAATGAGGAGCTCGCGCGTCTATCCACACATATGCGAAATATGCACACATGGTACATGTTGCAAACAGAAAAAATCATCAGAAAGATTGGTTTGCGGTGGACGTGAGAAAGGAGCATCACTTCAAACCATACTCGATACATGTTCAAATGACCGAACTGTTTCAGTTATACATCCAGCGCGCCCTCGACAAATCTATCATTGGTTGCTACTGTCTGCAAGTGATTTGTTTCTATAATTAAGTTTGTAGCTCAGCTCGTTCATTGCATTTAACATATTATCCTAACTATATATCCTTTTGTATGATATTATATTCTTTAGAATGAAGATGCTTGAATGCAAAAGAGTTAGAAGATATGACGTTGAGTTCATTGACCCATATATCGTTAATGAATATACATTAAAGAATCACCCCAATGACGTGGAGGAAGACCTGTGCAGGTTCTTAACCGAGAATAGTTTTGTTAAGGAAATACTATTTCCTTACAACTTCAAGTGAGTGTTTCTATCTTGTACACATTTTATTTTTTGCTTACTCGATGAGCTATGCATGTATGCTTATGTAAACATCCACAGCTTTCACTGGATCTTGCTAAACATTCAAGTTGGCAAGTCCCTAGTTGAAGTCCACGACTCATTAAGTTGGGACCAAGAGAAGTGGAGCGACATGAAAGCAATGCTCCATAAGTAATTTCAATCATTATCGCATTATATCGGCCTCTTTCGTTCATTTCCTGATACCAGTAACTAATAACTCCTTTGTTCATTTTCTTTGCCGAGCAGGTGTTGGACACGGTTAAGACAGAAAATACCAGGTCCATTCAAAGAGGAGCTAACTTATAAAATGGTGAAGAATTCACAGCAGCCACTAGGAACTCATTTATGTGGATACTACGTCTGCGAGTACATCCGCGAGTTGACCAGTGAGTGGCAAGTTGACTCACATTATATTTATGATTTACGAGAGAAACTAGAGCCAGACCAGCGCATACGAGCAATTCAAGTGGAGCTGGCGGAATTTCTAATGAAGGAGGTCCTTGATGTACATGGAGAACATTATGCGGATGACGAGGAACTCTATATGCCTTAGTGATATCCATGTAGTTGATATGATATATATATCATCAATGACCATGTAATTTCAAAAACATTTCTTCCTTTTGATATGATTGATTATATGTATGCTTGCAAGGGATCGATTAATTATATAGATGCATCAATGTGTACTGTGTATGTAGTAGCGTAGAATATGTGTACTGAAATATATGTTTGAAATTATACTGAAACACAAAACAAAAAAGAAAGAAATGGAAAAAACAAAAAGAAAACACACAATCTCTGCCGCGACAGAGAACACACGAATTCTCTGCCACGGCAGGAAACCTTATAGTCCCGGGTGGTGTTACGACCTGAGACTAGAGGGTTTCCTCCCCCCTCCCCTCGCCTCGCTGAAACGGCCACATGGCTGTTATCTGTCGCGGGCCGTAGCGAGCCGGAACTAGAGAGGGGGCACCTCTAGCCCCGTTTTGACAGTCCCGGACCCAAAACTGGGACTAGAGCCCGTTACGACCCGAGACTATATGCATGTTTTCCATCAGTGCACGCACACCACCCGGCGATTAACGCACACACCAACACACTAACTAATCCTGACTACTACCTCCTAGAATCACTCTAGGAATATTACGACAAGGCCAAGTTGCACATACAGCTAACTCATTACTAACATGCAGCTAGCAGATTTAACAACTTAAATACAAGATATCAAGATTAGTGCTAACAAAGGATAGGACAATTAAGTGTAGCTTTCTACAACACCTCATGTCATCGGAAGAATTCATACGTGTTTCAAGTCTTTGTGCCATGTTCCCGCGTAGTACATAGAGCTATTGGGCGCACCGGACGAGAAAATGCTCCTAGCCGCATCCCTAAAGGCTCTTTCCTCCCGTCATGGCCCAGTAAAGTGTTCAGCATCCACTTGGCTGTTCCGGTACCACTACGCGCATTTTGGGCACACTAGACACAAACCACGAACCACGCCACATAGGAAACAAACAGCCAGGCACCACATGCTAGCGATCCACCCCATTCTCCCCTCCACATCGCATTTCCCCTTTCTCAAGGCCCATTCCACCGTTCCAAATTGCCGTCGCCGCCCATTTCGCTACCTGTAGTTTTGTTGCGTCTACATCCACCCACCGAAACCCATCTTTCCTCTACCATCGCTTCGGTCGCTGCCAGCATTGGTCTAATCAGGCACAGAACACGGTGGCAACCTCATGCTCCCGCCTTGCAAGCAAGGTGTGTTCGGCCATTTTGCAATGCTAACTTCATTTTTATAATTCTTATCTCTTTCGCCGCCATTCAGTTGATTGACGATTTTGTAGGTTGATTCACAGACATGAACAGGGACGATGAGTTAACGATCCATGCATTGATGGATGAGGAAGCTATTGCCGACACCGATAAAGACAAGAACATGTCAATCCTAGCTTGTCTTCTACAATTATAAGATGATGAGCTAAACAAGGCAGGTTCACGGGGTGGAGGTTCAAATGTTCCGTGTAAACATGATTCGCTAAAAAATAGTTACTAGAACTAATAGGTGTCAACATTTATTATTTCCAAAAAATATATTCATTTATAAGATCTCACATGAAACAAGGAAAGATTGCGTACTCCCTCCATTCAAATGAATAAGAAGCGTAAATTTAGTCAAATTCTATAAAATCTAAGTTTGGCTAATGTTTTAGACACATGTGAACACTCAAGATATAAAATCAATACCAATAGATTCACAATAAAATATACTTTTATAATGTATACTAGACCCCTCGTTGTGCCCCCTGAGGCTCGGCTGTAAAAGAGAATGTTGATTATTGCAGTAGCTGAGCAGATCCATGGGCAAAGCATCATCGCGGACATGTCAGCTAAATTGGCATGTACCAGTATTAATTTTGAGCTTTGGTTACATGTGGTCTATAAGCTGAGATTGAAACCATTCCAAGTTGTCGAGGTGGGACTAAACATATAATAGATGAAACAAGTGCAAGAAAAATGTTGTAGACAGAAGATCTTGTTCCTGCAAAGTTGTGGATATCGAGCACGGAAAGTCACATAGTTATTTCCAAAAGCACATCCTTCCTGTACATGCGTGCGCTACGGGTCCCTGCAGTATTCAACACACTTTTAGGAAGATCGTGATCGTTTGACGACATGGTCACACTCTCGTTGCTACATGAACATGTGGAGAATAGTCATGCATTCAAACTTACCACTAAGTAGATCTTGAGGTTATCGAGATAGGACTAAACAGGCGACGGGTCATATAGGGGCAAGGCGAATCCCATCAAATATGATCAACATACTCTTCAAGTCCTAGTTGTAAGCGGAAAATCTTGTATCAACCATGTCATGAATATTATACTAACTGAACCAAGGTATGCCTGGTAGGTCAGCATCGGAGACTCTAACTCGCCTACTTGACGTGCATGCGTCAATCGTTCACAATTAATTTTTTACCGCATTCGCATGTGAAGAATACATTTTGCTCGGGTGTTCATTGTCTAACCGCATATAACAAACAACAGGAAGACATGCTACATGAGAAACCAGAGTTCAGAGAAATGGCAAACATGTACTCTCGGGTGACTCTTGAAAGCAGTAACACAGAAAAGGATTCAATGCAAAATAAAAGGAAGACATAAATTTCCATGTATCATTCTTTTGAAAACACGAAGGAAAAAGAAGTTTGCAGAATGAAATGTGCATACACCTTTATATTGTACAGTTCTGAACAAACTAAATTAACCTACACAGCGTTAGACGGTGCTACGATTGTTGACTCTAGAAGTCTACCCTTCATTGTATCGATGTCTAGAAGAATGGCGAGGAGCATCCTCTTATTCTCCTTCACATCTCCGAGGACAGCAACGACATTGTACTTAAACCTGTGGAGCGAACTGATGATGGCTTCGTCGGTCATCACTCGTCGGTTCGTCTGCCAGGATTGTTATTCGGTTAATCCGCGCAAGGCCAGGACGTTTTCCTCCTTTTGTTCGCCTGAGAATCGAGAGCAGTCGGCGAGCAGAGAACATAGTCGGCCGGAAAAAGAACTCGACCAACAGAAAAATCTGAACAACACAGAAAAAGAAAGCAAAAAACTAAAGTAAGAAGATTTTGTTAAAAAGAATCTTACAAGGAAACAGTGGCGAGGGGACATACCATGTGCCCTGGCGAGGGAAGGTTGTTTCTCTATCGGCAGGCTAAATACGACGCCATGCGAGCATGGTTGTACAACAGAAGTCTAACACGGACAGGATTTTCAAAAGCAGTAACAGCTTCGCAACATAGTTAGATAAAACACGAACGGCTAGAACAGATGAACGTAGAAAGCATACAAAGAAGAGTTGTTAGGCGCACAAAAAAATAAAATTGGCAAGAATGGGAGAAAAGGCCTATTCAAAAAAAAATATGCGAGGGGATGTACCATCAGGAGAAGCATGTTTGAAGAGAGGGTCACGTAAGACATGGGTGATGATAGCGTCCATCACGTTCTGTCCATGATCTTTCGCGTCAACAAAAGCATACGACCCTAGGGAGCACAGAAAGAGAACGTCACGGAAAATGCATGGCAAGGAAGCGAGAAAAAGAAAGATGAAATAGAACAAAGGCGAGGCAATGTACCAAGAGCAAAGACTAGATCGCGTAATATGATGGCGATGAGCCACGGGGAGAAGTAGAGTTCAGCCGCAATAGTCTCCAAACCTTGTCATTCATCGGCAAGTTATAAGAACAAAAAACAAAAGCTAGCCATGCAAATCCGAAGTTTTAGAGCAAAAATGTAGGGCAAAACCATTCACAACATACCTTGCTTTACCCAAACATGAGACATCTCATCCTCCTTTGGAAGCCACCGAAAGAGCAAGAGCTGTCCCACAAGTCGGAGGAGCCTAAATGAAAAAAACGATAAAACAAACACACGGTACACAATGGAGCGAAATAAAATAAATATATCGATTGTGAAATACACATAGTGTTTTTTGGAACGCAGTCGTTAAAGTGAAGAAGCTACAAGCGAATGAAAATACGAAGTTGAATGCTGAAAACTAAAATAAAACGTAAAACATAGGTAAGTTGAAGCGAACTTATCACACGAAATCGCTTTATGGTCGATAATAGAAACATCGCTTAGAAGCTGAAAGACAAAGTGAGTACAAGAAGAGTGGAGGATCCAGGCGTGAGCTGTATGCAAGAGGGATATATACCGGACATGGAAAATAACAACGAGGAAGTACCTTCGGTGAGGAGAGAACCATCCAGAAGCTAAAGCAGGGGAAGAGAAGACCGAAGAAGAAGTAGCTCCGCGAGGCGAGCGCCGTACAGAAGCCAGAGCAGGAAGAAGAAAAGAACGAAACAACAACAAAGGGTCTCGACACCACAAGGAGCATGAAAAAGAGTCGTAAACAATAGAGGAGCATGTCCCCGTAAACCCGCGTACCGTACCTAGGATGAGATAAAAGCGTAGGCAGATTCACGCCTACACCACTACCGGCAGTGCTATCGGCGTGGTTGCATCCGGCGAGGGATAACCGTGCCAGATCAACTCTGGGCAGCCCCCCTAGCATAATCTCGATGCGAGAAAACCACGTCTTCCTATGCGTACTTCTACGCTCTATGATGCCAGCTCGGCTCTCTGGCCGCGAAAAACTGCATTATCTACGATCCACGTTGGCCTTGGATGGGCCCCACGTTGGCAGGAAACCGTGGACGACATAGGCTTACGGCGCCACGTTGGCTATCGGCAGGTCCCGCCACCTGGTGGGTGCGAAGGCGTGTCACGCCGGAAACACCTCTCTTAGAGCACGGTCCTGCCCGCATACGCTGACGGTGGGTCCATGTCCACCTCTGGCAACATGGGGTACAACGGCGCGTGCGACACCCATCAGTGGTAGGAAAGCCGCCACCATGGACCACGGCGGGTACTGCCTCTCGGAAGAGCAGTGCTCTGTTGTGACCATGTCGCATGTCCTCTCCGGCGTCCATCCGACAACCGGAAAGAATCGGGACAATATATATAGTTGTTTCGGCCAAAACAATCTTGCGCTATTATTTACTCTTATTTAGTAGTGTGGCACCCACTTTTTATATGGTGGTAGGTTAACACCATAGTGTTATGATGAACTTGTGATTCCTTTTTGGAAATGATCATGCATGCAACTGTTAGCATGAAGTTGTGTTATGAACTTCTGATGGTATTCATGATTGTCGTCGGATTGATGACAAGTACGCCCTAGGGGGTCCTAGCGGCGTTGAGAAGATGGGGTGTGAGCCGTACGGTGTTCCGGGAGCAGTTAGAACAAGTTTATCCAGGTTCAGATCCGACTGCGGTGATTGGATCCTACTCCTTCTGGAAACCTAATAATATATCGACGAGAGCCGGATGTTACAGCAGGTTACAAGAGAGGTTCGCCTGTGTGAGTTGGTAGTAGTTGTAGTAGATGTTGTCCCTAAAGGCTCTCATAGGGCCGGTTTATATAGTCACATGGGCCTAGGGTTACAGGAGAAACCTATCCGGCTACATTACAGAGTCGGTAACTAGATACTAATTGGACTACAAGTAATACTACTGGCTGAAGTCGGTAAGTCTTCTGGGCCTTGTCATAGCCGGATTGGACTCCGTATTTTTTCCCTGACTGGGCCGCCCGTGAAGCAAAGCTCTAACCCATTGGTGGGCCACCCTGGTCAGTGAGTACTGTGGGTATACTCGGAAAGTATGTCCCGGACAGTAGCCCCCGGAAGTCTCCAAGATCCAAAGTCGGATCGTCTAACTTGATGGATTGTTCGTCTTAAGAATCTTGAAGGGTTCCCAAAAACTTTTTTCAACAATGTAGGATTCCAAGTCATTTGAGTCGGATATATTTTATTTAACGCCAGTATTTTCCTTGCTCGATTCAAAATATGAGCCGGATTTTAAGCAGCGTCGTGCTGTCTGACAACTTTTTCAGACCAGGTCTTGTCACTGACTAGAGTCCCATCAGCACGACCGTTGGTGGGTCTGTTCTTTACGGAATAGAACACCGTTTCAATGCACATGCGAGAATCGAAGGGCGGAGGAGTCACGAGGAAGATACCTCCCTCTTTCCTATATGTGTGCCGTAAATTGCGCGGTTCTAAAGAGAATCTTGGTGCAGAGGTAAATAAGAGAGAAGAAAATCCTCTCTCCCAGATTCATTCTTCTCTACTTGATTCATTGTCTCCTCGTACTCCTCGAGCAATACGCACCTATTCTCATCTACACACCAAAAAAAACCTAGTGTCACCAATTTTTGGTTCACTCCGGCGTGATGGAAGCGCCATCCAGCTCCAATGCGGCAGCGGCGGGTGTCGTGGTATTGGCACGGCAGATGCTACTGGGGCTAGCTTACATAGTGGAGTCAAGGCGACGTAGGAGAATCCGGGAGCGAGATTGTCACACGATGTACCCAGGTTCACGTTCCCTCGATGGAGGATCGCTACATCCTACTGTCAATCCAGTATATGATCATAGATTGGTTTACAAGTGAGCCGCCGTAGGTGCAGGGGAGACTAGATCTAATGAGAGATGTCCCCGTGGGGGTGCTCCTGGTGGCTTTATATATGTAGCCAGCTAGGGTTTACAAGTATTTTGGTGGGATTTCTATTGGAGTTGCTATCTTGGGCCTCCAGTCGGTGAGTCGCCTGGATCGAGTTATGCGCCAGTCGCCATGTTTGGCGAGTCGACCCTCTCTAGGATTAGCGATCCAGCTGGGGATTCCTCTTCTGGGTGTACCCCGATTTTTATTCCCCCATCAGTAGTCCCCGAGCGCGTCAGGGACTCGGCAATTACTTTAAGCCGCCGAATCGGCATAGGTGATTCCAGGGTGGATTCGATGGTGACTCGTTGGCGAGCTCCTGAATAGAGAAACAACTCATGAAGTAGTTCATTCGCTTGGGCGAGTCGACGCGCCCGGAAAACCTTTATTGGAAGGAGTCGCCCCTTGGAGAAGTTTGGCTGGAGCCTTGTCAACTTGCTGTCATAGAGGACGTGGAGGCCACCAAATCATAGATGATGAAGTCGCTAAGTCGGCGCAGGAGAATATGTGAGAACGAGTCCGCGAGGGATGAGCGAGTCCCCGAGCGTGGCGAGTACGCGAGGGCCAGCTCGCGACGGCGAGTCCCCGAGTGTGGCGAGTACGCGATGGCGACTCCCTGAGCGTGGTGAGTACGCGAGGGAGAGTCCACGGTGATGAGTCCCCGAGCGTTTTGAGTACACGAGGGCGATCCGCAATGGCGAGTCCCCGAGCGTGTTGAGTACGCGAGGGCAAGTCCAAGGTAGCGAGTCCCCGAGCGTGTTGAGTACGCGAGGGCGAGTCCGTAGTGGCGAGTCCCCGAGCGTGCTGAGCACGCGAGGGAGAGTCCGCGATGGCTAGTCCCCGAGCGTGCTGAGTACGCGAGGGGGAGTCCG
Organism: Avena sativa; assembly: GCA_916181665.1. Taxonomy (NCBI): domain Eukaryota; kingdom Viridiplantae; phylum Streptophyta; class Magnoliopsida; order Poales; family Poaceae; genus Avena; species Avena sativa. Next base: position 17,550,514 of record OV702296.1, read on the forward strand.
CGGCGGCGAGTCCCCGAGCGTGTTGAGTGCGCGAGGGCAAGTCCGCGGCGGCGAGGCCCCGAGCGTGTTGAGTACACGAGGGCGAGTCCCCGGGTGTGGCGATCCACAATTGTGGAACCACGCTCACACGCGGTATGCCTAGGAGTAGTCCCCGAGGCTCGAGTTGGCTTGTAGAGGCGACTTGACGCTCTTTAGATATGCATATTCTGAAAATAGTAGTGGTTGTTGCCGACCATGGCAAGTCCGCGTGGGGAGAGTTCCTGAGCGTGGCGAGTAACGATGATTGCAAGTCCGCGATGATTGCTAGTCCGCGAGGGGAGAGTTCCCAAGTGTGACGAGTCCACGATGATTGCGAGTCCGCAAGGGGAGAGTCCCCGAGTGTGGCGAGTACGTGATGATTACGGGTCCGCAATGGGAGAGTCCCCGAGTGTGACGAGTATGCGATGATTGCGAGTCCGTGATGATTGCGAGTCCGCAAGGGGAGAGTCCCTGAGTTTGGCGAGTACGCGATGATTGCGAGTCCGCGAGGGGAGAGTCCCCGAGTGTGTCGAGTCCGTGATGATTGCGAGTCCGTAAGGGGAGAGTCCCCGAGTGTGGCGAGTCCGCGATGACGTTGATTGCGCTATTTTTGTTAGCGAGTCTCTCTTCTTGGCCCAGGGGCCTGTCGCATGGCGACTCCAAAGATGGATCTCGGCTTACCTTTTTTCCTGGACGATCCGAGGCTCGGTTTACGAGTCCTCGTCCGCAGTACTTGGCCATGTGAGTCGCGTTGTCTAAGGTTGATGAGGACATGGTGCTGTTTGTGTAGCACTGCCACTTTGTCTTGGCCAGGAAGGCCAGTCGAGCAAGGCGACTCAAATGATGGCTCTCGGTTAGCGTTTTTCATGGATGATACGAGGCTCGGTTTGCGAGTTCTCGTCCGCACTACTTGGCCATTGCGAGTCGCTCTTTCAAAGATTGGAAAAGGCGAATTGATTTTTCCCATAGGAAAGAGAAGCCCAGTGGTGAGTCCATGCAGCGTGGCATGCGACCCTCTCTAGCGACTCAAACGATGAAGGTCCCTTAGCAGGCGCGACGCATGTATTTGACGTAGTGGATGGGGTCGCATGGAAATTAGCCGGAAATGTCGACGCGGCGGAAGTATGCTCACGCTTTGGCAAAGTCGACGCGCCTGTTCTTGTTTCATTGAATTTGCTTCAGGCTCGCGATTCTACTTTGATTGTTATGATTGTTACCAAGATCAAGTCCTAGGCAAGCAGACCTAATTTTCATAGCTAGTACGGTAACAATGAAAATGGCTCCTTTTTAGTGAGATTCTATGAGCAAATGGCTGAACCAGGCGGCACGGGGTCAACGCGGCGGACCGGGGTCGCACTATGGCGAAGTCGATGCGGCGGACACGGGGTCGACGCGGCGGACGGGGTGGCGCTATGGCGAAGTCGACGAGGCGGACACATGATCGACACGGCGAACAGGGGTCGCGCTATGGCGAAGTCGACGCGGCAGACACATGGTCGACGCGATGGACGGGGGTCGCTATGGCGAAGCCGACGCGGAAGACTGGGGTCGCGCTATGGCGAAGTCGACGCGGAAGACACATGGTCGACACGGTGGATGGGGGTCGCGCTATGGTGAAGTCGATGCGGCGGACACAGGATCGACGAGGCGGACGGGGGTCGTGTTATGGCGAAGTCGACGAGGCGGACACAGGGTCGACGCGGCGGACGGGGGTCGCGCTATGGCGAAGTCGACGCGGCGGACACAGGGTCGTCGCGGAGGATGGGGGTCGCGCTATGGAGAATTCGACGCGGCGGACGGGGGTCGCGCTATGGCGTAGTCGACGCGGCGGACACAGGGTCGACGCGGCCGACAGAGGTCACGCTATGCCAATTTCGATGACGGCGAGGTCACGATTGCGATGTCTACGACAGAGAGGCCGCGAGGGACAGTCTGGGACCATGGCGAGTTCGCGGTGGGAGAGTCGCCAAGTGTGGCGACTCTACGAGCATGGCGAATTCGCGGCTGGGAGTCTCAGAACGTCGCGAGGGCGAGTCTCTGGATTGATTAATCTGCGCTAGAGGTAGCATGAGAAAAAACAATTGTAGACTGAGATTTATAAATGGGGCAAATAATAAGATAAATAGCACCTGGTCTTCATAGTTGGACTGGTTGCTGGAGCGCGTTCGTGCGTGTCGTCAAACATCTTACAGCCGGTAGCCCTTGAGGTCGCTGAATTTGGGAACAACCTCCGTCACAAAGTTACGGCCGAGGAAACGAAGGGCCACGGCCGGCCGGTGTTGACATGCACAACTCATATCTAGTACTCAATTCGATTCTTGCTTCACGCCGTGTGATTAGATCAGATAATACATTAACTAATTGATAGAATAATCAATACGAAAAAAGAGATGGAATGCGGATGAATAAAACCCATTAATTTCTCCTCTACGTAAGAAAGAGATGGGATCGGATGCAAAGATTAGATCACATGAACAACTCAGACTATTGGATCTGATTCGTCCTCGCACATGCGACTGCCCGTGAATTTGACGATGAATATGTTGCGGGATCCTGCCCAGATTATCATCTCCAAACGCCACTTTCTTCATGGTGGACGCCAACTGTCGTGGTATTGTACGGCAGATGCTACCGGGGGTAGCTTACGTAGAGGGAGCAAGATGACGTAGGAGAATCCAGGAGCGTGATTGGCACACGATGTACCCAGGTTCACGTCCTCTCGATGGAGGATCGCTACGTCCTGCTGTCAATCCAGTATATGATCATAGATTGGTTTACAATGGAGCCGCTGTAGGCAGAGGGAGAGACTAGATCTAATATGAGATGTCCCCGTGAGGGTGCTCCTGGTGGCTTTATATATGCAGTCAGCTAGGGTTTACAAGTATTTTGGTGGGCTTTCTATTGGATTCGCTATCCTGGGACTCCAATCGGTGAGTTGCCCGGATCCAGTTATGCGCCAGTCGCCGTGTTTGGCGAGTCGACCCGCTCTAGGATTAGCGATCCAGCTGGGGATTCCTCTTTATGGGTGTATCCCGATTGTCATTCCCCCATCAGCGGGCACGGCGGCGGTGAACGAGGGAACGTTGCGGGGCCTCTGGGTCCCAAGCGTTATGTATAACGCGGAGCTCCAGGTGATGGAGGAGAGGATGAGGGATACCTCATTGCCGGAACATGGCCGAGCCGCGCCGGAGAAGTAGTTCTCGCGCCGCGCGACGGTGAGCGAGTACTATTCGGCACGCATCGACTGCGGCCTCAGTCTCCCACCGTCGGAGTTCTTCATCGAAGTTCTCCAATACTACGGTGTGCAACTTCACAATCTCCCACCCTCCCCCCCCAACTCCTTGCTTGAACTCAACGCTCACGCAGCTCTCAGCGAGGGGTTTCTCGGCATTAAGCCAAATCTTACTCTTTTCCGGTACTATTATGATACTCGGAAGAACTCTGTCAGTGCCGATGTTCCTTACACCACCGGCACTCTCATCTTAGTTCTATGGAGAAACCGAGTTTACCCTAAGATTAATGCTAGCGAGTCAGTTAAAATATGGGTCGGGCGTCGGGCGGCACCAGCAGCGGTGCGGCCAGCCTTTGGAGCAACCTTCCATTGACGGATTTAGTGGAAAAAAGTTATTGGGTCGCTCTCAAGCGGGCCCTCGGCCCCCGTGGGAGGACACGCATGTTGTCCGGGATGACACAACCATTGCCAAAATTTGGTGCATGGATGGGTCGAGCCGGACGCGTTGGTCCGGATGGGTCGTGCCATTGGGACGCCACGCATGTCCCACGGATGCGTTCGGACGCGCTCGGACGGATTGGGTTGACCTGGTAGACATGCCTAGGGTCATAGAGATTATTCCTCAACATGTTTGATTTGGGTACTATGTACCATGCCCTATTTCTCTCGTCCCATCAAAGAATGAATCTATTTAGAATTTGGATTGGGTCGTCCCATCACGACATACCTAGTTTTTCCTTCTTCCCTTCTCACCCTTTTATTACTGCCACACAACATCTCTGTGTGCACTGTGTCCTCACGATTACTAAACTCTTATCGTATGGCTCAGATTGAGAAACCCCGTCCCTTTTACAAGTGCAAAACTCATATTGCAAAACTCATATTGATAAGTACTACTCCCTCCGATCCTAAATAAGTATCACGGTTTTGAACTAACTTTAGTTCAAAATGACGACACTTATTTAGAATCGGAGGTACTACTAGTAATTCGCTACAACGGCGTGACAGTGTCCGCGTGTCATCTTGACGGATGCCTGGAATTCGGTTACTATAGTGTGTGGGATAAGCTGATGCACTAACCTGCTGGTGCATTAGAAGGTGGGCTGTCTGTACTCAAAGTCGGTAAATACGGCACCTCCTATTTCCCTCCCAGAGTTCTCTATACTTAGTTAATTTTCTTCAAATCATAAAAAAATAGTGTTCCCTAGGTAAACTTTATATAAACAGATTGCTAGCTACACTCTCCAAGAAATAAGTAAACCTCTCTCTTACCACTGTGTCACTAGCTACTACAAATCTACAATTACGAGGGATATATAGAGCGTCAAGTGTACTTTTTGTTAATTCTCCAGCTTGCTATAATTTTTCCAAGCAATTCGAATAATGGAGGAAAAGAGGGTATATCTGGTTAGGCTGGCATAGGGAGTCTAGAACCCCTTCCAGAGAAACAAAATTATTCACACGGTAATATCTTTGAATTAAAAAAATTCCTAGAGTGGACAACTCAATAAACGTACAATTTACTAAAATGAAAGGAGATTATTACTTGAAGTTTTAAGGAACATACTCAAATTATAATATCCATACTCATGCAAACATAGAACTTTCAAAAGAAAGAAATTTGGCAACAATAGTGACCATACATAGTAAATGTATACTATGAGAGTATAAATTGGTTCTTAGAGAAAGTCACAATCAACCATGTAGTTCTGGGTGTTTTTAATTATTTCCTTTTGCCTCAACGAGATGTGCATTTCCTCATGAAATCACAAAAAACCATGCGGAAGTTTAGTACGAGTCTGGGGCATTAGTCCTCTTGTCAACCCAGTGGAACCTGCACATGTTGGTGGGACACCAAAAATATTTCATCAGTAAAATAGTTTTGAGTTTATAGATATCACATACCTAGAAAGTATAGTAATTAAAATATGTAAAAAAAAAATAGTTACTATGAAACTAATGACTATATTAAAAATATTTCCCCTGCATATACGTACATATATATCTATATCGTCCCATATGAAGTTGTGTTGATAAAATCTATTCTAATACAAATTAAATAAAAAATGTTTCTCCAACCTGTGCTAATACTACCAGATTGTGGATATTTTTCTAGACAATAAATTCCATGTCGCGAAGGAGTTGCGAACAAATACATGATGTGAAAATCCATCATCACGAACAAGAAGTGACAATTTGAGGTAATGAATTTCATAATTGAACATCTTCACAAAATACTAGAATACATATAGCAAATGTAGTTTCAGGTAACAAATGATATCACATCGGAAGGCAAAACCATGTGGTTTACCTGAAGTATTACTTGAAGTTGTAGCCCTTGTACTTTGTATCTTAGTAGCATGTCTATAATCTGTAAACATTATTGTTAGGATAAGTCAGTTATATGGATATGAATCAAAATAACCTAACTAAAGCTACGCTGTAATATTATACTCATTGTAAAAATAAAAAATAGCAAAAATTCACACAACAAGCATTACAATTATATATCCCGAGGTATGAGAATGGATGTGAATTTAGTGGAACCATAACCCTAGGACAAAAGATGGTTAGGATGTCCAAGTATTGAACACAATGCTAACATGTTATCCTCTCAGAAATATTTTTTAACAGAAAATGATTCTTGAAGTTGTGCTTGTGAAACTAAGTAAGTTATATGCACATGTTACAGTGAATTTCAATAAGTATATTTCTCTAAAAAAATACTCATGCAACTATCAATAAGTTCAAATAGTAGAAAAGGAACCATGCATGTAATCCCATATAAAATCTATTGTTTTAATGAAATGTTATCAAAAGAACCTAAAATGTTATTTGTGATATTAGTTTATGCAAGTATGTATTGTGTTGATATGCCCTTGTTGGTATAACAACCATTAAGCTGTAGACGCAGACATTGTATATATTTTTTCTACAATATGGATAATATTGTAGTACCAAAAAGTAATAATAGACATATAATATTCAAAAGTATGAATCAAACAACACGTACCATGACCATCAGTTGTAGTACCAGCTGATCTCTGCAGCCCGGCAGGAAGACATATCAACTTAGAAATTCAAAATTAAATTGGGAAAATATAGTTCATATGATTATTATATGCTTTAAAACATGAAGTATCTAAGCACCTTCTTGATGAGCTTCCCCTTTACAGTTCCTCTCCTATGAAATTCCATTACATTTGTTTTGGAGCGGAAGCGATAGTTATAATCCTTATGAAAGTAGTACTGAAATTGGCAACATAATAAACTTCATTTAACATATATGCAACTGTGAATTTGTATGAGTATAAGGACTCGCATAGAAATAGAAAAAAAGTAAAAGTAACAACAGAACTCAGAACAGTATATTAGTAATTCTGAAGAAAAAAATTGTGACTGGGACACAACTCAAAGTGTTCAACACTTGTATTAAAACAATTTATTTTATTTAGTCCTGAAAGTGGATGTTTTCATATGCATGCTTGCTAAATACGATAAGAAATGAGGTATTAAAGAAGGCGGGTAGGTCAAGCCTGCTAGGGGTTGAAACTAGGGCTTATCAGTTCTCCACTCAGTTGCTAGGTCTGTATTGTTCTGTTCAGCGGGGCAAAAGAATACACACAGATAATGCATCATTTGAAAACTGCACAATCGTGAATTATATTTGTCAAACATCACACGATTATATCAAGTAGTTGCATGTTAGTTTAACAACTCATTACACGTGGGAGTTTAAAATACCTTAGTATGACATGAAGAAATCAGTAAAAGATGGGTTAGTTCTTCAATAGTATCTCATGATTAAGGAGTCGGAAAATAACAACGTCTCCGGTTCCTACATATATTAATTGTGGCAACTCGTTTAGCTGATTAGAGAAAAAACACTATAACAATTCTTTCCCTGTGCATATAGTTAATCCAGGTCAATATATATGAAAACCATTTAATCTATCAGTGCAATTTTCCCAAACTCCAGTTCACTCGTACCATATTGCATGCTTATTAGGTGTTTCATAATTATAATAGGCACTTCACATGAAAGGTATCAGGATGATCACATGCTTAAACTTGGTAATGCTTCGCCCAATATTTAAGCTTAATACACATACTCACCAGTAGACTCGTTTCAAAAAAATACTCACCAGTAGTTCGACTTCCGATTTGCCAGATTAGTAAAATTACCTTCAGTTCATCTAGTGTTACAGATATGAGTAGACTGTCTACTGCTCAGGCACAGTTGAACTTTTTGTCGAAGTTCTTTCTAAATGAATTATACACAAAACCTATATTTTTATAACTAACATCTTAACTTTAAATAGCACAAATTTGGCTCTACATACCTTTCTAGAATAAATAGTGTTGATGAGAGCTGTCCACATACTATTATTTGTGTCCCGTTTATGTTTGATCCTGTTCTCTTGTAATTTCTAATATATATTCAAGTTAATTACTTGTTTTACTAGCTAACCGTACAAGTGAATTATGCTCCATACTTCTTATGGCATAACTTGTTGTACAAGTGATTTATAACATAGTCAAGTTATTTACTTATTTTTATAGTACGAGGGTACACGTACAGGGTAGGACTCCATCAAATGGCGTTGGATGACAAGCACAATCTGACACAGAAGTTATGTAAACTCTGATGACACTTCTTCCACGCCGTGGCGTCTTCGAGGCTGCGTAGAAATCAGATCAAGGTAGTCCATGCCACCGGCCACCAGGGTGCCGGTTTCGTTCCATGCTGGGAAGGAGCGTATCCTGAGTGACTTCTACACAAGTCTACTGGGGGAGTCCTTCCCTCCCATATGGCGTCGTGAGCCTAGCCTGTTGTTCGATGGTGTGCCTGATCTAGCCACGCTCAAGGCGCCTTTTACGCTCGAGGAGCTTCGGAAGGCGCTCTGGACGACGAGGCTAGACAATAGTGCCAGGCCCGATGGCTTTGGTCTCACCTTCTTCCGCAGCTTTTGGTCCACGGTTTCACCTGATCTCATTGCTTTCCTTGAGGAATTCTACAATTGCCGTGCGGAGCTCGATGGCCTGAACCGCGCATACATTTCTCTGCTCCCCAAGTATGAAGATGTCGTCACTGCGGATGGATTTCGGCCCATCTCCCTCCAGAACTATGTGGTCAAGCTGCTCACAAGGATCCTGACTTCGCGTCTCCATCAGTTCATTGAGGAGCTGGTGCCGTATGAGAAGATGGTCTTCACCGGGGGTGTTGCATCACCGACGGGTTCCTCTACGCCGCCGACCTGATCCAGTGTTGCCGCCTCGGGGGGGCTCCCTGCGGTTACCCTTAAACTGGATTTCGGGAAGGCCTTTAACTCAGTGAATTGGGATGCCCTCGATGCGATCGTCCGGGCGTGTGGATTTGGTGACCGGTGGTGCACCTGGATCCGCACCCTCCTGGAAGCCGGCAAAGCTGTTGTGCTTCTCAATGGGGTTCTAGGGCGTTGGATCAACTGCAGGAACAGGCTGCGCTAGGGGGACCCCTTCTCGCCATACTTATTCCTAATAGTTGCCGACCTCCTGCGCCAGATGATCCTGAAGGATACGAACGAACATCGGCTCCTCCACCCCTTGGCGGACGATCTCCCATGCCCCATGGTGAAGTACGCTGATGACACGCTGCTCTTGGTGCGCGCTGATCCTGGTCAGCTCTGCCGCTTGCGAGACATACTTCGGGAGTTTTAGGACGTGACATGGCTCGCAATCAACTATCATAAGATCGCCTTTGTGCCTATCATGCGGATGTCGTGCGTCTGTCTACCATCTTGTGGTGCCCCGTCTCCTCGTTCCCACAGACATACCTGGGGCTCCTGCTGTCGGGTCGCAAGCTGCCTGTCTTTGCCCTGGACTACCTTGCCAGGAAAATTGAGCGTTAAATCCCTCCTTGGAAGATCCTCCCCACCTCTCTTGGTTCTAGGATAACGCTCTCTACATTCGTTATTTCAGCATTCCCCACTTATGCGATGTCAGTGGCTCAACTATGAAAGAGGACAATCGCGAAGATGGATCGCCCCTCGCGTGGCATGTTGTGGAGTGTCATCACATCCTGATCGGGTGGCTCATGCCAGGTGTCGTGGGAGGTGGTATGCCGGCTCCACTCGGAGGGTGGGATAGGTATTGTCGATCTCGCTCTTCATAACATGTGCCTCCCGCTCAAGAAACTTCATGTCGTCCTCTCCGGTCAGCGCACCCCGTGGGCCAACTGGTTTTCTTGTCGCTTTTACCCGTGTGTCGGGCGATCACTTCTATGTGTGTGAAACACGGCCATTTCGTGGATATCTGGGGGGGGGGGGCAACTGGATCTCTCTTGGCGTACTCTCGACCGCCCTACCCTGCGGCATACTCCCATATGATGCGCGATGCCGACTCTGTTTCCGACGCACTTGCGGATCGGGCCCTTGTGCTCCGTATGCATGACAGGGTGACCAACGCTGCTGGGTGGAGCTTCGTGGGCTTCACGGAGCTCTCGATCACCTCCTCGCGTGCTCCTCCACTGCGGACGACGATCGGTTGCTGGCGTGGGGTGATGCTCATCAGTTCAGTGTTGGGGCTGTGTACAGGATGTTGAAGAGCTCCGGCTGCGGTCAAGGTGTTCGTCTGGATCCTCCGCCACGGCAATACTCGCATGAGTGCCTTCCTGCGACACATCGGGTGCTTGGACACTGACGTGTGTCCCTTCTGCCCGCGCCAACCAGAGACTCCCATCCACCTATTCTTCACCTGCTCCCGCCCGTGGCTGTCCTAGCGGCGCGTGTTTGGGCCTTGACGATGTGCCATCAACCCGTTTTTGTAAAAGTTTGTTGGACATTTTTTGCCCTTTCTCATGAAAATATGCAGGTGGGCAGTTCGCCTCCCGCTGTGCCGTTCAAAAAAAACTGTTTCTTTCTTTCACCCTTTTTCTGTAAATATTTGCTTCATGAAGTAGAAATGGGCACTTCTCCCTCGGTTCTTCCGTTCTTTCCAATAAAAATATCACACGACTAAATATGCATATACATCTACTGCTATCAAGTATCAGCAACACAAGTGTCCAAGAGTTTTGAGTCACATATATTGTTGTATAATATGTTTTTTGTAGAATAGACTTCTAAGTTCTAGCACAAGAGATTGACAAGTCCATGAGATTAGAAGCGAAACCACACAATATTCTTTTCGAAAAAAAATAAGATCTAATATATCCTATGCGCTCATCATAAAAAAGCGTATGTTATGAGATGATTTAGACAAAGTAAAACAATGATTTGACAACTAAAGCCTTTCTCCCAGTGCATCAGAAAAAAGAGTTTTCTAACCTTGTCATATTGCTTCCCATCTGATCGGAAGCTTTTAGTAGCTGTCCAAATCCCTTCACCTGAATCAATTTTGGCCAGCCAAGGTTCCAGAGGCACATGTATGTATTTTGGCTTGACGACGGCCCTCTTAGCATGAGAGACAGAATCGACTTCCAGGACATCGGTATAACCATGACCAGCGATCTGCTCAAATCTATCACCCTCCAGTGTTCTCTCACTATCAGATCTTTCTTCCTTGTCAGCTAAAGAAGATAAAACCATAGCAGATTCTGCTTCCTGGACGTCATCTAGGGCTTGGTTCCACCAAGAATGGTCGCTGATTGTTCTCTCACTGTCAGCAGACATGGAGGGTATCTTTCCCATACCTCCTTCCAGATCTTGGCCTAAGACACAGACAGAATTCGCATGGATAAATGAAGAAGAAATGGAATAAGCAGATTACTTACAAGGATGGTAGATGCAAGCATACCTTGTTTCCGCGGTGTAGAAGAATGAGGCGATGGACGGCAGGTCATGAATAGGAGTTGGGGGCTGGAGGAAGGTTTGGGTCGCGCCCGGGAAACCAAGGTTTGAAACTGCGGCTTCGCGTCGTACAGCTAATCTATCTACTAATCTATCTACTAATTTAGACAGAGGTAGGTTCGTCCGTACCAAAATTTTCGTTCCGATTTTCTCTTTCCGATTTTGCCCCTGTCCGTTCTCAATATTTACTAGACCTGCCACCGCCAAGTGACCTGTCCGTCCCATGCAAGAAAAAAATCGCCCTTGTCTTTTCGAATGTATTACAATCTTTGCCACCGCTAAGTCAATACTGGATGGACGTACCTGTGGACTCTTTCTCCTCTGCTCTTCCGTGGTCGGACACCGCCGCCTAGGAATCCCCGTCCTCCTCCCTTCCGGCCTCTGTTGCTACCTCCATTGTTCCCCATTGACCTTCCCCTGCCCGCCTTCAAACCAAATCACCGCAGCAGGTACCCCGCCATCTGTCCGGAGCTCTACAGGTGGCCTGGCTCCTCGACCCCTCCATCCCTCCTATGAACCCTCCGGTGAGTCCCGTGCTATCCCTAGATCTGTCCCCAGCATTGCAGAAGGTCGTGTGAAGCTCTGCAATATGGACTCCAACAAGTTTCCGCTATGGCTGTGAGGGCCAAGCTCGGGCGCTATCTTCCTTGGCTCTATGGTGCCGTGCCTCGGCGTGGCTGGAGTTTGTTTGATAGGGGAGGCGTCGGCGGGACTAGCCACAATATGATCGATCATCCAGCAGCCGAAACTAGCTTGCTTGCTACATGTGTGTGCCTAGCTTCAGATTGCGATTCAGGAATCTATACTCTAATCTATTAATCTAGCAGATGCGTTCAACGAGCCGCCAGCTTTCTAGCTAGCTTGGTACGCGCGTGTGTCTCCGCGAGTACAAGCTTGATACTAATCCGTCAAGATACTCGCCTAATTAATCTTACCATATTTTCTGAACCTTAAATGGTTATCTTAAAATATCTGGTTGACAACAGTTACAAACCACTGGATTTTGCAATGCCTAAGCTATAAACTATACTCAGATTAACATACAGTGGCTTACAAATGCATCCTTCCATATGACAATGTCATATTATCAGCATCCTTCCATACGACAATGTCATATTATCACTCTGAATATTTATGCAATGCCAACAGGATTTGAGAAGCCATTGACATCCTACAGTATTTAAATAGCACTGATGCAAAATCTATAATCTTTCGCTTTGAGAAGGACAAGGACATGGACACACACGCATGCTCTCACCATACGGAGGTGCACATATGCCATATACATTGGACTACATTATGCTTGAGGCAACCATTGTTCACGGAAAGCTATCTTAGCATAACTTCCAATATTGTAGTTTATAATGGTAGTAGTTTACCAAATTTGCATGGTTTCTTCTACAAAAATTTCTAACAAATTCGATGCATCTTCGCTATTTATTATACTCACTCTATCTCAAAATAGATGTTACTGATTTGTTTAAATTTAGTTGTATCTAGCCACTATTTAGTTTAGATACATCTAAATTTTGAAACGGAGGGAGCACTTGCTTTTGGGGCATGAGAAATGACCCGTTTCAAGGATGATGTTCTATTTGTATGTGCGGTTTTGTCGGTTTCACTAAATCAGTTTTTATCTGATTTTTCTTATTAATTGGATCAACTCTCTTATTTTATAACGCAATGCGGGAGCTATCCACCCTTGACGAGGTTTTGTCAAAAAAATAACCCTTTTTCACAGTTTTTATCACTAGCATAAGAACACTACGCCATATTTTAGTTGCCAAATAACTAGGCAAAAACACAAGAGACCAGGATGACGGAGGAAACGCATATATCTCTCATAGTTTGCTAGAAAATATAATGTTAAGTGCACCGCCACCGCTCAAGTTATTAAAAAATCAAAAAAAACCTTCGTTTCTCTCCAGCTAACCTTATCCCCTCGAACAACATTGCGCCATCGATGGGCAGAGCACCAGAGGGGCGAGCATGGAGAGGAAGGAGACGCCGAGCTTGCCCTGGTGGCATCGAGGACGGGCGGCTAGGCGTGGCTGCGAGTTCGCCTGATGCTGCGCACCGACGGCACAACACAACGCCCTCTCTTGCTCCGGCGATGTTCGTACCGGCTCCACCAGGAGATCGCCAGCACGTGCCGCCCCCATGGCCACCCAAGTAAAAGTAGTCTCACGCGTCTCCTACGCTTTCCAGAAATCCTCGCCGCTACCCCCTCGATTTTCGGCCACCGGAATCGCCGCCCTCCTTTGACTGGTGGAATGGGATGGAAGTTGCCGCTGCCAAACAGACGGGAGGCGATGAGGTAGTCGGGAAGGATGCTCTGTGTGGGAATCCCAGCCATAGGCCCAAGATGGCAACCCCCTTACCGTAGACAGAGGAGAGTCTGGATCTCCTGTTCTCGATGGCCATGGAGCGTGTCAAAGGAAGGGGTCTGGAGAGGTAGGGGTAGGGGGAGGGGAGGGCTGACAGCAAATGGGTCGTGAATCGGTAGACGAAGCCGGGATGAACTGAGGACGGTGGGCAGAAGCGTCGACTGGCGGAGCGGGCAGCCGGAATCAGTGACTCATAAAGGGTGGCCATTACTGGAGCACGGTGCGAGAGAGAGAAAAAAGGGAATTGAGAGACGTGTGCTGAGGCGGTCTAGCCTGGCGTGATGTGTTCTTGTGTGTATTGCTACATCACACTGTCCTAAACATTTATCTATCTAGGATTTTAATTCAGTTATGAATAGAACATCTAACTGAATGAAGACACATGGGATGCCATCAATACAAGTTTTGTGTTTTGTCTAGATTCAGGCGTATCTAGCTGTTGATGGTCGAGCTGTTGACATGGCCATGCCCGTGAGGTTGACGGCACCAAGGTCAGAGGACGCGTGGCCGATCATCACAAGCTTCCCTGAGGCGGGGATGCAAACAAGGTAGGACGAGGAGAGGTACTCAAGGAGGACATGGTAATGCAGCATATCAAGTAGCATTCGGCATGGCCAGTAGCATCAGGGACGACTGCCCGAACAGCTCACCGGACACCGGGGTAACCACATAGGTATGGGCAAGAAAATAATGATATTGATGTTCTTTTTAATTTAAAAAAACGACATTCCATGTTTGTCACGAGGCCATGACACCGTCAAAAATACTCATGGCATAAAAGAGAACAAGTTTGCCAAAAAAAATCTATATTATCGCCCCGTAGCAACGCACGGGCATTCAGCTAGTGAAATTTATAGTGTGTCGTTACCACACGTTAATCAATTAATTATTTCTACATATATTTTGAAATAATTGGCCTTCATTAATATCCTTTTGTCCTCATTCTGTGTAAACACGATTCGGTTTTCTATTTGCTAAAAATTAATTACTATTATGTGTCACTATTTATTATTTCCTAAAAATATCTATTTATAATATCTTGTAGAAAAGAATTAAATATTGCATACTCCCTCCACTCAAATGAATAAGACGTGTAAATTTAGTAAAAGTCAAAGAAAATCTAAGTTTGGAGAATTGATTTAGACACATATGAACATTTAAGTTATAAAATCAGTATCAATAGATTCAAAGTAAAATATACTTCTATAGTGTATATATTTAATATTGTACATACTGATATTTTATTCTATATGTTTTGTTGTAGTTAGTGAGATTTTTTTTTTGACGTGGAAGTTAGTGATATTTGACTTTTGACTATATTTATTCGCCTTAATTATAGGAAACGAATGTAGTACTCCCTCAGACTTATATTAGTTGAGTCATATTAAAACTTGAAAATATACGTTCTTATCTAGATGAATCTAAGTCAATTAATATGGGTCGGAGAGAGTATTTAATTCGATATCGTAGAATATTATAATAAATACCCTAGACTGTTGAATAAATTTAAAATATGCACTTAGGAAACCGTGTTTAATTGTAAAAACATCAAAAGATTATATAATGACTCATAAAACATCAAAATATGCACTTAAGAAACCGTGTTTAATTGTAAAAACATCAAAAGATTATATGATGACTCATAAAACATCATCGGTACACTGGTAGAAAACATGCCTACAGTCCCGGAACGCAACTGGCTTTAGTCCCGGATTTTGGCCCGGGACTACAAAAACGGGACTAGAGCCCCCCCCTCTAGTCCCGGCTCGCTACGGCCCGCGACTGATAACAGCCACGTGGGTGTTTCAGCGAGGCGTGGGCGGAAACCCTCTAGTCCTGGGCCGTAACACCACCCGGGACTATACAGTTTCTGCCGTGCCAGAGAATTGTGTGTTTCTCTGCCGTGGCAAAGATTGTGTGTTTTCTTTTTTTTTGCCATTTTGTTTCTTTTTCATTTTGTGTTTCAGTACACATATTCTACGCTACTACATACAAAGTAAACGTTGATGCATCTATATAATTAATCGACCCCTTGCAAGCATACGTATAATCAATCATATCAAAAGGAAGAAATGTTTTCAAATTACATGGTCATTGATGATATATATGTCATATCAACTACATGGAGATCACTAAGGCATATCGAGTTCCACGTCATCCCCATAATGTTTTCCATGGTCTGGCTCTAGTTTCTCCCGCAAATCATAAATATAATGTGAATCTACTTTCCGCTCACTGGTTAACTCGCGGCTGTACTCGCAGACGTAGTATCCACATAAATGAGTTTCCGGTGGCTATTGTAAACTCTTCACCATTTTATAAGTTAGCTCCTCTTTGAATGGACTTGGTATTTTCTGTCTGAACCGTGTCCAACACCTGCTTGGCAAAGAAAATATAAAAAGGAGTTATTAGTTACTTGATATAAGGAAATGGACGAAAGAGGACGATATAATGAGATAATGATTGAAATTACTTATGGAGCATTGCTTTCATGTCGCTCCACTTCTCTTGGTCCCAACTTAACGAGTCTCGGACTTCAACTAGGGACTTGTCAACTTGAATGTTTAGCAAGATCCAGTGAAATCTACGGACGTTTACATAAGCATACATGCATAGCTCATCGAGTAAGCAAAAATAAAATGTGTACAAGATAGAAACACTCACTTGAAGTTTTAAGGAAATAGTATTTACTTAACAAAATTATTCTCGGTTAAGAACCTGCACAGGTCTTCCTCCACGTCCTTGGGGTGATTCTTTAACGTATATTCATTAATGATATATGGGTCAATAAACCCAACGTCATATCTTCTAGCTCTTTTGCATTCAAGCATCTTCATTATGCAGAATATAATATCATACAAAAGGATATATAGTTAGGATAATATATTAAATGTAATGAACAACCTGAGCTACAAACTTAATTTTAAAAATAAATCACTTACAAACAATAGCAACCAATGATAGATTTTTCGAGGGCGCGCTGGTTGTATAACTGAAATAGTTCGGTCATTTGAACCTGTATCGAGTTTGGTTTGAAGTGATGCTCCTTTCTAACGTCCACCGCAAACCAATCTTTCTGATGCTTTTTTTCTGTTTGCACCATGTATCATGTGTGCAGATCTCGCATATGTGTGGATAGACGCGCGTGCTCCTCATTACTGTTTAGAGCCTCCCCTTTGACATACTTTCGTACTATCTGACCCACTAGCGTATCTTCATAGCCTAAATATTGACCAAGAGACATATTTGCTTCGTAGGAAAGTGCTTTGGTCTCCGATCCGGTGATGCCCATTAGTGCAGCATTAGTACTGGCTCTGGGGTCCATTATTTGCATGTCCCTATCCATTTCAGCTCTGAAGGCCTTGTCGAGGTCTGAAATCACTTTGAGTGGGGCGACCGATTGATTCTGCTGTTGTCCGAGCTGGGGAACTTGCTTCCCGCTTTTTGCGCTTGTGCTTTTTTCTTCTTCTTTGCTTGCTTAATAATCTCCCGGTCGTAGTCTGATTCCAGATTCATCGATATCTGGGATGGTCGCTCAAGAAAGGACTTAGCCCACTTTTTTGTTTTTTCATCAAATACCGTCTTTGGCTCGGGCTTTTTTGGTGCAAAATGCGACTTAACTTGGGCAGGAACATCCGCGACAGTTTCCTCATCGGTCTTGTCATAAGGTCTCTTTGGAAGAGCCGGCGGGATGTCGACTATCTTCGCCACTTGACATTTCTTTGATGTAGGCGCGGGGGAGCGTCGACCTTCTGTTTCTTCGACGAGGTAGTAGTATTGCACGGAGGCGAAGTCGGAGATCGAGTATTGCGCGGGGGCGGAGTCGATTTGATGTACTCCTGCTGCGGCGATCGTCAGCGGGGCGGGGTGGACTTGGAGGTTTACAATAACCGGGTTGGGATGGACTTGGAGGTTGACGATATTCGATGCGGGTGGACTTGGATTCCTCGGAGTCGGTGGCCTTGGCGCCGAGCCTGGAAACTTGATGTACTTCTTCTTCGATAGAATGATGTTGCGCTTGACATCTCCTAGTTTTGTAAGGCCTTCAGGCGTAGCGATGTCAATCTCTAGGTCCGCAAAATCCTCCACTAGTGACACGAGCATAGCCAGGTGGAATCGGAAGTGAATGGAGGAGTGCTCCACGTAGACAAGGTAAAGCAGTGTTGATCGCCACCTTAAAGGACAGGTTGTTCATTGGCTGATGTAGCTCACATTGTGCCATCTCTCTGACATCATCCACGGGGTAGCGAGGAGCCGGTGCATCATTCAGCAGTGCTTGATCATCAGCCCGGACCTCCGTGGAAGCCACGCTGCTTCTCCGCTGGCAAAGATCCAATGCGGGATCATCAGCCCGGGGTTGAGTTGACGACGGCCTTTGGCTAATTTCTTGCCTGAGGTTCTTCAGATCAGCTAGGTCCTGCTCTACCTTGCAGATCCGGTCTGCCTCCCGGTCCTTATTTCTCTACCGGCTTCTGTAACTGGCATCGTACTGAGGAAACCCTTTCTTCCACGAGACACCGACGCCTTTGCCTCGTGTTCGTCCACCCTTTTCAGGATTCCCTAGGGCACGTGTCAGTTTGTCGTTCTCTCTCTCGGGACGCAACAATCCCAATTGAGCATCATTCATTGCTTGAACAAGGTCTTCGGAGGGTTTTAGAATTTTTTTCATGAAATAATGCCTTCCCCGTTTCTGGGTCCAACGATCCCCCGTGCCCGTACCACCAATGCTTTGACCTCTCGGGCCATCCATATATACCAGGAGTGATGCCTCTAGCCCTCATGTCCTTCTCCATAGTTTCCCACTTAGGGACGGCACTCTTGTAGCCACCTGTCCCCATTTTATGATGGTATTTATTTTGGGCAGCATTTAACGCATTCTTTGCCGACTTTGCCTTTGCTTTATCAGATTGCTTGTACGTTACAAAATCGGGCCACTGTTCTCTCAACTTCTCATTTGCTCCTTTAAAGTATGGAGTTTTATTTTTCGCGACATATTTCACATATAAACTTTTCTTGTGGTTCCAGTATAGTTCGTCCATCTTGCTCAGAGCCCACTCCTTGACTTTCGCTCTTTTTTCAAGCCCACCCGGTCTTGGGGTAATACCATCTGCCTCAAATTTTTCATACTCTAGAAGGTAGTATGAAATACGCAACGAGCTTGTGCCAAAGGTCATCTTTGGCATCATCGGTGACATAGCTATTGGATTCTTCACCGGGTTTCTTTGACTTATTCCATTCTTGGATGATGATCAGCAGGTTGTCCCTAACAAGCACCCCACATTGATTTGTAAACATCCTCCGGTGCTTCTCTGGAGCAATCGGTTCACCGTCATCATCTATTTCTTCGATGGTGAACCTCTGATTACCATCCAACATTTGGTTCGGCCCTCGTTTTGTTCGAGCTATCGATTGCTTCGATCCAGTGGGCTAAAAGAAGAAGAGAGAGTGACTAATATATATATATTGATATATCTAGATCAATGAATGAATACAGTTAACACGAGGCTTCATATATATGTACCTTGCCAGATCCTATCGAGGGGCCATCATTATTGTTGTTATTTGTTTGCCGTTCATCCATCCGGTCTTCCCCTTGGTACATCAGGTTTTCCTCTAGTCCATCACCAGATGGATTCAGGTATGAAGAAATCTCTTCGTCGAGAAAAAAATCTTCACCGGTAGTAATATTAAGAGGAATTTTACCTCTTATCATGCCCTGAAGAAAACCTTCACCAATGCGACCAGGATCTTCGGATGGATCCATAACTTAATTAACTATAACAGAAAGAGAGTTAAAAAGGTTAGAAAAAACAATAACCCTAATAAAACAAAAAAACAATAACCCTAATATTATTTGCGGTAAAACAATAATCCTAATAACTAAAAAAAATTTAACCCTAATTATTAACCCTAATATAATTTGTGGTAAAACAATAATCTTAATAACTAAAACAAAAAAAACAATATCCCTAATTAATAACCCTAATATTATTTGTGGTAAAACAATAATCCTAATAACTAAAACAAAAAATAACCCTAATATTATTTGTGGTAAAACAATAATCCTAATTATAATAATCCTAATATTATTTGTGGTAAAATAATATAATCCTAATAAATAAAACAAAAAAACTAAAACAATAATCCAAATCCTAATCCTAATAACTAAAACAATAATTCTAATTATAATAACCCTAGCTAATATTTTTTGTGGTAAAAAAACGACCCTTGAGCTCACCGACGCCGGCAGCAGCACGTACGACGGCGGCACGGCAAGGCGGTGACGTAGCGGAGCGGCGGCACACCGGGACGGCGCGCGCGACAACACAAAATGGCGAAGCGGCGACACGTCATGGCACGGCGGAGCGGCGGTAGAATCGGCGGCCGGGCAGCACCTCCCCTGCGTCTTCGATGCATCGCCTCCTCTGTGTGATGCATCTTCGTCTTCGTCGAGGACTGCTAATTGCTGGGCAGCACCTCCCCTGGCACGCAGTATTTAAAGGGAAGACCTTTAGTCCCGGGTCCAGCCACCGCCAGAGACTAGAGGGTCTCTAGTCCTGGGCCGTAGCTTAACCCGCGACCAAAGACCCTCCTTTAGTCGCGGGTTAAGCCACGGCCCGGGACTAGTATGTTTTTTCGGCCACTTCTTTTTTGCGCGTGCAGGCACCCTCTTGTCCCGGGTCTAGCCACGACCCGTGACTAGTTTATTTTTTGTAAATTTTCTTTTTTTAATTCAAATCAAATATATAACTTTGAAAAATCATATCTCCTATTGCAAAAAATCCAAATAAAACAAATAATATGTCTATTATTATCATAAAAATATAAAGAATACTAATATAATATCCATACATCTGTTTGCATCATTTATAAATTATTTCATTTGTAAAATTTCTTTTTTATTCAAATCAAATATAAAACTTTGGAAAATCATATCTCCTATTGTAAAAATCCAAATAAAACAAATAATATGTCTATTATTATCAGAAAAATATAAAGAATCTTAATATAATATCCATACATCTGTTTGCATCATTTATAAATTTTTTCATTTGTAAATTTTCTTTTTTTAATTCAAATCAAATATAAAACTTTGGAAAATCATATCTCCTATTGTAAAAATCCAAATAAAACAAATAATATGTATATTATTATTAGAAAAATATAAATAATATTATTATCCATACATCTGTTTGCATCATTTATAAATTATTTCATTTGTAAATTTTCTTTTTTAATTCAAATCAAATATAAAACTTTGGAAAATCATATCTTCTATTGTAAAAATCCAAATAAAACAAATAATATGTCTATTATTGTCAGAAAAATATAAAGAATCTTAATATAATATCCATTTAGTCCCGGTTGTAGTCACTAACCGGGACTAAAGATATTTCCCGCCATTTCCCACCTCTTCCCGCCAAGTTTTCCCGCCCTTTCCTTTTTACCAGAGCTTTTAGTCCCGGTTGTAGTCACTAACCGGGACTAAAGATATTTCCCGCAATTTCCCACCGCTTCCCGCTAAGTTTTCCCGCCCTTTCCCTCTATATCTAGGGCGATCGTGCCATGGCTATCCACACATCCACACCTTCCTCTCTCACAACAATGGAAATCGCCTACTGGGCCATTCTGACCCTTGAGGAGACCGAGGCGCTGTGCGCCTCCAGCTACCCTTGTCCGCTGGGCTACCGTCCACCCGCCGGCTGGATGCTGAACGCCAGTCGGCCATCACGAACCACTTCTACCACAAGATCATGCCGGAGCAGCGGAGAGATCCCCAGTGGGATCTCGACAACTAAGACACCTGGAATGCCTTCTTCGCTAACCGGCTGGTAAGGGAGCTCGCCAGGTACGAGGGTGATGGCCCGCCCCCGGTGAACCACAATGAAGCCAGCCACCGTCTGTGGTAGGCAAACCGTACTATCATCAACGTGATGCGCTACATCGTCGGGGGAGACTATCCTCGCCTGCGGTGCCCACAAGTCCACCCGCCATAGAGCTACAAGAAGGCCGCTCCCCCACCCGGCGGTAGTGGCATCGTCTTCCAGGAGACCCCTCTCCCGCCCGCCGTGTATCCGAGGCCGGAGTGGCAGGTGCCCCCGGTATATGCCATGGCTAGGCTGAGGATCCCCGGAGTGGCAGGTGACGATGACGATGATGATGACGATGACGAAGAAGAACCTGAAGCTGCGTACTATAGGACTAGGCATGATTATGACTAAAGGGGCGTCTTTAGTCCCGGTTTTTAATATTAATAAATGTCTTGAGTGTTACCTAGTCCCGGGACTAAATATGAAGATGTTGTTGTATTTTTGTGAGTTCGCTCAGGTGATCAAATGTAGTTTTTTGAAACTAATACATCTTGCTCAATCAAAATGTCGTAGTATTGAAACTAATGCATCTTGCTCAATCAAACTGGACGACAACTCCCAGTGCCTAAGCCGCGGGAGGTGAAAACCCAAAGAGACGGTGAAGGGTTTCGCAGCATAGTAAATCAAAAAAATTACAGATGTGAATAAGAAAGCTAAGATCTAATCTAGGAGATGTAATCAATGAGAGAGATTGATGAGATCTTCATACCCTTGAAGAAATCGCACAGCAGAAACATTCAATAGAACGTGGTTGACGTAGTCGTACTCGCCGTCTCCTCCTCTCGATCTGATCTGATCCTACGCCGCAAGTGGCGACGCCTCCGAGAGATGCACACGTATGGTGCAGCGACGTCTCCTCCTTTCCTTGGTCCAGTAAGTATGGTAGAGAGATAGATTCGATTTGCAGCACGACTGTGTGGTGCTTATGGTGGAGAGTTTCTGCGGCAGGGCTTCGCCTATGCGCAATCGGGAGAGAGAGAGAGGTGGAGGGGCAGCAGTTGGACGGCGGCAAGGGTTGGAGTGGGGGAGGTTGTGCCCCTGCCCTCCTTATATAGGGGGCTGGCTGGACCCTTGACCCCTCCTCCAAGCCCTAGGGCGGCGGCCCAAGGGGTGGAGTGGGGGGCAAGTCATCCCCCTCTTCTGGAAGGTTTCCTTAGGGTTTCCCCTAAGGGCTGGCCGGCTGGGCCTTAGGGGCCTTGTGCTCCTGGCCCAAAGTGGCCAGGGCACTTCCCCTTAGGCCCACGCAGGCCTCCGACAAGTGGGCCCACGTTGGTACCACTCCGGAACCTTCTAGAACCTTCCGGTACAATACCGATAAACTCTGAAACGATTCCGAAATCCAAAAACTGCTTTCCTTTATATGAATCTTATTCTCCGGACCATTCCGGAAGCTCTCATGATGTCCTGGGTATCATCCGAGACTCCGAACAAAAAAAACTCATAAACCAATTATCCATTCTATCCTAGCATCGATGCACGTTAAGTGTGTGACCCTACGGGTTCGAGAATATGCAGACATGATCTTCTATCAATAATTAACAGCGGGATCTGGAAACCCATATTGACTCCCACATATTCATCGATGATCATATCGAATGAACCACGATGCCAGGATACAATTAATCCCATATATGTATTCCCTTTGTCACGCGATATTTCACTTGCCCGAGATTCGATCGTTGGTATCGGCATACCTAGTTCAATCTCGTTCACAGCAAGTACTTTACTCATTCTGTAATCCGATATCACTTTGTGATTAACTCCTTAACCACGTGCTTGCAAGCGTTGTTGATATCGATTACCGAGTAGGCCCGAAGTATATCTCTCCGACTCGGGAGGGACAAATTACATCTCGATACATACAACCCAACAAGTACTTTCCGATCACCTGAGAGACACCTTTATGATCACCCTCACATAGGATGACGTTTGATGACCTCAAAGCTTTCTTCTGATACCAGGGAGTTGTATTATCTCATGGTCTAAGGAACACAATACTTGACATAGGAAAAGATTTGCAAAGATGAACACGATGACACGATCTAATTGCTCTGCTTAATTTTGGTTTGTCCATCATATCATTCTCCTAATGACATGATCTCATTATTAATCGAAAACTCATGTCTATGGTTAGGAAACCTTAACCATCATTAATCAATGATCTAGTCCATAGAGGCGTACTAGGGACACGGTGTTGTTCATAAACCACACAAGTATCAAAGTTTCCGCTTAATACAATTCTAGCATGGAATATAAACTTTATCATGAACAAGAATTATAATAATAACATCTTTATTATTGCCTCTAGGGCATAATTCTAACAGACAGAACCATCACACGAGCATAGCTCGGGTGAGATCCTTGAAGAATCTTCCAGGTATCATCGACCCTGGTGTCCAACGCAGCCATATAGCGACGGACGTGCTCGTCCTCCTCCCTGACACGATGCCGTACCACCTCCTCGGTGGCCGGCTCCCTCTGCACCCTTCCTGGACCAGGCGACCTCCACCAAAGAAGCTCCGGGTCGAAGACGACACCCGGATTCCTCACCAAGCTACGCGTCCCAGAAGGTAGCACCATCCAGTGCCAGCCCGGCGGAGCCTAGTCTCAGACATGCCCGACGGAGCCCAGTCTCAGACATGCCTGGCGGAGCCCAGTACTCTATCGTTGCCGCCGAGTCGACTACGAGGATGCGGTATGGACATCCTAAAGTAGGCGGCGAGGAATGTGTGTATGTGTGGGTGGCCATGCTGGTCGCCCTATAAATAGAGGGAAAGGGCGGGCTGGCTGGATCGAGCAGCCTATAAATAGAG
Organism: Avena sativa; assembly: GCA_916181665.1. NCBI lineage: Eukaryota > Viridiplantae > Streptophyta > Magnoliopsida > Poales > Poaceae > Avena > Avena sativa. Next base: position 17,574,664 of record OV702296.1, read on the forward strand.
GGAAATGCCTATAAATAGAGGGTTCGTCTTTAGTCCAGGTTGGAGAAACCAACCGCGACTGAAGGGATTGCGGCAGACTGGGCCAGGTAGCACTAATAATAGGGGTGAGTGTCGACATTATGTCGTGCGGCTTGTACCTTGTCCCGGATGGTGTCACCAACCGGGACTAAAGATGAACCTTTAGTCCTGGTTGGAGACACCAACCGGGACTAAAGGTTCACAAACCGGGACAAAACATGAGTCAGCACTAATAATAGGGTCAGCACTAATAATAGGGGTGAGTGTCGACATTATGTCGTGAGTGTCGACACTATGCCGAGTTGCTTGTACTATAAATAGGCATCCTTGTGAGTACAGTCATCCAGACAGCTTGAGGCATCTCCAAGATGGTTTTCGAGAGCAGGGACACCACTACGACCAGTTTCAGGGAGATGCCGCTGGAGACCAGTCCTCTGGCATCTCCAAGAAACTAGTCATAGAGGAACTCCCTAATATGTGAAACTAGACAGTTAGCTCCCAGGCGCATTGATCTAGCTAGATAAGTTACAAGCTACAAGATGGTGTGCGAGAGCAGGGACACCACTACGGCCAGTTTTAGGGAGATGCCGCCGGAGCCCAGTCCTCTGGCATCTCCAAGAAACTGGTCATAGAGGCACTCCCTAATATGTGACCCCGCGCGTTTGGATATCAGATCTTAATGGTAAGTACGAATCAGGACTAAAGTCCTCCCCTTTAGTCCTGCTCCAGCCACAAAACGGGACTAACAAACTCAAGATGGTTTGCAGAAAACACTATAAAAATGGGCACATCGAGCATCTTCATTCATAAAATGTTACAATTATTACACATCATTTCTTTGCGTGTGTCCCTTTCTGATTCCGCCGTATCTATGGAGCATCTTCATAGATATGTGTGCCACATATATGTATGGGCCAGGGGCCTGCCAGCCGCATGCCACGTACCCGTAGCGCACATGGGGTAGGTGCGCTACGGTTGTGGCAAGTTCTGTGGCGCACTATGCCATGTGCGCCACGGATGTATAAACTTAGTAGTAGGGCACCTTGCCCTAGTGCCCTACGCCTAACTATCCTACACCAACTCCACCCCTCCCCCCTGTGGATCGCCTTTTTAGGCTTTGCAAAAAATAAAAGAAAATGATAAACACTTCAAAAAATTAAATCCTTTCATATTTAGGTAGGTAATGTGGTATAGATTCTAGTAAAATTAACAAACATGAGTTTCGACTTTATTTGCAAAAAAGAGCCATGCCACGGTAAAAAGGCCGTAACTTTTGCATACGATATAAAATGAAGAGAACGAGATTTCGCATATGCTTGCAGCCACCTCTAGTCGTTTAGCGATTTTTTAGATTTTCAAAATTCGAAAAGAGTAAAAAGTTACGGTTAAAAGACCGTTTTTTCCCGCAGAAAAAAAAAATAGAGGGCGACTTACCCGTAACGCACCACCACCTAGTGCCCCACGGATAAGCTTGGGAGGGATTCAAATTTCGAATCCTCACCCCGCCCACCTACCTTTCCCTTCCCCCTTTTCCCTCCCCCTTTTCCCTCTTCCTTTTCCTTTCCCTTCTCCTTCTTCCTTCTCCCTTCTCCCTTCTCCTTCTTCCTTCTCCTTCTCCTTCTTCCTTCTCCTCCTTCCCCTTCTCATATCCTTGCAGTGACGGCGCGACGACGGCCTCCTCCTCTCCTTGCAGTGATGGCGGCGTCCGACCTCCCTTCCTCCCTCTCTTCCTCCATCGCTTCCTTCCTCCCTCTCTTCCTCCATCTCTTCCTTCCTCCCTCTCTTCCTCCAACTCTTCCTTCCTCCCTCTCTTCCTCCATCTCTTCCTTCCTCCCTCTCTTCCTACCTTCCTTTCTCCAACCACACCCTTCCTACCACCTCGACGCCAGCGAGGACTAGAGCGGCCACGACCCCTCCCGCACCTCCCTGCCACGACCATGCTCCAGCGAGGTGACACGACTGCGGCGGCAATGCACGGACCCGATTGCTTTTGCAATTCAAAATGAGGGTGTTTTTTGCATTTTTTTTGTTTTTTGAAAAACACATCTGTGGCGCACCCTGTACCCCTACCCGTGGCGCACCTGGTAGTGCGCCACGCCTATCTCGATATAACCGTGGCGCACCATGCAGTGCGCCACGGCTACGAGATAGCTGTAGCACGAGGCTCGTGGCGCACTGCTAGTGCGCCACGGAAGGCCTTTTCAGGTGCGCCACGAATAGACGTTTTTCTAGTAGTGATGACAGCTCAAGTAGTCATGGAGAAGATGACGACTACGGTGAACGCACTTTAGTGATTACAAAGTCTGTCGAGGTATATGCATAGATTAAGACTCTGCTGACTTGCACCGATTGATTTAGCCCTCTGGATCGACCAGCCAGCAACAATCTTCTTCTACGAAAAAGAGCAAGCGAGGCGCGAGCCATCGGTTGAAAGATCGTGCAAATTTCACGATCGAAGCAGTCCGTGTTGATGGCAGGCCGATGGAACCCAAGAAGGCCGCAGACAAATTTGTACGCCAGGCTGGAGTTCTTGTTAGGGACCAAATCCAAATCATAATTGAAAATTGGAATAAGCCAAAGAAGGGCGACGGTACCTTTGTCGATAAAAGATCCAAAAAACGCTTTGGAATTCGCTGTTGGTAAATTTCACCCTTCCGCCAGAGGAGGTTGAAAACAAACCGGTTATAAAGGAAAAGGTCAAAGAGTGGACTCTAAAGAAGATGGCTGTCGCTTTCCGCAACTGGAAGACAAAATTGAACATATTTGTCAAAGCTCGCAAGACTCCAGATTTCGAAGACGCATATTATGCGAAGATAAGACCTCACTGGCCCGAATTTGTGGCATACAAGGAAGGTGCTATAGCTACAAAGAGGTCAAAAACCAATACGCTAAATGCCCAGAAGAAGGAATATCACCAGAGGACGGGGTCAGGTGGCTACATATCTCAGAGGCCTAAGTGGGAAGAAGCTGAGAAGGCCCTGCGCGCTAGAGGGATCACACCCCAGACACATGGGTGGGACCTACTGTTGGAATTATGCCCTAGAGGCAATAATAAAGATGTTATTATTATATTTCATGTTCATGATAAAGTTTATATTCCATGCTAGAATTGTATTAAGCGGAAACATTAATACTTGTGTGGTTTGTGAACAACACCGTGTCCCTGGTACGCCTCTAAGGACTAGCTCATTGATCAATGATGGTTAAGGTTTCCTAACCATAGACATGAGTTGTCAATTGATAATGAGATCATTTCATTGGAGAATGATATGATGGACAGACCCAAACTAAGCAAAGCAATTAGATCGTTTCATCGTGTTCATCTTTGCGAAGCTTTTCCTATGTCAAATATTGTATTCCTTAGACCATGAGATAATACAACTCCCTGGTATCGGAAGAAAGCTTTGAGGTCATCAAACATCATCCTATGAGAGGGTGATCATAAAGGTGTCTCTCAGGTGATCGGAAATTATCTGTTGGGTTGTATGTATCGAGATGGGATTTGTCCCTCCCAAGTCGGAGAGATATACTTCGGGCCCACTCGGTAATCGATATCAACACCGCTTGCAAGCATGTGGTTAAGGAGTTAATCACAAAGTGATATCGGATTACGGAACGAGTAAAGTACTTGCTGTGAACGAGATTGAACTAGGTATGACGGTACCGACGATCGAATCTCGGGCAAGTAAAATATCGCGAGACGAAGGGAATATATATATGGGATTGATTGAATCCTGGCATCGTGGTTCATCCGATATGATCATCGATGAATGTGTGGGAGTCAATATGGGTGCCCAGACCCCGCTGTTGATTATTGATAGAAGATCATGTCTGCATATTCTCGAACCCGCAGGGTCACACACTTAACGTATCTCGACGCTAGGATAGATTGGATAATTGGTTTATGAATTTTTGTTCGGAGTCTCGGATGGGATCCGGGATATCACGAGAGGTTCCGGAATGGTCCGGAGAATAAGATTCATATAAGGCAATGCAGTTTTTGGAGTTCGGAATTGTTCCGGGTTAATCGGTATTGTACCGGAAGCTTCTAGAACCTTCCAGAAGGGGACCAACGTGGCCCCACCTTCCGGGAGGGGGAATGGGCCTATGAGGGAGTGTCCTGGCCGCTTTGGGCCAGGGGCACAAGGCCCCATAGGGCCCAGCCGATCCTAGAGAGTTTAAATCGTTTAAACTAGAGATAGGGTTTCTAGAAGAGGGGAGAGTCCATGCCCCCCACTCCTTATCCTTTGGGCTTGGGGGAGGGGCTAGGGCTGCGCCCCCTCTATATAAAGAGGGGTGGGGGCGCACCAAACCCCTACACCTCTCCTCCAAACCCTAGCCGCCTTGCTAGCTTTCCTCTCTCCCTCCCGACTGTTTGTAGGCGAAGCCCTGCTGCAGAAATTCTCCACCATATACACCACGCCGTCGTGTTGTAGATCCAATCTATCTCTCCACCATACTTGCTGGTCCGAGGAAGGAGGAGACGTCGAGGTGCTGCACGTGTGCATCTCACGGAGGCACCGCCACTTGTGATGCTAGATCGGATCGGATCGCGAGGAGGAGAAGCGAGTACGACTACATCACCCACGTTCCGACGAACGTTCCGCTGTGCGAATCTTCAAGGGTATGAAGATCTAATCCAACCTCTCTCGTTGATTGCATCTCCTAGATTAGATCTTGGCTTTCCCTCTGTTCGCATCCGTAGAAAATTTTGATTTACTATGCCGCGAAACCCTTCAGTGGTATCAGAGCTAGATCTATGCGTAGATGTGTTTCACGAGTAGAACGCAACATGGTTGTTGCGGGCGTTGATGTTTTCTGTTGCAAGCCTCTTGTTTGTGTTCTTCTTATGACGCGGGATAGTGAGATTGAAGCGGTCCAGGCCAACCTTACGCGACGTCGTTCGCGAGACCGGCTCCGCACTTGACGTGTGGCTTGTTCCACACATGCGGCTGGTGGATGTCAGTTTCTCTCACTATAGTTGTCATGGGATTAACACCGGAGTTTGGCAACCATAATATCACCGTTGTGGCTTTCCGTAGGTAAGAATCGTTCTTAGCATCTACTCCCATAAGCCACGTAAAACATGCAACAACAAAGTAGAGGCGTCTAACTTGTTTTTGCAGGGAGTGTTTTCTGTGATATGGTATGGCCCAAGATGTGATGTGTATATTGTATGCGATGATCATGTTTTGTAATGTTTCACGACTTGCATGTCGATGAGTACACAACCGGCAGGAGCCATATGGTTGTCTTTATAATTGTGTATGACCTGCGAGTCAACTTCTTATACGCCATGTAATAGCTTTACTTTATCGCTAAGTAGTTAGCAATAGTTGTAGTTGCTATTCGTGGTGAAGGCAATCATGGTGGAGTGATGGAGATCATGCCGGAACGCACAAGATGGAGATCATTGCGCGAAGATTGGCTATACCATGTCACATAAAGTTATATGCATGTGATGTTTATCCTTTATGTATCTTATTATGCTTAGATCGCGACGGTAGCATTATAAGATGATTCCTCATTTAAAGATCAAGCTAAAAACTGTGTTCTCCCCAAGTATGCACCGTTGCGAAAGTTCGTCGTGTCCAAGCATCACGTGATGATCGGGTGCTATAGACTCTACGCTCACATACAACGGGTGCAAGCCAGTTTTGCACACGCAGAAATACTTGGGTCTAGCTTGACGAGCCTAGCATGTACAGACATGGCCTCGGAACACAAGAACCGAAAGGTTAAGCATGAGTCATATGAATGATATGATCGACACTTTGTTGTCCACCATTGAAACCACATCTCTTCTCGTGATGATCGGATTAGGTGTGGTGAATTTGGATCGTGTTCACTAAACAACTTGAGGGATGTTGAATTTAGTGGGAGTTCATCTAGTAATTTGATTAAGTTGAACTATTTATCATGAACATAGTCTAAACTGTACTTGCAAATACTGTAGATCACATGTCCAAATCCAACTTCAACTTCAATGTTTTTGCTGAGAAGGAAAAGCTTAGAAACAATGGGTCTAACTTCACCAACTGGTTCCGCAATCTAAGAATCATTCTGTCTGGCGAACAAAAGGACTATGTCCTTGGGAAAGCGTTTGGTGACACCCCCTGCTGCAACTGCGCCGGCTGATGAGAAAGCTGTCTATCAGTCGCGCAAAGATGATTATGGTGTGATTAAGAGGACCATGTTGTTTGCTATGGAACCGGAACTTCAAAATCGTTTTGAAACCTATCCCGGGCCCTTTGAGATTCTCGAGGAGTTGAAAACCATGTTTTAGACTCAAGCCCGTTCTGAGAGATATGAGATCTCTGAGAAGTTCTTTAACTGCAAGATGGAGGAAGGGAGTTCCGTTAGTGAGCACGCCATAAAGATGTCGGGCTACACTCAACGCCTTGAGCAACTGGAATGCACGATTCCAGAGGAGCTCAAGATTGACAGGGTTCTGCAATCACTCCCTCCAGCTACAAAAGTTTTGTAGTGACTCATAATCAGATTGGCTCCACTGATACGATCACCGAGCTCTTCGCAAAGCTGAAGGCTGCGGAGGTGGACATCAAAAAGGATAATCATGTGTTGATGGTCAACAAGCCCTCCTTTAAGAAAAGTAAGGGAGCAAAGAAGCCCTTCAAGAAGGGCGGCGGCAAGCGCAATGCTCCTGCTGAGAAGAAGCTCAAGTCTGGTCCTAAGCCGGACACTGAGTGCTTCTATTGCAAGGACAAGGGTCACTAGAAGCGCAACTGTCCGAAGTACTTAGCGGACAAGAAGGCTGGCACCATCAAAGGTATATTTGATATACATGTCATTGATGTTTTCCTTACTAGCCCTCGTTGTAGTGCCTGGGTATTTGATACCGGTTCAGTTGCTAATATTTGTAACTCGAAACAGGAGCTACGGAATAGACGGCGGCTTGCGAGGGATGAGGTGACGATGCGCGTTGGCAACGGATCAAGAGTTGATGTGATGGCCGTCGGCACGCTCTCCTTAGTTTTACCTTCGGGATTAGTTTTAAACCTTAATAAGTGTTATTATGTGCCTGCATTGAGCAGTTGAGCATGAACATTATTTCTGGATCGTGTTTATTGCAAGACGGTTATTCATTTAAATCGGAGAATAATGGTTGTTCTATTTATATGAGTAACATCTTTTATGGTCATGCACCTCTTGTGAATGGTTTATTTCTTCTAAATCTTGAAAGGGATGAAACACACATCCATAACATCGAGGCTAAGAGATGCAAAGTAGATAGTGATAATACTACTTATTTGTGGCACTGTCGTCTAGGTCATATTGGTGTAAAGCGCATGAAGAAACTCCATTCTGATGGACTTTTGGAGTCTCTTGATTTTGAATCATTTGACACATGCGAACCATGCCTCATGGGCAAGATGATCAAAACCCCGTTCTCCGGAATGATGGAGAGAGCAACGGACTTGTTGGAAATCATACATACCGATGTATGCGGACCGATGAGTATTTCGACGCGCGGTGGATATCGCTATTTCCTCACTTTTACCGATGACTTAAGTAGATATGGGTATATCTATTTAATGAAACATAAATCTGAAACATTTGAAAAGTTCAAGGAATTTCAGAATGAAGTGGAGAACCATCGTAACAGAAAGATTAAGTTTCTACGATCCGATCATGGAGGTGAATATTTGAGTTATGATTTTCTCACGCATCTTAAAGAAAGTGGAATTGTTTCACAACTCACGCCACCCGGAACACCACAACGCAATGGTGTGTCTGAACGCCGGAATCGAACCCTATTAGATATGGTCCGATCAATGATGTCTCTTACTGATTTGCCGTTATCATTTTGGGGTTATGCATTAGAAACCGCTGCATTCACTTTAAATAGGGCACCATCTAAATCCGTTGAGACGACACCGTATGAACTGTGGTTTGGTGCTAAACCTAAGTTGTTGTTTCTTAAAGTTTGGGGATGCGAAGCTTACGTCAAGAAGTTGATGCCGGACAAGCTCGAACCCAAAGCGGAGAAATGCGTCTTCATAGGATACCCTAAGGAAACTATTGGGTATACCTTCTATCACAGAACCGAAGGCAAAGTGTTTGTCGCAAAGAACGGTTCCTTTCTTGAGAAGGAGTTTCTCTCGAAAGAAGTGAGTGGGAGGAAAGTAGAGCTTGACGAGGTTATTGAACCTTCTCTTGAATTGGAGAGTAGCGCAGCACCTGAAATTGTTCCAGTGCCGCCTGCACCAACAATAGAGGAAGCTAATGACAAGGATCATGAAGCTTCGGACGATGCTGCTACTGAACGTCGCAGGTCGACAAGGTCGCGTGCCCCTCCTGAGTGGTACGGCAACCCTATCTTGACTGTCTTGTTAGTAGAAGACAGTGAACCTACGAACTATGAGGAAGCGATGATGAGCCCAGACTCTGAGAAATGGCTAGAAGCCATGAAATCCGAATTGGGATCCATGAGCGAAAACCAAGTATGGACTTTGGTGGACCCTCCTAGCGACCGAAAGGCCGTTGAGTGCAAATGGATCTTCAAGAAGAAAACGGACGCGGATGGTAATGTTACCGTCTATAAAGCATGGCTTGTTGCGAAAGGTTTTCGACAACTTCAAGGTGTTGACTACGATGAGACTTTCTCTCCCGTAGCGATGTTAAAGTCTATTCGGATTTTATTAGCAATTCCTGTGTTTCATGATTATCAAATATGGCAGATGGATGTCAAGACTGCTTTCCTCAATGACAACATTGATGAAGAGTTGTATATGATGCAACCCGAAGGTTTTGTCGATCCTAAGGATGCTGATAAAGTATGCAAACTTCAGCGTTCCATTTATGGACTAAAGAAAGCATCTCGGAGTTGGAACCTTCGTTTTGATCAAGTGATCAAGAGCTTTGGATTTGTTCCAAATTGCTACGAAGCTTGTATCTACAAGAAAGTGAGGTGGATCTCGGTGACGTTTCTGGTACTATATGTGGATGACATATTGATTATCGGAAATGACATCAACATGCTTAACGATGTGAAGAGTTATTTGAACAAGTGTTTTTCAATGAAAGACCTAGGTGAAGCTGCTTATATATTGGGCATCAAGATCTATAGAGATAGACAAAGACGCCTGATAGCTTTAAGCCAGAGTACATACCTAGAAAAAGTTCTGAAAATGTTCAGAATGGATAAGGCAAAGAAAGGTTCAGTGCCTATGTTGTCAGGTAAGATATTGAGCAAGGCTCAGTGTCCAGCTACGGTAAATTATAGGGAAGCTATGAGAAAAGTGCCTTATGCCTCGGCCATAGGTTCTATCATGTATGCCATGCTGTGTACTAGACCGGATGTGTCCAATGCTCTTAGTTTGATGAGCAGATATCAAAGTGATCCAGGAGTGGAACACTGGACAGCCGTGAAGAACATCCTAAAGTACCTAAATAGGACTAAAGAAATGTTCTTAGTCTATGGGGGTGATGAACAGCTCGTCGTAAAAGGTTACGTCGACGCTAGTTTCGACACCGACAAGGATGATTCTAAATCTCAGACAGGATACGTGTATATTTTTAATGGAGGAGCTGTGAGCTGGAGAAGCTGCAAGCAAAGCGTGATCGCGGGATCTACAGTAGAAGCGGAATACATGGCTGCTGCAGAAGCGTCAAGTGAAGGAGTTTGGATCAGAAACTTCATCACTGAGCTTGGCGTGGTTCCAAGTGCATTGGACCCACTAGAGATATTGTGTGACAACACTGGCGCCATAGCACTCGCTAAGGAACCAAGATATCATCCAAAGACCAAGCATATCAACCGCAAGTTTCATATGATCCGAGATTATATTGCAGATGGAGATCTGAAGATTAGCAAAGTACATACAAATGTGAATGTCGCAGATCCATTGACTAAACCTCTTCCACGTGTAAAACATGATCAACACCTTAGTGCCATGGGTGTGAGATTGTTACCAGATGTAAACTAGATTATTGACTCTAGTGCAAGTGGGAGACTGTTGGAATTATGCCCTAGAGGCAAAAATAAAGATGTTATTATTATAATTCATTTTCATGATAAAGTTTATATTCCATGCTAGAATTGTATTAAGCGGAAACATTAATACTTGTGTGGTTTGTGAACAACACCGTGTCCCTGGTACGCCTCTAAGGACTAGCTCATTGATCAATGATGGTTAAGGTTTCCTAACCATAGACATGAGTTGTCAATTGATAATGAGATCATTTCATTGGAGAATGATATGATGGACAGACCCAAACTAAGCAAAGCAATTAGATCGTTTCATCGTGTTCATCTTTGCGAAGCTTTTCCTATGTCAAATATTGTATTCCTTAGACCATGAGATAATACAACTCCCTGGTATCGGAAGAAAGCTTTGAGGTCATCAAACGTCATCCTATGAGAGGGTGATCATAAATGTGTCTCTCAGGTGATCGGAAAGTATCTGTTGGGTTGTATGTATCGAGATGGGATTTGTCCCTCCCAAGTCGGAGAGATATACTTCTGGCCCACTCGGTAATCGATATCAACACCGCTTGCAAGCATGTGGTTAAGGAGTTAATCACAAAGTGATATCGGATTACGGAACGAGTAAAGTACTTGCTGTGAACGAGATTGAACTAGGTATGACGGTACCGACGATCGAATCTCGGGCAAGTAAAATATCGCGAGACGAAGGGAATATATATATGGGATTGATTGAATCCTGGCATCGTGGTTCATCCGATATGATCATCAATGAATGTGTGGGAGTCAATATGGGTGCCCAGACCCCGCTGTTGATTATTGATAGAAGATCATGTCTGCATATTCTCGAACCCGCAGGGTCACACACTTAACGTATCTCGACGCTAGGATAGATTGGATAATTGGTTTATGAATTTTTGTTCGGAGTCTTGCATGGGATCCGGGATATCACGAGAGGTTCTGGAATGGTCCGGTGAATAAGATTCATATAAGGCAATGCAGGTTTTGGAGTTCGGAATTGTTCCGGGTTAATCAGTATTGTACCGGAAGCTTTTAGAACCTTCCGGAAGGGGACCAACGTGGCCCCACCTTCCGGGAAGGGGCATGGGCCTATGAGGGAGTGTCCTGGCCGCTTTGGGCCAGGGGCACAAGGCCCCATAGGGCCTAGCCAATCCTAGAGAGTTTAAATCGTTTAAACTAGAGATAGGGTTTCTAGAAGAGGGGAGAGTCCATGCCTCCCACTCCTTATCCTTTGGGCTTGGGGGAGGGGCTAGGGCTGCGCCCCCCCTCTATATAAAGAGGGGTGGGGGCGCACCAAACCCCTACACCTCTCCTCCAAACCCTTGCCGCCTTGCTAGCTTTCCTCTCTCCCTCCCGACTGTTTGTAGGCGAAGCCCTGCTGCAGAAATTCTCCACCATATACACCACGCCGTCGTGTTGTAGATCCAATCTATCTCTCCACCATACTTGCTGGTCCGAGGAAGGAGGAGACGTCGAGGTGCTGCACGTGTGCATCTCACGGAGGCACCGCCACTTGTGGTGCTAGATCGGATCGGATCGCGAGGAGGAGAAGCGAGTACGACTACATCACCCACATTCCGACGAACGTTCCGCTGTGCGAATCTTCAAGGGTATGAAGATCTAATCCAATCTCTCTCGTTGATTGCATCTCCTAGATTAGATCTTGGCTTTCCCTCTGTTCGCATCCGTAGAAAATTTTGATTTACTATGCCGCGAAACCCTTCACCTACGTGCAAAAACTTGGTTCTACGGAATCGGGGCAAGGTTGGACCCAGAAACAGGATTGTGTATCTTCCCAACCCTCCTTGCCAAACCCTTCACTGAACTCATCACGACATACGAGGAAACAACCGCCAGGACCTTCCATCCCGACAGAGAGAATGACCAGCTCACACGCGCCATCGGTAAAAAAGAACACCCTGGACATGCACGAGGCACAGGGGGTATGACGTGGAAGGATGGGTTTGCCGAGTGGGGCGACTCTTATAGATGGCACGGCAGAAAAAAGAAAAAGAGCGTACAGAGCGGATGACACAGATAGAACATGCACTTGTGGCGCTGCAGGCGCAAGTGAATGCACAACAGAGCCAGCAAGCTACCGGCCCATCTCACTGGCACGAAGAGCCTGCATTGGAAGCTGCCGGCGGCCCAGACTCTGCGCGGAAAAGCAGCGTGGCTTCGACGGAGAACGTGCAGCACACTCTTGAAATGGCGGGTCCTCGATACCCCGTGGATGAGATCACGGAGATCGAACACGCTGAGCTACATGTGAGATTAATGGGCTTATCCATTAAGATGGCTGTCGGATATGCCTTGCCTCCTGTAGCTGGTGGAACTACCACTGCCGACCGATTCCATATGGCTATGCTATTGTCGGGATGGATGAGGTTTTGAAGGAATATGAGGAAGCACAGCTTGACCATGCTATAGGTGAAGGGGAAACTCAACTCAAATTTGCAGTGAAAACAACCATTCTTTGGAAGAAGGAACACATCATGCTTCCAAATTGGAGGCCACTGGCACCCCCGCCGTCTCCGCAGCGTCAACAGTCTGATCCTCCTCAGCCGTCTCCAAGTCATCAGAACAATCCCATGTCGTCTCCGGCGATTCAGCCATCTCCTGCGCGGCAGCCATCTCCGGCGCTTCAGCCATCTCCGGCGCTTCAGCCATCTCCTGCGCGGCAGCCATCTCCGGCACGCCAGCCATCTCCGACGCGCTAGCCATCTCCTCAACGTAAGAGGAAGAGCACTGCCACGAAGAGCATCACTAGCACTGCCACAAAAAAATCCGCAGGAAACCGTACGCCAAAGAGTTCAAGAAACTACGTCCCGCAGCCTTCCGCCAAGCCATTGCCGGTTTTACCGTGGAATCACAGCGACGAGGAGACCAATAGGATCTCGGAAGAAGAGGTCAAGAAATTATTTGCACCTAGACGGGCCGAGCCAAAGGAGAAAATAGATCCGGCGGTGGTGGAGAATTTTTACAATAATCTTTTGAAACCTGAAACCCCACTTGTGCCGGACTACGAGCGCCAGATTTTGAAGGGGGATGCAAGGCGGAGGGAGACTGAAAGTAGAAGTCGTGCGGCACCCCAGAAAATAGTTCCCATGCTCGGAGAGCAGGAAAAGCAATCATGCGACCCTCTCCAAGTGTTTGACACACGGAACGCTACTCTTGTAAATGATTACGAGGCAGAGCTACAAAGAAAGTCAAATGAGATGGGGATGACTTACATTGCATACTTGAACCTCATGGGAGACAACATTCCCACAGGCGATGTCAACCCCATACAGCCATAAAATATGGGAAGAATCTCGTCAAGAAACAGGAGCTCAAGAATCTACCAACAAAGATGCGAAGATTGCACAAGTGGTACCTTGATTTCTGCAAGACGATAAAGGAAGAATGGATCACGACGCATATAAGAGATCAGATTTTCTTGTGCGGAGACGACGAGATCGACTTCAACATTCAAGATTGCATTTTCTATTCAATCAGAAGGAACTCGACAAAGCTGCCATCAACCTTTATTGTGTGTAAGTACTATTTCTGTAATTTCTATCTCATCTCATTCACTTCATTAATTGCATGTATATATATATATGCTCACCATATATGTATATACTATTATGCAGGAAAAAGGTTATGGAATGCATGAAAGGAGGCCCTTTTGACATTGGGTTCATTGACCCAAATAGAGTTCATGAAGAAGTGGTAAGAACCAAACCCGGGCAAACAGAAGATTACTTGCTAAGGTCTTTACTGAGACAACAAACCAAAAGGGAAATACTATTGCCTTACAACTTCTCGTGAGTACTGTTACCCTCTCTTGTACACATTCTGTTTCGGCTTACTCAATGTTAAGTGTAACTGATGATGAGTTATGCGTGCGTAGGTTCCACTTTATTCTTCTAGTCATTCAACCTGACTCAGGAAAAGTCCTTGTCATGGACTCGTTACGAAAATAAAAAGAGCTATGGGCAGACTTTAGAGAGATGCTCCAGAGGTAATTTCAATCATATTATCGCACTAGATCGGCAACTTTCATGACAACAAGTAATTAATTACTCCTTTTTCCATTTTCTTTGCCATACAGGGTTTGGAAAAGGTTCACGGGCGGGGTCGTGGGTGAATGGTCAGAAGAAATTTGTAGACCAAAATGTAAGTAATACTAGCTAGCTAGGTCTGCGTATCTCTTTGATTCTGCTTCCAATTCCATTATATCATGCTTTATTGATTATTATTTTGATTGAACTCTCTATTCTCGTAAAGTGCGCGTATCAGGGACCCGTCAATAATATTTGTATAATATGTTTGCGAGTTCATTCGCAACACAATATGTGCGACGGGCCAAGCCGCACTAGAATAACTTAGAGTAAGTAAACAAAGTACAAAACATTATTTTATTACCATAAATTGTGTTGAGTTTTATTCTTATATATATATATATTGACTCCATTCTTCATATATATTTAGATCGAACGGATGCGGGACCAACTCCTACCATTTGACCGCATACAAGCCATTCAAGAGGAATTGGCGGGGTTCTAACCGGGACGTATGCTCCCGCCTTCTATAAATGCAACGCCCTAGCCCCCTCTGCCTCCACTCTGTTTTTTCTCTTGGTGGAAGGTGTGAGGGGTGTGCTAGTTTTTTCTCCCCTATGCATGCATTCAAGGTGTTTTACGAAATGTTTGATTGAATAATCCCGTTCAATTTCTCATAGAAAAAAAAATATAGAAGGTGTCCGAGACGCACTTGAGCTTTCTCCTCTTTATTTCCCTCGATCGAGGTTAGCAATCTTATCTTTTCTCTGTCATTGATACAATGCATGTGTCGATGTGAATTGGTCATTTCACTATTTATGATGTCCTATTTTTTGATAAACTTACTTATATGATACAGATGAACGGTCGGGAATGGATGTACGGTGACCGGCGCGTAGCCGGGTATATGAAAGGCGTGGATAAATTTATCGATGTGGCTACGGCAAACAAAGAGAATGGTTTTATACGTTGTCCATGTGTTCAATGACGGAAAAACAAGGAGTACTCTTCCTCGAAAATCATTCGCGGCCACCTGATTATGAAAGGTTTCATGCCCAACTATAATTGCTAGACCAAGCACGGGGAAAGGGGGGTTATGCTGGAAGATGGTGAAGAAGAAGATGATGATAACAACTATCATCATATGTTTCCTGAATACAATGATACTGCAATGGAAGACAATGGAGAGGAAAGAGGTGAAGAACGGGCATCAGATGAGCCGGATGATGAACTTGGTAGGCTCATTTCTGATGCAAAGCGAGACTGTGAAACAGAAAATAAGTTGAAGTTAGAAGGAATGTTAGAAGATCACAAGAAATTGTTGTACCCAAATTGTGAAGATGGCAGCACAAAGCTCGGCACCACACTGGAATTGTTGCGATGGAAGGAAGAGTGTGGTCTAACTGACTCCTCATTTGAAAAGATGCTGAAAATAGTGAAGCCGAAGTTTCCAAAACATAACAAACTTTCCGAGAGTACCTAAGAAGCAAAGAAGACTCTCTGTCCTCTAGGATTGGATGTGCAAAAGATACATGCATGCATTAATGACTGCATCCTCTACCGCGGTAAGGAGTATGAGAATTTAGATAAATGCCCGGTATGCAATGCGTTGCGGTATAAGATCAGACGAGATGACCCTGGTGATGTTGAGGGAGAGCCCCTCCGGAAGAGGGTTCCTGCTAAGGTTATGTGGTATGCTCCTATAATACCAAGGTTGAAACGCATGTTCAGAAAAAAGAGCATGACAGGTTGTTGCGATGGAACAAAGAAGACCGTAAGAAAGACGGGAAGTTGAGACACCCTGCTGATGTGTCACAATGGAGAAAAATCGAGAGAGACTTCCCAGACTTTGTAGGTGACGCAAGGAACTTATGGTTTGGTCTAAGTACGGATGACATGAATCCTTTTGGGGAGCAGAGCTGCAGTCACAGCACCTGGCCCGTGACTCTATGTATCTACAACCTGCCTGCTTGGTTGTGCATGAAGCGTAAGTTCATTATGATGCCAGTGCTCATCCAAGGCCCGAAGCAACCGGGCAACGACATTGATGTGTACCTTAGGCCATTAGTTGAAGAACTCTTACAGTTGTGGGGGAAACCAGGTGTATGTGCGTGGTATGAGAACAAACAGGAGCCATTTGATCTACGAGGGTTGTTATTCGTAACCATCAATGATTGGCCTGCTCTTAGTAACCTTTCAGGACAGACAAACAAGGGATATAAGGCATGCACACACTGTTTAGATAAGACTGAAGGTACATATTTGCATAAATGCAAGAAGGTTGTGTACCTGACGAATCGACGATTTCTTCCGACCAATCATCCCGTAAGAAAGAAAGGCAAGCATTTCAAAGGTTAGGCAGATCATCGGAAGAAGCCTGAACTCCCTGCTGGTGATGATGTATTTGGTATGGTCAAGGACATAGAAGTAATATTTGGAAAGGGTTCCGGTGGTCAATCAGTTCCGAACGACGTCGCTACAGGACACGCACCCATGTGGAAGAAGAAATCTATATTTTGGGAGCTGCCATATTGGAAATTCCTGCGTGTCCGCTCTTCAATCGACGTGATGCACGTGATGAAGAATCTTTGCGTGAACCTGCTAGGATTCCTAGGCGTGTATGGGAAGACAAAAGATACACCAGAAGCACGGGAGGACCAACAAATTATGAAAGACCCAAAGAACATGCAAACACATAACAAGATGGATAAAGGGCATCACTTAAGTCATGCCAGCTATGCTCTTACCAAAGCAGAGAAGGAAATCTTTTTTGAAGTCCTTTACAGTATCAAGGTGCCATCGGGCTTCTCATCTAATATAAAGGGGATAATAAATATGGCAGAGAAAAAGTTCCAAAACCTGAAGTCTCATGACTGTCACGTGATTATGACGCAGTTGCTTCCGATTGCATTGAGGGGGCTTCTACCGGAAAATGTTTGAGTACCCATTGTGAAGTTGTGTGCATTTCTCAATGCAATATCTCAGAAGGTAATCAATCCAGATATTCTGCCAAGGTTACAGAAGGATGTGGTACAATGTCTTGTTAGTTTTGAATTTGTGTTCCCACCATCCTTCTTCAGTATTATGACGCATCTCCTGGTTCACCTAGTGGAAGAGATTGCCATTCTCGGTCCGGTATTTCTGCACAATATGTTCCCCTTTGAGAGGTTCATGGGAGTCTTAAAGAAATATGTTCATAACCGTTCTAGACCAGAAGGAAGCATCTCCAAGGGATATGGAACAGAGGAGGTCTTTGAGTTTTGTGTTGACTTTATTCCTGACCTTAAGCCGATTGGTGTTTCTGACTCGCGGAATGAGGGAAGACTAAGTGGAAAAGGCACGCTGGGAAAGAAAGCAATTATATGTAGGGACGGGGATTCTTTCACTAAAGCACACTACACAGTTCTACATAATTCCACCTTGGCAGCTCCGTATATCGAGGAACACAAGAATATTGTACGCTCCAAAAACCCGGGGAAGCCTGAATCATGGATTACAGATGAACACATGAAGTCTTTCGGTGGTTGGATGCGGACACATCTCTTGAATGACACCACTGTTGGAGATCAGCTATACTTGTTGGCCGCGTCACCATCTTCTACTGTATTGAATTTCCAAGTGTACGAAATAAATGGGAATACATTCTACACAATCGCCCAAGATAAAAAGAGCACCAACCAAAATAGTGGTGTCCGCTTTGATGCAATAGACGAGAATGGACAAAAGGACACATATTATGGTTACATAGAGGAGATATGGGAACTAGACTATGGAGTCTGTTTTAAGGTCCCTTTGTTTCGCTGCAAATGGGTCAACCTGAATGGGGAAGGGGTAAAGATAGACCAGTTGTACGGAATGACAACAGTGGATCTGAACAATCTTGGTTATAGATATGAACCATTCGTCCTAGCCAATGATGTGTCTCAGGTTTTCTATGTGAAGGACATGTCCTCCAGACCGAAAAAAAGAAAAAATATGCAAACGAATACATCATATGATGAGCCAAAGCGTCACATAGTTCTTTCAGGGAAAAGAAACATCGTGGGAATCGAGGACAAGACAGACATGTCAGAAGATTATAATAAGTTTGATGAAATTCCGCCCTTCACAGTGAAAACTGACCCAAGCATTCCGTTAAGTAAAGAAGATTCTCCATGGTTACGTCTGAAGCCATCATAAGGAAGAACATATGCCAAGAAGTTCATGCTCATATTATGTAACTCTAGTTCATGTCTTTCACGGTTTGCGGCTTGACCGAAGGATATCTTTCGCGGTTTCTGGCTTGACCGGGACTATATATAGGGGGGCCTTTAGTCCCGTTTTTGTAGTCTCAGTTTTTAATATTAATAAATGTCTTGAGTGTTAGTCCTGTTTTGTGGCTGGACCGGTACTATGAAGAAGTTGTCCCGATTCATACTTACCATTAAGATCTGATCTCCAAACGCGCGCGGTCACATATTAGGGAGTGCCTCTATGACCAGTTTCTTGGAGATGCTGGAGGACTGGGATCCGGCGGCATCTCCCTGAAACTGGTCGTAGTGTTGTCCCTGCTCTCGAAAACCATCTTGCAGCTTGTAACTTCTCTAACTAGATCAATACACCTGGGAGCTAACTAATTTCACATATTAGGGAGTGCCTCTATGACCAGTTTCTCGGA
The DNA here is from genome assembly GCA_916181665.1 of Avena sativa. Classification (NCBI taxonomy): domain Eukaryota; kingdom Viridiplantae; phylum Streptophyta; class Magnoliopsida; order Poales; family Poaceae; genus Avena; species Avena sativa. The sequence continues at coordinate 17,593,355 of OV702296.1, forward strand.
GATGCCGGAGGACTGGGCTCCGTCGGCATCTCCCTGAAACTGGCCGTAGTGGTGTCCCTGCTCTCGAAAACCATCTTGCAGCTTGTAGCTTCTCTAACTAGATCAATACGCCTGGGAGCTAACTAATTTCACATATTAGGAAGTGCCTCTATGACCAGTTTCTCGGAGATGCCGGAGGACTGGGCTCTGTCGGCATCTCCCTGAAACTGGCCGTAGTGGTGTCCCTTCTCTCTAAAACCATCTTGGAGATGCCTCAAACTGGCTGGAGGACTAGACTCGCAAGGATGCCTATTTATAGTACAAGCATCTCGGCATAGTGTCGACACTTACGAAATAATGTCGACACTCACCCCTATTATTAGTGCTGACTCGTGTTTTGTCCCGGTTGGTGTCTCCAACAGGGACTACCGGTTCATCTTTAGTCCCGGTTGGTGACACCATCCGGGACAAGGTACACGCCGCACGACATAATGTCGACACTCACCCCTATCATTAGTGCTGCCTGGCCCAGCCTGCCAAAATCCCTCCGCGTGGTGTCAACAATGAAAATCCTGTTTCAGAATGCTACCGTCCCATTTTTAGAACAATCCGAACAATGCAAGTTCTAACGATGCTCGTCCCCTATCTTCATGCACACCGGTTCAACCATAGTTAGAAATTCAGATAATTCAAAACGGGCATAACAAATTCAAAAAATATCGGAACAATGAAAATCCTTCGCATGGTGTAATATTATGTTACATAGTTGAAAGGAAAAATACCAGATTTGGTATATTGATTATGTTTCAAAAAAACCTTCACAAAATGACCTATCATGTTCGAGGTTTAATGGCTTTCGGTCCAAATGACCGATGTTATGTCCTGAATCACGGCATAGTTTGTGATGTTGTGCCCATATTATGCATGTGTGTGGATATTGGTATGGATAACAATGTTGCAGGAGGAAGTTTTCCTTTTTGTCGCATGGAAAATCCCTTTTCCATTTTCCGAGCGCAAAAAACGGGTCGTTTTGTGAAGTAACCACCAAAATGCCGTTTCAGAATGCTACCGTCTCATTTTCCTAAAATACTAGACCACCTTACATGGACTATCTCCCAGTCGGGACATCTCAAACCTTTTCGTCCATCCCGGGTAAAAAGGACAAATGTCTACCGAATCGGTAGGAAGTGGGTCCGGTTTGTACTACAGGTACATGATCTATCGCCCATGATTTTTTGAAAAAATCATTTTTAGACTCGCAATATGTGGTTTCTTCAAAGATCCAATGCAAGTTCTAACGATGCTCGTCCCCTATCTTCATGCACACCGGTTCGACCATAGTTACAAATTCAGATAATTCAAAACGGGCATAATAAATTCAAAAAAAATCCGAACAATGAAAATCCTTCGCGTGGTGTCATATTATGTTACATAGTTGAAAGGAAAAAATACCAGACTTGGTATATTGATTATGTTTCGAAAAACCCTTCACAAAATGATTTATCATGTTCGAGGTTTCATGGCTTTCGGTCCAAATGACCGATGTTATGTGCTAAATCACGGCATAGTTTGCGATGTTGTGACCATATTATGCATGTGTGTGGACATTGGTATGGAGAACAATGTTGCAGGAGGAAGTTTTCCTTTTTGTCGCACGGAAAAGCCCTTTTCCATTTTCCGAGCGTAAAAAACGGGTCGTTTTGTGAAGTAACCACCAAAATGCCGTTTCAGAATGCTACCGTCCCATTTTCCTAAAATACTAGACCACCTTACATGGACTATCTCCCAACCGGGACATCTCAAACCTTTTCGTTCATCCCGGGTAAAAAGGACAAATGTCTGTCGAATCAGTAGGAAGTGGGTCTGGTTTGTACTACAGGTACATGATCTATTGCCCGTGATTTTTTGAAAAAAATAATTTTTAGACTCGCAATATGTGGTTTCTTCAGATATCCAATGCAAGTTCTAACGATGCTCGTCGCCTATCTTCATGCACACCGGTTCGACCATAGTTAGAAATTCAGATAATTCAAAACGGGCATAATAAATTAAAAAAAATCCGAACAATGAAAATCCTTCGCTTGGTGTCATATTATGTTACATAGTTGAAAGGAAAAATACCAGACTTGGTATATTGATTATGTTTCGAAAAACCATTCACAAAATGACCTATCATGTTCGAGGTTTCATGGCTTTCGGTCCAAATGACCGATGTTATGTGCTGATTCACGGCATAGTTTATGATGTTGTGCTCATATTATGCATGTGTGTGGACATTGGTATGGAGAACAATGTTGCAGGAGGAAGTTTTCCTTTTTGTCGCACGGAAAAGCCCTTTTCCATTTTCTGAGCGCAAAAAATGGGCCGTTTTGTGAAGTAACCACCAAAATGCCGTTTCAGAATGCTACCGTCCTATTTTTCTAAAATACTATACCACCTTACATGGACTATCTCCCAACCGGGACATCTCAAACCTTTTCGTCCATCCCGGGTAAAAAGGACAAATGTCTGCCGAATCAGAAGGAAGTGGGTCCGATTTTTCCCGCCATTTTTTCCCGCCAGTTCTTCCCGCCATTTCTTCCCGCCAGTTTTTCCCGCCGGACTCTCCAGAGCGTCATGGCCTACGACAGGGCCGCTGACTCTAGCCCCCGCCTGCGCTACCCTCAAGTCTAGCCCACTCGTACTCAGCCTTCAAGGTTCAACTACGGCGACCCCGACGACGACACACTGGTAGAAAAGGGACCATGCGTCCCGGTTGGTAAGGGCCATTAGTCCCGGTTGCCCAACCGGGACGGGGCAATCGGGACTAAAGCTCTAACCATTAGTCCCGGTTGCCCCACCAACCGGGACAAATGGGGCACACGTGGCGACATCAGAGCGCGAGGGGGGTGGAGCATTAGTCCCGGTTCGTAACACGAACCGGGACTAATAACCTGCTGCCGCGGCAGAGATTTGGCCCATTTCTCTGCCGCGGCAGAGAATTCATTTTGGCACATTTTGTTGCCGCGGCAGCATTTTCGCCACTTTTTGTGCCGCGGCAGAGAATTCATTTAGGTTGTTTTATTGTTTATTTAGTGTTTTGCACTTATCAACGAAGGAACCTTATATTACACAAGATCATGATGACAACATTACATTCAATACACGGATCGAGTTCATGCACTACATACAAAAGTTGCTATTCGATGCTACCGGCCAATTTCTTGAAAGTTGCTATTTTTACAATTCCTATTCTCTATACACAGCCGAGTAGTATTCCCCTTGTGTGTTTAGGACTTCTGCATCCAAGAATCCCGCCAATTCCTCCTGAATTGCTCGTATGCGATCCTTTGGCAGAAGACCGTCCCGTAGACGTTCGATCTGATTTAAAAAAGGAGTCAGCCTATATGAATATGAAACTAAACACAATTTGATTGTAATAAAAAACTATAGAAATTGTTTACGTACGTGGAGTTGCTCTAAATTTCTGCCCTTCTCATCGCACGTCTGCCGGATGAACTCGCATACATAGTATCCACATAGATTGTTACCTGGTCCCTGCGTCAGGCACTTTACGAGAACAGAGTTCAATCAAAATAATAATCAAGCATGATAATAACTGTATCAAAACTAGAATCAAAGAGATGCGCGGATATAGCTAGTGGTGCTTACATCTAGTGGTTGAAATGTAAGCTCCTCTTTACAAACACCCCTAGCCTTCTTGGTGAACCGTTTCCAAGCGATGCCCGGCGTCGAAAACGAATAAAATAAGTTATTAAGTACTTGATATCATAAAATTCACGGACGTTGCCGATATAGTGTCGTAATGATTAGAATTACCGCTGGAGAAGTATCTGCATGTCCTTCCACGTCTCAAGGGGTTTATGTTTCGAGTCCATGACTAGTACACGCCCTTTGTCAAGTTGAATGATTAACAGAATATAGTGGTACCTGCGAATGCAGAACTAATCAATTATATACTTAACATCGAGTAAGCGAAATAGAAAGTGTATACAAGACAATAACACTCACTGGAAGTTGTAAGGAAATAGTATTTCCCTTTTGGTTTCTTGAAACCTTAACGCGTGTACTATATTATCCTCCGTATCCTGGGGGCTTATTTTGAGATTAGCTTCATGAACCCAATATGGGTCAATGAAGCCAATGTCATAGATTTGTCCTCTGCTGCATTCGAGAATCTTCATTCTGCATATTACAGTATGATTATATACATGCAATAAACAAAATAATATAGCTAGAGACTAAATTAATTACAGAATTAGTACTTACAGACAATAGGTACTCATGATCGATTTGTCCAAGGCGTCTTGATTGAATAATTGAAATAGTTCATCAAATTCAATGGATATCATGTCATCCTTATCTTTCCCATGATGCTTTTTTGTAACCCTCAGCACTATCCAGTTAGCCCCGGCCCTTGTGGCATGCATGTACCAGTTATGCAATCTTCGCATTTTTGTTGGAAGATTATTTACCTCCTCAGGTTTGACGAGAGGTTTTCCGTACTGGTATTGGTATGCTACTTCACTCACGGGGAAGAACTCTAACTGGGATAAGTACTGGGCAATACTCATACCTTGAGCAGCGGCAGCTTCTCCGTATTGTGCAACTACCTCTGGATCATACTGCTCTTCGGCCTCATATTTGCTCGGCCCCACATTGGTTTGAGAAATCACCTTGAGAGGGGCGCAAGTCTGTTTTGCTTGTTCTCCGAGCTGGGCAACAGATTTCCCGCTTGCATCAGTACTGCTCTTCGAGGCTTTTTGTGCCGCATGTGACTTGAGAATAGAACGCTCATAGTCTGATGACAGCTTTGGCTCGGGTTGATGAAGATTCTTTAGCATTTTCAACACTTTGGCTTTTTCTTCTTTGGTGCTGGGGAACTCTGGCTCTTTCGTCCGCTGTCGTTTCTGCATCAACGATCGCCGCAGTCTCCTCTTCAGTACAGTCATAAGCTCTCTTGGGAGGAACCGTTGGTACTTTTGGAAGAGGCTCTTGTTTACGTTTCGGCGATCGCTTACGACGCACAGTAGCGGTACGCTTACGCTTTTTATCCTGAGGCGCCGGCGATGGATCCCGCAGCGATGGATGCACCGGAGATTGGTGAGGCGACGGAGCCGGGTGAGGCAACGAAGACGGCTGCCGCGGCGGCGACGACCTCGCTGGAGACGGGTGAGGCGGTGCCGAAGATGGCCTTGGCATGTGATTTCGAAGCACGATACAATCCTTCGGCCATAGAATGGTGACGTTTTTTGCGTCACCCAGCACAGTCACATCCCCTTCACCAGCAGGGTAGTGAAGATCCAAAACCTCAAAGGTGGGCATGATTTCATCCACGCCGACAACAGCGTAGCCCTCTGGAACCGGACGACAGTGGTAAGTTGGTGTGGGTCCAATTGGTAAGGCATAGCCGACCGCCACCTTCATTGATATGTTCACAACTTTGACATGTAGCTCGCAGTGTGTCATCTCTGTGATATCATCCACTGGGTAGCCAACAGGAGCCATCGTCGGTGCATCATCGGCATCGTCATTGTCATTACCCGGGACCTCGGTGGAAGCCACACTGCTTTTTCGATTATTCGATAGGCCGGTAGCATCGAATGTAGTGTGCTGCTGAGATGGGGCGCCGGTAGTACTTTGCTCTTTAAGTGTGTTAATTTCATCTTGTTGTTGCTTTAATCGTTCTTCAATTAAACGCATTCGCTCTTTCTGACTTTCTGCTTCAACTGCCGCCCTGTCCTTACTCCTCTGACGGCTACTATCAGGATATTTCTTCCTCTCTTCGGGAAACCCAGTCCTCCATGATTGGGAGCCTATTGTGCCTCGTGTTCGTCCATCATGTTCCTTATTTCCAAGGGCGAGTGTGAGCTCATCATTTTCTCTATCGGGAATGAAGTCCCCATCTTTAACAGCCTTTACTGCTTTTCTGATCCTCTCGATTGGCAAGGGGTCTTCTTTATGTCGTATGTTATATATACACCTCCCTTCCGAGTCCAACGTGCCCCCATGCCCGTAAAACCAATTCCTTGCACGTTCTACCCAATCGTCTGTCTCTGGGGTGATCTTTTTATCACGCAGTTCCTGCTCAAGTTTCTCCCACTTAGGAATGACAACCCTGTAGCCACCTTGCCCCATAGTATGGTGATACTTCTTCTTAGCAGCATTCAGCTTATTCGTTTCAGACATTTTCTTAGCTTTTTCTGATTTCTTGTATTCCACAAACTCATCCCAGAATGGTTTTATCTTCTCAAACTGAATATTCTTGAAATCGGGAGTCTTCTTTTTCACGACATAGTCAATGTGCAATCTTTTCTTCCAGTTGGTAAAACACTGGGCCATCTTCTTCAAAGCCCACTCCCTGACCTTAGCCTCCATGGCTCTCCCATGTTGTAAGGCGTCCTCAACTGGATCCTCCGCATTTGGATCCAGCTCTATCTTCGGTAGTTTGAAATTAACCATGAGCCTCTTCTACAGTAAATCTTTGGCGTGGTTAGGGACAAATAAACATGTTCCCTCTTCATCCGCATTAGCAGGCCTATTCCAATTTCTAATGGTGATCGGGATTAAGTCCCTACCGATTACTCCGCATTGTGCCACAAATTTGGTTGCGACAACTTCGGGAGCTGTCAGTCTGCCGTCTTCAGCGACATGTTCGATCCTGAACCTCTCATGGACTTGCAACTTTTTGGTTGGGCCTCGTCTGCTCTTTTCAGTAGATTCCTTCGATCCGGAGGGCTAAAAGAAGAAAGATCGTCGTTACTATTTCTATATAGATAGCAGATGATTAATTAATGAATTGATTTATATTACATGCACCTCGCCGGAGCGGTCGTCTTCTCGATTACACAAGGCATCGCCTTCTTCCTCGCGGAAGGCAACACCTTCAACCTCAAACAAGTTGTCTACTCCGGTAAAAAGAGGATCACCCTCACCGGAGTTGTTCAGAAACGTTGATACGTCTAAATTATCTTCCCCACGGATCACACCTTGGATCAACTCTTCCTTTTCTTTGTCTCTGATGTGTGGGTCCATATTTTCTGCATAGGTGGAAAAACGAATAAGTCAAAGCGGCTAAAGGATAAAGTTAAGGAGAAACCCTAATATATACATACACAATAATAAAAATGAAGAGAAACCCTAAACCCTAAACCTAGCTACAAAAAGGAAACTGTGTAGTAGATAGGTAACTCTAGCTAAAATCAACTAAAATCAATATTCCGGAGTTCCGAGAGGTGTAAAACCTAGTTCGGAGAAACCTCAGATGCATATGAGAGGGGAACATGAGTATAAGGCTACAAAAGGGAAACTATCCAGCAGATAGGTAACACTAGATACTAACAAAATACCATGTTGGAATCGATCTCGATCTCGATATCGTATTCTACCGAGAAGAACCAAATCACCGGAAAGAAAGGGAAACAATCAACACATGGCATCGATGCAATGCTCAAGCAATGATGATGATACGACAAGTTAATGTGCATTGGAATGTAACCCTAAAGCATGCTCGACAAGTTAATCGGGGTTCCGAGGGGCGCAAACCCTAACTCAAGGAACTCCGGAATCACCTGTTAGGGTTACTAGGGTGTTCTAATTAAACTTGTCATTTAAGTTGTTGAACAATGTATAATTATGGCATAGATAGATAGTTCTCATTTTTCTGAACATTTTGGTATATTATTTGTATTTTTCTGAATTACAGATTAAAAGTTATTGAATTTACAAGTTTTATTCAAATTCTGAAATTATTAAATCAAATGTTTAAACCTTTTGCACCATAGTAAGAACTAGCCATAGTGGCTGACAGGTGGGGCCCGGAGCCACCTCAGCAGCCACGCAAGCAAAGGGGAAACAGGGTCATCTGTCACCAGAGAAGGAGCTAGCCGTAGAGGCTGACTGGTGGGACCAGGGCCACGCGGATGCCACCTAGACGCCACGTTGGGCTCGCCGGCGGGAGCAGCCGCCGCCGCACATCTCGCGCCGCTGTCGCACCCACCCGTCGGTGCCTGCCTGTGGCGGCAGGGGGAGGAGGAGGAGGGGGAGGACAGAGGCATGATGGAGAGGGGGAGGACGGAGGCAGGCCGTACCTTCTGGCGGCCGGTGACGATGCGCGGCGACGGTTGTTGGAGGTGGTGGCGACGGTCGTTGGGCAGCCTGACGGCGGGGCGGCGGCGCGGGAAGCTTGACGAAGCGGCGGCATTGACGACCACGGGCAGCTGACGGTGAGGCAGCGGCTCGGGCAGCCTGCCGGCGTCGGGGCGGTTGTGCGCGCGTCGGTGATGCAGAGAAGTGATGGGGAAGGGAAGAAGAAGAGGAGGCGCGCGCTGTTATAACCAAAGGGCCTTTAGTCCCGGTTGGTGGCTCCAACCGGGACTAAAGGGGCATACGTCCCGGTTGGAGCCACCAACCGGGACGTATAGTCCAATATTTTCAGCAGACCAAGGGTTAGCGTGCAGGGGGTCTTTAGTCCCGGTTGGTGGCTCCAACCGGGACATATTCCCCTGTTTTCAAAAAATTTCAGGTATTTTCTCTCTGTTCCCGCCTTATTTTTATTTTGGGGTTTAAATTTGTATTGTTTTTTAAATGATAATTAATTTGGAATTTAGAAAAACTTTAAACATAAAAAGTGTTTGGATTTGAATAAATAATTCAAAACCATTTTCTGTTTTAAAAAATAAATAATGTAACCATTTAAAATATGAACCATTTACAATAAAAAATGAATTAACTTATATTTTTTTAATATCAATTTGGAATTTAGAAGAACTTTAAACATGAGAAGTGTATGGATTTGAATAAATAATTCAAAAACATATTCTATTTTTAAAAAATAATTAATGTAACCTTTTAAAATGAATTAACTTATATTTTTGAATATTAATTTGGAATTTAGAAAAAATTTAAACATAAAAAGTGTTTGGATTTAAATAAGTAATTCAAAAACATATTCTCTTTTAAAAAATAATTAATGTAACCATTTAAACTATGAACCATTTACAATTAAAAATGAATTAACTTATATATTTTTAATATTAATTTGGAATTTAGAAAAACTTTAAACATAAAAAGTGTTTGGATTTAAATAAATAATTCAAAAAAGTGTTCTTCATACCAATGTCCACACACATGCATAATATGGGCACAACATCACAAACTATGCCGTGATTCAGCACATAACATCGGTCATTTGGACCGAAAGCCATGAAACCTCGAACATGATAGGTCATTTTGTGAAGGTTTTTTTGAAACATGATCAATATACCAAGTCTGGTATTTTTCCTTTCAACTATGTAACATAATATGACACCACGCGAAGGATTTTCATTGTTCGGATTTTTTTTGAATTTATTATGCCCGTTTTGAATTTTCTGAATTTCTAACTATGGTCGAACCGGTGTGCATGAAGATAGGGGACGAGAATCGTTAGAACTTGCATTGGATCTATGAATAAACCACATATTGCGAGTCTAAAAATGATTTTTTTTAAAAATCACGGGCGATAGATCATGTACCTATAGTACAAACCGGACCCACTTCCTACCGATTCGGCAGACATTTGTCCTTTTTACCCGGGATGGACGAAAAGGTTTGAGATGTACCGGTTGGGAGATAGTCCATGTAAGGTGGTCTAGTATTTTAGGAAAATAGGACGGTAGCATTCTGAAACGGCATTTTGGTGGTTACTTCACAAAACGACCCGTTTTTTGCGCTCGGAAAATGGAAAAGGGCTTTTCCGTGCGACAAAAAGGAAAACTTCCTCCTGCAACATTGTTCTCCATACCAATGTCCACACACATGCATAATATGGGCACAACATCACAAACTATGCCGTGATTCAGCACATAACATCGGTCATTTGGACCGAAAGCCATGAAATCTCGAACATGATAGGTCATTTTGTGAAGGTTTTTTCGAAACATGATCAATATACCAAGTCTGGTATTTTTCCTTTCAACTATGTAACATAATATGACACCACGCGAAGGATTTTCATTGTTCGGATTTTTTTTTAATTTATTATGCCCGTTTTGAATTATCTGAATTTCTAACTATGGTCGAACCGGTGTGCATGAAGATAGGGGACGAGCATCGTTAGAACTTGCATTGGATCTCTGAAGAAACGACATATTGCGAGTCTAAAAATGATTTTTTCAAAAAATCACGGGCGATAGATCATGTACCTGTAGTACAAACCGGACCCACTTCCTACCGATTCGGCAGACATTTGTCCTTTTTACCCAGGATGGACGAAAAGGTTTGAGATGTATCGGTTGGGAGATAGTCCATGTAAGGTGGTCTAGTATTTTAGGAAAATAGGACGGTAGCATTCTGAAACGGCATTTTGGTGGTTACTTCACAAAACGACCCGTTTTTTGCACTCGGAAAATGGAAAAGGGCTTTTCCGTGCGACAAAAAGGAAAACTTCCTCCTGCAACATTGTTCTCCATACCAATGTCCACACACATGCATAATATGGGCACAACATCACAAACTATGCCATTATTCAGCACATAACATCGGTCATTTGGACCGAAAGCCATGAAACCTCGAACATGATAGGTCATTTTGTGAAGGTTTTTTCGAAACATGATCAATATACCAAGTCTGGTATTTTTCCTTTCAACTATGTAACATAATATGACACTACGCGAAGGATTTTCATTGTTCGGAATTTTTTTGAATTTATTATGCCCGTTTTGAATTATCTGAATTTCTAACTATGGTCGAACCGGTGTGCATGAAGATAGGGGACGAGCATTGTTAGAACTTGCATTGGATCTCTGAAGAAACCACATATTGCGAGTCTAAAAATGATTTTTTCAAAAAATCACGGGTGATAGATCATGTACCTGTAGTACAAACCGGACCCACTTCCTACCGATTCGGCAGACATTTGTCCTTTTTACCCGGGATGAACGAAAAGGTTTGAGATGTACCGGTTGGGAGATAGTCCATGTAAGGTGGTCTAGTATTTTAGGAAAATAGGACGGTAGCATTCTGAAACGGCATTTTGGTGGTTACTTCACAAAACGACCCGTTTTTTGCGCTCGGAAAATGGAAAAGGGCTTTTCCGTGCGACAAAAAGGAAAACTTCCTCCTGCAACATAGAGGGAAATGCCTATATAAAGAGAGGGTTCATATTTAGTCCCGGTTGGAGAAACCAACTGCGACTGAAGGGATTGCGGCAGAGTGGGCCAGACAACACTAATAATAGGGGTGAGTGTCGACATTATGTCGTGCGGCTTGTACCTTGTCCCGGATGGTGTCACCAACCGGGACTAAAGATGAACCTTTAGTCCCGGTTGGAGACACCAACCGGGACTAAAGATGAGTTAGCACTAATAATAGGGGTGAGTGTCGACATTATGTCGTGAGTGTCGACATTATGCCGAGCTGCTTGTACTATAAATATGCATCCTTGTGAGTCCAGTCCTCCAGCCAGTTTGAGGCATCTCCAAGATGGTTTTAGAGAGCAGGGACACGACTACGGCCAGTTTCAGGGAGATGCCGACGGAGCCCAGTCCTCCGGCATCTCCGAGAAACTGGTCATAGAGGCACTCCCTAATATGTGAAATTAGTTAGCTCCGAGGCGTATTGATATAGTTAGTGAAGTTACAAGTTGCAAGATGGTTTTCGAGAGCAGGGACACCACTGCGGCCAGTTTCAGGGAGATGCCGACGGAGCCCAATCCTCCGGCATCTCCGAGAAAATGGTCATAGAGGCACTCCCTAATATGTGAAATTAGTTAGCTCCGAGGCGTATTGATCTAGTTAGTGAAGTTACAAGCAGCAAGATGGTTTTCGAGAGCAGGGACACCACTACGACCAGTTTCAGGGAGATGCCGACGGAGCCCAGTCCTCCGGCATCTCCAAGAAACTGGTCATAGAGGCACTCCCGGTCCAGCCACAAAATGGGACTAACACTCAAGACATTTATTAATATTAAAAACTGAGACTACAAAACCGGGACTAAAGGCCACAAACCGCGAAAGATATCCTTCGGTCAAGCCACAAACCGCGAAAGACATGAACTAGAGTTACATAATATGAGCATGAACTTCTTGGCATATGTCATTCCTTATGACCGCTTCAGACGTAACCATGGAGCATCTTCTTTACTTAACGGAATGCTTGGGTCAGTTTTCACTGTGAAGGGCGGAATTTCATCAAACTTATTATAATCTTCTGACATGTCTGTCTTGTCCTCGATTCCCACGATGTTTCTTTTCCCTGAAAGAACTATGTGACGCTTTGGCTCATCATATGATGTATTCGTTTGCATATTTTTTTCTTTTTTTCGGTCTGTAGGACATGTCCTTCACATATAAAACCTGAGACACATCATTGGCTAGGACGAATGGTTCATCTCTATAACCAAGATTGTTGAGATCCACTGTTGTCATTCCGTACAACTGGTCTATCTTTACCCCTTCCCCATTCAGGTTGACCCATTTGCAGCGAAACAAAGGGACCTTAAAAGAGACTCCATAGTCTATTTCCCATATCTCCTCTATGTAACCATAATATGTGTCCTTTTGTCCATTCTCGTCTATTGCATCAAAGCGGACACCACTATTTTGGTTGGTGCTCTTTTTATCTTGGGCGATCGTGTAGAATGTATTCCCATTTATTTCGTACCCTTGGAAATTCAATACAGTAGAAGATGGTGACGCGGCCAACAAGTATAGCTGATCTCCAACAGTGGTGTTATTCAAGAGATGTGTCCGCATCCAACCACCAAAAGACTTCATGTGTTCATCTGTAATCCATGATTCAGGCTTCCCCGGGTTTTTGGAGCGTACAATATTCTTGTGCTCCTCGATATACGGTGCTGCCAAGGTGGAATTATGTAGAACTGTGTAGTGTGCTTTAGTGAAAGAATCCCCTTCCCTACATATCATTGCTTTTTTTCCCAGCGTGCCTTTTCCACTTAGTCTTCCCTCATGCCGCGAGTCAGAAACACCAATCGGCTTAAGGTCAGGAATAAAGTCAACACAAAACTCAATGACCTCCTCTGTTCCATATCCCTTGGAGATGCTTCCTTCTGGTCTAGCACGGTTATGAACATATTTCTTTAAGACTCCCATGAACCTCTCAAAGGGGAACATATTGTGCAGAAATACCGGACCGAGAATGGCAATCTCTTCCACTAGATGAACCAGGAGATGCGTCATAATAGTGAAGAAGGATGGTGGGAACACCAATTCAAAACTAACAAGACATTGTACCACATCCTTCTGTAACCTTGGCAGAATATCTGGATTGATTACCTTCTGATATATTGCATTGAGGAATGCACACAGCTTCACAATGGGTACTCGAACATTTTCCGGTAGAAGCCCCCTCAATGCAATCGGAAGCAACTGCGTCATAATCACGTGACAGTCATGAGACTTCAGGTTTTGGAACTTTTTCTCTGCCATATTTATTATCCCCTTTATATTAGCTGAGAAGCCCGACGAAACCTTGATACTGTAAAGGACTTCAAAAAAGATTTCCTTCTCTGCTTTGGTAAGAGCATAGCTGGCACGACTTAAGTGATGCCCTTTATCCGTCTTGTTATCTGTATGCATGTTCTTTGGGTTTTTCATAATTTGTTGGTCCTCCCGTGCTTCAGGTGTATCTTTTGTCTTCCCATACACGCCTAGGAATCCTAGCAGGTTCACGCAGAGATTCACCGTCACGTGCATCACGTTGATTGAAGAGCGGACACGCAGGACTTTCCAATATGGTAGCTCCCAAAATATAGATTTCTTCTTCCACATGGGTGCGTGTCCTGTAGCGACGTTGTTCGGAACTGATTGACCGCCGGGACCCTTTCCAAAGATTACTTCTATGTCCTTGACCATACCAAATACATCATCACCAACAGGGAGTTCAGGCTTCTTCCGGTGATCTGCCTCACCTTTGAAATGCTTGCCTTTCTTTCTTACGGGATGATTGGTCGGAAGAAATCCTCGATTCGCCAGGTACACAACCTTCTTGCATTTATGAAAATATGTACCTTCGGTCTTATCTAAACAGTGGTTGCATGCCTTATATCCTTTGTTTGTCTGTCCTGAAAGGTTACTAAGAGCAGGCCAATCATTGATGGTTACGAATAACAACCCTCGTAGATTAAATGGCTCCTGTTTGTTCTCATCCCACGCACGTACACCTGGTTTGCCCCCACAACTGTAAGAGTTCTTCAACTAATGGCCTAAGGTACACATCAATGTCGTTGCCCGGTTGCTTCGGGCCTTGGATGAGCACTAGCATCATAATGAACTTACGCTTCATGCACAACCAAGGAGGCAGGTTGTAGATACATAGAGTCACGGGCCAGGTGCTGTGACTGCAGCTCTGCTCCCCAAAAGGATTCATGCCATCCGTACTTAGACCAAACCATAAGTTCCTTGCGTCACCTGCAAAGTCTGGGAAGTCTCTCTCGATTTTTCTCCACTGTGACCCATCAGCAGGGTGTCTCAACTTCCCGTCTTTCTTACGGTCTTGTTTGTGCCATCGCAACAACCTGGCATGCTCTTTGTTTCTGAACATGCGTTTCAACCTTGGTATTATAGGAGCATACCACATAACCTTAGCAGGAACCCTCTTCCGGAGGGGCTCTCCCTCAACATCACCAGGGTCATCTCATCTGATCTTATACCGCAATGCGTTGCATACCGGGCATTTATCTAAATTCTCATACTCCTTACCGCGGTAGAGGATGCAGTCATTAATGCATGCATGTATCTTTTGCACATCTAATCCCAGAGGACAGAGAGTCTTCTTTGCTTCGTAGGTACTCTCGGGAAGTTCGTTATGTTTTGGAAACTTCGGCTTCATTATTTTCAGCATGTTTTCAAATGAGGAGTCAGTTAGACCACACTCTGCCTTCCATCGCAACAATTCCAGTGTGGTACCGAGCTTTGTGCTGCCATCTTCACAATTTGGGTACAACAATTTCTTGTGATCTTCTTCACCATCTTCCATCATAACCCCTCTTTCCCCGTACTTGGTCCAGCAATTATAGTTCGGCATGACACCTTTCATAATCAGGTGGCCGCGAATGAGTTTCGAGGAAGAGTACTCCTTGTTGTTCCGACATTGAACACATGGAAAACGTATAAATCCATTCTCTTTGTTTGCCATAGCCACATCGATAAATTTATCCACGCCTTTGATATACCCGGCTACCCGCCGGTCACCGTACATCCATTCCTGACCGTTCATCTGCATCATATAAGTAATTTTATCAAAAAACAGGACATCATAAATAGTGAAATAACCAATTCACACCGACACATGAATTGTATCAATGACCTAGAAAAGATAAGATTGCTAACCTCGATCGAGGGAAATAAAGAGGAGAAAGCTCAAGTGCGTCTCGGACACCTTCTATATTTTTGTTCTATGAGAAATTCAACGGGATTTTTCACTCAAACATTTCAACAAACACCTTCAATGCATGCATGATAAAAAACTAGCACACCCCCTCACACCTTACACCATTCAAAAAAAACAGAGTGGAGGCAGAGGGGGCTGGGGCGTTGCATTTATAGAGGGCAGGGGTCTTTAGTCCCGGTTGGAGCCAGAAACCGGGACTAAAGGTGCGTGCCACGCCACGTGGCTGTGGCCAAACCGTTAGTCCCGGTTGGTGGCTCCAACCGGGACGTATTCCCCCTTTCTAACCGGGACGAATGCCCTGGCCCCGTGCCCGCTCTAACCGGGACGCGTGCCAGCATTAGTCCCGGTTGGTGGCGCAACCGGGACTAATGCTTTGAGGGGTCGCGAACGGATGGTCCTTTTTCCTCTAGTGCAGCGACGACGGCCGCGGCGAGTACGACGACTACAGTGGCGAGTATTACAGGTGTAGGCAGGAGCATGACTGAATCATTCCAACATTGCAAAACAAGTTCGGCCGATTGTGGCTTAATCTGGCCATGTATCTTAATTTTAAGTTCTTCTATGTAACTTTGTGTTAGTTGCGTTATGTACTTTAATTCCAGCCTAATCAAATTTTCTTTCCGTCCATTATTTCCGTCCTTTAGGAAATGTAAGTAACTAAAATTTGTAGACCAACTAACTAAAATTTGTAGACCAAAATGTAAGTAATACTAGCTAGCTAGGTCTGCGTATCTCTTTGATTCTGCTTCCAATTCCATTATATCATGCTTTATTGATTATTATTTTGATTGAACTCTCTATTCTCGTAAAGTGCGCGTATCAGGGACCCTTCAATAACTTATGTGGATAATATGTTTGCGAGTTCATTCGCAACACGATATGTGCGACGGGCCAAGCCGCACTAGAACAACTTAGAGTAAGTAAACAAAGTATACAACATTATTTTATTACCATAAATTGTGTTGAGTTTTATTCTTATATATATATTGACCCCATTCTTCATATATATTTAGATCGAACGGATGCGGGACCAACTCCTACCATTTGACCGCATACAAGCCATTCAAGAGGAATTGGCGGGGTTCATACTTGATGAGGTCGTCATGTCTGGCGGAGAACTCTTTAGATATCCAAAATATCTTTAGATGCTTGAACGTGTTTGTCTTGTACTTGATGCTTCAACGTTTACGGAGAATACCACACAATGGCGATGTTTGTGTATAATAATACTTGCTTAATTATTCATGTACTCGTATGTACTGACGATGATATATGTGTATATACCACTCCCGATCGATTCCCTCCTCCCCCCCTCCCCGTCCCCGCCGCGCCGCAGAAATACGCCCAGAACGGGGCTGCGGCAGAACTCTGTCATGACAGAGATTTATGTCGTTTTCCCGCCGCGACAGAACTCTGTCGCGGCAGAGATTTAGGTCGTTTTCCTGCCGCGACAGAACTCTGCCGCGGCAGATATTTATCTCGTTTTCCTGCCGCGGCACAGAACCTTTAACACCGGTTCGTGTTACGAACCAGTGTTAAAGGGGGGGCTGAGTTCGGCAGCCCCACGTACGCCACCCTTTAACAATGGTTCGTATAAGAACCGGTGTTAAAGGGGGGGCCTCTAACACCGAACCCTCAACAACGGTTCTACAACCGCTATTAGAGGGCCTTAGGAACCGGTGTTAAAGGCCCCCGTCTGCACTAGTGCCACTTTGTAAAACATTACATGATTAAACTCAAATAGTTGTAAATAAGTTCAATGATTCATTACACATGAGAGTTCTAAAATATATTGATCTAATGTGATAGATCCGAAAAAGATGAGTTAGTTTCTCAATATCTCAGGATTGGAAGTCACTGCATCTCTAGTTTCTACACATATCGTCATAACTCGTTTAGTTAACCGGAGAAAAAATATTCTATAAAAATTACACTAACATTTTTATTCATCTTCCTTCCTCAGGCCCTAGGCATATAATCAACCCAGTTTAGTATTTACAAAAATCATTCTTGTATCAGTGTAATTTTCCCAATGTCCAGTCACGTACCATATTGCATGTTCAGGCATTTCATTATTATAGTCGCCACTACACACGAAGTAAATCAGGCTGATCACATGTGTAATTATTCTCTTGTAATTTCTAATGTACTCATTTGTGTTTGCCTTATGTTTTATGTTATTATCTTGTAATTTCTAATGTATTCAAGTTATTTACTTGTTTTAGTATCTAATGATAAATTATGCTCCATATACTGTTTTATAGCATAACTAGTACCGTGTATTATGCGGTGTGCAACAGGGGACACGTACGTATATGTTTCTCCCGGTGTCCTAATAATCTAACGCCATCTAGAAAGCATTGTACCATACATGAATGATTGACTTGTCATTTGTGTAGAACTTTAACGTGACCTAGAAGAATCCGATCTTTTGATAGATTGGTATCACACACAACTACAGAAACATCTAAGATCCCTACACTAGTGCAGAGCCCCCCCTTTAACTCCGGTTGGGAGGGCCCTCTAATAGCGGTTCCCCAACCGCTGTTGAGGGTTCGGTGTTAGAGGGGGGGCCCCTTTAACACCGGTTCTTATACGAACCAGTGTTAAAGGGTGGCGCACGTGGGGCTGCCGCAGGCCTCAGCCCCCCCCCCTTTAACACCGGTTCGTATCTGGAACCGGTGTTAAAGGTTCTTCTCCCGCGGCAGAGATTTAGGCCGTTTTCCTGCCGCGGCAGAGTCTGCCGCGGCAGGAAAACGACCTAAATCTCTGCCGCGGCAGACTTCTGCCTCTGCCCCGTTCTAGGCGTATTTCTGCGGGAGGGGGGGGAGCGAGGGGGAATCGATCGGGAGTGGTATACTTATAAATCGTCATCGGTACATACGAGTACATGAATAATTAAGCAACTATTATTATACACAAACATCGTCATCGGCACATACATCGTCATCGGCACATACATCGTCATCGTTCATTTTGGTGGATATCTAAAGAGTTCTCCGCCAGGCGTGACGACCTCATCAAGTATGAACCCCGCCAATTCCTCTTGAATGGCTCGTATGCGTTCAAATGGTAGGAGTTGGTCCCGCATCCGTTCGATCTGAATATATATGAAGAATGGGTCGTCAATATATATATAAGAATAAAACTCAACACAATTGATGGTAATAAAATAATGTTGTGGACTTTGTTTACTTACTCTAAGTTGTTCTAGTGCGGCTTGGCCCGTCGCACATATCGTGTTGCGAATGAATTCGCAAACATAGTACCCACATAAGTTATTGTCGTGTCCCTGATGCGCGCACTTTACGAGAATAGAGAGTTCAATCAAAATAATAATCAATAAAGCATGATATAATGGAATTGGAAGCTAGCTAGTATTACTTACATTTTGGTCTACAAATTTTAGTTCTTCTGACCATTCACCCACGGCCCTGCCCGTGAACATTTTCCAAACCCTGTCCGACAAAGAAAATGGATAAAGGAGTAATTAATTACTTATTGTCACGAAAGTTGCCGATCTAGTGCGATAATATGATTGAAATTACATCTGGAGCATCTCTCTAAAGTCTGCCCATAGCTCTTTTTCTTTTCGCAACGAGTCCATGACAAGGACTTTTCCTGAGTCGGGTTGAATGACTAGCAGAATAAAGTGGAACCTACGCACGCATAACTCATCATCAATTACACTTAACATCGAGTAAGCCGAAACCGAATGTGTACAAGAGAGAGGGTAATAGTACTCACGAGAAGTTGTAAGGCAATAGTATTTCCCTTTTGGTTTGTTGTCTCAGTAAAGACTTTAGCAAGTAATCTTCTGTTTGCCCGGGTTTATCTCTTACCACTTCTTCATGAACTCTATTTGGGTCAACGAACCCAATGTCAAAAGGGCCTCCTTTCATGCATTCCATAACCTTTTTCCTGCATAATAGTATATACATATATGGTGAGCATATATATATATATACATGCAATTAATGAAGTGAATGAGATGAGATAAAAATTACAGAAATAGTACTTACACACAATAAAGGCTGATGGCAGATTTGTCGAGTTCCTTCTGATTGAATAGAAAATGCAAGTCTTGAATGTTGAAGTCGATTGCGTCGTCTCCGCACAAGAAAATCTGATCTCTTATATGCGCCGTGATCCATTCTACCTTTCTCGTCTTGCAGAAATGAAGGTACCACTTGTGCAATTTTCGCATCTTTGTTGGTAGATTCTTGAGCTCCTCTTTCTTGACGAGATTCTTCCCATACTTCCATGGCTGTATGGGGTTGGCATCGCATTTGGGCAAGTTGTCTCCCATGACGTTCAAGTATGCAATGCAAGTCATCCCCATCTCATTGGCCTTTCTTTGTAGCTCTGCCTCGTAATCATTTACGGGAGGAGCGTCTCGTGTGTCGAACATTTGGAGCGGGGCACATGATTGGTTTTCCTGCTCTCCGAGCATGGGAACTGTTTTCTGGGGTGCCTCACGACTGCTACTTTCAGTCTCCCTACGGCGCCTTGCATCCGCCTTCAAAATCTGGATCTCGTAGTCCGGCACAAGTGGGGTTTCAGGTTTCAAAAGATTATTGTAAAACTTCTCCACCACCGCCGGATCTATTTTCTCCTTTGGCTCGGCCCGTCTAGGTGCAAAGACTTTCTTGACCTGTTCTTCCGAGATCCTATTGGTCTCCTCGTCGCTGTGATTCCACGGTAAAACCGGCAATGGCTTGGCGGAAGGCTGCGGGACGTAGTTTTTTGAACTCTTTGGCGTACGGTTTCCTGCGGATTTCTTTGTGGCAGTGCTACTGATGCTCCTCATGGCAGTGCTCTTCCGCTTACGCCGAGGAGATGGATGAAGCACCGGAGATGGCTGACGGGCCGGAGATGGCTGCCGCGCAGGAGATGGCTGACGGGCCGGAGATGGCTACCGCGCAGGAGATGGCTGACGGGCCGGAGATGGCTGCCGCGCCGGAGATGGCTGCCGCGCAGGAGATAGCTGAAGCGGCTCAGACTGCTGACGCTGCGGAGACGGCGGGGGTGCCAGTGACCTCCAATTTGGAAGCACAATGTGTTCCTTCTTCCAAAGAATGGTTGTTTTCACTGCAAATTTGAGTTGAGTTTCCCCTTCACCTATAGCATGGTCAAGCTGTGCTTCCTCATATTCCTTCACAACCTCATCCACCCCGACAATAGCATAGCCATCTGGAATCGGTCGGCAGTGGTAAGTTCCACCAGCTACAGGAGGTAAGGCATAGCCGACAACCACCTTAATGGATAAGCCTATTAATCTCATATGCAGCTCAGCGTGTTCGCTCTCCGTGATCTCATCCATGGGGTATCGAGGACCCGTCATTTCAAGCGTGGGCTGCACGTTCTCCGTGGAAGCCACACTGCTTTTCCGCGCAGAGTCTGGGCCGCGGGCAGCTTCCAATGCAGGCTCTTCGTGCCGCTGAGATGGGCCGGTAGCTTGATGGCTCTGTTGTGCATTCACTTGCGCCTGCAGCGCCGCAAGTGCATGTTCTATCTGTGTCATCCTCTCTGTACGGTCTTTTTCTTTTCTGTCGCGCCATCTGTAAGAGTCGCTCCAGTCGGCAAACCCATCCTTCCATGTCATACCCCCTGTGCCTCGTGCATGTCCAGGGTGTTCTTTTTTACCGATGGCGCGTGTGAGCTGGTCATTCTCTCTGTCGGGATGGAAGGTCTTGGCGGATGTTTCCTCGTATGCCGTGATGAGTTCAGTGACGGGTTTGGCAAGGATGGTTGGGAAGATACACAATCCTGTTTCTAGGTCCAACCTTGCCCCGATTCCGTAGAACCAAGTCTTTGCACGTAGGTCCCACCCATCTGTCTGGGGTGTGATCCCTCTCTCGCGCAGGGCCTTCTCAGCTTCCTCCCACTTAGGCCTCTGAGATATGTAGCCACCTGACCCTGTCCTCTGGTGATATTCCTTCTTCAGGGCATTAAGCGTATTGGTTTCTGACCTCTTTTTAGCTATAGCACTTTTTTATATGTCTCAAATTCGGGCCAGTGAGGTCTTATCTTCGCATAATATGCGTCTTCGAAATTTGGAGTCTCGCCGGATTTGATAAATTTGTTCAATTTTGTCTTCTAGTTGCGGAAAGCCTCGACCATCTTCTTTAGAGTCCACTCTTTGACCTTTTCCTTTATAACCGGGTTGTTTTCATCCTCCTCTGGCGGAAGGGTGAAATTTACCAACAACGAATTCCAAAGCGTTTCTTCGGATCTGTCATCGACAAAGGTACCGTCGCCCTTCTTTGGCTTATTCCAATTTTCAATTGTGATTGGGATTTGGTCCCTAACAAGAACTCCAGCCTGACGTACAAATTTGTCTGCGGCCTTCTTGGGCTCCATCGGCCTACCATCAACACGGACTGCTTCGATCGTGAACTTTGCACGATCTTTCAACCGCTGGCTCGCGCCTCGCTTGCTCTTTTTCGTAGAAGAAGATGGTTGCTGGCTGGTCGATCCAGAGGGCTAAAAGAAGAAAGTAGCGTTAATTAATACATGTAGAAGAAGATTGTTTGTGGAAGTCAGCAGAGGCTTAATCAATGCATATACCTCGCCGGATTTTGTAACCATTAAATTGCGTTCACCGGAGTCTTCATCTTCTCCATGACTAGTACTTGAGCTGTCGTCATCATGTCCCTCCAAGTTCAGATATTGTGAGGTGTCCTCAACAATAATGTTCTCCATTATTTCTTCTTCTTCAAGGTTTCTACTAAGTGGATCCATAGTTTCTAAAACAATAATATTATCTAGAGTAAGAGTGTAAACATTCAAGTGGACTTGGATTCATAGACAAATATACATATTATTTATACAAAAATACACAAATGAAATTAAAACCCTAAGGATGCTTGATCATTTTAAACGAGTTCCGAGGGGTCCAAACCCTAATTCGGAGAAATCACGGATGCATATGAGAGGGGCTAGCTACAGTGGCTGACCAGAGGCTGGCGGCGTTGGAGAGCGACCTAGGGAGCGCGAGGTAGCGTGATGCGGCCTACCTAAAACGGGTGCTGTTCATAACCTTAATTAACTTAGGACGTAGGTAAATTAACTTGAATCTTTCTCGGTAACTCTTTCATAACCTTAATGTGCTCATTTTGATTTGTCATGTAGAATCATGTTCCTCCATCATTAACTATGGAGCATTATTTGGCGGCTTTACTGCAGATAATCTGTGTGCTCATTTTGATTTGTCAAATCTAAAGCTAGTGAAAAAGTCGTCGTACAAAAATTGAGAGAAAGGTCCTAGGAACATAAGTTATCTCATGAGGAATCGTTCACGCAACAAGCAAGGAATTTGACCAGAAACCGTAAAAGTAAGACGCGGTTGATGCTTTGTTCGTCGCCATTAATAACCGCGTTAATCCTTGCGAGTAAGGGCTAATTCCTTGGCAGTATTTAATTTGGGTTGCACGAATCTTGAGTGACGACGACGGTGGAGGTTTGGTCTGACCATGATGAGGTGGCCGCGCGGACCAAGTGTGTATATAAGCGATTGTCGTCGCTGCTTTGCTAGCTGCGACCAGGACCTTGGCTAGCTGCGACCATGTCCAGGGACAGCGTGCTGATCGGCGCCTCCATGGCCGCGCTCGTCGTTCTCTCCCTCGTCGCCTACTTCTGCTCCAACCGCCGCCAGCCAGCGGTGCACGCCTCGTCGTCGCAGCGGAGCATGGCCGACGACGTGGAGCTCGGTCTCCCCCGGACGTGCGCTGCCGGGATCGAGGAGGACGTCCTGTCCGCCGCTCTCCAGCCGAACCGCGACCACGAACCGCCGCTCTCCACCCGAACCGCGACCACGAACCGCCGCTCTCCACCCGAACCGCGACCACGACGGAGAGCGACAGGATGGGCGTGTCGTGCGCACCCAGCCGAACCGCTCGGTGCCGCGGCAGCGTGCGCACCCACCCGACAGAGGCTGCAACGGCGGCCGGACAGAGGCGGCCGGCGACGTGGCAGAGCGCAGCCTGCAAAGGGGGGCGCCTGCGACGAAACAGAGAAGGGGAGGAAACAGAGGGCGGTCCGCTAGCTCACCACGGCGCCGGCGTCGTCGTCGGCTGTGGCGCACGCGCGGTGGCGGTGGCGGTCGTCGGCTTCGGTGGCGCGCGCGCGGTGGCGGTGGCGCGCACGCGGTGGCGAGGGCGGCGACTGCGAGGGCTTCGGGGCTCTGGCGGCGGTGGCGCGATCTGGCTCTGGGGGGAAGAAAGCAGCGAAGGGGCGCATTTAATACCCCCCCTTTAACACCGGTTCCTATCTGGAACCGGTGTTAAAGGGGGGGCATTTATTTCATGCATTAAAGGGGCTGTTTTAATTCAAAAAATATGATATGAATTTAGAAAATTCATATCTTTTTCATTTCAACTCAGAAAAATATGAATAATATATCATAATTTTCAGAAAAATAATATCTATCCATTCATGTAAATCATTTTATATTTACTTCACATGAAATTTTTTAAAATAATTAAAACACTTACATATAAATTTTGATTATTCAATTCAAACAAAAATAAATTGTTAAATCCTAAAACTTTGAACATAAGAAATATTAAGCATCTAAAAAATGATTTTTATTAGATCAAATCATATTTTAATGCCGCATCTTTTGTATTAACATTTTTGAATTGATTGGATATTTAAATATCGCATCTTTTGTATCTCACCAAGCCTCGCTCAACTTGCATTGTTTTTTGATAAAATAGCATATTGTGAACCTAAAAATGTGTTGGTGGTTTTTTGAATTAGCCATTTGGTGGTTGCTTCACAAAACCGTCACTTTTTTATGCTCGGAAAATGGAAAATGCCTTTTTGGTGCGATAAAAAGGAAAACTCCTCTTGCAAACTATGCCTTGATTCTAGCCATAACATTGGTCATTTGACCCGAAAGCCAAGAAACCTCGAATGAGATAGGTCATTTTGAGATAGTTACATAAAGCCGAACTGGAACTGAAAATTAAGATACATAAAAGAACTGAAAATTAAGATACATGGCCAGATTAAGTAACAATCGGCCGAACTTGTTTCGGAATGTTGGAGTGATTCAGTCATGCTCCTGCCTACACCTGTAATACTCGCCACTGTAGTCGTCGGACTCGCCGCCGCCATCATCGCTGTCGTCGTCGGGGTCGCCGTAATTGAACCTCTGGAGAGTATGCATGGGCTGGACTTGAGGGTAGCGCGTGGGCTGGACTTGAGGGTAGCGCAGACGGGGGTTAGAGTCGGCGGCAGTGTCATAGGCCATCACGCTCTGGAGAGTCCGACCGCGCCACCATAGCCGACGGCCGGCCTCGTTGAAGTTAGGAGGAGGTGGGCCGTCCTCCTCGTGCCTGGCGAGCGCCCTCTCATGCCGATCCACGAAGAAGGCTTCCCAAGTAGGGAAATAGTCGGGATGCCATCTGGGATTTCTCCGCTGCTCCGGCGTGAGCTCGAAGTAGTAGTGGTTCGTGATGGCCATCCGACGCGCCACACCTAGAGGGACAGGAGGAACCGGCACGCCTCCGATGCTCAGCATCCAGCCGACGGGGACACAGTAGCCCGGCGGGCAGGGGTAGTTCGAGGCGCAAAGCGCCTCCGCCTCCCTGGGGGTTAGTGCTACGGTGGAAGCCATGGGAAAGAGTGATGAGGTTGCAGATATGAGTCTAGAGATGTGCAATGACAATGGAGGCCAACCCCCTACATATATATATAGTGAACTAGCGGGAAGAACTGGAGGGAAGAACTGGCAGGAAGAAAAATGGCGGGAAAAAATAGCGGGATGAACCTTTAGTCCCGGTTGGAGACACCAACCGGGACTAAAGATGAACCTTTAGTCCCGGTTGGAGACACCAACCGGGACAAAACACGAGTCAACACTAATAATAGGGGTGAGTGCATGTCGACATTATGTCGTGCGGCGTGTACCTTGTCCCGGATGGTGTCACCAACCGGGACTAAAGATGAACCTTTAGTCCCGGTTGGAGACACCAACCGGGACTAAAGATGAACCTTTAGTCCCGGTTGTAGACACCATCCGGCACAAAACACGAGTCAGCACTAATAATAGGGGTGAGTGTCGACATTATTTTGTAAGTGTCAACACTGTGTCGAGCTGCTTGTACTATAAATAGGCATCCTTGTGAGTCCAGTCCTCCAGCCAGTTTGAGGCAGGGACACCACTATGGCCAGTTTCAGGGAGATGCCGACGGAGCCCAGTCCTCTGGCATCTCCGAGAAACTAGTCATAGAGGCACTCCCTAATATGTGAAATTAGTTAGCTTCCTGGTGTATTGATCTAGTTAGAGAAGTTACAAAGCTGCAAGATGGTTTTCGAGAGAAGGGACACCACTACGGCCAGAGTTTCAGGGAGATGCCGACGGAGCCTAGTCCTTCGGCATCTCCAAGAAACTGGTCATAGAGGCACTCCCTAATATGTGACCGCGCGCGTTTGGAGATCAGATCTTAATGGTAAGTACGAATCGGGACAACTTCTTCTCATAGTCCCAGTCCATCCACAAAACATGACTAACACTCAAGACATGTATTAATATTAAAAACATGAACTAGAGTTACATAATATGAGCATGAACTTCTTGGCATATGCCCTTCCTTATGATCGCTTCAGACGTAACCATGGAGCATCTTCTTTACTTAACGGAATGCTTGGGTCAGTTTTCACTGTGAAGGGCGGAATTTCATCAAACTTATTATAATCTTCTGACATGTCTGTCTTGTCCTCGATTCCCACGATGTTTCTTTTCCCTGAAAGAACTATGTAACGCTTTGGCTCATCATATGATGTATTCGTTTGCATATTTTTTCTTTTTTTTTGGTCTGGAGGACATGTCCTTCACATAGAAAACCTGAGCCACATCATTGGCTAGGACGAATGGTTCGTCTAAGTTCTTCATAAGATTGTTGAGATCCACCGTTGTCATTCAGTACTTCTTGTCTACCTCAACCCCTCCTCCTGTTAGCTTGACCCATTTGCATCGAAACAAGGGGACCTTAAAATTAGCTCCATAGTCAAGTTCCCATATCTCCTCTATGAACCCATAATACGTGGTCTTTTGCCCATTGTCTTCTGCTGCATCGAAGCGGACACCACTGTTTTGGTTGGTGCTCTTTTTATCTTGGCCTATCGTGTAAAATGTATTCCCATTTATCTTGTACCCTTGGAAAGTACATACAGTCGAAGACGGTGTCCTGGCCAACAAGTATAGCTGATCCCCAACAGTGGTGTTATTCGTGAGAAGTATTTGCAGCCAGCCGCCAAAACGCGCCATGTGTTCACTTATAATCCATTCATCAGACTACCCCGGGTGTTTGAGGCGTATTAAATTCTTGTGTTCATTGATATACGGGGCAACCAAGATAGATCTTTGTAAAACCGTGTAGTGTGCTTGATTGAGAGAATGCCCATCCCTACATATCATTGCTTTACATCCTAGGGTGCCTTTTCCACGCAGTCTCCCCTCATGTCGTCATTCTGGAACACCAATCGCCTTAAGGTCAGGAATAAAATCAACACAGAACTCAATGACCTCCTCTGTTACATAGCCCTTGGAGATGCTTCCTTCTGGCCTAGCACGGTTATGAACATATTTCTTTAAGACTCCCATGTACCTTTCTGGATCGATAACCTTCTGAGATATTGCATTGAGGAATGCACATAGCTTCACAATGGGTACTCGAACATTTTCAGGTAGAAGCCCCCTCAATGCAATCGGAAGCAATTGTGTCATAATCACGTGGCAGTCATGAGACTTCAGGTTTTCGAATTTTTTCTCTGCCATATTTATTATTCCCTTTATATTCGACGAGAAGCCAGACGGGACCTTGATACTGCTCAGACATTCAAAAAAGATTTCCTTCTCTGCTTTGGTAAGAGCGTAGCTGGCAGGAGTTAAGTGGCATCGTTTACCCTTCTCGTTCTCAGGATGCATAGGCTCTTCAGGGGCCTTCAGACGTTGCTGGTCCTGTCATGCTTCCGGTGTATCTTTTGTCTTCCCATACACTCCTAGAAAGCCTAGCAGGTTCACGCAAACATTCTTCGTCACGTGCATCACGTCGGTTGAAGAGCGGACCTCTAAGACTTTCCAATAGGGTAGGTCCCAAAATATAGATTGCTTCTTCCACATGGGCGCGTGTCCGGCATCGTCATTCGGAACAGATAGACTGCCAGGACCTTTTCCAAAGATTACTTCTAGGTCCTTGACCATACCAAATACCTCCTCACCGGTACGGAGGACAGGCTTCCTCCGGGGTTCTGCCAGACGTTTGAAATGCTTGCCTTTCTTTCTTACTGGATGCAGGTTCGGAAGAAATCGGCGATACCCTAGGTACACAACCTTCTTACATTTGTCCAAATATACACTTTCAGTATCATCTAAACAGTGTGTGCATGCATTGTATCCCTTGTTTGTCTGCCCTGAAATGTTACTAAGAGCAGGCCAATCATTGATGGTTACGAAAAGCAATGCTCATAGGTCAAATGGCTCCCCTTTGTGCTCATCCCACATACGTACACATGGTTTGGCCCACAGCTATAAAAGTTCTTCAACTAATGGCCTTAGGTACACATCAATGTCGTTGCCGGGTTGCCTCGGGCCTTGGATGAGCACTGGCATCATAATGAACTTCCTCTTCATACACAACCAAGGAGGAAGGTTATAGATACATAGGGTCACAGGCCAGGTGCTGTGACTGCAGCTCTGCTCACCAAAAGGATTCATGCCGTCTGTACTTAGACCAAACCTTAAGTTCCTTGTGTCACGTGCGAAGTCTGGGTACTCTCGCTCGACTTTTCTCCACTGTGACCCATCAGCGGGGTGTCTCAACATCGCGTCTTTCTTACGGTCTTCCATGTGCCATCGCAATAACTTGGCATGCTCTTTATTTCGGAAGAGACGTTTTAACTGTGGTATTATAGGAGCATACCACATAACCTTGGCGGGAACCTTCTTCCTAGGGGCCTCGCCCTCAACATCGCCAGGATCGTCTCGTCTGATCTTATACCGCAGTGCAGTGCATACCGGGCATGCATCCAAATTCTCGTACTTCTCACCGCGATAGAGGATGCAGTCATTAATGCAGGCATGTATCTTCTGCACGTCTAATCCTAGAGGGCAGACAACCTTCTTTGCTTGGTATGTACTGTCAGGCAACTCATTATTTCTTGGAAGAAGATTCTTCATTTTTACCAACAACTTTGAAAATGCGCTGTCAGTCACACCATTCTCTGCCTTCCATTGCAGCAAATCCAGTGTGGCACCTAGCTTTTTGTGGCCATCTTCACAAGTTGGATACAACAATGTTTTGTGATCCTTTAACATCTGCTCCAGCTTCTCCTTCTCCTTTTCAGTTTCACATTCTTCCTTTGCATGAGTAATGGCCCGACCAAGATCGTCATCAGCGGGCCCATCTGCTCCCTCTTGATCTTCATTATCTACCTCCGTTGCATTATCATCATATTCAGGATACATATTATGATAGTTTTCATCATCCTCTTCTTCTTCGTTGTCTTCCATCACAACCCCTTTTTCTCCGTGCTTGGTCCAACAATTATAGCTGGGCATGAAACCGGATCGAAGCAGGTGGCCGTGAATGGTTCTGGTATTTGAGTAGTCTTTCTTGTTCTGACAGTGAACACACGGACAGCACATAAAACCATTGTGACCACGGTTTGCATTAGCCACAACGATGAAATTTTGGAGGCCCGTAATGTACTCGGAAGTGCGGCGGTCACCGTACATCCATTGCCGATTCATCTGCATTAATATGTAGTATATATCAAAAAATAATAGGGAGATGACCATTTATATATATAGTACATCAATGACACATGAAACTATAGTTGCCGACCTCGACCGAGACGAAAAGAGCAACAAGAAAGCTTATTTTGAGCTCTCGGGCATTTCACCGAACACCTCTAGTGCATATGAAAAAAACACAAACTAGCACTCTTCACACCCTCTTGCTAGGCTCCAAAATGTGAAAGAATGGAAGAGTGGGGTGTGTGTGGGCTAGGGTGGTGTCTTATATAGCCCCCCCTTTAACACCGGTTCATGCCACGAACCGGTGTTAAAGGGGGGGTGGTGCGCGGGCCACCAGTGCAGGTACCTTTAACACCGGTTCGTGGCACGAACCGGTGTTAAAGGGGGGCTCCTTTAATGCCGCAGGGGCCACGCTGGTACGGCCCCCCCTTTAACACCGGTTCGTAGAAGAACCGGTGTTAAAGCCCCTTTTCGGGATCAACAAAAGACCTTGTTTCCACTAGTGCTATAGGCAACCTAGCATTGTTAGCAACATGACGCTAGTCTCGAGTGTTTTGTGTCTTTCACATTTTCTTTTTGTAAATCCTTCATTTAGTAGAAATGGGCATTGCTCCCACGCGGTTCTTCCATGCATTCTAATAGTTGTATATACATATACAACTATAAGTATCAACAACACAAATGCCTTCATACACATATATTATGGAATGACAATAATATGTAAGAATTTTTACTTGAAACGATCCTCTTAACATGAGAGACAAAATCTACTTCCAGCCATCGGTATAACCATGACCTGTGATCTTCCCATAACTGTCACCCTGCAGTGTTCTCTCACTGTCAGATATTTCTTCCTTGTTAGCTAAGGCAGGTAAAACCATAGTAGATCTTCTTCTTGGGCATCATCTTAGGCTTGGTTCCCCAAAAAATTCTTGCTAATTGTTATCTCACTATCAACAGGAGAGCTTATCTTTGCCCTTGCCCGTCCAGATCTTGTCCTAAGGCATAGTCAGAGTTAACGTGAATAAATGAGGAAGAAATGGAATGAGGAGATTAGGTACAACCATACAAGGATGGTAGATGAAAGTGTAACTTGTTTTCGCAGTGTAGAAAATTGAGATGCTGGATGTCATGCCGGGAATAGGAGGAATGTGAGTGGGATGATTGTTTATCCTGATGACTTGGTTAGGGGCTGGAGGAAGATTTTTGGTTCACGCTCGGGAAAACTAGGTTTGAAACTGGGTAGTGTCATACAACTAATAAAATTTAGAGTATATATGTGGTCACCACGCATTAATGAATTAATTATTGTTAAATACATTTTTTAGTAATTGGTCTCCATTAGATCATTTTGTTCTTATTCCATGTAAACATGATTCGATTTTTTATTTGCTAAAAATTAATTACTACAACTAATAGGTGTCAACATTTATTATTTCCTAAAAATATCTATTTATAATATCTCGCAAAAAAGAATGAAATATTGCATAATCCTTCCATTCAAATGAATAAGACGTGTAAATTTAGTCAAAATCAATGAAATCTAGGTTTGGCGTATGTTTTTGACACATATGAACATTTAAGATACAAAATCAATATCATTAGATTCACAATAAAATATACTTTCATAATGTATATATTTAATATTATTGATATCGATATTTTATTCTATATAAATTGTTAAAGTTAGTAAAGTTTAACTTTTAACTACATTTATACGTCATAACCATAGGAACATATCTAGAATATGATTTGATTGTAGAATGTTATAATAATTACCCTCCGACCCTAAAATAAATTTAAATATGTACTTAGGAAACCATGTTTAACTATAAAAACATCAAAAAAATACACGATGACTCATAAAACATCATCGTCATATATGTGTTTTGCACAAATGTTCGAGAAACTATGCTATTTCTCTTAGTACCGAAATCCCACCGTTGTTGTGCAAGTTTTCTTGTTAGCACTCACAACTAAATTATGAAGGCATGCCTACATATCATGGAACTATAGCCAAACACCATGGAACTCACAATACAAGAAATATTTTCATTCGCCACAATTTGGCCCATCAGCCATCGTAGAAGGCGTGTCTTCCGTGACGAATTTCTCGGCTCAACCGTGGCCGATTGAAAACTTTTTTTCCGGTTTCGCTCCCCTCTATTACGACGAAACCGCTAAAAACATGGTGGAAACTTGACGGACGCGTGATATAAGCAATACTTTCGGTTCCTCGCGTGATGTTGACTCGATGAAGTCTTTTTAGGTGTGTGGGTCCCGGAAGTATGTGTTTCTAGGGGACCATATTTTTCGGTCGCATCCCCCTGATTTGAACTAGATAACGTTGCTCGATGCGTATGCCGTTTAGTCAGGATAATGGGTCTCACATGCCAGTCTCTGATTAGAAGAATTATGTGAATTATGGAATTTTTTCCCATCGCTTAAGCTATGCTGTTCAGGATAATAGTGTTGCTCGATGTATCTGCCATTTAATCAGGTTTGCTGGGTCCTGCATGGCATCCTCACATTAGAAGAAACGTGTGCATGATGGATTTTTAAAATCTAAATAATCGATAAACGACCGGATGCGAAATCTCGTTCACGTCACTTTGGTATATTATACGATTTTTTTATATCGTATACAAAAGTTACGGCCATTTTACCGTGGCATGACTTTTTTTTCAGAAAAAGTGGAAAATCATGTTTCTTAATTTTCCTAGAAACTATACCACATTACCTACCTACATATGAAATGATTTTATTTTTTGAAGTGTTTACCATTTTCTTTTATTTTTTAGAAAGCCTAAAAAGCCGATCCACGGGGGGTGGGGGGGGGGGTGGGGGGTGGGGGGTGGGGGGTGGAGTTGGTGCAGTCCACTTAGCCGTAGAGCACTAGGACAGAGTGACCTACGGCTAACTTGACCCAGCTGCTGCAACACATAGCCTCGTAGCGCACTAGGCCGGAGTGCCCTACGGCTAAGTTACACATCTGTAGCGCACATTGACCTACTGCGCTACGGGTATGTGTGCTGCGGCCACATGTGCCGTGGCCCACACATAGGCGTGGCGCACCACCCCCATGTGCGCCACGCTTATGGCAGTTAGCCGTACGGCACCTGTGGGCAGTGCGTCACGCCTATTTTATCCGTGGGGCACCACTAGCACGTGCGCCATGGATGTGTGGATTACCTATAGCCGTTTTTCTAGTAGTGGGGGGGCAAACCCTGCCTAGGCATGGGCCAGGCTTGGCCGCACCTGGGGGGGTGTGGCCACCTCGTGGCGCCCCTCCCTCTCGTCTTCTGGATTCATGTCGCCCACGGTAAAATATTGACTTTGGCTTTTGTCCCATCCAATTCCGAGAATATTGATTTTATGCCGTTCTGGAACCAAAAACAGAAGAAAACATGCAACATGCATTGTGGAAACTTGTTAATAGGTTAGTTCCAGAAAAGATATAAAAACACCTCAAAGTGTAGAGAAAGCAAAGCAAAGTAGATACTAAACAAGCATGGAACATCAAAAATTATAGATACGTTTCCGACGTATCAAGCATCCTCAAGCTTAACTCCTGCTCGTCCTCGAGTAGGTAAGTGATAAAAGAATAATTTTTGAGGTGACATGCACCATCAAAACCAAGATCAAACCATTTACAAGCATTTAAATCTGCGATCAAAGAACTCTAAACATGTGCATGAAAGATGGAGTTCTAACAATAAGACAAAGTAACTATGCATGCAACATGAAAGGCTACAAACAAAGATCATAAATAACATGCATTGAAAAACGTTTGTTTGTTTCACATACATAAAACATGGCATCGTGGCAATGAGCTTGTCCCTCATAGAGTAGCAAATAGATGCATAGGACACCTTCAAAGTTCACAAGGGTGACTAGATATAAATCGCACAAGAACAAGTAATATCACAATATGCATCAATCAATAATTCTTGGAACAATGCACACAAAATGACAACTATGCTCTCTTCATGGTGCCTAAAGTTACAAGGTGGAGACTCAATAATAGTGGAGGAAAGGCCCTTCATAAAGGGAAGTAGGGATTTCAAGCTTCAAAAAGAGCTTCCAAAAATTATGGTACTTGTTAGCTTTCATCCCTCATTGCCCCTATCATAAGCATCTTGAAGTGATTAAGGTTAAAGTGAACAAACTATGGAGTATATGCTTGAAAAAGTATAAGTTGGCAATCTCAAGTCCCTTGAATACGAGGGCCACAACTCATGCTACTCAACTTCAGTCACCTGTAAGTTCTTGTCATTGTAAGTACATGCGTATCATAGAGAACCGCCAACGGGGCACCCCTTGCACATGGTACAGGAGCTATCCCATAACCAAAATGATAATGCAAGCAGACAATGAGCATCTCAGCGATCTTTTTATTTACTATGTGCATAGTATTTTATTAAAGATGCTTCATAGATAGCTCACTATGGTGGTGCTTCAAGTTTCCACCATGATTAGGCATGGCTTAGGATAGCGGCCCAGACATTTCTCTAACACAAAATACAAACTACATGGACTTACAAGTTCCCTCTTTATTTCACACTGGTGACATCCATAAAAAAAAGAGCATGATATGAACTGAGTACAAAGTTCAAGCGCAATGTTGAAAATGTTCCCCATGACATCATGGTTCTGCTAATTCCAACGTATAAGTGCAAGCATATACAACATAGACGACACAATAGTTAAGGTTTATTAGGGGCAAAGAATATAAAGTGTGCCATCAAGTTTGTGAGGGCTTTAATCACTAAGTTTTCACATAACAAAATATTTTTTAATTGGAACATAGCTGAAAACAAGAATATACTTGGAATGGTGTAACACACCATGCATAGGAGTTTATAGTGGAAACTTTGAGATAACTTGGTTTCTTGGGAGTTGGAAGCATGAGTAGAGCTTACTCATACAAGTGGAGGCTAGCAAAGACTGGGAGCAACCAACTAAGAGAGCAATAGTGGCCATAATCATGCAGAGTGAAAAAACATTAATAATCAAAGCATGGAGTGGTACTACAAGTCAAGAACTAAATGATCATAGAGGCTATGGTGACTTGTCATAGTCATAACATGGTGTGAGCATGTGCCAAGTCAGCCCAAACAAAGCATCAAAGGTGAAAACCACAATATTATGCTTTTGCATGATAAAACAACACATAATTTCTTCAAGGCACACTAAGCAATCCTAATTATTTGGAACAAAACATGCTACAACAATAATCATTAAGCATACGGTCAAAATAACACCTAGCATGTCATGCTAAAGTCTATGTCACAGTCAATGTAAGCTCCTCTTGCACTTTTAAGCAGGAACTTCCTACTCCTTTCCAACACCAATTGACTTATTTGAAAACAACACAGCAAAAACGGGGAACAAACTAAGCAAAGCAAACGAAAACTAAGACGCTCCATGAACAACACAACTCTGCATGAAACAATAAAGACGAAGTGTCTAGACATACCTGAGATTTTTATTGATGAAGAAGGGGTTGCCTTGGGCATCCCCAAGCTTTGACGCTTTTACCTCATTTATATTTCTTGGGGTGACACCATGATGGCATCCCCAAGCTTGAGCTTTTGTCCGTTCTTCATCTCATTACATCATTCTTTCTCTACACCTGAATTTTTTCCTTCATACAAAACTTCACACAATCTTCACGTAACATCCCAACATTAGAGCTTAGAAATAACCTGAACACAAATTTGTGCATTGCATTCATGCATAGAAAATCCGAATAATTTTCGTGCTTTTGAACAAAACTTGTCAAAGTGATTGAAGCTTCTCTCAATTTGATAGAATTGAAGTAAATCATCAAGTTGAATGCGATAAGTTTCAATATGACCTTTGATAAAACCTTATTTTGGGTAAACATGATTTTATCTAAGGGTAGATCAAATATAATAAAAATAAACCACAAAATATTACTTAATGATAATATTTGATCTTTAAGAGATCATATCCTAGTACTCATTACACCACTCATGAATACCAAGTTATAAATATAACTTAAGTAATAAGAGAGAGTGTAATAACTAAATCTTGATATATCTTAATCCCATCTACTTATACCATGAGTATCATGGTAATACCTAACCTTAACTCTTTAGTGATATTGAGTACGAAAGAAACCAAGTCAAGATCATTCACTATATATCTTTCTTTCCTTATCAATCATTATCATCTCTATTGAATCATATCCTTATATTTCTTGTTCATCAATGTTGAGAAATCAACTATTGATTCACCAATTCTTAATCTATCAATTCTTGATATATTAAGTCTTTTCCTCATCGTAGCATTCACTTCAGTCCTTTGGAGAAAGAAGTAAGAAGAGGTAAGTGCTAGTGATAGATTTGGATATCATCTATAGGATGGGAGTGATTGAAGGGAATCAAATAAAAGTGCTAATTGATGGAGTTAACTCACTCCTGAAATGAATAGAAGGGTATCTGAAATAAAGATTACAAGGATGAATACTGAAGATAGTCACCAGGAGTAATCCTATTGGATCAAGTAGGTATAGTTAATGAATAACATCCCTTAATCCAATAGAGATATTAAAAATATAATTTCAATACAACTATAATGTTGTATTGGTAAAGCCTTGTTTAATCAAGTGGAAACCTAAACCATAAAGGATCAAAAGGATTTAATGATCATGCTTTAGTCACCAAGATTAAATTATTATATCCTGTATAAGTGACATTGGTGGGTAAAACATGATTGGACTCTAGTATAAGCTATTAGAGTCAAGTAGAGATAATATAGTATGACTAAGTTAAAGCTAGAGTAGCATGGAGTTATTGAAGTAGTATTATTCCTCTTAAAGGATAGTAAGATTTTGAGGAGAGTAGTTTGATATATACATCCATTGGAGTAATGTTAGTGATGGATGATTACGGAAGAGTTATGAATGGAGTTAGAAGTAACCACTTGTTGGATTGGAGATTATCAGCAGTAGGGTAGTTGATATAACCAAGTATGGATATGAGAAGATTATGAAAGCTTTAGTGTCAAGCTCATTGGATTTATAAATGGAATGAGAAGAATAAAAGGTGGATAAGAATATTCTTGAAAAGTAATGCTCATCATGTTAACACATGATGATGGATATGAAGAAGTAGTATATCTAGGAAAGGAATTCCTTAATCAGATGTCCAGAATTATGAAGTATGGAAGATAGGAATCCTTGGTAAACACTAAACTCTAAATCTTTAACTAAACCTAATATCCATTTCAAATGATTGATTTATCATCTTGTTTTGCACAATGCTTTGTAGGAATATTGTCCTATAGCAAATCACTCAAGCCTATCTTTGTCATTTCCAATTTTCATAACCAAATGTGCTTAGGAGTTATATTTATCAATTCTTTTCCTTAAGTCACTCTAGAAAATAACTTTATATTTTAAAGGGGTGATATCATTAAATATCACAAAAATAAAGACAATGTGTTTAGTCATTAATCTCTATTCACATCAACAAAAGAATATAAATATATTGAGAACCCTAAACCTAGGGTAAGTAATTAGAATTCAGAACCCTAAACCTGTTAATGAGTTTTCTCATCAACATCTCATAAATATTCTATCTATATTCATTAGACAAATTCCTTGATCCATTTCTCTATCCACTCATTCCATATGAGCATGGAATAAGTGGCGATACAATAATTATAAACCACCCTATACTTTACTATGTGATTAAATACATAAAAATAAACCCTATGACTGTTACTAAAGATTTGAAAACTTCATTACTCTAGGTAAAAGTAAAAATAATGTTATAGTTAATTTTTAAGATCTTAAACAAATCCTAAAAACCCTAAATCCTACTTATTCTATTTAATAAAAGAATATATCTATAATTATAAAGTTAGAAAATAATAAATAAAGTATTCTATCAAAATAGAAAATTCATACCAGAATTTGAAATACATTTTTATATACTGCAATTATCTAGAAAAATAAATTCTATAAAGAAATTTCAATCAAATGTGTAATATTCAAACCTGAAAAACAAAACAGAAAATAGAAAAGAGTGAGAACAAGAAAAAATAATAAGAAGTAGATGCAGCAGTCAATTCTGGCCCATGGCCCATCTCCCCTCTCACTTACTCGTCGCCACAAGCAGCCACAGCGACCCAACAGTGGCCCAAGCACAGCCCAATTAAGCCCATACCGTTTCGTTGTTCTTTTCCTTTCTTCCTCCTCTCGCCAGAAAGCACGCAGGCGAAGCAGATACCTGGAACCACGTCGGCCGTCCACCGTCGTTGCGATGCCCGCTGACGCCAAGATCCAAGCCGCCGCTTTTTGTTGCCTATAAGAATCCACCGTCGCGCCGGAGAGCCTTATCTCCTTCTCTTTTCCATTTTCCTCCTCTATTCCGAACCCAAGCTACAAGGCCGATGAATCATTGCCATTCCTGACCTCGTCTCGTCCTGCCGTGATGCCTGGAAGAAGCCCCGCGTCATGCTCAATGTTCTCGTGGAGTCTCGCAAGTCGGGGCGTTGTCGTTTGCGTGGAATCGAGGTCGAACTCTCGTCGGCGACCGCAGCCATCGCCGGAAATACACCAGCTCCGGTCCTTCCCATGCCTCCTCGACCTCTCCATATTCATCAGGGTGAGCTCTAGGATCTTCCAGTAATCTCCAATCATTCTATGTTGCCATAAATCATCGTGGCACCGCGCACCACCGTCGGTCGCCGCAGTAGATGGTCGCCGGAGTAGCTCCGGTAAAAAAAATTGGGCTGTGCTGCCACTATTAGATTCCCCGCATCTCGCTCTTTTGAACGCAACCATCCTCGCATGCCCGTGCTCTACCAATCGATGGATTGAACATAGATCTGAGAGTATCCGGCGGGATGACGTTAGGGTGATGTCATCCTTGACCAGTTCAACATTTTGACTTAGTCTCTTGCTTGCGTGGCATGTGATGTGGCCACTGGCCCACTGGTTAGTGACCTTGGGTAGGTTTAGCTTAGGTACATAACTTCTTTTCTGCTTAGGAATTAGATAAAACATTATAAGATCAAATATAAATATTTCCTGAAATGTAATAAAATGATTAAATCGTGTTTAATGAAAAACTTTTATATTGTAATTCAGAAAAATGTGTATAATATATGAAAATTTGTAGAAAAATAAAATCTATAACTTAAAACTATTATCAAACATTATTATGTTAACAATTTAAATAATTATTATTTAATAAAGAATTTATAAATAATAAAACTTTGATAATTTATAATTTAATATTGGTAAATGTTAAAAATATAAATAATATACCAAAAATCTTAGAAAAATAAGAACTATAATTTAGAACTATAATCATGCATTATTAGTTCACTTAATTAAATATTTATTAATTATTAAGTATTTATAAAGTAGTAAATCTTATAAAAATCATATCTTATGATTTATAAATCATAAAAATAAATGTAATATACCAAAATGATCACAAAAATAATACCTACATGTTAAAAATATAATATTCCACTTTTGAGGTAAAAAAATTTAAAACACTTTAGCAACCTGAATTTAAACCTATTCCTTAGTTGATAATTCATATAAGGGTAAATAACATTTGTTAATATTTCTAAAATTAGCCAATTAAGTCTAATAAATAGTATTAGTCTTAAATATTGATAATATTAAGTCAAAATAGTTCAACAGATTTTAAATACAATTCTATTTGATTTATCATTCAACATTAAGTATATATTATTATTCAAATGAAGTTATCAAATATTAAATTCTCAAGATTATTATTTTGACTTGATAAAATCATTTACCATTGTTTTAATCACAAATGTATAAACATACCAAAACCCTATAGGAAATTCATAAGTAGTTAAGTAATATTACTTCCTTGATTATAAATCATAACCATACCCTTATAAAGAGATAAATCCTTTTATACATTTATAATGTAAAGAAACCACTACCAAATAAAAGTATAACCATTCTTAAGTGACTTTAAGGAAATAATATAAAGTGAACAAAATACAAGTATCATAAGTAATACACCATAAGTCTATCTATATCTTTAAAGTTAACTTTAGTCTACAATATTTCCAAATACTATGCTAAAGACTTTGTTATGTGTTTTATAGTTAACTTTGGTCTGTTATAGTTAAGACCTAAAGCATCTCTAGTCCAGACTATTAAAGAAAGCATAAAACAGCATCAATCACCTTTTTATCAATCATATTCTAAAAGCTATCAGAATTGTTTAAACCTTAGTAAAGAAGTCTTTTCTTCAAATGTTATTCTTTTTGCAAGTTTAGATAAAAGATGACAATTAATAGTAATAACATTACTTTATATTTTACCTGTATACTTAGGATTGATAACACTTGAGTTCTTTATAAGTGACATTACTTGTAAAGTAAATTTGAAGATAAACAATTATAGTGTAAGCAATCTTCAGTAGCATTTCACATTTGTGTGTATCTTATTGTTGTATGAAATTCTAAATACGTGTTGTTCACACACACTCACAAGCCTTAATAAGAAGCACAAATATGAAACTTATCTAAAACGACAACACATTCTAAAGAATCCATTTCCAGTTTCCAAACCCTAGATCAACGTTATCCCCGAGATTCGCGTTTATAAAGTGCATTACATTACTTATGCATAAAGAATCTTGCTTCTTTAAACATCAGATATTGGATCTTATATTGTCTTGAATACCATGAGTGCATAATCTTGCAATCACAAAAGGCAAGTTCACACTTGGTCATGTCCTTTGATTATTTTCTGTAAAGTATTTTGCAAATTTAGTGTTGTCATCACCTGCATTTGAAAAAGATCATAAAACACTATTTTTGATAATAATGTGAACTATTGGTTACTGATCCAGGGTGATCAGCTAATCTATTAAATCTGGCAGTTGGAATACCACTGTTCAGGACTATATCACCTAGGATTTATTAACCAATGTCGCCGGTGATTCTTGCGCCGTATATTATGCGTTGACCATGAGATTTGGAATGGGACAGAGAATTCAGTTGTATCTTCTTCCTCTCGCATGTAGACGGATGTGCAGGTCGTGGTTGTTATCACTCGTAGCATGCATATTAATTGGTAATTCGTAGAGGATATGCAGCATATGGGTGGTAACCCTCAACGTCCCACGATCGTTCTAGCATCTAACGGTCTATACAAACCATTTCCGTAATTCAATATGTGGGCATGGTGTACACCAAGGATACATGCAAGGTCGCGAAGGGGGCAGTGGTTGTCTTGGATCTTAGGTTGGGCCTCAAACCAAGGAAGTTTGAACAGGAACATAATTCCGGCCGTGCAACAAAGCCTAAGTTCTCTCATGGGTAAAGTGATGCACCTCTGCAGAGTGTAAGAACTATAACTTGTTACTCCCTATTCCAGGAAGGAGCTACGAATGCGGCGGGAAAGGAACTCCATGAAAGTTCTGATAAACCCGTGAAGGCTGACGGACATAGCTTTTCAGAATAAAAGCAACCTTTGAAGAAATGTTTACAAAAACTTGCATTGCCTATGACCTACGGTCTGTGGATGTAGATATAGTGCATCAAACACTCCTTTTCTAGTGAACTTGCTGAGTACGCTCGTATTGAACGTATCTTCTTAACCCTTGCTAGATTCTGAAGACATTAAGACGATGTCTACATCAAGTTATGCTCCAGGAGTAATCATCAAAAACTCAAGCTTTTCAATGAAGTGAAGGAAGTCAATATATACATCAACTAAAGTGAAGACAAAGTTGCTGATTAGATAGAAATATAATCTCTAGCCATAGAACCTAATTTTGTAGAGTATTGCAATAGTAGCAATGCAAGCCCAGTAGTTCAAATACTAGTTTTAGAAGTATGGTAGATTTGAGTTGTTTATTTCTGATTCTTCTTTGTAAGAAGTTTCTTTCTCTCTCTTTAACCTAGAGTGTTCTCTGGATCTTGTGTAAAGAGTTGAGTTGTAACCTATAGTCATGTCTTGGACCTGATGTGTTTCTGTTGTACCACTCTGAGGGATGTAATACTAGTGAACGGTCTTTCATTGGTGTTATGTCCACGACTATAGTGTACTACATCATGAAGTGGTATGCTGGGTCACCACACTTCATTAGCAACATTAGTTTATTCAAAAAATATTAGTCCCTAAGGCAAAGCTTTGGAACAGCAAGACTTTTCACTAAAAACACAAACTACTATAGCAGCTCCTTCAAAAATATCTATTCCCCAAAAGAGAACTCAAAAAGGAATCAATAAGAAGCAAATGCAAATAATGGCAGAAATCTGTCAAAACAGACCAGCAGGTAGAAACCAATTTTTTCGAAAATCTTCTGTTGCTCATATCAAAAAGTGTTGAACTAATCAAAGTTAGCTAACATACTGGGGGATTTATTAGTAGAATATCAGCTCAATCCGAGTTATAGAGGCTCCTCACATATTTTTATGGTGGTGGACAAAAATCTGTTTCGGGACATTAACTCCCCAAATCTTACTTCCCTCTCATCAGAGGTCATTCTTGGGACAAAAAGCAAACAAAAAGGATAAGGAGAGGTCATTACTGAAGTAATAACTTCCAAGACTCACGGAAACTCTTGTATTATCTCCCAACAAGTACTTTTCTTTAACGCCTCTAAGTTAGTCATAAGAAGCAAGAAGAATCAAGTATTTTCAAATGAGGCATTAACATCAAAACTTACTTTCAGAGGAGGAGCAAAAAGAAACTTCTCTCTCCTCATAGGGAAGTGTTCAATACCTTTCTTGAATGGAAAATGATATTTAATGGTGCCTTCTTTCGTATCAATGATGGGACAACAGTTCTAAAAATGGTCTTCCCAAAGTAATAGGACAAGAAGCATTGTATTCAAGATCCAAAACATAGAAATCTACAGGGACATAAGCATTATTAACCATAATGAGAACATCAGTAATACTCCCATGAGTTTATTCTTAGCATTATCATTAAGTGGGACATTCAAATAATAACCTTCCAAAGGTGGCAAATCAAGCATTCCATAAACCTTCCTAGGCATAATACAGACACTAGAACCAAGATCACATGAAGCTTTGAGATCAAATTCATTCACTTGCACATTAATAATGGGTTCCCAACTATCTTCTACTTTCCTAGGAATAGAAGCTTTGTTTTTTAACTTCTCTTCCTTAATCTTAACAAGAGCATCTATAATGTGTTTGGTGAAAGCAACATGCATATCACTAGCATCAGGAATTCTAGCAAGATTTTGCAAGAACATAATCACTTCAGAAATATTGCAACCATCTATATCAAAATCAAACTTAGCATCACTAGTAGTAGACTCAATAGGCTCTGGCATAGTAGGAGGAGGAATAGGGACTTCTTGTGGTTTAGTGGTATCCATTCTAGTGATGGTGCACACACTATTGTTTCTATCAATTTTAGCTTCCCCTTTCCCACTTAGCATGAAGTTGAGCTAACAGCTTAACATTTTCATCAATAGTACCTTGTATGGCATGAGTGTTAGCAAAGGTACTTTCGATGGTTTCAGGTTTAGCAGCCATTTTATTAATCAAGGAGGACTGATCTTCAGACAAAGAGGATATATTTTTCTCAACATTCAAAATATTTTCCTCTATAGCCTTGTTAAAAGTGGTTTATTTACTAATAAATTCTTTGAGCATGACTTCAAGTTTAGAGGGGGCACTTATAGCATTGTTGTTAGAGTTTCCATATGAATTGCCATTATTAGGAGGATAAGGCCTATAGTTGTTACCACCAAAATTACTCCTATAAGCATTGTTATTGAAATTGTTGTTTCTAATGAAGTTCACATCAAATTTGTCTTCTTGATCAACCAAAGAGGCTAAGGGAACATGATTAGGATCTAAAGGAACTTTCCCATTAACAAGCATAGCCATAATAACATCAATCTTATCATTGAAAGAGGAGGTTTCTTCAACAAAATTTACCTTCTTACCATGTGGACCTCTTTTAGTGTGCCATTCAGAATAGTTAACCATCATATTATCAAGGAGTCTTGTTGCAGCACCCAAAGTGATGCCCATAAAGGTGCCACCAGTAGCTGATTGCAACAGGTTTCTTGAAGAGAAGTTCAAACCTGCATAAAAAGTCTGGATAATCATCCAAGCAGTGAGTCCATGAGTGGGACAATTCTTAACCAAAGATTTCATTCTTTCCCAAGCTTGAGCAACATGTTCATTATAAAGTTGTTTAAATTTCATTATGTCGCTTCTAATAGATATAATCTTAGCAGGAGGGTAGTATTTTCCAATAAAAGCATCTTTGCACTTAGTCCAAAAATCAATACTATTTCTAGTCAAAGATAGCAACCATTCTTTATCTTTTCCTCTTAAGGAGAAAGGAAGCAACTTGAGCTTAATAATATCTCCATCTATATCCTTATACTTTTGCATCTCACAATTTTCAACAAAGCTATTGAGATGGGAAGTAGCATCATCAGAACTAGCACCAGAAAATTGCTCTCTCATCACAAGATTCAACAAAGAAGG
Organism: Avena sativa; assembly: GCA_916181665.1. Lineage (NCBI taxonomy): Eukaryota > Viridiplantae > Streptophyta > Magnoliopsida > Poales > Poaceae > Avena > Avena sativa. The sequence goes on from OV702296.1 coordinate 17,637,008, forward strand.
CTTAATTTCATAAAAGGTAGCATCAGGAGCGGGTGGAGCAATAGGAGTGCTAAGGAAATCATTTTTGTTGGTGATAGTGAAGTCACACAACTTGGTGTTCTCAGTAGAGTTCATTTTGGCAAAGGTGGGCAAGCCAAAAATAGCAGCAGCAGCTAGAGCAGGAACTAATTTTTTTGTGTTTTTGAATAGGGAAAACAAACCAAACTAGACTAATTTTTTTGGAGTTTTTGAAAAGAGGCAAACAAAAGCAACAAAAAGAAACTAAGCAAACTAAAACCAAAGTAAAGAGAAAGGAAGTGGAGGACTCCCCTTGTGAAGATGTCCTTAGACTCCCCGGCAATGGTGCCAGAAAGCTTTGATGGCTATGCGTGGAGCCTGTTGGGAACCCAAAGACCAAGGTTGAAGCAGCACATCAGCAAGCCTTCCCTGTGTAAGAAACCGAGGTTATCGAACCAGTAGGAGGAAGGAAACGTCACACAAGTGTTGCAAGCAACGTGGAAACCTGCACAACACAATCTCAAGACTTTGCCCCAACGAATTAGTGAGGTTGTCAAGCTCACCGGTTTGCCATAGCAAAGGATTAAACATATGGTGTGGAAGGTAATGGTGGTTTGCAGCAAGTAAACAGTAACAGTGGAAGATGTATCAATGGTAAAGATTGGACCGGGGTCAATAGTTCACTAGAGGTGCTCTCCTTAGATAAACAACATGGCATGAAGGGTAAACAAATTACATCAGGGCAATTGACAGGAACTGAGCAAGGCATAACAATGCAATCCCAGACAAAAAGATCCTATGAGATTCGATTGGGCAATACAACAATATACATAGACCGCCATCCAACTACATCTATGAATAGTAGTCCACCATTGGGTTATCATCCGAACCCCCTCTAGTATTAACTTGCAAGCAACAGACAACTGCTTTAAGAAAACTGTGTGAGGTAAACAATCCACTTGTTCTATGAACAAGAGACCGTTGTGTTTTCCCTAGTAGCAACAACACATCTACAACCGAAGAGATTTTTGTCACTTCCCTTGGAAACTAGAGGCATGAACCCACTATCGAGCATAAATAACCCCTCTTGGAGTCACTAGCTACTACTTGGCCAAGATAGCTACTAACAACGGAGAGCATGCAAGATCACAAACAACACAGACATGACGGAATCATAAAGACAAAACCATTAATCAATTTGGCATAGTAATCTCAATATCCATCGGATCCTGCAAACAAAACATGCATGATTACAAATAGATTAGATCTTGATCATGAACGGAGCTCACAAGATCTATACATGAAAGAATAAGGAGGAGATACAACCATCTAGCTACTACATGGACCCATAGTCCAAGGTGGAACTACTAATGCATCATACCGGAGAAGAAGGCCTCCGAGATGATTTCCCCTCCGGCAGGGTGCCGGGAAGAACTTCAGATCCCCCCGATCTAGGGACGATGGTGGTGGTTCCTACAGACGGTTTCGTGGAGTTTTGATTGGGTGCCTAGGGTTTCTCCATCGGGGGCTTCTTATAGGCGAGGAGTCAAGGCAGGGGGTGCCCGGGGGGCCCACACCCTGCCCAGGCATGGGCCAGGCTTTGCCGCGCCTAGGGGGGTGTGGCCACCCCGTGGCACCTCCGTCTTGTCTTCTGGATTCGTGTCACCCACGGTAAAATATTGACTTTGGCTTTTGTCCCGTCCAATTTCGAGAATATTGATTTTCTACCTTTCTAGAACCAAAAATAGAAGAAAACAGGCAACAGCCACTGTGGCAACTTGTTAATAGGTTAGTCCCAGAAAAGATATAAAAACACCTCAAAGTGTATACAAAGCAAAGCAAAGTAGATACTAAACAAGCATGGAACATCAAAAATTATAGATACATTTCCGACGTATCATTCTTCATCATGCCAGCCTCCGGTATGAAGCGTGAGTAGTTCCACCTTGGACTACGGGTCTATGTATTAGGTAGATGGTTGTATCTCCTCCTTGTGCTTTCATGTCTAGATCTTGTGAGCTCCGTTCATGATCAAGATCTCATGTATTTGTAATCATGCATGTTGTATTTGCGGGGATCCGATGGATATTGAGATTACTATGGCAGATTGATTAATGGTTTTGTCTTATTCATTCTATCATGTCTGTGTTGTTTGTCATCTTGCATGCTCTCTGTTGTTAGTAGCTATCTTGGCCAAGTACTTGCTAGTGACTCCATGAGGGGGTATTTATGCTCGATAGTGGGTTCATGCCTCTATTTAAACAAGGGAAGTGACAGAAATCTCTAAGGTTGTAGATGTGTTGTTTCCACTAGGGAGAAAACAATGGTCTCTTGTTCATGGAACAAGAGGATTGTTTACCTTACACACTTTTCTTAAAGCAGTTGTCTGTTGCTTGCAACTTATTACTGGAGGGGGTTTGGATGATAACCCAAAGGTGGACTTCTAGTCATAGATGCAGTTGGATGGCGGTCTATGTATATTGTTGTATTGCCCAATCGAATCTCATAGGATCTTTATATCTAGTATTGCATTGTTATGCCTTGCTAAAACCTGTCAATTGAGCTTTTGTAATTTGTTTACCCAGCATACTATGTTTTTTCATCTAAGGAGAGCACCTCTAGTTAACTATGGACCCTGGTCCAATCTTTACCATTGATACATCTTCCACTGTTATTGTTTACTCGTAGCAAACCACTTTCACCTTCCACACCATACAATTAATCCTTTGTTACAGCAACCAGTGAGATTGACAACATCACTGTTAGTTGGGGCAAAGTCTTGAGTTTGTGTTGTGCATGTTTCCATGTTGCTTGCAACACATTTGAGACGTTTCCTTCCTCCTACTGGTTCGGTAACCTCGGTTTATTACTAAGGGAAAACTTGTTGCCGTGCTGCATCATACCATGCTCTTGGGGTTTCCTGATGAAGCTCTCCATGTTGACGCAGTGCCATCACTAATCATGGTGGAAACTTGCATCATAACCATAATGAGCAATCTATGAAGATTTCTTCTTATAAAAAAAGAGAGACATATTGAAAAGAGGAAAGAGAGAAAAAAGCACTATTTTCCCATGGTAAATAAGAAGATTGTTGAGATGCTCATTGTCTGCTTGCCTTGTCATTTTTATTATGGGATAGCTCTTGTATCATGTGCAAGGGGTACCCCGTTGGCAGTTCTCTATGATACGCATGTATTTACTATGACAAGAACTTACCAGTAACTAAAGTTGAGTAGCATGAGGAGCGGCCCTCGTACTCAAGGGACATGCGATTTCCAGTTTATGGTATGTCAAGCATATAACTCATATTGGACCTCACTTTCACCTTAACCATCTAAAGATGCCTATGATAGGGGCAATGACAGCTCAAAGCTAATGAGTACCATACTTTCAGCATTTGGAAGCCTTTCAAACTTTTCAAATCCTCTTCACTTCCTTGTTGAGTCACCATTTACTGTATGACCACCTTATTAAGAGCATAGTGTCATTCTTAGTGTAATGTGCTTGTCTCAAAACTTGGTTAATTATGTCATAACTTTGATGCTTGTATCTTTGATATGTTTACTTCTAGTCTTCACTTGAACTTCAGAGGTGCCTTGGCATTTATGTTGTGCTCTACAAACAAAGGCAAGCGATATACCACTCTATCATACCTTTTTATGAGCATTGCAATATTGCTTATGTTTATGTTTCATGCTACTTATTATTACTGAGTTGGAATATCTTCATAGCTTAAAATGAAAATTAAGTAGACTTAGTTGCATACTCTGTATTATGAATTGTCTAAGTATCTACTCATGTGCTGAGAATATATACATCATATGAAGCAAATGTTTTTGTGAAATTTCTTTTGTCACACTCGGTTTTCAACTGATTTGCTTGAAGACAAGCAATAAGCTAACCTTGGGGGGAGTTAATACGTCCAAAACATATCTACTTTCCCAAACACTTTTCCTATTGTTGCTCTGAAACTTGTGTGATTTGGATAGAACTAACACGGATTGACGTTGTTTTCAGCAGAATTACCTTGGTGTCTAGTTTTTGTGCAAAAATCAACTATCAGGAAACATCCCGGAAAATATGCCAAAAATCCTATTTCACGAGAAGACTCGCGGAGCCAGAAGATGAGACAGAGTGGGTCTCCGAGGGGCCCACACCCCTTGGCCGCGCCGGCCAGTCCTGGCCGCGCCAGCGAGGGGTGTCGCCGCCTCGGGCACCCCCTCGGCCTCCCTCATCGCATATAAGTTTCCTCTTGACCTAAAAACTAAGGGAGGTTCGACGTTTTTCTAGAAAGAGTTCCGTTGCGCTGCCACCACCAGAAACCGCGATTCGGAACCAGAAACTCTGTTCTGGCGCCCTGCCGGGACGGGGAATTTGGAGAGGATCATCTCCATCATCATCAACGCCTTTGCATCAACCATCCATGTTTCCCCCATCCATGAGTGAGTAATCCCCCGCTGTAGGATATGCGGATGGTAGGGATTGGATGAGTTCTATCATGTAATCGAATAAGATTGTTAGGGCATGGTGTCTAGTATCTCTATTAGTGCTATTTGACTTTGTTGCAACTTGTTGTGATTAATGCTTATCACTAGGGCCCGAGTGCCATGATCTCGGATATGAACTTATTATTGATTCATGATGATAGTATTGTTTGTGATCTTATCTACAAGTTGTGTGCACATATCATTATCCGGATCCAAAGGCCCCGAAGTGAAAGAAATTGGGACAGCCAGAGGGAATGGTTGTGATGTGAGGATCACGTGTGTTCACGGAATGTTAATGCTTTGCTCCGGTGCTCTATTAAAAGGAGTACATTAATTGCCAGTAGATTCCCTCGAGGCCCCGCTAAAACGAGCTGGCAGGACAAAAGATGTTGTACAAGTTCTCATTGCGAGCACGTATGACTATATATGGAACATATTTCTATGATTGTTTAGTACTTGGATGCTTTATCTTATTTATCTGCAATTGTCCTAGATCTTGAAGTTACATGAATAGTCTCGTCGATGCAACGCTCGTCCATCCATCGCTATGCCTACCGCACTCATATCCTACTGTTTGCTACTATTGTTACTATTGCCTTTGTTTTGCTGCTGTTGCTGTTACTTTGCTATTGCTACTACAAAACTGTTGCTACTTATAAACTACTATGAGCAAGACTATTTCCAGGTGCAGCTGAATTGACAACTCAGTTGTTAAGGCTTATAAGTATACTTTGGATCCCCTTGTGTCGAATCAATAAATTGGGTAGTACTACCCTTGAAGACTGTTGCGATCCCCTATACTTGTGAGTCATCAAGGAGCTGGAAGGATTTATTTTCAAAGAGATCGTAGACAATGCCAGAGATTTTAGTGTAAATAGGCGCTACTGATCTCCATATAATCGAACAGACGGGCTCTAGTCCCGATAATTGTGATCTCCATGCAACTATCAAAATTGTATATATTTGTATGCTCGATATTGTAATACAAGTTATCTTATATATGCATGAATGTGTATGATATTTTGTGGCATAGAAATATTTAAAAACTATGTTGAAATGAAAAAGAAATAAATAAAACAATACAAAATGAATGCTCTGCCGCGGCAGAGAAAGGGCACAAAATGCTGCCGCGGCAGAGAACCCCTAGTCTGAGGGAATGCTCTGCGGTGGCAGAGAAAGGGCACAAAATGCTGCCGTGGAAAAGAACCAATAGTCCCAATCCTTAAAACCAATCGGGACTAGTGGGGGTGCACCCGGAGCACATCGCGGCGGCTATGTGGATAGCCATTAGTCCCGACTGGTGACTTGGCCGGGACTAGTGGTTGGGCCTCTAGTCCTGCTTGGTTAGTCACGGTTCTGAAACCTGGACTAGAGGCCCTTACGGACCGGGAATGGAGGCCCTGTTTCCACTAGTGGATCCCGAATAGGTTCTGACCCACCCGGTCCATTTTCAAGGGGTCTTTGGATTTTCCCTAAGTGAAGGAGAGCCATGTGAGGATCTGCACGAGGCAAGCTCTCCATGCCACATGGGGCCATGTCCGTGTCGAAATCAACTCTCCCAGGTATGGACCTATGCAGGCCCTTAGTGTATAATTGTCAGCCTTCAAATGATGCAATTACGGCTCTCAGTTATCATTTCGTGCGCAATCCCTTGCTATATGACCATGCCAGTGACTCCTTAACGTGACTCTAGGTGAGCTGTCCTCGTAGCCTAATGTATGCATGCGCATATAAGCACATGAAGCCTCCCCCAGGGATGTCGGAGCTGCAACATGCAACTCCTTCTTCTACCTCTCAACCTACCAATCTCCCTTCTTGTCTCTCATGAGTACACCTCACCCAAGTAGAAAACTATATTTGCGTTTTTGCTCCCATAAGTACACATGCGCTACACTTTTCCTCTTACTCATTAATCAACAAACAATGTACAATGTTGTAAATCGGCAGCACACACAGGTTAACCTCATGCCCTGCACTCACCAATACTGGAAAACAGGTCTTCGGTTCGATCTGCACAAAGTCAGTAGTCCCGGCCTGTCACGAACCGCAACTAGTGCTAGCACTAGTCCCGGGCCGTGCTGCCTCCAACGGCTAGTAATCGCGATAGCCACTAGTCCCGGGCCGGACCAGACCTCTAGTCCCGGTCCGTAATACGGACCGGGACTAGTAACCTGGAGCGGGCCAGCTTCTCATTTCGGGGACTATTAGTCCCGGGTCGTATGACGACCCGGGACTAGTTGTCCCTTAGTATATATACAGCTTCGTGTCCACCTGCCCTAGCCATATGGGGGCCATTTTACTCAAAGAAGCAAGCCGAGTTCATGCCATTTTTTTCTCAAGTTTGTCAAGATTTTGTTTGCAACCCCTAAATCCAAAGTTTTAAAAGGTTAGAACTTCATTCTTCATCTCTTATTGCTACTTTAGCTCTATAACGCTCTACAAGTATAGAGATATGGATCAATGCATGCATGTTCTAGAAGTATAAGGATTTTGATATGTGTAATTTTTTTTGATTAGGCACATAGTTACTAAAAATTGAAATGTGTAATTTTAGATTTTTAGAGCTTAGAATGGAATGAGGTTTTCACTAATAGAACAATAATCAAAAACTCCACATTTATCATGTTGATTGTTTTCTCCAATTCACAAATTGGTGCATGTAAATTTTTCAAAATTCAAAATTAATGCTCTAGAAGCTCTCATTATAACTTGTAATAAATTTATCATGTTGTGCAATGGTTTTTGATATACTTTTACTATAATGAAGATGGTCCGGGAATGGATGTACGATACTAACCGATGCTCTGGCAAGTTCATTAATGGACGTGCATGAATTCATCTGTGTTGCTGATGCAAACAAGTGCAATAGTTTTGTATTATGTCCATGTAGTGGATGTAGGAATCGGAAGGATTACTCTGACTCAAAAACCCTTCACAGCCACCTATTGAAGTCCGTCTTCATGCCCAGTTATAATTGTTGGACCAATTATGGAGAGAGAGAGGGGTTATAATGGAAGACAATGAAAAAGAGGAGGAGGATGGCAACTATCATGGTTTTCTAGAGTACAGAGATACTTCCATGGGGGATGCTGAAGGGGAAGCTGAAGAAGATACACATGATGAACCAGCTAATGATCTTGGTCGGACCATTGCCGATGCACGAAGAGATTGTGAAAATGAAAAGGAGAGGGAGAAGTTCAATCACATGTTAGAGGATCACAAAAAGTTGTTGTACCCAAATTGAGAAAATGGTCTGAAAAAGCTGGGCAACACACTGGAATTGCTGCAATGGAAGGCAGAGTGTGCTATACCTGACTCCTCATTTGAAAAGTTGCTGAAAATGATGAAGAATATGCTTCAAAAACATAACGTATTGCCCGCCAGTATGTACGAAGCAAAAAAGGTTGTCTGCCCTCTAGGTTTGGAGGTTCATAAGAGACATGCATGCCCTAATGACTACATCCTATACTGCAGTGAGGAGTACGATAATTTGGATGCATGCCCGGTATGCACTGCACTTTGGTATAAGATCACACAAGATGAACCTGGTGACATGGAGGGCGAGCTTCCCAGAAGAGGGTTCCTGCCAAGGTGATGTGGTATGCTCCTATAATACCACGGTTGAAATGTTTATTTAGAAACAAAGAGAACACCAAGTTGTTGAGATGGCATAAAGAGGAATGTAAGTCAGGCGAGATGTTGAGACACCCCGCTGATGCGTCGCAATGGAGAAAAATCGATAGAAAGTACCCGGACATTGCAGATAACGCAAGGAGTTTAAGGTTTGGTCTAAGTATTGATGGCATGAATCCTTTTGGGGAGCAGAGATCCAGTCACAGCACCTGGCCCGTGACTCTATGGATCTATAACCTTCCTCCTTGGTTGTGCATGAACCGGAAGTTCATTATGATGCCAGTGTTGATACAAGGTCCGAAGCAACCAGGCAACGACATTGATGTGTACCTAAGGACATTAGTTGAAGAACTTTTACAGTTGTGGCACGAACCCGGCATATGCGTGTGGGATGAGCAAAAGCAGGAAGAATTTAACCTCCGAGCATTGCTTTTAACAATCAATGATTGGCCTGCTCTTAGTAACCTTTCAGGACAGTCAAACAAGGGATACAATTCATTCACGCACTATTTAGATGAGACTGGAAGTATATATTTGGATCATTGTAAGAAGAATGTGTACAATGGGCATCATCGATTTCTTTTGGCCTAGAAGCCCTTAAGAAAGAAAGGCAAACATGTCAACGGTCAGGCATGTCACTAGACGAAGCCTAAGGAGCGTACTGGTGCTGATATATTTGATATGGTCAAAGATTTGGGTAAAATAGTAACCTTTCGAAAGAGTCCTGGCGGAAAATCTGTTCCAAAGGACGTTGATGGACATGCACCCATGTGGAAGAAGAAATCTATATTTTGGGAGCTACCATATTGGAAATTCTTAGAGGTCCGCTCTGCGATCGATGTGATGCATGTGACAAAGAATCTTTGCTTGAACGTGCTAGGCTTCTTGGGCATGTATGGGAAGACAAAAGATACACCGGAAGCACGAAAGGACCATCAACGTATGAAAGACACAGATGGCCTGCATCCAGAATGGTTTCAAGGTCATGCCAGCTACGCTCTTACCAAACAAGAGAAGAAAATATTTTTTGAATGCCTGATCAGTATTAAGGCTCCGTCTGGCTTCTCGTCGAATATAAAGGGAATAATAAATATGGCAGAAAAAAGTTCCAAAACTTAAAGTCTCATGAATGCCATGTGATTATGATGCAAATGCTTCCGATTACATTGAGGGGGATTATATCGGATAATGTTCGAGTACCCATTGTGAAGATATGTGCATTCCTCAATGCAATATCTCAGAAGATAATCAATCCTAAAGATCTACCATGGTTACAGAATGAAGTGGTACAATGTCTTATCAGTTTTGATTTGGTGTTCCGACCATCCTTCTTCAATATTATGATGCACATACTGGTTCACCTAGTCGAAGAGATTTCATTCTCGGTCCTGTATTTCTACACAATATGTTTCCCTTTGAGAGGTTCATGGGAATCTTAAAGAAATATTTTCATAACCGTGCTAGGCCAGAAGGAAGCATATCTAAGGGCTATGGAAGCATATCTAAGGGGTATGGAACAGGGAAGAAAATGGATAAAGGAGTAATTAATTACTTATTGTCACGAAAGTTGCCGATCTAGTGCGATAATATGATTGAAATTACCTCTGGAGCATCTCTCTAAAGTCTGCCCATAGCTCTTTTTCTTTTCGCAATGAGTCCATGACAAGGACTTTTCCTGAGTCGGGTTGAATGACTAGCAGAATAAAGTGGAACCTACGCACGCATAACTCATCATCAATTACACTTAACATCGAGTAAGCCGAAACAAAATGTGTACAAGAGAGAGGGTAACAGTACTCACGAGAAGTTGTAAGGCAATAGTATTTCCCTTTTGGTTTGTTGTCTCAGTAAAGACTTTAGCAAGTAATCTTCTGTTTGCCCGGGTTTATCTCTTACCACTTCTTCATGAACTCTATTTGGGTCAACGAACCCAATGTCAAAAGGGCCTCCTTTCATGCATTCCATAACCTTTTTCCTGCATAATAGTATATACATATATGGTGAGCATATATATATATACATGCAATTAATGAAGTGAATGAGATGAGATAAAAATTACAGAAATAGTACTTACACACAATAAAGGCTGATGGCAGATTTGTCGAGTTCCTTCTGATTGAATAGAAAATGCAAGTCTTGAATGTTGAAGTCGATTGCGTCGTCTCCGCACAAGAAAATCTGATCTCTTATATGCGCCGTGATCCATTCTACCTTTCTCGTCTTGCAGAAATGAAGGTACCACTTGTGCAATTTTCGCATCTTTGTTGGTAGATTCTTGAGCTCCTCTTTCTTGACGAGATTCTTCCCATACTTCCATGGCTGTATGGGGTTGGCATCGCATTTGGGCAAGTTGTCTCCCATGACGTTCAAGTATGCAATGCAAGTCATCCCCATCTCATTGGCCTTTCTTTGTAGCTCTGCCTCGTAATCATTTACGGGAGGAGCGTCTCGTGTGTCGAACATTTGGAGCGGGGCACATGATTGGTTTTCCTACTCTCCGAGCATGGGAACTGTTTTCTGGGGTGCCTCACGACTGCTACTTTCAGTCTCCCTACGGCGCCTTGCATCCGCCTTCAAAATCTGGCGCTCGTAGTCCGGCACAAGTGGGGTTTCAGGTTTCAAAAGATTATTGTAAAACTTCTCCACCACCGCCGGATCTATTTTCTCCTTTGGCTCGGCCCGTCTAGGTGCAAAGAATTTCTTGACCTGTTCTTCCGAGATCCTATTGGTCTCCTCGTCGCTGCGATTCCACGGTAAAACCGGCAATGGCTTGGCGGAAGGCTACGGGACGTAGTTTTTTGAACTCTTTGGCGTACGGTTTCCTGCAGATTTCTTTGTGGCAGTGCTACTGATGCTCCTCGTGGCAGTGCTCTTCCGCTTACGCTGAGGAGATGGATGAAGCACCGGCGATGGCTGACGGGCTGGAGATGGCTGCCGCGCAGGAGATGGCTGACGGGCCGGAGATGGCTGCCGCGCAGGAGATGGCTGACGGGCCGGAGATGGCTGCCGCGCAGGAGATGGCTGACGGGCCGGAGATGGCTGCCGTGCCGGAGATGGCTGCCGCGCAGGAGATAGCTGAAGCGGCTCAGACTGCTGACGCTGCGGAGACGGCGGGGGTGCCAGTGACCTCTAATTTGGAAGCACAATGTGTTCCTTCTTCCAAAGAATGGTTGTTTTCACTGCAAATTTGAGTTGAGTTTCCCCTTCACCTGTAGCATGGTCAAGCTGTGCTTCCTCATATTCCTTCACAACCTCATCCACCCCGACAATAGCATAGCCATCTGGAATCGGTCGGCAGTGGTAAGTTCCACCAGCTACAGGAGGTAAGGCATAGCTAGCCGACAACCACCTTAATGGATAAGCCCATTAATCTCACATGCAGCTCAGCGTGTTCGCTCTCCGTGATCTCATCCACGGGGTATCGAGGACCCGTCATTTCAAGCGTGGGTTGCACGTTCTCCGTGGAAGCCACACTGCTTTTCCGTGCAGAGTCTGGGCCGCGGGCAGCTTCCAATGCAGGCTCTTCGTGCCGCTGAGATGGGCCGGTAGCTTGATGGCTCTGTTGTGCATTCACTTGCGCCTGCAGCGCCGCAAGTGCATGTTCTATCTGTGTCATCCTCTCTGTACGCTCTTTTTCTTTTCTGCCGCGCCATCTGTAAGAGTCGCTCCAGTCGGCAAACCCATCCTTCCATGTCATACCCCCTGTGCCTCGTGCATGTCCAGGGTGTTCTTTTTTACCGATGGCGCGTGTGAGCTGGTCATTCTCTCTGTCGGGATGGAAGGTCTTGGCGGATGTTTCCTCGTATGCCGTGATGAGTTCAGTGACGGGTTTGGCAAGGATGGTTGGGAAGATACACAATCCTGTTTCTGGGTCCAACCTTGCCCCGATTCCGTAGAACCAAGTCTTTGCACGTAGGCCCCACCCATCTGTCTGGGGTGTGATCCCTCTCTCGCGCAGGGCCTTCTCAGCTTCCTCCCACTTAGGCCTCTGAGATATGTAGCCACCTGACCCCGTCCTCTGGTGATATTCCTTCTTCAGGGCATTAAGCGTATTGGTTTCTGACCTCTTTTTAGCTATAACACTTTTTTTATATGTCTCAAATTCGGGCCAGTGAGGTCTTATCTTCGCATAATATGCGTCTTCGAAATTTGGAGTCTCGCCGGATTTGATAAATTTGTTCAATTTTGTCTTCCAGTTGCGGAAAGCCTCGGCCATCTTCTTTAGAGTCCACTCTTTGACCTTTTCCTTTATAACCGGGTTGTTTTCATCCTCCTCTGGCGGAAGGGTGAAATTTACCAACAACGAATTCCAAAGCGTTTCTTTGGATCTGTCATCGACAAAGGTACCGTCGCCCTTCTTTGGCTTATTCCAATTTTCAATTGTGATTGGGATTTGGTCCCTAACAAGAACTCCAGCCTGACGTACAAATTTGTCTGCGGCCTTCTTGGGCTCCATCGGCCTGCCATCAACACGGACTGCTTCGATCGTGAACTTTGCACGATCTTTCAACCGCTGGCTCGCGCCTCGCTTGCTCTTTTTCGTAGAAGAAGATGGTTGCTGGCTGGTCGATCCAGAGGGCTAAAAGAAGAAAGAAGCGTTAATTAATACATGTAGAAGAAGATTGTTTGTGGAAGTCAGCAGAGGCTTAATCAATGCATATACCTCGCCGGATTTTGTAACCATTAAATTGCGTTCACCGGAGTCTTCATCTTCTCCATGACTAGTACTTGAGCTGTCGTCATCATGTCCCTCCAAGTTCAGATATTGTGAGGTGTCCTCATCAATAATGTTCTCCATTATTTCTTCTTCTTCAAGGTTTCTACTAAGTGGATCCATAGTTTCTAAAACAATAATATTATCTAGAGTAAGAGTGTAAACATTCAAGTGGACTTGGATTCATAGACAAATATACATATTATTTATACAAAAATACACAAATGAAATTAAAACCCTAAGGATGCTTGATCATTTTAAACGAGTTCCGAGGGGTCCAAACCCTAATTCGGAGAAATCCCGGATGCATATGAGAGGGGCTAGCTACAGTGGCTGACCGGAGGCTGGCGGCGTTGGAGAGCGACCTAGGGAGCGCGAGGTAGCGTGATGCGGCCTACCTAAAACGGGCGCTGTTCATAACCTTAATTAACTTAGGACGTAGGTAAATTAACTTGAATCTTTCTCGGTAACTCTTTCATAACCTTAATGTGCTCATTTTGATTTGTCATGTAGAATCATGTTCCTCCATCATTAACTATGGAGCATTATTTGGCGGCTTTACTGCAGATAATCTGTGTGCTCATTTTGATTTGTCAAATCTAAAGCTAGTGAAAAAGTCGTCGTACAAAAATTGAGAGAAAGGTCCTAGGAACATAAGTTATCTCATGAGGAACCGTTCACGCAAAAAGCAAGGAATTTGACCAGAAACCGTAAAAGTAAGACGCGGTTGATGCTTTGTTCGTCGCCATTAATAACCGCGTTAATCCTTGCGAGTAAGGGCTAATTCCTTGGCAGTATTTAATTTGGGCTGCACGAATCTTGAGTGACGACGACGGTGGAGGTTTGGTCTGACCGTGATGAGGTGGCCGCGCGGACCAAGTGTGTATATAAGCGATTGTCGTCGCTGCTTTGCTAGCTGCGACCATGTCCAGGGACAGCGTGCTGATCGACGCCTCCATGGCCGTGCTCGTCGTTCTCTCCCTCGTCGCCTACTTCTGCTCCAACCGCCGCCAGCCGGCGGTGCACGCCTCGTCGTCGCAGCGGAGCATGGCCGACGACGTGGAGCTCGGTCGCCCCCGGACGTGCGCCGCCGGGATCGAGGAGGCCGTCCTGTCCGCGTTCTAACCGCCGCTCTCCAGCCGAACCGCGACCACGAACCGCCGCTCTCCACCCGAACCGCGACCACGAACCGCCGCTCTCCACCCGAACCGCGACCACGACGGAGAGCGACAGGATGGGCGCGTCGTGCGCACCCACCCGAACCGCTCGGTGCCGCGGCGGCGTGCGCACCCACCCGACAGAGGCTGCAACGGCGGCCGGACAGAGGCGGCCGGCGACGTGGCAGAGCGCATCCTGCAAAGGGGGGCCCCGGCGACGAAACAGAGAAGGGGAGGAAACAGAGGGCGGTCCGCTAGCTCACCACGGCGCCGGCGTCGTCGTCGGCTGTGGCGCGCGCGCGGTGGCGGTCGTCGGCTTCGGTGGCGCGCGCGCGGTGGCGGTGGCGGTCGTCGGCTTCGGTGGCGCACGCGCGGTGGCGGTGGCGCGCACGCGGTGGCGAGGGCGGCGACTGCGAGGGCTTCGGGGCTCTGGCGGCGGTGGCGCGATCTGGCTCTGGGGGAAGAAAGGAGCGAAGGGGCGCATTTAATGTCTGGAACCGGTGTTAAAGGGGGGGCATTTATTTCATGCATTAAAGGGGCTTTTTTAATTCAAAAAATATGATATGAATTTAGAAAATTCATATCTTTTTCATTTCAACTCAGAAAAATATGAATAATATATCATAATTTTCAGAAAAATAATATCTATCCATTCATGTAAATCATTTTATATTTACTTCACATGAAATTTTTTAAAATAATTAAAACACTTACATATAAATTTTGATTATTCAATTCAAACAAAAATAAATTGTTAAATCCTAAAACTTTGAACATAAGAAATATTAAGCATCTAAAAAATGATTTTTATTAGATCAAATCATATTTTCATGCCGCATCTTTTGTATTAACATTTTTGAATTGATTGGATATTTAAATGTCGCATCTTTTGTATCTCACCAAGCCTCGCTCAACTTGCATTGTTTTTTGATAAAATAGCATATTGTGAACCTAAAAATGTGTTGGTGGTTTTTTGAATTAGCCATTTGGTGGTTGCTTCACAAAACCGTCCGTTTTTTATGCTCGGAAAATGGAAAATGCCTTTTTGGTGCGATAAAAAGAAAAACTCCTTTTGCAAACTATGCCTTGATTCTAGCCATAACATTGGTCATCTGACCCGAAAGCCAAGAAACCTCGAATGAGATAGGTCATTTTGAGACAGTTACATAAAGCCGAACTGGAACTGAAAATTAAGATACATAAAAGAACTGAAAATTAAGATACATGGCCAGATTAAGTAACAATCGGCCGAACTTGTTTCGGAATGTTGGAGTGATTCAGTCATGCTCCTGCCTACACCTGTAATACTCGCCACTGTAGTCGTCGGACTCGCCGCCGCCATCATCGCTGTCGTCGTCGGGGTCGCCGTAATTGAACCTCTGGAGAGTATGCATGGGCTGGACTTGAGGGTAGCGCGTGGGCTGGACTTGAGGGTAGCGCAGACGGGGGTTAGAGTCGGCGGCAGTGTCATAGGCCATGACGCTCTGGAGAGTCCGACCGCGCCACCATAGCCGACGGCCAGCCTCGTTGAAGTTAGGAGGAGGTGGGCCGTCCTCCTCGTGCCTGGCGAGCGCCCTCTCATGCCGATCCACGAAGAAGGCTTCCCAAGTAGGGAAATAGTCGGGATGCCATCTGGGATTCCTCCGCTGCTCCGGCGTGAGCTCGAAGTAGTAGTGGTTCGTGATGGCCATCCGGCGCGCCACACCTAGCGGGACAGGAGGAACCGGCACGCCTCCGACGCTCAGCATCCAGCCGACGGGGACACAGTAGCCCGGCGGGCAGGGGTAGTTCGAGGCGCAAAGCGCCTCCGCCTCCCTGGGGGTTAGTGCTACGGTGGAAGCCATGGGAAAGAGTGATGAGGTTGCAGATATGAGTCTAGAGATGTGCAATGACAATGGAGGCCAACCCCCTACATATATATATAGTGAACTAGCGGGAAGAACTGGAGGGAAGAACTGGCGGGAAGAAAAATGGCGGGATGAACCTTTAGTCCCGGTTGGAGACACCAACCGGGACTAAAGATGAACCTTTAGTCCCGGTTGGAGACACCAACCGGGACAAAACACGAGTCATCACTAATAATAGGGGTGAGTGCATGTCGACATTATGTCGTGCGGCGTGTACCTTGTCCCGGATGGTGTCACCAACCGGGACTAAAGATGAACCTTTAGTCCCGGTTGGAGACACCAACCGGGACTAAAGATGAACCTTTAGTCCCGGTTGTAGACACCATCCGGCACAAAACACGAGTCAGCACTAATAATAGGGGTGAGTGTCGACATTATTTTGTAAGTGTCAACACTATGTCGAGCTGCTTGTACTATAAATAGGCATCCTTGTGAGTCCAGTCCTCCAGCCAGTTTGAGGCAGGGACACCACTACGGCCAGTTTCAGGGAGATGCCGACGGAGCCCAGTCCTCCGGCATCTCCGAGAAACTGGTCATAGAGGCACTCCCTAATATGTGAAATTAGTTAGCTTCCTGGTGTATTGATCTAGTTAGAGAAGTTACAAAGCTGCAAGATGGTTTTCGAGAGCAGGGACACCACTACGGCCAGTTTCAGGGAGATGCCGACGGAGCCTAGTCCTCCGGCATCTCCAAGAAACTGGTCATAGAGGCACTCCCTAATATGTGACCGCGCGCGTTTGGAGATCAGATCTTAATGGTAAGTACGAATCGGGACAACTTCTTCTCATAGTCCCGGTCCATCCACAAAACATGACTAACACTCAAGACATGTATTAATATTAAAAACATGAACTAGAGTTACATAATATGAGCATGAACTTCTTGGCATATGCCCTTCCTTATGATCGCTTCAGACGTAACCATGGAGCATCTTCTTTACTTAACGGAATGCTTGGGTCAGTTTTCACTGTGAAGGGCGGAATTTCATCAAACTTATTATAATCTTCTGACATGTCTGTCTTGTCCTCGATTCCCACGATGTTTCTTTTCCCTGAAAGAACTATGTGACGCTTTGGCTCATCATATGATGTATTCGTTTGCATATTTTTTCTTTTTTTGGTCTGGAGGACATGTCCTTCACATAGAAAACCTGAGCCACATCATTGGCTAGGACGAATGGTTCGTCTAAGTTCTTCATAAGATTGTTGAGATCCACCGTTGTCATTCCGTACTTCTTGTCTACCTCAACCCCTCCTCCTGTTAGCTTGACCCATTTGCATCGAAACAAGGGGACCTTAAAATTAGCTCCATAGTCAAGTTCCCATATCTCCTCTATGAACCCATAATACGTGGTCTTTTGCCAATTGTCTTCTGCTGCATCGAAGCGGACACCACTGTTTTGGTTGGTGCTCTTTTTATCTTGGCCTATCGTGTAAAATGTATTCCCATTTATCTTGTACCCTTGGAAAGTACATACAGTCGAAGACGGTGTCCTGGCCAACAAGTACAGCTGATCCCCAACAGTGGTGTTATTCGTGAGAAGTATTTGCAGCCAGCCGCCAAAACTCGCCATGTGTTCACTTATAATCCATTCATCAGACTGCCCCGGGTGTTTGAGGCGTATTAAATTCTTGTGTTCATTGATATACGGGGCAACCAAGATAGATCTTTGTAAAACCGTGTAGTGTGCTTGATTGAGAGAATGCCCGTCCCTACATATCATTGCTTTACATCCTAGGGTGCCTTTTCCACGCAGTCTCCCCTCATGTCGTCATTCTGGAACACCAATCGCCTTAAGGTCAGGAATAAAATCAACACAGAACTCAATGACCTCCTCTGTTACATAGCCCTTGGAGATGCTTCCTTCTGGCCTAGCACGGTTATGAACATATTTCTTTAAGACTCCCATGTACCTCTCAAAGGGGAACATATTGTGTAGAAATACAGGACCGAGAATGGCAATCTCTTCTACTAGGTGAACCAGGAGATGCGTCATAATATTGAAGAAGGATGGTGGGAACACCAACTCAAAGCTGACAAGACATTGGGCCACATCTGTTTGTAACCCTGGTAGGCTTTCTGGATCGATTACCTTCTGAGATATTGCATTGAGGAATGCACATAGCTTCACAATAGGTACTCGAACATTTTCAGGTAGAAGCCCCCTCAATGCAATCGGAAGCAATTGTGTCATAATCACGTGGCAGTCATGAGACTTCAGGTTTTGGAATTTTTTCTCTGCCATATTTATTATTCCCTTTATATTCGACGAGAAGCCAGACGGGACCTTGATACTGCTCAGACATTCAAAAAAGATTTCCTTCTCTGCTTTGGTAAGAGCGTAGCTGGCAGGAGTTAAGTGGCATCGTTTACCCTTCTCGTTCTCAGGATGCATAGGCTCTTCAGGGGCCTTCAGACGTTGCTGGTCCTGTCGTGCTTCCGGTGTATCTTTTGTCTTCCCATACACTCCTAGAAAGCCTAGCAGGTTCACGCAAACATTCTTCGTCATGTGCATCACGTCGATTGAAGAGCGGACCTCTAAGACTTTCCAATAGGGTAGGTCCCAAAATATAGATTGCTTCTTCCACATGGGCGCGTGTCCGGCATCGTCATTCGGAACAGATAGACTGCCAGGACCTTTTCCAAAGATTACTTCTAGGTCCTTGACCATACCAAATACCTCCTCACCGGTACAGAGGACAGGCTTCCTCCGGGGTTCTGCCAGACGTTTGAAATGCTTGCCTTTCTTTCTTACTGGATGCAGGTTCGGAAGAAATCGGCGATACCCTAGGTACACAACCTTCTTACATTTGTCCAAATATACACTTTCAGTATCATCTAAATAGTGTGTGCATGCATTGTATCCCTTGTTTGTCTGCCCTGAAATGTTACTAAGAGCAGGCCAATCATTGATGGTTACGAAAAGCAATGCTCGTAGGTCAAATGGCTACCCTTTGTGCTCATCCCACATACGTACACCTGGTTTGGCCCACAGCTATAAAAGTTCTTCAACTAATGGCCTTAGGTACACATCAATGTCGTTGCCGGGTTGCCTCGGGCCTTGGATGAGCACTGGCATCATAATGAACTTCCTCTTCATACACAACCAAGGAGGAAGGTTATAGATACATAGGGTCACAGGCCAGGTGCTGTGACTGCAGCTCTGCTCACCAAAAGGATTCATGCCGTCTGTACTTAGACCAAACCTTAAGTTCCTTGTGTCACGTGCGAAGTCCGGGTACTCTCGCTCGACTTTTCTCCACTGTGACCCATCAGTGGGGTGTCTCAACATCGCGTCTTTCTTACGGTCTTCCATGTGCCATCGCAATAACTTGGCATGCTCTTTATTTCTGAAGAGACGTTTTAACCGTGGTATTATAGGAGCATACCACATAACCTTGGCGGGAACCTTCTTCCTAGGGGCCTCGCCCTCAACATCGCGAGGATCGTCTCGTCTGATCTTATACCGCAGTGCAGTGCATACCGGGCATGCATCCAAATTCTCGTACTTCTCACCACGGTATAGGATGCAGTCATTAATGCAGGCATGTATCTTCTGCACGTCTAATCCTAGAGGGCAGACAACCTTCTTTGCTTGGTATGTACTGTCAGGCAACTCATTATTTCTTGGAAGAAGATTCTTCATTTTTACCAACAACTTTGAAAATGCGCTGTCAGTCACACCATTCTCTGCCTTCCATTGCAGCAAATCCAGTGTGGCACCTAGCTTTTTGTGGCCATCTTCACAAGTTGGATACAACAATGTTTTGTGATCCTTTAACATCTGCTCCAGCTTCTCCTTCTCCTTTTCAGTTTCACATTCTTCCTTTGCATGAGTAATGGCCCGACCAAGATCGTCATCAGCGGGCCCATCTGCTCCCTCTTGATCTTCATTATCTACCTCCGTTGCATTATCATCATATTCAGGATACATATTATGATAGTTTTCATCATCCTCTTCTTCTTCGTTGTCTTCCATCACAACCCCTTTTTCTCCGTGCTTGGTCCAACAATTATAGCTGGGCATGAAACCGGATCGAAGCAGGTGGGCGTGAATGGTTCTGCTATTTGAGTATTCTTTCTTGTTCTGACAGTGAACACACGGACAGCACATAAAACCATTGTGACCACGGTTTGCATTAGCCACAACGATGAAATTTTGGAGGCCCGTAATGTACTCGGAAGTGCGGCGGTCACCGTACAACCATTGCCGATTCATCTGCAGTAATATGTAGTATATATCAAAAAATAATAGGGAGATGACCATTTATATATATAGTACATCAATGACACATGAAACTATAGTTGCCGACCTCGACCGAGACGAAAAGAGCAACAAGAAAGCTTATTTTTAGCTCTCGGGCATTTCACCGAACACCTCTAGTGCATATGAAAAAAACACAAACTAGCACTCTTCACACCCTCTTGCTAGGCTCCAAAATGTGAAATAATGGAAGAGTTGGGTGTGTGTGGGCTGGGGTGGTGTCTTATATAGCCCCCCCCCTTTAACACCGGTTCATGCCACGAACCGGTGTTAAAGGGGGGGTGGTGCGCGGGCCACCAGTGCAGGGACCTTTTAACACCGGTTCGTGGCACGAACCGGTGTTAAAGGGGGGGCTCCTTTAATGCCGCAGGGGCCACGCTAGTATGGCCCCCCCTTTAACACCGGTTCGTAGAAGAACCGGTGTTAAAGCCCCTTTTCGGGATCAACAAAAGACCTTGTTTCCACTAGTGCTATAGGCAACCTAGCATTGTTAGCAACATGACGCTAGTCTCGAGTGTTTTGTTTTTCTTTCACATTTTCTTTTTGTAAATCCTTCATTTAGTAGAAATGGGCATTGCTCCCACGCGGTTCTTCCATGCATTCTAATAGTTGTATATACATATATAACTATAAGTATCAACAACACAAATGCCTTCATACACATATATTATGGAATGACAATAATATGTAAGAATTTTTACTTGAAACGATCCTCTTAACATGAGAGACAAAATCTACTTCCAGCCATCGGTATAACCATGACCTGTGATCTTCCCATAACTGTCACCCTGCAGTGTTCTCTCACTGTCAGATATTTCTTCCTTGTTAGCTAAGGCAGGTAAAACCATAGTAGATCTTCTTCTTGGGCATCATCTTAGGCTTGGTTCCCCAAAAAATTCTTGCTAATTGTTATCTCACTGTCAACAGGAGAGCTTATCTTTGCCCTTCCCCGTCCAGATCTTGTCCTAAGGCATAGTCAGAGTTAACGTGAATAAATGAGGAAGAAATGGAATGAGGAGATTAGGTACAACCATACAAGGATGGTAGATGAAAGTGTAACTTGTTTTCGCAGTGTAGAAAATTGAGATGCTGGATGTCATGCCGGGAATAGGAGGAATGTGAGTGGGATGATTGTTTATCCTGATGACTTGGTTAGGGGCTGGAGGAAGATTTTTGGTTCACGCTCGGGAAAACTAGGTTTGAAACTGCGTAGTCTCATACAACTAATAAAATTTAGAGTATATATGTGGTCACCACGCATTAATGAATTAATTATTGTTAAATACATTTTTTAGTAATTGGTCTCCATTAGATCATTTTGTTCTTATTCCATGTAAACATGATTCGATTTTTTATTTGCTAAAAATTAATTACTACAACTAATAGGTGTCAACATTTATTATTTCCTAAAAATATCTATTTATAATATCTCGCAAAAAAGAATGAAATATTGCATAATCCTTCCATTCAAATGAATAAGACGTGTAAATTTAGTCAAAATCAATGAAATCTAGGTTTGGCGTATGTTTTTGACACATATGAACATTTAAGATACAAAATCAATATCATTAGATTCACAATAAAATATACTTTCATAATGTATATATTTAATATTATTGATATCGATATTTTATTCTATATAAATTGTTAAAGTTAGTAAAGTTTAACTTTTAACTACATTTATACGTCATAACCATAGGAACATATCTAGAATATGATTTGATTGTAGAATGTTATAATAATTACCCTCCGACCCTAAAATAAATTTAAATATGTACTTAGGAAACCATGTTTAACTATAAAAACATCAAAAAAATACACGATGACTCATAAAACATCATCGTCATATATGTGTTTTGCACAAATGTTCGAGAAACTATGCTATTTCTCTTAGTACCGAAATCCCACCGTTGTTGTGCAAGTTTTCTTGTTAGCACTCACAACTAAATTATGAAGGCATGCCTACATATCATGGAACTATAGCCAAACACCATGGAACTCACAATACAAGAAATATTTTCATTCGCCACAATTTGGCCCATCAGCCATCGTAGAAGGCGTGTCTTCCGTGACGAATTTCTCGGCTCAACCGTGGCTGATTGAAAACTTTTTTTCCGGTTTCGCTCCCCTCTATTACGACGAAACCGCTAAAAACATGGTGGAAACTTGACGGACGCGTGATATAAGCAATACTTTCGGTTCCTCGCGTGATGTTGACTCGATGAAGTCTTTTTAGGTGTGTGGGTCCCGGAAGTATGTGTTTCTAGGGGACCATATTTTTCGGTCGCATCCCCCTGATTTGAACTAGATAACGTTGCTCGATGCGTATGCCGTTTAGTCAGGATAATGGGTCTCACATGTCAGTCTCTGATTAGAAGAATTATGTGAATTATGGAATTTTTTCCCATCGCTTAAGCTATGCTGTTCAGGATAATAGTGTTGCTCGATGTATCTGCCGTTTAATCAGGTTTGCTGGGTCCTGCATGGCATCCTCACATTAGAAGAAACGTGTGCATGATGGATTTTTTCCTTGGCTCGTGCCTCCCTAATTTAAACTCAATAATGTTGCTCGATCTATCTGTTGTTTAGTCACGCTGCTAGGTCCTCAATATCAGCCTCTCATTTGAAGAATCGTCTGTATGATGGAATTTTTTTCTCGCTTGCGGTACCTTGTTCCGAACTTGATAGCACTACTCGATACATCTACCATCTAATCACTCTACTGGTCCCCACATGTCATCCTCTCATTAGAAAAACGTGTGTATGCTGGAATTTTTTCCCTTGGTCTCCCTTCTGTGCTCCGAACTTGACAACGTTGCTCGATGAATCTGCCATTTGATCATGCCGCTAGGTCCCACATATCATCCTCTCATTAGAAGAATCGGTTGTATGATTGACTTTATTTTCTCTCGCTCCTCCATGTTTCGAACTTGATAACGTTGCTCACTGCATCCGCCGTTTTTTCAAGCTGCTGGGTCCCCTATGCCAGCCACTCATTAGAAGAAACATGTGCATGCTAGCCTTTTTTCTTGCTCGCGCCTCCTTGTTTCGATCTTATGCTAAACTTATGCCATACTCCTAAGCAACCAAATTGTCGAACCTCGTTAAGTACCATACTATCTATACTATATTAGCTGCTTTATCTATATATGCGTTGTTTACTGACGTATTTATGCTGCTCTTAGATTTGTTGCTTTAGATTTTCTACCAGATTGGTCAAAAACAAGGGCCAAAAGGAATAATGAATGAAGAGACAAACTGCTCTATATTCGCTACCAAATTTGGCAAAAAATAATTGTTAAAGAGAGATGGAAATTGCGCTCTTAAAAAAGCCAATTATAACAATAAATAAAGAAACTTCTAATTTAGGCAAGAGTTGTGCACGTAACTATCAAACGTGCCCACATGATCTCACACTATGTCCCCCACTTGAGCATAACACGTTCTGCACCAACTAGCCAAACGCGGTCCTATATGGCATGGCCCCACACGTCAGCATAACGCGTTCTCGACCAACAGGACCCCCATGGTTCCACACCGCATGTCCCCACACGTCATCCAACGGTTAACCTGACGGGAGCTGCCGTTCGAGCTCTTTGATGAAATTTAGAGAAGGATCTGTGCAAAAATGAGGAGAATTTAAGCTGCTGCGAAAAACTGAATATACCTAATGAATCAAGGACACAGAAATAGAAATCCCTAAAATATAAGTATTTTAGAGAACTTCTTTAGAATAGAAATCCCTAAAAGGTTGAAAAATCCACCATATTAATAGCACAACCACACACTATTTTTTAAACAAGATCTAATCTATCCAACACACTCATCATAAATAAAGATACGTAGTTATGAAATGATTAACATACAATCTGAATATCAGAAAATGAGTATACTAACCTTGTCATAATGCTTATTATCATCTGATCAAAAGCTTTTCATAACTATCCATACCTTTCCACCTGATGAATCAATTCCATCCAGCCAAGCTCCGGGAGGCACCTATCCATATCTATCACCTATCATTATTAGATCTTTCATCCTTGTCAACTAAAGCAGGTAAAACCATAGTAGATTCTGTTTCTTGGCCATCATCTTAGGCTTAATTCTCCAAAAAATGCTCGCCAATTGTTCTCTCACTTTCAGCGGGCACGAGGCTATCTTTCCCATCCCCCTTCCAAATATTGTCCTAAGGCACAAACTAAGTTAGCATGAATAAATGAAGAAGAAATGGAATGAGGAGATAGATAAAACCATACAAGGATGGTAGATGAAAGTCTACCTTGTTTTCACGGTGTATAAGAGTGATACGCTGTACGGCATGCCGGGAATAGGAGGAATGTGAGTGGTATGGTTGTTTAATCGGATGACTTGGTTGGGGGCTTGAGGAAGATGTTTGGTTTGTGACCAGGGAAACTGCGTAGTGTCGTATAACTAATAAAATTTAGAGTATATATGTGGTCACCACCCATTAATGAATTAATTATTGTTAAATACATTTTTAAGTAATTGTTCTCCATTATATCCTTTTGTTCTTATTCCATGTAAACATGATTCGAGTTTTTATTTGGGAAAAAATAATTACTAAAACTAATAGGTGTCAATATTATTATTTCCTAAAAAATATCTATTTATAATATCTCGCAAAAAAGAATGAAGTATTGCATACTCCTTCCATTCAAATGAATAAGACGTGTAAATTTAGTCAAAATCAATGAAATCTAAGTTTGGCGAATGTTTTAGACACATATGAACATTTAAGATACAAAATCAATATCAATAGATTCACAATAAAATATACTTTTGTATACTGATATCGATGTTTTATTCAATATACTTTGTTAAATTTAGTAAAGTTTGAGCTGTAATAACTACATTTATATGTCTTAACCATAGGAACATAGCTAGTATATAATTTTATTGTAGAATATTATAATAAATACCCTCCAACTCTAAAATAAATTTAAATATGTACTTAGTAATCGTGTTTAACTATACAACATAAAAAAATATGATGACTCATAAAACATCATCGGCAAATATAAGTTTTGCGCACATGTTCGAGAAACTATGCTATTTCTCTTAGTCCTAAAAGCCCACCATTGTTGTACAAGTTCTATTGTTAGCACTCACACTACTAGGAGAAGGGATGTTCGTGGCGCACCTAAAAAGTTCATCCGTGGTGCACTAGTGGTGCGCCACTAAGCGAACGCTATGGCTAAAAAGTCCCTGTAGCGCACTACCCTTGGTGCGCTACGGTTATATGGGGTTAGACTTAGCGCACTACCAGGTGCGTCACGGGTAGGGGTACAGGGGCGCCATGGATGTTTTTTCAAAAAATGCAAAAAACACCCTCGTTTTGAATTGCAAAAGCAATCAGGTCCGCATCACCGCCGTCATGTCGCCTCGCTGGAGCATGGTGGCCGTGGCCACGACCTACCAACGCAAGGAGGTGCGGGAGGCCGTGGGCGTGCTAATCCTCGCCGGCATCAAGGAAGAGAGGGAGAAGGAGGTGTGGCTGGAGAAGGGAGGAGGTCTCCGCAAGGAGAAGGAGGTCGTCGGAGCTCGTCGGAGCTCGTCGTCGCTCATCATGACTTCAAGGAGGAGGAGATCGTCGCCGTCGTGACTACAAGGAGGAGGAGAAGGTCGCCGTCGCCATCGCCATCGTCACTGCAAGGAGAGGAGGATGCTGTAGCAAGGAGGAGGAGAAGGCCACCGTCGCCGTCATCAGTGCAAGGGAAGGAGGAGAAGGAAAAGGAGGAGGAGGAGAAGAGAGAAGGAAAAGGAGGAGAAGAAGAGAGAAGGAAAAGGAGGAGGGAGGAGAATGAAAAGGAGAAGAGGGAGGGAATAGGGGTAGGTGGGCGGGGTGGGGATTCAAATTTTGAATCCCGCCCAACTTACTCGTAGCGCACTAGGTGGTGGTGCGCTACGGGTAAGTTGCCCTCTTTTTTTTTCTACAGGAAAAAACGCTTTTTTGACCGTAAATTTTTACTCTTTTTGAATTTTTAAAATCTAAATAATCGATAAACGACCGGATGCGAAATCTCGTTCACGTCATTTTGGTATCTTATACGATTTTTTTTATATCGTATACAAAAGTTACGGCCATTTTACCGTGGCATGACTTTTTTTTCAGAAAAAGTGGAAAATCATGTTTCTTAATTTTCCTAGAAACTATACCACATTACCTACCTACATATGAAATGATTTTATTTTTTGAAGTGTTTACCATTTTCTTTTATTTTTTAGAAAGCCTAAAAAGGCGATCCACGGGGGGGGGGGGGGGGGGGGGGGGGGTGGGGGGTGGGGTGTGGAGTTGGTGCAGTCCACTTAGCCGTAGAGCACTAGGACAGAGTGACCTACGGCTAACTTGACCCAGCTGCTGCAACACGTAGCCTCGTAGCGCACTAGGCCGGAGTGCCCTATGGCTAAGTTACACATCTGTAGCGCACATTGACCTACTGCGCTACGGGTATGTGTGTTGCGGCCACATGTGCCCTGGCCCACACATAGGCGTGGCGCACCACCCCCATGTGCGCCACGCTTATGGCAGTTAGCCGTACGGCACCTGTGGGCAGTGCGTCACGCCTATTTTATCCGTGGGGCACCACTAGCACGTGCGCCATGGATGTGTGGATTACCTATAGCCGTTTTTCTAGTAGTGGGGGGCCACACCCTGCCTAGGCATGGGCCAGGCTTGGCCGCACCTGGGGGGGTGTGGCCACCTCGTGGCGCCCCTCCCTCTCGTCTTCTGGATTTATGTCGCCCACGGTAAAATATTGACTTTGGCTTTTGTCCCATCCAATTCCGAGAATATTGATTTTATGCCGTTCTGGAATCAAAAACAGAAGAAAACAGGCAACATGCATTGTGGAAACTTGTTAATAGGTTAGTTCCAGAAAAGATATAAAAACACCTCAAAGTGTAGAGAAAGCAAAGCAAAGTAGATACTAAACAAGCATGGAACATCAAAAATTATAGATACGTTTCCGACGTATCAAGCATCCTCAAGCTTAACTCCTGCTCGTCCTCGAGTAGGTAAGTGATAAAAGAATAATTTTTGAGGTGACATGCACCATCAAAACCAAGATCAAACCATTTACAAGCATTTAAATCTGCGATCAAAGAACTCTAAACATGTGCATGAAAGATGGAGTTCTAACAATAAGACAAAGTAACTATGCATGCAACATGAAAGGCTACAAACAAAGATCATAAATAACATGCATTGAAAAACGTTTGTTTGTTTCACATACATAAAACATGGCATAGTGGCAATGAGCTTGTCCCTCATAGAGTAGCAAATAGATGCATAGGACACCTTCAAAGTTCACAAGGGTGACTAGATATAAATCGCACAAGAACAAGTAATATCACAATATGCATCAGTCAATAATTCTTGGAACAATGCACACAAAATGACAACTATGCTCTCTTCATGGTGCCTAAAGTTACAAGGTGGAGACTCAATAATAGTGGAGGAAAGGCCCTTCATAAAGGGAAGTAGGGATTTCAAGCTTCAAAAAGAGCTTCCAAAAATTATGGTACTTGTTAGATTTCAGCCCTCATTGCCCCTATCATAAGCATCTTGAAGTGATTAAGGTTAAAGTGAACAAACTATGGAGTATATGCTTGAAAAAGTATAAGTTGGCAATCTCAAGTCCCTTGAATACGAGGGCCACAGCTCATGCTACTCAACTTCAGTCACCTGTAAGTTCTTGTCATTGTAAGTACATGCGTATCATAGAGAACTGCCAACGGGGCACCCCTTGCACATGGTACAGGAGCTATCCCATAACCAAAATGATAATGCAAGCAGACAATGAGCATCTCAACGATCTTTTTATTTACTATGTGCATAGTATTTTATTAAAGATGCTTCATAGATAGCTCACTATGGTGGTGCTTCAAGTTTCCACCATGATTAGGCATGGCTTAGGATAGCGGCCCAGGAGTTTCTCTAACACAAAATACAAACTACATGGACTTACAAGTTCCCTCTTTATTTCACACTGGTGACATCCATAGAAAAAAGAGCATGATATCAACTAAGTACAAAGTTCAAGCGCAATGTTGAAAATGTTCCCCATGACATCATGGTTCTGCTAATTCCAACGTATAAGTGCAAGCATATACAACATAGACGACACAATAGTTAAGGTTTATTAGGGGCAAAGAATATAAAGTGTGCCATCAAGTTTGTGAGGGCTTTAATCACTAAGTTTTCACATAACAAAATATTTTTTAATTGGAACATAGCTGAAAACAAGAATATACTTGGAATGGTGTAACACACCATGCATAGGAGTTTATAGTGGAAACTTTGGGATAACTTGGTTTCTTGGGAGTTGGAAGCATGAGTAGAGCTTACTCATACAAGTGGAGGCTAGCAAAGACTGGGAGCAACCAACTAAGAGAGCAATAGTGGCCATAATCATGCAGAGCGAAAAAACATTAATAATCAAAGCATGGAGTGGTACTACAAGTCAAGAACTAAATGATCATAGAGGCTATGGTGACTTGTCATAGTCATAACATGGTGTGAGCATGTGCCAAGTCAGCCCAAACAAAGCATCAAAGGTGAAAACCACAATATTATGCTTTTGCATGATAAAACAACACATAATTTCTTCAAGGCACACTAAGCAATCCTAATTATTTGGAACAAAACATGCTACAACAATAATCATTAAGCATACGGTCAAAATAACACCTAGCATGTCATGCTAAAGTCTATGTCACAGTCAATGTAAGCTCCTCTTGCACTTTTAAGCAGGAACTTCCTACTCCTTTCCAACACCAATTGACTTATTTGAAAACAACACAGCAAAAACGGGGAACAAACTAAGCAAAGCAAACGAAAACTAAGACGCTCCATGAACAACACAACTCTGCATGAAACAATAAAGATGAAGTGTCTAGACATACCTGAGATTTTTATTGATGAAGAAGGGGTTGCCTTGGGCATCCCCAAGCTTTGACGCTTTTACCTCATTTATATTTCTTGGGGTGACACCATGATGGCATCCCCAAGCTTGAGCTTTTGTCCGTTCTTCATCTCATTACATCATTCTTTATCTACACCTGAATTTTTTCCTTCATACAAAACTTCACACAATCTTCATGTAACATCCCAACATTAGAGCTTAGAAATAACCTGAACACAAATGTGTGCATTGCATTCATGCATAGAAAATCCGAATAATTTTCGTGCTTTTGAACAAAACTTGTCAAAGTGATTGAAGCTTCTCTCAATTTGATGGAATTGAAGTAAATCATCAAGTTGAATGCGATAAGTTTCAATATGACCTTTGATAAAACCTTATTTTGGGTAAACATGATTTTATCTAAGGGTAGATCAAATATAATAAAAATAAACCACAAAATATTACTTAATGATAATATTTGATCTTTAAGAGATCATATCCTAGTACTCATTACACCACTCATGAATACCAAGTTATAAATATAACTTAAGTAATAAGAGTGTAATAACTAAATCTTGATATATCTTAATCCCATCTACTTATACCATGAGTATCATGGTAATACCTAACCTTAACTCTTTAGTGATATTGAGTACGAAAGAAACCAAGTCAAGATAATTCACTATATATCTTTCTTTCCTTATCAATCATTATCATCTCTATTGAATCCTATCCTTATATTTCTTGTTCATCAATGTTGAGAAATCAACTATTGATTCACCAATTCTTAATCTATCAATTCTTGATATATTAAGTCTTGTCCTCATCGTAGCATTCACTTCAGTCCTTTGGAGAAAGAAGTAAGAAGAGGTAAGTGCTAGTGATAGATTTGGATATCATCTATAGGATGGGAGTGATTGAAGGAATCAAATAAAAGTGCTAATTGATGGAGTTAACTCACTCCTGAAATGAATAGAAGGGTATCTGAAATAAAGATTACAAGGATGAATACTGAAGATAGTCACCAGGAGTAATCCTATTGGATCAAGTAGGTATAGTTAATGAATAACATCCCTTAATCCAATAGAGATATTAAAAATATAATTTCAATACAACTGTAATGTTGTATTGGTAAAGCCTTGTTTAATCAAGTGGAAACCTAAACCATAAAGGATCGAAAGGATTTAATGATCATGCTTTAGTCACCAATATTAAATTCTTATATCCTGTATAAGTGACATTGGTGGATAAAACATGATTGGACTCTAGTATAAGCTATTAGAGTCAAGTAGAGATAATATAGTATGACTAAGTTAAAGCTAGAGTAGCATGGAGTTATTGAAGTAGTATTATTCCTCTTAAAGGATAGTAAGATTTTGAGGAGAGTAGTTTGATATATACATCCATTGGAGTAATGTTAGTGATGGATGATTAAGGAAGAGTTATGAATGGAGTTAGAAGTAACCACTTGTTGGATTGGAGATTATCAGCAGTAGGGTAGTTGATATAACCAAGTATGGATATGAGAAGATTATGAAAGCTTTAGTGTCAAGCTCATTGGATTTATAAATGGAATGAGAAGAATAAAAGGTGGATAAGAATATTCTTGAAAAGTAATGCTCATCATGTTAACACATGATGATGGATATGAAGAAGTAGTATATCTAGGAAAGGAATTCCTTAATCAGATGTCCAGAATTATGAAGTATGGAAGATAGGAATCCTTGGTAAACACTAAACTCTAAATCTTTAACTAAACCTAATATCCACTTCAAATGATTGATTTATCATCTTGTTTTGCACAATGCTTTGTAGGAATATTGTCCTATTGCAAATCACTCAAGCCTATCTTTGTCATTTCCAATTTTCATAACCAAATGTGCTTAGGAGTTATATTTATCAATTCTTTTCCTTAAGTCACTCTAGAAAATAACTTTATATTTTAAAGGGGTGATATCATTAAATATCACAAAAATAAAGACAATGTGTTTAGTCATTAATCTTTATTCACATCAACAAAAGAATATAAATATATTGAGAACCCTAAACCTAGGGTAAGTAATTAGAATTCAGAACCCTAAACCTGTTAATGAGTTTTCTCATCAACATCTCATAAATATTCTATCTATATTCATTAGACAAATTCCTTGATCCATTTCTCTATCCACTCATTCCATATGAGCATGGAATAAGTGGCGATACAATAATTATAAACCACCCTATACTTTACTATGTGATTAAATACATAAAAATAAACCCTATGGCTGTTACTAAAGATTTTAAAACTTCATTACTCTAGGTAAAAGTAAAAGTAATGTTATAGTTAATTTTTAAGATCTTAAACAAATCCTAAAAACCCTAAATCCTACTTATTCTATTTAATAAAAGAATATCTCTATAATTATAAAGTTAGAAAATAATAAATAAAGTATTCTATCAAAATACAAAATTCATACCAGAATTTGAAATACATTTTTATATACTGAAATTATCTAGAAAAATAAATTCTATAAAGAAATTTCAATCAAATGTGTAATATTCAAACCTGAAAAACAAAACAGAAAATAGAAAAGAGTGAGAACAAGAAAAAATAAAAAGAAGTAGAGGCAGCAGTCAATTCTGGCCCATGGCCCATCTCCCCTCTCACTTACTCGTCGCCACAAGCAGCCACAGCGACCCAACAGTGGCCCAAGCACAGCCCAATTAAGCCCATACCGTTTCGTTCTTCTTTTCCTTTCTTCCTCCTCTCGCCAGAAAGCACGCAGGCGAAGCAGATACCTGGAACCACGTCGGCCGTCCACCGTCGTTGCGATGCCCGCTGACGCCAAGATCCAAGCCGCCGCTGTTTGTTGCCTATAAGAATCCACCGTCGCGCCGGAGAGCCTTATCTCCTTCTCTTTTCCATTTTCCTCCTCTATTCCGAACCCAAGCTACAAGGCCGATGAATCATTGCCATTCCTGACCTCGTCTCGTCCTGCCGTGATGCCTGGAAGAAGCCCCGCGTCATGCTCAATGTTCTCGTGGAGTCTCGCAAGTCGGGGCGTTGTCGTTTGCGTGGAATCGAGGTCGAACTCTCGCCGGCGACCGCAGCCATCGCCGGAAATACACCAGCTCCGGTCCTTCCCACGCCTCCTCGACCTCTCCATATTCATCCGGGTGAGCTCCAGGATCTTCCAGTAATCTCCAATCATTCTATGTTGCCATAAATCATCGTGGCACCGCGCACCACCGTCGGTCGCCGCAGTAGATGGTCGCCGGAGTAGCTCCGGTAAAAAAAATTGGGCTGTGCCGCCACTATTAGATTCCCCGCATCTCGCTCTTTTGAACGCAACCATCCTCGCATGCCCGTTCTCTACCAATCGATGGATTGAACATAGATCTGAGAGTATCCGGCGGGATGACGTTAGGGTGATGTCATCCTTGACCAGTTCAACATTTTGACTTAGTCTCTTGCTTGCGTGGCATGTGATGTGGCCACTGGCCCACTGGTTAGTGACCTTGGGTAGGTTTAGCTTAGGTACATAACTTCTTTTCTGCTTAGGAATTAGATAAAACATTATAAGATCAAATATAAATATTTCCTGAAATGTAATAAAATGATTAAATCGTGTTTAATGAAAAACTTTTATATTGTAATTCAGAAAAATGTGTATAATATATGAAAAATTGTAGAAAAATAAAATCTATAACTTAAAACTATTATCAAACATTATTATGTTAACAATTTAAATAATTATTATTTAATAAAGAATTTATAAATAATAAAACTTTGATAATTTATAATTTAATATTGGTAAATGTTCAAAATATAAATAATATACCAAAAATCTTAGAAAAATAAGAACTATAATTTAGAACTATAATCATGCATTATTAGTTCACTTAATTAAATATTTATTAATTATTAAGTATTTATAAAGTAGTAAATCTTATAAAAATCATATCTTATGATTTATAAATCATAAAAATAAATGTAATATACCAAAATGATCACAAAAATAATACCTACATGTTAAAAATATAATATTCCACTTTTGAGGTAAAAAAATTTAAAACACTTTAGCAACCTGAATTTAAACCTATTCCTTAGTTGATAATTCATATAAGGGTAAATAACATTTGTTAATATTTCTAAAATTAGCCAATTAAGTCTAATAAATAGTATTAGTCTTAAATATTGATAATATTAAGTCAAAATAGTTCAACAGATTTTAAATACAATTCTATTTGATTTATCATTCAACATTAAGTATATATTATTATTCAAATGAAGTTATCAAATATTAAATTCTCAAGATTATTATTTTGACTTGATAAAATCATTTACCATTGTTTTAATCACAAATGTATAAACATACCAAAACCCTATAGGAAATTCATAAGTAGTTAAGTAATATTACTTCCTTGATTATAAATCATAACCATACCCTTATAAAGAGATAAATCCTTTTATACATTTATAATGTAAAGAAACCACTACCAAATAAAAGTATAACCATTCTTAAGTGACTTTAAGGAAATAATATAAAGTGAACAAAATACAAGTATCATAAGTAATACACCATAAGTTTATCTATATCTTTAAAGTTAACTTTAGTCTACAATATTTCCAAATACTATGCTAAAGACTTTGTTATGTGTTTTATAGTTAACTTTGGTCTGTTATAGTTAAGACCTAAAGCATCTCTAGTCCAGACTATTAAAGAAAGCATAAAACAGCACCAATCACCTTTTTATCAATCATATTCTAAAAGCTATCAGAATTGTTTAAACCTTAGTAAAGAAGTCTTTTCTTCAAATGTTATTCTTTTTGCAAGTTTAGATAAAAGATGACAATTAATAGTAATAACATTACTTTATATTTTACTTGTATACTTAGGATTGATAACACTTGAGTTCTTTATAAGTGACATTACTTGTAAAGTAAATTTGAAGATAAACAATTATAGTGTAAGCAATCTTGAGTAGCATTTCACATTTGTGTGTATCTTATTGTTGTATGAAATTCTAAATACGTGTTGTTCACACACACTCACAAGCCTTAATAAGAAGCACAAATATGAAACTTATCTAAAACGACAACACATTCTAAAGAATCCATTTCCAGTTTCCAAACCCTAGATCAACGTTATCCCCGAGATTCGCGTTTATAAAGTGCATTACATTACTTATGCATAAAGAATCTTGCTTCTTTAAACATCAGATATTGGATCTTATATTGTCTTGAATACCATGAGTGCATAATCTTGCAATCACAAAAGGCAAGTTCACACTTGGTCATGTCCTTTGATTATTTTCTGTAAAGTATTTTACAAATTCAGTGTTGTCATCACCTGCATTTGAAAAAGATCATAAAACACTATTTTTGATAATAATGTGAACTATTGGTTACTGATCCAGGGTGATCAGCTAATCTATTAAATCTGGCAGTTGGAATACCACTGTTCAGGACTATATCACCTAGGATTTATTAACCAATGTCGCCGGTGATTCTTGCGCCGTATATTATGCGTTGACCATGAGATTTGGAATGGGACAGAGAATTCAGTTGTATCTTCTTCCTCTCGCATGTAGCCGGATGTGCAGGTCGTGGTTGTTATCACTCTTAGCATGCATATTAATTGGTAATTCGTAGAGGATATGCAGCATATGGGTGGTAACCCTCAACGTCCCACGATCGTTCTAGCATCTAACGGTCTATACAAACCATTTCCGTAATTCAATATGTGGGCATGGTGTACACCAAGGATACATGCAAGGTCGCGAAGGGGGCAGTGGTTGGCTTGGATCTTAGGTTGGGCCTCAAACCAAGGAAGTTTGAACAGGAACATAATTCCGGCCGTGCAACAAAGCCTAAGTTCTCTCATGGGTAAAGTGATGCACCTCTGCAGAGTGTAAGAACTATAACTTGTTACTCCCTATTCCAGGAAGGAGCTACGAATGCGGCGGGAAAGGAACTCCATGAAAGTTCTGGTAAACCCGTGAAGGCTGACGGAAATAGCTTTTCAGAATAAAAGCAACCTTTGAAGAAATGTTTACAAAAACTTGCATTGCCTATGACCTACGGTCTGTGGCTGTAGATATAGTGCATCAAACACTCCTTTTCTAGTGAACTTGCTGAGTACGCTCGTATTGAACGTATCTTCTTAACCCTTGCTAGATTCTGAAGCCATTAAGACGATGTCTACATCAAGTTATGCTCCAGGAGTAATCATCAAAAACTCAAGCTTTTCAATGAAGTGAAGGAAGTCAATATATACATCAACTAAAGTGAAGACAAAGTTGCTGATTAGATAGAAATATAATCTCTAGCCATAGAACCTAATTTTGTAGAGTATTGCAATAGTAGCAATGCAAGCCTAGTAGTTCAAATACTAGTTTTAGAAGTATGGTAGATTTGAGTTGTTTATTTCTGATTCTTCTTTGTAAGAAGTTTCTTTCTCTCTCTTTAACCTAGAGTGTTCTCTAGATCTTGTGTAAAGAGTTGAGTTGTAACCTATAGTCATGTCTTGGACCTGATGTGTTTCTGTTGTACCACTCTGAGGGATGTAATACTAGTGAACGGTCTTTCATTGGTGTTATGTCCACGACTATAGTGTACTACATCATGAAGTGGTATGCTGGGTCACCACACTTCATTAGCAACATTAGTTTATTCAAAAAATATTAGTCCCTTAGGCAAAGCTTTGGAACAGCAAGACTTTTCACTAAAAACACAAACTACTATAGCAGCTCCTTCAAAAATATCTATTCCCCAAAAGAGAACTCAAAAAGGAATCAATAAGAAGCAAATGCAAATAATGGCAGAAATCTGTCAAAACAGACCAGCAGGTAGAAAGCAATATTTTCGAAAATCTTCTGTTGCTCAAATCAAAAAGTGTTAAACTAATCAAAGTTAGCTAACATACTGGGGGATTTATTAGTAGAATATCAGCTCAATCCGAGTTATAGAGACTCCTCACATATTTTTATGGTGGTGGACAAAAATCTGTTTTGGGACATTAACTCCCCAAATCTTACTTCCCTCTCATCAGAGGTCATTCTTGGGACAAAAAGCAAACAAAAAGGATAAGGAGAGGTCATTACTGAAGTAATAACTTCCAAGACTCATGGAAACTCTTGTATTATCTCCCAACAAGTACTTTTCTTTAACGCCTCTAAGTTAGTCATAAGTAGCAAGAAGAATCAAGTATTTTCAAATGAGGCATTAACACCAAAACTTACTTTCAGAGGAGGAGCAAAAA
The DNA here is from genome assembly GCA_916181665.1 of Avena sativa. NCBI lineage: Eukaryota > Viridiplantae > Streptophyta > Magnoliopsida > Poales > Poaceae > Avena > Avena sativa. The sequence goes on from OV702296.1 coordinate 17,673,335, forward strand.
GAAACTTCTCTCTCCTCATAGGGAAGTGTTCAATACCTTTCTTGAATGGAAAATGATATTTAATGGTGCCTTCTTTCGTATCAATGATGGGACCAACAGTTCTAAAAATGGTCTTCCCAAAGTAATAGGACAAGAAGCATTGTATTCAAGATCCAAAACATAGAAATCTACAGGGACATAAGCATTATTAACCATAATGAGAACATCAGTAATACTCCCATGAGTTTATTCTTAGCATTATCATTAAGTGGGACATTCAAATAATAACCTTCCAAAGGTGGCAAATCAAGCATTCCATAAATCTTCCTAGGCATAATACATACACTAGAACCAAGATCACATGAAGCTTTGAGATCAAATTCATTCACTTGCACATTAATAATGGGTTCCCAACTATCTTCTACTTTCCTAGGAATAGAAGCTTTGTTTTTTAACTTCTCTTCCTTAATCTTAACAAGAGCATCTATAATGTGTTTGGTGAAAGCAACATGCATATCACTAGCATCAGGAATTCTAGCAAGCTTTTGCAAGAACATAATCACTTCAGAAATATTGCAACCATCTATATCAAAATCAAACTTAGCATCACTAGTAGTAGACTCAATAGGCTCTGGCATAGTAGGAGGAGGAATAGGGACTTCTTGTGGTTTAGTGGTATCCATTCTAGTGATGGTGCACACACTATTGTTTCTATCAATTTTAGCTTCCCCTTTCCCACTTAGCATGAAGTTGAGCTAACAGCTTAACATTTTCATCAATAGTACCTTGTATGGCATGAGTGTTAGCAAAGGTACTTTCGATGGTTTCAGGTTTAGCAGCCATTTTATTAATCAAGGAGAACTGATCTTCAGACAAAGAGGATATATTTTTCTCAACATTCAAAATATTTTCCTCTATAGCCTTGTTAAAAGTGGTTTATTTACTAATAAATTCTTTGAGCATGACTTCAAGTTCAAAGGGGGCACTTATAGCATTGTTGTTAGAGTTTCCATATGAATTGCCATTATTAGGAGGATAAGGCCTATAGTTGTTTCTATAAGCATTGTTATTGAAATTGTTGTTTCTAATGAAGTTCACATCAAATTTCTCTTCTTGATCAACCAAAGAGGCTAAGGGAACATGATTAGGATCTAAAGGAACTTTCCCATTAACAAGCATAGCCATAATAACATCAATCTTATCATTGAAAGAGGAGGTTTCTTCAACAAAATTTACCTTCTTACCATGTGGACCTCTTTTAGTGTGCCATTCAGAATAGTTAACCATCATATTATCAAGGAGTCTTGTTGCAGCACCCAAAGTGATGCCCATAAAGGTGCCACCAGTAGCTGATTGCAACAGGTTTCTTGAAGAGAAGTTCAAACCTGCATAAAAAGTCTGGATAATCATCCAAGCAGTGAGTCCATGAGTGGGACAATTCTTAACCAAAGATTTCATTCTTTCCCAAGCTTGAGCAACATGTTCATTATAAAGTTGTTTAAATTTCATTATGTCGCTTCTAATAGATATAATCTTAGCAGGAGGGTAGTATTTTCCAATAAAAGCATCTTTGCACTTAGTCCAAAAATCAATACTATTTCTAGTCAAAGATAGCAACCATTCTTTAGCTTTTCCTCTTAAGGAGAAAGGAAGCAACTTGAGCTTAATAATATCTCCATCTATATCCTTATACTTTTGCATCTCACAATTTTCAACAAAGCTATTGAGATGGGAAGTAGCATCATCAGAACTAGCACCAGAAAATTGCTCTCTCATCACAAGATTCAACAAAGAAGGCTTAATTTCATAAAAGGTAGCATCAGGAGCGGGTGGAGCAATAGGAGTGCTAAGGAAATCATTTTTGTTGGTGATAGTGAAGTCACACAACTTGGTGTTCTCAGCAGAGTTCATTTTGGCAAAGGTGGGCAAGCCAAAAATAGCAGCAGCTAGAGCAGGAACTAATTTTTTTGTGTTTTTGAATAGGGAAAACAAACCAAACTAGACTAATTTTTTTGGAGTTTTTGAAAAGAGGCAAACAAAAGCAAGAAAAAGAAACTAAGCAAACTAAAACCAAAGTAAAGAGAAAGGAAGTGGAGGACTCCCCTTGTGAAGATGTCCTTAGACTCCCGGCAATGGTGCCAGAAAGCTTTGATGGCTATGCGTGGAGCCTGTTGGGAACCCAAAGACCAAGGTTGAAGCAGCACATCAGCAAGCCTTCCCTGTGTAAGAAACCGAGGTTATCGAACCAGTAGGAGGAAGGAAACGTCACAGAAGTGTTGCAAGCAACGTGGAAACCTGCACAACACAATCTCAAGACTTTGCCCCAACGAATTAGTGAGGTTGTCAAGCTCACCGGTTTGCTATAGCAAAGGATTAAACATATGGTGTGGAAGGTAATGGTGGTTTGCAGCAAGTAAACAGTAACAGTGGAAGATGTATCAATGGTAAATATTGGACCGGGGTCAATAGTTCACTAGAGGTGCTCTCCTTAGATAAACAACATGGCATGAAGGGTAAACAAATTACATCAGGGCAATTGACAGGAACTGAGCAAGGCATAACAATGCAATCCCAGACAAAAAGATCCTATGAGATTCGATTGGGCAATACAACAATATACATAGACCGCCATCCAACTACATCTATGAATAGTAGTCCACCATTGGGTTATCATCCGAACCCCCTCCAGTATTAACTTGCAAGCAACAGACAACTGCTTTAAGAAAACTGTGTGAGGTAAACAATCCACTTGTTCTATGAACAAGAGACCGTTGTGTTTTCCCTAGTAGCAACAACACATCTACAACCGAAGAGATTTTTGTCACTTCCCTTGGAAACTAGAGGCATGAACCCACTATCGAGCATAAATAACCCCTCTTGGAGTCACTAGCTACTACTTGGCCAAGATAGCTACTAACAACGGAGAGCATGCAAGATCACAAACAACACAGACATGATGGAATCATAAAGACAAAACCATTAATCAATCTGGCATAGTAATCTCAATATCCATCGGATCCTGCAAACACAACATGCATGATTACAAGTAGATTAGATCTTGATCATGAACGGAGCTCACAAGATCTATACATGAAAGAATAAGGAGGAGATACAACCATCTAGCTACTACATGGACCCATAGTCCAAGGTGGAACTACTAATGCATCATACCGGAGAAGAAGGCCTCCGAGATGATTTCCCCTCCGGCAGGGTGCCGGGAAGAACTTTAGATCCCCCCGATCTAGGGACGATGGTGGTGGTGCCTACAGACGGTTTCGTGGAGTTTTGATTGGGTGCCTAGGGTTTCTCCATAGGGGGCTTCTTATAGGCGAGGAGTCAAGGCAGGGGGTGCCCGGGGGGCCCACACCCTGCCCAGGCACGGGCCAGGCTTTGCCGCGCCTAGGGGGGTGTGGCCACCCCGTGGAACCTCCGTCTTGTCTTCTGGATTCGTGTCACCCACGGTAAAATATTGACTTTGGCTTTTGTCCCGTCCAATTTCGAGAATATTGATTTTCTACCTTTCTAGAACCAAAAATAGAAGAAAACAGGCAACAGCCACTGTGGCAACTTGTTAATAGGTTAGTTCCAGAAAAGATATAAAAACACCTCAAAGCGTATACAAAGCAAAGCAAAGTAGATACTAAACAAGCATGGAACATCAAAAATTATAGATACATTTCCGACGTATCATTCTTCATCATGCCAGCCTCCGGTATGAAGCGTGAGTAGTTCCACCTTGGACTACGGGTCTAGATCTTGTGCTTTCATGTCTAGATCTTGTGACCTCCGTTCATGATCAAGATCTCATGTATTTGTAATCATGCATGTTGTATTTGCGGGGATCCGATGGATATTGAGATTACTATGGCAGATTGATTAATGGTTTTGTCTTATTCATTCTATCATGTCTGTGTTGTTTGTCATCTTGCATGCTCTCTGTTGTTAGTAGCTATCTTGGCCAAGTACTTGCTAGTGACTCCATGAGGGGGTATTTATGCTCGATAGTGGGTTCATGCCTCTATTTAAACAAGGGAAGTGACAGAAATCTCTAAGGTTGTAGATGTGTTGTTGCCACTAGGGAGAAAACAATGGTCTCTTGTTCATGGAACAAGAGGATTGTTTACCTTACACACTTTTCTTAAAGCAGTTGTCTGTTGCTTGCAACTTAATACTGGAGGGGGTTTGGATGATAACCCAAAGGTGGACTTCTAGTCATAGATGCAGTTGGATGGCGGTCTATGTATATTGTTGTATTGCCCAATCGAATCTCATAGGATCTTTATATCTAGTATTGCATTGTTATGCCTTGCTAAAACCTGTCAATTGAGCTTCTGTAATTTGTTTACCCAGCATGCTATGTTTTTTTATCTAAGGAGAGCACCTCTAGTTAACTATGGACCCCGGTCCAATCTTTACCATTGATACATCTTCCACTGTTATTGTTTACTCGTAGCAAACCACTTTCACCTTCCACACCATACAATTAATCCTTTGTTACAGCAACCAGTGAGATTGACAACATCACTGTTAGTTGGGGCAAAGTCTTGAGTTTGTGTTGTGCATGTTTCCATGTTGCTTGCAACACATTTGAGACGTTTCCTTCCTCCTACTGGTTCGATAACCTCGGTTTATTACTAAGGGAAAACTTGTTGCCGTGCTGCATCATACCATGCTCTTGGGGTTTCCTGATGAAGCTCTCCACGTTGACGCAGTGCCATCACTAATCATGGTGGAAACTTGCATCATAACCATAATGAGCAATCTATGAAGATTTCTTCTTATAAAAAAAGAGAGACATATTGAAAAGAGGAAAGAGAGAAAAAAGCACTATTTTCCCATGGTAAATAAGAAGATTGTTGAGATGCTCATTGTCTGCTTGCCTTGTCATTTTTATTATGGGATAGCTCTTGTATCATGTGCAAGGGGTACCCCGTTGGCAGTTCTCTATGATACGCATGTATTTACTATGACAAGAACTTACCAGTAACTAAAGTTGAGTAGCATGAGGAGCGGCCCTCGTACTCAAGGGACATGCGATTTCCAGTTTATGGTATGTCAAGCATATAACTCATATTGGACCTCACTTTCACCTTAACCATCTAAAGATGCCTATGATAGGGGCAATGACAGCTCAAAGCTAATGAGTACCATACTTTCAGCATTTGGAAGCCTTTCAAACTTTTCAAATCCTCTTCACTTCCTTGTTGAGTCACCACTTACTGTATGACCACCTTATTAAGAGCATAGTGTCATTCTTAGTGTAATGTGCTTGTCTCAAAACTTGGTTAATTATGTCATAACTTTGATGCTTGTATCTTTGATATCTTTACTTCTAGTCTTCACTTGAACTTCAGAGGTGCCTTGGCATTTATGTTGTGCTCTACAAACAAAGGCAAGCGATATACCACTCTATCATACCTTTTTATGAGCATTGCAATATTGCTTATGTTTATGTTTCATGCTACTTATTATTACTGAGTTGGAATATCTTCATAGCTTACAATGAAAATTAAGTAGACTTAGTTGCATACTCTTTATTATGAATTGTCTAAGTATCTACTCATGTGCTGAGAATATATACATCATATGAAGCAAATGTTTTTGTGAAATTTCTTTTGTCACACTCAGTTTTCAACTGATTTGCTTGAAGACAAGCAATAAGCTAACCTTGGGGGGAGTTGATACGTCCAAAACATATCTACTTTCCCAAACACTTTTTCTATTGTTGCTCCTCTAAACTTGTGTGATTTGGATAGAACTAACACGGATTGACGTTGTTTTCAGCAGAATTACCTTGGTGTCTAGTTTTTGTGCAAAAATCAACTATCAGGAAACATCCCGGAAAATATGCCAAAAATCCTATTTCACAAGAAGACTCGCGGAGCCAGAAGATGAGACAGAGTGGGTCTCCGAGGGGCCCACACCCCTTGGCCGCGCCGGCTAGTCCCGGCCGCACCAGCGAGGGGTGTCTCCGCCTCAGGCACCCCCTCGGCCTCCCTCATCGCATATAAGTTTCCTCTTGACCTAAAAACTGAGGGAGGTTCGACGTTTTTCCAGAAAGAGTTCCGTTGCGCTGCCACCACCAGAAACCGCGATTCGTAACCAGAAACTCTGTTCTGGCACCCTGCCGGGACGGAGAATTTGGAGAGGATCATCTCCATCATCATCAACGCCTTTGCATCAACCATCCATGTTTCCCCATCCATGAGTGAGTAATCCCCCGCTGTAGGATATGCGGATGGTAGGGATTGGATGAGTTCTATCATGTAATCGAATAAGATTGTTAGGGCATGGTGTCTAGTATCTCTATTAGTGCTATTTGACTTTGTTGCAACTTGTTGTGATTAATGCTTATCACTAGGGCCCGAGTGCCATGATCTCGGATCTGAACTTATTATTGATTCATGATGATAGTATTGTTTGTGATCTTATCTGCAAGTTGTGTGCACATATCATTATCCGGATCCAAAGGCCCCGAAGTGAAAGAAATTGGGACAGCCAGAGGGAATGGTTGTGATGTGAGGATCACGTGTGTTCACGGAATGTTAATGCTTTGCTCCGGTGCTCTATTAAAAGGAGTACATTAATTGCCAGTAGATTCCCTCGAGGCCCCGCTACAACGAGCTGGCAGGACAAAAGATGTTGTACAAGTTCTCATTGCGAGCACGTATGACTATATATGGAACATATTTCTATGATTGTTTAGTACTTGGATGCTTTATCTTATTTATCTGCACTTGTCCTAGATCTTGAAGTTACATGAATAGTCTCGTCGATGCAACGCTCATCCATCCATCGCTATGCCTACCGCACTCATATCCTACTGTTTGCTACTATTGTTACTATTGCCTTTGTTTTGCTACTGCTGCTGTTACTTTGCTATTGCTACTACAAAACTGTTGCTACTTATAAACTACTATGAGCAAGACTATTTCCAGGTGCAGCTGAATTGACAACTCAGTTGTTAAGGCTTATAAGTATACTTTGGCTCCCCTTGTGTCGAATCAATAAATTGGGTAGTACTACCCTTGAAGACTGTTGCGATCCCCTATACTTGTGAGTCATCAAGGAGCTGGAAGGATTTATTTTCAAAGAGATCGTAGACAATGCTAGAGATTTTAGTGTAAATAGGCGCTACTGATCTCCATATAATCGAACAGACGGGCTCTAGTCCCGGTAATTGTGATCTCCATGCAACTATCAAAATTGTATATATTTGTATGCTCGATATTGTAATACAAGTTATCTTATATATGCATGAATGTGTATGATATTTTGTGGCATAGAAATATTTAAAAACTATGTTGAAATGAAAAAGAAATAAATAAAACAATACAAAATGAATGCTCTGCCGCGGCAGAGAACCCCTAGTCTGAGGGAATGCTCTGCGGCGGCAGAGAAAGGGCACAAAATGCTGCCGTGGAAAAGAAACAATAGTCCCAATCCTTAAAACCAATCAGGACTAGTGGGGGTGCACCCGGAGCACATCGCGGCGGCTATGTGGATAGCCATTAGTCCCGGCTGGTGACTTGGCCGGGACTAGTGGTTGGGCCTCTAGTCATGCTTGGTTAGTCACGGTTCTGAAACCTGGACTAGAGGTCCTTACGGACCGGGAATGGAGGCCCTGTTTCCACTAGTGGATCCCGAATAGGTTCTGACCCACCCGGTCCATTTTCAAGGGGTCTTTGGATTTTCCCTAAGTGAAGGAGAGCCATGCGAGGATCTGCACGAGGCAAGCTCTCCATGCCACATGGGGCCATGTCCGTGTCGAAATCAACTCTCCCAGGTATGGCCCTATGCAGGCCCTTAGTGTATAATTGTCAGCCTTCAAATGATGCAATTACGGCTCTTAATCATCATTTCGTGCGCAATCCCTTGCTATATGACCATGCCAGTGACTCCTTAACGTGACTCTAGGTGAGCTGTCCTCGTAGCCTAATGTATGCATGCGCATATAAGCACATGAAGCCTCCCCCAGGGATGTCGGAGCTGCAACATGCAACTCCTTCTTCTACCTCTCAACCTACCAATCTACCTTCTTGTCTCTCATGAGTACACCTCACCCAAGTAGAAAACTATATTTGCCTTTTTGCTCCCATAAGTACACATGCGCTACACTTTTCCTCTTACTCATTAATCAACAAACAATGTACAATGTTGTAAATCGGCAGCACACACAGGTTAACCTCATGCCATGCACTCACCAATACTGGAAAACAGGTCTTCGGTTCGATCTGCACAAAGTCAGTAGTCCCGGCCTGTCACGAACCGCAACTAGTGCTAGCACTAGTCCCGGGCCGTGATGCCTCCAACGGCTAGTAATCGCGATAGCCACTAGTCCCGGGCCGGACCAGACCTCTAGTCCCGGTCCGTAATACGGCCCGGGACTAGTAACCTGGAGCGGGCCAGCTTCTCATTTCGGGGACTATTAGTCCCGGGTCGTATGACGACCCGGGACTAGTTGTCCCTCAGTATATATACAGCTTCGTGTCCACCTGCCGTAGCCATATGGGGGCCATTTTACTCAAAGAAGCAAGCCGAGTTCATGCCATTTTTTTCTCAAGTTTGTCAAGATTTTGTTTGCAACCCCTAAATCCAAAGTTTTAAAAGGTTAGAACTTCATTCTTCATCTCTTATTGCTACTTTAGCTCTATAACGCTCTACAAGTATAGAGATATGGATCAATGCATGCATGTTCTAGAAGTAGAAGGATTTTGATATGTGTAATTTTTTTTGATTAGGCACATAGTTACTAAAAATTGAAATGTGTAATTTTAGATTTTTAGAGCTTAGAATGGAATGAGGTTTTCACTAATAGAACAATAATCAAAAACTCCACATTTATCATGTTGATTGTTTTCTCCAATTCACAAATTGGTGCATGTAAATTTTTCAAAATTCAAAATTAATGCTCTAGAAGCTCTCATTATAACTTGTAATAAATTTATCATGTTGTGCAATGGTTTTTGATATACTTTTACTATAATGAAGATGGTCCGGGAATAGATGTACGATACTAACCGATGCTCTGGCAAGTTCATTAATGGTCGTGCATGAATTCATATGTGTTGCTGATGCAAACAAGTGCAATAGTTTTGTATTATGTCCATGTAGTGGATGTAGGAATCAGAAGGATTACTCTGACTCAAAAACCCTTCACAGCCACCTATTGAAATCCGTCTTCATGCCCAGTTATAATTGTTGGACCAATTATGGAGAGAGAGAGGGGTTATAATGGAAGACAATGAAGAAGAGGAGGAGGATGGCAACTATCATGGTTTTCTAGAGTACAGAGATACTTCCATGGGGGATGCTGAAGGGGAAGCTGAAGAAGAGACACATGATGAACCAACTGATGATCTTGGTCGGACCATTGCCGATGCACGAAGAGATTGTGAAAATGAAAAGGAGAGGGAGAAGTTCAATCACATGTTAGAGGATCACAAAAAGTTGTTGTACCCAAATTGAGAAAATGGTCTGAAAAAGCTGGGCAACACACTGGAATTGCTGCAATGGAAGGCAGAGTGTGCTATACCTGACTCCTCATTTGAAAAGTTGCTGAAAATGATGAAGAATATGCTTCAAAAACATAACGTATTGCCCGCCAGTATGTACGAAGCAAAAAAGGTTGTCTGCCCTCTAGGTTTGGAGGTTCATAAGAGACATGCATGCCCTAATGACTACATCCTATACTGCGGTGAGGAGTACGATAATTTGGATGCATGCCCGGTATGCACTGCACTTTGGTATAAGATCAGACAAGATGAACCTGGTGACATGGAGGGCGAGCTTCCCAGAAGAGGGTTCCTGCCAAGGTGATGTGGTATGCTCCTATAATACCACGGTTGAAATGTTTATTTAGAAACAAAGAGAACACCAAGTTGTTGAGATGGCATAAAGAGGAATGTAAGTCAGGCGAGATGTTGAGACACCCCGCTGATGCGTCGCAATGGAGAAAAATCGATAGAAAGTACCCGGACATTGCAGATAACGCAAGGAGTTTAAGGTTTGGTCTAAGTATTGATGGCATGAATCCTTTTGGGGAGCAGAGATCCAGTCACAGCACCTGGCCCGTGACTCTATGGATCTATAACCTTCCTCCTTGGTTGTGCATGAACCGGAAGTTCATTATGATGCCAGTGTTGATACAAGGTCCGAAGCAACCAGGCAACGACATTGATGTGTACCTAAGGACATTAGTTGAAGAACTTTTACAGTTGTGGCACGAACCCGGCATATGCGTGTGGGATGAGCAAAAGCAGAAAGAATTTAACCTCCGAGCATTGCTTTTAACAATCAATGATTGGCCTGCTCTTAGTAACCTTTCAGGACAGTCAAACAAGGGATACAATTCATTCACGCACTATTTAGATGAGACTGGAAGTATATATTTGGATCATTGTAAGAAGAATGTGTACAATGGGCATCATCGATTTCTTTTGGCCAAGAAGCATTTAAGAAAGAAAGGCAAACATTTCAACGGTCAGGCATGTCACTAGACGAAGCCTAAGGAGCGTACTGGTGCTGATATATTTGATATGGTCAAAGATTTGGGTAAAATAGTAACCTTTCGAAAGAGTCCTGGCGGAAAATCTGTTCCAAAGGACGTTGATGGACATGCACCCATGTGGAAGAAGAAATCTATATTTTGGGAGCTACCATATTGGAAATTCTTAGAGGTCCGCTCTGCGATCGATGTGATGCATGTGACAAAGAATCTTTGCTTGAACGTGCTAGGCTTCTTGGGCATGTATGGGAAGACAAAAGATACACCGGAAGCACGAAAGGACCAGCAACGTATGAAAGACACAGATGGCCTGCATCCAGAATGGTTTCAAGGTCATGCCAGCTACGCTCTTACCAAACAAGAGAAGAAAATATTTTTTGAATGCCTGATCAGTATTAAGGCCCCGTCTGGCTTCTCGTCGAATATAAAGGGAATAATAAATATGGCAGAAAAAAGTTCCAAAACTTAAAGTCTCATGAATGCCATGTGATTATGATGCAAATGCTTCCGATTACACTGAGGGGGATTCTATCGGATAATGTTCGAGTACCCATTGTGAAGCTATGTGCATTCCTCAATGCAATATCTCAGAAGATAATCAATCCTAAAGATCTACCACGGTTACAGAATGAAGTGGTACAATGTGTTATCAGTTTCGATTTGGTGTTCCGACCATCCTTCTTCAATATTATGATGCACATACTGGTTCACCTAGTCGAAGAGATTTCATTCTCGGTCCTGTATTTCTACACAATATGTTTCCCTTTGAGAGGTTCATGGGAATCTTAAAGAAATATTTTCATAACCGTGCTAGGCCAGAAGGAAGCATATCTAAGGGATATGGAACAGAGAAGGTCATTTAGTTTTTTGTTGACTTTGTTCCTGGCCTTAGACCGATTGGTCTTCCTCAATCGCGGTATGAGGGGAGACTGAGTGGAAAGAGTACTCTAGGAAGGAAATCAATAATATGTAGGGACAGACATTCTTACACTGAAGCACATTACATAGTTCTATAGAATTGTATCTTGGCAGCCCCGTATATCGAGGAACACAAGAAAATTTTACGCTCCATCAACCCTGGAAAGCATGACTCTTGGATTAGAGATGAACAAATGAAGAGTTTTGGTGGTTGGTTGCAACATCTCATCAAAAACAACACTCTTGTAGATCATCTATACTTGTTGTCCAGGTCACCATCTTCAACTATATCGACTTTCCAAGGGTACAATATAAATGGGTATACATTTTACACGATCGCCCAAGATAGAAAGAGCACCAACCAAAATAGTGGTGTCCGCGTTGATGCAACAGACAACAATGGGTCAAAGACCACATATTATGGTTACATAGAGGAGATATGGGAACTTGACTATGGACCTACTTTTAAGGTCCCCTTGTTTTGGTGCAAATTGGTCAAGCTGACAGGAGGAGGGGTTAAGGTAGACAAGAAGTACAGAATGGCATCGTTGGATCTCAACAATCTTGGGTACTTAGACGAACCATTCGTCCTAGCCAATGATGTGGCTCAGGTTTTCTATGTGAAGGACATGTCTACCAAACCTAGAAAAAGAAAAAATAAGCAAAAGAATACATCAGACGATGAGCCAAAGCACCACATATTTATTTCAGGAAAAATAAACATCTTGGGAGTGGAGGACAAGGCAGACATCTCGGAAGATTGTGATAAGTTTCATGAAATTCTGCCCTTCGTAGTGAAGGATGACCCAAGCATCATGTTAATGAATGAAGATGCTCCATGCATATGGCGGAATCAGAAAGGGACACACGCGAAGAAATGATGTGTAATAATGTAAAATTTTATGAATGAAGATGCTCCATGTGCCCATTTTTATGTATTAAACACGGTTATGAATGAAGATGCTCCATGACTGCATATAGTGTTATGAAGCGGTGGGAAATGGCGGGAAATATCTTTAGTCCCGGTTAGTGACTACAACCGGGACTAAAAGCTCTGCTAAAAGGGAAAGGGCGGGAAAACTTGGCGGGAAGCTGAGGGAAATGGCGGAAAATATCTTTAGTCCCGGTTAGTGACTACAACCGGGACTAAAAGCTCTGGTAAAAGGGAAAGGGCAGGAAAACTTGGCGGGAAGCGGTGGGAAATGGCAGGAAATATCTTTAGTCCCGGTTAGTTACTATAACCGGGACTAAATGGATATTATATTAAGATTCTTTATATTTTTCTGATAATAATAAACATATTATTTGCTTTATTTGGAATTTTACAATACGAGATATGATTCTCCAAAGTTTTATATTTGATTTGAATTAAAAAAGAAAATTTACAAATGACATAATTTATAAATGATGCAAATAGATGTATGGATATTATGATAAGATTCTTTATATTTTTCTGATAATAATAGATATATTATTTGTTTTATTTGGATTTTTTACAATAGGAGATATGATTTTCCAAAATTTTATATTTGGTTTGAATTAAAAAAATAAAATTTACAAATGACGTAATTTATAAATGATGCAAACATATGTATAGATATTATATTAAGATTCTTTATATTTTTTTCATTATAATAGACATATTATTTGTTTTATTTGGATTTTTACAATAGGAGATATGATTTTCCAAAGTTTTATATTTGATTTGAATTAAAAAAAGGAAAATTTACAAAAAATACAATACTCGTGGGTCGTGGCTGGACCCGGGACAAGAGGGTTCCTACGCGCGCGAAAACGAAGCGGCTGAAAAAACCCTCTAGTCCCGGGCCGTGGCTTAACCCACGACTAAAGGGTGGGTCTTTAGTCGCGGATTAAGCAACGGACCGGGACTAGAGACCCTCTAGTCCCTGTTTGCGGCTTAACCCATGACTAAATTCGATGACGAAGACGAAGACGAGAAGGCGCCAACGCAGATAAACGCAGGGGAGGTGCTGCCCGATTCCACCATGCCGCCGCCCTCGTCTCTGTCCGCCCCACCATGCTGCCGCCCCGCACCGTGTTCTCCGCCCCGCAGAGCCGCGCGCCGCCCCGAAACGCCGCCTCGCCGTGCCGCTGTTGTGCTGCCGCCGATGTCGGTTAGTATTAGGGTCGGGTTATTGTTTTATTGTTTTAGGGTCATTTTTTTGTTTTAGTTATTATTGTTATTAATATATATAATAACAATACCTTGTGGTAATATTATTAGGGTTATTGTTTTAGTTATTATTGTTATTATTAGTTATAGTTATTATTAGGGTTATTGTTTTAGTTATTATTGTTATTAATATATAAATGCTATTATTAGTTATTGTTTTAGTAAATATCACATTTTGTGGTAATATTATATTATTAGGGTTTTGTATATTATTAGTAGTAGTATTGTTAGTAGTATATTATTTGTGGTAATGTTGTTAGTAGTATATTGTTAGTATCGTAATATTATTTGTATATTATATTATTTGTGGTAATATTATTAGTATTATATTATTATAATTATTATATTATTTTGTGGTAATATTATATTATTAGGGTTTTGCATATTATTAGTGGTAGTATTGTTAGTAGTATATTATTTGTGGTAATGTTGTTAGTAGTATTTTGTTAGTAGTAATATTATTTGTATATTATATTATTTGTGGTAATATTGTTAGTAGTATATTATTAATATTATTAGTATATATTATTATAATTATTATATTATTAAAATAATGTTTATCTAATATATTTTCTAACATGTTTAACTCTCTTTTTGTTATAGTTAAGAAATGGATCCTGATCGCAGTGGTGAAGATCTTCTTTAGGGCATGATAAGAGGTGAAATTCCTCTTATTACTACCAATGAAGATATTTTGCTCGAGGAAGAGATTTCCTAATATCTGAATCCATCCGGTGATGGACTAGAGGAAAACATGATGTACCAAGGGAAAACCGGACGGACGAAGGACAAACAAATAACAACAATGATGGCCCCTCGATAGGATCCAACGAGGTATATATATAAAGCCTCGTGTTACCTCTATGCATTAATGGATCTGGATATATCAATATATATATTTATCACTCTCTCTTCTTCTTTTAGCCCACCGGATCGAAGCAATCAACAACTCGAACGAAACGAGGGCCAAACAGATAGTTGGATGGTAATCAGAGGTTCACCATCGAAGAAATAGAGGATGATGGTGAACTGATTGCTGAGGATGTTTACAAATCAATGCGGGGTGCTTGTTAGGGACAACCTGCCGATCACCATTCAAGAATGGAATAAGTCAAAGAAACCTGGTTAAGAATCTAACAGTTATGTCACCGATGATGCCAAAGATGACCTTTGGCAGAAGCTCATAGCGCATTTCATACTACCTCTAGAGTATGAAGAATTTGAGGCAGATAGTATTACCCCAAGGCTGGGTGGTCTTGAAAGAAGAGCGAAAGTCAAGGAGTGGGCTCTGAGCAAGATGGCCGAACTGTACCGGAACCACAAGAAAAGTTTATACGCGAAATACATCGCGAAAAATAAAACTCCAGACTTCAAAGAGAAAACGAGAAGTTGAGAGAATAGTGGCCCGATTTTGTAACGTACAAGCAATATGATAAAGCAAAGGCAAAGTCGGCAAAGAATGCGTTAAATGCTGCCAACAAGAAATACCATCATATAATGGGGATAGGTGGCTACAAGAGTGTCGTCCCTTAGTGGGAAACTATGGAGAAGGACATGAGGACTAGAGGCATTAATCTTGGTATAGTTGGATGGACCGAGAGGTCAAAGCACTGGTGGTATGGGCACGGAGGATCGTTTGACCCAGAAACAGGGAAGACATTATTTCATGAAAAAATTATAAAACCATCTGAAGACCTTGTTCAAGCAATGAACGATGCTCAATTGGGATTGTTCCGTCCCGAGAGAGAGAACGACGAGCTGACACGCATCCTCGGGAATCCTAAAAAGGGTGGACTAACATGAGGCAAAGGCGCCAGTGTCTCGTGGAAGAAAGGGTTTTCTCAATACGATGACAGTTACAAAAGCCATCAGAGAAATAAGGACCCAAAGGCAGACCGGATCTTGAAGGTAGAGCAGGACCTAGATGATTTGAAGAAGCTCATGCAAGAAATTAGCCAAAGGCCGTCGTCAACTCATCCGCCGGCTGATGATCATGCATTGGATCTTAGCCAGGGAGAAGCAGCATGGCTTCCACGGAGGTCCGGGCTGATGATCAAGCGCTGCTGGATGATGCATCGGCTCCTCTCTACCCCGTGGATGATGTCAGAGAGATGGCACAATGTTTGCTACATCAGCCAATGAACAACCTTTCCTTCAAGGTGGCAATCGTCACTGCTTTACCTTTTCTACCTGGAGCACTCCACCATTCACTTCCTATTCCACCTGGCTATGCTCGTGTCACGGTGGATGACATAGTGGAGGATTTTGCGGACCTAGAGATTCACATCGCTACGCCTGAAGGCCTTGCGAAACTAGGAGATGTCAAGTGCAACATCATTCTATGGAAGGAGAAGTACATCAAGTTTCCAGGCTCGGCGCCAAGGCCACCGACTCTGAGGAATCCAAGTCCACCCTGCCCCGATGATCGTCAACCTCCAAGTCCACCCCGCCCCGATTATCGTCAACCTCCAAGTCCACCCCGCCCAGATGTCGATCACCACAGCAGGAGTACATCAACTCAATCTCCTCCTCCGTGCAATACTCGATCTCCGCCTCCACCTCCATGCATTACTACCTTGTCGAAGAAATGGAAGGTTGACGCTCCCCCACGCCCCACATCAAAGAAAGGTCAAATGGAGAAGATAGTCGACATCCCGCCGGCTCTTTCAAAGAGACCTTATGACAAGACCGATGAGGAAAATGTCACGGATGTGGCTGCCCAAGTTAAGGCGCATTTTGCACCCAAAAAGCCTGAGCCAAAACCGGTATATGATGAAAAAACCAAAAAGTGGGCTAAGTCCTTTCTTGAGCAACCATCCCAGATATCGATGAATCTGGAATCAGACTATGACCGGGAGATTATTAAGCAAGCAAAGAAGAAAAAAGCACAACTGCAAAATGCGGGAAGCAAGTTGCCCAACTCGAACAACAGAAGAATCAATCGGTCGCCCCGCTCAAAGTGATTTCAGACCTCGACAAGGCCTTCAGAGCTGAAATGGATATGGACATGCAAATAATGGACCCCAGAGCCAGTACTAATGTTGCACTAATGGGCATCACTATATCGGAGGCCAAAGCACTTGCTACCGAAGAAAATATCGTTAATGAATATACATTAAAGAATCACCCCAATGACGTAGAGGAAGACCTATGCAGGTTCTTAACCGAGAATAGTTTTGTTAAGGAAATACTATTTCCTTACAACTTCAAGTGAGTGTTTCTATCTTGTACACATTTTATTTTTGCTTACTCGATGAGCTATGCATGTATGCTTATGTAAACATCCGCAGATTTCACTGGATCTTGCTAAACATTCAAGTTGACAAGTCCCTAGTTGAAGTCCACGACTCATTAAGTTGGGACCAAGAGAAGTGGAGAGACATGAATGCAATGCTCCATAAGTAATTTCAATCATTATTGCATAATATCGGCCTCTTTTGTTCATTTCCTCATATCAGTAACTAATAACTCCTTTCTTCATTTTCTTTGCCGAGCAGGTGTTGGACACGGTTCAGAAAGAAAATACCAGGTCCATTCAAAGAGGAGCTAACTTATAAAATGGTGAAGAGTTCACAGCAGCCACTGGAAACTCATTTATGTGGATACTACGTCTGCGAGTACATCCGCGAGTTGACCAGTGAGTGGCAAGTTAACTCACATTATATTTATGATTTGCGAGAGAAACTAGAGCCAGACCAGCGCATACGAGCAATTCAAGAGGAGCTGGCGGAATTTCTAATGAAGGAGGTCCTTGATGTACATGGAGAACATTATGCGGATGACGAGGAACTCTATATGCCTTAGTGATATCCATGTAGTTGATATGATATATATATCATCAATGACCATGTAATTTCAAAAACATTTCTTCCTTTTGATATGGTTGATTATATGTATGCTTGCAAGGGATCGATTAATTATATAGATACATCAATGTGTACTGTGTATGTAGTAGCGTAGAATATGTGTACTGAAATATATGTTTGAAATTATAGTGAAACACAAAACAAAAAAGAAAGAAATGGAAAAACAAAAAGAAAACACACAATCTCTGCCGCGACAGAGAACACACGAATTCTCTGCCACGGCAGGAAACCTTATAGTCCCGGGTGGTGTTACGACCTGAGACTAGAGGGTTTCCTCCCCCCACCCCCCCCCCCGCCTCGCTGAAACGGCCACATGGCTGTTATCTGTCGCGGGTCGTAGCGAGCCGGGACTAGAGAGGGGGGGACCTCTAGCCCCGTTTTGACAGTCCCGGACCCAAAACTGGGACTAGAGCCCGTTACGACCCGAGACTATATGCATTTTTTCCATCAGTGCACGCACACCACCCGGCCATTAACGCACACACTAACACACTAACTAATCCTGACTACTTCCTCCTAGAATCACTCTAGGAATATTACGACTAAGCCAAGCATGCACATACAGCTAACTCATTACTAACATGCAGCTAGCAGATTTAACAACTTAAATACAAGATATCAAGATTAGTGCTAACAAAGGATAGGCTGATTAAGTGTGGCTTTCTACAACTCCTCATGTCATTGGAAGAATTCATACTTGTTGCAAGTCTTTGTGCCATGTTCCTGCGTAGTACATAGAGCTATTGGGCGCACCGGACGAGAAAATGCTCCCAGCCGCATCCCCAAAGGCTCTTTCCTCCTGTCACGGCCCAGTAGAGTGTTCAGCATCCACCAGGCCGTTCCGGTACCACTAGGCGCATTTTGGGCACACTAGACACAACCCGCGAACCACGCCAATTAGGAAACAAACAGCCAGGCACCACATGCTAGCGACCCACCCCATTCTCCCCTCCACATCGCATTTCCCCTTTCTCAAGGCCCATTCCACCGTTCCAAATTGCCGTCGCCGCCCATTTCGCTACCTGTAGTTTTGTTGCGCCTACATCCACCCACCGAAACCCATCTTTCCTCTACCATTGCTTCGGTCGCTGCCAGCATTGGTCTAATCAGGCAGAGAACACGGTGGCAACCTCATGCTCCCGCCTTGCAAGCAAGGTGTGTTCGGCCATTTTCCAATGTTAACTTCATTTTTATAATTCTTATCTCTTTCACCGCCATTCAGCTGATTGACGATTTTGTAGGTTGATTCACAGACATGAACAGGGACGATGAGTTAACGATCCATGCATTGATGGATGAGGAAGTTATTGCCGACACCGATAAAGACAAGAACATGTCAATCCTAGCTTGTCTTCTACAATTATAAGATGATGAGCTAAACAAGGCAGGTTCACGGGGTGGAGGTTCAAATGTTCCGTGTAAACATGATTCGATTTTTTATTTGCTAAAAAATAGTTACTAGAACTAATAGGTGTCAACATTTATTATTTCCAAAAAATATATTTATTTATAAGATCTCACATAAAAGAAGGAAAGATTGCGTACTCCCTCCATTCAAATGAATAAGAAGCGTAAATTTAGTCAAATTCTATAAACTCTAAGTTTGGCAAATGTTTTAGACACATGTGAACACTCAAGATATAAAATCAATACCAATAGATTCATAATAAAATATACTTTTATAATGTATACTAGACCCCTCGTTGTGCCCCCTAGGCTCGGCTGTAAAAGAGAATGTTGATTATTGCAGTAGCTGAGCAGATCCATGGGCAAAGCATCATCGCGGACATGTCAGCTAAATTGGCATGTACCGGTATTAATTTTGAGCTTTGGTTACATGTGGTCTATAAGCTGAGATTGAAACCATTCCAAGTTGTCGAGGTGGGACTAAACATATAATAGATGAAACAAGTGCAAGAAAAATGTTGTAGACAGAAGATCTTGTTCCTGCAAAGTTGTGGATATCGAGCACGGAAAGTCACATAGTTATTTCCAAAAGCACATCCTTCCGGTACATGCGTGCGCTACGGGTCCCTATAGTATTCAACACACTTTTAGGAAGATCGTGATCGTTTGACGACATGGTCACACTCTCGTTGCTACATGAACATGTGGAGAATAGTCATGCATTCAAACTTACCACTAAGTAGATCTTGAGGTTATCGAAATAGGACTAAACATGCGACGGGTCATATAGGGGCAAGGCGAATCCCATCAAATATGATCAACATGCTATTCAAGTCCTAGTTGTAAG
Organism: Avena sativa; assembly: GCA_916181665.1. Classification (NCBI taxonomy): domain Eukaryota; kingdom Viridiplantae; phylum Streptophyta; class Magnoliopsida; order Poales; family Poaceae; genus Avena; species Avena sativa. Next base: position 17,693,053 of record OV702296.1, read on the forward strand.
CGGAAAATCTTGTATCAGCCAAGTCATGAATATTGTACTAACTGAACCAAGGTATGCCTGGTAGGTCAGCATCGGAGACTCTAACTCGCCTACTTGACGTGCATGCGTCAATCGTTCACAATTAATTTTTTACCGCATTCGCATGTGAAGAATACATTTCGCTCGGGCGTTCATCGTCTAACCGCATATAACAAACAACAGGAAGACATGCTACATGAGACACCTTGGGTGACTCTTGAAAGCAAACATGTACTCTCGGGTGACTCTTGAAAGCAGTAACACATAAAATGATTCAATGCAAAATAAAAGGAAGACATAAATTTCCATGTATCATTATTTTGAAAACATGAAGGAAAAAGAAGTTTGCAGAATGAAATGTGCATACACCTTTATATTGTACAGTTCTGAACAAACTAAATTAACCTACACAGCGTTAGACGGTGCTACGATTGTTGACTCTAGAAGTCTACCCTTCATAGTATCGATGTCTAGAAGAATGGCGAGGAGCATCCTCTTATTCTCCTTCACATCTCCGAGGACAGCAACGACATTGTACTTAAACCTGTGGAGCGAACTGATGATGGCTTCGTCGGTCATCACTCGTCGGTTCCTCTGCCAGGACTGTTATTCGGTTAATCCGCGCAAGGCCAGGACGTTTTCCTCCTTTTGCTCGCCTGAGAATCGAGAGCAGTCGGCGAGCAGAGAACATAGTCGGCCGGAAAAAGAACTCGACCAACAGAAAATATGAACAACACAGAAAAAGAAAGCAAAAAACTAACGTAAGAAGATTTTGTTAAAAAGAATCTTACAAGAAAACAGTGGCGAGGGGACATACCATGTGCCCTGGCGAGGGAAGGTGGTTGTTTCTCTATCGGCAGGCTAAATACGACGCCACGCGAGCATGGTTGTACAACAGAAGTCTAACACGGACAGGATTTTCAAAAGCAGTAACAGCTTCGCAACATAGTTAGATAAAACACGAACGGCTAGAACAGATGACCGTAGAAAGCATACAAAGAAGAGTTGTTAGGCGCACAAAAAAATAAAATTGGCAAGAATGGGAGAAAAGGCCTATTAAAAAAAAAAGATGCGAGGGGATGTACCATCAGGAGAAGCATGTTTGAAGAGAGGGTCACGTAAGACATGGGTGATGATAGCGTCCATCACGTTCTGTCCATGATCTTTCGCGTCAACAAAAGCATACGACCCTAGAGAGCACAGAAAGAGAACGTCACGGAAAATGCATGGCAAGGAAGCGAGAAAAAGAAAGATGAAATAGAACAAAGGCGAGGCAATGTACCAAGAGCAAAGACTAGCTCGCGTAATATGATGGCGATGAGCCCCGGGGAGAAGTAGAGTTCAGCCGCAATAGTCTCCAAACCTTGTCATTCATCGGCAAGTTATAAGAACAAAAAACAAAAGCTAGCCATGCAAATCCGAAGTTTTAGAGCAAAAATGTAGGGCAAAACCATTCACGACATACCTTGCTTTACCCAAACATGAGACATCTCATCCTCCTTTGGAAGCCGCCGAAAGAGCAAGAGCTGTCCCACAAGTCGGAGGAGCCGAAATGAAAAAAACGATAAAACAAACACACGGTACACAATGCAGCAAAATAAAATAAACATATCGATTGTGAAATACACATAGTGTTTTTTGGAACGTAGTCGTTAAAGTGAAGAAGCTGCAAGCGAATGAAAATACGAAGTTGAATGCTGAAAACTAAAATAACACGTAAAACATAGGTAAGTTGAAGCGAACTTATCACACGAAATCGCTTTATGGTCGATAATAGAAACATCGCTACAGAAGCAGAAAGACGAAGTGAGTACAAGAAGAGTGGAGGATCCAGGCGCGAGCTGTATGCAAGAGGGATATATACCGGACATGGAAAATAACGAGGAAGTACCTTCGGTGAGGAGAGAACCATCCAGAAGCTAAAGAAGGGGAAGAGAAGACCGAAGAAGAAGTAGCTCCGCGAGGCGAGCGCCGTACAGAAGCCAGAGCAGGAAGAAGAAAAGAACGAAACAACAACAAAGGGTCTCGACACCACAAGGAGCATGAAAAAGAGTCGTAAACAACAGAGCAGCATGTCCCCGTAAACCCGCGTACCGTACCTAGGATGAGATAAAAGCGTAGGCAGATTCACGCCTACAATAATCTACACTTCCAGCAGTGCTATCGGCGCGGTTGCATCCGGCGAGGGATAACCGTGCCAGATCGACTCTGGGCATGCCCCCCTAGCATGATCTCGATGCGAGAAAACCACGTCTTCCTATGCGTACTTCTACGCTCTATGATGCCAGCTCGGCTCTCTGACCGCGAAAAACTGCATTATCTACGATCCACGTTGGCCTTGGATGGGCCCCTGTGGACGACATAGGATTATGGCGCCACGTTGGCTATGGGAAGGTCCCGCCACCTGGTGGGTGCGGAGGCGTGTCACGCCAGAAACACCTCTCTTAGAGCACGGTCCTGCCCACATACGCTGACGGTGGGTCCATGTCCACCTCTGGCAACATGGGGTACAACGGCGCGTGCGACACCCATCAGTGGCAGGAAAGCTGCCACCATGGACCACGGCGGGTCCTGCCTCTCGGAAGAGCAGTGCTCTGTTGTGACCGTGTCCCATGTCCTCTCCGGCGTCCATCCGACAACCGGAAAGAATCGGGACAATATAGATAGTCGTTTCGGCCAAAACAATCTTGCGCTATTATTTACTCTTATTTAGTAGTGTGGCACCCACTTTTGATATGGTGGTAGGTTAACACCATAGTGTTATGATGAACTTGTGATTCCTTTTTGGAAATGATCATGCAGGCAACTGTTAGCATGAAGTTGTGTTATGAACTTGTGATGGTATTCATGATTGTCGTCGGATTGATGACAAGTACGCCATAGGGGGTCCTAGCGGCATTGAGAAGATGGGGTATGAGCCGTACGGTGTTCCGGAGCGGTCAGAACAAGTTTACCCAGGTTCAGATCCGACTGCGGTGATCGGATCCTACTCCGTCTGGTAACCCAATAATATATCGACGAGAGCCGGATGTTACAGAAAATTACAAGAGAGGTTTGCCTGTGTGAGTTGGTAGTGGTTGTAGTAGATGTTGTGCCCTAAAGGCTCCCATAGGGCCGGTTTAAGAATCTTGAAGGGTTCCCAAAAACTTTTTTCAACAATGTAGGATTCCGAGTCATTTGAGTCGGATATATTTTATTTAACTTCAGTCTTTTCCTTGCTCGATTCAAAACATGAGACGAATTTTAAGCAGCGTCGTGCTGTCTGACAACTTTTTCAGACCAGGTCTTCTCACTAACTAGAGTCCCATCAGCACGACCGTTGGTGGGTCTGTTCTTTATGGAACAGAACACCGTTTCAATGCCCATGCGAGAATCGAAGGACGGAGGAGTCGCGAGGAAGCTACCTCCCTCTCTCCTATATGCGTGGCGTAAATTGCGCGGTTCTGAAGAGAATCTTGGCGCAGAGGTAAATAAGAGAGAAGAAAATCCTCTCTCCCAGATTCATTCTTCTCTACTTGATTCATTGTCTCATCGTACTCCTCGATCAATACGCACCTATTATCATCTACACACCAAAATAAACCTAGTGTCACCAATTTCTGGTTCACTCCGGCCAGATGGAAGCGCCATCCAGCTCCAATGCAGCAGCGGCGGGTGTCGTGGTATTGGCACGGCAGATGCTACTGGGGCTAGCTTACGTAGTGGAGTCAAGGCGACGTAGGAGAATCCGGGAGCGAGATTGGCACACGATGTACCCAGGTTCACGCCCCCTCGATGGAGGATCGCTACATCCTGTTGTCAATCCAGTATATGATCATAGATTGGTTTACAAGTGAGCCGCCGTAGGTGCAGGGGAGACTAGATCTAATGAGAGATGTCCCCGTGGGGGTGCTCCTGGTGGCTTTATATATGCAGCCATCTAGGGTTTACAAGTATTTTGGTGGGATTTCTATTGGAGTCGCTATCTTGGGCCTCTAGTCGGTGAGTCGCCTGGATCCAGTTATGCGCCAGTCGCCATGTTTGGCGAGTCGACCCGCTCTAGGATTAGCGATCCAGCTGGGGATTCCTCTTCATGGGTGTACCCCGATTGTTATTCCCCCATCATTAGTCCCCGAGCGCGTCAGGGACTCGGCGATTACTTTAAGCCGCCGAATCGGCATAGGTGATTCCAGGGTGGATTCGATGGTGAGTCGTTGGCGAGCTCCTGAATAGAGAAACAACTCATGAAGTAGTTCATTCGCTTGGGCGAGTCGACGCGTCGGGCAAACCGTTATTGGACGGAGTCGCCCCTTGGAGAAGTTTGGCTGGCGCCTTGTCAACTTGCTGTCGTAGAGGACGTGGAGGCCACCAAATCATAGATGATGAAGTCGCTAAGTCGGCGCAGGAGAATATGTGAGAACGAGTCCGCGAGGGACGAGCGAGTCCCCGAGCGTGGCGAGTACGCGAGGGCCAGCTCGCGATGGCGAGTCCCCGAGTGTGGCGAGTTCGCGATGGCGAGTCCCTGAGCATGGTGAGTACGCGAGGGAGAGTCCACGGTGATGAGTCCCCGAGCGTGTTGAGTACACGAGGGCGATCCGCAATGGCGAGTCCCCGAGCGCGTTGAGTACGCGAGGGCAAGTCCAAGGTAGCGAGTCCCCGAGCGAGTTGAGTATGCGAGGGCGAGTCCGCAGTGGCGAGTCCCCGAGCGTGCTGAGTACGCGAGGGAGAGTCCGCGATGGCTAGTCCCCGAGCGTGCTGAGTACGCGAGGGAGAGTCCGCGACGGAGAGTCCCCGAGCGTGTTGAGTGCACGAGGGCAAGTCCGCGGCGGCAAGGCCCCGAGCGTGCTGAGTACACGAGGGCGAGTCCCCGAGTGTGGCGATCCACGGTTGTGGAACCACGCGCACACGCGGTATGCCTAGGAGTAGTCCACGAGGCTCGAGTTGGCTTGTAGAGGCGACTTGATTCTCTTTAGATATGCATATTCTGAAAATAGTAGTGGTTGTTGCTAACCATGGCGAGTCCGCGTGGGGAGAGTTCCTGAGCATGGCGAGTAACGATGATTGCGAGTCCGCGATGATTGCTAGTCCGCGAGGGGAGAGTTCCCGAGTGTGGCGAGTCCGCGATGATTGCGAGTCCGCAAGGGGAGAGTCCCCAAGTGTGGCGAGTACGTGATGATTGCGAGTCCACGATGGGAGAGTCCCCGAGTGTGAAGAGTATGCGATGATTGCGAGTCCATGATGATTGCGAGTCCGCAAGGGGAGAGTCTCTGAGTTTGGCGAGTACGCTATGATTGCGAGTCCCCGAGTGTGGCGAGTCTGTGATGATTGCGAGTCTGTAAGGGGAGAGTCCCCGAGTGTGGCGAGTACGCGATGACGTTGATTGCGCTATTTTTGTTAGCGAGTCTCTCGTCTTGGCCCAGGGGTCTATCGCGTGGCGACTCCAAAGATGGATCTCGGCTTAGCTTTTTTCCTGGACGATCTGAGGCTCGGTTTACGAGTCCTCGTCCGTAGTACTTGGCCATGCGAGTCACGTTGTGTAAGGTTGATGAGGACATGGTGCTGTTTGTGTAGCACTGCCACTTTGTCTTGGCCCGGAAGGCCAGTCGAGCAAGGCGACTCCAATGATGGCTCTCGGTTAGCGTTATTCATGGATGATCCGAGGCTCGGTTTGCGAGTTCTCGTCCGCACTACTTCGCCATTGCGAGTCGCTCTTTCAAAGATTGGCAAAGGCGAATTGATTTTTCCCATAGGAAAGAGAAGCCCAGTGGTGAGTCCATGCAGCGTGGCATGCGACCCTCTCTGGCGACTCAAACGATGAAGGTCCCTTAGCAGGCGCGACGCATATATTTGATGTAGCGCACGGGGTCGCACAGAAATTAGCCGGAAATGTCGACGCGGCGGAAGTATGGTCACGCTTTGGCAAAGTCGACGCGCCTGTTCTTGTTTCATTGAATTTGCTTCAGGCTCGCGATTGTACTTTGATCATTATGGATTGGTACCAAGATCAAGTCCTAGGCAAGCAGACCTAATTTTCACAGCTAGTACGGTAACAATGAAAATGGCTCCTTTTTAGTGAGATTCTATGAGCAAATGGCTGAACCAGGCGGCACAGGGTCAACGCGGCAGACCGGGTCGTGCTATGGAGAAGTCGACGCGGCGGACGGGGGTCGCGCTATGGCGAAGTCGATGAGGCGGACACATGATCGAAGCGGCGAACAGGGGTCGCGCTATGACGAAGTCGACGCGGCGGACACATGGTCGACGCGATGGACGGGGGTCGCGCTATGGCGAAGTCGACGCGGCAGACTGGGGTCGTGCTATGGCGAAGTCGACGCGGAAGACACATGGTCGACACGGCGGACGGGGGTCGCGCTATGGCGAAGTCGATGCGGCCGACACGGGGTCGACGCGACGGACGGGGGTCGCGTTATGTCGAAGTCGACGAGGCGGACACAGGGTCGACGCGGCGGACGGGGGTCGCGCTATGGCGAAGTCGACCCGGCGGACACAGGGTCGTCGCGGAAGACGGGGGTCGCGCTATGGAGAATTCGACGCGGCGGACACGGGGTCTACGCGGCGGACGGGGCTCGCGCTATGGCGAAGTCGACGCGGCGGACACAGGGTCGATGCGGCCGACAGAGGTCACGCTATGCCAATTTCGACAACGGCGAGGTCACGATGGCGATGTTTACGACGGCGAGGCCGCGAGGGCGAGTCTGGGACCATGGCGAGTTCGCGGTGGGAGAGTCGCCACACTTGGCGACTCTACGAGCATGACGAATTCATGGCTGGGAGTCTCAGAACGTCGCGAGGGCGAGTCTCTGGATTGATTAATCTGCGCTAGAGGTAGCATGAGAAAAAACAATTGTAGACTGAGATTTATAAATAGGGCAAATAATAAGAAAAATAGCACCTGGTCTTCATAGTTGGACTGGTTGCTGGAGCGCGTACGTGCGTGTCGTCAAACATCTTACAGCCAGTAGCCCTTGAGGTCGCTGAATTTGGGAACAACCCCGATCACAAAGTTACGGCCGAGGAAACGAAGGGCCACGGCCGGCCGGTGTTGACATGCACAACTCATATCTAGAACTCAATTTAATTCTTGCTTCACGCCGTGTGATTAGATCAGATAATACATTAATTAATTGATAAAATAATCAATACGTAAGAAAGAGATGGAATCGGATGAATAAAGCCCATTAATTTTTCCTCTACGTAAGAAAGAGATGGGATCGGATGCAAAGATTAGATCACATGAACAACTCAGACTATTGGATCTGATTCGTCCTCGCACATGCGACTGCCCGTGAATTTGATGATGAATATGTTGCGGGATCCTGCCCAGATTATCATCTCCAAGCGCCACTTTCTTCATGGTGGACGCCAACTGTCGTGGTATTGCACGGCAGATGCTACCGGGAGTAGCTTACGTAGAGGGAGCAAGATAACGTAGGAGAATCCAGGAGCGAGATTGACACACAATGTACCCAGGTTCACATCCTCTCGATGGAGCACTAGTGGAAACGAGGGCTTTTGTTGATCCCGAAAATGGGCTTTAACACCGGTTCTTCTACGAACCGGTGTTAAAGGGGGGGCCGTACCAGCGTGGCCTCTGCGGCATTAAAGGAGCCACCCCTTTAACACCGGTTCGTGGCGTGGCCCGCGCACCACCCCCCCTTTAACACCGGTTCGTGGCACGAACCGGTGTTAAAGGGGGGGGGCTATATAAGACACCACCCCAGCCCACACACACCCCACTCTTCCATTCTTTCACATTTTCGAGCCTAGCAAGAGGGTGTGAAGAGTGCTAGTTTGTGTTTTTTTCATATGCACTATAGGTGTTCGGTGAAATGCCCGAGAGCTCAAAATAAGCTTTCTTGTTGCTCTTTCCGTCTCGGTCGAGGTCGGCAACTATAGTTTCATGTGTCATTGATGTACTATATATATAAATGGTCATCTCCCTATTATTTTTTGATATATACTACATATTAATGCAGATGAATCGGCAATGGATGTACGGTGACCGCCGCACTTCCGAGTACATTACGGGCCTCCAAAATTTCATCGTTGTGGCTAATGCAAACCGTGGTCACAATGGTTTTATGTGCTGTCCATGTGTTCACTGTCAGAACAAGAAAGACTACTCAAATACCAGAACCATTCACGCCCACCTACTTCGATCCGGTTTCATGCCCAGCTATAATTGTTGGACCAAGCACGGAGAAAAAGGGGTTGTGATGGAAGACAACGAAGAAGAAGAGGATGATGAAAACTATCATAATATGTATCCTGAATATGATGATAATGCAACGGAGGTAGATAATGAAGATCAAGAGGGAGCAGATGGGCCCGCTGATGACGATCTTGGTCGGGCCATTACTGATGCAAAGGAAGAATGTGAAACTGAAAAGGAGAAGGAGAAGCTGGAGCAGATGTTAAAGGATCAGAAAATATTGTTGTATCCAACTTGCGAAGATGGCCACAAAAAGCTAGGTGCCACACTGGATTTGCTGCAATGGAAGGCAGAGAATGGTGTGACTGACAGCGCATTTTCAAAGTTGTTGGTAAAAATAAAGAATCTTCTTCCAAGAAATAATGAGTTGCCTGACAGTACATACCAAGCAAAGAAGGTTGTCTGCCCTCTAGGATTAGACGTGCAGAAGATACATGCCTGCATTAATGACTGCATCCTCTACCGTGGTGAGAAGTACGAGAATTTGGATGCATGCCCGGTATGCACTGCACTGCGGTATAAGATCAGACGAGACGATCCTGGCGATGTTGAGGGCGAGGCCCCTAGGAAGAAGGTTCCCGCCAAGGTTATGTGGTATGCACCTATAATACCACGGTTAAAACGTCTCTTCAGAAATAAAGAGCATGCCAAGTTGTTGCGATGGCACATGGAAGACCGTAAGAAAGACGCGATGTTGAGACACCCCGCTGATGGGTCACAGTGGATAAAAGTCGAGCGCGAGTACCCGGACTTCGCACGTGACGCAAGGAACTTAAGGTTTGGTATAAGTATAGACGGCATGAATCCTTTTGGTGAGCAGAGCTGCAGTCACAACACCTGGCCTGTGACACTATGTATCTATAACCTTCCTCCTTGGTTGTGTATGAAGAGGAAGTTCATTATGATGCCAGTGCTCATCCAAGACCCGAGGCAACCCGGCAACGACATTGATGTGTACCTAAGGCCATTAGTTGAAGAACTTTTACAGATGTGGGCCAAACCAGGTGTACGTATGTGGGATGAGCACAAAGGGGAGCCATTTGACCTACGAGCATTGCTTTTCGTAACCATCAATGGTTGGCCTGTTCTTAGTAACATTTCAGGGCAGACAAACAAGGGATACAATGCATGCACACACTGTTTAGTTGATACTGAAAGTGTATATTTGGATAAATGTAAGAAGGTTGTGTACCTAGGGTATCGTCGATTTCTTCCGAACCTGCATCCAGTAAGAAAGAAAGGCAAGCATTTCAAACGTCTGGCAGAACCCCGGAGGAAGCCTGTCCTCCGTACCTGTGAGGAGGTATTTGGTATGGTCAAGGACCTAGAAGTAATCTTTGGAAAAGGTCCTGGCAGTCTATCTGTTCCGAATGACGATGCCGGACATGCGCCCATGTGGAAGAAGCAATCTATATTTTGGGACCTACCCTATTGGAAAGTCTTAGAGGTCCGCTCTTCAATCGACGTGATGCACGTGACGAAGAATGTTTGCGTGAACCTGCTAGGCTTTCTAGGAGTGTATGGGAAGACAAAAGATACACCGGAAGCACGACAGGACCAGCAACGTCTGAAGGCCCCTGAAGAGCCTATGCATCCTGAGAACGAGAAGGGTAAACGATGCCACTTAACTCCTGCCAGCTACGCTCTTACCAAAGCAGAGAAGGAAATCTTTTTTGAATGTCTGAGCAGTATCAAGGTCCCGTCTAGCTTCTCGTCGAATATAAAGGGAATAATAAATATGGCAGAGAAAAAATTCCAAAACCTGAAGTCTCATGACTGCCACGTGATTATGACACAATTGCTTCCGATTGCATTGAGGGGGCTTCTACCTGAAAATGTTCGAGTACCCATTGTGAAGCTATGTGCATTCCTCAATGCAATATCTCAGAAGGTAATCGATCTAGAAAGCCTACCAGGGTTACAAACATATGTGGCCCAATGTCTTGTCAGCTTTGAGTTGGTGTTCCCACCATCCTTCTTCAATATTATGACGCATCTCCAGGTTCACCTAGTAGAAGAGATTGCCATTCTCGGTCCTGTATTTCTACACAATATGTTCCCCTTTGATAGGTACATGGGAGTCTTAAAGAAATATGTTCATAACCGTGCTAGGCCAGAAGGAAGCATCTCCAAGGGCTATGTAACAGAGGAGGTCATTGAGTTCTGTGTTGATTTTATTCCTGACCTTAAGGCGATTGGTGTTCCAGAATGACGACATGAGGGGAGACTGCGTGGAAAAGGCACCCTAGGATGTAAAGCAATGATATGTAGGGACGGGCATTCTCTCAATCAAGCACACTACACGGTTTTACAAAGATCTATCTTGGTTGCCCCGTATATCAATGAACACAAGAATTTAATACGCCTCAAACACCCGGGGCAGTCTGATGAATGGATTATAAGTGAACACATGGCGAGTTTTGGCGGTTGGCTGCAAATACTTCTCACGAATAACACCACTGTTGGGGATCAGCTGTACTTGTTGGCCAGGACACCGTCTTCGACTGTATGTACTTTCCAAGGGTACAAGATAAATGGGAATACATTTTACACGATAGGCCAAGATAAAAAGAGCACCAACCAAAACAGTGGTGTCCGCTTCGATGCAGCAGAAGACAATGGGCAAAAGACCACGTATTATGGGTTCATAGAGGAGATATGGGAACTTGACTATGGAGCTAATTTTAAGGTCCCCTTGTTTCGATGCAAATGGGTCAAGCTAACAGGAGGAGGGGTTGAGGTAGACAAGAAGTACGGAATGACAACGGTGGATCTCAACAATCTTATGAAGAACTTAGACGAACCATTCGTCCTAGCCAATGATGTGGCTCAGGTTTTCTATGTGAAGGACATGTCCTCCAGACCAAAAAAAAGAAAAAATATGCAAACGAATACATCATATGATGAGCCAAAGCGTTACATAGTTCTTTCAGGGAAAAGAAACATCGTGGGAATCGAGGACAAGACAGACATGTCAGAAGATTATAATAAGTTTGATGAAATTCCGCCCTTCACAGTGAAAACTGACCCAAGCATTCCGTTAAGTAAAGAAGATGCTCCATGGTTACGTCTGAAGCGATCATAAGGAAGGGCATATGCCAAGAAGTTCATGCTCATATTATGTAACTCTAGTTCATGTTTTTAATATTAATACATGTCTTGAGTGTTAGTCATGTTTTGTGGATGGACCGGGACTATGAGAAGAAGTTGTCCCGATTCGTACTTACCATTAAGATCTGATCTCCAAACGCGCGCGGTCACATATTAGGGAGTGCCTCTATGACCAGTTTCTTGGAGATGCCGGAGGACTAGGCTCCGTCGGCATCTCCCTGAAACTGGCCGTAGTGGTGTCCCTGCTCTCGAAAACCATCTTGCAGCATTGTAACTTCTCTAACTAGATCAATACACCAGGAAGCTAACTAATTTCACATATTAGGGAGTGCCTCTATGACCAGTTTCTCGGAGATGCCGGAGGACTGGGCTCCGTCGGCATCTCCCTGAAACTGGCCGTAGTGGTGTCCCTGCCTCAAACTGGCTGGAGGACTGGACTCACAAGGATGCCTATTTATAGTACAAGCAGCTCGACATAGTGTTGACACTTACAAAATAATGTCGACACTCACCCCTATTATTAGTCCCGGTTGGTGTCTCCAACCGGGACTAAAGGTTCATCTTTAGTCCCGGTTGGTGACACCATCCGGGACAAGGTACACGCCGCACGACATAATGTCGACATGCACTCACCCCTATTATTAGTGCTGACTCGTGTTTTGTCCCGGTTGGTGTCTCCAACCGGGACTAAAGGTTCATCCCGCCATTTTTCCCGCCATTTTTCTTCCCGCCATTTTTCTTCCCGCCAGTTCTTCCCGCCATTTTTCTTCCCGCCAGTTCTTCCCGGTAGTTCACTATATATATATGTAGGGGGTTGGCCTCCATTGTCATTGCACATCTCTAGACTCATACCTACAACCTCATCACTCTTTCCCATGGCTTCCACCGTAGCACTAACCCCCAGGGAGGCGGAGGCGCTTTGCGCCTCGAACTACCCCTGCCCGCCGGGCTACTGTGTCCCCGTCGGCTGGATGCTGAGCGTCGGAGGCGTGCCGGTTCCTCCTGTCCCTCTAGGTGTGGCGCGCCGGATGGCCATCACGAACCACTACTACTTCGAGCTCACGTCGGAGCAGCGGAGGAATCCCAGATGGCATCCCGACTATTTCCCTACTTGGGAAGCCTTCTTCGTGGATCGGCATGAGAGGGCGCTCGCCAGGCACGAGGAGGACGGCCCACCTCCTCCTAACTTCAACGAGGCCGGCCTTCGGCTATGGTGGCGCGGTCGGACTCTCCAGAGCGTCATGGCCTATGACACTGCCGCCGACTCTAACCCCCGTCTGTGCTACCCTCAAGTCCAGCCCACGCGCTACCCTCAAGTCCAGCCCACGCATACTCTCCAGAGGTTCAATTACGGCGACCCCGACGACGACAGCGATGACTGCGGCGGCGAGTACGACGACTACAGTGGTGAGTATTACAGGTGTAGGCAGGAGCATGACTGAATCACTCCAACATTCCGAAACAAGTTCGGCCGATTGTTACTTAATCTGGCCATGTATCTTAATTTTCAGTTCTTTTATGTATCTTAATTTTCAGTTCTAGTTCGGCCGAATGTTACTTAATCTGGCCATGTATCTTAATTTTCAGTTCTTTTATGTATCTTAATTTTCAGTTCTTTTATGTATCTTAATTTTCAGTTCCAGTTTGGCTTTATGTAACTGTCTCAAAATGACCTATCTCATTCGGGTCAAATGACCAATGTTATGGCTAGAATCAAGGCATAGTTTGCAAGAGGAGTTTTCCTTTTTATCGCACCAAAAAGGCATTTTCCATTTTCCGAGCATAAAAAACGGACGGTTTTGTGAAGCAACCACCAAATGGCTAATTCAAAAAACCACCAACACATTGGTCAAAAAACAATGCAAGTTTAGAGAGGCTTGGTGAGATTCAAGTGTATACAAAAGATGCGACATTTAAATATCCAATCAATTCAAAAATGTTAATACAAAAGATGCGACATTAAAATATGATTTGATCTAATAAAAATCATTTACATGAATGGATAGATATTATTTTTCTAAAAATTATGATATATTATTCATATTTTTCTGAGTTGAAATGAAAAAGATATGAATTTTCTAAATTCATATCATATTTTTTGAATTAAAAAAGCCCCTTTAATGCATGAAATAAGTGTTTTAATTATTTTAAAAAATTTCATGTAAAGTAAATATAAAATGATTTACATGAATGGATAGATATTATTTTTCTGAAAATTATGATATATTATTCATATTTTTCTGAGTTGAAATGAAAAAGATATGAATTTTCTAAATTCATATCATATTTTTTGAATTAAAAAAGCCCCTTTAATGCATGAAATAAGTGTTTTAATTATTTTAAAAAATTTCAGGTAAAGTAAATATAAAATGATTTACATGAATGGATAGATATTATTTTTCTGAAAATTATGATATATTATTCATATTTTTCTGAGTTGAAATGAAAAAGATATGAATTTTCTAAATTCATATCATATTTTTTGAATTAAAAAAGCCCCTTTAATGTATGAAATAAATGCCCCCCTTTAACACCGGTTCCAGACAGGAACCGGTGTTAAAGGGGGGGCATTTATTTTGTTTCCCGCGCGCACCCACCCACCCCCCTTTAACACCGGTTCGTGGCAGGAACCGGTGTTAAGGGGGGGGCATTTATTTCGTTTCCCGCGCGCACCCACCCCCCCTTTAACACCGGTTCGTGGCAGGAACCGGTGTTAAAGGGGGGGGGGTAATAAATACGCGCGCAAACGAATTCCTCCCCCCTTTAACACCGGTTCCTGCCACGAACCGGTGTTAAAGGGGGGGTATTAAATGCGCCACTTCGCTCCTTTCTTCCCCCCAGAGCCAGATCGCGCCACCGTCGCCAGAGCCCGAACCCCTCGCCGTCGTCCTCGCCACCACCGAAGCCGACGACCGCCACCTCCTCGTCGTCCTCGCGTGCCACCGAAGCCGACGACCGCCACCCCTCGTCGTCCTCGCGCGCCACCGAAGCCGATGACCGCCACCGCCTCTGTCCGGCCGCCTCTGTCCGGACACCGTTGCAGCTGCCCGACGTCGACGCCGTGGTGAGCATGCTCTGTTTCCTCCCCTTCTCTGTTTCGTCGCCGGCGCCCCCCTTCTCTGTTTCGTCGCCTTCTCCTCCCGTGGGCCCAGCGGGACGCTGCCCTTCGTATTCAAGCCGGATATTGCCGCGCCTGGGGTAGAACAGCAGCAGCAGCAGGCGAAGACGAAGAAGAGCAAGCGCGTGGGCGGGCGGGACGCGGTGACGGTGGAGCTGCGCATGGTGGGGTTCGGCAAGGAGGTGGTGCTGAAGCAGCGGCGGCGGATGCGGCGCAGGAGGCGCCTTGGCGAGGAGGAGAAGGCCGCCATCCTCCTCATGGCGCTCTCCTTCGGCGTCATCTACGCCTCCTGAGCCCCCCTCCCCATGCCTCCAGAAACCAAGATCGAAGGCGGAAACGGAAGATGGGCTCCTTTTTTCCCCCTGGTCGTATGCTTAGTTTTCCCGGCTAATTAGTTGGTTCGGTGATGATAATCGGCGAGTTAATAATGGATGGCGATGCAGTAGCTGTTCTTGTTCAGCTTTGTTCTTGCCCAAGTAGTAGTAGTCGTAGTAGGACTAGTAGTATGTTAGTGTGAAGTAGTGACATTGCAATGTGTAAGAAGAGCTTTGTGATCAACAATCTCATCATCCCTCAGTTGCTCCAGATCTTGTGCAAGAAAAGAATCCAACTTTTCTCATCGTCCATGCTTTGTGATGATCTTGTCCATGCTTCTTTGCACTCGGGATCTGTGGTTGCTGCACAGCTGCAGTGTTTATCCTTGAGGGAGTCCATCCCGAGCAGCGGCATGGCAGCCTGGCCGTTCTGTCCCACAGGCGGCTGGTGTGGGGAGTGCTGGAAATACTAGTCTGTCACCGTCCAGTGCTAGTAGCATTTCTTGAAAGGGAAAAGTCAGCACACACACACACTCTTGGCGCCAGCTCCTCACTGCTCTCGACTCCACTCCACTCCACAGGGGGGATGCTGTAGGCCACCACTCACACTCATGACTACCCCTTCGGAGCGATTCCAGGGTGCCAAAGATGGGCGAGATGAACGTAGTGACATCGACCCCCGACGATCTAAACCTTGCACATGTGAATTAGAAGCATGTGGAGTAAAAATAAAATAGCTTATAGCAAAGATATTATAATAGGCCACGCCTAAACCCTAACTGACCACCTCGCTCTCTTCCCCGTGCAGGAGCGTCTCGCCGCCGCCGCTTTGGAGCTCATAGGCCACGCCTAAACGCCGACGCCGCCCGCCGCCCGACGAGCCCGCCGCTAGCACCGCCGCCCGACGAGACCGCCGCATCCGCCCGACGAGCACCGCCGCCCGACGAGAACAACGTCACCCCACCGGTGAGCGCCACGTGTCTGCCACGTGTATGATTGCTGACTCATCCTGATTAAAACTTGTTTGCTCGATAAATTGTACTACATGCATAGATTAAAACTTGTATACAAATTGGACCTCTGACTCATTTGTGTATTTATTTGTGTATTTTGCTATGAATAATATGTATATTTGTGTATGAATCCAAGTCCACTTGAATGTTTACACTCTTACTCTAGATAATATTATTGTTTTAGAAACTATGGATCCACTTAGTAGAAACCTTGAAGAAGAAGAAATAATGGAGAACATTATTGATGAGGACACCTCACAATATCTGAACTTGGAGGGACATGACGACGACAGCTCAAGTACTAGTCGTGCAGAAGATGAAGACTCCGGTGAACGCAATTTAATGGTTACAAAGTCCGGCGAGGTATATGCATTGATTAAGCCTCAGCTGACTTCCACCAACAATATTATTCTATATGTATTAATTAACGCTTCTTTCTTCTTTTAGCCATCTGGATCGACCAGCCAGCAACCATCTTCTTCTACGAAAAAGAGCAAGCGAGGCGCGAGCCAGCGGTTGAAAGATCGTGCAAAGTTCACGATCGAAGCAGTCCGTGTTGATGGCAGGCCGATGGAGCCCAAGAAGGCCGCAGACAAATTTGTACGTCAGGCTGGAGTTCTTGTTAGGGACCAAATCCCAATCATAATTGAAAATTGGAATAAGCCAAAGAAGGGCGACTGTACCTTTGTCGATGACAGATCCAAAGAAACGCTTTGGAATTCGTTGTTGGTAAATTTCACCCTTCCGCCAGAGGAGGATGAAAACAACCCGGTTATAAAGAAAAAGGTCAAAGAGTGGACTATAAAGAAGATGGCTGAGGCTTTCCGCAACTGGAAGACAAAATTGAACAAATTTGTCAAATCTGGCGAGACTCCAAATTTCGAAGACGCATATTATGCGAAGATAAGACCTCACTGGCCCGAATTTGAGACATATAAAAAAAGTGGTATAGCTAAAAAGAGGTCAGAAACCAATACGCTTAATGCCCTAAAGAAGGAATATCACCAGAGGACGGGGTCAGGTGGCTACATATCTCAGAGGCCTAAGTGGGAGGAAGCTGAGAGGGCCCTGCGCGAGAGAGGGATCACACCCCAGACAGATGGGTGGGACCTACGTGCAAAGACTTGGTTCTACGGAATCGGGACAAGTTTGGACCCAGAAACAGGATTGTGTATCTTCCCAACCATCCTTGCCAAACCTGTCACTGAACTCATCACGGCATACGAGGAAACATCCGCCAGGACCTTCCATCCCGACAGAGAGAATGACCAGCTCACACGCGCCATCGGTAAAAAAGAACACCCTGGACATGCACGAGGCACAGGGGGTATGACATGGAAGGATGGGTTTGCCGACTGGAGCGACTCTTACAGATGGCGCGGCAGAAAAGAAAAAGAGCGTACAGAGCGGATGACACAGATAGAACATGCACTTGCGGCGCTGCAGACGCAAGTGAATGCACAACAGAGCTATCAAGCTACCGGCCCATCTCAGCGGCACGAAGAGCCTGCGTTGGAAGCTGCCCGCGGCCCAGACTCTGCGCGGAAAAGCAGTGTGGCTTCCACGGAGAACGTGCAGCCAACGCTTGAAATGACGGGTCCTCGATACCCCGTTGATGAGATCACGGAGAGCGAACACGCTGAGCTGCATGTGAGATTAATGGGCTTATCCATTAAGGTGGCTGTCGGCTATGCCTTACCTCCTGTAGCTGGTGGAACTTACCACTGCCGACCGATTCCAGATGGCTATGCTATTGTCGGGGTGGATGAGGTTGTGAAGGAATATGAGAAAGCACAGCTTGACCATGCTACAGGTGAAGGGGAAACTCAACTCAAATTTGCAGTGAAAACAACCATTATATTCCTTCACAACCTCATCCACCCCGACAATAGCATAGCCATCTGGAATCGGCCGGCAGTGGTAAGTTCCACCAGCTACAGGAGGTAAGGCATAGTCGACAGCCACCTTAATGGATAAGCCCATTAATCTCACATGCAGCTCAGCGTGTTCGCTCTCCGTGATCTCATCAACGGGGTATCGAGGACCCGTCATTTCAAGCGTTGGCTGCACGTTCTCCGTGGAAGCCACACTGCTTTTCCGCGCAGAGTCTGGGCCGCGGGCAGCTTCCAATGCAGGCTCTTCATGCCGCTGAGATGGGCCGGTAGCTTGATGGCTCTGTTGTGCATTCACTTGCGTCTGCAGCGCCGCAAGTGCATGTTCTATCTGTGTCATCCGCTCTATACGCTCTTTTTCTTTTCTGTCGCGCCATCTGTAAGAGTCGCTCCAGTCGGCAAACCCATCCTTCCACGTCATACCCCCTGTGCCTCGTGCATGTCCAGGGTGTTCTTTTTTACCGATGACGCGTGTGAGCTGGTCATTCTCTCTGTCGGGATGGAAGGTCCTGGCGGATGTTTCCTCGTATGCCGTGATGAGTTCAGTGACGGGTTTGGCAAGGATGGTTGGGAAGATACACAATCCTGTTTCTGGGTCCAACCTTGCCCCGATTCCGTAGAACCAAGTCTTTGCACGTAGGTCCCACCCATCTGTCTGGGGTGTGATCCCTCTCTCGCGCAGGGCCCTCTCAGCTTCCTCCCACTTAGGCCTCTAAGATATGTAGCCACCTGACCCCGTCCTCTGGTGATATTCCTTCTTCAGGGCATTAAGCGTATTGGTTTCTGACCTCTTTTTAGCTATAGCACTTTTTTTATATGTCTCAAATTCGGGCCAGTGAGGTCTTATCTTCGCATAATATGCGTCTTCGAAATTTGGAGTCTCGCCAGCTTTGACAAATTTGTTCAATTTTGTCTTCCAGTTGCGGAAAGCCTCAGCCATCTTCTTTAGAGTCCACTCTTTGACCTTTTTCTTTATAACCGGGTTGTTTTCATCCTCCTCTGGCGGAAGGGTGAAATTTACCAACAACGAATTCCAAAGCGTTTCTTTGGATCTGTCATCAACAAAGGTACCGTCGCCCTTCTTTGGCTTATTCCAATTTTCAATTATGATTGGGATTTGGTCCCTAACAAGAACACCAGCCTGACGTATAAATTTGTCTGCGGCCTTCTTGGGCTCCATCGGCCTGCCATCAACACGGACTGCTTCAATCGTGAACTTTGCACGATCTTTCAACCGATGTCTCGCGCCTCGCTTGCTCTTTTTCGTAGAAGAAGATGGTTGCTGGCTGGTCGATCCAGAGGGCTAAAAGAAGAAAGAAGCGTTAATTAATACATGTAGAAGAAGATTGTTGGTGGAAGTCAGCTGAGGCTTAATAAATGCATATACCTCGCCGGACTTTGTAACCATTAAATTGCGTTCACCGGAGTCTTCATATTCTCCATGACTAGTACTTGATCTGTCGTCGTCATGTCCCTCCAAGTTCAGATATTGTGAGGTGTCCTCATCAATAATGTTCTCCATTATTTCTTCTTCTTCAAGGTTTCTACTAAGTGGATCCATAGTTTCTAAAACAATAATATTATCTAGAGTAAGAGTGTAAACATTCAAGTGGACTTGGATTCATACACAAATATACATATTATTCATACCAAAATACACAAATGAGTCAGAGGTCCAATTTGTATACAAGTTTTAATCTATGCATGTAGTACAATTTATCGAGCAAACAAGTTTTAATCAGGATGAGTCAGCAATCACACACGTGGCAGACACGTGGCGCTCACCGGTGGGGTGACGTTGGTCTCGTCGGGCGGCGGTGCTCGTCGGACGGATGCGGCGGTCTCGTCGGGCGGCGGTGCTAGCGGCGGGCTCGTCGGGCGGCGGGCGACGTCGGCGTTGAGGCGTGGCCTACGAGCTCCGAAGTGGCGGCGGCGAGACGCTCCTGCACGGGGAAGAGAGCGAGATGGTCAGGGCTCCTCGAAATAGGCTTGCGCCCCGCTATATTAATATAGCAATCACAAGATACAACGACAATGTTGGAGCAACAGAAAAGGGGAAGGTGAAATAAGTTATGGGTCCCAAATTGTCTAAAGGGGTCCCACAGTACTTTACATATTTGATAAAAGTCCCTGGTATTTTTGAAAAAATGAAAACAGAATTTGAAATGAAAATATAAATAGAAAATCTTGGCGGTTTATAGGTACGCGGACGCGACACCGATTGCGAGTATCTTGAGAATCTTGGACAGTTCCCGGCACCAAGTGGAAGTACACATGTCGGAGATCTTTGTAGAGTTACAAGTCGAGCATACAAGACAGAAAGCTCTAACTGGCCGTGTTTAGTCATCTAACAACATTTCTGGCAGGTGGGGCCCGTTGTCAGTGCTGGCGTGGCACGCACATGACGGGAGGGACCCCACCTCCACACAGCCCATCCCCTCCCACCTCTTCCTCCACCTTCAGCCACCCCGCCATGGCCGCCACCGCTCTTCTCCTTAGCAGGCCGCCCCCGCTCTTCTCCTCAGCAGGAGCTCGCCGCGGCAGCCGCCGCCAAGGCCATAGCCAGGTGGGGCCGTCTAGCCACCGACATCACCCACCTCGTCCTCAGCACCAACTCGTGCGCGCGCGCCCCGGGCGCCGACACTCGCCTGGCATCCCTCCTCGGCCTCCTCCCCACCGTTGCTCGCACGACGCTCAACCTCAACGGGTGCGCCGCCGGCGCCGCCTCGCTGCGCCTCGCCAAGGACCTGGCCGAGAACAACCGTGGCGCGCGCGTCCTGGTGGTGTGCGTGGAGCTCACCCTCGTCGCCTTCCGAGGGCCCGAGCATAACTACCCGCAGTCCCTCATCAGCCAGGCGACGTTCGGTGACGGTGTGGGCGCGGTCATCGTCGGCGCCGACGACACCGTGGAGCAGTACCCCACTACAACCTTGCTGTGCCTGCGTCCAATAGCGTTGAGGACGAGGAGGACGTCGCCGCCGTGCACCAGCCTGCGGCCGCGGCTGAGCAGCCCACCATGGAGGTCGCCGCCGTCCCCGTGCCTCAGCCTGCTGCCGCGTCCCAGCAGCGGGTCGCCACCACCGTGCACCAGCCTGCGGCCGCGGCCGAGAATCCCACCATGGAGGTCGCCGCCGTCCCCGTGCCTCAGCCGGCTCCAGGGGCGACGGCGAGGAGACGCCGGCTCTGCTCGCCCTGGGAGGCGGAGCTTGGGCCGCGGTCGTGTGGAGACATAGAGGGAGGGGAAGGATACGAGGAAGAGAGGGTCGGGGGCGGCGGACCTCGAGCTCCGAAGCGGCGACGGCGAGGCGGCGGGTCGGGGGCGGCAAGACGGCGGACGGCGGCGAGACGGCGGGTCGGGGGCGGCGCTTCTCTGTGTTCGATCTGGCTCAGTGGGGGAAGAAAGGAAGGGGAAGGTGAAATAAATACACCCCCCCTTTAACACCGGTTCATGGCTGGAACCGGTGTTAAATGGGGGGGGTTTCCCGCGCGCATTTATTACCCCCCCCCTTTAACACCGGTTCGTGGCTGGAACCGGTGTTAAAGGGGGGGGGGTTTCCCGCGCGCATTTATTACCCCCCCCCTTTAACACCGGTTCGTGGCAGGAACCGGTGTTAAAGGGGGGGGGGTGCGCGCGGGAAACGAAATAAATGCCCCCCCCTTTAACACCGGTTCCTGTCTGGAACCGGTGTTAAAGGGGGGGCATTTATTTCATGCATTAAAGGGGCTTTTTTAATTCAAAAAATATGATATGAATTTAGAAAATTCATATCTTTTTCATTTCAACTCATAAAGATATGAATAATATATCATAATTTTCAGAAAAATAATATCTATCCATTCATGTAAATCATTTTATATTTACTTTACATGAATTTTTTTAAAATAATTAAAACACTTATTTCATGCATTAAAGGGGCTTTTTTAATTCAAAAAATATGATATGAATTTAGAAAATTCATATCTTTTTCATTTCAACTCAGAAAAATATGAATAATATATCATAATTTTCAGAAAAATAATATCTATCCATTCATGTAAATGATTTTTATTAGATCAAATCATATTTTAATGCCGCATCTTTTGTATTAACATTTTTGAATTGATTGGATATTTAAATGTCGCATCTTTTGTATTAGCCATTTGGTGGTTGCTTCACAAAACCGTCCGTTTTTTATGCTCGGAAAATGGAAAATGCCTTTTTGGTGCGATAAAAAGGAAAACTCCTCTTGCAAACTATGCCTTGATTCTAGCCATAACATTGGTCATTTGACCCGAAAGCCATAACAGATTAAGTAACAATCGGCCGAACTGGAACTGAAAATTAAGATACATAAAAGAACTGAAAATTAAGATACATGGCCAGATTAAGTAACAATCGGCCGAACTTGTTTCGGAATGTTGGAGTGATTCAGTCATGCTCCTGCCTACACCTGTAATACTCGCCACTGTAGTCGTCGTACTCGCCGCCGCCGTCATCGCTGTCGTCGTCGGGGTCGCCGTAATTGAACCTCTGGAGAGTACGCGTGGGCTGGACTTGAGGGTAGCGCGTGGGCTGGACTTGAGGGTAGCGCAGACGGGGGTTAGAGTCGGCGGCAGTGTCATAGGCCATGATGCTCTGGAGAGTCCGACCGCGCCACCATAGCCGGCGGCCGGCCTCGTTGAAGTTAGGAGGAGGTGGGCCGTCCTCCTCGTGCCTGGCGAGCGCCCTCTCATGCCGATCCACGAAGAAGGCTTCCCAAGTAGGGAAATAGTCGGGATGCCATCTGGGATTCCTCCGCTGCTCCGGCGTGAGCTCGAAGTAGTAGTGGTTCGTGATGGCCATCCGGCGCGCCACACCTACAGGGAGAGGAGGAACCGGCACGCCTCCGACACTCAGCATCCAGCCGACGGGGACACAGTAGCCCGGCGGCAGGGGTAGTTCGAGGCGCAAAGCGCCTCCGCATCCCTGGGGGTTAGTGCTACGGTGGAAGCCATGGGAAAGAGTGATGAGGTTGCAGATATGAGTCTAGAGATGTGCAATGACAATGGAGACCAACCCCCTACATATATATATAGTGAACTAGCGGGAAGAACTGGAGGGAAGAACTGGCGGGAAGAAAAATGGCGGGAAGAAAAATGGCGGGAAGAACTGGCGGGAAGAAAAATGGCGGGAAGAACTGGAGGGAAGAAAAATGGCGGGAAGAAAAATGGCGGGAAGAAAAATGGCGGGAAAAAATGGCGGGATGAACCTTTAGTCCCGGTTGGAGACACCAACCGGGACTAAAGATGAACCTTTAGTCCCGGTTGGAGACACCAACCGGGACAAAACACGAGTCAGCACTAATAATAGGGGTGAGTGCATGTCGACATTATGTCGTGCGGCGTGTACCTTGTCCCGGATGGTGTCACCAACCGGGACTAAAGATGAACCTTTAGTCCCGGTTGGAGACACCAACCGGGACTAATAATAGGGGTGAGTGTCGACATTATTTTGGAAGTGTCAACACTATGTCGAGCTGCTTGTACTATAAATAGGCATCCTTGTGAGTCCAGTCCTCCAGCCAGTTTGAGGCAGGGACACCACTACGGCCAGTTTCAGGGAGATGCCGACGGAGCCCAGTCCTCCGGCATCTCCGAGAAACTGGTCATAGAGGCACTCCCTAATATGTGAAATTAGTTAGCTCCCTGGTGTATTGATCTAGTTAGACAAGTTACAAAGCTGCAAGATGGTTTTCGAGAGCAGGGACACCACTACGGCCAGTTTCAGGGAGATGCCGACGGAGCCTAGTCCTCCGGCATCTCCAAGAAACTGGTCATAGAGGCACTCCTTAATATGTGACCGCACGCGTTTGGAGATCAGATCTTAATGGTAAGTACGAATCGGGACAACTTCTTCTCATAGTCCCGGTCCATCCACAAAACATGACTAACACTCAAGACATGTATTAATATTAAAAACATGAACTAGAGTTACATAATATGAGCATGAACTTCTTGGCATATGCCCTTCCTTATGATCGCTTCAGACGTAACCATGGAGCATCTTCTTTACTTAACAGAATGCTTGGGTCAGTTTTCACTGTGAAGGGCGGAATTTCATCAAACTTATTATAATCTTCTGACATGTCTGTCTTGTCCTCGATTCCCACGATGTTTCTTTTCCCTGAAAGAACTATGTGACGCTTTGGCTCATCATATGATGTATTCGTTTGCATATTTTTTCTTTTTTTTGGTCTAGAGGACATGTCCTTCACATAGAAAACCTGAGCCACATCATTGGCTAGGACGAATGGTTCGTCTAAGTTCTTCATAAGATTGTTGAGATCCACCGTTGTCATTCCGTACTTCTTGTCTACCTCAACCCCTCCTCCTGTTAGCTTGACCCATTTGCATCGAAACAAGGGGACCTTAAAATTAGGTCCATAGTCAAGTTCCCATATCTCCTCTATGAACCCATAATACGTGGTCTTTTGCCCATTGTCTTCTGCTGCATCGAAGCGGACACCACTGTTTTGGTTGGTGCTCTTTTTATCTTGGCCTATCGTGTAAAATGTATTCCCATTTATCTCGTACCCTTGGAAAGTACATAGAGTCGAAGACGGTGTCCTGGCCAACAAGTACAGCTGATCCCCAACAGTGGTGTTATTCGTGAGAAGTCTTTGCAGCCAGCCGCCAAAACTCGCCATGTGTTCACTTATAATCCATTCATCAGACTGCCCCGGGTGTTTGAGGCGTATTAAATTCTTGTGTTCATTGATATACGGGGCAACCAAGATAGATCTTTGTAAAACCGTGTAGTGTGCTTGATTGAGAGAATGCCCGTCCCTACATATCATTGCTTTACATCCTAGGGTGCCTTTTCCACGCAGTCTCCCCTCATGTCGTGATTCTGGAACACCAATCGCCTTAAGGTCAGGAATAAAATCAACACAGAACTCAATGACCTCCTCTGTTACATAGCCCTTGGAGATGCTTCCTTCTGGCCTAGCACGGTTATGAACATATTTCTTTAAGACTCCCATGTACCTCTCAAAGGGGAACATATTGTGTAGAAATACAGGACCGAGAATGGCAATCTCTTCTACTAGGTGAACCAGGAGATACGTCATAATATTGAAGAAGGATGGTGGGAACACCAACTCAAAGCTGACAAGACATTGGGCCACATCTGTTTGTAACCCTGGTAGGCTTTCTGGATCGATTACCTTCTGATATATTGCATTGAGGAATGCACATAGCTTCACAATGGGCACTCGAACATTTTCAGGTAGAAGCCCCCTCAATGCAATCGGAAGCAATTGTGTCATAATCACGTGGCAGTCATGAGACTTCAGGTTTTGGAATTTTTTCTCTGCCATATTTATTATTCCCTTTATATTCGACGAGAAGCCAGACGGGACCTTGATACTGCTCAGACATTCAAAAAAGATTTCCTTCTCTGCTTTGGTAAGAGCATAGCTGGCAGGAGTTAAGTGGCATCGTTTACACCCTTCTCGTTCTCAGGATGCATAGGCTCTTCAGGGGCCTTCAGACGTTGCTGGTCCTGTCGTGCTTCCGGTGTATCTTTTGTCTTCCCATACACTCCTAGAAAGCCTAGCAGGTTCACGCAAACATTCTTCGTCACGTGCATCACGTCGATTGAAGAGCGGACCTCTAAGACTTTCCAATAGGGTAGGTCCCAAAATATAGATTGCTTCTTCCACATGGGCGCGTGTCCGGCATCGTCATTCGGAACAGATAGACTGCCAGGACCTTTTCCAAACATTACTTCTAGGTCCTTGACCATACCAAATACCTCCTCACCGGTACGGAGGACAGGCTTCCTCCGGGGTTCTGCCAGACGTTTGAAATGCTTGCCTTTCTTTCTTACTGGATGCAGGTTCGGAAGAAATCGGCGATACCCTAGGTACACAACCTTCTTACATTTATCCAAATATACACTTTCAGTATCATCTAAACAGTGTGTGCATGCATTGTATCCCTTGTTTGTCTGCCCTAAAATGTTACTAACAGCAGGCCAATCATTGATGGTTACGAAAAGCAATGCTCGTAGGTCAAATGGCTCCCCTTTGTGCTCATCCCACATACGTACACCTGGTTTGGCCCACAGCTGTAAAAGTTCTTCAACTAATGGCCTTAGGTACACATCAATGTCGTTGCCGGGTTGCCTCGGGCCTTGGATGAGCACTGGCATCATAATGAACTTCCTCTTCATACACAACCAAGGAGGAAGGTTATAGATACATAGGGTCACAGGCCAGGTGCTGTGACTGCAGCTCTGCTCACCAAAAGGATTCATGCCGTCTGTACTTAGACCAAACCTTAAGTTCCTTGCGTCACGTGCAAAGTCCGGGTACTCTCGCTCGACTTTTCTCCACTGTGACCCATCAGCGGGGTGTCTCAACATCGCGTCTTTCTTACGGTCTTCCATGTGCCATCGCAACAACTTGGCATGCTCTTTATTTCTGAAGAGACGTTTTAACCGTGGTATTATAGGAGCATACCACATAACCTTGGCGGGAACCTTCTTCCTAGGGGCCTCGCCCTCAACATCGCCAGGATCGTCTCGTCTGATCTTATACCGCAGTGCAGTGCATACCGGGCATGCATCCAAATTCTCGTACTTCTCACCGCGGTAGAGGATGCAGTCATTAATGCAGGCATGTATCTTCTGCACGTCTAATCCTAGAGGGCAGACAACCTTCTTTGCTTGGTATGTACTGTCAGGCAACTCATTATTTCTTGGAAGAAGATTCTTTATTTTTACCAACAACTTTGAAAATGCGCTGTCAGTCACACCATTCTCTGCCTTCCATTGCAGCAAATCCAGTGTGGCACCTAGCTTTTTGTGGCCATCTTCGCAAGTTGGATACAACAATGTTTTGTGATCCTTTAACATCTGCTCCAGCTTCTCCTTCTCCTTTTCAGTTTCACATTCTTCCTTTGCATCAGTAATGGCCCGACCAAGATCATCATCAGCGGGCCCATCTGCTACCTCTTGATCTTCATTATCTACCTCCGTTGCATTATCATCATATTCAGGATACATATTATGATAGTTTTCATCATCCTCTTCTTCTTCGTTGTCTTCCATCACAACCCCTTTTTCTCCGTGCTTGGTCCAACAATTATAGCTGGGCATGAAACCAGATCGAAGCAGGTGGGCGTGAATGGTTCTGGTATTTGAGTAGTCTTTCTTGTTCTGACAGTGAACACACGGACAGCACATAAAACCATTGTGACCACGGTTTGCATTAGCCACAACGATGAAATTTTGGAGGCCCGTAATGTACTCGGAAGTGCGGCGGTCACCGTACATCCATTGCCGATTCATCTGCATTAATATGTAGTATATATCAAAAAATAATAGGGAGATGACCATTTATATATAGTACATCAATGACACATGAAACTATAGTTGCCGACCTCAACCGAGACGGAAAGAGCAACAAGAAAGCTTATTTTGAGCTCTCGGGCATTTCACCGAACACCTCTAGTGCATATGAAAAAAACACAAACTAGCACTCTTCACACCCTCTTGCTAGGCTCCAAAATGTGAAAGAATGGAAGAGTGGGGTGTGTGTGGGCTGGGGTGGTGTCTTATATAGCCCCCCCCCCTTTAACACCGGTTCGTGCCACGAACCGGTGTTAAAGGGGGGGGTGCGCGGGCCACTGGTGCAGGGACCTTTAACACCGGTTCGTGGCACGAACCGGTGTTAAAGGGGGGCTCCTTTAATGCCGCAGAGGCCACGCTGGTACGGCCCCCCCTTTAACACTGGTTCGTAGAAGAACCGGTGTTAAAGCCCATTTTCGGGATCAACAAAAGCCCTCGTTTCCACTAGTGTCCCGGTTGGTGATACGAACCGGGACTAAAGGTATTGGCACTGGGGCACCCCTTTTAGTCCCGGTTGGTGATACGAACTGGGACTAAAGGTCCCGTTTGACCCGGGACTAAAGATGTATGGCGTTCTAGCCGTTGGAACCGGGACTAATGTTCACATTAGTCCCGGGTCCAACCATAACCGGGACTAATGCTCCAAACTAGGGTGGACGTATGGCTCTTTTTCTACTAGTGTACTACCAGATTGTGGATATTTTTCTAGACAATAAATTCCATGTCGCGAAGGAGTTGCGAACAAATACATGATGTGAAAATCCATCATCACAAACAAGAAGTGACAATTTGAGATAATGAATTTCATAATTGAACATCTTCACAAAATACTAGAATACATATAGTAAATGTAGTTTCAGGTAACAAATGATATCACATCGGAAGGCAAAACCATGTGGTTTACCTGAAGTATTACTTGAAGTTGTAGCCCTTGTACTTTGTATCTTAGTAGCATGTCTATAATCTGTAAACATTATTGTTAGGATAAGTTAGTTATATGGATATAAATCAAAATAACCTAACTAAAGCTACGCTGTAATATTATACTCATTGTAAAAATAAAAAATAGCAAAAATTCACACAACAATCATTACAATTATATATCCCGAGGTATGAGAATGGATGTGAATTTAGTGGAACCATAACCCTAGGACAAAAGATGGTTAGGATGTCCAAGTATTGAACACAATGCTAACATGTTATCCTCTCAGAAATATTTTTTAACAGAAAATGATACTTGAAGTTGTGCTTGTGAAACTAAGTAAGTTATATGCACATGTTACAGTGAATTTCAATAAGTATATTTCTCTAAAAAAATACTGATGCAACTATCAATAAGTTCAAATAGTAGAAAAGGAACCATGCATGTAATCCTATATAAAATCTATTGTTTTAATGAAATGTTATCAAAAGAACCTAAAATGTTATTTGTGATATTAGTTTATGCAAGTATGTATTGTGTTGATATGCCCTTGTTGGTATAACAACCATTAAGCCGTAGACGCAAACATTGTATATATTTTGTCTACAATATGGATAATATTGTAGTACCAAAAAGTAATAATAGACATATATAATATTCAAAAGTATGAATCAAACAGCACGTACCATGACCATCAGTTGTAGTACCAGCTGATCTCTGCAGCCCGGAAGGAAAACATATCAACTTAGAAATTCAAAATTAAATAGGGAAAATATAGTTCATATGATTATTATATGCTTTAAAACATGAAGTATCTAAGCACCTTCTTGATGAGCTTCCCCTTTACAGTTCCTCTCCTATGAAATTCCTTTACGTTTGTTTTGGAGCGGAAGCGATAGTTATAATCCTTATGAAAGTAGTACTGAAATTGGCAACATAATAAACTTCATTTAACATATATGCAACTGTGAATTTGCATGAGTATAAGGACTCGCATAGAAATAGAAAAAAGTAAAAGTAACAACAGAACTCAGAACAGTATATTAGTAATTCTGAAGAAAAAAATTGTGACTGGGACACAACTCAAAGTGTTCAACACTTGTATTAAAACAATTTATTTTATTTAGTCCTGAAAGTGGATGTTTTCATATGCATGCTTGCTAAATACGATGAGAAATGAGGTATTAAAGAAGGCGGGTAGGTCAAGCCTGCTAGGGGTTGAAACTAGGGCTTATCAGTTCTCCACTCAGTTGCTAGGTCTGTATTGTTCTGTTCAGCGGGGCAAAAGAATACACACAGATAATGCATCATTTGAAAACTGCACAATCGTGAATTATATATATTTGTCAAACATCACACGATTATATCAAGTAGTTGCAAGTTAGTTTAACAACTCATTACACGTGGGAGTTCAAAATACCTTAGTATGACATGAAGAAATCAGTAAAAGATGGGTTAGTTCTTCAATAGTATCTCATGATTAAGGAGTCGGAAAATAACAACGTCTCCGGTTCCTACATATATTAATTGTGGCAACTCGTTTAGCTGATTAGAGAAAAAACACTATAACAATTCTATCCCTGTGCATATAGTTAATCCAGGTCAATATGTATGAAAACCATTTAATCTATCAGTGCAATTTTCCCAAACTCCAGTTCACTCGTACCATATTGCATGCTTAGGTGTTTCATAATTATAATAGGCACTTCACATGAAAGGTATCAGGATGATCACATGCTTAAACTTGGTAATGCTTCGCCCAATATTTAAGCTTAATACACATACTCACCAGTAGACTCGTTTCAAAAAAATACTCACCAGTAGTTCGACTTCCGATTTGCCAGATTAGTAAAATTACCTTCAGTTCATCTAGTGTTACAGATATGAGTAGACTGTCTACTGCTCAGGCACAGTTGAACTTTTTGTCGAAGTTCTTTCTAAATGAATTATACACAAAACCTATATTTTTATAACTAACATCTTAACTTTAAATAGCACAAATTTGGCTCTACATACCTTTCTAGAATAAATAGTGTTGATGAGAGCTGTCCACATACTATTATTTGTGTCCCGTTTATGTTTGATCCTGTTCTCTTGTAATTTCTAATATATATTCAAGTTAATTACTTGTTTTACTAGCTAACCGTACAAGTGAATTATGCTCCATACTTCTTATGGCATAACTTGTTGTACAAGTGATTTATAACATAGTCAAGTTATTTACTTATTTTTATAGTACGAGGGTACACGTACAGGGTAGGACTCCATCAAATGGCGTTGGATGACAAGAACAATGTGACACAGAAGTTATGTAAACTCTGATGACACTTCTTCCACGCCGGGGCGTCTTCGAGGCTGCGTAGAAATCAGATCAAGGTAGTCCATGCCACCAGGGTGCCGGTTTCGTGCTACGCTGGGAAGGAGCGTATCCTGAGTGACTTCTACACAAGTCTATTGGGGGAGTCCTTCCCTCCCATATGGCGTCGTGAGCCTAGCCTGTTGTTCGATGGTGTGCCTGATCTAGCCACGCTCGAGGCGCCTTTTACGCTCGAGGAGCTTCGGAAGGCGCTCTGGACGATGAGGCTAGACAATAGTGCCAGGCCCGGTGGCTTTGGTCTCACCTTCTTCCGCAGCTTTTGGTCCACGGTTTCACCTGATCTCATTGCTTTCCTTGAGGAATTCTACCATTGCCGTGCGGAGCTCGATGGCCTGAACCGCGCATACATTTCTCTGTTCCCCAAGTATGAAGATGTCGTCACCGCGGATGGATTTCGGCCCATCTCCCTCCAGAACTATGTGGTCAAGCTGCTCACAAGGATCCTGACTTCGCGTCTCCAGCAGTTCATTGAGGAGCTTGTGCCGTATGAGAAGATGGGCTTCACCGGGGGTGTTGCATCACCGACGGGTTCCTCTACGCCGCCGACCTGATCCAGTGTTGCCGCCTCGGGGGGGGGCTCCCTGCGGTTACCCTTAAACTGGACTTCGGGAAGGCCTTTAACTCAGTGAATTGGGATGCCCTCGATGCAATCCTCCGAGCGCGTGGATTTGGTGACGGGTGGTGCACCTGGATCCGCACCCTCCTGGAAACCGGCAAAGCTGTTGTGCTTCTCAATGGGGTTCTAGGGCATTGGATCAACTGCAGGAACATGCTACGCTAGGGGGACCCCTTCTCGCCATACTTATTCCTAATAGTTGCCGACCTCCTGCGCCAGATGATCCTGAAGGATACGAACGAACATCGGCTCGTCCGCCCCTTGGCGGACGATCTCCCATGCCCCATGGTGAAGTACGCTGATGACACGCTGCTCTTGGTGCGCGCTGATCCTGGTCAGCTCTGCCGCTTGCGAGACATACTTCGGGAGTTTTAGGACGTGACATGGCTCGCAATCAACTATCATAAGATCGCCTTTGTGCCTATCATGCGGATGTCGCGCGTCTGTCTACCATCTTGTGGTGCCCCGTCTCCTCGTTCCCACAGACATACCTGGGGCTCCTGCTGTCGGGTCGCAAGCTGCCTGTCTCTGCCTTGGACTACCTTGCCAGGAAAATTGAGCGCTGAATCCCTCCTTGGAAGATCCGCCCCACCTCTCTTGGTTCTAGGATAACGCTCTCTACATTCGTTATGTCACCATTCCCCACTTATGCGATGTCAGTGGCTCAACTATCAAAGAGGACAATCGCGAAGATGGATCGCCCCTCGCGTGGCATCTTGTGGAGTGTCATCACATCCTGATCGGGTGGCTCATGCCAGGTGTCGTGGGAGGTGGTATGCCGGCTCCACTCGGAGGGTGGGATAGGTATTGTCGATCTCGCTCTTCATAACATGTGCCTCCCGTTCAAGAAACTTCATGTCGTCCTCTCCGGGCAGCGCACCCCGTGGGCCGACTGGTTTTCTTGTCGCTTTTACCCCTGTATCGGGCGATCACTTCTATGCGTGTGGGACACGGCCATTTCGTGGATATCTGGGGGGGGCAACTGGATCTCTCTTGGCGTACTCTCGACCGCCCTACCCTGCGGCATACTCCCATATGATGCGCGATGCGGATCGGGCCCTTGTGCTCCGTATGCATGACAGGGTGACCAACGCTGCTGGGGTGGAGCTTCATGTGCTTCACGGAGCTCTCGATCACCTCCTCGCGTTCTCCTCCACTGCGGACGACGATCGGTCGCTGGCGTGGGGTGATGCCCATCAGTTCAGTGTCGGGGTTGTGTACAGGATGTTGAAGAGCTCCGGCTGCGGTCAAGGTGTTCGTCTGGATCCTCCGCCACGGCAATACTCGCACGAGTGCCTTCCTGCGACACATCGGGTGCTTGGACACTGACGTGTGTCCCTTCTGCCCGCGCCAACCAGAGACTCCCATCCACCTATTCTTCACCTGCTCCCGCCTGTGGCTGTCCTGGCGGCGCGTGTTTGGGCCTCGACGATGCGCCATCAACCCCTCCTGGGGTGTGCCGCTATGGAGCACCGTGGCCTTGTGCCTCCTCTGGGTGATTTGGAAAACCAGGAACAAGATGGTCTTCGGCGCCATTCGTCCCCCCTTCCGGCGATCCTCGAGCAAGTCGTTGAAAATCTGCGGCTATGGCGGGCTCAGGTCCCTTCGCGTGTTAGCTTTGAGAGTGTAGAGCAGTGGTGCGCCGCACTGTTGTAAATCCTTTAAGTTGACGCTCCTCCCCCCGTTTTTGTAAAAGTTTGTTGGACATTTTTTGCCCTTTCTCATGAAAATATGCAGGTGGGCAGTTCGCCTCCCGCTGTGCCGTTCAAAAAATACTGTTTCTTTCTTTCACCCTTTTTCTGTAAATATTTGCTTCATGAAGTAGAAATGGGCACTGCTCCCTCGGTTCTTCCGTTCTTTCCAATAAAAATATCACACGACTAAATATGCATATACATCTACTGCTATCAAGTATCAGCAACACAAGTGTCCAAGAGTTTTGAGTCACATATATTGTTGTATAATATGTTTTTTGTAGAATAGACTTCTAAGTTCTAGCACAAGAGATTGACAAGTCCATGAGATTAGAAGCGAAACCACACAATATTCTTTTCAAAAAAAATAAGATCTAATATATCCTATGCGCTCATCATAAAAAAGCGTATGTTATGAGATGATTTAGACAAAGTAAAACAATGATTTGACAACTAAAGCCTTTCTCCCAGTGCATCAGAAAAAAGAGTTTTCTAACCTTGTCATATTGCTTCCCATCTGATCGGAAGCTTTTAGTAGCTGTCCAAATCCCTTCACCTGAATCAATTTTGGCCAGCCAAGGTTCCAGAGGCACATGTATGTATTTTGGCTTGACAACGGCCCTCTTAGCATGAGAGACAGAATCGACTTCCAGGACATCGGTATAACCATGACCAGCGATCTGCTCAAATCTATCACCCTCCAGTGTTCTCTCACTATCAGATCTTTCTTCCTTGTCAGCTAAAGAAGATAAAACCATAGCAGATTCTGCTTCCTGGACGTCATCTTGGTCTTGGTTCCACCAAGAATGGTCGCTGATTGTTCTCTCACTGTCAGCAGACATGGAGGGCATCTTTCCCATACCTCCTTCCAGATCTTGGCCTAAGACACAGACAGAATTCGCATGGATAAATGAAGAAGAAATGGAATAAGCAGATTACTTACAAGGATGGTAGATGCAAGCATACCTTGTTTCCGCGGTGTAGAAGAATGAGGCGATGGACGGCAGGCCATGAATAGGAGTTGGGATGATTGTCTATCCAAATGACTTGGTTGGGGGCTGGAGGAAGGTTTGGGTCGCGCCCGGGAAACCAAGGTTTGAAACTGCGGCTTCGCGTCGTACAGCTAATGAAATTTACAGTGTGTCGTTACCACACGTTAATCAATTAATTATTTCTACATATATTTTGAAATAATTGGCCTTCATTAATATCCTTTTGTCCTCATTCTGTGTAAACACGATTCGATTTTCTATTTGCTAAAAATTAATTACTATTAGGTGTCACCATTTATTATTTCCTAAAAATATCTATTTATAATATCTTGTAGAAAAGAATTAAATATTGCATACTCCCTCCACTCAAATGAATAAGACGTGTAAATTTAGTAAAAGTCAAAGAAAATCTAAGTTTGGAGAATTGATTTAGACACATATGAACATTTAAGTTATAAAATCAGTATCAATAGATTCAAAGTAAAATATACTTCTATAGTGTATATATTTAATATTGTACATACTGATATTTTATTCTATATGTTTTGTTGTAGTTAGTGAGATTTTTTATTTGACGTGGAAGTTAGTGATATTTGACTTTTGACTATATTTATTCGCTTTAATCATAGGAAACGAATGTAGTACTCCCTCAGACTTATATTAGTTGAGTCATATTAAAACTTGAAAATATACGTTCTTATCTAGATGAATCTAAGTCAATTAATATGGGTCGGAGAGAGTATTTAATTCGATATCGTAGAATATTATAATAAATACCCTAGACTGTTGAATAAATTTAAAATATGCACTTAGGAAACCGTGTTTAATTGTAAAAACATCAAAAGATTATATGATGACTCATAAAACATCATCGGTACACTGGTAGAAAACATGCCTACAGTCCCGGACCGCAACTGGCTTTAGTCCCGAATTTTGGCCCGGGACTGCAAAAACGGGACTAGGGCCCCCCCCTCTAGTCCCGGCTCGCTACGGCCCGCGACTGATAACAACCACGTGGGTGTTTCAGCGAGGCGTGGACGGAAACCCTCTAGTCCTGGGCCGTAACACCACCCGGGACTATACAGTTTCTGCCGTGCCAGAGAATTGTGTGTTTCTCTGCCGTGGCAGAGATTGTGTGTTTCCTTTTTTTTGTCATTTTGTTTCTTTTTCATTTTGTGTTTCAGCACACATATTCTACGCTACTACATACAAAGTAGACGTTGATGCATCTATATAATTAATCGACCCCTTGCAAGCATACGTATAATCAATCATATCAAAAGGAAGAAATGTTTTTAAATTACATGGTCATTGATGATATATATGTCATATCAACTACATGGAGATCACTAAGGCATATCGAGTTCCACGTCATCCTCATAATGTTCTCCATGGTCTGGCTCTAGTTTCTCCCGCAAATCATAAATATAATATGAATCTACTTTCCGCTCACTGGTTAACTCGCGGCTGTACTCGCAGACGTAGTATCCACATAAATGAGTTTCCGGTGGCTATTGTAAACTCTTCACCATTTTATAAGTTAGCTCCTCTTTGAATGGACTTGGTATTTTCTGTCTGAACCGTGTCCAACACCTGCTTGGCAAAGAAAATAGAAAAAGGAGTTATTAGTTACTTGATATCAGGAAATGGACGAAAGAGGACGATATAATGCGATAATGATTGAAATTACTTATGGAGCATTGCTTTAATGTCGCTCCACTTCTCTTGGTCCCAACTTAACGAGTCTAGGACTTCAACTAGGGACTTGTCAACTTGAATGTTTAGCAAGATCCAGTGAATCTACGGACGTTTACATAAGCATACATGCATAGCTCATCGAGTAAGCAAAAATAAAATGTGTACAAGATAGAAACACTCACTTGAAGTTTTAAGGAAATAGTATTTACTTAACAAAATTATTCTCGGTTAAGAACCGGCACAGGTCTTCCTCCACGTCCTTGGGGTGATTCTTTAACGTATATTCATTAATGATATATGGGTCAATAAACCCAACGTCATATCTTCTAGCTCTTTTGCATTCAAGCATCTTCATTATGCAGAATATAATATCATACAAAAGGATATATAGTTAGGATAATATATTAAATGCAATTAACGAGCTGAGCTACAAAATTAATTTTAAAAATAAATCATTTACAAACAATAGCAACCAATGATAGATTTTTCGAGGGCGCACTGGTTGTATAACTGAAACAGTTCGGTCATTTGAACCTGTATCGAGTTTGGTTTGAAGTGATGCTCCTTTCTAACGTCCACCACAAACAATCTTTCTGATGCTTTTTTCTGTTTGCACCATGTATCATGTGTGCAGATCTCGCATATGTGTGGATAGACGCGCATGCTCCTCATTACTGTTTAGAGCCTCCCCTTTGACATACTTTCGTACTATTTGACCCACTAGCGTATCTTCATAGCCTAAATATTGACCAAGAGACATATTTGCTTCGTAGGCAAGTGCTTTGGTCTCCGATCCGGTGATGCCCATTAGTGCAGCATTAGTACTGGCTCTGGGGTCCATTATTTGCATGTCCCTATCCATTTCAGCTCTGAAGGCCTTGTCGAGGTCTGACATCACTTTGAGTGGGGCGACCGATTAATTCTGCTGTTGTCCGAGCTGGGCAACTTGCTTCCCGCTTTTTGCGCTTGTGCTTTTTTTCTTCTTTGCTTGCTTAATAATCTCCCGGTCGTTGTCTGATTCCAGATTCATCGATATCTGGGATGGTCGCTCAAGAAAGGACTTAGCCCACTTTTTTGTTTTTTCATCAAATACCGTCTTTGGCTCGGGCTTTTTTGGTGCAAAATACGACTTAACTTGGGCAGGCACATCCGCGACAGTTTCCTCATCGGTCTTGTCATAAGGTCTCTTTGGAAGAGCCGGCGGGATGTCGACTATCTTCGCCACTTGACATTTCTTTGATGTGGGCGCGGGGGAGCGTCGACCTTCCGTTTCTTCGACGAGGTAGTAGTATTGCACGGAGGCGAAGTCGGAGATCGAGTATTGCGTGGAGGCGGAGTCGATTTGATGTACTCCTGCTGCGGCGATCGTCAGCGGGGCGGGGTGGACTTGGAGGTTTACAATAACCGGGTTGGGATGGACTTGGAGGTTGACGATATTCGATGCGGGTGGACTTGGATTCCTCGGAGTCGGTGGCCTTGGCGCCGAGCCTGGAAACTTGATGTACTTCTTCTTCGATAGAATGATGTTGCGCTTGACATCTCCTAGTTTCGTAAGGCCTTCAGGCGTAGCGATGTCAATCTCTAGGTCCGCAAAATCCTCCACTAGTGACACGAGCATAGCCAGGTGGAATCGGAAGTGAATGGTGGAGTGCTCCAGGTAGACAAGGTAAAGCAGTGTTGATCGCCACCTTAAAGGACAGGTTGTTCATTGGCTGATGTAGCTCACATTGTGCCATCTCTCTGACATCATCCACGGGGTAGCGAGGAGCCGGTGCATCATCCAGCAGGGCTTGATCATCAGCCCGGACCTCCGTGGAAGCCACGCTGCTTCTCCGCTGGCTAAGATCCAATGCGGGATCATCAGCCCGGGGTTGAGTTGACGACGGCCTTTGTCTAATTTCTTGCATGAGGTTCTTCAGATCAGCTAGGTCCTGCTCTACCTTGCAGATCCGGTCTGCCTCCCGGTCCTTATTTCTCTACCGGCTTCTGTAACTGGCATCGTACTGAGGAAACCCTTTCTTCCACGAGACACCGACGCCTTTGCCTCGTGTTCGTCCACCCTTTTCAGGATTCCCTAGGGCATGTGTCAGTTTGTCGTTCTCTCTCTCGGGACGCAACAATCCCAATTGAGCATCGTTCATTGCTTGAACAAGGTCTTCGAAGGGTTTTAGAATTTTTTCATGAAATAATGTCTTCCCCGTTTCTGGGTCCAACGATCCCCCGTGCCCGTACCACCAATGCTTTGGTCTCTCGGGACATCCATCTATACCAGGAGTGACGCCTCTAGCCCTCATGTCCTTCTCCATAGTTTCCCACTTAGGGACGGCACTCTTGTAGCCACCTGTCCCCATTTTATGATGGTATTTATTTTGGGCAGCATTTAACGCATTCTTTGCCGACTTTGCCTTTGCTTTATCAGATTGCTTGTACGTTACAAAATCGGGCCACTGTTCTCTCAACTTCTCATTTGCTCCTTTAAAGTATGGAGTTTTATTTTTCGCGACATATTTCACGTATAAACTTTTCTTGTGGTTCCAGTATAGTTCGCACATCTTGCTTAGAGCCCACTCCTTGACTTTCGCTCTTTTTTCAAGCCCACCGGGTCTTGGGGTAATACCATCTGCCTCAAATTTTTCATACTCTAGAAGGTAGTATGAAATGCGCAACGAGCTTGTGCCAAAGGTCATCTTTGGCATCATCGGTGACATAGCTATTGGATTCTTCACCGGGTTTCTTTGACTTATTCCATTCTTGGATGGTGATCAGCAGGTTGTCCCTAACAAGCACCCCGCATTGATTTGTAAACATCCTCCGGTGCTTCTCTGGAGCAATCGGTTCACCATCATCATCTATTTCTTTGATGGTGAACCTCTAATTACCATCCAACATTTGGTTCGACCCTCGTTTTGTTGGAGCTATCGATTGCTTCGATCCAGTGGGCTAAAAGAAGAAGAGAGAGTGACTAATATATATATATTGATATATCTAGATCAATGAATGAATACAGTTAACACGAGGCTTCATATATATGTACCTTGCCAGATCCTATCGAGGGGTCATCATTATTGTTGTTATTTGTTTGCCGTTCATCCATCCGGTCTTCCCCTTGGTACATCAGGTTTTCCTCTAGTCCATCACCAGTGGATTCAGGTATGAAGAAATCTCTTCCTCGAGAAAAATATCTTCACCGGTAGTAATATTAAGAGGAATTTTACCTCTTATCATGCCCTGAAGAAAACCTTCACCAATGCGACCAGGATCTTCGGATGGATCCATAACTTAATTAACTATAACAGAAAGAGAGTTAAAAAGGTTAGAAAAAACAATAACCCTAATAACTAAAACAAAAAAACAATAACCCTAATATTATTTGCGGTAAAACAATAATCCTAATAACTAAAAAAAAATTAACCCTAATATAATTTGTGGTAAAACAATAATCTTAATAACTAAAACAAAAAAAACAATATCCGTAATTAATAACCCTAATATTATTTGTGGTAAAACAATAATCCTAATAACTAAAACAAAAAAAAATAACCCTAATATTATTTGTGGTAAAACAATAATCCTAATTATAATAATCCTAATATTATTTGTGGTAAAACAATATAATCCTAATAAATAAAACAAAAAAAAAACTAAAACAATAATCCTAATCCTAATCCTAATAACTAAAACAATAATTCTAATTATAATAACCCTAGCTAATATTTTTTGTGGTAAAAAAACGACCCTTGAGCTCACCGACACCGGCAGCAGCACGTACGACGGCGGCACGGCAAGGCGGCGACGTAGCGGGGCGGCGGCACGCCGGGACGGCGCGCGCGACAACACAAATGGCGAAGCGGCGACACGTCATGGCACGGCAGAGCGGCGGTAGAATCGGCGGCCGGGCAGCACCTCCCCTGCGTCTTCGATGCGTCGCCTCTGTGTGATGCATCTTCGTCTTCGTCGAGGACTGCTAATTGCTGGGCAGCACCTCCCCTGGCACGCAGTATTTAAAGGGCAGACCTTTAGTCCCGGGTCCAGCCACCGCCAGAGACTAGAGGGTCTCTAGTCCTGGGCCGTAGCTTAACCCGCGACTAAAGACCCTCCTTTAGTCGCGGGTTAAGCCACGGCCCGGGACTAGTATGTTTTTTCGGCAACTTCTTTTTTGCGCGTGCAGGCACCCTCTTGTCCCGGGTCTAGCCACGACCCGTGACTAGTTTATTTTTTGTAAATTTTCTTTTTTTAATTCAAATCAAATATATAACTTTGAAAAATCATATCTCCTATTGCAAAAATCCAAATAAAACTAATAAAATGTCTATTATTATCATAAAAATATAAAGAATACTAATATAATATCCATACATCTGTTTGCATCATTTATAAATTATTTCATTTGTAAATTTTCTTTTTTATTCAAATCAAATATAAAACTTTGGAAAATCATATCTCCTATTGTAAAAATCCAAATAAAACAAATAATATGTCTATTATTATCAGAAAAATATAAAGAATCTTAATATAATATCCATACATCTGTTTGCATCATTTATAAATTTTTTCATTTGTAAATTTTCTTTTTTTAATTCAAATAAAATATAAAACTTTGGAAAATCATATCTCCTATTGTAAAAATCCAAATAAAACAAATAATATGTATATTATTATTAGAAAAATATAAATAATATTATATAATATCCATACATCTGTTTGCATCATTTATAAATTATTTCATTTGTAAATTTTCTTTTTTAATTCAAATCAAATATAAAACTTTGGAAAATCATATCTTCTATTGTAAAAATCCATATAAAACAAATAATATGTCTATTATTGTCATAAAAATATAAAGAATCTTAATATAATATCCATTTAGTCCCGGTTGTAGTCACTAACCGGGACTAAAGATATTTCCCGCCATTTCCCACCTCTTCCCGCCAAGTTTTCCCGCCCTTTCCTTTTTACCAGAGCTTTTAGTCCCGGTTGTAGTCACTAATCGGGACTAAAGATATTTCCCGCAATTTTCCACCCATCCCGCCAAGTTTTCCCGCCCTTTCCCTCTATATCTAGGGCGATCGTGCCATGGCTATCCACACATCCACACCTTCCTCTCTCACAACAATGGACATCGCCTAATGGGCCATTCTGACCCTTGAGGAGACCGAGGCCCTGTGCGCCTCCAGCTACCCTTGTCCGCTGGGCTACCGTCCGCCCGCCGGCTGGATGTTGAACGCCAGTCGGCCATCACGAACCACTTCTACCACAAGATCATGCCGGAGCAGCGGATAGATCCCCAGTGGGATCCCGACAACTAAGACACCTGGAATGCCTTCTTTGCTAACCGGCTGGTAAGGGAGCTCGCCAGGTACGAGGGTGATGGCCCGCCCCCGGTGAACCACAATGAAGCCAGCCACCGTCTGTGGTAGGCAAACCGTACTATCATCAGAGTGATGCGCTACATCGTCGGGGGAGACTATCCTCGCCTGCGGTGCCCACAAGTCCACCCGCCATAGAGCCACAAGAAGGCCGCTCCCCCACCCAGCGGTAGTGGCATCGTCTTCCAGGAGACCCCTCTCCCGCCTGCCGTGTATCCGAGGCCGGAGTGGCAGGTGCCCCCGGTATATGCCATGGCTAGGCTGATGTGGCATCCCGCAAAACCACTACTAGAAAATCGCGTTGTTTTTGTGCATTGCATCATCATGACCGCATGCTCATGTCATCATGCCACATTGCATTTGAGCATCGTCATCATCTTGCATTTGCTTGCATAAAACTATTTTGCTAAAAACCCATTTTTGTTTTCTATATTAATCACCTCGTCTTATTTCAGATCAAACTCCCGACGCTTCGTGGTATTTGTTTGCTAAAACTAATTACAAAATCTTTTACTAAAACTAAAGCAAACAATATTTTAAATAAAATTGTTTTGATCGGGGAAGGCAGCCCGGCCCAAAAGCCAGGCCACCTACCACCCCGATCAGCCCAAACCAGTCCCACCGGGAACCCAAACCCTTTTCTACCTAGTTCTAACCTACCCAGCCACTCCCAGCCCTCCACCTCACCTCCCTGAGCCACCTCACCCCCTGGACCCCAATCCCCACCCACCTTGCCACCTCACCAATCCACCAGCCACCCCCTCCTGCACCCGATCCCACCCGCAGCCCCACTCCCCACTCCCCACAGCAAACACACCCACACACGCACGCCACTCACGCGGGCCCACGCGCCGACCCCGCCTGTTCCTCGGCCCCACTTCCTAGCCTGGCCCACCCCGACCCCACTCCCTTGTCTCTCCCCTCCCCGTGTCCCTCACGCGGTCCCCCCCCACCGCCGCCTCGCTCCTCCCCAGCACGCCCGGCCTCCCCGTAGCCACCGCGCCCCTCTAGCTCCTCTGGCCGGAGCCCGCATCGCCGCCGCGCCCTCCTCTCCTGGCCCCGCCCCCTTTCTCCTCCCCTTGCGCCGCTCCTCTCCCTGCTCACCACGCGCCCCCGACCCGGCTCCTCTCTCCGCCGCCTCGCTCCGTCAGGCGCCGCCGGGGCCGCCCCTTCCCCCGAGCTCGGCCGCGCCGCCGCGGGACCCCGCCTCCCCGTCTTCCTATCTGCACCCCGAGGCCACCACTCCGCCTCCACCCGCAGCCACCTCGCGCCCTCCTCCCCTCCGCAGGGCGCCGCCACCAGGGACCCGAGCCCCGCCCCGGCGCCTTGGCCCGGTCCGCTGCCAGGCCTCACCGCCTCCACCACGGCCCCCTCGTCGCCCTCTGCTCGGCCGCATCTGCCCCGACAACCGCCGGCCTCGCCGGCGTCCTTCTCCTGGTCCTCCGCCGCCCTGCTGCCAGGGGCCTCTCCTCCGTCGAGCTCCCTCCGGCCGGTCTCCTCCTCACCTCTCCGTGCTCGCCCCGCTTCCTGCGTGACCCCGCCCTCGCCGTCGCGGTCAAGCACCTCGCCGCCTTCCGCCGCTGGATCTTCCCCAAGCACTGCAGCGCCACCCCTGCGGGCGTGCTCACCGCCGCGGCCAGCTTTGAGAACCAAGGGTCGCGCAGTCCCGTGCTTCCCGACGGTCGCTGCCGTGTCCTCACCACCCCGTGTCGGCTCTCTGCAATGCTAGTGGTGTACCACATCTGGTGATGTATGGACCTGCTTGTGTGCCTCGATGTGGTGGAAGTGTGGTGAGATGGGATACCTCGACAAGATTTTCTTCATGGGATGACAACCCTCCTTCCCAGATCGCCG
Organism: Avena sativa; assembly: GCA_916181665.1. Taxonomy (NCBI): domain Eukaryota; kingdom Viridiplantae; phylum Streptophyta; class Magnoliopsida; order Poales; family Poaceae; genus Avena; species Avena sativa. Next base: position 17,735,623 of record OV702296.1, read on the forward strand.
AGAACTCCAACCGGAACCGGTGAGGTCGGCACCTCAAGATCTTCCCCTCGGACATGAAGACCCTCGATCCCCGTATCCAAACCCCGATGCTTCGCTCCGAAGACCGATCCCGGCGTCCGAAGATCGAACCCTGGCGCGTCAAGATCTCCTTTCCGGATTCAAGGACGCCGAGATCCCGGTACGACAAGAACTCCTTACCGCACCGACGCCCGAGGACCGGACGCCAAGGTCGCTTACACGGAACGCCAAGTTCTCCACCTTGAACGCCATGACCGTCTACGCGGACCCGAAGACCACGAATGCGAAAAGATCGACACCGACCAGAGCGGGTCCGATGCGCCCTGACGCCGAACCAATTCCTGCTTCCTGGATGCGACAAGACCTACCTCCGTTATCCGAGACCGAGTCCGTCGAACCCTGAACCCTGAGACCGAACCCCGAACCCCGGAACCCCAAGATCGCCGAGACCCAATGTGTGAACCTTTTTCCGAGCCCTATTTTATAAATGCTATATATCAAACTTGTTGCATATTAATCATTCATCTCGCATGCATATTTGTGTGGTTTGGGGGCCTTATGCCGATTCACCATATAATTAAATATGGGGCCATATGCGGACATTTCGAGTCTTATGTTGGCCTCATTTAAATTTGTGGAGCGAACCGGTAACTTATCTTGCCCTGTTAAGACAACATCTAAATTGCGGGGTACCTAAATAACTTGACCCGTTTAATTAAATTTCGGGACCCCGTTCCGCTTAATATGATCTAATTGCATTGCACCTTTGCCACGTCATGCATCATACATGCATCATGCCCGATCTTCTGTCGTTGTATTAAATAGTGCATCCGGTGTTTATTCTAGTGTTTTGCTTCTTCGCGGATAAGGCCGTTGAGTTGATGTGAGCTTCTCCCCGTTCTTCGGATGAACCTTCGGCAATGTTTTCAGGCGAGCACCTCCCCCTTTCTACCTATCTTACTTTTATAGCATTTATGTCCCTCCTGTTGATCTATTGCTATCTGTGTTGCGATGCTCTAGTTTTCGTACCCGTGATATCCCTTGCAGCCTTATATTGCCTTGGACACATCCATCACCTGTTGTTTGGTAGATAGTTGTACTGGCGCGTCGTAGTCGCTTGCTCAAGTGCTGTGGCGTGTCGTCCAGTACCACAGTTGTTGGAGTGTTGCCGCATGTTTAATGTTGGAGATGTTCAAGGCTTTAATTATCGTTTAATTTAATTACTGTTTAACAACTAAAATTGAAGTAAGTAAGCAGAGGCACAGGTGGGCAATAGATGTTATTTGGTTGTTAACCGTCCACTTGTGTCCCGTAGGACCCCGAGTACTTGATACCTGTTCCTTGAATATTCGCGCTATCCACATCCGGGAGGATTATGGGACCCCCCTGAGCCAGAGCTTGATTCATTCTTATTTCTTGGGGCCACAAACTAGTTTGAGGTTTTATTTACGATCCTGTACTTATGCCATGCTTTACTGCTTTATTTACGATTGTGCGAGGAGCACCTGTACTGTTTAGGTAAGCGGAGTGTTTTCGCGGTATCGACAATCCCAGTTTTGGGTTCCCAGTCGTTTACAGCCATTGTCGCAAACCTTGAGTCCGTCTTGGAGTCAGCTAACTTCGTTGCGGGTCTACTCAATGGGGTGGCCCCCTGAAATATTTCTGAATCCTGTGATTGCTTTGTCGTGAAGGCCTCGTTGGGTTTTGATTTGGTTTTTCCGAGGTTGATCGAGTGTGTGTTGCTATTTGTGCACCCCTGCAGGGTAAAACTTTCTGAAAGCCGTGTCCGCGGTTATGGACGACTTGGAGCACAGTATCTCGATCATAGACAACTATAACTAAATTAGTGCTATAAATTTGACTTTGTAATGACTAGTAATTAGCTTCACTATAATGGAATGGCTAAATAAAACTGCCAACAATTGCTTGCTTGGGTTGTCGCTTGCGACCATTGTATCTGACTAGTAAGTATGGCAACTATAACGGAATGGCTAAATAAAAGTACCAACAACTGCTGGGTTTTGGGATATCTCATGCTAATCGTATCTGACTAGTAAGTGTTGCAACTACAACGGAATGGTTAACTAAACATGCCCACTGCTCATTTTATCAGGATGACTATCTATACCTGACTAGTAATTGCGACAACGATAACGGAATAAAAAAAACTGCCAACTATGTGAGTTCCTCGGTTGACTTCCTCGTTTGGTCTCGAGGGGGAAATACCAGGATGGGTTTGTTTGATGGTAGCATCAGGTTGGTTCCGAATAGGTCTTTCTTATCCCTCTCTAATAGCCGACAGTTATATCGAGTCTCTATAGGTTGTTTAGTGCATGCTGCCGCTGCCGCTTCAGTCCACCATACCTATGTAGGAGAGGACCGCCGAATTCTAGCCTCGCCGTGTACTGGCCTCAGTACTGACCGCTCTCTCTTTTTCCTTTGCCCTTTGTCGGCACCCCTTTTGTTTGAGCAGGTTTTGAGACCGACGTCGTTAGCAGGGTTACCCTTTCGGCTTGGCCTGGGCAGGGTTATGGACGCCATTGGTTATTCTTCAGGGCTCTTAGCCCCATTTGCATCTTGTCTGTAGTCGGACGCTCTATCATTTTCAAGGTGATTTGGATCTTTGTATATTATATCTGTATTCTTGACTCATTGAGTCGCTGTTGTATATATATATGTTCTGTGGGTCCCATCGAGGACTGTTGTGTAATGTTATTACTTTGTTTTCCACCCGCACGAAAGTGCCTGGTGGGCACCTTTGAATCGTTTCTATGCGGGTTTGGCGGGAAGCGCTGAAACTTGCATAGGGTCGATTCTGAGGGTGTTACAGCTGAGGATCCCCGGAGTGGCAGGTGACGATGACGATGATGATGACGATGACGAAGAAGAACCTGAAGCTGCGTACTATAGGACTAGGCATGATTATGACTAAAGGGGCGTCTTTAGTCCCGGTTTTTAATATTAATAAATGTCTTGAGTGTTACCTAGTCCCGGGACTAAATATGAAGATGTTGTTGTATTTTTGTGAGTTCGCTTAGGTGATCAAATGTAGTTTTTTGAAACTAATACATCTTGCTCAATCAAAATGTCGTAGTATTGAAACTAATGCATCTTGCTCAATCAAACTGGACGACGACTCCCAGTGCCTAAGCCGCGGGAGGTGAAAACCCAAAGAGACGGTGAAGGGTTTCGTAGCATAGTAAATCATAAAAAATTACGGATGTGAACAAGAAAGCCAAGATCTAATCTAGGAGATGTAATAAATGAGAGAGATTGATGAGATCTTCATACCCTTGAAAAAATCGCACAGCAGAAACATTCAACAGAACGTGGTTGACGTAGTCGTACTCGCCGTCTCCTCCTCTCGATCTGATCCGATCCTACGCCGCAAGTGGCGACGCCTCCGAGAGATGCACACGTATGGTGCAGTGACGTCTCCTCCTTTCCTTGGTCCAGCAAGTATGGTGGAGAGATAGATTGGATTTGCAGCACGACGGCGTGGTGCTTATGGTGGAGAGTTTCTGCGGCAAGACTTCGCCTACGCGCAATTGGGATAGAGAGAGAGAGAGGTGGAGGGGCAGCAGTTGGACGGCGGCAAGGGTTGGATTGGGGGAGGCTGTGCCCCTGCCCTCCTTATATAGGGGGCTGGCTGGACCCTTGACCCCTCCTCCAAGCCCTAGGGCGGCGGCCCAAGGGGTGGAGTGGGGGGCAAGTCATCCCCCTCTTCTGGAAGGTTCCCTTAGGGTTTCCCCTAAGGGCTAGCCGGCTGGGACTTAGGGGCCTTGTGCCCCTGGCCCAAAGTGGCCAGGGCACTTCCCCTTAGGCCCACGCAGGCCTCCGACAAGTGGGCCCATGTTGGTACCACTCCGGAACCTTCTAGAACCTTCCGGTACAATACCGATAAACTCTGAAACGATTCCGAAATCCAAAAACTGCTTTCCTTTATATGAATCTTATTCTCCGGACCATTCCGGAAGCTCTCGTGATGTCCTGGGTATCATCCGAGATTCTGAACAAAAAAACTCATAAACCAATGATCCATTCTATCCTAGCGTCGATGCACGTTAAGTGTGTGACCCTACGGGTTCGAGAATATGCAGACATGATCTTCTATCAATAATTAACAGCGGGATCTGGAAACCCATATTGACTCCCACATATTCATCGATGATCATATCGGATGAACCACGATGCCACGATACAATTAATCCCATATATGTATTCCCTTTGTCACGCGATATTTCACTTGCCCGAGATTCGATCGTTGGTATCGGCATACCTAGTTCAATCTCATTCACAGCAAGTACTTTACTCATTCTGTAATCCGATATCACTTTGTGATTAACTCCTTAACCACATTCTTGCAAGCGTTGTTGATATCGATTACCGAGTAGGCCCGAAGTATATCTCTCCGACTAGGGAGGGACAAATTACATCTCGATACATACAACCCAACAAGTACTTTCCGATCACCTGAGAGATACCTTTATGATCACCCTCACATAGGATGACGTTTGATGACCTCAAAGCTTTCTTCTGATACCAGGGAGTTGTATTATCTCATGGTCTAAGGAACACAATACTTGACATAGGAAAAGATTCGCAAAGATGAACACGATGACACGATCTAATTGCTCTGCTTAATTTGGATTTGTCCATCATATCATTCTCCTAATGACATGATCTCATTATTAATCGACAACTCATGTCTCTGGTTAGGAAACCTTAACCATCATTAATCAATGAGCTAGTCCATAGAGGCGTACTAGGGACACGGTGTTGTTCATAAACCACACAAGTATCAAAGTTTCCGCTTAATACAATTCTAGCATGGAATATAAACTTTATCATGAACAAGAATTATAATAATAACATCTTTATTATTGCCTCTAGGGCATAATTCCAACAGACGGAACCATCACACGAGCATAGCTCGGGTGAGATCCTTGAAGAATCTTCCATGTATCATCGACCCTGGTGTCCAACGCAGCCATATAGCGACGGACGTGCTCGTCCTCCTCCCTAACACGATGCCGTACCACCTCCTCGGTGGCCGGCTCCCTCTGCACCCTTTCTGGACCAGGCGACCTCCACCAAAGAAGCTCCGGGTCGAAGACGACACCCGGATTCCTCACCAAGCTACGCGTCCCAGAAGGTTGCACCATCCAGTGCTAGCCCGGCGGAGCCTAGTCTCAAACATGCCCGGCGAAGCCCAGTCTCAGACATGCCTGGCGGAGCCCAGTACTCTATCGTTGCCACCGAGTCGACTACGAGGATGCGGTATGGACATCCTAAAGTAGGCGGCGAGGAATGTGTGTATTTGTCGGTGGCCATGATGGTCGCCCTATAAATAGAGGGAAAGGGCGGGCTGGCTGGATCGAGCAGCCTATAAATAGAGGGAAATGCCTATAAATAGAGGGTTCGTCTTTAGTCTAGGTTGGAGAAACCAACCGCGACTGAAGGGATTGCGGCAGACTGGGCCAGGCAGCACTAATAATAGGGGTGAGTGTCGACATTATGTCGTGCGGCTTGTACCTTGTCCCGGATGGTGTCACCAACTGGGACTAAAGATGAACCTTTAGTCCTGGTTGGAGACACCAACCGGGACTAAAGGTTCACAAACCGGGACAAAACATGAGTCAGCACTAATAATAGGGTCAGCACTAATAATAGGGGTGAGTGTCGACATTATGTCGTGAGTGTCGACACTATGCCGAGCTGCTTGTACTATAAATAGGCATCCTTGTGAGTACAGTCATCCAGACAGCTTGAGGCATCTCCAAGATGGTTTTCGAGAGCAGGGACACCACTACGACAAGTTTTAGGGAGATGCCGCTGGAGACCAGTCCTCTGGCATCTCCAAGAAACTAGTCATAGAGGCACTCCCTAATATGTGAAACTAGACAGTTAGCTCCCAGGCGCATTGATCTAGTTAGAGAAGTTACAAGCTACAAGATGGTGTGCGAGAGCAGGGACACCACTACGGCCAGTTTCAGGGAGATGCCGACGGAGCCCAGTCCTCTGGCATCTCCAAGAAACTGGTCATAGAGGCACTCCCTAATATGTGACCCCGCGCGTTTGGATATCAGATCTTAATGGTAAGTACGAATCGGGACTAAAGTCCTCCCCTTTAGTCCTGCTCCAGCCACAAAACGGGACTAACACACTCAAGATGGTTTGCAGAAAACACTATAAAAATGGGCACATCGAGCATCTTCATTCATAAAATGTTACAATTATTACACATCATTTCTTTGCGTGTCTCCCTTTCTGATTCCGCCATATCTATGGAGCATCTTCATAGATATGTGTGCCACATATATGTATGGGCCAGGGGCCTGCCAGCCGCATGCCACGTACCCGTAGCGCGCATGGGGTAGGTGCGCTACGGTTGTGGCAAGTTCTGTGGCGCACTATGCCATGTGCGCCACGGATGTATAAACTTAGTAGTAGGGCACCTTGCCCTAGTGCCCTACGCCTAACTATCCTACACCAACTCCACCCTTCCCCCCTGTGGATCGCCTTTTTAGGCTTTGCAAAAAATAAAATAAAATGATAAACACTTCAAAAAATTAAATCCTTTCATATTTAGGTAGGTAATGTGGTATAGCTTCTAGTAAAATTAACAAATATGAGTTTCGACTTTATTTGCAAAAAAGAGTCATGCCACGGTAAAAAGGCCGTAACTTTTGCATATGATATAAAAAAAATCGTATAATATACCAAAATGACGAGAACGAGATTTCGCATCTGCTTGCAGCCACCTCTGGTCTTTTAGCGATTTTTTAGATTTTCAAAATTCGAAAAGAGTAAAAAGTTATGGTCAAAAGACCTTTTTTCCTGCAGAAAAAAAAATAGAGGGCGACTTACCCATAGCGCACCACCACCTAGTGCCCCACGGATAAGCTTGGGAGGGATTCAAATTTTGAATCCTCACCCCGCCCACCTACCTTTCCCTTCCCCCTTTTCCCTCCCCCTTTTCCCTCTTCCTTTTCCTTTCCCTTCTCCTTCTTCCTTCTCCCTTCTCCCTTCTCCTTCTTCCTTCTTCCTTCTCCTTCTCCTTCTTCCTTCTTCCTTCTCCTCCTTCCCCTTCTCATCTCCTTGCAGTGACGGCGCGACGACGGCCTCCTCCTCTCCTTGCAGTCATGGCGGCGTCCGACCTCCCTTCCTCCCTCTCTTCCTCCATCGCTTCCTTCCTCCCTCTTTTCCTCCATCTCTTCCTTCCTCCCTCTCTTCCTCTAACTCTTCCTTCCTCCCTCTGTTCCTCCATCTCTTCCTTCCTCCCTCTCTTCCTACCTTCCTTTCTCCAACCACACCCTTCCTACCACCTCGACGCTGGCGAGGACTAGAGCGGCCACGACCCCTCCCGCACCTCCCTGCCACGGCCATGCTCCGGCGAGGTGACACGACTGCGGCGGCGATGCACGGACCCGATTGCTTTTGCAATTCAAAATGAGGGTGTTTTTTGCATTTTTTTTGTTTTTTGAAAAACACATCTGTGGCGCACCCTGTACCCCTACCCGTGGCGCACCTGGTAGTGCGCCACGCCTATCTCAATATAACCGTGGCGCACCATGCAGTGCGCCACGGCTACGAGATAGCCGTAGCGCGAGGCTCGTGGCGCACTGCTAGTGCGCCACGGAAGGCCTTTTCAGGTGCGCCACGAATAGGCGTTTTTCTAGTAGTGATGACAGCTCAAGTAGTCATGGAGAAGATGACGACTATGGTGAATGCACTTTAGTGATTACAAAGTCTGTCGAGGTATATGCATAGATTAAGACTCTGCTGACTTGCACCGATTGATTTAGCCCTCTGGATCGACCTGCCAGCAACAATCTTCTTCTACGAAAAAGAGCAAGCGAGGCGCGAGTCATCGGTTGAAAGATCGTGCGAATTTCACGATCGAAGCAGTCCGTGTTGATGGCAGGCCGATGGAACCCAAGAAGGCCGCAGACAAATTTGTACGTCAGGCTGGAGTTCTTGTTAGGGACCAAATCCAAATCATAATTGAAAATTGGAATAAGCCAAAGAAGGGCGACGGTACCTTTGTCGATGAAAGATCCAAAAAACGCTTTGGAATTCGCTGTTGGTAAATTTCACCCTTCCGCCAGAGGAGGTTGAAAACAAACCGGTTATAAAGGAAAAGGTCAAAGAGTGGACTCTAAAGAAGATGGCCGTCGCTTTCCGCAACTGGAAGACAAAATTGAACAAATTTCTCAAAGCTCGCGAGACTCCAGATTTCGAAGACGCATATTATGCGAAGATAAGACCTCACTGGCCCGAATTTGTGTCATACAAGGAAGGTGCTATAGCTTCAAAGAGGTCAAAAACCAATACGCTAAATGCCCAGAAGAAGGAATATCACCAGAGGACGGGGTCAGGTGGCTACATATCTCAGAGGCCTAAGTGGGAAGAAGCTGAGAAGGCCCTGCGCGCTAGAGGGATCACACCCTAGACACATGGGTGGGACCTACGTGCAAAAACTTGGTTCTACGGAATCGGGGCAAGGTTGGACCCAGAAACAGGATTGTTTATCTTCCCAACCCTCCTTGCCAAACCCTTCACTGAACTCATCACGACATACGAGGAAACAACCCACAGGACCTTCCATCCCGACAGAGAGAATGACCAGCTCACACGCGCCATCGGTAAAAAAGAACACCCTGGACATGCACGAGGCACAGGGGGTATGACGTGGAAGGATGGGTTTGCCGAGTGGGGCGACTCTTATAGATGGCATGGCAGAAAAAAGAAAAAGAGCGTACAGAGCGGATGAGACAGATAGAACATGCACTTGTGGCGCTGCAGGCGCAAGTGAATGCACAACAGAGCCAGCAAGCTACCGGCCCATCTCAGTGGCACGAAGAGCCTGCATTGGAATCTGCCGGCGGCCCAGACTCTGCGCGGAAAAGCAGCGTGGCTTCCACGGAGAACGTGCAGCCCACTCTTGAAATGTCGGGTCCTCGATACCCCGTGGATGAGATCACGGAGATCGAACACGCTGAGCTACATGTGAGATTAATGGGCTTATCCTTTAAGGTGGCTGTCGGATATGCCTCGCCTCCTGTAGCTGGTGGAACTACCACTGCCGACCGATTCCATATGGCTATGCTATTGTCGGGATGGATGAGGTTGTGAAGGAATATGAGGAAGCACAGCTTGACCATGCTATAGGTGAAGGGGAAACTCAACTCAAATTTGCAGTGAAAACAACCATTCTTTGGAAGAAGGAACACATCATGCTTCCAAATTGGAGGCCACTGGCACCCCCGCCGTCTCTGCAGCATCAGCAGTCTGAGCCTCCTCAGCCGTCTCCAAGTCATCAGAATACTCCCATGTCGTCTCCGGCGCTTCAGCCATCTCCTGCGCGGCAGCCATCTCCGGCGCTTCAGCCATCTCCTGCGCGGCAGCCATCTCCGGCACGCCAGCCATCTCCGACGCGCTAGCCATCTCCTCAGCATAAGAGGAAGAGCACTGCCACGAAGAGCATCACTAGCACTGCCATGAAAAAATCCGCAGGAAACCGTACGCCAAAGAGTTCAAGAAACTACGTCCCGCAGCCTTCCGCCAAGCCATTGCCGGTTTTACCGTGGAATCGCAGCGACGAGGAGACCAATAGGATCTCGGAAGAAGAGGTCAAGAAATTATTTGCACCTAGACGGGCCGAGCCAAAGGAGAAAATAGATCCGGCGGTGGTGGAGAATTTTTACAATAATCTTTTGAAACCTGAAACCCCACTTGTGCCGGACTACGAGCGCCAGATTTTGAAGGGGGATGCAAGGCGGAGGGAGACTGAAAGTAGCAGTCATCGGCACCCCAGAAAACAGTTCCCATGCTCGGAGAGCAGGAAAAGCAATCATGCGCCCCTCTCCAAGTGTTCGACACACGGAACGCTACTCTTGTAAATGATTACGAGGCAGAGCTACAAATAAAGGCAAATGAGATGGGGATGACTTACATTGCATACTTGAACCTCATGGGAGACAACATTCCCACAGGCGATGTCAACCCCATACAACCATGAAATATGGGAAGAATCTCGTCAAGAAAGAGGAGGTCAAGAATCTACCAACAAAGATGCGAAGATTGCACAAGTGGTACCTTGATTTCTGCAAGACGATAAAGGAAGAATGGATCACGACGCATATAAGAGATCAGATTTTCTTGTGCGGAGACGACGAGATCGACTTCAACATTCAAGACTTGCATTTTCTATTCAATCAGAAGGAACTCGACAAAGCTGCCATCAACCTTTATTGTGTGTAAGTACTATTTCTGTAATTTCTATCTCATCTCATTCACTTCATTAATTGCATGTATATATATATGCTCACCATATATGTATATACTATTATGCAGGAAAAAGGTTATGGAATGCATGAAAGGAGGCCCTTTTGACATTGGGTTCGTTGATCCAAATAGAGTTCATGAAGAAGTGGTAAGAACCAAACCCGGGAAAACAGAAGATTACTTGCTAAGGTCTTTACTGAGGCAACAAACCAAAAGGGAAATACTATTGCCTTACAACTTCTCGTGAGTACTGTTACCCTCTCTTGTACACATTCTGTTTCGGCTTACTCAATATTAAGTGTAACTAATGATGAGTTATGCGTGCATAGGTTCCACTTTATTCTTCTAGTCATTCAACCTGACTCAGGAAAAGTCCTTGTCATGGACTCGTTACGAAAATAAAAAGAGCTATGGGCAGACTTTAGAGAGATGCTCCAGAGGTAATTTCAATCATATTATCGCACTAGATCGGCAACTTTCATGACAACAAGTAATTAATTAATCCTTTATCCATTTTCTTTGCCATACAGGGTTTGGAAAAGGTTCACGGGCAGGGCCGTGGGTGAATGGTCAGAAGAACTAAAATTTGTAGACCAAAATGTAAGTAATACTAGCTAGCTAGGTCTGCGTATCTCTTTGATTCTGCTTCCAATTCCATTATATCATGCTTTATTGATTATTATTTTGATTGAACTCCCTATTCTCGTAAAGTGCGCGTATCAGGGACCCGTCAATAACATTTGTATAATATGTTTGCGAGTTCATTCGCAACATGATATGTGCGACGAGCCAAGCCGCACTAGAACAACTTAGAGTAAGTAAACAAAGTACAAAACATTATTTTATTACCATAAATTGTGTTGAGTTTTATTCTTATATATATATATTGACTCCATTCTTCATATATATTTAGATCGAACGGATGCGGGACCAACTCCTACCATTTGACCGCATACAAGCCATTCAAGAGGAATTGGCGGGGTTCATACTTGATGAGGTCGTCACGCCTGGCGGAGAACTCTTTAGATATCCAAAAACTCTTTAGATGCTTGAACGTGTTTGTCTTGTACTTGATGCTTCAACGTTTACGGAAAATACCACACAATGGCGATGTTTGTGTATAATAATAGTTGCTTAATTATTCATGTACTCGTATGTACCGATGATGATGTATGTGTATATACCGCTCCCGATTGATTCCCCCTCCCCCCTTCCCGTCCCCGCCGCGCCGCAGAAATACGCCCAGAACGGGGCGGCGGAAGAACTCTACCGCGACAGAGATTTAGGCCGTTTTCCTCTGCCGCGGCAGAGATTTATCTCGTTTTCCTGTCGCGGCACAGAACCTTTAACACCGGTTCGTGTTACGAACCGGTGTTAAAGGGGGGGCTGAGTGCGGCAGCCCCACGTATGCCACCCTTTAACACCGGTTCGTATAAGAACCGGTGTTAAAGGGGGTCCTCTAACACCGAACCCTCAACAACGGTTCTACAACCTCTGTTAGAGGGCCTTAGGAACCGGTGTTAAAGGCCCCCGTCTGCACTAGTGCCACTTTGTAAAACACTACATGATTAAACTCAAATAGTTGTAAATAAGTTCAATGATTCATTACACATGAGAGTTCTAAAATATATTTATCTAATGTGATAGATCCGAAAAAGATGAGTTAGTTGTTCAATATCTCAGGAATGGAAGTCACTACATCTCTAGTTTCTACACATACACTAGTAGAAAACAAGACATCCATTCGCGCCCCCTCAGAGCATTAGTCCCGGTTGCGCCACCAACCGGGACTAATGATGGCACGAGTCCCGGTTCGAGTGGGCACGGGGCCCGGAGGCATGCGTCCCGGTTGGTAACGGGGCATACGTCCCGGTTGGAGCCAGCAAGCGGGACTATAAAGGTTTGGCCACAGCCACGTGGCGTGGCACACACCTTTAGTCCCGGTTGGTGGCTCCAAAGGGGACGTATGCTCCCGCCTTCTATAAATGCAACGCCCTAGCCCCCTCTGCCTCCACTCTGTTTTTTCTCTTGGTGGAAGGTGTGAGGTGTGTGCTAGTTTTTTCTCCCCTATGCATGCATTCAAGGTGTTTTATGAAATGTTTGATTGAATAATCCCGTCCAATTTCTCATAGAAAAAAAATATAGAAGGTGTCCGAGACGCACTTGAGCTTTCTCCTCTTTATTTCCCTCGATCGAGGTTAGCAATCTTATCTTTTCTCTGTCATTGATACAATGCATGTGTCGATGTGAATTGGTCATTTCACTATTTATGATGTCCTGTTTTTGATAAACTTACTTATATGATACACATGAACGGTCGGGAATGGATGTACGGTGACCGGCGCATAGCCGGGTATATGAAAGGCGTGGATAAATTTATCGATGTGGCTACGGCAAATAAAGAGAATGGTTTTATACGTTGTCCATGTGTTCAATGACGGAAAAACAAGGAGTACTCTTCCTCGAAAATCATTCGCGGCCACCTGATTATGAAAGGTTTCATGCCCAACTATAATTGCTGGACCAAGCACGGGGAAAGGGGGGTTATGCTGGAAGATGGTGAAGAATAAGATGATGATAACAACTATCATCATATGTTTCCTGAATACAATGATACTGCAATGGAAGACAATGGAAAGGAAAGAGGTGAAGAACGGGCATCAGATGAGCCGGATGATGAACTTGGTAGGGTCATTTCTGATGCAAAGCGAGACTGTGAAACAGAAAATGAGAAGTTGAAGTTAGAGGGCATGTTAGAAGATCACAAGAAATTGTTGTGCCCAAATTGTGAAGATGGCAGCACAAAGCTCGGCACCACACTCGAATTGTTGCGATGGAAGGCAGAGTGTGGTCTAACTGACTCCTCATTTGAAAAGATGCTGAAAATAGTGAAGCCGAAGTTTCCAAAACATAACGAACTTTTCGAGAGTACCTAAGAAGCAAAGAAGACTCTCTGTCCTCTAGGATTGGATGTGCAAAAGATACATGCATGCATTAATGACTGCATCCTCTACCGCGGTAAGGAGTATGAGAATTTAGATAAATGCCCGGTATGCAATGCATTGCGGTATAAGATCAGACGAGATGACCCTGGTGATGTTGAGGGAGAGCCCCTCCGGAAGAGGGTTCCTGCTAAGGTTATGTGGTATGCTCCTATAATACCAAGGTTGAAACGCATGTTCAGAAAAAAGAGCATGACAGGTTGTTGCGATCGAACAAAGAAGACCGTAAGAAATACGGGAAGTTGAGACACCCTGCTGATGTGTCACAATGGAGAAAAATCGAGAGAGACTTCCCAGACTTTGTAGGTGACGCAAGGAACTTATGGTTTGGTCTAAGTACGGATGGCATGAATCCTTTTGGGGAGCAGAGCTGCAGTCACAGCACCTGGCCCGTGACTCTATGTATCTACAACCTGCCTGCTTGGTTGTGCATGAAGCGTAAGTTCATTATAATGCCAGTGCTCATCCAAGGCCCGAAGCAACCGGGCAACGACATTGATGTGTACCTTAGGCCATTAGTTGAAGAACTCTTACAGTTGTGGGGCAAACCAGGTGTACATGCGTGGTATGAGAACAAACAGGAGCCATTTGATCTACGAGGGTTGTTATTCGTAACCATCAATGATTGGCCTGCTCTTAGTAACCTTTCAGGACAGACAAACAAGGGATATAAGGCATGCACACACTGTTTAGATAAGACTGAAGGTACATATTTTCATAAATGCAAGAAGGTTGTGTACTTGGCGAATCGACGATTTCTTCCGACCAATCATCCCGTAAGAAAGAAAGGCAAGCATTTCAAAGGTTAGGCAGATCACCGGAAGAAGCCTGAACTCCCTGCTGGTGATGATGTATTTGGTATGGTCAAGGACATAGAAGTAATATTTGGAAAGGGTTCCGGCAGTCAATCAGTTCCGAACGACGTCGCTACAGGACACGCACCCATGTGGAAGAAGAAATCTATATTTTGGGAGCTGCCATATTGGAAAGTCCTGCATGTCCGCTCTTCAATCAATGTGATGCACGTGATGAAGAATCTTTGCGTGAACCTGCTAGGATTCCTAGGCGTGTATGGGAAAACAAAAGATACACCAGAAGCACGGGAGGACCAACAAATTATGAAAGACCCAAAGAACATGCATACACATAACAAGACGGATAAAGGGCGTCACTTAAGTCGTGCCAGCTATGCTCTTACCAAAGCAGAGAAGGAAATCTTTTTTGAAGTCCTTTACAGTATCAAGGTGCCATCGGGCTTCTCATCTAATATAAAGGGGATAATAAATATGGCAGAGAAAAAGTTCCAAAACCTGAAGTCTCATGACTGTCACGTGATTATGACGCAGTTGCTTCCGATTGCATTGAGGGGGCTTCTACTGGAAAATGTTTGAGTACCCATTGTGAAGCTGTGTGCATTTCTCAATGCAATATCTCAGAAGGTAATCAATCCAGATATTCTGCCAAGGTTACAGAAGGATGTGGTACAATGTCTTGTTATTTTTGAATTGGTGTTCCCACCATCCTTCTTCAATATTATGATGCATCTCCTGGTTCACCTAGTGGAAGAGATTGCCATTCTCGGTCCGGTATTTCTGCACAATATGTTCCCCTTTAAGAGGTTCATGGGAGTCTTAAAGAAATATGTTCATAACCGTGCTAGACCAGAAGGAAGCATCTCCAAGGGATATGGAACAGAGGAGGTCATTGAGTTTTGTGTTGACTTTATTCCTGACCTTAAGCCGATTGGTGTTTCTGACTCGCGGAATGAGGGAAGACTAAGTGGAAAAGGCACGCTGGGAAAGAAAGCAATTATATGTAGGGATGGGGATTCTTTCACTAAAGCACACTACACAGTTCTACATAATTCCACCTTGGCAGCTCCGTATATCGAGGAACACAAGAATATTGTACGCTCCAAAAACCCGGGGAAGCCTGAATCATGGATTACAGATGAACACATGAAGTCTTTCGGTGGTTGGATGCGGACACATCTCTTGAATGACACCACTGTTGGAGATCAGCTATACTTGTTGGCCGCGTCACCATCTTCTACTATATTGAATTTCCAAGTGTACGAAATAAATGGGAATACATTCTACACGATCTCCCAAGATAAAAAGAGCACCAACCAAAATAGTGGTGTCCGCTTTGATGCAATAGACGAGAATGGACAAAAGGACACATATTATGGTTACATAGAGGAGATATGGGAACTAGACTATGGAGTCTGTTTTAAGGTCCCTTTGTTTCGCTGTAAATGGGTCAACCTGAATGGGGAAGGGGTAAAGATAGACTAGTTGTACGGAATGACAACAGTGGATCTCAACAATCTTGGTTATAGAGATGAACCATTCGTCCTAGCCAATGATGTTGTCTCAGGTTTTCTCTGTGAAGGACATGTCCTCCAGACCGAAAAAAAGAAAAAATATGCAAACGAATACATCATATGATGAGCCAAAGCGTCACATAGTTCTTTCAGGGAAAAGAAACATCGTGGGAATCGAGGACAAGACAGACATGTCAGAAGATTATAATAAGTTTGATGAAATTCCGCCCTTCACAGTGAAAACTGACCCAAGCATTCCGTTAAGTAAAGAAGATTCTCCATGGTTACGTCTGAAGCGATCATAAGGAAGAACATATGCCAAGAAGTTGATGCTCATATTATGTAACTCTAGTTCATGTCTTTCGCGGTTTGTGGCTTGACCGAAGGATATCTTTCACGGTTTCTGGCTTGACCGGGACTATATATAGGGGGGCCTTTAGTCCCGTTTTTGTAGTCTCAGTTTTTAATATTAATAAATATCTTGAGTGTTAGTCCTGTTTTGTGGCTGGACCGGGACTATGAAGAAGTTGTCCCGATTCGTACTTACCATTAAGATCTGATCTCCAAACGCGCGCGGTCACATATTAGGGAGTGCCTCTATGACCAGTTTCTTGGAGATGGTGGAGGACTGGGATCCGGCGGCATCTCCCTGAAACTGGTCGTAGTGTTGTCCCTGCTCTCGAAAACCATCTTGCAGCTTGTAACTTCTCTAACTAGATCAATACACCTGGGAGCTAACTAATTTCACATATTAGGGAGTGCCTCTATGACCAGTTTCTTGGAGATGCCGGAGGACTGGGCTCCGTCGGCATCTCCCTGAAACTGGCCGTAGTGGTGTCCCTGCTCTCGAAAACCATCTTGCAGCTTGTAGCTTCTCTAACTAGATCAATACGCCTGGGAGCTAACTAATTTCACATATTAGGAAGTGCCTCTATGACCAGTTTCTCGGAGATGCCGGAGGACTGGGCTCCGTCGGCATCTCCCTGAAACTGGCCGTAGTGGTGTCCCTTCTCTCGAAAACCATCTTGGAGATGCCTCAAACTGGCTGGAGGACTGGACTCGCAAGGATGCCTATTTATAGTACAAGCATCTCGGCATAGTGTCGACACTTACGAAATAATGTCGACACTCATCCCTATTATTAGTGCTGACTCGTGTTTTGTCCCGGTTGGTGTCTCCAACAGGGACTACCGGTTCATCTTTAGTCCCGGTTGGTGACACCATCCGGGACAAGGTACACGCCGCACGACATAATGTCGACACTCACCCCTATCATTAGTGCTGCCTGGCCCAGCCTGCCAAAATCCCTCCGCGTGGTGTCGACAATGAAAATCCTGTTTCAGAATGCTACCGTCCCATTTTTAGAACAATCCGAACAATGCAAGTTCTAACGATGCTCGTCCCCTATCTTCATGCACACCGGTTCGACCATAGTTAGAAATTCAGATAATTCAAAACGGGCATAATAAATTCAAAAAAAATCCGAACAATGAAAATCCTTCGCGTGGTGTCATATTATGTTACATAGTTGAAAGGAAAAAATACCAGACTTGGTATATTGATTATGTTTCAAAAAACCCTTCACAAAATGATCTATCATGTTCGAGGTTTCATGGCTTTCGGTCCAAATGACCGATGTTATGTGCTGAATCACGGCATAGTTTGTGATGTTGTGCCCATATTATGCATGTGTGTGGACATTGGTATGGAGAACAATGTTGCAGGAGGAAGTTTTCCTTTTTTGTCGCACGGAAAAGCCCTTTTCCATTTTCTGAGCGTAAAAAATGGGTCGTTTTGTGAAGTAACCACCAAAATGCCGTTTCAGAATGCTACCGTCCCATTTTCCTAAAATACTAGACCACCTTACATGGACTATCTCCCAACCGGGACATCTCAAACCTTTTCTTTCATCCCGGGTAAAAAGGACAAATGTCTGCCGAATCAGCAGGAAGTGGGTCCGGTTTGTACTACAGGTACATGATCTATCGCCCGTGATTTTTTGAAAAAATCATTTTTAGACTCGCAATATGTGGTTTCTTCAGAGATCCAATGCAAGTTCTAACGATGCTCGTCGCCTATCTTCATGCACACCGGTTCGACCATAGTTAGAAATTCAGATAATTCAAAACGGGCATAATAAATTCAAAAAAATCCGAACAATGAAAATCCTTCGCTTGGTGTCATATTATGTTACATAGTTGAAAGGAAAAATACCAGACTTGGTATATTGATTATGTTTCGAAAAACCATTCACAAAATGACCTATCATGTTCGAGGTTTCATGGCTTTCGGTCCAAATGACCGATGTTATGTGCTGAATCACGGCATAGTTTGTGATGTTGTGCCCATATTATGCATGTGTGTGGACATTGGTATGGAGAACAATGTTGCAGGAGGAAGTTTTCCTTTTTGTCGCACGGAAAAGCCCTTTTCCATTTTCCGAGCGCAAAAAATGGGTCGTTTTGTGAAGTAACCACCAAAATGCCGTTTCAGAATGCTACCGTCCTATTTTTCTAAAATACTATACCACCTTACATGGACTATCTCTCAACCGGGACATCTCAAACCTTTTCGTCCTTTCCGGGTAAAAAGGACAAATATCTGCCGAATCAGAAGGAAGTGGGTCCGATTTTTCCCGCCATTTTTCCCGCCAGTTCTTTCCGCCATTTCTTTCCACTAGTTTTTCCCGCCGGACTCTCCAGAGCGTCATGGCCTACGACAGGGCCGCCGACTCTAGCCCCCGCCTGCGCTACCCTCAAGTCCAGCCCACTCGTACTCAGCCTTCAAGGTTCAACTACGGCGACCCCGACGACGACAGCGACGACGGCCGCGGCGAGTACGACGACTACAGTGGCGAGTATTATAGGTGTAGGCAGGAGCATGATTGAATCATTCCAACATTGTAAAACAAGTTCGGCCGATTGTGGCTTAATCTGGCCATGTATCTTAATTTTCAGTTCTTCTATGTAACTTTGTGTTAGTTGCGTTATGTACTTTAATTCCAGGCTAATCAAATTTTCTTTCCGTCCATTATTTCCGTCCTTTAGGAAATTTAAGTAACTAAAATTTTTAGACCAACTAACTAAAATTTGTAGACCAAAATGTAAGTAATACTAGCTAGCTAGGTCTGCGTATCTCTTTGATTCTGCTTCCAATTCCATTATATCATGCTTTATTGATTATTATTTTGATTGAACTCTCTATTCTCGTAAAATGCGCGTATCAGGGACCCGTCAATAACTTATGTGGATAATATGTTTGTGAGTTCATTCGCAACACGATATGTGCGACGGGCCAAGCCGCACTAGAACAACTTAGAGTAAGTAAACAAAGTATACAACATTATTTTATTACCATAAATTGTGTTGAGTTTTATTCTTATATATATATTGACCCCATTCTTCATATATATTTAGATCGAACGGATGCGGGACCAACTCCTACCATTTGACCGCATACAAGCCATTCAAGAGGAATTGGCGGGGTTCATACTTGATGAGGTCGTCACGTCTGGCGGAGAACTCTTTAGATATCCAAAATCTCTTTAGATGCTTGAACGTGTTTGTCTTGTACTTGATGCTTCAACGTTTACGGAGAATACCACACAATGGCGATGTTTGTGTATAATAATAGTTGCTTAATTATTCATGTACTCGTATGTACTGACGATGATGTATGTGTATATACCTCTCCCGATCGATTCCCTCCTCCCCCCCCTCCCCGTCCCCGCCGCGCCGCAGAAATACGCCCAGAACGGGGCGGCGGCAGAACTCTGTCATGACAGAGATTTATGCCGTTTTCCTGTCGCGGCAGAGATTTAGGCCGTTTTCCTGCTGCGGCACAGAACCTTTAACACTGGTTCGTGTTACGAACCAGTGTTAAAGGGGGGGCTGAGTGCGGCAGCCCCACGTACGCCACCCTTTAACACCGGTTCGGGGGGGCCTCTAACACCGAACCCTCAACAACGGTTCTACAACCGCTATTAGAGGGCCTTAGGAACCGGTGTTAACGGCCCCCGTCTGCACTACTGCCACTTTGTAAAACATTACATGATTAAACTCAAATATTTGTAAATAAGTTCAATGATTCATTACACATGAGAGTTCTAAAATATATTGATCTAATGTGATAGATCCCAAAAAGATGAGTTAGTTTTTCAATATCTCAGGATTGGAAGTCACTGCATCTTTAGTTTCTACACATATCGTCATAACTCGTTTAGTTAACCGGAGAAAAAATATTCTATAAAAATTACACTAACTTTTTTATTCATCTTCCTTCCTCAGGCCCTAGGCATATAATCAACCCAGGTTAGTATTTACAAAAATCATTCTTGTATCAGTGTAATTTTCCCAATGTCCAGTCACGTACCATATTGCATGTTCAGGCGTTTCATTATTATAGTCGCCACTACACACGAAGTAAATCAGGCTGGTCACATGTGTAATTATTCTCTTGTAATTTCTAATGTACTCATTTGTGTTTGCCTTATGTTTTATGTTATTATCTTGTAATTTCTAATGTATTCAAGTTATTTACTTGTTTTAGTATCTAATGATGAATTATGCTCCATATACTGTTTTATAGCATAACTAGTACCGTGTATTATGCGGTGTGCAACAGGGGACACGTACGTATATGTTTCTCCCGGT
This sequence comes from Avena sativa, assembly GCA_916181665.1. Classification (NCBI taxonomy): domain Eukaryota; kingdom Viridiplantae; phylum Streptophyta; class Magnoliopsida; order Poales; family Poaceae; genus Avena; species Avena sativa. The sequence goes on from OV702296.1 coordinate 17,755,911, forward strand.
GTCCTAATAATCTAACGCCATCTAGAAAGCATTGTACCATACATGAATGATTGACTTGTCATTTGTGTAGAACTTTAACGTGACCTAGAAGAATCCGATCTTTTGATAGATTGGTATCACACACAACTACAGAAACATCTAAGATCCCTATAGGCAACTTAGCATTGTTAGCAACATGACGCTAGTCTCGAGTGTTTTGTGTCTTTCACATTTTCTTTTTGTAAATCCTTCATTTAGTAGAAATGGGCATTGCTCCCACGCGGTTCTTCCATGCATTCTAATAGTTGTATATACATATACAACTATAAGTATCAACAAACACAAATGCCTTCATACACATATATTATGGAATGACAATAATATGTAAGAATTTTTACTTGAAACGATCCTCTTAACATGAGAGACAAAATCTACTTCCAGCCATCGGTATAACCATGACCTGTGATCTTCCCATAACTGTCACCCTGCAGTGTTCTCTCACTGTCAGATATTTCTTCCTTGTTAGCTAAAGCAGGTAAAACCATAGTAGATCTTCTTCTTGGGCATCATCTTAGGCTTGGTTCCCCAAAAAATTCTTGCTAATTGTTATCTCACTGTCAACAGGAGAGCTTATCTTTGCCCTTCCCCGTCCAGATCTTGTCCTAAGGCATAGTCAGAGTTAACGTGAATAAATGAGGAAGAAATGGAATGAGGAGATTAGGTACAACCATACAAGGATGGTAGATGAAAGTGTAACTTGTTTTCGCAGTGTAGAAAATTGAGATGCTGGATGTCATGCCGGGAATAGGAGGAATGTGAGTGGGATGATTGTTTATCCTGATGACTTGGTTAGGGGCTGGAGGAAGATTTTTGGTTCACGCTCGGGAAAACTAGGTTTGAAACTGCATAGTCTCATACAACTAATAAAATTTAGAGTATATATGTGGTCACCACGCATTAATGAATTAATTATTGTTAAATACATTTTTTAGTAATTGGTCTCCATTAGATCATTTTGTTCTTATTCCATGTAAACATGATTCGATTTTTTATTTGCTAAAAATTAATTACTACAACTAATAGGTGTCAACATTTATTATTTCCTAAAAATATCTATTTATAATATCTCGCAAAAAAGAATGAAATATTGCATAATCCTTCCATTCAAATGAATAAGACGTGTAAATTTAGTCAAAATCAATGAAATCTAGGTTTGGCGTATGTTTTTGACACATATGAACATTTAAGATACAAAATCAATATCATTAGATTCACAATAAAATATACTTTCATAATGTATATATTTAATATTATTGATATTGATATTTTATTCTATATAAATTGTTAAAGTTAGTAAAGTTTAACTTTTAACTACATTTATACGTCATAACCATAGGAACATATCTAGAATATGATTTGATTGTAGAATATTATAATAATTACCCTCCGACCCTAAAATAAATTTAAATATGTACTTAGGAAACCATGTTTAACTATAAAAACATCAAAAAAATACACGATGACTCATAAAACATCATCGTCATATATGTGTTTTGCACAAATGTTCGAGAAACTATGCTATTTCTCTTAGTACCGAAATCCCACCGTTGTTGTGCAAGTTTTCTTGTTAGCACTCACAACTAAATTATGAAGGCATGCCTACATATCATGGAACTATAGCCAAACACCATGGAACTCACAATACAAGAAATATTTTCATTCGCCACAATTTGGCCCATCAGCCATCTTAGAAGGCGTGTCTTCCGCGACGAATTTCTCGGCTCAACCGTGGCCGATTGAAAACATTTTTTCCGGTTTCGCTCCCCTCTATTACGACGAAACCGCTAAAAACATGGTGAAAACTTGACGGACGCGTGATATAAGCAATACTTTCGGTTCCTCGCGTGATGTTGACTCGATGAAGTCTTTTTAGGTGTGTGGGTCCCGGAAGTATGTGTTTCTAGGGGACCATATTTTTCGGTCACGTCCCCCTGATTTGAACTAGATAATATTGCTCGATGCGTATGCCGTTTAGTCAGGATAATGGGTCTCACATGCCAGTCTCCGATTAGAAGAATTATGTGAATTATGGAATTTTTTCCCATCGCTTAAGCTATGCTGTTCAGGATAATAGTGTTGCTCGATGTATCTGTCGTTTAATCAGGTTTGCTGGGTCCTGCATGGCATCCTCACATTAGAAGAAACGTGTGCATGATGGATTTTTTTCTTGGCTCGTGCCTCCCTAATTTAAACTCAATAATGTTGCTCGATCTATCTGTTGTTTAGTCACGCTGCTAGGTCCTCAATATCAGCCTCTCATTAGAAGAATCGTGTGTATGATGGAATTTTTTTCTCGCTTGCGGTACCTTGTTCCGAACTTGATAGCACTACTCGATACATCTACCATCTAATCACTCTACTGGTCCCCATATGTCATCCTCTCATTAGAAAAACGTGTGTATGCTGGAATTTTTTCCCTTGGTCTCCCTTCTGTGTTCCGAACTTGACAACGTTGCTCGATGAATCTGCCATTTGATCATGCCGCTAGGTCCCACATATCATCCTCTCATTAGAAGAATCGGTTGTATGATTGACTTTATTTTCTCTCGCTCCTCCATGTTTCGAACTTGATAACGTTGCTCACTGCATCCGCCGTTTTTTCAAGCTGCTGGGTCCCCCATGTCAGCCACTCATTAGAAGAAACATGTGCATGCTATCCTTTTTTCTCGCTCGCGCCTCCTTGTTTCGATCTTATGCTAAACTTATGCGATACTCCTAAGTAACCAAATTGTCGAACCTCGTTAAGTACCATACTATCTATACTATATTAGCTGCTTTATCTATATATGCGTTGTTTACTGACGTATTTATGCTGCTCTTAGATTTGTTGCTTTAGATTTTCTACCAGATTGGTCAAAAACGAGGGCCAAAAGGAATAATGAATGAAGAGAGAAACTGCTCTATATTCGCTACCAAATTTGGCAAAAAATAATTGTTAAAGAGAGATGGAAATTGCTCTCTTAAAAAAGCCAATTATAACAATAAATAAAGAAACTTCTAATTTAGACAAGAGTTGTGCACGTAACTATCAAACGTGCCCACATGATCTCACACTATGTCCCCCACTTGAGCATAACACGTTCTGCACCAACTGGCTAAACGTGGTCCTATATGGCATGGCCCCACACGTCAGCATAACGCGTTCTCGACCAACAGGACCCCCATGGTTCCACACCGCATGTCCCCACACGTCATCCAACGGTCAACGTGACGGGAGCTGCCGTTCGAGCTCTTTGATGAAATTTAGAGAAGGATCTGCGCAAAAATGAGGAGAATTTAAGCTGCTGCGAAAAACTGAATATACCTAATGAATCAAGGACACGAAAATATAAATCCCTAAAATATAAGTATTTTAGAGAACTTCTTTAGAATAGAAATCCCTAAAAGGTTGACAAATCCACCATATTAATAGCACAACCACACACTATTTTTTAAACAAGATCTAATCTATCCAACACACTCATCATAAATAATAATACGTAGTTATGAAATGATTAACATACAATTCGAATATCAGAAAATGAGTATACTAACCTTGTCATAATGCTTATTATCATCTGATCAAAAGCTTTTCATAACTATCCATACCTTTCCACCTGATGAATCAATTCCATCCAGCCAAGCTCCGGGAGGCACCTATCCATATCTATCACCTATCATTATTAGATCTTTCATCCTTGTCAACTAAAGCAGGTAAAACCATAGTAGATTCTGTTTCTTGGCCATCATCTTAGGCTTAATTCTCCAAAAAATGCTCGCCAGTTGTTCTCTCACTTTCAGCGGGCACAAGGCTATCTTTCCCATCCCCCTTTCAAATATTGTCCTAAGGCACAAACTAAGTTAGCATGAATAAATGAAGAAGAAATGGAATGAGGAGATAGATAAAACCATACAAGGATGGTAGATGAAAGTCTACCTTGTTTTCACGGTGTATAAGAGTGATACGCTGGACGTCATGCCAGGAATAGGAGGAATGTGAGTGGTATGGTTGTGTTAATCGGATGACTTGGTTGGGGGCTGGAGGAAGATGTTTGCTTTGTGACCAGGGAAACTGCGTAGTGTCGTATAACTAATAAAATTTAGAGTATATATGTGGTCACCACCCATTAATGAATTAATTATTAAATACATTTTTAAGTAATTGTTCTCCATTATATCCTTTTGTTCTTATTCCATGTAAACTTGATTCGATTTTTTATTTGGGAAAAAAAAATTACTAAAACTAATAGGTGTCAATATTATTATTTCCTAAAAAATATCTATTTATAATATCTCGCAAAAAAGAATGAAGTATTGCATACTCCTTCCATTCAAATGAATAAGACGTGTAAATTTAGTCAAAATCAATGAAATCTAAGTTTGGCGAATGTTTTAGACACATATGAACATTTAAGATACAAAATCAATATCAATAGATTCACAATAAAATATACTTTTGTATACTGATATCGATGTTTTATTCAATATACTTTGTTAAATTTAGTAAAGTTTGAGCTGTAATAACTACATTTATATGTCTTAACCATAGGAACATAGCTAGTATATAATTTTATTGTAGAATATTATAATAAATACCCTCCAACTCTAAAATAAATTTAAATATGTACATAGTAATCGTGTTTAACTATACAACATAAAAAAATATGATGACTCATAAAACATCATCGGCAAATATAAGTTTTGCGCACATGTTCGAGAAACTATGCTATTTCTCTTAGTCCTAAAAGCCCACCATTGTTGTACAAGTTCTATTGTTAGCACTCACACTACTAGGAAAAGGGCTGTTCGTGGCGCACCTAAAAAGCCCATCCGTGGCGCAACTAAGCGTACGCTATGGCTAAAAAATGCCTGTAGCGCACTACTAGGAAAAGGGCTGTTCGTGGCGCACCTAAAAAGCCCATCCGTGGCGCAACTAAGCGTACGCTATGGCTAAAAAGTGCCTGTAGCGCACTACCCTTGGTGCGCTACGGTTATATGGGGTTCGGCGTAGCGCACTACCAGGTGCGCCACGGGTAGGGGTACAGGGGCGCCATGGATGTTTTTTCAAAAAATGCAAAAAACACCCTCGTTTTGAATTACAAAAGCAATCGGGTCCGCATCGCCGCCGTCGTGTCGCCTCGCTGGAGCATGGTGGCCGTGGCCACGACCTACCACCGCAAGGAGGTGCGGGAGGCCGTGGGCGTGCTAATCCTCGCTGGCATCAAGGAAGAGAGGGAGAAGGAGGTGTGGCTGGAGAAGGGAGGAGGTCTCCGCAAGGAGAAGGAGGTCGTCGGAGCTCGTCGTCGCTCATCATGACTTCAAGGAGGAGGAGATCGTCGCCGTCGTGACTGCAAGGAGGAGGAGAAGGTCGCCGTCGCCATCGCCATCGTCACTGCAAGGAGAGGAGGATTCTGTAGCAAGGAGGAGAAGGCCACCGTCGCCGTCGTCAGTGCAAGGGAAGGAGGAGAAGGAAAAAGAGGAGGAGGAGAAGAGAGAAGGAAAAGGAGGAGAAGAAGAGAGAAGGAAAAGGAGGAGGGAGGAGAATGAAAAGGAGAAGAGGGAGGGAATAGGGGTAGGTGGGCGAGGTGGGGATTCAAATTTTTAATCCCGCCCAACTTACTCGTAGCGCACTAGGTGGTGGTGCGCTACGGGTAAGTTGCCCTCTTTTTTTTTCTACAGGAAAAAACGTTTTTTTGACCGTAAATTTTTACTCTTTTTGAATTTTTAAAATCTAAATAATCGCTAAACGACTGGATGCGAAATCTCGTTCACGTCATTTTGGTATATTATACGATTTTTTTTGATATCGTATACAAAAGTTACGGCCATTTTACCATGGCATGACTTTTTTTGCAGAAAAAGTGGAAAATCATGTTTCTTAATCATGACATTACCTACCTACATATGAAATGATTTTATTTTTTAGAAAGCCTAAAAAGGCGATCCACGGGGGGGGGGGGGGGGGGGAGGGGTGGGGGGTGGAGTTGGTGCAGGCCACTTAGCCGTAGAGCACTAGGACAGAGTGCCCTACGGCTAACTTGACCCAGCTGCTGCAACACACATACTCGTAGCGCACTAGGCCGGAGTGCCCTACGGCTAAGTTATACATCTGTAGCGCACATTGACCTACTGCTCTATGGGTATGTGTGCTGCGGCCACATGTGCCCTGGCCCACACATAGGCGTGGCGCGCCACCCCCATGTGCGCCACGCTTATGGCAGTTAGCCGTACGGCACCTGTGGGCAGTGTGTCACGCCTATTTTATCCGTGGGGCACCACTAGCACGTGCGCCATGGATGTGTGGATTACCTATAGCCGTTTTTCTAGTAGTGGGGGGCCACACCCTGCCTAGGCATGGGCCAGGCTTGGCCGCACATAGGGGGTGTGGCCACCTCGTGGCGCCCCTCCGTCTCGTCTTCTGGATTCATGTCGCCCACGGTAAAATATTGACTTTGGCTTTTGTCCCATCCAATTCCGAGAATATTGATTTTATGCCGTTCTGAAACCAAAAACAGAAGAAAACATGCAACATGCATTGTGGAAACTTGTTAATAGGTTAGTTTCAGAAAATATATAAAAACACCTCAAAGTGTAGAGAAAGCAAAGCAAAGTAGATACTAAACAAGCATGGAACATCAAAAATTATAGATACGTTTCTGACGTATCAAGCATCCTCAAGCTTAACTCCTGCTCGTCCTCGAGTAGGTAAGTGATAAAAGAATAATTTTTGAGGTGACATGCACCATCAAAACCAAGATCAAACCATTTACAAGCATTTAAATCTGCGATCAAAGAACTCTAAACATGTGCATGAAAGATGGAGTTCTAACAATAAGACAAAGTAACTATGCATGCAACATGAAAGGCTACAAACAAAGATCATAAATAACATGCATTGAAAAACGTTTGTTTGTTTCACATACATAAAACATGGCATAGTGGCAATCAGCTTGTCCCTCATAGAGTAGCAAATAGATGCATAGGACACCTTCAAAGTTCACAAGGGTGACTAGATATAAATCGCACAAGAACAAGTAATATCACAATATGCATCAATCAATAATTCTTGGAACAATGCACACAGAATGACAACTATGCTCTCTTCATGGTGCCTAAAGTTACAAGGTGGAGACTCAATAATAGTGGAGGAAAGGCCCTTCATAAAGGGAAGTAGGGATTTCAAGCTTCAAAAAGAGCTTCCAAAAATTATGGTACTTGTTAGCTTTCAGCCCTCATTGCCCCTATCATAAGCATCTTGAAGTGATTAAGGTTAAAGTGAACAAACTATGGAGTATATGCTTGAAAAAGTATAAGTTGGCAATCTCAAGTCCCTTGAATACGAGGGCCACAGCTCATGCTACTCAACTTCAGTCACCTGTAAGTTCTTGTCATTGTAAGTACATGCGTATCATAGAGAACCGCCAACGGGGCACCCCTTGCACATGGTACAGGAGCTATCCCATAACCAAAATGATAAGGCAAGCAGACAATGAGCATCTCAAAGATCTTTTTATTTACTATGTGCATAGCATTTTATTAAAGATGCTTCATAGATAGCTCACTATGGTGGTGCTTCAAGTTTCCACCATGATTAGGCATGGCTTAGGATAGCGGCCCAGGCGTTTCTCTAACACAAAATACAAACTCCATGGACTTACAAGTTCCCTCTTTATTTCACACTGGTGACATCCATAGAAAAAAGAGCATGATATGAACTGAGTACAAAGTTCAAGCGGAATGTTGAAAATGTTCCCCATGACATCATGGTTCTGCTAATTCCAACATATAAGTGCAAGCATATACAACATAGACGACACAATAGTTAAGGTTTATTAGGGGCAAAGAATATAAAGTGTGCCATCAAGTTTGTGAGGGTTTAATCACTAAGTTTTCACATAACAAAATATTTTTTAATTGGAACATAGCTGAAAACAAGAATATACTTGGAATGGTGTAACACACCATGCATAGGAGTTTATAGTGGAAACTTTGGGATAACTTGGTTTCTTGGGAGTTGGAAGCATGAGTAGAGCTTACTCATACAAGTGGAGGCTAGCAAAGATTGGGAGCAACCAACTAAGAGAGGAATAGTGGCCATAATCATGCAGAGCGAAAAAACATTAATAATCAAAGCTTGGAGTGGTACTACAAGTCAAGAACTAAATGATCATAGAGGCTATGGTGACTTGTCATAGTCATAACATGGTGTGAGCATGTGCCAAGTCAGCCCAAACAAAGCATCAAAGGTGAAAACCACAATATTATGCTTTTGCATGATAAAACAACACATAATTTCTTCAAGGCACACTAAGCAATCCTAATTATTTGGAACAAAACATGCTACAGCAATAATCATTAAGCATACGGTCAAAATAACACCTAGCATGTCATGCTAAAGTCTATGTCACAGTCAATGTAAGCTCCTCTTGCACTTTTAAGCAGGAACTTCCTACTCCTTTCCAACACCAATTGACTTATTTGAAAACAACACAACAAAAACGGGGAACAAACTAAGCAAAGCAAACGAAAACTAAGACGCTCCATGAACAACACAACTCTGCATGAAACAATAAAGACGAAGTGTCTAGACATACCTGAGATTTTTATTGATGAAGAAGGGGTTGCCTTGGGCATCCCCAAGCTTTGACGCTTTTACCTCATTTATATTTCTTGGGGTGACACCATGATGGCATCCCCAAGCTTGAGCTTTTGTCCGTTCTTCATCTCATTACATCATTCTTTCTCTACACCTGAATTTTTTTCTTCATACAAAACTTCACACAATCTTCATGTAACATCCCAACATTAGAGCTTAGAAATAAGCTGAACACAAATGTGTGCACTGCATTAATGTATAGAAAATCCGAATAATTTTCGCGCTTTTGAACAAAACTTGTCAAAGTGATTGAAGCTTCTCTCAATTTGATGGAATTGAAGTAAATCATAAAGTTGAATGCGATAAGTTTCAATATGACCTTTGATAAAACCTTATTTTGGGTAAACATGATTTTATCTAAGGGTAGATCAAATACAATAAAAATAAACCACAAAATATTACTTAATGATAATATTTGATCTTTAAGAGATCATATCCTAGTACTCATTACACCACTCATGAATACCAAGTTATAAATATAACTTAAGTAATAAGAGAGAGTGTAATAACTAAATCTTGATATATCTTAATCCCATCTACTTATACCATGAGTATCATGGTAATACCTAACCTTAACTCTTTAGTGATATTGAGTACGAAAGAAACCAAGTCAAGATCATTCACTATATATCTTTCTTTCCTTATCAATCATTATCATCTCTATTGAATCCTATCCTTATATTTCTTGTTCATCAATGTTGAGAAATCAACTATTGATTCACCAATTCTTAATCTATCAATTCTTGATATATTAAGTCTTTTCCTCATCGTAGCATTCACTTCAGTCCTTTGGAGAAAGAAGTAAGAAGAGGTAAGTTCTAGTGATAGATTTGGATATCATCTATAGGATGGGAGTGATTGAAGGGAATCAAATAAAAGTGCTAATTGATGGAGTTAACTCACTCCTGAAATGAATAGAAGGGTATCTGAAATAAAGATTACAAGGATGAATACTGAAGATAGTCACCAGGAGTAATCCTATTGGATCAAGTAGGTATAGTTAATGAATAACATCCCTTAATCCAATAGAGATATTAAAAAGATAATTTCAATACAACTGTAATGTTGTATTGGTAAAGCCTTGTTTAATCAAGTGGAAACCTAAACCATAAAGGATCAAAAGGATTTAATGATCATGCTTTAGTCACCAAGATTAAATTCTTATATCCTGTATAAGTGACATTGGTGGGTAAAACATGATTGGACTCTAGTATAAGCTATTAGAGTCAAGTAGAGATAAGATAGTATGACTAAGTTAAAGCTAGAGTAGCATGGAGTTATTGAAGTAGTATTATTCCTCTTAAAGGATAGTAAGATTTTGAGGAGAGTAGTTTGATATATACATCCATTAGAGTAATGTTAGTGATGGATGATTAAGGAAGAGTATGAATGGAGTTAGAAGTAACCACTTGTTGGATTGGAGATTATCAGCAGTAGAGTAGTTGATATAACCAAGTATGGATATGAGAATATTATGAAAGCTTTAGTGTCAAGCTCATTGGATTTATAAATGGAATGAGAAGAATAAAAGGTGGATAAGAATATTCTTGAAAAGTAAAGCTCATCATGTTTTTTTTGACCCGGAACTATGAGGCAAAATTCCCATAGTAAAATTTTATTTCACTGCATCAGAAAGTACAAAGCTATTTACAAATTTACAGGAAAAGGATACTATGAAATGTACAAAAAGAAGTCCTCATAGCTAGGGAGATTAGGGCAAGGACGAAATCCATTTAGCAAGTCCCTCCCTATGCTTCTTCTTGACCCGGTAGCCCAACAAAGTAATATCATGAATAAAATAGCTTTTCCAGCGTGCAAAGATTGGCCTATGATGCTGAAATATCCTCTCATTCCGCTGCTTCCATATATGCCAACACGCAAGGATCATCACTTCCATATAAAATGGTTTACCAAAATTTCTTTTTGCTGTAGCCACAATGATTTGTATATCATCACCCACCGGCCATTCAATCTGGAGATATGTCCAAATTCTCTGACTGAAGTTGCATGTAAAGAACAAGTGAACCCTTTCTTCGTATGCCCTATTTGGACAGAGCACACACTCAGGGCCATCCTCCACCTTCCACTGCCTTCTAATGATAATATATTTGTTGTTTAATCGATCGTTCAATAACAGCCATGCAAACACCTTAGTTTTCAAAATACAGGCAGACTTCCAAATCCATTTATAAACTGCAGGAACCAACATGTGAGCATGTAGATGTGCATAGTACGAAGCAGACACATAGCTTTGTCCCCATTAATAGCTCCAGACATCAGATTCAGCTGTCAGCGGTTGGTTAGCAATTCCCTCCTGAACCAGGCATTATTCATCATAGGCCTGTGCCGACAACGGCCGGTAGAATAGTGTCTGGAATTCTGGAGTTGTGTATACCTGTGACGCCAACATGGACTTATCTAGAACAAAAGAAAACAACCTAGGAAAACGCTCAGATAAAGGCTGAGAAGATCCCATAAAGTTCCACTTATCAGTCCAGAAGTAAAACGAGTTACCAAGACCAGGGGATATCACTGCAACCCCCTTGTATTTATCATTCATCCTAATAATGTCTCGCCACCAAAATGAGCCACAGGGTCGCCCCACCTCCGGTACTGAATCAGTGTAATATGCACCCCAAATCATCTGAACCCATGGAACCTTAGCCTTGTTGTTAAATTTATCACGGTGTTTGAGCAACAAAGCATCATTTTTCAGCTGGAAGTTAACAATTCCAAGGCCTCCATTTTCCTTAGGTTTACACACCATGTCCCACGCAGCCAGGGAGGGTTTTGGCTGATCCTTATCACGCCAAAGGGATTGCCTCAATATTCTGTCCAACTGCTCAGTCAAACCAATTGGCAGGCTTAGTGATAGAAGGAAATGCAATGGCATAGAGCTTAGAGCAGAGGCAATTAGTTGCAGCCGAGACCCTTGTGAGAGGAATATGGAGGTGGCGGTGAGTCTCCTTTCCAAACCATTTACTAACAATCAAGTACAGCAGCAAGGGAGCAGACTTCGTCATGATCAACATTTAGAGTTATAATCAAAGACTTTTGGAAATTCACCCTTAACCCTGTGGACATGCCAAACTTTTGCAGAATGTCTTTTAGAGCTACCATTGGATCCAATTCAGCTAAAAGCAACAAGATAGTGTCGTCGGCATTCATAATGTTAACACATGATGCTGGATATGAAGAAGTAGTATATCTAGGAAAGGAATTCCTTAATCAGATGTCCAGAATGAGGATAGGAATCCTTGGTAAACACTAAACTCTAAATCTTTAACCAAACCTAATATCCATTTCAAATGATTGATTTATCATCTTATTTTCCACAATGCTTTATAGGAATATTTTCCTATAGCAAATCACTCAAGCCTATCTTTGTCATTTCCAATTGTCATAACCAAATGTGCTTAGGAGTTACCTTTATCAATTTGTTTCCTTAAGTCACTCCAGAAAATAACTTTCTATTTTAAAGGGGTGATATCATTAAAGATCACAAACATAAAGACAATATGTTTAGTCATTAATCTTTATTCACATCAACAAAAGAATATAAGTATATTGAGAACCCTAAACCTAGGGTAAGTAATTACAATTCAGAACCCTAAACTTGTTAATAAGTTTTCTCATCAACATCTCATAAATATTCTATCTATATTCATTAGACAAATTCCTTGATCCATTTCTCCAACCACTCATTCCATATGAGCATGGAATAAGTGGGGATACAATAATTATAAACCACCCTATACTTTACTATGTGATTAAATACATAAAAATAAACCCTATGACTATTACTAAAGATTTTAAAACTTCATTACTCCAAATAAAAGTAAAAATAATGTTATAGTTAATTTTTAAGATCTTAAACAAATCCTAAAAACCCTAAATCCAACTTATTCTATTTAATAAAAGAATATCTCTATAATTATAAAGTTAGAAAATAATAAATAAAGTATGCTATCAAAATACAAAATTCATACCAGAATTTGAAATACATTTTTATATACTACAATTATCTAGAAAAATAAATTCTATAAAGAAATTTCAATCAAATGTATAATATTCAAACCTGGAAAAGAAAACAGAAAATAGAAAAGAGTGAGAACAAGAAAAAAATAAAAGAAGTAGAGGCAGCAGTCAATTATGGCCCATGGCCCATCTCCCCTCTCACTTACTCGTCGCCACGAGCAGCCACAGCGACCCAACAGTGGCCCAAGCACAGCCCAACTAAGCCCATATCGTTTCGCCGTTCGTTTCCTTTCTTCCTCCTCTCGCCAGAAAGCACGCCGGCGAAGAAGCTACCTGGCACCACGTAGGCCGTCCGCCGTCGTCGCGATGCCCGCTGATGCCAAGATCCGCGTCGCCGATATTCGTTGCCTATAAGAAGCCACCGTCGAGCCGGAGAGCCTTATCTCCTTCTCTTTTCCATTTTCCTCCTCTGTTTCGAACCCTAGCTACAAGGACGACGAATCATCGCCGTTCCTGACCTCGTCTCGTCCTGCCGTGATGCCTGGAAGACGCCCCACATCAGGCTCAACGTTCTTATGGAGTCTCGCAAGTCGGGGCGTTGTCGTTTGCGTGGAATCGAGGTTGGACTCTCGCCGGCCATCGCAGCCATCGCCAGAAATACACCGTCTCCAGTCCTCTCCATGCCTCCTCAACCTCTCCATCTTCATCAGGGTGAGCTCCTGGATCTTCCAGTAATCTCCAATCATTCTATCTCGCCATAAATCATCGTGGCACCGCGCACCACCGTCGGTCGCCGTAGTAGATGGTCGCCGAAGTAGCTCCAGTGAACAAAATTGGGTTGTGCCGCCACTATTAGACTCCCCGCATCTCTCTGTTTCAAACGCAACCATCCTCCCATGCCCACGCTCTACCAATCGACGGATTGAACATTGATCTGAGAGGATCCGGCGGGCTGACGTCAGGGTGATGTCATCCTTGACCAGCTGAACATTTTGACTTAGTCTCTTGCTTGCGTGGCATGTGACGTGGCCACTGTCCCACCAATCAGTGACCTTGGGTAGGTTTAGCTTAGGTACATAACGTCTTTTCTGTTTAGGAATTAGATAAAACATTATAATATCAAATATAAATATTTCCTGAAATGTAATAAAATGATTAAATCTTGTTTAATTAATAACTTTTGTTTTGTAATTTAGAAAAATGTGTATAATATATGAAAATTTGTAGAAAAATAAAATCTATAACTTAAAACTATTATCAAACATTATTATGTTAACAATTTAAATAATTATTATTTCATAAAGAATTTATAAGTAATAAAACTTTGATAATTCATAATTTAATACTCGTAAATGTTAAAAATATAAATAATATACAAAAATCTTAGAAAAATAAGAACTATAATTTAGAACTATAATCATGCATTATTATTTCACTTACTTAAATATTTATTAATTATTAAGTATTTATAAGGTAGTAAATCTTATAAAAATCATATCTTATGATTAATAAATCATAAAAATAAATGTAATATACCAAAATGATCACAAAAATAATACCTACATGTTAAAAATGTAATATTCCACTTTTGAGGTAAAAAATTAAAACACTTTAGCAACCTGAATTTAAACCTATTCCTTAGTTGATAATTCATATAAGGGTAAATAACATTTGTTAATATTTCTAAAATTAGCCAATTGAGTCTAATAAATAGTATTAGTCTTAAATATTGATAATATTAAGTCAAAATAGTTCAAAAGATTTTAAATACAATTCTATTTGATTTATCATTCAACATTAAGTATATATTATTATTCAAATGAAGTTATCAAATATTAAATTATCAAGATTATTATTTTGACTTGATAAAATCTATTACCATTATTTTAATCACAAATGTATAAACGTACCAAAACCCTATAGGAAATTCATAAGTAGTTAAGTAATATTACTTCCTTGATTGTAAATCATAACCATACCCTTATAAAGAGATAAATCTTTTTTTACATTTATAATGTAAAGAAACCACTACCAAATAAAAGTATAACCATTCTTAAGTGTCTTTAAGGAAATAATATAAAGTGAACAAAATACAAGTATCATATGTAATACACCATAAGTCTATCTATATCTTTAAAGTTAACTTTAGTCTACAATATTTCCAAATACTATGCTAAAGACTTTGTTATGTGTTTTATAGTTAACTTTGGTCTGTTATAGTCAATACCTAAATCATCTCTAGTCCAGACTATTAAAGAAAGCATAAAACAACATCAATCACCTTTTTATCAATCATATTCTAAAAGCTATCAGAATTGTTTAAACCTTAGTAAAGAAGTCTTTTCTTCAAATGTTATTCTTTTTGCAAGTTTAGATAACAAATGACAATTAATAGTAATCACATTACTTTATATTTTACTTGTATACTTAGGATTGATAACACTTGAGTTCTTTATAAGTGACATTACTTGTAAAGTAAAATTTGAAGATAAACAATTATAGTGTAAGCAATCTTGAGTAGCATTTCACATTTGTGTGTATCTTATTATTGTATGATATTCTAAATACGTGTTGTTCACACACACTCGCAAGACTTAATAAGAAGCACAAATATGAAACTTATCTAAAAGGACAACACATTCTAAGAATCCATTTCCAGTTTCCAAACCCTAGATCAACGTTATCCCTGGGATTCGCGTTTATAAAGTGCATTACATTACTTATGCATAAAGCATCTTGCTTCTTTAAACATTAGTCCTTAATGGACAAATGATGAGGATTTCACATATTGGATCTTATATTGTCTTGAAGACCGTGAGTGCATAATCTTGCAATCACAAAAGGAAAGTTCACACTTGCTCATGTCCTTTGATTATTTTTTGTAAAGTATTTTGTAAATTCAGTGTTGTCATCACCTACATTTGAAAAAGATCGGAAAACACTATTTTTGATAATAATGTGAACTATTGGTTACTGATCCAGGGTGATCAGCTAATCTATTAAATCTAGCAGTTGGAATACCACTGTTCAGGACTATATCACCTAGGGTTTAATAACCAATGTCGCTAGTGATTCTTGCGCCGTATATTACACGTTGACCCTGAGATATGAATGGGACAGAGAAGTCAGTTGTATCTTCTTCCTCTCGCATGTAGCCGGATGTGCAGGCCATGGTTGTTATCACTCGTAGCATGCATATTAATTGGTAGTTCATAGAGGATATGCAGCATATGGGTGGTAACCCTCAACGTCCCACGATAGTTCTGGCATATAATGGTATGTACAAACCATTGCCGTAATTCAATATGTGGGCATGGTGTACACCAAGGAGACATGCGAGGTCATGAAGGGGGTAGTGATTGGCTTGGATCTTAGGTTGGGCCTCAAACCAAGGAAGTTTGAACGGGAACATAATCCCGGCCGTGCAACAAAGCCTAACTTCTCTCATGGGTAAAGTGACGCACCTCTGCGGAGTGTAAGAACTGTAACTTCGTACTCCCTGTTCCCGGAATGAGCTACGAACACGGGGGAAAGGAACTCCATGAAAGTTCTGGTAAACCCGTGAAGGCTGACGGACATAGCTTTTCAGAATAAAAGCAACATTTGAAGAAATGTTTACAAAAAATTGCATTGCCTACGACCTACGGTCAGTGGCTATAGATATAGTGCATCAAACACTCTTTTTCTAGTGAACTTGCTGAGTACACTCGTACTCAACGTATCTTCTTAACCCTTGCTAAATTGTGAAGCCATTAAGATGACGTCTACATCAAGTTATGCTCCAGGAGTAATCATCAAAAACTCAAGCTTTTGAATGAAATAAAGGAAGTCAATATATACATCAACTAAAGTGAAGACAAAGTTGCTGATTAGATAGAAATATAATCTCTAGCCATAGAACCTAATTCTGTAGAATATTGCAATAGCAGCAATGCAAGCCCAGTAGTTCAAGTACTAGTTTTATAAGTATGGTAGATTTGAGTTGTTTATTTCCGATTCTTCTTTGTAAGAAGTTTCTTTCTCTATATTTAACCTAGAGTGTTCTCTGGATCTTGTGTAAAGAGTTGAGTTGTAACCTATAGTCATGTCTTGGACCTGCTGTGTTTCTGTTGTACCACTCTGAGGGATGTAATACTAGTGAACAGTGTTTCATTCGTGTTATGTCCACGACTATAGTGTACTACATCATGAAGTGGTACGATGGGTCACCGCAGCTGGTATCAGAGCATATGCTTTGACCTTAGGATTAAAACCCTTTTAGGAAGATCAGTAGGTTGGATAGTCACTATAGAAGCCATCTTATCCAAACCAAATGTTATTATGACTTGTGAGAAGTATCCACTTGAGGATAACTTTGTCACTATATACTTAAGTCATTCTTTCTTAAAAGTTATTATTTTATGTTTTCTCAGTATAGTGTTATTTAGTGTCTTCCGAAGGATACATAACCCACCAAGATACTTTAGGAAAGCCAATTGGTCACAATAGATTAGGATCAAGTTTAAGACATCAATGGAAGTAGTCTTAATGATGTGGCCTAACTCTAGAATTCATATAAGATAGTGGAACCTTATTGTTAGTGGATAATCAAAGACAACATGATGAATATCATTAGGATTAATGTTTATGTAATTGGTAGTAATCATGTGGGATTCACTTGAGTATTCTACGTGAGGAAGTGAAATTATGTTATAACTTAATAATAGTGTAGTGAGAAGTAAAGTTATCATAGTTAGATTAGCTCTTGAATAATGATAAATAGGTAAAACATAACAAGATCATGGTGAGATTAGCTCTGAAACCATGATGAGAGTGGAAATATGACAAGTAATTAGTAAATTATCTTGAGATAGAAGTAATAAAATAACATGGTAGAACTATGATAGAACTCATAAGTGCTACAAAATTCTAATAATCTTTGGTTTAAGTTATCAAATAGAATCCGATTAGTCTTTTTGTGAGATCATGTGAGGTTAGATTACCAAATAATGACAGGTTGGTTGTACTAACCATTCCAAAAGTGAGACTAAAGGTTAGTCAAAACCCAATTGAGACCACTTTGTTTCGAATTATCTTGTTGCAATTGAGCAAATTGGATAAATATTGAGACAAAGAATAGTTTGACCCCTATGTGCTAAATATCACGAGGTAAACCTATACGAGGAGGTGTCATATACTACACAACTAAGCCTGAATTCTAGAGATACAATACTCAACTACTATATTCCGGGCATAGAATATTGTGTGTTATATGTACCACATTTGGATTTCTTGATTTTCTTGGATCTTCTTGATTGACTAGATTTGTACATTAAGTTTAACTTAGTGTCCAAATGCATGTTGCAACATCTAGTTAGTACTTGATGTAATAGACCTAGATAGGAATGGGAATTCGTGTAAGAGGGTGACGAGTTCCAAAGACCAAGATGAATAATTGCATGAAGAATGAAGCCAAATATATGGAGTATCAACAAAATTTGAAGGTTGAACCAAGTTTGGATCATTGATAAACAGCAATAAGAAGGAAGATTAGTGTACAAGATGTATGGAGCAACAAGAGGCAATGAACTTTAGATCCCCTCAAAGTATGTACTGTTGTTTAGAAGTTAATGAAGTAATTGTACCAAGTTCATGGAAGTATCATGAATAAGTACAAAAGAAGTATCTTTGGAACTAAAATGGTATTCAAGCTCTGACAATTCAGAGAGAATGCCATAAGGATGTTGGAAGCCATAAAGTAAGACCTACAACCTAGGATGATCCGCAGCTGGTATTTGATCCATAGTTGGTATTCTGATTCACAACTAGTATCTTGTCTGTAACTGGTATTTGGTTGACTTAGTTAACCAAACCATCTTAGTATTGCATAAAGAGCATAAAACTTGGCCTAAGATAAGTAAGATCTAAAAGAGTACAAAGTTTAAGGCGATGGTCTTTCGAGGCACTTCACGAAGTTAGACCTATCAAAATGAAAATGTCCCAACAATAAGTAAGAGAAATAATCTTGAAATATTCATTTCGGAGATCCACAATTGTGACCGTAAGTTCTTTCATGAGACCTTATAAAGATAAAGTATAAGCTGGATAGAGACCAACATTCTAGTTATAAAGCCAATGGTTACTCTATAGACAGTTTAGAGACCACTAGTAAACCCTAAGGGGGAGAGTAAACATTAAGTGGAAGTATTGTTATCCGACTTTCCAAGTAAAGGTTGGAGAAGAATTACTCACCTGTGACAACATTAAGCCTTATTTTCATCAGGTTAAAAGAAGTCATTAATATAAAAGTACTTTTTAGAAGTATGTCTCGATGAAAGATTGAAGTTTACTTCAAGATAATGGTACTTAGACCTTAATATAATTATAAAAGGAAGTTGAAGAAGTACTTAAGGTAATAATAAAATATTATCTAAAGCCTGCTAAAGTAAAAGCTTGACGGTGGCAGAATAGACTAATTCCAATAGACTCATTCTAATAAAAACAGCTCTTAAATGATACTTAAGAGGGAACAAATCACATCCAATTGGACAAGTATAGAGGAACAAGAAATTCCAATGGGTATGGACTAAATGTGTTCAAAACCAATATTCGGAAAAACTACCAGTACAACTCATACAATGACAAGTCAAAGATTAGTCTTTTGACCACACTATTGACTAATAAAAATTCAAACCTGTTTTAGTGAGACTTCCCAGACCTTACATAGTATAGTAAGGAAGATTGATGATCAAGCTAAGGAATTGGATTAGGATACCTAATAAGAAAAATAAACTAAAGAAGAGACCCCAAATTAAGGAGTTTATATTATGGACATATCCCTAAGGGAGGATAGTATAAGGAATTTTGGCGTATTAAAGACAACAAGTTGGAGATTACCAAGAACGATGAGAAATCAAGGAAAATGTTTGGATATGGAATACTACAGTTATTCCCATTAATGTTACCATGGAGTTGAGAAATGTCGTAATCAACACAAGTCAATTCCTCATTCCGAAACGTGAGAGTTTACGAACTTCGAGGCCTATAGTTTATTTTAAGGAGGAGAGTTTGTAGCATCCCAGCATTAGAGCTTAGAAATAAGCTAAACATAGATGTGTGCATTGCATTCATGCATAGAAAATTCGAATAATTTTCGTGCTTTTGAACAAAACTTATCAAAGTGATTGAAGCTTCTCTCAACTTGATGGAATTGAAGTAAATCATCAAGTTGAATGCGATAAGTTTCAATATGACCTTTGATAAAACCTTATTTTGGGTAAACATGATTTGATCTAAGGGTAGATCAAATATAATAAAAATAAACCACAACATATTACTTAATGATAATATTTGATATTTAAGAGATCATATCCTAGTACTCATTACACCACTCATGAATACCAAGTTATAAATATAACTTATGTAATAAGAGTGCAATAACTAAATCTTGATATATCTAAACCCATCTACTTATACCATGAGTATCATGGTAATACCTTACCTTAACTCTTTAGTGATATTGAGTAGGAAAGAAACCATGTCAAGATCATTCACTATATATATTTCTTTACATATCAATCATTATCATATCTATTGAATCCTATCCTTAGATTTATTGTTCATCAATGTTGAGAAATCAACTATTAATTCACCAATTCTTAACCTATCAATTCTTGATCTATTAACTCTTGTCCTTATCATAGCATTCACTTCAGTCCTTTAGAGAAAGAAGTAAGAAAAGGTAAGTGCTAATGCTAGATTTGGATATCATCTATAGGATGGGAGTGATTGAAGGGAATCAAATCAAAGTGCTAATTGATGGAGTTAACTCACTCCTGAAATTTATAGAAGGGTATCTGAAATAAAGATTACAAGGATGAATAGTGAAGATAGTCACCAGGAGTAATCCTATTGGATCAAGTAGGTATAGTCAATGAATAACATCCCTTAATCCAATAGAGATATTAAAAATATAATTTCAATACAACTATAATTTGTATTGGTAAATTCTTGTTTAGTAAAGTGGAAACCTAAACCATAAAGGATCAAAAGGATATAATGATCATGCTTTAATCACCAATATTAAATTCTTATCTCATGTATAAGTGGCATTGGTGGGTAAAACATGATTGGACTCTAGTATAAGCTATTGGAGTCATGTAGAGATAATATAGTATGACTAAGTTAAAGCTTGAGTAGAATGGAGTTATTGAAGTAGTATTATTCCTCTTAAAGGATAGTAAGCTTTTGAGGAGAGTAGTTTGATATATACATCCATTGGAGTAATGTTAGTGATGGATGATTAAGGAAGAGTATGCATGGAGTTAGAAGTAACCACTTGTTGGATTGGAGATTATCAGCAGTAGGGTAGTTGATATAACCAAGTATGGATATGAGAAGATTATGAAAGCTTTAGTGTCAAGCTCATTGGATTCATAAATGGAGTGAGAAGAATAAAAGGTGGATAAGAATATTCTTGAAAAGTAATGCTCATCATGTTAACACATGATGATGGATATGAAGAAGTAGTATATGTAGGAAAGGAATTCCTTAATCAGATGTCCAGAATTATGAAGTATGGAAGATAGGAATCCTTGGTAAACACTAAACTCTAAATCTTTAACTAAACATAATATCCATTTCAAATGATTGATTTATCATCTTGTTTTGAACAATGCTTTGTAGGAATATTGTCCTATAGCAAATCACTCAAGCCTATCTTTGTCATTTCCAATTTTCATAACCAAATGTGCTTAGGAGTTATATTTATCAATTCTTTTCCTTAAGTCACTCTAGAAAATAACTTTATATTTTAAAGGGGTGATATCATTAAATATCACAAAAATAAAGACAATGTGTTTAGTCATTAATCTTTATTCACATCAACAAAAGAATATAAATATATTGAGAACCCTAAACCTAGGGTAAGTAATTAGAATTCAGAACCCTAAACCTATTAATGAGTTTTCTCATCAACATCTCATAAATATTCTATCTATATTCATTAGAAAAATTCCTTGATCCATTTCTCTATCCACTCATTCCATATGAGCATGGAATAAGTGGCGATACAATAATTATAAACCACCCTATACTTTACTATGTGATTAAATACATAAAAATAAACCCTATGACTGTTACTAAAGATTTTAAAACTTCATTACTCTAGGTAAAAGTAAAAATAATGTTATAGTTAATTTTTAAGATCTTAAACAAATCCTAAAAACCCTAAATCCTACTTATTCTATTTAATAAAAGAATATCTCTATAATTATAAAGTTAGAAAATAATAAATAAAGTATTCTATCAAAATACAAAATTCATACCAGAATTTGAAATACATTTTTATATACTGCAATTATCTAGAAAAATAAATTCTATAAAGAAATTTCAATCAAATGTGTAATATTCAAACCTGAAAAACAAAACAGAAAATAGAAAAGAGTGAGAACAAGAAAAAATAAAAAGAAGTAGAGGTAGCAGTCAATTCTGGCCCATGGCCCATCTCCCCTCTCACTTACTCGTCGCCACGAGCAGCCCCAGCGACCCAATAGTGGCCCAAGAACAGCCCAACTAAGCCCATACCGTTTCGTTGTTCTTTTCCTTTCTTCCTCCTCTCGCCAGAAAGCACGTAGGCGAAGCAGATACCTGGAACCACGTCGGCCGTCCACCGTCGTTGCGATGCACGCTGACGCCAAGATCCAAGCCGCCGCTGTTTGTTGCCTATAAGAATCCACCGTCGCGCCGGAGAGCCTTATCTCCTTCTCTTTTCCATTTTCCTCCTCTATTCCGAACCCAATCTACAAGGCCGATGAATCACTGCCATTCCTGACCTCGTCTCGTCCTGCCGTGATGCCTGGAAGAAGCCCCGCGTCATGCTCAATGTTCTCGTGGAGTCGCGCAAGTCGGGGCGTTGTCGTTTGCGTGGAATCGAGGTCAAACTCTCGCCGGCGACCGCAGCCATCGCCGGAAATACACCAGCTCGGTCCTTCCCACGCCTCCTCGACCTCTCCATATTCATCAGGGAGAGCTCCAGGATCTTCCAGTAATCTCCAATCATTCTATCTTGCCATAAATCATCGTGGCACCGCGCACCACCGTCGGTCGCCGCAGTAGATGGTCGCCGAAGTAGCTCCGGTAAAAAAAATTGGGCTGCACCGCCACTATTAGATTCCCCGCATCTCGCTCTTTTGAACGCAACCATCCTCGCATGCCCGTGCTCTCCCAATTGAAGTATTGAACATAGATCTGAGAGTATCCGGCGGGATGACGTTAGGGTGATGTCATCCTTGACCAGTTCAACATTTTGACTTAGTCTCTTGCTTGCGTGGCATGTGATGTGGCCACTGGCCCACTGGTTAGTGACCTTGGGTAGGTTTAGCTTAGGTACATAACTTCTTTTATGCTTAGGAATTAGATAAAACATTATAAGATCAAATATAAATATTTCCTGAAATGTAATAAAATGATTAAATCGTGTTTAATGAAAATCTTTTATTTTGTAATTCAGAAAAATGTGTATAATATATGAAAATTTGTAGAAAAATAAAATCTATAACTTAAAACTATTATCAAACATTATTATGTTAACAATTTAAATAATTATTATTTAATAAATAATAAAACTTTGATAATTTATAATTTAATATTGGTAAATGTTAAAAATATAAATAATATACCAAAAATCTTAGAAAAATAAGAACTATAATTTAGAACTATAATCATGCATTATTAGTTCACTTAATTAAATATTTATTAATTATTAAGTATTTATAAAGTAGTAAATCTTATAAAAATCATATCTTATGATTTATAAATCATAAAAATAAATGTAATATACCAAAATGATCACAAAAATAATACCTACATGTTAAAAATATAATATTCCACTTTTGAGGTAAAAAAAATTAAAACACTTTAGCAACCTGAATTTAAACTATTCCTTAGTTGATAATTCATATAAGGGTAAATAACATTTGTTAATATTTCTAAAATTAGCCAACTAAGTCTAATAAATAGTATTAGTCTTAAATATTGATAATATTAAGTCAAAATAGTTCAACAGATTTTAAATACAATTCTATTTGATTTATCATTCAACATTAAGTATATATTATTATTCAAATGAAGTTATCAAATATTAAATTCTCAAGATTACTATTTTGACTTGATAAAATCTTTTACCATTGTTTTAATCACAAATGTATAAACATACCAAAACCCTATAGGAAATTCATAAGGAGTTAAGTAATATTACTTCCTTGATTATAAATCATAACCATACCCTTATAAAGAGATAAATCCTTTTATACATTTATAATGTAAAGAAACCACTACCAAATAAAAGTATAACCATTCTTAAGTGACTTTAAGGAAATAATATAAAGTGAACAAAATACAAGTATCATAAGTAATACACCATAAGTCTATCTATATCTTTAAAGTTAACTTTATTCTACAATATTTCCAAATACTATGCTAAAGACTTTGTTATGTGTTTTATAGTTAACTTTGGTCTGTTATAGTTAAGACCTAAAGCATCTCTAGTCCAGACTATTAAAGAAAGCATAAAACAGCATCAATCACCTTTTTATCAATCATATTCTAAAAGCTATCAGAATTGTTTAAACCTTAGTAAAGAAGTCTTTTCTTCAAATGTTATTCTTTTTGCAAATTTAGATAAAAGATGACAATTAATAGTAATAACATTACTTTATATTTTACTTGTATACTTAGGATTGATAACACTTGAGTTCTTTATAAGTGACATTACTTGTAAAGTAAATTTGAAGATAAACAATTATAGTGTAAGCAATCTTGAGTAGCATTTCACATTTGTGTGTATATTATTGTTGTATGAAATTCTAAATACGTGTTGTTCACACACACTCACAAGCCTTAATAAGAAGCACAAATATGAAACTTATCTAAATCGACAACACATTCTAAA
The DNA here is from genome assembly GCA_916181665.1 of Avena sativa. Classification (NCBI taxonomy): domain Eukaryota; kingdom Viridiplantae; phylum Streptophyta; class Magnoliopsida; order Poales; family Poaceae; genus Avena; species Avena sativa. The sequence continues at coordinate 17,780,492 of OV702296.1, forward strand.
GAATCCATTTCCAGTTTCCAAACCCTAGATCAACGTTATCCCCGAGATTCGCGTTTATAAAGTGCATTACATTACTTATGCATAAAGAATCTTGCTTCTTTAAACATCAGATATTGGATCTTATATTGTCTTGAATACCATGAGTGCATAATCTTGCAATCACAAAAGGCAAGTTCACACTTGGTCATGTCCTTTGATTATTTTCTGTAAAGTATTTTGCAAATTCAGTGTTGTCATCACCTGCATTTGAAAAAGATCATAAAACACTATTTTTGATAATAATGTGAACTATTGGTTACTGATCCAGGGTGATCAGCTAATCTATTAAATCTGGCAGTTGGAATACCACTGTTCAGGACTATATCACCTAGGATTTATTAACCAATGTCGCCGGTGATTCTTGCGTCGTATATTTTGCGTTGACCATGAGATTTGGAATGGGACAGAGAATTCAGTTGTATCTTCTTCCTCTCGCATGTAGCCGGATGTGCAGGTCGTGGTTGTTATCACTCGTAGCATGCATATTAATTGGTAATTCATAGAGGATATGCAGCATATGGGTGGTAACCCTCAACGTCCCACGATCGTTCTAGCATCTAACGGTCTATACAAACCATTTCCGTAATTCAATATGTGGGCATGGTGTATACCAAGGATACATGCAAGGTCGCGAAGGGGGCAGTGGTTGGCTTGGATCTTAGGTTGGGCCTCAAACCAAGGAAGTTTGAATAGGAACATAATTCTGGCCGTGCAAAAAAGCCTAAGTTCTCTCATGGGTAAAGTGATGCACCTCTGCAGAGTGTAAGAACTATAACTTGTTACTCCCTATTCCAGGAAGGAGCTACGAATGCGGCGGGAAAGGAACTCCATGAAAGTTCTGGTAAACCCGTGAAGGCTGACGGACATAGCTTTTCAGAATAAAAGCAACCTTTGAAGAAATGTTTACAAAAACTTGCATTGCCTATGACCTACGGTCTGTGGCTATAGATATAGTGCATCAAACACTCCTTTTCTAGTGAACTTGCTGAGTACGCTCGTATTGAACGTATCTTCTTAACCCTTGCTAGATTCTGAAGCCATTAAGATGATGTCTACATCAAGTTATGCTCCAGGAGTAATCATCAAAAACTCAAGCTTTTCAATGAAGTGAAGGAAGTCAATATATACATCAACTAAAGTGAAGACAAAGTTGCTGATTAGATAGAAATATAATCTCTAGCCATAGAACCTAATTTTGTAGAGTATTGCAATAGTAGCAATGCAAGCCCAGTAGTTCAAATACTAGTTTTAGAAGTATGGTAGATTTGAGTTGTTTATTTCTGATTCTTCTTTGTAAGAAGTTTCTTTCTCTCTCTTTAACCTAGAGTGTTATCTAGATCTTGTGTAAAGAGTTGAGTTGTAACCTATAGTCATGTCTTGGACCTGATGTGTTTCTGTTGTACCACTCTGAGGGATGTAATACTAGTGAACGGTCTTTCATTGGTGTTATGTCCACGACTATAGTGTACTACATCATGAAGTGGTATGGTGGGTCACCACACTTCATTAGCAACATTAGTTTATTCAAAAAATATTAGTCCCTTAGGCAAAGCTTTGGAACATCAAGACTTTTCACTAAAAACACAAACTACTATAGCAGCTCCTTCAAAAATATCTATTCCCCAAAAGAGAACTCAAAAAGGAATCAACAAGAAGCAAATGCAAATAATGGCAGAAACCTGTCAAAACAGACCAGCAGGTAGAAACCAATTTTTTCGAAAATCTTCTGTTGCTCAAATCAAAAAGTGTTGAACTAATCAAAGTTAGCTAACATACTGGGGGATTTATTAGTAGAATATCAGCTCAATCCGATTTATAGAGACTCCTCACAAATTTTTATGGTGGTGGACAGAAATCTGTTTCGGGACATTAACTCCCCAAATCTTACTTCCCTCTCATCAGAGGACATTCTTGGGACAAAAAGCAAACAAAAAGGATAAGCAGAGGTCATTACTGAAGTAATAACTTCCAAGACTCATGGAAACTCTTGGATTATCTCCCAACAAGTACTTTTCTTTAACGCCTCTAAGTTAGTCATAAGAAGCAAGAAGAATCAAGTATTTTCAAATGAGGCATTAACATCAAAACTTACTTTCAGAGGAGGAGCAAAAAGAAACTTCTCTCTCCTCATAGGGAAGTGTTCAATACCTTTCTTGAATGGAAAATGATATTTAATGGTGTCTTCCTTCGTATCAATGATGGGACCAACAGTTCTAAAAATGGTCTTCCCAAAGTAATATGACAAGAAGCATTGTATTCAAGATCCAAAACATAGAAATCTACAGGGACATAAGCATTATTAACCATAATGAGAACATCAGTAATACTCCCATGAGTTTATTCTTATCATTTTCATTAAGTGGGACATTCAAATAATAACCTTCCAAAGGTGGCAAATCAAGCATTCCATAAATCTTCCTAGGCATAATACAGACACTAGAACCAAGATCACATGAAGATTTGAGATCAAATTCATTCACTTGCACATTAATAATGGGTTCCCAACTATCTTCTACTTTCCTAGGAATAGAAGCTTTGTGTTTTAACTTCTCTTCCTTAATCTTAACAAGAGCATCTATAATGTGTTTGGTGAAAGCAACATGCATATCACTAGCATCAGGAATTCTAGCAAGCTTTTGCAAGAACATAATCACTTCAGAAGTATTGCAACCATCTATATCAAAATCAAACTTAGTATCACTAGTAGTAGACTCAATAGGCTCTGGCATAGTAGGAGGAGGAATAGGGACTTCTTGTGGTTTAGTGGTATCCATTCTAGTGATGGTGCACACACTATTGTTTCTATCAATTTTAGCTTCCCCTTTCCCACTTAGCATGAAGTTGAGCTAACAGCTTAACATTTTCATCAATAGTAACTTGTATGGAATGAGTGTTAGCAAAGGTACTTTACATGGTTTCAGGTTTAGCAGCCATTTTATTAATCAAGAAGGACTGATCTTCAGACAAAGAGGATATATTTTTCTCAACATTCAAAAGCTTTTCCTCTATAGCCTTGTTAAAAGTGGTTTATTTACTAATAAATTCTTTGAGCATGACTTCAAGTTCAGAGGGGGCACTTATAGCATTGTTGTTAGAGTTTCCATATGAATTGCCATTATTAGGAGGATAAGGCCTATAGTTGTTACCACCAAAATTACTCCTATAAGCATTGTTATTGAAATTGTTGTTTCTAATGAAGTTCACATCAAATTTCTCTTCTTGATCAACCAAAGAGGCTAAGGGAACATGATTAGGATCTAAAGGAACTTTCCCATTAACAAGCATAGCCATAATAACATTAATCTTATCATTGAAAGAGGAGGTTTCTTCAACAAAATTTACCTTCTTACCATGTGGACCTCTTTTAGTGTGCCATTCAGAATAGTTAACCATCATATTATCAAGGAGTCTTGTTGCAGCACCCAAAGTGATGCCCATAAAGGTGCCACCAGTAGCTGATTGCAACAGGTTTCTTGAAGAGAAGTTCAAACCTGCATAAAAATTCTGGATAATCATCCAAGCAGTGAGTCCATGAGTGGGACAATTCTTAACCAAAGATTTCATTCTTTCCCAAGCTTGAGCAACATGTTCATTATAAAGTTGTTTAAATTTCATTATGTCGCTTCTCATAGATATAATCTTAGCAGGAGGGTAGTATTTTCCAATAAAAGCATCTTTGCACTTAGTCCAGAAATCAATACTATTTCTAGTCAAAGATAGCAACCATTCTTTAGCTTTTCCTTTTAAGGAGAAAGGAAGCAACTTGAGCTTAATAATATCTCCATCTATATCCTTATACTTTTGCATCTCACAATTTTCAACAAAGCTATTGAGATGGTAAGTAGCATCATCAGAACTAGCACCAGAAAATTGCTCTCTCATCACAAGATTCAACAAAGAAGGCTTAATTTCATAAAAGGTAGCATCAGGAGCGGGTGGAGCTATAGGAGTGCTAAGGAAATCATTTTTGTTGGTGATAGTGAAGTCACACAACTTGGTGTTCTCAGCAGAGTTCATTTTGGCAAAGGTGGGCAAGCCAAAAATAGCAACAGCAGCAGCTAGAGCAGGAACTAATTTTTTTGTGTTTTTGAATAGGGAAAACAAACCAAACTAGACTAATTTTTTTGGAGTTTTTGAAAAGAGGCAAACAAAAGAAAGAAAAAGAAACTAAGCAAACTAAAACCAAAGTAAAGAGAAAGGAAGTGGAGGACTCCCCTTGTGAAGATGTCCTTAGACTCCCCGGCAATGGTGCCAGAAAGCTTTGATGGCTATGCGTGGAGCCTGTTGGGAACCCAAAGACCAAGGTTGAAGCAGCACATCAGCAAGCCTTCCCTGTGTAAGAAATCGAGGTTATCGAACCAGTAGGAGGAAGGAAACATCACACAAGTGTTGCAAGCAACGTGGAAACCTGTACAACACAATCTCAAGACTTTTCCCCAATGAATTAGTGAGGTTGTCAAGCTCACCGGTTTGCTATAGCAAAGGATTAAACATATGGTGTGGAAGGTAATGGTGGTTTGCAGCAAGTAAACAGTAACAGTGGAAGATGTATCAATGGTAAAGATTGGACCGGGGTCAATAGTTCACTAGAGGTGCTCTCCTTAGATAAACAACATGGCATGAAGGGTAAACAAATTACATCAGGGCAATTGACAGGAACTGAGCAAGGCATAACAATGCAATCCCAGACAAAAAGATCCTATGAGATTCGATTGGGCAATACAACAATATACATAGACCGCCATCCAACTACATCTATGAATAGTAGTCCACCATTGGGTTATCATCCGAACCCCCTCCAGTATTAACTTGCAAGCAACAGACAACTGCTTTAAGAAAACTGTGTGAGGTAAACAATCCACTTGTTCTATGAACAAGAGACCGTTGTGTTTTCCCTAGTAGCAACAACACATCTACAACCGAAGAGATTTTTGTCACTTCCCTTGGAAACTAGAGGCATGAACCCACTATCGAGCATAAATAACCCCTCTTGGAGTCACTAGCTACTACTTGGCCAAGATAGCTACTAACAATGGAGAGCATGCAAGATCACAAACAACACAGACATGCTGGAATCATAAAGACAAAACCATTAATCAATCTGGCATAGTAATCTCAATATCCATCGGATCCTGCAAACACAACATGCATGATTACAAATAGATTAGATCTTGATCATGAACGGAGCTCACAAGATCTATACATGAAAGAATAAGGAGGAGATACAACCATCTAGCTACTACATGGACCCATAGTCCAAGGTGGAACTACTAATGCATCATACCGGAGAAGAAGGCCTCCGAGATGATTTCCCCTCCGGCAGGGTGCCGGGAAGAACTTCAGATCCCCCTGATCTAGGGACGATGGTGGTGGTGCCTACAGACGGTTTCGTGGCATTTTGATTGGGTGCCTAGGGTTTCTCCATCGGGGGCTTCTTATAGGCGAGGAGTCAAGGCAGGAGGTGCCCGGGGGGCCCACACCCTGCCCAGGCATGGGCCAGGCTTTGCCGCGCCTGGGGTGGTGTGGCCACCCCGTGGCGCCCCTCCGTCTTGTCTTTTGGATTCGTGTCACCCACGGTAAAATATTGACTTTGGCTTTTGTCCCGTCCAATTTCGAGAATATTGATTTTCTACCTTTCTGGAACCAAAAATAGAAGAAAACAGGCAACAGCCACTGTGGCAACTTGTTAATAGGTTAGTTCCAGAAAAGATATAAAAACACCTCAAAGTGTATACAAAGCAAAGCAAAGTAGATACTAAACAAGCATGGAACATCAAAAATTCTAGATACATTTCCGACGTATCATTCTTCATCATGCCAGCCTCCGGTATGAAGCGTGAGTAGTTCCACCTTGGACTACGAGTCTATGTAGTAGGTAGATGGTTGTATCTCCTCCTTGTGCTTTCATGTCTAGATCTTGTGAGCTCCGTTCATGATCAAGATCTCATGTATTTGTAATCATGCATGTTGTATTTGCGGGGATCCGATGGATATTGAGATTACTATGGCAGATTGATTAATGGTTTTGTCTTATTCATTCTATCATGTCTGTGTTGTTTGTCATCTTGCATGCTCTCTGTTGTTAGTAGCTATCTTGGCCAAGTACTTGCTAGTGACTCCATGAGGGGGTATTTATGCTCGATAGTGGGTTCATGCCTCTATTTAAACAAGGGAAGTGACAGAAATCTCTAAGGTTGTAGATGTGTTGTTGCCACTAGGGAGAAAACAATGGTCTCTTGTTCATGGAACAAGAGGATTGTTTACCTTACACACTTTTCTTAAAGCAGTTGTCTATTGCTTGCAACTTAATACTAGAGGGGGTTTGGATGATAACCCAAAGGTGGACTTCTAGTCATAGATGCAGTTGGATGGCGGTCTATGTATATTGTTGTATTGCCCAATCGAATCTCATAGGATCTTTATATCTAGTATTGCATTGTTATGCCTTGCTAAAACCTGTCAATTGAGCTGCTGCAATTTGTTTACCTAGCATGCTATGTTTTTTTATCTAAGGAGAGCACCTCTAGTTAACTATGGACCCCGGTCCAATCTTTACCATTGATACATCTTCCACTGTTATTGTTTACTCGTAGCAAAACACTTTCACCTTCCACACCATACAATTAATCCTTTGTTACAGCAACCAGTGAGATTGACAACATCATTGTTAGTTGGGGCAAAGTCTTGAGTTTGTGTTGTGCATGTTTCCATGTTGCTTGCAACACATTTGAGACGTTTCCTTCCTCCTACTGGTTCGATAACCTCGGTTTATTACTAAGGGAAAACTTGTTGCCGTGCTGCATCATACCATGCTCTTGGGGTTTCCTGATGAAGCTCTCCACGTTGACGCAGTGCCATCACTAATCATGGTGGAAACTTGCATCATAACCATAATGAGCAATCTATGAAGATTTCTTCTTATAAAAAAAGAGAGACATATTGAAAAGAGGAAAGAGAGAAAAAAGCACTATTTTCCCATGGTAAATAAGAAGATTGTTGAGATGCTCATTGTCTGCTTGCCTTGTCATTTTTATTATGGGATAGCTCTTGTATCATGTGCAAGGGGTACCCCGTTGGCAGTTCTCTATGATACGCATGTATTTACTATGACAAGAACTTACCAGTAACTAAAGTTGAGTAGCATGAGGAGCAGACCTCGTACTCAAGGGACATGCGATTTCCAGTTTATGGTATGTCAAGCATATAACTCATATTGGATCTCACTTTCACCTTAACCATCTAAAGATGCCTATGATAGGGGCAATGAAAGCTCAAAGCTAATGAGTACCATACTTTCAGCATTTGGAAGCCTTTCAAACTTTTCAAATCCTCTTCACTTCCTTGTTGAGTCACCACTTACTGTATGACCACCTTATTAAGAGCATAGTGTCATTCTTAGTGTAATGTGCTTGTCTCAAAACTTGGTTAATTATATCATAACTTTGATGCTTGTATCTTTGATATCTTTACTTCTAGTCTTCACTTGAACTTCAGAGGTGCCTTGGCATTTATGTTGTGCTCTACAAACAAAGGCAAGCGATATACCACTCTATCATACCTTTTTATGAGCATTGCAATATTGCTTATGTTTATGTTTCATGCTACTTATTATTACTGAGTTGGAATATCTTCATAGCTTACAATGAAAATTAAGTAGACTTAGTTGCATACTCTTTATTATGAATTGTCTAAGTATCTACTCATGTGCTGAGAATATATACATCATATGAAGCAAATGTTTTTGTGAAATTTCTTTTGTCACACTCAGTTTTCAACTGATCTGCTTGAAGACAAGCAATAAGCTAACCTTGGGGGGAGTTGATACGTCCAAAACATATCTACTTTCCCAAACACTTTTTCTATTGTTTCTCCTCTAAACTTGTGTGATTTGGATAGAACTAACACGGATTGACGTTGTTTTCAGCAGAATTACCTTGGTGTCTAGTTTTTGTGCAAAAATCAACTATCAGGAAACATCCTAGAAAATATGCCAAAAATCCTATTTCACCAGAAGACTTGCGGAGCCAGAAGATGAGACGGAGTGGGTCTCCGAGGGGCCCACACCCCTTGGCCGCGCCGGCCAGTCCTGGCCGCGCCAGCGAGGGGTGTCGCCGCCTGGGGCACCCCCTCGGCCTCCCTCATCGCATATAAGTTTCCTCTTGACCTAAAAACTTAGGGAGGTTCGACGTTTTTCCAGAAAGAGTTCCGTTGCGCTGCCACCACCAGAAACCGCGATTCGGAACCAGAAACACTGTTCTAGCACCCTGCCGGGACGGGGAATTTGAAGAGGATCATCTCCATCATCATCAACGCCTTTGCATCAACCATCCATGTTTCCCCATCCATGAGTGAGTAATCCCCCGCTGTAGGATATGCGGATGGTAGGGATTGGATGAGTTCTATCATGTAATCGAATAAGATTGTTAGGGCATGGTGTCTAGTATCTCTATTAGTGCTATTTGACTTTGTTGCAACTTGTTGTGATTAATGCTTATCACTAGGGCCCGAGTGCCATGATCTCGGATCTGAACTTATTATTGATTCATGATGATAGTATTGTTTGTGATCTTATCTGCAAGTTGTGTGCACATATCATTATCCGGATCCAAAGGCCCCGAAGTGAAAGAAATTGGGACAGCCAGAGGGGATGGTTGTGATGTGAGGATCACGTGTGTTCACGGAATGTTAATGCTTTGCTCCGGTGCTCTATTAAAAGGAGTACATTAATTGCCAGTAGATTCCCTCGAGGCTCCGCTACAACGAGCTGGCAGGACAAAAGATGTTGTACAAGTTCTCATTGCGAGCACGTATGACTATATATGGAACATATTTCTATGATTGTTTAGTACTTGGATGCTTTATCTTATTTATCTGCAATTGTCCTAGATCTTGAAGTTACATGAATAGTCTTGTCGATGCAACGCTCGTCCATCCATCGCTATGCCTACCGCACTCATATCCTACTGTTTGCTACTATTGTTACTATTGCCTTTGTTTTGCTGCTGCTGCTGTTACTTTGCTATTGCTACTACAAAACTATTGCTACTTATAAACTACTATGAGCAAGACTATTTCCAGGTGCAGCTGAATTGACAAATCAGTTGTTAAGGCTTATAAGTATACTTTGGCTCCCCTTGTGTCGAATCAATAAAGTGGGTAATACTACCCTTGAAGACTGTTGCGATCCCCTATACTTGTGAGTCATCAAGGAGCTGGAAGGATTTATTTTCAAAGAGATCATAGACAATGCCAGAGATTTTAGTGTAAATAGGCGCTACTGATCTCCATATAATCGAACAGACGGGCTCTAGTCCCGGTAATTGTGATCTCCATGCAACTATCAAAATTGTATATATTTGTATGCTCGATATTGTAATACAAGTTATCTTATATATGCATGAATGTGTATGATATGTTGTGGCATAGAAATATTTAAAAACTATGTTGAAATGAAAAAGAAATAAATAAAACAATACAAAATGAATGCTCTGCCGCGGCAGAGAAAGGGCACAAAATGCTGCCGCGGCATAGAACCCCTAGTCTGAGGGAATGCTCTGCGGCGGCAGAGAAAGGGCACAAAATGCTGCCGCGGAAAAGAACCAATGGTCCCAATCCTTAAAACCAACCGGGACTAGTGGGGGTGCACTCGGAGCACACCGCGGCGGCTATGTAGATAGCCATTAGTCCCTGCTGGTGACTTGGCCGGGACTAGTGGTTGGGCCTCTAGTCCTGCTTGGTTAGTCACGGTTCTGAAACCTGGACTAGAGGCCCTTACGGACCGGGACTGGAGGCCCTGTTTCCACTAGTGGATCCCGAATAGGTTCTGACCCACCCGGTCCATTTTCAAGGGGTCTTTGGATTTTCCCTAAGTGAAGGAGAGCCATGCGAGGATCTGCACGAGGCAAGCTCTCCATGCCACATGGGGCCATGTCCGTGTCGAAATCAACTCTCCCAGGTATGGCCCTATGCAGGCCCTTGGTGTATAATTGTCAGCCTTCAAATGATGCAATTACGGCTCTCAATCATCATTTCGTGCGCAATCCCTTGCTATATGACCATGCCAGTGACTCCTTAACGTGACTCTAGGTGAGCTGTCCTCGTAGCCTAATGTATGCATGCGCATATAAGCACATGAAGCCTCCCCCAGGGATGTCGGAGTTGCAACATGCAACTCCTTCTTCTACCTCTCAACCTACCAATCTCCCTTCTTGTCTCTCATGAGTACACCTCACCCAAGTAGAAAACTATATTTGCCTTTTTTCTCCCATAAGTACACATGCGCTACACTTTTCCTCTTACTCATTAATCAACAAACAATGTACAATGTTGTAAATAGGCAGCACACACAGGTTAACCTCATGCCCTGCACTGACCACTACTGGAAAACAGGTCTTCGGTTCGATCTGCAAAAAGTCAGTAGTCCCGGCCTGTCACGAACCGCAACTAGTGCTAGCACTTGTCTCCGGCCGTGATGCCTCCAACGGCTAGTAATCGCGATAGCCACTAGTCCCGGGCCGGACCAGACCTCTAGTCCCGGTCCGTAATACGGCCCGAGACTAGTAACCTGGAGCGGGCCAGCTTCTCATTTCGGGGACTATTAGTCCCGGGTCGTATGACGACCCGGGACTAGTTGTCCCTCAGTATATATACAGCTTCGTGTCCACCTTCCCTAGCCATATGGGGGCCATTTTACTCAAATAAGCAAGCCGAGTTCATGCCATTTTTTCTCAAGTTTGTCAAGATTTTGTTTGCAACCCCTAAATCCAAAGTTTTAAAAGGTTAGAACTTCATTCTTTCATCTCTTATTGCTACTTTAGCTCTATAACGCTCTACAAGTATAGAGATATGGATCAATGCATGCATGTTCTAGAAGTAGAAGGATTTTGATATGTGTAAATTTTTTTGATTAGGCACATAGTTACTAAAAATTGAAATGTGTAATTTTAGATTTTTAGAGCTTAGAATGGAATGAGGTTTTCACTAATAGAACAATAATCAAAAACTCCACATTTATCATGTTGATTGTTTTCTCCAATTCACAAATTATTGCATGTAAATTTTTTCAAAATTCAAAATTAATGCTCTAGAAGCTCTCATTATAACTTGTGATAAATTTATCATGTTGTGTAATGGTTTTTGATATACTTTTACTATAATGAAGATGGTCCGGGAATGGATGTACGATACTAACCGATGCTCTGGCAAGTTCATTAATGGCGTGCATGAATTCATCTGTGTTGCTGATGCAAACAAGTGCAATAGTTTTGTATTATGTCCATGTAGTGGATGTAGGAATCAGAAGGATTACTCTGACTCAAAAACCCTTCACAGCCACCTATTGAAGTCCGTCTTCATGCCCAGTTATAATTGTTGGACCAAATATGGAGAGAGAGAGAGGGGTTATAATGGAAGACAATGAAGAAGAGGAGGAGGATGGCAACTATCATGGTTTTCTAGAGTACAGAGATACTTCCATGGGGGATGCTGAAGGGGAAGCTGAAGAAGAGACACATGATGAACCAGCTGATGATCTTGGTCGGACCATTGCCGATGCACGAAGAGATTGTGAAAATGAAAAGGAGAGGGAGAAGTTCAATCACATGTTAGAGGATCACAAAAAGTTGTGGTACCCAAATTGAGAAAATGGTCTGAAAAAGCTGGGCAACACACTGAAATTACTGCAATGGAAGGCAGAGTGTGCTATACCTGACTCCTCATTTGAAAAGTTGCTGAAAATGATGAAGAATATGCTTCAAAAACATAACGTATTGCCCGCCAGTATGTACGAAGCAAAAAAGGTTGTCTGCCCTCTAGGTTTGGAGGTTCATAAGAGACATGCATGCCCTAATGACTACATCCTATACTGCAGTGAGGAGTACGATAATTTGGATGCATGCCCGGTATGCACTGCACTTTGGTATAAGATCAGACAAGATGAACCTGGTGACATGGAGGGCGAGCTTCCCAGAAGAGGGTTCCTGCCAAGGTGATGTGGTATGCTCCTATAATACCACGGTTGAAATGTTTATTTAGAAACAAAGAGAACACCAAGTTGTTGAGATGGCATAAAGAGGAATGTAAGTCAGGCGAGATGTTGAGACACCCCGCTGATGCGTCGCAATGGAGAAAAATCGATACAAAGTACCCGGACATTGCAGATAACGCAATGAGTTTAAGGTTTGGTCTAAGTATAGATGGCATGAATCCTTTTGAGGAGCAGAGCTCTAGTCACAGCACCTGGCCCGTGACTCTATGGATCTATAACCTTCCTCCTTGGTTGTGCATGAACCGGAAGTTCATTATGATGCCAGTGTTGATACAAGGTCCGAAGCAACCAGGCAACGACATTGATGTGTACCTAAGGACATTAGTTGAAGAACTTTTACAGTTGTGGCGCGAACCCGGCATATGCGTGTGGGATGAGCAAAAGCAGGAAGAATTTAACCTCCGAGCGTTGCTTTTAACAATCAATGATTGGCCTGCTCTTAGTAACCTTTCAGGACAGTCAAACAAGGGATACAATTCATTCACGCACTATTTAGATGAGACTGGAAGTATATATTTGGATCATTGTAAGAAGAATGTGTACAATGGGCATCATCGATTTCTTTTGGCCAAGCAGCCCTTAAGAAAGAAAGGCAAACATTTCAACGGTCAGGCATGTCACTAGACGAATCCTAAGGAGCGTACTGGTGCTGATATATTTGATATGGTCAAAGATTTGGGTAAAATAGTAACCTTTCGAAACAGTCCTAGCGGAAAATCTATTCCAAAGGACGTTGATGGACATGCACCCATGTGGAAGAAGAAATCTATATTTTGGGAGCTGCCATATTGGAAATTCTTAGAGGCCCGCTCTGCGATCGATGTGATGCATGTGACAAAGAATCTTTGCTTGAACCTGCTAGGCTTCTTGGGCATGTATGGGAAGACAAAAGATACACCGGAAGCACGAAAGGACCATCAACGTATGAAAGACACAGATGGCCTGCATCCAGAATGGTTTCAAGGTCATGCCAGCTACGCTCTTACCAAACAAGAGAAGAAAATATTTTTTGAATGCCTGATCAGTATTAAGGCCCCGTCTGGCTTCTCGTCGAATATAAAGGGAATAATAAATATGGCAGAAAAAAGTTCCAAAACTTAAAGTTTCATGAATGCCATGTGATTATGATGCAAATGCTTCCGATTACATTGAGGGGGATTCTATCGGATAATGTTCGAGTACCCATTGTGAAGCTATGTGCATTCCTCAATGCAATATCTCAGAAGATAATCAATCCTAAAGATCTACCACGGTTACAGAATGAAGTGGTACAATGTCTTATCAGTTTTGATTTGGTGTTCCGACCATCCTTCTTCAATATTATGATGCACATACTGGTTCACCTAGTCGAAGAGATTTCATTCTCTGTCCTGTATTTCTACACAATATGTTTCCCTTTGAGAGGTTCATGGGAATCTTAAAGAAATATTTTCGTAACCATGCTAGGCCAGAAGGAAGCATATCCAAGGGCTATGGAACAGAGAAGGTCATTGAGTTTTTTGTTGACTTTGTTCCTGGCCTTAGACCGATTGGTCTTCCTCAATCGCGGTATGAGGGGAGACTGAGTGGAAAGATTACTCTAGGAAGGAAATCAATAATATGTAGGGACAGACATTCTTACACTGAAGCACATTACATAGTTCTACAGAATTGTATCTTGGCAGCCCCGTATATCGAGGAACACAAGAAAATTTTACGCTCCATCAACCCTGGAAAGCATGACTCTTGGATTAGAGATGAACAAATGAAGAGTTTTGGTGGTTGGTTGCAACATCTCATCAAAAACAACACTCTTGTAGATCATCTATACTTGTTGTCCAGGTCACCATCTTCAACTATATCGACTTTCCAAGGGTACAGTATAAATGGGTATACATTTTACACGATCGCCCAAGATAGAAAGAGCACCAACCAAAATAGTGGTGTCCGCGTTGATGCAACAGACAACAATGGGTCAAAGACCACATATTATGGTTACATAGAGGAGATATGGGAACTTGACTATGGACCTACTTTTAAGGTCCCCTTGTTTTGGTGCAAATTGGTCAAGCTGACAGGAGGAGGGGTTGAGGTAGACAAGAAGTACAGAATGACATCGTTGGATCTCAACAATCCTGGGTACTTAGACGAACCATTCGTCCTAGCCAATGATGTGGCTCAGGTTTTCTATGTGAAGGACATGTCTACCAAACCTAGAAAAAGAAAAAATAAGCAAAAGAATACATCAGACGATGAGCCAAAGCACCACATATTTATTTCAGGAAAAATAAACATCTTGGGAGTGGAGGACAAGACAGACATGTCGGAAGATTGTGATAAGTTTCATGAAATTCTGCCCTTCGTAGTGAAGGATGACCCAAGCATCATGTTAATGAATAAAGATGCTCCATGGATATGGCGGAATCAGAAAGGGACACACGCGAAGAAATGATGTGTAATAATGTAAAATTTTATGAATGAAGATGCTCCATGTGCCCATTTTTATGAATTAAACACGGTTATGAATGAAGATGCTCCATGACTGCATATAGTGTTATGAAGCGGTGGGAAATGGCGGGAAATATCTTTAGTCCCGGTTAGTGACTACAACCGGGACTAAAAGCTCTGTTAAAAGGGAAAGGGCGGGAAAACTTGGCGGGAAGCTGAGGGAAATGGCAGAAAATATCTTTAGTCCCGGTTAGTGACTACAACCGGGACTAAAAGCTCTGGTAAAAGGGAAAGGGCAGGAAAACTTGGCGGGAAGCGGTGGGAAATGGCGGGAAATATCTTTAGTCCAGGTTAGTGACTATAACTGGGACTAAATGGATATTATATTAAGATTCTTTATATTTTTCTGATAATAATAAACATATTATTTGCTTTATTTGGAATTTTACAATAGGAGATATGATTCTCCAAAGTTTTATATTTGATTTGAATTAAAAAAGAAAATTTACAAATGACATAATTTATAAATGATGCAAATAGATGTATGGATATTATGATAGGATTCTTTATATTTTTCTGATAATAATAGATATATTATTTGGTTTATTTGGATTTTTTACAATAGGAGATATGATTTTCCAAAATTTTATATTTGATTTGAATTAAAAAAATAAAATTTACAAATGACGTAATTTATAAATGATGCAAACAGATGTATAGATATTATATTAAGATTCTTTATATTTTTTTCATTATAATAGACATATTATTTGTTTTATTTGGATTTTTACAATAGGAGATATGATTTTCCAAAGTTTTATATTTGATTTGAATTAAAAAAAGGAAAATTTACAAAAAATTAATACTCGTGGGTCGTGGCTGGACCCGGGACTAGAGGGTTCCTACGCGCGCGAAAACGAAGCGGCCGAAAAAACCCTCTAGTCCCGGGTCGTGGCTTAACCCACGACTAAAGGGTGGGTCTTTAGTCGCGGATTAAGCAACGGACCGGGACTAGAGACCCTCTAGTCCCTGACTGCGGCTTAACCCATGACTAAATTCAATGACGAAGACGAAGACGAGAAGGCGCCAACGCAGATAAACGCAGGGGAGGTGCTGCCCGATTCCACCATGCCTCCGCCCTCATCTCCGTCCGCCCCACCGTGCTGCCGCCCCGCACCGTGTTCTCCGCCCCGTAGTGCCGCGCGCCGCCCCGAAACGCCACCTCGCCGTGCCGCCGTTGTGCTGCCGCCGATGTCGGTTAGTATTAGGGTCGGGTTATTGTTTTATTGTTTTAGGGTCATTTTTTTGTTTTAGTTATTATTGTTATTAATATATATAATAACAATACCTTGTGGTAATATAATTAGGGTTATTGTTTTAGTTATTATTGTTATTATTAGTTATAGTTATTACTAGGGTTATTGTTTTAGTTATTATTGTTATTAATATATAAATGCTATTAATAGTTATTGTTTTAGTAAATATCACATTTTGTGGTAATATTATATTATTAGGGTTTTGTATATTATTAGTAGTAGTATTGTTAATAGTATATTATTTGTGGTAATGTTGTTAGTAGTATATTGTTAGTATCGTAATATTATTTGTATATTATATTATTTGTGGTAATATTATTAGTAGTATATTATTATAATTATTATATTATTTTGTGGTAATATTATATTATTAGGGTTTTGTATATTATTAGTGGTAGTATTGTTAGTAGTATATTATTTGTGGTAATGTTGTTAGTAGTATTTTGTTAGTAGTAATATTATTTGTATATTATATTATTTGTGGTAATATTGTTAGTAGTATATTATTAATATTATTAGTATTAATTATTATATTATTAAAATAATGTTTATCTAATATATTTTCTAACATGTTTAACTCTCTTTTTGTTATAGTTAAGACATGGATCCTGATCGCAGTGGTGAAGATCTTCTTCAGGGCATGATAAGAGGTGAAATTCCTCTTATTACTACCAATGAAGATATTTTGCTCGAGGAAGAGATTTTCTCATATCTGAATCCATCCGGTGATGGACTAGAGGAAAACATGATGTACCAAGGGAAAACCAGACGGACGAAGGACAAACAAATAACAACAATGATGGCCCCTCGATCGGATCCAGCGAGGTATATATATAAAGCCTCGTGTTACCTCTATGCATTAATGGATCTGGATATATCAATATATATATTAATCACTCTCTCTTCTTGTTTTAGCCCACCGGATCGAAGCAATCGACAACTCGAACGAAACGAGGGCCAAACAGATAGTTGGATGGTAATCAGAGGTTCACCATCGAAGAAATAGAGGATGATGGTGAACTGATTGCTGAGGATGTTTACAAATCAATGCGGGGTGCTTGTTAGGGACAACCTGCCGATCACCATTCAAGAATGGAATAAGTCAAAGAAACCTGGTTAAGAATCTAACAGTTATGTCACCGATGATGCCAAAGATGACCTTTGGCAGAAGCTCATAGCGCATTTCATACTAGCTCTAGAGTATGAAGAATTTGAGGCAGATAGTATTACCCCAAGGCCGGGTGGTCTTGAAAGAAGAGCGAAAGTCAAGGAGTGGGCTCTGAGCAAGATGGCTGAACTGTACCGGAACCACAAGAAAAGTTTATACGCGAAATACATCGCGAAAAATAAAACTCCAGACTTCAAAGAGAAAACGAGAAGTTGAGAGAATAGTGGCCCGATTTTGTAACGTACAAGCAATATGATAAATCAAAGGCAAAGTCGGCAAAGAATGCGTTAAATGCTGCCAACAAGAAATACCATCATATAATGGGGATAGGTGGCTACAAGAGTGTCGTCCCTAAGTGGGAAACTATGGAGAAGGACATGAGGACTAGAGGCATCAATCTTGGTATAGTTGGATGGCCCGAGAGGTCAAAGCACTGGTGGTATGGGCACGGAGGATCGTTGGACCCAGAAACAGGGAAGACATTATTTCATGAAAAATTTATAAAACCCTCTGAAGACCTTGTTCAAGCAATGAACGATGCTCAATTGGGATTGTTCCGTCCCGAGAGAGAGAACGACGATCTGACACGCATCCTCGGGAATCCTAAAAAGGGTGGACTAACATGAGGCAAAGGCGCCAGTGTCTCGTGGAAGAAAGGGTTTTCTCAATACGATGACAGTTACAAAAGCCATCAGAGAAATAAGGACCCGAAGGCAGACCGGATCTTGAAGGTAGAGCAGGACCTAGATGATTTGAAGAAGCTCATGCAAGAAATTAGCCAAAGGTCGTCGTCAACTCATCCGCAGGCTGATGATCATGCATTGGATCTTAGCCAGGGAGAAGCAGCATGACTTCCACGGAGGTCCGGGCTGATGATCAAGCGCTGCTGGATGATGCATCGGCTCCTCTCTACCCCGTGGATGATGTCAGAGAGATGGCACAATGTTTGCTACATCAGCCAATGAACAACCTTTCCTTCAAGGTGGCAATCGTCACCGCTTTACCTTTTCTACCTGGAGCACTCCACCATTCACTTCCTATTCCACCTGGCTATGCTCGTGTCACGGTGGATGACATAGTGGAGGATTTTGCGGACCTAGAGATTCACATCGCTACGCCTGAAGGCCTTGCGAAACTAGGAGATGTCAAGTGCAACATCATTCTATGGAAGGAGAAGTACATCAAGTTTCCAGGCTCGGCGCCAAGGCCACCGACTCTAAGGAATCCAAGTCCACCCTGCCCCGATGATCGTCAACCTCCAAGTCCACCCCGCCCTGATTATCGTCAACCTCCAAGTCCACCCCGCCCAGATGTCGATCACCACAGCAGGAGTACATCAACTAAATCTCCGCCTCCGTGCAATACTCGATCTCCGCCTCCGCCTCCATGCAATACTACCTTGTCAAAGAAATGGAAGGTTGACGCTCCCCCACGCCCCACATCAAAGAAAGGTCAAACGGAGAAGATAGTCGACATCCCGCCGGCTCTTTCAGAGAGACCTTATGACAAGACCGATGAGGAAAATGTCACGGATGTGGCTGCCCAAGTTAAGGCGCATTTTGCACCCAAAAAGCCTGAGCCAAAACCAGTATATGATGAAAAAACCAAAAAGTGGGCTAAGTCCTTTCTTGAGCAACCATCCCAGATATCGATGAATCTGGAATCAGACTATGACCGGGAGATTATTAAGCAAGCAAAGAAGAAAAAAGCACAACTGCAAAATGCGGGAAGCAAGTTGCCCAACTCGAACAACAGAAGAATCAATCGGTCGCCCCGCTCAAAGTGATTTCAGACCTCGACAAGGCCTTCAGAGCTGAAATGGATATGGACATGCAAATAATGGACCCCAGAGCCAGTACTAATGTTGCACTAATGGGCATCACTATATCGGAGGCCAAAGCACTTGCTACCGAAGAAAATATCGTTAATGAATATACATTAAAGAATCACCCCAATGACGTGGAGGAAGAACTATGCAGGTTCTTAACCGAGAATAGTTTTGTTAAGGAAATACTATTTCCTTACAACTTCAAGTGAGTGTTTGTATCTTGTACACATTTTATTTTTGCTTACTCGATGAGCTATGCATGTATGCTTATGTAAACATCCGCAGATTTCACTGGATCTTGCTAAACATTCAAGTTGACAAGTCCCTAGTTGAAGTCCACGACTCATTAAGTTGGGACCAAGAGAAGTGGAGAGACATGAATGCAATGCTCCATAAGTAATTTCAATCATTATCGCATAATATCGGCCTCTTTCGTTCATTTCCTGATATCAGTAACTAATAACTCCTTTGTTCATTTTCTTTGCCGAGTAGGTGTTGGACACGGTTCAGAAAGAAAATACCAGGTCCATTCAAAGAGGAGCTAACTTATAAAATGGTGAAGAGTTCACAGCAGCCACTGGGAACTCATTTATGTGGATACTACGTCTGCGAGTACATCCGCGAGTTGACCAGTGAGTGGCAAGTTGACTCACATTATATTTATGATTTGAGAGAGAAGCTAGAGCCAGACCAGCGCATACGAGCAATTCAAGAGGAGCTGGCAGAATTTCTAATGAAGGAGGTCCTTGATGTACATGGAGAACATTATGCGGATGACGAGGAACTCTATATGCCTTAGTGATATCCATGTAGTTGATATGATATATATATCATCAATGACCATGTAATTTCAAAAATATTTCTTCCTTTTGATATGATTGATTATATGTATGCTTGCAAGGGATCGATTAATTATATAGATGCATCAATGTGTACTGTGTATGTAGTAGCGTAGAATATGTGTACTGAAATATATGTTTGAAATTATAGTGAAACACAAAACAAAAAAGAAAGAAATGGAAAAAACAAAAAGAAAACACACAATCTCTGCCGCGACAGAGAACACACGAATTCTCTGCCACGACAGGAAACCATATAGTCCCGGGTGGTGTTACGACCTGACACTAGAGGGTTTCCTCCCCCCACCCCCCCCCCCCCCCCCGCGCCTAGCTGAAACGGCCACATGGCTGTTATCTGTCGCGGGCCGTAGCGAGCCGGGACTAGAGAGGGGGGACCTCTAGCCCCGTTTTGACAGTCCCGGACCCAAAACTGGGACTAGAGCCCGTTACGACCCGAGACTATATGCATTTTTTCCATCAGTGCACGCACACCACCCGGCCATTAACGCACACACTAACACACTAACTAATCCTGACAACTTCCTCCTAGAATCACTCTAGGAATATTACGACTAGGCCAAGCATGCACATACAGCTAACTCATTACTAACATGCAGCTAGCAGATTTAACAACTTAAATACAAGATATCAAGATTAGTGCTAACAAAGGATAGGCCGATTAAGTGTGGCTTTCTACAACTCCTCATGTCATCGGAAGAATTCATACGTGTTGCAAGTCTTTGTGCCATATTCCTGCGTAGTACATAGAGCTATTGGGCGCACCGGACGAGAAAATGCTCCCAGCCGCATCCCCAAAGGCTCTTTCCTCCCGTCACGGCCCAGTAGAGTGTTCAGCATCCACCAGGCCGTTCCGGTACCACTAGGCGCATTTTGGGCACACTAGACACAACCCGCGAACCACGCCAATTAGGAAACAAACAGCCAGGCACCACATGCTAGCGACCCACCCCATTCTCCCCTCCACATCGCATTTCCCCTTTCTCAAGGCCCATTCCACCGTTCCAAATTGCCGTCGCCGCCCATTTCGCTACCTGTAGTTTCGTTGCGCCTACATCCACCCACCGAAACCCATCTTTCCTCTACCATCGCTTCGGTCGCTGCCAGCATTGGTCTAATCAGGCACAGAACACGGTGGCAACCTCATGCTCCCGCCTTGCAAGCAAGGTGTGTTCGGCCATTTTCCAATGTTAACTTCATTTTTATAATTCTTATCTCTTTCGCCGCCATTCAGTTGATTGACGATTTTGTAGGTTGATTCACAGACATGAATAGGGACGATGAGTTAACGATCCATGCATTGATGGATGAGGAAGTTATTGCCGACACCGATAAAGACAAGAACATGTCAATCCTAGCTTGTCTTCTACAATTATAAGATGATGAGCTAAACAATGCAGGTTCACGGGGTGGAGGTTCAAATGTTCCGTGTAAACATGATTCGATTTTTTATTTGCTAAAAAATAGTTACTAGAACTAATAGGTGTCAACATTTATTATTTCCAAAATATATATTTATTTATAAGATCTCACATAAAAGAAGGAAAGATTGCGTACTCCCTCCATTCAAATGAATAAGAAGCGTAAATTTAGTCAAATTCTATAAAATCTAAGTTTGGCAAATGTTTTAGACACATGTGAACACTCAAGATATAAAATCAATACCAATAGATTCACAATAAAATATACTTTTATAATGTATACTAGACCCCTCGTTGTGCCCCCTAGGCTCGGCTGTAAAAGAGAATGTTGATTATTGCAGTAGCTGAGCAGATCCATGAGCAAAGCATCATCGCGTACATGTTAGCTAAATTGGCATGTACCGGTATTAATTTTGAGCTTTGGTTACATGTGGTCTATAAGCTGAGATTGAAACCATTCCAAGTTGTGGAGGTGGGACTAAACATATAATAGATGAAACAAGTGCAAGAAAAATGTTG
Source organism: Avena sativa (assembly GCA_916181665.1). NCBI lineage: Eukaryota > Viridiplantae > Streptophyta > Magnoliopsida > Poales > Poaceae > Avena > Avena sativa. The sequence goes on from OV702296.1 coordinate 17,802,113, forward strand.
TAGACAGAAGATCTTGTTCCTGCAAAGTTGTGGATATCCAGCACGGAAAGTCACATAGTTATTTCCAAAAGCACATCCTTCCGGTACATGCGTGCGCTACGGGTCCCTACAGTATTCAACACACTTTTAGGAAGATCGTGATCGTTTGACGACATGGTCACACTCTCGTTGCTACATGAACATGTGGAGAATAGTCATGCATTCAAACTTACCACTAAGTAGATCTTGAGGTTATCGAGATAGGACTAAACAGGCGACGGGTCATATAGGGGCAAGGCGAATCCCATCAAATATGATCAACATGCTCTTCAAGTCCTAGTTGTAAGCGGAACATCTTATATCAGCCAAGTCATGAATATTATACTAACTGAACCAAGGTATGCCTGGTAGGTCAGCATCGGAGACTCTAACTCGCCTACTTGACGTGCATGCGTCAATCGTTCACAATTAATTTTTTACCGCATTCGCATGTGAAGAATACATTTCGCTCGGGCGTTCATCGTCTAACCGCATATAACAAACAACAGGAATACATGCTACATGAGACACCTTGGGTGAATCTTGAAAGCAAACATGTACTCTCGGGTGACTCTTGAAAGCAGTAACACAGAAAATGATTCAATGCAAAATAAAAGGAAGACATAAATTTCCATGTATCATTATTTTGAAAACATGAAGGAAAAAGAAGTTTGCAGAATGAAATGTGCATACACCTTTATATTGTACAGTTCTGAACAAACTAAATTAACCTACACAGCGTTAGACGGTGCTACGATTGTTGACTCTAGAAGTCTACCCTTCATAGTATCGATGTCTAGAAGAATGGCGAGGAGCATCCTCTTATTCTCCTTCACATCTCCGAGGACAGCAACGACATTGTACTTAAACCTGTGGAGCGAACTGATGATGGCTTCGTCGGTCATCACTCGTCGGTTCCTCTGCCAGGACTGTTATTCGGTTAATCCGCGCAAGGCCAGGACGTTTTCCTCCTTTTGCTCGCCTGAGAATCGAGAGCAGTCGGCGAGCAGAGAACATAGTCGGCCGGAAAAAGAACTCGACCAACAGAAAATCTGAACAACACAGAAAAACAAAGCAAAAAACTAACGTAAGAAGATTTTGTTAAAAAGAATCTTACAAGAAAACAGTGGCGAGGGGACATACCATGTGCCCTGGCGAGGGAAGGTGGTTGTTTCTCTATCGGCAGGCTAAATACGACGCCACGCGAGCATGGTTGTACAACAGAAGTCTAACACGGACAGGATTTTCAAAAGCAGTAACAGCTTCGCAACATAGTTAGATAAAACACGAACGGCTAGAACAGATGACCGTAGAAAGCATACAAAGAAGAGTTGTTAGGCGCACAAAAAAATAAAATTGGCAAGAATGGGAGAAAAGGCCTATTCAAAAAAAAAGATGCGAGGGGATGTACCATCAGGAGAAGCATGTTTGAAGAGAGGGTCACGTAAGACATGGGTGATGATAGCGTCCATCACGTTCTATCCATGATCTTTCGCGTCAACAAAAGCATACGACCCTAGAGAGCACAGAAAGAGAACGTCACGGAAAATGCATGGCAAGGAAGCGAGAAAAAGAAAGATGAAATAGAACAAAGGCGAGGCAATGTACCAAGAGCAAAGACTAGCTCGCGTAATATGATGGCGATGAGCCCCGGGGAGAAGTAGAGTTCAGCCGCAATAGTCTCCAAACCTTGTCATTCATCGGCAAGTTATAAGAACAAAAAACAAAAGCTAGCCATGCAAATCCGAAGTTGTAGAGCAAAAATGTAGGGCAAAACCATTCACGACATACCTTGCTTTACCCAAACGTGAGACATCTCATCCTCCTTTGGAAGCCGCCGAAAGAGCAAGAGCTGTCCCACAAGTCGGAGGAGCCTAAATGAAAAAAACGATAAAACAAACACACGGTACACAATGCAGCGAAATAAAATAAATATATCGATTGTGAAATACACATAGTGTTTTTTGGAACGTAGTCGTTAAAGTGAAGAAGCTGCAAGCGAATGAAAATACGAAGTTGAATGCTGAAAACTAAAATAACACGTAAAACATAGGTAAGTTGAAGCGAACTTATCACACGAAATCGCTTTATGGTCGATAATAGAAACATCGCTACAGAAGCAGAAAGACGAAGTGAGTACAAGAAGAGTGGAGGATCCAGGCGCGAGCTGTATGCAAGAGGGATATATACCGGAGATGGAAAATAACAACGAGGAAGTACCTTCGGTGAGGAGAGAACCATCCAGAAGCTAAAGAAGGGGAAGAGAAGACCAAAGAAGAAGTAGCACCGCGAGGCGAGCGCCGTACAGAAGCCAGAGCAGGAAGAAGAAAAGAACGAAACAACAACAAAGGGTCTCGACACCACAAGGAGCATGAAAAAGAGTCGTAAACAACAGAGCAGCATGTCCCCGTAAACCCGCGTACCGTACCTAGGATGAGATAAAAGCGTAGGCAGATTCACGCCTACAATAATCTACACTTCCAGCAGTGCTATCGGCGCGGTTGCATCCGGCGAGGGATAACCGTGCCAGATCGACTCTGGGCATGCCCCCCTAGCATGATCTCGATGCGAGAAAACCACGTCTTCCTATGCGTACTTCTACGCTCTATGATGCCAGCTCGGCTCTCTGACCGCGAAAAACTGCATTATCTACGATCCACGTTGGCCTTGGATGGGCCCCTGTGGACGACATAGGATTATGGCGCCACGTTGGCTATCGGCAGGTCCCGCCACCTGGTGGGTGCGGAGGCGTGTCACGCCAGAAACACCTCTCTTAGAGCACGGTCCTGCCCGCATACGCTGACGGTGGGTCCATGTCCACCTCTGGCAACATGGGGTACAACGGCACGTGCGACACCCATCAGTGGCAGGAAAGCTGCCACCATGGACCACGGCGGGTCCTGCCTCTCGGAAGAGCAGTGCTCTGTTGTGACCGTGTCGCATGTCCTCTCCGGCGTCCATCCGACAACCGGAAAGAATCGGGACAATATAGATAGTCGTTTCGGCCAAAACAATCTTGCGCTATTATTTACTCTTATTTAGTAGTGTGGCACCCACTTTTGATATGGTGGTAGGTTAACACCATAGTGTTATGATGAACTTGTGATTCCTTTTTGGAAATGATCATGCAGGCAACTGTTAGCATGAAGTTGTGTTATGAACTTGTGATGGTATTCATGATTGTCGTCGGATTGATGACAAGTACGCCATAGGGGGTCCTAGCGGCATTGAGAAGATGGGTTGTGAGCCGTACGGTGTTCCGGAGCGGTCAGAACAAGTTTACCCAGGTTCAGATCCAACTGCGGTGATCGGATCCTACTCCGTCTGGCAACCCAATAATATATCGAAGAGAGCCGGATGTTACAGCAAATTACAAGAGAGGTTTACCTGTGTGAGTTGGTAGTGGTTGTAGTAGATGTTGTGCCCTAAAGGCTCCCATAGGGCCGGTTTATATAGTCACCTGGGCCTAGGGTTACAGGAGAAACCTACCCGGCTACATTACAGAGTCGGTAACTAGATACAACTTGGACTACAAGTAATACTACCGGCTTAAGTCGGTAAGTCTTTTGGGCCTTGTCATAGCCGGATTGGACTCCGTATTTTTTCCCTGACTGGGCCGCCCGTGAAGCAAAGCTCTAACCCATTGGTGGGCCACCCTGGTCAGTGAGTACTGTGGGTATACTCGGAAAGTATGTCCCGGACAGTAGCCCCCGGAAGTCTCCAAGATCCAAAGTCGGATCGTCTAACTTGATGGTTTGTTCGTCTTAAGAATCTTGAAGGGTTCCCAAAAACTTTTTTCAACAATGTAGGATTCCGAGTCATTTGAGTCGGATATATTTTATTTAACTTCAGTCTTTTCCTTGCTCGATTCAAAACATGAGCCGGATTTTAAGCAGCGTCGTGCTGTCTGACAACTTTTTAAGACCAGGTCTTCTCACTGACTAGAGTCCCATCAGCACGACCGTTGGTGGGTCTGTTCTTTATGGAACAGAACACCGTTTCAATGCCCATGCGAGAATCGAAGGGCGGAGGAGTCGCGAGGAAGCTACCTCCCTCTCTCCTATATGCGTGGCGTAAATTGCGCGGTTCTGAAGAGAATCTTGGCGCAGAGGTAAATAAGAGAGAAGAAAATCCTCTCTCCCAGATTCATTCTTCTCTACTTGATTCATTGTCTCATCGTACTCCTCGAGCAATACGCACCTATTCTCATCTACACACCAAAATAAACCTAGTGTCACCAATTCTGGTTCACTCCGGCCAGATGGAAGCACCATCCAGCTCCAATGCAGCAGCGGCGGGTGTCGTGGTATTGGCACGGCAGATGCTACTGGGGCTAGCTTACGTAGTGGAGTCAAGGCGACGTAGGAGAATCCGGGAGCGAGATTGGCACACGATGTACCCAGGTTCACGCCCCCTCGATGGAGGATCGCTACATCCTGCTGTCAATCCAGTATATGATCATAGATTGGTTTACAAGTGAGCCGCCGTAGGTGCAGGGGAGACTAGATCTAATGAGATATGTCCCCGTGGGGGTGCTCCTGGTGGCTTTATATATGTAGCCAGCTAGGGTTTACAAGTATTTTGGTGGGATTTCTATTGGAGTTGCTATCTTGGGCCTCTAGTCGGTGAGTCGCCTGGATCCAGTTATGCGCCAGTCGCCATGTTTGGCGAGTCGACCCGCTCTAGGATTAGCGATCCAGCTGGGGATTCCTCTTCATGGGTGTACCCCGATTGTTATTCCCCCATCAGTAGTCCCCGAGCGCGTCAGGGACTCGGCGATTACTTTAAGCCGCCGAATCGGCATAGGTGATTCCAGGGTGGATTCGATGGTGAGTCGTTGGCGAGCTCCTGAATAGAGAAACAACTCATGAAGTAGTTCATTCGCTTGGGCGAGTCGACGCGCCGGGCAAACCGTTATTGGACGGAGTCGCCCCTTGGAGAAGTTTGGCTGGCGCCTTGTCAACTTGCTGTCGTAGAGGACGTGGAGGCCACCAAATCATAGATGATGAAGTCTCTAAGTCGGCGCAGGAGAATATGTGAGAACGAGTCCGCGAGGGATGAGCGAGTCCCCGAGCGTGGCGAGTACGCGAGGGCCAGCTCGCGATGGCGAGTCCCCGAGTGTGGCGAGTTCGCGATGGCGAGTCCCTGAGCGTGGTGAGTACGCGAGGGCGATCCGCAATGGCGAGTCCCTGAGCGCGTTGAGTACACGAGGGCGATCCGCAATGGCGAGTCCCTGAGCGCGTTGAGTACGCGAGGGCAAGTCCAAGGTAGCGAGTCCCCGAGCGAGTTGAGTACGCGAGGGCGAGTCCGCAGTGGCAAGTCCCTGAGCGTGCTGAGTACGCGAGGGAGAGTCCGCGATGGCTAGTCCCCGAGCGTGCTGAGTACGCGAGGGAGAGTCCGCGGCGGAGAGTCCCCGAGCGTGTTGAGTGCGCGAGGGCAAGTCCGCGGTGGCAAGGCCCCGAGCGTGTTGAGTACACGAGGGTAAGTCCCCGAGTGTGGCGATCCACGGTTGTGGAACCACGCGCACACGCGGTATGCCTAGGAGTAGTCCACGAGGCTCGAGTTGGCTTGTAGAGGCGACTTGATTCTCTTTAGATATGCATATTCTGAAAATAGTAGTGGTTGTTGCTGACCATGGCGAGTCCGCGTGGGGAGAGTTCCTGAGCATGGCGAGTAACGATGATTGCGAGTCCGCGATGATTGCTAGTTCGCGAGGGGAGAGTTCCCGAGTGTGGCGAGTCCGCGATGATTGCGAGTCCGCAAGGGGAGAGTCCCCGAGTGTGGCGAGTACGTGATGATTGCGAGTCCACGATGGGAGAGTCCCCGAGTGTGAAGAGTATGCGATGATTGCGAGTCCATGATGATTGCGAGTCCGCAAGGGGAGAGTTCCTGAGTTTGGCGAGTACGCTATGATTGCGAGTCCCCGAGTGTGGCGAGTCTGTGATGATTGCGAGTCCGTAAGGGGAGAGTCCCCGGGTGTGGCGAGTACGCGATGACGTTGATTGCGCTATTTTTGTTAGCGAGTCTCTCGTCTTGGCCTAGGGGCCTGTCGCGTGGCGACTCCAAAGATGGATCTCGGCTTAGCTTTTTTCCTGAACGATCTGAGGCTCGGTTTACGAGTCCTCGTCCGCAGTACTTGGCCATGCGAGTCACGTTGTCTAAGGTTGATGAGGACATGGTGCTGTTTGTGTAGCACTGCCACTTTGTCTTGGCCCGGAAGGCCAGTCGAGCAAGGCGACTCCAATGATGGCTCTCGGTTAGCGTTTTTCATGGATGATCCGAGGCTCGGTTTGCGAGTTCTCGTCCGCACTACTTCGCCATTGCGAGTCGCTCTTTCAAAGATTGGCAAAGGCAAATTGATTTTTCCCATAGGAAAGAGAAGCCCAGTGGTGAGTCCATGCAGCGTGGCATGCGACCCTCTCTGGCGACTCAAACGATGAAGGTCCCTTAGCAGGCGCGACGCATGTATTTGACGTAGCGGACGGGGTCGCACAGAAATTAGCCGGAAATGTCGACGCGGCGGAAGTATGGTCACGCTTTGGCAAAGTCGACGCGCCTGTTCTTGTTTCATTGAATTTGCTTCAGGCTCGCGATTGTACTTTGATCATTATGGATTGGTACCAAGATCAAGTCCTAGGCAAGCAGACCTAATTTTCACAGCTAGTACGGTAACAATGAAAATGGCTCCTTTTTAGTAAGATTCTATGAGCAAATGGCTGAACCAGGCGGCACGGGGTCAACACGGCGGACCGGGGTCGCGCTATGGAGAAGTCTATGCGGCGGACATGGGGTCGACGCGGCGGACGGGGGTCGCGCTATGGCGAAGTCTATGAGACGGACACATGATCGACGCGGCGAACAGGGGTCGCGCTATGGCGAAGTCGACGCGGCGGACACATGGTCGACGCGATGGACGGGGGTCGCGCTATGGCGAAGTCGACGCGGCAGACTGGGGTTGTGCTATGGCGAAGTCGACGCGGAAGACACATGGTCAACACGGCGGACGGGGATCGCGCTATGGCGAAGTCGATGCGGCGGACACAGGGTCGACGCGGCGGACGGGGGTCGCGTTATGGCAAAGTCGACGAGGCGGACACAGGGTCGACGCCGCGGACGGGGGTCGCGCTATGGCGAAGTCGACCCGGCGGACACAGGGTCGTCGCGGAGGACGGGGGTCGTGCTATGGAGAATTCGACGCGGCGGACACGGGGTCTACGCGGCGGACGGGGCTCGCGCTATGGCGAAGTCGACGCGGCGGACACAGGGTCGATGCGGCCGACAGAGGTGACGCTATGCCAATTTCGACAACGGCGAGGTCACGATGGCGATGTTTACGACGGCGAGGCCTCGAGGGCGAGTCTGGGACCATGGCGAGATCGCGGTTGGAGAGTCGCCACACTTGGCGACTCTACGAGCATGAAGAATTCGCGGCTGGGAGTCTCAGAACGTCGCGAGGGCGAGTCTCTGGATTGATTAATCTGCGCTAGAGGTAGCATGAGAAAAAACAATTGTAGACTGAGATTTATAAATAGGGCAAATAATAAGAAAAATAGCACCTGGTCTTCATAGTTGGACTGGTTGCTGAAGCGCGTACGTGCGTGTCGTCAAACATCTTACAGCCCGTAGCCCTTGAGGTCGCTGAATTTGGGAACAACCCCCGTCAAACATCTTACAGCCGGTAGCCCTTGAGGTCGCTGAATTTGGGAACAACCCCGATCACAAAGTTACGGCCGAGGAAACGAAGGGCCACGGCCGGCCGGTGTTGACATGCACAACTCATATCTAGAACTCAATTCAATTTTTGCTTCACGCCGTGTGATTAGATCAGATAATACATTAATTAATTGATAAAATAATCAATACGTAAGAAAGAGATGGAATCGGATGAATAAAGCCCATTAATTTTTCCTCTATGTAAGAAAGAGATGGGATCGGATGCAAAGATTAGATCACATGAACAACTCAGACTATTGGATCTGATTCGTCCTCGCACATGCGACTGCCCGTGAATTTGACGATGAATATGTTGCGGCATCCTGCCCAGATTATCATCTCCAAGCGCCACTTTCTTCATGGTGGACGCCAACTGTCGTGGTATTGCACGGCAGATGCTACCGGGAGTAGCTTACGTAGAGGGAGCAAGATGACGTAGGAGAATCCAGGAGCGAGATTGGCACACAATGTACCCAGGTTCACATCCTCTCGATGGAGGATCGCTACGTCCTGCTGTCAATCCAGTATATGATCATAGATTGGTTTACAATGGAGCCGCCGTAGGCAGAGGGAGAGACTAGATCCAATATGAGATGTCCCAGTGGGGGTGCTCCTGGTGGCTTTATATATGCAGTCAGCTAGGGTTTACAAGTATTTTGGTGGGCTTTCTATTGGATTCTCTATCTTGGGACACCAATCGGTGAGTCGCCCGAATCCAATTATGCGTCAGTCGCCGTGTTTGGCGAGTCGACCCGCTCTACGATTAGCGATCCAGCTGGGGATTCCTCTTTATGGGTGTATCCCGATTGTCATTCCCCCATCAGCGGGGACGGCGGCGGCGAATGAGGGAAAGTTGCGGGGCCTCTGGGTCCCGAGCGTTATGTATAACGCGGAGCTCCAGGTGATGGAGGAGAGGACGAGGGATACCTCATCGCCGGAACATGGCCAAGCCGCGCCGGAGAAGTAGTTCCCGCGCCGCGCGACGGCGAGCGAGTACTATTCGGCACGCATCGACTGCGGCCTCAGTCTCCGACCGTCGGAGTTCTTCATCGAAGTTCTCCAATACTACGGTGTGCAACTTCACAATCTCCCCCCCCCCCACCCAACTCCTTGCTTGAACTCAACGCTCACGCAACTCTCAGCGAGGGGTTTCTCGGCATTAAGCCAAATCTTACTCTTTTCTGGTACTATTATGATACTCGGAAGAACTCTATCAGTGCCGATGTTCCATACACCACCGGCACTCTCATCTTAGTTCTAAGGAGAAACCGAGTTTACCCTAAGATTAATGCTAGCGAGTCAGTTAAAATATGGGTCGGGCGTCGGGCGGCACCAGCAGCGGTGCGGCCAGCCTTTGGAGCAACCTTCCATTGACGGCTTTAGTGGAAAAAAGTTATTGGGTCGTTGTCAAGCGGGCCCTCGGCCCCCGTGGGAGGACACACATGTTGTCCGGGATGACACAACCATTGCCAAAATTTGGTGCATGGATGGGTTGAGCCGGACGCGTTGGTCCGGATGGGCCGTGCCATTGGGACGCCACGCATGTCCCACAGACGCGTTCGGACGCGCTCGGACGGATTGGGTCGACCTGGTAGACATGCCTAGGGTCATAGAGATTATTCCTCGACATGTTTGATTCGGGTACTATGTACCATGCCCTATTTCTCTCGTCCCATCAAAGAATGAATCTATAGTGAATTTGGATTGGGTCGTCCCATCACGACATACCTAGTTTTTCCTTCTTCCCTTCTCACCCTTTTATTACTGCCACACAACATCTCTGTGTGCACTGTGTCCTCACGATTACTAAACTCTTATCGTATGGCTCAGATTGAGAAACCCCGTCCCTTTTACAAGTGCAAAACTCATATTGCAAAACTCATATTGATAAGTACTACTCCCTCCGATCCTAAATAAGTATCACGGTTTTGAACTAACTCTAATTCAAAATGACGACATTTATTTAGAATCGGAGGTACTACTAGTAATTCGCTACAACGGCGTGACAGTGTCCGCGTGTCATCTTGACGGATGCCTGGAATTCGGTTACTATAGTGTGTGGGATAAGCTGATGCACTAACCTCCTGGTGCATTAGAAGGTGGGCTGTCTGTACTCAAAGTCGGTAAATACGGCACCTCCTATTTCCCTCCCAGAGTTCTCTATACTTAGTTAATTTTCTTCAAATCATAAAAAAATAGTGTTCCCTAGGTAAACTTTATATAAACAGATTGCTAGCTACACTCTCCAAGAAATAAGTAAACCTCTCTCTTACCACTGTGTCACTAGCTACTACAAATCTACAATTACGAGGGATAGAGCGTCAAGTGTACTTTTTGTTAATTCTCCAGCTTGCTATAATTTTTCCAAGCAATTGGAATAATTAATGGAGGAAAAGAGGGTATATCTGGTTAGGCTGGCATAGGGAGTCTAGAACCCCTTCCAGAGAAACAAAACTATTCACACGGTAATATCTTTGAATTAAAAAAATTCCTAGAGTGGACAACTCAATAAACGTATAATTTACTAAAATGAAAGGAGATTATTACTTGAAGTTTTAAGGAACATACTCAAATTATAATATCCATACTCATGCAAACATAGAACTTTCAAAAGAAAGAAATTTGGCAACAATAGTGACCATACATAGTAAATGTATACTATGAGAGTATAAATTGGTTCTTAGAGAAAGCCACAATCAACCATGTAGTTCTGGGTGTTTTTAATTATTTCCTTTTGCCTCAAAGAGATGTGCATTTCCTCATGAAATCACAAAAAACCATGCGGAAGTTTAGTACGAGTCTGGGGCATTAGTCCTCTTGTCAACCCAGTGGAACCTGCACATGTTGGTGGGACACCAAAAATATTTCATCAGGAAAATAGTTTTGAGTTTATAGATATCACATACCTACAAAGTATAGTAATTAAAATATGTAAAAAAAATAGTTACTATGAAACTAATGACTATATTAAAAATATTTCCCCTGCATATACGTACATATATATCTATATCGTCCCATATGAAGTTGTGTTGATAAAATCTATTCTAATACAAATTAAATAAAAAATGTTTCTCCAACCTGTGCTAATACTACCAGATTGTGGATATTTTTCTAGACAATAAATTCCATGTCGCGAAGGAGTTGCGAACAAATACATGATGTGAAAATCCATCATCACGAACAAGAAGTGACAATTTGAGGTAATGAATTTCATAATTGAACATCTTCACAAAATACTAGAATACATATAGTAAATGTAGTTTCAGGTAACAAATGATATCACATCGGAAGGCAAAACCATGTGGTTTACCTGAAGTATTACTTGAAGTTGTAGCCCTTGTACTTTGTATCTTAGTAGCATGTCTATAATCTGTAAACATTATTGTTAGGATAAGTTAGTTATATGGATATAAATCAAAATAACCTAACTAAAGCTACGCTGTAATATTATACTCATTGTAAAAATAAAAAATAGCAAAAATCACACAACAATCATTACAATTATATATCCCGAGGTATGAGAATGGATGTGAATTTAGTGGAACCATAACCCTAGGACAAAAGATGGTTAGGATGTCCAAGTATTGAACACAATGCTAACATGTTATCCTCTCAGAAATATTTTTTAACAGAAAATGATACTTGAAGTTGTGCTTGTGAAACTAAGTAAGTTATATGCACATGTTACAGTGAATTTCAATAAGTATATTTCTCTAAAAAAATACTCATGCAACTATCAATAAGTTCAAATAGTAGAAAAGGAACCATGCATGTAATCCTATATAAAATCTATTGTTTTAATGAAATGTTATCAAAAGAACCTAAAATGTTATTTGTGATATTAGTTTATGCAAGTATGTATTGTGTTGATATGCCCTTGTTGGTATAACAACCATTAAGCCGTAGACGCAAACATTGTATATATTTTGTCTACAATATGGATAATATTGTAGTACCAAAAAGTAATAATAGACATATATAATATTCAAAAGTATGAATCAAACAACACGTACCATGACCATCAGTTGTAGTACCAACTGATCTCTGCAGCCCGGCAGGAAAACATATCAACTTAGAAATTCAAAATTAAATAGGGAAAATATAGTTCATATGATTATTATATGCTTTAAAACATGAAGTATCTAAGCACCTTCTTGATGAGCTTCCCCTTTATAGTTCCTCTCCTATGAAATTCCATTACGTTTGTTTTGGAGCGGAAGCGATAGTTATAATCCTTATGAAAGTAGTACTGAAATTGGCAACATAATAAACTTCATTTAACATATATGCAACTGTGAATTTGCATGAGTATAAGGACTCGCATAGAAATAGAAAAAAGTAAAAGTAACAACAGAACTCAGAACAGTATATTAGTAATTCTGAAGAAAAAAATTGTGACTGGGACACAACTCAAAGTGTTCAACACTTGTATTAAAACAATTTATTTTATTTAGTCCTGAAAGTGGATGTTTTCATATGCATGCTTGCTAAATACGATGAGAAATGAGGTATTAAAGAAGGCGGGTAGGTCAAGCCTGCTAGGGGTTGAAACTAGGGCTTATCAGTTCTCCACTCAGTTGCTAGGTATGTATTGTTCTGTTCAGCGGGGCAAAAGAATACACACAGATAATGCATCATTTGAAAACTGCACAATCGTGAATTATATTTGTCAAACATCACACGATTATATCAAGTAGTTGCAAGTTAGTTTAACAACTCATTACACGTGGGAGTTCAAAATACCTTAGTATGACATGAAGAAATCAGTAAAAGATGGGTTAGTTCTTCAATAGTATCTCATGATTAAGGAGTCGGAAAATAACAACGTCTCCGGTTCCTACATATATTAATTGTGGCAACTCGTTTAGCTGATTAGAGAAAAAACACTATAACAATTCTATCCCTGTGCATATAGTTAATCCAGGTCAATATGTATGAAAACCATTTAATCTATCAGTGCAATTTTCCCAAACTCCAGTTCACTCGTACCATATTGCATGCTTAGGTGTTTCATAATTATAATAGGCACTTCACATGAAAGGTATCAGGATGATCACATGCTTAAACTTGGTAATGCTTCGCCCAATATTTAAGCTTAATACACATACTCACCAGTAGACTCGTTTCAAAAAAATACTCACCAGTAGTTCGACTTCCGATTTGCCAGATTAGTAAAATTACCTTCAGTTCATCTAGTGTTACAGATATGAGTAGACTGTCTACTGCTCAGGCACAGTTGAACTTTTTGTCGAAGTTCTTTCTAAATGAATTATACACAAAACCTATATTTTTATAACTAACATCTTAACTTTAAATAGCACAAATTTGGCTCTACATACCTTTCTAGAATAAATAGTGTTGATGAGAGCTGTCCACATACTATTATTTGTGTCCCGTTTATGTTTGATCCTGTTCTCTTGTAATTTCTAATATATATTCAAGTTAATTACTTGTTTTACTAGCTAACCGTACAAGTGAATTATGCTCCATACTTCTTATGGCATAACTTGTTGTACAAGTGATTTATAACATAGTCAAGTTATTTACTTATTTTTATAGTACGAGGGTACACGTACAGGGTAGGACTCCATCAAATGGCGTTGGATGACAAGCACAATGTGACACAGAAGTTATGTAAACTCTGATGACACTTCTTCCACGCCGGGGCGTCTTCGAGGCTGCGTAGAAATCAGATCAAGGTAGTCCATGCCACCAGGGTGCCGGTTTCGTGCTACGCTGGGAAGGAGCGTATCCTGAGTGACTCCTACACAAGTCTACTGGGGGAGTCCTTCCCTCCCATATGGCGTCGTGAGCCTAGCCTGTTGTTCGATGGTGTGCCTGATCTAGCCACGCTCGAGGCGCCTTTTACGCTCGAGGAGCTTCGGAAGGCGCTCTGGACGATGAGGCTAGACAATAGTGCCAGGCCCGATGGCTTTGGTCTCACCTTCTTCCGCAACTTTTGGTCCACGGTTTCACCTGATCTCATTGCTTTCCTTGAGGAATTCTACCATTGCCGTGCGGAGCTCGATGGCCTGAACCGCGCCTACATTTCTCTGTTCCCCAACTATGAAGATGTCGTCACCGCGGATGGATTTCGGCCCATCTCCCTCCAGAACTATGTGGTCAAGCTGCTCACAAGGATCCTGACTTCGCGTCTCCAGCAGTTCATTGAGGAGCTTGTGCCGTATGAGAAGATGGGCTTCACCGGGGGTGTTGCATCACCGACGGGTTCCTCTACGCCGCCGACCTGATCCAGTGTTGCCGCCTCAGGGGGGGGCTCCCTGCGGTTACCCTTAAACTGGACTTCGGGAAGGCCTTTAACTCAGTGAATTGGGATGCCCTCGATGCGATCCTCCGGGCGCGTGGATTTGGTGACCGGTGGTGCACCTGGATCCGCACCCTCCTGGAAACCGGCAAAGTTGTTGTGCTTCTCAATGGGGTTCTAGGGCATTGGATCAACTGCAGGAACATGCTGCGCTAGGGGGACCCCTTCTCGCCATACTTATTCCTAATAGTTGCCGACCTCCTGCGCCAGATGATCCTGAAGGATATGAACGAACATTGTCTCCTCCGCCCCTTGGCGGACGATCTCCCATGCCCCATGGTGAAGTACGCTGCTGACACGCTGCTCTTGGTGCGCGCTGATCCTGGTCAGCTCTGCCGCTTGCGAGACATAATTCGGGAGTTTTAGGACGTGACATGGCTCGCAATCAACTATCATAAGATCGCCTTTGTGCCTATCATGCGGATGTCGCGCGTCTGTCTACCATCTTGTGGTGCCCCGTCTCCTCGTTCCCACAGACATACCTGGGGCTCCTGCTGTCGGGTCGCAAGCTGCCTGTCTCTGCCTTGGACTACCTTGCCAGGAAAATTGAGCGCTGAATCCCTCCTTGGAAGATCCGCCCCACCTCTCTTGGTTCTAGGATAACGCTCTCTACATTCGTTATGTCAGCATTCCCCACTTATGCGATGTCAGTGGCTCAACTATCAAAGAGGACAATCGCGAAGATGGATCGCCCCTCGCGTGGCATCTTGTGGAGTGTCATCACATCCTGATCGGGTGGCTCATGCCAGGTGTCGTGGGAGGTGGTATGCCGGCTCCACTCGGAGGGTGGGATAGGTATTGTCGATCTCGCTCTTCATAACATGTGCCTCCCGTTCAAGAAACTTCATGTCGTCCTCTCCGGGCAGCGCACCCCGTGGGCCGACTGGTTTTCTTGTCGCTTTTACCCCTGTATCGAGCGATCACTTCTATGCGTGTGGGACACGGCCATTTCGTGGATATCTGGGGGGGGGCAACTGGATCTCTCTTGGCGTACTCTCGACCGCCCTACCCTACGGCATACTCCCATATGATGCGCGATGCCGACTCTGTTTCCGACGCACTTGCGGATCGGGCCCTTGTTCTCCGTATGCATGACAGGGTGACCAACGCTGCTGGGGTGGAGCTTCATGTGCTTCACGGAGCTCTCGATCACCTCCTCGCGTTCTCCTCCACTGCGGACGACGATCGGTCGCTGGCGTGGGGTGATGCCCATCAGTTCAGTGTCGGGGCTGTGTACAGGATGTTGAAGAGCTCCGGCTGCGGTCAAGGTGTTCGTCTGGATCCTCCGCCACGGCAATACTCGCACGAGTGCCTTCCTGCGACACATCGGGTGCTTGGACACTGACGTGTGTCCCTTCTGCCCGCGCCAACCAGAGACTCCCATCCACCTATTCTTTACCTGCTCCCGCCTGTGGCTGTCCTGGCGGCGCGTGTTTGGGCCTCGACGATGCGCAATCAACCCCTCCTGGGGTGTGCCGCTATGGAGCACCGTGGCCTTGTGCCTCCTCTAGGTGATTTGGAAAACCAGGAACAAGATGGTCTTCGACGCCATTCGTCCCCCCTTCCGGCGATCCTCGAGCAAGTCGTTGAAAATCAGCGGCTATGGCGGGCTCAGGTCCCTTCGCGTGTTAGCTTTGAGAGTGTAGAGCAGTGGTGCGCCGCACTGTTGTAAATCCTTTAAGTTGATGCTCCTCCCCCCGTTTTTGTAAAATTTTGTTGGACATTTTTTGCCCTTTCTCATGAAAATATGCAGGTGGGCAGTTCGCCTCCCGCTGTGCCGTTAAAAAAAAACTGTTTCTTTCTTTCACCCTTTTTCTGTAAATATTTGCTTCATGAAGTAGAAATGGGCACTGCTCCCTCGGTTCTTCCGTTCTTTCCAATAAAAATATCACACGACTAAATATGCATATACATCTACTGCTATCAAGTATCAGCAACACAAGTGTCCAAGAGTTTTGAGTCACATATATTGTTGTATAATATGTTTTTTGTAGAATAGACTTCTAAGTTCTAGCACAAGAGATTGACAAGTCCATGAGATTAGAAGCGAAACCACACAATATTCTTTTCAAAAAAAATAAGATCTAATATATCCTATGCGCTCATCATAAAAAAGCGTATGTTATGAGATGATTTAGACAAAGTAAAACAATGATTTGACAACTAAAGCCTTTCTCCCAGTGCATCAGAAAAAAGAGTTTTCTAACCTTGTCATATTGCTTCCCATCTGATCGGAAGCTTTTAGTAGCTGTCCAAATCCCTTCACCTGAATCAATTTTGGCCAGCCAAGGTTCCAGAGGCACATGTATGTATTTTGGCTTGACAACGGCCCTCTTAGCATGAGAGACAGAATCGACTTCCAGGACATCGGTATAACCATGACCAGCGATCTGCTCAAATCTATCACCCTCCAGTGTTCTCTCACTATCAGATCTTTCTTCCTTGTCAGCTAAAGAAGATAAAACCATAGCAGATTCTGCTTCCTGGACGTCATCTTGGGCTTGGTTCCACCAAGAATGGTCGCTGATTGTTCTCTCACTGTCAGCAGACATGGAGGGTATCTTTCCCATACCTCCTTCCAGATCTTGGCCTAAGACACAGACAGAATTCGCATGGATAAATGAAGAAGAAATGGAATAAGCAGATTACTTACAAGGATGGTAGATGCAAGCATACCTTGTTTCCGCGGTGTAGAAGAATGAGGCGATGGACGGCAGGCCATGAATAGGAGTTGGGATGATTGTCTATCCAAATGACTTGGTTGGGGGCTGGAGGAAGGTTTGGGTCGCGCCCGGGAAACCAAGGTTTGAAACTGCGGCTTCGCGTCGTACAGCTAATGAAATTTACAGTGTGTCGTTACCACACGTTAATCAATTAATTATTTCTACATATATTTTGAAATAATTGGCCTTCATTAATATCCTTTTGTCCTCATTCTGTGTAAACACGATTCGATTTTCTATTTGCTAAAAATTAATTACTATTATGTGTCACCATTTATTATTTCCTAAAAATATCTATTTATAATATCTTGTAGAAAAGAATTAAATATTGCATACTCCCTCCACTCAAATGAATAAGACGTGTAAATTTAGTAAAAGTCAAAGAAAATCTAAGTTTGGAGAATTGATTTAGACACATATGAACATTTAAGTTATAAAATCAGTATCAATAGATTCAAAGTAAAATATACTTCTATAGTGTATATATTTAATATTGTACATACTGATATTTTATTCTATATGTTTTGTTGTAGTTAGTGAGATTTTTTTTTTGACGTGGAAGTTAGTGATATTTGACTTTTGACTATATTTATGAGCCTTAATCATAGGAAACGAATGTAGTACTCCCTCAGACTTATATTAGTTGAGTCATATTAAAACTTGAAAATATACGTTCTTATCTAGATGAATCTAAGTCAATTAATATGGGTCGGAGAGAGTATTTAATTCGATATCGTAGAATATTATAATAAATACCCTAGACTGTTGAATAAATTTAAAATATGCACTTAGGAAACCGTGTTTAATTGTAAAAACATCAAAAGATTATATGATGACTCATAAAACATCATCGGTACACTGGTAGAAAACATGCCTACAGTCCCGGACCGCAACTGGCTTTAGTCCCGGATTTTGGCCCGGGACTGCAAAAACGGGACTAGAGCCCCCCCCCCCCCTCTAGTCCCGGCTCGCTACGGCCCGCGACTGATAACAGCCACGTGGGTGTTTCAGCGAGGCGTGGGCGGAAACCCTCTAGTCCTGGGCTGTAACACCACCCGGGACTATATAGTTTCTGCCGTGCCAGAGAATTGTGTGTTTCTCTGCCGTGGCAGAGATTGTGTGTTTCCTTTTTTTTGTCATTTTGTTTCTTTTTCATTTTGTGTTTCAGTACACATATTCTACGCTACTACATACAAAGTAGACGTTGATGCATCTATATAATTAATCGACCCCTTGTAAGCATACGTATAATCAATCATATCAAAAGGAACAAATGTTTTCAAATTACATGGTCATTGATGATATATATGTCATATCAACTACATGGAGATCACTAAGTCATATCGAGTTCCACGTCATCCTCATAATGTTCTCCATGGTCTGGCTCTAGTTTCTCCCGCAAATCATAAATATAATGTGAATCTACTTTCCGCTCACTGGTTAACTCGCGGCTGTACTCGTAGACGTAGTATCCATATAAATGAGTTTCCGGTGGCTATTGTAAACTCTTCACCATTTTATAAGTTAGCTCCTCTTTGAATGGACTTGGTATTTTCTGTCTGAACCGTGTCCAACACCTGCTTGGCAAAGAAAATAGAAAAATGAGTTATTAGTTACTTGATATCAGGAAATGGACGAAAGAGGACGATATAATGCGATAATGATTGAAATTACTTATGGAGCATTGCTTTCATGTCGCTCCACTTCTCTTGGTCCCAACTTAACGAGTCTCGGACTTCAACTAGAGACTTGTCAACTTGAATGTTTAGCAAGATTCAGTGGAATCTACGGACGCTTACATAAGTATACATGCATAGCTCATCGAGTAAGCAAAAATAAAATGTGTACAAGATAGAAACACTCACTTGAAGTTTTAAGGAAATAGTATTTACTTAACAAAATTATTCTCGGTTAAGAACCTGCACAGGTCTTCCTCCACGTCCTTGGGGTGATTCTTTAACGTATATTCATTAATGATATATGGGTCAATAAACCGAACGTCATATCTTCTAGCTCTTTTGCATTCAAGCATCTTCATTATGCAGAATATAATATCATACAAAAGGATATATAGTTAGGATAATATATTAAATGCAATGAACAAGCTGAGCTACAAACTTAATTTTAAAAATAAATCACTTACAAACAATAGCAACCAATGATAGATTTTTCGAGGGCGCGCTGGTTGTATAACTGAAACAGTTCGGTCATTTGAACCTGTATCAAGTTTGGTTGGAAGTGATGCTCCTTTCTAACGTCCACCGCAAACCAATCTTTCTGATGCTTTTTTTCTGTTTGCACCATGTATCATGTGTGCAGATCTCGCATATGTGTGGATAGACGCGCGTGCTCCTCATTACTGTTTAGAGCCTCCCCTTTGACATACTTTCGTACTATCTGACCCACTAGCGTATCTTCATAGCCTAAATATTGACCAAGAGACATATTTGCTTCGTAGGCAAGTGCTTTGGTCTCCAATCCGGTGATGCCCATTAGTGCAGCATTAGTACTGGCTCTGGGGTCCATTATTTGCATGTCCCTATCCATTTCAGCTCTGAAGGCCTTGTCGAGGTCTGAAATCACTTTGAGTGGGGCGACCGATTGATTCTGCTGTTGTCCGAGCTGGGCAACTTGCTTCCCGCTTTTTGCGCTTGTGCTTTTTTTCTTCTTTGCTTGCTTAATAATCTCCCGGTCGTAGTCTGATTCCAGATTTATCGATATCTGGGATGGTCGCTCAAGAAAGGACTTAGCCCACTTTTGTGTTTTTTCATCAAATACCGTCTTTGGCTCGGGCTTTTTTGGTGCAAAATGCGACTTACACTATTAGGAAAATGGCCTTTAGTGGCGCACCATGAAACATCATCTGTGGCGCACTAGCAGTGCGCCACGTGCCTTGCGCTACAGAAGTTTAAACTTCTGTGCCGCACTGCCTAGTGCGCCACAGAAGTTTAGAGACAGACGTGGCGCACATGCCAGTGCGCCACAGAAGTTTGGGCAAGTGCGCCACGCGTATGAAACGATAACCGCGGCGCACTAGGTGCTGTGCGCCACAGATGTAAATTTCAAAATTCAAAAAAAAGCAGCAGATCTGGATCTCGTCGTCAGTGCGGCCGCGCGTCGGTGCAGGTCGCCATCGCCGTCAGTGCGGTCGCGCGTCGGTGTCGTCGTCGGAACTGCAAGGAGGAGGAAGAGGAGAATAGGAGGAAGAGGAGGAGAAGAAGAAGATGAGGCAGAGGAGGAGAAGAAGAGGAGGAGGAGGAGAAGAGGAGGAAGAGGAGGAGAAGAAGAAGAGGAGGCAGAGGAGGAAGAGGAGGAGAAGAACAGGAGGCAGAGGAGGAAGAGGAGGAGAAGGAGGCCGCCGTTGCACCGCCGTCGCGAGGAGGAGGAGAAGGAGGCCGCCGTTGCACCGCCGTCGCCCGTTGTCACTGCGAGGAGGAGGAGAAGGAGGTCGACGTCGTGCCATCACTGCAAGAAGAGGAGAAGGGGAAGGAGGAGAAGGGAGAAGGAAGAAGGAAGAAGGAAGAAGGAAGAAGGAAGAAGGAAGAAGGAAGAAGGAAGAAGGAGAAGGGAAAGGGAAAGGGAGAGGAAGAGGGAAAAGGGGAAGGGAAAAGTGGAAAGGGAAAGGGAGAGGAAGAGGGAAAAGGGGAAAGGGAGGAGGAGGGCGGGGTGGGGATTCAAATTTGAATCACGCCCAAGCTTATCCGTGGCGCACTAGGTGTAGGTGCGCTACGGATAAGTCGCCCTGTATTTTTTTTTCTGCAGGAAAAAACGGTTTTTTGACCGTAACTTTTTACTCTTTTCGAATTTTGAAAATCTAAAAAATCGCTAAACGACCATAGGTGGTTGCGAGCAGATGCGAAATCTCGTTCTCGTCATTTTGGTATATTATACGATTTTTTTCGATATCGTATGCAAAAGTTACGGCCTTTTTACCGTGGCATAACTTTTTTTTGCAAATAAAGTCGAAACTCATTTTTGTTAATTTTACTAGAAGCTATACCACATTACCTACCTAAATATGAAAGGATTTAATTTTTTAAAGTGTTTATCATTTTCTTTTATTTTTTGCAAACCCTAAAAAGGTGATCCAAGGGGGGGGGGTGGAGTTGGTGCATGCCACTACATCTGTGGCGCACATGCCATAGTGCGCCACAGAGAGTACAAACTTCTGTGGCGCACTATGCCATGTGCGCCACAGATGCTTGCGGATGGTTCACAGCAGAGAGGGGCGTGCGCTTAGGCGTAGCGCACCCCCCCATGTGCGCCACAGATGACACTAACAACCGTGGCGCACATGACTATAGTGCGCTACAGATGTTTGGCGTGCGGCCAACAGGGCCCTGGCCCACACACATCTGTGGCGCACTATAGTCATGTGCGCCACGGTTGTTCTAGTTACTAGTAGGGCACTACCCACGGGTGAGCCACGCCTGTTTTAGCCGTGGGGCACTTCAACCATGTGAGCCACGGATGTGCTGATTACCTATAGCTGTTTTCCTAGTAGTGTTAACTTGGGCAGGCACATCCGCGACAGTTTCCTCATCGGTCTTGTCGTAAGGTCTCTTTGGAAGAGTCGGCGGGATGTCGACTATCTTCGCCACTTGACATTTCTTTGATGTGGGCGCGGGGGAGCGTCGACCTTCCGTTTCTTCGACGAGGTAGTAGTATTGCACGGAGGCGAAGTCGGAGATCGAGTATTGCGCGGAGGCGGAGTCGATTTGATGTACTCCTGCTGCGGCGATCGTCAGCGGGGCGGGGTGGACTTGGAGGTTTACAATAACCGGGTTGGGATGGACTTGGAGGTTGACGATATTCGATGCGGGTGGACTTGGATTCCTCGGAGTCGGTGGCCTTGGCGCCGAGCCTGGAAGCTTGATGTACTTCTTCTTCGATAGAATGATGTTGCGCTTGACATCTCCTAGTTTCGTAAGGCCTTCAGGCGTAGCGATGTCAATCTCTAGGTCCGCAAAATCCTCCACTAGTGACACAAGCATAGCCAGGTGGAATCGGAAGTGAATGGTGGAGTGCTCCAGGTAGACAAGGTAAAGCAGTGTTGATCGCCACCTTAAAGGACAGGTTGTTCATTGGCTGATGTAGCTCACATTGTGCCATCTCTCTGACATCATCCACGGGGTAGCGAGGAGTTGGTGCATCAGCCAGCAGTGCTTGATCATCAGCCCGGACCTCCGTGGAAGCCACGCTGCTTCTCCGCTGGCTAAGATCCAATGCGGGATCATCAGCCCGGGGTTGAGTTGACGACGGCCTTTGGCTAATTTCTTGCATGAGGTTCTTCAGATCAGCTAGGTCCTGCTCTACCTTGCAGATCCGGTCTGCCTCCCGGTCCTTATTTCTCTACCGGCTTCTGTAACTGGCATCGTACTGAGGAAACCCTTTCTTCCACGAGACACCGACGCCTTTGCCTCGTGTTCGTCCACCCTTTTCAGGATTCCCTAGGGCACGTGTCAGTTTGTCGTTCTCTCTCTCGGGACGCAACAATCCCAATTGAGCATCGTTCATTGCTTGAACAAGGTCTTCGGAGGGTTTTAGAATTTTTTCATGAAATAATGTCTTCCCCGTTTCTGGGTCCAACGATCCCCCGTGCCCGTACCACCAATGCTTTGACCTCTCGGGCCATCCATCTATACCAAGAGTGACGCCTCTAGCCCTCATGTCCTTCTCCATAGTTTCCCACTTAGGGACGACACTCTTGTAGCCACCTGTCCCCATTTTATGATGGTATTTATTTTGGGCAGCATTTAACGCATTATTTGCCGACTTTGCTTTATCATATTGCTTGTACGTTACAAAATCGGGCCACTGTTCTCTCAACTTCTCATTTGCTCCTTTAAAGTATGGAGTTTTATTTTTCACGACATATTTCACGTATAAACTTTTCTTGTGGTTCCAGTATAGTTCGTCCATCTTGCTCAGAGCCCACTCCTTGACTTTCGCTCTTTTTTCAAGCCCACCCGGTCTTGGGATAATACCATCTGCCTCAAATTTTTCATACTCTAGAAGGTAGTATGAAATGCGCAACGAGCTTGTGCCAAAGGTCATCTTTGGCATCATCGGTGACATAGCTATTGGATTCTTCACCGGGTTTCTTTGACTTATTCCATTCTTGGATGGTGATCAGTAGGTTGTCCCTAATAAGCACCCCGCATTGATTTGTAAACATCCTCTGGTGCTTCTCTGGAGCAATCGGTTCACCATCATCATCTATTTCTTCGATGGTGAACCTCTGATTACCATCCAACATTTGGTTCGGCCCTCGTTTTGTTCGAGCTATCGATTGCTTCGATCCAGTGGGATAAAAGAAGAAGAGAGAGTGACTAATATATATATTGATATATCTAGATCAATGAATGAATACAGTTAACACGAGGCTTCATATATATGTACCTAGCCAGATCCTATCGAGGGGCCATCATTATTGTTGTTATTTGTTTGCCGTTCATCCATCCGGTCTTCCCCTTGGTACATCAGGTTTTCCTCTAGTCCATCACCAGATGGATTCAGGTATGAAGAAATCTCTTCCTCGAGAAAAATATCTTCACCGGTAGTAATATTAAGAGGAATTTTACCTCTTATCATGTCCTGAAGAAAACCTTCACCAATGCGACCAGGATCTTCGGATGGATCCATAACTTAATTAACTATAACAGAAAGAGAGTTAAAAAGGTTAGAAAAAACAATAACCCTAATAACTAAAACAAAAAAACAATAACCCTAATATTATTTGCGGTAAAACAATAATCCTAATAACTAAAAAAAAATAACCCTAATTAATAACCCTAATATAATTTGTGGTAAAACAATAATCTTAATAACTAAAACAAAAAAAACAATATCCCTAATTAGTAACCCTAATATTATTTGTGGTAAAACAATAATCCTAATAAGTAAAACAAAAAAATAACCCTAATATTATTTGTGGTAAAACAATAATCCTAATTATAATAATCCTAATATTATTTGTGGTAAAACAATATAATCCTAATAAATAAAACAAAAAAAACTAAAACAATAATCCTAATCCTAATCCTAATAACTAAAACAATAATTCTAATTATAATAACCCTAGCTAATATTTTTTGTGGTAAAAAAACGACCCTTGAGCTCACCAACGCCGGCAGCAGCACGTACGATGGCGGCACGGCAACGCGGCGACGTAGCGGGGCGGCGGCACGCCTGGACGACGCGCGCGACAACACAAAATGGCGAAGCGGCGACACGTCATGGCACGGCAGAGCGGCGGTAGAATCGGCGGCCGGGCAGCACCTCCCCTGCGTCTTCGATGCGTCGCCTCTGTGTGATGCATCTTCGTCTTCGTCGAGGACTGCTAATTGCTGGGCAGCACCTCCCCTGGCACGCAGTATTTAAAGGGCAGACCTTTAGTCCCGGGTCCAGCCACCGCCAGAGACTAGAGGGTCTCTAGTCCTGGGCCGTAGCTTAACCCGCGACTAAAGACCCTCCTTTAGTCGCGGGTTAAGCCATGGCCCGGGACTAGTATGTTTTTTCGGCCACTTCTTTTTTGCGCGTGCAGGCACCCTCTTGTCCCGGGTCTAGCCACGACCCGTGACTAGTTTTTTTCTGTAAATTTTCTTTTTTTAATTCAAATCAAATATATAACTTTGAAAAATCATATCTCCTATTGCAAAAATCCAAATAAAACAAATAATATGTCTATTATTATCATAAAAATATAAAGAATACTAATATAATATCCATACATCTGTTTGCATCATTTATAAATTATTTCATTTGTAAATTTTCTTTTTTATTCAAATCAAATATAAAACTTTGGAAAATCATATCTCCTATTGTAAAAATCCAAATAAAACAAATAATATGTCTATTATTATCAGAAAAATGTAAAGAATCTTAATATAATATCCATACATCTGTTTGCATCATTTATAAATTTTTTCATTTGTAAATTTTCTTTTTTTAATTCAAATCAAATATAAAACTTTGGAAAATCATATCTCCTATTGTAAAAATCCAAATAAAACAAATAATATGTATATTATTATTAGAAAAATATAAATAATATTATATAATATCCATACATCTGTTTGCATCATTTATAAATTATTTCATTTGTAAATTTTCTTTTTTAATTCAAATCAAATATAAAACTTTGGAAAATCATATCTTCTATTGTAAAAATCCAAATAAAACAAATAATATGTCTATTATTGTCAGAAAAATATAAAGAATCTTAATATAATATCCATTTATTCCCGGTTGTAGTCACTAACCGGGACTAAAGATATTTCCCGCCATTTCCCACCTCTTCCCGCCAAGTTTTCCCGCCATTTCCTTTTTACCAGAGCTTTTAGTCCCGGTTGTAGTCACTAACCGGGACTAAAGATATTTCCCGCAATTTCCCACCGCTTCCCGCCAAGTTTTCCCGCCCTTTCCCTCTATATCTAGGGCGATCGTGTCATGGCTATCCACACATCCACACCTTCCTCTCTCACAACAATGGACATCGCCTAATGGGCCATTCTGACCCTTGAGGAGACCGAGGCGCTGTGCGCCTCCAGCTACCCTTGTCCGCTGGGCTACCGTCCGCCCGCCGGCTGGATGCTGAACGCCAGTCGGCCATCACGAACCACTTCTACCACAAGATCATGCCGGAGCAGCGGATAGATCCCCAGTGGGATCCCGACAACTAAGACACCTGGAATGCCTTATTTGCTAACCGGCTGGTAAGGGAGCTCGCCAGGTACGAGGGTGATGGCCCGCCCCCGGTGAACCACAATGAAGCCAGCCACCGTCTGTGGTAGGCAAACCGTACTATCATCGGAGTGATGCGCTACATCGTCGGGGGAGACTATCCTCGCCTGCGGTGCCCACAAGTCTACCCGCCATAGAGCCACAAGAAGGCCGCTCCCCCACCCGGCGGTAGTGGCATCGTCTTCCAGGAGACCCCTCTCCCGCCCGCCGTGTATCCGAGGCCGGAGTGGCAGGTGCCCCCGGTATATGCCATGGCTAGGCTGAGGATCGCCGGAGTGGCAGGTGACGATGACGATGATGATGACGATGACGAAGAAGAACCTGAAGCTGCGTACTATAGGACTTGGCATGATTATGACTAAAGGGGCGTCTTTAGTCCCGGTTTTTAATATTAATAAATGTCTTGAGTGCTACCTAGTCCCGGGACTAAATATGAAGATGTTGTTGTATTTTTGTGAGTTCGCTCAGGTGATCAAATGTAGTTTTTTGAAACTAATACATCTTGCTCAATCAAAATGTCGTAGTATTGAAACTAATGCATCTTGCTCAATCAAACTGGACGACGACTCCCAGTGCCTAAGCCGTGGGAGGTGAAAACCCAAAGAGACGGTGAAGGGTTTCGCAGCATAGTAAATCAAAAAAAATTACGGATGTGAACAAGAAAGCCAAGATCTAATCCAGGAGATGTAATCAATGAGAGAGATTGATGAGATCTTCATACCCTTGAAAAATCGCATAGCAGAAACATTCAACAGAACGTGGTTGGCGTAGTCGTACTCGCCGTCTCCTCCTCTCGATCTGATCCGATCCTACGCCGCAAGTGGCGACGCCTCCGAGAGATGCACACGTACGGTGCAGCGACGTCTCCTCCTTTCCTTGGTCCAGCAAGTATGGTGGAGAGATAGATTGGATTTGCAGCACGATGACGTGGTGCTTATGGTGGAGAGTTTCTGCAGCAAGGCTTCGCCTACGCGCAATCGGGAGAGAGAGAGAGAGGTGGAGGGGCAGCAGTTGGACGGCGGCAAGGGTTGGAGTGGGGGAGGCTGTGCCCCTGCCCTCCTTATATAGGGGGCTGGCCGGACCCTTGACCCCTCCTCCAAGCCCTAGGGCGGCGGCCCAAGGGGTGGAGTGGGGGGCAAGTCATCCCCCTCTTCTGGAAGGTTCCCTTAGGGTTTCCCCTAAGGGCTGGCCAGCTGGGCCTTAGGGGCCTTGTGCCCCTGGCCCAAAGTGGCCAGGGCACTTCCCCTTAGGTCCACGCAGGCCTTCGACAAGTGGGCCCACGTTGGTACCACTCCGGAACCTTCTAGAACCTTCCGGTACAATACCGATAAACTCTGAAACGATTCCGAAATCCAAAAACTGCTTTCCTTTATATGAATCTTATTCTCCGGACCATTCCGGAAGCTCTCGTGATGTCCTGGGTATCATCCGAGACTCCGAACAAAAAAACTCATAAACCAATTATACATTCTATCCTAGCGTCGATGCACGTTAAGTGTGTGAACCTACGGGTTCGAGAATATGCAGACATGATCTTCTATCAATAATTAACAGCGGGATCTAGAAACCCATATTGACTCCCACATATTCATCGATGATCATATCGGATGAACCACGATGCCAGGATACAATTAATCCCATATATGTATTCCCTTTGTCACGCGATATTTCACTTGCCCGAGATTCGATCGTTGGTATCGGCATACCTAGTTCAATCTCGTTCACAGCAAGTACTTTACTCATTCTGTAATCCGATATCACTTTGTGATTAACTCCTTAACCACGTGCTTGCAAGCGTTGTTGATATCGATTACCGAGTAGGCCCAAAGTATATCTCTCCGACTCGGGAGGGACAAATTACATCTCGATACATACAACCTAACAAGTACTTTCCGATCACCTGAGAGACACCTTTATGATCACCCTCACATAGGATGACGTTTGATGACCTCAAAGCTTTCTTCTGATACCAGGGAGTTGTATTATCTCATGGTCTAAGGAACACAATACTTGACATAGGAAAAGATTCGCAAAGATGAACACGATGACACGATCTAATTGCTCTGCTTAATTTGGGTTTGTCCATCATATCATTCTCCTAATGACATGATCTCATTATTAATCGACAACTCATGTGTATGGTTAGGAAACCTTAACCATCATTAATCAATGAGCTAGTCCATAGAGGCGTACTAGGGACACGGTGTTGTTTATAAACCACACAAGTATCAAAGTTTCCGCTTAATACAATTCTAGCATGGAATATAAACTTTATCATGAACAAGAATTATAATAATAACATCTTTATTATTGCCTCTAGGGCATAATTCCAACAGACGGAACCATCACACGAGCATAGCTCGGGTGATATCCTTGAAGAATCTTCCAGGTATCATCGACCCTGGTGTCCAACGCAGCCATATAGCGACGGACGTGCTCGTCCTCCTCCCTGACACGATGGCGTACCACCTCCTCGGTGGCCGGCTCCCTCTTCACCCTTCCTGGACCAGGCGACCTCCACCAAAGAAGCTCCGGGTCGAAGACGACACCCGGATTCCTCACCAAGCTACGCGTCCCAGAAGGTAGCACCATCCAGTGCCAGCCCGGCGGAGCCTAGTCTCAGACATGCCCGGCGGAGCCCAGTCTCAGACATGCCTGGCGGAGCCCAGTACTCTATCGTTGCCGCCGAGTCGACTACGAGGATGCGGTATGGACATCCTAAAGTAGGCGGCGAGGAATGTGTGTATGTGTGGGTGGCCATGATGGTCGCCCTATAAATAGAGGGAAAGGGCGGGCTGGCTGGATCGAGCAGCCTATAAATAGAGGGAAATGCCTATAAATAGAGGGTTCGTCTTTAGTCTAGGTTGGAGAAACCAACCGCGACTGAAGGGATTGCGGCAGACTGGGCCAGACAGCACTAATAATAGGGGTGAGTGTCGACATTATGTCGTGCGGCTTGTACCTTGTCCCGGATGGTGTCACCAACCGGGACTAAAGATGAACCTTTAGTCCTGGTTGGAGACACCAACCGGGACTAAAGGTTCACAAACCGGGACAAAACATGAGTCAGCACTAATAATAGGGTCAGCACTAATAATAGGGGTGAGTGTCGACACTATGCCGAGCTGCTTGTACTATAAATAGGCATCCTTGTGAGTACAGTCATCCAGACAGCTTGACGCATCTCCAAGATGGTTTTCGAGAGCAAAGACACCACTACGACCAGTTTCAGGGAGATGCCGCTGGAGACCAGTCCTCTGGCATCTCCAAGAAACTAGTCATAGAGGCACTCCCTAATATGTGAAACTAGACAGTTAGCTCCCAGGCGCATTGATATAGTTAGAGAAGTTACAAGCTACAAGATGGTGTGCGAGAGCAGGGACACCACTACGGCCAGTTTCATGGAGATGCCGCCGGAGCCCAGTCCTCTGGCATCTCCAAGAAACTGGTCATAGAGGCACTCCCTAATATGTGACCCCGCGCGTTTGGATATCAGATCTTAATGGTAAGTACGAATCGGGACTAAAGTCCTCCCCTTTAGTCCTGCTCCAGCCACAAAACGGGACTAACACACTCAAGATGGTTTGCAGAAAACACTATAAAAATGGGCACATCGAGCATCTTCATTCATAAAATGTTACAATTATTACACATCATTTCTTTGCGTGTGTCCCTTTCTGATTCCGCCGTATCTATGGAGCATCTTCATAGATATGTGTGCCACATATATGTATGGGCCAGGGGCCTGCCAGCCGCATGCCACGTACCCGTAGTGCACATGGGGTAGGTGCGCTACGGTTGTGGCAAGTTCTGTGGTGCACTATGCCATGTGCGCCACGGATGTATAAACTTAGTAGTAGGGCACCTTGCCATAGTGCCCTACGCCTAACTATCCGACACCAACTCCACCCCTCCCCCCTGTGGATCGCCTTTTTAGGCTTTGCAAAAAATAAAAGAAAATGATAAACACTTCAAAAAATTAAATCCTTTCATATTTAGGTAGGTAATGTGGTATAGCTTCTAGTAAAATTAACGAACATGAGTTTCGACTTTATTTGCAAAAAAGAGTCATGCCACGGTAAAAAGGCCGTAACTTTTGCATACGATATAAAAAAAATCGTATAATATACCAAAATGACGAGAACGAGATTTCGCATCTGCTTGCAGCCACCTCTGGTCTTTTAGCAATTTTTTAGATTTTCAAAATTCGAAAAGAGTAAAAAGTTACGGTCAAAAGACCGTTTTTTCCTGCAGAAAAAAAAATAGAGGGCGACTTACCCATAGCGCACCACCACCTAGTGCCCCACGGATAAGCTTGGGAGGGATTCAAATTTCGAATCCTCACCCCGCCCACCTACCTTTCCCTTCCCCCTTTTCCCTCCCCCTTTTCCCACTTCCTTTTCCTTTCCCTTCTCCTTCTTCCTTCTCCCTTCTCCCTTCTCCTTCTTCCTTCTCCTTCTCCTTCTTCCTTCTTCCTTCTCCTCCTTCCCCTTCTCATCTCCTTGCAGTGACGGCGCGACGACGGCCTCCTCCTCTCCTTGCAGTGATGGCGGCGTCCGACCTCCCTTCCTCCCTCTCTTCCTCCATCGCTTCCTTCCTCCCTCTCTTCCTTCCTCCCTCTGTTCCTCCATCTCTTCCTTCCTCCCTCTCTTCCTACCTTCCTTTCTCCAACCACACCCTTCCTACCACCTCGACGCCGGCGAGGACTAGAGCGACCACGACCCCTCCCGCACCTCCCTGCCACGGCCATGCTCCGGCGAGGTGACACGACTGCGGCGGCGATGCACGGACCCGATTGCTTTTGCAATTCAAAATGAGGGTGTTTTTTTGCATTTTTTTGTTTTTTGAAAAACACATCTGTGGCGCACCCTGTACCCCTACCCGTGGCGCACCTGGTAGTGCGCCACGCCTATCTCGATATAACCGTGGCGCACCATACAGTGCGCCACGGCTACGAGATAGCCGTAGCGCGAGGCTCGTGGCGCACTGCTAGTGCGCCACGGAAGGCCTTTTCAGGTGCGCCACGAATAGGCGTTTTTCTAGTAGTGATGACAGCTCAAGTAGTCATGGAGAAGATGACGACTACGGTGAACGCACTTTAGTGATTACAAAGTCTGTCGAGGTATATGCATAGATTAAGACTCTGCTGACTTGCACCGATTGATTTAGCCCTCTGGATCGACCAGCCAGCAACAATCTTCTTCTACGAAAAAGAGCAAGCGAGGCGTGAGCCATCGGTTGAAAGATCGTGCAAATTTCACGATCAAAGAAGTCCGTGTTGATGGCAGGCCGATGGAACCCAAGAAGGCCGCAGACAAATTTGTACGTCAGGCTGGAGTTCTTGTTAGGGACCAAATCCAAATCATAATTGAAAATTGGAATAAGCCAAAGAAGGGCGACGGTACCTTTGTCGATGAAAGATCCAAAAAACGCTTTGGAATTCGCTGTTGGTAAATTTCACCCTTCCGCCAGAGGAGGTTGAAAACAAACCGGTTATAAAGGAAAAGGTCAAAGAGTGGACTCTAAAGAAGATGGCTGTCGCTTTCCGCAACTGGAAGACAAAATTGAACAAATTTGTCAAAGCTCGCGAGACTCCAGATTTCGAAGACGCATATTATGCGAAGATAAGACCTCACTGGCCCGAATTTGTGGCATACAAGGAAGGTGCTATAGCTTCAAAGAGGTCAAAAACCAATACGCTAAATGCCCAGAAGAAGGAATATCACCAGAGGACGGGGTCAGGTGGCTACATATCTCAGAGGCCTAAGTGGGAAGAAGCTGAGAAGGCCCTACGCGCTAGAGGGATCACACCCCAGACACATGGGTGGGACCTACGTGCAAAAACTTGGTTCTACGGAATCGGGGCAAGGTTGGACCCAGAAACAGGATTGTGTATCTTCCCAACCCTCCTTGCCAAACCCTTCACTGAACTCATCACGACATACGAGGAAACAACCCACAGGACCTTCCATCCCGACAGAGAGAATGACCAGCTCAGACGCGCCATCGGTAAAAAAGAACACCCTGGACATGCACGAGGCACAGGGGGTATGACGTGGAAGGATGGGTCTGCCGAGTGGGGCGACTCTTATAGATGGCGCGGCAGAAAAAAGAAAAAGAGCGTACAGAGCGGATGACACAGATAGAACATGCACTTGTGGCGCTGCAGGCGCAAGTGAATGCACAACAGAGCCAGCAAGCTACCGGCCCATCTCAGTGGCACGAAGAGCCTGCATTGGAAGCTGCCGGCGGCCCAGACTCTGCACGGAAAAGCAGCGTGGCTTCCACGGAGAACGTGCAGCCCACTCTTGAAATGGCGGGTCCTCGATACCCCGTGGATGAGATCACGGAGATCGAACACGCTGATCTACATGTGAGATTAATGGGCTTATCCATTAAGGTGGTTGTCGGATATGCCTTGCCTCCTATAGCTGGTGGAACTACCACTGCCGACCGATTCCATATGGCTATGCTATTTTCGGGATGGATGAGGTTGTGAAGGAATATGAGGAAGCACAGCTTGACCATGCTATAGGTGAAGGGGAAACTCAACTCAAATTTGCAGTGAAAACAACCATTCTTTGGAAGAAGGAACACATCATGCTTCCAAATTGGAGGCCACAGGCACCCCCGCCGTCTCCGCAGCGTCAGCAGTCTGAGCCTCCTCAGCCGTCTCCAAGTCATCAGAATACTCCCATGTCGTCTCCGGCGCTTCAGCCATCTCCTGCGCGGCAGCCATCTCCGGCGCTTCAGCCATCTCCGGCGCTGCAGCCATATCCTGCGCGGCAGCCATCTCCGGCACGCCAGCCATCTCCGACGCGCTAGCCATCTCCTCAGCGTAAGAGGAAGAGCACTGCCACGAAGAGCATCACTAGCACTGCCACAAAAAAATCCGCAGGAAACCGTACGCCAAAGAGTTCAAGAAACTACGTCCCGCAGCCTTCCGCCAAGCCATTGTCGGTTTTACCGTGGAATCGCAGCGACGAGGAGACCAATAGGATCTCGGAAGAAGAGGTCAAGAAATTATTTGCACCTAGACGGGCCGAGCCAATGGAGAAAATAGATCCGGCGGTGGTGGAGAATTTTTACAATAATCTTTTGAAACCTGAAACCCCACTTGTGCCGGACTACGAGCGCCAGATTTTGAAGGGGATGCAAGGCGGAGGGAGACTGAAAGTAGCAGTCATGCGGCACCCCAGAAAACAGTTCCCATGCTCGGAGAGCAGGAAAAGCAATCATGCGCCCCTCTCCAAGTGTTCGACACACGGAACTCTACTCTTGTAAATGATTACGAGGCAGAGCTACAAAGAAAGGCAAATGAGATGGGGATGACTTACATTGCATACTTGAACCTCATGGGAGACAACATTCCCACAGGCGATGTCAACCCCATACAGCCATGAAATATGGGAAGAATCTCGTCAAGAAAGAGGAGCTCAAGAATCTACCAACAAAGATGCGAAGATTGCACAAGTGGTACCTTGATTTCTGCAAGACGATAAAGGAAGAATGGATCACGACGCATATAAGAGATCAGATTTTCTTGTGCGGAGACGACGAGATCGACTTCAACATTCAAGACTTGCATTTTCTATTCAATCAGAAGGAACTCGACAAAGCTGCCATCAACCTTTATTGTGTGTAAGTACTATTTCTGTAATTTCTATCTCATCTCATTCACTTCATTAATTGCATGTATATATATATGCTCACCATATATGTATATACTATTATGCAGGAAAAAGGTTATGTAATGCATGAAAGGAGGCCCTTTTGACATTGGGTTCGTTGACCCAAATAGAGTTCATGAAGAAGTGGTAAGAACCAAACCCGGGCAAACAGAAGATTACTTGCTAAGGTCTTTACTGAGACAACAAACCAAAAGGGAAATACTATTGCCTTACAACTTCTCGTGAGTACTATTACCCTCTCTTATACACATTCTGTTTCGACTTACTCAATGTTAAGTGTAACTGATGATGACTTATGCGTGCGTAGGTTCCACTTTATTCTTCTAGTCATTCAACCTGACTCAGGAAAAGTCCTTGTCATGGACTCGTTACGAAAATAAAAATAGCTATGGGCAGAATTTAGAGAGATGCTCCAGAGGTAATTTCAATCATATTATCGCACTAGATCGGCAACTTTCATGACAACAAGTAATTAATTACTCCTTTATCCATTTTCTTTGCCATACAGGGTTTGGAAAAGGTTCACGGGCAGGGCCGTGGGTGAATGGTCAGAAGAACTAAAATTTGTAGACCAAAATGTAAGTAATACTAGCTAGCTAGGTCTGCGTATCTCTTTGATTCTGCTTCCAATTCCATTATATCATGCTTTATTGATTATTATTTTGATTGAACTCTCTATTCTCGTAAAGTGCGCGTATCAGGGACCCGTCAATAACATTTGTATAATATGTTTGCGAGTTCATTCGCAACACGATATGTGCGAGGGGCCAAGCCGCACTAGAACAACTTAGAGTAAGTAAACAAAGTACAAAACATTATTTTATTACCATAAATTGTGTTGAGTTTTATTCTTATATATATATATTGACTCCATTCTTCATATATATTTAGATCGAACGGATGCGGGACCAACTCCTACCATTTGACCGCATACAAGCCATTCAAGAGGAATTGGCGGGGTTCATACTTGATGAGGTCGTCACGTCTGGCGGAGAACTCTTTAGATATCCAAAATCTCTTTAGATGCTTGAACGTGTTTGTCTTGTACTTGATGCTTCAACGTTTACGGAGAATACCACACAATGGCGATGTTTGTGTATAATAATAGTTGCTTAATTATTCATGTACTCGTATGTACTAACGATGATGTATGTGTATATACCGCTCCCGATCGATTCCCTCCTCCCCCCCTCCCCGTCCCCGCCGCGCCGCAGAAATACGCCCAGAACGGGGCGGCGGTAGAACTCTGTCATGACAGAGATTTATGCCGTTTTCCTTCCGCGGCAGAGATTTAGGCCGTTTTCCTGCCGCGACAGAACTCTGCCGCGGCAGATATTTATCTCGTTTTCCTGCCGCGGCACAGAACCTTTAACACCGGTTCGTGTTACGAACCAGTGTTAAAGGGGGGGCTGAGTGCGGCAGCCCCACGTACGCCACCCTTTAACACCGGTTCATATAAGAACCGGTGTTAAAGGGGGGGGGCTCTAACACCGAACCCTCAACAACGGTTCTACAACCGCTATTAGAGGGCCTTAGGAACCGGTGTTAAAGGCCCCCGTCTGCACTAGTGCCACTTTGTAAAACATTACATGATTAAACTCAAATAGTTGTAAATAAGTTCAATGATTCATTACACATGAGAGTTCTAAAATATATTGATCTAATGTGATAGATCCGAAAAAGATGAGTTAGTTTTTCAATATCTCAGGATTGGAAGTCACTGCATCTCTAGTTTCTACACATATCGTCATAACTCGTTTAGTTAACCGGAGAAAAAATATTCTATAAAAATTACACTAACTTTTTTATTCATCTTCCTTCCTCAGGCCCTAGGCATATAATCAACCCAGGTTAGTATTTACAAAAATCATTCTTGTATCAGTGTAATTTTCCCAATGTCCAGTCACGTACCATATTGCATGTTCAGGCGTTTCATTATTATAGTCGCCACTACACACGAAGTAAATCAGGCTGATCACATGTGTAATTATTCTCTTGTAATTTCTAATGTACTCATTTGTGTTTGCCTTATGTTTTATGTTATTATCTTGTAATTTCTAATGTATTCAAGTTATTTACTTGTTTTAGTATCTAATGATGAATTATGCTCCATATACTGTTTTATAGCATAACTAGTACCGTGTATTATGCGGTGTGCAACAGGGGACACGTACGTATATGTTTCTCCCGGTGTCCTAATAATCTAACGCCATCTAGAAAGCATTGTACCATACATGAATGATTGACTTGTCATTTGTGTAGAACTTTAACGTGACCTAGAAGAATCCGATCTTTTGATAGATTGGTATCACACACAACTACAAAAACATCTAAGATCCCTATAGGCAACCTAGCATTGTTAGCAACATGACCCTAGTCTCGAGTGTTTTGTGTGTTTCACATTTTCTTTTTGTAAATCCTTCATTTAGTAGAAATGGGCATTGCTCCCACGCGGTTCTTCCATGCATTCTAATAGTTGTATATACATATACAACTATAAGTATCAACAACACAAATGCCTTCATACACATATATTATGGAATGACAATAATATGTAAGAATTTTTACTTGAAACGATCCTCTTAACATGAGAGACAAAATCTACTTCCAGCCATCGGTATAACCATGACCTGTGATCTTCCCATAACTGTCACCCTGCAGTGTTCTCTCATTGTCAGATATTTCTTCCTTGTTAGCTAAAGCAGGTAAAACCATAGTAGATCTTCTTCTTGGGCATCATCTTAGGCTTGGTTCCCCAAAAAATTCTTGCTAATTGTTATCTCACTGTCAACAGGAGAGCTTATCTTTGCCCTTCCCCGTCCAGATCTTGTCCTAAGGCATAGTCAGAGTTAACGTGAATAAATGAGGAAGAAATGGAATGAGGAGATTAGGTACAACCATACAAGGATGGTAGATGAAAGTGTAACTTGTTTTCGCAGTGTAGAAAATTGAGATGCTGGATGTCATGCCGAGAATAGGAGGAATGTGAGTGGGATGATTGTTTATCCTGATGACTTGGTTAGGGCCTGGAGGAAGATTTTTGGTTCACGCTCGGGAAAACTAGGTTTGAAACTGCGTAGTGTCATACAACTAATAAAATTTAGAGTATATATGTGGTCACCACGCATTAATGAATTAATTATTGTTAAATACATTTTTTAGTAATTGGTCTCCATTAGATCATTTTGTTCTTATTCCATGTAAACATGATTCGATTTTTTATTTGCTAAAAATTAATTACTACAACTAATAGGTGTCAACATTTATTATTTCCTAAAAATATCTATTTATAATATCTCGCAAAAAAGAATGAAATATTGCATAATCCTTCCATTCAAATGAATAAGACGAGTAAATTTAGTCAAAATCAATGAAATC
This sequence comes from Avena sativa, assembly GCA_916181665.1. NCBI lineage: Eukaryota > Viridiplantae > Streptophyta > Magnoliopsida > Poales > Poaceae > Avena > Avena sativa. Next base: position 17,838,706 of record OV702296.1, read on the forward strand.
TAGGTTTGGCGTATGTTTTTGACACATATGAACATTTAAGATACAAAATCAATATCATTAGATTCACAATAAAATATACTTTCATAATGTATATATTTAATATTATTGATATCGATATTTTATTCTATATAAATTGTTAAAGTTAGTAAAGTTTAACTTTTAACTACATTTATACGTCATAACCATAGGAACATATCTAGAATATGATTTGATTGTAGAATATTATAATAATTACCCTCCGACCCTAAAATAAATTTAAATATATACTTAGGAAACCATGTTTAACTATAAAAACATCAAAAAAATACACGATGACTCATAAAACATCATCGTCATATATGTGTTTTGCACAAATGTTCGAGAAACTATGCTATTTCTCTTAGTACCGAAATCCCACGGTTGTTGTGCAAGTTTTCTTGTTGGCACTCACAACTAAATTATGAAGGCATGCCTACATATCATGGAACTATAGCCAAACACCATGGAACTCACAATACAAGAAATATTTTCATTCGCCACAATTTGGCCCATCAGCCATCGTAGAAGGCGTGTCTTCCGCGACGAATTTCTCGGCTCAACCGTGGCCGATTGAAAACTTTTTTTCCTGTTTCGCTCCCCTCTATTACGACGAAACCGCTAAAAACATGGTGGAAACTTGACGGACGCGTGATATAAGCAATACTTTCGGTTCCTCGCGTGATGTTGACTCGATGAAGTCTTTTTAGGTGTGTGGGTCCCGGAAGTATGTGTTTCTAGGGGACCATATTTTTCGGTCGCGTCCCCCTGATTTGAACTAGATAACGTTGCTCGATGCGTATGCCGTTTAGTCAGGATAATGGGTCTCACATGCCAGTCTCTGATTAGAAGAATTATGTGAATTATGGAATTTTTTCCCATCGCTTAAGCTATGCTGTTCAGGATAATAGTGTTGCTCGATGCATCTGCCGTTTAATCAGGTTTGCTGGGTCCTGCATGGCATCCTCACATTAGATGAGACGTCTGCATGATGGATTTTTTTCTTGGCTCGTGCCTCCCTAATTTAAACTCAATAATGTTGCTCGATCTATCTGTTGTTTAGTCACGCTGCTAGGTCCTCAATATCAGCCTCTCATTAGAAGAATCGTGTGTATGATGGAATTTTTTTCTCGCTTGCGGTACCTTGTTCCGAACTTGATAGCACTACTCGATACATCTACCATCTAATCACTCTACTGGTCCCCACATGTCATCCTCTCATTAGAAAAACGTGTGTATGCTGGAATTTTTTCCCTTGGTCTCCCTTCTGTGTTCCGAACTTGACAACGTTGCTCGATGAATCTGCCATTTGATCATGCCGCTAGGTCCCACATATCATCCTCTCATTAGAAGAATCGGTTGTATGACTGACTTTATTTTCTCTCGCTCCTCCATGTTTCGAACTTGATAACGTTGCTCACTGCATCCGCCGTTTTTTCAAGCTGCTGGGTCCCCCATGTCAGCCACTCATTAGAAGAAACATGTGCATGCTAGCCTTTTTTCTCGCTCGCGCCTCCTTGTTTCGATCTTATGCTAAACTTATGCGATACTCCTAAGCAACCAAATTGTCGAACCTCGTTAAGTACCATACTATATATACTATATTAGCTGCTTTATCTATATATGCGTTGTTTACTGACGTATTTATGCTGCTCTTAGATTTGTTGCTTTAGATTTTCTACCAGATTGGTCAAAAACGAGGGCCAAAAGGAATAATGAATGAAGAGAGAAACTGCTCTATATTCGCTACCAAATTTGGCAAAAAATAATTGTTAAAGAGAGATGGAAATTGCGCTCTTAAAAAAGCCAATTATAACAATAAATAAATAAACTTCTAATTTAGGCAAGAGTTGTGCACGTAACTATCAAACGTGCCCACATGATCTCACACTATGTCCCCCACTTGAGCATAACACGTTCTGCACCAACTGGCCAAACGCGGTCATATGGCATGGCCCCACACGTCAGCATAACGCGTTCTCGACCAACAGGACCCCCATGGTTTCACACCGCATGTCCCCACACGTCATCCAACGGTCAACCTGATGGGAGCTGCCGTTCGAGCTCTTTGATGAAATTTAGAGAAGGATCTGCGCAAAAATGAGGAGAATTTAAGTTGCTGCGAAAAACTGAATATACCTAATGAATCAAGGACACGAAAATAGAAATCCCTAAAATATAAGTATTTTAGAGAACTTCTTTAGAATAGAAATCCCTAAAAGGTTGACAAATCCACCATATTAATAGCACAACCACACACTATTTTTTAAACAAGATCTAATCTATCCAACACACTCATCATAAATAAAAATACGTAGTTATGAAATGATTAACATACAATTCGAATATCAGAAAATGAGTATACTAACCTTGTCATAATGCTTATTATCATCTGATCAAAAGCTTTTCATAACTATCCATACCTTTCCACCTGATGAATCAATTCCATCCAGCCAAGCTCCGGGAGGCACCTATCCATATCTATCACCTATCATTATTAGATCTTTCATCCTTGTCAACTAAAGCAGGTAAAACCATAGTAGATTCTGTTTCTTGGCCATCATCTTAGGCTTAATTCTCCAAAAAAATGCTCGCCAATTGTTCTCTCACTTTCAGCGGGCACGAGGCTATCTTTCCCACCCCCCTTCCAAATATTGTCCTAAGACACAAACTAAGTTAGCATGAATAAATGAAGAAGAAATGGAATGAGGAGATAGATAAAACCATACAAGGATGGTAGATGAAAGTCTACCTTGTTTTCACGGTGTATAAGAGTGATACGCTGGACGGCATGCCGGGAATAGGAGGAATGTGAGTGGTATGGTTGTTTATTCGGATGACTTGGTTGGGGGCTGGAGGAAGATGTTTGGTTTGTGACCAGGGAAACTGCGTAGTGTCGTATAACTAATAAAATTTAGAGTATATATGTGGTCACCACCCATTAATGAATTAATTATTGTTAAATACATTTTTAAGTAATTGTTCTCCATTATATCCTTTTGTTCTTATTCCATGTAAACATGATTCGATTTTTTATTTGGGAAAAAATAATTACTAAAACTAATAGGTGTCAATATTATTATTTCCTAAAAAATATCTATTTATAATATCTCGCAAAAAAGAATGAAGTATTGCATACTCCTTCCATTCAAATGAATAAGACGTGTAAATTTAGTCAAAATCAATGAAATCTAAGTTTGGCGAATGTTTTAGACACATATGAACATTTAAGATACAAAATCAATATCAATAGATTCACAATAAAATATACTTGTGTATACTGATATCGATGTTTTATTCAATATACTTTGTTAAATTTAGTAAAGTTTGAGCTGTAATAACTACATTTATATGTCTTAACCATAGTAACATAGCTAGTATATAATTTTATTGTAGAATATTATAATAAATACCCTCCAACTCTAAAATAAATTTAAATATGTACTTAGTAATCGTGTTTAACTATACAACATAAAAAAATATGATGACTCATAAAACATCATCGGCAAATATAAGTTTTGCGCACATGTTCGAGAAACTATGCTATTTCTCTTAGTCCTAAAAGCCCACCATTGTTGTACAAGTTCTATTGTTAGCACTCACTCTACTAGGAAAAGGGCTGTTCGTGGCGCACCTAAAAAGTTTATCCGTGGCGCACTAATGGTGCGCCACTAAGCGTACGCTATGGCTAAAAAGTGCCTGTAGCACACTACCCTTGGTGCGCTACGGTTATATGGGGTTAGACGTAGCGCACTACCAGGTGCGTCACGGGTAGGGGTACAGGGGAGCCATGGAGGTTTTTTCAAAAAATGCAAAAAACACCCTCGTTTTGAATTGCAAAAGCAATCAGGTCCGCATCGCCGCCGTCATGTCGCCTCGCTGGAGCATGGTGGCCGTGGCCACGACCTACCACCGCAAGGAGGTGCGGGAGGCCGTGGGCGTGCTAATCCTCGCCGGCATCAAGGAAGAGAGGGAGAAGGAGGTGTGGCTGGAGAAGGGAGGAGGTCTCCGCAAGGAGAAGTAGGTCGTCGGAGCTCGTCGGAGCTCGTCGTCGCTCATCATGACTTCAAGGAGGAGGAGATCGTCACCGTCGTGACTACAAGGAGGAGGAGAAGGTCGCCGTCGCCATCGCCATCATCACTGCAAGGAGAGGAGGATGCTGTAGCAAGGAGGGGGAGAAGGCCACCGTCACCGTCGTCAGTGCAAGGGAAGGAGGAGAAGGAAAAGGAGGAGGAGGAGAAGAGAGAAGGAAAATGAGGAGAAGAAGATAGAAGGAAAAGGAGGAGGGAGGAGAATGAAAAGGAGAAGAGGGAGGGAATAGGGGTAGGTGGGCGGGGTGGGGATTCAAATTTTGAATCCCGCCCAACTTACTCGTAGCGCACTAGGTGGTGGTGCGCTACGGGTAAGTTGCCCTCTTTTTTTTCTACAGGAAAAAACGCTTTTTTGACCGTAAATTTTTACTCTTTTTGAATTTTTAAAATCTAAATAATCGCTAAACGACCGGATGCGAAATCTCGTTCACGTCATTTTGGTATATTATACGTTTTTTTTGATATCGTACACAAAAGTTACGGCCATTTTACCGTGGCATGACTTTTTTTGCAGAAAAAGTGGAAAATCATGTTTCTTAATTTTCCTAGAAACTATACCACATTACCTACCTACATATAAAATGATTTTATTTTTTGAAGTGTTTACCATTTTCTTTTATTTTTTAGAAAGCCTAAAAAGGCGATCCACGGGGGGGGTGGGGTGGGGTGGGGGGTGGAGTTGGTGCAGGCCACTTAGCCGTAGAGCACTAGGACAGAGTGCCCTGTGGCTAACTTGACCCAGCTGCTGCAACACACAGCCTCGTAGCGCACTAGGCCGGAGTGCCCTACGGCTAAGTTACACATCTGTAGCGCACATTGACCTACTGTGCTACGGGTATGTGTGCTGCGGCCACATGTGCCCTGGCCCACACATAGGCGTGGCGCACCACCCTCATGTGCGCCACGCTTATGGCAGTTAGCCGTACGACACCTGTGGGCAGTGCGTCACGCCTATTTTATCCGTGGGGCACCACTAGCACGTGCGCCATGGATGTGTGGATTACCTATAGCCGTTTTTCTAGTAGTGGGGGGCCACACCCTGCCTAGGCATGGGCCAGGCTTGGCCGCACCTGGGGGGTGTGGCCACCTCGTGGCGCCCCTCCGTCTCGTCTTCTGGATTCATGTCGCCCACGGTAAAATATTGACTTTGGCTTTTGTCCCATCCAATTCCGAGAATATTGATTTTATGCCGTTCTGGAACCAAAAACAGAAGAAAACAGGCAACATGCATTGTGGAAACTTGTTAATAGGTTAGTTCCAGAAAAGATATAAAAACACCTCAAAGTGTAGAGAAAGCAAAGCAAAGTAGATACTAAACAAGCATGGAACATCAAAAATTATAGATACGTTTCCGACGTATCAAGCATCCTCAAGCTTAACTCCTGCTCGTCCTCGAGTAGGTAAGTGATAAAAGAATAATTTTTGAGGTGACATGCACCATAAAAACCAAGATCAAACCATTTATAAGAATTTAAATTTGCGATCAAAGAACTCTAAATATGTGCATGAAAGATGGAGTTATAACAATAAGACAAAGTAACTATGCATGCAACATGAAAGGCTACAAACAAAGATCATAAATAACATGCATTGAAAAACGTTCACATACATAAAACATGGCATAGTGGCAATCAGCTTGTCCCTCATAGAGTAGCAAATAGATGCATAGGACACCTTCAAAGTTCACAAGGGTGACTAGATATAAATCGCACAAGAACAAGTAATATCACAATATGCATCAATCAATAATTCTTGGAACAATGCACACAGAATGACAACTATGCTCTCTTCATGGTGCCTAAAGTTACAAGGTGGAGACTCAATAATAGTGGAGGAAAGGCCCTTCATAAAGGGAAGTAGGGATTTCAAGCTTCAAAAAGAGCTTCCAAAAATTATGGTACTTGTTAGCTTTCAGCCCTCATTGCCCCTATCATAAACATCTTGAAGTGATTAAGGTTAAAGTGAACAAACTATGGAGTATATGCTTGACAAAGTATAAGTTGGCAATCTCAAGTCCCTTGAATACGAGGGCCACAACTCATGCTACTCAACTTCAGTCACCTGTAAGTTCTTGTCATTGTAAGTACATGCGTATCATAGAGAACCGCCAATGGGGCACCCCTTGCACATGGTACAGGAGCTATCCCATAACCAAAATGATAAGGCAAGCAGACAATGAGCATCTCAAAGATCTTTTTATTTACTATGTGCATAGCATTTTATTAAAGATGCTTCATAGATAGCTCACTATGGTGGTGCTTCAAGTTTCCACCATGATTAGGCATGCCTTAGGATAGCGGCCCAGGCGTTTCTCTAACACAAAATACAAACTCCATGGACTTACAAGTTCCCTCTTTATTTCACACTGGTGACATCCATAGAAAAAAGAGCATGATATCAACTGAGTACAAAGTTCAAGCGCAATGTTGAAAATGTTCCCCATGACATCATGGTTCTGCTAATTCCAACGTATAAGTGCAAGCATATACAACAAAGACGACACAATAGTTAAGGTTTATTAGGGGCAAAGAATATAAAGTGTGCCATCAAGTTTGTGAGGGCTTTAATCACTAAGTTTTCACATAACAAAATATTTTTTAATTGGAACATAGCTGAAAACAAGAATATACTTGGAATGGTGTAACACACCATGCATAGGAGTTTATAGTGGAAACTTTGGGATAACTTGGTTTCTTGGGAGTTGGAAGCATGAGTAGAGCTTACTCATACAAGTGGAGGCTAGCAAAGACTGGGAGCAACCAACTAAGAGAGCAATAGTGGCCATAATCATGCAGAGCGAAAAAACATTAATAATCAAAGCATGGAGTGGTACTACAAGTCAAGAACTAAATGATCATAGAGGCTATGGTGACTTGTCATAGTCATAACATGGTGTGAGCATGTGCCAAGTCAGCCCAAACAAAGCATCAAAGGTGAAAACCACAATATTATGCTTTTGCATGATAAAACAACACATAATTTCTTCAAGGCACACTAAGCAATCCCAATTATTTGGAACAAAACATGCTACATCAATAATCATTAAGCATACGGTCAAAATAACACCTAGCATGTCATGCTAAAGTCTATGTCACAGTCAATGCAAGCTCCTCTTGCACTTTTAAGCAGGAACTTCCTACTCCTTTCCAACACCAATTGACTTATTTGAAAACAACACAGCAAAAACGGGGAACAAACTAAGCAAAGCAAACGAAAACTAAGACGCTCCATGAACAACACAACTCTGTATGAAACAATAAAGACGAAGTGTCTAGACATACCTGAGATTTTTATTGATGAAGAAGGGGTTGGCTTGGGCATCCCCAAGCTTTGACGCTTTTACCTCATTTATATTTCTTGGGGTGACACCATGATGGCATCCCCAAGCTTGAGCTTTTGTCCGTTCTTCATCTCATTACATCATTCTTTCTCTACACCTGAATTTTTTCCTTCATACAAAACTTCACACAATCTTCATGTAACATCCCAACATTAGAGCTTAGAAATAAGCTGAACACAAATGTGTGCACTGCATTAATGTATAGAAAATCCGAATAATTTTCGCGCTTTTGAACAAAACTTGTCAAAGTGATTGAAGCTTCTCTCAATTTGATGGAATTGAAGTAAATCATAAAGTTGAATGCGATAAGTTTCAATATGACCTTTGATAAAACCTTATTTTGGGTAAACATGATTTTATCTAAGGGTAGATCAAATACAATAAAAATAAACCACAAAATATTACTTAATGATAATATTTGATCTTTAAGAGATCATATCCTAGTACTCATTACACCACTCATGAATACCAAGTTATAAATATAACTTAAGTAATAAGAGTGTAATAACTAAATCTTGATATATCTTAATCCCATCTACTTATACCATGAGTATCATGGTAATACCTAACCTTAACTCTTTAGTGATATTGAGTACGAAAGAAACCAAGTCAAGATCATTCACTATATATCTTTCTTTCCTTATCAATCATTATCATCTCTATTGAATCCTATCCTTATATTTCTTGTTCATCAATGTTGAGAAATCAACTATTGATTCACCAATTCTTAATCTATCAATTCTTGATATATTAAGTCTTGTCCTCATCGTAGCATTCACTTGAGTCCTTTGGAGAAAGAAGTAAGAAGAGGTAAGTGCTAGTGATAGATTTGGATATCATCTATAGGATGGGAGTGATTGAAGGGAATCAAATAAAAGTGCTAATTGATGGAGTTAACTCACTCCTGAAATGAATAGAAGGGTATCTGAAATAAAGATTACAAGGATGAATACTGAAGATAGTCACCAGGAGTAATCCTATTGGATCAAGTAGGTATAGTTAATGAATAACATCCCTTAATCCAATAGAGATATTAAAAAGATAATTTCAATACAACTGTAATGTTGTATTGGTAAAGCCTTGTTTAATCAAGTGGAAACCTAAACCATAAAGGATCAAAAGGATTTAATGATCATGCTTTAGTCACCAAGATTAAATTCTTATATCCTGTATAAGTGACATTGGTGGGTAAAACATGATTGGACTCTAGTATAAGCTATTAGAGTCAAGTAGAGATAAGATAGTATGACTAAGTTAAAGCTAGAGTAGCATGGAGTTATTGAAGTAGTATTATTCCTCTTAAAGGATAGTAATATTTTGAGGAGAGTAGTTTGATATATACATCCATTAGAGTAATGTTAGTGATGGATGATTAAGGAAGAGTATGAATGGAGTTAGAAGTAACCACTTGTTGGATTGGAGATTATCAGCAGTAGAGTAGTTGATATAACCAAGTATGGATATGAGAATATTATGAAAGCTTTAGTGTCAAGCTCATTGGATTTATAAATGGAATGAGAAGAATAAAAGGTGGATAAGAATATTCTTGAAAAGTAAAGCTCATCATGTTTTTTTTTGACCCGGAACTATGAGGCAAAATTCCCATAGTAAAATTTTATTTCACTGCATCAGAAAGTACAAAGCTATTTACAAATTTACAGGAAAAGGATACTGTGAAATGTACAAAAAGAAGTCCTCAAAGCTAGGGATATTAGGGCAAGGACGAAATCCATTTAGCAAGTCCCTCCCTATGCTTCTTCTTGACCCGGTAGCCCAACAAAGTAATATCATGAATAAAATAGCTTTTCCAGCGTGCAAAGGTTGGCCTATGATGCTGAAATATCCTCTCATTCCGCTGCTTCCATATATGCCAACACGCAAGGATCATCACTTCCATAAAAAATGGTTTACCAAAATTTATTTTTGCTGTAGCCACAATGATTTGTATATCATCACCCACCGGCCATTCAATCTGGAGATATGTCCAAATTCTCTGACTGAAGTTGCATGTAAAGAACAAGTGAACCCTTTCTTCGTATGCCCTATTTGGACAGAGCACACACTCAGGGCCATCCTCCACCTTCCACTGCCTTCTGATGATAATATATTTGTTGTTTAATCGATCGTTCAATAACAGCCATGCAAACACCTTAGTTTTCAAAATATAGGCAGACTTCCAAATACATTTATAAACTGCAGGAACCAACATGTGAGCATGTAGATGTGCATAGTACGAAGCAGCCACATAGCTTTGTCCCCATTAATAGCTCCAGACATCAGATTCAGCTGTCAGCGGTTGGTTAGCAATTCCCTCCTGAACCAGGCATTATTCATCATAGGCCTGTGCCGACAACGGCCGGTAGAATAGTGTCTGGAATTCTGGAGTTGTGTATACCTGTGACGCCAACATGGACTTATCTAGAACAAAAGAAAACAACCTAGGAAAACGCTCAGATAAAGGCTGAGAAGATCCCATAAAGTTCCACTTATCAGTCCAGAAGTAAACGAGTTACCAAGACCAGGGGATATCACTGCAACCCCCTTGTATTTATCATTCATCCTAATAATGTCTCGCCACCAAAATGAGCCACAGGGTCGCCCCACCTCCGGTACAGAATCAGTGTAATATGCACCCCAAATCATCTGAACCCATGGAACCTTAGCCTTGTTGTTGAATTTATCAAGGTGTTTGAGCAACAAAGCATCATTTTTCAGCTGGAAGTTAACAATTCCAAGGCCTCCATTTTCCTTAGGTTTACACACCATGTCCCACGCAGCCAGGGAGGGTTTTGGCTGATCCTTATCACGCCAAAGGGATTGCCTCAATATTCTGTCCAACTGCTCAATCAAACCAATTGGCAGGCTTAGTGATAGAAGGAAATGCAATGGCATAGAGCTTAGAGCAGAGGCAATTAGTTGCAGCCGAGACCCTTGTGAGAGGAATATGGAGGTGGCGGTGAGTCTCCTTTCCAAACCATTTACTAACAATCAAGTACAGCAGCAAGGGAGCAGACTTCGTCATGATCAACATTTAGAGTTATAATCAAAGACTTTTGGAAATTCACCCTTAACCCTGTGGACATGCCAAACTTTTGCAGAATGTCTTTTAGAGCTACCATTGGATCCAATTCAGCTAAAAGCAACAAGATAGTGTCGTCGGCATTCATAATGTTAACACATGATGATGGATATGAAGAAGTAGTATATCTAGGAAAGGAATTCCTTAATCAGATGTCCAGAATGAGGATAGGAATCCTTGGTAAACACTAAACTCTAAATCTTTAACCAAACCTAATATCCATTTCAAATGATTGATTTATCATCTTATTTTCCACAATGCTTTATAGGAATATTTTCCTATAGCAAATCACTCAAGCCTATCTTTGTCATTTCCAATTGTCATAACCAAATGTGCTTAGGAGTTACCTTTATCAATTCGTTTCCTTAAGTCACTCCAGAAAATAACTTTCTATTTTAAAGGGGTGATATCATTAAAGATCACAAACATAAAGACAATATGTTTAGTCATTAATCTTTATTCACATCAACAAAAGAATATAAGTATATTTAGAACCCTAAACCTAGGGTAAGTAATTACAATTCAGAACCCTAAACTTGTTAATAAGTTTTCTCATCAACATCTCATAAATATTCTATCTATATTCATTAGACAAATTCCTTGATCCATTTCTCCAACCACTCATTCCATATGAGCATGGAATAAGTGGGGATACAATAATTATAAACCACCCTATACTTTACTATGTGATTAAATACATAAAAATAAACCCTATGACTATTACTAAAGATTTTAAAACTTCATTACTCCAAATAAAAGTAAAAATAATGTTATAGTTAATTTTTAAGATCATAAACAAATCCTAAAAACCCTAAATCCAACTTATTCTATTTAATAAAAGAATATCTCTATAATTATAAAGTTAGAAAATAATAAATAAAGTATGCTATCAAAATACAAAATTCATACCAGAATTTGAAATACATTTTTATATACTACAATTATCTAGAAAAATAAATTCTATAAAGAAATTTCAATCAAATGATAATATTCAAACCTGGAAAAGAAAACAGAAAATAGAAAGAGTGAGAACAAGAAAAAATAAAAGAAGTAGAGGCAGCAGTCAATTATGGCCCAAGGCCCATCTCCCCTCTCAGTTACTCGTCGCCACGAGCAGCCACAGCGACCCAACAGTGGCCCAAGCACAGCCCAACTAAGCCCATACCGTTTCGCCGTTCGTTTCCTTTCTTCCTCCTCTCGCCAGAAAGCACGCCGGCGAAGCAGCTACCTGGCACCACGTAGGCCGTCCGCCGTCGTCGCGATGCCCGCTGATGCCAAGATCCGCGTCGCCGCTATTCGTTGCCTATAAGAATCCACCGTCGAGCCGAAGAGCCTTATCTCCTTCTCTTTTCCATTTTCCTCCTCTATTTCGAACCCTAGCTACAAGGACGACGAATCATCGCTGTTCCTGACCTCGTCTCGTCCTGCCGTGATGCCTGGAAGAAGCCCCACATCACGCTCAATGTTCTTATGGAGTCTCGCAAGTCGGGGCGTTGTCGTTTGCGTGGAATCGAGGTTGGACTCTCGCTGGCCACCGCAGCCATCGCCGGAAATACACCGTCTCCGGTCCTCTCCATGCCTCCTCAACCTCTCCATCTTCATCAGGGTGAGCTCCTGGATCTTCCAGTAATCTCCAATCATTCTATCTCGCCATAAATCATCGTGGCACCACGCACCACCGTCGGTCGCCGCAGTAGATGGTCGCCGGAGTAGCTCCGGTGAACAAAATTGGGTTGTGCCGCCACTATTAGACTCCCCGGATCTCTCTGTTTCAAACGCAACCATCCTCGCATGCCCACGTTCTCCCAATCGACGGATTGAACATTGATCTGAGAGGATCCGGCGGGCTGACGTCAGGGTGATGTCATCCTTGACCAGCTGAACATTTTGACTTAGTCTCTTGCTTGCGTGGCATGTGACATGTCCACTGGCCCACTAATCAGTGACCTTGGGTAGGTTTAGCTTAGGTACATAACGTCTTTTCTGTTTAGGAATGAGATAAAACATTATAAGATCAAATATAAATATTTCCTGAAATGTAATAAAATGATTAAATCTTGTTTAACTAATAACTTTTGTTTTGTAATTCAGAAAAATGTGTATAATAAATGAAAATTTGTAGAAAAATAAAATCTATAACTTAAAACTATTATCAAACATTATTATGTTAACAATTTAAATAATTATTATTTCATAAAGAATTTATAAGTAATAAAACTTTGATAATTCATAATTTAATACTCGTAAATGTTAAAAATATAAATAATATACAAAAATCTTAGAAAAATAAGAACTATAATTTAGAACTATAATCATGCATTATTATTTCACTTACTTAAATATTTATTAATTATTAAGTATTTATAAGGTAGTAAATCTTATAAAAATCATATCTTATGATTTATAAATCATAAAAATAAATGTAATATACCAAAATGATCACAAAAATAATACCTACATGTTAAAAATGTAATATTCCACTTTTGAGGTAAAAAATTAAAACACTTTAGCAACCTGAATTTAAACCTATTCCTTAGTTGATAATTCATATAAGGGTAAATAACATTTGTTAATATTTCTAAAATTAGCCAATTGAGTCTAATAAATAGTATTAGTCTTAAATATTGATAATATTAAGTCAAAATAGTTCAACAGATTTTAAATACAATTATATTTGATTTATCATTCAACATTAAGTATATATTATTATTCAAATGAAGTTATCAAATATTAAATTATCAAGATTATTATTTTGACTTGATAAAATCTATTACCATTATTTTAATCACAAATGTATAAACGTACCAAAACCCTATAGGAAATTCATAAGTAGTTAAGTAATATTACTTCCTTGATTGTAAATCATAACCATACCCTTATAAAGAGATAAATCTTTTTTTACATTTATAATGTAAAGAAACCACTACCAAATAAAAGTATAACCATTCTTAAGTGTCTTTAAGGAAATAATATAAAGTGAACAAAATACAAGTATCATATGTAATACACCATAAGTCTATCTATATCTTTAAAGTTAACTTTAGTCTACAATATTTCCAAATACTATGCTAAAGACTTTGTTATGTGTTTTATAGTTAACTTTGGTCTGTTATAGTTAATACCTAAAGCATCTCTAGTCCAGACTGTTAAAGAAAGCATAAAACAACATCAATCACCTTTTTATCAATCATATTCTAAAAGCTATCAGAATTGTTTAAACCTTAGTAAAGAAGTCTTTTCTTCAAATGTTATTCTTTTTGCAAGTTTAGATAATAGATGACAATTAATAGTAATCACATTACTTTATATTTTACTTGTATACTTAGGATTGATAACACTTGAGTTCTTTATAAGTGACATTACTTGTAAAGTAAAATTTGAAGATAAACAATTATAGTGTAAGGAATCTTGAGTAGCATTTCACATTTGTGTGTATCTTATTGTTGTATGATATTCTAAATACGTGTTGTTCACACACACTCGCAAGCCTTAATAAGAAGCACAAATATGAAACTTATCTAAAAGGACAACACATTCTAAGAATCCATTTCCAGTTTCCAAACCCTAGATCAACGTTATCCCTGGGATTCGCGTTTATAAAGTGCATTACATTACTTATGCATAAAGCATCTTGCTTCTTTAAACATTAGTCCTTAATGGACAAATGATGAGGATTTCACATATTGGATCTTATATTGTCTTGAAGACCGTGAGTGCATAATCTTGCAATCACAAAAGGAAAGTTCACACTTGCTCATGTCCTTTGATTATTTTTTGTAAAGTATTTTGTAAATTCAGTGTTGTCATCACCTACATTTGAAAAAGATCGGAAAACACTATTTTTGATAATAATGTGAACTATTGGTTACTGATCCAGGGTGATCAGCTAATCTATTAAATCTAGCAGTTGGAATACCACTGTTCAGGACTATATCACCTAGGGTTTAATAACTAATGTCGCCAGTGATTCTTGCGCCGTATATTACGCGTTGACCCTGAGATTTGAATGGGACAGAGAAGTCAGCTGTATCTTCTTCCTCTCGCATGTAGCAGGATGTGCAGGTCATGGTTTTTATCACTCGTAGCATGCATATTAATTGGTAGTTCATAGAGGATATGCAGCATATGGGTGGTAACCCTCAACGTCCCACGATAGTTCTGGCATATAATGGTATGTACAAACCATTGCCGTAATTCAATATGTGGGCATGGTGTATACCAAGGAGACATGCGAGGTCATGAAGGGGACAGTGATTGGCTTGGATCTTAGGTTGGGCCTCAAACCAAGGAAGTTTGAACGGGAACATAATCCCGGCCGTGCAACAAAGCCTAAGTTCTCTCATGGGTAAAGTGACGCACCTCTGCAGAGTGTAAGAACTGTAACTTCGTACTCCCTGTTCCCGGAATGAGGTACGAACGCGGGGGGAAAGGAACTCCATGAAAGTTCTGGTAAACCCGTGAAGGCTGACGGACATAGCTTTTCAGAATAAAAGCAACATTTGAAGAAATGTTTACAAAAATTGCATTTCCTACGACCTACGGTCCGTGGCTATAGATATAGTGCATCAAACACTCTTTTTCTAGTGAACTTGCTGAGTACACTCGTACTCAACGTATCTTCTTAACCCTTGCTAAATTGTGAAGCCATTAAGATGGCTTCTACATCAAGTTATGCTCCAGGAGTAATCATCAAAAACTCAAGCTTTTGAATGAAGTAAAGGAAGTCAATATATACATCAACTAAAGTGAAGACAAAGTTGCTGATTAGATAGAAATATAATCTCTAGCCATAGAACCTAATTCTATAGAATATTGCAATAGCAGCAATGCAAGCCCAGTAGTTCAAGTACTAGTTTTATAAGTATGGTAGATTTGATTTGTTTATTTCCGATTCTTCTTTGTAAGAAGTTTCTTTCTCTATCTTCAACCTAGAGTGTTCTCTGGATCTTGTGTAAAGAGTTGAGTTGTAACCTGTAGTCATGTCTTGGACCTGCTGTGTTTCTGTTGTACCACTCTGAGGGATGTAATACTAGTGAACGGTGTTTCATTCGTGTTATGTCCACGACTGTAGTGTACTACATCATGAAGTGGTACGATGGGTCACCGCAGCTGGTATCAGAGCATATGCTTTGACCTTAGGATTAAAACCCTTTTAGGAAGATCAGTAGGTTGGATAGTCACTATAGAAGCCATCTTATCCAAACCAAATGTTATTATGACTTGTGAGAAGTATCCACTTGAGGATAAATTTGTCACTATATACTTAAGTCATTCTTTCTTAATAGTTATTATTTTATCTTTTCTCAGTATAGTGTTATTTAGTGTCTTCCGAAGGATACATAACCCACCAAGATACTTTAGGAAAGCCAATTGGTCACAATAGATTAGGATCAAGTTTAAGACATCAATGGAAGTAGTCTTAATGATGTGGCCTAACTCTAGAATTCATATAAGATAGTGGAACCTTATTGTTAGTGGATAATCAAAGACAACATGATGAATATCATTAGGATTAATGTTTATGTAATTGGTAGTAATCATGTGGGATTCATTTGAGTATTATACGTGATGAAGTGAAATTATGTTATAACTTAATAATAGTGTAGTGAGAAGTAAAGTTATCATAGTTAGATTAGCTCTTGAATAATGATAAATAGGTAAAACATAACAAGATCATGGTGAGATTAGGTCTGAAACCATGATGAGAGTGGAAATATGACAAGTAATTAGTAAATTATCTTGAGATAGAAGTAATAAAATAACATGGTAGAACTATGATAGAACTCATAAGTGCTACAAAATTCTAATAATCTTTGGTTTAAGTTATCAAATAGAATCTGATTAGTCTTTTTGTGAGATCATGTGAGGTTAGATTACCAAATAATGACAGGTTGGTTATACTAACCATTCCAAAAGTGAGACTAAAGGTTAGTCAAAACCCAATTGAGACCACTTTGTTTCGAATTATCTTGTTGCAATTGAGCAAATTGGATAAATATTGAGACAAAGAATAGTTTGACCCCTATGTGCTAAATATCACGAGGTAAACCTATACGAGGAGGTGTCATATACTACACAACTAAGCCTGAATTCTAGAGATACTATACTCAACTACTATATTCCGGGCATAGAATATTGTGTGTTATATGTACCACATTTGGATTTCTTGATTTTCTTGGATCTTCTTGATAGACTAGATTTGTACATGAAGTTTAACTTAGTGTCCAAATGCATGTTGCAACATCCAGTTAGTATTTGATGTAATAGACCTAGATAGGAATGGGAATTCGTGTAAGAGGGTGACGAGTTCCAAAGACCAAGATGAATACTTGCATGAAGAATGAAGCCAAATATATAGAGTATCAACACAATTTGAAGGTTGAACCAAGTTTGGATCATTGATAAACAGCAATAAGAAGGAAGATTAGTGTACAAGATGTATGGAGCAACAAGAGGCAATGAACTTTAGATCCCCTCAAAGTACGTACTGTTGTTTAGAAGTTAATGAAGTAATTGTACCAAGTTCATGGAAGTATCATGAATAAGTACAAAAGAAGTATCTTTGGAACTAAAATGGTATTCAAGCTCTGACAATTCAGAGAGAATGCCATAAGGATGTTGGAAGCCATAAAGTAAGACCTACAACCTAGGATGATCCGCAGCTGGTATTTGATCCATAGTTGGTATTCTGATTCACAGCTAGTATCTTGTTTGTAACTGGTATTTGGTTGACTTAGTTAACCAAACCATCTTAGTATTGCATAAAGAGCATAAAACTTGGCCTAAGATAAGTAAGATCTAAAAGAGTACAAAGTTTAAGGTGATGGTCTTTCGAGGCACTTCAAGAAAGTTAGACCTATCAAAATGAAAATGTCCCAACAATAAGTAAGAGAAATAATCTTGAAATATTCATTTCGGAGATCCACAATTGTGACCGTAAGTTCTTTCATGAGACCTTATAAAGATAAAGTATAAGCTGGATAGAGACCAACATTCTAGTTATAAAGCCAATGGTTACTCTATAGACAGTTTAGAGACCACTAGTAAACCCTAAGGGGGAGAGTAAACATTAAGTGGAAGTATTGTTATCCGACTTTCCAAGTAAAGGTTGGAGAAGAAATACTCACCTATGACAACATTAAGCCTTATTTTCATCAGATTAAAAGAAGTCACTAATATAAAAGTACTTTTTAGAAGTATGTCTAGATGAAAGATTGAAGTTTACTTCAAGATAATAGTACTTAGACCTTAATATAATTATAAAAGGAAGTTGAAGAAGTACTTAAGGTAATAATAAAATATTATCTAAATCCTGCTAAAGTAAAAGCTTGACGGTGGCAGAATAGACTAATTCCAATAGACTCATTCTAATAAAAACAGCTCTTAAATGATACTTAAGAGGGAACAAATCACATCCAATTGGACAAGTATAGAGGAACAAGAAATTCCAATGGGTATGGACTAAATGTGTTCAAAACCAATATTCGGAAAAACTACCAGTACAACTCATACAATGACAAGTCAAAGATTAGTCTTTTGACCACACTATTGACTAATAAAAATTCAAACCTGTTTTAGTGAGACTTCCCAGACCTTACATAGTATAGTAAGGAAGATTGATGATCAAGCTAAGGAATTGGATTAGGATACCTAATAAGAAAAATAAACTAAAGAAGAGACCCCAAATTAAGGAGTTTATATTATGGACATATCCCTAAGGGAGGATAGTATAAGGAATTTTGGAGTATTAAAGACAACAAGTTGGAGATTACCAAGAACGATGAGAAATCAAGGAAAATGTTTGGATATGGAATACTACAGTTATTCCCATTAATGTTACCATGGAGTTGAGAAATGTCGTAATCAACACAAGTCAATTCCTCATTCCGAAACGTGAGAGTTTACGAACTTCGAGGCCTATAGTTTATTTTAAGGAGGAGAGTTTGTAGCATCCCATCATTAGAGCTTAGAAATAAGCTTAACATAGATGTGTGCATTGCATTCATGCATAGAAAATTCGAATAATTTTCGTTCTTTTGAACAAAACTTATCAAAGTGATTGAAGCTTCTCACAACTTGATGGAATTGAAGTAAATCATCAAGTTGAATGCGATAAGTTTCAATATGACCTTTGATAAAACCTTATTTTGGGTAAACATGATTTGATCTAAGGGTAGATCAAATATAATAAAAATAAACCACAACATATTACTTAATGATAATATTTGATCTTTAAGAGATCATATCCTAGTACTCATTACACCACTCATGAATACCAAATTATAAATATAACTTATGTAATAAGAGTGCAATAACTAAATCTTGATATATCTAAACCCATCTACTTATACCATGAGTATCATGGTAATACCTAACCTTAACTCTTTAGTGATATTGAGTAGGAAAGAAACCATGTCAAGATCATTAACTATATATATTTCTTTACATATCAATCATTATCATATCTATTGAATCCTATCCTTATATTTATTGTTCATCAATGTTGAGAAATCAACTATTAATTCACCAATTCTTAACCTATCAATTCTTGATCTATTAACTCTTGTCCTTATCATAGCATTCACTTCAGTCCTTTAGAGAAAGAAGTAAGAAGAGGTAAGTGCTAATGCTAGATTTGGATATCATCTATAGGATGGGAGTGATTGAAGGGAATCAAATCAAAGTGCTAATTGATGGAGTTAACTCACTCCTGAAATGAATAGAAGGGTATCTGAAATAAAGATTACAAGGATGAATAGTGAAGATAGTCACCAGAAGTAATCCTATTGGATCAAGTAGGTATAGTCAATGAATAACATCCCTTAATCCAATAGAGATATTAAAAATATAATTTCAATACAACTATAATGTTGTATTGGTAAATTCTTGTTTAGTAAAGTGGAAACCTAAACCATAAAGGATCAAAAGGATATAATGATCATGCTTTAATCACCAATATTAAATTCGTATATCATGTATAAGTGACATTGGTGGGTAAAACATGATTGGACTCTAGTATAAGCTATTGGAGTCATGTAGAGATAATATAGTATGACTAAGTTAAAGCTTGAGTAGAATGGAGTTATTGAAGTAGTATTATTCCTCTTAAAGGATAGTAAGCTTTTGAGGAGAGTAGGTTGATATATACATCCATTGGAGTAATGTTAGTGATGGATGATTAAGGAAGAGTATGCATGGAGTTAGAAGTAACCACTTGTTGGATTGGAGATTATCAGCAGTAGGGTAGTTGATATAACCAAGTATGGATATGAGAAGATTATGAAAGCTTTAGTGCAAGCTCATTAGATTTATAAATGGAATGAGAAGAATAAAAGGTGGATAAGAATATTCTTGAAAAGTAATGCTCATCATGTTAACACATGATGATGGATATGAAGAAGTAGTATATCTAGGAAAGGAATTCCTTAATCAGATGTCCAGAATTATGAAGTATGGAAGATAGGAATCCTTGGTAAACACTAAACTCTAAATCTTTAACTAAACCTAATATCCATTTCAAATGATTGATTTATCATCTTGTTTTGCACAATGCTTTGTAGGAATATTGTCCAATAGCAAATCACTCAAGCCTATCTTTGTCATTTCCAAATTTCATAACCAAATGTGCTTAGGAGTTATATTTATCAATTCTTTTCCTTAAGTCACTCTAGAAAATAACTTTATATTTTAAAGGGGTGATATCATTAAATATCACAAAAATAAAGACAATATGTTTAGTCATTAATCTTTATTCACATCAACAAAAGAATATAAATATATTGAGAACCCTAAACCTAGGGTAAGTAATTAGAATTCAGAACCCTAAACCTGTTAATGAGTTTTCTCATCAACATCTCATAAATATTCTATCTATATTCATTAGACAAATTCCTTGATCCATTTCTCTATCCACTCATTCCATATGAGCATGGAATAAGTGGCGATACA
Organism: Avena sativa; assembly: GCA_916181665.1. Classification (NCBI taxonomy): domain Eukaryota; kingdom Viridiplantae; phylum Streptophyta; class Magnoliopsida; order Poales; family Poaceae; genus Avena; species Avena sativa. Next base: position 17,859,179 of record OV702296.1, read on the forward strand.
ATAATTATAAACCACCCTATACTTTACTATGTGATTAAATACATAAAAATAAACCCAATGACTATTACTAAAGATTTTAAAACTTCATTACTCCAAGTAAAAGTAAAAATAATGTTATAGTTAATTTTTAAGATCTTAAACAAATCCTAAAAACCCTAAATCCTACTTATTCTATTTAATAAAAGAATATATCTATAATTATAAAATTAGAAAATAATAAATAAAGTATTCTATCAAAATACAAAATTCATACCAGAATTTGAAATACATTTTTATATACTACAATTATCTAGAAAAATAAATTCTATAAAGAAATTTCAATCAAATGTGTAATATTCAAACCTGAAAAACAAAACAGAAAATAGAAAAGAGTGAGAACAAGAAAAAATAAAAAGAAGTAGAGGCAGCAGTCAATTCTGGCCCATGGCCCATCTCCCGTCTCACTTACTCGTCGCCACGAGCAGCCACAGCGACCCAACAGTGGCCCAAGCACAGCCCAACTAAACCCATACCGTTTCGTTGTTCTTTTCCTTTCTTCCTCCTCTCGCCAGAAAGCACGCAGGCGAAGCAGATACCTGGAACCACGTCGGCCGTCCACCGTCGTTGCGATGCCCGCTGACGCCAAGATCCAAGCCGCCGCTGTTTGTTGCCTATAAGAATCCACCGTCGCGCCGGAGAGCCTTATCTCCTTCTCTTTTCCATTTTCCTCCTCTATTCCGAACCCAAGCTACAAGGCCGATGAATCATTGCCATTCCTGACCTCGTCTCGTCCTGCCGTGATGCCTGGAAGAAGCCCTGCGTCATGCTCAATGTTCTCATGGAGTCTCGCAAGTCGAGGCGTTGTCGTTTGCGTGGAATCGAGGTCGAACTCTCGCCGGCGACCGCAGCCATCGCCGGAAATACACCAGCTCCGGTCCTTCCCACGCCTCCTCGACCTCTCCATATTCATCAGGGTGAGCTCCAGGATCTTCCAGTAATCTCCAATCATTCTATCTTGCCATAAATCATCGTGGCACCGCGCACCACCGTCGGTCGCCGCAGTAGATGGTCGTCGGAGTAGCTCCAGTAAAAAAATTGGGCTGCGCCGCCACTATTAGATTCCCTGCATCTCGCTCTTTTGAACGCAACCATCCTCGCATGCCCGTGCTCTCCCAATCGACGGATTAAACATAGATCTGAGAGTATCCGGCGGGATGACGTTAGGGTGATGTCATCCTTGACCAGTTCAACATTTTGACTTAGTCTCTTGCTTGCGTGGCATGTGATGTGGCCACTGGCCCACTGGTTAGTGACCTTGGGTAGGTTTAGCTGAGGTACATAACTTCTTTTCTGCTTAGGAATTAGATAAAACATTATAAGATCAAATATAAATATTTCCTGAAATGTAATAAAATGATTAAATCGTGTTTAATGAAAAACTTTTATTTTGTAATTCAGAAAAATGTGTATAATATATGAAAATTTGTAGAAAAATAAAATCTATAACTTAAAACTATTATCAAACATTATTATGTTAACAATTTAAATAATTATTATTTAATAAAGAATTTATAAATAATAAAACTTTGATAATTTATAATTTAATATTGGTAAATGTTAAAAATATAAATAATATACCAAAAATCTTAGAAAAATAAGAACTATAATCATGCATTATTAGTTCACTTAATTAAATATTTATTAAATATTAAGTATTTATAAAGTAGTAAATCTTATAAAAATCATATCTTATGATTTATAAATCATAAAAATAAATGTAATATACCAAAATGATCACAAAAATAATACCTACATGTTAAAAATATAATATTCCACTTTTGAGGTAAAAAAATATTTAAAACACTTTAGCAACCTGAATTTAAACCTATTCCTTAGTTGATAATTCATATAAGGGTAAATAACATTTGTTAATATTTCTAAAATTATCCAATTAAGTCTAATAAATAGTATTAGTCTTACATATTGATAATATTAAGTCAAAATAGTTCAACAGATTTTAAATACAATTCTATTTGATTTATCATGCAACATTAAGTATATATTATTATTCAAATGAAGTTATCAAATATTAAATTCTCAAGATTATTATTTTGACTTGATAAAATCTTTTACCATTGTCTTAATCACAAATGTATAAACATACCAAAACCCTATAGGAAATTCATAAGTAGTTAAGTAATATTACTTCCTTGATTATAAATCATAACCATACCCTTATAAAGAGATAAATTCTTTTATACATTTATAATGTAAAGAAACCACTACCAAATAAAAGTATAACCATTCTTAAGTGACTTTAAGGAAATAATATAAAGTGAACAAAATACAAGTATCATAAGTAATACACCATAAGTCTATCTATATCTTTAAAGTTAACTTTAGTCTACAATATTTCCAAATACTATGCTAAAGACTTTGTTATGTGTTTTATAGTTAACTTTGGTCTGTTATAGTTAAGACCTAAAGCATCTCTAGTCCAGACTATTAAAGAAAGCATAAAACAACATCAATCACCTTTTTATCAATCATATTCTAAAAGCTATCAGAATTGTTTAAACCTTAGTAAAGAAGTCTTTTCTAAGGTATTATTAACCATTGAGACCTCATCGTTTCCCGCCGATGGGCACCGGCCGGTCTATAAAGATGGCCTACGGGCGAGGGTTGGGGAGGCACATCCAGCAAGCCATTCCCACAACTCCAACATGCCTAAGCACATCCCCACCACCCGGGCTCAGCTCGGTGAGACCGCCCGGCTTCGGTACCCACGTACCTACTCCGCGGAGAGGGACGAAGCCATGCTTGACGCGGCACTGTCGGACTAGGACCGGGAGATGGAGGAGGACGACGACATCGACTGGGACGATTTTGTTGTGGAAGGAAGGCTGGACGATAAGGAGGCCATCCTTGCCTCCATCGAGATGGCGCGCGGCTCGGAGGCACTGGCCGCCATCGCCGCCACAGGCTACGTCATCGAATAACAAGTCATTGCGCTGTCACGGGCCTCGGCGGCACGGAAGACCAAAGGACGCCAGCACATGACCGATGAGCGTCTGCGCTAGACCACCAATTTGGAGGCGAGGGAGATGGAGGCGACGACAGAGGAGAAGGCGGAGAGGAAGGTCCAGGCGGCAATGAAGATCGTGGTGGCCACACAGCGAGGCCAACTAGAGGCACGGGAGGAGGCCAGGGCCATGGAGGCCAACCTCGGCACCCGCTACCGCGGCCGGCGGGACGACATACTTGGCGCAGACTAGCGGATCGCCAAGATGCACACGTACACTAGTGCAGAGCCCCCCCTTTAACTCCGGTTGGGAGGGCCCTCTAACAGCAGTTCCTCAACTGCTATTGAGGGTTCGGTGTTAGAGGGGTGGCCCCTTTAACACCGGTTCTTATACGAACCGGTGTTAAAGGGTGGCGCATGTGGGGCTGCCGCAGGCCTCAGCCCCCCCCCCCTTTAACATCGGTTCGGGGCTGGAACCGGTGTTAAAGGTTCTTCTGCCACGGCAGAGATTTAGGCCGTTTTCCTGCCGCGGCACGGCAGGAAAACGGCCTAAATCTCTGCCACGGTAGACTTCTGCCTCTGCCCCATTCTGGGCGTATTTCTGCGGGAGGGGGGGAGGGGGAATCGATCGGGAGCGGTATACACATAAATCGTCTTCGGTACATACGAGTACATGAATAATTAAGCAACTATTATTATACATAAATATCGTCATCGGCACATACATCGTCATCGGCACATACATCGTCATCGTTCATTTTGGTGGATATCTAAAGAGTTCTCCGCCAGGCGTGACGACCTCATCAAGTATGAACCCCGCCAATTCCTCTTGAATGGCTCGTATGCGTTCAAATGGTAGGAGTTGGTCCCGCATCCGTTCGATCTGAATATATATATGAAGAATGGGCCGTCAATATATATATAAGAATAAAACTCAACACAATTGATGGTAATAAAATAATGTTGTGGACTTTGTTTACTTACTCTAAGTTGTTCTAGTGCGGCTTGGCCCGTCGCACGTATCGTGTTGCGAATGAACTCGCAAACATAGTACCCACATAAGTTATTGTCGTGTCCCTGATGCGCGCACTTTACGAGAATAGAGAGTTCAAATCAAAATAATAATCAATAAAGCATGATATAATGGAATTGGAAGCAGAATCAAAGAGATACGCAGACCTAGCTAGCTAGTATTACTTACATTTTGGTCTACAAATTTTAGTTCTTCTGACCATTCACCCACGGCCCTGCCCGTGAACCTTTTCCAAACCCTGTCCAGCAAAGAAAATGGATAAAGGAGTAATTAATTACTTGTTGTCACGAAAGTTGCCGATCTAGTGCGATAATATGATTGAAATTACCTCTGGAGCATCTCTCTAAAGTCTTCCCATATCTCTTTTTATTTTCGTAACGAGTCCATGACAAGGACTTTTCCTGAGTCGGGTTGAATGACTAGCAGAATAAAGTGGAACCTATGCACGCATAACTCATCATCAGTTACACTTAACATCAAGTAAGCCGAAATAGAATGTGTACAAGAGAGAGGGTAACAGTACTCAGGAGAAGTTGTAAGGCAATAGTATTTCCCTTTTGGTTTGTTGTATCAGTAAAGACCTTAGCAAGTAATCTTCTGTTTGCCCGGGTTTGGTTCTTACCACTTCTTCATGAACTCTATTTGGGTCAACGAACCCAATGTCAAAAGGGCCTCCTTTCCTGCATTCCATAACCTTTTTCCTGCATAATAGTATATACATATATGGTGAGCATATATATATACATGCAATTAATGAAGTGAATGACATGAGATATAAATTACAGAAATAGTATTTACACACAATAAAGGCTGATGGCAGCTTTGTCGAGTTCCTTCTAATTGAATAGAAAATGCAAGTCTTGAATGTTGAAGTTGATCCCGTCGTCTCCGCAGAAGAAAATCTCATCTCTTATATGTGCCGTGATCCATTCTTCTTTTCTCGTCTTGCAGAAATCAAGGTACCACTTGTGCAATTTTCGCATCTTTGTTGGTAGATTCTTGAGCTCCTCTTTCTTGACGAGATTCTTCCCATACTTCCATGGCTGTATGGGGTTGGCATCGCATTTGGGCAAGTTGTCTCCCATGACGTTCAAGTATGCAATGTAAGTCATCCCCATCTCATTGGCCTTTCTTTGTAGCTCTGCCTCGTAATCATTTACGGGAGGAGCGTCCCGTGTGTCGAACATTTGGAGCGGGGCGTATGATTGGTTTTCCTGCTCTCCGAGCATGGGAACTATTTTCTGGGGTGCCTCACGACTGCTACTTTCAGTCTCCCTACGGCGCCTTGTATCCGCCTTCAAAATCTGGCGCTCGTAGTCCGGCACAAGTGGGGTTTCAGGTTTCAAAAGATTTTTGTAAAACTTCTCCACCACCGCCGGATCTATTTTCTCCTTTGGCTCGGCCCGTCTAGGTGAAAAGAATTTCTTGACCTGTTCTTTCGAGATCCTATTGGTCTCCTCGTTGCTGCGATTCCACGGTAAAACCGGCAATGGCTTGGCGGAAGGCTGCGGGACGTAGTTTTTTGAACTCTTTGGCGTACGGTTTCCTGCGGATTTCTTTGTGGCAGTGCTACTGATGCTCTTCGTGGCAGTGCTCTTCCACTTACGCTGAGGAGATGGCTGAAGCACCGGAGATGGCTGACGGGCCGGAGATGGCTGTCGCGCAGGAGATGGATGCCGCGCAGGAGATGGCGGGGGTGCCAGTGACCTCCAATTTGGAAGCACAATGTGTTCCTTCTTCCAAAGAATGGTTGTTTTCACTGAAAATTTGAGTTGAGTTTCCCCTTCACCTGTAGCATGGTCAAGCTGTGCTTCCTCATATTCCTTCACAACCTCATCCACCCCGACAATAGCATAGCCATCTGGAATCGGTCGACAGTGGGAAGTTCCACCAGTTCCACCAGCTATAGGAGGTAAGGCATAGCCGACAGCCACCTTAATGGATAAGCCCATTAATCTCACATGCAGCTCAGCGTGTTCGCTCTCCGTGATCTCATCCACGGGGTATCGAGGACCCGCCATTTCAAGCGTGGGCTGCACGTTCTCCGTGGAAGCCACACTGCTTTTCCGCGCAGAGTCTAGGCCGCCGGCAGCTTCCAATGCAGGCTCTTCGTGCCGCTGAGATGGGCCGGTAGCTTGATGGCTCTGTTGTGCATTCACTTGCGCCTGCAGCGCCGCAAGTGCATGTTCTATCTGTGTCATCCACTCTGTACGCTCTTTTTCTTTTCTGCCGCGCCATCTGTAAGAGTCGCTCCAGTCGGCAAACCCATCCTTCCACGTCATACCCCCTGTGCCTCGTGCATGTCCAGGGTGTTCTTTTTTACCGATGGCGCGTGTGAGATGGTCATTCTCTCTGTCGGGATGGAAGGTCCTGGCGGATGTTTCCTCGTATGCCGTGATGAGTTCAGTGACGGGTTTGGCAAGGAGGGTTGGGAAGATACACAATCCTGTTTCTGGGTCCAACCTTGCCCCGATTCCGTAGAACCAAGTCTTTGCACGTAGGTCCCACCCATCTGTCTGGGGTGTGATCCCTCTAGCGCGCAGGGCCTTCTCAGCTTCCTCCCACTTAGGCCTCTGAGATATGTAGCCACCTGACCCCGTCCTCTGGTGATATTCCTTCTTCAGGGCATTAAGCATATTGGTTTCTGACCTCTTTTTAGCTATAGTACTTTTTTATATGTCTCAAATTCGGGCCAGTGAGGTCTTATCTTCGCATAATATGCGTCTTCGAAATTTGGAGTCTCGCCAGATTTGACAAATTTGTTCAATTTTGTCTTCCAGTTGCAGAAAGCGTCAGCCATCTTCTTTAGAGTCCACTCTTTGACCTTTTCCTTTATAACCGGGTTGTTTTCATCCTCCACTGGCGGAAGGGTGAAATTTACCAACAACGAATTCCAAAGCGTTTCTTTGGATCTGTCATCGACAAAGGTACCGTCGCCCTTCTTTGGCTTATTCCAATTTTCAATTATGATTGGGATTTGGTCCCTAACAAGAACTCTAGCCTGACATACAAATTTGTCTGCGGCCTTCTTGGGCTCCATCAGCCTGCCATCAACACGGACTGCTTCGATCGTGAACTTTGCACGATCTTTCAACCGCTGGCTCGCGCCTCGCTTGCTCTTTTTCGTAGAAGAAGATGGTTGCTGGCTGGTTGATCCAGAGGGCTAAAAGAAGAAAGAAGCGTTAATTAATACATGTAGAAGAAGATTGTTAGTGAAAGTCAGTAGAGGCTTAATCAATGCATATACCTCGCCGGACTTTGTAACCACTAAATTGCGTTCACCGGAGTCTTCATCTTCTCCATGACTAGTACTTGAGTTGTCGTCATCATGTCCCTCCAAGTTCAGATATTGTGAGGTGTCCTCATCAATAATGTTCTCCATTATTTCTTCTTCTTCAAGGTTTCTACTAAGTGGATCCATAGTTTCTAAAACAATAATATTATCTAGAGTAAGAGTGTAAACATTCAAGTGGACTTGGATTCATACACAAATATACATATTATTCATACAAAAATACACAAATGAAATTAAAACCCTAAGGATGCTTGATCATTTTAAACGAGTTCCGAGGGGTCGAAACCCTAATCAGGATGAGTCAGAGGTCCAATTTGTATACAAGTTTTAATCTATGCATGTAGTACAATTTTTATTAGCCGGTGAAACTATGTTGCCCGCGAACCCGCCCCTCTTGACACCCTATCTACAAGGAAAGCCCTACCTCATAATAGGACATAGCATAGCGATAGTATTATCCTACACATGCATCTACAAAATACACGACAATGCATTGAAAATAGTAGTATAACATCATGAACAAGGTAGCATCTACTTGGCTTTATAGTTGTTGGAATCGTTCAAGCATTTGTAGCAATCACACACGTTGCACTCTTCGCAATCTATCGAGCAAACAATTTCATACAACATAAACAATAGCACATAGAGATCAAACAAATGCATGCATGGCAATTTAATAAGTCATAATGGTTGTTACTTTAGTTCTCTAAACAATACTGAAGTATATGATGCATGCAAGAGGCCAATTAATGCAATGGAGTATTTGTTATTAATAATTACTTGCCAATATAGGGTTTTTAATAGTTCTGTTGTAACGCCTGTTCTAACTGTCGAAATAAATTTGTTTCTTGGGTTTACTGGATAGAGGACATTAATACGAACCAGTAGGCGTTCGATTCACCCTAATCAGAGTTACAAATCTTTTTTAAATAGTGTTTAATGGGTTTTAAATCATTTAAATAGTTTCTGTTGTCTAAAAATCAAACTAAAATCAGATATATAATCCCCACGGGGTTGTGATTCCAGGGACATATTATTTTTAATTTTATGAACATTATTTAGTTTCTTATGAACCTTATATTATTTGGCTTAACCATTTGCATATTGATGATCTAAACACAATTGTGAATCCATAGGTATATTATTTTGTGATTTTTGGACCAATAGATATTTTACTATGAATTTATTAACCTAAAAGACCATTAAAACTAATAAAATTATTACAGTAAACACGTACTGTAAAAGTTAAATCTAACTTGATATTAATAATCTATTCAATTTTCTGAATTCATTGATATATAATTTGCTATTTTTGGATCTACGAATCTTTTTATATGATTTTTGCAAGATTATACAATTTTCTGCAATTTTTATCTTTTCTTCTATTTTTCAGGAGAGTCAACGTTGACTGGCGCTATGTCATCGCTGACGCGGCAGACAGGTGGCGCATTCTGGTTTGCTGGTACCCTTTCGACCTGGGGACAGATGGTGGCTGTCGGATCTTAGATTGATCGGACGGTGCAAGGCGTCCGAGGCGAGACTCACCGGTGGGGTGACGTGGAGGCGGCGGGCTCGGCGGGCGGCGGTGCTAGTGGCGGATGCGGCGGTCTCCGGCGATGTCGTGGTGGCCTACGAGAGGCGGGGTACTATGGCGAGAAGGTTGGTGGCCTCGGCGCGGTGGATTGCTTCGTCGGGCGACAGAGGCAGACGGCTGGAGACGGGCGGCGTCGGCGGTGCTCCGGCGAGGAATTGGGCGCGGTCGGCTGCTCCTGCACGGGGAAGAGGTGGTCAGGGCGATGCGGTCAAGTGAGAGGGAGAGGTCATACGGAAAAGAGAGGGTCGGGGGCGACTTCCTCGTCGAGGACCTCGAGCTCCGAAGCTCGACAATGGAGGCGGCGGCGGCGAGATTCGTGGCGGCGAGAGAGGTGGGTGACAGGGCCGACGATTCGTGGAGGCGGCGGCGGCGAGATTCATGGCGGCGAGAGAGGTGGGTGAGAGGGTCAGGGGCGACTGCCTCGTCGAGGACCTCTGCTCCGATGGGCGGTGGCGGTGGCGGCGCTTCCCTCTGCTCCGATGGGCGGTGGCGGTGGCTGTTCGATCTGGCTCTGGGGGAGAAGAAAGGAAGGGGAAGGAGAATTTAATACCCCCCTTTAACACCGGTTCGTGGCTGGAACCGGTGTTAAAGGGGGGGATTCCATTTCGCGCGCGCATTTATTACCCCCCCCCCCCTTTAACACCGGTTCCAGCCAGGAACCGGTGTTAAAGGGGGGGTGCGCGCGTGAAACGAAATAAATGCGCCCCCCCCTTCAACACCGGTTCCAGACACGAACCGGTGTTAAAGGGGGGCATTTATTTCATGCATTAAAGGGGCATTTTTAATTCAAAAAATATGATATGAATTTAGAAAATTCATATCTTTTTCATTTCAACTCAGAAAAATATGAATAATATATCATAATTTTCAGAAAAATAATATCTATCCATTCATGTAAATCATTTTATATTTACTTTACATGAAAATTTACAAAATAATTAAAACACTTACATATAAATTTTGATTATTCAATTCAAACAAAAATAAATTGTTAAATCCTAAAACTTTGAACATAAGAAATATTAAGCATCTAAAAATAAATCTAACCCTATTTTATTAGATCAAATCATATTTTAATTCCGCATCTTTTGTATTAACATTTTTGAATTGATTGGATATTTAAATGTCGCATCTTTTGTATACACTTGAATCTCACCAAGCCTCGCTCAACTTGCATTATTTTTTTGATAAAATATCATATTGTGAACCTAAAAATGATTTTTGTAAAAAATCATGAGCATCGTATCATGTACCTGTAGTTCATATCTGACCCACTTCCTACCGATTCAGTAGGAATTTGTCTTTTTCACCAGAGGTGGACGGAAAGGTTTCAGATCCCCCTATTGGTACATTGTGCATATAAGGTGGTCTAGTATTTTTGTAAAATGTGTTGGTGGTTTTTTGAATTATCCATTTGGTGGTTGCTTCACAAAACCGTATGTTTTTATGCTCGGAAAATGGAAAATGCCTTTTTGGTGCGATAAAAAGCAAAACTTCCTCTTGCAACATTGTTTGCCGTGCCATGATGCACATGTATGCACAATATGGCCATATTATCACAAACTATGCCTTGATTCTAGCCATAACATTGGTCATTTGACCCGAAAGCCAAGAAACCTCGAATGAGATAGGTCATTTTGTGAAGGTTTTTTTGAGACATAATCAATATACCAAGTTTGAGATTTTTCCTTCTAACTATGTCACATAATATAACACCACGCGAAGGTTTCGCACTGTTTAGATCTTTTTTTATTTTTTTATCCCCGTTTTAAACTATCGACAAACTTTGTCGAACAACGGGCATGATGATTCTTAGCTCGGGGCCAAGCCTCGCTCAACTTGCATTGTTTTTTTTGATAAAATAGCATATTGTCAACCTCGAATGAGAATGCAACTAATAGTAAGTTACATAAAGCCAAACTGGAACTAAAAATTAAGATACATAAAAGAACTGAAAATTAAGATACATGGCCAGATTAAGTAACAATCGGCCGAACTTGTTTCGGAATGTTGGAGAGATTCAATCATGCTCCTGCCTACACCTGTAATACTCGCCACTGTAGTCGTCGTACTCGCCGCCGCCGTCATCGCTGTCGTCGTCAGGGTCGCCGTAATTGAACCTCTGGAGAGAACGCGTGGGATGGACTTGAGGGTAGCGCGTGGGCTGGACTTGAGGTTAGCGCAGACGGGGGTTAGAGTCGGCGGCAGTGTCATAGGCCATGACGCTCTGGAGAGTCCGACCGCGCCACCATAGCCGACGGCCGGCCTCGTTGAAGTTAGGAGGAGGTGGGCCGTCCTCCTCGTGCCTGGCGAGCGCCCTCTCACGCCGATCCACGAAGAAGGCTTCTCAAGTAGGGAAATAGTCGGGATGCCATCTGGGATTCCTCCGCTGCTCCGGCGTGAGCTCGAAGTAGTAGTGGTTCGTGATGGCCATCCGGCGCGCCACACCTAGAGGGACAGGAGGAACCGGCACACCTCCGACGCTCAGCATCCAGCCGACGGGGACACAGTAGCCCGGCGGGCAGGGGTAGTTCGAGGCGCAAAGCGCCTCCGCCTCCCTGGGGGTTAGTGCTACGGTGGAAGCCATGGGAAAGAGTGATGAGGTTGCAGATATGAGTCTAGAGATGTGCAATGACAATGGAGGCCAACCCTACATATATATAGTGAACTAGCGGGAAGAACTGGAGGGAAGAACTGGCGGGAAGAAAAATGGCGGTAAGAAAAATGGCGGGAAGAAGAACTGGCGGGAAGAAAAATGGCGGGAAGAAAAATGGCGGGAAAAAATGGCGGGATGAACCTTTAGTACCGGTTGGAGACACCAACCGAGACAAAACACGAGTCAGCACTAATAATAGGGGTGAGTGTCGACATTATGTCGTGCGGCGTGTACCTTGTCCCGGATGGTGTCACCAACCGGGACTAAAGATGAACCTTTAGTCCCGGTTGGAGACACCAACCGGGACATAACACGAGTCAGCACTAATAATAGGGGTGAGTGTCGACATTATTTCGTAAGTATTGACACTATGTCGAGCTGCTTGTACTATAAATAGGCATCCTTGTGAGTCCAGTCCTCCAGCCAGTTTGAGGCTATGCCTTACCTCCTTTCGAGAGCAGGGACACCACTACGGCCAGTTTTAGGGAGATGCCGACGGAGCCCAGTCCTCCGGCATCTCCGAGAAACTGGTCATAGAGGCACTCCCTAATATGTGAAATTAGTTAGCTCCCAGGTGTATTGATCTAGTTAGAGAAGTTACAAAGCTGCAAGATGCTTTTCGAGAGCAGGGACACCACTACGGCCAGTTTTAGGGAGATGCCGACGGAGCCTAGTCCTCCGGCATCTCCAAGAAACTGGTCATAGAGGCACTCCCTAATATGTGACCGCGCGCGTTTGGAGATCAGATCTTAATGGTAAGTACGAATCGGGACAGCTTCTTCTCATAGTCCCGGTCCATCCACAAAACATGACTAACACTCAAGACATGTATTAATATTAAAAACTTGAACTAGAGTTACATAATATGAGCATGAACTTCTTGGCATATGTCCTTCCTTATGATCTCTTCAGACGTAACCATGGAGCATCTTCTTTACTTGACGGAATGCTTTGGTCAGTTTTCACTGTGAAGGGCGGAATTTCATCAAACTTATTATAATCTTCTGACATGTCTGTCTTGTCCTCGATTCCCACGATGTTTCTTTTCCCTGAAAGAACTATGTGACGCTTTGACTCATCATATGATGTATTCGTTTGCATATTTTTTCTTTTTTTTGGTCTGGAGGACATGTCCTTCACATAGAAAACCTGAGCCACATCATTGGCTAGGACGAATGGTTCGTCTAAGTTCTTGTCTACCTTCATAAGATTGTTGAGATCCACCGTTGTCATTCCGTACTGCTTGTTTACCTCAACCCCTCCTCCTGTTAGCTTGACCGATTTGCATCGAAACAAGGGGACCTTAAAATTAGGTCCATAGTCAAGTTCCCATATCTCCTCTATGAACCCATAATACATGGTCTTTTGCCCATTGTCTTCTGCTGCATCGAAGCGGACACCACTGTTTTGGTTGGTGCTCTTTTTATCATGGCCTATCGTGTAAAATGTATTCCCATTTATCTCGTACCCTTGGAAAGTACATACAGTGGAAGATGGTGTCCTGGCCAACAAGTACAGCTGATCCCCAACAGTGGTGTTATTCGTGAGAAGTCTTTGCAGCCAGCCGCCAAAACTCGCCATGTGTTCACTTATAATCCATTCATCAGACTGTCCCGGGTGTTTGAGGCGTATTAAATTCTTGTGTTCATTGATATACGGGGCAACCAAGATAGATCTTTGTAAAACCGTGTAGTGTGCTTGATTGAGAGAATGCCCGTCCCTACATATCATTGCTTTACATCCTAGGGTGCCTTTTCCATGCAGTCTCTCCTCATGTCGTGATTCTGGAACACCAATCGCCTTAAGGTCAGGAATACAATCAACACAGAACTCAATGACCTCCTCTGTTACATAGCCCTTGGAGATGCTTCCTTCTGGCCTAGCACGGTTATGAACATATTTCTTTAAGACTCCCATGTACCTCTCAAAGGGGAACATATTGTGTAGAAATACAGGACCGAGAATGGCAATCTCTTCTACTAGGTGAACCAGGAGATACGTCATAATATTGAAGAAGGATGGTGGGAACACCAACTCAAAGCTGACAAGACATTGGGCCACATCTGTTGTAACCCTGGTAGGCTTTCTGGATCGATTACCTTCTGATATATTGCATTGAGGAATGCACATAGCTTCACAATGGGCACTCGAACATTTTCAGGTAGAAGCCCCCTCAATGCAATCGGAAGCAATTGTGTCATAATCACGTGGCAGTCATGAGACTTCAGGTTTTGGAATTTTTTCTCTGCCATATTTATTATTCCCTTTATATTCGACGAGAAGCCAGACGGGACCTTGATACTGCTCAGACATTCAAAAAAGATTTCCTTCTCTGCTTTGGTAAGAGCGTAGCTGGAAGGAGTTAAGTGGCATCGTTTACCCTTCTCGTTCTCAGGATGCATAGGCTCTTCAGGGGCTTTCAGACGTTGCTGGTTCTGCCGTGCTTCCGGTGTATCTTTTGTCTTCCCATACACTCCTAGAAAGCGTAGCGGGTTCATGCAAACATTCTTCGTCACGTGCATCACGTCGATTGAAGAGAGGACCTCTAAGACTTTCCAATAGGGTAGGTCCCAAAATATAGATTGCTTCTTCCACATGGGCGCATGTCCGGCATCGTCATTCGGAACAGATAGACTGCCAGGACCTTTTGCAAAGATTACTTCTAGGTCCTTGACCATACCAAATACCTCCTCACCGGTACGGAGGACAGGCTTCCTCCGGGGTTCTGCCAGACGTTTGAAATGCTTGCCTATCTTTCTTACTGGATGCAGGTTCGAAAGAAATCGGCGATAGGTACACAACCTTCTTACATTTATCCAAATATACACTTTCAGTATCATCTAAACAGTGTGTGCATGCATTGTATCCCTTGTTTGTCTGCCCTGAAATGTTACTAAGAGCACGCCAATCATTGATGGCTACAAAAAGCAATGCTCGTAGGTCAAATGGCTCCCCTTTGTGCTCATCCCACATACGTACACCTGGTTTAGCCCACAGCTGTAAAAGTTCTTCAACTTATGGCCTTAGGTACACATCAATGTCGTTGTCGGGTTGTCTCGGGCCTTGGATGAGCACTGGCATCATAATGAACTTCCTCTTCATACACAACCAAGGAGGAAGGTTATAGATACATAGGGTCACATGCCAGGTGCTGTGACTGCAGCTCTGCTCACCAAAAGGATTCATGCCGTCTGTACTTAGACCAAACCTTAAGTTCCTTGCGTCACGTGCGAAGTCCGGATACTCTCGCTCGACTTTTCTTCACTGTGACCCATCAGCAGGGTGTCTCAACATCGCGTCTTTCTTACGGTCTTCCATGTGCCACCGCAACAACTTGGCATGCTCTTTATTTCTGAAGAGACATTTTAACCGTGGTATTATAGGAGCATACCACATAACCTTGGCGGGAACCTTCTTCCTAGGGGCCTCGCCCTCAACATCGCCAGGATCGTCTTGTCTGATCTTATACCGCAGTGCAGTGCATACCGGGCATGCATCCAAATTCTCGTACTTCTCACCGCGGTAGAGGATGCAGTCATTAATGTAGGCATGCATCTTCTGCACGTCTAATCCTAGAGGGCAGACAACCTTCTTTGCTTGGTATGTACTGTCGGGCAACTCATTATTTCTTGGAAGAAGATTCTTCATTTTTACCAACAACTTTGAAAATGCGCTGTTAGTCACACCATTCTCTGCCTTCCATTGCAGCAAATCCAGTGTGGCACCTAGCTTTTTGTGGCCATCTTCGCAAGTTGGATACAACAATGTTTTGTGATCCTTTAACATCTGCTCCAGATTCTCCTTCTCCTTTTCAGTTTCACATTCTTCCTTTGCATCAGTAATGGCCCGACCAAGATCGTCATCAGCGGGCCCATCTGCTCCCTCTTGATCTTCATTATCTACCCCCGTTGCATTATCATCATATTCAGGATACATATTATGATAGTTGTCATCATCCTCTTCTTCTTAGTTGTCTTCCATCACAACCCCTTTTTCTCCGTGCTTGGTCCAACAATTATAGCTGGGCATGAAACCGGATCGAAGCAGGTGGGCGTGAATCGTTCTGGTATTTGAGTAGTCTTTCTTGTTCTGACAGTGAACACACGGACAACACATAAAACCATTGTGACCACGGTTTGCATTAGCCACAACGATGAAATTTTGGAGGCCCGTAATGTACTCGGAAGTGCGGCGGTCACCGTACATCCATTGCCGGTTCATCTGCATTAAAATGTAGTATATATCAAAAAATAATAGGGAGATGACCATTTATATATATAGTACATCAATGACACATGAAAGGATAGTTGCCGACCTCGACCGAGACGGAAAGAGCAACAAGAAAATTTATTTTGAGCTCTCAGGCATTTCACCGAACACCTCTTGTGCATATGAACAAAAAAACTAGCACTCTTCACACCCTCTTGCTAGGCTCCAAAATGTGAAAGAATGGAAGAGTGGGGTGTGTGTGGGCTGGGGTGGTGTCTTATATAGCCCTCCCCCCTTTAACACCGGTTCATGCCACGAACCGGTGTTAAAGGGGGGGGGGGCTGCGCGGGCCACTGTTGCAGGGTCCTTTAACACCGGTTCGTGGCATGAACCGGTGTTAAAAGGGGGGCTCCTTTTTTCCCGCAGGGGCCACGTTGGTATGGCCCCCCCTTTAACACCTGTTCGTAGAAGAACCGGTGTTAAAGCCCTTTTTCGGGATCAACAAAATACCTCGTTTCCACTAGTGGTACCGCTCGTCTATGTCAGCCCCGGAAGCTCGATCACTGACGAGGCCTAACCCGAGTGATGCCGTCCAGTAGGGCTTCGGAGCCGAGCCGCCTTTGGAGGGTTGGGCAGCACACAACCGCGAAGCGACTACGGTGGCACAGTAGAGGGAGAGGATGTCCCTCTCCCGCCTTCAACGCAGGACCACTGGGGCGGCTGCCGCCAGGCGAAGGAGGCGGCGTTGGCCTGGATGGGGCTGGGCCACCGTGTCGGCGGCGCCCAGGAGGACGGTCCAGCTCCCATGTAGTTGTAAGCTAGTAAGGTTTAATTTTTGGAGTTATTGTTGGTTCATTTCCCATGTACCGGGTTCCCAGCAACTATGAGTGAAACTTTATTCCTATGACTACTGGACCCGTGAGAGGACAAGCACAGACACGTGAGCCGTCCTCTGCCTGCAAACGCGTCCTTAACTTGGGCCATGGATGCGCCGAAACAGACCGCTCCGCAGGTCCGGATCCGTTTGCCGGTGGCCGTTGGGACGTGGCATCATCCGGAATAGGTTCTGACCCGTCCGGTCCATTTGCGGGGGTCTTTGGATTTGACCTAAGTGAAGGAGAGCCATGCGAGGATCCAAGCCTCTGCAGGAGCCAAGCTCTCCACGACACATGGGGCCATGTCCGTGCGAGCTCAACTCTCCCAGGTATGGCCCTATGCAGGCCCTTGGTGTCTAATTGTCGGCCTTAAAATGATGCAACTACGGCTCACAATCATCATTACGTGCACAATCCCTTGCTATGTGACCATGCCAGTGACCCCTCAACGTGACACTAGGTGAGCTGTCCTCCTAGCCTAACGTATACATGCGCGTATAAGCACATGAAGCCTCCCCCAGGGATGTCGGAGCTGCATGTTGCAGCTCCTTCGTCTACCTCTCAACCTCCCAATCTCCCTTCTTTGTCTCTCATGAACACACACACCTCACCCAAGGAGAAAACTAGCTTTGCCTTTTTTCTTCCGTAAGTACACATGCCATACATTTTTCCTCTTACTCGTTAATCAAACAAACAATGTACAATGTCTTAAATAGGCAGCACACACAGGTTAACCCCATGCCCTGCACTCACGCACACCACCCCGCCACTAACGCAAACACTAACCCACTAACTAATCCTGACTAGTTCCTCCTATAATCACTCTAGGAATAATACGACTAGGCCTAGCATGCACATGCATCTAACTCATTACTAATATGCAGCTAGCGGATTAACAACTCAAATGCAAAGATATCAAGATTAGTGCTAACTAAGGGATAGGCCGATTATGTGTGGCTTTGTGCAACTCCTCATGTCATCGGAAGAATTCATACGTGCTGCAGGTCTTTGTGCTATGTTCCCGCGTAGTACATAGAGCTATTGGGCGCACCGGACGAGAAAACGCTCCCAGCCCCATGCCTAAAGGCTCTTTCCTCCCGTCACGGTCCAGTAGAGTGTTCAGCGTCCACCAGGCCGTTCCTGTACCACTAGGCATATTTTGGGCACACTAGACACAACCCGCGAACCACGCCACATAGGAAACAAACAGCCAGGCACCACATGCTAGCGACCTACCCCATTCTCCCCTCCACATCGCATTTCCCCTTTCTCAAGGCCCATCCCACCATTCCAAATCGCAGTCGCCGCCCATTTCTCTACCGGTAGTTTTGTTGTGCCTACATCCACCCACCGAACCCCATCTTTCCTCTATGTTATATTGTGATCCAAATTCAAGTATTGGTGCACTCAAGAAAGGCTAACTTCGGACGAAGCGGAGCGAGGCCCGTCGCCAGGAGGCTTGGGTATGGATTGTTGCCACCGTCTATATATACATCCTGTAAGCCACCGGCTAGGGTTTATCGATTCTTTGATAACCCACGGCGTCTGTAAACACCCACCGAAAATAGTGAAGAGTTTGTTGGCTGGCGCCCGTGGTTTTTCCCCCTTCGTGTTGGAGGGGTTTTCCATGTTAAATCTCGTGTCTCTCTGTCGTGTTTACTTATCGTTCTTCGTTATTTTGCATCTCGTATTATAACACTCTACCATCACTTCGGTCGCTGCCAGCATTGGTCTAATCGGGCATAGAACACGGTGGCAGCCTCATGCTCCCGCCTTGCAAGCAAGGTGTGTTCGGCCATTTGCCAATGTTAACTTCATTTTTATTATTCTTGTCTCTCTCGTCTCCATTCAGTTGATTGACGATTTCGTAGGTTGATTCATAGACATGAACATGGATGATGAATTAACGATCCATGCATTGATGGATGAAGAAGCTATTGCCGACACCGATAAACACAAGAACATGCCGATCCTAGCTTGTCTTCTGCAATTATAAGACGATGAGCTAAACAAGGCAGGTCCACGGGGTGGAGGTTCAAATGTTCCGTGTAAATATGATTCGATTTTTTATTTGCTAAAATTTAGTTACTAGAACTAATAGGTGTCAATATTTATTATTTCCAAAAAATATATTTATTTATAAGATCTCACATAAAACAAGGAAAGATTGCGTACTCCCTCCATTCAAATGAATAAGACGCGTAAATTTAGTCAAATTCAATACAATCTAAGTTTGGCAAATGTTTTAGACACATGTGAACACTTTAGATATAAAATCAATATCAATAGATTCACAATAAAATATACTTTTATAATGTATACTAGACCCCTCGTTGTGCCTCCCGAGGCTCGGCTGTAAAAGAGAACGATGATTATTGCTGAGCAGATCCATGGGCAAAGAATTGTACATATCATCGCGGACATGTCAGCTAAATTGGCATGTACCAGTATTAATTTTGAGCTTTGGTTACATGTGGTCTATAAGCTGAGATTGAAACTACTCCAAGTTGTCGAGGTGGGACTAAACATATAATAGATGAAACAAGTACAAGAAAAATGTTGTGGGCTGAAGATCTTGTATCTGCCAAGTTGTGGATATCGAACACATAAAGTCACATAGTTTTTTCCAAAAGCACATCCTTCCTGTACATGTGTGCGCTACGGTCCCAGTATTCAACATATTTTTAGGCAGATCGTGATCCCATGGTCACACTCTCGTTGCTACATGAACAGGTGGAGAATAGTCATGCATCCAAACTTACCACTAAGTAGATCTCGAAGTTATCAAGATAGGACTAAACACGCGACGGGTCATATAGGGGCAAGGCAAATCCAATCAAGTATGATCAACATACTCTTCAAGTCCTAGTTGTAAGCGGAAAATCTTGTATCGCCCAAGTCATGAATATTATACTAACTGAACCAAGGTATGCTGGTAGGTCAGCGTCGGAGACTCTAACTCGCGTACTTCACATGCAGGCGTCAATCGTTCATAATTAATTTTTTACCGCATTCGCATGTGATGAATACATTTCGCTCGAGCGTTCGTCGTCTAATGTACATGACAAACAACAGGAAGACATGCTACATGAGACACCAGAGTTCAGAGAAATGGCAAACATGTACTCTCAGGTGACTCTTGAAATCAGTAACACAGAAAACAATGCGATGCAAAATAAAAGGAAGACATAATTTTCCATGTATCATTATTTTGAAAAAATGAACAAAAAAGAAGTTTGCAGAATTAAAGGTGCATACACCATTATATAGTACAGTTCCGAACAAACTAAATTAACCTACACAACGTTAGACGGTGCTATGATTGTTGACTCTAAAAGTCTACTCTTCATAGTCTCGATGTCCCTAAGGATGGCGAGGAGCATCCTCTTATTCTCCTTCACATCTCCGAGGATAGCGTCGACATTGTAATTAAACCTGTGGAGGGAAATGATGATGGCTTCGTCGGTCATCACTCGTCCTGCCAGGACCTATATTCGGTTCATATGTGCAAGGCCAGGATGTTTTCCTCCTTTTGCTCGCCTGAGAATCGAGAGGAGTCGGCGAGCAGAGAACATAGTTGGTCGGAATTCGTCCAATAGAAAAATCTGAACAACACAGAAAAGAAAGCAAAAAACTAATGTAAGAAGATTTCGTTAAAAATAATCTTATCACAAAACAGTCACTATAGAAAAGATATAAGGCGCCGCCGGCCGGCCGGCTACGCCGACGGCCAAAGGTCAGGGCCGTCGGCGTAGCTGCCTTCTCTGGCCAGCCGACCAGCCCGGCCGTCAACGTAGATGACGGTGCCGAGGGTAGCCCTAGGCGTAGTGTGGCCGTCGGCGTAGTAGCGACGTCTGTGCCAACGGTGGCCCTCGGCGTAAATATAGCCCTCGGTGTAGCCCCAGTTTAGACACGACGACGAAAACGGTGTTAAACGCCATCGGCACAGCTCTTTAAAAAATTTTGTTTGGTCTGTGCCGACGGCCAGGCTGTAGGCATAGGCCTCCAGATTTTTATCCTTTTTCATTTTTTTTTGAAAAATCATAACTAAATCATTCTAATTCAGAAAAAAACAAATAATATATCAAAATTTGCAGAAAATAAAATATATCTATCTACACTCAAATATTACACATTTATAAAAAAATTAAGTAAAATATAAAACATTATATATAGTTTAAAACGGGCATTATAAATTCAAAAACGATCTAAACAATGTGAAACCTTCGCGTGGTGACATATTATGTGACATAGTTAGAAGGAAAAATATCAAACTTGGTATATTTATTATGTCTCAAAAAAACCTTCATAAAATGACCTATCTCATTCGAGGTTTCTTGGCTTTCGGGTCAAATAACCAATGTTATGGCTAGAATGAAGGCATAGTTTGTGATACTATGTCGATATTGTGCATAACTGTGCATCATGTGATGGCGAACAATATTTCAGGAGGAGGTTTTCCTTTTCTTCGCACCAAAAAGCCGTTTTCCATTTTCCGAGTGCAAAAAACGGACGGTTTTATGAAGCAACCACCAAATGGCTAATTCAAAATGCTACCGTCACATTTTTCAAAAATACTAGACCATCTTACATGTATAATTTCATAACAGGGGGATCTCAAACATTTCCGTCTATCCCTGGTGAAAAAGATAAATTCCTGCCGAATTGGTAGGAAGTGGGTCAGATATGAACTACAGGTACATGATCGGATGCTCATGATTTTTTTA
Source organism: Avena sativa (assembly GCA_916181665.1). Taxonomy (NCBI): domain Eukaryota; kingdom Viridiplantae; phylum Streptophyta; class Magnoliopsida; order Poales; family Poaceae; genus Avena; species Avena sativa. The sequence goes on from OV702296.1 coordinate 17,880,569, forward strand.
AAAAATCATTTTTAGGTTCAAAATATATTGTTTCATCATAGATCTATTTCAAGTTTAGCGAGTCTCAGCCCCGAGCTAACAATCTTCATGCCCGCCCTTCGACAAAGTATAATGATGGTTTAAAACGGGCATTATAAATTGAAAAACGATCCAAACAATGTGAAACCTTCGCGTGGTATCATATTATGTGACATAGTTAGAAGGAAAAATATCAAACTTGGTATATTGATTATGTCTCAAAAAAAACCTTCACTAAATGACTTATCTCATTCGAGGTTTCTTGGCTTTTGTGTCAAATGACAAATGTTATGGCTAGAATGAAGGCATAGTTTGTGATAATGTGTCGATATTGTGCATAAATGTGCATCATGTGATGGCGAACAATGTTTCAGGAGGAAGTTTTCCTTTTCGTCGCACCAAAAAGCCGTTTTCCATTTTTTGAGTGCAAAAAACGGACGGTTTTGTGAAGCAACCACCAAATGGCTAATTCAAAATGCTACCGTCACATTTTTCAAAAATACTAGACCACCTTACATGTATAATGTCATAACAGGGGGATCTCAAACATTTCCGTCTATCCCTGGTAAAAAAGACAAATTCCTGTCGAATCGGTAGGAAGTGGGTCAGATATGAACTGCAGGTACATGATCGGATGCTCATGATTTTTTACAAAAATCATTTTTAGGTTCAAAATATGTTGTTTCATAATAGATACACTTCAAGTTTAGCGAGTCTCAGTCCCGAGCTAACAATCTTCATGTCCGCCCTTCGACAAAGTATAACGATGGTTTAAAACGGACATTATAAATTGAAAAACGATCCAAACAATGCAAAACCTTCGCGTGGTGTCATATTATGTGACGTAGTTAGAAGGAAAAATATCAAACTTGGTATATTGATTATGTCTCGAAAAAAACCTTCACTAAATGACTTATCTCGTTCGAGGTTTCTTGGCTTTTGGGTCAAATGACCAATGTTATGGCTAGAATGAAGGCATAGTTTGTGATAATGTGTCGATATTGTGCATAAATGTGCATCATGGGATGGCGAACAATGTTTCAGGAGGAAGTTTTCCTTTTCGTCGCACCAAAAAGCAGTTTTCCATTTTCCGAGTGCAAAAAACAGACGGTTTTGTGAAGCAACCACCAAATGGATAATTCAAAATGCTACCGTCACATTTTTCAAAAATACTAGACCACCTTACATGGATAATGTCATAATAGGAGGATCTCAAACATTTCCGTCTATCCCTGGTGAAAAAGACAAATTCCTGCCGAATCGGTAGGAAGTGGGTCAGATATGAACTACAGGTACATGATCGGATGCTCATGATTTTTTACAAAAATCATTTTTAGGTTCAAAATATGTTGTTTCATAATAGATCCACTTCAAGTTTAGCGAGTCTCAGTCCCGAGCTAAGAATCTTCATGTCCGCCCTTCGACAAAGTATAACGATGGTTTAAAACGGACATTATAAATTCAAAAACGATCCAAACAATGCAAAACCTTCGTGTGGTGTCATATTATGTGACATAGTTAGAAGTAAAAATATCAAACTTGGTATATTGATTATGTCTCAAAAAATCCTTCACAAAATGACCTATCTCGTTCGAGGTTTCTTGGCTTTCGGGTCAAATGACCAATGTTATGGATAGAATGAAGGCATAGTTTGTGATAATGTGTCCATATAGTGCATAAATGTGCATCATGGGATGGCGATCAATGTTTCAGGAGGAAGTTTTCCTTTTCGTCGCACCAAAAAGCCGTTTTCCATTTTCCGAGTGCAAAAAACGGACGGTTTTGTGAAGCAACCACCAAATGGATAATTCAAAATGCTACCGTCACATTTTTCAAAAATACTAGACCACCTTACATGGATAATGTCATAACAGGGGGATCTCAAACATTTCCGTCTATCCCTGGTGAAAAAGACAAATTCCTGCCGAATCGGCAGGAAGTGGGTCAGATATGAACTACAGGTACATGATCGGATGCTCATGATTTTTTACAAAAATCATTTTTAGGTTCAAAATATGTTGTTTTATCATAGATCCACTTCAAGTTTAGCGAGTCTCAGTCCCGAGCTAAGAATCTTCATGCCCGCCCTTCGATAAAGTATAACGATGGTTTAAAACGGGCATTATAAATTCAAAAACGATCCAAACAATGCAAAACCTTCGCGTGGTGTCATATTATGTGACATAGTTAGAAGGAAAAATATCAAACTTGGTATATTGATTATGTCTCAAAAAAACCTTCAAAAAATGACCTATCTCGTTCGAGGTTTCTTGGCTTTCGGGTCAAATGACAAATGTTATGGCTAGAATGAAGGCATAGTTTGTGATAATGTGTCCATATTGTGCATAACTGTGCATCATGGGATGGCGAACAATGTTTCAGGAGGAAGTTCTCCTTTTCGTCGCACCAAAAAGCTGTTTTCCATTTTCTGAGTGCAAAAACAGACGTCTTGTGAAGAAACCACCAAATGGCTAATTCAAAATGCTACCGTCACATTTTTCAAAAATAGTAGACCACCTTACATGGATAATGTCATAACAGGGGGATCTCAAACATTTCCGTCTATCCCTGGTGAAAAAGACAAATTCCTGTCGAATCGGTAGGAAGTGCGTCAGATAGGAACTACAGGTACATGATCGGATGCTCATGATTTTTTATAAAAATCATTTTTAGGTTCAAAATATGTTGTTTCATCATAGATCCACTTCAAGTTTAGCGAGTCTCAGTCCCGAGCTAAGAATCTTCATGTCCGCCCTTCGACAAAGTAAAACGATGGTTTAAAACGGGCATTATAAATTCAAAAACGATCCAAATAATGCAAAACCTTCGCGTGGTGTAATATTATGTGACATAGTTAGAAGGAAAAATATCAAACTTGGTATATTGATTATGTCTCAAAAAAACCTTCACAAAATGACCTATCTCGTTCGAGGTTTCTTGGCTTTCGGGTCAAATGACCAATGTTATGGCTAGAATGAAGGCATAATTTGTGATAATGTGTCCATTTTGTGCATAACTGTGCATCATGGGATAGCGAACAATGTTTCAGGAGGAAGTTTTCCTTTTCGTCGCACCAAAAAGCCGTTTTCCATTTTCCGAGTGAAAAAACGTATGGTTTTGTGAAGCAACCACCAAATGGCTAATTCAAAATGCTACCATCACATTTTTAAAAAATACTAGACCACCTTGTATGGATAATGCCATAAAAGGGGGATCTCAAACATTTTCGTCTATCCCTGAAAAAGACAAATTCCTGCCGAATCGGCAGGAAGTGGGTCAGATATGAACTACAGGTATATGATCGGATGCTCATGATTTTTTACAAAAATCATTTTTAGGTTCAAAATATGTTGTTTCATCATAGATCCACTTCAAGTTTAGCGAGTCTCAGTCCCGAACTAAGAATCTTCATGTCCGCCCTTCGACAAAGTATAACGATGGTTTAAAACGGGCATTATAAATTCAAAAACGATCCAAACAATGCAAAACCTTCGCGTGGTGTCATATTATGTGACATAGTTAGAAGGAAAAATATCAAACTTGGTATATTGATTATGTCTCAAAAAAACCTTCACAAAATAACCTATCTCATTTGAGGTTTCTTGGCTTTCGGGTCAAATGACCAATGTTATGGCTAGAATGAAGGCATAGTTCGTGATAATGTGTCCATACTATGCATAACTGTGCATCATGGGATGGCGAACAATGTTTCAGGAGGAAGGTTTCCTTTTCGTCGCACCAAAAAGCCGTTTTCCATTTTTCGAGTGCAAAAAACGGACGGTTTTGTGAAGCAACCACCAAATGGATAATTCAAAATGCTACCATCACATTTTTCAAAAATACTAGACCACCTTACATGGATAATGTCATAACAGGGGGATCTGAAACATTTCCGTCTATCCCTGGTGAAAAAGACAAATTCCTGCCGAATCGGTAGGAAGTGGGTCAGATATGAACTACAGGTACATGATCGGATGCTCATGATTTTTTACAAAAATCATTTTTAGGTTCAAAATATGATGTTTCATCATAGATCCACTTCAAGGTTTAGCGAGTCTCAGTCCCGAGCTAAGAATCTACAAGCCCGCCCTTCGATAAAGTATAACGATGGTTTAAAACGGGCATTATAAATTCAAAAACGATCCAAACAATGCACTACCTTCGCGTGGTGTCATATTATGTGACATAGTTAGAATGAAAAATATCAAACTTGGTAAATTGATTATGTCTCAAAAAAACCTTCACAAAATGACCTATCTCGTTCGAGGTTTCTTGGCTTTCGGGTCAAATGACCAATGTTATGGCTAGAATGAAGGCATAGTTTGTGATAATGTGTCCATTTTATGCATAATTGTGCATCATGGGATGGCGAACAATGTTTCAGGAGGACGTTTTCCTTTTTGTCGCACCAAAAATCCGTTTTCCATTTTCCGAATGCAAAAAACATACGGTTTTGTGAAGCAACCACCAAATGGATAATTCAAAATGCTACCGTCACATTTTTCAAAAATACTAGACCACCTTACATGGATAATGTCATAACAGGGGGATCTCAAACATTTCCGTGGTGAAAACGACAAATTCCTGCCGAATCGGTAGGAAGTGGGTCAGATATGAACTACAGGTACATGATCGGATGCTCATGATTTTTTACAAAATTCATTTTTAGGTTCAAAATATGTTGTTTCTTCATAGATCCACTTCAAGTTTAGCGAGTCTCAGTCCCGAGCTAAGAATCTTCATGCCCGCCCTTCGACAAAGTAAAACGATGGTTTAAAACGGGCATTATAAATCCAAAAACGATCCAAACAATGCAAAACCTTCGCGTGGTGTAATATTATGTGACATAGTTAGAAGGAAAAATATCAAACTTGGTATATTGATTATGTCTCAAAAAAACCTTCACAAAATGACCTATCTCGTTCGAGGTTTCTTGGCTTTCGGGTCAAATGACCAATGTTATGGCTAGAATGAAGGCATAGTTTGTGATAATGTGTCCATTTTGTGCATAACTGTGCATCATGGGATAGCGAACAATGTTTCAGGAGGAAGTTTTCCTTTTCGTCGCACCAAAAAGCCGTTTTCCATTTTCCGAGTGAAAAAACGTACTGTTTTGTGAAGCAACCACCAAATGGCTAATTCAAAATGCTACCCTCACATTTTTCAAAAATACTATACCACCTTATATGGATAATGCCATAAAAGGGGGATATCAAACATTTCCGTCTATCCCTGAAAAAGACAAATTCCTGCCGAATCGGCAGGAAGTGGGTCAGATATGAACTACAGGTATATGATCGGATGCTCATGATTTTTTACAAAAATCATTTTTAGGTTCAAAATATGTTGTTTCATCATAGATCCACTTCATGTTTAGCGAGTCTCAGTCCCGAACTAAGAATCTTCATGTCCGCCCTTCGACAAAGTATAACGATGGTTTAAAACGGGCATTATAAATTCAAAAACGATCCAAACAATGCAAAACCTTCGCGTGGTGTCATATTATGTGACATAGTTAGAAGGAAAAATATCAAACTTGGTATATTGATTATGTCTCAAAAAAACCTTCACAAAATGACCTATCTCGTTTGCGGTTTCTTGGCTTTCGGGTCAAATGACCAATGTTATGGCTAGAATGAAGGCATAGTTTGTGATAATGTGTCCATATTGTGCATAACTGTGCATCATGGGATGGCGAACAATGTTTCAGGAGGAAGGTTTCCTTTTCGTCGCACCAAAAAGCCGTTTTCCATTTTTCGAGTGCAAAAAACGGACAGTTTTGTGAAGCAACCACCAAATGGATAATTCAAAATGCTACCATCACATTTTTCAAAAATACTAGACCACCTTACATGGATAATGTCATAACAGGGGGATCTCAAACATTTCTGTCTATCCCTGGTGAAAAAGACAAATTCCTGCCGAATCGGTAGGAAGTGGGTCAGATATGAACTACAGGTACATGATCAGATGCTCATGATTTTTTACAAAAATAATTTTTAGGTTCAAAATATGATGTTTCATCATAGATCCACTTCAGGGTTTAGCGAGTCTCAGTCCCGAGCTAAGAATCTACAAGCCCGCCCTTCGATAAAGTATAACGATGGTTTAAAACGGGCATTATAAATTCAAAAACGATCCAAACAATGCAATACCTTCGCGTGGTGTCATATTATGTGACATAGTTAGAATGAAAAATATCAAACTTGGTAAATTGATTATGTCTCAAAAAAACCTTCACAAAATGACCTATCTCGTTCGAGGTTTCTTGGCTTTCGGGTCAAATGACCAATGTTATGGCTAGAATGAAGGCATAGTTTGTGATAATGTGTCCATTTTATGCATAACTGTGCATCATGGGATGCCGAACAATGTTTCAGGAGGACGTTTTCCTTTTTGTCGCACCAAAAAGCCGTTTTCCATTTTCCGAGTGCAAATAACATATGGTTTTGTGAAGCAACCACCAAATGGATAATTCAAAATGCTACCGTCACATTTTTCAAAAATACTAGACCACCTTACATGGATAATGTCATAACAGGGGGATCTCAAACATTTTCGTGGTGAAAAAGACAAATTCCTGCCGAATCGGTAGGAAGTGGGTCAGATAGGAACTACAGGTACATGATCGGATGCTCATGATTTTTTACAAAAATCATTTTTAGGTTCAAAATATGTTCTTTCATCATAGATCCACTTCAAGTTTAGCGAGTCTCAGTCCCGAGCTAAGAATCTTCATGTCCGCCCTTCGACAAAGTTTAACGATGGTTTAAAACGGGCACTCAAAAACGATCCAAACAATGCAAAACCTTCGCGTGGTGTCATATTATGTGACATAGTTAGAAGGAAAAATATCAAACTTGGTATATTGATTATGTCTCAAAAAAACCTTCACAAAATGACCTATCTCGTTCGAGGTTTCTTGGCTTTCGGGTCAAATGACCAATGTTATGTCTAGAATGAAGGCATAGTTTGTGATAATGTGTCCATTTTGTGCATAACTGTGCATCATGGGATGGCGAACAATGTTTCAGGAGGAAGTTTTCCTTTTCGTCGCACCAAAAAGCCGTTTTCCATTTTCCGAGTGAAAAAAAGTACGGTTTTGTGAAGCAACCACCAAATGGCTAATTCAAAATGCTACCGTCACATTTTTCAAAAATACTAGACCACCTTATATGGATAATGCCATAAAAGGGGGATCTCAAACATTTCCGTCTATCCCTGAAAAAGACAAATTCCTGCCGAATCGGCAGGAAGTGGGTCAGATATGAACTACAGGTATATGATCGGATGCTCATGATTTTTTACAAAAATAATTTTTAGGTTCAAAATATGTTGTTTCATCATAGATCCACTTCAAGTTTAGCGAGTCTCAGTCCCGAACTAAGAATCTTCATGCCCGCCCTTCGACAAAGTATAACGATGGTTTAAAACGGGCATTATAAATTCAAAAACGATCCAAACAATTCAAAACCTTCGCGTGGTGTCATATTATGTGACATAGTTAGAAGGAAAAATATCAAACTTGGTATATTGATTATGTCTCAAAAAACCTTCACAAAATGACCTATCTCGTTCGAGGTTTCTTGGCTTTCGGGTCAAATGACAAATGTTATGGCTAGAATGAAGGCATAGTTTGTGATAATGTGTCCATATTGTGCATAACTGTGCATCATGGGATGGCGAACAATGTTTCAGGAGGAAGTTCTCCTTTTCGTCGCAGGAAAAAGCTGTTTTCCATTTTCTGAGTGCAAAAAACAGACGTTTTGTGAAGAAACCACCAAATGGCTAATTCAAAATGCTACCATCACATTTTTCAAAAATAGTAGACCACCTTACATGGATAATGCCATAAAATGCTCCCAGGTGTATTGATCTAGTTAGAGAAGTTACAAAGCTACAAGATGGTTTTCGAGAGCAGGGACACCACTACGGCCAGTTTCAGGGAGATGCCGACGGAGCCTAGTCCTCCGGCATCTCCAAGAAACTGGTCATAGAGGCACTCCCTAATATATGACCGCGCGCGTTTGGAGATCAGATCTTAATGGTAAGTACGAATCGGGACAACTTCTTCTCATAGTCCCGGTCCATCCACAAAACATGAGTAACACTCAAGACATGTATTAATATTAAAAACATGAACTAGAGTTACATAATATGAGCATGAACTTCTTGGCATATGTCCTTCCTTATGATCGCTTCAGACGTAACCATGGAGCATCTTCTTTACTTGACGGAATGCTTGGGTCAGTTTTCACTGTGAAGGGCGGAATTTCATCAAACTTATTATAATCTTCTGACATGTCTGTCTTGTCCTCGATTCCCATGATGTTTCTTTTTCCTGAAAGAATTATGTGACGCTTTGACTCATCATATGATGTATTCGTTTGCATATTTTTTCTTTTTTTTGGTCTGGAGGACATGTCCTTCACATAGAAAACCTGAGCCACATCATTGGCTAGGACGAATGGTTCGTCTAAGTTCTTGTCTACCTTCATAAGATTGTTGAGATCCACCGTTGTCATTCCGTACTGCTTGTCTACCTCAACCCCTCCTCCTGTTAGCTTGACCGATTTGCATCGAAACAAGGGGACCTTAAAATTAGGTCCATAGTCAAGTTCCCATATCTCCTCTATGAACCCATAATACGTGGTCTTTTGCCCATTGTCTTCTGCTGCATCGAAGCGGACACCACTGTTTTGGTTGGTGCTCTTTTTATCTTGGCCTATCGTGTAAAATGTATTCCCATTTATCTCGTACCCTTGGAAAGTACATACAGTGGAAGATGGTGTCCTGGCCAACAAGTACAGCTGATCCCCAACAGTGGTGTTATTCGTGAGAAGTCTTTGCAGCCAGCCGCCAAAACTCGCCATGTGTTCACTTATAATCCATTCATCAGACTGTCCCGGGTGTTTGAGGCGTATTAAATTCTTGTGTTCATTGATATACGGGGCAACCAAGATAGATCTTTGTAAAACCGTGTAGTGTGCTTGATTGAGAGAATGCCCGTCCCTACATATCATTGCTTTACATCCTAGGGTGCCTTTTCCATGCAGTCTCCCCTCATGTCGTGATTCTGGAACACCAATCGCCTTAAGGTCAGGAATAAAATCAACACAGAACTCAATGACCTCCTCTGTTACATAGCCCTTGGAGATGCTTCCTTCTGGCCTAGCACGGTTATGAACATATTTCTTTAAGACTCCCATGTACCTCTCAAAGGGGAACATATTGTGTAGAAATACAGGACCGAGAATGGCAATATCTTCTACTAGGTGAACCAGGAGATACGTCATAATATTGAAGAAGGATGGTGGGAACACCAACTCAAAGCTGACAAGACATTGGGCCACATCTGTTTGTAACCCTGGTAGGCTTTCTGGATCGATTACCTTCTGATATATTGCATTGAGGAATGCACATAGCTTCACAATGGGCACTCGAACATTTTCAGGTAGAAGCCCCCTCAATGCAATCGGAAGCAATTGTGTCATAATCACGTGGCAGTCATGAGACTTCAGGTTTTGGAATTTTTTCTCTGCCATATTTATTATTCCCTTTATATTCGACGAGAAGCCAGACGGGACCTTGATACTGCTCAGACATTCAAAAAAGATTTCCTTCTCTGCTTTGGTAAGAGCGTAGCTGGAAGGAGTTAAGTGGCATCGTTTACCCTTCTCGTTCTCAGGATGCATAGGCTCTTCAGGGGCTTTCAGACGTTGCTGGTCCTGCCGTGCTTCCGGTGTATCTTTTGTCTTCCCATACACTCCTAGAAAGCATAGCAGGTTCACGCAAACATTCTTCGTCACGTGCATCATGTCGATTGAAGAGAGGACCTCTAAGACTTTCCAATAGGGTAGGTCCCAAAATATAGATTGATTCTTCCACATGGGCGCATGTCCGGCATCGTCATTCGGAACAGATAGACTTCCAGGACCTTTTGCAAAGATTACTTCTAGGTCCTTGACCATACCAAATACCTCCTCACTGGTACGGAGGACAGGCTTCCTCCGGGGTTCTGCCAGACGTTTGAAATGCTTGCCTATCTTTCTTACTGGATGCAGGTTCAGAAGAAATCGGCGATAGGTACACAACCTTCTTACATTTATCCAAATATACACTTTCAGTATCATCTAAACAGTGTGTGCATGCATTGTATCCCTTGTCTGTCTGCCCTGAAATGTTACTAAGAGCAGGCCAATCATTGATGGTTACGAAAAGCAATGCTCGTAGGTCAAATGGCTACCCTTTGTGCTCATCCCACATACGTACACCTGGTTTGGCCCACAGCTATAAAAGTTCTTCAACTAATGGCCTTAGGTACACATCAATGTCATTGCCGGGTTGCCTCGGGCCTTGGATGAGCATTGGCATCATAATGAACTTCCTCTTCATACACAACCAAGGAGGAAGGTTATAGATACATAGGGTCACAGGCCAGGTGCTGTGACTGCAGCTCTGCTCACCAAAAGGATTCATGCCGTCTGTACTTAGACCAAACCTTAAGTTCCTTGTGTCACGTGCGAAGTCCGGGTACTCTCGCTCGACTTTTCTCCACTGTGACCCATCAGTGGGGTGTCTCAACATCGCGTCTTTCTTACGGTCTTCCATGTGCCATCGCAATAACTTGGCATGCTCTTTATTTCTGAAGAGACGTTTTAACCGTGGTATTATAGGAGCATACCACATAACCTTGGCGGGAACCTTCTTCCTAGGGGCCTCGCCCTCAACATCACGAGGATCGTCTCGTCTGATCTTATACCGCAGTGCAGTGCATACCGGGCATGCATCCAAATTCTCGTACTTCTCACCGCGGTAGAGGATGCAGTCATTAATGCAGGCATGCATCTTCTGCACGTTTAATCCTAGAGGGCAGACAACCTTCTTTGCTTGGTATGTACTGTCGGGCAACTCATTATTTCTTGGAAGAAGATTCTTCATTTTTACCAACAACTTTGAAAATGCGCTGTTAGTCACACCATTCTCTGCCTTCCATTGCAGCAAATCCAGTGTGGCACCTAGCTTTTTGTGGCCATCTTCGCAAGTTGGATACAACAATGTTTTGTGATCCTTTAACATCTGCTCTAGCTTCTCCTTCTCCTTTTCAGTTTCACATTCTTCCTTTGCATCAGTAATGGCCCGACCAAGATCGTCATCAGCGGGCCCATTTGCTCCCTCTTGATCTTCATTATCTACCCCCGTTGCATTATCATCATATTCAAGATACATATTATGATAGTTGTCATCATCCTCTTCTTCTTAGTTGTCTTCCATCACAACCCCTTTTTCTCCGTGCTTGGTCCAACAATTATAGCTGGGCATGAAACCGGATCGAAGCAGGTGGGCGTGAATCGTTCTGGTATTTGAGTAGTCTTTCTTGTTCTGACAGTGAACACATGGACAACACATAAAACCATTGTGACCACGGTTTGCATTAGCCACAACGATGAAATTTTGGAGGCACGTAATGTACTCGGAAGTGCGGCGGTCACCGTACATCCATTGCCGGTTCATCTGCATTAAAATGTAGTATATATCAAAAAATAATAGGGAGATGACCATTTATATATATAGTACATCAATGACACATGAAAGGATAGTTGCCGACCTCGACCGAGACGGAAAGAGCAACAAGAAAGTTTATTTTGAGCTCTCGGGCATTTCACCGAACACCTCTTGTGCATATGAACAAAAAAACTAGCACTCTTCACACCCTCTTGCTAGGCTCCAAAATGTGAAAGAATGGAAGAGTGGGGTGTGTGTGGGCTGGGGTGGTGTCTTATATAGCCCTCCCCCCCTTTAACACCGGTTCATGCCACAAACCGGTGTTAAAGGGGGGGCTTCGTGGCAATGAACCGGTGTTAAAAGGGGGGCTCCTTTTTTGCCGCATGGGCCACGTTGGTACGGCCCCCCCTTTAACACCTGTTCGTAGAAGAACCGGTGTTAAAGCCCTTTTTCGGGATCAACAAAAGACCTCGTTTCCACTAGTGGTACCGCTCGTCTATGTCAGCCCCGGAAGCTCGATCACTGACGAGGCCTAACCCGAGTGAGGCCGTCCAGCAGGTCTTCGGAGCCGAGCCGCCTTTGGAGGGTCGGGCAGCACACAACCGCGAAGCGACTACGGTGGCACAGTAGAGGGAGAGGATGTCCCTCTCCCGCCTTCAACGCAGGACCACTGGGGCGGCTGCCGCCAGGCGAAGGAGGCGGCGTTGGCCTGGATGGGGCTGGGCCACCGTGTCGGCGGCGCCCAGGAGGACGGTCCAGCTCCCATGTAGTTGTAAGCTAGTAAGGTTTAATTTTTGGAGTTATTGTTGTTTCATTTCCCATGTACCGGGTTCCCAGCAACTATGAGTGAAACTTTATTCCTATGACTACTGGACCCGTGAGAGGACAAGCACAGACACGTGAGCCGTCCTCTGCCTGCAAACGCGTCCTTAACTTGGGCCATGGATGCGCCGAAACAGACCGCTCCGCAGGTCCGGATCCGTTTGCCGGTGGCCGTTGGGACGTGGCATCATCCGGAATAGGTTCTGACCCGTCCGGTCCATTTGCGGGGGTCTTTGGATTTGACCTAAGTGAAGGAGAGCCATGCGAGGATCCAAGCCTCTGCAGGAGCCAAGCTCTCCACGACACATGGGGCCATGTCCGTGCGAGCTCAACTCTCCCAGGTATGGCCCTATGCAGGCCCTTGGTGTCTAATTGTCGGCCTTCAAATGATGCAACTACGGCTCACAATCATCATTACGTGCACAATCCCTTGCTATCTGACCATGCCAGTGACCCCTCAACATGACACTAGGTGAGCTGTCCTCCTAGCCTAACGTATACATGCGCGTATAAGCACATGAAGCCTCCCCCAGGGATGTCGGAGCTGCATGTTGCAGCTCCTTCGTCTACCTCTCAACCTCCCAATCTCCCTTCTTTGTCTCTCATGAACACACACACCTCACCCAAGGAGAAAACTAGCTTTGCCTTTTTTCTTCCGTAAGTACACATGCCCTACATTTTTCCTCTTACTCGTTAATCAAACAAACAATGTACAATGTCTTAAATAGGCAGCACACACAGGTTAACCCCATGCCCTGCACTCACGCACACCACCCCGCCACTAACGCAAACACTAACCCACTAACTAATCCTGACTAGTTCCTCCTATAATCACTCTAGGAATAATACGACTAGGCCTAGCATGCACATGCATCTAACTCATTACTAATATGCAGCTAGCGGATTAACAACTCAAATGCAAAGATATCAAGATTAGTGCTAACTAAGGGATAGGCCGATTATGTGTGGCTTTGTGCAACTCCTCATGTCATCGGAAGAATTCATACGTGCTGCAGGTCTTTGTGCTATGTTCCCGCGTAGTACATAGAGCTATTGGGCGCACCGGACGAGAAAACGCTCCCAGCCCCATGCCTAAAGGCTCTTTCCTCCCGTCACGGTCCAGTAGAGTGTTCAGCGTCCACCAGGCCGTTCCTGTACCACTAGGCATATTTTGGGCACACTAGACACAACCCGCGAACCACGCCACATAGGAAACAAACAGCCAGGCACCACATGCTAGCGACCTACCCCATTCTCCCCTCCACATCGCATTTCCCCTTTCTCAAGGCCCATCCCACCATTCCAAATCGCAGTCGCCGCCCATTTCTCTACCGGTAGTTTTGTTGTGCCTACATCCACCCACCGAACCCCATCTTTCCTCTATGTTATATTGTGATCCAAATTCAAGTATTGGTGCACTCAAGAAAGGCTAACTTCGGACGAAGCGGAGGGAGACCCGTCGCCGGGAGGCTTGGGTATGGATTGTTGCCACCGTCTATATATACATCCTGTAAGCCACCGGCTAGGGTTTATCGCTTCTTTGATAACCCACGGCGTCTGTAAACACCCACCGAAAATAGTGAAGAGTTTGTTGGCTGGCGCCCGTGGTTTTTCCCCCTTCGTGTTGGAGGGGTTTTCCACGTTAAATCTCGTGTCTCTCTGTCGTGTTTACTTATCGTTCTTCGTTATTTTGCATCTCGTATTATAACACTCTACCATCGCTTCGGTCGCTGCCAGCATTGGTCTAATCGGGCATAGAACACGGTGGCAGCCTCATGCTCCCGCCTTGCAAGCAAGGTGTGTTCGGCCATTTGCCAATGTTAACTTCATTTTTATAATTCTTGTCTCTCTCGTCTCCATTCAGTTGATTGACGATTTCGTAGGTTGATTCATAGACATGAACATGGATGATGAGTTAACGATCCATGCATTGATGGATGAAGAAGCTATTGCCGACACCGATAAACACAAGAACATGCCGATCCTAGCTTGTCTTCTGCAATTATAAGACGATGAGCTAAACAAGGCAGGTCCACGGGGTGGAGGTTCAAATGTTCCGTGTAAATATGATTCGATTTTTTATTTGCTAAAATTTAGTTACTAGAACTAATAGGTGTCAATATTTATTATTTCCAAAAAATATATTTATTTATAAGATCTCACATAAAACAAGGAAAGATTGCGTACTCCCTCCATTCAAATGAATAAGACGCGTAAATTTAGTCAAATTCAATACAATCTAAGTTTGGCAAATGTTTTAGACACATGTGAACACTTAAGATATAAAATCAATATCAATAGATTCACAATAAAATATACTTTTATAATGTATACTAGACCCCTCGTTGTGCCTCCCGAGGCTCGGCTGTAAAAGAGAATGATGATTATTGCTGAGCAGATCCATGGGCAAAGAATTGTACATATCATCGCGGACATGTCAGCTAAATTGGCATGTACCAGTATTAATTTTGAGCTTTGGTTACATGTGGTCTATAAGCTGAGATTGAAACTACTCCAAGTTGTCGAGGTGGGACTAAACATATAATAGATGAAACAAGTACAAGAAAAATGTTGTGGGCTGAAGATCTTGTATCTGCCAAGTTGTGGATATCGAACACATAAAGTCACATAGTTTTTTCCAAAAGCACATCCTTCCTGTACATGTGTGCGCTACGGTCCCAGTATTCAACATATTTTTAGGCAGATCGTGATCGTTTGACGACATGGTCACACTCTCGTTGCTACATGAACAGGTGGAGAATAGTCATGCATCCAAACTTACCACTAAGTAGATCTCGAAGTTATCAAGATAGGACTAAACACGCGACGGGTCATATAGGGGCAAGGCAAATCCAATCAAGTATGATCAACATACTCTTCAAGTCCTAGTTGTAAGCGGAAAATCTTGTATCGCCCAAGTCATGAATATTATACTAACTGAACCAAGGTATGCTGGTAGGTCAGCGTCGGAGACTCTAACTCGCGTACTTCACATGCAGGCGTGGCATTCGCATGTGATGAATACATTTCGCTCGAGCGTTCGTCGTCTAATGTACATGACAAACAACAGGAAGACATGCTACATGAGACACCAGAGTTCAGAGAAATGGCAAACATGTACTCTCAGGTGACTCTTGAAATCAGTAACACGGAAAACAATGCGATGCAAAATAAAAGGAAGACATAATTTTCCATGTATCATTATTTTGAAAACATGAACAAAAAAGAAGTTTGCAGAATTAAAGGTGCATACACCTTTATATAGTACAGTTCCGAACAAACTAAATTAACCTACACAATGTTAGACGGTGCTATGATTGTTGACTCTAAAAGTCTACTCTTCATAGTCTCGATGTCCCTAAGGATGGCGAGGAGCATCCTCTTATTCTCCTTCACATCTCCGAGGATAGCGTCGACATTGTAATTAAACCTGTGGAGGGAAATGATGATGGCTTCGTCGGTCATCACTCGTCCTGCCAGGACCTTTATTCGGTTCATATGTGCAAGGCCAGGATGTTTTCCTCCTTTTGCTCGCCTGAGAATCGAGAGGAGTCGGCGAGCAGAGAACATAGTTGGTCGGAATTCGTCCAATAGAAAAATCTGAACAACACAAAAAAGAAAGCAAAAAACTAATGTAAGAAGATTTCGTTAAAAATAATCTTATCACAAAACAGTCACTATAGAAAAGATATAAGGCGCCGCCGGCCAGCCGGCTACGCCGACGGCCAAAGGTCAGGGCCGTCGGCGTAGCTGCCTTCTCTGGCCAGCCGACCAGCCCGGCCGTCAACGTAGATGACGGTGCCGAGGGTAGCCCTAGGCGTAGTGTGGCCGTCGGCGTAGTAGCGACGTCTGTGCCAACGGTGGCCCTCGGCGTAAATATAGCCCTCGGTGTAGCCCCAGTTTAGACACGACGACAAAAACGGTGTTAAACGCCATCGGCACAGCTCTTTAAAAAATTTTGTTTGGTCTGTGCCGACGGCCAGGCTGTAGGCATAGGCCTCCAGATTTTTATCCTTTTTCATTTTTTTTTGAAAAATCATAACTAAATCATTCTAATTTAGAAAAATACAAATAATATATCAAAATTTGCAGAAAATAAAATATATCTATCTACACTCAAATATTACACATTTATAAAAAAATTAAGTAAAATATAAAACATTATATATAGTTTAAAACGGGCATTATAAATTCAAAAACGATCTAAACAATGTGAAACCTTCGCGTTGTGTCATATTATGTGACATAGTTAGAAGGAAAAATATCAAACTTGGTATATTGATTATGTCTCAAAAAAACCTTCATAAAATGACCTATCTCATTCGAGGTTTCTTGGCTTTCGGGTCAAATAACCAATGTTATGGCTAGAATGAAGGCATAGTTTGTGATACTATGTCGATATTGTGCATAACTGTGCATCATGTGATGGCGAACAATATTTCAGGAGGAGGTTTTCCTTTTCTTCGCACCAAAAAGCCGTTTTCCATTTTCCGAGTGCAAAAAACGGACGGTTTTATGAAGCAACCACCAAATGGCTAATTCAAAATGCTACCGTCACATTTTTCAAAAATACTAGACCATCTTACATGTATAATTTCATAACAGGGGGATCTCAAACATTTCCGTCTATCCCTGGTGAAAAAGACAAATTCCTGCCGAATCGGTAGGAAGTGGGTCAGATATGAACTACAGGTACATGATCGGATGCTCATGATTTTTTAAAAAAATCATTTTTAGGTTCAAAATATATTGTTTCATCATAGATCTATTTCAAGTTTAGCGAGTCTCAGCCCCGAGCTAACAATCTTCATGCCCGCCCTTCGACAAAGTATAATGATGGTTTAAAACGGGCATTATAAATTGAAAAACGATCCAAACAATGTGAAACCTTCGCGTGGTATCATATTATGTGACATAGTTAGAAGGAAAAATATCAAACTTGGTATATTGATTATGTCTCAAAAAAAACCTTCACTAAATGACTTATCTCGTTCGAGGTTTCTTGGCTTTTGGGTCAAATGACAAATGTTATGGCTAGAATGAAGGCATAGTTTGTGATAATGTATCGATATTGTGCATAAATGTGCATCATGTGATGGCGAACAATGTTTCAGGAGGAAGTTTTCCTTTTCGTCGCACCAAAAAACCGTTTTCCATTTTTTGAGTGCAAAAAACGGACGGTTTTGTGAAGCAACCACCAAATGGCTAATTCAAAATGCTACCGTCACATTTTTCAAAAATACTAGACCACCTTACATGGATAATGTCATAACAGGGGGATCTCAAACATTTCCGTCTATCCCTGGTGAAAAAGACAAATTCCTGTCGAATCGGTAGGAAGTGGGTCAGATATGAACTGCAGGTACATGATCGGATGCTCATGATTTTTTACAAAAATCATTTTTAGGTTCAAAATATTTTGTTTCATAATAGATCCACTTCAAGTTTAGCGAGTCTCAGTCCCGAGCTAAGAATCTTCATGTCCGCCCTTCGACAAAGTATAACGATGGTTTAAAACGGACATTATAAATTTAAAAACGATCCAAACAATGCAAAACCTTCGTGTGGTGTCATATTATGTGACATAGTTAGAAGGAAAAATATCAAACTTGGTATACTGATTATGTCTCAAAAAATCCTTCACAAAATGACCTATCTCGTTCGAGGTTTCTTGGCTTTCGGGTCAAATGACCAATGTTATGGATAGAATGAAGGCATAGTTTGTGATAATGTGTCCATATTGTGCATAACTGTGCATCATGGGATGGCGATCAATGTTTCAGGAGGAAGTTTTCCTTTTCGTCGCACCAAAAAGCCGTTTTCCATTTTCCGAGTGCAAAAAACGGACGGTTTTGTGAAGCAACCACCAAATGGATAATTCAAAATGCTACCGTCACATTTTTCAAAAATACTAGACCACCTTACATGGATAATGTCATAACAGGGGGATCTCAAACATTGCCGTATATCCCTGGTGAAAAAGACAAATTCCTGCCGAATCGGTAGGAAGTGGGTCAGATATGAACTACAGGTACATGATCGGATGCTCATGATTTTTTACAAAAATCATTTTTAGGTTCAAAATATGTTGTTTCATAATAGATCCACTTCAAGTTTAGCGAGTCTCAGTCCCGAGCTAAGAATCTTCATGTCCGCCCTTCGACAAAGTATAACGATGGTTTAAAACGGACATTATAAATTCAAAAACGATCCAAACAATGCAAAACCTTCGTGTGGTGTCATATTATGTGACATAGTTAGAAGGAAAAATATCAAACTTGGTATATTGATTATGTCTCAAAAAATCCTTCACAAAATGACCTATCTCGTTCGAGGTTTCTTGGCTTTCAGGTCAAATGACCAATGTTATGGATAGAATGAAGGCATAGTTTGTGATAATGTGTCCATATTGTGCATAACTGTGCATCATGGGATGGCGATCAATGTTTCAGGAGGAAGTTTTCCTTTTCGTCGCACCAAAAAGCCGTTTTCCATTTTCCGAGTGCAAAAAAACGGACGGTTTTGTGAAGCAACCACCAAATGGATAATTCAAAATGCTACCGTCACATTTTTCAAAAAATACTAGACCACCTTACATGGATAATGTCATAACAGGGGGATCTCAAACATTTCCGTCTATCCCTGGTGAAAAAGACAAATTCCTGCCGAATCGGTAGGAAGTGGGTCAGATATGAACTACAGGTACATGATCGGATGCTCATGATTTTTTACAAAAATCATTTTTAGGTTCAAAATATGTTGTTTCATCATAGATCCACTTCAAGTTTAGCGAGTCTCAGTCCCGAGCTAAGAATCTTCATGCCCGCCCTTCGATAAATTATAACGATGGTTTAAAACGGGCATTATAAATTCAAAAACGATCCAAACAATGCAAAACCTTCGCGCGGTGTCATATTATGTGACATAGTTAGAAGGAAAAATATCAAACTTGGTATATTGATTATATCTCAAAAAAACCTTCACAAAATGACCTATCTCGTTCGAGGTTTCTTGGCTTTCGGGTCAAATGACAAATGTTATGGCTAGAATGAAGGCATAGTTTGTGATAATGTGTCCATATTGTGCATAACTGTGCATCATGGGATGGCGAACAATGTTTTAGGAGGAAGTTCTCCTTTTCGTCGCACCAAAAAGCTGTTTTCCATTTTCTGAGTGCAAAAAACAGATGTTTTGTGAAGAAACCACCAAATGGCTAATTCAAAATGCTACCGTCACATTTTTCAAAAATAGTAGACCACCTTACATGGATAATGTCATAACAGGGGGATCTCAAACATTTCCGTCTATCCCTGGTGAAAAAGACAAATTCCTGTCGAATCAGGTACATGATCGGATGCTCATGATTTTTTACAAAAATCATTTTTAGGTTCAAAATATGTTGTTTAATCATAGATCCACTTCAAGTTTAGCGAGTCTCAGTCCCGAGCTAAGAATCTTCATGTCCGCCCTTCGACAAAGTATAACGATGGTTTAAAACGGGCATTATAAATTCAAAAACGATCCAAACAATGCAAAACCTTCGCGTGGTGTAATATTATGTGACATAGTTAGAAGGAAAAATATCAAACTTGGTATATTGATTATGTCTCAAAAAAACCTTCACAAAATCACTACTAGGAAAATGGTCGTCTGTGGCGCACCTGAAAGGCCCATCCGTGGCGCACCTGTAGTGCGCCACGGGCCTTGTGCTACGGCTATCTCTCAGCCGTGGCGCACTGCCTAGTGCGCCACGGTTGTGTAGAGATAGGCGTAGCGCACCTCCTGGTGCGCTACAGAAGTTTGGAGTGGTGCGCTACCACTTGGACCTTCTGTGGCGCACTACCTAGTGCGCCACTAAACATCCATGGTGCGCTTTAGGTGTAGTGCGCCACAGAAGGTAGACCATGTGCGCCACAGATGTATTTTTTGTTTTTTTTTAATTTCCAAGCCAGATTCTATGCAGTACAGATTATATACAATATTACAGCAGATATACACACAGATACAAGATATACAATTATATATATAAATACTCAATATGAAAAACAAGATTGAAACAAATACATATAGATAAGTCTCATACATGAATACATAGTCCAAGTTACATTGTTTTGATCATTTGATGACATGCGAATACATGTGTCGATCGAACAAGTTAGAGCTCGGAAGCTCGCCTAGACATCTAAACTAGCTAGCTAGACACAAACGCGGGATAAATAACCAAAGAAGATAAGCATGATCACCGCCGCGACGAAGGTGTAGGTCTTCATCCGGTTCCTTGTCCTAAATCCCGCTAGATAGCGCGTGTATCTATCTTCCGCCTCCGCCATAGTGTTGTACCCTTTGTAGCTATTGTCGCTGAAACGGTGCACCTGTCTCCGGCAGTGTTCCCAGTCATCGTAGACTCCGGGAACCCGTCCCTTGTACACGACGTACCACGTCATCTACAAGTTGACAATAATAACTAACCGGTGATTGAAAAAACATGTATAATTAAAGTCGCATATGAAGATACACTTATAGAAAGTACTCTTAAATCAAAAAGAGAAAACTCAAAAAGCATGCCTCATATATAACTAGGTTGTTGGACACAGGAATATGCTTATGACGGGACCGTTAGCCAAGTAGGATGCACAATTCCTGGACTTGTGCATATCACAAGGCTAACAATCCCGTCATAGCACATTCACATATATATTGTGCCACGACATTTCAATCATCGGCATATTCTCCAAAAAGACAAAAATAACTCGAAAAGCATGCCTCATATATAACTAGCTAGGTCGTTGGACACAGGAATATGCTTATGACGGGACTGTTAGCCAAGTAGGATGCACAATTCATGGACTTGTGCATATCACAAGGCTAACAATCCCGTCATAGCACATTCACATATATATTGTGCCACGACATTTCAATCATCGGCATATTCTCGAAAAAGACAAAAATAACTCGAAAAGAATGCCTCATATATAACTAGCTAGGTCGTTGGACACAGGAATATGCTTATGATGGGACTGTTAGCCAAGTAGGATGCACAATTCCTGGACTTGTGCATATCACAAGGCTAACAATCCCGTCATAGCACATTCACATATATATTGTGCCACGACATTTCAATCATCGGCATATTCTCGAAAAAGACAAAAATAACTCGAAAAGAATGCCTCATATATAACTAGCTAGGTCGTTGGACACAGGAATATGCTTATGATGGGACTGTTAGCCAAGTAGGATGCACAATTCCTGGACTTGTGCATATCACAAGGCTAACAATCCCGTCATAGCACATTCACATATATATTGTGCCACGACATTTCAATCATCGGCATATTCTCGAAAAAGACAAAAATAACTCACACTTGTCGTCCGAGAACCAAAGAGTAAGCAAAAAAACCAAGCATTGATTGATATATAATAATAATAAGCAAATAAGTAAGCGGTGATTCATAAACCTAATAAGATAAGTACACTTGTCGTCCACACACACACAAAGGTCATCTATAGTTTGCAACTACAACTAGGCCAACATCAAGCCTTCTGGCTCGGCTTAGGGAACGGGAGGACGCCCTGCCTCGTCATGAACTTCCTATAGTCACCCTGCATCTCTAGGCGATCTTCTATGTCACGGTTATTCGGGATATTTCCTCCGTAGAAGATCCCCCCCGAAGTCATGACATCACGAAAGATGATTGCCCCAAACTGCTCCTGGATGCGATACATCTCTTGTCTAATATCCGAATCATTGATCTTGGCCTTTGCTTCGGCCCACTGTTTGAGATGATCTGGCAGCGTAGAATTCTGCTGGTCAAGTAGGAACGCCCTCATGTGATGGAGTGCGTAGTAGGCTTCCTTCTTACTGTTTTCCGGCTGCTTCACGCAGGGGAACTCTGTTACGTGGTTGAAGACGTGCCTGCCGAACTTGACCTTCTTATGCACGAAGCTGGTGCCTTCCGTCGAGGCAAAGCCAGTAAGAGCATCATCCAGAACTTCCTTGATCTTGTCGTAGTTTTTCTTCTTTTCTAGACTCCCCGAGTCGAAATACGTGGCGTGGGAATGCTTCGGCGATAAGGAGATGAGCGTGCAGTGTTCATCTCTGCGCAAAAAATTCAAATGGAATGTGTTGAAAAAAGAATGATGATGATCTAATAAAGCCAATCGACGGTGGCGACTGAATAACGACTTACTCGGGAAAGTAAGGCACGAGAATGTATTCCTTTGTCTTGTTCGCCACGAAGATTCTTTTTAGGTACGAGGCCACGATACGTCGTTCGGCGGGGGAACCCAAGCAGCTGTCACGCATGTAGTAGGGGTCCACTATAGCGATGCCCGGTGTGTTCTCTCTAATGATCTGCGTGGCCAAGCTGAGAGAAAAGAGACGGACCATGGTATAGTGCAGCGGGTATAGGTGGAACATATTGAAGATGTCCTCGAACCGCAGGAAGAACAGATCCGCGGGGGCAGTGTCGACGAAGCCCAAGCCTGGTGGCACCTTAACCACTAATACCGGGTGCGAGGGATCTTTCTCCGATAGAAGGCGTCTCTATCGTCAGCACGCCGTCATGCACACTCTGTAGTTCCGAACCCCTGATGGGCTCCAAAGGGTGATCGCCGCCACTTGCCCACCGTACCCTTTGACGACAAGGGCGGGCTCCAAAGGAACCCCTGATGGGCTCACTTCGGTAATTTCCTCCCTGACCGTGCCGACCGTGTTCGGGCGCCGGTCCTTCGGCTTCTTCTTCTTAGGAGGGTTGCTACCACTCCCTGTGCCCTCGCCGCCATCAGTGGTTTCATCGTCCGCCGTTCCTTCGGCTTCTTCCTCCGTGTCTTCCATCTCATCATCCTCGCTCTCCGAAGGATGGTATTCTTCATCGTCTTCTAGACGCTGGGCTGCCTCCCAGAATGTCAATTGTTTATTCGGAGGTCTGAGTTCTCCTTCAGCACTGATGCGCTTAGAACATCCAGCCTCGTCGTTGTCACACATCTTTGCACTAATAAAAAACAACTAATTGGTTAAATGCACGGAAAAATCCGGCATGACCTTTGCTAATTTTCTTAAACTAGGAGTGCCCGATTTCTGCCGAAACGGAAGTTAATCAACATTCCGGCAAAAATCGGGACTCATTTCATACAAGAACCTGCATACACGACATAATAAAGTTCTTCATATACAAGCACAAGCACAATTTCTAGTTCTACAATTATATTACCACAGATCAGTACTACTAGACCATCTCCAGCAAGCAAACCAGTACTAAAACCATCACCAGGATCAGTACTAACACCATACAACATAACTAGGATTTCAGCATGAGCATTTCATCAGTATATACATCATAACTAGGATTTCAGCAGGAGCATTTCATCATTATATACACATTGTTTCATCATAACTAGCATTGCAGTAACAATATAAGATGCACTGCATCCCAGTGGCAGTGCTTGACAATGTCTCTGTTTGGTAGAGTCTTGACACTCTGTTAGGTGGAGGAGTAGTAGTACTGGTACTCTGGTAGGGTTACTAGGGTCTGTAGTATATATTGTTCAGGTGTTTGTTTAGGAGATGTTAGCTGGCTGGAACAGGACACTTGAACAAAATAAGGGGCTTGCAAAAGAAAGTACCAGCTCAACATCAACACCATAACATGTCTCTATCAGCTGTTCAGAAGCAGCTGGCTCTGCATAAGATTAACAACTGGAGCCATCACTTGAACAAATGGAGCCATCACTTAAACAAATGGAGCCATCAGCATCAGATTAACAACTCATTTGACAGCAAACTTTATTTATACAAGGGAGACCTCTGGCTCTGCATACATGGCGAGGATGCCATATTCCAAGATGACATGTGATGTTGTTTATTGGATTGATTGATGCTCACATGGAGACAGAATATTGGAGTTCTTAATATGAAAGTGCCAACATGCTCAACTCATTTATCCAGTCCATTTCAAGCCAAAAATAGAAGCTACAGGAAAACTACTGCACTGGTTTAACTAGCCCATTTCAAGCCAAAAATAGAAGTGACATGATTGACTGATTTATTAACAGAACATGGAGAGGTCCAGTGTAGTGAAATTGTGGTACCCTAACCCATTTTTGTCTAACATTCTGCAAGCACTAGCACATTTTTGTCTAACATTCTGCAAACACCAAAGTACAATAGCCTAACCCTAACCAGATGCAATGGATTCAGGAAGAAAATAGCCTAACCCTAACCAGATGCAAACACCAAAGTACAATAGCCTAACCCTAACCCTCTGAGGAGAGAGAGGGGGAGAAGGATAGAGGGGAGGGGCAGAGCTCACCTCTGAGATTGCTCGAGGAGAGAGGGGGAGATGACGACGACGAGGGCTGGCGGACGACTCTGCAGGAACCTCCTCCTCCTGGCGCGGGCAAGGCGGCCTCCTCCTCCTCCTAGCGTGGAGGCCTCCTCCTCCTAGCGTGGCGTGGCGGCCTCCTCCTCCTCTTGGCGTGGCGTGGCGGCCTCCTCCTGGCGTGGCGGCGGCGGCCTCCTCCTGGCGTGGCGTGGCGGCCTCCTCCTCCTGGCGTGGCGTGGCGGCCTCCTCCTCCTGGCGTGGCGTGGAGGCCTCCTCCTCCTCTTGGCGTGGCGTGGCGGCCTCCTCCTGGCGTGGCGGCGGCGGCGCCTCGATGCGGGGATGGGGATGGGGATGGACGATGTGTCTGATAAGGACGACGATGGGAGGGCTGGCTCACGCGCGCAGTTGACTAGTCCAACCCACACACGCGTAGCGCACCCTGGCCAAGTGCGCTACGGATAACCGTAGCGCACTTGGCCAGGGTGCGCTACGCGTGTGTGGGTTGGACTATCAGATAAGCACTTGGCCGTCCCACTAGTTAACACTAGTACTGTCTTACCCCACTGGTTCTGCCCTTAGCTCTATTCTAAACGATGAGCACCCAGGTTCGAATCCTGGTGCTCCACTTTTTTATTTTTACTTTAAAAATACTTTAAAATGTTCTAAAAAATACTTTAAAATGTTCCAAAAGTGGTGATACATGCCATACAAATTTTGTTTTGTTTTTAAAATACTTTTAAATATTCCAAAAATGCCCAAAAGTGGTGATATATGCCATAGAAGTTTTATTTTGATTTTAAAATACTTTTAAATATTCCAAAAATGCCCAAAAGTAATAATATTCCAAAAATGCCCAAAAATATGATTTAAAGTATAACTAAATTTCATAATACTTTGTTCATGAATATTACAATCTTTTTTGACCAGGCGTTTACAATATTTTTTGAGCTAGCGTTTTACAATCTTTTTTCCCTTCTTTGTCGCGGTTGAATAATTTAGCCCCGGCACTTTAATGTTTCTTCTTTCGAACGGGCTACCTTTTTTGGGTAGGGTTGTAATTTTTCTTCTTGTGATGTATGTTGCTGCATCGTAGTCGTCGTCATCTTCAATCTTTGGATCGCCGTACTGGTCGAAGTCTTGCTCGTTGGCGACTCCATCCATTCTGATGATGTTTCTTTTTCCTCTCCTCACGACAACACGGCTAGGCTTTGTCGGGTCGGTAATGAAAAAACATTGGTCCACTTTGGTAGCCAGTACCCACGGTTCATTTTTCGCGGCCACGTTTGCACCGGTGGCCTTGGATTTGGCTGCTTCGGGTATAACCATGGTTGTGAAATATCGGTCTTCTCTTTCGACGCTCTTTGCCCATCTGACACGGAACATCGGCACCTTTTCTCCACAGTAGTCGAGCTCCCAGATCTCCTCGATTCTTCCGTAGAATCTTTCCTTCACGTTGTCATCGGTGTAGAATTCCGACGTTACGCCTGAGTTCTGATAATCACCCTTGTTGTCCTTTTCCTCCGTGTAGAATGTGTAGCCGTTGATATCATACGCCTGATAGGTCACCAGGTTTTGCATCGGTCCCTGCGACAAGGTGAATATGATCTTTTCCGTGTCAGAAGAATGCGAGCGCGGGGGATTATCAAGGAGCGTCTGCCTAAACCAACGCGTGAAATCTGAGTTGTGCTCTTTGATTATTTCTCCCTGCGTCCTCTGTATGCCCCGGTCACTGTACTTCTTCTCGATTAACCTTTTGTGCTTCTGTACCCAAGGATCGACCAGTTCTAAATGCTGTAGCGCGACGAGGTTTGCTCGATCAAAGTCTGCGCGTCGAAAATCGAAGTCTGCATGCAGTATGCGACGACCCTCTCGGTGACCAGATCCGTCGAGCTTGCCAAGGTGTCTGTTGACGCGAAGACCGACAGGGTTCTCGATGTCTAGATAATTCGTGCAGAAAGAGATGCACTCTTCGGCCAGAAAGCCCTTGGCTATGCTTCCATCTGGACGGGACCTGTTGCGAACATATCCTTTGATGTGTCCGTTCATCCTTTCGAACGCCATCATGCTGCGGAGAAACATCGGCCCGAGTTGTACGATGTCCTCCACGACATGGACCAGCAGATGCACCATAATGTTGAAGAATGCGGGTGGGAAGTAGACCTCAAGCTCACATAGTATCACCACGATCTCCTCCTGTAGCCTTCCGAGCTGATTCAAGCCAATCGACTTCCTAGAGACGACGTCGAAAAACTTTCATAGGCCAAATAACATTTCACGGACGTGCTCATCCATTATCCCTCTTAGTGCGACCGGAAGTACCTGCGTCATTAGCACGACACAGTCGTGAGACTTCATGCCACTGAACCTCTGCTTCG
The DNA here is from genome assembly GCA_916181665.1 of Avena sativa. NCBI lineage: Eukaryota > Viridiplantae > Streptophyta > Magnoliopsida > Poales > Poaceae > Avena > Avena sativa. The sequence goes on from OV702296.1 coordinate 17,907,609, forward strand.
CCTCGTCTAGGTATCTGCTTATCTTGCCCGCGTAGCCGTAAGGAAATTTGACTCCTAGAAGGCACTTGAAAAACTGTTTGATCTCATCCTGGCTTAGAGTGAAGCAAGAAGGAGGGCAGTAATATTCGTTCTTCTTGAACTTTTTACCCTTCCGACGACCTTGTGTCGTCTCCGACTCATGATCATCGTCATCTTCCTGATCATCAGGAGTAGTGCGTCCTCCGTGAAGCTCCTTCCGGATACCCAAGCATATCAGGTCATGCCTTGCTTTCGGACCATCTTTCGTCCTATCTGGCATGTTGATTATGGTGGCGACCAGACTCTCGCATACGTTTTTCGTGATATGCATGATGTCGAGGCTATGAGGCGTGCGGAGAAACTTCCAGTATGGCAACTCCCAGAAAACAGACCTTGTTTTCCATACCTTCATCAGCGGCTTGTCTTGTTGCTGCCTCTTTCGCTTCTTTCCAGGCTTAGGACAATCTTTCCAGTTTTTTAGCAACTCTTCCACTTCTTCGCTGCTCCTACGCTCTGGGATTCCTCGGGTCTCTGATTTGCCATCGAACAGGTCTCCACGTTTTCTCCAAGGATCATTCTTGCCGAGCCACCTCCGGTGCGCCATGAACACGGTTTTCGATGACCCTGGATCTTTCTCTAGTTGGAGATAGCTTGTGTTATCCATGCACCTAACGCATGCGCAGAATCCTTGGATAACCTGCCCCGAGATATACCCGCAACCTGGATAGTCTTGCACCGTAGTGACCAACGCGGCTCTCATAGTGAAATAATCTTGTGCGACGGCGTCGTAAGTATTGGCTCCAGATTCCCATAACGTGGCTAGCTCCTCTTTCAACAGCCCGAGATACAGATTGATGTCGGTACCAGGTTGTTTCGGCCCTTGAATTAGCATACTCATTTGTATGTACTTCTTCTTCATGCACAACCATGGAGGGAGGTTGTACATCCATACAAACACGGGCCAAGTGCTGTGCGTGCTGCTCTGGCTACCGAACGGATTGAGTCCATCGGTGCTCGCACCAAGCCTGATGTTCCTCGAATCTCCACCGAATTCTGGGAATTCAAGGTCCAATGCTTTCCATTGGCTAGCATCTGAAGGGTGCGTCAGCAGCTCATCCTTTTCGGGGTCATCATCATCTCCTGGCTTCTTCCTTTCCGCATGCCATCGCATGAGCTTCGCTTCCTTAGGGTCCGCGAAATAGCGCTGCAGACGAGGGGTGATAGGAAAGTACCATACCACTTTTCGAGGTGCTTTCTTCCCTTTCTTGTATCGACTCACGCCGCACACCGGACATGTGGTTTTCTCCGCGTCCTCGCCCCGATAAATGATGCAATCGTTGATGCGTACGTGATATCTAACGTGCGGTAGATCGAGAGGACAGACGATTTTCTTGGCATCCTCGATACTAGTTGGACATGTGTTCCCCTCCGGGAGACGATCGTGCCAGAATGCCATCATATCGTCGAAGCTTGCGTCGCTCAATTTGTGCTTTGCCTTCATCTCCATAGCCTTGAGGGTTACATTCAACCGGGTATCATCGGGCCTGCATCCTTCATACAATGGAGTAACCGCGTCTTTCTCAAGTTGCGCAAGCTTGGCTTTCTCTCTAGCGGCAGCCCTGGCGTTACTCGTCTGCTTGAGAAGTAGCTCTTGCACATAAGGGTCCCGCACCCAGCCTGACGTTGTTCCATCACCGTCTGCTCCTCCGGCATCTAGATCATCATCATCCCGGTCTGCTTCCGCACCTTCACCATCTCCTGGAGCCTCTTCATCATCTCGCCCGTTCTCGCCGTGATGATGATCATCGTCATGTTGGCCACCTTCTTCACCGTCTCCATCATCTACGCCATCGCTTATCCAACGAGTGTATCCATCCATGAAACCATGGCGGAGCAGGTGCGCCTGCAGATTCTCGGAATCTGGGTCGATCACCCAGTTGAGTTTGCATCTTCTGCACGGACATCTTATATCTGTCTTGTTATTTCGTATCATGTCGGCCGTCGCACATTTCAAAAATCTAGCCACAATGCCTTCGCTCATTATGTGGACCATTTTTGCCTGCACGATGTACACGGTACAATTTTGAAGTCTATTAGAACCACATAATGAATGCATGGATGCAATGGTCGATAGAAAATTTCGGCATGACCTATCCTAAAATTAGGACCTTTGCGAAATACCAAAGTCTTGCCAAAATGGAAATGAATCAACATTTTGGCAAAACAAATGGCAACTTGTTCACATACAAACACAAGAGAGAGAGAGAGACCGATCCATACACACATGAACATATCATTATCCTCTCCATACACACATGCATGAGCATCATCGATACTCTCCATATACACACACATATGACCATCGATCCTCTCCACACATACACACATCATGAGCATCGATCATCTACATACATATGAGCACATGCATCATCCATATACACATGAACACATCCTTACATGGACAACTTACCGAGATGAGAGACCGATCGCGAGAAAGATGGAAAGGAGAGGTGCGCGCGTCGACCGGAGACGGATAGATGAGAGACCGGAGACCTCCTCTATTACTTATGTAACATCCAAAGCAAGTTTTACATGCTAAAAATGGTGAATGTATGGAGAAATTGAGGTGGAAAGGAGAAGATCCCGACTAGATCTAAGGAGGAAGAAGAAGGGGAAAGTGAAGTGTGGGTGGTGGATGTGTGGGCACACATGTGCACATAAAGTGCTGTCCTAAAAGAATCGAAACATCCGTGGCGCACACGGCCCCAGTGCGCCACAGGGAGTACAAACTTCTGTGGCGCACTAGGCCGAGTGCGCCACAGATGCTCCTAGTCCCTGTGGCGCACTAGGCGGAGTGCGCCACAGAAGTTTGTGGCCGTTTCAGAGCAGAGGTGGGCATGCGCTTAGGCGTAGCGCACCATGCACACGTGCGCCACAGATGACCCTAACAACCGTGGCGCACATGGCTGTAGTGCGCTACAGATGTTTGGCGTGTGGCCAACAGGGCCCTGGCCCACACACATCTGTGGCGCACTATGGTCATGTGCGCCACGGTTGTTCTAGTTATTAGTAGGGCACTGCCCACAGGTGAGCCACGCCTGTTTTAGCCGTGGGGCACTTCAACCATGTGAGCCACGGATGTGCTGATTACCTATAGCCGTTTTCCTAGTAGTGAATGACCTATCTCGTTCGAGGTTTCTTGGCTTTCGGGTCAAATGACCAATGTTATGGCTAGAATGAAGGCATAGTTTGTGATAATGTGTCCATTTTGTGCATAACTGTGCATCATGGGATAGCGAACAATGTTTCAGGAGGAAGTTTTCCTTTTCGTCGCACCAAAAAGCCGTTTTCCATTTTTCGAGTGAAAAAACGTACGGTTTTGTGAAGCAACCACCAAATGGCTAATTCAAAATGCTACCGTCACATTTTTCAAAAATACTAGACCACCTTATATGGATAATGCCATAAAAGGGGGATCTCAAACATTTCCGTCTATCCCTGAAAAAGACAAATTCCTGCCGAATCGGCAGGAAGTGGGTCAGATATGAACTACAGGTATATGATCGGATGCTCATGATTTTTTACAAAAATCATTTTTAGGTTCAAAATATGTTGTTTCATCATAGATTCACTTCAAGTTTAGCGAGTCTCAGTCCCGAACTAAGAATCTTCATGTCCGCCCTTCGACAAAGTATAACGATGGTTTAAAACGGGCATTATAAATTCAAAAACGATCCAAACAATGCAAAACCTTCGCGTGGTATCATATTATGTGACATAGTTAGAAGGAAAAATATCAAACTTGGTATATTGATTATGTCTCAAAAAAACCTTCACAAAATGACCTATCTCGTTTGAGGTTTCTTGGCTTTCGGGTCAAATGACCAATGTTATGGCTAGAATGAAGGCATAGTTTGTGATAATGTGTCCATATTGTGCATAACTGTGCATCATGGGATGACGAACAATGTTTCAGGAGGAAGGTTTCCTTTTCGTCGCACCAAAAAGCCGTTTTCCATTTTTCGAGTGCAAAAAACGGACGGTTTTGTGAAGCAACCACCAAATGGATAATTCAAAATGCTACCATCACATTTTTCAAAAATACTAGACCACCTTACATGGATAATGTCATAACAGGGGGATCTGAAACATTTCCGTCTATCCCTGGTGAAAAAGACAAATTCCTGCCGAATCGGTAGGAAGTGGGTCAGATATGAACTACAGGTACATGATCGGATGCTCATGATTTTTTACAAAAATCATTTTTAGGTTCAAAATATGATGTTTCATCATAGATCCACTTCAAGGTTTAGCGAGTCTCAGTCCCGAGCTAAGAATCTACAAGCCCGCCCTTCGATAAAGTATAACGATGGTTTAAAACGGGCATTATAAATTCAAAAACGATCCAAACAATGCAATACCTTCGCGTGGTGTCATATTATGTGACATAGTTAGAATGAAAAATATCAAACTTGGTAAATTGATTATGTCTCAAAAAAACCTTCACAAAATGACCTATCTCGTTCGAGGTTTCTTGGCTTTCGGGTCAAATGACCAATGTTATGGCTAGAATGAAGGCATAGTTTGTGATAATGTGTCCATTTTATGCATAATTGTGCATCATGGGATGGCGAACAATGTTTCAGGAGGACGTTTTCCTTTTTGTCGCACCAAAAAGCCGTTTTCCATTTTCCGAGTGCAAAAAACATACGGTTTTGTGAAGCAACCACCAAATGGATAATTCAAAATGCTACCGTCACATTTTTCAAAAATACTAGACCACCTTACATGGATAATGTCATAACAGGGGGATCTCAAACATTTCCGTGGTGAAAAAGACAAATTCCTGCCGAATCGGTAGGAAGTGGGTCAGATATGAACTACAGGTACATGATCGGATGCTCATGATTTTTTACAAAATTCATTTTTAGGTTCAAAATATGTTGTTTCATAATAGATCCACTTCAAGTTTAGCGAGTCTCAGTCCCGAGCTAAGAATCTTCATGCCCGCCCTTCGATAAAGTATAACGATGGTTTAAAACGGGCATTATAAATTCAAAAACGATCCAAACAATGCAAAACCTTCGCGTGGTGTCATATTATGTGACATAGTTAGAAGGAAAAATATCAAACTTGGTATATTGATTATGTCTCAAAAAAACCTTCACAAAATGACCTATCTCGTTCGAGGTTTCTTGGCTTTCGGGTCAAATGACAAATGTTATGGCTAGAATGAAGGCATAGTTTGTGATAATGTGTCCATATTGTGCATAACTGTGCATCATGGGATGGCGAACAATGTTTCAGGAGGAAGGTTTCCTTTTCGTCGCACCAAAAAGCCGTTTTCCGTTTTTCGAGTGCAAAAAACGGACGGTTTTGTGAAGCAACCACCAAATGGATAATTCAAAATGCTACCATCACATTTTTCAAAAATACTAGACCACCTTACATGGATAATGTCATAACAGGGGGATCTGAAACATTTCCGTCTATCCCTGGTGAAAAAGACAAATTCCTGCCGAATCGGTAGGAAGTGGGTCAGATATGAACTACAGGTACATGATCGGATGCTCATGATTTTTTACAAAAATCATTTTTAGGTTCAAAATATGATGTTTCATCATAGATCCACTTCAGGGTTTAGCGAGTCTCAGTCCCGAGCTAAGAAACTACAAGCCCGCCCTTCGATAAAGTATAACGATGGTTTAAAACGGGCATTATAAATTCAAAAACGATCCAAACAATGCAATACCTTCGCGTGGTGTCATATTATGTGACATAGTTAGAATGAAAAATATCAAACTTGGTAAATTGATTATGTCTCAAAAAAACCTTCACAAAATGACCTATCTCGTTCGAGGTTTCTTGGCTTTCGGGTCAAATGACCAATGTTATGGATAGAATGAAGGCATAGTTTGTGATAATGTGTCCATATTGTGCATAACTGTGCATCCTGGGAAGGCGATCAATGTTTCAGGAGGAAGTTTTCCTTTTTGTCGCACCAAAAAGCCGTTTTCCATTTTCCGAGTGTAAAAAACGGACGGTTTTTTGAAGCAACCACCAAATGGATAATTCAAAATGCTACCGTCACATTTTTCAAAAATACTAGACCACCTTACATGGATAATGTCATAACAGGGGGATCTCAAACATTTCCGTCTATCCCTGGTGAAAAAGACAAATTCCTGCCGAATCGGTAGGAAGTGGGTCAGATATGAACTACAGGTACATGATCGGATGCTCATGATTTTTTACAAAAATCATTTTTAGGTTCAAAATATGATGTTTCATCATAGATCCAGTTCAGGGTTTAGCGAGTCTCAGTCCCGAGCTAAGAATCTACAAGCCCGCCCTTCGATAAAGTATAACGATGGTTTAAAACGGGCATTATAAATTCAAAAACGATCCAAACAATGCAATACCTTCGCGTGGTGTCATATTATGTGACATAGTTAGAATGAAAAATATCAAACTTGGTAAATTGATTATGTCTCAAAAAAACCTTCACAAAATGACCTATCTCGTTCGAGGTTTCTTGGCTTTCGGGTCAAATGACCAATGTTATGGATAGAATGAAGGCATAGTTTGTGATAATGTGTCCATATTGTGCATAACTGTGCATCCTGGGATGGCGATCAATGTTTCAGGAGGAAGTTTTCCTTTTTGTCGCACCAAAAAGCCGTTTTCCATTTTCCGAGTGTAAAAAACGGACGGTTTTTTGAAGCAACCACCAAATGGATAATTCAAAATGCTACCGTCACATTTTTCAAAAATACTAGACCACCTTACATGGATAATGTCATAACAGGGGGATCTCAAACATTTCCGTCTATCCCTGGTGAAAAAGACAAATTCCTGCCGAATCGGTAGGAAGTGGGTCAGATATGAACTACAGGTACATGATCGGATGCTCATGATTTTTTACAAAAATCATTTTTAGGTTCAAAATATGTTGTTTCATCATAGATCGACTTCAAGTTTAGCGAGTCTCAGTCCCGAGCTAAGAATCTTCATGCCCGCCCTTCGATAAAGTATAACGCTGGTTTAAAACGGGCATTATAAATTCAAAAACGATCCAAACAATGCAAAACCTTCGCGCGGTGTCATATTATGTGACATAGTTAGAAGGAAAAATATCAAACTTGGTATATTGATTATGTCTCAAAAAAACCTTCACAAAATGACCTATCTCGTTCGAGGTTTCTTGGCTTTCGGGTCAAATGACAAATGTTATGGCTAGAATGAAGGCATAGTTTGTGATAATGTGTCCATATTGTGCATAACTGTGCATCATGGGATGGCGAACAATGTTTCAGGAGGAAGTTCTCCTTTTCGTCGCACCAAAAAGCTGTTTTCCATTTTCTGAGTGCAAAAAACACACGTTTTGTGAAGAAACCACCAAATGGCTAATTCAAAATGCTACCGTCACATTTTTCAAAAATAGTAGACCACCTTACATGGATAATGTCATAACAGGGGGATCTCAAACATTTCCGTCTATCCCTGGTGAAAAAGACAAATTCCGGTCGAATCGGTAGGAAGTGGGTCAGATAGGAACTACAGGTACATGATCGGATGCTCATGATTTTTTACAAAAATCATTTTTAGGTTCAAAATATGTTCTTTCATCATAGATCCACTTCAAGTTTAGCGAGTCTCAGTCCCGAGCTAAGAATCTTCATGTCCGCCCTTCGACAAAGTATAACGATGGTTTAAAACGGGCACTATAAATTCAAAAACGATCCAAACAATGCAAAATCTTCGCGTGGTGTCATATTATGTGACATAGTTAGAAGGAAAAATATCAAACTTGGTATATTGATTATGTCTCAAAAAAACCTTCAACAAATGACCTATCTCGTTCGAGGTTTCTTGGCTTTCGGGTCAAATGACCAATGTTATGTCTAGAATGAAGGCATAGTTTGTGATAATGTGTCCATTTTGTGTATAACTGTGCATCATGGGATGGCGAACAATGTTTCAGGAGGAAGTTTTCCTTTTCGTCGCACCAAAAAGCCGTTTTCCATTTTCCGAGTGAAAAAAACGTACGATTTTGGGAAGCAACCACCAAATGGCTAATTCAAAATGCTACCGTCACATTTTTCAAAAATACTAGACCACCTTATATGGATAATTCCATAAAAGGGGGATCTCAAACATTTCCGTCTATCCCTGAAAAAGACAAATTCCTGCCGAATCGGAAGGAAGTGGGTCAGATATGAACTACAGGTATAAGATCGGATGCTCATGATTTTTTACAAAAATCATTTTTAGGTTCAAAATATGTTGTTTCATCATAGATCCACTTCAAGTTTAGCGAGTCTCAGTCCCGAACTAAGAATCTTCATGCCCGCCCTTCGACAAAGTATAACGATGGTTTAAAACGGGCATTATAAATTCAAAAACGATCCAAACAATGCAAAACCTTCGCGTGGTGTCATATTATGTGACATAGTTAGAAGGAAAAATATCAAACTTGGTATATTGATTATGTCTCAAAAAAACCTTCACAAAATGACCTATCTCGTTCGAGGTTTCTTGGCTTTCGGGTCAAATGACAAATGTTATGGCTGGAATGAAGGCATAGTTTGTGATAATGTGTCCATATTGTGCATAATTGTGCATCATGGGATGGCGAACAATGTTTCAGGAGGAAGTTCTCCTTTTCGTCGCACCAAAAAGCTGTTTTCCATTTTCTGAGTGCAAAAAACAGACGTTTTGTGAAGAAACCACCAAATGGCTAATTCAAAATGCTACCGTCACATTTTTCAAAAATAGTAGACCACCTTACATGAATAATGTCATAACAGGGGGATCTCAAACATTTCCGCCTATCCCTGGTGAAAAAGACAAATTCCAGTCGAATCGGTAGGAAGTGGGTCAGATAGGAACTACAGGTACATGATCGGATGCTCATGATTTTTTACAAAAATCATTTTTAGGTTCAAAATATGTTCTTTCATCATGGATCCACTTCAGGGTTTAGCGAGTCTCAGTCCCGAGCTAAGAATCTTCATGTCCGCCCTTCGACAAAGTATAACGATGGTTTAAAACGGGCACTATAAATTCAAAAACGATCCAAACAATGCAAAAGCTTCGCGTGGTGTCATATTATGTGACATAGTTAGAAGGAAAAATATCAAACTTGGTATATTGATTATGTCTCAAAAAAACCTTCACAAAATGACCTATCTCGTTCGAGGTTTCTTGGCTTTCGGGTCAAATGACCAATGTTATGTCTAGAATGAAGGCATAGTTTGTGATAATGTGTCCATTTTGTGCATAACTGTGCATCATGGGATGGCGAACAATGTTTCAGGAGAAAGTTTTCCTTTTCGTCGCACCAAAAAACCGTTTTCCATTTTCCGAGTGAAAAAAACGTACGGTTTTGTGAAGCAACCACCAAATGGCTAATTCAAAATGCTACCGTCACATTTTTCAAAAATACTAGACCACCTTATATGGATAATGCCATAAAAGGGGGATCTCAAACATTTCCGTCTATCCCTGAAAAAGACAAATTCCTGCCGAATCGGCAGGAAGTGGGTCAGATATGAACTACAGGTATATGATCGGATGCTCATGATTTTTTACAAAAATCATTTTTAGGTTCAAAATATGTTGTTTCATCATAGATCCACTTCAAGTTTAGCGAGTCTCAGTCCCGAACTAAGAATCTTCATGTCCGCCCTTCGACAAAGTATAACGATGGTTTAAAACAGGCATTATAAATTCAAAAACGATCCAAACAATACAAAACCTTCGCGTGGTGTCATATTATGTGACATAGTTAGAAGGAAAAATATCAAACTTGGTATATTGATTATGTCTCAAAAAAACTTCACAAAATGACCTATCTCGTTCGAGGTTTCTTGGCTTTCGGGTCAAATGACCAATGTTATGTCTAGAATGAAGGCATAGTTTGTGATAATGTGTCCATTTTGTGCATAACTGTGCATCATGGGATGGCGAATAATGTTTCAGGAGAAAGGTTTCCTTTTCGTCGCACCAAAAAGCCGTTTTCCATTTTCCGAGTGAAAAAAACGTACGATTTTGTGAAGCAACCACCAAATGGCTAATTCAAAATGCTACCGTCACATTTTTCAAAAATACTAGACCACCTTACATGGATAATGTCATAACAGGGGGATCTGAAACATTTCCGTCTATCCCTGGTGAAAAAGACAAATTCCTGCCGAATCGGTAGGAAGTGGGTCAGATATGAACTACAGGTACATGATCGGATGCTCATGATTTTTTACAAAAATCATTTTTAGGTTCAAAATATGATGTTTCATCATAGATCCACTTCAGGGTTTAGCGAGTCTCAGTCCCGAGCTAAGAATCTACAAGCCCGCGCTTCGATAAAGTATAACGATGGTTTAAAACGGGCATTATAAATTCAAAAACGATCCAAACAATGCAATACCTTCGCGTGGTGTCATATTATGTGACATAGTTAGAATGAAAAATATCAAACTTGGTAAATTGATTATGTCTCAAAAAAACCTTCACAAAATGACCTATCTCGTTCGAGGTTTCTTGGCTTTCGGGTCAAATGACCAATGTTATGGATAGAATGAAGGCATAGTTTGTGATAATGTGTCCATATTGTGCATAACTGTGCATCCTGGGATGGCGATCAATGTTTCAGGAGGAAGTTTTCCTTTTCGTCGCACCAAAACGCCGTTTTCCATTTTCAGAGTGTAAAAAACGGACGGTTTTCTGAAGCAACCACCAAATGGATAATTCAAAATGCTACCGTCACATTTTTCAAAAATACTAGACCACCTTACATGGATAATGTCATAACAGGGGGATCTCAAACATTTCCGTCTATCCCTGGTGAAAAAGACAAATTCCTGCCGAATCGGTAGGAAGTGGGTCAGATATGAACTACAGGTACATGATCGGATGCTCATGATTTTTTACAAAAATCATTTTTAGGTTCAAAATATGTTGTTTCATCATAGATCCACTTCAGGGTTTAACGAGTCTCAGTCCCGAGCTAAGAATCTTCATGTCCGCCCTTCGACAAAGTATAACGATGGTTTAAAACGGGCACTATAAATTCAAAAACGATCCAAACAATGCAAAACCTTCGCGTGGTGTCATATTATGTGACATAGTTAGAAGGAAAAATATCAAACTTGGTATATTGATTATGTCTCAAAAAAACCTTCACAAAATGACCTATCTCGTTCGAGGTTTCTTGGCTTTCGGGTCAAATGACCAATGTTATGGATAGAATGAAGGCATAGTTTGTGATAATGTGTCCATATTGTGCATAACTGTGCATCCTGGGATGGCGATCAATGTTTCAGGAGGAAGTTTTCCTTTTCGTCGCACCAAAAAGCCGTTTTCCATTTTCCGAGTGTAAAAAACGGACGGTTTTTTGAAGCAACCACCAAATGGATAATTCAAAATGCTACCGTCACATTTTTCAAAAATACTAGACCACCTTACATGGATAATGTCATAACAGGGGGATCTCAAACATTTCCGTCTATCCCTGGTGAAAAAGACAAATTCCTGCCGAATCGGTAGGAAGTGGGTCAGATATGAACTACAGGTACATGATCGGATGCTCATGATTTTTTACAAAAATCATTTTTAGGTTCAAAATATGTTGTTTCATCATAGATCGACTTCAAGTTTAGCGAGTCTCAGTCCCGAGCTAAGAATCTTCATGTCCGCCCTTCGATAAAGTATAACGATGGTTTAAAACGGGCATTATAAATTCAAAAACGATCCAAACAATGCAAAACCTTCGCGCGGTGTCATATTATGTGACATAGTTAGAAGGAAAAATATCAAACTTGGTATATTGATTATGTCTCAAAAAAACCTTCACCAAATGACCTATCTCGTTCGAGGTTTCTTGGCTTTCGGATCAAATGACAAATGTTATGGCTAGAATGAAGGCATAGTTTGTGATAATGTGTCCATATTGTGCATAACTGTGCATCATGGGATGGCGAACAATGTTTCAGGAGGAAGTTCTCCTTTTCGTCGCACCAAAAAGCTGTTTTCCATTTTCTGAGTGCAAAAAACACACGTTTTGTGAAGAAACCACCAAATGGCTAATTCAAAATGCTACCGTCACATTTTTCAAAAATAGTAGACCACCTTACATGGATAATGTCATAACAGGGGGATCTCAAACATTTCCGTCTATCCCTGGTGAAAAAGACAAATTCCGGTCGAATCGGTAGGAAGTGGGTCAGATAGGAACTACAGGTACATGATCGGATGCTCATGATTTTTTACAAAAATCATTTTTAGGTTCAAAATATGTTGTTTCATCATAGATCCACTTCAGGGTTTAGCGAGTCTCAGTCCCGAGCTAAGAATCTTCATGTCCGCCCTTCGACAAAGTATAACGATGGTTTAAAACGGGCACTATAAATTCAAAAACGATCCAAACAATGCAAAACCTTCGCGTGGTGTCATATTATGTGACATAGTTAGAAGGAAAAATATCAAACTTGGTATATTGATTATGTCTCAAAAAAACCTTCACAAAATGACCTATCTCGTTCGAGGTTTCTTGGCTTTCGGGTCAAATGACCAATGTTATGGCTAGAATGAAGGCATAGTTTGTGATAATGTGTCCATATTGTGCATAACTGTGCATCATGGGATGGCGAACAATGTTTCAGGAGGAAGTTTTCCTTTTCGTCGCACCAAAAAGCCGTTTTCCATTTTCCGAGTGAAAAAAACGTACGGTTTTGTGAAGCAACCACCAAATGGCTAATTCAAAATGCTACCGTCACATTTTTCAAAAATACTAGACCACCTTATATGGATAATGCCATAAAAGGGGGATCTCAAACATTTCCGTCTATCCCTGAAAAAGACAAATTCCTGCCGAATCGGAAGGAAGTGGGTCAGATATGAACTACAGGTATATGATCGGATGCTCATGATTTTTTACAAAAATCATTTTTAGGTTCAAAATATGTTGTTTCATCATAGATCCACTTCAAGTTTAGCGAGTCTCAGTCCCGAACTAAGAATCTTCATGCCCGCCCTTCGACAAAGTATAACGATGGTTTAAAACGGGCATTATAAATTCAAAAACGATCCAAACAATGCAAAACCTTCGCGTGGTGTCATATTATGTGACATAGTTAGAAGGAAAAATATCAAACTTGGTATATTGATTATGTCTCAAAAAAACCTTCACAAAATGACCTATCTCGTTCGAGGTTTCTTGGCTTTCGGGTCAAATGACAAATGTTATGGCTAGAATGAAGGCATAGTTTGTGATAATGTGTCCATATTGTGCATAATTGTGCATCATGGGATGGCGAACAATGTTTCAGGAGGAAGTTCTCCTTTTCGTCGCACCAAAAAGCTGTTTTCCATTTTCTGAGTGCAAAAAACAGACGTTTTGTGAAGAAACCACCAAATGGCTAATTCAAAATGCTACCGTCACATTTTTCAAAAATAGTAGACCACCTTACATGAATAATGTCATAACAGGGGGATCTCAAACATTTCCGCCTATCCCTGGTGAAAAAGACAAATTCCGGTCGAATCGGTAGGAAGTGGGTCAGATAGGAACTACAGGTACATGATCGGATGCTCATGATTTTTTACAAAAATCATTTTTAGGTTCAAAATATGTTCTTTCATCATAGATCCACTTCAGGGTTTAGCGAGTCTCAGTCCCGAGCTAAGAATCTTCATGTCCGCCCTTCGACAAAGTATAACGATGGTTTAAAACGGGCACTATAAATTCAAAAACGATCCAAACAATGCAAAAGCTTCGCGTGGTGTCATATTATGTGACATAGTTAGAAGGAAAAATATTAAACTTGGTATATTGATTATGTCTCAAAAAAACCTTCACAAAATGACCTATCTCGTTCGAGGTTTCTTGGCTTTCGGGTCAAATGACCAATGTTATGTCTAGAATGAAGGCATAGTTTGTGATAATGTGTCCATTTTGTGCATAACTGTGCATCATGGGATGGCGAACAATGTTTCAGGAGAAAGTTTTCCTTTTCGTCGCACCAAAAAGCTGTTTTCCATTTTCCGAGTAAAAAAAACGTACGGTTTTGTGAAGCAACCACCAAATGGCTAATTCAAAATGCTACCGTCACATTTTTAAAAAATACTAGACCACCTTATATGGATAATGCCATAAAAGGGGGATCTCAAACATTTCCGTCTATCCCTGAAAAAGACAAATTCCTGCCGAATCGGCAGGAAGTGGGTTAGATATGAACTACAGGTATATGATCGGATGCTCATAATTTTTTACAAAAATCATTTTAAGGTTCAAAATATGTTGTTTCATCATAGATCCACTTCAAGTTTAGCGAGTCTCAGTCCCGAACTAAGAATCTTCATGTCCGCCCTTCGACAAAGTATAACGATGGTTTAAAACGGGCATTATAAATTCAAAAACGATCCAAACAATGCAAAACCTTCGCGTGGTGTCATATTATGTGACATAGTTAGAAGGGAAAATATCAAACTTGGTATATTGATTATGTCTCAAAAAAACCTTCAACAAATGACCTATCTCGTTCGAGGTTTCTTGGCTTTCGGGTCAAATGACCAATGTTATGTCTAGAATGAAGGCATTGTTTGTGATAATGTGTCCATATTGTGCATAACTGTGCATCATGGGATGACGAACAATGTTTCAGGAGGAAGTTCTCCTTTTCGTCGCACCAAAAAGCTATTTTCCATTTTCTGAGTGCAAAAAACAGAAGTTTTGTGAAGAAACCACCAAATGGCTAATTCAAAATGCTACCATCACATTTTTCAAAAATAGTAGACCACCTTACATGGATAATGTCATAACAGGGGGATCTCAAACATTTCCGTCTATCCCTGGTGAAAAAGACAAATTCCTGTCGAATCGGTAGGAAGTGGGTCAGATAGGAACTACAGGTACATGATCGGATGCTCATGATTTTTTACAAAAATCATTTTTAGGTTCAAAATATGTTGTTTCATCATAGATCCACTTCAGGGTTTAGCGAGTCTCAGTCCCGAGCTAAGAATCTTCATGTCCGCCCTTCGACAAAGTATAACGATGGTTTAAAACGGGCACTATAAATTCAAAAACGATCCAAACAATGCAAAACCTTCGCGTGGTGTCATATTATGTGACATATTTAGAAGGAAAAATATCAAACTTGGTATATTGATTATGTCTCAAAAAAACCTTCACAAAATGACCTATCTCGTTCGAGGTTTCTTGGCTTTCGGGTCAAATGACCAATGTTATGGATAGAATGAAGGCATAGTTTGTGATAATGTGTCCATATTGTGCATAACTGTGCATCATGGGATGGCGAACAATGTTTCAGGAGGAAGTTTTCCTTTTCGTCGCACCAAAAAGCCGTTTTCCATTTTCCGAGTGAAAAAAACGTACGGTTTTGTGAAGCAACCACCAAATGGCTAATTCAAAATGCTACCGTCACATTTTTCAAAAATACTAGACCACCTTATATGGATAATGCCATAAAAGGGGGATCTCAAACATTTCCGTCTATCCCTGAAAAAGACAAATTCCTGCCGAATCGGAAGGAAGTGGGTCAGATATGAACTACTGGTATATGATCGGATGCTCATGATTTTTTACAAAAATCATTTTTAGGTTCAAAATATGTTGTTTCATCATAGATCCACTTCAAGTTTAGCGAGTCTCAGTCCCGAACTAAGAATCTTCATGCCCGCCCTTCGACAAAGTATAACGATGGTTTAAAACGGGCATTATAAATTCAAAAACGATCCAAACAATGCAAAACCTTCGCGTGGTGTCATATTATGTGACATAGTTAAAAGGAAAAATATCAAACTTGGTATATTGATTATGTCTCAAAAAAACCTTCACAAAATGACCTATCTCGTTCGAGGTTTCTTGGCTTTCGGGTCAAATGAAAAATGTTATGGCTAGAATGAAGGCATAGTTTGTGATAATGTGTCCATATTGTGCATAACTGTGCATCATGGGATGGCGAACAATGTTTCAGGAGGAAGTTCTCCTTTTCGTCGCACCAAAAAGCTGTTTTCCATTTTCTGAGTGCAAAAAACAGCCATTTTGTGAAGAAACCACCAAATGGCTAATTCAAAATGCTACCGTCACATTTTTCAAAAATAGTAGACCACCTTACATGGATAATGTCATAACAGGGGGATCTCAAACATTTCCGTCTATCCCTGGTGAAAAAGACAAATTCCGGTCGAATCGGTAGGAAGTGGGTCAGATAGGAACTACAGGTACATGATCGGATGCTCATGATTTTTTACAAAAATCATTTTTAGGTTCAAAATATGTTCTTTCATCATAGATCCACTTCAGGGTTTAGCGAGTCTCAGTCCCGAGCTAAGAATCTTCATGTCCGCCCTTCGACAAAGTATAACGATGGTTTAAAACGGGCACTATAAATTCAAAAACGATCCAAACAATGCAAAACCTTCGCGTGGTGTCATATTATGTGACATAGTTAGAAGGAAAAATATCAAACTTGGTATATTGATTATGTCTCAAAAAAACCTTCACAAAATGACCTATCTCGTTCGAGGTTTCTTGGCTTTCGGGTCAAATGACCAATGTTATGTCTAGAATGAAGGCATAGTTAGTGATAATGTGTCCATTTTGTGCATAACTGTGCATCATGGGATGGCGAACAATGTTTCAGGAGAAAGTTTTCCTTTTCGTCGCACCAAAAAGCCGTTTTCCATTTTCCGAGTGAAAAAAACGTACGGTTTTGTGAAGCAACCACCAAATGGCTAATTCAAAATGCTACCGTCACATTTTTCAAAAATACTAGACCACCTTATATGGATAATGCCATAAAAGGGGGATATCAAACATTTCCGTCTATCCCTGAAAAAGACAAATTCCTGCCGAATCGGTAGGAAGTGGGTCAGATATGAACTACAGGTATATGATCGGATGCTCATGATTTTTTACAAAAATCATTTTTAGGTTCAAAATATGTTGTTTCATCATAGATCCACTTCAAGTTTAGCGAGTCTCAGTCCCGAACTAAGAATCTTCATGTCCGCCCTTCGACAAAGTATAACGATGGTTTAAAACGGGCATTATAAATTCAAAAACGATCCAAACAATGCAAAACCTTCGCGTGGTGTCATATTATGTGACATAGTTAGAAGGAAAAATATCAAACTTGGTATATTGATTATGTCTCAAAAAAACATTCACAAAATGACCTATCTCGTTTGAGGTTTCTTGGCTTTCGGGTCAAATGACCAATGTTATGGCTAGAATGAAGGCATAGTTTGTGATAATGTGTCCATATTGTGCATAACTGTGCATCATGGGATGGCGAACAATGTTTTAGGAGGAAGGTTTTCTTTTCGTCGCACCAAAAAGCCGTTTTCCATTTTTCGAGTGCAAAAAACGGACGGTTTTGTGAAGCAACCACCAAATGGATAATTCAAAATGCTACCATCACATTTTTCAAAAATACTAGACCACCTTAAATGGATAATGTCATAACAGGATGATCTCAAACATTTCCGTCTATCCCTGGTGAAAAAGACAAATTCCTGCCAAATCGGTAGGAAGTGGGTCAGATATGAACTACAGGTACATGATCGGATGCTCATGATTTTTTACAAAAATCATTTTTAGGTTAAAAATATGATGTTTCATCATAGATCCACTTCAGGGTTTAGCGAGTCTCAGTCCCGAGCTAAGAATCTACAAGCCCGCCCTTCGATAAAGTATAACGATGGTTTAAAACGGGCATTATAAATTCAAAAACGATCCAAACAATGCAATACCTTCGCGTGGTGTCATATTATGTGACATAGTTAGAAGGAAAAATATCAAACTTGGTGAATTGATTATGTCTCAAAAAACCTTCACAAAATGACCTATCTCGTTCGAGGTTTCTTGGCTTTCGGGTCAAATGACCAATGTTATGGCTAGAATGAAGGCATAGTTTGTGATAATGTGTCCATTTTGTGCATAACTGTGCATCATGGGATGGCGAACAATGTTTCAGGAGGATGTTTTCCTTTTTGTCGCACCAAAAAGCCGTTTTCCATTTTCCGAGTGCAAAAAACATACGGTTTTGTGAAGCAACCACCAAATGGCTAATTCAAATGCTACCGTCACATTTCTCAAAAATACTAGACCACCTTATATGGATAATGCCATAAAAGGGGGATCTCAAACATTTCCGTCTATCCCTGAAAAAGACAAATTCCTGCAGAATCGGCAGGAAGTTGGTCAGATATGAACTACATGTATATGATCGGATGCTCATGATTTTTTGCAAAAATCATTTTTTGGTTCAAAATATGTTGTTTCATCATAGATCCACTTCAAGTTTAGCGAGTCTCAGTCCCGAACTAAGAATCGTCATCTTCGCCCTTCGACAAAGTATAACGATGGTTTAAAACGGGCATTATAAATTTAAAAACGATCCAAACAATGCAAAACCTTCATGTGGTGTCATATTATGTGACATAGTTAGAAGGAAAAATATCAAACTTGGTATATTGATTATGTCTCAAAAAAACCTTCACAAAATTACCTATCTCGTTCGAGGTTTCTTGGCTTTCGGGTCAAATGACCAATGTTATGGCTAGAATGAAGGCATAGTTTGTGATAATGTGTTCATATTGTGCATAGCTGTGCATCATGGGATGGCGAACAATGTTTCAGGAGGAAGGTTTCCTTTTCGTCGCACCAAAAAGCCGTTTTCCATTTTTCGAGTGCAAAAAACGGACGATTTTGTGAAGCAACCACCAAATGGATAATTCAAAATGCTACCATCACATTTTTCAGAAATACTAGACCACCATACATGGATAATGTCATAACAGGGGGATCTCAAACATTTCCGTCTATCCCTGGTGAAAAAGACAAATTCCTGCCGAATCGGGAGGAAGTGGGTCAGATATGAATTACAGGTACATGATCGGATGCTCAAGATTTTTTACAAAAATCATTTTTAGGTTCAAAATATGATGTTTCATCATAGATCCACTTCAAGTTTAGCGAGTCTCAGTCCCGATCTAAGAATCTTCATGCCCGCCCTTCGATAAAGTATAACGATGGTTTAAAACGGGCATTATAAATTCAAAACCGATCCAAACAATGCAAAACCTTCACGTGGTGTCATATTATGTGAAATAGTTAGAAGGAAAAATATCAAACTTGCTATATTGATTATGTCTCAAAAAAACCTTCACAAAATGACCTATCTCGTTCGAGGTTTCTTGGCTTTTGGGTCAAATGACCAATGTTATGGCTAGAATGAAGGCATAGTTCGTGATAATGTGTCCATATTGTGTATAACCGTGCATCATGGGATGGCGAACAATATTCCAGGAGGAAGTTTTCCTTTTCGTCGCACCAAAAAGACGTTTTCCATTTTCCAAGAGCAAAAAACGGACGGTTTTGTGAAGCAACCACCAAATGGCTAATTCAAAATGCTACAGTCACATTTTTCAAAAATACTAGACCACCTTACATGGATAATGTCATAACAGGGAGATCTCAAACATTTCCGTCTATCCCTGGTGAAAAAGACAAATTCCTGTCAAATCGGTAGGAAGTGGGTCAGATATGAACTACAGGTACATGATCGGATGCTCATGATTTTTTACAAAAATCATTTTTAGGTTCAAAATATGTTGTTTCATCATAGATCCACTTCAAGTTTAGCGAGTCTCAATTCCGAGCTAAGAATCTTCATTTCCGCCCTTCAATAAAGTACAACGATGGTTTAAAACGGGCATTATAAATTCAAGAATGATCCAAACAATGCAAAACCTTCGCGTGGTGTCATACTATGTGACATAGTTAGAAGGAAAAATATCAAACTTGGTATATTGATTATGTCTCAAAAAAACATTCACAAAATGACCTATCTCGTTCGAGGTTTCTTGGCTTTCGGGTCAAATGACCAATGTTATGGCTAGAATGAAGGCATAGTTTGTGATAATGTGTCCATTTTGTGCATAACTGTGCATCATGGGATGGCGAACAATGTTTCAGGAGGATGTTTTCCTTTTCGTCGCACCAAAAAGCCGTTTTCCATTTTCCGAGTGCAAAAAACATACGGTTTTGTGAAGCAACCACCAAATGGCTAATTCAAATGCTACCGTCACATTTCTCAAAAATACTAGACCACCTTATATGGATAATGCCATAAAAGGGGGATCTCAAACATTTCCGTCTATCCCTGAAAAAGACAAATTCCTGCAGAATTGGCAGGAAGTTGGTCAGATATGAACTACAGGTATATGATCGGATGCTCATGATTTTTTGCAAAAATCATTTTTAGGTTCAAAATATGTTGTTTCATCATAGATCCACTTCAAGTTTAGCGAGTCTCAGTCCCGAACTAAGAATCGTCATCTTCGCCCTTCGACAAAGTATAACGATGGTTTAAAACGGGCATTATAAATTTAAAAACGATCCAAACAATGCAAAACCTTCGTGTGGTGTCATATTATGTGACATAGTTAGAAGGAAAAATATCAAACTTGGTAAATTGATTATGTCTCAAAAAAACCTTCACAAAATTACCTATCTCGTTCGAGGTTTCTTGGCTTTCGGGTCAAATGACCAATGTTATGGCTAGAATGAAGGCATAGTTTGTGATAATGTGTTCATATTGTGCATAGCTGTGCATCATGGGATGGCGAACAATGTTTCAGGAGGAAGGTTTCCTTTTCGTCGCACCAAAAAGCCGTTTTCCATTTTTCGAGTGCAAAAAACGGACGATTTTGTGAAGCAACCACCAAATGGATAATTCAAAATGCTACCATCACATTTTTCAGAAATACTAGACCACCATACATGGATAATGTCATAACAGGGGGATCTCAAACATTTCCGTCTATCCCTGGTGAAAAAGACAAATTCCTGCCGAATCGGGAGGAAGTGGGTCAGATATGAATTACAGGTACATGATCGGATGCTCATGATTTTTTACAAAAATCATTTTTAGGTTCAAAATATGATGTTTCATCATAGATCCACTTCAAGTTTAGCGAGTCTCAGTCCCGATCTAAGAATCTTCATGCCCGCCCTTCGATAAAGTATAACGATGGTTTAAAACGGGCATTATAAATTCAAAACCGATCCAAACAATGCAAAACCTTCACGTGGTGTCATATTATGTGAAATAGTTAGAAGGAAAAATATCAAACTTGCTATATTCATTATGTCTCAAAAAAACCTTCACAAAATGACCTATCTCGTTCGAGGTTTCTTGGCTTTTGGGTCAAATGACCAATGTTATGGCTAGAATGAAGGCATAGTTCGTGATAATGTGTCCATATTGTGTATAACCGTGCATCATGGGATGGCGAACAATATTCCAGGAGGAAGTTTTCCTTTTCGTCGCACCAAAAAGACGTTTTCCATTTTCCAAGAGCAAAAAACGGACGGTTTTGTGAAGCAACCACCAAATGGCTAATTCAAAATGCTACAGTCACATTTTTCAAAAATACTAGACCACCTTACATGGATAATGTCATAACAGGGAGATCTCAAACATTTCCGTCTATCCCTGGTGAAAAAGACAAATTCCTGTCAAATCGGTAGGAAGTGGGTCAGATATGAACTACAGGTACATGATCGGATGCTCATGATTTTTTACAAAAATCATTTTTAGGTTCAAAATATGTTGTTTCATCATAGATCCACTTCAAGTTTAGCGAGTCTCAATTCCGAGCTAAGAATCTTCATTTCCGCCCTTCAATAAAGTATAACGATGGTTTAAAACGGGCATTATAAATTCAAAAATGATCCAAACAATGCAAAACCTTCGCGTGGTGTCATATTATGTGACATAGTTAGAAGGAAAAATATCAAACTTGGTATATTGATTATGTCTCAAAAAAACATTCACAAAATGACCTATCTCGTTCGAGGTTTCTTGGCTTTCGGGTCAAATGACCAATGTTATGGCTAGAATGAACGCATAGTTTGTGATAATGTGTCCATATTGTGCATAAATGTGCATCATGGGATGGCGAACAATGTTTCAGGACGAAGTTTACCTTTTCGTCGCACCAAAAAGCCGTTTTCCATTTTCCGAGTGCAAAAAACGGACGGTTTTGTGAAGCAACCACCAAATGGCTAATTCAAAATGCTACTGTCACATTTTTCAAAAATACTCGACCACCTTACATGGATAATGTCATAATAGGGGGATCTAAAACATTTCCGTCTATCCCTGGTGAAAAAGACATTCCTGTCGAATCGGTAGGAAGTGGGTCAGATATGAACTACAGGTACATTATCGGATGCTCATGATTTTTTACAAAAATCATTTTTAGGTTTAAAATATGTTGTTTCATCATAGATCCACTTCAAATTTAGCGAGTCTCAGTCCCGAGCTAAGAATCTTCATGTCCGCCCTTCGACAAAGTATAACGATGGTTTAAAACGGAAATTATAAATTCAAAAACGATCCAAACAATGTAAAACCTTCGCATGGTACCATATTATGTGACATAGTTAGAAGGAAAAATATCAAGTTTGGTATATTGATTATGTGTCAAAAAAACTTCACAAAATGACCTATCTCGTTCGAGGTTTCTTGGCATTCGGGTCAAATGACCAATGTTATGGCTAGAATGAAGGCATAATTTGTGATAATGTGTCCATATTGTGCATAACTGTGCATCATGGGATGGCGAACAATGTTTCAGGAGGAAGTTTTCCTTTTCTTTGCACCAAAAAGCCGTTTTCCATTTTCCGAGTGGAAAAAACAGACGGTTTTGTGAAGCAACCACCAAATGGCTAATTCAAAATGCTACCGTCACATTTTTCAAAAATACTAGACCACCTTACATGGATAATGCCATAACAGGGGGATCTCAAACATTTCCGTCTATCCCTGAAAAAGACAAATTCCTGCCGAATCGGCAGGAAGTGGGTCAGATATGAACTACAGGTAC
This sequence comes from Avena sativa, assembly GCA_916181665.1. Lineage (NCBI taxonomy): Eukaryota > Viridiplantae > Streptophyta > Magnoliopsida > Poales > Poaceae > Avena > Avena sativa. Next base: position 17,930,550 of record OV702296.1, read on the forward strand.
ATGATCGGATGCTCATGATTTTTTACAAAAAATATTTTTAGGTTCAAAATATGTTATTTCATCATAGATCCACTTCAAGTTTAGCGAGTCTCAGTCCCGAGCTAAGAATCTTCATGTCTGCCCTTTGACAAACTATAACGATGGTTTAAAACGGGCATTATAAATTCAAAAACGATCCAAACAATGCAAAACCGCGTGGTGTCATATTATGTGACATCGTTAGAAGGAAAAATATCAAACTTGGTATATTGATTATGTCTCAAAAAAAACTTCACAAAATGACCTATCTCGTTCGAGGTTTCTTGGCTTTCGGGTCAAATGACCAATATTATGGCTAGAATGAAGGAATAGTTTGTGATAATGTGTCCATATTGTGCATAACTGTGCATCATGGGATGACGAACAATGTTTATGGAGGAAGTTTTCCTTTTCGTCGCACCAAAAAGCCGTTTTCTATTTTCCAAGTGCAAAAAACGGACGGTTTTGTGAAGCAACCACCAAATGGCTAATTCAAAATGCTACCGTCACATTTTTCAAAAATACTAGACCACCTTACATGGATAATGTCATAACAGGGGGATCTCAAACATTTCCGTCTATCCCTGGTGAAAAAGACAATTTTTTGTCGAATCGGTAGGAAGTGGGTCAGATATGAACTACAGGTACATCATCGGATGCTCATGATTTTTTACAAAAATCATTTTTAGGTTCAAAATATGTTGTTTCATCATAGATCCACTTCAAGTTTAGCGAGTCTTAGTCCCGAGCTAAGAATCTTCATGTCCGCCCTTCGACAAAGTATAACGATGGTTTAAAACGGGCATTATAAATTCAAAAACGATCCAAACAATGCAAAACCTTCGCGTGGTGTCATATTATGTGACATAGTTAGAAGGAAAAATATCAAACTAACTTGATTATGTCTATAAAAACCTTCATAAAATGACCTATCTCGTTCGAGGTTTCTTGGCTTTCGGATCAAATGACCAATGTTATGTCTAGAATGAAGGCATAGTTTGTGATAATGTGTCCACATTGTGCATAACTGTGCATCATGGGATGGCGAACAATGTTTCAGGAGGAAGTTTTCCTTTTCGTTGCACCAAAAATCCGTTTTCCATTTTCCGAGTGCAAAAAACAGACGGTTTTGTGAAGCAACCACCAATTGGATAATTCAAATTGTTACCGTCACATTTTTCAAAAATACTAGAGCACCTTACATGGATAATGCCATAACAGGGGGATCTCAAACATTTCCGTCTATCCCTGAAAAAGACAAATTCCTGCCGAATCGGCAGGAAGTGGGTCAGATATGAACTACAGGTACATGATCGGATGCTCATGATTTTTTTTAAAAAATTATTTTTAGGTTAAAAATATGTTGTTTCATCATAGATCCACTTCAAGTTTAGCGAGTATCAGTCCCGAGCTAAGAATATTCATGGCCGCCCTTTGACAAAGTATAATGATGGTTTAAAACGGGCATTATAAATTCAAAAACGATCCAAACAATGCAAAACCTTCGCGTCGTGTCATATTACGTGACATAGTTAGAAGGAAAAATATCAAACTTGGTATATTGATTATGTCTAAAAAAAACCTTCACAAAATGACCTATCTCGTTCGAGGTTTCTTGGCTTTCGGGTCAAATGACCAATGTTATGGCTAGAATGAAGGCATAGTTTGTGATAATGTGTCCATATTGTGCATAACTGTGCATCATGGGATGGAGAAAAATGTTTCAGGAGGAAGGTTTCCTTTTCGTCGCACCAAAAAGCCTTTTTCCATTTTCCGAGTGCAAAAAAAGGATGGTTTTGTGAAGCAACCACCAAATGGATAATTCAAAATGCTACCGTCACATTTAAAAAAAATACTAGACCACCTTACATGGATAATGTCATAACAGGGGAATCTCAAACATTTCCGTCTATCCCTGGTAAAAAAGACAAATTTCTGGCGAATCGGTAGGAAGTGGGTCAGATATGAACTACAGGTACATGATCGGATGCTCATGATCTTTTACAAAAATCATTTTTAGTTTCAAAATATGTTGTTTCATCATAGATCCACTTAAAGTTTAGCGAGTCTCAGTCCCGAGCTAAGAATCTTCATGCCCGCCCTTCGATAAAGTATAACGATGGTTTAAAACGGGCATTATAAATTAAAAAACGATCCAAACAATGCAAAACCTTCGCGTGGTGTCATATTATGTGACATAGTTAGAAGGAAAAATATCAAACTTGGTATATTGATTGTCTCAAAAAACATTCACAAAATGACCTATCTCGTTCGAGGTTTCTTGGCTTTCGAGTCAAATGACCAATGTTATGGCTAGAATGAAGGCATAGTTTGTGATAATGTGTCCATATTGTGCATAACTGTGCATCATGGGATGGCGAACAATGTTTCAGGAGGAAGTTTTCCTTTTCGTCGCACCAAAAAGCCGTTTTCCATTTTCCGAGTGCAAAAAACGGACGGTTTTGTGAAGCAACCACCAAATGTCTAATTCAAAATGCTACCGTCACATTTTTCAAAAATACTAGACCACCTTACATTGATAATGTCATAACAGGGGGATCTCAAACATTTCCGTCTATCCCTGGTGAAAAAGAAAAATTCCTGTCGAATCGGTAGGAAGTGGGTCAGATATGAAACAGGTACATGATCGGATGCTCATGATTTTTTACAAAAATCATTTTTAGGTTTAAAATATGTTGTTTCATCATAGATCCACTTAAAGTTTAGCGAGTCTCAGTCCCGAGCTAAGAATCTTCATGTCCGCCCTTCGACAAAGTATAACGATGGTTTAAAACGGGAATTATAAATTCAAAAACGATCCAAACAATGCAAAACCTTCGCGTGGTACCATATTATGTGACATAGTTAGAAGGAAAAATATCAAACTTGGTATATTGATTATGTCTCAAAACACCTTCACAAAATGACCTATCTCGTTCGAGGTTTCTTGGCTTTCGGGTCAAATGACCAATGTTATGGCTAGAATGAAGGCATAGTTTGTGATAATGTGTCCATATTGTGCATTATTGTGCATCATGGGATGGCGAACAATGTTTCAGGAGGAAGTTTTCCTTTTCGTTGCACCAAAAAGCCGTTTTCCATTTTTCGAGTGCAAAAAACAGACGGTTTTGTGAAGCAACCACCAAATGACTAATTCAAAATGCTACCGTCACATTTTTAAAAAATACTAGACCACCTTACATGGATAATGCCATAACAGGGGGATCTCAAACATTTCCGTCTATCCCTGAAAAAGACAAATTCCTGCCGAATCGGCAGGAAGTGGGTCAGATATGAACTACAGGTACATGATGCTCATGATTTTTTTTAAAAAATTATTTTTAGGTTAAAAATATGTTGTTTCATCATAGATCCACTTCAAGTTTAGCGAGTATCAGTCCCGAGCTAAGAATATTCATGGCCGCCCTTTGACAAAGTATAATGATGGTTTAAAACGGGCATTATAAATTCAAAAACGATCCAAACAATGCAAAACCTTCGCGTCGTGTCATATTACGTGACATAGTTAGAAGGAAAAATATCAAACTTGGTATATTGATTATGTCTAAAAAAAACCTTCACAAAATGACCTATCTCGTTCGAGGTTTCTTGGCTTTCGGGTCAAATGACCAATGTTATGGCTAGAATGAAGGCATAGTTTGTGATAATGTGTCCATATTGTGCATAACTGTGCATCATGGGATGGAGAAAAATGTTTCAGGAGGAAGGTTTCCTTTTCGTCGCACCAAAAAGCCTTTTTCCATTTTCCGAGTGCAAAAAAAGGATGGTTTTGTGAAGCAACCACCAAATGGATAATTCAAAATGCTACCGTCACATTTAAAAAAAATACTAGACCACCTTACATGGATAATGTCATAACAGGGGAATCTCAAACATTTCCGTCTATCCCTGGTAAAAAAGACAAATTTCTGGCGAATCGGTAGGAAGTGGGTCAGATATGAACTACAGGTACATGATCGGATGCTCATGATCTTTTACAAAAATCATTTTTAGTTTCAAAATATGTTGTTTCATCATAGATCCACTTAAAGTTTAGCGAGTCTCAGTCCCGAGCTAAGAATCTTCATGCCCGCCCTTCGATAAAGTATAACGATGGTTTAAAACGGGCATTATAAATTAAAAAACGATCCAAACAATGCAAAACCTTCGCGTGGTGTCATATTATGTGACATAGTTAGAAGGAAAAATATCAAACTTGGTATATTGATTGTCTCAAAAAACATTCACAAAATGACCTATCTCGTTCGAGGTTTCTTGGCTTTCGAGTCAAATGACCAATGTTATGGCTAGAATGAAGGCATAGTTTGTGATAATGTGTCCATATTGTGCATAACTGTGCATCATGGGATGGCGAACAATGTTTCAGGAGGAAGTTTTCCTTTTCGTCGCACCAAAAAGCCGTTTTCCATTTTCCGAGTGCAAAAAACGGACGGTTTTGTGAAGCAACCACCAAATGTCTAATTCAAAATGCTACCGTCACATTTTTCAAAAATACTAGACCACCTTACATTGATAATGTCATAACAGGGGGATCTCAAACATTTCCGTCTATCCCTGGTGAAAAAGAAAAATTCCTGTCGAATCGGTAGGAAGTGGGTCAGATATGAAACAGGTACATGATCGGATGCTCATGATTTTTTACAAAAATCATTTTTAGGTTTAAAATATGTTGTTTCATCATAGATCCACTTAAAGTTTAGCGAGTCTCAGTCCCGAGCTAAGAATCTTCATGTCCGCCCTTCGACAAAGTATAACGATGGTTTAAAACGGGAATTATAAATTCAAAAACGATCCAAACAATGCAAAACCTTCGCGTGGTACCATATTATGTGACATAGTTAGAAGGAAAAATATCAAACTTGGTATATTGATTATGTCTCAAAACACCTTCACAAAATGACCTATCTCGTTCGAGGTTTCTTGGCTTTCGGGTCAAATGACCAATGTTATGGCTAGAATGAAGGCATAGTTTGTGATAATGTGTCCATATTGTGCATTATTGTGCATCATGGGATGGCGAACAATGTTTCAGGAGGAAGTTTTCCTTTTCGTTGCACCAAAAAGCCGTTTTCCATTTTTCGAGTGCAAAAAACAGACGGTTTTGTGAAGCAACCACCAAATGACTAATTCAAAATGCTACCGTCACATTTTTAAAAAATACTAGACCACCTTACATGGATAATGCCATAACAGGGGGATCTCAAACATTTCCGTCTATCCCTGAAAAAGACAAATTCCTGCCGAATCGGCAGGAAGTGGGTCAGATATGAACTACAGGTACATGATGCTCATGATTTTTTTTAAAAAAATATTTTTAGGTTAAAAAATATGTTGTTTCATCATAGATCCACTTCAAGTTTAGCGAGTATCAGTCCCGAGCTAAGAATCTTCATGGCCGCCCTTTGACAAAGTATAATGATGGTTTAAAACGGGCATTATAAATTCAAAAACGATCCACACAATGCAAAACCTTCGCGTCGTGTCATATTACGTGACATAGTTAGAAGGAAAAATATCAAACTTGGTATATTGATTATGTCTAAAAAAAACCTTCACAAAATGACCTATCTCGTTCGAGGTTTCTTGGCTTTCGGGTCAAATGACCAATGTTATGGCTAGAATGAAGGCATAGTTTGTGATAATGTGTCCATATTGTGCATAACTGTGCATCATGGGATGGAGAACAATGTTTCAGGAGGAAGGTTTCCTTTTCGTCGCACCAAAAAGCCTTTTTCCATTTTCCGAGTGCAAAAAAAGGATGGTTTTGTGAAGCAACCACCAAATGGATAATTCAAAATGCTACCGTCACATTTAAAAAAAATACTAGACCACCTTACATGGATAATGTCATAACAGGGGAATCTCAAACATTTCCGTCTATCCCTGGTAAAAAAGACAAATTTCTGGCGAATCGGTAGGAAGTGGGTCAGATATGAACTACAGGTACATGATCGGATGCTCATGATTTTTTACAAAAATCATTTTTAGTTTCAAAATATGTTGTTTCATCATAGATCCACTTAAAGTTTAGCGAGTCTCAGTCCCGAGCTAAGAATCTTCATGCCCGCCCTTCGATAAAGTATAACGATGGTTTAAAACGGGCATTATAAATTAAAAAACGATCCAAACAATGCAAAACCTTCGCGTGGTGTCATATTATGTGACATAGTTAGAAGGAAAAATATCAAACTTGGTATATTGATTGTCTCAAAAAACATTCACAAAATGACCTATCTCGTTCGAGGTTTCTTGGCTTTCGAGTCAAATGACCAATGTTATGGCTAGAATGAAGGCATAGTTTGTGATAATGTGTCCATATTGTGAATAACTGTGCATCATGGGATGGCGAACAATGTTTCAGGAGGAAGTTTTCCTTTTCGTCGCACCAAAAAGCCGTTTTCCATTTTCCGAGTGCAAAAAACGGACGGTTTTGTGAAGCAACCACCAAATGGCTAATTCAAAATGCTACCGTCACATTTTTCAAAAATACTAGACCACCTTACATGGATAATGTCATAACAGGGGGATCTCAAACATTTCTGTCTATCCCTGGTGAAAAAGAAAAATTCCTGTCGAATCGGTAGGAAGTGGGTCAGATATGAAACAGGTACATGATCGGATGCTCATGATTTTTTACAAAAATCATTTTTAGGTTTAAAATATGTTGTTTCATCATAGATCCACTTAAAGTTTAGCGAGTCTCAGTCCCGAGCTAAGAATCTTCATGTCCGCCCTTCGACAAAGTATAACGATGGTTTAAAACGGGAATTATAAATTCAAAAACGATCCAAACAATGCAAAACCTTCGCGTGGTACCATATTATGTGACATAGTTAGAAGGAAAAATATCAAACTTGGTATATTGATTATGTCTCAAAACACCTTCACAAAATGACCTATCTCGTTCGAGGTTTCTTGGCTTTCGGGTCAAATGACCAATGTTATGGCTAGAATGAAGGCATAGTTTGTGATAATGTGTCCATATTGTGCATTATTGTGCATCATGGGATGGCGAACAATGTTTCAGGAGGAAGTTTTCCTTTTCGTTGCACTAAAAAGCCGTTTTCCATTTTTCGAGTGCAAAAAACAGACGGTTTTGTGAAGCAACCACCAAATGGCTAATTCAAAATGCTACCGTCACATTTTTAAAAAATACTAGACCACCTTACATGGATAATGCCATAACAGGGGGATCTCAAACATTTCCGTCTATCCCTGAAAAAGACAAATTCCTGCCGAATCGGCAGGAAGTGGGTCAGATATGAACTACAGGTACATGATCGGATGCTCATGATTTTTTTTAAAAAAATATTTTTAGGTTAAAAAATATGTTGTTTCATCATAGATCCACTTCAAGTTTAGCGAGTATCAGTCCCGAGCTAAGAATCTTCATGGCCGCCCTTTGACAAAGTATAATGATGGTTTAAAACGGGCATTATAAATTCAAAAACGATCCAAACAATGCAAAACCTTCGCGTCGTGTCATATTACGTGACATAGTTAGAAGGAAAAATATCAAACTTGGTATATTGATTATGTCTAAAAAAAACCTTCACAAAATGACCTATCTCGTTCGAGGTTTCTTGGCTTTCGGGTCAAATGACCAATGTTATGGCTAGAATGAAGGCATAGTTTGTGATAATGTGTCCATATTGTGCATAACTGTGCATCATGGGATGGAGAACAATGTTTCAGGAGGAAGGTTTCCTTTTCGTCGCACCAAAAAGCCTTTTTCCGTTTTCCGAGTGCAAAAAAAGGATGGTTTTGTGAAGCAACCACCAAATGGATAATTCAAAATGCTACCGTCACATTTAAAAAAATACTAGACCACCTTACATGGATAATGTCATAACAGGGGAATCTCAAACATTTCCGTCTATCCCTGGTAAAAAAGACAAATTTCTGGCGAATCTGTAGGAAGTGGGTCAGATATGAACTATAGGTACATGATCGGATGCTCATGATTTTTTACAAAAATCATTTTTAGTTTCAAAATATGTTGTTTCATCATAGATCCACTTAAAGTTTAGCGAGTCTCAGTCCCGAGCTAAGAATCTTCATGCCCGCCCTTCGATAAAGTATAACGATGGTTTAAAACGGGCATTATAAATTAAAAAACGATCCAAACAATGCAAAACCTTCGCGTGGTGTCATATTATGTGACATAGTTAGAAGGAAAAATATCAAACTTGGTATATTGATTGTCTCAAAAAACATTAACAAAATGACCTATCTCGTTCGAGGTTTCTTGGCTTTCGAGTCAAATGACCAATGTTATGGCTAGAATGAAGGCATAGTTTGTGATAATGTGTCCATATTGTGCATAACTGTGCATCATGGGATGGCGAACAATGTTTCAGGAGGAAGTTTTCCTTTTCGTCGCACCAAAAAGCCGTTTTCCATTTTCCGAGTGCAAAAAACGGACGGTTTTGTGAAGCAACCACCAAATGGCTAATTCAAAATGCTACCGTCACATTTTTCAAAAATACTAGACCACCTTACATGGATAATGTCATAACAGGGGGATCTCAAACATTTCCGTCTATCCCTGGTGAAAAAGAAAAATTCCTGTCGAATCGGTAGGAAGTGGGTCAGATATGAAACAGGTACATGATCGGATGCTCATGATTTTTTACAAAAATCATTTTTAGGTTTAAAATATGTTGTTTCATCATAGATCCACTTAAAGTTTAGCGAGTCTCAGTCCCGAGCTAAGAATCTTCATGTCCGCCCTTCGACAAAGTATAACGATGGTTTAAAACGGGAATTATAAATTCAAAAACGATCCAAACAATGCAAAACCTTAGCGTGGTACCATATTATGTGACATAGTTAGAAGGAAAAATATCAAACTTGGTATATTGATTATGTCTCAAAACACCTTCACAAAATGACCTATCTCGTTCGAGGTTTCTTGGCTTTCGGGTCAAATGACCAATGTTATGGCTAGAATGAAGGCATAGTTTGTGATAATGTGTCCATATTGTGCATTATTGTGCATCATGGGATGGCGAACAATGTTTCAGGAGGAAGTTTTCCTTTTCGTTGCACCAAAAAGCCGTTTTCCATTTTTCGAGTGCAAAAAACAGACGGTTTTGTGAAGCAACCACCAAATGGCTAATTCAAAATGCTACCGTCACATTTTTAAAAAATACTAGACCACCTTACATGGATAATGCCATAACAGGGGGATCTCAAACATTTCCGTCTATCCCTGAAAAAGACAAATTCCTGCCGAATCGGCAGGAAGTGGGTCAGATATGAACTACAGGTACATGATCGGATGCTCATGATTTTTTTTAAAAAAATATTTTTAGGTTAAAAAATATGTTGTTTCATCATAGATCCACTTCAAGTTTAGCGAGTATCAGTCCCGAGCTAAGAATCTTCATGGCCGCCCTTTGACAAAGTATAATGATGGTTTACAACGGGCATTATAAATTCAAAAACGATCCAAACAATGCAAAACCTTCGCGTCGTGTCATATTACGTGACATAGTTAGAAGGAAAAATATCAAACTTGGTATATTGATTATGTCTAAAAAAAACCTTCACAAAATGACCTATCTCGTTCGACGTTTCTTGGCTTTCGGGTCAAATGACCAATGTTATGGCTAGAATGAAGGCATAGTTTGTGATAATGTGTCCATATTGTGCATAACTGTGCATCATGGGATGGAGAACAATGTTTCAGGAGGAAGGTTTCCTTTTCGTCGCACCAAAAAGCCGTTTTCCATTTTCCGAGTGCAAAAAAAGGATGGTTTTGTGAAGCAACCACCAAATGGATAATTCAAAATGCTACCGTCACATTTAAAAAAAATACTAGACCACCTTACATGGATAATGTCATAACAGGGGAATCTCAAACATTTCCGTCTATCCCTGGTAAAAAAGACAAATTTCTGCCGAATCGGTAGGAAGTGGGTCAGATATGAACTACAGGTACATGATCGGATGCTCATGATTTTTTACAAAAATCATTTTTAGGTTCAAAATATGTTGTTTCATCATAGATCCACTTAAAGTTTAGCGAGTCTCAGTCCCGAGCTAAGAATCTTCATGCCCGCCCTTCGATAAAGTATAACGATGGTTTAAAACGGGCATTATAAATTAAAAAACGATCCAAACAATGCAAAACCTTCGCGTGGTGTCATATTATGTGACATAGTTAGAAGGAAAAATATCAAACTTGGTATATTGATTGTCTCAAAAAACATTCACAAAATGACCTATCTCGTTCGAGGTTTCTTGGCTTTCGAGTCAAATGACCAATGTTATGGCTAGAATGAAGGCATAGTTTGTGATAATGTGTCCATATTGTGCATAACTGTGCATCATGGGATGGCGAACAATGTTTCAGGAGGAATTTTTCCTTTTCGTCGCACCAAAAAGCCGTTTTCCATTTTCCGAGTGCAAAAAACGGACGGTTTTGTGAAGCAACCACCAAATGGCTAATTCAAAATGCTACCGTCACATTTTTCAAAAATACTAGACCACCTTACATGGATAATGTCATAACAGGGGGATCTCAAACATTTCCGTCTATCCCTGGTGAAAAAGACAAATTCCTGTCGAATCGGTAGGAAGTGGGTCAGATATGAAACAGGTACATGATCGGATGCTCATGATTTTTTACAAAAATCATTTTTAGGTTTAAAATATGTTGTTTCATCATAGATCCACTTAAAGTTTAGCGAGTCTCAGTCCCGAGCTAAGAATCTTCATGTCCGCCCTTCGACAAAGTATAACGATGGTTTAAAACGGGAATTATAAATTCAAAAACGATCCAAACAATGCAAAACCTTCGCGTGGTACCATATTATGTGACATAGTTAGAAGGAAAAATATCAAACTTGGTATATTGATTATGTCTCAAAACACCTTCACAAAATGACCTATCTCGTTCGAGGTTTCTTGGCTTTCGGGTCAAATGACCAATGTTATGGCTAGAATGAAGGCATAGTTTGTGATAATGTGTCCATATTGTGCATTATTGTGCATCATGGGATGGCGAACAATGTTTCAGGAGGAAGTTTTCCTTTTCGTTGCACCAAAAAGCCGTTTTCCATTTTTCGAGTGCAAAAAACAGACGGTTTTGTGAAGCAACCACCAAATGGCTAATTCAAAATGCTACCGTCACATTTTTAAAAAATACTAGACCACCTTACATGGATAATGCCGTAACAGGGGGATCTCAAACATTTCCGTCTATCCCTGAAAAAGACAAATTCCTGCCGAATCGGCAGGAAATGGGTCAGATATGAACTACAGGTACATGATCGGATGCTCATGATTTTTTTTTAAAAATTATTTTTAGGTTAAAAAATATGTTGTTTCATCATAGATCCACTTCAAGTTTAGCGAGTATCAGTCCCGAGCTAAGAATCTTCATGGCCGCCCTTTGACAAAGTATAATGATGGTTTAAAACGGGCATTATAAATTCAAAAACGATCCAAACAATGCAAAACCTTCGCGTCGTGTCATATTACGTGACATAGTTAGAAGGAAAAATATCAAACTTGGTATATTGATTATGTCTAAAAAAAACCTTCACAAAATGACCTATCTCATTCGACGTTTCTTGGCTTTCGGGTCAAATGACCATTGTTATGGATAGAATGAAGGCATAGTTTGTGATAATGTGTTCATATTTTGCATAAATGTGCATCATGGGATGGCGAACAATGTTTCAGGAGGAAGGTTTCCTTTTCGTCGCACCAAAAAGCCGTTTTCCATTTTCTGAGTGCAAAAAACGGATGGTTTTGTGAAGCAACCACCAAATGGATAATTCAAAATGCTACCGTCACATTTGTCAAAAATACTAGACCACCTTACATGGATAATGTCATTACAGGGGGATCTCAAACATTTCCTTTTATCCCTGGTGAAAAAGACAAATTCCTGCCGAATCGGCAGGAAGTGGGTCAGATATGAACTACAGGTACATGATCGGATGCTCATGATTTTTTACAAAAATCATTTTTAGGTTCAAAATATGTTGTTTCATCATAGATCCACTTCAAGTTTAACGAGTCTCAGTCCCGAGCTAAGAATCTTCATGCCCGCCCTTCGATAAAGTATAACGATGGTTTAAAACGGGCATTATAAATTAAAAAATGATCCAAACAATGCAAAACCTTCGCGTGATGTCATATTATGTGACATAGTTAGAAGGAAAAATATCAAACTTGGTGTATTGTTTATGTCTCAAAAAACATTCACAAAATGACCTATCTCGTTCGAGGTTTCTTGGCTTTCGGGTCAAATGACCAATGTTATGGCTAGAATGAAGGCATAGTTTGTGATAATGTGTACATATTGTGCATAACTGTGCATCATGGGATGGCAAACAATGTTTCAGGAGGAAGTTTTCCTTTCCGTCGCACCAAAAAGCCATTTTCCATGTTCCGAGTGCAAATAACGGACGGTTTTGTGAAGCAACCACCAAATGGCTAATTCAAAATGCTACCGTCACATTTTTCAAAAACACTAGACCACCTTACATGGATAATGTCATAACAGGGGGATCTCAAACATTTCCGTCTATCCCTGGTGAAAAAGACAAATTCATGTCGAATCGGTAGGAAGTGGGTCAGATATGAACTACAGGTACATGATCGGATGCTCGTGATTTTTTACAAAAATCATTTTTAGGTTCAAAATATGTTGTTTCATCATAGATCCACTTCAAGTTTAGCGAGTCTCAGTCCCGAGCTAAGAATCTTCATGCCTGCCCTTCGATAAAGTATAACGATGGTTTAAAACGGGCATTATAAATTAAAAAACGATCCAAACAATGCAAAACCTTCGCGTGGTGTCATATTATGTGACATAGTTAGAAGGAAAAATATCAAACTTGGTATATTGATTATGTCTCAAAAAACATTCACAAAATGACCTATCTCATTCGAGGTTTCTTGGCTTTCGGGTCAAATGACCAATGTTATGGCTAGAATGAAGGCATAGTTTGTGATAATGTGTACATATTGTGCATAACTGTGCATCATGGGATGGAAAACAATGTTTCAGGAGGAAGTTTTCCTTTCCGTCGCACCAAAAAGCCGTTTTCCATTTTCCGAGTGCAAAAAACGGACGGTTTTGTGAAGCAACCACCAAATGGCTAATTCAAAATGCTACCGTCACATTTTTCAAAAATACTAGACCACCTTACATGGATAATGTCATAACAGGGGGATCTCAAACATTTCCGTCTATCCCTGGTGAAAAAGACAAATTCATGTCGAATCGGTAGGAAGTGGGTCAGATATGAACTACAGGTACATGATCGGATGCTCATGATTTTTTAGAAAAATCATTTTTAGGTTTAAAATATGTTGTTTCATCATAGATCCACTTCAAGTTTAGCGAGTCTTAGTCCCGAGCTAAGAATCTTCATGTCCGCCCTTCGACAAAGTATAACGATGGTTTAAAACGGGAATTATAAATTCAAAAACGATCCAAACAATGCAAAACCTTCGCGTGGTACCATATTATCTGACATAGTTAGAAGGAAAAATATCAAACTTGGTATATTGATTATGTCTCAAAAAAACCTTCACAAAATGACCTATCTCGTTCGAGGTTTCTTGGCTTTCGGGTCAAATGACCAATGTTATGCCTAGAATGAAGGCATAGTTTGTGATAATGTGTCCATATTGTGCATTATTGTGCATCATGAGATGGCGAACAATGTTTCAGAAGAAAATTTTCCTTTTCGTTGCACCAAAAAGCCGTTTTCCATTTTCCGAGTGGAAAAAACTAACAGTTTTGTGAAGCAACCACCAAATGGCTAATTCAAAATGCTACCGTCACATTTTTCAAAAATACTAGACCACCTTACATGGATAATGCCATAACAGGGGGATCTCAAACATTTCCGTCTATCCCTGAAAAAGACAAATTCCTGCCGTATCGGCAGGAAGTGGGTCAGATATGAACTACAGGTACATGATCGGATGCTCATGATTTTTTACAAAAAATATTTTTAGGTTCAAAATATGTTGTTTCATCATAGATCCACTTCAAGTTTAGCGAGTCTCAGTCCCGAGCTAAGAATCTTCATGTCCGCCCTTCGACAAAGTATAATGATGGTTTAAAACGGGCATTATAAATTCAAAAACGATCCAAACAATGAAAAACCTTCGCGTGGTGTCATATTATGTGACATAGTTTGAAGCAAAAATATCAAACTTGGTATATTGATTATGTCTCAAAAAAACCTTCACAAAATGACAAATCTCGTTCGAGGTTTCCTGGCTTTCGGGTCAAATGACCAATGTTATGGCTAGAATGAAGGAATAGTTTGTGATAATGTGTCCATATTGTGCGTAATTGTGCATCATGGGATGGCGAACAATGTTTCAGGAGGAAGTTTTCCTTTTCGTCGCACCAAAAAGCCGTTTTCCATTTTTCGAGTACAAAAAACGGACGGTTTTGTGAAGCAACCACCAAATGGCTAATTCAAAATGCTACCGTCACATTTTTGAAAAATACTTGACCACCTTACATAGATAATGTCATAATAGGGGGATCTCAAACATTTCCGTCTATCCCTGGTAAAAAGACAAATTCCTATCGAATCGGTAGGAAGTGGGTCAGATATGAACTACAGGTACATTATCGGATGCTCATGATTTTTTACAAAAATCATTTTTAGGTTCAAAATATGTTGTTTCATCATAGATCCACTTCAAGTTTAGCGAGTCTCAGTCCCGAGCTAAGAATCTTCATGTCCGCCCTTCGACAAAGTATAACGATGGTTTAAAACGAGCATTATAAATTCAAAAAAGATTCAAACAATGCAAAACCTTCGCCTGGTGTCATATTATGTGACATAGTTAGAAGGAAAAATATCAAACTTGGTATATTGATTATGTCTCAAAAAAACCTTCACAAAATGACCTATCTCGTTCGAGGTTTCTTGGTTTTCGGGTCAAATGACCAATGTTATGGCTAGAATGAAGGCATAGTTTGTGATAATGTGTCCATATTGTGCATAAATGTGCATCATGGGATGGCGAACAATGTTTCTGGGGGAAGTTTTCCTTTTCGTCGCACCAAAAAGCCGTTTTCCATTTTCCGAGTGCAAAAAACGGACGGTTTTGTGAAGCAACTAACAAATGGCTAATTCAAAATGCTACCGTCACATTTTTCAAAAATACTAGACCACCTTAGATGGATAATGCCATAACAGGGGGATGTCAAACATTTCCGTCTAACCCTGAACAAGACAAATTCCTGCCGAATCTGCAGGAAGTGGGTCAGATATGAACTACAGGTACATGATCGGATGCTCATGATTTTTTACAAAAATCATTTTTAGGTTCAAAATATGTTTTTTCATCATAGATCCACTTCAAGTTTAGCGAGTCTCAGTCCCGAGCTAAGAATCTTCATGTCCGCCCTTCGACAAAGTATAACGATGGTTTAAAACGGGCATTTTAAATTCAAAAACGATCCAAACAATGCAAAACATTCGCGTGGTGTCATATTATGTGACATAGTTAGAAGGAAAAATATCAAACTTGGTATATTGATTATGTCTCAAAAAAACCTTCACAAAATGACCTATCTCGTTCGAGGTTTCTTGGTTTTCGGGTCAAATGACCAATGTTATGGCTAGAATGAAGGCATAGTTTGTGATAATGTGTCCATATTGTGCATAAATGTGCATCATGGGATGGCGAACAATGTTTCTGGGGGAAGTTTTCCTTTTCGTCGCACCAAAAAGCCGTTTTCCATTTTCCGAGTGCAAAAAACGGACGGTTTTGTGAAGCAACTAACAAATGGCTAATTCAAAATGCTACCGTCACATTTTTCAAAAATACTAGACCACCTTACATGGATAATGCTATAACAGGGGGATGTCAAACATTTCCGTCTAACCCTGAACAAGACAAATTCCTGCCGAATCTGCAGGAAGTGGGTCAGATATGAACTACAGGTACATGATCGGATGCTCATGATTTTTTACAAAAATCATTTTTAGGTTCAAAATATGTTTTTTCATCACAGATCCACTTCAAGTTTAGCGAGTCTCAGTCCCGAGCTAAGAATCTTCATGTCCGCCCTTCGACAAAGTATAACGATGGTTTAAAACGGGCATTTTAAATTCAAAAACGATCCAAACAATGCAAAACATTCGCGTGGTGTCATATTATGTGACATAGTTAGAAGGAAAAATATCAAACTTGGTATATTGATTATGTCTCAAAAAACCTTCACAAAATGACCTATCTCGTTCGAGGTTTCTTGGCTTTCGGGTCAAATGACCAATGTTATGGCTAGAATGAAGGCATAGTTTGTGATAATGTGTCCATATTGTGTATAACTGTGCATCATGGGATGGTAAACAATGTTTCAGGAGGAAGTTTTCCTTTTCGTCGCACCAAAAAGCCGTTTTCCATTTTCCGAGTGCAAAGAACGGACGGTTTTGTGAAGCAACCACCAAATGGCTAATTCAAAATGCTACCGTCACATTTTTCAAAAATACTAGACCACCTTATATGGATAATGCCATAATAGGGGGATCTCAAACATTTCCGTCTAACCCTGAACAAGACAAATTCCTGCCGAATCGGCAGGAAGTGGGTCAGATATGAACTACAGGTACATGATCAGATGCTCATGATTTTTTACAAAAATCATTTTTAGGTTCAAAATATGTTTTTTCATCATAGATCCACTTCAAGTTTAGCGAGTCTCAGTCCCGAGCTAAGAATCTTCATGTCCGCCCTTCGACAAAGTATAACGATGTTTAAAACGGGCATTTTAAATTCAAAAACGATCCAAACAATGCAAAACATTCGCGTGGTGTCATATTATGTGACATAGTTAGAAGGAAAAATATCAAACTTGGTATATTGATTATGTCTCAAAAAACCTTCACAAAATGACCTATCTCGTTCGAGGTTTCTTGGCTTTCGGGTCAAATGACCAATATTATGGCTAGAATGAAGGCATAGTTTGTGATAATGTGTCCATATTGTGTATAACTGTGCATCATGGGATGATGAACAATGTTTCAGGAGGAAGTTTTCCTTTTCGTCGCACCGAAAAGCCGTTTTCCATTTTCCGAGTGCAAAAAACGAACGGTTTTGTGAAGCAACCACGAAATGGCTAATTCAAAATGCTACCGTCACATTTTTCAAAAATACTAGACCACCTTATATGGATAATGCCATAACAGGGGGATCTCAAACATTTCCATCTAACCCTGAACAAGACAAATTCCTGCCGAATCGGCAGGAAGTGGGTCAGATATGAACTACAGGTACATGATCGGATGCTCATGATTTTTTACAAAAATCATTTTTAGGTTCAAAATATGTTTTTTCATCATAGATCCACTTCAAGTTTAGCGAGTCTCAGTCCCGAGCTAAGAATCTTCATGTCCGCCCTTCGACAAAGTATAACGATGGTTTAAAACGGGCATTTTAAATTCAAACATGATCCAAACAATGCAAAACCTTCGTGTGGTGTCATATTATGTGACATAGTTAGAAGGAAAAATATCAAACTTGGTATATTGATTATGTCTCAAAAAAACCTTCGTGACCTATCTCGTTCGAGGTTTCTTGGCTTTCGGGTCAAATGACCAATGTTATGGCTAGAATGAAGGCATAGTTTGTGATAATGTGTCCATATTGCGCATAACTGTGCATCATGGGATGGAGAACAATGTTTCAGGAGGAAGGTTTCCTTTTCGTCGCACCAAAAAGCTGTTTTCCATTTTCCGAGTGCAAAAAAAGGATGGTTTTGTGAAGCAACCACCAAATGGATAATTCAAAATGCTACCGTCACATTTTAAAAAAATACTAGACCACCTTACATGGATAATGTCATAACAGGGGGATCTCAAACATTTCCGTCTATCCCTGGTAAAAAAGACAAATTCCTGCCGAATCGGTAGGAAGTGGGTCAGATATGAACTACAGGTACATGATCGGATGCTCATGATTTTTTACAAAAATCATTTTTAGTTTCAAAATATGTTGTTTCATCATAGATCCACTTCAAGCTTAGCGAGTCTCAGTCCCGAGCTAAGAATCTTCATGCCCTCCCTTCGATAAAGTATAACGATGGTTTAAAACGGGCATTATAAATTAAAAAACGATCCAAACAATGCAAAACCTTCGCGTGGTGGCATATTATGTGACATAGTTAGAAGGAAAAATATCAAACTTGGTATATTGATTATGTCTCAAAAAACATTCACAAAATGACCTATCTCGTTCGAGGTTTCTTGGCTTTCGGGTCAAATGACCAATGGTATGGCTAGAATGAAGGCATAGTTTGTGATAATGTGTCCATATTATGCATAACTGTGCATCATGGGATGGCGAACAATGTTTCAGGAGGAAGTTTTCCTTTTCGTCGCACAAAAAAGCCGTTTTCCATTTTCCGAGTGCAAAAAACGGACGGTTTTGTGAAGCAACCACCAAATGAATAATTCAAAATCCTACCGTCACATTTATAAAAAATACTAGACCACCTTACATGGATAATGTCATAACGGGGGGATCTCAAACATTTCCGTCTATCCCTGGTGAAAAAGACAAATTCCTGCCGAATCGGCAGGAAGTGGGTCAGATATGAACTACAGGTACATGATCGGATGCTCATGATTTTTTTTAAAAAAAAATTTTTAGGTTAAAAAATATGTTGTTTCATCATAGATCCACTTCAAGTTTAGCGAGTATCAGTCCCGAGCTAAGAATCTTCATGGCCGCCCTTTGACAAAGTATAATGATGGTTTAAAACGGGCATTATAAATTCAAAAACGATCCAAACAATGCAAAACCTTCGCGTGGTGTCATATTACGTGACATAGTTAGAAGGAAAAATATCAAACTTGGTATATTGATTATGTCTAAAAAAAACCTTCACAAAATGACCTATCTCGTTCGACGTTTCTTGGCTTTCGGGTCAAATGACCATTGTTATGGATAGAATGAAGGCATAGTTTGTGATAATGTGTTCATATTTTGCATAAATGTGCATCATGGGATGGCGAACAATGTTTCAGGAGGAAGGTTTCCTTTTCGTCGCACCAAAAAGCCGTTTTCCATTTTCCGAGTGCAAAAAACGGATGGTTTTGTGAAGCAACCACCAAATGGATAATTCAAAATGCTACCGTCACATTTGTCAAAAATACTAGACCACCTTACATGGATAATGTCATTACAGGGGGATCTCAAACATTTCCTTTTATCCCTGGTGAAAAAGACAAATTCCTGCCGAATCGGCAGGAAGTGGGTCAGATATGAACTACAGGTACATGATCGGATGCTCATGATTTTTTACAAAAATCATTTTTAGGTTCAAAATATGTTGTTTCATCATAGATCCACTTCAAGTTTAGCGAGTCTCAGTCCCGAGCTAAGAATCTTCATGCCCGCCCTTTGATAAAGTATAACGATGGTTTAAAACGGGCATTATAAATTAAAAAACGATCCAAACAATGCAAAACCTTCGCGTGATGTCATATTATGTGACATAGTTAGAAGGAAAAATATCAAACTTGGTATATTGTTTATGTCTCAAAAAACATTCATAAAATGACCTATCTCGTTCGAGGTTTCTTGGCTTTCGGGTCAAATGACCAATGTTATGGCTAGAATGAAGGCATAGTTTGTGATAATGTGTACATATTGTGCATAAATGTGCATCATGGGATGGCGAACAATGTTTCTGGGGGAAGTTTTCCTTTTCGTCGCACCAAAAAGCCGTTTTCCATTTTCCGAGTGCAAAAAACGGACGGTTTTGTGAAGCAACTAACAAATGGCTAATTCAAAATGCTACCGTCACATTTTTCAAAAATACTAGACCACCTTACATGGATAATGTCATAACAGGGGGATCTCAAACATTTCCGTGGTGAAAAAGACAAATTCCTGCCGAATCGGTAGGAAGTGGGTCAGATATGAACTACAGGTACATGATCGGATGCTCATGATTTTTTACAAAATTCATTTTTAGGTTCAAAATATGTTGTTTCATAATAGATCCACTTCAAGTTTAGCGAGTCTCAGTCCCGAGCTAAGAATCTTCATGCCCGCCCTTCGATAAAGTATAACGATGGTTTAAAACGGGCATTATAAATTCAAAAACGATCCAAACAATGCAAAACCTTCGCGTGGTGTCATATTATGTGACATAGTTAGAAGGAAAAATATCAGACTTGGTATATTGATTATGTCTCAAAAAAACCTTCACAAAATGACCTATCTCGTTCGAGGTTTCTTGGCTTTCGGGTCAAATGACAAATGTTATGGCTAGAATGAAGGCATAGTTTGTGATAATGTGTCCATATTGTGCATAACTGTGCATCATGGGATGACGAACAATGTTTTAGGAGGAAGTTCTCCTTTTCGTCGCACCAAAAAGCTGTTTTCCATTTTCTGAGTGCAAAAAACAGACGTTTTGTGAAGAAACCACCAAATGGCTAATTCAAAATGCTACCGTCACATTTTTCAAAAATATTAGACCACCTTACATGGATAATGTCATAACAGGGGGATCTCAAACATTTCCGTCTATCCCTGGTGAAAAAGACAAATTCCTGTGGAATCGGTAGGAAGTGGGTCAGATAGGAACTACAGGTACATGATCGGATGCTCATGATTTTTTACAAAAATCATTTTTAGGTTCAAAATATGTTCTTTCATCATAGATCCACTTCAAGTTTAGCGAGTCTCAGTCCCGAGCTAAGAATCTTCATGTCCGCCCTTCGACAAAGTATAACGATGGTTTAAAACGGGCACTATAAATTCAAAAACGATCCAAACAATGCAAAATCTTCGCGTGGTGTCATATTATGTGACATAGTTAGAAGGAAAAATATCAAACTTGGTATATTGATTATGTCTCAAAAAAAACCTTCACAAAATGACCTATGTCGTTCGAGGTTTCTTGGCTTTCGGGTCAAATGACCAATGTTATGCCTAGAGTGAAGGCATAGTTTGTGATAATGTGTCCATATTGTGCATTATTGTGCATCATGAGATGGCGAACAATGTTTCAGAAGAAAATTTTCCTTTTCGTTGCACCAAAAAGCCGTTTTCCATTTTCCGAGTGGAAAAAACAGACGGTTTTGTGAAGCAACCACCAAATGGCTAATTCAAAATGCAACCGTCACATTTTTCAAAAATACTAGACCACCTTACATGGATATTGCCATAACAGGGGGATCTCAAATATTTCCGTCTATCCCTGAAAAAGACAAATTCCTGTCGTATCGGCAGGAATTGGGTCAGATATGAACTACAGGTACATGATCGGATGCTCATGATTTTTTACAAAAATTATTTTTAGGTTCAAAATATGTTGTTTCATCATAGATCCACTTCAAGTTTAGCGAGTCTCAGTCCCGAGCTAAGAATCTTCATGTCCGCCCTTCGACAAAGTATAATGATGGTTTAAAACGGGCATTATAAATTCAAAAACGATCCAAACAATGAAAAACCTTCGCGTGGTGTCATATTATGTGACATAGTTTGAAGCAAAAATATCAAACTTGGTATATTGATTATGTCTCAAAAAAACCTTCACAAAATGACATATCTCATTCGAGGTTTCCTGGCTTTCGGGTCAAATGACCAATGTTATGGCTAGAATGAAGGAATAGTTTGTGATAATGTGTCCATATTGTGCGTAACTGTGAATCATGGGATGGCGAACAATGTTTCAGGAGGAAGTTTTCCTTTTCGTCGCACCAAAAAGCCGTTTTCCATTTTTCGAGTACAAAAACGGACGGTTTTGTGAAGCAACCACCAAATGGCTAATTCAAAATGCTACCGTCACATTTTTGAAAAATACTAGACCACCTTACATAGATAATGTCATAATAGGGGGATCTCAAACATTTCCGTCTATCCCTGGTGAAAAAGACAAATTCCTATCGAATCGGTAGGAAGTGGGTCAGATATGAACTACAGGTACATGATCGGATGCTCATGATTTTTTACAAAAATCATTTTTAGGTTCAAAATATGTTGTTTCATCATAGATCCACTTCAAGTTTAGCGAGTCTCAGTCCCGAGCTAAGAATCTTCATGTCCGCCCTTCGACAAAGTATAACGATGGTTTAAAACGGGCATTATAAATTCAAAAAAGATTCAAACAATGCAAAACCTTCGCCTGGTGTCATATTATGTGACATAGTTAGAAGGAAAAATATCAAACTTGGTATATTGATTATGTCTCAAAAAAACCTTCACAAAATGACCTATCTCGTTCGAGGTTTCTTGGTTTTCTGGTCAAATGACCAATGTTATGGCTAGAATGAAGGCATAGTTTGTGATAACATGTCCATATTGTGCATAAATGTGCATCATGGGATGGCGAACAATGTTTCTGGGGGAAGTATTCCTTTTCGTCGCACCAAAAAGCCGTTTTCCATTTTCCGAGTGCAAAAAACGGACGGTTTTGTGAAGCAACTACCAAATTGCTAATTCAAAATGCTACCGTCACATTTTTCAAAAATACTAGACCACCTTACATGGATAATGCCATAACAGGTGGATGTCAAACATTTCCGTCTAACCCTGAACAAGACAAATTCCTGCCGAATCTGCAGGAAGTGGGTCAGATATGAACTACAGGTACATGATCGGATGCTCATGATTTTTTACAAAAATCATTTTTAGGTTCAAAATATGTTTTTTCATCATAGATCCACTTCAAGTTTAGCGAGTCTCAGTCCCGAGCTAAGAATCTTCATGTCCGCCCTTCGACAAAGTATAACGATGGTTTAAAACGGGCATTTTAAATTCAAAAACGATCCAAACAATGCAAAACATTCGCGTGGTGTCATATTATGTGACATAGTTAGAAGGAAAAATATCAAACTTGGTATATTGATTATGTCTCAAAAAACCTTCACAAAATGACCTATCTCGTTCGAGGTTTCTTGGCTTTCGGGTCAAATGACCAATGTTATGGCTAGAATGAAGGCATAGTTTGTGATAATGTGTCCATATTGTGTATAACTGTGCATCATGGGATGGTGAACAATGTTTCAGGAGGAAGTTTTCCTTTTCGTCGCACCAAAAAGCCGTTTTCCATTTTCCGAGTGCAAAAAACGGACGGTTTTGTGAAGCAACCACCAAATGGCTAATTCAAAATGCTACCGTCACATTTTTCAAAAATACTAGACCACCTTATATGGATAATGCCATAACAGGGGGATCTCAAACATTTCCGTCTAACCCTGAACAAGACAAATTCCTACCGAATCGGCAGGAAGTGGGTCAGATATGAACTACAGGTACATGATCAGATGCTCATGATTTTTTACAAAAATCATTTTTAGGTTCAAAATATGTTTTTTCATCATAGATCCACTTCAAGTTTAGCGAGTCTCAGTCCCGAGCTAAGAATCTTCATGTCCGCCCTTCGACAAAGTATAATGATGGTTTAAAACGGGCATTTTAAATTCAAAAACGATCCAAACAATGCAAAACCTTCGCGTGGTGTCATATTATGTGACATAGTTAGAAGGAAAAATATCAAACTTGGTATATTGATTATGTCTCAAAAAAACCTTCGTGACCTATCTCGTTCGAGGTTTCTTGGCTTTCGGGTCAAATGACCAATGTTATGGCTAGAATGAAGGCATAGTTTGTGATAATGTGTCCATATTGTGCATAACTGTGCATCATGGGATGGAGAACAATGTTTCAGGAGGAAGGTTTCCTTTTCGTCGCACCAAAAAGCTGTTTTCCACTTTCCGAGTGCAAAAAAAGGATGGTTTTGTGAAGCAACCACCAAATGGATAATTCAAAATGCTACCGTCACATTTTAAAAAAATACTAGACCACCTTACATGGATAATGTCATAACAGGGGGATCTCAAACATTTCCGTCTATCCCTGGTAAAAAAGACAAATTCCTGCCGAATCGGTAGGAAGTGGGTCAGATATGAACTACAGGTACATGATCGGATGCTCATGATTTTTTACAAAAATCATTTTTAGTTTCAAAATATGTTGTTTCATCATAGATCCACTTCAAGTTTAGCGAGTCTCAGTCCCGAGCTAAGAATCTTCATGCCCTCCCTTCGATAAAGTATAACGATGGTTTAAAACGGGCATTATAAATTAAAAAACGATCCAAACAATGCAAAACCTTCGCATGGTGGCATATTATGTGACATAGTTAGAAGGAAAAATATCAAACTTGGTATATTGATTATGTCTCAAAAAACATTCACAAAATGACCTATCTCGTTCGAGGTTTCTTGGCTTTCGGGTCAAATGACCAATGGTATGGCTAGAATGAAGGCATAGTTTGTGATAATGTGTCCATATTGTGCATAACTGTGCATCATGGGATGGCGAACAATGTTTCAGGAGGAAGTTTTCCTTTTCGTCGCACAAAAAAGCCGTTTTCCATTTTCCGAGTGCAAAAAACGGACGGTTTTGTGAAGCAACCACCAAATGAATAATTCAAAATCCTACCGTCACATTTTAAAAAAAATACTAGACCACCTTACATGGATAATGTCATAACAGGGGGATCTCAAACATTTCCGTCTATCCCTGGTGAAAAAGACAAATTCCTGCCGAATCGGCAGGAAGTGGGTCAGATATGAACTACAGGTACATGATCGGATGCTCATGATTTTTTACAAAAATCATTTTTAGGTTCAAAATATGTTGTTTCATCATAGATACACTTCAAGTTTAGCGAGTCTCCGCCCCGAGCTAAGAATTTTTATGCGTGTCGTTTTAAACGGGCAAATGAAATTATGATAAGAATTACGACATAGTTTGTGATAAGTTGATATTGATATCGTATTTGGATTCCTCTCATTTTTCTAATCAATTTAGACATATTATTTGCCGAATTCCGATTTACAGATTTAAATATATTAATTATTACATATTAAATAAAAAATACAAAATAAAATAAAATTATTATATTTTTATTTGAATTCAATAATATTTTTACTTATTCATTGTTGTTTACTAAATAATTGCTTGTAATTTCAAAAAATACAACCACGTGACATGATGATATAAGACTTAATAGGAATGATATCATAGTATTGACAATAATGTTTAAATTGCTTTGCGGGAAGAGATTCTGAAGGAACGAGGAAGTTAAGCGTGCTAGAGCTGGAGTAGTGCCAGGATGAGTGACCAAACGGAAACTTTGACAAAGACTACAATTTAATCAATTATTAACTATAAATAGTGTTAAAATGATTAAAGCGAGAGATTAAGGAGTCAAACAATTCAAAGATTAAAAAAATAAAAAAATAAAAAAAATAAAAAATATATTTTAGGCTATGCCGACGGCCAGGCCGTCGGCGTAGCTCCATTCCTGTGCCGACGGCCAGGCCGTCGGCGTAGCTCCAGGCTAGATCGTTATCGAAGACGGCCGTTGACTGACATGCGGGGCCCGCTAAAAGACGCTATGCCGAGGGGGAGGGCTGTACCGACGGCCACGGAGCTGTGCCGACGAGGACGTACGCCGAGGGGGCTACGCCGACGAGGCCACCGTCGACACAGCCTGTGCCGACGGCAATTTGTCGCTGTGCCGACGGCAGCCGGCCGTCGGCGTAGTAAATCTTTCGTGTAGTGAGTGGCGAGGGGACATACCATGTGCCCTGGAGACGGAAGGTGGTTGTTTCTCCATCGGCATGCTGAATACGACGCCACGCGACCATGGTTGTACAATAGAAGTCTAACACGAACATGATTTTCAAAAGCAGTAACAGCTTCACAACATCGTTAGATAAAACACGAACTGCTAGAACAGATGACCGTAGAAAGCATATAAAGAAGAGTTGTTAGGCGCACAAAAAAAGAAAATTGACAAGAATGGGAGAAAAGGCCTATTCAAAAAAAAAGATGCGAGGGGATGTACCATTAGGAGAAGCATGTTTGAAGAGAGGGTCACGTAAGACATCGGCGATGATCGTGTCCATCACGTATGTCCATGATCTTACGCGACAATGAAAGCATGCGACCCTAGAGAGCACAGAAAGAGAACGTCACGGAAAATGCATGACAAGGAAGCGAGAAAAAGAAAGATGAAATGGAATAAAGGAGAGGAATTGTACCGAGAGCAAAGACTAGCTCGCGTAATATGATGGCGATGAGCCTCAGGGAGAAGTAGAGTTCAGCCGCAATAGCCTCCAAACTTTGTCATTCATCGGCAAGTTATAAGAAAAAAAAAACAAAAGTTAGCCATGCAAATCCGAAGTTTTAGAGAAAAAATGTAGCGCAAAACCATTCAAGCTAAGGCGACATACCTTGCTTTACCCAAACATGAGACATCTCATCCTCCATTGGAAGCCGCGGAAAGAGCAAGAGCTGTACCATAAGTCGGAGGAGCCTGAAAGAAAAAAAACGTTAAAACAAACACACGGTACACAATGCAGAGAAATAAAATAAATATATCGATTGTGAAATACACATGCTATTTTTTGGAACGCAGTCATTAAAGTGAATAAGCTGCAAGTGAACGAAAACACGAAGTTGAATGCTGAAAACCAAAATAACGCGTAAAACATAGGTAAGTTGAAGAGAACTTATCATGTGAAATCGCTTTATGGTCGATAATAGAAAGATCCCTACAGAAGTAGAAAGACGAAGTGAGTACAAGAAGAGTGGAGGATCTAGGCGCGAGTTGTATGCAAGAGGTATATATACCGGTCATGGCAAATAACAAAGAGGAAGTATCTTCAGCGAGGAGAGAACCATCCAGAAGCTAAAGCAGTGGAAGAGAAGACCGAAGAAGAAGTAGCTCCACGAGGCGAGCGTCATACAGAAGCCAAAGCAGGAAGAAGAAAAGAACGAAACAACAACAAAGGGTCTCGACACCACAAGGAGCATGAAAAAGAGTCGTGAACGACAGAGCAGCATGTCCCCGCGTAAAACCGCGTATAGTACCTAGGATGCGATAAAAGCGTAGGCAGATTCATGCCTACAATAGTCTACACTGCCAGCAGTGCTATCGGTGCGGTTGCATCTGGCGAGGGATAACGGTGCCAGCTCGACTATGGGCAAGCCCCCTAGCATGATCTCGATGCGAGAAAACCGCGGCTTCCTATGTGTACTTCTACGCTCTACGATGTTAGCTCGGCTCTCTGACCGTGAAAACCTGCATTGTCTATGGTCCACATTGGCCTTGGATGGGCCCCATGTTCGCGGGATACCGCGGACGACATGGGCTTACGGCTCCCCGTCGGCTCCGTGCGGGGCCCATGACCACGAGAAGTTGCGACCTGCATGGGCTCACGGCGTCAGGTTGGCTATCGGCAGGTCCCGCCACCCGGTGGGTGCGGAAGCGTGTCGCGCCGGAAACACCTCTCATAGAGCATGTCCCTGCCCGCATAAGCTGACCGTGGGTACATGTCACGCGTGCGGTCCACCTCTGGCAACATGGGGTACAACGGCGCATGCGACACCCATCAGTGGCAGGAAATCTGCCGCCCTGGCCTGTGGAGGGTCCCGCCTCTCAGAAGAGCGGTGCTCTGTTGGGACCGTGCCGCATGTCCTCTCCGGCGTCCATCCGACAACCGAAAAGAATCGAGACGATATAGGTAGTCGATTCGGCCAAAATAATCTATCGCTATTATTTACTCTTATTTAGTAGTGTGGCACCCACTTTTGATATGGTGGTAGGTTAACACCATAGTGGTATGATGAACTTGTGATTCCTTTTTGCAAATGATCATGCATGCAACTGTTAGCATGAAGTTGTGTTATGAACTTGTGATGGTATTCATGACTATCATCGGATTGAGGACAAGTACGCCATAGGGGATCCTAGCGGCGTTGAGAAGATGGGGTGTGAGCCGTACAGTGTTTCAGGAGCGGTGAGAACAAGTTTACCCGGGTTCAGATCCGACTGCGATGATTTGATCCTACTCCTTCTAGCAACCCAGTAATATATTGGCGAGAGACGAATGCTACAGCGGATTACAAGAGAGGTTCGCCTATGCGAGTTCGTTGTGGTTGTAGTAGAGATTGTGCCCTAAATGCTCTTATAGAGCCGTTTATATAGTCACTCGGGCCTAGGTTTACAGGAGAAACCTATCCGGCTACGTTACATAGTCGGTACTAGATACAGCTTTGAACAACATTCCATTGACGGCTAGTGGAAGAAAGTTGTTGGGTCACTGGCAAGCGGGCCCTCAGCTCCGCGGGAGGACACGGGAGGACGCGCATGTTGTCCGGGCTGACGCAACCATTGCACAAATTTGGTGCATGGATGGGTCGAGCTGGACGTGGTTGGTCATGGGTCGTGCCGCTCGGACGCCACACACGTCCCGCAGACGTGATCAGACGCGCTCGGACGGATTGGGTCGACGTGGTAGAGATGCCTAGGGTCATAGAGATTATTCCTCCACATGTTTGTTTCGCTTACTATGTCGCATGCCCTATTTCTCTCATCCCATCAAAGAATGAATCTATATAGAATTTGGCCACTCACGACATACCTAGTTTTTCCTTCTTCCCTTCACCCCTTTTATTACCGCCACACAACATCTCTGTGTGCCACTGTGTCTCACGATTACCGAACTCTTATTGTATGGCTCAGATTCAGAAACCCCGTCGTTTTTACAAGTGCAAAACTCATATTGTATGAGCTTATGAACCTCTGATAGGCATATTGATAAGTACTAGTAATTCACTACAACGGCGTGACATCTGGACGGATGCTTGGAATTGGGTTGCTATAGTGTGTGGCATAAGCTGATGCACTAACCTGCTGGTGCATTAGAAGGTGGGCTGTCCGTATTCAAAGTCGGCAAATACCGCACCTCCTATTTCCCTCACAGAGTTTTCTATACTTAGTTAATTTTCTTCAAATCATTAATAAATAGTGTTCCCTAGGTAAACTTTATATAAACAGATTGCTAGCTACACTCTCCAAAAAATAAGTAAACCCCTATCTTACCAGTGTCACTAGCTACTACAAATCTACAATTACGAGGGATAGAGAGTCAAGTGTTCTTTTTGTTAATTCTCCAGCTTGCTATAATTTTTCCAAGCAATTGGAATAATTGAGGAAAAGAGGGTATATCTGGTTAGGCTTGCATAGGGAGTCTAGAACCCCTTCCAGAGAAACAAAACTATTCACACGATAATGTCTTTGAATTAGAAAAATTCCTAGAGTCGACGACTCAATAAACATATAATTTACTAAAATGAAAGGAAATTATTACTTGAAGTTTTAAGGAACATACTCAAATTATAATATCATACTCATGCAGTCATAGAGCTTTCAAAAGAAATAAATTTGACAACAATAGTGACCATACATAGTAAACGTATACTACCATGTAGTTCTTAGAGAAAGTCACAATCAACCATGTAGTTCTGAGTGTTTTTAATTATTTCCTTTTGCATCAAAGAGATGTGCATTTCCTCATGAAATCACAAAAAACCATGCGGAAGTTTAGTACGAGTCCGGGGCATTAGTCCTCTTGTCAACCCAGTGGAACCTGCACATGTTGGTGGGACACCAAAAATATTTCATCAGTAAAATAGTTTGAATTTATAGATATTAGATACTTACAAAGTATAGTAATTAAAATAAGTAAAAAAAAAGTTACTATGAAACTAACGACTAAATTAAAAATATTTGCCCTGCATATACATACACATATATCTTTATCGGCCCATATGATGTTGTGTTAATAAAATCTAACCTAATAACCAAATTAAATAAAAAAATGTTTCTACAACCTCTGCTAATACTACCAGATTGTAGATATTTTTGTAGACAATAAATTCCATGTCGCGAAGGAGTTGCAAACAAATACATGATGTGAAAATCCATCATCATGAACAAGAAGTGACAATTTGAGGTAAAGCATTTCGTAATTGAACTTCTTCACAAAATACTAGAATACATATAGTAAATGTAGTTTCAGCTGGTAACAAATGATATCATATAGAAGGAAAAACCATGTGGTTTACCTGAAGTATTACTTGAAGTTGTAGCCCTTATACTTTGTCTTTTAGTAGCATGTCTATAATCTATAAACATTATAGTTAGGACAAGTTAGTAATTTTGATATAGATCAAAATAACCTAACTAAAGCTACGCTATAATATTATACTCATTGTAAAAATCAAAACTAGCAAAAAAATTCACACAACAATCATTACAATTACATATCCCGAGGTATGAGTTTGGATGTGAATTTAGTGGAAACATAACCCTAGGACAAAAGATGGTTATGATCTCCAAGTATTGAACACAAAGCTAACATGTATCCTCTCAGAAATATTTTTCTAACAGATAATGATTACTTGAAGTTGTGCTTGTGAAATTAAGTAAGTTTTATGCACATGGTACAGTGAATTTCAATAAGTATATTGCTCTAAAACAATACTCATGCAACTATCAATAAGTTCAAATAGTCGAAAAGGAACAATGCATGTAATATTATATAAAATTTAGGATGTCAAGTATTGAACACAACGCTAACATGTTATCCTCTCAGAATTGTTTTTTAACAGATATTGAATACTTGAAGTTGTGCCTGTGAAATTAACTAGATTTTATGCACATGGTATAGTGAATTTCAATAAGTATATTTCTCTAAAACAATACTCATGCAACTATCAATAAGTTCAAATAGTCAAAAAGGAACCATGCATGTAATCCTATATAAAATCTGTTCTTTTAATGAAATGTCATCAAAAGAACCTAAAATGTTATTTGTGATATTAGGTTATACAAGTATGTATTGTGTTGATATGCCCTTGTTGGTATAACAACCATTAACCCGTAGACACAAACATTGTATTTATTTTGTCTACAATATGGATAACATTGTAGTACCAAAAAGTAATGATTGACATATAATATTCAAAAGTATGAATCAAACAACACATACCATGACCATCAGTTGTAGTACCAACTGATCTCTGCAGCCCAGCAGGAAAACATATCAACTTAGAACTTCAAAATTAAATAGGGAAAATATAGTTCATATGATTATTATATGCTTTAAAACATGAAGTATCTAAGCACCTTCTTGATGAGCTTCCCCTTTACGGTTCCTCTCCTATGAAATTCCATTACGTTTATTTTGGAGCGGAAGCGATAGTCATAATCCTTATGAAAGTAGTACTGAAATTGGCAACATAATAAACTGCATTTAACATATATGAAACTATAAATTTGCATGAGTATAAGGACTCACATAGAAATAGAAAAAAATAAAAGTAACAACAGAACTCAGAACAGTATATTAGTAATTCTGAAGGAAAAATTGTGACCAGGACACAACTCAAAGTGTTCAACACTTGTATTAAAACAATTTATTTTATTTAGTCCTAAAAGCAGATCTTTTCATATGCATGCTTGATAAATACGATAAGAAATGAGGTAAAAGACGGCGGATAGGTCAAGCCTGCCTAGGTTGAAACTAGGGCTTATCAGTTCTCCACTCAGTTGCTAGATTTTTGTATTGTTCTGTTGGGTGGGGAAAAGAATACACACGGATAATGCATCATTTGAAAACTGCACAATTGTGAATTATATTTGTCAAATATCACACGATTAAATCAAGTAGTTGCAAGTTAGTTTAACAACTCATCACGTGAGAGTTTAAAATACCTTAATATGACATGAAGAAATCAGTAAAAGATGGGTTAGTTATTCAATAGTATCTCATGATTAAGGAGTCAGAAAATAACTGCATCTCCGGTTCTTACATATATTAATTGTTGCAACTCGTTTAGCTGATTATAGAAAACACTATAACAATTGTATCCCTATGCATATAGTTAATCCAGGTCAATATCTATGAAAACCATTTAATCTATCAGTGCAATTTTCTCAAACTCCAGTTCACTCGTACCATATTGCATGCTTAGGTGTTTCATAATTATAATAGGCACTTCACATGAAACGTATCAGGATGATCACATGCTTAAACTTGGCAATGCTTCGCACAATATTTATGCTTAATACACATACTCACCAGTAGACTCGTTTCAAAAAAATACTCACCAGTAGTTAGACGTCTGATTTGCCAGATTAGTAAAATTACCTTCAGTTCATCTAGTGTTACAGATATGAGTAGACTGTCTACTACCTAGGCACATTTGAACTTTTTGTCGAAGTTCTTTCTAAATGAATTATACACAAAACCTATATTTTTATAACTAACATCTTTTTAACTTTAAATAGCACAAATTTGGCTCTACATACCTTTCTAGAATAAATAGTGTTGCTGAGAGCTGTCCACATACTATTGTTTGTGTCCCGTTTATGTTTGATCCTGTTCTCTTGTAATTTCTAATATATTCAAGTTAATTACTTGTTTTACTAGCTAATCGTACAAGTGAATTATGCTCCATACTTCTTATGGCATAACTTGTTGTACAAGTGATAAGAGATGTGCACAATTTCCCTTCTATGGTCCATGTTGTTCTTTTGCATTTTATAACATAGTCAAGTTATTTACTTATTTTTCTAGTACGAGGGTACACAGTGTAGGACTCCATCAAATGGCGTTGGATGACAAGCACAATGTGACATAGAAGATACAGTTTATGGGCTCCTATACGCGTATATTAGACATGGCATGGTCTGGAAGGTGCACATTGAACAGAAGTGCAAATTATTGTGCTGGCTACATGTCTGACACCGGCACTGGCCTTCGTCGACATCGAAACACGCTTGCTTGAAGCCAAGACCCTACGGAGGCAGGCATCCTTACCGCGGGTCGTATGATCGCTGGATTGGATATGAACCTGTTTTTGTCTATAACGCGGTGTACAGCAAGTGACTCCTATGTTGTTCCCGGTGTCCTAATGTTATCCCATCCAGCCAGCATTGTGTACCATACATGAATGGTTGACTTGTGTGATGATTCTTCAGCACAATCTAGGAGAAGCCGAGCTTTTGATAGATTGGTATCACATACAGCTAGCAGAACATTTGAGTCGAGCTCAACTTGTTTTTCTGCGTTTCCTACGGTGTATGGTCATCAGTCGGTGGAGAATGTGAGGCAACCTAGCAAGCATCCAGGATAGTTGTTAGCAGCAAGACGGCTAGTCATGACTGTTTCTTTTTTCACCCTATTTCTGTAAATATATTCTTCATTTAGTAGAAATGGGCACTGCTCCCCCGGTTCTTCCGTGCTTTCCAATAAAAATATCACACAACGAAATATACATATACATCTACTGCTATCAAGTATCAGCAACACAAGTGTTCGAGAGTTTTGAGTCACATGTATTGTTGTATAATATGTTTTTTGTAGAATAGACTTCTAAGTTCTAGCACAAGAGATTGACAAATCCATGAGATTAGCAGCGAAACCACACAATATTCTTCTCGAAAAAAACAAGATCTAATATATCCTATGCGCTCATCATAAAAAAGCGTATGTCATGAGATTATTTAGACAAAGTAAAACAATGATTTGATAACTAAAGCCTTTCTCCTAGTGCATCAGAAAAAAGAGTTTTCTAACCTTGTCATATTGCTTCCCATCTGATCGTAAGCTTTTAGTAGCTGTCCAAATCCCTTTACCTGAATCAATTTTGGCGAGCCAAGGTTCCAGAGGCACATATATGTATTTTGGATTGACAAAACGGCCCTCTTAGCATGAGAGACAGAATCGACTTCCAGGACATCGGTACTATGACCAGCGATCTGCTCAAATCTATCACCCTCCAGTGTTCTCTCACTGTCAGATCTTTCTTCCTTGCCAGCCAAAGAAGACAAAACCATAGCAGATTCTGCTACCTGGACGTCATCTTGGGCTTGGTTCCACCAAGAATGGTCGCTGATTGTTCTCTCACTGTCAGCAGACATGGAGGGTATCTTTTCCATACCTCCTTCCAGATCTTGGCCTAAGGCACAGACAAAATTCGCATGGATAAATGAAGAAGAAATGGACTGAGCAGATTACTTACAAGGACGGTAGATGCAAGCATACCTTTGTTTCCGCGGTGTAGAAGAACGAGGCGATGGACGGCAGGCCAGGAAGGTTTGGGTCGCGCCCGGGAAATCAAGGATTGAAACTGCGGCTTCGCGTCGTACAGCTAATGAAATTTACAGTGTGTGGTTACCACACGTTAATCTATTAATTATTTCTACATATATTTTGAAATAATTGGCCTTCATTAATATCCTTTTGTTCTCATTCTGTGTAAACACGATTCCATTTCTTTATTTGCTAAAAATTAATTACTATTAGGTGTCAACATTTATTATTTCCTAAAAATATCTATTTATAATATCTCGTAGAAAAGAATTAAATATTGCATACTCCCTCCATTCAAATGAATAAGACGTGTACATTTAGTAAACGTCAATGAAAATCTAAATTTGAGAATGTTTTAGACACATATGAATACTTAAGATATAAAATCAGTATCAATAGATTCACAGTAAAATATACTTTTATAGTGTATATATTTAATATTGTATATACTAATATTTTATTCTATATATTTTGTTGAAGTTAGTGAGATTTTTTTACGTGGAAGTTAGTGATATTTGACTTTTCACTATATTTATTCGCCTTAATCATAGGAAACGAATATAGTACTCCCTCAGATTCATATTAGTTGAGTCAAATTTGTCTAGATACACGGTTGTATCTAGCATTAAAACTTGAAAAGATACATCCGTATCTAGATAAATCTAAGTCAACTAATATGGACCGGATAGAGAGAATTTAATTTGATACAGTAGAATATTATAATAAATACCCTAGACTGTAGAATAAATTTAAATATACACTTACAAAACCGTGTTTAATTGTAAAAACATCAAAAGAATATACCGATGACTCA
Source organism: Avena sativa (assembly GCA_916181665.1). Lineage (NCBI taxonomy): Eukaryota > Viridiplantae > Streptophyta > Magnoliopsida > Poales > Poaceae > Avena > Avena sativa. The sequence continues at coordinate 17,965,380 of OV702296.1, forward strand.
TAAAATATCATCGGTATATATGAGTATCGCGCAAATATTCGAGGAACTATCCTATTTTGCTTAGGCCCGAAATCCCAATGTCGTATGTTGCTCGATTCCCAAACATATGCTCTAGACGGCTGGTAACCATCGCCATTAGGGAGGGCTTGAGCTGTCAAGGGAGATCACACACAGAGGGACCCACTTATGCGGGGACCCTGGGTACACAGCCACCTGCAAACAGGCAGGCCTTGCCCGTGCAGTCCTCCGCAAATCGAAAGCGGACTTCGAATAGATCTGTGGTCCTTTTTGCGGGAATCGTTGGAGTTGCCCTTAAGTCAAGAGTGCGGAAGGCCGGGTAGCAAGTAAAGTAAAATCCGTTCATCGCGGATCAGATGGTCACGTCTGCATAATCCCATCGTGTGTCTGTGGTCGGGAGACGTGGGAGGGTCGGTGATGCAAACATATCCCAAACTATTCTATTTCTCTTAAGCGTTCCATCGGCGATTCCCGCCCGTGGACATTTTCCCGTGTGCGGCCTCAGTTGCGCGGTCCTTGCCCTTTACCGTCGCGACCTCACGGTTTCCCGCCGGCCTTGCCCTTCCCCGCTGAGACCTCATCGTTTCCTGCCGATGGGCACCGGCCGGTCTATATTGACGGCATACAGGAGGGGTTGGGGAGGCACATCCAGCAAGCCATTCCCACAACTCTAGCATGCCTAGGCGCCTCCCAACCACCCGGGCTCATCTCGGTGAGACCGCCCAGCTTCGGTACCCACCTACCTACTCCACGGAGAGGGACAAAGCCATGCTTGATGCGGCACTGTCGGACTAGGACCGACCGGGAGGAGGACGATGGCGACGACATTGACTGGCACAATGTTGTTGTAGAGGGAGGGCCGGACTAAACCATCCTTGCCTCCATCAATATGGCGCGCGACGAGGCGGCACGGGACGCCATCTCCGCCACGGGCTACGTCATTGAACAACACGTCAATGCGTTGTCACGGGCCTCCGTGGCACGGAAGGCCAAAGGACGCCAGCACATGACCGACGAGTGGCTGCGCTATGCCACCAACACGGAGGCGAGGGAGATGGAGGCCGCGGCGGAGGAGAAGGCGGAGAGGAAGGTCCAGGCGGCAATGAAGACCACGAAGGCCATGCAGCGAGGCCAACTGGAGGCGCGGGAGGAGGCCAGGGCCATGGAGGCCAACCTCGGCACCCGCTACAGCGGCCGACAGGCCGGTGTACTTGGCACAGACCAGCGGATCGCAGATATGCACGTGTACCGCTCGTCTATGGAGGCCCCGTAAGCTCGATCATCGACGAGGCCTAACTCAAGCGAGGCTGTCCAGCAGGGCTTCGGAGCCGGGCCGGCGTTGGAGGGTCGGGCAGCGCACAACCGCGAAGCGACTATGGCGGCACATGAGAGGGAGAGAATGTACCTCTCTCGCCTTCGGCACAGAACAACTATGGCGGCCGCCGCCAGGCGAAGGAGGCGGCGTTGGCCTGGATGGGGCAGGGGCATCGTGTCGGCGGTGCCTAGGAGGACGGTCCCACTCCCATGTAGTTGTAGGCTTGTTAGGTTTAATTTTTGAGTTATTGTTCTTTCATTTCCCATGTACCGGGTCCCAGCAACTAACACTGGTGGAAAACAGGCCTCCAGTCCCGGGCCGCAACTGGCTCTAGTCCCGGTTTTGGGCTCGGGACTGCCAAAACGGGACTAGAGACCCCCCCTCTAGTCCCGGCTCGCTACGGCCCGCGACTGATAAGAGCCACGTGGCTATTTCAGCGAGGCGGGGGCGGAAACCCTCTAGTCCCGGGTCGTAACACCACCCAGGACTATATGGTTTTTTGTCGCGGCAGAGAATTGTGTGTTTCTCTGCCGCGGCAGAGATTGTGTATTTTCTTTTTTTGCCATTTCATTCCTTTTTCGTTTTGTGTTTCACTATAATTTCAAACATATATTTCATTACACATATTCTACGCTACTACATACAGAGTACACGTTGATGCATCTATATAATTAATCGATCCCTTACAAGCATACATATAATCAATCATATCAAAAGGAAGAAATGTTTTGAATTACATGGTCATTGATGATATATATATATCATATCAACTACATGGAGATCACTAAGGCATATCGAGTTCCACGTCTTCCGCATAATGCTCTCCATGTACATCAAGGACCTCCTTCATCATAAATCCCGTCAGCTCCTCTTGAATTGCTCGTATGCGCTGGTCTAGCTCTAGTTTCTCCCGCAAACCATAAATATAATATGAGTCAAATTTCCGCTCACTGGTCAACTCGCGGATGTACTCGCAGACGTAGTATCCACATAAATGAGTTCCCTGTGGCTGCTGTAAACTCTTCACCATTTTATAAGTTAGCTCCTCTTTGAATGGACCTGGTATTTTTGGTCTGAACCGTGTCCAACACCTACTCGCAAAGAAAATGAACAAAGGAGTTATTAGTTACTTGATATCAGGAAATGAATGAAAGAGGCCAATATAATGCGATAATGATTGAAATTACTTATGTAGCATTGATTTCATGTCGCTCCACTCCTCTTGGTCCTAACTTAATGAGTCGTGGACTTCAACTTGGGACTTGTCAACTTGAATGTTTAGCAAAATCCAGTGGAATCTGCGGATGTTTACATAAGCATACATGCATAGCTCATCGAGTAAGCAAAAATAAAATGTGTACAAGATAGAAACACTTACTTGAAGTTGTAAGGAAATAGTATTTTCTTAACAAAATTATTGTCGGTTAAGAACCTGCACAAGTCTTCCTCCACGTCCTTGGGATGATTCTTTAACGTATATTCATTAACGATATATGGGTCAATGAACCCAACGTCATATCTTCTAGCTCTTTTGCATTCAAGCATCTTCATTCTGCAGAATATAATATCATACAAAAGGATATATAGTTAGAATAATATATTAAATGCAATGAACGAGCTGAGCTACAAACTTAATTATAGAAATAAATCACTTATAGACAGTAGCAACCAATGATAGATTTGTCGAGGGCACGTTGGTTGTATAACTGAAACAGTTCGGTCATTTTAACTTGTATCGAGTATGGTTTGAAGTGATGCTCCTTTCTAACATTCACCGGAAACCGATCTTTCTGATGCTTTTTTTATGTTTGCGACATGTACCATTCGTGTAGATTTCGCATATGTGTGGATAGACGCGCGAGCTCCTCATTACTGACTAGAGGCTCCCCTTGGACATACTTCCGTACTATCTGACCCACTGGCGTATCTTCATAGCCTAAATATTGACCAAGAGACATATTTGCTTCGGTAGCAAGTGCTTTGGAATGCGATATAGTGATGCCCATTAGTGCAGCATTAGTACGGGCTCTGGGGTCCATTATTTGCATGTCCATATCTATTTCAGCTCTGAAGGCCTTGTCGAGGTCTGAAATGACTTTGAGAGGGGCGAACGATTGATTCTTCTGTGCTCCGAGCTGGGAAACTTGCTTCTCGCTTTTTGCACTTGTGCTTTTCTTCTTCTTTGCTTGCTTAATAATCTCCCGGTCATAGTCTGATTCCAGATTCATCTATATCTGGGATGGTTGCTCAAGAAAGGACTTAGCCCACTTTTTGGTTTTTATCATATACCTTCTTTGGATCAGGCTTTTTTATGTGCAGAATGCGCCTTAACTTGGGCAGCCACATCCGTGTTAGTTTCCTCATCGGTCTTGTCATAAGGTCTCTTTGGAAGAGCTGGCGGGATGTTGACTATCTTCGCCGTTTGACTTTTCTTCGATGTGGGGCATGTGGGAGCGTCGTGTAGGGGTTCGTAGCATGGAAAACAAAATTTTTCTATCGCATACAAACAAACAAGCCAAGATCTATCTACTAGATTTGTAGCAACGAGTCGATGGAATAACTTACCCTCGAAGATTCCAAAGCGGTTAACGAGAGCAGATTCTCGTGGGTGATGTAGTCGTACACTTCCGATCTCAAGATCGCGTAGACGATCCTTTCGGCGCCACGTTCCAGCAGCGCTCCCGCAGTCGGTCACACGTTCGGTACTCGACGAAGACCTTCCTCTCCCTTGTTCCAGCAGGCAGCGGAGGTTGTAGCACTCTCCTCGCGATTCCGGCAGCACAACGGCGTGGTACCGGAAGTAGAGGGGAGATCCCGCAGGGCTTCGCCTTAAGCCGGAGCGAGTATGGTGGAGTATGAGAGAGAACTATTAGTGGTCTAGAGATTAGACACACCAATTAGAAGGCTCTAAACCGAAGGCTAGGGCAATTAGAAGCTCTAAACCAAAACGGCTCTAAACCGGAGATTAGAGGATAGGAACTTGTGTGTCTAGAGGAGGAGGCCCTGCCCCTCCTTTTATAGGTGGGAGGTGCGGCCAAGGGGAGGGGAGTCCCTCCCCAAGTCGGCCTTGGTTGGCGCGCCGGCTTGGAGGGACTCCTCCCCCAAGTCGGTTCCAACCACCTCTTGCTTGTTTCCCACAGTTTCTTGTTATAGCCGTTTGACTTTCAAACTGGACATTTGACTTTTCTGTTTTAGGATTCAATTTAATCCTTTATTTGGGACAGCAATAACACTTAGTACATGATGCAATCATTCCAATATGTAATGACACATTTATGTACCCCTCCCCCCCCCGGAGTGCCGGACAATCCGGAACCTTCTAGAACATTCCCGATGAAAACACCGGAATCATTCCCGAACTCCGAAACGGGACTTTCCTTATATGAATCTTATTCTCCGGACCATTCCGGATCACCTCGTGATATTCCGGATCCCATCCGAGACTCCGAACAACATTCGGTCTCTTTCTCATAATACCATAACTACTCAAAACAACGTCGAATCCTTAAGTGTGTCTCCCTACGGTTCGTGAATTATGCGGACATGATCGAGACACTTCTCCGAACAATAACCAATAGAGGAATCTGGAAATTCATATGGCTCCCACATATTTCTACGATTACTTTGCGATCGAATGAACCACTTACATACGATACCAATTTCCCTTTGTCTCACGATATGTTACTTATCCGAGGTTATGATCGTCGGTATCTCTGCATACCTAGTTCAACCTCGTTACCGATAAGTACTCTTTTCTCGTTCCCGTGATATGTGATCCCTTGTGAGCCAGTCACATGCTTGCAAGCTAATTGGATGACATTACACCGAGAGGGCCCAGAGTATATCTATCCGTCATATGGATGGACAAATCCCACTCTTGATCCATGTGTTTCAACCAATACTTTCCGAACACTCAATGCCACCTTTATAGCCACCCAGTTACGGTGTGGTGTTTGATGTCATCAAAGCATCCATCCGGCAAAGGTGATATGCATGATCTCATGGTCGAAGGAATTAGGTTACTACGTATCAGAAAGCATATAGCAATTGAACTATTTAAAATGACTTGATCTTTATGCTACGCTTATCTATAGGAGTATGTCCATCACATCATTCTCCTAATGATATGACCCTGTTGTTAATAACATCTCTATGTTCATGATCAGGAAACCATGATCATATATTAACCAACAAGCTAGTTTAACAAGAGGCTTTACTAGGGACTCTTTTATGTTTACAAATCACACAAGTATTAATGTTTCCTGTTAATACAATTATAGCATGGTATGTAAACATTTATCATAAGTATAAAGATATGATAATAACCTACTTTATTATTGCCTCTTGGGCATATCTCCAACACGTCGACCTTCCATTTCTTCGATGAGGTAGTAGTATTGCACGGAGGCGGAGGCGGAGATCGAGTATTGCGTGGAGGTGTAGATCGAGTTGATGTAGTCCTGCTGCGGCGATGGTCAACGGGGCGGGATGGACTTGGAGGTTGACGATAATCGGCTTGTGGTGGAATTGGAGGTTGACGATATTCATTGCGGGGTGGACTTGGAGGTTGATGATCATCGGGGCGGGGTGGACTTGGATTCCTCAGAGTCGGTGGCCTTGGCGCCGAGCCTGGAAACTTGATATACTTCTTCTTCCATAGAATGATGTTGCACTTCACATCTCCTAGTTTCATAAGGCCTTCAGGCGTAGCGATTTCAATCTCTAGGTCCGCAAAATCCTCCACTATGTCATCCACCGTGACACGAGCCAGGTGGAATCGGAAGTGAATGGTGGAACCTACTTTATTATTGCCTCTTGGGCATATCTCCAACAGTCTCCCACTTGCACTAGAGTCAATAATCTAGTTTCAAACCTTTGTGTATTCAACACCTATGGCTTTCCGGTGTTGTAAGTACACGTTCGCTAGTGGTCAACTGATCTCCGGATCTGACACTTCCAGGTCCATGTGTAATTGCATGTATTTGCGTCTCTACGCATCACTCATTCTCTAATGAGATGGCTTTGTATAAATTTGGTCCTTTGGTGAGACCTTTAGTTCTTTGGGGTTAAAACATGTTGATAATATTGTCGTACAATATATCTTCATAGTATTATCCCGCTATGAACTACACCTAGTTTGATAACAAACTACTTGACCCAAATGCCCTCTTTAGCTGCTATAATAGCAGTCATATACTTAGCCTTTTGTTGTAGTATCTGTCACAATGTCTTAACTTTGGAACTCATCCAAATCCATTATGGAACTTACTTTCCATTATATTGTGCCACCCTTAGTTTAGATTGAGATAAACTTAATTTGTATTTTGTGACAAAGCTAGTATCAATGTAGTACTTTTACAATGAACTAACCATCTATTTGTCACTTCTACAAATATTATACTCTTAGTTCTTCCAAAAGATCATAAGAATATCCTTACTATTGTCCAATGATCATCTTACGAATCATTCTGGTATATGCTCACAACATTTAGAGCATAGGACATATCTGGATTTGTACATATCACAGTATGATTGATATAAATATTCTTTGTGATTTCATACATCAAGTATCAATCTATACTTGATTATTTGTTTCACTTTACCAAATGTCAATACACTTGAATATATCATCAACATTGAACTCATTCAATCCTTTCTGTGCGACAAGAACCTCTCTTGTAGTTTTTATGTTGAACTCATTCAATATCTTGTCTATGTACTTCCGGCACAACCATATTAGCGTCTATTGATGCCAAATATTTGGGTTTTGCCTAAGTATTTCATCGGGATGAAATTCTTAATACGTGTTAATAAAAGATACATTATTTCCAATCAACAATATGTCTTCCACATAATGTATTAGAAACATGTCTCAGCGCTCCCACTTAATTTCTTGCAAATGCAAGCATCTTCATTATCTCCGACGAATTTAAACTCCTTTAACAGTTTCATCATAGTGAAGATTCCAACTCCGTAATGCTCACTTCAACCATTGAAGTTTTGCATATGCTTTTAGCATCCTTTGAATTAACAAAACCCTATGGACCGTGTTATGCACATGCCCTAGGTAACGATTCTATTAGAAGAACTTGTTTTGTTTATTCAACTACCATATAACTAAATTATATGTAGTGGTTGCTACACTAATCCGTCTAGACTAAATATCACTATGAAAGATCAAATCTTGTCATAGTCAACCCTTGAACATTTTGTGAACTCTTTCCCAACATGTCGACTATTTCATAGATGTAAAACATCCATGTCTATTTCTTTATAGATCCAAACACGACTGTAAGGTCTTACACCTTTCTCGAGGGTCCTTCAAGTTCAAAACTTGATTTCTCGTGTATGGAACTATCACGGATTTTATTGCTTCAAGCCATTTGACGGAGTCAGGGCCCATCATCGCTTCTTTGCATGTAGTCGGTTCATTATTCTCAAATAATGATTCAACCCTCAAATCTTGGTATTTGATTGTTCATCCGACCTACTTGTTTCAATAGGAACTTGGATCTCCGTGACCACAACCTTTGAGGTACGTGAGCCATGAGCATTGTTGCTGCCTCCGGAACACTTTTCGGCGCTGCGCAACTCTGCACATATAGCTAAGGTTCTTTTAACCTTATCAAAGTTCTATTGTCCTCCCACTTAACTTTTCACGAAAAATTCCTTCCCAAAGAAACTTGACGTTCTAAGCGACAAACACTTTTTGTCTCTGGTGTTATGGAGGAATACTCAACAGTTATTCGAAATAATCATACAAAGACAGGTTCATCCGACTTTGGTTGCAAACATCTTTCTTATGCAAAGCATACCAATGTTTAAGAAAGGACAACTTGGGTTTTATCCCAAACCATAACTTTATATGGTGTCATTTCAACGGATTATGATGGAGCTCTTTTCAGTGGAAAAACGGTAATCTCTAAAGCCTTTAATCTTTAAAATATAATGGCAGTTTTATGAATTATACCTTTGATCTTACCATGTCAAACAAGGTTTAATTACATATCTCGAACGCTCCATACTCTTATGGTGTTTCGGGAAATGCAAATCCACGGAACGATTCCTTAAATCTTAGGTATTATGCTAAACTTTTAACTCAAATATCTTTCTTTATGATCTTATCATAAACTATTTATATTCTTGTTACAATGATTTTGCACTTCATGTTGAAAGTATTTGAACTTTTCAAATATTTCACACTTCATCCTTATTAAGTAAATATTCATATATTCACTCAAATTTTCGGAGAAAGCATATGAAGTTGAAATCCATCGCTCTTGACTACACATAATGGACTTCGTACAACAATATGTACAAGTTCCAATAAGCTAGTCATTCGTTCCCTTTTGGCCTATGAACGAAGTTTTAATTATCTCTTGGAAAGTTTCACAAGCGTCATGTGATCAAAAATCAAATGGCTCCAAAATTCTATCCACATGGAGTTTCTTCATGTTTTCTTTCCAATACAATTTAAACGGCGATGTCACTTCCTAAGTGATCTTTCAATCAATTTGTCTTTCGACATTTTAGCACTAGTTTTATGGATGTGATTTCTCCAACGAGATTTGTGAATCATCCATCTTTTATGGATTACGGCAATTATTTGAACAACCCTTTTGTTCCCATAACACCTGATAAAACAAATCTTGAAGGCAAACTTTGATGTCTAATGAGCAACACAATAACCCTTTATTTGTTCTCGATGAATATCATCACATATTATTTTGCTAGTTACTTAGGCCATTGTAGTTCATGAATTGTGTTGTTTCGTATGACGATTCACACCAACAAATTCAGTATCAAATACTTGAGAACCACATTGTTTAATAAGCAAAGAATATAGCCATAACATGTATATCATCTATATACTTAAGCTGAACAATTCTAGTCTTTTCCTTTCTGCCATATACTTATGAGATTTTCTTTCAATATTTCCTTTTCTGTTTGAAAGAATTTATCAACATCAATAGTGGAGTCATACATATGACATATAGTCCAAAGCGTGTATAGTTAAATACCAATGTCTTTGGACTTGCACTTTGAAGTAGATCACCATCATCAAATGTTTGGTGTTCTTTCAATTTCCTTTCTTTAGTAATCTCTTGGTGTAGTAAATATTTTACCTACATCAAATATTCACCCTTATCATGGAGTCGTTCATGATCAAGCTACTTTTAGCTTATAACGATGAATTACGAGTATAATGTTGCTATCCAAAACCTTTTGGAGGATTAGGACAACAAGTGTCTCCAACCCTTTGCAAATTCTCATCAAAATATGAGAACATGAACTTTGCCATATTATACTCTATCATGTTGCAACCAAAACTTCGTTTCAGATATCACAATATCTTCCACACATCATGGTTTCTGAAACAACTCTTTCAGATCCTAGATAACCTTGATATTAAGAGAATCCTTTGAATATCAAGAATCATGGAGACAAACATGATACTTATATACTAACACTTGGAATTGTTACTCTTGATCTAATACTAATTATTAAACTTCATGGAGTAACCGGAACTTACTGAAAGTTTGCAATAGGACTTTTAAACTTTAGATTAACACTTCAAAACAATACGATACCAGTTCGTAAAGTAACTAACCAGAATTCTATAGTTCTATCATCTCAATTATAACTAAGCGCAAGGTGGTAAACGGATGCCAATGACTACAATAACTATGCAAATTCACTTTGATTTAGTTTATGATAAATTGAGTTCTAATTAATAATTAAATTAATCTAGGTGAACTCCCACTCAAAACAATATCCCTCACATTGTTTTAGTGATCACACGAACCAAATCCACCACATCAAAACCGATCATCACGAGAGTTGATGTAGCTTCAATGGCGAACAATCAACATGTTCATCATATCTACTATATGACTCATGCTCTACCTTTCGGTAATCCGTATTCCGAGACCATGTCTGTACATGCTAGGCTCGTCAAGATCAAACCTTAGTTTCTGCATGAGCAAATCTGGCTTGCTCACGTTGTATACACTTGCAGAATCTAACACACCCGATCATCACGTGGTGCTTCGAAACAACAAGCTTTAGCAACGGTGCTAACTAAGGGTGAACACTTTATGACTTGAAATTTATGTGCATGAGGGATCATCTTATAATGCTACCGTCGTCTACTAAGCAATACAAGATGCATAAAGGATTAACATCACATGCAATTCATAATATGTGATATGATATGGCCTTTCTCCATTGTGCTTCCGATCTCCATCTTCTAGCACGAACATGATCTCCATCATCACCGACATTGCATCAAGGTCAATGATGCTTCTCCATGGTTGTCGTCCACCGGCTTCAACTATTACAACTACTTTGAATAGACACGCGGGTCTTAACAAAATTTAAAGACAACCATATGGCTCCTGCCGGTTGCCAACTTACAATAAGGAACATTGCATACAGCAAATATAATCACAATCATGGCCATATCACATCACTGCACACCCCTGCAAAACAAAGTTAGACGCCTCTACTTTCTTTGCATGTTTTACGTGGTTTGGGGCTTTCTATAAGTGTCGTTCTAACTTACGAACATGAACCACAACATTGACACAAGTATTGTTAATCACCCGTTGTGAATTGGATCTATACTATGCTAGGAAAAACAGGCACCCGCAAAGCCACTTATGCAATACAAGTTGCATGTTAAGCGTGGAGCAAGTCTCATAAACGATGTCATGTAAGGTTAGCCCGGGCCGCTTCATCCCAACATACCGCAAGATGCAAAGTACACAAGAAGCAATCGACAATAAAAGCATCAACGCCCACAATGACCATTGTGTTCTACTCGTGCAACAGATCTACATATAGACACGGCTCTGATACCACTGTAGGGGTTCGTAGCATGGAAAACAAAAATTTTCTATCGCATACAAACAAACAAGCCAAGATCTATCTACTAGATTTGTAGCAACGAGTCGATGGAATAACTTACCCTCGAAGATTCCAAAGCGGTTAACGAGAGCAGATTCTCGTGGGTGATGTAGTCGTACACTTCCGATCTCAAGATCGCGTAGACGATCCTTCCGGCGCCACGTTCCAGCAGCGCTCCCGCAGTCGGTCACACGTTCGGTACTCGACGAAGACCTTCCTCTCCCTTGTTCCAGCAGGCATCGGAGGTTGTAGCACTCTCCTCGCGATTCCGGCAGCACAACGGCGTGGTACCGGAAGTAGAGGGGAGATCCCGCAGGGCTTCGACTTAAGCCGGAGCGAGTATGGTGGAGTATGAGAGAGAACTATTAGTGGTCTAGAGATTAGACACACCAATTAGAAGGCTCTAAACCGAAGGCTAGGGCAATTAGAAGCTCTAAACCAAAACGGCTCTAAACCGGAGATTAGAGGATAGGAACTTGTGTGTCTAGAGGAGGAGGCCCTGCCCCTCCTTTTATAGGTGGGAGGTGCGGCCAAGGGGAGGGGAGTCCCTCCCCAAGTCGGCCTTGGTTGGCGCGCCGGCTTGGAGGGACTCCTCCCCCAAGTCGGTTCCAACCACCTCTTGCTTGTTTCCCACAGTTTCTTGTTTTAGCCGTTTGACTTTCAAACTGGACATTTGACTTTTCTGTTTTAGGATTCAATTTAATCCTTTATTTGGGACAGCAATAACACTTAGTACATGATGCAATCATTCCAATATGTAATGACACATTTATGTACCCCTCCCCCCCCCCCGGAGTGCCGGACAATCCGGAACCTTCTAGAACATTCCCGATGAAAACACCGGAATCATTCCCGAACTCCGAAACGGGACTTTCCTTATATGAATCTTATTCTCCGGACCATTCCGGATCACCTCGTGATATTCCGGATCCCATCCGAGACTCCGAACAACATTCGGTCTCTTTCTCATAATACCATAACTACTCAAAACAACGTCGAATCCTTAAGTGTGTCTCCCTACGGTTCGTGAATTATGCGGACATGATCGAGACACTTCTCCGAACAATAACCAATAGAGGAATCTGGAAATTCATATGGCTCCCACATATTTCTACGATTACTTTGCGATCGAATGAACCACTTACATACGATACCAATTTCCCTTTGTCTCACGATATGTTACTTATCCGAGGTTATGATCGTCGGTATCTCTGCATACCTAGTTCAACCTCGTTACCGATAAGTACTCTTTTCTCGTTCCCGTGATATGTGATCCCTTGTAAGCCAGTCACATGCTTGCAAGCTAATTGGATGACATTACACCGAGAGGGCCCAGAGTATATCTATCTGTCATATGGATGGACAAATCCCACTCTTGATCCATGTGTTTCAACCAATACTTTCCGAACACTCAATGCCACCTTTATAGCCACTCAGTTACGGTGTGGTGTTTGATGTCATCAAAGCATCCATCCGGCAAAGGTGATATGCATGATCTCATGGTCGAAGGAATTAGGTTACTACGTATCAGAAAGCATATAGCAATTGAACTATTTAAAATGACTTGATCTTTATGCTACGCTTATCTATAGGAGTATGTCCATCACATCATTCTCCTAATGATATGACCCTGTTGTTAATAACATCTCTATGTTCATGATCAGGAAACCATGATCATATATTAACCAACAAGCTAGTTTAACAAGAGGCTTTACTAGGGACTCTTTTATGTTTACAAATCACACAAGTATTAATGTTTCCTGTTAATACAATTATAGCATGGTATGTAAACATTTATCATAAGTATAAAGATATGATAATAACCTACTTTATTATTGCCTCTTGGGCATATCTCCAACACGTCGACCTTCCATTTCTTCGACGAGGTAGTAGTACTGCACGGAGGCGGAGGCGGAGATCGAGTATTGCGTGGAGGTGTAGATCGAGTTGATGTAGTCCTGCTGCGGCGATGGTCAACGGGGCGGGATGGACTTGGAGGTTGACGATAATCGGCTTGGGGTGGAATTGGAGGTTGACGATATTCATTGCGGGGTGGACTTGGAGGTTGATGATCATCGGGGCGGGGTGGACTTGGATTCCTCAGAGTCGGTGGCCTTGGCGCCGAGCCTGGAAACTTGATATACTTCTTCTTCCATAGAATGATGTTGCACTTCACATCTCCTAGTTTCATAAGGCCTTCAGGCGTAGCGATTTCAATCTCTAGGTCCGCAAAATCCTCCACTATGTCATCCACCGTGACACGAGCCAGGTGGAATCGGAAGTGAATGGTGGAGTGCTCCAGGTAGACAAGGTAAAGCAGTGCCGATCGCCACCTTGAAGGACAAGTTGTTCATTGGCTGATGTAGCTCACATTGTGCCATCTCTATGACATCATCCACGGGGTAGCGAGGAGCCGGTGCATCATCCAGCAGTGCTTGATCATCAGCTCGGACCTCCGTGGAAGCCATGCTGCTTCTCCGCTGGCTAAGATCCAATGCAGGATCATCAGCCTGCTGGTGAGTTGACGACGGCCTTTGGCTAATTTCGTGCATGAGGTTATTCAGATCAACTAGGTCCTGCTCTACCTTGGAGATCCGGTCTGCCTCCCGGTCCTTCTTTCTCCGATGGCTTCTATAACTGGCATCGTACTGAGGAAACCTTTTCTTCCACGAGACACCGGCGCATTTGCCTCGTGTTCGTCCACCCTTTTTAGGATTCCCTAGGGCACGTGTCAGCTTGTCGTTCTCTCTCTCGGGACGGAACAATCCCAATTGAGCATCGTTCATTGCTTGAACAAGGGCTTCAGAGGGTTTTAGAATTTTTTCATGAAATAATGTCTTCCCTGTTTCTGGGTCCAACCATCTCCCGTGCCCATACCACCAGTTCTTTGACCTCTCGGGCCATCCATCTGTACCAGGAGTGACGCCTCTAGCCCTCATGTCCTTCTCCATAGTTTCCCACTTAGGGACGACACTCTTGTAGCCACCTGTCCTCATTTTATGATGGTATTTCTTTTGGGCAGCATTTAACGCATTCTTTGCCGACTTTGCCTTTGCTTTATTAGATTGCTTGTATGTTACAAAATCGGGCCACTGTTCTCTCAACTTCTCGTTTGCTCCTTTGAAGTCTGGAGTTTTCTTTTTCGCAACATATTTTGCGTATAAATTTTTCTTGTGGTTCCAGTATAGTTCAACCATCTTGCTCAGAGCCCACTCCTTGACTTTCTCTCTATTTTCAAGCCCACCCGGCCTTGGGGTAATACCATCTGCCTCGAATTCTTCATACTCTGGAGGTAGTATGAAATGCGCTATGAGCTTCTGCAAAGGTCATCTTTGGCATCATCGATGACATAGATACTGGATTCTTCACCGGGTTTCTTTGACTTATTCCATTCTTGGATGGTGATCGGTAGGTTGTACCTAACAAGCACCCCACATTGATTTGTAAACATCCTTCGGTGCTTCTCTGGAGCAATCGGTTGACCATCATCATCTATTTCTTCAATGGTAACCTCTGATTACCATCCAACATTTTGTTCGGCCCTTGTTTTGTTCGAGCTGTCGATTGCTTCGATCTGGTGGGCTAAAAGAAGAGAGAGTGATTAATATATATATTGATATATCTAGATCAATTAATGAATAGAAGTAACACGAAGCATTATAGATATATGTACCTCGCCGGATCCTATCGAGGGGCCATCATTATTGTTGTTATTTGTTTGCCCTTCGTCCATTCGGTCTTCCCCTTGTTACATCAGGTTTTCCTCTAGTCCATCACCAGATGGATTCAGATATGTGGAAATCTCTTCCTCGAGCAAAATATTTTCACCGGTAGTAATATTAAGAGGAATTTCACCTCTTATCATGCCCTGAAGAAAACCTTGACCAATGCGACCAGGATCTTCGGATTGATCCATGACTTAATTAACTATAACATAAAGAGAGTTAAACAGGTTAGAAAAAACAATAAACCTAATAACCCTAATAACTAAAACAAAAAAACAATAACCATAATAACACTAATTAATAACCCTAATATTATTTGCGGTAAAACAATAATCCTAATAACTAAAACAAAAAAAATAACCCTAATTAATAACCCTAATATTATTTGTGGTAAAACAATAATCTTAATAACTAAAACAAAAAAAGAAATAACCCTAATTAATAACCCTAATATTATTTGTGGTAAAACAATAATCGTAATAACTAAACCAAAAAACAATAACTCTAATTACTAACCCTAATATTATTTTCGGTAAAACAATAATCTTAATAACTAAAACAAAAAACAATAACCCTAAT
Organism: Avena sativa; assembly: GCA_916181665.1. Lineage (NCBI taxonomy): Eukaryota > Viridiplantae > Streptophyta > Magnoliopsida > Poales > Poaceae > Avena > Avena sativa. The sequence goes on from OV702296.1 coordinate 17,980,926, forward strand.
TAATAACCCTAATATTATTTGTGGTAAAACAATAATCTTAATAACTAAAACAAAAAAATAACCCTAATATTATTTGTGGTAAAAAAATAATCTTAATAACTAAAACAAAAAAATAACCCTAATATTATTTGTGGTAAAACAATAATCTTAATTATAATAACCCTAATATTATTTGTGATAAAACAATATAATCCTAATAACTAAAACAAAAAATAACTAAAATAATAATCCTAATCCTAATCCTAATAACTAAAACAATAATTCTAATTATAATAACCCTAGCTAATATTATTTGTGGTAAAAAAATAACCACCCTCAAGCTCACCGATGCCGGCGTCAGCACGTACGACGGCGGTAAGGCGAGGCGGCGCGCGGCGGCACGACGACGCGCATAGCAGAACGAAACGGCGGAGCGGCGGAGCAACGCATGGCCGGAGACGAGGGCGGCGACTCGGTGGAAATTAATCGGCGGCCGGCAGCACCTCCCCTGCGTCTTCGATGCGTCGCCTGTGTGCTTCGTCTTTGTTTTCGTCGAGAAATGCTAAGTGCTGGGCAGCACCTCTCCTGGCGCGCGGAATATATACGGATGCACCTTTAGTCCCGAGCTAAGCCACCGCCCGCGACTAGAGGGTCTCTAGTACCGGGCCGTGGCCCGCGACTAAAGACCCCCCTTTAGTCGAGGGTTAAGCCACGACCCGCTACTAGTGTTTTTTTTGTCCACTTTGTTTTCGCGCACGCAGGCACCCTCTAGTCCCGGGTCCAGCCACGATCCGCGACTAGTTTATTTTTTGTAAATTTTCTTTTTTTAATTCAAATCAAATATAAAACTTTGGAAAATCATATCTTCTATTGTAAAAATCCAAATAAAACAAATAATATGTCTATTATTATTATCAGAAAAAATATAAAGAATCTTAATATAGTATCCATTTAGTTCCGGTTGTAGTCACTACCCGGGACTAAAGATATTTCCCTCCATTTCCCACCGCTTCCCGCCAAGTTTTCCCGCCCTTTCCTTTTTACCAGAGATTTTAGTCCCGGTTGTAGTCACTAACCGGGACTAAAGATATTTCCGGCCATTTCCCACCGCTTCCCACCAAGTTTTCCCGCCCTTTCCCTCTATATCTAGGGCGATCGCGCCATGGCTGTCCACACATCCACACCTTCCTCTCTCAAAATAATGGACAACGCCTACTTGGCCATTCTAACCCTCGAGGAGGCCGAGGCGCTGTGCGCCTCTAGCTACCCTTGTCCGACGGGCTACCGACCGCCCGCCCGCCGGCTGGATGTTGAGCGCTGGAGGGGTTCCTGTCCCTCCTGTCCCTCAAGGTTCCGCACGCCAGGCGGCAATCACGAACCACTTCTACCACGAGCTCACGCCGAAGCAGCGGATGGATTCCCAGTGGTATCCCGACAACTATGACACCTGGAATGCCTTCTTCACTAATCGACGGGAAAGGGAGCTCGCCAGGTACGAGGGTGATGGCCCACCCGTGGTGAATCACAACGAAGCCGGTCGTCGTCTGTGGTGGGTGAATCGTTCAATCATCGGAGTTATGCGCTACATAAATGTAACATCCCAAAAATATTAAACTTGGATCATCAAACTCTAGTCATAAAAATTAGGGTTAACAAAAACTTTCCCAACTAAAAATATGAAAGCATTCATTTGTGTGTATGCAAAATTTGGCTTCTTTGGAATTGCCATGGTTCTGTTTTTCTTTGCTTGTAAAATGATTCTTAGGTGAAATAAACATCATCTAAACAATCCCCAAACTTTTCCCAAAGACAAACAACTCAAAATAAACAAATGAAGTCAATGGTCATTTTTGCCAAATTAACTATCATGCCCACTTTGGCTATACCTAGTTTTCAAAACTTGACAGAAACATTTGCGGATCTTTGCACCCCTTGTTAGTACTCATAATAAGGTACCAAGGACCACTTTGTGATCATCCAAAAACATTCAAATACTAAGTTTAAATGACAGTTTAAAATTGAATCTATCTCATATGGGAAGATCCCACTATTTCAAAAACCACTCAAACAAGCTCAATTTTCAAAACCCAAGCACCCACAGAAACCTCAGCACATGCCTAGAACACCCACCAAAAATCTTTTCAAAATTCAAAAGTAAGTTTCTTGCGGCCATTTCATCAAACACTTGGCAGGAAAATTTAAACCAAATCAAATTCACTGTTTTTAATAGTGTTTTGGCCTAACTTGTTCCCTCTCTAGCTAACAGCAACCATCTAGTAGATCATCTAGCTTAATTGTAAACCTCTAGCACCACTGTAAGCTTGCCTTGCCATCAATGGTGAGCAGGTCGAGCATCACCATCCCACCCCAGGGTGGACAACAAGCTAGAGGAAGAACTAGTTGCGCCCACCTGTCTGGGAGGTAGCCAGCACCTCACCGCCGCCCACTGTCCCCTTCCCGAGCCAGTGCAAGCCGTTGACCACCAGGAACGCCGTGCGCCCAGTGCCACTGCGACGTGTCGAGCCCGCCCCAGAGCGCCGCACCCGGCACACGTGCACACGCCACCCCTCGACCGCAGCCCGTGCCCACCGCTTCGCCATGATCCTAGGAACAAGCCATACACCCCCGTTCGCTGCCCCATGCCTCTCAGCCACCGCTCGCCATCGAAGACGCCGCCTCTACCGCGCAGAGCACCGCACGTTCCTGACGGATTGCCACTGCACCTAAGCATGCATTTAAGCTCTAGAGCATCGCCAGGAGACCGCCCATCGATCGCCAACCGCAGCCATGCCTCTAGCAGCCCGTAGCCATGTCGCCACCATCGGCTGCCCATTCCTCTCAGTCTCGCCGACGAGCCTATAAATGGATGCCACCCCCAGCCGTTTGAAGCACACCATTCCACTCCCCTCACCTCATTGATTGTTCCACCCTCTAGCCGGAGCACGAGGAGCAACAGCTCGCCAGAATTTCGCCGGAGCAGGCCGCCTCTGGAGAAGAAGGGGGTCGTTGATTTCGACCACCCCCGGAGCTGCCTCGACCGTCCCTGAGCTCGCCGTCGACCACTCGTTCATTTGCCCGCCTCGCCATCGTCACTGGAGCCCTGGTATGCCCCCTATGCACCCCCACTGAGCCGCTAGGGTTCGAGCTCGTCGGTGACATGTGCATCGTCGACGACGATCCCCAGCCGTCGATCTCCCTTCTAATCCAACGAATCACACAGCCCCGTACCGCTTCGCGCGTTATGAGCCGCTGGCTAGTAGACCCCCCTGTCAGCTGAGCCCCGCGCTGCGGAGTGACACTGGGCCGGCCCATTAACCTCTCCCGCGCGACCCAACCGTTTGAATTTAGATTTTTCTATTTTAATTCAAACATAGTTCTGTACCTATATTCAAAACTCAACCCAGCTCGATTCAGTGAACCAAAATGCATGAAACCAATTTTGTTAGAAAGGTACTGAAATGCTTAATCCAAGTCCGTTGGATTCAAATCATTTGGATCTGTAGATCAACCTTGGTAAAAATATCAAGCCAGAAGCGTTTCTGCATTCAATCATTTTTCAAAATTCAACCATAATATCTTTGGAGTTGATTCCAACTCTCAAAAATCACATTTGATCATACCTTTCAGAATATATAAAAAACATTTGGTTTACTTACAGAAATAATATTAAAGTGATAAAAGAATGCCACCTAGGCGTTTCTAGTCACTTTATTTAATTGAAATAAAAAGGTTAAACCTTATTAAATTGTGACACCACTTCAAATCACATTCCCATGTACTGCAATATGTGGTGATGTCATGTGTCAACATGATCCCATGTTTGAATTGGAGAATATTAAATCTTAAGTAGTTTTTCAATGAGTACAAATTACTTTTCTCAAATTAAAATAAATAAGACAAATGTTTTAAGCTTGTAATGTCGGTGATGATGCTAGATCATCTATAGTGCACCTTTGTGTGATGATTGAAAATAGTTAAGTATTGTTTGGTGATTGTGTACCTCGTATTTATTTATAGACGCTAGTACCGACCAAGGATACGGGGAGGAAGGAGGATACTATGAGGAGGAAGCCGAGGAGAACTTCAACCACTGCTCTGCACAAGGAAAGCCTAATACTACTAGTTGATTTGGCAAGCTAACACTTGCAAGATACCCTACTTTAGCAAGCTTATACTTGCAATTATGCAAGCTACTACCTTCTTGTCCCATGATAATTATATGCCTTAAGCATATGTGATCATACACACTTGATAAGCCAATCCTAGTTTTACTTGCAAGCTTTATACTTTATTTCTTTATCGAAGCTTTTTCTTCAAGGGTACATAGTTGAATTGTAGATTCTAGAAAGATAACTAAAGGTAGCATAAAGAGCATAAAATTTGGCCTAAGTAGATAATCTTGATGTCATCCTAAGGCATGAGATTGAACTTCATTAATCTCCACTTGTTTACCACCCCTCCTTAGTACTTAACCCCACTTGTAGATGCTAGTGCTAAGCATAAAACTTGATCAACTATAGATGGGAATACTTGGTGAAAATGGTTATGAAAACCTTGGAATGATGAGTCATTCTACTGAAATGTTTTGACATGTGTTTTCGAACACCAGATGATTTTTATGATGAAAATGTTGAGGAATGAGCCTTAGCCCATTATAAAAGTGATGGTTGTCTGGATGCGATACCATTCCAATCTTACTGTACAACCACAATACCCGAAAATTGGTAGGGCTTAACCAGAAACTTATATAACTTAGTATGGGTTCACTCATGGCCAAGGTCTGAGCTGAGGCTACCTTGTGAAGATTGCCACCTGTGCAGTACCCAAGATGACAGTTGGTCATGGTTGGGAGGCCAAACTCACAGGACAGGTGCTTATACTAGGGCGTGTAATGGAAAGGTTAGGATTGATTATCCGCATACTGAGTATGGTGAATTCAGGATTTCTTCCTAACGGATGTATCGAATGTTGTGGTGAAAGTGTATAATCTCTACAGAGTGTCAAACTATTCGAATAGCCGCGTCCATGGTTATGGACAGTTGGAGTGGCCATACTGTTGCCTCGTCAGATGTTTTCAAAATGACTTGTGAAATGAATCGAGACTTTGACTTGACACAACAGAGTTGTAATATGAAATTCAAGTTCCCACTTAGGTGTTATAAAATTTCAACCAGCTTTCTTTGCTTCTGAACTTAGTATAGGTAAATCTGGCTTTTTGAAAAACAACCCTAGAGCTTAGTGTCCTACTACAAAAACCTCCTTAACTTGTTAGTATTAGTTTGCGAGTATTTAAAGGTTACTCATGGCTTTGTCCTTGGCTATTCCCGTGGCCAGACTATGAAGAGGAGTATTAAGATGATGGACCACAGGAAGGTTACAACAACTAGGATCATCTCCCATCGTCAGCATTGCCCATGACCCCGAAGATGGAGCTTCGCCTACGCTATCGTTACTATTACGTTATTCCGCTGCTTGAGTTGTATTAAGAACTGGATCATGAGATCCTTATTTGTGTAAGACCATATGTATGGTTTGTAATGGATGATGTACTGTGATATCCAAATCTGATATGTCTCGCAAAAATGGTAATCCTGTGATTGTGATGTATGGAATAACAGGCATCTGGGATTAAAAATCCGGGTGTTGACAATAAATATGTGTGGGTGGCCATGACGGTCGCCCTATAAATAGAGGAAAAGGCCTATAAATAGAGCAGCCTATAAATAGAGGAAAGGGCGGGCAGGCTAGATCGAGCAGCCTATAAATAGAGGAAAATGCCTATAAATAGAGGGAAAGGCCTATAAAGAGAGGGTTCATCTTTAGTCCCAGTTGGAGAAACCAACCATGACTGAAGGAATTGCGTCAGACTGGGCCAGGCAGCACTAATAATAGGGGTGAGTGTCAGCATTATGTCGTGTGGCTTGTACCTTGTCCCGGATGGTGTCACCAACCGGGACTAAAGTTGAACCTTTAGTCCTGTTTGGAGACACCAACCGGGACAAAACATAAGTCAGCACTAATAATAGGGGTGAGTGTCGACATTATGTCGTGAGTGTCGACACTATGTCGAGCTGCTTGTACTATAAATAGACATCCTTGTGAGTCCAGTCCTCCAGCCAGTTTGAGGCATCTCCAAGATGGGTTTTGAGAGCATGGACACCACTATGGCCAGCTTGAGGGAGATGCCACCAGAGCCCAGTCCTCCGGCATCTCCAACAACCTGGCCATAGAGGCACTCCCTAATATGTGAAACTAGCTAGTTAGCTCCCAGGCATATTGATCTAGTTAGAGAAGTTACAAGCTGCAAGATGGTGTGTGAGAGCAGGGACACCACTACGGCCAGTTTCAGGGAGATGCCGTCGGAGCCCAGTCCTCCGGCATCTCCAAGAAAATGGTCATAAAGGCACTCCCTAATATGTGACCACGCACGTTTGGAGATCAGATCTTAATGGTAAGTACGGATCGGGACTAAAGAACCCCCTTTAGTCCCGGTCCAGCCACAAAACGGGACTAACACACTCAAGATGGTTTGCAGACAACACTATAAAAATGGACACATGGAGCATCTTGATTCATAAAATGTTACAATTATTACACATCATTTATTCGCGTGTGTCCCTTTATGATTCCGCCGTATCCATGGAGCATCTTCATTCATTAACATGATGCTTGGGTCATCCTTCACTATGAAGGGCAGAATTTCATGAAACTTATCACAATCTTCTGACATGTCTGTCTTGTCCTCCACTCCCACAATGTTTCTTTTTCCTGAAAGAACTATGTGGCGCTTTGCTCATCGTCTGATGTATTCTTTTGCTTATTTTTTCTTTTTGTAGGTTTGGTAGACATGTCCTTCACATAGAAAACCTGAGCCACATCATTGTCTAGGACGAATGGTTCGTCTAGGTACCCAAGATTGTTGAGATCCAACCATGTCATTTCGTACTTCTTGTCTACCTCAACCCCTCCTCCTGTCAGCTTGACCCATTTGCACCGAAACAAGGGGACCTTAAAATTAGGTCCATAGTCAAGTTCCCATATCTCCTCTATGTAACAATAATATGTGGTCTTTAACCCATTGCTGTTTGTTGCATCAAAGCGGACACCAATGTTTTGGTTGGTGCCGTTTTTATCTTGGGCGATCGTGTAAAATGTATACCCATTTATCTCGTACCCTTGGGAAGTCGATATAGTCGAAGATGGTGACCTAGACAACAAGTATAGATGATCTCCAAGAGTGTGGTTTTTGATGAGATGTTGCAACCAACTGCTGAAACTCTTCATGTTTTCATCTCTAATCCAAGAGTCATGCTTTCCAGGGTTGTTGGAGCACAAAATTTTCTTGTGTTCCTCGATATACGGTGCTGCCAAGATAGAATTTTGTAGAACTGTGTAATGTGCTTCGGTTAAAGAATGTTCGTCCCTATATATTATTGATTTCCTTCCTAGAGTACCCTTTCCACTCAGTCTCCCCTCTTACCACGATTGAGGAAGACCAATCGGCCTAAGGTCAGGAACGAAGTCAACACAAAACTCAATGACCTCCTCTGTTCCATAGCCCTTGGAGATGCTTCCTTCTGGCCTAGCACGGTTACGAACATATTTCTTTAAGATTCCCATGAACCTGTCAAAGGGAAACATATTGTGTAGAAATACAAGACCGAGAATGGAAATCTCTTCGACTATGTGAACCAGTAGGTGCGTCATAATATTGAAGAAGGATAGTGGGAACACCAACTCGAAACTGACAAGACATTGGACCACATCATTCTGTAACCGTGGTAGATCTTCAGGATTGATTATCTTCTGAGAGATTGCATTGAGGAATGCACATAGCTTCACAATGGGTACTCGAACATTATCCGATAGAAGCCCCCTCAATGCAATCGAAAGCATTTGCGTCATAATCACGTGGCAGTCATGAGACTTTAGGTTTTGCAACTTTTTTTCTTCCATATATATTATTCCCTTTATATTCGACGAGAAGCCAGACAGGACCTTAATACTGCTAAAGGTTTTCTGCCGCAGCAGGAAAACGGCCTAAATCTCTTCCGCGGCAGAGTTCTGCCCCTGCCCCGTTCTGGGCGTATTTCTGCAGCGCGGCGGGGACGGGGAGGGGGGAGGGGGAATCGATCGGGAGCGGTATACACATACATCGTCATTGGTACATACGAGTACATGAATAATTAAGCAACTATTATTATACACAACATCGTCATTGTGTGGTATTCTCCGTAAACGTTGAAGCATCAAGTACAAGACAAACACGTTCAAGCATATATACAACGTTTATTTTGGTGGATATCTAAAGAGTTCTCTGCCAGGCGTGACGACCTCATCAAGTATGAACCCCGCCAATTCCTCTTGAATGGCTCGTATGCGTTCAAATGGTAGGAGTTGGTCCCGCATCCGTTCGATCTAAATATATATGAAGAATGGGGTCAATATATATATATAAGAATAAAACTCAACACAATTGATGGTAATAAAATAATGTTGTGTACTTTGTTTACTTACTCTAAGTTGTTCTAGTGCGGCTTGGCCCGTCGCACATATCGTGTTGCGAATGAACTCGCAAACATAGTACCCACATAAGTTTTTGCCGTGTCCCTGATGCGTGCACTTTATGAGAATAGAGAGTTCAATCAAAATAATAATCAATAAAGCATGAGATAATGGAATTGGAAGCAGAATCAAACAGATACGCAGACCTAGCTAGCTAGTATTACTTACATTTTGGTCTACAAATTTTAGTTCTTCTGACCATTCACCCACGGTCCTGCCCGTGAACCTTTTCCAAACCCTGTCCGGCAAAGAAAATGGATAAAGGAGTAATTAATTACTTGTTGTCACGAAAGTTGCCGATCTAGTGCGATAATATGATTGAAATTACCTCGGGAGCATCTCTCTAAAGTCTGCCCATATCTCTTTTTCTTTTCGTAACGAGTCGATGAAAAGTACTTTTCCTGAGTCGGGTTGAATGACTAGCAGAATAAAGTGGAACCTACACACGCATAACTCATCATCAGTTACACTTAACATCGAGTAAGCCGAAATAGAATGTGTACAAGAGAGGGTAACAGTACTCACGAGAAGTTGTAAGGCAATAGTATTTCCCTTTTGGTTTATTGTCTCAGTAAAGACCTTAGCAAGTAATCTTCTGTTTGCCCAGGTTTGGTTCTTACCACTTCTTCGTGAACTCTATTTGGGTCAACGAACCCAATGTCAAAAGGGCCTCCTTTCATGCATTCCATAACCTTTTTCCTGCATAATAGTATATACATATATGGTGAGCATATATATACATGCAATTAATGAAGTGAATGAGATGAGATAGAAATTACAGAAATAGTACTTACACACAATAAAGGCTGATGGCAGCTTTGTCGAGTTCCTTCTGATTGAATAGAAAATGCAAGTCTTGAATGTTGAAGTCGATCTCGTTGTCTCCGCACAAGAAAATCTCATCTCTTATATGCGCCGTGATCCATTCTTCCTTTCTCGTCTTGCAGAAATCAAGGTACCACTTGTGCAATCTTCGCATCTTTGTTGGTAGATTCTTGAGCTCCTCTTTCTTGACGAGATTCTTCCCATACTTCCATGGCTGTATGGGATTGGCATCGCATTTGGGCAAGTTGTCTCCCATGATGTTCAAGTATGCAATGTAAGTCATCCCCATCTCATTGGCCTTTCTTTGTAGCTCTGCCTCGTAATCATTTATGAGAGGAGCGTCCCGTGTGTCGAACACTTGGAGCGGGGCGCATGATTGCTTTTCCTGCTCTCCGAGAATGGGAACTGTTTTCTGGGGTGCCGCACGACTGCTACTTTCAGTCTCCCTACGGCGCCTTGCATCCCCCTTCAAAATCTGGCGATCGTAGTCTGGAACAAGTGGGGTTTCAGGTTTCAAAAGATTATTGTAAAACTTCTCCACCACCGCCGGATCTATTTTCTCCTTTGGCTCGGCCCGTCTAGGTGCAAAGAATTTCTTGACCTCTTCTTTCGAGATCCTATTGGTCTCCTCGTCGCTGCGATTCCACGGTAAAACCGGCAATGGCTTGGCGGAAGGCTGCGGGACGTAGTTTTTTGAACTCTTTGGCGTACGGTTTCCTGCGAATTTCTTTGTGGCAGTGCTAGTGATTCTCTTCGTGGCAGTGCTCTTCCACTTACGCTGAGGAGATGGCTGAAGAGCCGAAGATGGCTGACGGGCAGGAGATGGCTGGAGCGCCGGAGATGGCTGGCGTGCCGGAGATGGTTGCCGCGCAGGAGATGGCTGAAGCGCCGGAGATGGCTGCCGCGCAGGAGATGGCTGAAGCGGCTCAGACTGCTGACGCTGCGGAGACGACGGGGGTGCTAGTGGCCTCCAATTTGGAAGCACGATGTGTTCCTTCTTCCAAAGAATGGTTGTTTTCACTGCAAATTTGAGTTGAGTTTCCCCTTCACCTGTAGCATGGTCAAGATGTGCTTCCTCATATTCCTTCACAACCTCATCCACCCCGACAATAGCATAGCCATCTGGAATCGGTCGGCAGTGGTAAGTTCCACCAGCTACAGGAGGTAAGGCATAGCCGACAACCACCTTAATGGATAAGCCCATTAATCTCACATGCAGCTCAGCGTGTTCGCTCTCCGTGATCTCATCCACGGGGTATCGAGGACCCGCCATTTCAAGCGTGGGTTGCACGTTCTCCGTGGAAGCCATGCTGCTTTTCCGCGCATAGTATGAGCCGCTGGCAGCTTCCAATGCAGGCTCTTCGTGCCGCTGAGATGGGACGGTAGCTTGATGGCTCTGTTGTGCATTCACTTGCTCCTGCAGCACCACAAGTGCATGTTCTATCTGTGTCATCCGCTCTGTACGCTCTTTTTCTTTTCTGCCGCGCCATCTGTAAGAGTCGCTCCACTCGGCAAACCCATCCTTCCACGTCATACCCCCTGTGCCTCGTGCATGTCCAGGGTGTTCTTTTTTACCGATGGCGCGTGTGAGCTGGTCATTCTCTCTGTAGGGATGGAAGGTCCTGGCGGTTGTTTCCTCGTAAGCCGTGATGAGTTCAGTGACGGGTTTGGCAAGGAGTGTTGGGAAGATACACAATCCTGTTTCTGGGTCCAACCTTGCCCCGATTCCGTAGAACCAAGTCTTTGCACGTAGGTCCCACCCATCTGTCTGGGGTGTGATCCCTCTAGCGCGCAGGGCCTTCTCAACTTTCTCCCAGTTAGGCCTCTGAGATATGTAGCCACCTGACCACGTCCTCTAGTGATATTCCTTCTTCTGGGCATTTAGCGTATTGGTTTCTGGCCTCTTTTTAGCTATAGCACCTTCCTTATATGCCACAAATTCGGGCCAGTAAGGTCTTATCTTCGCATAATATGCGTCTTCGAAATCTGGAGTCTCGCGAGCTTTGACAAATTTGTTCAATTTTGTCTTCCAGTTGCGGAAAGCGTCAGCCATCTTCTTTAGAGTCCACTCTTTGACCTTTTCCTTTATAACTGGTTTGTTTTCATCCTCCTCTGGCGGAAGGGTGAAATTTACCAACAACGAATTCCAAAGCGTTTCTTTGGATCTTTCATCGACAAAGGTACCGTCACCCTTCTTTGGCTTATTCCAATATTCAATTATGATTGGGATTTGGTCCCTAACAAGAACACCATCCTGACGTACAAATTTGTCTGCAGCCTTCTTGGGCTCCATCGGCCTGCCATCAACACGGACTACTTCGATCGTGAACTTTGCACGATCTTTCAACTGATGGCTCGCGCCTCGCTTGCTCTTTTTCGTAGAATAAGATTGTTGCTGGCTGGTCGATCCAGAGGGCTAAAAGAAGAAAGAAGCGTTAATTAATACATATACATATATATACAAATCAATCGGTGCAAGTCAGGAGAGGCTTAATCCATGCATATACCTCGACGGACTTTGCAATCACTAAAGTGTGTTCACCGGAGTCGTCATCTTCTCCATGACTACTTGAGCTATCATCATGTCCCTCCAAGTTCAGATATTGTGAGGTGTCCTCATGGATCATGTTCTCTATTATTTCTTCCTCTTCAAGGTTTCTACTGAGTGGATCCATAGTTTCTAAAACAATAATATTATCACACAAATATCAGTAATACATCTATTGAAATGCTCGAGCAAAAAAACCTAAAGCATACACATACACATACAAAAAATATATACATGAAAACCCTAAAGCATGCTCGACAACTTAATCGGGGTTCCGAGGGGTGAAAACCCTAATTCGGGGAAACTCTGGATGTATATGAGAGGGGTTACTATGTTCTCTAATTAAACTTGTCTTGAAAGGTGTGCAACAATGCATGATTATAGCCTAAATAGTTAGATCTCATTTTTCTGAACATTTTGATATATTATACATATTTTTATGACTTATAAATCATTAGATATTAAATTTACAAGTTTTATTCATTTTCTGAAATTGTTTAATCAATTTAAATTGAATTATTACATCACTGTGATGTTAGCTGGGCGGTTTAACCTATTTACACCGCTACTGGTCCTAGCCATTGTGGCTGACTGTGGGCCAGGGGCGATGTCACTGCCACCTAAGCGGGCCCTGCTGGCGATGTCACTGCCACCTCAGGCAAGGGTCGCCGGCGACGACAGAGGCCACGCCAGCACGCAGAACTGAGCTCGTTCGAACGGGCGCGATGTGGGGATCCTAAAATTGGCGGCGCTGCTAGCTTAAGGTCATCGGAACAGCGACTCCGGCGAGCGGCGGCGGCGGCGCTCATAGATGGACATGGGGGAAGCGGACTAGAGCGAGAGAGGGAGAGAGGGATGACGCCTGAGCACCATTTGCTCACCAGGAGGCGATTGAGGGGGTCAGCGAAGCGAACGGCGGCCAAAATCAAAGGCGACAGCGACGACCGGAGCTCGGGAAGGGGCGGTTGATTGCGTCGACTGGGGGCGGCCACGGCGAGGGCGAGGGCGGCGACGGCGAGGGCGAGGGCGGCGACGGCGAGGGCTGGACGGCGCCGGCGGCTCTTCCTCTCTGTTTTTCTCTACGCGGCTTTCGATCTGGCTCTGGGGGGAGAAGGAAGGGGAAGGCGCGCATTTAATACCCCCCCTTTAACACCGGTTCGGGGCTGGAACCGGTGTTAAAGGGGGAGGGGGGAATTCGTTTCGCGCGCGCACCCCCCCCCCCTTTAACACCGGTTCCAGCCACGAACCGGTGTTAAAGGGGGGTGTGTGCGTGCGAAACGAAATAAATGCGCCCCCCCTTTAACACCGGTTCGTGGCTGGAACCGGTGTTGAAGGGGGGGCATTTATTTCATGCATTAAAGGGGTGGGGGCATTTATAATTCAAAAAATAGGATATTAATTTAGAAAATTCATATCTTATTCATTTCAACTCAGAAAAATATGAATAATATATCATAATTTTCAGAAAAATAATATCTATCCATTCATGTAAAAACATTTTATATTTACTTTAGATGAAAATTTTCAAAATGATTAAAACACTTACATATAAATTTTGATTATTCAATTCAAACAAAAATAAATTGTCAAATCCTAAAACTTTGAACATAAGAAATATTAAGCATCTAAAAAGGAATCTAACCCTATTTTATTAGAGAAAATCATATTTTATTTTGTATTAACATTTTTTAATTGATTGGATATTTAAATGCCGCATCTTATGCTCGGAAAATGGAAAATGCCTTTTTGGTGCGATAAAAAGGAAAACTTCCTCTTGCAACATTGTTTGCCATGCCATGATGCACATGTATGCACAATATGGCCATATTATCACAAACTATGCCTTGATTCTAGCCATAACATTGGTCATTTGATGCGAAAGCCAAGAAACCTCGAATGAGATAGGTCATTTTGTGAAGGAGATAGAACTGGAATTAAAATACAGAATGCAACTAATAGTAAGCTACATAAAGCATGACTGAAAATTAAGATACATAAAAGAACTGAAAATTAAGATACATGGCCAGATTAAGTAACAATCGGCCGAACTTGTTTCGGAATGTTGGAGTGATTCAGTCATGCTCCTACCTACACCTGTAATACTCACCACTGTAGTCGTCGTACTCGTCGCCGCCATCATCGCTGTCGTCATCGGGGTCGCCGTAATTGAACCTTGAAGGCTGAGTACGCGTGGGCTGGACTTGAGGGTAGCGCAGACGGGGGTTAGAGTCGGCGGAAGTGTCATACGCCATGACGCTCTGGAGAGTACGACCGCGCCACCATAGCCGACGGCCGGCCTCGTTGAAGTTCGGAGGAGGTGGGCCATCCTCCTCGTGCTTGGCGAGCGCCCTCTCATGCCGATCCACGAAGAAGGATTCCCAAGTAGGGAAATAGTCGGGATGCCATCTGGGATTCCTCCGTTCCTCCGGCGTGAGCTCGAAGTAGTAGTGGTTCGTGATGGCCATCCGGCGCGCCACACCTAGAGGGACAGGAGGAACCGGCACGCCTCCGGCGCTCAGCATCCAGCCGACGGGGACACAGAAGCCCGGCGGGCAGGGGTAGTTCGAGGCGCAAAGCGCCTCCGCCTCCCTAGGGGTTAGTGCTATGGTGGAAGCCATGGGAAAGAGTGATGAGGTTGCAGATATGAGTCTAGATATGTGCAATGACAATGGAGGCCAACCCTACATATATATATATATATATATATAGTGAAGAACTAGCGGGAAGAACTGGAGGGAAGAACTGGCGGGAAAAAATGGCGGGAAGAAAAATGGCGGGGTGAGTGTCGACATTATGTCGTGCGGCGTGTACCTTGTCTCGGATGGTGTCAACAACCGGGACTAAAGATGAACCTTTAGTCCCGGTTGGAGACACCAACCGGGACTAAAGATGAACCTTTAGTACTGGTTGGAGACACCAACCGGGACAAAACACGAGTCAGCACTAATAATAGGGGTGAGTGTCGACATTATTTCGTAAGTGTCGACACTATGCCGAGCTGCTTGTACTATAAATAGGCATCCTTGTGAGTCCAGTCCTCCATCCAGTTTGAGGCATCTCCAAGATGGTTTTCGAGAGCAGGGACACCACTATGGCCAGTTTCAGGGAGATGCCGACGGAGCCTAGTCCTCCGGCATCTCCGAGAAACTGGTCATAGAGGCACTCCCTAATATGTGAAATTAGTCAGCTCTCAGGTGTATTGATCTAGTTAGAGAAGTTACAAGATGCAAGATGGTTTTCGAGAGCAGGGACACCACTACGGCTAGTTTCAGGGAGATGCCGACGGAGCCCAGTCCTCCAGAATCTCCAAGAAACTGGTCATAGAGGCACTCCCTAATATGTGAAATTAGATAGCTCCTAGGTGTATTGATCTAGTTAGAGAAGTTACAAGCTGCAAGATGGTTTTCGAGAGTAGGGACACCACTACGGCCAGTTTCAGGGAGATGCCGACGGAGCCCAGTCCTCCGGCATCTCCAAGAAACTGGTCATAGAGGCACTCCCTAATATGTGACGCGCGCGTTTGGAGATCAGATCTTAATGGTAAGTACGAATCGGGACAACTTCTTCTCATAGTCCCGGTCCAGCCACAAAACAAGACTAACACTCAAGACATTTATTAATATTAAAAGCTGAGACTACAAAACCGGTCCCCCCTATATATAGTCCCGGTCAATCCACAAACCGCGAAAGATATCCTTCGGTCAAGCCACAAAAGGCGAAAGACATGAACTAGAGTTACATAATATGAGCATGAAATTCTTGGCATATGTCCTTCCTTATGATTGCTTCAGACGTAACCATGGAGCATCTTCTTTACTTAACAAAATGCTTGGGTCAGTTTTCACTGTGAAGGGCGGAATTTCATCAAACTTATTATAATCTTCTGACATGTCTGTCTTGTCCTCGATTCCCACGATGTTTCTTTTCCCTGAAAGAACTATGTGACGCTTTGGCTCATCATATGATGTATTTGTTTGCATATTTTTTCTTTTTTTGGTCTGGAGGACATGTCCTTCACATAGAAAACCTGAGCCACATCGTTGGCTAGGACGAATGGTTCATCTAAGTTCTTGTCTACCTTCATAAGATTGTTGAGATCGACCATTGTCATTCCGTACTTCTTGTCTACCTCAACCCCTCCTCCTGTTAGCTTGACCCATTTGCATCGAAACAAGGGGACCTTAAAATCAGGTCCATAGTCAAGTTCCCATATCTCCTCTATGAACCCATAATACGTGGTCTTTTTCCCATTGTCTTCTGCTGCATCGAAGCAGACACCACTATTTTGGTTGGTGCTCATTTTATCTTGGCCTATCGTGTAAAATGTATTCCCATTTATCTCGTACCCTTGGAAAGTACATACAGTCGAAGATGGTGTCCTGGCCAACAAGTACAGCTGATCCCCAACAGTGGTGTTATTCGTGAGAAGTCTTTGCAGCCAGCCGCCAAAACTCGCCATGTGTTCACTTATAATCCATTCATCAGACTGCCCCGGGTGTTTGAGGCGTATTAAATTCTTGTGTTCATTCATATACGGGGCAACCAAGATAGATCTTTGTAAAACCGTGTAGTGTTCTTGATTGAGAGAATGCCCGTCCCTACATATCATTGCTTTACATCCTAGGGTGCCTTTTCCACGCAGTATCCCCTCATGTCGTAATCCTGGAACACCAATCGCATTAAGGTCAGGAATAAAATCAACACAGAACTCAATGACCTCCTCTGTTACATAGCCCTTGGAGATGCTTCCTTCTGGCCTAACACGGTTATGAACATATTTCTTTAAGACTCCCATGTACCTCTCAAAGGGTAACATATTGTTTAGAAATACAGGACCGAGAATGGCAATCTCTTCTACTAGGTGAACCAGGAGATGCGTCATAATATTGAAGAAGGATGGTGGGAACACCAACTCAAAGCTGACAAGACATTGGGACACATCTGTCTGTAACCCTGGTAGGCTTTCTGGATCGATTACCTTCTGAGATATTGCATTGAGGAATGCACATAGCTTCACAATGGGTACTCGAACATTTTCAGGTAGAAGCCCCCTCAATGCTATTGGAAGCAATTGTGTCATAATCATGTGGCAGTCATGAGACTTCAGGTTTTGGAATTTTTTCTCTGCCATATTTATTATTCCCTTTATATTCGTCGAGAAGCCAGACGGGACCTTGATACTGCTCAGACATTCAAAAAAGATTTCCTTCTCTTCTTTGGTAAGAGCGTAGCTGGCAGGAGTTAAGTGGCATCGTTTACCCTTCACGTTCTTAGGATGCATAGGCTCTTCAGGGTCTTTCAGACGTTGCTGGTCCTGCCGTGCTTCCGGTGTATTTGTCTTCCCATACACTCCTAGGAAGCCTAGCGCGTTCACGCAAACATTCTTCGTCACGTGCATCACGTCGATTGAAGAGCGGACCTCTAAGACTTTCCAATAGGGTAGGTCCCAAAATATAAATTGCTTCTTCCACATGGGCGTGTGTCCGGCATCGTCATTCGGAATAGATAGACTGCCAGGACCTTTTCCAAAGATTACTTCTAGGTCCTTGACCATACCAAATACCTCCTCACCGGTACGGAGGACAGGCTTCCTCTGGGGTTCTGCCAGACGTTTGAAATGCTTGCCTTTCTTTCTTACTGGATGCAGGTTCGGAAGAAATCGGCGATACCCTAGGTACACAACCTTCTTACATTTATCCAAATATACACTTTCAGTCTCATCTAAACAGTGTGTGCATGCATTGTATCCCTTGTTTGTCTGCCCTGAAATGTTACTAAGAGCAGGCCAATCATTGATGGTTACGAAAAGCAATGCTCATAGGTCAAATGGCTCCCCTTTGTGCTCATCCCACATACGCACACCTGGTTTGGCCCACAGCTGTAAAAATTCTTCAACTAATGGACTTAGGTACACATTAATGTCGTTGCCGGGTTGCCTCGGGCCTTGGATGAGCACTGGCATCATAATGAACTTCCTCTTCATACACAACCAAGGAGGAAGGTTATAGATACATAGAGTCATAGGCCAGGTGCTGTGACTGCAGCTCTGCTCACCAAAAGGATTCATGCCGTCTGTATTTAGACCAAACCTTAAGTTCCTTGCGTCACGTGCGAAGTCCGGGTACTCTCGCTTGACTTTTCTCCACTGTGACCCATCAGCGGGGTGTCTCAACATCGCGTCTTTCTTACGGTCTTCCATGTGCCATCGCAACAACTTGGCATGCTCTTTATTTCTGAAGAGACGTTTTAACCGTGGTATTATAGGAGCATACCACATAAACTTGGCAGGAACCTTCTTCCTATGGGCCTCTCCCTCAACATCGCCAGGATCGTCTCGTCTGATCTTATACCGCCGTGCAGTGAATACCGGGCATGCATCCAAATTCTCGTACTTCTCACCACGGTAGAGGATGCAGTCATTAATGCAGGCATGTATCTTCTGCACGTCTAATCCTAGAGGGCAGACAACCTTCTTTGCTTGGTATGTACTGTCGGGCAACTCATTATTTCTTGGAAGAAGATTTTTCATTTTTACCAACAAGTTTGAAAATGCGCTGTCAGTCAAACCGTTCTCTGCCTTCCATTGCAGCAAATCCAGTGTGGTACCCAACTTTTTGTGGCCATCTTCGCAAGTTGGATACAACAACGTTTGGTGATCCTTTAACATCTGCTCCAACTTCTCCTTCTCCTTTTCAGTTTCACATTCTTCCTTTGCATCAGTAATGGCCCAACAAAGATTGTCATCAGCGGGCCCATCTGCTGCCTCTTGATCTTCATTATCTACCCCCGTTGCAGTATCATCATATTCAGGATACATATTATGATAGTTGTCATCATCCTCTTCTTCGTTGTCTTCCATCACAACCCCTTTTTCTCCGTGCTTGGTCCAACAATTATAGCTGGGCATGAAACCAGATCGAAGCAGGTGGGAGTGAATGGTTCTGGTATTTGAGTAGTCTTTCTTGTTCTGACAGTGAACACACGGACATCACATAAAACCATTGTGACCACGGTTTGCATTAGCCACAACGATGAAATTTTGAAGGCCCGTAATGTACTCGGAAGTGCGGCGGTCACCGTACATCAATTGCCGGTTCATCTGCATTAATATATAGTATATATCAAAAATTAATAGGGAGATGACCATTTATATATATAGTACATTAATGACACATGAAAGGATAGTTGCCGACATCGACCGAGAAGGAAAGAGCAATGAGAAAACTTATTTTGAGCTCTCGGGCATTTCACCGAACACCTTTTGTGCATATGAAAAAGACACAAACTAGCACTCTTCACACCCTCTTGCTAGGCTCCAAAATGAGATAGTGAAAAAATGGAAGAGTGGGGTGTGGGCTGCGGTGTCTTATATAGCCCCCCCTTTAACACCGGTTCAAGCCACGAACCGGTGTTAAAGGGGGGGGGCTGCGCGGGCCACTGGTGCAGGGTCCTTTAACACCGGTTCGTGCCACAAACCGGTGTTAAAGGGGGGACTCCTTTTTGCCGCACGGGCCACGCTGGTACGGCCCCCCTTTAACACCGGTTCGTAGAAGAACCGGTGTTAAAGCCCTTTTCCAGGATCAACAAAAGGCCTCGTTTCCACTAGTGTGTCTTCTACAATTATAAGACGATGAACTAAAGAAGGCAGGTCCACGCTCCACGACGTGGAGGTCCAAAGGTTCCGCGTAAACATGATTCAATTTTTTATTTTCCAAAAATTAGTTATTACAACTAATAGGGAGTCAACATTTATTACTTCAAAAAAATATCTATTTATAAGATCTCACATAAAACAAGGAAAGATTGCGTACCTCCCTCCATTCACATGAATAAGACGCGTAAATTTAGTTAAATTCAATAAAATCTAAGTTTGACAAATATTTTAGACACATATGAACACTCAAGACATAAAATCAATATCAATAGATTTACAATAAAATATACTTTCATAATGTATACTAGACCCCTCGCTGCGCCTCTCGGGGTGCGGCCGTAAAAGAATGTTGATTATTGTAATAGCTAAGCAGATCCATGGAGTGGACATATCATCGCAAACATGTGGACTGAGTACTAATTTTGAGCTCTGGTTAGTAATTCGAGATGCGACATGTGGTCTATAAGCCGAGCGAAACCTCTTCAAATTGTTGAGGTGGGACTAAACATATAATAGATGAAACAAGTGCAAGACAAATATCGGAGGCAGCAGATCTTGTACCCGTCAAGTCGTGAATATCAAACACGTAAAGTCATACTCTTGATGTGGGTCCTGTATTCAACATGTTTTTAGGCAGATCGTTTGACGACATGGTCACACTCTTGATGCTACCTGAATAGGTGGATAATAGTTATATATATATCTAAATCTACCACTAAGTAGAGATATCCAAATTATCGAGATAAGACTAAACACGCGATAGGTCATAGAGGGGCAAGACATCCAATCAAGTATGATCGACATACTCTCCAAGTCGTATCGATGGTAGAGGAAAAATGAAGTTAACATACGCTCCTTCAAATGATGCAACTACGGCTTGTTGCGCCTACAACCACCGAACCCCATCTTTCCTGTACCATCGCTTCGGTCGCTGCCAACGTTGGTCGAATCGGGCACAGAGCACGGTGGCAACCTCATGCTCCTGCATTGCAAGAAAGGTGTTCGGACATTTGCCAATGTTAACTTTATTTTTACAATTCTTGTCTCTCTTGCCACCATTCAGTTGTAGGTTGATTTATAGAAATAAACATGGAAGATGAGTTAATGATCCATGCATTGATGGATGAGGAAGCTATTGCCGACACCGATAAAGACAAGAACATATCGATTCTAGCTTGTCTTCTACAATTGTAAGATGATGAGCTATACAAGGCAGGTCCACGGCGTGGAGGTTCAAATGTTCTGTGTAAACATGATTCAATTTTTTATTGCCCAAAAATTAGTTATTAGAACTAATAGGGAGTCAACATTTATTATTTCCAAAAAATATATATTTATAAGATCTCGCATAAAACAATGAAAGATTGCGTACTCCCTCCATTCAAATGAATAAGACACGTAAATTTAGTTAAATTCAATAAAATCTAAGTTTAGCAAATGTTTTAGACACATATGAACACTCAAGACATAAAATAAATATCAATAGATTCACAATAAAATATACTTTTATAATATATACTAGACCCCTTGCTGTGTCCCCGGGGTGCGGCCGTAAAAGAATGTAGATTATTGCAGTAACTAACCAGATCTATGGGGTGGACATATCATCGCAAACATGTGGACCGAGTATTAATTTTGAGCTCTGGTTAGTAATTCGAGATGCGACATGAGGTCTATAAGCCGAGTGAAACCACTTGTTGAGGTGGGACTAAACATGTAATAAATAAAACAAGTGCAAGACAAATATTGCAGGCAGAAGATCTTGTACCTGTCAACGTAAATATCAAACACGTAAAGTCGTACATTTATTTTCAAAAGCACGTCATGTACATGTGTGTGCTGTGGGTCCCAGTATTAAACATGTTATAGTCCTTCCCGCATACTCTGACGGCCGGTCCATGTTACACGCGCGGTCCATCATCCGATGACGTGGGGTATAACGTCGTGCGCGACACCCGTCCGCGGCAGGGAATCTCAAGTCCTGGCCCGTAGCAAGTCCCGCCTCCCAGAAGAGCAGGGGTCCATTGCGACCGTGCCGCATGTCCTTTCTGGTGTTCATCCCACAACCTAACAGAATCGGGACGATATGAATAACAGTTATGACCGAACAATTTAGTGCTATTATTTACTCTGATATTTAGTAGTGTGTGGCTTCCACTTTTGATGTGGTGGTAAGTGATGACCCACAAGTATAGGGATCACAATAGTCTTCGAGGGAAGTAAAACCCAAATTTATTGATTTGATATAAGGGGAGCCAAAGAATATTTATAAGCCTTAACAGATGAGTTCTCAATTCAGCTGCATCTTGCTCGCAATAGTTTATTAGTGGTAACAGTTTAATAGTAGCAGTAGCAAAATAATAATAGCAGTAAAATAAGGACAACGGCAACAATTGTAATAAACATCAGGATTAAAATGCTGTAGGCGGATGGATGGACGGGCATTGCATGGACAAGATAATTCATGTAATAATCAAGACAAAGACATTTGCAGATAATGAAGATAAAACATCCAAGTACTAAATAATCATAGGCATGCACTAGTGCAGAGCCCCCCCTTTAACTCCGGTTGGGAGGGCCCTCTAACAGCGGTTCCCCAACCGCTGTTGAGGGTTCGGTGTTAGAGGGGGGGACCTTTAACACCGGTTCTTATACGAACCGGTGTTAAAGGGTGGCGCACGTGGGGCTGTCGCAGGCCTCAGCCCCCCCTCCCCCTTTAACACCGGTTCCTATCTGGAACCGGTGTTAAAGGTTCTTCTGCCGCGGCAGGAAAACGGCCTAAATCTCTACCACGGCAGACTTCTGCCTCTGCCCCGTTCTGGGCGTATTTCTGCGGGAGGGGGGGAGCGAGGGGGAATCGATCGGGAGCGGTATACACATAAATCGTCATCAGTACATACGAGTAAATGAATAATTAAGCAACTATTATTATACACAAACATCATCATCGGCACATACATCGTCATCGACACATATACATCGTCATCGTTCATTTTGGTGGATATCTAAAGAGTTCTCCGCCAGGCGTGACGACCTCATCAAGTATGAACCCCGCCAATTCCTCTTGAATGGCTCGTATGCGTTCAAATGGTAGTAGTTGGTCCCGCATCCGTTCGATCTGAATATATATGAAGAATGGGCCGTCAATATATATATATAAGAATAAAACTCATCACAATTGATGGTAATAAAATAATGTTGTGGACTTTGTTTACTTACTCTAAGTTGTTCTAGTGTGGCTTGGCCCGTCGCACATATCGTGTTGCGAATGAACTCGCAAACATAGTACCCACATAAGTTATTGCCGTGTCCCTGATGCGCGCACTTTACGAGAATAGAGAGTTCAATCAAAATAATAATCAATAAAGCATGATATAATGGAATTGGAAGCTAGCTAGTATTACTTACATTTTGGTCTACGAATTTTAGTTCTTCTGACCATTCACCCACGGCCATGCCCGTGAACCTTTTCCAAACCCTGTCCGGCAAAGAAAATGGATAAAGGAGTAATTAATTACTTGTTGTCACGAAAGTTGCCGATCTAGTGCGATAATATGATTGAAATTACCTCTGGAGCATCTCTCTAAAGTCTGCCCATATCTCTTTTTCTTTTCGTAACGAGTCCATGACAAGTACTTTTCCTGAGTCAGGTTGAATGACTAGCAGAATAAAGTGGAACCTACGCACGCATAACTCATCATCAATTACACTTCACATCGAGTAAGCCGAAACAGAATGTGTACAAGAGAGAGGGTAACAGTACTCACGAGAAGTTGTAAGGCAATAGTATTTCCCTTTTGGTTTGTTGTCTCAGTAAAGACGTTAGCAAGTAATCTTCTGTTTGCCCGAGTTTGGTTTTTACCATTTTTTCATGAACTCTATTTGGGTCAACGAACCCAATGTCAAAAGGGCCTCCTTTCATGCATTCCATAACCTTTTTCCTGTATATACATATATGGTGAGCATATATATATATACATGCAATTAATGAAGTGAATGAGATGAGATAAAAATTACAGAAATAGTACTTACACACAATAAAGGCTGATGGCAGATTTGTCGAGTTCCTTCTGATTGAATAGAAAATGCAAGTCTTGAATGTTGAAGTCGATCGCGTCGTCTCCGCACAAGAAAATCTGATCTCTTATATGCGCCGTAATCCATTCTTCTTTTCTCGTCTTGCAGAAATCAAGGTACCACTTGTGCAATTTTCGCATCTTTGTTGGTAGATTCTTGAGCTCCTCTTTCTTGACTAGATTCTTCCCATACTTCCATGGCTGTATGGGGTTGGCATCGCATTTGGGCAAGTTGTCTCCCATGACGTTCAAGTATGCAATGTAAGTCATCCCCATCTCATTGGCCTTTCTTTGTAGCTCTGCCTCGTAATCATTTACGGGAGGAGCGTCCCGTGTGTCGAACATTTGGAGCAGGGCACATGATTGGTTTTCCTGCTCTCCGAGCATGGGAACTGTTTTCTGGGGTGCCTCACGACTGCTACTTTCAGTCTCCCTGCGGCGCCTTGCATCCGCCTTCAAAATCTGGCGCTCGTAGTCCGGCACAAGTGGGGTTTCAGGTTTCAAAATATTATTGTAAAACTTCTCCACCACCGCCGGATCTATTTTCTCCTTTGGCTCGGCCCGTCTAGGTGCAAAGAATTTCTTGACCTGTTCTTCCAAGATCCTATTGGTCTCCTCGTCACTGCGATTCCACGATAAAACCGGCAATGGCTTGGCGGAAGGCTGCGGGACGTAGTTTTTTGAACTCTTTGGCGTACGGTTTCCTGCGGATTTCATTGTGGCAGTGCTACTGATGCTCCTCGTGGCAGTGCTCTTCCGCTTACGCTGAGGAGATGGCTGAAGCACCGGAGATGGCTGACGGGCCGGAGATGGCTGCCGCGCAGGAGATGGCTGACGGGCCAGAGATGGCTGCCGCGCAGGAGATGGCTGCTGCACCGGAGATGGCTGCCGCACAGGAGATAGCTAAAGCGGCTCAGACTGCTGACGCTGCGGAGACGGCGGGGGTGCCACTGACCTCCAATTTGGAAGCACAGTGTGTACCTTCTTCCAAAGAATGGTTGTTTTCACTTCAAATTTGAGTTGAGTTTCCCCTTCACCTGTAGCATGGTCAAGCTGTGCTTCCTCATATTCCTTCACAACCTCATCCACCCCGACAATAGCATAGCCATCTGGAATCGGTTGGCAGTGGTAAGTTCCACCAGCTACAGGAGGTAAGGCATAGCCGACAACCACCTTAATGGATAAGCCCATTAATCCCACATGCATCTCAGCGTGTTCACTCTCCGTGATCTCATCCACGGGGTATCGAGGACCCGTCATTTCAAGCGTGGGCTGCACGTTCTCCGTGGAAGCCACACTGCTTTTCGGCGCAGAGTCTGGGCCGCGGGCAGCTTCCAATGCAGGCTCTTCGTGCCGCTGAGATGGGCTGGTAGCTTGATGGCTCTGTTGTGCATTCACTTGCGCCTGCAGCGCAGCAATTGTATGTTCTATCTGTGTCATCCGCTCTGTACGCTCTTTTTCTTTTCTGCCGCGCCATCTGTAAGAGTCGCTCGAGTCGGCAAACCCATCCTTCCACGCCATACCCCCTGTGCCTCGTGCATGTCCAGGGTGTTATTTTTTACCGATGGCGCGTGTGAGCTGGTCATTCTCTCTGTCGGGATGGAAGGTCCTGGCGGATGTTTCCTCGTATGCCGTGATGAGTTCAGTGACGGGTTTGGCAAGGAGGGTTGGGAAGATACACAATCCTGTTTCTGGGTCCAACCTTGCCCCGATTCCGTAGAACCAAGTCTTTGCACGTAGGTCCCACCCATCTGTTTGGGGTGTGATCCCTCTCTCGCGCAGGGCCTTCTCAGCTTCCTCCCACTTAGGCCTCTGAGATATGTAGCCACCTGACCCCGTCCTATGGTGATATTCCTTCTTCAGGGCATTAAGCATATTGGTTTCTGACCTCTTTTTAGCTATAGCACTTTTTTTATATGTCTCAAATTCGGGCCAGTGAGGTCTTATCTTCGCATAATATGCGTCTTCGAAATTTGGAGTCTCGCCAGATTTGACAAATTTGTTCAATTTTGTCTTCCAGTTGCGGAAAGCGTCAGCCATCTTCTTTAGAGTCCACTCTTTGACCTTTTCCTTTATAACCGGGTTGTTTTCATCCTCCTCTGGCGGAAGGGTGAAATTTACCAACAACGAATTCCAAAGCGTTTCTTTGGATCTGTCATCGACAAAGGTACCGTCGCCCTTCTTTGGCTTATTCCAATTTTCAATTATGATTGGGATTTGGTCCCTAACAAAAACTCCAGCCTGACGTACAAATTTGTCTGCGGCCTTCTTGGGCTCCATCGCGCCTCGCTTGCTCTTTTTCGTAGAAGAAGATGGTTGCTGGCTGGTCGATCCAGAGGGCTAAAAGAAGAAAGAAGCGTTAATTAATACATGTAGAAGAAGATTGTTGGTGGAAGTCAGCAGAGGCTTAATCAATGCATATACCTCGCCGGACTTTGTAACCATTAAATTGCGTTCACCGGAGTCTTCATCTTATCCATGACTAGTACTTGAGCTGTCGTCATCATGTCCCTCCAAGTTCAGATATTGTGAGGTGTCCTCATCAATAATGTTCTCCATTATTTCTTCTTCTTCAAGGTTTCTACTAAGTGGATCCATAGTTTCTAAAACAATAATATTATCTAGAGTAAGAGTGTAAACATTCAAGTGGACTTGGATTCATACACAAATATACATATTATTCATAACAAAATACACAAATAAATACACAAATGAGTCAGAGGTCCAATTTGTATACAAGTTTTAATCTATGCATGTAGTACAATTTATCGAGCAAAGAAGTTTTAATCAGGATGAGTCAGCAATCATACACGTGGCAGACACGTGGCGCTCACCGGTAGGGTGACGTTGGTCTCGTCGGGCGGCGGTGCTTGTCGGACGGATGCGGCGGTCTCGTCGGGCGGCGGTGCTAGCGGCGGGCTCGTCGGGCGGCGGGCGGCGTCGGCGTTTAGGCGTGGCCTATGAGCTCCGAAGCGGCGGCGGCGAGACGCTCCTGCACGGGGAAGAGAGCGAGGTGGTCAGGGCTCCTCGAAATAGGCTTGCGCCCCACTATATTAATATAGCAATCACAAGATACAACGACAATGTTGGAGCAACAGAAAAGCAATAGCACAATCTAACCCAAAAGAAAATAAAGAGAAAAATAAAAGAAACAAATGCCGACATCGAGCAGATCGACGAACGAAAACGACCCGTGACCGCTGCGCCCTCCAGAGTTGTCCCACCTCACTCCTAGCACTTCGAAGCACCGTGTTTCAAGCAACACCTTCAAGAAGGAATGCGACGTCGATGACGCTGTTGCCCGGACTTGTCCTAGGGTTTCCCTCGATATCCTCTTAGTGTCAGAGGGTTTGGATGGATTCCCTGTTTCTAAACCTGTCGAGAGTCTGGCCATCAGACGCGCGTTGTCAGTGCTCCAGGAGAAAGGCTACCAGGACTGTGTCCTGGAATCGTACTGTCTGTCGATGATTCAACGCATCAGGTCGTCGGCCCAGGATCGCTTCCTTATGGGCATTGTTATTGGGGACATCAAGGTTCTTGCTAGGAGCTTCACTTCATGTTCGTTTAGGCATGTTTCTCGTAATCTGAATGTCGCAGCACACTTATTAGCTCGCGCATCTGTGCGCTCTTCTTGTAATTTTTTTTTGGTGTTGCCCCGGAATTTATTCGGGTTGAACTTTGTATTGATGTTATTTAGTCAATAAAGTGTGATATTCTCTAAAAAAAAGTCAGGGCACAAGACCGGTACGGCACGACGTGAGCTATACGGGCCGAGGCTCGCCGGGGAAGACGACGATGACACGATGCCGAGGCTCGCCGGGGAAGTATCCCTGTCTCCATTGGCCGGACGGGTTGCACGGCGCGGGCAAGGGGGGACTCCCCCCTCTCCTCCTCGCCAACATGGACTCATCGGCCCGCAACCCGACGAGGGAGCCGTGTCGCCGTCGCCCTCCGCGTCGGTTCCGGTGTGGCGTCGGCCGCCCCGGCGGAAGTTTCGGCGGGCGCGGGATACCGTGGCTGGGCGTGTGGAGGCAAAGGCCTAGGGCGCGGCCGCGCAGCGTTAGCGTTAGAGGGGCGTTCCGAGGGGTGAAAACCATAATTCGGGGAAACTCCGGAAACACATGACAGGAGTTGATTTTGTTCTCTAATTAAACTTGTCATTATAGTTGTTGATCAATGCAAGATGATAGCTTAAATAGCTAGGTTTCATTTTTCTGAACATTTTCATATATTATTTGTATTTTTTGACTTATAATTAATTAGATATTGAATTTACAAGTTTATAACATTTTCTGAAAATATTAAACCTAATTATTACCTCAGGCTGACGTCAGATAACCCTAACCCTAATCTTTTTGCACCGCAGAGGCATTTAGCCTCTGAGGCTGGCAGGTGGGGCCGAGGCCACGCAGAAACCACGTGGGCGCCACGCAGGAGCCACGTCGGCTCGCCGGCCAATGGGCCAGACGGCGGTGGCAGACGGCGGAGGAAGGCGTGTGCGCTTGCGTGCATGGGGGTGTTAGAGAGAGGGCGACGCGGGCTACCTAAAGATGGTGGCGCCGCTGCGGAGTGGTCACCGGAGACACATCAGCGAGCGGCAGCGACAACGGAGCTCGCAGGTTCTTGGCGGTGGAGCAACAGAGAGCGAGAGGGGAGAGAAGAAGGGGTCCAGGAGGACCAGCGGCTCATCGAAAATCAGACGGAGTCGATGGCGAGGAGAGGGGCAGCCGGACGGTGTTGGCAACGTCCACGGCGACGAACGTCGGTGACGGGAAAGAATAGGGCGATGCGGTCGATTAGCGGTGCCCGAGCTCGATTCCGTTGGCGAGGAGGGAGCTGACGTCGCGATGGTGCTCATGGCGGTCTCAAGTGGGCGAGGGGAGGCCGGAAATGGTGGGGCGACACGGCGGCCGGAGCTAGGGTTCGTCCACGAGGAGGAACGCGCGAGAGAGAGGGGTCTCTGGGGAGAGAGGAAGGGGATAAGGACGAGAGGGGAGGTCGTGCACACGGCCGGAGCCCCACTGTGTTAGAGGGAGGGGAAGGATGCGGGGAAGAGAGGGTCGGGGGCGGCGGACCTCGAGCTCCGAAGCGGCGGTGGCGAGACGGTGGGTCGGGGGCGGCGAGACGGAGGACCTCGAGCTCCGAAGCGGCGGTGGCGGCGCTTCGATCTCTCTGCGGCGGTGTGTTCGATCGATCTGGCTCAGTGGGGGGGAAGAAAGGAAGGGGAAGGTCAAATAAATACACCCCCCCCCCTTTAACACCGGTTCGTGGCTGGAACCGGTGTTAAAGGGGGGGGGAATCCGTTTCCCGCGCGCATTTATTACCCCCCCTTTAACACCGGTTCGTGGCTGGAACCGGTGTTAAACGGGGGGTGGTGCGCACGGGAAACGAAATAAATCCCCCCCCCTTTAACACCGGTTCCTGTCTGGAACCGGTGTTAAAGGGGGGCATTTATTTCATGCATTAAAGGGGCATTTTTAATTCAAAAAATATGATATGAATTTAGAAAATTCATATCTTTTTCATTTCAACTCAGAAAAATATGAATAATATATCATAATTTTCATAAAAATAATTTCTATCCATTCATGTAAATCATTTTATATTTACTTTACATGAAAATTTTCAAAATAATTAAAACACTTACATATAAATTTTGATTATTCAATTCAAACCAAAATAAATTGTTAAATCCTAAAACTTTGAACATAAGAAATATTAAGCATCTAAAAAATGATTTTTATTAGATCAAATCATATTTTAATGCCGCATCTTTTGTATTAACATTTTTGAATTGATTGGATATTTAAATGTCGCATCTTTTGTATACACTTGAATCTCACCAAGCCTTGCTCAACTTGCATTGTTTTTTGATAAAATAGCATATTGTGAACCTAAAAATGATTTTTGTAAAAAATCATGAGCATCGTATCATGTACTTGTAGTTCATATCTGACCCACTTCCTACCGATTCGGTAGGAATTTGTCTTTTTCACCAGAGGTGGACGGAAAGGTTTCAGATTCCCCTGTTGGTACATTGTGCATATAAGGTGGTCTAGTATTTTTGTAAAATGTGTTGGTGGTTTTTTGAATTAGCCATTTGGTGGTTGCTTCACAAAACCGTCCGTTTTTTATGCTCGGAAAATGGAAAATGCCTTTTTGGTGCGATAAAAAGGAAAACTTCCTCTTGCAACATTGTTTGCAATGCCATGATGCACATGTATGCACAATATGGCCATATTATCACAAACTATGCCTTGATTCTAGCCATAACATTGGTCATTTGACCCGAAAGCCAAGAAACCTCGAATGAGATAGGTCATTTTGAGACAGTTACATAAAGCCGAACTGGAACTGAAAATTAAGATACATAAAAGAACTGAAAATTAAGATACATGGCCAGATTAAGTAACAATCGGCCGAACTGGAACTGAAAATTAAGATACATAAAAGAACTGAAAATTAAGATACATGGCCAGATTAAGTAACAATCGACCGAACTTGTTTCAGAATGTTGGAGTGATTCAGTCATGCTCCTGCCTACACCTGTAATACTCGCCACTGTAGTCGTCGTACTCGCCGCCGCCGTCATCGCTGTCGTCGTCGGGGTCGCCGTAATTGAACCTCTGGAGAGTACGCGTGGGCTGGACTTGAGGGTAGCGCGTGGGCTGGACTTGAGGGTAGCGCGGACGGGGGTTAGAGTCGGCGGCAGTGTCATAGGCCATGATGCTCTGGAGAGTCCGACCGCGCCACCATAGCCGACGGCCGGCCTCGTTGAAGTTAGGAGGAGGTGGGCCGTCCTCCTCGTGCCCGGCGAGCGCCCTCTCATGCCGATCCACGAAGAAGGCTTCCCAAGTAGGGAAATAGTCGGGATGCCATCTGGGATTCCTCCGCTGCTCCGGCGTGAGCTCGAAGTAGTAGTGGTTCGTGATGGCCATCCGGCGCGCCACACCTAGAGGGACAGGAGGAACCGGCACGCCTCCGACGCTCAGCATCCAGCCGACGGGGACACAGTAGCCCGGCGGGCAGGGGTAGTTCGAGGCGCAAAGCGCCTTCGCCTCCCTGGGGGTTAGTGCTACGGTGGAAGCCATGGGAAAGAGTGATGAGGTTGCAGATATGAGTCTAGAGATGTGCAATGACAATGGAGGCCAACCCCCTACATATATATATAGTGAACTAGCGGGAAGAACTGGAGGGAAGAACTAGCGGGAAGAAAAATGGCGGGAAGAAAAATGGCGGGAAGAAGAACTGGCGGGAAGAAAAATGGCAGGAAAAAATGGCGGGATGAACCTTTAGTCCCGGTTGGAGACACCAACCGGGACTAAAGATGAAACTTTAGTCCCGGTTGGAGACACCAACCGGGACAAAACACGAGTCAGCACTAATAATAGGGGTGAGTGTCGACATTATGTCGTGCGGCGTGTACCTTGTCCCGGATGGTGTCACCAACCGGGACTAAAGATGAACCTTTAGTCCCGGTTGGAGACACCAACCGGGACAAAACACGAGTCAGCACTAATAATAGGGGTGAGTGTCGACATTATGTCGTGCGTCGTGTACCTTGTCCCGGATGGTGTCACCAACCGGGACTAAAGATGAACCTTTAGTCCCGGTTGTAGACACCAACCGGGACTAAAGATGAACCTTTAGTCCCGGTTGGAGACACCATCCGGGACAAAACACGAGTCATCACTAATAATAGGGGTGAGTGTCGACATTATTTCTTAAGTGTCAACACTATGTCGAGCTGCTTGTACTATAAATAGGCATCCTTGTGAGTCCAGTCCTCCAGCCAGTTTGAGGCAGGGACACCACTATGGCCAGTTTCAGGGAGATGCCGACGGAGCCTAGTCCTCCGGCATCTCCGAGAAACTGGTCATAGAGGCACTCCCTAATATGTGAAATTAGTTAGCTCCCAGGTGTATTGATCTAGTTAGAGAAGTTACAAAGCTGCAAGATGGTTTTCGAGAGCAGGGACACCACTACGGCCAGTTTCAGGGAGATGCCGACGGAGCCTAGTCCTCCGGCATCTCCAAGAAACTGGTCATAGAGGCACTCCCTAATATGTGACCGCGCGCGTTTGGAGATCAGATCTTAATGGTAAGTACGAATCGGGACAACTTCTTCTCATAGTCCCGGTCCATCCACAAAACATGACTAACACTCAAGACATGTATTAATATTAAAAACATGAACTAGAGTTACATAATATGAGCATGAAATTCTTGGCATATGTCCTTCCTTATGATCGCTTCAGACGTAACCATGGAGCATCTTCTTTACTTAACGGAATGCTTGGGTCAGTTTTCACTATGAAGGGCGGAATTTCATCAAACTTATTATAATCTTCTGACATGTCTGTCTTGTCCTCGATTCCTACGATGTTTCTTTTCCCTGAAAGAACTATGTGATGCTTTGGCTCATCATATGATGTAATCGTTTGCATATTTTTTCTTTTTTTTGGTCTGGAGAACATGTCCTTCACATAGAAAACCTGAGCCACATCATTGGCTAGGACGAATGGTTCGTCTAAGTTCTTCATAAGATTGTTGAGATCCACCGTTGTCATTCCGTACTTCTTGTCTACCTCAACCCCTCCTCCTGTTAGCTTGACCCATTTGCATCGAAACAAGGGGACCTTAAAATTAGGTCCATAGTCAAGTTCCCATATCTCCTCTATGAACCCATAATACGTGGTCTTTTGCCCATTGTCTTCTGCTGCATTGAAGCGGACACCACTGTTTTGGTTGGTGCTCTTTTTATCTTGGCCTATCGTGTAAAATGTATTCCCATTTATCTCGTACCCTTGGAAAGTACATACAGTCGAAAATGGTGTCCTGGCCAACAAGTACAGCTGATCCCCAACAGTGGTGTTATTCGTGAGAAGTCTTTGCAGCCAGCCGCCAAAACTCGCCATGTGTTCACTTATAATCCATTCATCAGACTGCCCCGGGTGTTTGAGGTGTATTAAATTCTTGTGTTCATTGATATACGGGGCAACCAAGATAGATCTTTGTAAAACCGTGTAGTGTGCTTGATTGAGAGAATGCCCGTCCCTACATATCATTGCTTTACATCCTAGGGTGCCTTTTCCACGCAGTCTCCCCTCATGTCGTGATTCTGGAACACCAATCGCCTTAAGGTCAGGAATAAAATCAACACATAACTCAATGACCTCCTCTGTTACATAGCCCTTGGATATGCTTCCTTCTGGCCTAGCACGGTTATGAACATATTTCTTTAAGACTCCCATGTACCTCTCAAAGGGGAACATATCATGTAGAAATACAGGACCGAGAATGGCAATCTCTTCTACTAGGTGAACCAGGAGATGCGTCATAATATTGAAGAAGGATGGTGGGAACACCAACTCAAAGCTGACAAGACATTGGGCCACATCTGTTTGTAACCCTGGTAGGATTTCTGGATCGATTACCTTCTGAGATATTGCATTGAGGAATGCACATAGCTTCACAATGGGTACTCGAACATTTTCAGGTAGAAGCCCCCTCAATGCAATCGAAAGCAATTGTGTCATAATCACGTGGCAGTCATGAGACTTCAGGTTTTGGAATTTTTTCTCTGCCATATTTATTATTCCCTTTATATTCGACGAGAAGCCAGACGGGACCTTGATACTGCTCAGACATTCAAAAAAGATTTCCTTCTCTGCTTTGGCTCTTCAGGGGTTAAGTGGCATCGTTTACCCTTCTCGTTCTCAGGATGCATAGGCTCTTCAGGGGCCTTCAGACGTTGCTGGTCCTGTCGTGCTTCCGGTGTATCTTTTGTCTTCCCATACACTCCTAGAAAGCCTAGCAGGTTCACGCAAACATTCTTCGTCACGTGCATCACGTCGATTGAAGAGCGGACCTCTAAGACTTTCCAATAGG
This sequence comes from Avena sativa, assembly GCA_916181665.1. Classification (NCBI taxonomy): domain Eukaryota; kingdom Viridiplantae; phylum Streptophyta; class Magnoliopsida; order Poales; family Poaceae; genus Avena; species Avena sativa. The sequence goes on from OV702296.1 coordinate 18,014,463, forward strand.
GTAGGTCCCAAAATATAGATTGCTTCTTCCACATGGGCGCGTGTCCGGCATCGTCATTCGGAATAGATAGACTGCCAGGACCTTTTCCAAAGATTACTTCTAGGTCCTTGACCATACCAAATACCTCCTCACCGGTACGGAGGACACGCTTCCTCCGGGGTTCTGCCAGACGTTTGAAATGCTTGCCTTTCTTTCTTACTGGATGCAGGTTCGGAAGAAATCGGTGATACCCTAGGTACACAACCATCTTACATTTATCCAAATATACACTTTCAGTATCATCTAAACAGTGTGTGCATGCATTGTATCCCTTGTTTGTCTGCCCTGAAATGTTACTAAGAGCAGGCCAATCATTGATGGTTACGAAAAGAAATGCTTGTAGGTCAAATGGCTCCCATTTGTGCTCATCCCACATACGTACACCTGGTTTGGCCCACAGCTGTAAAAGTTCTTCAACTAATGGCCTTAGGTACACATCAATGTCGTTGCCGGGTTGCCTCGGGCCTTGGATGAGCACTGGCATCATAATGAACTTCCTCTTCATACACAACCAAGGAGGAAGGTTATAGATACATAGGGTCACAGGCCAGGTGCTGTGACTGCAGCTCTGCTCACCAAAAGGATTCATGCCGTCTGTACTTAGACCAAACCTTAAGTTCCTTGCGTCACGTGCGAAGTCCGGGTACTCTCGCTCGACTTTTCTCCACTGTGACCCATCAGCGGGGTGTCTCAACATCGCGTCTTTCTTACGGTCTTCCATGTGCCATCGCAACAACTTGGCATGCTCTTTATTTCTGAAGAGACGTTTTAACCGTGGTATTACAGGAGCATACCACATAACCTTGGCGGGAACCTTCTTCCTAGGGGCCTCGCCCTCAACATCGCCAGGATCGTCTCGTCTTATCTTATACCGCAGTGCAGTGCATACCGGGCATGCATCCAAATTCTCGTACTTCTCACCGCGGTAGAGGATGCAGTCATGAATGCAGGCATGTATCTTCTGCACGTCTAATCCTAGAGGGAAGACAACCTTATTTGCTTGGTATGTACTGTCGGGCAACTCATTATTTCTTGGAAGAAGATTCTTCATTTTTACCAACAACTTTGAAAATGCGCTGTCAGTCACACCATTCTCTGCCTTCCATTGCAGCAAATCCACAGTGGCACCTAGCTTTTTGTGGCCATCTTCGCAAGTTGGATACAACAATGTTTTGTGATCCTTTAACATCTGCTCCAGCTTCTCCTTCTCCTTTTCAGTTTCACATTCTTCCTTTGCATCAGTAATGGCCCGACCAAGATCGTCATCAGCGGGCCCATCTGCTCCCTCTTGATCTTCATTATCTACCTCCGTTGCATTATCATCATATTCAGGATACATATTATGATAGTTTTCATCATCCTCTTATTCTTCGTTGTCTTCCATCACAACCCCTTTTTCTCCGTGCTTAGTCCAACAATTATAGCTAGGCATGAAACCGGATCAAAGCAGGTGGGCGTGAATGGTTCTGGTATTTGAGTAGTCTTTCTTGTTCTGACAGTGAACGCACGGACAACACATTAAACCATTGTGACCATGGTTTGCATTAGCCACAACGATGAAATTTTGGAGGCCCGTAATGTACTCGGAAGTGCGGCGGTCACCGTACATCCATTGCCGATTCATCTGCATTAATATGTAGTATATATCAAAAAATAATAGGGAGATGACCATTTATATATAGTACATCAATGACACATGAAACTATAGTTGCCGACCTCGACCGAGACGGAAAGAGCAACAAGAAAGCTTATTTTGAGCTCTCGGGCATTTCACCGAACACCTCTAGTGCAAATGAAAAAAACACAAACTAGCACTCTTCACACCCTCTTGCTAGGCTCCAAAATGTGAAAGAATGGAAGAGTGGGGTGTGTGTGGGCTGGGGTGGTGTCTTATATAGCCCCCCCCCTTTAACACCGGTTCATGCCACGAACCGGTGTTAAAGGGGGGGGTGCGCGGGCCACTGCTGCAGGGACCTTTAACACCGGTTCGTGGCACGAACCGGTGTTAAAGGGGGGCTCCTTTTTTGCCGCAGGGGCCACGCTGGTACGGCCCCCCCCTTTAACACCGGTTCATAGAAGAACCGGTGTTAAAGCCCCTTTTCGGGATCAACAAAAGACCTCGTTTCCACTAGTGATGTTCCGTACATAGTCGTGCGTGCTCGCAATGAGAAATTTGCACAACATCTTTTGTCCTGCACTACTAGGAAAATGGCTATAGGTAATCCAAACATCCGTGGCGCACGTGCTAGTGGTGCCCCTGTTGGAATTTTGGCCCAAATAGTCTAGCCCATTTTCTATTTCAATAATTCCTAAAAATCCTAGAGGCCCATGTGGCCCATTCATGCAAGACAAGAGCTGGGACAAATGTTTAGTCCCACATTGCTAGTTGAGTGTAAGTTGGACCAGCTTATAAGGTGAGCTCTCCTACCACTTGGTAAAAGGATGAGAAGGAGAAGGAGAGAGTTCCACACGCGCGCTCCTCCTCCTCCTCGCTCGCCTCTCCACGCCTCGCCTCGCCTCGTCACGACGCGCGCGCGCGCCACGGGTGGCGGGAATCTCGCCGAGCCGAGCTTTATTTTGCCACGCATGAATGGTATATGAACAGATGTACAGAAGGTGAAACGTTTGCTTTGAATGGACTTCAATGGACTTTTAATACAAGTTAAATGAATACGAATTGAGTGGAGGCTGTCCGTTGGGCTGCCGCCTGTTCGCTTCATCTTCCGTCCATTCGTTTCATCTTCTGCACTGTCTGCCTTCCCCTCTGCGCCTATAAGAGAGAGAGGTCGCGCCTCCTCTCAGTTACACTGCCACACATCCCTTGCGCCTCTAGTTCCAGAGCACTACGCTACCTCCATCTTCCCCCGTCTTGCGGCGTGCACCGCGAGCCGGGACAGTAGGCCTCCGAGACCCCGCTGCTTCGAGTCCTGTACGGGAGAAGGGCGATAAGGTTTTTGGGGAGCGCTATCAGCGCGACTACTGGCTTCGTCACGGACTCCCTCACAGATAGCGACGTCTTCCCCGACGAGGACTTCTTCCCCGACATCAGCACCCTCTTCCTCGACGACATGGCCAACGATGGTTCCAACGCCAGCGGTTCCACTTCTACTACTGCCGTGTACATCTTCTGTCTCAATCTTGTTCTGATCCTATCCAAAGTTTTATGCCTTGCAGTTTTTTTGACTATATGCCTTAATATGTATTCGCTATTTAACATGATTAGTATATTGCCTATTATTCTAGTCATGTTTTTTTAGCGTTTATTATGGATAATTCGCTTGGTAAATTGCTCTATTACTCAACAATCCAAAAACCTTATTTCAGGAAATTTGCCCCAAGTGCCTTTGTTGCTTCTATGAAGCCACCTGTGTTTGAAGGTGTGAATTACAAACGATGGCGTGCGAGAGCAGTGCTCTGGTTTCAGACCATGAGCTGCTATAACGCCATCTATGGCGCACCTGCGGGGGAACTTAATCCCGCTCAGGAAGAGGCGTTCCAAAAGCTTGATACCACTTTCAAGGCTGCCTTGATCAGCATCCTTGGCGACAATATTGTCGATTCGTATCTGTCATTTAGCAATGGCAAAGATATGTGGGATGCGCTCGAGAGAAAATTTGGAGTCTCTGATGCTGGCAGTGAACTGTATGTCATGGAACAATTCTATGACTATAAGATGATTGATGACCGCTCCATTGTGGAGCAGGCTCATGAGATACAGTCACTTGCCAGGGAGCTTGAGCACTTCACTTGTGTGTTACCGGACAAGTTTGTTGCCGGAGGCATCATTGCCAAACTTCCCCAGTCATGGAGGAATTTTGATACTTCTCTGAAGCACAAGAGACAAGAGTTCTCCGTGACGGATCTCATTGGGACTCTTGATGTGGAAGAAAAGGCGAGAGCAAAAGACACACGTGCTCGAGGTACCGAGGGAGGTTCTAATGCCAACCTGGTACAGAAAAGGAACTTCCAGCCTCACAAGTTCAAGAACAAAGGCAAGTTTGATGACAAAGGAAAGTTCGATGGAAAGAACAAGGCCTCACAGTCCACCAGCTTCAAGAAGAAGACTGATAAGAGGAAAGGTGCTTGTCATGTGTGCGGTGATCCTAATCATTGGGCTCCTGCTTGTCCCAACCGTTTTGACAAGCGCCAGCATGGGAAGAGCAGCAAGACTGCTAATGTTGTCATGGGAGACGTTGAGATGAAAGATGTTGGGTATGGTATATTACCTACTGTTCTTTCATTATGTCATTCTCTTGATTGGTGGATTGACACGGGCGCTAATGTACATGTCTGTTCTGATATTTCCATGTTTTCTTCATATCAGGTCAGAGGGACTCAAACCGTGCTGATGGGGAACGGCTCGCATGCTTCTGTTCATGGTGTTGGTACGGTCGATCTGAAGTTCTCTTCGGGAAAGACTGTGCGCCTGAAGAACGTGCATCATGTTCTCTCAATTAATAAAAATCTTGTTAGCGGATCTCTTCTGTGTCGAGATGGCTACAAGATTGTATTCGAGTCCAATAAATTTGTAATTTCGAAGTATGGAACTTTTATTGGTAAAGGCTATGAATGCGGAGGCTTGTTCCGCTTATCTCTGTCAGACATTTGTAATAAAGTTGTTAAACATATTTACACAAATTTTGAATCAAATGTCTGGCACTCTCGTCTTTGTCATATTAATTTTGGTTGTATGACGCGGCTAGCCAAAATGAATTTAATCCCTGATTTCTCAACTGTTAAGGGATCTAAGTGACAAGTCTACGTGCAAGCTAAACAACCTCGCAAGTCACATACGACTGCAGAAGTGAGAAATTTAACACCACTAGAGCTCATACATTCTGATCTTTGTGAGATGAATGGTGTGTTGACAAAAGGTGGAAAGAAATATTTCATGACTTTGATCGATGACTCTACGAGATATTGTCATGTGTATCTTCTGAAATCAAAAGATGAGGCTTTGAGTTTCTTCAAAATCTATAAAGCTGAGGCAGAAAATCAACTTGATCGAAAGATTAAGAGGCTTAGGTCTGATCGTGGTGGAGAGTATTTTTCCAACGAGTTTGATTTCTTTTGTGCGGAACATGGCATAATTCATGAGAGGACGCCTCCCTACTCACCCCAGTCAAATGGAATAGCCGAAAGAAAGAACCGTACTCTAACAGATTTGGTTAACGCCATGTTAGACACATCGGGTCTTCCTAAGGAATGGTGGGGGGAGGCACTATTGACCGCGTGTCATGTCCTAAACCGAGTTCCCACAAAGAACAAAGAAATTACTCCATTCGAAGAATGGGAGAAGAAAAGACTAAAACTCTCTTACTTGCGTACTTGGGGTTGTTTGGCAAAGGTTAATGTACCAATCCCCAAGAAGCGCAAGCTTGGACCAAAAACCATTGATTGTGTTTTTCTGGGCTATGCTTTTCATAGCATTGGTTATAGATTCTTGATAGTAAAATCTGAAGTACCTGACATTCATGTCAGTACAATCATGGAGTCGACTGATGCGACTTTCTTTGAGGATATCTTTCCAATGAAGGATAAACCTAATTCATCAAATCCGGAGATACCTAGTTCATCTGATCAGGAATTTGCTATATTCTCTGAACCTATCATTCCGATTGAACACTCTGAAAGTCCTAAGGAGGATGATAATGAAATTCCTAAAAGGAGCAAGAGACAAAGAAATGCAAAGTCTTTTGGTGATGGTTTCATTATGTACCTTGTGGATGACACTCCCACTTCCATTTCAGAAGCTTATGCATCTCCTGATGCTGACTACTGGAAGGAAGCTGTTCATAGTGAGATGAATTCCATCTTAGCTAATGAAACATGGGAGATCACTGATCGTCCTTATGGGTGCAAACCTGTAGGATGTAAATGGGTGTTCAAGAAGAAACTAAGGCCTGATGGTACTATTGAGAAGTACAAGGCAAGGCTAGTGGCCAAGGGTTATACCCAAAAGGAAGGTGAAGACTTCTTTGACACTTACTCACCTGTAGCAAGGTTGACCACCATTCGAGTACTACTTTCTCTGGCTGCCTCGCACGGTCTTCTCGTTCATCAAATGGACGTTAAGACGGCTTTCCTAAATGGAGAGTTGGATGAGGAAATTTATATGGATCAACCAGATGGTTTTGTAGTAAATGGTCAAGAAAGAAAAGTGTGCAAGCTACTAAAGTCTTTGTATGGTCTTAAACAAGCACCTAAGCAGTGGCACGAAAAATTTGATAAAACCTTAACCGCTGCAGGCTTTGTTGTAAACGAAGCTGACAAGTGTGTATACTATCGCCATGGTGGGGGTGAGGGAGTCATCCTTTGTTTGTATGTTGATGACATACTGAATTTCGGAACCAACCTTAATGCAATTAAGGAGGTCAAAGATTTCTTATCTCGTTCCTTTGAGATGAAGGATCTGGGAGTAGCTGATGTCATCCTGAACATCAAGCTATTGAGAGATGATGATGGTGGGATTACACTGCTTCAGTCCCACTATGGGGAAAAGATCTTGAGTCATTTCGGGTATAGCGATGTCAATTGTTCTCCTACACCGTATGATCCTAGTGTGTTGCTTCGAAAGAATCGAGGAAATGCTAGAGACCAACTAAGATACTCTCAAATCATTGGCTCGCTTATGTATTTAGCTAGTGCCACGAGACCTGACATCGCCTTTGCTGTAAGCAAACTCAGTCGATTTGTCTCAAATCCAGGAGATGATCACTGGCATGCTCTTGAAAGAGTTATGCGATATCTAAAAGGAACTGCGAGCTATGGCATACACTATACCGGGTATCCGAGGGTACTAGAGGGTTATAGTGATTCAAATTGGATATCTGATGCTGATGAGATAAAGGCCACGAGTGGATATGTTTTCACACTTGGTGGTGGCGCTGTTTCTTGGAAGTCTTGCAAGCAGACCATCTTAACGAGGTCAACTATGGAAGCATAACTCACAGCACTAGACACGGCCACTGTTGAAGCAGAGTGGCTTCGTGACCTCTTGATGGACTTACATGTGGTTGAAAAACCTATACCCGCAATTCCAATGAACTGTGATAATCAAACTGTGATTATTAAGGTGAACAGTTCTAAGGATAATATGAAGTCCTCAAGACATGTGAAGAGGAGACTGAAATCTGTCAGGAAAATGAGAAACTCCAGAGTTATTGCATTGGATTATATCCAAACATCTAAAAACTTGGCAGATCCCTTCACAAAGGGTCTATCACGCAACGTGATAGAAAATGCATCGAAGGAGATGGGTATGAGACCCACAATTTGAGCTTTCCACAGTGGTAAACCACTCTATGTGATCGGAGATCCCGTGAATTAGAATTGGAAAACAAGCTGTTGGTTAGCTGAGAGGAAAGTATCCCTACTTTAATAAACAGCACTCCATAAAGATGCAATACTTTCCTATTCTGCATGGCAGGTTGATTTATTATCTTAATGTGTTCTAAGTGGCTTATCCTAAGCAAAGATGTTGTCCTGCAGAACATCTTTTGAAGAACACACCTATATGAGTCTGACTGTTAAAACGTCGCAGTCTATGAGAGTAGGGTGCTCTCTAATAAACTCATGAAAGGTCATGGAGTATGACGTATAAGCTCCACCCGCGGGGAAGTCCCACGGTATCCCAGTATCGGTCAAGACTTCGTGTGAATCTAGATTGCAGCAAACTTGCAGTTCAAGGCATAGTCTGTACAAGTCGCAACCTAGTGTAGCATAGAATTCTAGGTGGAAGTTCAACTTAACAGTCTCCACTATAGTACCGGTATATAAACAGTGTTTTGGAACCAAAGGCAAATTACATGTGCCTCTGGGATCTGGTGGGGGATTGTTGGAATTTTGGCCCAAATAGTCTAGCCCATTTTCTATTTCAATAATTCCTGAAAATCCTAGAGGCCCATGTGGCCCATTCATGCAAGACAAGAGATGGGACAAATGTTTAATCCCACATTGCTAGTTGAGTGGAAGTTGGACCAGCTTATAAGGTGAGCTCTCCTACCACTTGGTAAAAGGATGAGAAGGAGAAGGAGAGAGTTCCACACGCGCGCTCCTCCTCCTCCTCGCTCGCCTCGCCACGCCTCGCCTCGCCTCGCCTCGCCTCGCCTCGCCTCGTCACGTCACGTCACGTCACGACACGACGCGCGCCGCGGGTTGCGGGAATCTCGCCGATCCGAGCTTTATTTTGCCACGCATGAATGGTATATGAACAGATGTACAGAAGGTGAAACGTTTGCTTTGAATGGACTTTTAATGAGTGGAGGCTGTCCGTTGGGCTGCCGCCTGTTCGTTTCATCTTCTGCACTGTCTGCCTTCCCCTCTGCGCCTATAAGAGAGAGAGGTCGCGCCTCCTCTCAGTTACACTGCCACACATCCCTTGCGCCTCCAGTTCCAGAGCACTGCGCTACCTCCATCTTCCCCATCCCGTCTTGCGGCGTGCACCGCGAGCCGGGAAAGTAGGCCTCCGAGACCCCGCTGCTTCGAGTCCTGTACGGGAGAAGGGCGATAAGGTTTTTGGGGAGCGCTATCAGCGCGACTACTGGCTTCGTCACGGACTCCCTCACAAATAGCGACGTCTTCCCCGACGAGGACTTCTTCCCCGACATCAGCACCCTCTTCCTCGACGACATGGCCAACGATGGTTCCAACGCCAGCGGTTCCACTTCTGCTACTGCCGTGTACATCTTCTGTCTCAATCTTGTTCTGATCCTATCTAAAGTTTTATGCCTTGCAGTTTGTTTGACTATATGCCTTAATATGTATTCGCTATTTAACATGATTAGTATATTGCCTATTATTCTAGTCATGTTTTTTTTAGCGTTAATTATGGATAATTCGCTTGGTAAATTGCTCTATTACTCAACAGCCCTATGAGTAAAATAGGCGTGGCGCACTGCCCACAGGTTCCCTACGGCTAACTGTCATAAGCGTGGCGCACATGGGGGTGGTGCGCCACGACTATGTGTGGGTCAGGGCACAGGTGGCCACAACACACATACTCGTAGGGCACTAGGTCAAGGTGCGCTACGGCTAGAACTAGGTCAAGATGCGCTACGGATGTGAAACTTAGCCGTAGCGCACCTTGACCTAGTGCGCTACTGGCATGTGTGCTACAGCAGCTGGGTCAACTTAACTGTAGGGCACTATGTCCTAGTGCCCTATGGCTACGTGGCCTGCACCAACTCCACCCACCCCCTCCCACCTTGGATCGCCTTTTTAGGCTTTGCAAAAAATAAAAGATAATGATAAACACTTAAAATAAATCATTTCATATGTAGATAGGTAATGTGGTATAGTTTGTAAGAAAATTAACAAACAATAATTTTGACTTTTTCTGCAAAAAAAAGTCATGCCACGGTAAAATGGTCGTAACTTTTGCATACGATGTCGAAAAATCGTATAATATACCAAAATGATGAGAACGAGATTTCGCATCGGCTCGCAACGACAGGTCGTTTAGCGAGTATTTAGATTTTCAAAATTTGAAAAAAGTTACGGTCAAATGACCGTTTTTCCTGCAGAAAAAAATAGAGGGCAACTTACCCGTAGCGCACCACCACCTAGTGCTCTACGAGTAAGTTGGGCGGGATTCAAAATTTGAATCCCCACCCCGCCCACCTACCCTTCTTCCCTTTCCTCCCTCTTCTCCTTTACATTCTCCTCCCTCCTCCTTTTCCTTCTCTCTTCTCCTCCTCCTTTTCCTTCTCCTCCTTCCCCTTCTCATCTCTCTGGACTCCTCCTCTCCTTGCACTCACGACGGTGACGGTGGCCTTCTCCTCCTCCTTGCTCCGGCATCCTCCTCTCCTTGTAGCGACGGTGGCCTTCTCCTCCTCCTTGCTCCGACATCCTCCTCTCCTTGTAGCGACGGTGGCCTTCTCCTCCTCCTCACGACGAGCGACGACGACCTCCTTCTCCTTGCGGCCTCCTCCTCCTTGCAGTCACGACGAGCAACGACGACCTCCTTCTCCTTGCGGCCTCCTCCTCCTTGCAGTCACGATGAGCGACGACGACCTCCTTATCCTTGTGGCGACCTCCTTCTCCCTCTATTCCTCGATGCCGGCATCCTCCTTCTCCCTCTCCTCCTTGTAGTCACGACGAGCAACGATGACCTCCTTCTCCTTGCGGCGACCTCCTTCTCCCTCTCTTCCTCGATGCCGACAAGGACTAGCATGGCCACGACCTCCCTTCTCCAGTGAGGTTACACGACGACGGCAGTGGCGATGCGGACCCGATTGCTTTTGCAATTCAAAACGAGGGTGTTTTGCATTTTTTTTGTTTTTTGAAAAAAACATCCGTGGCGCACCTGTACCCCTACCCGTGGCGCACCTGGTAGTGCGCTACGCCTATCCCCATATAACCTGGTAGTGCACTATGAGCACTTTTTATCCGTAGAGTACGCTTAGTGGCGAACCACTAGTGCGCCACAGATGGGCTTTTTAGGTGCGCCACGAACAGCCCTTTTCCTAGTAGTGCTGCCAGCCCGTTTGCAGCGCGGCCTCAAGGAAATCTACTGGTAATTAAGGTGCTCCTTTTAATAGAGCACCGGAGCAAAGCATTAACACTTCGTGAACACACGTGATCCTCACATCACAGCCATCTCCTCCGGTTATCCCAATTGCTTTCACTTTGGGGCCTCAGGTTCCGGACAATGATATATGAACACAACTTGCAGGTAAGATCACAAACAATAATATCATCATGAATCAATAACATGTTTAGATCTAAGATCATGGCACTCGAGCCCTAATGACAAGCATTCAGCATAACAAGTTGCAACTATGTCAATAGAACTAACAGTAGATACTAGGTGCCATGCCCTAACAATCTTATGCAATTACATGAGTGATATCATCCAATCCCTACCATCCTCATAACCTACTATGGGGATTTACTCACTCATGGATGGGGTAATCATGGATGGTTGATGGAGAGGCGACGATGATGATGATGGCGATGATCTCCTCCAATTCCTCGTCCAGGCAGGGTGCCAGAACGGAGTTTCTGGTTCCAAATCACGGTTTCTGGTGGTGGCGGCACAGCGGAACTCTTCTCTAGAAATTGTTGAACCCTCCTATGTTTTTAGGTCAGGGGGTATATTTAGGCGAAAGGAGAGGTCGAGTCGGAGTCCGGGGTTGCCACACCATGCCCAGGCGCAGCCAGGCCTGGCCCGCGCCTGGGGGTGGTGTGGGCCCCTCGGGCCTTTTCTCCCCTCCGTCTTCTGGCTCCGTGAGTCTTCTGTAAAATAGGATTTTTGACATATTTTCTGGGATTTTTTCCTGAAAGTTGATTTTCTATACAAAAACGAGACACGAGAGCAATTCTGCTGAAAACAGCGTTAGTTCGTGTTAGTTATATCCAAATCACACAAATTAGAGGAGAAATAATAGCAAAAGTGTTTAGGAAAGTAGATACGTTTTGGATGTATCAACTCCCCCCAAGCTTAGCTTATTGCTTGTTCTCAAGCAATTCATTTGAAAACTGAGTGCGATAAAAGAAACTTTCACAAACGCATTTCCTTCATAAGATTTAAATATTCTCAGCATATGAGCAAGTACTTAGGCAATTCATAATAAGGAGTATGCAAATAAATCTACCTAATAGTCATGCAAGCTATGAAGAGATTCCAACACAATAATAATAAGCAACATGAAACATAAGCATATGCAAGATTGTAATGCTCATAAGAAGATATGATAAAGTGGTATCTCATTTGACTTTCTTTTTGGAGCAAAACATAAATGCCTAGGCACCTCTGAAGTTCAAGTGAAGACTAGAAGTAAAAATATCAAAGATACAAACATCAAAGTTATGTCACAATTAATCGTGTTGTGGGACACGCACATTACACTAAGAATGGCAGCTATGTTCTCGGGAAGGTGCTCATAGAAAAGATGGTGACTTGAAATAAAAGTGAAAGAAAAGATTAAAAAGTTTGAAAGGCTTCCAAATCTTTGAAAGTATGGTACTCATTAGCTTTGAACTCTCATTGCCCCTATCATAAGCTTCTTGAAGTAATTAAGTTTAAAGTGAGGGAAGGTATAAGTTATATGCTTGACAAATCACAAGTTGAAAATCTCATGAGTACCGAGACCTCATGCTACTCAACTTTGGTCCTAGGCAAGTTCTTGTCATTGTAAGTATATGTGTATCATAGAGAACCGCCAACGGGGTACCCCTTGCCCCATGACATAGGAGCTATCCCATATCAAAATGACAAGGCTACAGACAGTAGGCATCTCAGCGATCTTTTTATTTGCTATTTGCATAGTTTTTTTATTGAGGATGCTTCATAGAATGCCATTATGGTTTTGCTGCAAGTTTTCACCATGATTAGGCATGGCTTAGGCTGGCCGCCCAGGTGTTTCTCTAACACATATAGAAACTCCATGGACTTAAAAGCTCCCATCTCATTTCACACTGACGACATCGATAAACAAAAGAACATGATATCAACTAAATAGAATAAGCACAATGTTGAAAGCATGCCCCAACAGCATGGTTTTGCTAACTCCCAACTTATAATTTGCAAGCATATAACTACATAGATGGTCACAATGGTTCATGTTTATTTAGTGTAAAAAATAAAATGTGCCATCAAGTTCATGAGAGCTTTACTAACTAATTTTAGCATAACAAGAAACATTTTTATTTGGAAGAAAACAAAGCATAATAAGTATGCAAGGAATAGCAATGATGCTATTAGGTAGATATGGTGGACAATTTTTGACAACTTTAGTTTTGGTGAGTTGGATGCATGAGTAGAGCTCATACTCAGTACAAGTGAAGGTTAGCAATAGAAAGGGGGCGACAACCGAGAGAGCAGTAACAGTCATAATCATGCTTGCGAAAAAACAAAATTGATAGTGGCATAAAAGAGACACAAGAACTCTGAGGCAAAATAAATCATCGAGGCTTAACTGACTTTTGTTTAGTCATATGCATGCATGAGCATGTGCCAAGTCGATTCAAATAAAACATTCAGAGAAGGATACCACAATGTCATACCATGTTATGAATAGAACAATGCAAGCAAACATTTATATAATATGCTACAAACTATTAGAAAATTGGAACTAATCATAAGAGATAAAGTACTAAGTATTCATTAAATAACATATACCTTACATGAATAGACTAAACATGCCCACATGGATGAGTATATGTACAAAAATGAAAACAAATAGAGTTCATACCAGCCTCTTACCACACCTCTAATTGACATAAATCATCATTATTGCATTTTACTTGTGTGGCTTGAATAATAATATGAAAACCAAACTCCAAAGGAGTCACTGAGGACTGATGAACCCTGGAACGAACTTTACAAAACCAGAGAAGAACAACAAATATGTTTGGGTTCTCGATTTTTTTAAAGCAAGAACTAAAGGAAAAAAGCAAAATCTTTTTGGGATTTTCGAATAACAAACCAAAGCTAAAAAGGGTGAAGAAAACCAAATCTGAAAGCTAAAGAAGCAAACAAAGAGAAACAACAAAAATATTTTTGGTCTTTTGTGTTTTGGAAAGCAGGAACAAAATAAGAATAAAAATGAAAAAGAAAGAAAGCGAAACATGGATATACAAAGTACCGACGAAATATGATATGTAGATGATTGTGATGTAGGTATACCTCCTCCCAAGATTAGGCTTTTGGCCTAAGTGGAGATCAATCCCAAGCTGGCCAAGAAGTGGCGCCTCCATAATATGATGAAGAAGTACCTTCGTCCTGATACGAACTCGAGGACGCCTTGGCGTAGTGCGTAGCGTAGTCATAAGAGGACGCATCCCCCTCCTAGTGCTTCCTATGGAAACCAAGCAAGTGGAGCTGCTCGTCTAGTGATACGTCGTAAACATATCTATAATTTTTTATGTTCCATGCTTGTTTTATATCATGTGTCTTATGTTTTTTCTACACTTTGAGGCATTTTTATACATTTTCTGGAACTAACCTATTGATAAGATGCCACAGTTCCAGTTGCCTGTTTTCTGCTGTTTTTGGTTTCAGAAAAGATAGTAAAGAAATAGTCTCGGAATTGGACGGGACATAAGCCAAAGTTACTATTTTCCCCGGCACGACACGGAGCCCGAAGGAGAGACGGAGGAGGGCACCAGGGTGGGCACACCCTATGGTGGCGCGGGTACCCCTCTAGGTGGCTCCACCAGGGGCCTGGCCCCCCTGGCTGCCTCCTCACCTCCCCCTTCGCCTATAAGAATCCTCCGATGCAGAAACCCTAAATCATCTAGCAGAAATCCACGAAACGTTCCACAGCGGCGCCGCCACCGAAGAGGAGATCCAGGGGACAGAAAGTCTCTGTTCCAGCACCCTGCCGGGACGGGGAATTGCCCCCGAAGCCGTCTCCATCGATATCCACCACCATCTCCATCGCCGTTGCTGATTCCCATGATGATGGGGGAGTAGTTCTTCCTCAGGGCTAAGGGCTCTACCGGTAGCTATATTTTCATCTCTCTCTATGCATGATCTTATTGAGATCATGAGCTTTGTAATAAAGTAGACTACTCTGCTACTCAAGTGCTTCAATAGATCTATGCTTTTCCCCACGTGTGTGAAAGTGACAGTGTGCGCACCGTGTGTGGCACTTAGGCTGTAGATTGCATAAATACTTATCATGAATTATATTTGGAGTTGGATATCTCTATGAAATTGTGGTGTTTGTTGGAACCATCTAGCGCTGAAGGTGACAGTGTGGGGTTATCTAGATGGGGATTTCAAACCGTAGATTAGAGTTGTCCAACTGGAGAGTAACTGAGAGTAGATTTATGAAGATAAGATATTTATATGAGAGTGTTCACTAGTGAAAGTATGATCCCTAGGCCTTGTTTCTAAGCATTGAAACACCGTTTACAACTAGTCCTGCTACATGTTTGCTTGCTTCCATATTTATTTCAGATTGTCTTCACTATCTCTTCCGCTCCATCAAGCTCTTTTCTCGCACCATTGTCTTATAATCATCCATACTACTTGTATTTTACTATCTCTTCGCCGAACTAGTGCACCTATACACCTGACAAGTGTATTGGGTGTGCTGCGGACACAAGAGACTTCTTGTATCTTGATTGCAGGGTTGCTTGAGAGGGATACCTTTGGCCACTTCCTCCATGAGATCGATAAACCTTGGGTGATCTAGTTAAGGGAAACTTGTTGCTGTTCTACAAACCTCTGCACTTGGAGGCCCAACAACGGTCTACAAGAATAGAAGTGCGTAGACATCATCCAGCTCCTCCTTGGAGAACGACCACGGCCTCCTGCAAATACTGAAAAAAGTAGGTTGTGGCAAGGGAATTTCCCTCTCATCTCCGTCAGTAAACAACATTCTATAAACTAAACTCGATGTATGAGAGTTAGCAGTAACAAAGTGATGGGCTTTCATAGCCACAAGATCAAGTCTCTATGGGGCCAACACTGTATCATTAGGATCAACAGAAAGGCCCAAAACAACAACCATGCGCGCAACAATAATACCCCCATAAATGGGTCCTCTAGCAGCTAGGCGGCGAGCAATGAGAAAACCAAGATTATACTTGGTTTCATTATGAAGAGCAGCAGCAAGAAAAGCTAAATTATAGTTAGAGATATTAATAGTGTTCTCCCTACTAAGAATGCTAGTAGCAAGATAGTAAGCAAAATATCTAAGAGCTGGGAGTTGAATGTTTCTTATCTTGCCGCGTTGGGCTGTGTGGTCATCATTATTTGTTACACCTCTGTAGAGCTCCAGAAAATCAGCGGGTCGACTTTGGATCTTCTTTGCCGTCCCAATCAGGGCAATACCTATAATGCTACAAAATCTTTCCAAGTTCATGGTAATAGGAATATCATAGATTTTAAATGAAATAGTTGGCCTATAAGAAGTGTTAGTGAAAGTGAAGCTCTCAATAAAAGTTTTGGTGAGAAAAGCATATTGCTCACTCTCATCCTGCATGTAAGTGGTTAGACCAACCCTTTGAACAAGAAGCAAGAATTCATCGAGGATCCCTGCAGCTCTCAAAAAATCAAAACAAGGGAAGGTAGATGGATGTGCATATCCCTCATTACCAAAGCAAGACGCAATGAGATCTTCATTATATGATGGCCTAAATGAAGAAGTTAATCTCGAAGGCCTTGTCACCCTTGGTGTGTCTCTCTCAAACACTTCTCTAAAAGTATGGTTGTCCATCTCTCTCTTTTCTGAAATTTTTAGACAAACATCACAAAAAATAATTTCAAAGCTACTAAATGAAGGGAACTACTATAGGTACTTGCAACAGGGATAAACATGCATCAAAATAATTTCTCTAAGGATAGAAAAAGCATGCAAGCTCACATAACCTGTCACCTATAGTAGAAAAATACTCAAGGTATAATCCACTAATCAAAAATCTACTTGAACAAGCGGAGGAGTCACATACCAAAAAAAATGCTCCAAAATCAGCAGCAAAGAGTGGCTGAGTAAGGAGATCGAAAATCGTGGAACAGTAAGAACATAGGTTTGAGAATTTTTTTGGTGTTTTCTCGGGAGAGAGAGTGAAGTGGTAGGTGGCTGGATAAGTGGAGGGCTAGGGGTGGCCCACACCATGGCTAGGCGCGCCCTAGGGCTAGCCGCACCACCAGCTGGTGAGCCTTCCCGGTGGCCCCCCTGAGTCACTCTAGGTGCCTCTCTGTTCCTTTTTTTACATAAAAATTTAGTATGAATTTTCTGAAATTTTTCGAGAAACTTTATTTTCGAGGAATTTTCAGAAATTTATAAATGATTTTCCCGCAGAAAAATGATTTTAGAACGATGGAAAACCAAATCAAAACCGAAACTTTAGAAGTTCTAAGACACTCAAATATGCAAGTAACTAGCAATACAAAGGTGAGCAAGGTGAAAGCAAAAATTGGAATAAGAAAATAAGAGTAAACAAAGATAATCATGGTGAAAATGTTGTTTCGTTCATACAAATCACTTTGTTAACAAGGTTGATTAGGCCTTGCTACCAAAACAATTTTATATGAAGCAAAACTTGCATTTCACTCAATGATTATGTTACCTCAACCTTGACAATAGTCCCAATCATAATAATTTCATAATCTTCTTGTGGCATGGGACAATATATTTCTCCAACTTTGATGCCCTCAATATTTTCAATTGAATTTAGGCCATATTTCTTATCAATCTTCTTGGGGAAATAAACAGTGTGATCCTTGTCATTAACATTAAAAGTTAATTTTCCTTGGTTACAATCTATCATAGCACCTGCAGTATTAAGAAAAGGTCTCCCAAGAATAATAGACATATTATCATCTTCAGGCATTTCAAGCAAAACAAAGTAAGTTAATATCAAACAATTATTAGCCACTTGAACAGGAACATCCTCGCATATACCAACAGGAATAGTAATAGACTTATCAGCCATTTGCAAAGATATATCAGTTGTATCAATTTTTCCAGGTGAAGTCTCTTGTGGAGAGAAAAAGGCATAACACTAATTCCTGCTCCCAAATCACACAAAGCAGTTCTAACATAATTATTTTTAATAGAGCATGGAATAGTTGGAATACCTAGATCTCCAAGTTTCTTTGGAACCTTACCATTGAAGGAGTAATTAGAAAGCAAAGTGGAAATTTCCTCATTAGGAAACTTCCTTTTATTAGAGACAATATCCTTCATATACTTTGAATAAGGAGGCAATTTAATAGCATCAGTCAAAGGAATTTGCAAAAACAAAGGTTTCATCCACTCAAAAAACTTATTATAGTGTTCTTCTTCCTTTGACTTGTGTTTCTTATCAGGAAAAGGCATTGGTTTTTGCACCCAAAGCTCTCTTTCACTACCATGTTTATTAGCAGCAAAATCTTCCTTAGTGTACTTAGTATTATTAGTCTGCCTTTTAGGTTCTTATTCAATTTTTTCTTTATCAGAAGCATCATTTTTATCATTGCCACTCTTTTTTTGACCAAAATAGTAGGGAAAACTTCCTACTGCGTCATTTTTCATTTATAATTATATGCAGGTACAAAAGTTCCTAATAAATTACAAAGTATCCAACCACTTTTGCATACCCTCTTTAAGACTAGGTTTAGCTCTATGCATAATCAATCTGAAATCTTCCTTAAATAGTCTGAAACAGTCAGAATGGGAGATATCATAATCATCAAATATGAATTTATTCCTGTGATTCCAAATAGCCCAGCATCCCAAGATGAGAATTTCCTTAAACATTTAAGCTTGAATCTTTTCCTACCATCCACCAGCATGTGAAGAAGAGGGTAGTCTGTATTCCATTCAATATTTAATCTCCACCAGAAACATTGACTGAATTCACATCGAAAAAAGATGAAGGTAACATTAAGTATCAAGATCCTGACAGAGTACACAGGCCATGTTTTCAACATGAAAATTCTTTCTAGTCAGGATTTTTCTAGTATTCAGTCTTTCCTTCAGGAGCAACCAAAATAAAAACTTATGTTTACCCTGAACACAAGCTTTCCAAATCCAGTCAAATGGTATAGGAGCTCTTGCATATGGTGCCAAGGCTACATAGATTTTTCTACTCGAGTATTTTGTAGAATTACCCAGTACAGACCACTTATAATGCCCATTACTGGTTGCCAATGGAGCAATATGATCACATAATTAATAAAATTGGTCTGCTGCAACCAATGATAATGGAAGACTAAAATTTCTCAAGAAATCCTCTCTGCTTTGGGTAACAGCCACATTTAAACAAATCGACTTATTGTTGGTAATTGAGAAGAGCTGGGGATACTTATCTTTAAGTCTCGTACTGATGATTTTATCATGCCACAGACTCACCGATTTACCATCACCAGGAATGACAACTGAGTAATCCTTAAAAGTATCCCATAATGCCATACAATCCCTCCACCAAAAGGAGCCCACGAGTGGAGAACATTGTGGAAGTCTATAATTGCTGTAATGTGCATTCCAAATAAGTTGCACCCAGGGAGTATCATGATGATTAAAGAACTTAAACAAATTATTCATCAGAAGGTCTTGATTTTGTAACCTGAGATTCAACCCACCAAGACCACTAGATTTCTTTGGTTTTGCCACATTATCCCATTTAACAAGGCATTTACCTATTTTCTCAATTTCTTTACTAGCCCATAGAAACCCTCTACCAGATCCTTCCACATGATCAAGAATGGTAAAAGGAACCTTGACAGAACACATAACAAAATTAAGCATGGCCATAAAAAAAGATTTCACCACCAATAATATTCCATCATATGACAAAAGAGATGCAATGCCAGATAGTATTCTATCAATTCTCTGAGTAATAATTATGAAGTGTTCAATCCTAGGGTTTGTTGTCCCCATAGGTAAGCCTAAATAGGTGAAAGGTAGTGATTATATTTTACAACCAAATGATGTAGCTAATTCAGAGCATCTATCAACAGACATATTGATTGGCACCATAGCAGTTTTAGAGTAATTCACTTTCAAACCTGTAGAATCAGAGAATTTCTGCAAAATAAGCTTCAAATGCTGCAAATGGATCTCCTCAACAGGCATTATAATCAGGTTGTCGTCAGCATACTAAATAATAGGATAATCTAGACGATAAGAATTATCTAGAGGCAGATTTAGCAATCCACTGTGCCAAGTATCATTAATAATATATTGCAACAATTCATAAGCAATAACAAATAAAATAGGAGAGAGTGGATCTCCCTATCTAACACCTCTTTTGCATAAAATTTTATTTCCAGGTACCCCATTTAATAAAACAGATGTAGATGCACTAATCAGAATGTTCTTCATCCAATTGATGAAAATGTAACCAAATCCTAGTTGTCTCATCATCTGTAGTATCACACTAAATTCCACCTTATCAAAAGCTTTTTCAAAATCAATCTTCAATATAATGATTTCCTTTTTTGATTTGTGACAAAGGTGGAGGTATTCAAAAGACCAGGCTAAGCAATCATGGATTGTTTTATTCTTAATGAATCCATACTGATTCCTATGCACTGTTGGTATAATGATCCTCTGAAGTCTGTTGCCCCCAACCTTAGGTCTATAGTCTGAAGTAGTTTCAGGGTCCCCAACCTTAGGAATCAATGTAATAAAAGCAGTGTTGATAGTGTGCAAATCCAGATTGCCCATATAAAAATCATCACAAAGTTTATAAAATTGATGTTTGACAATGTCCCAACATTTTTTCAGAAATGCACCATTAACTCCATCTGGACCAGGAGCTTTATTAGATGGCATATGGCTACAATACCATCAATTTCCTCTCTGGTAATATGCACTTCTAGGGTACTAAAGTCAACAGAGGTAATAGGGGTGATAATGCTATCCAACTCAAACTGCATAGATGGGTTATCATATGTGCCAACTCTAACTTTAAAAGACTGCCAAATGATAGCTGCCTTTGTATCATGATCATGAACTTCTCCGCCATCATCGGTTCTAATGGATGCAATATTATTGCACCTAAAATTTTGAGTAGCAATAGTATGAAAAAACTTCGAATTCTCTCCACCCAACATAGCCCATCTGATTTTGGCCCTGTTTTTCCAATAAATCCTTTTAGCTTCAAGTAGTTTTAGCTGGTGGTCCTTTAGTGCCTTTCTGAAATTTCTTTCCTGAAGTGTCAGATCTCTTTGTTCCTCTAAACCATCCAAATGATCTGATACAAAACTTCAAGATTCAATAATTTTGTTCAAATGGGATAGGTTTCTGCTCCATTTCTTTAGTCCATGCCTTACAGACTTAAACTTAGCAGTCAAGTCCATAGCAGAGTTTGAGTGAAATTTGCTCTGCAACCAACAGATTTGCACAACTTCTTGGATTCCATCAAATTCTAACCAGAATTCCTCAAAACAAAAAATCTGAGCCTTTGGAATTGCAGTACCAATCTTAACTTGAATGGGAATGTGATCAAAGGTTAATTTAGCTAGAGGAATAGCAATGGAATTGGGATAAGTTGATGTCCAATTAGAATTGGTGAAAATCCAATACAACTTCTCCAACAGTGGTGAGTCCTGCATATTGCTCCAAGTATATGCACGACCTTTCAAAGGGATTTCCTCCAAATCATGATATTGGATAATCCTATAAAATAAAAGGATGTTATTTCTATCACCATCACCTCTGTTTCTATTCTCATTAGATCAGATAAGGTTGAAGTCACCAAGTAACAACCAATATTCTATCAGAGAAGTATCAAGATCCATAATCGAACTCACAATTCATCTCTACCATCAGCAGTAGTGGGAGCATAAATATTAGTGATATACTAAATATGTGCACTCATATTACATGTGAGTTTAATAGTTAATTGGAATTTAGAACTAGAAATAATATCTCTTGAGTACATTGTTCCATTCCATATAGTTAATATACCACCAGAATTACCAATGGATGGTGATAAGGCAAATTGATTTCATCTTCGAGGGCAAAAATTCTTGATATAGAAACTGTCAAAATGCTCACGTTTTGTCTCTTGCAGACACATAATATTGCAACTACTTTCATCAGCTTTTAGTCTAATATCATCCCATCTAACTTAGGAATTAATACCCCTAATATTCCAGTACAATATACATGATTCTCTATTCATTGGGATACCGAATAAGGGGACAGATATACCGAGACATCATAGAAATCCCAGCAATAACATCATACAGAAAAAAAATCATGCACATGAATGAGCAATAGAAACACATAGCAGCAGTAGCAACCACACAAGGGTAATCAGTCAGAAAGAGTAATTATTACATCACCATCATGACTCAGTAGGGCACATAAAAACAAGTTCAAAGCAACTGAAACATAAAGTCTGACATAGAAATAAACAGGAGACAGGACCAGATAATGACTGCCTGCATCCATAAAAAGGGTCGACATCCCCAGCAAACTAGTCACTTTCCACACTATCATAGGTACTGTCATAGTCAAGCATGGCATCTGATACTTCCACAAGAGGCATCTGGCAGGGACCTTCACCCAAAGCTTTGATTGTTAACTTGGATAAAGGGGGAGGAGGAGGTGCATTGTTGTCCATCACCTGAACTTCATATATAGAATTGATTTCCTCATATTCAAGTGAAGCAGCAGATTTAGGCTTTTTCCCTTTATATCCACCAGTTTTCTTAGCAATCCTTCCACTCCTTCTCAGATCAGCAACAGTAGAGGGGCCATTATTCTTCTGCTTCTTCTGTCTAGGAGCTCTAGCTG
The DNA here is from genome assembly GCA_916181665.1 of Avena sativa. Taxonomy (NCBI): domain Eukaryota; kingdom Viridiplantae; phylum Streptophyta; class Magnoliopsida; order Poales; family Poaceae; genus Avena; species Avena sativa. The sequence goes on from OV702296.1 coordinate 18,036,689, forward strand.
CCTTACCTTTATCATCAAGTTCAGTAATCTTCACAAAGTAAGGTATTGTATCCTCCTCAACAGTCTGGACCTGGATAAAACACTTCCTTTTGATAACATTATCCTCCTCAACCTCAACCATCTGACACTTAGCTCCAACAATATTGGCAGAAGCCAAAGCAGGAATAATGGAGTTAGCAGCACCAAAAATCGAGCCAATCATTTCCTTCATAGCAGATACAGGCTCATTGGACACAATGGGAGACAGCGAAACAGATTGACTATTAGATGAAACATCAATGAAAGAGGGGTGCAGCATATCATTATCAGTAGCAGGAACATTCAAATCAATACCACTAGGCACCTCAGGCTGAATAGGATTTCTAGGTGGTGTAGCAACCATATGTTCCCCAGGTGGAGGCACATGAACATCAGGGTGTGGTGGAGCATTAGCAACAGCTTCATTAGCAGCATGCCACATATGGAAATTCTCAATGATGATAGGAATAGGGAGTGGGGTAGCACCATGAGGAAACAGAGGATCCTCATGATGACCCATAAGTATAGGGGGTGTATCGTAGTACTTTCGATAAATAGGAGTGTCGATCCCAACGAGGAGCAGAAGGTGCTGAATAGTGGTATGGAGCAGGAAATCCCTGTGAATACTTAACAAACGGATTTTTAGTGGTTTTATGACAAGGCAACAAAACAAAGAGCAAGTAACAAATATAGTAAACAAACGAAGAAAGTGGCCCAATCCTTTCTTAGCAAAGGACAAGCCGGTGGAAATACTTATAAGGACCAAACGTTCTCGAGGACACATGGGAATTCTGTCAAGTGCTTTCGCTTCAAATAGTTGAATACACTTTTTTGGTGTTCGTAAGTGTTGTGTGGGTGAACCTGTGCTAACATACTGCCCTGCCTAGGACTAATACATACTTGTGATTAAAATCCCTGTAAACATCTGTAACTACAGGAAAGTAATTAAGATATAAATCTAACCAAAGCCTTAAACTCTGAGATCCTATGCTACCTTGTGCAAAGGTGTCCTAACGGGGGTTCAGGTTTCTGTCACTCCGGAAACCCCACAATTAGTAGCCAAATACACAATGCATTCCCCTAGGCCCATAAATGGTGAAGTGTCATATAGTCGACATTCACATGACACCACTAGAATAAGAGAACCACAACTTAAATACTAAACCATTGAATAATAACTCATCACAGATTCACTACTAACAACATGACTTCTCCCATGTCCTCAAGAACTAAACGAACTACTCACAAGACATCATATGGATCAAGATCAAAGATGATATGGTAATGGATAACAATATGAACATAAACAATAATTCAATGGTTCCACTCACAAGCATCAACTACGATAGTAATCAACACCGGGAAAGTTTCCCTAATGAACTAAGCAATATCCAACACAATTGTTACATCAGGACGAAGTGGTGATGATGGTGCTGGTGGAGATGATGGCGTGGATGATGATGATGATCCCTAGCTTTATGATGGTGTTGATGGCGACGGTCTCCCCTCTCTGGGAAGGAATTCCCCCGGAAGAAATCTGTCTGCCGGAGAGATATTTCTCTCTCGGTGTTTTCCGCCCCTAGAGGCGGCGGAAATCTATTTGTGGTCGCTCTCCGTGTATTAGAGTTCCGAAGGGAAGTTATAGGCCAAGGGGGAGAGTCGGGATCCGGGAAGGTGGGCCAGACCCACCCTAGGCGCGGCCTCAGGTGGGCCCGCACCTAGGGGGTGTGGCCCCCCTGCAGCCCCCCTTCGTCCCTCCTTCTGGATTCCTTCGTCTTCTGGTGAAATAATATGTTTCCATATTTTTCTAGTATTTTTCTGATCTTTGCGAAATTGCACCAAAACGCCTTCTTTTCCATCAGAATGCAGACTCCGGCAGTCCATCCTCCAAGAAGCATCCAACATGCATAAACAGATGAAAATCCATAAGTAATACCTCATAATAAGACAAATATCAGTGAATAGAGGTAAATTATGATATAGAAAGGGATGCAAATTGGGCGTATCAACTCCCCCAAGATTATACTTCGCTTTTCCCCAAGCGAATAATGAGCTCAGTAAACATGTCCACAGGTTTATGGAGTGAAGTGTCAATAAAAGAATACGAACAATAAGCATCACACTTACTGTTTCACACCTCATAGAAGAAAACAACTCACCATTATATAACTTAGCTTGTAACCAAGCAAAATAGTCACAATAGAGATGCATAAAGATAAATCATAATTGGAATTGGCAAACTTGTTCTTGGTCAAAGAACACCTGGCAAATAGTTCCACAACAAGCTTTCCTTGTAGAAGTTTCAAAACAGGAGCACTCTTTGCTCAAAAAGGTTTTTCACAAGTGAATGCTTTCAAAGTAATACTCAATAGATAAGAGTTTTGTGCAAACAAGGAAGATAAAGAACATGATTGAATAAATCACCATATGAATGCTTGAAACACAACAACTCAAATGCTTGCTGGAGATAGAGAGGAAATGGGTTTACTTACTCAACTTGAAAGTGGAAGAAGGTCCCTTCTTAGAGGGAAGCAGGGATGACAAGTCATAAAGAGCTTCCAAAAGATTATGGTACTTACTAGCTTTGAGCCCTCATTGCCCCTATCATAAGCATCTTGATATGGTTAAGGTTAAAGTGAACAAAGATGGAGTATATGCTTGACGAAATATAAGTTGGCAATCTCATGTCCCTTGAATATGAGGGCCACTCCTCATGGATACTCAACTTAGGGCCCAGGCAAGTTCTTGTCACTGTAAGTATTTGCATATCATTGAGAACTGCCAACGGGGTACCCCTTGCACATGGTACATGAGCTTTCCTATAACCAAAATAACAAGGCAAGCAGACAATGATCATCTCAACAATCTTTTTATTTACTATGTGCATAGCTTTTTATTGAGGATGCTTCATAGATAGCTCACTATAGTGATGCTTCAAGTTTCCACCATGATTAGGAATGGCTTATGCTAGCATCCCAAGCGTTTCTCTAACACAGAATACAAACTCCATGGACTTACAAGTTCCCACTTCATTTCACACCGGTAACATCCATAGAAAAAAGAGCACGATATCAACGATGTACAGAGTACAAGTGCTATGTTGAAAACGTTACCCGTGGTAGCATGGTTCTGCTAATCCCAACATATAGATGCAAGCATATACAACTTCGATGTCCACAATGGTTCAAGTTTATTAGGGGCAAGAAAATAAGGTGTGCCATCAAGTTCGTGAGAGCTTTACTAACTAGTTTTCTCATAACAAAGTACTTCTTAATTTGGAAGATAGATGAATCTTGAGGATTTGCTTGGAATAGAAAAAGCTACTAGGTAGATATGGTGGACACAAGTGGCAAAAGTTTTTGGTTCAAAGGGTTTTGGAAACATGAGAAGTATGCCTTCTCAAAACAGGTTTTTGGCTAGCAAGGCTGGGTAGCAAGCAAGAGAGTTGAAAGAAACAAGTAAACATACAAGTAATAAAGCAAACATGCAAGCTTCCTTGAAGACACAAAAGATCTTAAATAAATAATGAGCCAACAAGAAAGAAACCAAATGATACCAAATACATGTAAGACTTTTCTTTCTCTTTTCTGTCAAACCTCAAGAATTATTGCTACTGAGTAGAACTCAGTTTGCCAAAACCAATTTAGATCCACTTGATGCTCCCAAAGTGGTGCCAATACTGATCAACAAGATCCATCATATAATAGAGATTGTAAACTAAAATAAGAAGTGCAAAAATTAAAAGATGAGACTTCTCATTAATATTCCAATAAAGGCACTCACACCAAGGGATACATAGATAATCAACTAAAGGAGAGGTACTTCCGCATGCAAACCAAACCATAAGATAACTTCTCTTCCACAGATATGAATCCACTAGAAGGTAAAATATGAAAGATAGTGGTGGTGATACCGCACTTCCCCAAGCTTGGAACAAAGCCAAGGGGATGCCAAACCTGATGACAAGTTACTCCTGTTGTGGTGGTGGTGTCCTCTTGATAAGCTCTTCAATAAGTTTCCTCAACTCCTCGAACTCAAAAGTGAGAGTTCGGATCAGCTCCGAGTTTTTCTCTATATGGTTCATGATCATGTAAGTCTGAGAATCCTAGTTCTTGTTATTCTTTCGCCACTCTTCATCCCTAGCATGATCCTTCGCTGCATTGTTAGAACGACGCATATCCCAAACCGCAGGCAAATTCCCTTTGGGCACATGTTGATATTGATATTCATGTATAAGTGTATGGAAGGGTCTCTTGTTACGTGGAGGAGATGGTTGTGGATTGTAGAAGAGACGTGGAGGTTCCCCTCCTGTAGACATCCGTGCTATCCTCTTAAGCTTGGTAGGTTGTGCCACCAAACCAATGCTTGCGACGGTAGCGCGAGGGTCCAATTGCTTGTCCTCCTCCATGTCACCTTCATATCCTCCTGGAATCTCCCCCTCCTTGGGGACTTGAGGTTCTTCTTCCTCGGGCTTCTTTCCTTTTTCATCGGCGGAGGCCGTGGTTCTCTAAACTTAAGAAGATTTCCTGACAGAAACAGATCGAAACGAAAACACGACAAGAACACGATGCAAGAACCTCGGGGAACCCGGGGGGTTATATATTACGAAGTTTCAATGCATAAGGAAGGTTTTGACACGAAAATGAAGCGGAGACGGAGTTCGAGGGTGGAACACCCCCATCAGGCGTGGCCAGGCTGGGCCTGCGCCACTACTAGATAAAATGCTATAGGAGACATGCTTATAGGAGGCACATTTAGACCATAAGCGCCTCCTATAAAATAGACGAGGCACACTCCTTCTCCATGCGCCTCTAGTATAAAAATAGGCGAGGCGCATATGATAAGAATGCGCCTCCTATAATCCCTGTACGGACGAAATCAAGCAGACCCAGATTATGCGAGGCACATTCTAATCATACGTGCCTTCTATATATCTGATATGCGAGGCGCAAATAGCAAAATGCGCCTCGCATAAACTGCGTGGGCCCAGATGAAAATCGGTGGTCGAATATGCGAGGCGCATATAGTCATGTACGCCTCCTATACTTGACAATATGCGAGGCACATATTGTCATATGCGCCTCCTATACGCTGCCGGCCCCACCCAATCTCCTACCACATCCACACGATCCCACCCCGCGTGTCCACCTCGTCCCTCACCAACCGCATTCGCGACCCCTCCCTCGCTCGCTAATCCCTGCCGCCGCCAGGATCCCTCGCCTTCCCTCGATCCTCGCCTGTTGCCGCAGCCACCGTCCGCCCCCCTCGCCTTCCGGTGCTCCATGCAAGGCCCGCGGCCCCACATCCTCATCAGGCCGCCCCTTCCGTTCATCCTCACCGTCGGCGAGGACTCGCACCTTCCTTATTTTCTCCATCTGTCCTCGTCGAATCCGACCGCCAAAGTTCCCAAGGAGGCGCTCAATCTCGGCATGCTCGGTGCCCAAGGAGGATATGATTCGGGGTAGGTAGATTAGATGTAACAGAGGATTCAGAGATTATTTCTAGGGTATCTAGGCGTTGTTGAATTTATGAAGCAAAAAATGGCGCCCCATGCTGTTACATCCGGGTAGACTCTGAATCGCAGTGCTGCTTCTGACTCCAAATTATTTGTAGGATGTACAATTTTATTTTGTGGATTGCTTTCTCATCTCGTGTTCAGTTAATGGTCAATTTTTTTGATGATGCTCGGAACTGAATCTCTTCTCTGTTCAAAAATGGTATTCCTGTTTACATATGGTAATCTTTGAACCTACTTAGGAATATAGGTTTCTTGCTAGATTGTGAATCACCCTGCTTGCTGATTATAGGCGCTATGTAGTATTGTAATTAGCAAATACTGACTTCAACTTAAACTACATTTAAATGCAAGGTTTTTTGATGTCCTGCTGAAATGGAACAAGCCTAACACCGACTGATTATGTACGAATGGTTAAATATTTTTTGATGCCCTGTTGTTTGGTCCATTGACTTGAATTGCAGGTTTGTCCTATGACAGCAACGAAATTGTTCTCAAGGATGGATTCTCTAAGAACGGCGATGTTACTGAAGGTAGTATTTCATATGTCTTGGATACTTTTGGTGGTTGATCTATGATTTTCGTCGATCGGAGATTGTCCTCTTAATTGATGGTTATGTGAGTCAGTGAAAGTTGTATGCCATCCGGTGACGGGGGAATCTGAAGGATACAGTTTCGTCAAGTTTTTCTCAGAAAATTAAGCAGCTACAGCAGTAGAGAAGATGAGCAAGGAGTAATAACGTTCTCCATGGACTTACTGAAGGATAATGTGAGTGGTTAGTGCAATTCTTTTCTTTGGATTGCTCATACTATCATGCTGGTTATATATAGTTTGAGATTTTTCAGAGGTACAAGTGCAACCAGCACCCATCCATTACCACCTCTTAGTTTTCTTCCCAGGTGTAGATATGTGTGAATAAATTGTGATCTTTGCCATGCTGAAGGTGATTTGAGACATTGGCGACAGTTTGACCTCTCTAGAATTTTTTTGTGTTTACTGTTAGTGCACTCACTTCACCACTGAACCTGCAGAACATATTTAGCAACATGTCTGACATACTCATTCTATGTTTTTTGGGTTATAAATGAGGATCTGATGGCTATCTTGCTCAATGAACTTTGAAAATAACAAATGAAGTTCTTTCTTCCTAAAAAACAAGGTGATTATGATATGATTGGTCAGACTACGGATCAAATCAGAACAACAGAGCAGGTCAGTGATGAAATGGGCAGTTGCCAGACTTTGAAGTTGGTTGCTCTTATAATAATTTGGAGGTATGTTATGTGACGTTAATCCATTGAACTACAAAATAGAAGGAACTGGTACTTGTCCTATTGTAGGCATCTACTACTACTTATTGTGTCCCGCAACCTTAACATTGCGACTTAATTTATGACACTGTTAAGAAATTACCTCTACATCAAACATAACATTTTATGGGTACATGGCTAGATGATAAATGCCACTATCAAGGTGCTTACCATTAGGAAATGTGTTTTATGTAACCATGCCTCCTCGTGACCTCTATTATACATACAACCTCCTCGTGAGGTAGTAGCACTAGTTTTCTTGTATTAGATTATTGATCAATTCTTTCTTGTGCATGGCCAGTGCAGACAACCTCCTCAATTGGGTCGAATATTACAAGATACTAGTACTATATTCTCTTCTACATGAACTAGAACCCCTTTCACTAGATTCTAGTATGTTTATACTTAAACTTCTCAAATCTGAACACAAAGACATGCCAACTGTCACTATGTCGTTTGGCATATGAGTCTTCCTAATTTTTTAATTATGTCTTAGTTATAGGACTTGATCACCAAGCTCACTAGACTTTGAAATTCCTGATATATAAAAATTGTAGGACAATGTTTATTTAACTTGTTAAGTAGTTTTTCTATAGCATCCTTCACAAGGAAGATCCAAGTTTTGAATTTCCTTCAGGTTTTTATCTTCATTGTTCGTGTCTACCTATCTTCAAGGTTTATGGTTTACTAAAGGTTAATTTTGCTTTGCTATGAAATAGAAAACCTCTCTTCGTTGCTAAATAATGTTTTATATTTTTTGTAGCAGATTGTGATCAATCATGATAAGATTATGGAGCGGGAGTAGCAGCTGCACCAGGTGACCCTTGCTAAGCTACCGACGATGGCGCTAGAGAAAAGGTTCTTAGTGTGTTGGATCTTGAAGAATTTTTGTCTTAGAAGAATTTGTATTTTCTATCTTGCTGTGAACTTGTACTCGGAGGTGTGAACTTGTGGCACAAACACTTGGTGTTGTGTGAAAACTTGGCACTTGTTGATTTTAGTTTATGTATGAACTGGTATGTCGCGGTTGATGTGTAATGTACTTGTATTCATGTTGGTTCTATTATGCTTTGGCCAATTGCAAGTTTCTGGAAAATTTTGTGCTATTTATACTGTATTCTGGACTGTATTGTATATTTTAATATCCATATACTGTTATTTATAGTGATTCGTCAAACTTGAATTTCGAAAATATTATAGGAGGCGCATATAGAACACTATAGGAGGCGCATATACAATATATATACGAGGCGCATTGTGAAACATATGCGAGGCGCATATGATATGCGCCTCCTATATTTCACATATGCGAGGCGCATATCGATATGCGCCTCGCATAAAAAATAGGCGATATATATAGGAGGCGCATATTGATATGCGCCTCGCATAAAAAATAGGCGAGGCTTGAAGCTAGAGGCACATACGATATGCGCCTCGCATATGCTTTTAGGTGCGCCTCGCATAAGATTTTCTCTAGTAGTGCGCCTGGGGTGGGTTTGTCCACCCCGGGCTTCGTTTCCTCTTCAGTTTGTCTCGTAACTTCACTTATATATTAAAAACACCAAAAAATATAAAAAGATTGGGGCTTCACGAACCTTCTGTTTTCACCACTTTTACCTATTCAAAGACGAACTTTGCAGAGTCCTTTCCTCTTTCTCCTGAGAATTTCCTTCATACAAACCCTTCGCACAAAATCAATGACAACATTAGTGTAAGAAAAAACAATAAACCTTTGGTACACACTTCAACTAAAAACCCATCAAAACAAAAGCTTCTATAAGAGGCAAATGCAAAAGACAGTAGAAATCTGTCAAAACAGACCAGCAAATAAAGATTGATTTTTTTCGAAGACCTTGTGTTGCTCAAATCAAAAAGTGCAGAACTAATGAAAGTTGGGTAACAACCTGGAGAACAATCTCAGAAAAATACAGCTCAATCCGAAGTACTGAGCTCCCTCCCGAATTTTTATAATATAGCACAAAAATCTGTCCCAGGACAGCCACGTTTCACAACTCCTCTACTTCACAAAAGTAGTTGAACTTGACACGAAAACCAAAACAAAAAGGATAAGGAGCAGTTATTACAGAGGTAATAACTTCCAAGACTCGACAAAAACTCTTGGGTTATCTCCCAACAGTGAAAAAGAGCATCAAGAAGCAAATAGCCAAAACACTTGAGTCTAACTCACTTCTTATGCATGGGGGTATCATGATAAAACGAATTTTTGGAACAAAAGGCCACAAGCATAGGAAGACAAAACAGATACAACTTTAAAGCTTTCAACATAAAACGGGGAAACTTAACATCATTGAGGTGCATGAAACCATGTTTACCTCTCTCATAATAACTTTTAGTAGCACTTTGAATAAAGGTGACAATATAACTGTTACTGGAAACAACTTTATCATCAGAATAAGCATACTTACAGTCATTAAAAAGAGGTCCAAGGTCATAGACTGGATCAATAGAAGCACGTTGTTATATCCTGAAATCTTTATTAGGCAAGCTATTTTCACAAGGATCTTTAGCAAATTTGGAAAAGTTAGACTCATAAGAATCTCCATCAAACTTAGTTAAAACCTTTTCCTTATTACAATCAATAATAGCTCCACAAGTATTTAAGAAAGGTCTACCAAAAATGATAGGACAGGTTTTGCTAGCTGCTGAATTAAGCACTAGAAAATCAGCAGGATACTTAATCTTACCACAGAGAACCTCCACATCTCTAACAATGCCAATAGGGGAAATGGTCTCCTTGTTAGCAAGGTGAATAACCACATCAATGTCCTCAAGCTCACAAGGACCAATCTCATGCATAATTTCCCTATAGGTCTCATTAGGAATAGCACTGGAACTAGCACCAATATCACATAAACCATAGTAGCAATGATCACCAATCTTAACAGACAGGAACACTAGTTTGTCTAGCCTTACTAGGATGAGAGATAATATTAGAAGCATCTTCACAGAAGACAATGTGCTCATCTTCCATATTTCTAGTGACAAGATCTTTCACAATAGCTACCACAGGTTCATCACTCAAATGCTTACCAAGATCCATAGTTTTCATTGTACCTTTGCTATTTGCACTAAAAATCATAGAATACTCCTTTACCTTAGCTGGGAAAGGCATTTTCTCAACATGGGGTTCAAGCACAATATGATTAGTAGTACAAACTTGAGTACTTCTAACATGAACATGACTAACAACATCTTTATAAGGAGCATGGTACTTATTCCACTTCTTCTTGGGAATTTCAATGTAAGAGTCAAAGGCCTTAAAATAGCTAGCAATACTTTGGGAATCAAGACCAAACTTATTATGAATATCACGGAAGCTATCAGTACCCATAAAAGATTTAATGCACTCATAATCATAGTTTATACCTGACTTTTGTTCCTTTGTCATTCTCCCAAGCTTCTGTGTTATCTTGAATACGGTCCAAGAGATCCCATTTAGCTTCTTCTTTCATACTTGTGTATGATCCAGCACAAGAAGCATCTAATAAACCTTTATCCTGAAAAGAAATCCTAGCATAAAAGTTATTGAGAATAATATTGTTAGGGAGTTCATGAATAGGACATTTAAGCATTAATAACTTCAATCTCCCCCAAGCTTGAGATGTACTCTCTTCGTCAAGAGGCCAAAAGTTATATATAAGACTTCTATCCTTTTGGATTTCACTGGGAGGATAAAATTTAGAGTAAAAGAGAGATGCCATCTCATCCCATTCCATGGATTGTCCATTCTTTAGCAGCTTATACCATGCCTCATCTCTCCCTTTCAAGGATATGGAGAGTAACTTCTTCTTCACCTATTCAGTTGTGATACCTGCACTCTTAAACAACCCGCATAATTCATGGATATAAAGCAAGTGATCACTAGGATGGACAGTTCCATCCCCAAAATAATAATTATCCATGACACGATTAGCAATACTCGGAGGTATCTTAAAAGGGTCTATCTCAACAGGTGTTGGTTTATCTTCTACCCTTTCAGTGGTAGTAGTTTTCCCAAACATAAAACCAAGTGGGTTATCCATATTGGAAACAAAGAAACAAATAGTAACAAAAGGAAATACTCACAGTAAAATTTCCCTTACCAGTTCCACTCTTCAATAGAGCTTCAAACCCCGGCAACGGCGCCAGAAAATAGTCTTGATGACCCACAAGTATAGGGGGTGTATCGTAGTACTTTCAATAAATAGGAGTGTCAATCCCAACGAGGAGCAGAAGGTGTTGAACAGTGGTATGGAGCAGGAAATCCCTGTGAATACTTAACAAACGGATTTTTAGTGGTTTTCTGACAAGGCAACAAAACAAAGAGCAAGTAACAAAGATAGTAAACAAACGGAGCAAGTGGCCCAATCCTTTCTTAGAAAAGGACAAGTCGGTGGAAATACTTATAAGGACCAAACGTTCTCGAGGACACATGGGAATTCTGTCAAGTGCTTTCGCTTCAAATAGTTGAATACTCTTTTTTGGTGTTCGTAAGTGTTGTGTAGGTGAACCTGTGCTAACATACTGCCCTTCCTAGGACTAATACATACTTGTGATTAAAATCCCTGCAAACATCTATACTACAGGAAAGTAATTAAGATTTAAATCTAACCACATCCTTAAACTCTGAGATCCTATGCTACCTTGTGCAAAGGTGTCCTAACGGGGGTTCAGGTTTTGTCACTCCGGAAACCCCACAATTAGTAGCCAAATACACAATGCATTCCCCTAGGCCCATAAATGGTGAAGTGTCATATAGTCGACGTTCACATGACACCACTAGAAGAAGAGCACCACAACTTAAATCCTAAACCATTGAATAATAACTTATCACAGATTCACTACTAACAACATGACTTCTCCCATGTCCTCATGAACTAAACGAACTACTCACAAGACATCATATGGATCAAGATCAAAGATGATATGGTAATGGATAACAGTCTGAACATAAACAATAATCCAATGGTTCCACTCACAAGCATCAACTATGATAGTAATCAACACCGAGAAAGCTTCCCCTAATTAACTAAGCAATATCCAACACAACTGTTACAGCGGGACAGAGTGGTGATTATGGTGCTGGTGGAGATGATGGTGTGGATGATGATGATGATCCCGATGAAGCCTAGCTTGATGATGGTGTTGATGGCGACGGTCTCCCATCTCCGGGAAGGAATTCCCCCGGCAAAAATCTATCTGTCGGAGAGATCTTTCTCTCTAGGTGTGTTCCGCCCCCAGAGGCGGCGGAAATCTATCTATGGTCTCTCTCCATGTATTGGGGTTCCGAAGGGAAGTTATAGGCGAAGGGGGAGGGTTGGGAGACGGGCAGGTGGGCCAGACTGACCCCAGGCGCGGCCTTAGGTGGGCCCGCACCTAGGGGGTGTGGGCCCCTTGCAGCCCCCCTTCGCTCCTCCTTCTGGCTTCCTTCGTCTTCTGGTGAAATAATATGTTTCCATATTTTTCTGGTATTTTTCTGATCTTCGCGAAATTGCGCTGAAACGCCTTCTTTTCCATCAGAATCTAGACTCCGGCAGTCCATCCTCCAAGAAGCATCCAACATGCATAAACAGATGAAAAGCCATAAGTAATACCTCATAATAAGACAAATATCAATGAATAGAGGTAAATTATGATATAGAAAGGTGATGCAAATTGGGCGTATCACCTCATTAGTAGGTTGTGCCCCTAATAGCTTCCTATTCAGGATATAAGTGGGACAGGACCAGGACCCACTATGTCCTTCATCAGTAATATTCTGAATAATAACAATGCTCAAGGGAATCCTATCCAAATTATATGATCTTACTTTGACCAGAATTCTAGCCCTGTTCACATTAGCTTTATTCCATACCAAGAATCTACCATACTGAGCCAGAGCAATGATTATCATATCTAGATTCCAACATTCTTGGGGAATGTTGACAAGCATCAGCCAAACATCATTGGTAAATACAGCATATCTAAAATTGATACCCTTATCCTAAGGAATAACACGCATGACAGTGTCCCGAATATGATACGGACTAAGTTCCACCGCAATGTCTGTATCAATGACACCTTCAAATCGCACTAATGCACTACCCATACCACTACGTGACACTTGTTAAAATCCCATTCACGTTGTTCAAACTGAGCCTGGATTAAAGCAGTCGTACCTTCAAATTGTTGCCACTCAGGTTCAGGTGCCAGGGTGACAATCTCCCAGTCGTCGCAGATGACCGGAAGGTTTCCTCCCACCATGACATAGCCACGCTGGGGGCGCAAGCCATTGTGAGGGATTAAGGTAGCTCCAGGAGGAACATGGGGGATCGGGTCGCATGGGTAGTTCGCCATGGGTTCGCCGCCCGCGGCGACGGTCACCAAGAGGAGTTGTCGAGGTTGAGGGTTTTACTATAGCTGACGGGAGGGGATGGAGGAACAGAGTCCCTGACGTTTGCACTTTTGTCTATAATATTAGCCGCAGCGGTAACAACCTGATATCTTAACCTACTGTTATGTTTAGATAAACATGATCTGCTGATATGCCCATAATTGTAACAAGATTTGCAACGAATATTGTTAGTACTATCATATATCATGTGCCCCTCTGCCAGACATCGGCCACAAAAAAATTATTCCTAGACCCAGAGCCACGGGTCATATTCATAAATGGACTAGGATGCGCGGCAGATATTGGCCCAACGGGAAGCGCAGAGGCCGAACCAACAGGCTACAATGATGCCACTCAGACCCATTCTAAATTTGAATTCATCACTATCCCGCTAACTGTGATCCTAGAATTGTGGATCGGGTCCCGTGAGGCACGATCATTCGAACGAACAACGATGGGAATAGCATTAGCACTAGATAGAGAAACATGTAGTGGATTAGCAGGTGTAAGATCCTTAATGATGCGACGAAAAACCGATCGAACAGGAATAGGTTTCATAGAACGAGAACGACGACTGATAGTTTGCCATTTGGACATTTGTTCATTGATCCATAGTCGTTCTTCACGAATCCAATTCGGGCCTCCATTACCCCATAAATGAAAGAAACACTGAAATTGCTGACACTTGAAATACCTTTTATTTAGAATAGAGAAACCCACAGCCTTAGATGCAACCGAGAATTTGAACACATGGCCAGACAGATTTAAAACCCTGAGAAAACCATGATCGACACCAAGACATGCTTCCATAGCATAACTGACATTGAGATCCGACAAAAGGAAAGAGGAGCGCGAGGATGAGACTACCAGATGAAAACCAGCCAAAAATAAAGATGGATGCACATGGGAGTAGAAAAGATCATGAACCTGAGAATGAAGGGAAAGACCAGGGGAGTAATCCAGGGGAAGAGGAGGTGAATCTTCTTCCATGGAGAATCAAAAATCGCCGAGGGAGAGTCATCGCCAATGAGGTCGCTAGAGGGGAGCCCGTGGAGAGCCATCTCCCATATATTGGACATGAGTCTTGGTATGGCCGTATCATTACCACTCTCAGTTTTAGCATTAGAGACAAATATACTATTAGGATCGTTATCAGGTTCAGAAGATTCTACAACTGTTTTATGTTTCTTTTTATTTTTCTTAGACAGAGTACCACTATTTTTAGCTTGTTGATAATCTTGCTCAATTCTTCTAGGATCTCCCTTAAGATTTAAAGGATCCTGAGTGGAAGCACCACCTCTAGTTCTAATTTTTTTGACCTTTAAACCTCTAGTTCTAATTTCATAAGCATGGTTTTCTCTAGAAGCATTAACTAGCAAATATTTTTGCACCTTAGTAAGATGATCAATTTGAGTTTGAACCATTTGGAAATGTTTAACAAGCATTTTAACATCATTAGAGGTTCTTTCCACAATATCTTGCAAATTATCAATAGCTCTAGAATTTTCCATTAGATGATTCTGCACTCTCATATTAAAATTATCTTGCTTAACAACATAAATATCCAATTCATCTAAGCACTGATCAGGAGGTTTAGAGTAAGGAATATCACCATCATCAAAAAATGTTGGAGAGAGTGTACCTCAATAGTGGATGAGTGAGAGATTGGCTTAGATAATTCTTCTATAGGAGGTAAATTCTTTACATCTTCGGATTTAATACCCTTCTCCTTCATACATTTCTTATCTTCCTTCATCACTTTATCATTTAATTTAATCATTCCCCTCTTATTTGGTGTTGGTGTTGAGGTTGGCTCAGGTCTAGTTGGCTCACGTATAGTTCAATCATTATTATTCTTGATTATTTTAGCCATTAACAGCTTCATTGGGAGTTATTTTCCTGAAAACACAGCCAACACAACTATCCAGGTATGTCCTAGATACATCGATTAGTCCATTATAATATATATCAAGAAGTTCATTTTTAACTACTGGATATCCAGGCCGTGCTCTAACTAAAGAACAAAACCTAGCAGTGAATTTCTGTCATTCTCCCTGCTTAAAGTCAAATAGTTTCTGCAAAACGGCATGTTGAGCACTAGCAGGGAAATATTTCTGAAAGAAAGTATTAACCAAGTCAATAGGACTATCAATAGATCCAGGAGATAAATTATTAAACCAAGCTTTAGCTTCACCTTTCAATGAAAAAGGGAAAATTTTAGCAACAAAGTAGGTGCGTTTCTTAATATTATCAGAAAATAACCCACTCAAAATAGAGAGCTCATTCATATGTGCCATAGCACTTTCATTTTCAGTCCCACAAAAAGGTTCTTTCTCAACAATAGTTATATAAGATAAATCAAGAGAGAAATCATAATCCTTATCTTTAATGTTTATGGGAGATGTGGCAAACTTAGCATCAGGAGATAATTTATATCTAACAGCACGTCTCTCAAGAAGACTCTTAATACCACGTGCGCCTCTAGTGTTTTGACATTCCTCAATAAATTCATAACTAATAACAATATAATATTCATCAAGATCATCACTAGGATACTCTCTAGACTCAGGTGAACTATCAGGTGTAACAATATTTTCATTAGGAGTTTTAGTGTTTCCCATTATAGTTCTAGTGATTGTAGCCTCTAGGAAAGGACCTAATGAACCACTCTTATCAAGAACAGTAGAAGCAGCATCAGAATTATCATAAGCATTTTCAGATTCAGCAGAAGTAGCAGTATGTGTACCATTTGTATGTGGTGGTGTGATGACCCACAAGTATAGGGGGTGTATTGTAGTACTTTCTATAAATAGGAGTGTCGATACCAACGAGGAGCAAAAGGTTTTTACTAGTGATTTGGAGCAGGAATTATCTGTAAATACTCAGCAAATGGATTTTTAGCGGCTTTTGATAATGCAAGGAAACAAGGTGCAAGTAGATAAAGATAACAAATAATTGCAGCAAGTGGCTCAATCCTTTCTTAGCAAAGGACAAGCCGGTTGTATTACTTATGAGGACCAAAATTTCTCGTGGAAACATGGGAATACTGTCAAGTGCTTTCACTTCATCTAGTTGATTAATCTTATTTGGTTTGATAAGTGTTGTGTGAGTGAACCTGTGCTAATGTACCGACCCTACTTAGACTAATACATACTTGTGATTAAACCCCTTGCAAGCATCCGCAACTACAAGAAATTAATTAAGATAAAAACCTAACAACATCATTAAACTCTGAGATCCTACAATCCCTTGTGCAAAGGTTTCCTAACGGGGGTTCACGTTTCTGTCACTCCGGCAACCCCACAATTAGTAGCCAAATACACAATGCATTCCCCTAGTCCCATAAATGGTGAAGTATTATGTAGTCAACATTCACATGACACCACTATAATAATAGCACCACAAATAAAATATCAAACCATTGAATATTACTTCAACACAATTCTACTACTAACAACATGACTTCTGCCAAGTCCTCAAGAACTAAATGAACTACTCATGAGACATCATATGGATCAAGATCAGAGATGATATAATGATGAATAACAATCTGAACATAACCAATTATTCAATGGTTCCAATCAATATCATCGACTACAAAAGTAATCAACACCGGGAAAGTTTCCCCTAAGAACTATGCAAGATTCTACCCAATTGTTACAGCGGGATGGAGTGGTGATGATGGTGCTGGTGGATATGGTGGTGAGGATGATGATGATGATGATCCCAATGAAGTCTAGCTTGATGACGGTGTTGATGGCGACGATCTCCCCTCTTCGAGAAGGAATTTCCCCAGCAAAAATCTGGCTGCCGGAGAGCTCTTTCTCTCTCTATAGTTTCCGCCCCGTAGAGGTGGCGGAATTTTTCTGTGGTCGCTCCCCGAACATTAGGGTTTCAGGAGGAAGATATAGGAGAAAGGGTGAAGCAGGAGGTGAGCCAGGGTGGCCACACCCCCTAGTGGTGTGGCCTAGGGTGGCCCGCGCCTACACTACAAGAAATGTGTTAAGTTGTGACCTTCTCATAGTGACGGGAAATGAAATCGTCATAAATATATTACGATTTGGCATAAGCTGGCCATAGGCTATTTGTATAGGTCAAAATCCTATAAAATTATGACGATTTGTGTCAAATCGTCATAATTTCAGCATATAAAATCGTCATAATCACTAGGATACAACTTAGAGGATTATTTATGCTCCATTATGACGAATTTAAATCGTCATATAATCTAAAATCTGATACGTTGAATTGACTGGTTGGCCACATCAGCAATTCTGTCTACGTGGCATGTCTACATGTAAATTTCTATATATTGTATATTCATGTGCCAAACCCTAATCCCATCGCTCCTCCTCGCAGACCCCACCGCCACTCCTTCCTCTCTCTCTGCTCGACAGCAACCCTAATCCCCTTTCTCCTCACTGCGTCGCTCGCCACCCGACCTGCCTCTCCTCTCTCTCAATCGTGGATGGCGGCCAGGCCGCCATGGCCGTGGGCCGTGGTTTCTTCTCGCCGTTTCCACCACCTCCTCCTCTCTTCTCTTCCCTTGTGTCAGATCCCGAGCCACCCCGCGCCTCCGTGTCGACCCGACCCACCCAGAGCTGTCGCCCAAGATCCAATCCATGCTGCCTCCCAAGATCCAATCCATGCTGCCGCCGCCACCCCCACCCCACCCCTAATCAACGCCGTCTTCCATCCACATCCTTCCCGGTCCTCAACGACATCCTCTGCATCGCCGGCGAGCCCTACCACAAGTAACACCAGTGCCCGAAGAGGAGGGGAGGTCCATCGGAAGGATGCCCGGATCTTCCAGATGCGCCGCTACCGCGACCATGGAGACGTGGGTGGGCGTGGGTGGCCTGCCGCCGATGCAGATGGAGGCGTGGGTGGCCCGTGCTGCTGGTGGGCTTCAGCGAGGACGACCATCAGGAGGGGCTGCGTAGGACGCCCAAGCGCGTCTCCAAGGCCTTCTGGATCTATTCGTGATTCCACCAATCCGAGGTATATATCCGCCAACCTACCTTATCCTCCCATCTCCTCTGGATCTATTCGTGATTCCAAAATCATGGTTGCGTTCGTTCCATGGATGCTTGACCCCAAAACCATCACGTTCTGATCCAGCGATCCACTGTCTCCGGTTCCTCCCTTTATCCTCTTCAATTGTTCATGCTCTAATCATGTTCTGTTTACTCGCACCCCTTCCAGATTTTTGGATACTTGGAGCCAGTTCACGTCCTAGAGATCCGAGACACCATCATCATGGTACATCTCTCTCCCACAATCTGTCTGTTTGCTAATTAAGCTAGCAAATATGTCCAACTGATTCAGGTTCATGACTCAATTGTGTGGTCTTGAATTCGCTGAATGCCAGCCCGGGATAAAGGCGAGCACGAGAACCATGGTGACAAGTGTGAAGATTCTTAGTTTGCATGTCCGTTTCGGAGTTCGTGATGATGTCAAGATGGTGCCTACCTTCCTCAGATGCTTCCCCAACGTTGAGAGGCTGCATATCATGGTATATTTGCTGTCACCAATTCGTGATCTGCTTACATTTCTACAAATTTCTGTGTGATGCATAGAATTACTGCAGATTTGTTGTTGTGATATAGCTCTGTATAAGGTCTTTCCATTTCTTCCAGTGTGAACGATTACAGTGATGCAAGCTAGTTTAAGTACTACATTTTTTCATGCCTTAAGTGAAGGTCACTTTGCACATCAGCTGGATGACTAGGCATAAGTTGCCAATTACGATGCATATATATGTGACCAGTTAGTTTAAATGATGATTATGGTGATGCAAGCCAGTTTAAGTAACTTTTGTGTGCACCTAGTTAAGGCAAGTAGAACATCTACCAGGCATACGTTGCCAATTATAGGATATATAATATACATATGTGACCAGTTATAGGTTAAATGACATGCCTTGCCATTTATTCTCAGCAATCAGGTCTTCTCTACAATCTGCATACATATACTGAATGAGAGTCTATTTGAAAGGTTTCTTGTTGTACAATGACCATTGTTCCTCTATCTTGATTTATAGTACTCTGCTTCTAGTCCAGAATTCCTTTTTCTGCTATTTCTTGTTGTGTTCATATGAGCTATAGTATTTGTTTGTTACGGTAATGTAATAGACATGCGTGCTTGCTACAGACTTATGAAAGTTATGCTTTGTACATAAACTCTCTCCCATCATCATGGACACACAAACTAGTATGTCTAAGTTACTTCTGGTATTTTCAGAATCTGTTCTTTTGGTATTTCTCAGTGTGTTCTCTAACCAATGCAATATGAAAGCATTCATTCTTGAGGGGGATATGTTTTTAGAAGTGGTCAGTCATCCTGTAGAAGGCTGTCGAATACACCTTTTTGTGTTGTCTATATGTTCTTATAAAGTGTACATGTTGTTGCCGATGAGCTATGCTTGTCTATTGTAGTCCACTATGCACCTCTATATTTATGTGGTTGTGTCTGCATCCCACTTTATTTAGTTTTGACATGGTGAACTTCTACTGTTTCCCTGCTATGAACTTCTACTGTATATGTAGTGTAGCCTTTTCCTAGGGAATCATATGTTGTTGTCTAATATAATTTTGACTGTTAACCTCAACCAATTGAGCTATTTATGCTTGTCGTTTACTATATAACATCTGTTTGCCATTTATTATAAACTTTCCATTGTGCTATTGGTGCTTATTCACTGACTTCTTAGCTCTGATTGTGTTATTCTACAGCATACGTCTATGCCATGGAGCCATGGTGTTTGTGCAATTTGGTTGTATTGGTGGTATCCTGGACTTGTACCATGTTTGTGGTACAGAGCATGTGGTGTACTACTAATGTAATTTATAGAGTTCAACTTCTAGTTCCTGTTCTGGTACTAATCATGTGGTAATGCTGCTGGTCTTAAATGAGTGAATTAATAAATTGGTTCTTGGTGATATGTTGATCACTTAGGAGTGTGGTACTTCTTCTGGTTGGTTTATAGCTCCTATTGTGTTGTAGATTAGGTGGTCTAGTAGATGCAGATGGAGTTATTATGTATAACTAGAGCATAATCATGTTGTTTTTAGTAAATTGAAATGTATATGATGTGCTGGAGTGTACATAAGCTCATCTAGGCATACTTAATTCCATATGCAAGGCACTAGTAGGTGATTTTAATGATAGGTTTATGGAATCTATGAATTGGTAATATCTGCTGTTGAGAATATGTTAAATCCATATGTGATTTTTGAATATGTTGGCCTTTTGCTAGTAAGTCTGAGTTCACCTGCTGCTACTATGATTCAAAATCATTTAATAACCATGTAATGCATTAGTTTGACATGCAAGAGTAGCATTCTTAATCCTTATTGACCCAAACCATTGTTCTCGCAGAACCAAAGGAGCTAGCCCTGCTGCTTGTGTGCTGAAGCGCATCATCCTTTGCCATGTTACCACATTTGCAGCGTCGATATCAGCACGCTGCCACGGCAGGGGTGTTCCCTTTATGGAATAGATAAGTCTCTGATCTCTCCCATCCTATTCCTTTATTACTTGGTTGATAGGCCAAGGTTCCATGACATATTATTTTGTCGAGTTCCTATGTGATGTGGAAAGGAATTGTCTGAATAGCGTTTTATTAGGTTCCCGTTTTTGTTGCCCGCTTAACCTATGGAGTATTTCCTGAAGCTTAATTTTCTTGCTGCTGCTCTTTTCGTATACACAGAGCATTTCCTGGAGCTTAATGTGTGCTAGTATATTTGTTCTATCTAGTACCTGTAGTGTCTAGGTCGTGCATTTGATGAACTACATGTGTATATTTGAGTGCTAATAGCAATTAGTTTGTGAACTTCAATCTGTTGATTTGGAGTTGGGTTCTTGTAAATCTATTATTTATTGTGTTTCTAATTTTCTATGTTATTGCTAGAAGATATGATTTCATTCTGACTCGATGGCCATCTTTTTCTCTCTTATACAGGAGCTCAAGGCTGAAGTTGGAAGAAGGGAAGATTTTATTGCATACTCAAAAAAGTGGAGTAGATAGTCATGTTTTCTAGGTAGTTATACATGGTCTTGGGTGGTCTGAACTATGAATGATTGTAATATACTACATATCCCCAAATGTTTTATATTCCAGGTTATGTAATACGGCTTGATTGAAATATACATTATAATTTTTGATGTCATTTGTGAAAATTTATTTGATTTTGGTTCTTGACTGCTCGGTCACAGGAAATGATCCAAACGATATTTGGGCTAGTAAGAAATGATCCAAATAATTTTTGGGCTTTAAAATGGTTGTGGCCCAAACAATATTAAATTGCAGCAGTGAATAATTCAAAAAATACAGAACAAAATCATTGTAGAAAAAGGCCTGGGCCTAGAAATAAAAAGGCCAATATGCTGGGCTTGAGCCATGTAGCTGAACGGAATTGATTAGAAAAGCTTATTTGAATTATTGGGCTTGGCCCACATAAATGATCGAATGGACTGGGCTGAATTCAGACTACGACGATTTTATTTCGTCATAATTTTGCCACGTCGGATCAGCCACGTCGGATCTGACCTGGCCTGGCTAGATGGTCCATGACGATATTGAATCGTCATAGAGGTTATGACGATCCAATATCGTCATAGACGGTTATGACGATTTCCCAAAAATCGTCGTTATAGTTCATTTGCGACGCCCAGCTTTCGACGATTTCATTTTCGTCATAAGATCGTCATAGATGAACTACTGTGACGATTTTGTGACGAAAATGGAGGGTCATAGAAGCTCAGATTCCTTGTAGTGCTAGGGGGAGTGGGCCCCATGTGGCCAATCTTCGCCTCCCCTTCTGGCTTCGTCGTCTTCTAGAAAAATATGATTTTCCATGTATTTTCAAGAGTTTTCTTATCTTCGCGAATATTGCATCTGAACACCGCTTTTTCCATCAGAATCCTAACTCCGGTAGTTCATCCTCGAAAAGTTATCCAACATGCAAAAATAGATTAAATAACATAAGTATCACCTCTTAATATGAAATATATCAATGAATAGCAGTAAATTATGATATAAAATAGTGATGCAAAATGGACGTATCAACTCCCCCCAAGCTTAGACCTCGCTTGTCCCCAAGCAAAAACTGAGCTCAGTAAACATGACCACAAGTTTATGGAGTGAAGTGTCGATAAAAATAATAAGGACAAGAAGCATCACACTTACCAATACACATATCATAATAGAAGGCAACTCACCATTATAAAACTTAACTTGCAACGAGTATGGGAGTCACAATAAAGATGCATAAAGACAAATCATAATTGGTAATGGCAAAATTTGTTCTTGGTCAGAGAACAGTTGAAAACTCATACTTAGTTTTCAAGCAAATCTTTTATAATGAAGTTTATAAAAGGAGTCTGATACGTCCAAAACGTATCTACTTTCTCGAACACTTTGCTATTGTTTCTCCTCTAAACTTATGTGATTTGGATACAACTAACACGGACTGACACTGTTTTTAGCAGAATTACATTGGTGTCTAGTTTTTATGCAGAAAATCAACTATCAGGAAAAATCCCGGAAAATATGCCAAAATTTATATTTCACCAAAAGATCCACGGAGCCAGAAGACGAGACGGAGAAGGGGCCTGGGGGCCCACACCCCTGCCAGGCGCGGGCCCACCACTGGTCGCGCCTAGGGGGTCCAGCCACCCCAGGCACCCCCTCTGCCTCCCTCTGCGCCTATAAGTTGTCTTTCGACCTAAAAACCGAGGGGGGTTCGATAGTTTTCTAGAAAGAGTTCCGCTATGCCACCGCCACCAGAAACCAAGATTCGGATCCAGAAACTCCATTCTGGCACCCTGTCGCGATGGGGAATTTGGAGAGGATCATCGCCATCGTCATCACCAACGCATCTCCATCAACCATCAATGTTTCCCTCATCCATGATTGAGTAATCCCCCGCTGTAGGCTTGGGGATGGTAGGGATTGGATGAGTTCTATCATGTAATTGAATATGATTGTTAGGGCATAGTGCCTAGTATCTCTATTAGTGCTATTTGACTTTGTTGCAACTTGTTGTGCTTAATGCTTGTCACTAGGACCCGAGTGCCATGATCTCAGATCTGAACTTATTATTGAATCATTATGATAGTATTGGTTGTGATCTTATCTGCAAGTTGTGTACACATATCATTGTGCAGATCAAAGGCCCCAAAGTGACAATAATTGGGACAACCGGAGGGGATGGCTGTGGTGTGAGGATCACATGTGTTCATGGAGTGTTAATGCTTTGCTCTGGTTCTCTATTAAAAGGAGCACCTTAATTGCTAGTAGTTCCCTAGAGGCCCCGCTGCCACGGGCTGGCTGGACAGAAGATGTTGTGCAAGTTCTCATTGCGAGCACGTATGACTATATTTGGAGCACATGCCTAGGATTGTTTAGCACTTGGATGCTTGTTATTATTTATCTGCAATGCCCTAGATCTTGAAGTTACATGTTTAGACTCGTCCATGCAATGCCCGTACATCCATACCTATGCCTACCGCACTCGAATCCCACTATTACCGTTACTGTTACTATTGCTCTTGTTTCACTGTTGTTGCTGCTTTGTTGTTGCTGTTACAAACTGTTGCTACTGATAAACTTCTGTGAGCAAGAATTATTTCCAGGTGCAGCTGAACTGATAACTCGGTTGTTAAGGCTTGCAAGTATTCTTTGACTCCCCTTGTGTCGAATCAATAAATTGGGTAATACTACCCGCGAAGATTGTTGCGATCCCCTACACTTGTGGGTCATCAAGACTATTTTCTGGCACCGTTGCCGGGGAGCATAGCTTTATTTGTAAGTTCACTTAGATCTATTATTGTTCACTGTTACTCCTTTCATCATGGGGAAGTCTCGTGATGGAAAGTTCCCTATTTTACCATCCACTAAAAGAAGATCTATAGTCCTAAACACCTTTGCTGCTCTTGATTCACCGCCTGTTATAAGTAAGCTTGTTACACCACCACCACATACTCATGCTACACACACTGCTACTACTGCTGAGTCTGAAACTACTTTTGATACTCATGATGTTACTTCTACTGTGCTTGATGCGAGTGGTTCATTAGGTCCTTTTCTAGATGCTACTATGGCTAGTCTAGGGAATACCGAAACTCCTAGTGAAGACACTGTTACACCTGTTAGCTCACCTGAGTCCAAAGAGAGTTATGATGTTAATGATGTTTACATTGAGTTCACTGATGAATTTGTTGAAGAGTGCCGAAACACACATGGTACTAGTGCTATTAAGAGTCTCCTTGCTAGACGCACCATTATTCCTAAGTTGTCCTTTGATCCTAAGTTTGCCGCTTCTCCCATAGATATTAAAGATAAAGATTATGATTTCTCTCTTGATTTATCCTACTTGGATATGTTGAGAAAGAACCTTTTTGTGGGACTGAAAATGAGAGTGTTGTGGCTCATATGAATGAGCTTTCTACTATGAGTTCTTTATTCTTTGATGATTTTAAGATGCGCAAGTACTTTTTTACTAAGATCTTCCTTTTTCACTAAAAGGAGAAGCTAGGGCTTGGTTTAATAGATTACCTCCTGGTTCCATTGATAGTCCTGATTGTTTGTTTGCTTCTTTCTTCCAGAAATATTTTCCTCCTAGTGCTAGACATGCTGCTTTGCAGAGACTTTTTGATTTTAAGTAGGGGGAAGAAAAGAAATTGCCTGAGTCATGGACAAGGTTCTGTGCCATGATTCATGCACATCCTGGATGTCCATTACCTAAGAATGAGCTGCTTGATATTTATTATAATGGACTAACTGATGATTCTAGGACATAACTTCTACAGATGCTGAAGAATTAATGGCTAAAATAAGCAAGAATTATGATGATTGGACTTCAATTGAGCTGAATACACCTGAGCCTATTACTCCTGAACCAGATGTTCCTGAACCAATTCCAATACCAAAAACAAAGAAGAGGGGAGTAATTGCATTAAATGATGAAGTGATGAAGGAAGCTAAGAAATGTCTAAAGGAGAAAGGTATTAGAGCTGAATATGTCAAGAATCTACCTCCTGTAGAAGAATTATGTAAGCCAATTCCCCACTCATCTACTATTGAGGTACACTCTCTCCAACACTTTGATGAATGTGACATTCCTTATGGTAAGCCTCGTGATCAATGCTTAGAGGAACTTGACATTTTTATTGTTAAACAAGGTAATGTTAATAATCAAGTTCAGAGTCATTTATTGGAAAACTCTAGAGCTATTAAAGAGTTGAAAGATATTGTGGAATGAACTTCTAATGATATTAAAATGTTTTGCAAACACTTTCAAATGGTTCAAACCCAATTTGATCAACTTGCTAAGGTACAAAAGGATATGCTAGTTAATGCCTCAGGAGATAAACATGCTTATGGAATTAGAACTAGGAGTGGTATAGCTACTCAAGATCCTTTATATCCTGAAGGACACCCTAAAAGAATTGAGCAGGATTCCCAAAAAGTTGATAGTGGTAGTCCCTGTAAGAGACAGAAATAAAAACATAGAATAGTTGAAGAACCCCTTGAACCTGTTGTAGATCCTAATAGTATATCTGTCTCTAATGCTGAAAATGACAGTGGTAATGATAAAAATGAGTCTCCTGATAAGGAGGAAGGTGAGGAAGAACCTGAGAAGCACACTAAGAACACTAGGTACACTAAGGAAGATTTTATTGCTAATAAACATGGTAAAGAGAGAGAACCTTGGGTATAGAAACCTATGCTTTTTCCAGGTAAGAAACACAAGTCAAAGGAGGAAGAACACTACAACAAGTTTTGTGAGTGGATGAAACCTTTATTTTTGCAAATTACTTTGACCGATGCTATTAAGTTGCCTCCTTATTCAAAGTATATGAAGGATATTGTCTCTAATAAAAGGAAGATTCCTGTAACATCCCTAAAATCATGTTTCAAAACTCATGCATATCATCCATGCATGAATTCTCATTTAGGACTCAAATTCAAACTCAATTTGAAGAAAACAGAAACTTGGAGTGCTATGATTTTATGTGAGAAATTATTAATCAAATGCCACTCTCAATTGAGGGTGTAAATGTTTTAAACCAAGCTTTGTTTGTTTCCTTGTTGTTTAGGGTGAATGTTAGAGTTTGAGCAAAATTTTACAAAACAAATATGGTTTTAAAACCATTTTCAAATCTATATCCAACCATGTGTTAAGGAACTGTTATTTTTAAAAATCTTCAAAGGACCATGCTAGTCCAACAAGACAGTATGATTCTATACTCAAAATTACACAAGTTTCACTTTACAAAAATCCAAAAAAAATTGAATTCAATTGCTTTTGAATTTGATTCCTGAAATTCATTATAGAAAAAGAAAAGGAATTAAGAAAACCAATTGGGCCTGGCGCCACCAATCTAGCCCAGCAACAGACGCAGCCCAGCAAGCCCACCCGGGGACTTTCCCTCCTTCTCTCACGCAGCATAGACCCACCCCGCAGTCACTGATCAGTGGACCCTCTCCACGTCAGCTCCTTCTTCCCCAAATCCCACGCGCAGACGCCATCGCCGCCCGTTTCTTCCCCATTCACTGCCGCGATTTTAATCCACTTAATTGGCGATGAATGCGAGCGCAATCTCCGCCCCTGCTCCAGCTATAAGATCCCCTCCCCTCTCCGCTCATTTCCCCTCGCTCAGCACAGTCACTACGCCACCAGGCTGCCGGCAATTCGAGTTGCACCGCCGCTGTACCGAGAGACTCCAGCGAGCCATCACGGTGAGTATCGAGCGCCCCTTGCTTTCTGGCCTACGCGAGTTTCTTCGCAATCATCTCGCGCATCTTCTCATGCTTTCATTTCATCCTGAATCGCCCTAGGTCGTCTCCCTCGTCGACATCTGGAAACGGCTGAAGCTTGACTCAACTCCGACGAGCCATTCCGGTGAGCCCTATGTCCCCCTCTGCCTCTGGTTCACGCAATCATGTTAGCCAGTGCCTCGCGCATCTGTTAACGTTCTCTGTTTGAATCCTTGTGCCCCAGGACGTCGTCTTCGACTCCGACAGTGAGCACCCTACGCTCAGACGAACTCTGACGAGCTCCTGCTGCCGTATCTGAGCGCCCCGACCCTGTCCGTCTGCAAGTTGAGCATCTCCACGTTTTCGCGATCTCGGTAAGCACTAGCCCGACCCCCCTGCCCCTCTGCCCTCGCCGGCGTGTCGCCACCAGAACCGTCGCCGTCGCGGACACCATTTGCGCCGCTGGTTTCTGGTCAGATAGATCTGATCCATTGGATCCAGATCCAAAGGCCATAGTTAGATTTTATATGAAGCGGTATGGACAGATCTGAGCCGCTGGTTTTAAGTAGATCTGACGGTGCGCGTGTGTGATCCGCGTGATGCGGTACCATCCAATCAGAGCGCGCCGCGTGGCCAGTTCTTAGATTTAAAATCAGATTTTATATATATTAGATGTTTAAACTTGTTTAATTCATAACTTTTGATTCCCACGTCCAAATTTGACAAATTTTATATCAATGGAATCAGGAGAGAAAGACCTTTCTGTTTATGGAATGTGTTTAATGTTTTGCCTCTGGGAAAGTGGTTGTTTTTGCAGAAACATTTGTAGGCATAAAATGTGTATATTAATTATTTGGAAAAGTTTTTGCTAATCAAATAACGTTTATTTGTCAAGTTTTGGACTTGTTTGTGATTCAGTACTGTGCACTTGTATTTTTTGGTGTAGAAAATCATCACATGGCATATTACATACATTCATGTATTTTTGTTTGTATATATTGCGTATGTGATTTTGTGCCATTATTTTATGTGTAGATTTTGGTGCAAATAGTTATTGTGATTGTGAGGATTGTTGCTACTCTCCAAACTACCAAGGCAAGTGGTGCTACATGATTTTATCCCTATGCTTTTCAACTATGCATTTATCAATATTTTGATAAGTCTTGCATGGATATTATGATCTATATATGCTATGCTTGGGAAATCCTAGTAGATGTAGAATTGCTAGAAAATTTCTAAGTTAAGATTCTTATCAATGCCATGCTTAGCCTAGCTAGTATCAACCAAGGGTGGTTATATATTCATGCTATGAGAAAATATTTCTAAGTCTTTGGACTTATGTTTTTGCTTAATAAAACAATTAAGTGAATGAAACACCTGGGTGGAATGGAAAGAATGGGTTATGTTGAGTGGTTACACAAGGCCCATTTCTATGGCTTACCTTGTGTATCTCACTTGTGGAAAGCCACCCAGGAACAAAGGGATTTGAGATGCCATATGTTAAGAAGCTCCTAGTGCAGCCACTTGGCAATATGGGCTCTGCCTGGATCATATAGGTTGCAATAACTTAGCCATTTGGACAGTTGTTGGTAGTGGGTTGATAGGTTGGAGCGCGTCCATTTGGTCTAAGGGAAGGTTTCTGAAAGGTCCTATCTTGGTGAAAATCAAGTCTTGTGGGGAAAGTGCACAACCTCTGCAGATGGAAGAATCTAAGTACTTAGCCATGTCCCTGGTATTGGACAACTTGAGCATCAAGACATGGAAGCTATCAAGAATCTCCTCATCCCAATATCTAAGTTAAAACTTGTGGGTGAACAAGGGTGAAGGTACACCAATTTCTATTGGTGTTTCCTTGGGAAAGTTTTGTCAAAGAAAAACTTAGTGTTTTCAACTAATAGATAAAACCTATTTTGAGCAAAGCAAGCCTAAGCTACACTTAGCCAAAATGTATATAGTATCTAGTCTACCAATATTCTACTAAGGTATCACTTGCCAATACTATTCCAATGTATTGACCCACTGTGGCTGAAACTTGTGATGTTACAGGTTATTCTGAGGATGATTAGGGGTTATGAGTCTACACTCAACATGCTTTCCTGTGGCACATGAAGATGAAGACTTATTTATCTTATCATATATTTGAACTCTTGTATTAGGCCTGTGGCCATGGAGTTTGTAAAAGACTATGTTTGTCTCTGGAATGATATGTAGTAATGACCTTTGTTTCTGTGTACTTCATCTTAAACTTTGGATGCTAGCATTGATCCAGGGACTAGCATTGCAATCATAGGGATCCTTACCTTTATAAAGGGAGGGATCTTACAGATGGTATCAGAGCACTGTGTTGCCTGTAGGATTATGACCCTAGGATTGGAAACCACTAAGGGAAAATTTTCAACAACTTCCACACTTGTCTTTTCTTCTCGTAAACTTTTCTAATCTTCTTTCTCATCTCTATTTGTAGATCAACTCCATCAACGAAGCCGTGAGGAAGGGACCACTCATGACTATGACTTTGGAATGTGAGACAGAATTCCCCAAGGCTCTCAAGGACCTCATGGTTGCCATGGGAATACATGGTGCAGCTGTGTACAAAGGTTTTCCTGTGATGGATGAAGGAGTTGAATACTGGTGGGTGCAAATTCACTTGTATAAAAACAAGGAAGACAACCACAAGGACTCAGGATTCTGCATGGTCACCAACTCAGTGATGCACACTACATTCTTTGATTCAGCAAGGGATGCAGCTTGGAAGGCCATCAAAGAACTTGGTGATAGAATCAAGTGCAGAATGCTCAACACCCAGAATGACCTTAAGGAAGAAAAGAAGCATACCCAAGAGTTAGAGGCTACCAACCAAAGTTTAAGGAAGGACATCATAGATTTAGCAATGGAGTCATGTGATCCAGATAGACAGATTGCCTCTAGGGATTCCCTGTTAGCCAACTTGTCAAGTGAGATGGGATTGTAACGTACTTCGTTAGTTGGAGCACCACACTTATCATTTTATTTCCCCAAATGTTGTTTAAAATAAGTTGAACCTTGGTTGTTTGTAATGGATCCATGTATGTCGTGACTTGTGTGTTTTGATTTCCAAAGATATGCATGTGATGCCTTGTCTTGTCATTTATCTTTAATTGTGTTGATTCTAACTTTTTCTATCTTATTAAATAGATGCCTAATGTTACTATCAGCACGGCTGAAGAGTTCAAGGGAACTCGTTTTGGCACTTGTATTATTGAGCTCACTAGTTTGCTCAATCTCCCACTTCCTACCATCATGATGCTTCCCCTCACCAAGTTTGATAGGAAAGACATTTGGGGATTCAAGGTTAATCAGCCAGGATACCAGACGGAGCCTACCACGGAGGCAATCATCTTCAAGCTCATGCATGATGACAAGGAGAGAGGCCTAGAGGTAGTCATGCAGGATTTGCTTAGACGTTTACTAGGGAGACACTCTCGAGAGATTAGAGGTACTCACTTCCACGCCTTTGGTAGACGTGATGAGGATGGTGAGGCCATTCACTTCGAGGATGCTTTGAGAGAGACGGCAGAGCCGATTCATCTATACCTCCAGGACTTAGAGGTTCTTCTTAGGCACCTAGATACTGATAGGACCAACGTCATGCTCAGTAATGACAAACTCCAGGTGCATCTTCGTGAGAAGGACAAGCTCTTCACAGAGCAAGATGAGATAGTCAAGGAAATGGAGGCCAAGTTTGAGAGCCAAGATAGAAAGTTCAAGAGTCAAGAGAAGAGAGTCCAAGATAGGAACAAGAGGATTCGAGACATGACTGCAGAACTAGAGGCCAAGGACTTCGAGCTCGAGCATCAGCAAGGTGTGATTGAGACGCTTCGTGCACAGAAGAGGGCTCTCAAAGCCAAAGTAGAGACCTTGACCACCAATGTCGAGGAATACAAAACCTCTATGGAGAATGCAGGTCTTACACTTGTTGTTGAGGAGGTTGATGTAGAGGAGTAGTGATGACTACTCATTTACCATTTATTTACCATGTTTTTGATTATTGAGTCCCAATGACCATCCAACATGTGGATGGCTTGCTATTGGTGTGTTTACTTTTTCAAAAACTTGTTGTCTGTGTTGTTGAACTTTTTACTACTATGATGCATGATTGTGGATTTTTATGTGATGTATTGTGCATGTTAGCATCTATGGGTGTCTCATTCTTATCCTTATTGAAAACCACAGATGCCTCCCCGACGTGTCAATCCCAACCCCAACAACAACAACATCACCCCTGAGATGCAGCAGATGATGACAACTCAGATTCAGTTGATGCAAATGATGACCACGTTCATCCAGAATCAGAACAACAACAACAACAACAAAAACAACAACAACAACAACAACAACAACAACAACAACAACAACAACAACAACAACAACAACAACAACAACAACAACAACAACAACAACAACAACAATCAGAACAACCCACCGGTTTTTGACATGCTTACCAGGTTCTTAAGACTGAGGCCAGCAAAGTTCTCAGGAACTACTGATCCTATGGTGGAAAATGATTGGCTACGCTCTGTGAACAAGGACTTGGTGACTGTTGGCTGTACTGATGAAGAGAAGGTCAGATTTGCAGCACACTTGTTGGAAGGACCAGCAGCCACTTGGTGGGATAACTTCCAGATCACCACTCCCATTGCGGATGTGACATGGGCTATCTTTGAAGATGGTTTCCGTACTGCTCACATCTCATCCGGAGTGATGAGTTTGAAGAAGAAAGAGTTCCATAACTTGAAGCAGCGCCACCGCAGCGTGGCTGAATATATTGAGGAGTTCAACAATCTGGCGCGATATGCACCGGATGGTGTTGACACTGATGCTAAGAGGAAGGAGAAGTTCCTTGAAGGATTGAATGATGAATTGAACCTACAGTTAGCTATGGCCTGTGTTCCCACATACCAGTCTCTTTGTGACAAGGCTGCTATTTTGGAGAGCAAAATGAAACAAGTTGAAAGCAGGAAGAGGAAGCACTCCGACAAGCACAGCTCAGGATCGTCTCACAAGCGTTCCCATTATGATGACAGTGGGAATTATGGATCCCACAAGCATGGGAAGTACAACAAGCACCACAACCACAACCGTTATCATGAAAACAAGCACCACCGTAGTCATGACAATGATAAGTACAAGAATCACAAGAGTGGATATAAGAGCCACCACAATGGAAGTGGAAGTGGTAGTGGAAACCAGCCTGTCAAGAAGGATCTTAGTCAGGTTGAATGTTTCAAGTGCAAGAAGATGGGGCATTATGCAAATGAATGCCCAGAAAAGAAAGTTGAAGTACCCAACAAGCCCAACCCTTTCTAGAAGGGGCAAGTGAACCACATCAATGTGGAGGAAATCTATGAAGAGCCAGATGTTGTGGCTGGTAAGTTCAAACTCAATTCTATTCCAGCACTTGTTCTTTTTGATACTGGTGCATCGCATTCATTCATATCAAAAGCATTTGTTGATAGAAATGGGTTTTCAACTGAAAACATTGGGTGTCCAATAAAAGTAAGTTCTCTAGGTGGAGATATGATAGTAAGTCTTGGATGCCGGGATCTAGTGATAGAGTTTGGAAAGCATAAGTTTCCAGTGAGTCTGATAATCTTAGATTCCCAAGGACTGGATGTAATTTTGGGAATGGATTGGATGACCAAGTATGAAGGAGTACTAGATTGTGCCAATCGTACAGTTGCACTCACAACCCCGGAGAAGAAACGGATAAGATTCAAGTCCAATTTTGAATCGAAAGGGAGCAAGCTTATTTCTCTTAAGGGGGTTAGCATAGACAGCGTGCCAATTGTGAGTGAATATCCGGATGTGTTTCCGGAAGAATTGCCAGGAATGCCACCAGATAGAGATGTGGAGTTTCTCATTGATTTGCTACCAGGATCTGGACCCATAGCAAAAAGACCGTACAAGATGTCAGTAGATGAATTGAAAGAACTCAAGAAACAACTTGGAGAACAATTGCAGAAAGGATTTATTCAACCAAGTTCTTCATCTTGGGGAGCACCAGTTTTGTTTGTGGAAAAGAAAAATAGAAGTCAAAGGTTATGCATAGATTACCGCTCACTTAATGAGGTGACTATCAAGAACAAATACCCTTTGCCTAGAATCAATGACTTGTTTGATCAGCTAGAAGGAGTCTGTGTGTTCTCAAAGATTGATCTCCGATCAGGATACTTTCAGCTTAAGATAAGGGAACAAGACATACCTAAGACAGCTTTCACCACTAGGTATGGATTGTATGAGTACACCGTGATGCCATTTGGTTTGACCAATGCACCAACTTATTTCATGAATATGATGAACAAGGTGTTCATGGAGTTCCTTGACAAGTTTGTTGTCGTATTCATTGACGACATTTTGATCTACTCCAAGAGCAAAGAAGATCATGAAGGACATTTGCGTTTGATACTTGAGAAGTTTAGAGAGCATAAGTTGTATGCCAAATTCAGCAAGTGTGAGTTTTGGTTGAATGAAGTTGGATTTCTTGGACATGTTGTGTCAGGAGATGGTGTAGCAGTTGATCCTGCTAAAGTTTCAGCTGTAACCGAATGGGAATCTCCTAAGTCAGTAAAAGAGGTTCGTAGTTTCCTTGGCTTGGCAGGATACTACAGAAGGTTCATTGATAATTTCTGCAAGATAGCTAAGCCAATGACAGAGTTACTAAAGAAAGACAAGAAATTTGCTTGGTCTGAAGGGTGTGAACTCATTTTTCAAGTCCCGCGCTATTGAGCCCCACTTAGGCCAAAAGCCTAAGCTTGGGGGGAGGTATACCGACATCACACTCATTTATATATCATGTTCGGTGGGTTCTTTGTATATCCATTGTTTCGCTTTCTTTTTTATTTTTGTTGCTTCTTTCTCAAAAACACAAAAATACCAAAAATATTTTCGTTGTGTCTCTTGGTTTGTTTCTTTGCTTTTTGGTTTTGCTTTGCCTTAAAAGAAAAATCCAAAAAGATTTTGATGTGTTTGGTTTTCTTTTGCCTTTTTGTTTTTGCTTTGTTTGATTTCTTTTAAAAAATCGAAAACACCAAAAATATTTGTTGTTCTTCTTTGGTTTCGTGAGTTCTTTGCAGGGGTCAGCCATCCTCAGTGGATTTTGGTTTCATGTTATTGTTCAAGTCACACAAATGAAGGGCAATAATGAAGATTAAGACAACTCGAGGAGTGGTAAGTGATGACCCACAAGTATAGGGGGTGTATCGTAGAACTTTTGATAAATAGGAGTGTCGATCCCAACGAGAAGAACAAGGTGCTGAACAGTGGTATGGAGCAGGAAATCCTTGTAAATACTTAACAAACGTATTTTCAGTGGTTTTCTGACAAGGCAACAAAACAAAGAGCAAGTAACAAAGAAAGTAAACAAACGGAGCAAGTGTCCCAATCCTTTCTTAGCAAAGGACAAGACGGTGGAAATACTTATAAGGACTAAACGTTCTCGAGGACACATTGGAATTCTGTCAAGTGCTTTCGCTGCAAATAGCTGAGTACTCTTCTTTGGTGTTCGTAAATGTTGTGTGGGTGAAACTGTGCTAACATACTGCCCTTCCTAGGACTAATACATACTTGTGATTAAACCCCCTGCAAACATCCGTAACTACAGGAAAGTAATTAAGATTTAAATCTAACCATAGCCTTAAACTCTGAGATCCTACACTCCCTTGTGCAAAGGTGTCCTAACGGGGGTTCATGTTTCTGTCACTCCGGCAACCCCACGATTAGTAGACAAATACACAATGCATGCCCCTAGGCCCATAAATGGTGGAGTGTCATGTAGTCGACGTTCACATGACATCACTAGAAGAATAGCACCACAACTTAAATACTAAAACATTGAATAATAACTCATCACACATTCACTACTAACAACATGACTTCTCCCATGTCCTCAAGAACACAACGAACTACTCACAAGACATCATATGGATCAAGATCAAAGATGATATGGTAATGGATAACAATCTGAACATAAAAAATAATCTAATGGTTCCACTCACAAGCATCAACTACAATAGTAATTAACACCGGGAAAGTTTCCCCTAATGAACTAAGCAATATCCAACACAATTTTTACAGCGGGACGGAGTGGTGATGATGGTGCTAGTGGAGATGATGATGTGGATGATGATGGTGCTGATCCTGATGAAGTCTAGCTTGATGATGGTGTTAATGGCGACTGTCTCCCCTCTCCGAGGAGGAATTCCCCCAGCAGAAATCTGTCTGCCGGAGAGATCTTTCTCTCTCGGTGTTTTCCACCCCCAGAGGCAGCGGAAATATATCTGTGGTCGCTCCCCGAGTATTAGGGTTCTGAAGGGAAGTTATAGGTGAAGGGGGAGAGTCGGGAGCCGGGCAAGTGGGCTAGACCCACCCCAGGCGCGGCCTTAGGTAGGCCCGCGCCTAGGGGGTTTGGGCCCCCTATATCCCCCGTCACTCCTCCTTCTGGATTCCTTCGTCTTCTGGTGAAATAATATGTTTCCATATTTTTCTGGTATTTTTCTGATCTTCGCGAAATTGCACCGAAATGCCTTGTTTTCCATCAGAATCCAGACTCCGGCAGTACATCCTCCAAGAATCATCGAACATGGATAAACAAATGAAAAGCCATAAGTAATACCTCATAATAAGACAAATATCAATGAATAGAGGTAAATTATGATAAAGAATGGTGATGCAAATTGGGCGTATCAACTCCCCCAAGCTTAGACCTCGCTTGTCCCCAAGCGAATACTGAGCTTAGTAAACATGTCCACGGGTTTATGGAGTGAAGTGTCGATAAAAAAAATACGAACAAGAAGCATCACACTTACCATTGCACAACTCAAAGAAGAAATCAACTCACCATTATATATCTTAGCTTGCAACCAAGCACAGCAGTCACAATATAGATGCATAAAGATAAATCATAATTGGAATTGGCAAACTTGTTCTTGGTCAGAGAACACTTGGCAAATAGTTTCAAAACAAGCTTTTTGTAGAAGTTTCAAAATAGGAGCACTCTTTGCTCAAAAAGGTTTTTCACAAGTGAAGGCTTTCAAAGTAATACTCAATAGATAAGAGTTTTGTGCAAACAAGGAAAATAAAGAACATGCTTGAATAAATCACCATATGAATGTTTGAAACACAACAACTCAAATGCTTGCTAGAGATAGAGAGGAAGTAGGTTTACTAACTCAACTTGAAAGTGGACGAAAGGTCCCTTCTTAGAGGGTAGCAGGGATTACAAGTCATAAAGAGCTTCCAAAGATTATGGTACTTACTAGATTTGAGCCCTCATTGCCCCTATCATAAGAATCTTGAGATGGTTAAGGTTAAAGTGAACAAAGATGGAGTATATGCTTGACGATGTATAAGTTGGAAATCTCATGTCCCTTGAATATGAGGGCCACTCCTCATGCTACTCAACTTTTGGGCCCAGGCAAGTTCTTGTCATTGTAAGTACTTGCACATCATCGAGAACCACCAACGGGGTACCCCTTGCACATGGTACAGGAGATTTCCCATAACCAAAATGACAAGGCAAGCAGACAGTGAGCATCTCAGTGATCCTTTTATTTACTATGTGTATAGTTTTTTATTGAGGATGCTTCACAGATTGCTCACTATGGTGGTGCTGCAAGTTTCCACATGATTAGGCATGGCTTAGGCTAGCGGCCTAGGAGTTTCTCTAACACAAAGTACAAACTCCATGGACTCACAAGTTCCCCTCTCATTTCACACCGTTGACATCCATAGACAAAAGAGCACAATATCAACTATGTACAACAAGGTACAAGTGCAATGTTGAAAACGTTACCCGTGACAGCACAGTTTTGCTAATCCCAACGTATAGATGCAAGCATATACAACTTTGATGTCCACAATGGTTCAGGTTTATTAGGGGCAAGAAATAAAGTGTGCCATCAAGTTCGTCAGAGCTTTACTAACTAGTTTTCTCATAACAAAATACTTTTTAATTTGGAAGGAAGATGGAGCTTGAGAATTTGCTTGGAATAGCAAAAGTTGCTAGGTACATATGGTGGACACAAATGGCAAAGGTTTGGTTCAAAGGAGTTTGGAAACATGAGAAGTATGCCTTCTCAAAACAGGTTTTTGGCTAGTAAGGCTGGGTAGCAAGCAAGAGAGTTGAAAGAAATAAGCAAACATACAAGTAATAAAGCCAAACATGAGAGCTTCCTTGAAGACACAAAAGATCTTAAATAAAGAATACTAATCTAATGAGCCAACAAGAAATAAAACAAATGATACCATATACATGTAAGCCTTTTCTTTCTCTTCTCTTTCAAACCTCAAGAATTGTTGCTACTGACCAGAACTCTGTTTGCCAAAACCAATTTAGATCCACTTGATGCTCCCAAAGTGGTGCCAATACTGATCAACAAGATCCATCATATAATAGAGATTGCAAACTAAAATAAGAAGTGCAAAAAGTAAAAGATGAGACTTCTCATTAATATCCAATAAAGGCACTCACACCAAGGGATACATAGATAATCAACTAAAGGAGAGATACTTCCACATGCAAACCAAACTATAAGATAACTTCTCTACCACAGATATGAATCCACTAAAAAGGTAAAAGGTAAAAGATAATGGTGGTGATACCGCGGCACTCCCCCAAGCTTGGAACAAGCCAAGGGGATGCCAAACCTGATGATGAATTACTCCTTTGGTGGTGGTGGTCTCTTGTCATCATCAAACTTCCAAGGAAATGGTTCCCCATCCAAAAAGGATGTCTTTGTTTCTGCAATCCTGAAACTAGTAGCAGAGCTAATGCGATCAAATCTAGCTTCATACTCACAATTTTGATTTTGTATGTCATAGAGATGTGCTTGCAATTGATTGGTGGTTTGATGGAGTGAGAAGATCTCTTCTCGGAGCTCAGCAACTTCTCCCTCGTGCTTGGTGATGAGCTCTGAACTTATCTTGTGAATAGCATACACTTCGCGTTCTGCCATCTTCTTGTACCTGAAAACTTCTTATTCCAATGCTTCCATCCTGTCTTCCAGGTTGCCTTCTCTTTTAGGGCCTTGAACTTCTTTCATCTGTACCTTCCCCTCTTTGAGGATCAACTCTTTGGGGTAAATCCTCAACTCATACATGTACGGGTTGAGGACATCCGCAGAGGAATCCTCCGTGGGTGATCCAGAGGAAGACACTGAGGCTCCAAATCTGAGAATTTTCCTTACAGAAACAGATCAAAAACGAAAACATGACGAGAACATGATGCAAGAACCTCGGGGAAACCGGGGGGTTATATATTGCGAAGATACAATGCATAAGGAAAGTTTTGACACGAAAACAAAGCAAATACGAAATTCGAGGGTGGCAAACCCCCTCCAGGCGTGGCCAGGCGCCTGAGGTGGGTTTGTCCACCTCGGTCTCTGTTTCCTCTTCAGTTTCGTCCAGTAACTTCC
This sequence comes from Avena sativa, assembly GCA_916181665.1. Classification (NCBI taxonomy): domain Eukaryota; kingdom Viridiplantae; phylum Streptophyta; class Magnoliopsida; order Poales; family Poaceae; genus Avena; species Avena sativa. The sequence goes on from OV702296.1 coordinate 18,075,121, forward strand.
CGTATGTATTAAAAACATCAAAAATATAAAAAGATTGGAGTTTCACGATCCTTTTGTTTTCACCACTTTTACCTATTCAAAGGCGAGCTCTGTAATTTCTGGTATTTGGTTCTTGATAAATTCTTCTAGAGTCACCATTTGAATGACATCCACTTCTTCATTGTAAGAATCTCCAGAAATATAATGTTTTAGTCTTTGACCATTAACCACATGTATTGTGTCATCCTTCAGAGAAGAGATTTTGATGGCACCTGAACGGTACACTTCCTTGATAACAAAAGGTCCTTCCCATTTGGAGAGTAGTTTTCCTGCAAAAAATCTGAGACGAGACCTATACAAAAGAACTTTCTCACCAACATGGAACTCCCTTTTGAGAATTCTCCTATCATGCCATCTTTTTACTTTTTCCTTAAAGAGCCTAGCATTTTTGTAAGCTTCCCCTCTCCACTCATCTAGATTACTTAAATCAAGCAGTCTTTTCTCACCAGCAAGTCTAAAATCTCTATTCAACTCTTTCACTGCCCAATAAGCTTTATGTTCTAATTCTAATGGCAAGTGACAAGCTTTCCCATAGACCATTTTGTAAGGAGACATCCCCATAGGATTTTATAAGCAGTTCTATAAGCCCACAAAAGCGTCATTCAACTTTTTAGCCCAATTTTTTCTAGACCTATTGACAGTCTTCTGCAAGATAGATTTAATTTCCCTATTGGAAAGTTCTACTTTCCCACTAGTTTGGGGGTGATAAGCTGAAGCTATTCTGTGGTTTACATCATAATTAGCGAGAGTTTTTCTAAAACCCCCATGAATAAAATGGGAGCCTCCATCAGTCATGAGATATCTAGGTACTCCGAACCTAGGAAAAATGACATCTTTGAGCATTTTCAAAGAGGTCTTACCATCAGCATTGCTCGTAGGTATGGCTTCTACCCACTTTGTAACATAGTCAACAGCAACAAGAATATGAGTATACCCTTTTGAAGGAGCAAAAGGCCCCATAAAGTCTAATCCCCAACAATCAAAAGGTTCAATAACAAGAGAAATAATTCATAGGCATTTCATTGCGTCTAGAGATGTTACATACTCATTGGCATTCATCACAGGATAAGATAAACTTCCTTGCATCTTTAAAAAAAGTTGGCCAATAAAATCCATATTGTAAAACTTTCTGTGCAGTCCTATCCCCAGCATGATGTCCTCCATAAGCACTGCCATGACATTTTCTCAATATCTCTTGTTGTTCAAATTCTGGAAGACATCTTCTCATAATGCCATCTACTCCTTCCTTATATAGGTGTGGGTCATCCCAAAAGTAATGCCTTAGATCATAGAAGAATTTCCTTCTTTGCTGGGCTATAAAGGTTGGAGGAAAATACTTGGAAACAATAAAGTTAGCATAATCAGCATTCCAAGGATTCTCATGTGGACTTACCCTTATTGCAGCTAACTTCTCATTTGGAAAATTATCATTAACAGGCAAAGGGTCAAAAGAAATGTTTTCCAAACGGGATAAATTATCAGCAACAGGATTATCACCACCTTTCCTATCCACAATATGCAGATCAAATCTTGCAAAAGCAACACCCACCTTATAAGCCTAGGCTTAGCGTCCTTCTTTGTCATAGTACTTAATAGATGCATGGTCAGTATGAATAGTAACCTTAGAATCAACAATATAAGGTCTAAACTTATCAAAAGCAAAGATTACAGCTAAGAACTCTTTTTCAGTAGTAGCATAATTCTTTTGAGCAGCATCTAGAGTCTTGCTAGCATAATGAATAACATTCAGCTTCTTATCAACATGTTGTCCAAGGACAGCACCACAACAAAGTCACTAGCATCACACATGATTTCAAAAGGTAAACTCCAATCAGGTGGTTGGACTATAGGAGCAGTTGTTAAAGCTTTCTTCAAAGTTTCAAAAGCTTCCTTACAATCATCATCAAAAACAAAAGGTACATCTTTTTGAAGAAGATTATTAAGGGGATTTTAAATTTTGGAGAAATCTTTAATAAATCTCCTATAGAAACCAGCATGACCGAGGATACTACGAATACCTTTTATATCCCTAGGACAAGGCATCTTCTCAATTTCTTCAATTTTGGCTCTGTCAACTTCAATACCTCTTTCGTAGATCTTATGTCCAAGAACAATGCCTTCATTAACCATGAAATGACATTTCTCCTAGTTAAGAACAAGGTTGGTTTCTTCACATCTCTGCAAAACTTTATGAAGGTTGTGCAAAGAGTTATCAAAATAAGTTCCATAGACGGAAAAATCATCCATGAAAACCTCCACAATTTCTTCACAGAAACCATGAAAGATAGCTGACATACATCTCTGAAAGGTAGCAGGAGCATTACATAAACCAAAAGGCATACGCCTATAAGCATAAGTACCATAAGGACAAGTTAAAGTGGTTTTCTCCTAGTCTTGTGATTTCACAGCGATTTGAGAAAACCCAGAATAACCATCAAGAAAGCAAAAGTGAGTCTTTTTGGATAGCCTCTCAAGCATTTTATCAATAAAGGGCAAAGGTTAATGATCTTTCTTAGTAACTTTATTAATCTTCATAAAATCAATGCACATTCTATACCCAACCACTACTCTCTGGGGTATAAGCTCATTATCCTCATTAGGCACAATAGTAATTCCCCCTTTCTTGGGAACACAATGAACAGGGCTAACCCATTGACTATCAACAATAGGATAAATAATACCACCATCAAGGAGTTTTAATACCTCATTTCTTACCACTTCCTTCATTTTAGGATTTAGACGGCGCTGGTGCTCAACAACTGGTTTTGCATCAGGCTCAATATTAATAGCATGCTAACATATAGTGGGAGAAATTCCTTTTAAATCATCAAGAGTATAACCCATAGCTCCTCGGTGCTTCTTCAATACCTCCAATAGCCTTTCTTCTTCCTTCCCTGAAAGTTTAGAACTAATAATAACATGATATATCTTATTATCATCAAGATAAACATATTTAAGATCATTAGGTAAAGGTTTTATTTTGAAAACAGGATCCCCTTTGGGTGGTAGTGTGGTACCCAAATCTTCCACAGGTAAATTATGCTTAAGTAACTTAGGCTGATGAAGGAAAACCTCATCAATCTCATTTCTTTCCTTCATAAAGGCATCACTTTCATGATATTCCATGAACTACTGCAAAGCTTTGTTAGGATCAAGAGAAATAGCAGACAATTGTTCAACCTTGAAATCCACATCAGATAATTCATTTTCATAAGGGGTTTTGGAAAATTTGGAAAAATTAAACGCATAAGATTCTCCAACAAACTTAGTCAAAACTTTTTTCCTTCCTACAATCTATGATAGCCCCACAAGTATTAAGGAAGGGTCTACCAAAGATGATAGGATAGGTTTTACTAGCTTCTTTACCAAGTACTAGAAAATCAGCAGGATATTTAATCTTACCACAAAGTACCTCCACATCTCTTACAATACCAATGGGGCAAACTTGCTCTCTATTGGCAAGGTGAATAACCACATCAATGTCTTCAAGCTCACAAGGACCAATCTCATGCATAATTTCCCTGTAAAGCTCATAAGGAATAGCACTAGAACTAGCACTAATATCACATAAACCATAGTAGCAATGATCACCAATTTTAACAGAGAGCACAAGAACACTAGCTTTTCTAGCCTTACTAGGATGAGATATAATATTATAAGCATCCTCACAGAAGAAAATATACTCATCCTCTATATTTCTAGTGACAAGATATTTCACAATAGCTACCACAGGCTCGATATCAATAAGCTCATTGGAACCTACGGCTTTCTTTGCGCTTTTACTAACCACATTAGCCTAAAGAGATTGCTCCCTCACCTTCGAGGGAAAAGGGATCTTCTCAACATAAGGTTTAGGCAAAATAGGATCAACAGTACAAACCTCTATACTGGCAGGAACGTGGGTAACAATGTCTTTATAAGGAGCATGGTACTTGTCCCACTCTTTCTTGGGAATCTCAATATAAGAGGCAAAAGCATTCAAATATTCCGCAAGAACTTGAGGATCAAGGCCAAACTTATTATTAAAATCACGGAAGTTATTAGTTCCCATAAAAGATTATGCACTCATAATCATAGTTTATACCTGACTTTCTTCCTTTCTCATTCTCCCAAGCCTCGGTATTATCTTGAATACAGTCTAAAAGATCCCATTTAGCTTCTTCCTTCATACTTGTGAACGATCCAGCGCACGAAGCATCTAATAAACCTTTATCATGAAGAGAAAGCCTAGCATAAAAGTTATTGAGAATAATGTTGTTAGGGAGTTCATGAATAGGACATTTAAGCATTAACAGCTTCAATCTCCCCCAAGCTTGAGCTGTACTTTCTCCATCAAGAGGCCAAAAGTTATATATAAGACTTCTATCCTTTTGGATTTCACTGGGAGGGTAAAATTTAGAGTAAAAGAGAGATGTCATCTCCTCCCATTCCATGGATTGTCCATTCTTTAGCAACTTATACCATGCCTCATCTATCCCTTTCAAAGACATGGAGAGTAACTTCTTCTTTACCTGTTCAGTTGTGATACCTGCACACTTAAACAACCCGCATAATTCATGGATATAAAGCAAGTGATCACCAGGATGGACAGTTCCATCCCCAAAATAATAATTATCCATGACACGATTAACAATACTCGTAGGTATCTTAAAAGGATCTATCTCAATAGGTGGTGGTTCATCTACTACCCTTTATGTGGTAGTATTTTTCCCAAACAGAAAACCAAGTGGCTTATTCATATTGGAAACAAAGTAACTGGCAGTAACAAAAGCAATACTCATAGTGAAAGTTTCCCTTGACAGTTCCACTCTTCAATAGCGCTTCACTCCCCGGCAACGGCGCCAGAAAATATTCTTGATGACCCAAAAGTATAGGGGGTGTATCGTAGTACTTTTTATAAATAGGAGTGTCGATCCCAACGAGGAGCAGAAGGTGCTGAATAGTGGTATGGAGCAGGAAATCCCTGTGAATACTTAACAAACGGATTTTTAGTGGTTTTCTGACAAGGCAACAAAGCAAAGAGCAAGTAACAAAGAAAGTAAACAAACGGAGCAAGTGTCCCAATCCTTTCTTAGAAAAGGACAAGCCGGTGGAAATACTTATAAGGACTAAACGTTCTCGAGGACACATGGGAATTCTGTCAAGTGCTTTCGATGCAAATAGCTGAGTACTCTTCTTTGGTGTTCGTAAATGTTGTGTGGGTGAACCTGTGATAACATACTGTCCTTCCTAGGACTAATACATACTTGTGATTAAACCCCCTGCAAACATCTGTAACTACAGGAAAGTAATTAAGATTTAAATCTAACCACAGCCTTAAACTCTAAGATCCTACACTCCCTTGTGCAAAGGTGTCCTAACAGGGGTTCAGGTTTCTGTCACTCCGGCAACCCCACGATTAGTAGCCAAATACACAATGCATGCCCCTAGGCCCATAAATGGTGGAGTGTCATGTAGTCGACGTTCACATGACACCACTAGAAGAATAGCACCACAACTTAAATACTAAACCATTGAATAATAACTCATCACAAATTCACTACTAACAACATGACTTCTCCCATGTCCTCAAGAACACAACGAACTACTCACAAGACATCATATGGATCAAGATCAATGATGATATGGTAATGGATAACAATCTGAACATAAACAATAATCCAATGGTTCCACTCACAAGCATCAACTACAATAGTAATTAACACCGGGAAAGTTTCTCCTAATGAACTAAGTAATATCCAATACAATTGTTATAGCGGGACGGAGTGGTGATGATGGTGTTGGTGGAGATGATGGTGTGGATGATGATGGTGGTGATCCCGATGAAGCCTAGCTTGATGATGGTGTTGATGGCAACGGTCTCCCCTCTCCGGGAAGGAATTCCCCTGGCAGAAATCTGTCTGCCGGAGAGATCTTTCTCTCTTGGTGTTTTCCGCCCCCAGAGGCGGCGGAAATTTATCTGTGGTTGCTCTCCGTGTATTCGGGTTCCGAAGGGAAGTTATAGGCGAAGGGGGAGAGTCGGGATCCGGGCAGGTGGGCCAGACCCACCCCAGATGCGGCCTCAGGTAGGCCCGCGCCTAGAGTGTGTGTGGCCCCCCTGTAGCCCCCTTCGTTCCCCCTTCTGGCTTCCTTCGTCTTCTGGTGAAATAATATGTTTCCATATTTTTCTGGTATTCTTCTGATCTTCGTGAAATTGCACCGAAACGCCTTATTTTCCATCAGAATCCAGACTCCGGCAGTCCATCCTCCAAGAATCATCGAACATGGATAAACAGATGAAAAGCCATAAGTAATACCTCATAATAAGACAAATATCAATGAACAGAGGTAAATTATGATAAAGAATGGTGATGCAAATTGGGCGTATCAGTAAGAGGCTAGTAACGAACTCTATTTGTTTTCATTTTTGTACATATACTCATCATTGTGAGCACACTTAGCCTGTTTGTGTAAGGTGTATGTCATTATGGATGCTTAGTAGTTCTTGCTTGCTTGTGATTAGCTCCAGCTTGCTGATAGTTTGTAGCATGTCATATGAATGTTTGCTTGCATTGTTTTATTCATACTTTGGTATGATATTGTGGTATCCTCCTCTGACTGTTCATGTGAATCGACTTGGCATATGCTCATGCATGCATATGACTAAACAATAATCAGTAAGCCTCGATGATTTATTTTGCCTTAGAGTTCTTGTATCACTTTCATGCCATAATTAGTTCTGTTTTGTTGCAAGCATGATTATGACAGTTATTGCTCTCTCGTTTGTCGCTCCCTTTATATTGCTAGCCTTCACTTGCATTGAGTAAGCTCTACCTGTGTTTCCAATCCCCCAAAACCAATATTGCCAAAAGTGTCCACCATACCTACCTATTAGCATCATTTGCTATTTCAGTGCATATTCAATATGCCTTGTTTTCTTCCAAATAAAATGTTTGTCTATTTTGAGAAATTTAGTTAGTAAAGCTCTCACGAACTTGATGGCACACTTTATTCTGTGCACTTAATATCGAACCATTGTGACCTGTCCATGAAAGTTATATGCTTGCAAATTATATGCTGGGAGTCAGCAAAACCTTGCTGTCACGGGGAACGCTTTCGACACTTTTTGGATATCCCATCCAGTTGATACCTTGCTATTTTGTTTGCGGATGTCAACGATGTGAAATAAAAGGGGAGCTTATGAGTTCATGGATTCTATACATTATGTTAGAGAAACGCCTGGGTCGCTAGCCTAAGCCATGCCTAATCATGGTTGAAACTTGCAGCATCACCATAATGAGCATTTATGAAGCATCCTCAATTAAAAGCTATACACATAGTAAATAAAAATATCACTGAGATGCTCATTGTCTGCTTGACTTGTCATTTTGATCACGGGATAGATCCTGTATCATGTGCAAGGGGTACCCGTTGGCGGTTCTCTATGATATGCATGTATTTACAATGATAAGAACTTACAGGTAACTAAAGTTGAGTAGCATGCGGAGCAGCCGTCGTACTCAAGGTACTTGGGATTTACAGTTTATGGTCTGTCAAGCATATGATTCAGAGTGGACCTCACTTTCACCTTAACCATATGAAGATGCCTATGATAGGAGCAATGAGAGCTCAAAGATAATGATAACCTTCCTTTCAGCATTGGGAATCCTTTCACACCTTTCAAAACCGTTTTCACCACCTTGTTGAGTCACCACTTATTCTATGAGCACCTTCTTGAGAGCATAGTTGTCATTCTTGTGTTTGTTCCAAAACTTGGTTAATTATATCATGACTTTGATGCTTGTATCTCTGATATCTTTATCTCTAGTCTTCACTTGAACTCCAGAGGTGCCTTGACATTTATATTGTGCTCTTCAAACAAAGGCAAGTGAGATACCACTCTATCATACCATACTATGAGCATTGCAATGTTGCTTATGTTTATGTTTCTTGCTACTTATTATTATTGAGTTGGTTTCTCTTCATAACTTGCAATGACTATTGAGTAGACTTAACTGCATACTTCTTATTATGAATTGTCTAAGCATCTACTCCTGTGCTGAGAATATTTACATCATATGAAGCAAATGTGTTCGTGAAAGTTCTTTTAACGCACTCAGTTTTCAACTGAATTTCTTGAGGACAAGAAATAAGCTAAGCTTGGGGGGAGTTGATACGTCCAAAACGTATCTACTTTCTCGAACACTTTCCTATTGTTTCTCCTCTAAATTTGTGTGATTTGGATACAACTAACACGGACTGACGCTGTTTTCAACAGAATTACCTTGGTGTCTAGTTTTTGTGCAGAAAATCAACTATCAGGAAAAAATCCCGGAAAATATGCCAAAAATTATATTTCACCAAAAGATCCACGGAGCCAGAAGATGATACGGAGAAGGGGCCTGGGGGGCCCACACCCCTACCAGGCGCGGGCCCACCACTGGTCGTGCCTAGGGGGTGCAGCCACCCCAGGCACCCCCTCTGCCTCCCTCTGCGCCTATAAGTTGCCTTTCGACCTAAAAATCGAGGGGGGTTCGATAGTTTTCTAGAAAGAGTTCCGCTACGCTGCCGCCACCAGAAACCAAGATTTGGATCCAGAAACTCCGTTCTGGCACCCTGTCGGGACAGGGAATTTGGAGAGGATCATCGCCATCGTCATCACCAACGCATCTCCATCAACCATCAATGTTTCCTTCATCCATGAATGAGTAATCCCCCACTGTAGGCTTGGGTATGGTAGGGATTGGATGAGTTCTATCATGTAATCGAATATGATTGTTAGGGCATAGTGCCTAGTATCTCTATTAGTGCTATTTGACTTTGTTGCAACTTGTTGTGCTTAATGCTTGTCACTAGGGCCCGAGTGCCATGATCTCAGATCTGAACTTATTATTGAATCATTATGATAGTATTGTTTGTGATCTTATCTGCAAGTTGTGTACACATATCATTGTTCGGATCCAAAGGCCCCAAAGTGATAATAATTGGGACAACCGGAGGGGATGGCTGTGGTGTGAGGATCACATGTGTTCATGGAGTGTTAATGCTTTGCTCCGGTGCTCTATTAAAAGGAGCACCTTAATTGCCAGTAGTTCCCTAGAGGCCCCGCTGCCACGGGCTGGCTGGACAGAAGATGTTGTGCAAGTTCTCATTGCGAGCACGTATGACTATATTTGGAGCACATGCCTAGGATTGTTTAGTACTTGGATGCTTGTTATTATTTATTTGCAATGCCCTAGATCTTGAAGTTACATGTTTAGACTCGTACATGCAACGCATGTCCATACATCCCTATGCCTACCGCACTTGAATCCCACTGTTACCATTACTATTGCTCCTGTTTCACTGTTGCTGTTGCTTTGTTGTTGCTGTTACAAACTATTGCTACTGATAAACTTCTGTGAGCAAGAACTATTTCCAGGTGCAGCTGAACTGATAACTCAGTTGTAAAGGCTTGCAAGTATTCTTTGGCTCCCCTTGTGTCGAATCAATAAATTGGGTAATACTACCCGCGAAGACTATTGTGATCCCCTACACTTGTGGGTCATCAGAGTCCTTTTGCTTAAACATAAAAGGCTTTTCAATATGATAGCTTTCAAAGTAATATTCATTTAGATAAGAGTTTTGTGCAAAACAAAGAAGATAAGAAACATGATTGAATAAATCATGATATGAATGATTGAATCACAAAAACTCAAATGCTTGCTGGAGATAGAAAGGAATAGGTTTACTGACTCAACTATGAAGTAAAAGAAAAGCCCTTCGAAGAGGGAAGCAGGGATTTAAAGTTTCATAAAGAGCTTCCAAAAGATTATGGTACTTACTAGCTTTGAGCTCTCATTGCCCCTATCATAACCATCTTGAGGTGATTAAGGTTAAAGTGAACAAATATGGAGTATATGCTTGACGAAGTATAAGTTGGCAATCTCATGTTCCTTGAGTACGAGGGTCGTTCCTCATGCTACTCAACTTTAGTTACCGGTAAGTTCTTGTCATCGTAAATATATGTGTATCATAGAGAACCGCCAACTGGGTACCCCTTGCCCCATGACACATGAGCTATCCCATATCAAAATGACAAGGAAACAGATAGTGAGCATCTCACCAATACTTTATTTACCATGAGAATGGTGTATATAATTTTTTACTCTCTCTCTCTTTTATGTATATATTTTTCTGAAGATGCTTCATAGATTGCTCACTATGGTGATGCTGCAAGTTTCCACCATGATTAGGCATGGCTTAGGATAGCGGCCCAGGCGTTTCTCTAACACATATACATAACTCCATACACTTCCAAGGTCCCCTTTTATTTCACACCGCCGACATCCGCAAACAAAAGAGCATGATATCAACTGGGTAGATATTTATAGGTGTTGAAAGTGTTCCTCGTGATAGCACGGTTCTGCTAATTCCCAACTTATAAGTGCAAGAATATACAACTTAGATGACACAATGGTTCAAGTTTATTAAGGGCAGGAAAATAAGGTGTGCCATCAAGTTCGTGAGAGATTTAATAACTAGTTTTCACATAACAAAAGAATTTTTAATTTGAAAGGTAGATGAAACTCGAGAATTTACTTGTAGTAGAAATAATGCTAATAGGTAGATATGGTGGATACAAATGGCATAGGTTTAAGTTCAAGGATTGGATGCATGAGAAGCATTCCCTCTCAGTACATGTTTTTGGCTAGCAAGGCTGGGTAGCAAGCATAAGAGTTGAAGGAAACAAGCAAACATACAAGTGATAGAAACAAACATGTAATCTTCCTTGAAAACACAAAAGATATTAACTAAAGAATACTAAACTTATGAGCGAATCAAGAAAGAAACAAAAATAATTAAAATACATGTAAGTGCTTTTCTCTTTTCCTTCCAAATCTCAAAAAGTGTTGCTACTGACTAGAGCTCGGCTTGCCAAAACCAATTTAGATTTACTTGATGCTCCCAAAGTGATACCAATACTGATCAACAAGATCAATCATATAATAGATATTGCAAACTAAAAGAAGATGTGCAAAGAGTAAATGATGAAACTTCTCATTAATATTCCATAAAGGCACTCACACCAAGGGATACATAGATAACCAACTAGAGGAGAGATACTTCCACAATGCAAACCATCCTATATGATAACTTCTCTAAACATGATATGACTCTACTCAAAAGGTAAAAAGATGAAAGATAATGATGTAATACCGCGGCACTCCCTCAAGTCTGGAGCAAACCAAGGGGAGGCCAAAACCTGATGATGAATTACTACTTTGGTGGTGGTGGTGTTCCCTTGTTCAGGGTGAGGAAACCCTCCAACATATTACAAAGCCTGTTATTCTCCTCCTCCTTTCTCCATCGGGCTCGGTACTTATCACAAAACTCATCGGTGGCTCAAAGAGATTCCTCTGCCTCAGGGCAGGAATTGAAGTCTGGAACGGAGGTCATCATCTCCTGCATATTATGAGAAAAAGCACGTCCAGTGTTAACTGCCCCTACAAAAGTAGGTTTTCTTGCCCATGATCCCGCGGCAGCTTATCCCTTCATGCCTACTAACATATTCTTTACTTCCTCCTTGACGCTCCAATCCATGTCTTCGTGCCTAGCTGCGATCGTTTCTTCTTCCACCCATCCAATGAAAGTCCCTTGGTCAAGATCGCGGTGGAGCTCGCTGATACGTCGAAAACGTATCTATAATTTTTTATGTTCCATGCTTGTTTAGTATCAACTTTTCTTTGCTTTGTCTACACTTTGAGGTATTTTATATGTTTTCCGGATCTAACCTATTAACAAGATGCCATAGTGCCAGTTGCCTGTTTTCTGCTATTTTTGGTTCCAGAAAAGACAGAAAAGAAATTCTTGGAATTGGAAGGGAAAAAATTCAAAGTCAATATTTTACCGAGGAGAACACGGAGCCAGAAGACGAGACGGAGGAGGGACACGAGGGGCCCACATCCCCTGGCTGCGCGGGCCATCCCAGGCCATGCCTAGGGTGGGTGTGGCCACCTCGGGCACCCCCTCGGTCTCCCCTTTGCCTATAAGAAGCCCCCGATACCTAAACCCTAAGTGCCTGATCACATCTCCATGAAACAGTCCGTAGCCTCCGCCGCCACCATCGTCCCTAGATCGGGGGGGTCTGAAGCTCTTCCCGGCACCCTGACGGAGGGGAGAGATCATCCCGGAGGCCTTCTTCATCACCATGACAGCCTCCAGTATGATGCGTGAGTAGTTCCACCTTGGACTATGGGTCCATACAGTAGCTAGATGGTTGTTTCTCCTCCTTTGTGCTATCATGTTTAGATCTTGTGAGCTTCGTTCATGATCAAGATCATCTATTTGTAAACATACGTGTTGTGTTTGCGGGGATCTGATGGATATTGAGATTACTATGTCAGATTGATTAATGATTCTATCTTGTCTTTATGATTGTTGATTCTATCATGTCTGTGTTGTTTGAGATCTTGCATGCTCTATGTTTCTAATAACTATCTTGGCCAAGTAGATGCTGGTGACTCCAAGAGGGGGTATTTATGCTCGATAGTGGTTTCATGCCTCTATTGAATCTGGGGAAGTGACAGAAATCTCTAAGGTTGTATATGTGTTGTTGCTACTAGGGAGAAAACAACGATGTTTTGTTCATGGAACAATTGTATTGTTTACTTTACACACATTGCTTAAAGCAGTTATACTTTGCTTTACACACAATTGTATTGTTTACTTTACACACATTGCTTAAAACAACGATAGTTTGTATGGTGCAGGATTCTCAGTTGTTAGCAACAACTTGGGAGTTGTTTCCTTCCTCCAACTGGTTCGACAACCCTGGTTTCATACTGAGGTAAGACTTACAGTTGTGCTTATCATACCTTCCTCTTGGGGTTTCCCAACGAAGCTCTAAAGTGATCTGAGCCGCATCAAGATGTTTTCTGGCGCCGTTGTCGGGGAGTAAGGACAGCTTCACAAGGGGAGTCCTTTACAACCTTTCTCTTTACTTTGTTTTTGTTTTTCTTAGTTTCTTTTTCTTTGTTTGGATTGGTTCTTTTATAAAAAATTACAAAAAAAAGTTAGTTTCCTTTGTTTTGATTTTTCTTATAAAAACACAAAAAAATTACTTCTTCCTCTAGTTGTCACCTTGTTGTTTCTCACCATGTTGATCCCTAAGTTCACCCTGAAAGACCTTTCAATAGGTAGTGGCTCTATAATTGGGAAAAAAATATTGAAGAATTCTTTAATCATATTAGCAAACATGAGGATATTGAGGATAGATCCTTAGCAGAACTTGCTCCTAATTACGAAATTGCTGCAGCTTCTTTAGTTCATATGTTGGAGGCCAGGTTTGTTAACCTTAACCCCATGATGCAAATAATGTTTCTCAAACTTAAAGAAATTGAGGATACTAAAAGGATAGATTTTATTCTAGAAATTTTGCTAAAGGAGTTCAATGATGTTGCTAAGGAAGCTAAAAAGATCTTTGATCGTTTTAATATGCTAGGCTCATGTGTAGATGTTATGGGTACATTAGAAAAGTTGGATAAAAAACCCATGGAGAGGAAATTGAAATACCCATACCTTTTAAACTTGTAGGAATGCATGAAGCCTTAGAAAATAATTTTGATTGGTTCCTGAAAATCCGTTTGATGAAAGTAGTGAACCCAAGAGAGTTGAGAAAGGATTCTCTAGAACACATTTGGATGATATACCTTTCTTGGTTGAAGAAATTTTGAGTATTGATGTTAATGCTTCTTCATTTGAAAATACTTGATTCTTGCTTCTTGTGCCTAACTTAAAGGCGTTAAAGAAAAGTACTTATTAAAATATAACCCAATAGTTTAATTGAGTCTTGTAAGTTATTACTTCTGTAATAAACTCTCCTTATCCTTTTTATTTGATTTTTGTGCCAAGAATAACCTCTAATGAGAATGAAATAACAATTGGGGAAGTTGTTGTCAAAAAACAGATTTTTGTGCTTCACTATAAAAATTCGTGCAAAATATTTGTATGTCAGATTGAGCTGTAATTTTCTGCATAAATCCCCCAGGTTGTTATCTAACTTTAATTAGTTCAACACTTTTTGATTTGAGCAACAGAAGGTCTTCGAAAAAATTGGTTTCTACCTTCTGGTCTGTTTTGACAGATTTCTGCCATTATATGCATTTGCCTCTTTATTGATTTCCTTTTGGGTTCTCTTTGGTAAATTGAGCTTTTTGAGGGAATTCCTATAGTAGCTTGTGTTCTTAATGAAATTTTTTCTGTTTTGAAACAAACCCAAAGGTCTATTACTTTTGAATGCACTAATGTTGCTAATGAAGATTGTGTGAAGTTTTGTATGAAGGAAATTTCCAAGTGTAGGGGAAGAATGATGTAATGAGATGAAGAATGGACAAAAGCTCAAGCTTGGGGATGCCACCCCGTGTCACCCCAAGAAATATTCAAGAGGTACAAGCGTCAAAGCTTGGGGATGCCCAAGGCATCCCCTTCTTCATCAATAAAAATCTCAGGTCTCTTTCTAGACACTTCGTTTTTATTGTTTCATGCACAGTTGTGTTGTTCTTGGAGCATTTTAGTTTTAATTTGTTTAGTTTTCTTGAATAAAGTATTTGGACCCCCGCTTTCGCTGTGATGTTTCAAATAAGTTGATTGGTGTTGGAAAAGAGTAGAAAGTTTCATGCTTATAGTGGTACAAAAGTGAGCTTGCTTTGACTGTGGCTTAGACTTTATCATGTCATGCTAATGTTGTTTTGACCCTATGATTAGTGATTATTGTTGTAGCATGACTTGTTCCAAACAATTAAGATTGCTTAATGTGCCTTGAAAGAATCATGCGTTGTTCTAGCATACAAAAGCATAGTATTGTGGTATTCTCCTTTGATGCTTTGTTTGGGTTGACTTGGCACATGCTCACACCATGATATGACTATGAACCAGTCACCTTAGCCTCTATAATCATTTATTTTTTGACTTGTGATACCACTTTATGCTTTAGTTGATAATGTTTTGTTGCTCTACATGATTATTATTGCTCTCTTAGTTGGTCGCTCCCAGTATTTTGCTAGCCTACACTTGTATTGAGTAAGCTCTACTCATGCATCTAACTCCCAAGAAACCAAGTTATTACAAAGTGTCCACTATAAATTCCTATGCATGGTTTGTTACACCATTCTAAGTTTATTCTTGTTTTATCTACCTTCCAATTAAAAAGTCACTTTGTTATGTGAAATAATAGTGATTAAAGGTCTCACAAACTTGATGGCACACTTTATATTTTCTTGCCCCTAATAAACTTGAACCATTGTGTCATCTATGTTGTATATGCTTGCACTTATAAGTTCGGAATTAGCAGAACTGTGCTGTCATGGGGAACACTTTCAAAACTTGTAAATATCTACCCGGTTGATATCATGCTCTTTTGTTTATGGATGTCGTCGGTGTGAAATAAAAGGGGAGCTTGTAAGTCCATGCAGTTATGTATGTGTGTTAGAGAAACGCCTGGGCCGCTAGCCTAAGTCATGCCTACTCATGGTAGAAACTTGCAGCATAACCATAGTGAGCAATGTATGAAGCTTTCTTCTTATAAAAAAAGAGAGATACAGAAAAAGAGGAAAGAAGAGAAAAATCACCATTTTCCCATGGTAAATAAGAAGATTGCTGAGATGCTCATTGTTTGTTGCCTTGACATTTTGATATGGGATAGCTCCTGTGTCATGGGGCAAGGGGTACCCCGTTGGCGGTTCTCTATGATACACATGTACTTACTATGACAAAAACTTACCGGTAACTAAAGTTGAGTAGCATGAGGAGCGTCCCTCGTACTTAAGGGACATCAGATTGCCAACTTATACTTTGTCAAGCATATACTCCATATTTTGTTCACTTTAACCTTAATAACTTCAAGATTCTTATGATAGGGGCAATGCGAGCTGAAAGCTAACAAGTACCATAATTTTTGGAAGCTCTTTATGAAACTTGAAATCCCTTCTTCCCTTTGAAAGGCCTTTCTTCTACTTTTATATTGAGTCTCCACCTTCTATCCTTAAGCACCAATTAAGAGAGCATAGTTGTCATTCTTAGTTCTATGTGCATTGTCCCAAAACTTATTGATTGATTCATAATGTTGATATTGCTTATTCTTGAACTATTTGTATATAGTCACCCTTATGAACTTTGAAGGTGTCCTATGCATTTATGTTTTGCTACTCCATGAGGGACAAGCTAAATGCCACTATGCTATGCTTTCTATATGTGAAACAAACAAACATCTTTCAATGCATTGTTATTCATGATCTTTGTTTGTATACTTCCATGTTGCAGCATAGTTACTATGTCTTATTGTTAGAACTTCATCTTTCATGCTCATGTTTAGAGTACTTTGATCCCAGCATTCAATGCTTGCAAATAGTTTGATCATGATTGTGATGGTGCATGTCACCTCAAAAGTTATTCTTTTTATCACTTACCTACTCGAGGACGAGCAGGAGTTAAGCTTGGGGATGCTTGATACGTCGAAAATGTATCTATAATTTTTGATGTTCCATGCTTGTTTAGTATCAACTTTGCTTTGCTTTGTCTACACTTTGAGGTATTTTTATACGTTTTCTGGAACTAACCTATTAACAAGATGCGACAGTGCCATTTGCATGTTTTCTGTTGTTTTTGGTTCCAGAAAAGCCAGAAAAGAAATATTCTCGGAATTGGACGGGATAAAAGCCAAATTCAATATTTCAACGAGAAGAACGCGGATCCAGAAGACGAGACGGAGGAGGGCCACGAGGGGCCCACACACAATGGCCACGCAGGCCAGCCCATGGCGCGCCTGGGGTGGGTGTGGCCACCTCGGGCACCCCCTCGGTCTCCCCTTTCGCATATAAGAAGCCCCCAATACCTAAACCCTAAGTACCCGATCACATATCCACGAAACAATCCGTAGCCACCACCACCATCGTCCCTAGATCAGGGGGATCTGAAGCTCTTCCCGGCACCCTGCCGGAGGGGAGAGATCATCCCAGAGGCTTTCTTCATCACCATGCCTGCCTCCGGTATGATGCGTGAGTAGTTCCACCTTGGACTATGGGTCCATACAATAGCTAGATGGTTGTTTCCCCTCCTTTTTGCTATCATGTTTAGATCTTGTGAGCTCCGTTCATGATCAAGATCATCTATTTGTAATCATACATGTTGTGTTTGCGGGGATCCAATGGATATTGAGATTACTGTGTCAGATTGATTAATGATTCTATCTTGTCTTTATGATTGTTGATTCTACCATGTCTGTGTTGTTTGAGATCTTGCATTCTCTCCATTTCTAGTAACTATCTTGGCCAAGTAGATGCTAGTGACTCCAAGAGGGAGTATTTATGCTCGATAGTGGTTTCATGCCTCTATTGAATCTGGGGAAGTGACAGAAATCTCTAAGGTTATAGATGTGTTGTTTCTACTTGGGAGAAAACAATGATCTTTTGTTCATGGAACAATTGTATTGTTTACTTTACACACATTGCTTAAAGCAGTTATCCATTGCTTGCAACTTAATACTGGAGGGGGTTCGGATGATAACCTGAAGGTGGATTACTATTCATAGATGAAGTTGGATGGCAGTCTATGTATATTGTTGTAATGCCCAATCAAATCTCATATGATCATGAATGTCAAGTATTGCATTATTATGCCTTGATCTATCCTGTCAATTGCCCCGTTGTAATTTGTTTACCCAGCATGTTATGTTATCTATCTTAAGAAGAACACCTCTAGTGAACCGTGGACCCCGGTTCAATCTTTACCATTGATACATCCTCCACCGTTACTGTTTACTTTCTGCAAGCATTCATTATGTTCCACACCATACATTTAATCCTTTTTTTCAGCAAACCGGTGAGATTGACAACCTCACTGTTCGTTGGGGCAAAGTCTTGAGTTTGTGTTGTGCAGGATTCTCAGTTGTTAGCAACAACTTGGGAGTTGTTTCCTTCCTCCTACTGGTTGGATAACCTTGGTTTCATACTGAGGTAAGACTTACTGTTGTGCTCATCATACCTTCCTCTCGGGGTTTCCCAACGAAGATCTACAGTGATCTGAGCCACATCACTTGCGCCGGCGTTGCATCTCATAGTCCTCCGAGAGCGATCCCTGGAACGACATCTGAACGGAACAGATCAAAACGAAAACACGACGAGAACACGATATATGGACCTGACGGGATCTAGGGGTTTATATATTACAAATTTTTACAACATAAGGAAGGTACTGGGCGAAAACGGGATGGAGACGGGCTCCGAGGTGGTCACACCCCCTGGTGGCGTGGCCAGGGGGCCCGCGCCTAGGGGGTGTGGTCCACCCGGGCTCCGTTTCCTCCCCTGTTTTGACTCATTACCTTCCGTATAGAATAAAAACTAGAAAAATATATAACGAAAAGTTTTTCGCTGACCTTTAATTTCCAGCACTTTTACCTATTCGAAAGTGGACTTTGCAGATTCCTTCTCTCCAACACTTGAGAGTTCCTTTCATACAAAGCTTCATACAATCTTCATTAGCAACATTAGTTTATGCAAAGACAATAGACCTTTGGGTTCAAATTTCAACTGAAACTGATCAAAAAAAAAGCTACTCTAGCAACTCCTTTCAAAAACCCAAAAAGAATCTATAGAAATCGATTTAAGAGGCAAATGCAAATAATGGCAGAAATCAGTCAAAACAGACCAACAGGTAAATATTGATTTTTTTTCAAAATCTTCTGTTGCTCAAATCAAAAGGTTCAAGACTAACGAAAGTTGGATAACAACTTGGGGCACAACCACAGAAAATTACAGCTTAATCCGACGTACTGGGATTTTTCATGAATTTTTACAGTGAAGGACCAAAAATCTGTTCCTAGACAGCAACTTCCCACAACTCACTTACTTCTCAAAAGAGGTTAATCTTGACACAAAACCAAACAAAAATGAAGATAAGGAGCGGTTATTATAGAGGTAATAACTTCCAAGACTCAAAGAAACAAAGACCGAAAGTAAACTGAAATGGGTTGTCTCCCAAAAGCTCTTTCTTTATAGCCATTAAGATGGGCATGATAATTTCAACGATGTTCTCATAGGAGATATGAATTTGAAACAAAATAGAGCATCAAGAAGCAAATATCTAACACATTTGAGTCTAACCCACTTCCTATGCAAGGGAGTTTTGCAAGAAAACAAATTATTGAAATAAAAGGCTACTAGCATAGGAAGACAAAACAACTGTAACTTCAAAGCTTTCAACATAAAGCGGGGAAACTTAATATTATTGAGATGCATAAAAAAAAATTCCCCCTCTCATATTAACTTTCAGTAGCACTTTGAATAAAGTTAACAAATAATTGTCACAAGAAAAATTCTTATCATCAGAATGAGCATACTTAAAATCATCAAAAAGAGGTCTAAGGTCATAAACTGGATCAATAGAAGCAAATTATTCAACTTTAAAATCCTCATTAGGCAAATCATTTTCATAAGGAGCTTTAGAAAATTTGGAAAAATTAAACTCATAATATTCTCCATCAAACTTAGTTAAAATTTTCTCCTTACAATCTATAATAGACCCACAAGTGTTCAGAAAAGGTCTACCAAAAATGATAGGACAAGTTTTACTAGCTTCCTTACCAAGCACTAGAAAATCAGCAGGGTATTTAATCTTACCACAAAGAACTTCCACATCTCTTACAATACAAATGGGACAGACGGTCTCTCTATTGGCAAGGTGAATAACCACATCAATGTCCTCAAGTTCACAAGGACCAATTTCATGCATATTTTCTCTGTAAGCTCATAAAGAATAGCACTAGAACTTGCACCAATATCACATAAAACATAATAGCAATGATCACCAATTCTAACAGAAAGCACAGGAACACTAGCTTTCCTAGTTTTACTAGGATGTGAAACAATATTAGAAGCATCTTCACAAAAGATAATGTGCCCATCTTCTACATTTTTAGTGACAAGGTCTTTCACAATGGCCACTATAGGTTCAATATTTATTTGTTCATTAGGTTCTAGAGCTTTATTTGTACTTTTGCTAACCACATTAGCTATAATAGAATGTTCCTTTACCTTAGCAGGAAAAGGGATTTTCTCAATATAGGGTTCAGGCAAATTATGATCAACAGTACAAACTTCAGTGTTTCTAGCAAGAGCATGATCAATAGTATATTTATAAGGTGCATGGTACTTGTTCCACTTCTTTTTAGGAATTTCAATATAAGAGGCAAAGGCCTTAAAACATTTGGCAATACTTTGAGAATCAAGACCATACTCAGTACTAATATCATGAAAGTCATCAGTTCCCATAAAATATTTAATGCATTCTAATCATAATTTATACCTGACTTTCTTCCTTTGTCATTTTCACATGCTTCAGTATTTTCTTGAATACGGTCTAGAAGGTCCCATTTAGCTTCTTCTTTCATACGTGTGAATGATCCAGCACAAGAAGCATCTAACAAATCTTTATCATGAAGATAAAGCCTTGCATAGAAATTATTAATAATAACATTATTAGGGAGTTCATGAATAGGACATTTAAGCATTAGTAACTTCAATCTCCCCCAAGCTTGGGATGTACTCTCTCCATCACGAGGCCAAAAGTTATATATTTGATTCCTATCCTTATGAATCTCACTAGGAGGATAGAATTTAGAATAAGAGGTACAATTTCCTCCCATTCCATAGATTGTCCATTCTTCAGCAGCTTATACCATTCTTCAGCTCTTCCTTTCAATGATATAGAGAGTAACTTTTTCTTAACTTGTTCCATTGTGATACCTGCACACTTAAACAACCCTCATAATTCATGGATAAAAAGCAAGTGATCAGCAGGATGGATAGTTGCATCCTCAAAATAATAGTTATCCATAACACGATCAACAATTCTTGTGGGTATCTTAAAAGGATCTATCTTAGCAGGTGGTCATTCATCTACTACCCTAGCAGTGGTAGTAGCTTTCCCAAATAGGAAATCAAGTGGATTATCCATATTGGAAACAAAGTAAAAAACATAAATAAAAATCAATACTCGCAGAAAAAGTTTCCTTTACCAGTTTCACTCTTCAATAGCGCTTCACTCCTCGGTAACGGCAACAGAAAATAGTATTGATGACCCACAAGTATATGGGGTGTATCATAGTACTTCCGATAAATAGGAATGTCCATCCCAACGAGGAGAAAAAGGTGTTGACTAGTGGTTTGGAGCAGGAATTCTCTGTAAAATACTTAGCAAACGGATTTTTAGGGGTTTGTGATAATGCAAGGAAATAAGGTGCAAGTAGATAAAGATAAAAAATAATTGCAGCAAGTGGCCTAATCCTTTCTTAGCAAGTGGCCTAATCGCTTCATCTAGTTGATTAATCTTCTTTGGTTTGATAAGTGTTGTGTGGGTGAACCTATGCTAATGTACCAACCTTACTTGGAATAATACATACTTGTGATTAAACCCCTTGCAAGCATCCGCAACTACAAGAAAGTAATTAAGATAAAACCTAACCACATCATTAAACTCTGAGATCCTACACTTCCTTGTGCAAAGGTTTCCTAACGGGGGTTCAGGTTTCTGTCACTCCGGCAACCCCATAATTAATAGCCAAATACACAATGCATTCTCCTAGGCCCATAAATGGTGAAGTATCATGTAGTCGACGTTCACATGACACCACTAGAAGAATATCACTACAACTTAAATATCAAACCATTGTATATTACTTCAACACAATTCTACTACTAACAACATGACTTCTCCCATGTCCTCAAGAATTAAACGAACTACTCACGAGACATCATATGGATCAAGATCAGAGATGATATAATGATGAATAACAATCTGAACATAAACAATAATTCAATGGTTCCACACAATAGTATCAACTACAAAAGTAATCAACACTAGGAAAGTTTCCCATAAGAACTATGCAAGATTCAATCCAATTGTTACAGCGGGATGGAGTGGTGATGATGGTGTTGGTGGTGAGGATGATGATGATTCCGATGAAGTCTAGCTTGATGACGATGTTGATGACAATGATCTCCCCTCTCCAAGAAGGAATTTCCCTGGGAGAAATCTGCCTGCCGGAGAGCTCTTTCTCTCTCTGTAGTTTCCGCCCTGCAGAGGCGGCGGAATCTTTCTGTGGTCGCTCCCCGAACATTAGGGTTTTGGGAGGAAGATATAGGCAACGGGGCAAAGCAGGAGGTGAGCCTCCGTGGCCACACCCCTGGTGGTGTGGCCCAAGGTGGCCCGCGCCTGGGGGGAGTGTCAACACCCGGATTTTTAATCCCAGATGCCTATTATGCCATACATCGCAATCCCGGGATTACCATTTTTGCGACACATAACAGATTTGGATATCACAGTACATCATCCATTACAAACCATACATAAGGTCTTACACAAATAAGGATCTCATGATCCAGTTCTTAATACAACTCAAGCGGCGGAATAACGTAATAATAAAGGTAGCGTCGACGTAGCTCCATCTTCGGTGTCACAGGCAATGCTGACAATGGGAGATGATCCTAGTTGTCGTAACCTTCCTGCGGTCCATCATCCTGGTACTCATCTTCATAGTATGGCCACGGGAATAGCCAGGGACAAATCCATGAGTACTCTTTAAGTACTCGCAAACTAATACTAACAAGTTAAGGGGGGTTCTTGTAGTAGGACACTAAGCTCTAGGATTGTTTTGCAAAAAGCCAGATTTACCTCTACTAAGTTCAGAAGCAAATAAAGCTAGTTGAAATTTTATAACACCTAAGTGGGAACTTGAATTTCATATAACAACTCTGTTGTGGTCAAGTCAAAGTCTCAATTCATTTCACAAGTCATTTTGAAAACATCGGGGGAACAGTATGGCCACTCCAACTGTCCATAACCGCGGACGCGGCTATTCGAATAGTTTGACACTCTGCAGAGATTGTACACTTTCACCACAACATTCGATACATCCGTCAGGAACAAATCTTGAATTCACCATACTCGGTATGCGGATAATCAATCCTAACCTTTCAATTACACGCCCTAGTATAGGCACCTCTCCTGTGAGTTTGGCCTCCCAACCATGACCAACTGTCATCTTGGGTACTGCAAACGTGGACATTCTTCACAAGGTAGCCTCAGCTCAGACCTTGGCCGTGAGGGAACCCATACTAAGGTATATAAGTTTCCAGTCAAGCCCTACCCAAATTTTCGGGTATTGTGGTTGTACGGTAAGATTGGAATGGTATCGCATCCAGACAACCATCTGTTTTATAAAGGGCTAAGGCTCATGCCTCAACATTTTCATCATAAAAATCATCTGGTGTTCGGAAACACATGTCAAAACATTTCAGTAGAATGACTCATCATTCCAAGGTTTAACCATTTTCACCAAGTATTCCCATCTAAAGTTGATCAAGTTTTATGCTTAGCACTAGCATCTACAAGTGGGGTTAAGTACTAAGAAGGGGTGGTAAACAAGTGGAGATTAATGAAGTTCAATATCATGCCTTAGGATGACATCAATATTATCTACTTAGGCCAAATTTTATGCTCTTTATGCAACCTTCAATTTTCTTTCTATAATCTACAAGTCACTTAACTAAACTCTAAGAAAAGATTTGATAAATAAATAAAGTAGAAAGCTTGTAAGTAAAACTAGGATGGTTTATCAAGTGGTATAAGCTTGCTAGGCTGCAAGTGTTAGCTTGCTCAGTTAATAGCTTGCTCATTCAACTAGTAGTATTAGGCTTGGCTTGTGCAGAGCAGTGGTTGAAGTTCTCCTCGGCTTCTTCCTCGTAGTATCCTCCTTCCTCCTCGTATCCTTGGTCGGTACTAGCGCCTATAAATAAATACGAGGTACACAATCACCAAACAATACTTAACTATTTTCAATCAGCACACAAAGGGGTACTATAGATGATCTAGCATCATCACCTACATTACAAGCTTAAAACATTTGTCTTATTTATTTTAATTTGAGAAAAGTAATTTCTACTCATTGAAAAACTACTTAAGATTTAATATTCTCCAACTCAAATATGGGATCATGTGACACATTTCATCACCATATATTTTAGTACATGGGAATGTTATTTAAAGTGGTGTCACAATTTAATAAGGTTTAACCTTTTTATTTGGATTAAAAAAAGTGACAAGAAATGCCTATGTGGCAATATTTTATTACTTGAACATTATTTCTATAAGTAAACCCATATGTTTTTATATATTTTGAAAGGTATGATCAAATGTGATTTTTGAGAGTTAGAATCAACTCAAAAACTCTTATGGTTGAATTTTGAAAAATGTTTGAATGTAGAAAATCTTTTGACTTGTTATTTTTACCAAGGTTGTTCTACAGATCCAACTGATTTGATTCCAACGGGCTTGGATTAAGCATTTCAGTACCTTTCTAACAAAATTAATTTCATGCATTTTGGTTCACTAAATCGAGTTGGGTTGATTTTTGAATATAGGTACAGAACTGTGTTTGAATAAAAATAGGAAAATCTAAATTCAAACGGCTGGGCTGCGCGGGAGAGGTTAATGGGCCGGCCCAGTGTCACTCCGCAGCGCGAGGATCAGCTGAAAGGGGGGTTCCACCAGTCAGTGGCTCATAACGCGCGAAGCGGTACGGGGTTGTGTGGTTCGTTGGATTAGAAGTGAGATCGACGGCTGGGGATCGTCGTCGACGATGAACATGTCATCGGCGAGCTCGAGCCCTAGCGGCTCAGTGGGGGTGCGTAGGGGGCATACCAGGGCTCTAACGACGACGGCAAGGCGGGCAAATGAACGAGTGGTCGACGGCGAGCTTAGGGACGGTCGAGGCAGCTCCGGGGGTGGTCGAAATCAACGGCTCCCTTCTTCTCCAGAGGCGGCCTGCTCCAGCGCAATTTCGGCGAGCTGATGTTCCTTGTGCTCCGGCTAGAGGGTGGAACGATCAGTGAGGTGAGGGGAGTGGAATGGTCTGCTTCAAACGGCTGGGGGTGGCCTCCTTTTATAGGCTCGATGGTGAGACCGAGAGGGATGGGCAGGCGACGGTGGCGACATGGCTACGGGCGGCTAGCGGCATGGCTGAGGTTGGCGATCGACGGGCGGTCTCCTGGCGATGCTCTAGGACTTGAATGCGCGCTTAGGGGCGGTGGCAATTGGTCAGGAACGTGTGGTGCTCTGCGCGGCAGAGGCGGCGTCTTCGACAACGAGCGGTGGCTGTGGGGTACGGGGCGGCGAACGGGGATGTCTGGCGTGTTCCTTGGGTCATGGCGAAGCGCTGGGCACGGGCTGCGGTCGAGGGGTGGCGTGTGCACGCGTGCCGGGTGCGGCGCTCTGGGGGGGCTCGGCACGTCACAATGGCACTGGGTGCGCGGCGTTCCTGGTGGTCCACGGCTTGCACTGGCTTAGGGAGGGGACAGTGGGCGGTGGTGAGGTGATGGCTACCTCCCAGACAAGGTGGGCAAGGCTAGGGTGGCTTCTATCTGGCCGGCGACAATGGGGTGGTAGGGTGAGGCTCGGCCTGCTCAGCATTTATGGAAAGGCAAGCTCACAGTGGTGCTAGATGTTTACAATTGAGCTAGGTGATCTACTAAAGACTAGCGGCAACCAGAGAGGGAACAAGTTAGGCCAAATTTACTGCACACTATAGTGTTTGTGATTTGTTTGATTTGAATTTGCAAGGTGTTTGATGAAATGGCCGCAAGAAAATTACTTTTGAATTTTGAAAAGATTTTTGGTGGGTGTGCTAGGCATGTGCTGAGGATTCTGTGGGTGCTTGGGTTTTAAAAATTGAGCTTGTTTGAGTGGTTTTTGAAATAGTGGGATCTTCCCATATGAGATAGATTCAATTTTAAACTGTCATTTAAACATAGTATTTGAATGTTTTTGGATGATCACAAAGTGGGCCTTGGTACCTTATTATGATTACTAACAAGGGGTGCAAAGATCCACAAATGTTTCTGTTAAGTTTTGGAAACTAGGGATAGCCAAAGTAGGCATGAGAGTTAATTTGGCAAAAATGACCATTCACTTCATTTGTTTATTTTGAGTTGTTTGTCTTTGGGAAAAGTTTGGGGATTGTTTAGATGATGTTTATTTCACCTAAGAATCATTTTACAATCAAAGAAACACAAAACCATGGCAATTCAAAAGAATCCAAATTTTGAATACACACACATATGAATGCTTTCATCTTTTTAGTTGGGAAAGTTTTTGTTAACCCTAATTTTGATGATTATTATTTGATGATCCAAGTTTAATATTTTTGGGATGTTACAAACATTCCCCCCTTAAACAAAATCTCGTCCCGAGATTTGAAAAAGGACGAAAAAGATTACCTAGGATTTGAAGAGATCAGAAATATCCGTCCTGATGTGATCTTCGCGCTCCCAGGTAGCTTCCTCTTCTGTGTGGTTGCTCCACTGAATCTTGAGAAACTTGATGCTTCGGGTCCTGGTAGTTCTGAAAGATTCTTCCAAAATACCGATGGGTACTTTGGGATAGGTCCGGTCATCATTTATCTCTATGGTCCGGTGATCAATGTTCTTGAACACTTCAGTCTTCTCCGGAACTTCGAGTCATTTACGAAGTAATGAGATATGGAACACATTGTGCACTGCTGACATCTCTTCTGGCAGTTCCAATTGATACGACACTTCTCCTCGACGGTTCAGAATCTTGAAGGGGCCGATATATCTGGGGGCTAACTTTCCATTCAGTTGGAAACGTTGCATTCCTTTCAATGGCGACACTTTGAGATACACGAAATGTCCGATATTGAAAGCGAGGTCTCGACGTCTCTTGTCGGTGTAACTCTTCTATCTTGACTGGGCTGTCTTGCGGTGCTCACGAAGTTTGTGAACTTTCTCTTCTGCTTCTCGTAGGATGTCGGGTCTGAAAATCTGACTCTCTCCTACTTCCGACCAGTTCAAAGGGGTGCGACACTTCCTTCCATACATGAATTCAAATTGGGCCATTTGCAAACTAGCTTGATAACTATTGTTGTATGAAAATTCTGCGAATGCCAGACAGTCTTCCCATTTAGATCCATACTCTAACACACATGCTCTCAACATATCTTCGAGTATTTGATTTACTCGCTCCGTTTGTCCGTCGGTCTGAGGGTGATAAGCTGTGCTGAAATCTAGTTGGGTTCCTAAACCTTCTTGGACTTTCTTCCAGAATCTCGAGGTAAACTGAGTTCCTCAATCAGATACGATGTTCTTGGGGACTCCGTGCAGACTGACAATTCTAGCGATGTATAACTCCGCTAGCTTAGAACTCTGATAGGTGGTCTTGACTGGTAAGAAATGGGCAACTTTGTACAATTTGTCCACTATGACCCAGATAGAGTCATTTCCCCTACTAGAAGTAGGCAATCCGGTGATAAAGTCCATTCCAACGGAATCCCATTTCCATTTCGGAATCTACAAGGGTTGCAACAATCCAGTGGGTCTTTGATGTCCCGCCTTGACTCGCTGACATATATCACACTTGGCGATATAGCTTCCGATTTCTCTCTTCATCTTATGCCAACAAAATTGCTCTTTCAAATATTGATACATCTTCGTTCCTCCGGGATGGATAGAATAAAGAGTATCATGAGCTTCCTTCGGAATAAATTCTTTTAACTCAGAATCTGCTGGTACACAAAGGCGTCCTTTGTACCACAGAACTCCTTCGTCTTTGGTGAATCCGGGTACCTTGCCTGTACCGATACGACGCTTCATTCCTTCGATACTAGCATTTCCTTTCTGCGCCTCCTTGATCTAGCTGATCAAAGTGGGTTGAAGTTCTATGCTAGCCAAAAATCCTTCGCTCACTAATTCCATTCGAAAATCTTCCATCTCTTTGTGCAGACTTGGTTGCTCCTTCAAAATCATGGAGTTCAAGCGGCACGGCAATCTGCTAAGAGAATCTACTACCACATTGGCTTTGCCGGGGTGATAGTGAATGTCCAGATCGTAATCCTTGATTAGCTCAATCCATCTTCTCTGTCTCATATTCAGCTCCTTCTGAGTGAATATATACTTCAGGCTCTTGTGATCTGAATAAATCTCACAACGATTTCCCATCAGGTAATGCCTCCATGTCTTCAGGGCTAGAACTACGGCTGAGAGCTCGAGGTGATGGGTTGGATAGTTTTGCTCATGTTTTTTCAGTTGTCGGGATAGATAGGATATAACTTTGCCTTCTTGCATTAGCACACATCCGAGACCGATTTTGGATGCGTCACAATACACATCAAAGGGCTTCGTGATATCCGGCATGATTAAGATTGGGGCTCAAATCAATCTTCTCTTGAGTTCTTGAAAACTCTCTTCAAATTTGTCCGTCCATTCAAACTTCTTGTCCTTCTTCAGCAATTGGGTCATGGGTCTGGCGATACTCGAGAATCCTTCTACGAACTTGCGGTAGTATCCCGCCAATCCAAGAAATGCACGAACTTGGGTTTGGGTGGTTGGGGCTTGCCAATCTTCGACATCTTTCACCTTGGCAGGGTCAATGGCAATTCCTCTGGCTGATACAATGTGGCCGAGGAATCCTACCTCCTGTAACCAGAATTCACATTTGCTAAACTTGGCATACAACTGATGCTCTCTAAGGGTTCCAAGAATGGTCCTTAGGTGTAGCTCATGTTCTTCTTCTGATTTGGAATAAATCATAATGTCATCGATGAAAACAACGACAAACTTATCCAGGAAGTCCATAAAAATCTTATTCATGAGATTCATGAAATAAGCGGGGGCATTGGTTAATCCAAAGGACATGACAGTATACACGTATAATCCATATCTAGTGGTAAAGGCAGTCTTGGGGATATCCTCTGCGCGAATCTTTAGTTGATGATAGCCAGTTCTAAGATCAATCTTAGAAAACACTTTGGCACCAGTCAACTGGTCAAACAAATCTTCTATCTTGGGCAATGGGTATTTGTTCTTGATAGTGACATCATTCAACTTCCAATAATCCGTACACAAACGGTTACCTCCATCCTTCTTGTCCACAAACAGGACAGGTGATCTCCATGGTGACACACTTGGTTGAATCAATCCAATTTCCAACATGGGATCCAGTTGCTTCTACAGTTCCGCTAGTTCAGACGAGTTCATACTATATGGTCTCTGGGCTATGGGTCCTGTTCCGGGGATTAGTTCAATCATAAACTCGATATCCCGATCTGGGGGCATACCGGGCAAAACATTTGGAAATACATCGGGGTATTCGCATACTATCCGGACTTGGTCAATGGTAGGTTGGAGTATACTCTTGTTGCACTTGAATTGACGAGGTAAGGTTTCAAATACATGCTCGACTGATACTCCAGCTGTACTGGTCATGGTTATGGCTTTCTTGGCATAGTCTATTAATCCTTTATGTTTGGACATCCAATCCATTCCTAGTACTACTTCCAAACCTTTTGTTCCGAGTACTATCAGATTTGCATAAAAATCTATGCCATGGATTCAGATAGGGACGGCTTTGCAAATTTGCCTAGCTTTAGTGGTTGAACCGGGGATTTGAACAATCATAACATGCTTCAGTTTGGTTGGTTGAATCTTACTAGTGCATGCAAATTCTTCGGTGACAAATGAGTGCGATGCAATAGAATCAAAAAACACTCTAGCAAGTACTGAATTAACAGAAAACATACCCAGCACGACATCTGGCGCTTCCTGGGCTTCTTCAGCATGCATGAGAAAAAGACGGTCGTTGCGGTTGAGCGAGTTCCCTGGGGCAAACCTTCTTCCAGGCTGAACACGACGCTGCTGCTGAGCTGGGGCATTTGCATTGGGGGCTGCGGCATTCTTCTTGGGGCACTCATTGGAGTAGTGACCCTTATTTCCACAGCCATAACAAGTCACTTGCGACTTGTCCTTTGCTGCAACAGGCACAGCATTGCTTCCAGTCCTCGGGGCGGTGTTGGTGTTGGCGGTAGCATTGTTGTTGAACTTGGGTGGTGCACGGTTGAAATTGCCAGAGTTGCCGGGGTTGTTGTGGTTTCCGCCGGGCCTTGGGTTTCCACGGTTGGGATAGGTCGGACGGTTCATTGGGGGTCTATTGGTTCTCGGGGCAAATCCTGAAGATGGGTTGGGGCGATACTTTGGGGTATGATGGGTTCCTGGCTGATGCATCATGCGGCGCTTGTGGTTCTCATTGGCTTGGTTGATCTTTCCTTCCATCTGAATGGCAGAGTCGACGAGGGCTTCAATATCTGCAAAGGGGATATTGACCAACATCGTCTGCATCTCATCGTGCAGACCATTCAAGAATCTTTCTTTCTTCTTGGCTTCAGTGTCGATCTCATCCGGGGAATACCTAGCTAATGACAAGAATTTGTCACGGTATTCCACTATGGTCATCCTTCCCTGCTTCAGTTCTCTGAATTCATCTCTCATTCTCTTGATCAAACCCGGCGGCACATGGGTTCTGCTGAACTTGACCTTGAATTCCTCCCAGGTCATCATCTGTCCTCCGGTCATTGCACGAACGCTGTTCCACCATGCTCTTGCATCTCCGGCTAGATAGTGGGTGGCGAACAGAACTTTCTCGTTAGCTTCCACTCCGGCGACTTCCAGGTTGTTCTCCATGATCTCCAGCCAATCATCTGCATCTAGGGACTCTTCCGACTTAGTGAAAACAGGTGGGTTGGTGTTTTGGAAATTCTTGAGCTTAGATCCATGGTTGTCCTGATTTCCTTGGCCTTGATTGTTCTTGGCCATCTAAGCTATGTGCTGAAGGGTGGCTAAGTTGGCTTGACGTTCGGCTCTTTCAGCTTCGCGGTTAGAAACCAACATTTGCAGGATCTACAACGTCGGGTCCGGGGATGAACCACTTCCTCCGCGAGGCATCTGAAGATTGAGATAGATCATGAGAAAAGAGGGGAGTTTCTAAGGTTCGGGGACTTTGAAAAGTTTTTAAAGTTTGACTTAGATTTTCTAGAAACTTGCTTTTCAGTCCGTCATTCATAGCACACGATACAACACACACCACAACAAAGGAAAACAGATGGTTTTAAGAACCATTCTGGAAACTACGATACAGTGGGACCGAATACAACTCACTAACGCTAGTGCTCAAGTGCTACTACTCCTCGGAGTCGGTGTAATCATCATCCTCATCATCCTCATCGTCATCGATGAAGGCAAAATCCTCCTCATCGGTGAAGAAGTCCATGGCCTAATCCTCCAGAAAGTCATCATCATCGCTGAGATAAGAGTAGGGATCTCCACGAAGATCTTCTCCAGCATTCTCCCTTTCCTCCAACTGCATGTCTCTCTCGTGGATGGTCTCCTCCAAATCCGAGATACGGTGACGAAGACGGGCAATGATGCGCTCCTTCTTGTCGAGCTGACGGCGACGAGACTTGCGGTCCTTCGCTAGCATGGCGATGGTCTGATCCTTCGTCTTGATGATGGCGGACTTGTGGTTTGAGTAGTCACGGGCATTGTCCAGTTCCTGCTGACGATCATACATCATGAAGCTAAGATGGTCCAACTGAGTATTCAGCTCGTGGTGGTATGGGGCTTCCAGCGGCTATCCCATAGTATCACTCCTTGGACAAAACTCAAAGCGGGTACCCTTGATCTGATTGATACTCTGCCCACCTAGACGGGCAAGAGGTTCCTGCATGGCCCGGGCAAGTCCATCGAGCCAGTTGTTCTCTCTTAAGGTGAATTGAATTCCTTTTGCAGTGGGAGGTTCAATCTTCCCTCTGAGACTTGCAACAACTAGCCACTGCCGATCTTCTCCTTCCTGATCATTGAGCTGAGCTCCGAAGAACTCGGGGTGCGGACACTCTAGAAGTTCCGAAAGCTGGTCTAGGTCACGCTCAAAGATGAGGTCTTCTCCATTCCCCAACTGATAAAACTTGTTGTACTTCACGTCCATCTATAAGAATATAGGATGAGTAAGTTAGTAGAGTGTTCAAGTGTGTCAAATTTTATGTATTTTGCAAGAGTTTTTGAGGAACATGAATTTTCATAAAAGAATCAAAGCGATAAGAATGGGAATAAGTTTCTGTAAATACTTGCTTCCTTTGGTTTTGAAACTAAGTTTTTGATTTAAACGTCCAGTCTAACTAGGGTCTCCTATGGTCAGGATGGCTCTGATACCAACTTGTCAACACCCGGATTATTAATCGCAGATGCTTGTTATGCCATACATCGCAATCCCAGGATTACCATTTTTGCGAGACATAACAGATTTGGATATCACAGTACATCATCCGTTACAAATCATACATAAGGTCTTACACAAATAATGATCTCATGATCCAGTTCTTAATACAACTCAAGCAGCGGAATAACGTAATAATAAAGGTAGCATCGGCGAAGCTCCATCTTTGGTGTCACAGGCAATGCTGACGATGGGAGATGATCCTAGTTGTCGTAACCTTCCTGCGCTCCATCATCCTGGTACTCCTCTTCATAGTCTGGCCACGGGAATAGCCACGGACAAAGCCATGAGTACTCTTTAAGTACTCGCAAACTAATACTAACAAGTTAAGGGGGGTTTTGTAGTAGGACACTAAGCTCTAGGGTTGTTTTGCAAAAAGCCAGATTTACCTCTACTAAGTTCAAAAGCAAAGAAAGCTAGTTGAAATTTTATAACACCTAAGTGGGAACTTGAATTTCATATCACAACTCTCTTGTGGTCAAGTCAAAGTCTCAGTTCATTTCACAAGTCATTTTGAAAATATCGGGGGAACAGTATGGCCACTCCAACTGTCCATAACCGCGGACATGGCTATTCGAATAGTTCGACACTCTGCAGAGATTGTACACTTCCACCACAACATTCGATACATCCGTCAGGAACAAATCCTGAATTCACCATACTCAGTATGCGGATAATCAATCCTAACCTTTCAATTACACGCCCTAGTATAGGCACCTCTCCTGTGAGTTTGGCCTCCCAACCATGACCAACTGTCATCTTGGGTACTGCACATGTGGACATTCTTCACAAGGTAGCCTCATCTTAGACCTTGGCCGTGAGGGAACCCATACTAAGGTATATAAGTTTCCAGTCAAGCCCTACCCAAATTTTCGGGTATTATGGTTGTACGGTAAGATTGGAATGGTATCGCATCCAGACAACCATCTGTTTTATAAAGGGCTAAGGCTCGTGCCTCAACATTTTCATCATAAAAATCATCTTGTGTTTGGAAACACATGTCAAAACATTTCAGTAGAATGACTCATCATTCCAAGGTTTTCATAACCATTTTCACCAAGTATTCCCATCTAAGGTTGATCAAGTTTTATGCTTAGCACTAGAATCTACAAGTGGGGTTAAGTACTAAGGAGGAGTGGTAAACAAGTGGAGATTAATGAAGTTCAATCTCATGCCTTAGGATGACATCAAGATTATCTACTTAGGCCAAATTTTATGCTCTTTATGAAACCTTCAATTTTCTTTCTATAATCTACAAGTCACTTAAATAAACTCTAAGAAAAGCTTTGATAAAGAAATTAAGTAGAAAGCTTTTAAGTAAAACTACGATGGTTTATCAAGTGGTATGAGCTTGCTAGGCTGCAAGTGTTAGCTTGCTCAGTTAATAGCTTGCTCATTCAACTAGTAGTATTAAGCTTGCCTTGTGCAGAGTAGTGGTTGAAGTTCTCATCGGCTTCTTCCTCGTAGTATCCTCCTTCCTCCTCATATCCTTGGTCGGTACTAGCGTCTATAAATAAATACGAGGTACACAATCACCAAACAATACTTAACTATTTTCAATCACCACACAAAGGGGTACAATAGATGGTCTACCATCATCACCTACACTACAAGCTTAAAACATTTGTCTTATTTATTTTAATTTGAGAAAAGTAATTTCTACTCATTGAAAAACTACTTAAGATTTAATATTCTGCAACTCAAATATGGGATCATGTTGACACATGTCATCACCACATATTTCAGTACATGGGAATGTGATTTAAAGTGGTGTCACAATTTAATAAGGTTTAACCTTTTTATTTGGATTAAATAAAGTGACTAGAAATGCCTATGTGGCATTCTTTTATTACTTGAACATTATTTCTGTAATAAACCCATATGTTTTTATATATTTTGAAAGGTATGATCAAATGTGATTTTTGAGAGTTGGAATCAACTCAAAAGCTCTTATGGTTGAATTTTGAAAAATGTTTGAATGTAGAAAAGCTTCTTACTTGTTATTTTTACCAAGGTTGTTCTACAGATCCAAATGATTTGATTCCAACGGGCTTGGATTAAGCATTTCAGTACCTTTCTAACAAAATTAATTTCATGCATTTTGGTTCACTAAATCGAGCTGGGTTGATTTTTGAATATAGGTACAGAACTATGTTTGAATTAAAATAGGAAAATCTAAATTCAAACGGCTGGGCTGCGCAGGAGAGGTTAATGGGCCGGCCTAGTGTCACTCCGCAGCGCAGGGCTCAGCTGACAGGGGGTTCCACCAGTCAGTGGCTCATAACACGCGAAGCGGTACGGGGCTGTGTGGTTCGTTGGATTAGAAGTGAGATCGACGGCTGGGGATCGTCATCGACGATGAACATGTCACCGGCGAGCTCGAACCCTAGTGGCTCAGTGGGGGTGCGTAGGGGGCATACCAGGGCTCCAGCGACGACGGCGAGGCGGGCAAATGAATGAGTGGTCGACGGCGAGCTTAGGGACGGTCGAGGCAGCTTCGGGGGTGGTCGAAATCAATGGCTCCCTTCTTCTCCAGAGGCGGCCTGCTCCGGCGCAATTCCGGTGAGCTGCTGCTCCTTGTGCTCCGGCTAGAGGGTGGAACGATCAGTGAGGTGAGGGGAGTGGAATGGTGTGCTTCAAACGGCTGGGGGTGGCCTCCTTTTATAGGCTCGACGGTGAGACCGAGAGGGATGGGTAGGCGACGGTGGTGACATGGCTACGGGCGGCTAGCGGCATGGCCGGTCTCCTGGCGATGCTCTAGGACTTGAATGCACGCTTAGGGGCGGTGGCAATTGGTCGGGAACGTGCGGTGCTCTGCTCGGCAGAGGCGGCGTCTTCGACGACGAGCGATGGCTGTGGAGCACGGGGCGGCGAACAGGGATGTCTGGCATGGTGAGGCTCGGCCTGCTCACCATTGATGGCAAGGCAAGCTCACAGTGGTGCTAGATGTTTACAATTGAGCTAGATGATATGCTAAAGACTAGTTGCAACCAGAGAGGGAACAAGTTAGGCCAAATTTACTGCACACTAGAGTGTTTGTGATTTGTTTGATTTGAATCTGCAAGGTGTTTGATGAAATGGCTGCAAGAAACTTACTTTTGAATTTTGAAAAGATTTTTGGTGGGTGTGCTAGGCATGTGCTGAGGACTATGTGTGTGCTTGGGTTTTAAAAATTGCGCTTGTTTGAGTGCTTTTTGAAATAGTGGGATCTTCCCATATGAGATAGATTCAATTTTAAACTGTCATTTAAACATAGTATTTGAATGTTTTTGGATGATCACAAAGTGGGCCTTGGTACCTTATTATGAGTACTAACAAGGGGTGCAAAGATCCACAAATGTTTCTGTTAAGTTTTGAAAACTAGGGATAGCCAAAGTAGGCATGAGAGTTAATTTGGCAAAAATGACCATTCACTTCATTTGTTTATTTTGAGTTGTTTGTCTTTGGGAAAAGTTTGGGGATTGTTTAGATGATGTTTATTTCACCTAAGAATCATTTTACAAGCAAAGAAACACAGAACCATAGCAATTCAAAAGAATCCAAATTTTGAATACACACA
The DNA here is from genome assembly GCA_916181665.1 of Avena sativa. NCBI lineage: Eukaryota > Viridiplantae > Streptophyta > Magnoliopsida > Poales > Poaceae > Avena > Avena sativa. The sequence goes on from OV702296.1 coordinate 18,110,846, forward strand.
CATATGAATGCTTTCATCTTTTTAGTTGGGAAATTTTTTGTTAACCCTAATTTTGATGATTATTATTTGATGATCCAAGTTTAATATTTTTGGGATGTTACAGGGAGGGTGTGGGCCCCCTGTGGCCCATCTTCGCCTCCCCTTCTGGCTTCCTTCGTCTTCTAGAAAAATATGATTTTCCATGTATTTTCTGGAATTTTCTGATCTTCGCGAATATTGCATCTCGACACCGCTTTTTCCATCAGAATCCTGACTCCGGGAGTTCATCCTCCAAAAGTCATCACACATGCAAAAATAGATAAAATAACATAAGTATCACCTCTTAATATGAAATATATCAATGAATAGCAGTAAACTATGATATAAAATAGTGATGCAAAATGGACGTATCATGGTGTAAGAAGCTTACTCATCAGAGACGGTGAATCAAGAGAAGCATAGGTGTTCAGAGTTGTACCTCTTCTTGTAGTGGATGGCAATATAGGAACTTTTCTATCACGAGATTTACCCATGATGAATGGATAGCAGAGAACAATAATAATTCCAAGTGAACTCATAAATAAAGCTATGCTCCCTGGCAACGGCGTCAGAAAATAGTCTTGATAACCCACAAGTATAGGGGATCGCAACAGTCTTCGAGGGAAGTAAAGCCCAAATTTATTGATTTGACACAAGGGGAGCCAAAGAATATTTATAAGCCTTAACATATGAGTTGTCAATTCAGCTGCACTTGGAAATAATCTTGCTGCCCAATAGTTTATCAGTGGTAACAATTTTATAGTAGCAGTAGCAAAATAATAATAGCAGTAAAATAAGGACAACGTTAACAGTTGTAATAAACAGCAGGATTAAAATGAGGTAGACATTGGTATGGATGGACGGGCGTTGCATGAACAAGATAATTCATGTAATAATTAAGACAAAGGCATTTGCAGATAATGAAGATAAAGCATCCAAGTACTAAATAACCATAGACATGTGTTCCATATATAGTCGTGTGTGCTCGCAATGAGAAACTTGCACAACATGTTTTGTCCTGCCAGCCCGTTTACAGCAAGGCCTCAAGGGAATCTACTAGCAATTAAGGTGCTCCTTTTAATAGAGCACCGGAGAAAAGCATTAACACTCCATGAACACATGATCCTCACATCACAGCCATCCCCTCCGGTTATCCCAATTGCTGTCACTTTGGGGCCTCGGGTTCCGGACAACGATATGTGTACACAAGTTGCAGGTAAGATCACAAACAATAATATCATCATGAATCAATAACATTTTCAGATATGAGATCATGGCACTTGGCCCTAGTTACAAGCATTAAGCACAACAAGTTGCAACAATGTCGAAAAGCACTAACAATAGATACTAGGCACCATGCCCTAACAATCTTATGCAATTACATGAGTGATCTCATCCAATCCCTATCATCCCCATAACCTAATGCGGGGATTTACTCACTCATGGATGGGGGAATCATGGATGGTTGATGGAGAGGCATCGATGATGATGATGATGATGATGGCGATGATATCCTCTAATTCCCTCTCCCAGCAGGGTGCCATAACGGAGTTTCTGGTTCCAAATCGCGGTTTCTGGTGGTGGCGGTACAGTGGAACTCTTCTCTTGAAATTGTCGAACCCCCCTGTGTTTTTAGGTCAGAGGGTATATGTAGGCGAAAGGAGAGGTCGAGTCAGAGTCCGGGGTGGCCACACCATGCCCAGGCGCGGCCAGGCCCGACCCGCGCCTTGGGGTGGTGTGGGCCCCTCCGTGAGTCTTCTGGAAAATAGGATTTTTGGCATTATTTTCTGGGATTTTTCCTGAAAGTTGATTTTCTGCACAAAAACGTGACACCAGAGCAGTTCTACCGAAAACAGCGTTAGTCCGTGTTAGTTATATCCAAATCACACAAATTAGAGAAGAAATAATAGAAAAAGTGTTCGGAAAAGTAGATACGTTTTGGACATATCAGTAAGTTAACACCATAGTGTTATGATGAACTTGTGATTATCTTTTGTAAATGATCATACATGCACCTGTTAGAATGAATTTGTGTTATGAACTGGTGATAGTATTCATGACTGCTACATGCTTATGATGATATTGTGATGTTATACCTTAATATGTTACTCTTGTGACTTGTACAGAAACTTCTATGTGGTATACACAAAGAGGTATCCAGGAGTGTACAGTAAATGGATTAAGTGCCCGCATCAAGTGAACCGTTACTCAACAACAACTATAAACGGTTTGACACCACTATGGAGGAGGCATATGAGGCTTACAACAACTTCCAAGCTGATGAGACCAACTGCTACTTGGTTCACAAGAACAACAACATTCATGGAGAACAATAGGTAGATAATGTTTCTAAGGGAGAACAACTATTGTACTTTGTTGCTGAGGAAGAACATTAGGTATATTTTGTTGTGGAGGGAGAACGCCATCATGTCCAAAAGGATAGCCTCAAAGATTTCATCATCATCATTCTCCTTGGTGATCGTCAAGTTGATCTTCTAATAGGTTCATGTGTACTAGGTCCGTGTGTATGATCGGATGTAGTTTTATGTCTCTACTTATGGTAACCACACACTAGTGCAGAGCCCCCCCCTTTAACTCCGGTTGGGAGGGCCCTCTAACAGCGGTTCCCCAACCGCTGTTGAGGGTTCGGTGTTAGAGGGGGGGCCCCTTTAACACCGGTTCTTATACGAACCGGTGTTAAAGGGTGGCGCACGTGGGGCTGCCGCAGGCCTCAGCCCCCCCCCCCCTTTAACACCGGTTCGTATCTGGAACCGGTGTTAAAGGTTCTTCTGCCGCGGCAGAGATTTAGGCCGTTTTCCTGCCGCTGGTGCCACGAACCGGTGTTAAAGGGGGGGGGGGTGCGCGGGCCACTGGTGCAGGGACCTTTAACACCGGTTCGTGCCACGAACCGGTGTTAAAGGGGGGGCTCCTTTAATGCCGCAGAGGCCACGCTGGTACGGCTCCCCCTTTAACACCGGTTCATAGAAGAACCGGTGTTAAAGCCCATTTTCGGGATCAACAAAAGCCCTCGTTTCCACTAGTGACACTAGATTTTGAACAAGTTAAACATAAGGGGTCTTGTGTAGAAAACCAAACAAATGTTTTTTGCATAAGCATGTGCCAAAAATCTTGTGTGGAGGCAACTAAAAAGTGTGAAAAAATCTAATCCATGCAACATCCCTAGTGTCCTAGTGCATAAGCATCTCCAGCCGTTGGTGCCCCATAAGCGATTCGCCGATGGTAAAACGGATTTTTCGAGGGGGTGGCACGATGCCGTGTTCCTGGGGCGCGCCGATCGCCCGGCGTGCCCCTAATACCGGGGCCCATCTGACAATTTTGGTCAAAAAATAAGAAAAAAAATAGAAACCATGTTTGACCACATAATTCAACATATAAATTTAACTAGTCAACAAGGCAAACTCATAAACTTAATAAGTTTTGAAACACAGTTTAAATAAACTAGGTGTTTCCTTTGAGCGTTCACGGGTTCTCCACCAGATCATCTTGGAGTTGGCGATGCGTACTCGGATCTTCTCACGCATGACGAGAAAGGTAGCAAATGCGCCGAATGTCTGGTGATCAACATCTGCAAGAGGACCCTGCCTAAAATATGGTTCAATGTCGAGCACTGATGCCTCCCACTCGCTTTCAATGATCATATTATGCAAAATCACACATAATTCATCGTCTCCCACATCTGATCTTTCAACCAGGTTAGAGCCGGGTACCAAACAATAGCAAATCAAGATTGGATCACACCAAATGTCTGCTCGACATCCTTTCTACAAGATTCTTGTTCCTTGGTAAAGTAAGATCTCTTGCCCACGAGGACGTGTGGAGTTGTGTGTCCGACAGATCCCTTGGAATCTGGTCATTTTTCGTTGGTGTGTTTTGAGGTCAGTCTCTTCCGATCTACGTTGGTCATCTTCGGTGATGGTTGCTGCTCTGGTGCACTGGTCCTTGAGGGCCTTAGCATGATGACTTCCCGTCTGTCTACTACAACAAGCTCTACTACGACAAGATTTGTCCGGCTCTGGTGATGGAGGAACGAGGACGGCGGCGCACCTTCGGCTTGTGCCAGTGTTTGTAGTCGTCGCTAGATGGTCCATTGACATATTTATAATTTTTATTACTTTTAGGACTCTTTGTACTGTTGTTGATGATTATTAATATATCGGAGGAATTTCGTAAAAAAAATATTAATTTGAATCGAAAGGGAGTAATAAAATCGGGTCATCTGTAGGAAGCATTGTTTTAGGACATGTCGACGAGACGCGTAGCACTGCCCTTAGAAATATTGCGCCAGAGTCTGTTTTCCGCTGACCTGATATGCAAACACGCCCTTAGAAATCCCGAGTGGAGTTGCTACCCATCGTCTCCGCCCCCGGTGCTTCCTGCAACTGCCGGTCAAGTCCCCGGCCCGTCGCGGCCGAAGCGAAGTAGACTCCCGGGGGAGACGACGACGAGGTAAGCCAGCGAACTTCCCCGCTTGCAAAGTCGCCGTTACATATATGAGATCGATGCCCTTTTTGTGCTATTTGTAGGATGTGAGTACGAATTCGAACTTGCAGCGTCACTAAATCTGAGCCAAATTATGCTTGATTTCCTATGTATCCATGACCTCGACCTTCCGAAGCATCGCCTTCGACCTTGGTCAGTTGATGGCTTCGGCTGCCATCGTTGGCCAACTGAAATTACTTGATTTTATTTGATGTGATGTTGCTTTCCCCAGCGAAACGAAATGAATCCCATATGGGCCAAATTGGATGACATTTTGAGTAAAGGCAAAAATATGTTGAGTAAAATTGACAAAGCGTGGCAGAATTTGTCATGAAACCTACTCAATGAAACTCTCTCACTGTCACCTCCAAAAATGAAACCGCTCAATTTTTAGTACTCCCTCCGCCTTAAAATAGATGTCGGAGATTTGTCTAGATTCGCATGTACCTCTACACAAATCTAGACAAATCTCCGACATCTATTTCAAAACGGGGGGACTATTATTTGCTTTTCTGAGGGGATCTTCAGTGAGCAATCGCCAACCAAGAACAGCAAACAAAATTCAGCATGTTGATTGCTCATTCTGGACAGCCTTTACCTGTTAACATGTCTCCATCAGGCTGTCCATATCAACCATGCCTGCCAGCGCCAACTATCACCATTATTATTGGCAAGGATCCCAACTTGTCCATTTAGCAATAATTTCAGTGGTGACTTTTGGTACTAAAGATGCTTTCCACTGCCGTGCTTTATTCGCACACGGAAATGTGACTGTCGAGCCATATTTCTCAAAGTTTTGATTAATAAATCTGAAGGGTTGGTAAGAGCAGTTTTTGGGCTGGTAAGAGAAGCGAAGGAGTAGTGTTGTTAACCAGCCAGAAGGTGTGTATGTAAGTCTAAAGGTATTACGATTGCGTGTTTTCTCGGAAACACATGAGGGTTACAAGAGCTTTATGGTCTAATTGCCAGATGAATACCAGGTTCCTAAACATATGCACTGACTCAAATCTCATTATCCACAGATCCGAACCTTGGAGTGATTTTCATTAGAAGTATGGGATCGACAAATTAGAGCAGCAGCTTACATTATCAGGTATGGGTCAGGTCTTATCCTTGATTAATCTGCATGTATCAGTCTGCAAAGTTTGTTATATGCTTTGGTTCTGTCTGTATGAACTATGAAGATCTGCCCGATTGCCAACCAACACAAATATTGCTGAAAACTGCAAGACTCTACAAAGCCAAACTACCCAAATACCTAGCTTCAGAAGATTTTAGTTGCCATTAGCCCATTAATTCATTTTCCCCTTAGATGTTGGTATTTACGCACCCGTTGGTCCCCTTCTATTTCTATGGAATATTTGGAGAAATGGCATCTTAGGAGCTGTACTGTTTATTTTTTAGAAATGGGGTATTACCAGTTGTACTGTTTATTGTTGTCTACTATTTTATCTCATAATTCGTGAATCTCCTGGGTGAAAATGGTGCTTCTTGGTCATGAGTACGGCTGTGTGATGACAATATACCTTTTATTTTTTTTAGGCTGTGTATAGAAAATATCTGAAGACACACAGGCAGGCTGTCTGCTGTTCAGCACAGCTGTCTCAACTCGGACTTGAGGAGCAATGGCTGAGGCTGTGATTCTCTTAGCAGTGGCAAAGATCGGTATTGCTCTAGGCAATGAAGCAATGAGCAATGCTAGTTCACAGTTCAGTAATTTTGTTACACAGCTAACAGAGCTTCAAGGTAGCATGAGCCGCATCAGAAGGGAGCTCAGACTAATTCATGAATACCTTCTCCGAATGGACATAAGGAATCGCAACAATCAGACATATGAAATCTGGGTGGAGGAGGTGAGAATGTTTGTGCATGGGATCGAGGACATTGTAGACGAGTATTTGCATCTTGTTTCTCAGAAACATGACACTGGGTGGCCTACCTATCTGAAGAGAGGATTCAAACGACCAAATGTTTTCTTCTCTCTAAACAGGATAGCTTCTTTGGTTAAGGAAGCAGAGGTCAATCTTGTGCACCTGTTCCAATCTAAAGATCGATGGGTTTCTGCGGTAGGTAGTGAGTATATCAGTGACTCAAGTTATGTTGTTGAGAGGTCCCAACATTTAGCAAGCACTTCACGTTCCCTTGATGAAGAAGATCTTGTGGAGGTTCATGAAAATAGAGAAAAGCTTCAGCAGTGGTTGGCAGGTGATGAGTTGGAGCGCTCTGTGATTGTGCTGCATGGCATGGGAGGTCTTGGTAAAACAACTTTAGCTGCAAATGTCTACACGAAGTTGAGAGAAAAATTTGATTGCCACTCTTGGGTCTCAATCTCTCAAACTTATTCCAGAGAAGATGTATTGAGGAGTTTAATAAAGGAGCTTTTCAATGATAAAGCCAGTGTTCCACCTAACATTGAGACAATGGACATCACAAGCCTTGAAGAGACACTGAAGAATTTTCTAGAGCAACGCAAGTATTTGATCATGCTGGATGATGTTTGGACTCCAGAAGCATTTCATGACCTCTCTGGGGTTCTTATTCGTAACAAGAAGGGCAGCAGAGTCGTAATCACAACAAGGGATGGAAATGTTGCTAAAATTGCCTCTCACGGATATGTGTTAACACTAAAGCCTCTATCGAAGGATGGGTCATGGGAACTCTTCCGTAAGATGGCTTTTACGAGTTATACAAACTATGAGTGTCCCACAGAACTGACAGAATTAGCTAATGAACTAGTTAGCAAGTGTAAAGGTATACCCCTCGCGGTTGTCTCCGTTGGTAGGCTCCTCTTCGTGCGTGACAAGACCAGAGAGGAACTGAAGCGAATAAATGACCAGCTCAACTGGGAGCTAGTTAACAATCCAAGCCTGGAACATCTCAGGAATATCCTTTATTTGAGTTACGTATACCTTCCAACATACTTGAAAAGTTGTTTCCTATACTGCAGCTTGTTTCCAGAGGACTATCTTCTCAAAAGGAAAAGGATGATACGGTTATGGGTAGCAGAGGGGTTCGTCAAGCGAAGGGGTGAAAGCACGATGGAGGAAGTGGCTGAAGGATATTTGGAAGAGTTAGTTCACAGAAATCTTCTTCAAGTTGATAAAAGAAACTCGTCTGGTAGGATGAAATCATTCCGGATGCATGATATTGTACGTGAGTTGGCGGTAGATTTGTGTCAGAGAGAATGCTTTGGTGTTGTTTATCAGGAGGATAAATATGGGGTATCTCTTGATGAGAATGATGCACGTCGTTTGGTAATACACAAAATGAATAATGGTATTTATCAGTCAGTAACAGGTGTACACCATCTTCGATCTATTATTGCATTGGACATCGGTATTCCATCATCCACTCTACTGCCTCTGATAGCAGAGAAGTCCAGATATATGTCAGTGCTGGAGTTAAGTGGCCTACCCATCGAGAAGGTTCCAGATGCTATTGGAGATCTTTTCAATCTCCGCTACTTGGGTCTGCGTGGTTCAAAAGTGAAGTTCCTTCCCAAGTCTATTGAGAAACTTTCAAATTTGCTGACACTGGACCTTTCCGGATCTTATGTGAAGGAGCTGCCTAGAGGGATTGGTAAGCTCAAGAAGCTTAGGCAGTTATTTGCTGACAAAGTGAGCGATCGATTTAGAAGAGATTTCCACTGCGGCACCGGTGTACGCATCACTAAGGGCCTTCAGAACTTGACAAACCTGCAGACACTACTATCATTGGAAGTGCAGTATGAGTCCTTTAGACAATTAGGGGAGCTGATGCAACTAAGAAGCTTGGAGATATGGAATGTGAAAGGAACCTACTGCGAACATATCTGCGATTCTCTAGCTGAGATGCGATATCTGTCCTACCTACATGTGAATGCAAGCGATAATGGTGAAGTTCTTCGATTGAATGGCCTACCGCCAAACCTGAAGAGGCTAAGTTTGACTGGCCGATTGGCGGAAGGCACGTTGGAAGAGTCTCCTCTCTTCCAAACCGAGGGGCAGAATTTGTATTCAGTCTATATCTTGGTCCCAGATGACACAAGACCCCTTTCCATCCCTTTCTCGGTTGTCAAATTTGACGGACCTAATGCTCACCAGAGCGTACAACGGGAAGCAGATGGTATTTCTTGCTAGGTGGTTCCCCAAGCTGAAGATTCTGAGATTGAGAGACCTGCCGAATCTGGAAGCGTTAGAGGTGAAGCAAGGTGCCATGTTGAGCCTGGAAATATTAACACTAGTGAACCTTGAATGCATGGTGGAGGTCCCACTTGGGATTGAGTTCCTCGCGCACGTCAAACATCTATCGTTTCGTGAAATCACCAGTGAGTTTTTGACGTTGCTGCGCCAATGTCCTAGAACTCAAGGGATGCAGTGGAGGCATACTCTCCGGACTCCGGCAGCGTTGAGCCGTTGACCATTCCTGCTTCCCCATTTCGAAAAAAAAAATGTAATCTACTCAACTGCAGACTACCAGTTTCCTCATGCAACTCTAACTGCCCTACCTTTGAAATACCACAGGTTCCGAACATATAGTGCCAGACCAAGAAAATAAAACGTACCAACTGGTGCCAATTCTAATACGGTGAAGCCAACTCTAATAGGGTGCCAATTCCATGGCCTGTTGCTGTTCTAGGGCCACCCCCCCTGGTGCCATTGGAGTTCATCTCGTTGGTGTCACCCTCACACGCCTGCGGTAGATTGGCGCACTGGCCCCACCACCCCGCAGCAGATATTGGTGGCTGGTGAGCTTATTTTCCTCTTCTATCTCTGAAGGAAGCCTCTATTATTTTTTATATGTATGATTCACAAATGTGTGGACTCAGGCGTTTCAGGAATAACATTATTTTCACTGTTAAGAGGTGGCTTAATGTTAAGCAGGTCAGGCGGCTGATTCGATCTTCCATCAAGGAATGGAAATTTCCTTTCTAAGAGGGGGCGACAGGAGTGCTGGATCAAGCCAAGGCTCCAGGCTTTGGCAAGTCGTCGGACCCGGAACCTCTGACTTTGTCGTGTGGGTGAACAGAGATTATACTGCTGGTGCTAATTCTATGGAAAATTCGTGATGTTCACAACTCCCTGAAGCCTCGCTAGGTACGTCTGGAGATCAGGGCAGTGAGCTGCTGGTCTTTTGAGTTTCTCCTGATGTTTGGAGCTTTCTGAAATCCCGGATTCTGTATGTAGACTAGATGTTTTTTTTTTGCTCTTCGGACATAGCACTGCGGAGTGCTTTTTGTTCAGCTTTCTGAACTCAGTAGTTTCTCGATAGAGGTAAACTCTGTACGGTTTTGTTCTTTGCAATTGGACCGTGATGAAGATTTCTACCTGAGAATCCGAAACTCTGTATCAGTTCTTGTTGTATCTTCATATGTTATAGTGTCATCATCCGGCATGCTAAAGGGCGGCCAAACAATGGCAAGCAAGCTCAAGGGCAAGCTTGTTCTTTTTTTCTTTCTTTCTTTCTTTCTTTCTTTCTTTTTGAGAAAAAAAATGCACGCGAAGAAGCTTGCTCAAGGGCTTATTCTTATCTCGAACTGAAATAGTTTTCTCTCCACATATTATTATCCAGATTCCTCCAAATATCGAACTTGAGATTAATGAGAAGCAAGATGAGCCTTACATGAGGAGGGCATCTAGTATTTGCCAAAAAGAAAAGAAAAAAGAGAAGGGCATCTAGTATTTGCCAAAAAGAAAAGAAAAAAGAGAAGGGCATCTAGCTAAGATATTGTGGCGTGCCACGATTGGCCGGCCTCCAGGAATATGCCATCTCATAGTTGTTTATGAAATGGTGCCAGCCTCAGCATCTCTGCATCAAAATAATGCAGACAATAGTCTTACAAGAACATACAAAAATCGATATGAAACCATCTCAATAACGACAATTGTCACAACACCTACAACTTTGATGAAGGGGTGGCCATATCGGGTATCCTGACCTCAACTACGCACATCTTCATAAAACTGGAGGGCTCACCTAATCGTCCAACAGCGAGCCGGGAGCATAAACCAATTCGACGGACCCTCAACGCGCACCCATGCACACGCTCCAGAAGTCGTCACCGCCATCTTCCACCGACCCATCTTCGGAACAACAAACAAGGCATTGACCTTCCAGGCCTGTCGTAGACGCCGCCATGACGCCAAACAAAGCAACACCACAACCATGAGGTTGTACATCAAAAACTCATGTCACCGAGACCCTGTTGCGCCATGCTGCCGAGACTAGTCGTCGTTGACGCGGAAGATGTGCACCGCTCCACCTCTTGCCTTGACCATCCAACGGCTGCTCCAAAAAAATTGCCCCCATGAGGGAGAACAACACCAAAGTGCCGCCATCGTCTGATCCAATAACCCAGATATGAAGTTTTCCCCAGAGCAACGCGAGCGAGACAACGGTTGCATTGACGATGTCGTCAACAAGGTCACGACACGAAGTCGCCGCCATCGTCCGCCAAGAAAAGTGTCAGATCTTGGTTCTCACCGGTGTCCATGCCTCCCAACTCGTCGTCGGTGCCATATGTGGGATGAACACCACACACTACCTAGGCTGACTGCCACCGACTTAGAACGTGGCCGCCACCATCTTTGGCTCCTAGGGTTACGGGACTGACCCAACCTCTAGGTGTCGCCATTGGATACATAGATGTACAAGGGAGGAGCGTCCCATCTGAACTCAGGGCCCATATCGGCCCGCCGTGGTCACCCAACATGCACCTACGCTAGTCACAGCCTTCAGCATGCTGAAGACCATTTGTCGCCAGCCCGCATCACTGCTATTGAGGATGGAGTGGACGGATGCTGACACCATGATGGCTCACATATGTAGAGCACGTTGGGAACCCCAAGAGGAAGGTATGATGAGCACATCAGAAAGTTTCCCTTAGTTATGAAACCAAGGTTATCGAGCCAGTAGGAGTAAGGAAACAACTTCAAGATGTTGCTAACAACTTGGAACTTGCACAACACAAACTCAAACTCTGCCCCAACTTACAGTGAGGTTGCCAATCTCTCTGGTTTGCTGAAAATAAAGGATTAAACGTATAGTGTGGAAGCTAGTAATTGCTTGTAGAAAGTAAACGGTAACAGTAGATGATGTAACAATGATAAAGATTGGACTAGAGGTGTTATCCTTAAGATAGATAACATGCTGGGTGAACAAATTACAGCGGGGAAATTGATAGATTGAGAAAGCATAACAATGCATATACTAGACATCTTGACTCTTATGATATTTGATTGGGCATTACAACATAATACATAGACCGTAATCTAACTTCATCTATGACTAATAATCCACCTTTAGGTTATCATCTGAACCCCTTCCAGTATTAAGTTGCAAGGAATAGATAATTGCATTAAGCAATGTGTGTAAAGTAAACAATACAATTATTCCATGAACAAAAGATTGCTGTTTTATCCCTAGTAGCAACAGCACATCTACAACCTTAGAGATTTCTGTCACTTCCCCAGATTACTAGAGGCATGAACCTACTATCGAGCATAAATACTCTCTCTTGGAGTTGCAAGCATCTACTTGGACAAGATAGCTACTAACAACGGAGAGCATGCAATATCACAAATAACAAGGACATGATAAAATCAATAATCAATTTGACATACTATCTCAATATCCATCGAATCCCCGCAAACACAACATGTTTGATTACAAATAGATGATCTTGATCATGAACGGATTTAACAAGATCTAAACATGGTAGCACAAAGGAGGAGAAAAAACCATCTAGCTACTGTATGGACCCATAGTCCAAGGGTGAACTACTCACGCATCACTCCAGAGGCTGGCATGGTGATGAAGAAGGCCTCCTGGATGATCTCTCCCCTCCGACAGGGTGCCGGGAAGAGCTTCAGATCCCCCCCGATCTAGGGACGATGGTGGCGGTGGCTACAGACTGTTTCGTGGAGATTTGATCGGGTACTTAGGGTTTCTACATTGGGAGACTTTTACAGGCGAAAGGGCAAGGTCGGTGGGCGCCCGAGGGGCCCACACTAGGTGGCGCCCCCCTCCTAGGCCGCATCGCCCTAGGGTGTGGCCACCTCATGGCCCGCCTTCGGATTTTGGACTCTGTCTTTGCTTCGGTAAAATATTGACTTTGGCTTTTGTCCCGTCTAATTCCGAGAATATTTCCTTACTAGCTTTTCTGAAACCAAAAATAGCAGAAAACAGGCAACTGGCACGGCGGCATCTTGTTAATAGTTTAGTTCCGGAAAGCGTATAAAAATACCTCAAAGTGTAGACAAAACATAGCAAAGTTGATACAAAACAAGCATGGAGCATCAAAATTTATAGATACGTTTACGACGTATCAAGCATCCCCAAACTTAACTCCTACTCGTCCTCGAGTAGGTAAGTGATAAAAAGAATAATTTTTAAGGTGACATGCACCATCACAATCTTGATCAAACCATTTGTAAAGCATTGATAACTAGGATCAAAGTATTCTAAACATGAGCATGAAATATGAAGTTCTAACAATAGTACATAGTAACTATGTTGTAACATGAAAAGGTACAAACAAAGATAAAAAATAACAATGCATTGAGAGACGTTTGTTCGTTTCACATATAGAAAACATAGCATAGTGGTATTTAGCTTGTCCTTCATGGAGTAGCAAAACATAAATGCATAGGACACCTTCAAAGTTCATAAGGGTGACTAGATACAAATAGTTTAAAAACAAGCAATATCAACATTATGAATCAATCAATAAGTATTGGGACAATGCACATAGAACTAAGAATGACAACTATGCTCTCTTAATTGGTGCATAAATATAGAAGGTGGAGACTCAACATAAAAGTAAAAGAAAGGTCCTTCATGAAGGGAAGCAGGGATTTCAAGTTTCATAAAGAGCTTCCAAAAATTATGGTACTTATTAGCTTTCAGCTCTCATTGCCCCTATCATAAGCATCTTGAAGTGATTAAGGTTAAAGTGAAACAAATATGGAGTATATGCTTGAAAAATCATAAGTTAGCAATCTCATGTCCCTTGAGTATGAGGGTCGTTCCTCATGCTACTCAATTTTAGTCACAAGCAAGTTCTTGTCATTGTAAGTATATGTGTATCATACAGAATCGTCAACGGGGTACCCCTTGCCCCAATGACACATGAGCTATCTCATATCAAAATGACACGGCAACAAACAATGAGCATCTCAGCAATCTTCTTATTTACCATGGGTATAGTGCTTTTTTCTCTCTTTTTTTGAATATTTTTTTCTGAAGATGCTTCATGGATTGCTCACTATGGTTATGCTGCAAGTTTACACCATGATTAGGCATGTCTTAGGCTAGCCGCCCAGGCGTTTCTCTAACACATATACATAACTTCATGGACTTACAAGCTCCCCTTTTATTTCATATCGCCGACATCCGTAAACAAAAGATCATGATATCAACTGGATAATATGTACAGGTGTTGAAAGCGTTCCCCATGTCAGCATGTTCTGCTAATTTTCAACGTATAAGTGCAAGCATATACAACATAGATAACACAATAGTTAAAGTTTATTAAGTGCAAGAAATAAAGTGTGCCATCAAGTTTGTGAGATATTTAATCACTAGTTTTCACATAACAAGTTTAATTTGGAAGATAGATAAAACATGAATATACTTGGAATAGTGTAACACACTATGCATAGGAATTTATAGTGGACTCTTTGGAATAACTTGGTTTCTTGAGAGTTGGATGTATGAGTAGAGCTTACTCAGTACAAGTGGAGGCTAGCAAAAGACTGGGAGCAACCAACTAAGAGAGCAATAATAGCCATAATCATGCAGAGCGACAAAACATTATAAATCAAAGCATAAAGTGGTACCACGAGTTAAAAACTAAATGATCATAGAGGCTAAGGTGACTGGTTTATAGTCTTAACATGGTGTAAGCATGTGCCAAGTCAACCCAAATATAGCATCAAAGGAGGATACCACAATTATGCTTTTTTATGCTAAAACAACGCATGATTCGTTCAAGCCACATTAAGCAATCTCAATTGTTTGAAACAAGTCATGCTACGAAAATAATCACTAAGAATAAGGTCAAAGCAATATCTATCATGACATGATAAAGCATATGCCACAGTCAAAACAAGCTCCTTTTTGTACCACTATAAGCTTGAAACTTTCTACTCCTTCTCCAACACCAATCAACTTATTTGAAATAAAATATGCGAACGGGGGTCCAACTAATTTATTCAAGGAAACGAAATAAAATAAAACCAAAAATGAAAAATAAGACGCTCCAAGAACAACACAACAGTGCATGAAACAATACAAATGAAGTGTTTTGAAAGAAAACCTGAGATTTTTTGTACTTCTTGAATATTTCTTGGGATGACACGGGGTGGCATCCCCAATCTTGAGCTTTTTTCCATTATTTATCTCATTATATCATTCTGTAGGGTTTCGTAGCATGGAAAACAAAAAATTTCTACCGCATACAAACAAACAAGCCAAGATCTATCTACTAGATTGTAGCAACGAGTCGATGGAATAACTCACCCTCGAAGATTCCAAAGTGTTTAACGAGAGCGTATTCTCGTGGGTGATGTAGTCGTACTCTTGCCGATCTCAAGATCGCGTAGACGATCCTTCCGGCAGCGCTCCCGCAGTCGGTCACACGTTCGGTACTCGACGAAGACCTTCCTCTCCCTTGTTCCAGCAGGCAGCGGAGGTTGTAGCACTCTCCTCGCAATTCCGGCAGCACAAAGGCGTGGTACCGGAAGTAGAGGGGAGATCTCGCAGGGCTTCGCCTTAAGCCGGAGCGAGTTGGTGGACTATGAGAGAGCTCCTCGGCGATCTAGGGTTTAGACACACCAAGGAGGAGGCTTGGCTGGCGGCTAGGGTTAGCTACGTGGCGGTGGCTAGCCCTAGGGCGGCAGCGACTGCAGGAGGGGCCGGCGGCTAAGGCTAGGGTTTGCGGGGTGGTGGAGTTATGTCTTGGAGGGGCAGCCCTGCCCCTCCTTATATAGGTGTAGGGGGCGCGCCAGGGGAGGGGAGTCCCTCCCCAACTCGGCTTCCCAAGGGGGCCGGCGGTGGAGGGGAGGAACTCCTCCCCAACTCGGTTTCCACCTTCCCCTCCACTTCCCAAAATAGCCGTTTGACTTTTCAAATTGGTGTTTGACTTTTCAAACTAGGATTTGATTAAACCCTTTATTTTGTTCAGCGATGACACCTAGTACATGATGCAATCATTCCAACTTGATATGACACATTCATGTACCCTTCCCCTCCGGAGTGTCGGACATTCCGGAACCTTCTAGAACATTCCCAATGAAAACACCGGAACCATTCTCCAACCCCGAAACAGGACTTTCCTTATATGAATCTTATTCTCTGGACCATTCCGGATCTCCTCGTGATATCCCGGATCCCATCCGAGACTCCGAACAACATTCGGTCTCTTACTCATCATTCCATAACTACTCAAACAACGTCGAATCCTTAAGTGTGTCTTCCTACGGTTCGTGAATTATGCGGACATGATCGAGACACTTCTCTGAACAATAACCAATAGAGGAATCTGGAAATTCATATGGCTCCCACATATTTCTACGATTACTTTGCGATCGAATGAACCACTTACATACAATACCAATTTCCATTTGTCTCACGATAGTTTACTTATCCGAGGTTATGATCGTCGGTATCTCTGCATACCTAGTTCAACCTCGTTACTGATAAGTACTCTTTTCTCGTTCCCGTGATATGTGATCCCTTGTGAGCCAGTCACATGCTTGCAAGCTAATTGGATGACATTTCACCGAGAGGGCCCAGAGTATATCTATCCGTCATATGGATGGACAAATCCCACTCTTGATCCATGTGTCTCAACCAATACTTTCCGAACACTCAATGCCACCTTTATAGCCACCCAGTTACGGTGTGGTGTTTGATGTCATCAAAGCATCCATCCGGTAAAGGTGATATGCATGATCTCATGGTCGAAGGAATTAGGTTACTATGTATCAGAAAGCATATAGCAATTGAACTATTAAAATGACTTGATCTTTATGCTACGCTTATCTATAGGAGTATGTCCACCATATCATTCTCCTAACGATATGATCTTGTTGTTAATAACATCTCAATGTTCATGATAGGGAAACCACAATCATACATTAACCAACAAGCTAGTATTATAAAGAGGCTTTACTAGGGACTCTATTTTAGTTTACAAATCACACATGTATTAATGTTTCCTTGATAATACTATTATAGCATGAATGTAAACATTTATCATAAACACAAAGATATAATAATAACTACATTTATTATTGCCTCTAGGGCATATCTCCAACAGTCTACCACTTGCACTAGAGTCATCTAATCTAGGTTACGTGGTAATATACCGAACACCCATGGCAGTTTAGTGCTGGTCATGTTTTGCCCTCGGGAGAGGTTTAGTCAACGGATCCGCCACATTCAGATCTGTGTGTACTTTTCAAATCTTTATGTCCCCATCTTGGACATGTTCTCGAATAGCGTGAAAACGTAGCTTGATGTGCTTCAGCTTCTTGTGTGACCTTGGTTCTTTTGCATTGGCTATGGCGCCCATGTTATCACAGTAGATAGACATTGGGTCCAGCGCACTAGGAACCACACCCAGCTCTATAATGAACTCTTTCATCCATATTGCTTCTTGTGAAGCCTCCGAAGCAGCCATGTATTCCGATTCAGTTAAAGATCTCGCCGCAACGCTTTGCTTTGCACTCCTCCAGCTAACTGCTGCACCATTCAAAATAAATACGTATCCAGATTGTGATTTAGAATCATCCGGATCGGTGTTCCAACTAGCATCGGTGTAACCATTAACAACGAGTTGTTCATTACCTCCATAAGAAAGAACCATATCCTTAGTTCTTCTCAAGTACTTAAGGATGTTTTTGACCGCTGTCCAATGATCCACTCCTGGATCACTTTGATATCTGCTAGTTAAACTAACAACATATGCAATGTCGGGTCTAGTACATAGCATGGAATACATTAGAGATCCTATGGCTGAGGCATAGGGAGTCTTACTCATCCTTTCTCTATCTTCTGTCGTTGTTGGACTTTGAGTTTTACTCAAGGTCGTATTGGGCAACATGGGCAAGAACCCTTTCTTGCTATCTTCCATTCCAAACCTCTTTAGAACTTTGTCCAAATATGTACTTTGTGACAATGATATTAGGCGTCTCGATCTATCTCTATAAATCTTTATGCCTAATATGTAAGCTACTTCGCCAATATCCTTCATTGAAAAACTATTATTCAAATATTCCTTGACACTATTAAGAAGGTCTACATCATTCCCAATCAACAATATGTTATCTACATATAGTATTAAGAATGCTACAGAGCTCCCACTCACTTTCTTGTAAATCCAAGCTTCTCCATAAGTTTGTATAAAACCGAAACTTTTGATTACCCTATCAAAACATTGATTCCAACTTCGGGATGCTTGCTTCAATCCATAGATGGACCGTTGAAGTTTGCATACCTTGTTAGCATCTTTAGGATCGACAAAACCTTTGGGTTGCATCATATACAACTCTTCATCAATGTCTCCATTGAGGAATGCTGTTTTGACATCCATCGGCCATATCTCATAATCATAATATGAAGCGATTGCTAACATAATCCTCACAGACTTTAGCTTCGCTACAGGTGAAAAAGTCTCAT
Source organism: Avena sativa (assembly GCA_916181665.1). NCBI lineage: Eukaryota > Viridiplantae > Streptophyta > Magnoliopsida > Poales > Poaceae > Avena > Avena sativa. The sequence goes on from OV702296.1 coordinate 18,129,026, forward strand.
CGTAGTCAACTCCTTGAATTTGTCGAAACCCTTTTGCGACAAGTCGAGCTTTATAGACAGTAACATTACCATCAGCATCTGTTTTCTTCTTGAAAATCCATTTGTTCTCAATAGCCTTTCGGCCATCCGGTAAGTCCACCAAAGTCCATACTTGGTTTTCGTACATGGATCCAATCTTGGATTTCATGGCTTCTTGCCATTTATTGGAATCTGGGCTCATCATCGCTTCCTCATATGTCGCAGGGTCGTCGGTGTTGTCCACCAACATGACACTCATAATGGGATCATACCAATCAGGAGTGGTACGAGTTCTCGTTGACCTGCGAGGTTCTGTAGCAACTACAACCGAAGTTTCATGATCATCATCATTAGCTTCCTCTCTTATTGGTGCAGGCACCACAGGAACTTCTTCCGGTGCTGCGCTATTCGCAAGTTCGAGAGAAGGTTCGACAACCTCGTCGAGTTCTACTTTCCGTCCATTCACTTCTTTCGAGAGAAATTCCTTCTCTAGAAAGGATCCATTCTTGGCAACGAAGATTTTGCCCTCGGATCTATGATAGAAGGTATACCCGATAGTTTCCTTCGGGTATCCTATGAAGACGCATTTTTCCGCTTTGGGTTCTAGCTTGTCCGTCTGTAACTTCTTTACATAGGCTTCGCAACCCCAAACTTTAAGGAACGATAATTTAGGTTTCTTCCCAAACCATAATTCATACGGTGTCATTTCAACAGATTTAGGTGGTGCCCTATTTAAAGTGAATGCGGCTGTTTCTAATGCATAACCCCAAAATGATAGCGGTAAATTTGTAAGTGACATCATAGAACGAACCATATCTAAGAGAGTTCGATTACGACGTTCGGACACACCATTACGTTGTGGTGTTCCCGGCGGTGTCAATTGTGAAAGTATTCCGCATTTCTTCAAATGCTCGCCAAACTCGTAACTTAGATATTCACCTCCACGATCAGAACGTAGAAATTTAATCTTCTTGTTACGTTGATTCTCTACCTCACTTTGAAATTCCTTAAACTTCTCGAAATTTTCGAACTTATGTTTCATGAAATAGATATACCCATATCTACTCAAGTCATCCGTGAAGGTAAGAACATAACGATAACCACCGCGCGATGCTACACTCATTGGACCACACACATCGGTATGTATGATTTCCAATAAGTCCGTAGCTCGCTCCATCATACCAGAAAATGGAGTCTTAGTCATTTTACCCATCAGACATGCTTCGCATCTTTCAAGTGATTCGAAATCAAGTGATTCAAGAAGTCCATCGGAATGGAGTTTCTTCATACGCTTCACTCCAATGTGACCAAGACGACAGTGCCACATGTAGGTCGAGTTATCGCTCGATTTCAAATGTTTAGCCTCAATGTTATTAATATGTGTATTTCCACTATCGAGATTCAACAATAATAGACCATCTATCAAAGGTTCATGTGCATAAAACATATTACTCATATAAATCGAACAACCATTATTCTCGGACTTAAACAAGTAACCGTCTCGCAATAAACAAGATCCCGATATAATGTTCATGCTTAACGCAGGCACCAAATAACAATTATTTAAGTATAAAACTAATCCCGATGGTAGATGAAGGGGTAGCGTGCCGACCGCGATCACATCAACCTTTGATCCGTTTCCCATGCGCATCGTCACCTCGTTCTTCGCTAGCTTCCGTTTATTCTGCAGCACCTGTTTCGAGTTACAAATATGAGCAACCGAACCAGTATCAAATACCCAGGCACTACTACGAGTACTAGTGAGATACACATCAATAACATGTATATCGGATATACCTTTCTTCTTGATGCTGCCGTTCTTCAAATCCGCCAAGTACTTTGGGCAATTCCGCTTCCAGTGACCTTCTCCCTTGCAGTAAAAGCACTCAGTATCAGGCTTAGGTCCAGCCTTGGTCTTCTTCATCGGCGCGGTAACTTTCTTACCACCCTTCTTGAAGTGTCCCTTTTGCTTAGACTTGCCTTTCTTGAATTTGGTGGTCTTATTGACCATCAACACTTGGTGCTCTTTCTTGATCTCCACTTCTGCAGATTTCAACATGGAAAAGAGTTCTGGCAACTGCTTGTTCATGTTTTGCATATTGTAGTTCATCACAAAGTTCTTGTAACTTGGTGGTAGTGATTGGAGGACACGGTAAATCCCCAAAGCATTAGGAATCACTATACCCAAGCTTTGAAGTTTGTTTGCGTGCCTAGACATCTTAAGCACATGCTCACTGACGGAGCTGCCCTCTTCCATCTTGCAGTTAAAGAACTTTTCAGAAGCCTCATAACTCTCAATCGCCGCGTGAGTCTCAAAGATCAATTTGAGATCACGGACAATATCATGTGGGTCTGAATTCTCAAACCTTTTCTGAAGCTCCGATTCTAAACCATACAAGATAGCACACTGAAGTGTGGAGTACTGAGTCTTTCGAGCGAGGTAAACATTCTTTACTTCATCGGTAGCAGTAGCTACAGGTGGGTCACCCAGCGGTGCATCCAGCACATAGGTCAAATTACCAGCTGTGAGGACAATCCTCAAATTGCGGAACCAATCCGCGAAGTTGCTTCCATTGTTTTTCAACTTTTCTTTCTCTATGAACGCATTAAAATTGATGGCAGGGGCCGCCATTGATCTACAACATATTTGCAATAGTTTAGACTAAGTTTATGAAAAATTGAGTTCTAATTAATAGTTAAATTAATCTAGGTGAACTCCCACTCAAAACAATATCCCTCACATTGTTTTAGTGATCACACGAAGCAAATCCACCACATCAACACCGATCATCACGAGAGTTGATATAGTTTCAATGGCGAACAATCGACATGTTCATCATATATACTATATGATTCATGCTTTACCTTTCGGTGATCCGTGTTCCAAGACCATCTCTGTACATGCTAGTCTCGTCAAGATCAAACCTTAGTTTCCGCATGAGCAAATCTGGCTTGCTCACGTTGTATACACTTGCGGAATCTAACACACCTGATCATCACGTGGTGCTTCGAAACAACAAGCTTTAGCAACGGTGCTAACTAAGGGTGAACACTTTATGACTTGAAATTCATGTGCATGAGGGATCATCTTATAATGCTACCGTTGTTAACTAAGCAATACAAGATGCATAAAGGATTAACATCACATGCAATTCATAATATGTGATATGATATGGCCTATCTTCTTTGTGCTTCCGATCTCCATCTTCAAGCACAAACATGATCTCCATCATCACCGGCATTGCATCAAGGTCAATGACGCTTCTCCATGGTTGTCGTCCACCGGCTTCAACTATTACAACTACTTTGAATAGACACGCGGGTTTTAACAAAATTAAAGACAACCATATGGCTCCTGCCGGTTGCCAACTTACAATAAGGAACATTGCATACATCAAATATAATCACAATCATGGCCATATCACATCACAGCACACCCCTGCAAAACAAAGTTAGACGCCTCTACTTTCTTTGCATGTTTTACGTGGTTTGGGGCTTTCAATAAGTGTCGTTCTAACTTACGAACAAGAACCACAACATTGATACCAGTATTGACAATCACCTGTTGTAAATTGAATCTTAACTATGCTGGGAGAAACAGGCACCCGCAAAGCCACTTACGCAATACAAGTTGCATGTCAAGCGTAGAGCAAGTCTCATGAACGATGTCATGTAAGGTTAGCCCGGGCCGCTTCATACCAACATCCCGCAAGACGCAAAGTACACAAGAAGCAATCGACAATAAAAACATCAACGCCCACAATGACCATTGTGTTCTACTCGTGCAACAGATCTACATATAGACACGGCTCTAATACCACTTTAGGGTTTCGTAGCATGGAAAACAAAAAAATTCTACCGCATACGAACAAACAAGCCAAGATCTATCTACTAGATTGTAGCAACGAGTCGATGGAATAACTCACCCTCGAAGATTCCAAAGTGTTTAACGAGAGCGGATTCTCGTGGGTGATGTAGTCGTACTCTTGCCGATCTCAAGATCGCGTAGACGATCCTTCCGGCGCTGCGTTCCGGCAGCGCTCCCGCAGTCGGTCACACGTTCGGTACTCGACGAAGACCTTCCTCTCCCTTGTTCCAGCAGGCAGCGGAGGTTGTAGCACTCTCCTCGCAATTCCGGCAGCACAACGGCGTGGTACCGGAAGTAGAGGGGAAATCTTGCAGGGCTTCGCCTTAAGCCGGAGCGAGTATGGTGGACTATGAGAGAGCTCCTCGGTGATCTAGGGTTTAGACACACCAAGGAGGAGGCTTGGCCGGCGGCTAGGGTTAGCTAGGCGGCGGCGGATTGCCCTAGGGCGGCGGCGGCGGCAGGAGGGGCCGGCGGCTAGGGCTAGGGTTTGCGGGGTGGTGGAGTTGTGTCTTGGAGGGGCAGCCCTGCCCCTCCTTATATAGGTGGAGGGGGCGCGCCAGGGGAGGGGAGTCCCTCCCCAACTCGGCTTCCCAAGGGGGCCGGCGGTGGAGGGGAGGAACTCCTCTCCAACTCGGTTTCCACCTTCCCCTCCACTTCCGAAAATAGCCGTTTGACTTTTCAAATTGGCGTTTGACTTTTCAAACTAGGATTTGATTAAACCCTTTATTTTGTTCAGCGATGACACCTAGTACATGATGCAATCATTCCAACTTGATATGACATATTCATGTACCCTTCCCCTTCGGAGTGCCGGACATTCTGGAACCTTCTAGAACATTCCCGATGAAAACACCAGAACCATTCTCCAACCCCGAAACAGGACTTTCCTTATATGAATCTTATTCTCTGGACCATTCTGGATCTCCTCGTGATATCCCGGATCCCATCCGAGACTCCGAATAACATTCGGTCTCTTACTCATCATTCCATAACTACTCAAACAACATCGAATCCTTAAGTGTGTCTCCCTACGGTTCGTGAATTATGCGGACATGATCGAGACATTTCTCTGAACAATAACCAATAGAGGAATCTGGAAATTCATATGGCTCCCACATATTCCTACGATTACTTTGCGATCGAATGAACCACTTACATACGATACCAATTTCCCTTTGTCTCACGATAGTTTACTTATCCGAGGTTATGATCGTCGGTATCTCTGCATACCTAGTTCAACCTCGTTACTGATAAGTACTCTTTTTTCGTTCCCGTGATATGTGATCCCTTGTGAGCCAGTCACATTCTTGCAAGCTAATTGGATGACATTTCACCGAGAGGGCCCAGAGTATATCTATCCGTCATATGGATGGACAAATCCCACTCTTGATCCATGTGTCTCAACCAATACTTTCCGAACACTCAATGCCACCTTTATAGCCACCCAGTTACGGTGTGGTGTTTGATGTCATCAAAGCATCCATCTGGTAAAGGTGATATGCATGATCTCATGGTCGAAGGAATTAGGTTACTATGTATCTGAAAGCATATAGCAATTGAACTATTAAAATGACTTGGTCTTTATGCTACGCTTATCTATAGGAGTATGTCCACCATATCATTCTCCTAACGATATGATCTTGTTGTTAATAACATCTCAATGTTCATGATAGGGAAACCACAGTCATACATTAACCAACAAGCTAGTATTATAAATAGGCTTTACTAGGGACTCTATTTTAGTTTACAAATCACACAAGTATTAATGTTTCCTTGTTAATACTATTATAGCATGAATGTAAACATTTATCATAAACACAAAGATATAATAATAACTACATTTATTATTGCCTCTAGGGCATATCTCCAACACATTCTTCCCCTCCACTTGCAAATTTTCCTTCATACAAAACTTCACACAATCTTCATTAGCAACATTAGTGTACTAAAGATAATAAGTCCTTGGTTTTAGTTTCAACATAATTAAAACTTTCATTAAAACATAAGATACTGTAGCAATTCCTTGAAAAAGCTCAAGTGATCAAAGAGAACTCAAAAAGAAACCGATAAGAGGGAAATGCAAATAAAGGCAGAAACCTGTCAAAATAGACCAGCAGGTAGAAACCGATTTTTTCGAAAACCTTCTGTTGCTCAAATAGAAAAGTGTTGAACAAATAAAAGTTAGATAACGACCTGGGGCATGAGCACAAAAAATTACAGCTCAATCCGACGTACATGGTTTTTCACAAATTTTTACAGTGAAGCACAAAAATCTGTTTTGGGACGGCAACTTCCCTAAATCTTACTTCTCTCTCATTAGAGGTTATTCTTGGCACAAAAACCACACAAAAAGGATAAGGAGAGGTTATTACATAAGTAATAACTTCCAATACTCAACTAAAACTATTGGGTTATCTCCTAAGAAGTACTTTTCTTTAACGCCTTTAAGTTAGACATAAGAAGCAAGAATCAAGTATTTTCAAATGAAGAAGCATTAAGATCAAGTTCTGTTTTAATAGGAGGAGCAAAAGGTATATTCTCTCTCTTATTAGGGAAGTGTTCTATACCTTTATTGAGTGGGAATTCATATTTAATGGTGCCTTCCTTCATATCAATAATGGCACCAACAGTTCTAAGAAAAGGTCTTCCCAAAATAATTGGACAAGAAGCATTGCATTCAACATCCAAAACATAGAAATCAACAGGGAAAAAGGCATTGTTAACCATAATAATAACATCATTAATACTCCCCATAAGTTTCTTTTTAGCATTATCATCAAGTTGGACATCTAAATAGCAATCTTCCAAAGGTGGCAAATCAAGCATTTTATAAATCTTTCTAGGCATAATAGAGACACTAGAACCAAGGTCACATAAAGCTTTGAAATCAAAATCATTCACTTTCATATTAATGATGGGTTCCCTACCATCTTCTAATTTCCTAGGAATGAAACCTTTATGTTTCAATTTTTCTTCTTTAATTTTAATGAGAGCATCTGTAATGTGTTTTGTAAAAGCCATATTATTAGAACTAGCATTAGGACTTCTAGCAAGCTTTTGTAGGAACATAATTACTTTAGAAATGTTGCAACCATCAAGATCAAAATCAAACTTAGCATCCAAGGTAGTAGAACTATTGTTTCCCATATTTCAAAAAATTTCAACATTCTTATTAGGTTTAGGCATTGTTGCAAAAGAAGTGGGGACTTCTTGTGGTTTGTTAGCATCAACATTGGTGGTAGTAATAGTACAAATACTATTATTTCTAGAAATTTCATCTTTTTTCTCCCACTTAGCATGCAATTTATCTAATAGTCTAACATTTTCATCAATGGTAACTTGTATCGCATGATCAGTAGCAAAGGCATTTTCCATGGTTTCAGGTTTAGCAGCCATTTTATTAATTAGATAGGATTGTGCTTCAGACAAAGATGAAATATTTTTCTCAACCTTCAAAAGCTTTTCCTCCAAAGTTTTGTTGAAAGTAGTATGTTTACTAATAAAGTCTTTAAGCATGACTTCGAGTTCAAAGGAAGCACTTCTATTGTTGTTGTAGGAATTTCCATAAGCATTACCACTATTGGGAGGATATGGCCTATAATTATTATTACCAAAATTATTCCTATAGGCATTGTTGCTAAAATTGTTACTTCTAATGAAGTTCACATCAACTTGCTCTTCTTGAGCAACCAAAGAGGCTAAAGGAACGTTATTTGTATCAATATGAGCTTTCCAATTAACAAGCATAGACATAATAACATCAATTTTATCACTCAAGGAGGAGGTTTCTTCAACATAATTTACCTTCTTACCTTGTGGATCTCTCTCAGTGTGCCATTCAGAATAGTTAACCATCATATTATCAAGGAGATTTGTTGCAGAACCCAAAGTAATGATCATAAAGGTACCTCTAGTAGCAGAATCCAACAGATCTTTTGAAGAGAAATTCAATCCTGCATAAAAAGTATGGATAATCATCTAAGCAGGCAGTCCATGAGTGGACCAATACTTTACTAAAGATTTCATTTTTTCCCAAGCTTGAGGAACATGTTCATTATCAGATTGTTCAAATTTCATTATTTCACTTCTCATAGATATAATCTTAGATGGAGGATAGTATTTTCCAATGAAAGCATCTTTACATTTAATCCAAGAATGAATACTATTTCTAGGAAAAGATAGCAACCATTCTTTAGATCTTCCTCTTAAAGAGAAAGGAAACAATTTAAGCTTAAGGATACCTCCATCTACATCCTTATATTTTTGCATCTCACAAAGTTCAACAAAATTATTAAGGTGAGGAGCAGCACCATCAGTACTAGCACCAGAGAATTGTTCTTTCATAACAAGATTAAGCAAAGAAGGTTTAATTTCAAAGAAATCAGCTTCAGGAACAGGTGGAGCAATAGGCGTGCACATGAAATCATTGTTGTTTGCGCTAGTGAAGTCACACAGCTTAGTGTTTTCAGGAGTATTCATTTTTGCAAAAGTGAAGCAAGCCAACAGAAGTAGTAACTAATATTTTTGTGTTTTTTATAAGAAAAAGCAAGCCAAACAATTTTTTTTTAATTTTTGATAAAAAAAGCAAAACAAAGAAAAAGAAACTAAGCCAAACAAAAACAAAGTAAAGCGATTGGTTGTGAGAGACTCCCCTTGCAAAGCTGTCCTTATCTCTCCGGCAACGACGCCAGAAAAGTGCTTGATGGCTAAGATATGTAGAGCTCGTTGGGCACCCCAAGAGGAAGGTATGAAGAGCATAGCAAAAAGTTTCCCTCAGTTATAAAACCAAGGTTATCGAACCAATAGGAGTAAGGAAACAACTCCAAGGTGTTGCTAACAACTTGGAGCCTGCACAACACAAACTCAAAACTCTTCCCCAACTTACAGTAAGGTTGTCAATCTCACCGGTTTGCTGAAAATAAAGGATTAAACATATAGTATGGAAGATAGTAGTTGCTTGTAGAAAGTAAATGGTAACATTAGATGATGTAAAAATGATAAAGATTGGACCGGGGTACACAGTTCACTAGAGGTGTTCTCCTTAAGATAGATAACATGCTGGGTGAACAAATTACAGCGGGGCAATTGACAGATTGAGAAAGCATAACCATGCATATACTAGACATCTTGACTCCTATGAGATTTGATTAGGCATTACAACATAATACATAGACCATAATCCAAGTACATCTATTACTAATAATCCACCTTCAGGTATCATCCGAACCCCTTCTAGTATTAAGTTGCAAGCAACAGATAATTGCATTAAGCAATGTGTGTAAACTAAACAATTCAATTATTCCATGAACAAAAGATTGTTGTTATCTCCCTAGTAGCAACAACACATGTACAAACTTAGAGATTTTTGTCACTTCCCCAGATTACTAGAGGCATGAACCTAATATCGAGCATAAATACTCCCTCTTCGAGTTGCAAGCATCTAGTTGGCCAAGATAACTACTAACAACGGAGAGCATGCAACAAATAACAAAGACATGATAAAATTAATAATCAATCTGACATAGTATCTCAATATCCATCGGATCCCTGCAAACACAACATGTATGATTACAAATAGATGATCTTGATCATGAACAGAGCTCACAAGATGTAAACATGGTAGCACAAAGGAGGAGAAACAACCATCTAGGTATGGACCCATAGTACAAGGGTAAACTACTCACACATCATTCTGGAAGCTGGCATGGTGATGAAGAAGGCCTCCGGGGTGATCTCTCTCCTCCGGCAGGGTGCCGGGAAGAGCTTCAGATCCTCCCGGTCTAGGGACGATGGCGGCGGTGGCTACGAACTGTTTCGTGGATATTTGATCGGGTACTTAGGGTTTCTGCATCGGTAGACTTTTATAGGCAAAAGGACAAGGTCGGTGGGTGCCCGAGGGGCCCACACCAGGTGGCGACGCGCCCTCCCCTAGGCCGCGCCGCCCTAGGGTGTGGCCACCTCGTGGCCCCCCTTCGGCTGCCCTTTGGGCTCCGTCTTCGCTCCTGTAAAATATTGACTTTGGATTTTGTCCCGTCCAATTCTGAGAATATTTCCTTACTAGCTTTTCTGAAACAAAAAAACATGAGAAAACAGGCAACTAGCACCGCATCATCTTGTTAATAGGTTATTTCTGGAAAGCGTATAAAAATACCTCAAAGTGTAGACAAAACGTAGCAAAGTTGATAGAAAACAAGCATGAATTATCAAAAATTATAGATACACTTACTGTGACACGGAGCGGTGGTGGTGAACTGAGGCTACATCTATGGGGGATCTCAACCGGCGGTTGGACTGGAGTGACGACGGCACCCCTTACCAGACCTGGCTGGACCGCGGGACGGGGCGGCATAGTGCCGAGCTGGCACCATGTAGAGCTGGACTGCAACGGTGGGGCTCCTACCTTTGGCCCAGATCTAGGTCCAATAGGGCCTAAGTAGGGCTGGGAGGGCCCTGCCACCCATCGTTTCAGGGTCTCCTGGTAGGCTTGTGAGCGCACCCCTTAGCTATTGAGTGGTTGAGGTGCTGGATCCAGGCTAGTGGGCCTAGATTTGGTGACCTCTTGGTAGCTATCTCTTCTATGTTGTCCATGGACTGATTGGCTGGCAGGACGTATTCCGCCATTTCGTATGGTGTTGTCCACATAGTCGGTTTGAGATATTGGATGTCGTGCGGCTTCGGAGAGTAGACTGCGCATGCGTCTTCGGCAAGTGATGTGGCGATGGTGATGACCTTGCTCTTTGTTCATGGGGATGGCGAGGAGCGGGTGGCGGGGATCTTGGTGGTGGCGGATCTTCGGCAAAGGCGTCTCATTGATCGCGTTTCGGAGGCCTGAATCATGGTGGTGGATATTCCGAAATACCGTGTGTGATTCGAGAGTTTTTGGGTGAATTCTCACCGCTCTGGCGCAATCGACGACGATGCTTGTGGATGTCGTTACCCTCTTGGGGGCGCCGACGTGGGTACCCTCTCTACATGTGGGCTTCGGGTGAAAATCTTGGACCTTCTTGGTCTCGCTGACAACAACGCATTGCGCCATTATCCTCTTAGGGGCACGGAGCTCCGATACCATCAGTTATGTTCCAGTGTTTTTGGTGGCAAGTTCTGTTTTTTTTCTTTTTTTATTTTATCTTTATTCGTCTTTGTAGAAGCATTCTCTCGTCACTTTGTATCGATTCTAAAGGGGGTAAAATTCTGTCTAGAGAAAAGATCAAGCCGGATGGTAGTAGTATAGCACGACAGCAAATCCAGCGAATGGAGCTCCTTTTCCTTCAAAATATCCGTGGTTTTTCAGAGAATAATAAGACGTGGCTTCTTTTCTGCCAAAAAAGCAATAATGCGTAATTGACTTCTCTCCCCTTGTTACGATTCTTTCGTTATTGTTATTGGACGTCATTTTCAGACAACTGCAAGCCGCCAAAAAATGGGCCTTCTTTGCTGCTTTTCCTAATTTCCTTTGCCTCGGATAAAGTAGCTTCTCGATATTCCCAGCAAAAAAAGGGTAGCTTCTTCGTATGAAATAATATTCAATATCTATTTACAATGCAAATATTAGTGAACTGAATCTAAAATGTTTCTTTAGCATGCCTCGAATATTCCTAGGTATAAAAATCGCTGATTATTCATTTGAACTTCTGAACTCTCGTTGATTTGGAAACAATTGTTATTTCATTCCAATTGCAAGTCATTGTTCTTTTAGAAGCACGTATGAATCAAAGTACTAGTAAGCACGTATGAATCAAAGTACTAGTAAGCATTACCAACTATGTTCTTATCATTGTTCTTTTAGATAAGAATTTCCCTTTGCAAATTGGTGATGCAACTTTTTTTTTTGACCGAGACAACAATAAAAAATCACATCCTATACGTCAACAAATCTGGAAGGAGATATCTTATTAATTACTTTTATGCGGAACATAGAGAACATTAACAATGGTCATGTCACATCATTACTTACTAGCTCTCTCCTATTTCTATTCGTAGAAAACTTAAGAGAATTCAGTTGCAGACAAACTCCATATATAGCAGATAATATCTGATGATCTTATCTGTGGAGGCCTATTTTCATACTAATCATAGTTCCAGGAGAAATCTGCATACCATCGATTGAAGAGTTTGTTCCATGGTTTCTCACACCAAATGGATTTGTGAAGATATTTTGCCAAACAATTATGCCCGTGCATGCATTTAACCAAACCAGTCTTTGTTACACCATATATTAATTCATCATCACTCCATAGATGAAGCAATTACAGAGACACACGTGCACACAAGCAAGCAAAGAAGGTGAGCAAGTAAACCACACACACAGACACACACACACTTGCTCGAGTCCATCAATCAGATGCTCGTTATTCACGTATACTCTCACGCCATCACACAAAGGCAGGTGCAACTTAACAGTTGCAGGGGTTGCACTTGCAGTTGTCGCCGCATTTGCAGGCCTCGCCAGAGGCCACCTCAAACTGCCCGGCCTTGCTCTCATGAGCCACGCCGACGACGACGACGGCGGCCTGGGCCTGGGCGGTGGTGCTGGCCTGCTCGTCCAGGTCAGGGTACATCTTCCTGCAAAGACAATCCATGGGGAATTCGAATCAACAGTTTATCACCACAAGAAATCAGTTAATTGGATTTTCATCATCAGCAATAAAAAGGATGAATTAATCTCTGAATCAAATGGCTTTCTCAGTTTCTCTGCGCATAAATACTCTTATCCAGATCCGAAAGTAAGTAAATAATCAGACGACGGCCAGTTTTAGCTCAAAATCAAAGGACCACTAATTGAGTAACCAAAGGGGAGCAGGCAAGTGCTTTGCTGAAAATAAAAGCGGCATCGTCCATACCCGCACTTGCAGTTTGAGCCGCAGCCGCAGCTTGATCCACAGCTGAAAGACATCTTCCAAATACCTAGCTTGAGATTAGTGAGAAGAAGGTGATTTTTGAGATCGGAGAAGATGATCAGCACAAGTGAATTGAATGGATAGCTCCCCACCCCTGCACCACTATTTATAGCCAGGTTAGCGTACATGATGGGGCATCTAGTATTTGCCAAAAAGAAAAAAAAGGAGGACATCTAGCTAAGCCTAAGATATTGTGGCGTGCCACAATTGGCCGGCCTCCAGGAATATGTCATCCCATAGTTGTTTTTGAAATGGTGCCAGCCTCAGCATCTTTGCATCAAAATAATGCAAGCAACCCTTTTCATTTCATATTCGACAATAGTCTTACAAGAAAATACAAAAATCGATCTGAAACCACCTCACTAACCATAATTGTCACAACACCTACAACCTTGATGAAGGGGTGGCCATGTCGGATATCCTGACCTCAACTATGCACATATTCATAAAACTGGAGGGCTCACATAATCGTCCAACAGCGAGCCGGGAGCATAAACCAATTCTACCGACCCTCAACTCGCACCCATGGACACGCTCCAGAAGTCGTCACCGCCATCTTCCGCAGACCCATCTTCGGAACAACAATCAAGGCATTGACCTTACAGACCCGTCGTAGACGCCGCCACGACGCCAAACAAAGCAACACCACAACCATGAGGTTGTACATCAAAAACTCATGTCGCTGAGACCTTATTGCGCCATGCTACCGAGACTAGTCGTCGTCGACGCGGAAGATGTGCACCGCTAGCTCCACCTCTTGCCTTGACCATCCAACAGCTGCTCCAAAAAAATTGCCCCCATGAGGGAGAACAACACCAAAGTGCCGCCATCGTCTGATCCAATAACCAGATATGGGGCTTTCCCCAGAGCAACACGAGTGAGACAACGGTTGCATCGACGATGTCTTCAACAAGGTCACGACATGAAGTCGCCACCATCGTCCACCAAGAAAAGAGTCAGATCTTGGTTCTCACCGATGACAATGCCTCCCAACTCGTCATCGGTGCCATATGTGGGATGAGCACCACACACTACCTAGGTTGGCCGCCTCCGACTTAGAATGTGGCCGCCACCATCTTTGGCTCCTAGGGTTAAGGGGCTGACCCAACCTCTAGGTGTCGCCATTGGATACGTATATGTTCAAGGGAGGAGCGTCCCATCTGAACTCAGGGCCCATATCGGCCCGCCGTGGTCACCCAACATGCACCTGCGCTGGTCACCGCCTTCAGCATGCTGAAGACCATTTGCCGCCAGCCCGCATCACTACTATTGAGGATGGAGTGGACGGATGCTGACACCATGATGGCTCACATATGTAGAGCTCGTTGGAACCCCAAGGGGAAGGTATGATGAGCACATCAGCAAGATTCCCTCAGTTATGAAAACAAGGTTATTGAGCCAGTAGGAGTAAGGAAACAACTCCAAGGTGTTGCTAACAACTTGGAACTTGCACAACACAAACTCAAACTCTGCCCCAACTTACAATGAGGTTGTCAATCTCACCGGTTTTCTGAAAACAAAGGATTAAATGTATAGTGTGGAAGATAGTAATTTCTTGTAGAAAGTAAATGGTAACAGAAGATGATGTAACAATGATAAAGATTGGACTAGAGGTGTTCTCCTTACGATAGATAATATGCTGGGTGAACAAATTACAGAGGGGCATTTGACAGATAGAAAAAGCATAACAATGCATATACTAGACATCTTGACTCTTATGATATTTGATTGGGCATTACAACAGAATACATAGACCGTAATCCAATTGCATCTATAACTAATAATCCACCTTAAGATTATCATCCTAACCCCTTTCAGTATTAAGTTGCAAGCAATAGATAATTGCATTAAGCAATGTGTGTAAAATAAACAATAATTTATTCCATGAATAAAAGATTGTTGTTTTCTCCCTAGTAGCAACAACACATCTATAACCTTAGAGATTTCTGTCACTTCCCAGATTACTAGAGGCATGAACCTACTATCGAGCATAAATACTCTCTCTTGGAGTTGCAAGCATCTACTTGGCCAAGATAGCTAATAACAACGATGAGCATGCAAGATCACAAATAACAAAGACATGATAAAATTAATAATCAATCTGACATAGTATCTCAATATCCATCGGACCCCCGCAAACACAACATGTATGATTACAAATAGAAGATCTTGATCATGAACGGAGCCCACAAGATCTAAACATGGTAGCACAAAGGAGGAGAAACAATCATCTAGCTACTGTATGGACCCATAGTCCACGGGTGAACTACTCACGCATCACTCTAGAGGCTGGCATGGTGATGAAGAAGGCCTCCTGGATGATCTCTCCCCTCTGGCAGGGTGCCAGGAAGAGCTTCAGATCCTCCCGATCTAGGGACGATGGTGGCGGCGGCTACGGACTATTTTGTGGAGATTTGATCGGTTACTTAGGGTTTCTTCATTGGGAGACTTTTATAGGTGAAAGGGCAAGGTCGGTGGGTGCCCGAGGGGACCACACCAGGTGGCGCCCCCCTAGGCCGCGCCTCCCTAGGGTGTGGCCACCTCGTGGCCCCCCTTCGGCTGCCCTTTGGACTCTGTCTTTGCTTTGGTAAAATATTGACTTTGGATTTTGTCCCGTCCTATTCCGAGAATATTTCCTTACTAGCTTTTCTGAAACCAAAAACAGCAGAAAACAGGCAACTAGCACTACGGCATCTTGTTAATAGGTTACTTCCGGAAAGCGTATAAAAATACCTCAAAGTGTAGACAAAACATAGCAAAGTTGATACAAAACAAGCATGGAGCATCAAAATTTATAGATACGTTTACGGCGTATCAAGCATCCCCAAGCTTAACTCCTACTCGTCCTCGAGTAGGTAAGTGATAAAAACAATAATTTTTAAGGTGACATGCACCATCACAATCTTGATCAAACCATTTGTAAAGCATTGATAACTAGGATCAAAGTATTCTAAACATGAGCATGAAAGATGAAGTTCTAACAATAGTACATAGTAACTATGTTGTAACATGAAAAGGTACAAACAAAGATAAAAAATAACAATGCATTGAAATATGTTTATTTGTTTCACATATAGAAAACATAGCATAGTGGTATTTAGCTTGTCCTTCATGGAGTAGCAAAACATAAATACATAGGACACCTTCAAAGTTCATAAGGGTGACTAGATACAAATAGTTCAAGAACAAGCAATATCAACATTATGAATCAATCAATAAGTTTTGGGACAATGCACATAGAACTAATGGCAACTATGCTCTCTTAATTGGTGCATAAAGATAGAAGGTGGAGACTCAACATAAAAGTAAAAGAAAGGTCCTTCATGAAGGGAAGCAGGGATTTCAAGTTTCATAAAGAGCTTCCAAAAATTATGGTACTTATTAGCTTTCAGCTCACATTGCCCCTATCATAAGCATCTTGAAGTGATTAAGGTTAAAGTGAAATAAATATGGAGTATATGCTTGACAAATCATAAGTTAGCAATCTCATGTCCCTTGAGTACGAGGGACAGTCCTCATGCTACTCAACTTTAGTCACAAGCAAGTTCTTGTCATTGTAAGTATATGTGTATCATAGAGAACCGCCAACGGGGTAACCTTGCCCCATGACACAGGAGCTATCACATATCAAAATGACAAGGCAACAAACAATTAGCATCTCAGCAATCTTCTTATTTACCATGGGTATAGTGCTTTTTTCTCTGTCTTTTTTATTTTTTTCTGAAGATGCTTCATGGATTGCTCACTATGGTTTTGATGCAAGTTTCCGCCATGATTAGGCATGTCTTAGGCTAGCCGCCTAGGCGTTTCTCTAACACATATACATAACTTTATGGACTTACAAGATCTCCTTTTATTTCACACCGCTGACATCCGTAAACAAAAGATCATGATATCAATTGGATAATATGTACAGGTGTTAAAAGTGTTCCCCATGACAGCATAGTTCTGCTAATTCCCAATGTATAAGTGCAAGCATATACAACATAGATAACAAAATGGTTCAAGTTTATTAGGTGCAAGAAATAAAGTGTGCCATCAAGTTTGTGAGAGATTTAATCACTAGTTTTCACATAATAAGTTTAATTTGGAAGATAGATAAAACATGAATATACTTGGAATGGTGTAACACACCATGCATAGGAATTTATAGTGGACTCTTTGGAATAACTTGGTTTCTTGAGAGTTGTATGTATGAGTAGAGCTTACTCAGTACAAGTGGAGGCTAGCAAAAAACTGGGAGCGACCAACTAAGAGAGCAATAATGACCATAATCGTGTAGAGCGACAAAACATTATCAACCAAAGCATAAAGTGGTATCACAAGTAAAAAACTAAATGATCATAGAGGATAAGGTGACTGGTTCATAGTCTTAACATGGTGTAAGCACGTGCCAAGTCAACCCAAATAAAGCATCAAAGGATAATACCATAATATTATGCTTTTGTATGCTAAAACAACACATGATTCTTTCAAGACACATTAAGCAATATCAATTGTTTGAAACAAGTCATGCTACAGCAATAATCACTAAGAATAAGGTCAAAGCAACATCTAGCATGACATGGTAAAGCCTATACCATACTCAAAACAAGCTCCTTTTTGTACCACTATAAGCTTGAAAATTTCTACTCCTTCTCCAACACCAATCAACTTATTTGAAATAAAACATGCGAACGGGGGTCCAACTAATTTATTCAAGCAAAACAAATAAAATAAAACCAAAAAAACTAAGACGCTCCAAGAAGAACACAACAGTGCATGAAACAATAAAAATGAAGTGTTTTGAAAGAAAACCTGAGATTTTTTGTACTTATTGAATATTTCTTGGGATCACACGGGGTGGAATCTCCAAGCTTGAGTCTTTGTCCATTTTTCATCTCATTATATCATTCTTCCCCTACACTTGCAAATTTTCCTTCATACAAAACTTCACACAATCTTCATTAGCAACATTAGTGTATTAAAGATAATAAGCCTTTGGTTTTAGTTTCAACACAATTAAAACTTCCATTAAAACACAAGATACTGTAGAAATTCCTTGAAAAATCTCAAGTGATCAAAGAGAACTCAAAAAGAAACCGATAATAGCAAATAAAGGCAGAAACCTGTCAGAACAGACCAGCGGGTAGAAACCGATTTTTTCGAAAACCTTCTGTTGCTCAAATTGAAAAGTGTTGAACTAACAAAAGTTAGATAACATACTGAGGCATAAGCACAACAAATTACAGCTCAATCCTACATACAGGGTTTTTCACGAATTTTTATAGTGAAGCACAAAAATCTGTTTCGGGACAGCAACTTCCCTAAATATTACTTCTCTCTCATTAGAGGTTATTATTGGCACAAAAACCACACAAAAAGGATAAGGAGAGGTTATTACATAAGTAATAACTTCCAAGACTCAACTAAAACTATTGGGTTATCTCCCAAGATGTACTTTTCTTTAACGCCTTTAAGTTAGACATAAGAAGCAAGAATCAACTATTTTCAAATGAAGAAGCATTAAGATCAAATTTTGTTGCAAAAGGTATATTATCTCTCTTATTAGGGAAGTGTTATATACCTTTATTGAGTGGGAATTGATATTTAATGGTGCCTTCCTTCATATCAATAATGGCACCAACAGTTCTAAGAAAAGGTCTCCCAAAATAATTGGAAAATAAGCATTGCATTTAACATCCAAAAAATAGAAATCAACAGGGACAAAGGCATTGTTAACCATAATAAGAACATCATTAATACTCCCCATAAGTTTATTTTTAGCATTATCATCAAGTTAGACATCTAAACAGCAATCTTCCAAAGGTGGAAAATCAAGCATTTCATAAATCTTTCTAGGCATAATAGAGACACTAGAACCAAGGTCACATAAAGCTTTGAAATCAAAATCATTCACTTTCATATTAATGATGGGTTCCCAACCGTCTTCTAACTTCCTAGGAATGAAACCTTTATGTTTCAATTTTTCTTCTTTAATTTTAATGAGAGCATCCGTAATGTGTTTTGTAAAAGCCATATTCATAGCACTAGCATTAGGACTTCTAGCAAGCTTTTGTAGGAACATAATTACTTCAGAAATGTTGCAACCATCAAGATCAAAATCAAACTTAGCATCCAAGGTAGTAGAACTATTGTTTCCCATATTTCAAAAAATTTCAGCATTCTTATTGGGTTTAGGCATTGTTGCAAAAGGAGTGGGGACTTCTTGTGGTTTGTTAGCATCAACATTGGTAGTAGTAATAGTACAAATACTATTATTTCTAGCAATTTCATCTTTCTTCTCCCACTTAGCATGAAATTTATCTAACAGTCTAACTTTTTCATCAATCGTAACTTGTATGGCATGAGTAGTAGCAAAGGCATTTTCCATGGTTTCAGGTTTAGCAGCCATTTTATTAATCATATAGGATTGTGCTTCAGACAAAGTTGAAATATTTTTCTCAACATTCAAAAGCTTTTCCTCCAAAGTTTTGTTGAAATTAGTTTGTTTACTAATAAAGTCTTTAAGCATGACTTCGAGTTCAGAGGAAGCACTTCTATTGTTGTTGTAGGAATTTCCATAAGAATTACCATTATTGGGAGGATATGGCCTATAATTATTATTAACACAATTATTCCTATAGGCATTGTTTCTAAAATTGTTACTTCTAATGAATTTCACATCAACTTTCTCTTCTTGAGCAACCAAAGAGGATAAAGGAACATTATTTGGATCAATATGAGCTTTTCCATTAACAAGCATAGACATAATAACATCAATTTTATCACTTAGGGAGGAGGTTTCTTCAACAGAATTTACCTTCTTACCTTGTGGAGCTCTCTCAGTGTGCCATTTAGAATAGTTAACCATCATATTGTCAAGGATATTTGTTGCAGAACCCAAAGTAATGGTCATAAAGGTACCTCCAGCAGCAGAATCCAACAGATTTTTTGAAGAGAAATTCAATCCTGCATAAAAAGTTTGGATAATCATCCAAGCAGTCAATCCATGAGTGGTACACTACTTTACCAAAGATTTCATTCTTTCCCAAGCTTGAGGAACATGTTCATTATTAGATTGTTCAAATTTCATTATTTCACTTCTCATAGATATAATCTTAGATGGAGGATAATATTTTCCAATGAAAGCATCTTTGCATTTAATCCAAGAATCAATTATATTTATAGGCAAAGATAGCAACCATTCTTTAGCTCTTCCTCTTAAAGAGAAAGGAAACAATTTAAGCTTAAGGATACCTCCATCTACATCCTTATATTTTTGCATCTCACAAATTTCAACAAAATTATTAAGGTGAGGAGCAGCACCATCAGTACTAGCACCAGGGAATTGTTCTTTCATAACAATATTAAGCAAAGAAGGTTTAATTTCAAATAAAGCAGCTTCAGGAACATGTGGAGCAATAGGTGTGCACATGAAATCATTGTTGTTTGCGCTAGTGAAGTCACACAGCTTAGTGTATTTAGGAGTATTCATTTTTGCAAAAGTGAAGCAAGCCAACAGAAGTATAACTAATTTTTTGTGTTTTTGATAATAAAAATCCCAAAAATATTAAACATTGATCATAAAACTCTAATCACTAAAATTAGGGTTAACAAAAAAACTTTGATTAATTAAAATCATATGAATGCATGTGTGAATGAGATGATTTGATAAATGCATGAATGAACTTGTGTGATTAACCTAAATAGCAAGAAATGGTTTAAAGAAAATAACATCATATAAAACATTTCCATGCTGAAACAAATCAAGAGAAAATCAAAAACAAATCAAATAAGGCAAATGGTCATTTTTGCCAATCTTGCTCACTATGTCACTTTGAGTGTTTCTAGTCCAAGATTTCAAACAGAAACTTTCCCAATTCTTTTCACCCCTTGCTAGAACAAGTAAAAGTGAATCAAAGCCCACCATTCAAACTTAAACATTTGGCAACCTCATTCAAATCACAATTCAAAACTGAATCTTTATCATATGTGAAGATCACCCATTTTCAAAACCCAACCAAACCAGTGCCCCTTGACTAATCCAACTAACCAGACACTCGCTAGCATGTTCCTATCAAACCCACCAACTTTGAATCCAAAATTCAAATTCAAAGTTCTTGCGGCCATTTTATCAAACACCTTGTAGATACAAATCAAACAAATACCAAACACTATAGTGTCCAGTAATTTTGGCCTAACGTGTTCCCTATCTAGCTCAATCTACACCCTCAGTAGATCATCTAACTTGTTTAACCCCTCTAGCTCACTGTAAACCAGACCATGCCATTAATGGCAAGCATGCCGAGCCTCACCTTGCCACCCCATTGTCGACAACAAGCTAGGAGAAGCACCAAGCCTAGCAAGCATGTCTAGCAGGAACTCCACCGTCCACCGCCACTACTTGTCCCAGCCCCGAGCACTGCCAGCCCCTGTACCACACGACAAGTCCCTGCCAAACCTCTCTGCATGCGAGCCGAGAGCACGCCAGTGCGCCAACCTCGACCAGCACCCACAGACCGCGCGCCGCCCTCGCCGCGTGCGTGCCTGATCACCACCACCCCATCAACCCCACAGACATGCCCGTTTGCCGCCGCGCGGACCACGCACGCTGTGCGCCATTAAAATCGCCGTCGGACCCGTCCAGAGCATCGACGCGTTCCGACCGATCAGCACCACCCCACGCCTTGCCACCGCGCCGTTGAGCTTCGCCAGGGAGCATAGCATCGCCCCCCTACCGTCGCCCATGCCAGTAGCACTCTGTGTCGCGACCACGATGAGCTCAGCCCGCGCCCGTCGGTCCCCTTCAGCCACTATAAATAGAGGCCTCCATCGCTCGTTTTCTTCACACCAGTTCACTCCCCTCTCCCTCAGAACCAACCCACCTCACTCGCGGAGCAACACGAGCAGCGCATCGCCGGAATTTGGCTGGAGCCGTGTCAACACCCGGATTTTTCAATCCTAGATGCCTGTTATGCCATACATCGCAATCCCAGGATTACCATTTTTGTGAGACATAACAGAATTGGATACCATAGTACTTCATCCATTACAACGATACATAAGTTCTTACACAAATAGGGATCTCATGATCCAGTCCTTAATACAACATCAAGCAACGGAATACGTAATAATAACGGTAGCGTAGGCGAGGCTCCATCTTCGGGGTCACAGGCAATGCTGACGATGGGAGATGATCCTAGTTGTCGTAACCTTCCTGGGGTCCATCCTCCAGGTACTCCTCTTCATAGTCTGGCCATGGGAATAGCCAGGGACAAAGCCATGAGTACTCTTTAAGTACTCGCAAACTAATACTAACAAGTAAAGGGGTTTTTGGATAATAGGACACTAGGCTCTAGGGTTGTTTTGCAAAAGCCAGATTTATTTCTACTAAGTTCCAAAGCTGGTCACAATTTTATAACTCCTAAGTGGGATCTTGTATTTCCAGTCACAACTCTGTTGTGGTCAAGTCAAAGTCTCAAGTCGTTTCACAAGTCATTTTGAAAAGTCTGACAGGGGAACAGTATGGCCACTCCAACTGTCCATAACCGCGGACGCGGCTATTCGAATAGTTTGACACTCTGCAGAGATTGTACACTTTCACCACAACATTCGATACATCCGTCAGGAACAAATCCTGAATTCACCATACTCAGTATGCGGATAATCAATCCTAACCTTTCAATTACACTCCCTAGTATAAGCACCTCTCATGTGAGTTTGGCCTCCCAACCATGACCACTATCATCTTGGGTACTGCACAGGTGGACAATCTTCACAAGGTAGCCTCAGCTCAGACCTTGGCCGTGAGGGAACTAATACTAAGGTATATAAGTTTCCAGTCAAGCCCTACCCAATATTCGGGTATTGTGGTTATACGATAAAATTGGAATGGTATCGCATCCAGACAACCATCAGTTTTATAAAGGGCTAAGGCTCATGCCTCAACATTTTCATCACCAAAATCATCAAGTGTTTGGAAACACATGTCCAAAACATTTCAATAGAATGATCCATCATTCCATGGTTTTCATAACCATTTTTCCACCAAGTATTCCCATCTAAAGTTGATCAAGTTTTATGCTTAGCACTAGCATCTACAGGTGGGGGTAGTACTAAAAGAGGGTGGTAACTAGTGGAGTTTCAAATAAGTCCAACCTTATATCCTAGGCTGATATCAAGGTTTCTAACTTAGGCCAAATTTTATGCTCTTTATGCAACCTTCAGCACAACTGTCTAGTATCTACCAAAATCTTAGGTAGCCTCCAAGTAAGCTTTGATAAAGAAATAAGGTAAGAAGCTTGCCATAAAACTAGGATTGGTTTAGCAAGTGGGTATGGTCACATACGCTTAAGGCATATAGCAATCATATCACAAGCATGGGTTTGTGGCAACAATAGGGTATCTTGCAAGTGTTAGCTTGCATAGTCACTAGTGGTATTAGGCTTGCAATCAATGTCAATATAAGCTTGCATAGTTACTAGCTTGCATTGGTCAACTTGGTTAGTGAAGCTTGCCTTGTGCAGAGCGGTGGTTGAAGTTTTCCTCGGCTTCCTCTTCGTAGTATCCTCCTTCCTCCTCGTATCCTTGGTCGGTACTAGCGTCTATGAATAAATACGAGGTACACAATCACCAAACAATACTTAACTACTTGCAATCATCACACACAAGGGTCCTATAGATGATCTAGCATCATCTCTAACATTACAAGGTTAAGGATTGGTTTAAGTCTTTTTATTTTAGAAAAGTAATTTCTACTCATTGAAAAACTACTTAAGATTTAATATTCTCCAAACTAAACATGGGATCATGTTGACACATGTCATCACCACATGTTGTAGTCCATGGGAATGTGATTTAAAGTGGTGTCACAATTTAATAAGGTTTTACCCTTTTATTTTAATTAATTAAAGTGGCTAGAAATGCTTATGAAGCATTCTTTTATTCCTTGAACATTATTTCTGCAAGTAACCTATATATATTTTTATATATTCTGAAAGGTATGGTTGAAAGTGATTTTTGAGAGTTGGAATCAACTCAAAAGCTTTTATGGTTTGAATTTGCAAAATGTTTGAATGCAGAAAAGCTTCTGCCTTGTTATTTTTTCTATGGGTGATCTACAGATCCAAATGACTTGAATCCAACGGGCTTGGATTAAGCATTCACAGTCCTTTCCAACAAAATTGGTTTCATCTAAATTGGTGCACTAAATCGATCTGGGTTGATTTTTGAAGTTGGTTACAGAAGTGTGTTTGAAAATAAAAAGAAAAGGTTTAATTTGAATTGCTGGGCTGCGT
This sequence comes from Avena sativa, assembly GCA_916181665.1. NCBI lineage: Eukaryota > Viridiplantae > Streptophyta > Magnoliopsida > Poales > Poaceae > Avena > Avena sativa. The sequence continues at coordinate 18,153,088 of OV702296.1, forward strand.
GGGAAATTCTAACGGGCCGGCCTGCTAAGCGCAGTGCTCCCGCGGGCTGCTTAAGTGGGTGTCCCCACTCGTCAGTGACACGGGGCTGGGCGAAGCGGTATGGGGCAACGTGGTTCGTTCGATCTGGTTCTAATCCAACGACTGAGGGTCATCGTCGACGCGAGACAGCTCCGGCGAGAACGAAACCTAGCGCGGCCAGTGAGGGGTGCTGGGGGCTCACCGGGGTACGGGCGAGGGTCGGCGAGGCGGGCGAACGACGAAGTCGACGACGGCGAACCTCCTGGTACCGGTGGCTTCTCCTGGGGCGGCTCCAATCGCTGGCTCCTTTCTTCTCCGGCAGCGGCAGGCTCCAGTGAAATTCTGGCGAGGTGGTGCTCGCCTTGCTCTGAGAATGGTGTGGCCCGGTCAGTGGGGAGAGGGGAGTGAGATGGTGTGAAGAAATCGTGCGGGGGTGGCCTCTATTTATAGTCGAGCGAGGGGACCGTCGGGGCACAAGGTGAGCTCGTCGGAGGCGACGTTACAGGCAGCTAATGGCATGGGCAAGGGTAGGGACGGTGCTGTGTCTCCTGGCGATGCTCAACGACATGGTCGCGAGGCATGGGGCGGTGTGGTTTGGTCTGGAACGGGCGGTGCTCTGCGCGGCAGAGGCGGCGTCTTCGACGGCGGGCGGTGGCTGTATGGCGTGGGGCGTTAAACGGGGATGTCTGGCGGTCTCCTGGGTCGGTGGTGATCGTGTGTGCGTGCGGCGAGGGCGGCGCGCGGTCTGTGGGTGTTGGTCGAGGGTGGCGCTCTGGCGCACGCTCGGCATGGTCTGGGCGTGTCTTGCGCGCGTGGTCCAGGGCTTGGCAACGCTCGCGGCTGGGACAGGCAGTGGCGGTGGACGGTGGGCTGCCTCCCAGACATGCTGGCTAGGCTTGCTGCTGCTCCTAGCTTGCTGTCCACATTGGGGTGACATGGGGTTGCTCGGCTCTTCACCATTAATGGCAATGGCAAGCTCACATGGGTGCTAATGCTGGTCTAACCTTTCTAGGTGATCTACTGGATTGTGTGAGAGCTAACTAGGGAACAAGTTAGGCTCAAAACACTGCACACTATAGTGTTTGATGTTTTGTTTGATTTGTGTCTGCAACCTGTTTGATGAAATGGCCGCATGAAATCAAGTTTTGAATTTTGAAATGATTTTTGGTGGGTTTGCTAGATTGGTTCTGGTGAGTCTGCAGATGCTTGGGTTTTGAAAATTGAGCTTGTTTGAGTGGGTTTAGAAAAAGTGGGATCTTCCCATATGAAGAAGATTCAATTTTGAGTTGTCATTTAAACTATGCATTTGAAAGTTTCTAGATGATCACAAGGTGGGCCTTGATACTTTGTTATGAGTACATTCAAGGGGTGCAAAGATCCAGAAAAGTTTCTGTTAGGTTTTGAAAGTTTGAGACAGCCAAAGTAGGCATGGGAGTTAAATTGGTCAAAATGACCATTCACTTAATATATTTGTTTTGACTTATTTTTCTTTAGGAAAAGTGTGGGGAATGTTTTAGATGATGTTCTTTTCACCTAAGAAACATTTTACAAGCAATGGATCACACAAACAAGTTGGTTTTTAAAGAAATTCAAAATCCATGCATACACATATACATGCATTCATGCATTGATTTAGAAAAGTTTTTGTTAACCCTAAACTTTAGGATTAGTGTTTTGTTGATCTAAGTTTGATATTTTTGGGATGTTACAAACCTTCCCCCCTTAAACAAAATCTCGTCCCGAGATTTGAAAAAGGACGAAAAGATTACCTAGGATTTGAAGAGATCTGGAAACTTCGTCCTGATGTGATCTTCGCGTTCCCAGGTAGCTTCCTCTTCTGTGTGATTGCTCCAGTGAATCTTGAGAAACTTGATGCTTCGGGTTCTGGTCGTTCGAAAGGCTTCCTCCAATATACGGATGGGTACTTCGGGATAGGTCAGGTCATCATTGATCTCTATGGTCCTATGATCGATATTCTTGAACACTTCGGTCTTCTCGGGGACTTCGAGACATTTGCGAAGTAACGAGATATGGAACACATTGTGCACCGCTAACATCTCCTCTGGTAGCTCGAGTTGATACGATACTTCTCCTCGACGATTCAAAATTTTGAAAGGTCCGATATATCTGGGGGCTAACTTTCCTTTGAGTTGGAAACGCTGCATTCCCTTCAATGGGGACACTTTCAGATAAACAAAATCTCCAATGTTGAAGGCGAGGTCTCGACGTCTCTTGTCGGCGTAACTCTTTTGTCGGGATTGGGCTGTCTTGAGGTGCTCTCGAATCTTGTGAACCTTCTCTTCTGCTTCTCGTAGGAAGTCGGGTCCGAAAATTTGACTCTCTCCTACTTCCGACCAGTTCAAAGGGGTGCGGCACTTTCTTCCGTACATGAATTCAAATGGGGCCATTTGCAAACTGGCTTGGTAACTATTGTTGTAGGAAAATTCTGCAAACGGCAGACAGTCTTCCCACTTGGATCCATATTCTAACACACATGCTCTAAGCATATCTTCGAGTATTTGGTTTACTCGCTCCGTTTGTCCATCGGTCTGAGGGTGATACGCGGTACTGAAATCTAGGCGGGTTCCTAAACCTTCCTGGAACTTCTTCCAGAATCTCGAGGTAAACTAAGTTCCTCGATCCGATACGATATTCTTGGGGACTCCGTGCAAACTAACGATCCTAGCGATGTACAACTCTGCTAGCTTCGAACTCTGATAGGTAGTTTTAACGGGCAAGAAATGGGCTACTTTGGACAATCTGTCCACTATGACCCAAATAGAGTCATTTCCCCTACTAGAAGTAGGTAGTCCAGTGATAAAGTCCATTCCTACAGAATCCCATTTCCATTCCGGAATTTGCAAAGGTTGCAACAATCCAGCGGGTCTTTGATGTCCTGCCTTGACTCGCTGACATATATCACACTTGGCGATATAGCTTCTGATTTCTCTCTTCATCTTATGCCACCAAAATTGCTCTTTCAAATCTTGATACATCTTAGTTCCTCCGGGATGGATAGAATAAAGAGTATCATGAGCCTCCTTCAAGATAACTTCTTTTAACTCAGAATCTGCTGGTACACAAAGGCGTCCTTTGTACCACAAAATTCCTTCTTCGTCCTCGGTGAATCCGGGTACTTTGCCTGTACCGATACGACGTTTAATTCCGTCGATACTAGCATTTCCTTTCTGCGCCTCCTTAACCTGACTGATCAAAGTGGGCTGAAGTTCTATGCTAGCCAAAAATCCTTCACTTACTAATTCTATTCGAAAATCTTCCATCTCTTTGTGCAAACTTGGTTGCTCCTTCAAAATCATGGAGTTCAAGCGGCACGGCAATCTGCTAAGGGCATCGGCTACTACGTTGGCTTTTCCAGGGTGATAGTGAATGTCCAGGTCGTAATCCTTGATTAGCTCAATCCATCTTCTCTGCCTCATATTCAGCTCCTTCTGAGTGAATATATACTTTAGGCTCTTGTGATCCGAATAAATCTCACAACGGTTTCCCATAAGGTAATGTCTCCAGGTCTTTAGGGCTAGAACTACGGCTGCGAGTTCGAGGTCATGGGTTGGGTAGTTTTGTTCATGTTGCTTCAATTGTCGCGATAGATAGGATATAACTTTGCCTTCTTGCATTATCACACATCCGAGACCAATCTTGGATGCGTCACAATACACATCGAAGGGCTTTGTGATATCCGGCATGATCAAGATTGGGGCGGAAATCAATCTTCTTTTGAGTTCTTGAAAACTCGCTTCACACTTGTCTGTCCATTCAAACTTCTTGTCCTTCTTCAGCAATTGGGTCATGGGTCGGGCGATACTAGAGAATCCTTCTACGAATTTGCGGTAATATCCCGCCAATCCGAGAAAGGCACGAACTTGGGTTTGAGTGGTTGGGGCTTGCCAATCTTCTACATCTTTCACTTTGGCAGGGTCAACGGCAATTCCTCCGGCTGATACAATGTGACTGAGAAATCCTACTTCCTGTAACCAGAATTCACATTTGCTAAATTTTGCATACGGCTGATGCTCTCTAAGGGTTCCAAGAATGGTCCTTAGGTGTAGCTCATGTTCTTCTTCCGATTTGGAATAGATCAGAATGTCATCGATGAAAACAACGACAAACTTATCCAGGAAGTCCATAAAAATCTTATTCATGAGGTTCATGAAATAAGCGGGGGCATTGGTTAATCCAAAAGACATGACTGTATACTCATACAATCCATATCTGGTGGTAAAGGCAGTCTTTGGAATATCCTCTGCACGAATTTTGAGTTGATGATAGCCAGTTCTAAGATCAATCTTAGAAAACACCTGGGCACCGGTCAACTGATCAAACAAATCCTCTATCTTGGGCAACGGGTACTTGTTCTTGATGGTGACATCATTCAACTTTCGATAATCCGTACATAAACGGTTACCTCCATCCTTCTTGTCCACAAACAAGACAGGTGACCTCCATGGGGACGCACTTGGTTGAATCAATCCGATTTCTAACATGGAATCCAACTGCTTCTTCAGTTCTTCTAGTTCTGATGGGTTCATACTATAGGGTCTCTGGGCTAAAGGTCCTGTTCCGGGGATTAGTTCGATGATAAACTCGATATCCCTATCTGGGGGCATACCGGGCAAAACATCTGGAAATACATCGGGGTATTCACAGACTATCTGAACTTGGTCAATGGTAGGTTGGGCTAGACTCTTGTTACACTTGAATTGGCGAGGTAAGGTTTCAGATATATGCTCGACTGATACTCCGGCGGTACTAGTCATGGTAATGGCTTTCTTGGCACAGTCAATCATTCCTTTATGTTTGGACATACAATCCATTCCTAGTACTACTTCCAAACCTTTAGTTCCGAGTACTATTAGGTTAGCATAAAAATCTATGCCATGGATTCGGATAGGGACGGCTCTGCAAATTTGCCTAGCCTTGGTGGTCGATCCGGGAATTTGTACAATCATCACATGCTTCAGTTTGGTTGGTTGAATTTTACTAGTGCATGCAAATTCTTCGGTGACAAATGAATGCGATGCACCAGAATCAAACAACACTCTTGCGAGTACTGAATTAATAGAAAACATACCCAGCATGACGTCTGGCGCTTCCTGAGCTTCTTCAGCATGCATGAGAAAAAGGCGGCCATTGCGGTTGAGTGAATTTCCTGGGGCAAATCTTCTCCCTGGTTGGACACGACGCTTCTGCTGAGCTGGGACATTGGTATTAGGGGCTGTAGAGTTCTTCTTGTTGGGGCACTCGTTGGAATAGTGGCCTTTATTTCCACAGTCATAACAGGTCACTTGTGACTTGTCCTTGGCTGCGACAGGCACAGCATTGCTTCCAGTCCTCGGGGCAGTATTGGGGTTGGTGGTAGCATGGTTGGTGTTGAACTTGGGTGGGGCACAGGTGAAATTGATAGAATTGCTGGGGTTGTTGTGATTTCCTCCAGGTCTAGGGTTTCCACGGTTGGGATAGGTCGGACGGGTCATAGGGGGTCTGTTGGTTCTTGGGGTAAATCCTGGAGATGGGTTGGGGCGATACTTTGGGGTCTGATGGGTTCCTGGTTGATGCATCATGCGACGCTTGCGGTTCTCATTGGCCTGGTTGATCTTTCCTTCCATCTGGATAGCGGAGTCGACAAGGGCTTCGATATCAGCAAAGGGAATATTGTCTAACACTGTCTGCATCTTGTCATGCAGACCATTCAGGAATCTTTCTTTCTTCTTGGCTTCGGTGTCTATCTCATCAGGGGCATACCTAGCTAATGACAAAAATTTGTCACGGTATTCCACTACAGTCATCCTTCCTTGTTTCAATTCTCTGAACTCGTCTCTCATTCTCTTGATCAAACCTGGCGGCACATGGGTTCTGCTAAACTTGACCTTGAATTCCTCCCAGGTCATCATTTGGCCTCCGGTCATTGCACGAACACTGTTCCACCATGCCCTGGCATCTCCGGCTAGGTAATGAGTGGCGAACAAGACTTTTATCGTTGGCTTCTACTCCGGATACTTCGAAGTCATTATCCATGGTTTGCAGCCAATCATCGGCGTCTAGGGGTTCTTCCGACTTGGTGAAAACGGGTGGGTTGGTACAGTATTCTGGAAATTCTTGACCTTAGATCCGTGGTTGTCCTGATTTCCGTGGCCTTGGTTGTTGTGGGCTAGCTGGGCTATCTGTTGCAGAGTGGCTAGGTTGGCTTGACGTTCCGCTCTTTCAGCTTCGCGGTCAGAAGTCAACATTTGTAGGATCTACAACATTGGGTCCGGGGCTGAACCACTTCCTCCACGTGGCATCTGAAGATTGATATAGATCATGAGAAAAGAGGGAAGTTTCTAAGGTTTTGGGTCTTTGAAAAGTTTTTAGAGTTTGACTCAAGTGTTCTAGCAACTTGATTTTTCATTCATTCACTCATAGCACACAATACAACACACACCTCAACAAAGCAAAACAGATGGTTTTAAGAACCATTCTGGGAACTACGATACAGTGGGACCGACTACTACTCACTACGCTAGTGCTCAGTGCTACTACTGCTCGGAGTCTGTGGCTTCATCATCTTCCGCATCATCGATGAAGGCGAAATCATCCTCATCGGTGAAGAAGTCCATGGCCTGATCCTCCAGAAAATCATCATCATCGCTGAGATAGGAGTAAGGGTCTCCACGAAGATCTTCTCCGGCATTCTCCCTTTCCTCTAACTGCATGTCTCTCTCATGGATGGTCTCTTCCAGAGATGAGATACGATGGCGAAGACGGGCAATAATGCGCTCCTTCTTGTCGAGCTAACGGCGACGAGACTTGCGATCCTTTGCTAGCATGGCGATGGTCTGATCCTTCGTCTTGACGATGGCAGACTTGTGGTTGCAATAGTCACGGCAGTTGTCCAGTTCCTGCTGACGATCATACATCATGAAGCTAAGGTGGTCCAATTGAGTCTTCAGCTCGGGGTGGTATGGGGCTTCTAGTGGTTGACCATTTGCATCACGTCTTGGGCAAAACTCAAAGCGAGTACCCTTGATCTGATTGATGCTCTGCCCACACAGACGGGAAAGAGCTTCCTGCATTGCTCTGGCAAGTCCATCGAGCCAGTTGTTTTCCCTCAAGGTAAACTGAACTCCCTCCGCGGTGGGAGGTTCAATCTTTCCTCGGAGACTTGCAACAATTAGCCACTGCAGATCTTCTCCCCCTTGATCATTGAGCTGAGCTCCGAAGAACTCGGGATGCGGGCGCTCCAGAAGTTCCGAAAGCTGATCCAGATCCCTCTCAAAGATAAGGTCTCCTCCATTTCCGAGTTGGTAAAACTTGTTGTACTTCACGTCCATCTATAAAAATAGAGGATGAGTAGATTAGCAAGGTGATCAAGTGTGTCAAAATTTTATCTATTTTGCAAGAGTTTTTGAGGAACATGAAGTTTTATTAAAGAATTAAAGAGGTAAGAATGAGAATAAGTTTTCGTAAATAGTTTTGTTCTTAAGTTTTGAAACTAAGTTTTTGGGTTCAGCGTCCAATCTAACTAGGGTCTCCTATGGTCAGGATGGCTCTGATACCAACTTGTCCACACCCGGATTTTTCAATCCTAGATACCTGTTATGCCATACATCGCAATCCCAGGATTACCATTTTTGCGCGACATAACAGAATTGGATACCATAGTACTTCATCCATTACAACGATACATAAGTTCTTACACAAATAGGGATCTCATGATCCAGTCCTTAATACAACATCAAGCGGCGGAATACGTAATAATAACGGTAGCGTAGGCGAGGCTCCATCTTCGGGGTCACAGGTAATGCTGACGATGGGAGATGATCCTAGTTGTCGTAACCTTCCTGGGGTCCATCCTCCAGGTACTCCTCTTCATAGTCTGGCCATGGGAATAGCCAGGGACAAAGCCATGAGTACTCTTTAAGTACTCGCAAACTAATACTAACAAGTAAAGGGGTCTTTGGATAATAGGACACTAGGCTCTAGGGTTGTTTTGCAAAAGCCAGATTTATTTCTACTAAGTTCCAAAGCTGGTCACAATTTTATAACTCCTAAGTGGGATCTTGTATTTCCAGTCACAACTCTGTTGTGGTCAAGTCAAAGTCTCAAGTCGTTTCAAAAGTCATTTTGAAAAGTCTGACAAGGGAACAGTATGGCCACTCCAACTGTCCATAACCGCGGACGCGGCTATTCGAATAGTTTGACACTCTGCAGAGATTGTACACTTTCACCACAACATTCGATACATCCGTCAGGAACAAATCCTGAATTCACCATACTCAGTATGCGGATAATCAATCCTAACCTTTCAATTACACTCCCTAGTATAAGCACCTCTCTTGTGAGTTTGGCCTCCCAACCATGACCACTGTCATCTTGGGTACTGCACATGTGGACAATCTTCACAAGGTAGCCTCAGCTCAGACCTTGGCCGTGAGGGAACTAATACTAAGGTATATAAGTTTCTAGTCAAGCCCTACCCAATATTCGGGTATTGTGGTTGTACGATAAAATTGGAATGGTATCGCATCCAGACAACCATCAATTTTATAAAGGGCTAAGGCTCATGCCTCAACATTTTCATCACCAAAATCATCAAGTGTTTGGAAACACATGTCCAAAACATTTCAATAGAATGATCCATCATTCCAAGGTTTTCATAACCATTTTTCCACCAAGTATTCCCATCTAAAGTTGATCAAGTTTTATGCTTAGCACTAGCATCTACAGGTGGGGGTAGTACTAATAGAGGGTGGTAACTAGTGGAGTTTCAAATAAGTCCAACCTTATATCCTAGGCTGATATCAAGGTTTCTAACTTAGGCCAAATTTTATGCTCTTTATGCAACCTTCAGCACAACTGTCTAGTATCTACCAAAATCTTAGGTAGCCTCCAAGTAAGCTTTGATAAAGAAATAAGGTAAGAAGCTTGCCATAAAACTAGGATTGGTTTAGCAAGTGGGTATGGTCACATACGCTTAAGGCATATAGCAATCATATCACAAGCATGGGTTTGTGGCAACAATAGGGTATCTTGCAAGTGTTAGCTTGCATAGTCACTAGTGGTATTAGGCTTGCAATCAATGTCAATATAAGCTTGCATAGTTACTAGCTTGCATTGGTCAACTTGGTTAGTGAAGCTTGCCTTGTGCAGAGCGGTGGTTGAAGTTTTCCTCGGCTTCCTCTTCGTAGTATCCTCCTTCCTCCTCGTATCCTTGGTCGGTACTAGCGTCTATGAATAAATACGAGGTACACAATCACCATTAAATACTTAACTACTTGCAATCATCACACACAAGGGTCCTATAGATGATCTAGCATCATCTCTAACATTACAAGGTTAAGGATTGGTTTAAGTCTTTTTATTTTAGAAAAGTAATTTCTACTCATTGAAAAACTACTTAAGATTTAATATTATCCAAACTAAACATGGGATCATGTTGACACATGTCATCACCACATGTTGTAGTCCATGGGAATGTGATTTAAAGTGGTGTCACAATTTAATAAGGTTTTACCCTTTTATTTTAATTAATTAAAGTGGCTAGAAATGCTTATGAAGCATTCTTTTATTCCTTGAACATTATTTCTGCAAGTAACCTATATATTTTTTTATATATTCTGAAAGGTATGGTTGAAAGTGATTTTTGAGAGTTGGAATCAACTCAAAAGCTTTTATGGTTTGAATTTGAAAAATGTTTGAATGCAGAAAAGCTTCTGCCTTGTTATTTTTGCTATGGGTGATCTACAGATCCAAATGACTTGAATCCAACGGGCTTGGATTAAGCATTCACAGACCTTTCCAACAAAATTTGTTTCATCTAAATTGGTGCACTAAATCGATCTGGGTTGATTTTTGAAGTTGGGTACAGAAGTGTGTTTGAAAATAAAAAGAAAAGGTTTAATTTGAATTGCTGGGCTGCGCGGGAAATTCTAACGGGCCGGACTGCTAAGCGCAGTGCTCCCGCGGGATGCTTAAGTGGGTGTCCCCACTCGTCAGTGATACGGGGCTGGGCGAAGCGGTATGGGGCAACGTGGTTCGTTCGATCTGGTTCTAATCCAACGGCTGAGGGTCATCGTCGACGCGAGACAGCTCCGGCGAGAACGAAACCTAGCGCGGCCAGTGAGGGGTGCTGGGGGCTCACCGGGGTACGGGCGAGGGTCGGCGAGGCGGGCGAACGACGAAGTCGACGACGGCGAACCTCCTGGTGCCGGTGGCTTCTCCTGGGGCGGCTCCAATCGCTGGCTCCTTTCTTCTCCGAAGAGGCAGGCTCCAGTGAAATTCCGGCGAGGTGGTGCTCGCCTTGCTCTGAGAATGGTGTGGCACGGTCAGTGGGGAGAGGGGAGTTAGATGGTGTGAAGAAATCGTGCGGGGGTAGCCTCTATTTATAGTCGAGCGAGGGGACCGTCGGGGCGCAAGGTGAGCTCGTCGGAGGTGACGTTACAGGCAGCTAATGGCATGGGCAAGGGTAGGGGATGGTGCTGTGTCTCCTGGCGATGCTCAACGACATGGTCACGAGGCATGGGGCGGTGTGGTTTGGTCTGGAACGGGCGGTGCTCTGCGCGGCAGAGGCGGCGTCTTCGACGGCGGGCGGTGGCTGTATGGCGTGGGGCGTTAAACGGGGATGTCTGGCGGTCTCCTGGGTCGGTGGTGATCGTGTGTGCGCGCGGTGAGGGCGGCGCGCGGTCTGTGGGTGATGGTCGAGGGTGGCGCTCTGGCGCACGCTCGGCATGGTCTGGGCGTGTCTCGCGCGCGTGGTCCAGGGCTTGGCAACGCTCGCGGCTGGGACAGGCAGTGGTGGTGGACGGTGGGCTGCCTCCCAGACATGCTGGCTAGGCTTGCTGCTGCTCCTAGCTTGCTGTCCACATTGGGGTGACATGGGGTTGCTCGGCTGTTCACCATTAATGGCAATGGCAAGCTCACAGGGGTGCTAATGCTGGTCTAACCTTTCTAGGTGATCTACTGGATTGTGTGAGAGCTAACTAGGGAACAAGTTAGGCTCAAAACACTGCACACTATAGTGTTTGATGTTTTGTTTGATTTGTGTCTGCAACCTGTTTGATGAAATGGCCGCATGAAATCAAGTTTTGAATTTTGAAATGATTTTTGGTGGGTTTGCTAGATTGGTTCTGGTGAGTCTGCAGATGCTTGGGTTTTGAAAATTGAGCCTGTTTGAGTGGGTTTAGAAAAAGTGGGATCTTCCCATATGAAGAAGATTCAATTTTGAGTTGTCATTTAAACTATGCATTTGAAAGTTTCTGGATGATCACAAGGTGGGCCTTGATACTTTGTTATGAGTACATTCAAGGGGTGCAAAGATCCAGAAAAGTTTCTGTTAGGTTTTGAAAGTTTGAGACAGCCAAAGTAGGCATGGGAGTTAAATTGGTCAAAATGACCATTCACTTAATATATTTGTTTTGACTTATTTTTCTTTAGGAAAAGTGTGGGGAATGTTTTAGATGATGTTCTTTTCACCTAAGAAACATTTTACAAGCAATGGATCACACAAACAAGTTGGTTTTTAAAGAAATTTAAAATCCATGCATACACATATACATGCATTCATGAATTGATTTAGAAAAGTTTTTGTTAACCCTAAACTTTAGGATTAGTGTTTTGTTGATCTAAGTTTGATATTTTTGGGATGTTACAAGCCGCCACTGCTGGAGAAAAAGGTAGCCATCAATTGGAGCCGCCCCAGGAGAAGCTGTCGGTACCAGGAGAACCGCCGTCGTCGACTTCGTCATTCGCCCCCGTCGCAAACCATCGCCGGAGCCCCGGTGAGCCTCCCACGACCCCCACTGGCCGCGCTAGGGTTCGTGCTCTTCGCGTCCTGTTCAGGCGTGGACGATGAACTCGAGTCCTTCGATTAGAATTAGATCCCATGGTCCACATTGCCCCATACCGCTTCGCCCCTCACCGCCTCACTGACGCATGGGGACAGCCACTTAACCAGCCCGCGTGTGCGCTCTGCTTAGTGGGCCGGCCCAGTAAAACCTCCCGCGCGACCCAACAATTCAAATTAAGTTTTATTCATTTAATTTCAAACCCAGTTTTGTACCTAGATTCAAAAATCAATCCAGCTCGATTTACTAAACCAAAATGCATGAAACAAATTTTGTTAGAAAGGTACTGGAATGCTTAATCAAAGCCCGTTGGATTCAAACCATTTGGATGTATAGATCAACCATGGTGAAAATAACAAGGCAGAAGATTTTCTGCATTCAAACATTTTTAAAAATTGAACCATAAGAGTTTTTGAGTTGATTCCAACTCTCAAAAATCACATTTGATCATACCTTTCAGAATATATAAAAACATATGGGTTTACTTGCAGATATAATGTTCAAGTAATAAAAGAATGCCACATAGGCATTTCTAGTCACTTTATTTAATTAAAATAAAACGTTTAAACCTTATTAAATTGTGACACCACTTTAAATCACATTCCCATGTACTAAAATATGTGGCAATGACATCTTTCAACATGATCCCATGTTTTAGTTGGAGAATATTAAATCTTCAGTAGTTTTTCAATGAGTAGAAATTACTTTTATCAAAATAAAATAAATAAGACAAGTGCTTTAATCATGTAATGATAGTGATGATGATAGATCATCTAGTGTGAACCTTTGTGTTATGTTTAGAAATAGTTAAGTATTGTTTGGTGATTTTTTTTGAAATTATATTGTTTGGTGATTGTGTACCTCATATTTATTTATAGACGCTAGTACCGACCAAGGATACGAGGAGGAAGGAGGATACTACGAGGAAGAAGATGAGAAGAACTTCAACCACTACTCTTCACAAGGCAAGCTACAACTTGCAAGTTATCTTACTTAGCAAGCCTAGTACTACTAGTTGAATCAGCAAGCTTATACTTGCAATTATGCAAGCTAACACTTGCAAGATACCCTACTTATGCAAGCTACTACTTGCTTGTTATTATGCCAACTATATGCCTTAAGCATGTGTGATCATACCAACTTGATACCCAATCCTAGTTTTACTTGCAAGCTTAATACTTTATTTTTTTCTTTATCAAAGCTTTTTCTTACAGTTTACTTAAGAGATTTGTAGATTCTAGGAAGATAATTGAAGGTAGCATAAAGAGCATAAAATTTGGCCTAAGTTAGATAATCTTGATGTCATCCTAGGGCATGAGATTGAACTTAGATAATCCCCACTTGTTTATTACCCTTCATTAGTCTTTACCCCCACTTGTAGATGCTAGTGCTAAGCATAAAACTTGATCAACTTTAGATGGGAATACTTGGTGAAAATGGTTATGAAAACCTTAGAATGATGAGGACATGTGTTCTTGAACACCAGATGATTTTGATTATGAAAATGTTGAGGCATGAGACTTAGCCCTTTATAAAACTGATGGTTGTCTGGATGCGATACCATTCCAATTTTACCGTACAACCACAATACCCGAAAATTAGGTAGGGCTTGACTAGAAATCTATATACCTTAGTATGGGTTCCCTCACGGCCAAGGTCTGAGATGAGGCTACCTTGTGAAGATTGTCCACATGTGCAGTACCCAAGATGACAGTTGGTCATGGTTGGGAGGCCAAACTCATAGGAGAGGTGCCTATACTAGGGTGTGTAATTGAAAGGTTAGGATTGATTATCTACATACTGAGTATGGTGAATTCAGGATTGTTCCTGACAGATGTATAAAATGTTGTGGTGAAAGTGTACAATCTCTGCAGAGTGTCAAACTATTCGAATATCCGCGTCCACGGTTATGGATAGTTGGAGTGTCCATACTGTTCTATCATCAGATGTTTTCAAAATGATTTGTGACTTGACTTGACCACAACAGAGTTGTGACATGAAATTCAAGTTCCCACTTAGGTTTTATCAAATTTTCAACTAGCTTTTCTTTGTTTCTGAACTTAGTAGAGGTAAATCTGGCTTTTTGCAAAACAACCCTAGAGCTTAGTATATCCTATTCAAAACCGCTTCACTTGTTAGTATTAGTTTGCGAGTACTTAAAGAGTACTCATGGCTTTGCCCCTAGCTATTCCTGTGGCCAGACTATGGAGAGGAGTACGAGGAAGAAGGACAACAGGAAGGTTACGACAACTAGGATCATCTCCCATCGTGAGCATTGCCTATGACCCTGAAGATGGAGCTTCGCCTACGCTATCGTTATCTTTACGTTATTCCGCTGCTTGAATTGTATTAAGAACTGGATCATGAGATCCTTATTTGTGTAAGACCTTATGTATGGTTTGTAATGAATGATGTACTATGATATCCAAATCTGTTATGTCTCGCAAAAATGGTAATCCTGGGATTGCGATGTATGGCATAACAGGCATCTGGGATTAAAAATCTGGGTGTTGAAAAAAAAGCAAGCCAAACAAAATTAATATTTTTGTATTTTTGATAAAAAAACAAGCAAAATAAACTAAGCAAAACAAAAACAAAGTAAAGAGGTTGGTTGTGAGAGACTCCCCTTGCAAAGCTGTCCTTATCTCTCCGGCAACGGCGCCAGAAAAGTGCTTGATGGATAAGATATGTAGATCTCGTTGGGAACCCCAAGAGGAAGGTATGATGAGCATAGCAACAAGTTTCCCTCAGTTATGAAACCAAGGTTATCGAACCAGTAGGAGTAAGGAAACAACTCCAAGGTATTGCTAATAACTTGGAACCTGCACAACACAAACTCAAATCTCTTGCCCAACTTATAGTGAGGTTGTCAATCTCACCGGTTTGCTAAAAACAAAGGATTAAACGTATAGTGTGGAAGATAGTAGTTTCCTGTAGAAAGTAAACGGTAACAGTAGATAATGTAAAAAATGATAAAGATTGGACCGGGGTCCACAGTTCACTAGAGGTGTTCTCCTTCAGATAGATTACATGATGGGTGAACAAATTACAGCGGGACAATTGACAGATTGAAAAAACATAATAATGCATATACTAGACATCTTGACTCAAATAAAAAGGGGAAATTGAATTGGATTTTCATCAGCAATAAAAAGGATGAATTAATATCTGAATCAAATGGCTTTCTCTGCACATAAATACTCTTATACGGATCCGAAATTAAGTAAATGGCTCGATTAGATGGCCAGTTATAGCTCAAAATCAGAGAACCACGAATTGAGTAACCAAAGGGAGCAGGCAAGTGCTTTGCTGGAAATAAAAGAGGCATCCATACCCGCACTTGCAGTTTGAGCCGCAGCTTGATCCACAGCTGCAAGACATCCTCCAAATACCTAGCTTGAGATTAGTGAGAAGAAGGTGATTTTCGAGATCGGAGAAGATGATCAGCACAAGTGAATTGAATGGATAGCTCCCCACCCCTGCACCACTATTTATAGCCAGGTTAGCGTACATGAGGATGGCATCTAGTATTCACCAAAAAGAAAAGAAAAAAGAGGAGGGCATCTAGCTAAGATATTGTGGCGTGCCACGATTGGCCGGCCTCCAGGAATATGTCATCCCATAGTTGTTTTTGAAATGGTGCCAGACTCAGCATCTCTGCATCAAAATAATGCAAGCAACCCTCTTCATTTCATATTCGACAATAGTCTTACAAGAAAATACAAAAATCGATCTGAAACCATCTAACTAACGATAATTGTCACAGCACCTACAACCTTGATGAAGGGGTGGCCATGTCGGGTATCCTAACCTCAACTACGCACATCTTCATAAAACTAGAGGGCTCACCTAATCGTCGAATAGCGAGCCGGGAGCATAAACCAATTCGACGGACCCTCAATGCACACCCATGCACACGCTCCATAAGTCGTCACTGCCATCTTCTGCTGACCCACCTTCGGAACAACAATCAAGGCATTGACCTTCCAGACCTGCCGTAGACACCGCCATGACGCCAAACAAAGCAACACCACAACCATGAGGTTGTACATCAAAAACTCATGTCACCGAGACCCTGTTGCGCCATGCTACCGAGACTAGTCATCGTCGATGCGGAAGATGTGCACCGCTCCACCTCTTTCCTTGACCATCCAGCAGCTGCTCCAAAAAAATTGCCCCCATGAGGGAGAACAACACCAAAGTGTCGCCATCATCTGATCCATTAACCCAAATATGGGTCTTTCCCCAGAGCAACACGAGCGAGACAACGGTTGCATCGACGATGTCTTCAACAAGGTCACGACACGAATTCGCCACCATCGTCCTCCAAGAAAAGAGTCAGATCTTGGTTATCACCGGTGTCCATGCCTCCAAACTCGTTGTCGGTGCCATATGTGGGATGAACACCACACACTACCTAGGCTGACTGCCTCCGACTTAGGGCATGTTTGATTCAAAGGATTCATAGAGGAATTTTGTAGGATTCTTACCCATAGGATTTTTTCCTATAGAGACCATTTGATTCAAAGGATTGAACCCTTTAAAATTCCTATGAATTCCTTTCCTATACCACATTCCCATAGGATTTCTAACAAGAGGTTAGACCTCTTGGAAAATTTCCTATGTGTCCATGACAACTATGCCATGTACTCAATCTATATACAAATTTCCTGCGGTTTTCCTGTGGCACAATCAAACGACTTCTATAGCTAATTCCTGCGTTTTTCACTCCTATAGGATTTCACATGTCATGACATACCATTCCTATGGTTTTCCTATTCCTGTGCTTTTAAAATCCTTTGAATCAAACATGCCCTTAGAACGTGGCCACCACCATCTTTGGATCCTAGGGTCACGGGGCTGTCCCAACCTCTAGGTGTCGCCATTGGATACATAGATGTACAAGGGAGGAGTGTCCCATCTGAACTCAGGGCCCATATCGGCCCACCGTGGTCACCCAACATGCACATGCGCTGGTCACCGCCTTCAGCATGCTGAAGACCATTTGCCGCCAGCCCGCATCACTGCTATTGAGGATGGAGTGGACGGATGCTGACACCATGATGGCTCACATATGTAGAGCTCGTTGGAAACCCCAAGAGGAAGGTATGATGAGCACAGCAGCAAGTTTCTCTCAGTTATGAAACCAAGGTTATCGAGCCAGTAGGAGTAAGGAAACAACTCCAAGGTGTTGCTAACAACTTGGAACTTGCAAAACACAAACTCAAACTCTGCCCCAACTTACAGTGAGGTCGTCAATCTCACCGGTTTGCTGAAAACAAAGGATTAAACGTATAGTATAGAAGATAGTAATTGCTTGTAGAAAGTAAACGGTAACAATAGATGATGTAACAATGATAAATATTGGACTAGAGGTGTTCTCCTTAAGATATATAACATGCTGGGTGAACAAATTACATCAGGGCAATTGACAGATTGAGAAAGCATAACAATGCATATACTAGACATCTTGACTGTTATGGTATTTGATTAGGAATTGCAACATAATACATAGACTGTAATCCAACTGCATCTATGACTAATAATCCACCTTCAGGTTATCATCCGAATCCCTTTCAGTATTAAGTTGCAAGCAATAGATAATTGCATTAAGCAATGTGTGGAAAGTAAACAATACAATTATTCCATGAACAAAATATTATTGTTTTCTCCCTAGTAGCAACAGCACATCTACAACCTTAGAGATTTCTATCACTTTCCCATATTACTAGAGGCATGAACCTACTATCGAGCATAAATACTCTCTCTTAGAGTTGCAAGCATCTACTTGGACAAGATAGCTACTAACAACAAAGAGCATGCAAGATCACAAATAACAAAGACATGATAAAATCAATAATCAATCTGACATAGTATCTCAATATCCATCAGATCCCCGCAAACACAACATGTATGATTACAAATAGATGATCTTGATCATGAACAGAGCTCACAAGATCTAAACATGGTAGCACAAATGAGGAGAAACAATCATCTAGCTACTGTATGGACCCATAGTCCAAGGGTGAACTACTCACGCATCACTCCAGAGGCTGGCATGGTGATGAAGAAGGCCTCCGGGATGATCTCTCCCCAATGGCAGGGTACCGGGAAGAGCTTTAGATCCTCCCGATCTAGGGACAATGGTGACGGCGGCTACAGACTATTTCGTGGAGATTTGATCGGGTACTTAGGGTTTCTGCATCGGTAGAATTTTATAGGCGAAAGGGCATGGTCGGTCGGCGCTCGAGGGGCCCACACCAGGTGGCGACGCGCCCTCCCCTAGGCCGCGCCTCCCTAGGGTTTGGCCACCTCGTGGACCCCCTTCGGGTGCCCTTTGGACTCCGTCTTCGCTCCGGTAAAATATTGACTTTGGCTTTTATCCCGTCCAGCTCCGAAAATATTTCCTTACTAGCTTTTGTGAAACAAAAAACAGCAGAAATCAGGCAACTGGCACTGCGGCATCTTGTTAATAGGTTAGTTCTGGAATGCGTATAAAAATACCTCAAAGTGTAGACAAAACATAGCAAAGTTGATACAAAACAAGCATGAAGCATCAAAAATTATAGATACGTTTACTGTGACACGGAGCGGTGGTGGTGGACCGAGGCTACATCTATGGGGGATCTCAACCGGCGGTTGGACTGGAGCGGCGACGGCACCCCTTACCAGACCTGGCTGGAGCGCGGGACGGGGCGGCATAGTGCCAAGATGGCACCAGGTAGAGCTGGACTGCAACGGTGGGGCTCCTACCTTTGGCCCAGATCTAGGTCCAATAGGGCCTAAGTAGGGCTGGGAGGGCCCTGCTACCCATGGTTTCAGGGTCTCCTGGTAGGCTTGTGAGCACACCCCTCAGCTATTGAGTGGTTGAGGTGCTGGATCCAGGCTAGTGGGCCTAGATTTGGTGACCTCTTGTTAGCTATCTCTTCTATGTTGTCCATGGACCGATTGGCTGGGCGGATCTCTCCCGCCATTTCGTATGGTGTTGTCGTGGTGGTGTTGTCCACATAGTCGGCTTGAGATCTTGGATGTCGTGCGGCTTCGGAGAGTAGACTGCACATGCCTCTTCGGCAAGCGATGTGGCGATGGTGATGACCAGCTCTTTGGTCATGGGGATGGCGAGGAGCGGGTGGTGGCGGATCTTCGGCAAAGGCATCTCATTGATCGCGTTTCGGAGGCCTGAATCATGGTGGTGGATAGTCCGAAATACCGAGTGTGATTCGAGAGTTTTTGGGTGAATTCTCAGCACTCTGGCGCAATCGACGACGATGCTTGTGGGTGTCGTTACCCACTTGGGGGCGCCGATGTGGGCACCCTCTCTACATGTGGACTTCGGGTGGAAATCTTGGACCTTCTTGGTCTCGCTGACAACAACGCATTGCGTCATTATCCTCTTAGGGGCACTGAGCTCTGATACCATCGGTTATGTTCTAGTGTCTTTGGTAGCAAGTTCTGTTCTTTTTGTTATTTTTCTTTTATCTTTATTCGTCTTTGTAGAAGCATTCTCTCGTCACTTTGTATCGATTCTAAAGGGGGTAAAATTCTGTCTAGAGAAAAGATCAAGCCGGATGGTAGTAGTATAGCATGACAGCAAATCCAACGAATGGAGCTCCTTTTCCTTCAAAATCACTATCCGTGGTTTTTCAGAGAATAATAAGACGTGGCTTCTTTTCTTCCAAAAGCAATAATGCGTAGTTGACTTCTCTCCCCTTGTTACGATTTTTCGTTATTGTTATTGGACGTCATTTTCAGACAACTGCAAGACGGCAAGAAATGGGCCTTCTTTGCTGCTTTTCGTAATTTCCTTTGCCTCAGATCAAGTAGCTTCTCGATATCCCCAGCAAAAAAAGGGTAGCTTCATCATATGAAATAAAGAAATATTTATTCAATATCAATTTACAATACAAATATTAGTGAACTGGACCTAAAATGTTTCTTTAGGATGCCTTGAATATTCCTAGGTGTAAAAATCGCTGATTATTCATGTGAACTTCCGAACTCTTGTTGATCTGGAAACAATTATTATTCATTCCAATTGCAAGTCATTGTTCTTTTAGAAGCACGTATGAATCAAAGTACTAGTAAGCACGTATGAATCAAAGTACTAGAAAGCATTACCAACTATGTTCTTATCATTGTTCTTTTAGATAAGAATTTCCCCTTTGCAAATTGGTGATGCAACATTTTTTTTTGACCGAGACAACAATAAAAAATCACAACCTATACGTCGACAAATCTGGAAGAAGATATCTTATTGTGGTACAGACCAAACTAAGAAGATATCTTATTATTTGGTTTCTCACACCAAATGGATCTGTTAAGATATTTGCCAACAATTATGCCCGTGCATTTAACCAAACCAGTCTTTCTTACTATATATTAATTCATCATCACTTCATAGATGAAGCAATTACAGAGACACACATGCACACAAGCAAGCAAAGACACAAAGACCAGAGCATAGCAGAGCGAGCAAGTAAACCACACACACAGACACACACACTTGCTCGAGTCCATCAATCAGATGCTCCTTATTCACGTATACTCTCACGCCATCACACAAAGGCAGGTGCAACTTAACAGTTGCAGTGGTCGCACTTGCAGATTTCGACGCATTTGCAGCCCTCGCCGGAGGCCACCTCAAACTGCCCGGACTTGCTCTCATGAGCCACGCCGACGACGACGACGGCGGCCTGGGCCTGGGTGGTGGTGCTGGCCTGCTCGTCCAGGTCAGGGTACATCTTCCTGCAAAGACAATCCATGGGGAATTCGAATCAACAGTTTATCATCACAAGAAATCAATTAATTGTACCCGCAAAAAAAAATCAATTAATTGGATTTTCATCAGCAATAATAAGGATGAATTAATCTCTGAATCAAAAGGCTTTCTCTGCGCATAAATACTCTTATCCGGATCCGAAAGTAAGTAAATAATCAGACGACGGCCAGTTTTAGCTCAAAATCAGAGGACCACTAATTGAGTAACCAAAGGGGAGCATGCAAATGCTTTGCTGAAAATAAAAGCGGCATCGTCCATACCCGCACTTGCAGTTTGAGCCGCAGCCGCAGCTTGATCCACAGCTGCAAGACATCTTCCAAATACCTAGCTTGAGATTAGTGAGAAGAAGGTGATTTTTGAGATCGGAGAAGATGATCAGCACAAGTGAATTGAATGGATAGCTCCCTAACCCTGCACCACTATTTATAGCCAGGTTAGCGTACATGAGGGGGCATCTAGTATTCGCCAAAAAGAAAAGAAAAAAGAGGAGGGCATCTAGCTAAGCCTAAGATATTGTGGCGTGTCACGATTGGCCGGCCTCCAGAAATATGTCATCCCATAGTTGTTTTTGAAATGGTGCCAGCCTCAGCATCTCTGCATCAAAATAATGCAAGCAACCCTCTTCATTTCATATTCGACAATAGTCTTACAAGCAAATACAAAAATCGATCTGAAACCACCTTACTAACGATAATTGTCCCAACACCTACCACCTTGATGAAGGGTGGCCATGTCGGATATCCTGACCTCAACTACGCACATCTTCATAAAACTAGAGGGCTCACATAATCATCCAACAGCGAGCCGGGAGCATAAACCAATTCGACCGACCCTCAACTCGCACCCATGCACACGTTCCAGAAGTCGTCACCGCCATCTTCCGCCGACCCATCTTCGGAACAACAATCAAGACATTGACCTTACAGACCTGTCGTAGACGCCGCCACGACGCTAAACAAAGCAACACCACAACCATGAGGTTGTACATCAAAAACTCATGTCGCCGAGACCCTGTTGCGCCATGCTACCGAGACTAGTCGTCGTCGACGTGGAAGATGTGCACCGCTAGCTCCACCTCTTGCCTTGAGCATCCAACAGCTGCTCCAAAAAAATTGCCCCCATGAGGGAGAACAACACCAAAGTGCCGCCATCGTCTGATCCAATAACCCAGATATGGGGCTTTCCCCAGAGCAACACGAGCGAGACAACGGTTGCATCGACGATGTCTTCAATAAGGTCACGACACGAAGTCTCCACCATCGTCCACCAAGAAAAGAGTCAGATCTTGGTTCTCACCGGTGACCATGCCTCCCAACTCGTCGTCGGTGCCATATGTGGGATGAGCACCACACACTACCTAGGTTGGCCGCCTCCGACTTAGAACGTGGCCGCCACCATCTTTGTCTCCTAGGGTTATGGGGCTGACCCAACCTCTAGGTGTCGCCATTGGATACGTATATGTACAAGGGAGGAGCGTCCCATCTGAACTCAGGGCCCATATCGGCCCGCCGTAGTCACCCAACATGCACCTGCGCTGGTCACCGCCTTCAGCATGCTGAAGACCATTTGCCGCCAGCCCGCATCACTGCTATTGAGGATGGAGTGGACGGATGCTGACACCAAGATGGCTCACATATGTAGAGCTCGTTGGAACCCCAAGAGGAAGGTATGATGAGCACATCAGCAAGATTCCCTCAGTTATGAAATCAAGGTTATCGAGCCAGTAGGAGTAAGGAAACAACTCCAAGGTGTTGCTAACAACTTGGAACTTGCACAACACAAACTCAAACTCTGCCCCAACTTACAATGAGGTTGTCAATCTCACCGGTTTTCTAAAAACAAAGGATTAAACGTATAGTGTGGAAGATAGTAATTTCCTGTAGAAAGTAAACCGTAACAATAGATGATATAACAATGATAAAGATTGGACTAGAGGTGTTCTCCTTACGATAGATAATATGCTGGGTGAACAAATTACAGAGGGGCAATTGACAGATAGAGGAAGCATAACAATGCATATACTAGACATCTTGACTCTTATGATATTTGATTGGGCATTACAACATAATACATAGATCGTAATCTAATTGCATCTATGACTAATAATCCACCTTAAGATTATCATCCTAACCCCTTTCAGTATTAAGTTGCAAGCAATAGATAATTGCATTAAGCAATGTGTGTAAAGTAAACAATATAATTATTCCATGAACAAAAGATTGTTGTTTTCTCCCTAGTATCAACAGCACATCTATAACCTTAGAGATTTCTGTCACTTCCCAGATTACTAGAGGCATGAACCTACTATCGAGCATAAATACTCTCTCTTGGAGTTGCAAGCATCTACTTGGCCAAGATAGCTACTAACAACGAAGAACATGCAAGATCACAAATAACAAAGACATGATAAAATTAATAATCAATCTGACATAGTATCTCAATATCCATCGAATCCCCGCAAACACAACATATATGATTACAAATAGAAGATCTTGATCATGAACGGAGCTCACAAGATCTAAACATGGTAGCACAAAGGAGGAGAAACAATCATCTAGCTATTGTATGGACCCATAGTCCACGGGTGAACTACTCATGCATCACTTCAGAGGTTGGCATGGTGATGAAGAAGGCCTCCTGGATGATCTCTCCCCTCCGGCAGGGTGCCAGGAAGAGCTTCAGATCCTCCCGATCTAGGGACGAAGGTGGCGGCGGCTACGGACTGTTTTGTGGAGATTTGATTGGGTACTTAGGGTTTCGGTATTGGGAGACTTTTATAGGTGAAAGGGCAAGGTCGGTGGGTGCCTGAGGGGCCCACACCAGGTGGCGCCCCCCTAGGCCGCGCCGCCCTAGGGTGTGGCCACCTCGTGGCCCCCCTTCGGCTGCCCTTTGGACTCTGTCTTTGCTTTGGTAAAATATTGACTTTGGCTTTTGTCCCGTCCTATTCCGAGAATATTTCCTTACTAGATTTTCTGAAACCAAAAACAGCAGAAAACAGGCAACTAGCACTGCGACATCTTGTTAATAGGTTACTTCCGGAAAGCGTATAAAAATACCTCAAAGTGTAGACAAAACATAGCAAAGTTGATACAAAACAAGCATGGAGCATCAAAATTTATAGATACGTTTACGGCGTATCAAGCATCCCCAAGCTTAACTCCTACTCGTCCTCGAGTAGGTAAGTGATAAGAAGAATAATTTTTGAGGTGACATGCACCACCACAATCGTGATCAAACCATTTGTAAAGCATTGATAACTGGGATCAAAGTACTCTAAACATGAGCATGAAAGATGAAGTTCTAACAATAAGACATAGTAACTATGTTGTAACATGAAAAGGTACAAACAAAGATCATAAATAACAATGCATTGAAATACTTTTGTTTGTTTCACATATAGAAAACATAGCATAGTGGTATTTAGCTTGTCCTTCATGGAGTAGCAAAACATAAATACATAGGAAACCTTCAAAGTTCATAAGGGTGACTAGATACAAATAGTTCAAGAACAAGCAATATCAACATTATGAATCAATCAATAAGTTTTGGGACAATGCACATAGAACTAATGGCAACTATGCTCTCTTAATTGGTGCATAAAGATAGAAGGTGGAGACTCAACATAAAAGTAAAAGAAAGGTCCTTCATGAAGGGAAGCAGGGATTTCAAGTTTCATAAAGAGCTTCCAAAAATTATTGTACTTATTAGCTTTCAGCTCACATTGCCCCTATCATAAGCATCTTGAAGTGATTAAGGTTAAAGTGAAATAAATATGGAGTATATGCTTTACAAATCATAAGTTAGCAATCTCATGTCCCTTGAGTACGAGGGACGGTCCTCATGCTACTCAACTTTAGTCACAAGCAAGTTCTTGTCATTGTAAGTATATGTGTATCATAGAGAACCGCCAACGGGGTAACCTTGCCCCATGACACAGGAGATATCTCATATCAAAATGACAAGGCAACAAACAATGAGCATCTCAGCAATCTTCTTATTTACCATGGGTATAGTGCTTTTTTCTCTCTCTTTTTTAAATATTTTTTTTCTGAAGATGCTTCATGGATTGCTCACTATGGTTATGATGCAAGTTTCCGCCATGATTAGGCATGTCTTAGGCTAACCGCCTAGGCGTTTCTCTAACACATATACATAACTTTATGGACTTACAATATCCCCTTTTATTTCACACCGCTGACATCTGTAAACAAAAGATCATGATATCAATTGGATAATATGTATAGGTGTTAAAAGTGTTCCCCATGACAGCATGGTTCCGCTAATTCTCAACGTATAAGTGCAAGCATATACACCATAGATAACACAATGGTTCAAGTTTATTAGGTGCAAGAAATAAAGTGTGCCATCAAGTTTGTGAGAGATTTAATCACTAGTTTTCACATAACAAGTTTAATTTGGAAGATAGATAAAACATGAATATACTTAGAATGGTGTAACACACCATGCATAGAAATTTATAGTGGACTCTTTGGAATAACTTGGTTTCTAGAGAGTTGTATGTATGAGTAGAGCTTACTCAGTACAAGTGGAGGCTAGCAAAAAACTGGGAGCGACCAACTAAGAGAGCAATAATGACCATAATCATGTAGAGCGACAAAACATTATCAACCAAAGCATAAAGTGGTATCACAAGTAAAAAACTAATTGATCATAGAGGATAAGGTGACTGGTTCATAGTCTTAACATGGTGTAAGCACGTGCCAAGTAAACCCAAATAAAGGATCAAAGGATAATACCATAATATTATGCTTTTGTATGCTAAAACAACGCATGATTATTTCAAGCCACATTAAGCAATCTCAATTGTTTGAAACAAGTCATGCTACAGAAATAATCACTAAGAATAAGGTCAAAGCAACATCTAGCATGACATGGTAAAGCATATGCCACAGTCAAAACAAACTCCTTTTTGTACCACTATAAGCTTGAAAATTTCTACTCCTTCTCCAACACCAATCAACTTATTTGAAATAAAACATGTGAACGGGGGTCCAACTAATTTATTCAAGCAAACCAAATAAAATAAAACCAAAAACAAAAACTAAGACGCTCCAAAAACAACACAACAGTGCACTAAACAATAAAAATGAAGTGTTTTGAAAGAAAATCTGAGATTTTTTGTACTTCTTGAATATTTATTGGGATGACACGGGGTGGCATATCCAAGCTTGAGTCTTTGTCCATTTTTCATCTCATTATATCATTCTTCCTCTACACTTGCAAATTTTCCTTCATACAAAACTTCACACAATCTTCATTAGTAACATCATTGTATTAAAGATAATAAGCCTTTGGTTTTAGTTTCAACACAATTAAAACTTCCATTAAAACACAAGATACTGTAGAAATTCCTTGAAAAAGCTCAAGTGATCAAAGAGAACTCAAAAACAAACCGATAAGAGCAAATAAAGGCAGAAACCTGTCAAAACAGACCAGCATGTAGAAACCGATTTTTTCGAAAACCTTTTGTTGCTCAAATCGAAAAGTGTTGAACTAAAAAAAGTTAGATAACAAACTGAGGCATAAGCACAACAAATTACAGCTCAATCCTACATACAGGGTTTTTCACGAATTTTTATAGTGAAGCACAAAAATCTGTTTCAGGACAACAACTTCCCTAAATATTACTTCTCTCTCATTAGAGGTTATTCTTGGCACAAAAACCACACAAAAAGGATAAGGAGAGGTTATTACATAAGTAATAACTTCCAAGACTCAACTAAAACTATTGGGTTATCTCCCAAGAAGTACTTTTCTTTAACGCATTTAAGTTAGACATAAGAAGCAAGAATCAACTATTTTCAAATGAAGAAGCATTAAGATCAAATTTTGTTGCAAAAGTTATATTCTCTCTATTATTAGGGAAGTGTTCTATACCTTTATTGAGTCAGAATTGATATTTAATGGTGCCTTCCTTCATATCAATAATGGCACCAACAGTTCTAAGAAAAGGTCTTCCCAAAATAATTGGAAAAGAAGCATTGCATTCAACATCCAAAAAATAGAAATCAACAGGGACAAAGGCATTATTAACCATAATAAGAACATCATTAATACTCCCCATAAGTTTATTTTTAGCATTATCATCAAGTTAGACATCTAAACAGCAATCTTCCAAAGGTGGAAAATCAAGCATTTCATAAATCTTTCTAGGCATAATAGAGACACTAGAACCAAGGTCACATAAAGCTTTGAAATCAAAATCATTCACTTTCATATTAATGATGGGTTCCCAACCGTCTTCTAATTTCCTAGGAATGAAACCTTTATGTTTCAATTTTTCTTCTTTAATTTTAATGAGAGCATCCGTAATGTGTTTTGTAAAAGCCATTTTCATAGTGAAAGGGTAATTGCCCCTATATGTGGTTTTGGTCATTAATGACAATCCCTATGGACTAATGTTTTCAATGAGTTTTATCTGAAGGTATATTCCATAGGTCATGCTTGTAGTCCATGTGTTGGATTCAAGTATGGATGCCATGAAGATAAAGATATACCTTGAGTATTGGCATCAAAATCATCAAGTTGAAGAGAAGAATATGATATGATCAAGATCTTGAGAGTGTGATCTCAATAGAATAATTCAAGATATGGCTCTAAGTCGGTGTCATGATAGCCTCATTAGTTGAGCTATGGTTGACTAAGATTTAGAGCATGTAATCAAATTAAGAGTTCCTTTTGTACCTCAAGATATTAAGATGGAGCACGAGAAGATACTTGGTTGACCAATACAAAGAGTGAAGAGTGATTTCAAGTTGGTCAACACATGAAGCATAAATAATGTACCACATGGTATTGTGGTATGGTAATCCTTGTCAATTATGCATCATGAACTAATCCATTATATATTTGCCTTTGCGTTTTCTATATGGACAGGTATCTTTCCATGGGCATGCTTCAAAAATGAAGATATTATATAGCCCACGAGAGGATGACATCAAGTGGTGATCGTCATCAAGGTTGAGAAGGGCAAGTTCAAGATAAGCATCTCGAGAAGATCATTTGCTTGAAGCTTGCCGTCCATATTGGTGATAATGGACATGTGAAGACATGTATTAATGAAGCTATCCCATATTGGTGTATGGGGAGCAAATTAGGAGTCTTCACGAAGCAACAATGATCAAGTGTTGCATTCCGGCTTGGGTGGAGCTTGAAGCGTTGTCATCAAGATCAAGCGGTTTGCGCAAGGCAAAGGTATGGCCTTGCTAGGTTTTCCTTTTACCGGTCTCAGGGTGGTTGTTGGGAGACCGGGTTATAGGATAGATAGCCGCACTATCAAGAGGGGCTTTCGGTTGTGTAACTTGATAACATCGTCATAGGGAGCTCAATCCTTTGCATGCTTTGCATCTTCCTATTTTGTTGCTTCTTGGTGTTTCTCCATGTGAGGTTCTTGAGCTTGTTGCTAGCTCTTCAACAATCCCAAGTTCATCGAAAACGGAATTCGTATGCATCTTCTATGACGTTTTTGAGTTTGAAGGTTTTATCGGTTCTTATTTAGGGAGGCTTCTTACCTTTATTAATTTGGTTCTATCCTCCTTTGTTGGTCTATGATGTTTCTCTGCACAATCTTGTAAAGCTTGTTGTCCTCGTCAAAACAAGCCCAAGATCATCGAAATCGGAGTCCGGATGCAAAAGTTATTGCGTTTTTCGTGAAGCCTGGTTCATCCCAGTTGTGGATTCGGTTCAACCGGCTCCCAGACCGGGTGGTCCGGTGTCAGGACCGGAAAACCGGATCTAAAACCGGGATTTTTGGTTTTTCTATACTGAGTCTATCCGAGACTGTGTACTGACCCTAATTCCGGTTTTAAGTTCGGTTTTCCGGTCTAGGAACCGGACCGTCCGGTTCTGGAGCCGGTCCAACCGAACTTTCAACCGAGTTCGCACAGATTTCTTCCAACGGCCATATTTTCTTTCCACTATAAAAGGGGGTTATTCCCCCAACGTTTTAGGTTGTTCTTGACCACGAAATTGACCTCCATTGTTGAACCTCTTGATCTTGCTTCCTCCCCCTTCCCTCCTATGATTCTTGCATCTTTTTGAGGGCTTTGAAAGAGGAGATCTAGATCTACAATCCCCACCAATCAATTCCTCCTCTAAGTGAGGGGAACCCATTGGATCTAGATCTTGGAGTCGTTGGTTGACTTACACCATTGTTCTTTCTCTCTAATTCCTCCCTAGCACTTGTTGCTTTGGTGGGATTTGAGAGTGAAGGATTTGAGCACCCTTGGTGGTCTTGCTTTGCATTCTTGCATAAGTGTTGAGCTTTCCATTACGATTTGTTCGAGTGAGAGACCGTGAGCTTGTTACTCTTGGAGGGTGACCTCCTAGTTGGCTTGGCGGTTGGTACCGCGGTGTTCTCTTCATGGAAGATTGTGAAGAGACCCGGGATTCTCCTTCGTGGAGCTTGTGAAGTGGTTTTGGAGCTTGCCATCTCCGGAGTGGAGGAAAAGCTAGCCATAAGGAAAGGTCCTATTCCTTCGTGGGATAGACTCGGAGAAGAAGGTGAGCCTTTGTGGCGCGTGAGGAATCCTTCGTGGAACCTCACACCTCTCCAACGTGACGTAGCCCCCTTCCCAAAGGTGGTGAACACGGGAATACATCTTCGTCTCCACGTGTCTCGGTTATCTCTATATCTGAGCTTACTTTCCTTGTGATAGCCATCGAGCTTGAAGTACTTATATCTTGCTTATCACTTGTGGTATATTTATCTTGTGCTATCTTGCTTAGCTTAATTTGTTGTTGGTGCACTTAGTTGAGACTAGTGTATTTAGGTTTTGTGGTTGTAAAATAAACGTTAGTTTAATTCCGCCTTCTATCAAGCCAAAACCGTAACAGTTTTGAAATTGCCTATTCACCCCCCTCTAGGCGACATCTCTATCCTTTCAATTGGTATCAGAGCAAGGTCTCTCCTTGTTTAGGCTTCACCGCCTAGAGTGTAAAGATGTCGGCTAGTAGTATAGTGCACAATGACACAATTATCTTTGATGGCACAAATTATGCTTTGTGGAGAAATTGCTTGCTTTGTAATCTTCGGACCTTGTGTCCAAATATTGAGCGATTTCTAGATGTAGGTTTTTCTCCTCCTACGGATCCTCAAAATCTATCTTTAGAGGATGAGAAAAATTTACATCTCGAAGCTGAAGTATCTAATGAGCTTATTTTCTCTTTGAGCCCCAGAGTTAATTTGTTCTTGATGATTGTAAAGCGCAAGTCGTCTCATGATAAGTGGACCAAGCTTAAAGAAATATTTGGTGGTTCCATTTCTAATATTCTCGGTGGTTTCTCCGAGGAGATCTCTTTTCCTTCACATCATGAAGAGATCCAAGTTGCTTCCACCTCCGGCCACGATGAGTTCTCATCTTCACCCACTTCACCAATGTGTGGCAAGACACATGGTAAAGATATGGTGAGTGGTGTTGGGAATTGCAATGTTGATATTGTGCTCTCTAATGATGATCCTTCATCTCTATCCCATTGCAATGTTTCTTCTTTGGAATTAAGCACTTCTTGCAATAATAATGCTATATCCCCTTGTGTTGCTAGTCCTTGTATATCATCTAGAAATTATTTGAGTACTAGTGTAGATGATACGCTTGATTTGCCTTGTTACCATGAACAAAATGCTTCTATTTCCTCTAGTTGTTTATCTAACAATGTAGAGGAAATCAAACATTCTATGAAGCAAGACATGATCATGAATGAAGATTCAAGAATATCCTCATCTTCATTCTCCCATGCTCACATGTGCCTTATGGCAAGAGGATCAAAGGTATCTCCTACTTTGGATCCCAATATATCTTGTAAAGATAATAGCAATGATAATGATGATAGTGATGATGACATTGATGAGGATACTAGTGCTCTCTTGCTTGAGTTGACTTTTTTGTGTACCTCTCTTCGTGGTAATAATAAGGCCGTTACTTGTCTCAAACACGTTATGGACACCATAACTAAACAAACGGGAACCATAGAGGAGTTGGATTTCCAACTTGATGATGTGAGTCGGAGATTCAATCTCCTTAAGCAAGAGCTTGCCGAGGAGAAGCACACTAATTGTGTCCTCACACAAAAAAAATGAATCTTATGAGCTTGAAAAGGAAAATTCCATTAATGATGCTTGTCCTACTAACTCTACTTCTTGTGAAGCATCTATCCTAAAGGAGAATGTTGAGCTAAGGGCTCAACTTGAGTTGCTAACTAACAAGTATAGGAAATTGGAATAAAGTCACGAAAAGCTCTCGGGCTCTCATAATGATCTTCTAATCTCTTATGATGGGATAAAGTTAGCTCATGAGGCAAGTATTACTAAGGTAACATCTTGTGAGCCTCTTTTGGACATTAGCACAACTTCTACTCAAAATGCTATTTTGCCATGTGCTAGTCCTAGTAATTCATCTAGCCATACTATTGATAAACCTTGTGTTGGATTAATTGCTTTGCCTTGTTGCTCTAACAATGAAGCTTCTGCTTCTACTTCCTCTAGTACTTGTATTTATACTAACCATGTAGAGGAATTCAAAGAGCTCAAGGCTCAAGTCACTTCCTTGAGGAATGACTTGGAAAAGAGTCATGAAGGGAAATCCACACTCATTAATATCTTGAGTGTGCAAAAATCCCCTAATGATAAAAGTGGACTTGGATTCAACTCCAATAACAAGAACAAGTCCAATATAAACAAGAAGAAGGGCCAAAACCAAGTCAAGAATTCGGCCAAGTTTATTTGCTTCAAGTGCAAGGTTGAAGGACATCATGTAAGATCTTGTACATTGAAGAAAAAGCACTTGAGTGAGAAGCAACAAGGGAAGCGGCCACAAGTTCATGTTCAATCCCAAGTTGAAGTTAGGCCACTTCCGAAGAAAAATCAAGATAATGCTCCCCAAGCCAAGAAATCAATGAAGAAGAGAAAGGGGAGCACTTGTTGCTACATATGTCGTGTGAAGGGGCACTTTGCCTCTTCATGTTCAAACGGTACCTTATCTAACCCTATCATTGTTGATGATGATTATTCTCTTAGGAAGGATAAGGATGGCAATGTGTTTGCCAAGTTTGTTGGAACTCAAAGTGGTGTCAAGAAAAGAACCATTTGGGTTGCCAAGCCTATTGTGACTAACCTCTTAGGACCCAACCTTGTTGGGGACAAACTAGTTCAAACTTGATCAAT
Organism: Avena sativa; assembly: GCA_916181665.1. NCBI lineage: Eukaryota > Viridiplantae > Streptophyta > Magnoliopsida > Poales > Poaceae > Avena > Avena sativa. Next base: position 18,184,907 of record OV702296.1, read on the forward strand.
AGGTGTTTTTGGAGGGCATTGGAGACTTGGCTAACTCATGAAAAATTAAGGGATCTTCATATGTTATATTTGATCAAGCCAAGTCCTTTGGATTATTATTTCCCTATATTATATCCAATGTTCCTCTTCGCGGTAACTTGTACTTAAATCATTTATATTGTAAGTTACTTGCCCCTTTACATGTTTTGGTTTTCTACCAAGTATGTGTTTGTATTTGGTCTGCCTCATGCTTGATTATTTTGTGTATTCAAGTATGTCTAGGTGTTTGGCACATCATTTACTCGTGTGTTTTATTTTGAGCCTCTAATGCATCTTGATGATATCTTATTTGGCTCTTTTAGAGTGGTTAATGGAACATACCATTTTTGGGGAGTGACATGCCTTGTGCATCTCTCAAACCTTAAAATGTGTGTATGTGAGTACTACCACTTAGTATTGATATTGCAAGCTTATCTAGTCACTATGTGGTGTGCCATACTCGTGAGAAATTCAAATTCTAAATGTCCATTAATTCTCTCTAGTTGAGGTTGCTTTGCCTCTTATTAAGAAAAAAATGAATATCACATTATGGGGGAGTAATATGCTTCTTTTGCATATCACAATCCTAGGAAATGTGAACATATGAGTTAGTGCCACTTAGAGTTGATATTGTTGATTATCTTGTTTCTAGGTGGCATGTTGGCTCAAACAAGGTCCTATTTTTGGTAGAAGCTTTTATTCCTCGTATTTTGGTCTTTGTTTGAGTAAGAAATTCTTGGTGCGGTCTTTCTCAAATACATATCTCTATATCTTATTTGGGATACCATTTGCTTCAAGTTATTCTAATCATTGCTTTGCATGATTTGTGACTAGTTGAAGCTATCAAGAATCTCTATCATTGCATAGTGCTTAATCTTTTTATTTCTATCCTATGCTTTTTATTGTAAAGATTTATCTTTAATATTCGTGCAATATACCACCGGAAATCTATTCCAATACACTCATTGTCTTTGACAATTGATATATTTGTGTGTGGTAGCATTTGTGGATCATCTTCACTTTGGAGTTAACCTCTTATTGCCTTATTTTATTTCCAAAACTTTGGTGTGGATCCCATTGTCTTCCTTGGATTTTGAACATATCTTTGATGATTTTTTTGATTATTATCAAATGTGTTTTAGTGGAAGACAAACATTTTATTCTCGGAACCTTGTGCCATTGTGAAAAGTGTTAAGGGTTTGGTTTATTTGTTGAAACCTTGCTCTTTTGGGAGTTTGTTATCTCATTATTTATTCTCTATTTTATCTTCTTAAATGAGATAAATCTTTGAGCATTTGTGTTCTTATTTCATCTTTCATGCTTAATAGTTTTTGCTCGGTTCATTTGTTGAACTTTGTTGAACAAATCTTGTGTTGATTTGATTCTTTGATATAGTTTTGACAACAAATGTGTTTTGTCACACCATGTATGCCTTCTTGAATATATTTGGTGTTTTGTCCAAAGTATATCTTCGTTGGATCTTGAAATTCTCGCGCATGCATGTTTAATAAATGTATATCTTATGTCATGTTTTGCTTTCTTTGATCCAATATATAGGGTATACTCCATCAAATCCTTAAATGGCTAAGATGTGCATGAAATTCAAATTTCATCTCTAAATATGCACATATTTTTATGGAATGTATCCTATGTGTTGTGGTTATTCTAACCACTTTGGACCCAATAAGTTTTGGAACCAAGATGTACTTGAATGTTGTTTTAGGTACATTGAAGATGCAATGGATGCTTGTCTCGTCAATAAGGAAAGTGTTTTCACCACATGATAATTGGTGCCAAGCTAGGATGATCTAAAAATTCTTATCTACTACATCATACCATTGCTATCTCGGTAACAAGTATCTTATTCATGCATACTATTCTTCCATCCAATCTCTTGTAGGTTGCATCTTGGCATGAATTTATTTGTTTGTAAATGTTCGATTCTTGCAATTATCTTTGAAAGACTTTTGTATCCTTATTTCTTATGTGAGTAATTTGAGATGATGCATATACTGGGGAGTATATAAAATCATGTTCATGATTCACCAATTCCAAATATGCCTTCTAGCAATTTATTGCATATCAACTCCTCAAGGTACTCTCATGTGCAATATTGTTGAAATTGCATTGAATCATTCCTTTTGATACTTGTTGCCTTTCTCAAAGTATCCCAACTAGCATTAATTCCCTTAGTGTTAGTTGTGATGGTTTTGAGATTTTTTTCTTTATTCTTTGGTGAAGTTCATTGATATACCATAAGATAAAATAGAGCCATGGGCTATATATGCACTTAAGAAAAGTATACTTTTTGGTATATCTCATGACTTCCGCTTGGATATCATGTATTCTTTTTATTAACCTCCTATGTGTGGATATTTCTTTGTGGATTATTCTCATGTTTTCCCCTTAGAAACTTATATACACGAGAGTGTTAATCTCTCCCCTTGATATGCTCGCTCTTTTCCGACCATCACTCTTATCCTCTTGATTTTTAATGGTTTTGGTATGGTATTGATTTATGAGTGCTTGGTTTACTTTTATTTCATCTTCATGCACTCATATCTCATATTTGGTTTCTCTTGGACTTAAGCTTGTCTTGACAAGTGTATTGGTTTATATCTAATCCCTGTATCTTGGTTGTGTTCTAAATAATATAGAGGGAGTGAGGATTCCATGTTTGTGCATATTGTATTCAAATGAAACAACTAATTTATGCACGAACCTTGGGGAGCTTCCTTATTTCACTTAGAGCACTATTTGTCCATTTGATTATTTGGATCTTTTGATTGCTTGCTTCATCCGTTGAAGTTCCTTCACCTTGTTATCCTTTTAGCAATCCTTGATCCTCAATATAGTTTGATTTCCTCCAAGTGTTCGTCATTGGGTATGTGCATGTGATTTCACTCATATTACGAGTAATGCACACCTTGTGTAGGAACTCATACTATATTGTCATTCTAACCTTGTTATCCATTTTGGCACTTGTTGTCAATGGGGGAGAAGTTTAGAGGGTTTTAAGGGAAATGGTTTTCTACTTAAGATTGGTTTGTTCTTAAGTGTTTGCCTTTCATGCATTTCATATTTATTATGTTTTGCATGGTTGTATATATAGTGGAAACTCTCCCAAAGGTTATGCTTAACAATGTATGCAATGAAATTCAAGATTATCACACGTGCATATATTGTGGGGAAGTTTGCTCTATATATGTTGGTTCTACTCACATCTCATGCATTAGTTGTAGTCTATGTGATTAGAATCAGTTTTGATATGGGCTAGTATCTTTGTGTTACTTAACCATATCAAATACAACCTCTTGTATACAACTTATTCTCAGATAAGCTGTGTACTTGTTTCTAATATTCATTATATAACCCTCTTGTTGTGATTGTCATCAATGACCAAAATGGGGGAGATTGAAAGGGTAATTGCCCCTATGTGTGGTTTTGGTGATTAATGACAATCCCTATGGACTAATGTTTTCAATGAGTTTTATATGAAGGTATATTCCATAGGTCATGCTTGTAGTCCATGTGTTGGATTCAAGTATGGATGCCATGAAGATAAAGATATACCTTGAGTATTGGCATCAAAATCATCGAGTTGAAGAGAAGAATATGATATGATCAAGATCTTGAGAGTGTGATCTCAATAGAAGAATTCAAGATATGGCTCTAAGTCGGTGTCATGATAGCCTCATTAGTTGAGCTATGGTTGACTAAGATTTAGAGCATGTAATCAAATTAAGAGTTCCTTATGTACCTCAAGATATTAAGATGGAGCACGAGAAGATACTTGGTTGACCAATACAAAGAGTGAAGAGTGATTTCAAGTTGGTCAACACATGAAGCATAAATAATGTACCACATGGTATTGTGGTATGGTAAGCCTTGTCAATTATGCATCATGAACTAATCCATTATATATTTGCCTTTGCGTTTTCTATATGGACAGGTATCTTTCCATGGGCATGCTTCAAAAATGAAGATATTATATAGCCCACGAGAGGATGACATCAAGGTTGAGAAGGGCAAGTTCAAGATAAGCATCTCGAGAAGATCATTTTCTTGAAGCTTGCCGTCCATATTGGTGATAATGGACATGTGAAGACATGTATTAATGAAGCTATCCCATATTGGTGTATGGGGAGCAAATTAGGAGTCTTCACGAAGCAACAATGATCAAGTGTTGCATTCCGGCTTGGGTGGAGCTTGAAGCGTTGTCATCAAGATCAAGAGGTTTGCGCAAGGCAAAGGTATGGCCTTTCTAGGTTTTCCTTTTACCGGTCTCAGGGTGGTTGTTGGGAGACCGGGTTATAGGATAGATAGCCGCACTATCAAGAGGAGCTTTCGGTTGTGTAACTTGATAACATCGTCATAGGGAGCTCAATCCTTTGCATGCTTTTCATCTTCCTATTTTGTTGCTTCTTGGTGTTTCTCCATGTGAGGTTCTTGAGCTTGTTGCTAGCTCTTCAACAATCCCAAGTTCTTCGAAAACGGAATTCGTATGCATCTTCTATGACGTTTTTGAGTTTGAAGGTTTTATCGGTTCTTATTTAGGGAGGCTTCTTACCTTTCTTAATTTGGTTCTATCCTCCTTTGTTGGTCTATGATGTTTCTCTGCACAATCTTGTAAATCTTGTTGTCCTCGTCAAAATAAGCCCAAGATCATCGAAATCGGAGTCCGGATGCAAAAGTTATTGCATTTTTCGTGAAGCCTGGTTCATCCCGGTTGTGGATTCGGTTCAACCGGCTCCCAGACCGGGTGGTCCGGTGTCAGGACCGGAAAACCGGATCTGAAACCGGGATTTTTGGTTTTTCTATACCGAGTCTATCCAAGACTGTGTACTGACCCTAATTCCGGTATTAAGTTCGGTTTTCCGGTCTAGGAACCGGACCGTCCGGTTCTAGAGCCGGTCCAACCGAACTTTCAACCGAGTTCGCACAGATTTCTTCCAACGGCCATATTTTCTTTCCACTATAAAAGGGGGTTCTTCCCCCAACGTTTTAGGTTGTTCTTGACCACGAAATTGACCTCCATTGTTGAACCTCTTGAGCTTGCTTCCTCCCCTTCCCTCCTATGATTCTTGCATCTTTTTAAGGGCTTTGAAAGAGGAGATCTAGATCTACAATCCCCACCAATCAATTCCTCCTCTAAGTGAGGGGAACCCATTGGATCTAGATCTTGGAGTCATTGGTTGACTTCCACCATTGTTCTTTCTCTCTAATTCCTCCCTAGCACTTGTTGCTTTGGTGGGATTTGAGAGTGAAGGATTTGAGCACCCTTGGTGGTCTTTCTTTGCATTCTTGCATAAGTGTTGAGCTTTCCATTACGATTTGTTCGAGTGAGAGACCGTGAGCTTGTTACTCTTGGAGGGTGACCTCCTAGTTGGCTTGGCGGTTGGTGTTGGAATTATGCCCTAGAGGCAATAATAAAGATGTTATTATTATAATTCATGTTCATGATAAAGTTTATATTCCATGCTAGAATTGTATTAAGCAGAAACATTAATACTTGTGTGGTTTGTGAACAACACCGTGTCCCTGGTATGCCTCTAAGGACTAGCTCATTGATCAATGATGGTTAAGGTTTCCTAACCATAGACATGAGTTGTCAATTGATAATGAGATCATTTCATTGGAGAATGATATGATGGACAGACCCAAACTAAGCAAAGCAATTAGATCGTGTCATCGTGTTCGTCTTTGCGAAGCTTTTCTTATGTCAAATATTGTATTCCTTAGACCATGATATAATACAACTCCCTGGTATCGGAAGAAAGCTTTGAGGTCATCAAACGTCATCCTATGAGAGGGTGATCATAAAGGTGTCTCTCAGGTGATCGGAAAGTATCTGTTGGGTTGTATGTATCGAGATGGAATTTGTCCCTCCCAAGTCGGAGAGATATACTTCGGGCCCACTCGGTAATCTATATCAACACCGCTTGCAAGCATGTGGTTAAGGAGTTAATCACAAAGTGATATCGGATTACAGAACGAGTAAAGTACTTGCTGTGAACGAGATTGAACTAGGTATGACGGTACCGACGATCGAATCTCGGGCAAGTAAAATATCGCGAGACGAAGGGAATATATATATGGGATTGATTGAATCCTGGCATCGTGGTTCATCCGATATGATCATCGATGAATGTGTGGGAGTCAATATGGGTGCCCAGACCCCGCTGTTGATTATTGATAGAAGATCATGTCTGCATATTCTCGAACCCGCAGGGTCACACACTTAACGTGTCTCGATGCTAGGATAGATTGGATAATTGGTTTATGAATTTTTGTTCAGAGTCTCGGATGGGATCCGGGATGTCACGAGAGGTTCCGGAATGGTCCGGAGAATAAGATTCATATAAGGCAGTGCAGTTTTTGGAGTTCGGAATTGTTCCGGGTTAATCGGTATTGTACCGGAAGCTTCTAGAACCTTCCGGAAGGGGACCAACGTGGCCCCACCTTCCGGGAGGGGGAATGGGCCTATGAGGGAGTGTCCTGGCCGCATTGGGCCAGGGGCACAAGGCCCCATAGGGCCCAGCCGATCCTAGAGAGTTTAAATCGTTTAAACTAGAGATAGGGTTTCTAGAAGAGGGGAGAGTCCATGCCCCCCACTCCTTATCCTTTGGGCTTGGGGGAGGGGCTAGGGCTGCGCCCCCCTCTATATAAAGAGGGGTGGGGGCGCACCAAACCCCTACACCTCTCCTACAAACCCTAGCCGCCTTGCTAGCTTTCCTCTCTCCCTCCCGACTGTTTGTAGGCGAAGCCCTACTGCAGAAATTCTCCACCATATACACCACGCCATCGTGTTGTAGATCCAATCTATCTCTCCACCATACTTGCTGGTCCGAGGAAGGAGGAGACGTCGAGGTGCTTCACGTGTGCATCTCACGGAGGCACCGCCACTTGTGGTGCTAGATCGGATCGGATCGCGAGGAGGAGAAGCGAGTACGACTACATCACCCACGTTCCGACGAACGTTCCGCTGTGCGAATCTTCAAGGGTATGAAGATCTAATCCAATCTCTCTCGTTGTTTGCATATCCTAGATTAGATCTTGGCTTCCCCTCTGTTCGCATCCGTAGAAAATTTTGATTTACTATGCCGCGAAACCCTTCAGTGGTATCAGAGCTAGATCTATGCGTAGATGTGTTTCACGAGTAGAACGCAACATGGTTGTTGCGGGCATTGATGTTTTCTGTTGCAAGCCTCTTGTTTGTGTTCTTCTTATGACGCGGGATAGTGAGATTGAAGCGGTCCAGGCCAACCTTACGCGACGTCGTTCGCGAGACCGGCTCCGCACTTGACGTGTGGCTTGTTCCACACATGCGGCTGGTGGATGTCAGTTTCTCTCACTATAGTTGTCATGGGATTAACACCGGAGTTTGGCAACCATAATATCACCGTTGTGGCTTTCCGTAGGTAAGAATCGTTCTTAGCATCTACTCCCATAAGCCACGTAAAACATGCAACAACAAAGTAGAGGCGTCTAACTTGTTTTTGCAGGGATTGTTTTCTGTGATATGGTATGGCCCAAGATGTGATGTGTATAATGTATGCGATGATCATGTTTTGTAATGTTTCACGACTTGCATGTCGATGAGTACACAACCGGCAGGAGCCATATGGTTGTCTTTATAATTGTGTATGACCTGCGAGTCAACTTCTTATACGCCATGTAATAGCTTTACTTTATCGCTAAGTAGTTAGCAATAGTTGTAGTTGCTATTCGTGGTGAAGGCAATCATGGTGGAGTGATGGAGATCATGCCGGAATGCATAAGATGGAGATCATTGCGCGAAGATTGTCTATACCATGTCACATAAAGTTATATGCATGTGATGTTTATCCTTTATGTATCTTATTATGCTTAGATCGCGACGGTAGCATCATAAGATGATTCCTCACTTAAAGATCAAGATAAAAACTGTGTTCTCCCCAAGTATGCACCGTTGCGAAAGTTCGTCGTGTCCAAGCATCACGTGATGATCGGGTTCTATAGACTCTACGCTCACATACAACGGGTGCAAGCCAGTTTTGCACACGCGGAAATACTTGGGTCTAGCTTGACGAGCCTAGCATGTACAGACATGGCCTCGGAACACAAGAACCGAAAGGTTAAGCATGAGTCATATGAATGATATGATCGACACTTTGTTGTCCACCATTGAAACCACATCTCTTCTCGTGATGATCGGATTAGGTGTGGTGAATTTGGATCGTGTTCACTAAACAACTTGAGGGATGTTGAATTTAGTGGGAGTTCATTTAGTAATTTGATTAAGTTGAACTATTTATCATGAACATAGTCTAAATTGTACTTGCAAATACTGTAGATCACATGGCCAAATCCAACTTCAACTTCAACGTTTTTGCTGAGAAGGAAAGCTTAGAAACAATGGGTCTAACTTCACCAATTGGTTCCGCAATCTAAGAATCATTCTGTCTGGCGGACAAAAGGACTATGTCCTTGGGAAAGCGTTAGGTGACCCCCCTGCTGCAACTGCGCCGGCTGATGAGAAAGCTGTCTATCAGTCGCGCAAAGATGATTATGGTGTGATTAAGAGCACCATGTTGTTTGCTATGGAACCGGAACTTCAAAATCGTTTTGAAACCTATCCCGGGCCCTTTGAGATTCTCGAGGAGCTGAAAACCATGTTTCAGACTCAAGCCCGTTCTGAGAGATATGAGATCTCTGAGAAGTTCTTTAACTGCAAGATGGAGGAAGGGAGTTCCGTTAGTGAGCACGCCATAAAGATGTTGGGCTACACTCAACGCCTCGAGAAACTGGAATGCACGATTCCAGAGGAGCTCAAGATTGACAGGTTTCTGCAATCACTCCCTCCCAGCTACAAAAGTTTTGTAGTGACTCATAATCAGATTGGCTCCACTAATACGATCACCGAGCTCTTCGCAAAGCTGAAGGCTGCGAAGGTGGACATAAAAAAGGATAATCATGTGTTGATGGTCAACAAGCCCTCCTTTAAGAAAGGTAAGGGAGCAAAGAAGCCCTTCAAGAAGGGCGGCGGCAAGCGCAAGGCTCCTACTGAGAAGAAGCTCAAGTCTGGTTCTAAGCCGGACACTGAGTGCTTCTATTGCAAGGACAAGGGTCACTGGAAGCGCAACTGTCCGAAGTACTTAGCGGACAAGAAGGCTGGCACCATCAAAGGTATATTTGATATACATGTTATTGATGTTTTCCTTACTAGCCCTTGTTGTAGTGCCTGGGTATTTGATACCGGTTCAGTTGCTAATATTTGTAACTCGAAACAGGAGCTACGGAATAGACGGCGGCTTGCGAGGGATGAGGTGATGATGCGCGTTGGCAACGGATCAAGAGTTGATGTGATGGCCGTCGGCACGCTCTCCTTAGTTTTACCTTCGGGATTAGATTTAAACCTTAATAAATGTTATTATGTGCCTGCGTTGAGCATGAACATTATTTCTGGATCGTGTTTATTGCAAGACGGTTATTCATTTAAATCGGAGAATAATGGTTGTTCTATTTATATGAGTAACATCTTTTATGGTCATGCACCTCTTGTAAATGGTTTATTTCTTCTAAATCTCGAAAGGGATGAAACACACATCCATAACATTGAGGCTAAGAGATGCAAAGTAGATAGTGATAATACTACTTATTTGTGGCACTGTCGTCTAGGTCATATTGGAGTAAAGCGCATGAAGAAACTCCATTCTGATGGACTTTTGGAGTCTCTTGATTTTGAATCATTTGACACATGCGAACCATGCCTCATGGGCAAGATGATCAAAACCCCGTTCTCCGGTATGATGGAGCGAGCAACGGACTTGTTGGAAATCATACATACCGATGTATGCGGACCGATGAGTGTTTCGACGCGCGGTGGATATCGCTATTCCCTCACTTTTACCGATGACTTAACTAGATATGGGTATATCTATTTAATGAAACATAAATCTGAAACATTTGAAAAGTTCAAGGAATTTCAGAATGAAGTGGAGAACCATCGTAACAGAAAGATTAAGTTTCTACGATCCGATCGTGGAGGTGAATATTTGAGTTATGATTTTCTCACGCATCTTAAAGCAAGTGGAATCGTTTCACAACTCACGCCACCCGGAACACCACAGCGCAATGGTGTGTCTGAACGCCGGAATCGAACCCTATTAGATATGGTCCGATCAATGATGTCTCTTACTGATTTGCCGTTATCATTTTGGGGTTATGCATTAGAAACCGCTGCATTCACTTTAAATAGGGCACCATCTAAATCCGTTGAGACGACACTGTATGAACTGTGGTTTGGTGCTAAACCTAAGTTGTCGTTTCTTAAAGTTTGGGGATGCGAAGCTTACGTCAAGAAGTTGATGCCGGACAAGCTCGAACCCAAAGCGGAGAAATGCGTCTTCATAGGATACCCTAAGGAAACTATTGGGTATACCTTCTATCACAGAACCGAAGGCAAAGTGTTTGTCGCAAAGAACGGTTCCTTTCTTGAGAAGGAGTTTCTCTCGAAAGAAGTGAGTGGGAGGAAAGTAGAGCTTGACGAGGTTATTGAACCTTCTCTTGAATTGGAGAGTAGCGCAGCACCTGAAATTGTTCCAGTGCCGCCTGCACCAACAATAGAGGAAGCTAATGACAAGGATCATGAAGCTTCGGACGATGCTGCTACTGAACGTCGCAGGTCGACAAGGTCGCGTGCCCCTCCTGAGTGGTACGGCAACCCTATCTTGACTGTCTTGTTGGTAGAAGACAGTGAACCTACGAACTATGAGGAAGCGATGATGAGCCCAGACTCTGAGAAATGGCTAGAAGCCATGAAATCCGAATTGGGATCCATGAGCGAAAACCAAGTATGGACTTTGGTGGACCCTCCTAGCGACCAGAAGGCCGTTGAGTGCAAATGGATCTTCAAGAAGAAAACGGACGCGGATGGTAATGTTACCGTCTATAAAGCACGGCTTGTCGTGAAAGGTTTTCGACAAGTTCAAGGTGTTGACTACGATGAGACTTTCTCTCCCGTAGCAATGTTTAAGTCCATTCGGATTTTATTAGCAATTGCTGCGTTTCATGATTATGAAATATGGCAGATGGATGTCAAGACTGCTTTCCTCAATGGCAACATTGATGAAGAGTTGTATATGATGCAACCCGAAGGTTTTGTCGATCCTAAGGATGCTAGTAAAGTATGCAAACTTCAGCGTTCCATTTATGGACTGAAGCAAGCATCTCGGAGTTGGAACCTTCGTTTTGATCAAGTGATCAAGAGCTTTGGATTTGTTCCAAATTGCTACGAAGCTTGTATCTACAAGAAAGTGAGTGGGAGCTCGGTGACGTTTCTGGTACTATATGTGGATGACATATTGATTATCGGAAATGACATCAACATGCTTAACGATGTGAAGAGTTATTTGAACAAGTGTTTTTCAATGAAAGACCTAGGTGAAGCTGCTTATATATTGGGCATCAAGATCTATAGAGATAGACAAAGACGCCTGATAGCTTTAAGCCAGAGTACATACCTAGACAAAGTTCTGAAAAGGTTCAGAATGGATAAGGCAAAGAAAGGTTCAGTGCCTATGTTGTCAGGTAAGATATTGAGCAAGGCTCAGTGTCCAGCTACGGTAAATGATAGGGAAGCTATGAGCAAAGTGCCTTATGCCTCGGCCATAGGTTCTATCATGTATGCCATGCTGTGTACTAGACCGGATGTGTCCAATGCTCTTAGTTTGACGAGCAGATATCAAAGTGATCCAGGAGTGGAACACTGGACAGCCGTGAAGAACATCCTAAAGTACCTAAATAGGACTAAAGAAAAGTTCTTAGTCTATGGGGGTGATGAACAGCTTGTCGTAAAAGGTTACGTCGACGCTAGTTTTGACACCGACAAGGATGATTCCAAATCTCAGACAGGATACGTTTATATTTTGAATGGAGGAGCTGTGAGCTGGAGAAGCTGCAAGCAAAGCGTGATCGCGGGATCTACAGTAGAAGCGGAATACATGGCTGCTGCAGAAGCGTCAAGTGAAGGAGTTTGGATCAGAAACTTCATCACTGAGCTTGGAGTGGTTCCAAGTGCATTGGACCCACTGGAGATATTGTGTGACAACACTGGCACCATAACACTCGCTAAGGAACCAAGATATCATCCAAAGACCAAGCATATCAACCGCAAGTTTCATATAATCCGAGATTATATTGCAGATGGAGATCTGAAGATTAGCAAAGTACATACAGATCTGAATGTCGCAGATCCATTGACTAAACCTCTTCCATGTGTAAAACATGATCAACACCTCAGTGCCATGGGTGTGAGATTGTTACCAGATGTAAACTAGATTATTGACTCTAGTGCAAGTGGGAGACTGTTGGAATTATGCCCTAGAGGCAATAATAAAGATGTTATTATTATAATTCATGTTCATGATAAAGTTTATATTCCATGCTAGAATTGTATTAGGCAGAAACATTAATAGTTGTGTCGTTTGTGAACAACACCGTGTCCCTGGTACGCCTCTAAGGACTAGCTCATTGATCAATGATGGTTAAGGTTTCCTAACCATAGACATGAGTTGTCAATTGATAATGAGATCATTTCATTGGAGAATGATATGATGGACAGACCCAAACTAAGCAAAGCAATTAGATCGTGTCATCGTGTTCGTCTTTGCGAAGCTTTTCTTATGTCAAATATTGTATTCCTTAGACCATGAGATAATACAACTCCCTGGTATCGGAAGAAAGCTTTGAGGTCATCAAACGTCATCCTATGAGAGGGTGATCATAAAGGTGTCTCTCAGGTGATCGGAAAGTATCTGTTGGGTTGTATGTATCGAGATGGAATTTGTCCCTCCCAAGTTAGAGAGATATACTTCGGGCCCACTCGGTAATCGATATCAACACCTCTTGCAAGCATGTGGTTAAGGAGTTAATAACAAAGTGATATCGGATTACGGAACGAGTAAAGTACTTGCTGTGAACGAGATTGAACTAGGTATGACGGTACCGACGATCGAATCTCGGGCAAGTAAAATATCGCGAGACGAAGGGAATATATATATGGGATTGATTGAATCCTAGCATCGTGGTTCATCCGATATGATCATCGATGAATGTGTGGGAGTCAATATGGGTGCCCAGACCCCGCTATTGATTATTGATAGAAGATCATGTCTGCATATTCTCGAACCCGCAGGGTCACACACTTAACGTGTCTCGACGCTAGGATAGATTGGATAATTGGTTTATGAATTTTTGTTCGGAGTCTCGGATGGGATCCGGGATGTCACGAGAGGTTCCGGAATGGTCCGGAGAATAAGATTCATATAAGGCAGTGCAGTTTTTGGAGTTCGGAATTGTTCCGGGTTAATCGGTATTGTACCGGAAGCTTCTAGAACCTTCCGGAAGGGGACCAACGTGGCCCCACCTTCCGGGAGGGGGCATGGGCCTATGAGGGAGTGTCCTGGCCGCATTGGGCCAGGGGCACAAGGCCCCATAGGGCCCAGCCGATCCTAGAGAGTTTAAATCGTTTAAACTAGAGATAGGGTTTCTAGAAGAGGGGAGAGTCCATGCCCCCCACTCCTTATCCTTTGGGCTTGGGGGAGGGGCTAGGGCTGCGCCCCCCTCTATATAAAGAGGTGTGGGGGCGCACCAAACCCCTACACCTCTCCTCCAAACCCTAGCCGCCTTGCTAGCTTTCCTCTCTCCCTCCCGACTGTTTGTAGGCGAAGCCCTGTTGCAGAAATTCTCCACCATATACACCACGCCATCGTGTTGTAGATCCAATCTATCTCTACACCATACTTGCTGGTCCGAGGAAGGAGGAGACGTCGAGGTGCTGCACGTGTGCATCTCACGGAGGCACCGCCACTTGTGGTGCTAGATCGGATCGGATCTGGAGTACGACTACATCACCCACGTTCCGACGAACGTTCCGCTGTGCGAATCTTCAAGGGTATGAAGATCTAATCCAATCTCTCTCGTTGTTTGCATCTCCTAGATTAGATCTTGGTTTCCCCTCCGTTCGCATCCGTAGAAAATTTTGATTTACTATGCCGTGAAACCCTTCAGTTGGTACCGCGGTGTTCTCTTCATGGAAGATTGTGAAGAGACCCGGGATTCTCCTTCGTGGAGCTTGTGAAGTGGTTGTGGAGCTTGCCATCTCCGGTGTGGAGGAAAAGCTAGCCATAAGGAAAGGTCCTATTCCTTCGTGGGATAGACTCGGAGAAGAAGGTGAGCCTTTGTGGCGCATGAGGAATCCTTCGTGGAACCTCACACCTCTCCAACGTGACGTAGCCCCCTTCCCAAAGGTGGTGAAGACGGGAATACATCTTCGTCTCCACGTGCCTCGGTTATCTCTATATCTGAGCTTACTTTCCTTGTGATAGCCATCGAGCTTGAAGAACTTATATCTTGCTTATCACTTGTGGTATATTTATCTTGTGCTCTCTTGCTTAGCTTAATTTGTTGTTGGTGCACTTAGTTGAGCCTAGTGTATTTAGGTTTTGTGCTTGTAAAATAAACGTTAGTTTAATTCCGCCTTCTATCAAGCCAAAACCGTAATAGTTTTGAAATTGCCTATTCACCCCCCTCTAGGCGACATCTCTATCCTTTCACATAGCACTAGAATTAGGACTTATAGCAAGCTTTTGTAGGAACATAATTACTTCAGAAATGTTGCAACCATCAAGATCAAAATCAAACTTAGCATCCAAGGTAGTAGAACTATTGTTTCCCATATTTCAAAAAAATTCAGCATTCTTATTGGGTTTAGGCATTGTTGCAAAAGGAGTGGGGACTTCTTGTGGTATGTTAGCATCAACATTGGTAGTAGTAATAGTACAAATACTATTATTTCTAGCAATTTCATCTTTCTTCTCCCACTTAGCATGAAATTTATCTAACAGTCTAACATTTTCATCAATCGTAACTTGTATGGCATGAGTAGTAGCAAAGGCATTTTCCATGGTTTCAGGTTTAGCAGCCATTTTATTAATCATATAGGATTGTGCTTCAGACAAAGTTGAATTATTTTTCTCAACATTCAAAAGCTTTTCCTCCAAAGTTTTGTTGAAAGTAGTTTGTTTACTAATAAAGTCTTTAAGCATGACTTCGAGTTCAGAGGAAGCACTTCTATTGTTGTTGTAGGAATTTCCATAAGAATTACCATTATTGGGAGGATATGGCCTATAATTATTATTAACACAATTATTCCTATAGGCATTGTTGCTAAAATTGTTACTTCTAATGAATTTCACATCAACTTTATCTTCTTGAGCAACCAAAGAGGATAAAAGAACATTATTTGGATCAATATGAGCTTTTCCATTAACAAGCATAGACATAATAACATCAATTTTATCACTTAGGTAGGAGGTTTCTTCAACAGAATTTACCTTCTTACCTTGTGGAGCTCTCTCAATGTGCCATTCAGAATAGTTAACCATCATATTGTCAAGGAGATTTGTTGCAGAACCCAAAGTAATGGTCATAAAGGTACCTCCAGCAGCAGAATCCAACATATGTTTTGAAGAGAAATTCAATCCTGCAAAAAAAGTTTGGATAATCATCCAAGCAGTCAATCCATGAGTGGTACACTACTTTACCAAAGATTTCATTCTTTCCCAAGCTTGAGGAACATGTTCATTATTAGATTGTTCAAATTTCATTATTTCACTTATCATAGATATAATCTTAGATGGAGGATAATATTTTCCAATGAAAGCATCTTTGCATTTAATCCAAGAATCAATTCTATTTATAGGCAAAGATAGCAACCATTCTTTAGCTCTTCCTCTTAAAGAGAAAGGAAACAATTTAAGCTTAAGGATACCTCCATCTACATCCTTATATTTTTGCATCTCACAAAGTTCAACAAAATTATTAAGGTGAGGAGCAGCACCATCAGTACTAGCACCAGGGAATTGTTCTTTCATAACAAGATTAAGCAAAGAAGGTTTAATTTCAAATAAAGAAGCTTCAGGAACAGGTGGAGCAATAGGTGTGCACATGAAATCATTGTTGTTTGTGCTAGTGAAGTCACATAGCTTAGTGTATTTAGGAGTATTCATTTTTGCAAAAGTGAAGCAAGCCAACAGAAGTATAACTAATTTTTTTTGTTTTTGATAATAAAAATTTAACATCCCAAAAATATTAAACATTGATCATCAAACTCTAATCACTAAAATTAGGGTTAACAAAAATACTTTGATTAATTAAAATCATATGAATGCATGTGTGAATGAGATGATTTGATAAATGCATGAATGAACTTGTGTGATTAACCTAAATAGAAAGAAATGGTTTAAAGAAGAAAATAACATCATATAAAACATTTCCATGCAGAAACAAATCAAGAGAAAATCAAAAACAAATCAAATAAGGCAAATGGTCATTTTTGCCAATCTTGCTCACTATGTCACTTTGAGTGTTTCTAGTCCAAGATTTCAAACAGAAACTTTCCCAATTCTTTTCACCCCTTGCTAGAACAAGTAAAAGTGAATCAAAGCCCACCTTTCAAACTTACAGAAACATTTGGCAACCTCATTCAAATCACAATTCAAAACTGAATCTTTATCATATGTGAAGATCACCCATTTTCAAAACCCAACCAAACCAGTGCCCCTTGACTAATCCAACTAACCAGACACTCCCTAGCATGTGCCTATCAAACCCACCAACTTTGAATCCAAAATTCAAATTCAAAGTTCTTGTGGCCATTTTATCGAACACCTTGCAGATACAAATCAAACAAATATCAAACACTATAGTGTCCAGTAATTTTGGCCTAACTTGTTCCCTATCTAGCTCAATCTACACCCTCAGTAGATCATCTAACTTGTTTAACCCCTCTAGCTCACTGCAAACCAGACCATGCCATTAATGGCAAGCATGCCGAGCCTCACCTTGCCACCCCATTGTCGACAACAAGCTAGGAGCAGCACCAAGCCTAGCAAGCATGTCTAGCAGGAACTCCATCGTCCACCGCCACTACCTGTCCCAGCCCCGAGCACTGCTAGCCCCTGGACCACACGAAAAGTCCCTGCCAAACCTCTCTGCATGCGAGCCGAGAGCACGCCAGTGCGCCACCCTCGACCAGCACCCACAGACCGCGCGCCGCCCTCTCCGCGTGCGTGCGTGATCACCACCACCCCAGCAACCCCGCAGACATGCCCGTTTGCCGCCGCGCGGACCACGCACGCTGTGCGCCATTAAAATCGCCGTCGGACCCGTCCAGAGCATCGACGCGTTCCGACCGATCAGCACCACCCCACGCCTCGCCACCGCGTCGTTGAGCTTCGCCAGGGAGCACAGCACAGCCCCCTACCGTCGCCCATGTCAGTAGCACTCTGTGTCGCAACCACGACGAGATCAGCCCGCGCCCGTCGATCCCCTTCAGCCACTATAAATAGAGGACTCCACCTCTCGTTTTCTTCACACCAGTTCACTCCCCTCTCCCTCAGAACCAACCCACCTCACTCGCGGAGCAACACGAGCAGCGCATCGCCGGAATTTGGCTGGAGCCACCGCTGCTGGAGAAAAAGGTAGCCATCGATTGGAGCCGCCCCAGGAGAAGCTGTCGGTACCAGGAGAACCGCCGTCGTCGACTTCGTCATTCGCCCCCGTCATAGACCATCGCCGGATCCCCGGTGAGCCTCCCACGACCCCCACTGGCCGCGCTAGGGTTCGTGCTCTTCGCGTCCTGTTCAGGCGTGGATGATGAACTCGAGTCGTTCGATTAGAATTAGATCCGACGGTCCATATTGCCCCATACCGCTTCGCCCCTCACCGCCTCACTGGCGCATGGGGTCAGCCACTTAACCAGCCCGCGTGTGCGCTCTGATTAGTGGGCCGGCCCAGTAAAACCTCCTGCGCGATCCAACAATTCAAATTTAGTTTTATTCATTTAATTTCAAACCCAGTTTTGTACCTAGATTCAAAAATCAATCCAGCTCGATTTACTGAACCAAAATGCATGAAACAAATTTTGTTAGAAAGGTACTGGAATGCTTAATCAAAGCCCGTTGGATTCAAACCATTTGGATGTATAGATCAACCATGGTGAAAATAACAAGGCAGAAGATTTTCTGCATTCAAACATTTTTCAAAATTGAACCATAAGAGTTTTTGAGTTGATTCCAACTCTCAAAAATCACATTTGATCATACCTTTCAGAATATATAAAAACATATGGGTTTAATTGCAGATATAATGTTCAAGTAATAAAAGAATGCCACATAGGCATTTCTAGTCACTTTATTTAATTAAAATAAAAAGGTTAAACCTTATTAAATTGTGACACCACTTTAAATCACATTCCCATGTACTAAAATATGTGGTGATGACATGTTTCAACATGATCCCATGTTTGAGTTGGAGAATATTAAATCTTAAGTAGTTTTTCAATGAGTAGAAATTACTTTTCTCAAAATAAAATAAATAAGACAAGTGCTTTAATCATGTAATGATAGTGATGATGATAGATCATCTAGAGTGAACCTTTGTCTGATGTTTAGAAATAGTTAAGTATTGTTTGGTGATTTTTTTTTGAAATTATATTGTTTGGTGATTGTGTACCTCATATTTATTTATAGACGCTAGTACCGACCAAGGATACGAGGAGGAAGGAGGATACTACGAGGAAGAAGATGAGGAGAACTTCAACCACTGCTCTGCACAAGGCAAGCTACAACTTGCAAGTTATCTTACTTAGCAAGCCTAGTACTACTAGTTGAATCAGCAAGCTTATACTTGCAATTATGCAAGCTAACACTTGCAAGATACCCTACTTATGCAAGCTACTACTTGCTTGTTACTATGCCAACTATATGCCTTAAGCATATGTGATCATACCCACTTGATACCCAATCCTAGTTTT
Source organism: Avena sativa (assembly GCA_916181665.1). Taxonomy (NCBI): domain Eukaryota; kingdom Viridiplantae; phylum Streptophyta; class Magnoliopsida; order Poales; family Poaceae; genus Avena; species Avena sativa. The sequence goes on from OV702296.1 coordinate 18,203,784, forward strand.
ACTTGCAAGCTTAATACTTTATTTTTTTCTTTATCAAAGCTTTTCTTACAGTTTACTTAAGAGATTTGTAGATTCTAGGAAGATAATTGAAGGTAGCATAAAGAGCATAAAATTTGGCCTAAGTTAGATAATCTTGATGTCATCCTAGGGCATGAGATTGAACTTAGCTAATCCCCACTTATTTATTACCCCTCATTAGTCTTTACCCCCACTTGTAGATGCTAGTGCTAAGCATAAAACTTGATCAACTTTAGATGGGAATACTTGGTGAAAATGGTTATGAAAACCTTAGAATGATGAGTCATTCTACTAAAATGTTTTGACATGTGTTCTTGAACACCAGATGATTTTTATGATGAAAATGTTGAGGCATGAGCCTTAGCCCTTTATAAAACTGATGGTTGTCTGGATGCGATATCATTCTAATTTTACCGTACAATCACAATACCCGAAAATTGGGTAGGGCTTGACTGGAAATCTATATACCTTAGTATGGGTTCCCTCACGGCCAAGGTCTGAGCTGAGGCTACCTTGTGAAGATTGTCCACATGTGCAGTACCCAAGTTGACAGTTGGTCATGGTTGGGAGGCCAAACTCATAGGAGAGGTGCCTATACTAGGGTGTGTAATTGAAAGGTTAGGATTGATTATCTACATACTGAGTATGGTGAATTCAGGATTGTTCCTGACAGATGTATCAAATGTTGTGGTGAAAGTGTACAATCTCTACAGAGTGTCAAACTATTCGAATAGCCGCGTCCGCGGTTATGGATAGTTGGAGTGGCCATACTGTTCTATCATCAGATGTTTTCAAAATGACTTGTAAAATGATTTGTGACTTGACTTGACCACAACAGAGTTGTGACATGAAATTCAAGTTCCCACTTAGGTGTTATCAAATTTTCAACTAGCTTTTCTTTGTTTCTGAACTTAGTAGAGGTAAATCTGGATTTTTGCAAAACAACCCTAGAGCTTAGTATATCCTATTCAAAACCCCTTCACTTGTTAGTATTAGTTTGCGAGTACTTAAAAAGTACTCATGGCTTTTTCCCTGGCTATTCCTCTGGCCAGACTATGGAGAGGAGTACGAGGAAGAAGGACAACAGGAAGGTTACGACAACTAGGATCATCTCCCATCGTCAGCATTGCATGTGACCCTGAAGATGGAGCTTCGCCTACGCTATCGTTATCTTTACGTTATTCCGCTGCTTGAATGGTATTAAGAACTGGATCATGAGATCCTTATTTGTGTAAGACCTTATGTATGGTATGTAATGGATGATGTACTATGATATCCAAATCTGTTATGTCTCGCAAAAATGGTAATCCTAGGATTGCGATGTATGACATAACAGACATCTGGGATTAAAAATCTAGGTGTTGACAAAAAAGCAAGCCAAACAAAATTAATTTTTTTGTATTTTTGATAAAAAACAAGCAAAACAAAGCAAAATAAACTAAGCAAAACAAAAACAAAGTAAAGAGATTGGTTGTGAGAGACTCACCTTGCAAAGCTGTCCTTATCTCTCCGGCAACGGCGCCAGAAAAGTGCTTGATGGCTAAGATATGTAGAGCTCGTTGGGAACCCCAAGAGGAAGGTATGATGAGCATAGCAACAAGTTTCCCTCAGTTATGAAACCAAGGTTATCGAACCATTAGGAGTAAGGAAACAACTCCAAGGTGTTGCTAATAACTTGGAACCTGCACAACACAAACTCAAATCTCTTGCCCAACTTACAATGAGGTTGTCAATCTCACCAGTTTGCTAAAAACAAAGGATTAAACGTATAGTGTGGAAGATAGTAGTTGCTTGTAGAAAGTAAACGGTAACAGTAGATAATGTAAAAATGATAAAGATTGGACCGGGGTCCACAGTTCACTAGAGGTGTTCTCCTTCAGATAGATTACATGATGGGTGAACAAATTACAGCGGGGCAATTGACATATTGAAAAAACATAATAATGCATATACTAGACATCTTGACTCAAATAAAAAGGGGAAATTGAATTGGATTTTCATTAGCAATAAAAAGGATGAATTAATATCTGAATCAAATGGCTTTCTCTGCACATAAATACTCTTATACGGATCCGAAAGTAAGTAAATGGCTCGATTAGATGGCCAGTTATAGCTCAAAATCAGAGAACCATGAATTGAGTAACCAAAGGGAGCAGGCAAGTTCTTTCCTGGAAATAAAAGAGGCATCCATACCCGCACTTGCAGTTTGAGCCGCAGCCGCAGCTTGATCCACAGCTGCAAGACATCCTCCAAATACCTAGCTTGAGATTAGTGAGAAGAAGGTGATTTTCGAGATCAGAGAAGATGATCAGCACAAGTGAATTGAATGGATAGCTCCCCACCCCTGCACCACTATTTATAGCCAGGTTAGCGTACATGAGGATGGCATCTAGTATTCGCCAAAAAGAAAAGAAAAAAGAGGAGGGCATCTAGCTAAGATATTGTGGCGTGCCACGATTGGCCGGCCTCCAGGAATATGTTATCACATAGTTGTTTTTGAAATGGTGCCAACCTCAGCATCTCTGCATCAAACTAATGCAAGCAACCCTCTTCATTTCATATTCAACAATAGTCTTACAAGAAAATACAAAAATTGATCTGAAACCATATCCCTAACGACAATTGTCACAGCACCTACAACCTTGATGAAGGGGTGGCCATGTCGGGTATCCTAACCTCAACTACGCACATCTTCATAAAATTGGAGGGCTCACCTAATCGTCCAACAGCGAGCCGGGAGCATAAACCAATTCGACGGACCCTCAATGCGCACCCATGCACACGCTCCATAAGTCGTCACCGCCATCTTCCGCTGACCCATCTTCGGAACAACAATCAAGGCATTGACCTTCCAGACCTGCCATAGACACCGCCATGACGCCAAACAAAGCAACACCACAACCATGAGGTTGTACATAAAAAACTCATGTCACCGAGACCCTGTTGCGCCATGCTACGGAGACTAGTCATCGTCGATGCGGAAGATGTGCACCGCTCCACCTCTTTCCTTGACCATCTAGCAGCTGCTCCAAAAAAATTGCACCTATGAGGGAGAACAACACCAAAGTGTCGCCATCATCTGATCCATTAACCCAGATATGGGGCTTTCCCCAGAGCAACACGAGCGAGACAACGGTTGCATCGACGATGTCTTCAAGAAGGTCACGACACGAAGTCGCCACTATCGTCTGCCAAGAAAAGAGTCAGATCTTGGTTATCACCGGTGTCCATGCCTCCAAACTCGTCGTCGGTGCCATATGTGGGATGAACACCACACACTACCTAGGCTGACTGCCTCCGACTTAGAACGTGGCCACCACCATCTTTGGATCCTAGGGTCACGGGGCTGACCCAACCTCTAGGTGTCGCCATTGGATACGTAGACGTACAAGGGAGGAGCGTCCCATCTGAACTCAGGGCCCATATCGTCCCACCGTGGTCACCCAACATGCACATGCGCTGGTCACCGCCTTCAGCATGCTGAAGACCATTTGCCGCCAGCCCGCATCACTGCTATTGAGGATGGAGTGGACGGATGCTGACACCATGATGGCTCATATATGTAGAGCTCGTTGGGAACCCCAAGAGGAAGGTATGATGAGCACAGCAGCAAGTTTCCCTCAGTTATGAAACCAAGGTTATCGAGCCAGTAGGAGTAAGGAAACAACTCCAAGGTGTTGCTAACAACTTGGAACTTGCAAAACACAAACTCAAACTCTGCCCCAACTTACAGTGAGGTTGTCAATCTCACCGGTTTGCTAAAAACAAAGGATTAAACGTATAGTATAGAAGATAGTAATTGCTTGTAGAAAGTAAACGGTAACAGTAGATGATGTAACAATGATAAATATTGGACTAGAGGTGTTCTCCTTAAGATATATAACATGTTGGGTGAACAAATTACATCAGGGCAATTGACATATTGAGAAAGCATAACAATGCATATACTAGACATCTTGACTCTTATGATATTTGATTAGGCATTACAGCATAATACATAGACCGTAATTCAACTGCATCTATGACTAATAATCCACCTTCAGGTTATCATCCGAATCCCTTTCAATATTAAGTTTCAAGCAATAGATAATTGCATTAAGCAATGTGTGGAAAGTAAACAATACAATTATTCCATGAACAAAATATTATTGTTTTCTCCCTGGTAGCAACAGCACATCTACAACCTTAGAGATTTCTATCACTTTCCCATATTACTAGAGGCATGAACCTACTATCGAGCATAAATACTCTCTCTTGGAGTTGCAAGCATCTACTTGGCCAAGATAGCTACTAACAACAAAGAGCATGCAAGATCACAAATAACAAAGACATGATAAAATCAATAATCAATCTGACATAGTATCTCAATATCCATCGGATCCCTGCAAATACAACATGTATGATTACAAATAGATGATCTTGATCATGAACGGAGCTCACAAGATCTAAACATGGTAGCATAAAGGAGGAGAAACAATCATCTAGCTACTGTATGGACCCATAGTCCAAGGGTGAACTACTCACGCATCACTCCAGAGGCTGGCATAGTGATGAAGAAGGCCTCCGGGATGATCTCTCCCCAACGGCAGGGTGCCGGGAAGAGCTTTAGATCCTCCCGATCTAGGGACAATGGTGACGGCGGCTACAGACTGTTTCGTGGAGATTTGATCGGTTACTTAGGGTTTCTGCATCGGTAGAATTTTATAGGCGAAAGGGCATGGTCGGTTGGCGCCTGAGGGGCCCACACCAGGTGGCGATGCGCCCTCCCCTAGGCCGCGCCTCCCTAGGGTGTGGCCACCTCGTGGCCCCCCTTCGGGTGCCCTTTGGACTCCGTCTTCGCTCCGGTAAAATATTGACTTTGGCTTTTATCCCGTCCAGCTCCGAGAATATTTCCTTACTAGCTTTTGTGAAACAAAAAACAGCAAAAAACAGGCAACTGGCACTGCGGCATCTTGTTAATAGGTTAGTTCTGGAAAGCGTATAAAAATACCTCAAAGTGTAGACAAAACATAGCAAAGTTGATACAAAACAAGCATGAAGCATAAAAAATTATAGATACGTTTACTGTGACACGGAGTGGTGGTGGTGGACCGAGGCTACATCTATGGGGGATCTCAACCGGCCGTTGGACTGGAGCGGCGACGGCACCCCTTACCAGACCTGGCTGGAGCGCGGGACGGGGCGGCATAGTGCCAAGATGGCACCAGGTAGAGCTGGACTACAACGGTGGGGCTCCTACCTTTGGCCCAGATCTAGGTCCAATAGGGCCTAAGTAGGGCTGGGAGGGCCCTGCTACCCATGGTTTCAGGGTCTCCTGGTAGGCTTGTGAGCACACCCCTCAGCTAGTGAGTGGTTGAGGTGCTGGATCCAGGCTAGTGGGCCTAGATTTGGTGACCTCTTGGTAGCTATCTCTTCTATGTTGTCCATGGACTGATTGGCTGGGCGGACCTCTCCCGCCATTTCGTATGGTGTTGTCGTGGTGGTGTTGTCCACATAGTCGGTTTGAGATCTTGGATGTCGTGCGGCTTCAGAGAGTAGATTGCACATGCCTCTTCGGCAAGCAATGTGGCGATGGTGATGACCTGCTCTTTGGTCATGGGGATGGCGAGGAGCGGGTGGTGGCGGATCTTCAGCAAAGGCATCTCATTGATCGCGTTTCGGAGGCCTGAATCATGGTGGTGGATAGTTCGAAATACCGAGTGTGATTCGAGAGTTTTTGGGTGAATTCTCAGCACTCTGGCGCAATCGACGACGATGCTTGTGGTGTCGTTACCCTCTTGTGGGTGTTGCAAATTGGTGATGCAACTTTTTTTTTGACCGAGACAACAATAAAAAATCACACCCTATACGTCAACAAATCTGGAAGGAGATATCTTATTAATTACTTTTATGCGGAACATAGAGAACATTATCAGAGTGCATTAACAATGGTCATGTCACATCATTACTTACTAGCTCTCTCCTATTTCTATTCGTAGAAAACTTAAGAGAATTCAGTTGCAGACAAACTCCATATATAGCAGATAATATCTGATGATCTTATCTGTGGAGGCCTATTTTCATACTAATCATAGTTCCAGAAGAAATCTGCATACCATCGATTGAAGAGTTTGTTCCATGGTTTCTCACACCAAATGGATTTGTGAAGATATTTTGCCAAACAATTATGCCCGTGCATGCATTTAACCAAACCAGTCCTTGTTACACCATATATTAATTCATCATCACTCCATAGATGAAGCAATTACAGAGACACACAAGCAAGCAAGCAAGCAAAGACACAAAGACCAGAGCATAGCAGAGCGAGCAAGTAAACCACACACACAGACACACACACTTGCTCGACTCCATCAATCAGATGCTCGTTATTCACGTATACTCTCACGCCATCACACAAAGGCAGGTGCAACTTAACAGTTGCAGGGGTCGCACGTGCAGCTGCTGCCGCATTTGCAGCCCTCGCCAGAGGCCACCGCAAACTGCCCGGCCTTGCTCTCATGAGCCACGCCGACGACGACGACGGCGGCCTGGGCCTGGGTGGTGGTGCTGGCCTGCTCGTCCAGGTCAGGGTACATCTTCCTGCAACGACAATCCATGGGGAATTCGAATCAACAGTTTATCACCACAAGAAATCAATTAATTGGATTTTCATCAGCAATAAGAAGGATGAATTAATCTCTGAATCAAAAGGCTTTCTCTGCGCATAAATACTCTTATCCGGATCCGAAAGTAAGTAAATAATCAGACGACGGCCAGTTTTAGCTCAAAATCAGAGGACCACTAATTGAGTAACCAAAGGGGAGCAGGCAAATGCTTTGCTGAAAATAAAAGCGGCATCGTCCATACCCGCACTTGCAGTTTGAGCCGCAGCCGCAGCTTGATCCACAGCTGCAAGACATCTTCCAAATACCTAGCTTGAGATTAGTGAGAAGAAGGTGATTTTTGAGATCGGAGAAGATGATCAGCACAAGTGAATTGAATGGATAGCTCCCCACCCCTGCACCACTATTTATAGCCAGGTTAGCGTACATGAGGGGGCATCTAGTATTCGCCAAAAAGAAAAGAAAAAAAGAGGAGGGCATCTAGCTAAGCCTAAGATATTGTGGCGTGCCACGATTGGCCGGCCTTCAGGAATATGTCATCTCATAGTTGTTTTTGAAATGGTGCCAGCCTCAGCATCTCCGCATCAAAATAATGCAAGCAACCCTCTTCATTTCATATTCGACAATACTCTTAGAAGAAAATGCAAAAATCGATCTGAAACCACCTCACTAACGATAATTGTCACAACACCTACAACCTTGATGAAGGGGTGGCCATGTCGGATACCCTGACCTCAACTACGCACATCTTCATAAAACTGGAGGGCTCACATAATCGTCCAACAGCGAGCCGGGAGCATAAACCAATTCGACTGACCCTCAACTCGCACCCATGCACACGCTCTAGAAGTCGTCACCGCCATCTTCCGCCGACCCATCTTCGGAACAACAATCAAGGCATTGACCTTACAGACCTGTCGTAGACGCCGCCACGACGCCAAACAAAGCAACACCACAACCATGAGGTTGTACATCAAAAACTCATGTCGCTGAGACCCTGTTGCGCCATGCTACCGAGACTAGTCGTCGTCGACGCGGAAGATGTGCACCGCTAGATCCACCTCTTGCCTTGACCATCCAACATCAGCTCCAAAAAAAATTGCCCCATGAGGGAGAACAACACCAAAGTGCCGCCATCGTCTAATCCAATAACCCAGATATGGGGCTTTCCCCAGAGCAACACGAGCGAGACAACGGTTGCATCGACGATGTCTTCAACAAGGTCACGACACGAAGTCGCCACCATCGTCCACCAAGAAAAGAGTCATATCTTGGTTCTCACCGGTGACCATGCCTCCCAACTCGTCATCGGTGCCATATGTGGGATGAGCACCACACACTACCTAGGTTGGCCGCCTCCGACTTAGAACGTGGTCGCCACCATCTTTGGCTCCTAGGGTTACGGGGCTGACCCAACCTCTAGGTGTCGCCATTGGATACGTATATGTACAAGGGAGGAGCGTCCCATCTGAACTCAGGGCCCATATCGGCCCGTCGTGGTCACCCAACTTGCACCTGCGCTGGTCACCGCCTTCAGCATGCTGAAGACCATTTGCCGCCAGCCCGCATCACTGCTATTGAGGATGGAGTGGACGGATGCTGACACCATGATGGCTCACATATGTAGAGCTCGTTGGAACCCCAAGAGGAAGGTATGATGAGCACATCAGCAAAATTCCCTCAGTTACGAAACCAAGGTTATCGAGCCAGTAGGAGTAAGGAAACAACTCCAAGGTGTTGCTAACAACTTGGAAATTGCACAACACAAACTCAAACTCTGCCCCAACTTACAGTGAGGTTGTCAATCTCACCGGTTTTCTGAAAACAAAGGATTAAACGTATAGTGTGAAAAATAGTAATTTCTTGTAGAAAGTAAACGGTAACAGTAGATGATGTAACAATGATAAAGATTGGACTAGAGGTGTTCTCCTTACGATAGATAATATGCTGGGTGAACAAATTACAGAGGGGCAATTGACAGATAGAGGAAGCATAACAATGCATATACTAGAGATCTTGACTCTTATGATATTTGATTGGGCATTACAACATAATACATATACCGTAATCCAATTGCATCTATGACTAATAATCCACCTTAAGATTATCATCCTAACCCCTTTCAGTATTAAGTTGCAAGCAATAGATAATTGCATTAAGCAATGTGTGTAAAGTAAACAATATAATTATTCCATGAACAAAAGATTGTTGTTTTCTCCCTAATAGCAACAGCACATCTATAACCTTAGAGATTTCTGTCACTTCCCAGATTACTAGAGGCATGAACCTACTATCGAGCATAAATACTCTCTCTTGGAGTTGCAAGCATCTACTTGGCCAAGATAGCTACTAACAACAAAGAGCATGCAAGATCACAAATAAAAAAGACATGATAAAATTAATAATCAATCTGACATAGTATCTCAATATCCATCGGACCCCGGCAAACACAACATGTATGATTACAAATAGAAGATCTTGATCATGAACGGAGCTCACAAGATCTAAACATGGTAGCACAAAGGAGGAGAAACAATCATCTAGCTACTGTATGGAGCCGTAGTCCAAGGGTGAACTACTCACGCATCACTCCAGAGGCTGGCATGGTGATGAAGAAGGCCTCCTGGATGATCTCTCCCCTCCGGCAGGGTGCCATGAAGAGCTTCAGATCCTCCCGATCTAGGGACGATGGTGACGGCGGCTACAGACTGTTTCGTGGAGATCTGATCGGGTACTTCGGATTTCTACATTGGTAGAATTTTATAGGTGAAAGGGCATGGTCGGTCGGCGCCCGAGGGGCCCACACCAGGTGGCGACGCGCCCTCCCCTAGGCCACGCCTCCCTAGGGTGTGGCCACCTCGTGGCCCCCCTTCGGGTGTCCTTTGGACTCCGTCTTCGCTCCGGTAAAATATTGACTTTGGCTTTTATCCCGTCCAGCTCCGAGAATATTTCCTTACTAGCTTTTGTGAAACAAAAACAGCAGAAAACAGGCAACTGGCACTGCGGCATCTCGTTAATAGGTTAGTTCTGGAAAGCGTATAAAAATACCTCAAAGTGTAGACAAAACATAGCAAAGTTGATACAAAACAAGCATGGAGCATCAAAATTTATAGATACGTTTACGGCGTATCAAGCATCCCCAAGCTTAACTCCTACTCGTCCTCGAGTAGGTAAGTGATAAGAAGAATAATTTTTGAGGTGACATGCACCATCACAATCGTGATCAAACCATTTGTAAAGCATTGATAACTGGGATCAAAGTACTCTAAACATGAGCATGAAATATGAAGTTCTAACAATAAGACATAGTAACTATGTTGTAACATGAAAAGGTACAAACAAAGATCATAAATAACAATGCATTGAAATATGTTTGTTTGTTTCACATATAGAAAACATAGCATAGTGGTATTTAGCTTGTCCTTCATGGAGTAGCAAAATATAAATGCATAGGACACCTTCAAAGTTCATAAGGGTGACTAGATACAAATAGTTTAAAAACAAGCAATATCAACATTATGAATCAATCAATAAGTTTTGGAACAATGCACATAGAACTAAGAATGACAACTATGCTCTCTTAATTGGTGCATAAATATAGAAGGTGGAGACTCAACATAAAAGTAAAAGAAAGGTCCTTCATGAAGGGAAGCAGGGATTTCAAGTTTCATAAAGAGCTTCCAAAAATTATGGTACTTATTAGCTTTCAGATCTCATTGCCCCTATCATAAGCATCTTGAAGTGATTAAGGTTAAAGTGAAACAAATATGCAGTATATACTTGAAAAATCATAAGTTAGCAATCTCATGTCCCTTGAGTACGAGGGTCGTTCCTCATGCTACTCAACTTTAGTCACAAGCAAGTTCTTGTCATTGTAAGTATATGTGTATCATACAGAATCGTCAACGGGGTACCCCTAGCCCCATGACACATGAGCTATCTCATATCAAAATGACAAGGCAACAAACAATGAGCATCTCAGCAATCTTCTTATTTACCATGGGTATAGTGCTTTTTTCTCTCTTTTTTTGAATATTTTTTCTGAAGATGCTTCATGGATTGCTCACTATGGTTCTGCTGCAAGTTTCCACCATGATTAGGCATGTCTTAGGCTAACCGTCTAGGCGTTTCTCTAACACATATACATAACTTTATGGACTTACAAGATCCCCTTTTATTTCACACCGCTAACATCCGTAAACAAAAGATCATGATATCAATTGGATAATATGTACAGGTATTAAAAGTGTTCCCCATGACAGCATGGTTCTGCTAATTCCCAACGTATAAGTGCAAGCATATACAACATAGATAACACAATGGTTCAAGTTTATTAGGTGCAAGAAATAAAGTGTGCCATCAAGTTTGTGAGAGATTTAATCACTAGTTTTCACATAACAAGTTTAATTTGGAAGATAGATAAAACATGAATATACTTGGAATGGTGTAACACACCATGCATAGGAATTTATAGTGGACTCTTTGGAATAACTTGGTTTCTTGAGAGTTGTATGTATGAGTAGAGCTTACTCAGTACAAGTGGAGGCTAGCAAAAAACTGGGAGCGACCAACTAAGAGAGCAATAATGACCATAATCATGTAGAGCGACAAAACATTATCAACCAAAGCATAAAGTGGTATCACAAGTAAAAAACTAAATGATCATAGAGGATAAGGTGACTGGTTCATAGTCTTAACATGGTGTAAGCACGTGCCAAGTCAACCCAAATAAAGCATCAAAGGATAATACCATAATATTATGCTTTTGTATGCTAAAACAACGCATGATTCTTTCAAGCCACATTAAGCAATCTCAATTGTTTGAAACAAGTCATGCTACAGCAATAATCACTAAGAATAAGTTCAAAGCAACATCTAGCATGACATGGTAAAGCCTATGCCACAGTCAAAACAAGCTCCTTTTTGTACCACTATAAGCTTGAAAATTTCTACTCCTTCTCCAACACCAATCAACTTATTTGAAATAAAACATGCGAACATGGGTCCAACTAATTTATTCAAGCAAACCAAATAAAATAAAACCAAAAACAAAAACTAAGACGCTCCAAGAACAACACAACAGTGCATGAAACAATAAAAATAAAGTGTTTTGAAAGAAAACCTGAGATTTTTTGTACTTCTTGAATATTTCTTAGGATGACACGGGGTGGCATCTCCAAGCTTGAGTCCTTGTCCATTTTTCATCTCATTATATCATTCTTCCCCTACACTTGCAAATTTTCCTTCATACAAAACTTCACACAATCTTCATTAGCAACATTAGTGTATTAAAGATAATAAGCCTTTGGTTTTAGTTTCAACACAATTAAAACTTCCATTAAAACACAAGATACTGTAGAAATTCCTTGAAAAAGCTCAAGTGATCAAAGAGAACTCAAAAAGAAACCGATAAGAGCAAATAAAGGCAGAAACCTGTCAAAACAGTCCAGTAGGTAGAAATCGATTTTTTCGAAAACCTTCTGTTGCTCAAATCAAAAAGTGTTGAACTAACAAAAGTTAGATAACAACCTGAGGCATAAGCACAACAAATTACAGCTCAATCCTACATACAGGGTTTTTCACGAATTTTTATAGTGAAGCACAAAAATCTGTTTCGGGACAGCAACTTCCCTAAATATTACTTCTCTCTCATTAGAGGTTATTCTTGGCACAAAAACCACACAAAAAGGATAAGGAGAGGTTATTACATAAGTAATAACTTCCAAGACTCAACAAAAACTATTGGATTATCTCCCAAGAAGTACTTTTCTTTAACTCCTTTAAGTTAGACATAAGAAGCAAGAATCAACTATTTTCAAATGAAGAAGCATTAAGATAAAATTTTGTTGCAAAAGGTATATTCTCTCTCTTATTAGGGAAGTGTTCTATACCTTTATTGAGTGGGAATTGATATTTAATGGTGCCTTCCTTCATATCAATAATGGCACCAACAGTTCTAAGAAAAGGTCTTCCCAAAATAATTGGAAAAGAAGCATTGCATTCAACATCCAAAAAATAGAAATCAACAGGGACAAAGGCATTGTTAACCATAATAAGAACATCATTAATACTCCCCATAAGTTTTTTTTAGCATTATCATCAAGTTAGACATCTAAAGAGCAATCTTCCAAAGGTGGAAAATCAAGCATTTCATAAATCTTTCTAGGCATAATAGAGACACTAGAACCAAGGTCACATAAAGCTTTGAAATCAAAATCATTCACTTTCATATTAATGATGGGTTCCCAACCGTCTTCTAATTTCCTAGGAATGAAACCTTTATGTTTCAATTTTTCTTCTTTAATTTTAATGAGAGCATCAGTAATGTGTTTTGTAAAAGCCATATTCATAGCACTAGCATTAGGACTTCTAGCAAGCTTTTGTAGGAACATAATTACTTTAGAAATGTTGCAACCATCAAGATCAAAATCAAACTTAGCATCCAAGGTAGTAGAACTATTGTTTCCCATATTTCGAAAAATTTCAGCATTCTTATTGGGTTTAGGCATTGTTGCAAAAGGAGTGGGGACTTCTTGTGGTTTGTTAGCATGAACATTGGTAGTAGTAATAGTACAAATACTATTATTTCTAGCAATTTCATCTTTCTTCTCCCACTTAGCATGAAATTTATCTAACAGCCTAACATTTTCATCAATCGTAACTTGTATGGCATGAGTAGTAGCAAAGGCATTTTCCATGGTTTCAGGTTTAGCAGCCATTTTATTAATCATATAGGATTGTGCTTCAGACAAATTTGAAATATTTTTCTCAACATTCAAAAGCTTTTCCTCCAAAGTTTTGTTGAAAGTAGTTTGTTTACTAATAAAGTCTTTAAGCATGACTTCGAGTTCAGAGGAAGCACTTCTATTGTTGTTGTAGGAATTTCCATAAGAATTACCATTATTGGGAGGATATGGCCTATAATTATTATTAACACAATTATTCCTATAGGCATTGTTGATAAAATTGTTACTTCTAATGAATTTCACATCAACTTTCTCTTCTTGAGCAACCAAAGAGGATAAAGGAACATTATTTGGATCAATATGAGCTTTTCCATTAACAAGCATAGACATAATAACATCAATTTTATCACTTAGGGAGGAGGTTTCTTCAATAGAATTTACCTTCTTACCTTGTGGAACTCTCTCAGTGTGCCATTCAGAATAGTTAACCATCATATTGTCAAGGAGATTTGTTGCAGAACCCAAAGTAATGGTCATAAAGGTACCTCCAGCAGCAGAATCCAACAGATTTTTTGAAGAGAAATTCAATCCTGCATAAAAAGTTTGGATAATCATCCACGCAGTCAATCCATGAGTGGTACACTATTTTACCAAAGATTTCATTCTTTCCCAAGCTTGAGGAACATGTTCATTATTAGATTGTTCAAATTTCATTATTTCACTTCTCATAGATATAATCTTAGATGGAGGATAATATTTTCCAATGAAAGCATCTTTGCATTTAATCCAAGAATCAATTCTATTTATAGGCAAAGATAGCAACCATTCTTTAGCTCTTCCTCTTAAAGAGAAAGGAAACAATTTAAGCTTAAGGATACCTCCATCTACATCCGTATATTTTTGCATCTCACAAAGTTCAACAAAATTATTAAGGTGAGGAGCAGCACCATCAGTACTAGCACCAGGGAATTGTTCTTTCATAACAAGATTAAGCAAAGAAGGTTTAATTTCAAATAAAGCAGCTTTAGGAACAGGTGGAGCAATAGGTGTGCACATGAAATCATTGTTGTTTGCGCTAGTGAAGTCACACAGCTTAGTGTATTTAGGAGTATTCATTTTTGCAAAAGTGAAGCAAGCCAACAGAAGTATAACTAATTTTTTGTGTTTTTGATAATAAAAATGTAACATCCCAAAAATATTAAACATTGATCATCAAACTCTAATCACTAAAATTAGGGTTAACAAAAAACTTTGATTAATTAAAATCATATGAATGCATGTGTGAATGAGATGATTTGATAAATGCATGAATGAACTTGTGTGGTTAACCTAAATAGCAAGAAATGGTTTAAAGAAGAAAATAACATCATATAAAACATTTCCATGCAGAAACAAATCAAGAGAAAATAAAAAACAAATCAAATAAGGAAAATGGTCATTTTTGCCAATCTTGCTCACTATGTCACTTTGAGTGTTTCTAGTCAAAAACTTTCCCAATTCTTTTCACCCCTTGCTAGAACAAGTAAAAGTGAATCAAAGCCCACCTTTCAAACTTATAGAAACATTTGGCAACCTCATTCAAATCACAATTCAAAACTGAATCTTTATCATATGTGAAGATCACCCATTTTCAAAACCCAACCAAACCAGTGCCCCTTGACTAATCCAACTAACCAGACACTCCCTAGAATGTGCCTATCAAACCCACCAACTTTGAATCCAAAATTCAAATTCAAAGTTCTTGCGGCCATTTTATCAAACACCTTGCAGATACAAATCAAACAAATATCAAACACTATAGTGTCCAGTAATTTTGGCCTAACTTGTTCCCTATCTAGCTCAATATACACCCTCGGTAGATCATCTAACTTGTTTAACCCCTCTAGCTCACTGTAAACCAGACCATGCCATTAATGGCAAGCATGCCGAGCCTCACCTTGCCACCCCATTGTCGACAGCAAGCTAGGAGCAGCACCAAGCCTAGCAAGCATGTCTAGCAGGAACTCCACCGTCCATCGCCACTACCTGTCCCAGCCCTGAGCACTGCCAGCCCCTGGACCACACGACAAGTCCCTGCCAAACCTCTCTGCATGCGAGCCGAGAGCACGCCAGTGCGCCACCCTCGACCAGCACCCACAGACCACGCGCTCCCTCGTCGCGTGCGTGCGTGATCACCACCACCCCAGCAATCCCGCAGACATGCCCGTTTGCCGCCGCGCGGACCACGCACGCTATGCGCCATTAAAATCGCCGTCGGACCCGTCCAGAGCATCGACGCGTTCCGACCGATCAGCACCACCCCACGCCTCGCCACTGCGCCGTTGAGCTTCGCCAGGGAGCACAGCACCGCCCCCTACCGTCGCCCATGCCAGTAGCACTCTGTGCCGCGACCACGACGAGCTCAGCCCGCGCCCATCGGTCCCCTTCAGCCACTATAAATAGAGGCCTCCACCGCTCGTTTTCTTCACACCAGTTCACTCCCCTCTCCCTCAGAACCAACCCACCTCACTCGCGGAGCAACACGAGCAGCGCATCACTGGTATTTGGCCGGAGCCGCCGCTACTGGAGAAAAAGGTAGCCATCGATTGGAGCCGCCCCAGGAGAAGCTGTCGGTACCAGGAGAACCGCCGTCATCGACTTCGTCATTCGCCCCCGTCGCAGACCATCGCTGGAGCCCCGGTGAGCCTCCCACGACCCCCACTGGCCGCGCTAGGGTTCGTGCTCTTCGCGTCCTGTTCAGGCGTGGACGATGAACTCGAGTCGTTCGATTAGAATTAGATCCCACGGTCCACATTGCCCCATACCGCTTCGCCCCTCACCGCCTCACTGACGCATGGGGACAGCCACTTAACCAGCCCCGTGTGCGCTCTGCTTAGTGGGCCGGCCCAGTAAAACCTCCCGCGCGACCCAACAATTCAAATTTAGTTTTATTCATTTAATTTCAAACCCAGTTTTGTACCTAGATTCAAAAATCAATCCAGCTCGATTTACTGAACCAAAATGCATGAAACAAATTTTGTTAGAAAGGTACTGGAATGCTTAATCAAAGCTCGTTGGATTCAAACCATTTGGATGTATAGATCAACCATGGTGAAAATAACAAGGCGGAACATTTTCTGCATTCAAACATTTTTCAAAATTGAACCATAAGAGTTTTTGAGTTGATTCCAACTCTCAAAAATCACATTTGATCATACCTTTCAGAATATATAAAAACATATGGGTTTACTTGCAGATATAATGTTCAAGTAATAAAAGAATGCCACATAGGCATTTCTAGTCACTTTATTTAATTAAAATAAAAAGGTTAAACCTTATTAAATTGTGACACCACTTTAAATCACATTCCCATGTACTAAAATATATGGTGATGACATGTTTCAACATGATCCCATGTTTGAGTTGGAGAATATTAAATCTTAAGTAGTTTTTCAATGAGTAGAAATTACTTTTCTCAAAATAAAATAAATAAGACAATTGCTTTAATCATGTAATGATAGTGATGATGATAGATCATCTAGTGTGAACCTTTGTGTGATGTTTAGAAATAGTTAAGTATTTTTTGGTGATTTTTTTTGAAATTATATTGTTTGGTGATTGTGTACCTCATATTTATTTATAGACGCTAGTACCGACCAAGGATACGAGGAGGAAGGAGGATACTACGAGGAAGAAGATGAGGAGAACTTCAACCACTGCTCTGCACAAGGAAAGCTACAACTTGCAAGTTATCTTACTTAGCAAGCCTAGTACTACTAGTTGAATCAGCAAGCTTATACTTGCAATTATGCAAGCTAACACTTGCAAGATACCCTACTTATGCAAGCTACTACTTGCTTGTTACTATGCCAACTATATGCCTTAAGCATATGTGATCATACCCACTTGATACCCAATCCTAGTTTTACTTGCAAGCTTAATACTTTATTTTTTTTCTTTATCAAAGCTTTTTCTTACAGTTTACTTAATAGATTTGTAGATTCTAGGAAGATAATTGAAGGTAGCATAAAGAGCATAAAATTTGGCCTAAGTTAGATAATCTTGATGTCATCCTAGGTCATGAGATTGAACTTAGATAATCCCCACTTATTTATTACCCCTCATTAGTCTTTACCCCCACTTGTATATGCTAGTGCTAAGCATCAAACTTGATCAACTTTAGATGGGAATACTTGGTGAAAATGGTTATGAAAACCTTAGAATGATGAGTCATTCTACTAAAATGTTTTGACATGTGTTCTTGAACACCAGATGATTTTGATGATGAAAATGTTGAGGCATGAGCCTTAGCCCTTTATAAAACTGATGGTTGTCTGGATGCGATACCATTCCAATTTTACCGTACAACCACAATACCCGAAAATTGGGTAGGGCTTGACTGGAAATCTATATACCTTAGTATGGGTTCCCTCACGGCCAAGGTCTGAGCTGAGGCTACCTTGTGAAGATTGTCCACATGTGCAGTACCCAAGATGACAGTTGGTCATGGTTGGGAGGCCAAACTCACAGGAGAGGTGCCTATACTAGGGTGTGTAATTGAAAGGTTAGGATTGATTATCTACATACTGAGTATGGTGAATTCAGGATTGTTCCTGACAGATGTATCAAATGTTGTGGTGAAAGTGTACAATCTCTGCAGAGTGTCAAACTATTCGAATAGCCGCGTCCGCGGTTATGGATAGTTGGAGTGGCCATACTGTTCTATCATCAGATGTTTTCAAAATGACTTGTAAAATGATTTGTGACTTGACTTGACCACAAGAGAGTTGTGACATGAAATTCAAGTTCCCACTTAGGTGTTATCAAATTTTCAACTAGCTTTTCTTTGTTTCTGAACTTAGTAGAGGTAAATCTGGCTTTTTGCAAAACAACCCTAGAGCTTAGTATATCCTATTCAAAACCCCTTCACTTGTTAGTATTAGTTTGCGAGTACTTAAAGAGTACTCATGGCTTTGTCCCTGGCTATTCCTGTGGCCAGGCTATGGAGAGGAGTATGAGGAAGAAGGACAACAGGAAGGTTACGACAACTAGGATCATCTCCCATCGTCAGCATTGCCTGTGACTCTGAAGATGGAGCTTCGCCTACACTATCGTTATCTTTACGTTATTCCGCTGCTTGAATTGTATTAAGAACTGGATCATGAGATCCTTATTTGTGTAAGACCTTATGTATGGTTTGTAATGGATGATGTACTATGATATCCAAATCTGTTATGTCTCGCAAAAATGGTAATCCTGGGATTGCGATGTATGGCATAACAGGCATCTGGGATTAAAAATCCGGGTGTTGACAAAAAAGCAAGCCAAACAAAATTAATTTTTTTGTATTTTTGATAAAAAAAACAAGCAAAACAAAGCAAAATAAACTAAGCAAAACAAAAACAATAAAGAGATTGGTAGTGAGAGACTCCCCTTGCAAAGCTGTCCTTATCTCTCCGGCAACAGCGCCAGAAAAGTGCTTGATGGCTAAGATATGTAGAGCTCGTTGGGAACCCCAAGAGGAAGGTATGATGATCATAGCAACAAGTTTCCCTCAGTTATGAAACCAAGGTTATCGAACCAGTAGGAGTAAAGAAACAACTCCAAGGTGTTGCTAATAACTTGGAACCTCCACAACACAAACTCAAATCTCTTGCCCAACTTACAGTGAGGTTGTCAATCTCACCGGTTTGCTAAAAACAAAGGATTAAACGTATAGTGTGGAAGATAGTAGTTGCTTGTAGAAAGTAAACGGTAACAGTAGATAATGTAAAAATGATAAAGATTGGACCGGGGTCCACAGTTCACTAGAGGTGTTCTCCTTCAGATAGATTACATGATGGGTGAACAAATTACAGCGGGGCAATTGACAGATTGAAAAAACATAATAATGCATATACTAGACATCTTGACTCAAATAAAAAGGGGAAATTGAATTGGATTTTCATCAGCAATAAAAAGGATGAATTAATATCTGAATCAAATGGCTTTCTCTGCACATAAATACTCTTATACGGATCCTAAAGTAAGTAAATGGCTCGATTAGATGGCCAGTTATAGCTCAAAATCAGAGAACCACGAATTGAGTAACCAAAGGGAGCAGGCAAGTGCTTTGCTGGAAATAAAAGAGGCATCCATACCCGCACTTGCAGTTTGAGCCGCAGCCGCAGCTTGATCCATAGCTGCAAGACATCCTCCAAATACCTAGCTTGAGATTAGTGAGAAGAAGGTGATTTTCGAGATCGGAGAAGATGATCAGGACAAGTGAATTGAATGGATAGCTCCCCACCCCTGCACCACTATTTATAGCCAGGTTAGCGTACATGAGGATGGCATCTAGTATTCGCCAAAAAGAAAAGAAAAAATAGGAGGGCATCTAGCTAAGGTATTGTGGCGTGCCACGATTGGCCGGCCTCCAGGAATATGTCATCCCATAGTTGTTTTTGAAATGGTGCCAGCCTCAGCATCTCTGCATCAAAATAATGCAAGCAACCCTCTTCATTTCATATTCGACAATAGTCTTACAAGAAAATACAAAAATCGATCTAAAACCATCTCACTAACGACAATTGTCACAGCACCTACAACCTTGATGAAGGGGTGGCCATGTCAGGTATCCTAACCTCAACTACGCACATCTTCATAAAACTGGAGGGCTCACCTAATCGTCCAACAGCGAGCCGGGAGCATAAACCAATTCGACGAACCCTCAATGCGCACCCATGCACACGCTCCATAAGTCGTCACCGCCATCTTCCGCTGACCCATCTTCGGAACAACAATCAAGGCATTGACCTTCCAGACCTGCCGTAGACACCGCCATGACGCCAAACAAAGCAACACCACAACCATGAGGTTGTACATCAAAAACTCATGTCGCCGAGACCCTGTTGCGCCATGCTACCGAGACTAGTCATTGTCGATGCGAAAGATGTGCACCGCTCCACCTCTTTCCTTGACCATCCAGCAGCTGCTCCAAAAAAATTGCCCCCATGAGGGAGAACAACACCAAAGTGTCGCCATCATCTGATCCATTAACAAAGATATGGGGCTTTCCCCAGAGCAACACGAGCGAGACAACGGTTGCATCGACGATGTCTTCAACAAGGTCACGACACGAAGTCGCCACCATCGTCCTCCAAGAAAAGAGTCAGATCTTGGTTATCACCGGTGTCCATGCCTCCAAACTCGTCGTCGGTGCCATATGTGGGATGAACACCACACACTACCTAGGCTGACCGCCTCCGACTTAGAACGTGGCCACCACCATCTTTGGATCCTAGGGTAAGGGGCTGACCCAACCTCTAGGTGTCGCCATTGGATACGTAGATGTACAAGGGAGGAGCGTCCCATCTGAACTCAGGGCCCATATCGGCCCACCGTGGTCACCCAACATGCACATGCGCTGGTCACCGCCTTCAGCATGCTGAAGACCATTTGCCACCAGCCCGCATCACTGCTATTGAGGATGGAGTGGACGGATGCTGACACCATGATGGCTCACATATGTAGAGCTCGTTGGGAACCCCAAGAGGAAGGTACGATGAGCACAGCAGCAAGTTTCCCTCAGTTATGAAACCAAGGTTATCGAGCCAGTAGGAGTAAGGAAACAACTCCAAGGTGTTGCTAACAACTTGGAACTTGCAAAACACAAACTCAAACTCTCCCCCAACTTACAGTGAGGTTGTTAATCTCACCGGTTTGCTGAAAACAAAGGATTAAACGTATAGTATAGAAAATAGTAATTTCTTGTAGAAAGTAAACGGTAACAGTAGATGATGTAACAATGATAAATATTGGACTAGAGGTGTTCTCCTTAATATATATAACATGCTGGGTGAACAAATTACATTAGGGCAATTGATAGATTGAGAAAGCATAACAATGCATATACTAGACATCTTGACTCTTATGATATTTGATTGGGCTTTACAACATAATACATGCACCGTAATCCAACTGCATCTATGACTAATAATCCACCTTCAGGTTATCATCCGAATCCCTTTCAGTATTAAGTTGCAAGCAATAGATAATTGCATTAAGCAATGTGTGGAAAGTAAACAATACAATTATTTCATGAACAAAATATTATTGTTTTCTCCCTAGTAGCAACAGCACATCTACAACCTTAGAGATATCTATCACTTTCCCATATTACTAGAGGCATGAACCTACTATCGAGCATAAATACTCTCTCTTGGAGTTGCAAGCATCTACTTGACCAAGATAGCTACTAACAACAAAGAGCATGCAAGATCACAAATAACAAAGACATGATAAAATCAATAATCAATCTGACATAGTATCTCAATATCCATCGGATCCCTGCAAACACAACATGTATGATTACAAATAGATGATCTTGATCATGAATGGAGCTCACAAGATCTAAACATGGTAGCACAAAGGAGGAGAAACAATCATCTAGCTACTGTATGAACCCATAGTCCAAGGGTGAACTACTCACGCATCACTCCAGAGGCTGGCATAGTGATGAAGAAGGCCTCCGGGATGATCTCTCCCCAACGGCAGGGTGCCGGGAAGAGCTTTAGATCCTCCCGATCTAGGGACAATGGTGACGGCGGCTACAGACTGTTTCGTGGAGATCTGATCGGGTACTTCGGATTTCTACATTGGTAGAATTTTATAGGCGAAAGGGCATGGTCGGTCGGCGCCCGAGGGGCCCACACCAGGTGGCGACACACCCTCCCCTAGGCCGCGCCTCCCTAGGGTGTGGCCACCTCGTGGCCCCCCTTCGGGTGTCCTTTGGACTCCGTCTTCGCTCCGGTAAAATATTGACTTTGGCTTTTATCCCGTCCAGCTCCGAGAATATTTCCTTACTAGCTTTTGTGAAACAAAAACAGCAGAAAACAGGCAACTGGCACTGCGGCATCTTGTTAATAGGTTAGTTCTGGAAAGCGTATAAAAATACCTCAAAGTGTAGACAAAACATAGCAAAGTTGATACAAAACAAGCATGAAGCATCAAAAATTATAGATACGTTTACTGCGACACGGAGCGGTGGTGGTGGACCGAGGCTACATCTATGGGGGATCTCAACCGGCGGTTGGACTGGAGCGGCGACAGCACCCCTTACCAGACCTGGCTGGAGCGCGGGACGGGGCGGCATAGTGCCAAGATGGCACCAGGTAGAGCTGGACTGCAACGGTGGGGCTCCTACCTTTGGCCCAGATCTAGGTCCAATAGGGCCTAAGTAGGGCTGGGAGGGCCCTGCTACCCATGGTTTCAGGGTCTCCTGGTAGGCTTGTGAGCACACCCCTCAGCTATTGAGTGGTTGAGGTGCTGGATCCAGGCTAGTGGGCCTAGATTTGGTGACCTCTTGGTAGCTATCTCTTCTATGTTGTCCATGGACTGATTGGCTGGGCGGACCTCTCCCGCCATTTCGTATGGTGTTGTCGTGGTGGTGTTGTCCACATAGTCGGTTTGAGATCTTGGATGTCGTGCGGCTTCGGAGAGTAGACTGCACATGCCTCTTCGGCAAGCGATGTGGCGATGGTGATGACCTGCTCTTTGGTCATGGGGATGGCGAGCAGCGGGTGATGACGGATCTTCGGCAAAGGCATCTCATTGATCGCGTTTCGGAGGCCTGAATCATGGTGGTGGATAGTCCGAAATACCGAGTGTGATTCGAGAGTTTTTGGGTGAATTCTCAGCACTCTGGCGCAATCGACGACGATGCTTGTGGGTGTCGTTACCCTCTTGGGGGCGCCGATGTGGGCACCCTCTCTACATGTGGGCTTCAGGTGGAAATCTTGGACCTTCTTGGTCTCGCTGACAACAATGCATTGCGTCATTATCCTCTTAGGGGCACGGAGCTCTGATACCATCGGTTATGTTCTAGTGTCTTTGGTGGCAAGTTCTGTTCTTTTTGTTCTTTTTCTTTTATCTTTATTCGTCTTTGTAGAAGCATTCTCTCGTCACTTTGTATCGATTCTAAAGGAGGTAAAATTCTGTCTAGAGAAAAGATCAAGCCGGATGGTAGTAGTATAGCATGACAGCAAATCCAACGAATGGAGCTCCTTTTCCTTCAAAATCTCTATCCGTGGTTTTTCAGCAGGGCCAGCCCATGAGGGGGGGGCAGCGGGGCGCCCGCCCAGGGGCCCTAGGAGGCAGGGGCCCCTGGCCCAGGTAGCTTTCCAGTATACTAGTCATTGTATTTATGTATTAGTTAGGTCCAAGAAAGAGAAAGAAAAAATGGCCGAAGCCCACCACGTAGCTACAACTCACGGAACAACACACCATAGATCGATCGGTAATGCTAAAAAAAGATTAAATCAATCTATCTCTGTGAGCCAGCGATTCGGCACTTACATCTTTCTCCTCTGTGTATTTACTCGTCGGCTCTTCTTCTCCCTAAATTCTCCACTCCTAGAGAACAACGCTGCCGTCCCCATGCTTTTATAATTCCTAGATCGCCGCATCCATTAATAGAGACCTATTGCGCTATTTTTCTTCTCAATCTTTTCTCTTTCCATCCTTAATGTTACTGTATAGCCGTTTCCCTAGATGTTGAAGCTTTGGAGGCATCACCGCAAGATGGTATGTCTCCCTCCCTCCACTAAACCTGTTCCTCACTTGATTCGTTGTTAAATAGCTCGACTTCATGGCGACTGCTCCACATCTCCAATTCTACTCTTTTTTCTAAGGTCTTTCTTCAAGCCTTCATTGGATCTGATTCCTGAGCATATTAGGAGAAGAGAAGGAGGCGGACGGATGGAAAATGATCATCATAGTATAAACAGAAGTCCTAAGTTTGCTTTCCTAATTATATATCTTAGGATAGGACAAAAACTTTACGTAGCAATTAGTTTTAACTAGCTTATTTGTTTTGCAGATGAATTTTGCCACGCGTAGTGCAGGCAAAGTGGGCTGCAGCCCCACCAACTTTTAGATAATCAATGAAGGAATTTTTTTATAAGGTATAAATTAGGAAATTTAGAGCATTTTGTCTCCCCAGCCCGATTTTCTTGTCACGCTCCACCACTTCTTAGAAGATTGGTCTTTTTCCGATATTATTTACTAATATGATGCAATTCCTTGTACGGTTCCAAATAAATAATTCCAGTGTAAGTTTTGTAGTTCAAAGACCATCATTTTATCATATGTACTTACTGGATTGCTTTCGAAATACAATGCATTTTAAATATGGATTTGTGAACAAGGCTCTTTTTGTTGTCTTGCCCCGGGGCCTCCGATATGTATGGACCGGCCCTGTTTTTCAGAGAATAATAAGACGTGGCTTCTTTTCTGCCAAAAGCAATAATGCGTAGTTGACTTCTCTCCCCTTGTTACGATTTTTCGTTATTGTTATTGGACGTCATTTTCAGACAACTGCAAGACGGCAAGAAATGGGCCTTCTTTGCTGCTTTTCGTAATTTCCTTTGCCTCAGATCAAGTAGCTTCTCGATATCCCCAGCAAAAAAAGGGTAGCTTCATCATATGAAATAAAGAAATATTTATTCAATATCAATTTACAATACAAATATTAGTGAACTGGACCTAAAATGTTTCTTTAGGATGCCTTGAATATTCCTAGGTGTAAAAATCGCTGATTATTCATGTGAACTTCCGAACTCTTGTTGATCTGGAAACAATTATTATTCATTCCAATTGCAAGTCATTGTTCTTGTAGAAGCACGTATGAATCAAAGTACTAGTAAGCACGTATGAATCAAAGTACTAGAAAGCATTACCAACTAATGTTCTTATCATTGTTCTTTTAGATAAGAATTTCCCCTTTGCAAATTGGTGATGCAACATTTTTTTTTGACCGAGACAACAATAAAAAATCACAACCTATACGTCGACAAATCTGGAAGAAGATATCTTATTATGGTACAGACCAAACTAAGAAGATATCTTATTATTTGGTTTCTCACACCAAATGGATCTGTTAAAATATTTGCCAACAATTATGCCCGTGCATTTAACCAAACCAGTCTTTCTTACTATATATTAATTCATCATCACTTCATAGATGAAGCAATTACAGAGACACACATGCACACAAGCAAGCAAAGACACAAAGACCAGAGCATAGCAGAGCGAGCAAGTAAACCACACACACACAGACACACACACTTGCTCAAGTCCATCAATCAGATGCTCCTTATTCATGTATACTCTCACGCCATCACACAAAGGCAGGTGCAACTTAACAGTTGCAGGGGTTGCACTTGCAGTTGTCGCCGCATTTGCAGCCCTCGCCGGAGGCCACCTCAAACTGCCCGGACTTGCTCTCATGAGCCACGCCGACGACGACGACGGCCTGGGCCGGCGTGGTGGTGCTGGCCTGCTCGTCCAGGTCAGGGTACATCTTCCTGCAACGACAATCCATGGGGAATTCGAATCAACAGTTTATCACCACAAGAAATCAGTTAATTGGATTTTCATCATCAGCAATAAAAAGGATGAATTAATCTCTGAATCAAATGGCTTTCTCTGCGCATAAATACTCTTATCCAGATCCGAAAGTAAGTAAATAATCAGACGACGGCCAGTTTTAGCTCAAAATCAGAGGACCACTAATTGAGTAACCAAAGGGGAGCAGGCAAATGCTTTGCTGAAAATAAAAGCGGCATCGTCCATACCCGCACTTGCAGTTTGAGCCGCAGCCGCAGCTTGATCCACAGCTGCAAGACATCCTCCAAATACCTAGCTTGAGATTAGTGAGGAGAAGGTGATTTCTCAGACAGGAGAAGATGATCAGCACAAGTGGATTGAATGGATAGCTCCCCACCCCTGCACCACTATTTATAGCGTACATGAGGAGGGCATCTAGCTAAGATATTGTGGCGTGCCACCATGCTACACGTAGGGCCGGCCTCCAGAAATTTCGTCTTTTGATAGCAACATAAGGTTTTTCGTTTAATATTTCCTCCGATTCATATTACTTTATCGCTGAAATAGATGTATTTAGCCCTAAAACATGTCTAAATACATCTATTTCCACAATAATTAATATGAATCGGAGAAAGTAATTTTAATTATCCTTAGGAAGATTAGAAGATGCAACTTACTGAATTTCTAGTAGTAGTAGCGATAATTGTTGAGGTTACTATATGGAGCTAATTTGTGAACTGATCTTTCCGGTTGCTTTTCTGAGGAAAAAATCAAGCCGGCTAGTAGTAGTTTAGCACGACAACAAATCCAACGAATGGACCTCCTTTACCTTCAAATCTCTATCGGTGGGAATGCCGTATATATGTTGAGTAAGACGTGGCTTCTTTTCTGCCAAAAGCAGTAATGCGTAGTTGACTTCTCTCCAATTGTTACGAATCTTTGCTATTGGACGTGGTTTTCTACAGACGCATGACAACTGCAAGACGGCAAGAAATGTGCCTTCTTTATTGCTTTTCGAAATTTCCTTTGCCTCAGATCAAGTATTTCTTCTGACCCAAACTAGTCGACTCAAATTTGTCAAAATACTGAATCATATCTAGAAACAATCGAATCTAGACAAGTCTAAGTCAACTAATTTGGGTCGGAGGGAGTAGCTTTTTTTTGGCGGGGGAGATCAAGTAGCTTCTAGATATCCCAGCAAAAAGGGGTAGTTTTTTCATATGAAGTAAGGAAACATTTTATTTAACATCCATCTAACAATGCAAATATTAGTGAACTCGATCTAAAATATTTCTTTATGGTGCCTCGAATATTCGTAATTGTGAAAAATCGCTAATTATTATACATGTAAACTTCTGAACCGGAAGCAATTGTTATTTCATTCCAACTGCAAGTCATTGTTCTTCTATCTCAAGAAAAGGATGTATGAATCACAACTAATAAGCATTACCAACTATGGCCATTTCAAGACTATTATAAAAGAATTTCTTCTTTCCAAACTGGTAATATGCAACATGTTTTTTCTTGTTATTTTGACCGAGACAACAATAAAAAAATCACACCCTATATGTCGCAATCTTGAGGGAGACATCTAATTATGGTACAGACCAATCTAGAAGGAGATATCTTACTTTTATGCGGAACATAGAAAACTTTATCACGGTGCAATAACAAAGCTCACATGTCACATCGTTAGTTACTAGCAGGTTCTATTCGTCAAAAACTCAAGAGGTTTCAGTTGCAGACAAACTCCATAGCACAGAATATCCGAAGATCTGATCTGTGCAGGCCTCTTTTCATATACTAACCATAGTTCCAGAAGAAATCTGCATACCAAGAATTTCTGAACTATGTCTGCAAACATCAGGTTTCCTCTCATATGGGTTCAACTAAATTAGTTTGAGTTAATTGGCAACCTCACTTAAGAATGCCTAACGTTTTAAAATAGTTGGCGTGACCTGT
This sequence comes from Avena sativa, assembly GCA_916181665.1. Taxonomy (NCBI): domain Eukaryota; kingdom Viridiplantae; phylum Streptophyta; class Magnoliopsida; order Poales; family Poaceae; genus Avena; species Avena sativa. Next base: position 18,231,397 of record OV702296.1, read on the forward strand.
GAGGTGGAAATGCTTGCACTTGCACTTGCACCCAAAAGATAGCTCTTATCCTAGATTTTCATGTTGAAAATTGGTTGCTGTCACTTGCCGGTTTCAAATGCTTTGCACTTGGACTGAAAAGATAGCTTTCGTGCCTAAATTTTCAATCCAAAAAATGGTACCCACTAGCTATTTTAAAATGCTTGTTGTTCAACAATCTCGTGCAAAATGAGGAGCGAGAGTTTATATGATTGGTTTGGCAGTTGTGCCGTCCTTTCTGTCAGGAATGACTTGATTGCTTCCGAGATGAGAAATTCGTTTTGTCCAGAACTTCACCTTGAAATGAGCAAATTCATCCGATTTTGCGTATATATTGCATGGACTTACGTGCAGATAAATGTTTCAGAAGTCAGAGCTGACAGCAAAAGGATTGGCCTGGTGGATCCTGATCTGAAGCTAGCTAGAAATGTTCAGAGAAAATTATCTTAAACCTGAGGAAAAGTACTCTCCGTTGATCTCAAACCTGTACATGTGGAGTCGAAAATCGAGATAAGGCAAAGTGATTAAAAAATAAAAAAACAAGGGCCAACAAAATTTTATTGGAAAAGTACTCCACGCTGATCCGAAGGCTGTACCTGTACATGTGGAGTCCAAACTCAAAGATAGGGAAAACTGATTTGGCAATGAATGGAAGTTAAAATGGTAAATTAAACGCCCACCGTGGGGCTCGAATCCACGACCACAAGGTTAAGAGCCTTGCGCTCTACCAACTGAGCTAGACGGGCTTGATGACCATGCTCAGCTATTGTCTATACAATCGTGTGTAAGCGAAATAGCAAAACCAAATACTGACGAAAAGGAACGGTGTCTCAACTTATCACAAGTTTTGGCACACAGATACAGTCAGAGACAAGAAGATTCCATGGCATCTGGATCAAATGTCCTTCAGTGAGTACAGATCCATGCCATCACAAACAAAGCATAGCAAGATTCAAAAGGTAAACCACTCTTCCAACTTCCAGCTGCAAACGAAATTAATTTTATTTGCAGAAAAAGGCCAATTAATGTTTCAGACGCTAGTAATAGCACTTGAGTAGTATACATGGTGCTCCTATGAAAGAACAGAGCAACATACTGGTCACCGATTGACAATTCATACTGATATTCTGAAACACCTGGATGATCTAATCTGTGGTTTACATAGCTACACAGCGAAAATAAAGAAAAACTATAACCGATTTTACAACATAGATCTTATTGCAACTGTAAGCGCATGTTCCGTAGCTCTTAGGGGAATTTTTTGGGGGAACAATTCCACTGTGTCAGTATCTTGAGGAAACCTCGCCGTTTAGTCTATAACAATTTTGCTCAAATCAACGCCCTGCGGGGCTGAGGCATCCATAAGGCCTCGGAGGCCAACTCTCAGATCTGGTACGCCGTCCTGCAGGATGGCACACACTGGAAATATCGGAACACCCTGCACTCTCCTCTTCAGTTCTTCGTACACTGCGTCCGCTCCCTCCTCATCTAATTTGTTTGCGACAATCAACGATGGACGCTTCGTCAAGCCTTCTTGGTAATGCTCTAGTTCCACGACAAGATCGTGCAGCTGCTCCCATGGTGGAATACCCTTCCTGCCGTTGAGTGTTGCTGCCAGGTCGAGCACATAGGACAGAACTTTTGTGCGCTCTATGTGCCTCAAGAAGGCATGGCCTAGGCCCCGGTTCTCATGGGCACCTTTGATAAGACCAGGTATGTCAGCCACTTTCACTGAGAAGTAGTCGTCGTAGGTTAGGCTACCAATATTGGGCCTCAGTGTGGTGAATGCGTAGTCAGCAATCTCCGGGCGAGCCTTAGAGAGAGCACTTAGCAATGTGCTCTTTCCGACATTAGGCAAACCAACAAGGCCAACATCAGCAATGCTCTTAAGCTCCAAGACAAGAAAGGTCTCTGTTCCTGGCTCTCCAGTACTCAGACGGGCTATCTCCTGCTGCCTATTTCCTTTGGATAGACGCACGTCGTTGCCGATTGAAGCATTCCCTAGACCACCCTCCCCTCCTCGTGCTACAATCAACCGCTGCCCTGCTCTTGTCATTTCAGCAACAGAATACTGTATGTCATCTTCTTCCCTATCCTCATCCTCATCCGCATCTTCATCCTCTTCCTCCGTATCATCTTCATCCTCCCAAAATTCTCCATCGTCCTCATCAGACTGATCCTTTTCATCCATCTCCACCTGATGTTGAGTGTTGCTTGCATTACAATCTTCCGTGTTCGAAAACCCAGTCTTGGAGTATGAACTAGTGTATGTTTGCTTCCCCCCCTGATTGCTAATTCCTCTTTCAGCTTCATTTCCATTAATGACATCCTTGTTTTTTCTCTGGTTGGAACTGTCTGCAGAGTCTTCTGCAGATGTCCCAGGGATCTAGAGATCTGGTCAGTGCATTTACGGTGAAAGAAGGTGGTTCCCCTCGGACTAAATGAATCACTGTGCCAATTGGTACCTGTGCGACCTGTGGGACACAAAGCAGAGAAGGTTATATATTTCGAAAGGGAACTAAGAAACGTGATATGCAAATGTTTATACATATATTTGTGGTAACCTTGTCAGGACCTCTTGTCCCTATTTGTTTCTTAGAAAGTCCATTGCCTCCCCGGGTTCCTTTCTGATATACACAAAATAAATAAGCATAAAACTATGTCATGGAAAAACATAAATTATGTAGAATCTTCTTCTTTGGTAAAGGCACAATCTGATATTAATCTGATATTAGTCTTAAGTCCCTGACAGAAGTAAGGGGCAGCCTTTAACTCGATAATATACACAAGCCCAGCATTCATACCAGGACAAATTGTGTTCATTTACAAAGAGGGGATCATGCATCTAGCAAAGCAAACAGCGCGTGGTACTTCATGTGATGTTCAAAAGCATACCGTGTGATGTTGCAAGTTACTGAAATCCCAGACAGACCTTGAGCACTCAAGAATGACATTACCACCTGTTCCTCCATCACCACCTGCAATTTTTTTTATTATGAATAGGACAAATCCTGAGCCCATGAAAACTACACTACGTAGCAGAAACTAACTTGGAAACTAGAATTTTTTTGACATAGTGCAAAATGGCGCACTACATATCTACAATTAAATTTTCCCAGCATCAGGAGCTCCATCAAACAGCAACTAAATCATATAATCAGTTGCAAACCATGATAGTGCAAGCAAACCGAACCGACAATGAGACAGCGATACTTGCATCAAGACTGAGAGCTCTATCAAGTTACAAGGAATTTCATGGTTTGCATACGAACATGACAGCAATAGCACTGCACTGGTAAAAATGATGGATGGAAATTGGGAAGTCTCACCGTCAGGCCTGCCTAGGCGGTCGGACCTGGAGCGCCTTTGGCTGATGCAGCCATTTCCTCCGTCGCCACCCTTGGCACGCAGCCGGAACCTGTCCACCATCCCACGCGCCTGCAACGGAACAACGGGTATTCAATGCGTCAGTTCATCGTAGATTCGTCGGAAAACTGTAGCCGCCGTAAAGCTGCAAGGGGATAGAGTGTGACCTGCAAAGGAGACGACTTTCCCTTCCTCTCCTCCGTTGAGGAGCCATGGTAGCTCGCCCCACCACCGGCCCACGCCGCCGGAGACAGGTTCGCCGGCGCGATGCGACGTAGAAGAACATGATGCCGCCGCCACATCTTCTCTACTGGAGTCTAAGCAGCAAGACGGGCTGCAGGATTTGTAGTGGATAGAAGAGCCTCGCCGCCGCGCCGCGCCGGAATGATGTTTCAGAGACTGCCGTGATCCGGCGGCGCGTCTCCGTACTGAGGATTTCGGAGGGGGGCGGTGCTCCGGCGGCGCGACAGCGGAGCCGAAAGGTATGCGACTGGTGCGAGCGTGCTAGGCCACGGCCCAGAGGATTTGGCCATGGGCCGTGGGCTTCCTATCTATTACTCTTCCCCCGTTCTCTCCAACTTTCCTCTCGTCTCTCACTCGTTCCCCTTCCCTCGCCTACGTCGACCGCTCCGGCGGCCGCATCTCCGCGGCGCCGTCTTCGCAGGCCACCACCTTTCCGACTCTCCCGCCTCCGGCTGCAATGCAGTTAATCAGCTCCTTTCCTTGTCCCACTATCTATCGAATTAATGCATGTCCTATTGCAAGGATTCCATGCCACGCGGCTGCGCATGGTGGCGGCGCATCGGACGCGCGGTGAGCGAATTTCACTAAATAACTAGTTGCTTTGCGTTGGACGCTCGTCTATGGTTTTTATGCCGGCGGTAAGCCTGGCGAAGGGGAGGCTTTCTGTCCTCAATTCTGGTCTGCTGAACTCTATTATTTAGGTACGCGAGCTCTCTTGACAGAATCATTGGGTCCTAAATGAAACCCACGGTTTCAGAGTATTTTATATTGGGAAATAGTGTAGTTCTAGCAGAAATATGTTGTGTGATATTCCTGCGAAGAATAGAAATATTCATCTCTTGTTTCTTCTCGATTTGCTAAGAAGCATTTTATGGGCTGGGTTTGGGCGCTTAGTCACCGCAGAAATGTCAAGAAAAAGAGCTTGCCACCAGCCATCTCTAAATCTCGTTTCTGCAACAAACAACGGCCAAAAGTAAAGACAGTAGTTGGTTGTGTTGTGTCGTCTTGCACCGCCAAGTGCGCTGTGCGGTTGGTGTGACCTCTGACGCACTTGATGAGATTCGGGAGTTATTATTATGTTATAATAAGGCTAGTTTATCGAGGAAACATATAGTATGGTTACTTCTTTGAGAAACTAGCAAATAAGTTATCGTATATTCCTTCTCTCCCTGGGTACAAAGCCAAGAGTTGCTTCACAGAAGCTAGCTATGGGATCGAACAACCATCCACATCTCTGAACTTGTACAAGGTAATTACAGTTTTGGCTCCCCCCTCCCCCTCTATGTATCTACTTAGATGCAGCTTTACTATTGTGTTGTTTCAGTAAATCCATAAGCACTTGATGATTAGAAGCTATGTTTGGCTGGATTTGATTACATACACAGCTCTAGCTGTGCCTTCTGGTTATAGTTTGGTTGCAACTCGTTCTTCTTGTTAGCAGACCAGTTCTGTAGCATTTTCTTTCTTATGCTCTTTGAGGGGGATTTCTAATTAAGATGAACGATTTACGTATAATATCTGGTTAATCTTTTGCTGCAGATTAAGGCAGGAACTAATGAGATCGAACAACCATCCACATCTCTGAGCTTGTAGAGTGTAATTACAGTTTTGGCCTCCCCCCTCTATGTATCTACTTAGATGCAGCTTTATTATTCTGTTGTTTCAGTAAATCCATAAGCACTTCATGATTAGAAGCTATGTTTGGCTGGATTTGATTACATACACAACTCTAGCTGTGCCTTCTGGTTATAGTTTGGTTGCAACTCGTTCTTCTTGTTAGCAGACCAGTTCTGTATAATATCTGGTTAATCTTTTGCTGCAGATTAAGGCATGAACTAATGGCAATGGTCCTTGATGCTTTTGCATCCTATGTGCAACACATGCTGGCTGAAATGGCCAAAGAAGAGGTGCACATGCTGCTCGGAGTCAAAGGCAAAATTGACAAGATGGGCATCAGGCTTGGGGACCTCAAGAACTTCCTCGCTGATGCTGATAGGAGGAACATCACTGATCAGCATGTGCAAGAGTGGGTCGGGCAGCTCAAGCACGCCATGTACGAAGCAACTAACATCCTTGACCTCTGCCAGCTCAAGGCCATGGAGCAGGGTCCATCCGTAGTAGATGTGGGGTGCTTCAACCCCTTGCTGTTCTGCCTGCGGAATCCTCTCCATGCCCATGATATCGGTAGCCGAATCAAAGCTCTCAATCGGAGTCTCCATGCCATCAAAGAGCGAAGCGATGCTTTCAGCTTCATCAATCTCGGTTCCTACGAGGACTGTAGCAGCAATGTGCATGCCTCCCATCCTGGCAATGTTAGGCGTGACCGGGAATCCACTGCAGAGCTTGACCGATCAGGCATTGTCGGGGAGAAGATCAAAGAAGATACCAGAAAGATGGTGGAGTTCATGCTTACTGAAAAGGAGGGCAGCAACAACATCATGGCAATTGCAATCATAGGTGTCGGTGTGATTGGAAAGACCACTCTCGCCATGAACATCTTCAATGACGAGGCCATCCAACGGAGTTTGATAAGAAGATATGGTTGAGCGTCAACAAAGTCTTCAGCGAGGCTGAGCTGCTGAGGAGAGCCATCATTGAAGCAGGGGGGGACCATCGACCAGCTGGCAACGCAAAGGCCTCACTTCAACGGACCCTCAAGGATTCTTTGAATGGACACAAGACCTTGCTGGTGATGGATGATGTGTGGAACCACGAGGCATGGGAATGCGTGCTCAAAACACCCTTGGTGAATGCAAGTGCTTCAGGTAGCCGAATCCTTGTCACCACTAGAGATGAAAGAGTCGCTCGAGGGATGAAAGTTGTGCTTCCCTACCACCACATTGACAAACTAAAGGACGAAGATGCCTGGTCATTACTACATAAACAGGTGACCCTCTTAACCATATTTTAATCGCAAAGCTTTAGCTAGTTAGTGTAAGAGTTGATGTTATTGTGTTGAAATGTAATGATAGATACAACATTGAAGAGGAGAGATTTAGAAAGATGTAATTAGCTTGCCTGTTTGGGTGGCACATGCTAGCTGTATACCTGATTGACACGGACAACTCTGCACTATTATGTTTTTTGAGTAACTAGCTTACTGATATACTCATTGACTATCTGCATGACAGCAAATTTAATTTAATAATTAATTATCAACTGTATAACTCAATCAGCATTAGTAATAGAACAAAATCAGCATTAGCTGCTCCAGTACATTCCTTATTGACTGTATTGGTTAAACTGCTTGCAGGTAGTCTCAAGCGAGATAGATGGACAAGAGATTGATATGCTAAAGGATATTGGATTGAAAATTATAGCGAAATGTGGGGGTTTGCCACTTGCGGTCAAAGTAATGGGAGGCCTCTTGTGCCAGAGGGAGAAACAGCGTGGTGATTGGCAGATGGTTCTGAATGATTCTGTGTGGTCAACATCTGGAATGCCTGAAGAGCTAAACTACGCTTTGTATTTAAGCTATGAAGATTTGCCTCCTTGCGTCAAGCAGTGCTTCCTATACTACTCCCTTCTCCCAAAAAGAACAGTGTTTTTTGAAGATGACATTATTGGCATGTGGATTAGCGAAGGATTTATTTATGGAACCTCAGATGACTTGGAAGAATTAGGAAGAAAGTACCATAAAGAGCTGATACTGAGGAATCTTATAGATCCAGATGCAGGGTATGTTGATCAATGTGTTTGCAACATGCATGATGTTGTTCGCTCATTTGCTCAGTATGTGGCTAGGGATGAGGCATTAGCAGCTCACAGTGGAGAAACTGGCATTATTAGTAAACTTAGTGCAAAAATATTCCTTCGGTTGTCTCTAGAAATCAAAGGATCGGAAGCAAATGATTTAGAGTGGAATGCTTTACAAACACAGAAATCACTAAGAACACTAATATCGATTGGCCATACAAATATGAAGCTTCATCCATTGGTTGATTTTAGATGTCTACGGACTCTACATATAGACTCTGCCAATGTTGTTGCATTGATTGGATCGTTAGATCAACTCAAGCACCTGAGGTACCTGTCCATACAGAACTCCGATATATCTAGACTACCAGATAACATTGGCAATATGAAATTTTTGCAGTACATTAGTCTTTTTGCCTGTGGAAGTTTGGTAAAACTTCCTGATAGCATTGTGAAGCTAGGACAGCTAAGATTTCTTAGGCTTACCGAGACTACTATAGAAGAAGGCATACCCAGGGGGTTCTGTGGTCTTACCAGTTTGAGAAATCTATGTGGGTTTCCAACCCACATGGGTGGTGATTGGTGTAGTTTGGAAGAGTTGGGCTCTCTTTCCCAACTCAAGATTCTTGCAATAGTGGGTCTTGAAAATGTATCCACTACCTCTTTTGCCACAAAGGCCAGACTTGGTGAGAAGAAGCATCTTACCACACTGAATTTACGCTGCACCAGTAGACTGGGAGATGATGGGTTAGTCAAAGAGGAAGAAGGCATCTCAGAGGTTGAGCAGCGAAAAATCGAGGAGGTGTTTGATGAGCTCTGCCCTCCATCCTGCTTAGATAATCTTGAAATTGAAGGATATTTTGGTCAGCGTCTCCCAAGGTGGATGCTGTCATCATCAGCGGTGCACCTCAAGAGCTTGAGGATTATACTGATGGAAGATCTGGCTTGCTGCACCCAACTGCCTAATGGCTTGTGTCAGCTCTCTTCTTTGCAGTTATTTCAGATCAGACGTGCTCCATCCATCAAGCGAATTGGGCCTGAATTCGTGCAGCTCCACCATCAAGACAGGCATCATCTTTCCCAGGTGGTGGGGGCTGCATTTCCGAGATTACAGAAGCTGCATTTATTGGAGATGGGAGAATGGAAGGAGTGGGAATGGGATGAGAGAGTGCAAGCCATGCCTGTCTTGGAGCAACTTCTGCTAAAAAATTGCAAATTGAGTCGTGTTCCTCCTGGTCTTGCCTCACATGCAAGGGCTTTGAAGACATTATCCATACAAGAAGTTCAGTACCTTAACTCGCTAGACAACTTTGTGTCTCTTGTTGTGCTTGAAGTGGGCTGCAATCCGGACCTGGAGAGTATCACTAATCTCCCCAAACTGCAGAAGCTTCACATCTCCATGTGCCCAAAACTAAAGGTACTGGAGAGTGTGCCTGCACTCCAGATGCTTATGATAGAGGATTATGGCATGAAAACACTCGGAGAATACATGCTAGATGTGAACCCAAGACATCTGGAGCTAGAATGCAGCCTAGCGTTGCTTACTTCCATAGCTAATGGACTATCTGGCCCTGAGTGGGATAAGTTTTGCCATGTCGAGCATGTCAAAGCGTATGCACACGATGGAGACAATAGGAGGAAATGGTACGTGTTGTACACGAGAAATCACTTCAAGTTGGAGACAAACGTCAGCCGATCTTTCATATTTTCAGGTACTAATATACGAGCTTCGTCTTAATTTGTTCGGGTACTCTATTAGTGTAGGTGTTTCTTTTGTTTCTTGGGATGTTTCTTACATTTCTGTCCATATAATGGCATCTGAAAATATGTTATAGCTTTTTGTTTCACTTGAGCTTGTCGTTTCAGACTTCAGAGAATGGATAGACCAGAACCTCCCTGGGACCGTAGTAAACAGCTTAATTGTAGCTAATTGCCATCTAAACGTGTGCTGTCAGTTGCATAACATAAAGTTAAAAATATGATGGAGTAATAGAGCTACACCTAGCATCTATGGTTCTAACTAGTTTGCATAACTGTTATCCAACTCCTTTTAGATGGTGGTGTGTAGGATTCTTTTACTTTCTTTGCACAGTGCTGATAGCACTTGTGTTGTTGCAGAAGTTGCTGACTTATCAAGTGCTAGTTTGGACAATTATGGCATGAAAGGTTTTGGTCACGAAGTGTAGTCTTGCTCTTTCTGAATATCTTTGGAAATGGCCTGGCTGATTTTGTGTTGACCTCCTTTTGTTTTCTTCAATGCAAACAAGTTTGTAATAGCAACCTGATGTTTCATACAACTTACTACAGATATCTGATGCACTTTTGCCAATATAAAATTATTGACATGTACTAGTTAAATGTCCGTGCGTTGCTACGGGTTTTCAAATATTTCTTTAATGCACATGTAAACATTTCTCACCGCACATTTAAATATAACACATGTAGTTAACATTCAACGACAACAACATACAACTAAGGAAAATATTTTATGATTTTAGTTACTCAAAGTACGAATCACGAATCTTGCTTCCATCATTGCTTGTGTGACCTCTCTCCCTTCCTCTTCCTCGGCTACTTAAAATATATGCATGCATTCAGAAAATTAGCATTCAAACCTAGACCATTAACTTACATATTAGATTTAACATTTTGTAAGAGTTTGCATAAGCTGTGTAATTTTTTAATGACGATCATTGCCAAATAAGCGATCATTTTTTCTAAGAAATTTTGTAGGGATTTTCACAAGAAATATGATCAAGGGGACTCTCATACTCCCTCTGTCCTAAAATACCCTGCATTTTAGGTTTAGTCAAGGTCAAACTTTGTAAAGTTTGACCAAACATATTGAAAAATTTATATACACATACAATACAACATAAATACCATTAGAATCGTCATAAGATATATTTTCATAATATATACATTCGGTGCTATAGATATTTATAGTTTTTTCTATATATTCTATCAAACTCTATAAAGTTTGACTTTGACTAAACCTAGAATGCAGGGTAATTTAGGACAGAGGGAGTATGTGAAGCTGTGATAGATGGAGTTACGGTCATGCAATCAAACAAGGTAAATTTGGGAGCTATACGTTGCGCCACCAGATGATGAGATGTAATGCATACTCTTCTCCTTACTCAAAAGTAAAAAATATGACCATGTTCACTTTTGAATTATTTATGCAGTAAATTTTAACTACTTCTAACTGATTTCGTTCTACAAACATCCAAGTTGGTTATCCTCTCAAATCAGCGACCCATCTAATGGATATAGCACGTCAATGAATAGTATTTTTCAGCTACACAATACGTACACTTGCATTCTTGGACCAGCAAAATTCATTGTATATTGCATAAAACAAATCATTGTCTCACGTGTGGACAACTGCCTACCATGCAACGGTGGCACATGTATAATTCATGTATGAAAAATAAAAACAAATCAAGGATATCATAAAATACACTGGTCAAAGAAATAATTACCGGTACCAATATCTCTCGCATTAATGTAAAATCATTGGTCATCAGAAGCCATGACACTATCACAAAAAACATTGATTAATAACAAAATCTTCACTACCGCTACATGGAACTATCCTTAGATCCTCCGGGTGTTTCCTTTGATTGCTTGGCACCTCCTCCTCACCTTCAGTTTCAACTTCGGCTGGAAGTTCTTGGGAAGCCACCGGACCATCACCACCAATGCCGGGGCTGGATGATCACCCATACTTCTCTTTTCCCCCAAAACGTATGCCGTTGGAAAAGAAAATTGGCTCACATTCCCACATGTGGTCAACAGAGTGAGCTCAACTATGATCAAGCTCCATATCACCTCTCTCTTAGACTTCGAGTGAAGTGATTTTGTTCTTTGTACTGTGTTAGTATTAGCAGCAGCAGCAATCAGCTAAACGGGCAACACCATTGAAGCGAAGTAGGTAAGCAACAAGAGACTAAGCAAAGAAAGAAGACGCAATGAAGAAAAGCAAAGCCCACCTCCACAACATTGTCAGACAACAACAATGTTTAATACAGTCTGGTACACACCTAGATACAAAAGAATGATAGAGAAGAAAGTCAGATTCCTATTTAGAACCAGAATGAGACACGCTAGTCAAATAGTAGTTGCATTAAAACCTATAGGCACAAAATGTCAAACAAGATATATTCCATAAAATAAAATAGGATGCTTAGCCAGAGTAGAGGGATGTAACCTTAAAAAATGATGCTCTGGCATCCAGTATAAGTATTTAGACCATTCCCGACATCCTTTTTCAGATGGATGGTGTATGTTCTATTTTGTTTATACTCCATGCAATAGCTACAAAAAAAAGGTGCAATTCCGTTTCGTTCCACTGCAATAATTGCTATTTTAAGGAAAAAAACATTATTTCAAGGTGATCAATTGCAGTATTTGGTGCATGCACAGGTCAGTTCGGTTCCACAAGAGAAACATAAGCCGTCTTCTTTGCAAGCAAGACCTAAATTCTAATGCATCCGTCTTGCGATCCCATGACCAACTTTGGAACTACATTCTGATTTATATTAATCAATTCAAAATGTGTTAATAAGGTATCAATCCTCATCTGTATAACAATCCAGTATACTTATCATCTAGAAAAAATTATGGCAGAGAACCTATAGATGGCTTTTCAGTCCCAGACACCAGGTCCTAAACGTGTCGTCCTATCAAACATATTGTAAGCACAAAAGGAGTTCACACTTTTCCATATCATGCATGTGATCACCCTATCTATGGTACCAGTTGTTCTTAGACTGTACATGTTCGGTTGATTCTTAGCACCAATATGTAAAAACATTGAAATTTTGAACAGGGGTGGGCAGAAATCGAAACCGTGTAAACTGTGTAAACAGGCTGTTTAGGAGCCAATTCAATTTCCTTCATAAACCCAATCGGATCTCCCAATATAGTTATAAACAATGAACTAACCCAAACTGGTTAAACCAGTCAAACCGCTTTTGCCCACCCCTAATTCTGAAGCTAAAACTATGATGGAAGCTCTAACTCCTCATAGTCCCCAAATCATGGACTTACTGATATCTTCAGATGCACCAGTGCATAGGGTATGAATTAAGAACATCGTGAATTTCTATTATAGATGTGCAGATAACATGTAAATTGAAGAAAATAAAACGTTAAATTTAATTTTGTAGGGTTGTAAAATAACAGGATACAAGTGTCAAGAGATATTCACTTAAAATTGCATGTGATGACCATAGTAAGAACCAAAAGGCACAATATGTCAGAAGATTCATCATTATCATATACTACAGCATGAGGATCCAACTTGTGGTTAGAAACTACAAATAGTGCACATAAGGTCACAAATATACTCGTACCATTAGGAACATGGCAAGCATGCCAAATGCAAGTAGAAACTACAAGTAGTGTAGAGGAAGACGAGGAGGAGCGCTGACCCTGTTGGAGGCCATGACCAGTCTTTCTTGGAGACGATCTAGATGCACCTCTCCTCGTCGTCGAGCATGGGCACACCAAACTGGGTGGCGAAAAAGGCATCGATCACCTCCCCCTCTCGCGACATCACCTTCCCGCGATTTTTTTTGCAGGGATCTCTTCTGCACCCTTTCAGACTAATAAAGATCAATTGGTGACCGACTGACTCCGACATCACACAAATTCTCTTGATTTAGGAGCATCTAATTAAGGCAGTGATAACCATGACAGTACATCATACATTAAAGAATACATGAAGCAATGAGGATAAATGACAAAACAAAAAGGACCTTGCAAACATAGTACTTTGTAATAAAAATTATATATACCAATCATAACTGCAAACAAGCTAACTTAATCATAATAACAGAAACCGCCAAACTACAAAACAGAATTAAGATGCAGCTATAGTCCACTATAGATCATAACATCTAAAAATATATTAAGAACGAATCCTCTTGGCCGAAAATTTTTGGTCATAAAGAAGAAGCATTTACCTGAAGAACAACAGCCGATGAGGATCGTCGTAGAACTTGAAGTCATTTGTAGAAATTGACTATGGCCAGATTTCACCATTGCTCCTCCCCTACCCATCCCTGCAACCACCAGCACCACTATATAGCATATAATTTAAACATCAATTTTGATTGCCCAATAACCGATGTCACTTAACTGTTGGAGGTAAGCAAACTTGGATCAGTATGGAAACTGCTGGTTGCCAATGCCAGTAGATCTATGAGGAAAAAACATGTGTGCTCTATAGTCACAGTAAGATGAAATATGTGATATGGAAGTATTTATGATGTAGCTTTATTAATCAGAGTTCCTGCTACATGCCTGGCAAAAGAACAACATTATTGGATACATAATTTTCGTTTCACTTAGATGCACTGGTATCGAGATGAAATTAACCGGTAAATGTGATGCAGTAGTTTCACTGGAAGCCACTGGTAGGAGATCACATCCCATTCGGGAGTTTTGGTGTCCAGTCATGTCTGCTCCTCATAATACAACAACCTGGGAGCCAAGAATTATGAACTTTCGACAGGCTAAACTGTTTACGACCTTCTTCTACACGTCTCGCAGGCTATATAAAGACCTACTGCCTACATGACAACATCTCCTACATGTAAGAAACAGTCTTGGGTATGAAACGCCAAGGAAAATAAGGGAAGACAAAAAGAAAAAATAACAGCGTGTCCCTTAATCACATGCCCAAAATACTTCTATTTAGATTCGTAAGTTAAAGAAAGGTACTTTTTTAGATTCATATGTTAAAGAAAGGTACTTAATCTAAATAAATGTATAGAGATCCCACCTTTAGAATGTTGAAATCCATCATATATAACTTTGACCCATTGCTTCTTTTTAGTCTTGTTAAAAAAGATTGATGCATACATGATTATGACATAATTATGGACTTCCCATATCTATAGGCTCATTTCCTTGAGATTGATAGCCGCATGAACTGTGTTTGGCGTATGACGGGTGATGTTCCATGTTTGCTTCAAGATTTTGTCCACTATATATGTCGTTTTACATGCATGTTCTACAAATCCTCAAGGTCATAGAAACTCGAGCACCTACAAAGAAACAATGGTTAAGCACATTTACTGAGTTGAAACTCAGAAGACCTCTATTATACCCGCCAGAAGAAAAAATGATCTGAGAGCTCTGATGTCGATGTACTTGAGCATGAGCATACCACGGTCCCATCTATGACAGAAGAAGTTCAGATTCAAACAAATCCATCTTTACTTGAATCAGGACGATACAAACGAACAAGGAATCGAGGATTCCAATCAGAGCAAGAGGAGTTAGCTCACCTTCCAAATCGAATTGATGACGTCCCTCCTAACGACAGCCAAATTCAGGCTCTCGATCCACCGCAGCAGTATCTGTGGCACCTCTCATTGGCATGTGATTCTCATCTCTCTCGACGAGCGCCACAATACAAACATCAGACTGCACAGAGTAGTCCATCTAGAAATCCTCCGCCCCACCATAGTAGTGCCTCTGAAGCTTATGTCTCATCGAGCCTACCTTACAATTTTAAATGAAGCCATAAAAACATTGAGCCTTCTATTTATAGCATCATCGTCCATTAGCGGACCGCATATCCATCTTCTTAATCTAACCAGGTGTCGTTGTGCAGTGAGTAAGGTGCTTGTACAAAGTACCTGCAACGAAGTAAAGAGTATATAAAGCTTATCGTATCTGTATGCTTGGATACATTAGGAAAATTGTCAGGATACAAAAATAACTTGAGCAGAACATAGGTAAAAAGTGCAATGCCACCTGACGAGCCATTGTCAAAATTATTACTAAAAATCTCTTGGTTCACAAGAGGCTGGCCATCCATCCTTGAACAAAAATCAGGTTAGACTTCCCCATATCATCTACTTCCTCCGACCCATATTAGTTGACTCAAATTTGTCTAGATTTGGATGAATCTAGACACTATTTAGTATATAAGTTCATCCAATTTTGATAAATCCAAGTCAACTAATATGGGTCAGAGGGAGTACCTGATTTTAGATTGTACTTTATGAGAACTTAAAACTCTTTAGGCTGGAGTTGTAGCAGACAGTCTAATGAGAAGCATGCCAAATACACCATGACTTACAAAAGTAACTTTTTACAGAATGTATAAATATAACATCAGGTCAAAGTTGGAAATTGAACAAATCGAACTCAATTCAATGGAAATCCAATTGTATTTACCCATCTATGAATCACTCGGTTTGTTGAAAAAATTCTTAGCAATAACCAAATTCAGAACAAACAATCACAAAAAGTCCTGCAAGTCGTGTAATGGTTGTATTGGGGTTACATCTATTTAGCTCATAGAAACAACAAACGGATCGGTGTGTAATAACCAGAAAGACAATACATTTTGTTAGAAGAGATGACAAGTACATAATTTACGAAAATGTGAGTGCGGCGATGACAGGTACAACATGGCCATGGATTTCAGCTGGTACAGGATGATGCCAGCATCCGACTTTAGGTCCTTCCGGGCGACATGGTTTGGGTATAATGATGTGCATCAGTGGTTACCATGAATTCCTGACTTCACCGGTAGGGACAAGAGGAGCCGGACCTCGCCAGAAGTGGTGGGTGTCAGTGGTTACCAAGAATGCCTGAAGTGGGACGGACTTTTCTGTTAGTTAGGCATGTATAAGATATTAAAAATTAAGTACGAACAAACAAAATACAGGAAATTCTAGGAAGAAGAATCGGTGATGCTAACTCTTTGTGATGCTAATTTTTGTAGCCGCATGGACAAACAAGCCACTAATTAAGTTGAGAAAAAAGGTACCTGTACTTGAATTATCAAGCCACAGTAGAAAGATGTGCACGTATCTTGAATTACATTTTTCTAACTTTGAGATCTTCAACCTATATACTGCCAGCCTCATATGGTAATCGATTAGGCTTACCTTTCTCTCTAGGAGTTAGCCTCTAGTAAGTAGAGCACGCGGCCACAACGCATCTTATTAGTAGAGCCTAGGGGATTCCACAAGTACTGTGAGGGGAGACGAAGGAGGTTGCCCGTCGATTGATCTCTAGCTGCACTGCTGCACCGGAGTAGAGGGAACCAACCCTCTCGTTGCCGCTGGAGTAAATAGACGCGATAGATCATCGATGAGGCTTGATGAGAGCCTCGCCGTGTCGCCCAGATTCTGATTTCCGGCTGTAACTTGGATCTGGGCAGACCGGCAGGCGTAGGATGCCTCCCCTCTGCCCTTGTGCACGCGCATGCCATTGGGGAGCCACCACCAAGGACGATGCTGACGAGCTCGGCGGTCGGGAGCGACTAAGATGGAGTAGCCAGATGGACACGGCTGTTCGCTGGGGAGTGATGTCTCTGGTGGAACGGCGGCGACCATGGTCTCCGGTGGAGCGATGTCGGCGGATGGGTTAGGGCCAAGAACGGAGGAGGTCGAGAGAGGGAAGAGCCGCGGAGCCAGATCCGCGGTAGCGGTGCGGGCAGTTTGCGGCGGCGAAATCGTGAGAAGGAGGAGGATTGCTCGGGGAAGCGCTAACTGCGTGGAGAGACTCACACGCTCGAAGGCCCACATGTCGGCGGAAACGTTCGAAAGAGGGAGCGCGACGAAGGAAGCGACGTAGCGCGAGGCGGCAGAAAACGGAACGCCTTCGTATTTTTTAGATAGTAGAGATAACAATTTCTGACTGCAAGTTGGCAGTATAGAATTTGGATATATTTCCAATCAAGTTCATGGAAGAAAATTCAATGTCTACCTGTTGATAAATACCACTTATCTGGCTGCACTTCCACATGTTACTAAATATATGTTAGTCACTTCTTCATCAGGGTAGTGTATCTTGAGTAAGGTATTTTGTTAATAAAATTATATGTGATTTCTTTGCTCTATTTTGACACTGGCGGGGTAGTGTAGAGTTATTGCTTTGGAACTAAGCTATTAATTTATTTGGCATTTGATGCTCGTGCAGGAAGCATATCTTCTTTTGAGGACGAAAAAAGATTTGAGTCTGTCTTCAAAATGACTAGAAGAACCTTCAACATCCTCTGCAGCTTGGCGAAGGTGCGGTCTGTAGAAGACATGAGCAGCTACACCTTTCTTGATGGGAGGGTGGTCTGTTTAGAAGATGAAGTAGCTATTGCTTTGATAATGTTGAACTCTGGTGAGCCACCGGAGACTGTAGGATCCTCTGTCGGCGTGAACCAGTCGACGGTCTTGCGTGTAACTTGGAGATTTGTAGGGGCTGTGGAGAAGCTCTCAAAGCACCATCTGTGCTGGCCAGACTTGACCGAAATGGAGAAGATCAAATCTATGTTTGAATCAATCCATGGTTTGCCAAACTGTTGTGGTGTGGTAGATACAACTCACATCACACTGTGCCTTGCGTCAGCTGAAGCAAACAGCACCTTTGAGAAGAATGAAGGAGAAATACATGCCGTCATTGATCCAAATATGAGGTTCACAAACTTTTGGGCGGTCTGGCCACGCAGCATGAACGAGGAAAATTACATTTTGCGCAGATCCGTTCTCTCCAAGCTGTGCGATAACGGTGCATGGCTGAATGGCAGCAAGCTCAAGTTATCCTCAGATGGATCAGAAATTGGGGAATACATAATTGGTGATGCAGGGTACCCTCTTCTACCCTGGTTACTCACACCTTACCAGGAAAATTACCTTACAGACTCTGAGCTGGAGTTTAATAGAAGACATTCCGCAGCCAGAACTATCGCCCTGGTGGCTCTCTCACGGTTCAAAGATACATGGAGGTGCTTGCACAGAGGTATGTGGCGTCTGGAAAATCCAGAAGAGATGTTTCGGATAATCCATGTTTGTTGCACGTTACATAACATAATGATAGACGTGGAGGTGGCAGCTGTGCCGAGAGGTGAAGCTCTGACATATGACGAGCAAGTGCGGCAGTTAGAAGATGAGAATGCCGTCAGGGTGAGAGATATACTGTCCCAGCACTTCACCAGCAGGTCATCCGAATCTGTAGGTAAACACAACTATTCCTTCATATCATTTCGTTGTTTTAGATCATAAATTCATTTAGTTTTTCTGTATTTGCCCATGCTAATTAAAATTTTCATTAATGAAGCGGAGGAACAAAACATAGTACCATCCGGTTCAGGGGTTGAGGAGGAATAGGATGGACGCAAAAGGAAAGGAGACAATGCTAGTTAGGAGATGCTCCTCAAGATTTAATTTTGGTTGTTCCGGCCTGGTCGCCTGCATCCTTTTTTTAGGGAATGTCGCCTGCATCCCTTTGATGGTAGTAATGTTAGCTACTACTATGTGCTAAGCAAAACGATAGTACAAGTTAACTCACTGACTGATGCTTCCTGTTATGTCTTTCCCTATTGGTATTGGCCACTACTTGCCGATTCATTCAAATTCAATAGTTTATATGCATGGTATGGACAATTTAGTTAGTTAGTAGGTATTGTTAATACACATGGAAATGAAAAACCTTATACTTCAAATCCAGGTACATACTCATATTAATGATATGTGTTAAGCCTTTGACTCGAAGAAGAGGAAGGCAAGTGAGACGGACATTGTCAATATTTTTCATCCTGGTGGTCGGGTATGACTAGTGGTGTGTAGTTTACAACGATAATGACCCAATGAAAAGGTGATTTATGTTAGAATAGTTCTACCAACCAACTATCCTAAAAGACCGATCTGTTAGAAAGTGGTGATATAGTATACTTAACACCCCCTTCACATTTGACTTGGATGTGGAAACAATAACACCAATCGGGAGAAAACGCGGGGCTAAGACTTGAACTCAAGACCTCAGGCTCTGATACCATGTTAGAATAGTTCTACCAACCAATTATCCTAAAAGACCGATCTGTTAGAAAGTGGTGATATAGTATACTTAACAATAGAATATGTACATTAGTTGTATATGTGTAGGTTAGGCCATTCTAGAGGGTAAGCCCATGTGGCCCATGTATTCTAGATATATGTCTGTGAATCAAGTAATAGAAAGTGTGTTGGATATTTTGACATGGTATCAGAGCTTGGTCTGGTCGTGACCTAGCTCCTGGCCGCCACCGCCAGAAAGTCGCAGGCTGCCGCTCCCGTCGTCTCCGCACGAGTCCAGGTCGGACTTGTGCTGTCTCCCGTCGCGTTGCTCGCTGAGTCCAGGTCAGTTTTGGCGCCTGTGTCGCCGTCTTCCATCGCTCTGGCCGGACGAGTCCAGATCGGACTTGTGTCCTGTTGCGCCTCTTCTTCTTGCTGTTGTAAGAGCATGCATGTTGCTGGATTTGGTCTTTTCTGCTGACCAGCTGCAAGAAACTACTGCAAATCAGCTGTGAGTATTTGTTATGCTATTTGAATCACCCTGCTCTGCCCGTGCATCCTTGTTCTGCCCGTTTGCTCAGCTTGGTAGCTGTTTTAGCTACTATATCTGCTCTGTAGCTGCTGCAAGAAGTACTTGTTTGCTCAATGGCCAAGGAGGGGTCTATTTTCTCTAGTGACATCAAGCTTGATGGCTCAAATTACAGAGAGTGGGCATTCTCGGTCAGAACTATTGTGAGAGCTGCTGGTTATGATGAGCATTTGACTGACGATCTTGCAAAGGAGGATGAGGCCACGAGGAAGGCTTGGCGAAAAATAGATGCTAAGGTCATGGGTGCCTTAATTCTTAATGTTACTCCTTCACTGTGGATGAGTTTGAGAATCATTCAACTGCAAAAGAAATATGGAAGTATTTGGAGCAGCGGTATCTTCAGCCGAGTGGGGCACTTCGTTATTCTTTGCTGCAGAAATTTGCAAAACCTTCAGCAACAAGAGATGTCCATAGAGGAGTACCATGCATCTTTCACTCGCATCAGCAGTCAGCTTATGTCTATGATTCCAAAGAGTCGTTCTGGGTGTGAGGCTTGTGTGGCCAAGGAGAAATATGAAGCTGAGTCTTTCATGTTTCAGTTTGTGATGAGGCTCAGGCAGGAATTTGAGAACAACCGCACTCAACTACTTGGCCGTACTACTGCACCACCTTCTTTGGATGAAGCACTTTCTAGTTTGATTGCTGAGGAGACACGTCTTCGCTCCCTTGCCTCATCCGCTACTCCAATGACTCATAGCAGCGTTCTTTCTGCCCCTCGTGGTCCTTTCAGAGGTTCTTCTTCAGGAAAATTCTGCTCTCACAGAAAGAAGTCTTGGCACACAATTGATAGTTGTTTCGTCCTACACCTAGAGTTGTTGGCTGAGTATCAAAGGAAGTTCCATGTTCAACAATAGCAGCGTCACCCATCTACTAGGAAGTCTTCTGCTATTGTGACCGGTGAATCACAACAGCCAGCAATGAGTGCCTCTATGTCTGATGCTTCTCAGTATGCCTCTCATCTCACTCAGTCTTGGGTGCTTGATTCAGGAGCCTCTTTTCATGTCACCTCTGACCGTTCACAACTCGTCTCATGTCAGCCAATAAAGGATGGTGCCGCTGTTCATACAGCTGATGGTACACCTTGTTCTGTCACTCATCAGGGTTCTCTTTGCACATCTGAATTTTCAGTTCCCAACATTTCTTTTGTTCCAGAATTGTCCATGAATTCATGTCAGTTGGTCAAATTGCTGACATGAACTACTTTGTTGGTTTTGACAAAACCTCATGTTATGTGCAGGATCTTCAGAGCAAGAGGATCATTGGAACTGGCCGTCGCCATAGAGGCTCCACGTCCCTCTATGAACTTGACACTCTACACCTTCCTTCAGCTTCTGCATCATCTGCTTCATCTGCCTCCTCATCGAGACCTACTTCATCGTTTTCTTTTGCCCAGTGGCATCATCGTTTAGGTCATCTATGTGGTTCTCGTCTATCTAGTCTTATTGGACAAGGTGTTTTGGGTCGTGTTCATGTGGATACTGGTTTCCATTGTAAGGGTTGTAAGCTAGGGAAACAGATACAACTTCCATATCCTTCCAGCACCACTTGTTCTAGTCATCCTTTCGATTTAGTACACTCTGATGTATGGGGTCCCTCCCCCTTTGTCTCAAAGGGTGGTCACAAACATTATGTCATATTTGTTGATGACCACTCTCGCTACACTTGGATTTATTTTATGAAACACCGTTCAGAGTTGAATTCTATATATCAAGCCTTTGCTCGAATGGTTCATACTCAATTTTCCAGTGCTATTCGTGTTTTTCGTTCTGACTCGGGGGGAGAGTATCTTTCTGCAGCTTTTCGTGATTTTCTTTCTTCAGAAGGTACTCTTCCTCAGCTTTCTTGTCCCGGTGCTCATGCTCAAAATGGAGTTGTTGAGCGTAAACATCGCCATATTATTGAGACAGCTCGTACTCTTATGATTTTCTCCTTTGTACCTACTCATTTCTGGGGTGAAGCTATTTCCACAGCTGTGTACCTCATAAATATACAACCTTCTTCTCGCCTTCATGGCAAGTGTTCTGGTGAGGTTTTGTTTGGTATTCCTCCCACATATGATCATCTTCGTATTTTTGGTTGTACATGCTATGTTCTACTAGCACCTCGTGAGCGTACCAAATTGACTGCTCAGTTTGTTCAATGTGTTTTTTTTGGATATAGCCTTGAGCATAAAGGTTATCGTTGCTATGATCCTTCTGCTCGCCGCATTCGCTTTTCTCGTGATGTCACTTTCAATGAAAATCAACCATATTTTTACTCTGACTCCACTAAGTCATCCTCTTCCACATCTTTAGAGTCCACATCTTTTCTTTCTCTTCCACCTATCTTCTCTTCAGATGAGTCAGTCTCTGATCAAACACCATCTTCCTCACCACCAGATCCACCAGATTCATCTTCCTCACCAGCTCCACGGTCTGCTCCTTCCTCACCACCATCTCCAACAGCTCTACCATCTTTTCCTTTATATTATAGTCGTCGTCCTAGAGTTTCATCTAATGACCAACCGTCTATTCCTTTGTCCTCTGTTCCTCCGGCCAGTACTACTGATCCTTGTGCTCATGAATCCTCTCAACAAACAGGTATACTCTCCGTGATCGCTCTTCCCTTGAGCTTCCAAGCATATATAGAAATAATTTTTGTGTAGGGGCATCTTGTGAGCCTAGTACGTATGAGGAGGCAGCCGTGTTGCCAGAGTGGCAGTTGGCTATGTCTGAGGAGCTTGCAGCCCTAGAGAGTACCGATATATGGGATGTTGTACCATTACCTCCTCGGTCTGTTCCCATCACCTGCAAATGGGTGTTCAAGGTAAAAATCAAGTCAGATGATTATGTTGAGCGCTATAAGGCTCGTCTCGTTGCCAGAGGTTTTCAGCAGGCTCATGGGAGAGACTATGATGAGACGTTTGCTCCAGTTGCTCATATGACATCGGTTCACACTTTGATTGCTGTGGCTGCAGCCCGGTCATGGAAAATATCGCAATTAGATATGAAAAATGCATTTCTTCATGGCGATTTACACGAGGAAGTCTATATGCAGCCACCTCTAGGTGTTGAGGCCCCTTCTGGTCATGTATGCCGCCTTCGAAAGGCTCTTTATGGGCTTAAGCAAGCCCCTCGTCCTTGGTTTGAATGTTTTCGTTCTGTGGTTCAAGCTGCTGGTTTCACTTCTAGTGAGCACGATCCGGCTCTATTCGTTCATTCCTCTGCATATGGTCGTACTTTGCTTCTGCTCTATGTGGATGATATGTTGATCACGGGAGATGATCAGAAGTACATTGCCTTTGCTAAGAAAAAGTTGGCTGAGCAATTCAAGATGTCAGATTTGGGGTCTCTCAGCTAATTTTTGGGAATTGAGGTTGATCATACCGATGATGGTTATTATCTCTCTCAGCATCAGTATACTCAGGGTTTGATCAGCCGCTCGGGTCTCACTGATGCACGTACTGCTGCTACATCCATGGAATTGCAACTACAGCTGCGCTCAAGTGATGGTATTCCTCTCGAGGACCCCTCTCGTTATCGTCACCTTGTGGGAAGTCTGGTATATCTCACTGTGACAAGACCTGACATTGCTCATGCCGTTCACATCCTTAGTTAGTTTGTTAGTGCTCCTACGTCAGTTCATTATGGTCACTTGCTCCGTGTTCTTCGCTACTTGCGGGGTACAATATCTCGACGGTTGTTCTATGCTCACAATAATCAGCTTCAACTTCATGCTTATTCTGACTCCACTTGGGAAAGTGATCCTGCTGATCGTTGTTCAGTTACAGGCTACTGTGTTTTTCTTGGTACTTCTCTCATTGCATGGAAGTCTAAGAAATAGATGGCAGTGTCACGTTCTAGTGCTGAGGCCGAGCTTCGAGCACTTGCTACTACTACATCAGAGATTGTCTGGCTTCGTTGGTTATTGGCTGATCTTGGTGTCTCTTGTGATGCTCCCACATCCATTCTTTATGACAACACTGCGGCTATTCAGATAGCAAATGATCCAGTCAAGCATGAATTAACCAAGCATATTGGTGTGGATGATTTCTTCACACGGTCTCATTGCCAGCAATCAACCATTCATCTTGAATATGTTCCATCAGAGCTTCAACTTGCTGATTTCTTCACAAAAGCTCAAACTAGAGAACAACATAAGCTTCGTATCCTCAAACTCAATGTATCAGATCCACCTTGAGTTTGAAGGGGGTGTTAGAATATGTACATTAGTTGTATATGTGTAGGTTAGGCCCATTCTAGAGGGTAAGCCCATGTGGCCCATGTATTCTAGATATATGTCTCTGAATCAAGTAATAGAAAGTGTGTTGGATATTTTGACAATTTAGTGTAATTGAACATGCATGAATGAGACTCTATTTATTCAAGATATGTATTCCAACAACTTTGTGTTTTTGTTGCTCTGTAGGTTAAGTTGAATTCTAGTGATAGTAGGTTTTTGCCCTGCAGAAGATGTTTCCTACTAGTGCCCCAACTCACTCTCTCTTTCCCTTCTTCTTTGTAGTGGACTTTGTATTTCCATTGAGCAATTAATGGAAAGGGGATTAGCCCGGTTGAAAAAAAATGTATTTCAACAACTTTAGCAGCTAGGTTCTTTCACTATAGAAACATCTGCATGACTGGTTTTGCTCATATTTTTACACTAACAGTAGACCACAGAGGGAGGAGCCAGGGCATCTTAATTAAGATTGGGTGACTGACTTACTCCACCTACTGGATTTGAACTCTGGCCGGCCAAGAGACACCACAGTTCTCTAGCCACCGACATATGAACCCATCCACATTTTTTTACACTAGCACTACATCGATGGCAACTATCTACATTCTACAGCGAAAAACTCCCTAGAAGCACCTGGAGGGATAAAATATCACCCTACAGAGGCTAAGGGCATCTCCAGCGGCATATGATCCATATGGTTATGCTGTTCCTCCGGCGGCGTGCACATTCAGATTGATGCATCCGACGCACCAAATTTGCGAGTCGGCGCAGGCAGTGAGTGCCCGGGTGGTGGGGCGATGGTCCCCATTTGCAAGTGACACATTAAAGCACATAACAGTTCCATTACATTGATAACCTACTACTACTACATCAAGACCTACGGCACAACACCAACACTTGAAGTGAAGGGCCTCCATAGTGATGCCTCCAACGAGGGGAGCGACGACCGAGAGCGCCGCCATCACATGTATCGCCCGAGGCCGGTGCATGGTTTTCACCCGGAGCACACCAAACCGAAGTCATGTCCGCCTATCCGCCGAGTCGAGGTAGCCTAACAGCTCGTCATCGCCAACAACCAAAGCGCTCCACTGGTCCCTCTGGCCGACGGAACATCCGAGGCGAGGACCCAGGAGGCAAACGACACAAGAAGCGCCGTCATCACCTAATTATGCGAGGGGTCTGGGGTCTCCCTGGAGAAACCGAGCGGAGGCACGAGAGCACCACCACGACGACGCCTCCAAGAAGGATACGACGCCAAAAGGCATTGCCGCCGTTGGTTCTGGTCGGAGCCAGAACAAGATATTCGCCAGGAAAAGAGTCGCAAACCTCACAGTCGCCCCTCGAGGGCTGGCCAGGCACCATCATCCCGCACGCAGAACAACAGCCCTCCGCGCCCGACGAACTAAGGCCACGAACGGAACTAGGGGCCAGGGACTAGGTCCGCTCCCACAAAGCCACCTCCTAGCTTGAATACAAGAAGAGAACCACCACCCGAGGATGCCGCCTCGGCATCTAAGTGCCACGTCAAGCTGACAGGAACCCTCCAAGCTTCGCCGTTGATCGCCACGAAAAGAGCATGACGTCCTTCGTCGAAGCCATTGGATTGGGCAGCTAGACCCGGCATCCTGCACACCGCCGCACCTAGGCTCCCCATCGCTACGACGAAAGACGACGTATAGATCAACACCGCTTCTCGTGAGGTAGCTGTCGAAACAACCAGAGCGAACCCGGGCAGCGGCCACCGCGGACAAGACCGAATACCACAACCACCACCATCCTCCACCTCTCGCACCGACATAAGAGCCACCACACCTAAGCAGGCCGCAATAGCCGGCCAAAGGAGCCACGCCCCACCATGTCGTAGAAGCTGCAGACCAGCAGCGGGGGCGCACCACGTTCGCATGCACGATGACCGCCATAGATCTGGGCATGGGCCCCATCTCAACAGCCGCGCCGCCCACTGGCCGACCGCCTCCCGTGCATAAGGAAGGCGCTGTCGCAGCCCTAGTGCACCGCTGCAGCCAGACGGAGCAGCGCCGGCCGCACAGCCAAGGCCGGGCGATTTCTTGCGAGTCGCTTCGCCTAGCGTGGCATGCGGATTGTATTCTCGGCATGAAAATTGAGAGAGACATGAAAGCCAACAAGTTGTACCGGTCTCAAGAGAAATATATTGAGAAGGTACTTCACAAGTTCAAGATGGACAAGGCAAAGGAAGTGAGTTTTCCACTCGCAACTCATTTCAAGTTGAGTAAAAAGAAATGTCCCTCCACTGAAGAGATGGAAATGTAGAAAGTTCCTTATGCTTCAACTGTTGGGAGTTTGATGTATGTTATGGTTTGCACACAGCCTAACATTGCGCAAGAGGTTAGTACTGTGAGCAGATTTATGTCCAATCCAGGAAGACCACATTGGGAAGACGTGAAGTGGATTTTGAGGTATCTCCTGGGCAGCACTAATATGAACCTTTGCTTTGGTGGTAGTGAACCCAAGCTGATTGCATATTCAGATTCAGATTTGGCTGGAGATGTTGATGGAAGGAAGTCTACTTCAGGTTATTTGATTATCCATTCAGGGGGAGCAGTGGCATGGCAAAGTAGGTTGCAAAAGTGTGTGGCACTGAACACAACTAAGCCGAGTTCATCGCAGTAACTGAGGCGGGCAAGGAGCTATTGTTGCTGAAACGATTGGCTTGTGAGCTTTGTTTTGAGCAAGACAAGTATGTGCTGTTTTGTGACAACCAAAGTGCCATTCACCTAAGTAAGAATGCAAGTTTTCATTTGAGGTCGAAGCATATTGATGTACGCTATCATTGGATTCGAGATGTGCTGAATTCCAAGAAAATGCAAATTGAGAAGGTGCACATAGATGACAATAGGGATGATATGTTGACCAATGTGGTGGCAAAAGGAAAGCTCGAGGTATGCCATCGGCTCGCTGGCATGACTGTCGGTTAGCAGTAAGATCCTCCATGATGTCGGGAGGGGGGGTTTGTTGGGCCATGTCCCTCCACATGGAGGTGTGTTGGTAGCCCAACATCAGCCCGTGAAAGTCCAACACGTTTCAACCATTGATCGACGTTCGTATCCAATGACCGAGGTGCTCCTTGGGAGAGGAGTAGAAAAGAAAACCCTAGCCACCCTTGGTGGCTGGGTGAGTGTCTCAATCGGAGAGTGAACAAGTGAGAGAAGCAGTAGCAGCAGTAGCAGCAGGTAGTAGCAGTAGTAGTAGTAGTAGTAGTTACTGTTGTTGTAGTTATTGTTGTTGTCGTCGTCGGTTGGCAACATGTTGAGTGTGCTGTATATTTCTAGATGTTTTAGAGAAGACTACATACCCAAGTTGATTATAGTGAAGCTCGCGTGGACCGGTTAGTCCACACCCGTGGTTTTTTTTGCCTCCTCATCTTGAGGAGATTTTTTCACGTAAATCCATGTGTCGTGCATATAGTTGTTGTTTTACTTTTGCTACATATTTGTTGATTGAAGCTATCCTCGAGGTTCACCGCAAGTAGCGGGGGTTGTGTATCCTTCTCCAACAGTTAGATGTTGATGGAGGTTAAGAATGTGCCTGCCATTGATGAAAACTTCAGGCAACTAGTGGTCAAACGGGTCCAATATAATTTTGATTTCTTCTATATATATCATGTGGAAACATATGCACAATCCAGATATGAATCTAGCTAGTTCTATATAGCACTGAGCTGCCTTATGTTGATGGGGAAGATTAATGGCGCCGAGCCATCAAAGGCGGTGTCGGTGAGCTTCTGCGCGGTGGCCTCGGTGGGGTGGTAGAAGTCCCAGAAGACATGGTCGGAGCGGTTGGCGCAGTAGGCGCTGAGTGGGGTGCAGGCGATCTTGGCGTGCATGTCCCCTAGACCGCAGCACGCCGCCTTGGCCTCAACGAAACCGTACGCCGCGGGCTGGTCGATGTACCGGAGCAGCGCGGCGGAGGAGTCGAAGAGCGCGTAGTGCAGGTCGGGGTGCTGCGCGCTCATGCCGCTCAGCACGGTCTCGGCCGCCTTGTTGTACTGCACGGCCATGCCGTTGGCCAGGGCGTTGCAGTCCTTGGTGGAGCTCAGCTCCCGCAGCGACGGGGTGCAGCCCACCGGCCCGGTGCCGAGGAACAGCACCTTGCGCGCCCCGAGGTTGTAGAGGCTCTGCAGCTGGCCGGTGAGGGACTGGATCAGCGTGTCGACGAACTGCTGCGAGGGGTCGTCCCCGAGCTGTGCGGCGGTGTTGGCCTTGGCGTAGTGGATGATGTCGTTGCTGCCGATGGTGATGGCGAAGAGGGACTTGGCCAGGTGGTTATCGGCCTGCGTCTGGCCGAGGTTCCGCGCCAGGGACGCGTACACGCCAGAGTAGTACTCGATCTGCTTGTCGAAGGTGATGCACAGGTCCTGTGGTTCAATCATTTCACCGATGAGTCTATGGCGATGCTGCAGAAGGTCCTGTGGTTCGCACTACCATGGATAAGAAGAGAGCACCCGTACGTACCTTGTTCGTGGCGTTGGAGACTCCTGCGCCGCCGGAAGCGAAGCTGACGCCGTTAGCGTAGTTGGCATTGCTGCTCGAGGACAATGCGAGGTACGGTGGCGAGGTCGCCAGCCCGAGCTTCTCGGCTGCATCCATCCATGTATACATGTCAGTTTTATAGTTTCACAAATACAAAATCTTTGGTCAAGATATCAGTTGAACACTATAGATAGAGTTGAAAGACCTCTACAGATAGAGTTGAACACTTTCAGTCAAGATATATATCAGTGTATTATATCATAGTCCATCTACTTCCATAATAGAAAAGGCACAGTCAGGCCAGGAAAGAAATGACCAATACGTTGGGTTCGAGCTAATAAGTCAGGAAAGAAAAAAAATGAACAATACGCACCGATGAAGTCGGCGGAGTTTTTGCCGTTGCTGAAGCGGCCGGTGGCCTTGCCCCCCGGGTAGTCCATGCCGTTGTGCGAGAAGTCCGCCTTGAGCACCGTCACCAGGTAGTCGTTGTTCCCGACGTCCGCGAGCGAGTCGCCGAACACGTACACCGCTGGTACCGCAGACGCCGCCACGGCCAAGCACGGCGACGAGGCAGCCATGAAAGCCACGATTGCTACTAGGGAGCAGGAAGCGACGATGATATTGGCACCCATTGCTGCTACCTCGATCTCGGCCTGTGTTTCGCACGTACTGGTCGACCTTAACTCAGAGTTCACACTCGTTGCTCTTAGTAGTTCAAGCTGAATTGATTCTGGAGGGTTTGGTTGATGGCAACTTATAGGCCGCGCGCGCTGGATTGGAAGCGTGCAATTATGATACACACAGTATACTAGTAGTATTAATTAAGCATCAGGTGTGTACTGAAAGGAGCGTGGCAGATGAGTACGTACGCTGGTGTAGCGTGTGTATGCTCTGACCGGCCGTGTGCAGGAGACGCCATGGCAATGGCATACAAAAATGACAGTTGAGCGTGTGGGACGGGTTTCTGTCCGAAACGCAAAAAATAGCCACTTTCACCATACAAAAAATATATGTTACCTGCAACACATGTTTTGACCCTTCTCTCTGAAATAGACATTCATAGACTTACACCGTCTCCGGTCTCTACATGACTACACCGAAATATTATACTATAGCTTAAGGGTGACCAGTTGTAAGCGTTTTGAGCATACGCACGCGTCCTGCCGGCCTTCTGCCTATGCCCCTGTGGGCCTATGTCCACCGAAATATGTATATAACCCAAAATGTGATAGGCCACACATAAAATACAATGGATAGTGCTAGGCGTCCCTATCATCCTTGTTTTCCGTGTTGACACGTGTACATTTGCTGCAAAACATCCCGTGTTTGCTGCATATGTTCCCGCTTTTACTTTCAAAGCAAAAAAAGGTTCGTTTTAGAAATAGAACGTCTCACCAGAGACCTCGCCGGAGACCATGCAGCAAAAAAAAATATGCTAATGCAGCAAAACAAACTTCACCGGAGACATCGTCGGAAACAACTCGTTGATGACCCTCGCCGGAGACCATGCAGCCAAACAACTTTTTTTGCTGCATGGTCTCCAGCGAGACGTTCTATTTCTGAAACGAATCGTTTTTTTTTTTGGCTTCGGAAGCAAAAGCGGGGACATATGTAGCAAAAGCGGGCCGTTTTACAGCAAAAACGAAATTTAGGACATTTTAGGGACATGTGTCACGCGCACAGGGGAAGGAGGACGATGGGAACCCTCATCGTCCGGAGGATCCAGATCATTTCCCAAATACAATCCAGCTTAATCGATAAAGTTGATAAGCCATACAAATACATTATCAACACGGGCTAAGAAGTCTACGTGACACCCACGATCCAAACCGGGACATAAATTTCATAGTAAGCCATCCGCGTCAGGTTCCTTTGCTCGTATATATTGTTTATGTTGGATGATAGCTCACGTATGACCACATCAACTGATACGAATAACCCATGTGAAAACAATATAACTTTCTGGTCAAAAACCAAATCATTGTGACAAAAAGTCATATAGACCAAAATATGTTATAGTTCTCACAAAAATTAAAGAACGAAGACACTTGTATCTATCTCCATGCTTGGCTCTCTTCTCCAGTAGGGATAGGTACCACGTGAGACCAAGGAATGATTTTCAACTTAGTTTTTCTATAAAAGGAATATATCAATATCGCGAAAATATCAATTATACTCGGCCTCTGTACTAACAATATGTCCAGAGACACTCATAGATACACACAACCAAGACAAAAATAAATAAGAGAGAACAAACAAAGACCCCCTCATGGTGATGAACCACTAGCAACATTAGCACTCTAACCATCACCGAAGACAAGACAACACCCGTACTATAAATGAGATTCTTCTAAAGCAACATCTCCAAAAGAAAACAATATACAAACATTGTCGTCACCCGATCGAAGATCTTGAGCTCTCACCTTGGAGAGTTTCTAAAACAATGACTTCAACAAGATCATTGACAAGTACAAAAAATAAAGGCTAGGCATTGGGTTTTCACCCTCTAAATCATGGCTCGGTACTCGAGGAGCACTCTCTAAACAATATAACTTTCTGGTCAAAAACCAAATCATTGTGACAAAGTCATATAGACCAAAATATGTATATTTCTCACAAAAATTAAAGAACAAAGATACTTGTATCTATCTCTGTGCTTGGCTCTCTTCTCCAGTAGGGATAGGTACCACGTGAGATCAAGGAATGATTTCCAACTTAGATTTTTGGGATTTTTATTTTCATGTCCTTGATTTGTTAGTTGTACTTAGTTTTTCTCAGCCACTTAATTTTTCCTCACTTTTCCCCTCTCTTTATTATGAAACCCTCGCAGGCGCTCGTAGACGGTCGGACGGAGGGATGCCGTCAGGTCAAAGGTTTGACCGTTACATGCTGACTGGTGGGACCGCGTTGGGACGGGTCGTGCGTTGAGCGTTACGTGGCCTCGACCGTTATATGCTGACGGGTGGGGCCGTGTTGGGAAGGATCCTGCATACGTGGTGAAGGGTGGGGTCGCGTTAGGACGGTTCTTGCATACGTGGTGACAGGTGGGGTTGCATGGAGACATGTCGGATCGGCCATTCTCGCTCACCCAAAGCATTCGCTTCTCCCGACCTGAAACAACTCCCACACATTTGTCTATCTGTTTGTCTCCCATACATCTGTCTGTCGGCCAACGGCGTCCAGCGGTCGACCCATCTATCTGTCTCCCCTGCTGTCATTGCTTGACATCATCGGCGATGGGACGTTAATGGCGACACGACGTCGGCTATCAGCGCCAGCGGCTTCCCGCGTGGCTAGCGTTTCTCACCATCGAAGCTTTTGGTTTCCCGCACGCGTCTCGTCTCTCGTGGCCAGAAAACTTCCCGCGCCTCCCTGACCGTTTCTGGCCTTCACCGCTGACGAGGTTCGATCTCGTCAATGCCCATTGTTATGGACTTGGGTTTTGGAGAAGATGGGGATGCTGGAGATCGCGGAACGGTTAGCAAACAAGCAACACGGGGACACGAGGTTTACACAGGTTCAGGCCCCCGGAGGGAAAACCCTACTCCTGCTTGTCTGCTCTTGATTACGGCGGAACCGAAAGTTACAGGGGTGCGCAGATGCAATCTGGCGTGGAGGTGTGTATGCGGTGAGTATTGTCCTTCTCGTTGGACCCTCCTAGCTTTTATATATGGGGAGGCTAGGTCTCGGGTGCCAATACGATTTGGTTACAAGTTGTATTCAAACTCTAGTCTTAAGCTTTCCTTGTCTTATGCGCTTGGGAGTCCGTGTCCATATGGGTTTCATAGCAGCCGAAACGTCATAGGCGTCATGGTCCCTGGCAGGTCGTCGAGTGGGCCTTCCGTTAGGCTGGACCAGGTAGGCTAACATCGGGTACCCGTAGGGCATATCCATGTCAGTATCCCCCGAGTGTCTATCCGAAACGTAGATTCGGGTGGAGACTTATTTGTCTTGAACCTTCCATTTGGATGTCGGAGTCGAACGTTGTGTCGAGTGTGAAGCACTTCACCCGAAAGTTCACCGGGTCAGCTGAATTTGTTCGGTTGTTGTAAAGGAGTCGACATCGTGAACACAGTTAACACAATGTACTATAGGGTGTGCGACCAGCGCTCCCTATGGGAGTAGACCCCGAGTGTCTGTTCGAGTCGCAGACTCGAGCAGAAACTTATTGTCGTCAGTTGCATGATATGGCGATCCGGAAGTTCTTCGGATGACCTTGAAGATGCCTGAATGTCTTCATTTTTTTGAATGCGCGATCAGCGCTCCCTATGGGAGTAGCCCCGAGTCCTCGGTCGAATCATTGATTCGAGTGAGGAATCAAAGCGTGCCACTCGAAGATATTCTGTGTGCGCGACCAGCGCTCCAGTTTGGAGTAGCCCCCCGAGTGTCTGGCGGAGTCGTGGACTCGGGCAGAGACTCGAGTTTTGTGAAGTTATAGTCGACAATCTCGTGGGCGTACCGCTGACCCGAAAGTACATCGGGTGTGCGACCAGCGCTCCTGATAGGAGTAGCCCCCGAGTGTCTAGTCGAGTCGCATACTCGAGTGGACACTCATGCGATGAGAAACCACTAACCCGGAAGTGCATCGAGTCAGCGTCTCATGCATAAGGAGCCAAGAGTCCAAGTAGCGGAGTCGCACAACGTTTAGCCAAAAGGACTCGATGTTTCGGATGAAGTCAGCGTCGTTGCTTCTGTTGGGTGTGCGACCAGCGTCACGTCTTTGCAGCATCAAGCGATGCGACCATCCGAGGAGGGATT
This sequence comes from Avena sativa, assembly GCA_916181665.1. Classification (NCBI taxonomy): domain Eukaryota; kingdom Viridiplantae; phylum Streptophyta; class Magnoliopsida; order Poales; family Poaceae; genus Avena; species Avena sativa. The sequence goes on from OV702296.1 coordinate 18,264,588, forward strand.
CGACTCGGGCCTTGAGTTTATGGCGTAGCCAGTTGTTTCGTCGACTCCTGTTGGAGGACTCGATAGAATATCTAGGCGCAGTCGACGTCCTTGTAAGCTGCATAAAACATAAAGAATTGTGAAGTACTTGTATCTTGTAAAGAATATTTGCCTTTCGGTTTGTATAGTAAGATTCTGGTGCCGATCGAGTCGACACTTTTGCACCGTATGCTAGGCCTTTTCGTTAGCCTGATTACCCTTAGTCTCAGTACCTTGCCAAGGCACTCGGAGTTCAAGGATTCGACGGTCAGGCAGAATTAGCTACTCGGGCTGTCGCGTTAGAGGTGCTCGAGTGCGTGGAGCCGATGTCACATTAGGTTACTCGAAGAGGGCGCATCCCCCAAGTGTATCGAGTGCGATTAAAGTAAGAAATAAGCTCTAAGTAGAGGGAAACTTAGCTTTATTGGTAGTTGCCGTGGACGAAGTTGATGCGACCGCGGACGTAGTCGACGCGGTAGCGGGTCACGCGGCGGACGTAGTCGACACAGTGGACCGCACTCGTAGCAGCGACGGATTCCTGGGGTCGATGGCGGAAGCGAGCTCCGCATTCGAAGATTGTCGCAATCGAAGATCACGCTGGTTCGTCTCATCCGAAGAATGCAGCGGGTCACCACATTCGAAGAATGCAGCGGGTCACTGCAGCCGAAGGCCACACAGTTCGCCGAAGCCGAAGATCGCAGCGGGTTGCTGGAGCCGAAGGACGTGGCTAGTCACCAAAGCGGAGGGAGCCCCCGAGCCCCTGAGTCGTGGTCGCTGAAGCCGATGCGGCCAGTTGCCGCAATCGAAGATCACTTCGGGTCACCCCATCCGAAAGATGCAGCGGCTCACCGCAGCTGAAGGCTGCAGCGGGTCGCTGATGCCGATGGAGCCTCCGAGTGTAGATTCGATGTGGTCGATGTAGTCGAGATGGCGTTCGAGACCCGAAGCAGCGAACCGGAGTCAACGCGGCAGCGGGTCGAAGCCGATGGCGACAGCAGTGCAAGTCGCCGAAGTTTTAAGGATCCCCCGAGCGTAGTCAACGCGGCGGACGTGAAGTCGACATGGCTGGTGTGTAGTTGATGTCGACGAAATCATGCGGCGAAGTCGCCGGAATTTTTGTCGGTTGAACTAGACGCGTCGGACAGAATTTCGGTGGCAGAGCTAGTCAATCGTAGTGGAGTTGGAGATTTAATTTGGCAGCAAAATCGACACAACCAGATCTTCACGCGATGTATATTTTCCGTTTTATTGTATACTTTAAATAGGCTAATTGATCTGGTGCACAGTACGTAGTATGTACTTTTGCAGATTGATTCACCCGAGCTTTGTATGAAACAAATAGGCTACTGCTCCATGAGGACGCGTAGTGAGAAATCCCATCGTGCTCCTTTTGACTTATTTTTTTTGTTAGCTGTCTCTTTAGGAATTGATCCGGCCGAGGCTTGATATCCGCTTCACGTAAGAGACAAGGGGACATGCTCCATGAGGCCATAGTGGTTTTCTAGAAATTGATAAAACTAGCTTTTTCTTCACATTCCCTTGTGGCACGCGCTTCAATGGATCAATCTTGATGAAAACTGCGGTGACATAGCTCACATAGATCCGTGTGAAAACTGCTGTAGCTCTCAATCTCTGTAGATCCGATCAGCTGCATACTAAGACGGTGGAGATGAATTCGACTGCACTGCAGCGAAGACGTTGATGAAGATATCAGTATTTGTGGGTACGATGGCATAGAGTGCCTCGGCGTACGTGCATATATATAACGATCATACCGATCGAAAATACAAGAGGAGTCCGTACGTGACAGTAGTCCGGGCCGGTAACAGACCAATGGTACACACGGTTGGTACAATATACTATCCTAATATATATGTCTAACAGCCCCCCTCCCCCCTTAATCTAAACCTTCACAAAGGTTGAGATTACGTCTAAACTCAGCTAATAATTTTACAGGTAATATTTTGGTAAAACCATCTGCAACTTGATCTTTGTTGGAGATAAACTTGATATCTAGTTGTTTGTTGGCAAATCTCTCACGGACAAGGTGATAGTCAATTTCAATATGCTTTGTCCGGGCATGAAAGACAGGATTTGTAGACAGATAAGTGGCTTCAAGATTATCACACCATAAGCATGGTTTTGCACTAAGAGAAACCCCAAGTTCTTGAAGTAATGCTTGAGTCCAAATCAATTCAGTCGTAGCATTGGCAATTGCCTTGTATTCAGCCTCAGTACTAGAACGTGACACTGTAGCTTGTTTTCGAGCACTCCAAGATATTAAGTTTGGACCAAAAAAGATAGCAAATCCGTCTGTCGAACGCCGATCATCAAGACAACCCGCCCAGTCAGCATCTGAAAAGGCACTAAGGAGAGTAGACGATGACTTCTGAATCATTAGACCAGTGTGAAGAGTACCCTTGACATAACGTAGTATCCGTTTAGCTGCTGTCCAATGTGTCGTAGTAGGAGCATGAAGATACTGACAAACCTTGTTGACTGAAAAAGCCAAATCGGGTCGAGTCAATGTCAAATACTGAAGAGCACCAACAATACTCCAATAATTAGTGCTATCCTCAAGTCCAAGAGGAGATCCATCAGTCAATGATAATTTATCTGTAGTGGACAACGGTGTAGGTGTAGGAGCACATGAAGTCATATTGACTCGAGACAATAAATCAGTGGCATACTTTGTTTGTGTGAGAACAAGACCTTTTGCATTGCGTTTTACTTCAATGCCCAAAAAATAATGTAAGTCTCCCATATCCTTGATAGCAAAGTTCTCACCCAGTTGACGAAGTAAACCAGAAATAGCTTCATTGGAAGAGCCGGTAACAATAATGTCATCAACATATATGAGAACAAATATGGTGATACCTGACTTGTGATAGAGGAATAAAGACGTGTCAGCCAGAGAAGATGTGAATCCAAGCTCAGTCAATTTAGAACTAAGGCAAGAGTACCAGGCTCGAGGGGCTTGTTTCAATCCATAGAGAGCTTTGTCAAGTTTACAAATATAGTGCGGAAGACGTGTATCTTCAAAACCGGGAGGTTGTTTCATATATACTTCCTCTTCCAGAACACCATGTAAGAACGCGTTCTTGACGTCTAGTTGCCGAAGACTCCATCTCCTGGACACAGAGATGGCTAAAACAATCCTGATGGTCGCTGCTTTGACAACGGGACTAAATGTATCCTCATAGTCAAGACCATACCGTTGTTTAAACCCCTTGGCTACAAGTCTTGCTTTGTATCTGTCAATACTTCCATCATCACGTCTCTTGATGCGATATACCCATTTGCAGTCAATCAAATTTTTATTAGAGTTGGGAGGAACAAGATGCCAGGTTTTATTTTGCATGAGTGCACCATATTCTTCATGCATTGCATGCATCGAATTATCATCACCAAGAGCCTCACGAATATTACTTGGTTCTCCTGTAGAAGTAAACATACCATACTTGATAGTGCCATCGGTGTAAATTTTTGGATTACGTATCTTTTTGAAGCCTTGTACGTGGTTCATTTACAGGAGGTGGCATAGGAACACTGTCCGTGGAAGATCCACTGATTGTAGACGCACCACTAGCTGCAGACACGGAAGATCCTCCTGGGTTGGCGGGAGGCGTCCTAGTCACAGAAGATCCTAGGGAGAGGGGACTGCTCCGGTCGCTGTCATCGGTACATGTGATTCCATCGCTTGACGCGTCGTGCGCGAAGGCACAGAAGACGACGAGGGGGCGGACCGATTTTCTGGACTGTCAGCCGATATGCATGGCACATGTTGATCAAAACCGGTAGTTTGGCCCAAGGAATCTGCACTTGCGGAATCCAAATCCGGTGCAGGTGCATGTTGCATATAATTTTCAGGAAAAATAATTTGGGAGTCCGTGCGGATGATTGGAAAATCATTGTTGGATGTTTCTTCACTCGTATTCAAGATTTCATGTCCAGTTTGATCTGTTTGTACGCTAGCTGGAGCATGTACGCCTTCTGAAACCTGTGGAGGGTTAGTGGTAGGAACAATAGGCATATTGGCATGATTATGCACATCCTCGGAAATTAAATCTGGTGGTAATAATAGAATTTCCTCACGAAGACGATGACCAGCATTTGGATGCAAGGATTCAAAAGGAAAAATATTCTCATCGAACACAACATCACAAGAGATGTAAACACGTCCAGTGGACAGATCAAGACATTTAACACCTTTATGAAGAGGGCTATATCCCAAAAATACACATCGTTTAGAACGAAAAGCGAGCTTTCTTTCATTATAAGGACGAAGATTAGGCCAACATGCACACCCAAAAATGCGAAGAGAATCATAATTGGGCTTGATGTGAAGAAGTTTTTCTACGGGACTCTCAAGATTTAATACCTTAGTAGGAAGCAAATTAATTAGAAAAGTGGTCGTGAGAAAGGCATCGTCCCAATATTTGAGAGGCATAGAAGCGTTGGCAAGCAAAGCAAGACCAACTTCAACAATGTGACGATGTTTTCGCTCAGCCGAACCATTTTGTTGGTGAGCGTGAGGACAAGAGACATGATGTGTGATTCCCTCTTTTTGAAAGAAAGCATGAAGTTTCTCATATTCACCACCCCAATCTGTTTGCATAGTGATAATTTTTCGACCAAATTTACGTTCAACAAGTTTTTGGAAATTAAGGAACACTTGATAGACATCAGAACGCTTTTTAAGCAAATAGATCCAAGTAAATTTACTATAGTCATCAATAAAGCTTACATAATATGAGTGCTTGCCAGCAGACACGGGCGCAGGACCCCATACATCAGAAAACACTTGTTCCAAAGGAACATTTGATACACTAGTAGATGTAGGATAGGGTAACTGATGACTCTTAGCTTGTTGACAAGGATCACAAATATATGAATTTATTTCAGGCGAGAATGGGAGTTTATTTTTTCTAAGAACTTGTTGAACAATAAATGAAGACGGATGCCCTAGACGACGATGCCATGTGGATGAAGAAGGTGTGGTGGTGATGAAGGCGTGCTTGGGAGACCCCGTGGAGATAGGAACTAGTGGATAAAGACCATCCTGACATGGGCCTCTAAACAGAATTTCCTTCGTGGCCTGATCCTTGATCAAAAGGAAAAACGGGTGAAACTCAACAAAGGCATTGTTGTCTAGTGCAATTTTATGAGTAGATAGTAAACTTTTGGAAGCACTTGAAACATGTAGAATATTAAGAAGTTGAAGAGAACTATGAGGGGTGTGCAACATCGAATGACCAATATGCGTAATTGTCATACCTTGACCACTGGCGTTATGAACTTGATCGCGGCCTTGATAATTGTCACGAACATGAAGCTTGTTTAATTCTCCGGTGACATGGTTGGTGGCACCGGAATCCATGTACCAATTTGTGTCCACGCCATATGCACCTTTGTTCTCATTGTTGGAATCATTGTCATCATCGCGATCCGAGTAGCGCCACCAGCATTCATTGGCAGGATGACCATACTTTTTGCAAATCTGACATGTGGTATCCTGATGAGGGGAGGGGATGCGGCCACGGCCATGACCTCCCTGGAAGCCACCACGGCCCCCCTGATTTCCACCTCGACCTCCTTGATTTCCTCCTCGATACTGATCATTGGGCCTGCCTCTATTCTGATCATTGGGACGATATTGGTCATTGCCGCGATACTGATTATTGCAGAAATAATATTCATTGCCGCGGTACTGCTGATCATTGCCGTGATACTGCTGGTCATTGCCGCGATACTGGCCTTGACCGCCTCGAGGATTGTTGGGCTGGTTGGGGTGACGACCACGATATGTAGCATTAGTAGAGGACTGAAAAGAGGTGTTCCCTTCGCCGGACTCAGAGAGCCCAATCTGACATCGATCAAAAGCAGTGAGCTGCGCACACATGTCAAGTACCGTAGTACTCGGAACAGCGTTGATAGCGGCGACGAGAGGGGTATAATCACCACCCAGTCCATTAAGAATATACTCCTTGAGTTCATCATCGTCAATTTTCCTTCCAGCAGCAGCAAGCTCCGAAGCAAAGCCCTACATCTTGGTGATGTATTCATATCTAGTTTCTTCGTGTTGGAGAGAGATCCACGTAATGCATTAATCTGAGCCTTGGACTGTGAGGTGAAGAGTGCCTCAATAGACGCCCAGGCGTCGCTGCAGTGTTCGACGCCAAGAACATGCGCCAGGATGTCAGGGGACAGAGTCTTGAGTAACCAACTCAGGACCTGTTGATCTCGTGCCAGCCATACGCCATAGACGGGGTTTGACACAGATGTAGGTTTCTTGTTTTCATCTTCTCCTTCTATGGTTTTGGGCGGCGCGGCGTCGGAACCGTCAAGCAGTCCCATGACGAGCGCACCACGGACGGCGGGAAGGACCTGCATCTTCCAGAGCAGAAAATTCCCCCGCGTGAGCTTCTCGGTTGGTGGTGCCCCAAGAGCTGCTGCCATGGCCATTGGTGTGGTAGTAGACGACGACATCAGATCTTTCTTCTCTTTTTTTTTTGAACTCAATCGTAACTGAGCACAGGGATTTTATTTGTGTGGATCACACCGATCGTAATCGAGGCGAGCGAACGATTTTACGATGATTGAGCCAAACGTATCGGCGACAATCTGATTTTTCTTGGTGAAGAGCTAGACGTCGGGAAGAGTCCGCTATGATACCATATCAGTATTTGTGGGTACGATGGCATAGAGTACCTCGCGTACGTGCATATATATAACGATCGTACCGATCGAAAATACAAGAGGAGTCCGTACGTGACAGGAGTCCGGGCCGATAACAGACCAATGGTGTACACGGTTGGTACAATATACTATCCTAATATATATGTCTAACAGAAGAAACTCCACATGCGTGCACAGATCTATTCCCGAGAACCGATGAATTGTAGATTGCTTTGGATGGGACCGTCACGATCTCACAATCAGCGCTCCCGTTTCCCACGGTCGGCGCCAATGACGAGGTTCGATCTCGTCAATACCCATTGTAATGGACTTGGGTTTTGAAGAATATGGGGATACGGAAGATCGTGGAACGGTTAGCAAACAAGCAACACTGGAACACGAGGTTTACCCAGGTTCAGGTCCTCGGAGGGAAAACCCTACGCTCCTACTTGTCTGCTCTTGATTGCGGCAGAACCGAAAATTACAGGAATGTGCAGATGCAATCTGGCGTGGAGGTGTGTATGCGGTAAGTATTGTCCTCCTCGTTGGACCCTCCTAGCCTTTATATATGGGGAGGCTAGGTCTCGAATGCCAATACGATTTGGTTACAAGTTATATTCAAACTCTAGTCTTGAGCTTTCCTTGTCTTGTGCGTTTGGGGGTCCGTGTCCATATGGGCTTCATATCAGCCAAAACGTCATAGGCATCATGGTCCCTGGCAGGTCGTCGAGTGGGTCTTCCGTCAGGCTGGACCAGGTAGGCTAACATCGGGTACCCGTAGGGCATATCCATGTCAAACGCGATATATAAAAGACGGCCGCCGACGCGGCGGAGACAACAAGCCCAAGCAAGAGCAAACCAGCAGTCGAAAAAGCTCCAACCACCAGCAGCCATGCCTTGCCGCAAGATCGCCGACTGGACCAAGATCTAGGAGATGTGCCACATCCACTACCTGGAGGTGGAGATCAACGTCATCCACCTCGAGGCCACGTTGCTGGCCAAGCGCATGAGCGAGGAGCAGTGTAACACCCTCAGAATCGACCCTATGCAAGTTTCAGCGCTTCCCGCCAAACCCGCATAGAAACGATTCAAGGGTGCCCACCAGGCACTTGCGTGCGGGTGGAAAACGAAGTAATAACATTACACAACAGTCCTCGATGGGACCCACAGAACAGATATATATACAATAGCGACTCAATGAGTCAAGAATATAGATATACAGAACAAAGATCCAAGTCACCTTGAAAACGATAGGGCGTCCAGCTACGGACAAGATGCAAATGGGGCTAAGAGCCCTGAAGAATAACCAATGGCGTCCATAACCCTGCCCAGGCCAAGCCGGAAGGGTAACCCTGCTAACGACGTCGATCTCAAAACCTGCTTAAACAAAAGGGGTGCCGACAAAGGGCAAAGGAAAAAGAGGAGCATCAGTACTGAGGCCAGTACACGGCGAGACTAGAATTCGGCGGTCCTCGCCTACATAGGTATGGTGGACTGAAGCGGCAGCGGCAGCATGCACTAAACAACCTATAGAGACTCGATGCCACTGACGGCTATCAGAGAGGGGTAAGAAAGACCTATTCGGAACCAACCTGATGCTACCATCAAACAAACCCATCCTGGTATTTCCCCCTCGAGACCAAACGAGGAAGTCAACCGAGGAACTCACACAGTTGGCAGTTTTATTTATTCAGTTATCGTTGCAGTAATTACTAGTCAGGTAAAGATAATCATCCTGATAAAATAAGCAGTGGGCCGTTTTAGTTAACCATTCCGTTGTAGTTGCGACACTTACTAGTCAAATATACGATTAGCATGAGATATCCCAAAACCCAGCAGTTGTTGGTACTTTTATTTAGCCATTCCGTTGTAGTGAAGCTGATTACTAGTCATATCGGATACAAGTCAAATTATAACAGTAAACTTTAGTTATAGTTGTCTATGATCAAGCACTGTGCTCCAAGTCGTCCATAACCGCGGACACGGCTTCTCGAAAAGATTTAACCCTGCAGGGGTGCACCAAAGTATCCACACGCACTTCGACCCTTTTTGCCAGATCAATTAACATACACCCATCGGTATGTCAGCGGGGCCTAAGTCATGACGTTTCCCAGACCCAAAGCAAGCACGGGGGGCCACCCCACTAAGTACACCCGCAACGAAGTCGGCCGGTCTCCGAGACGGACTCAGGGTTTGCGACAGTGGTTGTAAACGACAGCGAATCCCAAAACTGGGACTATCGATACCGCGAAAACACTCCGCTTCCAAAACAGTACAGCGTGCTCCTCACACAATCGTAAATAAAGCAGTAAGCATGGCATAAGTACAGGATAGTAATAAAGCCCCAAACTACTTGTGGCCCTTAGTACAGTACTTTGAAATCACGTAATAAATCGATGGGGGGCCCATATCTCCCCATATGTGGTTAGCGCGCTCGATCTCGGAACAGGTGTCAAGAACTCGGGGTCCTACGGGACACAAGTGGACGGTTAACAACCAAATAACATCTATTGCCCACCTGTGCCTCTGCTTACCTACTTCAATTTTAGTTGTTAAACAGTAATTAAAGTGAACGATAATTAAAGCCATGATCATCTCCAACATTAAACATGCGGCAATGCTCCAACAACTGTGGTACTTGACGACACGCAACAGCACTTGAGCAAGCGACTACGACGCTCAGGTCCAACTATCTACCAAACAACGGTAATGGGAGGTGTCCAAGGCAATATAAGGCTGCAGGGGATGTCACGGGTACGAAAACTAGAGCATCGCAACACAGATAGCAATAGATCAACAGGAGGGAATAAATACTATAAAAATAAGATAGGTAGAAAAGGGGAGATGCTCGCCTGAAAACATTGCCGAAGGTTCAACCGAAGGTCGGGTCGACACTCGCATCAACTCAACGGCCTTATCCGCGAAGAAGCAAAACACTAGAATAAACACCGGATGCAATATTTAATACTACGGCAAAAGATCGGGCATGATGCATGTATGATGTATGGCATGGCAAATGTGTGATGCAATTAGGTCATATTAAGCGGAGCCGGGGTCCCGACAATTAATTAAACGGTTCAAGTTATTTATCTACCCCGCAAATTAAATGTTGTCTTAACATGGCAAGATAAGATACCAGTTCGCTACACAAATTTAAATGGGACCAATATACGACTAGATTTGCCCGCATATGGGACCCATATTTAATTTAGGTGAATCGGCATAAGGCCCCCGAACCACACAAATATGCATGCAAGATGAATGATTAATATGCAACAGGTTTTATATTTAGCACTTATAAAATAGGGGCTCGGGAAAAGGGGCACACATTAGGGGGTCTCGACGAACTTGGCGGTTTGGGGTTCGGGGTCGGTCTCTGGGTTTCGGATCTGGGGTTCGGCCTCGGCGGGATCGTTCTCGGATAACTGAGGTAGATCTTGTCGCATCCGGGGAGGGGACCTTGGTTTGGTGTCGGGGCTCATTGGATTCTCCCTGGTCGATGTCGTTCTTGTCGTTGCGAGGATCTTGTTGGGTCCACGCCATCGCATCGGTCTTGGCGTTCGGGTCGCCGGTAGATCTTGGCGTTTCCGAGGAAGTACTTGGCGTATCCGTGGTGAAGTGCTTGTCGTTCCGGTGGCGATCTTGGATCCGAGAGGAAGAACTAGGCGTGCCGGGTTCGGTCTCGCCGGGATCGGTCTTCGTGGCAGCGGCCTTCGGATTCCATGTAGACGGTCATGGCGTTCGGGTCGCCGGTAGATCTTGGTGGTCCAAGTCAAAAACCTAGTCCGCAATCCGACGAGTGTCACCAGGTCGGTAGGTTCTTCGGGCTTCTCTACATGTATCACCAAACTCATCTTTGTGCATCGTCCTCGGTCCTTAGAGGGTATGGTTTGGCAGCGAATAGCATCGGGACAAGAAATAAAATGTCCAGAGACCAAAACTCCTGGCCCTGTGGCGTCTGAAGACAGAGAAGGCCGCCAGCGACGCGCAAGTGCGACAAGGGGCGCTGGCCCAGGGCCCTACTGAGGCATGTCGACGGGCGCGCGGCGGGCGGCCTGAGCGGGTGGCGGTGTAGACGGCGGCCGGGGGCGCGACTTGCAAAGGGGGTGGTGAGGCGATTGGCGGCGGCGAGGCAAGGGCGACGTCCGGCGAGGAGGCGGCCGGGGCGGCGCCCGGCGCGTTGGCGGCGAGGCAGAGGGGACGAGACGACGCAGAGGCGAGGGAGGAGGGCGGCGGCCGGAGGGGAAGGGGCCGCGGCCGGCGGAGCAGGTGGCGAGCTCGACGAGGAGCGCGTCAGGGAAGGCTCGCCGGCCGGAAGGGGAGCTCGGTGGCGACGTGGGGCCCGGCAAGGCGGCACCCTGCGAGGAGGAGCTTGGCGGGGTCGGCCCCAGGGAGGCGGCGCGGCGGCGTCCGTCGGGGTGGAGGGCGCGCTCGGGGGGGCAATGGCGCGGCCAGAGGCGGACGGGCTGGCGGCGGCGGCCGGCGCCGGAGAGGAAGACGGGGCAGGCGAGCGCGGTCCGAGGAGAGGAGAGGTGGGACGGAGGAGATGGCACCGGGGCGGCCGCGGACACTGGCCGGAGGCGAGCGGGTTGGGAGGGAGCGACCAGGGGCGGCGGGGGTCTGCTCCGGGTGCAACTGCCGAGGGAGGCCGGTCGCTGTGCTGAGGGGAGGGCGAGCGGAGGCAGACGAGGCGGGGTGGGAGAGGACGGTGCGGGAGGGGCGGTGTGAGTGCGGGGTGGGGCCCAGGGAGAGGTGGGGGCCACGGGGGGGGAGCGGGTCTGGCGGGTGGTGTGCGTGCGTGCGTGCTGTGGGTGGCCAGGGTAGTGGAGGGAGTGGGGGTGGCTGATGGGTGGCCAGGTGGCGAGTTGGGGTTGGATGGGGAAGGGAGGGTGATGAGGTGGCATGAGGAGAGTGGTCAGGGTGAGGTGGAGGGGCTGGGTAGGCTAGGTGTGGGTAGAAAAAGGATTTCTGGGTAGGCTGATTGGTGAGGTGGCAAGGTGGGTAGGGAAAGGGGGAGAGGGAGAGATGGCAAGCCGCGATTGGTGGGTAGATTAGGACTAGGTAGATTAGGGATTTTGGGGTGGACCGTTTTATTCTGGGGGTGGCCGACTGGGTCGGATCGGCCCGGTTGGCTGCCCCCACAAAATAATTAAATATTTTATTTGTTAAACCGGGCTTTTGCAAACCATTGGCAGACAAAACAAAATAATCCGGAGACCGGGTTTTGTGTTTGGAACATAGACGGGGCGTTTAGAAAACAAGAACCGGCTTTTCCGCAAATAGTTTTGTGCAAGCAAATGCAAGATGATGACGATGCTCAAATGCAATGTGGCATGATGACATGAGCATGCGGTCATGATGATGCAATGCACAAAAACAACGCGATTTTCTAGTAGTGGTTTTTGCGGGACGCCACAAGCAGGTGCTGGCCTTCGATGAGTAAGGCCGTGTGGCCGAGGCGACGCTGGAGAAGGTGGTGGAGGCGGCCTTTAGGGTGGCCGCCCAATGGGCGATGCGCGAGATACACCACATCGCTGCCAAGGAGGCGGTGGCCATGGAGGCCGCATCAGCGGCCGTCCGTGCGTTGGGCGGAGGCCTTGGTAGCGACGTCGACGAAGAAGCTCGCCGAGCAGGAGGCGAGAGACCACTGAGCAACCGAGATGGAGAAGACCTTGGCGAACCGGGCGGCAGAGGACCGCAGGAAGGCGGCGAGCAAGGCGGTGGTTCGCGGACAGGCATGCGACCTTCACCATGAACGCCTCCAGCAGTAGGCCATTTGGTCCGCTAGGACGGCGATCGACAGGGCCAACGGCAACGATCGTGGCAACGGTGGCGAGTAGCCGTAGCGATGGCCTCCTCCAGCAGTAGTAGTCTCCTTTTATTTTGTTTAAATATGCCTTTTTGTAGTTGACAGGGTCTAATCAATGAAAAACTATCGTTTAAGTACTAATGTTTCACTTACATATGGGCCCCGAATGGCCGACAGACAGACACCCGTGCGGTCCGAGCCGACGCAACCATTACCTAGATTTGGTGCACGGATAGGTCGAGCCGGACGCGTCCATCCAGATGTGTTGTGTTGCTGGGGCGCTACGCACGCCTCGTTCGTCGGAGTGGATGAGTTTAGACATGCTCGGACGGGTTGGATCGACCTGGTAAAGATGTCCTCGGATCTTTTCGGGCGCTGTTTTTTTGGTCCGACTGTTCGGCGGGACAAAAACGAATAGTAGGTCAGAAGCGTTTGAGTCTCCTGGGTGGAGATGCCCTTAGTTTGCGGTCCGTTTTCTTCCGGGTGCGAGCTAGAGTACAAATATTCATCGTGTACTAGTTGGACTAGAAGATACCCCGCGTCGTTGCGGCGGGATTTGAAAAATCAAATTATTGGATATCTAAACAGTGTAATATATAATATAGTGACACAACATGAATGCACATAAAGGATATTGCAAAATATTTTCATATGTTGTACTTGATAAAATATAGTGGTTTGGTAAATTATTCAAAAATCATGAAGTTTTTCGGAACGTTATGTTATTTGGAGAGAATACATTAGATGTGGAACAATGGTGGGTTAGAAAAACGATATTCGAAGACTAACTAATAGTGGAGCATGTAGGAACCTTCTAGATCCTATTATATAAATACAATGCTATATGGTTTGCATATCTTAAGAAGTCCACATTATGGATGCGTCTTAATCTAGTTTTGGAAGATATTCCGAAGAGACAACAAATTGTTCCTGACATTTATGGAAGATCAGTCGACCTGCCATTCAACATCATCACTGAAACAAACCATGATGCAACATGTATATATATACCCTGTGTAGTTACATGGTTCTGGGCAGCACACTTTGCTATACGTATAGTTTTGGTGACACCAAAAGATTAAAAAATAATAATTAAGGATGCCTTGGTTCAGTCCAAACCATTGAGTGTATATGGCATATTACATATGAAATGCTTAACATGTAAGAATCTCTTGGGAAATCGACGTAACCCTGCAAAAATTGGGTAAAAAATAATAAGTCCATGAAAATGTATATCACCGCAGTTAAAAACAAAATTAGCTAAGTAGTGAGGGTCTGAAGCAGCCGACCTTCATGGGGTTCCTGCTAGCACTACATGAAAAGTTCAGTCATCAGGCAAACTGAAGTAATATGAATAATGTGCTGAAGGAAGCAATGACAAAAATAATATACAGGTCGGCAAAGTGCAGAATAACAGTCAACAGGCTAAGTACAGAATACTAATCTGATAACAACACATTTACACACATTAGAGAAAGACTGAGCGGGAGAATCAGTAAGAACCTGGTATAGATAGGAGACTGATGAAACTGGCTGCGAGCGGGAGTGCTGCACAGCTGCAGTTTGCAGCAGCCAGTGCGCTCGGTAACATCAGATGACGAGGTGAACCGATCGAGACTTCTTCGTCAAATGACGAATGGAACTATCCGGTGGACGAAATCCACAGGACCTCGAGCAGGGGCACAGGCCTCAGGTTAGAATCCAATAAATCCAAAGAATTCAAGGGATCCTCAGATAGCTGCAGTCATATAATCCAATAAAATCGGGTGCAGCGGCAAAATATAGAGCGGATTTCCAGTCGGAAGATGTGTTGATGGATTGGAAAAAAGTGAGGGAATTAGAACGGGGAGCAGGCTGGTACCAGCTAGGAGGCCGCTAGGAGAGGTGGCTGCGCAAGCAGACTGGGTTGGTTTTTAACCTAGAGGCGGCGTTCGATGAGTTCCATCGAGCAGTTTCCAGTTGTTGATTGCTGGGATTTATCAGGTTTTCATGAGCATTTGTGTCGAGGGGAACCATATTGGCGAGGAGTCCGAACGGCCGCGGCGGCGCAGGAGTTAGTGCCGTGATTACCGACCACCCAGAATATGAATAAAGTTTTTTTTGGCTAGGAACAACAACGTTGAGCGAGTCCTCCAGCGAGTCGGTGAGCCGCGGAAGGACTTCCAGCCCGTGTCGGTCCAACCCACGATTGCACAGAGGCGATGAAGCGAGGAGAAGCCAGCCGCGCTGCGTGACCGCACGGGGTGAGACAAAAGGGGAGACGTGGCTGCATGAGAGGCCAGGAAAATCATGTAGTGGGGAGTTCCTATTTAGATATAGAAGATTCGGACGGATTAGAAAGGAAAAAACAAGAATAAATACCCTGCAACGTCCGGTCAGGAGCAAGATCTAGCCTAAGTTCCGACACGCGCATCGCTTGTGACTTGGTGCACGTACCTACGGGAGTACTCGCCGATCGAGGTTTTCGCAGATCACTGCCCACTAACAATACCATATATACCGCATGCCAGCACGCGGAAGCGGCCGCCATGGCGGAGGCCGTGGTAGGCAGCAACCTGCTGTCTGGGTGTGGCTGCCTCGGGATCGTTTGCCGGCGGACCAAACGTCGCAGGCCCGTAGCGTTACGGGGGAACATAGCGTGGTCCCTTCCGGTTGCGCCGAACATGCCCCAAATCGCGATCAACCCTCCCGCGGTGGCGCTGGCCGTGGCCGTGGCTTCCGCGCTCACCGTCGCACCGGCCCTGCCCAATCACGCCATGGGGCCGAAACTCTCCCGTATGTCGATTTCTATCTCTCATCTTACTCCGTAGCTGGTTTTACGTACTAGATCAATATGTATTCCTATTTCACTCGGATTAAATTTCGTTCTGGATTGAACGGTACAGGTAGAAAAACCTACCGCGGGCTTCGTTTTTCATAGAAATCAATAGTAAAGAAGTGTTTCTTTTTCCTCATCATCTCGCCCATAGAACGACGGTTTTATACCATGCATGTATTAGACATTCAACTGTTAGGATAAAGATAAGTTCCTCTCAATTCTAATCACCAAGCCTGCTTAACTTTACTGCATAATTCAGGTGTCAGGACCATACGGATTTGCCTCCGTCTGCACGAACGATGGACAAGTTGATGTGCAAAACAACACTGAAGGAACCGTCTGCCACCGCCATTTCCTCGCCCATCTTGGTCCGAAAACCTCTTGATTGGTACTTCACATTCTACATCAGGACCGATCTTCAGGGATCTTTTCATACATATCCTGATGTGGGCGGGCCTTTCAAGACCTTAAAGGAAGCTGACAATGCTATCGATCGCCACCTCCATGAGATCTCACGGTTCCCAGAATGTATGGCTTTGGTCAATCATCAAATTGTGTATGTCTTCCCAGAGCATAGAATCTACTAATGATATACTGCAATGCTTTGATCCAAACTAGGTCTCATGACTCATGGGGCAAGCTCTCCCTAATGGAGCGTGCTGTACAAGAATCTATCTACTGGCCTGATGGCACTAGGCGGAATTGTTTGGTACCGCCCGACGAAAACGAGGATGAAATTCACCTATTGGTTCAAGCTTTAGTGGACCAGTATAACGACGATCACAGTCTTTTGGGGGTTTGCTCACTCTCTCCTCCTCCTCCTACCCCTCATGTCTTGTTGTCTTAAACTCTTACTCGTGTAATCATTACTCATATGATCCATCTCTGTATTTTAGGATCCTGCACTTCAACTCAAGGTTGTCCAGCGGCACCAGTTCTTCTTTTCTAAGGGCAATGTGTACTACCATTTCAATTTCACTGCAAGGACTGAAGGAGTTGTTGGTTCTTTCTTTGCTGAAGTCCAATCTCCACGGGGAGAGCATGAGGAAATGGTGGCCAGCTGTTTCTGCGTTGTTAAACCCAGTGATAATGGTATTCCCTAAGTCTCTATTTTTTACTTTTAAGTATCGTTCAATTCACCAGAACCGACACGTGTTGTGTGGATAAAAATCTGGATGTGTTCCTCGGTATTACACATGTTGTACTACCTTGATTCTTTGTTTACCTCTTGTGGCATGTTTCCCTTCACCTTATTATTTAATATCATTGTGCCCGCACATGTAAATCTCATTTACTCGGTGCATTTCTTTACCTTCAAAGATTCATCTATTGTTACATGTTTGTGTATGTTTGTTATGTGTCAGTTAAGTGATAATCACCCCTCTCTCTTTAATGAAGGTCGCTGCTATGGTTGTCGGAATAATGGAGCAGCTGATATTAAGCACCCAAACAAAGCTGATGCTTATTGTTGTGGACGCGTTGATGAGTATGTGCCTTTTTTAGGTGGATATCATATGGATCAAAGCGACTTGGCTGAAAGCGTACGATGATCTTTTTTGTAACAATTATTTTCCATTTTTTTTTGTGTTGTTAACTAGTATGATATATTGGTTTCCCTTCATCTCTACAGGTTGAAGACGAGGAGGAGCGACTAAGAAGTCAATATGAGGTACATTATAACATATATGGTGCCTCGTTCCATTTTAATTAGCAACACGCTTTTGGTTTGTTGACTGAGTACTTGTGTGTGTTTTTTAGTGCTCTGATGATCCAAGTTTTATGGGGGAGCAGTTCCCTAACTGTTCAAGCGTACTCTGAAGACCTAAGAGGCTCGCTGAAGTGCAGCACCGAGAAGTCCGCCAACATTATACATCACATGGAACTTTTGGCACTGGTCATCTTTTAGTCCCTCTGTTAGAATATTTAAGATATTATTTCAACGAATATAGGTAGTAATTAAAGGAGGGATCGAATATTTATTAATCTTTTTAAGCTCTAAACTCAAGTAGCTTGCTATTTCTTGTTGCCGAGACACGAATTACTTGGTTTGAGATAGACCTATTTGTAACAAGTTATACTTAAGTCGTTTCTGCAAACTGTTCTCCACAATTGTAGCAAAAGGGTATGTATCATTTGCATGGCTAGTGCCCAACATTTTGTTTTCTTTCAGAGTCCGTAACGGTCGATTGAGAATAAATTATTTCTCAACTGAAGGTACGATCAGCGTCAGACCAAGAATAAATTATTTCTCAAGTAGATTGCTATTTCTTTCTGTGTGCTTTTTAGTATGTTTTCTCTGAAAAAGGGCAATAAAACCATGACCTCTACATCACGATGATGCACACAACCCTTTATTATAACTCGAGTAATCAAAGTTATTACAACTCAAAGATTGCAAAAGTTGACACAAAACTCATTCAGCGAAAATTAAAAGATATATATCAACTGGACGTTTTGTAGTCGACTAATACGCTGCTAGTAAGTCCGGTAAAAGATATCCGTTATAACCGTCACTAGACGGTTGCACAAGTAGCCGTAATGTTACGTTGTTCCGGTGAGAGTAGGAGCACCCATAAATGCACCCAATGCATCATTATATGAATAAGATACAGAAATTTAAAGGTTCTCTTATATTTTAATCACTAGTAAAAACCGGGCTCTAGTCCCAGGACTGTGAATTCGGGACTAGAGGTCCCAATCTCTAGTCCCGGTTTGCTACGAATCGAGACTAGTGGCCACCACGTGGCAGCAGCAACGGGACGAGGGCTGGAGGACCTCTTGTCCTGAACCGTAATACCACCCGGAACTAAAGCTTTTTTTTAAAAAAATGTTTTTTTTCGATTTTTTTGACTCATTAATCTCTCGGTAATTTTTAACACTAATTATACTTAATCTTAGTTCAAATTGCACTCATGGTTAAACTTTCTAGTTGGTCACCTATCCTACCTCCACCCCCAGCACGCTGAGCTTCTTCATTCCATCAGGATATCCTTGCGTGAAAAAAAATCGTATCTTATTGTCAAGGCTACCATATCAATCCTATTAACTCATATCAATATGCCACACATCTTTATTTTTTGAATTATAAACAACTACTTAAGTAAAAAACAATAAATAAGTAATAATAATAATTTATTCAAATGAAAATAAAAACTAACTAAAATAACATTTTATTCATTTTTTGCCATTTATTCATTTAATATGGCAAAACTAATATCTTTAAATCCGTAAATCGAAATTTGACAAATAATATATCGAATATTATCAGAAAAATGCGACGAATCCAAATATGACAAAAAATTACTAAAAAAATAATTTTTAGAATTAAAATAATATTTTATTCAGTTTTTTCCATTTATTCATTTAATATGGCATAAATAATATCTTTAAATCTGTAAATCAAAATTTGACAAATAATATATCCATTATTATCTGAAAAATAATATATCCATTATTATATGACATAAAAAAATTCGAAATAAATTAATATTATCGGGGGGATAACCCTTGGTAGGGTAATAGGAGGTAAAACATTGCCCAACTCGGTTTACGCCGGGTAAAGAAAGAACCAGCCCGAGTAAGGATGGACGGGTAAGATGGTCATATGGGGCCGACATAGGAACTATGCCGGCCCATATAAGACAAGTTGGTTAATCTTGCAGAAACCAACGAGCCGAGTCTCTCGAGGGAAGGTCGAGTCAGATAGGACGCGTGGCACCTTTTCCGAGTGAGGTTCAGGAGGGACCATGGTAAAGCACGGTCAAAAGAGAAGGGCGATGCCGGGTGATACGATAGAAGACGGGTGACGCCTAAAGCAAGGGCTGACGTATAAAGTTACTGCATGACGCCAAAAGAACTGGAGACTACATACGTGAAGACCGTTAGCTGTCCAACTTTACAGACTAGGTCACTGGGCTTAGTAGAAGCCCATGACCCGGCCCGTACAGTGAGAACCAAGATCCAAACAGTAACCCTAAGATCCAAAGGGGTGTAACCTAGCTAGTCATCCCCTATATAAGGAGGGGTATAGCTAGGGTTTAGTGAGGTTGGACCTAGTAGGGAACTAAGGCACTGAAGCTAAGTGCATACTGCTCGAGGAGCACTTGTAAACATCTAGGATCAATAAAATCACCAAGTATGGAGAGTTCTTCTGGTTCTTCGTGCGCGGAAAGACCGTGCACACCCTCCCCGGTGACCACGAGCATCCATTCGGCCCCCAACTTAAGCCTACCCATGGAATCTGCCGTGACACCACCACGACAGTTGGCGCCCACCGTGGGGCAGAAGAAGGTGCTTGATGGAGTCTTCATCCGGACGGGCAACCTCATCGCCAAGACCGGCGAGCACGTCTACTCTGGCCTCATCCAGAGGTTTGGGGTGCTCAACTTCATCAGCGACAATGCAGGCTGCTTCGGACCAAGCCATTCCCTAGGGGCGGTCGCTTCATCAAGTTCGGCGAGCACCAGGTCTACGTCGCGGTGCGCGTGGAGCGCATGTATCCGGAGCGCGTCATCCTTGCGCCGGATCCACCTGCGGTTCCTGCCTCAGGAAAACTTCACCAGCTCGTCTCCGTTGAGGTAATGATGACAACTCCCAACCTAGCAACACCTCCAGTAGCTCCCATAGTGAACGAGGATCGTAAGGGAGGAAATCAAGAGTAAAGGCCAAGGGAGGCAAGAACAGCAAAGGCACCGCTAGAAAAGCCAGAGAACATAGCTAGGAGTAAGAGAGCCAAAGAGCTGCAAGAGGCAATAGACAAGTTGGCAGAACCAGTAGCTCAAGCAGCAGACCCGGAACGCGTGCAGGCCGAGTTGGAGGAAGCCATGATAAAAGTCCTGGAAAAAGCAAAGGAGTTAGCACAGTTACAGCAAGATGTGGATATCACTATTCGACAGCTCTTGGCAAATCGAGTCAAGGGCGCAAAGATCCGGCTTGATGCCACAAGGTTAAGAGGGATAAACCTCAATGAGGAGTTGGCAGATGCAACGTCAAAGATAACACCAGGAAATAGTAACAAAACAGCCACACGGCCCACATACAACACTGTAGTAGCAAATCTGAGAGCCGCAGAGGCAGCAATGGCTAAGCTCCCCCATTTGACGGGTGAAGCAAAGAGAAAGCAACATGAACGAGTCAATGAATTGGTAAAAGCTGCAGGGATGATGAATGAAGCTTACTACAGGGAAAATACGGGTATAGCTGGAAGGTCACAACTGGTTCACTCGGCAAAGTCCATCCCAGCGAGAGCAGCAGGACACCCAACCTCCTCACCCGGAGTGGCGCCGAGACAGAGAAAAGAAAAGAGCGTAGATTTAGGGAAGAACAAGCAGATGGTTACCTATGACCCAACAATGGCTCAGGGAAACCCATCACATGCTCAGGGAACAAGAAGGAATAATGTTCATGGAAATGAGAACCAAGAAAACGCAGGCCAAGAGAGGCAAGCAGGACAAAGAAATGACAATGGAGGGCAAAATTTTGTGCCTCAACCTAGGCGTGGAGCTCACTCGACAGGAGGAGGAAATCCGGCTCCGAATAATGCACCAGCTCAGCCCGAAAGAAGACAGCAAAGCGCGGGAAAAGCAGTGCAGCAACCTGCAGACCCGAACGCAAACAGATACAACGATGGTTACTCGGCAATGGTAAATAATGGATATGAATTGCCGGATCACGTGTACCAAGCAATGGGAGCCAGACTCGGAGGTAGAAATCTTCAGCCGGATGATGCAAGGCTAAAGTTAGACCGAATAAAGATGGCAGAACTGATCGAGTCGCAAGGTCCACAGGGTCCACCATGCTTTGGCCCAAGGATCATGAAGGAGCCACCTGTGCCAAATTTTCAGCTGGCCAGAGGAACGAAAACTTATGATGGAAGCACAAAGCCAGAAGACTGGCTCATAGACTATGGAACTGCAGTAAAAAGCGCGTAGGGAAATCCTAGATGGGCAGTACGATACGTACCGCAAATGCTAGAAGGACCAACAAGGGTGTGGCTGAATAACTTGCCACCATGAAGCATCAATAGCTGGATCAATTTTTAGGATGCTTTTGTGAGCAACTTCACAAGCACGTATAAGAGGCCGAATTTTCCACAATAGCTAGCTATGTGCAAGCAAAAGCCGAATGAGACGGACAGAGAATTCCTCATAAGATGGTGCACAATGCGTAACTCTTGCTAAGGGGTTATCGAGTCTCAAGGCATAGTGTGGTTTGCACAAGGGTGCAGACGTGGAAGCGTGCTATGGCAAAGGTTACAGAGAGATATGCCGGCAAGCTTGGCAGAAACAATAAGAAATGCTGACTCATATGCGTTAGGAGATCTGACTCAACCTCTGCTCATGTCGGCAGACGGGATGACTGAGACTCAGATCTATGACGCTGCCGGGTCGCACAGACGCCAGGAGAGAGCTGAGTATAGAATCAAAAGAAGAGACGAGAGACTAGATTACAGATATGGATCAACTCAGGTCGCAGCGGTAAGTGAAGATCATCCAGATGCTGGAAGTAGCCAACGTCAAAGAATGAACAGGCAACAGCAGTGGATACCAAAGAATGATGGAAAAAAGGCATATGAACAAAGAAAACCATATCAAGACAGGCAGAAATATACTTATGAGATGATGTTGGAACAGCCGTGTAAGTTTCACACGCCTAGCCTGAGTAAGCCAGCAAATCACACAACAAGACAATGCACTTGGTTTCAGAAGGGAGATAGAGTGGATTCGCCGAGTAAGCAACTACCACCACCTCCCCCTCCACCACTTATGCTCAAGCTGTTGGAGCTGAGCATATGTACGAGAACAGGCAGCCTAGATACCATAACCAAGAAAGAAGGGAGGCGGTGCATAACCCAACAGATGATGACGCCCATGTCGGCCATGGAACCAGAAATAAGTACATAGAACATCACCAGAGCTATGTTGTGTTTTTCATAGAGCCGAATGACAAAAAGAGTCAGCAAAGACGAATGATGGAAGTAAATACCACAATGCCGACAATTCCAAAGTACATGCATTGGTCTGAACAGGAGATAACTTGGATCATAAAGGATCACCCCAAGATCATGCCGACCCCAGGTGGTTATGTTCTTGTCTTGGATCCAACTTTTATGGGCCCAGATATCAATGTGAAATTTTCCAAGGTACTGATCGATGATGGTAGTAGCATCAACATCATGTACAAGAATACCATGCTCAAGTTAGGCATCACTATGAACATGCTGGAGCCGACTAAGACAACTTTCCATGGCATTGTGCCAGGATTGTCTTGTGAACCAATTGTCAAGATCTGGGTTGACGTCTTATTCGACAACAGGGAAAACTGTCGCACTAAAGCCATAGAGTTCGAGGTGGTTAACCTGGTCAGCTCGTATCATGCCTTACTCGGCAGGCCAGCTATGGCAAAGTTTATGGCTACTAGTCACATCGCTTACTTGAATATGAAACTGCCAGGTCCTTGTGGAGTTATCATAGTCGAAGGAGATTACAAAAGATCAATTGCTTGTGCCTCAGTTGGATCTTCACTGGCCGAGTCACTGGTCATAGCATAGGAAAACCATCAAATGATGGAAGGGGCAGCGTTGGCCAAAGCAGCACAAATGTCCATGTCGGCACTCACTAATCCGCATGGCATTGTATCATTCCAAGCTACCAAGGAAACAAAGAAGGTACAGATGGATGAGACTTTCCCAGAGCGCACAGTTACCATTGGTGCTGGGCTGACTGACAAATAGGAAAGAGAGCTCACCAGCTTCCTCCGTGAGAATTGGGATATATTTGCATGGTCCACACAGGATCTGCAAGGAGTTTCGAGGGAGCTGGCTAGGCACTCTCTTCATGTAAGGCCAGATGCCAGGCCGGTGAAGCAACCCCTCCGCCGCTTTGCCGAAGATAGGAGGAAAGTGATAGCTACCGAGATAGCCAGGATCTTAGATGCTGGATTTATCATGGACGTGCTGCACCCAGATTGGCTGTCAAATCCAGTTTTGGTCGAGAAGAAAAAGGATGACCCGAACATGGCAGTAGTGTGGCGCATGTGTATTGATTACACGAACCTCAATAAGGCGTGTCCAAAAGATCCATTTCCCCTGCCACGGATCGATCAAGTCATAGACTCTACTGTCGGGTGTGAGTTGTTATCATTTGTGGACGCGTATTCTGGTTTCCACCAGATACCACTGAATCCAAATGATCAAATAAAGACAGCTTTTATCACCCCGTATGGGGCTTATGCTATCGCACTATGCCTTTTGGCTTAAGAAATGTGGGTGCAACATATCAAAGATGCATGCAAAAATTCTTGCAAGATCAATTGGACAAGAATGTTCAAGTATACATCGATGACGTGGTAATAAAAACCAAACAAAGTCATACTCTAATTGAGGACTTGCGTCAAACATTCGCAAACTTAAGAAGATTCCAGATGAAACTTAACCAGGAAAAATGCACATTTGGTGTCCTGGCTGGAAAATTACTCGGATTCCTTGTATCCAACCGAGGAATTGAGGCTAACCCGACAAAGATCAGGGCCATCGAAAGAATGGAATTGCCAAAAACCCTCAACCATGTCTAGAAGTTCACAGGATGCCTGGCTTCGATGAGTAGATTTATCAATCGGCTAGGCAAAAAAGCCTTATCATTATATCAACTGATGAAAAAATCAGATAAATTCACATGGACACAGCAAGCTGATAGCGCTTTCCATGAACTCAAAAAGATGTTGGCAACATCACCAATATTAGCTCCACCATTATCAAAAGAGCCAATGATGCTCTATGTTGCCGCAACCAACAGAGTTGTAAGTGCAGTGATAGTGGTAGAACGCGAGGAAGAGGGCTAATCAGTCCAAAGACCGGTTTGTTACTTGAGAGAAGTGCTCTCTATATCAAAGCGAAATTACCCTAATTACCAAAAAAATGACGTATGTAGTGTATATGGCAGCAAAGAAGCTGAAGCATTACGTCCCAGAACACCCAATCCGGGTAATATGTGAGGCACCTATCTCGGATATATTGGGCAGCAAAGATGCTAGTGGCCAATTTGCAAAATGGGCCATAGAGCTAGCACCATATACTCCACAATATGATAGGCGAGATGCAATTAAATCTCAAGCCGTAGCTGATTTCTTCGTGGATTGGAGGGAAAGGTAGTACGAACCACCATTGCTAGATCCAAATTATTGGAAGATGCAATTTGATGGATCCAAGAGAAAGATGGGCCTGGGTGCCGGGATAGTGCTTACATCACTGAAGAAGGATCATGTAAGGTATGTGTTGAAGATCCACTTCGCTACATCCAATAATGTAGCCGAGTATGAGGCACTTGTTCACGGCATAGAAGTAGCCAAGGAGATTGGCATTAAAAGGATCATGTGTTTTGGTGACTCGGATTTGGTGATCCAGCAAGTATCTGGGCATTGGGACGCGTTGGATGCAAACA
Organism: Avena sativa; assembly: GCA_916181665.1. Classification (NCBI taxonomy): domain Eukaryota; kingdom Viridiplantae; phylum Streptophyta; class Magnoliopsida; order Poales; family Poaceae; genus Avena; species Avena sativa. The sequence goes on from OV702296.1 coordinate 18,289,348, forward strand.
TGGCACTGCATCGTTTTCACGTGCAACAAATTTCGGGATACTTTGACGGGTGTGAATTTCATCACATACCCAGAGCAGAGAATAAGGCATCGGATGTACTATCCAAATTAGTCTCATCTCGGCAAGCAATTACACCAGGAGTAGCATTGGAGCACCTCAGAAAACCATTAATCAAGCCGTCACCAGAATCCGAGTCAATCAGGCTCATCTCAGCAAACCAGGACTCAGGCACTGTGCCAATGGAAACCGACTCCGGGGCAGGTTTGAGTAACTCGGGGACTGACCCGTCCACCTCAGGGGTTGCCGAATCACACTCGAGGACTCCTCGGGTTATGTCGGCAGAACATATATCGGCGGAGCCAATGGAAATTGATGAAGAAACAGATCCGGCACCGCTGATACCAACATGGGCGCAACCAATATTCAACTACTTAAAAGATGGAACTTTGCCAGATGATGAGATATTGGCAAGGCAAACAGAAAGAAGAGCAAAAGCCTACACCATAATCAACAAGGAGTTGAACAAAAGAAGTGTGACAAGTGTACTGTAGCGTTGCATAAGTCCAGAGAAAGGCCAAGATTTTTTTTTGGAAATTCACCAAGGAGAGTGTGGGCACCATGCATCATCGAGGGCATTGGTGTCCAAGGCATTCCGACATGGATTGTATTGGCAAAGTGCACTGGCAGAAGCACAAGAGCTAGTAGTAAAATGCAACGATTGCCAGCACTATGCGTCCAGGTCACACTTACCAGCATCTGAATTGAAAACTATACCAATCACTTGGCCATTCGCGGTATTGTTCCTGGATATGGTAGGAGCATTCAAACCAGCAAGGAGAGGCATGACTCGCATACTGGTAATGATTGACAAGTTCACCAAATGGATAGAAATGAAACCCATCAAAAAATTGAATGGAAAAACATCTGTCGCATTCCTAAGAGACATAATCTTGAGATACGGTTACCCACACAGCATAATAACAGATAATGGCACAAACTTTGCCGAAGGGGCATTCGCTCGATTTTGCGGAAAAATACGAATAAGACTTGACGTAGCGTCAATCGCTCATCCAGAATCAAATGGACAAGTTAAACGAGCTAATGGCTTAGTTCTGTCCGGGATAAAACCCCGCTTAATGGAACCACTCCAGAGATCACCTGGTTGTTGGATATAGGAATTACCCTTAGTACTACGAAGTTTAAGGACAACTCCGAATCGATCAACAGGCTATACACCGTTCTTCCTTGTATATGGGGCAGAATTAGTTTTGCCTGCTGACATAGAGTATGAATCGCCAAAAGTAAGGCAGTATTCGGAAGCCGAGGTAAAAGAGGCCCGAGAGGATGGAGTTTACTTACTCAAAGAAGCACGGGAATTGGCACTGTCCAGATCCGCCATATACCAACAAAATTTCCGACACTACCATAGCCGGAAAGTTTAACCTCGTGTTTTCCGAGAAGGGGATATGGTGCTCAAACTAGTGCAACGCGCAGCTAGAATGCATAAGCTATCACCCACATGGGAAGGACCGTTCATTGTAAGAAAAGCATTGCACAATGACTCATATTATCTAATAGATGCTCGCGAAGCACAAAAGAACAAGGCGGATAGATCGGGTGATGATACCAAAAGGCCATGGAATGTGGCACTGCTTCGCCCCCTCTACACTTAGGAGAAGCAGTGTATGTATCACCCGAACTCTCATATGTCGGACGCTTATGCTGGCTATGTGCTGATAATAAAATGGTATAACTCGAAAAACTGACTCGAGGACTGCCCCTTATGTTTACCTTTCAATTATTCTATGTCGGCTGGAGTTGACACTTAAAACTTATCTCGGAACAAGTAATGTTTACTCGGAAAGAATCAACTCTTCGACTATGCTGTTGTCTGAAACACGGCTTCATGGCAAGCAAGAGGAACGTATCAATGATGAGTAAACATGAACACCAAATAATTAAAGGGGAAAATGCGAGTTTACCATGTATATGTTTTTTACTAACTCACTACAGGTTATATTGCTTTCTATGTCGAATAATCCTAGGTCAAGTGATCTTGTTTCATACCCGCTAACTCGATCCTTAGAACTTTGAGACTCTAATGTCGAACACCAAAAAGGTAGACAAGAGCCAAATTCAAGGAAAAGGGAAACGACAAAATGAAACTCAGGGACTTGCCCCCGGATAATTCGCATTCAAAGCTAAATAAAAGTTTGAGCCTTATCACAAGGCACATACCCAAAATAAGCACATTATATCATACATCTGCACCCGGCATACCGGGGATCTCATCAAAGTTGAAGTTTTTTCTAATCAGCCTAAGAAGCAGCTGGGCTCGGAGGAGTAGTCTTGGAGCTAAGAGCATCATCCAGAGCATCTGCCGAGTTAGGGGCATCAGCTGCCGAGTCTTCCGGGTCGTCAGACTCAGTGGCCTCGCTATCATCACCTTCGTCATCAGCGATTTTGGCAAGAGGCCCGCCAAGGTCAAGGAAGCTGGGTCCATCACACCAAGCATGCACAAGGGAATATTCGACCATGGCGTAAGCTCATTCCTGGCGTTTCTTGATCAGCTCAAGATCGGAGAGCCACTTGCCTTCCGCCCTCATGTGTTCAAGAACATCAAGGTTGATGTCCTCGTACCATGAAAGAACGAAGGCAAGGGCTTTGTCCAATGCAGCTCGGTCGGCTGACTCGCGCCATTGATCCATCCTGTCTTTAGTAAGAAGCAGCCAGGTAGCCAGAGGCTCGATGAGTGTAGGCGCATCTTCATCTGGCCAGAGCATTCGGAACGCATGGATCGCTGATTTGAGCAAGTCCACACCACACGATTTGAGGGTCTTGGCGCGTTCGGATAACACTACAAGGTGCTCGTTGATACTGACCTCGCTATCAGCCGGAGCGCCATATTCGGCTCGTACTCTTTTCATGGCCCGTATAGCAAACATGTTAGCCTCAGGAAAATTCTCTGCAAAATCAAAGGAACATTATCAAAACAAAGAAAAAGCAGACAAAGGAATGAGTACAACGAAAAGGGTAAGGACTTACTACCGAGGAAAGAGTTGATGGAGCCGAGCTTTTCGAGTTCTTGGCCTTGGCCTGAAGAGAGTCCAGATCTAAATGAGCCGACTCAACCGCCGACTCGGCCTCCTTGAGCAGCTCCTTGGTCTTCTCGGCACTAGCGGCATGCTGGCCATCTTTCTCGACAAGCTTCTCCCGTAGCCCCTTCACCTCAGTCTAGTGCTTCTGCTCCATATACGCCATTTCCTTCTTTAGCCGAGTCACCTCATCTCGCTCCTTTTGGAGCTCGATCTTGTGCTTCTCTTCTTATTCGGAGCGTATGACCCATCAGCAACAACAAAGCTATGGAGAAGGATAAGCATGAGTACAGAGCGGAGACAAAATCCTTAGGAACTTACTTTCAGCATCGCTGATCTGTAGGTGTAGGGCGTCAATGGTGGATTGGGCAAAAGCTATGGAAAGGCAATGAAAAAATAAGCAAGGGAAAACAAGGAAAGTACGCCGAATAAGAGCAGGACGAGTCAGAAAATTACCTTGGCCTTTAGCCTCAGCTTGTAGGTTTTTGTGAACGAGCTCCAGCTTACGATACTCCAAGAGGAGAGCCTGATGCACCTTGGTGCGCTCATTGTGTGTAAGCTACACAAAGGAAAAAGATAGTCAGCAGATGTGAGGTCAAAGTTTATAGCCAGATAAGGGTTGACTCTTAACTTAGAGCTTACTGCCGAATAAAGCCTCAGGGAATAGGGATCATGTATAACAAAAGTACTCAATACATAAAAGAGTAAGAAAATTATATACCTCGTTAACTTCATCTGCATGGGCCATCAATGCAATGGCCTGCTAGGTCATATCAGAAACGGCCTTGGGGCCCAGCTTCATCTTCTTTCCAGCACTGGAGCTGAACTCTTGCTCACCAGCTGCGTTCCATGCCACAGCGTAACGCTCCGCAGAACCAAGGCCTTTCCCGCTTAGCGTCCGAGTGAGAACATTCCCTTTCTTCAGGGTAGTTCCCACATTGGCGCGGGTCGCAGCGGCACTAGTGTGCAGGGTAACAGCCTTGGTACTGTCGCCAGACCTGGCAGCCATGGATCCGCCCAACTTACCCACTAGAGCGACTGCCGGTGTTGTTGATGTGGGCCGAATCTGAGGTGCGGTGCCTGGTGCATGGACCAAAGTCATCTGCTTGGTAGACGTGGGCTTGCCGGATGAAGTGCGAGGACCTAAAGCAGCAGTCCGGGTCTGATTCTTTGACAGAGGAGGAGAGTGAGCATATCTGGTTGGGGACAGGATAGGAGCCAACTGAGGGGGCTCAGCAACGCTCTGCGGAGCAACCACGGGATCAACTTGTGGGATGATAGTAGGAGAACTGGTGGCGAAGGTCTTCTCGACGCCAATACTGCTAGCACCAAGATCAGAAGTTATTCATGAGGTGCAGCGGAGGAGCTAGGCCGAATCTCCTCCGACGGGTGTGCCGCCAGGGCGGCCTCACTCTGAGAAGCGTGAGCCTCAGAAGTGGGAGCAGCGACTCGGACGGGGCTCTGCACTGTAGAATCAACAGGAGGAGGAGGCAGGCCTTAGCAGCGAGGCCATGCTAGGGGCAACCTGGCTGGCCGACAAAGGCGCGGTGCTAAAAATAAAAAATGCTTATAAGAAAGAAATCACAAAACACGGCAAGGAAGAATCCAAAGTAAGCAAGTAGCAAAAGCTTACCCGGAGACGGTCGGATCACGCGGCATGCGACGGGTGACCCGGCGCCCAGCAGCTTTGCGAGTCTCGGTTTGCGTGGCAGCCGGAGGAGCAGCAGGAGCGACCTTGCACTTCTTTGTGGACTGGGCACTAGAGCAGGCCCCACATCGCTTACCCGGCTTGGCGGCAGTAATCTTGCCGACTCCGCCCACAACGAGAGGGAGAGTGTCATGAACCTGGCCAGCTGAATAAGTAAATGACGAGCTAATTCGAATAAGTCAAGAGGTTAAAGTTAAAAGGCAAGTACCTCCAGAATTTCGCAATCATCATCATCATCATCATCGGACCAGTCTCATAAGGGGTTTCGAGTGTGGGTCTTACCCGCAGTAGAGGCAGCGACAGCAGCATGCGGAATGGGCATGAAACATTCCAGGTAGAACTAGATCTCGTACGAGTCAGAGCGATCCTCATAATAGGCGCCAGGAGGGACAGTATTGTCATCAACCTGGTGAATGAGATTCTACGAAAGACAAACATAATAAGCATCAAAAACTAGACAGAGAATAACAAGTGAATTGAAGTTGACTCCGCAATGGAAGATGACACGGAAACTTACCCAGGGGACATGCCTATCTCGACTAAACGGAGGGCAACCCCAGGGCCAGTCCTCCGCCAAAGTGAGCTTGAAGAGCGAGCTGACCCGGCGGGCCACAGATTCATGGGTGAGATCCTTCGTGGAAAGCCGAGTAGGGTCCTGCGTGCCGCTCATGAAGCACATCTTGTGGCTCCTGGCTTGGATGGGGCTGACCCGGCGTGCAATGAAAGCAAACATAAGATCCGCCTCCGTGAGATGGAAGTTCTCATCTGGCGACAATAATCTCTCCAGAATCCCGTTGGCCTCGTTCACCGCGGCATTCTTGTCGCACGGGTCAAGTTTCCAGAACTCTTTGCTGGGAACCTTGTCCGAGAAAGGGGGAGCCGAATGTAATCGGTGGACCCGCTGTTTTTGACATAGAAGAAAGTCCTATGCCATTTCTTGCAAGAGTCTAAGCCAGTGACCTAAGGAAAGATGGAATCTTTCCTGGGTGTGATACTAGCAGCACCGCACCTAGTGGGCCTTTTCTCGTCCCGGGGAACACCGTGATCGGGCACCACTTGAATCCTAAAGCCGAAATATTTGGCCCAGAGAAGAACTGTGGGCCAAATGCCAAGGTAGCCCTCGCGGGCAGAAATGAAACAAGAGAGGGAGCCAATCACATTGGCAGGAAAGTGATGGTTCTGAACATGGAAAGTGGAAAGAAAGGAAACAAAGAAATTACTCACGGGCAAGGCGAAACCTCGCTCAAAATGGGAGAGGAAGACCACCCTCTCATTGGCCTCAGGTTTGGGGGAAATCTCACCGACAGGGAGGCGGCAATCCACCTAGAGTGGGATGCGCCTGGTGGAGCGTAGCCACTCGAACTCCTCCGTGGATACCTCCGAGTCGTCCCAGCCGACGCGCTCGCCGGCGACGACCTTCTGTTCCTCTACTCCCTCAGCGGCATCGCGGGCGTCCATGATCTCTCTGGATTCTGGCTCCTCCGCCACAGGAAGAGGCTTGGAGGAGCGTGGACCCATAATGGAGTGGAAGAGGAAAAAGAGGAATCGCAAGAAAGAAGCCGTGGAGAAAGAAAACTGCAGGGGAGAAGTTGGGATTTTGGAGTCGCAAGGAAGAAGAAGAAGGCAATGCGGAAACTGAACGGGCGACGGAAATTAAAACCCCTCACCCCTACTTAAGGGGAGTAAAAACCCCATTCGTGGGATCCTCCTGCGCCGTGCGGCCAACGTGTGGTCGTGTATTCAGCAGAGTGAACCAGTCAGAAAACGCCACGTGTAGGAGATACACGATAAATCCACTGACATGTCCCGCTGCGCAAGACACGAGGCGCTGAGCGATGGGACTGCCACATTGACGGGGAGTTACTGCGCCGCCGTCACTGTGCGGTCAGGATTTGGGATAGAATTTGAGGCAAGTCTCCATGATTACAAGTTGTCAGTGACTAAAGCACTCCGAAAATGACTCAGAATTGGCCGAAATGACTCGGCACAAGGCAAAAATGGGCCAAAAAGTCAAAGATGAGACTCGGAAAGAGCAGACAGACTCGGAAAAGTACAAGATTACGCCAAACAGTGCGCCCTAAGCAGTAAATAAAGACAAAAGAAGAAGTTCTAGTCATATTAAAGCAACCTCGAGACGCCTAACAGCTAGAACTGCTAGACCTCACCAGCTTCGGGGACTAATATCGGGAGGATAACCCCCGGTAGGGTAATAGGGGGTAAAACATTGCCCAAGACGGCCGGTTAAGATGGTCATATGCGGCCGGCATAGGAACTATGCCGGCCCATATAAAACAAGTTTGTTAATCTTGCAGAAACCAACGATCTGAGTCTCTCGAGGGAAGGCCGAGTCAGATAGGAAGCGTGGCACCTTTCCGACTGAGGTTCAGGAGGGACCATGGTAAAGCACGGTCAAAAGAGAAGGGCAACGGCGGGTGACATGAAAGGATCCGGGTGATGCCTAAAGTAAGGGCTGACGTACAAAGTTATTGCATGACGCCAAAAGAACTGGAGGCTACATACGTGAAGACCGTTAGCTATCCAACTTTATGGACTGGGCCACTGGGCTTAGTAGAAGCCCATGACCCGGCCCGTACGGTGAGGACCAAGATCCAAACAGTAATCCTAAGATTCAAAGGGGTGTAACCTAGCTAGACATCCCTATATAAGGAGGGGTATAACTAAGGTTTAGTGAGGTTGGACTTAGTAGGGAACTAAGGCACTGAAGCTAAGTGCATACAACTCGAGGAGCACTTATAAACATCTAGGATCAATAAAATCACCAAGTGTGGAGAGTTCTTCTGGTTCTTCGTGTGCGGTAAGACCATGCACACCCTCCCCGGTGACCACGAGCATCAATTCGGCCCCCAACTTAAGCCTACCCATGGCATCTGCCGTAATACCACCACGACAAATATTTTACATAACATTTATCCTTTTTGAATTTTAAATATCTAAAAGAATCCAAAATGGCCAGCGACAGTTGAAATCGAACTACAAATTTATTTTCTCATGTTTTGATAGGTTGTATATTTTTTTCCGACATCGTATGCAAAATTTATAGCCACTTGAAGTTTTCATGACATTTTTTGGCAAAATATGTCTCAAAATTTATGTTTGTTAATTTCGTAACAATTAAATCACTTAATATATCTACAATTTTAAGGATTTTTTTTATAATTTTGTGGCGTGCGTTTGAAACTAGAAAACACGATCTCCTGCCCGGGGTTGAACAGAAATCTCCTGCCGCGGCAGGATTTTTACCTGTTTTCCTGCCATGGGAGAACTCGCCAAATTTTTTTCCCGATTTTTTCAGTCTCGGTTTATGTCAGTTTCAGACAGCAACTGGGACTAAAGGGTGTTTCCCGTGCCTGCACCCGCCTCCACCTCTCTAGTCTTGGTTAGTGTCTTTAACCGGGACTAAATGACCTGTTTGAACCGAGATTATAGGTTATCGGTGTCCTAGCCATTGGAAACGGGACTAATGTGGGCATTAGTCCCAGTTCCAAATACATCTGGGACTAATGCTCTGGAGGGCTCTAGGCGAAAGGCCAGTTTTCTACTAGTAAATGAACATCGTTTCTGCATCTCTATATTGACCAACATAAGGCTAAAACACCTATGCGAATTCTAGCCTTAAAGTTTCTGTCAGCTCTATTCAATCAATTTTTAAACATATTTATTATGTTAGTTAGTTGAGGAAAATCATACGTAAAGTATACTATGCGCCGTAGAAGTGTAGAAAAAGGACATGATATAAATAAGAGCTCTACGGTTTCTTGCTCCTCGGAGAAGCAACATTTTTACAACCAACCCAATTCTATTTTTCTAAATATCTTTTGTTAATAGAACTTTTTTTTATTAAGGAACCACATAAATATTTTACTCTTTAATATTGGGATTTTCAACTTTCATAAGTATTCATGAAGTAAAAGCATAGGACCATTTATAAGGTCTTTATATATACATTTATTAAGAAGTTTTCTGAGGCCGTTAGTTTCCACAAAAATCTATCTGATTCGCCAGACCAGTGTACCATCATTAGACTTTGGCATAAGTCCAGCCATGCTATCCACTTTATTACCCGTTAGTACTCTTCTAAAACCAATATTCGATGGTACTTGGGCTAAAACAGTTGCGACAATTACATTTTTCTGTTGCATAATATTATTTGAAGCCATCAATGCAAAGCTTTAAATCCATAAAAAACTTAGAGAAGAAGACCTTGTCATCATCTCTAACCTTAGTATCTATCTCCACAACATTGCAGTGACCTTTTCTCACCTCTGTTTTGAAGTTATACAACGTCCTAAAAGTATTTTCCCAATCACCATACAATTCTTTCATTGCCCTTTGTTTTGCCTTTCCACACAATGCTATAATTCACCTTAATTGGGTAGTCCTTTTATTGAAACTATCTTTTGTTTTGTGTCTTGAGGAAATATCAGGTGTATTTATAGTCTCTTTTCTATAGTTTTTTAGCAACCACATACATTTCATTAAATCGAAAATCGAGTTACAAGAACAGACACATGTGGAAACTAAAAAAATGACCAGGATAAAATGATTATCCTAAAAAAATTGCATATAAAATGCTAGAAAACCAAGAAGTACAAAACAATCCCTAGGGTTTGCTCTAACCACCGAAGCCAGCGGCCAACACCCAACAACTGAGGAACACGCTGGAAGAGACGCCGAGCCTCCACCATTTCCAGATCCAAGGAATCACCATCGCCAACAATGGTGACCCAACATACCACTTCATGTGTAGTACACTATAGTTGTTGACATAATATTCACAGAACACCGTTCCGCAAATATCACATCCCTCAGAGTGGTATAACAGAAACATTGGAGGTCCATATTACAAACATACACACATTATTATTACAATACAAGAAGTTCGGTACGTCAAGTGATTCAAACTTATAAATCAAATTTAATTAGTTTTAGCAGAAGATCGAAGTTTCAAACTTATAACCAGAATTGAGCTCAACAACTTATTATATAAAGTTTATGTTGCTCGGCTCATTTGGTTTACTAACTAATCAAGGCAACTATTCGGACTCGTTGCCCTCCACTCCATAATGCATTTCATAGTCCACGCCTCCACTCCTCCGGACAGATCTGGTTCCTCGTAGTATACATCCTCTTGGCCTTCAGTGGCATACATTGGAGTGTCTTCTGGCTCCTTAGAGTCTAAGCAGGGGATCAAAGGAAAGGGTGAGTAATAGCGCTACCCAACAAGTTCATTATATGCAAGGTGGGAATTTTGATGCTCTATCTACCACCTCGGACTATTAGTCCTTGGCACTATGCAGTTTTCATAAACATTTATTCAAAGGTTGATTTTAATATAAAAAACTATGCTCATCAGCCTTCAGAGGTTGACCAAAACTTCATGGAGTTCCTTTCCTGCCGCGTTTGTAGTTCCTTTCTGGAATAGGGAGTAACAAGTTATAGTTCTTACACTCTGCAGAGGTGCGTTGCTTTACCCATGAGAGATCAAATCCTTCTTGCACAACCGGGCGTACTTTCCCGTCCATAATTCCTGGATGTGGGGCTCAGTAGATGATCCAAGCCAATCACTATCCTTCTCCGTGACCCCGGATGTCTGCATGATCCTTCGGGCCAAACAACATCTCTGTTAAGCCCCCTTTCGGGCAAGCTACAATCCTGATGAGTTTCCGAAGACTCTATGAGATGGTTATGCCCCTTGAAAGCTCCATAAAGGTCTGAGTATACCTCCGGAAGCCGCTCACAAATAATCTAGACACCAAATCGTGGGGCGTAAGGGTGACCACCCATATACTGGATCCGCACAAGGAATCACACTGTCACGTTAAGGTCGTCTTGCCTACATATGAAAGGAAGAAGATCCAGCTAACTTCTCCGTCCCATTCCAAATCTCATGGTTAATGCGTGATATACGGCATTAGAGTCATTGATGTCATGGGTTATTAATTCCTATGTGATGAAACTCATTGTAGATGGAAGCCAAAGTTCCACTGCCAATCTTATATTTACCATCACTTAGGATGATAATAGCATTTCATTTATTTGAGAAAATAGTATTTTATTTCTTCTCTTTATAACATAGTTGATAACACTCAATTTTTAGTTCCTATTATTATTTTCTTAAAATTCTATTTAAGAATAAGTATTTTAATTTATAAGATTTCATTTTACTAATCTAAATAACAATTTAGTATTTTTCTAAAATACTATACTCATTTAGAATTGTAAAAATGAATTTTATTTACTTTTATGTATTTTATATATTTTTATAAAATTCCATAAAAATATTTAACCTAAATTTATTCTATAAAAAGGAATTCTTAATTTTATTGGGTAGCTTATATTTTTATGAACTCATGGATAGCTTATTTGTATTTTTACAATTTTTATTCAATTTCTTGGAGATTATTTAGTTCTAGGGTTATTTTGGTCTTTAAACAATTGTTGAAATTCCTTTTTTAAAAACCTGGACCTAGCCCATTGGGATGGCTCGGCCCTGACCTGGCCCATCTAGGCTGGTTAAACCATTTGGCTCGCTCGATACTGGCCCGTACGGGCCCACTACGCCTCTCCCTCTTTCTCGCTTGCTCGCGTTTTCCTCTCTCGCTCCTCGCTGTGGCGATGTGGTACCGCCACCATCGCCCTGCGATTTCGGCCGCCTCTGGCCTCTCCAGCCACCGTCGTGATGCAAGACGAGATAATAGATGACGCTCCATTTATATGTTGGAAACGTATCTATAATTTTTGATGTTCCATGCTTGTTTAGTATCTGCTTTCCTTTTCTTTGTCTACACTTTGAGGTGTTTTTATATCTTTTCTAGAACTAACCTATTAACAAGTTGCCACAGTGCCAGTTGTCTGTTTTCTTCTATTTTTGGTTCCAGAAAGGCAGAAAATCAATATTCTCGGAATTGGACGAGACAAAAGCTAAAGTCAATATTTTACCGTGGACGACACGAAGTCCAGAGGAGAGACGGAGAGGCAAGCCAGGGCGTCCAGACCCCCCTAGGCGCGGCTAGGGTGGGCCCGCACTTGGGCAGTGTGTGGCCCTCCTGGTCGCCTCCCTGCCTCGCCTATAAGAAGCCCCCGATGCAGAAATCCTAGGCACCCGATCAAAACTCCACGAAACTGCCTATATCCGCTGCCACCATCGTCCCTAGATCGGGGGGATCTGGAATTCTTCCCGGCACTCTGCCGAAGGGGAGATCATCCCAGAGGCCTTCTTCTCCGGTATGATGCATGTGTAGTTCAACCTTGTACTACGGGTCCATGTAGTAGCTAGATGGTTGTATCTCCTCCTTGTGCTTTCATGTATAGAGCTTGTGAGCTCCGTTCATGATCAATATCTAATCTATTCGTAATCATTCATGTTGTATTTGCGGGAATCCGATGGATATTGATATTACTATGTCAGATTGATTAATGGTTTTGTCTTTATGATTCTATCATGTCTGTGTTGTTTGTGATCTTTTATGCTCTCCGTGGTTAGTAGCTATCTTGGCCGAGTAGTTGCTAGTGACTCCAAGAGGGGGTATTTATGCTCGATAGTGGGTTCATGCCTCTAGTTTCCAAGGGAAGTGATAGAAATCTCTTCGGTTGTAGATGTGTTGTTGCCACTAGGGAAAAAACAACGGTCTCTTGTTCATGGAACAAGTGGATTGTTTACCTTACACACTTTGCTTAAAGCTGTTGTCTGTTGCTTGCAACTTAATACTGGAGGAGGTTCGGATGATAACCCAAAGGTGGAATACTAGTCATAGATGCAGTTGGATGGAGGTCTATGTATATTGTTGTATTTCCTAATCGAATCTCATAGGATCTTTTTGTCTGGTATTGCATTGTTATGCCTTGCTCAGTTCCTGTCAATTGCCCTGCTGTAATTTGTTCACCCTTCATGCCATGTTGTTTATCTAAGGAGAGCACCTCTAGTGAACTATGGACCCCGGTCCAATCTTTACCATTGATACATCTTCCACTGTTACTGTTTACTTACTACAAACCACCATTACCTTCCACACCATACAGTTAATCCTTTGTTACAGTAAATATGTGAGCTTGACAACCTCACTGTTCATTGGGACAAATTCTTGAGTTTGTGTTGTGTAGGTTTCCACGTTGCTTGCAACACCTTTGAGACATTTCCTTCCTCCTACTGGTTCGATAACCTTGGTCTCTACTGAGGTAAAACTTGCTGCTATGCTCATCACACCTTTCTCTTGGGGTTTCCAATGCAGTGCGCCAAGCACAGCCAACAAGACTTTCTGGCGCCATTGCCGGGGAGGCTAAGGACGTCTTCAAAAGGGGAGTCCTCCACTTCCTTTCTCTTTACTTTGTTTCTAGTTTGGTTAGTTTCTTTTGTTTGGTTTTTTTTGCCTCTTGTTTTCAAAAACTCCAAAAAAATTTAGTTTAGTTTGGTTTGCTTTCCTTATTCAAAAAACACAAAAAAATAGTTCTTACTCCAGTTGTTGGTCTGTTATTGCCTTGCTTGGTCATGCTTTCTATGAATGGATGGTTTCTTTGAAACTAGTTCTTATTGGCAAGGTGGGTTCACAGAAGAACAAAAGTATTATTATAAGTTACACCATTGATCACAAAAAGGGAAACACTTATGGGCACAAATTGATAAATTGAATACTATTGCTAAAGAGGTGTGCTCCACTTATAATGTTACTTATTGCTTTGATAAAGCTTGTTGCTGTAGGATATATAAACACCTCCCTTTTCAATGTGAGTATAATGATAATGTTACCATATCCTCTTATGTTAAAGGAAATTATGACCTTTATGATGTGGAACAAATTAAAGAATTTATTGCTTTCAAGGGTGCATTTGAACTTGCTAGTTTGCTTGAAAGTACTGATGATGCACCTTATGGATATGAGGTTTATGAGATACTTAAATTTTGCTTTGATAATTACAAGGAGGAAAATGGCTATATTCTTGAATATTTTAATAGGTGCTTTCCACAAACGGAAGAGATTAATGCATTGAAGGAGCCTATGGAAGAAGAAATTGCTAAAACAAGAAGCTCATTGGGTGAAAAAGAGGAGGATGAATGTTATGCTCCTATGGATTCTTTTTAAATATCTACTATGGGTAAACTTGTGATGATGTTCCTATGCCTGTTACCTATAGTAGTGATCATGATTGGGAAAAGCACACTACTTTTGATATTGAAAACCTCTTTGGTACCGATTCTAAAAATTCTATTGTCTGTGATGATACTCTACCTCCAATTTATGATGATTACAATGATGATATTGATATTTTCAGCCCACCTACTATTGAGGAGAAAATTTATTGTGATTGCAATATGCCTCCTATATTTTATGATTATGGTGATGAGAATAATAATGATAGCTATTTTGTTGAATTTTCTCCCACTACTTATGTGGAGAGTAATAATCATTTTATGCATGTGGCTCACGATAAGAATGTTTTATGTGATAGTCATATTGTTAATTTTATTCATGATTCTACTGAAAGTTATTATGAGAGAGGGAAACATGGTCTTATGTATCTCAACAATATTAAGTTTCCCCTCTTTATGTTGAAAATCTTGAAGTTGCACTTATTTTGCTTTCCTATGCTTGTTGCTTTGTGCTTCTTTGATTTATTTTCTTACAAGATTCATATGCATAGGAAGTGGGTTAGACTTAAATGTGTTTTGAATTTGCTTCTTGATGCTCTCTTTTAGTTCAACTCATATTTCTTATGTGAACATCTTCTCAAACTATCAAGCCTAACTTAAAGGCGTTAAAGAAAAGTACTTGTTGGGTAAACCAAGAGTTTCCTTGAGTCTTGGAAGTTATTACTTCAGTAATGACCTCTCCTTATCCTTTTTGTTTGCTTTTTGTGTCAAGAATGACCTCTAATGAGAGGGAAGTAAGATTTCAGGAGTTGCTGTCCCGAAACAGATTTCTATCCTCCACCATAAAAAAATCATGAAGAGTCTCTGTAAATCGGATTGAGCTGATATTTTAAGAATAAATCACCCAGTATGTTAGATAACTTTCGTTAGTTCAACACTTTTTGATTTGAGGAATAGAAGATTTTCGAAAAAATTGGTTTCTACCTGCTGGTCTGTTTTGACAGATTTCTGCCATTATTTGCATTTGCTTCTTATTGATTCCTTTTTGAGTTCTCTTTTGGGGAATTGAGTTTTTTGAAGGAGTTGCTACAGTATCTTGTCTTTTTAGTGAAAAGTTTTGCTGTTCCAAATCTTTACCTAAAGGTCTATTATCTTTTGAATACACTAATGTTGCTAATGAAGATTGTGTAAAGTTTTGTATGAAGGAAATATTTCAGGTGTAGAGAGAGAATGATGAATGAGATGAAGAATGGATAAAAGCTAAAGCTTGTGGATGCCACCCCGGTGTCACCCCAAGAAATATCCAAGAGGTACAAGCGTCAAAACTTGAGGATGCCCAAGGCATCCCCTTGTTCATCATTGAAAAGCTCAGGTCTGTTTAGACACTTCGTTTAATTGTTTCATGCACTGTTGTGTTGTTCTTGGAGCGTCTTAGTGTGTTGTGATCAACCAACTTTATTCAAGAAAACCAAACTAAAGAAAACCAAAAAAACAAAAACTAAGACGCTTCCAAGAACAACACAATAGTGCATGAAACAATAAAAACGAAGTGTCTAGAAAGACCTGAGATTTTTATTGATGAAGAAGGGGATGCCTTGGGCATCCCCAAGCTTTGACGCTTGTAACTCTTGGATATTTCTTGGGGTGACAACATGGTGGCATCCCCAAGATTGAGCTTTTGTCCATTCCTCAGCTCATTGCATCATTCTCTCTCTACACCTGAAATTTTTCCTTCATACAAAACTTCACACAATCTTCATTAGCAACATTAGTTTATTCAAAAGATATTAGACCTCTAGAAAAGCTTTGGAACAGCAAGGCTTTTCACTAAAAACAACAAGCTACTGTAGTAACTCCTTCAAAAAGCTCAATTTCCCAAAAGAGAACTCAAAAAGGAATCAATAAGAAGCAAATGTAAACAATGGCAGAAATCTGTCAAAACAGACCAGCAGGCAGAAACCAATTTTTTCAAAAAAAGTGTTGAACTAACGAAAGTTATCTAACATACTGGGGTATTTATTCGTAAATTTGAAGCTCAATCTGACTTACAGAGACTCCTCACGAATTTTTATGGTGGAGGACAGAAATCTGTTTCGGGACAGGAACTCCCCAAATCTTACTTCCCTCTCATTAGAGGTCATTCTTGGCACAAAAATCAAACAAAAAGGATAGGGAGAGGTCATTACTGAAGTAATAACTTCCAAGACTCAAGAAAACTCTTGGGTTATCTCCCAACAAGTACTTTTCTTTAATGCCTTTAAGTTAGGCTTGATAGTTTGAGAAGATGCTCACATAAGAAATATGAATTGAAGTAAAAGAGAGCATCAAGAAGCAAATTCAAAACACATTTAAGTCTAACCCACTTCCAATGCATAGGAATCTTGTAAAGAAACAAGTCATGGAAGTACAAAGCAACAAGCATAGGAAAACAAAATAAGTGCAACTTCAAAATTTTCAACATAAAGAGGGGAAACTTAATATTGTTGAGATACATAAGACCATGTTTCCCTCTCTCATAATAATATTCAGTAGCATCATGAATAAAATTAACGATATAACTATCACATAAAACATTCTTATCATGCGACAAATGCATAAAATAATTATTACTCTCCACATAAGCATAGTCATTCTTATTAATTATAGTGGGAGCAAATTCAACAAAATAGCTATCATTGTTATTCTCATCACCATAATCATCAAATATAGGAGGCATATTGTAATCACAATCAATTTTCTCCTCAATAGTAGGTGGAATTAAAATATCATACTCATCATTGTAATCATCATATATTGGAGGTAAAGTATCATCAAAGCAAATTTCCTCCTCAAAAGATGGGGGACTAAAAAGATCATTTTCATCAAAACTAGCTTACCCAAGCTTAGACGTTTCCATAGCATTAGCAATAATGGTGTTCAAAGAATTCATACTAATAACATTGCTATTAGCATGCAAATAAAGTTCCATAGGTTTTTTAATTTTCTCTTCAAACACTTCATGTCCTAACTCAAGATAAACACTATAAAGCTCTCTAATTTTTTTGTTGTTTTCCATTAAGCCTAACTAGTGAAAACAAGAAACAAAAAGACAAAATTGCAGAATCTAAAGGAAATACCTTTGAGCACTCACACCGGAGGATGTGTGTACCTTTTACCTTACCTCACTGGCAATGGCGCCATAAAAGACTTTGATGGAGCTTAACGTAGAGGAAAGGTAAAAGGCCAAATCCTCCCCGGCAACGACGCCAGAAAAGAGCTTGATGTCTATGCACTTCTATTCTTGTAGACAGTTGTTGGGCCTCCAAGTGCAGAGGTTTGTAGAACAGCAGCAAGTTTCCCTTAAGTGGATCACCCAAGGTTTATCGAAATCAGGGAGGAAGTGGTCAAAGGTATTCCCTCTCAAGCAACCCTGCAATCAAGATACAAGAAGTCTCCTGTGTCCCCAACACACCCAATATAGGTGCACTAGTTCGGCGAAGAGATAGTGAAATACAAGTGGTAACGGTGCCAGAAAATAGCTTCTGACTTGTTGATGTGGGGTAACGACTAAAGCAAGCAAACATGCAACAGATCTACTAGCAAACAGTGTTTCAATGCTTAGAAACAAGGCCTAGGGATCATACTTTCACTAGTGAACACTCTCTCATAATAATATCCTCTCTTCATGGTACTACTCTTAACTACTCTCCGGTTGGACACTCTAATCCATGGTAGGGCTATAAAAGCACACCTAAAAGTCCGCCTTCCCCAATCTAGATAACCCCACACTGTCATCTTGAGCGCTACATGGTTCCAACAAACACCACAATTTCATAGAGACATCCAACTCCAAATATAACTCATAACAAATATTCAGTCTAGCCAAAGTGCCACACACACAGTATGCCCGCTGTCACTTTCACACACGTGGGGAAAAGCATAGATCTATTAAAGCACAAAGAGTATTTATGTAGACTCAAGCCTAAGTGCCACCATGGCGTGCACGCTGTCACTTTCACACACATGGGGAGAGCAGAGATATAATGAAGCACCTGAGTAGCAAGGTAGATCTACTTGATTACAAAGCTCATGACCACAAGATCATGCATAGAGAGAGAGATGAACACATAGCTACCGGTAGAGCCCTTAGACCTGAGGAAGAATTACTCCCTCATCATGGGAATCAGCAATGGTGACGGAGATGGCGATGGTGATCGATGGAGATGGCTCCGGAGGCACTTCCCCATCCCGGCAGGGTGCCGGAACAGAGACTTTCTGTCCCCCGAATCTCCCCTTCGGTGGCGGTGATGCTACACAGGTTTTCGTGGATTTCTTCTAGATGTTTTAGGGTTTTCTCATTGGGGGGCTCTTATAGGCAAAGGGGGAGGCCGAGGAGGTGGCCAGGGGCCCCACACCCTCCCTAGGCGCGGGCCAGGCTTGGCCGCGCCCAGGGGGTCTGGCCACCCTCTGGTGCCTCTCCGTCCCTCCTTCTGGATTCGTGTCCCTCACGGAAAGTTATTGACTTTGGCTTTTGTCCCGTCCAATTCCGAGAATATTGATTTTCTGCCTTTCTGGAACCAAAAACAGAAGAAAACAGGCAAATGGCACTGTGGCAACTTGTTAATAGGTTAGTTCTAGAAAATATATAAAAACACCTCAAAGAAAGACAAAGCAAATCAAGGTAGATATTAAACAAGCATGGAGCATCAAAAATTATATATACGTTTCCGACGTATCAGTGAACTATGACCCCGATCCAATCTTTACCATTTATACATCTTCCACTGTTACTATTTACTTGCTGCAAACCACCATTACCTTCCACACCATATAGTTAATCCTTTGTTACAGCAAACCGGTGAGCTTGACAACCTCACTGTTCGTTGGGACAAAGTCTTGAGTTTGTGTTGTGCAGGTTTCCATGTTGCTTGCAACACCTTTGAGATGTTTCCTTCCTCCTACTGGTTCGATAACCTCGGTCTCTAGTGAGGGAAAACTTGTTGTTGTGCTCATGACACCTTTCTCTTGGGGTTTCCAACGAAGTGCACCAAGAACAACCAACATCCATCGACTGGTCCAGCTCGATTTGTTGCTAGGCCTCTTTCCTGACCATGCCGCGTCCACCACGAAACCTAGAGTTCGGTGGCTGCCGGTGATTTGGTGCTCTGCCGTCCCTGTGGTGCTGCTTCAGTGCTCTGGTGGCTCTGTGGTGCCTCCAGCGCTGCTCGTGTTGCTGTGGCCATCGTGCTTGCAGCTTGGCCCGGGTTGTAGTGCCTCCGGGTGCTCCCCGTGCTACCGTGTGCATGCCCGTCGGCCGTTCTGCTTCCTCTACTAAATCACAGCAAGGACCATGGGTGAGTTCTTCTTTCCCCATGTTCTTTGTCTTGCCTCGCCGGCCTCTATTGTGCTTGCTAAGTATGAACCATTATTGACTGTCCACTGCACTAGGATTAATCCCTCTGTGTTAGGGTTCATCCCCTGATACAATGTTGATTTGAGGTGGTTACCCACTAATTCTAGTTGTGTAGGGTTCACTGCTATGCTGTGAGCTTGGTGTTGACAATGTTTCCTGTCACTAGGTTGTTAACTGATTTTTTACTTACTGTCCTATTTTGGATTGGTGATACTATGACTATGATCTAGATTAAGATTAGTTATCTGGTTGTGGTTGATATGCTTTGGTATGAAAGAGTTGGAGTTGGTATCTTATCCAATTGATTTCTAATAATATCTGATGATAGAATATATAGATGTCGAAAATGATTCCTAATTTGCTTTTAGGAAAATGATTCAGTATGTTTTTGAGACGATTTGGCTATGTGACCAATATACAAATGGGTTGCTTATCAAACATGGTTATTGTGACACCATCTATTGATTGGTACACAATTTATGTCTTTTGCTAGGATTTTCATGAATTCTACTGTGAAAATTGGCTTGACTTGTAAGCTTTGAAAGATTTTTATCAGCTACAGAGATATATTTGATAGATCCCTTAGTCTATGATGCTGGTCTGAGACTTTGCTGGGTAGAAACAAATGCTTTTATCTGCTGCCTCCCCTTTCAATTATACTATAATGGATAGTTCATAAGTATGATTCCTATAGTGTTTAAGAAAATGATTGAACGAGCTTGGTAAGAATAGTATGATTGATTTTTAATGTATAAGATTAAGTTATGAGACGAAATCATTCTTGAGGTGTTACTATTCATAGGATGTGCCCAATAATGATGAATCAATGATTCCATGTGCATCTAGTTATAGAACTATTGAGTTTTATCCAAGATCAATGATGCAAAGGATAAGATCTTGGTTATGGTCTATTGTAAGATCTCACCCAATAAGGTAGAGATCCCTGTGATTGCAGTGCTAGTCCCGGATCGATTTGCTAGCACCCATAGTTTAAGATGAAGTACATAGAAACAAAGGTCATTATTATATCGCAAATCCAGGAGTACAATAGTTCTTACAACTCACTTAGCCCAAGGCTAACTTATTTAGAGTTCTCAATACATAGCATAATAATAGAGTCTTCATCTTCATGCACCACAGGCAAACATGTCGAGTGTAAACTCATAACCCTACTCACCATCAAAGTAACCTGCAACATGATAAGTTACAGCCACAAAGGGTCAATACAGTTGGAATTGTATTGGCAAGTGATACCATAGTTGTATAGTAGAACCTAACAACTACATGAATTTGGCTAAGTGTGGATCTAGCTGGCTTTGCAAAAAAGCAAGTTTTATCCTACTAGTTTGAAAATACTAAGTTTTCCTTTACAAAACACTAAGGTACCACCAATAGAAATTAGTGAACCTCTACCCTTGTTCACACACAATTTTAACTAGAGAAATTGGGATGAGGATATTCTTGAACTGTTTCAATGTCTTGACGCTCAGCAGTTGTCCATAACCGGGGACACGTCTAAGTACTTAGGTTTACCCTCTCAAGAGGTGGTGCACTTTCTCCACAAGAATCGACGTGCATCGAGACGAGACTTTTCAGAAGCAATCCCCCAGACCACCACGGACGCGTTCCTTCTTATCAATTCTACCACCCTCTGTCCGTCTGGCTGAGTTCTCACAACTTAGTTGGTCAAGGCAGAGCCCATATGCCATATGGTTGCACTAGAAGCTTCGCGACACAAACACCTCAAATCTCTTTGTTCCTGGGTGGCCATCTACAAGTGTGATACACCAGGGTAAACCATAGAAATGGGCCCTGGGTAACCACTCAACATAATCCATACAAGTGCCAATCCACCCAGGTGTTTCGTTAACATTGGTTGTTTTCTTAATCAAAAATGTATAAGCATATAAATTTCCATACCATCATAATGTGAATTTCCACCCTCGAATTCTGATAGCAAGACTAAGCATTCTAGCATACGATGTCTCCTAACTTAGGAAAATACTACCAAGATATAATCTATAGGATTTCTATAGCATAGCAATATAATTAAAACTATCATGCAAATTCCTACTAAAATAACACTAATGCAATAGGTAAAATAATAGGACATATGATGAAATATCACTTGCCTTGGTAGCTAGGAGAGTAGGTACAATCCTCATAGCTACAAACTTCACAATCCACACAATCTACACATCAGATCCAACAACAAAAATATAAAACTCAATATAGCACTCAAAATTAATAAGGATGCATGCAATTATGTAATAATATGAATGCCACACTTTTAAAACCAAAGTCAACAGTACAGAAGGTAGAGTACACTTTCTAAAGGCTAAAGATCACAAGATCCACCTAAAAATAAATTATACAATAATTTTTATAGTCAAAATAGCCCTAAAAATGTCTCTGCCTAAAACTCAAATTTTACATATTCTACTGAACAAAATAGCGCCACAATAATAAAGTTCACATTTGCCTGAATCCATGGACACAAAATTTGCATTTTTCTGAATAGTGGATCAAAAGTTATGAATTTTCTAAGTTTAAACATCTAATAAACCAAATCTGGATTTTATCTGAAAATCCCAGCCACGTGGTGCAATCCCACTGGATGGTACCGCGCGGATCAGGCGCGTGCGCCGTTAGATCTAAGTCAGATCGTGCGGACTAGATCGGCAAGTACCTTTTCGCTAACAAGATCTGTCCTAGCCGTAGGATCTAGATCTAACGGACCTGAGCGCGTGGCCAAGGACTGGTGGCGCTGGTGGCGGTGTGCGGCGGCGGCGCGTCTGGTGACGGCGCTCCAGTGGTGCTAGGGGGTAAGGGGAATAGGGGTGTTACCGAGGTCACGAGGGCGAGGCGGTTGTAGTGGAGGTCGCAATCGAGGAAGGGGCACACGGGCTCGTCGGGAATTCCTCGCCGGAGTCATGCTCGTCATCGGTGGCTTGCAGTTGGAGACAGAGTTGAGCCTCTAGGGCACACGCAGGCAAATGGAGAGGGTTAGTAGATGCGCCTGAAGACGATGAACGCGATAAAGCAAACCAGAGGGCGAGGGGTGGCCAGACCTCACCGTATTCGTCGCCGGAGTGCGTCAGGGCGGCGGCGATTGTGAGCTGGAATTCATGGAGCCGGGCGACTCTCTGGTGGTGCAGTGTGCAGGGAAATGGAGAGGGGCGAGTGGTGAATAAGTAGCGGGGGTAAAGGGGGCAATCACGCTAGGAATCAAGCGTAATTACGTGATTTCAATCGCTGTAGAAACAGACGAGGAGGAGCGGGTCTGCGCGCGTTGATTTGGGGACGACGATGGTGACGTGGAGGTGGGGTCACCTTGTCAATGAGCGAGTGCGAGGAGAGTGCGGTGAGAAAAGAAAACAGAGGGGGGAGGGGATTGCCGGGTGGGCTGCTGGGCCGGGTGGATTGGCTGGTAGGTAAGTCTTTTTTTTCCTCTTAAAGTTTTTTATATTCTGTTTCTATTTTCTATAAATCATTTGAACTAGCAAATCAACTCCAAATCAATTCAAACTTTAACCTAATTTTTAAGAGGTGAACCTAGTGTTCAAAAATGTTTTAAACACAACAAAACAAAACATTTAATTTAAAATAAAAATAAAAACACAAACTACACACCTTGCATATAAAGGAGGGGTTTGTAAATAGGGTTTTGCTAGGTTTAAATTTTTGAAAAAATTTATGCAGTGCCCACATGCCATGATGATATGAATGCAATGAGAATGTTTTCGTTTAATAAAAATTGGGATGTTACAAATCTAACCCCCTTAATATGAATCTCGTCCTCGAGATTCGGGTTGGCTAGCAAATAGGTGAGGGTGATCCTTCTGAAGCTCATCTTATCTTTCCCAAGTTACTTCCTCCTCAGTGTGATGGTTCCATTGTACTTTGCAGAACTTGATTGTCTTAGTACGAGTGACTGTTTCTGCTATCTCTAGAATCTTGATAGGTTTCTCTTCATAAGTGAGATCATTCTCTAACTGTACTTCCTCCAATGGATAGTGTCTTTTAACGAAGTTTCTTCCATCTTTGGGTGACAATTTTTCAATTGGCTTACATGAAACACATTATGAACTGCTGATAGAGATTCTGGTAATTCTAGCTCATAGGCCACTTCTCCTTTACGGCTCAAAATCTTGAATGGTCCTACATAATGAGGTGCCAATTTTCTTTTGACTCCAAATCTCTTCACACCACGAAGTGGTGAGACTCTGAGATAAGCTCTATCACCTACCTCATAGTTGGCCTCTCTATGTTTTGGATCTGCATAGCTCTTTTGTTGGGATTGGGCTATCTGTAGTCTATCCTTTACCATCCTGACTTTCTCTTCATCTTCCTTGATTAGGTCTGGTCCGAATAAGTTTCTTTCTCCTACTCCATTCCACAATAATGGTGTGGTACACTTCCTTCCATAAAGGAATTCAAACGGAGCCATCTCTATGCTCGATTGATAGCTATTATTGTAAGAAAATTCCGCGTATGTTAGACTTTCGTCCCAACTAGATCCATAATCTAGCGCACAAGCTCTCAACATGTCTTCCAAAATCTAATTGGTCCTTTCTGTCTATCCATCAGTATGAGGGTGAAATGCAGTGCTCAATTCTAGTCTAGTTCCCAATGACTCATGTAGTTGTCACCAAAAATGCAAAGTGAACTGAGTTCCTCTATTCGACACAATACTCTTAGGTACTCCATGCAGACATACAATTCTGTTCATATAGATCTTGGCTAACTTAGCACTTGTATAGGTGGTCTTTACGGGTATAAAATGAGCCACTTTTGTTAAGCGATCCACACCCCATATAGAATCGTATCTGGATCTAGTCCCTGGTAGTCCTACGGTAAAATCCATACCGATTTTATCCCACTTCCAATCAGGTATTGGCAGTGGTTGTAATAACCCTGCCGGTTTCTGATGTTCCGCCTTTACTCGACTACGCACGTCGCACAAGGCAATGTGCTCTGCGATATCTTTCTTTAGATTGTTCCACCAAAATCTTTCCTTCACATCCATGTACCTATTGGTGTTGCCGGGATGAATAGAATATGGTAAATTATGTGCTTCTTGCAGGATCAATTTCTGAAATTCAGGATCTTGTGGAATGCAGATACGCTTTCCATACCATAAGGTTCCTTGATCATCTTCATGGAATCCCTTTGCTTTTCCTTTACCAATTTTACTCTTAATTTCCTCTATTTCCTTGTCCAACTTTTGAACTTCTTTGATTTTATCCAATAGTGTTGGTTGTACTTCCAAGGACATAAGATATCCTTCAGGTACTATCTCTAATCTTAGCTCTTTAAACTGAGCTCTCAAATCTTCTGGCAATTCTCCTTTGGTGAGGCCATTCACATAGGCGTTGCGGCTTAATGCATCGGCCACAACATTTTCTTTCCCGGAATGGTATTGCAAACTTAAGTCATAATCCTTGATAAGTTCTAGCCATATTCTTTGTCTCATGTTGAGTTCATTCTGTGTGAAAATGTATTTCATACTCTTGTGATCGGTGAACATTTCACAACGTTTTCCCATAAGATAATGTCTCCATGTCTTTAGTGCATGGACAACAGAGGCCAACTCCAAGTCATGCATAGGATAGTTTACTTCATGATTCTTGAGTTGTCTCGAGGCATATTCTACCACTTTACCTTCTTGCATTAACACACCTCCCAGTCCTTGGTGATATGCATCACAATAAACTTGAAAATCTTTCTCTAGATCTGGAAAGCATAACATTGGTGCTAACACTAATATCTTCTTCAACACTTGAAAACTAGTTTCACATGGTTCAGTCCAGTCAAACTTCTTCTCTTTCTTTAGTAAATCGGCCATCGACTTTGCTAATTTCGAGAAGTTCTCTATGAACCTTCTATAGTATCCTGCCAAGCCCAGGAAACTACGGACCTCTTTAAATGTTTTGGGAGGTTCCCATTCTGTTAAAGCTGACACCTTTGCGGGATCGACAGCTATACCATTCCTAGACACCACATGTCCAATAAATCCAACTTCATTCAGCCAAAATTCACATTTATTGAACTTGGCATACAACTTGTGTTCCCTGAGTTTCTCAAGAATCAAACGCAAATGTTCTTCATGTTCCTCATTGCTCTTGGAATAAATCAGTATATCATCGATGAATACCACAACAAACTTGTCAATAAACTCCATGAAAACCTTGTTCATCATGTACATGAAATAAGCTGGTGCATTAGTTAGTCCAAATGGCATCACCGTATACTCATACAATCCATATCTAGTGGTGAAAGCAGTATTTGGTATATCTTGTTCTCTAATCTTTAATTGAAAGTAACCTGATCCAAGATCAATTTTTGAGAACACACAAACTCCTTCTAGCTGATCAAAGAGATCATTAATTTTGGGTAGGGGATATTTTTTCTTTATGGTCACTTCCTTAAGTGATCGATAATCTATGCATAGCCTTTGACTTCTGTCTTTCTTCTTGACGAAAAAAACTGGTGCACCCCAAGACGAAGAACTCGGTTGGATAAATCCCTTCTTCAACTATTCTCCAAGCTGTTTCTCGAGATCTTTTAACTCATACACTAACATTTTGTAAGGTCTCTTTGCTATGGGTCCAGTTCCTGCCAGTAAGTCTATCAGAAACTCGACATCCCTATCTGGTGGCATGCCAGGTAATTCTTCTGGAAACACATTAGGGTACTCCTTCACTACTGGTACACTGTCTAGGCTAACCCCCTTAAGAGAATTTAACTTACTTCCCTTGGGTTCAAAATTAACTTGAATCTGATTCGTTTCTTTTCTAGGGTTGTGAGTGTAACAGTTCGTCTGGCACAGTCTATCACTCCCTCATAACGACTTATCCAGTCCATGCCTAATATTACATCCAATCCTTGGGACTCTAGGATTATTAGACTAACTGGAAACTTTTACTTTCCAAACTCTAGGACTATTTGACGACATCCAAAATTTACTATCATCTCTCCACCTAGGGAGCTTACTTTAATAGGACATCCAATTGTTTAAGTTGGGAGTTTATTTTTGTCTACAAATGCTCTTGAAATGAATGAATGCGATGCACCGATATAAAAAAGGATAAGTGCTGGAAAGTAATTAATCTTGAACTTACCAACCACAGCATCAAACTCTTCTTGGATTTCCTCCACATTGATGTGATTCACATGACCTTTTCAAAAAGGATTTGGCTTGTTGGCCCCATCAGTCTTCTTTTCTGGGCATTCATTAGCATAGTGCCATGTTTTCTTGCACTTGAAACATTCAACCTGACTGATATCTCTCTTGGCTGGATGATTCCCATTGCCATGTCCATTATGGTGATTCTTGTATCCACTTTTGTTGTTTCGGTAATCCCCATTGTTCTGTCCATGATGTTTATTGCCATCGTGGTGGCGGTTATTGTTGTGGTGGTTTTTATGACTCCCGTGCTTGTGGAATCCAGAACTTCCACTACCTTCACCATAAGAACGCTTGTGAGATGATCCTGATCCATGCTTATCAAAATGGTGTTTCCTCTTCCTATTCTCAACTTGCTTCATCTTTCTTTCTAAGATGGTAGCTTTGTCACACAGAGATTGATAAGTTGGAACATAAGCAATAGATAGTTGCATGGGCATTTCATCATTCAACCCTTCAAGGAATTTCTCCTTCCTCTTTGCGCCAGTGTCAACATCATCCAGTGCATAGCGTGATAGATTGTTGAACTCTTCAATATACTCAGAAATACTGCGACGGTGTTGTTTAAGGTTGTGAAATTCCTTATTCTTCAACCCCATTACTTCAGAAGAGATGTGAGTAGTGAGGAATCCATCCTCAAACATTGCCCAAGTCACTTCTTCAATAGGGTGAGTGACTTGAAAGTTATCCCACCAAGTAGCTGCCGGTCCTTCTAGTAAGTGTGCTACAAATATGACATTCTCGTCATCATTGCAACCAACTGTGAGCAAGTCCTTGTTCACGGAACGTAGCCAATCATTTGCTAACATGGGATCAGTTGTACCAGAAAACATAGCAGGTCTCAACCTCAGAAACCTTGTGAGCATATCAAGAGCTGGTGGGTTGTTCTGGTTGTTGTTATTGTTATTATTATTATTATTATTGTTGTTGTTGTTGTTGTTTTGATTCTGGTTCTGGTTTTCCATAAACTGAGTCATCATCTGCATCAACTGTGTCTGTGCAGTCATCAACTATTGCATCTCATTGCCATTGTTGTTATTTTTGGGATTGGCACGACGAGGAGACATCTTTGGTTTCAATAAGGATAAGTAAAGATAAATAACCCCATAGATCCTAATATGCACATTACAACATATAACAACACTCAACAAACAAGCAAGCACATGATAAACTTTTGGGTTCAAAACATCAAGATCCACAATTTTGCAAACATAAATAACATACTAGCACAGTCATCCACAAGTTGGCATGAACAATGCGACTCGGTAATCAAAAAATAAGATAGATAGACATCAATACTCCTCCATGTCAACTTCCTCCTCCACTAGTGCAAGTCCTGCTACGGTGAATCTTGCCTTGTATTCCTCCAAGCTTGTAGACAAAGCATCAACCTTCGGCTCCAAGCTTGTGCTACATATCGTTGTGGCACGTTGACCAAGGACATCCCGTGCTTGTCTTGGACCAAGATCCACCATCTCCCATCGATGAAGTCGAAGAAAAATGCCGATCCACCACCTCCGGACCAACATCCTTTCTCTAGAGAAACCACCTTGCCTCGGTCGCCAGCGTTGTCGTGGATAACGATGACCACCAGCGAAACAAAGAAAAACTAATTTCGCTAGATCCAAAGAATAACGAGAAGACCAAACTGTCGATCTGAAGATCGAGAAGCACACCTTGCCATCAACTCCGAGGCATCGCCATGAAGGACGCCTCTGGTGTGGGAGTAAAGTTGAGTCAGATTTATTCACCCGGTCATCGTTCCCACCACCCCAACGATGAACTACAGAATTAGGGAACATGGTACCGCTCCCTCCTGCCACCAGAGCGTCAAGTGGAGGGAGAGATTACCACGTGTCAGTAGAGACCGGGAGGAAATGGAGTCGTGGCCGCCTGTCTCGTGGGAGAGAGGAGGAGCAAAGGTTTTTCCCCTCTTGTCTATAGTTGTATGTAGTCGACGTCAATCTTCACCTTTAGTCACTACAGGAAAACTAAGATATGCTGAGGCTAGCCTTCTACGCCGACGGTCAAATGTCGGGCCCTCAGCGTGGTCCCTCCACAGGTGAGCCAACCAAATGGGCCATCGACATAGAAATGTCGTCGGTGTAGCCCAGCTAAGCCAAGGGTGGCCGTCGGCGTAGGTATAGCCATCGGCGTAGCCTGCGATATGCCAAGGGTAGCCGTCGACACAAATAGTGCCCTCGGCGTAGCTATTTTCCCTTTTACCACATTAATCTTAGAAAAATCATAACTAAATTATTCTAATTCATAAAAATATAAATAACATATCAAAATTTGCAGTAAAATAAAATACATATATCTACATGCAAATATTACACATTAATAAATTAAAATTAAATAAGATATAAAAACATTACATATAGTTTGAACCAAGCATAAAAAATTAAAAGCGATCGAAACAATGTGAAGCCTTTGTGTGGTGTCATATAATGTGACATAGTTGGATATAAAAGTACCAAAATAATGTGACCTATCTTATTTGAGATTTCTTGGCTTTCGGATCAAATGACCAATGTTATGGAAAGAATCAAGGCATAGTTTGTGATAATATGCCCATATTGTGCATGCATGTGCATCATGGGATGGCGAACAATCTTGCAAGAGGATGTTTTCCTTCACATCGCATGAAAAAACCATTTTCCATTTTCCATTTACCAAGCGTAAAAATCGGGGGGTTTTGTGAAGCAACCACCAAATGGCTAATTCATAATGCTATCACCCCATGTTTTAAAAATACTAGACCACCTTACATGGACAATGTATCAACAGGGGGATCTCAAACCTTTCCGTCCATCCCTGGTGCAAAAGATAATTTCCTATTGAATCGGTAGAAAGTGGGTTAGATATGAACTATAGGTACATGATCTGATCCTCATTATTTTTTACAAAAATCATTTTGAGGTTCACAATATTCTATTTCATTATAGATCCAATGCAAGTTTAGCGAGGCTCAGCCCTGAGCTAAGTATCTTCATGCCCGTCGTTCGACAAAGTTTGATGATAGTTTGAAACGGGAACAAAAAATTCAAAAACGATCGAAATATTGCGAAACCTTCATGTGGTGTCATATAATGTGACATAGTTGGAAGGAAAAATATCAAACTTGGTATATTGATTATGTCTCAAAAACCTTCACAAAATGACCTATCTCATTCGAGGTTTCCTGGCTTTCGGGTCAAATGACCAACGTTATGGAAAAAATCAAGGCATAATTTGTGATAACATGCCCATATTGTGCAAGCATGTGATGGCGAACAATGTTGCAGGAGAAAGTTTTCCTTTTCTTCGCACCAAAATGATATTTTCCATTTTTTGAGCGCAAAAACAGGTATATGAACTACAGGTACATGATCTACAGGTAAGAAGTGGGTCAGATATGAACAACAGGTACATGATCTGATGCTCATGATTTAAAAAAATCATTTTTAGGTTCACAATATGCTATTTCATCAGAGATCTAGTGCAAGTTTAGTGAGGCTCGGCCCCGAGCTAAGAATCTTTATGCCTGTCGTTCGACAAAGTTTGACGATAGTTTGAAACGGGCATAAACAATTCAAAAACGATCAAAATAATGCGAAACCTTTGTGTGGTGTGGTATAATGTGACATAGTTGGAAGGAAAAATACCAAACTTGGTATATTGATTATGTCTCAAAAAACCTTCACAAAATGACCTATATCATTCGAGGTTTTCTAGCTTTCGGGTCAAATGAACAATGTTATGGAAAGAATCAAGGCATAGTTTGTGATAATATGCCCATATTAGGCATGCATGTGCATCATGGGATGGTGAACAATATTGCAAGAGGAATTTTTCCTTTTTGTCGCACCAAAAAGGCATTTTCCATTTTCCGAGCGTAAAAAACAGGGGGGTTTATGAAGCAACCACCAAATGGCTAATTCAAAATGTTACCACCCCATTTTCATAAAATACTAGACAACCTTACATAGAAAATGTCCCAACAGGAGGATCTCAAACCTTTCTGTCTATCCCTGGTCAAAAAGACGAATTCCTGTCGAAATCGGTAAGAAGTGGTTCGGATATGAACTATAAGTACATGATCTAATGCTCGTCATTTTTTCAAAAAATCATTTTTAGGTTCACAATATGCTATTTCATCAGAGATATAGATGTCATATTTGTATTCCTCTCATTTTCTAATAAACTTGGATTATTTTAGATTTTCAAAATTCGAAAAGGAAAAAAGTTATTTTTTTATTCAAAAATTTAATTACTTCATTTTTGAATTCCTCACATTTTTATGATAATAATGGATATATTATTTGTCAAATTTCGATTTATAGATTTAAAGATATTAATTATGCCATATTATATGATAATAATGGCAAAAATGAATAGAATATTATTTTTATTACTTTTTTTAATTGGAATTCAATATTATTATGTATTCGTTGTTGTTTACTTAAATAACTTTTTGGAATTTTAAAAAATAAACACGTGTGACATAATGGTAAAAGAGTTAAGAGGATTAATATGATAGTATTGACAACAAGATATAATTTGTTTCGCGGGAGCTCATTTGAAGGGAGTCGAGAAGTTAAGCGTTCTGGGAGTGGAGTAGTGTGAGAATGGGTGACCGGCCAAAGTTTGACACAAACTGTAACTTAACCTAAGATTGGTGTACTTAGTGTTAAAAATGTTTCAAGTGAGAGAGAATCAAACAATTCAATTTTTTTGGAAAAAATACAAACGAACAAAAGTGTATGCCGAGGGCTAGGACGTCGGCACAGGTTGTGTCAAGGGTGGGCATCATCATAGCCCCTACGCCGACGGGCTGCTATGCCGAGGACTGCACTCGGCATAACCTGTGCCGACAGTCTTTCGGGGTTGTGCCGAGGGGCAGCTGGCCCGTCATAGCCTAATTTTCCTGTAGTGAATTGGAAACCATTGTACGTGTCCTGTCACAAAGAATAATAGGACACCATGAGATGTCGTTGCACACCACGCACTACCGCACACGGGCTCTTTGGTGTGTGGGTGTTCGCACACGACAAAGGCTATTTGGAACATGACAAAGCCTTTGTCGTGTGTACGACAAATGCCACACGGGAGCGATCTCCACAGCAAAGGCCCTTTGCCGTGTTTTTTTTTAAAAAAAGACACGGCAAAGGCTTTGCCGTGTGTCTTACGCGTAGGTACGAGAAAGTAAAGTGATATGACGGTTCCCGTAGAGATAACAGTGTTCATTCTTTGCAGTGTATCTATTCTTTTGCCATGTGTCTCGTCGAAAAGTACAAGGCAAAGAGGCCGTCTTTTCAAAAAAAAATTGAAAAAAAATCAATTTTGTTTCAAACTTTTTTGAATATTTTTGACTTGTTAATCTCATATAGGATATTTTTAACCATAAGTATGCTTAATATATTAGATCAAATTACACTCATGGTCAAACTTCCCCTTTGGTCACCCATCCTAACACTACTCGAGCCCTAGCACGCTTAACTTCTTTATTTCTTCCAAATGAGCTTCCGAGAAAGAAATTATACCTTGTCGATAATACTTTCATATCAATTCTGTTAATTCTTGGACCATGATGTCACACATCTCAGTTTTAGATTCCAAATAATTATTTAATTAGACAACAATGAATAATTAATAATAATCTACAATTCAAATAAAAAATAAAAGGATTTTATCTTTTGCCTTTTTCTATTTAATATAGAATAATTCATATATTTAAATCTGTAAATCAGAATTTGACAAATAAAATGTCTAAATCAATCAAAAAAATGAGAGGAGTCGGAATCCATGTAATCTTGTGAACCTAAAAATGATTGATAAACCTTGTAACATTGTTTGATCTTTTTGAATTTTTTATGCCCGTTTCAAACTATGGTCAAAACGGTGGGCATTAAAATTCTTATCTCGGGGCTAAGCCTGACTAAACTTGCATTAGATCTCTGATGAAATAACATATTATGAATATAAAAATGATTTTTTAATAAATCATGAGCATCAGATCATGTACCTGTAGTTCATATCTGATCCACTTCCTACCGATTCGGTACGAATTTGTTTTTTTCACCAGGGATGGATGGAAAGGTTTGAGATCCTCTTATTAGGACATTGTCCATTTAAGGCGGTCTAGTATTTTTGAAAAATAGGATGGTAGCATTTTGAATTAGCCATTTGGTGGTTCCTTCACAAAATCCTCCTATTTTGCGCTCGGAAAATGGAAAATGAATTTTTGGTGCGACGAAAAGGAAAACTTCCTCCTACAACATTGTTCCCCATCCCATGATGCACATGCATGCACAATATGGACACATTATCACAAACTATGCCTTGATTCTAGCCATAACATTGATCGTTTGACCCGAAAGTCAGGAAACCTCAAATGAGATAGATCATTTTGTGAAGGCTTTTTTGAGACATAATCAATATACCAAGTTTGATATTTTTTCTTCCAACAATGTCATATAATATGATACCACACGAAGGTTTCGCATTGTTTGGATCGTTTTTGAATTTCTTATGCCTATTTTAAACTATCATCAAACTTTGTCGAACGACGGGTATGAAGATTCTTAGCTCAGGTCTGAGCCTCTCTAAACTTGCATTGGATCTCTGATGGAATTGCATATTGTCAACCTAAAAATGATTTTCGTAAAAAATCATGAGCAACAGATCATGTACTTGTAGTTCATATCTGACCCACTTTCTACCGATTTGTTAGGAATTTGTATTTTTCACCAGGGGTGGACAGAAAGGTTTGAGATCCCCTGTTAGAACATTGTCCATGTAAGGTGATCTAGTATTTTTTGAAAAATGGGGTGGTAACATTTTGAATTATCCATTTGGTGGTTGCTTCACAGAACTCCTCGTTTTTGCGCTCGCAAAATGGCTTTTTGGTGCAACAAAAAGGAAAACTTCCGCCTACAACATTGTTCTCTATCCCATGATGCACATGCATGCACAATATGGGCACATTATCACAAACTATGCCTTGATTCTAGCCATAATTGGTCATTTGACTCGAAAGTCAGGAAACCTCGAACGAGATAGGTCATTTTGTGAAAGTTTTTTTGACACATAATCAATATACCAAGTTTGATATTTTTTCTTACAACTATTTCACATAATATGACATCGTGCGAAGGTTTCGCGTTGTTTCGATCATTTTTGAATTTCTTATGACTGTTTTTAACTATCGTCAAACTTTGTCGAACAGCGGGTATGAAGATTCTTAGCTCGGGGCTGAGCCTCTCTAAACTTGCATTGGATCTATGATGAAATTGCATATTATGAACCTACAAATGAATTTTATAAAAAATCATGAGCATCAGATCATGGACATGTAGTTCACATCTAACACACTTCCTACCGATTCGGCAGGAATTTGTCTTTTCCACCAGGGATGGAAGGAATGGTTTGATATCCCTCTGTTGGGACATTGTCCATGTAAGGTGGCCTAGTATTTTTAAAAATGGGATGGTAGCATTTTGAATTAGCCATTTGGTGGTTGCTTAAATAAACATTTTTTGCGCTCAGAAAATGAAAAATAGCTTTTTGGTGCGACAAAAAGGAAAACTTCCTCCTGCAACATTGTTGTTCATCCCATGATTCACATGCATGCACAATATGAGCATATTATCACAAACTATGACTTGATTCTAGCCATAACATTGGTCATTTGACCCAAAAGTCAGGAAACCTCGAATGAGATAGGTACTTTTCTAAAGGTTTTTTTTGACACGGAATCAATATACCAAGTTTGATATTTTCCTTCCAACTATGTCACATAATATGACACCATGCGAAGGTTTCGCATTGTTTCGATCATTTTTGAATTTCTTATGCATGTTTAAACTATCTCCAAACTTTGTCGAACGACGGGTATGAAGATTCTTATCTCGGGGTTGAGCCTCTCTAAAATTGCATTGGATATCTGATGAAATTGCATATTGTGAACCTAAAAATGATTTTTGTAAAAAAACATGAGCATCAGATCATGTACATGTAGTTCATATCTGACCCACTTCCTGCCGATTCGGCAAAATTTTGTCTTTTTACTAGGGATGGAAGGAAAGATTTGAGATCCCATTGTCGGGACATTGTCCATGTAAGGTGGTCTAGTATTTTTTTTAAACGGGACGGTAGCATTTTGAATTAGCCATTTGGTGGTTGCTTCATAAACCCCCTCCCCCATTTTTGCGCTCGGAAAATGAAAAATGCCCTTTTGGTGCTACAAAAAGGAAAACTTCCTCCTGTAACATTGTTATCCATCCCATGATGCACATGCATGCATAATATGGGCACATTATCACAAATTATGCCTTGATTCTAGCCATAACATTGGTCATTTGACCCGAAAGTCAGGAAACCTCGAATGAGATAGGTCATTTTATGAAGGTTTTTTGACACATAATCAATATACCAAGTTTGATATTTTTCCTTCCAACTATCACATAATATGAAACCACGCGAAGGTTTCACATTGTTTCGATCATTTTTGAATTTCTTATGACTGTTTGAAACTATCGTCAAAACAACGAGCATAAAGATTCTTATTCAACATAAATATCTAATATTTGAGTGTTGATAGATAGATCTTATTTTTCTTCAAATTTTGATATATTATTTGTATTTTTCTGAATTAGAATGATTTTTTTATGATTTTCCTAAAAGTAATATGATAAAAGGGGAAAAAAGAAAAAAAGAATTTTGCCGTGTCTATTGCGGAATATACATGGCACATGCCTTTGCCGTGTATACTATAAATTACACACGGCAAAGGGCCGGCGAGGGCATACGGCAAAGAGGCCACCATCTGTATCCGTTAGCTCCTTCCCATCAAGTGGACCTATGGGGTCGTGGGTCCCACCTCGTTGCCTAATCCCACCTCGTTGCCTGACGACACCTATGTTGTATGTCGCTGTCGACTTTGCTGAGTGTGTTTTTTTTGCTGTGTTTCTTTGTAGATCTTTGTCTTGTATATTTATTTGTTATGTTTTTTTTTTTAAAATTTTCCATATTCGCATACTGTGCCGTGTGCTTTTACACGGCAAAAATAACGGAATTTTTTCCCCTAGTGACGGTTACATCTAGTGTTCGCGAATTGCTCTAATCTGAACTTGCCATCGTGAGGCCAGTCTCGAGTTCAACGCTTCCTGGAACTGCTAGATGCCCATTACAGCTCGTCGGTTTCTTTTGAGAATGTAACTTATGCGATCGATGATGGAATAAAAGGGGATAGTACTCCTAGTCCCTTTGTTCACAAACAAGTGTACTTCTAGCTTTGTCCTAAGTTAAAGTTAGTAAAGTGTGATTAATTTTATAATAAAACATAATAATATTTATGACTCTAAATAGGTACTAGCTAGTAGATATGCGTTTAGATTTAGTTCTATAATATATGTTGCTATATTCATCTATAAAGTTGGTCAAATTTTATAAAATTTAACTTAGCTAAAAGGTAGAAGTACACTTATTTGCGGAGCGGGGGGAGTACATCTTAAAATATATGTTGCAAATTTGTTTGAATTTAAATATATGATGGCACTATTTATTATAGATATATCAAAATTTTGACAAATTCCCGACTTTTGTTATTTTGAGACGAAGGACATGCTCGGTAGTCAGTCTTAGTGTGTGTCCATTCGGTCGAGAGAACAGAACAGCCAGAACCGGGAAACACACACTAAGCCTGAAGAAGAAAGAAAGCACTACGTACAGTACTATATTTGGTAGCGTCTAATACACACAATAACCGTTGGGCTGTCCATCATACTACGTACGTACGTCTGAACGGCAAGTAGTTAACATAAGATCCTACAACAACAAACTAAGATCCCGAGTATCGATCAGCTACGAGTTGAAGAAGCCACCGGCCGGCCAAGTTTCCGGCCCTTTGCTGGTAAGCTAGCTGTTGGATTGAGTTTGGCATTGCTCACAACAAGCAAAGTGGGTCACTTGTCCTGACCAAGGATGAACTCAAAGTCACCGTCGTGGCTTGGGCTGTCGTCCACTGAAGCGTGGCTGACGACGGAAGACGAGGCAGTGCCATAAGAGTAGCTCCTCGAGGCAGTAGCTGTGGCGGCCGAGAGCACGCCGTGGCGGCGGTGGCGGTTGTAAGAGTCCTTCGGTCCGTGAGTCAGTATAGGATCGATGTCGAAAGGCTGTCCCTGGATCCGTATGGTCTGGAAGTCGCGCACCTGGTCGAACCAGATGCGCCCGAATCCATCTTGCCCGAAGCCTTCCCCTGCACTGTTGAGGAAGACTAGGTATGGTCTGCGACCGCGCCGCCCAAAACCAAGAAAGACAACCATGTGTGAGATCGTGGGCAGCCGGCTTGATGGCCGGAATGTGTAGATCTCGCCTCTTCCCAAATTGTTCAGGTCGGCGTTGCATCTGAATCCTCCTATCACGGGCTTTCCCTGCCTGATAAAAGACATCACCTTGCGGAACTTGAGAAGGCCATGTGCCTGAACCTTGTCCAGTCGAATCAGCCGATGATCCTGTTAGCACAGCCCCCTCCGCCGACTAATTCCGACGAAACCGACAAGGAAATTTCGACGAGACGACATGCACATATCCGATAACTTCCGCCGAAATGATCGATTCTTTTGATCTAACTAGTACACTCACGCACGCACACGCAAAACAACTTTGATTGCCAAAGGCTCTTGTCGAGCCTTGCTTTCTCTCTTGTATTGCTCAACTCACGGTGTTGTCCGGTACAAGATTACAAGGCCAGACGTGTGCATATATATATGCACTACTAGAACCTAATCAACTAGGAGTCGGTGTACTACTCCAAAACCTAGTCTAACACATATACGTATACTACCTGGACACTACACATATTCGGACTGCAATTCCAATACGTGTAGGACACGTGATTATCTAACAATTACCTCCTAATCACGATGTGTTTCTTTACATCGACCTGGATCCCAAATGCGCCAGCTGCTCCTCGCGGGCGTCATCCACGACATTGCTTTCGTCGCTTCCTTCCTCGGTACCCATATCACCGACTTTGCTTTTGTTGGCGTCTCCATGGCTTCATGTCGACCCTTCTCGTCCGCGCCCTTCTTTTCCGCGTCCTCCTTGTCGATGCCGTCCATGACTGTGCCTTCAGTCTTCACCGGTTCCTTGATGAACAAACATTGATTTTCGTACTCCATCTTCACCAGATAATTTACCGTCCAAAATTCTTTCTTCGGATAGTAGTCCAGCATGTCTCGCATGCGTGCTTGCATCGGTCGTAGTCGTCTCATCTCCAATGCAGTCGGAGGCTCTGCGACATACTCTTCTGCGTCCGACAACGCGTTTGTTTCTTTATTTTCTAAACCTTGTGTGCCTCCACGTAGAGCTCCTGGAGCCAACGGCTCTGCATGCAGCGTATCTTGCATGCCTATTTCTGAGCCAATTTCTTGACTCACCACCACATCACATGGCCCTTGCACTTCTGGACACTCCTTTGCCCCAAGCTCTTCACGTGGATCATCACCTCGTGTACTAGCAGATGATGAGCTAAACACAACACCTTCTAGCTCTGTTTTTTCTGACCACGGACTAGCCTTTTCTCCGGACACTTTTTCTTCTGAGAGTATCCCTAGTGCTTCTGGCCTGGTGTCCACGCCTGGAGCACCCCCTAGGCCTTCAATCTCTTCTGGGTCTGAATTTGCTGACAAAGATAAGCTTGGTTGATCCATATTTTCTTCATACTCAAGATCCCACGTGATGTGAAAAGATGAATATTCCGGTTCCTTGGAGACCCAATTCCATGATTTCTCTTCCTCAAACAATACGTCGTCCGTGAAAACCACCTTATTGGTATAGGGGTTGCACAAACGGTATCCCTTCGAGCCTTCATAGCCTGTCATGATCATTGGAGTACTCTGATTCACCTTATGCGCCACACATCCAAAAGTACGAATATGATCAATCGAGGGCTTTCGTCCGTACCATCCTTCATACGGAGTCATACCAACTCCACTCTCAGATGGATCCATGTTCAGCAAATACACAGCCGTATTGACTGCCTCACCCCAGAAGTTTCCTGGCAAACCTTTACTCTTCATCATCCTCCGTGCCATGGTCAACACGGTTTGATGCAGCTCGCCTTCCTGATCAATGCGTAGAGCTCTTATCTTCGCCTCCACCTTAAACTCTTCGGCTTCCTTGATCTTCTCGAATGCTTGTTGTGCTTGATACTTACTTTTCAGCAACACAATCCACATGTATTTACTATGATCATCCACCGCAAGCATGAAGAACTTATTGCCGGACGGAGTTGCAGGTGAAATTCCAACGCATAGATCGCCATGATCAGATTCTGAAGCTTCACTTGCCTCAAACGTGGCTTCACGCGGAAATGGGGCACTCCTTTGCTCGTGATCCACACACGGTAGATCGTGATCCACTTGCGCCACAATCTTCGTACCCGGTGATGGAGGATCCTCCTCATCCTTCAGCTCAGTTACTTCGAGCATCAGCATCATCGGTCCATCATCATCTCCTTCCTGGGCGATGAGAGCCCTCTCCTTCGACGATTTCTTGCAATCCTTCTTGAAGTGACCGAGCTCGCCGCACTTATGACATCTTACTTTCTTGATGTCAAACTTCCTCCGCGGCGGAGCCTCGTCCTCGTCCTCCCCTGCGATATGCTTTTTCGCTGGGCGAGAATCTTCTCTATCACTCCTGCTGCCGGATGCTTTATGGCCCTTCTTCTCCTTGGCGAACAACGCTCGAGCCATAAGCATGAGATGCTCATCCACTTTCGCGTCGCCATAGGTGATCTTCATCCGCTCGTCGTGCGCCTTGAACCGTCCAACTAGATCATCCATCGTGAGAGTCTTGAGATCAACGCATTGCTCGATCGCCGAGACAACGGGTGAGTAACACGGCGACGCCACGCGGAGGAAACGCCTCACAATAGAGATCTCATCCAGCTTCTCGCCAAGTCCGCGAATCCCATTGACCAGTGTAGCGACCCTTGAAGCAAAAGCGTCTAGCGTCTCATCTTCTCCCATCTCCAGATTCTCGTACTTCTTCTGCAAGGTTTGCAGGGTCGCCTCATGGACGCGCTCGTGCCCAAGATTTAGCGTCTTGAGCGTATCCCACACCTCCTTTGCAGATTTCTTCGAGATCAGGTGTTGCATCAGATCCGTCGGCACCACCGAGCAGATTGCTGTGAGTGCTAGTCGGTCTAGGTGGTACTTCGACGCGCCTTTCTTGAACTCGTCGCCGCCTGGATCGACAGCCTCCCAGAGTCTGGCGCCTTCTAACGCCCACTCCATCTGGACTGCCCAGACCGTGTAGTTATGGCGGCTATACCGTGGATACTGCATCGACACCGGTGCACCCGCAGACGCACCAGAATACTCGCCTAGCTCCTTGCCCGTCATGACCGCGAGAGGCTCTGATACCAATTGTTAGCATAGCCCCCTCCGCCGAGTAGATTTCGACGACACCGACAAGGAAATTTCGACGAGACGACACGCACGTATCCGATAACTTCCGCCGAGATACACGTGCTGCTAGCTGATCGATTCTTTTGATTTAACTAGTACACTCACGCACGCACACACAAAACAACTTTGATTGCCAAAGGCTCTTGTTGAGCCTTGCTTTCTCTCTTGTATTGCTCAACTCACGGTGTTGTCCGGTACAAGATTACAAGGCCAGGCGTGTGCATATATATATGCACTACTAGAACCTAATCAACTAGGAGTCGGTGTACTACTCCAAAACCTAGTCTAACACATATACGTATACTACCTGAACACTACACCTATTCGAACTGCAATTCCAATACGTGTAGGACACGTGATTATCTAACAGATCCTTCTGGCCCGGTCCACTGGCCGTAACTCCATGGTGAAGAATGAGATGAGCTGCGCTCCATACTCGTCCAGGCCCGAAGTCATGTATCCTACCTTCACCAAGTTGTCTACCTGCAAGTGCAACGAAAGAAAGGTTCTTCATTGATTGACGATGTGCCCAGCCCAGCTAGCTCCAAATCGATCGATGCGTACGTAAGATTCAGACAATAATTAATTAAGCAGCTGGTTCACGATCGAGCGAGGTTGACAGTGAACATACCAACAAGGCGCTCGTAGGCGGCTACGTAAGAGTGCGTATGAACTGACAGGTTACTCGAAGCAGGCACATTTCGTAAAGCCTCGACCCTCCTTATCTCCATGTCCGTACCGGCAGAGAGCGCCTGGAAGACGCAGCTGGGCCTGCGCCCTTGGTCACGCACCGTCGGAGTGATGGCAAAACCATTGAGACGCCTGAGGATCCAGGACCACTCGTGATCGGTGAGGTAGTCGGACATCTCTGCAAATACAAAAAAATCATCATATACGATCGATTAGTATCATATCATCGGCGGATTATTCTACGAAAATAATGGAATAATACATGAACTCAAATTGGTTCAAGGGCACTAGCAGCTAGATCATCGTTACGAAGCAGACCACTTGCATACAGAAAGCTACTCCTACAAACAGCCGCGGAGTAGAACAAAGCAGACTGGCGGTGGCAAGTCCGGCGCGCCACAGGTTGCGCTAGACTCGCGCACAGCTCCGCGGCGCACGCCCATGCTCTGTGGGCGCAAAGCTCCCTGGCCCTGCACATCCTGATCATCTCGAAGAGCGCGGGTTCCCAACATCTTCCGCACTCCGACCCAAAACATGAACGCGGGGCGCCGTCAACAGCCCAAACTAGCGTCGCCATGAGGCAGCACAGCAGGGACGGGGCTGTGGCGTACAGGGAGAACGGGGCCGTTGTGCCAGATCCATAGTTCCATACACCCCTGCCCTGATCGTACCCGCCGTACGTGGGCGGAAGAATCCGCGGCCAGCCACCGATTAGACCATCCATCCAAATGCACAAGAAGAAACCCAAATCCCACCCAAGAGCAACAAGAAGGCCCCCTTTCGATCAGCCTCTCCTCGAACTGGATACTGCTCCCGAATCTGCCTCTGCTAGAACCCTCTCGCAAAACCCCTTCATTTCACATAAAAAGCTGCGGCTTTTCCCTTCTTCTTTCCCAACCCTGTAAGAATTACAAGCGGAGAAGATAAGGGCTACCTGAGGGATGCCTCTCTGGCTTGTACCGGGCCGGGGAGAAAGCTTGAGGGCGGCGGCGGCCCTAGATAGAGGATGGTTGTGGGGTGGGGGGTGAAGGGGAGGAAGGCGGGTGACTAGGGTTCTGCCTTTTGCAGTACACGAAGGCGTTGTGGTGAGGCCGAGAGAGCTAATAAATACTACTAGCATCCATGGCTGATCCCGCATCTTAAGGGCGTGAGCAAAAGCAGTAGAGCCCAGCCACGTGCTTAGACTCTCACTGTTCAACTGTTTGTTAACGCGTGCTAGCCATCAGATACGCAACACCTTGGATCCTGGCCGTCAACTAGTAGTACAGCCAAACGAGTCCCCACCACTGACCCCACGCACCCGCCTTTTCTTTTTGTGGAACCCCACCACCACACCTTTCTTTCTTTTCTTTTTTGATGGAGGAAAACCCCACCACCACACCTGCTCTGCGTCCGCCTTGCCCTGATGGATGACGTGCACAAGGCACGTCAGGCCCGTAAGCTGGGCTTGGTTGGCCCGACGAGCCATCAGTACAAGAGAGCCTCTCGGCGCATCCGCCTCAGGTACATACCCGCGGGGCTTCCGCTCAAAAAACAAAAAATACCCGCGGGGCTAAATTATTGTTCTGTTCGCAATTTGCCTAGCTCTAAGGGGACCAAGTTACGCACAACCATGCAGAGTAATATTTTTGGGATGAATTTAAACAAACACAAATACAAATGATTTGAAGTCGAGAGAATACGGTTGAACTCAAATACGAACGTCCCGTCATATTTTGTTTGGCCACCTTGTCAGTATTCTCGATATTTTTTACCGGTGTGGACTAATTGACACCCATTTGGACTAGATCTTCTTCTCTCCTCTTTTCTTCTCTCACAAATTCCTAGCTCAGCTTCGACTGCTCCTCTCCATATCGGAGCTCGTCGTGGATCTCCTTGCATCTCCACCATGGGAAGTCTTTTTCTCACATCCCTAATCGGAGCTCGCCGTCGCCGGTGTCCCACTCGCCAGCACATAGCTCAATGTACCTGTCCTAGCCTCTTCAGCATGGCAAGTCCAACTCCCACGGAGGAGTACGGGACGCCGGAGAGATCTGGAGCAGCGACCGGTCTCAGGCAGGTGTGTTCTTTCTTGCACTCCGGGCATGGTAGCCCTAACAAGAGGAGTCCGACGACCATGCTAGGGACACATCCTGACATGTCACTGGCGGACTTGCTAGCATCACTAAGGTCTGAGTTTCGGATCAACGTAGTGCAGGTTTAGGTATGCGAGTCGCCCATCGATTTCTTTGCCAGGTTCGTGTCTAGCTTAGACTGTGAGCATGTTCTGCATTATTCTCGTTCATTCGAGTGTTGTGGCGGGAAAATGAGCTTCCTTCGTTGGATGTGGGTGGGATGAACGCTTGGGGCATCATTGTTTCCTCCTAAAACTTGGCTTCACCAGCCTCCCTTGGGATGCGGGGGAACTTAAGGCTCTCATGCACTTCGTCAACGACCTTAGTGGTGAGCTAGTGGAGATTGTACCAGCGCGTGACATATAGATCATCAACGTAAAGGCGTGGCTGTAAGATCCAGAATCCTTCTCGAAGATGTAAGAAGTGGAGATTACCTACAAGGCAAGGTGACATTGCACGCACAAGCACCCGGTCATCATCCACCTCTAGGAGGTTCTCAACCCCATACTTGGCATTCACGGTCTCGAAAAGGCGAGCAGAGAGCATCCTCGTCACCTCGATTGTTGGCCTTAAAGGGTCTATGGCACACGACCGTCACCGTTGCGTGACGGCGCACACAATTGATGAGGGGAAACTGGGCGTAGACAAGACGATAGTTCCGATTTCTCAAGTGTGAAGATTGAAGTTTAGTACAACTAAAGGCTAAAGACTAAGAGTGGGAGCATGTAGTTAGTTTGAATTACGTATATGTAATCGTTTGAATTGGACAAGCTTCTAATTGCTATGGTCAGAATTACTATGTATCCATTGACCATGTTGCAATGTAGTATGTATTTCTACTAAATTTTTAGTGAAC
Source organism: Avena sativa (assembly GCA_916181665.1). Lineage (NCBI taxonomy): Eukaryota > Viridiplantae > Streptophyta > Magnoliopsida > Poales > Poaceae > Avena > Avena sativa. The sequence goes on from OV702296.1 coordinate 18,332,955, forward strand.
ATCCTCTCGCATGTGCTTAAAAGTTGTATGAATTTGTTCTGAACTTGTCAGGGATAATGCACTGAATTTCCATTGAATATGCAATGAGTTGTGATCATTCTTCTCTTGGGAAGGCGTGTCGGCCATAGATCTACGTCAGCGGTGGTACATCCGAAACATTATGTCCTTATTTGTTTGATAATTTTGATTTAGGCGTGTTGATAAGATGGCTAATTAAGTTAGTTTAATTATCTAGATGGATGAAGATCGACCTTGGATGTACGATAGTCTTATATGTGTTGAATTCGTCAATGGTCTAATCGGTTTCTTGGATGAGGCATCGCAACACATGTGTTGTGGTGGTGTCACGGCAGATACCATGGGTAGGCTTGAGTTGGGGGCCGGATGGACGCTTGAGGAATCCGGGGAGGGTGTGTTGTGGTGTAACCGCACACGAAGAACACGATGAACTACCAAGGGCTTGTGATTTTATTTCTCCTTACTAGTTACAAGTGCTCCTTGAATTGATTTTTCCTAGCCTTGGGGCACTAGCTGCGTCTTTCTTCTAACCCTTGCTATGCCCTTTCTTATATATGCAACGGGAATAACTAGGTTACTGTTTGGGTCCTTGTCTTTATCTTGCGAGCCGGGTCAAGGGGCCAGCCCTAGGCCCTTGACCCAGTCAGCAAAGGTATATAGCCAACGGTCCTACCTGTAACACCCTCTGGTCGGTCCTATGCAAGCTTTAGCGATTCCCGCCAAACCCGCATAGAAACGATTCAAAGGCGTCCACCAAGCACTTTCATGCGGGTGGAAAATGAAGTAATATCATTACACATTAGTCCTCGATGGAACCCACGGAACAGATATATACAACACTACCCCATGAGTCAAGAATACAAAGATATAGTACAAAGATCCAAATCACCTTGAAAAACGATACAACGTCCGAGTACGGACAAGATGCAAATGGGGCTAAGAGCCGTGAAGAATAACCAATGGCGTCCATAACCCTGCCTAGGCCAAGCCGGAAGGGTAACCTTGCTAACGACGTTGATCTCAAAACCTGCTTAAACAAAACGGGTGCCAATAAAGGGCAAAGGAAAAGGAGAGCGGTCAGTACTGAGGCCAGTACACGACGAGTCTTAGAATTCGGCGGTCCTCCCCTACATAGGTATGGTGGACTGCAGCGGTAGCGTAACATGCACTAAACGTCCTATAGAGACTCGATACAACTGGCGGCTATCAGAGAGGGATAAGAAAGACCTATTTGGATCCAACCTAAGACTAACACCAAACATACCCATCCCGGTATTCCCCTTCGAGACCAAATGAAGAAGTCAAACCGAGGAACTCACACAGTTGGAAGTTTTATTCATTCCATTATAGCTGCGGCAATTACTAGTCAAATATAGATATCATGAGTCATCCAGACATAATAAGCAGTGGGCAGTTTTAGTTAACCATTACGTTGTAGTTGCAATACTTACTAGTCAGATACATATAGCATGAGACATCCCAATTTCAGCAGTTGTTGGCACTTTTATTTATTCCAGCAGCAGTTGTAGTTGCGATACTTACTAGTCAGATACTAGGGTTGTGGGGTCAACGCGGTGCTGACCAGGCCGGCCACGTGGCAGCGCGCGATAGGCCGATACTGTTTCGGATTAGTGATCTAAGCTACACCGTTAGATCGAGATCCAATGGCTAGGATCGCTCGCGATTACTCACCAGCGAGGGGGCAGCGTTGATGGAAACGACGACGCAGCTGGCGGTCGAAGGTGGTGCTCCGGTGGTCCTTGGCGACGGCTGTGAGGTCGACGGTGTTCAGCTCCTCGTGGCGGTTCTCCTCTTCACCTCGTCGGCGTCCTTCTCCTTCCCTAACAACGACAAGCGGTGGCTAGTCGGTGCGGCTCCGGCGGCTCTCTGTCGAGCAATCCCGAAAGGTCGGCTACAAATTGGAGGCAGGCGAACGGTGAGGAGAAGTAGGGGATCGAGGCCGAAGGAATAGAAGGGTAAAAAGGGGTCCGAGGGGCCTGGTTCGTTGGTAACCTCGGCTCCTGAACGGCGATGGAAAAAATCGAGCTCGAGCTAGGGTTTCTTGGAGATTTTCGAGGGGCAAAGTGGCAGTGGGGGATGGCTTTTATAAGGGTCGTGGCATGGACGAGGTGGCAGCGGGGATCGGTGCCGAATCAGGGAGGAAGTAGTGGCGGCATCGGCGCTGGTGTCCATGTCGGTCACGACGGCGGGGATGATAGGCGGGCCTCGCCTGTCAGTGGACAACGACGCACATGGGCTGGCGGTGTTGAACGGGCCGGCCCAGCAGCGGCTGCGGCTATGTGCTGCGCGGGGGAGGGGTGAGCAGTAGGGAGCTAGGCGGGCTGGGCTAGGTGGGCCGCGCAGCTGGGGTGGCCGGGTAGGTTAGTTTATTTATTTTTTGGTTCTTTATCTTTTTCCCAATTTCTATTTATTTGTTTTCCTCATAACTTTTTCATTTGGACTCCAAATGAGTTCAAACTTGTTTCAATAGCTTTATAAATTCAAGTAGATCATTTTAGGCTAGTATTAAATACTATTTGTTGTCTTAGCAATAGCGGGTTTTTATAAATCCAATTTAATTCCCTTTAGGAATAGGGTGGCACATAGCATTTAGGGTTTTATTCCGTTATTTGTATTTAACAATTTTTTTCATGATGAAAAAATGCAATGCAATGCTCAAGAATGTCATGCAAATGCAAAATTCTTTTCTAATCTCAATTTCTAAAATCTTGTGATGTGACAATGGAGGGCACCGAATAGCTGCCGAAAGGATGGAACGCTATGCTGCCGCTCAGCCTATGCTAATTTTGGATGGCAGCTAATTATAATAGTAAAAATTATTATAAGTTTTATTTAAGAAAGGATGGCAGCCTATGCTGCCGAGGGACATGGCCATCTTTCAGGACATCACCACTTGGGACTAGCCACGCGGTCCTGCCTGGGATGGGGTGACCAACAGTGTTGTGGCGCTAACTGCTATGATAGTGGCCCCCTTTCAGGGCTAGAGCAACACGCTGGTAAGCATGGGCCTGGGGCCTGCTGGGATATATAGCCCGCCCCGGATCAACTCGGATCAGTTGCAGCACGGCTTCACCTTTCCACAACCTCAGCTTGGAGGGCCCATGAACCCCTTCGGTGTGCAACAATCCTCGATGACCAAAAACAAGCAGGAGATTGTGTTTGGCCCTGGGGCAATGCCGCAACCCGAGAAAGAGCCAGTGGTCGAAGAGGTGAACACCCAAGTTGCTATAGATGGCGATGGGCTCTTAGGCGCCAAGTTACTGGAAACATTCATTGACCGCGTCGCTGCTCTGCAGATCGATGAGCACCGGGCATTCATCGCCAAGATGGTTGTCCTCCTCTCCCCATCTGTTCTAGGAGCGGCGCCAGCCAAATACCCATCCCAACCTAGGCCGTCGAGGATCAAAAGGCGGATGTTTAGCTCAAGCAAGGGCCCAAGGCAAAGCTCTCATCTAAATAAAATGCGCAGCTCCTTCAGTTTCTCTCGCAGATCACAGGCAGCAGTCTGCCATGAGCTGGGGCTAATAGATGACATCAGCGACTTCACCGACGACACCCTTCTGGACTACGTCAACTTCTTCAAGCAGCCGCTCTCGTCGGCCAACATCGCCAAGATGGCAGCAATAGCTGGGGCATGGTCGCTGTCCCAGCTATGCCTCCCTGACGTGGAGCTACATGCTCTGCTGGATGAGTTCCCGGCTGGGGTCCCCTAGGCGCATGGCCTATCTGCTGAAGATCCTAGGTTTACCTATGATAGGTACAACAATCTGCATGTGTGTTCCTGTGGGTCTGTCTATTGTCCCAGCTTGTTCTTGTGTGTCCGTTGTTGCTATGATTGTTTGCCTAGTACTGCTGCTCCATTTGAACTTGACCCGTGGTTTATGGTGTTCTTCGAGCCCTCTTTGTCTCTGCTTATGGTTTGTGCCCATGTACTACTTTCCTGAATGTTTGAACCTTAGACTGGCACATTGGTTTGCCCAGCCAAAATCTGGTAATCTGAATTTGTGCCAAACTAGGTCTTTTATGTCTTTTCATCTATTTTTGCATGTTGGATGATTCTTGGAGGATGGACTATCGGAGTCAGGATTCTGATGGAAAAAGAGATGTTTTGATGCAATTTCACGAAGATCAGAAAAATACCAGAAAAAATACAGAAAATCCTATTTTCCCAGAAGACGAAGAATGCCAGAAGGGGAGGCGGAGTTGGGCCAGAGGTGATGGGGATATGCCTACTGGGGTATACCCAGCAAGGCGTTTCCGATTGGCCCGTGAGCTGGCGAGTGGGCCTGCGGAACGGCGAGTTGATTGAAGCCCGGCAAGGTACCGAGCGACTGGAAGCTGAAGGCCAAGGCGAGTAGATAGGCCCAGTCGGACTAGGTTAAACGACTACTGAAGCTGTAACCGAATCGGTTGAGATATGTAAACCCTAGGGGAGGTGAGCCTATATAAACCTCCCTATGGGGTGAGTAGAGACACGTTCCCTCATACACCCAAGCGACTCGCCGCCTAGCCGCCGAGCTCGCCCATTGTAACACCTCCATAATACAATCTAGCAGGAGTAGGTCTTTACCCTCCGGGGGGCCGAACCTGGGTAAAACCCTGTGTCTTTGCCCTCATCTCGCACCGCAGATGGCTGGCCGCCCTTGCCCCGCGTTCTACTACTCGCTGCCGATTGCAGCATCTGCCGTGACTATTCCCACGACAGTGGCGCCCACCGTGGGGCCTGGCCGGTCTGGCCGGTGTTCTGCGGCGAGATCCAATCTGCCCATCAACGAGACGGTCGCCACCGGCCGCATGATAGCAATCGGCGAGATGCTCCAGATCTTGCCGAGCAGCTACGTCCCGGCGACGCGACCTGTCACGCACAGCGTGATCCTGCCTATCAGCACGATCAGCCTCTTCGTCGGCCTCACTGACGTCATCGTCTCGGAGGACTCGTCTCGCATCCGCGAGTCGCCGCCACGCGATCGGCTCTCCGAGAGCTAGATCCGCACGATCCATGGCCTCGCCTCCGAGTACAACTCGGCCCACAGCAACGTGGCCGGGAATTCAGCGGCCGTAGAGGATGCGGCCCTCACCGACGACGCCGACTCGGCGACCCCGGCGTCACTCGCCGGATCCATCACCGCGGCCTCGTCCGCGGGCTCTATCGCCCAGGTCTCCAACGCGGGAGACTTCGAGGACCCCTCCATCCTCGAGATCTTCGAATTCGATTCCGGGTCGGAGAACTCCGCCGACCTCCGCGACGGAACCGGTCGCCACGCCGCGACCTACATGGCGACCGGCACCGACCCGCCAGAGGATCCGTTCTCCACCCCGATCCCTCCTAAAGCCACGGCCACGGAGGTCGAGGAACTCCGCCTGAAACTGGCGGAGGCGGTACGCAAGGAGCAAGCTGAGCGCGAAAAATTTCGCCTCGAACAGGTGACAGCGCAAGAATTATCGCGCTACCACCAGCAGCGGATCAGGACGCGCCTGAACCCCACCGTTCAGGGGCGCGCCCTGAACTTCGACGACGAAAACGACCCGGCCCGCGTGGCCGAGCGCGCGATCTGCGAGAACGCGCCACCAGGAGGGAGCTCCCGGCCCCCGCCAGGATCAACGGCAATGAGTGCCCCACCTCCACCCAACCGCACCCCCCCCAGGGACCAGCCGCGGATAGTAGTCTCCTCACGAGAGCGAGACGCAAACGGCCTTCCACTGTTCTCCACCCCGATGGACAACCTCGTGGCAGGCCGAGCAGCAGTCGACAGCATCACGGCGACCGGCAACGGCGCCCTGCAGATCGAATACGTCAAGGGCCTGCTCGCGAAGGCCGTCGAGCAGCAGAGAGCGGGCGCCGACTCGCAAGGACGGGTATACTCGCGTTCCTCAGGAAGCAGAGCGGCCTCCAGCGGCCGCCCAGTGGCGGCAAACACCCGCAACTGCCCGCCACCAGAGCCACTACAGCTCCAACACCGACCCGTTAACGCGGCACTCTCCACCAACGACCCCAGGCCGGCAACCAACCTTGTCGCCGCCAACGGGCAACCCATCGACGCCCGCACCCACATCATCAACAACCAAAGCTGGCGCGCACGCCAGCCCGACGACTTGCGGCACACCCTAACTAATCGCCGCGACGGCGAGCCTATGGGGTCGCTCAGTCGACTCGGACCCAAGTGCTTCGGACCAATGATCCGAGGCGAGAAGTACCCGCCAAACTTCAAGGCGCCAAAATAAATAGAAAAGTACGACTCCTCGTACGACCCCGCCGTCTGGCTCGACACATACCTCATGGCGATGGGGATCGCGGGTCACACTGACCTACTCGCCGCCCGTTACCTCCCCCTGATGATGGAGGGAATGTGCAGGCAGTGGATCAACACTCTCCCCAGGACAGTATCGACTCCTGGGAGGAAATGCGCGACGCCTTAGTCAGGCACTTCGAGTGCTCCTATACCCGCGCCACCACTATTGAGGACCTGGAACGGTGCGTCCAGGGACCCCGCGAGTCGACCCGCAACTGGGTCCAACGGTGGCAAGAGCTTTGGTACAACGCGGTCGGCATCCACCCGGACACCGCGATCCATTGCTTCAAGACCTCGTGCCGCTACGAGCCTCTAGTCGCCAAGCTCAAGTGACACTCCCGCACACTCGACAACATCCCCGACCTCCTCGAAATCGCCAAACGGTACGCCGAGGAAGATCCGAACCAGGAAACTGACGACGAGTCAGGAGGTCAACGCCGCACGGGCGGCAACGACGGCGGACGCCGAACCGACCTACGCTACAGCGGCACTCGCCTCACTGGCAAGCGCCGCAGTGACGGGCGAGTCGACTTCGTCGCCAACGCCGGGCACGCGCAGTGCGAGCCCAAGAGCTACCGCCGCGACGGAGGGCAACGCCGCGACGGCGGCAACTACAAGAACAAGCCAAGGTTCGATCCCGCGGCCCTCCTTAACCAACCATGTGCGTTCCATAGCAGGGAAGGGAAGCCCGCAACGCACACCACCGCCGACTGCCACACCCTCAGGGAAATCGAGAAGGCACGGCAAGCGCGGGAGGACCCCGACAACGACCCGCCAAATGGCGGAAAATTCGGCAAAGTAGCCGGCTCGCTCCACACCTTCACAGGCTTCAACACGAAGCGCGAGAAGAAGGTCATCGCCCGCGCCGTCGCCGTCAACGCGGTGGCCCAAATAGACGTCCCCCAGTTCCTGAACTGGTCGGAGCAGCCCATCACCTGGAGCCGCCAAGACCACTCGCCGCGCATCGAGTACCCAGGACGAGTCGCCTTGGTGGTCAAGCCCAAGGTTGGCGATTACTGGCTCCCCAAGACACTGATGGACGGCGGTAGCTCCATCAACATCCTCTACCTCGACACCTTCAGGCGGCTGCGGCTCCCACAGTCGATGATCGAGACGACCCACACCACGTTCCACGACATCGTCCCCGGTCGGAAGGCGTACCCAATCGGCAAGGTCACGCTGCCAGTCACCTTCGGCACACCGGCAAACTTCCGCACCGAGCGGATCGTCTTCGAGCTGGTGCCCTTCGACAGCCCCTACCACTGCGTCCTGGGGCGCCAGGCGTTCGCTAAATTCATGGCAGCGCCCCACTACGCGTACAACGCGATGAAGCTCCCCGGGCCGTGCGGCATCATCACCATCAACGGTGACCCCGACATGGCCGCCGAGTGCGAGGCCAAAGGAGCCGAGCTCGCTGACGCAGTCATCGCGGCGGAGACTAATCACGCTGATGAGCTCGCCAAGTACGCGAGCGGGGTCAACAATGAAGACCCCACAATACTCAAGAAGCCCAACTCAGAGGGCGCAAACACCTCAACCTTTGAGTCCACGACGCACACTCGCACCGTCGAGCTGGTCCCAGGCGACTCCAGCCAGATGGTGACGATCGGGACAGGCATGAGCCCAGCATAGGAAGGCGCGCTCATCGAGTTCCTCCGTGAGAACAGGGACATCTTCGCATGGAAACCCTCCGACATGCCCGGTGTCCCTAGGGAGCTCGCTGAGCACAAGCTGAACGCCGACCCCAAAATGCGACCTGTCAAGCAGTCTCTACGGCCCTTCAATGAAGAACGCCGTCGAGCAATCGCCGAGGAAGTGCAGCGTCTACTCGCTGCCGGCTTCATCCGGCCAATCAAGTACTCCAAGTGGCTGGCAAACCCAGTCCTGGTCGAGAAGAAAAAGGGACCTGGAGAATGTGTATCGACTACACAAACCTGAACAACGCCTGCCCAAAGGAGCAGTTCGTCCTCCCGCGGATCGACCAGATAATCGATTCAACCGTGGGCTCGGAGTCGCTATGTTTCCTCGACGCCTACTCTGGGTATAACCAGATCAAAATGGCTGTCGAAGACGAGGAGAAGACGGCGTTCATCACGCCATTCGGAGCCTTCTGCTACACCGCCATGACCTTCGGCCTCAAGAACACCGGGGCGACCTACCAGTGGTGCATGCAAGAATGCCTCGCGAGCCAAATTGGCCGCAACATCCACGTCTACATCGACGATGTGGTCGTGAAGTCCGCTCGCCAAGGCGACCTACTCGCCGACCTGGCGGAAACCTTCGCCAACCTGCGAAGATACAAGATAAAGCTCAACCCAGGCAAGTGCACCTTCGGTGTACCCGCCGGACAACTACTGGGGTACGTCGTCTCCAAACGAGGGATCGAGGCGAACCCAACAAAGATCGACATGATCGCCCGGCTCGGCAAACCCGAGTGCCTGCGCGACGTCCAGAAGCTGGCCGGGCGAGTAGCGGCTCTCAGTCGCTTCATCCCCCGCCTGGGGGAAAAGGCGATGCCCTTATACCGCCTGATGCGCAAGAACCCCACCTTCCAGTGGGACAAGGAGGCGGACGACGCACTCCGCAACCTCAAAAAGGTGCTACTCGCCGCCCCCGTCGACAAAGAACCCATGCTGGTTTACGTCGCGGCGTCCGAGCGCGTCGTCAGCGCCGTGATGGTCGTCGAACGACCAGAGGAAGGAAGGGAGCGCCCGGTTCAGCGGCCGGTGTACTACATCAGCGAGGTCCTCACCGAGTCGCGCCAGCGGTACCCGCAGTACCAAAAGCTAGTATACGCGGTCTTCAGGGCTCAGCGGCGCCTGCCACACTACTTCCAGGAGCACCCGATCACGGTCGTCTCCTCAGCACCACTGCAAGACATCATCCGCAATCGCGAGGCGACCGGGCGGGTCGCCAAGTGGGCCGTCGAGATCGGCGTCCACAACATCAAATACGAGCCACGAAAGGCGATCAAGTCGCAGGCACTGGCAGACTTCATCGCCGACTGGGAGGAAGCCCAGCAGCCAGAGAAGCTGCCGTACCTCCACTACTGGAGCCTGCACTTCGACGGCTCCAAGAACGCGGACGGTGCAGGCCCAGGGATAGTGTTGACTTCACCAAAGGGCGACAAGCTCCGCTACATCCTCTGCCTCGACTTCACGCCCTGCACCAACAACATGGCTGAATACGAGGCCCTACTCCACGGCATGCGAGCCGCCAAGGAGATGAACGTCAATCGCCTCCGCTGCTACGGAGATTTCGACCTTGTCGCGGGGCAAGTCGCCGGCACCTGCGACGCCGTCTCCCCTACCATGGCGGCATACCGCCAAGCGGTGGACAAACTGGGCGGCCACTTCACCGGCTACTCTGTCGAGTGGATCGACAGGCGGAAAAACGAGGAGGCCGACGCCCTCTCTCGCATCGGGTCGGCTCGACTCGCACCACCCGCCGGCGTTTTCCTCGACACTATCTCCAAGCCATCAGTCTCTCCCCCAAGGGAGATCGACATCGGAGTCCCACTCCAACCAGAGGCAGCCTTGGTCGCACTCGTCAACGAGCCAGACGACTGGACCAAGCCCTACATCGCCTACCTGGAAGCCGGCACCCTGCCAGCAGACGAGACAGACGCTCGAATGATCGCTCGTCGATGCAAGTCCTACACCGTCATCGACAGCGAGCTCCACAAGCGCAGCGTCACCGGCGTGTTCCAACGCTGCGTCCAACCAGCTGAAGGACGCAAAATCCTCCACGACATTCACTCAGGTGACTGCGGCCACCACGCCGCCGCTCGCTCCCTGGTCGCCAAGGCTATGCGACACGGCTTCTACTGGCCCACCGCACACGCCGACGCTGTCGACATCGTCCAGCGATGCGCCGGGTGCCAGAAGTACGCCAATCAGACGCACGTACCGAGCTCGGCGCTCAAAACAATCCCCATCACCTGGCCATTCGCTGTGTGGGGCATGGACATGGTAGGCCCCTTCAAGAAGGCCCCCTCTGGCTACACCCACCTGCTAGTCGCCGTCGACAAATTCACGAAGTGGGTGGAGGCCAAGCCAGTCCGGAAATGCGACGGGAAGACCGCCACTAAGTTCTTACGCGAGCTCATATATCGCTACGGGTTCCCCAACAGCATCATCACGGACAACGACACCAACTTTGCCATGGGAGCCATGGCCGAATTCTGCGAAGAGCACCATATCCGGCTCGACCTCGCGTCAGTCGCCCACCCGGAATCCAACGGCCAGGCGGAACGGGCCAACCAAAGCATCCTCCACGGCCTGAAACCGCGACTCCAAGCACCACTCGAGCGCACCGCCGGGTGCTGGGTCGAGGAGTTGCCCTCCGTAATCTGGGGGATCCGCACCTCAGTCAACAGATCGACGGGATTCACTCCCTTCTTCATGGTCTACGGTGCCGAAGCAGTCATGCCCACCGACCTCGAACACGACTCGCCGCGAGTCGTCCACTATACGGAGGCTGCAAACGAGCTGGCCCGCCAAGATGGGGTCGACCAGCTCGACGAAGCACGTGACCTCGCTCGGTCACGCACCTCCATCTACCAGCAAGGACTCCGCCGCTACCACAGCCGGCGGGTGAAAGCTCGCACCTTCCAGGAAGGCGACCTGGTGTTACGCCTCATCCAGGACAAGAAGGGCATGCACAAGCTTTCCCCTCCGTGGGAAGGCCCATTCGCTATCGGGTGCGTACTCGGCAACGACGCCTACTACCTAATCGACGTCCGCGGGGACGGCGAACTCGACGTCAAGCGACCATGGAATGTAAACCTCCTACGGAAGTTCTACTCCTAGAACCCCACACATGTACCCTCCAGTCGCTATGAAATAAAGAGAAACGGTTACCGCAAATTGCGCCTACTCTCCATGACTTGTGCCACTCGCACTCGTAATAACAGCGTCACGCTAAATGCAGAAGTCAACCTTTGGTACAGCGATCGGCACGGCTAAGTAGTGCGGTGTAAGAGCACTGAATCACATCAGGTCTTGCATCGTCCACGAAAAACGCCCACCCGGAGCCCCATTGGAGTCGCCTAGCTCGACTGGTTCTACGAGCCAAGACGACTGCTCTCGCTTCTCACAGCGACCTTGGTCCTCCGCATCCTCGGTATAGCGACTCGAACGGCTAAGTACCACGCTCGGGGACTGAAGACCAGTCCGTCGCGAGCGGCCAGGGAAAACGCCAAGTAAGAGAGCATGCCCAGGACTCGACACGCGACTGACCCCACGGGCCAGGCAGGAGTGACGCGCTCACACCAACGCGCCAAGTCCTCAACCACCCTCGAGTCGCGCCTAGAACTACCAAGTACCACGCTCGGGGACTCGGCCACCCGACCCCGTTCACGCACGGGAAAACGGTAAAGTATAGAGCACTCAAGGGAGTTGCCTTGCGACTGGCTCTCCGAGCTCGGGCGAGTCGACCAAAACAACAAAACACATGATAATAACAAACACATCATATACGAGGTAAACCCAACAAAAGGGCGGACGCGCTCGGGGACTCGTCCAAAATCAATCAAAAGCACACAAACAAACATCAAAATAGACACGACGTCTCATTCAATCGCATGTTGCATTGTTTCATGTTACAAAATATGCCCGAGAGGCAGAACTGCTGCTAACGCCACAAGGCAAACTACCCTACTCTGCAGGCTTCGATGACGACTCGCCAACATCCCGGCGATTGCGGATGAACGCCGTGTACGGGTTTGATGGATACGTCGTCAGTTCACCCGCCATCGCCGCGCGAAAATGCTGCTCGACCTTGAAGTCACGATGCGGCGGCTCGGGGTCGTTCGGCGCGACAACCGTCTCCTGGTACGGCAGGAGGTCGCCCATGGCCCAGACACGTTTCGAGTACGTGGCGGCACGCTCTTGCAACTTGAGGACTTCGGACAGCTCCACCGTGCCAGTCGACGATGGATACCCACTCGTCACGTCGTCAATGTCGAAATCCTCGGGGAAGTGGGCGAGCCCAAGGCTCAGTGCCGTCGATGCTCCACGCCGAAACGCCGACCGCGCCATGAACTCAACGACCGCGGGCGCCTTCTCCAGACACTTCCACACCTCAACGAGGTCGCTGGGAATCACCTCCGTGGGCGATATTTCTTGGAGGTAGGCGCGGATGCACGTCGCCGACAACGTCGCCGAATCGACGAGCATGCTTACGCACTGCCTCGCGTCGAGCGAGCTCGCCTCTCCTTCGCTATCAATGATGCGACCTGCGAGTAGAAGACCACGATGAGTACGACGGACACCACAACAGCCACAACTACTATAAAGGGAAGATGTAGTCACCAAGCAACGGGCGGGCGAGTCCCGTGATGAAGCACTGAAGCGACGTGTGGTCGTCTTGAAGCCCAGCAATAAGGACTTCCGACACCTTGCGATCCTCCTCAGCGGCCACAACGGCGGCCTTAGCTCGCCCGTCAGCCGAGCTCGCTTCTTCTCTCGCCTCCCTCAGTTCGCGCTCGAGGTCGGCAATCCGCTGTTCAGCGGCACCCAGAGCAGATCGCGCCGCCACCAACTCACCAGCGGGGACAAGCCCCTGGCGAGCTTCCTCTGCCTTCACAGCAGCAGCCTGAAGCCCCTTGTTCGCCTCCTGGACGATGGCCAGCTCCTTCTCCGCGCGCTGTTTCGCGGCCAATCGGTCCGCTGACTCAAGCTGCAGACCCTGCACGTCACCAAAAGGTTAATCAAAGAAAAATTACTAAGTGCCCACCCGCTGAAATTCAGCGAGTGCGCACTCGGGGACTGGTACTCAAAGAAATTCCTAAGTGCCCACCCGCTGAAATTCAGCGCGTGCGCACTCGGGGACTGGATGCGACAAACCAAAAGATGAGAAAATTATAAGAATCAGGCCGCTGCGAAGCACCGACCTGATCCTCGGGGACTGGACATACCTGGATGGCCGCGCCCAGCATGCTGTGGAGTTGTACCGCGTCCACGGACGCGAGGAGTGCCGGCGTGTGCCCGCGACGTTGGTCGACCTCAGCGTCGCCGGTCCCAGGAGTGTGGCTCGAGGGCGCAGGCCCACTCGCCGTGGTCGCCTTGGTCACGAAGCGCGGAAAGGTAGCGATAGAGGCACCCGCTCCGAGAGAGGTCGCCTCCGCCGTTCCAGGCAAGGAAGCACCCTCCTTCGTAGACGCGGCTGCCTCCATCACGGGCCCGGCTGGTGCGACCGCTGTATCGTCAGAGATAGTGACGGTGTCGTCGCCCTTGGCCTTCTTACTGCCATCCGCTGAGGCGACGACCTCGTCCGCCTTCCTCTTGCGGGAAGGATCTTCCTCGCTAGCGGCGGAGGGCACCTTGGCCACGGTCGGGTGGCCCATCCTCTTCACCCCGGTCCTGCGCATCAATCGAGTCAACAAAAACAATCGAAATAGTTATGAAAAATAAGTAAAGGCGAGCGAACTCACTTGGCGACTGGGATGAAACGCAGTCCCGTACGGAGGCCAGCCGGTTTTTCCAGCTCAGGGCCCAGACGGCGACTGAGCCCCAACTCCAGGACGTCGCGTGCCCAGGACACGGACGACTTCTTTGTCGTTGAGGCCGCGGCTGGCGCCTCTGGGACATCCTCGGCGGGAGCTTCCTTGCGGGGCGAAACCGCCGCAGCCGGAGCCTCCTTGCGAGGCGAAGCCGCTGCAGCCGGAGCCTCCTTGCGAGGCGAAGCCGCCGCAGCCGGAGCCTCCCCCATCCCAGAGACTGGGGCGAATGGCGGAGGCATTGAAGCCAGCGACACTTCCACGGTCGCCGCGTCCAGCATGGTTGTCGCTGGTGGTGCGCCGCCACCAGCTGGGCTGGGAGCATCGGAGCTGCTCGCCGAGTGCGGCAGTGAGGCCGTCCTCGACGGCTTCGTTTTCTTCTTCGGGGGGGCCCTCTCCTCCCTCTCCTTCTTCTTCTTCTTCGACGGAGTGGCTTGACGACGCGAGGTGGTCTCTGGGAGCTCGTCGTCGTCATCATGACGCTCGAGGCTTCTGCTCGCCTCGATCTCGCGCTGACGTTGCCCGCGGGTCTTTCGGACCAGCGGGGCGACTTCCTCTTCGGACTCGTCCTCGTCGTCCTCATTGCCCCTCGTGGGTGGATATTCGCCTATGTCCTGGGCGGATGGCCCCGGGCTCTCATCATCCGAAGGTGGGAGCCACCCTTCCACCACTTGGAATAGCTGCGATGAATACAAAACAGAATCAGAATTACCGCGACAGCATACACTGCGACTGCGAACAAGGTAAAGAAATTACCGTTGGAGCCGGACGCTTCACGGTGTAGGGGGCGACCCTAGCCTGCGCATCCAGGTACACCGCCTGGGTGATCTTCTTCAACGCTGGGAGATAATCCTCCAGCTTCCCTTCGTCGAGGCAGGCCTTCGTCGAGTCTCCCCGACGCGTGTACTGGTACATATAGTGGTCGCGTTGGGCGAGTGGAACGAGCCGTCGCCCAAGCCAGCAATTGTACAAGTTTATCGTCTAGAGGCCCTTCTTTTTCAGACCACGGATGGTCTGGAGCATCTCGTCAACGACCATCCGCTGGTCGTCGGGGAGCTTGCCGACTTGGAGATGGCGCGGCTCGGAACGATTGGCCGAGTACCGCGGGATCGCCACCTCGTCCTCCGGGGTCGCCTCGGCCACGTAGAACCACGACTTCTTCCAGTCGCTCGCTGCCTTGGCGGGTAGCATCAGATCAAAGAAAGAAGCTTTGGACTTAAGCTGGAACGTCAAGCCACCCGCGGCTAGCATTGGGCCGCCTGCCTCCTCGCGGCTGATCCGTCCGTGGAATAGATCTTGCCACAAGGGAAAGTAGGGCCGGCAGCCCAAGTAGCACTCGCAGAACGCCACAAAGATGGCAAGCTGCTCAATGCTATGGGGACCCAGATCTGAAGGCTGGATCCCGTAGTAGGCGCAAAAGCGCCGAAAGAACAAAGACGTGGGAAACCCTAGCCCCCGCTCGAGATGACTGGTGAAACAGACGAATTCCCTCTCTCGCGGGTTTGGGGTCGTTTCTCCGGCTGCGGGGATACGCCAACAGCCGGCTCGCAGGATCCCGGCCTCTTCGAAAGAGGCCAGCTGCGCCCTCGTGCACTTGGATCTGCCCCACGGCTCGGTGGAAAGGGCCATGGCCGAGAGGTTGGTTGGAGATCGGAGGATTTCGGGTCGTCTGGATCGCGGAGCGAAGGAAGGAAAATGCGCGCACTCGGAAGAAGTGGTGAGCAGTTGGCTCTACGATTGCCTGCCATTCCTCTTATATAGCGGGAGTTACCCGCCAAATCAGGAGGCCATTACCGCGTGATGATTACGCCGAAAGTTACCGTTGGATTACCTCAACGGCTAGTTTGACCGCGCTTGACGGTCCAACTCCAGCCACTCGGCTCGCCAAGTCAATCACTATGACCGCATTTCGCCGACTCGACTCGCCCAAGCCGCGACTTGGTTCACCAGATTTCCTCCTTTATACAGGAGCCCGCCGACGATTCGACTGGATGCCTACTCTGAAGCCGTATACTCCGACTGCCAGCAGCCACTTACGCCTAATCGACGACGGCCTCGGGGACTACTGATGGGGATATGCCTACTAGGGTATACCCAGCAGGGCGTTTCCGACTGGCCCGTGGGCTGGCGAGTGGGCCTGTGGAACGGCGAGTGGATTGAAGCCCGGCAAGGTACCGAGCGACTGGAAGCTGAAGGCCCAGGCGAGTAGATAGGCCCAGTCGGACTAGGTTAAACGACTACTGAAGCTGTAACCGAATCGGTTGAGATATGTAAACCCTAGGGGAGGTGAGCCTATATAAACCTTCCTATGGGGTGAGTAGAGACACGTTCCCTCATACACCCAAGCGACTCGCCGCCTAGCCGCCGAGCTCGCCCATTGTAACACCTCCATAATAAAATCTAGCAGGAGTAGGTCTTTACCCTCCGGGGGGCCGAACCTGGGTAAAACCCTGTGTCTTTGCCCTCATCTCGCACCGCAGATGGCTGGCCGCCCTTGCCCCGCGTTCTACTACTCGCTGCCGATTGCGGCATCTGCCGTGACTATTCCCACAACAAGAGGGGGCCCACACCCCCAGGCGCGGGCCACCCTAGGCCGCATCTATAGGGGGTGTGGCCACCCTGGCCCACCTCTAGCTCCGCCCTCTCACCTATATATTCTCCTCGAAACCCTAATACACGGGGAGAGACCACAGAAAGATTTTGCCGCCTCTGCGGGGCAGAAAACATCGAGAGAGAAAGAGCTCTCTGGCAGATAGATTTCTGCCGAGGAAATTCCTTCCCGGAGAGGGGAGATCGTCACCATCAACACCATCATCAAGCTAGACTTCATCGGGATCATCATCATCATACACACCATCATCTCCACCAGCACCATCATCACCACTTCATCCCGCCGTAAAAATTGTGTTAAATCTTGCAAAGTTCTTAGGGGAAACTTTCGCGGTGTTGATTACTATTGTAGTTGATGCTTGTGAGTGGAACCATTGAATTATTGTTTATGTTCAGATTGTTATACATCACCATATCATCTTTGATCTTGATCCATATGATGTCTTGTGAGTAGTTCGTTTAGTTCTTGAGTACATGGGAGAAGTCATGTTGTTAGTAGTGGATTTGTGTTGAGATATTATTCAATGGTTTAGTATTAAAGTTGTGGTGCTATTCTTCTAGTGGTGTCATGTGAACGTCGACTACATGATACTTCACCATTTATGGGCCTAGGGGAATGCATTGTGTATTTGGCTACTAATTGTGGGGTTGTCGGAGTGACAAAAACCTGAACCCCCGTTAGGAAACCATTGCACAAGGGAATGTAGGATCTCAGAGTTTAAGGCTCTGGTTAGGTTTATATCTTAATTGCTTTCTTGTAGTTGCGGATGCTTGCAAGGGGAGGGCCCTCTAACAGCGGATGCTTTCTAGTGCAGAGCCCCCCTTTAACTCCGGTTGGGAGGGCCCTCTAACAGCGGTTCCTCAACCGCTGTTGAGGGTTCGGTGTTAGAGGGGGGGGGGCCCTTTAACACCGGTTCTTATACGAACCGGTGTTAAAGGGTGGCGCACGTGGGGCTGCTGCAGGCCTCAGCCCCCCCCCTTTAACACCGGTTCGGGGCTGGAACCGGTGTTAAAGGTTCTTCTGCCGCGGCAGAGATTTAGGCCGTTTTCCTGCCGCGGCAGGAAAACGGCCTAAATCTCTGCCACGGTAGACTTCTGCCTCTGCCCCGTTCTGGGCGTATTTATGCGGGAGGGGGGAGCGAGGGGGAATCGATCGGGAGCGGTATACACATAAATCGTCATCGGGACATACGAGTACATGAATAATTAAGCAACTATTATTATACACAAACATCGTCATCGGCACATACATCGTCATCGACACATATATCGTCATCGGCACATACATCGTCATCGTTCATTTTGGTGGATATCTAAAGAGTTCTCCGCCAGGCGTGACGACCTCATCAAGTATGAACCCCGCCAATTCCTCTTGAATGGCTCGTATGCGTTCAAATGGTAGGAGTTGGTCCCGCATCCGTTCGATCTGAATATATATGAAGAATGGGCCGTCAATATATATATAAGAATAAAACTCAACACAATTGATGGTAATAAAATAATGTTGTGGACTTTGTTTACTTACTCTAAGTTGTTCTAGTGCGGCTTGGCCCGTCGCACATATCGTGTTGTGAATGAACTCGCAAACATAGTACCCACATAAGTTATTGCCGTGTCCCTGATGCGCGCACTTTACGAGAATAGAGAGTTCAATCAAAATAATAATCAATAAAGCATGATATAATGGAATTGGAAGCTAGCTAGTATTACTTACATTTTGGTCTACAAATTTTAGTTCTTCTGACCATTCACCCACGGCCCTGCCCGTGAACCTTTTCCAAACCCTGTCCGGCAAAGAAAATGGATAAAGGAGTAATTAATTACTTGTTGTCACGAAAGTTGCCGATCTAGTGCGATAATATGATTGAAATTACCTCTGGAGCATCTCTCTAAAGTCTGCCCATATCTCTTTTTCTTTTCGTAACGAGTCCATGACAAGGACTTTTCCTGAGTCGGGTTGAATGACTAGCAGAATAAAGTGGAACCTACGCACGCATAACTCATCATCAGTTACACTTAACATCGAGTAAGCTGAAATAGAATGTGTACAAGAGAGAGGGTAACAGTACTCATGAGAAGTTGTAAGGCAATAGTATTTCCCTTTTGGTTTGTTGTCTCAGTAAAGACGTTAGCAAGTAATCTTCTGTTTGCCCGGGTTTGGTTTTTACCACTTCTTCATGAACTCTATTTGGGTCAACGAACCCAATGTCAAAAGTGCCTCCTTTCCTGCATTCCATAACCTTTTTCCTGCATAATAGTATATACATATATGGTGAGCATATATATATACATGCAATTAATGAAGTGAATGAGATGAGATATAAATTACAGAAATAGTACTTACACACAATAAAGGCTGATGGCAGCTTTGTCGAGTTCCTTCTGATTGAATAGAAAATGCAAGTCTTGAATGTTGAAGTCGATCGCGTCGTCTCCGCAGAAGAAAATCTCATCTCTTATATGCGTCGTGATCCATTCTACCTTTCTCTTCTTGCAGAAATCAAGGTACCACTTGTGCAATTTTTGCATCTTTGTTGGTAGATTCTTGAGCTCCTCTTTCTTGACGAGATTCTTCCCATACTTCCATGACTGTATGGGGTTGGCATCGCATTTGGGCAAGTTGTCTCCCATGACGTTCAAGTATGCAATGTAAGTCATCCCCATCTCATTGGCCTTTCTTTGTAGCTCTGCCTCGTAATCATTTACGGGAGGAGCGTCCCGTGTGTCGAACATTTGGAGCGGGGCGCATGATTGGTTTTCCTGCTCTCCGAGCATGGGAACTGTTTTCTGGGGTGCCTCACGACTGCTACTTTCAGTCTCCCTACGGCGCCTTGCATCCGCCTTCAAAATCTGGCGCTCGTAGTCCGGCACAAGTGGGGTTTCAGGTTTCAAAAGATTTTTGTAAAACTTCTCCACCACCGCCGGATCTATTTTCTCCTTTGGCTCGGCCCGTCTAGGTGCAAAGAATTTCTTGACCTGTTCTTCCGAAATCCTATTGGTCTCCTCGTCGCTGCGATTCCACGGTAAAACCGGCAATGGCTTGGCGGAAGGCTGCGGGACGTAGTTTTTTGAACTCTTTCGCGTACGGTTTCCTGCGGATTTCTTTGTGGCAGTGCTACTGATGCTCTTCGTGGCAGTGCTCTTCCGCTTACGCTGAGGAGATGGCTGAAGCACCGGAGATGGGTGACGGGACAGAGATGGCTGCCGCGCAGGAGATGGCTGAAGCGCCGGAGATGGCTGCTGCGCAGGAGATAGCTGAAGCGGCTCAGACTGTTGACGCTGCGGAGACAACGGGGGTGCCAGTGACCTCCAATTTGGAAGCACAATGTGTTCCTTCTTCCAAAGAATGGTTGTTTTCACTGCAAATTTGAGTTGAGTTTCCCCTTCACCTGTAGCATGGTCAAGCTTTGCTTCCTCATATTCCTTCACAACCTCATCCACCCCGACAATAGCATAGCCATCTGGAATCGGTCGGCAGTGGTAAGTTCCACCAGCTACAGGAGGTAAGGCATAGCCGACAGCCACCTTAATGGATAAGCCCATTAATCTCACATGCAGCTCAGCGTGTTTGCTCTCCGTGATCTCATCCATGGGGTATCGAGGACCCGCCATTTCAAGCGTGGGCTGCACGTTCTCCGTGGAAGCCACACTGCTTTTCCGCGCAGAGTCTGGGCCGCCGGCAGATTCCAATGCAGGCTCTTCGTGCCGCTGAGATGGGACGGTAGCTTGATGGCTCTGTTGTGCATTCACTTGCGCCTGCAGCGCTGCAAGTGCATGTTCTATCTATGTCATCCGCTCTGTACGCTCTTTTTCTTTTCTGCCGCGCCATCTGTAAGAGTCGCTCCAGTCGGCAAACCCATCCTTCCACGTCATACCCCCTGTGCCTCGTGCATGTCCAGGGTGTTCTTTTTTACCAATGGCGCATGTGAGCTGGTCATTCTCTCTGTCGGGATGGAAGGTCCTGGCGGATGTTTTCTCGTATGCCGTGATGAGTTTAGTGACGGGTTTGGCAAGGAGGGTTGGGAAGATACACAATCCTGTTTCTGGGTCCAACCTTGCCCCGATTCCGTAGAACCAAGTCTTCGCACGTAGGTCCCACCCATCTGTCTGGGGTGTGATCCCTCTAGCGCGCAGGGCCTTCTCAGCTTCCTCCCACTTAGGCCTCTGAGATATGTAGCCACCTGACCCCGTCCTCTGGTGATATTCCTTCTTCAGGGCCTTAAGCGTATTGGTTTATGACCTCTTTTTATCTATAGCACTTTTTTTATATGTCTCAAATTCGGGCCAGTGAGGTCTTATCTTCGCATAATATGCGTCTTCGAAATTTGGAGTCTCGCCAGATTTGACAAATTTGTTCAATTTTGTCTTCCAGTTGCGGAAAGTGTCAGCCATCTTCTTTAGAGTCCACTCTTTGACCTTTTCCTTTATAACCGGGTTGTTTTCATCCTCCTCTGGCGGAAGGGTGAAATTTACCAACAACGAATTCCAAAGCGTTTCTTTGGATCTGTCATCGACAAAGGTACCGTCGCCCTTCTTTGGCTTATTCCAATTTTCAATTATGATTGGGATTTGGTTCCTAACAAGAACTCCAGCCTGACGTACAAATTTGTCTGCGGCCTTCTTGGGCTCTATCGGCCTGCCATCAACACGGACTGCTTCGATCGTGAACTTTGCACGATCTTTCAACCGCTGGCTCACGCCTCGCTTGCTCTTTTTCGTAGAAGAAGATGGTTGCTGGCTGGTCGATCCAGAGGGCTAAAAGAAGAAAGAAACGTTAATTAATACATGTAGAAGAAGATTGTTGGTGGAAGTCAGTAGATGCTTAATCAATGCATATACCTCGCTGACTTTGTAACCACTAAATTGCGTTCACCGGAGTCTTCATCTTCTCCATGACTAGTACTTGAGCTGTCGTCATCATGTCCCTCCAAGTTCAGACATTGTGAGGTGTCCTCATCAATAATGTTCTCCATTATTTCTTCTTCTTCAAGGTTTCTACTAAGTGGATCCATAGTTTCTAAAACAATAATATTATCTAGAGTAAGAGTGTAAACATTCAAATGGACTTGGATTCATACACAAATATACATATTATTCATACAAAAATACACAAATAAATACACAAATGAAATTAAAACCCTAAGGATGCTTGATCATTTTAAATGAGTTTCGAGGGGTTGAAACCCTAATCAGGATGAGTCAGAGGTCCAATTTGTATACAAGTTTTAATCTATGCATGTAGTACAATTTATAGAGCAAACAAGTTTTAATCAGGATGAGTCAGAGGTCCAATTTGTATACAAGTTTTAATCTATGCATGTAGTACAATTTATCGAGCAAACAAGTTTTAATCAGGATGAGTCAGCAATCACACACGTTGCACTCCTCGCAATCTATCGAGCAAACAATTTCATACAACATAAACAATAGCACATAGAGATCAAACAAATTCAACAAATGCATGCATGGCAATTTAATAAGTCACAATGGTTGTTACTTTAGTTCTCTAAACAATACTGAAGTATATGATGCATGCAATAGGCCAATTAATGCAATGGAGTATTTGTTATGGATAGAGGACATTAATACGAACCAGTAGGAGTTGGATTCACCCTAATCAGAGTTACAAATCTTTTCTTATGATTTAAATAGTGTTTAATGGGTTTTAAATCATTTAAATAGTTTCTGTTGTCTAAAAATCAAACTAAAATCAGATATATAATCCCCACGGGGTTGTGATTCCAGGGACATATTATTTGTAATTTTCTGAATATTATTTATTTTCTTATGAATTTATTACTCTAAATAAGCCATTATACCATTTATTTAATTGCTGAAAAACCTTATATTATTTGGCTTAACCATTTGCATATTGATGACCTACACACAATTGTGAATCCATAGGTATATTATTTGTGATTTTTGGACCAGTAGATATTTTACTATGAATTTATTAACCTAAAAGACCATTAAAACTAATTAAATTATTACAGTAAACACGTACTGTAAAAGTTAAATCCAACTTGATATTAATAATCTACTCAATTTTCTGAATTCATTGATATATAATTTGCTATTTTTGGATCTACGAATCTTTTTATATGATTTTTGGAAGATTATACAATTTTCTGCAATTTTTATCTTTTCTTCTATTTTTTAGGAGAGTCAACGTTGACTGGCGCTGTGTCATCGCTGACGTGGCAGACAGGTGGCGTATTCTGGTTTGCTGGTACCCTTTCGACCTGGGGACAGATGGTGGCCGTCGGATCTTGATCGGACGGTGCAGGGCGTGCGAGGCGAGACTCACCGGTGGGGTGACGTGGAGGCGGCGGGCTCGTCGGGCGGCGATGCTAGTGGCAGATGCGGCGGTCTCCGACGATGTCGAGGTGGCCTACGAGAGGCGGGGTACTATGGCGAGAAGGTTGGTGGCCTCGGCGCGGTGGATTGCTTCCTCGGGAGACAGAGGCAGACGGCTGGAGACGGGCGGCGTCGGCGGTGCTCCGACGAGGAATTGGGCGCGGTCGGCTGCTCCAGCACGGGGAAGAGGTGGTCAGGGCGATGCGGTCAAGTGAGAGGGAGAGGTCATACGGAAAAGAGAGGGTCGGGGGCGACTGCCTCGTCGAGGACCTCGAGCTCCGAAGCTCGACAATGGAGGCGGCGACGGCGAGATTCGTGGCGGCGAGAGAGGTGGGTGACAGGGCCAACGATTCAGGGCACCCACGGATGATTCCTCCCTCACTCCGAGGGCGGTGGCGGCCGGCGGTGGCTTCTCTCTGCTCCGATGGGCGGTGGCGGTGGCGGCGCTTCTCTCTGCTCCGATGGCGCGCGCGCGGTGGCGGTACGGTGGCGGTGGCGGTTCGATCTGGTTCTGGGGGGAAGAAAGGAAGGGGAAGGCGAATTTAATACCCCCCTTTAACACCGGTTCGTGGCTGGAACCGGTGTTAAAGGGGGGGATTCCGTTTCCCACGCGCATTTATTACCCCTCCCTTTAACACCGGTTCCATCCAGGAACCGGTGTTAAAGGGGGGGGGTGCGCGCGGGAAACGAAATAAATGCGCCCCCCCTTTAACACCGGTTCGTGTCTGGAACCGGTGTTAAAGGGGGGCATTTATTTCATGCATTAAAGGGGCATTTTTAATTCAAAAAATATGATATGAATTTAGAAAATTCATATCTTTTTCATTTCAACTCAGAAAAATATGAATAATATATCATAATTTTCAGAAAAATAATATCTATCCATTCATGTAAATCATTTTATATTTATTTTACATGAAATTTTTCAAAATAATTAAAACACTTACATATAAATTTTGATTATTCAATTCAAACAAAAATAAATTGTTAAATCCTAAAACTTTGAACATAAGAAATATTAAGCATCTAAAAATAAATCTAACCCTATTTTATTAGATCAAATCATATTTTAATGCCGCATCTTTTGTATTAACATTTTTGAATTGATTGGATATTTAAATGTCGCATCTTTTGTATACACTTGAATCTCACCAAGCCTCGCTCAACTTGCATTGTTTTTTTTGATAAAATAGCATATTGTGATTCAGTCATGCTCCTGCCTACACCTGTAATACTCGCCACTATAGTCGTCGTACTCGCCGCCGCCGTCATCGCTGTCGTCGTCGGGGTCGCCGTAATTGAACCTCTGGAGAGTATGCATGGGCTGGACTTGAGGGTAGCGCGTGGGCTGGACTTGAGGGTAGCGCAGATGGGGGTTAGAGTCGGCAGCAGTGTCATAGGCCATGACGCTCTAGAGAGTCCGACCACGCCACCATAGCCGACGGCCGGCCTCGTTGAAGTTAGGAGGAGGTGGGCCGTCCTCCTCGTGCCTGGCGAGCGCCCTCTCACGCCGATCCACGAAGAAGGCTTCCCAAGTAGGGAAATAGTCAGGATGCCATCTGGGATTCCTCCGCTGCTCCGGCGTGAGCTCGAAGTAGTAGTGGTTCGTGATGGCCATTCGGCGCGCCACACCTAGAGGGACAGGAGGAACCGGCATGCCTCCGACGCTCAGCATCCAGCCGACGGGGACACAGTAGCCCGGCGGGCAGGGGTAGTTCGAGGCGCAAAGCGCCTCCGCCTCCCTGGGGGTTAGTGCTACGGTGGAAGCCATGGGAAAGAGTGATGAGGTTGCAGATATGAGTCTAGAGATGTGCAATGACAATGGAGGCCAACCCTACATATATATAGCGAACTAGCGGGAAGAACTAGAGGGAAGAGCTGGCGGGAAGAAAAATGGCGGGAAGAAGAACTGGCGGGAAGAAAAATGGCGGGAAGAAAAATGGCGGGAAAAAATGGCGGATGAACCTTTAGTCCCGGTTGGAGACACCAACCGGGACTAAATATGAACCTTTAGTCCCGGTTGGACACACCAACCGGGACAAAACACGAGTCAGCACTAATAATAGGGGTGAGTGTCGACATTATGTCGTGCGGCGTGTACCTTGTCCCGGATGGTGTCACCAACCGGGACTAAAGATGAACCTTTAGTCCCGGTTGGAGACACCAACCGGGACAAAACACGAGTCACCACTAATAATAGGGGTGAGTGTCGACATTATTTCGTAAGTGTCGACACTATGTCGAGCTGCTTGTACTATAAATAGGCATCCTTGTGAGTCCAGTGCTCCAGCCAGTTTGAGGCTATGCCTTACCTCCTTTCGAGAGCAGGGACACCACTACGGCCAGTTTCAGGGAGATGCCAACGGAGCCCAGTCCTCCGGCATCTCCGAGAAACTGGTCATAGAGGCACTCCCTAATATGTGAAATTAGTTAGCTCCCAGGTGTATTGATCTAGTTAGAGAAGTTACAAAGCTGCAAGATGGTTTTCGAGAGCAGGGACACCACTACGGCCAGTTTCAGGGAGATGCCGACGGAGCCTAGTCCTCCGGCATCTCCAAGAAACTCGTCATAGAGGCACTCCCTAATATGCGACCGCGCGCGTTTGGAGATCAGATCTTAATGGTAAATACGAATCGGGACAACTTCTTCTCATAGTCCCGGTCCATCCAAAAAACATGACTAACACTCAAGACATGTATTAATATTAAAAACATGAACTAGAGTTACATATTATGAGCATGAACTTCTTGGCATATGTCCTTCCTTATGATCGCTTCAGACGTAACCATGGAGCATCTTCTTTACTTAACGGAATGCTTGGGTCAGTTTTCACTGTGAAGGGCGGAATTTCATCAAACTTATTATAATCTTCTGACATGTCTGTCTTGTCCTCGATTCCCACGATGTTTCTTTTCCCTGAAAGAACTATGTGACGCTTTGGCTCATCATATGATGTATTCGTTTGCATATTTTTTCTTTTTTTTGGTCTGGAGGACATGTCCTTCACATAGAAAACCTGAGCCACATCATTGGCTAGGACGAATGGTTCGTCTAAGTTCTTGTCTACCTTCATAAGATTGTTGAGATCCACCGTTGTCATTCCGTACTTCTTGTCTACCTCAACCCCTCCTCCTGTTAGCTTGACCCATTTGCATCGAAACAAGGGGACCTTAAAATTAGGTCCATAGTCAAGTTTCCATATCTCCTCTATGAACCCATAATACGTGGTCTTTTGCCCATTGTCTTCTGCTGCATCGAAGCGGACACCACTGTTTTGGTTGGTGCTCTTTTTATCTTGGCCTATCGTGTAAAATGTATTCCCATTTATCTCGTACCCTTGGAAAGTACATACAGTCGAAGATGGTGTCCTGGCCAACAAGTACAGCTGATCCCCAACAGTGGTGTTATTCGTGAGAAGTCTTTGCAGCCAGCCGCCAAAACTCGCCATGTGTTCACTTATAATCCATTCATCAGACTGCCCCGGGTGTTTGAGGCGTATTAAATTCTTGTGTTCATTGATATACGGGGCAACCAAGATAGATCTTTGTAAAACCGTGTAGTGTGCTTGATTGAGAGAATGCCCGTCCCTACATATCATTTCTTTACATCCTAGGGTGCCTTTTTGTAACACCCTCAGAATCGGACCTATGCAAGTTTCAGCGATTCCCGCCAAAACCCGCATAGAAACGATTCAAAGGTGCCCACCAGGCACTTTCGTGCGGGTGGAAAACGAAGTAATAACATTACACAACAGTCCTCGATGGGACCCACAGAACATATATATATATAACAGCGACTCAAAGAGTCAAGAATACAGATATAATATACAAAGATCCAAATCACCTTGAAAACGATAGTGCGTCCAGCTACGGACAAGATGCAAATGGGGCTAAGAGCCCTGAAGAATAACCAATGGCGTCCATAACCCTGCCCAGGCCAAGCCGGAAGGGTAACCCTGCTAACGACGTCGATCTCAAACCTGCTTAAACAAAAGGGGTGCCGACAAAGGGCAAAGGAAAAGAGGAGCGTCAGTACTGAGGCCAGTACACGGCGAGACTAGAATTCGGCGGTCCTCGCCTACATAGGTATGGTGGACTGAGCGGCAGCGGCAGCATGCACTACACACCCTATAGAGACTCGATACAACTGACGGTTATCAGAGAGGGATAAGAATGACCTATCCGGATCCAACCTGAAGCTAACACCAAACAAACCCATCCTGGTGTTTCCCCCTCGAGACCAAACGAGGAAGTCAACCGAGGAACTCACACTGTTGGCAGTTTTATTTATTCAGTTATCGTTGCAGCAATTACTAGTCAGATATAGATAATCATCCTGATAAAATAAGCAGTGGGCACTTTTAGTTACCCATTCCGTGATAGTGGCAACACTTACTAGTCAGATTCATTTAGCATGAGATAACCCAAAACCCAGCAGTTGTTGGCACTTTTATTTAGCCATTCCGTTGTAGTTGTCATACTTACTAGTCAGGTACCATGGTCGCAAGCGACACTCCAAACAAGCAATTGTGGGCAGTATTAATTAGCCATTCCATTATAGTGAAGCTGATTACTAGTCATTATAAAGTCAAATTTATAGCAATAAACTTTAGTTATGCTTGTCTATGGTCGAGATACTGTGCTCCAAGTCGTCCATAACCGCGGACACGGCTTTCAGAAAGTTTTACCCGGCCGGGGTGCACCAATAGCAACACACACTCGATCAACCTCGGAAAAACCAAAACAAAACCCAACGAGGCTTTCACGACAAAGCAATCACAGGATTCAGAAATATTTCAGGGGGCCACCCCTTAAAGTAGACCCGCAACGAAGCCGGCCGGCTCCGAGACGGACTTAAGGTTGTG
Organism: Avena sativa; assembly: GCA_916181665.1. Classification (NCBI taxonomy): domain Eukaryota; kingdom Viridiplantae; phylum Streptophyta; class Magnoliopsida; order Poales; family Poaceae; genus Avena; species Avena sativa. The sequence goes on from OV702296.1 coordinate 18,360,616, forward strand.
GGGACGGCTGTGAACGACTGGGAACCCGAAAGTGTGGCTGGGCTTGTCGACACCGCGGAATCGTGCCACGATCCTAAACAGTACAGTGTGCTCCTCGCACAATTTAAATAAAGCAGTAAAGCATGGCATAAGTACAGGATCGTAAACAAAACCTCAAACTAGTTTGTGGCCCCAAGAAATAAGACTGAATCAAGCTCTGGCTCAGGGGGGTCCCATATACCTCCCGGATGTGGATAGCGCGATAAATCAAGGAACAGGTATCAAGTACTCGGGGTCCTACGGGACACAAGTGGGCGTTCGGAAACCAAATATTTTCTATCACCCACCGATGCCTCTGCTTACTTCAATTTTAGTTGTTAAACAGGAATTAAAGTGAACGATAAGTAAAACTATGATCATCTCCAACATCAACATGCGGCAATAATTCAACATCTGTGGCACTTGACGACACGCGACAGCACTTGAGCAAGCGACTACGACGCGCAAGTCCAACTATAGGATGTGTCCAAGGCAATATATGGCTGCAAGGGATATCAAGGGTACGGAAACTAGAGCATCGCAACACAGATAGCAATAGATTAACAGGAGGGAATAAATACTATAAAAGTAAGATAGGTAGAAAGGGGGAGATGCTCGCCTGAAAACATTGCCGAAGGTTCATCCGAAGATCGGGTCGACACTCGCATCAACTCATCGGCCTAATCCGTGAAGAAGCAAAACACTAGAAGAAACACCGGATGCACTATTTAATACAACGGCAGAAGATCGGGCATGATGCATGTATGATGCATGACATGGAAAGTTAATGGTACACATTGTAATATTAAACAGAATCGGAGGTCCGGCAATTAATTTAATAGTTCAAGTTATTTTATCTATCCACACTTTAAATGTTGTATAACATGGAATCAATTGCTTACACAATTTATATGAAACCGGGACATTATTTATATGATTCCCTACACATTTCTTAGGTTACTTATTATTTTTATATGCATACTATCATTATCCCACAAGATGCGAGATGCAAGCAAATATGAGGATGACATATTCATGTTCTACGAATTTTATGATCCGAAAACAATATAACTCTTTCTCAAATGAGGTATGGATGAATATATACAAATAAGCAGCTTGTAAAAATTAAAGAAATAGATAGAGAATGGAGACAGCTGTTGATCGTTCGCCAGTTACAACACATAGAAAACTGATGGCCAAGACCCACCAGCTATTTAAACAGTAAAATGATTTGATTAAACTAAAACACAAGGGGGATTTGATCTCAATATCAACAGGTCGGCATAGCAGTAATTAAATCAAAGAGGCCCAATGACGTTTATTGAACAGAAGAAGGCGTGTCGAGTTTTAACCATGCAAGCGGAAGTTCTTTACATAGATAAAAGAAGAAGAAAAAGGATTGGATGGGTTTTATTGTTGCTAGGTGGAGATTTGAACTCAAGACAGATAGTTTGAAGTGCACGTGATGAACCATTGAGCTGCTGATTCAGACTTGACAGGTGTTGTGACGGTGACATTGTGAATAAAACTAAGGCAGAAACTGATGGAAGCTTTAGCCTGACGGAGATGAACTGAGACGACCGGAACTTGTCAGGCCAGGTGCGTCTGTGATCAAATTGCAGGTTGCTAGTACTGCGGACTGGCGCTTGAAGTTGTGCAGGTGCGCGTGCAGCAAGCAAAGCAGCAAGACCCGGAGTACAAGCGCGTGCAGGAAACAAAGAGTACAAAGGCTCGACCGTGAAGATCGCATTCAGACATCGACGGAGTACATGATACGACGACCAATATGAAGCGTGAATGGGACTGGGTTGAAGGCGGTGCTCACCTGGGGCTTGATGACGAGATGATTGAGGCCGGGGCGGACAGAGACGTCACTACAGCGAAGGGGAAGCTGACGACACGCACAGACGGCCACCAGGAAGAAGACTGGACGGTGATGACAACTCAGGATGGATCTGTCTCAGATTCCTAGGCCAGAAGAACCAGGAGGGTGTGGCGAATCCATTCAGGTACTCAGCTCGATGGGGACGGGATTGTAGCGCCGGCTCGATGGTGTCCTTCTAGTGGTGTTCGATGGTGGATTTCTGTGGAGAACAAAAGAGGAAGAAAAGAGGGGCGGCGGCGCTAGGAAAAGGAGGAGTAGTCCAGGTTTACAAGGGTTCGGTTTTGTGGGGATAAGAAGAAGGGGAAGCCAGCATGTGGTGGATGGGCGCTCGGCTGATGCCTACCATGGTGGGGGGTCACGCTCTCTCCGTGTTGGAGGAAGAGGACAAACAGGAACCTGTTGTTGGGTTGTAGGAAAAATGGGCTTGGTGTAAAGTTTGGAGAGGAGTGGACGAGAAAAAGGAAAGGGATTTTTAGTCTAGTTTTGCACAGATTTTGGGGCTAGGGTTTAGGGAGGATAAAGAGGGGAATGGAGTAGTTATATAGTCCATGGTAGATTAGATAGAATTAGTTTTGGGCTAAAACTTTAGATGAACTTTTTGCCTATATTATTAGCAAATAAGAAAAACATTTTTGCAGTTTTATAACGGCCAAAAATATTATTTTGTTTAATTAAGAAAAGGAGGACGGCTTTATATATATCAAACCATAAGAATAAGTTAGCATACAAAATACGATGAATGCAAGAAAAATGTGCATGATAACATAACGATGCTCAAATGCGATATTACATGATGACATGAGCATACAGTCATGATGATGCATAAAACAAATACCGACGATTTTCTAGTAGTGGTTTTTGCTAGGCGCCACACTTTTCCACGCAGTCTCCCCTCATGTCGTGATTCTGGAACACCAATCGCGTTAAGGTCAGGAATAAAATCAACACAGAACTCAATGACCTCCTCTGTTACATAGCTCTTGGAGATGCTTCCTTCTGGCCTAGCACGGTTATGAACATATTTCTTTAAGACTCCCATGGACCTCTCAAAGGGGAACATATTGTGTAGAAATACAGGACCAAGAATGGCAATCTCTTCTACTAGGTGAACCAGGAGATGCGTCATAATATTGAAGAAGGATGGTGGGAACACCAACTCAAAGCTGACAAGACATTGGGCCACATCTGTTTGTAACCCTGGTAGGCTTTCTGGATCGATTACCTTCTGAGATATTGCATTGAGGAATGCACATAGCTTCACAATGGGTACTCGAACATTTTCAGGTAGAAGCCCCCTCAATGCAATCGGAAGCAATTGTGTCATAATCACGTGGCAGTCATGAGACTTCAGGTTTTGGAATTTTTTCTCTGCCATATTTATTATTCCTTTATATTCGACGAGAAGCCAGACGGGACCTTGATACTGCTCAGACATTCAAAAAAGATTTCCTTCTCTGCTTTGGTAAGAGCGTAGCTGGCAGGAGTTAAGTGGCATCGTTTACCCTTCTCGTTCTCAGGATGCATAGGCTCTTCAGGGGCCTTCAGACGTTGCTGGTCCTGCCGTGCTTCCGGTGTATCTTTTGTTTTCCCATACACTCCTAGAAAGCCTAGCAGGTTCACGCAAACATTCTTCGTCACGTGCATCGCGTCGATTGAAGAGCGGACCTCTAAGACTTTCCAATAGGGCAGGTCCCAAAATATAGATTGCTTCTTCCACATGGGCGCGTGTCCGGCATCGTCATTCGGAACAGATAGACTGCTAGGACCTTTTCCAAAGATTACTTCTAGGTCCTTGACCATACCAAATACCTCCTCACCGGTACGGAGGACAGGCTTCCTCCGGGGTTCTGCCAGACGTTTGAAATGCTTGCCTTTCTTTCTTACTGGATGCAGGTTCGGAAGAAATCGACGATACCCTAGGTACACAACCTTCTTACATTTATCCAAATATACACTTTCAGTATCATCTAAACAGTGTGTGCATGCATTGTATCCCTTGTTTGTCTGCCCTGAAATGTTACTAAGAGCAGGCCAATCATTGATGGTTACGAAAAGCAATGCTCGTAGGTCAAATGGCTCCCCTTTGTGCTCATCCCACATACGTACACCTGGTTTGGCCCACAGCTGTAAAAGTTCTTCAACTAATGGCCTTAGGTACACATCAATGTCGTTGCCGGGTTGCCTCGGGCCTTGGATGAGCACTGACATCATAATGAACTTCCTCTTCATACACAACCAAGGAGGAAGGTTATAGATACATAGGGTCACAGGCCAGGTGCTGTGACTGCAGCTCTGCTCACCAAAAGGATTCATGCCGTCTGTACTTAGACCAAACCTTAAGTTCCTTGCGTCACGTGCGAAGTCCGGGTACTCTCGCTCGAGTTTTCTCCACTGTGACCCATCAGCGGGGTGTCTCAACATCGCGTCTTTCTTACGGTCTTCCATGTGCCATCACAACAACTTGGCATGCTCTTTATTTCTGAAGAGACGTTTTAACCGTGGTATTATAGGAGCATACCACATAATCTTGGCGGGAACCTTCTTACTAGGGGCCTCGCCCTCAACATCGCCAGGATCATCTCGTCTGATCTTATACCGCAGTGTAGTGCATACCGGGCATGCGTCCAAATTCTCGTACTTCTCACCGCGGTAGAGGATGCAGTCATTAATGCAGGCATGTATCTTCTGCACGTCTAATCCTAGAGGGCAGACAACCTTCTTTGCTTGGTATGTACTGTCGGGCAACTTATTATTTCTTGGAAGAAGATTCTTCATTTTTACGAACAACTTTGAAAATGCGCTGTCAGTCACACCATTCTCTGCCTTCCATTGCAGCAAATCCAGTGTGGCACCTAGCTTTTTGTGGCCATCTTCGCAAGTTGGATACAACAATGTTTTGTGATCCTTTAACATCTGCTCCAGCTTCTCCTTCTCCTTTTCAGTTTCACATTCTTCCTTTGCATCAGTAATGGCCCGACCAAGATCGTCATCAGCGGGCCCATCTTCTCCCTCTTCATCTTCATTATCTACCCCCGTTGCATTATCGTCATATTCAGGATACATATTATGATAGTTGTCATCATCCTCTTCTTCTTCGTTGTCTTCCATCACAACCCCTTTTTCTCCGTGCTTGGTCCAACAATTATAGTTGGGCATGAAACCGGATCGAAGCAGGTGGGCGTGAATGGTTCTGGTATTTGAGTAGTCTTTCTTGTTCTGACAGTGAACACACGGAAAGCACATAAAACCATTCTGACCACGGTTTGCATTAGCCACAACGATGAAATTTTGGAGGCCCGTAATGTACTCGGAAGTGCGGCGGTCACCGTACATCCATTGCCGATTCATCTGCATTAATATGTAGTATATATCAAAAAATAATAGGGAGATGACCATTTATATATATAGTACACCAATGACACATGAAAGGATAGTTGCCGACCTCGACCGAGACGGAAAGAGCAACAAGAAAACTTATTTTGAGCTCTCGGGCATTTCACCGAACACCTCTTGTGCATATGAAAAAAAAACTAGCACTCTTCACACCCTCTTGCCAGGCTCCAAAATGTGAAAGAATGGAAGAGTGGGGTGTGTGTGGGCTGGGGTGGTGTCTTATATAGCCCCCCCTTTAACACCGGTTCATGCCACGAACCGGTGTTAAAGGGGGGGGGGCTACGCGAGCCACTGTTGCAGGGTCCTTTAACACCAGTTCGTGGCATGAACCGGTGTTAAAGGGGGGCTCCTTTTTTGCCGCAGGGGCCACGCTGGTACGCCCCCCCTTTAACACCGGTTCGTAGAAGAACCGGTGTTAAAGCCCTTTTTCGGGATCAACAAAAGACCTCGTTTCCACTAGTGCAAGTATGTATTAGTCCAAGTAAGGTCTGTACATTAGCACATGTTCACCCACACAACACTTATAAAACCAAAGAAGACTACTCAGCTATATGAAACGAAAGCACTTGACAGTATTCCCATGTGTCCTCGAGAACGTTTGGTCCTCATAAATATTTCCACCGGCTTGTCCTTTGCTAAGAAAGGATTGGGCCACTCGCTGCAATTGTTTGCTGTTTCATTTACTTGTACTTTATTTCCTTGCTTAATGAGAAAACCCCTAAAATCCGTTTGCTAAGTATTTACATAGATTTCCTGCTCCATACCACTAGTCAACACATTATGCTCCTTGTTGGGATCGACACTCCTATTTATCGAAAGTACTACGATACACCCCCTATACTTGTGGGTCATCAAGACTATTTTCTGGCGCCATTGTCGGGGAGTGAAGCGCTATTGAAGAGTGGAACTGGTAAAGGAAGCTTCTGCTCTGAGTATTGTTTTTTATTTCTATTTGTTACTTTGTTTCCAATATGGATAACCCACTTGGTTTTCTATTTGGGAAAACTACTACCACTGTTAGGGTAGTAGATGAACCACCACTAGTTGAGATAGATCCTTTTAAGGTACCTACAAGTATTGTTGATCGTGTTATGGATAATTATTATTTAGGGAATGGAACTGTCCATCCTGGTGATCACTTGCTCTTTATACATGAATTATGCGGGTTGTTTAAGTGTGCGGGTATCACAACTGAACAGGTGAATAAGAAGTTACTCTCTATATCATTGAAAGGAAGATCTGAAGAATGATATAAGCTTCTGAAGAATGGACAATCCATGGAATGGGAGGAAATAGTACCTCTCTTTTATTCTAAATTCTATCCTCCCAGTGAGATTCATAAGGATAGGAATCTAATATATAACTTTTGGCCTCGTGATGGCGAGAGTACATCTCAAGCTTGGGGGAGATTGAATTTACTAATGCTTAAATGTCCTATTCATGAACTCCCTAACAATATTATTATCAATAACTTTTATGCAAGGCTTTCTCTTCATGATAAATATTTACTAGATGCTTCTTGTGCTGGATCATTCACACGTATGAAGGAAGAAGCTAAATGGGATCTCCTAGACCGCATTCAAGAGAACACTGAAGCATGGAAGAATGATAAAGGAAGAAAGTCAGGTATAAATTATGATTATGAATGCATTAAATCTTTTATAGGAACTGATGACTTCCGTGATATTAGTACTGAGTATGGTTTTGATTCTCAAGTTCTTACAAAATGTTTTAAGGCCTTTGCCTCTTATATTGAAATTCCCAAAAAGGAGTGGGACAAGTACCATGCTCCTTACAAAGATATTGTTACCCATGTTCCTGTGATATGTCGGAAACGTATCTATAATTTTTGATGTTCCATGCTTGTTAGTATCTACTTTGCTTTGCTTTGTCTACACTTTGAGGTGATTTTTACATGTTTTCTGGTACTAAACTATTAACAAGTTGCCACAGTGCCAGTTGCCTGTTTTCTACTGTTTTTGGTTTCAGAAAAGCTAGTAAAGAAATATTCTTGGAATTGGACGGAACAAACGTCAAAGTCAATTAATTTTCGTGCAGAACAAGAAGTCCAGAGGGGAGACAGAGAGGTAGGCCAGGGCGGCCAAACCCCCTAGGCGCAGCCAGGAGCGGGCCCGTGCCTGGGTAGGGTCTGACCCCCTGGTCATCTCCTCCGCCTCCCTGTTCGCCTATAAAAATCCCTCGATGCAGAAACCCTGAGTACCCGATCAAATCTCCACGAAACCGTCTGTAGCCGCCGCCACCATCGTCCCTATATTGGGGGGATCTGAAGTTTTCCCGGCACCCTGCCGGAGGGGAGATCATCCCGGAGGTATTCTCTCCAGTATGATGCGTGAGTAGTTCCACCCTGGACTATGGGTTCATGTAGTAGCTAGATGGTTGTATCTCCTCCTTTGTGCTTTCATGTATATATCTTGTGAGCTCCGTTCATGATAAAGATCTAATCTATTTGTAATCATGCATGTTGTGTTTGAGGGATCCGATGGATATTGAGATTATTATGTTGGTTTGATTAATGATTTTGTCTTTATGATTCTATCATGTCTGTGTTGTTTGTGATCTTGCATGCTCTCCGTTGTTAGTAGCTATCTTGGTCAAGTAGTTGCTAGTGACTCCAAGAGGGGGTATTTATGCTCGATAGTGGGTTCATGCCTCTAGTTTCCAAGGGAAGTGACATAAATCTCTTCGGTTGTAGATGTGATGTTGCTACTAGGGAGAAAACAACGGTCTCTTGTTCATGGAACATGTGGACTGTTTACCTTACACACTTTGCTTAAAGAAGTTGTCTGTTGCTTGCAACTTAATACTGGAGGAGGTTCAGATGATAACCTGAAGGTGGACTTCTAGTCATAGATGCAGTTGGATGGCGGTCTATGTATCTTGTTGTATTGCCCAATCAAATCTCATAGGATCTTTCTGACTAGTAATTGCATTGTTAGGCCTTGCTCAGTTCCTGTCAATTGCCCTACTGTAATTTGTTCACCCTTCATGCCATGTTGTTTATCTAAGGAGAGCACCTCTAGTGAACTATGGACCCCGGTACAATCTTTACCTTTGATACATCTTCCACTATTACTTGTTTACTTGCTGCAAACCATTACCTTCCACACCATACGTTTAATCTTTTGTTACAGCAAACCGGTGATCTTGACAACCTCACTGATTCGTTGGGGCAAAGTCTTGAGTTTGTGTTGTGTAGGTCTCCACGTTGTTTGCAACACCTGTGTGATGTTTCCTTCCTCCTTCTGGTTCGATAACCTAGGTCTCAACTGAGGGAAAACTTGATGCTTGCTCTTCACACCCTGCGCTTGGGGTTACCAACGAAGTGCCACGTCGAGCACCATCAAGATTTTCTGGCGCCATTGTTGGGGAGGCTAAGGACATCTTCACAAGGGGAGTCCTCCACTTCCTTTCTCTTTACTTTGTTTTTAGTTTGCTTTGTTTCTTTTGCTTGGTTTTGTTTACCTCTTTTCGAAAAACACAAAAAAATTAGTTCCTGCTCTGCTGCTGCTGTTTTTGGCCCGCCCCACCTTTGCCAAAATGAACTCTGCTGAGAATACCAAGTTGTGTAACTTCACTAGCACCAAAAACAATGATTTCCTAAGCACTCCTATTGCTCCACCTGCTCATGATGCTGCCTTTTGTGAAATTAAGCCTACTTTGTTGAATCTTGTGATGAGAGAGAAATTTTCTGGTGCTAGTTCTGATGATCCTGCTGCCCATCTCAATAGCTTTGTTGAACTTTGTGAGATGAAAAAGTATAAGGATGTAGATGGAGATATTATTAAGCTCAAGCTTTTTCCTTACTCCTTGAGAGGAAAAGCTAAAGAATGGTTGCTATCCTTGCCTAAAAATAGTATTGATTCTTGGACTAAGTGCAAAGATGATATTATTGCAAAGATGATAAGAATTTCATCCCGATGAAAGACTTAGGAAAAACCCAAATATTTGGCATCAATAGACGCTAATATGGTTGTGCCGAAAGTACATAGATGATGTATTGAATGAGTTCAATATAGAAACTACAAGAAAGGTTCTTGTCGCACAGAAAGGATTGAATGAGTTCAATATTGAAGGGTTTCGCGACATAGTAAATCAAAATTTTCTACGGATGCGAACAGAGGGAAAGCCAAGATCTAATCTAGAAGATGCAAACAACGAGAGAGATTGGATTAGATCTTCGTACCCTTGAAGATTCGCACAGCGGAACGTTCGTCAGAACGTGGGTGATGTAGTCGTACTCGCTTCTCCTCCTCGCGATCCGATCCGATCTAGCACCACAAGTGGCGGTGCCTCTGTGAGATGCACACGTGCAGCACCTCGACGTCTCCTCCTTCCTCGGACCAGCAAGTATGGTGGAGAGACGGATTGGATCTACACCACGACGGCGTGGTGTATATGGTGGAGAATTTCTGCAGCAGGGCTTCGCCTACAAACAGTCGGGAGGGAGAGAGGAGGGAAGCAGGGCAGCTAGGGTTGGAGGGGAAGGTGTGGAGGGGTGGTGCGCCCCCAGCCCTCTTTATATAGAGGGGTGGGCGGCTGCCCTAGCCCCTCCCCCAAGTCCAAAACCGGCGGCTCCAAAGGAGGAGGAGTGGGGGGCAAGGAAACCCCCCCCTTCTAGAAGCTCTATCTAGGGTTTAAACCCTCTTTGGCCGGCTGGGCCCTATGGGGCCTTGTGCCCCTGGCCCAATGCGGCCAGGGCACTCCCTCATAGGCCCATGCCCCCTCCCGGAAGGTGTGGCCACGTTGGTCCCCTTCCGGAAGGTTCTAGAAGCTTCCGGTACAATACCGATTAACCCGGAACAATTCCGAACTCCAAAAACTGCACTGCCTTATATGAATCTTATTCTTCGGACCACTCCGGAACCTCTCGTGATGTCCCGGATCCCATCCGAGACTCTGAACAAAAACTCATAAACCAATTATCCAATCTATCCTAGCGTCGAGACACGTTAAGTGTGTGACCCTGCGGGTTCAAGAATATGCAGACATGATCTTCTATCAATAATCAACAGCGGGGTCTGGACACCCATATTGACTCCCACACATTCATCGATGATCATATCAGATGAACCACGATGCCAGGATTCAATCAATCCCATATATATATTCCCTTCGTCTCGCGATATTTTACTTGCCCGAGTTTCGATCGTCGGTACCGTCATACCTAGTTCAATCTCGTTCACAGCAAGTACTTTACTCGTTCCGTAATCCGATATCACTTTGTGATTAACTCCTTAACCACATGCTTGCAAGAGGTGTTGATATCGATTACCGAGTGGGCCCGAAGTATATCTCTCCGACTTGGGAGGGACAAATCCCATCTCGATACATACAACCCAACAGATACTTTCCGATCACCTAAGAGACACCTTTATGATCACCCTCTCATAGGATGACGTTTGATGACCTCAAAGCTTTCTTTCGATACCAGGGAGTTGTATTATCTCATTGTCTAAGGAATACAATATTTGACATAAGAAAAAGCTTCGCAAAGACGAACACGATGAAACAATCTAATTGCTTCGCTTAGTTTGGGTCTGTCCACCATATCATTCTCCCAATGATATGATCTCATTATTAATCGACAACTCATGTCTATGGTTAGGAAACCTTAACCATCATTAATCAATGAGCTAGTCCATAGAGGCATACTAGGGACACGGTGTTGTTCACAAACCACACAAGTATTAAAGTTTCCGCTTAATACAATTCTAGCATGGAATATAAACATTATCATGAACAAGAATTATAATAATAACATCTTTATTATTGCCTCTAGGGCATAATTCCAACAGTATCCCACTTGCACTAGAGTCAATAATCTAGTTTACATCTGGCAACAATCTCACACCCATGGCACTGAGGTGCTGATCATGTTTTACACGTGGAAGAGGTTTAGTCAATGGATCTGCGACATTCAGATCTGTATGTACTTTGCTAATCTTCAGATCTCCATCTGCTATATAATCTCGGATTATATGAAACTTGCGGTTGATATGCTTGGTCTTTGGATGATATCTTGGTTCCTTAGCGAGTGCTATGGCGCCAGTGTTGTCACACAATATCTCCAGTGGGTCCAATGCACTTGGAACCACACCAAGCTCAGTGATGAAGTTTCTGTTCCAAACTCCTTCACTTGACGCTTCTGCAGCAGCCATGTATTCCGCTTCTACTGTAGATCCCGCGATCACGCTTTGCTTGCAGCTTCTCCAGCTCACAGCTCCTCCATTCAAAATATACACGTATCCTGTCTGAGATTTAGAATCATCCTTGTCGGTGTCGAAACTAGCGTCGATGTAACCTTTTACGACGAGCTGTTCATCACCCCCATAGACTAAGAACATTTCTTTAGTTCTATTTAGGTACTTTAGGATGTTCTTCACGGCTGTCGAGTGTTCCACTCCTGGATCACTTTGATACCTGCTCGTCAAACTAAGAGCATTGGACACATCCGGTCTAGTACATAGCATGGCATACATGATCGAACCTATGGCCGAGGCATAAGGCACTTTGCTCATAGCTTCCCTATCATTTACCGTAGCTGGACACTGAGCCTTGCTCAATATCTTACCTGACAACATAGGCACTGAACCTTTCTTTGCCTTATCCATTCTGAACCTTTTCAGAACTTTGTCTAGGTATGTACTCTGGCTTAAAGCTATCAGGCGTCTTTGTCTATCTCTATAGATTTTGATGCCCAATATATAAGCAGCTTCACCTAGGTCTTTCATTGAAAAACACTTGTTCAAATAACTCTTCACTTCGTTAAGCATGTTGATGTCATTTCCAATAATCAATATGTCATCCACATATAGTACCAGAAACGTCACCGAGCTCCCACTCACTTTCTTGTAGATATAAGCTTTGTAGAAATTTGGAACAAATCCAAAGCTCTTGATCACTTGATCAAAATGAAGGTTCCAACTCCGAGATGCTTGCTTCAGTCCATAAATGGAACGCTGAAGTTTGCATACTTTATCAGCATCCTTAGGATCGACAAAACCTTCGGGTTGCATCATATACAACTCTTCATCAATGTTGCCATTGAGGAACGCAGTCTTGACATCCATCTGCCATATTTCATAATCATGAAACGCAGCTATTGCTAATAAAATCCGGATGGATTTAAACATCGCTACGGGAGAGAAAGTCTCATCGTAGTCAACACCTTGAACTTGTCGAAAACCTTTCGCGACAAGCCGTGCTTTATAGACGGTAACATTACCATCTGTGTCCGTTTTCTTGTTGAAGATCCATTTGCACTCAACGGCCTTTCGGTCGCTAGGAGGGTCCACCAAAGTCCATACTTGGTTTTCGCTCATGGATCCCAATTCGGATTTCATGGCTTCTAGCCATTTCTCAGAGTCTGGGCTCATCATCGCTTCCTCATAGTTCGTAGGTTCACTGTCTTCTACTAACAAGACAGTCAAGACAGGGTTGCCGTACCACTCAGGAGGGGCACGCGACCTTGTCGACCTGCGACGTTCAGTAGCAGCATCGTCTGAAGCTTCATGATTCTTGTCATTAGCTTACTCTATTGTTGGTCCAGGCGGCACTGGAACAATTTCAGGTGCTGCGCCACTCTCCAATTCAAGAGAAGGTTCAATAACCTCGTCTAGCTCTACTTTCCTCCCACTCACTTCTTTCGAGAGAAACTCCTTCTCAAGAAAGGAACCGTTCTTTGCGACAAACACTTTGCCTTCGGTTCTGTGAAAGAAGGTATACCCAATAGTTTCCTTAGGGTATCCTATGAAGACGCATTTCTCCGCTTTGGGTTCGAGCTTGTCCGGCATCAACTTCTTGACGTAAGCTTCGCATCCCCAAACTTTAAGAAACGACAACTTAGGTTTAGCACCAAACCACAGTTCATACGGTGTCGTCTCAACGGATTTAGATGGTGCCCTATTTAAAGTGAATGCAGCGGTTTCTAATGCATAACCCCAAAATGATAACGGCAAATCAGTAAGAGACATCATCGATCGGACCATATCTAATAAGGTTCAATTCCGGCGTTCAGACACACCATTGCGCTGTGGTGTTCCGGGTGGCGTGAGTTGTGAAACGATTCCACTTGCTTTAAGATGCGTGAGAAAATCATAACTCAAATATTCACCTCCATGATCGGATCGTAGAAACTTAATCTTTCTGTTACGATGGTTCTCCACTTCATTCTGAAATTATTTGAACTTTTCAAACGTTTCAGATTTATGTTTCATTAAATAGATATACCCATATCTACTCAAGTCATCGGTAAAAGTGAGAAAATAGCGATATCCACCGCGCGTCGAAACACTCATCGGTCCGCATACATCGGTATGTACGATTTCCAACAAGTCCGTTGCTCGCTCCATTATACCGGAGAACGGGGTTTTGATCATCTTGCCCATGAGGCATGGTTCGCATGTGTCAAATGATTCAAAATCAAGAGACTCCAAAAGTCCATCAGAATGGAGTTTCTTCATGCGCTTTACACCAATATGACCTAGACGACAGTGCCCCAAATAAGTAGTATTATCACTATCTACTTTGCATCTCTTAGCCTCAATGTTATGAATGTGTGTTTCATCCCTTTCGAGATTTAGAAGAAATAAACCATTCACAATAGGTGCATGACCATAAAAGATGTTACTCATATAAATAGAACAACCATTATTCTCCGATTTAAATGAATAACCGTCTTGCAATAAACAAGATCCAGAAATAATGTCCATGCTCAACGCAGGCACATAATAACATTTATTAAGGTTTAAAACTAATCCCAAAGGTAAAACTAAGGAGAGCGTGCCGACGGCCATCACATCAACTCTTGATCCGTTGCCAACGCGCATCGTCACCTCATCCCTCGCAAGCCGCCGTCTATTCCGTAGCTCCTGTTTCGAGTTACAAATATTAGCAACTGAACCGGTATCAAATACCCAGGCACTACAACGAGGGCTAGTAAGGAAAACATCAATAACATGTATATCAAATATACCTTTGATGGTGCCAGCCTTCTTGTCCGCTAAGTACTTCGGACAGTTGCGCTTCCAGTGACCCTTGTCCTTGCAATAGAAGCACTCAGTGTCCGGCTTAGGACCAGACCTGAGCTTCTTCTTAGCAGGGGCAACGCGCTTGCCGTCGCCTTTCTTGAAGGGATTCTTTGCACCCTTACCTTTCTTGAAGGTGGGGGGCTTGTTGACCATCAACATATGATTATTCTTTTTGATGTCCACCTCCGCTAATTTCATCTTAGCGAAGAGCTCAGTGATCATATCAGTGGAACCAATTTGATTGTGAGCAACTACAAAACTTTTGTAGCTAGGAGGGAGTGATTGCATAACTCTGTCAATCTTGAGCTCCTCTGGAATCTTGCAGTCCAGTTGCTCAAGGCGTTGAGTGTAGCCCGACATCTTAATGGCGTGCTCACTAACGGAACTCCCTTCCTCCATCTTGTAGTTAAAGAATTTCTTAGAGATCTCATATCTCTCAGAACGGGCCTGAGTCTGAAACATAGTTTTCAGCTCCTCAAGAATCTCAAAGGGCCCGGCGAACTCCTCAAAATGATTTTGAAGATCCGATTCCATAGCATACAACATGGCGATCTTAATCAAATCATAATCATCCTTGCGCGACTGATAAACAGCTTTTTCATCAGCCGGCACATCTATAGCAGGGGCGTCACCTAGTGCTTTCTCAAGGACATAGTCCTTTTGTCCGCCAGCGAGAATGATTCTCAGAATGCGGAACCATTTGGTGAAGTTAGACCCATTGTTTCTAAGCTTTTCTATCTCAGCAAAAACGTTGAAGTTGAAGTTGGACTTGGCCATGTGATCTACAGTATTTGCAAGTACAATTTAGACTATGTTCATGATAAATAGTTCAACTTAATCAAATTACTAGATGAACTCCCACTAAATTCAACATCCCTCAAGTTGTTTAGTGAACACGATCCAAATTCACCACACCTAATCCGATCTTCACGAGAAGAGATGTGGTTTCAATGGTGGACAACGAAGTGTCGATCATATCATTCATATGACTCATGCTTAACCTTTCGGTTCATGTGTTCCGAGGCCATGTCTGTACATGCTAGGCTCGTCAAGTTAGACCCAAGTATTTCCGCGTGTGCAAAACTGGCTTGCACCCGTTGTATGTGAGCGTAGAGTTTATAGCACCCGATCATCACGTGATGCTTGGACACGACGAACTTTCGCAACGGTGCATACTCGGGGAGAACACAGTTTTTATCTTGATCTTTAAGTGAGGAATCATCTTATAATGCTACCGTCGCGATCTAAGCATGATAAGATACATAAAAGGATAAACATCACATGCATATAACTTTAATGTGACATGGTATATCCAATCTTCGCGCAATGATCTCCATCTTGTGCGTTCCGGCATGATCTCCATCACTCCACCATGATTGCCTCCACCACGAATAGCAACTACAACTATTGCTAACTACTTAGCGATAAAGTGAAACTATTACATGGCGCATAAGAAGTTGACACACAGGTCATACACAATTATAAAGACAACCATATGGCTCCTGCCGGTTGTGTACTCATCGACATGCAAGTCGTGAAACATTACAAAACATGATCATCGCATACATTATACACATCACATCTTGGGCCATACCATATCACAAAAAACACTCCCTGCAAAAACAAGTTAGACGCCTCTACTTTGTTGTTGCATGTTTTACGTGGCTTATGGGAGTAGATGCTAAGAACGTTTCTTACCTACGGAAATCCACAACGGTGATATTATGGTTGCCAAACTCCGGTGTTAATCCCATGACAACTATAGTGAGAGAAACTGACATCCACCAGCCGCATGTGTGGAACAAGCCACACGTCAAGTGCGGAGCCGGTCTCGCGAACGACGTCGCGTAAGGTTGGCCGGGACCGCTTCAATCTCACTATCCCGCGTCATAAGAAGAACACAAACAAGAGGCTTGCAATAGAAAACATCAACGCCCGCAATAACCATGTTGCGTTCTACTAGTGAAACACATCTACGCATAGATCTAGCTCTGATACCCCTGAAGGGTTTTGCGGCATAGTAAATCAAAATTTTCTACGGATGCGAACAGAGGGAAAGCCAAGATCTAATTTAGGAGATGCAAACAATGAGAGAGATTGGATTAGATCTTCATACCCTTGAAGATTCGCACAGCGGAACGTTCGTCGGAACGTGGGTGATGTAATCGTACTCGCTTCTCCTCCTCGCGATCCTATCCGATCTAGCACCACAAGTGGCGGTGCCTCTATGAGATGCACACGTGCAGCACCTCGACGTCTCCTCCTTCCTCAGACCAGCAAGTATGGTGGAGAGACGGATTGGAGAATTTCTGCAGCAGGGCTTCGCCTACAAACAGTCGGGAGGGAGAGAGGAGGGCAGCAGGGCGGCTAGGGTTGGAGGGGAAGGTGTGGAGGGGTGGTGCGCCCCCAGCCCTCTTTATATAGAGGGGTGGGCGGCTGCCCTAGCCCCTCCCCCAAGTCCAAAACCGGCGGCCCCAAAGGAGGAGGAGTGGGGGGCAAGGAAACCCCCCCTTCTAGAAGCTCTATCTAGGGTTTAAACCCTCTTTGGCCAGCTGGGCCCTATGGGGCCTTGTGCCCCTGGCCCAATGCGGCCAGGGCACTCCCTCATAGGCCCATGCCCCCTCCCGGAAGGTGTGTCCACGTTGGTCCCCTTCCGGAAGGTTCTAGAAGCTTCCGGTACAATACCGATTAACCCGGAACAATTCCGAACTCCAAAAACTGCACTGACTTATATGAATCTTATTCTACGGACCACTCCGGAACCTCTCGTGATGTCCCGGATCCCATCCGAGACTCCGAACAAAAACTCATAAACCAATTATCCAATCTATCCTAGCGTCGAGACACGTTAAGTGTGTGACCCTGCGGGTTCGAGAATATGCAGACATGATCTTCTATCAATAATCAACAGCAGGGTCTGGACACCCATATTGACTCCCACACATTCATTGATGATCATATCGGATGAACCACGATGCCAGGATTCAATCAATCCCATATATATATTCCCTTCGTCTCGCGATATTTTACTTGCCCGAGATTCGATCGTCGGTACTGTCATACCTAGTTCAATCTCGTTCACAGCAAGTACTTTACTCGTTCCGTAATCCGATATCACTTTGTGATTAACTCCTTAACCACATGCTTGCAAGCGGTGTTGATATCGATTACCGAGTGGGCCCGAAGTATATCTCTCCGACTTGGGAGGGACAAATCCCATCTCGATACATACAACCCAACAGATACTTTCCGATCACCTGAGAGACACCTTTATGATCACCCTCTCATAGGATGACGTTTGATGACCTCAAAGCTTTCTTCCGATACCAGGGAGTTGTATTATCTCATGGTCTAAGGAATACAATATTTGACATAAGACAAAGCTTCGCAAAGACGAACACGATGACACGATCTAATTGCTTCGCTTAGTTTGGGTCTGTCCACCATATCATTCTCCCAATGATATGATCTCATTATTAATCGACAACTCATGTCTATGGTTAGGAAACCTTAACCATCATTAATCAATGAGCTAGTCCATAGAGGCATACTAGGGACACGGTGTTGTTCACAAACCACACAAGTATTAAAGTTTCCGCTTAATACAATTCTAGCATGGAATATAAACATTATCATGAACAAGAATTATAATAATAACATCTTTATTATTGCCTCTAGGGCATAATTCCAACAAATATTGATGATATATTCAAGTGTATTGACACTTGTTAGTGAAACAAAGATTCAAGTATAGATTGATACATGATGTATGAAATCACAAAGAGTATTTATATCAATCATACTGTGATATGTACAAATCCAGATATGTCCTATGCTCTAAATGTTATGAGCATATACCAGAATGATTTATAAGATGATCATTGGACGATAGTAAGGATATTCTTATGATCTTTTGGAAGAACTAAGAGTATATTATTTTGTAGAAGTGGCAAATAGATGGTTAGTTCATTGTAAAAGTACTACATTGATACTAGTTTTGTCACAAAGTACAAATTAAGTTTATCTCAATCTGATCTAAGGGTGGCACAATGTAATGGAAAGTAAGTTCCATAATGGATTTGGATGAGTTCCAAAGTTAAGACATTGTGACAGTTACTACAAGAAAAGGATGAGTATATGACTGCTATTATAGCAGCTAAAGAGGGCATTTGTGTCAAGTAGTTTGTTATCAAACTAGGTGTAGTTCACAGCAGGGATAATACTATGAAGATATATTGTACGACAATATTATCAACATGTTTTAACCCCAAAGAACTAAAGGTCACACCAAAGGACCAAATTTGTACAAAGCCATCTCATTAGAGAATGAGTGATGCGTAGAGACGCAAAGACATGCAATTACACACGGACCTGGAAGTGTCAGATCCGGAGATCAGTTGACCACTAGCAATCGTTTACATACGACACCAGTAAGCCATAGGTGTTGAATACACAAAGGTTTGAAACTAGATTATTAACTCTAGTGCAAGTGGGAGACTGTTGGAGATATGCCCAAGAGGAAATAATAAAGTGGTTATTATCATATCTTCATACTTATGATAAATGTTTGCATACCATGCTATAATTGTATTAACCGGAAACATTAATACTTGTGTGATTTGTAAACATAAAGGAGTCCCTAGTAAATCCTCCTGTTAAACTAGCTTGTTGGTTACTATATGATCATGGTTTCCTGATCATGAACATAGAGATGTTATTAACAACAGGGTCATATCATTAGGAGAATGATGTGATGGACATACTCCAATAGTTAAGCGTAGCATAAAGATCAAGTCATTTAATATAGTTCATTTGCTATAAGATTTCTAATACATAGTAACCTAATTCCTTCGACCATGAGATCATGTTAATCACCATCATCGGAAGGATGCTTTGATGACATCAAACACCACACCGTAACAGGGTGGCTATAAAGGTGGCATTGAGTATTCGGAAAGTATAGGTTGAGGCACATGGATCAAGAGTGGGATTTGTCCATCCATATGACGGATAGATATACTCTGGGCCCTCTCCGTGGAATGTCATCCAATTAGCTTGCAAGCATGTGACTGGCTCACAAGGGATCACATATCACGGGAACGAGAAAAGAGTACTTATCGGTAACGAGGTTGAACTAGGTATGCAGAGATACCGATGATCAAAACCTCGGATAAGTAAACTATCGTGAGACAAAGGGAAATTGGTATCGTATGTAAGTGGTTCATTCGATCGCAAAGTAATCGTAGAAATATGTGGGAGCCATATGAATTTCCAGATTCCTCTATTGGTTATTGATCGGAGAAGTGTCTCGATCATGTCCGCATAATTCACGAACCGTTGGGAGACACACTTAAGGATTCGATGTTGTTGAGTAGTTATGGAATGATGAGTAAGAGACAAAATGTTGTTTGGAGTCTCGGATGGGATCCGGGATATCACGAGGAGATCCGGAATGGTCCGGATAATAAGATTCATATAAGGAAAGTCCTGTTTCAGAGTTGGGGAACGATTCCGGTGTTTTCACCGGGAATGTTCTAGAAGGGTCCGGAAGGTCCGGCACTCCGGAGGGGAAGGGTACATGAATGTGTCATGAAAATATGGAATGATTGCGTCATGTACTAGGTATCATGGCTAGGCAAAATAAAGGAAGAACTCAAATCCTAGTTTGAAAGTCAAACACCAATTTGAAAAGTCAAACGGCAAGTTTGCTTGGTGGAGGGAGAGTAAGAAACCTACTTAGGGAGGAAGTCCTACTCCCTCCACCCGCCGGCCAAGGAGGAGGAGTAGGAGGAGGACTCCCTCCTCCCAACCGCGCCTCCCTCCCACCTATAAAAGAAGGGGCAGGGGTGCCCCATCTTCCCTACACCTCTCTCCACCAAACCCTAGCCCCAAGCCGCCGGCCTCCTCCAAGTCACGGCCGCCTAGGGCCTCCTCTAGCTCGGCGAGTTAGGGTTTCCCAAACCCTAGCCGCCGACTAAGCCCTCCCCTTGGTGCCCTCTAAACCGTAGATCGCCAAGGCCTCTCTCATACTCCACCATACTCGCTCCGGCTTAAGGCGAAGCCCTGCGAGATCTCCCCTCTACTTCCGGTACCACGTCGTCATGCTACCGGAATCGCGAGGAAAGTGCTACAACCTCCGCTGCCTGCTGGAACAAGGGAGAGGAAGGTCTTCATCGAGTACCGAACGTGTGACCGACTGCGGATGCGCTGCCGGAACGCAGCGCAGGAAGGATCGTCTACGCGATCTTGAGATCGGCAAGAGTACGACTACATCATCCACGAGAATCTGCTCTCGTTAACTGCTTTGGATCTTCAAGGGTTAGTATTCTATCGACTCGTTGCTACAATCTAGTAGATAGATCTTGGCTTGATCATAGATTAGATCTTGATTGTGTGTTCATGCGGTAGAACTTTTTTGTTTTCCATGCTACGAACCCCTACAGTGGTATCAGAGCCGTGTCTATATGTAGATATGTTGCACGAGTAGAACACAATGGTCATTGTGGGCGGTGGTGCTTTGATTATCAATTGCTTCTTATGTACTTTGCATCTTGCGGTATGATGGGATGAAGCGGCCCGGGCTAACCTTACATGACATCGTTCATGAGACTTGCTCCACGCTCAACATGCAACTTGTATTGCATAAGTGGATTTGCGGGTGCCTGTCTCTCCCATCATAGTATAGATCCAATTTACAACGGGCACTTGATAGTTCAAGCATCAACTTTGTGGTTCTTGTTGTAAGTTATAGCGACACTTATTGAAAGCCCCAAACCACGTAAAATATGCAAAGAAAATTAGAGGCGTCTAACTTTGTTTTACAGGGGTGTGTTGTGATGTGATATGGCCATGATTGTGATTATATTTGATGTATGCAATGTTCCTTATTGTAAGTTGCCAACCGGCAGGAGCCATATGGTTGTCTTTAAATTCTGTTAAGACCCGCGTGTCTATTCAAAGTAGTTGTAATAGTTGAAGATGGTGGACGACGACCATGGAGCAGCGTCATTGACCTTGATGCAATGCCGATGATGATGGAGATCATGTTCATGCTTGAAGATGGAGATCGGAAGCACAAAGAAGAAAGGCCATATCATATCACATATTATGAATTGCATGTGATGTTAATCCTTTATGCATTTTGTATTGCTTAGTTAACGACGGTAGCATTATAAGATGATCCCTCAAGCACACAAATTTCAAGTTTTAAAGTGTTCATCCTTAGTAAGCACCGTTGCTAAAGCTTGTTGTTTCGAAGCACCACGTGATGATCGGGTGTGTTAGATTCTGCAAGTGTATACAACGTGAGCAAGCCAGATTTGCTCATGCAGAAGCTAAGGTTTGATCTTGACGAGCCTAGCATGTACAGACATGGTCTCGGAACACGGATCACCGAAAGGTAAAGCATGAGTCATATAGTAGATATGATGAACATGTTGATTGTTCGCCATTGAAGCTACATCAACTCTCGTGATGATCGGTTTTGATGTGGTGGATTTGGTTCGTGTGATCACTAAAACAATGCGAGGGATATTGTTTTGAGTGGGAGTTCAACAGCAATATAATTAAAAGTTGAACACTATTTATCATAAATTAAATCAAAGTGAATTTGCATAATTGTTGTAGTCATTGGCATCCGTTTACCACCTTGCGCTTAGTTATAATTGAGATAATAGAACTATAGAATTCTGGTTAGTTACTTTACGAACTGGTATCGTATTGTTTTGAGGTGTTAATCTAAAGTTTAAAAATCCTATTGCAAACTTTCAGTAAGTTCTGATTACTCCATGAAGTTTAATAGTTGGTATTAAATCAAGAGTGACAATTCTAGTGTTAGTATATAAGTATCATGTTTGTCTCCATGATTCTTGATATTCAAAGGATTGTCTTAATATCAAGGTTATCTAGGATCTGAAAGAGTTGTTTCAGAAACCATGATGTGTGGAAGATATTGTGATATCTGAAACGAAGTTTTGGTTGCAACATGATAGAGTATAATATGGCAAAAGTCATGTTCTCATATTTGATGAGAATTTGCAAAAGGTTGGAGACACTAGTTGTCCTAATCCTCCAAAAGGTTTTGGAGAGCAACATTATACTCGCGATTCACCGTTATAATTTCATGATAAAGGAGAATATTTGATGTAGGTAAAATGTTTACTACACCAAGAGATTACTAAAGAAAGGAATTTGAAAGAACACCAAACATTTGATGATGGTGATCTACTTCAAAGTGCAAGTCCAAAGACATTCGTATTTTACTATACATGTTGTGGACTATGTGTCATGTATATGGCTTGACTATTGATAGTGATAGATTCTTTCAAACAGAAAAGAAATACTGAAAGAGAATCTCATAAATATATGGCAGAAAAGAAAAAGACTAGAATTGTTCAGTTTGGGTATATAGAGGATATACGTGTTATGGATGTATTCTTTGCTTGTTAAATAATGTGGATCTTAAGTATTGGATACTAAATTTGTTGGTATGAATCGTCATACGAAACAACAGAATTCATGAACTACAATGGCCTAAGTAACTAGCAAAAGAATATGTGATAATGTTCATTGAGAACAAATAAAGGGTTATTGTGTTGCTCGTTAAACATCAAAGCTTGCCTTCAAGATTTGTTTTATCAGGTATTATGAGAACAAAAGGGTTGTTCAAATAATTGCCGTAATCCATAAAAGATGGATGATTTACAAATCTAGTTGGATAAATCACATCCATAAAATAAGTTCTAAAAAATGTCGAAAGACGATTGATTGAAAGATCACTTAGGAAGTTGTCACATCCCAAGATTTTCCAAATCTTATAATGTGAAAAATAAATAAACAAAATAAATAATTGTTGAAATTTAGGGTGAGAAGAAATTTTTGATTCCAATTGGAAACATCAAAACCTATTTTGATCAAATAAAATCCTAAAGGATTTAAAAAGATAAACAATTAATAAATAAAGTTATAATAGTTGGAATCACTATTTTTGGATCTTTCAAATAAAAAGATATAGTTTTATAAAGAAAAGGTAGAAATATAAATAAGGATTATTTTATAGAGCCAAATTAAATCTTGGCCAAGCTTTTGAAATAAAATATTTCAATTTGATAAAAAGAGTAAAGGTTTATTTAAATAAAATAATGAGGATTTATTAATATCCATTTTTATTAAAGTAAAGGTTTTGCCATTTTAAATAAACACTAAAACTTGTTAATTTATTTTAATTAAGATTTCCAAGTGTTTTGGTTTTCCAAATGAAACCTACTGAAAAGATTTTGATATTATTTAGATTTCAAAAGAGTTTTTAAATAAATTAAAACCTATTTGAATTAAAGACTTTGGACTATTTATTTAATTATTTATAGATCCTAAAAGAATAAAAGTATTATTTTATTTTAGACTTTGAAATAAGTTGATAAACAAAATTAAAACTCACCCAAAGTTTGGTGGTGATTTGAATTCAAATGGAGATTGAAAAATATTATCAAATCTTATTTAATTAATACTAGAGCCTATTTTAAATAATTAAAAGACCCTAAAAAGAATAAAATATTTATTCTAAATTTGACTTTGTAATGTGCTATTAATCAGTATTTGAGTCTTCACAAATTTTGGCAAAGGTTTGAATTCAAATGAATGTTTAAATTGTTTGAATAAAATCAAAACAGAATATTAGGAATGGAAAAAGAAAAACAATGTGAACAAAAAAAATGAAAGGACTCAGCCCAACTAACCTAGCCCACTAAGCCCATTAGCAGCCCACCTGCTCACTCCCGCAGTGAAACGTTTTTCACCGCAGACAGAATCCGCTGAGTCTATGACGCGTGGACCCCATCTCCCTACTCCCTCTCTCACTGACGCCAGGCCCCACAGCCACCTCACCATCGTCTTCACCCACCGCTGACCGCGCCCCCTCCTCTGGCCATTACTGCCGATTGAACGTCGGCATAAATTGAAGTTAACCGCGCCATGTAACGGCCCCGTGATCACGCTTACTTCACCACCTCTCCCTCCTCTCCGTTTCCCCCCAGAAACCACCTACTCCCTGCCACCAGGCCGCCTCGATTTTACCCTGCACCGCCGCAAACTCCGGCGAGCCATTTCTTCAATTCCGGCCACACCTCGCCGCCCCTTGCCTCCTAGACCATGATCAGTTGCTCCCCACCTCCTGGCGAATCTCCCCGTAGCGCCAGCTCTCCCGCTCATGCCCCGCAGCCTCGGCTCTGTCCATGTCTAAGCGCCACCGATGATGAACTCGACTCCGGCGAGCTATAGCCGACGACCTCCTGCGCCCCTTGCTCACTGGTGAGTGTTCCCGTGATCTTTGAACCCGTGTGCATCTTCCTGACTCGTTTTGCTCGTTCGCGATCCAGAGACTCGCCTTCGACCACGGCCGTGCGTGCCCGAGCCAGCAAGCTACTCCCGCGAGGAATTCCGGTCGCTTCTGTGCGCCCCTTGACAGAAGGAAACCACCTCGAGCACCACCACCACGACGCGATTCTGGTGAGCATCTCCTTTTACTCTCTCGCTTCCTGCATCGCCAGCTCCGCCACCGCCAGGCCGCTCTTCCGCCAGTCTCCGCCGCCAGCGCCGCTGCTTAATGGTCAAAGCGATTAGGACCGTAGGATCGTGATCGAAGGGATGCGATAGAAACTTAACTGAAAGGGTATGGATAGATCTGTACCGAACGATCGTCATTAGATCCAACGCCTCACATTGCCGATCCACGCGAAACGGTACGCACCAGTAGGAAAGCGCCACGTGGCCCTGTCCGTTTGAAATAAAAACAAAAATGTCTATTAGATGTTCCAATTTGAAAAATTCATAACTTTCAAACCACACGTCCAAATTTTGCACATTTTATATCAATGGAATCAGCAAAACAAGTACTTTCTGACCATCCACTTTTTTTTAGTAAAAAGCTTCTGTTAAATTGATTGTTTTTGCAGAAACTTGTGTATGCATGTTTAGAATATAAAAATTGTTCTAAAATGATTTTTGAGATAAAATCTTTGGAAAATGGTTTGTTTTGAACCTACTGAACATATAAATAAATTTGTGGTTTCAAAAACATATTTGGTGAAGCAAAAGAATAAATCTTTGATTTAAGGCAATTCTAGTCAAATAAAAATAATGTTTATTTATTAAAAATGCTTTTGGGAGAAAATATTTGGTAAATGTTTTGGAATAAACTCTCTAACCCCAAGGACCAAGTTTTATGATTTGAAAATGTATTTGGTGAACCCTATAAAGATAGTTACTTTGTTAAAGGCATTTTCAACCACATAAAATAATGCTTTGGTTTAAAAATGGTTTCTAGATAAAATCTTTTGAAAATAGTTTTGCCACTTTATAAAATGACCAATAAGTATTTTAGAATGTTTATAACCTATTATAAACCAATTTTGTAAATAAAAAAAAGTTTGGCATGCTTGCATGCATTGTTTTGTTTCTATCATTTTTATGTGATGTTTTGCTTGAATGGTAGATTGAAATTGTGCCCTTGCTTGATTGATTTGTAGTGGAACTTGAATAGTGTGATTATTGCAAAGATCAAGGAGTGAACTTATACTCTCTACCATAAAGGCAAGTGATGCTTCATACTTTTGTCCCATTGTTTTCACTATGCATTAGTGATATTTCTAAGTAGGACTTGCATGGAAGTTTTGCTAAGTATAAACTATGCCATGGGAAATCCTAGTAGATGAAACCTTAGTAGAATTTCCTAAGTTAAGATTCCTACTACTATCATGCTTAGCTTAGCTAGTAGAAAACAAGGGAGGAATATATATTCATGCTATGAATATTTCTAAGTCTGAGGACTTGTGTTTTGTTAATAAAACAACTAAGTGAATGAATCACCTGGGTGGAATGGAAGGAATGGTTTGTGTTGAGTGGTTCACAAGGCCCATTTCTATGGTTTACCTTGTGTATCTCACTTGTGGAAAGCCACCCAGGAACCAAGGGATTTGAGAGGCCAAATGTTAAGAAGCTTCTAGTGCAGCCACTTGGCAATATGGGCTCTGCCTGGATCACATAGGTTGCAATAACTTAGCCATTTGGACAGTTGGTGGTAGTGGGATGATAGGTTGGAACGCGTCCATTTGGTCTAAGGGAAGGCTTCTGAAAGATCTTGTCTTGGGAAACCAATTCTTGTGGGGAAAGTGCACCACCTCTGTAGAGTGAAAAATCTAAGTACTTAGCCATGTCCCTGGTAAAGGACAATTTGAGCATCAAGACATGGAAGCTATCAAGAATCTCCTCATCCAAATTTCAAAGTAAAAACTTGTGGTTGAACAAGGGTTGAAGGATCACCAATTTCTATTGGGAGATGCCTTGGGTAATTTTGTCAAGCAAAAACTTAGTGTTTTCAAATGATAAGGAAAAACTATTTTGAGCAAAGCAAGCCTAAGCTCCACTTAGCCAAATGCATATAGATGATAGACTCCACTACACTACCATAGTATCACTTGCCAATACAATTCAAATGTATTGACCCTTGTGGCTGTAACTTATTATGTTGCAGGTTTGTTTGATGTTAGTGAAGTTTATTGATTAGGATTACAAGTCTACAACCAACATGTCTACCTGTGGCACTTTGAAGATGAAGGACCCCATGCTATTGTTATATTCTGCTGCATTGTAATGAGATAGCCAAATGAGCTATGTAAGATGTAATAAATTACTTTATTCCTGGATATAAAGTTGTATTATGACCCTTGTTTCTTGATATTACATCTTAACTGTGGATGCTAGCTATTGATCCAGGGACTAGCATTGTAAACACAGGGATCTCTACCTTATTAAAGGTTGGGAACCTTACAGATGGTATCAGAGCACTGTGTTGCCTGTAGGATTGTAACCCTAGGATTGGATAAAACCCCTTAGAAAAATAGGAGTTGTATTTATTTCAAAACTTATTTACCAACAATCTTGTAAACTCTTTCCTCAACCATTTTGGTTTTGATTCCACATCTCTTCTATTTCAAACTTGATGGACAAAACCTACCCCATGGCCAAAGACTTCACCATGAGCAAATGACTTCATCAGCTCTAATGACCTCAACATCTTCAAGTGATTTCAACCTTATTCTCAACAAGGACTTCAACCTTGGATATCACTAAGGACTACAAGTGAGACAAGAAATGTTACTCAAGGCTTGAAGACTAAGGAAACACAACTTAGAAGGAACCATGTCACATCCCAAGATTTTCCAAATCTTGTAATGTGAAAAATAAATGAATAAAATAAAACTTTGTTGATTTTCAGGGTGAGAAGAAACTTTTGAATCCAATTTGAAACTTTCAAAACCTATTTTGATCAAGATAAATCCTAAAGGGGTTTAAAAAGTTAAACATTTAATAAAGGAAAATAAAAATATTTGGTTTTACTATTTTTGGTCTTTTAATAAAAGATTTTGTTTTCAAATGAAAAGGTGGATTTATAATTAAAGATTATTTTATAGAGCCAAATTAAACCTTGGCCAAGCTTTTGAAATAAAATGTTTGTTTTGATAAAAATAGTAAAGGTTTATTTAAATAAAATAATGAGGATTTAATATCCAATTTTATTTAAGTAAAGGCTTTTCCCATTTTAAATAAACACCAAAACTTATTTATTTATTTATTTTAAATAAGCTTTCTAAGTATTTTATATTCTCACATAAAACCTACTGAAGTATTTTTGGTTTTATCTTAGATTTCAAAATAAAGATTCTATTAAAACAAACCCTATTTGATTTAATAACTAAGGTCCATTCTATTTAATTATTAATGGAACCTAAAATAAAAATGTTATTTTGTTTTAAACAAGTTTTCCAAGTATATTTTATTTTCAAATAAAACCTACTGATTTGGTTTTGAAAATATTTAGATTTCAAATGGAGTTTTTAAATAAATTAAAACCCATTTGATTTATTAACTAGTGTCCATTTTATTTAATTATAAATGGACTCTAAAATAAAAATATTATTTTATTTTGGGATTTGGTTTATGTTGATAAACAGAACCCAAAAACTCATTACAAGTGTGGTGATTGTTTGAATTCTTTGAATGTTTGTTTTGTTGTTTGAATTGTGAATTGATTTTCAAAGCAGAAAATGATTTAGAAAAAAGAAAAAGATTCAGAACTGGAAAAAAAAATAGGAATCTGGTCGACCCAACCCAGCAGCCCAATAAGCCCACTCGCAGCCCACCTCCACTTTTCCCCTGAAGCGTTTTCCCTCACTCGCGAGACGACCCGCACAGTCACTGAACACTGGCCCCCACCTCCACTCCCTTTCTTTCACTGCCAAGCGGACCCCACCCTCTCCTGTTCATCGTCTCCACCGCTGCGACCCGTTCTTCCCCGCTTCTGCCATTGATTCCTCAGGCTTAATTCGCCTTAATGCCGCGATTAAACCACGCAGTGATCACGCGTGATAAAACCCCTCTTACTCCTCTTCCATTCCCCCCAAACACCACGCCTCGAGAGCCACCAGGCTGTTCCAAATTTCTTCTGCACCGCCGCCGTCTCCGACGAGGTTCTCGGCAAATTCCGGCAGCACCGCATCGCCACCTGCCTCACCGACCAAGCTCACATCCTCCCCAGACCATGGCGCATCTCTCTGTGGCCTCATCTCGGCCGCGAGTGTCCTGCAAGCTCGGAAACGTCCTCGACTGAGCGCCACCGCCCAACCACATCAGCTCCGGTGACCCTCCCCGTAAGCCCCGTCCTTCCCCCTTTCTCTAGAGGACACCACTACACCCAGCGTTCCTTCGCGCTTCTAATGCCCCTTGTTTCGCGTCCTGTCGCACCTTGAAGGATCGTCCCCGTCGTCAACCAGGGCATGCCATCGCCAGAAGAAACTCCGGCGAGAAATTATCACTACCCTCGTACGCCCCCTTCTTCCCCGAGAGCACGTTGAGCATCAGCATCATTCAGCGAACCAGGTGAGCACCCTCTCCCTCCTTCTCGCTTCCTGCGACGCCGGCGACGCCACTGTTAAGCCGCCGCCGCGCGTCAGAGTACAGCGCCGCCCGTTCTAGGTCATTAGATTAGGACCGTTGGATCTTGATCCTAAGGCTTAGATAGGACCACTTAAAATCGAAGGGGTATGCGATCTGTGCCGTGCGATCCCACTTTGATCTAACGCTCCACAGCGATCGATCCGCACGAAGCGGTACCGACCAATCACGGCGCGACGCATGGCCAGTTTCTGTTTAAAACAGATTTTGAAATCAGAATTAGATGCAATTTTGAAAACCTTGTAACTTTTAAACCACACGTCCAAATTTTACAAACTTTATATCAATGGAATCAGTGAGACAAGCCCTAGACAACCATGCCTTTTGTTTAACAAAAAGCTTCTGTTAAAATGGATGTTTTTGCAGAAACTTTTGTATGCTTGTTAAGAATGTGAAAATTGTTTAAAAATGAATTTGGGGATAAAATCTTTGGCAAATGGTGTGATTTGAACCTAATGACCATATAAAACACTTTGTGGATTCAAAAATATATTTGGTGAAAGAAAAGAATGATTCTTTGAATTAAAACCATTTCTAGTCAAATAGAAATGTGGTTTATTTATTAAAAATGATTTGGAAGAAAACCTTTGGGAAGATGTTTGTTTTAAACTCTCTGACCCCAAACACCAAGTTTTATGATTTGAAAATGTATTTGGTGAACCCTATAGATTAATGCCTTAGTAAAAATATTTCTACACCACATAAAATGATACTTTGTTTTGAAAATGGTTTAGGAAGTGAAACCTTTTGCAAATGACTTTGCCACTTTACAAAATGACCAATAGGTGTTTTCAAATGTTTATGACCCATTAGGAACCACTTTTTCAAACAAAACAAAGCTTGGCATGCTTGCATGCATTACTTTGACTTTGTCATTTTATGTGATGTTTTGCTTGATTGGTAGATTGAGTTTGTGCCTTGTTTGATTGGATTGTAGTGACTTGAAGAGTGTGATTGTTGCAAGGACAAGGAGTGAACCCAAACTCTACCAAAAAGGCAAGTGATGCTTCATACTTTTTTTCCTATTACTTTCACTATGCATTAGTGATTTTCTCTAAGTAAAACTTGCATGGATTTTGCTAAGTATAAACCTTGCTATAGGAAAACCTGGTAGATGAATCCTTAGTAGGATTTTTCCTAAGTTAAGACTCCTACTACTATCAAGCTTAGCCTAGCTAATAGAAAACATGGGTGGAATATATATTCACACTATGGAAAAATTCCTAAGTCTGAGGACTTGTGTTTTGTTTAATAAAACAACTAAGTTAATGAATCACCTGGGTGGAATGGTAATTGCTTGGTGGATTTTGGTTGAGTGGTTCACAAGGCCCATGTCTATGGTTGACCTTGTGTATCTCACTTGTGGATGGCCACCCAGGAACAAAGAGATTTGAGATGTCAAATGTTGAGAAGCTTCAAGTGCAACCACTTGGCAATATGGGCTCTGCCATGATCATATAGGTTGCAAGAACTTATCCATATGGACAGTTGGTGGTAGTGTTTGATAGGTTGGAGCGCGTCCATTTTGGTCTAAGGAAAGGCTTCTGAAAGATCTTGTCTTGGGAAACCAAGTCTTGTGGGGAAAGTGCACCACCTCTGCAGAGTGTAAAATCTAAGTACTTAGCCATGTCCCTAGTAAAGGACAATTTGAGCATCAAGACATGGAAGCAATCAAGAATATCATCATTCAAATTTCTAAGTTAAAATCTTGTGGTTTGAACAAGGGTTAAAGGATCTTCAATCTTTGATTGGTAGATGCCTTGCAAAAAGATGATTTTGTCAAGCAAAAACTTAGTGTTTTCAAAATGATAAGGAAAATCTATTTTGAGCAATGCAAGCCTCAACTCCACTTAGCCAAATGCATATAGATGATAGACTCCACCATACTACCATAGTATCACTTGCCAATACAATTCAAATGTATTGACCCTTTGTGGCTGTAACTTATGATGTTGCAGGTTTGATTGTTTTAGAGCAGATTGATTGATTAGGATTACAAAGTCTACAACCAACATGTCTGCCTGTGGCACTTGAAGATGAAGGACCCCATGCTTATAGATTTCTGCTGCAATGTAATGTAATAGCCAAATGAGCTATGTATGATGTAACAAAATTATGTTATTCCGGGTTATAAAGTTATATTATGACCTTTGTTTCTTGATATGACATCTTAACTGTGGATGCTAGCTATTGATCCAGGGACTAGCATTATAAACACAGGGGACTCCACCTTATGTTATTTAAAGGTTGGGACACTCCCTCTACAGATGGTATCAGAGCATTGTGTTGCCTGTAGGATTTGTAAACCCTAGGATTGGACAAACCCCTTAGAAAAATAGGAGTGTATTTGTTCCAAAAACTTATTTACAAAAACACTTGTAAACTCTTTCCTCAACCATTTTGGTTTCAACTCTACCTCTCTTCTATTTCAACTTGATGGAAAAACCTACCCCATGACCAAAGACTACACCATGTGCAAAGGACTTCTTCAACATCTTCAACTCTAATGACTTCAACATCTTCAGCATATTCACCAAGGACTTCCAACTTGGATACCACTAAGGACTACAAGTGAGACAAGGAAATCTTGCTCAAGATGTGGAGACTAAGGAAATGCAAAATTAGAAGGAGTTCACTTTCACTTGAAGTATTGTGAACAAGAGTTTTTCTCAAGGAAACCATGATCCCAAGTAAGAGGAAGAAACCAAGAAAGATGGAAGATCACAAGTGAACCATATAGATGGACCACCATATTTTAGTTAAGTCAAACACCCCAACTTATGTGGTGTAACAAGAATATTTTTTTTGGTTGCCTAAAAATATGCTTGAAACTTGTTGTTTGAGTGGAATGTTTGTTTGTGATTGCTTGCACATTGCTTGTGTGAATTGTGATGTGTGTGAATAGAATTAATCCCTTAGAAATATTTTGCCTATTCTAATCCCTACCCAACCCAAACAGATGACTTCTCCAAGAAACTCCAACATCAAGGTTGATGACAACAACAACAACCAAGAGGACAATATGAGAGAACTCATAGCAACCCAAAACCAATTGAGCCAAGAGACAACTCAGCTTTTAGCCAACAACAATGGACTAGACCCAGCCATACAAAGGATTTTGAAACTTCAATCCAAATTGTTGCAAGGATTGATTACTCAAATGATAAACATAAGAGAAAACTTTTCCCAAAGAGCTAATAACAACAAGGATGACAAAGATGCTATTCTAGAAGGAACCCAAGCATACAATACTTGTGGAGACAAAGATCATGCATCCAAGGAGCATGAAGATCAATGCCCCAAGAAGAGAGAAAGATTTCCCACCTATGAAGAACATGAACCAGAAGAACTCCTAGCTTTGGAGAGACCCAAGAAGAAGAAGAAATGCCCCAACCCTAACAAGAAGGATATTACTCAAGTGCAATGTTACAATTGCAAAGAGATGGGACACCATGCCAATGAATGCCCAGAAAAGAAGAAGAACCAAGGAAACAAACAAGAGGCAAGGATATCAAAGGAAAAGAAAGATATCAGCCAAGTGATGTGTTTCAAATGCAAGGAACTAGGCCACTATGTAAACAACTGTCCAGAAAAGATGAAACACAAGATAAACAAGCTTATGAGGGATCTCAGCCTTGTCACATGTTTCAAATGCAAGGAACTAGGCCACTATGCAAACTTCTGTCCAGGAAAGTTACATCAAGATCCCAAGCAAGCCAAGATGTAATTTAGTTTTTTAAAAAAAAATTTAAGGGTGGTAGTACCCTAGTTGTTTGAGCCAACTTGTAACCCCTAGCCTCCCCAAATCTCGGGACGAGATTTATTTTAAGGGTGGTATCCTGTCACATCCCAAGATTTTCCAAATCTTGTAATGTGAAAAATAAATGAATAAAATAAAACTTTGTTGATTTTCAGGGTGAGAAGAAACTTTTGAATCCAATTTGAAACTTTCAAAACCTATTTTGATCAAGATAAATCCTAAAGGGATTTAAAAAGTTAAACATTTAATAAAGGAAAATAAAAATATTTGGTTTTACTATTTTTGGTCTTTTAATAAAAGATTTTGTTTTCAAATGAAAAGGTGGATTTATAATTAAAGATTATTTTATAGAGCCAAATTAAACCTTGGCCAAGCTTTTGAAATAAAATGTTTGTTTTGATAAAAATAGTAAAGGTTTGTTTAAATAAAATAATGAGGATTTAATATCCAATTTTATTTAAGTAAAGGCTTTTCCCATTTTAAATAAACACCAAAACTTATTTATTTATTTTAAATAAGCTTTCTAAGTATTTTATATTCTCAAATAAAACCTACTGAAGTATTTTTGGTTTTATCTTAGATTTCAAAATAAAGATTCTATTAAAACAAACCCTATTTGATTTAATAACTAAGGTCCATTCTATTTAATTATTAATGGAACCTAAAATAAAAATGTTATTTTGTTTTAAACAAGTTTTCCAAGTATCTTTTATTTTCAAATAAAACCTACTGATTTGGTTTTGAAAATATTTAGATTTCAAATGGAGTTTTTAAATAAATTAAAACCCATTTGATTTATTAACTAGTGTCCATTTTATTTAATTATAAATGGACTCTAAAATAAAAATATTATTTTATTTTGGGATTTGGTTTATGTTGATAAACAGAACCCAAAAACTCATTACAAGTGTGGTGATTGTTTGAATTGTTTGAATGTTTGTTTTGTTGTTTGAATTGTGAATTGATTTTCAACTGGAAAAAAGAAGAAGATTCAGAACTGGAAAAAAAAATAGGAATCTGGTCGACCCAACCCAGCAGCCCAATAAGCCCACTCGCAGCCCACCTCCACTTTTCCCCTGAAGTGTTTTCCCTCACTCGCGAGACGACCCGCACAGTCACTGAACACTGGCCCCCACCTCCACTCCCTTTCTTTCACTGCCAAGCGGACCCCACCCTCTCCTGTTCATCGTCTCCACCGTTGCGACCCGTTCTTCCCCGCTTCTGCCATTGATTCCTCAGGCTTAATTCGCCTTAATGCCGCGATTAAACCACGCAGTGATCACGCGTGATAAAACCCCTCTTACTCCTCTTCCATTCCCCCCAAACACCATGCCTCGAGAGCCACCAGGCTGTTCCAAATTTCTTCTGCACCGCCGCCGTCTCCGCCGAGGTTCTCGGCAAATTCCGTCAGCACCGCATCGCCACCTGCCTCACCGACCAAGCTCACATCCTGTAACACCCTCAGAATCGGACCTATGCAAGTTTTAGCGATTCCCGCCAAACCCGCATAGAAACGATTCAAAGGTGCCCACCAGGCACTTTCGTGCGGGTGGAAAACGAAGTAATAACATTACACAGCAGTCCTCGATGGGACCCACAGAACAGATATATATACAACAGCGACTCAATGAGTCAAGAATACAGATATAATATACAAAAATCCAAATCACCTGGAAAACGATAGAGCGTCCGACTACGGACAAGATGCAAATGGGGCTAAGAGCCCTGAAGAATAACCAATGGCGTCCATAACCCTGCCCAGGCCAAGCCGGAAGGGTAACCCTGCTAACGACGTCGATCTCAAAACCTGCTAAAACAAAAGGGGTGCCGACAAAGGGCAAAGGAAAAAGAGGAGCGTCAGTACTGAGGCCAGTACACGGCGAGACTAGAATTCGGCGGTCCTCGCCTACAAAGGTATGGTGGACTGAAGCGGCAGCGGCAGCAGGCACTGAACAACCTATAGAGACTCGGTACAACTGGCGGCTATTAGAGAGGGGTAAGAAAAACCTATCCGGAACCATCCTGATACTACCATCAAACAAACCCGTCCTGGTGTTTCCCCTTCGAGACCAAACGAGGAAGTCAACCGAGGAACTCACACCGTTGGCAGTTTTATTTATTCGGTTATTGTTGCGGCAATTACTAGTCATTGTAGATAATCGTCCTGATAAAATAAACAGTGGGTCGTTTTAGTTAACCATTCCGTTGTAATTACGACACTTACTAGTCAAATACAATTAGCATGAGATATCCCAAAACCCAGCAGTTGTTGGTACTTTTATTCAGCCATTCCGTTATAGTTGCAATACTTACTAGTCAGATACAATGGTCGCAAGCGACGACCCAAACAAGCAATTGTTGGCAGTTTTATTTAGCCATTCCATTATGGTGAAGCTGATTACTAGTCATTATAAAGTCAAATTTATAGCACTACTTTAGTTATAGTTGTCTATGATCGAGATACTGTGCTCCAAGTCGTCCATAACCGCGGACACGGCTTTCAGAAAGTTTTACCCGGCCGGGGTGCACCATTAGCAACACACACACGATCAACCTCGGAAAAACCAAATCAAAACCCAACGAGGCTTTCACGACAAAGCAATCACAGGATTCAGAAATATTTCAGGGGGCCACCCCATTGAGTAGACCCGCAACGAAGCTAGCTGACTCCGAGACGGACTCAAGGTTTGCGACAATGGCTGTAAACGACTGGGAACCCAAAACTGGGCTTGTCGATACCGCAAAAACACTCCGCTTACCTAAACAGTACAGTGTGCTATCCATCGCACAATCGTAATAAAGCAGTAAAGCATGGCATAAGTACAGGATCGTAAATAAAACCTCAAACTAGTTTGTGGCCCCAAGAAATAAGAATGAATCAATCTCTGGCTAAGGGGGGCCCATAATTCCCCGTATGTGGATAGCGCGATAAATCAAGGAACAGGTATCAAGCACTCGGGGTCCTACGGGACACAAGTGGACGGTTAACAACCAAATAACATCTATTGCCCACCTGTGCCTCTGCTTACCTACCTCAATTTTAGTTGTTAAACAATAATTAAAGTGAACAATAATTAAAGCCAGTATCATCTCCAACATTGAACAGGCGGCATTACTCCAACAACTGTGGTACTTGACAACACGCAACAGCACTTGAGCAAGCGACTACGGCGCGCAAGTCCAACTATCTACCAAACAACAGGTAATAGGATGTGTCCAAGGCAATATACGGCTGCAAGGGATATCACGGGTACGAAACTAGAGCATCGCAACACAGATAGCAATAGATCAACAGGAGGGAAATAAATACTATAAAGTAAGATAGGTAGAAAGGGGGAGATGCTTGCCTGAAAACATTGCCGAAGGTTCAACCGAAGATCGGGCCGACACTCGCATCAACTCAACGGTCTTATCCGCGAAGAAGCAAACACTAGCAGAAAACCGGATGCACTATTTAATACTACGGCCGAAGATCGGGCATGATGCATGTATGAGGTATGGCATGGCAAAGATGCGATGCAATTAGGTCAATATTAAGTGGAACCGGGGTCCCGACAATTAATTAAACGGTTCAAGTTATTTGTTTACCCCGCAATTTAAATGTTGTCTTAACGTGGCAAAAGATAGCACCGGTTCGCTACACAGATTTAAATGAGGCCAATATAAGGCTAGATTTGCCCGCATATGGCCCCATATTTAATTATATGGTGAATCGGCATAAGGCCCCCAAACCACACAAGATGCATGCGAGATGAACAATTAATATGCAACAAGTTGTATTATATTATAAAAATAGGGTTTCGGGAAGGGGTTCACACATTAGGGGGTCTCGACGAACTTGAGGTTCCGGGGTTCGGGGTTCGACAGGGGCTCAGGGTTCGACGGAAGCGGTCTCGGCAGGAACATTCTCGAACAACGGGGCAGATCTTGTCGCCTCCGGGTTCTCGGCGGACTCGGCGTCCGGGAAGGAGAACTTGTCGTCCGGGGTCTTCGGATCCGTGAAGTAGATCTTGGCGTGCGGGTTCGGGAACGGTCTTCAGACTCCGGGGGGGATCGGTTTTCAGGGTCTCGACACCTTCGATTCCATGTGGGCGATCTTGGCGTCCGAGGGTTTCTCTGAGTCCGTGGTGCGTCCGTGTGGTAGATCTTGGGGTACCGGCGCCATCGGGTTCCACCTCGCACATTGGTCGACGAAACACGTAGCGAATCCAGATCTTGGCGATTAAAGGGCATCGGGGCTCTTGTGACGAGACGGTCTTGTCGACGATCCTTCGGGTTCGTGCGGCTCCTCGTGGAGAACTTGTCGATGTGTCAGATCGGAGAGCTTGCGGAGATGTACAAGGCATGCGGGGTCTTCGAACAATCCACTCTGCCTCACTCGATCACACGCACCATCCTCACCACCCCCTTAGCAGAGCTGCACAACTGGACGCAAGCAGCGGACAGCAGCACATGCAGCGAGGCGAGGGTCGATGACGAGCTTGGGCCGGGGTGGCACGGGCTCGGACGCGGGGACGGAACGGAGGAGACGGCGGGCTGGCGAACTCTGCAGCGAGGCCGAGGGCGGCGGAGGAGGCCGACGCGAGCGGCGGGGAGGTGCTCAGTCCGGCGGGGCTCGAGGTTGGAGGCGGGACCGGGCTCGCAGACGGCCGGCGGGGTCGGCCGACAGAGGAAGCGGGGCGGAGGCCGCGGTCGGAGGGAGGTGGAGGCGGAGCTCGCTGGAAGGGCGAGGGGCGGACACGGCGGAGGAAGAGGAGGCGG
The DNA here is from genome assembly GCA_916181665.1 of Avena sativa. NCBI lineage: Eukaryota > Viridiplantae > Streptophyta > Magnoliopsida > Poales > Poaceae > Avena > Avena sativa. The sequence continues at coordinate 18,398,489 of OV702296.1, forward strand.
GCGCCGGCGGTCTCTGCGGGGCGACGCGGCGGAGGAGCGGGATGCGGGGCGAGAGGAGGATGCAGAGCCGGCCGACGGCGGCGCCTGGAGAGGAAGGCCGGAGGCAAGGGAAGCGACTGGCGGCGGCGAGCGGGCGAGGACGGCGGTGCGGGGAGGAAGAGGGGCGGCTCGGCGCCTGGGAGGAGCCCGTCGGGGTAGGCAAGCGGCGGCGAGCAGAGGGAGCTCGCATGAGAGCAGGCGGCGGCCGGCCGGGGCGGCGGGGTCGCGCGGAGGACGGGGAGGGGCGAGGGCGACGGCGCCGGAGGACGGAGATGGGTGCACGGCGAGGAGGCGAGGCGGCCGGCGAGAGAGGTGGGGAGCGGGGCGTCGATGGGGAACAGAGAGAGCGGGGAGGAAGAGATGAGACCGCGGGAAGACAGGAGGGTCGGTGGGGAGGCGGGTCCCGCGGGGTGGGACCAGGTGGTCAGAGGGGAGAGAGAGGGGGTCAGGCGGGTGGGCGGTTGACCAGGTGGGGGGGGGCTCGGTGGGAAGTGGGCTGCTGGGAAGTGGGGGGGCTGGTAGGTGGGAGGTGAGGTGGCAGCATGGGAGTGGTTGGGGGGAGAGGGAGGATGAGGTGGCGACCGACTATTGGTTGGGGTGAGGTGGCTGGAGGGGTGGGTAGATAGGACTGGGGTAAGAAAAGACTTGGGGTGGGGTCTAAGCTGGACCGATTTTATTCCGGGGTGGTCGACTGGGTCGAATCGGCCCGTTCGACTGCAAAATAACTTTTGTAATTAGTTTTAGACGAACAAAATATCCGGAAACATCCGGGGGTTTGATTTGAAATAGAAGGAGGGCTAGTTTCAGAAAACAATAGATTTTCGCAACATAGTTTCAAGTAAAAATAATATGCATGATGATGACGATGCTCAAATGCAATGTGGCATGATGACATGAGCATGCGGTCATGATGATGCAATGCACAAAAACAACGCGATTTTCTAGTAGTGGTTTTGCGGGATGCCACAATACGACACCACTAACAAGGGATCTCGCCCTCGAGATCCGCCTCATGGTACTGGAAGGAAGGTCGGTGATCTGCGTCTTCTCGCTTCGTGTAGATCCTCGCGACACCACTAACAAGAGGTCGTTGTCCGTGATCGTCGAGAGAACACTCCGGGAACAAAAGGTCGAAGGTAGAGGTATCAACAAATAAAGCCACCTCTAGCTTCGATAGAAAGAGGGAACCGATGCATTCTCATCCACTTCAATGTACAAAAGCGAATAGAAGGGGTAGTCGGCATGGGGGCCAATCCATCACGCACCCAAACTATTACTCCGCACAATCAGTGGAAAAGCATGCAACCATTCTCGGAATCAGACTGAAGATCTTGACAATGAGGTTCGGAACCAAAGGAGTGATGCAGACTCTGCATCGGATCTGGCGTAGATGATGTCGTCGTGTCGGAGAACACCGGAAGGCACAAACAAGGAACAAAGAATGGTACCACAGCAGACGGATTCATCAGGCAGCTTGAACACCGGATGGTAGAACACCGTTATCAGAGGAGGAAGCGAAACCCTGAAGGTACGACGGAACCCAACCACGAGAAGTCCTGGACTCGAAGAGAGAGAAGAGAGCGGATTCAAAACACGTAGAGGTAAGAGGAGAATAGCAGAGGGTAAGGAGTAAAATAAGACATATTCAGAACTATCCAACCGACTTTTCAAAAATAGTTTTTGACACTCTACTTCGGCCGTTAGCTAGGTTATCCTACAGGCTGGACTTGTGGGGTATCGCAACTGCTGGGCTCTGATACCACTCTGTAACACCCTCAGAATCGGACCTATGCAAGTTTTAGCGATTCCCGCCAAACCCGCATAGAAACGATTCAAAGGTGCCCACCAGGCACTTTCGTGCGGGTGGAAAACGAAGTAATAACATTACACAGCAGTCCTCGATGGGACCCACAGAATAGATATATATACAACAGCGACTCAATGAGTCAAGAATACAGATATAATATACAAAAATCCAAATCACCTGGAAAACGATAGAGCGTCCGACTACGGACAAGATGCAAATGGGGCTAAGAGCCCTGAAGAATAACCAATGGCGTCCATAACCCTGCCCAGGCCAAGCCGGAAGGGTAACCCTGCTAACGACGTCGATCTCAAAACCTGCTAAAACAAAAGGGGTGCCGACAAAGGGCAAAGGAAAAAGAGGAGAGTCAGTACTGAGGCCAGTACACGGCGAGACTAGAATTCGGCGGTCCTCGCCTACAAAGGTATGGTGGACTGAAGCGGCAGCGGCAGCATGCACTGAACAACCTATAGAGACTCGGTACAACTGGCGGCTATTAGAGAGGGGTAAGAAAAACCTATCCGGAACCATCCTGATACTACCATCAAACAAACCCGTCCTGGTGTTTCCCCCTCGAGACCAAACGAGGAAGTCAACCAAGGAACTCACACTGTTGGCAGTTTTATTTATTCGGTTATCGTTGCGGCAATTACTAGTCATTGTAGATAATCGTCCTGATAAAATAAACAATGGGTCGTTTTAGTTAACCATTCCGTTGTAATTACGACACTTACTAGTCAAATACAATTAGCATGAGATATCCCAAAACCCAGCAGTTGTTGGTACTTTTATTCAGCCATTCCGTTATAGTTGCAATACTTACTAGTCAGATACAATGGTCGCAAGCGACGACCCAAACAAGCAATTGTTGGCAGTTTTATTTAGCCATTCCATTATGGTGAAGCTGATTACTAGTCATTATAAAGTCAAATTTATAGCACTACTTTAGTTATAGTTGTCTATGATCGAGATACTGTGCTCCAAGTCGTCCATAACCGCGGACACGGCTTTCAGAAAGTTTTACCCGGCCGGGGTGCACCATTAGCAACACACACACGATCAACCTCGGAAAAACCAAATCAAAACCCAACGAGGCTTTCACGACAAAGCAATCACAGGATTCAGAAATATTTCAGGGGGCCACCCCATTGAGTAGACCCGCAACGAAGCTAGCTGACTCCGAGACGGACTCAAGGTTTGCAACAATGGCTGTAAATGACTGGGAACCCAAAACTGGGCTTGTCGATACCGCGAAAACACTCCGCTTACCTAAACAGTACAGTGTGCTATCCATCGCACAATCGTAATAAAGCAGTAAAGCATGGCATAAGTACAGGATCGTAAATAAAACCTCAAACTAGTTTGTGGCCCCAAGAAATAAGAATGAATCAAGCTCTGGCTAAGGGGGGCCCATAATTCCCCGTATGTGGATAGCGCGATAAATCAAGGAACATGTATCAAGCACTCGGGGTCCTACGGGACACAAGTGGACGGTTAACAACCAAATAACATCTATTGCCCACCTGTGCCTCTGCTTACCTACCTCAATTTTAGTTGTTAAACAATAATTAAAGTGAACAATAATTAAAGCCAGTATCATCTCCAACATTGAACAGGCGGCATCACTCCAACAACTGTGGTACTTGACAACACGCAACAGCACTTGAGCAAGCGACTACGGCGCGCAAGTCCAACTATCTACCAAACAACAGGTAATAGGATGTGTCCAAGGCAATATACGGCTGCAAGGGATATCACGGGTACGAAACTAGAGCATCGCAACACAGATAGCAATAGATCAACAGGAGGGAAATAAATACTATAAAGTAAGATAGGTAGAAAGGGGGAGATGCTCGCCTGAAAACATTGCCGAAGGTTCAACCGAAGATCGGGCCGACACTCGCATCAACTCAACGGTCTTATCCGCGAAGAAGCAAACACTAGCAGAAAACCGGATGCACTATTTAATACTACGGCCGAAGATCGGGCATGATGCATGTATGAGGTATGGCATGGCAAAGATGTGATGCAATTAGGTCAATATTAAGTGGAACCGGGGTCCCGACAATTAATTAAACGGTTCAAGTTATTTGTTTACCCCGCAATTTAAATGTTGTCTTAACATGGCAAAAGATAGCACCGGTTCGCTACACAGATTTAAATGAGGCCAATATAAGGCTAGATTTGCCCGCATATGGCCCCATATTTAATTATATGGTGAATCGGCATAAGGCCCCCAAACCACACAAGATGCATGCGAGATGAACAATTAATATGCGACAAGTTGTATTATATTATAAAAATAGGGTTTCGGGAAGGGGTTCACACATTAGAGGGTCTCGATGAACTTGAGGTTCCGGGGTTCGGGGTTCGACAGGGGCTCAGGGTTCGACGGAAGCGGTCTCGGCAGGAACATTCTCGAACAACGGGGCAGATCTTGTCGCCTCCGGGTTCTCGGCGGACTCGGCGTCCGGGAAGGAGAACTTGTCGTCGGGGCATCGGGGCTCTTGTGACGAGACGGTCTTGTCGACGGTCCTTCGGGTTCGTGCGGCTCCTCGTGGCGAACTTGTCGATGTGTCGGATCGGAGAGCTTGCGGAGATGTACAAGGCATGCGGGGTCTTTGAACAATCCACTCTGCCTCACTCGATCACACGCACCATCCTCACCACCCCCTTAGCAGAGCTGCACAACTGGACGCAAGCAGCGGACAGCAGCACATGCAGCGAGGCGAGGGTCGATGACGAGCTTGGGCCGGGGTGGCGCGGGCTCGGACGCGGGGACGGAACGGAGGAGACGGCGGGCTGGCGAACTCTGCAGCGAGGCCGAGGGCGGCGGAGGAGGCCGACGCGAGCGGCGGGGAGGTGCTCGGTCCGGCGGGGCTCGAGGTTGGAGGCGGGACCGGGCTCGCAGATGGCCGGCGGGGTCGGCCGACAGAGGAAGCGGGGCGGAGGCCGCGGTCGGAGGGAGGTGGAGGCGGAGCTTGCTGGAAGGGCGAGGGGCGGACACGGCGGAGGAAGAGGAGGCGGGCGCCGGCGGTCTCTGCGGGGCGACGCGGCGGAGGAGCGGGATGCGGGGCGAGAGGAGGATGCAGAGCCGGCCGACGGCGGCGACTGGAGAGGAAGGCCGGAGGCGAGGGAAGCGACTGGCGGCGGCGAGCGGGCGAGGACGGCGGTGCGGGGAGGAAGAGGGGCGGCTCGGCGCCTAGGAGGAGCCCGTCGGGGTAGGCAAGCGGCGGCGAGCAGAGGGAGCTCGCATGAGAGCAAGCGGCGGCTGGCCGGGGCGGCGGGGTCGCGCGGGACGGGGAGGGGCGAGGGCGACGGCGCCGGAGGACAGAGATGGGTGCACGGCGAGGAGGCGAGGCGGCCGGCGAGAGAGGTGGGGAGCGGGGCGTCGGTGGGGAACAGAGAGAGCGGGGAGGAAGAGATGAGACCGCGGGGAGACAGGAGGGTCGGTGGGGAGGCGGGTCCCGCGGGGTGGGACCAGGTGGTTAGAGGGGAGAGAGAGGGGGTTAGGCGGGTGGGCGGTTGACCAGGTGGGGGGGGCTCGGTGGGAAGTGGGCTGCTGGGAAGTGGGGGGGCTGGTAGGTGGGAGGTGAGGTGGCAACATGGGAGTGGTTGGGGGAGAGGGAGGATGAGGTGGCGACCGACTATTGGTTGGGGTGAGGTGGCTGGAGGGGTGGGTAGATAGGACTGGGGTAAGAAAAGACTTGGGGTGGGGTCTAAGCTGGACCGATTTTATTCCGGGGTGGTCGACTGGGTCGAATCGGCCCGTTCGACTGCCCCCTAAAAATAATATAGATTTTTATTTAATTTAAAAATAACTTTTGTAATTAGTTTTAGACGAACAAAATATCCGAAAACATGCGGGGGTTTGATTTGAAATAGAAGGAGGGCTAGTTTCAGAAAACAATAGATTTTCGCAACATAGTTTCAAGTAAAAATAATATGCATGATGATGACGATGCTCAAATGCAATGTGGCATGATGACATGAGCATGCGGTCATGATGATGCAATGCACAAAAACAACGCGATTTTCTAGTAGTGGTTTTGCGGGATGCCACACATCCTCCCCAGACCGTGGCGCATCTCTCCGTGGCCTCAGCTCGGCAACGTCCTCGACTGAGCGCCACCGCCCAACCACATCAGCTCCGGTGACCCTCCCCGTAAGCCCCATCCTTCCCCCTTTCTCTAGAGGACACCACTACACCCAGCGTTCCTTCGCGCTTCTAATGCCCCTTGTTTCGCGTCCTGTCGCACCTTGAAGGATCGTCCCCGTCGTCAACCAGAGCACGCCGTCGCCAGAAGAAACTCCGGCGAGAAATTACACTACCCTCGTACGCCCCCTTCTTCCCCGAGAGCACGTTGAGCATCAGCATCATTCAGCAAACCAGGTGAGCACCCTCTCCCTCCTTCTCGCTTCCTGCGACGCCGGCGACGCCACTGTCAAGCCGCCGCCGCCACGCGTCAGAGTCCAGCGCCGCCCGTTCTAGGTCATTAGATTAGGACCGTTGGATCTTGATCCTGAGGCTTAGATAGGACCACTTAAAACCGAAGGGGTATGCGATCTGTGTCGTGCGATCCCACTTTGATCTAACGCTCCACAGCGATCAATCCGCACGAAGCGGTACCGACCAATCACGGCGTGACACATGGCCAGTTTCTGTTTAAAACAGATTTTGAAATCAGAATTAGATGCAATTTTGAAAACCTTGTAACTTTTAAACCACACGTCCAAATTTTACAAACTTTATATCAATGGAATCAGTGATACAAGCCCTAGACAACCATGCCTTTTGTTTAACAAAAAGCTTCTGTTAAAATGGATGTTTTTGCAGAAACTTTTGTATGCTTGTTAAGAATGTGAAAATTGTTTAAAAATGAATTTGGGGATAAAATCTTTGGAAAATGGTGTGATTTGAACCTACTGACCATATAAAACACTTTGTGGATTCAAAAATGTATTTGGTGAAAGAAAAGAATGATTCTTTGAATTAAAACCATTTCTAGTCAAATAGAAATGTGGTTTATTTATTAAAAATGATTTGGAAGAAAACCTTTGGGAAGATGTTTGTTTTAAACTCTCTGACCCCAAACACCAAGTTTTATGATTTGAAAATGTATTTTGTGAACCCTATAGATTAATGCCTTAGTAAAAATATTTCTACACCACATAAAATGATACTTTGTTTTGAAAATGGTTTAGGAAGTGAAACCTTTTGCAAATGACTTTGCCACTTTACAAAATGACCAATAGGTGTTTTCAAATGTTTATGACCCATTAGGAACCACTTTTTCAAACAAAAAAAAGCTTGGCATGCTTGCATGCATTACTTTGACTTTGTCATTTTATGTGATGTTTTGCTTGATTGGTAGATTGAGTTTGTGCCTTGTTTGATTGGATTGTAGTGACTTGAAGAGTGTGATTGTTGCAAGGACAAGGAGTGAACCCAAACTCTACCAAAAAGGCAAGTGATGCTTCATACTTTTTTTCCTATTACTTTCACTATGCATTAGTGATTTTCTCTAAGTAAAACTTGCATGGATTTTGCTAAGTATAAACCTTGCTATAGGAAAACCTGGTAGATGAATCCTTAGTAGGATTTTTCCTAAGTTAAGACTCCTACTACTATCAAGCTTAGCCTAGCTAATAGAAAACATGGGTGGAATATATATTCACACTATTTAAAAATTCCTAAGTCTGAGGACTTGTGTTTTGTTTAATAAAACAACTAAGTTAATGAATCACCTGGGTGGAATGGTAATTGCTTGGTGGATTTTGGTTGAGTGGTTCACAAGGCCCATGTCTATGGTTGACCTTGTGTATCTCACTTGTGGATGGCCACCCAGGAACAAAGAGATTTGAGATGTCAAATGTTGAGAAGCTTCAAGTGCAACCACTTGGCAATATGGGCTCTGCCATGATCATATAGGTTGCAAGAACTTATCCATATGGACAGTTGGTGGTAGTGTTTGATAGGTTGGAGCGCGTCCATTTTGGTCTAAGGAAAGGCTTCTGAAAGATCTTGTCTTGGGAAACCAAGTCTTGTGGGGAAAGTGCACCACCTCTGCAGAGTGTAAAATCTAAGTACTTAGCCATGTCCCTAGTAAAGGACAATTTGAGCATCAAGACATGGAAGCAATCAAGAATATCATCATTCAAATTTCTAAGTTAAAATCTTGTGGTTTGAACAAGGGTTAAAGGATCTTCAATCTTTGATTGGTAGATGCCTTGCAAAAAGATGATTTTGTCAAGCAAAAACTTAGTGTTTTCAAAATGATAAGGAAAATCTATTTTGAGCAATGCAAGCCTCAACTCCACTTAGCCAAATGCATATAGATGATAGACTCCACCATACTACCATAGTATCACTTGCCAATACAATTCAAATGTATTGACCCTTTGTGGCTGTAACTTATGATGTTGCAGGTTTGATTGTTTTAGAGCAGATTGATTGATTAGGATTACAAAGTCTACAACCAACATGTCTGCCTGTGGCACTTGAAGATGAAGGACCCCATGCTTATAGATTTCTGCTGCAATGTAATGTAATAGCCAAATGAGCTATGTATGATGTAACAAAATTATGTTATTCCTGGTTATAAAGTTATATTATGACCTTTGTTTCTTGATATGACATCTTAACTGTGGATGCTAGCTATTGATCCAGGAACTAGCATTATAAACACAGGGGACTCCACCTTATGTTATTTAAAGGTTGGGACACTCCCTCTACAAAGCATCATCACCTTTGAAGTTTTGTGACCAAGACACAAGAATTTTCCCAAGGAAACCATGAATTCATCCATGAGGAATCAACCAGAAAGATGGAAAGATCTGAAGTGAACCATATAGATGGACCACCATACTAAGTATAGATCAAACACACCAACTTATGTGGTGCAACAAAAATATTTTTTGGTTGCCTAAAAATATGCTTGAAACTTATTGTTTGAGTGGAATGCTTGTTTGTGATTGCTTGCACATTGCTCTAGTGAATTGTGATGTGTGTGACTAGAATTATTTCCTTAGAAATATTTTGCCTATCCTAATCCCAATCCAACCCAAATAGATGACTTCTCCAAGAGACTCCAACATCAAGGAAGGTGACATCAACAACCAAGAGATGAACATGAGAGAACAACTACTAGCAAACCAAACCCAGTTGAACCAAGTGACAACTCAGTTTTTAGCCAACAACAATGGGTTAGATCCAACCATGCAAAAGATTTTGGAAATCCAATCCAAATTGCTGCAAGGGATGACCACTCAAATGATCAACATGGGAGACAACCTTTCCCAAGGAGTTTGTGACAACAAGGATGTCAAGGATGATATTTTAGAAGGAACCCAAGCTTGCAATGTTTGTGGAGACAAGGATCACACTTCCAAAGAGCATAAAGATCAATGCCCCAATTGTGAAGAAAAACATCCAACTAATCAATGCCCCACATCTCAAGCTAGTTGCTTCCTATGTGAAGGAAATAATCATGTCCCTATCCAATGCCCCATCTATTCCATAGTTCAACAAAGGAAACAAGGTGGAGTGCATCAATAGTTTGGAAACCCACATGAAGGAACAACTTCTACCAAGAAGGATGAAGGCAAAGTCAAAACTATGCACCATAAGGCCAAATCAAAAGTGATCACAAAGTGTTGCAACTCTTGTGAAGAAGAAGGTCATATCTCTAGTAACTGCCCCAAGAAGAGAGAAAGATTTCCCACCTTTGTGGTGAAGTATGAAGAGCATGAATTAGAAGAGCTCCTAGCTTTCGAGAGACCCAAGAAGAAAAAGAAGGACATAAGCCAGTTGCAATGTTACAATTGCAAAGAAATGGGACACTATGCCAGTGATTGCCCAGAAAAGAAGAAGAATCAAGGAAATAAACAAGAAGAATTGATACCAAAGAAGAAGAAGGATAATAGCCAAGTGATGTGTTTCAAATGCAAAGAGCTAGTCCATTATGCAGACAAGTGTCCAGAGAAGTATCAACAAGATCCCAAGAAAGCCAAGAAGTAATCTAGTTGGAAAATTTTTAAGGGTGGTAGTACCCTAGTTGTTTTGAAGCCAACTTGCAACCCCTAGCCTCCCCAAATCTCGGGACGAGATTTATTTTAAGGGTGGTAGCATGTCACATCCCAAGATTTCCAAATCTTGTAATGTGAAAAATAAATAAACAAAATAAATAATTGTTGAAATTTAGGGTGAGAAGAAATTTTTGATTCCAATTGGAAACATCAAAACCTATTTTGATCAAATAAAATCCTAAAGGATTTAAAAAGATAAACAATTAATAAATAAAGTTATAATAGTTGGAATCACTATTTTTGGATCTTTAAATAAAAAGATATAGTTTTATAAAGAAAAGGTAGAAATATAAATCAGGATTATTTTATAGAGCCAAATTAAATCTTGGCCAAGCTTTTGAAATAAAATATTTCAATTTGATAAAAAGAGTAAAGGTTTATTTAAATAAAATAATGAGGATTTATTAATATCCATTTTTATTAAAGTAAAGGTTTTGCCATTTTAAATAAACACTAAAACTTGTCAATTTATTTTAATTAAGATTTCCATGTGTTTTGGTTTTCCAAATGAAACCTACTGAAAAGATTCTGATATTATTTAGATTTCAAAAAGAGTTTTTAAATAAATTAAAACCTATTTGAATTAAAGACTTTGGACTATTTATTTAATTATTTATAGATCCTAAAAGAATAAAAGTATTATTTTATTTTAGACTTTGAAATAAGTTGATAAACAGAATTAAAACTCACCCAAAGTTTGGTGGTGATTTGAATTCAAATGGAGATTGAAAAATATTATCAAATCTTATTTAATTAATACTAGAGCCTATTTAAATAATTAAAAGACCCTAAAAAGAATAAAATATTTATTCTAAATTTGACTTTGTAATGTGCTATTAATCAGTATTTGAGTCTTCACAAATTTTGGCAAAGGTTTGAATTCAAATGAATGTTTAAATTGTTTGAATAAAATCAAAGCAGAATATTAGGAATGGAAAAAGAAAAACAATGTGAACAAAAAAAAATGAAAGGACTCAGCCCAACTAACCTAGCCCACTAAGCCCATCAGCAGCCCACCTGCTCACTCCCGCAGTGAAACGTTTTTCACCGCAGACAGAATCCGCTGAGTCTATGATGCGTGGACCCCATCTCCCTACTCCCTCTCTCACTGACGCTAGGCCCCACAGCCACCTCACCATCGTCTTCACCCGCCGCTGACCGCGCCCCCTCCTCTGGCCATTACTGCCGATTGAACGTCGGCATAAATTGGAGTTAACCGCGCCATGTAACGGCCCCGTGATCACGCTTACTTAACCACCTCTCCCTCCTCTCCGTTTCCCCCCAGAAACCACCTACTCCCTGCCACCAGGCCGCCTCGATTTTACCCTGCACCGCCGCAGACTCCGGCGACCATTTCTTCAATTCCGGCCACACCTCGCCGCCCCTTTCCTCCTCGACCATGCTCACTTGCTCCCCACCTCCTGGCGAATCTCCCCGTAGCGCCAGATCGCCCGCTCATGCCCCACAGCCTCGGCTCTGTCCATGTCTGAGCGCCACCGATGATGAACTCGACTCCGGCGAGCTATAGTCGACGACCTCGTGCGCCCCTTGCTCACTGGTGAGTGTTCCCGTGATCTTTGAACCCGTGTGCATCTTCCTGAATCGTTGTTTTGCTCGTTCGCGATCCAGATACTCACCTTCGACCACGGCCGTGCGTGCCCGAGCCAGCAAGCTACTCCGGCGAGGAATTCCGGTCTCTTATGTGCGCCCCTTGACAGAAGGAAACCACCTCGAGCACCACCACAACGACGCGATTCTGGTGAGCATCTCCTTTCACTCTCTTGCTTCCTGCATCGCCAGCTCCACCACCGCCAGGCCGCTCCGCCGCCAGTGCCGCTGCTTAATGGTCAAAGCGATTATTACCGTAGGATCATGATCGAAGGGATGCGATAGAAACTTAACTGAAAGGGTATGGATAGATCTGTACCGCACGATCGTCATTAGATCCAACGCCTCACATTGCCTATCCACGCGAAACGGTACGCACCAGTAGGAAAGCGCCACGTGGCCCTGTCCGTTTGAAATAAAAACAAAAATGTCTATTAGATGTTCCAATTTGAAAAATTCATAACTTTCAAACCACATGTCCAAATTTTGCAAATTTTATATCAATGAAATCAGCAAAACAAGTAATTTCTGACCATGCACTTTGTTTAGTAAAAAGATTTTGTTAAATTGATTGTTTTTGCAGAAACTTGTGTATGCATGTTTAGAATATAAAAATTGTTCTAAAATGATTTTTGAGATAAAATCTTTGGCAAATGGTTTGTTTTGAACCTACTGACCATAGAAATCAATTTGGGGTTTCAAAACATATTTGGTGAAGCAAAAGAATAAATCTTTGATTTAAGGCAATTCTAGTCAAATAAAAATAATGTTTATTTATTAAAAATGCTTTTGGGAGAAAATCTTTGGGAAATGTTTTGGAATAAACTCTCTGACCCCAAGCACCAAGTTTTATGATTTGAAAATGTATTTGGTGAACCCTATAAAGATAGTTACTTTGTTAAAGGCATTTTCAACCACATAAAATAATGCTTTGGTTTAAAAATGGTTTCTAGATAAAATCTTTTGCAAATAGTTTTGCCACTTTATAAAATGACCAATAAGTGTTTTAGAATGTTTATAACCTATTATAAACCACTTTTGTAAATAAAACAAAGTTTGGCATGCTTGCATGCATTGTTTTGTTTCTATCATTTTATGTGATGTTTTGCTTGAATGGTAGATTGAAATTGTGCCCTTGCTTGATTGATTTGTAGTGGAACTTGAAGAGTGTGATTATTGCAAAGATCAAGGAGTGAACTTATACTCTCTACCAAAATGGCAAGTGATTCTTCATACTTTTGTCCCATTGTTTTCACTATGCATTAGTGATATTTCTAAGTAGGACTTGCATGGAAGTTTTGCTAAGTATAAACTATGCCATGGGAAATCCTAGTAGATGAAACCTTAGTAGAATTTCCTAAGTTAAGATTCCTACTACTATCATGCTTAGCTTAGCTAGTAGAAAACAAGGGAGGAATATATATTCATGCTATGAATATTTCTAAGTCTGAGGACTTGTGTTTTGTTAATAAAACAACTAAGTGAATGAATCACCTGGGTGGAATGGAAGGAATGGTTTGTGTTGAGTGGTTCACAAGGCCCATTTCTATGGTTTACCTTGTGTATCTCACTTGTGGAAAGCCACCTAGGAACAAAGGGATTTGAGAGGCCAAATGTTAAGAAGCTTCTAGTGCAGCCACTTGGCAATATGGGCTCTGCCTGGATCACATAGGTTGCAATAACTTAGCCATTTGGACAGTTGGTGGTAGTGGGATGATAGATTGGAACGCGTCCATTTGGTCTAAGGGAAGGCTTCTAAAAGATCTTGTCTTGGGAAACCAAGTCTTGTGGGAAAAGTGCACCACCTCTGCAGAGTGAAAAATCTAAGTACTTAGCCATGTCCCTGGTAAAGGACAATTTGAGCATCAAGACATGGAAGCTATCAAGAATCTCCTCATCCAAATTTCAAAGTAAAAACTTGTGGTTGAACAAGGGTTGAAGGATCACCAATTTCTATTGGGAGATGCCTTGGGTAATTTTGTCAAGCAAAAACTTAGTGTTTTCAAATGATAAGGAAAAACTATTTTGAGCAAAGCAAGCCTAAGCTCCACTTAGCCAAATGCATATAGATGATAGACTCCACTACACTACCATAGTATCACTTGCCAATACAATTCAAATGTATGTACCCTTGTGGCTGTAACTTATTATGTTGCAGGTTTGTTTAATGTTAGTGAAGTTTATTGATTAGGATTACAAGTCTACAACCAACATGTCTACCTGTGGCACTTTGAAGATGAAGGACCCCATGCTATTGTTATATTCTGCTGCATTGTAATGAGATAGCCAAATGAGCTATGTAAGATGTTATAAATTACTTTATTCCTGGTTATAAAGTTGTATTATGACCCTTGTTTCTTGATATTACATCTTAACTGTGGATGCTAGCTATTGATCCAGGGACTAGCATTGTAAACACATGGATCTCTACCTTATTAAAGGTTGGGAACCTTACAGAAGTGACGTCGCCGTTTAAATTATATTGGAAAAAAACATGAGGAAACTCCATGTGGATGGAATTTTGGAGTCATTTGATTTTTGATCAAATGACACTTGTGAAACTTTCCTAGAGATAATTGAAACTTCGTTCATAGGCCAAAGGGAACGGATGACTAGCTTATTGAAACTTTTACATAATGTTGTATGAATACCATTATGTATAGTCAAGAGTGATGGATTTCAACTTCATATGCTTTCTCCGAAAATTTGAGTGAATATATGAATATTTACTTAAATAAGGATGAAGTATGAAACATTTGAAAAGTTCAAAGATTTTCAAGATGAAGTGCAAAATCATTGTAACAAGAATATAAATAGTTTATGATAAGATCATAAAGGAAGATATTTAAGTTACAAGTTTAGCATAACACCTAAGATTTAGGAATCGTTCCGAAACACCATAAGAGTATGGAGCGTTCAAGATATGTAATTAAACCTTGTTTGACATGGTAAGATCAAAGGTGTAATTCATAAAACTGTCATTATATTTTAAAGATTAAAAGCTTTAGAGACTACCGTTTTTCCACTGAAAAGAGCTCCATCATAATCCGTTGAATTGACACCATATAAAGTTATGGTTTGGGATAAAACCCAAGTTGTCCTTTCTTAAAAATTGGTATGCTATGCATAAGAAAGATGTTTGCAACCAAAATCGGATGAATATATCTTTCTAGGAATCGTAGAGTATTCCTCCATAACACCAAAGACAAAAGCGTTTGTCGCTTAGAACGTCAAGTTTCTTTGAGAAGGAATTTTCCGTGAAAAGTTAAGTGGGAGGACAATAGAACTTTGATAAGGTTAAAGGAACCTTAGCTATATGTGCAGAGTTGCGCAGCGCCGAAAAGTGTTCCGGAGGCAGCAACAATGCTCATGGCTCACGTGCCTCAAAGGTTGTGGTCACGGAGATCTAAGTTCCTATTGAAACAAGTAGGTCGTCTAAACAATCAAATACCAAGATTTGAGAGTTAAATAATTATTTGATAATGATGATCCGACTACATACAAATAAGCGATGATGGGCCCTGACTCCATCAAATGGCTTGAAGCCATAAAATCCATGATAGTTCCATATATGAGAGATCAAGCTTTGAACTTGAAAGACCCTCTAGAAAGGTACAAGACCTTACATTCATATTGGATCTATAAAGAAATAGACATGGATGTTTCACATCTATGAAATTATCGACATATCGGGAAAGAGTTCACGATAATGTTCAAAGAATTGACTATGACAAGATCTGATCTTTCATTAAGCGATATTTAGTCTAGACGGATTAATATAGCAACCATGACATATAATTTTGTTATGTGTTGAATAAAACAAAACAAGTTCTTCTAATAGAATGGTTACCTAGGACGTGTGCATGACACATTCCAAAGGGTTTTGTTAATTCAAAGGATGCTAAAAGCATATGCAAACTTCAATGGTTGAAGTAAGCTTCGCGGAGTTGGAATCTTCACTATGATGAAACTGTTAAAAGAGTTTAATTTCATCGGAGACGATGAAGATGCTTGCATTTGCAAGAAATTAAGTGGGAGCGCTAAGACATGTTTCTAATACATTATGTAGAAGACATATTGTTGAATGGAAATGATGTATCTTTTTGTTAACACAGGATAAGAATTTCATCCCGATGAAAGACTTAGGCAAAACCCAAATATTTGGCATCAATAGACGCTAATATGGTTGTGCCAAAAGTACATAGATGATGTATTGAATGAGTTTAATATAGAAACTAAGAGAAAGGTTCTTGTCGCACAGAGAGGATTGAGCGAGTTCAATATTGATGATATATTCAAGTGTATTGACACTTGGTAAGTGAAACAAATATTCAAGTATAGATTGATACTTGATGTATGAAATCACAAAGAGTATTTATATCAATCATATTGTGATATGTACAAATCCAGATATGTCCTATGCTCTAAATGTTATGAGCATATACCAGAATGATTTATAAGATGATCATTGGACGATAGTAAGGATATTCTTATGATCTTTTGGAAGAACTAAGAGTATATTATTTTGTAGAAGTGGCAAATAGATGGTTAGTTCATTGTAAAAGTACTACATTGATACTAGTTTTGTCACAAAGTACAAATTAAGTTTATCTAAATCTGAACTAAGGGTGGCACAATGTAATGGAAAGTAAGTTCCATAATGGATTTGGATGAGTTCCAAAGTTAAGACATTGTGACAGATACTACAACAAAAGGCTGAGTATATGACTGTTATTATAGCAGCTAAAGAGGGCATTTGTGTCAAGTAGTTTGTTATCAAACTAGGTGTAGTTCACAGCAGGGATAATACTATGAAGATATATTGTACGAAAATATTATCAACATGTTTTAACCCCAAAGAACTAAAGGTCACACCAAAGGACCAAATTTGTACAAAGCCATCTCATTAGAGAATGAGTGATGCATAGAGACGCAAAGACATGCAATTACACACGGACCTGGAAGTGTCAGATCCGGAGATCAGTTGACCACTAGCAATCGTGTACATACGACACCAGTAAGCCATAGGTGTTGAATACACAAAGGTTTGAAACTAGATTATTAACTCTAGTGCAAGTGGGAGACTGTTGGAGATATGCCCAAGCGGAAATAATAAAGTGGTTATTATCATATCTTCATACTTATGATAAATGTTTACATACCATGCTATAATTGTATTAACCGGAAACATTAATACTTGTGTGATTTGTAAACATAAAGGAGTCCCTAGTAAAGCCTCTTGTTAAACTAGCTTGTTGGTTAATATATGATCATGGTTTCCTGATCATGAACATAGAGATGTTATTAACAACAGGGTCATATCATTAGGAGAATGATGTGATGGACATACTCCTATAGTTAAGCGTAGCATAAAGATCAAGTCATTTAATATAGTTCATTTGCTATAAGCTTTCTAATACATAGTAACCTAATTCCTTCGACCATGAGATCATGTTAATCACCATCACCGGAAGGATGCTTTGATGACATCAAACACCACACCGTAACAGGGTGGCTATAAAGGTGGCATTGAGTATTCGGAAAGTATAGGTTGAGGCACATGGATCAAGAGTGGGATTTGTCCATCCATATGACGGATAGATATACTCTGGGCCCTCTCGGTGGAATGTCATCCAATTAGCTTGCAAGCATGTGACTGGCTCACAAGGGATCACATATCACGGGAACGAGAAAAGAGTACTTATTGGTAACGAGGTTGAACTAGGTATGCAGAGATACCGACGATCAAAACCTCGGATAAGTAAACTATCGTGAGACAAAGGGAAATTGGTATCGTATGTAAGTGGTTCATTCGATCGCAAAGTAATCGTAGAAATATGTGGGAGCCATATGAATTTCCAGATTCCTCTATTGGTTATTGATCGGAGAAGTGTCTCGATCATGTCCGCATAATTCACGAACCGTTGGGAGACACACTTAAGGATTCAATGTTGTTGAGTAGTTATGGAATGATGAGTAAGAGACCAAATGTTGTTTGGAGTCTCGGATGGGATCCGGGATATCACGAGGAGATCCGGAATGGTCTGGAGAATAAGATTCATATAAGGAAAGTCCTGTTTCAGAGTTGGGGAATGATTCCGGTGTTTTCACCGGGAATGTTCTAGAAGGGTCCGGAAGGTCCGGCACTCCGGAGAGGAAGGGTACATGAATGTGTCATGAAAATATGGAATGATTGCGTCATGTAGTAGGTATCAAGGCTGGGCAAAATAAAGGAAGAACTCAAATCCTAGTTTGAAAGTCAAACGCCAATTTGAAAAGTCAAACGGCAAGTTTGCTTGGTGGAGGGAGAGTAGGAAACCTACTTAGGGAGGAAGTCCTACTCCCTCCACCCGCCGGCCAAGGAGGAGGAGTTGGAGGAGGACTCCCTCCTCCCAACCGCGCCTCCCTCCCACATATAAAAGAAGGGGCAGGGGTGCCCCCTCTTCCCTACACCTCTCTCCACCAAACCCTAGCCCCAAGCCGCCGGCCTCCTCCAAGTCACCGCTGCCTAGGGCCTCCTCTAGCTCGGCGAGTTAGGGTTTCCCAAAATCTAGCCGCCGACTAAGCCCTCCCCTTGGTGCCCTCTAAACCGTAGATCGCCAAGGCCTCTCTCATACTCCACCATACTCGCTCCAGAATAAGGCGAAGCCCTGCGAGATCTTCCCTCTACTTCCGGTACCACGTCGTCGTGCTACCGGAATCGCAAGGAGAGTGCTACAACCTCTGCTGCCTGCTGGAACAAGGGAGAGGAAGGTCTTCATCGAGTACCGAACGTGTGACCGACTGCGGAAGCGCTGCCGGAACGCAGCGCCGGAAGGATCGTCTACGCGATCTTGAGATCGGCAAGAGTACGACTATATCATCCACGAGAATCTGCTCTCGTTAACCGCTTTGGATCTTTGAGGGTTAGTATTCTATCGACTCGTTGCTACAATCTAGTAGATAGATCTTGGCTTGATCATAGATTAGATCTTGATTCTGTGTTCATGTGGTAGAAATTTTTTGTTTTTCATGCTATGAACCCCTACAGAAACAACAATTTCAACAATAATGCCTATTGGACTAATTTTGGTGGTAACAAAAATTATAGGCCTTATCTGTCACATCCCAAATTTTAGATTTGGTCTCGCATATCATTCATAGCATTGCATCATGCTTTTCCATGCAAAACCGTCGAGTGAAAAGGTTCGGCGAAACGCTATCTTCAAAACCCTATTTTATTTTGCTACGAGGTTCCTTCGGGAAGCTTTAGTAGGACTTGTGACATCCACCCCTGTAAGTTGGTGGTTTCGCTCAAACCTTGACGTTAGATTGTTCCCCTCGACCATACGAACCCGTAGGCGCAAGAATCGCTCGAATCAGAGCTCGTACGGAAAAGCTTCGGCCGTTTCAGTAAACCGCCGGAAAACGATCCGAAAATCTGGACCGATTTCCGAGTCCTAAACTAACTCCGGACCGAATCTGAGTAGGATTTCGCGCGAGAGGGCCACTTAAGGCGGACCCCAGCCTCGGGATCCGCACCCACCTGCGCCGACCCCGCCGCCTCTACTCCTCCTGCGCGTGCCTCCCGAGGTCGCCCGCCGCCGCCCTCCGCCCTGGCCGCCCCGCCGCCGTCGCGCCACATCCCCGCCGCCCGCAGGTCCGGCCGCCGCCGCCGCCGCCCCTCTCCCCTTCCTCTCCCTCTCGCGGCGCGCCGCCGCCAGCACCCCCGCATCGCCGCTGCCGCGCGCCAGCTCCGCCGCCGACGCCGCCCTCCACTCGCCCCTCGCCGCGCCTCGCCATCCCCGCCGCCATCGCCCGCGTCGCCGCCACCGAGCCGCCGCCGCCGCCTACGCTGCTGCCGCGCTGCCGCCGCCGCCTCGCTGTGCACGCCGCACGCGCCGCCGCTGCTGTGCGCTGCTGCTGCCGTGCGCATGCACTGCCGCGCGCGCATGCGCTGCTTAGTTGTCGCACTCACGCATGCACGCATACACGCATGTATGCGCGCCACGTTGATTTTTCTCGACCCGTTCGTTGATCGTATCCGTCCGTGCAGGAAAACCCCCGACGCCGGAACCGATCGCCACCGCCGTCCGGAACTCGCCGCACCTTCCGGAGTCCGTTTCGCCGCTTGTTTCCGGTAAGACAGCAGCCACCGTCAGATCTCAGATCAGCGGCTCAGATCGTTAGTTGACCGGTCAGACTCAGGCGTTGACTAGTCAGACGCCCAGTCAGCGCCCAGTCAGCAGACGCTTTGACCAGTCAACAGACACAATTGACTGGTCAATTTCGTTAATCCTTCTAGTTGACAGATTTCGGTAGAAACTTGTAAATTGCGTAGTAATTAAACCGCTTGGCCAAAAAATTGCAAATAAAATATGTGTAGATTCAGTGAGTCGTGGAGAATCTCTCTGTACCTTTGGTTCAGGCTTTTGCTGCAAGGTTTAGTACAGTTTAATCAAACCACTTAGTGGCCTTTTTGGAGTAATAAATTCGTAGAAAAAGATCCGTAGCTCCAAAAATCGCGTATGATATGTCCCTGGATTCAGTAGAACGAGGGAATCTCATCGTGAATTAAAAAGATAGGCTTACAGTAAAAACTTCTGCAGAAACTGTCTAGGGGCTTTCTGAAGTGTTTTAATTACTCGGGGAGTTTTATAATTCCTTTTTGAGTAATTCCAGTTGGTACTGTTTCTAATCAGCGATGCCTTTGCGGTAGAATTTTTCCAAGATTTTACAAACGGTATACTACCGGTAGTGAATTATTTAAGTTCTAGCTCTAGTTTGGAGCATTACCTTTGTCTAGTAGTTTTCCTTGCGCTAAAACTATTTTCCATACATGCAATCGGTAGTATTATGGTATAGGATGTTGTGGTGCAGCTGTAGCACCAATTCACTTGTCGTTCTTGCATTTCATGCATCATATTTGTTGCATATGTTGTGGATTGTTTGTTTATGAATGCAATTGTATCATGTAGATTGTGACGAGTGCAACGCTTGCTCGTGTGTGGATTGTTCTTCCGACCGCTACAACCAAGGCAAGTAGATGCTACTTTGTTCATGATATCGTCCTACTATTTTCAATGCATTGTCGTGTATTTTGTAGTTGCATGTGTAGGATGATACTATCGCTATGCTATGTCCTATTATGTGGTAGGGCCTTCCTTGTAGATGAAACACCGTTGGTAGATGTGCTTAGCCATGCTATGTTGAACGAGGGCTGGGTTACAACATTGAGACTTGTTTCTAAAAGTATTGGTTTGTGAAAACTAAAACAACCTAATCAATGAATCTCCTGGCTGTGATGGTATTGATAATTTTTGGTGGTTTCATTGCGGAAAGGCACCCAGGTATCGAGAGAAATTGATTGGCTTCTTTATTGTGTAGCTTACGTGTACAACCATGTGCCAATAATGAAATGGACGGTTGGTTGGACTTAGTAGGTTGTGGTAACTCGAACCCGCGTATCCAGAGATGTAGAATTTTGGTAGGTTGGACCGGTGCGCGTCGGGATTGGGGTGCTACTTCCCGAACAGTCTCTTCTTGGACTTCTCCCTATCATCACCCAAAATGAGAGTGATGGTACGAGCTGGGCTGGCCAAGTCACATGGGTAAAGTGTACTAACCTCTGCAGGGTGTATAATCTAATCGATTAGCCGTGTCCTCGGTTATGGACATCTGAGTTGCTTGATATTGATTCCATGACATGTTGCTCGCTCATTCTAATTTCATAATTGTTTTAATATTGTTGGGTTAACTTAATTGGGATCTTTTCAAAGAAAATCAAAACTGTTTATGAAAGTAGGACAAATGTATTTGCAAATGCAAGCCAGACACAGCTCCAATTGCCAAATATGCATGTAGAAGTTAGAACTATTGTCTCCATTACTAGCTCTACTTGCCATACATTCCATGTATTGACCCTTCGGGGCTGCTACGTTTCATGTTGCAGGTTATTCCGATTCTGATTGATCGTTATAGGCCACGGTACTCCACTCGGCACTTGTTCACTTGTGGGCAATTTGAAGAATGGAGGATTTACTTCATTTATGTTGTTACCTGAATAATTTGAGCTAGCTTTGTGCTAAGATTTTATTGTAATAATGGTACTCTGGATCTTCGTTATTCATGATACATGGATATTTTGCTATGTTATCTATCTTACTCTATTGTGGGCCAATGAACCGATCCAGGGATTGGCATGTCACATAGAGGCCACGGTCTTTTCAGAACCGGGGTGTTACAGGATGGTATCAGAGCCAGGTTGTCGGCTGTAGGATCGTGACCTAGGATTGGATTAGGAAGCCATAGATTTATTAAAGCCTATATTAACTCTATCTTTCATCTTATGCCTTTCACCCTCGTAAATTCTTACCATATGCTATTCTCACACTTTCCTCTTTTACTTGATAGATGGGAGAAGTCAGGACTGAGTATGCCACCCTGGAGTCACCAAGGCCCTTTGCAAGGCAGTTAGCTCAGCTCTCGCAGTCATTGGGATTGCCACTGCCCATGTTCAAGGGAAGAAGGCTGTACACCTATGGATATGGAGAGGATGCATGGGAGATCACTACCTTCATATTCAGGGATGCCGCCTTGCCAAACCCCGTGCACTTGGTCTACACCAAGACATACTGCAACTGGGGACTTGGAATCAACTTGGCCATACATGAAGCCCTGTCTCACTAGTGCCATAATGTCCGACACCTACTACCAGCAGATTCACCCTACCGTGACTATGGAAGGCGTGATGAAGATGGGAACATTGTGGTTACCCCGGGCGACAGGAACAACATGCCGCCCCGTCGGAGGCACATAGAGGACATGGAAAGGGAGAATGGAGCTCTAGCAGAGAAGGTGAGGATGATAAAGGAGATTGCAGATTTTACTAGCAATGGTATGGTGGTCCAAGGACAGGAGATTGACACCCTGCATGAAGCTGTGGGAGTTCTGGAGAATGCCCTGATAGCCAGAGATGCAACCATAGCTCATCTTCATGGAACTGTGCAGGAGAACACCCATAACATACAACAGTTGCAAGGGACCGTCCAGGAAAGGGACCAAACTATTGAAGCTATGACAGCCCAGATTGCCGCTCTCCAAGCACAGCTGAATCCACCCTCTAATGATGACAATGGAGATGAAGGCAACAATGGGGATGATGATGACAGTGGAGATGATGATGATGAGGACGAGGATGATGATGATGGAGACGATGATGGTGGAGGAGATGAAGCTGTTGCAGTTGCAGCTAAGAGTGAAGAAGAAGAGGAGGATCCAGAAGAGGTGGAGTTTGAGATCTCAAGTGATGATTCAGGAGAGGTGTACACTCCGCTGCCATGGTTGTACCGCGAGCCGAAGCGGCAACGCATGACAGCAAGGACCTACTGCAACCTCTTCAAGAAATAGATAGAAGTCCACCAATTAGTCCACGTTAGGCGAATTCGTTAGGATTAGTCTCGATCGATGTGAAACTTAGTTCGTGTTAGTTTAAGAGTGTTTAGTTGCTTATTTGTGTACTCCAATATCCCGGGAATTATTTGTGCGAATTTTAATGAAAGAGTTATGGCAATTTGGTTACTATCTGTGTTATTTTCGCTGCAGTTTTTCTTCTAATACAGCAGTACTGCGCGATTTTTCATATTTTTCTGGTAACTCGGAAAACTCTGAAAAAAATTGGGCTGATGTGAAACTCTCTGTGCTATATGAAAAAAAATCAGCTAAATTTTCTGACGAGTTTAAGTCAGGCGGAAAAATTTGCGAACGCTGCTGGACTGTTCTGGCAGATTGCTGTTTTGGTTGTTCAGTTGATCTATTGTTTAGTTAACCATTGCCAACTCTTGTAAAACTATTTCAGTAGGTATATACTGCTAGGATAACCCCTGGGATGTTGCTGGACCGCTTGTTTGTTGATGTGTTGCTTGCTTGTGATTGTCTGCTATTGTTTGTTGTTGTTTGATCATATGCATGGGTAGAACCCTATTACCGTAGTTGACTCTTTCTAAACTTACCTGTGCTGAACCGCAGATGCCTCCCCGCCGTCACCCCACTGAGGTGGAGCAGCTCATGGCAGCTCAGGCACAGCTAACCCAAGTGATGACCCAGTTCATGGCGAATCAGAACAACAACAATGGAAACAATCAGCCTCAGGGAGATGCTCTCACCAGATTTCTGAGGCTAAGGCCAGCTAAGTTCTCTACTGCAACGGAACCAATGGTTGCTCTCGACTGGTTGTGTTCCGTCAACAAGGATCTAGTAACTGTTGGATGCACTGATGCTGAGAAGGTGAGGTTTGCCTCTCACCTACTGGAGGGACCAGCCGCTTCTTGGCGGGACACATTTCAGATCACCCACCCGCTGGATACCTTGACTTGGGCAATGTTTGAGGAAGGTTTCAGGACCAACCACATGTCTTCAGGAGTTCTGAGCCTGAAAAGGAAGGAGTTCCGCAACTTGCGCCAAACCAATCGCACCGTGGCCGAGTACATTGAGGAGTTCAACAACCTGTCCCGTTATGCACCTGAGGATGTTGACACTGATGCAAAAAGGAGGGAGAGATTCCTGGATGGCCTCAGTGATGAGCTTTCAGTATAGCTACTGGTGGTTTATTGCCCCACTTTCCAGGAGCTTATGGACAAGGTCAGGATCTTGGAAGGGAAGCATAAGCAGGTGGAGAACCGCAAGAGAAAGAGCAATACTCACCACTCTGGTTCACACCACAAGTCTCGCACTTCATATGATGGATACTCCAAGCATGGAGGGAGTGACCATGGGAGCCATGACCGCCACCACCATGGAGGCGATGGACATCGTCATGACAACCATAGGAGCAGTCACCACAGCCACAAGGGAGGACACTCTCACCATTCTGGGGGACACGGTGGACATGACCGCAACCGTGATCGCAGCTTCGTGAAGAAGGATCTGAGTGAGGTGACGTGCTTCAAGTGTAAGCAGAAGGGGCACTATGCTGACAACTATCCGGAGAGGAAAGGACTGAAGCCAACCAACAATGAGAAGGCCACAGTGAACCACATGAATGTGGAGGAGATTCCAGATGAGCCTGACCTTGTGATTGGTAAGTTCCCAATCAACACTTACCCTGCACTTATACTTTTCGATACTGGTGCATCGCATTCATTCATATCAAGGGCATTTGTGGATAAGTATAAGTTACCTACTGAGTCTATGAAGAGGTCTTTTAGAGTGAGTTCACCTGGAGGAGATATGATAGCTAGTGCGGGATGCCGCGATTTAACTATGAGGATTGGAACACACAACTTCATTGCACATTTGGTAGTGTTGGATTCACAGGGATTAGACGTTATTCTGGGTATGGATTGGATGTCTGTGCATGGGGGACACATAGATTGTGCACAGCGAGCTGTTTCACTCAAAACCCCGGATGGTAAGAGGATTAGATTCAAGTTAGCTGTACGACCAGGAAGGTGTAAGTTGAATTCTCTTAAGGGGGTTAGCATAGATACTGTGCCAGTGATTAGGGATTACCCTGACATGTTTCCGGAAGAGCTGCCAGGAATGCCACCTGACAGGGAAGTAGAGTTTCTTATCGACCTGATGCCGGGAACAGGACCAATAGCAAAGAAACCATATAAGATGGATGTGGATGAGCTGAAGGAATTGAAGAAGCAATTGAAAGAGCAGCTGGAAAAGGGATTCATTCAGCCTAGTGCGTCGTCATGGGGAGCACCTGTTCTGTTTGTGGAAAAGAAAGACAGCACCAAGATATTAGTGGTGGACTATCGTTCGCAGAATGAAGTAACCATCAAGAACAAGTACCCTCTTCCGAACATAAATGATTTGTTTGATCAACTGGAAGGAGCAAAGGTGTTCAACAAGATTGATCTGCGATCTGGCTACTTTCAATTGAAGATCCGGAAGGGGGATGTACCAAAGACCGCCTTCACCACTAGGTATGGTTTATATGAGTATACGGTTATGTCTTTTGGACTAACGAATGCCCCGGCATACTTCATGACCATGATGAACAAGGTATTTATGGAGTATTTGGACAAGTTCGTGGTGGTGTTTATTGATGACATACTGATATATTCCAAGGATGATGCTGAGCATGAGAAACATCTGCGACTGATTATGGAGAAGCTGAGGGAACACAAGCTATATGCTAAATTCAGAAAGTGTGAATTCTGGCTTAACACCGTTGGGTTTCTTGGACACGTAGTGTCAGGAGAAGGAGTCGCTGTTGATCCAAGCAAAGTGACTGCAGTAACTGATTGGGAGGCACCCAAGAATGCGGGAGAGATTCGAAGCTTTTTGGGACTTGCTGGATATTACAGGAGGTTCATTGAAAACTTTTCCAAGATTGCTAAGCCAATGACTGAACTTCTGAAGAAGGAGAGGAAGTTTGAATGGTCAGACGTATGTGAAGCCAGCTTTCAGGAACTGAAGCGTCGACTAGTGACCGTGCCTGTTCTGTGTTTACCAGATCTTCAGAAGGATTTCCAAGTGTACTGTGACGCTTCACGACAGGGACTTGGGAGTGTGCTGATGCAAGATGGGAGAGTAGTGTCATATGCCTCGCGACAACTCAAGCACCATGAGCGGAATTACCCCACACACGACTTGGAGTTAGCGTCAGTGGTTCATGCGCTCAAGGTATGGAGGCATTACTTAATGGGAAAACACTGTGATGTGTACACCGACCACAAGAGCCTGAAGTACATATTTACACAGAAGGAATTGAACATGAGACAAAGGAGATGGTTGGAGCTTATCAAGGATTATGATATGAATCTACAATACCACCCAGGAAAGGCCAATGTAGTAGCAGATGCTCTGAGCCGGAAGGTTTATGCCAATGGATTGACAATTGGTGAATTGCCTGAGGACTTGTGCAAGCAATTCAAGGTCCTTAGACTGGAGGTAGTATCTGAAGGATACTTGGCAACAATGGAAGTCCAACCGACGCTACAGGACAGGATCATAAAGGCTCAGATAGGAGACAAAGAGATAGATGAAGTTAAGGAAAAGATGAAGGAAGGTCGAGCAAGGGAATTCCGCGAGGATGAGCAAGGAGCCCTGTGGTACGGAGATCGTTTGTGCGTTCCCAACGATCCCGAGATAAGGAAGTTTATTTTGCAGGAAGCTCATGACTCGCCATATTCCATACATCCGGGCAATACGAAGATGTATATGGACCTAAAGGACAGATTCTGGTGGAACAACATGAAGGGAGACATCGCGGAGCATATTACCCTATGTGATGTATGTAGCCGAGTAAAGGCAGAACACCAGAAGCCAGCAGGACTGCTACAGCCGTTGCCCGTGCCGGAATGGAAGTGGGATAGAGTGGGGATGGATTTTATCACAAGATTGCCCAGGACCAGGTCAGGGTATGACTCCATTTGGGTAGTGGTCGACCATTTGACCAAGGTAGCCCACTTCATACCGGTAAAGACGACCTATACGAGTGCAAAGTTGGCCAAGATTTACATGGACAGGATTGTGTGCCTACATGGAGTCCCCAAGAGTATCGTATCTGATAGAGGCACCCAATTTACCTCACACTTCTGGCGCCAGCTGCACGAGTCACTTGGTACTAGGTTGGAGTTTAGCACAGCGTTTCACCCACAGACTGATGGATAGACCGAGAGGGTGAATCAGATTTTGGAGGACATGCTGAGAGCTTGCGCTTTGGCTCATGGTTCTAGTTGGGATGAGAATTTGCCTTATGCTAAGTTTCCTACAACAACAGCTATCAAACCAGCATCAAGACATCACCGTTTGACGTACTATATGGGAAACGGTGCCGGACACCATTGCTATGGGATGGAGTAGGAGAACGTCAGTTGTTTGGGCCTGATTTGATCAAGGACGCAGAGGAGAAGGTCGCCTTGATTAGGGACAGGCTGAAGGTAGCACAATCAAGGCAGAAGAGCTACGTTGATGCCAAGCGCAAGGAAGTGGTGTGTGAGATAGGTGATAGAGCATACCTCAGAGTATCGCCACTTCGTGGAATCAAGAGGTTTGGAATTAAGGGTAAGCTGGCACCTCGATTTATTGGACCATACAGGGTCTTAGCACGCAAAGGAGAAGTTGCTTATCAGTTGGAGTTGCCGGAGGCTCTGTCTGCTGTTCACAACGTGTTCCACGTATCCCAGCTGAAGAAGTGCCATCCGGAGATGGTGGATACACCATTGAGAGACATTGTACCGCTAGAGGAGGTTCAGCTGGAAAATGATTTGACCTATGAGGAGAAACCGGTCAAGATTCTGGAGACAGCAGAGAGGACTACCCGTACCAAGACGATCAGGTTTTGCAAGGTGCAGTGGAGCCACCACACGGAAGAGGAAGCCACTTGGGAGCGTGAAGATGACATCCGAGAGGACTACCCACACCTATTTGCTAGCCGCGCCGAATCTCGAGGACGAGATTCATCTTAAGGGGGTTAGTCTTGTCACATCCCAAATTTTAGATTTGGTCTCGCATATCATTCATAGCATTGCATCATGCTTTTCCATGCAAAACCGTCGAGTGAAAAGGTTCGGCGAAACGCTATCTTCAAAACCCTATTTTATTTTGCTACGAGGTTCCTGCGGGAAGATTTAGTAGGACTTGCGACAGCCACCCCTGTAAGTTGGTGGTTTCGCTCAAACCTTGACGTTAGATTGTTCCCCTCAACCATACGAACCCGTAGGCGCAAGAATCGCTCGAATCGGAGCTCGTACGGAAAAGCTTAGGCTGTTTTAGTAAACCGCCGGAAAACGGTCCGAAAATCTGGACCGATTTCCAAGTCCTAAACTAACTCCGGACCGAATCTGAGTAGGATTTCGCGCGAGAGGGCCACTTAAGGTGGACCCCAGCCTCGGGATCCGCACCCACCTACGCCGACCCCGCCGCCTCTACTCCTCCTGCGC
Organism: Avena sativa; assembly: GCA_916181665.1. Classification (NCBI taxonomy): domain Eukaryota; kingdom Viridiplantae; phylum Streptophyta; class Magnoliopsida; order Poales; family Poaceae; genus Avena; species Avena sativa. The sequence continues at coordinate 18,426,905 of OV702296.1, forward strand.
GCGCGCGCCTCCCGAGGTCGCCCGCCGCCGCCGCCCTCCGCCCTGGCCGCCCCGCCGCCGTCGCGCCACATCCCCGCCGCCCGCAGGTCCGGCCGCCGCCGCCCCTCTCCCCTTCCTCTCCCTCTCGCTGCGCGCCGCCGCCAGCACCCCTGCATCGCCGCCGCCGCCGCCTCCCGCGCGAGCCGCCGCCGCCCTCCACTCGCCCCTCACCGCGCCTCGCCATCCCCGCCGCCATCGCCCGCGTCGCCGCCACCGAGCCGCCGCCGCCTGCGCTGCTGCCGCGCTGCCGCCGCCGCCTCGCTGTGCGCGCCGCACGCGCCGCCGCTGCTGTGCGCTCCTGCTGCCGCGCGCATGCACTGCCGCGCGCGCATGCGCTGCTGCGCGCTAGTTGTCGCACTCACGCATGCACGCATACACGCATGTATGCGCGCCGCGTTGATTTTTCTCGACCCGTTCGTTGACCGTATCCGTCCGTGCAGGAAAACGCCCGACGCCGGAACCGATCGCCACCGCCGTCCGGAACTCACCGCACCTTCCGGAGTCCGTTTCGCCGCTTATTTCCGGTAAGACAGCAGCCACCGTCACATCTCAGATCAACGGCTCAGATCGTTAGTTGACCGGTCAGACTCAGACGTTGACTAGTCAGACGCCCAGTCAGCGCCCAGTCAGCAGACGCTTTGACCAGTCAACAGACACAATTGACTGGTCAATTTCGTTAATCCTTCTAGTTGACAGATTTCGGTAGAAACTTGTAAATTGCGTAGTAATTAAACCGTTTGGCCAAAAATTGCGAATAAAATATGTGTAGATTCAGTGAGTCGTGGAGAATCTCTCTGCACCTTTGGTTCAGGCTTTTGCTGCAAGGTTTAGTACAGTTTAATCAAACCAGTTAGTGGCCTTTTTGGAGTAATAAATTCGTAGAAAAAGATCCGTAGCTCCAAAAATCGCGTATGATATGTCCCTGGATTCAGTAGAACGAGGGGAATCTCATCGTGAATTAAAAAGATAGGCTTACAGTAAAAACTTCTGCAGAAACTGTCTAGGGGCTTTCTGCAGTGTTTTAATTACTCGGGGAGTTTTATAATTCCTTTTTGAGTAATTCCAGTTGGGACTGTTTCTAATCAGCGATGCCTTTGCGGTAGAATTTTTCCAAGATTTTACAAATAGTATACTACCGGTAGTGAATTATTTAAGTTCTAGCTCTAGTTTGGAGCATTACCTTTGTCTAGTAGTTTTCCTTGCGCTAAAACTATTTTCCATACATGCAATCGGTAGTATTATGGTATAGGATGTTGTGGTGCAGCTGTAGCACCAATTCACTTGTCGTTCTTGCATTTCATGCATCATATTTGTTGCATATGTTGTGGATTGTTTGTTTATGAATGCAATTGTATCATGTAGATTGTGACGAGTGCAACGCTTGCTCGTGTGTGGATTGTTCTTCCGACCGCTACAACCAAGGCAAGTAGATGCTACTTTGTTCATGATATCGTCCTACTATTTTCAATGCATTGTCGTGTATTTTGTAGTTGCATGTGTAGGATGATACTATCGCTATGCTATGTCCTATTATGTGGTAGGGCCTTCCTTGTAGATGAAACACCGTTCGTAGATGTGCTTAGCCATGTTATGTTGAAAGAGGGTTGGGTTACATCATTGAGGCTTGTTTCTAAAAGTATTGGTTTGTGAAAACTAAAACAACCTAATCAATGAATCTCCTGGGTGTGATGGTATTGATAATTTTTGGTGGTTTCATTGCGGAAAGGCACCCAGGTATCGAGAGAAATTGATTGGCTTCTTTATTGTGTAGCTTACGTGTACAACCATGTTCCAATAATGAAATGGGCGGTTGGTTGGACTTAGTAGGTTGTGGTAACTCGAACCCGCGTATCCAGAGATGTAGAATTTTGGTAGGTTGGACCGGTGCGCGTCGGGATTGGGGTGCTACTTCCCGAACAGTCTCTTCTTGGACTTCTCCCTATCATCACCCAAAATGAGAGTGATGGTACGAGCTGGGCTGGACAAGTCACATGGGTAAAGTGTACTAACCTCTGCAGGGTGTATAATCTAATCGATTAGCCGTGTCCCCGGTTATGGACATCTGAGTTTCTTGATATTGATTCCATGACATGTTTCTCGCTCATTCTAATTTCATAATTGTTTTAATATTGTTGGGTTAACTTATTTGGGATCTTTTCAAAGAAAATCAAAACTGTTTATGAAAGTAGGACAAATGTATTTGCAAATGCAAGCCAGACACAGCTCCAATTGCCAAATATGCATGTAGAAGTTAGAACTATTGTCTCCATTACTAGCTCTACTTGCCATACATTCCATGTATTGACCCTTCGGGGCTGCTACGTTTCATGTTGCAGGTTATTCCGATTCTGATTGATCGTTATAGGCCACGGTACTCCACTCGGCACTTGTTCACTTGTGGGCAATTTGAAGAATGGAGGATTTACTTCATTTATGTTGTTACCTGAATAATTTGAGCTAGCTTTGTGCTAAGCTTTTATTGTAATAATGGTACTCTGGATCTTCGTTATTCATGATACACGGATATTTTGCTATGTTATCTATCTTACTCTATTGTGGGCCAATGAACCGATCCAGGGATTGGCATGTCACATAGAGGCCACGGTCTTTTCAGAACCGGGGTGTTACATTATCCTCCTAATAATGGCAATTCCTATGGAAGATCTTACAATAATGCTAGAAGTGCCCCCTCTGAACTTGAAGTCATTCTCAAGGACTTTATTAGTAAACAAACCACTTTTAACAAAACTATAGAGGACAAGCTTTTAACTGCTGAGAAAAATATATCATATTTGTCTGAAGCTCAGTCTTCTTCGATTAATAAAATGCCTGCTAAACCTGAAACTATGGAAAAATACCTTTGCTACTGCTCATGCCATACAAGTTACTATTGATGAAAATGTTAAGCTGTTAGCTCAACTCCATGCTAGGTGGGAAAGGGAAGCTGAAATTGATTGAAACAATAGTGTGTGCACTATCACCACTAAACCACAAGTAGTCCCTATTCCTCCTCCTACTATGCCTAAGCCTATTGAGCCTACTACTATTGATGCTAAGTTTGACTTTGATATTGATGGTTGCAATATTTCTGAAGTGATTATGTTCTTGCAAAAGCTTGCTAGAAGTCCTGATGCTAGTGATATGCATGTTGCCTTTACCAAACACATAACATATGATCTTGTTAAGATTAAGGAAGAGAAGCTAAAACACAAAGCTTCTATTCCTAGGAAAGTATACGATAGTTGGGAACACATTATTAATATGCAAGTGAATGACTTTGATCTCAAAGCTTCATGTGATCTTGGTTCTAGTATCTCTATTATGCCTAGGAAGATTTATGAAATGCTTTATTTTCCACCACAGGAAGATTGTTATTTAGATGTCCCACTCAATGATAATGCTAAGAAGAAACTCATGGGGAGTATTAATGATGTTATCATTATGGTTAACAATGCTTATGTCCCGGTTGATTTCTATGTTTTGGATGTTGAATGCAATGCTTCTTGTCCTATTACTTTGGGAAGACCTTTTCTTAGAACAGTAGGTGCCATCATTGATATGAAAGAAGGCACCATTAAATATCATTTTCCATTCAAGAAAGGTATTGAACACTTCCCTACAAGGAGAGAGAAGTTGCTTTTTGCTCCTCATTTGAAAGCAAGGTTTGATGTTAATGCTTCTTCATTTGAAAACACTTGATTCTTCTTGCTTCCTCTGCCTAACTTAAAGGCGTTAGAGAAAAGTACTTTTTGGGAGATAACTGTCACATCCCAAGATTTTCCAAATCTTGTAATGTGAAAAATAAAATAAACAAAATAAATTTCTGTTGAAAATCAGGGAGAAAAGAAACTTTTGTTTCTAAATGGAAACTTAAAATCCCATCTTGAACAAACTTTGGTAAAATTGGAATCTAACTAAATTCAAATCTAGAGAAATGCATTCCTCAATGAATGTATCTGGAAATTTAAACACTTGGAAAATAAATCCAAACCCTAAACCCTAATGGAATAAAATCATTTCCAAGTTATCTCCAAACCTATGGATTTGATCCATATAAAATCTTGTCAACAAACATTTACAAATGATCAATAAAGACAAATAGAAATATTATAAAGCCATATAAATTGGTTTCACCTAATTTGGAGCCATAGATAAAATATTATGAATTTAATAAGATAAGGAAAAATAATTCCCAAAGCTAATAAAGCCTTATCTAAAATCCATACTAAATGGTGAGAAAATAATCCTAAAGATATTTAAAAAGATAAATAAATATCAGTTAAGATTTTACAAATTGAAATCACCAAGTTTGGATCTCTAAATAAAAAGATATGGATTTTATAAGATGAAGAAGGAATTATTAATTAAAGAATATTTAAAGACCAAATCAAATCTTGGCCTAATCCATTAAGCAAATGGAATGAATTGTAATCCCAATCCAAATAAAATAAAATGATAAAGAATTTCCAAAAATAAAATAAAATGACTTAGACCAAATCCTATTGGAATAAGACAAACCCAAATTTTAAATGATTAATAAATCTTATTAAATATCCTCCAAATAATTCAAGATGAATTATTTTGACACCCAAACAATCAAACAAAAACCTACTGAAAGGATTTGGAAAGTTTTAAGAATTTAAATGGAGATTTAAAAATATGAATAAATCTTATCTAATTAAAACTAAAGCCTTTTTTTTGAATAAATAAAAGACCCCAAAATGAATAAGGTTTTATTCAAAAATTGACACCAGATTACAATACTAATCAGTATTTAAACCTACACAAAATCTGGCAAAGTTTTGAAATTAAATGAATGTTTGAATTGGCCAAACAAAATCAAATCAGAATAAAAGAACAGGAAAAAGAAAAACAGAAACAGAACAAAAAAAAGGGAGTCAAGCCGACCCAGCCCAGCTAAGCCCACCTGGCCCAGTCTAGCCCAGTCCCTCTCTCCCCGCGAGAAAAAGATTCGCACCCATTTATAAGCCCGCAAAGACGCTGACTGGTGGACCCTATTCCCTCTCTCTCTCTCACGCTGCCAAGCGGACCCCACCGCCAGCTCACCTCGTCGTCAACCCGCGAACAGTTCTTCCCCGTTCATGCCGTTGATTCCTCCGATTAAATTCGCCGTAACGCTGCGTTTATTCCTCGCCGTGACCACGCGGTATTAATCGCCTCCCTCTTCTCTCTCTTTCCCCCCAGACGCCACCCCACCGGAGCCACGAGGCTACGACAATTCCGCCTCGCATTGCCACTGTCTCATGGCGAGTTCCGCAAACGATTCCGGCCAGTAGACACCGCCCCTCGCCTACTCGACCACACTCACATACTTCCCAAGCCCTGGCGTATCTCTCTGCATCCCCAGCTCGCTCGAGCGTGCCTCACAGCGCCGGCAACGACGTCAACTGACAGCACCGCCGTCTGCAAGCAACTCCGGTGAGCCTCATCGCTTGAACCCGTGTGCGCCTCGACCAGAGCCTCATGCCATTTTGTTCGCCTGTTCCTTCTGAACATCCCGGTGCTCACCATCCACTCGCGTAGGACCCGTAGGCTCGCCTTCGACGACGACAGCAAGCATCGGACGCCAACGACCACTACGGCGAGGAATTCCGGTTGATCTCGAGCGCCCCTTCACCAGACAAGAACACGTTGAGCATCGGCAAAGAGCAGCGAATCTGGTGAGCTACCCCTCTCTCCCTCTAGCCCCCTGTGTCGCCAGCAACCTCGCCGCCAGAACCAGCACCGCCACCTGCCGCCGCCACTAGTTGGCAAGCGTGCTGCGCACCGTTGGATTTTGATCCAAAGGACGCGATAGAATCTTAGCCAAAAGGGTATTGATCGATCTGCGCCATGCGATGTTAGTTAAATCCTATGGTCTGAATTGCTGATCCAACCGAATCGGTACCGGCGAATTAAAACACGCCACGTGTCTCTGTTGTTTTGTTTAAAACAGATTTGATCTATTAGATATGTGATTTTGTAAATTCTATAACTTTTAATCTACACGTCCAATTTTTGCAAACTTTATATCAATGGATTCAGAAAAACAAGCCCTAGCCAACCATGCACTTTGTTTAGTAAAAATCTTCTGGTAAAATGTTTGTTTTTGCAGAAACTTATGTATGCTTGTTTAGGTTATAAAAATTATTCTAAAATGATTTTGGGGATAAAATCTTTGGCAAATGGCTTGTTTTGAACCTACTGACCCTAGGAAACAAATTGTGGTTTCAAAAATGTATTTGGTGAATCAAAAGAATAAACTTTGGATTTAAACCATTTTTAGTCAAATAAAAATATGTTTTGATTATTAAAAATAGTTTTGGAAGAAAACCTTTGAGAAATGTTTTGTAATAAACTCTCTGACCCCAAACACCAAGTTTTATGACTTGAAAATGTATTTGGTAAACTCTATAAAAATTATTACTTTGCTAAAGGCAAATTTCAATCACATGAAATAATGATTTGGTTTAAAAATGGTTTAGAGGTAGAATCTTTTGCAAATGGTTTTGCCCCTTTACAAAATGACCAAATGGTGTTACCAAATGTTCATAACTTATTAGAAACCACTTTTACAGATAAAACAATCCTTAGCATGCTTGCATGCATTGTTTTGATACTATGATTTTATGAGTTGAATTGCTTGAATGGTAGATTGAATATTATTTGCTTGATTGAATTGTAGTGACTTGAAGTGTGTGAGCATTGCAAAGATCAAGAAGTGAACTTATACTCTCTACCAAAAAGGCAAGTGATGCTTCATACTTTTGTCCCATTATTTTCACTATGCATTAGTGATATTTCTAAGTAGGACTTGCATGGAATTTTTGCTAAGTATAAACTATGCTATGGGAAATCCTAGTAGATGAAACCTTAGTAGAATTTCCTAAGTTAAGATTCCTACTACTACAATGCTTAGATTAGCTAGTAGAAAACAAGGGTGGAATATATATTCATACTATGGAAATATTTCTAAGTCTAAGGACTTGTGTTTTGATTAATAAAACAACTAAGTGAATGAACCACCTGGGTGGAATGGAAGGAATGGTTTGTGTTGAGTGGTTATGCAAGTCAAGTATGCTGGGGAAAACTTGGGCATCACCAAGTCCAGTATACTGGGGAAAACTTGGTATCTCACTTGTGGATGGCCACCCAGGAACAAAGAGATTTGAGATGTCAAATGTTGAGAAGCTTCAAGTGCAGCCAATTGGCATGATGGCTCTGCCTGGATCATATAGGTTGCAAGAACTTAGCCAAATGGACAGTTGGTGGTAGGGGATGATAGGTTGGAACGCGTCCATTCTGGTCTAAGGGAAGGCTTCTGAAAGATCTTGTCTTGGTGAAACCAAGTCTTGTGGGGAAAGTGCACCACCTCTGCAGAGTGTAAAATATAAGTACTTAGCCATGTCCCTGGCAAAGGACAATTTGAGCATCAAGACATGGAAGCTATCAAGAATCTCATCATCCAAATTTCTAAGTTAAAAACTTGTGGGTGAACAAGGGATTGAAAGGATCACCAATTTCTATGGGGAGATGCCTTGGGAAAGATTTTGTCAAGCAAAAGCTTAGTGTTTTCAAATGATAAGGAAAAACTATTTTGAGCAAAGCAAGCCTAATCTCCACTTAGCCAAATGCATATAGATGATAGACTCCACTATACTACCATAGTATCACTTGCCAATACAATTCAAATGTATTGACCCTTGTGGCTGTAACTTGTTATGTTGCAGGTTTGTTTGATATTAGTGAAGTTTAATGAATAGGATTACAAGTCAACAACCAACATGTCTGCCTGTGGCACTTTGAAGATGAAGGACCCCATGCTTATAGATATTCTGCTGCAATGTAATATAATAGCCAAATGAGCTATGTAAGATGTAATAAATTATGTTATTACTGGTTATAAAGTTGTATTATGACCTTTGTTTCTTGATATTACATCTTAACTATGGATGCTAGCTATTGATCCAGGGACTAGCATTGTAAACACAGGGATCTCTACCTTATTAAAGGTTGGGAACCTTACAGATGGTATCAGAGCATTGTGTTGCCTGTAGGATTGTAACCCTAGGATTGGACAAAACCCCTTAGAAAAATAGGAGTTGTGTTTGTTCCAAAAACTTATTTACAAACAATCTTGTAAACTCTTTCCTCAACCTTTTGGTTTTGATTCTACATCTCTTCTATTTCAAACTTGATGGACAAAGCCTACCCCCATGGCCAAAGAGTTCACCATGTGCAAAGGACTTCATCAACTCTAATGACTTCAACATCTTCAAGTGATTTCAACCTTATTCTCAACAAGGACTTCAACATTGGATATCACTAAGGACTACAAGTGAGACAAGAAATGTTGCTCAAGACTTGAAGACTAAGGGAATACAACTTAGAAGGAACCAGCATCACTTTGAAGTTTTGTAACCAAGATTCAAGAAATTCTCCAAGGATACAAAGATCTTGTTCATGAGGAATCAACTAAGAAGGATGGAAAAATCTCAAATGAACCATATAGATGGACCACCATATTTAGTTTAAGTCAAACCCACCAACTTATGTGGTGTAACAAAAATATTTTTGGTTGCCTAAAAATATGCTTGAAACTTGTTGTTTGAGTGGAATGCTTGTTTGTGATTGCTTGCACTTTGCTTGTGTGAATTGTGATGTGTGTGATTAGAATTATTCCCTTAGAAATATTTTGCCTATCCTAATCTCAATCCAACCCAAAACAGATGACTTCTCCAAGAGACTCCAACATCAAGGATGGTGACAACAACAACAACCAAGAGACCAACAAGAGAGAACAACTACTAGCAAACCAAACCCAGTTGAACCAAGTGACAACTCAGTTTTTAGCCAACAACAATGGATTAGACCCAACCAAACAAAAGTTTTTGGAAATTCAATCCCAATTGTTGCAAGGGATGACCACTCAAATGATCAACATGAAAGACAGCCTTTCCCAAGGAGATGGTGACAACAATGATGTCCAGAATGATATTATAGAAGGAACTCAAGCTTGCAATATTTGTGGAGACATGGATCACACTTCCAAAGAGCATGAAGGTCAATGCCCTAATTGTGACGAGAAACATCTAACTAATCAATGCCCCACATCTCAAGCTACTTGTTTTCTATGTGAAGGAAATAATCATGTCCCTATCCAATGCCTCATCTATTCCATAGTTCAACAAAGGAAACAAGGTGGAGTGCATCAACAGTTAGTAAACCCCCAGGAGGGAACAACTTCTACCAAGAAGGATGAAGACAAAGGAAAATCCCAGCTTGCACCTCCATGCAATATGACTCAACTTGATGGACAAAAGAGGAAACATATGTATTATCCAAGGAAACGATTAAGGAGGCCAGGAGACTTTCCCACCTTTGAGGTGAGATATGAAGAGCATGAACTAGAAGAACTCCTAGCTTTGGAGAAACCCAAGAAGAAGAAGGACAAAAGCCAAGTGCAATGTTGCCATTGCAAAGAGATGGGACACTATGCCAATGAATGTCCAGAGAAGAAGAAGAAGTATAAGGAAATTAGCCAAGTGTGGTGCAACAACTGCAAAGAGCTAGGCCATTATGTATCAACTTGTCCACAGAAGATACGTGAAGAACTCAACCTTGTCACATGTTACAATTGTGGTGACCAAGGACATTATGCAAGAAATTGTCCAGAAAAGATGAAGTACAAGACAAACAAGCCTATGAAGGATCTTAGCCTTGTCACATGTTTCAAGTGTGGAAACAAAGGACACTATGCAGATGTCTGCCCAGAGAAGCTTCATCAAGATCCCAAGCAAGCCAAGATGTAATCTCATTGGAAATCTATTAAGGATGGTAGTACCGTAGTTGTCTTGAAGCCAATTTATAACCTCTAGCCTTTCCAAATCTCAGGATGAGAATTATTTTAAGGGTGGTAGCCTGTCACATCCTAAGATTTTCCAAATCTTGTAATGTGAAAAATAAAATAAACAAAATAAATTTCTGTTGAAAATCAGGGAGAAAAGAAACTTTTGTTTCTAAATGGAAACTTGAAATCCCATCTTGAACAAACTTTGGTAAAATTTGAATCTAACTAAATTCAAATCTAGAGAAATGCATTCCTCAATGAATGTATCTGGAAATTTAAACACTTGGAAAATAAATCCAAACCCTAAACCCTAATGGAATAAAATCATTTCCAAGTTATCTCCAAACCTATGGATTTGATCCATATAAAATCTTGTCAACAAACATTTAAAAATGATCAATAAAGACAAATAGAAATATTATAAAGCCATATAAATTGGTTTCACCTAATTTGGAGCCATAGATAAAATCTTATGAATTTAATAAGATAAGGAAAAATAATTCCCAAAGCTAATAAAGCCTTATCTAAAATCCATACTAAATGGTGAGAAAATAATCCTAAAGATATTTAAAAAGATAAATAAATATCAATTAAGATTTTATAAATTGAAATCACCAAGTTTGGATCTCTAAATAAAAAGATATGGATTTTATAAGATGAAGAAGGAATTATTAATTAAAGAATATTTAAAGACCAAATCAAATCTTGGCCTAATCCATTAAGCAAATGGAATGAATTGTAATCCCAATCCAAATAAAATAAAATGATAAATAATTTCCAAAAATAAAATAAAATGACTTAGACCAAATCCTATTGGAATAAGACAAACCCAAATTTTAAATGATTAATAAATATTATTAAATATCCTCCAAATAATTCAAGATGAATTATTTTGACACCCAAACAATCAAATAAAAACCTACTGAAAGGATTTGGAAAGTTTTAAGAATTTAAATGGATATTTAAAAATATTAATAAATCTTATCTAATTAAAACTAGAGCCTTTTTTTGAATAAATAAAAAACCCCAAAAATGAATAAGGTTTTATTCAAAAATTGACACCAGATTACAATACTAATCAGTATTTAAACCTACACAAAATCTGGCAAAGTTTTGAAATTAAATGAATGTTTGAATTGTCCAAACAAAATCAAATCAGAATAAAAGAAAAGGAAAAAAGAAAAACAGAAACAGAACAAAAAAAAGGGAATCAAGCCGACCCAGCCCAGCTAAGCCCACCTGGCCCAGTCCAGCCCAGTCCCTCTCTCCCTGCGAGAAAACGATTCGCACCCATTTATAAGCCCGCAAAGACGCTGACTGGTGGACCCTATTCCCTCTCTCTCTCTCACGCTGCCAAGCGGACCCCACCGCCAGCTCACCTCGTCGCCAACCCGCGACCAGTTCTTCCCCCGTTCCTGCCGTTGATTCCTCCGATTAAATTCTCCGTAACGCTGCGTTTATTCCTCGCCGTGACCATGCGGTATTAATCGCCTCCCTCTTCTCTCTCTTTCCCCCCAAACGCCACCCCACCGGAGCCACCAGGCTGCGACAATTCCGCCTCGCATTACCACTGTCTCCGGCGAGTTCCGCAAACGATTCCGGCCAGTAGACACCGCCCCTCGCCTCCTCGACCACACTCACATACTTCCCAAGCCCTGGCGCATCTCTCTACATCCCCAGCTCGCTCGCGCGTGCCTCACAGCGCCGGCAACGACGTCAACTGACAGCACCGCCGTCTGCAAGCAACTCCGGTGAGCCTCATCGCTTGAACCCGTGCGCACCTCGACCAGAGCCTCATGCCATTTTGTTCGCCTGTGCCTTGTGAACATCCAGGTGCTCGCCATCCACACGCGCAGGACCCGTAGGCTCGCCTTCGACGACGAAAGCAAGCATCGGACGCCGACGACAACTACGGCGAGGAATTCCGGTTGATCTCGAGCGCCCCTTCACCAGACAAGAACACGTTGAGCATCGGCGAAGCGCAGCGAATCTGGTGACCTACCCCTCTCTCCCTCTAGCCCCCTGTGTCGCCAGCAACCTCGCCGCCAGAACCAGCATCGCCACCTGCCGCCGCCAGCGCCGCCACTAGTTGGCAAGCGTGATGCGTGCCGTTGGATTTTGATCCAAAGGACGCGATAGAATCTTAGCCGAAAGGGTATCGATCGATCTGCGTTGTGCGATGTTAGTTAAATCCTACGGTCTAAATTGCTGATCCAACCGAATCGGTACCATCGAATTAAAACACGCCACGTGTCTCTGTTGTTTTGTTTAAAACAGATTTGATCTATTAGATATGTGATTTTGTAAATTCTATAACTTTTAATCTACACGTCCAATTTTTGCAAACTTTATATCAATGGATTAAGAAAAACAAGCCCTAGCCAACCATGCACTTTTTTTAGTAAAAAGCTTCTGGTAAAATGTTTGTTTTTGCAGAAACTTATGTATGCTTGTTTAGGTTATAAAAATTATTTTAAAATGATTTTGGGGATAAAATCTTTGGCAAATGGTTTGTTTTGAACCTACTGACCCTAGGAAACAAATTGTGGTTTCAAAAATGTATTTGGTGAATCAAAAGAATAAACTTTGGATTTAAACCATTTTTAGTCAATTAAAAATATGGTTTGATTATTAAAAATAGTTTTGGAAGAAAACCTTTGAGAAATGTTTTGTAATAAACTCTCTGACCCCAAACACCAAGTTTTATGACTTGAAAATGTATTTGGTAAACCCTATAAAAATTATTACTTTGCTAAAGGCAAATTTCAATCACATGAAATAATGATTTGGTTTAAAAATGGTTTAGAGGTAGAATCTTTTGCAAATGGTTTTGCCCCTTTACAAAATGACCAAATGGTGTTACCAAATGTTCATAACTTATTAGAAACCACTTTTACAGATACAACAATCCTTAGCATGCTTGCATGCATTGTTTTGATACTATGATTTTATGAGTTGAATTGCTTGAATGGTAGATTGAAATATTATTTGCTTGATTGAATTGTAGTGACTTGAAGTGTGTGAGCATTGAAAAGATCAAGAAGTGAACTTATACTCTCTACCAAAAAGGCAAGTGATGCTTCATACTTTTGTTCCATTATTTTCACTATGCATTAGTGATATTTCTAAGTAGGACTTGCATGGAATTTTTGCTAAGTATAAACTATGCTATGGGAAATCCTAGTAGATGAAACCTTAGTAGAATTTCCTAAGTTAAGATTCCTACTACTACAATGCTTAGCTTAGCTAGTAGAAAACAAGGGTGGAATATATATTCATACTATGGAAATATTTCTAAGTCTGAGGACTTGTGTTTTGATTAATAAAACAACTAAGTGAATGAATCACCTGGGTGGAATGGAAGGAATGGTTTGTGTTGAGTGGTTATGCAAGTCCAGTATGCTGGGGAAAACTTGGGCATCACCAAGTCCAGTATACTGAGGAAAACTTGGTATCTCACTTGTGGATGGCCACCCAGGAACAAAGAGATTTGAGATGTCAAATGTTGAGAAGCTTCAAGTGCAGCCACTTGGCATTATGGGCTCTGCCTGGATCATATAGGTTGCAAGAACTTAGCCAAATGGACAGTTGGTGGTAGGGGATGATAGGTTGGAACGCGTCCATTCTGGTCTAAGGGAAGGCTTCTGAAAGATCTTGTCTTGGTGAAACCAAGTCTTGTGGGGAAAGTGCACCACCTCTGCAGAGTGTAAAATCTAAGTACTTAGCCATGTCCCTGGCAAAGGACAATTTGAGAATCAAGACATGGAAGCTATCAAGAATCTCATCATCCAAATTTCTAAGTTAAAAACTTGTGGGTGAACAAGGGATTGAAAGGATCACCAATTTCTATTGGGAGATGCCTTGGGAAAGATTTTGTCAAGCAAAAGCTTAGTGTTTTCAAATGATAAGGAAAATCTATTTTGAGCAAAGCAAGCCTAAGCTCCACTTAGCCAAATGAATATAGATGATAGACTCCACTATACTACCATAGTATCACTTGCCAATACAATTCAAATGTATTGACCCTTGTGGCTGTAACTTGTTATGTTGCAGGTTTGTTTGATATTAGTGAAGTTTAATGAATAGGATTACAAGTCTACAACCAACATGTCTGCCTGTGGCAGTTTAAAGATGAAGGATCCCATGCTTATAGATATTCTGCTGCAATGTAATATAATAGCCAAATGAGCTATGTAAGATGTAATAGATTATGTTATTCCTGGTTATAAAGTTGTATTATGACCTTTGTTTCTCGATATTACATCTTAACTATGGATGCTAGCTATTGATCCAGGGACTAGCATTATAAACACAGGAATCTCTACCTTATTAAAGGTTGGGAACCTTACAGATGGTATCAGAGCATTGTGTTGCATGTAGGATTGTAACCCTAGGATTGGACAAAACCCCTTAGAAAAATAGGAGTTGTGTTTGTTCCAAAAACTTATTTACAAACAATCTTGTAAACTTTTTCCTCAACCTTTTGGTTTTGATTCTACATCTCTTCTATTTCAAACTTGATGGACAAAGCCTACCCCCATGGCCAAAGACTTCAGCATGTGCAAAGGACTTCATCAACTCTAATGACTTCAACATCTTCAAGTGATTTCAACCTTATTCTCAACAAGGACTTCAACCTTGGATATCACTAAGGACTACAAGTGAGACAAGAAATGTTGCTCAAGACTTGAAGACTAAGGGAATACAACTTAGAAGGAACCATCATCACTTTGAAGTTTTGTAACCAAGATTCAAGAAATTCTCCAAGGATACAAAGATCTTGTTCATGAGGAATCAACTAAGAAGGATGGAAAAATCTTAAATGAACCATATAGATGGACCACCATATTTAGTTTAAGTCAAACCCACCAACTTATGTGGTGTAACAAAAATATTTTTGGTTGCCTAAAAATATGCTTGAAACTTGTTGTTTGAGTGGAATGCTTGTTTGTGATTGCTTGTGTGAATTATGATGTGTGTGATTAGAATTATTCCCTTAGAAATATTTTGCCTATCCTAATCTCAATCCAACCCAAAACAGATGACTTCTCCAAGAGACTCCAACATCAAGGATGGTGACAACAACAACAACCAAGAGACCAACATGAGAGAATAACTACTAGCAAACCAAACCCAGTTGAACCAAGTGACAACTCAGTTTTTAGCCAACAACAATGGATTAGACCCAACCATACAAAAAATTTTGGAAATTCAATCCCAATTGTTGCAAGGGATGACCACTCAAATGATCAACATGAAAGACAACCTTTCCCAAGGAGATGGTGACAACAATGATGTCCAGAATGATATTATAGAAGGAACTCAAGCTTGCAATATTTGTGGAGACATGGATCACACTTCCAAAGAGCATGAAGGTCAATGCCCTAATTGTGACGAGAAACATCCAACTAATCAATGCCCCACATCTCAAGCTACTTGTTTTCTATGTGAAGGAAATAATCATGTCCCTATCCAATGCCTCATCTATTCCATAGTTCAACAAAGGAAACAAGGTGGAGTGCATCAACAGTTAGTAAAGCCCCAGGAGGGAACAACTTCTACCAAGAAGGATGAAGACAAAGGAAAATCTCAGCTTGCACCTCCATGCAATATGACTCAACTTGATGGACAAAAGAGGAAACATATGTATTATCCAAGGAAACGATTAAGGAGGCCAGGAGACTTTCCCACCTTTGAGGTGATATATGAAGAGCATGAACTAGAAGAACTCCTAGCTTTGGAGAAACCCAAGAAGAAGAAGGACAAAAGCCAAGTGCAATGTTGCCATTGCAAAGAGATGGGACACTATGCCAATGAATGTCCAGAGAAGAAGAAGAAGTATAAGGAAATTAGCCAAGTGTGGTGCAACAACTGCAAAGAGCTAGGCCATTATGTATCAACTTGTCCACAGAAGATACGTGAAGAACTCAACCTTGTCACATGTTACAATTGTGGTGACCAAGGACATTATGCAAGCAATTTTCCAGAAAAGATGAAGTACAAGACAAACAAGCCTATGAAGGATCTCAGCCTTGTCACATGTTTCAAGTGTGGAAACAAAGGACACTATCAGATGTCTGCCCAGAGAAGCTTCATCAAGATCCCAAGCAAGCCAAGATGTAATCTCGTTGGAAATCTTTTAAGGATGGTAGTACCCTAGTTGTCTTGAAGCCAATTTATAACCTCTAGCCTTTCCAAATCTCAGGGTGATAGCCTGTCACATCCCAAGATTTTCCAAATCTTGTAATGTGAAAAATAAAATAAACAAAATAAATTTCTGTTGAAAATCAGGGAGAAAAGAAACTTTTGTTTCTAAATGGAAACTTAAAATCCCATCTTGAACAAACTTTGGATGCTAGCTATTGATCCAGGGACTAGCATAAAGTTGTATTATGACCTTTGTTTCTGTGTTATAAAGTTGTATTATGACATTTGTTTCTTGATATTACATCTTAACTGTGGATGCTAGCTATTGATCCAGGGACTAGCATTGTAAACACAGGGATCTCTACCTTATTAAAGGTTGGGAACCTTACAATAACCCAAGAGTTTCCTTGAGTATTGGAAGTTATTACTTCAGTAATGACCTCTCCTTCTTCTTTTTGTTTGTTTTTTGTGCCAAGAATGACCTCTAATGAGAGGGAAGTAAGATTTGGGGAGTTGCTGTCCCGAAACAGATTTCTGTCCTCCACCAAAACAATTCGTGAGGATTCTCTGTAACTCGGATTGAGCTCAAAATTTTTGAATAAATCCCCCAGTATGTTAGCTAACTTCGTTAGTTCAACACTTTTTTATTTGAGCAACAGAATATTTTCGAAAAAATCGGTTTCTGCCTACTATTCTGTTTTGACAGATTTCTGCCATTATTTGCATTTGCTTCTTATTGATTCTTTTTTTAGTTCTCTTTTGGGAAATTGATCTTTTTGAAGGAGTTACTACAGTAGATTTTGTTTTTAGTGAAAAGTATTGCTGTTACAAAGCTTTGTTAGAGGTTTAATATCTTTTGAATGAAATAATGTTGCTAATGAAGATTGTGTGAAGTTGAAAGAAAAATTTCAGGTGTAGAGAGAGAATGATGCAATGATATGAATAATGGACAAAAGCTCAAGCTTGGGGATGCCACCATGGTGTCACCCCAAGAAATATCCAAGAGGTACAAGCGTCAAAGCTTGGGGATGCCCAAGGCATCCCCTTCTTCATCAATAAAAAGCTCAGGTCTGTCTAGACACTTTACTTGTATTGTTTCATGCACAGTTGTGTTGTTCTTGGAGCGTCTTAGTTTTCGTTTGCTTTGATTAGTTGTTTAGTTTGCTTGAGTAGTTTGGACCCCCGTTCTCACTTTGTTGTTTTGCAAATAAGTTGCTTGGTGTTGGAAATTAGTAAGTTCTTGCTTGAAGTGCAAGAGGAGCTTGCATTGACTGTGACTTAGACTTTAGCATGACATGCTAGGTGTTGTTTTGACCTTATGCTTAGTGATTATTGTTGTAGCATGTCTTGTTCCGAGTCATTGGGATTGCTTAGTGTGCCTTGAAGAAATTATGCGTTGTTCTAGCATGCAAAAGCATAGTATTGTGGTATTATCCTTTAATGCTTTGTTTGGGTTGACTTGGCACATGATCACACCATGTTATGACTCTCACAAGTCACCATAGCCTCTATGATCATTTATTCCTTGACTTGTAGTACCACTCTATGCTTTGATTAGTAATGTTTTGTTGCTCTGCATGATTATGGCCATTATTGCTCTCTTAGTTGGTTGCTCCCAGTCTTTTGCTAGCCTCCACTTATATGAGTATGCTCCACTCATGCTTGCAACTCCCAAGAAACCAAGTTATTCCAAAGTGTCCACTATAAACTCCTATGCACGGTGTGTTACACCATTTCAAGTATATTATTGTTTTCAGCTATCTTCCAATTAAAAACTATTTTGTTATGTGAAAACTTAGTGTTTAAAGCTCTCACGAACTTGATGGCACACTTTATATTCTTTGCCCCTAATAAACTTGAACCATTGTGGCTCTATGTTATATATGCTTGCACTTATACGTTGGAATTAGCAGAACCGTGCTGTCATGGGGAACATTTTCAACATTGCACTTGTACCCTGTACTCAGTTGATATCATGCTCTTTTGTCTATGGATGTCACCGGTGTGAAATAAAGAGGGAACTTGTAAGTCCATGGAGTTTGTATTCTATGTTGGAGAAACGCCTGGGACGCTAGCCTAAGCCATGCCTAATCATGGTGGAAACTTGCAGCATCACCATAGTGAGCTATCTATGAAGCATCCTCAATAAAAAGCTATGCATATAGTAAATAAAAAGATTGCTGAGATGCTCATTGTCTGCTTGCCTTGTCATTTTGGTTATGGGAAAGCTCCTGTACCATGTGCAAGGGGTACCCCATTGGCGGTTCTCAATGATATGCAAATACTTACAATGACAAGAACTTGCCTAGGCCTGAAGTTGAGTAGCATTAGGTGTGGCCCTCATATTCAAGGGACTTGAGATTGCCAACTTATACTTTGTCAAGCATATACTCCCTAGTTTGTTCAATTTAACCTTAATCACTTCAAGATGCTTATGATAGGGGCAATGAGGGCTGAAAGCTAACAAGTACCATAATTTTTGGAAGATCTTTTTGAAACTTGAAATACCTGCTTCCTTTACAAAAAGGCCTTTCTTCCACTATTATTTGAGTCTCCACCTTCTACCTTTAGGCACTGATGACCCACAAGTATAGGGGATCGCAACAGTCTTCGCGGTTAGTATTACCCAATTTATTGTTTCGACACAAGGGGAGCCAAAGAATACTTGCAAGCCTTAACAACTGAGTTGTCAGTTCAGCTGCACCTGGAAATAGTTCTTGCTCACAGAAGTTTATCAGTAGCAACAGTTTGTAGTAGCAACAGCAACATCAATAGCAACAGTGAAACAGGAGCAATAGCCCTTTATAAAACTGATGGTTGTCTGGATGCGATACCATTCCAATTTTATCGTACAACCACAATACCCGAATATTGGGTAGGACTTGACTGGAAACTTATATTCCTTAGTATTAGTTCCCTCACGGCCAAGGTCTGTGCTGAGGCTACCTTGTGAATATTGTCCACCTGTGCAGTACCCAAGATGACAGCTGGTCATGGTTGGGAGGCCAAACTCACAGGAGAGGTGCTTATACTAGGGAGTGTAATTGAAAGGTTAGGATTGATTATCCGCATACTGAGTATGGTGAATTCAGGATTTGTTCCTGACGGATGTATCGAATGTTGTGGTGAAAGTGTACAATCTCTCCAGAGTGTCAAACTTTTCGAATAGCCGCGTCCGCGGTTATGGACAGTTGGAGTGGCCATACTGTTCCCCTGTCAGACTTTTCAAAATGACTTATGAAATGAATTGAGACTTTGACTTGACCACAACAGAGTTGTGAACTGAATTACAAGATCCCACTTAGGAGTTATAAAATTGTGACTAGCTTTGGAACTTAGTAGAGATAAACCTGGCTTTTTGCAAAACAACCCTAGAGCCTAGTGTCCTATTATCCAAAAAAAACCTTACCTGTAGTATTAGTTTGCGAGTACTTAAAGAGTACTCATGGCTTTGTCCCTGGCTATTCCCATGGCCAGACTATGAAGAGGAGTACCTGGAAGATGGACCCCAGGAAGGTTACGAAAACTAGGATCATCTCCCATCGTCAGCATTGCCTGTGACCCCGAAGATGGAGCTTCGCCTACGCTACCGTTATTATTACGTATTCCGCTGCTTGATGTTGTATTAAGAACTGGATCATGAGATCCCCATTTGTGTAAGAACTTATGTATCGTTTGTAATGGATGAAGTACTATGGTATCCAATTCTGTTATGTCTCGCAAAAATGGTAATCCTGGGATTGCGATGTATGGCATAACAGGCATCTAGGATTGAAAAATCCGGGTGTTGACAGCACAGGAGTAAATGCTTAGACAATTCATAATAAAGAGTATGCAACTAAGTCTACTCAATAGTCATTGCAATCTATGAAGAGAAACCAACTCAATAATAATAAGTAGCATGAAACATAAACATAAACAACATTGCAATGCTCATAATAAGGTATGATAGAGTGGTATCTCGCTTGCCTTTGCTTTAAGAGCACAATATAAATGCCAAGGCACCTCTGAAGTTCACATGAAGACTAGAAGTAAAGATATCAGAGATACAAGAATCAAAGTCATGACATAATTAACCAAGTTTTGGAACAAACACAAGAATGACAACTATGCTCTCAAGAAGGTGCTCATAGAATAGATGGTGACTCAACAAGGTGGTAAAACGGTTTTTTTAAGGTTTGAAAGGCTTCCAAATGCTGAAAGGAAGGTACTCATTAGCTTTGAGATCTCATTGCCCCTATCATAAGCATCTTTATGTGGTTAAGGTGAAAGTGAGGTCCACTCTGAATTATATGCTTGACAGACCATAAACTGGAAATCCCGAGTCCCTTGAGTGCGAGGGCCACTCCGCATACTACTCAACTTTGGGTCCAGGCAAGTTCTTGTCATTGTAAGTATTTGCATATCATTGAGAACCGCCAATGGGGTACCCCTTGCATATGGCACAAGAGCTTTCCCATAACCAAAATGACAAGGAAAGCATACAATGAGCATCTCAGCAATTTTTTTATTTACTATATGCATAGTTTTTTATTGAGGATACTTCATAGATGACTCACTATGGTGATGCTGCAAGTTTCCACCATGATTAGGCATGGCTTAGGCTAGCGGCCCAGGCGTTTCTATAACATAGAATACAAACTCCATGGACTCACAAGTCCCCCTTTCATTTCACATTGTTGACATCCATAAACAAAAGAGCAAGGTATCAACTAGATATAAATATATCTAAAAGTGTTGAAAGCGTTCCCCGTGACAACACGGTTTTGCTGACTCCCAGCATATGATTTGCAAGCATTTAACTTTCATGGACTAGTCACAATGGTTTAGGATTATTAAGTGCACAGAATAAAGTGTGCCATCAAGTTCGTGAGAGCTTTACTAACTAAATTTCTCAAAACAGACAAACATTTTATTTTGGAAGAAAACACGGCATATAGAATATGCATTGAAGTAGAAAATGATGCTAATAGGTAGGTATAGTGGACATAGCTGGCAATATTGGTTTTGGGGAGTTGGAAGCACAGGTGGAGCACATACTCAGTGCAAGTGAAGGATAGCAACAGAAAGGGAGCGAAAAACGAGAGAGCAATAGCTGTCATAATCATGCTTGCAACAAAATAGAACTAATTATGGCATGAAAGTGATACAAGAACTCTAAGGAAAAATAAATCATCGAGGCTTAGTGACTATTGATCAGTCATATGCGTGCGTGAGCATGTGCCAAGTCGATTCACATGAACATTCAGAGGAGGATACCACAATATCATACCAAAGTATGAATAAAACAATGCAAGTAAACATTCATATGACATGCTACAAACTATTAGCAAGCTGGAGTTAATCATACACAAGCAAGAACTACTAAGCATCCATAATGACATACACCTTACACAAACAGGCTAAGCATGCTCACAATGATGAGTATATGTACAAAAATGAAACAAATAGAGTTCGTTACCAGCCTCTTACCACTCCTCGAGTTGTCTTAATCTTCATTATTTCTCTTCACTTGTGTGACTTGAATAATTAACATGAAACCAAAATCCACTGAGGACGGCTGAACCCTGCAAAGAACTCACAAAACCAAAGAAGAACAACAAATATTTTTGGTGGTTTCGATTTTTTAGAAACAAGCAAACAAAGAAAAAACAAACAAAAACAAAGCAAACCAAACAAGGCAAAATATTTTTCTTTTAAGGCAAACCAAACCAAAGAAACAGACCAAGAGAAACAACGAAAATATTTTTGGTGTTTTTGGGTTTTTAGAAAGAAGCAACAAAAACCAAAAAGAAAGCAAAAACAATGGATATACAAAGAATCGACCGAACATGATATATAGATGAGTGCGATGTCGGTATACCTCCCCCCAAGCTTAGGATTTTGGCCTAAGTGGGGCTCAATAATGCGGATAGTACCCCCATGCTGGTGGGTCATCATAGGAATGATCATAGTCGGGCACATGCGATGAAGAAGAAGACGCGCCCCAATCAAATGAGGGCTGCTGGTATGAAGACTCTCCCAAGTTGGAGGGCTGAATCGAATTATCTTCGGCATCCTCTTCAACATTCTCCTCTTGCTGGGAGAGTTCCCGCACATATGTGTCAACCTCCTCCTCCGTAAGCGACCATCCTTCCTTGTTATCAAAATTAAACAAAGCAGGTGTAGGCAAATAAACTATTTTCTCAGTCCTACCCTTTCTATGACCTTGCTGGGCAAAAGATAATTCATATGGTAAACTTCTCACATTATCCCCCAAGGAAACAAAACCATGCTGAATCATAGATTCAATATCAAGCCTCTCTATGGGGAACTGAAAATCTGAAAAGTGAGGCTCTAAACCATGGAAAGCTAGAAACCTAGAAGAAATGAGACCTCCACAAATTCCCCCCTTCTCGCGGTTGGTGGTGAGACGGTGAGCTATCAAAGCACCCAAACTATAAGAACTATTCCTATTCAGAGCAGGTGCAATAAAATCTAGATCAAAAGAAGACAACTTTCTAGCAAGAACACACTTGGTAAAGAAATAGGCAAAGTATCTAATAGCTGGGAGCTGAATGTTCTGAATTTTACCACTTTCCTTTGATAAGTCGAAACCTTGGCAAATCTCAGCATACAAATCAATAAGTGACTTGGGCCTCTCCTTGATCTTCTCACATGATCCCCACTGAGGTACTCTAATTGCTGCACAGAAATGGGCAAAAGGCAGGTCGACTGGTAAATTATATATCTTGTAATGGACCATGGGATTAGAAGTAGACCAAGTGATCCGGAATTCCTGCACAAAAGCCATGGTTAGCTTAACATATTGGATTGGTTCACCTTCAACAAAGTGTTCCAACCCAACATTTGTAACCATAGTTTGGAAATCTTGGAGGATCCCCGCAGCTCTCATAAATTCATGGCATGGATATATGGAAGGAAAAATTGCCTCCTCACGATGAACCTTCATTGGCTCATGCACCATCAAGTCATATTGATTCGGTGGATAAGCACTCATCTTCCTTGCTGAAATTTTTAGACAACCATCAAACCAAGTGATTTCTAAGTTGATAAATGATGAGCAACTACTATAGGAACTTTCTACAGGACTACACATGCATCAAAACAAAGTTTCTAAGGAAAGAACAAGCATGCAAGCTCAAACAACCTGTCACCTATAGCAGCAAAATACTCAAGATACAATCTACCAATCACAAATCTAATTGGACAAGTGGAGGAGGCACATACCAAGGCACAATCCCTCCAAAAATCAGCACTTGAGATGGGCTGAACAAGGAGATCGAAAATCGCGAGAAAGAACATCAAGAACTCGAGCTTGAGAAAGTTTTCCGGTGTTTTTCGGGAGAGAGAAAGAAGGTGGCTTTGAGGAAGCAGACTGGAGGAGCCCAGGTGGGCCAGACCCCCCACCCCAGGTGCCACCTCCTCGTAGGCCGCGCCTACCATGGGTGTGGGGCCCTGGGGTGTCCCCTTGGGTCACTTCAGGTGCCTCTCTGCCCCTTTTTTGAGGAAAAAATTATTTTGAATTTTCTAAAAAAAATTGGGAAACTTTATTTTTGGCCAATTTTCAAGGTATGAAAATTGATTTTCTCGCAGAAATAGTTTTTCAGAAGAAGCAAAAGCAAACCAAAAGCCAAACTACAGGATCTCTAAGAAACTCAAACAACCAAACAACTAGAAAAACTAAGGCTAAACCAAACACTAGGAAGGAGAAAAGTAAAAGAAAGAAAGAATAACCATAGTAGAAACATTATGTTGTTCATAAAAATCCTTTTGTTAACAAGGTTGATCAAGTCTTGTTACCAAAACAATATTATATGAAGCAAAACTTTGCATTCCACAAGGTGATTACGTTACCTCATACTTGATAGCAATGGTCCCAATCATAATAGTTTCAAAATTTTCTTGTGGAATGGGACAATATATTTCTCCAACCTTAATGCCTTCAATATTTTCAATGGAATTCAGGCAATAGCTCTTAACAACCTTCTTGAGAAAATAGACAGTGTGCTCTTTGTCATTAATATTGAATGTTACTTTCCCTTGATTGCAATTGATGACAGCACATGCAGTATTAAGAAAAGGTCTCCCAAGAATAATAGACATATTATCATCTTCAAGCATTTCAAGCACAACAAAATCAATTAGAACCATGCAATTATGAGCAACTTGAACAAGAACATCCTTGCATATACCAACAGGAATAATAGTTGACTTATCAGCCATTTGCAAAGAAATATCAGTTGGTATCAACTTTTCTAGATGGAGTCTCTTATAGAGAGAAAAAGACATAACACTAACTCCAGCTCCCAAATCACATAAAGTAGTTCTAACATAATTATTCTAAATGGAGCAAGGAATAGTTGGTATACCTGGATCACCAAGTTTCTTTGGAACCTTACCATTGAAGGACTAATTAGCAAGTAGAGTATAAATCTCCTCATTAGGAATCTTCCTTTTATTAGAGACAATATCCTTCATATACTTTGAATAAGGAGGCAACTTAATAGCATCAGTCAAAGGAATTTGTAATAATAAAGGTTTCATCCACTCACAAAACTTGTTGTAGTGTTGTTCCTCCTTTGACTTGTGTTTCTTACCTGGAAAAGGCATAGGTTTATGCACCCAAGGTTCTCCCTCTTTACCATGTTTATTAGCAATAAAATCCTCCTTAGTGTACCTAGTGTTCTTAGTGTGCTTCGCAGGTTCTTCCTCAACTTCCTCATTATCAGGAGCATCATTTTTATCATTACCACTCTTAGTTTCAGCATCAGAGATAGATATACTATTAGGATCTACAGCAGGTTCAAGTGGTTCACCAACTATCTTATGTTTCTTTTTATTTCTCTTACGAGGACTACCACTATCTACTTGTTGGGAATCCTGCTCAATTCTTTTAGGGTGTCCTTCAAGATATAAAGGATATTGAGTAGCCATACCACTCCTAGTTCTAATTCCATAAGCATGTTTATCTCCTAAAGCATTAACTAGCATATCCTTTTGTACCTTAGCAAGTTGATCAAGTTGGGTTTGAACCATTTGAAAGTGTTTACAAAGCATTTTAATATCATTAGAAGTTATTTCCACAATATCTTTTAACTCTTTGATAGCTCTAGAGTTTTCCAATAAATGATTCTGAACTTGTTTATTAAAATTACCTTGCTTAACAATAAAAATGTCAAGTTCCTCTAAGCATTGATCAGGAGGCTTACTATTGGGAATATCACCCTCATCAATGTGTTGGAGAGAGTGTACCTCAATAGTAGATGAGTGGGGAATTGGCTTACATAATTCTTCTATAGGAGGTAGATTATTCACATCTTCAGCTCTAATACCTTTTTCCTTTAGACACTTCTTAGCTTCATTCATCACTTCCCATTTAATGCAATAACTCCCCTCTTCTTTGTTGTTGGCGTTGGAACTGGTTCAGGAACAACTGGTTCAGGAGTAATAGGCTCAGGTGTATTCAGCTCAGTTGAAGTCCAATCATCATAGTTCTTGCTTATTTTAGCCATTAATTCTTCAGCATCTGTAAGAGTCCTTTTCCTGAAAACACAATCAGCAAAGCTATCTAGGTAGGTCCTAGAATCATCAGTTATTTCATTATAATAAATATCAAGAAGCTCATTCTTAGGTAATGAACATCCAGGATATGCATGAATCAAGGCACAGAACCTTGTCCATGACTCAGGCAATTTCTCTTCTTCTCCCTGTTTAAAATCAAAAAGTCTCTACAAAGCAGCATGTCTAGCATTGGGAGGAAAATATTTCTGGAAGAAATAAGCAATCAAGCAATCAGGGCTATCAATGGAACTAGGAGGTAATCTATTAAACCAAGCCCTAGCTTCTCCTTTTAGTGAAAAAGGGAAGATCTTAGCAACAAAGTACTTGCGCATCTTAAAATCATCAGAGAACAAAGCACTCATAGTAGAAAGCTCATTCATATGAGCCACAACACTCTCATTTTCAATACCACAAAAAGGTTCTTTCTCAACAATATATAATAAGATAAATCAAGATATAAATCATAGTCTTCATCTTTAATATCTATGGGAGAAGTGGCAAACTTAGGATCAGAGGACAACATAGGCATAATAGTACGTCTAGCAAGGAGACTCTTAATAGCACTAGTACCATGTGTTTTTCAGCACTCTTCAACAAAATCATCAGTGAACTCAATGTAACCATCATTAATATCATAAATCTCACTAGCCTTAGGTGATCTAACAGGTGTAACAGTGTCTTCACTAGGAGTTTTGGTATTTCCTAGACTAGCCATAGTAGCATCTAGAAAAGGACCTAATGAACCACTCGCATCAAGTACAATAGAAGTAACATCATGAGTATCAAAAGCAGTTTCAGACTCAGCAGTAGTAGCAGTGTGTGTAGCATGAGTATGTGGTGGTGTGTGACAATCTTACTTATAACAGATGGTGAATCAAGAGCAGCAGAGGTGTTTAGGACTGTACCTCTTCTTGCACTACTAGGAAAATGGCCTTTAGTGGCGCACCTGGAAACATCATCCGTGGCGCACTAGCAGTGCGCCACGGGCCTTGCGCTACGGCTATCTCTCAGCCGTGGCGCACTGCCTAGTGCGCCACGGTTGTGTAGAGACAGGCGTAGCGCACCTGCTAGTGCGCCACAGATGTTTGGGCAGGTGCGCTACCCCTGGGATCTTCTGTGGCGCACTACAACCTTCCATAGTGCGCTTTAGGTGTAGTGCGCCACAGAAGGTAGACCATGTGCGCCACAGATGTATTTTTTGTTTTTTTTTAGTTTTCGAGCCAGATTATATACAATATTACAGCAGATATACACACACAGATACAAGATATACAATTATATATATAAATACTCAATATGAAAAACAAGATTGAAACAAATACATATAGATAAGTCTCATACATGAATACATAGTCTAAGTTACATTGTTTCGATCATGTTACAAAGTAGTAGTTGGTGACATGCGAATACATGTGTCGATCGAACAAGTTAGATCTTGGAAGCTCGCCTAGACATCTAAACTAGCTAGACACAAACGCGGGATAAATAACCAAAGAAGATAAGCATGATCACCGCCGCGACGAAGGTGTAGGTCTTCATCCGGTTCCTTGTCCTAACTCCCGCTAGATAGCGCGTGTATCTAGCTTCCGCCTCCGCCATAGTGTTGTACCCTTTGTAGCTATTGCCGCTGAAACGGTGCACTTGTCTCCGGCAGTCTTCCCAATCATCGTAGACTCCGGGAACCCGTCCCTTGTACACGACGTACCGCGTCATCTATAAGTTGACAATAATAATTAACCGGTGATTGAGAAAAAAAACATATATAATTAAAGTCGCATATGAAGATACACTTATAGAAAGTACTCCTAAATCAAAAAGACCAAACTCAAAAAGCATGCCTCATATATATACATAGGTCGTTGGACACAGGAATATGCTACGACGGAACGGTGAGCCAAGTAGGATGCATAACACTTAGACTTGTGCATATCACAAGGCTCACAATCCCGTCGTAGCACATTCACATATATAGTGTGCCACGACATTTCAATCATCGGCATTATTCTCGAAAAAGACCAAAGTAACTCAAAAAGCATGCCTCATACATATACATAGGTCGTTGGACACAGGAATATGCTACGATGGAACCGTACGCCAAGTAGGATGCACAACACCTGGACTTGTGCATAGCACAAGGCGTACAATCCCATCGTAGTACATTCACATATATAGTGTGCCACGACATTTCAATCATCGACATTATTCTCGAAAAAGACCAAAGTAGCTCGAAAAGAATGCCTCATATATAACTAGCTAGGTTGTTGGACACAGGAATATGCTATGACGGAACCGTTAGCCAAGTAGGATGCACAATTCCTGGACTTGTGCATATCACAAGGCTAACTATCCCGTCATAGCACATTCACATATATAGTGTGCCACGACATTTTAATCATTGGCATTATTCTCGAAAAAGACCAAAGTAGCTCGAAAAGAATGCGACGACCCTCTCGGTGACCAGATCCGTCGAGCTTGCCAAGGTGCCTGTTGACAGGAAGACCGACAGGGTTCTCGATGTCTAGATAATTCGTGCATAAAGAGATGAACTCTTCGGCCAGAAAGCCCTTGGCTATG
This sequence comes from Avena sativa, assembly GCA_916181665.1. NCBI lineage: Eukaryota > Viridiplantae > Streptophyta > Magnoliopsida > Poales > Poaceae > Avena > Avena sativa. The sequence continues at coordinate 18,455,079 of OV702296.1, forward strand.
CTTCCATCTGCATGGGACCTGTTGCGAACGTATCCTTTGATGTGTCCGTTCATCCTTTCGAACGTCATCATGCTGCGGAGGAACATCGGCCCGAGTTGTACGATGTCCTCCATGACATGGACCAGCAGATGCACCATAATGTCGAAGAATGCGGGTGGGAAGTAGACCTCAAGCTCACATAGTATCACCACGATCTCCTCCTGTAGCCTCCCGAGCTGATTCACGCCAATCGACTTCCTAGAGATGACGTCAAAAAACTTGCATAGGCCAAATAACGTTTCACGGACGTGCTCGTCCATTATCCCTCTTAGTGCGACCGGAAGTACGTGCGTCATTAGCACGGCACAGTCGTGAGACTTCATGACACTGAACATCTGCTTCGCCTCGTCTAGGTATCTGCTTATCTTGCCCGCGTAGCCGTAAGGAAATTTGACTCCTAGAAGGCACTTGAAAAACTGTTTGATCTCATCCTGGCTTAGAGTGAAGCAAGAAGGAGGGCAGTAATATTCGTTCTTCTTGAACTTTTTACCCTTCCGACGACCTTGTGTCGTCTCCGACTCATGATCATCGTCATCTTCCTGATCATCAGGAGTAGTGCGTCCTCCGTGAAGCTCCTTCTGGATACCCAAGCATATCAGGTCGTGCCTTGCTTTCGGACCATCTTTCGTCCTATCTGGCATGTTGATTATGGTGGCGACCAGACTCTCGCACACGTTTTTCGTGATATGCATGATGTCGAGGCTATGAGGCGTGCGGAGAAACTTCCAGTATGGCAACTCCCAGAAAACATACCTTGTTTTCCATACCTTCATCAGCGGCTTGTCTTGTTGCTGCCTCTTTCGCTTCTTTCCAGGCTTAGGACAATCTTTCCAGTTTTTCAGCAACTCTTCCACTTCTTCGCTGCTCCTATGCTCTGGGATTCCTCGGGTCTCTGATTTGCCATCGAACAGGTCTCCACGTTTTCTCCATGGATCATTCTTGCCGAGCCACCTCCGGTGCGCCATGAACACGGTTTTCGATGACCCTGGATCTTTCTCTAGTTGGAGATAGCTTGTGTTATCCATGCACCTAACGCATGCGCATAATCCTTGGATAACCTGCCCCGAGATATACCCGCAACCTGGATAGTCTTGCACCGTAGTGACCAACGCGGCTCTCATAGTGAAATAATCTTGTGCGACGGCGTCGTAAGTATTGGCTCCAGATTCCCATAACGTGGCTAGCTCCTCTTTCAACAACCCGAGATACAGATTGATGTCGGTACCAGGTTGTTTTGGCCCTTGAATTAGCATACTCATTTGTATATACTTCTTCTTCATGCACAACCATGGAGGGAGGTTGTACATCCATACAAACACGGGCCAAGTGCTGTGCGTGCTACTCTGGCTACCGAACGGATTGAGTCCATCGGTGCTCGCACCAAGCCTGATGTTCCTCGAATCTCCACCGAATTCTGGGAATTCGAGGTCCAATGCTTTCCACTGGCTAGCATCTGAAGGGTGCGTCAGCAGCTCATCCTTTTCGGGGTCATCATCATCTCCTGGCTTCTTCCTTTCCGCATGCCATCGCATGAGCTTCGCTTCCTTAGGGTCCGTGAAATAGCGTTGCAGACGAGGAGTGATAGGAAAGTACCATACCACTTTTCGAGGTGCTTTCTTCCCTTTCTTGTATCGACTCACGCCGCACACCGGACATGTGGTTTTCTCCGCGTCCTCGCCCCGATAAATGATGCAATCGTTGATGCATACGTGATATCTAACGTGCGGTAGATCGAGAGGACAGACGATTTTCTTGGCATCCTCGATACTAGTTGGACATGTGTTGCCCTCCGGGAGACGATCGTGCCAGAATGCCATCATATCGTCGAAGCTTGCGTCGCTCAATTTGTGTTTTGCCTTCATCTCCATAGCCTTGAGAGTTACATTCAACCGGGTATCATCGGGCCTGCATCCTTCATACAATGGAGTAACTGCGTCTTTCTCAAGTTGCGCAAGCTTGACTTTCCCTCTAGCGGCAGCCCTGGCGTTACTCGTCTGCTTGAGAAGCAGCTCTTGCACATAAGGGTCCCGCACCCAGCCTGACGTTGTTCCATCGTCGTCTGCTCCTCCGGCATCTAGATCATCATCATCCCGGTCTGCTTCCGCACCTTCACCATCTCCAGGAGACTCTTCATCATCTCGCCCGTTCTCGCCGTGATGATGATCATCGTCATGTTGGCCACCTTCACCGTCTCCATCGTCTACGTCATCGCTTATCCAACGAGTGTATCCATCCATGAAACCATGGCGGAGCAGGTGCGCCTGCAGATTACCGGAATCTGGGTTGATCACCCAGTTGAGTTTGCATCTTCTGCACGGACATCTTATATCTGTCTTGTTATTTCGTATCATGTCGGCCGTCGCACATTTCAAAAATCTAGCCACAATGCTTTCGCTCATTATGCGGACCATTTTTGCCTGCACGGTGTACACGGTACAATTTTGAAGTCTATTAGAACCACATAATGAATGCATGCATGCAATGGTCGATAGAAAATTTCGGCATGACCTATCCTAAAATTAGGACCTTTGCGAAATGCCAAAGTCTTGCCAAAATGGAAATGAATCAACATTTTGGCAAAACAAATGACAACTTGTTCACATACAAACACAAGAGAGAGAGACCAATCCATACACACATGCATGAGCATCATCGATACTCTCCATATACACACACATATGACCATCGATCCTCTCCACATACACACATCATGAGCATCGATCATCTACATACATATGAGCACATCATCCATATACACATGAACACATCCTTACATGGACAACTTACCGAGATGAGAGACCGATCACGAGAAAGATGGAAAGGAGAGGTGCGCGCGTCGACCGGAGAAGGAGATGAGAGACCGGAGACCTCCTCTATTACTTATGTAACATCCAAAGCAAGTTTTACATGCTAAAAATGGTGAATGGGTGGAGAAATTGAGGTGGGAAGGAGAAGATCCCGACTAGATCTAAGGAGGAAGAAGAAGGGGAAAGTGAAGTGTGGGGTGGTGGATGTGGTCACACATGTGCACATAAAGTGCTGTCCTAAAAAAATCGACACATCCGGCGCACACGGCCCTAGTGCGCCACAGGGAGTACAAACATCTGTGGCGCACTAGGCCGAGTGCGCCACAGATGTTTGTGGCCGTTTCACAGCAGAGGGGGGCATGCGCTTAGGCGTAGCGCACCCCCCCCCCCCATGTGCGCCACAGATGACACTAACAACCGTGGCGCACAAGACTATAGTGCGCTACAGATGTTTGGCGTGCGGCTAACAGGGCCCTGGCCCACACACATCTGTGGCGCACTATAGTCATGTGCGCCACGGTTGTTCTAGTTACTAGTAGGGCACTGCCCACAGGTGAGCCACGCCTGTTTTAGCCGTGGGGCACTTCAACCATGTGAGCCACGGATGTGCTGATTACCTATAGTCGTTTTCCTAGTAGTGTTGTAGTGGATGGTAAAATGGGGAACTTTCCATCACGAGACTTCCCCATGATAAAAGGAGTAGGAGTGAACATAATAGATCCAAGTGAACTTACAAACAAAGCTATGCTCTCCGAAAACGGTGCCAGAAAATAGTCTTGATGGCCCACAAGTATAGGGGATCGCAACAGTTTTCGCGGGTAGTATTGCCCAATTTATTGATTCGACACAAGGGGAGCCAAAGAATACTTGCAAGCCTTAACAACTAAGTTGTCAGTTCGGTTGCAACTGGAAACAGTTCTTGCTCATAGAAGTTTATCAGTAGCAATAGTTTGTAGTAGCAACAGCAAAGCAACAGCAATAGCAACAGTGAAATAGGAGCAATAGTAACAGTAACAGTGACAGTAGGATTCGAGTGCGGTAGGCATAGGTATGGATGGAGGGGCGTTGCATGGACGAGTCTAAACATGTAACTTCAAGATCTAGGGCATTGCAGATAAATAATAACAAGCATCCAAGTACTAAACAATCCTACGCATGTGCTCCAAATATAGTCATACGTGCTCGCAATGAGAACTTGCACAACATCTTCTGTCCAGCCAGCCCGTGGCAGCGGGGCCTCTAGGGAACTACTGGCAATTAAGGTGCTCCTTTTAATAAAGCACCGGAGCAAAGCATTAACACTCCGTGAACACATGTGATTCTCACACCACAGTCAGCCCCTCCGGTTGTCCCAATTATTTTCACTTTGGGGCCTTTAGATCCGGACAATGATACGTGTACACAACTTGCAGATAAGATCACAAACAATACTATCATAATGATTCAATAATAAGTTCAGATCTGAGATCATGGCACTCGGGCCCTAGTGACAAGCATTAAGCACAACAAGTTGCAAAAAAGTCAAATAGCACAAGAGATACTAGGCACTATGCCCTAACAATCATATTCGATTACATGATAGAAATCATCCAATCCCTACCATCCCCAAGCCTACAGCGGGGGATTACTCACTCATGGATGAGGGAAACATCGGTGGTTGATGGAGATGCATTGGTGATAATGATGGTGATGATCCTCTCCAAATTCCCCGTCCCGGTAGGGTGCTAGAACGGAGTTTCTGGATCCGAATCTTGGTTTCTAGTGGCGGCGGTGGAGCGGAACTCTTTCTAGAAAACTATCGACCCCCCCTGTAACCTCCCTAAAATCATTTTTTCAAATATTTCATATCATGCATGCATGCATATCATTTAGGGGTCAAATTCAAACTCATTTTTGAAAGAAACAGAACCTGGGAGTTATGATTTTATGTGATCAAACTTTAGTCAAATGCTACTCTCCAAATGGGATATTATTTGTTTCAAAATCAAACCTTGTTGCTCTCGGATTGTTTTGCTTGATTGTTAGTGCTTAAACCAAAATTTACAAAACAAATTTGGATTTAAAAATCCATATTCAAAACTTGTTCAAATCAAGTACTATGTCACTGTTTATTTTGTTTGATCAAAAGGACCAAGCTAATACAGAGAGACCACATGATTTTATGCCCAGAAACATGAGTGATACACTCTGCAAAAATACATAAAAAGTTTGAATTCAAATGGTTTTGAAATCATTTGAAAATGTTTCCTGGAAGTTCAAATAGAAAAAGAAAAGGAATAAAGAAATAAGAAAAGGCCGGCGCTACTAATCTATCCCAATAGTGAAACCAGCCCACTAAGCCCACCCGGGGTTTTCCCCTCTCTCTCTCACTTGCAACCGTACCCACAGAGTCACTGACCGCCTGGGCCCATCCCCTCTTTCTTTCTCTCGCTGACAACCGTGGCCCACATGGCAGTCGTCGTCTCCACCCCCAGCGACCAGTTCATCCCCAAATTACGCCGGGCGTTTCCTATTTAATTTGCGGCTTCAATTCCCGTTCAATGCCTGAGTAAACCAGGCCCGCGTCCTTGCTACTTAAACCCCCTCTGCCCCCTCTCCATTTTCCCCCAAACCCCAAGCACAGAGCGCCACCAGGCTGCTAGAATTTGCCCTCACACCGCCGTGGTACTGAGCATCTCCGGCAGCAAATTCTGGTGAGTCCTGACCGCCCCTGTGCCTCTGATTCAAACGAGTGTGACCAGCATGTCCTAGTGCACCTTCTGATACCATTTGTTTGCCTGCTCGTGACCCAGGACGCCGTCCCCGTTCATTTCTGCAAACGACCGAGCCGCCACTCAACTTCGGCGATCGATTACGGTAAATACTGAGCGCCCCTTGACCCCTCTTGCATACGACTAGGTTCGCCTTGTTCTTGTGCAGCTACTGATGCCTCTGGTTTGTGCTAGGAAGGTCCAGAGCGTCGGCAACAACTCCGTCTGCAAGGACCCGACGCCGTGCACGACTCCGACGAGCTCCAGCGACCACCTCTGCGCGCCCCTTCGCCATCGAAGCCCACCTTGAGCATCGGCAGCACACGGAGAGCACAGTAAGCCCCTTCTCCCTCTCCCACGCGACCTAGAATGTCGGCAACGACTCTGACAGAACTGCCGCCGCCAGTCGCCACCGCTAGCGCCGCTCGTCCATGGTCGATAGATCTGTGGCCGTAGGATCTAAATCCAGTGGGTGATATTAGAAGCTAGGCGAACAGGTACGGGCAGATCTGAGCCATGCTATTTAGTTAGATCTGATGGTGCGCAAGCACGATCCGGTGCGAAGCGGTACCAGCCAACCAGAAGCTGCCGCGTGGCATGTTCTTCATTTTAAAATTCTGAATTAAATCTATTAGATGTTTAAACTTGTTTAATTGATAACTTTTGATTTCCATGTCCAAATTTGACAAATTTTATATCAATAGAATCAGGAGAGAAAGCCCTTTCCATTTATGCAATGTGTTTAATGTTTTGATTCTGTTAAAAGGGATGTTTTTGTAGAAACATTTGTAGGCATAATATGGGTATAACAATTATTTGAAAAATGATTTAATGTTCAAATAAAGTTTATTTAGCTTGTTTTGTCCTTGTTTATGATTCAGTACCATGCACTTGTCTTGTTTGGTGTAGAAAATCATCACATGGCATTATGCATGCATCCATATATTTTTTCTTGTATTTATTTTGTATGTGATTTTGGTGCTATTATTTTATGTGTAGATTTTGGTGCAAATAGTGATTGTGATTGTGAGGATTGTAGCTACTCTCCAAACTACCAAGGAAAGTGGTGCTTCATGATTTATTCCTATGTTTTTAAACTATGCATTAGAAATATTTTGCTAGTCTTGCATGGTTATTTTGATCTATATGCTATACTTGGGAAATCCTAGTAGTTGTAGAATTGCTAGAAATATTTCTAAGTCTTATCAATGCCATACTTAGCCTAGCTAGTAGCAACCAAGGGTGGTTATATTCATGATATGAATAAATATTTCTAAGTCTTTGGACTATGTTTTTGTTTAATAAAAAAACTAAGTGAATGAAACACCTGGGTGGAATGGAAGGAATGGGTTATGTTGAGTGGTTACACAAGGCCCATTTCTATGGTTTACCTTGTGTATCTCACTTGTGGAAAGCCACCCAGGAACAAAGGGATTTGAGATGCCATATGTTAAGAAGCTTCTAGTGCAGCCACTTGGCAATAGGGGCTCTGCCTGGATCATATAGGTTGCAATAACTTAGCCATTTGGATAGTTGGTGATAGTGGGATGATAGGTTGGAGCGCGTCCATTTGGTCTAAGGGAAGGCTTCTGAAAGGTCCTGTCTTGGTGAAAATCAAGTCTTGTGGGGAAAGTGCACAACCTCTGCAGATGGAAGAATCTAAGTACTTAGCCATGTCCCTGGTATTGGACAATTTGAGCATCAAGATATGGAAGCTATCAAGAATCTCCTCATCCCAATTTCTAAGTAAAAACTTGTGGTTGAACAAGGGTGAAGGACCCCAATGTCTATTGGTGGTTCCTTGGGAAAGATTTTGACAAAGAAAAACTTAGTGATTTCAACAAATAGGCAAAACCTATTTTGAGCAAAGCAAGCCTAAGCTACACTTAGCCAAAATTCATATAGTATTTAGTCCACCAATATTCTACTAAGGTATCACTTGCCAATACTATTCCAATGTATTGACCACTGTGGATGTAACTTGTGATGTTGCAGGATATTCTGATGATGATTAGGAGTCATGAGTCTACACTCAACATGCTTGCCTGTGGCACATGAAGATGAAGACTTATTTATCTTATTATATATTTGAACTCTTGTATTAGGCTTGTGGCCATGGAGTTGTAAAAGACTATGTTTGTCTCTGGAATGATATGTAATAATGACCTTTGTTTCTGTGTACTTCATCTTAAACTGTGGATGCTAGCATTGATCCAGGGACTAGCATTGCAATCACAGGGGTCCTTTCCTTTACAAAGGAGGTATCTTATAGATGGTATCAGAGCACTGTGTTTCCTGTAGGATTATGACCCTAGGATTGGAAACCACTAAGGGAAAAAATTTCAACAACTTCCACACTTGCCTTATTCTTCTAGTAAACTTTTCTAATCTTCTTTTCTCATCTCTTTTGATAGAAGGATGCATTGTTAGCCTTTAGATTAGAAAGTGAAATAAGAATTGAGCCTTATTAGTTGCACCACCACACTCATCATTACAATTCCAAAATTTGACTAAGTTATATTGAAACTAGGTTGCTTGTGTTATGTATGCCATGACTTGTGTGTTTTGATTCCCAAAGTTATGCATGTGATGCCTTGTCTTGTGAATTGTCTTAAATTGTGTTGACCCTAACTTTTTCTATCTTATAAATAGATGCCTAATGTTACTATCAGCACGGCAGAAGAGTTCAAGAGAACTCCTTTTGGCCCCCGTATTATTGAGCTCACTAGTCTGCTCAATCTCCCTCTTCCTACTATCATGATGCTTCCCCTAACCAAGTTTGAGAGGAAAGACCTTTGGGGCTTCAAGGTTAATCAGCCAGGACGCCAGACTGAGCCAGCCACGGAGGCCATCATCTTCAAGCTCATGCATGATGACAAGGAGAGAGGCCTTGAGGTAGTCATGCAGGATTTGATTGGAGGTTTACTAGGGAGACACTCTCGAGAGGTTAGGGGTACTCACTTCCACACCTTTGGTAGACGTGATGATGATGGTGAGGCCATTGACTTTGAGGATACTTCGAGAGAGACGGCAGAGCCGATTCGCCTATACCTCCAGGACTTAGAGGTTCTTCTTAGGCACATAGACACTGATAGGACCAACGTCATGCTTAGCAATGACGAACTTCAGGTGCAGCTTCGTGAGAAGGACAAGCTCTTCGCGGAGCAAGATGAGATAGTCAAAGAGATGGAGGCCAAGTTTGAGAGTCAGGACAGAAAGTTCAAGAATCAAGAGAAGCGAGTCCAAGATAGGAACAAGAGGATTCGATACATGACTGCAGAACTAGAGTCCAAGGACTTCGAGCTCGAGCATCAGCAGACTATGATTGAGAGGCTTTGTTCACAGAAGAGGGCTCTCAAAGCCAAAGTAGAGACCTTGACCACCAATGTCAAGGAATACAAGACCGCTATGGAGAATGCAGGTCTTACATTTGTTGATGAGGAGGTTGATGCCGAGGAGTAGTGATGACTACTCATTTACCTTTATTTATCATGTCTTTGATTATTGAGTCGCAATGACCATCCAACATGTGGATGGCTTGCTATTGGTGTGTTTACTTTTCAGAACTTGTTGTCTGTGTTGTTGAACCTTTATTATTATGATGCATGTTTGGGATTTGTTATGTGATGTATTGTGCATGTTAGCATCTATGGGTATCTCATTCTTATCCTTATTGAAAACCACAGATGCCTCCCCGACGTGCCAATCCCAACCCCAACCCCAACAACAACAACAACATCACTCCTGAGATGCAGCAAATGATGACATCTCAGACTCGTCTGATGCAAATGATGACTACGTTCATCCAGAATCACAACAACAACAACAACAACAACAACAACAACAACAACAACAACAACAACAACAACAACAACAACAACAACAACAACAACAACAACAACAACAACAACAACAGCAGCAACAACAACAACAACAACAACAACAACAACAACAACAGCAGCAACAACAACAACAACAGCAACAGCAACAGCAACAGCAACAGCAACAGCAACAGCAACAGCAACAGCAACAACAACAACAACAACAACAACAACAACAACAACAACAACAACAACAACAACAACAACAACAACAACAACAACAACAACAACAACAACAACAACAACAACAACAACAACAACGACGACGACGACGACAACAACAACAATCAGAACAACCCACCGGGTTTTGACATGCTTACCAGGTTCTTAAGATTGAGGCCAGCAAAGTTCTCAGGAACTACTGATCCTATGGTGGCCAATGATTGGCTACGCTCTGTGAACAAGGACTTGGTAACCGTTGGTTGTACTGATGAAGACAAAGTCAGATTTGCAGCTCACTTATTGGAAGGACCAGCAGCCACTTGGTGGGATAACTTCCAGATCACCACTCCCATTGAGGATGTGACGTGGGCTATCTTCGAAGATGGTTTCCGTACTGCTCACATCTCATCCGGAGTGATGAGTTTGAAGAAGAAAGAGTTCCATAACTTGAAGCAGCGCCACCACAGCGTGGCTGAATACATTGAGGAGTTCAACAATCTGGCGCGATATGCACCGGATGAAGTTGATACTGATGCTAAGAGGAAGGAAAAGTTCCTTGAAGGGTTAAATGATGAATTGAACCTGCATTTAGCTGTGGCCTATTTCCCCACATAACAGTCTCTTCGTGACAAGGCTGCTATTTTGGAGAGCAAAATGAAACAAGTGGAAAGCAGGAAGAGAAAGCACTCTGACAAGCATAGCTCGGGATCGTCTCACAAGCGTTCCTATTATGATGACAGCGGGAGTTCTGGATCCCACAAGCATGGGAAGTTCAACAAACACCACAACCGTTATCATGACAACAAGCACAACCGTAGTCATGACAACGATAAGTACAAGAATCACAAGGGTGGATATAAGAGCCACCACAATGGAAGTGGAAGTGGTAGTGGAAGCCAGCCTGTCAAGAAGGATCTTAGTCAGGTTGAATGTTTCAAGTGCAAGAAGATGGGGCATTATGCAAATGAATGCCTAGAAAACAAAGTTGAAGGACCCAATAAGCCCAACCATGTCCAAAAAGGGCAAGTGAACCACATCAATGTGGAGGAAATCTATGAAGAGTCGATGCTGTGGCTGGTAAGTTCAAACTCAATTCTATTCCAGCACTTGTTCTTTTTGATACTGGAGCATCACATTCATTCATATCAAAAGCATTTGTTGATAGAAATGGGTTTTCAACTGAAAACATTGGGTGTCCAATAAAAGTAAGTTCTCCTGGTGGAGACATGATTGTAAGTCTTGGGTGCCGGGATCTAGTGATAGAGTTTGGAAAGCATAAGTTTCCGGTGAGTCTGATAATCCTAGATTCCCAAGGACTGGATGTAATTTTGGGAATGGATTGGATGACCAAGTATGAAGGAGTACTAGATTGTGCCAATCGTACTGTTGCACTCACAACCCCGGAAAAGAAACGGATTAGATTCAAGTCTAACTTTGAATCAAAAGGGAGTAAGCTTAATTCTCTTAAGGGGGTTGGCATAGACAGTGTGCCTATTGTGAGTGAATATCCAGATGTGTTTCCGGAAGAATTGCCAGGAATGCCACCAGATAGAGATGTGGAGTTTCTTATTGATTTGCTACCAGGATCTGGACCAATAGCAAAGAGACCGTACAAGATGTCAGTGGATGAGTTGAAAGAACTCAAGAAACAACTTGCAGAATAGTTGCAGAAAGGATTTATCCAACCAAGTTCTTCATCTTGGGGAGCACCAGTTTTGTTTGTGGAAAAGAAAGATAGAAGTCAAAGGTTATGCATAGATTATCATTCACTCAATGAGGTGACTATCAAGAACAAATACCCTTTGCCTAGAATCAATGACTTGTTTGATCAATTAGAAGGAGCTTGTGTGTTCTCAAAGATTGATCTCCGGTCAGGTTCTTTCTAGCTCAAGATAAGGGAACAAGACATACCTAAGACAGCTTTCACCACAAGGTATGGATTATATGCGTATTCCGTGATGCCATTTGGTTTGACCAATGCACCAGCATACTTCATGAATATGATGAACAAGGTGTTCATGGAATTCCTTGATAAGTTTGTTGTCGTTTTTATCGATGACATTTTGATCTACTCCAAGAGCAAAGAAGAGCATGAGGGACATTTACGTTTGATACTTGAGAAGCTTAGAGAGCATAAGTTGTATGCCAAATTCAGCAAGTGTGAATTTTGGTTAAATGAAGTTGGTTTTCTTGGACACGTTGCAGGAGATGGTGTAGCAGTTGATCCTGCTAAAGTTTCAGCTGTAACTGAATGGGAATCTCCCAAGTCAGTGAAAGAGGTTCGTAGTTTCCTTGGCTTGGCAGGATACTACAGAAGATTTATTGAGAATTTCTCCAAGGTAGCTAAACCTATGACAGAATTGCTAAAGAAAGACAAGAAATTTGCTTGGTCTGAAGGTTGTGAACTCAGTTTCCAAGAATTGAAGAAGAGACTAGTGACATCACCAGACTTATGTTTGCCAGATTTGGAGAAAGTTTTCCAAGTATATTGTGATGCATCTCATCATGGATTAGGTGCAGTACTTATGCAAGAAGGGAAAGTTGTGGCTTATGCCTCGAGACAACTCAAAACTCATGAAGTAAACTATCCTACTCATGATTTAGAGTTAGCCTCTATTGTCCATGCACTCAAAACATGGAGACACTATCTTTTGGGAAAGCGATGTGAAGTGTTCACCGATCGCAAGAGTTTAAAGTATATCTTCACCCAGAAAGAAATTAACATGAGACAAAGAATATGGCTAGAACTCATCAAGGACTATGACTTGAGTTTGCAATACCACCCCAGTAAAGCAAATGTTGTAGCGGATGCTCTAAGCCGTAAGGTTTTTGTGAATAGCCTTACTAAGGGGGAATTGCCAGATGATCTGTGTGCCCAATTTAGAGATCTCAGATTGGAGATTGTGCCTGAGGGACATCTCATGTCTTTGGATGTTCAACCCACTTTGTTGGACAAGATCAAAGAAGCCCAAAAGGCAGATAAAGAAATTGAAGAGATTAAGGAAAAGATTGGCAAGGGAAAAGCCAAAGGATTCCATGAAGACGAACAGGGTACTTTATGGCATGGAAAACGTATCTGTGTTCCACAAGATCCGGAGCTTCGGAAACTGATTTTACAAGAAGCACACAACTCACCATATTCTATTCATCCGGGTAACACCAAAATGTACATGGATATGAAGGAAAGATTTTGGTGGAATAATCTCAAGAAGGACATCGCCGAACATATTGCTTTGTGTGATGTATGCAGTAGAGTGAAAGCGGAACATCAGAAACCAGCAGGATTGTTACAACCACTACCTATTCCTGATTGGAAGTGGGACAAGATTGGTATGGATTTCATCACAGGATTGCCAAGGACCTGGCCAGGATATGATTCCATTTGGGCAGTAGTGGATCGCCTAACTAAAGTGGCTCATTTCATACCCGTGAAGACAACTTACACAAGTGCTAAGTTAGCCAAGATCTATATGAGTAGAATTGTATGTCTACATGGAGTACCCAAGAGTATTGTGTCTGATAGGGGAACTCAATTCACTTCTCATTTTTGGAGGCAGCTTCATGAGTCATTAGGAACGAGGTTGGAATTCAGCACTGCATTTCATCCTCAAACTGATGGATAGACAGAAAGGACTAATCAGATTCTTGAAGATATGTTGAGAGCATGTGCTCTAGACTATGGAGCCAGTTGGGATGAAAGTCTGCCTTACGCAGAATTTTCTTACAATAACAGCTATCAAGCCAGTATTGAGATGGCACCATTTGAGTTTCTCTATGGGAGAAAGTGTACCACCCCATTGTTATGGAATTGTGTGGGAGAAATAAGTTTGTTCGGACCAGAACTCATCAAAGAGGCTGAAGATAAAGTCAAGTTGGTTAAGGACAGATTGAAGATAGCACAGTCCCGACAAAAGAGCTACGCGGATCCTAAGCGTAGAGAAGTCACCTATGAAGTAGGTGACAAAGCTTATCTTAGAGTGTCACCACTTCGTGGAGTGAAGAGGTTTGGTGTCAAAGGTAAATTGGCCCTAAGATATGTTGGACCATTCAAGATTCTGAGTCGTAAAGGAGAAGTATCTTATGAGATTGAATTGCCAGAGTCTTTGTCAGCTGTTCATAATGTGTTTCATGTGAGTCAGCTTAAGAAATGCCATCCAGAGATGGAAGAGACTTCTTTGAAGGATATTATACCATTGGAGGAGGTCCAATTAGAAAGTGATCTCACTTATGAGGAGAAACCAATTAACATTCTTGAGACTGCAGAAAGAGTTACTCGGACTAAGACTATCAAATTCTGCAAAGTTCAATGGATCCATCATTCCGAAGAAGAAGCAACTTGGGAAAGAGAAGATGACCTTCGGAAAGACCACCCTCACCTATTTGCTAGCCAACCCGAATCTCGAGGGCGAGATTCACCTTAAGGGGGTTAGATTTGTAACATCCCTAAAACAATGTTTTCAAAGATTTCATATCATGCATGCATGCATATCATTTAGGGGTCAAATTCAAACTCATTTTTGAAAGAAACAGAACCTGAGAGTTATGATTTTCTGTGATCAAACTTTAGTCAAATGCTACTCTCCAAATGGGAGATTATTTGTTTCAAAATCAAACCTTGTTGCTCTCAGATTGTTTTGCTTGATTGTTAGTGCTTAAACCAAAATTTACAAAACAAATTTGGATTTAAAAATCCATATTCAAAACTTGTTCAAATCAAGTGCTATGTCACTGTTTATTTTGTTTGATTAAAAGGACCAAGCTAATATAGAGAGACCACATGATTTTATGCCCAGAAACATGAGTGATACACTCTGCAAAAATCCATAAAAAGTTTGAATTCAAATGGTTTTGAAATCATTTGAAAATGTTTCCTAGAAATTCAAATAGAAAAAGAAAAGGAATAAAGAAATAAGAAAAGGCCGGCGCTACTAATCTAGCCCAACAGTGAAACCAGCCCACTAAGCCCACCCGGGGTTTTCCCCTCTCTCTCTCACTCGCAGCCGTACACACAGAGTCACTGACCGCCTGGGCCCATCCCCTCTTTCTTTCTCTCGCTGACAACCGCGGCCCACATGGCAGTCGTCGTCTCCACCCCCAGCGACCAGTTCATCCCCAAATTACGCCGGGCGTTTCCTGTTTAATTCGCGGCTTCAATTCCCGATCAATGCTTGAGTAAATCACGCCCGCGTCCTTGCTACTTAAACCCCCTCTGCCCCCTCTCCATTTTCCCCCAAACCCCAAGCACAGAGTGCCACCAGGTTGCTAGAATTTGCCCTCACACCGCCGCGGTACTGAGCATCTCCGGCAGCAAATTCCGGTGAGTCCTGACCGCCCTTGTGCCTCTGATTCAAACGAGTGTGACCAGCATGTCCTAGTGCACCTTCTGATACCATTTGTTTGCCTGCTCGTGACCCAGGACGCCGTCCCCGTTCATTTCTGCAAACGACCGAGCCGCCACTCAACTCCGGCGATCGATTACGGTAAATACTGAGCGCCCCTTGAACCCTCTTGCATACGACTAGGTTCGCCTTGTCCTTGCGCAGCTACTGATGCCTCTGGTTTGTGCTAGGAAGGTCCAGAGCGTCGGCAACAACTCCGTCTGCAAGGACCCGACATCGTGCATGACTCCGACGAGCTCCAGCGACCACCTCTGCGCGCCCCTTCGCCATTGAAGCCCACCTTGAGCATCAGCAGCACACGGCGAGCACAGTAAGCCCCTTCTCCCTTTCCCGCGCGACCTAGAACATCGGCAACGACTCTGACAGAACCGCCGCAGCCAGGCGCCGCCCGTCCATGGTCGATAGATTTGTGGCCGTAGGATCTAAATCCAGTGGGTGAGATTAGAAGCTAGGCGGACAGGTATGGGCAGATCTGAGCCACGCGATTTAGTTAGATCTGACGGTGCGCAAGCACGATCCGGTGCGAAGCGGTACCAGCCAACCAGAAGCTGCCGCGTGGCATGTTCTTCATTTTAAAATTCTGAATTAAATCTATTAGATGTTTAAACTTGTTTAATTCATAACTTTTGATTTCCATGTCCAAATTTGACAAATTTTATATCAATGGAATCAGGAGAGAAAGCCCTTTCCATTTATGCAATGTGTTTCTACCATGCACTTGTCTTTTTTGGTCTATAAAATCATCACATGGCATTATGCATGCATCCATATATTTTTGCTTGTATTTATTTTGTATGTGAATTTGGTGCTATTATTTTATGTGTAGATTTTGGTGCAAATAGTGATTGTGATTGTGAGGATTGTAGATACTCTCCAAACTACCAAGGCAAGTGGTGCTTCATGATTTATTCCTATGTTTTTAAACTATGCATTAGAAATATTTTGGTAGTCTTGCATGGTTATTTTGAGCTATATGCTATACTTGGGAAATCCTAGTAGTTGTAGAGTTGCTAGAAATATTTCTAAGTCTTATCAATGCCATACTTAGCCTAGCTAGTAGCAACAAAGGGTGGTTATATTCATGCTATGAATAAATATTTCTAAGTCTTTGGACTATGTTTTTGTTTAATAAAACAACCAAGTGAATGAAACACCTGGGTGGAATGGAAGGAATGGGTTATGTTGAGTGGTTACACAAGGCCCATTTCTATGGTTTACCTTGTGTATCTCACTTGTGGAAAGCCACCCAGGAACAAAGGGATTTGAGATGCCATATGTTAAGAAGCTTCTAGTGCAGCCGCTTGGCAATATGGGCTCTGCCTGGATCATATAGGTTGCAATAACTTAGCCATTTGGACAGTTGGTGGTAGTGGGATGATAGGTTGGAGAGCGTCCATTTGGTCTAAGGGAAGGCTTCTGAAAGGTCCTGTCTTGGTGAAAATCAAGTCTTGTGGGGAAAGTGCACAACCTCTGCAGATGGAAGAATCTAAGTACTTAGCCATGTCCCTGGTATTGGACAATTTGAGAATCAAGACATGGAAGCTATCAAGAATCTCCTCATCCCAATTTCTAAGTAAAAACTTGGGGTTGAACAAGGGTGAAGGACCCCAATGTCTATTGGTGGTTCCTTGGGAAAGATTTTGACAAAGAAAAACTTACTGATTTCAACTAATAGGCAAAACCTATTTTGAGCAAAGAAAGCCTAAGCTACACTTAGCCAAAATGCATATAGTATTTAGTCCACCAATATTATTCTAAGGTATCACTTGCCAATACTATTCCAATATATTGACCACTGTGGCTGTAACTTGTGATGTTGCAGGATATTCTGATGATGATTAGGAGTCATGAGTCTACACTCAACATGCTTGCCTGTGGCACATGAAGATGAAGACTTATTTATCTTATTATATATTTGAACTCTTGTATTAGGCCTGTGGCCATGGAGTTGTAAAATACTATGTTTGTCTCTGGAATGATATGTAATAATGACCTTTGTTTCTGTGTACTTCATCTTAAACTGTGGATGCTAGCATTGATCTAGGGACTAGCATTGCAATCACAGGGGTCATTTCCTTTACAAAGGAGGGATCTTACACCCCCTCCCAATCGGTTTTTAGGTCGAAAGGCAACTTATAGGCGCAGAGGGAGGCCGAGGAGCTTCCTGGGAGGATGCACCCCCTCCAGGCGCGGCCTGTGGTGGGCCCGCGCCTGGGGTGGGTCTGGGCCCCCCAGGCCTCCTCTCCGTATCTCCTTCTGGCTCCATGGATCTCCTGGTGAAATATAATTTTTGGCATATTTTCCAGAATTTTTCCTGATAGTTGATTTTCTGCACAAAAACAAGACACCAAGGTAATTCTGTTGAAAACAGCGTCAGTCCGTGTTAGTTGTATCCAAATCACACAAGTTTAGAGAAGAAACAATAGCAAAGTGTTCGAGAAAGTAGATCCATTTTGGACGTATCAGGCACCATTAAGAGAGCTTAGTTGTCATCTTGTGTGCAGTGTTCCAAAGCTTATTGATTGATGCCTATTATGATATTACTTGTTCTTGTGCTACTTGTTTCTAGTCACCCTTGTGAACTTTGAAGGTTTCTTATGCATCTATATTGCTACTCTATGAGGGACAAGCTGATTGCTACTATGCTATGTTTTCTGTATGTGAAACAAACAAACAAACGTTTTTCATTGCATGTTATTCATGATCTTTGTTTGTAGCCTTTCATGTTGCATGCGTAGTTACTATGTCCTATTGTTAGAACTCCATTCTTTCATGCACACGTTTAGAGTTCTTTGATCCCAGCTTTCAATGCTTGCAAATGGTTGGATCTTTATTGTGAGGGTGCATGTCACCTCAAAAATTATTCTTTTATCACTTACCTACTCGAGGACGAGCAGGAGTTAAGCTTGGGGATGTTTGATACGTCGGAAACGTATCTTTTGATGTTCCATGCTTGTTAGTATCTGCTTTGCTTTGCTTTGTCTACACTTTGAGGTGCTTTTTACATGTTTTCTGGTAGTAACCTATTAACAAGTTTCCACAATGCCAGTTGCCCGTTTTCTGCTGTTTTTGGTTTCAGAAAAGCTAGTAAAGAAATATTCTCGGAATTGGAAGGGACAAACGTCAAAGTTAATTACTTTCTGTGGGGAACAAGAAGTCCAGAGGGGAGACAGAGAGGCAGGCCAGGGCGGCCAAAAACCCCTAGGCGCGGCTAGGGGTGGGCCCGTGCCTGGGTAGGGTTTGACCCCCCTGGTCATCTCCTCGGCCTCCCCCTTCGCCTATAAAAAGACCCTGATGCAGAAACCCTGAGTACCCAAGCAAATCTCCACGAAACCGTCTGTAGCTGCCTCCACCATCGTCCCTAGATCGGGGGGATCTGAAGTTCTTCCCGGCACCCTGCCGGAGGGGAGATCCTCCTGGATGCCTTCTCTCCAGTATGATGCGTGAGTAGTTCCACCTTGGACTATGGGTCCATGTAGTAGCTAGATGGTTGTATCTCCTCCTTTGTGCTTTCATGTATAGATCTTGTGATCTCTGTTCAAGATCAAGATCTAATTTATTTGTAATCATGCATGCTGTGTTTGCGGGGATCCGATGGATATTGAGATTATTATGTTGGTTTGATTAATGGTTTTTTCTTTATGATTCTATCATGTATGTGTTGTTTTTGATCTTGCATGCTCTCCGTTTTTAGTAGCTATCTTGGCCAAGTAGTTGCTAGTGACTCCAAGAGGGGGTATTTATGCTCAATAGTGGGCTCATGCCTCTAGTTTCCAAGGGAAGTGACAATAATCTCGTCGGTTGTAGATGTGTTGTTTCTACTAGGGAGAAAACAACGGTCTCTTGTTCATGGAACATGTGGACTGTTTACCTTACACACTTTGCTTAAAGCAGTTGTATGTTGCTTGCAACTTAATACTGGAGGGGGTTCGGATGATAACCTGAAGGTGGACTTCTAGTCATAGATGCAATTGGATGGCGGTCTATGTATCTTGTTGTATTGCCCAATCGAATCTCATAGGATCTTTATGGCTAGTAATTACATTGTTATGCCTTGCTCAGTTCCTATCAATTGCCCTGCTGTAATAGGACATGTCGTCATGACCAGCTTCCACCCGGCTCACCTCGGATTCGATGGAGAGCACGAAAGGGCTGACGCACCATGCGGGGTACGCCTATGGCTCTCCCTCATCATCGGGCAAGCAGGCATGCCGTCATGACCAGTGCTACCCGACAAAGATAAAGCAAAGTGGTCGGCTGGACTGGCGAAAGCAGTCCGGGTAACCGTTAAAGCAAGGGTGATGCCCCAAAGGAAGCCCGGGTGATCGCTAAAGAGAAGGATGACGCCTAAAGAAGGGCGGACTGGGTCCTGGCCCACCGGCTGGGCCCTGTAGCCGGCCCTGTCCTATAAACCCATATCCAAACAGTAAACCCTAGGACCCGATCTGTAATCTTCCCCCCAGACCAGTATATAAGGGAGGGAAGAGCTAGGGTTCTAGGCAGGCAACCATAGAAGGATAGAAGTGTTAGCATCAAGTTCCCATCTTCCTCTAGCTCTCAATAGTCACTAAGGAAACAACTCTAGGAGCATCTGTACTGGGCATCATCTCCCTCATATAGTTCATCTTGCAGGAGTAGGGGTTTTACCTCGCCAAGAGGGCCCCGAACCTGGGTACGTCGCTGTTTTTGCAGTTCACCGTGCTCAACCCGTTGCGTGAGCCACCGAATGCATCCGAGTGTCCCTTCTTTTCCATCCCCGATGGCACTGCTGTGTTCCACACCACGACAGTTAATAGATCTAGGAAAAATTGGGCTAAAAAGTAAAATGACGCTTTATGGCCTTATAGAACCGCTTATAAAAATCCTATGGGGATGTCTCCTTACAAAATGGTTTATGGGAAAGCTTGTCACTTGCCTCTAGAATTATAACACAAAGATTATTGGGCAGTGAAAGAACTGAATAGAGATTTTAAACTTGCCGGTGAGAAAATATTTCTTGACTTGAGTACCTTAGATGAGTGGAGAAGTGAAGCTTATGAAAATGCTAGACTCGTTAAGGAAAAGGTAAAAACATGGCATGATAGGAGAATTCTCAAAAGAGAGTTCCATGTTGGTGAGAAAGTTCTTTTCTATAGATCTTGTCTCAGATTTTTTGCAGGGAAACTACTCTCAAAATGGGAAGGACCTTTTGTTATTGAGGAAGTGTATCATTCAGGGGCTATCAAAATATCTTCTTTGAAGGACAACACTACACAGGTGGTGAATTGTCAAAGGCTTAAACATTATATTTCTGGAGATTCTTACAGTTAAAATGTTGATATTATTCAAATGGTAACTCTAAAAGAATTTATTAGAAGCAAACTCCAGAATCTACAGAATTCGTCTTTGAATAGGTAAAAAGTGGTGAAAACAGAAGGTTCGTGAAAACCTTATCTTTTTATATTTTTGATGTTTTTAATACATGCGGAAGGTTACGAGACAAAACAGAGGAGGAAATGGAGGTCAGATGGGCCACACCCACCCTAGGCACGGGCCCCAGCTGGCCGCGCCTACAGGGAGTGTGAGCCCCCTGGAGTCCGTCTCCGCCTTGTTTTCGCACAGTACCTTCCTTATGCATTGAAACTTCGTAATATATAACCCCCCGGATCCCCCGAGGTTCGTATATCGTGTTCTCGTCGTGTTTTTGTTTCGATCTGTTTCTGTCAGGAAATCTTCTCAAGTTTAGAGCACCATGGTCTCTGCCAACGACAAAGGCAAGATGAACATAACTCGGAGTTGATTCGTACCCTAACCTTCAGGATTGAGGATTTTAGGGAACTGATTGAAGAGCTTATCAATAGAACACCACCACCACTGAAGGAGTAATTTGTCATCAGGTTTGGCATCCCCTTGTCTTGTTCCATGCTTTGGGGGGTGTCGCGGTATCACATCATTATCTTTTATCTTTTACCTTTTTATAGATTCATATCTTGGGTAGAGAAGTTATCTTATAGGTTGGTTTGCATATGTAAGTATCTCTCCTTTAGTTGGTTATCTATGTATCCCTTGGTGTGAGTGCCTTTATGGATTATTAATGAGAAGCTTCATCTTTTAATTTTTGCGCTTCTTATTTTAGTTTGCAATCTCTATTATGATTGATCTTGTTGATCAGTATTGGTATCACTTTGGGAGCATCAAGTAGATCTAAATTGGTTTTGGCAAACCAAGCTCTGGCCAGTAGCAACACTTTTTGAGGTTTGAAAGGAAAAGAGGAAAGGCTTACAGGTATTTTGTATCATTTCTTTTTTTGATTGGCTCATAAGCTTAGTATTCTTTATTTAAGAACTTTTGTGTCTTCAAGGAAGATTGCATGTTTGGCTTTATTACTTGTATGTTTGCTTGTTTCCTTCAACTCTTTTGCTTGCTACCCAGCCTTGCTAGACAAAAACCTCTTTTGAGAAGGGATACTTCTCATGCATCCGATCCCTTTGAACCAAAACCCGTGCCATTTGTGTCCACCATATCTACCTATTCGCATTATTGCTATTCCAAGAAAATTCTCAAGCTTCATCTATCTTTCGAATTAAAAATTATTTTGTTATGTGGAACTAGTTATTAAAGCTCTCACAAACTTGATGGCACATCTTATTTTTCTTGCCCCAAATAAACTTGAACCATTGTGTCATCGAAGTTGTATATGTTTGCACCTATATGTTGGAATTAGCAGAAATGTGTTGCCACGAGGAACGCTTTCAACATTGCACCTGTACATAGTACATAGTTGATATCATGCTCTTTTGTTTGCGGATGTCGTCGGTGTGAAATAAAAGGGGATCTTGTAAGTCCATGGAGTTATGTATGTGTGTTAGAGAAACGCCTAGGCCGCTAGCCTAAGCCATGCCTAATCATGGTGGAAACTTGCAGCATAACCATAGTGAGCAATCTGTGAAGCATCCTCAATAAAAACCTATGCAAAAAGCAAATAAAAAGATTGATGAGATGCTCACTGTCTGCTTGCCTTGTCATTTTGATTATGGGATAGCTCATGTATCATGTGCAAGGGGTACCCCGTTGGCGGTTCTTTATGATACACATGTACTTACAATGACAAGAACTTACCGGTAACTAAAGTTGAGTAGCATGAGGAGCGGCCCTCACACTCAAGGGACATGAGATTGCCAACTTATATTTCGTCAAGCATATACTCCATCTTTCTTCACTTTAACCATAATCACCTCAAGATGCTTATGATAGGGGCAATGAGAGCTCAAAGCTAGTAAGTACCATAATCTTTTGGAAGCTCTTTATCAACTTGAAATCCCTGCTTCCCTCTATGAAGGGCCTTTCTCCTACTTCTAAGTTGTGTCAGTAAACCTATTCCTCTCTATCTCCAGCAAGCATTTGAGTTGTTGTGTTTCAAGCATTCATATGATGATTTATTCAACCATGTTCTCTATCTTCCTTGTTTGCACAAGACTCTTATCTAAATGTGTATTATTTTGAAAGTCATCATTGTGAAAAACATGTTATGTTTGAGCAAAGAGTACTCTTGTTGTAAAACTTCTACAAAATCTTTATTTGAAAACTGTTCTCTAACCAAGAACAAAGTTTGCAATTCCCAATTATGATTTATCTTTATGCATCTCTATTGTGACTCCTATACTTGTTGCAAGCTAAGTTAAATAATGGTGAGTTGCTTTCTTCTATGAGTTGTGTATTGGTAAGTGTGATGCTTCTTGTCCGTATTATTTTATCGACACTTCACTCCATAAACCTGTGGAAATGTTTACTGAGCTTAGTTTTCGCTTGGGGACAAGCGAAGGTCTAAGCTTGGGGGGAGTTGATACGTCCATTTTCCATCACCTTTTTATATCATAATTTGCCTCTATTCATTGATATATTTCATATTAAGAGGTGTTACTTATGTCTTTTCATCTGTTTTTGCATGTTGGATGATTCTTGGAGGATGGACTGCCGGAATCAGGATTCTGATGGAAAAAGCGGTGTTTTGATGCAATTTCGTGAAGATCAGAAAAATACCAGAAAAACTACGGAAAATCCTATTTTCCCAGAAGACAAAGAATGTCAAAAGGGGAGGCAGAGTTGGGCCACAAGGGGCCCACACCCCTAGACACGGGCCACCCTAGGCCGCGCCTACAGGGGTGTGGCCACCCTGGCCCACCTCTGGCTCCGTCCTCTCTCCTATATCTTATCCTCAAAACCCTAATACACGGGGAGCGACCACAGAAAGATTCCGCTGCCTCTGCGGGGCGGAAAACACCAAGAGAGAAAGAGCTCTCCGGCAGACAGATTTCTGTCAAGGAAATTCCTTCCCGGAGAGGGGAGATCGTCTCCATCAACACCATCATCAAGCTAGACTTCATCGGGATCATCATCATCCACACCATCATCTCCACCAACACCATCATCACCACTTCATCCCATTGTAACAAGTGTGTTAAATCTTGCATAGTTCTTAGGGGAAACTTTCCTGGTGTTGATTACTATTGTAGTTGATGCTTGTGAGTGGAACCATTGAATTATTTTTTATGTTCAGATTGTTATCCATCACCATATCATCTTTTATCTTGATCCATATGATATCTCATGAGTAGTTCATTTAGTTCTTGAGGACATGGGAGAAGTCATGTTGTTAGTAGTGGATTTGTGTTAAGATATTATTCAATGGTTTAGTATTTAAGTTGTGGTGCTATTCTTCTAGTGGTGTCATATGAACGTCGACTACATGATACTTCACCATTTATGATCCTAGGGGAATGCATTGTGTATTTGGCTACTAATTGTGGGGTTACCGGAGTGACAGAAACCTGAACCCCCGTTAGGAAACCATTGCACAAGGGAGTGTAGGATCTCAGAGTTTAAGGCTATGGCTAGGTTTATATCTTAATTGCTTTCTTGTAGTTGCGGATGCTTGCAAGGGGTTTAATCACAAGTATGTATTAGTCCAAGTAAGGTCGATACATTAGCATAGGTTCACCCACACAACACTTATAAAACCAAAGAAGACTACTCAGCTATATGAAACGAAAGCACTTGATAGTATTCCCATGTGTCCTCGAGAACGTTTGGTCCTTGTAACACCCTCAGAATCGGCCCTATGCAAGTTTTAGCGAAACCCGCCAAACCCGCATAGAAACGATTCAAAGGTGCCCACCAGGCACTTTCTTGCGGGTGGAAAACGAAGTAATATCATTACACAATAGTCCACGATGGAACCCACAGAACAGATACATACAACGGCGACTCAATGAGTCAAGAATACAGATATACAGTACAAAGATCCAAATCACCTTGAAAACGATACAGCGTCCGAGTACGGACAAGATGCAAATTGAGCTAAGAGCCCTGAAGAATAACCAAAGGCGTCCATAACCCTGCCCAGGCCAAGCCGGAAGGGTAACCCTACTAACGACGTCGATCTCGAAACCTGCTTACAAAAAAAAGGGGTGCCGACAAAGGCAAAGGAAAAAGAGAGAGCGGTCAGTACTGAGGCCAGTACACGGCGAGACTAGAATTCGGCGGTCCTCGCCTACATAGGTATGGTGGACTGAAGCGGCAGCGCAGCATGCACTAAACAACCTATAGAGACTCGATCTAACTGTCGGCTACCAGAGAGGGATAAGAAAGTCCTATTCGGAACCATCTTGATACTACCACCAAACATACCCATCCTGGTGTTTCCCCCTCGAGACCAAACGAGGAAGTCAACCGAGGAACTCACACCGTTGGCAGTTTTATTCATTCCGTTATAGTTGCGGCAATTACTAGTCAAATAAAGATGGCATGAGTCATCCTGATATAATAAGCAGTGGGCAGTTTTAGTTAACCATTCCGTTGTAGTTGCAACACTTACTAGTCAGATACAATTAGCATGAGATATCCCAAACCCAGCAGTTGTTGGTTCTTTTATTTAGCCATTCCGTTGTAGTGAAGCTGATTACTAGTCATATCGGATACAAGTCAAATTATAACAGTCAACTTTAGTTATAGTTGTCTATGATCGAGACCTGTGCTCCAAGTCGTCCATAACCGCGGACACGGCTTCTCGAAAAGATTTAACCCTGCAGGGGTGCACCAAAGTATCCACACGCACCTACACCCTTGTTGTCGGATCAGGTAGGTACAAGATCACAAAACATACACCCAACGGTATGTCGACGGGGTTTCGGACACGACGTTTCCCAGACCCAAAGCAAGCACGGGGGGCCACCCCACTAAGTACACCCGCAACAAAGTCGGCCGGTCTCCGAGACGGACTCAGGGTTTGCGTCAGTGGTTGTAAACGACTGGGAACCCGAAACTCTCGGGCTTGTCGATACCGCGAAAACACTCCGCTTCCAAAATAGTACATGTGCAGTACCTCGCACAATTTAAATAAAGCAGTAAAGCATGGCATAAGTACAGTATAGTAATAAAGCCCCAAACTACTTGTGGCCCCCAGTACAGTACTTGGAATCAGGTACTAAATCGATGGGGGTGCCCATACACCCCACCTGTGGTTAGCGCGCTCGATCTCGGAACAGGTGTCAAGAACTCGGGGTCCTACGGGACACAAGTGGACGGTTAACAACCAAATAATATCTATTGCCCACCTGTGCCTCTGCTTACCTACTTCAATTTTAGTTATTAAACAGTAATTAAAGCCATGATCATCTCCAACAATAAACATGCGGCAAAACTCCAACAACTGTCGTACTCGACGACACGCAGCAGCACTTGAGCAAGCGACTACGACGCGCAGGTCCAACTATCTACCAAACAACAGGTAATAGGAGGTCAAGCGACTACGACACGTAGGTAATAGCAAGCGACTACGACACGCAGCAGCACTTGAGGAGCGTCTCGTGTGTCGAACATTTGGAGCGGGGCACATGATTGGTTTTCCTGCTCTCCGAGCATGGGAACTGTTTTCTGGGGTGCCTCACGACTGCTACTTTCAGTCTCCCTACGGCGCCTTGCATCCGCCTTCAAAATCTGGCGCTCATAGTCCGGCACAAGTGGGGTTTCAGGTTTCAAAAGAATATTGTAAAACTTCTCCACCACCGCCGGATCTATTTTCTCCTTTGGCTCGGCCCGTCTAGGTGCAAAGAATTTCTTGACCTGTTCTTCCGAGATCCTATTGGTCTCCTCGTCGCTGCGATTCCACGGTAAAACCGGCAATGGCTTGGCGGAAGGCTGCAGGACGTAGTTTTTTGAACTCTTTGGTGTACGGTTTCCTGCGGATTTCTTTGTGGCAGTGCTACTGATGCTCCTCGTGGCAGTGCTCTTCCGCTTACACTGAGGAGATGGCTGAAGCACCGGAGATGGCTGACGGGCCGGAGATGGCTGCCGCGCAGGAGATGGCTGACGGGCCGGAGATGGCTGCCACGCAGGAGATGGCTGACGGGCCGGAGATGGCTGCCGCGCCGGAGATGGCTGCCGCGTAGGAGATAGCTGAAGCGGCTCAGACTGCTGACGCTGCGGAGACGGCGGGGGTGCCAGTGACCTCCAATTTGGAAGCACAATGTGTTCCTTCTTCCAAAGAATGGTTGTTTTCACTGCAAATTTGAGTTGAGTTTCCCCTTCACCTGTAGCATGGTCAAGCTGTGCTTCCTCATATTCCTTCACAACCTCATCCACCCCGACAATAGCATAGCCATCTGGAATCGGTCAGCAGTGGTAAGTTCCACCAGCTATAGGAGGTAAGGCATAGCCGACAGCCACCTTAATGGATAAGCCCATTAATCTCACATGCAGCTCAGCGTGTTCGCTCTCCGTGATCTCATCCACGGGGTATCGAGGACCCGTCATTTCAAGCGTGGGCTGCACGTTCTCCGTGGAAGCCACACTGCTTTTCCGCGCAGAGTCTGGGCCGCGGGCAGCTTCCAATGCAGGATCTTCGTGCCGCTGAGATGGGCCGGTAGCTTGATGGCTCTGTTGTGCATTCACTTGCGCCTACAGCGCCGCAAGTGCATGTTCTATCTGTGTCATCCGCTCTGTACGCTCTTTTTCTTTTCTGCCGCGCCATCTGTAAGAGTCGCTCCAGTCGGCAAACCCATCCTTCCATGTCATACCCCCTATGCCTCGTGCATGTCCAGGGTGTTCTTTTTTACCGATGGCGCGTGTGAGCTGGTCATTCTCTCTGCCGGGATGGAAGGTCATGGCGGATGTTTCCTCGTATGCCGTGATGAGTTCAGTGACGGGTTTGGCAAGGATGGTTGGTAAGATA
Source organism: Avena sativa (assembly GCA_916181665.1). Taxonomy (NCBI): domain Eukaryota; kingdom Viridiplantae; phylum Streptophyta; class Magnoliopsida; order Poales; family Poaceae; genus Avena; species Avena sativa. The sequence goes on from OV702296.1 coordinate 18,482,325, forward strand.
CACAATCCTGTTTCTGGGTCCAACCTTGCCCCGATTCCGTAGAACCAAGTCTTTGCACGTAGGTCCCACCCATCTGTCTGGGGTGTGATCCCTCTCTCGCGCAGGGCCTTCTCAGCTTCCTCCCACTTAGGCCTCTGAGATATGTAGCCACCTGACCCCGTCCTCTGGTGATATTCCTTCTTCAGGGCATTAAGCGTATTGGTTTCTGACCTCTTTTTAGCTATAGCACTTTTTTTATATGTCTCAAATTCGGGCCAGTGAGGTCTTATCTTCGCATAATATGCGTCTTCTAAATTTGGAGTCTCGCCAGATTTGACAAATTTGTTCAATTTTGTCTTCCAGTTGCGGAAAGCGTCAGCCATCTTCTTTAGAGTCCACTCTTTGACCTTTTCCTTTATAACCGGGTTGTTTTCATCCTCCTCTGGCGGAAGGGTGAAATTTACCAACAACGAATTCCAAAGCGTTTCTTTGGATCTGTCATCGACAAAGGTACCGTCGCCCTTCTTTGGCTTATTACAATTTTCAATTGTGATTGGGATTTGGTCCCTAACAAGAACTCAGCCTGACGTACAAATTTGTCTGCGGCCTTCTTGGGCTCCATCGGCCTGCCATCAACACGGACTGCTTCGATCGTGAACTTTGCACGATCTTTCAACCGCTGGCTCGCGCCTCGCTTGATCTTTTTTGTAGAAGAAGATGGTTGCTGGCTGGTCGATCCAGAGGGCTAAAAGAAGAAAGAAGCGTTAATTAATACATGTAGAAGAAGATTGTTTGTGGAAGTCAGCAGAGGCTTAATCAATGCATATACCTCGCCGGACTTTGTAACCATTAAATTTCGTTCACCGGAGTCTTCATCTTCTCCATGACTAGTACTTGAGCTGTTGTCATCATGTCCCTCCAAGTTCAGATATTGTGAGGTGTCCTCATCAATAATGTTCTCCATTATTTCTTCTTCTTCAAGGTTTCTACTAAGTGGATCCATAGTTTCTAAAACAATAATATTATCTAGAGTAAGAGTGTAAACATTCAAGTGGACTTGGATTCATAGACAAATATACATATTATTCATACAAAAATACACAAATGAAATTAAAACCCTAAGTATGCTTGATCATTTTAAACGAGTTCCGAGGGGTCCAAACCCTAATTCGGAGAAATCCCGGATGCATATGAGAGGGGCTAGCTACAGTGGCTGACCGGAGGCTGGCGGCGTTGGAGAGCGACCTAGGGAGCGCGAGGTAGCGTGATGCGGCCTACCTAAAACGGGCGTTGTTCGAAAGAGGAGGCCGAGGCAAACATTATAGCGACGGAAAACAACTTGGCAGAACAGATACAATGTGGAAGGGATGTCCCCAAGATAGGCCCCAGACCGAGGGGGGATGCCACATCGGAGCTCGCACCCCACCTAGGCCGCATCGCGAGCTCGCACCCCATAGCCACCACCGGAGCTTGCACCCCACCTAGGCCGCCCCCGCAGCCGAGAGGGGAGGTCGTCCCCGTACCGCGCCTGGGCCCTGGGCCTCCCCGACGAATCCGCCTCCCGGACCCATCCCCTCCACTTCCCTGTCATTGGCCCCAATCCGTGGACGCGCTCGCGTAGCCGCTCCTGCCCGCCACACCCGATGACGCGAGCTACCACGTCAAAGCTGTCCTCGTGTCCGATTTGATCCTAGCTACTACTAATAAGTACAATGGTTTGAAATCATACTTTCTACAAAGCTTGTTCGATTTCATCTTGGTACATCTGTTCGGAGGGGTTCGATTTCATCTTGGTACATCTGTTCGGAGGGCCCCAATCCGTGGACGCGCTCGCGAGAGAGCTCGCGTGGGGAGGCCGGCTCCGGCGAGGAACTGCTCGGGGGCGAGCACGGGGAGGCACGGGCGAGCACGGGGGAGAGCACGGGGGCGAGCACGGAGAGGCAACGGGCGAGCACTGCGACGACGGGAAGCTGCAACGGCGGACAGAGGCGGCCGGCGACGTGGCAGAGCGCAGCCTGCAAAGGGGGGCGCCGGCGACGAAACAGAGAAGGGGAGGAAACAGAGGGGACGACCAGGCGTGGTCCGCTAGCTCACCACGGCGTCGGGGTTCTTGTAGGCACCGGCGTCGTCGTCGGCTATGGCGCGCGCGCGGTGGCGGTGGCGGTCGTCGGCTTCGGTGGCGCGCGCGCGGTGGCGGTGGCGCGCACGCGGTGGCGAGGGCGGCGACGGCGAGGGCTGGAGGGCTTCGGTGGCGAGGACGACGGCGAGGGGTTCAGGGACCTGGGCGGTGGCGCGATCTGGCTCTGGGGGGAAGAAAGGAGCGAAGGGGCGCATTTAATACCCCCCCCCCTTTAACACCGGTTCCAGACAGGAACCGGTGTTAAAGGGGGGGAATTCGTTTCGCGCGCGTATTTATTACCCCCCCCCTTTAACACCGGTTCCAGCCCTGAACCGGTGTTAAAGGGGGGGGTGGTGCGCGCGGGAAACGAAATAAATGCCCCCCCCCCCTTTAACACCGGTTCCTGTCGGGAACCGGTGTTAAAGGGGGGCATTTATTTCATGCATTAAAGGGGCTTTTTTAATTCAAAAAATATGATATGAATTTAGAAAACTCATATCTTTTTCATTTCAACTCAGAAAAATATGAATAATATATCATAATTTTCAGAAAAATAATATCTATCCATTAATGTAAATCATTTTATATTTACTTTACATGAAATTTTTTAAAATAATTAAAACACTTACATATAAATTTTGATTATTCAATTCAAACAAAAATAAATTGTTAAATCCTAAAACTTTATAAGAAATATTAAGCATCTAAAAAATGATTTTTATTAGATCAAATCATATTTTAATGCCGCATCTTTTGTATTAACATTTTTGAATTGATTGGATATTTAAATGTCGCATCTTTTGTATACACTTGAATCTCACCAAGCCTCGCTCAACTTGCATTGTTTTTTGATAAAATAGCATATTGTGAACCTAAAAATGATTTTTGTAAAAAATCATGAGCATCGTATCATGTACTTGTAGTTCATATGTGACCCACTTCCTACCGATTCGGTAGGAATTTGTCTTTTTCACCAGAGGTGGACGGAAAAGTTTCAGATCCCCCTATTGGTACATTGTGCATATAAGGTGGTCTAGTATTTTTGTAAAATGTGTTGGTGGTTTTTTGAATTAGCCATTTGGTGGTTGCTTCACAAAACCGTCCGTTTTTTATGCTCGGAAAATGGAAAATGCCTTTTTGGTGCGATAAAAAGGAAAACTTCCTCTTGCAACATTGTTTGCCATGCCATGATGCACATGTATGCACAATATGGCCATATTATCACAAACTATGCCTTGATTCTAGCCATAACATTGGTCATTTGACCCGAAAGCCAAGAAACCTCGAATGAGATAGGCCATTTTGAGACAGTTACATAAAGCCGAACTGGAACTGAAAATTAAGATACATAAAAGAACTGAAAATTAAGATACATGGCCAGATTAAGTAACAATCGGCCGAACTGGAACTGAAAATTAAGATACATAAAAGAACTGAAAATTAAGATACATGGCCAGATTAAGTAACAATCGGCCGAACTTGTTTCGGAATGTTGGAGTGATTCAGTCATGCTCCTGCCTACACCTGTAATACTCGCCACTGTAGTCGTCGTACTCGCCGCCGCCGTCATCGCTGTCATCGTCGGGGTCGCCGTAATTGAACCTCTGGAGAGTACGCGTGGGCTGGACTTGAGGGTAGCGCATGGGCTGGACTTGAGGGTAGCACAGACGGGGGTTAGAGTCGGCGGCAGTGTCATAGGCCATGACGCTCTGGAGAGTCCGACCGCGCCACCATAGCCGACGGCCGGCCTCGTTGAAGTTAGGAGGAGGTGGGCCGTCCTCCTCGTGCCTGGCGAGCGCCCTCTCATGCCGATCCACGAAGAAGGCTTCCCAAGTAGGGAAATAGTCGGGATGCCATCTGGGATTCCTCCGCTGCTCCGGCGTGAGCTCGAAGTAGTAGTGGTTCGTGATGGCCATCCGGCGCGCCACACCTAGAGGGACAGGAGGAACCGGCACGCCTCCGACGCTCAGCATCCAGCCGACGGGGACACAGTAGCCCGGCGGGCAGGGGTAGTTCGAGGCGCAAAGCGCCTCCGCCTCCCTGGGGGTTAGTGCTACGGTGGAAGCCATGGGAAAGAGTGATGAGGTTGCAGATATGAGTCTAGAGATGTGCAATGACAATGGAGGCCAACCCCATACATATATATAGTGAACTAGCGGGAAGAACTGGAGGGAAGAAAAATGGCGGGAAGAAAAATGGCGGGAAAAAATGGCGGGATGAACCTTTAGTCCCGATTGGAGACACCAACCGGGACAAAACACGAGTCAGCACTAATAATAGGGGTGAGTGTCGACATTATGTCGTGCGGCGTGTACCTTGTCCCGGATGGTGTCACCAACCGGGACTAAAGATGAACCTTTAGTCCCGGTTGGAGACACCAACCGGGACAAAACACGAGTCAGCACTAATAATAGGGGTGAGTGTCGACATTATGTCGTGCGGCGTGTACCTTGTCCCGGATGGTGTCACCAACCGGGACTAAAGATGAACCTTTAGTCCCGGTTGGAGACACCAACTGGGACTAAAGATGAACCTTTACTCCCGGTTGTAGACACCATCCGGCACAAAACACGAGTCAGCACTAATAATAGGGGTGAGTGTCGACATTATTTCGTAAGTGTCAACACTATGTCGAGCTGCTTGTACTATAAATAGGCATCCTTGTGAGTCCAGTCCTCCAGCCAGTTTGAGGCAGGGACACCACTACGGCCAGTTTCAGGGAGATGCCGACGGATCCCAGTCCTGCGGCATCTCCGAGAAACTGGTCATAGAGGCACTCCCTAATATGTGAAATTAGTTAGCTCCCAGGTGTATTGATCTAGTTAGAGAAGTTACAAAGCTGCAAGATGGTTTTCGAGAGCAGGGACACCACTACGTCCAGTTTCAGGGAGATGCCGACGGAGCCTAGTCCTCCGGCATCTCCAAGAAATTGGTCATAGAGGCACTCCCTAATATGTGACCGCGCGCGTTTGGAGATCAGATCTTAATGGTAAGTACGAATCGGGACAACTTCTTCTCATAGTCCCGGTCCATCCACAAAACATGACTAACACTCAAGACATGTATTAATATTAAAAACATGAACTAGAGTTACATAATATGAGCATGAACTTCTTGGCATATGTCCTTCCTTATGATCGCTTCAGACGTAACCATGGAGCATCTTCTTTACTTAACGGAATGCTTGGGTGAGTTTTCACTGTGAAGGGCGGAATTTCATCAAACTTATTATAATCTTCTGACATGTCTGTCTTGTCCTCGATTCCCACGATGTTTCTTTTCCCTGAAAGAACTATGTGACGCTTTGGCTCATCATATGATGTATTCGTTTGCATATTTTTTCTTTTTTTTTGGTCTGGAGGACATGTCCTTCACATAGAAAACCTGAGCCACATCATTGGCTAGGACGAATGGTTCGTCTAAGTTCTTCATAAGATTGTTGAGATCCACCATTGTCATTCCGTACTTCTTGTCTACCTCAACCCCTCCTCCTGTTAGCTTGACCCATTTGCATCGAAACAAGGGGACCTTAAAATTAGGTCCATAGTCAAGTTCCCATATCTCCTCTATGAACCCATAATACGTGGTCTTTTGCCCATTGTCTTCTGCTGCATCGAAGAGGACACCACTGTTTTGGTTGGTCCTCTTTTTATCTTGGCCTATCGTGTAAAATGTATTCCCATTTATCTCGTACCCTTGGAAAGTACATACAGTCGAAGACGGTGTCCTGGCCAACAAGTACAGCTGATCCCCAATAGTGGTGTTATTCGTGAGAAGTCTTTGCAGCCAGCCGCCAAAACTCGCCATGTGTTCACTTATAATCCATTCATCAGGCTGCCCCGGGTGTTTGAGGCGTATTAAATTCTTGTGTTCATTGATATACGGGGCAACCAAGATAGATCTTTGTAAAACCGTGTAGTGTGCTTGATTGAGAGAATGCCCGTCCCTACATATCATTGCTTTACATCCTAGGGTGCCTTTTCCACGCAGTCTCCCCTCATGTCGTGATTCTGGAACACCAATCGCCTTAAGGTCAGGAATAAAATCAACACAGAACTCAATGACCTCCTCTGTTACATAGCCCTTGGAGATGCTTCCTTCTGGCCTAGCACGGTTATGAACATATTTCTTTAAGACTCCCATGTACCTCTCAAAGGGGAACATATTGTGTAGAAATACAGGACCGAGAATGGCAATCTCTTCTACTAGGTGAACCAGGAGATGCGTCATAATATTGAAGAAGGATGGTGGGAACACCAACTCAAAGCTGACAAGACATTGGGCCACATCTGTTTGTAACCCTGGTAGGCTTTCTGGATCGATTACCTTCTGAGATATTGCATTGAGGAATGCACATAGCTTCACAATGGGTACTCGAACATTTTCAGGTAGAAGCCCCCTCAATGCAATCAGAAGCAATTGTGTCATAATCACGTGGCAGTCATGAGACTTCAGGTTTTGGAATTTTTTCTCTGCCATATTTATTATTCCCTTTATATTCGACGAGAAGCCAGACGGGACCTTGATACTGCTCAGACATTCAAAAAAGATTTCCTTCTCTGCTTTGGTAAGAGCGTAGCTGGCAGGAGTTAAGTGGCATCGTTTACCCTTCTTGTTCTCAGGATGCATAGGCTCTTCAGGGGCCTTCAGACGTTGCTGGTCCTGTCGTGCTTCCGGTGTATCTTTTGTCTTCCCATACACTCCTAGAAAGCATAGCAGGTTCACGCAAACATTCTTCGTCACGTGCATCACGTCGATTGAAGAGCGGACCTCTAAGACTTTCCAATAGGGTAGGTCCCAAAATATAGATTGCTTCTTCCACATGGGCGCGTGTCCGGCATCGTCATTCGGAACAGATAGACTGCCAGGACCTTTTCCAAAGATTACTTCTAGGTCCTTGACCATACCAAATACCTCCTCACCGGTACGGAGGACAGGCTTCCTCCGGGGTTCTGCCAGACGTTTGAAATGCTTGCCTTTCTTTCTTACTGGATGCAGGTTCGGAAGAAATCGGCGATACCCTAGGTACACAACCTTCTTACATTTATCTAAATATACACTTTCAGTATCATCTAAACAGTGTGTGCATGCATTGTATCCCTTGTTTGTCTGCCCTGAAATGTTACTAAGAGCAGGCCAATCATTGATGGTTACGAAAAGCAATGCTCGTAGGTCAAATGGCTCCCCTTTGTGCTCATCCCACATACGTACACCTGGTTTGACCCACAGCTGTAAAAGTTCTTCAACTAATGGCCTTAGGTACACATCAATGTCGTTGCCGGGTTGCCTCAGGCCTTGGATGAGCACTGGCATCATAATGAACTTCCTCTTCATACACAACCAAGGAGGAAGGTTATAGATACATAGGGTCACAGGCCAGGTGCTGTGACTGCAGCTCTGCTCACCAAAAGGATTCATGCCGTCTGTACTTAGACCAAACCTTAAGTTCCTTGCGTCACGTGCGAAGTCCGGGTACTCTCGCTCGACTTTTCTCCACTGTGACCCATCAGCGGGGTGTCTCAACATCGCGTCTTTCTTACGGTCTTCCATGTGCCATCGCAACAACTTGGCATGCTCTTTATTTCTGAAGAGACGTTTTAACCGTGGTATTATAGGAGCATACCACATAACCTTGGCGGGAACCTTCTTCCTAGGGGCCTCGCCCTCAACATCGCCAGGATCGTCTCGTCTGATCTTATACCGCAGTGCAGTGCATACCGGGCATGCATCCAAATTCTCGTACTTCTCACCGCGGTAGAGGATGCAGTCATTAATGCAGGCATGTATCTTCTGCACGTCTAATCCTAGAGGGCAGACAACCTTCTTTGCTTGGTATGTACTGTCAGGCAACTCATTATTTCTTGGAAGAAGATTCTTCATTTTTACCAACAACTTTGAAAATGCGCTGTCAGTCACACCATTCTCTGCCTTCCATTGCAGCAAATCCAGTGTGGCACCTAGCTTTTTGTGGCCATCTTCACAAGTTGGATACAACAATGTTTTGTGATCCTTTAACATCTACTCCAGCTTCTCCTTCTCCTTTTCAGTTTCACATTCTTCCTTTGCATCAGTAATGGCCCGACCAAGATCGTCATCAGCGGGCCCATCTGCTCCCTCTTGATCTTCATTATCTACGGCATTATCATCATATTCAGGATACATATTATGATAGTTTTCATCATCCTCTTCTTCTTCGTTGTCTTCCATCACAACCCCTTTTTCTCCGTGCTTGGTCCAACAATTATAGTTGGGCATGAAACCGGATCGAAGCAGGTGGGCGTGAATGGTTTTGGTATTTGAGTAGTCTTTCTTGTTCTGACAGTGAACACACGGACAACACATAAAACCATTGTGACCACGGTTTGCATTAGCCACAACGATGAAATTTTGGAGGCCCGTAATGTACTCGGAAGTGCGGCGGTCACCGTACATCCATTGCCGATTCATCTGCATTAATATGTAGTATATATCAAAAAATAATAGGAAGATGACCATTTATATATATAGTACATCAATGACACATGAAACTATAGTTGCCGACCTCGACCGAGACGGAAAGAGCAACAAGAAAGCTTATTTTGAGATCTCGGGCATTTCACCGAACACCTCTAGTGCATATGAAAAAAAAACACAAACTAGCACTCTTCACACCCTCTTGCTAGGCTCCAAAATGTGAAAGAATGGAAGAGTGGGGTGTGTGTGGGCTGGGGTGGTGTCTTATATAGCCCCCCCCTTTAACACCGGTTCATGCCACGAACCGGTGTTAAAGGGGGGGTGCGCGGGCCACTGGTGCAGGGACCTTTAACACCGGTTCGTGGCACGAACCGGTGTTAAAGGGGGGGATCCTTTAATGCCGCAGGGGCCACGCTGGTACGGCCCCCCCTTTAACACCGGTTCGTAGAAGAACCGGTGTTAAAGCCCCTTTTCAGGATCAACAAAAGACCTCGTTTCCACTAGTGGTTGTACGCGAGCAGCTTAGAGGAACCGCACCATATCGTTCCGGTGCACGCGGCTGCCGAGGAAACTTTTTTTTGACTTACAAGTGACGTTATTTGTAATACATGGTTTATTTAGTGGGAGGGTAAATTGGTCCAGGAAAATGTTGGACCGGAAGAAACACTTCGTCCTTTATTATTAACTAGCAAATTACCCGCGCGTTGTGGTGGAAGAAGATGAAGGGTTTCGCGGCATAGTAAATCAAAATTTTCTACGGATGCGAACAGAGGGAAAGCCAAGATCTAATCTAGGAGATGCAAACAACGAGAGAGATTGGATTAGATCTTCATACCCTTGAAGATTCGCACAGCGGAACGTTCGTCGGAACGTGGGTGATGTAGTCGTACTCGCTTCTCCTCCTCGCGATCCGATCCGATCTAGCACCACAAGTGGCGGTGCCTCCGTGAGATGCACACGTGCAGCACCTCGATGTATCCTCCTTCCTTGGTCCAGCAAGTATGGTGGAGAGATGGGTTGGATCTACAACGCGACGGCGCGGTGCAATTGGTGGAGAATTTCTGCAGCAGGGCTTCGCCTACAAGCAGTCGGAAGGGAGAGAGGAGGGCAGCAGGGCGGCTAGGGTTGGAGGGGAAGGTGTGGGGGGGTGCGCCCCCATCCCTCTATATATAGAGGGGTGGGCGCAGCCCTAGCCCCTCCCCCAAGCCAAGGCCGGCGGCCCCAAGGAGGAAGAGTGGGGGGCAAGGAAACCCCCCCTTCTAGAAGCTCTATCTAGAGTTTAAACCTCTCTTGGTCGGCTGGGCCCTATGGGGCCTTGTGCCCCTAGCCCAATGCGGCCAGGGCACTCACTCATAGTCCCATGCCCCCTCCCGGAAGGTGGGGCCACGTTGGTCCCCTTCCGGAAGGTTCTAGAAGCTTCCGGTACAATACCGATTAACCCGGAACAATTCCGATCTCCAAAAACTGCACTGCCTTATATGAATCTTATTCTCCGGACCACTCCGGAACCTCTCGTGATGTCCCGGATCCCATCCGAGACTCCGAACAAAAACTCGTAAGCCAATTATCCAATCTATCCTAGCGTCGAGACACGTTAAGTGTGTGACCCTGCGGGTTCGAGAATATGCAGACATGATCTTCTATCAATAATCAACAGCGGGGTTTGGGAACCCATATTGACTCCCACACATTCATCGATGATCATATCGGATGAACCACGATGCCAGGATTCAATCAATCCCATATATATATTCCCTTCGTCTCGCGATATTTTACTTGCCCGAGATTTGATCGTCGGTACCGTCATACCTAGTTCAATCTCGTTCACAGCAAGTACTTTACTCGTTATGTAATCCGATATCACTTTGTGATTAACTCCTTAACCACATGCTTGCAAGCGGTGTTGATATCGATTACCGAGTGGGCCTGAAGTATATCTCTCCGACTTGGGAGGGACAAATCCCATCTCGATACATACAACCCAACAGACACTTTCCGATCACCTGAGAGACACCTTTATGATCACCCTCTCATAGGATGACGTTTGATGACCTCAAAGATTTCTTCCGATACCAGGGAGTTGTATTATCTCATGGTCTAAGGAATACAATATTTGACATAAGAAAAGCTTCGCAAAGACGAACACGATGACACGGTCTAATTGATTCGCTTAGTTTGGGTCTGTCCACCATATCATTCACCCAATGATATGATCTAATTATCAATTGACAACTCATGTCTATGGTTAGGAAACCTTAACCATCATTAATCAATGAGCTAGTCCATAGAGGCGTACTAGGGACACGGTGTTGTTCACAAACCACACAAGTATTAAAGTTTCCGCTTAATACAATTCTAGCATGGAATATAAACATTATCATGACCAAGAATTATAATAATAACATATTTATTATTGCCTCTAGGGCATAATTCCAACAGTCTCCCACTTGCACTAGAGTCAATAATCTAGTTTACATTTGGCAACAATATCACACCCATGGCACTGAGGTGCCGATCATGTTTTGCACGCGGAAGAGGTTTAGTCAATGGATCTGCGACATTCAGATCTGTATGTACTTTGCTAATCTTCAGATCTCCATCTGCTATATAATCTCGGATTATATGAAACTTGCGGTTGATATGCTTGGTCTTTGGATGATATCTTGGTTCCTTAGCGAGTGCTATGGCGCCAGTGTTGTCACACAATATCTCCAGTGGGTCCAATGCACTTGGAACCACGCCAAGCTCAGTGATGAAGTTTCTGATCCAAACTCCTTCACTTGACGCTTCTGCAGCAGCCATGTATTCCGCTTCTACTGTAGATCCCGCGATCACGCTTTGCTTGCAGCTTCTCCAGCTCACAGCTCCGCCATTCAAAATATAAACGTATACTGTCTGAGATTTGGAATCATCCTTGTCGGTGTCGAAACTAGCATCGACGTAACCTTTTACGACGAGCTGTTCATCACCCCCATAGACTAATAACATTTCTTTAGTCCTATTTAGGTACTTTAGGATGTTCTTCATGGCTGTCCAGTGTTCCACTCCTGGATCACTTCGATACCTGCTCGTCAAACTAAGATCATTGGACACATTCGGTCTAGTACATAGCATGGCATACATGATAGAACCTATGGCCGAGGCATAAGGCGATTTGCTCATAGCTTCCCTATCATTTACCGTAGCTGGACACTGAGCCTTGCTCAATATCTTACCTGACAACATAGGCACTAAACCTTTCTTTGCCTTATCCATTCTGAACCTTTTCAGAACTTTGTCTAGGTATGTACTCTGGCTTAAAGCTATCAGGCGTCTTTGTCTATCTCTATAGATTTTGATGCCCAATATATAAGCAGCTTCACCTAGGTCTTTCATTGAAAAACACTTGTTCAAATAACTCTTCACATCGTTAAGCATGTTGATGTCATTTCCGATAATCAATATGTCATCCACATATAGTACCAGAAACGTCACCGAGCTCCCACTCACTTTCTTGTAGATGCAAGCTTCGTAGCAATTTGGAACAAATCCAAAGCTCTTGATCACTTGATCAAAACGAAGGTTCCAACTCCGAGATGCTTGCTTCAGTCCATAAATGGAACGCTGAAGTTTGCATACTTTATCAGCATCCTTAGGATCGACAAAACCTTCGGGTTGCATCATATACAACTCTTCATCAATGTTGCCATTGAGGAAAGCAGTCTTGACATCCATCTGCCATATTTCATAATCATGAAACGCAGCAATTGCTAATAAAATCCGAATGGACTTAAACATCGCTACGGGAGAGAAAGTCTCATCGTAGTCAACACCTTGAACTTGTCAAAAACCTTTCGCGACAAGCCGTGCTTTATAGACGGTAACATTACCATCCGCGTCTGTTTTCTTCTTGAAGATCCACTTGCACTCAACGGCCTTTCGGTCGCTAGGAGGGTCCACCAAAGTCCATACTTGGTTTTCGCTCATGGATCCCAATTCGGATTTCATGGCTTCTAGCCATTTCTCAGAGTCTGGGCTCATCATCGCTTCCTCATAGTTCGTAGGTTCACTGTCTTCTACTAACAAGACAGTCAAGACAGGGTTGCCGTACCACTCAGGAGGGGCACGCGACCTTGTCGACCTACGACGTTCAGTAGCAGCATCGTCCGAAGCTTCATGATCCTTATCATTAGCTTCCTCTATTGTTGGTGCAGGCGGCACTGGAACAATTTCAGGTGTTGCGCTACTCTCCAACTCAAGAGAAGGTTCAATAACCTCGTCTAGCTCTACTTTCCTCCCACTCACTTCTTTCGAGAGAAACTCCTTCTCAAGAAAGGAACCGTTCTTTGCGACAAACACTTTGCCTTCGGTTCTGTGATAGAAGGTATACCCAATAGTTTCCTTAGGGTACCCTATGAAGACGCATTTCTCCGCTTTGGGTTCGAGCTTGTCCGGCATCAACTTCTTGACATAAGCTTCGCATCCCCAAACTTTAAGAAACGACAACTTAGGTTTAGCACCAAACCACAGTTCATACGGTGTCGTCTCAACGCATTTAGATGGTGCCCTATTTAAAGTGAATGCAGCGGTTTCTAATGCATAACCCCAAAATGATAATGGCAAATCAGTAAGAGACATCATTGATCGGACCATAACTAATAGGGTTCGATTCCGGCGTTCAGACACACCATTGCGCTGTGGTGTTCCGGGTGGCGTGAGTTGCGAAACAATCCCGCTTGCTTTAAGATGCGTGAGAAAATCATAACTCAAATATTCGCCCCCACGATCGGATCGTAGAAACTTAATCTTTCTGTTACGATGGTTCTCCACTTCATTCTGAAATTCTTTGAACTTTTCAAATGTTTCAGAGTTATGTTTCATTAAATAGATATACCCATATCTACTTAAGTCATCGGTAAAAGTGAGAAAATAGTGATATCCACCACGCGTCGAAACACTCATCGGTCCGCATACATCGGTATGTATGATTTCCAACAAGTCCGTTGCTCGCTCCATCATACCGGAGAACGGGGTTTTGATCATCTTGCCCATGAGGCATGGTTCGCATGTGTCAAATGATTCAAAATCAAGAGACTCCAAAAGTCCATCAGAGTGGAGTTTCTTCATGCGCTTTACACCAATATGACCTAGACGACAGTGCCACAAATAAGTAGTATTATCACTATCTACTTTGCATCTCTTAGCCTCAATGTTATGGATGTGTGTTTCATCCCTTTCGAGATTTAGAAGAAATAAACCATTCACAAGAGGTGCATGACCATAAAAGATGTTACTCATATAAATAGAACAACCATTATTCTCCGATTTAAATGAATAACCGTCTTGCAATAAACACGATCCAGAAATAATGTTCATGCTCAGCGCAGGCACATAATAACATTTATTAAGGTTTAAAACTAATCCCGAAGGTAAAACTAAGGAGAGTGTGCCGACGGCCATCACATCAACTCTTGATCTGTTGCCAACGCGCATCGTCACCTCATCCCTCGCAAGCCGCCGTCTATTCCGTAGCTCCTGTTTCGAGTTACAAATATTAGCAACTGAACCAGTATCAAATACCCAGGCACTACAACAAGGGCTAGTAAGGAAAACATCAATAACATGTATATCAAATATACCTTTGATGGTGCCAGCCTTCTTGTCCGCTAAGTACTTCGGACAGTTGCGCTTCCAGTGACCCTTGTCCTTGCAATAGAAGCACTCAGTGTCTGGCTTAGGACCAGACTTGAGCTTCTTCTCAGCAGGGGCAACGCGCTTGCCGACGCCTTTCTTGAAGGGCTTCTTTGCACCCTTACCTTTCTTAAAGGAGGGCTTGTTGACCATCAACACATGATTATCCTTCTTGATGTCCACCTCCGCAGCCTTCACTTTGCGAAGAGCTCGGTGATCGTATCAGTGGAACCAATCTGATTATGAGTCACTACAAAACTTTTGTAGCTGGGAGGGAGTGATTGCAGAACCCTGTCAATCTTGAGCTCCTCTGGAATCGTGCATTCCAGTTGCTCAAGGCGTTGAGTGTAGCCCGTCATCTTAATGGCGTGCTCACTAACGGAACTCCCTTCCTCCATCTTGCAGTTAAAGAACTTCTCAGAGATCTCATATCTCTCAGAACGGTCCTGAGTCTGAAACATGGTTTTCAGCTCTTCGAGAATCTCAAAGGGCCCGGGATAGTCTTCAAAATGATTTTGAAGTTCCGGTTCCATAGCAAACAACATGGTGCTCTTAATCACACCATAATCATCTTTGCGCGACTGATAGACAGCTTTCTCATCAGCCGGCGCAGTTGCAGCAGGGGGGTCACCTAACGCTTTCCCAAGGACATAGTCCTTTTGACCGCCAGAGAGAATGATTCTTAGATTGCGGAACCAATTGGTGAAGTTAGACCCATTGTTCTTAAGCTTTTCTTTCTCAGCAAAAACGTTGAAGTTGAAGTTGGACTTAGCCATGTGATCTACAATATTTGCAAGTACAAATTAGACTATGTTCATGATAACTAGTTCAACTTTTAATCAAATTACTAGATGAACTCCCACTAAATTCAACATCCCTCAAGTTGTTTAGTGAACACGATCGAAATTCACCACACCTAATCCGATCTTCACGAGAAGAGATGTGGTTTCAATGGTGGACAACGAAGTGTCGATCATATCATTCATATGACTCATGCTTAACCTTTCGGTTCATGTGTTCCGAGGCCATGTCTGTACATGCTAGGCTCGTCAAGTAAAACCCAAGTATTTCCGCGTGTGCAAAACTGGCTTGCACCCGTTGTATGTGAGCGTAGAGTCTATAGCACCCGATCATCACGTGATGCTTGGACACGACGAACTTTCGCAATGGTGCATACTTGGGGAGAACACAGTTTTATCTTGACCTTTAAGTGAGGAATCATCTTATAATGCTACCGTCGCGATCTAAGCATGATAAGATACATAAAAGGATAAACATCACATGCATATAACTTTATGTGACATGGTATAGCCAATCTTCCCGCAATGATCTCCATCTTGTGTGTGCCGGCATGATCTCCATCACTCCACCATGATTGCCTCCACCACGAATAGTAACTACAACTATTGCTAACTACTTAGCGATAAAGTGAAACTATTACATGGCGTATAAGAAGTTGACACACAGGTCATACACAATTATAAAGACAATCATATGGCTCCTGCCGGTTGTGTACTCATCGACATGCAAGTCGTGAAACGTTACAAAACATGATCATCGCATACAATATACACATCACATCTTGGGCCATACCATATCACAGAAAACACTCCCTGCAAAAACAAGTTAGACGCCTCTACTTTGTTGTTGCATGTTTTACGTGGCTTATGGGAGTAGATGCTAAGAACGATTCTTACCTACGGAAAGCCACAACGGTGATATTATGGTTGCCAAACTCCGGTGTTAATCCCATGACAACTATAGTGAGAGAAACTGACATCCACCAGCCGCATGTGTGGAACAAGCCACACGTCAAGTGCGGAGCCGGTCTCGCGAACGACGGCGCGTAAGGTTGGCCTGGACCGCTTCAATCTCACTATCCCACGTCATAAGAAGAACACAAACAATAGGCTTGCAACAGAATACATCAACGCCCACAACAACCATGTTGCGTTATACTCGTGAAACACATCTACGCATAGATCTAGCTCTGATACCACTGAAGGGTTTCGCGGCATAGTAAATCAAAATTTTCTACGGATGCGAACAGAGGGAAAGCCAAGATCTAATCTAGAGATGTAAACAACAAGAGAGATTGGATTAGATCTTCATACCCTTGAAGATTCGCACAGTGGAACGTTCGTCGGAACGTGGGTGATGTAGTCGTACTCGCTTCTCCTCCTCGCGATCCGATCCGATCTAGCACCACAAGTGGCGGTGCCTCCGTGAGATGCACACGTGCAGCACCTCGACGTCTCCTCCTTCCTTGGTCCAGCAAGTATGGTGGAGAGATGGGTTGGATCTACAACGCGACGGCGCGGTGCAATTGGTGGAGAATTTCTGCAGCAGGGCTTCGCCTACAAGCAGTCGGGAGGGAGAGAGGAGGGCAGCAGGGCGGCTAGGGTTGGAGGGGAAGGTGTGGGGGGGTGCGCCCCCATCCCTCTATATATATAGGGGTGGGCGCAGCCCTAGCCCCTCCCCCAAGCCAAGGCCGGCGGCCCCAAGGAGGAAGAGTGGGGGGCAAGGAAACCCCCCCTTCTAGAAGCTCTATCTAGAGTTTAAACCTCTCTTGGCCGGCTGGGCCCTATGGGGCCTTGTGCCCCTGGCCCAATGTGGCCAGGGCACTCACTCATAGGCCCATGCCCCCTCCCGGAAGGTGGGGCCACGTTGGTCCCCTTCCGGAAGGTTCTAGAAGCTTCCGGTACAATACCGATTAACCCGGAACAATTCCGATCTCCAAAAACTGCACTGCCTTATATGAATCTTATTCTCCAGACCACTCCGGAACCTCTCGTGATGTCCCGGATCCCATCCGAGACTCCGAAAAAAAACTCATAAGCCAATTATCCAATCTATCCTAGCGTCGAGACACGTTAAGTGTGTGACCCTGCGGGTTCGAGAATATGCAGACATGATCTTCTATCAATAATCAACAGCGGGGTCTGGGAACCCATATTGACTCCCACACATTCATCGATGATCATATCGGATGAACCACGATGCCAGGATTCAATCAATCCCATATATATATTCCCTTCGTCTCGCGATATTTTACTTGCCCGAGATTTGATCGTCGGTACCGTCATACCTAGTTCAATCTCGTTCACAGCAAGTACTTTACTCATTCCGTAATTCGATATCACTTTGTGATTAACTCCTTAACCACATGCTTGCAAGCGGTGTTGATATCGATTACCGAGTGGGCCTGAAGTATATCTCTCCGACTTGGGAGGGACAAATCCCATCTCGATACATACAACCCAACAGACACTTTCCGATCACCTGAGAGACACCTTTATGATCACCCTCTCATAGGATGACGTTTGATGACCTCAAAGCTTTCTTCCGATACCAGGGAGTTGTATTATCTCATGGTCTAAGGAATACAATATTTGACATAAGAAAAGCTTCGCAAAGACGAACACGATGACACGGTCTAATTGCTTCGCTTAGTTTGGGTCTGTCCACCATATCATTCACCCAATGATATGATCTCATTATCAATTGACAACTCATGTCTATGGTTAGGAAACCTTAACCATCATTGATCAATGAGCTAGTCCATAGAGGCGTACTAGGGACACGGTGTTGTTCACAAACCACACAAGTATTAAAGTTTCCGCTTAATACAATTCTAGCATGGAATATAAACATTATCATGAACAAGAATTATAATAATAACATCTTTATTATTGCCTCTAGGGCATAATTCCAACAGAAGAAACGATATCTTTTCTCTAAACGAACACTTACCATCGTCTTGAAGAGCGCCTCGCCTTGGCAAGGAAGGCGGTGACCTTCTTGCGGTGGTCACCCTGCATGACGTTGCCGAGCTCCAAGTCCTCTAGCGCGGTGTCGTTGCAGCTGAGCTCCCGCTTGAGGTCTTGCAGCACCTTAGCACAGTTGTAAATTTTATTACTCTGATTTTTTGTGGTGAATAGCGAATTTGATAGCTACAAGAGAGTGTTTCTATTTTCTTGTGTGGTTTGTCCACCTGTTCCATGCGAAGGGCGGCGGTGGGGACGGGAACGACGCCTTGGGCTCGAACTTCAGCGGCGCCACGTCGAGGGTGGTTATCGGGGAAGCCAAAAGCGACTACACAGGTGCGACGGCGGGTGAGTTGGCTTAGGACGCTATGGCGCTCAAGATCGTTGGGTGATTCACGTTTGTTTTCTTTTGCATATGCTTCTAGGGGGGCATATATGGGTGGAAATCAACCTTCCAAAGTTCGCACCGGACACGGAGGCAGAGTTTGAGTCCGTGGGGTTGTGACTATTTCCCGATCAATCTCGGCCATGCAATTGTGCGTGTACTGTCTCGATGGGCATTGATCGTGTGAGGTGTCAGCGGGGCAAAACTTGGCACCCACGGTTTCGAAGCTACGCATATCTTTGGGTTGTACACAAACTCGTACTCAACTCTTCACGTGAGAGCTATCCACGTGCGTTTTGTATTTTTCTAGATTGAAACATTTTATTACTTGCGGGTGGCATGGTGAGTATAATGTAATTTAGTGGAAGACGGACTAAAACAATCCGTAATACAATGAAAGAGAATGAAATCAACTTTTCAATGGAAAACGTCGGCGCAACTTAAGTTTTATCCGAAATTCAATCGACCATTCTCCTCTTGGTTATCCTAAATTAAAATTCTATTTTATCCCAAACTCAATCTACCCCACACATGCACCTGACCCAGCCTGGCCACGCATATGGCCACAGAACACACACGTCACGCACACACACGAGCCAACCCGCCTGGACCCAACCCGCCCTATCGCTCTCTCTCCACTCGTCGGCCACATCCTCATGTTTCCTTACTCGCCAGAGAGTGTCGCCGGCCGCCGGTCCTCGAGGGCAGCTCCTCTCGTCGACGGCCGACTCAACGCCTGTCCTATAGTCTCCTCTCTCTCGCCTCGTCGTCCCCATCCTCATGTTTCCTTACTTGCCAGAGAGCGTCGCCGGCCGCCGGTCGCCGGTCCTCAAGGGCAGCTCCTCCCTTATTCTATCTGGCAAGCTCGCCGAGAGTCCCCTGCTGCTGCTCTTCCATCCCTCCTCCTTGATATGGGCAAGGATGCGCGAGGGAGGAGCGGGAGGAAGGCGCAAGAGAAAATCATCAAGAAGGAAGGTTCAGTTCGGACAGACAGAAGCCCTGAAATTGAAACGGACGTGGATTCTTCATACGAACTCCAAATCAAGCAAATAAGCACTTGTTGGAAACATCACTCCGAGAGCTTTCCAACGAGTACTTACACGTCCCTAGGGGGCGGATAATCCGGCCCCCACAAGGGCGGATAATCCGGCCCTGCTCCAGGAATTCTGCTAAGGACTTCAGGCGCGAGGCTCAGTATAGGGGGCGGATAATCCGCCCCAGGGGAGGATAATCCGGGGGGGCGGATAATCCGCCCCTACTTAGGGCGGAAAGTCCGGCCCTGAAAGTTACCAACAGATCTGGATGGATCTGACTGTATCGGACACGTTTTGTTTCACGTTTTTCAGACGTTCCGGCGGCCATATAAGCCTGGGAACGCCCTCTAGATTAGGTTAGCTTTTGATTTCAGTTGATTAGTCTAAAACTATCGTGTGTGTTGCTTGGTGAAGCATCCCTCCGGGGACGGCGATGCCGTGTTATCTATCGTATTGATATTGTCGTGGAGGTTCTTGTGTTCATCAAGGATTGTCGTGTTTTGGTTTGAGGCGTGGTGATCTTCATCACGTTACTTGCTGGATTCGTTCCTCTTCTTCAGGTGACGTCCATTGGCGTTGTTGGAAGGATTACTATCCGGGTGACTCGCTGTGAAAGATCGGGACAAACTAAAGGATCATCCCCTCGATCCTTATCAGGTGGTATCAGAGCCCAGTGTTGCTCACGGTGAGATTGGTTGATTGATCTGAAAATCGCATTGCAAATCAGATCGGGGAGAACTCTGGCTGTGCAGATCGGATCTCAAGATCTGTTCCGTTTCGTGTTGGGGCGGATAATCCGGCCCCAGGGGTGGATAATCTGGCCTGGATATAGCCAATTTCTATTCTGTCTAGTTGGTGATAGAAGTTTCGGTCAGAGATGGATTCTTTTTCTGGTGACTTTTATGGCAAACGGTGTGTTTCTGGAAAGAGATCTCGTGATGTGTACAATGACTATCTCGACATTTTGAACGGTGTACTATGTGATGATTCGCAAATCAGGTGGAAACTGGTTCACATGGCAACGTATGATGAATATGAGTTGTGGGCGCGTCACATGCAAGATGATTTTTACAGATGTGATACATATGAGTATTTGGATAATCCTACACGTGTGCTTCTTGCATTGCGACGTGTAGATGAAGAGATAGCTCGTTGGTGGGATAAAGAGATGTGTGAAAAGGACATTATAGATGCAACTTGGAAGGACTTCAATATTTTTTTGCGTGGATGTTTTATGGCTCCTCGTCGCAAGGTATCTTGTACCAAGCCCTTGAAGACAGTTCCGCAGTCGCCCAGGGTTGCCATTGTGTCTATTCCGTCTCGTTCAAAGGAGGTCGCAGAAGTTGTTCCAGTGCAAATGGTTAGCGTGGCAGTGACAAAACCTTCTGAGGAGAAGCAATCTGTTGTTGCCGAGGTTGTTGTGTGCACTGAAACTACAGTGGAAGAGGTTGAACCATTGAGTGGGCTAAATATGCAACTCAAGAGAGTACATGATGAGACTTGTATGACAGCGGATAGAGGCCAGCGTTGGAATTTATTCCAGGCGCAGTGCATGATCAAAGGTAAAGCATGCAAGTTGATTATTGATGGAGGAAGCTGTACTAATGGCATTAGCAAGACAATGGTGGCAGAATTGGGGTTGTCCACATGGCGTATTCCTGAACCTAAGCATCTACAGTGGTTAAATAGCTGCGGTATGGTGAAGGTAACTCATAAGGTGCGTGTGCCATTTACATTTGGTGATTATGTTGATGAGATTGAGTGCGATGTGTTGCCATTGGAGGTATGTGGACTGTTACTTGGTCGTCCATGGCAGTATGATCGTAATGCGTTACATGCTGGGAGAGCAAATACATATTCTTTTGTGCATGATGGCAAACATCAGACTTTGAAGCCTATGAGAGAGGATCAAATCAAGTCTGATGTGGTGTTGGTGGTTCGCAAGGAGAAGTTGCATAAGGCTAAGCCACAACCAGGGCTAGCTAAGGTGCAACATGAGGAGCATGATGCGAAGAGCGTCAGTAGTGATATTGTTTCACCCATGCCTGTAGATGACAAGCCAATTGTTCTTGTTAGTGACAAGCCGGTTGAAGTCAAGCCTCTTATTGATGAAGGAAAGAATATGTCAGCATGTGTTCCATGTGTTCCACTTCCAGTTTGTGTTGACATAGGTGTTCAGACCGATGACGATGTTGCTGATCACGTTCGGGTGCATATGGTGCCGCGGTTAGTCAGCCACAATTTTGTTAGAACACCTCAGAGACGTTTTGTTGGAGCAGCAGTGCATGTGCATAGAGGCAAGGATGGACATGTTCGTCAGTTGTGTGGTCTAGGCATCACTCATCTTATGCAGGTTCGTGCAAAGAAGGTCCATGTTCAGCAGCCACGGGTTCCAACAACAGTTGAGCAGAAGAAAAAGATGGTGGCGCCTAAGTCCAAGCTTATGTGGAGAAGAAAGGAGGTGCAGCCACCCAGGGTTGTATCAAGTCAAGCAGGCCAAGCGGGAGGATGTGGTGAGTTAGGCAAGCAAGACTTGAAGATGGCAAAGACCACGTTAAAACTATTTTGGAGTTGTTTCTTATCAAGAAACTCTGGAATTACCCTGTGATCGAATTATCTACTGCAATTGAGTGTGATCTGTTGTTCCATTGGGAATTAGTAGATTGCAAACTACCGTTCGTGGTTAACGGCTGCGTGCGCAAGAGCGTGGTGTTGTGAATATCCCATAGGGTTCGAGAGCTATTGCATTGGCATCAGGGTTCGAGCGGGAGAGTTCATAGCTACATGCTAGTTATCTATCATCCACCATCATCATCGACAAGTGCTTGCTGAGAAGATCGGGCCACCCCATATCATCTTGTGGTGATATGGGCAAAGACGCGTGAAGATTTTGTTGATATCACGCCACCCTTTCAAGAAGACCCTCACGCGTTGGGGACAACGCTCTTTGAAGGGGGGGAGGATGATATGGGCAAGGATGCGCGAGGGAGGAGCGGGAGGAAGGCGCAAGAGAAGATCATCAAGAAGGAAGGTTCAGTTCGGACAGACAGAAGCCCTGAAATTGAAACGGACGTGGATTCTTCATACGAACTCCAAATTAAGCAAATAAGCACTTGTTGGAAACATCACTCCGAGAGCTTTCCAACGAGTACTTACACGTCCCTAGGGGGCGGATAATCCGGCCCCCACAAGGGCGGATAATCCGGCCCTGCTCCAGGAATTCTGCTAAGGACTTCAGGCGCGAGGCTCAGTATAGGGGGCGGATAATCCGCCCCAGGGGAGGATAATCCGGGGGGGGCGGATAATCCGCCCCTACTTAGGGCGGAAAGTCCGGCCCTAAAAGTTACCAACAGATCTGGACGGATCTGACTGTATCGGACACGTTTTGTTTCACGTTTTTCGGACATTCCGGCGGCCATATAAGCCTGGGAACGCCCTCTAGATTAGGTTAGCTTTTGATTTCAGTTGATTAGTCTAAAACTATCGTGTGTGTTGCTTGGTGAAGCATCCCTCCGGGGACGGCGATGCCGTGTTATCTATCGTATTGATATTGTCGCGGAGGTTCTTGTGTTCATCAAGGATTGTCGTGTTTTGGTTTGAGGCATGGTGATCTTCATCACGTTACTTGCTGGATTCGTTCCTCTTCTTCAGGTGACGTCCATTGGCGTTGTTGGAAGGATTACTATCCGGGTGACTCGCTGTGAAAGATCGGGACAAACTAAAGGATCATCCCCTCGATCCTTATCACTCCTGTTCTCTCAATTCCGTTCAATCTCATGGAGCTCTTTGTTGGCTTGTTGACAGCCAATCTACGCAAGTATATAAATTGGTGAAATTTGATGTAAACTACCAAGGTGGTACTATTCAAAGTAGATTTTCGATCCAAGATCTGTTGGGCCGGCGCCCAACGGCGTCCAACCCCGAGTCACGTGCAGGTCCATTCTAGGCCTAGGAGGGCGACGCGCGATGTGTCCTGATTCATGAACTGTTTATTTTAATTTCGGGTGGTGTAGTGGATAATTGTTTGTGGTTTTGAAGAGCAAAGTCGTCCAAAAAAAATGTTAGACCGGAAGAAACAGTTCGTCCTTTATTATTATTAGGTATAGAAAAACTAGGTATAGGTATAGGTATAGATATAGATATCAACTTTAACACAAACCGTCTCTGTTTGAATTTGAAAGAAAAAAATGCCACGGAAATAAATCGCGCAAATGGCCGGACAACCGGAGCTAGATAAAAAAAACGGAGTCGTCGGCAGTTTTCCGCAGATCTCCTCGGCTATGGGTTACTCGTACTCAGGCGAGGTTTTCCGCAGATCTCCTTTGTTATTTGCGCACCGCCAAGTAAATCGAAAGAAGAGTAAACCTCACCGACGGTCCTAATACTTTTTTCGTGTCTTCACTTGGGTCCTAGTTTTTTAAAATTGCACGTCTAAGTCCTAAATCTTTCGAAATTGAGTCAC
Organism: Avena sativa; assembly: GCA_916181665.1. NCBI lineage: Eukaryota > Viridiplantae > Streptophyta > Magnoliopsida > Poales > Poaceae > Avena > Avena sativa. Next base: position 18,506,194 of record OV702296.1, read on the forward strand.
GCGAGGTCCTAAACCGGTTTGACCCAAGTTGACTGGTGCCACATCGACAATAGGGCCCATGACGCATATCAGCCACCCTGCATATTGGCAAATAGCCCCCCAATATTATATTTTTTCCAAAATTCGGTCCATATGGAGTTGGACTTGGCCCATTCGGCCCCACCTAGCACCCCACCTATAATTGTCTTCCCTGGCTCCCACAATCGGCGCGACGCCCTCCATCCCTCGACCTCACACAGTGAGGTAGAACCAACAGTCCAGTGCTCTAGGGACCTTGTCAACACGAGCAAGAGAGGGATGTGCCGTGGTGGATTCGACCCCCTGATGGTGCAGGTGAACTTCCGAAGCACATGCCAAGGCAACGAGCAGAGTGCCTCGTACGGGAGCGCGCTACAGAAGGAAGCCTGACGGAGGGGATCTCGGCTCCATGGGTGCGCTGCGACAGGGACGTAGCAACGGGCGCGCGCTGCAGCGGGGTTGTGGTGACGGGTGCGCGCTGCGACTGGGATGCCGGCGAGGGGTGCACGCTGGGAAGGGGAGCCTAGCGGGGTGCACTGTTGGAGCATGCTGCGGAAGGGACCACAACGGAGGCACGCGCTACTGAGGGGATACCAGCAACGGGGGCGCAGTACTAAGGGTTTCCGACGAGGAAGAAGGAGAGGGGGAGGTTCGGGTAGGAAAAAAGAGGGACATGTTATTTGGAAGGAATACAAATGGGAGGGCATTTTCACAAATATGAACATCTATTCAGGTCCGGCTGTCGATGTGGCACCGGTCAACCCGAGTCAAACCGATTTAGAACCTCACATGACTCAATTCTAAAAGATTTAGGACTAGACGTGCAATTTTAAACAACTAGGACCTAAGTGAAGACACGGGAAAAGAATTAGAACCGCTAATACATTTTACTCTCGAAAGAATACGCGCTCCCTTTCACTTCTCCTTTCCCCTCCCCTTCCCCTTCCCCTGATCCTCGTTCGTTGTCGTCCGCCATGACAACAAACCGAAGGGGCCGCGGCCCTCGCGGAGGCCGTGGTAGGCCACCCGCTGCTGTGCGGCCTCGGGAGGGGGATGAAACGTCGCAGACCCGTGCTACGAAAGAACTTATGCCCCGCCCCGGCACCTCCTCTCCTTCCGGCGGCGCCGAACATGATCTCTTCCACGCTTGTGCCACCGGGCTTCGCCCCTCGCGTCCTGGCACCGAACCTGTCCCGTATGTCGACACTCTCTCAAAGTCTGAATCTTCCTACTTTGTTTCTTATCGTAGTCGGGTCAAATTGTTGTTTCTCTTATCCTTTGGCTATGGGAGGATACTTCTTCCTTAGATAGATCATATGTACTGTTTCACTCTGATTTCTGGATTGGACATTGCAAGTTACCAGTTCAAATCTATCGACTTCTGTTTTTTCGCAGATCCCGCCCCGGCACCTCCCCTCCTCGCGCCCTCCCTTCCGGCGGCGTCGAACATGATATCTTCCACGCTTGTAGCACCTGGCCTCTCCCCTCGCGTCCTGGCACCGAACCTGTCCCGTATGTCGACACTCTCTCAAAGTCTCAATCTTCCTACTTTATTTCTCATCGTAGTCGGGTCAAATCGTTGTTTCTCTTATCCTTGGCTATGGGAGGATACTTCTTCCTTGGATAGATCATATGTACTGTTTCACTCTGATTTCTGGATTCTAGATTGCAAGTTACCAGTTCAAATCTATCGACTTCTGTTTTTTTTTTTGCAGATATCAAAAGTGAAAAAAATATATCTTTTTTCTCATCATCTCCTCCATAGAACGAGGATTATACTATCCATTCAATTCTTAGGATAAAGATAAATTGCTCTTAATTCTAATCATCAAGCCTGCTTAACTTTTCCACATAATTCAGGTTTCAGGACCATGTGGCTTTGCTTCCATCTGCACGACCTGCGGTCTCGTACCTAGAGAAATTGCTATGCAACATAACGCTGAAGGAAACCTCCATTTCCTCGCCCATCTTGGTCCGGAAACCTCCTGATTGGTACTTCACATTCTACATCAGGACCGATCTCCAGGGATATTTCCATACATATCCTACTCTGGGCAAGCCTTTCAAGACCTTACAGGAAGCTGACAATGCTATCAACCGCCACCTTCATGACCTCCAGGATCCTAAAATGTATGCCTTGAAGTTCAAACATAATGTTGTGCATGTCTTCCCAGAACATGCAATCTACTAATGATATACTACAATGATTTGACCCAAACCAGGTCTGATGACTCATTGGGCAAGCTCTACCTAATGGAGCGTGCTGTACAAGAATCTATCTACTGGCCTGATGGCACTAGGCGGAATTGTTTGGAACCGCCAGACAAAAACAAAGATGAAATTCACCTATTGGTTCAAGCTTTAGTTGACCGGTATAACGAGGATCACAATCTTTTTGGGGGTTTGCTCACTCTCTCCTACTCCTACCCTCACTCCCCGCTCTTCTACCAGGGCTCTAGTATGTCTTGTCGTCTTACACTCTTACTCATGTGATCATTACTCATCTGATCCATCTCTATGTTCTAGGGTTGTGCACTTCAACTCAAGGATGTCCCGCTGCACCAGTTCTTCTTTTCTAAGGGCAATGAGTACTATCATTTCAATTTCATTGCAAGAACTGAAGGAGTTGTTGATTCTTTCTTTGCTGAAGTCCAATGTACACGAGGAGAGCATGAGGAAATGGTGCTCAGCTGTATCAGCATTGTTGAACCAGATGATGATGGTATGTATATTCCCTCTAAAGTCTCTGTTTTACTTGAAATATCATTCAATTCACCAGAACCTGCACTTGTGGTTTGGAAATAAAAGTATATGTGTTTCTTGATATTCTTTGTGTACCTCTTGTGCCATGTTTCCCTAATATCATTGAGCGTACACATGTAAATCTCAAACCAGCTCATGTAATCGATGTGTTCAGTGCATTTTTTACCTTCAATGATTCAACTATTATTGCGTGTTTGTTCCTCATTCGCTATGTGTCAGTTAAGTGATAAATCGCCCATTTCTCTTTAATGAAGGTCATTGCTATGGTTGTCGGAATAATGGAGCAGTTGATATGAAGCACCCAAACAAAGCTGATGCATATTGTCATGGACGCGTTGATGAATATTTGCCCCTTTTGGGTGGATATGATATGGACCAAAGCTACTTAGCTGAAAGCGTACGGTCATTTTTTCTAGCAAAATGTTTTCACACTTCTTTTTTGTTGTTAACCATGCTATATTCTTTCCTCTTATCTACAGGTTGAAGACGAGGAGAGAAGGCTAAGAAGTCAATACGAGGTAATGACATACATGTTGTTGTTATGTTGTACCATTTTATCAACATGATTTTGGCTATTTGATTAATTATTTGTGTATTTTTAGTGCTTTGATGACCCAAGTTTTATGGCGGAGTACTTCCCTAACTGTGTCTAGCATACGGGGAAGACCTAAGAGGCTTGCTGAAGTGGAGCACTGAGAAGTCCGCCGACATGATACATCACAGCCACTCTGTGCTTCCTTGTGACTGAATATCTATTTTCACCACTAGTAAACCTCTTATGTCTAATATTGTAAAGTTGTACACTCAAGTAACTTGCTAGTTGTTCTTTCCAGGAGTCCAGGACACACATTGCTTGGTTTGAGATGGACCAATCTATAACAAGTTTTACTTAAGTTGCCACAATTGATATCTATAAACTTGGATGTAATTAAATCATGCCTGTTTATCTACTGGAATGCATGTCTCTTTTGATGGGAATGGGTAAAAAATAAGGGCAAGTAGAAGAAGCAAAAGGGAATTTTCTAATGGAATCCATAATTCTGTTTCTTTTGATGTACTGTATGGAAAAACCATACACACATAACATCCAGCTACTTGAATAAATCATACTTTTTCAAATGCTTGCAACGTCTTAATTTCTTTATCACGTTGATCTGCCCACATAGTCTCCTTATGTTGATGTCATCAATCATTCATTCATTAGTCAATCAAGCGGATGCAAAGGAGTAAAAATTGTTTCATGCAGAGAAGCAGAAAAGAGAGACGGTGATAGCTAGCTACGCAACCACTTGCTATGTTGGACAGAGAGGCATCATAGTAAGATGGAGTATCGGAAAGGAGGTCGTCGATGCATACTACACATAATATCGAACATAAATTTTTTTATGGTCAAGGGGGAGGACAAAGCCCCACCTGATTTTTTTTCATTTATACTTCCTCCGTTTTAAAATATAAGATGTTTTAGCTTTGTAAAGCAAATATATCTAGACTACTTTTAGTATATTGGTTCACTCATGTTTGGAGTGAATCTACACACTAAAACAAGTCTAGATACATTCTCTTCACAAACCTAAAATATCTTATATTTTAAAATGGAGGGAGTATAACAGAAGATCCATTTGTTGGTCGTATAGTTTACAAAGGGAGTTACAAAGGGAGGAGAGAGAGGAAGGAGAGAGAGAGAGAGGGGGGGGCTGGGGCAGCAACTATCTCCCAAGGCATAGCACGTAGGAGTCAGAATCAGCGACGCTCTTAGTACGACAGACGAGCTTTTCACAGGCGGTAGTCTTTAAGGGGAAGGGGAAGGGGGGGGGGGGGACGTTGCGGTGCTTTCGGAGGAAAATGTTATTCCAAGCTACTTTCTCCGTTTTAAAATATATGATGATTTAAGTTTGTGAAGAAAATGCTAGACTTTTTTAGTGTGTAGATTCACTTAAACCTTAGTAAACCTACATACTAAATGGTTCCTTACCAAGGCATCCCCTTCTTCATCAATAAAAAGCTCAGGTCTATCTAGACACTTCGTTTTTATTGTTTCATGCACTGTTGTGTTGTTCTTGGAGCGTCTTAGTTTTCGTTTGTTTGCTTAGTTTGTTTAGTTTGCTTAAATAAAATAATTTGGACTCCCGTTCTCGCTGTGTGGTTTCAAATAAGTCAATTGGTGTTGGAAAGGAGTAGGAAGTTCCTGCTTGAAAGTGCAAGAGGAGCTTGCATTGACTGTGACTTAGACATTAGCATGACATGCTAGGTGTTGTTTTGACCTTATGCTTACTGATTATTGTTGTAGCATGTCTTGTTCCAAACAATTGGGATTGCTTAGTATGTCTTGAAGAAATTATGCGTTGTTTTAGCATGCAAAAGCATAGTATTGTGGTATTCTCCTTTGATGTTTTGTTTGGGTTGACTTGGCACATGCTCACACCATGTTATGACTATGACAAGTCACCATAGCCTCCATAATCATTAGTCATTGACTTGTAGTACCACTCTATGCTTTGATTAGTAATGTTTTGTCGCTCTGCATGATTATGGCCATTATTGCTCTCTTAGTTGGTTGCTCCCAGTCTTTTGCTAGCCTCCATTTGTATGAGTAAGCTTTACTCATGCTTCCAACTCCCAAGAAACCCAGTTATTCCAAAGTATCCACTATAAATTCCTATGCATGGTGTGTTACACCATTCCAAGTATTTTCTTGTTTTCAGCTATCTTTCAATTAAAAAACTATTTTGTTATGTGAAAACTTAGTAATTAAAGCCCTTACAAACTTGATGGCACACTTTATATTCCTTGCCCCTAATAAACTTGAACCATTGTGCCGTCTATGTTGTATATGCTTGCACTTATACGTTGGAATTAGCAGAACCATGCTGTCATGGGGAATGTTTTCAACATTGCACTTTGTACTCTGTACTCTGTTGATATCATGCTCTTTTGTCTATGGATGTCACCGGTGTGAAATAGTGAGGGATCTTGTAAGTCCATAGAGTTATGTATTTTGTGTTAGAGAAACGTCTGGGCCGCTAGCCTAAACCATGCCTAATCATGGTGGAAACTTGCAGAATCACCATAATGAGCTATCTATGAAGTATTCTTAATAAAAAGCTATGCACATAGTAAATAAAAAGATTGTTGAGATGCTCATTATCTGTTTTCTGTATGTGAAACAAACAAACATTTTTGAATACATGTTATTCATGATCTTTGTTTGTAACCTTTCATGTTGCATGCATAGTTACTTTGTCTTATTGTTAGAACTCCATCTTTCATGCACATGTTTAGAGTTCTTTGATCCCAGCTTTCAATGCTTTGATCTTGGTTTTGATGGTGCATGTCATCTCAAAAATTATTTTTTTATCACTTACCTACTCGAGGACGAGCAGGAGTTAAGCTTGGGGAATGATTGATACGTTGGAAACGTATCTATATTTTTTATGTTCCATGCTTGTTTAGTATCTACTTTGCTTTGTTTTGTCTACACTTTGAGGTGTTTTTATATATTTTCTGGAACTAACCTATTAACATGTTGCCACAGTGCCAGTTGCATGTTTTCTTCTGTTTTTGGTTCCAGAAAGATAGAAAATCAATATTCTCGGAATTGGACGGGACAAAAGCCAAAGTCTATATTTTACCGTGGGCGACACGAAGTCCAGAGGAGAGACGGAGAGGAAAGCCAGGGCGGCCAGACCCCCCTAGGCGCGGCCAGGGTGGGCCCGCGCCTAGGCAGGGTGTGGCCCCCTGGTCGCCTCCCAGCCTCGCCTCTTCGCCTATAAGAAGCCCCTCATGCAGAAACTGTCAACACCCGGATTTTTCAATCCTAGATGCCTGTTATGCCATACATCGCAATCCCAGAATTACCATTTTTGCGAGACATAACAGAATTGGATACCATAGTACATCATCCGTTACAACAATACATAAGTTCTTACACAAATAGGGATCTCATGATCCAGTTCTTAATACACTTCAAGCGGCGAAATACGTAATAATAACGGTAGCGTAGGCGAAGCTCCATCTTCAGGGTCACAGGCAATGCTGACGATGGGAGATGATCCTAGTTGTCGTAACCTTCCTGGGGTCCATCTTCCAGGTACTCCTCTTCATAGTCTGGCCATGGGAATAGCCAGGGACAAAGCCATGAGTACTCTTTAAGTACTCGCAAACTAATACTAACAGGTAAGGGGTTTTTGGATAATAGGACACTAGGCTCTAGGGTTGTTTTGCAAAAAGCCAGGTTTATCTCTACTCAGTTCCAAAGCTAGTCACAATTTTATAACTCCTAAGTGGGATCTTATAATTCAGGTCACAACTCTGTTGTGGTCAAGTCAAAGTCTCAATTCATTTCACAAGTCATTTTGAAGGAACAGTATGGCCACTCCAACTGTCCATAACCGCGGACACGGCTATTCGAATAGTTTGACACTCTGCAGATTGTACACTTTCACCACAACATTCGATACATCCGTCAGGAACAAATCCTGAATTCACCATACTCAGTATGCGGATAATCAATCCTAACCTTTCGATTACACGCCCTAGTATAAGCACCTCTCCTGTGAGTTTGGCCTCCCAACCATGACCAACTGTCATCTTGGGTACTACACAGGTGTACAATCTTCACAAGGTAGCCTCAGCTCAGACCTTGGCCGTGAGGGAACTAATACTAAGGAATATAAGTTTCCAGTCAAGCCCTACCCAATCTTTGGGTATTGTGGTTGTACGATAAAATTGGAATGGTATCGCATCCAGACAACCATCAGTTTTATAAAGGGCTAAGGCTCATGCCTCAACATTTTCATCACCAAAATCATCAAGTGTTTGGAAACACATGTCCAAAACATTTCAATAGAATGATCCATCATTCCAAGGTTTTCATAACCATTTTTCCTCCAAGTAATCCCATCTAAAGTTGATCAAGTTTTATGCTTAGCACTAGCATATACAGGTGGAGGTAAGCACTGATGAGGGGGGGGTAAACTAGTGGGGTTTTAACTCAGTTCAAACTCATGCCTTAGGATGACACCAAGGTTTCTAGCTTAGGACAAATTTTATGCTCTTTATGCAACCTTCAGCACAACTGGCTAGTATCTACCAAACTCTTAGGTAGACTCTAAGTAAGCTTTGATAAAGAAATAAAGTAAGAAGCTTGCCCATAAAACTAGGATTTGGTTTATCAAATGGGTAATCTTGCAAGGGTTAGCTTGCATAGGTATAGTATCAGCTTGCACATTCACTAGTAGTATTTGGCTTGCTAAAGTAGAGTGTCTTACAAGTTTTAGCTTGCCTTGTGCAGAGCAGTGGTTGAAGTTATCCTCGACTTCTTCTTCGTAGTATCCTCCTTCCTCGTAGCCTTGGTCGGTACTAGCGTCTATGAATAGATACGAGGTACACAATCACCAAACAATACTTAACTACTTGCAATCATCACACACAAGGGTCCTATAGATGATCTAACATCATCTCTAACCTTACAAGGTTAAGGCTTGATTTAAATCTTTTTATTTTTAGAAAAGTAATTTCTACTCATTGAAAAATTACTTAAGATTTAATATTCTCCAAACTAAACATGGGATAATGTTGACACATGTCATCACCACATATTGTAGTCCATGGGAATGTGATTTAAAGTGGTGTCACAATTTAATAAGGTTTTACCCTTTTATTTTAATTAATTAAAGTGGCTAGAAATGCTTATGTAGCATTCTTTTATTACTTGAGCAATATTTCTGCAAGTAAACCTATATATTTTTATATATTCTGAAAGGTATGGTTAAATGTGATTTTTGAGAGTTGGAATCAACTCAAAAGCTATTATGGTTTAAATTTGAAAAATGTTTGAATGCAGAAAAGCTTCTGCCTTGTTATTTTTACTATGGGTGATCTACAAATCCAAATGACTTGAATCCAACGGGCTTGGATTCAGCATTCACAGACCTTTCCAACAAAATTGGTTTCATCCAATTTGGTGCACTGAATCGATCTGGGTTGATTTTTGAAGTTGGGTACAGAAGTGTATTTGAATTTAAAAAGAAAAAGGTTTAATTTGAATCGCTGGGCTGCGCGGGAAATTCTAACGGGCCGGCCTGCTAAGCGCAGTTCTCCCGCAGGCTGCTTAAGTGGGTGTCCCCACTCGTTAGTGACACGGGGCTGGGCGAAGCGGTATGGGGCAACGTGGATCGTTCGATCTAGTTCTAATCTAACGGCTGGGAGTCATCGTCGACGCGAGACAACTCCGGCGAGAACGAAACCTAGCGCGGCCAGTGAGGGTCGTTGGGGGCTCACCGGGGTACGGGCGAGGGTCGGCGAGGCGGGCGAACGACGAAGTCGACGACGGCGAACTCAGGGGTGGTCGGGGCAGCTCCTGGGGCGGCTCCAATCGCTGGCTCCTTTCTTCTCCGGCAGCGGCAGGCTCCAGTGAAATTCCGGCGGGGTGGTGCTCGCCTTGCTCTGAGAATGGTGTGGCACGATCGGTGAGGAGAGGGGAGTGAGATGGTGTGAAGAAATCGTGCGGGGGTGGCCTCTATTTATAGTCGAGCGAGGGGACCGTCGGGGCGCACGGTGAGCTCGTCAGGGGCGACGTTACAGGCGGCTAAAGGCATGTGCAAGGGTAGGGGACGGTGCTGTGTCTCCTGGCGATGCTCAACGACATGGTCGCGAGGCATGGGGCGATGTGGTTTGGTCTGGAATGGGCGGTGCTCTGCGCGGCAGAGGCGGCGTCTTCGACGGCGGGCGGTGGCTGTGCGGCACGGGGCGGCAAATGGGGATGTCCGGCTGTCTCCTGGGTTGATGGCGATCGTGTATGCACGCGGTGAGGGCGGCGCGTGGTCTGTGGATGCTGGCCGAGGGTGGCGCTCTGGCGCACGCTCGGCATGGTCTGGGCGCGGCTTGTGCGCGTGGTCCAGGGCTTGGCAACGCTTGCGGCTGGGACACTGAGTGGCGGTGGACGGTGGGCTGCCTCCTAGACAAGGTTGGCACAGCTAGTTCTTCCTCTAGCTTGCTGTCCACAATGGGGTGACATTGGGGTGCTCGACTGTTCACCATTAATGGCAATGGCAAGCTCACAGGGGTGCTAGTGTTGGGCTGATCTTTCTAGATGATCTACTGAGCTGTGTGAGCTAACTAGGGAACAAGTTAGGCAAGAATCACTGCACACTATAGTGTTTGATGTTTTGTTTGATTTGTGTCTGCAACCTGTTTGATGAAATGGCCGCATGAAATCAAGTTTTGAATTTTGAAATGATTTTTGGTGGGTTTGCTAGATTGGTGCTGGTGAGTCTGCAGATGCTTGGGTTTTGAAAGTTGAGCTTGTTTGAGTGGGTTTTGAAAAAGTGGGATCTTCCCATATGAAGAAGATTCAATTTTGAATTGTCATTTAAACTATGCATTTGAAAGTTTCTGGATGATCACAAAGTGGGCCTTTATACTCTGTTATGAGTACATTCAAGGGGTGCAAAGATCCAGAAAAAATTCTATTAGGTTCTGAAAGTTTGAGACAGCCAAAGTAGGCATGAGAGTTAAATTTGCCAAAATGACCATTAACTTAATATATTTGTTTTGATTTACTTGTCTTTAAAGAAAGTGTGGGAAATGTTTTAGATGATGTTCATTTCACCTAAGAAACATTTTACAAGCAATGGATCACACAAACAAGGAGGTTTTTAAAGAAATTCAAAATCCATGCATACACATATACATGCATTCATGAGTTTATTTAGAAAAGTTTTTGTTAACCCTAATCTTGATGATTAGTGTTTGATGATCTAAGTTTGGTATTTTTGGGATGTTACAAACCTTCCCCCCTTAAACAAAATCTTGTCCCGAGATTTGAAAAAGGACGAAAAGATTACCTAGGATTTGAAGAGATCGGGAAACTCCGTCCTGATGTGATCTTGGTGTTCCCAGGTAGCTTCCTCTTCTGTGTGGTTGCTCCACTAAATCTTGAGAAACTTGATGCTTCGGGTTCGGGTAGTTCGAAAAGCTTCTTCCAAAATGCGGATGGGCACTTCGGGATAGGTTAGGTCATCGTTGATCTCTATGGTCTGATGATCGATATTCTTGAACACTTCGGTATTCTCGGGGACTTCGAGATACTTGCGAAGTAACGAGATATGGAACACATTATGCACAGCTGACATCTCTTCAGGTAGTTCCAATTGATACGATACTTCTCCTCGACGGTTCAAAATTTTGAAAGGTCCGATATATCTGGGGGCTAACTTTTCTTTGAGTTGGAAACGCTGCATTCCCTTCAATGGCGACACTTTCAGATAAACAAAATCTCCGATGTTGAAGGCGAGGTCTCGACGTCTCTTGTTGGCATAACTCTTCTGTCGGGATTGGGCGGTCTTGAGGTGCTCACGAATCTTGTGAACCTTCTCTTCTGCTTCCCGTAGGATGTCGGGTCCGAAGATCTGACTCTCTCCTACTTCCGACCAGTTCAAAGGGGTGCGACACTTTCTTCCGTACATGAATTCAAATGGGGCCATTTGCAAACTGGCTTGGTAACTATTGTTGTAAGAAAATTCTGCAAACGGCAGACAGTCTTCCCACTTGGATCCATATTCTAGCACACATGCTCTAAGCATATCTTCGAGTATTTGGTTTACTCGCTCCGTTTGTCCATCGGTCTAAGGGTGATACGCGGTACTGAAATCTAGGCGGGTTCCTAAACCTTCTTGGACTTTCTTCCAGAATCTCGAGGTAAACTGAGTTCCTCGATCCGATACTATGTTCTTGGGGACTCCGTGCAAACTAACTATTCTAGCGATGTACAACTCCGCTAGCTTCGAACTCTGATAGGTGGTTTTGACGGGCAAGAAATGGGCGACTTTGGACAATATGTTCACTATGACCCAAATAGAGTCATTTCCCCTACTAGAAGTAGGTAGTCCAGTGATAAAGTCCATTCCTACAGAATCCCATTTCCATTCCGAAATCTGCAAAGGTTGCAACAATCCAGCGGGTCTTTGATGTCCTGCCTTGACTCGCTGACATATATCACATTTAGCGATATAGCTTCCGATTTCTCTCTTCATCTTATGCCACCAAAATTGCTCTTTCAAATCTTGGTACATCTTCGTTCCTCCGGGATGGATAGAATAAAGAGTATCATGAGCCTCTTTCAAGATCACTTCTTTTAACTCTGAATCGGCTGGTACACAAAGGCGTCCTATGTACCACAGAACTCCTTCTTCGTCCTCGGTGAATCCGAGTACTTTGCTTGTACCGATACGACGTTTGATTCCGTCGATACTAGCATTTCCCTTCTGCGCCTCTTTAATCTGACTGATCAAAGTGGGCTGAAGTTCTATGCTAGCCAAAAATCCTTCACTTACTAATTCTATTCGAAAATCTTCCATCTCTTTGTGCAGACTTGGTTGCTCCTCTAAAATCATGGAGTTCAAGCGGCACGGCAATCTGCTAAGGGCATCGGCTACCACATTGGCTTTACCAGGGTGATAGTGAATGTCCAGGTCGTAATCCTTGATTAGCTCAATCCATCTTCTCTGCCTCATATTCAACTCTTTCTGAGTGAATATATACTTTAGGCTCTTGTGATCCGAGTACATCTCACAACGATTTCCCATCAGGTAATGTCTCCCTGTCTTCAGGGCTAGAACTACTGCAGCGAGTTCGAGGTCATGGGTTGGGTAGTTTTGCTCATGTTGCTTCAATTGTCGAGATAGATAAGATATAACTTTGCCTTCTTGCATTAGCACACATCCGAGACCAATCTTGGATGCGTCACAATAAACATCGAAGGGCTTCGTGATATCCGCCATGATCAAGATTGGGGCTGAAATCAATCTCCTCTTGAGTTCTTGAAAACTCGCTTCACATTTGTCGGTCCATTCAAACTTCTTGTCCTTCTTCAGCAATTGGGTCATGGGTCGGGCGATACTCGAGAATCCTTCTACGAATTTGCGGTAATATCCCGCCAATCCGAGAAAAGCACGAACTTGGGTTTGAATGGTTGGGGCTTGCCAATCTTCTACATCTTTCACTTTGGCAGGGTCAACGGCAATTCCTCCGGCTGATACAATGTGACCGAGGAATCCTACTTCCTGTAACCAGAATTCACATTTGCTAAACTTTGCATACAGCTGATGCTCTCTAAGGGTTCCAAGAATGGTCCTTAGGTGTAGCTCATGTTCTTCTTCTGATTTGGAATAAATCAGAATGTCATCGATGAAAACAACGACAAACTTATCCAGGAAGTCCATAAAAATCTTATTCATGAGATTCATGAAATAAGCGGGGGCATTGGTTAATCCAAAAGACATGACTGTATACTCGTACAATCCATATCTGGTGGTAAAGGCAGTCCTTGGAATATCCTCTGCACGAATCTTGAGTTGATGATAGCCAGTTCTAAGATCAATCTTAGAAAACACCTGGGCACCGGTCAACTGATCAAACAAATCCTCTATCTTGGGCAAGGGGTACTTGTTCTTGATGGTGACATCATTCAACTTTCGATAATCCGTACATAAACGGTTACCTCCATCCTTCTTGACCACAAATAAGACAGGTGATCTCCATGGGGACGCACTTGGTTGAATTAGTCCAATTTCTAGCATGGAATACAGCTGCTTCTTCAGTTCTTCTAACTCCGATGGGTTCATACTATAGGGTCTTTGGGATATGGGTCCTGTTCCGGGGATTAGTTCGATGACAAACTCGATATCCCGATCTGGAGGCATACCGGGCAAAACATCTGGAAATACATCGGGGTATTCACAGACTATCCGGACTTGGTCAATGGTAGGTTGGGCTAGACTCTTGTTACACTTCAATTGGCGAGGTAAGGTTTCAGATATATGCTCGACTGATATTCCGGTGGTACTGGTCATGGTGATGGCTTTCTTGGCACAGTCAATCAATCCCTTATGTTTGGACATCCAATCCATTCCTAGTACTACTTCCAAACCTTTAGTTCCGAGTACTATTAGATTAGCATAAAAATCTATGCCATGGATTCGGATAGGGACGGCTTTGCAAATTTGCCTAGCCTTGGTGGTGGATCCGGGAATTTGTACAATCATCACATGCTTCAATTTGGTTGGTTGAATTTTACTAGTGCAGGCAAATTCCTCGGTGACAAATGAATGCGATGCACCAGAGTCAAACAACACTCTTGCAAGTACTGAATTAACAGAAAACATACCCAGCACGACGTCTGGCGCTTCCTGAGCTTCTTCAGCATGCATGAGAAAAAGACGGCCATTGCGGTTGAGTGAATTTCCTGGGGCAAATCTTCTTCCTGGCTGGACACGACGCTGTTGCTGAGCTGGGACATTGGTATTAGGGGCTGTAGCATTCTTCTTGTTGGGGCACTTGTTGGAATAGTGGCCTTTATTTCCACAGTCATAACAGGTCACTTGTGACTTGTCCTTGGCTGCGACAGGCACAGCATTGCTTCCAGTCCTCGGGGCAGTGTTGGTGTTGGCGGTAGCATTGTTGGTGTTGAACTTGGGTGGGGCACGGGTGAAATTGTTAGAGTTGCCGGGGTTGTTGTGATTTCCTCCGGTTCTAGGGTTTCCACGGTTGGGATAGGTTGGACGGGTCATTGGGGGTCTGTTGGTTCTTGGGGATAATCCTGGAGATGGGTTGGGGCGATACTTTGGGGTCTGATGGGTTCCTGGTTGCTGCATCATACGACCCTTGCGGTTCTCATTGGCTTGGTTGATCTTTCCTTCCATCTGGATGGCTGAATCGACAAGGGCTTCAATATCAACAAAGGGGATATTGACTAACACTGTCTGCATCTCGTCATGCAGACCATTCAGGAATCTTTCTTTCTTCTTGGTTTCGGTGTCTATCTCGTCCGGGGCATACCTAGCTAATGACAAAAATTTGTCACGGTATTCCACTACAGTCATCCTTCCTTGCTTCAGCTCTCTGAACTCGTCTCTCATTCTCTTGATCAAACCTGGTGGCACATGGGTTCTGCTAAACTTGACCTTGAATTCCTCCCAGGTCATCATCTGGCCTCCGGTCATGGCACGAACACTGTTCCACCATGCCCTGGCATCTCCGGCTAGATAGTGGGTGGCAAATAGAACTTTCTCGTTGGCTTCGACTCCTGCTACTTCTAAGTTATTTTCCATGGTTTGCAGCCAATCATCGGCGTCTAGGGGTTCTTCTAACTTGGTGAAAACAGGTGGGTTGGTATTCTGAAAATTCTTGAGCTTAGATCCATGGTTGTCCTGATTTCCATGGCCTTGGTTGTTGTGGGCTAGCTGGGCTATCTGTTGCAGAGTGGCTAGGTTGGCTTGACGTTCCGCTCTTTCAGCTTCGCGGTCAGAGGTCAACATTTGCAGAATCTGCAACATCGGATTCGGGGCTGAACCACTTCCTCCACGTGGCATCTGAAGATTTAGATAAATCATGAGAAAAGAGGGAAATTTTCTAAGGTTTGGGGTCTGTGAAAATTTTTAAAGGTTTGACTCAGATTTTTCTAGCAACTTGCTTTTTCATTCATTCATTCATAGCACACGGTACAACAGACACCACAACAAGGAAAAACAGATGGTTTTAAGAACCATTCTGAAATCTACGATACAGTGGGACCAACGACTACTCACTACGCTAGTTATCAGTGCTACTACTCCTCGGAGTCTGTGGCTTTATCATCTTCATTATCATCGATGAAGGCGAAATCATCCTCATCGGTGAAGAAGTCCATGGCCTGATCCTCCAGAAAATCATCGTCATCACTGAGATAAGAGTAAGGGTCTCCACGAAGATCCTCTCCGGCATTCTCCCTTTCCTCCAACTGCATGTCCCTCTCATGGATGGTCTCTTCCAGAGATGAGATGCGGTAGCGAAGACGGGCAATAATGCACTCCTTCTTGTCGAGTTGACGGCGACGAGACTTGCGATCCTTTGCTAGCATGGCTATGGTCTGATCCTTCGTCTTGATGATGGCAGACTTGTGGTTTCAATAGTCACGACAGTTGTCCAACTCCTGCTGACGATCATACATCATGAAGCTAAGGTGGTCCAATTGAGTCTTCAGCTCGGGGTGGTATGGGGCTTCCAGTGGTTGTCCATTTGCATCACACCTTGGGAAAAACTCAAAGCGAGTACCCTTGATCTGATTGATGCTCTGCCCACACAGACGGGAGAGAGATTCCTGCATTGCTCTGGCAAGTCCATCGAGCCAGTTGTTTTCCCTTAAGGTAAACTGAATTCCTTTCGCAGTGGAAGGTTCAATATTTCCTCGGAGACTTGCAACAATTAACCACTGCAGATCTTCTCCTCCTTGATCATTGAGCTGAGCTCCGAAGAACTCGGGGTGTGGACACTCCAGAAGTTCCGAAAGCTGATCCAGATCCCTCTCAAAGATAAGGTCTCCTCCATTCCCCAACTGATAAAACTTGATGTACTTCACGTCCATCTATAAAAATAGAGGATGAGTAGATTAGCAGAGTGATCAAGTGTGTCAAAATTTTATGTATTTTGCAAGAGTTTTTGAGGAACATGAATTTTTATGAAAGAATCAAAGAGATAAGAATGAGAATAGGTTTTTGTAAATATTTGTTTTTCTTTGGTTTTGAAACTAAGTTTTTGGTTCAACGTCCAGTCTAACTAGGGTCTCCTATGGTCAGGATGGCTCTGGTACCAACTTGTCAACACCCGGATTTTTCAATCCTAGATGCCTGTTATGCCATACATCGCAATCCTAGGATTACCATTTTTGCGAGACATAACAGAATTGGATACCATAGTACATCATCCGTTACAACGATACATAAGTTCTTACACAAATAGGGATCTCATGATCCAGTTCTTAATACACTTCAAGCAGCGGAATACGTAATAATAACGGTAGCGTAGGCGAAGCTCCATCTTCAGGGTCACAGGCAATGCTGACGATGGGAGATGATCCTAGTTGTCGTAACCTTCCTAGGGTCCATCTTCCAGGTACTCCTCTTCATAGTCTGGCCATGGGAATAGCCAGGGACAAAGCCATGAGTACTCTTTAAGTACTCGCAAACTAATACTAACAGGTAAGGGGTTTTTGGATAATAGGACACTAGGCTCTAGGGTTGTTTTGCAAAAAGCCAGGTTTATCTCTACTCAGTTCCAAAGCTAGTCACAATTTTATAACTCCTAAGTGGGATCTTATAATTCAGGGCACAACTCTGTTGTGGTCAAGTCAAAGTCTCAATTCATTTCACAAGTCATTTTGAAAAGTCTGACGGCGGAACAGTATGGCCACTCCAACTGTCCATAACCGCGGACGCGGCTATTCGAAAAGTTTGACACTCTGCAGAGATTGTACACTTTCACCACAACATTCGATACATCCGTCAGGAACAAATCCTGAATTCACCATACTCAGTATGCGGATAATCAATCCTAACCTTTCGATTACACGCCCTAGTATAAGCACCTCTCCTGTGAGTTTGGCCTCCCAACCATGACCGACTGTCATCTTGGGTACTGCACAGGTGGACAATCTTCACAAGGTAGCCTCAGCTCAGACCTTGGCCATGAGGGAACTAATACTAAGGAATATAAGTTTCCAGTCAAGTCCTACCCAATCTTCGGGTATTGTGGTTGTACGATAAAATTGGAATGGTATCGCATCCAGACAACCATCAGTTTTATAAAGGGCTAAGGCTCATGCCTCAACATTTTCATCACCAAAATCATCAAGTGTTTGGAAACACATGTCCAAAACATTTCAATAGAATGATCCATCATTCCAAGGTTTTCATAACCATTTTTCCTCCAAGTAATCCCATCTAAAGTTGATCAAGTTTTATGCTTAGCACTAGCATCTACAGGTGGGGGTAAGCACTGATGAGGGGGGGGGGTAAACTAGTGGGGTTTTAACTAAGTTCAAACTCATGCCTTAGGATGACATCAAGGTTTCTAGCTTAGGCCAAATTTTATGCTCTTTATGCAACCTTCAACACAACTGGCTAGTATCTACCAAACTCTTAGGTAGACTCTAAGTAAGCTTTGATAAAGAAATAAAGTAAGAAGCTTGCCCATAAAACTAGGATTTGGTTTATCAAATGGGTAATCTTGCAAGGGTTAGCTTGCATAGGTATAGTATCAGCTTGCACATTCACTAGTAGTATTTGGCTTGCTAAAGTAGAGTGTCTTACAAGTTTTAGCTTGCCTTGTGCAGAGCAGTGTTTGAAGTTCTCCTCGACTTCTTCTTCGTAGTATCCTCCTTCCTCCTCGTAGCCTTGGTCGGTACTAGCGTCTATGAATAAATACGAGGTACACAATCACCAAACAATACTTAACTACTTGCAATCATCACACACAAGGGTCCTATAGATGATCTAACATCATCTCTAACCTTACAAGGTTAAGGCTTGATTTAAATCTTTTTATTTTTAGAAAAGTAATTTCTACTCATTAAAAAATTACTTAAGATTTAATATTCTCCAAACTAAACATGGGATCATGTTGACAGATGTCATCACCACATATTGTAGTCCATGGGAATGTGATTTAAAGTGGTGTCACAATTTAATAAGGTTTTACCCTTTTATTTTAATTAATTAAAGTGGCTAGAAATGCTTATGTAGCATTCTTTTATTACTTGAGCAATATTTCTGCAAGTAAACCTATATATTTTTATATATTCTGAAAGGTATGGTTAAATGTGATTTTTGAGAGTTGGAATCAACTCAAAAGCTATTATGGTTTAAATTTGAAAAATGTTTGAATGCAGAAAAGCTTCTGCCTTGTTATTTTTACTATGGGTGATCTACAGATCCAAATGACTTGAATCCAACGGGCTTGGATTCAGCATTCACAGACCTTTCCAACAAAATTGGTTTCATCCAATTTGGTGCACTGAATCGATCTGGGTTGATTTTTGAAGTTGGGTACAGAAGTGTATTTGAATTTAAAAAGAAAAAGGTTTAATTTGAATCGCTGGGCTGCGCGGGAAATTCTAACGGGCCGGCCTGCTAAGCGCAGTGCTCCCGCGGGCTGCTTAAGTGGGTGTCCCCACTCGTTAGTGACACGGGGCTGGGCGAAGCGGTATGGGGCAACGTGGATCGTTCGATCTAGTTCTAATCTAACGGCTGGGAGTCATCGTCGACGCGAGACAACTCCGGCGAGAACGAAACCTAGCGCGGCCAGTGAGGGTCGCTGGGGGCTCACCGGGGTACGGGCGAGGGTCGGCGAGGCGGGCGAACGACGAAGTCGACAACAGCGAACGCATGGGTGGTCACGGCAGCTCCTGGGGCGGCTCCAATCGCTAGCTCCTTTCTTCTCCGGCAGCGGCAGGCTCCAGTGAAATTCGGGCGGGGTGGTGCTCGCCTTGCTCTGAGAATGGTGTGGCACGGTCGGTGAGGAGAGGGGAGTGAGATGGTGTGAAGAAATCGTACGGGGGTGGCCTCTATTTATAGTCGAGCGAGGGGACCGTCGGGGCGCACGGTGAGCTCGTCGGGGGCGACGTTACAGGCGGCTAAAGGCATGGGCAAGGGTAGGGGACGGTGCTGTGTCTCCTGGCGATGCTCAACGACATGGTCGCGAGACATGGGGCGGTGTGGTTTGGTCTGGAACGGGCGGTGCTCTGCGCGGCAGAGGCGGCGTCTTCGACGGTGGGCGGTGGCTGTGCGGCACGGGGCGGCAAATGGGGATGTCTGGCGGTCTCCTGGGTTGATGGTGATCGTGTATGCACGCGGTGAGGGCGGCTCGCGGTCTGTGGATGCTGGTCGAGGGTGGCGCTCGGGCGCACGCTCGGCATGGTCTGGGCGCGGCTTGTGCGCGTGGTCCAGGGCTTGGCAACGCTTGTGGCTGGGACAGTGAGTGGCGGTGGACGGTGGGCTGCCTCCTAGACAAGGTTGGCACAGCTAGTTCTTCCTCTAGCTTGCTGTCCACAATGGGGTGACATTGGGGTGCTCGACTGTTCACCATTAATGGCAATGGCAAGCTCACAGGGGTGCTAGTGTTGGGCTAATCTTTCTAGATGATCTACTGAGCTGTGTGTGAGCTAACTAGGGAACAAATTAGGCAAGAATCACTGCACACTATAGTGTTTGATGTTTTGTTTGATTTGTGTCTGCAACCTGTTTGATGAAATGGCCGCATGAAATCAAGTTTTGAATTTTGAAATGATTTTTGGTGGGTTTGCTAGATTGGTGCTGGTGAGTCTGCAGATGCTTGGGTTTTGAAAGTTGAGCTTGTTTGAGTGGGTTTTGAAAAAGTGGGATCTTCCCATATGAAGAAGATTCAATTTTGAATTGTCATTTAAACTATGCATTTGAAAGTTTCTGGATGATCACAAAGTGGGCCTTGATACTCTGTTATGAGTACATTCAAGGGGTGCAAAGATCCAGAAAAATTTCTGTTAGGTTCTGAAAGTTTGAGACAGCCAAAGTAGGCATGAGAGTTAAATTGGCCAAAATGACCATTCACTTAATATATTTGTTTTGATTTACTTGTCTTTAAAGAAAGTGTGGGAAATGTTTTAGATGATGTTCATTTCACCTAAGAAACATTTTACAAGCAATGGATCACACAAACAAGGTGGTTTTTAAAGAAATTCAAAATCCATGCATACACATATACATGCATTCATGAGTTTATTTAGAAAAGTTTTTGTTAACCCTAATCTTGATGATTAGTGTTTGATGATCTAAGTTTGGTATTTTTGGGATGTTACAAACCCTAGGCACCCAAGCAAAACTCCACGAAACTATCTGTAGTTGCCGCCACCATCGTCCCTAGATCGGGGGGATCTGAAGTTCTTCCCTATTCGCACCAAATCAGATGTGCACTCTATTTTTCTAAATTTTCGGTGATATGTTCTTACACACTTCGGCCTCCCCATACGATTTATCCAATATGACAATGCCAAGAGTTTGACAATACTCAATATAGATCTTTCTTTCTCTCTCAAGGGATTATTCTACGTTTTTCTTCTCTATACACTTCCCCTCAAAACGGTAAAGACGAATGTTCTTTACGATCCATTAATGACATACTACGTACTTTACTCATCCAAGCCTATCCCCCCCTCTCGTTTTTGGGCAGAAGTCCTTCGCACGACAACCTATCTTCTCAACATCCGAACAACCAAAACTTGTCCACTTTACACTCCCTTTCAATCTCTCTTTCTTCATCATCCTGAATATTTAGAATTGCATGTCTTTGGTTGCCTATGTTTTCCCAACACTACATCCACCGCCTCCAACAAACTCGCCCCTCGATCCTTACCATGGATTTATCTCGGACCCTCCGACAATCACAAGGGTTCTCGATGTTTTGACCCATCTTCTGTAGGTGTGCTTATCTCTCGTCATGTTATCTTCGACAAAAACACTTTTCCTTACTCCGCCATATAGTCATCAACGTCCACCACCTCCAAAAATTCCCACATGTGATCACACCGCGCCCCCTCATCCCCACCATCATGCCTGCCGATACTTCCGCCATGACAGCCGATCTCTCTACCGCGCACCCACGGCAGCCTGCCGAGGCCCCACGGCAGCCTATCGAGCCACCGCGGCAGCCTTCCATGTCGTTTTCTCCTGCCGTGTCTTCACCCACCACCGACACTTCTTCCTCTGCAACAACAACTTCTTTTGCATCGTCTGTTAGAGATCTTAGTACCCCTACTCTCTCTCTCCCACTCCACAACTTCCTCCTAAAACCGTGCCTATCCTTATTCTGGCTAATGATCATGTCATGTGTACTCGTGGCAAAAAGGATTTTCATGTTCCTCGATGTTTTCTTAACATGAATGCTACCCCCACTATTTCACCAATTCCCACTTCTTACAAACGTGCTCTTCTCGATCCTCTTTGGCATTTGGCCATGCGTGATGAGTTCGATGCTCTTATCCAAAATAATACATGGACTCTAGTTCCAAAACCTCTCGGCGCCAATGTTGTTTCCGGCAAGTGGGTCTTTCGCCACAAATATAATTCTGATGGGTCTCTCGCACGACACAAGGCTCGTTGGGTATGCCGGGTTTTTTCTTAACAACAAGGGATTGACTTCGATGAAACCTTTTCTCCGGTTGTCAAACCAAGCACTATTCGCATTATTCTCAGTCTTGCTGTATATTTCTCATGGTCGATTCATCAACTTGATGTTAAAAATGCTTTTCTGTATGACACTCTCAATGATACTGATTATTGTCAACAACCCACTGTCTTTGTAGATTCTTCTCATCCTGACTTTGTGTTTTATCTCCAAAAGTCTCTCTACCATCTCAAACAAGCACCATGTGCGTGGTTTAAACGCTTTGCCACCTTTATTTAGACTATTGGTTTCATTCCATCTAAATCTAATTCCTCTCTCTTTATTTTTCGCTCTTATACTCAAACCGCCTATCTTCTTCTCTATATCGATGATATAGTTCTAACCGCCTCTTCCGATTCCTTTCTTAGCTACATTATCACCCTTCTTAATCAGGAATTTTCTATGACTGATTTAGGACCACTTTATCATTTTCTCGGTGTTACCGCTTCTCGAAATTCATCCACTCTCTTTCTTTATCAACGCCAATATATTCTCGATCTCCTATCCCGTGCTGGCATGATTGACTGTCAGCCCAGCCGTACCCCTGCTGATATTGGCCCCAAACTGTCGGCGGATGGTGCTCCCGTTCCCGATCCTACATTCTATCGTAGTCTCATAGGGGAACTACAATATGCTACTCTTACTCGTCCTGATATTTCTTATTATGTTCAGAAAGCTTGCTTGTATATGCATGATCCTCGTGGTCCCTACCTTTCTCATGTCAAACGAATTCTTCGATATCTCAAAGGCACTCTCGACCATGGTCTTCTTCTAAATAATTCTTCTCCTACAAGCTTGACAGTTTATTCTGATGCAGACTGGACAGGTTGTCGAGATACTCGACGATCCACACCCGGCTTTTGTGTTTATTTGGGTGATAATCTTGTTTCTTGGTCTTTGAAAAGGCAGGTTGCCGTTTCCAGGTCCTCGGCGGAAGCAGAATACCGAGCGGTTGCTCATGCAGTGGCCAAAGCAGTATGAATACGTCAGCTTCTAGCTGAGCTACATCGACCAATTGAGCATGCTACTATTGTCTATTTTGACAATATATCTGCAGTCTACATGACCTCTAATTCGGTTCAGCATCGTCGCACCAAGCACATAGATATTGATATTTATTTTGTTCTAGAGAAGGTGGCTATCGGCGAGGTTCGAGTTCTTCATGTTCTGACAGCGCACAATTTGCAGATATCTTCACCAAGGATCTCTCGACTGCAGCATTTACAGATATTCGATCCAGTCTCAACATCATTGCGCCCAACGTTGAAACTGCGGGGGAGGGGGGCATTAGAGTTGTGTTTGATTTAAGACTCTATCCTAATTCGGTTTGGCTGGCTCCTCTCTCCTATATAATCTTGTACTATTGTTCAAATCAATACAAGTTATTATTATCCCCAAAAATCATAGAGTGTAAACATCACTACATCAGCGCGTCGTGAGGTCTATGTACGCCAGCATGACGAGAGGTTTCTCGGACGCTGGCAACCCGGCACACCATTGCCGCAACGCCGCCACGAAGTTGATCAGCTCTTCATCCTTGTCGACGAGCCAATGACCACAAACGATCATAGGATAATCCGCGCTGAGGTAATTATCAAAGTAATGAAGATTTATTTATCATGTTGAGATGAATAAATAGTTAATATAAAAGTAAACATCAAACACATATTTATGATTATCTGGATAGTTATATTGTTTTCCTTTTTAAATTATTTAGTAATGAAGAAAGGAGGTGGAGACATTGGATCCTATTTTTATAAACCCACAACAAAGAAGGCCACTTCGACTACTTCAAGTCCTTCTCCAGTTGAAATTGTTGTGAATGATATGCATCATCACAATGACCGCCATCATCGGTTTATGACATCAACAATCTTCCACGTGATCCAGGTGAAAGTCAGCCCATTCAAAGTTATCATGTAATGATCAAGATGTGTCGTGTCTCGATTTTCGACACCGAGGATGGTGATCCCCTTTGTTAGTTCAGCCAGGAACGCAATGTCCGACGAGCTTGATCTGCATTATAGACGAACACACACACATATGGACCTCTTTTTATAAGAGCGAGGGGTTTCCACAGTGGTCGGGAGAGAACACACGTTAACCTGGCCAGGCCACATGGTCGCCCGGTGTCTACATGAACATAATGTGGAGGGTCTTTCCTGCGCAGTCCTTACGTGGCAGAGCAAGTCTAAGGCCTAGCTCCTGAGAACTCAGAGCTCTAACCCGTTCTAACTTCCGTTAGTGGTGAATGGCCAACCAGGATTCTCCTTGCTACGTGGATCGGGACTAAGCAGCCCCCCGGCAGAATTCCCAGGCGGGGCCCTGAGATTGAGTTTCTCGGGCACCACGCTCACCTGGCGTGCGAGTTCCCGGGGATACCTTTCGGGCCTTCGGGGGGTCGCCCTGGCTGGGACCCCGCAAAGGCATCTTGTCGAGGAGACGGTTCGCCCGTCGGCTCCAGGGTCGGCTCCAGGGTACCCCGGACCCATAGGTGCAACAAGATGCAATTCAAATAGCATATATATTATGAACGGGCCATTCAAACCTTGTACACATGTTTTTTCCAATTTGAAAGATTTTATGAAAAGGTCGTCAATTAGCTTCTGATGCATAGAAGGTAAGCAGACTAGCACCGTTTTACCCTGGTGATATCTTGGGAAATTATTTGCTAAAGCTTTAAATACAACTTGATAATTACATTGATGACATGAGACAAGATGATAACTTCCAAGACATAGAGGGTGTTGTTAACTTCTCAATTAATCTTGTTGAAACAAAGAGGCATAAAGTGTATGCTATTGTTTACTTGCTTCTAAAATTGCTATTGGTTCTTGGTGGCGATGGCAAATATTGGAAGGGTGTTTTTTGCAATGACTTTAGTAAAAACAAAGCTAAGAAATAAGGTGGGTGATAGTATGATTATCAAGTCACATACATTGAGTGGGATATTTTCTTTGAAGAAGATAAAAGATAATATAATCAATACTTTCATATCCTTAAGAAAGCGTAGGACAGAAGGGTCAAAAAAATAGTACTGCTAAGTTTTTTATATATATTTTAGACTATTACTTATGTTTGAACTACTTATACGGTAATTTGTTCAACTTTCTATCTAAGTTAATCTTTCAATTAGATATTATTTATTGCTTCTATATAGATTTATAATACAGATTGTACAGTTATTTATTTAACTAGCCAGGTGGCCCTCGCAATTGCGAGGGCACATCTTTAGTGTATTGGATGTCTTCGCGAGAGAGATTTATGGTTCTATAAATTTTAAAAATATGTACTTCTAAACACTATTACTTTGTAGATGCCGTGGAAATGTTATGTTATGTAAATATTAATTGTTTCAATTTATGTGTGAATTCACCTAAAAAAACATGTCATCATATTCTAGAACTTTTTCACTGAGTCTATTTTGATTTACTTTCACTCTCTTTTAGCTATCTCTACTCACCAATCCCCTTACTTGTCCTACAACATGACTATGCCAACTTGACAAAATTCTTAGGATTTTAATCAGTCAATAGCTGACATGGATATACCCTACGGGTGCACAACATTGGTATACCCGGTCCAGCCCAAGGAAGACCTACGCGAGGATTTGCAGTCCAGGAAGATTTCGGGTGGCACAAGCCCATGACGAACTCGACTCCTTGAAGAACAAGTCTAGACTAGATAGAATTTTAAAGGATATCAACCCTAATCTGTAACCGACTCGACCTATCCCGGAACCTTGCCTATCTATATAAAGGCCAGGAGGGCACGGCGAGAAGGACAATCACCACCTCATGCACACACCTCACGCCAGATTGCATCTGCGCACCCATGTAACATTAGCCGCCGTAATCAAGAGCAGACAAGCAGGACTAGGGTTTTTTCTCCGGGGGCCTGAACTTAGGTAAATCTCGTGTCCCTATGTTGTTTGTCTGTTAACCGTTTCGCGACTTTCAGCATCCCCGTCTTCTCCAAACCCAAGTCCATAACAATGAGAATTGACGAGACGAACCCTCGTCAATTGGCGCCGTCTGTGAGAAACGGGGACGTTAATCGTGTGGTCGTGACGGTTTCATCCGAAGCTATCTACGATTCATCGGCAACAGAGAGTCACCGATGAAACTATTCTTGGTTGCACAAGTGAGGAAACTATTCTACACTTATTTTGGGGCTGTCCTTTTGCAAAAGCATGCTGGGCTAAAATTTTCCTTGTCCAAGATTTTGATCACAATCTTTTCGAAGCTTTGGCCAGTATTAAAAAAGGCCTAAAAGTCTCCTTTGCAATGGAAATTATTATCCTAGGAGCTTGGGGCATATGGATGTGCAGAAACAATGAAATCTTCAATAACAAGCATGCTTCCCTTGAGGAATGGAGGGTATTGTTTCTTAGGAATTAAGATGAGTCTTGTGTAGAATTAAGAAAAAGAATTACCAGGACCTCAAAGATTGGATTAGCAATAATTTAGACAGGAGATAGTTGCTCATAGTGTTATCCCTCTTTTGAGGTGGCTTGAAACTTGTAAATATTTGCTTGTAACTCTCTATGATTTATAAAAATTGCAGTGGAGTTCTTTACCCTACTGTTTTAGCCTAAAAAAACAGAGAGTCACATCCTCTTCGGCTCATTTTTCCCTCATTCTCGGACACAAAACTGAAGGGCATTGTAACAGCGTGGGGCGCTGGCTTATGGATTAGATGGGGAGTGGTACGTGTAAATATCTGAGAGCGCAAATGTACATTCTAGCTGTGGGGAGTGGTTCATCAAGTTTCCACGCCTTCTACTGGTGGGACCTTCATCCATGTGTCATCCGCATCAGCTCAAATTCAACGACAAACATGCTTTTGAAGACTTAATTGATTGCAATGGACAAATGCACGAGTTAAATTGTGCAAACTCTGAGCACGAGTACTAAACCGACCGCTGACTTATTTAGAATCTCCGGCGGAGATAGTCTTGCTTCCGTCGTCTTCTTACAGTGCAACTGAGTTCAAATATTTTTCGTGTACTAGTTGGATTCGAATAGACTTATACAGGAGTGTACTAGTAGTAGTAGTAGAAAAGAAAACGAGAGGAATAAATTCCGTGCAACTTCCGTCCGATCAGGAGCTCCGACACGCATCGCTTACGACGGGAGTACTCGACGAGGCTCTCGCAGATCACTTTCGTTTTAGGCCAGCACAATATGCCAGCACGCGGACGCGGACACGGCCGCCATGGCGGAGGCCGCGGCAGGCAAGTGTGGGTGCGTCGGGATCGCTTAGGAGGGGAGAATGAAACGTCGCAGGCCCCTGCTAGTGCTGCTACTACAGGCGAACGTGCTCCCCATCGCGATCAACCCTCCCGCGGTGGCGCTGGCCGCGGGTTCCGCGCCCGCGGTGGCAACGGCCCTCCTCCGCCGTCACGCCATGGCGCCGGACATGTCCGGTATGTCGATTCTCGCTTTCAATCTTCGGTCTCTGTGTCTCGTCCTAGTAGAATTGTTGTTTATCTTCTGCTTAGGGCTTAGCTGCTTGGCTCGGGGAGGGGATGGTTTTCCCCGTTGGATAGATCCATATGTACACTATTTCACTCGGATTTCTTCATCTTAGATTGCAAGTTTGCAATAACCGATAGAAATCTCCCCCTTTTTTTTAACAGAAATCGGAAGTAATAAAAATAATTAAAGTTTTTTCATCTTCTCGTCCATAGCATTATTATAGAGTCGACTCTTTAGGTTAATTAAAGATAAACTGCTCTTAATTCTAATCATCAAGCCAGCTTAACTGATTCTATTAATTCAGGTGTCAGGACAGTGTGGCCCTGCCTCCATCTGCACAACCGGCTGTCAACGCAACACTGAACGAACCGTCTGTCGCCGCCACTTCCTCGCCCATCTTGGTCCGGGAACCTCCTGATTGGTACTTCACATTTTACATCAGGACCGATCTCCAGGGATCTTTCCATACATATCCTAAACTGGACGGGCTGGATGGGCCTTTCGAGAGCTTACAGGAAGCTGACGATGCTATCGATCGACACCTTCTCGGCCTCACGGATCCCAAAATGTATGTATGGCTTTATTTGGCTCAGACATAATATTGTGCCTCTTTTCCCATAACATACGTACAGTCGACTAATGATATAAAATGTTTTAATCTAAACTAGGTCCAAGGACTCGCTAGACAAACTTTCCATAGGGGAGCTTGCGGTGAGAAAAGCTCTATACTTTCCTGATGGAACCAGGAGGAAAGATTTGGAACCGCTAGACGAAACCCTTGACGAAACTTACCTGTTGCTCCATGCTTTAGTGGACCAGTATAACGACAATCACAATCTTTTGGAGGTTTGCTCTCTCTTTCTCCTCTTGCTCTTGCTCTCCCTCCCTTCACTACTACTACCAGGGTTGTACTATGTCTTGTTTTCTTTGCCGTCTTACTGGATCGTGTAATGGTTTCTGATCTGATCCATTCTTCGTGTTTTAATTAGGATCGTGCGCTTCAACTCAAGGATGTCCAGCGGGAACATTTCTTCTTTTCTAGGGGCGACTTGTACCACCATTTCAATTTCACTGCAGGCACTAAAGGACTTGTTGATACTTACTTTGCTGAAGTCAAATGTATACGAGAAGGAGAGGAGGACGAAGAAATGGTGGCCAGCTGCTTCTGCATTATTAAACATAATGATAATGGTATTCTCCCTGAAGTCTCTATTTTACTTACTGATGATGACATTCCCTCTAAACCAATACATGTCGTGTGGATATATAAATTTAGATGTGTTTGTCAATGTTGCACACTCTGTACTACGTTAGCTCTTTGTCTGTCTCTTGTGCCATGTTTCCCTTCACCTTATCTCTAATATCCGTGTGCTTACACTTGTAAATCTCAAACCAGTTCATGTAGTCATAGTGTACTCGATCAGCGCATTTTCTTTTACCTTCAGTGATTCTGCTATTATTACGTGTTTGTGCCTCGTCCATTATATCTCAGTTAAGTGATAATGACCCCCCTCTCTCTTTAATGAAGGTCGCTGCTATGGCTGTCAGAATAATGGAGCAGTTGATATGAAGCACCCAAACAAAGCTTATGCATATTGTCGTGGACACATGGATGAATATATGGCTTGTTTGGGTGGATATCATACAGAGCAAAGATTTGAAAGCGTACAGTGAATTCTTTTTTCTACTAGCTGAATGTTTCCATAGTTCTATTTTTCTTTTTGTTAACTGATATATCTGCCTCCCCTCATCTACAGGTCGAAGACGAGGAGGAAAGGCTAAGATATCAATTCAAGGTAACGGCATATATGGCGTCAGTACCTGGTAGTACCATTTTAACAAAATGATTTTTGGTTACTTAGACTGATTGCTTGTGTATTTTTAGTGCTTTGATGACCCAAGATTTATGGAGGAGCACTATCCTAAGTGACACAAGACTACGGTGAAGACCTAACAGGCTTGTTGAAGTGGAGCGACATGATACATCACAGCCCCTCGATGCTTCCTTGTGACTGAATATCTATTTTCGCCAGTAGTAATTTTTTTTTTTGCTTAGATTGAGATGGACCTATCTATAAAAGTTAAGTCGTTTCTAGAGATTGCTCTCTGCGATTGTAGCAAAAAGGGGTTTTCCTGATTAAAGGAGTAATTTGCATGGTTAGTAGAAAAGGCTATCTGTACCTGAGAACAAGTCTTTGGGGTCAACTGAAACAAGGTGGATTAGCCTCGTCCAAAAAGAAAAATTCACATGTGTACACGAGTGTCTAGCAGCTAGTCGATTTACTAGTGCTCGTATGTTACTCCTTGAATTCTAATGCCTATATCAAGGCAGATATGTCTGTCAATTGTTGATCTGTAGAAAGTGTACGGGCATCTCAGTAGTTGATGAGAAAACTCACACTACAGGAAAAGATAGAACTCAGGCTCAATATTCTGAGCAATAGTTTCATCTGCATTACACAATATCAAATATACCAAAGAATTATCTTCTTATCCAACATCAATCTTTGATAGAAACGGAGAAAATCAGTACAAAACGTGGGTAAATCATATGACCACATGCAAGCCTGATTTGAGTTGCATGAACATAATTGACTGGTCACGCAGTTCATAGTTTTGAAATTAGACTAGATATGTATATTTGGCTGTAACAATGATAACATTCAGAAGAAGCATCCCTTAGCTGTGTAATTGGCTTCGTTCACTTGTCTCAACTCCTGCAACTTCTGTGACCTATCAAGTGAAACAAAGTGGTGAGAAAATCAATTGAGGAAATAAAGAAATGCAAAAATACGTAGAGAAAATAGTAGATGAAAGCCTGTTGGCTAAATATCATAACATCATGCATGGCAAAAGGCGCAAATTCCAAGGGATATTTCAAGAATGCTACTAGCATCAATAAAGACAAACCGAATAGTATCATGAACACCTACATTATGCATCAGTTATATTAGTTAACTATAACCACACCAAGTGAAATGCCACTAATAATAGTTTTGCCTAAATTTTCTATCCTATCGTATAGTAAACTGGTGGAAGCCTGTCGAAAACAGAGGGCAACATCCCAATAGTGTATGCTGATGTGGCATGCCAATTGAGCAACTGCACCATCAGTTACCCGGGCTTTGCACATTTACACTATTATACCAAGCTGCACTTGTGACTAGCATGACACCATAACTAAAGCTACGGAAACAGTACCAGCAGGGAAAGTCTTTTTCTAGCTTGACTGATGTATAGATGCAAAAGATAAAAGCATGACACATGAGCCCCGCAGCTAGGACGTGAATAACTCGTTCTTCTAACATGATGGCATATCACAGATTGCACTACAGCAATCACTTTGAGTTTGAGGCGAGAATGAAGAGATTTGCCATATACTAGGAGCTTAGGATGCTACTTAGTAGAGGGGTTGGCAGTTTTATTCTAATGCAGGTCAGAGTATTAGGTTCCCCGCGAGGCGGTGTGTCAACACCAAGGCTGAAAATGGTGGGAAAATGCACCTGTGCTCTCCAGCCAGCCTCAGTGCTAGGTGCACTGTGACCGTATACGTAGCACATGTGTTGCAAGTTCAATATTTTGGGTGTAGAAGATACACGTTATCATAGTAGTCCATGGTTGATGGCTGAATCCAGACCTATTTTCCCCCAAATAGAACCTAACACACATTTATCCCCTCACCTGGGGAGTCAATCTGAACATTCAACAAAATAATGAGAAGGTAGCACATTAATATCACCTTTTCTAATTTGAACCTGTGCTCCCAATTATATCTTGGCTATCTACTGTTAGAAATATGAAAAGAAAGAAATCCTGAGCACATAAGATAATCCAGAAGATTGCTACTCCCTCGGATCCTAAATAAGTCTCAGTTTTGAACTAACTATAGTTTAAAACTAGGATCGGAGGGAGTAGCAATTACCGGGGCGGTCATTATTCAGAACCAACCATCCTCTACCTTGATTTTGTAGTAGGTGAAGAAAACACAACAACTTTGGGGCTCCCTTGCTCATTGATTTCACCCAAAACAAGCGGGTTCACGGCTGCTTGCCAATGCCACGCCCAACACAAGCACCTCAAAAGTAATAGGATAGTGGGAAAAGAACTAGACACACCCTAGGTGTGTTTAATGCGTACATGTAAGATTTAATGGACTCTCAACACACTAAAGCATGGCAAAGATGCATAATAAGAACAACAAATTGATTGCCCAAAACCTCCTAT
Organism: Avena sativa; assembly: GCA_916181665.1. Lineage (NCBI taxonomy): Eukaryota > Viridiplantae > Streptophyta > Magnoliopsida > Poales > Poaceae > Avena > Avena sativa. The sequence goes on from OV702296.1 coordinate 18,537,687, forward strand.
CATGCTAAAGAGATCTCTCGGCACCGCAGTTGTTGAAGTGTATAAGTGGATTGCACTAGCCCTTTCCATCAGTTCTGACTTTTGGTTGCGTTGACTAGTGCATGAAACTTGACATGGTATCAGAGCCTAAGGTCTCAAGTTCGAGTCCTGGCTTTCGCAATTTATCCTAAAATTGTTGTTGACCCCTCTGTGTCCACGTATATGTCTCTTGAGTCATACGTGAGTTTCGCGCGCCGTCGCTCTCTTCCGGTTGCACGTGCTGACTTCTCTCCGTCACACGTGAGAGGGGGTGTTGAAGTGTATAAGTGGATTACAATAGCCCTTTTCATCAGTTCGGACTTTTGGTTGCGTTGGCTAGTGCATGAAGCTTGACAGCAGTTACCATATTTGAAGGTTCTAACAAAGCTACAAAACATGGACTGGCCTTGATATCTTTAACAACTGCTAAAATTTAATGAACTAAGGGTATTTACAATTATTGAGAGACGTAGAGATAAGAGTCTTGATCGATCGACAACAAAAGGTACTAACTTCAGGCGCTTAAACAAGTGTTTCCTGCGCTGGGATGCCGGTATCGACTGGTCAATCTATTTTATGGGAGAAAAAACGCTAAGCGCTGTAACACCCTCAGAATCGGCCCTATGCAAGTTTTAGCGAAACTCGCCAAACCCGCATAGAAACGATTCGAAGGTGCCCACCAGGCACTTGCGTGCGGGTGGAAAAACAAAGTAATAACATTACACAACAGTCCTCGATGGGACCCACAGAACAGATATATACAACAGCGACTCAAAGAGTCAAGAATACAGATATAATATACAAAGATCCAAATCACCTTGAAAACGATAGAGCGTCCAGCTACGGACAAGATGCAAATGGGGCTAAGAGCCATGAAGAATAACCAATGGCGTCCATAACCCTGCCCAGGCCAAGCCGGAAGGGTAACCCTGCTAACGGCGTCGATCTCAAAACCTGCTTAAACAAAAGGGGTGCCGACAAAGGGCAAAGGAAAAAGAGGAGCGTCAGTACTGAGGCCAGTACACGGCGAGTCTAGAATTCGGCGGTCCTCGCCTACATAGGTATGGTGGACTGAGCGGCAGCGGCAGCATGCACTGAACAACCTATAGAGACTCGATACAACTGGCGGCTATCAGAGAGGGGTAAGAAAGACCTATCCGGAACCAGCCTGACACTAACACCAAACAATCCCATCCTGGTATTCCCCCTCGAGACCAAACGAGGAAGTCCACCGAGGAACTCACGCAGTTGGCAGTTTTACTTATTCAGTTATAGTTGCGGCATTTACTAGTCAGGTATAGATAATCGTCCTGATAAAATAAGCAGTGGGCACTTTTAGTTATCCATTCCGTTATAGTGGCAACACTTACTAGTCAGATACAATTAACATGTGATAACCCAAAACCCAGCAGTTGTTGGTACTTTTATTTAGCCATTCCGTTGTGGTGAATCTGATTACTAGTCATTTCGGATACAAGTTAATTTGTAACAGTAAACTTTAGTTATAGTTGTCTATGATCAAGCACTGTGCTCCAAGTCGTCCATAACCGCGGACACGGCTTCTCGAAAAGATTAAACCCTGCAGGGGTGCACCAAAGTATCCACACGCACCTCGACCCTTTTTGCCAGATCAGTTAACATACACCCATCGGTATGTCGGTGGGGCCTAAGTCATGACGTTTCCCAGACCCAAAGCAAGCACGGGGGGCCACCCCACTAAGTACACCCGCAACGAAGTCGGCCGGTCTCCGAGACGGACTTAGGGTTTGTGGGGCCGGCGGTAAACGACAGCAGATCCCCAAACGGGGACTGTCGATACCACGTAAACGGGTCACAATCCTAAACAGTACAGGTGCTATCTGTCGCACAATTTAATTAAAGCAGTAAAGCATGGCATAAGTACAAGATCGTAAATAAAACCTCAAACTAGTTTGTGGCCCCCAGTACAATACTTTGAAATCAGGTACTAAATCGATGGGGGGCCCATATCTCCCCACATGTGGTTAGCGCGCTCGATCTCGGAACAGGTGTCAAGAACTCGGGGTCCTACGGGACACAAGTGGGCGGTCGGAAACCAAAACTCACCTATCACCCACCGATGCCTCTGCTTAATTCAATTTTAGTTATTAAATAGGGATTAAAGTGAACGAAAAGTAAAGCCATGATCATCTCCAACATCAACATGCGGCAATTCTCCACATCTGTGGTACTTGACGACACGCAACAGCAATATAGCAAGCGACTACGACGCGCAAGTCCAACTACCTACCAAACATCAGGTAATAGGATGTGTCCAAGGCAATATAGGGCTGCAAGGGATATTACGGGCACGAAACTAGAGCATCGCAACACAGATAGCAAAAGATCAACAGGAGGGAATAAATACTAGAAAGTAAGATAGGTAGAAAGGGGAAGATGCTCGCCTGAAAACATTGCCGAAGGTTCAACCGACGATCGGGTCGACACTCGCATCAACTCAACGGCCTTATCCGCGAAGAAGCAAAACACTAGAAGAAACACCGGATGCACTATTTAATACTACGGCAAAAGATCGGCATGATGCATGTATGATGTATGACATGGCAAAGATGCGATGCGATTAGGTCATATTAAGCGGAACCGGGGTCCCGACAATTAATTAGGCGGTTCAAGTTGTTTAGATACCCCGCAGTTTAAATGTTGTTATAACAAGGCAAGATACGATACCGGTTCGCTACACAAGTTTAGATGAGGCCGATATGAGACTAGATTTGCCCGCATATGGGCCCCATATTTAGTTATTAGGTGAATCGGCATAAGGCCCCCAAACCACATGATTATGCATGCAAGTATGGCAATTAAATATGCAACAAGTTGATATCATTTATAAAATAGGGTATCGAGGAAAAGGGTCACACATTTAGGGTTCGGCAGATCTTGGGTTCTGGGGGTCGGGGTCGGTCTCAGGGTCCAGGGTTCGACGGAAACGGTGGGAGCGGATACAAGACGGAGAACTTGTCGTCCAGGTCTCGGTGTCCGGGGCGCATCGGATTCTCCCGGTCGCTGTCGTACTTGTCGGGTTCCCGTGTCGGTTCAGTCTTGGCGTCCGGGGTGAAGTTCTTGGCGTTTCTTGTCTTGTCGAAGGCCTTGTTGCTCTAAGGCAAAGGACTTAGCGCCATCAGGGTCCGAGAAGGAGATCTTGGCGTGGCACCGGGTACGGGATCGGTCTTTAACTCCAAGTAGACGGTCTTGGCTATCATGGCCCTTCGGGATCGGTCTTCGGTACGCGGAGGAGATCTTGTCGAACCGCGATGAAGATCTTGGCGTGCCGAGCTTGGTTCATCGATGGGGTTGAAGTAGGTGTTTAAAGCCTCCCGGAGGTCCTTGTCCTGTTGTCCATCTTTTAAATTGTCTTGCCAGGTTCTTTTGTCAGCCATTCAACACTCACCAGATCATTTGATACCAACAACCACAACGAAAACACCAAACAGGGACCCGCACCGGCAGATGAGCAGGACCAAGAGGCACTTGAACAAGGGGTCGTGCAGGGGTGGCGCATGTACCACGGCAGCGAGGCAACGACCGGAAGATGAACCAGAGCACGGGACGGCGGCGAGAGGCGCAGAGATGGTCGACCAAGGCATCGGTTGCCGGCAAGCAGGGAGAGGCGACGGAGCCCCAGAGGAGGCGGGCTGCTGACGCACGGGAGGCTCTCGCCTGCGGGGATGGGGGGAAAAAGCGGAGGAGGGGACCCGTCGCCGGAGAGGAGGAACGGGGGCGAGCAGGGCGGTGGAGGGGCGGACGCGGTTGCCGGCGGAGCTCGGCCGCGCGGAGCGGCGAGGGAGGACGCGGAGGAGCGGCGAGCCGGAGGCGAGCGGAGGACGCGGCCGGGGGGGGCGGTCGCCGGCGGCGGCGAGGGGAGGAGAGGATGGGGTCGGGGCCGGGGGAGGAAGCGCCGGGGACGAGCGCGGCGCCGCAGGCGGAGGCGGGCGGAGAGGTGGGCGAGGGCGAGCGCGGCCAGGGAGGGAGGAACGCGGCCAGGGAGAAGGAGGGGAAGAAGACGACGCGCGCGGCAGAGCGTGAGGGACGTGAGGCGCGGGTGGGGTCCAGGGGAAGACAGCGGCAGGCTGGGTGCTGGGGTGCATGCATGGTTGGGGTGGGGCCCAGGTGACATGGCGGTTTGAGAGGAGAGAGAGGGGGAGAGGGGGAGAGAGGGTGAGGTGGCGAGAGGCCATTGGCCAGGGTGAGGTGGCCAGGGGGTGTGGGTAGGTTCCCGGGTAGCCTTAGGATTTAGAGGTTGGACCGATCTGTTTTATACGGGGGTGGTCGTTCGGGTCGGGTTGGCCCGTTCGACTGCCCCCACTAAAAATAATATAATTTTTATTTGATTTAAACAGGCCGTGTGCAAACCGATAACGGCCGAAACAAAATATTCCGGGGACCCGGTTTTGGCGTTTGAATTAAGACGGGGCGTATTAGAAACGAAACGGGCTTTGCGAAAATAGTTTTATGCAAACAATGCATGATGATGACGATGCAATGCACAAATTCAACGCGATTTTCTAGTAGTGGTTTTGCGGGATGCCACAATTCGACACCACTAACAAGGGATCTCGCCCTCGAGATCCGCCTCATGGTACCGGAAGGAAGGTCGGCGATCTGCGTCTTCTCGCTTCGTGTAGGTCCTCGCGACACCTCTAACAAGGTTCTTGTTCACGTTCGTCAAGAGAACACTCCGGATAAACAACGGACGAAGTGAAAGGTAAGGCCACCTCTAACTTCAGCGGAAGGAGTAAAATTGCATCGATCCACCATTCAATGTACATAAGCGAATGATAAGAGTAGTGGCATGGTCGCGACTCCATCCCGCACTCAAAGCATTACTATGTACACGAATAGACAGATCATGCAACCAACTCTCAGGATTCAGACTGAAGATCTCGACAAGCGAGGTTCGGAAACAAAGGAGTGATGCAGACTCTGCATCGGATCTGGCGTAGAGGATGTCGTCGCGTCGGAAAACACCGGAAGGCACAAACAAGGAATAAAGAATGGGGACACCGTAGACGGATTCATCAGGCAGCTTGAACACCAGATGTAGCAACACCGTTATCAAAGGAGGAAGCGAACCCTGAAGGTACGACGGACCCAACCACGAGAAATCCTGGACTCGAAGAGAAGATAAGAGAGTAGATTCAAAACACGTAGAGGTAAGAGGGGAATAGCAAAGGGATAAGGAGTAAAATCAGACCTAATCAGAACTATCCAACCGGTTTGGCAAAAATAGTTTTGACACTCTACCTCGGCCGTTAGCTAGGTTATCCTACAGGCTGCTTGCCAATGCCACGCCCAACACAAGCACCTCAAAAGTAATAGGATAGTGGGAAAAGAACTAGACACACCCTAGGTGTGTTTAATGCGTACATGTAAGATTTAATGGACTCTCAACACACTAAAGCATGGCAAAGATGCATAATAAGAACAACAAATTGATTGCCCAAAACCTCCTATCATGCTAAAGAGATCTCTCGGCACCGCAGTTGTTAAAGTATATAAGTGGATTGCACTAGCCCTTTCCATCAGTTCTGACTTTTGGTTGCGTTGACTAGTGCATGAAACTTGACATGGTATCAGAGCCTAAGGTCTCAAGTTCGAGTCCTGGCTTTCGCAATTTATCCTAAAATTGTTGTTGACCCCTCTGTGTCCACGTATATGTCTCTTGAGTCATACGTGAGTTTCGCGCGCCGTCGCTCTCTTCCGGTTGCACGTGCTGACTTCTCTCCGTCACACGTGAGAGGGGGTGTTGAAGTGTATAAGTGGATTACAATAGCCCTTTTCATCAGTTCGGACTTTTGGTTGCGTTGGCTAGTGCATGAAGCTTGACAGCAGTTACCATATTTGAAGGTTCTAACAAAGCTACAAAACATGGACTGGCCTTGATATCTTTAACAACTGCTAAAATTTAATGAACTAAGGGTATTTACAATTATTGAGAGACGTAGAGATAAGAGTCTTGATCGATCGACAACAAAAGGTACTAACTTCAGGCGCTTAAACAAGTGTTTCCTGCGCTGGGATGCCGGTATCGACTGGTCAATCTATTTTATGGGAGAAAAAACGCTAAGCGCTGTAACACCCTCAGAATCGGCCCTATGCAAGTTTTAGCGAAACTCGCCAAACCCGCATAGAAACGATTCGAAGGTGCCCACCAGGCACTTGCGTGCGGGTGGAAAAACAAAGTAATAACATTACACAACAGTCCTCGATGGGACCCACAGAACAGATATATACAACAGCGACTCAAAGAGTCAAGAATACAGATATAATATACAAAGATCCAAATCACCTTGAAAACGATAGAGCGTCCAGCTACGGACAAGATGCAAATGGGGCTAAGAGCCCTGAAGAATAACCAATGGCGTCCATAACCCTGCCCAGGCCAAGCCGGAAGGGTAACCCTGCTAACGGCGTCGATCTCAAAACCTGCTTAAACAAAAGGGGTGCCGACAAAGGGCAAAGGAAAAAGAGGAGCGTCAGTACTGAGGCCAGTACACGGCGAGTCTAGAATTCGGCGGTCCTCGCCTACATAGGTATGGTGGACTGAGCGGCAGCGGCAGCATGCACTGAACAACCTATAGAGACTCGATACAACTGGCGGCTATCAGAGAGGGGTAAGAAAGACCTATCCGGAACCAGCCTGACACTAACACCAAACAATCCCATCCTGGTATTCCCCCTCGAGACCAAACGAGGAAGTCCACCGAGGAACTCACGCAGTTGGCAGTTTTACTTATTCAGTTATAGTTGCGGCATTTACTAGTCAGGTATAGATAATCGTCCTGATAAAATAAGCAGTGGGCACTTTTAGTTATCCATTCCGTTATAGTGGCAACACTTACTAGTCAGATACAATTAACATGTGATAACCCAAAACCCAGCAGTTGTTGGTACTTTTATTTAGCCATTCCGTTGTGGTGAATCTGATTACTAGTCATTTCGGATACAAGTTAATTTGTAACAGTAAACTTTAGTTATAGTTGTCTATGATCAAGCACTGTGCTCCAAGTCGTCCATAACCGCGGACACGGCTTCTCGAAAAGATTAAACCCTGCAGGGGTGCACCAAAGTATCCACACGCACCTCGACCCTTTTTGCCAGATCAGTTAACATACACCCATCGGTATGTCGGCGGGGCCTAAGTCATGACGTTTCCCAGACCCAAAGCAAGCACGGGGGGCCACCCCACTAAGTACATCCGCAACGAAGTCGGCCGGTCTCCGAGACGGACTTAGGGTTTGTGGGGCCGGCGGTAAACGACAGCAGATCCCCAAACGGGGACTGTCGATACCACGTAAACGGGTCACAATCCTAAACAGTACAGGTGCTATCTGTCGCACAATTTAATTAAAGCAGTAAAGCATGGCATAAGTACAGGATCGTAAATAAAACCTCAAACTAGTTTGTGGCCCCCAGTACAATACTTTGAAATCAGGTACTAAATCGATGGGGGGCCCATATCTCCCCACATGTGGTTAGCGCGCTCGATCTCGGAACAGGTGTCAAGAACTCGGGGTCCTACGGGACACAAGTGGGCGGTCGGAAACCAAAACTCACCTATCACCCACCGATGCCTCTGCTTAATTCAATTTTAGTTATTAAACAGGGATTAAAGTGAACGAAAAGTAAAGCCATGATCATCTCCAACATCAACATGCGGCAATTCTCCACATCTATGGTACTTGACGACACGCAACAACAATATAGCAAGCGACTACGACGCGCAAGTCCAACTACCTACCAAACATCAGGTAATAGGATGTGTCCAAGGCAATATAGGGCTGCAAGGGATATTACGGGCACGAAACTAGAGCATCGCAACACAGATAGCAAAAGATCAACAGGAGGGAATAAATACTAGAAAGTAAGATAGGTAGAAAGGGGAAGATGCTCGCCTGAAAACATTGCCGAAGGTTCAACCGACGATCGGGTCGACCCTCGCATCAACTCAACGGCCTTATCCGCGAAGAAGCAAAACACTAGAAGAAACACCGGATGCACTATTTAATACTACGGCAAAAGATCGGCATGATGCATGTATGATGTATGACATGGCAAAGATGCGATGCGATTAGGTCATATTAAGCGGAACCGGGGTCCCGACAATTAATTAGGCGGTTCAAGTTGTTTAGATACCCCGCAGTTTAAATGTTGTTATAACAAGGCAAGATACGATACCGGTTCGCTACACAAGTTTAGATGAGGCCGATATGAGACTAGATTTGCCCGCATATGGGCCCCATATTTAGTTATTAGGTGAATCGGCATAAGGCCCCAAACCACATGATTATGCATGCAAGTATGGCAATTAAATATGCAACAAGTTGATATCATTTATAAAATAGGGTATCGAGGAAAAGGGTCACACATTTAGGGTTCGGCAGATCTTGGGTTCTGGGGGTCGGGGTCGGTCTCAGGGTCCAGGGTTCGACGGAAACGGTGGGAGCGGATACAAGACGGAGAACTTGTCGTCCAGGTCTCGGTGTCCGGGGCGCATCGGATTCTCCCGGTCGCTGTCGTACTTGTCGGGTTCCCGTGTCGGTTCAGTCTTGGCGTCCGGGGTGAAGTTCTTGGCGTTTCTTGTCTTGTCGAAGGCCTTGTTGCTCTACGGCAAAGGACTTAGCGCCATCAGGGTCCGAGAAGGAGATCTTGGCGCGGCACCGGGTACGGGATCGGTCTTTAACTCCAAGTAGACGGTCTTGGCTATCATGGCCCTTCGGGATCGGTCTTCGGTACGCGGAGGAGATCTTGTCGAACCGCGATGAAGATCTTGGCGTGCCGAGCTTGGTTCATCGATGGGGTTGAAGTAGGTGTTTAAAGCCTCCCGGAGGTCCTTGTCCTGTTGTCCATCTTTTAAATTGTCTTGCCAGGTTCTTTTGTCAGCCATTCAACACTCACCAGATCATTTGATACCAACAACCACAACGAAAACACCAAACAGGGACCCGCACCGGCAGATGAGCAGGACCAAGAGGCACTTGAACAAGGGGTCGTGCAGGGGTGGCGCATGTACCACGGCAGCGAGGCAACGACCGGAAGATGAACCAGAGCACGGGACGGCGGCGAGAGGCGCAGAGATGGTCGACCAAGGCATCGGTTGCCGGCAAGCAGGGAGAGGCGACGGAGCCCCAGAGGAGGCGGGCTGCTGACGCACGGGAGGCTCTCGCCTGCGGGGATGGGGGGAAAAAGCGGAGGAGGGGACCCGTCGCCGGAGAGGAGGAACGGGGGCGAGCAGGGCGGTGGAGGGGCGGACGCGGCTGCCGGCGGAGCTCGGCCGCGCGGAGCGGCGAGGGAGGACGCGGAGGAGCGGCGAGCCGGAGGCGAGCGGAGGACGCGGCCGGGGGGGGCGGTCGCCGGCGGCGGCGAGGGGAGGAGAGGATGGGGTCGGGGCCGGGGGAGGAAGCGCCGGGGACGAGCGCGGCGCCGCAGGCGGAGGCGGGCGGAGAGGTGGGCGAGGGCGAGCGCGGCCAGGGAGGGAGGAACGCGGCCAGGGAGAAGGAGGGGAAGAAGACGACGCGCGCGGCAGAGCGTGAGGGACGTGAGGCGCGGGTGGGGTCCAGGGGAAGACAGCGGCAGGCTGGGTGCTGGGGTGCATGCATGGTTGGGGTGGGGCCCAGGTGACATGGTGGTTTGAGAGGAGAGAGAGGGGGAGAGGGGGAGAGAGGGTGAGGTGGCGAGAGGCCATTGGCCAGGGTGAGGTGGCCAGGGGGTGTGGGTAGGTTCCCGGGTAGCCTTAGGATTTAGAGGTTGGACCGATCTGTTTTATACGGGGGTGGTCGTTCGGGTCGGGTTGGCCCGTTCGACTGCCCCCACTAAAAATAATATAATTTTTATTTGATTTAAACAGGCCGTGTGCAAACCGATAACGGCCAAAACAAAATATTCCGGGACCCGGTTTTGGCGTTTGAATTAAGACGGGGCGTATTAGAAACGAAACGGGCTTTGCGAAAATAGTTTTATGCAAACAATGCATGATGATGACGATGCAATGCACAAATTCAACGCGATTTTCTAGTAGTGGTTTTGCGGGATGCCACAAGCGCCCAACGCAATGTGTAGCGGTTACGTGAACCAAAATCCTGCGGTCGGACAGGAATCGACCAAAACGGCCAGGAAAACGATCCTAGCGCCTCCTTTAAATGCCAGAATTATACGTGCCCTAATAGCAAATCAATGAGAAACTAGAAACTAAACATGGTTCTACAATTCTATGCCCTACCTACTACTTTTGATGAAAAAGAGCATGCATGTATTGCATTAATATGACAAATATCACATGACAAGTAGCCACTTCCATAGGATAAATAAACAGTTTACAGATACGAAAGCGCTTTCCCCCCCATATTTTCACGATTGATCTATCACATATGATGCATAATGCAGTCAGAGAAGGAACAGTGCCCACACACGACCTATAAATAGCCTAGCAAATGACCTCTTCGATTTGAAGATGAAAGCATAAATGAACCGTTGTGTAAACATGTCAATAAACGCTTTCGTCGAACTAAGCAACATAAACCATAATATCAGTGTTTGGAAAGACAACCCAATTGGATTGGATCACCACAATAAAGTATAATTGACTTTACATACAGAGAGGAATTGGTGAGAGGTGACGAGTGAATTATCTGTTCTTGATTGCCTACTCAATATCAACCATTGTTATCAATAGTCTCATTTCATGTATGCATGATCTGTATAATATGATCGTGGAGATGAAATAATGGGGGTACATGATGACAGCCATGTTCCAGCACCACCTATATATGACGACAGCTTAACTTGATTGGATGTGGTATACACTAACCATTTTGGGACAAACATAAAAACCTGATTGGATGCTCCATGTCCAAACTCTCTAGGGCATATATATATATATATATATATATATATATATATATATATATATATATATATATATATATATATATATATATATATAACGCAAACAAATGGCATTTTGTGTGGAGCAGTCATGAAACCATTGGTATACATGCAAAGAACAAAATTAACCTCATAGTGACCTGTAGGGGGATGACGGTATTTCTTTGGAAGGTTTTGGCCATCCAAACCAGCCCTAAAACATCTAGTAGGTCACCCAGTAAGAAACAGTCCAAACAATAGGCCAGTCTCAACAGGTTCCAAGGAACCAATTTGTGATAGTCGCGAGGCATGAGAGATTTATGGCAATCAAACAACTAGTTAAACTGAGCATCAGGAGCAGCTAATTAACGAACAGCAAGGCACAAGTAAGAAATATGGGCACAAATATACTTGTGCTGGCATAGCATATGAGAGATGGGAGTGGACCTGGCCAGACCGCAGTTCCGTAGCCGCCGGGAGGGTTTACATGGGTTCCACCAGGGGTGGCGGCAGGGTGCGGCGGCCTGACCGGAGCAGCATTCCGGTCTGGCAATTGAGAAAGTTGCAATCAGCAGAGCCGAAGTGTTCCCCCCGCCGCATCGCCTCCAACTCCTTTCTCTGCGACTCCTTGTGGTATTCGTTGCCCATAGCCAGCAGCTTGGCTTGAGCAGCGGGATCCGTGAACATCCTCCATGGCCGAATAAACTGAACGCCTTCCTCATCAGAGTCTGCAAGAGTGCATCAATCCAACTATCGAACGTGGGCGTTTTCATGGAGAAATAAGAGAGAGTCTGGGGGCATCAATCCAACTATAATTAGAGAAGAAGACGCACGTACTGCTGGGGGCATCGGGGCAGTCTGGATTGTCGTCGTTGTCGGTGCCGATAACGAATTCGTCGAGGAAGCGGCGGTAGTCTTCGCTGAACACGACCTTCGTTTCATAGATCTTGGTGATCGCACGCTGCCTCACCTCGCCCAGTATGGCCCACGTCTCGTCGTCCCACAGGCTGCACTGGGGCGGCCGTGGCAGGCTCGCGCTCGCGCCGGAGACGACGACGACGTTGTCCTGGTCTCCCATAGGCGATATCGAAGGGAAGTTGGGATTGCGGATTGGGGAAACCTCGCGCCGCCAGCTCTCTATCTATCTATATGTGAGAAAATTGCACATAACACCAACATTTCCTAACATAGTTGCACAGAACACAGAAACAAAACAACTTTTGCAGCCAACCCCAACTTTTCGTGCATTGTGTTGCAGCTAGCCCATTACTCTTAACGGTGCATCTATAGTGTATTTGACGTGTGGATTCAAATTTTGTAACGTATGCCGTAATTATACAGAAATTTCTTTTTAAAAATGGGCAAGAAAACCGTAGAAAACATATACATTACGCATATACAAAATATTATAGTATACTATTTTTTCTACCGTTATGCTGCTGTTATGATGTCTATTTTTAATAATCTATCAATTATATAAAAATAACGCTATTCATTTAAAAAATCTATATATTATATACTAAAAATTACATAAAGGTGTTGAAAACACCATGTTAATCCATGCCAATAAAATACATACACGGTAGGATGATCATATATAGTTACGATTTAGTTAGGACAAATAATTATGTGACACCAAATCTTGAATAACAATTTTATTTTATTTAGATTTATTTTATTTATTAAAATAAATACATTTAAACAATATATATATTTCTTCATTCATTTGTCAATCAATGTAACATAGACAATGCACTCACGCTTTGCAAGGGCCACCTTGCTAGTATCGTGGTATACATTTTCTAAAACTAATAATTGTGTAATACAGTATAAAGTCTTGACCCAAGGATGTTAAGATCTCTAAAACATCTATTTAGGCTAGTTGCAACATATTACACCAAAAATTGGGGTGAGTTTCAAAAGTTGTTTTGATTATGTGTTCCGAACATTGCTGTTATGTGCGATTTCCATGTGGATGAGAAAATAGTCTGGGTATACTCTATGTTCGGTTATACGCATATACTATACAAAAATATAGGTCCACATGTTAGTTACGGTTTTTAAGCCTCTAAATCCTCTATTTGGGTTGGTTGCAACAAATTAGATCAAAACCTGGGGTTTGCTACATGTAACGCCCCCGGACCGGGTCTATGCAGATCTCAGCATTTTCTGCCAAAATCCGCATAGAAGCGATTCAAAGACGCCCACCAGACACTCTCGTGTGGGTGGGATTTGATTACAAGTAGTTACTTCACAGTAGTTTACAACAGAGTCCACAAGAACTATATATATACAACAATGACTCAACGAGTCAAGAATACAAATGATACAAATCATAAAGAAAGCCAAAAGTATCCGAGTACGGACAAGATCCAAATGGGACTAAGAGTCCTGAAGAATAACCAAGCGGTGTCCATAACCCTGCCCAGGCCAAGCCGGAAGGGTAACCTTGCTAACGTCGTCAATCACATACCTGTCAAGCCAAAAGGGTGCCGACAAAGGGCAAAGGAAAACAGAAAGAGAGCGGTCAGTATTGAGGCCAGTACACGGCGAGACTAGAATTCGGCGGTCCTCGCCTACACAGGTATGGTGGGCTCAGCGGCATCAAAGCTTGCACTATCTAACTTATAGAGACACGCTACAACTTCGACTATTGGAGCGAGATAAGAGAGCACTATACGATATCTATAATATAACACCAAACATAACTCATCCGAAGATTTCCCCCTCGAAGACCAGTCGAGGAAGTCCCCTTGCGGAACACACACGGTGACAAATTTAGTTAATCAGGTATTTAGTTGATAAGGCCTAGTTACTAATCATGTTATTAGAGGCAAATCATTAGTGGCGTTATCTATAATCATGACACTGTACTCCTGAGGCGTCCATAACCGTGGACACACGGCTTCTCGAAAAGATTTACCCTGCAGGGGTGCACTACTGTACCCAAACGCATGCTCAACCCATCAGGCAACATATTACGCGTGCCATCCGAATCTCACAACAAGAACTGTCCCTTAACTACGCACATATCCAGAGGCATCACCTACTGTGGGGAACCAACAAAGAGGTACGACGATTCTCAAGGAAGGCACAGCGTTTGCGCCTACTGGTGGATCGGGCCCTGCGGGGTAACTTGTACACACCGTGGGTGACGCCACCGTATACCGCGATTTATGTATGCAAGCCATGGCAGTCCACCAAAATATCAAGTCCGAAGACATATCAACTCACCCATGTCCGAGGACATATTATGCGTATGCACCAAATGGAAAACCAATTTTGTAACCCTCTGGATATACGAATAGCGCCGGTAGTTGAGGGGGGATCCAGAGGCCCCACGTTTGGTTAGCGCGATCAACTCAAAACTGATATCGTAGAACGAACGGGTCCTAGGTCTGCTCAAGCAGTTCCCAAAGGTGGTCCCTGCCGGGGCCTTATCATTAGGTGAAACCATAACCATAACCAACATCACCAGATTAATTATCTTATACCAACAATATCCAAAGTATCATGTTCAACCTGTATGAGAGCAATAATAAGCATGCCTACGACTCGCAAGGACAAAAACTAGCTAGTCAAACAAGGCAATAGGATAACCAAGGCAATATAGTGGAGCAGGTAAATAAAGGAAACGGTACTAAAGCATCGACAGTAAGGATAGCAGTAGACAAAGTGTTATGGGGTAACCCTTGGGTTGGCCCGATCTTTCACGAATCTCCGCGGGAATCGAGGGTAAAGTGGTGGAAGGGGAAAGGGGATGAAATCCACGAACACACGCACACGAAGAACCCGACGAACTCACGCACACAAAACACGATACACGCCGATAACTCACGCCGGTGGCAACCGGTCCAACATAATCTCTAGGATCGGTGTTGGGCGAATCTCGCTCTCCACGCCAACAACGGGGGACGAGGTGCTTGGTGAGATCTTGACAACTTGGGGGCGAGAAACCGAGAACCCAAGGCCTTGTACAACTTGAACGCACTAGGCAAGATCCAAGAGGGGGGTGGATAATCCGGTGCTCCTTGGTAGGAGCATGAGACCAATAGATATAAGTTCCTCAAAGGGTTTCCTTAATCTATTATTATCCAAGTCTAGGGTTTACAATGGAGGGTGGGGGCTATATATAGGCCAACCACATAAACAGGGGTATTTTGGGGACAAATAGCGAAATATAGAGAGGGTTACAAGGCGCTTGGGCCGAATTAACACGATCAGGTTCTGTGTCGTCCGGTAGTACCGGTCCGGCTCGACCGGTAGTACCGGTCAAGCGGTAGTACCGCTTCCTGGCCCGGTAGTACCGCTTGTCGTCCTGGGACTTGTGCTGGAGCCTTCTGTTGGTGGCGGTAGCAGGGGCGGTAGTGCCGTGGCCCGATAGTACCGGATCCGGGGCCGGTAGTACCGCCAGTGACAGAGAGCATTTGGCTTGCGCTGGTGTCGTCTATTGGTGGCGGTAGCAGAGGGCGGTAGTGCCGCCGGGCGGTAGTACCGGTCACCAGGTCCGGTAGTACTGCTGGCGACAGAGAGCATTTGGTCTCTTCCGCAGGTGCTCCTCCGTTCTGTGGGTCCTTCTCTTCGTACCTGATGATGCACAAGGTATGTGTATGGAGTAGCAGGCCATCCAAGGGTGTATCGAAGTCACACAAGGAGAGGAGCGAGTTCACCTTAGCTTGAAGGAGTTTGGCTCGGGCGCAAGTCATGGGTCCACTTGGGGAGCTCGTGGGAGTAGATGTAGTAGCGGTCGTAGGACGGGCTGCATCAGCTCCCCCCCCCTTGGGAAAGAGTCATCCTCGACTCTTCTGAAGGGTTTCGCGGCATAGTAAATCAAAAATTTCTACGGATGCGAACAGAGGGAAAGCCAAGATCTAATCTAGGAGATGCAAACAACGAGAGAGATTGGATTAGATCTTCATACCCTTGAAGATTCGCACAGCGGAACGTTCGTCAGAACGTGGGTGATGTAGTCGTACTCGCTTCTCCTCCTCGCGATCCGATCCGATCTAGCACCACAAGTGGCGGTGCCTCCGTGAGATGCACACGTGCAGCACCTCGACGTCTCCTCCTTCCTTGGTCCAGCAAGTATGGTGGAGAGATGGGTTGGATCTACAACGCGACGGCGCGGTGTAATTGGTGTAGAATTTCTGCAGCAGGGCTTCGCCTACAAGCAGTCGGGAGGGAGAGAGGAGGGAAGCAGGGCGGCTAGGGTTGGAGGGGAAGGTGTAGGGGGTTGGTGCGCCCCCAGCCCTCTATATATAGAGGGGTGGGCACAGCCCTAGCCCCTCCCCCAAGCCAAGGCTGGCGGCCCCAAGGAGGAAGAGTGGGGGGCAAGGAAACCCCCCCCCCCATTCTAGAAGCTCTATCTAGAGTTTAAACCTCTCTTGGACGGCTGGGCCCTATGGGGCCTTGTGCCCCTGGCCCAATGCGTCCAGGGCACTCCCTCATAGGCCCATGCCCCCTCCCGGAAGGTGTGGCCACGTTGGTCCCCTTCCGGAAGGTTCTAGAAGCTTCCGGTACAATACCGATTAACCCGGAACAATTCCGAACTCCAAAAACTACACTGCCTTATATGAATCTTATTCTCCGGACCACTCCGGAACCTCTCGTGATGTCCCGGATCCCATCCGAGACTCCGAACAAAAACTCATAAACCAATTATCCAATCTATCCTAGCGTCGAGACACGTTAAGTGTGTGACCCTGCGGGTTCGAGAATATGCAGACATGATCTTCTATCAATAATCAACAGCGGGGTCTGGAAACCCATATTGACTCCCACACATTCATCGATGATCATATCGGATGAACCACGATGCCAGGATTCAATCAATCCCATATATATATTCCCTTCGTCTCGCGATATTTTACTTGCCCGAGATTCGATCGTCGGTACCGTCATACCTAGTTCAATCTCGTTCACAGCAAGTACTTTACTCGTTCCGTAATCCGATATCTCTTTGTGATTAACTCCTTAACCACATGCTTGCAAGCGGTGTTGATATAGATTACCGAGTGGGCCCGAAGTATATCTCTCCGACTTGGGAGGGACAAATCCCATCTCGATACATACAACCCAACAGATACTTTCCGATCACCTGAGAGACACCTTTATGATCACCCTCTCATAGGATGATGTTTGATGACCTCAAAGCTTTCTTCCGATACCAGGGAGTTGTATTATCTCATGGTGTAAGGAATACAATATTTGACATAAGAAAAGCTTCGCAAAGACGAACACGATGACACGATCTAATTGCTTCGCTTAGTTTGGGTCTGTCCATCATATCATTCTCCCAATGATATGATCTCATTATCAATTGACAACTCATGTCTATGGTTAGGAAACCTTAACCATCATTGATCAATGAGCTAGTCCATAGAGGCGTACTAGGGACACGGTGTTGTTCACAAACCACACAAGTATTAAAGTTTCTGCTTAAACCACACAAGAATTATAATAATAACATCTTTATTATTGCCTCTAGGGCATAATTCCAATAGTCTCCCACTTGCACTAGAGTCAATAATCTAGTTTACATTTGGCAACAATCTCACACCCATGGCACTGAGGTGCTGATCATGTTTTGCACGCGGAAGAGGTTTAGTCAACGGATCTGCGACATTCAGATCTGTATGTACTTTGCTAATCTTCAGATCTCCATCTGCTATATAATCTCGGATTATATGAAACTTGCGGTTGATATGCTTGGTCTTTGGATGATATCTTGGTTCCTTAGCGAGTGCTATGGCGCTAGTGTTGTCACACAATATCTCCAGTGGGTCCAATGCACTTGGAACCACGCCAAGCTCAGTGATGAAGTTTCTGATCCAAACTCCTTCACTTGACGCTTCTGCAGCAGCCATGTATTCCGCTTCTACTGTAGATCCCGCGATCACGCTTTGCTTGCAGCTTCTCCAGCTCACAGCTCCTCCATTCAAAATATACACGTATCCTGTCTGAGATTTAGAATCATCCTTGTCGGTGTCAAAACTTGCGTCGACGTAACCTTTTACGGCAAGCTGTTCATCACCCCCATAGACTAAGAACATTTCTTTAGTCCTATTTAGGTACTTTAGGATGTTCTTCACGGCTGTCCAGTGTTACACTCCTGGATCACTTTGATATCTGCTCGTCAAACTAAGAGCATTGGACACATCCGATCTAGTACACAGCATGGCATACATGATGGAACCTATGGCCGAGGCATAAGGCACTTTGCTCATAGCTTCCCTATCATTTACCGTAGCTGGACACTGAGCCTTGCTCAATATCTTACCTGACAACATAGGCACTGAACCTTTCTTCGCCTTATCCATTCTGAACCTTTTCAGAACTTTGTCTAGGTATGTACTCTGGCTTAAAGCTATCAGGCGTCTTTGTCTATCTCTATAGATTTTGATGCCCAATATATAAGCAGCTTCACCTAGGTCTTTCATTGAAAAACACTTGTTCAAATAACTCTTCACATCGTTAAGCATGTTGATGTCATTTCCGATAATCAATATGTCATCCACATATAGTACCAGAAACGTCATAGAGCTCCCACTCACTTTCTTGTAGATACAAGATTCGTAGCAATTTGGAACAAATCCAAAGCTCTTGATCACTTGATCAAAACGAAGGTTCCAACTCCGAGATGCTTGCTTCAGTCCATAAATGGAACGCTGAAGTTTGCATACTTTATCAGCATCCTTAGGATCGACAAAACCTTCGGGTTGCATCATATACAACTCTTCATCAATGTTGCCATTGAGGAAAGCAGTCTTGACATCCATCTGCCATATTTCATAATCATGAAACGCAGCAATTGCTAATAAAATCCGAATGGACTTAAACATCGCTACGGGAGAGAAATTCTCATCGTAGTCAACACCTTGAACTTGTCAAAAACCTTTCGCAAAAAGCCGTGCTTTATAGACGGTAACATTACCATCCGCGTCCGTTTTCTTCTTGAAGATCCATTTGCACTCAACGGCCTTTCGGTCGCTAGGAGGGTCCACCAAAGTCCATACTTGGTTTTCGCTCATGGATCCCAATTCGGATTTCATGGCTTCTAGCCATTTCTCAGAGTCTGGGCTCATCATCGCTTCCTCATAGTTCGTAGGTTCACTGTCTTCTACTAACAAGACAGTCAAGACAGGGTTGCCGTACCACTCAGGAGGGGCACGTGACCTTGTCGACCTGCGACGTTCAGTAGCAGCATCGTCCGAAGCTTCATGATCCTTGTCATTAGCTTCCTCTATTGTTGGTGCAGGCGGCACTGGAACAATTTCAGGTGCTGCGCTACTCTCCAATTCAAGAGAAGGTTCAATAACCTCGTCTAGCTCTACTTTCCTCCCACTCACTTCTTTCGAGAGAAACTCCTTCTCAAGAAAGGAACCATTCTTTGCGACAAACACTTTGCCTTCTGTTCTGTGATAGAAGGTATACCCAATAGTTTCCTTAGGGTATCCTATGAAGACGCATTTCTCTGCTTTGGGTTCGAGCTTGTCCGGCATCAACTTCTTGACGTAAGCTTCGCATCCCCAAACTTTAAGAAACGACAACTTAGGTTTAGAACCAAACCACAGTTCATACGGTGTCGTCTCAACGGATTTAGATGGATCCCTATTTAAAGTGAATGCAGCGGTTTCTAATGCATAACCCCAAAATGATAACGGCAAATCAGTAAGAGACATCATTGATCGGACCATATCTAATAGGGTTCGATTCCGGCGTTCAGACACACCATTGCGCTGTGGTGTTCCGGGTGGCGTGAGTTGTGAAACGATTCCACTTGCTTTATGCGTGAGAAAATCATAACTCAAATATTCACCTCCACGATCGGATCGTAGAAACTTAATCTTTCTGTTACGATGGTTCTCCACTTCATTCTGAAATTCTTTGAACTTTTCAAACGTTTCAGATTTATGTTTCATTAAATAGATATACCCATATCTACTTAATTCATCGGTAAAAGTGAGAAAATAGCGATATCCACCGCGCGTCGAAACACTCATCGGTCCGCATACATCGGTATGTATGATTTCCAACAAGTCCGTTGCTCGCTCCATCATACCGGAGAACGGGGTTTTGATCATCTTGCCCATGAGGCATGGTTCGCATGTGTCAAATGATTCAAAATCAAGAAACTCCAAAAGTCCATCAGAATGGAGTTTCTTCATGCGCTTTACACCAATATGACCTAGACGACAGTGCCACAAATAAGTAGTATTATCACTATCTACTTTGCATCTCTTAGCCTCAATGTTATGGGTGTGTGTTTCATCCCTTTCGAGATTTAGAAGAAATAAACCATTCACAATAGGTGCATGACCATAAAAGATGTTACTCGTATAAATAGAACAACCATTATTCTCCGATTTAAATGAATAACCGTCTTGCAATAAACAAGATCCAGAAATAATGTTCATGCTCAACGCAGGCACATAATAACACTTATTAAGGTTTAAAACTAATCCCAAAGGTAAAACTAAGGAGAGAGTGCCGACGGGCATCACATCAACTCTTGATCTGTTGCCAACGCGCATCGTCACCCCATCCCTCGCAAGCCGCCGTCTATTCCGTAGCTCCTGTTTCGAGCTACAAATATTAGCAACTGAACCGGTATCAAATACCCAGGCACTACAACGAGGGCTAGTAAGGAAAACATCAATAACATGTATATCAAATATACCTTTGATGGTGCCAGCCTTCTTGTCCGCTAAGTACTTCGGACAGTTGCGCTTCCAGTGACCCTTGTCCTTGCAATAGAAGCACTCAGTGTCCGATTTAGGACCAGACTTGAGCTTCTTCTCAGCAGGGCAACGCGCTTGCCGCGGCCTTTCTTGAAGGGCTTCCTTGCACCCTTACCTTTCTTGAAGGTGGGGGGCTTGTTGACCATCAACACATGATTATTCTTTTTGATGTTCACCTCCGCAACTTTCATCTTAGCAAAGAGCTCAGTGATCATACCAGTGGAACCAATCTGATTGTGATCAACTACAAAACTTTTGTAGCTAAGAGTGTCAATCTTGATCTCCTCTGGAATCGTGCATTCCAGTTGCTCAAGTCGTTGAGTGTAGCCCATCATCTTAATGGCGTGATCACTAACGGAACTCCCTTCCTCCATCTTGCAGTTAAAGAACTTCTCAGAGATCTCATATCTCTCAGAACGGGCCTGAGTCTGAAACATGGTTTTCAGCTCTTCGAGAATCTCAAAGGGCCCGGGATAGTCTTCAAAACGATTTTGAAGTTCCGGTTCCATAGCAAACAACATGGTGCTCTTAATCACACCATAATCATCTTTGCGTGACTGATAGACAGCTTTCTCATCAGCCGGCGCAGTTGCAGCAGGGGGTCACCTAACGCTTTCCCAAGGACATAGTCCTTTTGACCGCCAGAGAGAATGATTCTTAGATTGCGGAACCAATTGGTGAAGTTAGACCCATTGTTTCTAAGCTTTTCTTTCTCAGCAAAAACGTTGAAGTTGAAGTTGGACTTGGCCATGTGATCTACAGTATTTTTCAAGTACAATTTAGACTATGTTCATGATAAATAGTTCAACTTAATCAAATTACTAGATGAACTCCCACTAAATTCAACATCCCTCAATTTGTTTAGTGAACATGATCCAAATTCACCACACCTAATCCGATCATCACGAGAAGAGATGTGGCTTCAATGGTGGACAACGAAGTGTCGATCATAACATTCATATGACTCATGCTTAACCTTTCGGTTCATGTGTTCCGAGGCCATGTCTGTACATGCTAGGCTCGTCAAGTTAGACCCAAGTATTTCCGCGTGTGCAAAACTGGCTTGCACCCGTTGTATGTGAGCGTAGAGTCTATAGCACCCGATCATCACGTGATGCTTGGACACGACAAACTTTCGCAACGGTGCATACTCGGGGAGAACACAATTTTTATCTTGATCTTTAAGTAAGGAATCATCTTATAATGCTACCGTCGCGATCTAAGAATAATAAGATACATAAAAGGATAAACATCACATGCATATAACTTTATGTGACATGGTATAGCCAATCTTCGCGCAATGATCTCCATCTTGTGCGTGCCGGCATGATCTTCATCACTCCACCATGATTGCCTCCACCATGAACAACAACTACAATTATTGCTAACTACTTAGCGATAAAGTGAAACTATTACATGGCGCATAAGAAGTTGACACACAGGTCATACACAATTATAAAGACAACCATATGGCTCCTGCCGGTTGTGTACTCATCGACATGCAAGTCGTGAAACATTACAAAACATGATCATCGCATACATTATACACATCACATCTTGGGCCATACCATATCACAGAAAACACTCCCTGCAAAAACAAGTTAGACGCCTCTACTTTGTTGTTGCATGTTTTACGTGGCTTATGGGAGTAGATGCTAAGAACGATTCTTACCTACGGAAAGCCACAACGGTGATATTATGGTTGCCAAACTCCGGTGTTAATCCCATGACAACTATACTGAGAGAAACTGACATCCACTAGCCGCATGTGTGGAACAAGCCACACGTCAAGTGCGGAGCCGGTCTCGCGAACGACGTCGCGTAAGGTTGGCATGGACCGCTTCAATCTCACTATCCCGTGTCATAAGAAGAACACAAACAAGAGGCTTGCAACAGAAAACATCAACGCCCGCAACAACCATGTTGCATTCTACTCGTGAAACACATCTACGCATAGATCTAGCTCTCATACCACTGAAGGGTTTGGCGGCATAGTAAATCAAAATTTTCTACGGATGCGAACAGAGGGAAAGCCAAGATCTAATCTAGGAGATGCAAACAACGAGAGAGATTGGATTAGATCTTCATACCCTTGAAGATTCGCACAGCGGAACGTTCGTCAGAACGTGGGTGATGTAGTCGTACTCGCTTCTCCTCCTCGCGATCCGATCCGATCTAGCACCACAAGTGGCGGTGCCTCCGTGAGATGCACACGTGCAACACCTCGACGTCTCCTCCTTCCTTGGTCCAGCAAGTATGGTGGAGAGATGGGTTGGATCTACAACGCGACGGCGCGGTGTAATTGGTGTAGAATTTCTGCAGCAGGGCTTCGCCTACAAGCAGTCGGGAGGGAGAGAGGAGGGCAGCAGGGCGGCTAGGGTTGGAGGGGAAGGTGTAGGGGGTTGGTGCGCCCCCAGCCCTCTATATATAGAGGGGTGGGCACAGCCCTAGCCCCTCCCCCAAGCCAAGGCCGGCGGCCCCAAGGAGGAAGAGTGGGGGGCAAGGAAACCCCCCCCCCCATTCTAGAAGCTCTATCTAGAGTTTAAACCTCTCTTGGCCGGCTGGGCCCTATGGGGCCTTGTGCCCCTGGCCCAATGCGTCCAGGGCACTCCCTCATAGGCCCATGCCCCCTCCCGGAAGGTGTGGCCACGTTGGTCCCCTTCCGGAAGGTTCTAGAAGCTTCCGGTACAATACCGATTAACCCGGAACAATTCCGAACTCCAAAAACTGCACTGCCTTATATGAATCTTATTCTCCGGACCACTCTGGAACCTCTCGTGATGTCCCGGATCCCATCCGAGACTCCGAACAAAAACTCATAAACCAATTATCCAATCTATCCTAGCGTCGAGACACGTTAAGTGTGTGACCCTGCGGGTTCGAGAATATGCAGACATGATCTTCTATCAATAATCAACAGCGGGGTCTGGAAACCCATATTGACTCCCACACATTCATCTATGATCATATCGGATGAACCACGATGCCAGGATTCAATCAATCCCATATATATATTCCCTTCGTCTCGCGATATTTTACTTGCCCGAGATTCGATCGTCGGTACCGTCATACCTAGTTCAATCTCGTTCACAGCAAGTACTTTACTCGTTCCGTAATCCGATATCACTTTGTGATTAACACCTTAACCACATGCTTGCAAGCGGTGTTGATATCGATTACCGAGTGGGCCCGAAGTATATCTCTCCGACTTGGGAGGGACAAATCCCATCTCGATACATACAACCCAACAGATACTTTCCGATCACCTGAGAGACACCTTTATGATCACCCTCTCATAGGATGATGTTTGATGACCTCAAAGCTTTCTTCCGATACCAGGGAGTTGTATTATCTCATGGTCTAAGGAATACAATATTTGACATAAGAAAAGCTTCGCAAAGACGAACACGATGACACGATCTAATTGCTTCGCTTAGTTTGGGTCTGTCCATCATATCATTCTCCCAATGATATGATCTCATTATCAATTGACAACTCATGTCTATGGTTAGGAAACCTTAACCATCATTGATCAATGAGCTAGTCCATAGAGGCGTACTAGGGACACGGTGTTGTTCACAAACCACACAAGTATTAAAGTTTCCGCTTAATACAATTCTAGCATGGACTATAAACATTATCATGAACAAGAATTATAATAATAACATCTTTATTATTGCCTCTAGGGCATAATTACAACATCTTCAACCTTCTCAACTTCATCTTCTCCATGGTAGGGTGAGAGGTCCTTGACATTGAATGTCGAGCTCACAAGATACTTCGATGTTGGGATATCGATGATATAGACGTTGTTTTTGATCCTCTTTAGCACCTTGAATGGTCCATCACCTCTTGGCTTTAGCTTGGAGTCGCGTTCCTTGGGAAAGCGTTCTTTACTCAAGTGTATCCTGTAACACCCTCAGAATCGGACCTATGCAAGTTTTAGCGAAACACGCCAAACCCGCATAGAAACGATTCAAAGGTGCCCACCAGGCACTTTCGTGCGGGTGGAAAACGAAGTAATAACATTACACAACAGTCCTCGATGGGACCCACAGAGCAGATATATATACAACAGCGACTCGAAGAGTCAAGAATACAGATATAATATACAAAGATCCAAATCACCTTGAAAATGGTAGAGCGTCCGACTACGGACAAGATTCAAATGGGGCTAAGAGCCCTGAAGAATAACCAATGGCGTCCATAACCCTGCCCAGGCCAAGCCGGAAGGGTAACCCTGCTAACGGCGTCGATCTCGAAACCTGCTTAAACAAAAGGGGTGCCGACCAAGGGGCAAAGGAAAAAGAGGAGCGTCAGTACTGAGGCCAGTACACGGCGAGACTAGAATTCGGCGGTCCTCGCCTACATAGGTATGGTGGACTGAAGCGGCAGCGGCAGCATGCACTAAACAACCTATAGAGACTCGATACATCTAGCGGCAATCAGAGGGGGAAAGATAGACCTATTCGGAACCAATCTGATACTACCACCAAACAAACCCATCCTGGTATTCCCCCTCGATACCAACTGAGAAAGTCAACCGAGGAACTCACACAGTTGGCAGTTTTATTTATTCAGTTATCGTTGCAGCAATTACTAGTCAGGTATAGATAATCATCCTGATAAAATAAGCAGTGGGCCGTTTTAGTTAATCATTCCGTTATAGTTGCAACACTTACTAGTCAGATACAATTGGCACGAGATATCCCAAAACCCAGCAGTTGTTGGTACTTTTATTTAGCCATTCCGTTGTAGTTGCATTACTTACTAGTCAGGTACAACAGTCGCAAGCGACAACTCAAACAAGCAATTGTTGGCAGTTTTATTTAGCCATTCCATTATAGTGGAGCTGATTACTAGTCATTATAAAGTCAAATTTATAGCACTACTTTAGTTATAGTTGTCTATGATCGAGATGCTGTGCTCCAAGTCGTCCATAACCGCGGACACGGCTTTCAGAAAGTTTTAACCCGGCCGGGGTGCACAAATAGCAACACACACTCGATCAACCTCGGAAAAACCAAATCAAAACCCAACGAGGCCTTCACGACAAAGCAATCACAGGATTCAGAAATATTTCAGGGGGCCACCCCTTGGAGTACACCCGCAACGAAGTAAGCTAGCTATGAGACGGACTCAAGGTTTGCGTCAATGGCTGTAAACGACTGGGAACCCGAAAACTCGGGGTGTCGATGCCGCGAAAACACTCCGCTTACCTAAACAGTACAGTGTGCTCCTCGCACAATCGTAAATAAAGCAGTAAAGCATGGCATAAGTACAGGATCGTAAATAAAACCTCAAACTAGTTTGTGGCCCCAAGAAATAAGACTGAATCAAGCTCTGGCTCAGGGGGGTCCCATAATCCTCCCGGATGTGGATAGCGCGATAAATCAAGGAACAGGTATCAAGCACTCGGGGTCCTACGGGACACAAGTGGATGGTTAACAACCAAATAGCATCTATTGCCCACCTGTGCCTCTGCTTACTTACTTCAAATTTTAGTTGTTAAACAGTAATTAAAGTGAGCAATAAATAAATCCATGATCATCTCCAACATTAAACGTGCGGCAATGCTCCAACAACTGTGGTACTTGATGACACGCAACAGCACTTGAGCAAGCGACTACGACGCGCAAGTCCAACTATCTACCAAACATCAGGTAATAGGATGTGTCCAAGGCAATATAGGGCTGCAAGGGATATCACGGGTACGGAAACTAGAGCAACGCAACACAGATAGCAATAGGTCAACAGGAGGGAAGTAAATACTATAAAAGTAAGATAGGTAGAAAGGGGAAGATGCTCGCCTGAAAACATTGCCGAAGGTTCATCCGAAGATCGGGTCGACACTCGCATCAACTCAACGGCCTTATCCGCGAAGAAGCAAAACACTAGAATGAACACCGGATGCACTATTTAATACAACGGTAGAAGATCGGCATGATGCATGTATGATGTATGGCATGGCGAAGATGCGATGCAATTAGGCAAGATTAGGCGGAACCGGGGTCCCGACAATTAATTAAACGGTTCAAGTTGTTTAACTACCCCGCAATTTAAATGTTGTTTAACAAGGCAGAAAATATCACCGGTTCGCTACACAAATTTAACTGAGGCCAATATGAGACTAGATTTGCCCGCATATGGGCCCCATATTTAATTATAAGGTGAATCGGCATAAGGCCCCCAAACCACATGACAAGTATGCATGCATGACAATTTAATATGCAACAATTTATATAGTTGGCAATTTATAAAATAGGGCTCGGATCAGGGTCACACGTTAGGGTTCGGCAGATCTTGGTTCCGGGGTTCGGGGTAGGTCGCAGGGCTCAGGGTTCGACGGGGTCGGTCTCGACAGAAACATTCTCGAACAACGGGGCAGATCTTGTCGCATCCGGGTAGCAGGACTTGGTTTGGTGCCGGGGCGCATCGGACTTTCCCCTGGTTGGTGTCGATCTTGTCGTCACGAAGATCTTGTCGGGTCCTCGTATCGGTACGGTCTTGGCGTTTCAGGGTGACGAACTTGACGTTCCGATTGACGATCTTGGCGTTTTCGACCGGTCTTATGCTCGGATAGAAGTACTTGTCGCATCAAGTCGGAGTCCTTGAATCCGGGAAGGAGAACTTGATACGACGACGGGTTCGGGATCGGGCTTCGGGTCCATGCCAGGGCTCTCGAGGCTCTAATATTGGTCTTGTCGGCGAGAAGATCTTGTCGCCCCAAAACTTGGTGTAGGTTTCTCTTGGGAAGAACTTGGCGATGGCTTTATGGTGCGCTCAATATCGTTGCTCACAACCCTGAACGGAGATGGACGCAACCTTGGCCGTCGGGATTTGTACTGGCACCACACCAGTAGCCATACAACACATACGCACAGGGGCACACACGCATGTCGACAGCAGCTTCTCTGGCGGACAGCACCACCACACGGTGTCGGCATAAGAGGGAGACACATCCTGCAGCCGCGGCGCCTGGGGCTGGCGAGAACCACGCCGACGCAGGGAGGACGGTGGCCGGCTCGGGGCAGAGAAGGAGCAGCGGAACGGCCGAGGGCGGCACCTGGCGAGGCCGGCAGCGGCGGACGGGAAGGCGCCGGCGAGGAGGAGGCGGCGCCGGAGGAGGCCACGGTGGCGGAGGCCGACGGTGGGGAGGAGCTCCGGCGGCTCCGGCAGCGTCGGCGCGCGAGCGGAGGGGGCCGGAGCTCGCGGGCGCAAGCTAGGCAGAGGAGGAGGCGTCGCGGCCGAGAGGGGGCAGCATGGCGGGCTTGCAGAGGGCACGCCGGCGGGGAGACGAGGCGGCCGCTGGACGGCAGGGGCGGGGCGGAGCTCGGTCGGAGGGGGAGGAGAGAGCAGGCGCCGGCGGGAGGGAGGCGAGGCGGAGGAGGGGGCGCCTGGGAGGGTCGAGGGCGAGGTGGGGGCGTCGAGAAGGAGAAGGTGGGGTGGGAGGAGAGAGGAGGGAGCAGGCGGGGTCGGGTGGCCAGGGGGGTGGGCTAGGGGAGCGGGCCCGCGGGAGGGTGAGTGGGGGAAAAGGTGGGGTGTGGCCGGCGGGGCCCAGGGGTGGGTCCGGCTGGCAGGGAGGGTTGACCAGGGGAGGCAGGTGGGGAGAGAGTGGGGCTGGGCTAGGTGGCGGCGTGGGATTGGTAGAGGGGAGGGAGAGGGTGAGGTGGCAACCAGGGATTGGAGGGGGTGAGGTGGAGAGGGGCTGGGTAGTCTAGGATTGGTGGAAAAAGGTTTCCAGGTTGGACCGATTTGTTCTGGGGGTGGTCGTCCGGGTCGAATCGGCCCGTTCGACTGCCCCACTAAAATAATTAAATATTTTTATTTGTTTCAAACCGGGCTTTTGCAAACCGATAGCAGACAAACAAAATAATCCGGAGACCCGGGTTTTGTGTTTGAACAAAGACGGGGCGTTTTAGAAAACAAAAATAGGTTTTTCTGCAATTAGTTTTACGCAAGCAAATGCAAGATGATGCCGATGCTCAAATGCAATGTGGCATGATGACATGAGCATGCGGTCATGATGATGCAATGCACAAAATCAACGCGATTTTCTAGTAGTGGTTTTGCGGGATGCCACAATTCGACACCACTAACAATGGATCTCGCCCTCGAGATCCGCCTCATGGTACCGGAAGGAAGGTCGGCGATCTGCGTCTTCTCGCTTCGTGTAGATCTTCACGTCACCACTAACAATGATTCTTCCTCCGTCTTGAAATTGGCGACACCACCAACAAAGGGTCGTTGATCCTGTTCGTCAAGAGAGCACTCCGGATAAACAACGACCGAAGTTAAAGGTAAGGCCACCTCTAACTTTCACGGAAGGAGTAAAATCACATTAATTCACCAATTCAATATACAAGAGCGAATGATAAGAGTAGTGGTATGGTAGCTACTCCATCCCACACTCAAACCATTACTCTGCACACGAATAGGCGGATTATGCAACCAACTCTCGGAATCAGACTGAAGATCTCGACAAGCGAGGTTCGGAACAAAGGAGTGATGCAGACTCTGCATCGGATCTGGCGTAGATGATGTCGTCGCGTCGGAGAACACCGGAAGGCACGAGAAGGAACAAAGAGAAGTCCATCAGACGAAGGGTTCCTCTGATAGCATGAAGACCAGATGTAGCAACTCCGTTATCAAAGGAGGAAGCGAAACCCTGAAGGTACGACGAAACCCAGCCGCGAGAAATCCTGGACTCGAAGAAAGATAAGAGAGCGGATTCAAAACACGCAGAGGTGAGAGGAGAGCAGCAGAGGGGTAAGGAGTAAAATCAGACCTAATCAGAACTATCCAACCGATTTTTCAAAAATAGTTTTGACACTCTACTTCGGCCGTTAGCTAGGTTATCCTACAGGCTGGACTTGTGGGGTATCGCAACTACTGAGCTCTGATACCACTCTGTAACACCCTCAGAATCGGACCTATGCAAGTTTTAGCGAAACACGCCAAACCCGCATAGAAACGATTCAAAGGTGCCCACCAGGCACTTTCGTGCGGGTGGAAAACGAAGTAATAACATTACACAACAGTCCTCGATGGGACCCACAGAGCAGATATATATACAACAGCGACTCGAAGAGTCAAGAATACAGATATAATATACAAAGATCCAAATCACCTTGAAAATGGTAGAGCGTCCGACTACGGACAAGATGCAAATGGGGCTAAGAGCCCTGAAGAATAACCAATGGCGTCCATAACCCTGCCCAGGCCAAGCCGGAAGGGTAACCCTGCTAACAGCGTCGATCTCGAAACCTGCTTAAACAAAAGGGGTGCCGACCAAGGGGCAAAGGAAAAAGAGGAGCGTCAGTACTGAGGCCAGTACACGGCGAGACTAGAATTCGGCGGTCCTCGCCTACATAGGTATGGTGGACTGAAGCGGCAGCGGCAGCATGCACTAAACAACCTATAGAGACTCGATACATCTAGCGGCAATCAGAGGGGGAAAGATAGACCTATTTGGAACCAATCTGATACTACCACCAAACAAACCCATCCTGGTATTCCCCCTCGATACCAACCGAGAAAGTCAACCGAGGAACTCACACAGTTGGCAGTTTTATTTATTCAGTTATCGTTGCAGCAATTACTAGTCAGGTATAGATAATCATCCTGATAAAATAAGCAGTGGGCCGTTTTAGTTAATCATTCCGTTATAGTTGCAACACTTACTAGTCAGATACAATTGGCACTAGATATCCCAAAACCCAGCAGTTGTTGGTATTTTTATTTAGCCATTCCGTTGTAGTTGCATTACTTACTAGTCAGGTACAACGGTCGCAAGCGACAACTCAAACAAGCAATTGTTGGCAGTTTTATTTAGCCATTCCATTATAGTGGAGCTGATTACTAGTCATTATAAAGTCAAATTTATAGCACTACTTTAGTTATAGTTGTCTATGATCGAGATACTGTGCTCCAAGTCGTCCATAACCGCGGACACGGCTTTCAGAAAGTTTTAACCCGGCCGGGGTGCACAAATAGCAACACACACTCGATCAACCTCGGAAAAACCAAATCAAAACCCAACGAGGCCTTCACGACAAAGCAATCACAGGATTCAGAAATATTTCATGGGCCACCCCTTGGACTACACCCGCAACGAAGTAAGCTAGCTCCAAGACGGACTCAAGGTTTGCGTCAATGGCTGTAAATGACTGGGAACCCGAAAACTCGGGGTGTCGATACCGCGAAAACACTCCGCTTACCTAAACAGTACAGTGTGCTCCTCGCACAATCGTAAATAAAGCAGTAAAGCATGGCATAAGTACAGGATCATAAATAAAACCTCAAACTAGTTTGTGGCCCCAAGAAATAAGACTGAATCAAGCTCTGGCTCAGGGGGGTCCCATAATCCTCCCGGATGTGGATAGCACGATAAATCAAGGAACAGGTATCAAGCACTCGGGGTCCTACGGGACACAAGTGGACGGTTAACAACCAAATAGCATCTATTGCCCACCTGTGCCTCTGCTTACTTACTTCAAATTTTAGTTGTTAAACAGTAATTAAAGTGAGCAATAAATAAAGCCATGATCATCTCCAACATTAAACGTGCGGCAATGCTCCAACAACTGTGGTACTTGACGACACGCAACAGCACTTGAGCAAGCGACTACGACGCGCAAGTCCAACTATCTACCAAACATCATGTAATAGGATGTGTCCAAGGCAATATAGGGCTGCAAGGGATATCACGGGTACGGAAACTAGAGCAACGCAACACAGATAGCAATAGGTCAACAGGAGGGAAGTAAATACTATAAAAGTAAGATAGGTAGAAAGGGGAAGATGCTCGCCTGAAAACATTGCCGAAGGTTCATCCGAAGATCGGGTCGACACTCGCATCAACTCAACGGCCTTATCCGCGAAGAAGCAAAACACTAGAATGAACACCGGATGCACTATTTAATACAACGGCAGAAGATCGGCATGATGCATGTATGATGTATGGCATGGCGAAGATGCGATGCAATTAGGCAAGATTAGGCGGAACCGGGGTCCCGACAATTAATTAAACGGTTCAAGTTGTTTAACTACCCCGCAATTTAAATGTTGTTTAACAAGGCAGAAGATATCACCGGTTCGCTACACAAATTTAACTGAGGCCAATATGAGACTAGATTTGCCCGCATATGGGCCCCATATTTAATTATAAGGTGAATCGGCATAAGGCCCCCAAACCACATGACAAGTATGCATGCATGACAATTTAATATGCAACAATTTATATAGTTGGCAATTTATAAAATAGGGCTCGGATCAGGGTCACACGTTAGGGTTCGGCAGATCTTGGTTCCGGGGTTCGGGGTAGGTCGCAGGGCTCAGGGTTCGACGGGGTCGGTCTCGACAGAAACATTCTCGAACAACGGGGCAGATCTTGTCGCATCCGGGTAGCAGGACTTGGTTTGGTGCCGGGGCGCATCGGACTTTCCCCTGGTTGGTGTCGATCTTGTCGTCACGAAGATCTTGTCGGGTCCTCGTATCGGTACGGTCTTGGCGTTTCAGGGTGACGAACTTGACGTTCCGATTGACGATCTTGGCGTTTTCGACCGGTCTTATGCTTGGATAGAAGTACTTGTCGCATCAAGTCGGAGTCCTTGAATCCGGGAAGGAGAACTTGATACGACGCCGTGTTCAGGATCGGGCTTCGGGTCCATGCCAGGGCTCTCGAGGCTCTAATATTGGTCTTGTCGGCGAGAAGATCTTGTCGCCCCAAAACTTGGTGTAGGTTTCTCTTGGGAAGAACTTGGCGATGGCTTTATGGTGCGCTCAATATCGTTGCTCACAACCCTGAACGGAGATGGACGCAACCTTGGCCGTCGGGATTTGTACTGGCACCACACCAGTAGCCATACAACACATACGCACAGGGGCACACACGCATGTCGACAGCAGCTTCTCTGGCGGACAGCACCACCACACGGTGTCGGCATAAGAGGGAGACACATCCTGCAGCCGCGGCGCCTGGGGCTGGCGAGCACCACGCCGACGCAGGGAGGACGGTGGCCGGCTCGGGGCAGAGAAGGAGCAGCGGAACGGCCGAGGGCGGCGCCTGGCGAGGCCGGCAGCGGCGTACCTGGCCGGAGGCGGCGGACGGGAAGGCGCCGGCGAGGAGGAGGCGGCGCCGGAGGAGGCCGCGGTGGCGGAGGCCGACGGTGGGGAGGAGCTCCGGCGGCTCCGGCAGCGTCGGCGCGCGAGCGGAGGGGGCCGGAGCTCGCGGGCGCGAGCTAGGCAGAGGAGGAGGCGTCGCGGCCGAGAGGGGGCAGCGGCGCGGGCTCGCAGAGGGCGCGCCGGCGGGGAGACGAGGCGGCCGCTGGACGGCAGGGGCGGGGCGGAGCTCGGCCAGAGGGGGAGGAGAGAGCAGGCGCCGGCGGGAGGGAGGCGAGGCGGAGGAGGGGGCGCCTGGGAGGGTCGAGGGCGAGGTGGGGGCGTCGGGAAGGAGAAGGTGGGGTGGGAGGAGAGAGGAGGGAGCAGGCGGGGTCGGGTGGCCAGGGGGGTGGGCCAGGGGAGCGGGCCCGCGGGAGGGTGAGTGGGGGAAAAGGTGGGGTGTGGCTGGCGGGGCCCAGGGGTGGGTCCGGCTGGCAGGGAGGGTTGACCAGGGGAGGCAGGTGGGGAGAGAGTGGGGCTGGGCTAGGTGGCGGCGTGGGATTGGTAGAGGGGAGGGAGAGGGTGAGGTGGCAGCCAGGGATTGGAGGGGGTGAGGTGGAGAGGGGCTGGGTAGTCTAGGATTGGTGGAAAAAGGTTTCCAGGTTGGACCGATTTGTTCTGGGGGTGGTCGTCCGGGTCGAATCGGCCCGTTCGACTGCCCCACTAAAATAATTAAATATTTTTATTTGTTTCAAACCGGGCTTTTGCAAACCGATAGCAGACAAACAAAATAATCCGGAGACCCGGGTTTTGTGTTTGAACAAAGACGGGGCGTTTTAGAAAACAAAAATAGGTTTTTCTGCAATTAGTTTTACGCAAGCAAATGCAAGATGATGCCGATGCTCAAATGCAATGTGGCATGATGACATGAGCATGCGGTCATGACGATGCAATGCACAAAATCAACGCGATTTTCTAGTAGTGGTTTTGCGGGATGCCACATATCCACACAAGGTCGCCCTCTTCGAAGATTATGTCTTTCTTGTTCTTGTTTAGCCTTGATGCTTGGCGAAGGACTTGTTGCTCGATAGTAGCTTGTGTGTCTTCATGGAGTTTCTTCATTGTTTGGGCACGCTTGACAACGTCCATATTGGCACGTTCATGAAGTGGTAGAGGAAGGATATCGAGCGCGGTGAGAGGCTCGAAGCCGTAGACGATCATGAACGGGCTCCTCATGGTGGTGGAGTGTTTGGCGCGGTTGTAGGCAAACTCGGCGTGTGGAATACATTCCTCCCAGTCTTTAAGGTTCTTCTTTATCAACACCCGGAGGAGTGTGCCTAGGCTTCGATTGACGACCTTGGTTTGTCCATCGGTTTGAGGATGCGAGGCGGACGAAAAGAGGAGCTTGATGCCGATCTTGGCCATGAGGGTCTTCCAGAAGTAGCTCATGAATTTTACGTCGCGGTCGGAGATGATTGTTCTTGGCACACCATGTAGCCGAATTATTTCCCTGAAAAACAAATTTGCTACATGTGAAGCATCATCG
This sequence comes from Avena sativa, assembly GCA_916181665.1. Lineage (NCBI taxonomy): Eukaryota > Viridiplantae > Streptophyta > Magnoliopsida > Poales > Poaceae > Avena > Avena sativa. The sequence continues at coordinate 18,571,992 of OV702296.1, forward strand.
GTCTTATGGCACGGAATGAAATGTGCCATTTTGGAAAAACGATCCACTACTACAAATATAGAATCATGTCCATGTTTAGATCTAGGCAAGCCTAACACAAAGTCCATGCTAATGTCTGACCAAGGTGCATGAGGAATAGGCAATGGCATATAAAGGCCAAAGGGGTTGGACTTAGACTTAGCTTGGATACATGTAGTGCATCGTTGGACGTGGCGCTCCACGTCGCGCTTCATCTTTGGCCAAAAGTAGTGAGTGGAGAGCATGTCATATGTCTTGTCACGGCCAAAGTGACCCATAAGGCCTCCACCATGGGACTCTTGAAGAAGCAAAAGTTGGAGAGACGATTTCGGAATGCAAAGCTTGTTTTGTTTGAAAAGAAAACCCTTTGCAAATAGAAATCATCAATCCCTTTGTCTATTGAACATTGGGCAAATATTGGTCCAAAGAAAGGGTCGGACGCGTACAAAGATTTGATGTCATCAAGACCCAAGACATTTACTTCGAGTCGTGTAAGAAGGCTTGTGTTTTTGCGAGACAAGGCGTCCGCTACCACATTTTCTTTGCCCTTCTTGTATTTGACAATGTAAGGAAAAGACTCCATGAACTCAACCCATTTGGCGTGCCTTTTACTCAAATTGGCTTGGCCCTTAAGATACTTCAACGACTCATGGTCGGAATGGATGATAAATTCTTTGGGCCAAAGATAGTGTTGCCACACTTGAAGAACGCAAACCAAGGCAAAAAGTTCTTTGTCATAATAGGGATAGTTTAGGCGTGCGCCATCAAGTTTCTCACTATGGTAAGCAATAGGACGCCCATTTTGCATAAGGATGCCACCAATGCCAATACCACTAGCGTCACATTCAATCTCAAAGGTTTTTGTGAAATCCGGTAATGCAAGAAGTGGTGCTTCGGTGAGCCTCTTTTTGAGCTCATCGAAAGCCTTTTGTTGTGCTTTTCCCCAAACGAACGTGACATTTTTCTTGGTCAATTCGTTGAGGGGGCAAGCAATGGTAGAAAATTCTTTCACAAAGCGACGGTAAAATCCAGCCAACCCATGAAAACTACGAAGTTCACTAACATTTGTAGGGGTGGTCCAATCTCGTATGTCCTTGACTTTTGAGACATCAACTTCAATGCCATTCGAAGACACAACAAAACCAAGGAAAATCAGCTTGTCTTTTGCAAAAGTGCACTTTGGGATATTAGCATAAAGCTTTTCATGACGGAGGATTTGAAGGACCTCCTTAACATGAGTAACATGCTCCTCTAGTGACTTGCTATAGACAAGGATGTCATCAAAGTAAACAACTACACTCTTCCCAATGAGAGATCTCAAAATATGGTTCATGAGACGCATGAAGGTAGATGGGGCATTAGATAAGCCAAAAGGCATAACCAACCATTCATAGAGACCAAGCTTGGTCTTGAAGGCGGTTTTCCACTCATGACCTTCGGCCATGCGAATTTGGTGGTAACCACTACGAAGATCAATTTTCGAAAATATAGTGGCTCCACATAACTCATCAAGCATGTCATCAAGACGCGGTATAGGATGTCGATAACGCACGGTGATAGCATTGATTAAACGGCAGTCCATGCATAACCGCAACGTATCATCCGTTTTTGGAACTAGAATCACGGGGACCACGCTTGGGCTAGTGCTTACTTGGATCAAACCTTTGGAGACGAGTTGGCTGATTTGGTGTTCGATCTCTTTTGTCTCTTCCGGGTTCGTGCGATACGCGGCGCGGTTTGGGAGTGGGGCGTCGGGTATGAGGTCGATGCGGTGCTCGATTCCACGAAGAGGAGGAAGGCCATGAGGAAGCTCTTCGGGGAATACATCTTGGAATTCCTGCAAAATAGCCATCAAAGGAGGAGGAACATTGGTCAAGTCGTTAGTTCCTTGCGCTAGTCCCTTGCATACAAGGACATAGTACAAGATGGATGGGTTGTTCCGCACTTCTCTCATCTCACTTTTGGTGGCAAGAAGAACACTCTTAGTTTTTCCACTCGAGTTTGGCTTGTATCTCTCACTCACTATGGTGTGGTTCTATCGCTCACCACTCTTCTCACAAGGTGTTTTTGTGTATTGCGCCCTCGCTAAAGCCTTTGCATTGTCCGCAATTATTTGGCTAGGAGTCATTGGTTGCAACACACAAGTTTTATCAAGCCATTTGAAGGTATAAGTGTTTGAGTGACCATCATGCAAGGCACGCTTGTCATATTGCCACGGCCTTCCGAGCAACATATGGCAAACCTTCATTGGGACTACGTCACACTCCACCGTGTCCTTGTAGTGCCCAATTGAGAACGTTACCGAGACGGTGTGCTTGATCTTGACGGATCCTTGGTCACTTAGCCATTGGATATGGTAGGGGTGTTTATGCGGATGAAGGGTGAGGTTGAGTTTCTCACACAATTCCGTGATTGCAAGATTGTGGCAACTCCCTCCATCGATGACAACTTTGATGGACTTCCCATTGATGTCGGCACGAGTTTGGAAGATGTTCGAGCGTTGGTCTTCATTCTCATTGACTTGGGTAGTTAAGACCCTTGTGACCACAAGCGATGGACTTGCGTCATGCTCACACACAAGAAGTTCTTGGTCCTCTTCCAAATGTTGCCTTTCCATGGCTTCCTTGACCCTTGCATCAAACTCTTCTTCACTCAAGTATTCTTCATCGCCGTTGTCATGGATGAACAAAACTTTCTTGTTCCCACATGCGTTCGACTTGTGCCCTTTGCCTCCACACTTTTAGCATTCACCATTGAATGGTTGATCATCCTTTGTGTGTTTGCCACTTGGGGGCTATTTTCCTTGAGGAACTGTTGGCTTGAAGGGAAGCTTGGTGGTACTTGAGGAGCTTCCACTTGGTGTTGTTGGAGTAGTGGTTGGTGCTTGCTTGTAGGTGAAGTACGTCTTTGGCTTGTTGTAATTGATGTTCTCTTGCACTTGACGCTTGTAACACCCTCAGAATCGGCCCTATGCAAGTTTTAGCGAAACCCGCCAAACCCGCATAGAAACGATTCGAAGGTGCCCACCAGGCACTTTCGTGCGGGTGGAAAACGAAGTAATAACATTACACAACAGTCCTCGATGGGACCCACAGAACAGATATATATACAACAGTGACTCAAGGAGTCAAGAATACAGATATACAGTACAAAGATCCAAATCACCTTGAAAACGATAGAGCGTCCGACTACGGACAAGATGCAAATGGGGCTAAGAGCCCTGAGGAAAAACCAATGGCGTCCATAACCCTGCCCAGGCCAAGCCGGAAGGGTAACCCTGCTAACGACGTCGGTCTCAAAACCTGCTTAAACAAAAGGGGTGCCGACAAAGGGCAAAGGAAAAAGAGAGAGCGTCAGTACTGAGGCCAGTACACGGCGAGACTAGAATTCGGCGGTCCTCGCCTACAAAGGTATGGTGGACTGAAGCGGCAGCGGCAGCATGCACTAAACAACCTATAGAGACTCGATACAACTAGCGGCTATCAGAGAGGGGTAAGAAAGACCTATCCGGAACCAGCCTGATGCTAACACCAAACAATCCCCTCCTGGTATTTCCCCTCGAGACCAAACGAGGAAGTCAACCGAGGAACTCACACAGTTGGCAGTTTTATTTATTCAGTTGTCGTTGCAGCAATTACTAGTCAGATGGAGATAATCATCCTGATGAAATAAGCAGTGGGCACTTTTAGTTAACCATTCCGTTGTAGTTGCGACACTTACTAATTAGGTTCAATTAGCATGAGATAACCCAAAACCCAGCAGTTGTTGGTACTTTTATTTAGCCATTCCGTTGTAGTGAAGCTGATTACTAGTCAAATCGGATACAAGTCAATTTATAACAGTAAACTTTAGTTATAGTTGTCTATGATCAAGCACTGTGCTCCAAGTCGTCCATAACCGCGGACACGGCTTCTCGAAAAGATTAAACCCTGCAGGGGTGCACCAAAGTATCCACAAGCACTTCGACCCTTTTTGCCAGATCAGTTAACATACACCCATCGGTATGTCGGCGGGGCCTAAGTCACGACGTTCCCAGACCCAAAGCAAGTACATGGGGGCCACCCCACCAAGTCGACACCCGCAACGAAGTCGGCCGGTCTCCGAGACGGACTTAGGGTTTGCGTCAGTGGCTGTAAACGACAGCAAATCCCCAAACGGGGACTGTCGATACAGCGAAAACACTCCGCTTCCAAAACAGTACAGTGTGCTCCTCGCACAATCGTAAATAAAGCAGTAAAGCATGGCATAAGTACAGGATCGTAAATAAAACCTCAAACTAGTTTGTGGCCCCCAGTACAATACTTTGAAATCAGGTAATAATCAATGGGGGGCCCATATCTCCCCACCTGTGGTTAGCGCGCTCGATCTCGGAACAGGTGTCAAGAACTCGGGTCCTACGGGACACAAGTGGGCGGTCGGAAACCAAATCTTACCTATCACCCACCGATGCCTCTGCTTAATTCAATTTTAGTTGTTAAACAGTAATTAAAGTGAACGATAAGTAAATCCATGATCATCTCCAACGTCAACATGCGGCAATTCTCCAACAATTGTGGTACTTGACGACACGCAAAAACACTGGAGCAAGCGACTACGACACGCGGGTCCAACTATCTACCAAACAACAGGTAATAGGATGTGTCCAAGGCTATATATGGCTGCAAGGGATATCACGGGTACGAAACTAGAGCATCGCAACACATATAGCAAAGATCAACAGGAGGGAATAAATACTAGAAAATTAAGATAGGTAGAAAGGGGGAGATGCTCGCCTGAAAACATTGTCGAAGGGTTCCACCGAAGATCGGGGCGAAGCTCACATCAACTCAACGGCCTTATCCGCGAAGAAGCAAAACACTAGAATAAACACCGGATGCAATATTTATTACTACGGCAAAAGATCGGCATGCTTATGATATGATGCATGACATGGCAAAAGTGCGATGCAATTAGGTCATATTAAGTGGAACCGGGGTCCCGATATTTAATTAGGTGGTTCATGTTGTTTATCTACCCCGGAAATTAAATGTTGTTTTAGCAGGGCGAGATAAGTTACCGGTTCGCTACACAAATTTAAATGAGGCCAATAGGAGACTAGTTTTGCCCGCATATGGGCCCCATATTTAATTAAGAGGTGAATCGGCCTAAGGCCCCCAAACCACAGACAAGGATGCATGCATGAACAATTAAGATGCGACAAGTTGTATTATGTTATAAAATAGGGTTTCGGGAAGGGATTCGCACATTAGGGGTCTCGACGATCTTGGGGTTCCGGGGTTCGGGGTTCGGTCTCAGGGTCCAGGGTTCGACGGGATCGTTCTCGGACTTCGGGATCGTGCTCGGATGGCAGAGTAGTTCTTGGCGTTCGGGTAGACGAACTTGGCGTGGCGTCGGGGCGCATCGGTCTCGCCCTGGTCGGTGTCGTTCTTGTCGTCGCGACGATCTTGTCGGTACCGCGTACCGGTCGGTCTTGACGTTCGGGGAAGAAGATCTTGATGTTCTGCGTCGGTGTCCTTACCATCCGTGTTCTCAAGCAACGCATCCGGGAAGGAGTACTTGTCGCACCGGGGTCTTCGGATCCGTGAAGTAGATCTTGGTGTGCGGGTTCGGGATCGGTCTTCGAGGCTCGGCCATCAGATCCTTGAAGGAGGTCATAGCGTCCGGGAGGCGATCTTGGCGTTCCTTGTCCGTGAGGGAGTCCTTGGAGTCCCGGATGGAGATCTTGTCGGTGGTCTTGGTTCGACAACAACGCGGTCTTCGGAAAAAAAAACTTGGGACCAACACGCAGATCTTGGCGTGGACAGATTCCGAACGAGGCGGTTATCGAAGGAGGATGTTGCAGAAGCACTTGTCTAAAAACGGGCAGAGGCGTGGCCGACGGGACGCGCGCTCTCGGTCCGGGAAGGTGGTGGCCGGTGGTACTCTGCGAGGCGGAAAACACCAGACAGCGGAGGCGCGACGACGGCCAGAGAAGCCTGACGGGGAGGCCGGAGGCGGCGCTGCGGTTGCCGGAGGCGAGGGGCGGGGCGGCTGGTCGCGGGAGGCAGAGGCGGGGCCGCGGGGCTGGCGGACCGAGGAGGAGGACCTGGCGGCGCGGTGAGGCTGAGGCCGCGGGCGGCGGAGGTCGGGGACGGCCGGGCGAGCAGCGGAGGCGGAGAGGCCGGCGACGGGGGTCGGGGACGGCCGAGCGGGAGGGGGTCCTGGCGGCGGGGACGCGGGCTCCGGCCGGAGGGAAAAGGTGGAGGCGGAAGCTCGGGGCGCGGGGAGGGGTCGCCGGCGAGGAGAACTGGAGAGGAGCGCCGGCGGGCTCCGGCGGCTCGGCAGGGGCAGAGCGGCGCCTGAGCAGAGCCGGGACAGGGGGCGGCGGAAGGTGGCGAGGGCGAGGCGGTGGGCGAGCGCGGCGGCCGGAGGAAGGGAGCGGCGGCGGCGAGGGAGCCTGGGGAGAGGCGGCCGGCGTCAGCCAAGAGGGGAGAGGAGGAGGGTGGTCGCGGGGTGCCTGGCAGGGAAGAAGAACAGGGGCCAGGGAAGGTGGCGACGGACGCGGGGTGGGGAGAGAGGACGAACGGGGTGGGCGCGTGGTGGGGTCGGCCAGGGGCGGTGGGACCCAGGGTAGGCAGGGGGCAGGCGGGTCAGATGGGGGCGGTGGGGCTGGCTGTGTGGTGCAGGGTGTGTGCGTCGTGTGTGGGCAGGGTGGGTGTGAGTGCATGCGTGTGTGGGGCTGGGTTGAGAGGAGAGAGAGGGGGGTGGAGGTGGTTTAGTCTAGGTGGCAGTTGGGGATAGGTTAGAGGGGAGGGAGAGGGTGAGGTGGCGGGCTCCGATTGGTCCGGGTGAGGTGGAGAGGGGCTGGGTAGACTAGGTTGGGTGAACTTAGGATTTAGAAGGGCGGGTTAGGTGGACCGATTTAGGTTCTGGGGGCGGTCGTTCGGGTCGAATCTGCCCGTTCGACTGCCCCCACTAAAATAATATAATTTTTATTTAATGCTAAATGCATCGTTTGCAAACCAATAGTAGACAACAAAATATTCCGGCGACCCGGGGTTTTCGTTTGAATAAAGAGGGGCGTTTGGAAAACAAATAGGGCTTTGTGAAAATAGTTTTAGACAAACAACATATGATGATGACGATGCAATGCACAAAAACGACGCGATTTTCTAGTAGTGGTTTTGCGGGATGCCACAATTCGACACCACTAACAATGGATCTCGCCCTCGAGATCCGCCTCATGGTACCGGAAAGGAAGGTCGGCGTTCTGCGTCTTCTCGCTTCGTGTAGATCCTCGCGACACCACTAACAAGAGGTCGTTGTCCGTGATCGTCGAGAGAGCACTCCGGAAACAAAAGATCGAAGGTAGAGGTATCAGCAAATAAAGCCACCTCTAGCTTCCGTGGACGGAGTAAAATTGCATCGATCCACCATTCAATGTACATAAGCGAATGATAAGAGTAGTGGTATGGTCGCGACTCCATCCCGCACTCAAAGCATTACTATGTACACGAATAGACAGATTATGCAACCAACTCTCAGGATTCAGACTGAAGATCTCGACAAGCGGGGTTCGGATCAAGGGAGTGATGCAGACTCTGCATTGGTTCTGGTGTAGCTGATGTCGTCGCGTCGGAAAACACCGGAAGGCACAAACAAGGAACAAAGAATGGTACCACAGTAGACGGATTCCTCAGGCAGCATGAACACCGGATGGTAGAACACCGTTACCAAAGGAGGGAGCGAAACCCTAGAGATACGACGGAAAACCCAACCACGAGAAGTCCTGGACTCGAAGAAAGAGAAGAGAGCGGATTCAAAACACGTAGAGGTAAGAGGAGAATAGCAGAGGGGTAAGGAGTAAAATCAGACCTAATCAGAGCTATCCAACCGTTTTTCAAAAATAGTTTTGACACTCTACTTCGGCCGTTAGCTAGGTTATCCTACAGGCTGGACTTGTGGGGTATCGCAACTGCTGAGCTCTGATACCACTCTGTAACACCCTCAGAATCGGCCCTATGCAAGTTTTAGCGAAACCCGCCAAACCCGCATAGAAACGATTCGAAGGTGCCCACCAGGCACTTTCGTGCGGGTGGAAAACGAAGTAATAACATTACACAACAGTCCTCGATGGGACCCACAGAACAGATATATATACAACAGCGACTCAAGGAGTCAAGAATACAGATATACAGTACAAAGATCCAAATCACCTTGAAAACGATAGAGCGTCCGACTACGGACAAGATGCAAATGGGGCTAAGAGCCCTGAGGAAAAACCAATGTCGTCCATAACCCTGCCCAGGCCAAGCCGGAAGGGTAACCCTGCTAACGACGTCGGTCTCAAAACCTTCTTAAACAAAAGGGGTGCCGACAAAGGGCAAAGGAAAAGGAGAGAGCGTCAGTACTGAGGCCAGTACACGGCGAGACTAGAATTCGTCGGTCCTCGCCTACAAAGGTATGGTGGACTGAAGCGGCAGCGGCAGCATGCACTAAACAACCTATAGAGACTCGATACAACTAGCGGCTATCAGAGAGGGGTAAGAAAGACCTATCCGGAACCAGCCTGATGCTAACACCAAACAATCCCCTCCTGGTATTTCCCCTCGAGACCAAACGAGGAAGTCAACCGAGGAACTCACACAGTTGGCAGTTTTATTTATTCAGTTGTCGTTGCAGCAATTACTAGTCAGATGGAGATAATCATCCTGATGAAATAAGCAGTGGGCACTTTTAGTTAACCATTCCGTTGTAGTTGCGACACTTACTAATTAGGTTCAATTAGCATGAGATAACCCAAAACCCAGCAGTTGTTGGTACTTTTATTTAGCCATTCCGTTGTAGTGAAGCTGATTACTAGTCAAATCGGATACAAGTCAATTTATAACAGTAAACTTTAGTTATAGTTGTCTATGATCAAGCACTGTGCTCCAAGTCGTCCATAACCGCGGACACGGCTTCTCGAAAAGATTAAACCCTGCAGGGGTGCACCAAAGTATCCACAAGCACTTCGACCCTTTTTGCCAGATCAGTTAACATACACCCATCGGTATGTCGGCGGGGCCTAAGTCACGACGTTCCCAGACCCAAAGCAAGTACATGGGGGCCACCCCACCAAGTCGACACCCGCAACGAAGTCGGCCGGTCTCCGAGACGGACTTAGGGTTTGCGTCAGTGGCTGTAAACGACAGCAAATCCCCAAACGGGGACTGTCGATACAGCGAAAACACTCCGCTTCCAAAACAGTACAGTGTGCTCCTCGCACAATCGTAAATAAAGCAGTAAAGCATGGCATAAGTACAGGATCGTAAATAAAACCTCAAACTAGTTTGTGGCCCCCAGTACAATACTTTGAAATCAGGTAATAATCAATGGGGGGCCCATATCTCCCCACCTGTGGTTAGCGCGCTCGATCTCGGAACAGGTGTCAAGAACTCGGGTCCTACGGGACACAAGTGGGCGGTCGGAAACCAAATCTTACCTATCACCCACCGATGCCTCTGCTTAATTCAATTTTAGTTGTTAAACAGTAATTAAAGTGAACGATAAGTAAATCCATGATCATCTCCAACGTCAACATGCGGCAATTCTCCAACAATTGTGGTACTTGACGACACGCAAAAACACTGGAGCAAGCGACTACGACACGCGGGTCCAACTATCTACCAAACAACAGGTAATAGGATGTGTCCAAGGCTATATATGGCTGCAAGGGATATCACGGGTACGAAACTAGAGCATCGCAACACATATAGCAAAGATCAACAGGAGGGAATAAATACTAGAAAATTAAGATAGGTAGAAAGGGGGAGATGCTCGCCTGAAAACATTGTCGAAGGGTTCCACCGAAGATCGGGGCGAAGCTCACATCAACTCAACGGCCTTATCCGCGAAGAAGCAAAACACTAGAATAAACACCGGATGCAATATTTATTACTACGGCAAAAGATCGGCATGCTTATGATATGATGCATGACATGGCAAAAGTGCGATGCAATTAGGTCATATTAAGTGGAACCGGGGTCCCGATATTTAATTAGGTGGTTCATGTTGTTTATCTACCCCGCAAATTAAATGTTGTTTTAGCAGGGCGAGATAAGTTACCGGTTCGCTACACAAATTTAAATGAGGCCAATAGGAGACTAGTTTTGCCCGCATATGGGCCCCATATTTAATTAAGAGGTGAATCGGCCTAAGGCCCCCAAACCACAGACAAGGATGCATGCATGAACAATTAAGATGCGACAAGTTGTATTATGTTATAAAATAGGGTTTCGGGAAGGGATTCGCACATTAGGGGTCTCGACGATCTTGGGGTTCCGGGGTTCGGGGTTCGGTCTCAGGGTCCAGGGTTCGACGGGATCGTTCTCGGACTTCAGGATCGTGCTCGGATGGCAGAGTAGTTCTTGGCGTTCGGGTAGACGAACTTGGCGTGGCGTCGGGGCGCATCGGTCTCGCCCTGGTCGGTGTCGTTCTTGTCGCCGCGACGATCTTGTCGGTACCGCGTACCGGTCGGTCTTGACGTTCGGGGAAGAAGATCTTGATGTTCTGCGTCGGTGTCCTTACCATCCGTGTTCTCGAGCAACGCATCCGGGAAGGAGTACTTGTCGCACCGGGGTCTTCGGATCCGTGAAGTAGATCTTGGCGTGCGGGTTCGGGATCGGTCTTCGAGGCTCGGCCATCAGATCCTTGAAGGAGGTCATAGCGTCCGGGAGGCGATCTTGGCGTTCCTTGTCCGTGAGGGAGTCCTTGGAGTCCCGGATGGAGATCTTGTCGGTGGTCTTGGTTCGACAACAACGCGGTCTTCGGAAAAAAAAACTTGGGACCAACACGCAGATCTTGGCGTGGACAGATTCCGAACGAGGCGGTTATCGAAGGAGGATGTTGCAGAAGCACTTGTCTAAAAACGGGCAGAGGCGTGGCCGACGGGACGCGCGCTCTCGGTCCGGGAAGGTGGTGGCCGGTGGTACTCTGCGAGGCGGAAAACGCCAGACAGCGGAGGCGCGACGACGGCCAGAGAAGCCTGACGGGGAGGCCGGAGGCGGCGCTGCGGTTGCCGGAGGCGAGGGGCGGGGCGGCTGGTCACGGGAGGCAGAGGCGGGGCCGCGGGGCTGGCGGACCGAGGAGGAGGACCTGGCGGCGCGGCGAGGCTGAGGCCGCGGGCGGCGGAGGTCGGGGACGGCCGGGCGAGCAGCGGAGGCGGAGAGGCCGGCGACGGGGGTCGGGGACGGCCGAGCGGGAGGGGGTCCTGGCGGCGGGGACGCGGGCTCCGGCCGGAGGGAAAAGGTGGAGGCGGAAGCTCGGGGCGCGGGGAGGGGTCGCCGGCGAGGAGAACTGGAGAGGAGCGCCGGCGGGCTCCGGCGGCTCGGCAGGGGCAGAGCGGCGCCTGAGCAGAGCCGGGACAGGGGGCGGCGGAAGGTGGCGAGGGCGAGGCGGTGGGCGAGCGCGGCGGCCGGAGGAAGGGAGCGGCGGCGGCGAGGGAGCCTGGGGAGAGGCGGCCGGCGTCGGCCAAGAGGGGAGAGGAGGAGGGTGGTCACGGGGTGCCTGGCAGGGAAGAAGAACAGGGGCCGGGGAAGGTGGCGACGGACGCGGGGTGGGGAGAGAGGACGAACGGGGTGGGCGCGTGGTGGGGTCGGCCAGGGGCGGTGGGACCCAGGGTAGGCAGGGGCAGGCGGGTCAGATGGGGGCGGTGGGGCTGGCTGTGTGGTGCAGGGTGTGTGCGTCGTGTGTGGGCAGGGTGGGTGTGAGTGCATGCGTGTGTGGGGCTGGGTTGAGAGGAGAGAGAGGGGGGTGGAGGTGGTTTAGTCTAGGTGGCAGTTGGGGATAGGTTAGAGGGGAGGGAGAGGGTGAGGTGGCGGGCTCCGATTGGTCCGGGTGAGGTGGAGAGGGGCTGGGTAGACTAGGTTGGGTGAACTTAGGATTTAGAAGGGCGGGTTAGGTGGACCGATTTAGGTTCTGGGGGCGGTCGTTCGGGTCGAATCTGCCCGTTCGACTGCCCCCACTAAAATAATATAATTTTTATTTAATGCTAAATGCACCGTTTGCAAACCAATAGTAGACAACAAAATATTCCGGCGACCTGGGGTTTTGCGTTTGAATAAAGAGGGGCGTTTGGAAAACAAATAGGGCTTTGCGAAAATAGTTTTAGACAAACAACATATGATGATGACGATGCAATGCACAAAGAAGACGCGATTTTCTAGTAGTGGTTTTGCGGGATGCCACAACGCTCGGCCTTTGATGCGATGTGCACAAGCTCAACCATGTTGTTGTACTTTTGGAACTCGGTGATGCGCTTGATGGGATGGTTTAAGCCATTGAGGAAGCGTGCCATTGTTTGTTCATCTCGCTCTTCAATGTTGGCACGGATCATGTTGAGCTCCATTTGCTTGAAGTACTCTTCCACGGTATTTGTCCCCTGACTAAGCGTTTGAAGCTTGTTGAAGAGGTCACGCGTGTAGTGTGATGGAACAAAGCGGGATCTCATATGGGCCTTCATATCTTGCCAAGTTGATATTGGAGGCTCTTCTTTTGCTTCGCGAGCGAGTTGGACTTGTTCCCACCAAAGATTGGCATACTCATCAAACTCGAGGGATGCCATGGCCATCATCTTCTCATTGCTATAGTTGTGCATGCGGAAGATCTTGTCGACCTTGAGTTCCCACGAGAGATATTCCTCGGGCTCATTGGAACCGGTGAACTTGTGCATGGTGAATTTGAGCTTGCCGAAAGTTTCTTCTCCATTGCGGTACCGGTTACGGCGGTTGCCATGATTTGGGCGGTCATCATCATCATCCGAGCTCTCATGTCTTGCTTGGTGATGGTTGCGTTGCTCTTGCGGTTGTTGAGGTGCCGCGTTTGATGGTGGAACTTGGTTTTGGCGACGAGCTTGGGGAGCTTGCTCGTTTTGTTGGCGCGGTTGAGGACGAGGAGGAGGTTGATGGTCCTCACGACGAGCTTGGGGAGCTTGCTCTTGTTCTTGTCGTGGGTGGTGCTGAGGAGCATTGTCTTGCGCCCTGTGGCGAGGAGGACGTCGAGCCGCATGCGCAATGGGTTGCTCTTCTTCTTCTTGATGTGGAGGAGGCTCGTCATGACCATCATGTTGCCGACGTGGACGATCATGTCGATGATGACGCCTTGGATGATCTTCGACGGTGATCTTGGTCGACGGTGATCTTGGTCGTCCTCTTCGGATGCTTCACTTGTTGTTGAAGGGACATGTCGACGACGATGGCCTTGGTGGTCCATGTGAGGTTGCTCTTGTTGAATCACAAGTGCCCTTGGTTGTGGCCGGTTCGCTTCACGTCGTGGAGGTCTTGCGGAGAGGTCACCATCATAGCTTGACGTTGCAGCATGTCGCGGAGATGGTACCGCTTGAGAAGAGCTCATGGATTGAAGAACGGGTCCATCCCGGTGCCTTGAAGCGTTACGGCGAGGTGCACTTGATTCACTTGAGGAGTGCCGAGATGAGCTTGATTCGCGCGAGCGTGGCCTTGCTAGTCCATCAATGAGGCGTTGAAGCTTCTCATCCATTGAGGCGAGTTCACGACCAAGAGCTTCATTTTGATGACCGAGGTTGTGTTGCATGGCATGCATTTGGCCACGGACTTCTTCGAAGCGGTTGTCGATGTTCTTGAATTCCACACGGGCCTTGCTAAATTGTTCATCTTGGACCTTCCAATGGTCCCATCTTGTCATGAATTGTGTGTCATCCTCCGGAGGTTGTGGTGGTTGGGATGGCTCTCCATGCCTGTCCATGATGAAAAGCCAACAAGGGTTGTATATGGAGAAAAAGGGTGCGAAGAGTTAGCCTTTTACCTCACCTTGGAGATTATATCAAACCAATTGCCACACAAATGAGCGAACAACGGCAAAGTGAAATGGCCAAGAAACTCACACACAAATATGCTACAACTCTCAAAGCTTTTGGTGGAAGGTTAGGATTGTGGAAAACCAAACGAAACGATCCAAGCAAAAGGTTATTGTCCTACGTGGTAAAGAACCAAAAATCAAAAGCAAAAGGATACGATCTACAAAAACACGGAAAACACACACGTGGAGAAAAACGGGGTTAGCACGACTATGAAAATGAGCACAAAAGGTCCTAACGAAGACTACGCTCGGATGTCGTGCCAACTCAAGGAGAGACCACAACTCGTTTTCCAAAAAGAGGATAAGAAATAGATTTGTGCACTTGCCTCGGTGCGCTCTTTCTTCTTTCTTTCTTGGCTTACAAGCTTGGTATTCTCTTTGTATTGGGAGACTATGTATCTTTTTCTCTTTTTTTTTGATTCTTTTCCTTTTTCTCCCTTTTTATGCTACTATGTTAGCTTTTGTATTTGCCATCACACTCTCACTTTCCGAAGGCAAGTGCACAATGCTTAGACAAACACAAAATGAGTTTCTCTCATAGGATAGATACACACAAAGGAAGATATGGAGTTGTCAAAGTGGTGCAAGTTATACCTTTGGTATTGTTGAGGACTTGCAACCGTTGGTGGGGATGATGTTCGAGTGTCGCGGTGTCGATGAGCGCGGGTGACTTTGATGCGGAAGCTTGTGTGAAAATGGCGACAAACACGCGAAACACGAACAAGCTAAAAGGGAAAAGTCAGCAAACGAAAGTGAGGCGTCAAGAGGAAGGGAAAAAGCTTCTGTGGCTGGCAGTAGTACCACCAGGTAGGGCCGGTAGTACCGGACGGCGGTAGTACCGCCTGCTCGACCGGTAGTACCGCTGGTCGCAGAACAAGAACGAAAACGAGATCCACTTGACACAAACCTCAAATTCGTGGAAAACTGACCGAAAGGCTGGGCTAGGAACAACAGGGGCTATAGATCGACTCCAAAAGCAACAGATCTATGGACCAAAACCACGAAAAACTCACCAAATCCAAAGATCGATCCGAAGGCAAATTGGGGCTCTTTTTGGTGGGATTTTCGATTTTAAGGTGGAAAAAGAAAAATTGGGGGGAAATTCGTGATCAACCTTGCTCTTGATACCAAGATGTTATGGGGTAACCCTTGGGTTGGCCCGATCTTTCACGAATCTCCGCGAGAATCGAGGGTAAAGCGGTGGAAGGGGGAAAGGGGATGAAATCCACGAACACACGCACACGAAGAACCCGACGAACTCACGCACACAAAACACGATACACGCCGATAACTCACGCTGGTGGAAACCGGTCCAACATAATCTCTAGGATCGGTGTTGGGCGAAGCTCGCTCTCCACGCCAACAACGGGGGACGAGGTGCTTGGTGAGATCTTGTCGACTTGGGGGCGAGAAACCGAGAACCCAAGGCCTTGTACAACTTGAACGCACTAGGCAAGATCCAAGAGGGGGGTGGATAATCCGGTGCTCCTTGGTAGGAGCATGAGACCAATAGATATAAGTTCCTCAAAGGGTTTCCTTAATCTATTACTATCCAAGTCTAGGGTTTACAATGGAGGGTGGGGGCTATATATAGGCCAACCACATAAACAGGGGTATTTTGGGGACAAATAGCAAAATATAGAGAGGGTTACAAGGCGCTTGGGCCGAATTAACACGATCAGGTTCTGTGTCGTCCGGTAGTACCGGTCCGGCTCGACCGGTAGTACCGGTCAAGCGGTAGTACCGCTTCCTGGCCCGGTAGTACCGCTTGTCGTCCTGGGACTTGCGCTGGAGCCTTCTGTTGGTGGCGGTAGCAGGGGCGGTAGTGCCGTGTCCCGGTAGTACCGGATCCGGGGCCGGTAGTACCGCCAGTGACAGAGAGCATTTGGCTTGCGCTGGTGTCGTCTGTTGGTGGCGGTAGCAGAGGGCGGTAGTGCCGCCGGGCGGTAGTACCGGTCGCCAGGTCCGGTAGTACCGCTGGCGACAGAGAGCATTTGGTCTCTTCCGCAGGTGCTCCTCCGTTCTGTGGGTCCTTCTCTTCGTACCTGATGATGCACAAGGTATGCGTATGGAGTAGCAGGCCATCCAAGGGTGTATCGAAGTCACACAAGGAGAGGAGCGAGTTCACCTTAGCTTGAAGGAGTTTGGCTCGGGCGCGAGTCATGGGTCCACTTGGGGAGCTCGTGGGAGTAGATGTAGTAGCGATCGTAGGACGGGCTGCATCACAAAGGAAGGGAGTAAAGACTATAAATGCAAAATAGGTAGAAGGGGGAGAATGCTCGCCTGTGAGACAAAGTCGGAAAATCGAAGGCTTGTCGCAACTCGCATCCACTCATCGTCCTATCCGGTGAAGAAGCAAACACTAGAAAGAGCAACCGATACCGTATTTAATACTAGGCGGAAGATCTGGCATGCTTATGATATGATGCATGGCATGTCAATATGCGGTCCCACTTAGCAATATTAAGCGGACTCGGGACCCCGACATTTAATTAGTAGGTTCAAGTTATTTAACTACTCCGCATATTAAATGTTGAATTAACAAGGCAAAGCATGACATCGGTTCGCTACACAAATTTAAATGGAGCCAATATTAAACTAGATTCGCTCGTATATGGCCTCCATATTTAATTATTAGGTGAATCGACAAAATACCCTTAAACAAATAAATATATATGCGAGCATGAATGATTTAACATGCATCAAGTTATTTTATATATATTATAACAAAATAGGGGTCTCGGATAGGGTCGCACATTTGGGTTCAGAGATCTTGAGGTTCGCCGAGGGTTCGAGATCGGTCTTCAAATTTCCGGGAAGTAGATTTTGGGGTTCCGACTTCGGGTGTAGATGATGGAGTGGAATTAGCATTAGTGATTCATCGGGTTCCTCTTCACCTGGCAATCTTTGCGAGGCACAAATTGGCTTCAGATACAACTTGGCATTGGCGTGGAGCACCGAGGGACGTGTCATTCAGCGACAGGAACATGACCAACAAAGGAAGCACACCTTCATGACTTGTACTTGGTGACAACAGGCAGCGAGGCCTCCTGTCGGTCAGGAACATGAGAGGAACAGCACGCATCTGAGCAGGAGGACACATGGGCAGCACGACTTGCCCATGAAGGAGGCGCCGACGGCGGCTTGCTGCAACGGTGGAGACCAGCTCGAGCTCCGGGTGTGCGACATGGAGACGGGGCCCGGCGACAGGGTCAAACGGAGATGCTCAAGGCCGGGACCGGCGATGGAGACGCGGTAAAGGGGCTCGGCGGCGCTCTGGCTTGCGGCCGCGTGGGGCCAGGAGACGTCCAGGTCGACCTTGTAGACAGGGGTGAGCATGAGGGGCACCGGGGTCGTAGACGAGCTCGGGGCAGAGGACAGCGCGGGGCAAGGAAGACAGAGGTCGGAGGTTGGAGGAGGGTGTGGCCATGGCCGTCGAGGACGCACGGCCGACAGGCTCGCGGCGGAGGCGCGCGAGCAGCAGAGAGGGAGGGGGCACTGGAGACGAGGGAGAGAGAGGGCTCTGAGTCAGCGACGCCATGAGGTAGAGCTCGAGCTCGCCGGCGTCGGGACGGGCGCCCATGGCCGGAAGCAGAGGTCGGCGACACTCGACGGAGGTGGAGGAGCAGAGGCCCATGACGCGGTGCGGGGAGGAGGAGGCGGGAGCTCGAGGCGAGGAGGAGGCGACCACTTCCGCGTGGGATCGAGGGAGGAGGGGCGCTCCTGTGGCGAGGATGCGTGCGGCCGCGGCGGACAGGGGTCGATGAAGGCGAGCGGGATTGGGGTTGAGCGGGGACGCGAGAAAGGTTACCAGGTGTGGGAATTCATCGGGTCACACGGCCTCGTGCGTGCGTGTGGTTTCAGTGTGCGTGGTGTGCGTGGAGTTTGTGTGCGTGGACCTGATAGGATGTGTGTGCTTGTTGGATCTGGGGTGTTGGGTGCGAGCGTGAGTGCGGCGTGTGTTGTGTTGGGTCTGGTAGCAGCGGGGTGGGGGAAGAGGAGTTAGGGTTAGGTCTAGGGTTTGGGGAGAAAGAGGAAATAGATTACTTATCTAGTCCAAAGTAGACTAGATAGAGCTAGTTTTGGGCTAAAACATAAGGCGGGCTTTTAGCTTAATTTTATTTATAAAATAAGAAAGACTTTTGCTGCGAGAAATATTATTTGTTTTAATTTTTAAATAAGAACGAGAGACGGGTTTAATAAAACCATATGGATATTTAGTAAAACAAAATATGGTTTGATAACATAATTTTACGGGTAAAATATGCATGATGATGTCATGATGATGCCCAAAATAAAATAACAATCAATTTCTAATTTTTAATATTTTTGGGCATTACACTACAACTATAACTAGTGTCTTGTTTCTGTGTTTTGTGCAACAAAGACACCAAACCTTGGTGTTATGTGCAATTTTCTCGTATGAGATGGACTTCTATGCTATAATCTGTATCCGTAAGAACAATAGACGATTTAGAACTCTGGGATCCCGCATTTAGAATTCTGCATACGAGGCAAAGTGCTCCCGTGTTTGCAATATTCGGTCCAATCAGAATAACAATTTTTCGTGAATCTTTCTTGCAGTTCCAAATATCCAGAATACAACAACGACTCAGCTGGTTGCTTCATGCGCCTTGCAATTTTTTCCAATGAAGCATGATCGTAGAGTCCGAGCTCTTATGGGCATTGGCTGAGACGGCCTCGACGGCGTGCTACAGCCGCCGAGGGTAGTAGCGAGGTCTGTGCCGACGGTGACCCTCGGCGTAGCCCCAGTTCAGACACGATGACGGAACCGGCGTTAGGCAGCCAAGCTGGCCGACGGCACAGCTCTTTGAAAATTTTTGTTTGGTCTGTGCCGACGGCTAGGCCGTCGGCATAGGCCTCCAGATTTTTTTCTTTTTTCATTATTTTTTGAAAAATCATAACTAAATCATTCTAATTCAGAAAAATACAAATAATATATCAAAATTTGCAGAAAAAAAATCTATCTATCTACACTCAAATATTACACATTTATAAATAAAAATTAAGTAAAATATAAAACATTATATATAGTTTAAAACGGGCATTATAAATTCAAAAACGATCCAAACAACGTGAAATCTTCGCGTGGTGTCATATTATGTGACATAGTTAGAAGGAAAAATATCAAACTTGGTATATTGATTATGTCTCAAAAAACCTTCACGAAATGACCTATCTCGTTCGAGGTTTCTTGGCTTTCGGGTCAAATGACCAATGTTTTGGCTAAAATGAAGGCATAGTTTGTGATAATGTGTCCATATCGTGCATAAGTATGCATCATGAGATGGCGTACAATGTTTCAGGAGGAAGTTTTCCTTTTCGTCGCACCAAAAAGCCGTTTTCCATTTACCGAGTGTAAAAAACGGACGGTTTTGTGAAGCAACCACCAAATGGCTAATTCAAAATGCTACCGTCACATTTTTCAAAAATACTAGACCACCTTACATGGATAATGTCGTAACAGGGGGATCTCAAACATTTCCGTCTATCCCTAGTGAAAAAGACAAATTCCTGCCGAATCGGTAGGAAGTGGGTCAGATATGAACTACAGGTACATGATCGGATGCTCATGATTTTTTACAGAAATCATTTTTAGGTTCAAAATATGTTGTTTCATCATAGATCCACTTCAAGTTTAGCGAGTCTCAGCCCCGATCTAAGAATCTTCATGCCCGCCCTTCGACAAAGTATAACGATGGTTTAAAACGGGCATTATAAATTCAAAAACGATCCAAACAACATGAAACCTTCGCGTGGTGTCATATTATGTGACATAGTTAGAAGGAAAAATATCAAACTTGGTATATTAATTATGTCTCCAAAAAACCTTCACGAAATGACCTATCTCGTTCGAGGTTTCTTAACTTTTGGGTCAAATGACCAATGTTATGGCTAGAATGAAGGCATAGTTTGTGATAATGTGTCCATATTATGCATAAGTATGCATCATGGGATGGCGAACAATGTTTCAGGAGGAAGTTTTCCTTTTCGTCGCACCAAAAATCCGTTTTCGATTTACCGAGTGTAAAAAACGGACGGTTTTGTGAAGCAACCACCAAATGGCTAATTCAAAATGCTACCGTCATATTTTTCAAAAATACTAGACCACCTTACATGGATAATGTCATAACTGGAGGATCTCAAACATTTCCGTCTATCCCTGGTGAAAAAGATAAATTCCTGCCGAATCGGTAGGAAGTGGGTCAGATATGAACTACAGGTACATGATCGGATGCTCATGATTTTTTATAAAAATCATTTTTTGGTTCAAAATATGTTGTTTCATCATAGATCCACTTCAAATTTAGCGAGTCTTAGTCCCGAGCTAAGAATCTTTATGCGTGCCGTTTTAAACGGGCAAATGAAATTATGATAAGACTCACGGCATAGTTTGTGATAAGTTTATATTGATATCATATTTGGATTCCTCTCATTTTTTAATCAATTTAGACATATTATTTGCCGAATTCCGATTTACAGATTTAAAGATACTAATTATTCCATATTAAATAAAAAATACAAAAAAAATAAAATCATTATACTTTTATTTGAATTCAATAATATTTTTACTTATTCATTGTTGTTTACTTAAATAATTGCTTGTAATTTCAAAAAATACAACCATATGACATGATGATATAAGAGTTAATAGGAATGGTATCCTAGTATTGACAACAATGAGTAAATTGCTTTGCGGGCAGAGATTCTGAAGGAACGAGGAAGTTAAGCGTGCTAGAGCTGGAGTAGTGCTAGGATGGGTGACCGAACGGGAACTTTGACTAACACTGCAATTTAATCAATTATTAACTATAAATAGTGTTAAAATGATTAAAGCGGGAGATTAAGGAGTTAAATAATTCAAAGATTTAAAAAAAATAGGCTATGCAGACGGCCTGGCCGTCGGCGTAGCTCCATTCCTGTGCCGACGGCTTGGCCGTCGGCTTAGCTCCAGGCTGAACCGTTAGCCAAAACGGTCGTTGACTGACACGCGGGGCCCGCTGGAAGACGCTGTGCCGAGGGGGAGGGGTTGTGCCGACGGCCACGGAGCTGTGCCGATGAGGACGTACGCCGAGAGGGCTACGCCGATGGCCACCGTCGGCACAGCCTGTCCGACGGCAATTTGTCGCTGTGCCGACGGCAGCCGGCTGTCGGCGTAGAATTTTTTTTTCCTGTAGTGGATGTAGTCAACGGATTTTTCTTGGTGCGTGAAGGACTATTCAGTTTGACTGCTTTGTTGGGCGTCAAAACTGTAAAGCCATCTGGATAGGGGTCAGGATTGTCAGGTCTGCCATAAGAGTCTCTACATAGCATATTCGATGAAAATGATCCGTAGCAACGCACTGCATTTCTGCTAGTAGTGTAAATGTGCCAAGCCCAGGTAACTGATGGTGCAATTGCTCTTTTCGTCAATTGAGTCACTCAATTGGCATGCCACATCAGCATGTGTTACAATTGCGACAAGAAGATAACGAAGAATGAAAACAAAATCACAGCAAGGGGACACAGATTTAACGTGGAAAAACCTCTCCAACAAAGAGAAGAAAAAACCACGGGCGCCAGCTAGTGAAACTTTACTATATCGAGGAGTGTTTACAAACGCCGGGGATTTCACCGATGCAACTCATCCCAACCGACGGCTTACAAGGGGTTTATATATCGGTGAAAACCTAGGTCTTCGACGATCCGTACGGTACCGGCCTCGCTCCACTCGTCAGAAGTTGGCCTATACTTTGTAGAATTTGGATCAACATATAACAAAGACAAATTCCTCCTTGTAGCATCAACAACAATCATCTTCCTGAACAAACAAAGCAAATACTTCGGCGCCAATAGCCACTTGGGCTAATCATTAAACCAACTAAGTTCAAGCAAAGCTCAAACTTAGCAAAAGGAACAGGTTTAGTCATCATATCAACAGGATTATCATGAGTGCTGATCCTGCATACCTTTAATTTACCTTGAGCAACAATGTCACTAACAAAATGGTACTTGGCATCAATGTGCTTAGTTCTCTCATGGAATATCTAATCTTTTGTAAGGTATATGGCACTTTGACTGTCACAAAACAAAATAATGCAAGAATTATCTCCACAAAGCTCAGCAAACAAACCTTTCAACCAAACAGATTCTTTGCAAGCTTTAGCAATAGTCATGTATTCAGCTTCAGTAGTAGATTGTGCAACAACAGCCTGCAATGTAGCCTTCCAGCTAACAACACAACCACCAACATTAAACACATAACCTGTGAGGGATCTTCTCTTATCCAAATCGGCAGCAAAATCTGAATCCACATAGCCAACGACTCCCTCACCGGTCCTGCCAAACTTCAAACAAGCATTGGAAGTGCCAAGAAGGTACCTGAAAACCCACTGAACTGTAGGGGTTCGTAGCATGGAAAACAAAAAATTTCTACCGCACGAACACACAATCAAGATCTAATCTATGATCAAGCCAATATCTATCTACTAGATTGTAGCAACGAGTCAATAGAGTACTAACCCTCGAAGATCCAAAGCGGTTAACGAGAGCAGATTCTCGTGGATGATGTAGTCGTACACTTCCGATCTCAAGATCGCGTAGACGATCCTTCCGGCGCTGCGTTCCGGCAGCGCTTCCGCAGTCGGTCACACGTTCGGTACTCGATGAAGACCTTCATCTCCCTTGTTCCAGCAGGCAGCGGAGGTTGTAGCACTCTCCTCGCGATTCCGGCAGCACGACGGCGTGGTACCGGAAGTAGAGGGGAGATCTCACAGGGCTTCGCCTTAAGCCGGAGCGAGTATGGTGGACTATGAGAGAGGCCTTGGCGATATAGGGTTTAGAGGCACCAAGGAGAGAGAGCTAGGCCGGCGGCTAGGGCAAGGGGAGGGCCCCAACTTGGCGGCTAGGCAAACCCTAGGGGCGGCGGCGACTTGGTGGAGGCCGGCGGCTAGGGCTAGGGTTTAGAGGAGAGAGGTGTAGGGAAGAGGGGCACACCTGCCCCTCCTTTTATAGGTGGGAGGGAGGTGCGGTTGGGAGGAGGGAGTCCTCCTCCAACTCCTCCTCCTTGGCCGGCGGGTGGAGGGAGTAGGACTTACTCCCTAAGTAGGTTTCCTACTCTCCCTCCACCAAGCAAACTTGTCGTTTGACTTTTCAAATTGGCGTTTGACTTTTCAAACTAGGATTTGATTTATCCATTTATTTTTCTCAGCGATGACACCTAGTACATGATGCAACCATTCCAACTTGTTATGACACATTCATGTACCCTTCCCCTCTGGAGTGCCGGACCTTCCGGAACCTTCTAGAACATTCCCGATGAAAACACCGGAACCATTCTCCAACCCCGAAACAGGACTTTCCTTATATGAATCATATTCTCTGGACCATTCCGGATCTCCTCGTGATATCCCGGATCCCATCCGAGACTTTGAACAACATTCAGTCTCTTACTCATCATTCCATAACTACTCAACAACATTGAATCCTTAAGTGTGTCTCCCTACGGTTCGTGAATTATGCGGACATGATTGAGACACTTCTCCGATCAATAACCAATAGAGGAATCTGGAAATTCATATGGCTCCCACATATTTCTACGATTACTTTGCGATCGAATGAACCACTTAAATACGATACCAATTTCCCTTTGTCTCACGATAGTTTACTTAACCGAGGTTTTGATCGTCGGTATCTCTGCATACCTAGTTCAACCTCGTTACCGATAAGTACTCTTTTCTCGTTCCCGTGGTATGTGATCCCTTGTGAGCCAGTCACATGCTTGCAAGCTAATTGGATGACATTCCACCGAGAGGGCCCAGAGTATATATATCCGTCATATGGATGGACAAATCCCACTCTTGATCCATGTGTCTCAACACATACTTTCCGAACACTCAATGCCACCTTTATAGCCACCCAGTTACGGTGTGGTGTTTGATGTCATCAAAGCATCCTTCCGGTGATGGTGATTAAAATGATCTCATTGTCGAAGGAATTAGGTTACTATGTATCAGAAAGCTTATAGCAAATGAACTATATTAAATGACTTGATCTTTATGCTACGCTTAACTATAGGAGTATTTCCATCACATCATTCTCCTAATGATATGACCCTGTTGTTAATAACATCTCTATGTTCATGATCAGGAAACCATGATCATATATTAACCAACAAGCTAGTTCAACAAGAGGCTTTACTAGGGACTCTTTTATGTTTACAAATCACACAAGTATTAATGTTTCCGGTTAATAAAATTATAGCATGGTATGTAAACATTTATCATAAGTATGAAGATATGATAATAACCACTTTATTATTGCCTCTTGGGCATATCTCCAACAGTCTCCCACTTGCACTAGAGTCAATAATCTAGTTTCAAACCTTTGTGTATTCAACACCTATGGCTTTCTAGTGTCGTATGTACACGATTGCTAGTGGTCAACTGATCTTCGGATCTGACACTTCCAGGTCCGTGTGTAATTGCATGTCTTTGCGTCTCTACGCATCACTCATTATCTAATGAGATGGCTTTGTATAAATTTGGTCCTTTGGTGAGACCTTTAGTTCTTTGGGGTTAAAACATGTTGATAATATTGCCATACAATATATCTTCATAGTATTATCCCGCTGTGAACTACACCTAGTTTGATAACAAACTACTTGACACAAATGCCCTATTTAGCTGCTATAATAACAGTCATATACTTAGCCTTTTGTTGTAGTATCTGTCACAATGTCTTAACTTTGGAACTCATCCAAATCCATTATGGAACTTACTTTCCATCATATTGTGCCACCCTTAGTTTAGATTGAGATAAACTTAATTTGTATTTTGTGACAAAACTAGTATCAATGTAGAACTTTTACAATGAACTAACCATCTATTTGTCACTTCTACAAAATAATATACTCTTAGTTCTTCCAAAATATCATAAGAATATCCTTACTATCGTCCAATGATCATCTTATGAATCATTCTGGTATATGCTCATAAAATTTAGAGCATAGGACATATCTGGATTTGTACATATCAAAGTATGATTGATTAAATACTCTTTGTGATTTCATACATCAAGTATCAATCTATACTTGAATCTTTGTTCCACTTACCAAGTGTCAATACACTTGAATATATCATCAATATTGAACTCATTCAATCCTTTCTGTGTGACAAGAACCTTTCTTGTAGTTTCTATATTGAACTCACTCAATGCATCATCTATGTACTTTCGGCACAACCATATTAGCGTCTATTGATGCCAAATATTTGGGTTTTGCCTAAGTCTTTCATCGGGATGAAATTCTTAATATGTGTTAATAAAAGATACATCATTTCCAATCAACAATATGTCTTCCACATAATGTATTAGAAACATGTCTTAGTGCTCCCACTTAATTTCTTGCAAATGCAAGCATCTTCATTGTCTCCGATGAAATTAAACTCTTTTAACAGTTTCATCATAGTGAAGATTCCAACTCCGCGATCCTCACTTCAACCATTGAAGTTTGCATATGCTTTTAGCATCCTTTGAATTTAACAAAACCCTATGGACCGCGTTATGCACATGTCCTAGGTAACAATTCTATTAGAAGAACTTGTTTTGTTTATTCAATTACCACATAACAAAATTATATGTAGTGGTTGCTACATTAATCCGTGTAGACTAAATATCGCTATGAAAGATCAAATCTTGTCATAGTCAACCTTTGAACATTGTTGTGAACTCTTTCCCAACATGTCAACTATTTCATAGATGTGCAACATCCATGTCTATTTATTTATAGATCCAAACACAACTGTAAGGTCTTACACCTTTCTCGAGGGTCCTTCAAGTTTAAAACTTGATTTCTCGTGTATGGAACTATCACGGATTTTATGGCCTCAAGCCATTTTATGGAGTCAGGGCCCATCATCGCTTCTTTGCATGTAGTACATTCATTATTCTCAAATAATGATTCAACCTTCAAATCTTGGTATTTGATTGTTTACTCGACCTACTTGGTTCAATAGAAACTTTGACCTCAGTAACCACAAACTTTGAGGCACGTGAGTCATGGGCATTGTTGCTGCCTCCGGAACACTTTTCAGCGCTGCGCAACTTTGCACATATAGCTAAGGTTCTTTTAACCTTATCAAAGTTCTATTGTCCTCCCACTTATCTTTTCACGAAAAATTCCTTCTCAAAGAAACTTGACGTTCTAAGTGACAAACACTTTTGTCTCCGATGTTATGGAGGATTACTTAACAGTTATTCGAAATAACATACAAAGGTAGGTTCATCCGACTTTGGTTGCAAACATCTTTCTTATGAATAGCATACCAATGTTTAAGAAAGGACAACTTGGGTTTTATCCCAAACCATAACTTTATATGGTGTCATTTCAACGGATTATGATGGAGCTCTTTTCAGTGGAAAAACGGTAGTCTCTAAAGTTTTTAATCTTTAAAATATAATGGCAGTTTTATGAATTACACCTTCGATCTTACCATGTCAAACAAGGTTTAATTACATATCTCGAACGCTCCATACTCTTATGGTGTTTCGGGACATGCAAATTCACGGAACGATTCCTTAAATCTTAGGTATTATGCTAAACTTGTAACTCAAATATCTTCCTTTATGATCTTATCATAAACTATTTATATTCTTGTTACAATGATTTTGCACTTCATCTTGAAAGCCTTTGAACTTTCAAATGTTTCATACTTCATCCTTATTAAGTAAATATTCATATATTCACTCAGATTTTCGGAGAAAGCATATGAAGTTGAAATCCATCGCTCTTGACTACACATAATGGACTTCGTACAACAATATGTACAAGTTCCAATAAGCTAGTCATTCGTTCCCTTTTGGCCTATGAACGAAGTTTTAATTATCTCTAGGAAAGTTTCACAAGCGTCATGTGATCAAAAATCAAAAGACTCCAAAATTCCATCCACATGGAGTTTCTTCATGTTTTCTTTCCAATATAATTTAAACGGCGATGTCACTTCCTAAGTGATCTTTCAATCAATTTGTCTTTCGACATTTTTAGCACTAGTTTTATGGATGTGATTTATCCAACGAGATTTGTGAATCATCCATCTTTTATGGATTACGGCAATTATTTAAACAACCCTTTTGTTCTCATAATACCTGATAAAAAAAATCTTGAAGGCACGCTTTGATGTTTAACGAGCAACACAATAACCCTTTATTTGTTCTCGATGAACATCATCACATATTCTTTTGCTAGTTACTTAGGCCATTGTAGTTCATGAATTGTGTTGTTTCGTATGACGATTCACACCAACAAATTCAGTATCAAATACTTAAGAACCACATTGTTTAATAAGCAAAGAATATAGCCATAACATGTATATCATCTATTTACTTAAACTGAACAATTCTAGTCTTTTCTTTTCTGCCATATATTTATGAGATTCTCTTTCAGTATTTCCTTTTCTGTTTGAAAGAATCTATCAACATCAATAGTGGAGTCATACATATGACACATAGTCCAAAGCGTGTATAATTAAATACCAATGTCTTTGGACTTGCACTTTGAAGTAGATCACCATCATCAAATGTTTGGTGTGCTTTCAAATTCCATTCTTTAGTAATCTCTTGGAGTGGTAAATATTTTACCTACATCAAATATTCACCCTTATCATGGAATTATTCATGATCAAGCTACTTTTAGTTTATAAAGATGAATCGCGAGTATAATGTTGCTCTCCAAAACCTTTTGGTGGATTAGGACAACTAGTGTCTCCAACCCTTTGCAAATTCTCATCAAATATGAGAACATGACTTTTGCCATATTATACTCTATCATGTTGCAACCAAAACTTCGTTTCAGATATCACAATATCTTCCACACATCATGGTTTCTGAAACAACTCTTTCGGATCCTAGATAACCTTGATATTAAGACAATTCTTTGAATATCAAGAATCATGTAGACAAACATGATACTCATACACTAACTCTTGGAATTTTCACTCTCGATTTAATACTAGTTATTAAACTTCATGGAGTAACCGGAACTTACTGAAAGTTTGCAATAGGACTTTTAAACTTTAGATTAACACTTCAAAACAATACGATACCAGTTCGTAAAGTAACTAACCAGAATTCTATAGTTCTATCATCTCAATTATAACTAAGCGCAAGGGGGTAAACGGATGCCAATGACTACAACAATTATGCAAATTCACTTTGATTTAATTTATGATAAATAGTGTTCAACTTTTAATCATATTGTCGTTGAACTCCCACTCAAAACAATATCCCTCACATTGTTTTAGTGATCACACGAACCAAATCCACCACATCAAAACCGATCATCACGAGAGTTGATGTAGCTTCAATGGCGAACAATCAACATGTTCATCATATCTACTATATGACTCATGCTTTACCTTTCGGTGATCCGTGTTCCAAGACCATGTCTGTACATGCTAGGCTCGTCAAGATCAAACCTTAGCTTCCGCATGAGCAAATCTGGCTTGCTCACGTTGTATACACTCGCAGAATCTAACACACCCGATCATCACGTGGTGCTTCGAAACAACGAGCTTTAGCAACGGTGCTTACTAAGGATGAACACTTTAAAACTTGAAATTGTGTGCTTGAGGGATCATCTTATAATGCTACCGTCGTGAACTAAGCAATACAAGATGCATAAAAGGATTAACATCACATGAAATTCATAATATGTGATATGATATGGCCTTTCTACTTGTGCTTCCGATCTCCATCTTCAAGCACGAACATGATCTCCATCATCACCGGCATTGCATCAAGGTCAATGACGCCGCTCCATGGTTGTCGTCCACTAGCTTCAACTATTACAACTACTTTGAATAGACACGCGGGTCTTAACAGAATTTAAAGACAACCATATGGCTCCTGCCGGTTGCCAACTTACAATAAGGAACATTGCATACATCAAATATAATCACAATCATGGCCATATCACATCATAACACACCCCTGCAAAACAAAGTTAGACGCCTCTAATTTTCGTTGCATATTTTACGTGGTTTGGGGCTTTCAATAAGTGTCGCTCTAACTTACGAACAAGAACTACAACATTGATACTAGTATTGTCAATCACCCGTTGTAAATTGAATCTTAACTATGTTGGGAGAAACAGCCACCCGCAAAGCCACTTATGCAATACAAGTTGCATGTCAAGCGTGGAGCAAGTCTCATGAACGATGTCATGTAAGGTTAGCCCGGGCCGCTTCATCCCACCATCCCGCAAGATGCAAAGTACACAAGAAGCAATCGACAACAAAAGCATCAACGCCCACAATGACCATTGTGTTCTACTCGTGCAACAGATCTACATATAGAAACGGCTCTGATACCACTGTAGGGGTTCATAGCATGGAAAACAAAAAAATTCTACCGCACGAACACACAATCAAGATCTAATCTATGATCAAGCCAAGATCTATCTACTAGATTGTAGCAACAAGTCAATAGAGTACTAACCCTCGAAGATCCAAAGCGGTTAACGAGAGCAGATTCTCGTGGATGATGTAGACGTACACTTCCGATCTCAAGATCGCGTAGACGATCCTTCCGGCGCTGCGTTCCGGCAGCGCTTCCGCAGTCGGTCACACGTTCGGTACTCGATGAAGACCTTCCTCTCCCTTGTTCCAGCAGGCAGCGGAGGTTGTAGCACTCTCCTCGCGATTCCGGCAGCACGACGGCGTGGTACCGGAAGTAGAGGGGAGATCTCACAGGGCTTCGCCTTAAGCCGGAGCGAGTATGGTGGACTATGAGAGAGGCCTTGGCGATCTAGGGTTTAGAGTCACCAAGGAGAGAGAGCTAGGCCGGCAGCTAGGGCAAGGGGAGGTCCCCAACTTGGTGGCTAGGCAAACCCTAGGGGCGGCGGCGACTTGGTAGAGGCCGGTGGCTAGGGCTAGGGTTTAGAGGAGAGAGGTGTAGGGAAGAGGGGCACCCCTGCCCCTCCTTTTATAGGTGGGAGGGAGGTGCGGTTGGGAGGAGGGAGTCCTCCTCCAACTCCTCCTCCTTGGCCGGCGGGTGGAGGGAGTAGGACTTCCTCCCTAAGTAGGTTTCCTACTCTCCCTCCACCAAGCAAACTTGCCGTTTGACTTTTCAAATTGGCGTTTGACTTTTCAAACTAGGATTTGATTTATCCATTTATTTTGCTCAGCGA
Source organism: Avena sativa (assembly GCA_916181665.1). Classification (NCBI taxonomy): domain Eukaryota; kingdom Viridiplantae; phylum Streptophyta; class Magnoliopsida; order Poales; family Poaceae; genus Avena; species Avena sativa. The sequence goes on from OV702296.1 coordinate 18,602,047, forward strand.
TGACACCTAGTACATGATGTAACCATTCCAACTTGTTATGACACATTCATGTACCCTTCCCCTCCAGAGTGCCGGACCTTCCGGAACCTTCTAGAACATTCCCGATGAAAACACCGGAACCATTCTCCAACCCCGAAATAGGACTTTCCTTATATGAATCTTATTCTCTGGACCATTTCGGATCTCCCCGTGATATCCCGGATCCCGTCCGAGACTTTGAACAACATTCGGTCTCTTACTCATCATTCCATAACTACTCAACAACATCGAATCCTTAAATGTGTCTCCCTACGGTTCGTGAATTATGCGGACATGATCGAGACACTTCTCCGATCAATAACCAATAGAGGAATCTGGAAATTCATATGGCTCCCACATATTTCTACGATTACTTTGCGATCGAATGAACCACTTACATACGATACCAATTTCCCTTTGTCTCACGATAGTTTACTTATCCGAGGTTTTGATCGTCGGTATCTCTACATACCTAGTTCAACCTCGTTACCGATAAGTACTCTTTTATCGTTCTCATGGTATGTGATCCCTTGTGAGCCAATCACATGCTTGCAAGCTAATTGGATGATATTCCACCGAGAGGGCCCAGAGTATATCTATCCGTCATATGGATGGACAAATCCCACTCTTGATCCATGTGCCTCAACACATACTTTCCGAACACTCAATGCCACCTTTATAGCCACCCAGTTACGGTGTGGTGTTTGATGTCATCAAAGCATCCTTCCGGTGATGGTGATTAACATGATCTCATGGTCGAAGGAATTAGGTTACTATGTATCAGAAAGCTTATAGCAAATGAACTATATTAAATGACTTGATCTTTATGCTACGCTTATCTATAGGAGTATGTCCATCACATCATTCTCCTAATGATATGACCCTGTTGTTAATAACATCTCTATGTTCATGATCAGGAAACCAAGATCATATATTAACCAACAAGCTAGTTTAACAAGAGGCTTTACTAGGGACTCTTTTATGTTTACAAATCACACAAGTATTAATGTTTCCTGTTAATACAATTATAGATTGGTATGTAAACATTTATCATAAGTATGAAGATATGATAATAACCTACTTTATTATTGCCTCTTGGGCATATCTCCAACATGAACAGCCTTCCAATGTTCTTTACCAGGATTAGCCATGTATCTACTTATCAAACTCATAGCATATGATAAATCAGGATGAGAAAAAACCATGGCATACATCAAAGAACCAACAACACTAAAATATGGCACCTTTGACATGTACTCAACCTATTCATCAGTAGTAGGACATTGAGAAATTGACAATTTAAAATGAGGAGCAATAGGAGTACTAACTGACTTGGCACCATCCACATTAAAACGATGAAGAACTTTCTTAATGTAACTTTGCTGACTAAGAAATAACAAACCAGATTTTCTATCTCGGGTAATCTCCATACCTAAGATCTTCTTAGAAGCACCAAGATCCTTCATCTCAAACTCACTACTTAGGTGTGCCTTCAAAGTAGTGATTTCTTTCATGCCCTTGGCACCAATTAACATATCATCAACATATAGCAGCAAGTATATAGGTGACCCATCAACAAACTTGATATAAACACAAGTATCATATTTATACCTCTCAAAACCATGTGAGATCATAAATGAATCAAACCTTTTATACCATTGTCTTGGAGATTGCTTTAAGACATAAAGAGACTTCTTTAATTTGCACACAAAATCCTCTTTACCAGGCACTATGAACCCTTCTTGTTGGTCCATGTATATTTCCTCATCAAGCTCTCCATGCAAAAAAGCAGTCTTGACATCTAACTGCTCAAGCTCAAGATCACGCATAGCCACAATACTAAAGAAAGTGCGAATAGAACTATGTTTTACAACTGGGTTGAACACATCATTGTAATCAATACCTGTGATCTGGCTGAACCCTTTTGCTACTAACCTTGCCTTGTACCTTGAAGGCTCTTTGGGAGACAAACCTTCCTTTTTCTTGAAGATCCACTTGCAGCGGACCGTCTTCTTTTGTTTGGGAAAGGGCACAACATCCCATGTGCCATTTTTCTCAAGCGACTGCATCTCTTCTTGCATAGCAGAAATCCACTTCTCGTGGTCAACGGATGCAATGGCTTCATTGTATGTAGCAGGTTCAGAATCGTTCTCCACCTGTTCAGCACAACTCAAAGCATAATGAACAAGATTACACTCTTCAATTAAACGAGGACGAGGACCACAGTTACACCTCGGTCTATCAGCAGCAATGGACTCATGTGGCTGCCGCAAAACAGTAGGTGAGTGCTGAACTACAATATCATCAATGTTTTCCTCATGTGTATCTTCAACGATAGCATCATTATCAACAGTTTTCTGCAGGTTATCCACCTGCACACTAACTCCCTCCTCTCCAACAACAACATGAGAGGTATCTGATGGCAAGCTATCATGATACATAACGGACTCATTGAAAACAACGTTTCTACTTAGCAAAATCTTTTTAGCTTCAGGATTCCATAGTTTATATGCTTTAACTCCTGAACCATAACCAAGGAATATGCACTTAACAGCCCTAGGCTCTAACTTTCCATTATCAACATGAGCATATGCAGTGCAACCAAAAACTCTCAACTGTGAATAATCAGCAGGCGAACCTGACCATACTCAATGGAAGTTTTCTTCTCAAGTGGAATAGAAGGTGACCTCTTGATGAGGTAACACGCTGTGTTGGCTGCTTCAGCCCAGAAACGCCTATGCATACCTGTATTAGACAACATACAACAAGCCCTCCAGATGATGGTTCTGTTCATGCGCTCTGCCACGCCATTCTGCTGAGGATTATACGGGATGGTGTGATGCTTGATCATGCCATCGTTACTGCAAAGATCCTCAAACTCATTAGAACAAAATTCCATACCATTGTCAGTACGTAGTACCTTTATCTTCTTCTCAGTTTGCTTTTCAACCATAACTTTCCACTTCTTAAAAGCATAAAAAACATCAGATTTATGCTTTAGAAAATAAGACCACACTTTTCTTGAGTAGTCATCAATAATAGTAAGCATGTAATTAGCACCAACAATAGAAGTCTTACGGGACGGACCCCATACATCAGCATGCACATAATCTAATATGCCTTTGGTGGTGTGAACGGAAGCATTGAATTTAACTCTTTTATGCTTACCAAAGATGCAGTGCTCAAAGAACTCAAACTTACTCAAGTTGCAACCATCAATCAGCTCTCTCTTGACTAACTCTGACATGCCTTGTTATCTCATACGCCCAAGACGCATATGCCACAGATGTGTTTTACCACAATCATCAGAATTATTAGAAGTAACAGCAGCGGTAGCAAGACCAGGCAAAGTACTACCTATAAGAACATATAATTTAGCAGAATTCATATCACCTATCATGTGAATAAGAGAACCTTTTGATACCTTCAGAACTCGATGCCCACCGGCATACTTGTATCCATCAATGTCCATGGTACTCAGGGAGATCAAATTTCTGGCCATGCTTGGTATGTGCTTCACCTCACTCAACGTGCGTGTCACGCCATCATGTGTCCTGATCTTAACAGATCCAACACCAACAATATGGCATGGGTTGTCATTCCCCACACGCACAAAACCTCTAGTCTGCATAGACTCAATTGAACTAAACCAATCTTTGTTACAACAAATATGAAACGAACATGCACTATCAAGTATCCATTCATCATCACGAGAAGCACAAGTAGCAAAAACAGCTAAGCATTCACCATCAGAAGTATCAGAAACAACAGCAGCCTTCCAGTACCTTCAGACCTATCTTTCGGTTGGTAAGTTTCGTTTCTTTTCTCCTTATTCCGTAACTTCCAACAATCATCAATAACATGATTAGATTTCTTACAATACCTGCAGAATTTATCCTTTTCCTTGGACTTTGAACAACTTCTACCGTCCTTGCTCTTATCTCTGTTGCCATAGTTGTTGTATCTCTGCTCGTTCCTGCCACGAACCTGCAGAGCCTCAGCCTTGGATGACGTCCCATCTAACCCTACATAGTTTTCATCTTTTCCCTCTGTTTGAGGGCGTCATGTACTTCGGAAAGGGTTAGTTCATCACGGCTCAACAATATTGTATCACGAAAATATGTATAGGAACTAGGCAACAAGCATAAGAGTAGAAGAGCTAAATCCTCATCATCATATTTTACCTCCATAGACTGCAAGTCTGAAACAATCTCTTTAAAAACAGATATGGGATTCATTACCGATCCACCTTCTTGCAGCCTGTGCGAGAACAACTTCATCTTTACGTTTATCTTACTGGTTAGATCCTTTGACACACAGATCATTTCCAGTTTTTCCCATAGGGCAGCACCAGATTTCATCTCCAGTATTTCCTGCAAAATATTATTGGACAGATAAAGTTGAATCAAAGACAAATCCTTACGGTCCTCCGCTTCTCTTCGGCGGACCAGGTCTTAGCATCCTTCGCGCCGAATCCATCCAGCGCTTCATCCAGATCATAAGTTTCGGCGAGAATCGCCCGCATCTTCACCTGCCACAAGGAGAATCTTGTGGTGTAGTCCAGCTGTGGTAGATCGAACTTCAATGACGACATGTCGCAAACCCTAGATTAGAACCTGGGGCTCTGATACCACTTGTTACAATTGCGACAAGAAGATAACGAAGAACGAAAACAAAATCACAGCAAGGGGACACATATTTAACGTGGAAAAACCTCTCCAACAAAGAGAGGAAAAAACCACGGGCGCTAACCAGCAAAACTTTACTATATCGAGGAGTGTTTACAAACGCCGGGGATTTCACCGATGCAACTCATTCCAACCGGCGGCTTACAAGGGGTTTATATATCGGTGAAAACCTAGGTCTTCGACGATTCGTACCGTACCGGCCTCGCTTCACTCGTCAGAAGTTGGCCTATACTTTGTAGAATTTGGATCAACATATAACAGCATGCACTATTGGATGTTGGGCACCGTAGGACATGCCCTCTGTTTTATACGATAGGATAGAAAATTCAGGCAAAACTATTGTTAGAAGCATTTCACTTGGTGGTTATAGTTAACTAATAAAGAATGTAGGTGTTCATGATACTATTTGGTTTGTCTTTATTGATGCTAGTAGCATTCGTGAAATATCCCTTGGATTCTGCGCCTTTTGCCATGTAGGATGTTATGATATTTAACCAGCAGGCTTTCATCTACTACTTTCTCCACGTATTTTTGCATTTCTTTATTTCCTCAATCGATTTTGTCATCACTTTGTTTCACTTGTTTCTCTACGTATTTTTGCAGGAAGTGAACTCAATGTTGAGAACAAAGCCAATTACACAGCTGAGGGTGGTATCTTCTGAATGTTATCATTGTTACAGCCAAATATACATATTAGTCTAATTTCAAAACTACGAACTGCATGACCAGTCAATTATGTTCATGCAATTCAAATCAGGCTTGGGTCTGGTCATATGATTTACCCACTTTGTACTGATGCAATTCAAATCACACTTTGTGCCATAATTTTTGTATGCCGTCTCCTACTGTAGAGGGGACGCCACTAAAAATCAAATAGATCAACCTTGGTTCAGTTGACCCCAAAGACTTGTTCTCAGGTACAGCTAGCCTTTTCTACTAACCATGCAAATTACTCCTTCGATCAGGAAAACCCCTTTTTGCTCCAATCGCAGAGAGCAATCTCTAGAAACGATTTAACTTTTATAGATAGGTCCATCTCAAACTAAGCAAAAAAAAAAATCACTACTGGCGAAAATAGATATTCAGTCACAAGGAAGCATCGAGGGGCTGTGATGTATCATGTCGACGGACTTCTCAATGCTCCACTTCAACAAGCCTATTAGGTCTTCACCGTAGTCTTGTGTCAGTTAGGAAAGTGCTCTGCCATAAATCTTGGGTCATCAAAGCACTAAAAATACACAAGTAATCAATATAAGTAACCAAAATCATCATTTTGCTAAAATGGTACTAGGTACTGACGCCATATATGTGGTTACCTTGAATTGATATCTTAGCCTTTCCTCCTCGTCTTCGACCTGTAGATGAGGGGAGGCAGACATATCAGTTAACAAAAAGAAAAATAGAACTATGGAAACATTCAGCTAGTAGAAAAAAGAATTCACTGTACGCTTTCAAATCTTTGCTCTGTATGATATCCACCCAAACAAGACATATATTCATCCATGTGTCCACGACAATATGCATAAGCTTTGTTTGGGTGCTTCATATCAACTGCTCCATTGTTCTGACAGCCATAGCAGCGACCTTCATTGAAGAGAGAGAGGGGCCATTATCACTTAACTTGAGATATAATGAACGAGGCGCAAACACGTAATAATAGCTGAATCACCGAAGGTAAAAGATAATGCGCTGAATACACAATGACTACATGAACTGGTTTGAGATTTACAAGTGTAAGCACACGGATATTAGATAATGTGAAGGGAAGCATGCACAAGAGACAGACAAAGAGCTAATGTAGTACAGAGTGTGTGCAACACTGACGAACACATCTAAATTTATTTACCGACACGACAATGTATTGGTTTAGAGGGAATGCCATCATCACTAAGTAAAATAGAGACTTCAGGGAGAATACCATTATCATTATGTTTAATTATGCAGAAGCTGCTGGACACCATTTCTTCATGCTCTCCTTCTCGTTTACATTTGACTTCAGCAAAGTAAGAATCAACAAGTCCTTTAGTGCCTGCAGTGAAATTGAAATGGTAGTACAAATCGCCTCTAGAAAAGAAGAAATGTTGCCGCTGGACATCCTTGAGTTGAAGTGCACGATCCTAAAACACGAAGAATGATCAGATCAGAAATCATTACACGATCCAGTAAGACAACAAAGAAAACAAGACATATTACAACGCTGGTAGTAGGGAAGGGAGCGAGAGCGAGAGAGCAAACCTCCAAAAGATTGTGATTGTCGTTATACTGGTCCACTAAAGCATGGAGCAACAGGTAAGTTTCGTCAAGGGTTTCGTCTAGCGGTTCCAAATCTTTCCTCCTGGTTCCATCAGGAAAGTATAGAGCTTTTCTCACCGCAAGCTCCCCTATGGAAAGTTTGTCTAGCGAGTCCTTGGACCTAGTTTAGATTAAAACATTTTATATCATTAGTCGACTGTACGTATGTTATGGGAAAAGAGGCACAATATTATGTCTGAGCCAAATAAAGCCATACATACATTTTGGGATCCGTGAGGCCGAGAAGGTGTCGATCGATAGCATCGTCAGCTTCCTGTAAGCTCTCGAAAGGCCCGTCCAGTGTAGGATATGTATGGAAAGATCCCTGGAGATCGGTCCTGACGTAAAATGTGAAGTACCAATCAGGAGGTTTCCGGACCAAGATGGGCGAGGAAGTGGCGTTGGCAGCCGGTTGTGCAGACGGAGGCAAAGCAACATTGTCCCCGCACCTGAATTAAAGGAATCAGTTGAGCTTGATGATTAGAATTAAGATCACTTTATCTTTATCCTAAGAGTTGACTGGATTATACATATAGTCCACGTGCTATGGACAAGATGATGAAAAAACACTTTTCTTTATTTCCGGTTTCTGTAAAACAAAATAGATTTCTATCACTCTCTCGAAACAGGCACTTTGAAAAGCTCCACCAAACCTGTCACCCACGAGCACGCGCCACCCTGGTCTTGAAGTCGCCACCGCCGTCACACCGGAAACCACAGAGCGAAGCCGATATGCCGAGGGAGCGGAGACTTCGGCGATGGTCGGCATGTCAATAGTACGCGGGAGGGAACTACCTCCACCACCAGCAGGTGGTAGCCGATCGGGTGCAGCAGCAAGACAAACCAGACCCTCAGGCCCGGCCGATCCCGCGGAGGCTCGTGAAGTCCCGCCGCCACACTGCAGCAAGGGTGCCACTGAACACGCCAACCGCCGCCCTAGACCCCACTCCTCCTCCCACCAGGGGATCCGCCGCACCGGCAAATCCTGGCTGCCAAGTAGCAGCACCATTGCCCTCGAGCTCCCCCGGGCCAACCGGACCGCCGCCGGTCTAGGGGTCTCACTCACCTCCTGAAGCCACCTCCGCCGGAGGGAATTCGAAGCCATCCACCTTTCGAGGCCGCCACCCGGCGTCCACGAGCTCGAGTCCTTACCACCGTCAGCCTCACACTCAAAAAGTCCGCCGGGATGGGTGAGGTGATCGAGTGCTACCTCACGTGGCTGAAGGTCCACGCCGCCACCAAGGTGCGGTGTACTACCCGCCACCAACCGAAGCGGCCGCTGTCCGGACGCAGTGGCAGGGCCGACCAACCGGGACCAGGCCCAGATCAGCCCGCAGGCCCAGATCTGGCCCAAATCTGGCCAAGATCAGCCCGCTGCTGCGCCATGGTTACGCCGCCGACCGCGTCCCAGGGAACTCCCTCCCAGCCCACCACCACCGAGCCGACCCATTCGTGATCCGCCGCTGCCGGAAGGGACGTCGTCGTCGCCGCATGGCCTACCCGAGCCGGCCCTAGGGAACCAGTAGGGGCAGGGGGACCCGCGCAGCCCAGGGGCAGCAGCCGAGATCGCCGCCACCCCGCCACGTCGGCCAAGCTCCACCAACCTGCTTCGCCGCCACCAGGGCTGCCGGCCCGCCGCCGTCAGATCTAGGGCAAGTAGAGCCGGCCGCCGCCACCAGGGGGAACCCCCCCACCGCGCAGCCCTCCCCGCCGCGAGCCCGCTCGATGCACAACCGCCGGAGCTCGCCGTCGCGACGCAGCGCCCCGCGCCAGCGCCACGCCTCCGCTCGATGTCGCCTGCCCGCGACGCCGCCATCGCACGAGGGGGAGAAGACGCCCCTCCGCCTCCGACGCTAACCGAGCTTTGCCCGGCAGCAGGCCTTGGCGGCGGCGGCGAGAGGGAGGGAGCGACGCGGGGACGGTTCCTTTTTCGTCTCCTTCGATTTGTATCACTCGCAGACTTGCAATCTAAGATGCAAGAATCTGAGTGAAATACCACTCCCACTATTTCAAAATAGATGTCGCAAATTTTTCTAAATTCAAATGAATTTAGATACTATTTAATATTCCCTCCATCCCAAGACTTAAGGCCTATTTTTTTCTTTTGAAAAGTCAAGCCATAGAAAGTTTGACCAATCTTTTAAAAAATTATATTAAGAACTATTATATTATATATAGATACTATGTGAAAATATGTTTCATAATTTATGGAAGGGTATGGTTTACGTATTGTTAATATCAATATTTTTCTCTAAAAATTTGGTCAAAGGTTAGGTAGTTTGACTTTTGAAAAAAAATGCATTAAACCTTGGGAGGGAGGTAGCATATAGATACATATAATATAAACTTAGATAAATTTCTGATATCTATTTTCAGACGGATGGAGTAGTACATATAGATCTATCTAACGGGGAAAAGCAGCTAAGCAGGAGATAAACAACAATTCAACTAGGACGAGACATAATGGAGAGCAAACTGAAGATTGAAAGCCAGAGTGGACATACCGGACATGTGCAGCGCCATGGCGTGACGACGGAGGAGGGCCGTTGCCACCGCGAGCGCGGAACCCACGGCCAGCGCCACCGCATGAGGGTTGATCGCGATTTGGAGCATGTTCGGCGCGACCGGAAGGGGCCATACCCGTGGCACGGGCCTGCGACGTTTCGTCGTCCGCCGCCAAACGATCTCGAGGCAGCCACACCCAGACAGCAGGTTGCCTACCATGGCGGCCGCGCCCGCGCCCGCGTGGTGGCATTATGTTGGAGCGCCTAAAACGAAAGTGATCTGCGAAAGCCTCGCCGAGTACTCACGTAAGCGATGCGTGTCAGAGCTATAGATATCTAGCTCCTGATCGGACGTTGTTTCTTTTTCTTTTCTACTCACTCCGTCTCAGAATTGATATCGCAAATTTTTCAAAATTTAGATAAATCTATATACTAAATAGTGACTAGGTTTATCTAAATTTTAACAAATCTAAAACATTTATTTTGGACAGAGAAAGTACTAGTAGTACGTACTCGTATACGAGTCTGTTCGAATCCAACTAGTACACGAAGAATACTTGAACTCGGTTCCACCGTAAGAAGACGGAACGGCGGAAGCAAGACTATCTCCGCCAGAGATTCTAAATAGGCCCTTAAATCATTTTTTGGATTCCAAGACAAAAAAAAAAAGTGCCTAAGCCTAACGGACTCCCCGTCAGAGCCCCTCAAGACTATACGAGATGTTGTCCTGGCATTATCTTTTTTAAGCTGGCTTCAAGTCGTATAAAACTTTGGCAAACTCGAACACAAAGACGGCTGTGATCACTCGATACGCCTTTGTAATTAACACTAACTGGATACACATAACACTCTATAGAAAATCTATATAGCCCAACTAAATTATACGTCTTCCTAGCAAACGTATTTGTACTAGTACGGCTGTTTCGCCGGCTTATCGCCGGCGAATTGGTGACGGTGACTTCCGGGTGGATCTGGCCAGCACATGCATCGGCCTAGCCTTGTAGGTGTGTGCCGGCAGGGCTAGCGACGGCACGACGACGACGTGGAGGCTTGGTCGCGGTGAGTTGACCTGCCGGACAGTCCAAGAACAATTTGGCTAGACAGTCTGGTTTGTTGAAAACATGGCTGATAGAACACACTCCAGACTCTCACGGTGCCCGTTGGACTGTCTTGGGGTACTCGCGCCAGACTGTCTTGTGGTGCCCCTGGACGGTTGTCTTGCGACGCTAAACTGTCTTGCGATGGCCGCGCCGGATTTTCTTGCCGTGCATGACTGTCTTGTGGCGCCCGTACTTGTGGCGCCCGCACCCGGTTATCTTGCGGCACCAGACTATCTTGCGATGGCCGTGCCGGATTGTCTTGTGGCCGTGGTGGTCACGATGTTGACCGGCGGAGGCCGTGATCGCGCGGTTAGCCAGCTACGCTGGTGATCGGCACCGACACGTACATGGTATGGATCGGATTGCACCGCTCGTGTGGGACATGTTGAAGAGTATGATATGCCTTTGGATATGGGTTTGGACATAGGCTTATACGAGTTTGGGGAGGGGTTGTGCTGGAGCAAACCTAATCATTTTTTGAGTACCCACACTACGAGTTGTTTTCATTAAGCTTGAAAAGTAGAAAACAAAAACCGTTATAGGCTACAACATATAGAGGATACCAGACAAGGGACCACCTTCGAATGGTCGGAATTCCCGATCTTGGATGGTGGCAGCGCCAGTGACCGCTGACCTGTCAGGATCTTAGCTATAGCTATAAGGGCAAGGAGATGAAACTATAATCAGACTTGATGGCGAAAATAACTGGAATAATTCCAGATAGAACTATAGGCAGGAAGGTAAGAACATGAAGAAATAATAAGAAGTTTAGCTTTTTTTATTTCGCGTGCCGCCCAACCTCCCTCTCTTCCTGGTTACACCACAGGAGCCACACATTTCCATTACAAATTCAAGTTTCAACTAAATTACAATTTTATTAGCCAACGAATCTATCAAACTGGTAAGGAATCATCTAGGCCGTTCGTTGTCTGAACTTTAGAGGTGTCATCACCGGGGTTGTAGCTCTTTCAGTTAGCATAATAGAAGGCCGTGACAATACTCCCTAGCGAACTCCATACTTCAAGGCTAGAATGAAGGAGACGCTACCTGGATGAATTTGGCGTCCTCCCATGTAGCTTCCGTTGGTGTGAGGTTCTCCCAATGCACGAGCCACCATGCCACTGGAATGTCGTAGTCCCCTGCGCTTTGCGAGGTATTTGATGGTACTGAGGGCCGACTTTGATTTTACCTTCAGTAGTCAGAACATGAAGTTGTGGATTAGGAACTACATTGGGGCCCAAATGCTTCTTAAGTTGGTTGACGTGGAAAACATCATGAAGCTTCGTTCCTTTTGGCAGCTAAAGTTTATAAACAATTTTGCCCACTCTATGAATTATACGAAATGGACCATAGTACTTTGAGGACAACTTCAATGAATTTCTTAACCCAGGGTTGTTTCCCTATATGGCTGCATTTTCAAGTAAACGATGTTACCTTGAGAGAAGGGGATCTTTCAGTCCTATGCAAGTATGTATATTCTTTTATGCGGTTTTGGACTTGCAATAAGTTTTGCTAGAGAGATTTCATCATATTCCCTTGTTGTTATCGTGTTACTTCAGCCTCCTGTGAAACATCACAATGGATGGTTATGTCTCGGAGATGTGGAGGTTGATACCCATACAGTGCTTCAAAGGGGGAGCATTTCAGAGAAGTATGGTAACAATTATTGTACCAATACTCTGCAACTGGTATCCATTCAGCCAATTTCTTAGGTTCTTCGAAGGCCATACATCGAAGGTACTATTCAAGACACTGGTTCACTCCACTACAAGAATTTGGCGGTCCATGACGATGTGATATCGTCGTGAATCAGTGGCAAAACATCACAGATCACCATCTGCGATGAATTTTGTGACGAAAAAAGGTCATGAACCTCACGTCATAATCTGATTCGCGACATTTTTTCTATCTAAAAACGTCACGCCCGTCCGTGACGTTCCTCCAATTTCGTCGTAATCAAAGGGACCGGCCCAGCCGAGGCCCAAACGGTCGTGAGGTTTTTTTCGTCACGATCCATGCCACGTGGCAGATGGCGCCGCAGACGCCCGTTAGCGCCGTCAGCTAACGTCACGCCGACCGACAATGACGTCATCTCTATCCTGGCGTTTGTTGATGACGTCATTCATTCCGTTGCTGAACATATCTAGTCTGTTCTTGACGTCACTTGATCTGTGACAAATTTATTTTTGTCATGGCTCAAAGATGGCCTGCTCAGAGGTGGACCAATAGTACGAGGACACGTGGGCCTTCCCAAGAGCGACACGTGGACCAATAAGGTCTGGGCGCGTATCTCAAACACATGATGTTTTTTTGTCCGGCCAGAAAAGACGACGTCATGTTTTGCCCTGATGTTTCTGTTTTGTCAAGGTCGTTGACCATTGAAATCGAGGCACATCGGCGTCTATATGCGATGGAAATATTTCCGTCAACTAAACAATCATGATGTTTTCGTTTACGTCGGGATGTGTGATGGCATCACTCCTAGATAGCGTTTTCATGGAGAAATAAGAGAGAGTCTGGGGGCATCAATCCAACTATAATTAGAGAAGAAGACGCACTGCTCGGGGCATCGGGGCAGTCTGGATTGTCGTCGTCGTCGGTGCCGATAACGAATTCATCGAGGAAGCGGCGGTAGTATTTGCTGAACACGACCTTCGTTTCATAGATCTTAGTGATCGCACGCTGCCTCACCTCGCTCAGTATGGCCCACGTCTCGTCATCCCACAGGCTGCACTGGGGCGGCCGTGGCAGGCTCGCGCTCGCGCCGGAGACGACGACGTTGTCCCGGTCTCCCATAGGCGATATTGAAGGGAAGTTGGGATTAGCGATTGGGGAAACCTCGCGCCGCCAGCTCTCTATCTATCTATATGTATACGAGTGTCTTTGCTGTGTTGGGCTGTTGTTTGGCCTTGCGAGAATTGGACGATGCAGAACCCTAGATTCTTGAACAGGATGCACAACCCTAGATAATTTACTCCCTCTGAGTACCCTCTTCTAAAGGGAACGTCTAGGGAGCAATCGGGGGCTGGTTTGCACTAACCATCCACCGCCAGAAATAGAAACGAGGACCACCACCCCACCTTCCAGAAATAGAAAGAATCCAACTGGTACTTCCAGCGAGCCACCCCGCCTCCGGACCATGCGCGTCCAGCTGGTTTGGACCACGCGAGTCCCCAGCTTCCCCGTCCTCTCCCAGGCTCCCAGCCAAAAAGCAAACCCCACCACCACCACCACGTGACAGCAGCTCCATCTCTCCCCCTCTCTCTTCTTCCTCCCCAAGACAGATCCATCTTCTCCCTCCTTCAGATCTCCATTGGAGGCCCATGGTAAAAAGCTTGAGATCTGTACACAGCAGTATGAAAGGTGCACATCAAACGTAAACCCTGTTTCCCCCTCTCTCCCCTCCACCCCTCCCTCTCTTCCTTTGATTTTCTAGCAGTTTTTTCCTTGCTTTGTATGATCCTCTCCATGATTTTGGAACACACAGAAAACAAACTTACATCATGGTAAAGTTGTATCTTCAACCATCCAAGAAGCAACTATGGCATATGATCTTTTACAACTAGGTTGCAGCATAGATTGAAAACATAAACCTGATTTCAGCTTTTAATAAAAGCAACTATGGCCATGGATACCTGGTTGGACTAATGAAAAGTCTAAGTATTATGTAGGACAGATAGCCATAAACCTGCAGTAGCTTAGTTAGTTATCCATATCTGCAAAAACTTGAACTTTTGTACATCCATACTGTGCATAACAAAAAGATCTTGGCAAATTCAACATAGTTGACTACTGAGACAGAAGAAGTGCAAACTTAAAAGCAACATAGTTCACTACTGATACACCATCTTTGTTTTTTTCCAATTTGTACATAGTTTGCTATAGTTGGGATGGGCAAAAGGCATCCATTTCCTGGTGGTGATTATAAGTGCATCACACTTGTAAGTTTGTTTGACAGTGAAGGACCTGAAAAAATGTTGGAAGAAAATAAAAGGGTGTCAGGAACTTTTCCCTTGTAAACTATAGCAAGATGTTTATCATGTTGTGCATGTGTTGTATGGAAAACATAGTTATAGTTTCTAATCAAGAAGTGTACTCTTGGTTTTTTGTTTTTTGTAGATGTCTGGGCTTGATCTTAACGCGCTACCTGATGATTTGGACATTCAAGATGCAGAAACAAATGCAACTGAGCCACTGTTTTGCACCCAAGCTGTCTGTGAAGAGATTGTGGAGGAATCTCCAGACAATGATATAGCTGAGAAAGTTGCAGATGCTGCTGACTCAGGAGCGCAAAGTGCTAGAGGTAATCAGTTAAATTCTATGCCGCCACAGGCCCCCGCTGGCAACCCGGACATCCCCAGCAACACTGTCCCTACAACAACCTCTACTGACCCTAACTTAGCAGATGATGGTGTTTCGTTGAATAAAGAAGTTGTGTCTAGTCGGCAAGAACCTTTCCTGGGGATACGGTTTGACACTATTGGTGATGCCAAATCACACTACAATTCTTATGCCAAGAAGTTGGGTTTTTCTATCAAATCAAATACATCACAGCGACAAGCTTTCACTAATGAACTGAGGAAGCAGACATTTGTTTGCAACAGATACAGGCCACAAAAAACAGAAGAACAAAAACAGAAGGAGAGAATGAATGTTGTGGAACAAGTTAGTCCTATCCAGATAGACGATGACGATGAGGAAGGTGGACAATCTAGCCCCACTAAGAAGTCAAAGTCTAGCAGCAAGCTACGGGTTAGGCGCAAAAGAGAATCAATCATACAAACCAAGTGTCCAGCTAAAATGATTGCCAAGTTGATTAACAACAAATGGGAAGTAACTTATTTCATTTTAGAACACAACCATCCCATGGTTGTCAAGCCTTCACTTTTCAAGTACTTGAGATCACATAAAGGCATACCACCAGATGAAAAAGAATTCCTGAAATGCCTACATGATTGCAATTTAGAAACAGGTAATTTGTTGTTGTCCGCATAGAAAAAGGCCCATAGAAAATGTATTTCTGTTTGTAGTATGACACTAACAAAGTATGGTTTTATATGTGTTGTAGGCCGAATGATGACAGTCATGTCTTCGTTTTATGGTGCGGAAGCTTTTGTCCCATATGCTCCAAAGGATATTACAAATTTGTGCACAAACTTTCGAAGTGAAAATAAGGAATGGGACATGAGTGAGACAGTTGCTTACTTTGCAGAGATAAAAGATAAGGACCCTGGTTTCTACTCGAATTTTTCGTTTGATGAAGAAAACAGAGTTGAAAATATTTTCTGGGTGGACAGTTATGCGAGAAAAGCATACACAGAGTCATATCATGATTGTGTATCTTTTGATACAACTTTCATTACAAATCACTTCAACATGCCTTTTTCTCCTTTCATAGGTAGGCATGGACAATCATTTATGCTTGGTTGTGGTTTCATAAGGGATGAGAAAGAGGAAAGTTTCAAGTGGCTTTTCAGGGAATTTCTTAAGGCCATGCATGGGAAGCAACCAACTAACATTATCATAGATCAGGACTGGGCTATGAGGGCAGCAATTGCTTCTGTTTTCCCTAACGCTGTGCATCACAACTGCCGCTGGCATGTTATTAAAAAACCAAATGAAAAGTTCGGTGCATTCCTGGGGCGAAACCCAGGTTTGGCAATTGAGTTCAATGAATGCATTAATGAAAGTATGACAGTGGAGGAGTTTGAAGCTAAATGGGCAGAGTTGGTCCTAAAGTGGGGGTTGGCATCACATGAAACATTTGCATGGTTAAAGTAGTGGGCACACACGTGGGTTCCTTGCTACTTCATGCACCGCTTCTTCCCCTTCATGCAATCAACTCAGAGAAGTGAAGGATTCAACTCTGTGTTGAAACGTTATATCAACCCTCACAATTCAATCAAGCATTTTGTGAAACAATATGAGAAAATTCAGGAAAAGATGTTGGGAAGGGAAAGCCACGCTGATTTCAGAACATAAGTGCTTGAAGTGGAACCTTGGTCCCGGTTCCCAATTGAGAAGCATGCTTTATCTATTTACACCAGGGACATTTACCACGTTTCAGGCTTGAGTTTGAGTTGATAGGCCGCTACAATGTGTAACTTGTAGGAATTAACATGTAATTGCTAGTTCCTAACAACCATACCTGCTATCCCTATGGTGGAAGAAGCTACATGGTTAATGCTAATGGAGGAAATGACAACCACAACTATGATTGCTGCAAATATGAGAGGGGTGGTTTGCTGTGTTGTCATGTTCTAAAAGTGTTCACACATGTTGGTGTTGACGCAATACCAGAGTAGTACATATTGCACAGGTGGACACAACAAGCTTTGGAACCCATGGTTCAACCAGTTATCCCAGCAAGAGATGATGTGATGCCAGAGGAGTCACGGATGCAACTGCGATTTGCCAACTTGTCTACCAAAATTGTAAATGTTGCTAAGATTGGTAGCAAGTCAGAACAACATGAAGCTATTGCTCATAGACACATCAGGGAGATGATAACTGAGTTTGCGCAACTAGACAAAGTGAAGAAGAGGAACACAACTAGTGCATCAAAGAATTCTAAGTCAAAACAGGAGTCTACTTCAGCTCCTACGGCAAAACGGAGAGCAAATTAAGGACCTACCACAACAGCCCCTGGGGCTACAACAACTAACTTTGGAAATGCTATAGCAGTTCCTAAAAAACACCGAACAACAAATTCAGGTCCTACTCAAGCAGCACCAACACCTCCAGCGTCTACCAGAACCAGTGGTTGGTTCGAAGCACAACCTTCGTATATGCCTCCTCCCTCGTCTACTATGGAACCAATTGACCAAGGTCGTATGGTTGAGCCCGCAGAAGAAGCAACGGTCATCCTTGACCCT
This sequence comes from Avena sativa, assembly GCA_916181665.1. NCBI lineage: Eukaryota > Viridiplantae > Streptophyta > Magnoliopsida > Poales > Poaceae > Avena > Avena sativa. Next base: position 18,619,524 of record OV702296.1, read on the forward strand.
CCCAGGTCGACTACAAAAGGTCGGAAGAAAGGTCGATTTCCTTCTGTAATTGAGTTGCAACCTAAGAGAGTTATTGTGTGTACTCTGTGTAATGATCCTGGACACAATTCTGCTACTTGTACAGCGGCATTAGGTTCAGGCTCATTGGGCAAGAAGTTGTGAAATTCTTGTAGTCTACCCCATTTTATCTTGGACATGAACTAAATGTATTGTTTTGCTATTTGCGTTTTGCAAATAGTGTTGTATCAATAAACTACAATTTATTCATGTTATAGTAGTGTGAAAAAATTCAGGAAAAAGGCAAGAGTTTGATGGAAAACTATACATTATTTCTTCTTCATAACTTCCTTCCACTTGATGGTGTTTTTAGCAGAAGTAACCCATTGATGAGTCATAAGCTTCCATATATTTTCAACATGTTCAGGACCATAATATAGCAATCTTCTGCCTGTCCAATTTTCTACATTCATGAGAGCAAAAACACCACAGTCTTTGCTGCAAAAAAGAAGAAGATGTTATTTCTCAGGGTCAAGCTGAAAAAGCAACAAAGCATAGTTGATGCAAAATAAGTCCTTCATATGTAACCAGCCTTTATATGATAAGTTGATGCTAGTTGTTTTAGTACTAATGGTAGGCAACTTAGATGCAAAAAGTATAAACATTATGCTGCTGGTAAATCCAACTTATCATATCTAGCACACAACTTTGTTTGCTGACCTACAAACCTAGTTGAGAAAATGGATGTATCTTAGTCACTTGTTGTACTCATACTGCACTTAAGTTGTATTTAATGCAGGTTACAGTTGCAGAGATGCATTTAGCTAGTTCCTTGCATTCTGTGTTAGAGGAATACACCTAGTAGGTAACTTACAGATGGATAGTGCAACCTAGTAGGTTCAGGTGTACAACTTAGCAAAAACTACATATACAACTTATATCACAACTTCAAAAAACTATGCCATCCATGTAAATTTCTTGGAAAAAATAATAAAAATTGCTAGTTAGTACATAACATGGGAACCAAATTATGATTTAGCTTAGATGTTTCTTACTTGGTTGTCTGTTTTGGGGCAAAAATGTCACCAATCTGATCCTCAAACTTGTCAACCTTGATGCGCGAGATGGGGGTAGTGTTCCTTCCATAAAGTTGTGAAAGATGCTCTAATTTTCTCAGCATTCTGGAGGAGTTTCTTGTCTACCACTGTCCTCATTGAATCAAGAACTTTGAATCTTCTACATTTTATATTGGCAACAAACAACCAGTAGTGGTTCACTTGGATTTTTGGATCATCACTTAAATTATCCAACACTGTAATCATGACCTGTTTGTGTGTAAAACTGATGAGACAACTTGACATTTAAAAATTCAAAAGAACAATGATGTTAAAAAGTGTGCAAGCAGCTTGAACCTATTTCATATAATGTATATGGATGCTTGTAAACATCAGTATATCAACTTAATAAAAAGGACAGAAAAAGCAAAAAGGAGATAAACAACATGAAACGTAGAGAAAGAAAGTAAAGGCAATTAAGTTGGATGGGTAAGCAACTTAGGCATGGTGGTGGGAAACAAATTAGCATGACAGGAGAAGCCAACTTATTTGGACCAGCTAGCCAACTTGTACGGGCTGAACAGAAGAAAAAGGAAGAATAAAAACCTGAACATGATACGGGAATCAACCTTAATTGGGTTCATAAAACAACTTAACTATTGGCAAAAAACAACTTAATTATACTTAGTTGGATTTAGAAAACAACTTAGAAGGTACGCAAAAGTAAACTTAATTAAGCTGACTAGTGAACTCAGAAGTAAAGTTAGCAGTTGTGCAAAAGAAAACAACTTACCAACTAATATGCTGATAAAAAGGAAAGCTAGAAATGTCCCAGTGAATTCACCTTGGTCGGAATTAGGAAACAACTTAGCATGACGGTAAAGCCAACTTAATTGGACTAGCTACAAAAATTCTACAGGATGATCAGAAGAAAATGTAAGAAGAAAAAACACAAAATTATAGACACATATGTATACAACTAACTATATGTGGAAGTGAACTTCGTGACTACACAAAAAACAACTTACAAGGTTTTTCTTGTCTAGTTGTGCATCCTTATTTGAGAAGTGTTTCTTAAGCTCCTTGTCTTCCAACTGCCCATGTAGAAGTAGGCCCTATGATAGAATAAAAATCAATTAATGCACATGTGAAAAAATTTGATTGACGTCCACAGAAAAAATAATTTAAAAATCTTGAGTTGCTCAACCCCATCCTCAAAGGCATCACCACCTTCTTCTCTGAGCTGTCCATTGAATGGTTGATTGCTTCCAATCCAAGTTCAACAACAATGTTCTTAAACTCACCACACGACATCATAGAGTTTGCCAGCTCTTTTAAAGAGACAAAGTACTTCTCGAAGTTGACTATTATTGGACTTGTGTCTCTATATTGACCCCTTCCATTTCTTTTTGCATGAGTTGTGACAAGAGAGTAGACTTATTTCACATCAGCTGAACAAGCATATGTGTTCTTTTTTGAATGATCTATGTAAGGTGATTTCAGGCATGCAGGCAGTCTGATGATCCTTTTTTGTTAGCAGATGTTGCTAAGTTGCTAGCAGAACCATCTGTGCACGACGCAACTTTATTGGCAGCTGCTGATGGTGTGTGTACATCAAGTTGTTGCTCCACCGGAACTGTTGGAGCTTCTTCCTTCAAACCCTTTTGCATTTCCACCATTTTGCGGATTTCAATGGCCTCCTTTTCCATCTCTGTGTTCCAATCATCATCATACTCATCGAACCTTGTTTTGTTCAGGTTCACTGGTGTAATCCCTCCTTTTGGTGGCGATACAACTATATTAGCAACTCCCTCATCATTTTCCTCTTGACTACTATCAAAACCAAGATCAAAAGATGGCGGGTCACAAGCTTGCTGCCATAAATCAATCCTTACTGTAGTTGCCACGGGTGGTGCTGACTTAGGTTGTGGTGGCGGGCAAGTTTTCCTTGTTGGGACAGATGACACCACCTTGGGCTGCATGTCTTGGATTGTCTCTGGCGTAGCTTGAGTACCACATTCATTTGTAGGCTGATGCTGGTGGTTAGTTGCTGCACCAATAGATTCAGTTGATGTTCCTCGGGTACTAGTTGCATATCCCTTCTGGTTTGTTGAAACCGCCCTATACATAGTTGCTGCACCTTTTGAAACTGAATGCACACTTTCAGTTGTAGTAGTTGCTTTTGAGATGAAACATTCTGCTGATGATTCAAGCTGTGTAGTTTTAGAATGCATGTCCGTGCTCCAGCCAACTGGTCTTCCTCGATGCACAACTACTTTCTGTTTCATGTTCCTGTTTACTTGTTTATCACCTCTGATTGCTAAGTTATCCAGCGCAATGCACTCTGCTTGCAGATTCTATACAACTGGATTTGCATGGAAAAGACCAATTGTCGGTGTTATTGCAGGAGAAGAGTGTTCGGCCCTCCATATTTCAGCCATGAAAACGGCATTTGGGTAGATCTTTGCTGACATATCGAATACTACTAGAGGCTGGTTGTTTGACATGCTGATAGTACTAGATTCAGTTGATCCAAACTGTCTGAGCTCGGAGATTGAGCTCAACTCAGGTTGCAGGACCTCTATGAAAGAACATTTCATAATCCCTAGTGTTTTGTGTTAGATAACAATATCAAGGATTATTTAATGTGTGTTGAAGTGTTGCAACTCTCTCTAAGGATAAAAGGAAAAGGAATCTGCCTTTGGGGGGCGGATAATCCGCCCCCACCAGGGGCGGATAATCCACCCCACCCTTTTCCCAGATACGCGCAAGCCCTAGAGGGGGGGCGGAGTTTCGGCCGGATTTTCCGGCCCCGCCGGATAATCCGCCCCTCAAGGGGGCTGGATAATCTGCCCCTCATGTTCACCGCCAAGGCGCAAGCCCCAGGGAGGGGCGGAGTTTCGACCGGACTTTTTGGCCACGCCGGATAATCCGCCCCTAGAGGAGGCCGGATAATCCCCCCCCCCCCCAAGGTCTTCATCAAGTTCTGCAGGCGCCAGCCCTAGAGAGGGGGCGGATTTTCTCCCCGGAATGTCTGCCCAGGGGGTGGAGTTTTCCCAGGGGCGGATAGTCCGCCCCTAGTGGAGGGCAGATAATCCGCCCCCAAACTTGTCCAACGGCTAGATCTGAGCAGGGGGTATTTAAGCCAGCCTTCCCCCTCCTGTCAGATCTCTTGGTTCATTCGAAAAATTCAATATTTGATCTGCAACCTTCATCCAAGAGAGCTCCACCTAGATCCACCCAAAGGCCCCGTCCCTTGGGGAATCGAAGGAGGAGAACACGATTTTCATCATCAGCAATCAAGCGCTTCACATCTCCTCTCCACTCATTTGGAGAATCACCGATCTAGTATTTCTTGCAAATACATAGATCCTTGTTTTGTTTATATTGATAAACCTTGTTCTTGTGACAACTTGTTGTCATCTCGGGAGCCCCCAATTCAGTTGTGGGTGTGTGCCCCGGTAGCGTTGTAAAGGCACCGGTTCCCGCCTCGAAGGGTACCAATAGTGGAGAAGGTGGATCAGGCCTTTCATGGCGAGATCCATAGGATAATAGGGTGAGGCCTATTGTGGCGTGGTGGTCTTAGAACCGCCCACCCCTCCAACACAGATGTACTTACCTTAACAAGGAAGGAACTGCGGTAAAACAAATCCCTGTGTCTCCGTGTGCTCCACTACGGTTTCCTCGCTCCTCTCTTTACGTGCTTAGTAGCTAGGTTTGCATATAGGGAAATTCTCGTTGTTACATATCTAGAGAATTTACTTTGTGTCAAGCCTAAAATTGAAAAAGAACTAAAAATTGGGTAGCACCTATTCACCCCCCCCTCTAGGTTCCCATACGATCCATTTCAATTGGTATCAGAGCCCCGGCTCTTATTTCGGGCTTAACCGCCTAAGAGAAGTATGGGTTCCAAGGTAGATGGGAGTGATGCTCCGGAGGTAGTCACCATGAACGATCTCAAGACGTTGGAAACAACCTTGGTGAGTTCAATGGAGGCTAATATGGAAGTGATGTGTAAATTGATAATGCGCCTCTCCACATATGCAGCATCACCTCCATCTAACTCTAAGGCTACCACTCCGCAATCCAAGGAAACGGGTAAAACCGATTCCAAAGATAACGAAGTGGTTGGTGATGACACTAGCAAGAGCTCCTCCTCGAAAAAGGGTAGTGGTAAGGAAGGATACAATGAGGTTTCCCATGTGTATTCTCCTGATCCACCTATACCTCACCCGCATATACATAATAGGGGTGATCCACCCAAAATTTCAGCATCTACTTTTACTCAATGTCAATTTTTGATGAAGTATCATGTGTGCAGTTCCTCCATTGAGTTGTGGAAAATCATCGAAAATGGTCTTCATGTTGGAAACCCCAACAATCTCACAAGAAGAGAAGTTGTCGATAGTCAACTCAACGCTACAGCTCTACACATGATACATCTTGGTGTGGGTGACAAAGATATGCCACACATTCAGCATCTTAGTACAACTAAGGAAGCTTGGGATGCTCTCACCGAGCTCTTCATCGGAAATGAAAGTATGAGAAGGAATAGATATGATTCTTTGAGCAATGAATCTAAAGGATTCTATATGTTGGATGGAGAAAACCACGAGGACATGTATAGGAGCCTCAAGGCAATAGCCACAACCTTTAGAAACCATGGTGCCGCTCATGTTGATGATGCATGGATCAAGCGCAAGTATGTCAGTGCTCTTATGCCATTTGAGCCCACAGATCTGAAAAGTCTCCAAGGTAGGCATAACTACCACCTTATGACATCCAATGAGGTAATGCAAGAAATGGCCGCTTTCAAAGTGGCTGCCAAGAATGCCGAAGATGCTCGTGCACGAGCTATGGGGATGCAAAAGGGGGTCAACATGGCCTTGAAGACTAGTGTGATTGATCATGATGAATATGCCATTGAAGGTCTGGACTGTCCCGAGGATATAAAAAGGATCCACAGACAATACCTGGCTCTTTATGCTAGAAACTTTTGGAAAGATCTGGCCAAGGCTAAAGCTAAACTAGAACGCAAGAGTGGAGCCTATGGAAGAAAGGAAGATGGTCCCAAGCTGAGAACATGTTTCAACTGTGGTGACCGGCTGCACTTTGTAGCTGAGTGTCCATATCAAAGTAGGGAAGATAATGGAGTAAGACTTATTTTCAAAGACAAGTCAAAGGCTCCACGCAAGAAACAATTTGTAAAGAAGAATGCTCCTTTCAAGAAGCAGCCAAAGATTGTTCTAGTGGCTCAAGAAGAATACTCTTCGGGAAGTGAAGATGAGGACGAGGATGATAGCTCTCAAGAGGTGGCTGCTATAGCCACCACATCTACATCAACATCTCTCTTCGACTCTTTGAACAAAAACATCATCAACAAGAATGCTACTTGTCTCATGGCAAGAAGCTCTGAGGGCTATGCTTCCGGTGGGTCAAAATCGGTGCTGGATAGTGGATGCACTAGTCATATGACCGGAAGCAAGGAGATCATCATGGAGATGCGTCCAAATCATGATAATATTACAGTCTCCTATGGTGATAAGTCTAAATCTCAGGTATTGGGTCTTGGCAAGGTTGTGGTTGCCCACGATATCTCTCTTGTGGACATCATGCTTGTTGAGACCCTCGGTTACAACCTTCTTTCTGTCCGTGCCCTTGGCAAGATGGGTTTTGCTGTTTTTATTGATGATGATTTGGTGGTACTCTTGTGGAGCAAGTCTCTCAAGGTTGCTTTCGTTGGGTACATCGAAAATGACCTGTATGTGGTGGACTTTTCGGGGAAAACCACTTCGGGTACGATGTGCCTATTCGGAAAGGCTGACGTGGGCTGGTTATGGCATCGCCGTTTAGCCCATGTCAACATGAGAACTTTGCAAATTCTCCACAAGGGTGTCCACATCCTTGGACTAAAATACAATGTCTCCTTTGCCAAAGATCGTGTTTGCAGGGCTTGTGTTGAAGGAAAAATGCATGACTCTCCCCACAAGAGGAAGACTATTGTGTCTTCAAAGAGGATTTTGGAATTACTTCATGTGGATTTATTTGGACCTCCATCTCATGCAAGTCTTGGTGGGAAGAAATATTGCTTGGTCATTGTCGATGATTACTCAAGATATACATGGGTCTACTTCTTCAAGCTAAAGAGTGAGACTCAACGAACGGTCATTGACTTTGCCAATGAATTTCAACGTCAACACAATGTTCCTATCTTGGAAATAAGGAGTGACAACGGATCCGAATTCAAGAACTACACTTTGAATGAGTTTGTAAGCGAAGAGGGGATAATACATCAATATTCCGCTGCGTACACCCCTCAACAAAATGGTGTAGCCGAGAGGAAGAACCGAACGTTGATGGACATGGCAAGATCAATGTTGGCTGAATTCAAGTCTCCTTACAACTTTTGGGCTGAAGCCATATCCACTGCTTGTCACTCATCTAACCGGCTCTATCTCCGAAAGATTTTGGACAAGACTCCATATGAAATACTTACCGGTAACAAGCCCAACATCTCATACTTCAGGATATTCGGTTGTAAGTGTTTCTTTCTTATTAAAGGTGTCCGCTTGTCTAAATTTGAGTCCAAGGCTTTAGAAGGTATTTTTGTTGGTTACGGTGCCGAATCCCACACTTATAGTCTACAAAAAGCTCACCTGGACTGTTGTAGAATCTTGTAGTGTGGAGTTCGATAAAAATAATGGCTCCTATGTAGGGCAAGTTGATGTTTGTGATGCAGATGTTGAAATACCCCAGGATGCCATAAGAAGAATGGGCGTGGGATTTTTCCGCCCCATTGAGGAACCCCTTGTGGCGGATCGGGAAGGACAATGCTCCACTCAAGTGGAGCCCTCATCTACACAAGTTCAACAAGCTCCTACTGCTGAAGAAAACACTGTACCAACACCACAATCTGCTGACGATCATCTATCCTCTGGGCAAAATGATAGTCCCAGGCCAGATTATCCGCCCCCTCCAAGGGGCGGACAGTCTGCCCCTGGCACTCCAACTCGTCCCAGGGGATCCGAAGAAGAAGGGAACAACCAAGAAGACTCCAGGCCGAATTCTCCGGCCCCCGAGGGCGGATTATCCGACTCTGGATCTCCCAGCTCTATCAGGCATTCTCAGGAAGAGCAAACTGGTGCCTCATCTCCCAGGCCGGATAGTCCGGCCCCACCTAGGGGCGGATTATCCGGCCCTGAAGAAAATGTTCAGCAGCAAGCTCCTGTTGTCAACTCAGAACAGGATCAAGGGCAATGTAGTGGTCTAGAAAAGGATGCCAATGTTGAATCAACTCCTCCTAGAAACAATCAAGATATTGAGGCTCGTCACAAGGCTCGTATTGATCGGAACCTTAAACTAAGGGGTCACACTCTTGACAAGGTTGTCGGTGATCTACGAAGAAGGGTGTCTACTAGAAGAGAACTTGCAAGCTTCTGTGATCATCAAGCTCACATTTCTATGGTTGAACCGAAGAAGGTCTTTGATGCTCTTGAGGATCCTGATTGGGTTGTTGCAATGCATGAAGAATTAAATAACTTTGAGCGCAACAAAGTTTGGAAGCTCGTAGAGAAACCCAAGGATTGCCGCAATGTTATCGGCACCAAGTGGATTTTCAAGAACAAACAAGATGAAAATGGCATTGTTGTGAGGAATAAAGCAAGACTCGTGGCTCAAGGATTCTCTCAAGTGGAGGGAATTGATTTTGGCGAGACTTATGCTCCTGTGGCCCGTCTTGAGTCCATCTATATCCTTATTGCCTATGTCGCTCATCATAATTTTAAATTACAGCAAATGGATGTTAAGAGTGTGTTTCTTAATGGTCCACTACATGAGTTGGTTTACGTCAAGCAGCCCCCGGGTTTTGAGGACCCCAAATTTCTGAACCATGTCTACAAACTCGATAAGGCGCTCTATGGCCTTAAACAAGCCCCACGTGTGTGGTATGAGCACCTTAAAGAGCTTTTGTTAGACCGTGGATTCGAAGTTGGGCAAATCGATCCCACTCTTTTTACTAAGAAGGTTAATGGGGAGCTTTTTGTATGCCAACTTTATGTAGATGACATTATTTTTGGCTCTACTAACCAAGATTTTAACGATGAATTTTCAAAGCTTTTGACTGACAGGTTTGAGATGTCAATGATGGGTGAATAGAGGTTATTTCTTGGATTCGAGATCAAACAACTTAGAGAGGTAACTTTTATTAATCAAGCTAAGTACATTCAAGACATGCTCAAGAGGTTCAAGATGATGGATCTCAATGGCGTTGCTACTCCAATGCAAACAAAGTGTCATCTTGAGCTCAATCCCAAGGGTAAAGACGTCGACCAAAAGGTATACCGATCCATGATCGGCTCTCTCCTTTACCTTTGCGCATCTAGGACCGATATCGTGTTAAGTGTAGGAGTGTGTGCAAGGTACCAAGCTACTCCTAAAGAAATCCACTTAGTGGCAGTCAAACGAATCTTCAGATATTTGGTTCATTCCCCAAATTTTGGGTTACGGTATCCCAAGGGTTCAAGTTTCTCTCTATGTGGTTACACTGATTCAGATTGGGCTGGTGACAAAGATGATAGAAAATCAACTTCTGGTGCATGTCAATTCTTGGGCAGGTCTCTAGTGTGTTGGTCTTCAAAGAAACAGAATTGCATTTCACTCTCAACCGCCGAAGCTGAATATGTTGCTGCTCCAAGTGCTTGTACACATTTATTATGGATGAGGCAAACTTTAAAGGAATATGGTGTCAATTGTGACAAAGTGCCTCTATTATGTGACAATGAAAGTGCTATCAAAATTGCTTACAATCCCGTGCAGCATACAAGAACAAAACATATTGAGATTCGCAACCATTTCATTCGGGATCATGTTGCTTGTGGCGATATTGCCCTATCATTTTTGAGCATGAAGAACCAACTTGCTGATATTTTCACGAAGCCTCTGGATGAAGCAAGATTTTGTTATTTTAGGAATGAGCTAAATATCATAGATTCCAGGAGCTTGGCTTGACTACCCTTGCACACTCACTTACTACTTTCATGTATTTGGTTTAGATGCGGGCATAGACATAGGGGGAGTGTGGTCCTAATTGATTGGTCTAACCCTCCCCCCATAATGCCGAAAGCAAGAAAACTCATTTCCCTTAGTATCATTTAGTGATATGTGGGTTATTGATGAGCATTGGTTTTGAACTCAAGATACATCTTCGCGGTCTCATGCCATGTGCTCCAACATGGTGGCTTCGGCCACCGCCCTCTTCCTTGAGAAGAGTTGGTTTATAATGGCTCTCTTTGGATTTTCTTGCATATTTCTTGTTCTTATGGAAAACACACTCAACTTTGGTTTTTATTTGATTTGGTTCTTGCAAATTTGGGTGTGTAGTACAATCTCAGTTTGTTGCCCCAAACCCAAGCCTTCTTTCCCTCCTTGAACCATCTATTCTTGCACACAAGTCCTCTATACACCACCGAGGGGTTTTGCAAGGGTGTTCCGGCCTGAATCTGTTCTAAGCAGAAAATTCAGAGGGGGGGGCGGACTATCTGCCCCGGGCGAATTCAGCCTCTTAAGGGTTGGGTCGGGGAGGCCAGGCTCAAACAGAGCAGCCAGCCCTCCCCCAACCCTAGATCTGCCCCCAGCCACCGCCGGAGCCTCCGCCCCTCCCCGGAGTCGATTTGACCACCGGATTCTCCGGGCCCTCCCCGGATCTTCTTCACCTCGCCTCCGGGTATCTTCTCCTCTGCGATTTTCCTCCAATGAGTGAGGGTAACTCCCTCATCTCTCTCCTTTTGTATGGGATGCATTTTTTTGGTGGAAATCTCGTTGTAGAAGATCCTTGGTGTTTTCCTTGATAGCTAGAATCAGTAGTATTGCAACCCTAGTGCCCGATCTATTTTGCCATGTTAAATCTGGGCCACTCCAGAATCTTTCTGTGGGGGCGGATTATCTGCCCCTGCCAGGGCCGGATAATCTGGCCTGGAGATTAACTTCTGGTCTGGTTTGGTCATGATTTCTGCAATGCAAATCATTGGCTTATGGATTGCTTTTCTACTATTTCTACTTTTTTCCTGGACTTGTGTGTGTGTGTGCTTATCCCCATGCTATCCCTCTCATGCTTTTCATAGGTGGCTCCAAGGCTACTAAGACCTTCTCTTGTCGTCCCCATGCCCGTTATCTCAAGCCCACTACAGAAGGGACATTCATTGACGAAACAGAAGTCAGCAGAGCAGCAAGAGAGGCTGAACGGATGGCTGAGGCAGGAAAGAAACCAAAGAGGACTGCATCTCGCAAGGGCAAACAGTCTAGGCCCAACTACAAGTCTATGTACAGTATTCAGTATGCCTCCATTCGCCAGACTGATTACTATGATGAGGCTGACAGTGATGGTCCCCCAGAGGATTCTAAGTTTTGGAATGCCCACTTTCGGGCTATTCATGATGATGTGTATGCCACCCTCAAGCTTCGCCCCATGCACCCCATCAATTTGACCAAGGCTCAATCCAAGGTAAGGCTCCTTGAGGCATTGGATGTGACCAACAAGATGGGGCTTCACCACCTTATGACTCTTCAATGCAACTATGATTCCTCCGTGGTGAGGCAGTTTTTATCGACACTTGTGATTTGCGGTGATGAGCGTCGCACCATGAAGTGGATGACCGGGACTACAATGATTCAGTCGGACTTCCGCATTTTTGGGCAGGTTCTTGGGTATGCCTTCCATGGTCGTGACACTCCTTCTGGCCACCGCATCATTTCTCCACTAAAGCCATCCAAGGACACTGTGCTCGCCCCTTGTCTTACTTCTGATGGTATTGATGGTACCTTTGCTGGACTTTCTCCCTTGTATGCCTCTCTTGTTGGCATTTTTAGGGAAAGCATTTCTCCTAGTGGTGGCAACAATGACAAGATCCGCGGTCACCTGGTTCCTCTCCTTGCTTTTTATCACGAGTGTGCCACTAATTCTGGTTCAGCCACAGGTTACAAACTGGATGTCATGGACTACATATATCATGAGATGACGGATGCTAGGATCAACAGGCTCTCTATCCCATATGCTCCTTTCATTATGATGCTCATCAAGCATATGCTACCCCTTGAGGATTTTGGCACTGATTTGGATGGTGTTCACAAGCCCAACAAAATCTACAACAAGGCTCAGAAGACCCATCACCCTTCCACTGCCCCTGAATCCTTCATGCGTGATGCACGGGCTAGTGGTCGTCATTCCGCGGTGTCCCCAATGGCACGCGAAGTTAAGCAGCTCACGTGGTTCCAGCGACACATCCTTTGCACTGGCATTGACACTCACAAGGGCCAATATAAGGCGTACCGGAAGAGCCATGAGAGTGATCACACTCAACAGCTTATTATTCACCATGTTTCCGGTGCCACTGGCCATCCACCTCCTCCCACTACCCCGGAACCTTATGCTCAGTGGAACACTTCAGGGATCAACTATGGTGAGCTCGAGAGTTTCCTGTTTCCTCCACCTCCAAGGGCTCCTACTCCTCCAGCTGATGACGATGATGATGAGTATGATGAAGAGTAAGGGCACGGGGATGACTACGGCGAGGATGAGGATACGTGATCTTCTGGGGCGTTAGCATCGCTCTTCTTCCTTTTTGGCGTTTCGATGCCAAAGGGGGAGAAGTAGTTCTATTATGTCTCGTGGATTTGCAAGGGTCGGGTGCAAGCACTTGTCTTTCAGTCATTTTATTTGCTTGCTTGTGCCCCTTTTAGCGTGAACTTATTTGTTATTTGTGCGTGGATTATGTAAGACTATCTCGTGCTTGACTCCGTTTGGTCGTCTGGAATTCTGGATTTATATTGTGGGTCTACTCTCATGGAAGTCTGGATTTATCTATGGAGTCTGTTTGATGGCATATGGAATCATGGGATTATCTAGTGTATGCATCAATATTGTGGGATGTGCTTGGAGTATAACAATCAAATTATTTTCTTTGGCTATAATCGCATCCCGGTGGTATGACCTTGTTTCCCAACCCACCTTGTTTCAATTATCTTTGCTATGAAAGTTGTGTTCTCTCTAGTGTGTGTATTTGTACTCAAATGCAAATTGTAAATATGCACACATCTAGGGGGAGCCTCTTTCATTTTTGCTAAGGTGGCGTTAGCCGGTTTCATTGCAAATCCTAGTATTGTCATCTAACACCAAAAAGAGGGAGATTGAAAGAACATTTCATAATCCCTAGTGTTTTGTGTGTTAGATAACAATATCAAGGATTATTTAATGTGTGTTGAAGTGTTGCAGCTCTCTCTAAGGATAAAAGGAAAATGAATCTGCCTTTGGAGGGGCGGATAATCCGCCCCACCCTTTTCCCAGATAGGCGCAAGCCCCAGAGGGGGGCGGAGTTTCAGCCGGATTTTCCGGCCCCGCCGGATAATCCGCCCCTTAAGGGGGCCGGATAATCCGCCCCTCATGTTCACCTCCAAGGCGCAAGCCCCAGAGGGGGCAGAGTTTCGACCGAACTTTTCGGCCATGCCGGATAATCCGCCCCCCCCCCCAAGGTATTCATCAAGTTCTGTAGGCGCCAGCCCTAGAGAGGGAGCGGATTTTCTCCCCGGAATGTCCGCCCTAGGGGCGGAGTTTTCCCAGGGGGCGGATAGTTCGCCCCTAGTGGGGGGCAGATAATCCGCCCCCAAACTTGTCCAACGGACAAATCTGAGCAGGGGGTATTTAAGCCAGCCTTCCCCCTCCTGTCAGATCTCTTGGTTCATTCGAAAAATTCAATATTTGATCTGCAACCTTCATCCAAGAGAGCTCCACCTAGATCCACCCAAAGGCCCCGTCCCTTGGGGAATCGAAGGAGGAGAACGCGATCTTCATCATCAGCAATCAAGCGCTTCACATCTCCTCTCCACTCATTTGGAGAATCACCGATCTAGTATTTCTTGCAAATACCTAGATCCTTGTTTTGTTTATATTGATAAACCTTGTTCTTGTGACATCTTGTTGTCATCTCGGGAGCCCCCAATTCAGTTGTGGGTGTGTGCCCCGGTAGCGTTGTAAAGGCACCGGTTCCCGCCTCGAAGGGTACCAATAGTGGAGAAGGTGGATCAGGCCTCTCGTGGCGGGATCCATCGAAGAATAGGGTGAGGCCTATTGTGGCATGGTGGTCTTAGAACCGCCCCCCCCCCCTCCAACATAGATGTACTTCCCTTAACAAGGAAGGAACTGCGGTAAAACAAATCCATGTGTCTCTGCGTGCTCCACTACGGTTTCCTCGCTCCTCTCTTTACGTGCTTAGTAGCTAGGTTTGCATATAGGGAAATTCTCGTAGTTACATATCTAGAGAATTTACTTTGTGTCAAGCCTAAAATTGAAAAAGAACTAAAAATTGGGTAGCACCTATTCACCACCCCTCTAGGTGCCCATACGATCCATTTCACTATGTTTGGTTAGAAGACTGCATCAAACCCTGCACTGAGAGGTTGTTTGCATCATGATGGCTCTCTCTTGGGCCCTCAAACCCATGTTCACTGCCATTGTTACACATGCTCCTTTTCCTGGAATCACTAGTTGATGTGTTATTTCTATTTATGAACCTTGGTGATCTCCTGGGCATCTTTTCCAAGTCAATAGCGCTGTATTCATCCCTATCCCAAGCATTAGGAGGTTCTCTAGCTGTGTTTGCATCTCCTTCATCCATGTCTTCTTCTTCACTGTCCTCATCTTCATTGTCACTGCCATCATCTCCATCTTCATCTCCATCTTTATCTGCGTTGTACTCGTTATCACTGTCATCGTTCTCATCAGCTGGCCCCTTTCTTTGTCTCTTTCTTTTTCTGCCATCGGTAAATCTATTCCCGATGTCTTCCTCTTCTAGTTTACCTAATTGTTCTACAAATGTCCCCACCCTGTTTGAATATCAGCGCACAACTCCCCAATCATTACAGCAAGCTTCCTTTTCTTCTGCACAAAAAAACACATCAACTAAGTAAAAAACAGTGAGATAAAAAGCAACTAAAAGATACTCCCCAGAAACAACTATGAAGTAGTTATGTGTCAATACATTTTCTCAAACATTGAAGTTGACTAAGTTAGTTGAACAAAAATCAACTTAACATTTGTGTGGTAATTAAACAACTATGGTTTTTAATTCAGAAAAGTAGATTTTAAAAACCATCACAACTTAGTCTTTCATGTGATCAACTTACCTAGATGCTAAAAACAATTTCACATATCCCAAACTGGCTACATTGATTTTAGGGAAAACAACTATCCTAAAATCATCATGCAACTATATATGGGTCCTGATGTAACTTAGGGGTACAACAAAAACAACTAGATGAATCATGGACCCAACTTTGTTGTGCAACTAACTATCTGTAAATTACCATACAACTTAATAGGTATCTGTATACAACTTAGGGTACGACATGTGAACAACTTAACTATGTAGGTAAAACAACTTAGAAGGATAAAAGACATAATAGATAAACTACATCAGTGGATATGCAGAAACGCAACGAAAAATATCAGTACGCAACATACTGATCTTCATAAGCAAAATCTAATGGTCTAAGAGGTAGGGGACAAAACTAAGTACTCAAATTGGAAGGAAAGATTACAGGGAGTACGAAGTGGGTAAAAAATGGCGTACCTCATACGGAAAGTTTTTGGAAGTTTTGATAAAATAAATTCTTCAGTCATGGTCATCCCAACAAATAGACTGTCCCTGATTGTCAACCCGGCACCATCTCTGAACTGTAAAAAAAGAAGTATAAATTAATTGTGACATGTGGCCATAGTTGTCGCATAGAATTGAAATCAAACTGAAGGAAAGTAATAATAATTACCCTCAGCTTCCCAAACTCCCCATTTGACTTTGTATCCTTACGTACAACTACTTGTATAAGTTTGTCATCCCATGCTGCAGCGCGAATGGGGCAATCTTTCGCTGATAGCACAGTCTCGTCGACATCTAGAGAATCAAGGTACATGATCTACACAGACACAAAAAACAAGAAGCAAGAGTGAAAACACAGTGATGTTGATAGGCGAACAAACACAAAATTTGTTTGTCCCAAAAATGTAATTGAAAAAAGAAGGAAAAGTAAAAATGTACCACAAGGTGTTGTAGGCAACAGCACATTGATTTCTTCGAAACACCCATCTTCTTGACTTCTGTGTTTATTTGGTCAATGGCAAATTGGCAGAAATTTTTTCTCCGAGTCACACTGAGGTCAACAATGCTCGGATAACACCTAGGGCTGATACTGCATTTAGTTGTGGGGCAAATGAAGCAGCTTATGATGGCAGCAAAATATGCCCTTAGGAACTTTAGGTCAGCTACCCCATTCATGTACTTGATCATATTGCACCATGCCTTCCACTTTGGTGCTGACCCACCCACAATGTTATAGGTTGAATTCATAAAGGAAATTGGATCAGTTTCCATCTCATATACTATAGGAAAGCCTTCATTTGGGAGCCCGAAAACCTTGTGGAAGCTATTAGCATCTACTGTTATTGTCCCCCTCCCTGGCATTGCAAGCTCACTCCTTATTGGGTCATAACAGGACAGCAACCACATGCTTAAATCCGCAGGCATTTCAGATGCTTTAACCTTTAACATGCCTCCCCACCCATATTCTGTGATGAGATCCCTCTGTTTTTTACTTAAAAGCTTGTTCAGTTTGAATAATCTAGCTGGAGAAGATCTATTCCTGCCAATTTGCAAAATAGAACATGCAAAAGCTGTCAACTAAAATGTGAGAATTGACAAAAATAAAATCAATAAACAAACATTTGCATGCACTAACTACCTGGATCTTTCGCCTTGGACAAGCTGGAGCTATAGAAGGTCCGGCAGCAACTACAGAATCTCTGGGAGCAACTACTGTTTATGTCTTCTTCCTTGTAGGTGCTGGAACTACAGAAGGCCCAGGAGCAACTATATTTGAATTGGGTGCAACATTCGGGGCAGTCCTTCTACCAGGATTTCTAGTGTTAGTAACCATGTTTGTTGTCTGCGGAAAATGAAAACCACAAGTTTTTAGTGCTACAAAACCAAAAAATGAGACAAGCTAATAAAAGAACATGGAATAAATGATAACACTAGGATGCTATACCCCCACCCACCCCCCCCCCCCCCACACACACACCTCGTGTTGTTGTGCTCCAGTTGATGCACGTCCGTCTACTGGTACAGTTGGTAGTTGCAGCCATGGGAAATGATTAGTCATCCCTCCTCCTTTTTTACTTATAATGATGTTAAAAAAGGGAGTTAATATGGTGGGGGAAATTAGATAGCTATATGAACTTATATAGCTATAAACTTAGATAGCTATATGAAGTTAATCCTAAAGCAACAACCATTCATAAGTTGTGTTTGCTGCAGCAAATAGTTTCTCCTAGCTATACCTAAGTTGACTGAGCTTGCGCAATTAGTTTCTCACTATGCTTAATAAGAACCTGAATAAAAAATTTAACAGAAATAACCAAGTTGCTTGTGCATGTTTGCTTAGTTGCATTTAGGCTAGCATTTAGTTACATTTAGGCAAGAAAAAACTTACCAACTGAATGACAGACCAAATGAAAACACCTATGTACACAACTAACTATATAAGCTAGTGAACTTAGTGACCACAGTAAAATAACTTAGCTAATTTCTGTACATAATCAGGTCACAAACTAAGTGACATCAGGACACAGACTAAGTCACATCAGGACATGCACATGGATAGATTTCACCAGCAATTCTACAGTGTTACAGTGACATGCACATGGACAAACTAATCAGGTCACAAACACATGAATTCACTATGTTACAATGACATGCACATGGACATATTTCACCAGCAAATCAACAACATATTTCACAGAAAGAAACGCCTGCATATTTCACAATAAGCAACTACAAACCTCGAACACAAACATATACTAAACAACGCCCGCATGCCAAATCGAGATGGAGATTTCATGTACTACAGAAAACCTAAGAAATTCACCGATTAAATAGAAGTATCCTAGTTCCTAAGATGTAGATCCGCAGCAAAAAAAACACCAGTAGAAGGCTACATATGTTAGGATTCGATGGATTTCAGTTGTACGAACTCACCAAACACGAGAGCTCCGCGGGGGTTGAATCGAGAAGAAATCCTTCGTCGAAGCACTCTCCATCGCCGAACTTGACGCCCTTCCGCGCTCCTCGTCCTCCCCGAGCACCAACATGCTTGCTGGACCGATATACGTCGCCAATCTCCTCCGCCACCTAGCCAAACAGACGTTGATCTCCCGCTTCTCGTGCCGAGAAGTTCTCCTTCGATGCACTGGACGCCCTCATCCCGCGCGTCACCCTCTCAACCGGTCAGCACCACCGATCTACTCATCACCGGCGGAATATCCACCAATCTACTCCACCACCTCGCCCACCGCCACCGATCTCCCGCTCCTCGCGCGACAGGAACTCTCTGACGACGCAATCGAGGCACTCGTCAAGCGCGTCCCCTCTCCAGCGGTCAGCACCTGGAAATGGTGCTACCGCCTGCGGATTCTCCATCGATTTCAGGGAGAGGAAGAGGAGAGGGGAACGAGGAAGACGAGAGTCGCACGAGCAAATGAGCTGATGAGCAATGGCTCTGGCACGCCGACAACACCGCACGCGGGTGGGACCCCCAGGTAAAAAATGTCCGAAACGATAGGAGGCGCGGGGTGGCTCGATGAAGATCGTACGGTCACGAATCGATGGCTCCAGACAACAATCTGGACACCGGTTGCTTTTTAGCGTTTGGGCTTCTAAAAGAAAAGAGCTCGACCTTTTTCTTTGCAAATGCTTATCTATATCTACTAGTACATTAATTTGTTGACTGTACAACATGCATATATAACTGTGGTGCTCTATGTTTCACCGTTAGAGCACCTCCATTAGCATTCCTATTAGGGTATTTCTAGGTCGATTTTATCATCCGGACGATGAAATTTTGTCCACTCATGTTTCTAGGACACGTTTTTTCGCCGGACACAGCCCAACTTTCATCCGGCGTTCCAATCAAACACGCGGCGATGTAATGGCCTATCCAATCGACCACGCGACGACGTAATGGCGCGCTACCGCCCGCCCGTCTTCCTGACTTTTCCCTCCTTCGCCGCTACATCCCTCCTGCCCTTGCCGCACTTTCCTAAAATGGCTATAAATGCCGGCCATCCTCGCCGTCTTTAGAGCACACACCTTCACCTCCATTATTCCTCCCAGTCTACACTGTTCTAGGTGAAGAAAACCTCGGCAGAAGCAATGTACGAAGAGGTACCCTGGCGACCCTGTCCACCTGTCGCTCCAGCTGTGGGAGGCGCGACTTCTCCACGAGGCGGGCTACTCGGCGCCACCGGATTTTCGGTGCCCACCGACCTGGAAGCTCAACGTGGGCGGCATACACATGTCGCCGGTGTCGAAAGGCCATGAACGGATTGACGAGATCCAAATGGCCCTCATCGGCATGGATGAGGAGGAGGAGAAGCACCCCATCCACCACATCGATAGCATGGCGGCCTAGGACGAGTACTTCCATGAGCGCTGGCTGGCCTACCACGGCATTGCTGGTGGAGTGCGCCTGGCTGCACCCTCGCTGTCGTCCTCGGGCAAATCACGACCGGTGAAAACCCGTGACTGGCGTATCCACCGCGCTTGCCTCCATCCTTCTCGTGGCATCGGGGGAGCTCGAGCTCCTAGATGCCGAGGAGGACATTCGGCGCGTCGTCCTCCTTGTGGCATCGACCGAGCGCTCGTCTAGCTCAGCACCTACAACTTCACCCTGCCGCGCAACACGGTGCTGCTCTGGCCAGTGAAGTCGGATCCTAAGTCTTTGTCGGACTTGGAACCGCGCACGCACTTGTGGGGGATCGTCATCAATGAGTGCCGCCCTCCATCACCGCCGTTCGGCCCTCTTCTTGTCATCAGGCTAAAGGAGTCCGACACCGGTGGGCTGCTGCGTACACCGAAGAGGGAGCCGATGGAGTGGGCCTCATAGGATGCCAAGGAGTACTTCCTCCTCAAGATGGCCATGTAGGCGTGGCTGAACGACGTCCCACCGATGACAGGCCCCATCGTGTGCTCCTGGTCTAGGACAGAATGGGAGCGGGCAGAGGCTGAAAGCCTCCGTCGCCTACAGGAGCAGGTCGAGCACGAGGACATGTGTCGCTCGCCATCAACGGTGTGCCTATTGGGGCATCATTGTCCTTGATGACTTCGACTAAGACGAGGGTGGGTCGGGGTGTTGGGTTCATAGCATAGAAAAAAAATTGTACCGCAAGAACGCATAAAACCAAGATCCAATCTATGGAAAACCCAAGATCTAATCTACAAGATAGGTGCAACGAGATTGAAGAGAACTAACCCTCAAAGATACAAAGCCTTAACAAGATCTAATCTTATGGTTGATGAAGACGATCCTTCTGGCGCTGCGATCCGGTAGCACTTCCGCACTCAGTCACACGTACAGAGTCGATGAAGACCTTCCTCTCCCTGTTCCAGCGGGCAGCAGAGGTAGTAGATCCCCTCGGAATCCCAGCAGCATGACAGTGTGGTGGTGGTGGTGGAGGAAAAATCCTGCAGGGCTTCACCTAAGCTGGAACAGGAAGAAAGAGGAGGGAGGAGAGGTGGCAGCTAGGGTTGGGTGAAGGGGCAAAGGAGGAGGCCACCCCTACCCTCTTTATATATGGGGGTTGCGGCTAGGGTTTCCCCCCTAGGCCCACTCCTTCTAGGGCTGGCACAAGAGGGAGGGTAAATTTCCTTCTCCCCAAGTCATATCCCCTATTTTCTAGGGTTTGATCTTATCCCTAGGGTGTTTGGCCAACTGGGCTTCTAGGGCCTGGTGCGGCTGGCCCATGGGCCCCCGTATCATTCCCTCAGCCCATGTGGCCCCTCCCGGGGTGGTGGGCCCACTGATGACCCTTGATGGATGTGAAATATAGCCATCCACACTCACATTTAAATTGGATATTATTCATATATTTGATGAAATATCTCTCTAAACCCTGCCACTAATGCATAATAATCAAAGGGGTATGCAATCTTCTCTTTCTATTTTTCCCTGCACAGATAATGACGTTTGATGATGGGAATCATACATTAAAGTTAAATATACGAGATGTCCAACACGTCAAAGAAACCAAGAGCCGTGAAGTGGATCTAGATGCTTTAACGACCAACTATTCGGCGGGAATAAAATTCCGGTTGTATAGTTCCGACAGTATAGTTGCCATCGACACCGCTAGGCCAAACAGAACAACTTTCGTGAAGGAACCCCTATATAAAGAGGCCTCGGGCGACAAGAAAACCTCTCCTCCTTGACCTATTCTCTCTCGATCTCTCGCTTTGTCACTGAAGACACCCAGCCATCAGAAATCACACCACCAGAGAAATAGATCTAGATCTAATCTCCAAACCCTTCTCCACCACCATAGCCATATTCCACCACTTGTAATAGTAGATCTCTTTTCCAATTGGCGACATTGTTAGATTATTTGCTATCAATCTTATGATCTCTATTACAATGTTTATGATTTTTGAATCCATCTCTATTTGTGAGTAATTATCCTTGGGCTAAGGGCTTCGGCCTAGCCATGTAGCATGTGCATGTTATTTATCATAGATGGGATCATGTATTAGTTTGTATGACATGATGATTATTGTACCCTCTCTAGCCTCAATCTAAGGACTTGTCAGGTACCCAAGACCCGGAGGATTGATCCAGATATAGGAAGTGTGAGTAATGACTAATCTGCAGGATGGGAAACCCAGTGACAGAAAGGGTAGCACGACTGTATGTGAGGGATTTACTTGGGATTAACGGTGACGTCACTATGCATATCATTAGTTATATTTCTACTATGGATGAGACTAGTAGGTTATTTCTATAAGAGGTTGCTAAGGCAATAGCAATTATAGATGCACTGTCCACATATAATTATCTTTCTCTAACAATTACATGCATACTTTATTATTATCTTTTATTCCCATCAGATGTTTTGCACGGCTACAGGTGAAACCGAAAGCCCTAGGCCCTCTCTCACCATCATCAACAACAACAAAATATCGCAAACTCTTGGTCTGGTAAAACACAAAAAGAATTCCAAAACTCCTGAAGGTCCGTTATCTTCCCGAGGATTCGATAAACCTAGGTCTACTAAGGAAAAATAAGCTATACTACATCCATAATCCGGATCGAAGGTATCAACCCTTTTTCTGGATCCGTTGCCGGGGATGCAATAGCTACCCTAGTGAGGTTATTACGAACCTTGCTAGTTTTAATTTTTGTTTTTAATTTTGTTAGTTTTCTTTTAGTATTTATTTGAAAAAACAAAAAAATAGCTAGTCTTTAAATTCTTGTTTTTACTATCGTAAGTTTTTAATTTAAGAAAAACCCAAAAACATAGGAAATATGGCTAAAAAGAAGCTTGGGGAGTTTGCAACTCCCAACAATGATTATTTGCATACTCCTATTACTCATCCAACAATTATTGCTGAAGATTATGAAATTAAGCCCCACTATTTAAGTTTGGTTCAACAGAATCAATTTAGAGACTCTGTTGTTGAGGACGCAGTTATGCACTTGAATACTTTAATTGAATTATGTGATATGATGTGCATTATGTTGACACTAATGCGCTCAAATTGCGCTTATTTCCTTTCTCTCTTAGAGGAAGAGCAAAAGAATGGTTGCTATCTTTGCCTAGAAATACTATTGCATCATGGGTGGAATGTACTTCTTTATTTATGACTATTTTTTTCCACCTGCAAATACTATACAACTAAGATCTAATATTACTAGTTTTAGATAGGAAGAGCGTGAGCCACTAGCGCTTGCATGAGAGAAAATGAAAGAATGCATGAGGAACTATCCTATCCATGGGATGGAAGATTGGTTAATTCTCCATTTATTTTATAATGTCTGAGTCTATGCTTGATACTGCAGCTGGAGGAACATTTATGTGCAAAAAAATTATCGAAGCAAAGCAGGTGCTAGACAACATGCAAGAAAACCATGCCCAATGGCATGTGGAAATATCAAACACAAAGAAGGTGAACTGCGTCACACCTCAAGAAAATGAAGAACTCAATGCTAAATTGGATAAGCTCATATTAGCCGTCAAATGTAAGGAAACCCCGGTAAAAGCTATATCCCAGAACAAAATATTGAAGAAATAGACTTCATAGCTCGTAATAATTATAACCCTGCTTGGAAGAAGAAATATAATCCAAATTTTTAGAAACATTATTCTAACTCTGTAGGTAACTCCAATAATAATATGGGATCAAGTAATGGTAGTCTCCAAGAAACTATTAAGTCTTTTATGGACTCACAAAATGAGCAAAACAATATCCTAGTTAAAATAATGGAGAACCATGATGCTATGCTTGGTAAATTGTATAACCAAGTTGTTAGTTTGAGCAATGATTCTGCAGGCCCTCCAAGAAAGGACAAGGATTGTTGAAGCACAGCTAGGTACAATAACCGAGAGTCAAACTCTCATTCTAGCTAAATTTGCAGGTAAAGCCGAGCCCAGTCCAGTTGAAGAACTTAAGATGATAAGAATCCAAAGGGAGGAGCATGAAAAACTTGACTAGAACAATGCTCCTTTACCAAACTACACGGTTGAAGATCTTGTAAAAAGGATCAATATCAAGATTCCGTAAGTGAAGGAAACGAGGAAGCCATGTATCAATACTTTGTTAATCAGGTAGAAATTAAGGTATGTGAGCTTGAGGAAGAATATAAGAAAATTGCTGAAAAACTACATGTTAAGCTTGATGATATATTAGAGCCTACTATTAAGACTAAAATTGGGACTAATGAGATAGCTGCACTTTGTGATTTAGGTGCAAGTGTTTCAACAATTCCAAATAGTCTTTTTAATAAGTTGAATCTTGGCTCATTTGAAATCACTAAGTTAAAATTACATCTAGCAGATTCTACCTACAAACAAGCTGTAGGAATTAAGGAGAATACTTTAGTATATATTAAAGGTTGTACTACTCTCATTGATTTTGTTATTGTTGACATGCCTAAAGATGCTACTGCTCCTATCATATTCGGCCATTCATTTTTAAGAACTATTAAGGCTTTGATTAATCTTTATGAAGGGAATGTGAAGCTTCAATTTCCTTCGCGAGATCCTTTTGTTATTCATTTTCCCAGGAGGAAGAAATCCAAGCATGATGAGAAGAAGGCCATCACTTTGAAGGCCAACTATTTTGGAGTGGGTGTTCCACTCATTTAGCCTAAGTGAGCAACATCAAGGTCAAGCTTTGACCATAAAAGAGCGTTGCATGGGAGGCAACCCATGTGAAATAAAGGTTTGAGTAAAGTTTTTTAAGTCTTAGTTTAAATTTCATGTTGAATAAAGAGTGATAGAAAACTCTAGTTGAGGAGGAGAAGTTCGGTAGTACTAAAAATCTTGTTTTATATATGTTGTTGTTGGTCGACAATATAGACTGTCATTTTTCTATCAAAAACATGATGTTTCTCTAAGTTTTAGTTTAAGAAAGAATTCTCTAAGAAACGGAATTTTTTGGCGAATTCAGAAGGTTTAATGACCAACTATACGGTGGGAATAAAAATTTTAGCCGTATAGTTACCAATGTCACCGACAAATTTCTTCCCAGGTACAGAAGGTTTAAAGACCAACTATACGGCAGGAATAAAAATTCCGGCCGTATAGTTGCGGCCATATAGATATCGAGGCCTTTTTCGATTTTCTTTTCAAAGGTACAGCAAGCTTGACGACCAACTATACAGCGGTGATGAAAAATCCCAGCCATATAGTTTGGCAGTATAGTTGCGCCACCAAATAAAAACCCTAGAAACCCTAAATTTTTTATGTCAGACCAACTATATAGCGGGAACAAAATGTTTCGGTGGTATAGTTGCATCCGACCACAAAAACACCACGGGATGGCACCCCCAACACAAAAACTTCAATCCTTTTTCTCTCTTCTACCTCCAAACTCTCTCAAAACCTAAAGAGATCTTCATCTCTATTCAATTTCGTTTGATTTCCTCGCACACAAGTGATCTACGGTATGTTTCTCCTCTGATCCTCCAATTACTTTTTTCAAATTCATGTCTAATCTATTGTCATTATCAATCTAGGGTGAGACTTAATATGAACTAATTTCCATGCTTCTCTTGCCTAGATTATTATTTTGAGGAGATTCTTTAGTGTGCTATGATGAGGAATATGTTATGCTTATTACTACTGGATCAAAAAGTTTTATTTTTGTCTTTTCTTATTATTTTAGATGATGAACACAAGGATCCAAACTCGTGCTCGTGCCGCCTCTAGTTCTTCGCGGGCTGCAGCTCAGGAACGCATGGGGATACGATTCAGGAATGAGTCCCACCGTGATCGTTTCTACACGATCAAGAACCGAGAAGTGAAGGCAACCAAGTGGGCTTTCCCCATTATATTGAATCAACTCGGTATTTCTGATGACTTCAATGTACTTTGCAATAGAGTTGTATTTCATGATGCACTTACCTATCGCCGGTTAACTATTGATTTTTTAAGTTCTTTGAAAAGCAACGTTAAAACATGGCATGGAGAGGATATGATTTCTTTCCGACTTATGAACAACAATTATTCGTTATCACTTGATGAATGGTGCAATTGTTTCGGTTTACCAAACAATGATGCTAATGCTTTACGTGCATCTTATATTAGCATAGACCCTTCCACGGAACTCTATTATAATAGAATGAGCTTCACTTCTAGAGTCAGCAAGGCGAAAAATATTCAACATCCTGCACTTCGTTATTTGTTCTATGTCATTGCTAATACCTTGAAGGAATGAAATGAGTTCTCAAGACTTAATGAGGAGGACATTTTGGTCCTCGCAAAAGCTGCTTTCAACAACAACAACTTGTCACTCCACTTGGACGCAATTCTTGTGTGCTACTTGGAGTACTAATCCTCCCAAAGCCAAGGACCAATCACATGTGGAGGCGTCATCACCATGCTTGTCAATGCCTTGGCCATCAACCTAGTTGAGTTGCAACCATTGCTAGGTGAGCGACGTGTTGGTTTCTCTACTTTAAAAGCTTTTGGAATGCTAACTAGGAGAGGTGGTGTTTATTACCTGCATATTGCTGGAGCTGGGCGTCTCTACACAGCTCCTTTTCCTAATGGTTTTTCTCTATCGAGTAAGGATGTTTGCTATATGACTTGCAGTTTGAGCAACACCAACCCGAGGAGGAGATTCCGAATGAGGATAAAGACCAAGAAGAGGAGTAAGAAGTTCCTTATCAAGAGGAGCAACCACCAAACCGGTTCACTACATATCAAGATTTTCAAGAACTTGGAGGACTGTGGAGGGGATGCATAATCTTGCCCAGAACCTCCGAGAAACAACTAGTAACTTATCAACTCAATTTACAAACTGGAATTTCAAATTTTCCCATCCACCACAATGATTTGAAGGGCTTACAAAAGCCTAAGCTTGGGGAAGTTTCCCCATTATCTTTATTTGGCGTTCGTTTATTTTTATTTTCGAGGTTATGCTTTTAGTTTGAGTTTATAAGCACTCGTGTTGGTTTCCCCAACACTTTTTCTTTAGTAATTTTTATTTGTTTTCAAGATTTTGTAGCCAAGCTTTGCCGCCAATTTTATATTCTTTAATTACCTCTCTTAAATAAAACAACAAAATGATTTTTCCATTTATCTTTATTTTCCCTCTTTATTCTACTCTCCTCGAGGTTCTCGTATATTTGCAGGAGAGTGATTGACTTCGAGTTTACAAGAAACAAATCAAAAGGGAAGAGAGAAGTGGAACCAATCATGAGAGGTATGCCTTATGACTCCCAACTTTTGAAGTTTGAGAAACCCATGCTAGTTAGTAGTAAATGTTAAGATGTTATGTTGGTGGAGTGAGTCTTTGTATTGGAGTAAACTTTTGTTTGCATGGATATTTAGTTGAGTATATTTTGTTCCATCTCTTGTAGTTAACCAAGCCTTGCCTAAAAATTTGCTAAAAAATTATAATAAGAAAAAGTCTCTCAATTGAAGGCTTGTGTGTTGTAGTATTTAGTCTTGAAATCTTATTCCTAGAGACACTTGACACCACAGAAAATAATGATTGACTCGATAGTTCTCTTTGAAAGGATTTGTTCAATTGAATTAATGTTTAGCGGTTCTTGTGAGTATGCCAAAGTTTGACTTATAAATCATAAGAATGATATAGCTTTATTCATGTCAAACTCCATAGGATGCCAACAACTCCGCTAGCCTACAAACGATCTTCATGGAGGAAACTCCTACATTTTGGCTATAAGTTGATTAAACATTTGTAGCAGCAATGCTATAATGGGTAAGATTCTTGGCACTCTCAGGTAGCTGTAAACATGATGGAATCACTCTTCTAGATGATATGAGTGATGCCATGAGTGTCCACACAGCCTGATAAACTAAATAATTTTTTTGGCATGATCTCAATTACTTTAGAACTAAAATTATTGAAGGACAATGAATAGAAAAGTAGTGTTTGCAAAGTCTTGACTTATTGATGTGGGAGAATTGAGATACTTTAGTGTATATGCTTTTCATGACAAACTCTCAGACTATAAATTTTATGATTATACTTTATTGTTCAAAGGCAAGCTTATGAGTTGATTACATGACATGGAATAGAGTTTACTCATTTGAATCATCCATGCTAACAAATATTTTGCTGCGCTATAAGGATTCATTAAAACCCATATGATATGCTTGCCATTACCCTATCTATGCTAAAGTTTTCCAGATTAATAAAGTGGAGGAAACATGATACTTCCAATCATGAGTAAGATCATCATCTCGATATTTCAGTTTAAATGTTGAGTTCCTTTTTGATTTTGGTTTTCTTGCTCAAGGACGATCAAGTTTAAGCTTGGGGAGGTTGATGGCTGTCAAATATAGACATCCACACTCACATTTAAACTAGATATTATTCATATAATTGATGAATTATCTCTCTAAACCCTGCCACTAATGCCTAATAATCAAAGGGGTATGCAATCCTTTCTTTCTATTTTTTCCAGCGCAGATAATAATGTTTGATGATGGGAATCACAACATTAAAGTCAAATATACGAGATGACCAACACGTCAAAGAAACCAGGAGCCGGGAAGTGGATTCAGAAGCTTTAACGACCAACTATACGACGGGAATAAAATTTCGGCTGTATAGTTCTAACCATATAGTTGCCATCGACACCGCTAGGTCAAACAGAACAACTTTCGTGAAGGTACCCCTATATAAAGAGGCCTAGGGCGATGAGAAACCTCTCCTCCTCGACATCTTCTCTCTTGATATCTCGCTTCACCACCGACGACACCCAGCCATCAGAAACCACACCGCCGGAGGAAAAGATCCAGATCTAATCTCCAAACCCTTCTCCACCACCATAGCCATATTCCACCCCTTGTAATAGTAGATCTCTTATCCAATTGGTGACATTGTAAGATTATTTGCTATCAATCTTATGATCTCTATTACAATGTTCATGATTGTTGATTTCATCTCTATGTGTAAGTAATTCCCCTTGGGCTAAGGGCTCCAGCCTAGCCATGTAGCATGTGCATGTTATTTATCATAGATGGGATCATGTATTAGTTTGTATGACATGATGATTATTATACCATCTCTTGCCTCAATATAATGACTTGTCAGGTATCCAAGACCCCGAGGATTGATCCAGGTATAGGGAGTGTGAGTAATGACTAATCTGTAGGATGGGAATCCTAGTGACAGAAAGGGTAGTACGGCTGTATGTGACGGATTTACTTGGGATTAATGGTGACGTCACTATGCATATCATTAGTTCTCTTTCTTCTATGGATGAGACTAGTAGGTTATTGCTATAAGAGGTTGCTGAGGCAATAGCAATTATGGATGTACTGCCCACATATAATTATCTTGCTCTAACAATTACATGCATATTTTATTATTATATTTATTCCCATCAGATGTTTTGCACAGATACAGGTGAAACCTAAATCCCTGGACCCTCTATCTCCATCATCATCAACAACAACAAAAGATCGCAAACTCTTGGTCTGGTAAAACACAAAAACAATTCCAAAACTCCTGAAGGTCCGTTAAAGTAACTTCACTTTGCTTTCTTCTTCCCGAGGATTCGATAAACCTAGGTCTGCTAGGGAAAACGAAGCAATACTACATCCGTAATCCGGATCAAGGGTATCAGCCCTCTAGAACCTTTTAGAAGCTCCGGTCAAAATACTGAAACTTTTCCTGAACCCCGGAAGATGACTTCCATTATATGAATCTTATTCTCCGGACTATTCTGGACCTCCTCGTGATGTCCTGGATCCCATCCGAGACTTCGAACAACATTCGGTCTCCAACTCATATTCCATATCTACTTAAACAATATTGAACCTTCAGTGTGTCACCCTACGGTTCGCAAACTATGCAGACATGATCGAGACACCTCTCCGATCAATAACCAATAGCGGGACCTAGGGATCCATAATGGCTCCCACATATTCAATGATGACTTTGTGATCGAAAGAATCATTTGTCACGTTATAATCTACTTATCGGAGGTAGCGATCATCGGTATCTCCATACCTATTTCAACCTCGTTACCGATAAGTACTCTTTACTCGTACTGTGATATGACATACCTTGTGACCTAGTCACATGCTTGCAAGCCAATTGGATGAAATTCCATCGAGAGGGCCTGGAGTATATCTATCTATCATTAGGATGGACAAATATCATTCTTGATCCATGTGCTTCAACACATACTTTTAAAATACACAATGCCACCTTTATAACCACCCAGTTCCGAAGTGGTGTTTTATGTCATCAAAGCACTCATCCGGTGATGGTGATTAACATCATCTCATGGTCGAAGGATTAGGTTACTATGTATTTGAAAGCTTGTAGCAAAATCAACTTAATGACTTGATCTTATGCTATGCTTACTATGGGTGTGTGTCCATCACATCATTCTCCTAATGATATGATCTTGTTATTAATAATATCCAATGTTCATGATCAGGAAACCATGATCATCTATTAATCAACAAGCTAGATAAACAAGAGGCTTACTAGGGACTCTTTTATATTTACAAAACACACAAGTATTAATGTTTCCTATTAACATAATTATAGCATGGGATGCAAACATTTATCATAAAACAAAGATATAATAATAACCACTTTATTATTGTCTCTTGGGCATATCTCCAATACAGGGTCCTCGTCGCAGAAGTGGCACATCGACAACGCTAGAAAGGGCTGCAGCTCCCAGCCGCCGAGATACCATTCACCGAGCAATGACGATGGCGGCAGTGACTACACGGTGTTCTACCATCGCCTTGACATGAACTAAGATTTTCGCGCGTCTTTTTATGTTTTTTAGCCTAATGTAAGTCGAATTCGGTTATATCTCTGAATTTGACAAAATTCGTATGAAATTGCCTATAATATAATACAATCGTCTAAATTACTATGCAATTTGCTTAGTTTAGACAAACTTTGGGAGAATTTCAAAAATTCGCAAAGCAAACCTGAGAACAAGAGTGGGAATTCAGCCATTTTCAGGCCAAAAGTTGCATTCATCATGCGTTATTTAGCACCGAATTTAGGATAAAACACTCCCTCCAGGGATACTGCATTCGTATCGTCTTGGTCCGTCGCATGACACGTGTCCCCGCATGGGAAAATACCGAACATATCTCCACCCCCATTCCGACCATGCACCCTCAACCTTATCTCATCCCCTTTGACCGCTCATTCGTTACCGAGGCTCGGCTGCCGACGCCAGCGCCGCGCCGCATCCTAGATAAAGCTCGTCGGTACATACATGTGTCACCTATTGCCTAGATAAAGCTCGTCGGCTGACGCCCCCCCCCCCCCCCAGAGTGTTGCAACGATCCATGGCATCAGATCTTTTCTTAACTACCATTTTTTATCATAGATTTGTGACCATTTCGAACCAGTTGATCATAGGCCATTTGCGAGGGTCCAAACCCTAAAAACTATGATTTTTTTTGTTAGGAAGGTCATAATTTGCTTACATATAGTAAATCATTCTAGTACCATATAGTAAGTAAGATGATGTGTGAAGACACTATTTGGATTTGTGTTGGAGAAAACATCAATAAGTAGGTGCTGCATTGTTACCTTACGTGTTGATAGATATTTGATAAGTAGTTATGTTCCATTGCTAGCAAATATTTTCTATATTGAAACTAAAAATGTGTCCTTTCCTCTCCATTCGAGGGTTCCAGTCCAAGAAATTCTAAGTCAAAGGCCCAGTTAGCAAAAAGTAGCTAGTTATTATAAGTACTAGCTGAATGCACGTGCGTTGCCACGGCATGGCCCTTAAAAACCATTGTCGTGCACATAGCGTGCCCGACGGACGAGTTCGTGCTCGAATGCACGCTCCTCCGCCCGATTCCCCTCGACACCAAGCTCGCGATGCTCCTTTCAATAATAAAGATTAAACCCTATTTATTTTGTCTATTTTCTCATACAAAACTATTTTGAAAATATTTTAAACAAAGCAAAAAATTAAATAAAACAATGTATTTTTTTAAGAAGACAGCCAAACGGCTAGGACAAAAAGGTTAGTCACAGGCCACCTATCACGCACACACAAAACCCTCAGCCTACCATAACCACACCGTTGCCAACACGACTCCACACGCACACCACACCGATGCACGCAGACACACAACACATCCACGACACACACCCCGACCCACCCATCACACACCACACCAGGTCACCACCTACCCAACCCAAGTACCCCTAGTTGTTGTGCAAAAGGCCCCATGCGCCGCCTCTTGGAAAAACCATCGGGTTCCTCCCTCTAGCTCAAGCTCTTCTCTGTCCTTGCACGCGAGCCCCTCTCCCCTGACCTCAAGATCGACCCCCTTCCTGGCGACCTCCCTCGACGGCCTGCAGCGTCACACCTCGCGTCTCTGCCTCCACATGCACCGAAAATCCACAGCGAGCACGATCGCGCCACCGCCTCCCTCCTCTCCATTCCCAATGTGAACGAAGCCCTGCAGGCTCCCGAGCCTCCCGTGCACGAACTCTCCCTCTGCCCCTTGGCGTTGAACGCTTCACTGCTCCATGTTGCATGCAGGCTCCCGCCGCCGTCGCGAGCTCCTGTCCCGCCATGGTGCCGCCAGGAGCATCGACCTTGCCCCCACCTCGTCCATGTGTGTGCGCTACCAGCCCTCTGCTCCTGCATCGCTTCCCGCGCCTACCTTGACCCCGCGGATACCCTGATTTCCCTTCTTGTCGACGTCCTTGACGGCCGGTCTCCGTGCAGCAACCACTGCTAGGACTCACGTGCGTGCACTGATTCCTCGGCCAAGGACACACGCTCCACCTCGCAAGCATGCCACCACCACCGAGCTCGCCTTTGTCCGTCGAGTACGTTGGCTCCATCTTCACCCGCCAGTGTCGTCACCGCCATCGGCAAGAAAATCCCTCTTCGATCGTCATCATGTGCACGTAAAAAATCTATACTATTAAAAAGATTGGGACCGTTCGTCACCCCTAGAAAAATTCCGTCTGCCGGTAAAAGACGGTTTTGCCCCTGGTAGTTGGGAATAATTACCCTACTGCTACCGCCAAGTGACACGAAAGCAGCACCCGGCCTTATCCCCTTCTCTCGTCATCTTGCGCCACCCACGTCGCTGCTTCACCTGCGCCGCCATTCCCCTTCCGAAAAAATCCTCCGTCCTGCCCACTCCTTCGCTGCTGGCCGCGCGATACTCGAGAACCAGACCGCCGGTCTCTTCTGGCATGAGGAACAGGACCAAATCCTCAACCTCCCGCCGGCCAGCCGCTAACCCCTGGTTCCTGGCGCTACCGCCGGACTGGGATCGTGCGCCGCCGCCGACTCCTCCGTCAATAGGAACGGGACCCAATCCTCAACCTACCGCCGACCCGCCGCTGACCCCTGATTCCCCATCGTTGTCGCCGGCCTGGAAACTGCGCTGCCGCCGGGCCAAGCTCCCACACCGAGACTACACATAGTGATGTGGAGAACGCCGTCCTTCTAGAACGGAGCGGCAGCATGGAGAGCTCGACCGTGGGGACGAGTCTCAACTCCACCAGCCTAGCGGAGCCTGACATACAAAGATAGGTCATGCCCTCAAGGATAATCCAAGAATTTCAGTCAGTTGGCATATACGGGCAGAAGATGTGCAAACACGTCATTGGCAGGTGCTGGGAATAATTGCTAGCCTATAAATTTTTCTGGATCGTCGTGTACTATTTGCTAACCTGGCGCTTTTATCAGTGAAAAATTATATTGTTGTTTTAATTTGTTTCGAATTCTCTGATTTTTGAAATTCTTGGCATCCAAAAGAGAGGTGGAAATATAAAATGTGTTAATTTGCCGTGTTGTCGTGTTAATTTGTTTAGGATGTGTTACAACGATGGGGAATCAGGGGTCAGCGGCGGGTCGGCGGTAGGTTGAGGATTGGGTCCCGTTCCTCTTGACGGAGGAGTCGGCGGCGGCGCACGATCCCAGTCCGGCGGTAGCACCAGGAACCAGGGGTTAGCGGCTGGCCGGCGGGAGGTTGAGGATTTGGTCCTGTTCCTCATGCCAGAAGAGACCGGCGGTCCAGTTCTCGAGTATCGCGCGGCCAGCAGCGAAGGAGTGGGCAGGACGGAGGATTTTTTCGGAAGGGGAACGGCGGCGCAGGTGAAGCAGCGACGTGGGTGGCGCAAGATGACGAGAGAAGGGGATAAGACCGGGTGCTGCTTTCGTGTCACTTGGCGGTGGCAGTAAGGTAATTATTCCCAACTACCAGGGGCAAAACCGTCTTTTACCGGCAGACGGAATTTTTCTGGGGGTGACGAACGGTCCCAATCTTTTTAATAGTATAGACTAGCAGAATGGCCGTGCGTTGCTACGGGCTATAAAATAAAATAAAAATAGTCTCATATAAACTTGAAAAGACAGTTTAATATACTCAAACATTATAGATCCTGATTTTTGTCATATATACACTTGGGAATACAAAAGTTGCGCGTTGTTTGCCACTTGAATTTGTTCATACCGACGATCTCTATACTCTTGGAACTTACCGTTCATGAGCATGGTTGGTTTGCATAGGTCAAACCCCCGCAAGAGGTTATGAAGAGGGGATGAGAACATCGGAGGGAGGAAGGTTTTTGTGTGCGTGATCTCGCTAGGTTTGTTTCATTATGTATTTTTGTCGCTGGTTTTGTAGAAAGGTTTTATCTAGGGTTTTTTCCATGCATGATGAAACATCTACTCTACGGTGGGTAGCTAACATATTTTCTCCAACACCACAAATTTAATATGATAATGTACATGCATAAAATCTAGTAAAAAGCTCAAGATAAATACGAAGTACATTTATAAAGTTGCGCAAGCAACATAAATCAAACGATTATTTCTAAAATCTACACTTCTCACATAGGCATATTATATACCCGGAAAAGAAATGCAATGTCCACGTTCCACTTCATGTTTTAGTAGTCCGCGCTGCGACAAGTATGAACTGATTCATTATTTTTTAATTGCATTGAATCAGTTTCTATATCCACATCTCACTTATGAGATGATATGGCAATTTTAGTGGTGTACTTTAAAAGAATACACAAATAAAGAACAATTATAGAAGATAGATGCAGAGACATGAAGCTAAATACAAGTGCCATAAAAGACGCATGCCTCTTCCATTCACATAGAAAGAAAGACATACATAGAGGTAAGGTAGAACCTCACCTGATCGGCACGTCGGCATATCGCCCTTGACTGCAGACTGCCCACAGGTCGTCTGAGTGGTGCTGGCCGCCACAGCAGCATATGTCTCCGTAACTTAATCTATCATGGAGAGAGCACATTACAAGCCAAAGGCACCAAATAGATTGATTCAGAGATGAAGATCACTATTGCTGCAGAGCACCTTCCAAGGAAATAGGTGTGAGACTAATGGAGAATTGTGCTTAATTGATCGCTAACTAATTAGCAAATCAATGGAGAGATAACAGTGGCTTGATTACCGAGCGTGATGGAGCATGGGTAAATTTGATCCCAGCGACGTCTCCGAGTTCACTTATTTTACAGCACCGCCCACCGCTTCATTATTTCGGTTGAAACTAAATCGTCAAATCTGAAACGGTAGAAATCACCATGCCTCTGCTTATGACTTTGAGTTCATACGGTGGCTCTGCTTTCAACCTTAAGTTCATACGAAGGTGAAAGTAGTACCCAAATCCTGCCAGATTAATCAACAGAGATCTCCTCCACCATAAACGGAAGCTCATATGCTCACCAACCACGCACGCCACAGAGCTCCCTGCCGCTGCCCCACGCTGACCCCACCCTACCAGAGTGCTCCCGTGTCACGTAACACGCGCGCAGCTTGCCCTGCTATGCAACGTACGCGACCGATGCTTGCAGGCCCCACCCGACTCGGCCTCCTCCTTCCTCTCTGCGCGATCCTCTCCCCAACCCCCGACGCCATCGCCTCCATCTCCCGATTTCCGCCGCCTCCATCGCCCCGTAGCCCCGCCTCCTCGGAGCCTGCCGCCACCTCCTCTTCTCGTCCTCCCACGAGCACCTGTCCCGCTCGGCTCCTCCTCGTCCCGCGGCCCCGCCTGCCGGGACGCATGCGAGCGCCACCTCTGCCTCACCGTTGACCTTCCTCTCCGAGCTTCCCCCGTTGCCGGCCACGAGCTCGCCAGGCGCCACCACCTCTGCGCCGCTCTCCGCCATCTCGTGGCCCCCCTCTCCTTCGCCAAGCAGGCGCTTGGGCCCATGCGTCGCCCGCGTATGCGAAGCCGCTCAACAGCCGGTGCTCCACCTTGTCTCGCCGTGTCCCGTACGCCCTTCTGCGACCCCGCCTCGCAGTTCACTTGGCGTTGGCAACGTGGGTAATTTGCTCTAATCGGTAGGGGCAAAACGGTCATTTACTGGCAGACGGAAAATTTGGCTGGATGACGAACGGTCCCAATCTTTTTAATAATATAGATACTGCTAGGTATATTGTAAGAGTCAAAATATCTTTGCTGCTATGAACTATGTTTTTGTTGTTGTTGTTTTATATTTATGGCCGA
Source organism: Avena sativa (assembly GCA_916181665.1). Lineage (NCBI taxonomy): Eukaryota > Viridiplantae > Streptophyta > Magnoliopsida > Poales > Poaceae > Avena > Avena sativa. Next base: position 18,655,654 of record OV702296.1, read on the forward strand.
TATGAACTATGTTATGATTGTAATACATGTTCTAATTGTTATTGCCATTTCTGAAAATTAATATTATTTGGGCTTTGCTTATTGAAATATTGGTTATTTACTATCTGGACATGTTTGAAACAAATGAAATGCTAGTTGGACTCTAAAAAGACCAGGGCCTAAAATGGACTACAATGACATGTAATTCTGAAAAAGAAAATATTGAAAATTAAGAAGAAATAGACCGAAAAATGTCCAAAGCCTAGGAAATAAAAAGGCCAGAGTGTTGAGCTTAGCCCATGTATCTCGCCATAATTCACATAAAAAATAAAAAAAGACCAGAATTGTTGGGCTTGACCCATGTAGAGCACCACATTGGACCGGGCTAATTTCGATCTAGAACCTGCCACATAGGATTGACCACATTGGATCTGACGTGGACATGCCAAATTACCTATGACCAAAATTTTGGTTACGAACACTATGACTATCTATTTTGGTTATAGTTGTCCGTAACCAATTCTTTTTAAAAGGGTAGTTAGTTGTCTATAGTGACGCTCGGTATGTGACCTACTGTTTTGGTCATAGAAATGTCATACATGGATTACAGTAACCTTTCAATGACCAATATTTGGGGTCACAGTTAACACATTTTTTATAGTGCAGGTTCCTTGCCCACCAGTGTGCTGGTCGACCGGGCTCCCTCGCCAAAGCGCTGCACGACGCCATCCATGCTCCTCCCCCACCAGCGTGCGGTGAACACGCGGGAGTAGCAAGGAGCTTCAGGCGACCTGCAAGCCAGAGGAGCAGTCGTGCTCCCGGAACAAGATCCTCTGACGTAGTGTCAACAACTGCAGACGGACGTCGATGTACACGGTTCGCTCGATGCGTATCGGACGGGAGAAGCTCGAGTCCGTGAAAACTCCGCAACGCGAGTCAGCCCAAAGGCCCATATCAACGGAGGGAGAGGAAAAAAGGCGCGCTCCAGCTCAGAAAAGGCGCGGGGATTAAAAAAAGGCGCGAGAAACCGAACGGGAGAAGAAGATCGCCAGAACCTGGAGTCGACATGCTGCTCTGATCGCCAATGCAATTCTCTCCTCGTCAATCTCAGGTAAGTCTCTGTAGCATGCCTTTATGATGATCCTTAAACCACCGAGGAGTTCATCTAAAAAAAATCATCGAGGAGAGATCCTTAAAACTGCTCTTAAAAAGTGCAAAATTTTGACTTACGCCCTAAATAGAAGTTGTATTACATAATTATACCTTTCCAAGGGCACCTCACATGCACGATTTGGATCAGAGGAGTAACATTTTTAGCCCAAGGAAGATTATGTCCAGCAGTCTTCTAATGTCAGGTCAGGAGGATCAAATTAGAAACTGCTCTTAACCAGTGCACAGGTTCGACTTAGGCCCAAAATATAAGTTGTAGTACATGGTCATACCTTTCCAATGGTATCTCATTTGTATGGTTTGGATAAGCGGAGTAACAATTTTATCTAAATGGCCTCTGTCAGCTGTTTTGGAGGTTGATTTTGTCAGAATTTAAAAGTGTACTGAATGTTGTAGCGATTTCTCTGTACATATCCATGAAGTTGCAGTTTCTTAAGTGTGGTTTTCTCCTAGGTTTGAGAAGCCTTGGTGCATAGTCCATGGAAGAAGAAACCGAGACGGCCGAAGAGATTAACACATCGCGCCATGATCCCCATTCCAATCGGTAATTCCGTATCCCACACTTTAGCATGAGATCTCTTAAGTACTATTTTGGTTCAACATTTTCCTGGCATTTGCACAACTCCAATGCTTATTTTATTTTTAAACTGCAGATTTGAACTACTTGGTTTGGTACCTCATGTTGGCATGGAATTTAGAAATTCAGATGAAGCTTGGGCATTTTGGCTGAGCTACAGTGGACAGACAGGCTTTGAGGTTAGGAAAAGGTATACAAACAAAAGACCATCCGATGGAAAAATCACATCATGCAAATTTGTTTGTGCAAATGAGGGTTTGCGATCGCAAGACAAAAGGGATCATTTAACAAAGTGCCCTCGAGCAGAAACTAGAACAGATTGCAAAGTATACATGAGTATTAAAATGGACCGAAAGAAGGGAAATCTCAAAGTGTCTGAGCTGGTTTTGGAACACAATCACACACTACACCTGCCAGAAACTTTACACTTAATGGTGTCACAAAGGAAAATTTCAGAGTTACAAGCCTTTGAAATTGAAATGGCAGATGATGCAGGTATTCGGCCAAAAGCCGCACATGAGTTGGCTAGTCGCCATGTTGGCTAGTCGCCATGTTGGTGGATCACAAGAATTATTTGAGGACCAAGCGCCAACGTGAAATGGCATATGGCCAAGCAGGTAGCATGCTCAAATATTTCCAAGATAAGATTGCTGAAAACCCATCATTCCAATATGCATTGCAAATGGATTGTGAAGAACAAATAGCAAATATATTTTGGGCTGATGCTAAAATGATCATGGATTATGCACATTTTGGTGATGTTGTTAGTTTTGACACTACTTTTGGAACAAACAAGGAGAGCAGGCCCTTTAGTGTTTTTGTCGGATTCAATCACTTTAGAGAAACTGTAGTTTTTGGTGCTGCTCTCATGTATGATGAAACCTTTGCATCCTTCAAGTGGTTGTTTGAGACCTTTCTAAATGCTCATAAAGGGAAGGGGCCTAAAACATTCTATACGGATCAAGATGTTGCAATGGGAAAGGCAGTTGGAGAAGTATTTCTAGAAGCATGGCATGGATTATGCACCTTTCACATTATGCAAAATGCTGTCAAGCATCTACATGAAGAGAAGGATGAAGAGAACAAAAAGGAGAAGAAGAAAAATAAGAAGAAAGAGAAGAATGAAGAAAAGGAAAAAGAGGAGAGTGAAGAAACAAGTATTCTATCAGATTTTAGCGCGTGCATGTTTGAGTATGAAGACGTGGCAGAATTTGAACTAAAGTTTGACCTCATGAGGAAGAAGGTGAGCAAGCAAACTTGGTTGGACAGTATATATAAGTTAAAAGAAAAATGGGCTGAATGTTACATGAAGGATGTGTACACATTAGGAATGAGAAGTACACAATTGAGTGAGAGTTTGAACAATGACTTGAAAATCCATTTCAAATCTGATTTTGATATCATTCGATTCTTTAAGCATTTTGAAAGGGTCGTGCAAGGGAAAAGGAACAACGAACTGAATTCGGAATTTGAATCAAGGAAAAAGTTGCCTAAACTATGTATGAGGAGACCGCCACCTATGTTGCTGCAGGCTAGCAAGCTGTATACACCTGGTATATTTGAAGCTTTTCAAGGTGAATATGAAAGATCATTGTCATCTTGCACAAAGACATTGGATGGATGTAATGAATATGCAGTAGGAGATTTTACCTTTGAGGAGGAGTATAAAGTTATTGGCGATGCTTCGAAACAAATAGTTGTGTGCAGTTGCCGACAATTTGATAGAATTGGGATATTGTGTGGTCATGCTCTTAAAGTTCTTGATTTAATGAATATCAAGTCACTACCACTTCATTATGTGTTAAAGCGATGGACACGTGAAGCAAGAAGTGGAACCATACAAGACAAAGATGGAAGAAATATAATCGAGAATCCAAATATGGATGCCATGCTTAGCTACAGATATATGTCCCACAAATTTCATAATTTGGCGGATCGAGCATCCAACTTTGCAGAATGTGTCAGGTTGGTAGATAGTACACTTGACATCCTTGGTAAGCAGATTGAAGACAAAATCAATGCATGTACAAGCACACCTCGCTATCCAAGTACAACTCCTGCTGATGCTAGCCCATCCAATGACTTGTTGATGAATGCACGCCTAAAGAAAAAGGAGGTCGAAACAAAAACTTCAAAACGAAGAAGAACTTGGCTCGATAAGAAGCACAAGATCAGAAAAAAGAGGGAAAAGGTATGTTGCTAAACAAAGTTGTATTTTCGATTTTATCATTATGTAGATCAATTCTCATAACCCTCCTACTTCCTTTTATTATAGACAGGAGAGGTGGGGGAAGAGACAGGTAGTGGTAGTGCACAAACACATGTACAAGTTGCAAATGATAGTGTTTCTGGTGGCAAAGGGGAGGGATCTGAAGTTCACAAGGCCAATCTTAGTTTCACTCAATTATTAACGGTACAGGGACCAATCACAGATGAACTTCTTACTGGGTTCTGGTGAAATGTTTTAGTTTTCGGACTATCATGTGCTCTATAAACTGAATTGATGTACATTAGTGGCAAAAGAATTCGAAAACTGTTGTATATAGCGACTCTTTACTAGTTCTGAAAGTATTTTGTGCTACAGCTGCCCTTTACTTCAGCTCAAGTTCAGTTCTCTGTGCCATTTACTTTAGTTAAATTATCAATAGTTATCATTTACTTTATTTCAAGTTTCAGTTCAAGTTTAGTTCCAGGTTCCATTTTCTTCAGAATTCTTCATCTGTACTTTTGTTTAATTTGCATATGCACAAAGTAGCAACTACACGTTTTGAGTGATCACAATCTTTCAGTCCGGTTTCAGAATTCTCCATCACAAGTACAAGTAGAAACTGGAATATGCTCAATTCAGTTCAACTGGAATTTGCTCTGTTCGTTCTACACATATACAAGTAGAAACTGGAGTTTTTATTCACTCATAACATCCAATCAACAACAATATTGAGTGATCTCAATATTTCTAACAATTACAGATTCAGTTAACATCAGTACACCATGGACGTTTCCTACACTATACATCATGAACACTTCCTGCACTTTGCAATTCCAAATTCAGTTGACAGTATGTCTCGGCAGGGGCAACGCATAGGCCAAGCACGGCGACACGGGCTACTGCTCGTCTGATCCTATTGGGGAGCGGCCGGCGTGCACCACGGAGCGGCGGCGCAGAGGTCGAGTGCGGAGACTAGGACGACATGGGTTGACGCCGCCGGCATGCGCCAGGGCAGCGGAAACGCAGAGGTTGAGCACGACAACTTAGACGACTCGACCGCTGGCTGAGAGTGACCTCGACAGCGTGCTGAAGCCGACCACGACCGTGGAGCTGGATGTTCCGGCGGACGAACGACGATGGCGACACAAGGGGAATTTTGCGATTGTTTTTTCTGAGCTGGAGCGTGCCTTTTTTTCCTCTCATTTGGGCCTTGGGCTGACTCGCGTTGCGGAGTTTTCAAGGACTCAAACTTCTCCGTACGATACGCATCGAGCGAACCGGGTACATGGACGTCCTTCTGCAGTTGTTGACACTACGTCAGAGGATCTCGTTCCGTGAACACACTACTGCTTGTCCCTGGGCTCCGCCGCCAGAGGGAACCCTGATGATCAACGTCGACGCTGCCTTGTTCGCTTCCTTGGAGAGTATGTGCACGGGTGTGGTCATCTATAACTGTCAAGGTGTTTGTATTGCGGCGTGTCGTGACTCGTGACAAGCTGAATAATGTTCTGCCTGAACTTGCTCAAGCTCTTGTATTACGTGTGGCTCTCACGTTTACGCAGGAGGGCCTGGATAATCTCATTATTGCCACAGATTGCCTATCTATAGTCCAACGGGTATGCTCCAGCTATAGGGATCGCTCAGCTTGTGCTCATAAAGGATTTGGTAGCTGCATTTGGATCCTACTGTATTATTCATGTTAGCCGTCTTAAGAATGTTGCTGCACATTGTTTGGCACGTTCGTTTGAGTTTTGTCTAGTTATGTGTGAGACCCTAGCGTGTGACTTAATATATGATTGATAGTATCTCATACCAATAAGTTGTAACTTTTTTCCGGAAACTCATTTGAAAAGAACTTTGAGGTTAACCGTGATTGGCCTAGAGCAATTTGAGGATGAGTGGTCGTCTGGGAAGTGGGTACCAAGTGCGCACGAGTGAGGACCAATTGCGTAGAAAAGACTAGTGTTAGTATGTGGGGTTAGTCTAGAGATCTTATTGAGCTGTCATGAGTGACAGTCGCTGGTCCGGAGAGGCTGGTATCAGATCCGACCCTCGCGGTTACTATAACACCCCACTTTTAGATAATTATATACTAGAGTTTTGATTGTGCATTGCATGAGCATCATGTTTTAAATTGCGCATTAAAGAAATAAAGATAAACCCTAAAACCCTAGTTTTCCCCTCTCTCTGAAATACATTCAAAAGGTTTTGAATATTTGAAAAAAATACAAAAGTATGGATCCCAAATGGATTAAAGGGACCCTAAATATTTTCTATACTTTTGTAAAGCTTCTAGTATTTTTGAAGTGGTTCAAAACAGATTTGAAAATGAAATTTACAAAAGAGAAATGAAAACAGGAAAAGGAAAAATGTTTTCAGGAATAAAAACAGAAAGCAGTTAGCAGCCAGGCCGTGCAGCCCAGCTGGCCCAACTCCCTCTTCTCCCTTCCTTCTGCACCTGCGCAGCCGCCAGCAACCGCCGCAGCCCAGCTTGGCCCGCCACCGGCCCAGTACCGCTGTCGCCGCCTCTGCCGCCCGATGCCGCCAGCCGCACCGCGATCCCCGCCGCCGCCTGGAGGAAGGTTAAGACCGCCGAGAACGCCTCCCTCTCCCTTATCCTCTCACTTCCCCCCAGTGTTGTCTTCCTTTCTTCCCACGAGGTCCTGAAACCCTAGCCGGCCAGGCGCCGCTCGTCGTCGTCGCTCCTGGCCTCCCCTCGCCGTTCCGAGGCCGCCTTGAGCTCCGCCTTGCATCCCTGGTTCTTCTGGTCGAAGGACGCAGGCCCGAGAGCTCCCCGCTCGCCGGAATCGACGTTTCCTCCCCGAGCCCGACGATCTCCGCCGCTCGATTCACCGCCGCTCCGGCCACCGCCTCGCCTTGCCATCAACACCAACTGCTTCGGGGTGAGCCTCTGGAGCTCAGGCACCCCTCCACTCGTCCCATCCCCTCTTGTCTCGTCTCGCCGTCATGGAGCTCTGACCGTCGCCGTAGTTGTGCTCGTCGCCGGCGAGTTCCTCGACCAAATGGTCCAGCCCGCCAGTTTCTGGCTCCTCGCACTCGCGCGCATCCAGCAACCCCAACCTCGCTTGTCCGCGCTCCCTCCTCCACCGTCTGCCGTCGTCGTCTGGCTCGTTGGCCGGCGAGCCGACATGGCGCCCGTGTGGCGTCCACGTGGTGCCTGCGTGGTGCTGGTCCCACCAGTCAGCCTCTAGGGATAGCTTCTGCCCCAGGGACAAATGCCCCTGTTTCCCCTTTGCGTGTGTGGCTGCTGATGTGGCTTTGGGCCCAGTAGCCAGTGTCTGTGGCTAGCCCAACCCGTGGTGTTAAACGACCCAGACCCTGTGTTGATGCAGTAAACCTTTTTAAATTGATTTATAATTCCAGAAAATGATTTAAATATTGTAAATTCAATAACTTATTATTTATAAGTCAGAAAAATATGAATAATATATCAAAATGTTTAGAAAAATGAAACCTATATAACTAAGATATAATCATGCATTGTTCAACAACTTAAATGACAAGTATAATTAGAAGAACATAGTAACCCCTCTCATATACATCCGGAGTTTTCCGAGTTAGGGTTTTCACCCCTCGGAACCCCGATTAAATGGTCGAGCATGTTTTAGGGTTTCTTTTCAATACAATTCAACTTGTCATATCACATACTTGCTTGAGCATTGCTTCTGAAAGAACATGTGGGCCCCCATGTGTGGTTTTGGTGATTAATGACAATCTCCATGGACTAATGCTTGTATCAAGTTGTACATGTAGGAATTGTCCATAGGCAATGCTTGAACCATTTGTTGGCTTCAAGGTTTGGAGAAGAAGTGAAGATGATCTCATGTGGTGACCAAGGTGTTCAAAGAATGATCCACAGATTGGTCATGTGAGAGTTAAACCTATGGCAAGTATGTCTTGAAGAATAAGATGGAGTAATATCTCTGGTGTATGTTCAAGGCATCAACATAATGAAGAGAAGAAGAAATGATGTGCAAGCTAAAGATGTGCAATATCTAGAAGATCTCATGCTTAAAGCTTGCCATCCTCGGTGATCATGGATCGATGAAGACAAGGTCAATGTAAAGGTTTCCCCACGTTGTATGGGGGAGTAACTTGCAAGTTTTCATCAAGCAAGTGTGTAAAATAGCAATCAAGAAAGGTGTTCCATCTTGAGAAGGACAAGATTGTATACATCAAGATCAAGTGGAATATGCGCAAGGCAAAGGTATGATATTGATAGGCTTTCTTTCTTACCGGTCTCGTGGTGTTATTTGGGGAGACCGGTTTATAGGATAGACAACCGTACTATCAAGAGGGGCTCTCAAGTGAGTAACTCGATCATATCTTTCAAAGAGATCTCAAACCTTTGCATACTTAGCATCATCCTTTCTTGGTTGATTATTTGGATCTTATCCATGTGAGATTCTAGAGCTTGTGGTAATATTCATAACAAGCTCTAGTTCATCAAAAACGGATTTCCCTTTTATATCATATTTTGTGTTTTTGATCTTTGAGGTTTTACGGTTTCTCACCAAGAGAGGTATCTCACATTATAATACATGAAATGTTCTCTCTTGGTGGTATCCAATATTTCCACTTTTTGTTGGGTAGCCCTTGTTGTCCTCTTTCCAACAAAATTGGTTTCGGGTCAATCGGAGTTTCCAAACTCTAGATATCGCCATTTGAAGTTTGCCTCTTATTTGGTCCTAATCGGAGTCTCCGGTCTGTGTGGACCGGAGTCTCCGGTCTGTGTGGACCGAGTCTCCGGTGTAGTCCGGAGTTTCCGGATGTGTCTCCGGTGGTGACTTCAGAATTAGGGCTGGGACATACTGTATGGGGGTCCGGAGCCAGGTCCAGAGGCTACCCCGGAGTCTCCGGTGTTTCCTCAGTCTGGAGTCTCCGGTGTTGGAAGACCGGAGTCTCCGGTCTTGTTGGGTCTTGGATGGCCCAGGTCATTCAGATGGGCGGTCCGGAGGCTGGTCCGGAGGTTGGGCCGGAATCTTCGGTGTAGACCGGAGTCTCCGGTGTAGACCGAAGTCTCCGGTCTGACTTTTCCCCAACGGGCAGAAAACGGTCAGAAATCTGTGGGCCTATAAAAAGGGGCCCTTCTTCCCCAATGCAACTGCTCGAGTTTTACAGGCTTTCTCCTCCATTCTTGACCCTCTTGAGCTTGCTCCCCCCTTCAATCCCTCCCTTGATTCTTGCATATACTTTAGGGATTTGAAAGAGGAGATCTAGATCTACAATCCCACCAATCCATCTCTCCTCTAAGTGAGGGGAACATCTTGGGATCTAGATCTTGGAGTCTTTTGTGGATTTCCTCCATTGTTCTTCCTCTCTTATTCCCCCACAAGCTTTTGTAGCTTTGGTGGAATTTGAGAGAGAAGGATTTGAGCACTACTTGTGTTCTTGCCATTTGCATTTGGTGCATCGGTTTGAGTTCTCCCCGGAGGATTTGGTGAGTGAAAGTTGAGAAGCTTTTTACTCTTGGGTTCTTGGAACCCTAGACGGTTTGTTGGTGTTGCAGGTTGTGGCCTTGGTGGCGTTTGTTGGGAGCCTCCAATTAAGTTGTGGAGAAGTGCCCCAACCTTGTGAGAGGTTCCGGTTTGCCACCGACAAGTGCACCGATAGTGGAAGTGTGGATCGATCCCATTGGGGTGAGATTCACCGGAGAATAAGGGAGGCCTTTTGTGGCGTTGGTGGTTTGATACCACCCCCTCTCCAAACGAGACGTACTCCATGTTGGGAGGAACTCGGTAAAATATTGTTGTCCCCGCGTGCCTCGGTTATCTCTATACCCGAGCTCTTTACTTATGCACTTTACATTGTGATAGCCTTCGTGCTTGAAGTAATATATATCTTGCCATCACTTTGTTGCTTGTATTGCTTAGCATAAGTTGTTGGTGCACATAGGTGAACCTTAGTTGTTCTAGGTTGTGCTTTATAAAGTAAACACTAGTTTTATTCCGCCTTTGTTGAGCCACTCTAGGAAAAGTTTTAATCGCCTATTCACCCCCCCTCTAGGCGACATCCGTATCCTTTCAGCATCGATGCCATGTGTTGATTGTTTCCCTCTCTTTCCGGTGTTTCGTTCTTCGCGGTAGAATACGATATCGAGATCAAGATCAAAGACCAAGGTCAACACCGTCGAAGATCAAAGATCAAAGAACAATACTTGACCAACTGTAACCAAGTCAAGTATAATGCTCTCAAAGATCTGCTTATCTGTTATCAACTAGCAAAGGCAAGCATAGCCCCACCATGATATAATCCTACGATTTCAAAAGCATCTCAATTCCTGCCATGATGCATACAATTCTACCGTGGTCTTTTATCGATAGATAGAGTATCCTATCTATTGTATTACTCCCTTTGAGCTTATATTACCTGATCCACTGCTCCTAGCATAACTAGGTTCCGCTTGTGTGCACTGCTAGAGCTTATGTATGTGTCCTGCTTAGCCATGCATAGTTGTTGAGTCTGGTTCATCTAGATGATGTATCAGATGCAGAGAATCTAGTAAGAGAGGAGAACGTGATGAGATGATATCAGAGATGATATGAGTTAAACATGCTAAGGCTTGTATGGGAGGCCATGATGGGATGTGGTTTTTCTAGTCCCATGCTCGCCACCACTAGGACCCGATGTTCTTGCCTCTTGAACCAAGACGAGCGTACAACCACACGGGGCCTGGAAAACCCCACGAGTGACTAACTTGCCTAGTAGATTCCATGAGTCACATAGTTCGGGCGTTCCATTCGACATATGCATAGAAAACCTTTTGAAAGATTTGCCGGGTGAAGATGGTGCATTCATAACAGGTAGGAAAGCTTGGACCGGGTTGCTTGGGGTCGATGGAGCCCCTGGTGAACCAACGTTGCCTCACATATTTAAGTACCGGCTTCGGGATTTGACCCGTTACGGCGGAATCATACTTATTGCGTGACTCATGGTCTCAGCGAAAGCAAGGTAAAGTTCGTGTCTAACCACCCTCTGTCGGCCTTCCAAGGAAGAGGGCTAATCTTAAGTGGCATTAAGAGAAGGTTAGTACGTATGGGTAAAGTTGTACACCCCTGCAGGGTAATAATCTTTCGGAAAGCCGTGTCCACGGTTATGGACGACTTGGGAACGAACGTGATGATCATAGAGAACATGAACCTAATCTTAAAACTTGGTGGATCAACGTGTGCTTAAGGATGCTTCCACATGGGTACGAGGGGGTGATCCTAGTTGGTAGATGATGATGATTTGGTGGATATCAAAGATGATGATCAATATTTTAGAGATGTCGCTCTCTTATCCCCTTTTAAAATATTCTGAATAGACGAGCTTCTCCTCTCCTCCTTGTTTTATAAACAAAGATGGCTTTATACAAAACAACTCCACTAGCCATAAGTCTTGCGGAGTACACCATGTACTCACCCTTGCTTTGTTGATACTTTTGGCAAAGTAAGTGTTCCCTAAAGATCAGTTTGGTACTACATCGACGAGTAGCTTGGGGTTCCCGGCCGGCAGCCTGGAATCTATGGGCTGGGACGTCATCGTTATGCTTCAGGCCTCTTAGGCCATTTGTTAAGTTTGCTATACTTAATAGCATAATTTGCCTTCTGTTGTTTGATGTTTGTGGTCAGTTACTTCTGCTTGTAATAATTTGGTTCTCTGCTCAGTTATAAGCTTGCTGGAATAAATCTTGTGTCATAGGGTCACTGTTGTGTTACCGATTCTTCACTGGATATTCTCGAGATCAAGATTAAGCTTATGTCAGACGGAGGTTTGGGATTTGTTTAGCCCTGATCCCGGGGGTGTCACAGTTACACGGGCATGTGCGGGCTAGTAGCGGACATGTGGAGCATGGCGCGTGTAGCCAGAGTGGACATGGTATGGCACATGTGCCGGCACTGGACGCATAGACGTATGCCAAGAGGGGCGTTCCTGGCTAGTGGTTGATCGACGAAGGAGTCAATCTTTTAAGGGTGGGTGTATATGAGACCCTGACGCATGGCTTAATAGGATTGATAGTATACTCATACCAACAAGTTGCAATTTCTATTCCGAAAGCTCATTTAAAAAGAACTTTAAGATTAAGCGTGTTTGACCTAAAACAATTTAAGAATGGGTGACCGACCAGAGAGTGGATACAGGATGCGTACGAGTGAGAACAAAGTGCGTAGAAAATAATAGTGTTAGTCTCTGAGGTTAGTCTAGAGATCCTATTAAGCTGCTGGGAGTGACAGTCATCGGTCCAAAGAGGCCAGGGTGTTACATTATGTGTGGCCTCGTGTGCCTCCGGATTGTACCTGAGACAATTTGTATTAAATCTCTATCTGATTGATTAATAAAGTACACCCGTTTCCCTAAGAAAAAGAATTCACCACTTGTCAACTCTTTTCAATTTCCGATATTTTGGACAGGAAATACCTCGGTATTTGAGAAATCATATCTTGAGTTTTGTTTATCAAAATTTAGCATTAAAATGAGTAGAATACAGTGGAATCATAATTTGGCACTTTTGCATCGGTTAAATTAATAAATTGTACAAAATATCTATTAGAGTATTTTTTACTGTAAAATTTGTTCTGTAAATTGTTTTTGAGTGAATCCTTTTGCTAATGGTATATAATGAAGTCCTCTATCCAGTAGTACCCCTGTTAAAAATACTTGAACTAATTTATTTTGGAGGATCCAGAAAAAAAATTGCAAGGTCGGAGGATCCAGAATTTGGCTTTAGATCATTTCATAGTCATATCACATAATCTTCATATGGATATCAAGGTTGATGGGTTTTTTTTAACATGACAACTTCACACTTTCATGGATCGTTCGTACCGTTGATGAGATGTTTGTGTGTGTGTGTGCATACTCCAGAGATGTCCAAACATGATAATTGACTGAGAATGCAATTTGAGAAGTGAATGTGCTTCTAGTCATTATTAGATGCATGTTCAGCTATTTTTTAGCTGCCAGTATGTATTATCCAGCTTTTAGCTCTTTTTTTTAAAACAAGGCAAAAGATTTATCATTTTTATTGATAAAATAAAAGAACAATGATGGCCCGTTTATTTATAGGAAAACCGGTCAAAAACCCACATAAACACACACCGTCGACGACCGTCATGGAACACAACCATCGCAAGGGACACACTCAACTACCCTAGCTACCCACAGAAGCTGGCCTTACACCGCCCAACTGACACACTGAAGGACATGGCAGTTTCGACTTCACAACAAGAGGCCAACTCAAAGACACTTGGACACACCGGAACAGAGCCAACTACCACGGCCTTGCCACAACCAGGCCAACTCAAAGACTATTCAGGTATTAGTGCTAGCTCGCTGTGACATGATCTGAAGTTCAATGACTATTTCATTTTGGTCATAGAACAGAGACGATCACCACCCCAGGATTCAGAGAATTGTATACCTTACCAAATGACTAGATTGCAGAAGGATGTGCTTGGCGATAAATTTAAAGGAAAGCCTTGTGACAGTAGCTTCCTACCACTACAGCAATTCAGACTTGCGATCAGATGGAATCATAGAACATCCAGGTAACACAGTGATCACGGAGCAACCAAAGGATTCAGCTCAGAAAGCATATAGTATAGAAGACAAGAGCACAGACCAGAAACACAAGCATAAACAAGGAACACGAGTAAGCAATAATATCCATCCCCACTGCGATTAATTCAGCACGTCTTAGCTACATAGGATACGTAACAGAACGGCAATACCAACTTCTATGGCCAATGCCATATCAACTTCCTACCTAAAATTAACCCTGAAGCGCCACATCAGCTTCTAAGAGATTTTCTTGACAATGTCCTGGATGACCTTGTCCATGTCAAGCTCCCTCATCTTTTTGAAGGGCCGTGGCATGTCCTGCGTGTCAATTTTCAACATTATGGTCCATCATAACCAATACCATAATCATATTTAGAGTTGCATCAACTGTGCAGCAGGCTGGTTCAGTTTTAGTTGTCGGCTAAGCATGAAACCTCAAACTGGGCCAAGACAAGTTTTCAGATTATAGCAAGATAGCTTTCAAAGGAAAATAAGCTTACATAGTTAACTGAGCAGCGTAATATGGTACAGAAATTAATTGAGAGACAGTTAAGAAGATTACCAGCAGCGAAATGAACACTTCACCACCTTCCTCGCGTATCTCAAGGCATCCACGGCGTGGCTGAGAATTAGACAAAAGGAATGCCGATCAACAAAGGCGACACATGCGCACAGAAGGCGCCAACAACACATGGCAACTTTTATGATGATTCAGGAAATGTAATACAGTAAAGATACCTTTGCTGGGTTGATTATCACAGAAACACCAGGGACAGCACTTTCCAGATCCTTCTTCACCTTTGCAGCTCTCATCTTAAACTGCTGGCACTGGGTGCTGGACAGTTCAACAAACAAGCAAGCGGTAAGCACATAAGAGGAACGTGCAACCAGAACTATCGAATTCAATACAAGATCATATTCAGTTCCAGAAACAAGGAGACTACTTGCAAGAGCATTTAACTAGAAACTCCCTACATAGAGAAGTCAGTTTGGATAAAATATTATCATGTCAGAAACAAGGAGATTTCAGTATATACATAGAGAAGTCAGTTTGGATAAAATATAATCATGTCAGGAATAGTTTGAGTTCTACAGTACAGAACAAAGGTTGCATCCATCTACCACGAACTAGGAAACTTCCTACATCACAATAAATCATAATAAAAAGGTATATCTCCAGGAAGCAATAAACTGCATGTTTTGTAGTTCTCTTTTGTTGAATAACAATGATGTAAACAATGCAACACCAAAAAAGATGGAATGGGTATAAATAGCTCGTGTTCACCAAAATTATTAAATCTTGAACTGAAATTGAGATGTTAGAGGGGAAAATTTATTAAAGAACAGCCATTCACACTTTTCACAATACTAACTGCTACTAAACAAATATTCAACAGGTTATGGTAAAAAGAATATTCAGCAAGTTAGCAAGTGTCTTGTGAAAATATGTGATTCTCCAGGCCAGTGTAATGGAAATATTAGCTCCAACACGATGATTCAACAGTGGTGATAATCACAACTGCTGAAGTGGAAAAAAATTCAGTCTGTTTGCACAGATATAATTACATTTTAGAAGAGTAACTTAATATATTTTGACTTGTGGCTCCTCCTGTATTTATTTATACAGATAACTGAGTCAATACAACACAGAAAGCAGACAGATACATTTATTTCTTGCAAGTTACGATTCCCTTTAGATCCTTAACGAACCAATAAACCCAAGAGATCGAATATCTACTCTGCAAGCGCAGGCAAACTAATAGATTAAAACGAAGTTGTCTGCTGAATATCGGCCAGTTCATCTTACCTCGAAAATAAGTTGCCACCTTTACCCCCATCTAGACTACAAATTATGATCTTAAAGCTTTTTCAACCATTAATAGTACCCGAAACCCCGCTAAATCCCACATTAAACTAGTCAAAATCGTGCAGAACCGAAAAGTCAAACCGTAACTGTCCCGAGTACCGACGTGGCGCACTCACCAAGCCTCCACAACGACGCGCTTCATGTCCTCGACGACAGCACCGTCGTCCTCCTCCTCCTCCTTCGCCGGCGCCGCCGCCACCTCCTTCTTGGCATTCTTCTTCCCCTTCCCCTTCCCCTTGGCCGCCGGAGGAGGCGAAAGCACCGCCTCCACCTCCTCCACAACCGCAGCCTCCTCCTTCTTGGCCTTCTTCCTCCCCTTCTGCCCGGCCGGCGCCGGAGGCGGCACCTTCACCGCCTCAGCCTCCTCCTTCTTGGCCGGGGCGTCCGCGGCCTGCTTTCCGGCGGCCATGCTTCTAGTGATCCTCGACGGCATCGCGGGTGCCGCCGCCGCCGCCGCAGGGGACTTGCGCTTGGGAGCCATCGGTGGGTGCCTGGGTTAGTGGGCTGGTGTCCTTTGGTTTCGGCTCGTAGGTTTACGGGAAGGGAAAAGATTGTTGTATCTTATAGGAGAAGATTGCCTGCAAAAAAATAATAAGAATCTTATAAGAGAAGATTGCGAGGTATGCGAGAGGGCGGGATAGGAAGAGCGTTTCCCGCCTATTGGATTTCAGGCAGCGGGAGATGAAGGAACATACATGGGCCCTTTTCAGTCCACAGCCCACGCTGTAAACCTCATGTTCAGCAATGTCCCATGAATCTGATGAAAACCAAGGCCCCACGAATAGAATGCCATAGATCCTCCTTCAAACATGTTTTCTTCATGTTTTATAAATAAAACATAACCATTCAAATTTAATATAAATTTTATTTTTAAAAAAAAATAGTCCGTTGGGACAACAACACAATAACACACAAAGGAGAAAAAATGGCAAGATACATGCTCCCACTATAGAAGCTCGGTGCACCGACGGATAAGTGTATTGGCGTACTGTCGGTAGCAAAGTATGAAGAATGTCGTTCAACTGCCCTCTGTCATGTTGCCTAGTAAGCGAGTGGTCGTTGTTACAGAAAAGCAAGAAATTTAAAATTAAGTCAAAAGTACGCCACGGGAACACTTTCTCGATAACCATTTTGTTACGAATATTTCATAAGGTACAGGTTATCGTGGCAAACACTAACACAAAACTCACCGAGATATTGGGCTTGCCAAGCAAGCCCTAGCCTCACGGACGAAGCTCTATAAAAACTGGTGAAAGGGATGGGGGTTGAATAGACGCTTTAAAACTATTACGGTATTGGCTCTAATAAATATGGAATAAAACTAGTATTTAATTTATCAAAAAAAACTTAAATCCATTAGGTTCAACTAAGTGCACCAATAAATTATGCTAAGCAAGATAAGTAACAAGGTGATAGCAAGATAGATTATTTTAAGCATAATGGCTCACAATGTAAAGTGCATAAGTAAAGAGCTTAAGAATATAAGTAACCAAGGCAAGCAGAGATGATAATTTTATCCCGAACTTCACTTTCAAAGAAGCTAATCTCTGTAAGAGAGGTGCGGTGGCGTAATGCACTCCGAACGCCACGAATGTCTCACCTTGACGTATGGTGTCTCGATGCTCACTCAACGCCACACAATGCCTCACCCCAAGATGCGGAGGCATACCAATCACTCATGCCACACAAGGCTTACATTATTCTCATGTGAGCACACCAATAAGACCTACTCACGATCCAGTACGGGACACTTGAGGACGGTCACCAAACCCGTACAAGCTTGTGGCAATCTCCACAACTCAATTGGAGGCTCCTAAGAATCACCACAAAGTCCACAAGCTTGGGGAGAACTCCACAACTTAATTGGAGGCCTCAAGAACACACCACGAATGCCATAAACCGTCTAGGGTTCCAATAACCCAAGATTAACAAGCTTCTTTTGATTTGACCAACCAATTCTCCATAGAGAACTCAAACCGATGCACCTAATGCAATGAAAAGAACACAAGTGCTCAAGTCCTTCACTCTAAAATTCCTACAAAGCTAAAAAATCTTATGGGAGAATAAGAGAGAAAGAACACAAGGGGAAATCCATAAAAGACTCTAAGATTTAGACCCAATAGGTTTCCCTCACTAAGAGGAGAGATTGATTGGTGAAAAAGTAGATCTATATATCCTCTCTCTTTTTCCTCAAAACGATGTAAGAATCATGGGAGGGAGAAGGAGATAGTGCAAGCTAGTTAAAGGAAACAATGGAGGAGAAAGAATGGAATAACCAACATCAAAGTGAGGAAGAAGGGGCCTTTTATAGGACCCCCGTGAAATATGACCGTTATAGACATTTTACCACCGAAATTTCTACCCAAGGTTGGAATTTCCGCCCCCCGGAAATTTCATCTCCGGAGCGTAATTTCTCTCCCCCCAAAGAGGAGCGCCACTTAATCCTTAGCAAAATTTCAAGGGGGTAGAAATTCCGACAATTTTCGGCCCTATAGGAGGCGGAAATTCTGGCCCTGTGTGGGGTGGAAATTCTCACACCCCAAAACTCAGCAAAAATAGCACAAGTTTGCATCCAAACTCTATTTTTGATGATCTTGGCCTCTTTTTGAAGAGGATAACAAGCTCTACCAGATATCATACAGATAAAGATCATAGTCCATCAAGGGGTACAAAACCAAGTGATTAGAGATTTGACCTCTCTATAAAAGATGAACCGAAAAACCTCCAAAATAAAATACACAAAAAGATATTCATCTAAAAACTGTTTTTGATGAACTAGAGCTTGTTATGAAGATAACCGCGAGATTTAGAACCTCACATGGATAAGATACAAATAAACCAAAGAAGGGTGATGCAAGAATGCAAAGGTTTGAGCTCTCTCCAAAGAAAACGATCGAGCTACTTGCTCGAGAGCCCCTCTTGATAGTGCAGCTATCTATCCTATAACACAGTCTCCCAACTAACAACATGAGAACAGTAAAACATAAATCATATCAAGATCATACCTTTGCCTTGTGCATTCTACATGCGCTAGATGATGAAAATCTTGACCGCTTCAAGACGGAATGCCTTTAACTCTTCTTTATGTATGTCTTCAAAAATCTATGATGATTGATATGTAGTAAACATATCTATAAGTTTTTATGCTCCATGCTTGTTTTTTATCAACTATCTTATGATTTGTATACACTTTGAGGCATTTTTATACATTTTCTGGAACCAACCTATTAACAAGATGCCATAGTGCTAGTTGTCTGTTTTTTGCTGTTTTTGGTTTTAGGCAAGCTAGTAAAGAAATATTCTCGGAATTGGACGGAACAAAAGCATAAGTTCCTATTTTTTCGACACAAGATGTTGTCCAAAGCGGAGACGGGGGAGAGACACGAGGCGACCGCACCACCCCTAGGCGCAGGCCCACCCTAGGTCGCGCCTAGGTATGGTGTGGGCCCCTCGGGCGACCATCGACCTTGCCCCTTAGCCTATATAAGCCCCTCGAGGCAGAAACCCTAAGTGCCCGATCAAAAATCCACGAAAAAGGCCGTAGCCGCCGCCATCTCCATCCCTAGATAGGGAGGGATCCGAAGCTCTTCCCGGCACCCTGCCGGAGAGGGGAGATCACCCTGGAGGCCTTCTTAATCACCATGCCAGCCTCCGGTGTGATGCGTGAGTAGTTCATCCTTGGACTATGGGTGCATAGCAATATCTAGATGGTAGTTTCTCCTCCTTTGTGCTATCATGTTTAGATCTTGTGAGCTCCGTTCGTGATCAAGATCATCTATTTGTAATTCTATATGTTGTGTTTGTTGGGATCCAATGGATATTGAGTACTACATCAAGATTGATTATTGATTCTATCATGTCTATGTTGTTTGTGACCTTGCATGCTCTCCGTTGCTAGTAGATGCTTTGGCCAAGTAGATGCTTGTAACTTCAAGAGGGAGTATTTATGCTCGATAGTAGGTTCGTGCCTCTAGTAATCTAGGAGAGTGACAGAAACTTCTAAGGTTGTAGATGTGCTGTTGCTACTAGGGAGAAAACAACAATCTTTTGTCCATGGAGCAATTGTATTGTTTACTTTACACACTTTGCTTAATGCAATTATCTGTTACTTGTAACTTAATACTGGAGGGGGTTCAAATGATAACCTGAAGGTGGATTATTAGTCATAGATACAGTTGGATTATGGTCTATGTATTATGTTGTAATACCCAAACGAATCTCATAGCGATCATCATGACATGTATATGCATTGTTATGCTTTCTCTATCATGTCAATTGCCCAACTGTAATTTGGTCACCCAACATGTTATTTATCTTATGGAGAAACACCTCTAGTGAATTGTGGACCCCGGTCCATTCATTTCCACTGATATTCAATCTATTGCCTATTGTTTACTTTCTGCAATTACTTTATGCAATTCCTACAAAGCAACTACTCTCTTCCACACTATACGTTTAATCCTTTGTTTTCAGCAAACCGGTGAGATTGACAACCTCACTGTGAGTTGGGGCAAAGTATTGTGATTGTGTTGTGCAGGTTCCAAGTTGCTAGCAACACCTTGGGAGTTGGCCCTTTCTCCTACTGATTCGATAACCTTGGTTTAATAACTGAGGGAAACTTGCTGATGTGCTCATCATACCTTCCACTTGGGGTTCCCCAACGAGCTCTACATCATTTGAGCCATCAATTACCATGAATATGTCAAGCTTAAAGCATGTGATTTTCTCGAGATAACTCAGCTTGAACTTGCCCATCATTTCTTTCTTCTTCACTAAGATGATGTGTTGGAGATACACATGAGGAACTCCATATTCTTTTTCAAGGCACTCTTGATCTTGTTTTCTTTCTTCCTCTTCTTCCTTTTTACCTTGAAACTAATATATGGTCTACAAGAATGTCGAAGGACAAAACCTACATATGTCCAAAGGGATTGTCATTAGTTACCAAAACCACACATGAGGCACACATACCCTTTCAACAGGGTAGAAGGACAAGTGAACATTATGTGAGTACACATTTTCGGGGTGCCATAGAGCGGACAAAGGCCACTACTAGGCCCATGCTGCTTGGACACCTCCTCCTAAGAAGGTAGGTGATCCGCAGGAATTGCCATATAAAATTTTTAATATTTTTTTGATCGAGAATTGTGAGGCAACAACCCCCCAATAAATTTTATTAAAATAAAAGAGGTTCACAAGTTACAAAATACAAATAGCAAAAGACCTACCTATGTACACATATGCAACCACCATCTAATGTAAGGAAGCTATCTAAGCCAAGAGACCCTCCTTATGTTTTGCCTTGATTCGATACTGCAGTAGAGAGATATCATGCACAAATTTGCACTTCCATTTACCAAAGGTTGGCCTCTCTTGATTAAAAATCTTGTTGTTACAGATTAACCAAATATTCCAACAAGCTGTGATTAGCACCTCCATAAAGAACGGTTTTCCAAAACTCCTCTTGGCCTCAGACATGATTGTTTGCAAATCATCATGTGGTTGTCAAGAAATTTGGAGATAGTTCCAAATCCGCACACTGAAATTGCACTCAAAGAAAAGATGGATTCTATCTTCGTAAGCATGTATTGGGCAAAGCTCATGGTGCATGTCATTTGTGACATGCCAGTGTCGGCGTTGTAATAAATCTCTCGTGTTTAGCCTGTCTTGGAGTAGCAACTAGGCAAACCTTTTAGTTTTCATGACACAACTCGATTTACAGATCCATTTGAACACACTACAAACTTGGATATGCGCAAACGTGAGTTTGTAAATTTGCCTAGCAGATAGATCTCACCCCAACTGTATGACCACGCATCATTCTGGGTAGACAAAGTATTATCTTGCATAATTTGTTGCAGCTCACCAAGCTCCTGGTAGGCTAAATAAGAAAGTGGCAAGTAGAAGAGGCTAGTAATATCTTCCTGGGCATAAACTTGTATGGTTGACATGTTGTCACTCGGTACATATGAGAATAAACGTGGACAACGCATACTGATTGGTTGGTTACTTCCTTGCAAAGACCAATTATCAGTCCAAAATAAGAAAGTGTCCCCACGACCATGCTTGACGACAGAGACGCTGCGAAAGTTATCAACTTGTTTCATCACATCTCACCACCAAAAGGAGCCACAAAGTTGTTCCACATGTGCTATTTTATTCGAGTAGTAGGAGCTCCGAACTAGTTCAACCGGCCAAGGGCTACTATGGTTGTTATAAAATTTATCCAGAAATTTTATGAGGAGATCAACATTCTTTTCTAGAAATCCACAATCCCAAGGACACCATTCTCTTTGGGTTTACAAACCATCTCCCAAGCAGCCAAAGACTGTTTTGGTTCATCAAACTTGTCTCTCTAAAGACGCCGACAAAGGATTCTATCTAGCTGATCAGTCAGGACCTTTTGCAGCTGCAACGTACATCAAAAGTGCAACAACATAGAAACTAGTGCTGAGTTGATCAATTGTAGTCGAGCCCCTTGTGAAAGGAAACTAGAGCTGGATGTGAGCTTCCTCTCCAATCTACAAACCAACGGCATCAGATCTGTAATTGTGGGACAAGTAGTACCCAAGGGGAGTCCTAAATATGTAAAAGGCATCATCCCCACTTGGCACCCAAAATCTTCAGCTAGATTATTCATTAAAACCTCAGGAACATAACTGGCATCATACGAGACTTGCTAAAAAGTAATCATTAGACCAGTGGTTAGTGAAAACTTGTGTAACAGTTCTTTGTGAGATCTTGTCCGATTCAAATCAGCAGGCATATTAAGCAATGTGTCATCCGCATATTGGATGATGGGAAAATCCGTGTCATTATTTTCTATGGGCCTTGGAATATCGCCATTTCTTACCATCTCATTCACTGCAGACTCCAAAGATCTGAACCAAAAGTGTACAATAAGGGTGATAAAGGGTCACCATGTCGCACCCCACGTTTGCAAACAACACGCTTACTCGGGATACCATTTAGCAATATAGCAGAAGTTCCAGATGACAAGATTGCTCTCGCCCACTTAAGCCAAAGATCGTTGAATCCTTTGTGTTTCATTACTTGTATAATGGATTCATGCTCTATTGTGTCAAATGCTTTAGCAAAATCCAGCTTCACAATTACAATAGGCTTCTTGGAAAGATGGCATAGATGTAGGTACTCAAAAGACCAGGCCAAGCAGTCCTAAATTGATCTCGATCTTAAGAAACCATACTGATTTTTGTGAATGCAGCTTAACATTTTCCCCTGCAATCGGTTTGCTGCAAGATTGGTCAAAAATTTGAGACACACATTAGTTAAGGAGATGGGTCGAAAGTCATTGAATTCTGAAGCAGATGGTTTCTTGGGAACCAGGGTGATATAGGAACCGTTGATGCATTGTAAGTTTAGATTGCCCTCATGGAACTCAGAAGCGAGGCGATAGAAGTCAGACTGAATTATGGGCCAACACCTCTTAAGGAAAAGTCCGTTAAATCCATCCGGACCAAGATCCCGATCAGTAGGTATGGCCTTAATCACCTCATCCATTTCCTTTTTCTCAAACGGCAGCGTGAGCTCATCAAGGCACTCAATTCGGTGTAGAAGATTTGTCAGATTAAATTGCATATGAATGCCTTCTGAACGCCCCATTTTATCTTTGTAACTTGTCCAAAGTAAACTAGCCATAGACTGATGATCCATAATCTCATTGCCATTATCATCATGTAACATGGTAATTGAATTCCGATGGTACCTTTCTGTATCCATTGTGTGAAAGAACTTGGCATTGTCCTCACCTTACTTAATCCAGCGAATAGTGCATATGAAAGTACCGACTTTGAATCGACTAGAGGGGGGTAAATAGGCGACTACCAATTTTTAATCTGTTACTCAATTTTAGGCTTGGCAAGAAGATAAGTTCTCTAGATATTCAACTAGGTGAACCACCTATATGCTAGAGAACTAATTGCAAGCACAAGAGTGGTAAAGAGCAAGTAGAGGAGGTAAGGAACGAGATAACCGGAGCGGGGACACGGAGATGTAATTCCCATAGTTCACTTCCAAGGAAGCTACGTCTCCGTTCCACAAAGAACCTTGAGCGGAACTTCCGATCAGACAAAAACTGCACCAACAGATCAAAAACTCGCTCTCTCGCTGATGAATGAGATGGCTGTGGCGGTGCAAATATGGTTTGTGCAAGAACAGATGATTCCCCACATCCTTCCGATGTGGAACCCCTCTTGATAGTACGGCGATCTAAAACAATAAAATGAGAGAAAGAGAAAAACGAAAGATCGTCGTCTTCACGAGATTCCAAGAAAAGCATCCACACACTCCATAAGCTCCATTAATAAACAATTAACCTGAAACTCAAGCACACGGTTAGATCACAAGTGGTATTGTCATCATCACCAAAATAACAAAGGAAAACATAGTCCTTTCAATCTCCCCCTTTTTGGTGTTTGATGACAATCCCATAAGATTTGCATAAGAAAGAGCAGTTTTTGCAATGAACGGAAACAAGCTCCCCCTATGTGTGTGCAAGGTAGAGATAAAGCTTTAAGGACAAAACTATCACACATATAAGTAGGATCCCCCTTTCTATTGCAAAAACATCACATGTGCAAGGAAAAACAAGATAGGGAACATATCGTTGTACCAATCATATGTGGTGAAGACAATAAATGAAATAATATCAATGTAGACTCCACCACAATATACAAGCAGCCATAAGCCAACAACATGCATGCCAACAACATTCATACCATATCACATAGTCTCATACATAAATAAGACGCACAAATAACAAGGTACATAAATAACAAGGTCCACAAGCACACACATGAACTAGAGAGTTCATGAGCAAGAAAGGATCAAAGAGAAAACAAACTCATGACTCAACCCATGCAAATCCCGTGAACAACCTAATAGATATCTTTCTCCCCCTTTGGCATCACGACACCAAAAAGGGAGAAAATACCACTCTAATCGCCCCAACCATGGAAAGGAGGAGGAGAAGGCTCAGGGTCCCAAGAGGCATTGTTCCATGCATGCGGAGGACCGGTGACTTCATCCTCAGAATCAGACCACTTGTAGTTTTCACTTATCCACTCATCCTTGGGCGCGGTGAAGGAGCTAGTCTCTGGAGAGCAAGGAACACTGAGCGATGTCATAATAGCCTTCTGATGCCGAGCATTGTGCCATTGATCAACATAAGCATGGTACTCACGGTCCTGCAAGAAACAAAATGGCTTCTTCACCTTCCTTAGTAGTTTCTTGGCCCAAGACGACTGCCTCTCAAGAGTGGGACCACTAGCACTAGAACCAGCACGTGCCGAAAAGTGGTACCAGTAGCACCTCCAGACTTCCATATGGCTTCTTCCTTATCATCTTGGGTCCTAGGCTTCTCATGCTTACTCGCATGTAGCTTCTTCTCCTCATGAATAGTGATGCAGTCCTGAGGGAAGCGGGTACCAATTGCTTCCAACCAATTGGTGATAAGAGTCTGAATGTAAGGAGCAAAGAGGCACGAGCGCTTGTCAATTATAGCTTGACATATCTCATTGAACAGAAAGTGCATAACATCCATCTTCTGGTCAGAATCGCGGCGACGGTGAGTCTGAAACATAAGGTCAACCTGATAAGCATGAAACCAATCAAAGTTGCCTGCCTTTGGAGATATGGTGTTCAAGAAGACCCTGCACATGATGTCATATACTGGATGGAGATAATTCACATAACCACAAACACCCCAACCCTCAATATAGAGAGGCTCCAGGACCTCAGGATCAGAAGCCTTGGGGCCATGAATGCGCCAACCATTAGCACCCTTTCCAGGCAAGAGGGGATAGCCAAGAAACACACCAAACTCAGACCAAGTGGCGGATAACTGCAGATCCGTAGTCATCCACTTCAAGGTGCCATTGATAGGATCCATCCCCATGTGAAGAGTGGAGAAGAACTGAGAAATAGAGGTCTCATCAAAGTTCTGACGGTGCTCCATGATAGGAATCAGCCCAAACTTTCTACATATCTCGAGAGCTTCCCCAAAGTACTCCGACTTGCTTTCCATATGAGCCACATTGATGAATTCCTAAGGAGCTACAACAAACTTGTTCTTGGTGGCATAAATCTCTGCAAAAATTTGCTCTTGGTGATAATTGTGGAAGAGAGGATCCAAGCAAAGAGGGTCATGCGGGACAAGATAGGGATTCACGTGGCGAAACGCCGAATAGGCCTTATGAGGCCACTTGGAGATCTTGATCTTGGAGGAATCAGGCCCAGCAGCAGTGGAGTTTTGTGAAGCAAGAGAAGGCCGTGTCCCTACAGCAGTAGCAGCACGGCAAGCAGCAGCAGACCTCTGACAGGCAGTTTGAGTGGGAGGTCACGGAACCTCATGATCTTCTTCATCGATCTCGAGAGGAGGACCGAAGCCAGAAGGAATACAGTTGCGCTTGCCTCTATGGGAACCACCTTGCCCTGAGAAGAAAGCAAATAATAGGGAGGGATGGTGGGGTAAGTGCACAAGTTCGAAGAAGAAACAAAGATAGATTGAAAAAATACAGGCAGAATCAAATATAGTGCACCAGAACTTCCGCCAAACCATCGGAACTTCCGGTGAAAACGTCACCACCGGAAGTTCCATTCGTGACTACCGGAAGTTCCGGTGAGGCCACAAACACAACAGTTCAATAGGAAAACGCATGGATCCAAGATCTAGGGTGCACATGTACGGATTCACACAAATGTATTGGTTCAATCTATCCTAGCAAGGTTTCCTAGACCTCCCAACAAGTTCTAGTCAAAGAACTAGCCTAAACATGGTGAGCCCTAACTCAAGCAATGGAGAGAGCAAGATCTCCATTAATGGAGGGAGTTGAGGGGAAATACCGGAGTCCATGGCAGGAGATCGAGGTGGGGAAGGTTCCCATGGAGCAGATCTAAAAATGACTGGCCGGAGACAGAGGGGCTGGAGCACCTCCACGAAGAGGTTGTCGCCGGTGTCTGCTCCAAATAGAAGATGGGTCTTGGGGAAAACTGGGAGAAGACCCCGTTTTTCCCAGGGCCCTCCTTTTATAGGTCGATGAGCCTCACCGGAAGTTCCAGTGAACCACCAGAAGTTCCGATCACAGGCGGAAGTAGCCAGGTCAGTGAGAAGTTTCGGAGAACTACGACTGACCGGTACTTCCGGCAGCTGGCATATCTTCCTGTAGGGTTCGCAGCAGAGAAAACAAAAAAAATCCCTACGATGGGAACAACTATGTACCAAGATCTATCTACTAGATACAAACAACGGGTGGATGTATATCCGTAGAGAACATACCCTTGAAGACCGACAAAGCTTAACGAGTTCCAAATCATGGTTGATGTAGACGATCTCTTGCCAATCTCAAGATCGAGAGGAAGTCCTTAGCACCGCAACTTAGCGAAGCATCTGTGCTCGCACACACGTCCGAGGCACCGAGCAACCTCCGCCTCCTCGCTCCAGCGATGCAGTGGAAGCACAACTCTTTCTTTCTAAATAGCCATTGGGAACATGTATCTCGCTAGTCCGAGACCATGGGGGGTAAATACTAGAGGGGAAGAGAGATCCTTCACGAGGAGGTGTGAGTGAGAGAGAGGGAGGGGGCTCCTTTTATAGGAGAGGGGGGACCCCAAGGGGGTGGCCGGCACATGGGGCTGCCCCTGTGCCCTCCCCTCATTCATGTGGGTGGACACTCCACTCACAAAAATCCCTTTCAATTCCCTCCACTCAAAAACCCACTCAAATTCCCATTAATTTTCCACCAAATTTAATGCAAACTATCATTAAATAAAAATCCTTTTATTTATTCAGAATTTTGTCAATTACTTTAATGACAAACATTCACATATAACCCCTTGTTAGTATTTCATTTCACATGCAAAAACACTTTCTGCAATTTCACCCGAAAACCCGTTTCGGTATCTAGTGAAATAAATTCCTGCGCTTGTTATTCTTTCCGGCATGAAACTTTTGCTCCAAATGGATGTCGGTGTCTCTTAAGTGTGACACCCTATGATTCGCGAATGATGCGGACATGATCGAGACCCCTCTCAGATCAATAATCAGAAGCGGGATCTGGAGACCCATACTGACTCCCACACATTCAGCGATGACTTTCTTGTGATCGCGAAAACCTTTTACGCTAGTATCTTAATCCCTTTGTTTCATGATATATTACATGTCCGATATTCGATCATCGATATCTCTATACCTAGTTTGATCTTGTTACTAACATGCACTCTTTTCTTGTTCCCGTGATATAACATTCTAGTGATCAAATCACTTGCTTGCAAGCTAATCAATGTGATATCACCGAGAGGGCCTAGAGTATATCTATTCGTCATCGGGATGAACAAATTCCACTCTCGACCCATGGGCCTCAACATAACACTTTAGTAGTTCTAAACCATCTTTATAATCACCATGTTACGGTTTGACGTTTGATGTTATCAAGAAACTCTTTCGGTGTTAGTGATTGACATGATCTCATGGTCTAAGGATTAGGATCACTTCGTAAGTTGTTATAGCAATATAAACTCAATGACTTTGATCATAATGGTATACTTCGGATGAATGTTCATCATATCATTACACTAATGTTGTGACCTTGTTATTAACAATATCCAATGTCCATGATCAGGAAATCTTGATCATCTTGTTAATCAACGAGCTAGTTTATGAGAGAGGCATAACTAGGAACTTTCTGTTTGTTTATTAAACACACATGTATTAATGTTTCCGTATTATATAATTATAGCATGTAAAATAAACATGTATCACATACTTGGAATATACATAATAACCACTTTATTATTGCCTCTCAGGGCATATTCCCTTTAGTCTCCCACTTGCACTAGAGACAATAATCTAGTTACATAGTGATGAATCTAACACCCATGGAGTTCTGGCGTTGATCATGTTTTGCTCTAGGGAGAGTTTTAGTCAACGGATCTGCTACATTGAGATCCATATGTACTTTACAAATCTTTATATCTCCATCCTTGACATGATCATGGATGGAGTGAAACCAGCGCTTAATATGCTTGGAATTCTTGTGAGACCTTGGTTCTTTGGCATTGGCAATGGCACCATTGTTGTCACAATAGATCACCATTGGGTCCAACGCACTCGCAACCACACCTAGTTCGGATATGAACTCCTTCATCCAAACCGCTTCCCGAGCCGCTTCCTAAGTAGCAACATATTCAGCCTCCGTTGTTGATCCCGCCACCACGGGATGTTTGGAACTCCTCCAACTAACCGCTCCGCCATTCATGAGAAATACGTGTCCGGATTGAGACTTAGAGTCATCCGGATTGGTGTCAAAGCTAGCGTCGACATAACACTTAGGGACGAGCTCTTATTCACCTCCATACACAAGAAACATATCCTTAGTTCTTCGCAAGTACTTAAGGATATTCTTGACCGCTATCCAGTGTTCCAAACCTAGATCCGATTGGTACATACTAGTCAAACTAATAGCATGTGTCACATCCGGTCTTGTACATAGCATAGCGTACATTATAGAGCCTATGGCTGAAGCATAGGGGACTTTGTCCATTATCTCTCTTTCTTCCGCCGTAGCCGGACTTTGAGTCTTACTCAATGTCTTGCCTTGCAACATAGGTAAGAATCCCTTCTTACTTCTGTCCATTTTAAAACTTCTTTAAAATCTTATCAAGGTATGTACTTTGCGATAGCCCTATTAGGCGCCTAGATCTATCTCTATAAATCTTTATGCCTAATATGTATGACACTTCACCTAGGTCCTTCATTGAAAATTTGCTGTTTAGATAACTTTCAACACTGTTTAAAAGATCTATATCATTTCTGATCAATAATATGTCATCCGCATATAATATCAGAAATGCCACATTGCTCCCACTCACTTTCTTGTAAATACAAGCCTCTCCATAAGTTTGGACAAATCCAAACTCTTTGATCGCCTCATCAAAGCAAAGATTCCAACTTCGTGATGCTTGCTTCAGTCCATAGATGGATCGTTGAAGCTTGCACACCTTGTTAGCATCCTTAGGATCGACAAAACTCTTTGGTTGTATCATATACAACTCTTCTTCAATATTATCATTGAGGAACGCGGTTTTGACATCCATCTGCTATATCTCATAATCGAAATATGCAACAATTGCTAACATAATCCTAATTGACTTTAGCATCGCTACGAGAGAGAATATCTCATCGTAGTCAACTCCTTGAATTTGTCGAAACCCCTTTGTGACAAGTCAAGCTTTTTAGACGGTCACATTACCATCAGCATCAATTTTCCTTTTGAAAATCCATTTATTCTCCATGGCCTTTCGGTCGTGAGGTAAGTCCACCAAGTTCCAAACTTGATTTTCGTACATGGATTCCATCTCGGATTTCATGGCTTCTAACCATTTTTTGGAATCCGGGCTCATCATCACTTCTTCATATGTCACAGGGTCATCAATTTCATCAACCATGAAATTCATAACAGGGTTTCCGTACAGCTCGGGAGCTGCACGCGTCCTTCTAGACCTGCGAGGTTTGATAGTACTCTCTTTCGGAGTTTCATGATTATTATCATTAGTTCCCTCTTCAATTGGTGAAGCCAACTCCGGAACGACTTTCGGCGCTACGCTACTCGCCATACTATCAAGAAAAGGTTCAACAATCTCTTTGAGTTCTACCTTCCGACTACTCACACCTTTCGCAAGAAACTCTTTCTCTAAAAAGGATCCATTCTTTGCAACAAAAACCTTGCCCTCAGATCTATGATAGAAGAAATACCCAATAGTTTCCTTAGGGTATCCTATGAAGACGCATTTTTCCGCTTTGGGTTCGAGTTTATCCGGTTGAAGTTTCTTCACATAAACATCGCATCCCCAAACTTTAAGAAATGACAGCTTAGGTTTGTTTCCAAACCACAATTCATACGGTGTCTTTTCAACGGATTTAGATGGTGCCCGGTTTAAAGTGAATGTAACAGTTTCTAGTGCATAACCCCAAAATGACAGTGGCAAGTCCGTCAGAGACATCATAGATCGAACCATATCCAATAAAGTACGATTACAATGTTCTGACATACCATTCGTTATGGTGTTCCGGCAGGTGTGAGTTGTGAAACAATTCCACACTCTTTCATATGAGTGCTAAACTCGTAACTTAGATACTCTCCTCCATGGTCGGACCATAGAAATTTGATCTTTCTATTACGATGATTTTCCACTTCACTCTGAAATTCCTTGAACTTTTCAAAGGTTTTAGACTTGTGTTTCATCAATTAGATATAACCGTATCTACTCAAATCATCCGTGAAAGTAACAAAATAACGATATCCATCTTGCGCCGACACACTCATTGGACCAAATACATCAGAATGTATGGTTTCCAATAAATCTGGCTCCGTTCCAGTGAACCGGAAAACGACATTCTAGTCATCTTGCCCATAAGGCATAGCTCACATGTATCAAATGATTCAAAATCAAGTGATTCCAAAAGTCCATCCGGATGGAGCTTCTTCATGCATTTAACACCAATATGACCTAGATGGCAGTGCCACATATATGCGGATATATCATCATTAAGTTTAATCCTTTTAGCATCAACATTATGAATATGTGTAATATTATTATCGAGATACAATAGAAATAAACCATTCATCATCAGTGGTGACCATAAAAGATTTCATTCATATAAATAGAACAACCATTGTTCTCGGATTTAAATGAATAACCACTTCGCATCAAACACGATCCAGATAGAATGTTCATGCTCAGTGCTGGCACCAGATAACAATTATTCAAGTTTATTACTAATCCCGATGGTAAGTGGAGAGGTAGCATTTCGACGGCGATCACATCAACACTTGATCCATTGTCGACACACATCTTGACCTCACCCCTTGCTAGCGGTCACTTGTTCCGCAACCCCTGATTCGAGTTGCAAATATTAGCAACTGAACCAGTATCAAATACCCAGGTGCTACTGCGAGTACTAGTCAAGTACACATAAATAACATTTATATCATGTATACCTTTGTTTGCCTTGTCGGCCTTCTTGTCTGCCAAATACTTGGGGCAGTTGCGCTTCTAGTGGTCAGTCCCCTTACAATAATAGCACTCGGTATCAGACTTAGGGCCAACTTGGGGTTTCTTTTCAGGCACGGCAACCATCTTGCCGCCCTTACTTCCCTTCCGTTTTCCGTTCTTGTCTTTCTTGAAACCAGTGTTCTTATTGATCATCAACACTTGATGTTATTTCTTGATCTCCACTTCTGCAGTTCTAAGCATTGACAGAAGCTCGGGGAGAGACTTCTTCATGCCTTGCATATTATAGTTCATCACGAAGCTCTTATAGCTAGGTGGCAGAGACTGTAGAACACGATGGATGCCTAAGTCAATGGGAATCGTTATTCCCAAGGACACAAGCTTATCGGCGTAACCCGACATCTTGAGTACATGCTCACTTACAGAGCTGTTCTCTTCCATCATGCAGCTAAAAAACTTTCCTGAAGCATTGTAGCTCTCTACAACAGCATGTGTGTCGAAAATCATTTTCAACTCACCATTGTATCAAATGCATTGTCGTTTTCGAAACACTTTCAAAGTTCTGGCTCTAGCCCATACAATATGCCGCAATGAACTAAGTTGTGGCCCTCCTGACGAGTCTGATAGACATTCTTCTCCTCGTTAGGGGCATCATCGAACAGTGGGGGGCCTAGCGGCGCTTCTAGCACATATTGCTTTTGTGCAGCAGAGAGGAGAATCCTCAAATTCATGGCCCATTTGGTAAAGTTGCTACCGTTCGTTGCAAGTTTCTCTTTCTCCATGAACACATTGAATTAAAAGCAGGTGGTGCCATCTACAACAGAATTTGTAAAGTTTAGACTAAGTTTATGATAGACTGAGATCAACTAATCCACATTAAGAATGAACTCCCACTCAAAAACTACATCCCTCGTGCCTTTTTGGTGATTACATGAACCAAATCCACTACACCAAGTCCGATCATCACGTGAGTCGGTGTAGCTTCAATGGCGAGCATCAAATGGGCATCATATCTACCATATGACTCATGCTTAAGCTTTCGGTCCGTGTTCCGAGGCCATGTATGTACATGCTAGGCTTGCCAAGTAAGAACCTTAGTATTCGCGTGTGTAACTGTCTTACACCCGAAATATGGTCGTGGATCCAAGAACACCCGATCATCACGTGATGTCTTGGAGCGACGAAATATAATTGGTGCATACTTAAGGAAGAACGCATTCTTATCTTGATATTTAAATGAGGGATCATATTATTATGCTAATAAAATGCCAAACAAGCAATATAAGATGCAATCAAACATCATATGTTTATAAGTGAAATGATATGGTCCTTGCACTTGATCTCCATCATGTCCACCATGGTATGATCACTATCATACCTCTATGTGCAAGGCCAAGGTCTATGGAACTTACACGTTATGCGTGTTGTAAGAGTATCAACTTATACTTCTACTTACAACATCACCATATCATGACACTAGCCCAACAACAATCTAAACTAGATGCCTCTAATTTATCCATTGCAAGTTTTATGTGGCTTAGGGCTTTCGAAGATAGAACCGTTCTTACCTACGAACATGAACCACAATGAGGATAACCAAATTGTTGACAACTCATTGCAAATTAGATATTGACTATAGTAGGAGAGACAAACACCCGCTAGCCACTTATGCAAAACTTGTTGCATGTCAAGCGTGGAGAAGGTCTCATGTGCGAGGACATGTAAAGTTTGTCTGGGCCGCTTCATCCCACTATGACACCAATATCCAAAATACAACTAAGAAGCAATAACATAATCATCATCTCCCACATACTCATATGTGTACTACCCGTGTAAAGCATCTACACAAAGATCCGGCTCTGATACCACTGTAGGGTTCGCAGCATAGAAAACAAAAAAAATTCTACGATGGGCACAACTATGTACCAAGATCTATCTACTAGATACAAACAACGGGCGGATGTATATCCATAGAGAACATACCCTTGAAGACCAAAAAATCTTAACGAGTTCAAACTCGTGGTTGATGTAGACGATCTCTTGCCGATCTCAAGATCGAGAGGAAGTCCTTAGCACCGCAACTTAGCGGCGCATCCGTGCTCGCACACACGTCCGAGGCACCGAGCAACCTCCGCCTCCTCGCTCCAACGATGCAGCGGAAGCACAACTCTTTATTGCCGAATAGACACCGGGAACATGTATCTCGCTAGTCCGAGACCATGGGGGATAAATACTAGAGGGGGAGAGAGATCCTTCATGAGGAGGTGTGAGTGAGAGAGAGGGAGGGGGCTCCTTTTATAGGAGAGGGGGGAACCCCAAGGGGGTGGCCGACGCATGGGTCTGCCCCCTTGCCCTCCCCTCATTCATGTAGGTGGACACTCCACTCACAAAAATCCCTTTCAATTCCCTCCACTCAAAAACCCACTCAAATTCCCATTAAATTTCCTCCAAATTTAATGCAAACTCTCATTAAATAAAACTCCTTTTATTTATTCAGAATTTTGTCAATTACTTTAATGAAAAACATTCACATATAACCCCTTGATAGTATTTCATTTCACATGCAAAAACACTTTCTGCAATTTCACCCGAAAACCCGTTGCGGTATCTAGTGAAATAAATTCCCGAGCTTGTTATTCTTTCCGGCATGAAACTTTTGCTCCAAATGGATGTCGGTATCTCTTAAGTGTGTCACCCTATGGTTCACGAATAATACGGACATGATCGAGACCCCTCTCAGATCAATAATCAGAAGCGGGATCTGGAGACCCATACTGACTCCCACACATTCAGCGATGACTTTCTTGTGATCGCGAGAACCTTTTATGATAGTATCTTAATCCCTTTGTTTCGCGATATATTACATGCCCAAGATTAGATCATCGGTATCTCTATGCCTAGTTTGATCTCGTTACTGACATGCACTCTTTTCTCATTCCCGTGATATAACATTCTAGTGATCAAATCACTTGATTGCAAGCTAATCAATGTGATATCACCGAGAGGGCCCAGATTATATCTATCCGTCATCGGGATGAACAAATTCCACTCTTGATCCATGGGCCTCAACATAACACTTTAGTAGTTCTGAACCCATCTTTATAATCACCCTGTTACGGTGTGATGTTTGATGTTATCAAGAAACTCTTTCGGTGTTAGTGATTGACATGATCTCATGGTCTAAGGATTAGGATCACTTCGTAAGTTGTTATAGCAATATAAACTCAATGACTTTGATCATAATGCTATACTTCAGATGAATGTTCATCACATCATTACACTAATGTTGTGACCTCGTTATTAACAACATCCAATGTCCATGATCAGGAAATCTTGATCATCTTGTTAATCAACGAGCTAGTTTATGAGAGAGGCATAACTAGGAACTTTCTGTTTGTTTATTAAACACACATGTGTTAACGTTTCCGTATTAATACAATTATAGCATGTAAAATAAACATCTATCATATACTTGGAATATACATAATAACCACTTTATTATTGCCTCTCAGGGCATATTCCCTTCACTTCCCTTCAATACAAGCCTTACACACACGATCTTTGGCAAAATAAACATTGTTAAGACCAAGGATGTGGACCTCGGAGTGAAGTATTTGCAAAGTTCTCATGTTAACATGGGCTAGGCCGCAATGTCACAACCAGCCCTTGTCGGCTTTAGCATAGATACATAGAGCATGAGGAGTGGTGGTCCCCAAAAAGTCCACCACATACAAGTCATGCTCTATATACCCTACGAAAGCCACCTTGAGAGACTTGCTCCACATGAGGACCACAGAATGATCATTGAAGAAAGAAGAGAGACCCATAATGGTAAGAGCACGAACTGAAAGTAAATATTAACTAAGGGTTTTGACAAGCATGACGTTAACCAAGGATACATTCGAGGGTTACCACCACCTTTCCAAAACCCAATACCTGAGAACTTGTTTTATCACCATAGGAGACCATAGTGTTGGCAATATTTGGCCTTATCTCTGATACGTCGGAAACGTATCTATAATTTTTTATGCTCCATGCTTGTTTAGTATTTACTTTGCTTTACTTGTACACACTTTGAGGTGCTTTTTACATGTTTTCTGGTACTAACCTATTAACAAGTTGCAACAGTGCCAGATGCCTGTTTTCTGCTGTTTTTGGTTTCAGAAAAGTTAGTAAAGAAATATTCTTGAAATTGGACGGGACAAATGTCAAAGTCAATTACTTTCCGTGGGGAACAAGAAGTCCAGAGGGGAGCCGGAGGGGCCAGACCCACCCCAGGCGCGGGTGGGCCCTGCCCCGCGCCTGGCTAGGTTTTGGCTGCCCTGGCCGCCTCCTCGGCCTCCCCTTCGCCTATAAGAAGCCCCGCGATGCAGAAACCCTAAGTACCCGATCAAATATCCACGAAACCGTCTGTAGCCGCCGCCACCATCGTCCCTAGATCAGGGGGATCTGAAGTTCTTCCCGGCACCCAGCCGGAGGGGAGATCATCCCAGCGGCCTTCTCTCCGGTATGATGCGTGAGTAGTTCCACCTTGGACTATGGGTCCATGTAGTATCTAGATGGTTGTATCTCCTCCTTTGTGCTTTCATGTATAGATCTTGTGAGCTCCGTTCATGATCAAGATCTAATCTATTTGTAATCATGCATGTTGTGTTTGCGGGGATCCGATGGATATTGAGATTATTATGTTGGTTTGATTAATGGTTTTGTCTTTATGATTCTATCATGTCTATGTTGTTTATGATCTTGCATGCTCTCCGTTGTTAGTAGCTATATTGGCCAAGTAGTTGCTAGTGACTCCAAGAGGGGGCATTTATGCTTGATAGTGGGTTCATGCCTCTAGTTTCCAAGTGAAGTGACAGAAATCTCTTCGGTTGTAGATGTGATGTTGCCACTAGGGAGAAAATAACGTCTCTTGTTCATGGAACATGTGGACTGTTTACCTTACACACTTTGCTTAAAGCAGCTGTCTGTTGCTTGCAACTTAATACTGGAGGGGGTTCGGATGATAACCTGAAGGTAGACTTCTAGTAATAGATGTAGTTGGATGGCGGTCTATGTATCTTGTTGTATTGCCCAATCGAATCTCATAGGATCTTTCTGACTAGTAATTGCATTGTTATGCCTTGCTCAGTTCCTGTCAATTTCCCTGTTGTAATTTGTTTACCCTTCATGCCGTGTTGTTTATCTAAGGAGAGCACCTCTAGAAAACTATGGACCCCGGTCCAATCTTTACCATTGATACATCTTCCAATGTTACTTGTTTACTTGCTGCAAACCACCATTACCTTCCACACCATACGTTTAATCCTTTGTTACAGCAAACCGTGAGCTTGACAACCTCACTGATTCGTTGGGGCAAAGTCTTGAGTTTGTGTTGTGTAGGTCTCCGCGTTGCTTGCAACACCTGTGTGATGTTTCCTTCCTCCTTCTGGTTCGATAACCTCAGTCTCTACTGAGGGAAGACTTTCTGTTGTGCTCATAACACCTTGCTCTTGGGGTTTCCAACGAAGTGCTCCACGTCAGCACCATCAATAAGTTTTTTGGCGCCGTTGCCGGGGAGGCTAAGGACATCTTCACTAGGGGAGTCCTTCACTTCCTCTCTCTTTACTCTGTTTTTAGCTTGCTTTGTTTCTTTTGCTTGGTTTTGTTTGCCTCTTTTCAAACACCCAAAAAAATTAGTCTACTTTGGTTTGCTTGCTTTATTCAAAAACACAAAAAAATTAGTTCCTACTCTAGTTGGTGGTCTATTATTGCCTTGCTTGGTCATGCTTTTTATCAATGAATGGTTTCTTTGAAACTAGTTCTTATTTGCAAGGTGGGTTGACGGAAGAACAAAAGTATTATTATAAGGAACACCATTTGTCACAAAAAGGGAAACACTTATGGGAGCAAATTGATAAGTTGAATACTATTGCTAGAGACATGTGCTCTACTTATTATGTTACTTATTGCTTTGATAAGTCTTGCTGCTGTAGGAGGTATAAACACATGCCTTTTCAATGTGAGTATAATTATAATGTTACCATATCTTATTATGTTAAAGGAAATTATGACTTTTATGATGTGGAACAAATTGAAGAATTTATTGCCTTCAAGGGTGCATTTGAACTTGCCTGTTTGCTTGAAAATACTGATGATGCACCTTATGAATATGAGGTTTATTGAGATACTTAAATTTTGCTTTGATAATTACAAGGAAGCAAATGTCTATATTCTTGAATATTTTAATAGGTGCTTTCCACAAATGGAAGAGACTAATGCCTTGCAGGAGCCTATGGAATAAGAAATTGTTGAAACTGGAAGCTCATTAGATGAAAAAGAGGAGGAGAGTGATGAGAGTAACTCTTTATCCCTTACATTATTTTATTGTCCCCCATGCTTACCAAAGGAGGATGAAAGTTATGTTCCTGTGGATCCTTTTGAAATATCTACTTTGGGTAAAACCTGGGAAGGTTTTAATCCCACTATCTTTGAGCTTGATAGAAATTATGTGTTCGTAGATCATGAAAGGCATGCTTTATGTGATAGCTATATTATTGAGTTTATTCATGACGCCACTAAAAATTATTATGAGAGAGGAAAGTATGGTTGTAGAAGTTTTCATGGTACTAAAACACCTCTCTATGTGCTGAAAGTTTTGAAGTCATTCTTAATTTATCTTCCTATGCATGTCACTTTGTTCTTTGAGAATTTATTTTCTTACAATATTCCTATGCATAGGAAGTGGGTTAGACTTAAATTTGTTTTGAATTTGCTTCTTGATGCTCTCTTTTACTTCGATTCATATTTCTTTTGTGAGCATCTTCTCAAACTATCATGCCTAACTTAAAGGCATTAAAGAAAAGTACTTGTTGGGAGATAACCCAAGAGTTTCATTGAGTCTTGGAAGTTATTACTTCAGTAATGACCTCTCTTTATCCTTTTTGTTTGCCTTTTGTGCCAAGAATGACCTATAATGAGAGGGAAGTAAGATTTGGGGAGTTGCTGTCCCGAAACAGATTTCTGTTCTCCACCAAAACAATTCGTGAGGAGTCTATGTAACTTGGATTTAGTTCAAAATTTACGACTAAATCCCCCAGTATGTTAGCTAACTTTTGTTAGTTCAAAACTTTTTGATTTGATCAACAAAAGATGTTCGAAAAAATCGGTTTCTACCTGCTAGTCTGTTTTGACAAATTTCTGCCATTATTTGCATTTGCTTCTTATTGATTCCTTTTCGAGTTCTCTTTAGGTGAATTGAGCTTTTTTAAGGAGTTAATACAATAGCTTGTGTTTTTAGTGAAAATCCTTGCCGTTTCAAAGATTTGACAATGGTATAATATCTTTTGAATACACTAATGTGCTAATGAAGATTGTGTGAAGTTTTGTACGAAGGAAAAATTTCAGGTGTAGAGAAAGAATGATGCAATGAGATGAAGAATGGACAAAAGCTCAAGCTTGGTGATGCCACCATGGTGTCACCCCAAGAAATATCCAAGAGGTACAAGCGTCAAATCCTGGGGATGCCCAAGGCATCCCCTTCTTCATTAATAAAAAGCTAAGGTCTGTCTAGACACTCCGTTTTTATTGTTTCATGCACAGTTGTCTTGTTCTTGGAGCGTCTTAATTTTCATTTGCTTTGCTTATTTTGTTTAGTTTGCTTGAGTAGTTTGGACCCCCGTTCTTGTTGTGTTGTTTTGCAAATAGTTTGCTTGGTGTTGGAAAGGAGTAGTAAGTTCTTGCTTGTAAGTGCAAGAGGAGCTTGCATTGACTGTGACTTAGACTTTAGCATGACATGCTAGGTGTTGTTTTGGCATTATGCTTAGTGATTATTGATGTAGCATGTCTTGTTCCAAACAATTGGGATTGCTTAGTGTGCCTTGAAGAAATTATGCGTTGTTTTAGCATGCAAAAGCATAGTATTGTGGTATTCTCCTTTGATGCATTGCTTGGGTTGACTTGGCACATGCTTACACCATGTTATGACTATGACAAGTCACCATTAGCCTATATGATCATTTAGTCCTTGACTTGTAGTACCACTCTTTGCTTTGATTAGTATGCTTTGTTGCAATGCATGATTTTGGCCATTATTGCTCTCTTAGTTGGTTGCTTCCAGTCTTTTGCTAGCCTCCACTTGTATGAGTAAGTTCTACTCATGCTTCCAACTCCCAAGAAACCAAGTTATTCCAAAGTGTACACTATAAACTCCTATGCATGGTGTGTTACACCATTCCAAGTATATTCTTGTTTTCAGCTATATTCCAATTAAAAACTATTTTGTTATGTGAAAACTTAGTGATTAAAGCCCTCACGAACTTGATGGCACACTTTATTCTTTTCCCCTAATAAACTTGAACCATTGTGACAACTCTGTTGTATATGCTTGCACTTATAAGTTGGAATTAGCAGAACCGTGTTGTCATGGGGAACCTATTCAACATTGCACTTGTACTCTGTACTCAGTTGATATCATGTTCTTTTGTCTATGGATGTCACCGATGTGAAATAGAGGGAACTTGTAAGTCCATGAAGTTTGTATCTTGTGTTAGAGAAACGCCTGGGCCGCTAGCCTAAGCCATGCCTAATCATGGTGGAAACTTGCAGCATCACCATAATGAGCTATCTATGAAGCATCCTCAATAAAAAGCTATGCATATGGTAAATAAAAAGATTGCTGAGATGCTCATTGTCTGCTTGCCTTGTCATTTTGGTTATGGGAAAGCTCCTGTACCATGTGCAAGGGGTACCACGTTGGCGGTTCTCAATGATATGCAAATACTTACAGTGACAAGAACTTACCTGGACCCAATGTTGAGTATGCATGAGGTGTGGCCCTCATATTCAAGGGACTTGAGATTGCCAACTTACACTTCGTCAAGCATATACTCCAGCTTTGCCACTTTAACCTTAACCACTTCAAGATGCTTATGATAGGGGCAATGAGGGTTTAAAGCTAACAAGTACTATAATTTTTGGAAGCTCTTTTTGAAACTTGTAATCCCTGCTTCCTTTACAAAAAAAGTCCTTTCTTCCACCACTATTGAGTCTCCACCTTCTACCTTTAGGCACCATTAAGAGAGCATAGTTGTCATTCTGTGTGCAGTGTTCCAAAGCTTATTAATTTATGCATATTGTGTTATTACTTGTTCTTGTGCTATTTGTTTCTAGTCACCCTTGTGAACTTTGCAGGTGTCATATGCATCTATATTGCTACTCTATGAGGGACAAGCTGATTGCCACTATGCTATGTTTTCTACATGTGAAACAAACAAACGTTTTTCAATGCATGTTATTCATGATCTTTGTTTGTAGCTTGTCATGTTGCATGCATAGTTACTATCCTATTGTTAGAACTCCATCTTTCAAGCACATGTTTAGAGTTATTTGATCCTAGTTTTCAATCCTTGCAAATGTTGGATCTTTATTGTGAGGGTGCATGTCACCTCAAAAATTATTCTGTTTATCACTTACCTACTCGAGGACGGGCAGGAGTTAAGCTTGGGGATGTTGATACGTCGAAAACGTATCTATAATTTTTGATGCTCCATGCTTGTTTAGTATCTACTTTGTTTTACTTGTCCACACTTTGAGGTGCTTTTTACATGTTTTCTGGTACTAACCTATTAAAAAGTTGCAACAGTGCCAGATGCGTGTTTTCTGTTGTTTTTTGTTTCAGAAAATTTAGTAAAGAAATATTCTCGGAATTGGACGGGACATACGTCAAAGTCAATTACTTTCCATGGGGAACAAGAAGTCGAGAGGGGAGCCAGAGGGGCCAGCTAGGAGGGCCAGACCCATCCTAGGCTCGGGTGGGCCCTGCCCCGCGCCTGGCTAGGGCTTGGCCGCCCTGGCCGCCTCCTCGGCCTCCCCCTTCGCCTATAAGAAGCCCCCGATGCAGAAACCCTAAGCACCCGATCAAATATCCACGAAACCGTTTGTAGCCACCGCCACCATCGTCCCTAGATCGAGGGGGTCTGAAGTTCTTCTCGGCACCCTGACGGAGGGGAGATCATCCCGGAGGCCTTCTCTCCGTTATGATGCGTGAGTAGTTCCACCTTGGACTATGGGTCCATGTAGTAGCTAGATGGTTGTATCTCCTCCTTTGTGCTTTCATGTATAGATCTTGTGAGCTCCGTTCATGATCAAGATCTAATCTATTTGTAATCATGCATGTTGTGTTTGCGGGTATCTGATGGATATTGAGATTATTATGTTGGTTTGATTAATGGTTTTGTCTTTATGATTCTATCATGTCTGTGGTGTTTGTGATCTTGCATGCTCTCCGTTGTTAGTAGCTACCTTGGCCAAGTAGTTGCTAGTGACTCCAAGAGGGGGTATTTATGCTCGATAGTGGGTTCATGCCTCTGGTTTCCAAGGGAAGTGAAAGAAATATCTTCGGTTGTAGATGTGCTATTGCCACTAGGGAGAAAACAACGGTCTCTTGTTCATGGAACATGTGGAATGTTTACCTTACACACTTTGCTTAAAGCAGCTGTATGTTGCTTGCAACTTAATACTGGAGGGGGTTCGGATGATAACCTGAAGGTGGACTTCTAGTCATAGATGCAGTTGGATGGCGGTCTATGTATCTTGTTGTATTGCCCAATCGAATCTCATAGGATCTTTCTGACTAGTAATTGCATTGTTATGCCTTGCTCAGTTCCCGTCAATTGCTCTGCTGTAATTTGTTTACCCTTCATGCCGTGTTGTTTATCTAAGGAGAGCACCTCTAGTGAACTATGGACCACGGTCCAATCTTTACCATTGATACATATTCGATTGTTACTTGTTTACTTGCTGCAAACCACCATTACCTTCCACACCATACATTTAATCCTTTGTTATAGCAAACCGGTGAGCTTGACAACCTCACTGATTCGTTGGGGCAAAGTCTTGAGTTTGTGTTGTGAAGGTCTCTGTGTTGCTTGCAACACCTATGTGACGTTTCCTTCCTCCTTCTGGTTCGATAACCTCGGTCTCTACTAAGGGAAGACTTGCTGATGTGCTCATCACACCTTGCTCTTGGGGTTTCCAACGAAGTGCTCCACGTCAGCACCATCAATATCCGTCATGATAGACTTTATTCCGTTCATATGACTTGTGGCGCCGCTATCAAGCACCCATTTTGCTCCACCGGAAGCATAGTCCTAAAGAAAATCAAGATTTGGTTTTAGGTACCCATTTTGCAATGGGTCCCCTTTTGTTAGTAACAAGAATCTTTGGTACCCAAATGGCCCAATGATAATCATGCATGTAATAAGTTCCAACATATTTAGCATAGACATGACCATCATAGGATTTGCAAAGAATATAAGACGGATTGTTCTTTCCAGCAAAGTTGTCACTTTGCAAGATGGAGGGACCATTAGAAGGTCCTTGAACTATGCCCTTGTTCTTTCTCTTCTTCTTTTCTTAGCCTTGGAAAGCTGATCCTTCAACACCTTGTTCTCCTCAATGAGATGCCCATGCTTGCAACTAGGGTTAGAAGGGCTAGACAAGTCTATAATTTGCACAGCGGAAGACTTAACATGTTCACAAGTTAGTTGAGTTTGAAGTTGTTCATGGGCTTCAAAAAGACTTGAGAATTTTCTCTTCAAGGCTTTGTGTTCCTCTTTGAGTTTCTCAAAGTTTTGTCGATTCCTATCATGACCAACACCAAACTCAACTTTCTCTTTCTTAAGCACCTTCACCAAAGCTAGAGCATGATCACGTTCTCTAGTGAGAGAGCACATGGTGTTGTTATGGTTATCTACAATCTTAGACACATTTTCTTCAAGATTAATTCTCATATTTTGTTCATCCTCAAGACTTTGATTGAGAGAAGCAATTTCATCGGCGGAATCCCTTTCATTTTTACTTAGCAAGTCAAGAATTTCTTCCTTTTCATCTAAAGCATCCCTAGCATTGTCAAGTTGTTCAAGCAAGGAATCAAAGCAAGTTTTAGTTTCTTCATCCAAGGTAGCAATAAACTCACACATGTCTATCATCTCTTTATTTATATCCAGACCTTCAAGATCTAGAGAGTAAGGCTCACTAGAGATGGGTTGAGGAGTGGGTTTATATGTTACCTCGGTGGCCTTGGCCATGAGACACTTTTGGTTGGAGGAGACAACGTTCTCATTTGGTGAGTCGAAGAGGGACAATCATGGAGTAGAGGTAGTGGCAATAGCAGAAACTCCCACAATCTCTCTGCCTTGGACTTCATCATCATCTTCATCCGTGCCCGAAAGGTATTCTTCATGGACCACAATAGCCCTTTCCTTGTTGGCGACATTCTTGACGACATAGTTCTTGTTCAAAGGATGAGGAGGCCTTGACTTGATCTTGCGAATGAGACGACCACCATTGTCTTCACGGTTCTCAGAGGGACAATTGGCCACAAAGTTACTCTTGTCATTGCAATTGTAGCATGATCTCCCCTTGGGAGACTTGTTGGATGAGTTGAATCTTGTGTTGTCCCTTGACCTTGACTTGATGCCGGGCTTGTTCCAAAAGGCTCTTGAAGCGAGTGCAAGATGTTCGTTGAAGGCACACTTGAGGTACTCTTGAGACCACTCACTTGATGTATCATCATCAACTTCAATAGCCTTGGACTTCAATGCAAGATTCACTTTTGTTGATCCTATAGCCCTAGCATGGGCGAACTCCGCGTTCTTCTTGGCAATGGTCATGGCAATCACTTCACTCAAGACTTCTTGGGATGTCATTAGGTGAAAGTTGGTTCTTCCCTTAATGGAGTTGAGATTTTGTTCTTAAAATGGAAGGAGAGATTGAATGAACTTCCTCTTCATGAACTTGTCATC
The DNA here is from genome assembly GCA_916181665.1 of Avena sativa. NCBI lineage: Eukaryota > Viridiplantae > Streptophyta > Magnoliopsida > Poales > Poaceae > Avena > Avena sativa. The sequence continues at coordinate 18,699,837 of OV702296.1, forward strand.
AACATAGGTGGCACCAAGATCCCTCATAGTGTAACAAAGGACCTTGAGCCGCCTATACATGTCTTCGGGAGTCTCGTCATTTTGCATAGAAAAACCATCGCACTCATTGTTGACTTCATAAAACTTGGAGCTTTGAATGCTCGCATTCCCAACAAACAATTCGATGAGCTGATCCCATGCCTCCTTGGCGGTGTTGAATTGGTGAATGTGAGCAAAGTCCTTGGGAGTCAAAGCCTTTTGAATCATGCCCAAAGCCATGGAATTGAGTTGCTTGTCCACCACTTCACCTCGAGTCAACTTCTTTGGGTCATATGGAGAGAACCCAACCTCCACAATCCTCATTAACTCAATAGAAGAGCTGGAAATATGTGAGCAAATTAGATATTGCCAATTGGCAAAATTTGAAGTATCTAACATAGGTGGTGCTCCTTGAGGAATGATGTGTGGCATGGGGATGGGTAGATCCGGAGTGTACTTTGGCGGTGGTGGCACCGCCGAGTAGTCCTTTCCTCCACTTTCCTCTTTGAAAGTTGAGTCTTCGAGCCCCTCGGTGTTTGATACGTCGGAAATGTATCTATAATTTTTTATGTTCCATGCTTGTTTAGTATCTACTTTGCTTTGTCTACACTTTGAGGTGTTTTTATATGTTTTCTCGTACTAACCTATTAACAAGATGCCACAGTGCCACTTGCCTGTTTTCTTCTGTTTTTGGTTCCAGAAAGGCAGAAAATCAGTATTCTCGAAATTAGACGGGAAAAAAGCCAAAGTCAATATTTTACCGTGGGTAACACGGAGCCAGAAGACAAGACGGAGGAGGGCCTCGAGGGGGGCACACCCCCTGGCCGCGCGGCCAGGCCTGGCCCGCGCCTAGGGGGTGCAGCCGCCTCGGTCACCCCCTCGGCCTCCCTCTTCGCCTATAAGAAGCCCCTGATACCAAAACCCTAAGTACCCGATCAATCTTCCACGAAACAATCCGTAGCCGCCGCCACCATCGTCCCTAGATCAGGGGGATCTGAAGTTCTTCCCAGCACCCTGCCGGAGGGGAGATCATCCCGGAGGCCTTCTTCATCATCATGCCAGCCTCCGGTATGAAGCGTGAGTAGTTCCACCTTGGACTACGGGTCCATATAGTAGCTAGATTGTTGTCTCTCCTCCTTTGTGCTACCATGTTTAGATATTGTGAGCTCCATTCATGATCAAGATCATCTATTTGTAATCATGCATGTTGTGTTTGCGAGGATCTGATGGATATTGAGATTACTATGTCAGATTGGTTAATGGTTCTATCTTATTGATTCTATCATGTCTGTGTTGTTTGTGATCTTGCATGCTCTCCGTTTCTAGTAGCTATCTGGGCCAAGTAGATGCTAGTGAATCCAATAGGGAGTATTTATGCTCGATAGTGGGTTCATGCCTCTATTTAATCTGGGGAAGTGACAGAAATCTCTAAGGTTGTAGATGTGCTGTTGCTACTAGGGAGAAAACAACGGTCTCTTGTTCATGGAACAAGTGGAGTGTTTACCTTACACACTTTGCTTAAAGCAGTTATCCGTTGCTTACAACTTAATACTGGAGGGGGGGGGGTCGGATGATAACCCAAAGGTGGATTACTAGTCATAGTTGCAGTTGGATGATGGTCTATGTATCTTGTTGTGTTGCCCAATCGAATCTCATAGGATCATGAATGTCTAGTATTGCATTGTGATGCCTTGCTCAGTCCTATCAATTGCCCTGTTGTAATTTGTTTACCCAGCATGCCATGCTTGTTTATCTAACGAGAACACCTCTAGTGAACTATGGACCCCAGTCCAATCTTTACCATTGATACATCTTCCATTGTTAATGTTTACTTCCTGTAAGACACTATTACCTTCCACACCATATAGTTAATCCTTTGTTACAGCAAACCGGTGAGATTGACAACCTCACTGTTCGTTGGGGCAAAGTCTTGAGTTTGTGTTGTGCAGGTATCCAAGTTGCTAGCAACACCTTTGAGTCGTTTCCTTCCTCCTACTGGTTCGATAACCTCCGTTTCTTAGTGAGGGAAAACTTGCTGCTGTGCTCATCACACCTTGCTCTTGGGGTATCCCAACGAGATGTTGACAACACGCCCATCATCAAGCTTTTCTGGCACCGTTGCCGGGGAGGCTAAGGATGTCTTCACAAGGGGAGTCCTTCTCAACCTTTCTCTTTACTTTGTTTTTTTTTTAGTTTCTTTTGTTTGGTTTTGTTTTCCTCTTTTTTATCAAAAACTCAAAAAATAAATAGTTTAGTTTGGTTTGCTTTCTCTTATCAAAAACACAAAAAAATTAGTTCCTGCTCTAGTTGCTACCATGTATGGTTTTGGTCCAATCCCTGTTTCACCTATGGAAAGTATCTTTACTTTCAAGCAAGGAAGTGAAGAGGGTTTCAAAGAAGCTTGGTCTAGAATCTCTGCTTTACAAAGGGAAACTGAGCCTAAGATGAGTCTTAGCTTGGTTATTAATAGTTTCTACCACGGTATTGCTCTTTGTTATAGATATGCTTTGGATGATGTAGATGAGAAAGATATTTTTTGTTGTACTCAGGATGAAGCTTTAGATGCTATAAATAGGTTGATTATAATTTATAATATGTCTGGCAAGTCTGATTTTTCTTTTATAGACATTTATGCTAGGTTGAACACTCTTGAGTCCGGTACTGCTACTTTGAACAGTTGCTATCACACACTTAGAGAGCATCATGGTTATGTTCCAATAAATTCTGAGCCTTCAAAGTGGTTTCCTACAATAAAAGTTTCTATAAATAGTGCAACTTTTGATGCTCGATGTGATATCATATCTGAATTTTGCCTTATGCCTAAAGATATATATGAGTCTTTGAGTCTTTGGGGACTTTCTAAAGGAGGAGAATACATATCTCTTACCAATAATGCAACTTTATTACCCATTGGAATAACTGAAGGTGTGTTTACAAAAATCTCAGGGAAAATGGTGTCTACTGATTATCTTGTTATTAAATGTGTAGGAAAAGGACATATTACACTCGGAAGATCCCTGCTGAAACACCTTGGAGCAATAATAGATATGAGAAAAGGCATTATGCATTTTTCTCCTCTAGTAAGCAATGTTATATTCCCTAAAGATAAGAAGAAAGGTAAGAAAGGTAGGATCAAGAGAGTTGATGTTAATGCTTCTTCATTTGAAAATACTTGATTCTTGCTTCTTGTGCCTAACTTAAAGCCGTTAAAGAAAAGTACTTGTTGGGAGATAACCCAAGAGTTTTCTTAAGTCTTGGAAGTTATTACTTCAGTAATTAACTCTCCTTATCCTTTCTGTTTTTTTTTGTGCAAAGAATGACCTCTAATGAGAGGGAAGTAAGATTTGGGGAGTTGTTGTCCCGAAACAGATTTTTGTGCTCCACCATAAAAATTCGTGAGAAATATCTGTAAGTTGGATTGAGATGATAATTTATGAATAAATCCCCCAGTATGTTATATAACTTTCGTTAGTTAAATACTTTTTGATTTGAGAAACAGTAGGTCTTCGAAAAAATCGGTTTCTACCTGCTGGTCTGTTTTGAAAGATTTCTGTCATTATTTGCATTTGCTTCTTATTGATTGCTTTTTGGGTTCTTTTTGGGAAATTGAGCTTTTTGAGGGAATTGATATAGTAGCTTGTGTTTTTATTGAAAGTTTTTCTGTTATAAAGCTAAACCCAAGGGTCTCTTATCTTTTGAATACACTAATGTTGCTAATGAAGATTGTGTGAAGTTTTGTATGAAGGAAAAATTTCAGGTGTAGAGAGAGAATGATGTAATGAGATGAAAAATGGACAAAATATCAATCTTGGGGATGCCACCCCGGTGTCACCCCAAGAAATATTCAAAAGGTACAAGCGTCAAAGCTTGGGGATGCCTTGGGCATCCCCTTCTTCATCAATAAAAATCTCAGGTCTTTCTAGACACTTCGTTTTTATTGTTTCATGCACAGTTGTGTTGTTCTTGGTGCGTCTTAGTTTTCGTTTGGTTTGCTTAGTTTGCTTCAAAAAAGTAGTTTGGACCCCCGTTCTCGCTGTGTTGTTTCAAATAAGTTGATTGGTGTTGGAAAGGAGTAGAAAGTTCTTGCTTGAGTAGTACAAGAGGAGCTTGCTTTGAGTGTGACTTAGACTTTAGCATGTCATGCTAGGTGTTGTTTTGACCTTATGCTTAGTGATTATTGTTGTAGCATGACTTGTTCCAAACAATTGGGATTGCTTAGTGTGCCTTGAAAGAATCATGCGTTGTTTTAGCATACAAAATCATAGTATTGTGGTATTCTCCTTTGATGATTTGTTTGGGTTGACTTAGCACATGCTCACGCCATGTTATGACTATGAACAAGTCACAATAGACTCTATGATCATTTAGTCTTTGACTTGTAGTACCACCATATGCTTTGATTAGTAATGTTTTGTCGCTCTGCGTGATTATGGCCATTATTGCTCTCTTAGTTGGTCGCTCCTAGTCTTTTGCTAGCCTCCACTTGTATGAGTAAGCTCTACTCATGCTCCCAACTCCCAAGAAACCAAGTTATTCCAAAGTGTCCACTATAAATTCATGTGCATGGTGGGTTACACCATTCCAAGTATATTCTTGTTTTCATCTATCTTCCAATTAAAAAGTATTTTGTTATGTGAAAACTTAGTGATTAAAGCTCTCACGAACTTTATGGCACACTTTAAATTTCTTGCCCCTAATAAACTTGAACGATTGTGTCATCTATGTTGTATATTCTTGCACTTATACGTTGGAATTAGCAGAACCATGCTGTCATGGGAACGCTTTCAACATTGCGCTTGTACTTTGTACACAGTTGATATCATGCTCTTTTGTCTATGGATGTCGTTGGTGTGAAATGAAAGGGGAGCTTGTAAGTTCATGAAGTTATGTATGTGTGTTAGAGAAACGCCTGGGCCTCTAGCCTAAGCCATGCCTAATCATGGTGGAAACTTGCAGCATCACCATAGTGACATCTATGAAGCATTCTTCTTATAAAAAAGAGATTGAGAAGAAGAAAAAATATGATAAAAGAGGAAAGAGAGAAAAGGCACTATATTCCCATGGTAAATAAGAAGAATGCTAAGATGCTCATTGTCTGCTTGCCTTGTCATTTTGGTTATGGGATAGCTCTTGTACCATGTGCAAGGGGTACCCCGTTGGCGGTTCTATATGATACACATGTACCTACTATGACAAGAACTTGCAAAGAACTAAACTTGAGTAGCATGAGGAGCGGCCCTTGTATTCAAGGGACATGAGATTGCCAATTATACTTTGTCAAGCATATACTCCATAGTTTGTTCACTTTAACCTTAATCACTTCAAGATGCTTATGATAGGGGCAATGAGAGCCGAAAGCTAACAAGTACCATAATTTGTGGAAGCTCTTTTTGAGACTTGAAATCCCTGCTTCCCTTTATGAAGGGCCCTTCTTCCACCATTATATTGAGTATTCATCTTCTACCTTTAGGCACCAGTTAAGAGAGCATAGTTTCCATTCTTAGTTCTATGTGCATTGTCCCAAAACTTATTGATTGATGCATATTGTTGATATTACTTGTTCTTATGCTATTAGTATCTAGTCACTCTTATGAACTTTGAAGGTGTCCTATGCATATATTTGCTACTCCATGAGGTACAAGCTGAATGCCACTATGCCATGTTTTCTGTATGTGAAACAAACAAACATTTTTCAATGCATGTTATTCATGATCTTTCTTTGTAGCCTTTCATGTTGCATGCATAGTTACTTTGTCTTACTGTTAGAACTCCATCTTTCATGCTCATTTTTAGAGTTCTTTGATCCCAGCTTTCAATGCTTGCAAATGGTTTGATCTTGATTTTGATGGTGCATGTCACCTAAAAAATTATTCTTTTTATCACTTACTTACTCGAGGACGAGCAGGAGTTAAGCTTGGGGATGCTTGATATGTCGAAAACGTATCTGTAATTTTTTATGTTCCATGCTTGTTTAGTATCTACTTTGCTTTGCTTTGTCTACACTTTGAGGTGTTTTTATATGTTTTCAGGTATTAACCTATTAACAAGATGCCATAGTGCCAGTTGTCTATTTTCTTCTATTTTTAGTTCCAGAAAGGCAGAAAATCAATATTCTCGGAATTGGACGGGACAAAAGCCAAAGTCAATATTTTACCATGGAGAACACGGAGTCCAGAGGAGAGACGGAGGGGATCCACAGGGCGGCCGCACCCTCCCAGGCTTGAGCCCACTCTAGGTCGCGCCTGGGCAGGGTGTGCCCCCTGGCCGTCCTCCTGCCTCGCCTCTTCGCTTATAAGAAGCCCCCGATGCCTAAACCCCAAGTACTCGATCAATATTCCAAGAAACCGTTTGTATCCGCCGCCACGATCGTCCCTAGATCAGGGGGATCTGAAGCTCTTCCCGGCACCCTGCCAGAGGGGAGATCATCCCAGAGGCCTTCTTCTTCATCATGCCAGCCTCCGGTATGAAGCGTGAGTAGTTCCACCTTGGACTACGGGTCCATGTAGTAGCTAGATGGTTGTATCTCCTCCTTTGTGCTTTCATGTCTAGATCTTGTGAGCTTCATTCATGATCAAGATCTCATCCGTTTGTAATCATGCATGGTGTGTTTGTGGGGATCCGATGGATATTGAGATTACTATGTCAGATTGATTAATGGTATTGTCTTATTGATTCTATCATGTCTGTGTTGTTTGTGATCCTGCATGCTCTTCGTTGTTAGTAGCTATCTTGGCCAAGTAGTTGCTAGTGACTCCAAGAGGGGGTATTTATGCTTGATAGTGGGTTCATGCCTCTATTTAATCTAAGGGAAGTGACAGAAATCTCTAAGGTTGTAGATGTGTTGTTGCCACTAGGGAGAAAACAACGGCCTCTTGTTCATGGAACAAGTGGATTGTTTACCTTGCACACTTTGCTTAAAGCAGTTGTCTGTTGCTTGCAACTTAATACTGGAGGAGGTTTGGATGATAACCCAAAGGTAGACTTCTAGTCATAGATGCAGTTGGATGGCGGTCTATGTATCTTGTTGTATTGCCCAATCGAATCTCATGGGATCTTGATGTCTAGTATTGCATTGTTATGCCTTGCTCAGTCCTGGCAATTGCCTTGCTGTAATTTGTTTACCCAGCATGCCATGTTTGTTTATCTAAGGAGAGCACCTCTAGTGAACTATGGACCCTGGTCCAATCTTTACCATTGATACATATTCCACGGTTACTGTTTACTTTCTGCAAACCACTATTACCTTCCACACCATACAGTTAATCCTTTGTTACAGCAAACCGGTGAGATTGACAACCTCACTGTTCGTTGGGGCAAAGTCTTGAGTTTGTGTTGTGCAGGTCTCCAAGTTGCTAGCAACACCTTTGAGTCGTTTCCTTCCTCCTACTGGTTCGATAACCTCGGTTTCTTACTGAGGGAAAACTTGTTGCTGTGCTCATGACACCTTGCTCTTGGGGTATCCCAATGAGGCATTGACAACACGCCCATCATCATTGACGCACACTCCAAAGCTTGACCGGAAGTTCTGGTCAGAATGACCGGATGTTCTGGTGAAACTTATGGAGCAAGTTCTGGGCCAAGTTCCATAAAATAGAACACTTGCATACAGAAGTATACTGATTGTGAGCGGAACTTGGGGCGGAACAACTGGGTTGCAAAAAGCCTGACCGGAATTTTCAATGCCTAGGCGGAAGTTCCGCTCAGGGTCTCAGTGGAAATAGCAAAGGAAGTTCCTGCGACCGGAACTTCCGGTGCTACTTCCGGTGGAAGTTCCGTCAAATAGAATGATACAATACAGTAGGTTCTGAACTCTGGCCGGAACTTCCGCCGGAAGTTGGACCAGAAATATACCCAGATCCATTCCATAGAGAACCCTGAGTGGAACTTCCGGCCCCTGGCCATTAGTTCCGATCAGACAAAAACTGCACCAACAGATCAGAAACTCAAACTCTCGCTGATGAATGGGATGACTGTGGCGGTGCAAATATGGTTTGTGCAAGAACAGATGATTCCCCACAGCCTTCCGAGGTGGACCCCCTCTTGGTAGTATGGCGATCTAAAACAATAAAATGAGAGAAAGAGAAAAATGAAAGACCACCGTCTTCACGAGATTCCAAGAAAAGCATCCACACACTCCATAAGCTCCATTAATAAACAATTAACCTGAAACTCAAGCACACAGTTAGATCACAAGTGGTATTGTCATCATCACCAAAATAGCAAGGGAAAACATAGTCCTTTCAGCATATTTTTCGCCAACAATCACATTCAGCCAAAAGCAGCTCATCTAGATGAGTTTTGACAATTTTCCTAAAATTGAATTCAGCTCTGTGTAAAGGTTGATGCTCCTCTAAAGAATCAAGGAAAAGAATGACCTTATTGCAGTTACTGGTCAGCAGCTTCACCCTTGATAGACTAACATGCCATATTTTTGACTAGAATCTCAATTTTTTTAGCTTATCTACAATCACTGTCGAGTTATAGCTTTTCCGAGAGGCTTTAGCCCATGACGTGGAAACACACTCGTTGAAACCCTGAAGGTCTATCCAATAATTTTCAAATCAAAATAACTTGGATTTTGGTACATTGGTGTCAACATTTACCACACATGGCACATGATTGAAGGGTTTCGCAGCATAGTAAATCAAAAAAAATTCTACGGATGCGAACGGGAAAGCCAAGATCTAATCTAGGAGATGCAATCAACGAGAGGGATAGATGAGATCTTCATACCCTTGAAGAAATCGCACAGCGGAACGTTCAACAGAACGTGGTTGATGTAGTCGTACTAGTCTTCTCCTCCTCGCGATCCGATCCGATCCAACGCCGCAAGTGGCAACGCCTCCGAGAGATGCACACGTACGGCACCACGACGTCTCCTCCTTCATCGGTCCAGCAAATGGGGTGGAGAGATAGATTGGATCTACAGCACGACGGCGTGGTGCAAAGGTGGAGAGTTTCTGCGGCAGGGCTTCGCCTACGCGCAGTCGGGAGAGAGAGAGAGAGAGAGAGGAGGGCAGCAGTATGGCGGCTAGGGTTTTGGGGTGGTGGGAGGGTGCGCCCCTCCCCACCTTATATAGGGGGCTGGCCGGCCCCCTTGCCCCTCCTCCAAGCTCTAGGGCCGGCGTCCACAAGGGTGGAGTGGGGGGCAAGTCTCCCCCCCTTCTAGAAGATCCCCTAGGGTTTTGGCCTGCTGGGCCTATGGGGCCTTGTGCCCTGGCCCAATGCGGCCAGGGCACTCCCTAGTAGGCCCACACCCCCCTCCGACAAGTGGGGACACGTTGGTCCCACTCCAGAAGCTTCTAGAACCTTTCGGTACAATACCGAACATTCCGAAACAATTCCGAAATCCAAAAAACTGCTTTCCTTTATATGAATCTTATTCTCCGGACCATTCTGGAACCTCTCGTGATGTCCTGGATCTCATCCGAGACTCCGAACAAAAACTCACAAACCAATTATCCATTCTATCCTAGCGTTGAGGCACGTTAAGTGTGTGACCCTACGGGTTCGAGAATATGCGGACATGATCTTCTATCAATAATCAACATCGGGATCTAGAAACCCATATTGACTCCCACATATTCATCGATGATCATATCGGATGAACCACGATGCCATGATTCAATTAATCCCATATATATATTCCCTTCGTCACGCGATATTTTACTTGCCCGAGATTTGATCGTTGGTATCGGCATACCTAGTTCAATCTCGTTCACAGCAAGTACTTTACTCGTTCCGTAATCCGATATCACTTTGTGATTAACTACTTAACCATGTGCTTGCAAGCGGTGTTGATATCGATTACCGAGTGGGACCGAAGTATATCTCTCCGATTTGGGAGGGACAAATCCCATCTCGATACATACAACCCAACAAGTACTTTCCGATCACCTGAGAGACACCTTTATGATCACCCTCTCATAGGATGACGTTTGATGACCTCAAAGCTTTCTTCCGATACCAGGGAGTTGTATTATCTCATGGTCTAAGGAATACAATATTTGACATAAGAAAAAGCTTCGCAAAGATGAACACGATGACACGATCTAATTGCTCTGCTTGATTTGGGTCTGTCCATCATATCATTCTCCCAATGATATGATCTCATTATTAATCGACAACTCATGTCTATGGTTAGTAAACCTTAACCATCATTAATCAATGAGCTAGTCCATAGAGGCGTACTAGGGACACGGTGTTATTCATAAACCACACAAGTATCAAAGTTTCCGCTTAATACAATTCTAGCATGGAATATAAACTTTATCATGAACAAGAATTATAATAATAACATCTTTATTATTGCCTCTAGGCCATAATTCCAACAATGATCAGATCCAGTCTTTGATAGAGGTAGTACCATTGTGTTAGCATAGATAGACACCCAATTTGAACTAGTAAAAACCCAGTCTAGATGCTCCAGTAGAGGGATTGATTGCATATTTGAACAAGTGTAAGAGCGACCTTTTAATGGTAATTCCAGTAAGCCCAAATGCCCAATAATCTCATTGAATAGAAACATGTCATTGATATTTCCACCAGGTTTATTTCTATCATCCTAAGAGCGAATGAAATTAAAATCACCCAAAAGAAGCCCGTTCTTAGTAGATAGGATTGTTAAATTATGAATCCAAGAGACACCCAAAAGATTTTAATATTTAGCGGAAGTGGTTTTTTCCATAGGGGGTCGCCCAGGTGAGAGCCGACCCTCAAAAAGGGCCTGATATGACGAGCTAACAGTGATAGTCTCTAACGGGGAAAGGCACCAGGAAACACTATTTGAGGCCTCCGAGAGGGACTGAGGGATAATACCTCTCATGGCCTCGAACATCGCGGCCTCCTCCATGCCGAAGGTTCTCAGGAATAGGATGTCCCAAGTTCCCTCATGTCATGAACCCACCATGACTAGCAACGGGTTGTTGCATATCGCAAAGAGAGAGATGAACTAAACTCGCATCAGAGTCTCCGATAGCCAATGGTCAAGCCATAATAGGGTATCTTCGCCATTTCTAGTGGAGAAGGAGATCCCAAGGAGGGTCTCATGCTTGATGTCCTGGTTGGATCTCTAGAACTGGGAGCCCTCTTGGCGCTGGCATGCCAGGAGTGGGAATCCATGGAGGTATTTGGCTTTGATTAGTGATGGCAACAACTCTGTGTGTACCAACTCATTGGGACTCCAAGTGCAGAGTGTTGTAGCAAGTGTCTTTTCCCCACAAGGGTGACTCGAGCGTTTATATCGAACTCTTGGAGAATTGGCGAAGAGTATCTTTTACTTCTCCTCTTCAAACAATCTACAAACACAATTTTTTTGCCTTGTCTCCCCAACTCGACCGTTTGGTTTTGAAACACAAGGTTTCGTATTAGTATATGAAATAATAGTAATAATAAGTGAAAGAAAGCAATAATAAAATATGCAAGTAAAATAAAGGAAATGATATGATAGTTCATTTTGTGTTTTGTTCCTGTTTGCAAGTAAAGAAAGTATTTTTGCATTTCGAAATATTAAATTACAGAAAATATAGATGATATTAGTGGTGTTGGAAAGTTGTTTCTTATGATAAAAGTTGGACCAGGGTTCATGGGTTCACTTGTCTACTCTCTTTTTAAGTTGAAGTGGACATAAAACAATTCATCATGAATATAATATTGGTAAAACTTCAATAGGTGTTTGATAAGCATTCATATGGGCATCATGTCCTAACATATAGATGATGCAACCCATCTCTCTTATACTCCTCCAGAAAGGAAAAACTCCAAGCAATCTAGAATTAAGAATTAACAGAGCATATAGCCTTAAGTAGTTTGACATGATGTTTGAATAACAAATATGTTACCTTGGCCAAATAAGATTACCAAGCCGTTAAGATAATTATAGCACATGAATTCACTGAATTCCTAGTGAGGTAACAAAAGAAAGGTAAAAACCATAGTAGATCTTGAATTTTTTATCACTATTCAATCACTACCACCATGTTACCCCATCCAATACACACTTTCTTCCATACATGATCTTGCATACAAGTTGGATCAAAACAAGTAATTAAGAACAGGGTACATGATATGCATCTATCAATACCTCTTACACATAAATAGGTTTCAATCTCATATATCAAATCATAGAATAAATATCCACTACATAGGAATTACATATATGACCATAATCATGTTGGGCGGCTCATATGGTACTAGATCTATGAAGAACAAGAGAGAAATAGATCAAGCTACTGCCACAAACCCATAGTCCAGAGGTGGACTACTCCCTGTTCATCATGGTGATGATGTAGGAGATGTTGTAGAAGGTAGAGATCCCTCCAGCGGAGTTTTCCTCTCCAATCTTCGCTGGCTCTGACTCCTTTTTGGTGTTTCTATGTTTCTATGGTGCCCCCATCGAGGATGCCTCGGGGGACCCTTTATATAGGAGATTTTAGGTCAAACCAAGTTTGTGGAAGCGAATCAGACGACCGAGGGCCAAAAGAGTATAGGTGGCACGCCTAGTAGGGTAGTCCGCACCACCATGCCTATTTTGGGCCTCCAAGCCCCTCTCGTGAGGTCCAAACACTTCAGATCATCACTCTTCGCGAAATATTGGCTTTCCCAGAACTGAGGTCCATTTGACTTTGTTTAGATACCTAAAAGATAAAAATACACAAAACAAAGTTTTCCTATCCTGTCGATTTATAACCAAAATAAAGAAGATCATTGGTAAATCCCCAAAAATCAATATAGAACATGGATATTACATTATATATGTTGCAAATATATGGAAATATGTATCAATAAACTACAAAGTTCATGTATGTATTTTACATCCATCAATTGGTTGAAGCCATAGACCTCCATACCCAGTTACACCACACACATTTCATCATAAGTGCCACATTAAAGTGAAGCGAATCTAAAATTCATATGCCCCCGAGGTCCTTGCGGCGTATATATATATCCTATTTCACCCTATGATATTTCTGGCACCATCCCTTGCTAACCAAAAGAATCGTGATAACTCCATTGCGAAGTCAGCATGAGTTCTTTTGGGGAGAATAAAATGCTAGAAATGGGAGAGTCGTTTTGTAAAGAGAGATTTTTTTTGCTAAGTATGTGAAAATATGTTCTACTCCCTCCGTTTCCAAAAAGGGTGTTGCAAATTTGTCTAGATTGCGTATATATCTATACACAAAAATGCGTCTATATTTATATGAATTAAGATAAAGCCAAGACATCTTTTTTGGACGAAGGGCGTAACTTTCACCACAAGGCATTTTTACGTGGCAGCCTTCTAACTTTGACTGGGGAACAAATGATAGAGTGTTGGCTCCTAAATAAACAGTACTTTCATAAAGTTTAAAAACTGCAAAAAAGAAATACTTTTATTTATGAAAAAAACACATTGGGAAATTGCTAGTGGGTATATGAGGGGATTTATAACATGGTTTGATAGAATTGAGTGGATAGACTATAGTGTGCAAAAAGTTGTAGCTTATTGCTTCTATTGTTAGCCTTTAAACTTCCAGGATTGGTAGTTGAAAAATTATATATTCGCTAAATATGGTTATGTATATGGGAGAAGAGGACTTGAAACTTCAAGTGATCGTGTTGGTTGTCCTGGTAGTGCTAACAAGGCAAGGAAACGTGTCGCTACTTTCAAAAATATCAGACAAAGTTTGGCTTATGTGTGGTATGAGAAAAGCATGTATAGGGAGGAGAAATATAAATCTCACTCGAGTATTGTTTCAAATATTGTAAGGTTTCTTCTTTTGCAAGATCTTGCTTTTTGTGGCCACGATGAATCCTCAAGTTCAAGCAATAAGGGTAACTGTCTAGAGACGTTGGATGGTGCCGTGTCCGTGGAATCAGGGATACCCATGCATCCTTCAAGTTTATACCGCGGGCTATTGGTGACCCTTGCCTATAGGCGGCAAGCCTATCGCGAGGAGTTTCAAGAGAACCTCTCGACGAATAGGTGGCATGAAAATCTTTGTCAAGACCCAACCGAGTTGGCTTTCGAGAGATACCCATAAAGTGGGGTAAGCACCCGAAATGACAGGGTCATTCCCGGGGGTAAGTCGATGGGCCATGCACGCCACTTGTCCACCAACCGTTGACAAACCTGCAACACTAACTTGGACGGTGTAGTATCGATGGGACTAGACTTACTATCCCGTCCATGCACCAAGAAACTCGACATATGGCCTAGATACACGTTATTTAAGATAGTCTCCCTTAGATTCGGAGTGCCACAATACTACCACGTGCCATCCTGTTTCTTTCGAGAGATCAACTCAGCAATGTGGTAACCCCTTGAAAATATAAAAGGAGGGCCAAAGGCATAGAAGAGGAAGGCAACCAGAGATAGGTACGAGTCGATCGAGGATTCTTATTAGTCAAGCTATCTTGAGACTCGCTCTTGGAGACAATTGTTGTAACTCAGCAGCATCCACCGTATATACTATAGCTGCAGGAAGTAGGGTTTCACACAATGCGTTCTAAACCTGGGTAAAAAATCACTGTATGCTTGGAGTTCTCTCATCTGGTTGAAACACATTGTGCCCCTGGCTAAACTAATTAAGAAGGGAATAGTCGTATCTACGAATCAGGACATGATAAATGGTACTAAGATAAAGTTCCCAAACATGTAAGTGTATTGGTGTAAATGCTTCCAAGAGTTTCCAAATGACTTACACAAAATACAAAAAGATTTAGTAAAGGATTGTGCACATGAGACAAGGTAGTGGTAGGACTACCTTGTCTAGTATTGTGGCACTCGGAAGATAGTAAGTCTAGTATCGATGGGACTAGACTTACTATCCTATCCATGCACCAACAAACTCGACATATGGCCTAGATACATGTTCTTTAAGCTAGTCTTCCTTAGATTCGGAGTGCCACAATACTACCACGTGACATCCTGTTTCTTCCGAGAGATCAACTCAGCAATGTGGTAACCCCTTGAAAATATAAAAGGAGGGCCAAAGGCATAGAAGAGGAAGGCAACCAGAGATAGGTACGAGTCGTCGAGGAGGAGTCTTATTAGTCAAGCTATCTCGAGACTCGCTCTTGGAGACAATTGTTGTAATTTAGCAGCATCCACCGTATATACTATAGCTGCAGGAAGTAGGGTTTCACAATGGGTTCTGAACTTGGGTAAAAAATCACTATATACTTGGAGTTCTCTCATCTGGTTGAAACACATTGTGCCCCTGGCTAAACTAATTAAGAAGAGAACAGTCGTATCTGCGAATCAGGACACAATAAATGGTACTAAGATAAAGTTCCCAAACATACAAGTGTATTGGTGTAAATGCTTCCAAGAATTTCCAAATGACTTACACAAAATACAAAAAGATTTAGTAAAGGATTGTGCACATGAGACAAGGTAGTGGTAGGACTATCTTGTCTAGTATCGTGGCACTCGGTAGATAGTAAGTCTAGTATCGATGGGACTAGACTTACTATCCTATCCATGCACCAAGAAACTCGACATATGGCCTAGATACACGTTCTTTAAGCTAGTCTCTCTTAGATTCGGAGTGCCACAATACTACCACGTGACATCTTGTTTCTTCCGAGATCAACTCAGCAATGTGGTAACCCCTTAAAAATATAAAAGGAGGGCCAAAGGCATAGAAGAGGAAGGCAACCAGAGATAGGTACGAGTCGATCGAGGAGTCTTATTAGTCAAGCTATCTCGAGACTCGCTCTTAGAGACAATTGTTGTAACTCAGCAGCATCCACCGTATATACTATAGCTGCAGAAAGTAGGGTTTCGCACAATGCGTTCTAAACCTGGGTAAAAAATCACTGTATGCTTGGAGTTCTCTCATCTGGTTGAAACACATTATGCCCCTGGCTAAACTAATTAAGAAGGGAATAGTCGTATCTGCGAATCAGGACATGATAAATGGTACTAAGATAAAGTTCCCAAACATGCAAGTGTACTGGTGTAAATGCTTCCAAGAATTTCCAAATGACTTACACAAAATACAAAAAGATTCAACTTATCACCAGTTATCACCAGTTATATGTAAAGTTCCCAAACATGCAAGTGTATTGGTGTAAAGTTCCCAAACATGCAAGTGTATTGGTGTAAAGTTCCCAAACATGCAAGTGTATTGGTGTAAAGTTCCCAACTTATCACCAGTTATATGTACTAGCAGAGTTGAATCTGAACAGAGATAACAGGTGGTGGTGGCACAAGGACAAGAGAATCTATGAAATGGACTCCACCGCCTGTCTTGTCGGAGTGTGCAGATTCAACACTGACAGAGCTGTGGCGATTTTTGAGGAGACGGAGATTTTTAGAGGCTACTTTTAGCCACCAACGACGTGAAGCAAATACAGATGCACATCGCTTGGCTCGAACGGCAACACCAACTGACAGTGGGATTCCTGTAAACATTTTGAATAAGTAATAAAACTTAGGTCGTTCTCTCAAAAAAGGAAAAAAAAAAAGCTAGGCAAGCAAGCACGAAAGCTGCCAAAAAGAATATTATGGCTCCTAGCCAGGAAAAGATCCCTAGAAACCAAAACGCATATGATTTGGCCAACTTCTCGTCCAATGAAATGCAGTCCTTCCGTTTAGCGAAGGTATCTAGACGTGTGTATGTTCAGGGCATAAAAGTCTAAATACATTCATTATTTGTTGAAACCAAGGGGGTACAACTTAGCTGAACACAGAACGTTTTCCACGTATTAAGTAAGGGAGTGTCTAAATCTTAGGCGAAAACTTTTTATGTCTAAATCATTGACATCATTCTACTATTTGTGTTAATTTTCAGTTGCAACTTATAGTTATAAGTCGTTAAAATCTCAATTACAACCTAGTTATGTGCAATTTTCATGTTGTACGAATCACAAGATAAATCCAATGCCTGATCCGATTAAATAAGTCCTTTTGATGTGACACAGCAACTTACCTAAAAGGAAATATTCCTCCATCCAGAAATAAATGACTGGATTTGTCTGATTCAAAGGAAATATTTCTCTATCTAGAAACAAATGACGGTATTTGTCTAGATTTAAATATATCTAGATACATGCAAATACATACAAAGTGAATCAAGCGAAGGAAGTATACTACACTTAATAGCTGAAGGTGAACAACATCAGATAATAGCAGCATATGACCAGATATTCAGATGCAAGATTATAGCAGTATGACCAGATTAAGATGCAAGATAAAAGCAGCAGCAAATACCAAACCACATAACCATATGCTCATAATTCTTCAGAACCTAGAACGGAGTTCACACACGATGTCCACATCGAACATACTCTACTACTACTACGTACTGCCGCAGCAGCACAATGAACGGGATAAACTATGCAAGGGTAACTCTCTGGTAGAAGAGTGCCTTCTGGTGCATGCGCCTAGTCGACCTCCTCAATCTTGGGCCCAGCACCACCAGCAGCCGGAGGAGCATCGTCCTCGTCCATGCCGCCAGCCATGTCAGCACCAGCACCCTGGTACATCTTGGCGATGATGGGGTTGCAGAGGCCTTCCAGCTCCTTCATCTTGTCATCGAACTCATCAGCCTCAGCAAGCTGGTTGGTGTCCAGCCACTGGATGGCCTGGTCGATGGCATCCTCGATCTTCTTCTTGTCATCCGCAGGCAGCTTCGAGGCGATCTTGTCGTCCTTGATGGTGTTGCGCATGTTGTAGGCATAGTTCTCCAGAGCATTCTTTGACTCCACCTTCTTCTTGTGCTCCTCGTCCTCCGACTTGTACTTCTCCGCCTCCTGCACCATCTTCTCAATCTCGTCCTTGCTCAGCCTGCCCTTGTCATTGGTGATCGTGATCTTGTTCTTCTGCCCGGTGGTCTTGTCCTCCGCCGAGACGTTCAGGATGCCATTGGCATCAATGTCGAAGCAGACCGTGATCTGGGGCACACCCCTGGGAGCAGGAGGGATGCCAGAGAGCTCAAACTTGCCTAGCAGGTTGTTGTCACGGGTCCTGGTCCTCTCACCCTCATACACCTGGATGAGGACACCAGGCTGGTTGTCAGAGTAGGTGGAGAAGACCTGCTCCTTCTTCGTGGGGATGGTGGTGTTCCTCGGAATCAACACTGTCATGACACCTCCGGCAGTCTCCAGACCAAGAGAAAGAGGTGTGACATCAAGAAGCAGGAGGTCCTGCACCTTCTCATTGCCCTCTCCACTCAAGATGGCAGCCTGGACAGCAGCACCATACGCAACAGCCTCATCTGGGTTGATGTTCTTGCACAGCTCCTTGCCATTGAAGAAGTCCTGAAGCAGCTGCTGCACCCTTGGGATCCTAGTGGAGCCACCAACAAGGACAACATCATGGACGGTGCTCTTGTCCATCTTAGCATCCCTCAGGCACTTCTCCACAGGTTCCATGCACTTCCTGAACAGGTCCATGTTCAACTCCTCAAACCTGGCACGGGTGATGGTCGTGTAGAAGTCAATGCCCTCGTACAGCGAGTCAATCTCAATGGTGGTCTGCGCAGTGGAGGAGAGGGTCCTCTTCGCCCGCTCACAAGCTGTCCTCAGCCTACGAAGAGCCCTGGGGTTGCCGCTGATATCCTTCTTGTTCTTCCTCTTGAATTCTTGGACAAAGTGGTTGACCATTCTATTGTCAAAGTCCTCACCGCCGAGGTGAGTATCACCAGCAGTGGACTTGACCTCAAAGATACCCTCCTCAATGGTGAGAAGGGAGACATCAAAGGTGCCACCTCCAAGGTCAAAGATGAGAACATTCTTCTCACCAACACTAGTGGCCTTCTTGTCAAGACCATAAGCAATAGCAGCAGCAGTTGGCTCATTAATGATGCGCATAACATTCAGACCAGCGATCACTCCAGCATCCTTGGTGGCCTGCCTCTGGGAGTCATTGAAGTAGGCAGGGACAGTGACAACAGCATTCTTGATGGTGCTGCCAAGGTAGGCTTCAGCAATCTCACGCATCTTGATGAGGACCATGGAGGAGATCTCTTCAGCAGCAAACTCCTTCTCCTCACCCTTGTACTGAACAACAATCATAGGCTTCTCTCCAGGTCCAGCAATGACCTTGAAAGGCCACAGCTTCATGTCGCTCTGGACTGAAGCATCACTGACTCTCCTGCCAATAAGACGCTTAGCATCTGCAGAGCAAATTGTATGTCAGCAATTTGAAGCACAAATATATTATCAATGATATTTATAGTAATAGTAATTAATATGGAAAATCAGTAACACCGTCAACCAAGGCATGCGAGGACAAACACAAGTGCAATAAGTATATAGCAGTAATTAACACCCAGAAAAGATACAAAAGCTTAGAGAGCAAAGCACACAAAAGGACTTGACTAGTAGTCAGCGCCACATATCAACCTATACTTTAACAGAAAAACAAACTCAAGTACTGTTGAACAGCAGAATGCAATACTAATAAAATATAACAAAGTTATAGACTCAAAGCATAATGCAGATTACATTGCCATTGCTTACAGCTGAACCTATCATAACAAACTGGACAGTCAAATGTAAAAATGCTATTCATACATACATATGCAGTATGTAAAAGCCTAAAACCAAGGCATATATTATTTGTTACTCCAAGAATTAAAAGTATGACAAACTAGTTAGTAAAGTAACATGTAAACATCTATATAGTAACTAGAGGCTCATGAGGAGCAACCAGTGTCGCAAAGTCTGCTCCCCTTATTATATGCCATATTTCGAGACACGTGGACACAAATAAGACCACATGTCAATACCAGATGGCAATGGGAACAACATCTATGGAGCTAAAGTAAGCAACCTCAGCCGAAAGATGGTGATTTTATATGGAATAATCAAATATGATCAGCAAATTGGTCGATTTACATCACAGGTTGATTACTGCAAGTTCAGAGATTTTGTATGGGCAGATGAAAGAGCTTTGAGAAATAAGTTAAAAAGTATCAAGAACCTTATGAATTAAGTAGAGATCAGATGGTAGTGCATGATGTATATTGATCATCATCATAGATTCAGAGATGTCTATGGATATTGCATCATCACTTATCCTTTCATACATTACAGATTTTGTTAGCTAAACAATAGGACTGAGATGATTTTTAGACTTGGACAACATTTAATCCCTAAAAATGTCCTCTGTAGTGAGGGTAACATTTAAAAACACAAAAGAGCAGGATTTCCCTGAGCAAGCAATACACTGTCAACAGATAATTGTACTATGATTGAGGTGAGGTCCCTCATCCAGGAACATTTAAACATACAAAGAGATTGCACACGTGCACATCTATAGTATAATAGATCTACGGAAGGAAGACACTGACGATTAAACAAAAAATCTAGTCACATGCGTACTAACTAATTAATGACCGCCAACAGATAAAATCAACCGAAGCCCGAGCAGCTACTAGCAGAGCACACAGTAGGATACATTACTAAAGCAATCACCACTACCAATCCATACCAACTCGAGAGCCTCGGATGTTGAACTAAGCTAGATCCGCACACGCAACAGAGCCCCAATCGACAGATCTGCCGCGCAGAAACGACAGTAATGAGAAAGGTGGTGGGGTTGCTCACCAAAAACAGTGTTGACCGGGTTCATGGCGACCTGGTTCTTGGCGGCATCGCCGATGAGCCTCTCGGAGTCGGTGAAGGCGACGTAGGACGGCGTGGTGCGGTTGCCCTGGTCGTTGGCGATGATTTCGACGCGGTCGTGCTGCCACACGCCGACGCAGGAGTAGGTCGTGCCGAGATCGATACCGATCGCCGGACCATCGCCCTTGCCCGCCATTGCTGTAGCTTCCGGGTTTGCAGTGCTGTGGAGGAGGCGGCGGCGCTAGGGTTTTGGGGGGTTTGGGAGGACTGGGGTCTGGAGGAGTATTGTGGGATTGGGGAGGCGGACGGCGGGAGTTTATAGCGTACGCGGCGGCACTCTGGAAGGTTCCGACGGTGGCGTCTGTGGGCGTTGGGTCGCGATCGGACGGTGGTCGGCGCGCGAGGCGTGGTTTAGGAATTATTAGAGGCGAATATTGGTCTTGTTCCTTCCCGTTTTGGGAGGCAATTGTACGGCCAGGAAGAGGGCTGGGTTTGTTGGGCTCACCCAGGAATTTTCCTTTCGCCAATTATTATTCAGATCATTGGGCTACCTGGCCCATAGAACATATTTGCCTGTATCTGTCCATATGTTTTCAAAATATTTTTAATTCTTTTGGAGCTATATCTGTCCTAAAAATGAACAAACTGAAAATAAAAATTATATTATATTGGTTATTCAAACAAAGTGCATCATATCAAGGACACCTAAGCAAATACTAACAACAACTGTCCCATTTGATCTTGAAAATAATAATTGTCCCCGATAAAAAATGGGAAGTGTTGCTTCCAAGATGTTGTCTGTTATTCACTTTTTTGCATCCTACAGTTTCTTCTCCTTAAGCTCGCCAAGCCAAGTACAAGCTCATATATTAGTGGTAGATCTTGAGGCAGCCAAATTCTTGGTGCAAATCCTAGCCTTGGATGCTCCTAGGTGACTTCAACCATTTAGGATTTCCCATAAACCCAAGGGTGAAAAGCATAAAGAAAACTTGGAGTGGGGTCAACTTTGGCTTGGTGGAACCACATATTCTTGGTCTACTTTTTTTCCTCGCTTTGCTTTGTGGTAGGCGCGCGATGTCGCAAATATGCAGAACAGGGGTGCAAATTTTGGCGCCGACTCAAATTCTTTACATCACCAATTAGCTCCAAGAGTATCTGTTGGAGCTGGATTTTTTCCTCCGATGCCCTAAAAACAAGTTTTGGGGGCACTAGGCAATTTTGTATCATCTATTGGAATGCTCTAACAAACCACCGAAAACAATCTCAAAACCTAGAGGAATCTACCTTAGTGTATGAAAGGTTAGGCATTTTTCTTATTATATCTATATTTTCTCATGGTTTTCCAAAGCTTTCCTTCACCATTAATAAATCTTTTGACCAAGAACCCAAAAGGTGAAGGCTAACATATCTAGTGAACCACCTTGCTCTTTTGGCATGAAAACTAAATGCAAACAAGCAAGATGATTTCCTATTGTCTTCCAAAACATTCTACTGTATGCGGGACATTTGAGTGTTAATAAGATTATTAAGCTTTGGGACCCATTTAGGGAATTTAAAGAAAGACATAACATAAGCATAAATGCTAGTTAGCAAAGAGAGTTAATGGGAGCTAATCTAGCAAAAACGATATTAACTTTCACCTCTATCATAGACCAATTTAAGGATTTTGTGTGCTATGAGTTGGAGATCTTCTCTTCTAAGTATGTCATTGTGCAAAGGAAATGCTAAGTCATTTATAGGAATGCCAATAACACAACTAACAAGAATCTAAAGGGTTATACTTCATTTTCATCCATGTTCATAGCTCACTCATGTTATAGTTGATATTCATGCCTGAGACGTGCTAAAAGAAAGTGAGAAGTCGCTATAAGTTTACATCCAGATATGGACTATTATATATAAAGCAATTTTTTCATCTATACATTGAAGACTAAAGATTCCTCGAAGGCGGACACTGGGATAGAGCCCTCTAACGAGATTGTGGACGCTGTTTTACTAAGCATGTGGGTAAACACATCAACTTCAAGATTAAACAACAAATATGACATGGGATCCCCCACTTGAGCCCTTCGGTTGTGAATATGCTTAGAGACAAACATGTATGATATAATTCTCAATTTATTTATAAACTTAAGTTGCCCTTGTATGAACATTTACATGTATTATAGAATATGTCATTCTATTATGGAACAATGTATTCATGTTGTCCATACTAGACAGTCCTTAGTCATCAGCATTGTGCTAGACACATGACTTAGCTAATGTGCAAGTCAACTAATGACTCAATTCCACTTGTCATGGGTATGGTGGTGCCAATCCGAGTTATACTGGCTTGGCTAAAACGTTTAGTGAGTCGGGTTGGCCCATTTTTTTTCTTTGAAAGGGATATAGCCCCGACCTCTTGTAGTTCAGGCTCCAGGGTGGAGCAAGTTGTTCGGAATATGCCCTAGAGGCAATCATGTATGATGATATTTCCCATTGTATTCATAAAAATATTAAGTTGTCCTTGTATAAACATCTGATGTGTATCATTGAATATGTGATTCGGTTGTGGAACTATATATTCATGTTGTTTGTACAAAATATCCTTGGTCATCGAGGTTGTGTTGGACACAACTTAGACCAATGCGAAAGTCGGCTTGATGCCTCGATTTCACTTGTCATGGGCATGTAGATGCTATTCCGACTTACACAGATTCGGCTAAAGAGTTTAGCGAGTCGGATTGACCCATATTGAGGTACAACGAACAAGTTGACATTTGTATATCTCAATCAATGTAATCCTTAGAACAAAGGTTATCGCATAGTCCGAGTTGAGGATCACCGACTTAGGTTCTGTCAAACGCTGATTCGTAACTGGGCAGTTATAAAGGCAGAGTTCGGGTCGACACAGAATCAAGCTGTGTGATGTGAATAATCAAGATGAGATTTTGCCCCTCCACTTAGAGAGATATTCTCTGGGCCCTCTCGGATGATACGATTCGGAAAGCATGGCCATGCACGACTCGGTTAAGTGTTAACCGAGGCGATCGACTAAGAGTTAGTTGGGTGAATCACTTATCTCGGATCGAGAAGAGAGTCGGACTATTTAAGGGATAAAAAATATTCGCCTATAGTCTGACAAAGTATATCGTGAGGCAAAAAGGACTCGGACGCAAGTCACATTGGAAAGGCAAGTCGTCATGACTCTTTGGTACTTGGGAGTCGGCATGTTCTGCTAGAAGCCGCTACCGACTAATCGTTTGGAGTCGGACTCCAATCGTGTCTAAGTAGCCATGAGCCTGTGGGGTGACACACTTAAGAGCGGGAGCAAGTTCAGATTGGATCTTGTAACACCCTCAGAATCGACCCTATGCAAGTTTCAGCGCTTCCCACCAAAACCCGCATAGAAACGATTCAAAGGTGCCCACCAGGCACTTTCGTGCGGGTGGAAAACGAAGTAATAACATTACACAACAGTCCTCGATGGGACCCACAGAACAGATATATATAACAGCGACTCAATGAGTCAAGAATACAGATATAATATACAAAGATCCAAATCACCTTGAAAATGATAGAGCGTCCAGCTACGGAAAAGATGCAAATGGGGCTAAGAGCCCTGAAGAATAACCAATGGCGTCCATAACCCTGCCCAGGCCAATCCGGAAGGGTAACCCTGCTAACGACGTCGATCTCAAAACCTGCTTAAACAAAAGGGGTGCCGACAAAGGGCAAGGAAAAAGAGGAGCGTCAGTACTGAGGCTAGTACACGGCGAGACTAGAATTCAGCGGTCCTCGCCTACATAGGTATGGTGGACTGAAGCGGCAGCGGCAGCATGCACTAAACAACCTATAGAGACTCGATACAACTAGCGGATATCAGAGAGGGTAAGAAAGACCTATTCGGATCCAACCTGATACTACCATCAAACAAACCCATCTTGGCGTTTCCCCCTCGATACCAAACGAGGAAGTCGACCGAGGAACTCACACAGTTGGCAGTTTTACTTATTCAGTTATCGTTGCAGCAATTACTAGTCAGGTGTAGATAATCATCCTGATAAAGTAAGCAGTGGGCACTTTTAGTTAGCCATTCCGTGATAGTTGCAACACTTACTAGTCAGATACAATTAGCATGAGATAACCCAAAACCCAACAGTGGTTGGTACTTTTATTTAGCCATTCCGTTGTAGTTGCAATATTTACTAGTCAGGTACAATGGTCGCAAGCGACACTCCAAACAAGCAATTGTGGGCAGTATTATTTAGCCATTCCATTATAGTGAAGCTGATTACTAGTCATTATAAAGTCAAATTTATAGCGATAAACTTTAGTTATGCTTGTCTATGGTCGAGATACTGTGCTCCAAGTCGTCCATAACCGCGGACACGGCTTTCAGAAAGTTTACCCGGCCGGGGTGCACCAATAGCAACACACACTCGATCAACCTCGGAAAAACCAAATCAAAACCCAACGAGGCCTTCACGACAAAGCAATCACAGGATTCAGAAATATTTCAGGGGGCCACCCCATTAAGCTACCCGCAACGAAGTAAGCAAGCTCCGAGACGGACTCAAGGTTTGGGTATACGGCATTTTGGCCAAAGAAGGAGTTGGGCCGCAATCAAGATGGGCTTAGAAGATACGTATATGCAACGTGTTGTTGAATCGGCCTCGTGCGTTGATTTGGGCTAAATTGCCCGTGTATCTTATATTGTAATAGGTTCCGTTTCGATTTAGGTAAGAGATAGAATTGTAGAGTTATTCCAAAGGTAGAAAGTCTCCGGACTATAAATATGTACCTAAGGTTATTGAGAAAAGGAGGACAATCACGTTCACAACAAACACAATCTCGGCGCATCGCCACCCCTTGTTTCTAGGGTTTTTCTCGGGTAAGTGCCATGCTGCCTAGATCGCATCTTGCGATCTAGGCAGTATCTACTTATGCGATTATCTGGTGTTACTCGTACTGAAGCCTTGTTGATGGCGAGTAACACTATTATCATAGATTTGTTTAGGCTAGCATCGGTACTTTTTGCTATGATCGTTTAGATATGCTGCCTCTAGTTATCTCGCCGCCTTTACACCTTTTCCCGGGTGTAAGGGTGGCACTTTGCTTGATCTTTATTTAAGTCGATTTGATCTGTTATAGTTGTGCCTTGCTCTCCAAGGTTTAGTTTGATATCTACATGATCAGGCCTTGCAAACGGGTTGAACGATCCAGTAGTATGGAAGATATGGTTTACCAATCCAAGAGGAGTTGTTCCGGGAATTAACGTTACGTTGGTTTTTAGGCCTTCTCTAGGATTGGTTTTCTATTATCTTTTGTATTCACCAGGCTCAATTACGTGTAGGACGTTCCAATTATGTAGTGAAAACATTAAACTATCGTAGATCGATTTAACTTGTAATGATGAAGCAAAACCCCATGTTATCATAGATCTAATGCAGAACCATGGGTTAATCGGCTCTAGAAGCCGATTCACAGGGAAACCTGGGAGCCGGTCACGGCTCGAATTTTACGTATACTTGTTTACCATACAGGAAACCAATCGAAGCAATCCTTCACCTTCCTGACCAGGTATAGGTCAGGTGGCACGCCCTCGAACCAGCCAGGGCGCGTGCCGGAGTTTTGCGGGCCGTTGCCCGAGGGACCAGGGCCCACCAGCAGTCCTGGGAGCCTCCCGGCTCTCCGTGTTGCCCGTCGCTGCTCGCCGGTGGGTTTTGGTAGGCAACAACGGCTGTGAACGACGGGGAACCCAAAACTGGGCTTGTCGACACCGCGGAATCGTGTCCCGCTCCTAAACAGTACAGGTGCTATCTGTCGCACAATTTAAATAAAGCAGTAGCATGGCATAAGTACAGGATCGTAAATAAAACCTCAAACTAGTTTGTGGCCCCAAGAAATAAGACTGAATCAAGCTCTGGCTCAGGGGGGTCCCATATACCTCCCGGATGTGGATAGCGCGATAAATCAAGGAACAGGTATCAAGTACTCGGGGTCCTACGGGACACAAGTGGGCGTTCGGAAACCAAATATTTTCTATCACCCACCGATGCCTCTGCTTACTTCAATTTTAGTTGTTAAACAGGAATTAAAGTGAACGATAAGTAAAACCATGATCATCTCCAACATAAGCATATGGCGGCCTTCCAACAATTGAGGTACTTGACGACACGCAACAGCACTTGAGCAAGCGACTACGACGCGCAAGTCCAACTATCTACCAACCAACAGGTAATAGGGTGTGTCCAAGGCAATATAAGTCTGCAAGGGATATCATGGGTACGAAATCTAGAGCATCGCAACACGGATAGCAATAGATCAACAGGAGGGAATAAATACTATAAAAGTAAGATAGGTAGAAAGGGGGAGATGCTCGCCTGAAAAACATTGTCGAAGGTTCATCCGAAGATCGGGTCGACACTCGCATCAACTCAACGGCCTTATCCGCGAAGAAGCAAAACACTAGAATAAACACCGGATGCACTATTTAATATAACGGCAGAAGATCGGCATGATGCATGTATGATGTATTGCATGGTAAAGATGCGATGCAATTAGGTCAATATTAAGTGGAACCGGGGTCCCGACAATTAATTAAATGGTTCAAGTTATTTAGAACCCCCGCAATTTAAATGTTGTTAGAACATGGCAAAGGATAGTACCGGTTCGCTACACAAATTTAAATGAGGCCAATATGAGACTAGATTTGCCCGCATATGGGCCCCATATTTAATTATTAGGTGATTTGGCATAAGGCCCCCAAACCACAGGCAATATGCATGCAAGATCAATTAATATGCAACAAGTTGTATTATATTATAAAATAGGGTTTCGGGAAGGGGTTCACACATTAGGGTTCGACGAACTTGGGGTTCCGGGGTTCGGGGTCGGTCTCAGGGTTCGACGGGATCGTTCTCGGGTAGCGGGGTAGATCTTGGCGTATCCGTGGTCTTCGGGTCGTGTTGACGGTCATGGCGTTCGGGATGAAGCACTTGTCGCACCGGGATCTCGGTGTCCGGGGTGAAGTACTCGGCGTCCTCGAGGGAGTACTTGGTTTGGTGTCGGGGGCGCATCGGGTTCTTCCGGGTCGGTGTCGATTTTGTCGTTGCGACGATCTTGTCGGGTCCTTGTCGGAGGCCTTCGGGGACGGGGTCTCGGCGAACTTGGCGTGTCGAGGTTCGGTTTCCGGTTCCGGCGCCGTGGTTCATCGGGCACCTTCAGGGTTCTTCGATGGAGGTCTCGGAGTTCAGGAGGGAGAACATGGCATCCCGTGACGAAGGTCTTGATCAACATGGCTTCGGTTGCCGTTGGCGATCTTGACTAATTCTCCCGTGCCAAACAGGTAGCAACTTACTGGACAGATCCTCCCAGAAACCGGTGCAACGAGATGGCTAGCACACACGCGCGGGGCAGAGCTGGATAGGCCGGACGGCGAGCTCACGGGCACGGTGCCACACAAGGGTACTCGGGGAGGAACTTGAGGGAGAAAAACGAGCGGCACGGGCGGGTCAACGCTCGGGCGGCCAGCGGCCAGGGACGGGTTCGCAGGGAGCATGCTGGCGGCGGGAGGGCCTGAGGCCAGACCGCGGCGCGGCCTAAGCTTGCGGGCGGCGCGGAGACGGGGCCCGAGGAGGAGGGTCGGTGGTCCGGCGAGGAGCCCGCGGCCTTGCTCCAGGCGGCCGACGAAGGGGAGGTCGAGGGGGCGGCGAGCTTGGCGAGGCCGGCGGCGGCAGGGCTCGCAGAGGAGGCGCGGGGGCGGGGCAAGCTCGGGCCGGAGGAGGAGCTCGCGGGGACGGTGCCGAGCAGGGCGCGGCCGGCGGCCTCGGCTCGGGGCGGAGGTCGCGCGCAGAGGGAGGCGAGGTCGGCGGGCCGGGAGAGCGGGTGGGGCTGACGGACGAGGCGGGTGGAAGGCGTCTGCGGTGGTGGGGTGTAACACCCTCAGAATCGGACCTATGCAAGTTTTAGCGAAAACCCGCCAAACCCGCATAGAAACGATTCAAAGGTGCCCACCAGGCACTTTCGTGCGGGTGGAAAACGAAGTAATAACATTACACAACAGTCCTCGATGGGACCCACAGAACAGATATATACAACAGCGACTCAAAGAGCCAAGAATACAGATACAATATACAAAGATCCAAATCACCTTGAAAATGATACGGCGTCCGACTACGGACAAGATGCAAATGGGGCTAAGAGCCCTGAAGAATAACCAATGGCGTCCATAACCCTGCCCAGGCCAAGCCGGAAGGGTAACCCTGCTAACGACGTCGATCTCAAAACCTGCTCAAAACAAAAGGGGTGCCGACGAAGGGCAAAGGAAAAAGAGGAGCGTCAGTACTGAGGCCAGTACACGGCGAGACTAGAATTCGGCGGTCCTCGCCTACATAGGTATGGTGGACTGAGCGGCAGCGGCAGCATGCACTAAACAACCTATAGAGACTCGACACAACTGGCGACTTTCAGAGAGAGGTGAGAAGACCTATTTCGGAACCAACCTGATGCTACCATCAAACAAACCCATCCTGGCGTTCCCCCTCGATACCAACGAGGAAGTCGTCCGAGGAACTCACACAGTTGGCAGTTTTATTTATTCAGTTATCGTTGCAGCAATTACTAGTCAGGTGTAGATAGTCGTCCTGATAAAATAAGCAGTGAGCACTTTTATTTAACCATTCCGTGATAGTTGCAACACTTACTAGTCAGATACAAATAGCATGAGATAACCCAAAACCAGCAGTTGTTGGTACTTTTATTCAGCCATTCCGTTGTAGTTGCAATACTTACTAGTCAGGTACAATGGTCGAAAGCGACACTCCAAACAAGCAATTGTGGGCAGTATTAATTAGCCATTCCATTATAGTGAAGCTGATTACTAGTCATTATAAAGTCAAATTTATAGCAATGAACTTTAGTTATGCTTGTCTATGGTCGAGATACTGTGCTCCAAGTCGTCCATAACCGCGGACACGGCTTTCAGAAAGTTTTAACCCGGCCGGGGTGCACAAATAGCAACACACACACGATCGACCTCGGAAAAACCAAAACAAAACCCAACGAGGCTTTCACGACAAAGCAATCACAGGATTCAGAAATATTTTAGGGGGCCACCCCATTGAGTAGAACCGCAACGAAGTAAGCTAGCTCCGAGACGGACTCAAGGTTTGCGTCAATGCCTGTAAACGACTGGGAACCCCAAACGGGGATTGTCGATACCGCGAAAACATTCCGCTTACCTAAACAGTACAGTGTGCTATCCATCGCACAATCGTAAATAAAGCAGTAAAACATGGCATAAGTACAGGATCGTAAATAAAACCTCAAACTAGTTTGTGGCCCCAAGAAATAAGACTGAATCAAGCTCTGGCTAAGGGGGGCCCATACTCCCCGTATGTGGATAGCGCGATAAATCAAGGAACAGGTATCAAGTACTCGGGGTCCTACGGGACACAAGTGGGCGTTCGGAAACCAAATGTTATCTATCACCCACCGATGCCTCTGCTTACTTACTTCAATTTTAATTGTTAAACAGGAATTAAAGTGAACAATAAGTAAAGCTATGATCATCTCCAACATCAACATGCGGCAAGGCTCCAACAACTGTGGCATTTGACGACACGCAACAGCACTTGAGCAAGCGACTACGACGCGCAAGTCCGACTAGCTACCAAACAACAGGTAATAGGAGGTGGCCATGGCAATATAGGGCTGCATGGAATATCATAGGTGCGGAAACTAGAGCATCGCAACACAGATAGCAATAGATCAACGGGAGGGAATAAATACTATAAAAGTAAGATAGGTAGAAAGGGGGAGATGCTCGCCTGAAAAACATTGCCGAAGGTTCATCCGAAGATCGGGGCGAAGCTCACATCAACTCAACGGCCTTATCCGCGAAGAAGCAAAACACTAGAAGAAACACCGGATGCGCTATTTAATACAACGGCAGAAGATCGGCATGATGCACGTATGATGTATGGCATGGCAAGGTGCGATGCGATTAGGTCATATTAAGCGGAACCGGGGTCCCAACAGACAATTAAATGGTTCATGTTATTTAACTACCCCGCAAATTAAATGTTGTTTAACAAGGCCGAATATATCACCGGTTCGCTAATCAAATTTTAAATGAGGCCAATATGAGACTAGATTTGCCCGCATATGGGCCCCATATTTAATTATTAGGTGAATCGACATAAGGCCCCCAAACCACACGGATATGCATGCGAGATGAATGATTAAAATGCAACAGGTTTTATATAGTTGACAATTTATAAAATAGGGTTCTCGGATAAGGGTCACACATTAGGGGTCTCGACGATCTTGGGGTTCCGGGGTTCGGGGTCGGTCTCAGGGTCCAGGGTTCGACGGGTTCGTTCTCGGATAGCGGAGGTAGGTCTTGGCGCATCCGGGTTCTTCCGGGACGGTGCCGTTCTTATCGTCGCGAAGATCTTGTCGGGTCCGTGCTTCGGATTCCGTGAGGCGATCTTGACGCTCCGTGTGGCGGTCTTGTTGTTCCGTGTAGGCGTTCTCGAGGTCGATGGCGAACTTGTCCTGTACCGGGTTTTCGGAGATCTTGGCGCGGCACCGGGTACGGGATCGGCCTTCGGGTTCGGGGGTCTCGGCGTCCGGGGTGAAGTACTCGGCGTCCTCGAGGGAGTACTTGGCGTCTGGGATTCCGACGAGCTTGGCGTCCTTGTCGGAGTTCTCGGATGACGATGTCGGTCTTGGATTTTGGCGTCGGTGGATCTTGGCGATTCCATGTCGAAGGCCCGAGGCTCGGCCAACAAGTCCGTGATGGAGATCTTGTCGGGTTCCATGTTGTCCTCCTTGGAATATACCCGACTTGACGATGGGCTTGTGATGTTGAACGACACGGCTAAAAGGGAACACACTACTTGCACCGAGGACGCGTAGTGCTACTGTTGCTACCCAAGCACACACACACGACGCAGCAGACGGAGAGGTAGCGGCCTGGGCCAAGCAGACGGTGGCGGAGCTTGGCGGTCGTCTGCGGAGGCCGGCGGGGAGGGCTCCGTGACGCGACGGCGGCGAGCAGGAGCACGGTCGAGCTCGGGGTGGGGCGAGCGGGGCTCTGGCGACGGTGGCGAGGGACGGCGTGTGCCGGGCCCGCAGCGGAGGAGGCCGGACGGCGGCGCTGCGCAGGGGGCCGCGGCGGCGACGGGACGGCGAAGGGCGGAGAAGGGAGGGGGGCCGGCGAGCTTGAGGGGCGGCGGCGCGCCGGAGAGGGCGCAGACGAGGCAGGGACGGTGGAGCCCGGCGCACTGGAGGAGGCGGAGGCAGACCGCGGCGGCGAGGCGAGGCGGCTCAGGGCGGAGCGCGTCGCGCCCAGGCGGCGGGGAGGCGAGGTGGAGGGCGGAGCCGCGGGAGGCGCGCGGAGCGGCGAGAGGAAGAGGGGGCGGCCGCGGCGTCGAGCGGAGGCGCGGCGGTCGCCGGCGACGGTGGCGGGCGCTGCTGCCGGGGCGGGCTGGAGCGTAGATGGGGCGCGACGGGGAGGAGGGGCAAGCGGGAGGAGAGGAGGCGCCGGGTGTGGGGAGCGGGCTGCGTCGGGAGGTTGGGGGAAGGAGGGCGCGGTGGTGGTGGCGTGAGGCCGGAGGCGCGGTGGCGAGGTGGTAGGCCGACGGAGACGGGGGGGATGAGAGGCATCGGGGAAGGGGAGAGGTAGGCGGGGAAGAGAGACGGGGCGGGGCAGGTGAGTGGGGCCGGCGTGGGCCCAGGCGGACCGGGTGGCGTGTGTGGGTTGTGGTTGGGTCGGGTGAGCTGAGAGAGGGGTGGGGCCAGGGCTGGTGGTGAGTGGAGGAGTGGGTGCGTGTGTGGTGTGGGTTGGGGTTGGGGAGAGAGAGGAGAGAGAGAGAGGTGAGGGAGTGATGTGGCAGCGTCTGGTAGGCTAGGGGGAAGGGGAGAGGTGACGTGGCGTCCAGCGATTGGTCCGGGTGAGGTGGAGGCTGGGTGTGGGTAGGTAGATTGGTAGCTGTAGGATTTAGAAGGGCGGGTTAGGTGGACCGATTTAATTTTCTGGGGTGGTCGTTCGGGTCATTCGGCCCGTTCGACTGCCCCGCTAAAATAATGCAATAATTTATTTATTTAAACGGACCGTTTGCAAAACCTATTTAATCAAAACAAAATATTCCGGCGATCCAGGTTTTGCGTTTGAATTAAGATGGGGCGTTTGGAAAACAAATTAGGTTTTTCCGCAAATAGTTTTATGCAAACAAACGCAAGATGATGACGATGCTCAAATGCAATGTGGCATGATGACGTGAGCATGCGGTCATGATGATGCAATGCACAAAAACAACGCGATTTTCTAGTAGTGGTTTTGCGGGATGCCACAATTCGACACCACTAACAAGGGATCTCGCCCTCGAGATCCGCCTCATGGTACCGGAAGGAAGGTCGGCGATCTGCGTCTTCTCGCTTCGTGTAGATCCTCGCGACACCACTAACAAGAGGTCGTTGTCCGTGATCGTCGAGGGAACACTCCGGAAACAAAAGGGCGAAGGTAGAGGTATCCACAAATAAAGCCACCTCTAACTCCGATGGAAAGGGGGAACCGATGCACTCTCATCCACTTTAGTGTACAAAAGCGAATAGAAGGGGTAGTCGGCATGGGGGCCAATCCATCACGCACCCAAACTATTACTCTGCACAATCAGTAGAAAAGCGTGCAACCATTCTCGGAATCAGACTGAAGATCTCGACAAGCGAGGTTCGGAAACAAAGGGGTGATGCAGACTCTGTATCGGATCTGGCGTAGATGATGTTGTCGCGTCGGAAAACACCGGAAGGCACAAACAAGGAACAAAGAATGGTAACACCGTAGACGGATTCCTCAGGCAGCTTGAACACCGGATGGTAGAACACCGTTATCAAGAAGGAAGCGAAACCCTGAAGGTACGACGGAACCCAACCACGAGAATTCCTGGACTCGAAGAAAGAGACAAGAGCGGATTCAAAACACGTAGAGGTAAGAGGAGAACAGCAGAGGGTAAGGAGTAAAATCAGACCTAGTCAGAACTATCCAACCGATTTTAAAAAATAGTTTTGACACTCTACTTCGGCCGTTAGCTAGGTTATCCTACCGGCTGGACTTGTGGGGTATCGCAACAGCTGAGCTCTGATACCACTCTGTAACACCCTCAGAATCGAACCTATGCAAGTTTTAGCGAAAACCCGCCAAACCCGCATAGAAACGATTCAAAGGTGCCCACCAGGCACTTTCGTGCGGGTGGAAAACGAAGTAATAACATTACACAACAGTCCTCGATGGGACCCACAGAACAGATATATACAACAGCGACTCAAAGAGCCAAGAATACAGATACAATATACAAAGATCCAAATCACCTTGAAAATGATACGGCGTCCGACTACGGACAAGATGCAAATGGGGCTAAGAGCCCTGAAGAATAACCAATGGCGTCCATAACCCTGCCCAGGCCAAGCCGGAAGGGTAACCCTGCTAACGACGTCGATCTCAAAACCTGCTCAAAACAAAAGGGGTGCCGACGAAGGGCAAAGGAAAAAGAGGAGCGTCGGTACTGAGGCCAGTACACGGCGAGACTAGAATTCGGCGGTCCTCGCCTACATAGGTATGGTGGACTGAGCGGCAGCGGCAGCATGCACTAAACAACCTATAGAGACTCGACACAACTGGCGACTTTCAGAGAGGGGTGAGAAAGACCTATTTCGGAACCAACCTGATGCTACCATCAAACAAACCCATCCTGGCGTTCCCCCTCGATACCAACGAGGAAGTCGTCCGAGGAACTCACACAGTTGGCAGTTTTATTTATTCAGTTATCGTTGCAGCAATTACTAGTCAGGTGTAGATAGTCGTCCTGATAAAATAAGCAGTGAGCACTTTTATTTAACCATTCCGTGATAGTTGCAACACTTACTAGTCAGATACAAATAGCATGAGATAACCCAAAACCAGCAGTTGTTGGTACTTTTATTCAGCCATTCCGTTGTAGTTGCAATACTTACTAGTCAGGTACAATGGTCGAAAGCGACACTCCAAACAAGCAATTGTGGGCAGTATTAATTAGCCATTCCATTATAGTGAAGCTGATTACTAGTCATTATAAAGTCAAATTTATAGCAATGAACTTTAGTTATGCTTGTCTATGGTCGAGATACTGTGCTCCAAGTCGTCCATAACCGCGGACACGGCTTTTAGAAAGTTTTAACCCGGCCGGGGTGCACAAATAGCAACACACACACGATCGACCTCGAAAAAACCAAAACAAAACCCAACGAGGCTTTCACGACAAAGCAATCACAGGATTCAAAAATATTTCAGGGGGCCACCCCATTGAGTAGAACCGCAACGAAGTAAGCTAGCTCCGAGACGGACTCAAGGTTTGCGTCAATGGCTGTAAACGACTGGGAACCCTAAACGGGGATTGTCGATACCGCGAAAACATTCCGCTTACCTAAACAGTACAGTGTGCTATCCATCGCACAATCGTAAATAAAGCAGTAAAACATGGCATAGGTACAGGATCGTAAATAAAACCTCAAACTAGTTTGTGGCCCCAAGAAATAAGACTGAATCAAGCTCTGGCTAAGGGGGGCCCATACTCCCCGTATGTGGATAGCGCGATAAATCAAGGAACAGGTATCAAGTACTCGGGGTCCTACGGGACACAAGTGGGCGTTCGGAAACCAAATGTTATCTATCACCCACCGATGCCTCTGCTTACTTACTTCAATTTTAATTGTTAAACAGGAATTAAAGTGAACAATAAGTAAAGCTATGATCATCTCCAACATCAACATGCGGCAAGGCTCCAACAACTGTGGCATTTGACGACACGCAACAGCACTTGAGCAAGCGACTACGACGCGCAAGTCCGACTAGCTACCAAACAACAGGTAATAGGAGGTGGCCATGGCAATATAGGGCTGCATGGAATATCATAGGTGTGGAAACTAGAGCATCGCAACACAGATAGCAATAGATCAACAGGAGGGAATAAATACTATAAAAGTAAGATAGGTAGAAAGGGGGAGATGCTCGCCTGAAAAACATTGCCGAAGGTTCATCCGAAGATCGGGGCGAAGCTCACATCAACTCAACGGCCTTATCCGCGAAGAAGCAAAACACTAGAAGAAACACCGGATGCGCTATTTAATACAACGGCAGAAGATCGGCATGATGCACGTATGATGTATGGCATGGCAAGGTGCGATGCGATTAGGTCATATTAAGCGGAACCGGGGTCCCGACAGACAATTAAATGGTTCATGTTATTTAACTACCCCGCAAATTAAATGTTGTTTAACAAGGCCGAATATATCACCGGTTCGCTATACAAATTTTAAATGAGGCCAATATGAGACTAGATTTGCCCGCATATGGGCCCCATATTTAATTATTAGGTGAATCGGCATAAGGCCCCCAAACCACACGGATATGCATGCGAGATGAATGATTAAAATGCAACAGGTTTTATATAGTTGACAATTTATAAAATAGGGTTCTCGGATAAGGGTCACACATTAGGGGTCTCGACGATCTTGGGGTTCCGAGGTTCGGGGTCGGTCTCAGGGTCCAGGGTTCGACGGGTTCGTTCTCGGATAGCGGAGGTAGGTCTTGGCGCATCCGGGTTCTTCCGGGACGGTGCCGTTCTTATCGTCGCGAAGATCTTGTCGGGTCCGCGCTTCGGATTCCGTGAGGCGATCTTGACGCTCCGTGTGGCGGTCTTGTTGTTCCGTGTAGGCGTTCTCGAGGTCGATGGCGAACTTGTCCGGTACCGGGTTTTCGGAGATCTTGGCGCGGCACCGGGTACGGGATCGGCCTTCGGGTTCGGGGGTCTCGGTGTCCGGGGTGAAGTACTCGGCGTCCTCGAGGGAGTACTTGGCGTCTGGGATTCCGACGAGCTTGGCGTCCTTGTCGGAGTTCTCGGATGACGATGTCGGTCTTGGATTTTGGCGCCGGTGGATCTTGGCGATTCCATGTCGAAGGCCCGAGGCTCGGCCAACAAGTCCGTGATGGAGATCTTGTCGGGTTCCATGTTGTCCTCCTTGGAATATACCCGACTTGACGATGGGCTTGTGATGTTGAACGACACGGCTAAAAGGGAACACACTACTTGCACCGAGGACGCGTAGTGCTACTGTTGCTACCCAAGCACACACACACGACGCAGCAGACGGAGAGGTAGCGGCCTGGGCCAAGCAGACGGTGGCGGAGCTTGGCGGTCGTCTGCGGAGGCCGGCGGGGAGGGCTCCGTGACGCGACGGCGGCGAGCAGGAGCACGGTCGAGCTCGGGGTGGGGCAAGCGGGGCTCTGGCGACGGTGGCGAGGGACGGCGTGTGCCGGGCCCGCAGCGGAGGAGGCCGGACGGCGGCGCTGCGCAGGGGGCCGCGGCGGCGACGGGACGGCGAAGGGCGGAGAAGGGAGGGGGGGCGGCGAGCTTGAGGGGCGGCGGCGCGCCGGAGAGGGCGCAGACGAGGCAGGGACGGTGGAGCCCGGCGCGCTGGAGGAGGCGGAGGCAGACCGCGGCGGCGAGGCGAGGCGGCTCAGGGCGGAGCGCGTCGCGCCCAGGCGGCGGGGAGGCGAGGTGGAGGGCGGAGCCGCGGGAGGCGCGCGGAGCGGCGAGAGGAAGAGGGGGCGGCCACGGCGTCGAGCGGAGGCGCGGAGGTGGGGCGGTCGCCGGCGACGGTGGCGGGCGCTGCTGCCGGGGCGGGCTGGAGCGTAGATGGGGCGCGACGGGGAGGAGGGGCGAGCGGGAGGAGAGGAGGCGCCGGGTGTGGGGAGCGGGCTGCGTCAGGAGGTTGGGGGAAGGAGGGCGCGGTGGTGGTGGCGTGAGGCCGGAGGCGCGGTGGCGAGGTGGTAGGCCGACGGAGACGGGGGGATGAGAGGCATCGAGGAAGGGGAGAGGTAGGCGGGGAAGAGAGACGGGGCGGGGCAGGTGAGTGGGGCCGGCGTGGGCCCAGGCGGACCGGGTGGCGTGTGTGGGTTGTGGTTGGGTCGGGTGAGCTGAGAGAGGGGTGGGGCCAGGGCTGGTGGTGAGTGGAGGAGTGGGTGCGTGTGTGGTGTGGGTTGGGGTTGGGGAGAGAGAGGAGAGAGAGAGAGGTGAGGGAGTGATGTGGCAGCGTCTGGTAGGCTAGGGGGAAGGGGAGAGGTGACGTGGCGTCCAGCGATTGGTCCGGGTGAGGTGGAGGCTGGGTGTGGGTAGGTAGATTGGTAGCTGTAGGATTTAGAAGGGCGGGTTAGGTGGACCGATTTAATTTTCTGGGGTGGTCGTTCGGGTCATTCGGCCCGTTCGACTGCCCCGCTAAAATAATGCAATAATTTATTTATTTAAACGGACCGTTTGCAAAACCTATTTAATCAAAACAAAATATTCCGGCGATCCAGGTTTTGCGTTTGAATTAAGATGGGGCGTTTGGAAAACAAATTAGGTTTTTCCGCAAATAGTTTTATGCAAACAAACGCAAGATGATGACGATGCTCAAATGCAATGTGGCATGATGACGTGAGCATGCGGTCATGATGATGCAATGCACAAAAACAACGCGATTTTCTAGTAGTGGTTTTGCGGGATGCCACAATTCGACACCACTAACAAGGGATCTCGCCCTCGAGATCCGCCTCATGGTACCGGAAGGAAGGTCGGCGATCTGCGTCTTCTCGCTTCGTGTAGATCCTCGCGACACCACTAACAAGAGGTCGTTGTCCGTGATCGTCGAGGGAACACTCCGGAAACAAAAGGGCGAAGGTAGAGGTATCCACAAATAAAGCCACCTCTAACTCCGATGGAAAGGGGGAACCGATGCACTCTCATCCACTTTAGTGTACAAAAGCGAATAGAAGGGGTAGTCGGCATGGGGGCCAATCCATCACGCACCCAAACTATTACTCTGCACAATCAGTAGAAAAGCGTGCAACCATTCTCGGAATCAGACTGAAGATCTCGACAAGCGAGGTTCGGAAACAAAGGGGTGATGCAGACTCTGTATCGGATCTGGCGTAGATGATGTTGTCGCGTCGTAAAACACCGGAAGGCACAAACAAGGAACAAAGAATGGTAACACCGTAGACGGATACCTCAGGCAGCTTGAACACCGGATGGTAGAACACCGTTATCAAGAAGGAAGCGAAACCCTGAAGGTACGACGGAACCCAACCACGAGAATTCCTGGACTCGAAGAAAGAGACAAGAGCGGATTCAAAACACATAGAGGTAAGAGGAGAACAGCAGAGGGTAAGGAGTAAAATCAGACCTAGTCAGAACTATCCAACCGATTTTAAAAAATAGTTTTGACACTCTACTTCGGCCGTTAGCTAGGTTATCCTACCGGCTGGACTTGTGGGGTATCGCAACAGCTGAGCTCTGATACCACTCTGTAACACCCTCAGAATCGAACCTATGCAAGTTTTAGCGAAAACCCGCCAAACCCGCATAGAAACGATTCAAAGGTGCCCACCAGGCACTTTCGTGCGGGTGGAAAACGAAGTAATAACATTACACAACAGTCCTCGATGGGACCCACAGAACAGATATATACAACAGCGACTCAAAGAGCCAAGAATACAGATACAATATACAAAGATCCAAATCACCTTGAAAATGATACGGCGTCCGACTACGGACAAGATGCAAATGGGGCTAAGAGCCCTGAAGAATAACCAATGGCGTCCATAACCCTGCCCAGGCCAAGCCGGAAGGGTAACCCTGCTAACGACGTCGATCTCAAAACCTGCTCAAAACAAAAGGGGTGCCGACGAAGGGCAAAGGAAAAAGAGGAGCGTCAGTACTGAGGCCAGTACACGGCGAGACTAGAATTCGGCGGTCCTCGCCTACATAGGTATGGTGGACTGAGCGGCAGCGGCAGCATGCACTAAACAACCTATAGAGACTCGACACAACTGGCGACTTTCAGAGAGGGGTGAGAAAGACCTATTTCGGAACCAACCTGATGCTACCATCAAACAAACCCATCCTGGCGTTCCCCCTCGATACCAACGAGGAAGTCGTCCGAGGAACTCACACAGTTGGCAGTTTTATTTATTCAGTTATCGTTGCAGCAATTACTAGTCAGGTGTAGATAGTCGTCCTGATAAAATAAGCAGTGAGCACTTTTATTTAACCATTCCGTGATAGTTGCAACACTTACTAGTCAGATACAAATAGCATGAGATAACCCAAAACCAGCAGTTGTTGGTACTTTTATTCAGCCATTCCGTTGTAGTTGCAATACTTACTAGTCAGGTACAATGGTCGAAAGCGACACTCCAAACAAGCAATTGTGGGCAGTATTAATTAGCCATTCCATTATAGTGAAGCTGATTACTAGTCATTATAAAGTCAAATTTATAGCAATGA
This sequence comes from Avena sativa, assembly GCA_916181665.1. Classification (NCBI taxonomy): domain Eukaryota; kingdom Viridiplantae; phylum Streptophyta; class Magnoliopsida; order Poales; family Poaceae; genus Avena; species Avena sativa. Next base: position 18,739,760 of record OV702296.1, read on the forward strand.
ACTTTAGTTATGCTTGTCTATGGTCGAGATACTGTGCTCCAAGTCGTCCATAACCGCGGACACGGCTTTCAGAAAGTTTTAACCCGGCCGGGGTGCACAAATAGCAACACACACACGATCGACCTCGAAAAAACCAAAACAAAACCCAACGAGGCTTTCACGACAAAGCAATCACAGGATTCAAAAATATTTCAGGGGGCCACCCCATTGAGTAGAACCGCAACGAAGTAAGCTAGCTCCGAGACGGACTCAAGGTTTGCGTCAATGGCTGTAAACGACTGGGAACCCTAAACGGGGATTGTCGATACCGCGAAAACATTCCGCTTACCTAAACAGTACAGTGTGCTATCCATCGCACAATCGTAAATAAAGCAGTAAAACATGGCATAGGTACAGGATCGTAAATAAAACCTCAAACTAGTTTGTGGCCCCAAGAAATAAGACTGAATCAAGCTCTGGCTAAGGGGGGCCCATACTCCCCGTATGTGGATAGCGCGATAAATCAAGGAACAGGTATCAAGTACTCGGGGTCCTACGGGACACAAGTGGGCGTTCGGAAACCAAATGTTATCTATCACCCACCGATGCCTCTGCTTACTTACTTCAATTTTAATTGTTAAACAGGAATTAAAGTGAACAATAAGTAAAGCTATGATCATCTCCAACATCAACATGCGGCAAGGCTCCAACAACTGTGGCATTTGACGACACGCAACAGCACTTGAGCAAGCGACTACGACGCGCAAGTCCGACTAGCTACCAAACAACAGGTAATAGGAGGTGGCCATGGCAATATAGGGCTGCATGGAATATCATAGGTGTGGAAACTAGAGCATCGCAACACAGATAGCAATAGATCAACAGGAGGGAATAAATACTATAAAAGTAAGATAGGTAGAAAGGGGGAGATGCTCGCCTGAAAAACATTGCCGAAGGTTCATCCGAAGATCGGGGCGAAGCTCACATCAACTCAACGGCCTTATCCGCGAAGAAGCAAAACACTAGAAGAAACACCGGATGCGCTATTTAATACAACGGCAGAAGATCGGCATGATGCACGTATGATGTATGGCATGGCAAGGTGCGATGCGATTAGGTCATATTAAGCGGAACCGGGGTCCCGACAGACAATTAAATGGTTCATGTTATTTAACTACCCCGCAAATTAAATGTTGTTTAACAAGGCCGAATATATCACCGGTTCGCTATACAAATTTTAAATGAGGCCAATATGAGACTAGATTTGCCCGCATATGGGCCCCATATTTAATTATTAGGTGAATCGGCATAAGGCCCCCAAACCACACGGATATGCATGCGAGATGAATGATTAAAATGCAACAGGTTTTATATAGTTGACAATTTATAAAATAGGGTTCTCGGATAAGGGTCACACATTAGGGGTCTCGACGATCTTGGGGTTCCGAGGTTCGGGGTCGGTCTCAGGGTCCAGGGTTCGACGGGTTCGTTCTCGGATAGCGGAGGTAGGTCTTGGCGCATCCGGGTTCTTCCGGGACGGTGCCGTTCTTATCGTCGCGAAGATCTTGTCGGGTCCGCGCTTCGGATTCCGTGAGGCGATCTTGACGCTCCGTGTGGCGGTCTTGTTGTTCCGTGTAGGCGTTCTCGAGGTCGATGGCGAACTTGTCCGGTACCGGGTTTTCGGAGATCTTGGCGCGGCACCGGGTACGGGATCGGCCTTCGGGTTCGGGGGTCTCGGTGTCCGGGGTGAAGTACTCGGCGTCCTCGAGGGAGTACTTGGCGTCTGGGATTCCGACGAGCTTGGCGTCCTTGTCGGAGTTCTCGGATGACGATGTCGGTCTTGGATTTTGGCGCCGGTGGATCTTGGCGATTCCATGTCGAAGGCCCGAGGCTCGGCCAACAAGTCCGTGATGGAGATCTTGTCGGGTTCCATGTTGTCCTCCTTGGAATATACCCGACTTGACGATGGGCTTGTGATGTTGAACGACACGGCTAAAAGGGAACACACTACTTGCACCGAGGACGCGTAGTGCTACTGTTGCTACCCAAGCACACACACACGACGCAGCAGACGGAGAGGTAGCGGCCTGGGCCAAGCAGACGGTGGCGGAGCTTGGCGGTCGTCTGCGGAGGCCGGCGGGGAGGGCTCCGTGACGCGACGGCGGCGAGCAGGAGCACGGTCGAGCTCGGGGTGGGGCAAGCGGGGCTCTGGCGACGGTGGCGAGGGACGGCGTGTGCCGGGCCCGCAGCGGAGGAGGCCGGACGGCGGCGCTGCGCAGGGGGCCGCGGCGGCGACGGGACGGCGAAGGGCGGAGAAGGGAGGGGGGGCGGCGAGCTTGAGGGGCGGCGGCGCGCCGGAGAGGGCGCAGACGAGGCAGGGACGGTGGAGCCCGGCGCGCTGGAGGAGGCGGAGGCAGACCGCGGCGGCGAGGCGAGGCGGCTCAGGGCGGAGCGCGTCGCGCCCAGGCGGCGGGGAGGCGAGGTGGAGGGCGGAGCCGCGGGAGGCGCGCGGAGCGGCAAGAGGAAGAGGGGGCGGCCACGGCGTCGAGCGGAGGCGCGGAGGTGGGGCGGTCGCCGGCGACGGTGGCGGGCGCTGCTGCCGGGGCAGGCTGGAGCGTAGATGGGGCGCGACGGGGAGGAGGGGCGAGCGGGAGGAGAGGAGGCGCCGGGTGTGGGGAGCGGGCTGCGTCAGGAGGTTGGGGGAAGGAGGGCGCGGTGGTGGTGGCGTGAGGCCGGAGGCGCGGTGGCGAGGTGGTAGGCCGACGGAGACGGGGGGATGAGAGGCATCGAGGAAGGGGAGAGGTAGGCGGGGAAGAGAGACGGGGCGGGGCAGGTGAGTGGGGCCGGCGTGGGCCCAGGCGGACCGGGTGGCGTGTGTGGGTTGTGGTTGGGTCGGGTGAGCTGAGAGAGGGGTGGGGCCAGGGCTGGTGGTGAGTGGAGGAGTGGGTGCGTGTGTGGTGTGGGTTGGGGTTGGGGAGAGAGAGGAGAGAGAGAGAGGTGAGGGAGTGATGTGGCAGCGTCTGGTAGGCTAGGGGGAAGGGGAGAGGTGACGTGGCGTCCAGCGATTGGTCCGGGTGAGGTGGAGGCTGGGTGTGGGTAGGTAGATTGGTAGCTGTAGGATTTAGAAGGGCGGGTTAGGTGGACCGATTTAATTTTCTGGGGTGGTCGTTCGGGTCATTCGGCCCGTTCGACTGCCCCGCTAAAATAATGCAATAATTTATTTATTTAAACGGACCGTTTGCAAAACCTATTTAATCAAAACAAAATATTCCGGCGATCCAGGTTTTGCGTTTGAATTAAGATGGGGCGTTTGGAAAACAAATTAGGTTTTTCCGCAAATAGTTTTATGCAAACAAACGCAAGATGATGACGATGCTCAAATGCAATGTGGCATGATGACGTGAGCATGCGGTCATGATGATGCAATGCACAAAAACAACGCGATTTTCTAGTAGTGGTTTTGCGGGATGCCACAATTCGACACCACTAACAAGGGATCTCTCCCTCGAGATCCGCCTCATGGTACCGGAAGGAAGGTCGGCGATCTGCGTCTTCTCGCTTCGTGTAGATCCTCGCGACACCACTAACAAGAGGTCGTTGTCCGTGATCGTCGAGGGAACACTCCGGAAACAAAAGGGCGAAGGTAGAGGTATCCACAAATAAAGCCACCTCTAACTCCGATGGAAAGGGGGAACCGATGCACTCTCATCCACTTTAGTGTACAAAAGCGAATAGAAGGGGTAGTCGGCATGGGGGCCAATCCATCACGCACCCAAACTATTACTCTGCACAATCAGTAGAAAAGCGTGCAACCATTCTCGGAATCAGACTGAAGATCTCGACAAGCGAGGTTCGGAAACAAAGGGGTGATGCAGACTCTGTATCGGATCTGGCGTAGATGATGTTGTCGCGTCGTAAAACACCGGAAGGCACAAACAAGGAACAAAGAATGGTAACACCGTAGACGGATACCTCAGGCAGCTTGAACACCGGATGGTAGAACACCGTTATCAAGAAGGAAGCGAAACCCTGAAGGTACGACGGAACCCAACCACGAGAATTCCTGGACTCGAAGAAAGAGACAAGAGCGGATTCAAAACACATAGAGGTAAGAGGAGAACAGCAGAGGGTAAGGAGTAAAATCAGACCTAGTCAGAACTATCCAACCGATTTTAAAAAATAGTTTTGACACTCTACTTCGGCCGTTAGCTAGGTTATCCTACCGGCTGGACTTGTGGGGTATCGCAACAGCTGAGCTCTGATACCACTCTGTAACACCCTCAGAATCGAACCTATGCAAGTTTTAGCGAAAACCCGCCAAACCCGCATAGAAACGATTCAAAGGTGCCCACCAGGCACTTTCGTGCGGGTGGAAAACGAAGTAATAACATTACACAACAGTCCTCGATGGGACCCACAGAACAGATATATACAACAGCGACTCAAAGAGCCAAGAATACAGATACAATATACAAAGATCCAAATCACCTTGAAAATGATACGGCGTCCGACTACGGACAAGATGCAAATGGGGCTAAGAGCCCTGAAGAATAACCAATGGCGTCCATAACCCTGCCCAGGCCAAGCCGGAAGGGTAACCCTGCTAACGACGTCGATCTCAAAACCTGCTCAAAACAAAAGGGGTGCCGACGAAGGGCAAAGGAAAAAGAGGAGCGTCAGTACTGAGGCCAGTACACGGCGAGACTAGAATTCGGCGGTCCTCGCCTACATAGGTATGGTGGACTGAGCGGCAGCGGCAGCATGCACTAAACAACCTATAGAGACTCGACACAACTGGCGACTTTCAGAGAGGGGTGAGAAAGACCTATTTCGGAACCAACCTGATGCTACCATCAAACAAACCCATCCTGGCGTTCCCCCTCGATACCAACGAGGAAGTCGTCCGAGGAACTCACACAGTTGGCAGTTTTATTTATTCAGTTATCGTTGCAGCAATTACTAGTCAGGTGTAGATAGTCGTCCTGATAAAATAAGCAGTGAGCACTTTTATTTAACCATTCCGTGATAGTTGCAACACTTACTAGTCAGATACAAATAGCATGAGATAACCCAAAACCAGCAGTTGTTGGTACTTTTATTCAGCCATTCCGTTGTAGTTGCAATACTTACTAGTCAGGTACAATGGTCGAAAGCGACACTCCAAACAAGCAATTGTGGGCAGTATTAATTAGCCATTCCATTATAGTGAAGCTGATTACTAGTCATTATAAAGTCAAATTTATAGCAATGAACTTTAGTTATGCTTGTCTATGGTCGAGATACTGTGCTCCAAGTCGTCCATAACCGCGGACACGGCTTTCAGAAAGTTTTAACCCGGCCGGGGTGCACAAATAGCAACACACACACGATCGACCTCGAAAAAACCAAAACAAAACCCAACGAGGCTTTCACGACAAAGCAATCACAGGATTCAGAAATATTTTAGGGGGCCACCCCATTGAGTAGAACCGCAACGAAGTAAGCTAGCTCCGAGACGGACTCAAGGTTTGCGTCAATGGTTGTAAACGACTGGGAACCCCAAACGGGGATTGTCGATACCGCGAAAACATTCCGCTTACCTAAACAGTACAGTGTGCTATCCATCGCACAATCGTAAATAAAGCAGTAAAACATGGCATAGGTACAGGATCGTAAATAAAACCTCAAACTAGTTTGTGGCCCCAAGAAATAAGACTGAATCAAGCTCTGGCTAAGGGGGGCCCATACTCCCCGTATGTGGATAGCGCGATAAATCAAGGAACAGGTATCAAGTACTCGGGGTCCTACGGGACACAAGTGGGCGTTCGGAAACCAAATGTTATCTATCACCCACCGATGCCTCTGCTTACTTACTTCAATTTTAATTGTTAAACAGGAATTAAAGTGAACAATAAGTAAAGCTATGATCATCTCCAACATCAACATGCGGCAAGGCTCCAACAACTGTGGCATTTGACGACACGCAACAGCACTTGAGCAAGCGACTACGACGCGCAAGTCCGACTAGCTACCAAACAACAGGTAATAGGAGGTGGCCATGGCAATATAGGGCTGCATGGAATATCATAGGTGTGGAAACTAGAGCATCGCAACACAGATAGCAATAGATCAACAGGAGGGAATAAATACTATAAAAGTAAGATAGGTAGAAAGGGGGAGATGCTCGCCTAAAAAACATTGCCGAAGGTTCATCCGAAGATCGGGGCGAAGCTCACATCAACTCAACGGCCTTATCCGCGAAGAAGCAAAACACTAGAAGAAACACCGGATGCGCTATTTAATACAACGGCAAAAGATCGGCATGATGCACGTATGATGTATGGCATGGCAAGGTGCGATGCGATTAGGTCATATTAAGCGGAACCGGGGTCCCGATAGACAATTAAATGGTTCATGTTATTTAACTACCCCGCAAATTAAATGTTGTTTAACAAGGCCGAATATATCACCGGTTCGCTATACAAATTTTAAATGAGGCCAATATGAGACTAGATTTGCCCGCATATGGGCCCCATATTTAATTATTAGGTGAATCGGCATAAGGCCCCCAAACCACACGGATATGCATGCGAGATGAATGATTAAAATGCAACAGGTTTTATATAGTTGACAATTTATAAAATAGGGTTCTCGGATAAGGGTCACACATTAGGGGTCTCGACGATCTTGGGGTTCCGGGGTTCGGGGTCGGTCTCAGGGTCCAGGGTTCGACGGGTTCGTTCTCGGATAGCGGAGGTAGGTCTTGGCGCATCCGGGTTCTTCCGGGACGGTGCCGTTCTTATCGTCGCGAAGATCTTGTCGGGTCCGCGCTTCGGATTCCGTGAGGCGATCTTGACGCTCCGTGTGGCGGTCTTGTTGTTCCGTGTAGGCGTTCTCGAGGTCGATGGCGAACTTGTCCGGTACCGGGTTTTCGGAGATCTTGGCGCGGCACCGGGTACGGGATCAGCCTTCGGGTTCGGGGGTCTCGGCGTCCGGGGTGAAGTACTCGGCGTCCTCGAGGGAGTACTTGGCGTCTGGGATTCCGACGAGCTTGGCGTCCTTGTCGGAGTTCTCGGATGACGATGTCGGTCTTGGATTTTGGCGCCGGTGGATCTTGGCGATTCCATGTCGAAGGCCCGAGGCTCGTCCAACAAGTCCGTGATGGAGATCTTGTCGGGTTCCATGTTGTCCTCCTTGGAATATACCCGACTTGACGATGGGCTTGCGATGTTGAACGACACGGCTAAAAGGGAACACACTACTTGCACCGAGGACGCGTAGTGCTACTGTTGCTACCCAAGCACACACACACAACGCAGCAGACGGAGAGGTAGCGGCCTGGGCCAAGCAGACGGTGGCGGAGCTTGGCGGTCGTCTGCGGAGGCCGGCGGGGAGGGCTCCGTGACGCGACGGCGGCGAGCAGGAGCACGGTCGAGCTCGGGGTGGGGCGAGCGGGGCTCTGGCGACGGTGGCGAGGGACGGCGCGTGCCGGGCCCGCAGCGGAGGAGGCCGGACGGCGGCGCTGCGCAGGGGGCCGCGGCAGCGACGGGACGGCGAAGGGCGGAGAAGGGAGGGGGGCCGGCGAGCTTGAGGGGCGGCGGCGCGCCGGAGAGGGCGCAGACGAGGCAGGGACGATGGAGCCCGGCACGCTGGAGGAGGCGGAGGCAGACCGCGGCGGCGAGGCGAGGCGGCTCAGGGCGGAGCGCGTCGCGCCCAGGCGGCGGGGAGGCGAGGTGGAGGGCGGAGCCACGGGAGGCGCGCGGAGCGGCGAGAGGAAGAGGGGGCGGCCGCGGCGTCGAGCGGAGGCGCGGAGGTGGGGCGGTCGCCGGCGACGGTGGCGGGCGCTGCTGCCGGGGCGGGCTGGAGCGGAGATGGGGCGCGACGGGGAGGAGAGGCGAGCGAGAGGAGAGGAGGCGCCGGGTGTGGGGAGCGGGCTGCGTCGGGAGGTTGGGGGAAGGAGGGCGCGGTGGTGGTGGCGTGAGGCCGGAGGCGCGGTGGCGAGGTGGTAGGCCGACGGAGACGGGGGGGATGAGAGGCATCGGGGAAGGGGAGAGGTAGGCGGGGAAGAGAGACGGGGCGGGGCAGGTGAGTGGGGCCGGCGTGGGCCCAGGCGGACCGGGTGGCGTGTGTGGGTTGTGGTTGGGTCGGGTGAGCTGAGAGAGGGGTGGGGCCAGGGCTGGTGGTGAGTGGAGGAGTGGGTGCGTGTGTGGTGTGGGTTGGGGTTGGGGAGAGAGAGGAGAGAGAGAGAGGTGAGGGAGTGATGTGGCAGCGTCTGGTAGGCTAGGGGAAAGGGGAGAGGTGACGTGGCGTCCAGCGATTGGTCCGGGTGAGGTGGAGGCTGGGTGTGGGTAGGTAGATTGGTAGCTGTAGGATTTAGAAGGGCGGGTTAGGTGGACCGATTTAATTTTCTGGGGTGGTCGTTCGGGTCATTCGGCCCGTTCGACTGCCCCGCTAAAATAATGCAATAATTTATTTATTTAAACGGACCGTTTGCAAAACCTATTTAATCAAAACAAAATATTCCGGCGATCCAGGTTTTGCGTTTGAATTAAGATGGGGCGTTTGGAAAACAAATTAGGTTTTTCCGCAAATAGTTTTATGCAAACAAACGCAAGATGATGACGATGCTCAAATGCAATGTGGCATGATGACGTGAGCATGCGGTCATGATGATGCAATGCACAAAAACAACGCGATTTTCTAGTAGTGGTTTTGCGGGATGCCACAATTCGACACCACTAACAAGGGATCTCGCCCTCGAGATCCGCCTCATGGTACCGGAAGGAAGGTCGGCGATCTGCGTCTTCTCGCTTCGTGTAGATCCTCGCGACACCACTAACAAGAGGTCGTTGTCCGTGATCGTCGAGGGAACACTCCGGAAACAAAAGGGCGAAGGTAGAGGTATCCACAAATAAAGCCACCTCTAACTCCGATGGAAAGGGGGAACCGATGCACTCTCATCCACTTTAGTGTACAAAAGCGAATAGAAGGGGTAGTCGGCATGGGGGCCAATCCATCACGCACCCAAACTATTACTCTGCACAATCAGTAGAAAAGCGTGCAACCATTCTCGGAATCAGACTGAAGATCTCGACAAGCGAGGTTCGGAAACAAAGGGGTGATGCAGACTCTGTATCGGATCTGGCGTAGATGATGTTGTCGCGTCGTAAAACACCGGAAGGCACAAACAAGGAACAAAGAATGGTAACACCGTAGACGGATTCCTCAGGCAGCTTGAACACCGGATGGTAGAACACCGTTATCAAGAAGGAAGCGAAACCCTGAAGGTACGACGGAACCCAACCACGAGAATTCCTGGACTCGAAGAAAGAGACAAGAGCGGATTCAAAACACATAGAGGTAAGAGGAGAACAGCAAAGGGGTAAGGAGTAAAAGCAGACCTAACCAGAACTATCCAACCGATTTTTGCAAAAATAGTTTTGACACTCTACTTCGACCGTTAGCTAGGTTATCCTACAGGCTGGACTTGTGGGGTATCGCAACTGCTGAGCTCTGATACCACTCTGTAACACCCTCAGAATCGACCCTATGCAAGTTTCAGCGCTTCCCGCCAAAACCCGCATAGAAACGATTCAAAGGTGCCCACCAGGCACTTTCGTGCGGGTGGAAAACGAAGTAATAACATTACACAACAGTCCTCGATGGGACCCACAGAACAGATATATATATATAACAGCGACTCAATGAGTCAAGAATACAGATATAATATACAAAGATCCAAATCACCTTGAAAATGATAGAGCGTCCAGCTACGGAAAAGATGCAAATGGGGCTAAGAGCCCTGAAGAATAACCAATGGCGTCCATAACCCTGCCCAGGCCAAGCCGGAAGGGTAACCCTGCTAACGACGTCGATCTCAAAACATGCTCAAAACAAAAGGGGTGCCGACGAAGGGCAAAGGAAAAAGAGGAGCGTCAGTACTAAGGCCAGTACACGGCGAGACTAGAATTCGGCGGTCCTCGCCTACATAGGTATGGTGGACTGAGCGGCAGCGGCAGCATGCACTAAACAACCTATAGAGACTCGACACAACTGGCGACTTTCAGAGAGGGGTGAGAAAGACCTATTTCGGAACCAACCTGATGCTACCATCAAACAAACCCATCCTGGCGTTCCCCCTCGATACCAACGAGGAAGTCGTCCGAGGAACTCACACAGTTGGCAGTTTTATTTATTCAGTTATCGTTGCAGCAATTACTAGTCAGGTGTAGATAGTCGTCCTGATAAAATAAGCAGTGAGCACTTTTATTTAACCATTCCGTGATAGTTGCAACACTTACTAGTCAGATACAAATAGCATGAGATAACCCAAAACCAGCAGTTGTTGGTACTTTTATTCAGCCATTCCGTTGTAGTTGCAATACTTACTAGTCAGGTACAATGGTCGAAAGCGACACTCCAAACAAGCAATTGTGGGCAGTATTAATTAGCCATTCCATTATAGTGAAGCTGATTACTAGTCATTATAAAGTCAAATTTATAGCAATGAACTTTAGTTATGCTTGTCTATGGTCGAGATACTGTGCTCCAAGTCGTCCATAACCGCGGACACGGCTTTCAGAAAGTTTTAACCCGGCCGGGGTGCACAAATAGCAACACACACACGATCGACCTCGGAAAAACCAAAACAAAATCCAACGAGGCTTTCACGACAAAGCAATCACAGGATTCAGAAATATTTCAGGGGGCCACCCCATTGAGTAGAACCGCAACGAAGTAAGCTAGCTCCGAGACGGACTCAAGGTTTGCGTCAATGGCTGTAAACGACTGGGAACCCCAAACGGGGATTGTCGATACCGCGAAAACATTCCGCTTACCTAAACAGTACAGTGTGCTATCCATCGCACAATCGTAAATAAAGCAGTAAAACATGGCATAAGTACAGGATCGTAAATAAAACCTCAAACTAGTTTGTGGCCCCAAGAAATAAGACTGAATCAAGCTCTGGCTAAGGGGGGCCCATACTCCTCGTATGTGGATAGCGCGATAAATCAAGGAACAGGTATCAAGTACTCGGGGTCCTACGGGACACAAGTGGGCGTTCGGAAACCAAATGTTATCTATCACCCACCGATGCCTCTGCTTACTTACTTCAATTTTAATTGTTAAACAGGAATTAAAGTGAACAATAAGTAAAGCTATGATCATCTCCAACATCAACATGCGGCAAGGCTCCAACAACTGTGGCATTTGACGACACGCAACAGCACTTGAGCAAGCGACTACGACGCGCAAGTCCGACTAGCTACCAAACAACAGGTAATAGGAGGTGGCCATGGCAATATAGGGCTGCATGGAATATCATAGGTGCGGAAACTAGAGCATCGCAACACAGATAGCAATAGATCAACAGGAGGGAATAAATACTATAAAAGTAAGATAGGTAGAAAGGGGGAGATGCTCGCCTGAAAAACATTGCCGAAGGTTCATCCGAAGATCGGGGCGAAGCTCACATCAACTCAACGGCCTTATCCGCGAAGAAGCAAAACACTAGAAGAAACACCGGATGCGCTATTTAATACAACGGCAGAAGATCGGCATGATGCACGTATGATGTATGGCATGGCAAGGTGCGATGCGATTAGGTCATATTAAGCGGAACCGGGGTCCCGACAGACAATTAAATGGTTCATGTTATTTAACTACCCCGCAAATTAAATGTTGTTTAACAAGGCCGAATATATCACCGGTTCGCTATACAAATTTTAAATGAGGCCAATATGAGACTAGATTTGCCCGCATATGGGCCCCATATTTAATTATTAGGTGAATCGGCATAAGGCCCCCAAACCACACGGATATGCATGCGAGATGAATGATTAAAATGCAACAGGTTTTATATAGTTGACAATTTATAAAATAGGGTTCTCGGATAAGGGTCACACATTAGGGGTCTCGACGATCTTGGGGTTCCGGGGTTCGGGGTCGGTCTCAGGGTCCAGGGTTCGACGGGTTCGTTCTCGGATAGCGGAGGTAGGTCTTGGCGCATCCGGGTTCTTCCGGGACGGTGCCGTTCTTATCGTCGCGAAGATCTTGTCGGGTCCGCGCTTCGGATTCCGTGAGGCGATCTTGACGCTCCGTGTGGCGGTCTTGTTGTTCCGTGTAGGCGTTCTCGAGGTCGATGGCGAACTTGTCCGGTACCGGGTTTTCGGAGATCTTGGCGCGGCACCGGGTACGGGATCGGCCTTCGGGTTCGGGGGTCTCGGCGTCCGGGGTGAAGTACTCGGCGTCCTCGAGGGAGTACTTGGCGTCTGGGATTCCGACGAGCTTGGCGTCCTTGTCGGAGTTCTCGGATGACGATGTCGGTCTTGGATTTTGGCGCCAGTGGATCTTGGCGATTCCATGTCGAAGGCCCGAGGCTCGGCCAACAAGTCCGTGATGGAGATCTTGTCGGGTTCCATGTTGTCCTCCTTGGAATATACCCGACTTGACGATGGGCTTGCGATGTTGAACGACACGGCTAAAAGGGAACACACTACTTGCACCGAGGACGCGTAGTGCTGCTGTTGCTACCCAAGCACACACACACAACGCAGCAGACGGAGAGGTAGCGTCCTGGGCCAAGCAGACGGTGGCAGAGCTTGGCGGTCGTCTGCGGAGGCCGGCGGGGAGGGCTCCGTGACGCGACGGCGGCGAGCAGGAGCACGGTCGAGCTCGGGGTGGGGCGAGCGGGGCTCTGGCGACGGTGACGAGGGACGGCGCGTGCCGGGCCCGCAGCGGAGGAGGCCGGACGACGGCGCTGCGCAGGGGGCCGCGGCGGCGACAGGACGGCGAAGGGCGGAGAAGGGAGGGGGGCCGGCGAGCTTGAGGGGCGGCGGCGCGCCGGAGAGGGCGCAGACGAGGCAGGGACGGTGGAGCCCGGCGCGCTGGAGGAGGCGGAGGCAGACCGCGGCGGCGAGGCGAGGCGGCTCAGGGCGGAGCGCGTCGCGCCCAGGCGGCGGGGAGGCGAGGTGGAGGGCGGAGCCGCGGGAGGCGCGCGGAGCGGCGAGAGGAAGAGGGGGCGGCCGCGGCGTCGAGCGGAGGCGCGGAGGTGGGGCGGTCGCCGGCGACGGTGGCGGGCGCTGCTGCCGGGGCGGGCTGGAGCGGAGATGGGGCGCGGCGGGGAGGAGGGGCGAGCGGGAGGAGAGGAGGCGCCGGGTGTGGGGAGCGGGCTGCGTCGGGAGGTTGGGGGAAGGAGGGCGCGGTGGTGGTGGCGTGAGGCCGGAGGCGCGGTGGTAGGCCGACGGAGGCGGGGGGGATGAGAGGCATCGGGGAAGGGGAGAGGTAGGCGGGGAAGAGAGACGGGGCGGGGCAGGTGAGTGGGGCCGGCGTGGGACCAGGCGGACCGGGTGGCGTGTGTGGGTTGTGGTTGGGTCGGGTGAGCTGAGAGAGGGGTGGGGCCAGGGCTGGTGGTGAGTGGAGGAGTGGGTGCGTGTGTGGTGTGGGTTGGGGTTGGGGAGAGAGAGGAGAGAGAGAGAGAGGTGAGGGAGTGATGTGGCAGCGTCTGGTAGGCTAGGGGGAAGGGGAGAGGTGACGTGGCGTCCAGCGATTGGTCCGGGTGAGGTGGAAGCTGGGTGTGGGTAGGTAGATTGGTAGCTGTAGGATTTAGAAGGGCGGGTTAGGTGGACCGATTTAATTTTCTGGGGTGGTCGTTCGGGTCATTCGGCCCGTTCGACTGCCCCGCTAAAATAATGCAATAATTTATTTATTTAAACGGACCGTTTGCAAAACCTATTTAATCAAAACAAAATATTCCGGCGATCCAGGTTTTGCGTTTGAATTAAGATGGGGCGTTTGGAAAACAAATTAGGTTTTTCCGCAAATAGTTTTATGCAAACAAACGCAAGATGATGACGATGCTCAAATGCAATGTGGCATGATGACGTGAGCATGCGGTCATGATGATGCAATGCACAAAAACAACGCGATTTTCTAGTAGTGGTTTTGCGGGATGCCACATGGGGGAGGTGCTCGGGGCGGCGCCGGGCGCGGGAGGGGAGGCGGCGGACGACGGAGCTCGCCGGCGGTTGGAGAGGAAGCCGGAGGAAGGGGGGCCGGAGGCGGCGGGGTCCGGTGGTTGCAGAGGAGGGAGGCGCAGCGCGGTGCGGGAGGACGCGAGCGAGAGATGAGGGGAACGAGGGGGACGCGGGGGCAGAGGGGTGGGACCCAGGGGGAAGGTGGGGACACGGGGCAGAGGACCAGGGGGTGAGTGCGCGGGTGGGGGTGTGGGGTGGTGTGTGTGGTGGCGTGTGTGCTTGTGTGTGTGTGGCCCAGGGTGTGTGCTGGGGATGGGGAGTGGGGTAGGTTGAGGTGGCAGCTCAGGATTGGTTGAGGGAGAGAGGGGAGATGAGGTGGCGAGGGGCTATTGGTTGGGGTGAGGTGGAGGAGGGGTGGTAGACTAGGTGTAGGTAGGAAAAGGGTCTAGGGTGGATCGATTTAATTTCTGGGGTGGTCGTTCGGGTCTATTCGGCCCGTTCGACTGCCCCACTAAAATAATTTAATATTTTTATTTGATTAAAACAAAGCCTCTGCAAATCGATAGCCGACAAAACAATTAATCCGGAGACCCGGTTTTGCGTGTTGAACAAAAACGGGGCGTTTAGAAAACAAAGCCAGGCTTTTCCAAAAATAGTTTTATGCGAACAGATGCGAGATGATGACGATGCTCAAATGCAATGCGGCATGATGACATGAGCATGCGGTCATGATGATGCAATGCACAAAAACAACGCGATTTTCTAGTAGTGGTTTTTGTGGGATGCCACAATTCGACACCACTAACAATGGATCTCGCCCTCGAGATCCGCCTCATGGTACCGGAAGGAAGGTCAGCGGTCTGCGTCTTCTCGCTTCGTGTAGATCCTTGTGACACCACTAACAAGAGGTCGTTGTCCGTGATCGTCGAGAGAACACTCCGGGAACAAAAGGTCGAATGTAGAGGTATCAACAAATAAAGCCACCCCTAACTTCGATGGAAAGAGGGAACCGATGCATTCTCGTCCACTTCAATGTACAAAAGCGAATAGAAGGGGTAGTCGGCATGGGGGCCAATCCATCACGCACCCAAACTATTACTCCGCACAATCAGTGGAAAAGCGCGCAACCATTCTCGGAATCAGACTGAAGATCTCGACAAGCGAGGTTCGGAAACAAGGAGTGATGCAGACTCTGCATCGGATCTGGCGTAGATGATGTCGTCGCGTCGGAAAACACCGGAAGGCACAAACAAGGAACAAATAATGGTAACACCGTAGACGGATTCATCAGGCAGCTTGAACACCGGATGGTAGAACACCGTTACCAAAGGAGGAAGCGAGACCCTGAAGGTACGACGGAACCCAACCACGAGAAATCCTGGACTCGAAGAGGGAGAAGAGAGCGGATTCAAAACACGTAGAGGTCAGAGGAGAATAGCAAAGGGGTAAGGAGTAAAAGCAGACCTAACCAGAACTATCCAACCGATTTTTGCAAAAATAGTTTTGACACTCTACTTCGACCGTTAGCTAGGTTATCCTACAGGCTGGACTTGTGGGGTATCGCAACTGCTGAGCTCTGATACCACTCTGTAACACCCTCAGAATCGACCCTATGCAAGTTTCAGCGCTTCCCGCCAAAACCCGCATAGAAACGATTCAAAGGTGCCCACCAGGCACTTTCGTGCGGGTGGAAAACGAAGTAATAACATTACACAACAGTCCTCGATGGGACCCACAGAACAGATATATATATATAACAGCGACTCAATGAGTCAAGAATACAGATATAATATACAAAGATCCAAATCACCTTGAAAATGATAGAGCGTCCAGCTACGGAAAAGATGCAAATGGGGCTAAGAGCCCTGAAGAATAACCAATGGCGTCCATAACCCTGCCCAGGCCAAGCCGGAAGGGTAACCCTGCTAACGACGTCGATCTCAAAACCTTCTTAAACAAAAGGGGTGCCGACAAAGGGCAAGGAAAAAGAGGAGCGTCAGTACTGAGGCCAGTACACGGCGAGACTAGAATTCGGCGGTCCTCGCCTACATAGGTATGGTGGACTGAAGCAGCAGCGGCAGCATGCACTAAACAACCTATAGAGACTCGATACAACTAGCGGATATCAGAGAGGGTAAGAAAGACCTATTCGGATCCAACCTGATACTACCATCAAACAAACCCATCCTGGCGTTTCCCCCTCGATACCAAACGAGGAAGTCGACCGAGGAACTCACACAGTTGGCAGTTTTACTTATTCAGTTATCGTTGCAGCAATTACTAGTCAGGTGTAGATAATCATCCTGATAAAGTAAGCAGTGGGCACTTTTAGTTAGCCATTCCGTGATAGTTGCAACACTTACTAGTCAGATACAATTATCATGAGATAACCCAAAACCCAACAGTGGTTTGTACTTTTATTTAGCCATTCCGTTGTAGTTGCAATATTTACTAGTCAGGTACAATGGTCGCAAGCGACACTCCAAACAAGCAATTGTGGGCACTATTATTTAGCCATTCCATTATAGTGAAGCTGATTACTAGTCATTATAAAGTCAAATTTATAGCGATAAACTTTAGTTATGCTTGTCTATGGTCGAGATACTGTGCTCCAAGTCGTCCATAACCGCGGACACGGATTTCAGAAAGTTTACCCGGCCGGGGTGCACCAATAGCAACACACACTCGATCAACCTCGGAAAAACCAAATCAAAACCCAACGAGGCCTTCACGACAAAGCAATCACAGGATTCAGAAATATTTCAGGGGGCCACCCCATTAAGCTACCCGCAACGAAGTAAGCAAGCTCCGAGACGGACTCAAGGTTTGGGTATACGGCATTTTGGCCAAAGAAGGAGTTGGACCGCAATCAAGATGGGCTTAGAAGATACGTATATGCAACGTGTTGTTGAATCGGCCTCGTGCGTTGATTTGGGCTAAATTGCCCGTGTATCTTATATTGTAATAGGTTCCGTTTCGATTTAGGTAAGAGATAGAATTGTAGAGTTATTCCAAAGGTAGAAAGTCTCCGGACTATAAATATGTACCTAAGGTTATTGAGAAAAGGAGGACAATCACGTTCACAACAAACACAATCTCGGCGCATCGCCACCCCTTGTTTCTAGGGTTTTTCTCGGGTAAGTGCCATGCTGCCTAGATCGCATCTTGCGATCTAGGCAGTATCTACTTATGCGATTATCTGGTGTTACTCGTACTAAAGCCTTGTTGATGGCGAGTAACACTATTATCATAGATTTGTTTAGGCTAGCATCGGTACTTTTTGCTATGATCGTTTAGATATGCTGCCTCTAGTTATCTCGCCGCCTTTACACCTTTTCCCGGGTGTAAGGGTGGCACTTTGCTTGATCTTTATTTAAGTCGATTTGATCTGTTATAGTTGTGCCTTGCTCTCCAAGGTTTAGTTTGATATCTACATGATCAGGCCTTGCAAACGGGGTGAACGATCCAGTAGTATGGAAGATATGGTTTACCAATCCAAGAGGAGTTGTTCCGGGAATTAACGTTACGTTGGTTTTTAGGCCTTCTCTAGGATTGGTTTTCTATTATCTTTTGTATTCACCAGGCTCAATTACGTGTAGGACGTTCCAATTATGTAGTGAAAACATTAAACTATCGTAGATCGATTTAACTTGTAATGATGAAGCAAAACCCCATGTTATCATAGATCTAATGCAGAACCATGGGTTAATCGGCTCTAGAAGCCGATTCACAGGGAAACCTGGGAGCCGGTCACGGCTCGAATTTTACGTATAACATATTTGCCTGTATCTGTCCATATGTTTTCAAAATATTTTTAATTCTTTTGGAGCTATATCTGTCCTAAAAATGAACAAACTGAAAATAAAAATTATATTATATTGGTTATTCAAACAAAGTGCATCATATCAAGGACACCTAAGCAAATACTAACAACAACTGTCCCATTTGATCTTGAAAATAATAATTGTCCCCGATAAAAAATGGGAAGTGTTGCTTCCAAGATGTTGTCTGTTATTCACTTTTTTGCATCCTACAGTTTCTTCTCCTTAAGCTCGCCAAGCCAAGTACAAGCTCATATATTAGTGGTAGATCTTGAGGCAGCCAAATTCTTGGTGCAAATCCTAGCCTTGGATGCTCCTAGGTGACTTCAACCATTTAGGATTTCCCATAAACCCAAGGGTGAAAAGCATAAAGAAAACTTGGAGTGGGGTCAACTTTGGCTTGGTGGAACCACATATTCTTGGTCTACTTTTTTTCCTCGCTTTGCTTTGTGGTAGGCGCGCGATGTCGCAAATATGCAGAATAGGGGTGCAAATTTTGGCGCCGACTCAAATTCTTTACATCACCAATTAGCTCCAAGAGTATCTGTTGGAGCTGGATTTTTTCCTCCGATGCCCTAAAAACAAGTTTTGGGGGCACTAGGCAATTTTGTATCATCTATTGGAATGCTCTAACAAACCACCAAAAACAATCTCAAAACCTAGAGGAATCTACCTTAGTGTATGAAAGGTTAGGCATTTTTCTTATTATATCTATATTTTCTCATGGTTTTCCAAAGCTTTCCTTCACCATTAATAAATCTTTTGATCAAGAACCCAAAAGGTGAAGGCTAACATATCTAGTGAACCACCTTGCTCTTTTGGCATGAAAACTAAATGCAAACAAGCAAGATGATTTCCTATTGTCTTCCAAAACATTCTACTGTATGCGGGACATTTGAGTGTTAATAAGATTATTAAGCTTTGGGACCCATTTAGGGAATTTAAAGAAAGACATAACATAAGCATAAATGCTAGTTAGCAAAGAGAGTTAATGGGAGCTAATCTAGCAAAAACGATATTAACTTTCACCTCTATCATAGACCAATTTAAGGATTTTGTGTGCTATGAGTTGGAGATCTTCTCTTCTAAGTATGTCATTGTGCAAAGGAAATGCTAAGTCATTTATAGGAATGCCAATAACACAACTAACAAGAATCTAAAGGGTTATACTTCATTTTCATCCATGTTCATAGCTCACTCATGTTATAGTTGATATTCATGCCTGAGACGTGCTAAAAGAAAGTGAGAAGTCGCTATAAGTTTACATCCAGATATGGACTATTATATATAAAGCAATTTTTTCATCTATACATTGAAGACTAAAGATTCCTCGAAGGCAGACACTGGGATAGAGCCCTCTAACGAGATTGTGGACGCTGTTTTACTAAGCATGTGGGTAAACACATCAACTTCAAGATTAAACAACAAATATGACATGGGATCCCCCACTTGAGCCCTTCGGTTGTGAATATGCTTAGAGACAAACATGTATGATATAATTCTCAATTTATTTATAAACTTAAGTTGCCCTTGTATGAACATTTACATGTATTATAGAATATGTCATTCTATTATGGAACAATGTATTCATGTTGTCCATACTAGACAGTCCTTAGTCATCAGCATTGTGCTAGACACATGACTTAGCTAATGTGCAAGTCAACTAATGACTCAATTCCACTTGTCATGGGTATGGTGGTGCCAATCCGAGTTATACTGGCTTGGCTAAAACGTTTAGTGAGTCGGGTTGGCCCATTTTTTTTCTTTGAAAGGGATATAGCCCCGACCTCTTGTAGTTCAGGCTCCAGGGTGGAGCAAGTTGTTCGGAATATGCCCTAGAGGCAATCATGTATGATGATATTTCCCATTGTATTCATAAAAATATTAAGTTGTCCTTGTATAAACATCTGATGTGTATCATTGAATATGTGATTCGGTTGTGGAACTATATATTCATGTTGTTTGTACAAAATATCCTTGGTCATCGAGGTTGTGTTGGACACAACTTAGACCAATGCGAAAGTCGGCTTGATGCCTCGATTTCACTTGTCATGGGCATGGAGATGCTATTCCGACTTACACAGATTCGGCTAAAGAGTTTAGCGAGTCGGATTGACCCATATTGAGGTACAACGAACAAGTTGACATTTGTATATCTCAATCAATGTAATCCTTAGAACAAAGGTTATCGCATAGTCCGAGTTGAGGATCACCGACTTAGGTTCTGTCAAACGCTGATTCGTAACTGGGCAGTTATAAAGGCAGAGTTCGGGTCGACACAGAATCTGTTGCCTACCAAAACCCACCGGCGAGCAGCGACGGGCAACACGAAGAGCCGGGAGGCTCCCAGAACTGCTGGTGGGCCCTGGTCCCTCGGACAACGGCCCGCAAAGCTCCGGCACGCGCCCTGGCTTGGTTCGAGGGCGTGCCACCTGACCTATACCTGATCAGGAAGGTGAAAGATTGCTTCGATTGGTTTCCTGCATGGCAAACAAACATATGTAAAATTCGAGCCGCAACCGGCTCCCAGGTTTCCCTGTGAATCGGCTCCTAGAGCCGATTAACCCATGGTTCTGCATTAGATCTATTATAACATGGGGTTTTGCTTCATCAATACAAGTTAAATCGATCTACGATAGTTTAACGTTTTCACTACATGACTGGAACATCCTACACGTAATTGAGCCTGGTAGATACAAAAGATAATGGAAAACTAACCCTAGAGAAGGCCAAAAAACCAACGTAATCGTCAATTCCCGGAACACCCCCTCCTGGATTGATAAACCATATCTTACGTACTACTGGATCGTTCAACCCGTTTGCAAGGCCTGATCATGTAGATATCAAACTAAACCTTGGAGAACAAGGCACAACTATGACAGATCAAGTCGACTTAAATAAAGATCAAGCAAGATGCCACCCTTACACCCAGGAAAAGGTGCAACGGCGGCGAGATAGCTAGAGGTAGCATAACTAAACAATCATAGCAAAAAGTACTGATGCTAACCCAAACAAATCTATGATAATAGTGTTACTCGCCATCAACAAGGCTTCAGTACGAGTAACACCAGATAATCGCATAAGCAGATACTGCCTAGATCGCGAGATGCGATCTAGGCAGCATGGCACTTACCCGAGAAAAACCCTAGAAACAAGGGGTGGCGATGCGCCGAGATTGTGTTTGTTGTGAACGTGATTGTCCTCCTTTTCTCGATAACCTTAGGTACATATTTATAGTCCGGAGACTCTCTACTTTTGGAATAACTCTACAATTCTATCTTTACCTAAACTGAAACGGAACTTAGACTAACACGAAACCTACTATGATACAAGATACACGGGCAGTTTAGCCCAATTCTACGCACTAGGCCGATCCAACAACACGTTGAATATACACATTTTCCAAGCCCATCTTGATCACGGCCCAACCCCTCCTTTGGCCAAAATATGGCGATAACACATGCCCCCCTGGTTTTGGCAATAATAATTCCAAAACCAATCTTCTCTTATTTTCTTCTTCGCCTCCCCCCTTTTTTTTGTATCGGGTTGCGCGTTGACAGAATGCGTGGCAGAACAGAATCGTCACGCTACCCCTTCATCATGATGTCCTGTCTTCTCACCTCCTTCGCACTGCACGATTTGACGATTTTGGCAGTGCAATCTGGGAAACCGCTATGGCATTGAACCGTCTCTCCAATATTCCCCTTATTTAAATCTGTCTGAGTAGTTCGCAGTCCCCGTCTTCCTCCAGTAGCCAGAAACCCTCTTCCTCCGCCGAAAAAACCCTCTTTCTCCGCCATGGCCTCCTCTGCTTCCTCTGGCCTGTCTTCCCACGCCTCCAACAGCATCAGTGACCGAGAGCCGACGCCAGAGCACCCGCGCACGGCGGCGTACAGCACTTTCGCCCCACGATGGTGGGACGAAAGGGACTGGGATTTCACCGTCTGGTCGGAGGACGACGCGTCCATGACCGACGGCGAGGAGGACCTGCAGTTTCTCGCCGATGGGGAACTGGAAGCGAAGAGCAGCGACGACGCCTGGTCTTGGGACGGCGTCGAGTCTTCCGACGAGGAGAAGGAATTGGAGGAGGACACCTCCTCCGACGAGTACCCGCCGATGAAGCGCTTCCGCGCTGGGTCCAGCGAGGACACCGAAGATGACGACGAGGACGAGGAGGCCCCCGCTGGCTTCTTCAGCAGCAGCAGCGAAGACAACACCGGCAGCAGCGCTGAAGACAGCGAACAAGACGGCGGCGACGGCAGCGACGACGACCTCGGCCTAGATTAGGAACCAGTAGTAGTAGCCGTAGTAGTAGTAGGCTCCCTTTTGTAATCCATCAGTCGCTTGTAAGCAATCTGCTTTTGAATGAATGAATGAAAAATCCGTTTCTCACAGATTGTCTTTCCACCCCAATTTTGTCGATAACACCAATAAGTCGATGTTCCAGGAGCCGATAGCAACGCATCGGCTTTCACCTTGTCACGTTCTCACAGTCAACCAAGCTATAACTCAAAGAGCCGATGCACATCGGCTTTCCCAAAATCGTTGACAAGGTCAAACTCAGTCGCATACTTAGGCAAACCTAAAAGGCCACTTCTTAGTTTCAAACGGTAACCTGCGACTCTCTTCAAAAAGGGCGACCCAGATCTTCAATCTGCCCCTCAACCAGATCGAGCTCATAGCAACAAGAACCCCCAATCCTCAACTTGCATCGATCCATCTCCGCCGGCAATCTGATGGCGGAATCATCCAATACCAACCCAGAGGTCCTCGGTCTAAAGGTACGCCTACTCTTCCCAGTCTGAACGCAATGTTAGAATTTAATGGTGACCATCTGAATTAATGCCTTTATTCCACCATTAAACTTTCTAGGTTTCAGACATTCTGCTGCCACATCCTTCTCTCCCAAATTCCCTTTGTCTTGGCCCTCGTACAGATTCTAGTCCTGCCCATCTGATTTCTTGCGAAGCAAATAGAATCCCTTTCGTAAGCCAAGATCTAGATCTGAACTCTTGGGCCGACTGCTTGCGAGCCTGGCCTAATCCCCCTGAACACTGGATCTCTTGGTTTACCAGGGTAGCTAGAGCTTACCAATCCCAATGGGAAACTACAGGGATAGCCGATGCCTTGCACTTATCATTGTCTCCTCTTGAAAAACACGAGAACCTTCTGAAAACCATCGGCTACTTCTGGTCTGACGCTCTGAACTGCTTTATGTTCGGTCATGGCCCTATGTCACCAACTTTATTAGATGTGGTGATGATCACTGGCCTGGATGTTACATCACCCAGCCCCTCTGCCTTTAAACTGACCAAAGTCCCTTTCAAGCTGTCTTCTAAAACAGACTGCACAAACTGGGGTGCCTACCTCCAACGCCATATGAAAACAAAGGGCCCTGTTTCAGAGAAAGAACATACAGCCTTTCTCAACTTCTGGCTGGAGCATTTCATATTCTGTGGCCCTTCTCTTGCTCCAACCAAAAACTATCTTTCCTTAGCCCATGAACTGGCCAAAGGTACCCAACTCGGCCTTGGCAAACTGTTTCTGGGAGAAGTCTATCGATACCTCCAATTGATGTCTGTCAAGCTGTTTTCGGGCATAGCAGTCAAAACAGGTGGACCTTGGTGGTTCATTCAGTTATGGGCTCAGCTATATTTCCAAAATCACATCCCAAACTTCCCCCTTCTGGCGAGTTGTACCTTTCCCGATGTTAAAGGGAGACAGATCCGATGCACTAGTTACGGCCAAGCCTTGTACAGGCTGCCAGGCAGTAAACTATCCCCTCAGGAAGCATCCAAGTGGTTCAGCACTTTCTTCCAGGGCCTGGACAACCCTACCTTCTTCCCTTATATGGAGGAATCGGAACACTTTGAAAATCCACTCTCCTTCAGGCTGGACAATTTTGCCGATGACACTAGCACTCGGCAGCTCTTTTCCACCGTAATTCGTCCCTGTTTCCTTCCAGTTGGCATGAGTACGTCCAACAGAATAATCAAACCTGGGTACGAATTCTACCAGCCAGTCTTAGTGGCCCGCCAATTCGGCCTTGGACAAGTAGCTCCTCACTTCTTTCTCCATCATCTTACGGAGTGCAGAGCCGACCTGCCTGATCCTCTCACCAGTCAGAGGTGTTACTCCTTCTTTGATGCTCTGACCCTCCCTATTCCAAATGACCTCACCTTCGCTTCATCAACTGACGGCTTCGAGGACTGGTGGACGATGTGGAAAACCCACGCTTTCAGGAAAGCTCTGGGACCGCTGTTGAAACAACTTGATGTTGATTACGACGTCCCCGTGGAACAGGTACCACTACTTGCAAATTTTTCGATGTAGCTCATAAATGACTCTCCTACTAACTCAATTCCTCCCTTTGCAGCAACAAGATGGCCCTGAACCTACACACAGTGACGGCTCTCCCTTCGAGTTCTTTCCGCCAGCTCCTGTGGTTCTTTTCTGCAAAAACTCGCCGCCTTTGAAAAAGGTCATAATGCAGAAACAGCCGATAACACCTCAATCGGCTTCTAAGAAGCAAAGATCTTCTACATCAGCTGCCCCTCGAGTCCCAACCAAGACAAGAACGATGACGAGGAATGTAGCTGCCAGGAAGACCTTGAGGCACCGGAGTCCTTCTCCAGAAAGCTCGCATGTAGGCTGACCCATGTCTTGGTCAATTCTTCTCATTCTTTCATTCTTGCAGACGTGCTCGTGTCTAACAGCCTCCCTTATCTTGCAGGCTTCCGTCGAAGAAACATCCCACGAGGACACACAACCCATCGAGGGAGAATCGAGCCCAACGGACTCTGAGAGGACCATCACTCCGAGCCAGCCAGATGTACCACCATCGGCTTCCAGAAAAAGGTCGGTTCCTGAACCTGCTGCCCCCCGAGCACCAGTCGAGGCCGGGCTAGCTGTGGGTCCCAAGAGAGCTCGTAAAGGACCACAAGCTTCTTCATCGAGCCAAGAGGTTCCGAAAAATCATCATCTTTTCTGCTCTTGCTCCTTACTCCCTTTTATCTGCCGATTCATTACCATTTACATCGGTTAATCACCTTTCATGCAGACAACTGAGGCTTCTAGTGGGAAGGTAGGGGCCACGCCGACGCCTTTAGCCAAACCAGACCTGGCAATCCCCGAAAATGCAGATGAATCGGCTACCACTTTGGCAACGCCTCTAGCGCCCACACACAAGCCGATTGCCTCGTCGTCTGCCATCCCCTCGATCGTAGGAGAGGTATGTTAACTTCTGTCGGCTTTATTCTTCCTTGTTGGACACCTACTGACGTCTTTTCGGGCTGCCAGGGTTGTGACATTTCAGACTTGCTGACCTTTGATCCTGACTCCATCGATCCAACTCCCTCAATCGCTACTGATGAACCACACGCCAAGGCTGTTTTACCTCAATTCCAACGACTTAGGGCCTTACTGTCTTCCCCGATCGAGGAGCTGATCGAGGGTTCTGAAGAGGTGAAGGGCGTTCTTGCTGAAATCAAGGACCAACTCCCAGTATCGTTGCAGGTGAAGCTTTGGCCCGTCGTAACTTTGTCCTTCTTCGGGTCAAGGGTGAAGCTGGCTCGTGAAAGGATCAACCTGCGCCGTGCCCAACTCCCGCTGAAGGAGAATATTGCCGACAGATGTCGGCAGCTCAATGAGAAAAAGGCGTCCCTTGATGCCAAAACTGACACTTCTGTCAGTACCACCGAGCTCGCATCTTTGAAAAAGGAGCTGGAAGATCTTGAAGACAAGGTCCGGGTGACAAAACAACTCCTTCGTGACAAGGAAGCCTCCATCGCCCGCTCCCAAGATGAAGCAGAGAGCCTCAAATCCGAACTGAAGACCGATCTGGCAGAAATACGCGTCCTGAACAAGCAGTTAGTGACGGGCAAAGATGAAGATGACGAAGCCGAGATCGCCGAGGTGGATCGTGTCCGTGCTGACGCCCTCCAAGCCTTCGAGGCATTTCTTCAGTAGCTCGTTTATGTAAACTGGTATCTGTTTGTAACGGTTTTGAACCTCTAAAGTCGATGACCGTGCATCGGCTATATATATATATTTTTGCTTTTATTCGGCCGATTTTTGGTATCGGCCCCCACATTTTACTGCCCAACATCTCACGTGCTTTTTACCTGGCCGATTTCATGTATCGGCCCCCCATGTTTTACTGTCCATCATCCCACATGCTTGGGAAATATTTCTTGAGATGTTGACCGTTGACAACCACTGGGAATTTCACGCCATCCAGCTCCTCCAGCATGTACGCGTTCCCTCTTAAAACTTGATCTACCCTGTATGGCCCGTGCCAATTTGGAGACCATTTACCATATGCTGGATCCTTAGTCCCTAATGGCAGCACCGCTTCCCATACCAGATCGCCAACATGGAACTCCTTAGGTCTCACCTTCTTGTTGTATGCACGGGCTACTTTGGCCTTGTTTTCTTTGATTTTCTCAAGCGACCACAGCCTAAGCTCAGTCACATCTTCCACACTGTCACTCATCAAAGCTGCATATTCTTCAGTCGTTAGATCGTTCTGAAAAGTGACACGTCTCGATCCAGCCGTAATTTCCCAAGGCAATACGGCTTCTTGTCCATAGACTAGATGGTACGGCGAGGTTTTTATCGCTCCATGACATGACATGCGGTACGCCCATAAATCCTCTGACAAAACCTCGTGCCAACGCTTAGGGTGCTCGTCGATTTTCCTCTTGATCAGCTTGATAAGGCTCTGGTTGGACGCTTCAGCTTGCCCGTTAGCTTGGGCATAGTACGGAGATGATCGCATCAGCTTGATCCCTGTGTCCTCGCAGAACTCTCTGAACTCATGAGAAGTGAAGACCGAACCCCCATCGGTCGTGATAGTCTGGGGGATCCCGAACCTATGAATGACGTGTTCTTTCACAAAATCGACGACGTCCTTTGAACTTACTGACTTCATGGGGACGGCTTCCACCCACTTGGTGAAATAATCCGTGATGGCCAAAATCCACATGTGGCCTTTGCTTGACGCAGGATTGATCTTGCCGATCATATCCATGCCCCAACCTCGGAATGGCCAAGGCTTGATGATGGGGTTCATTGCTGACGCGGGTACCATCTGGATTTTTCCAAATCTCTGACATGCTTGACACCCTTTGTAGTACTTAAAACAGTCCTCGAGCATGGTAGGCCAATAAAACCCTGATCGCCTGATCAACCACTTCATCTTATGAGCCGATTGGTGAGTTCCACAGGCGCCTTCGTGTACCTCATGTAGGAGCCGATTGGCCTCGGCTGTCCCCAGACATTTGAGCAATAACCCCTCAAGGGTCCTGTAAAACATGTCGTCCCCAATGAGCACATACTTCATGGCCTTGTATCTTATCCGTTTAGGTGCCCCCCGAGCCGAATCCTTCAAGTAATTGAAGATATCGGCTCTCCAGTCGTCTGCGTCCAGGAATTGCACCTGCACATCGGCTCCCTCTGCCACGTCCTTGTAGCCTGAAGCCATTTGTGCAAGATCATTGGCCTCGGTATTCTGTGATCGTGGGATCCAGGTGAAGTTTATGTATCGGAACTGTGCCATCAGCTCACGGCATTGCATCCATAATGGGAAGAGCGACTCGCTCTCACACCTGTATTCCTCCGTGAGTTGCGAAATAACCAGCTTGGAGTCTCCAAAAATTTCCACTGCTTCCGCTCCAGCTTCGATGAGCAACTCCATTCCCTTGCGTATCGCCTCATACTCAGCGACGTTGTTGTTGCGAGGGGCTGATAACCTGATAGAGAAGGAAAATGTTGCCCCCCGTGGTGACACGAGTAGCATGCCGATGCCGCACCCATCGTCACAAACCGATCCGTCGAAGAACATAGCCCACGCTCGTATAGACAGAGCTGCTATATTGGTGTTGATCCTTTCAGCAATAAGATCAGCCAACGCCTGTCCCTTAACTGCTTTCGCGGGTTGATACCGGATGTCAAACTCCGATAATGCAAACATCCATTTTCCCAGTCGGCCTTTCAACATGGGAGCCGACAGCATATGTTTTATGACGTCTGATTTGCATATGATGATGATCTCTGCTGATAGCAAGATATGGCGTAGCTTGGTGCAGGTGAAAAACAGGCAGAGGCACAACTTGTCGATCTCAGAGTACCTTGTCTCTGCATCCAGCATTCTCCTGCTGATGTAAAATACCACTCGCTCCAGCCCATCATAAACTTGCACCACCACCGAGGCGATGGACGTGTCAGCTACTGACAGGTAAATGTAGAATGGTCTGTCCGGCTGGGGTGGAACCAACACTGGCGGCTTTGTCAGATATTCTTTGATTTTGTCGAAGGCTCGTTGTTGTTCTGCCCCCCAGCTGAATTCCTCATCAGATTTAATCTTTACAAGTCCCATGAACGGCTCTATCCTTCCTGACAGATTGGAGATGAATCTTCTGACGAAGTTAATCTTGCCGATGAGGGACTGCAGTTCTTTCTTCGTGGTAGGTGGCTTCATCGTTCGTACTGCCTCCTGACTTTTCAGGCCGATCTCGATTCCTCGTTCATGGACCAAGAAGCCCAAGAACTGACCGGCCGTCACACCGAAGGCACACTTCTTTGGATTCATCCGTAGCCCGAATTTCCTTGTTCGGTCCAGGACGTGTCGCAGGTCACCCAAGTGTCCTTGTACTGAAGTTGACTTGACCACCACGTCGTCGATATAGATTTCCACCAGCTTGCCGATCAGATCATGGAAGATGTAATTCATTGCTCGTTGGTATGTGGCGCCGGCATTCTTTAGTCCAAACGTCATGACTACATATTCAAACAATCCCACCGAACCTGGGACTCTGAATGCAGTCTTGTGTATATCTTCCGGAGCCATAAAAATTTGGTTGTAACCGGCATTGCCATCCATGAAGCTCAAAATTTTATGACCAGCAGCTGCGTTGATTAACGTCTCTGCTACTGGCATCGGATATTCATCCTTCGGAGTGGCTCTGTTGAGATCCCGAAAATCTATGGCAACACGCCAGCGGCCGTCCTTTTTCTCTACAGGTACGATGCTAGAAATCCACTCAGCATACCTGCACGGCCTGATTAAATCGGCTGCCAACATTTTCTCGATCTCCTTCTTGACTTCTTTCAAAATTTCGGCCCTCATCTGTCGTGCTCGCTGCTGGAACGGCCGAAAACCCTTTTTAAGTGGGAGTCGATGCTCGATGATGCTCCTGTCTAGCCCGGGCATTTCTGTATAATCCCAGGCAAAGCAATCTGGATATTCTTTCAACAAAGCTATCATCGGACCCCGCAGATTCGGATCCAACTTCTTGCTGATAAATGTTGGTCTTGGCTTATCCCCAGGACCGATGTCAATCTCTTCTAGTTCATCCGCAGATGTAAATCCATACCCTAGCTTCCCGTCACCTGTCAAATCGATGCTAAGCACGGGGCAAACAGTAGGTGAGGTTAACAAAAATGATTTGGGCCGATTGCCTGAATCGGCCCCCTTTTTGATTGTATTAGTCAAGGACGGTTTACACCTTATAGTTTTACAATGGCTGGGAATCTCCCTGCTACGCCTGCATGATCTGCTCGTAGTAAGATTGCTGCTTTTTGTTTTTTGTGGCCGATCGCAGGGATCGGCCGTACCACGTACCGTTGTGGACTTTGCTACTCTGTCAGGCCGGTGGATAAGACCAGCCTCACCCCGTTTTTTGTAGCCTCAATGCGTTCACAGCCGTCTAGATTGATTCTAGAGATCGGCTCTTGGTCTTCTGCTTCCCAGACGTTCATGCCAACAATGGAGACCTCGACAGAATCGTCTGCATGAATGACCTCCACCTCATCTCCATCCCATTGTATTAGGCACTGGTGCATTGTGGATGGAATGCAGCAGTTGGCATGGATCCAATCTCTCCCTAGCAAGACAGCGTAGGTGCTCTTGCTGTCCACGATGAAGAATGACGTAGGGATGGTTTTTCTGCCCACGGTCAGGTCCACGTTCAGTACGCCTTGCGTTTCTGAAGTCTGGCCGTTGAAGTCGCTTAAGGTGACGTTGGTTTTGATCAGATCCGCAGTAGAGCGTCCCAACCGCCGTAGCATGGAGTATGGCATTATGTTGACTGCCGCTCCGGTGTCCACTAACATCTTGCTGACAGGTTGCCCATTGATGTAACCTCGTAGGTACAGTGCTTTCAGATGTTTGTAACCCTTTTCCCGTGGCTTCTCAAAGATAACTGGCCGTGGGCCGCAGTCGAACTGTGCCACTGGTAGCTCGTTGGTTCTTGGCGCGCAGAACTCCGACGGAAGTATGAATACCATGTTTGTGCCAGCCGATGTCTTTGCATCGGCTTTTACCGGTTTGGGGCGCCACTCTTTCCTTTTCGGGTGATCTTCTGTTTCCAAGGTCTGCCTAACCTTAACGGCCAGATCTGGCCGTGCTTTCTTTAGAGCGTGGAGATACTGCGCTTCGGCTTCCTCCAAGTTACGCAGCCGCTGCACTCTACGTTTTTGGGTGTGTCTGAGTCCGTCGGGACACCACCTTGGACGGTGATACCTGTCGTTCTCCTTGCCATCCATTGGCTCCTTGAGACCTTGTGGTCGAGACGACTCCCTGCGTCGGTTCTGAGGTGGGGGAGGCCCTAGGCGCTTAAACACTGACACCGGCTCCGTGTCCTCCTCCTGTTGTCCGCATTCCGGGCAGTTATCGATCGTAGGCAATCGGCTCATTCCCGCGTCCCAGCAATACTTGAAGAACGGACAATCCCAATGCTTGTCTGCGCCTTCCTTCTCTTTTGACGGTCCCCTAACGAGGTGCTCATATCCTCCGTCGTTTCTGTCGCGTCTGCGGCGTTGGTCATACTGACGCTCATACTTGTTAAGGAGATGCGTGGAGTGTGGCTTCTGATATCGAACACTTTTCACTTGTTCCTCAGTTAAGTACCGCCTGTTGTCGTAGCTAGGCCGGTCACGTGGACCAGCCTCCTCTCTTACTCTGACGTGAGAGCGACCGCCTTCCTCCCTGTACGTGCCATGGTGGTACCCTGGTCCTGCCATGTTGACATCGAACGAGAAATCCAACTGGCGCCTCGTGGAGTGGCTATGTTCTACCATGTTGACGCCGGGGAATGGGTTGGTGTCTACTTTCATGGCGGACTGCCCCAGGATGAGACGGCCCTGCTCTATCGCCACTTGGATCTGGCGGCGTAGCTCTTTGCAGTCATTGGTGGTGTGGGTGAACGAGTGATGCCACTTGCAGTATGGCCTTCCGTTCATTTCTTGCACCGTAGGGATTTTGTGGCCTTCGGGTAACTTCAGCTGCTTTTCTTTCAGTAGTAGATCGAATATTTGCTCAGCGTTGCTCACATCGAAGTCGAACCCTTTTGCAGGCCCTTGCTGTTTCACCCATTTGCAGGATACGGGATCTGCCCCCCGAGCCCATTCAGCCACGGCCACTTCCTGGTCTTGTGTATGATCATCTTCTTCCGCGTCGACCAGGCCTATTGGACGTTTGAATTTGTCTTGGTACAACTCAGGGTGGCGCTGCTCATACATCGTTAGTTTCTGGGCCATGTGCGCCAATGAGTTGTACTCCACTTGGAAAGCCAGATCCTTGATGGGTGCTAAGAGACCCAACACTGCCAGCTCGACCGCTTCCTTCTCAGTTAAACGAGCTGAGTAACATCGGTTCTTGACTGTCCTGAAGCGCTGGATGTATTCGGCTACAGTTTCTCCCCTCTTCTGCCGCACCTGCGCCAGGTCTGCAATGCCAGCCTCAGTAGCCTCTGAATGGTACTGGATGTGGAACTGCTCTTCCAGTTGCTTCCAGGTATGAATTGAATCGGGTGGCAACGAGGTGTACCACCCAAAGGCTGGTCCTGTCAGAGATTGCGCAAAAAATCTTACGCGCATCTGATCCGATGCCGAAATCATGCCTAGCTGTGCCAGGTATCGGCTTACGTGCTCGATCGAGCTTGACCCTTCTGATCCGCTGAACCTTGAGAACTCAGGGAGCCGATACTTGGGTGGCAGCGGAATCAGATCAAACTCGTTGGGGTACGGCTTTGAATAGCCGATTGTCCTTCTCTTCGGCACGAAGCCGAACTGGTCCCTCAGGATGGTACCGATTTGCTCCACTGTTTGAGCTGCAGGGGCTAGATTCTCATGACTTGTTCCAGTGGCATACTTGGCTAGCCACGCCTGTTTATCGGCGTCCATCCCAGAGGTTCCTGCCCCGGGAACACTTGCTCTTGAAGCCCCTACCCCAGCAATCCCTGCTGTTGCAATTTGGTTTGTGCGCGTCAAGCTGTTGGAGTCTGGTACGTAGGTGCATATATATCCGTGTGGGATTTCTTTAGGTGGCTCAGACAGGAATTGGCAATCGCCTGGGTCGCCTCCTGCCTTGTAGACGACATAAACCGCTGCTCCTGGCGGTTCTGGGGCTGCCAGTGTGAATGGCAGCTGTGGCCTGGTCTGGAGCGGTCTTTCTCCCTGGTGAGTCCCCAGAGTGGGCCCCGTCGGAGAATACTGATGTTTCATGATCTCCTGAACTACGCGAACTGCGAACCGCTCGAAAGCGTTTACCAAGCTCTCCGAATGGCGGTGAAGAGAATGAGCGACCATGTAGTTGACTTCCTGTCGCAGAGCTCTGGTGCGCTCTTCTGAAGGAACAGAGAGATCCACCTCGTCAAGAGCACCTTCAGGTGAGAACCCTTTCCATCTGATGCCATGTTTACGGGTCCTCTCAAAAGAGCCGATGAGGTCGGCTTCGAAGAGAGCTTTGATATCATCATACTTTGCCTTGTGCTCCTCCGGCAGATCGTCATACGTGACCGGTCTGTTCTCCATCGCAGCGTCGGATGTTGATGGTCCCACCGGGCGTGCCAGAATGTGTTGCCTACCAAAACCCACCGGCGAGCAGCGACGGGCAACACGAAGAGCCGGGAGGCTCCCAGAACTGCTGGTGGGCCCTGGTCCCTCGGACAACGGCCCGCAAAGCTCCGGCACGCGCCCTGGCTTGGTTCGAGGGCGTGCCACCTGACCTATACCTGATCAGGAAGGTGAAAGATTGCTTCGATTGGTTTCCTGCATGGCAAACAAACATATGTAAAATTCGAGCCGCAACCGGCTCCCAGGTTTCCCTGTGAATCGGCTCCTAGAGCCGATTAACCCATGGTTCTGCATTAGATCTATTATAACATGGGGTTTTGCTTCATCAATACAAGTTAAATCGATCTACGATAGTTTAACGTTTTCACTACATGACTGGAACATCCTACACGTAATTGAGCCTGGTAGATACAAAAGATAATGGAAAACTAACCCTAGAGAAGGCCAAAAAACCAACGTAATCGTCAATTCCCGGAACACCCCCTCCTGGATTGATAAACCATATCTTACGTACTACTGGATCGTTCAACCCGTTTGCAAGGCCTGATCATGTAGATATCAAACTAAACCTTGGAGAACAAGGCACAACTATGACAGATCAAGTCGACTTAAATAAAGATCAAGCAAGATGCCACCCTTACACCCAGGAAAAGGTGCAACGGCGGCGAGATAGCTAGAGGTAGCATAACTAAACAATCATAACAAAAAGTACTGATGCTAACCCAAACAAATCTATGATAATAGTGTTACTCGCCATCAACAAGGCTTCAGTACGAGTAACACCAGATAATCGCATAAGCAGATACTGCCTAGATCGCGAGATGCGATCTAGGCAGCATGGCACTTACCCGAGAAAAACCCTAGAAACAAGGGGTGGCGATGCGCCGAGATTGTGTTTGTTGTGAACGTGATTGTCCTCCTTTTCTCGATAACCTTAGGTACATATTTATAGTCCGGAGACTCTCTACTTTTGGAATAACTCTACAATTCTATCTTTACCTAAACTGAAACGGAACTTAGACTAACACGAAACCTACTATGATACAAGATACACGGGCAGTTTAGCCCAATTCTACGCACTAGGCCGATCCAACAACACGTTGAATATACACATTTTCCAAGCCCATCTTGATCACGGCCCAACCCCTCCTTTGGCCAAAATATGGCGATAACAGAATCAAGCTGTGTGATGTGAATAATCAAGATGAGATTTTGCCCCTCCACTTAGAGAGATATTCTCTGGGCCCTCTCGGATGATACGATTCGGAAAGCATGGCCATGCACGACTCGGTTAAGTGTTAACCGAGGCGATCGACTAAGAGTTAGTTGGGTGAATCACTTATCTCGGATCGAGAAGAGAGTCGGACTATTTAAGGGATGAAAAATATTCGCCTATAGTCTGACAAAGTATATCGTGAGGCAAAAGGGACTCAGACGCAAGTCACATTGGAAAGGCAAGTCGTCATGACTCTTTGGTACTTGGGAGTCGGCATGTTCTGCTAGAAGCCGCTACCGACTAATCGTTTGGAGTCGGACTCCAATCGTGTCTAAGTAGCCATGAGCCTGTGGGGTGACACACTTAAGAGCGGGAGCAAGTTCAGATTGGATCTTGTAACACCCTCAGAATCGACCCTATGCAAGTTTCAGCGCTTCCCACCAAAACCCGCATAGAAACGATTCAAAGGTGCCCACCAGGCACTTTCGTGCGGGTGGAAAACGAAGTAATAACATTACACAACAGTCCTCGATGGGACCCACAGAACAGATATATATATAACAGCGACTCAATGAGTCAAGAATACAGATATAATATACAAAGATCCAAATCACCTTGAAAATGATAGAGCGTCCAGCTACGGAAAAGATGCAAATGGGGCTAAGATCCCTGAAGAATAACCAATGGCGTCCATAACCCTGCCCAGGCCAAGCCGGAAGGGTAACCCTGCTAACGACGTCGATCTCAAAACCTGCTTAAACAAAAGGGGTGCCGACAAAGGGCAAGGAAAAAGAGGAGCGTCAGTACTGAGGCCAGTACACGGCGAGACTAGAATTCGGCGGTCCTCGCCTACATAGGTATGGTGGACTGAAGCGGCAGCGGCAGCATGCACTAAACAACCTATAGAGACTCGATACAACTAGCGGATATCAGAGAGGGTAAGAAAGACCTATTCAGATCCAACCTGATACTACCATCAAACAAACCCATCCTGGCGTTTCCCCCTCGATACCAAACGAGGAAGTCGACCGAGGAACTCACACAGTTGGCAGTTTTACTTATTCAGTTATCGTTGCAGCAATTACTAGTCAGGTGTAGATAATCATCCTGATAAAGTAAGCAGTGGGCACTTTTAGTTAGCCATTCCGTGATAGTTGCACACTTACTAGTCAGATACAATTAGCATGAGATAACCCAAAACCCAACAGTGGTTGGTACTTTTATTTAGCCATTCCGTTGTAGTTGCAATATTTACTAGTCAGGTACAATGGTCGCAAGCGACACTCCAAACAAGCAATTGTGGGCAGTATTATTTAGCCATTCCATTATAGTGAAGCTGATTACTAGTCATTATAAAGTCAAATTTATAGCGATAAACTTTAGTTATGCTTGTCTATGGTCGAGATACTGTGCTCCAAGTCGTCCATAACCGCGGACACGGCTTTCAGAAAGTTTACCCGGCCGGGGTGCACCAATAGCAACACACACTCGATCAACCTCGGAAAAACCAAATCAAAACCCAACGAGGCCTTCACGACAAAGCAATCACAGGATTCAGAAATATTTCAGGGGGCCACCCCATTAAGCTACCCGCAACGAAGTAAGCAAGCTCCGAGACGGACTCAAGGTTTGGGTATACGGCATTTTGGCCAAAGAAGGAGTTGGGCCGCAATCAAGATGGGCTTAGAAGATACGTATATGCAACGTGTTGTTGAATCGGCCTCGTGCGTTGATTTGGGCTAAATTGCCCGTGTATCTTATATTGTAATAGGTTCCGTTTCGATTTAGGTAAGAGATAGAATTGTAGAGTTATTCCAAAGGTAGAAAGTCTCCGGACTATAAATATGTACCTAAGGTTATTGAGAAAAGGAGGACAATCACGTTCACAACAAACACAATCTCGGCGCATCGCCACCCCTTGTTTCTAGGGTTTTTCTCGGGTAAGTGCCATGCTGCCTAGATCGCATCTTGCGATCTAGGCAGTATCTACTTATGCGATTATCTGGTGTTACTCGTACTAAAGCCTTGTTGATGGCGAGTAACACTATTATCATAGATTTGTTTAGGCTAGCATCGGTACTTTTTGCTATGATCGTTTAGATATGTTGCCTCTAGTTATCTCGCCGCCTTTACACCTTTTCCCGGGTGTAAGGGTGGCACTTTGCTTGATCTTTATTTAAGTCGATTTGATCTGTTATAGTTGTGCCTTGCTCTCCAAGGTTTAGTTTGATATCTACATGATCAGGCCTTGCAAACGGGTTGAACGATCCAGTAGTATGGAAGATATGGTTTACCAATCCAAGAGGAGTTGTTCCGGGAATTAACGTTACGTTGGTTTTTAGGCCTTCTCTAGGATTGGTTTTCTATTATCTTTTGTATTCACCAGGCTCAATTACGTGTAGGACGTTCCAATTATGTAGTGAAAACATTAAACTATCGTAGATCGATTTAACTTGTAATGATGAAGCAAAACCCCATGTTATCATAGATCTAATGCAGAACCATGGGTTAATCGGCTCTAGAAGCCGATTCACAGGGAAACCTGGGAGCCGGTCACGGCTCGAATTTTACGTATACTTGTTTACCATACAGGAAACCAATCGAAGCAATCCTTCACCTTCCTGACCAGGTATAGGTTAGGTGGCACGCCCTCGAACCAGCCAGGGCGCGTGCCGGAGTTTTGCGGGCCGTTGCCCGAGGGACCAGGGCCCACCAGCAGTCCTGGGAGCCTCCCGGCTCTCCGTGTTGCCCGTCGCTGCTCGCCGGTGGGTTTTGGTAGGCAACACATTCTGGAACGCCCGGTGGGACCTTCAACAACGTCTACATCAACATCCGACGCTACGATGGAGAACAGACCAGTCACGTACGACGAGCTGCCTGAGGAGCACAAGGCGAAGTATGATGACGTCAAAGCTCTCTTCGAAGCCGATCTCATCGGCTCTTTTGAGAGGACTCGTAAGCATGGCATCAGGTGGAAAGGGTTCTCACCCGAGGGTGCTCTTGATGAGGTGGATCTGTCTGTCCCTTCAGAGGAGCGCACCAGAGCTCTGCGACAGGAAGTCAACTACATGGTGGCTCATTCTCTCCACCGCCATTCTGAGAGCCTGGTGAACGCTTTCGAGCGGATTGCAGTTCGCGTGGTTCAGGAGATCATGAAACATCAGTACTCTCCGTCGGGGCCTACTTTAGGGACTCACCAGGGAGAAAGACCGCTCCAGACCAGGCCACAACTGCCATTCACGCTTGCAGCTCCGGAGCCACCAGGGGCACCGGCGTACGTCGTCTACAAGATCGGAGGTGACCCTGGTGATTGCCAATTCCTGTGTGAACCACCTAAAGAAATCCCACATGGATATGTGTGCACCTACATGCCGGACTGCAACAGCTGGACGCGCA
Organism: Avena sativa; assembly: GCA_916181665.1. Classification (NCBI taxonomy): domain Eukaryota; kingdom Viridiplantae; phylum Streptophyta; class Magnoliopsida; order Poales; family Poaceae; genus Avena; species Avena sativa. The sequence goes on from OV702296.1 coordinate 18,776,983, forward strand.
CGAACCAGATTGCAACCGCAGGGATCGCTGGGGCAGGAGTTTCTGGAGCAGGGGCTTCGGGAGCAGGTGTTTCTGGAACAGGAATCTCTGGGATGGACGCTGATAAACAGGCATGGCTAGCCAAGTATGCCACTGGAACGAGTCATGAGAATCTAGCCCCTGTAGCCCAAACGGTGGAGCAAATCCGTACCATCTTGAGAGACCAGTTCGGCTTCGGGCCGAAGAGAAGGACAATCGGCTATTCAAAGCCGTACCCCAACGAGTTTGACCTGATTCCGCTACCACCCAAGTATCAGCTCCCTGAGTTCTCGAGGTTCAGCGGGTCAGAAGAGTCGAGCTCGATCGAGCACGTGAGCCGATACCTGGCACAGTTAGGCATGATTTCAGCATCAGATCAGTTGCGCGTGAGGTTCTTTGCGCAATCTCTGACAGGACCAGCTTTTGGGTGGTACACCTCGTTGCCACCTGATTCGATCCAGACCTGGAAGCAACTGGAAGAACAGTTCCACATTCAGTATCATTCAGAGGCTACCGAGGCTGGCATTGCAGACCTGGCACAGGTGCGGCAAAAGCGGGGAGAAACTGTAGCCGAGTACATCCAGCGCTTCAGGACTGTCAAGAACCGATGTTACTCAGCTCGGTTGACTGAAAAAGAAGCAGTCGAGCTGGCGGCGTTGGGTCTCTCTGCACCTATCAAGGATCTGGCTTTCCAAGTAGAGTACAACTCATTGGCGCACATGGCCCAGAAGCTGACGATGTATGAACAACGCCACCCTGAATTGTACCAAGACAAGTTCAAACGTCCGATAGGCCTGGTCGATACAGAAGAAGAAGATCCTACGCAAGACCAGGAGGTGGCCGTGGCTGAATGGGCTCGGGGGGCAGATCCTGTATCCTGCAAATGGGTGAAACAGCAAGGGCCTGCAAAAGGGTTTGACTTCGATGTGAGCAAAGCTGAGCAGATATTCGATTTACTACTGAAAGAAAAGCAGCTGAAGTTACCCGAAGGCCACAAAATCCCTACGGCTCAAGAGATGAACGGAAGACCATACTGCAAGTGGCATCACTCGTTCACCCACACCACCAATGACTGCAAAGAGCTACGTCGCCAGATCCAAACGGCGATAGAGCAGGGCCGTCTGATCCTTGGGCATTTCGCCATGAAAGTAGACACAAACCCATTTCCCGGCGTCAACATGGTAGAACACAGCCAGTCCACAAGGCGTCAGTTGGATTTCTCGTTCGATGTTAATATGGAAGGACCTGTGTACCACCGTGGCGCATATAAGGAGGAAGACAGTCGCTCTCGGGGCAAAGAAAGAGAGGAGGCTGGTCCACGCGACCGGCCCAGCTACAATGACAGGCGGTATTTGACCGAGGAACAGGTGAGGAGCGTGCGATATCAGAAGCCACATTCCACGCACCTCCTTAACAAGTATGAGCACCAGTATGACCGACGTCGCCGGCGCGGTGGAAACGATGAAGGATATGAGCACCTCGCTAGGGGACCGCCAAAAGAAAAGGAAGGCGTGGACAAACATTGGGACTGCCCTTTCTTCAAGTATTGCTGGGACACGGGAATGAGCCGATTGCCTACAATCGATAACTGCCCGGAATGTGGACAGCAGAAGAAGGACACGGGGCCAGTGTCAGTGTTCAAGCGTCTGGGGCCTCTCCCACCTCAGAGCCGATACAGGGAGTCCGTTCGAGCAAAAGATCTCGAGAAGCCAATGAGTGACAAAGAAGAAGACAGATATCACCGTCCAAGATGGTGTCTCGACGGACTCAGACACACCCAAAAGCGTAGAGTGCAGCGGCTGTGTAACTTGGAGGAAGCCGAAGCGCAGTATCTCCACGCTTTAAAGAAAGCACGGCCCGATCTGGCCGTTAAGATTCGGCAGACTTTGGAAACGGAAGATCGCCCGAAAAGGAAAGAGTGGCGTCCCAAACCGGTAAAAGCCGATGCAAAGACATCGGCTGGCACAAACATGGTATTCATACATCCGTCAGAGTTCTGCGCGCCAAGAACCAACGAGCTGCCAGTGGCACAGTTTGACTGCGGCCCACGGCCGGTTATCTTTGAGAAGCCACGTGAGAAGGGCTACAAACATCTGAAAGCCCTGTACCTGCGAGGTTACATCAATGGGCAGCCTGTCAGCAAGATGTTGGTGGACACCGGAGCGGCAGTCAATATAATGCCGTACTCCATGCTACGGCGTTTGGGACGCTCCACTGCAGATCTGATCAAAACCAACGTCACGTTAAGCGACTTCAACGGCCAAACTTCAGAAACGCAAGGCGTCCTGAACGTGGATCTGACCGTGGGCAGAAAAACCATCCCTACGTCATTCTTCGTCGTGGACAGCAAAAGCACCTACGCTGTCTTGCTAGGGAGAGATTGGATTCATGCTAACTGCTGCATTCCATCCACGATGCACCAGTGCCTAATACAGTGGGATGGAGATGAGGTGGAGGTCATTCATGCAGATAATTCTATCGAGATCTCCATAGCTGGCATGAACATCTGGGAAGCAGAAAACCAAGAGCCGATCTCTGGAATCAGTCTAGACGGCTGCGAGCGCATTGAAGCTACAAAAAACGGGGTGAGGCTGGTCTTATCCACTGGCCTGACAGAGTAGCAAAGTCCACGATCATACGTGGTACGGCCGATCCCTGCGATCGGCCACAAAAAACAAAAAGCAGCAATCTTACGACAAACAGGTCATGCAGTCGTAGTAGGGAGGTGCCCTGCCGTTGTGGAGAACAGATAAGTTGTAAACCTTCCTTGACTAATGCAATGAAAAAGGGGGCCGATTCCGGCAATCGGCCCAAACTATCTTTGTTATCCTCACCAACTGTTTGTCCCGTGTTTAGCATCGATTTAACAGGTGACGGAAAGCTAGGGTATGGGTTTACATCCGCTGATGAGCTAGAGGAGATTGACATCGGTCCTGGGGATAAGCCAAGACCAACATTTATCAGCAAGAAGTTGGATCCGAATCTGCGGGGTCCGATGATAGCTTTGTTGAAAGAATATCCAGATTGCTTTGCCTGGGATTATACAGAGATGCCTGGGCTAGATAGGAGCATCATCGAGCATCGACTCCCACTTAAAAAAGGATTTCGGCCATTCCAGCAGCGAGCACGACAGATGAAGGCCAAAATTTTGAAAGAAGTCAAGAAGGAGATCGAGAAAATGTTGGCAGCCGATTTAATCAGGCCATGCAGGTATGCTGAGTGGATTTCTAGCATCGTACCTGTAGAGAAAAAGGATGGCCGCTGGCGTGTTGCCATAGATTTTCGGGATCTCAATAGAGCTACTCCGAAGGATGAATATCCGATGCCAGTAGCAGAGACGTTAGTCAACGCAGCTGCTGGTCATAAAGTCTTGAGCTTCATGGATGGCAATGCCGGTTACAACCAAATTTTTATGGCTCCGGAAGATATACACAAGACTGCATTCAGAGTACCAGGCTCGGTGGGGTTGTTTGAATATGTAGTCATGACGTTGGGACTGAAGAATGCCGGCGCCACGTACCAAAGAGCCATGAATTACATTTTCCACGATCTGATCGGCAAGCTGGTGGAAATTTATATCGATGACGTGGTGGTCAAGTCAGCTTCAGTACAAGGACATCTGGACGACCTGCGACGCGTCCTGGACCGAACAAGGAAATTCGGGCTACGGATGAATCCAAAGAAGTGTGCTTTCGGTGTGACGGCCGGTCAGTTCTTGGGTTTCTTGGTCCATGAACGCGGAATTGAGATCGGCCTGAAAAGTCAGGAGGCAGTGCGAACAATGAAGCCACCTACCACGAAGAAAGAACTACAGTCTCTCATCGGCAAGATCAACTTCGTCAGAAGGTTCATCTCCAATCTATCAGGAAGAATAGAGCCATTCATGGGACTGGTGAATATTAAATCTGACGAGGAATTCAGCTGGGGGGCAGAACAACAAAGGGCCTTCGACGAGATCAAAGAATATCTGACGAAGCCGCCAGTATTGGTTCCGCCCCAGCCGGATAGGCCATTCTACATTTACTTATCAGTAGCTGACACGTCCATCGCCTCAGTGGTGGTGCAAGTTTATGATGGGCTGGAGCGAGTGGTATTTTACATCAGCAGGAGGATGCTGGATGCAGAGACGAGGTACCCTGAGATCGACAAGTTGTGCCTCTGCCTGTTTTTCACCTGCACCAAGCTGCGCCACATTTTGCTATCAGCGGAGATTGTCATCATATGCAAATCAGATGTCATAAAACACATGCTGTCGGCTCCTATGTTGAAAGGCCGATTGGGCAAATGGATGTTTGCATTATCAGAGTTTGACATCCGGTATCAACCCGCGAAAGCAGTTAAGGGACAGGCATTGGCCGACCTTATCGCTGAAAGGATCAACACTAATATAGCAGCACTATCTATACGAGCGTGGGCTATGTTTTTCGATGGATCGGTCTGTGACGATGGGTGCGGCATCGGCGTGCTACTCGTGTCGCCCCGGGGGGCAACATTTTCCTTCTCCATCAGGTTATCCGCCCCTCGCACCAACAACGTCGCTGAGTATGAGGCGATACGCAAGGGAATGGAGTTGCTCATCGAAGCTGGAGCAGAAGCAGTAGAAATTTTTGGAGACTCCAAGTTGGTGATTTCTCAGCTCACGGAGGAATACAAGTGTGAGAGCGAGTCGCTCTTCCCTTTATGGCTGCAATGCCGTGAGCTGATGGCACAGTTCCGGTACATAAAATTCACCTGGATACCGCGATTGCAGAATACCGAGGCGAATGATCTTGCACAAATGGCTTCAGGCTACAAGGGCGTAGCAGAGGGGGCCGATGTTCAGGTACAGTTCCTGGACGCAGACGACTGGAGAGCCGATATCTTCAATTACTTGAAGGATTCGGCTCGGGGGGCACCTAAACGGATAAGGTACAAGGCCATGAAGTATGTGCTCATTGGGGACGATATGTTTTACAGAACTCTGGAAGGGTTATTGCTCAAATGTCTGGGGACAGCCGAGGCCAATCGGCTCCTACACGAGGTACACGAAGGCGCCTGTGGAACTCACCAATCGGCTCACAATATGAAGTGGTTGATCAGGCGATCAGGGTTTTATTGGCCTACCATGCTTGAGGACTGTTTTAAGTACTACAAAGGGTGTCAAGCATGTTAGAGATTTGGGAAAATTCAGATGGTACCCGCGTCAGCAATGAACCCCATCATCAAGCCTTGGCCATTCCGAGGTTGGGGCATGGATATGATTGGCAAGATCAATCCTCCGTCAAGCAAAGGCCACATGTGGATTCTGGCCATTACGGATTATTTCACTAAATGGGTGGAAGCCGTCCCTATGAAGTCAGTGAGCTCGAAGGATGTTGTCGATTTTGTGAAAGAACACGTCATTCATAGGTTCGGGATTCCCCAGACTATCACGACCGATGGAGGTTCGGTCTTCACTTCTCACGAGTTCAGAAAGTTCTGTGAGGACACAGGGATTAAGCTGATTCGATCATCTCCATACTATGCTCAAGCAAATGGGCAAGCTGAAGCGTCCAACCAGAGCCTTATCAAGCTGATCAAGAGGAAAATCGATGAGCACCCTAGGCGTTGGCACGAGGTTTTGTCAGAAGCTTTATGGGCTTATCGCATGTCATGCCATGGAGCGATAAAAACCTCGCCATACCATCTAGTCTATGGACAAGAAGCCGTATTGCCCTGGGAAATTACGGCTGGATCGAGACGTGTCACTTTTCAGAATGATCTGACAACTGAAGAATATGCAACCTTGATGAGTGACAGTGTTGAGGATTTAACTGAGCTCAGGCTGTGGTCGCTTGAGAAAATCAAAGAAAACAAGGCCAAGGTAGCTCGTGCATATAACAAGAAGGTGAGACCGAAGGAGTTCCACGTTGGCGATTTGGTATGGGAAGCTGTATTGCCATTGGGAACTAAGGATGCATCATATGGTAAATGGTCTCCGAATTGGCACGGGCCATACAGGGTCGATCAAGTTTTGAGGGGGAACGCGTACATGCTGGAGGAGCTGGATGGCGTGAAATTCCCAGTGGCTGTCAACGGTCAGCATCTCAAGAAATATTTCCCAAGCATGTGGGATGATGGACAGTGAGATATGGGGGCCGATACATGAAATCGGCCAATAAAAAAAAATATAAAAAATATATGTTTCCCAAAGCATGTGGGATGATGGACAGTGAGATATGGGGGCCGATACATGAAATCGGCCAATAAAAAGATAGAGCCGATGCACAGTCATCGACTCTAGAGGTTCAGACTGTTACAAGCAGGGGCCAGTTTACATAAACGAGCTACTGAAGAAATGCCTCGAAGGCGTGAAGGGCGTCAGCACGGACACGGTCCACCTCGGCGATCTCGGCTTCGTCATCTTCGTCCTTGCCCGTCACTAGCTGCTTGTTCAGGGCACGTATCTCTGCCAGATCAGTCTTCAGTTGACCTCTGAGGCCTTCTGCTTCGTCGTGGGAGCGGGCGATGGATGCTTCCTTGTCACGAATGAGCTGTTTAGTCGCCCGGACCGTTTCTTCAAGATCTTCCAACTCCTTTTTTAAGGAGGCGAGCTCGGCGGTACTGGCAGAGGTGTCAGTTTTGGCATCCAGAGACGCCTTTTTCTCGTTGAGCTGCTGGCATCTGTCTGCAATATTGGCCTTCAGCGGAAGTTGGGCACGACGCAGGTTGATCCTTTCACGAGCTAGCTGCACCCTTGACCCGTAGAAAGATAGAGTTACAACGGGCCAAAGCTTCACCTGCAATGCTACTGGGAGTTGGTCTTTTATTTCAGCAAGAACGCTCTTCACCTCCTCAGAACCCTCGATCAACTCTTCGATCGGGGAGGACAGCAGGGTTTTAAGACGCTGGAATTGGGGTGGAACAGCCCTGGCTTGTGGTTCATCGGTGGCGACAGAGGGAGTTGGTTCAATGGATTCAGGGTCGAACGTCAACAAACCTGAAATATCACAACCCTGGCAGCCCGAAAAAGCGTCAGTATGCGTCCAACAGAGAAGAATTAGCCGAAAGAAGCTAACATACCTCTCCTAAGATCGAGGGGATTGCAGATGACGAGGCAATCGGCTTAGGTGTAGCTGCTGGAGGCTTGGCCAAAGGGGTAGCCGTTTCATCTGCACCTTCGGGGATTGCTGAATCCGGCTCGGTTAGGGGCATCGGCACTGCCCCAGCCTTCCCACTAGAGACGTCAGTCGTCTGCATTGAAGGTGTTTAGCCGATGTAAGTGATGATGAATCGGCAGATAAGAAGGAATTAAGTGGTAAAAGCAGAAGGGCTGGGTGATGTAACATCCAGACCAGTAATCATCACCACGTCTAACAGAGTTGGTGACATAGGGCCATGACCGAACATGAAGCAATTCAGAGCGTCAGACCAGAAGTAGCCGATGGTTTTGAGAAGATTCTCATGTTTATCAAGAGGAGACAATGACAAATGCAAGGCATCGGCTATTCCCGTGGTTTCCCATTGGGATTGGTAAGCTCTAGCTACCCTGCTGAACCAAGTGACCCAATGTTCAGGAGGATTAGGCCAGGCTCGCAAGCAGTCGGCCCAAGAGTTTAAATCTAGGTCTTGGCTTACGAAGGGGATTCGGTTTGCTTCGCAAGAAATCAGATGGGCCGGACTAGATGCTGTACGAGGGCCAAGGCAGAGAGAATTTGGGAGAGAAGGATGTGGCAGCAGGATGTCTGAAACCTAGAAAATTTAATAATGGAATAAGGCATTAATTCAGGTATTCGCCATTAATTCTAGCATCGCGTTCAGATTGCGGGGAGCAGGCGTACCTTCAGACCGGAGACCTCTGGGTTGGTGTTGGACGATTCCGCCATCTAGTTTGCTGGCGGAGATGGATCTGTGCAATTGGGGATCGAGGGGTCTTGTCGCTGTGAGCTCGATTTGGTCGATGAGCAATTGGAGATCTGGGTCGCCCTTTTTGAAGAAGGGTCGCAGGTTACCGTTTGAAACTGGAAAGTGGCCGCTCAGATTTGTCTAAGTATGCGACCGAACTTGACTTTGTCAACGTTTTTGGGGAAAGACGATGTTGTACCATCGGCTCTTTGGGCTGTGACTTGGTTGACTGTATGAGCGCAGCAGGGTAAAAGTCGATGCGTTGCTATCGGCTTCTGGAACATCGACCTATGTGACTATCGGCGAAATTGGGTCGGAAAAGCAATCTTCGAGTTGGAAAAGCAATCTTCGTTCATTCAAAAGCTGATTGCTTACAAAAGGAGCTGGTTGCTTACAAAAGGGAATCTACTACTACTACTACTGATTCCTAATCTAGAGGCCAAGGTCGTCGCCGCTGTCTTCGCCGTCGTCTTGTTCGCTGTCATCAGCGCTGCTGCCGGCGTCGTCTTCGCTGCTGCTGATCTAGATGCCAGCGGGGGCCTCCTCGTCCTCGTCGTCGTCTTCGGTGTCCTCGCTGGACCCGGCGCGGAAGTACTTCACCGGCTGGTACTCGTCGGAGGAGTTGTCCTCCTCTGCTTCCTCCTCCTCGTCGGAGGAGTCGACGCCGTCCCAGGACATGGCGTCGTCGGTGCTGTCCGCCTCCAGTTCCCCATCAGCAAGGAACTGCAGGCCCTCCTCGCCATCGGTCAAGGACTCGTCGTCCTCGGACCAGGTGGCGAAATCCCAATCCCTCTCGTCCCACCATTGTGGGGCGAGAGCATTGTACGCCGCCGTCGGCGGGTGCTCTGGCGTCGGTTCCCGGTCGCTCATTGAGTTGGAGGCTTGGGAGGACAGGCCAGATGAAGCAGAGGAGGCCATGGCGGAGGAAGAGGGTTTTTTCGGCGGAGGAAGAAGGGTTTCTTGGCTGCTGGAGGAAGATGGGGCTGCAAACTGCTAAGATGAATATAAATAAGGGGAATAGTATGAAGTGGTTCAATGCTGTAGCGGTTTCCCAGAATGTGCTGCTGAAATTGTCAAATCATGCACTGCGGAGAAGTGGAGAAGACAGGGCATCATGATGAGGGGGTGGCGTGACGATTCTGTTCTGCAACGCATTCTGGCAACGCGTAACCCGATACAGAAAAAAAAGAGGAGAAGGAAAAAACGGAGTGGTTTTGGAATTATTATTGCCAAAACCAGGGGGGCATGTGTTATCGCCATATTTTGGCCAAAGAAGGAGTTGGGCCGCAATCAAGATGGGCTTAGAAGATACGTATATGCAACGTGTTGTTGAATCGGCCTCGTGCGTTGATTTGGGCTAAATTGCCCGTGTATCTTATATTGTAATATGTTCCGTTTCGATTTAGGTAAGAGATAGAATTGTAGAGTTATTCCAAAGGTAGAAAGTCTCCGGACTATAAATATGTACCTAAGGTTATTGAGAAAAGGAGGACAATCACGTTCACAACAAACACAATCTCGGCGCATCGCCACCCCTTGTTTCTAGGGTTTTTCTCGGGTAAGTGCCATGCTGCCTAGATCGCATCTTGCGATCTAGGCAGTATCTACTTATGCGATTATCTGGTGTTACTCGTACTGAAGCCTTGTTGATGGCGAGTAACACTATTATCATAGATTTGTTTAGGCTAGCATCGGTACTTTTTGCTATGATCGTTTAGATATGCTGCCTCTAGTTATCTCGCCGCCTTTACACCTTTTCCCGGGTGTAAGGGTGGCACTTTGCTTGATCTTTATTTAAGTCGATTTGATCTGTTATAGTTGTGCCTTGCTCTCCAAGGTTTAGTTTGATATCTACATGATCATGCCTTGCAAACGGGTTGAACGATCCAGTAGTATGGAAGATATGGTTTACCAATCCAAGAGGAGTTGTTCCGGGAATTAACGTTACGTTGGTTTTTAGGCCTTCTCTAGGATTGGTTTTCTATTATCTTTTGTATTCACCAGGCTCAATTACGTGTAGGACGTTCCAATTATGTAGTGAAAACATTAAACTATCGTAGATCGATTTAACTTGTAATGATGAAGCAAAACCCCATGTTATCATAGATCTAATGCAGAACCATGGGTTAATCGGCTCTAGAAGCCGATTCACAGGGAAACCTGGGAGCCGGTCACGGCTCGAATTTTACGTATAACATATTTGCTTGTATCTGTCCATATGTTTTCAAAATATTTTTAATTCTTTTGGAGCTATATCTGTCCTAAAAATGAACAAACTGAAAATAAAAATTATATTATATTGGTTATTCAAACAAAGTGCATCATATCAAGGACACCTAAGCAAATACTAACAACAACTGTCCCATTTGATCTTGAAAATAATAATTGTCCCCGATAAAAAATGGGAAGTGTTGCTTCCAAGATGTTGTCTGTTATTCACTTTTTTGCATCCTACAGTTTCTTCTCCTTAAGCTCGCCAAGCCAAGTACAAGCTCATATATTAGTGGTAGATCTTGAGGCAGCCAAATTCTTGGTGCAAATCCTAGCCTTGGATGCTCCTAGGTGACTTCAACCATTTAGGATTTCCCATAAACCCAAGGGTGAAAAGCATAAAGAAAACTTGGAGTGGGGTCAACTTTGGCTTGGTGGAACCACATATTCTTGGTCTACTTTTTTTCCTCGCTTTGCTTTGTGGTAGGCGCGCGATGTCGCAAATATGCAGAACAGGGGTGCAAATTTTGGCGCCGACTCAAATTCTTTACATCACCAATTAGCTCCAAGAGTATCTGTTGGAGCTGGATTTTTTCCTCCAATGCCCTAAAAACAAGTTTTGGGGGCACTAGGCAATTTTGTATCATCTATTGGAATGCTCTAACAAACCACCAAAAACAATCTCAAAACCTAGAGGAATCTACCTTAGTGTATGAAAGGTTAGGCATTTTTCTTATTATATCTATATTTTCTCATGGTTTTCCAAAGCTTTCCTTCACCATTAATAAATCTTTTGATCAAGAACCCAAAAGGTGAAGGCTAACATATCTAGTGAACCACCTTGCTCTTTTGGCATGAAAACTAAATGCAAACAAGCAAGATGATTTCCTATTGTCTTCCAAAACATTCTACTGTATGCGGGACATTTGAGTGTTAATAAGATTATTAAGCTTTGGGACCCATTTAGGGAATTTAAAGAAAGACATAACATAAGCATAAATGCTAGTTAGCAAAGAGAGTTAATGGGAGCTAATCTAGCAAAAACGATATTAACTTTCACCTCTATCATAGACCAATTTAAGGATTTTGTGTGCTATGAGTTGGAGATCTTCTCTTCTAAGTATGTCATTGTGCAAAGGAAATGCTAAGTCATTTATAGGAATGCCAATAACACAACTAACAAGAATCTAAAGGGTTATACTTCATTTTCATCCATGTTCATAGCTCACTCATGTTATAGTTGATATTCATGCCTGAGACGTGCTAAAAGAAAGTGAGAAGTCGCTATAAGTTTACATCCAGATATGGACTATTATATATAAAGCAATTTTTTCATCTATACATTGAAGACTAAAGATTCCTCGAAGGAGGACACTGGGATAGAGCCCTCTAACGAGATTGTGGACGCTGTTTTACTAAGCATGTGGGTAAACACATCAACTTCAAGATTAAACAACAAATATGACATGGGATCCCCCACTTGAGCCCTTCGGTTGTGAATATGCTTAGAGACAAACATGTATGATATAATTCTCAATTTATTTATAAACTTAAGTTGCCCTTGTATGAACATTTACATGTATTATAGAATATGTCATTCTATTATGGAACAATGTATTCATGTTGTCCATACTAGACAGTCCTTAGTCATCAGCATTGTGCTAGACACATGACTTAGCTAATGTGCAAGTCAACTAATGACTCAATTCCACTTGTCATGGGTATGGTGGTGCCAATCCGAGTTATACTGGCTTGGCTAAAACGTTTAGTGAGTCGGGTTGGCCCATTTTTTTTCTTTGAAAGGGATATAGCCCCGACCTCTTGTAGTTCAGGCTCCAGGGTGGAGCAAGTTGTTCGGAATATGCCCTAGAGGCAATCATGTATGATGATATTTCCCATTGTATTCATAAAAATATTAAGTTGTCCTTGTATAAACATCTGATGTGTATCATTGAATATGTGATTCGGTTGTGGAACTATATATTCATGTTGTTTGTACAAAATATCCTTGGTCATCGAGGTTGTGTTGGACACAACTTAGACCAATGCGAAAGTCGGCTTGATGCCTCGATTTCACTTGTCATGGGCATGGAGATGCTATTCCGACTTACACAGATTCGGCTAAAGAGTTTAGCGAGTCGGATTGACCCATATTGAGGTACAACGAACAAGTTGACATTTGTATATCTCAATCAATGTAATCCTTAGAACAAAGGTTATCGCATAGTCCGAGTTGAGGATCACCGACTTAGGTTCTGTCAAACGCTGATTCGTAACTGGGCAGTTATAAAGGCAGAGTTCGGGTCGACACAGAATCAAGCTGTGTGATGTGAATAATCAAGATGAGATTTTTCCCCTCCACTTAGAGAGATATTCTCTGGGCCCTCTCGGATGATACGATTCGGAAAGCATGGCCATGCACGACTCGGTTAAGTGTTAACCGAGGCGATCGACTAAGAGTTAGTTGGGTGAATCACTTATCTCGGATCGAGAAGAGAGTCGGACTATTTAAGGGATGAAAAATATTCGCCTATAGTCTGACAAAGTATATCGTGAGGCAAAAGGGACTCGGACGCAAGTCACATTGGAAAGGCAAGTCGTCATGACTCTTTGGTACTTGGGAGTCGGCATGTTCTGCTAGAAGCCGCTACCGACTAATCGTTTGGAGTCGGACTCCAATCGTGTCTAAGTAGCCATGAGCCTGTGGGGTGACACACTTAAGAGCGGGAGCAAGTTCAGATTGGATCTTGTAACACCCTCAGAATCGACCCTATGCAAGTTTCAGCGCTTCCCACCAAAACCCGCATAGAAACGATTCAAAGGTGCCCACCAGGCACTTTCGTGCGGGTGGAAAACGAAGTAATAACATTACACAACAGTCCTCGATGGGACCCACAGAACAGATATATATAACAGCGACTCAATGAGTCAAGAATACAGATATAATATACAAAGATCCAAATCACCTTGAAAATGATAGAGCGTCCAGCTACGGAAAAGATGCAAATGGGGCTAAGAGCCCTGAAGAATAACCAATGGCGTCCATAACCCTGCCCAGGCCAATCCGGAAGGGTAACCCTGCTAACGACGTCGATCTCAAAACCTGCTTAAACAAAAGGGGTGCCGACAAAGGGCAAGGAAAAAGAGGAGCGTCAGTACTGAGGCCAGTACACGGCGAGACTAGAATTCGGCGGTCCTCGCCTACATAGGTATGGTGGACTGAAGCGGCAGCGGCAGCATGCACTAAACAACCTATAGAGACTCGATACAACTAGCGGATATCAGAGAGGGTAAGAAAGACCTATTCGGATCCAACCTGATACTACCATCAAACAAACCCATCCTGGCGTTTCCCCCTCGATACCAAACGAGGAAGTCGACCGAGGAACTCACACAGTTGGCAGTTTTACTTATTCAGTTATCGTTGCAGCAATTACTAGTCAGGTGTAGATAATCATCCTGATAAAGTAAGCAGTGGGCACTTTTAGTTAGCCATTCCGTGATAGTTGCAACACTTACTAGTCAGATACAATTAGCATGAGATAACCCAAAACCCAACAGTGGTTGGTACTTTTATTTAGCCATTCCGTTGTAGTTGCAATATTTACTAGTCCGGTACAATGGTCGCAAGCGACACTCCAAACAAGCAATTGTGGGCAGTATTATTTAGCCATTCCATTATAGTGAAGCTGATTACTAGTCATTATAAAGTCAAATTTATAGCGATAAACTTTAGTTATGCTTGTCTATGGTCGAGATATTGTGCTCCAAGTCGTCCATAACCGCGGACACGGCTTTCAGAAAGTTTACCCGGCCGGGGTGCACCAATAGCAACACACACTCGATCAACCTCGGAAAAACCAAATCAAAACCCAACGAGGCCTTCACGACAAAGCAATCACAGGATTCAGAAATATTTCAGGGGGCCACCCCATTAAGCTACCCGCAACGAAGTAAGCAAGCTCCGAGACGGACTCAAGGTTTGGGTATACGGCATTTTGTCCAAAGAAGGAGTTGGGCCGCAATCAAGATGGGCTTAGAAGATACGTATATGCAACGTGTTGTTGAATCGGCCTCGTGCGTTGATTTGGGCTAAATTGCCCGTGTATCTTATATTGTAATAGGTTCCGTTTCGATTTAGGTAAGAGATAGAATTGTAGAGTTATTCCAAAGGTAGAAAGTCTCCGGACTATAAATATGTACCTAAGGTTATTGAGAAAAGGAGGACAATCACGTTCACAACAAACACAATCTCGGCGCATCGCCACCCCTTGTTTCTAGGGTTTTTCTCGGGTAAGTGCCATGCTGCCTAGATCGCATCTTGCGATCTAGGCAGTATCTACTTATGCGATTATCTGGTGTTACTCGTACTGAAGCCTTGTTGATGGCGAGTAACACTATTATCATAGATTTGTTTAGGCTAGCATCGGTACTTTTTGCTATGATCGTTTAGATATGCTGCCTCTAGTTATCTCGCCGCCTTTACACCTTTTCCCGGGTGTAAGGGTGGCACTTTGCTTGATCTTTATTTAAGTCGATTTGATCTGTTATAGTTGTGCCTTGCTCTCCAAGGTTTAGTTTGATATCTACATGATCAGGCCTTGCAAACGGGTTGAACGATCCAGTAGTATGGAAGATATGGTTTACCAATCCAAGAGGAGTTGTTTCGGGAATTAACGTTACGTTGGTTTTTAGGCCTTCTCTAGGATTGGTTTTCTATTATCTTTTGTATTCACCAGGCTCAATTACGTGTAGGACGTTCCAATTATGTAGTGAAAACATTAAACTATCGTAGATCGATTTAACTTGTAATGATGAAGCAAAACCCCATGTTATCATAGATCTAATGCAGAACCATGGGTTAATCGGCTCTAGAAGCCGATTCACAGGGAAACCTGGGAGCCGGTCACGGCTCGAATTTTACGTATACTTGTTTACCATACAGGAAACCAATCGAAGCAATCCTTCACCTTCCTGACCAGGTATAGGTCAGGTGGCACGCCCTCGAACCAGCCAGGGCGCGTGCCAGAGTTTTGCGGGCCGTTGCCCGAGGGACCAGGGCCCACCAGCAGTCCTGGGAGCCTCCCGGCTCTCCGTGTTGCCCGTCGCTGCTCGCCGGTGGGTTTTGGTAGGCAACAACGGCTGTGAACGATGGGGAACCCAAAACTGGGCTTGTCGACACCGCGGAATCGTGTCCCGCTCCTAAACAGTACAGGTGCTATCTGTCGCACAATTTAAATAAAGCAGTAGCATGGCATAAGTACAGGATCGTAAATAAAACCTCAAACTAGTTTGTGGCCCCAAGAAATAAGACTGAATCAAGCTCTGGCTCAGGGGGGTCCCATATACCTCCCGGATGTGGATAGCGCGATAAATCAAGGAACAAGTATCAAGTACTCGGGGTCCTACGGGACACAAGTGGGCGTTTGGAAACCAAATATTTTCTATCACCCACCGATGCCTCTGCTTACTTCAATTTTAGTTGTTAAATAGGAATTAAAGTGAACGATAAGTAAAACCATGATCATCTCCAACATAAGCATATGGCGGCCTTCCAACAATTGAGGTACTTGACGACACGCAACAGCACTTGAGCAAGCGACTACGACGCGCAAGTCCAACTATCTACCAACCAACAGGTAATAGGGTGTGTCCAAGGCAATATAAGTCTGCAAGGGATATCATGGGTACGAAATCTAGAGCATTGCAACACGGATAGCAATAGATCAACAGGAGGGAATAAATACTATAAAAGTAAGATAGGTAGAAAGGGGGAGATGCTCGCCTGAAAAACATTGTCGAAGGTTCATCCGAAGATCGGGTCGACACTCGCATCAACTCAACGGCCTTATCCGCGAAGAAGCAAAACACTAGAATAAACACCGGATGCACTATTTAATATAACGGCAGAAGATCGGCATGATGCTTGTATGATGTATTGCATGGTAAAGATGCGATGCAATTAGGTCAATATTAAGTGGAACCGGGGTCCCAACAATTAATTAAATGGTTCAAGTTATTTAGAACCCCCGCAATTTAAATGTTGTTAGAACATGGCAAAGGATAGTACCGGTTCGCTACACAAATTTAAATGAGGCCAATATGAGACTAGATTTGCCTGCATATGGGCCCCATATTTAATTATTAGGTGATTTGGCATAAGGCCCCCAAACCACAGGCAATATGCATGCAAGATCAATTAATATGCAACAAGTTGTATTATATTATAAAATAGGGTTTCGGGAAGGGGTTCACACATTAGGGTTCGACGAACTTGGGGTTCCGGGGTTCGGGGTCGGTCTCAGGGTTCGACGGGATCGTTCTCGGGTAGCGGGGTAGATCTTGGCGTATCCGTGGTCTTCGGGTCGTGTTGACGGTCATGGCGTTCGGGATGAAGCACTTGTCGCACCGGGATCTCGGTGTCCGGGGTGAAGTCCTCGAGGGAGTACTTGGTTCGGTGTCGGGGGCGCATCGGGTTCTTCCGGGTCGGTGTCGATTTTGTCGTTGCGACGATCTTGTCGGGTCCTTGTCAGAGGCCTTCGGGGACGGGGTCTCGGCGAACTTGGCGTGTCGAGGTTCGGTTTCCGGTTCCGGCGCCGTGGTTCATCGGGCACCTTCAGGGTTCTTCGATGGAGGTCTCGGAGTTCAGGAGGGAGAACATGGCATCCCGTGACGAAGGTCTTGATCAACATGGCTTCGGTTTCCGTTGGCGATCTTGACTAATTCTCCCGTACCAAACAGGTAGCAACTTACTGGACAGATCCTCCCAGAAACCGGTGCAACGAGATGGCTAGCACACACGCGCGGGGCAGAGCTGGATAGGCCGGACGGCGAGCTCACGGGCACGGTGCCACACAAGGGTACTCGGGGAGGAACTCGAGGGAGAAAAACGAGCGGCACGGGCGGGTCAACGCTCGGGCGGCCAGCGGCCAGGGACGGGTTCGCAGGGAGCATGCTGGCGGCGGGAGGGCCTGAGGCCAGACCGCGGCGCGGCCTAAGCTTGCGGGCGGCGCGGAGACGGGGCCCGAGGAGGAGGGTCGGTGGTCCGGCGAGGAGCCCGCGGCCTTGCTCCAGGCGGCCGACGAAGGGGAGGTCGAGGGGGCGGCGAGCTTGGCGAGGCCGGCGGCGGCGGGGCTCGCAGAGGAGGCGCGGGGGCGGGGCAAGCTCGGGCCGGAGGAGGAGCTCGCGGGGACGGTGCCGAGCAGGGCGCGGCCGGCGGCCTCGGCTCGGGGCGGAGGTCGCGCACAGAGGGAGGCGAGGTCGGCGGGCCGGGAGAGCGGGTGGGGCTGACGGACGAGGCGGGTGGAAGGCGTCTGCGGTGGTGGGGGAGGTGCTCGGGGCGGCGCCGGGCGCGGGAGGGGAGGCGACGGACGACGGAGCTCGCCGGCGGTTGGAGAGGAAGCCGGAGGAGGGGGGGCCGGAGGCGGCGGGGTCCGGTGGTTGCAGAGGAGGGAGGCGCAGCGCGGTGCGGGAGGATGCGAGCGAGAGATGAGGGGAACGAGGGGGACGCGGGGGCAGAGGGGTGGGACCCAGGGGGAAGGTGGGGACACGGGGCAGAGGACCAGGGGGTGAGTGCGCGGGTGGGGGTGTGGGGTGGTGTGTGTGGTGGCGTGTGTGCTTGTGTGTGTGTGGCCCAGGGTGTGTGCTGGGGATGGGGAGTGGGGTAGGTTGAGGTGGCAGCTCAGGATTGGTTGAGGGAGAGAGGGGAGATGAGGTGGCGAGGGGCTATTGGTTGGGGTGAGGTGGAGGAGGGGTGGGTAGACTACGTGTAGGTAGGAAAAGGGTCTAGGGTGGACCGATTTAATTTCTAGGGTGGTCGTTCGGGTCTATTCGGCCCGTTCGACTGCCCCACTAAAATAATTTAATATTTTTATTTGATTAAAACAAAGCCTCTGCAAATCGATAGCCGACAAAACAATTAATCCGGAGACCCGGTTTTGCGTGTTGAACAAAAACGAGGCGTTTAGAAAACAAAGCCAGGCTTTTCCAAAAATAGTTTTATGCGAACAGATGCGAGATGATGACGATGCTCAAATGCAATGCGGCATGATGACATGAGCATGCGGTCATGATGATGCAATGCACAAAAACAACGCGATTTTCTAGTAGTGGTTTTTGCGGGATGCCACAATTCGACACCACTAACAATGGATCTCGCCCTCGAGATCCGCCTCATGGTACCGGAAGGAAGGTCGGCGGTCTGCGTCTTCTCGCTTCGTGTAGATCCTTGCGACACCACTAACAAGAGGTCGTTGTCCGTGATCGTCGAGAGAACACTCCGGGAACAAAAGGTCGAATGTAGAGGTATCAACAAATAAAGCCACCCCTAACTTCGATGGAAAGAGGGAACCGATGCATTCTCGTCCACTTCAATGTACAAAAGCGAATAGAAGGGGTAGTCGGCATGGGGGCCAATCCATCACGCACCCAAACTATTACTCCGCACAATCAGTGGAAAAGCGCGCAACCATTCTCGGAATCAGACTGAAGATCTCGACAAGCGAGGTTCGGAAACAAGGAGTGATGCAGACTCTGCATCGGATCTGGCGTAGATGATGTCGTCGCGTCGGAAAACACCGGAAGGCACAAACAAGGAACAAAGAATGGTAACACCGTAGACGGATTCATCAGGCAGCTTGAACACCGGATGGTAGAACACCGTTACCAAAGGAGGAAGCGAGACCCTGAAGGTACGACGGAACCCAACCACGAGAAATCCTGGACTCGAAGAGGGAGAAGAGAGCGGATTCAAAACACGTAGAGGTCAGAGGAGAATAGCAAAGGGGTAAGGAGTAAAAGCAGACCTAACCAGAACTATCCAACCGATTTTTGCAAAAATAGTTTTGACACTCTACTTCGACCGTTAGCTAGGTTATCCTACAGGCTGGACTTGTGGGGTATCGCAACTGCTGAGCTCTGATACCACTCTGTAACACCCTCAGAATCGACCCTATGCAAGTTTCAGCGCTTCCCGCCAAAACCCGCATAGAAACGATTCAAAGGTGCCCACCAGGCACTTTCGTGCGGGTGGAAAACGAAGTAATAACATTACACAACAGTCCTCGATGGGACCCACAGAACAGATATATATATAACAGCGACTCAATGAGTCAAGAATACAGATATAATATACAAAGATCCAAATCACCTTGAAAATGATAGAGCGTCCAGCTACGGAAAAGATGCAAATGGGGCTAAGAGCCCTGAAGAATAACCAATGGCGTCCATAACCCTGCCCAGGCCAAGCCGGAAGGGTAACCCTGCTAACGACGTCGATCTCAAAACCTGCTTAAACAAAAGGGGTGCCGACAAAGGGCAAGGAAAAAGAGGAGCGTCAGTACTGAGGCCAGTACACGGCGAGACTAGAAGGGTGGACTGAAGCGGCAGCGGCAGCATGCACTAAACAACCTATAGAGACTCAATACAACTAGCGGATATCAGAGAGGGTAAGAAAGACCTATTCGGATCCAACCTGATACTACCATCAAACAAACCCATCCTGGCGTTTCCCCCTCGATACCAAACGAGGAAGTCGACCGAGGAACTCACACAGTTGGCAGTTTTACTTATTCAGTTATCGTTGCAGCAATTACTAGTCAGGTGTAGATAATCATCCTGATAAAGTAAGCAGTGGGCACTTTTAGTTAGCCATTCCGTGATAGTTGCAACACTTACTAGTCAGATACAATTAGCATGAGATAACCCAAAACCCAACAATGGTTGGTACTTTTATTTAGCCATTCCGTTGTAGTTGCAATATTTACTAGTCAGGTACAATGGTCGCAAGCGACACTCCAAACAAGCAATTGTGGGCAATATTATTTAGCCATTCCATTATAGTGAAGCTGATTACTAGTCATTATAAAGTAATATTTATAGCGATAAACTTTAGTTATGCTTGTCTATGGTCGAGATACTGTGCTCCAAGTCGTCCATAACCGCGGACACGGCTTTCAGAAAGTTTACCCGGCCGGGGTGCACCAATAGCAACACACACTCGATCAACCTCGGAAAAACCAAATCAAAACCCAACGAGGCCTTCACGACAAAGCAATCACAGGATTCAGAAATATTTCAGGGGGCCACCCCATTAAGCTACCCGCAACGAAGTAAGCAAGCTCCGAGACGGACTCAAGGTTTGGGTATACGGCTGTGAACGACGGGGAACCCAAAACTGGGCTTGTCGACACCGCGGAATCGTGTCCTGCTCCTAAACAGTACAGGTGCTATCTGTCGCACAATTTAAATAAAGCAGTAGCATGGCATAAGTACAGGATCGTAAATAAAACCTCAAACTAGTTTGTGGCCCCAAGAAATAAGACTGAATCAAGCTCTGGCTCAGGGGGGTCCCATATACCTCCCGGATGTGGATAGCGCGATAAATCAAGGAACAGGTATCAAGTACTCGGGGTCCTATGGGACACAAGTGGGCGTTCAGAAACCAAATATTTTCTATCACCCACCGATGCCTCTGCTTACTTCAATTTTAGTTGTTAAACAGGAATTAAAGTGAACGATAAGTAAAACCATGATCATCTCCAACATAAGCATATGGCGGCCTTCCAACAATTGAGGTACTTGACGACACGCAACAGCACTTGAGCAAGCGACTACGACGCGCAAGTCCAACTATCTACCAACCAACAGGTAATAGGGTGTGTCCAAGGCAATATAAGTCTGCAAGGGATATCATGGGTACGAAATCTAGAGCATCGCAACACGGATAGCAATAGATCAACAGGAGGGAATAAATACTATAAAAGTAAGATAGGTAGAAAGGGGGAGATGCTCGCCTGAAAAACATTGTCGAAGGTTCATCCGAAGATCGGGTCGACACTCGCATCAACTCAACGGCCTTATCCGCGAAGAATCAAAACACTAGAATAAACACCGGATGCACTATTTAATATAACGGCAGAAGATCGGCATGATGCATGTATGATGTATGGCATGGTAAAGATGCGATGCAATTAGGTCAATATTAAGTGGAACCGGGGTCCCGACAATTAATTAAATGGTTCAAGTTATTTAGAACCCCTGCAATTTAAATGTTGTCAGAACATGGCAAAGGATAGTACCAGTTCGCTACACAAATTTAAATGAGGCCAATATGAGACTAGATTTGCCCGCATATGGGCCCCATATTTAATTATTAGGTGATTTGGCATAAGGCCC
This sequence comes from Avena sativa, assembly GCA_916181665.1. Taxonomy (NCBI): domain Eukaryota; kingdom Viridiplantae; phylum Streptophyta; class Magnoliopsida; order Poales; family Poaceae; genus Avena; species Avena sativa. The sequence goes on from OV702296.1 coordinate 18,798,250, forward strand.
CCAAACCACAGGCAATATGCATGCAAGATCAATTAATATGCAACAAGTTGTATTATATTATAAAATAGGGTTTCGGGAAGGGGTTCACACATTAGGGTTCGACGAACTTGGGGTTCCGGGGTTCGGGGTCGGTCTCAGGGTTCGACGGGATCGTTCTCGGGTAGCGGGGTAGATCTTGGCGTATCCGTGGTCTTCGGGTCGTGTTGACGGTCATGGCGTTCGGGATGAAGCACTTGTCGCACCGGGATCTCGGTGTCCGGGGTGAAGTACTCGGCGTCCTCGAGGGAGTACTTGGTTCGGTGTCGGGGGCGCATCGGGTTCTTCCGGGTCGGTGTCGATTTTGTCGTTGCGACGATCTGGTCGGGTCCTTGTCGGAGGCCTTCAGGGACGGGGTCTCGGCGAACTTGGCGTGTCGAGGTTCGGTTTCCGGTTCCGGCGCCGTGGTTCATCGGGCACCTTCAGGGTTCTTCGATGGAGGTCTCGGAGTTCAGGAGGGAGAACATGGCATCCCGTGACGAAGGTCTTGATCAACATGGCTTCGGTTGCCGTTGGCGATATTGACTAATTCTCCCGTACCAAACAGGTAGCAACTTACTGGACAGATCCCCCCAAAAACCGGTGCAACGAGATGGCTAGCACACACGCGCGGGGCAGAGCTGGATAGGCCGGACGGCGAGCTCACGGGCACGGTGCCACACAAGGGTACTCGGGGAGGAACTCGAGGGAGAAAAACGAGCGGCACGGGCGGGTCAACGCTCGGGCGGCCAGCGGCCAGGGACGGGTTCGCAGGGAGCATGCTGGCGGCGGGAGGGCCTGAGGCCAGACCGCGGCGCGGCCTAAGCTTGCGGGCGGCGCGGAGACGGGGCCCGAGGAGGAGGGTCGGTGGTCCGGCGAGGATCCCACGGCCTTGCTCCAGGCGGCCGACGAAGGGGAGGTCGAGGGGGCGGCGAGCTTGGCTTCGCCCTGTCGTAGCGCCTTAGATGTCGTTGCGAGTTTCACAACGCCGGTAGATATTGTATCTATGCATAACTTGTTTTTGCAGGAAGTTGTGAATGGTATGGTTCATGTGCATGTGATGTATGTGTGTAATCCATACGTGATCTGCGAATCACGGTTTATGTCAGCCGGCTGGAGCCTAGGTGCTGTCATTTTATTGTATAACGACCTGCGTGTCGGATTCTCTATGTAATTTACTTTACTAAGCTAGTGTAGCTGTTTGGAGAACCCGGAAGGCTTGCAAGGCGTTGTACATGTCGGCGACATGGAGTAAGACGACAAGTGACAAGAGTTGGCACGAGTCGAATTACAGGCTTTGTGGAGATGGAGATCGCCATGAAGAGAGCCATACCATTTCACATTATAATTGCTTTATTTTGTGTTATTGTTATGTCTCAGTTTTACCTCTATTAGATAGTCGGTAAAATTTAATCCCTCAAAGAAGGTCTAGTCGGTTTTCCCGCCAGTGTTTGCACCATCACAAGTCGGACATTTCTGGTAGTGGGCTCATAAAATTGAGGTGCTGCCAATTCTTTCCGACTAGGTGGGTTCGAGTCGGACTCTTACTGCAGAAACACTCGGTAAGCTAGACGGGTCTATCACAACGGTTGTGGGACTCAGGGAAAAGTCGGATGGGAGCCGGGGCATGTGATGCCACCCGTCCAACATGAGTCGCATAAGATGCGATTGACAAGGAGTTGTCTACCTAGATCACTTGGCGGCTAGCGGTGATGCTAAAGCTCACTAGCCAACTTGCTTATTTAGGATCCTGAATCACTAAGTAACCATCGGAGGGGTGTTGGTTCTAGTGGGAGCATAAAATATTAAAATGTTTAATATGCTTGCTCTTTTATGAATACATGTCTTGAGTGTTTTGCATATTTTCTGTTGTAGATCATGGCACCAAGTAGCAGTCACTCTCAGATATCCGGTTTTGCGTTGAGAACCATTCTTGAGAAAGATAAACGGAACGACACTAATTTTACCAACTGGTATCGAAATCTGAGAATTGTTCTCAAACAAGAAAAGAAGGACCATGTCCTAGACAACCCACTTCCAGATGAGCCGAATGAGAATGCGACTGTCGCTGCCACCAATGCCTACCGTCGGGCTAAAGATGAGTCCACGGATATTAGCTGTCTTATGCTTGCTCACATGGAACCGGACTTGCAAAAGCAGTTCAAGAATGTTGAGGCCTACAATATGATCAAAAGCCTCAAAAGTATGTTCCAGGCTCACGCAAAGACTGAGAGGTATCAAGTCTCTGAGGCTTTGCTGAGTTGCAAGCTTAAGGATGGTGATCCACTGAGTCTGCATGTGATCAAAATGGTTGGTTATGTGCAGTCTCTGGAGAGGCTTGGCTACCCCATTAGCAAAGAGTTCGCTACGAATATAATTCTGAACTCTCTTCCTAGTGCATATGGGCAGTTATTCACATCCGCAACTCGTTGTAGGGACTGGTAAGAACTAGGAGCGTAGCAAGAGGCGATGTTGATATTCGAGTCGGCAACAAAGCAAGAGTTGCTGCGTTGGAAGTCGGTACGATGCAACTTCATTTACCTTCCAGATTCATTATGGAACTGAATAATTGTTATTATGTTCCAATGCTCAGTCGAAACATTATTTCTGCTTCATGTTTGACAAGGCAAGGCTATGAGTCGAATATCAAGAATAATGGTTGTTCTTTATATTTGAATGATATGTTTCACGGCTTTGCACCCGCCCAGGACGGGTTATTTATTTTGAATCTTGATGGTGAGTCGGTTTGTAACATAAATGCTAAAAGGTTGAAACCAAATGATCTGAATATGACTTACTTTTGGCACTGTCGTCTTGGTCATATAAGTTGGAAACGCATGAAGAAGCTCCATGATTATGGGCTCCTAACTTCGTTCGACTTGGAGTAGTTCGAGACATGTGAATCTTGCCTACTCGGCAAAATGACCAAGACACCTTTTGCAAAGAGTTGTGAAAGAGCGTCCGACTTGTTGGGACTAGTACATAGTGATGTATGTGGACCAATGAGAACGACAACCAGGCGTGGTTATGAGTACTTCATTACCTTCACTGATGATTTGAATCGGTATGGATATATCTACTTGATGAAACATAAGTCGAAAGCCTTTGAAAAGTTCAAAGAATTCCAGAATGAAGTACAGAATCAACTCAGCAAGAAAATAAAGTTTCTTTGGTCAGACCGAGGAGGCGAGTACATGATCCATGAGTTTGATGACCATCTGAAATGTTGCGGGATAGTTCCCCAACTTACTCCACCAGGAACGCTGCAAAGGAATGATTTTTCAGAAAGGCGGAATCGGACCTTGTTAGACATGGTATGATAAATGATGAGTCAGATAGATCTGCCTTTATCATTTTGGGGTTATTGTCTAGAAACAGCAGCGTTCACACTAAACAAAGTACCATCAAAGTCAGTAGAGAAGACTCCGCATGAGATGTGGACAGGCAAAAAGTTGAGTTTGTCTTTTCTTAAGATTTTGGGTTGTGAAGCATTTGTCAAGCGACTTCAGTCGGACAAGCTTACATCCAAGTCAGGTAAGTGTATTTTCGTGGGGTATCCGAGGGAAACCTTGGGTTGCTACTTCTACAACCGAGAAGAGGGCAAAGTGTTTGTCGCTCGAAACAGTGTCTTCCTTGAAAAAGAGTTTCTCAGTCGGGGAGTCAGTGGGAGCATGGTGCAGCTCGAAGAAATTCGAGAGGAACTGGCTAGTAGCGAGTCGGCAAAAACCTTGGAGGTTGAGCCGATCGTGGTGGCTGAGCCGGCAGCGGCACATGTACTATGAAGATCGGCAAGATTATGAAGTGTTCGTGATGTATTACTCTTAGACAGTGATGAGCCAACAAACTATTCGAAAGCGATGGTGGGATCTGATTCCGAGTCATGGCTTGGAGCCATGAGATCCGAGTTAAAATCCATGGATGAAAATAAAGTTTGGAACTTGGTTGATCTGCCAGACGGTGCAAGACCCGTCGAGTGCAAATGGGTCTTTAAGAAGAAAACTGATATGGATGGAAATATTTCCGTCTATAAAGCACGTCTTGTCACGAAGGGGTTTCGACAAGTTCAAGGAGTTGATTACGACAAGACTTTCTCGCCCGTAGCGATGCTTAAATAAGTTCAGATCATATTAGCTATAGCAGCCTATTACGACTATGAGATATGGCAGATGGATGTCAAAATGGCTTTCCTTAACGGAAATTTAACCGAGAACGTGTATATGATACAACCTGAGGGTTTTGTCGATCCGGCTAATGCTGACAAAGTGTGCAAACTTCAGAAATCCATTTATGGGTTGAAGCAAGCATCTCGGAGTTGGAATATTCACTTTGATGAGGTAGTAAAATTGTTTGGCTTCATCAAGAGTGACCATGATTCTTGTTTATACAAGAAGTTTAGTGGGAGCAAAGTAAACTTTCTAATCTTATATGTGGATGACATGTTATTGATTGGAAATGATGTCCAGATGTTACAAGAAACCAAGGAATCATTAGAAAAGAATTTCTCAATGAAAGACTTGGGTGAGGCAACATATATTCTCGAAATCCGGATCTATAGAGATAGATCAAGGAGACTCATTGGATTGAGTCAGAGTACTTATTTGGACAAAGTGTTGAAGAAGTTCAACATGGAATTGTCTAAGAAGGGGTTCTTACCGATGTCCCATGGTGTAAAACTTAGCAAGACCCAGTGTCCTTCGACAACTGATGAGCGAAGTCGGATGAGTGCGATTTCGTATGCTTCTGCAGTCGGATCCATCATGTATGCCATGATTTGTACTAGGCTGGATGTGTCCTATGCTCTGAGTGTTGTGAGCAGATACCAGGCTGATCCTAGAGAAATCCAGTGGACATCGGCTAAAAATATCCTAAAGTACTTGAGAAGGACTAAGGATATGTTTTTGGTTTATGGTGGTGAAGATGAACTCAGTGTAAAAGGTTACACGGATGCGAGTTATCTTACCGACTCTGATGATTCTCGTTCGCAATCCGGATATGTGTTTATTATAAATGGAGGTGCTGTGAGCTGGAAGAGTTCCAAGCAAGAGACTATGTCTGCATCTACAACAGAGGCTAAGTATATTGCAGCCTCGGAGGCAGCAAAGGAAGCTGTTTGGATGAGGAATTTCCTCATGGATCTTGGTGTGGTTCAGGGCTCTTCCAATCCGTTAGACGTGTATTGTGACAACAATGGTGCTATTTCACAAGCCAAGGAACCTAGACAACATCAGAAGAACAATCACATACTCATGATGTACCACCTGATTCGCTAGTTCGTGGATCAGGGTGATATCAAGTTATGCAAGGTACACACGGATGCAAATATTACGGATCCGTTGACAAAGCCGTTACCACAACCGAAGCATGAGGCGCACCTGAGAGTCATGGGCATTAGATGCTTAGACATGTGATGTCGGAAGATTGACTCTAGTGCAAGTGGGAGACTGTTGGGAATATGCCCTAGAGGCAATCATGTATGATGATATTTCCCATTGTATTCATAAATATATTAAGTTGTCCTTATATAAACATCTGATGTGTATCATTGAATATGTGATTCGGTTGTGGAACTATACATTCATGTTGTTTATACTAAATATCCTTGGTCATCGAGGTTGTGTTGGACACACAACTTAGACCAATGTGAAAGTCAGCTTGATGACTCGTTTCCACTTGTCATGGGCATGGAGATGCTATTCCGACTTACATAGATTCGGCTAAAGAGCTTAGCGAGTCGGATTGACCCATATTGAGGCACAACGAACAAGTTATCATTTGTATATCTCAATCAATGTAATCCTTACACCTGAGGTTATTGCATAGTCCGAGTTGAGGATCACCGACTTAGGTTCTGTCAAACGCTGATCCGTAACTAGGCAGTTATAAAGGCAGAGTTCGGGTCGACTAAGAATCAAGCTACGTGATGTGAATAATCAAGACGGGATTTTGCCCCTCCACTTGGAGAGATATTCTCTTGGCCCTCTCGGATGATATGATTCGGAAAGCATGGCCATGCATGACTCGGTTAAGTGTTTGTCGTGGTAGTGCCAACGAGTATGCCATGGAGGGGTCCTCACAGTGCGTGTTTAGAGACGTGGGGGAAGGCGGTCAGTTGATGGGTACGAGGTAACACAGCTTACCTAGGTTCAGATCCCACGATGGTGGCGGAATCCTACTCCTGCTATAAATCACTATAAGGGCGATACGCCGAGTTACAGGGATTGGTTCGCTGTACGAGGTTGTATGAAGTTGTGCCCTAAAGGCTCCCATAGGCCCGACTTATATAGTCGCCAGGTCCCAGGGTTACAGGGAAAAGTCCTAGCCGGACAGGTCACAGATTCCTACACTGTCTATTACTAGTCTTGTGTATCTTGCACTCCAAGGCTCCGGGTACGTCGGTGATTCCAACTGTAGCCTTCCTTTATCCGGCATGAGCCTCCCTTCTGGATCCATCTAACTGGGCCGCCCAGCAGGCCATAGGCCATGCTACCAACTGTGGGCCACCCGGGTTATCTGGATAGGTGACATGCTATGAGGATACCCATATAGCATATCCCCAACAGTAGCCCCCGGAGAACTCTGAGATCTTGCGCTGTCTTGCCTCTTCGTATGGAATGCTCCGTCTAGATGGATGTCGGCAAATCATAAAGCAACATCTTGTAGTCCTCCCAAAGAACCCTGCAAGGCTTTCTCCGTCTTCAATATGTAAGCCGGAGAAATGCTGAATCTTCCATCATACTCTTCCGTAGCCGGACTAGATCCGTCCATGCCGGAATCTTCCGATGTGACGGCTCATCAGCCTATGCCATCTAGGACGACGTAGGCTTAGGTCAGCGACGCCTCGTAACTCACACATGCAGATAACACAATCATGTCCGATTTTCCCGCGCGAGCGATACGAACCGTTGGCGGCAATGGTTGGAGACGTGGTGAAATTTCTGCGCACATTTGCGAACACGTCGTCTACGCAGCAACCGTCCAATCAAGCTGCACGAATCTTGATGCTGGGGATGATAAATAGTAACCGTGGTGGAATTTCCACTTTTTACCTCATTCTCCTTGCATCGTCTTCTTCCTCCAGCGCGTGCCCCTTCGAGCTCTCCGCGCCTAACTCGCGAAAAAACCCTAGCCTCCAATACGCACCAGTCACACCCAACCTCACTCCATGGCAAGCAGCAACACCTCTTCCTCCATGGCGGCGTCGAACGAAGCCGCGACAAAGATGGCGAGCTCCATTGTCGTGCCCCCAGAGGGCCTGGTCATCCCCGCATTAGCGATGATCGAGTCCACCGGCGACGACCTTAATCTGGCGGCGCTGGAGCCATTGGAGGAGGAGCTAGATTCGCACAAGGGCGACTGGCGCGACTCAGATATCACAGACCGTGATATCCAAGAGCTGATCGCCGAGGGCTACCTCCCTGCGACGAAGGGGCTCGCCTGGCGGGCGGCGCCGGTCGGCGAGGTGACACCTTCTCCCCAAGCCGGAGAAAAGTTGTACCTCAAAGCCCAACTGGTACGCGGCGTCTCCCTGCCCATCTCCAACTTCTTCCTCTCCGTCTTGAATCACTATAGAGTCCAGCCCCAGAATCTTTCCCCCAATAGTATCTTAGTGCTTAGCAACTACGCGGCGCTCTGCGAGGGATACTTAGGGATAAGGCCTAGGTTAGACCTATTTGTGTACTTCTTCACCGTCAAACGTGAAGCCGGACATATCAAGGAAGAACTCAGGAACTGCGGCACCATAAGCTTCAAGATTCGACCTGGCCGACGGTTCCCCGACATCGTCGGCCACGAGTCCTGCAAAAATTGGCAATGAACGTACTTCTACGGCCCAGACATCCTTCTGGCTGGCCGACAAGTAACGTACCCGGACTTCGTTGACGGAGCCGCCGCTGAAGCCTCGTCATGGAGATCCCAGGTAGGGATGGCACCCGCCGGGTTCGGGGCCGGGTCTGGCCCTCCCATACCCGCCCCGACTATGTAGTCAGGTCCAATTCTTCTCCAGACCCGCCACCCGTCGGGTACCCGGGACCCGACGGGTACCCGCGTCTATGTTCTGCGAGGTGACGACGGCGTTGGCAGTGGCAGAGGCGCAAGGCAGCACGCGAGGCCGCGAAGACGTAGAGGCGTGCGGCGTGGCGTCCACGGTGGCGCAACATTGTAGAGGCGTGCGGGGCGGCGATGGCGCAGCGAAGCAGAGGCACGCGACAGCGGTGGCACAAAGGGCCAGAGGCGCGAGGCGGCGGTGCAGCGGCATGCCAGGCTACGGCGGCCGTAGCGACGCAGAGGCGCATGGGGTGGCGGCGGTGCAGCGACGCGCTAGGCTGCGTCGGCGCAGCGAAGCAAAGACGCGCGGGGTGGCGGCGGCGCAGCGAGCCAGCAACGCGTGCGAGGCAGGCGGCGCAGAGGCACACGACCGCGCGACCGCATGAGACGTGGAGTAGGATTAGGGTTATGAGTTGTGGGCCTCTGGCGCGGGATGGTGCGCTGTGGGCCTGTAGCGTGCAGGGTCGAGGTCTGGCTGGTGGTGGGCTTGTTGGTGGGTAGGCTAATAGTATGAATTTAAACAATTTATTAGGCCAGTTTTTGTATCATAGCGGGTCTGCGGGTGTGCGGGTTTGGGTCTGGCTCCCCCATACCCGCCCTGTATGAGTTTGCGGGTTTAATTTTTTACCAAACCCGCCCCATTTAAGGAGGGTACCCGTCGGGTTTGCGGGTTTCGGGGCCCCATTGCCATCCCTAATCCCAGGCATCCCTTCCCTCCGACCTCGATGCTTCCTGCGCCATAAGGCAGATAGAATGGTTCGTAGAGACATGTTTGACCGGCTTGGACCTAGCCATGTGCTGGTTCATCAGGCAAATCCAACCTCTGCAGCACCTTGCGAAGCTCATGCACGAGTATACCAGCGATAGAAGGGACAACCTCCGCATCTCCGTGGACAACTTCTCGAGCGACTCCGTCAAGCTCCGCCTTAAGGACATCGTCAAGGTGAAGGATAAGAAGCGTGGCTTCACCATCACCTACGACATGTTCGTAGACGGCAAGTGCCCAAAGGTAGGTATTTATTTTCCATGTATGACATATACTCCAGTTCTTCTGTCTTGCAAGTGTCATCTTATCTAATACGGTGACTTCTCACTTAACAACTTAGCGATCTAGAGGAGGGCAACCTGGCTGCCCAAATCTACGATCCAAAGATGAAGGAAGTCACGGTCATGTCCGACGACGAGGCTCCGTTGGCACGAAAGCGGAAGAGCTCCACCTCTGACGCTGCCGACGGAGGCAAGAATAAGAAGACGGAGGGTGGAGCCTCCTAGAAGACTACCGCTGTGCTGGAGGCGGAAAAGAGAAAAGTTACTGGGATCCCCTTTGCCAAAGCACCCCCACTTGTGTAAGCTTCTCTTCCTCCGACATTGTCTATTTATCTGTCTTGCTCCTGTACTTATGCATTTTGCATGTTTCAGGAAGAAAGCCACGACCAGCCTCAAGAAGACCTCCAAATTGGGGGGCTTCTAGAACTATCAAGGACATGCTGCATCGCAACGCATCTCCCGCCATCGCCCCTACCACTCCCTCCGTCAAGCCTTCGTCCGCCCCGATAAGCTCACAAGCTAAGGAGGCATCTGGACCTTCCGCCATGGAAGTGGACTCAGGTGCCTCAACCGAGGTTGCAGTCGTCGGCGAGCAGGCGACGCAAGAGACTGCCGCCCATCAAATGGCTGAAGCTCCGGCTAAGGATGCCATCGGTGGCGGTAAGGCGGTGCTGGAAGCAGGTACCTCTGCCGTTGGTGGCGCCCCCGCACCCAAGAAAACCATAGCCTATCCAAAGATAGTCTATCCGGTACTTACGCCGGGTAGCACTGCTTTGGTTTCTGCTGCGGCACCGATATCTCCGACGTGCGGTCTAGAGGAGCTCCACCGGCAAGCAGAAATCTTGCAAGGAAACAGTGAATCCTTTGGCAAGCTGCTGACCGAGAGTGCTACAAACCTCAAGATCATCGCACTTGTAAGTTTTATTTGCCTTTTGCATTTCATATGAGTATCCCACTGTAGCCCCCGAGGATGTAGACGGAAAAACCATAGGTTTTTGCATCTATATGCTCTAAGAGTGACTAAGTTAGAAAAACTCTCACTATATCCCCCAAGCATGTAGATGGAATGAAATATTCCGACTAGATGCTTTAAGAGTAGAATACGCAGTGTTTATAATTTTCCATACTGTAGCCCCCAAGCCTCTAGTTGTAACTGAATTAGTTCCGACTAGGTGCTTAAAGAAAAGCTAAGCATATATCCGAGTTAAAAACTTTATACTGTAGCCCCCAAGATTCTAATTGAGAACTGAATTAGTTCCGACTAGATGCTTAAAGAAAAGCTAAGCATATTACTAAGTCAAAAAAACTCTCGCTGTAGCCCCCGAGCGTCTAAGTGGAAAATTTCCGTCTAGATTCTCCAAGGAGACCAAACAACGTTTTAACTTTGACCTTTTTTCCACAGAACGAGAGTGCTCGGAGGGGCATGGCCAATGACAAGTACCAGAAGATGCGCGCAGAACTGGAAGCTGAAAAGGGTAAAACTGCCTTCTTTTTCGCATTTCGACTTGGTTTTGTGCCCATATTCTCCGAGTACTCCCTGTGTACTTTTACTTTCTCTGACTTTGCAGAAATCATCGCCAAGGCTAAAAATGTTGTCGAGCAATCCTGTCGTGGTGGTGGCACGGCAGATGCCATGGGTAGGCTAAAGTAAGGGGCCAATGGATGCTAGAGGGATCTGGGGAGGGAAGATGCAGTTAGTTCTACACACAAGAAGCTAAGGCAAAGATCTTTATTTCTCTTCTCCAGGGCTACAAGTGCTCCTTGAGCTGTATACAGGGAGAGAAGATGAACTTTACTAGCCTAACGGTACCAAAATGACCCGATCCCCCCTTCTGTGCCCAAGCTTCTCCTTATAAAGGAGAGCCCTGGGTTCCTTTAGGGCTGACGTGGCAAGCATATTCGAAGAATATGCTTGTCCCAATATAGCAGTTCAGCGCCCTCCTTTCCCTGTCGCCCCTCTAACGACGGCAAGGTTCCAGAGGGTCCCTCCTGTGCACCTCGGTCTTCTGGACTATCACCTCCGTGACCTCCTCCTGCCTCTCTGTCGCTCTGCGCCTTTGTCCGTAGTGCTTGGCACTGCTTAGATTCTCCCTAGCTTGCAGCTAGGGTTTGACTTCAGGCTTCTCCTTCTCCTGCAAGCCTCACATCATTCGGCCCTTCCCTGCATAGCTCGTATTGTCCTTTACCTGTATCAAGATCACTCAGGCTAACCCGGCCGACCCACGCAGTAACTCGGCCGGGTAACGCCTTAATATACTTATACGGGCCTCTTGCCTCCGTATGTCGGCTGACTTCTTCATGATTCAGCCGACTTCTTCATGATTCGGCCGACTCAGACTGTAACTCGGAACACAGACGGGGATCGTACCTCTGTCTTTCCCCGTCTTAGACCTACCCGGGGTCACTCCCCCAACATTAGTCCCCGAAGCTGGTGTGACCCTGTCGATAACTTCGGCCGGGTCGTATCAGCTTCATCACATTTTTCAATACTGTTTCCGAGTTATCCTTTTCTCGTCCGGGGTACACTCGTTCCTTCTCTCGTACGCCTCGTCCTACGTGTCACTCCCATCATTGTTCTTCTAGTTTTTTGGTTCCTCTACAGTGTTTACTGACAGGCTACAGTTAACTCTGTATCTGCTGCGCCGCCGCTGTGACGCCTCGTGTGCCGTTTCCCTGGGGGATCGCAATCTTCTTCGTTCCTGTGTGGCCGTTGGTGTGTCTCCACTTATCGTCGTGCGTTCGTGCCGCACCCACGATCTACACGGTTAACCGCTACCCCCACGATCCCACTACCTTGCTCGTGGCTCGACTATAAAGAGGGGCACGGTGTTTGGGGATTTACTTTTCCCTTCCTCGTTCGTCTCTGCCCTCCTCCTTCCTCTCGCCTACGCGCCTTCTCGCAGCTCCACCGCCGTGCGCTCATCAGAGCTTCCGACGGCGAGGACTCCGCCGCGCCGTTCTGCTCGCTTCGCCCGCGCTCACCAGCTTCGGCGCCGTCGCCGATGAGTCCTCTCCGGCCGTATTGCCTAGGTTTTGCCCCAGATTTCTCCGTTTCGATCTTGTGTTCGTGTGGCGGTTCCTCTGTTCCTCCGCCGCCGCTTCCGTGCAAAATCACGACGGGGCCTCGCAGCTCTAAACTCCCCTCCGCCGCTAGCTCTTCTTCCGTCGATCTCTCCGGCGAACCACCCATGTCTAGCTCCTTTAGTGGTGCTCTGGTTGAGGATGACGACGCTGGCTCTGGGCCCGAGCGAGGCTCGTGGCAAGGTTCCTCCGTTACACGCCGCGAGATTGAGTGGCTGATCCGAACTCGGAGGATTCCCGCCGAGGTCTCTTGCTGCTTACTCGGCAGCGAGTCCTCTCCGGATATTAGGGAGGGCGAGTATGTGGTTTTCATGTCGCACTTCGCGCGTGGATTCGGTCTTCCTCTTAGCGACTTCGCTAGAGAATTTCTTGACTACTTCGGCCTTCAGCCGCATCATCTTCCTGCGAACGCCATCGCTTCTCTTTCTGCTTTCATCTCTGCATCGGAGGGATACTTCGGCCGGTGGCCGTCAGTGCACGTCTGGTCGAAGTTCTTCTAGATTCGCTCCAACGTAGTCCCTGACAAATCTCTGCACCCTTCCGAGAAATCTCTTACCCAATGTGGGGCAGCGTCTATTACACCTCGGAGGAAGTCCGTATTCCCTCGTGTCACCGGGTTAGAGTCGTGCAAGAAGTGGCACAAATCGTTCTTTTATGTCAAGAACAGAGGGACAGAGGACAAGATTCGGCTCCCTGCATTCTCAATTGGTCCGCCTTCTAAAGTGAACTGGCTCTACAATCCGAGGAAAACTCATGCCTTGGCCGAGGCTTTTGAAATTCGGCTTAAGGAGTTGATCCGTGCCGGGTTATGCGGCGAAGATCTGATGGCTACTTTTATTAGTAGCCGGATCTGCCCATTCCAGAAGCGGACTCACAAGCTGTGCTACATGAGTGGTCCCCTTGACCCTAATCGAGTCTCGACCGTGGAGCTGGACAACTACCTGATCTATAAGCGCGTCCGAGCTATATTTAAGACAGAGATGCCTGAGGACTGGGCTTGGGGATTGAAACCGTTCACCCGCGATCATCCGCCTCCCGAGGTGAGCTTAATCAATTACGCTCTGCAATTCCATTGTTTTCGTAATGGGTTCATCTAACTTTCTTTTTCCTCATCTTGCAGAGGTTCGCAGAGCAGAAGAATGAGGACGCCGAAGTTCTGTCGCTCTCGTGGCCCGCGGACCGGAGCACCCCGGATACTGGTGAGCCGGACTCCGAGGAGTTCGTCCCTAAGTCGGATCCTGCCCCGGCTCGAGCTCATGGCAAGACTTCGGTGCACGAGGAGGAAGGTGATTCGGACGAGGTCCAAATTCTTGAGGTAGTTGCCGCAATGCCTATTTCTTATGCATTTCCGGCTTCTACTTTCCCAGCTAATCCGGCCGGTCAGGTTCACGACGCCGAGCCTATTGCTTCTCGACCCCCTGTTACCTTGGGGAAACGCGGGGCTCCTTCTAGTGCCTCGGAGGCCGTCCCCAAGAAACGAACGAATAAATCCGCTCCGAATCCTCCCAGGCGCAAAACTATGCCTGTGGTTGCCGGGTAAGTTCCTTTTACTTATATTTCTGTTTTTCTCCTTCTGTTTTTCATACTGACACCTTTTCCTTTCTTATTTTCACAGTGCTCCGCTCTCTGTTAAACCCGGTGGTCCTAGCATGACTAACCGCCCGACTCGGCCGCCGTCTCCTCCGCCCGTCGATGATACCAGGATTCCGAGTCCCACTCGTGCTGCCTCTCCTCCAGCTCCGAATCCATCGTCTCCTCGTCGCGACGTGCCTGAAACCCCTTCTGTTGACATTGATTCCACTCGGCCCTCCGAGGTTTTCGTTGAACTCGTTGCCCCTTCTATGGGTCCCAGCGCCTCTACTGAGCCTTTATCTACCCCGGCGGTTTCTTCGGCCACTCCGGCCTCGGCCGAAGAGGTCGTTATCTCGGCGCCTTCTGCGACCGTAACTCCTGTTGTTCCTGAAGGTGCCGTCCCTACCACCGAGGTGTCACTTCCTGTTGATGCTTCTTCTAAGGCGAGAAAAGTTGTTGCCACCAAGGCTTCCTCTTCCCAGAAGGGTCTTGTCGGCTCTTCTCAGCCTAGTATCGCCGATATGCTGCGCAAGGGGACCGCGCCCACTAAAGCCTCCGTTACCTCGGCTGCCAGCACCCAGCTTGCTCTTCATAAGAGCCCTGCGGCCGCAGTGGTTACAGGACATGTCCGGGGTAAAGTCTTAACTCGGACGGCAAGCAGGAACAGCCTCGGCACGCTGGTGGAGTACGCCAATAATTGGAATGCTGCTGATCAGTTTGAGGGTAATCCCATCAACCAGCCCTTTCAGCGTTCCGACATCAGCGGCCGCTTCGACCATGCTGCCAAGTTTATCCTTGACACTAACAAGATGAATGAGGTAATTGCTGTTTCTCTGAGTCTTGGATTTGTCTCCAGATGTTACTATATGCTCTAGTCCCCGAAACTTGCAAGGAAATAACTTGTTATATGCTTGGAAGTTTAATGATCTTTGATTTAATTTAAGATTTGTTTCTAGGGTTCGAATTTCCGGCCATGCAGATCTGAGTTAAGTTTTTGCTTGATTCGGATCTGCTTTAGCTGTGAATATCTAGCCACCTAGATCCGAGTTAAGTTCTGCTTGACTCGGATCTGATTTTGTTTTGAATATCCAACCACCTAGATCCGAGTTAAGTTTTTCTTGACTCGGATCTAATTTAGCTTTGAATATCTAGCCACCTAGATCCGAGTTAAGTTTTGCTTGACTCGGATCTGATTTTGTTTTGAATATCCAGCCACCTAGATCCGGGTTAAGTTTTGCTTGACTCGGATCTAGTGTAGCTTTGAATATCCAGCCACCTAGATCTGAATTAGGTTTTGCTTGACTCGGATCTGACTTAGCTTTGACTCGATTTATCGTTTTGCCTTATTGCTCAGGTTGCACATGACCGGCGGACTGCCGAATTTCAGAGGTTGCTTTTTTCACACCGCAAGCTGGAAGAAAAGTATGAAAAAATCCTTCCTATGGTAAAGAAGGCTGGTACGTCGATAGTTCCTTTTCGTTATTTTCGATATTCTCATTTATTCGTCCGCGATATGCCGGCTTACTTTCTTGGTGAATAGGTAACATTAATAACCTCAACATTCGCCTTGAGAAGAAAGTCAAGAGCTTGGAAGGTTAGTTTCCCTTTTATCTTACGCCTTTTCCCCTTTTAACATTTGTGCTAAGCTTCCTTATTGCGTTTGGCTCTGGTAAAGCCGAGTTGCAAACCTTTGCAGCGTCGCAGCAAGATTGCATACCCATGCCTGATGTGATGCTGCATTTTTTAGAGCAAAATGCTACTCATGCAGCGCAATTGCAAGAAAGAGATGATGAAATAACTCGCCTGCGAGCCGAAGTGGACACCCTTAAGCTCACTCAGAAATCCGAACTAGAAAAGGTCGACCAAGAATTTTCCGAGGAGAAGAATCGGCTGGCTTTGGAGCTGCAGAAGAACAAAGAACTCCTCGAGGCTGCCGAACTGAAAACTCAGGGGTTGAGCGAGGAAATTGCTCGTTTTGAGAAGAGCAAGGTCGATTGGGCCAAAGATCTTCAGATAATGATGAGTTACATTCATCGTAAGCTACTTAGCACAGCCGAATTATATTTTTGTCTTTGTCCCTGCTGCCGCCTGACATGTTCGTGTTTTGCGCAGACCATTTTCCCGAAGCTAAGCCCGTGAGCTCTAAAGCTGTTCTTGCAGCCCACGTGCGCCGAGGTGAACCTGTTACCGCTGATTCGGAGTATTCAATGGAGGTTTACTTGGTTGCCGTTGGTGCCGCAGTTGGTCCGATGAAGATTATGGGCCGGGACTTGGTGCAAGCCGCTATCCGAGCTTACCATGTACTGTGGCCAAATACCTCGGGGACTCCTGATATCAACGAGGTCCAATTACTGGTGAAAAGACTAATGGCATCTGAGAAACAATTGAGTCTTTGGAGGGAATCCGCTGGGCGTGCTGGTGCCGATATGGCGCTTACTGTTATCATGTCATGGTACGAAGATATCTCTCTTGACATCCTGAGAAATTTGCGCACTGGTTCCCGCTGGGTTGAGGATCCCACTTTTGTTGCTCTTCGGCAAGCTCGCGCCTTCCAACTCGTCGAGTATGCCGACGTGCACACTTGGAATGAAGGGCCGAGTTTTCTTCCAAACCCGGATGAGGAAGTTATAGTTGAAGATGCTTCGGATGATAATTCGGCTGAGCAAGACGAGGGTGAGGATAATTCGGCCACATCTTCAAGTTCCAGTTCAAGTTCGGATAACGGCGGCGACGCGTGGTCCTCCTCCAAAGGTACTGGGCACTCAACTGCACCGACGGATGCTCCTGAGCAGCCTCGAGCTTCCGCTGAGGTTGCACCTGGGTCTATGGAGGGCGAGGTAACCTCGGTCGAAGTTCCTCCGACGTCGGAGTGCCCAGTGCCTGACCAAGTTGCTGCCTCCCCTGCGAACCACGCTTAGTTATTTCTTATCCCTGGCATGCCAGGCGTATGATGTACGTGAAACATTTGTCTGCTCTCTGTATGACTTGAATTTCTTTTGCCGTGTATCGCTGTGACCTGTACGCTTGTAGCTGTTACCATGTAGTTGAGTGGGTGTTTGTCCGAATTCTTGCTCTGGTGGCCTGCAATTTCCTGTTTTTGGGATTTATCGTTGCTTTCGTTTTTTCACGAGTGGTGTCCTGGACGGTGGTTGACTACTACCTTGGGATAATATATGGCACTCCCTGGATTACTGTTTATCGCGTCGAACTTTAATGCGTACGCCGAATTTCAAAAATGATACAAGACCAACATGGAGGCGCTCCTCAGGGTAATGCCCACCGTAAATTTTAAATGACACAAGACAGTCCCCGAGTCGCTATTTTGGATGCCGAGGTTCAAATATCTGATATGAGATGAAAATAATATATGGCATTTCCCGAGTCGCTGCTTTGGGTGCCGAGGTTTAAATAGACAACGTAAAATTGAGACTGTATACGGCAGTCCCCGAGTCACTGGTCTGGGTACTGAGGCTCAAATACATAACATGAGATTGAAATAACATATGGCAGTCCCCGAGTTACTGCTCTGGGCGCCGAGGCTTAAATATATGACATGAAATTGAGATAACATATTGCAGTCGCCGAGTCATTGCTCTTGGCGCCGTGGTTCAAATACATAACATGAAATTGAAATAACATAGGGCAGTCCCCGAGTCACTGCTATGGGCGCCGAGGTTTAATACATCCTTTGTTCTTGACCTTGAGATACAATGCTACGAGTAAAATGGTCGAAGCAAAGCTACATTCCATGGACGCTTCGTTTCTTCGCCAGCCTTGTCTGCCTTGCTCCCTCCGGGGGTCTGAGCATCGATTAGATAATAGGCATCATTATGCAATGCTTTGCTTACAATGAATGGTCCCTCCCATGGAGGTGACAACTTGTGCATGCCGGCCGTACGTTGCACGAGTCGGAGGACTAAATCTCCTTCTTTGAACACTCTTGGATTCACCTTTTTGCTGTGATATCATCGCAGGTTCTACTGATAAATAGCTGATCGTGATAATGTCAGTTCTCTGGCTTCTTCTAGTAGGTCTACAGCATCTTGCCGAGCTATCTCGTTTATCTCCGAGGTGGTATACCGAGTAACTCTTGGCGAGTCATATTGTATGTCGGCTGGAAGTACGACTTCTGCCCCGTATACCAGAAAGAATGGTGTATAACCTGTTGATCTATTCGGAGTAGTCCTGAGACTCCATAGTACGGCCGGGAGTTCCTCAATCCAACACCCTGCCGACCTTTCCAATGGTTCGACGAGTCGTGGTTTTATTCCTGATAGCACCAATCCATTCGACCTTTCCACTTGCCCATTGGATGCTGGGTGAGCCACAGAGGCAATATCTAGTCTTATGCGTTTCTCTCGGCAAAATCTGGCGAAGGCTCCTTCTGCAAAGTTTGTGCCATTATCTGTGATAATACTGTGCGGATACCCATATCTTAAGATAATATCCTTGAGAAATTTGACTGCTGTGGGCCCATCGCACTTTTTTATTGGTTTTACTTCAATCCATTTCGTGAACTTGTCCACCATAACCAATATGTGAGTCATTCCCCCTCGTGCCGGCTTAAACGGTCCTACCATATCCAAACCCCATACAGAAAATGGCCAAGTGATAGGTATTGTTTTTAGCTCGGCGGATGGCATGTGTATTTTGGTTGCGTACCTCTGACATCCATTGCATTTCTTAACTAACTCTTTAGCTTCTTTCAATGCCGTTGGCCAATAAAATCCATGCCTGAATGCTTTGGCTACCAAGGCACGAGATGATGCGTGGTGTCCACATTCTCCTTGGTGTATGTCTTGGAGGATCTCCTGACCTTCTGCCGAACTCACACATTTCTGCAACACGTTTGTAACGCTCCTCTTATATAGCTTACTGTTTATGATTGTGTAAGCTTTTGCTCTCCTTACAGTTTGTCTAGCTAATACCTCATCACTTGGCAATGCCGGGTCTTTTAGGTAGGCAAATATGGGTTGTGCCCATAATGGTGTGACTTTTTCCGGTGTAACCTCACTGTCTGTTTCCATGACCGTGCTTACTTCGGCTGTTCTCCTCTCGAGGGGTTCCGAGCTATATTGCTGATCTACCTCCATCGGCGCGTTATCTTCTGCTGAATTTGCCGGGATAAAGATAGACTCGGATTCTGGCGATGGGATTATTGATGGTTTCCTGAGGTGCTCCAGGGCAATACCCGGAGGAATTGATTGCCGAGTTGATCCTAGCTTCGACAACGTGTCTGCGGCATCGTTTTCTGCCCGAGGTATGTGGTGAAATTCACATCCTTCAAAGTATCCACTGATCTTTTACACGTGAAATCTGTATAAAGCCATATTAGCATCTAATGCGTCCCAACTGCCTGAGACTTGCTGTACTACTAGGTCCGAGTCACCATAGCATAAGATTCTGCGTATGCCAATTTCTTTTGCTACTTTCAATCCGTGGACCAGTGCTTCATATTCGGCTACATTGTTGGACGCAGCGAAATGTATTTGTAACACATACTTCAGTTGGTCTTTTTTAGGCGAGGTTAACACTATTCCTGCCCCCAAACCGTTCCTTAGTTTGGAACCATCAAAATGCATGGTCCAATAATTTGGATCTGGCAACGATGGCTCATACTGCACCTCGGCCCAGTCTACGAAAAAGTCAGCTACTGCCTGAGATTTGATTGCATCTCTCCTATCAAATTGTGGAGCGTATGGTGACAACTCGATTGCCCATTTTGCTATTCGGCCACTTGCGTCTTTGTTGCTCAATATGTCGGCTATGGGTGCCTCACAGATCACTTTGATGGGATGCTCTTCGAAGTAATGTTTGAGCTTTTTCGCCGACATATATACCCCATAAGCCATCTTCTGATAATGTGGGTAATTCTGCTTTGAAGTGGATAATACTTCACTCAAATAATACACCGGCCTCTGAACCGACTTACCATCTTCAAATCGTTCCACTACGACTACAGTACTAACCACTATGTTGGTAGCTGCTACATAAAGTAACATAGGCTCTTTTGATAATGGAGAAGCCAAAATAGGTGCTGTAACTAACATCTTTTTCAATTCATGAAATGCGATGTCCGCCTGTGGTGTCCAAACGAATCTATCTGATTTTTTCATCAGCTGATAGAGTGGTAGCGCTTTTTCTCCTAGCCGGCATACGAACCGACTAAGCGAGGCCAGACAACCCGTGAATTTTTGTACATCATTTAAACATTTTGGCAATTCCATTCTTTCTACTGCCTTTATCTTTGTCGGGTTGGCCTCTATACCTCGGCTAGACACAAGAAAACCGAGTAATTTTCCCGCCGGTACGCCAAACGTGCATTTTTCTGGATTAAGTTTCATTCGGAACCTTCTCAGGTTCGCAAAAGTCTGTCGTATATCCTCCAGTAGTGTTTTGCTTTCCCTGGTTTTGATGACCACGTCATCTACATATACTTGTACATTTTTCCCTATTTGATCGTGTAGGCATTTTTGCATGCATCTTTGGTATGTCGCTCCTGCATTTCGCAGGCCGAATGGCATTGTGCGATAACAATAAGCCCCGTACGGGGTAATAAACGCAGTCTTTATTTGATCGGCCGGATTTAACGGTATCTGGTGGAAACCAGAATACGCGTCTACAAACGATAATAACTCACAACCAGTGGTCGAGTCAATGACTTGGTCTATTCTAGGCAATGGAAATGGATCTTTTGGACATGCCTTGTTCAGGTTGGTGTAATCGATACACATTCGCCATACAATGTCTACATTGGGATCATCTTTCTTCTTTTCTACTAGCACCGGATTTGACAACCAATCCGGGTACAGCACTTCCATGATGAACCCGGCCGCGAGGAGCCGAGCTATCTCATCTCCTATTATTTTTCTCCTATCTTCGGCGAAGCGGCGGAGAGGTTGCTTCTCCGGCCTTGCTCCTGGCCTCACGTTCAAAGAGTGCTCAGCCAACTCCCTCGGAACACCTTGCAAATCCTGAGTGGACCATGCAAATATGTCCCGATTCTCACGGAGGAAGTTGGTGAGCTCGCTTTCCTATTTAGCATCCAGTCCTGCACCAATGGTAACGGTACGCTCTGGGAATTGCTCATCGATCTGGAATTTCTTCGTTTCTTTAGTCGGTTGAAAAGAAACACTGCCATGTGGGTTGGCCAGCGCCAGCATGTTCAGCTGGGCCGACTGAGCAAGGGCTGCTACCTCCTGAATCCTTCTTTTTTCTCTTGCTATAACCAATGACTCGGCCAAATTTGACCCGGCTGAAGCACACTCCATGGATTTCTTGTAATCTCCTGCAACTGTTATTACTCCTTGTGGTCCGGGTAGTTTCATCTTCAGATAACTTACATGACAGCTACTCATGAATTTAGCCAGCGCAGGCCGTCCGAGTAGAGCATGATAACAACTTTCCAGATCTACCACTTCAAATTCTAAATTATCTGCTCTGCAGTTATCTCTTGTGCCGAATAACACGTCCACTCGGATTTTACCGATGGGCTCGCAAGAAAGTCCCGGCACTATCCCATGGAAAGTGGTCCTCGTGGACTGTAGCATGTTCTGCAATATTCCGAGTTTATGCATGGTATCCTTATACATGATGTTGATGCTGCTTCCATTGTCAATGAGTACTTTCGAAAATTTCACATTAATGCTTGGTCCAACGAATGTCGGATCCAACACGAGTGCATATGACCCTGGATTCGGCATTATCTTGGGGTGATCCTTTATGCTCCAAGTTACCTCCTGATCTGCCCAAGGCACGTATCTTGGTACTGCCGGCATAACTGCATTTACTTCCATATGCCGACGTTGCACACTCTGCTTGTCTTGCTGTTCAGTTGTGAACACACAATATGACTGATGATGTTCTCTATAATCATTACGTCCAGTACTCGCTGGATTTATCCTTCCGTCCTGAACTTGGTTCATCACTTGATGTACCGCATCCCTCTGATTCGAATCTTCGTACCTCGGAGGAGGAGGCGGTAACATCAGTTGCTGTGCATTTGCTCCTGTCAATTGCGGTTGATGCTGTTGATGTACTTGATGGGGTGCTGCCTGAATGCCTATAGGATTTCCCATCGCATTTTTCATCCACGCACATTGACGGGTCGTATGGTTGGCCGGCCTGGATGGGTTCGACGTGTGAAATTTACACGGCTGATCTAACATAGATTCAAATGTGTACTTCGGCCTCTCCTGCCACTGCTTCTTTTGTTCTGGGGTCCACTGCCTTTTTCCTTCATTCTTTGGTGTCCACTGCTGAGGTCCATGTTGGGGTTCGTAGCATGGAAAACAAAAATTTTCTATCGCATACAAACAAACAAGCCAAGATCTATCTACTAGATTGTAGCAACGAGTCGATAGAGGAACTCATCCTCGAAGATTCCAAAGCGGTTAACGAGAGCAGATTCTCGTGGGTGATGTAGTCGTACTCTTTCCGATCTCAAGATCGTGTAGACGATCCTTCCGGCGCTGCGTTCCGGCAGCGCTCCCGCAGTCGGTCACACGTTCGGTACTCGACGAAGACCTTCCTCTCCCTTGTTCCAGCAGGCAGCGGAGGTTGTAGCACTCTCCTCGTGATTCCGGCAGCACAACGGCGTGGTACCGGAAGTAGAGGGGAGATCTCGCAGGGCTTCGCCTTAAGCCGGAGCGAGTATGGTGGAGTATGAGAGAGGGCTATTAGTGGTCTAGGGATTAGACGCACCAATTAGAAGGCTCTAAACCGAAGGCTAGGGCAATTAGAAGCTCTAAACCAAAACGGCTCTAAACCGGAGATTAGAGGATAGGAACTTGTGTGTCTAGAGGAGGAGGCCCTGCCCCCCCTCTTATAGGTGGGAGGGCGGACAAGGGGAGGGAGTCCCTCCCCAAGTCGACCTTGGGTGGCGCGCCGGCTTGGAGAGGAGACTCCTCCCCCAAGTCGGTTTCAACCACCTCTTGCTTGTTTCCCACAGTTTCCTGTTTTAGCCGTTTGACTTTCAAACTGGCCATTTGACTTTTCTGTTTTAGGATTCAATTTAATCCTTTATTTGGAACAGCAAGAACACTTAGTACATGATGCAATCATTCCAATATGTAATGACACATTCATGTACCCCTCCCCCTGGAGTGCCGGACATTCCGGAACCTTCTAGAACATTCCCGATGAAATCACCGGAATCATTTCCGAACTCCGAAACGGGACTTTCCTTATATGAATCTTATTCTCCGGACCATTCCGGATCACCTCGTGATATCCCGGATCCCATCCGAGACTCCGAACAACATTCGGTCTCTTTCTCATAATACCATAACTACTCAAAACAACGTCGAATCCTTAAGTGTGTCTCCCTACGGTTCGTGAATTATGCGGACATGATCGAGACACTTCTCCGAACAATAACCAACAGAGGAATCTGGAAATTCATATGGCTCCCACATATTTCTACGATTACTTTGCAATCGAATGAACCACTTACATACGATACCAATTTCCCTTTGTCTCACGATATGTTACTTATCCGAGGTTATGATCGTCGGTATCTCTGCATACCTAGTTCAACCTCGTTACCGATAAGTACTCTTTTCTCGTTCCCGTGATATGTGATCCCTTGTGAGCCAGTCACATGCTTGCAAGCTAATTGGATGACATTTCACCGAGAGGGCCCAGAGTATATCTATCCGTCATATGGATGGACAAATCCCACTCTTGATCCATGTGTCTCAACCAATACTTTCCGAACACTCAATGCCACCTTTATAGCCACCCAGTTACGGTGTGGTGTTTGATGTCATCAAAGCATCCTTCCGGTGATGGTGATTAACATGATCTCATGGTCGAAGGAATTAGGTTACTATGTATCAGAAAGCTTATAGC
Source organism: Avena sativa (assembly GCA_916181665.1). NCBI lineage: Eukaryota > Viridiplantae > Streptophyta > Magnoliopsida > Poales > Poaceae > Avena > Avena sativa. Next base: position 18,821,860 of record OV702296.1, read on the forward strand.
AAATGAACTATATTAAATGACTTGATCTTTATGCTACGCTTATCTATAGGAGTATGTCCATCACATCATTCTCCTAATGATATGACCCTGTTGTTAATAACATCTCTATGTTCATGATCAAGAAACCATGATCATATATTAACCAACAAGCTAGTTTAACAAGAGGCTTTACTAGGGACTCTTATTTTAGTTTACAAATCACACAAGTATTAATGTTTCCGGTTAATACAATTATAGCATGGTATGTAAACATTTATCATAAGTGCAAAGATATGATAATAACCACTTTATTATTGCCTCTTGGGCATATCTCCAACAGTCTCCCACTTGCACTAGAGTCAATAATCTAGTTTCAGACCTTTGTGTATTCAACACCTATGGCTTTCTGGTGTTGTATGTACATGATTGCTAGTGGTCAACTGATCTCCGGATCTGACACTTCCAGGTCCGTGTGTAATTGCATGTCTTTGCGTCTCTACGCATCACTCATTCTCTAATGAGATGGCTTTGTACTAATTTGGTCCTTTGGTGTGACCTTTAGTTCTTTGGGGTTAAAACATGTTTGATAATATTGTCGTACAATATATCTTCATAGTATTATCCCGCTGTGAACTACACCTAGTTTGATAACAAACTACTTGACACAAATGCCCTCTTTAGCTGCTATTATAGTAGTCATATACTTAGCCTTTTGTTGTAGTATCTGTCACAATGTCTTAACTTTGGAACTCATCCAAATCCATTATGGAACTCACTTTCCATTATATTGTGCCACCCTTAGTTTAGATTGAGATAAACTTAATTTGTACTTTGTGACAAAGCTAGTATCAATGTAGTACTTTTACAATGAACTAACCATCTATTTGTCACTTCTACAAATATTATACTCTTAGTTCTTCCAAAAGATCATAAGAATATCCTTACTATTGTCCAATGATCATCTTACGAATCATTCTGGTATATGCTCACAACATTTAGAGCATAGGACATATCTGGATTTGTACATATCACAGTATGATTGATATAAATACTCTTTGTGATTTCATACATCAAGTATCAATCTATACTTGATTATTTGTTTCACTTTACCAAATGTCAATACACTTGAATATATCATCAACATCGAACTCATTCAATCCTTTCTGTGTGACAAGAACCTCTTCTTGTAGTTTCTATATTGAACTCATTCAATATCTTGTCTATGTACTTATGGCATAACCATATTAGCGTCTATTGATGCCAAATATTTGGGTTTTGCCTAAGTCTTTCATCGGGATGAAATTTTTAATATGTGTTAATAAAAGATACATTATTTCCAATCAACAATATGTCTTCCACATAATGTATTAGAAACATGTCTTAGCGCTCCCACTTAATTTCTTGCAAATGCAAGTATCTTCATCGTCTCTAATGAACTTTTAAACTCCTTTAACAGTTTCATCACAGTGAAGATTCCAACTCCGCGATGCTCACTTTAACCATTGAAGTTTGCATATGCTTTTAGCATCCTTTGAATTAACAAAACCCTATGGACCGTGTTATGCACATGTCCTAGGTAACGATTCTATTAGAAGAACTTGTTTTGTTTATTCAACTACCATATAACAAATTATATGTAGTGGTTGCTACATTAATCCGTATAGACTAAATATCACTATGAAAGATCAAATCTTGTCATATACAACCTTTGAACATTGTTGTGAACTCTTTCCCAACATGTCGACTATTTCATAGATGTGCAACATCCATGTCTATTTATTTATAGATCCAGACACAACTGTAAGGTCTTACACCTTTCTCGAGGGTCCTTCAAGTTCAAAACTTGATTTCTTATGTATGGAACTATCACGGATTTTATGGCTTCAAGCCATTTGACGGAGTCAGGGCCCATCATCGCTTCTTTGCATGTAGTCGGTTCATTATTCTCAAATAATGATTCAACCCTCAAATCTTGGTATTTGATTGTTCATCCGACCTACTTGTTTCAATAGGAACTTGGATCTCCGTGACCACATCCTTTGAGGTACGTGAGCCATGAGCATTGTTGCTGCCTCCGGAACACTTTTTGGCGCTGCGCAACTCTGCACATATAGCTAAGGTTCTTTTAACCTTATCAAAGTTCTATTGTCCTCCCACTTAAATTTTCGCGAAAAATTCCTTCTCAAAGAAACTTGACGTTTTAAGTGACAAACACTTTTGTCTCCGATGTTATGGAGGAGTACTTAACAGTTATTCGAAATAACATACAAAGACAGATTCATCCGACTTTGGTTGCAAACATCTTTCTTATGCATAGCATACCAATGTTTAAGAAAGGACAACTTGGGTTTTATCCCAAACCATAACTTTATATGGTGTCATTTCAACGGATTATGATGGAGCTCTTTTCAGTGGAAAAACGGTAATCCCTAAAGCTTTTAATCTTTAAAATATAATGGCAGTTTTATGAATTATACCTTTGATCTAACCATGTCAAACAATGTTTAATTACATATCTCGAACGTTCCATACTCTTATGGTGTTTCGGAAATGCAAATCCACGGAACGATTCCTTAAATCTTAGGTATTATGCTAAACTTGTAACTTAAATATCTTCCTTTATGATCTTATCATAAACTATTCATATTCTTGTTACAATGATTTTGCACTTCATCTTGAAAGTCTTTGAACTTTTCAAGTGTTTCAAACTTTATCCTTATTAAGTAAATATTCATATATTCACTCAAATTTTCGGAGAAAGCATATGAAGTTGAAATCCATCGCTTTTGACTACACATAATGGATTTCGTACAACAATATGTACAAGTTCCAATAAGCTAGTCATTCGTTCCCTTTTGGCCTATGAACGAAGTTTTAATTATCTCTAGGAAAGTTTCACAAGCGTCATTTGATCAAAAATTAGAAGACTCCAAAATTCCATCCACATGGAGTTTCTTCATGTTTTCTTTCCATTATAATTTAAACGGCGATGTCACTTCCTAAGTGATCTTTCAATCAATTTGTCTTTCGACATTTTTAGCACTAGTTTTATGGATGTGATTTCTCCAACGAGATTTATGAATCATCCATCTTTTATGGATTACGGCAATTTATTTGAACAACCCTTTTGTTCTCATAATACCTGATAAAACAAATCTTGAAGGCAAGCTTTGATGTTTAACGAGCAACACAATAACCCTTTATTTGTTCTCGATGAACATCATCACATATTCTTTTGCTAGTTACTTAGGCCATTGTAGTTCATGAATTGTGTTGTTTCGTATGACGTTTCACACCAACAAATTCAGTATCAAATACTTAATAACCACATTGTTTAATAAGCAAAGAATATAGCCATAACATGTATATCATCTATATACTTAAACTGAACAATTCTAGTCTTTTCCTTTCTGCCATATATTTATGAGATTCTCTTTCAGTATTTCCTTTTCTGTTTGAAAGAATCTATCAACATCAATAGTGGAGTCATACATATGACACATAGTCTAAAACATGTATAGTTAAATACCAATGTCTTTGGACTTGCACTTTGAAGTAGATCACCATCATCAAATGTTTGGTGTTCTTTCAAATTCCTTTATTTAGTAATCTCTTGGTGTAGTAAACATTTTACCTACATCAAATATTCATCCTTATCATGGAATCGTCCATGATCAAACTACCTTTAGCTTATAACGATGAATTACGAGTATACTGTTGCTATCCAAAACCTTTTGGAGGATTAGGACAACAAGTGTCTACAACCCTTTGCAAATTCTCATCAAAATATGAGAACATGAACTTTGCCATATTATACTCTATCATGTTGCAACCAAAACTTCGTTTCAGATATCACAATATCTTCCACACATCATGGTTTCTGAAACAACTCTTTCAGATCCTAGATAACCTTGATATTAAGACAATTCTTTGAATATCAAGAATCATGGAGACAAACATGATACTCATACACTAACACTTGGAATTGTCACTCTTGTTTTAATACCAATTATTAAACTTCATGGAGTAACCGGAACTTACTGAAAGTTTGCAATAGGACTTTTAAACTTTAGATTAACACTTAAAAACAATACGATACCAGTTCGTAAAGTAACTAACCAGAATTCTATAGTTCTATCATCTCAATTATAACTAAGCTCAAGGTGGTAAACGGATGCCAATGACTACAACAACTATGCAAATTCACTTTGATTTAGTTTATGATAAATTGAGTTCTAATTAATAATTAAATTAATCTAGGTGAACTCCCACTCAAAACAATATCCCTCACATTGTTTTAGTGATCACACGAACCAAATCCACCACATCAAAACCGATCATCACGAGAGTTGATATAGCTTCAATGGCGAACAATCAACATGTTCATCATATCTACTATATGACTCATGCTTTACCTTTCGGTAATCCGTGTTCCTGAGGCCATGTCTGTACATGCTAGGCTCGTCAAGATTAAACCTTAGCTTCTGCATAAGCAAATCTGGCTTGCTTACGTTGTATACACTTGCGGAATCTAACACACCCGATCATCACGTGGTGCTTCGAAACAACAAGCTTTAGCAACGATGCATACTAAGGGTGAACACTTAAGAACTTGAAATTGTGTGCTTGAGGGATCATCTTATAATGCTACCGTCGTCTACTAAGCAATACAAGATGCATAAAGGATTAACATCACATGCAATTCATAATATGTGATATGATATGGCCTTTCTTCTTGTGCTTCCGATCTCCATCTTCAAGCACGAATATGATCTCCATCATCACCGGCATTGCATCAAGGTCAATGATGCCGCTCCATGGTTGTCGTCCACCAGCTTCAACTATTACAACTACTTTGAACAGACAAGCAGGTCTTAACAGAATTTAAAGACAACCATATGGCTCCTGCCGGTTGCCAACTTACAATAAGGAACATTGCATACATCATATATAATCATAATCATGGCCATATCACATCACGGCACACCCCTGCAAAACAAAGTTAGACGTCTCTACTTTCTTTGCATATTTTACGTGGTTTGGGGCTTTCAATAAGTGTCGTTCTAACTTACGAACATGAACCACAACATTGATACTAGTATTGTTAATCACCCGTTGTAAATTGGATCTTAACTATGCTAGGAGAAACAGGCACCCGCAAAGCCACTTATGCAATACAAGTTGCATGTCAAGCGTGGAGCAAGTCTCATGAACGAGGTCATGTAAGGTTAGCCCGGGCCGCTTCATCCCAACATACCGCAAGATGCAAAGTACACAAGAAGCAATCGACAATAAAAGCATCAACGCCCACAATGACCATTGTGTTCTACTCGTGCAACAGATCTACATATAGACACGGCTCTGATACCACTGTTGGGGTTCGTAGCATGGAAAACAAAAATTTTCTATCGCATACAAACAAACAAGCCAAGATCTATCTACTAGATTGTAGCAACGAGTCGATAGAGGAACTCACCCTCGAAGATTCCAAAGCGGTTAACGAGAGCAGATTCTCGTGGGTGATGTAGTCGTACTCTTTCCAATCTCAAGATCGTGTAGACAATCCTTCTGGCGCTGCGTTCCGGCAGCGCTCCCGCAGTCGGTCACACGTTCGGTACTCGACGAAGACCTTCCTCTCCCTTGTTCCAGCAGGCAGCGAAGGTTGTAGCACTCTCCTCGTGATTCCGGCAGCACAACGGTGTGGTACCGGAAGTAGAGGGGAGATCTCGCAGGGCTTCGCCTTAAGCCGGAGCGAGTATGGTGGAGTATGAGAGAGGGCTATTAGTGGTCTAGGGATTAGACACACCAATTAGAAGGCTCTAAACCGAAGGCTAGGGCAATTAGAAGCTCTAAACCAAAATGGCTCTAAACCGGAGATTAGAGGATAGGAACTTGTGTGTCTAGAGGAGGAGGCCCTGCCCCTCCTCTTATAGGTGGGAGGGCGGACAAGGGGAGGGAGTCCCTCCCCAAGTCGGCCTTGGGTGGCGCGCCGGCTTGGAGAGGAGACTCCTCCCCCAAGTTGGTTTCAACCACCTCTTGCTTGTTTCCCACAGTTTCCTGTTTTAGCCGTTTGACTTTCAAACTGGCCATTTGACTTTTCTGTTTTAGGATTCAATTTAATCCTTTATTTGGAACAGCAAGAACACTTAGTACATGATGCAATCATTCCAATATGTAATGACACATTCATGTACCCCTCCCCCCCGGAGTGCCGGACATTCCGGAACCTTCTAGAACATTCCCGATGAAATCACCGGAATCATTTCCGAACTCCAAAACGGGACTTTCCTTATATGAATCTTATTCTCCGGACCATTCCGGATCACCTCGTGATATCCCGGATCCCATCCGAGACTCCGAACAACATTCGGTCTCTTTCTCATAATACCATAACTACTCAAAACAACGTCGAATCCTTAAGTGTGTCTCCCTACGGTTCGTGAATTATGCGGACATGATCGAGACACTTCTCCGAACAATAACCAACAGAGGAATCTGGAAATTCATATGGCTCCCACATATTTCTACGATTACTTTGCGATCGAATGAACCACTTACATACGATACCAATTTCCCTTTGTCTCACGATATGTTACTTATCCGAGGTTATGATCGTCGGTATCTCTGCATACCTAGTTCAACCTCGTTACCGATAAGTACTCTTTTCTCGTTCCCGTGATATGTGATCCCTTGTGAGCCAGTCACATGCTTGCAAGCTAATTGGATGACATTTCACCGAGAGGGCCCAGAGTATATCTATCCGTCATATGGATGGACAAATCCCACTCTTGATCCATGTGTCTCAACCAATACTTTCCGAACACTCAATGCCACCTTTATAGCCACCCAGTTACGGTGTGGTGTTTGATGTCATCAAAGCATCCTTCCGGTGATGGTGATTAACATGATCTCATGGTCGAAGGAATTAGGTTACTATGTATCAGAAAGCTTATAGAAAATGAACTATATTAAATGACTTGATCTTTATGCTACGCTTATCTATAGGAGTATGTCCATCACATCATTCTCCTAATGATATGACCCTGTTGTTAATAACATCTCTATGTTCATGATCAAGAAACCATGATCATATATTAACCAACAAGCTAGTTTAACAAGAGGCTTTACTAGGGACTCTTATTTTAGTTTACAAATCACACAAGTATTAATGTTTCCGGTTAATACAATTATAGCATGGTATGTAAACATTTATCATAAGTGTGAAGATATGATAATAACCACTTTATTATTGCCTCTTGGGCATATCTCCAACAGTCCATTCTTCTGCCATTGAGTTGCTCCATGACTCGGCTGATCTTGTGCCACTGCTGCCACTTAGGCCGAATTATATCTATAATCCGGCCTTTCGTCTCTCCTTCTTCCTCTGAAATCAGTGCGCCTAGATGACCCGGCCAAATCTCTTGCATAATGGTCCTGTTGCTCGCGATGATCTGCCGACATTAATTCCGGTTGCGTTGGGTCCCCTAATGCATAGGAGTCTGCTATTCTGATAGTTTCTGCCAATGTGGTTGACATATCTCTTTGTAGACGTTGCCATAACACGCTACCATAACGGCAGCCTTGCGCGAACCAAGCTATTGCTTGTGATTCGATAACCCCTTCACATGAGTTTCTCAGGTTGCACCATCGAGTCAAAAACTCTCTATCTGTTTCATTTGGTCTCTGCTTGCACATGGCTAACTGTTGTGGCCTGTTTGGCCTCTTGTATGTGCTGGTAAAGTTGCTGACGAACATTTCTTCGAAATCTAACCAACAGTTGATACTGCCGGCGGGTAGATTATTCAGCCATACCCTAGCTGGTCCTTCCAACATTTGTGGGACATACCGCACTGCCCATCTTAAGTTCCCACCCGCTATCTTCACGGCAGTGGCATAGTCAATCAACCAGTCCTGTGGCTTGGTACTTCCATTGTATGTTTTTGTGCCTCTTGCTAACTGAAAGTTCGGCACTGGTGGTTCGCCCATGATTCGTGGTCCAAAACATGTCGGACCTGGTGGACCCTGTTCTTCCAACAACTCGGACCGGTATAGCCGGTCCAGCTTCACTCTTGCATCACTTGCTGGCAAATCTCTATACAGGATTCTGTCCTGCATCCCATAGTGGTTATTTCCACCATGGATCGCATATTCCACCTCGGAATAACCATCGTTGTACCCTTCATTCATTTGATTGTGGCGAGCTGGCCTCGCTTCTCTTTCCTGCCGAGGTTCATGCCTTGGTTGCTGGTTGAGTGGCATCTCTCTCCTTACTTCGGCCGGGGCCTGGTTTTCATGATTACCTCTCGCGGGTTCTCTTCTGCCGAGGTCTCCATTGCCTCGGCTTCCGCCGTCTTTCTCCACATGGCGGTGGTTCCTCTCCCTACTGTTACCTCGGCTTGCATTGCCTCCGTTCTCATTTGCTTTTCCAGCCATTGCCGGATCATATGGAACAATTTGCTTGTTCCTCTTTCCTGAGGTTACTGCTCTGTCCCTTCGTGCATTGTTTCCGAGTGAAGATGCAGCTGCCGCGGATAAGGCAGGCGCTGCCCCTGCCGAGTGAACCATTCGCGAGGCCCCTGGCCTTGCTGGGTTTGTTCTGAGTATTTCCTCATTTTGCTGGTTCGCGATGCGCACCAGCTCATTCACTCTTTCTTGTTGTTTCTGCCGGGCTTCTCCGGTCAACCCCTCTAATTCCAATGCTGCGGCATTTGCCGCTCTCAGGTTCTTCGCCGGGGTACTGTACCTCGGCAAACCCAAATCACCTGATTCTGCTCTGTGAGCTTCATGCTCTTTGTTAATGTCATCCATGAGGTTCTTCCCTCTTAATCTTAATTCGTCCACCCGCTCGGGTGCGACATCAAGCTTATTAGCTTTGGCATATTCTCTCAGGGTCCTGTTCAAGGACTCCCGCAGGACCGATACTTTTTTGGCCTCTACCAGCACCTTTTGCCTGGTTTCTTCTAACTCCGCCTGAGCATTTGCCGGATCAAGTATCGACGCTACAGGTGTAGTCAAGTTTTCTATGGTCGCCTGAAGAATGTTCTCTGGCCTTTCCAAGGGTGGCCCTCTTACTCTTGGTGCTTTTGGGGTGGTGTCCTGCAGCTCGGTCGGGTCGGTCACTGGTGGGATTACCTCGGTGAGTTGTGGCGCGGTTTGCCTGGGTGCGCCTTGTACGCCTCTGTTTGACCCGGCTACTGCTACTCCAGCTGGCGCTCCGGCAGCAACCATCACCTCGACGCTGTTCGCAGGACGCGCTCTGGACGGACGGCTCGCTGCGTTAAGAGGTGGCTCTCCTGCAACAACAACTTGGTGAGGATAAACGCCGGTGATGTCGATGCCGACGTAAACCTTGTGCCCGCCCAGGCTGATGAAGACACCATTACGCGGGGGAGCTTTCCCACTGAAGCTTCCTGCATTGTCGCTGACATAGTCGCAGAGACCAAATCTCTGGACCAGGCCAGAAACAACGCGCTCGCCCGTGCTGATGAAGTTTCCCGTCCGGATCATGACTCCAGCTAGCACCGCTGCTGGCCCCACGGTGGGCGCCAACTGTCGTGGTGGTGGCACGACAGATGCCATGGGTAGGCTAAAGTAAGGGGCCAATGGATGCTAGAGGGATCTGGGGAGGGAAGATGCAGTTAGTTCTACACACAAGAAGCTAAGGCAAAGATCTTTATTTCTCTTCTCCAGGGCTACAAGTGCTCCTTGAGCTGTATACAGGGAGAGAAGATGAACTTTACTAGCCTAACGGTACCAAAATGACCCGATCCCCCCTTCTGTGCCCAAGCTTCTCCTTATAAAGGAGAGCCCTGGGTTCCTTTAGGGCTGACGTGGCAAGCATATTCGAAGAATATGCTTGTCCCAATATAGCAGTTCGGCGCCCTCCTTTCCCTGTCGCCCCTCTAATGACGGCAAGGTTCCAGAGGGTCCCTCCTGTGCGCCTCGGTCTTCTGGACTGTCACCTCCGTGACCTCCTCCTGCCTGTCTGTCGCTCTGCGCCTTTGTCCGTAGTGCTTGGCACTGCTTAGATTCTCCCTAGCTTGCAGCTAGGGTTTGACTTCAGGCTTCTCCTTCTCCTGCAAGCCTCACATCATTCGGCCCTTCCCTGCATAGCTCGGATTGTCCTTTACATGTATCAAGATCACTCAGGCTAACCCGGCCGACCCACGCAGTAACTCGGCCGGGTAACGCCTTAATATACTTATACGGGCCTCTCGCCTCCGTATGTCGGCCGACTTCTTCATGATTCGGCCGACTTCTTCATGATTCAGCCGACTCAGACTGTAACTCGGAACACAGACGGGGATCGTACCTCTGTCTTTCCCCGTCTTAGACCTACCCGGGGTCACTCCCCCAACAAATCCAAGCACATTCAAGAGTTGGATAGAGAGAACAAGATTCTTAAGCAGGAGAGGAATGATATGCTGAAAATGCATGAGGAATCGATGAAGGCCCTGCATGACTCCGCCACCAAGGAAATCAATCGCTTGAAGGAGGAGATTGCGATCTTAAATGATCAGAAGCAAGCTGCCGATGAGCAAAATCAACGCCATAGCGAGGCGTATAAGCTCCTCCAACAAGAGAAAGAATCCTTGGCGGACACCCTCTGGCAAGCTGAGGCCAGCATCTTCAGTAAGTTTTCTCCGTCTTGGGTTTTTGTAGTCTAGGTACTTTGAATTGTTGAACTCATGCGCTCCTTGTCGGAATTTGCAGCTCCTATATATTTCTCCGGCAAGTCGTCGATCCATTGACGGGCCGTGCCCGCCAGCATTAATGGGAGGTACTTGACAGCGACGTTGGGGTTGCCTCCGGCAATCTCCACCGTGTTGTCGTAGTCCTGCAACCATGTGGCTGGCTTGGTGGTGCCGTCATAGGGCTTGATGGTCTTGTCAATCCAGAAACCTTTGGGGTAAGTTGCGGACCGTATTGTAGGTCTAAAGCAATGTGGTCCCAGGTATGGTCCTTCCCGGGCCTTATGGATCTTATCGATCCGCGAACATGCATCGTATGGCTCCGGGTTCTTCTTCTTCTTGTCAACAGGGGATGGGCTGCGTGAACGACGCGGGCCTCCTCCGCCATGGTGACTGATTGGTGGTGACGGAGGCGGAGGTGGCGGTGGGTTAGCCTTCTTGCTGTTACCCTCCTGTGACGCCTCACGCCTATCACGGTTGCTTGTCGGACGTGGAGGGTCATGGTGTGACCTGCTCCTATGTCCTTGGTTGCGCTCTCCGTCATGACGGGTCTGCTCCGTGTTGTCGCGGATGACGATGCCGCACTGCTTTGGTGGGGGCATATCCGTACGATGGTGAGCCTTGTAATGTTCGCGATGTCAGGGGGACCGGGGCGGTGGCGATGGGCGATGAGGTCGGGCCTTTTCTCCGTGGTCGGAGGATATGGGGATAGCATCCTTCCTGTTGCGCGCATCCCTCCGTCTTCTTTCCGATGAGCCCGTCTGGGACCCGACAACAAGAGGAGATCTGTCCCTTGGCGGCTTATACTGGCTAGACTGGCAAATCGCTGGGTCAGACTCAAGCCTCTGAGAGGTGGCCTTTTCCTACTGCTTTACCGCCTTGGCCACTAGGTCATAGACCTGTTCCACTTCCTCGAGCGATCTATCCTGCTCCAGAAGGGTCTTGGCGATGGCGAGGTTAAGGAGTGGGGTGGGAATCACCTGCTTGCCTTCACTGTCAATGTATGGCTTGGCTTGTGCCGGCTTCGAGGGATCCCATCCTAGGTAGCGCCGTACACCAGGATCGTTGATGACGCGAGCCCGAGCTTTCTTGGCCTTCTGCTGTTGCAGCAAAGTATTGTACACAGCCTCCATTGCTCTAGCTTTCTCTATAGACTTCAGCGCGTTGACCAGATCTCGATCTAGCTTAGCGCCTTGCTCCGCGATGGTCTGCGCTTCCTCCAGCAGATGCTGGCGCTTCTCGTCAAGCTGGGTCACATTCCGGATATGAGGGACGGTCAGTGGCTCGACGAGGAGATTACCGTACATCACTCTATCAGCTGGAGTAACTTGGGCTGCTGCAGACGTAGATGCTGGAGGCGGCAAGTTTGCGGTGTTGTTGTTGCTCTGGCCGGTGCCGAGTTCCTGCGGCTGCTGCACTGGGTTAGGCAGAGGAGGCATGACCTTTGCGCGATCATCGTCAGTAGCAATAAGTGGCCCCTTCCCCTTTTCCAGCGCTGTAGGCGGAGCTCGTCCAGGTAGATCTTCATCCATCGCCGTCCCAATGGTGACGAACACCCCTCGAGACGTGACGGTGTTGTTGGCTTGCTCGTCGCCCGAGTACTCCTCCTCCATCTCCTGCATAGCAGAGTCTAGCTCTTCTGGACTGAAATCTATCTCCTCAGAATCTGCACTCAAGTCAGCATAAAGCGCGTCAATGACAGAGTCGGAGGGTGCCAGGACTTCCTCGATGACGGGCGGTGGAGGTGCAACAGCAGCGACGATGACTAGAGGTGGTGGTGCAGCTGTGACGATGGCGGTCGGAGGCGATGGTGGCGGTGGCTGAATCGGAGGTTCTCCGTCGATGAGCGCAAGTGCTTACTGGGCTTCTGCGTCAGCCTCCGCATAGTTGTTGACGGTGCTCACCATCTGTTCAAGGGTAAGGCGTTCTGTTGCCTGCTTCCGTCTTAGAGAATGTCGGAGAAGCGTGCCACGGTCCAGTCCTTCCACGAAGTGATACAAAGCGTTATCATCGTGGTAGTGGGCCAGATCGGCTCGTATACGGAGCCACCTGGCCAGGTAATCGCGGAGGTTTTCGCCCTCTCTCTGAACGCAACGCGCCAGATCGAAGATGGTAACCACTCCGACGAACTTGGATCTCTGCTGTCCAGACGCGCGGGAGAAGCCGGCGGATTTGCAGTGATCTTCCATCTTTATATCCTGCACAATGGCGGTTTGGGTGGGCCTTGAATTTTTCCGATCTTTGCCGGCAAACTCCGAAGAGAGATCCGACATCGATCCTTCCATGAATGTATCCTGCCCGTAGGCATTCCGTGCGGGCCTTGATGCTCCTCCGACTCCCAGGGAGCTAGTGCCCGAGTCGGTTTCGCCGATGAAGAGGTGGATGTCTCCGATAGGAACGATCGAACACCGCGTAGGGTTCGTCTTCGCCGGGATCCAGAACTCATTAGGAGGGATGATCGGAACGTGCCGGAGAAGAGAACACGACTGATGGCTATGGTTTCGCCGATTCCCGCGAAGATCTTGGTCCTCGCTCGCTGAAGAGCCTGAAGCGCCTCTTGCCCCACGGTGGGCGCCAACTATCATGGTATTGCCGACGAGTACGCCATGGAGGGGTCCTCACAGTGCGTGTTTAGAGACGTGGGGGAAGGCGGCCGGTTGACGGGTACGAGGTAACACAGCTTACCCAGGTTCAGATCCCACGACGGTGGCGGAATCCTACTCCTGCTATAAATCACTATAAGGGCGATACGCCGAGTTACAGGGATTGGTTCGCTGTGCGAGGTTGTATGAAGTTGTGACCTAAAGGCTCCCATAGGCCCGACTTATATAGTCGCCAGGTCCCAGGGTTGTAGGGAAAAGTCCTAGCCGGACATGTCACAGAGTCCTACACCGTCTATTACTAGTCTTGTGTAACTTGCACTCGAAGGCTCCGGGTACGTCGGTGATTCCAACCATAGCCTTCCTTTATCCGGCATGGGCCTCCCTTCTAGATCCATCTAACTGGGCCGCCCAGTAGGACATAGGCCATGCTACCAACTGTGGGCCACCCGGGTTATCTGGATAGGTGACATGCTATGAGGATACCCATATAGCATATCCCCAACAGTGTTAACCGAGGCGATCGACTAAGGGTTAGTCAGGTGAATCACTTATCTCGGATCGAGAAGAGAGTCGGACTATTTAAGGGATGACAAATATTTGCCTATAGTCTGACAAGGTATATCGTGAGGCAAAAGGGACTCGGACGCAAGTCACATTAGAAAGGCAAGTCGTCATGACTCTTTGATACTTGGGAGTCGGCATGTTATGCTAGGAGCCGCTACCGACTGATCGTTTGGAGTCGGACTCCAATCGTGTCCAAGTAGCCATGAGCCTGTGGGGTCACACACTTCAGAGAGGGAGCAAGTTCAGATTGGATCTGAACCGGAAATCTGGTTGGGTTGAACCCAAGCCGAATTTAGACTGAGTCAGTGAGTCAGACTCACGGTGACTAGTATTATATGGGCTTTAGTGAATGGGCCACATGATTGGAGCCCACGTTCACTCCCTATATATAGTGGAGCACAGTAACCCAGAAGGGTTAATCGTTGATCGGTTAGGTCATTCCATGTGTTGGAAACCCTAGCTTCACAGCAGTCGTGCCGACGTACCAAACCTAGCAGTTCGCCGCCGGTGCTCCTCCTTGTACGTGTGGATACCAGCAGAGGTGCTGTACGATTAACACCAGCCGGCCAAAACCCTAGGGGACCTTCTAGAATGGGGGGAAGACTTGCCCCCCACTCCACCCTTGGGGCCGCCGCCCTAGGGATTGGAGGAGGGGGCAAGGGGGCCGGCCATCCCCCTATATAAGGTGGGCAGGGGGCGCACCCTCCCCTCACCCCAAACCCTAGCCGCCAGCTGCTGCCCTACCTCTCTCTCTCTCTCCCGACTGCGTGTAGGCGAAGCCCTGCCGCAGAAACTCTCCACCATTGGACCACGCCGTCGTGTTGTAGATCCAATCTATCTCTCCACCCCACTTGCTGGACCGAGAAAGGAGGAGACGTCGCGGTGCCGTACGTGTGCATCTCTCGGAGGTGTCGCCACTTGCGGCGTTGGATCGGATCGGATCACGAGGAGGAGAAGGCTAGTACGACTACATCAACCACGTTCCGTTGAACGTTCCGCTGTGCGATTTCTTCAAGGGTATGAAGATCTCATCTATCCCTCTTGTTGATTGCATATCCTAGATTAGATCTTGGCTTTCCCGTTCGCATCCATAGAATTTTTTTGATTTACTATGTTGCAAAACCCTTCAGTGGTATTAGAGATAGATCTATGCGTAGATGTGTTTCACGAGTAGAACGCAATATGCTTGTTGCGGGCGTTGATGTTTTCTGTTGCAAGCCTCTCTTTGTGTACTTCTTATGCTGCGGGATAGTGAGATCGAAGCGGTCTAGGTCAACTTTACGCGACCTCGTTCGCGAGACCGGCTCCGCACTTGACGTGTGGCTTGTTCCACACATGCGGCTGGTGGATGCCAGTTTCTCTCACTATAGTTGTCATGGGATTTACGCCGGATGTTGGCAACCATAATATCACCGTTGTGGCTTTCCGTAGGTAAGAATCGTTCTTAGCTTGTTACTCCCATAAGCCACGTAAAACATGCAACAACAAAGTAGATGCGTCTAACTTGTTTTTGCAGGGAGTGTTTCTGTGATATGGTATGTCCCAAGATATGATGTGTATGTTGTATGCAATGATCATGTTTTGTAATATATCACGACTTGCATGTCGATGAGTACACAACCGACAGGATCCATATGGTTGTCTTTATAATTGTGTATGACCTGTGTGTCAACTTCTTATACGCCATGTAATAGCTTTACTTTATCACTAAGTAGTTAGCAATAGTTGTAGCTGCTATTCGTGGTGGAGGCAATCATGGTGGAGTGATGGAGATCATGCTGGCACGCACAAGATGGAGATCATTGCGCGGAGATTGGCTATACCATGTCACATAAAATTATATGCATGTGATGTTTATCCTTTTATGTATCTTATTATGCTTAGATCACGACGGTAGAATTATAAGATGATTCCTCACTTAAAGATCAAGATAAAATTGTGTTCTCCCCATGTATGCACCGTTGCGAAAGTTCGTCGTGTTCAGGCACCTCGTGATGATCGGGTGCTATAAACTCTACGTTCACATACAACGGGTGCAAGCCAGTTTTGCACACACGGAAATACTTGGGTTTGACTTGACGATCCTAGCATGTACAGACATGGCCTCGGAACACACGAACCGAAAGGTTAAGCATGAGTCATATGAATGATATGATCGACACTTTGTTGTCCACCATTGAAACCACATCTCTTCTCGTGAAGATCGGATTAGGTGTGGTGAATTTGGATCATGTTCACTAAACAACTTGAGGGATGTTGAATTTAGTGGGAGTTCATCTAGTAATTTTATTAAGTTGAACTAGTTATCATAAACATAGTCTAAATTGTACTTGCAAATTTTGTAGATCAAATGGCTAAGTCCAACTTCAACTTCAACGTTTTTGCTGAGAAATAAAAGCTTAAGAATAATGGGTCTAACTTCACCAACTGGTTCCGCAATCTGAGAATCATTCTCGCCGGCGGACAAAAGGACTATGTCCTTGAGAAAGCGCTAGGTGACGCCCATGCTATAGATGCGCCGGCTGATGAAAAAGTTGTTTATCAGTCGTGCAAAGATGATTATGGTGTGATTAAGAAGCTGTTTATCAGTCGCGCAAAGATGATTATTAGTTGTTTGCTATGGAATCGGACCTTCAAAATCGTTTTGAGGAGTTCGCCGGGCCCTTTGAGATTCTTGAGGAATTGAAAACCATGTTTCAGACTCAGGCCCGTTCTGAGAGATATGAGATCTCTAAGAAATTCTTTAACTGCAAGATGGATGAAGGGAGTTCCGTTAGTGAGCACGCCATTAAGATGTCGGGCTACACTCAACATCTTGAGCAACTGGACTGCAAGATTCCAGAAGAGCTCAAGATTGACAGAGTTCTGCAATCACTCCCTCCTAGCTACAAAGGTTTTGTAGTTACTCATAATCATATTGGTTCCACTGATACGATCACTGAGCTCTTCGCTAAGCTGAAAGCTGCGGAGGTGGAAATCAAGAAAGATAATCTTGTGTTGATGGTCAACAAGCCCCCCCAGCTTTAAGAAAGGTAAGGGTGCAAAGAAGTCCTTCAAGAAAGGCAGCAGCAAGCGCGTTGCCCCTGCTGAGAAGAAGCTCAAGTCTGGACCTAAGGCGGACACTGAGTGCTTCTATTGCAAGGACAAGGGTCACTGGAAGCGCAACTGTCCGAAGTACTTAGCGGACAAGAAGGCTGGCACCATTAAAGGTATATTTGATATACATGTTATTGATGTTTACCTTACTAGCGCTCGTTGTAGTGCCTGGGTATTTGATACTGGTTCAGTTGCTAATATTTGTAACTCAAAACAGGAGCTACAGAATAGATGGTGGCTAGCAAGGGATGAGGTGACGATGCGCGTTGGCAACGGATCAAGAGTTGATGTGATGGCCGTCGGCACGCTCTCCTTAGTTTTACCTTCGGGATTAGTTTTAAACCTTAATAAATGTTATTATGTGCCTGCATTGAGCATGAACATTATATCTGGACCGTGTTTAGTGCAAGACGGTTATTCATTTAAATCGGAGAATAATGGTTGTTCTATTTATATGAATAACATCTTTTATGGTCATGCACCTGCTATGAATGGTTTATTTCTTCTGAATCTCGAAAGCAATGAAACACACATCCATAACATTGAGGCTAAGAGATGCAAAGTAGATAGTGATAATTCAACTTATTTGTGGCACTGCCGTCTAGGTCATATTGGTGTAAAACGCATGAAGAAACTCCATTCTGATGGACTTTTGGAGTCTCTTGATTTTGAATCATTTGACACGTGCGAGCCGTGCCTCATGGGCAAGATGATCAAAACCCCATTCTCCGGAATAATGGAGCGAGCAACGGACTTGTTGGAAATCATACATACCGATGTGTGCGGACCAATGAGTGTTTCGACGCACGGTGGATATCGCTATTTTCTCACTTTTACTGATGACTTAAGTAGATATGGGTATATCTATTTAATGAAACATAAATCTGAAACGTTTGAAAAGCTCAAAGAATTTCAAAACGAAGTGGAAAACCATCGTAACAGGAAAATTAAATTTCTACGATCTGATCGTGGATGTGAATATTTGAGTTATGATTTTCTCACGCATCTTAAAGCAAGCGGAATCGTTTTGCAACTCACGCCACCCGGGACACCACAACGCAATGGTGTGTCTGAACGCCGAAATCTGACTCTATTAGATATGATGCGATCAATGATGTCTCTTACAGATTTGCCGTTATCATTTTGGGGTTATGCATTAGAAACCGCTGCATTCACTTTAAATAGGGCACCATCTAAATCCGTTGAGACGACACCGTATGAACTATGGTTTGGTGCTAAACCTAAGTTGTCGTTTCTTAAAGTTTGGGGAAGCGAAGCTTACGTCAAGAAGTTGATGCCAGACAAGCTCGAACCTAAAGCGGAGAAATGCGTCTTCATAGGATACCCTAAGGAAACGATTGGGTATACCTTCTACCACAGATCCGAAGGCAAAGTGTTTGTTGCAAAGAACGGATCCTTTCTTGAGAAGGAGTTTCTCTCAAAAGAAGTGAGTGGGAGGAAGGTAGAGCTAGACGAGGTTATTGAACCTTCTCTCGAGTTGGAGAGTAGCGTGGCACCTGAAATTGTTCCAGTGCCGTCTGCACCAACAAGAGAGGAAGCTAATGATGAGGATCATGAAACTTTGGACGATGCTAATGCTAAACGTCGCAGGTCGACAAGGTCACGTGCCCCTCCTGAGTGGTATGACAACCCTGTCTTAACTATCTTGTTGGTAGACAACAGTGAACCTGCGAACTATGAGGAAGCAATGATGAGCCCAGACTCTGAGAAATGGCTAGAGGCCATGAAATCCGAATTGGCATCCATGAGCGAAAACCAAGTATGGACTTTGGTGGACCCTCCTAGCGACCGAAAGGCCGTTGAGTGCAAATGGATTTTAAAGAAGAAAATGGACGCAGATGGTAATGTTACTGTCTATAAAGCTCGACTTGTCGCGAAAGGTTTTCGACAAGTTCAAGGTGTTGACTACGATGAGACTTTCTCTCCCGTAGCGATGTTTAAGTCCATTCGGATTTTATTAGCAATTGCTGCGTTTCATGATTATGAAATATGGCAGATGGATTTCAAGACTGTGTTCCTCAATGGCAACATTGATGAAGAGTTGTATATGATTCAACCCGAAGGTTTTGTCGATCCTAAGGATGCTGATAAAGTATGCAAACTTCAGCATTCCATTTATGGACTGAAGCAAGCATCTCGGAGTTGGAACCTTCGTTTTGATCAAGTGATCAAGAGCTTTGGATTTGTTCCAAATTGCTACGAAGCTTGTATCTACAAGAAAGTGAGTGGGAGCTCAGTGACATTTTTAGTACTATATGTGGATGACATATTGATTATTGGAAATGACATTGATATGCTTAACGATGTGAAGAGTTATTTGAACAAATTTTTTCATGAAAGACCTAGGATAAGCTGCTTATATATTAGGCATCAAAATCTATAGAGATAGACAAAGACGCCTAATAGCTTTAAGCCAAAGTACATACCTAGACAAAGTTTTGAAAAGGTTCAGAATGGATAAGGCAAAGAAAGGTTCAGTGCCCATGTTGTCATGTAAGGTATTGAGCAAGGCTCAGTGTCCAGCTACGGTAAACGATAGAGAAGCTATGAGCAAAGTGCCATATGCCTCGGCCATAGGTTATATCATGTATGCCATGCTGTGTACTAGACCAGATGTGTCCAATGCTCTTAGTTTGACGAGCAGATACCAAAGTGATCCAGGAGTGGAACACTGGACAGCCATAAAGAACATCCTAAAGTATTTAAATAGGACTAAAGAAATGTTCTTGGTCTATGGAGGTGATGAGCAGCTCGTCGTAAAAGGTTACATCGACGCTAGTTTTGACACCGACCTGGATGATTCTAAATCTCAGACATGATACGTTTATATTTTGAAAGGAGGAGCTATGAGCTGGAGAAGCTGCAAGCAAAGCGTGATCGCGAGATCTATAGTAGAATCGGAATACATGGCTGCTGCAGAAGCGTCAAGTGAAGGAGTTTGGATCAGGAACTTCATCACTGAGCTTGGTGTGGTTCCAAGTGCCTTGGACCCACTGGAGATAGCCATAGCACTGGCTAAGGAACCAAGATATCATCCAAAGACCAAGCACATCAACCGCCGGTTTCATATAATTCGAGAATATATAAAAGATGGAGATGTGAAGATTAGCAAAGTACATACGGATCTGAATGTCGCAGATCCGTTGACTAAACCTCTTCCACGAGCAAAACATGATCAACACCTTAATGCCATGGGTGTTAGATTGTTGCCAGATGAAAACTAGATTATTGACTCTAGTGCAAGTGGGATACTATTGGAATTATGCCCTAGAGGCAATAATAAAGATGCTATTGTTATAAATCTTGTTCATGATAAAGTTTATATTCCATACTAGAATTGTATTAAGCGGAAACTTTGATACTTGTGTGGTTTATGAACAACACTGTGTCCCTAGTACGCCTCTATGGACTAGCTCATTGATTAATGATGGTTAATGTTTCCTAACCATAGACATCAGTTGTCGATTAATAATGAGATCATGTTATTGGGAGAATGATATGATGGACAGACCCAAATCAAGCAGAGCAATTAGATCGTGTCATCGTGTTCATCTTTGCGAAGCTTTTTCTATGTCAAATATTGTATTCCTTAGACCATGAGATAATGCAACTCCCTGGTATCGAAAGAAAGCTTTGAGGTCATCAAACGTCATCCTATGAGAGGGTGATCATAAATGTGTCTCTCAGGTGATCGGAAAGTACTTGTTGGGTTGTATGTATCGAGATGGGATTTGTCCCTCCCGAGTCGGAGAGATATACTTCGGGCCCACTCGGTAATCGATATGAACACCGCTTGCAAGCATGTGTTTAAGGAGTTGATCACAAAGTGATATCGGATTACGGAATGAGTAAGGTACTTGCTGTGAACGAGATTGAACTAGGTATGCCGATACCAACGATCGAATCTCGGGCAAGTAAAATATCGCGTGACGAAGGGAATATATATATATGGGATTAATTGAATCCTGGCATAATGGTTCATCCGATATGATCATCGATGAATATGTGGGAGTCAATATGGGTTTCCAAATCCCGCTGTTGATTATTGATAGAAGATCATGTCTGCATATTCTCGAACCCGTAGGGTCACACCTTAATGTGTCTCGACGCTAGGATAGAATGGATAATTGGTTTATGAGTTTTTGTTCAGAGTCTTGGATGAGATCCAGGACATCACGAGAGGTTCCGGAATGGTTCGGAGAATAAGATTCATATAAAGGAAAGCAGTTTTTGGATTTTGGAATTGTTTCGGAATGTTCGGTATTGTACCGGAAGGTTCTAGAAGCTTCCGGAGTGGGACCAACGTGGCCCCACTTGTCGAAGGGGTGCGTGGGCCTACGAGGGAGTGCCCTGGCCGCATTGGGCTAGGGGCACAAGGCCCCATAAGCCCAGCCGGCCAAAACCCTAGGGGACCTTCTAGAAGGGGGGAAGACTTGCCCCCCACTCCACCCTTGGGGCCGCCGCCCTAGGGATTGGAGGAGGGGGAAAGGGGCCGGCCAGCCCCCTATATAAGGTGGGCAGGGGGCGCACCCTCCCCTCACCCCAAACCCTAGCCGCCAGCTGCTTCCCTACCTCTCTCTCTCTCTCTCTCTCTCTCTCCCGACTGCGTGTAGGCGAAGCCCTGCCGCAGAAACTCTCCACCATTGCACCACACCGTCGTGCTGTAGATCCAATCTATCTCTCCACCCCACTTGCTAGACCGAGGAAGGAGGAGACGTCGCGGTGCCGTACGTGTGCATCTCTCGGAGGCGTCGCCACTTGCGGCGTTGGATCAGATCGGATCACGAGGAGGAGAAGGCTAGTACGACTACATCAACCATGTTCTGTTGAACGTTCCGCTGTGCGATTTATTCAAGGGTACGAAGATCTCATCTATCCCTCTCGTTGATTGCATCTCCTAGATTAGATCTTGGCTTTCCCGTTCGCATCCGTAGAATTTTTTTTGATTTACTATTTTGCGATACCCTTCACTAATACCACTGTAGGGGTGGTTGCATGGAAAACAAAAAAATCTATCGCAAGAACACACAATACCAAGATCTAATCTATGGCGAAGCCAAGTTCTAATCTACGAGATTGGTGCAACAAGATTATAGAGAACTAACCCTCGTAGATCCAAAGCGTTAACGAGGTTAGATCTCGTGGTTGATGTAGTTGATCACTTGCCGATCTCAATATCGCGTAGACGATCCTTCTAGCATCATGTTCTGACAGCGCTTCCGCACTCGGTCACACGTACAAAGTCGATGAAGACCTTCCTCTCCCTGTTCTAGCGGGCAGCGGAGGTAGTAGATCCCCTCGGAATCCCAACAGCACGATGGTGTGGTGGTGGTGGAGGAGAGATTTCTGTAGGGCTTTGCCTAAGCCGGAGCAGGATGGTGGAGGAGAGAGAGGGGTGCAACGGTTAGGTTTTATGCGCCAAGGGTCAAGGGGCAAGGGGGTGTGCCCCCACCCCTCCTTATATAGGTGGGAGGCCGGCGGCTAAGGGGTTCCCTGCGGTGACCCAGCATAACACTTCATGTGTAGTACACTATAGTCGTTGACATGACATCCACAGAACACCGTCCCGTAAATATCACATCCCTTAGAGTGGTACAACAGAAACATTGCGGGTCCATATTACAAAAGTACACACATTATTATTATTACAATACCGGAAGTTCAAGACTTCCAAAAGATCCAACTTACAAACCAAAATATAAGATGTTCAACAGAAATTTAAAAGTAACAACTCCGACTAGGAGTGGGGCTCAACAGCTTATTTTATAGAGTTCATGCTGCTCGGCTCCGTTAGTTACTACTAACTAGACCCTTAAGTGGACTCGTTCTCATCGACACCGTAGCGGATCTCATAGTCCACACCTTCAACTCCTCCGGATAGATCAGGTTCCTCGTAGAACACGTCTTCTTGGCATTCGACTGCATACATTGGCACGTCTTCGGGATCCTCAGAGTCTAAGCAAGGGATCAAAGGAAAGGATGAGTAACAGCGTTATCCAACAAGTTCATTGTATGCAAGGTGGTAAGTTTGATGCTCTAACTACCACCTCGGATTATAAATCCTTGGCACTATGCAGTTTTTGGTAAATCTTTCTTCAAAGGTTGATTTTATTCAAAAAAACTATGACAAGCAGCCCTCACAGGTTGACCAGAACTTTCGTGGAGTTCCTTTCCTGCCGCGTTCGTAGCTCCTTCCCGGAACATGGAGTAACAAGTTACAGTTCTTACACTCTCCAGAGGTGCGTTACTTTACCCATGAGAGATCAACTCCTTGTTGCACAACCGGGCGTACTTTCCCGTCCACAATTCCATGATGTGGGGCCCAGTAGTTGGTCCAAGCTAATCACTGCCCCCTTCGCGACCCCGCATGCCTCCTTGGTGTACACCATGCCCACATAATGAATTACGGCAATGGTTTGTACAAACCGTTAGATGCCAGAACTATGGTGGGACGATGAGGGTTCCCACCCATATGCTGCATATCCTCTACGAATTACCAATTAATATGCACGCTACGAGGATAACAGCCACGACCTGCACATTCGGATTCATGCGAGAGGAAGAAGATACAGCTGACTTCTCTGTCCCATTCCAAATCTCATGGCGAACACGTAATATACGGCGCTAGAATCACTGCTGTCAGGGGTTATTAAGTCCCTATTAGATCATCATTTGTTGCAATTAGAACTCTAAGTTCTATTGCTCCATTATATCACCACTTAGGATGATATCTATGACTTCTTTGCTTATGAAAATAGTATTTTCTTTCTTTTATAGCATATATGATAACACACAATTTGCAAATACTTTGATAAAGACTCTTCAAAGGGCATGAGCAAGTGATGAACTTGCCTTGTGATGGAAAGGTAGTGAAGTCTGATGCTCGCACTGGACCTTGAGCCTCTAGTTCTACAAAAACATCATTATTGCCTGGTAAGGACAATATTTAAAGAAGCAAAATGATTATGCAAGTAATGTAATGCATTATTTAAATTTATATGCATTTACCCCAAATAGTTCCTCTTTGAGTAATAAAGGATTTATAAATATTTCTTTTAATATTTATAACATGTATTAAGTTATTTTATTTTATTTCCCTTTATTTGACTTTTATTGATTTAATAATTCTTTTAGGAATTATTAATTATACTTTAGAATTTATTATTAAATATTTATTTAGTATTTTTCAAAAATACTATGATATTAATAAATAATGAAAGTGATTTTTATTTATTTTTATCACCTTTCAATAATTTTGTAAAATTCCATAAGGAATATTTAAATTACAAAATTCTTATAAAAATTTAAGTGTTCAAAAATTTATATTTTATTTTATTTGAACAGAGTGAATTATTGTGTATCCAAAAATATTTTATTTATAATTTTTGGACCTTTATTTTATTTTCTATAATTTTATTGAGGTCAGGGGTATTTTGGTCTTTTCAAGTTGATCAAAAGATTTATTAAATAACCTGGGCTGGCCCCTTGGGCTTATTGGGCCAAGGTGGCCCAATAGGGCAGGGTCAAATGACTATCCCGAAGGGTTTTGGCCCACCCAGCCCACTTTGCCTCCTCTCTCTCCGTCGACCTTATCTCCTCCTCCTCCTCTGACTTGCCCCCGTGGCCGGCGATCCCGCCTGCGGTGGTGTGCTGGTCTCGTGTGCTGCTACGGCCGCTGCCATGGTAGGTGCAGGTTGCAGCGCCCCTCTGGGTGCTCCCTGTGTCGCCGCGGTGCGTCGGCCCCTCTGCTTCCTCTTCGATTCATCAGCGAGGACGTCAAGTAAGTTATCTTTATGGTGTTTGTTCATGCTACTGCCATGATTCTCCCTGTGTATCTAGTGGCTTTCATGTCTAGTGACTATGTGATGGTTGAGTTCATCTCTGGATTAGAGTTGTTGCTCTGATTAGGGTTCATAATCCCCTATTGATCATATCTATGATGCTTTAGATTTAGTATGGTTCATATTTGATCATGGGAAATGATTGTCTGTTGTGGTTAATGGTTGATAGTGGCTTTGATGATACTAGTTGCCTGTCAGATTAGTTCTAGTGGTAATCCACCATGATCCATGCTAGTGTATCAATGAAATCCTTGATTGGATCATGTTGTTGATCTAAGAGTTTACTCTACTGTCATATTGCTTATAGTGACAGTAGTTGCTTACTACAATTATACTGTTAGCTTGTCTGAGATTATACTCACTGAATCAAATCATTTCTTGCAATGATTTCTGTGGATGTATAAATGAATTTGAGGTTGATTCCTGGCACTTGGCTTCAGGAAAATGATATGTAGTGGTTGTCCCTTTTTATCTGTGGAAGCTAAGTAAAGATTGGTTTTAGCTCATTAAGAACTTGTCCGTGTGATACCACTGTATTCTTGCACACAAGTGATTGGGTTTTTATTTCTGGTCTTAGTTTGATTATGCTTGTGATTAAAACTGATAAGATGATATGGAAGCTTTTTATTAACTTACATGCCTATGATGTTGGTCTGAGGCTCTAGGATGTAATTCCTAGTTAGTTGGGCAATAGTTTGTTTGAAACTTGTAGATTTTAGAGGTGCTATTCTCTCTGAGAGATGTGCCCTGATCTGATAAGATCAAATGAAAATGATCTAAGTTGCAAAAATAACACTGAACCCAGTGATGTTGGTCTAAGGGTTTAGTGTTTGTGGTTGAGCTTGATTTCTTATCCTTATACTTGAAATCTCTAGGATAGATTCACCCCTATTGGGTGCATATTGAGAGATCATTACATAAAGCAACACATGCTTTTGTTTAGATATTCTGATGAAAGCATGTGATGGTTTTATGAGACTCACCACAAGATTTAATTTTTGGTGTAGTAGATTGATGATGATCTTGATCTGCTTTTGCTGGGTTCCTGATCTTGCTCTTGAGCTTGCCTGCTCCTCCTAGCTCCTGGTCTTGACCTTGCTATCCACCAGATCCACCCCCTCCTTATGTCACCATCCTGGTGATGTTTGGGTTGATCTGGGTGGTTCGTTTGGCTGGTGTTCTTGGTTTGGCTGGTGTTCTCCCTGGCTGTACTGTGGTGTGGTGTAGTGGAGTGATGCACTGAGGTGCTTCTCCCCGACTGTGCTATGGTTTTGTGATGCTGGTTGTGCTTGTAAGGTCGACAGCACACCATCTGCATGCTTGTGTATGAGCAGCTTGTGTGCCTGCTATGCACATGTGGATAGGTTCAGAAAATTTGAACTTACTATTACCAATCTACTTTTACCCTCGCTGGTGAATTGGTCCCTTTTGGCTGTCATTTGCATTTTGGCTTGAAGTAGAAAGATGAGATCTTTCAGATTGGTGAAACTTGCCCCTTTTTCCACAATTCTCAATGATGAGATTGTCAAGTGCACCTCACTGATATATCTGAGAGAAATATATACTAACACTAATCTTGTTTTGTTTTCTATTTAATCTTTGTTTTGCACGTACAAAGATAAAGATGAAGATTTAGTGTAGTTTAGATATAGGATAGTTAGTAGAGATACAAATGTACTTTCTTAATCTTTTGTAATTTTTCTTTTACAATTCTTGTAATCTTTGTTTGGTTCATTTTTAATAAAGATTATATATTTATTAATAAAGAATATTTTATTCTTTACTCTTGTGTGAATTGTGAAGTTTGGAATAACTTCAGTAAGTTATTCTTTGTAGTTTGTTTATGAATAAGAAATGTACTTCATATACCATATTAGTTTTAGATAAGATTTAAGTTATCATACTTTTCTCATATTTAATTTAAGATTCAAATCTAATATCAAAATTATTTAAATTATAAAACACTTAAGTTTTAAAATCCAAACTCATTTTAAAACACCCATAATTCCTTTAAGATCATATCAAAGTTTATAGCAATCCTCCTTTAAGACTAAACCTACTATCAAAGTAAGAAAGAAACATTGATCACTGAAGGTTTTTATTTGGCGAAAATTTTACTCACATTTTCTCAAATGAATGCATGCAACAATTCATATTCCTAAATCTACCCTTCGTTAGGTCCTATATACTGGGATGTTACATTCCCATCCCTAGACGAGTCCCTCCCCAACTCGGCACCAAGGGGAGGAGTTGGGAACTTTCCCTCCAAGTCTTCCCTCTTACCAAAACTAGAGTTTGACTTTTCAAACTAGGATTTGACTATTCAAACTAGGGTTTGACCCTTTACCTATTGTTGGCCGATTGGCCCCTTTGGACTTGGTGCGTTTGGAGCCTAGGGCTTGGCATAGCCCAAGTGACCCCCTCCCGGGGTGGTGGAACCACTGGTGGTCTCTCTAGAACATTCTAGAAGCTTCCGGTCAAAACATCGAAAATATTCCCGAACCCCGGAAAATGACTTTCCTTACATGAATCTTATTCTCCGGACCATTTCGGATCTCCTCGTGATGTCTTGGATCCAATTCGAGACTCCGAACAACATTCGGTCTCCAACTCATATTCTATATCTACTTAAACAACATCGATTCCTTAAGTGTGTCACCCTACGGTTCACGAACTATGCAGACATGATAGAGACAACTCTCCGGTCAATAACCAATAGCGGGATCTGGAGATCCATAATGGCTCCCACATATTCAATGATGACTTTGTGATCGAATGAACCATTCACATATGATACCGATTGCCTTTGTCGTGTGATACCTTACTTATCCGAGGTTCGATCGTCGGTATCTCCATACCTAGTTCAACCTCGTTACCGATAAGTACTTTTTACTCATACTGTGATGTGGCATCCCTTGTGACCTAGTCAAATGCTTGCAAGCCAATTAGATGACACTCCACCGAGAGGGTCTAGAGTATATCTATCTGTCAATGGATGGACAAATCCCACTCTTGATCCATGCGCTTCAATCCATACTTTCAGAATACCCAATGCCACGTTTATAACCACCCAGTTACGAAGTGGTGTTTGATGTCATGAAAGCATTCATCCTTTGTTGGTGATTAACATGATCTCATGGTCGAAGGATTAGGTTACTATGTATTTGAAAGCATGTAGCAAAACGAACTTTAAATGACTTGATCTTATGTTATGCTTATTATGGGTGTGTGTCCATCACATCATTCTCCTAATGATATGATCTTGTTATTAATAACATCCAATGTCCATGATCAGGAAACCATGATCATCTATTAATCAACAAGCTAGTTTAATAAGAGGCTTACTAGAAACTCTTTTATGTTTAAAAAACACACATGTATTAATGTTTCCGGTTAATACAATTATAGCATGAGATGCAAACATTTATTATAAAAACAAATATATACTAATAACCACTTTATTATTGCCTCTTGGGCATATCCCCAACACCAACATTCAAGAATTACAAATCATGGATCGCTTAGCGTTGATACATGTATCAACCAAGGAAAAAATGAAGCATAGCAAATCTAGGCATCTCGTAGTTGACTAAGCGACATGTACAACTAGCCTAATATGTGGTGGGCGACCGTCAGCAAATGGTTGCACCCAATAGCCATAGTATTTTGCTGGTCGGGCGTAGATAGGAGCGCCCAAAGCTGTATCCAATGTGCCACCATGTGGATAACCTGCAAAAAAATTGATTTTTTTGTTTTCTTAAAGATAATGTCATTTCTGCATCATGGATAACCATGTGGGCCCATATTGATATATAATAATCAAGTAGTCATTTATATGTCTTAATCAATAAAAAATCCTTAGACCTAAGGTGATCGCACGATCCAAGTTGTAGATTGACCGACATAGGTTCTATCAAACGATGTTCCGTAACAAAGAAGTTATAAAGGCAGAGTTTAGATCAGAGAATCAAGCTGCATGGCGTGGATAACCAAGACATGATTTTGCTCATCCGAAATGAGATATATACTCTAGGCCCTATCGGGATATGATTCAAAATCATGGCCATGCGCAATTCGGTTAAGTGTTAACGAAGACAACCAACTGAGAGATAGTCAAATGAATAAAAAAATCATAGATCGAGAAGAGAGTTGAAATATTAAAAGAATGTCATTAACTCGTCTATAGCTTGACAAGATTTATTGTGAGGCAAAAGGAACTTGAACGATAGTCACAATACAAAGGTTTATCGTATTGACTCTATGGTACTTGGAAGTCGGCATGTTCTGCTATAGAGACGCCGCTGACTGATCGATTGTGAGTTAGACTCCATTCGTGTCCGGGTTGCCATGAGCCTACGGAGTCAGGGTCACACACTTAAGAGTATGGGGCGAGTCAGATATGATCCAACAAAAAGTGAGCCGACTAGGTTGGACTTGAGCCGTATTAGGACTAGGTAAGCCGTTCGGACTCGCACCGATCAGTTTAGGGTTTCAATAAGTATTCCACAAGTGTTGTTGGGTCCACATTTACTCCCCTATATATAGTGGAGGAGGTGGCACGCCACAGGCACAATTAGACCTCCATGCGTTGGAAAACCTAGCCTTCATTTCCAGTCGAAACGTCGTAACAAAGATGATAGTTCACTGTCGGAGCTCCTCCTCATACATGTGGATATCGGCAGAGGTGTTGCACGATCAACACTCCAACGTTCTCGTGGCATCGAACAAGATAGAGGACCACGACAAAGGTGTTGCACGATCAACACTCCAACGTGCTCCTGGCATCGAACGGGATAGAGGACTACGTTGTCGTGATGCACTTCACCAAGTTCCGCATCCATGTGTCTAGTGGTAGTCCTCGTGACTTTCTATCTCGGCTAGATCTTGAAAGCACCGCATACGAATAAAGTTTTGTTTATTTCTTCGTGACCTAATAAAATTATCAGACTTATTACGGATATAGAGTTTAATAGGTTAATCTCTATCCGAAATTGGCTATGCACCCAGACTCTTAGGACCAGAGGCGCAACTTTTTGCGGCCCCCAAGGGATCGAGTTCTGAAGAAATATGCCATGCTTCAGATGGCACCACATCCTTTCGATATGCCGTATGTTCCACACCACACTTTGTACAGCCGAGTTGCTAACCACTCTGTTATATTATTTCTATTCTTCTATATGCCTGACTTGGACTTCAACATGACACATGGAACTGCACGAGGTATCAATGTTTTGACTTTGGCGCCATAGCGTGTCATTCCCTTAATCCAGTTTTAGTAATCAGTATTATGCTACATGGTTGGGTTGTCACAGGTTTGGGCCACAGATAGGTACATCACATTTTTCAGTAATGAAAACTACCTAACCTGCAGGCAATGCAAAAGCACAGCAATTAAGCCAGCATCACGTCACTGCTAAGATAGATGGCGCTCCATACATGTACATATGCATGTGCATGCAAATCAGAGGACAAGTACACATGTCATGTATATCATCCAGACGGAGCTGCTGATTAAATGTGTGCCATATGGCATGAGCCATGTCTCAGTCCCCACCCTCATGCATTCATGGATCACTGAAGCTGCACCTACCGAGCTTCAGAGTCACGCTGTTATTGCTAATCCATGCCATGCCATGCCTGCTTGCAGAAACTAATTAACTATGACTCTTAGATGCAGTTTTAGGTACATGTCAGTGTTAGATAGATATGTCACCGAAACTGAACTAGTACTAGCTCCCCATCCCTAGCTGACTAATCCAGGTGATCAGTAACTACTACTGCATTTGAACAGTAGCTAGTAATAAGTACACTGCAAGGCTATACATGCTGGTTGGTACCAAGAGATTACATGGCTTGTCTTGCAAATCTGGAAAGCTGGCCGTTACTTTGAAAGAACACAAGTACCCCCCCCCCCCCCCACCCCCACCCCACATGATCACCTGCTCTGCAAATTGATCTAAGAATCTAGGGTACATGTCAAAAATTCATCTTCAATCATCCCCTTCTTCTTAGACTACCAGAAAAGAATCTTATGCTTAAATCCTAGACAAAGGCAACCAACCAAGCCAGACAAAGAGCCTAGCTAGTACTTGCATCCTAGAGTACATGTCTACCTATAAACCCCTCCCCAATAATAGAATCGGATTATTATTAGCACTAAACGACGTTGTTGTTCGAGAAGATCAGGAGCACTTAATTTTTTGGCAGTGTTAGAACAGGTTCGCATAAAGGAGAGGATCAGGACGCAGTTTTGCCATTCTCGTAGCGCCACCGCATTGTCGTTGTTGCCTTCATCACCACCTGCCTACTCTGAATTAAGTTAGCAGCAAAGTACCTATCACTGATACAGTGCTGGGTCTGACACTGATGTGATCAAACTACACAGATGAGGGGCAGGGAATCGTTGCCACATATCACTTACTTCCTATTACGTGGTCGAACACCTATCTATCAATCTACTCTATTCTAAAGTACTCCCTCCGTTTTAAAATATAAGATGTTTTAGATATGTGAAGCAAATATATCTAGACTAGTTTTTAGTATATAGGTTTACTCATGTTTGAAATGAATCTACACACTAAAACAAGTCTAAATATATTTTCTTTACAAACCTAAAACGTCTTATATTTAAAACGGATGAAGTAATATTGATGGCTGGTTTAGATAGACCAGAATGTTACTAGCTACTAGTTCAAGAGTCAAATTGTGTAGTGGAGTGATCAAGTTCAACTGAAGGTCTATGACACTATGATGATGCATGTGGTGCGTGCTCGGACCAAACATGGCACTGCAAATAAAAGCGCTTAATAACAACTGCCAGAATAACAGCTGGTGGTTTTCGGTCCATTTTATGCTCTTTTAAATATTCCAAGCAAGTCATTGGAAGCTACTGAATTAGGATTTTTTTGTTTATATTTCTACTTAGCTGAAAGATATGATGTAACCTGACACTGCTAGATTGTTCGTTCATTTTTTTTTTTTTTGGCTAGGCAGACTGTTGGTTGATTAATCCATAATGCAATCATATTTGAGGAATTGGCTGTTGGTTCAGGTTAAAGTAAACTAAATGTGTGATGTGGTCAAATGAGGGCAGGGAACCATTGCCACACATTACTAACTGATCCGAAGCTACCTATTTTGTGGCTATTGATGGCTTGTTCCAGACCAGAATGATAGTTGTAGGGTCAACTATCTAGTGGTGTACAAGTCAATGGGGTGATCAAACTAAATTGGAGGCCTATGACAGTATGATGATACATGTGGCAAGTGCTCTGACCAAATGTGGCACTGCCAATAAAAGCCCTTAATTAACCGCCTGAATATCTGCTAGACCGAGTTAGGTTTTCTGTCCTTTTGTGCACTTCTAAATATTCCAAGCAATACACGGCAGCTACTGATGAATTAGGAATTTTTGTTTGGTTCTATTTCTACTTAACTGAAATATATGATGCAACCTGACTCTGCTAGACTGTTAGTTCATTTTATTTTTGCTAGACAGGCTGATAGGTTATTAATCCACAATGCAATCATATCTCCGAGGAATAGCCTGTTTGATTCTCAAAAGTATACTGTGTGCGATGTTGGTGTAGGAGTCTTTTCTGCGCCTTTCAGATAAATTTGACTGTACAAATAAATTTATTCAGAGAAGAACACGCATCTAGAGAAATTAATAAAAATAGATGATAAACTTGTTGATGTGCATGCACACCCTGGTTTGAAAACTCAAAAGAGCCGGATGGCCGGAAAGACTAACTAAAAGGCAATTAAAGTGGGGAAAGGCAGCAGGCGGCCACTTCCTTCTAGTAGAACACATGAAGCCACACTTGCAGCAATGAGAATATATATATCGCCTTTCAGTCTTTCACTGCAGAGAGAGGAGAAAAATTCCATACTTTGGAGTTGGACTAAGAAAGGCCTAAAGATCTTTGCCGGCATCAGAAAAAGGCGGTGATGGCACTGATGTCATTGTTCTTCCTGCTCCTTCTTTGTTCTAAAGCAGTATGAACAAACGTGTGACCGGAGGACAGCTCAAAAAGACTAGAGAAGACTTGACAGAATTGTAAGGAATAATTTGCGTTAATTATGAAACTAATTGAAGCTGGTGGCATGACTACTAGAGAGAAAGGGGTCAATGTTTTGTCGGAGAAAAAAAGAGAGAAAGGGGTCAATAATTTCTCAGAGAAATGAGAGAAAGAGGTCAACAATATACTCCCCCCGTTTCAGAATATAAGATGTTTTAGCTTTGTAAAGTAAATGTATCTAGACTTGTTTTAGTATGTAGGTTCACTCAACTGAGGGGTGAATCTACACACTAAAAGAAGTCTAGATTCATTTTCTTCACAAACCTAAAACATCTTATATTTTGAAACGGAGGGAGTACTTGACAGAAGTTGCAAGAGCATAAAGTTATTGATAGTTGCAAGGAATTTGTATTATACAGACTACAGAGTATAAAGTTAAAAGTCTCACGGTCAGTCAAAGTTCAGTATGGAGCTTCTCTTCTCATGATAATGTTCGCTCCATTCCTCTTGTTCTGATGGAATGAATACACAGATATTTTCTACATGCAGCTCACCAGAGGAAGAAAGCAGTTATCCTCTTAATTTACTAGTACATCTAATTAATATTTTTATGAAATAATAGTAATATCTTGTTCCCAGGTAGTTCATCTACGTTCATACAGAAGAGTACACTCAATTCGGCAGAAAACAAACAACCATAAATGCTACACTGTAGTATTTTATTTTCTTGTCTATTGCAACAAGATCATATCCTACAAAAACAAAATTACACCTTACAAAGTCACATAATACAAACAAAAACAGAAAAGAGGGAAAATATGTTGATTCCAAGCTCTTAATTCCTCATCCTGTTCATGTTATATACATCCAATCATCATCCAATTGGAATGATCAAAAAAGAGATCACAGATGCTACGCTAGAACACTGACACAAGTTATCACAACCTCAAGAGGTGCGTGGAGGCGAGGGCAAGGGGATGACCCGTGTGTTCTTGCCCACCACGATGGTGATGTACCCGGCGTCCTCGTCGGCGGCCACGGGCGAGGGGGGCCTCCGCGCCCTCTTGGCCTCCTCGGCCAGCGCCCGGCGGTACAGCTTCTCCTCCGCGTCCTTGAGGAACTGGAGCTTGGGCGGCGGCGACTTGGCGACGGTGGTAGGGCTCGCCGCCGGGGACTCGAACAGAGGGTTGTACGACTTTTCCATCGCCGGAGGGAGCGGCGAGGACGCCGGCGTGAGGTAGGGCGTGTGCGAGCAATGCAGGAGGTCGCCGAGGCTCCGGCTCCGGCTCCTCCGGCCGTCGTCGGACTCGAGGTCCTCCCTGGTCTCCTCCTTGATGGTGAAGAGCAGCCGCGACGGGCCGACGAGGCTGCCCAGCCGCATCAGCTGCCCCTCCACCGTCTCGTCGCCGTCCTCGTCGTCTTCTGCCACGGCGGCGTCGGCGGCGCGCGGATCCTGCGCGTATGCGTTGGACGCGAGCGCCGGCGTTGGCTTCTTGAAGCAGAAGAGCTGGAGCAGCTCGCGCGAGGATGAGGATGGCGAGGAGGAGGAGGCCGCGTCGGAGATGGCGGCGGCTCGGCGCCGGTGCCGGCGCTTGTGCACGAGGAGGTAGTAGAGCTCGGCCGCGAGCGCGAGGAGGAGGAGCGCCGACACCACCGTGAGCCCGACGCCTAGCCTGCTCAGAGGCCGCATCTTTCTTTGTCCTTCCTTCCTACCTTGCTTCCGCAGCAAACTAGCTAGCTCGGATTCACCATTAGATCAGGGAAGCCAAGCAAAGCATCGGAAGAACAGAAGTAGAAGATGCCTTTTTAGACACTCGTCTCACTGACAAGCTCAGATGAACAGCAGGGGGGATGTTGAATCTTCGCAGCTGAGACCGACGCACAGAGAACAGAGTAAAGAACAGCAACAACAACCACTGGAACAGAGGAACCTGCCAGCAGGAACAGTGAGAAGCTGGAGCCAAAGAATCAGTACACG
This sequence comes from Avena sativa, assembly GCA_916181665.1. Classification (NCBI taxonomy): domain Eukaryota; kingdom Viridiplantae; phylum Streptophyta; class Magnoliopsida; order Poales; family Poaceae; genus Avena; species Avena sativa. Next base: position 18,856,654 of record OV702296.1, read on the forward strand.
CAGAGAGAGATAAGAAGAAGAAGAAGATGAGCAACAGTGGAAGCAATCAGAGAAGAGAGAGGGAGGAGGGAAGCAAAACAAACAAATGCTGCAGTGCAGTGCAGTGCAGTGGAGTGGATCTCTTTTCAGAATTTGTGCGTGTGGTGATGATGATAAGGCAAGGAAGGGCAAGGGCGAGCAAGAGGAAAGGGCTCTGCGTCCAAGGGATGGATGCCTCCTCGCATCACATGGGGGGAGGTGGAGAGGGAGTCCCTGTGGACTGTGTGTATGTGTGTGACCGAGAGACTCCTCTGTCTTTTTTTTGCTTCACCAAAAACAAAGCAACATTGTCCTCTCTCTGGGGAGGGAGTGAGAGAGACCTTAAAATACAGAGAGAGACCTGATTACGGGTGACGATGATCAGCAGCTTAGGTGACCTAATTAGGGTTAAGGAATCCGATCTACTAGTATTCCAGAGAGTAGAAAACTGATTTCCTGGAATCGTTTTCTGACCATGTTTGTTGGCTTGTTTTGAAGTTTTTGATGATCGTTGGTTGGGGGGACGCGGGGGGGGGGGGGGGGGGGGGGGGGGGGGGGGGGGGGACGGGGACGTCCACTAGGACTCCCCAAGATTCTCACCAATAAACAAACAAAACTGACGCCAGAATTGACTTAGTAGCATATGGTTTGGAGGAGTTAACTTTTTTTATTCACTGCCACAAGTATTCAGAGATCCCTGTAACTTTTATTGGTGAGACAACATGCAGAGATCACACCCATCAGTGTCCATTGTTTCAGTCCAATGCACACACCCATAAACACATGATCCAACCTTTTTTCCCTCTCTCTGTCTTTTAGAGCTTAACTAAAGCTTTAATCACCTCGAGACAAGGGCTATCATGTGTTGTAAGTATACTTAAAACACATGCTAGACATGATCCATTGCACTAGCATGATTGCTAGTAGGCAGGCTCAATCCATTGCACTGCAGACTGGCCCCTTCCGATCAACTAAGATATCTGAGATCGTACGAGACACTACATGTCTGGTTAAAATGAATTAAGATCACAATAAGTAGATATTTTCTTTATGAAAAAAAAGAAGAAGAAGTGTTTTGGAGATGAATATATTGTGGCAAGTAGGCGACAGTAGGGGTCTTTGTCTGCCTGGTCCTGTCCTGGCCTGCCCGAGAGTCCTGTACTGTACATACCACCTTGCTTCATACACCAACTGTCCTGGGAAAAGAACCGATGCTCCTTGGTTGGCCTCATCCTTGACCGTTTTCTCACCAACCGTATAAATGCGGATGTACACAAGCCATGCGTACAGACGCTGAATACATACAACGCGCTGGTGGTCCTGCGTATCTTCTCGTTCAAGCGTGACCGTCTTGTTCAAATCTTCAAGAAGTTCAAGTATCGTACTCATGGTAGCAAAAGACTTATGTGCGTGATTTACCCTACATACTGTTTTGCGGGGAATCTATATTACATACGTACTTAGCAGTAAACTTATGAGCTCCTCTGGATACACATGTTAATAAACCTATAAAGGTTAGCATAAATTGGCCAGTACCGCCTGACAAGTATATATAAATCACTGGAAAGGGGTATGCTCGATCTACTATTAGACTCCTACATGATGATGGATCCCATGATTTATGTCATATAAACAATATAATTTCTACCCCTTGAAGGTTATTAGACTCTATTTTGAGAAACTCAATGATGATGATGATGATGGATCCCATGAGGAATGTTTTACAGGTTATTATCAAATGAGGAGATTAAAGATGATGCCACCAGGCATGCCCACACGCGGCTTAAATTTCAAAAGCTGGCTTTTACAGGCCCATCATTATTAGCATCGAGCACCCAAGTGCACGGTGCCTATGCCCATCAATGTTTCTAGCAGCCTTAGCTCAACTCATCAGAAGCACTAGAGTGCACATCCCAGGCTAGGACCACATGGACACTTGAGCAGGCAGCTGGATGAAGGATATGGCTAGGTGGAGACGATCCATATGTTAAATTCCATGACGATTGCATAGCCTCCCTTGATTTTAGGAGGCGAATTCAAGGTTTCCAGGCAATCAGACAGCACAATGGATAAAACAGTTTGAACCAATTCCACACACACATACTACAGCAAAGGAGCAAAATCCCGTGTACACGGTTTTCATGTCCTACTCCTCGGTGCCAGGAGATGCGGGTCATGTGCAACCTGAGGAGATGCGGGTCATGTGCTGTGGTTTGTGGCCTCCTTCTCCTCCTCTTGATCAGCATCCAAAATATCTGTCTCCCATAAGATCTCGCTGCCAAGTCCGCATGTTTCAATCCATACAGAGGCCAGGGATATTGTCACTTTTTCGAAGAAAAAAAAATAAGATCTCGCTGCCATAGTTCTTGTCATACAGTCGGAAGCACGAACCAGATGAGCCCCGCAAAGGTGAAGAATCAACACTGCACAACGTTTGACTCCATGAAATATGGAATCAGATTCTACAAATAGAAGTTTATCTCGATGCCACAAAATTTGGAATAGTTAATTCCAAACAAATTTCACGGAGGTGGAATATGTGAACAGACCCCTTTTTTCAATGCCATCGAAGAATCACGCCAAATTTGGTCCAGTGCACTAGTTAATGGGGCCTACATATGCACCTATAGACCCACGAAATGAACAAAGTATTGCTCCTCTATACACTATGCAAGATTTCTTTGTGTGAATGCAAGATTGAAAATGTAAATACTAAATTATCTTGAAAGACACATATAAAAGTACACGAGACCCACTTGCACATGCCTATCCACCAATAAGCTCAAAGTTGCTGCTCCTGAAGTAGACACGATCCATAAGATTCCAGTCATTTTTTTTTTGGAAATTTGTGAACATGGGGTTGAATATTTTAATACCAATGTTCAACGAAAACCACCTATATATACAAGTCCATGGGTGCCACTTATATGAATTTACACATAGTTTTTTTTCGAAAAGGGAATTTACACATGATAAGCTAAAAGTTCCTCCTCCGCATGTGCATAGGGCCTATAAAATTTCAATAATCATGTCAAAATTTCATATTGTGAACGTGGGGTTAAAATTAAAAAAACTAAAATTTTATAAAAGCCACCTACAAAAGTGCGTTGGACCCACTCACGCTAATTGATCCACTAATAAGCTCATAGTTGCTCCTTGGCTCATACTAGTAGACACTAGCCATCAATTTGAAACAATTCTAGAGATATTTATAGTGGACACGATGTCGAAAACCTAAAATAAAGAAATTCCATAGAACAAATAATTTACATTTCCACATAAAGTTCAAATATAAATATTCAGATTTAAATCTTTCAGAAACCAAATCAAATCGTGTCAACATTGGATTTGGAATCCAATTGGATGAACCAAATTTAATTTTTACTTAGAGCAAGAAATTTTAAAATGATTTTTTTTACTTAGTTTGATATCCATAGATGATGAATTTTCAAAATAAATCCTTTTAAAATTTTAGATTTTGTGCACAAAATAAAATAAACAAACTAGGATTCATTCCCAAATCGATTGCATGTAATACTTATGACGAATGATTTGAACGTCGCATTTGTTTGATCTAATATTTGCATTGTCGGCCCGATTAATAAATAAGTAGTAGATGACAATTCCACTACCTTACAATCGGAAGTAGAGGAAATATGAAATCCGTCTTAGAAAATAGCACACACATGACTCGAGTAAATGTATCAGAATTCAAAGATTTGGTAACAGGAAACCATGTTGATGAAACTCATTTCTAAACGAGCGGAGTCGTCATGCATGTAAGTGGTCACTCGGTATAATTTGGTGCCACCTTGCTAGTTTCTCTCAGAGTATGACAACATTGTCTCAACGATTCTGAAGTGCGGCTAAGAATCTGCTAATGTAACTGTACATATTGGTAAGAGTCCATGGACAACATACAGTCATAGGCTCTTAGAAGAATCATTCCAGAGTTTAGAGAGGACAAGAAGTAGTTGACAGAAGAAACACTCAACGGTCAACCGTGTGATGGTACTTCCTTCCTTGGGCAGCCATTGCACTCTTCCGTCCATTCCTCTTGCAACTTTTTTTGCGGTGGTGGAGGTGTCAGCAAAGCAAGCAAGCATATGGTGCTCTGATGTACTCCCTCCGTTTGGAAATATAAGACGTTTTAGGTTTGTAAAGGAGATGTATCTAGACACCTTTTAATGTCTAGATTCATTTGAACCTATACACTAAAAGGTGTCTAGATACATCTCTTTCACAAAATTAAAACATCTTATATTTCTAAACGGAGGGAGTAGTAGTAAAAAAGAAGGAAACGTTAGCATGGTTTCGCGTGGTGGGTTTAGCAATGTGTTGCATTCCTCCTGGAGGAGCGCGCTCTTTTGGTGTGAGAGCGTCATACACACACACACGGTTCGAACTGCACTGGACTGCTTACCCTTTTTATTACTTCCGGGCAATGCAGCAGAGCAGCTAGTGACGGGGTTAGGTGGCTAATATAAGTGCACGCGTACGTCATCGTGACTGCTTGACATACGCTAGCTCCAGTGCTAGATATACTTGCAGCTGCCTTTTTTTTAGGGGAAACCTGCCAACTTTATTATTAACTTAAAACAGCTGAAAATCCATCAGCTTGGATACAATGTTTAAGGAACTGGGGACTAGTTACCAGCCAAACCAAAGAGGCTCCATGCACTGTTGCATATTTGGCACACTCATGAGCTACTGTGTTGGCAGATCTACGAGAAAAACTAATATGAAAGCTAGTAAAAGAATTACAAATTTCATCAACTTCTAAAAGCAGCGGACCAATGACAGCCCGTTGTTTATCTCTGTCCCGACACAGCCTCACCAACTCTTGACAATCTGTTTCAAAAATGACCGATCATATTGTTATTCTTTGGCAAAGATAGCTGCATCTCTAAGTGCTAACGCTTCAATCACAAGAGGCTCGGTGATCCCAATATATAATTTGCACCATGCTCCTTTAAACCCCTGTGAATCTCTCGCCACCCCACCGGTGGAAGCAACACCTTCTTCTTCCTTTATAGACCCATCAGAATTGATCTTAACCGTTCCACTACTCGGTCTCTGCCAGTTCTGCTGGGGCTTAAGTTTCTGCACTTTCTGAACTTTTAAACTGTCAAGCATTAGTAGAGTCTCGGCTACATTCTCCACAGATTTTGATGGATTAAAGCCTTGATCTCCATGGCTCCATTTGTTTCTCGAGTCCCAGATGGCTGACATAATGGAAATGATCTTTGCTCTTTCCTGTTTCTCAAAACGAGCTGAACATAAAATATCCTCTACCCACGAATCTGGATGTAACCGTGGCAGCTTAATATTGAGATATTCCTTAGCAGCAGTCCAAAATTGCTGCGCATGTGGACACTCAATCAATGCATGCAATAGCGTTTCAGAACTTGAATAACATACCAGACAAGTACTTTGATCTCTAACATGGCGTCTGGTGAGAGTTGCATAATCAGGTATAATACCTCTGAGAACTCGCCACCAAAAAATACGTACCCTCGGTAACACCTCAAGCTTCCACATACAACTCCATTTTTTGTTTTCCAAAACATTTGAACTTGTTGCTGTAATATTTGCCTCATCTTCAACCCTTTCCTGTAATCGGACTAGAGCTCTATACGCCGACCTGACCGTATACACTCCAGTCTTCTCATGTTGCCATGCTACCCAGTCCTCACAGGCGGCCAGTCTCAAGGGTATCTGAAGAATAAGATCAGCATCCAAAGAGAGGAAGGTAAACGAACTAACTGCTCATTCCAGTGCTGTGGATTCTGCAGAATTAATTCATTAACAAAATCCATTCCTAAATCTTGAAGCTGCCCATTGGTATCATTGAAATTGTGCCAGGGATCCAATTATCATTCCATATTGACACTGAATTGCCCCCACCAATTATTTTTATTAGCCCAGTTCGAAGAGCATCTCTCCCCGCCAAGATCGCTCTCCAAGTTTTTGATGCCGTCCTCGGGGCAATTGCATTCATAAAATCTCCAGTGGGGTAGTATCTTCCCCTCAACACTTGAGCACAGAGTGAATTAGGATTTGTGATTAGCCTCCATCCTTGTTTTCCAAGCAAGGCTAAATTGAAAAGCTCCAAATCCCTAAACCCCATTCCACCCCAGCTTTTCGGTCTCGACAAATTTTTCCAGGACAGCTAGTGTAGTGATCGTTTATCAATGTCACTACTCCACCAAAACCTCGCTTCCAAAGACATAAGCTTTTGACAAGACCCCTTTGACAACTGAAAACAACTCATACTAAATAATGGCATTGCTTGCATAACTGCCTTAATTAAAATCTCCCTTGCTGCATAGGACATGCGTTTCTCCGGAATGCCATTCAGCTTGCTTCTAGCCCTTTCTTCTATGTAGTTAACGGACTCGCTAGTTAACCGACCAACTGCAGTCGGTAACCCCAAATATTTCTCACTAAAAGCTTCCACATCTATTTCTAGAGCCTGCTTCACCACAACTCTATGATCATCCGGGATACCATGACTGAAAAAGATTAAGCTCTTAGCTCTGTTCACTAACTGGCCCGAAGCTTCATTATACATGTGCAGAATCACATTCAATCTTGCAGCTCCTTGTGCCGTAGCCTCAATAAAAATCAAGCTATCGTCAGCAAACAACAGATGGGTAATCCATGGTGCACGCCTGCACACCCTAATACCCCTATCAACAAAACCCACTGTAAAATTATTCAGCAAAGCAAAGAAGCCCTCTGAGCACATCAAGAATAAGTATGGTGAGATGGGGTCCCCTTGACGCAGTCCTCTCGAGGGAGAAAAATATGGAAGAAGTTCTCCATTTACTTTGACTGAAAATCTTACTGAGGTCACACATCTCATGATCAGATTGACAATTGTTTCAGAAAAACCCAATTTCAACATTATAGCTTGTAAGAAAGGCCATTCAACACGATCGTAGGCTTTCATCATGTCGAGTTTAACCGCACATGTACCCTTTTTTGCTTTCTTCCTCCTCTTCATACTATGAATGCACTCAAAAGCCACAAGTGCATTATCAGTAATTAAGCGTCCGGGTACGAATGCACTTTGCTCTGGACTGATCGTCTCCTCTAGCACAGGTCGAATTCTAATAGAGATCATTTTGGTGCGGATCTTATAAATAGTTGTGCATAGAGAAATTGGTCGGAATTGAGTTATCGACTGAGGATTCCGAACCTTAGGGATGAGCACGATCGCCGTCTCATTTAATTCCTCTGGTAGCACCCCACCATGAAGAAACTCTAGAATTGCCGGCACCAAGGAGCCTCTCACTAGCTCCCAATGCCTCTGGAAAAAACCAGCGGTATAACCATCAACACCTAAGATTTAGATGGGTGCATTTGAAATAATGCGAACCGCACCTCCTCCTCCTCTGTAAAGGGCCTATCCATAGCATATCTTATTGGTTCTGATACTCGTTCTTCCACAAAATGCAGCAGGGCACCCATATTTGGTTCTCCTTGTGTCTCATAGAGTTGTTGATAAAAACCATTTATCTCTTCTTTAACCTCCAACTCATCCTCGCACAAGGAGCCGCCGGCTCTCTGTAAAGAAGAAATTTTGTTAAATCTCTTCCTCTGTTTCGTGTGGGCATGGAAATAAGATGAATTTCTATCCCCAGCCTTAGGCCACTGAATCCTCAAACGCTGCTTAATCCAGATCTCCTCCTGATGCAGCGTCACACTGGGCCATAATTATTTTCTCCTGCTCCGTTGGACCTCGACTCACTGAGGACTTTCGTACTTTTTCCAGTTTCTTCCGCAGCACCGACAGCTTGTGTTTAAAATTTCCTAGCTTGGCCAAACCCCATCCCTCCAAGCTCGACTGCATGTTTTTTAGAGCATTGGAAACACCAACTAAACCATCTTGTGAGATATTATTTCTCCACATATCAGCAATAACTCTGTCATAATCCTCTAGAGTCTGCCACACATTTTCATATCTAAAACCTCTTTGAATTGAGGTTCTACCATCATCTTGGAGATCTCTCATTCGCACATACACTCCACAATGATCTGATTCCACCATATTAATATGGCGTGCTCTTGGTACCGAGAACAAGTTGTATAACTTTTCATTAGAAAAACCTTGATCAATTCTTGCCTTTACATTTTCTTGGTCCACTTGTCTGTTGTCCCATGTATATGGAACCCCTGCCCAGCCAACATCCGACAAACCACAGTCTTCCATACACTCTCGAAAGGCCCTCATCTGCGGCTCTGGCCGAACATGCACACTAAAATGTTCTGACCCATATAGGGTCTCATTAAAATCGCCCATACATAACCACGGGTATGATAGCGCCCTGTCCAACCTCCTCATCAAAGTCCAACTCTGGTGTCTATTTTCTCTTCTTGATTCGCCATAAATACCCGTGAATCGCCAAGGTTGGCTACCATCCCTCCTGCTCACTATCACATCAATGTGATTGGAGCCAAAACTTTTTAAATCTACTACCACCTCATTTTTCCAAAAGAGGCCGATTCCACCACTTAGTCCGACACTATTAACTCCAAAAATTCCATGGAAGCCTAGAGCATTGCACAATTTCTCTGTTCTTTTTCCACTTATCTTTGTCTCCATTACAAAGAGAAGTGTGGGACCTTCCTGCCTCACAACGTTGCGAAGCTCTCGAACTGTCTCTTGGTTCCCAAGCCCTCGACAGTTCTGAGACATGCAATTCATTGATCCTGGCGGGGCTGGAATCCAGCCTCCGCCGATAAATCTGATTCCTCCTCAACACCTAATCTCGGTTTCTTTGGGTCCCTGGGTAACCCCACCTTACTCGGAGAGTTCAGAACAACATTCCTTTTTATACCTTGCGCATCAACATCCCCACCTCCATTCTGACTTCCTTCCTCAACCAATTCCATAGCATTATCTTTACTTGCCTCCTTTGTTTTCTCAACAGATTGCACAAAAGGCTTGGCAGTAAACTAGAAAACCTGCTTCTGGGAATTAGTAACATTCCGAATAGGCGTAGTTCTCTGCAACACCTCTCTCCTTCCATTGCTATTTCTTTCATCCACGTTCTTCTCCGCTTGCCTCACCGGACCTTTATAGCCTTCATGGTTATTTTCAAAGGACCTCTGTTTACTAGGACCTGCAGGCACACTCTTTCTCATATCAGGAACCCTAATACTCGCATCATATTCCCAACTTCCATCCGCCCTCCTTGGCAAAGGGTTTGGACAGTTAATATCCGAGTGCCGAAGTTTGCCACATGCAAAGCAAAAATAAGGAAGTCTCTCATATTGGACTTCATATTCATCAATTGAATTTCTGAGCATCGAATTAACAAGGATTACTCGGCGTAATGGTCATTAACATTGATCCAGATTTTTGCGCGAAGGCTTTGACCCCAACCTCGCCTATTACCCGACGTATCCATCTTGATGAACTTCCCAATCTGGCTGGCAACAAATTCACACCTTTCTTTGTTCAACCAGTTGAAAGGAAAATTATGAGATCTGATCCAAATAGGTAGCCTTTCAAATTTTATCTCATCAGGACGCATACTACAGTCAAAATTGTCCAGAATGACTGCATGCTTGTTTATCATCCATGGCGATCCATCCCAGATGCGATCCCGATCCTTCTCCGATTCCATGGTCGCCACAAAAACATTGTCTCCCATCGCTTGAAATTGCAAACCCCTAGGGTTACCCCACTGCGGTCGAAGGGCACTTGTTATAGTTTGGATATGAAACTCATTGGTCGACAATACCTTCCCCGCGATTGCGATTTGTGATGCCTCAGGCACCTGCACCCGATCGTCCATGATCACCACCCTTCTTTCTGCTTCCGTAAGATTCAGTTTCCTCATCAGAGAAGTCATGGTGTCCTCCGTTCCTCGCTGGGAGTTCGGTGAGGCAGAACTCGCTCCTGCATCTCCCGCCTCTTTGGCAGCCATTGCCACCGAGAGACAGCACCTTCCCGCCGCCGAGCAGTCAAACACGCGCAGCGGTAGATCGGAATCGCCCGCGCGCCGCCTCTCCCAGCTAAACCCTAGAAAAACGGTTCGGGGACTTTTTTTTCCACTTTCTCGTGGCTTATACTTGCAGCTGCCTGACATCCGCGTGATGTAGGCAGCCAGGAGAAACCAGAACTGGCTATACGTGCATAGGCTCGGCTGAACACGCATTTAGGCAGCCAGCCAGCTGGTAAAATTGATTAATCTTATACTACTTCCTCATCAGACCCATATTAGTTTGTTAGATTTATCTTTTTATTTTAGACAGGAGCATATATTAATATCAGAGGATATCAATTACATTCAGCCTTCGAAACAATGCATTGCCCAGCGGCCACACGGATGCAAAAAAATCCCGCTACAACGACCCATTTATTGAAACTGCGGTATTACAACCGCCAAGACAGCACCAGAAGTCCAGCTTCTCCAAAAGCGTCGCCTCCAAGAATGGAACAGTTCACAAACATCGTCATCGCCGATCATAGATCTTAGTTTTTCACCTGAAGAAAGTCCACTCTCTTAAAACAATACCTCAACAAGGTCATTGTCAGGCATAACCAATAAAGTCCAGACCCTGGGTTTTTGTTAGAATTTTTGCCTAAATAGGCCCAACCATTTATTATATGCAAATAAATTCCTGATATCCTAGAGGCCCATTTGGCCCATTCATGCAAGGCAAGAGCTGGGACAAATGTTTAGTCTCATATTGCTAGTTGAGTGGAAGTTGGACCAGCTTATAAAGAGAGCTCTTCCACCATTTGTACGAGCTTGAGAAGAGAAGACATATACACGCGCGCTCCTCCTCCTCGCCTCGCCCCGTCGCGTCGCGTGCGCGCCTCGGGTTGCGGAATCTCGCCGAGCCGAGCTTTATTTTGCCACGCATGAATGGTATATAAACAGTCGTACAGAAGCTGAAACATTTTGCTGTCCGGTGGGCTGCCGCCTGTTCGTTTCAACTTCTGTCCATTCGTTTCATCTCCCGCGCGACATGTCTGCCTTCCCCTCCGTGTCTATAAGAGAGAGGTCGCGCCTCCTCTCAGATATACTGCCACACATCCTTTGCGCCTCCATTTCCAGAGTACTGCGCTAACTAGTCCTCCCCATCCTGTGTTGCGGCGTGCACCGCGAGCCGGGACAGTAGGCCTCTGAGACCCCGCTGCTTCGAGTCCTGTACGGGAGAAGGGCGATAAGGTTTTTGGGGAGCGCTATTGGCGCGACTACTGGCTTCATCACGGACTCCCTATCTGCGGCGATGTCTTCCCCAAAGAGGACTTCTTCCTCGACATCAGCACCCTCTTCCTCGACGACATGGCTACCGACGGTGCCAATCCAAACGTCGGCGGTTCCTCTGCTGCTACTTATGTGTATACTTTCTTTCTCAACCTTGTTCTGATTGCATCTCAATTTTTACGCCTTGCAGTCTGTTTGGTTATCTTTCTTAATACGTATTCGCTATTTCACATGATTAGTATATTGTCTAGTATTCTAATCATGTTTTATCTAACGTTTATTATGGGTAATTCGCTTGGTAAATTTCTCTGTTTCTCAACAATCCAAAAACCTTATTTCAGGCAATTTTCCCCAAGTGGCTTTGTTGCTTCTATGAAACCACCTGTGTTCGAAGGTGTCAATTACAAATGATGCCGTGTGAGAGAAGTGCTCTGGTTTCAGACCATGAGCTGCTATAACGTCATCTATGACGCACCTGAGGGATATCTTAATCCCGCTCAGGAAGAGGCGTTCCAAAAACTTGATACCACTTTCAAGGCTGCCTTGATCAGCATTCTTGGCGACAATATTGTCGATTCATATCTGTCATTTAGCAATGGCAAGAATATGTGAGATGCGCTCGAGAGAAAATTTGGAGTCTCCGATGCTGACAGTGAACTGTATGTCATGGAACAATTCTATGACTATAAGATGGTTGATGATCGCCCCATTATGGAGCAGGCTCATGAGATACAGTCACTTGCCAGGGAGCTTGAGCACTTCACTTGTATATTACCGGACATGTTTGTTGTCAGAGGCATTATTGCCAAACTTCCCCAGTCATGGAGGAATTTTGCTACTTCTCTGAAGCACAAGAGACAAGAGTTCTCCGTGACGGATCTCATTGGGACTCCTGATGTGGAAGAGAAGGCGAGATCAAAAGACACACGTGCTCGAGGTACCGTGTGGGAGGTTCTAATGCCAATCTAGTACAGAAAAAGAACTTCCAGCCTCACAAGTTCAAGAACAAAGGAAAGTTTGACGGTAAAGGAAAGTTCGATGGAAAGAACAAGGCCTCACAGTCTATCAACTTCAAGAAGAAGACTGATAAGAATAAAGGTGCTTGTCATGTGTGCGGTGATCCTGATCATTGGGCTCCGGCTTGTCCCAACCGCTTTGACAAGCGCCAGTATGGGAAGGGCAACTTGTCATGGGCGACGTTGAGATGAAAGATGTTGGGCATGGTATATTACCTACTATTCTTTCATTATGTCATTCTCCTGATTGGTGGATTGAAACGTGCGCTAATGTACATGTCTGTTCTGATATTTCCATGTTTTCTTCATATCAGGCCAGAGGGACTCAAACCGTGTTGATGGGGAACGTCTCGCATGCTTCTGTTCATGGTGTTGGTACGGTCGATCTGAAGTTCACTTCGGGAAAGACCGTGTGCCTGAAGAACGTGCATCATGTTCCCTCAATAAATAAAAATCTTGTTAGCGGATCTCTTCTGTGTTGATATGGCTACAAGATTGTATTTGAGTCCAATAAATTTGTAATTTCAAAGTATGGAACCTTTGTTGGTAAAGGCTATGAGTGCGGAGGCTTGTTCCGCCTATCTCTGTCAGACATTTGTAATAAGCTTGTTAATCATATTTACACGAATTTTGAATCAAATGTCTGACACTCTCGTCTTTGTCATATTAATTTTGGTTGTATGACGCGACTAGCTAAAATGAATTTAATCCCTAATTTCACAACTGTTAAGGGATCTAAATGTCAAGTCTGCGTGCAAGCTAAACAACCTCGCAAGTCACATACGACTGCAGAAGTGAGAAATTTAACACCACTAGAGCTCATACATTCTGATATCTGTGAGATGAATGGTGTGTTGACAAAAGGTGGAAAGAAATATTTCATGACTTTGATCGATGACTCTACGAGATATTGTCATGTGTATCTTCTGAAATCAAAAGATGAGGCTTTGAGTTTCTTCAAAATCTATAAAGCTGAGGCAGAAAATCAACTTGATCAAAAGATTAAGAGGCTTAGGTATGATCGTGGTGGAGAGTATTTTTCCAACGAGTTTGATTTCTTTTGTGCGGAACATGGCATTATTCATGATAGGACGCCTCCCTACTCACCCTAGTCAAATGGAGTATCCAAATGAAAGAACCGTACTCTAACAGATTTGTTTAGCGCCATGTTAGACACATTGGGTCTCTCCAAGGAATGGTGGGGGGAGGCACTATTGACTGCGTGTCATGTCCTAAACCGAGTTCTCACAAAGAACAAAAAATTTACTCCATTCGAAGAATGGGAGAAGAAAAGATTAAAACTCTCTTACTACATACTTGGAGTTGTTTGGCAAAGATTAATGTACCAATCCCCAAGAAGCGCAAGCTTGGACCAAAAAACCATTGATTGTGTTGTCCTGGGCTATGCTTTCCATAGCATTGGTTATAGATTCTTGATAGTAAAATATGAAGTACCTGACATTCATGTCGGTATAATCATGGAGTCGACTGATGCGACTTTCTTTGAGGATATCTTTCCTATGAAGGATAAACCTAACTCATCAAATTCGGAGATACCTAGTTCATCTAATCAGGAATTTGCTACATTTTCTGAACCTACCATTGATGGCGCCCCGCACTTGTCGTGGGACGCTTTGTTGGAAACCCCAAGAGCAAGGTATGAAGCATCACAACAGCAAGTTTCCCTCAGTAGGAGGAAGGAAATGTCACACGGGTGTTGCAACCAACGCGGAGACCTTCACAACACAAACTCAAGACTTTGCCCCAACGAATCAGTGAGGTTGTCAAGCTCACCGGTTTGCTGTAATAAAGGATTAAACGTATGGTGTGGAAGGTAATGATTTGTAGCAAGTAAACAAGTAACAGTGGAAGATGTATCAATGGTAAAGATTGGACCAGGGTCCATAGTTCACTAGAGGTGCTCTCCTTAGATAAACAACATGGCATGAAGGGTAAACAAATTACAGCATGGCAATTTACAGGAACTGAGCAAGGCATAACAATGCAATTACTAGTCAGAAAGATTCTATGAGATTCGATTGGGCAATACAATAAGATACATAGACCGCCATCCAACTGCATCTATGACTAGAAGTCCACCTTCAGGTTATCATCCGAACCCCCTCCAGTATTAAGTTGCAAGCAACATACAACTGCTTTAAGCAAAGTGTGTAAGGTAAACAGTCTACATGTTCCATGAACAAGAGACCGTTGTTTTCTCCCTAGTGGCAACAACACATTCTACAACCGAAGAGATTATTGTCACTTCCCTTGGAAACTAGAGGCATGAACCCACTATCGAGCATAAATACCCCCTCTTGGAGTCACTAACAACTACTTGGCCAAGATAGCTACTAACAACGGAGAGCATGCAAGATCAAAAACAACACAGACATGATAGAATCATAAAGACAAAACCATTAATCAAACCAACATAATAATCTCAATATCCATCGGATCCGCGCAAACACAACATGCATGATTACAAATAGATTAGATCTTGATCATGAACGGAGCTCACAAGATCTATACATGAAAGCACAAAGGAGGAGATACAACCATCTAGGTACTACATGGACCCATAGTCCAAGGTGGAACTACTCATGCATCATACCGGAGAGAAGGCCTCCAGGATTATCTCCCCTTCGGCAGGGTGCCGGGAAGAACTTCAGATCCCCCTGATCTAGGGACGATGCTGGCGGCGGCTACAGACGGTTTCGTGGAGATTTGATCGGGTGCTTAGGGTTTCTGCATCGGGGGCTTCTTATAGGCGAAGGGGTAGGACGAGGCGGTGACCAGGGGCCGCACACCCCTCCCAGGCACGGGGTAGGGCCCACTCGCGCGTAGGGTGGGTCTGGCCACCCTGGCCTGCCTCTCCGGCTCCCCTCTGGACTTCTTGTTCCCCACGGAAAGTAATTTATTTTGACATTTGTCCCGCCTAATTCCGAGAATATTTATTTACTAACTTTTTTGAAACCAAAAACAGTAGAAAACAGGCAACTGGCACTGTGGCAACTTGTTAATAGGTTAGTACCAGAAAACATGTAAAAAGCACCTCAAAGTGTAGACAAGGTAAAGCAAAGTAGATACTAACAAGCATGGAACATAAAAAATTATAGATACGTTTCCGACGTATCAACATCCCCAAGCTTAACTCCGGCTCGTCCTCGAGTAGGTAAGTGATAAAAAGAATAATTTTTGAGGTGAACATGCACCCTCACAATAAAGATCCAACCATTTGCAAGCATTGAAAGCTGGGATCAAAGAACTCTAAACATGTCCATGAAAGAATGGAGTTCTAACAATAGGACATAGTAACTATGCATGCAACATGAAAGGCTACAAACAAATATCATGAATAACATGCATTGAAAAACGTTTGTTTGTTTCACATATATAAAACATAGCATAGTGGCAACCAGCTTGTCCCTCATAGAGTAGCAAATAGATGCATAGGACACCTTCAAAGTTCACAAGGGTGACTAGAAACAAATAGCACAATAACAAGTAATATCACAATATGCATCAATCAATAATCTTTGGAACACTGCACACAAGGTGACAACTATGCTCTCTTAATGGTAAGTATTTGCATTGAGACCCACCAACGGGGTACCCCTTGCACATGGTACATGAGCTTTCCCATAACCAAAATGACAAGGCAAGCAGACAATGAGCATCTCAGCGATCTTTTTATTTACTATATGCATAGCTTTTTATTGAGGATGCTTCATAGATATCTCACTATGGTGATGCTGCAAGTTTCCACCATGATTAGGAATGGCTTAGGCTAGCGGCCCAGGCGTTTCTCTAACACAGAATACAAACTCCATGGACTGACAAGTTCCCTCTTTATTTCACACATGTGACATCCATAGACAAAAGAGCATGATATCAACTGAGTACAAAGTACAAGTGCAATGTTGAAAACGTTCCCCGTGAGAGCACGATTCTGATAATTCTAACGTATAAGTGCAAGCATATACAACAAAGTTTTCACAATGGTTCAAGTTTATTAGGGGCAAATAATAAAGTGTGCTATCAAGTTCGTGAGGGCTTTAATCACCAAGTTTTCACATAACAAAATAGTTTTTAATTGGAAGATAGCTAAAAACAAGAATGTACTTGGAATGGTGTAACACACAATGCATAGGAGTTTATAGTGGACAATTTGGAAAAACTTGGTTTCTTAGGAGTTGGAAGCATGAGTAGAACTTACTCATACAAGTGGAGGCTAGCAAAATACTAGGAGCAACCAACTAAGAGAGCATAAGGGCCAAAATCATGCAGAGCAACAAAGCATTACTAATCAAAGCATAGAGTGGTACTACAAGTCAAGGACTAAATGATCATAGAGGCTAATGGTGACTTTCATAGTCATAACATGGTGTAATCATATGTCAAGTCAACCCAAGCAAAGCATCAAAGGAGAATACCACAATACTATGCTTTTGCATGCTAAAACAACGCATAATTTATTCAAGGCACACTAAGCAATCCCAATGACTTGGACCAAGACATTCTACATCAATAATCACTAAGTATAAGGTCAAAACAACACCTAGCATGTCATGCTAAAGTCTAAGTCATAGTCAATGCAAGCTCCCCTTGCACTTCAAGCAAGAACTTACTACTCCTTTCCAACACCAAGCAACTTATTTGCAAAACAACACAGCGAGAACGGGGGTCCAAACTACTCAAGCAAACTAAATAACTAAGCAAAGCAAACAAAAACTAAGACGCTTCAAGAACAACACAACTATGCATGAAACAATAAAAACAAAGTGTGTAGACATACCTGAGCTTTTTATTGATGAAGAAGGGGATGCCTTAGGCATCCCCAAGCTTTGACGCTTGTACCTCTTGGATATTTCTTGGTGTGACACCATGGTGGCATCCCCAAGCTTGAGCTTTTGTCCATTCTTCATATCATTGCATCATTCTTTCTCTACACCTAAATTTTTTCCTTCATACAAAACTTCACACAATCTTCATTAGCAACATTAGTTTATTCAAAAGATATTAGACCTCTGGAAAGCTTTGGAATAGCAAGACTTTTCACTAAAAACACAAGATACTGTAGTAACTCCTTTGAAAATCTCAATTTCCTAGAAAGAACTCAAAAAGGAATCAATAAGAAGCAAATGCAAATAATGGCAGAAATCTGTCAAAACAGACCAGCAGGCAGAAACCGATTTTTCGAACATCTTCTGTTGCTCAAATCAAAAAGTGTTGAACTAACGAAAGTTATCTAACATACTGGGGGATTTATTCGTTAATTTTGATCTCAATCCAAGTTACAGAGACTCCTAATAAATTTGTTTGGTGGAGGACAAAAATATGTTTTGGGACAGCAACTCCCCAAATTTTACTTCCCTCTCATTAGAGGTTATTCTTGGCACAAAAAGCAAAAAAAAAGGATAAGGAGAGGTCATTAATGAAGTAATAACTTCCAAGACTCAAGGAAACTCTTGGGTTATCTCCCAACAAGTACTTTTCTTTAACGCCTTTAAGTTAGGCACAAGAAGCAAGAAGAACCAAGTATTTTCAAATGAAGAAGCATTAACATGAAACCTTGCTTTCAAAGGAGGAGCAAAAAGCAACTTCTCTCTCATCATTGGGAAGTGTTCAATACCTTTCTTGAATGGAAAATGATATTTAATGGTGCCTTCTTTCATATCAATGATGGCACCAACTGTTCTAAGAAAAGGTCTTCCCAAAGTAATAGGACAAGAAGCATTGTATTTAACATCCAAAACATAAAAATCCACATGGACATAAGCATTATTAACCATAATGATAACATCATTAATAGTCCACGTGAGTTTCTTCCTAGCATTATCATTGAGTGGGACATATAAATAACCATCTTCCAATGGTGGCAAATCAAGCATTTCATAAATCTTCCTAGGCATAATAGAAACACTAGAACCAAGATCACATGAAGCTTTGAGATCAAAGTCATTCACTTGCATATTAATAATGGGTTCCCAAATATCTTCTACTTTCCTAGGAATAGAAGCTTTGTGTTTATCTTCTCTTCCTTAATCTTAACAAGAGCATTTGTAATGTGTTTGGTAAAGGCAACATGCATATCACTAGCATCAGGACTTCTAGCAAGATTTTGTAGGAACATAATCACTTCAGAAATATTGCAACCATCAATATCAAAGACAAACTTAGCATCACTAGTAGTAGGCTCAATAGGCTTAGGCATAGTAGGAGGAGGAATAGGGACTACTTGTGGTTTAGTGGTGATGGTGAACACACTATTGTTTCTATCAATTTCAGCTTCCCTTTCCCACTTAGCATGGAGTTAAGCTAACAGCCTAACATTTTCATCAATAGTAACTTGTATGGCATGAGCAGTAGCAAAAGTGTTTTCCATAGTTTCAGGTTTACCAGCCATTTTATTAATCAAGGAGGACTGTGCTTCAGACAAAGAGGATATATTTTTCTCAACAGTTAAAAGCTTTTCCTCTATAGTCTTATTGAAAGTGGTTTGTTTACTAATAAAGTCCTTGAGCATGACTTCAAGTTCAGAGGGGGCACTTCTAGCATTATTGTAAGAGCTTCCATAGGAATTGCCATTATTAGGAGGATAAGGCCTATAATTGTTGTTGCTACCAAAATGATTCCTATAGGCATTGTTGTTGAAATTGTTGTTTCTAATGAAGTTCACATCAACTTGCTTTTCTTGATCAACCAAAGAGGCTAAGGGAACACTATTAGGATCTAGAGGATCTTTCCCATTAACAAGCATAGCCATAATAACATCAATCTTTTCACTCAAAGAGGAAGTTTCCTCAACAGAATTTACCTTCTTACCATGTGGAGCTCTCTCAACATGCCATTCAGAGTAGTTAACCATCATATTGTCAAGGAGGCTTGTTGCAACATCCAAGGTGAGGCCCATGAAGGTACCTCCAGCAGCTGAATCCAGCAGGTACCTTGAAGAGTAGTTCAAACCTGCATAAAAAGTCTGGATAATCATCCAAGTAGTGAGTCCATGAGTGGGACAATTCTTAACCAAAGTTTTCGTTCTTTCCCAAGCTTGAGAAACATGTTCATTATCAAGTTGTTTAAATTTCATAATGTCACTTATCATAGTTATAATCTTAGCAGGAGGATAGTACTTTCAAATAAAAGCATCTTTGCACTTAGTCCAAGAATCAATACTATTTTTAGGCAAAGAAAGCAACCATTCTTTAGCTTTTCCTATCAAGGAGAAAGGAAAAAAGCTTGAGCTTAATAATATATCCATCTACATCCTTATACTTTTTAATTTCACAAAGTTCAACAAAGCTATTGAGATGGGCAGCAGGATCATCAGAACTAGCACCAGAAAATTGCTCTCTCATCACAAGATACAACAAAGCAGGCTTAATTTCATAAAAGGTAGCATCAGGAGCAGGTGGAGCAATAGGAGTGCTTAGGAAATCATTGTTGTTGGTGCTAGTGAAGTCACACAACTTGGTGTTCTCAGCAGAGTTCATTTTGGCAAAGGTGAGCAAGCCAAAAATAGCAGCAGCAGCAGCTAGAGCAGGAACTAATTTTTTTGTGTTTTTGAATAAAGCAAGCAAACCAAACTAGACTAATCTTTTTGGGTTTTTTGAAAAGAGGCAAACAAAATCAAGCAAAAGAAACAAAGAAAACTAAAAACAAAGCAAAGAGAAAGAAAGTGAAGGACTCCCCTTGTGAAGACGTCCTTGGCCTCCCCGGCAACGGCGCCAGAAAATAGCTCGATGGCGCCCCGCACTTATCGTGGGACGCTTCATTGGAAACCCCAAGAGCAAGGTATGAAGCAGCACAACAGCAAGTTTCCCTCAGTAAGAAACCGAGGTTATCGAACCAGTAGGAGGAAGGAAACGTCACACAGTTGTTGCAAGCAACGCGGACACCTGCACAACACAAACTCAAGACTTTGCCCCAACGAATCAGTGAGGTTTTCAAGCTCACCGGTTTGTTGTAACAAAGGATTAAACGTATGGTGTGGAAGGTAATGATTTGCAGCAAGTAAACAATTAACAGTGGAAGATGTATCAATGGTAAAGATTGGACCAAGGTCCATAGTTCACTAGAGGTGCTCTCCTTAGATAAACAACATGGCATGAAGGGTAAAAAAATTACAGCAGGGCAATTGACAGGAACTGAGCAAGGCATAACAATGCAATTACTAGTCAGAAAGATCCTATGAGATTCGATTGGGCAATACAACAAATTACATAGACCGCCATCCAACTGCATCTATGACTAGAAGTCCACCTTCAGGTTATCATCCGAACCCCCTCCAGTATTAAGTTGCAAGCAACAGACAACTGCTTTAAGCAAAGTATGTAAGGTAAACAGTCCACATGTTCCATGAACAAGAAACCGTTGTTTTCTCCCTAGTGGCAACAACACATTCTACAACCGAAGAGATTATTGTCACTTCCCTTGGAAACTAGAGGCATGAACCCACTATCGAGCATAAATACCCCCTCTTGGAGTCACTAGCAACTACTTGGCCAAGATAGCTACTAACAACGGAGAGCATGCAAGATCACAAACAACACAGACATGATAGAATCATAAAGACAAAACCATTAATCAAACCAACATAATAATCTCAATATCCATCGGATCCCTGCAAACACAACATGCATGATTACAAATAGATTAGATCTTGATCATGAACGGAGCTCACAAGATCTATACATGAAAGCACAAAGGAGGAGATACAACCATCTAGCTACTACATGGACCCATAGTCCAAGGTGGAACTACGCACGCATCATACTGGAGAGAAGGCCTCCGGGATGATCTCCCCTCCGACAGGGTGCCGGGAAGAACTTCAAATCCCCCCGATCTAGGGACGATGGTGGCGGCGGCTACAGACGGTTTCGTGGAGATTTAATCAGGTGCTTAGGGTTTCTGCATCGGGGGCTTCTTATAGGCGAAGGGGGAGGCCAAGGCAGTGGCCAGGGGCCCCACACCCCTCCCAGGTGCGGGGCAGGGCCCACCCGCGCCTAGGGTGGGTATGGCCGCCCTGGCCTGCCTCTCCGGATCCCCTTTGGACTTCTTGTTCCCCACGGAAAGTAATTGACTTTGACGTTTGTCCCGTCCAATTTCGAGAATATTTCTTTACTAACTTTTCTGAAACCAAAAATAGAAGAAAACAGGCAACTGGCAGTGTGGCAACTTGTTAATAGGTTAGTACCAGAAAACATGTAAAAAGCACCTCAAAGTGTAGACAAGGTAAAACAAAGTAGATACTAACAAGCATGGAACATCAAAAATTATAGATACCTTTCCAACATATCAACCATTCCAATTGAACACTCTGAAAGTCCTAAGGAGGAGGATAATGAAAATCCTAAAAGGAGCAAGAGACAAAGGACTGCAAAGTCCTTTGGTGATGATTTCATTGTGTACCTTGTGGATGACATTCCCACTTCCATTTCAGAAGCATATGCATCACCTGATGCTGACTACTGGAAGGAAGCTGTTCATAGTGATTTGAATTCCATCTTAGTTAATGGAACATGGGAGATCACTGATCGCCCTTATGGGTGCAAACCTGTAGGATGCAAGTGGGTGTTTAAGAAAAAGCCTAGACCTGATGGTGCTATTGATAAGTACAAGGCACGACTTGTGTACAAGGGATATACTCAAAAAGAAGGTGAAGACTTCTTTGACACTTACTCACCTGTTGCCAGATTGACCACCGTTCGAGTATTACTCTCATTGGTTGCATCTCATGGTCTTCTCGTTCATTAAATGGACGTTAAGATAGCTTTCCTTAATGGAGAATTGGATGAGGAAATTTACATGGATCAGCTAGATGGCTTTGTGGTAAATGGTCAAGAAGGAAAGGTGTGCAAGTTGTTGAAGTATTTATATGGCCTAAAACAAGCTCCTAAGAAATGACATGAGAAGTTCGAAAGAACTTTAACTGCTGCAGGATTTGTTGTAAATGAAGCTGATAAATGTGTGTACCATCGCCATGGTGGGGGTGAGGGAGTCATCCTTTTTTTGTATGTTGATGACATACTGATTTTCGGAACCAACCTTAATGCAATTAAGGAGGTCAAAGATTTCTTATCTCGTTCCTTTGAGATGAAGGATCTGGGAGTAGCTGATGTCATCCTGAACATCAAGCTATTAAGAGATGATGACGGTGGGATTACATTGCTTCAGTCCCACTATGTGGAAAAGGTCTTGAGTCGGTTCGGGTATTTTGACTTCAAGTTTTCTCCTACACCGTATGATCCTAGTGTGTTGCTTCGAAAGAATCGAGGAAATGCTAGAGACCAACTGAGATATTCTCAAATTATTGGCTCGCTTATGTATTTAGCTAGTGCCACGAGGCCTAACATCGCCTTTGCTGTAAGCAAACTCAGTCGATTTGTTTCAAATCCAGGAGATGATCACTGGCATGCTCTTGAGAGAGTTATGCGCTATCTAAAAGGCACTGCGAGGTATGGCATTCACTATACCGGGTATCCGAGGGTACTAGAGGGTTATAGTGATTCAAATTGGATATTTGATGCTGACGAGATAAAGGCCACGAGTGGATATGTATTCACACTTGTTGGTGGCGCTTTTTCTTGAAAGTCTTGCAAGCAGACCATCTTAACGAGGTCAACTATGGAAGCAGAACTTACAATATTAGTGAAGGGTTTCGCGGCATAGTAAATCAAAATTTTCTACGGATGCGAACAGAGGGAAAGCCAAGATCTAATCTAGGAGACGCAATCAACGAGAGAGATTGGATTAGATCTTCATACCCTTGAAGATTCGCACAGCGAAACGTTCGTCGGAACGTGGGTGATGTAGTCGTACTCGCTTCTCCTCCTCGCGATCCGATCCGATCTAGCACCACAAGTGGCGGTGCCTCCGTGAGATGCACACGTGCAGCACCTCGACGTCTCCTCCTTCCTCGGACCAGCAAGTATGGTGGAGAGATAGATTGGATCTACAACACGACGGCGTGGTGTATATGGTGGAGAATTTCTGCTGCAGGGCTTCGCCTACAAACAGTCGGGAGGGAGAGAGGAGGCTAGCAGGGCAACTAGGGTTGGAGGCAAGGTGTAGGGGGGAGGGGGCGCACCAGCCCTCTATTTATAGAGGGGGGCGGCCAGCCCTTGTGTGGCATCCCGCAAAAACCACTACTAGAAAATCGCGGTGTTTTTGTGTTGCGCATCATCATGACCGCATGCTCATGTCATCATGCCACATTGCATTTGAGCATCGTCATGTCATCTTGCATTTGTTTGCATAAAACTATTTTCGAAAAACCTGTTTTTGTTTTCTAAATGCCCGTCTTGATTTCAAATTAAAACCCGGGTCTCCGGAATATTTTGTTTCGTCTACCAACGGTTTGCAAAAGCCCCGTTTTAAATAAATGGAAATCTTAAATTGTTTTTAGGAGGCAGCTCGCCAGGCCCGAAAGCCCAGCCGGCCACCTCCAGACAAAAACCCTACCTACCCCAGAACACCCAAAACCTAAGCTACCAAATAACCTACCCAGCCAATCTACCCATCCCCAGCCACCTCACCTCAGCCTATCCCAGGCCGCCACATCATCCTGGCCCCAACCTCCACCCTCTTACCAGCCGCCACCTCACCAGAAATCCCCCCTCCACCCCTTCACATAGCCCCTCCCACCTCGCTCGTGGCCCACCCCGACCCCGCCTGGCCCACCTGTCCTCCACTCAGCCGCCACCACCCAGCGTCGCCCTCTCCCTGGCCCACCACCCACGCCCACCAGCGACCGATTCCCTCTCTCTCTCTCTTCTCCCTCGCGTCGTGTTCCCCCACCCTGCTCGACTCCTCCTCGCCCGCAGAGATCCCGCCGCCAAGCTCCCCTTCAGCCGCGGCCCTCCTGCCGCGGTTGCCCTTCCTCGCCCTCGCCGCTAGGCCTCGTGAACCGTCCCTGCCTTTGGAGCCCATGCCTCGCCCTCGACCTCCCCGCGTCTGCCTCCCGCCCTTGATCCCCCGTGAAGCTCGCCCCACCGCCCGCAGCATCAGCCTTGGCCGCTTCTGTAGCACCTTGTCGAATGAGCCCCGTCGCCTCTCCACCTCGTCTGCCACCACCGGTGTCTCTCTCCGGCGGCCTTCCTCCCATACCGAGCACCGCCCTCCTCGCCCCGTGCCTTTTTCGAGCACCCCCTACCCGACGCGGAGCTCCCCCGGCCGCCCTCCTCTCCACCTCGACCTCGCTGGCCATCTCCATCTTCGCGGGCGCGCATCGGCGTCGAGCCTCTGCTTCCACCGACCGACATTGGCCATCTCTGTACCAAAATCATCAGCCGCTGCAGTCCTCACTGGACGCTTCTGTCGTCCTGTTCCTTGTCTGGCTGACAAGGAAGAACCAGTCATGTATTCCCTTGCTCCTCCGTGCGCGTGCTGTTGGTCTATCCTGATCCAAGGTGGGTGGCGTTAGCTACTACTGTGAAGTGATCCATGCAAATCGACTACATAATGGTGTGGTGATACGAGGGTGGTATTGGTTTGGTTGTCTCCGGATCAGATGCCCTAAACCGACATCTAGGACTCCAAGATCTTCGCTACGGACGACAAGACCGCTAACATGGAAACCTCCAGACCCCTTCACGGAACCCCGAGTTCGCCATCACGGACATGTGGCGCCACACCCCAAGATCTCCAATAAGGAACACCAAGTCCTTCTTCCCGAAACGGCAAGACCTCCTTCCCGCACCGATGCCGACGACGTAGCACGCCAAGTTCTGCATCCCGAACGCCAAGACCGACCCGATACACGGACCCGACAAGATCTTCGCGACGGCAAGATCGACCGCTTGGACCCAAGTTCTCCGTCACGACACAACAAGTTCTCCATCTTGTATCTGAACCTCGATCCCTGTTGAACCCTGAGACCGAACCCCGAACCCCCGGAACCAAGATCTCCCGAGCCCAGATGTGTGAACTTTTCCCGAGCCCCTATTTTATAAATGCTAGATATAAAACTGTCGCATATTAACTTGTTCATGCATGCATACTTGTCTGTGGTTTGGGGGCATTATGCCAATTCATCTCATAATTAAATATGGAGTCTATATGCGGGATATCTTTGTCTTATTCTGGACTTCATTTAAATTGGCATAGAGAACCGAAGCCATGTTTGGTCTTGCTAATCCAACATTTAATTTGCGGGGTAGATAAATAACTTGAACCATCTAAATAATTGTCGGGACCCCGGTTCCGCTTAATATGATCTAATTGCATCGCACCTTTGCCATGTCATACATCATACATGCATCATGCCCGATCTTCTGTCATAGTAATAAATAGTGCATCCGGTGTTTGTGCTAGTGTTTTGCTTCTTCACGGACTAGGCTGATGAGTTGATGCGAGTATCGATCCGATCTTCGGATGAACATTCGGCAATGTTTTCAGGCGAGCATCTCCCCCTTTCTACCTATCTTACTTTTATAGTATTTACTCCCTCCTGTTGATCTATTGCTATCTGTGTTGCGATGCTATAGTTTTCGTGCCCGTGATATCCCTTGCAGCCTTATGTTGCCTTGGACACATCCTATTACCAGTTGTTTGGTAGATAGTTGGACTTGCGCGTCGTAGTCGCTTGCTCAAGTGCTGTTGCGTGTCATCAAGTACCACAGTTGTTGGAGGATTGCCGCACGTTTAATGTTGGAGATGATCATGGCTTTAATTACTGTTTAATAACTAAAATTGGAAGTAGGTAAATGCAGAGGCACAGGTGGGCAATATATGTTATTTGGTTGTTAACCGTCCACTTGTGTCCCGTAGGACCCCGAGTTCTTGACACATGTTCCGAGATCGAGCGCGCTAACCACAGGTGGGGTGTATGGGCACCCCCATCGATTTAGTACCTGATTCCAAGTACTGTACTGGGGGCCACAAGTAGTTTGGGGCTTTATTACTATCCTGTACTTATGCCATGCTTTACTGCTTAATTTAAGATTGTGCGAGGAGCACCTGTACTGTTTAGGTAAGCGGAGTGTTTTCGCGGTATCGACAAGCCCGAGAGTTTCGGGTTCCCCGTCGTTTACAGCCATTGACGCAAACCTTGAGTCCGTCTCGGAGACCGGCCGACTTCGTTGCGGGTAGCTTAGTGGGGTGGACCCCCGTGCTTGCTTTGGGTATGGGAAACGTCGTGTCCGAAACCCCGTCGACATACCGTTGGGTGTATGTTTTGTGATCTTGTACCTACCTGATCCGACAACAAGGGTGTAGGTGCGTGTGGAAACTTTGGTGCACCCCTGCAGGGTTAAATCTTTTCGAGAAGCCGTGTCCGCGGTTATGGACGACTTGGAGCACAGGTCTCGATCATAGACAACTATAACTAAAGTTTACTGTTATAATTTGACTTGAATCCGATATGACTAGTAATCAGCTTCACTGCAACGGAATGGCTAAATAAAAGTACCAACAACTGCTGGGTTTGCGATGTCTCATGCTAATCGTATCTGACTAGTAAGTGTTGCAACTACAACAGAATGGTTAACTAAAATTGCCCACTGCTTATCATATCAGGATGACTATCTATACCTGACTAGTAATTGCTGCAACGATAACTGAATGAATAAAACTGTCAATGGTGTGAGTTCCTCGGTTGACTTCCTCGTTTGGTCTCGAGGGGGAAACACCAGGATGGGTACGTTTGGTGGTAGTATCAGGTTGGTTCCGAATAGGTCTTTCTTACCCCTCTCTGATAGCCGCTAGTTGTATCGAGTCTCTATAGGTTGTTTAGTGCATGCCGCGCTGCCGCTTCAGTCCACCATACCTATGTAGGCGAGGACCGCCGAATTCTAGCCTCGCCGTGTACTGGCCTCAGTACTGACCGCTCTCTCTTTTTCCTTTGCCCTTTGTCGGCACCCCTTTTGTTTAAGCAGGTTTTGAGATCGACGTCGTTAGCAGGGTTACCCTTCCGGCTTGGCCTGGGCAGGGTTATGGACGCCAGTGGTTACTCTTCAGGGCTCTTAGCTCAATTTGCATCTTGTCCGTACTCGGACGCTATATCGTTTTAAAGGTGATTTGGATCTTTATATTGTATATTTGTATTCTTGACTCTTTGAGTCGTTGTTGTATATATCTGTTTTGTGGGTTCCGTCGAGGACTATTGTGTAATGATATTACTTCGTTTTCCACCCGCACGCAAGTGCCTGGTGGGCACCTTTGAATCGTTTCTATGCGGGTTTGGCGGGAAGCGCTGAAACTTGCATATGGCACCGATTTTGAGGGTGTTACACCTTGCCCCTCCTCCAAGCCTTGGGCCGGCGGCCAAGGGAGGGAGGAGTGGGGGGCAAGGACTCTCCCCTCTTCTAGAAACCCTATCTCTAGTTTAAACGATTTAAACCCTATAGGATCGGCTGGGCCCTATGGGGCCTTGTGCCCCTGGCCCAATGCGGCCAGGACACTCCCTCATAGGCCCATGCCCCCTCCCGGAAGGTGGGGCCACGTTGGTCCCCTTCCGGAAGGTTCTAGAAGCTTCCAGTACAATACCGATTAACCCGGAACAATTCCGAACTCCAAAAACTGCATTGCCTTATATGAATCTTATTCTCCGGACCATTCCGGAACCTCTCGTGATATCCCGGATCCCATCCGACACTCCGAACAAAAATTCATAAACCAATTATCCAATCTATCCTAGCGTCGAGATACGTTAAGTGTGTGACCCTGCGGGTTCGAGAATATGCAGACATGATCTTCTATCAATAATCAACAGCGGGGTCTGGGCACCCATATTGACTCCCACACATTCATCGATGATCATATCGGATGAACCACGATGTCAGGATTCAAACAATCCCATATATATATTCCCTTCGTCTCGCGATATTTTACTTGCCCGAGATTCGATCGTCGGTACCGTCATACCTAGTTCAATCTCGTTCACAGCAAGTACTTTACGCGTTCCGTAATCCGATATCACTTTGTGATTAACTCCTTAACCACATGCTTGCAAGCGGTGTTGATATCGATTACCGAGTGGGCCCGAAGTATATCTCTCCGACTTGGGAGGGACAAATTCCATCTCGATACATACAACCCAACAGATACTTTCCGATCACCTGAGAGACACCTTTATGATCACCCTCTCATAGGATGACGTTTGATGACCTCAAAGCTTTCTTCCGATACCAGGGAGTTGTATTATCTCATGGTCTAAGGAATACAATATTTGACATAGGAAAAGCTTCGCAACGATGAACACGATGAAACGATCTAATTGCTTCGCTTAGTTTGGGTCTGTCCATCATATCATTCTCCCAATGATATGATCTCATTATCAATTGACAACTCATGTCTATGGTTAGGAAACCTTAACCATCATTTATCAATGAGCTAGTCCATAGAGGCGTACTAGGGACACGGTGTTGTTCACAAACCACACAAGTATTAAAGTTTCCGCTTAATACAATTCTAACATGGAATATAAACTTTATCATGAACAAGAATTATAATAATAACATCTTTATTATTGCCTCTAGGGCATAATTCCAACAGTCTCCCACTTGCACTAGAGTCAATAATCTAGTTTACATCTGGCAACAATCTCACACCCATGGCACTGAGGTGTTGATCATGTTTTACACGTGGAAGAGGTTTAGTCAATGGATCTGCGACATTCAGATCTGTATGTACTTTGCTAATCTTAAGATCTCCATCTGCAATATAATCTCGGATTATATGAAACTTGCGGTTGATATGCTTGGTCTTTAGATGATATCTTGGTTCCTTAGCAAGTGCTATGGCGCCAGTGTTGTCACACAATATCTCCAGTGGGTCCAATGCACTTGGAACCACGCCAAGCTCAGTGATGAAGTTTATGATCCAAACTCCTTCACTTGACGCTTCTGCAGCAGCCATGTATTCCGCTTCCACTGTAGATCCCACGATCACGCTTTGCTTGCAGCTTCTCCAGCTCACAGCTCCTCCATTCAAAATATAAACGTATCCTGTCTGAGATTTGGAATCATCCTTGTCAGTGTCAAAACTAGCGTCGACGTAACCTTTTACGACAAGCTGTTCATCACCCCCATAGACTAAGAACATTTCTTTAGTCCTATTTAGGTACTTTAGGATGTTCTTCACGGCTGTCCAGTGTTCCACTCCTGGATCACTTTGATATCTGCTTGTCAAACTAAGAGCATTGGACACATCTGGTCTAGTACACAACATGGCATACATGATGGAACCTATGGCCGAGGCATAAGGCACTTTGCTCATAGCTTCCCTATCATTTACCGTAGCTGGACACTGAGCCTTGATCAATATCTTATCTGACAACATAGGCACTGAACCTTTCTTTGCCTTATCCATTCTGAACCTTTTCAGAACTTTGTCCAGGTATGTACTCTGGCTTAAAGCTATCAGGCGTCTTTGTCTATATCTATAGATTTTGATGCCCAATATATAAGCAGCTTCACCTAGGTCTTTCATTGAAAAACACTTGTTCAAATAACTCTTCACATCGTTAAGCATGTTGATGTCATTTCCAATAATCAATATGTCATCCACATATAGTACCAGAAACGTCACCGAGCTCCCACTCACTTTCTTGTAGATGCAAGCTTCGTAGCAATTTGGAACAAATCCGAAGCTCTTGATCACTTGATCAAAACGAAGGTTCCAACTCCGAGATGCTTGCTTCAGTCCATAAATGGAACGCTGAAGTTTGCATACTTTACTAGTATCCTTAGGATCGACAAAACCTTCGGGTTGCATCATATACAACTCTTCATCAATGTTGCCATTGAGGAACGCAGTCTTGACATCCATCTGCCATATTTCATAATCATGAAACGCAGCAATTGCTAACAAAATCCGAATGGACTTAAACATCGCTACGGGAGAGAAAGTCTCATCGTAGTCAACACCTTGAACTTGTCGAAAACCTTTTGCGACAAGCCGTGCTTTATAGACGGTAACATTACCATCCGCGTCCGTTTTCTTCTTGAAGATCCATTTGCACTCAACGGCCTTTCGGTCGCTAGGAGGGTCCACCAAAGTCCATACTTGGTTTTCGCTCATGGATCCCAATTCGGATTTCATGGCTTCCAGCCATTTCTCAGAGTCTGGGCTCATCATCGCTTCCTCATAGTTCGTAGGTTCACTGTCTTCTACTAACAAGACAGTCAAGACAGGGTTGCCGTACCACTCAGGAGGGGCACGCGACCTTGTCGACCTGCGATGTTCAGTAGCATCATCGTCCGAAACTTCATGATCCTTATCATTAGCTTCCTCTATTATTGGTGCAGGCGGCACTGGAACAATTTCAGGTGCTGCGCTACTCTCCAATTCAAGAGAAGGTTCAATAACCTCGTCAAGCTCTACTTTCCTCCCACTCACTTCTTTCGAGAGAAACTCCTTCTCAAGAAAGGAACCGTTCTTTGCGACAAACACTTTGCCTTCGGTTATGTGATAGAAGGTATACCCAATAGTTTCCTTAGGGTATCCTATGAAGACGCATTTCTCCGCTTTGGGTTCGAGCTTGTCCGGCATAAACTTCTTGACGTAAGCTTCGCATCCCCAAACTAAGAAACGACAACTTAGGTTTAGCACCAAACCACAGTTCATACGGTGTCGTCTCAACGGATTTAGATGGAGCCCTATTTAAAGTGAATGCAGCGGTTTCTAATGCATAACCCCAAAATGATAACGGCAAATCAGTAAGAGACATCATTGATCGGACCATATCTAATAGGGTTCGATTCCGGCGTTCAGACACACCATTGCGTTGTGGTGTTCCGGGTGGCGTAAGTTGCGAAACGATTCCGCTTGCTTTAAGATGCGTGAGAAAATCATAACTCAAATATTCACCTCCACGATCGGATCGGAGAAACTTAATCTTTCTGTTACGATGGTTCTCCACTTCATTCTGAAATTCCTTGAACTTTTCAAATGTTTCAGATTTATGTTTCATCAAATAGATATACCCATATCTACTTAAGTCATCGGTAAAAGTGAGGAAATAGCGATATCCACCGCGCGTCGAAACACTCATCGGTCCGCATACATCGGTATGTATGATTTCCAACAAGTCCGTTACTCGCTCCATCATACTGGAGAATGGGGTTTTGATCATCTTGCCCATGAGGCATGGTTCGCATGTGTCAAATGATTCAAAATCAAGAGACTCTAAAAGTCCATCAGAATGGAGTTTCTTCATGCGCTTTACACCAATATGACCTAGACGACAGTGCCACAAATAAGTAGTATTATCACTATCTACTTTGCATCTCTTAGCCTCAATGTTATGGATGTGTGTTTCATCCCTTTCGAGATTCAGAAGAAATAAACCATTAATAGCAGGTGCATGACCATAAAAGATGTTACTCATATAAATAGAACAACCATTATTCTCCGATTTAAATGAATAACCGTCTTGCAATAAACACGATCCAGAAATAATGTTCATGCTCAACGCAGGCACATAATAACACTTATTAAGGTTTAAAACTAATCCCGAAGGTAAAACTAAGGAGAGTGTGCCGACGGCCATCACATCAACTCTTGATCCGTTGCCAACGCGCATCGTCACCTCATCCCTCGCAAGCCGTCGTCTATTCCGTAGCTCCTGTTTCGAGTTACAAATATTAGCAACTGAACCGGTATAAAATACCCAGGCACTACAACGAGGGCTAGTAAGGAAAACATCAATAACATGTATATCAAATATACCTTTGATGGTGCCAGCCTTCTGGTCCGCTAAGTACTTCGGACAGTTGCGCTTCCAGTGACCCTTGTCCTTGCAATAGAAGCACTCAGTGTCCGGCTTAGGACCAGACTTGAGCTTCTTCACAGCAGGAGCATTGCGCTTGCCACCGCCCTTCTTGAAGGGCTTCTTTGCTCCCTTACCTTTCTTAAAGGAGGGTTTGTTGACCATCAACACATGATTATCCTTCTTGATGTCCACCTCCGCAGCCTTCAGCTTTGCGAAGAGCTCGGTGATCGTATCAGTGGAGCCAATCTGATTATGAGTCACTACAAAACTTTTGTAGCTGGGAGGGAGTGATTGCAGAACCCTGTCAATCTTGAGCTCCTCTGGAATCGTGCATTCCAGTTGCTCAAGGCGTTGAGTGTAGCCCGACATCTTTATGGCATGATCACTAACGGAACTCCCTTCCTCCATCTTGCAGTTAAAGAACTTCTCAGAGATCTCATATCTCTCAGAACGGGCTTGAGTCTGAAACATGGTTTTCAGCTCCTCGAGAATCTCAAAGGGCCCGGGATAGGTTTCAAAACGATTTTGAAGTTCCGGTTCCATAGCAAACAACATGGTGCTCTTAATCACACCATAATCATCTTTGCGCGACTGATAGACAGCTTTCTCATCAGCCGGCGCAGTTGCAGCAGGGGGGTCACCTAACGCTTTCCCAAGGACATAGTCCTTTTGTCCGCCAGACAGAATGATTCTTAGATTGCGGAACCAATTGGTGAAGTTAGACCCATTGTTGCTAAGCTTTTCCTTCTCAGCAAAAACGTTGAAGTTGAAGTTGGACTTGGCCATGTGATCTACAGTATTGGCAAGTACAATTTAGACTATGTTCATGATAAATAGTTCAACTTAATCAAATTACTAGATGAACTCCCACTAAATTCAACATCCCTCAAGTTGTTTAGTGAACACGATCCAAATTCACCACACCTAATCCGATCATCACGAGAAGAGATGTGGTTTCAATGGTGGACAACAAAGTGTCGATCATATCATTCATATGACTCATGCTTAACCTTTCGGTTCTTGTGTTCCGAGGCCATGTCTGTACATGCTAGGCTCGTCAAGCTAGACCCAAGTATTTCCGCGTGTGCAAAACTGGCTTGCACCCGTTGTATGTGAGCGTAGAGTCTATAGCACCCGATCATCACGTGATGCTTGGACACGACGAACTTTCGCAACGGTGCATACTTGGGGAGAACACAGTTTTTATCTTGATCTTTAAGTGAGGAATCATCTTATAATGCTACCGTGGCGATCTAAGCATAATAAGATACATAAAAGGATAAACATCACATGCATATAACTTTATGTGACATGGTATAGCCAATCTTCGCGCAATGATCTCCATCTTGTGTGTTCCGGCATGATCTCCATCACTCCACCATGATTGCCTACACCACGAATAGCAACTACAACTATTGCTAACTACTTAGCGATAAAGTAAAGCTATTACATGGCGTATAAGAAGTTGACTCGCAGGTCATACACAATTATAAAGACAACCATATGGCTCCTGCCGGTTGTGTACTCATCGACATGCAAGTCGTGAAACATTACAAAACATGATCATCGCATACAATATACACATCACATCTTGGGCCATACCATATCACAGAAAACACTCCCTGCAAAAACAAGTTAGACGCCTCTACTTTGTTGTTGCATGTTTTACGTGGCTTATGGGAGTAGATGCTAAGAACGATTCTTACCTACGAAAAGCGACAACGGTGATATTATGGTTGCCAAACTCCGGTATTAATCCCATGACAACTATAGTGAGAGAAACTGACATCCACCAGCCGCATGTGTGGAACAAGCCACACGTCAAGTGCGGAGCCGGTCTCGCGAACGACGTAGCGTAAGGTTGGCCTGGACCGCTTCAATCTCACTATCCCGCGTCATAAGAAGAACACAAACAAGAGGCTTGCAACAGAAAACATCAACGCCCGCAACAACCATGTTGCGTTCTACTCGTGAAACACATCTACGCATAGATCTAGCTCTGATACCACTGAAGGGTTTCGCGGCATAGTAAATCAAAATTTTCTACGGATGCGAACAGAGGGAAAGCCAAGATCTAATCTAGGATATGCAATCAACGAGAGAGATTGGATTAGATCTTCATACCCTTGAAGATTCGCACAGCGAAACGTTCGTCAGAACATGGGTGATGTAGTCGTACTCGCTTCTCCTCCTCGCGATCCGATCCGATCTAGCACCACAAGTGGCGGTGCCTCCGTGAGATGCACACGTGCAGCACCTCGACGTCTCCTCCTTCCTCGGACCAGCAAGTATGGTGGAGAGATAGATTGGATCTACAACACGACGGCGTGGTGTATATGGTGGAGAATTTCTGCTGCAGGGCTTCGCCTACAAACAGTCGGGAGGGAGAGAGGAGGCTAGCAGGGCAACTAGGGTTGGAGGCAAGGTGTAGGGGGGAGGGGGCGCACCAGCCCTCTATTTATAGAGGGGGGGCGGCCAGCCCTTGCCCCTCCTCCAAGCCTTGGGCCGGCGGCCAAGGGAGGAAGGAGTGGGGGGCAAGGACTCTCCCCTCTTCTAGAAACCCTATCTCTAGTTTAAACGATTTAAACCCTATAGGATCGGCTGGGCCCTATGGGGCCTTGTGCCCCTGGCCCAATGCGGCCAGGACACTCCCTCATAGGCCCATGCCCCCTCCCGGAAGGTGGGGCCACGTTGGTCCCCTTATGGAAGGTTCTAGAAGCTTCCAGTACAATACCGATTAACCCGGAACAATTCCGAACTCGAAAAACTGCATTGCCTTATATGAATCTTATTCTCCGGACCATTCCGGAACCTCTCGTGATATCCCGGATCCCATCCGACACTCCGAACAAAAATTCATAAACCAATTATCCAATCTATCCTAGCGTTGAGATACGTTAAGTGTGTGACCCTGCGGGTTCGAGAATATGCAGACATGATCTTCTATCAATAATCAACAGCGGGGTCTGGGCACCCATATTGACTCCCACACATTCATCGATGATCATATCGGATGAACCACGATGTCATGATTCAAACAATCCCATATATATATTCCCTTCGTCTCGCGATATTTTACTTGCCCGAGATTCGATCGTCGGTACCGTCATACCTAGTTCAATCTCGTTCACAGCAAGTACTTTACTCGTTCCGTAATCCGATATCACTTTGTGATTAACTCCTTAACCACATGCTTGCAAGCGGTGTTGATATCGATTACCGAGTGGGCCCGAAGTATATCTCTCCGACTTGGGAGGGACAAATTCCATCTCGATACATACAACCCAACAGATACTTTCCGATCACCTGAGAGACACCTTTTGTGGCATCCCGCAAAAACCACTACTAGAAAATCGCGTTGTTTTTGTGCATTGCATCATCATGACCGCATGCTCATGTCATCATGCCACATTGGATTTGAGCATCGTCATCATCTTGCAATTGATTGCATAAAACTATTTTTGAAAACCTGGTTTTGTTTTCTAAACGCCCTGTCTTTTATTCAAACGCAAACCCGGATCGCCGGAATATTTTGTTTTGATTAAATGTGTTTTGCAAACGGTCCGTTTAAATAAATAAATTATTTGCATTATTTTTAGTGGGGCAGTCGAACGGGCCGAATGACCCGAACGACCACCCCGGAATTATAATCGGGCCACCTAAAACAGCCCCTCTAAATCCTAAAGCTACCAACAAACAAACCCACACCCCTTTGGCCACATCACCCGGACCAATCCCGGAACGCCACCTCACCCTCTCTCCCCCTCTACCCAATCCTAAACTGCCACCTAGACCTACCCTCACCCACCCAAACAAAACCAACACACCCACTCACCCACCCCCACCCTGCCAGCACACACACAACCACGCACGCACGCACGCAACACCGACGCGCCCAACCCCCCCACGCCTGGCCCCACCCCGTCCCCACCTCTGCCCTGTTTCTCTTCTTCCTCATCCCTCCCAGCCCCGACAACTCCCCAGACCGCCCACGCGACCCCGCCCTCTCCTTCCTCCTCCCTTCCTCGCCTCCTCTCTCCCACGCCCGGCAACCGCACCGCCTCTCCCTTTCCCTTCGCCGGCTCCCCTCCCCTCCGCCTGCCGCGCGTCGCCTGGCCGTCCACCGCCACCGACGGCGCCCCCCTCCTCGCTGCGCCCGCCGCTGCGACCGCTCCCCTCCCCGTCACCCTCCGCCGCCTCTCTGCTCATCCCCGCCGCCGGCGCTCGCTTCCGCCTCCTCCCCCTCGCTCCGCTGGAGTCGCTCGCCTCCACCCTCTCCCCGCTCCGCTGCACCTTCCCCACCTCCGGCCTCCCCGTTCCGCGCGCCGCCCCGCCCGCTCCGCTCGCAGCGCCCGCCTCGCGCCGGCGCCTCGCCCCTCCTCCCGCCGTCGCCCGCAGCCCCCTGTCCCCCAGGCGTCCCCGCGTTCCCCGCCTCGGCCTCCTCTCTGTGCAGCAGCACGACCCGAGCCGCCCCTGCTCTGGCCCGGCCCCGCGTCCCCTCCGGCCGGCCGTGTCGCCGTCTGCCCCGTCCGCGCCTCCCGAGCCCGTCCGCCTCCTCCGCGTCTGCCGGAGCCGCGCCGCCGCGTCAGGCCCGCCTCGCCGGCGCCTTCCTCATCCGTCCCCTTCGCCTTCCCTGTCCGCGCGCAGCAGCTGGCCCCGCCTGGACCCACCTGCCCGCGGGACCACCCGTCGTCGCCGATGCCATCCGCCTCCACCGTGCAGGTTCCCTGTGTAGTACCAAGTTGGAGCCAAGTTGGTGGGAGTGGAAACAACAAGATCGACACCAGCAAACAAACCCCGAAAACACCAAGTTCACCCCTCGCCAAGATCTTCGTCGAAACCCGGTGGTCTCCTACATGGACCTGAGAACGAACCCGAAGGCCACCGACGGCGAACCCTGAGGCCTCGACGCGACGATGCCTGCTTCCAAGATCTCCGGCATGGATCGAAAAGTTCCCCGAAGACCGATCCCGATGTACCGGAGACCGGACCCTCGACACGCCAGGATCTACCCTCGGACGCCAAGACCCGAACCGGGAGGACTCAAAGATCGCCACGAGAACGACAAGCACTTCACCCCGACGCCAAGACCGACTCGACGGCGCGGACCCGACAAGAGCTTCACAACGACAAGAGCGACAGCAACCAGGGCGAGTCCGAAGCCCCGACGCCAGACCAAGTACTTCCCCCGGAACGCCAAGATCTCCGCGTGAGACGACAAGACCGACAACATGGCCGACCACCGCGGATGCGACAAGATCTACCCCGATATCCGAGAACGAC
Organism: Avena sativa; assembly: GCA_916181665.1. Classification (NCBI taxonomy): domain Eukaryota; kingdom Viridiplantae; phylum Streptophyta; class Magnoliopsida; order Poales; family Poaceae; genus Avena; species Avena sativa. The sequence goes on from OV702296.1 coordinate 18,893,919, forward strand.
CCGTCGAACCCTGGACCCTGAGACCGACCCCGAACCCCCGGACCAAGATCGTCGAGAACCCTAATGTGTGAACCTTTTCCCGAGCCCTACTTTATAAATGCTAAATATAAAACCTGTTGCATATTAAATTGTCATACTTGCATGCATACTTGTCTGTGGTTTGGGGGCCTTATGCCGATTCACCTAATAATTAAATATGGGGCCCATATGCGGGCAAATCCAGTCTCATATCGGCCTCATTTAAATTTGTGTAGCGAACCCGGTGTTATATTTTGCCATGTTAATACAACACTTAAATTGCGGGTTAGCTAAACAACATGAACCACCTAAATATTGTCGGGACCCCGGTTCCGCTTAATATGACCTAACTGCATCGCACCTTTGCTATGTCATGCATCATACATGCATCATGCCCGATCTTCTGCCGATCTTAAATATTGCATCCGGTGTTTCTTCTAGTGTTTTGCTTCTTCGCGGATAAGGCCGTTGAGTTGATGTGAGCTTCGACCCGATCTTCGGTTGAACCTTCGACAATGTTTTCAGGCGAGCATCTCCCCCTTTCTACCTATCTTACTTTTATAGTATTTATTCCCTCCTGTTGATCTATTGCTATCTGTGTTGCGATGCTCTAGTTTTCGTACCTTTGATATTACTTGCAGCCTTATATTGCCTTGGACACATCCTATTACCTGTTGTTTGGTAGATAGTTGGACTTGCGCGTCGTAGTCGCTTGCTCAAGTGCTGTTGCGTGTCGTCAAGTGCCACAGTTGTTGGTGTATTGCCGCATGTTGTTGTTGGAGATGATCATAGTTTTACTTATCGTTCACTTTAATTCCTGTCTAACAACTAAAATTGAATTAAGCAGAGGCATCGGTGGGTGATAGATAATATTTGGTTTCCGAACGCCCACTTGTGTCCCGTAGGACCCCGAGTACTTGATACCTGTTCCTTGTTTTATCGCGCTATCCACATCCGGGAGGTATATGGGACCCCCCTGAGCCAGAGCTTGATTCAGTCTTATTTCTTGGGGCCACAAACTAGTTTGAGGTTTTATTTACGATCCTGTACTTATGCCATGCTACTGCTTTATTTACGATTGTGCGAGGAGCACACTGTACTGTTTAGGTAAGCGGAATGTTTTCGCGGTATCGACAAGCCCAGCCACACTTTCGGGTTCCCAGTCGTTTACAGCCATTGGCGCAAACCTTGAGTCCGTCTCGGAGCTTGCTTACTTCGTTGCGGGTCTACTCAATGGGGTGGCCCCCTGAAATATTTCTGAATCCTGTGATTGCTTTGTCGTGAAAGCCTCGTTGGGTTTTGATTTGGTTTTTCCGAGGTTGATCGAGTGTGTGTTGCTATTGGTGCACCCCGGCCGGGTAAAACTTTCTGAAAGCCGTGTCCGCGGTTATGGACGACTTGGAGCACAGTATCTCGACCATAGACAAGCATAACTAAAGTTTATTGCTATAAACTTGACTTTATAATGACTAGTAATCAGCTTCACTATAATGGAATGGCTAAATAATACTGCCCACAATTGCTTGTTTGAGATGTCGCTTGCGACCATTGTATCTGACTAGTAAGTACTGCAACTACAACGGAATGGCTAAATAAAAGTACCAACAACTGCTGGGTTTTGGGTTATCTCATGCTAATTGTATCTGATTAGTAAATTGCTGCAACTACAACGGAATGAATAACTAAAAGGGCCCACTGCTACTTTTATCAGGACAATTATGTATACCTGACTAGTAAGTGCTACAACGATAACTGAATAAATAAAACTGCCAACTGTGTGAGTTCCTCGGTTGACTTCCTCGTTTGGTCTCGAGGGGGAAACGCCAGGATGGGTTTGTTTGATGGTAGTATCAGGTTGGATCCGGATAGGTCATTCTTATACCTCTCTGATACCCGCCAGTTGTATCGAGTCTCTATAGGTTGTTTAGTGCATGCTGCCGCTGCCGCTCAGTCCACCATACCTATGTAGGCGAGGACCGCCGAATTCTAGTCTCGCCGTGTACTGGCCTCAGTACTGACGCTCCTCTTTTTCCTTTGCCCTTTGTCGGCACCCCCTTTGTTTAAGCAGGTTTGAGATCGACGTTGTTAGCAGGGTTACCCTTCCGGCTTGGCCTGGGCAGGGTTATGGACGCCATTGGTTATTCTTCAGGGCTCTTAGCCTCATTTGCATCTTGTCCGTAGTCGGACGCTCTGTCATTTTCAAGGTGATTTGGATCTTTGTACCGTATATCTGTATTCTTGACTCATGGAGTCGTGTTGTATATATATCTGTTCTGTGGGTCCCATCGAGGACTGTTGTGTAATGTTATTACTTCGTTTTCCACCCGCACGAAAGTGCCTGGTGGGCACCTTTGAATCGTTTCTATGCGGGTTTGGCGGGTTTTGCTAAAACTTGCATAGGTCCGATTCTGAGGGTGTTACACCTTTATGATCACCCTCTCATAGGATGACGTTTGATGACCTCAAAGCTTTCTTCCGATACCAGGGAGTTGTATTATCTCATGGTCTAAGGAATACAATATTTGACATAGGAAAAGCTTCGCAACGATGAACACGATGAAACGATCTAATTGCTTCGCTTAGTTTGGGTCTGTCCATCATATCATTCTCCCAATGATATGATCTCATTATCAATTGACAACTCATGTCTATGGTTAGGAAACCTTAACCATCATTGATCAATGAGCTAGTCCATAGAGGCGTACTAGGGACACGGTGTCATTCACAAACCACACAAGTATTAAAGTTTCCGCTTAATACAATTCTAGCATGGAATATAAACTTTATCATGAACAAGAATTATAATAATAACATCTTTATTATTGCCTCTAGGGCATAATTCCAACAATTAGACACAACCACTGTTGAAGCAGAGTGGCTTCGTGAACTCTTGATGAACTTACCTGTGGTTGAAAAACCAACCCGCAATCCTTATGAACTGCGATAATCAAACTGTGATTTTTAAGGTAAATAGTTCTAAGGATAATATGAAGTCATCAAGACATGTGAAGAGGAGACTGGAATCTGTCAGGAAAATGAGAAACTCCAGAGTTATTGCATTGGATTATATCCAAACATCTAAAAACTTGGCAGATCCCTTCACAAAGGGTCTATCACGCAACGTGATAGAAAATGCATCGAAGGAGATGTGTATGAGACCCACAATTTGAGATTTCCATAGTGGTAAACCACTCTATGTGATCGGAGATCCCATGAATTAGAATTGGGAGATAAGCTGTTGGTTAGATGAGAGGAAAGTATCCCTACTTTAATAAACACCACTCCATAAAGATGCAATACTTTCCTATTCTGCACGGCAGGTTGATTTATTATCTTAATGTGTTCTAAGTGGCTTATCTTAAGCAAAGATGTTGTCCTGCAGAACATCTTTTGAAGAACATACCTATATAAGTCTGACTGTTAAAACGTCCCAGTCTATGAGAGTAGGATGCTCTCTAATAAACACATGAAAGGTCATGGAGTATGACGCATAAGCTCCACCCGCGGGGAAGTCCCACGATAGCTTAGTATCGTTCAAGACTTTTTGTGAAGCTAGGTTCGCAGCAAACCTGCAGTTCAAGGCATAGTCCACTATACAAGTTGTAGCCTAGTATAACATAAAGCTCTAGGTGGAAGTTCAATTTAACAGTCTCCACTAAAGTACCGATATATAAACAATTTTTTTGGAACCAAAGACAAACTTCATGTGCCTCTGGGATCTGGTTGGGGATTGTTGAAATTTTTGCCTAAATAGGCTCATCCCAGTTATTATATGGCAATAAATTCCTGAAATCCTAGAGCCCATTTGGCCCATTCATGCAAGGCAAGAGCTGGAACAAATGTTTAGTCCCACATTGCTAGTTGAGTGGAAGTTGAACCAGCTTATAAGGAGAGCTCTTCCACCACTTGTACGAGCTTTAGAAGAGAAGACATATACACATGCACTCCTCCTCCTCGCTCGCCTCGTCACATCATGTCATGACACGCGCGCGCCGTGGGTTGCGGGAATCTCGCCGAGCCGAGCTTTATTTTGCCACGCATGAATGGTATATGAACAGTCGTACAGAAGCTGAAACGTTTTGCTCGAGTGAACTTTTAATACGAGCTAAATGAATACGAACTGAGTGGAGGCTGTCTGGTGGGCTGCCGCCTGTTCGTTTCAACTTCTGTCCATTCGTTTCATCTCCTGCGCAGCCTGTCTGCCTTCCCCTCTGTGCCTATAAGAGAGAGGTAACGCTGGTGGGCTGCCGCCTGTTCGTTTCAACTTCTTTCCATTCGTTTCATCTCCTGCGCAGCCTGTCTGCCTTCCCCTCTGTGCCTATAAGAGAGAGGTCACGCCTTCTCTCAGATATACTGCCACACATCCTTTGCGCCTCCAGTTCCAGAGCATTGCGCTACCTAGTCCTCCCCATCCTGTCTTGCGGCGTGCACCGCGAGCCGAGACAGTAGGCCTCCGAGACCCCACTGCTTCGAGTCCTGTATGGGAGAAGGGCGATAAGGTTTTGGGGGAGCGCTATTGGCGCGACTACTGGCTTCATCACGGACTCCCTCTCGGATAGCGATTGCGACGACGTCTTCCCCAACGAGGACTTCTACCCCGACATCAGCACCCTCTTCCTCGACGACATGGCTACCGACGGTGCCAATCCGAATGTCGGCGGTTCCTCTGCTTCTACTACCGTGTATACTTTCTTTCTCAACCTTGTTCTGATTGCATCTCAAGTTTTACGCCTTGCAGTCTGTTTGGTTATCTTTTTTAATATGTATTCGCTATTTCACATGATTAGTATATTGTCTATTATTCTAATCATGTTTTATCTAGCGTTTATTATGGGTAATTCGCTTGGTAAATTGCTATTTTTCTCAACAGTTTTTACCCTGGAAGATAGGACCGTGAACCTCTCATGTGCAGTTGCCTCCAATTGCACGTCACTGCTCCAAGTCATGAGTCACCAAGCCAATTTATCATCACCATCCAGACTCGAACCACCATTGTCAGTCCTCATATCTCGATCTCCATGACATTCTCCATCGGCACCATGGGACGAGAACATGCCCCATGATATTAATAGCCAACAGAGCTTTCAAACGCTTTCTTTGAACCCAAACGGCTAGAAAAATATGGGTATGTATGATCGAATACCTTCCGATCTAGCAATCTTCAGGCATGATGCGTCCATGAGAGTTTGCCGACGGAGCCTTTCGAAACTCGACACTCCGGCCAGATCAACGAGGACACACTTCAAGCAAATCTTCGTCCATGCGCGGGAGGAACTCTAGGACCACCACCATTATTCACGAGACTCGCATGCGCACACGCCGCCAGCCTCCTCCAGTATGAAGACAACGGGCAATGAACCAGCAGAAATGTGAGACATCGAGGGATCAAGGTGTTAGTGCTAGACACTTCTCGGTAGATGCACTATGGGGTTGGATCTAGGAGATCTGAGAGTGAGAGAGAGACTACCTGCGCCCTGGCTTGACAGGAAGGAACCGGAGGGGATTCCGGAGCCAGAGCCGGAGCTGGATCCGCCGTCGTTGGCCATGGAAAAAGGGGCGACGGCGTGAGCGTGGGAAGTTGAGAGAGGTGGCGGCGGAGCTTCCCGTCGGCCTAGTGCGAACCCTAATCGGTGGGTATGTTTGTGGGGGGCTGCGGCGCACGGTGAACCTCCTACCGTGTGCGTCAGGCCCCCCCACCTATTTATATACGCACCGGCGACAGGGGCCCACAACCATGGATAGGGTTGGGCGCCCCCGATTAGGGCGCGATAAGGGACTCCGTTCGGGTCGTTGGGCCCGAACGTGGGAGAGATCTATCCAACATTCTCCCCCTAGATCTCGACTTTACTTTTAACTTTGTACTTTACTTATTTCATTACAGAATGATACATAGAGCATGTTTCATCGTCTCAGCTCAATTGCCGATAGAATCAGACGGCCACTATATACCTTCATGTTCCGAAACAAATCCTGTTACTTTTGGGCCTCTATGGTCCAGGAATCATAGGCTTGCCGTTAAACCCATGCCGGCTATGTGTTCCTTGAACACATTGGGTGGTAAGCCTTTCGTTAGCGGATCCGCAAGCATATCCTTTGTCCTTATATGCTCGAGACTTATAGTTTGATCCTGGACTTTGTCCTTCACAACATAATACTTTATATCTATAGACTTTGAAGCATTACTCGACTTGTTGTTGTGAGCATAGAATACTGCGGGCTCGTTGTCACATTACATCTTTAGTGGCCTGCAAATGCAGTCAACCACTCTCAAGTCGGGTAAGAATTTCTTTAACCATAACGCCTGTCCCATGGCCTCATAACATGCTATAAATTCTGCATACATCGTAGATGATGCAACTATCGACTGTTTGGCGCTTCTCCACGAAATAGCACCTCCTGCGAGAGTAAAGACATACCCTGTCATGGACTTTCGGTCGTCTTTATCTCCCGCAAAATCCGCATCCGAATACCCTTTTATCTCTAGGGAATCAGATCTTCTATATGTAAGCATGAGGCCTTTTGTGCCTTGCACATAACGTAAAGCTTTCTTTACCATTTTCCAGTGCTCTATGCCTGGATTCTCTTGATATCTACCGAGTACCCCGGTGATAAATGCTAAGTCAGGGCGAGTGCACACTTGTGCATACTGTAAGCTTCCAACAGCCGAAGCATATGGTACTGACTTCATTTGATCGATCTCATATTGATTCTTTGGACATTGGGATTTCCCAAAACTGTCGCCCTTGACTATGGGAGCAGGTGTTGAATTACTCGCATGCATATTGTATTTCTTTAAAATCTTTTCACAATACGCTTTCTGCGACAGTCCTAATACTCCATTCTTTCTGTCTCGGTGAATTTCTATGCCCAAAACATAAGAGGCTTCACCGAGGTCTTTCATGTAGTTTGATGACAAGAATTTCTTTGTTTCTAGTAGTAGACTAACATCATTGCTAGCAAGCAGAATGTCATCCACATATAGAATTAGGAAAATATATTCCCACTTTTGAACTTTGCATAAATGCAATTGTCCTCAACATTTTCTTTGAATCCAAATCTTTTAGTGGTATCATTAAACTTTTGGTACCACTGCCTAGAGGCTTGCTTTAACCCATAAATGGATTTCTTTAGGCGGCATCCCATATGTTCCTTCCCCTCCATGAAAAAACCCTTGGGTTGTTTCATGTAAACATTCTCTTCTAAATCTCCATTTAGAAATGCCGTCTTGACATCCATTTGATGTAACTCTAAATCAAAATGTGCAACTAGTGCCATGATGATTCTGAAGGAGTCCTTACATGAGACCGGAGAAAAAGTCTCATTGTAATCTACGCCTTCTATTTGCGTAAAGCCTTTTGCCACGAGTCTAGCTTTGTACTTTTCTACATTCCCATTGGAGTCATACTTTGTTTTGTAGACCCACTTGCATCCTACTGTTTTGGATCCTTTGGGAATTTCCTCTAAGTCCCAAACATTGTTGTAACTCATCGATGTCATTTCATCTTCCATTGCCTCTACCCACTTGGCTGGGTGAGGGCTACTCATGGCTTCTTCATATGAGGTAGGATCGCCCTCCATATGAACGACATTGTAAACTTTGTAGATGTCTTTGGAAATGGCTGGTCTTCGTTATCTTTTAGACCGTCTGAGTTCATCAGACTCTTGCTCATTTCTTGCCTGGGGTTCAGGCACATTTACGGTAGGTGGCTGTTCTGGCTCCCTTTCGTGCTCAACAGTGGGTTCAGGTTGCTCCTGATGGACAGGTTCCGAACTTTCGCCCATTGTTGTCACGTGTGGAGTCACAACAGGTGCCGACACCACAACCTCAGGGGTTGTAGATGGTGGCACAACAGGTAGCGAGAAAAATGGCTCCTGAATCATCGGATTAGGTGCATGCACCCTCTTCTCCTCAAGATCAATTTGCCTAGCTACCGTGCTCCCCCTCATCAATTCGTCCTCCAAGAAGACTGCATGTCTCGTTTCTACAAACTTTGTGTATCTGTCGGGACAGTAGAAACGATAGCCTTTGGACTTATCTGGATAGCCAATAAAATGGCAAGATACTGTTTTGGGGTCTAACTTTGCAATGTTTGGATTGAAAACTTTTGCCTCAGCTGGGCTCCCCCAAACCCTCAAGTGCTGCAGAGAGGGGACTCTGCCTGTCCACAATTCATACGGTGTTTTGGGCACCGACTTACTTGGTACTCTGTTGAGAATGTGAATGGCGGTTTTAAGCGCCTCCATCCACAATCCCAATGGGAGGGTGGAGTAGCTCATCATGCTGCGCACCATATCCATAAGGGTACGGTTGCGCCTTTCAGCTACTCCGTTTTGCTGAGGTTCGCCCGACATAGAATACTGGGCGACTATTCCATTTTCTTGCAGGAACCTTGCAAAAGGTCCTGGTACTTGACCATATGGAGTATGCCGACCGTAGTACTCCCTCCCTCGATCGGACCGAACTATTTTAATTCTTTTATCATGCTGATTTTCTACTTCAGCTTTGAAAATTTTAAATTTATCCAATGCTTCAGATCTCTCTTTAATTGGATAAATATAACCATACCGGGAGTGATCATCCGTGAATGTTATGAATGAATCATAGCCATCCACACTTTTCACCGGAAACGGTCCACAAATATCCGTGTGGATTATTTCTAGTGTAGCTATGCTTCGGTTTGCACCCTTTTTAATCTGTTTGACATACTTTCCTTTAATGAAATCTATGCATTGTTCTATGTCGGAGAACTCTAACGGAGGAAGAATGTCATTTTTAACGAGGTTTTCAATTCTTCCCCTCGAAATATGGCCTAGTCTGCAGTGCCATAGTCTCGAGGAGTCAAGAGTTCGCTTTCTTTTCTTTTGTTCTTTGTTCGACAAGGAAACTTTTTCATTCACATCACACACAGAAAGAACTTTCTCATGCAGGGATAACAAATATAACTTATCAAATAATGTAGCAACACCCACACATTTGTCTTTCAACCAAATGGCACACTTGCCATTACCAAAATAACATTCGTAAGAATCTTTGTCCAAACAGGAAACACTTATTAAATTCCTATGTAATGAAGGAACGAAAAGCACATCTTTGAGCAAAAGCAAAGAGCCATCAGCCAGTTCCAGAGGGACGTCACCAATGGCCTCCACTTCTGCTTCTATTCCATTCGCCACTTCAATGTGTCTTTCTCTTCTTGGCGTGGTCCTTGTCGAATGGAACCCCTGTAAAGAGTTGGCAACGTGAACAGTTGCTCCAGAATCAATCCACCAAGTGGATCTAGTAAACTTTTCATACAAAGATTCATTAACAAAAGAAACAATATCTTTACCATTTTTGGCCATGATGTACTTTAGCCAAATCGGGCAGTCTTTCTTGTAGTGGCCCGGATTTTTACAGTGATGGCACTGATCCTTCTCCCCAGGGGTGGACTGGTGATGCTGGTACTGGTGCTGCATTGGACCCTTGCCATGGGGCTTGGAGGGTGAGCCACCATGGTTGCCGCCTGTGAAGCCTCTCTTCCTGTTGTCCTTCACGAAGTTCAGAGAACCGCCATGAAGGGCTTTCAGCCTTTCCTCTTCCTGGGAGCACATCCCAATGGTCTTTTCTATGTCCCAGTTTTCAGGGGACATATTATAGTTTATAACAAAGTTTTCAAAAGGCCGTGGAAGTGAGGCCATCACTAGGTGCACCAAGAGTGCTGGCTTTAGCTCGAGGTCCTCATCCATGGGCTTGAGCTTCGCTGCCATGTTTGACATCCTCAAGATGTGCTCTCTTATTCCGTGGGGTCCTCCCGTATACTTTTCAGTAACCAGCTGCTTTAACAGCTGGGTCGCATACATCTTTGAAGAGCCAGTAAACTGGCTCTTTATCTTGGCGAGATACTCGCCCACGGTAGCACACTCTCCAATTGAGCCCACGATTGCGTTCTCAATTGTGTTCTTTACGAAGGCCAGACACTTCTTGTTGGCGTTCACCCATTTCTGGTTATCGATAGAGTAAGCCAGCTCCAGTGGAGCATGGTCCCTCTTCCTTTTCTCAAAGTCAGCACTTTCCTCAGCGGCCCCCCTGACCGGGTCAGCGGGCTTGACTGGTTGCTTGGTGTCAACCACCCAATCCACTTCGGCGCATACGAACGCCAAGTCAACTTTCTTCCTCCATTCGGAGTAGTTGTCCCCCCTTAGGAGCGGGATGTCCTTCAAACATGCCATGAGGTTGAGACCTCCTGAAAATCACAAAAAATGTGAGATCACCAAGTAAAACAACTGTATGCGTTAATTCAACGTTGGTATAAATTAAGCATGCAATCGTTTCGTGCTATTTAAAAATTACATCACCGTTGGGCAGAAAAAAATTTAAATGCACCTTTAATACTTAATAGGAAAAGATTATGGTCATGATTATTAATAACGTTGGTCAATTAATAGCATGAGGCACAATCACTTTAATCACATCTTTATGTCAAGTTTTAATCAACTTTTATTGCATTTGGTGCAATTTTGAACCATACATTTCAATGTAAAAACACTATTTGCAGCGGAAAATTTCATCAATTACTTTCATAAAAACTCATACTTTGCAGAAAAAATTCTGCCTTTGTAACGATCTCTAGTCACAATATACTTAAAAATAAAAGGACTAGAGAAAACTATGCAAAATTTTGCTTAAAACTAAGCAAAAAACATTAAAAACAAATCTGTAAAAATTAAAACAGAAAAAACTGGTTAACTGGGCCAACACTGGGCGGGCTGGAGCGGTCCAGCCGGCCTGCTCGCCAGCGCCCGCGCCGCGCCGTGCGGCACATAGCAGATGCCCGCGCGCCTGGTAGCAACGGCCCTGCCTCCCGCCAGTGGCCCACCTGGCCCAGCCACGGGCCTGCCCCGCCCGCGCGCGCTGCCTAGCTTGCTGCCGCCTGTGCGCGCGCGCCTAGCGGCCTGCAGCGGCCCAGCAAGTAGCCCGCCTGGCACCGCGTCTGCCGCCGACCGCGTGGCCCGCGTGGCCCGCTCCGCGTCGGCCACCGCCCGCGGCCGCACGATCTGAGCCGTTGATGGCCAGAACCCTAGATCCTACGGTGGGGCGCGCTGTGCGGGGGTATAAAAACCCCCACAGCCGCCGACCCCCACAAACCCTAGCCCACTTTTCCCCTGGCCCTCTCCCGCGTGGCCACCGCGGCGGCGCCGCGTCTCGCGCGCCAGCAGCCCCGCGTGGTCCGCGGCCTCCCGCGTGGCCACCGCGGCGGTGTCGCGTCGCGTGCGCCGACAGCCCCGCGTGGTCCGCCGCCTCCCCCCGTCCATGGCGCTGTGGCCCGACCGCGGCGGCGCCGCGTCTTGCATGCGGTTGCCCCGCGTCGGCGGCACGCGTCGGCGGCGGCGGTGAGGTGAGGTGGCCTCCGGTGGGCGTGTCCCTCCCTCTCCCTCTTCTCACGCGGCCGCCTGGAAGCCCGCTAGTGGAGGCGAGGTGAGGTGGCCGCCCCGCGCGGCAACGGTGCCGGCGGCGGCACGCCCCTCCCTCTGCCCCACTCTCTGGCGACCCTCCCTCTCTCTCACCCCTTCTTCCCCGTTCATGGCGGCCGGAACCACGGCACCTCCCTGCCCCCTCGCCGGCGGTGCGTCCACCCGTGGGTGGGCGCACGACCGTAGAGGCGCAGCGGTGGCGCCTCCTTTGCCAGCGCTCGGCCGGTGAGTGTGCCCCCTTTTTTTTTGTTCTCTCTCGGGGTTTTCCTTTCGGGATCTGGGGGAAGAACTAGGTTTATGACTTGGGATTTACTTTGCCCCCGAAGGGGTGTGTCCTTCTTCCCTATGCCTCGGCTTGCCGATGCGCATAGGGATCGAGGGGGACGGCACGGCCAGAGGGGCAAGGCGCACTTTTGGATCTAGAGTTTTCCTTCCATTTTTACTTTTCTACCAAAGAAACTAGCATCTAAGATGCTCTGATACCATTGTTAGTGCTAGACACTTCTCGGTAGATGCACTATGGGGTTGGATCTAGGAGATCTGAGAGTGAGAGAGAGAGACTACCTGCGCCCTGGCTTGACAGGCAGGAACCGGAGGGGATTCCGGAGCCAGAGCCGGAGCTGGATCCGCCGTCGTTGGCCATGGAAAAAGGGGCGACGGCGTGAGCGTGGGAGGTTGAGAGAGGTGGCGGCGGAGCTTCCCGTCGGCCTAGTGCGAACCCTAATCGGTGGGTATGTTTGTGGGGGGGCTGCGGCGCACGGTGAACCTCGTACCGTGTGCGTCCGGCCCCCCCACCTATTTATATACGCACCGGCGACAGGGGCCCACAACCATGGATAGGGTTGGGCGCCCCCGATTAGGGCGCGATAAGGGACTCCGTTCGGGCCGTTGGGCCCGAACGTGGGAGAGATCTATCCAACATTCTCCCCCTAGATCTCGACTTTACTTTTAACTTTGTACTTTACTTATTTCATTACAGAATGATACATAGAGCATGTTTCATCGTCTCAGCTCAATTGCCGATAGAATCAGACAGCCACTATATACCTTCATGTTCAGAATGATAAAAGAATTAAAATAGTTCGGTCCGATCGTGGGGGGGAGTACTACGGTCGGCATACTCCATATGGTCAAGTATCAGGACCTTTTGCAAGGTTCCTGCAAGAAAATGGAATAGTCGCCCAGTATTCTATGCCGGGCGAACCTCAGCAAAACGGAGTAGCTGAAAGGCGCAACCGTACCCTTATGGATATGGTGCGCAGCATGATGAGCTACTCCACCCTCCCATTGGGATTGTGGATGGAGGCGCTTAAAACCGCCATTCACATTCTCAACAGAGTACCAAGTAAGTCGGTGCCCAAAACACCGTATGAATTGTGGACAGGCAGAGTCCCCTCTCTGCAGCACTTGAGGGTTTGGGGGAGCCCAGCTGAGGCAAAAGTTTTCAATCCAAACATTGCAAAGTTAGACCCCAAAACAGTATCTTGCCATTTTATTGGCTATCCAGATAAGTCCAAAGGCTATCGTTTCTACTGTCCCGACAGATACACAAAGTTTGTAGAAACGAGACATGCAGTCTTCTTGGAGGACGAATTGATGAGGGGGAGCACGGTGGCTAGGCAAATTGATCTTGAGGAGAAGAGGGTGCATGCACCTAATCCGATGATTCAGGAGCCATTTTTCTCGCTACCTGTTGTGCCACCATCTATAACCCCTGAGGTTGTGGTGTCGGCACCTGTTGTGACTCCACACGTGACAACAATGGGCGAAAGTTCGGAACCTGTCCATCAGGAGCCACCTGAACCCACTGTTGAGCACGAAAGGGAGCCAGAACAGCCACCTACCGTAAATGTGCCTGAACCCCAGGCAAGAAATGAGCAAGAGTCTGATGAACTCAGACGGTCTAAAAGATAACGAAGACCAGCCATTTCCAAAGACATCTACAAAGTTTACAATGTCGTTCATATGGAGGGCGATCCTACCTCATATGAAGAAGCCATGAGTAGCCCTCACCCAGCCAAGTGGGTAGAGGCAATGGAAGATGAAATGACATCGATGAGTTACAACAATGTTTGGGACTTAGAGGAAATTCCCAAAGGATCCAAAACAGTAGGATGCAAGTGGGTCTACAAAACAAAGTATGACTCCAATGGGAATGTAGAAAAGTACAAAGCTAGACTCGTGGCAAAAGGCTTTACGCAAAGAGAAGGCGTAGATTACAATGAGACTTTTTCTCCGGTCTCATGTAAGGACTCCTTCAGAATCATCATGGCACTAGTTGCACATTTTGATTTAGAGTTACATCAAATGGATGTCAAGACGGCATTTCTAAATGGAGATTTAGAAGAGAATGTTTACATGAAACAACCCAAGGGTTTTTTCATGGAGGGGAAGGAACATATGGGATGCCGCCTAAAGAAATCCATTTATGGGTTAAAGCAAGCCTCTAGGCAGTGGTATTTAAAGTTTAATGATACCACTAAAAGATTTGGATTCAAAGAAAATGTTGAGGACAATTGCATTTATGCAAAGTTCAAAAGTGGGAATATATTTTCCTAATTCTATATGTGGATGACATTCTGCTTGCTAGCAGTGATGTTAGTCTACTACTAGAAACAAAGAAATTCTTGTCATCAAACTTTGACATGAAAGACCTCGGTGAAGCCTCTTATGTTTTGGGCATAGAAATTCACCGAGACAGAAAGAATGGAGTATTAGGACTGTCGCAGAAAGCGTATTGTGAAAAGATTTTAAAGAAATACAATATGCATGCGAGTAATTCAACACCTGCTCCCATAGTCAAGGGCGACAGTTTTGGGAAATCCCAATGTCTAAAGAATCAATATGAGATCGATCAAATGAAGTCAGTACCATATGCTTCGGCTGTTGGAAGCTTACAGTATGCACAAGTGTGCACTCGTCCTGACTTAGCATTTATCACCGGGGTACTCGGTAGATATCAAGAGAATCCAGGCATAGAGCACTGGAAAATGGTAAAGAAAGCTTTACGTTATGTGCAAGGCACAAAAGGCCTCATGCTTATATATAGAAGATCTGATTCCCTAGAGATAAAAGGGTATTCGGATGCGGATTTTGCGGGAGATAAAGACGACCGAAAGTCCACGACAGGGTATGTCTTTACTCTCGCAGGAGGTGCTATTTCGTGGAGAAGCGCCAAACAGTCGATAGTTGCATCATCTACGATGTATGCAGAATTTATAGCATGTTATGAGGCCATGGGACAGGCGTTATGGTTAAAGAAATTCTTATCCGACTTGAGAGTGGTTGACTGCATTTGCAGGCCACTAAAGATGTACTGTGACAACGAGCCCGCAGTATTCTATGCTCACAACAACAAGTCGAGTAATGCTTCAAAGTCTATAGATATAAAGTATTATGTTGTGAAGGACAAAGTCCAGGATCAAACTATAAGTCTCGAGCATATAAGGACAAAGGATATGCTTGCGGATCCGCTAACGAAAGGCTTACCACCCAGTGTGTTCAAGGAACACATAGCCGGCATGGGTTTAACGGCAAGCCTATGATTCCTGGACCATAGAGGCCCAAAAGTAACAGGATTTGTTTCGGAACATGAAGGTATATAGTGGCCGTCTGATTCTATCGGCAATTGAGCTGAGACGATGAAACATGCTCTATGTATCATTCTGTAATGAAATAAGTAAAGTACAAAGTTAAAAGTAAAGTCGAGATCTAGGGGGAGAATGTTGGATAGATCTCTCCCACGTTCGGGCCCAACGACCCGAACGGAGTCCCTTATCGCGCCCTAATCGGGGGCGCCCAACCCTATCCATGGTTGTGGGCCCCTGTCGCCGGTGCGTATATAAATAGGTGGGGGGGCCGGACGCACACGGTACGAGGTTCACCGTGCGCCGCAGCCCCCCACAAACATACCCACCGATTAGGGTTCGCACTAGGCCGACGGGAAGCTCCGCCGCCACCTCTCTCAACCTCCCACGCTCACGTCGTCGCCCCTTTTTCCATGGCCAACGACGGCGGATCCAGCTCCGGCTCTGGCTCCGAAATCCCCTCCGGTTCCTGCCTGTCAAGCCAGGGCGCAGGTAGTCTCTCTCTCACTCTCAGATCTCCTAGATCCAACCCCATAGTGCATCTACCGAGAAGTGTCTAGCACTAACACAAGGACCCCCGCAACCACAGCCCAACCCAGGCTCCTCAAATCCCGATCAAGAGCTAAAAGGCGCAAATCACGGTCAAGTGGCCCAGATCCGTACACACCGGTGATCAGCGATATCATCGGCAGGCATGATCGTCGCGAGGGTCTATCCGGGTCGAGTAGGCATACGGCAATCCGGACGAGCGGCGATTTCGACCAGTGCTCGACCAAATAACACCCACGGGAGTCAGCGACTAGAGCCCCATGAGGATGACGTCCTTCCCTTTGAGGATGACGTCTGCGAGCACAGCAACGACGGGAACCGCAGACCGGATCGGTAATCAGAGCTGGACGACAGAAACCAGATCACAGCGACGATTAACAACACCGAGAATTAAAAAAAAGCTAGAAAAGAGGGCACCCCACCGTTGCCGTCTGCCGGAGAAGGCTCCTCGGGCGGCGGCGGGGTGAACGGGGAGACGGGAAGGTGGTTGTTGGGTGTCCGGAGTTGCCTTGAAGACGACCCGGGAGGACGGTTTCTTTTCCTTGCGAAAAGTCTCTATCGCATACACTCTCGAGGGCACTCGCTGACGTACATAGTCCTGGCACAGACGACATCACCACATGACCGTAATATCAAACGTGCCGCCGGGCAGCGCCTAGAGACGTCAACCGCCATCAACCATTTCTCACAGAGTACGACACCATTCTGAAGTGCGGCTAAGAATCTGCTAATCTAACCTTACATATTGATATTGGTAAGGTCAGCTCCTAATCAATATATAGGCTCTTAGAAGAATCGTTCCAGAGCTTAGAGAGGACAAGAAGTAGTTGACACAAGAAACACTCAACGGTCAACTGTGATTGTTACTTCCTTCTCTCGAATCAGGCTTTCGTCCTGTTTTATAAATATAAAGCACATAGGTGAGACCGCTGCTGGGTCCGACAACACAACCTCCAAATGATAGCCGAACACTGCTGGGGCCAAACAACACAAGTCGAAGCCTAAGAGAAAATATAGAAGAAATAAAAAGAAAGAAATGCACGACAGCGTCGGATCGACAACCGGCGAAGAACCACGACCGTAGCGCCCCCCTCCCCCCCCCCCCCGAAGTCATCCCATCCCGATCCTATGCCAACGGATTGCCGTGTACCAAGCGACACCTTCAAGAAGGAGGGCGACGATGACGACGCTGCTGCCCGGACTACTCCTAGGATTTCTCCGGGTACACGAGAGAGAGTGGGGGGGGTACATCCGACGCTCTTCAAGAAGGAAGGCGGCACCCGCAGATGTCACCGCGACGAAGCCAGCCAAGCCGACAAGGATTTCTCCCGACCCCCAGAGAACCACACCTCGTCCAATCCTAGCACTCCACCAAGCATGCCGCCCGCCAGCATGCGCCCAACCGGTCTTGCAATCTTCATCGATGTCTCACCATGGCAAACATCGCGAGACTGGCTGTATCGAGAACACCCGCCGAAGACAAGGGACAGCGGCTCCGCTGCCATGTGGGAGGGACCGACCTCCACCGCCCTAGCAGTAGCAAACCGGACACAGCTGCGGAAACAAACCAGGCCAACTAGGCCCGGCCGGACCCGGATCGGTTCCGTGAAGCTCCCACCGCCGCGCTGCAGCAGACGCAGTGACATCGCCGCTCCCCCTGTCCCGAAGAGTACCCCAGACCAACCAAGGCAACGACCAGAGAGCGAGCTAGAAGCTCGTCTCTACCACCACCGCCACCAACCAGTGCCCCCCTCGCCCCGCCGCCATCCAGAGCACCGTCGTACTGCTGCCTGCCGAAACACCCCACCACGACAGTACCTCCCGGAGCCGCCTCCGCCGAGGCACCACCCTCATACGCCACCTTCCGGGGCCGCCGCCCCGACATCCCGAACTCGAGCCCAAGTCCCGACCAGCCTCACACGGACGGGCCGCCGGAATGATTGAGTAGGGGAGACACAACAGACCGTAGCCGCCCGGGCGCACATCATCCCAGTAGGGGGACCTCCCCCATCCACCCTGAGGTGGCCGCAGACCGGGTGTAGCAGCAGAGCCGGTCAACCCAGATCCGACCCAGATCAGCCCGTAGGCCCCGTAGGACTAGATCCGGTCCAGATCGGGCCTAGACCATCCTTGCCGCCGCACTGCAGCAAACTGGGCGTTGCTGCCGGCCAACACAGCTGGTACCTACCTGGCCCACACCCATCGCCGGCCGACCTTGGCCAAGCTCCGCCGCCAAGACCCAGGCCGCGCTACCGCCAACTCGCATCCCCGCGTCGGATATCACCAACGCGGGAAGCACCATCGCTGCAGCACGCCGGGGAGAGGGAACACGCCGGCGCCGAGGAAGCCGCCACTGCTGCCCAACCGCCCCCAGACGAGCACCACGCCATCGAGGAACACCGCCGCCGCCTGTAGCTCCCGCCAGATCCAGGCCGCGCCGGGGAAGAAGGGCCCTCCGCCACCGGCACCGCAGGGGCTGTGCCCTGCGGCGGCCGCCGGCGTCGGCGGGGAGGAAGGGGAGGCTTAGGGGCACGCGGCGGCGGAGCTAGGATGTCCGCCCGGTCGCCCGCGCGGGGGACGACACGGACGGAGCGGTTTCCGCATCAGCCTGTTCTTTTTCGATCCTTTCGCCATAGTTACTTCCTTCACCAGCCATTGTTGTACTCTTCGGATCTTTCCGCCCATTCCTCGCAACTTTTTTCGTGGTGGAGGTGTCAGCGAAGAAAGAAAGCGTATGGCGGCGCGTCTTCAAATTAAATCGGTGGTGGAAAGATAAAGGCCGGCCGGTCGGTCAGGGAAGAGCGTGTGCTCTGATCACCACTACTATTAAACCAATCACCACCGACAGAGGAAAATAGGATCTCCATGTCCCGCTTCCACATCCCAACAACCAGGCAAGTTTTTTCATCTACTCAAATTGCCGTCCCCAAATCTCAATAATTATCTCTCCATTTATTAGCGATTACATCTTGTATCCCAAAGAATAGGATCCGGCGAGAGACTCTCCACGCCATGCAATTTCACCGGCGACCATACCTCCCTCTGACTGTCCGACGCCACTCTCCACTCCCATCTTACCGGCGGCGACTCGCGACACCAATCCCCTGTCCCCCGAGCCCCTCATGCTCAACCGCGACGCGTCGCTCCTCTTGCTGGCAACGATGTTGATTCCCCGGCCCACCGACTTCTAGGACACCGCATGCCCTGCGACGGCGCGCAACCGCTCCCCGGGCGCCGCTGCCGTTCCCTGCGCCGTTCAGATCTGTGCCGTTCCGATGCGCGTTTTGCAGAATTCATTCTACACCGAATCCACCTGCTCTTACGATCTAAAGCTCCTATTTCCAACGGTCGGTCATTCCTGCCCCTCCTCCTACGTGTGTTAATCCAACAATACAATTTGTTTCTTTGGTTTTTGTGTGCTTGCTAAATACTTGATGAAATTCCCGTACGAGGGATTCTTTCATGGAGGTGATCAGGAAAACAAGTGTAGATCAACTTTATACTCTGGTAGGAAAAGCGGTACTTGTTGCCGGTTCAAATATGTGGTGCCTTTTAAGTTCCACATGCTAACATTTTTTTGTATCGTATACCAACTTGTGTGTAAATTTTTTTTTTTTTGGAAATGAGCGCATTTATTAACAAATATTGATTCTTACACCGGCCTCTGCATAACTAAGATGCACACAGCCACACGAATGACAGACTAAGACAAAAATGAAAAAAGCATTACAAAAAGGCACTAAATTAAAGTCTGGAAACTAAGATAGCTCAATCCTTAGATCACGCGGCCATCCATGTCGTGAGAAAATATTCCTCGCCGTGTCCTCCAATCGCGTACATCCGTCCAGAAATACGTCCCGAAACTCTATGCGTTGGAGAATATTCCATGATCGAAGGATAGCCGTGGCTCGATAAATAACACCCTAAACAAGGTTCTGTACCTATCAACAATTCCATGCAACCAATTACCAAAAACATTGGTTACTGAACGTGGGGGAGATAAGCCAGAAGATATTTGGATGAATGACCATATAGAACGAGCAAATTTGCAGTGAAAGAATAAGTGTCGAATTGTCTCATCTTGATGACAAAAAACACATTGTGTACTTCCATGTCAATTCCTCTTTATCAGATTATCCTTTGTTAGAATTACCCCTTTCCGTAGATACCATGCAAATATCTTCGTCTTAAGGGGTATTTTCATTTTCCAAATTTTACTATTATCATCGACTAGGAAATCAGGTTGGACCAAAGCTTTATATAGTGAGCCAACAGAAAATTTACCACTTTCCAGTAATTTCCATTTGAACATGTCAACACCGTCCGACAATTGTATCCTGGATAACCGTAATAGGAGATTGTTCCAAGATAATAGTCTAGGACCGATAAGACTTCTTCTGAAAGACACATTAGGAGGATAGTCCTCCATCACTGTGGAGATTGTATCCCCTTTATGTCTAACAATTGAATATAGAGCTGGGTACTGTTCGCGAAGAGTAGATTGGCCTAGCCATTTATCTTCCCAAAACCTAATTTGTGATCCATTCTTAATCTCAAAAGCACCAAAACGAAAGAAATGTTTCTTGGTGGCCATAAGACCTGCCCAAAAATGTGAATCTCCGGGTTTCCATACCACTTGAGACACAGCTTTGGAGCCCACATATTTCCTCCATAACATGGTTTGCCAAACGCCTTCCTCAGTAAGTAGTTTAAAAAGCCATTTGCCTAGAAGCGCGGTGTTTTTGACTTGCAAATCGTGTATGCCTAGTCCACCAAACTCCTTCGGCCGGCAAACCACATTCCATCTGGCCAGACGATATTTCTTTTTCTCACTATCCCCTTGCCAAAAGAATCTTGAACGGAAATAATCCACTTTGTTCAAAACCCCTTTTGGCATTTGGAAAAACGAGATCATATACAGTACCATATTAGTAAGAACTGAATTTAAAAGTACTAGTCTTCCCCCAAGAGATAACAATTTTCCTTTCCAACTATTAAGACGTTTTTGTATCCTTTCCTCAAAGCTTCCATTCAGCAATTGTGAGACGCCGATAATGAATCGGTATTCCCAAATAATTGATTGGAAACTGATCCAGACCACAGCCGAAAAGTTCAGCATATATGTGGGCCTCGTTTTGGGCCTCGCCAAAACAATACAAATCGCTTTTATGGAAATTTATTTTAAGCCCAGATAAGAGCTCGAATGCTGATAATATTAATTTCAGATTCTTAGATTTCTCCAGATCATGTTCCATAAAAAGAATTGTATCGTCAGCGTATTGAAGAATAGAAAGTCCACCATCAACGAGATGTGGAACTACACCTTCAATTTGGCCGTCAGCCTTTGCTCTCTCAATAAGGATAGCCAACATATCAGCCACTATGTTAAATAGTAAAGGCGATAGTGGATCCCCTTGTCTTAGTCCTTTTTTGGTCTGAAAGTATTTGCCAGTATCATCATTTACTTTAATGGCAACACTACCCCCAGACACAAAAGACTGAATCAAAGCACGCCACTCCTCAGAAAAACCTTTCATACGGAGTGTTTGCTGGAGGAAAGACCAGTTAACTTTGTCATAAGCCTTCTCAAAGTCAATCTTGAACAGTACACCATTTAATTTTTTTGAGTGTAGTTCATGAATTGTTTCATGCAGAATCACAACCCCATCTAGGATATTTCTTCCTTGCATGAACGCAGTTTGAGACGGGCTAACAACATTGTCAGCAACCGAATTTAGTCTAATTGTAGCAACTTTAGTGAAAATTTTAAAGCTAACGTTAAGCAAGCAGATTGGACGGTACTGTTGTATCCGTTCTGCATTATTAACCTTAGGCAGTAAAATTATGTTACCAAAGTTGAGTCTAAAGAGATCCAATTGTCCAACATGTAAAAACCCAAACAAATTCATTAGGTCCTCCTTGATAACGTCCCAGAATTTTTGGTAAAATTCCGCTGGGAATCCATCAGGACCTGGTGCTTTGTTATGTTCCATTTGGAAAACCGCTTTCTTGACCTCTTCCTCGGAATATGAGGCAGATAGAAAACTATTTTCTTCATCCGAAACCTGGGGAATATCGGACGTTTGGGACTCATCCAGAGAGAAAGAATTCTCCACTGGGGCCCCAAACAAGGATTTATAATACGTAGTAATATATGACTTCAGATGTTCTTGTCCCTCAATCATACCTTCGTCCTGAATCAGAGAGTGAATAAGTTTCTTCTTATGCCTGCCATTGGCAACTGCATGGAAGTATCTAGTATTCGCATCTCCTTCCAGAATGAATTTAGCTTTAGAGCGTTGGTACCATTTGAGTTCCTCTTCGCGAAGAAGTCGGGCTATCTCTGCATTCGATTGGCTTTTAAGCTCAATTTCTTGTGCAGTTAATGGCCTTACCTCCGCGGAAGCCTCTAAGTCATCTATTATAAGTCTTAGGCGTAATTTTTCTTTCTTTAGGATACCCGCTGTATGCATGGCCCAACCCCGAAGGAACTTGCGTAAAGTACGCATTTTATTATTCCATCGTAGGATAGGCGTTTGGCCATGTACCGGTTTCTCCCAATTAGCCTTAACCATCTCATAAAAACCATCACGGATCATCCAACCGAGTTCAAATTTAAACTCATTCGTAGACTTCCGTGGCGGTAGTCCAAACGAAAGAAGTAAAGGGGCATGATCCGATAAAGCCTCAATACGCTCTAGAGCCCGAACAGTTACCATAGGGAATTTTTGTTCCCAATCAGTATCCATAAGCACTCTATCTAGTTTTTCGTATGTTGGCTCCGGAAGACTATTAGCCCATGTGAATTGTCTTCCTAACATTGTAACCTCTCTCAAATCCAGACTGTCAATGACAGCATTGAACAGAAAAGGCCAATGTTCATCGAACCGGCCCCGACTTTTCTCATGAGGAAATCTGAGCAAATTAAAATCCCCTCCTATAAGAATAGGATAAGGATTGTCCTTTGACAAATTCACAAGCTCACGTAAAAACTCAGCCTTATAAACATCCTGAGCGGCCCCGTATACGGCGACTAAAGACCATGTGAAGTTGTCAGCCTTGTTACGGATATGGATTTTTATAAAAAAATCTCCCACCGAACTAGCTAAAACTTCCATAGTCTCATCTCGCACGCCTAACAGGATCCCCCCGGATCGACCACGCGGCGGACGTGATATCCACGTAAAGTCCACTCCACCAGAAAGGCGATTGAGTAGAGTTTGCAAAAAATCCCGTCTACCAGTCTCAGAAATACCCAGAAAATCCAAATTATAATCCCTCACGCAGTCAGCAAAGAATAAATGTTTAGCCAAGTCCCGAAGACCTCTGCTGTTTGAAAACATTCCATTCATTGAGAAACTATAGTAGATTTGGATACACGGGATCTCTTACGCAGCCGCTGGCTCTTCGATTTTCGACCAGAAGCTTTCAGCTCATACATAGAAGCAAGCCCAGTCTCATCAAAGTCCACTTCCGACACTTCACCGACTAAGTGAGAGAGGAGTTGACCATCTACTGTGGCATGCAACTCCTCCTCCTCCTCAGTTAGTAAAGCATCAGGAAAAGCACTGACCTTAGGAATAACCGTTAGACGGTCAACCTCCATGTGTCTCAAAACATTAGAAGAAAAAGATACATCCTGTACAGAGCTACCCAAACTAATGCCAATGTTGGCTAGTTTAGAAGAAATAACAGGAGTAGAAAATGACAAAAAAGACTTCGAATTACTCTTTATACCTGGCGAATCCAAGTTCCTCTCCGCCTTACGCCGCATGGCCTTGAGCATGGAGTCCTCATCAGTCACGGACGCCCCAGAGGCATCGACTCCATGACGCATGCTCCGCCTGAATGTAGTACCACTCCCCTGCACAGGCGAAGCGTACCCTGGAGACCGGGGCACCCCAGACCCCTCCTGGGTCCGGTCGTCCCCATCGACCACCGAGGTCACCTGCCCCACCAACGAAGGCGAGACGTCCCGAGGGTCCAACCACACCTGGGTCGGACCAAGCGAAGCCATATCCTGAAGCTGGTGACAAGCGTCGCGGTCAGCCGACCCCTCCTGGGCCAGCTTCCACAAACACACCGAAGGAACAACCTCCTCAAGTACAGGAGTGGAAACAGGAATAGATCTGCCCAAAATATGCGTTCTGGACCTCGCAGGTGCTGAGCAAGCTCGCAAGACCGGGATGGAAGCAGAACGAAGAGCCTCATGTAACTGAGCCGGTGAAACGCGAGGTGCTGAAGTAGAACCCTTCCCACGAAGAGGGGAATCCAAAGGAAGAGCATCTAGTAGTTGTCGTCCCCGCGGAGTCACCGAATTAGCATTAAAGGGGGTGACAGCAAATGCCCTCTGCACCCCCTGACTGGAAGATGCAGGCCCGGAAGTACCCTGCACATCCGAGGAAGATCCAGTACCTCCCCCCCCTCCCTGAGTGGCAGCAGAAGCCTCTGAAGTATCCATAGCATCCTCAAACTGCTTCCCATTGGCATCATCATCCGCATCATCATCTCCTTTTCTCCACAAGAAAGGAACAAACTCTGGTTCCGGAATATAACCCTCAGGTTCAATCCGAAAACGAAACTCAAATACCTTGTGTTTAACCACAACATCTGACACAATAAAGTGACCAAGGGCGTCCTTCTCCTTGAGAAAGATCTTCATGTCAAACATCTCCACGAGTATACGGACTACCCCCCGCTTCCGCAGACTGAATAAATCAACATCAAGAGTGTTCCCCATGAGTCCTCCAACTGCCCACAAGCCCTGAAAGGATCGCAGAATATGGGGTACCCCCTCCACATGTAACCAAACCTGCTGCATCTCAAGCTTATGCGGCACCTCCTCCATCCTGTATACCGAGAAGGTCAGCTGAGCGGTACTAAGTGGAACTGTCATCAGGATTCCATCGACCCTGTCCAAATCCTCAAACGTCGGGAAGCTCACTAAGAAGGCAGAATCACCATGAGGCACCGCCTCCCACTTCCACTGAACATGCACCTGACATCGCCTGGCGATCTGCCTCTGAACAACCTCTGCTGAAACCATCGGTCCAGAAACACGTACCAGAGCAATCGGAGTCTGACTGCGCACAAGATGATCCCGAGTCACTGCATCCAGAATCTGGGTGAACAACGTCTGGTCACTGCCAATACCCGCCATATACGGAGTCAAGCGCGGCTGCTTCACCACCGGGCACCTCAATGTGGGATGTGCAAGGGAATCACAAATATAGCAATAATGAATGACCTTACAATCCTTGGTCGCATGAGTATTAACCGCACACTTCCAACAACGAACAAATTTTTTATTCTTCTTACCGACATCAGCCACTGCCATACCCTCAGAAATTGGTGCAGTGACAACCGGTGGCTGACTCAGCCGATGCTCCTGCGGATTGAACTGCTGCGGAAAAGGAGGTACAAAACACCCAGGCACCTGCATCTGTGGAACCCCATACTGCTGGAAACCCTGTTGCTGAAGATGAAACTGCTGATCCGACTGTGCATTCATAACCTGTTGCTGAATCCCACTAGCTTGTGGCTGCTGTGACTGCTTTTTATTCTTCTTTCTCTTAGGAACAGTAGAAGCCGCAACGCCCGCTCCCACAGAAAATTGTTGCGGGGGTTGCGACGGAACCACCGCCGCCTGATTACCATTGTGGCCCCCATGGATCGGAGGGGCAGAAGTAGTCCCCTGGAAAAAAGCGGCTGACGGTGACCGACAAACGGGGTCGACGATCCACGATAAGGACGCTGCAAAGGCTGATGCGGGATAGCTTGAATCGCATTGAAATAAGCCATCGGAGGCCTGAACTGAACTCCCGGAGGGAACTGCGGATGACCTGAGTTAGGCTGGTACGTCCCGACAGAAGCTTGCATATTTCCCTGTCCGGCCGCGGCATGCTGCAACGGAGTAGCCGATACCGTCGTCGGAGGCTTCAGCGCAGGAGCAGGAGTACCCGCGGCAGGAGCAATTTGATTGGGGGCCTGGCCCCTAGGATTTGGAGCTGCCATGGGTGCAGCAGCGGCAACCACCTCTAGGAACGACCGGCGCCCTAGCGAATCCCTCCCTGGAATTGGTGCTCCTGGCGGCGGAACCTGGGGCGATGGCGAGGCGGAGGAGCACGTAGACTGATAGGTTACGGGCGACGTGCGGGAAAGGATTGACGGACCAGAGTCCGACCGAAACCGAGTAGCAAACCTCCTCGCGATTGCAGTCCAAGAAAAAATCAGCTCAGGTACGATCAGACTAGGTCCCACACTAGTTGCCACCTCAGCCTCCACAACTCCCGTACACACACGATTAGACGAGGGCTGCTTAAAAACCGGATCAAGGGAACGGCCTGCATGTACGTGATCCATCGCCGCCGCCGCAAACTTAGCAAAAACCGGCAGCGCAGACAACCGCCGAGGAGGTAGCGGACCTCTCCAAGGCTTCACCTTCGTACCCCTGGCCAGCCTCAATCCCGACGGGGAAGCACCCACTCCATAGATATGAACTCAGAACATGTTGTCTCTGATGGATTACGAGAGTGGAAAGAGACAAATGATACCTGGGTGCAAAAAACATTTCTATAATTGAGTATGTACAAAGCACAAGCTTCTTCTAAGTTGATGTACAATATTCCAGAATTTGCATGTAGCATACTTGAGATTGCTGAGATGGCTGATACTGGATTTGGCTTGTCAAAAGATGCATTTACAATTTTCATGAAAGGGTTAGTGCTTTAATTCTCTGGGCCCAATATAATATTTCCTCCGATATGCATGTTCTTTAAGTGCCAAGTCTCAACTTTTACTAAATTTAAACGTCTCAATGGGTTCAAAAGCATGGTGCAAGATCTTTTGATTTTTTTGGCACTTTTAGAGGTATGCATGTTCTTTAAGTGCCAAGTCTCAACTTTTAGTAAAATTTAAACACCTTAGCGGGTTCAAATGTGCGGTGCGAAATCTTTTCTTCGACACTTTTAGAACTAGAAGTGCACTCATGTTTCCTCAAAAAAGACGTATTAATCATTCAGAAGTTCTTTGATCATCCTGCTAACATTGCACAATATTCTTGTGTTTCAATAGGGGTCGTACCTCCTAACAAGAACTTTTAAGTGATCTATTGTGCCATGGTTCTAAGGGATCCTAGGTTCCATTATGATCTTAAATTCTTGACCATACATGGCCGAAGCAAATTTCTAGGCATGGACATTTTATTAAGAAATGGTAAAAATATTGCAGTGAATATTTTCTAGTTGGCTATCAGGAAATATTTTAACTTTGCCATTTGCACTGGATACATTTTGAGCTGATCTACATTCATGGGTTAAAGAAGGGACATGCTTAGCCATATTGGTTGTAGCAGGCAGCTATCTGCTTTATGACATTGCCTTTAAACCTTCATGTTTGGATACCTTCACCTTTTTTTGTCACTCCAATGAAATAATCAATTCGATTTATAGAGTTATATTCGTCATGTTTATCTTGTTTCAAATCTTTCAGCATGTTATGCTTGATCTACCTAGGTTTGATTGTGCACTACCTAAGTAAAATCCGCCGATTTATGTTTACCTGCAGTACCATTAATGTCTTGTAGAGCTGTGTAGTCTGTTTTATCTGCAGTACCATTTGTTTTGACTAACATTTAAATTATTTTTTCCTTCATATTCTACTAGCTTTCTATGCATGAAACTACTAAAGGATGTTGAAGAAAAGGTTGTTCTTGAATTTAGTGGAAGAGAACCACTGGAGAAATAATATTCATCATGTGCATCTCTCTTCTTTCTTTGATCACATTGATTTGCAGACATTCTACATGTTTTGTTTTTGCTTTTTTAGCGAGAGGCATAGATGGCAACAACTGGTGGCAAGGGCATGGTAGAGAGAGTAGAAGATATGGGGTAAGTGACAAATGAACATATTGAGTATGATTCGTGGACCAACCTTCTTCACTAAATTATTGAGTAAGTGAAAAATGAATAAAAGCTTAGCTACAATTTGACCCTGTTCCAACGGAGATGCAACTGTGTGATCTGATGATTTGATTTGGAAGTTTGGTCGGACGGTGCTTGAGACAGAGAAGAATAAGCGGTGTTAGTATGCCTCATAGGATAAACATATCAGACAAAGTTTGCAAAAAAATCATTTGAACTTGTCATCTAAATCAAACATTTTGTCGATCCATTGACTACCACTGCTAGCCAATGATCTATCTCCCTTGTGATCCATGTTTTTGTTGATCAAGCTTTGTAAATAGAAGTTTTAGGGTGTATTTTTTTCGTGATCTGTGAAACATAGTATTCACATGTATTCTTTCATGTTTAGAATTCAATTTGAGTGGTATTTCTGTATGATATTTGGAGATTAGCTTTCCATTTGATAACACCACTTCATTGTTTGGCATCTTAGTACTTTCCATGATGTGCTCATGTTATATAGTTAAACATTTGATGGGATTGTGAACTTTCAACATATCATCTAACATAGTGATATACGTTTAGCTCCATATATTCTCATATTTCAATTTTATATGAGAAGTTTCATAAAAAGACAAATTTTACCTAAAAATTAAAACTTGATCGAATATCTCCTATCTTGAATATGTCTTTTAATTTTCTTGGAGTACTTGTTAACAATAGTTTTGAATTACAACTGATATGTGAATTTGATCGATAGAAAGGAAGAAAACGAATATGTGATAGCCCGGTGATACTGTATTGCAATTAATTGAGACCGTGTATTACATGTGCACACTAACTAGTGTTATAAAAAAGAAAAACATTAGCTTGGTCGCGTGGTGGGATCGTGGTACCGACCGACTGACGGTAATGGATTTAGCAATGTGCGTGCGCGCTCTTTCAGTGAGAGCGTCATACTACTACATACACGATTCAAACTGCATTGAACTACTTGCGGGCAATGCATAGCAGCTACCCTCTTCGTCTTAAAATATAAGATGTTTTAGTTTTGAGGTATATACAGTTTTAGTCCCACAACTTGCAACATGTGAGCAGTTTAGTCCCACAATTTGTAAACTGAACAAAACTAGTCCCACAACTTATAACTCAAAAACAGTTTAGTCCAATTTAACCAAAGTTTAACAAGTTTGACCGAATTTATCCACGTTTCACTAACTAGACCATAGTTTAAATACCGAACTGGTAGTACTAAAAAACCCAGAAACGTAGATCTTACCAGACCGTCAATCAGCTTAGGGTTGTTAAAAAATAGGGAGCGTCTAAATATCAGGCGCCTGATTTTTAGTTATGTCTCAGTCGCTGATATCATTCTACTATTTTATGCTAATTCTCAATTGCAACCTACTTGCAACTTATAAAATTTGTACTAATTTCCAGTTACAACCTACTTGCAACTCATCAAATTTTCAGTTACAACCTAGTTGCAACTCATGAGTAATTCCCACGCTGCACGAATCGCGAAGTATATCTAATGGTGAGAGAGGCGACTGATACTTAACTAAAAATCAGGCGCCTGATTTCTAGCAAAACCGTAAAAAATATATATATGGTGGAGTGGGGTTCGAACCCTGTACCTAAATCTTGAATGCTAACTACAATCTAGCCATGACGAGCTAAGCAACAATTCTTTCATGAAGAAACAAAGAGACAGATATTATTCGTACACACCGTGTACAGCAATATTAAAATTAAACAAACAAAAAAACCAACGTGCAGCTCATTATCTCAATTATTATGTCAAAAGAAATTATTATGTCAACCTGTGATTTTGAAATATTTATTGGTCACGCAAGGATGACCACACTGTCGTCACTTCATGCTCGATCCAGCTAGTAATGCACTACGGCAATGTGCGTCAAGACAGATGGGGTTAACCAGAGTGGAGGTGAGAGTTATTGAGTAGGTTCATGAGGGCCTTTTATGCAAATCACACATCTAGACCATAATTTAGAAACCAGACTAGTGATTGAACCGTTGAGGTCGTTGGGTCAAGTTTTTACTGGACTGATTGTTTGTTTTTAATTTATGAAATACTTTTTACTTATAAATAATGCAATAAGTAAATAATTTTTTATGCAAAAAAATTACGGTTTGGCATAATAAATTTTTACAAAACATGTGGAATTAATAGCGCTCTGAGTGGCATAAGAGATGCAAGATGATATATCCAGCTTATAAAGTAAAACCACATAGCCTCATAGAAACATGCCTACCGAAGAGGCTATGTCCGAAAAAATGCAAGCGGGTACTACCATTATATGAGCTACACAAAAGAAGAGCACAAGCCGAATGGGCTGGCCGGATTTCACCAAAATGAACCAACGAACAAGCTACACCGTCGAGGCAATTCCAGCCGTGCAGGCAACGCCACCGGAAGCCGACCACCACCAGGAATCGGCCATCACTTGCCACCACCAACCTGAAGCACCAGAATAGAACCCAACAACAACTAGGAATCGACCATCACTGCCCCAATGACGCCTTCAGGAAGGGAACGACGTCTACGGACTTCGCCGCCGTGGCCCAAATGGGCAAGGGTTTCGCCTCAACATAAAATCTTCGCCAACTACATTGGGAACCAGACTGCCGCGAATGACACCCGGACCACAACCACATCATGCAATTCGCCGGACACCACACCGTGATCATGATTGTGGTCTCCAGCCAGCACTGGAGTCCATGGTACGCCCGCCATCCAACATGACTCCCACCACCAAGGGTCGCCGTCCCGGCGTACCCAACTCTGCATACTGCCGCACAGAGGAACACCATCGTCTCTAACACCGTTTTGGATCTTGCAATGGTTTTTGTGTTTGTTTGGCATAATAATTGAGATAACGAGCTGCAATTTGCCTTCTAAAAGGTACCATAGTACTATCTGCAGGCCAACAATGCGTTAGTTTTTGTGTTTATTTAATTCTAAATATTATTGTACATAGTATGTACAAAATATATGTGTCCCTCGTTTTTTGTATGAACCAACGTACAACTCAGTGGCATGTTCTCCCACCTGGGCTCCTCATTAGGAGGAGTTCGAATCCCACCTTAGTTAAATAATTTTTAACAACGTCTATCTGATTAAGCCGTGGTGGTGGTTTAATGCGTAAAACAATCTTGGTTCACCCGGTTTAATTTCTGGTTTTCTTGAGGTTGAATTGGTCGATTTTTAAACTATGATCTATACAATACAAATGTGAACGAATTCGGTCAAAGTCAGTCAAACTTGTTGAAATTTGGTTAAATTGGACTAAACTGTTGCTATGTTACAAGTTGTGGGACTAGTTTTGCTGACTTTGCAAATTGTGGGACTAAACTGCTCCTAGGTTGCAAGTTGTGGGACTAAAAGAGTATTTACCTCTTTTATAAAACGAATATATCTAAACTATTTTTAATGTGTAGATTCACTTCAAAAATGAATAAATTTATATCTAAAAACAATCTAGATACATTCGCTTCACGAACTAAAACATTTTATATTTTAAAATAGAGGGAGTAGTAGTGTTTGACGGGGTTCGGTAGCTAAGTGCACGCGTACGTCATCGTGACTGCTTGACATCCCCTCGAGTGGTACACTTGAAGCTGCCTGACATCAGCGTGATGTAGGCAGGCAAAAACCAGAAGTAGCTCTATACGTACACAGAGGCTTGGCTGAACCTGCAGGCAGGCAGGCGGCAGGCAGCTGATAAAATTGATTAAGTTTCTGGTAACGTCGATCGATTAATTAGCTTGCTTGTTGAAAAATGATAAGAAGACGAGGAGGCAGCAGGCAAACGTACGTACTCCGTACGTCGATCGATACGATTCATACATGCATATATACCATAGGTGGCAGTAGAATGCCAAAGAGCTCTTCGGTCTCATGCACTCTAGCCTTAGGTTTACTCTTGTTCCTTCCTATGCCACCGTGGCACCCGTTAAACAACTCTAGTCTGGTAGTAGTAGTACGTACCAATAATGCTAGGCTTACGGAATGGACTTACGGAACAACGAGACATACGGATGAACGTGGCATGCAAACAGAAATGGTTGAAAAACTTGGCCCACCTCCTCCTTGATTTTGCACCAACCGGCTTCCTCCAACTCAGTCCGTAAATTGTAATCCGTAGCAT
Source organism: Avena sativa (assembly GCA_916181665.1). NCBI lineage: Eukaryota > Viridiplantae > Streptophyta > Magnoliopsida > Poales > Poaceae > Avena > Avena sativa. Next base: position 18,925,599 of record OV702296.1, read on the forward strand.
TACTATAGTACGTACTCTCGTCCCTGCTCTGCCGGCCCCTGGCTAGTTCACTGACGACAACCAATTCTGAACGAGACGCGTACGTACACATGTACACGTACATGCATCACCCATCTGTATCGGTCGGTGCCTACCGACCGGAACGTATCCTTGTCACTGGAGCAAGATAGATAGCGGTCGTAGCTTGGGGCCCGGGCGTGGACAGAAGCAGCTACGGCTACAGTCCTATACGCCCGACGAAACAAGGCAGTACCTGGAACCAGCCCATGTTCTTCATGAGTTCACGCCGGCCGTCAGCCAACCCACGCTTTCGATCCACGCCTCCATGTCGTTACTCATTCTTCACTTTCGCCGGGTCCGACGCCACTACTTGCAGCGGGACGACCGAGCCTGTTAGGGCCATCGGGCTGACAGAAATAAATCCACTCGCACGTCAGGCCGAGCTCGCATCATTCAGGTCTTAAAACCATCCTAAATCATTTAAATCATACTAGTTCGTTAGAAACAGGCCTTAGGAAGCCAAAAGACATCATCGCGTGACCCAGCCGTAAAACCAGACGTGCCGCCGGGCAGCAGCTTCTAGCTAGAGACGTCCACCGTCATCAACCATTATTTCTCACGAGAAGTATGACACCATTGTATCTTACATATTGGCACTACCTAGCTAGGAGGCCATTGGCAGACAGCATACGGGTAAGGTCAGCTCCTAACCAATAATAGGCTCTTGGAAGTTAGAACGATTCCAGAGCTTAGGGCATTTTTACCGGGCCGACGTATCCCGTCAGAGTGTATCCAGCTCGTTTGTGCGTCCACGGGGCATACGCGGCGTTCCAACGAGCCGACCCATCCGAACACAACGCATCTGGTTCAATCTATCCGTGCATCTAATTCGGGCAACGGTTGCTCGGCACAAAGCCAACCAGGAGCGCGACCGAGAAGATGGCCACATACGCCTTTATAAGGACTAATTTTATCCAACTGATCCAGTCTTTAAAGAGAAGGCATTCTGTCGCCGCTATCGGATGTCGAGGGACCTGTTCTTGCAAATTCTCAATGGGGCGACAGAGTACGATAATTACTTCGAGGCCAAATATGATTGTATCGGTAAGATTGGTTTCTCCTCTTACCAAAATTGTTCTGCTACCATTCGACAGCTTGCATATGGAGTTTCCGGTGACCTCCTCGACGACTACATGCGCATGAGCGAGTCCACATGCCATGAGGCTATGTACCGGTTTTGCAGCGCGGTTATTGCGGTGTTTGGTGAAGTTTACCTGAGAGAGCCAAACACCGAAGACACTGCCCGTCTTTTGTCCATCAACGAGAGAAGGGGGTTTCCTAGTATGCTTGGCAGCATCGACTACATGCATTGGCAGTGGAAGAACTGTTCCTTTGGTTGGCAAGGGCAGTTCAAAGGACATGCAGAGGGGTGCACCATGATACCAGAGGCCGTTGCATCACATGATCTCTGGATTTGGCACTCCTTTCTTTGACATGGATGGATCAAATAATGACATCAATGTGCTGCAGCGGTCTCCGGTGTTTGCTAGGCTGCTAGAAGACAATGCCCCACAGATTTCTTATCAGGTCAATGACAATTCATATGATATATGTTACTATCTTGCTGACGGTATCTACCCTTCCTGGACCACCTTTGTGAAGACAATCCGCAATCCTGGAGATGAGAAGTGCAAGAGGTTTGCAAAAGAGCAAGAGGCTGCTAATAAGAATGTGGAGCGAGCATTTGATGTGCTTCAGTCAAGGTGGGCTATTGTTCGACACCCTTCTAGAACTTAGAGCACAGAAAGGATGTGAGATGTGATGACTGCTTGTGTCATCATGCATAACATGATCGTCGACGACGAGAGTGATGATGGCATCTTGGACCAAAGCTGGGACTTTCAGGGTCGGTTGGTTAAGCCAGAGCCAGGTATAACGTCTTGGGAAGATTTCATGCAAGTGCATGAAAATTTGCGTCACAGGCAAACCCATGAACGGTTTCAACTGGATTTGGTTGAGCATATATTGGCTCGTGCAGAAAATCTCAATTTTAATCCTTTATTTGTTTTGTGTAATTTGAATGACCATGTAGTTGTTTTGTATCGGACTATTTATGTGTAAACACTATTTCAATTTGATTATCTAGTCTAGTTTATTTGCTTTCCAAAAATTAATTTTATGATAAAATTTTAAACATATGAAATCTCTGGCCAGCCCTTGCCAGCGCGCTGACCAAGCGCGGACAAATATATCATGCCGTTGGGCCGGCTGGCCGAACCTTCTCCTCAAATTGACCGTGGTCTGATCAAACGCACACAAACGGACCATTTGAAACGACCGGATGAGTCGGCCCGCCCTATAGAAATGCCCTTAGAGAGGACAAAACCAGTTGACACAGAAAACACTCCGCAGGTCAACTGTGTGATATGGTGGAGGCGTACACTCTTCCGTCCATTCCCTGCAAGGTCAGGGAAGAGCGTGTGCTCTGATGTTAAAAAGGAAAAAACGTTAGCACGGTGGGATCGTGGTACCGACTTGACCGTGCGTGCGTGCTCTTTTGGCGGGAGCGTTATATACACACACGATGCAAAGGAAAAAGTCTATTTCAAACTCTGAATTCATAAAGGTTCGACGATTTGAACCCTAACGTCGACATCCTTGTTGTTTATACCCTGAACTATCGAATCCCGGTCCAAATTAAACCCTCACACTGTTTTTAACTAGATTACCGTAAGCAAAATTTTACAACAAAACCCAATATAATTATCTATTCCAATCCCGTGTCCCTGACTCTCTCGTGTTCTCTCTATCGAGATGCGTGGCGGCGGCCACCTCGCACAGCAGCTTCAGCGCGTCGACCGTGGCCCAGCATGCGAGGATGAAAAAGGAGCATGAGGTAATCGAGCCAGGGAGCTAGCATGCGGCGATGGCAAGTGCACATCAGCAGCTAGCGTGCGACAGCCGGCGTGCACAGCAGCAAGCGCGCATTGGCTAGCACGCTGCAGCGAGAGCGTGCAATAGCAGCTAGCATGCGGCGGCCAGCGCGATGCAACGAGCACGCACAGCAGCTAAACGTGCTAATACACGCATACGCATCTAGATCTAGGCGAATTAAATTGGTATAGCTAGTTGGTATGTTCAGATCGCAGAGAATGAAAATGACAAAAATCATGGACAATTTGACAAATACAAGAGCTAATCGTCAAGTTTCTAGATTTCATTCTCTGCGATTAAGTCATCTGTTTGACTGTACCACTGCACAAAATAGGCCGAGCTCTCCTTCTCAGCTCGCATGCCGTCGAACAAGACATGGCGGCGCTGCGCCCCGTGCGCGTGCAGTCACGCCGATGGGTTTTCCGTCCTCCCAAAAGAGTATCGAACGGGAGAGAGACAAATGGAGATAAGAGATGAATCTGACACCTGGGCCCGTCTAGTCATTGAAACATTTCCTAGTCAGGATTATTCCTTTTTCCGGTGCACCAAACACTTTCAAGGTTCAATTTAGACCGGGATTCACTAGTTTATGATACAAACGACAAGGATTTTGACGCGAGGGTTCGAACCATCAAAGCTGTATGAGTTCAAGGTTTAAAATAGATTTTTTTTTCCAATCCACATTGCATTACCCTTTACTACTTGGGGACAATGCGGAGCAGCTAGTGAGTGTGAGTGACGGGGTTAGTAGGTAGTTTTTTTTTTTTTTGAGATTAGGTAGCTAAGTGCAGGCGTACGTCATCGTGACCGCTTGACATCCCCTCCAGGCTCCAGTGGTAGATATATATACTTGCGGCTGCGTGACATCCGCGTGACGACGTAGGGCAGGCAGCACAAACCAGAACTCGCAAACGTACTCCGTCGATCGGTTGATACTTGATAGATACGATTCTTACATGAGGAGTGCTTCGGTCCCCCACCCCTAAACTTAAGCTACATGGGCTGTTTTATTTTTTTGACCGGTCGAAACCCATATCGAGATCACGTCTATCTCTGTATATGTATACTTGGTCGAACCGGATATAATCCACGTTCCGACCGGCTGATCTCACCTTCTATTATTGCGATCTATGTCTTTGTATGTCATATTTTAATTTTTTTTGTTGTTGTTATATAACTTCTGATTTTCGCCTTCCGCAGGCACATGAGCATACGTATATGGTGAGTATACGTCTAAGAGGACCATACGGAGTTCGGGTGGGTTCGTACGATTCTCTAAACAATCGGAATCGAGTTTTTGTTTGTCAAAATTTGAAAGAGGGAGGAGGAGGGGTGGGGGACCGAAGCAAAAGTGTTCTTACATGCTTAGGTGGCACCAGTTAATCAACTCTACGAGTACTTACTCTCCTCCCTCGGCCCGGGGGGGCCTGGCCAGTTCGCTGTCAACCGATTCTGAACGAGACGCCTACACATGTACACGTACATCATCGACCTGGAGTACCTACGTGCATCGGTAGGTGCCTACCGACCGGACCGTATCCTTGTCACTGGAGCTAGCTAGATAATCTTGTTCAAAATTTATCAAAAATGATTAAATTTGAGCAAATTATTAAAATAACAATTATTATTTTTGTCTCTTGGTGGTAACCGGAAGAACTTGGTTTTCCGCGAGGTAAAGAATCAACGCAGTACGACCACTTTGACACTCTTCCGCGGAATGCATAATGATGGTGAAGCATGTAATTTTTTTGGAAACAAAGGCCAATTTTTTTTGATATTTCATCAATCAACAAGAGCTTTTTTTTAGGATCAACACCACTTTATTGATCAAATCAAATCATTACACAGGGCCTCACGGATGCACTCCGGACCCAACGAATACTTCTGCAGAATTTTCTTACGGAAGCCAAGCACGATTTCGAAATAGGCTTTCGTCCCGCTATATTAATATAGCAATCACAAGATACAACCAACGAGTCCCGATACGAATGAAAATGCTGGGGCAGCAGCAAACACACGCACAAAAGAAAAACAGAAACAAAACGGAGACAAAGGTGGATCGACTAAATGACGGAGACCCGAAACCGCTAAGCCCTCCGGAAAATTTCCACCACGCTCCTAGCATCGAATCGTCAAGTATCAAACAACACCTTCAAGAAGGAGAGCGAGTATGCTGTTGCCCGGACCAAAGCACTGGTCCTAAGGTTTCCCCCGACACACCGAGGAAAGTGGACATATGGTAGCCCCGACGCCCTCCATCAAGGAATGGCGCCACCCAAGGGCGGCACCGCGTAGGTGTCGGGCCAGCCGACAAGGATTTCTCCCAAAAAACCATATCCACAACCCTCGGACGATCCGTTGCACAGAAAACCTGCAAGGTCGAGGCCTCGACACCACCAAGCACAACGCCCACCAACATGTGCCAATACGGTCACGAAACCGCCATCATCGTCTCACCGAAGCTACGACACGATGCCTACACGACGGTGACGAAGAATAGTTTGTAACAGGGTCAGAAGCACGGCAGCCGCACGGGAGGGAACTGCCTGAGCGGTAGTCGACCGGACGTGGCCACTTGACACACCAGTTCCATTGGGTCCGGCCAAATCTAGCAGGCCCGTAAGGCCCCCGAGGAGGCAAACCAATCCCAATCGGATCTAGCCAGGCCCGGATTTGGGCCTATGAAGTCTGCCGCCACGCTACAACAGGGGCTGGCCGCCGTTGCTACAACACCCTGCTCACCTCCACCCCGCCACCATCCGCAGGACGTGCTACGCATCGAGAAGGCCCGCCCGACTCGACCCAGCTAGGACCCAAAGGGCCCAGATCTGGGTCGTATGGCCCGGCCAGCGCCGCCCTACAGCAGCCCGCCGTTCCGCAGCACCACGCCGCCCCGCAACTCGGCGTCGTGCCGTCGCCACCCAGCCGGAGCTGAACCGCTGCCGCCCTATGAGCACCGCCGCCGGGATGGGAGAGCCCCGAATCTGCCTCCGAGCGCGCGGGGAGAGGCTGGCCGCCGCTGCCGGCGCCTCCAGAGCAAAGCCCGGCGGCCCTTACCGAGGGCGGCGACGGGGGGAGAAGGAGGGAGGGTTGGTCTGGCCGGGGGAGTGGGTGGCGGCCCTCCCTCGCCTTGGGGGGAGGGGGGCGAGAGGAGCGCGATGGGTTTTGTCTAGGAGTATTTGCACATACAAAAAAAAAACCGAAGCCAAGCACGATTGGTGGGGCTGCAGCCGTTATTCCAAATAATCTTCACACAGTTGCATGGGGTATTGTCACCTCATCCCGTAAGTGTTGTCCATAAGAAAATCCTCCTTAGATGTAGCATTATTGCTCTAAACCCATCAGAAAAATTAAAAAGATAAAAGTTTCAGACCTACGCGTTAAAATATGTGTTGTTTTATTAAGCAATCTACTGACACGACGAAGGATGACCGAGAAGAAGCCCGACACCATAGTCTTGACGTCTTGAATCAACAAGACTTAGGCCTAGTTCTTTTGGTGGCTTCTCCCAGAAGCTGTCCTACCCCAGCTTTTTAGGGAAGCCGGTTCAAAAAAATTGCGAGACTTTTAAATTTTTTTAGCCTTAACTATTTTGAAAGCCTCGCAATTTTTTTTAAACCGGCTTTTCCAAGAAAATGGGGGAGGACGACTTCTCGAAGAAGCCCAAAAAGAACTGAGCCTTAGGTTGCAATTAAGTAGCCAAGCGGCTGGCAGTGGCAAAGAAGAAAAAGGCGGTGCAAGCTAAGTTGCTACCGAGTACGACCCGGTAAACTACAGGCCTTAGGTCTTGTAGATTGGTTTCCGGATCAGCAGCCTGGCCTACCCGAGCGGAACTCGTGGATGCGGCACAGTAAAATTCTCGAAGCTGTGGCCTAGTGGAGCGATCCATTCGAAAAGATATTTTTATGCACTAAATTTGGCCTTGCTATCGTGCTTCTCCTCGCTCTATTTACCATTTACCTTTGACAGTTACTCCCTCGGTGACACAAAAACCACTTCACTTCTCTCTCCAAAAACCTTCTTCCAAATTTTCACTAGCGGAAGCAGAAGGGAAGGCGATAGATCCCGCCGCCATGGTTGATGTTGTGTCCTCCGACGTTTCCTTCGCCAAGAAGCTTGGCCGGTCGAAGAAGCTTGGCAAGGACCTGACAGTGGAGGAGCGGAAAGTTCAGTCACAAAAGCGCGCTGGCCGGCGGGGAGCGGCGATAGCTCGACTCGTCGCTGCCAAGCTCGACAAGGAGCACCAGGAGGAGAACGAGTACTTCCTCACCGCGCAGGACAGGGTCGACACCAACAAGCGGACAATGAATGCCGCCAAGCACGTCATCAACATGATGAAGCAGGAGGCGTTGACCGCCGCTTTGTGTGGCACCGTCGTTTTCGATGGCGTCGTCGCTCTTCCCGGCCTGGCCCTGGCCGACACGTCCTCTACCAGCTCCGTCACTTCTACGCCTAGCGGCCGGCCACCAGGTCAGCCCAGGATGTCAGACCCACACACGCCCTCTCTTGGAGGCCACACTAGGATCGTGGCCTCGCTCTCCCGGTTTGTCCACCCCGCAAGGCATCGTTGGAGGCGGGAGAGCTCGCCATCGACCTGAATCGCACTCCAACGATCGCGGACACAACCCTGAAGGCGTCGAAGAAGCGGCGGTCCATCTCCGTCGCAGACATGTCGACCCCAGTCAACCTGTTCGGCGAAATGCCCGACGAGCCGCCGACCGCCGACAACATGGTATGGTCGCGACATTTCTTTGCCATTTCCAATATACTGCTCTGATGAATCCTTGGTGGCGCCAGAGAAATTGGTGCTTGATGTGGAGTCTTGTTCGGAACCCCAAGAGCAAGGTGTGAAGAGTACATCAGCAAGTCTTCCCTCAGTTGAGACCGAGGTTATCGAACTAGTAGGAGGAAGGAAACGTCACACAGGTGTTGCACACAACGCGGAGATCTGCACAACACAAACTCAAGACTTTGCCCCAACAAATCAGTGAAGTTGTCAAGCTCACCGGTTTGCTGTAACAAAGGATTAAACGTATGGTGTAGAAGGTAATGGTTTGCAGCAAGTAAACAAGTAACAGTGGAAGATGTATCAATGGTAAAGATTGGACCGGGGTCCATAGTTCACTAGAGGTTCTCTCCTTAAATAAACAACATGGCATGAAGGGTAAACAAATTACAACGGGGCAATTGACAGGAACTGAGAAAGGCATACCAATACAATTACTAGTCAGAAAGATCCTATGAGGTTGATTTGGCAATACAACAATATACATAGACCGCCATCTAGCTGCATCTATGACTAGAAGTCCACCTTCAGGTTATCATCTGAACCCCCTCCAGTATTAAGTTGCAAGCAACAAACAACTGATTTAAGAAAAGTGTATAAAGTAAACAGTCCACATGTTCCATGAACAAGAGACCGTTCTTTTCTCCCTAGTAGCAACAGCACATCTACAACCGAAGAGATTATTGTTACTTCCCTTGGAAACTAGAGGCATGAACCCACTATCGAGCATAAATACCCCCTCTTGGAGTCACTAGCAACTACTTGGCCAAGATAACCACTAGCAACAGAGAGCATGCAAGATCACAAACAACACAAACATGATAGAATCATAAAGACAAAACGATTAATCAAACCAACATAATAATCTCAATATCCATCGGATCCCCGCAAACACAACATGCATGATTACAAATAGATTAGATCTTGATCATGAACGGAGTTCACAAGATCTATACATCAAAACACAAATGAGAAGATACAACCATCTAGATACTACATGGACCCATAGTCCAAGGTGGAACTACTCATGCATCATACCGGAGAGAAGGCCTCCGAGATGATCTCCCCTTCGGCAGGGTGCCGGGAAAAGCTTCAGACTCCCCTGATCTAGGGACGATGGTGGCGGCTACAGACGGTTTTGTAGATTTCTGATCAGGTGTCCAGAGTTTCTGCATCAGGGGCTTTTTATAGGCGAAGGGGGAGACCGAGGCGGCCGCCAGGGCTGGCAAACCCTAGCCAGGCACGGGCTAGGGCCCACCCGCACCTAGGGTGGGTTTGGCCCCCTGGCTGGCCCCTCCGACTCTCCTCTGGACTTCTTGTTCCCCATGGAAAGTAATTGACTTTGTCCTTTGTCCCGTCCAATTTCAAGAATATTTCTTTACTAACTTTTCTGAAACCAAAAACAACAGAAAACAGGCATCTGGCACTGTTTCAACTTGTTAGTAGGTTAGTACTAGAAAACATATAAATAGCACCTTGAAGTGTAGATAAGTAAAGCAAAGTAGATACTAAACAAGCATGGAGCATAAATAATTATAGATACGTTTTCAACGTATCAGCATCCCCAAGATTAACTCCTACTCGTCCTCGAGTAGGTAAGTGATAAACAGAATAATTTTTTAGGTGACATGCACCCTCACAATAAATATCCAACCACTTGCAAGCATTGAAAGCTGGGATCAAAGAACTCTAAACATGTGCATGAAAGATGGAGTTCTAACAATAGGACATAGTAGCTATACATACAACATGACAAGTTACAAACAAAGATCATGAATAGTATGCATTGAAAAACGTTTGTTTGTTTTACATGCAGATAATGTAGCATAGTGGCAATCAGCTTGTCCCTCATGGAGTAGCAATATAATGAATAGGACACCTGCAAAGTTCACAAGGGTGACTAGAAACAAATAGCACAAGAGCAAGTAATAACACAATATGTATCAATTAATAAGCTTTGGAACACTGCACACAGAATGACAACTATGCTCTCTTAATGGTGCCTAAAGGTAGAAGGTGGAGACTCAATAGTGGTGAAAGAAAGGCATTTTTTGTAAAGAAAGCAGGGATTACAAGTTTCAAAAAGAGATTCCAAAAATTATGGTACTTGTTAGCTTTCAGCCCTAATTTCCCCTATCATAAGCATCTTAAAGTGGTTAAGGTTAAAGTGGCAAAGCTGGAGTATATGCTTGACGAAGTATAAGTTGGCAATCTCATGCCCCTTGAATACGAGGGCCACACCTCATGCATACTCAACTTTGGTCGAGGTAAGTTCTTGTCACTTTAAGTATTTTTGGAATTATTCCCTAGAGGCAATAATAAAGATGTTATTGTTATAAGTCATGTTTATGATAAAGTTTATATTCCATGCTAGAATTGTATTAAGCGGAAACTTTGATACTTGTGTGGTTTATGAACAACAGCGTGTCCCTAGTACGCCTCTATGAACTAGCTCATTGATTAATGATGGTTAAGGTTTCCTAACCATAGACATTAGTTGTCAATTAATAATGAGATTATGTCATTAGGAGAATGATATGATGGACATACCCAAATCAAGCCGAGCAATTAGATCGTGTCATCGTGTTCATCTTTGCGAAGCTTTTTCTTATGTCAAATATTGTATTCCTTAGACCATGAGATAATGCAACTCCCTGGTATCGAAAGAAAGCTTTGAGGTCATCAAACATCATCCTATGTGAGGGTGATCATAAAGGTGTCTCTCAGGTGATTGGAAAATACTTGTTGGGTTGTATGTATCGAGATGAGATTTGTCCCTCCCAAGTCAGAGAGATATACTTCGGGCCCACTCGGTAATCGATATCAACACCGCTTGCAAGCACGTGGTTAAGGAGTTGATCACAAAGTGCCATCGGATTACGGAACGAGTAAAGTACTTACCGTGAACGAAGGGGAGACCAAGGCGACCGCCAGGGCTGGCAAACCCTAGCCAGGCGCGGGCTAGGGCCCACCCGCGCCTAGGGTGGGTCTGCCCCCCCTGGCTGGCCCCTCCGGCTCTCCTCTGGACTTCTTGTTCCCCATGGAAAGTAATTGACTTTGTCCTTTGTCCCGTCCAATTTCGAGAATATTTCCAAAAATAGTAGAAAACAGGCATCTGACACTGTTGCAACCTATTAGTAGGTTAGTACCAGAAAACATATAAAAAACACCTCAAATTGTGGTCAAGTAAAGCAAAGTAGATACTAAACAAGCATGGAGCATCAAAAATTATAGATACGTTTCTAACGTATCATGCTCCCGCCGCTTTATGATGGCCAAATTGGGTGTAGGATTTCGTGGCCAACGACGGCGAGGACACCATGCACTACATGATCAATGAGGGTGCTGACGGATATGCCGATGACAGCGAGACCCAGTAAGAGACCTAGCAAGATGCCTACAATATTGCGGACAAGTCATTGTTTGAAAATGATGATACTTCCATGGGCGAGGGGGTCATGGACACGTCTTTGACCGCTTCACTTGCAGCACCACTTGTCGATACCAAGAATTTGAGCCAACGAACTACGAGCTACACCACCGACGAGGACAAGATCCTATGCAAGACATGGATGGAGATTTCACAAAATCCACTATGCGGTGCCGAGCAAAAGGGTTTTGCCTATTAGAAAAAGGTGAACAAGTTCTTCCATGATATAGGAAAATTGGGAAGGACGCCTTCTATAGAGATCGAAATGATCTCTCCTCTCGAAGCGTTTGGGCACCATCTATGCTGAGTGTAGCAATTTCTAAGACTCGTACGATATGGTGATCAAAAGGAAAATAAGTGGCATAATGCCGATTGACATGGTAAAATCTTTTCCTATCTTTGTCGATGTCTTGCATTTTCGTTAAGCCATTGTTGGCATCCATACGTGTAGGTCATGAAAGCAATGAAGATGAATGATAATGGATGTTGATAAAGGACACCAAAAAATAGGAGACTAGTTATGCCCTTCGGAAAAAATGAACAACAAGAAGGAAAAGAGCAATGCTTTGACGGTCGGTGTCGTCGACCTAGACGACGAATGCTTTGTCAACCCTGCAGGCGACAGGACTACCGCCCTTGCCCGCCGACCTAGTGGCCACAAGGCTACGAATGCCGACATCGCCCGTATGCTGATTCCTTGGCATTTCAGGAGACCTTGAGAAAGATTATGAAGAAGAAGAAAGAGGCCATCACCGAAAGGAAGGAGAGGCGGTACTAAGAGAAAGAGTCCACTGCCAGGACCTTTATGTGTGTTATTTGTTTGTTAATTTGAGTGTTTCAATTGATTGACAAAGACTTGTCCAACGATGACGCAAAAAAAAATCGGAACAGACATATGAATCACATCACTGGACGCGATTGACCGAACAGGCGGATAAAAAAAACAATCACGATCCAACCCAGACGAACATAAATTTAGTGTGCTTTTGCGTCTGCTTGGTGGAGATGGCCTCGGGGACATGGAGCGACAATCGTACGGTTGAAAAGCTCCACGCAAATTGCTGTGATGGTGGAGCAGCTTAACTGTTTCAACCTGCCCTGCCTAGTCGACGCACGGAGGAAGGGAAGCTTCCAAGTCCATACCATACCGCGTGGACACCGAATCGGCAAACGAACCCAAATACCCACCCAGAAGCCAGAACCAGGGAGCCTTGCCTTGCTCACGAATCAACAAACCGCCCCACGCAATCCAATCCGCGTCCCCTTCCCCGTCAATAGTTCGACGATCCATCGCGGGGGAGAGGCAAGAAGGAACAGCCAGATCGATCCGTGCGAATTTCACCCCACTCCGATCGAAGCAGCCGGCCGGCCGGCCGGATCCAACCCCCGCCAGCCCGCCCGCCCGCCGCCATGAGTTTCATCTTCGGCAAGCGGAAGACCCCAGCCGGTTCGTACCTCTCTCTCCCCCTCTTGCCCCTTCCTCCTCGAGCACTCGATTCCTACTTGTTCCCCCTGTCCTGCCAGCACTAGTCCAGATAGGTCGATCTTTCCGTTGACAAATACTGTACACCACAAATTTGCCCTCTGCCCCCGCCTCCGTAACCCGGAATCGAGGTCTACTACAGAGGGCGTTAATCGCGTTTAAGTGGTCTTCTCCCATCAAGCCAGCGCTAGTTCTTCGCGCGAACTTCGTAGCTACTCTTAGCCCTACCAAGGACGCAAGAAGACCCAGTCTTTGGGGATAACACTTCTCTTTCGTAGCTGCCAATCTCGTCTAGTTTCCGGGGTCCAGTTCCCATCAGTTATTAATTAATTACTGTTCGGCGAGATGCGCTCAGCAGCCAAGAAATGCATGGGACACAGAAACTGGCTTTGGGTTTTCGGCACTTAGTTGATTCGCTGGAGATATCTTTCACATAGTATCCTAAGAAACCTGTAGCCCAGTACTGAGCTGCAAATCCACTGCTATCTACTCAATTTAACGTTGTCCTTCCGTCGGATCTTACTCTGCTTATTATGGGGAGAAAGGTTAGCTATCCAAAGGATCTCTGTCAGAGTTTTTTTTTTTCACCGTCTTCCTTTGTTTGAATGATGATGGCAGAGCTGCTGCGGGAGAACAAGCGGATGCTAGATAAGTCCATCAGGGAGATTGAGAGGGAAAGGCAGGGTCTGCAGGCTCAGGAGAAGAAGCTCATCGCCGAGATCAAGAAGGTGGCCAAACAAGGACAGATGGTATGTTCACCAAATTTTTTTCTTGAATATAATTGAGTAAGAGAGCACAAAGTGGGGTTGGATATAAACCTTCTCTTTGCCTAGTTCCTAGGATTCAACATAACTAATGGTAATTGACAGTCTGCACCTGCGGAAGTTTACATATGCCAACTTTCTCATCTAAGTAAAATTGCAAGGACTATACAATTTTTCTTGGTGCTAGCACAATTTGCAAGCAGGAAAGATCATTCTGGCAGCATTCTACCATGCTACTGCAACAGTTTTAAGCTGTATGTTTTTCTCATTGTGTTGATTAGGTACTTCAGATATGGCAACTCTGCATATGATTGCAACATGATACACTGGGAAATATTGTCTTTTTGCAAATCTTCATGAATTTAGCCATGCTGATATTATCTCCTCCAGACTAAAAAAATTCTAGTTATACCTCGCCTGATAGGATAAAGACAATTTTCTGTTCAAAATCTTTTAACTCTAGGTTCGGGGATGTTTATTTGTTCCTTCCATGTTCTTGGGTGTAATTGCTCATATTTCAGGCGATAGTCTTTGCATGTTAGCAGTATGTGTTCTGATATTCTGGAAATTGTCACAGGGAGCTGTAAAAGTTATGGCGAAGGACCTTATCCGTACAAGACATCAGATCACGAAATTTTATGCCCTGAAGTCCCAGCTGCAAGGTGTATCTCTTCGTATTCAGGTAACAGAGTTTTTCTGAGCAGGTGTTTTGTTTATTTCAAACATTTACATAGATACTTGTATATGCTCATTCTGATGGGACACAGAATGGGCTTTGTTTATATCCTGGGAGCTTTATTTTTAATTATAGCTGAAGGTGATGAACCCTGTATGAAATATCTCAATGGCTGCCTTGTAAAATTTACAGACCCTGAAATCAACACAAGCAATGGGGGAAGCCATGAAGGGCGTCACCAAGGCCATGTCGCAGATGAACAGGCAGATGAATCTGCCGGCGCTGCAGAAGATAATGCGTGACTTTGAGATGCAAAACGAGAAGATGGAGATGGTCAGCGAGGTGATGGGCGATGCCATTGATGATGCCTTAGAGGGCGACGAGGAGGAGGAAGAAACGGAAGAGCTAGTTAGCCAGGTTCTTGACGAAATCGGCATCGACATCAACTCTGAGGTAAGATATGATCTCTGCATTCTCGTGTTGAACCTACTACCATAGAACCAGCTAGTAGTTTGATGGGGTATATAAGTAACACCGATGTTCTGCTCTGAACCCAGCTTGTGAAGGCCCCTGCGACCGCAGTTGCCAAGCCGGCCGCGGCAGGAAAGGCGCCTGCTCAAGCTGAAGCTGCCGGTGGTATGGACGGTGGAATAGACGATGACTTGCAGGCACGGCTTGATAACCTAAGGAAGATGTGATGATTGATAACCTGGGGAAGATTTGAGCACTGGACTCTGACGGAATGTCCCTCCACACGCACGGAATTCTCTGTCTGTAGTTTTTTGTACCATATAAATGCCACTCGGGCAAATCGTTGGGCATATCATTTGCAGTGTGTTTGGCATTGACCATTTGTATATAGATTATCCTACTTTTAATAAATCACATATGCTAAGGTTTTCTTTCTTGTACCACTTGGACTTGGTGCGGCGCACATTGGTCATTTTTCTGAACACCGTCCTGAAAAAGGATGTCGTAAATTTGTCAAATTTTGGATGTATCTATAAATTAAATAGTATCTAGATATATCTAAATTTAGACAAATCTAGGATCACTTTCTGGACTGAGGGAGTAGTTGGCATCTTGTTTTGGCGTCGTCATAAGTTCTACCGTGGTAGGCAATACAATAGTGATGCAGTGGTAGGAAAAGTTGACAAAAGGAAAAGAAATGCAGCATTCAGCTCCAGAACAGTTCATATTTTGGAAATCCTCACTCATAGAAAGCTAATGTATATTTTTTGTATTTATAAATGCAAGTAGAACGCTGATGTGATCTACTCCAAACTTGAAAAAGCACAACGCTGCCGGATCTCACGCCGTGGAGGCGGCCTTGGCGGGAGAACCTGCCGGTGACGGTGGCGGCGGCGCCGCACGGCAGACGGGGCAGGTGTCCTTGCCGCCGCGCAGCCACTCGCCGACGCAGTCGGCGTGGAAGTAGTGCATGCAGACCGGCAGCACCCTGACGGTCTCGCCGTCGGCGAAGTCGGACAGGCACACGGGGCAGGTAGCCTCCCGCCACCCGTCCCCGCTGCCGTACGCGCACAGCACCGGCGTGGGCGTCCGCGCCTCCGGCGCCACCTCGGCCGGAGACTCGCAGTCCCTGGCGGGCCGTGCCGCCACGGGCGGGCCGAGGATGTAGCGGGCCAGCTTGACTATCGCGACGACGATGAGCAGGCTGACGACGACGCTGATCACGTACGTGTAGCGCGACACGCCGTCGTCGGAGCCGGGCTGCCGGTACAGCAGGTACTCGCCGTTGCCGCCGGTCCCGTCCGCGCCCATCGACGACGCCCGGCCGAGAAGGCCAGCAACTTTGACTGCCGATCGGGTTAAGCTAATCATGTGTGGATGGTCGTCAGGACTACTTAAGGGGGACGAGAGACGATGGCCACGAGGCGATTTGCACTTGTTCTAATCGGCTCCCGATCGTCCATCCACAGTGATGGCTACGCTTAAGATATATACTATGACGTATCTCGCTCCGTTTCTCAATTTTGTCGGATCCAGCGAATGGAAGATTATCTCCCTTGAACTGCGTAGCGTAAGGCACGCCAACTGGTTCTCAGCATCGGCTTGCAAATAGTTATTTCTGGTTCAACGTGGAAAGATTGCAAAAAGTTTCCGGTAATTCCAACGTGTTACGACATGCATGACTCTTTCTCGCTCTCGCTGACACACGCATGGCCACCCGGGTAATTCCTTCATATCCTATGAGCATCTGACTCGTTTGGCTTTTGCCGGATGGATGTAACTTTTGTGTCGAAATGACCAAATTTCCACTCACGTGTTCTCAGATGACGTTTCTAGACACGCGATTTTTGGCAAATTTAGCGATATTTCACTACAACTCGGTTTACACGAAAATAATTTTGTTCACATAGTTCGGCGCGAGGGCGACGATCCGCGTCGGCCAAGCCCGCGCCAAGCTCTGCCCGCCGCCGGTCAGCCGACCATACCCACGCCGAGCTCTGCCGGCCAGGTCCGCATGTGGGGACGGGAGAGAAGGTGGGCGTGTGAGAGGAGAGAAAACGTTTTCCTCACTGGCGCATGGGCCACGACCGCATGGGCCACACGGCGAGATTTGCTACTTTCAGCATTCCCATGTGATTTCCAGCGCGCTGGGTTTAGCCTGAAAACGTCGGATGAATAAAGGCTCAAATCCGAATAAAATCGGTATCCTGAATGAAAAAGTCGCCAAAAAGTGGTATTCTGGTAACGCTAGTGGAGATTCTCTAAGACCATCCCCACCAGCATTTCCATCTTTCTAGACCGTTTTTCGCACAGTCGCGTTTTCAGGATGCTGATTTCCGTCGGATTTGCTCCAACTTTTATCCAGCGTTTCCAGGATGAACTCGATCGGCCGGGCATCGCCTGGGCGGATGAAAGGAAAAACTGATGGGCCAACCTTGTCAGCGAGACATCCCATTCTCTCTCGCGATTTGTCTCTCCCACGTCACATAGCTTCTCCCCACTTACCCCTCGCCGCCATGTCGCCGCCTGCGATGCCCCACCCAACCAAATCCACGCTGATAGAAAGGTCCACCGCCGCCTGAAGTGCCGAAGTGTGGAGGCTCGGCGAAGGTTCACTAGAAGTGCAAAGCAAGACAGTGGATGGAGGACTACTGCATGTTGTACGCTGACTACTTCATCGACAACCCACTGTACGAAGAGGCTGTGTTTCAACGCCGTTTTAGAATGAGCCGAAAACTCTTCCTCGAGATTATGTATGTCGTCCGAGAGTACGACCCCGACTTCATATGCAATAAGGATGACACCTGCATGGTAGGGTTTTCATCACCGCAGAAGTGTACAGTGGCGATGAGGTTTCTTGCATACGAAGCTTCGGGTGACAGTGCCGATGACTATCTCCGCATGGCCGAGTCCACGACATCGATTGTTTGTACAGCTTTTGCAGGGCAGTGATTGCAATGTTTGGGCCAATATAGCTGAGATCACCCACTATTGAAGACACTGCTCGGATTCTCGCAGTCAATGAAAGTAGAGGATTTCCTGAGATGCTTGGAAGCATCGACTGCATGTGACAAGGTTCGATCTCGTCAATGCCCATTGTTATGGACTTAGGTTTTGGAGAAGATGGGGATGCTGGAGATCACGGAACGGTTAACAGGCAAGCAACGCGGGACACGAGGTTTACCCAGGTTTAGGCCCCCGGAAGGAAAACCCTACTCCTGCTTGTCTGCTCTTGATTACGACGGAACCGAAGGTTACAAGGGTGATCAGATGCAATCTGGCGTGAAGGTGTGTATGCGAGGGTGGAAGAGATCCTTCTCGCCGTGCCCTCCTGGACTTTATATAGATAGGCAGGTCCCTGGATTAGGTCGAGTCGGTTACAAATTAGGGTTGGTACCCTTTGAAATTCTATCTACTCTAGACTTGTCCTCCAAGGATCCGAAGACATCATGGGCTTGGGCCACCCGAAATCTCCACGGGCCACGTGTCTTGATGTGGGCCTTCCTTGGGCTGGACCAGGTATACCAATGTTGTGTACCCGTGGGGTATAACCATGTCAGTATCCCCGAGTGTTCAGTCGAATCGTAAATTCAGCTGGAGACTCTTCAATCTTTCGGGTGCTATGTAGTTGAACCTGTTTTACAAAGAGAAATGTTGAATTTATAGGGATTGTTGATGCGTGTTCCCGACTCTCCCGACGGATCAGGGCCAGTTAATTGTCATAGGACAAAACAACACGATCTTCTTTAGACCCGAGTCCCCGGACTTGAATCCAGAACGGATGCTGGCGTAATTCGACTCAGGCCGTTGAGGTCTTATAGGAGTCTGTCAACACCCGGATTTTTCAATCCTAGATGCCTGTTATGCCATACATCGCAATCCCAGGATTACCATTTTTGCGAGACATAACAGAATTGGATACCATAGTACTTCATCCATTACAAACGATACATAAGTTCTTACACAAATGGGGATCTCATGATCCAGTTCTTAATACAACATCAAGCAGCGGAATACGTAATAATAACGGTAGCGTAGACGAAGCTCCATCTTCGGGGTCACAGGCAATGCTGACGATGGGATATGATCCTAGTTGTCGTAACCTTCCTGGGGTCCATCCTCCAGGTACTCCTCTTCATAGTCTGGCCATGGGAATAGCCAGGGACAAAGCCATGAGTACTCTTTAAGTACTCGCAAACTAATACTAACAGGTAAGGGGTTTTTGGATAATAGGACACTAGGCTCTAAGGTTGTTTTGCAAAAAGCCAGGTTTATCTTTACTAAGTTCCAAAGCTGGTCACAATTTTATAACTCCTAAATGGGATCTTGTAATTCAGGTCACAACTCTGTTGTGTTCAAGTCAAAGTCTCAATTCATTTCACAAGTCATTTTAAAAGGTCTGACGGGGGAACAATATGGCGACTCCAACTGTCCATAACCGCGGACGCGGTTATTCGAATAGTTTGACACTCTGCAGAGATTGTACACTTTCACCACAACATTCGATACATCCGTCAGGAACAAATCCTGAATTCACCATACTCATTATGCGGATAATCAATCCTAACCTTTCAATTACACTCCCTAGTATAAGCACCTCTCCTGTGAGTTTGGCCTCCCAACCATGACCACTGTCATCTTGGGTACTGCACAGGTGGGCAATCTTCACAAGGTAGCCTCAGCTCAGACCTTGGTCGTGAGGGAACTAATACTAAGGCATATAAGTTTCCAGTCAAGCCCTACCCAATATTCAGGTATTGTGGCTGTACGCTAAAATTGGAATGGTATCGCATCCAGACAACCATCAGTTTTATAAAGGGCTAAGGCTCATGCCTCAACATTTTCATCACCAAAATCATCAAGTGTTTGGAAACACATGTCCAAAACATTTCAATAGAATGATCCATCATTCCAAGGTTTTCATAACCATTTTTCCACCAAGTATTCCCATCTAAAAGTTGATCAAGTTTTATGCTTAGCACTAGCATCTACAGGTGGGGGTAGTAATAATGAGGGGTGGTAACTGGTGGAGTTTCACTAAGTCCAACCTTATATCTTAGGATGATATCAAGGTTTCTAGCTTAGGCCAAATTTTATGCTCTTTAAGCAACCTTCAGCACAACTGTCTAGCATCTACCAAACTCTTAGATAGACTCTAAGTAAGCTTTGATACAGAAATAAAGTAAGAAGCTTGCCATAAAACTAGGATTGGTTTAGCAAGTGGGTATGATCACATATGCTTAAGGCATAAAGTAGTCATCTCACAAGTATGGGTTTGTGGCATCAGTAAGGTATCTTGCAAGTGTTAGCTTGCATAGGTCAATTTGATTAGTAAGGCTTGCATTGGTATAGTATCAGCTTGCATCAATGTCAATATAAGCTTGCCTTGTGCAGAGCAGTGGTTGAAGTTCTCCTCGGCGTCCTCTTCGTAGTATCCTCCTTCTTCCTCGTATCCTTGGTCGGTACTAGCGTCTATGAATAAATACGAGGTACACAATCACCAAACAATACTTAACTACTTGCAATCATCACACGCAAGGGTCCTATAGATGATCTAGCATCATCCCTAACATTACAAGGTTAAGGCTTGGTTTAAATCCTTTTTATTTTTAGAAAAGTAATTTCTACTCATTGAAAAACTACTTAAGATTTAATATTCTCCAAACCACATATGGGATCATGTTGACACATGTCATCACCACATATTGTAGTCCATGGGAATGTGATTTAAAGTGGTGTCACAATTTAATAAGGTTTTACCCTTTTATTTTAATTAACTAAAGTGGCTAGAAATGCTTATGAAGCATTCTTTTATTACTTGAACATTATTTCTGCAAGTAAACCTATATATTTTTATATATTCTGAAAGGTATGGTTAAATGTGATTTTTGAGAGTTGGAATTAACTCAAAAGCTTTTATGGTTTGAATTTGAAAAATGTTTGAATGCAGAAAAGCTTCTGCCTTGTTATTTTTACTATGGGTGATCTACAGATCCAAATGACTTGAATCCAACGGTCTTGGATTAAGCATTCACAGACCTTTCCAACAAATTTGGTTTCATCCAATTTGGTGTACTGAATCGATCTAGGTTGATTTTTGAAGTTGGGTACAGAAGTGTGTTTGAATTTAAAAAGAAAAAGGTTTAATTTGAATTGCTGGGCTGCGCGGGAAATTCTAACGGACCGGCCTGCTAAGCGCAGTGATCCCGCGGGCTGCTTAAGTGGGTGTCCCCACTCGTCAGTGACACGGGGCTGGGCGAAGCGGTATGGGGCAACGTGGATCGTTCGATCTAGTTCTAATCCAACGGCTGAGGGTCATCGTCGACGCGAGACAGCTCCGATGAGAACGAAACCTAGCGCGGCCAGTGAGGGGTGCTGGGGGCTCACCGGGGTACGAGCGAGGGTCGGCGAGGCGGGCGAACGACGAAGTCGACAACGGCGAACCTCCTGGTACCGGTGGCTTCTCCTGGGGCGGCTCCAATCGCTGGCTCCTTTCTTCTCCGGCAGCGGCAGGCTCTAGTGAAATTCCGGCGAGCTTGTGCTCGCCTTGCTCTGAGGATGGTGTGGCACGGTCAGTGGGGAGAGGTGAGTGAGATGGTGTGAAGAAATCGTGCGGGGGTGGCCTCTATTTATAGTCGAGCGAGGGGACCGTCGGGGCGCACGGTGAGCTCGTAGGGGGTGACGTTACAGGAGGCTATAGGCATGGGCAAGGGTAGGGGACGGTGCTGTGTCTCCTGGCGATGCTCAACGACATGGTCACGAGGCATGGGGCGGTGTGGTTTGGTCTGGAACGGGCGGCGCTCTGCGCGGCAGAGGCGGCGTCTTCGACGGCGGGCGGTGGCTGTATGGCACGGGGCGGCAAACGGGGGTGTCTGGCGGTCTCCTGGGTCGGTGGTGACCGTGTGTGCACGCGGTGAGGGCGGCGCGCGGTCTGTGGGTGATGGTCGAGGGTGGCGCTCTGGCGCACGCTCGGCATGGTCTGGGCGTGTCTCGTGCGCGTGGTCCAGGGCTTGGCAACACTTGCGGCTGGGACAGGCAGTGGCGGTGGACGGTGGGCTGCCTCCCAGACATGCTGGCTAGGCTTGCTGCTGCTCCTAGCTTGCTGTCCACAATGGGGTGACATGGGGGTGCTCGGCTGTTCACCATTAATGAGAATGGCAAGCTCACAGGGGTGCTAGTGTTGGGCTAAACTTTCTAGATGATCTACTGGGTTGTGTGTGAGCTAACTAGGGAACAAGTTAGGCTCAAAACACTACACACTATAGTGTTTGATGTTTTGTTTGATTTGTGTCTGCAACCTGTTTGATGAAATGGCCGCATGAAATCAAGTTTTGAATTTTGAAATGAATTTTGGTGAGTTTGATAGATTGGTTCTGGTGAGTCTGCAGATGCTTGGGTTTTGAAAGTTGAGCTTGTTTGAGTGGGTTTTGAAAAAGTGGGATCTTCCCATATGAAGAAGATTCAATTTTGAATTGTCATTTAAACTATGCATTTGAAAGTTTCTGGATGATCACAAAGTGGGCCTTGATACCTTGTTATGAGTACATTCAAGGGGTGCAAAGATCCAGAAAAGTTTCTGTTAGGTTTTGAAAGTTTGAGACAGCCAAAGTAGGCATGGGAGTTAAATTGGTCAAAATGACCATTCACTTAATATATTTGTTTTGATTTACTTGTATTTAGGAAAAGTGTGGGAAATTTTTTGGATGATGTTCATTTCACCTAAGAAACATTTTACAAGCAATGGATCACACAAACAAGGTGGTTTTTAAAGAAATTCAAAATCCATGCATACACATATACATGCATTCATGAATTCATTTAGAAAAGTTTTTGTTAACCCTAATCTTGATGATTAGTGTTTGTTGATCTAAGTTTGGTATTTTTGGGATGTTACAAACCTTCCCCCCTTAAACAAAATCTCGTCCCGAGATTTGAAAAAGGACGAAAAGATTACCTAGGATTTGAAGAGATCTGGAAACTCCGTCCTGATGTGATCTTCGCGTTCCCAGGTAGCTTCCTCTTCTGTGTGGTTGCTCCACGGAATCTTGAGAAACTTGATGTTTCGGGTTCTGGTAGTTCGAAAGGCTTCTTCCAATATACGGATGGGTACTTCGGGATAGGTCAGGTCATCATTGATCTCTATGGTCCGGTGATCGATATTTTTGAACACTTCGGTCTTCTCGGGGACTTCGAGACATTTGCGAAGTAACGAGATATGGAACACATTGTGCACAGCTGACATCTCTTCTGGTAGTTCCAGTTGATACGATACTTCTCCTCGACGGTTCAAAATTTTGAAAGGTCCGATATATCTGGGGGCTAACTTTCCTTTGAGTTGGAAACGCTGCATTCCCTTCAATGGCGACACTTTCAGATAAACAAAATCTCCGATGTTGAAGGCGAGGTCTCGACGTCTCTTGTCGGCGTAACTCTTCTGTCGGGATTGGGCGGTCTTGAGGTGCTCACGAATCTTGTGAACCTTCTCTTCTGCTTCTCGTAGGATGTCGGGTCCGAAGATCTGACTCTCTCCTACTTCCGACCAGTTCAAAGGGGTGTGGCACTTTCTTCCGTACATGAATTCAAATGGGGCCATTTGCAAACTGGCTTGGTAACTGTTGTTGTATGAAAATTCTGCAAACGGCAGACAGTCTTCCCACTTGGATCCATATTCTAGCACACATGCTCTAAGCATATCTTCGAGTATTTGGTTTACTCGCTCCGTTTGTCCATCGGTCTGAGGGTGATACGCGGTACTGAAATATAGGCGGGTTCCTAAACCTTCTTGGACTTTCTTCGAGAATCTAGAGGTAAACTGAGTTCCTCGATCCGATACTATATTCTTCGGGACTCCATGCAAACTAACGATTCTAGCGATGTACAACTCCGCTAGCTTCGAACTCTGATAGGTAGTTTTGACGGGCAAGAAATGGGCGACTTTGGACAATCTGTCCACTATGACCCAGATAGAGTCATTTCCCCTACTAGAAGTAGGTAGTCCAGTGATAAAGTCCATTCCTACAAAATCCCGTTTCCATTCCGGAATTTGCAAAGGTTGCAACAATCCAGCGGGTCTTTGATGTCCTGCCTTGACTCGCTGGCATATATCACACTTGGCGATATAGCTTCCGATTTCTCTCTTCATCTTATGCCACCAAAATTGCTCTTTCAAATCTTGATACATCTTAGTTCCTCCGGGATGGATAGAATAAAGAGTATCGTGAGCCTCCTTTAAGATAACTTCTTTCAACTCCGAATCTGCTGGTACACAAAGGCGTCCTTTGTACCACAGAACTCCTTCTTCATCCTCGGTGAATCCGGGTACTTTGCCTGTACCGATACGACGTTTGATTCCGTCGATACTGGCATTTCCCTTCTGCGCCTCTTTAATCTGACTGATCAAAGTGGGATGAAGTTCTATGCTAGCCAAAAATCCTTCACTTACTAATTCCATTCGAAAATCTTCCATCTCCTTGTGCAAACTTGGTTGCTCCTTCAAAATCATGGAGTTCAAGCGGCACGGCAATCTGCTAAGGGCATCGGCTGCCACGTTGGCTTTACCAGGGTGATAGTGAATGTCCAGGTCGTAATCCTTGATTAGCTCAATCCATCTTCTCTGCCTCATATTCAGCTCCTTCTGAGTGAATATATACTTTAGGCTCTTGTGATCCGAATAAATCTCACAACGGTTTCCCATCAAGTAATGTCTCCATGTTTTCAGGGCTAGAACTACAGCTGCGAGTTCGAGGTCATGGGTTGGGTAATTTTGTTCATGTTGCTTCAATTGTCGCGATAGATAAGATATAACTTTGCCTTCTTGCATTAGCACACATCCGAGACCAATCTTGGATGCATCACAATACACATCGAAGGGCTTCGTGATATCCGGCATGATTAAGATTGGGGCTGAAATCAATCTCCTCTTGAGTTCTTGAAAACTCGCTTCACATTTGTCAGTCCATTCAATCTTCTTGTCCTTCTTCAGCAATTGGGTCATGGGTCGGGCGATACTCGAGAATCCTTCTACGAATTTGCGGTAATATTCCGCCAATCGGAGAAAAGCACGAACTTGGGTTTGAGTGGTTGGGGCTTGCCAATCTTCTACATCTTTCACTTTGGCAGGGTCAACGGCAATTCCTCCGGCTGATACAATGTGACCGAGGAATCCTACTTCCTGTAACCAGAATTCACATTTGCTAAATTTTGCATACAACTGATGCTCTCTAAGGGTTCCAAGAATGGTCCTTAGGTGTAGCTCATGTTCTTCTTCTGATTTGGAATAAATCAGAATGTCGTCGATGAAAACAACGACAAACTTATCCAGGAAGTCCATAAAAATATTATTCATGAGGTTCATGAAATAAGCGGGGGCATTGGTTTATCCAAAAGACATGACTGTATACTCATACAATCCATATCTGGTGGTAAAGGCAGTCTTGGGAATATCCTCTGCACGAATTTTGAGTTGATGATAGCCAGTCCTAAGATCAATCTTAGAAAACACCTGGGCTCCGGTCAACTGATCAAACAAATCTTCTATCTTAGGCAAGGGGTACTTGTTCTTGATGGTGACATCATTCAACTTTCGATAATCCGTACACAAACGGTTACCTCCATCCTTCTTGTCCACGAACAAGACAGGTGATCTCCATGGGGACGCACTTGGTTGAATCAATCCGATTTCCAACATGGAATCCAGTTGCTTCTTCAGTTCTTCTAGTTCTGACGGGTTCATACTATAGGGTCTCTGGGCTATGGGTCCTGTTCCGGGGATTAGTTCGATGATAAACTCGATATCCCGATCTGGGGGCATACCGGGCAAAACATCTGGAAATACATCAGGGTATTCGCAGACTATCCGAACTTGGTCAATGGTAGGTTGGTCTAGACTCTTGTTACACTTGAATTGGCGAGGTAAGGTTTCAGATATATGCTCGACTGATATTCCGGTGGTACTGGTCATGGTAATGGCTTTCTTGGCACAGTCAATCAATCCTTTATGTTTGGACATCCAATCCATTCCTAGTACTACTTCCAAACCTTTAGTTCCGAGTACTATTAGATTAGCATAAAAATCTATGCCATGGATTCGGATAGGGACGGCCTTGCAAATTTGCCTAGCCTTGGTGGTTGATCCGGGAATTTGTACAATCATCACATGCTTCAATTTGGTTGGTTGAATTTTACTAGTGCAGGCAAATTCTTCGGTGACAAATGAATGCGATGCACCAGAATCAAAAAACACTCTTGCAAGTACTGAATTAACAGAAAACATACCCAGCACGACGTCTGGCGCTTCCTGAGCTTCTTCAGCATGCACGAGAAAAAGACAACCATTGCGGTTGAGTGAATTCCCTGGGGCAAATCTTCTCCCTGGCTGGACACGACGCTGCTGCTGAGCTGGGACATTGGTGTTGGGGGCTGTAGCATTCTTCTTGTTGGGGCACTCGTTGGAATAGTGGCCTTTATTTCCACAGTCATAATAGGTCACTTGTGACTTGTCCTTGGCTGCGACAGGCACAACATTGCTTCCAGTCCTCAGGGCAGTGTTGGGGTTGGTGGTAGCATTGTTGGTGTTGAACTTGGGTGGGGCGAGGGTGAAATTGCTAGAGTTGCCGGGGTTGTTGTGATTTCCTCCGGGTCTAGGGTTTCCACGGTTGGGATAGGTCGGACGGGTCATAGGGGGTCTGTTGGTTCTTGGGGCAAATCCTGGAGATGGGTTGGGGCGATACTTTGGGGTCTGATGGGTTCCTGGTTGATGCATCATGCGACGCTTGCGGTTCTCATTGGCTTGGTTGATCTTTCCTTCCATTTGGATAGCAGAGTCGACAAGGTCTTCAATATTAGCAAAGGGGATATTGACTAACACTGTCTGCATCTCGTCGTGCAGACCATTCAGGAATCTTTCTTTCTTCTTGGCTTCGGTGTCTATCTCGTCCGGGGCATACCTAGCTAATGACAAAAATTTGTCACGGTATTCCACTACAGTCATCCTTCCTTGCTTCAATTCCCTGAACTCGTCTCTCATTCTTTTGATCAAACCTGGGGGCACATGGGTTCTGCTAAACTTGACCTTGAATTCTTCCCAGGTCATCATTTGGCCTCCGGTCATTGCACGAACACTGTTCCACCATGCCCTGGCATCTCCGGCTAGATAATGGGTGGCGAACAAGACTTTCTCGTTGGCTTCCACTCCGGCTACTTTAAGTTATTTTCCATGGTTTGCAGCCAATCATCGGCGTCTAGGGGTTCTTCCGATTTGGTGAAAACGGGTGGGTTGGTATTCTGGAAATTCTTGAGCTTAGATCCGTGGTTGTCCTGATTTCCATGGCCTTGGTTGTTGTGGGCTAGCTGGGCTATCTGTTGCAGAATGGCTAGGTTGGCTTGACGTTCCGCTCTTTCAGCTTCGCGGTCAGAAGTCAACATTTGCAGGATCTACAACATCGGGTCCGAGGCTGAACCACTTCCTCCACGTGGCATCTGAAGATTGATATAGATCCTGAGAAAAGAGGGAAATTTCTAAGGTTTTGGGGTTTTTTTGAAAAGTTTTTAGAGTTTGACTCAGGTTTTCTAGTAACTTGCTTTTTCATTCATTCATTCACTCGATACAACGCACACCACAACAAGGAAAAACAGATGGTTTTAAGAACCATTCTGGAAACTACGATACAGTGGGACCGACTACTACTCACTACGCCAGTGCTCAGTGCTATTACTCCTTGGAGTTTGTGGCTTCATCATCTTCAGCATCATCGATGAAGGCGAAATCATCCTCATCGGTGAAGAAGTCCATGGCCTGATCCTCCAGAAAATCATCGTCATCGCTGAGATAGGAGTAAGGGTCTCCACGAAGATCTTCTCCGGCATTCTCCCTTTCCTCTAACTGCATGTCTCTCTCGTGGATGGTCTCTTCCAGAGATGAGATGCGATGGCGAAGACGGGCAATAATGCGCTCCTTCTTGTCGAGCTGACGGCGACGAGACTTGTGATCCTTTGCTAGCATGGCGATGGTCTGATCCTTCGTCTTGATTATGGCAGACTTGTGGTTGCAATAGTCACAGCAGTTGTCCAACTCTTGCTGACGATCATACATCATGAAGCTAAGGTGGTCCAATTGAGTCTTCAGCTCGGGGTGATATGGGGCTTCCAGTGGTTGGCCATTGGCATCATGCCTTGGGCAAAACTCAAAGAGAGTACCCTTGATTTGATTGATGCTCTGCCCACACAGACGGGAAAGAGCTTCCTGCATTGCTCTGGCAAGTCCATCGAGCCAGTTGTTTTCCCTCAAGGTAAACTGAATTCCCTCCGCAGTGGGAGGTTCAATCTTTCCTCGGAGACTTGCAACAATTAGCCACTGCAGATCTTCTCCTCCTTGATCATTGAGCTGAGCTCCGAAGAACTCGGGATGCGGACGCTCCAGAAGTTCCGAAAGCTGATCCAGATCCCTCTCAAAGATAAGGTCTCCTCCATTTCCGAGTTGATAAAACTTGCTGTACTTCACGTCCATCTATAAAAATAGAGGATGAGTAGATTAGCAGAGTGATCAAGTGTGTCAAAATTTTATCTATTTTGCAAGAGGTTTTGAGGAACATGAAGTTTTATTAAAGAATTAAAGGGGTAAGAATGAGAATAAGTTTTCGTAAATATTTTTGTTCTTTGGTTTTGAAACTAAGTTTTTGGTTCAACGTCCAATCTAACTAGGGTCTCCTATGGTCAGGATGGCTCTGATACCAACTTGTCAACACCCGGATTTTTCAATCCTAGATGCCTGTTATGCCATACATCGCAATCCCAGGATTACCATTTTTGCGAGACATAACAGAATTGGATACCATAGTACTTCATCCATTACAAACGATACATAAGTTCTTACACAAATGGGGATCTCATGATCCAGTTCTTAATACAACATCAAGCAGCGGAATACGTAATAATAACGGTAGCGTAGGCGAAGCTCCATCTTCGGGGTCACAGGCAATGCTGACGATGGGAGATGATCCTAGTTGTCGCAACCTTCCTGGGGTCCATCCTCCAGGTACTCCTCTTCATAGTCTGGCCATGGGAATAGCCAGGGACAAAGCCATGAGTACTCTTTAAGTATTCGCAAACTAATACTAACAGGTAAGGGGTTTTTGGATAATAGGACACTAGGCTCTAAGGTTGTTTTGCAAAAAGCCAGGTTTATCTTTACTAAGTTCCAAAGCTGGTCACAATTTTATAACTCCTAAATGGGATCTTGTAATTCAGGTCACAACTCTGTTGTGTTCAAGTCAAAGTCTCAATTCATTTCACAAGTCATTTTAAAAGGTCTGACGGGGGAACAGTATGGCCACTCCAACTGTCCATAACCGCGGACGCGGCTATTCGAATAGTTTGACACTCTGCAGAGATTGTACACTTTCACCACAACATTTGATACATCCGTCAGGAACAAATCCTGAATTCACCATACTCATTATGCGGATAATCAATCCTAACCTTTCAATTACACTCCGTAGTATAAGCACCTCGCCTGTGAGTTTGGCCTCCCAACCATGACCACTGTCATCTTGGGTACTGCACAGGTGGACAATCTTCACAAGGTAGCCTCAGCTCAGACCTTGGCCGTGAGGGAACTAATACTAAGGCATATAAGTTTCCAGTCAAGCCATACCAAATATTCGGGTATTGTGGTTGTACGCTAAAATTGGAATGGTATCGCATCCAGACAACCATCAGTTTTATAAAGGGCTAAGGCTCATGCCTCAACATTTTCATCACCAAAATCATCAAGTGTTTGGAAACACATGTCCAAAACATTTCAATAGAATGATCCATCATTCCAAGGTTTTCATAACCATTTTTCCACCAAGTATTCCCATCTAAAAGTTGATCAAGTTTTATGCTTAGCACTAGCATCTATAGGTGGGGGTTGTAATAATGAGGGGTGGTAACTGGTGGAGTTTCACTAAGTCCAACCTTATATCTTAGGATGATATCAAGGTTTCTAGCTTAGGCCAAATTTTATGCTCTTTAAGCAACCTTCAGCACAACTGTCTAGCATCTACCAAACTCTTAGATAGACTCTAAGTAAGCTTTGATACAGAAATAAACTAAGAAGCTTGCCATAAAACTAGGATTGGTTTAGCAAGTGGGTATGATCACATATGCTTAAGGCATAAAGTAGTCATCTCACAAGTATGGGTTTGTGGCATCAGTAAGGTATCTTGCAAGTGTTAGCTTGCATAGGTCAATTTGATTAGTAAGGCTTGCATTGGTATAGTATCAACTTGCATCAATGTCAATATAAGCTTGCCTTGTGCAGAGCAGTGGTTAAAGTTCTCCTCGGCGTCCTCTTCATAGTATCCTCCTTCCTCATCGTATCCTTGGTCGGTACTAGCGTCTATGAATAAATACGAGGTACATAATCACCAAACAATACTTAACTACTTGCAATCATCACACACAAGGGTCCTATAGATGATCTAGCATCATCCCTAACATTACAAGGTTAAGGCTTGGTTTAAATCCTTTTTATTTTTAAAAAAGTAATTTCTACTCATTGAAAAACTACTTAAGATTTAATATTCTCCAAACCACATATGGGATCATGTTGACACATGTCATCACCACATATTGTAGTCCATGGGAATATGATTTAAAGTGGTGTCACAATTTAATAAGGTTTTACCCTTTTATTTTAATTAACTAAAGTGGCTAGAAATGCTTATGAAGCATGCTTTTATTACTTGAACATTATTTCTGCAATCAAACCTATATATTTTTATATATTCTGAAAGGTATGGTTAAATGTGATTTTTGAGAGTTGGAATTAACTCAAAAGCTTTTATGGTTTGAATTTGAAAAATGTTTGAATGCAGAAAAGCTTCCGCCTTGTTATTTTTACTATGGGTGATCTACATATCCAAATGACTTGAATCCAACGGGCTTGGATTAAGCATTCACAGACCTTTCCAACAAAATTGGTTTCATCCAATTTGGTGTACTGAATCGATCTGGGTTGATTTTTGAAGTTGGGTACAGAAGTGTGTTTGAATTTAAAAAGAAAAAGGTTTAATTTGAATTGCTGGGCTGCGCGGGAAATTCTAACGGGCCGGCCTGATAAGCGCAGTGCTCCCGCGGGCTGCTTAAGTGGGTGTCCCCACTCGTCAGTGACACGGGGCTGGGTGAAGCGGTATGGGGCAACGTGGATCGTTCGATCTAGTTCTAATCCAACGGCTGAGGGTCATCGTCGACGCGAGACAGCTCCGGCGATAACGAAACCTAGCGCGGCCAGTGAGAGGTGCTGGGGGCTCACCGGGGTACGGGCGAGGGTCGGCGAGGCGGGCGAACGACAAAGTCGATGACGGCGAACCTCCTGGTATCGGTGGCTTCTCCTTGGGCGGCTCCAATTGCTGGCTCCTTTCTTCTCCGGCAGCGGCATACTCCAGTGAAATTCCGGCGAGGTGGTGCTCGCCTTGCTTTGAGGATGGTGTGGCACGGTTAGTGGGGAGAGGTGAGTGAGATGGTGTGAAGAAATCATGCGGGGGTGGCCTCTATTTATAGTCGAGCGAGGGGACCGTCGGGGCGCACGGTGAGCTCGTCGGGGGTGACGTTACAGGCGGCTATAGGCATGGGCAAGGGTAGGGGATGGTGCTGTGTCTCCTGGCGATGCTGAATGACATGGTCGCGAGGCATGGGGCGGTGTGGTTTGGTCTAGAACGGGCAACGCTCTGTGCGGCAGAGGCGGCGTCTTCGACGACGGGCAGTGGCTGTATGGCACGGGGCGGCAAACGGGGGTGTCTGGCGGTCTCCTGGGTCGGTGGTGATCGTGTGTGCACGCGGTGAGGGCGGCGCGCGGTCTGTGGGTGATGGTCGAGGGTGGCGCTCTGGCGCACGCTCGGCATGGTCTGGGCGTGTCTCGTGCGCGTGGTGCAGGGCTTGGCAACGCTCGCGGCTGGGACATGCAGTGGCGGTGGACGGTGGGCTGCCTCCCAGACATGCTGGCTAGGCTTGCTGCTTCTCCTAGCTTGCTGTCCACAATGGGGTGACATGGGGGTGCTCGGCTGTTCACCATTAATGACAATGGCAAGCTCACAGGGGTGCTAGTGTTGGGCTAAACTTTCTAGATGATCTACTGGGTTGTGTGTGAGCTAACTAGGGAACAAGTTAGGCTCAAAACACTGCACACTATAGTGTTTGATGTTTTGTTTGATTTGTCTCTGCAACCTGTTTGATGAAATGGCCGCATGAAATCAAGTTTTGAATTTTGAAATGAATTTTGGTGAGTTTGCTAGATTGGTTCTGGTGAGTCCGCAGATGCTTGGGTTTTGAAAGTTGAGCTTGTTTGAGTGGGTTTTGAAAAAGTGGGATCTTCCCATATGAAGAAGATTCAATTTTGAATTGTCATTTAAACTATGCATTTGAAAGTTTCTGGATGATCACAAAGTGGGCCTTGATACCTTGTTATGAGTACATTCAAGGGGTGCAAAGATCCAGAAAAGTTTCTGCTAGGTTTTGAAAGTTTGAGACAGCCAAAGTAGGCATGGGAGTTAAATTGGTCAAAATGACCATTCACTTAATATATTTGTTTTGATTTACTTGTCTTTAGGAAAAGTGTGGGAAATGTTTTAGATGATGTTCATTTCACCTAAGAAACATTTTACAAACAATGGATCACACAAACAAGGTGGTTTTTAAAGAAATTCAAAATCCATGCATACACATATACATGCATTCATGTATTCATTTAGAAAAGTTTTTGTTAACCCTAATCTTGATGATTAGTGTTTGTTGATCTAAGTTTGGTATTTTTGGGATGTTACAGAGTCGAATCCCAGTGGTTTTTCAAGTGATGTACCCAACGCGCCCGTCGGGATTTTCATCGTGTCTGCTGACACGAAAGTTTACTAGTAGAGCGCAGTCAGGTGCCTTACCAGGCCATCAGATGATATCTGCATGACTTATCTTTGTTTCGTAGACACATCATCCGAAGTTTTATCACCGCAGAGGTGTTTTGGGTTGTCAAGGAGAATGCTTATCACTTAGCATTGGTTTGGGCGCAGTTGCCAAAAGTTTTTGTCACTTTTGATCCGAATGATCGCAGTCGAAAAATTCATAGGGTGCGCGGCCAGCGCTCCCTATGGGAGTAGCCCCCCCGAGTGTCTATTCGAGTCATAGACTCGAGCAGAGACTTTTATTCAGTTGTTTACAATATAGTCGTTTACAATATAGGTCCGAAGGACACAATTTTTTCGGATGCTCAACTGACGCTCCTACTCCCCAAGTCCATATTGGAGTCGTAGACTCGACGTAGGACTCGAACATAGTTGTGAGGTGTAGTACCTTAGTCATTTCTCAGGTGTGCGGTCAGCGCTCCTGATAGGAGTAGCCCTCGAGTAGTTTCTTGAATCGTAGATTCGAGTAAGTACTTGATTGATCAGCCGAAAACTTTCAGCTGTTGCTAGCTTGGCCTTGATGCAGTGCTGACGATTAGTGATCTCAACCATCTACGGCAGCAGAGATGATGCGACGAGACGATCGTGGGTCCCACCGTCTGACTTGAAGTTGTCTAGTCACGCACAGACGTGTCAAAAATTACGGCATCTCCTCGATTTCCGTGTGTAGTGGATGGCGTGCTGGCGACGGTTCGTTGCTGTGTTGACACGTGTAGGGTGAGATTTGGGGTGCGCACTAGGGCTCTTGGATCAACGGCTTGTGTGCGTCGTCTTCCTCTTTTAATAACGTGGGTAAACATCGATTTTCTTTTACCCTTTGCCATTTGCTCATCTTTCTTGCTTCCATTTTCACGAGCTTTGCTTTCCTCCACTGCGCACTGGAAATTCTTCGCATCGTTCCCTCTTCTTTTCTCCGCGCACACCGCCGCTCTCGACGCCGTACGATGGGCAAGCCGAAAAAGACCACCACCCGAGCTGGTTCGAGCGCTGCCACCGGGGGCAAGAAGCTTGCCACGACGGCCCGCATCACTGACGGCGGGTGGAGGCGCATAGAGATGCGAGCGGGGATCTGCGCAAGCTGCGCGATTCTGGGTTGATCCCCCAGAACAAGGAGGACGCCATCCTCCCTGGTGATGAGGTAATCCCCCACCCACCCGAAGGGTTTTGGGTGATGTTTTTTGCGTTTATCATCTGTGGTCTCTCTCTCTCCCTATTCACGATTTTATTCGTGGACTCCTCTTCTTTTACGGGATTCAACTGCATCATCTGTCTCCCAATTCTCTTCTTCACATCGTCTGCTTCATAACTCTTTGAGAGTGTTGGCTTGGTATCAAGCCGCACTTTGGCCTCTTTCGGAAGCTCTATTCCGTGAAGAGGCAGTCCGGCACCGGCGGAGTCTATCCGCTCGGCGGCTGCATCATTTCCATCCGCTCCTCTGTCCAATTCTTCTCCTTTTCTATCTGCGAGTCCGTCCAGCAATGGCGCCGGAAGTGGTTCTACATCCGCGATGCTAAGCTGGACGGTCAGCAATACGGACTTTCCCCCTTCGATTCCTCCCAGCATATAATCCGAAAGAGATCGTGGAGGAACCACATCCTGGAGGGTGAATCCAAAGAGGTGGAGAGGCTTTACCAGCGGGTGGAGGCTCTTCAACTGGTGTCGGGCAAAGAGGTTAATGGTGTCGACATCATCTGCACCTTCCTCAAGCGCTGGGTGCAGCCACTCCAAGCGAGGGTGCACCCAATGTTCCTCTACGCCGGCTCCAGCGATCCGACGAGGGTTTCATTCGAAGAATTGTCTTTGGGTGACCTGGATAGGGCCCTTCGTCCTCTGCTGAAGGCCAAAGTCGACGAGGACCTCCCGGGGAAATCTTTGAACCCCTCCTTTTAGCGCCAACAAAGGGGTTTCCCGGGTGATACTTGTTTGTGCGCGTAGCGCTTCTTTCACATGTTCGCTGTTTGCTGTTGTTATTTATCTTGTTTCCCTTTTCCTTTCGCTTGCAGCGCCTCAAGGTAACGGGGTCTATGCCTCCTCTGCCTGAGAAGTATACAGAGGCACCGGACAATAAGGAGGTGGACTCTGAGTCCGAGCTTCCTCTGGCGCAATCTCCGACCTTGGAAGCCCCCGAGCCGAGCGAAGGGCGGACCCGAAAGTGCTCCCGGAGCGAGTCTTCGGATGCGTCTTCCCCGCCAACTCCAAGGGGTCCGTCCTTCCTCGAATAGCATGGTGAGGATGATGGTGCGTCTTATGCACCTTTTCCCGCCATGCCTCTTCGGGCGGTGGCTCCGCAGCCGCCGGCCAATAATAAGAAGCAGAATGCGGCTCCCGTCTTCAACTTATCGGACATCGAGTCGTAAGTGACTTCACCTAAGTCTTTTTGCTGTCATCTGTCTGAGTAGCGTGAGTTGTTGTTAATCAAATTTTTTACTTGCAGCCATTCTTCGGAGGAGCCCCTTAACAAGGAAACCCAGGAACTTATAGGGGAGTCGAAGCTGACGGCTTCTGTCCCCTAGGTGTTGGCCGACTCTGAGGACGACGACCCAAACTCCTCCAGGCGAGAAGCTGGGGCAGTCGTAGCTCAGAAGACAGCATGCAGACCTTCAGAGTCCATGCCTGAACACGTAAGTACTTTATGTTTTACTCCTTGGGGGGGGAGCCCCCGAGCCTTTTTTGGGTGACCTGTTGGTCATTTTGCTCTTGCAGGGCGGAGCCCCCGAGCCCTTTCTGATGATTTCTTGATCTTTTGTTTCTGTTTCTTTTACAACCCTTTGTGCACAGCGCCAACCTCCTTATTCAGCAGCACCTGGCATTGGAGGCTAACCTGCAGCAGCTTCAAAGTACGTAATTTTGCACCTTGTTTTAGTTCGTCTGTCCCAATGATTTGCTTGTATTGATCAGGTGTTTCTTCATGTTGCAGATGAAAACAATGTGGCTCTCCGTAGACTGGATTCTCTCGAGAAGAGCCTTGGTCGAGCGGAGAAGAAGGCTACGGATGCTATGGAGGCCAAGGAGCGCTTGCAGAAGGAGGCCGCCGATCGCGAGGAGCAGCTCGCGGTTGTAGCAGCTGCCTGCGAGAAGGAGATGGCGAATAAGATTATGGCTGCAGCCAAAGCTTTTTCTGGTGAGTTTTCCCTTGACTTGTTTGGGTCTTGTGTTTTTTCGACTTCTTCTTGTCTTTTCTCATTCGAGTGATTTTCTTCTTTGCTTCAGATGCTTCAAGCATCACGTTTGATCATGGTGCGCTGGAGCATGGTGATGCGTTGGCTGATGCTACCGCGGCGGTCGAAGATCGTTGCGCCGCTGCCGCTAGCTCCTTGGCGAAGGCCAGAGAAGTGCTCATGTGCTTCTACAAGGAGGTTGTACCCAAGGGTGTTTCCCTTGAAGATGTCGACGCCATTGCCGATGCTCTATCAGAGGAAGCTCCGGTGGCGTATAAGCGCAAGCAGAAGGGCATCGGCGCCTCCATGGGGCTGGTGATGGCATCCGGAGCTGAGCTTGACCCGCCACACATCACGTCCCATATGCCGACGGCTGCAGATGGCTCGGAGGTAGCTTTCGCCCTCTTTGCCTCTCGCTGTAAGCGCTATGGGCCTAAGCTCATCGATCTCCTGGCTGAGTATGCGGCGAAGCAGCAGCATGAGTCCAAGAGTAGGCAGTCGGTCTCCGAGACTGCTCCGGATGCAGGTGCTTAGGCCCATGTGTTGTAGCTAGAATAGCTTATTCTTTTGCTTCCTTTTGTAACAACGGTTGATGAACAAGTCTAATTATGCCATGAGGTGGCTTTATTTATGTACATAAGTCTATCTTTTGAGCTACTGCCAGAAGTGCTTGTGATGTTTATACTTGAGTATTTGCCTTTAGGGTCCTTCGGGTGAGGTTCCTGTTGTCACTCCTACTGCTCCTGAGCCGCGAACATCCTTGGATGATGCGTCGCAGTTGGTTTTTCTGTGCGATCATGTCCGCAGCTTGGAGAAAGATATCCTTAGCATTCGAGGCCACGCGGATGTCTGAAAGTATAAAGCCGAGCGAGCCACAACCAGGGAGGAGTTCTTGATGGGGGAGTTGCGGCAGATGGGCGAGCAACTGCAGTGTGAGTCTTCGCGAACTGTTTGTAGCACCCCGGGTAAAACCACTATTATAAAATCGTTGTTATTTATACTCTTTGCATCATCATGACATCATCACGCATGTTTGTTCATAAAATAAATTTGCGAAAAACCTATTTTTGTTTGACATTACTCCTCTCCTTTATTTCAAATCAAACTGCAGGCTATTCTACAATATTTTTTTATCAAACCGTTTGCAAAAGTCTATTAAAAAAACTAAATAAAAATAAAACATTTTTGGGGGAAGTCAGCCGGCCAGGCCAAAAGCCCAGCCAGCCAGACTACCACCCCCAGCGGCCCAGATCCCTAAGCCTAGCCAAACCCTAACCACAGGAATACCTAAACCTGACTACCCTATCCCCCACGCCGCCGCCACTCCACTCATCTCACCTGGTCCACCACACCAACCACACACACACGCCCTGTCAAAAAAAACCACACACACACGCAGCGCCACACACGCGAACTCCACCGCCCGCTAATCCCTCCCCGCTCACCCTGGACCCCACCTCGTGAGCCCACCCCGCGGACCCCGTCCCTCACGCCGCAATTCCCGTCCCCAAGCCCTCGGTCTCTCGCGATCCCTCACCAACCTCTCTCCCATCACCGGCTATCCCCAGGGTCATGGCCGGCCTCGTCAACCGTCGTGCCGGCATGCTGCCCTTCCTGAGCGGCCTGCAGCACGCGCGTCACCGCCCCCCTCTGCAACCGGCCGCCATCGTACTCACCTCCCCTCCGCGGCGGCCCCCTGCCTCGGCGGCCTTCTCTCAGCGACCGCCGCGCCTCCAGCTGCGGGCTTGTCTGCCACCTCGCCTCCAAGGGATGATTCTGAGGGTGTTACAGAGTGGTATCAGAGCTCAGCAGTTACGAT
The DNA here is from genome assembly GCA_916181665.1 of Avena sativa. Taxonomy (NCBI): domain Eukaryota; kingdom Viridiplantae; phylum Streptophyta; class Magnoliopsida; order Poales; family Poaceae; genus Avena; species Avena sativa. Next base: position 18,963,053 of record OV702296.1, read on the forward strand.
AACCCACTGGTCTAGCATCTAGGATAAACCTAGCTAACGGCCGATGTAGAGTGTCAAAAACTATTCTTAAAAAAATCGGTTGGATAGATCTGATTAGGTCTGATTTTACTCCTCATCCCTCTGCTATTCTCCCCTTACCTCTACGTGTTCTGAATCCGCTCTCTTATCTTTTCTTCGAGTCCAGGAATTCTCGTGGTTGGGTGTCCGTCGTACCTTCAGGGTCTCGTTTCCATCCTCTTGTAACGGTGCTTCGACATCTGGTCTTCATGCTATTTGAGGGACCTTTCCTCTGTTGTACCCTTCAGTGGACCGAAAAATTCACTAAAAACTTTCTTTGTATCTTCCGGAGTTTTTCAACACGACGACCTCATCTACATCAAATCTGATGAGAATCTCCATCCCTCCTTTGTTTCCGAACCTCGCTTGTCGAGATCTTCAGTCTGAATTCCGAGAGTTGGTTGCATAATTCTCCTATTCATGTGCACAGTAATGCTTTGGGTGCGCGATGGACTGATCACCATCCGACTACTCTTATCATTCGCTCTTGTACATCGAATCGGTGGATCAAGCAATTTTACTCCTTCTATCAAAGTTAGAGATGGCTTTATCTGTTGAGGCCTTTATCTTTGTCCTTTGTTTATTCGGAGTGTTCTCTCGACGAACGTGGACAATGACCCCTTGTTGGCAGTGTCGCCGATTTCAAGATAGAGCAAGAATCTTGTTAGTGGTGTCACGAGGATCTACACGAAGCGATAAGATTCAGGTCATCGGCCTTCTTACCCGTACCATGAGGCGGATCTCGAGGGCGAGATCCATTGTTCGTGGTGTCGAATTGTAGCACCCCGGGTAAAACCACTATTATAAAATCGCTGTTATTTATACTCTTTGCATCATCATGACATCATCATGCATGTTTATTCATAAAACTAATTTGCGAAAACCCTATTTTTGTTTGACATTACTCCTCTCCTTTATTTCAAATCAAACTGTAGGCTATTCTACAATATTTTGTTTATCAAACCATTTGCAAAAGTGTATTAAAAAACTAAATAAAAATAAAACATTTTTGGGGGAAGTTAGCCGGCCAGGCCAAAAGCCCAGCCAGCCAGACTACCACCCCCAGCGGCCCAGATCCCTAAGCCTAGCCAAACCCTAACCACATGAAACCCTAAACCTGCCTACCCTATCCCCCACGCCGCCGCCACTCCACTCATCTCACCTGGTCCACCACACCAACCACACACACACGCCCTGTCAAAAAAAACCACACACACACGCAGCGCCACACACGCGAACGCCACCGCCCCGCTCACCCTAGACCCCACCTCATGAGCCCACCCCGCGTACCCCGTCCCTCACGCCGCAATTCCCGTTCCCAAGACCTTGCTCGCTCATGATCCCTCACCAACCTCTCTCCCGCCGCCGGCCGTCCCCAGGGTCATGTCTGGCCTCGTCAACCGACGTGCCCCCGCGAGACGCCGACGCCCGCCGGCATGCTGCCCTTCCTGAGTGGCCTGCAGCACGTGTGTCACCTCCCCCCTCTGCAAAAGGCCTCCGCCATCCTCACCTCCGCTCTGTAGCGGCCCCCTGCCTCGGCGGCCATCTCCCAGCGACCGCCCACGTCTCTGCATCGTCGGTACGCGCTTCCAGCTGCGGGCTTGTCTGCCATCTCGCCTCCAAGGGCCGATTCTGAGGGTGTTACACTGTTGTTCTTTTGGGTGTATCTCTATATGTTTGCTCATTGTGTGCGTTCTACAGGTGTGAATCTCATTCTAAAGGAAGAGAAGGAGCGCGTTGCAATTCAGATGAATTGCTTGACTCAACAGGACCTGGAGGCTGGTGGATTCTTCTGGATGGATCGCGATCGAGCCATCGCCCTCGCGACGGTGCAAGATCGCGTGCACCCGGTTCCTCGGGTGCTTAAGCAGGCGAGGACTTCTCTGGCGGCCATTTGGTCCGTCATGTTCCCTTTGGATGAGGCACCTTCCACCTTTTGGGGCCTTCTTGCGAAATTTCAGAATGTGGGCCACATTAAAGAGTTGGTGCGGCATCAGCTGATTTCTGGGGTGAAGGCTGCCTTGTCGCTCGTTCGGTTGCATCGCCGTGATGTCAATCTCGCCGAGGTGGCATCTGGGCGGCCCCTTCGACCGGATGGCACCCTATGGGACATGCGCCCGCCTTATGCGGCTGTGGAGCAGCATGCTGAAGAGATCGTAGATTTGTTCGAGCAGCGGGCAAATGTAATGCTCTAGAATAGGTAGATCCTATAAAGAAAAACTTCATGTAAAATTTGTATTTATTCAAGTGGGCTCGTAGTGCCCTTTTGTAAAGTTTATATGTGCTATCACATTGTGCTTTATTATGTGCATGCCCTTTTCATTAGCCTGACATGGTCAGCTACTCAGGTTGTATGCATTGCTCTCAGTCGACGAGGTCGTGAGGTGAGGCGTAGCCCCGAGCATATTTAGCGAAAAATAATGTAAGGTGAAAAGATATATGGGCCAAGGAACTTAGCTTTTATTTATAATGTAACGAGGAGATACATTGTTCGGCTGAGTATCCTTATTGAAAGGAAAGGGTAACTAGGGATAGAAGCGTCGCAGACGTGCGACATTTTAGGGGTTAGAGTATTCGACTCCTGATGCGATGTCCATGAGGCGGTAGGCGCCACCTGGGATGACTTCTGTGACGATGTAGGGTCCTTCCCAGGGTGACTCAAGCTTCTTTGGCCGCTCTTGCTTGAGTCGTAGGACGAGGTCTCCTTCAACGAAGGACCTTGGGCGCAGCCGACGGTTGTGGTAGTTGCGGAGGCTTTGTTGATAAACCGCTGAGCGAGCTGCAGCGATATCACGTGCCTCGTCGAGTGTGTCGACGGTGTCTTCGAGTGCTGCCGATGATTCAGCCTCGCTGTAGGCGACGATCCGTGGGGCCTTGTGGCATACCTCGGCAGGTATCACGGCTTCGGCTCCGTGCACCATGAAGAAGGGCATGTAGCCGGTTGAGCTGTTCGGCGTTGTACGCAGGCTCTAGAGGACGGAGGGTAGCTCCTCTGCCCAGGATCCCGCAAGCCTTTCGAGTGGGTGATACATTGGAAACATATCTATAATTTTTTATGCTCCATGCTTGTTTAGTATCTACTTTGCTTTACTTGTATACACTTTGAGGTGCTTTTTACATGTTTTCTAGTACTAACCTACTAACAAGTTGCAACAGTTCCAGATGCCTGTTTTCTGCTGTTTTTGGTTTCAAAAAATTTAGTAAAGAAATATTCTCGGAATTGGACGGGACAAACGTCAAAGTAAATTACTTTCCGTGGGGAACAAGAAGTCCATAGGGGAGCCGGAGAGGCCGGCCAGGGCGGCCAGACCCACCCTAGGCACGGGTGGGCCCTACCTCATGCCTGGGAGGGGTGTGGGGCCCCTGGCCGCCGCCTCGGCCTCCCCCTTCGCCTATAAGAAGCTCCCGATGCAGAAACCCTAAGCACTCGATCAAATCTCCATGAAACCGTCTATAGCCACCACCACCATCGTCCCTAGATCGAGGGGGGGGGGTCTGAAGTTCTTCCCGGCACCCCGCCGGAGGGAAGATCATCTCGGAGGCCTTCTCTCCGGTATGATGCGTGAGTAGTTCCACCTTGGACTATGGGTCCATGTAGTAGCTAGATGGTTGTATCTCCTCCTTTGTGCTTTCATGTATAGATCTTGTGAGCTCCGTTCATGATCAAGATCTAATCTATTTGTAACATGCATGTTTTGTTTGCAGGGATTCGATGGATATTGAGATTATTATGTTGGTTTGATTAATGGTTTTGTCTTTATGATTCTATCATGTCTGTGTTGTTTGTGATCTTGCATGCTCTCCGTTATTAGTAGCTATCTTGGCCAAGTAGTTGCCAGTGACTCCAAGAGGGGGTATTTATGCTCGATAGTGGGTTCATGCCTCTAGTTTCCAAGGGAAGTGACAATAATATCTTCAGTTGTAGATGTGTTGTTGCTACTAGGGAGAAAACAACGGCCTCTTGTTCATTGAACATGTGAACTATTTACCTTACACACTTTGCTTAAGGCAGTTGTCTGTTGCTTGCAACTTAATACTGGAGGGGGTACGGATGATAACCTGAAGGTGGACTTCTAGTCATAGATGCAGTTGGATGGCGGTCTATGTATCTTGTTGTATTGCCCAATCGAATCTCATAGGATCTTTCTGACTAGTAATTGTATTGTTATGCCTTGCTCAGTTCCTGTCAATTTCCCTGCTGTAATTTGTTTACCCTTCATGCCATGTTGTTTATGTAAGGAGAGCACCTCTAGTGAACTATGGACCCTGGTCCAATCTTTACCATTGATACATCTTACACTGTTACTTGTTTATTTGCTACAAACCATTACCTTCCACACCATACGTTTAATCCTTTTTTACAGCAAACCGGTGAGCTTGACAACCTCACTGATTCGTTGGGACAAAATCTTGAGTTTGTGTTGTCAAGTCTCCACGTTGCTTGCAACACCTTTGAGACATTTCCTTCCTCCTTCAGGTTCGATAACCTCGGTCTCTACTGAGGGAAACTTGCTGCTGTGTTCATCACACCTTGCTATTGGGGTTCTGATGAAGTGTCCCACGTCAATACTGGGTGCACGCATCAAGATTTCTGGCGCCCTTGCCGGGGAACGAAGAAGAAGAAACTCCCACGCCAATGAGGCGCCATCATCAAGATTTCTGGCGCCGTTGCCGGGGAGGCTAAGGACGTCTTCACAAGGGGAGTCCTTCACTTCCTTTCTCTTTAGTTTGTTTTTAGTTTGCTTTGTTTATTTTGCTTGATTTTTTTTGCCTCTTTTCAAAAACACAAAAAAATTAGTTCCTGATCTAGGTGCCACCTTGCTCTAGCTCACCATGTTACTCCCAAAGTTCGCCCTGAAAGATCTTGCAATAGGTAGTGGCTCCATAATTGGGAAAGATAATATTGAAGAATTCTTTAATCATATTAGCAAGCATGAAGATATTGAGGAAAAATCTATAGCAGAGCTTGCTCCTAATTATGAGATTGCTGCAGCTTCTTTAGTTCATATGTTGGAGGCTAGGTTTGTTAGCCTTAACCCCTTCATACAATTCTTGTTCCTAAAACTAAAATAAGAAAAGAATGGTGAAAAGAGAGAATTCATCCTTGAAAATTTATCAAAAGAATTTCATGATGTTCCTAGGGAGGCCAAAAAGGTTTTTGAGCGTTTCAATATGCTAGGCTCAAGTGTAGATGTTGTGGGTATTTCTGATAAAACTAAGTGTAGATAAGAATTCAAGATACCCATACCCTTTAAGCTTGTTGAAATGCATGAAGCCTTTGAAAAGAATTTTGATTGGATTGCTCCTGAAAACTTTTTTGATGAAAGTAGTAGACTAAAGAGAGATGAGAAGGAATCCTCCAAAACCCATTTGGATGAGATACCTTTCATAGTTGAAGACTTTGCAAGTATGGATGTTAATGCTTCTTCATTTGAAAATACTTGATTCTCCATGCTTCTTGTGCCTAACTTAAAGGTGTTAAAGAAAAATACTTGCTGGGAGATAACCCAAGAGTTTCCTTGAGACTTGGAAGTTATTAATTCAGTAGTGACCTCTCCTTATCCTTTTTGTTTGCTTTTTGTGCCAAGAATGACCTCTAATGAGAGGGAAGTAAGATTTGGGGAGTTGCTGTCCCGAAACAGATTTATGTCCTCCACCAAAAAAAATTGTGACGAGTCTCTGTAATTCGGATTGATCTAAAAATTTACAAATAACTCCCCCAGTATGTTAGATAACTTTCGTTAGTTCAACACTTTTTGATTTGAGCAACATAAGATGTTCGAAAAAATCGGTTTCTACCTGCTGGTCTGTTTTGACAGATTCCTGGCATTATTTGCATTTGCTTCTTATTGATTCCTTTTTGAGTTATCTTTAGGTGAATTGAGCTTTTTGAAGGAGTTACTACAGTAGCTTGTGTTTTTAGTGAAAATCCTTGCTGTTCCAAAGCTTTGCCAGAGGTCTAATATCTTTTGAATAAACTAATGTTGCTAATAAAGATTGTGTGAAGTTTTGGATGAAGGAAAAATTTCAGGTGTAGAGAGAGAATGATGCAATGAGATGAAGAATGGACAAAAGCTCAAGCTTGGGGATTCCACCATGGTGTAACCCCAAGAAATATCCAATAGGTACAAGCGTCAAAGCTCGGGGATGCCCAAGGCATCCCCTTCGTCATCAATAAAAAGCTCAGGTCTGTCTAGACACTTCGTTTTTATTGTTTCATGCTCAGTTGTGTTGTTCTTGGAGCGTCTTAGTTTTCGTTTGCTTTGCATAGGTTGTTTAGTTTGCTTGAATAAAGTAGTTTGGACCCTCGTTCTCGCTGTGTTGTTTTGCAAATAAGTTGCTTGGTGTTGGAAAGGAGTAGTATGTTTTTGCTTGAAGTGCAAGAGGAGCTTGCATTGACTGTGACTTAGACTTTAGCATGACATGCTAGGTGCTGTTTTGACCTTATGCTTAGTGATTATTGTTGTACCATGTCTTGTTCCAAACAATTGGGATTGCTTAGTGTGCCTTGAAGAAATTATGTGTTGTTTTAGCATGCAAAAGCATAGTATTGTGGTATTCTCATTTGATGCTTTGCTTGGGTTGACTTGGCACATGCTCACACCATGTTATGACTATGACAAGTCACCATTAGCCTCTATGATCATTTAGTCCTTGACTTGTAGTACCACTCCTTGATTTGATTAGTTTGCTTTGTTGCATTGCATAATTATGGCCATTATTGCTCTCTTAGTTGGTTGCTCCCAGTCTTTTGCTAGCCTCCACTTATATGAGTAAGTTCTACTCATGCCTCCAACTCCCAAGAGACCAAATTATTCCAAAGTGTCCACTATAAACTCCTATGCATGGTGTGTTACACCATTCCAAGTATATTCTTGTTTTCATCTATGTTCCAATTAAAAACTATTTTGTTATGTGAAAACTTAGTGATTAAAGCCCTCACGAACTTGATGGCACACTTTATTATTTGCCCCTAATAAACTTGAACAATTGTTACAACTTTGTTGGGCTTGCACTTATAAGTTGGAGTTAGCAGAACCGTGCTGTCACGGGGAACGATTTCAACATTGCACTTGTACCTTGTTGTACTCAGTTGATATCATGTTCTTTTGTCTATGGATGTCACCGGTATGAAATAAAGAGGGAACTTGTAAGTCCATGGAGTTTGTATACAGTGTTAGAGAAACGCCTGGGCCGCTAGCCTAAGCCATGCCTAATCATGGTGGAAACTTGCATCATCACCATGTGACATCTATGAAGCATTCTTCTTATAAAAAAAGAGACACATTGAGAAAAGAGGAAAGAGATAAAAAAGCACCATATTCCCATGGTACATAAGAAGAATTGCTGAGATGCTCATTGTCTGCTTGCCTTGTCATTTTGGTTATGGGAAAGCTCATGTACCATGTGCAAGGGGTACCCCGTTGGCGGTTCACAATGATATGCAAATACTTATAGTGAGAAGAACTTACCTAGACCCAAAGTTGAGTATGCATGAGGTGTGGCCCTCGTATTCAAGGGGCATGAGATTGCCAACTTATACTTCGTCAAGCATATACTCCAGCTTTGCCACTTTAACCTTAACCACTTCAAGATGCCTCGTATTCAAGGGGCATGAGAGATCAAAGCTAATGAGTACCTTCCTTTCAGCATTAGGAAGCCTTTCAAACCTTCACAAAACTGTTTTCACAACTTTGTTGAGTCACCACTTATTCTATGAGCACCTTCTTGAGAGCATAGTTGTCATTCTTGTGTTTGTTCCAAAACTTGGTTAATTATGTCATGACTTTGATGCTTGTATCTCTGATATCTTTATCTCTAGTCTTCACTTGAACTTCAGAGGTGCCTCAACATTTATATTGTGCTCTTCAAACAAAGGCAAGCGAGATACCACTCTATCATACCTTACTATGAGCATTGCAATGTTGCTTATGTTTATGTTTCATGCTACTTATTATTATTGAGTTGGTTTCTCTTCATAGCTTGCAATGACTATTGAGTAGACTTAGTTGCATACTTCTTATCATGAATTGTCCAAGCATCTACTCCTGTGCTGAGAATATTTACATCATATGAAGCAAAGTGTTCGTGAAAGTTCTTTTATCGCACTCAGTTTTCAACTAATTGCTTAAGGACAAGAAATAAGCTAAGCTTGGGGGGAGTTGATACGTCCAAAACGTATCTACTTTCTCGAACACTTTACTATTGTTTATTCTCTAAACTTGTGTGATTTGGATACAACTAACATGGACTGGTGCTGTTTTCAGCAGAATTACCTTGGTGTCTTGTTTTTGTGCAGAAAACCAACTATCAGAAAAAATCCCGGAAAATATGCCAAAAACTATTTTCACCAGAAGATCCACGGAGCCAGAAGGGTAGACAGAGGGGAGGCCTGGGGGTACCCAGACCCACCCCAGGCGCGGGCCCACTAACCCCGCGCCTGGGGGAGGTTTGGCCACCCCAGGCAGCTCATCGGCCTCCCTCCGCACCTATAAGTTGCCTTATGACCTAAAAAATCAGGGGGGTTCGATAGTTTTCCAGAAAGAGTTCCGCTTCGCCGCCGCCACCAGAAACCAAGATTCGGATCTAGAAACTCCGTTCTGGCACCCTGCCGGAACGTGGAATTTGGAGAGGATCATCGCCATCGTCATCACCAACGCATCTCCATCAACCACCGATGTTTCCCTCATCCATGAGTGAGTAATCCCCCGTTGTAGGCTTGGAGATGGTAGGGATTGGATGAGTTCTATCATGTAATCGAATAAGATCTGTTAGGTCATAGTGCCTAGTATCTCTATTAGTGCTATTTGACTTTGTTGCAACTTGTTGTATGCTTGTCGCTAGGGCCCGAGTGCCATGATCTCAGATCTGAACATATTATTGAATCATTATGATAGTATTGTTTATGATCTTATCTGCAAGTTGTGTACACATATCATTGTCCGGATCCAAAGGCCCCAAAGTGACAATAATTGGGACAACCGGAGGGGATGGCTGTGGTGTGAGGATCACATGTGTTCATGGAGTGTTAATACTTTGCTCCGGTTCTCTATTAAAAGGAGCACCTTAATTGCCAGTAGTTCCCTAGAGGCCCCGCTGCCACGGGCTGGCTGGACAGAAGATGTTGTGCAAGTTCTCATTGCGAGCACGTATGACTATATTTGGAGCACATGCCTAGGATTGTTTATTACATGGATGCTTGTTATTATTTATCTGCAATACCATAGGACTTGAAGTTACATGTTTAGACTCGTCCATGCAGCGCCCATCCATCCATCCCTATGCCTACCGCACTCGAATCCTACTGTTACCGTTACTGTTACTATTGCTACTGTTTCACCGTTGCTGTTGCTGTTGCTACTACAAACTGTTGCAATTGATAAACTTCTATGAGCAAGAACTATTTCCAGGTGCAGCTGAACTGGCAACTCAGTTGTTAAGGCTTGCAAGTATTCTTTGGCTCCCCTTGTGTCGAATCAATAAATTGGGTAATACTACCCGCGAAGACTGTTGCGATCCCCTATACTTGTGGGTCATCAGTCAGCTTCTTCATTGCTTTCCCTTCCGACGTGCTGAAGCTCGTAGTTGTCGAAGTCTCCTTCGAGTGAGTTGTAGAGCACGTGGTACGCAATCATGTTGGTGCTGTGAGCGTCGCACTCATTCATCGTCTGCTGGACGACAAGGTTCGAGTCACCGTAGATGACGAGGCGTGTTGCGCCGCAGATCTTGGCCATCCTCATGCCATGGATGAGGGCCTCGTATTCGGCATGTTTGTTGGAGGCATGAAACTTCATCCGGAGGACGTATTTCATCTTGTCGCCCTGAGGGGACGTCAGTATGATGCCAGCTCCTGCTCCATCCTCACGCTTGGAGCCGCCGAAGTGAATCATCCATGATTGCGTCATGTCCGGAGTGTCCGGCAGCTGGAGTTCCATCCAGTGGACGAGAAAGTCAGGGAGGACCTGAGATTTGATGGCCTTGCGCCGCTCGTAGACTATGTCTAGAGGAGACTGCTCGATGCCCCACAGGGCTACGCATCCCGTGGCTTCATGGTTGTTTAGGATGTTGGACAGTGGGGCGTCATTGACGACCATGATATAATGCTCCTGGAAGTAGTGGCTCAGCCGACGAGCCATCATGAATACGCCGTAGGCGAGCTTCTGATAGTGAGGGTACCTCTGATTTGTTGGAGTCAATACCTCACTAAGGTAGTAGATTGGGTATTGGACCCCATGGGTCTTGCCATATTCGGGTCGTTCGACCACGAGTATGGTGCTTACCACCTGATGCGTAGCTGTGATGTATAGCAGCAAAGGCTCTTGCTCCTTTGGCGTGACCAGGATGGGTGAGGTGGAGAGCAGCCGCTTGAGGTATTCGAATGCGTCGTCTGCTTCGGGTGTCCAATCGAACTTGTCCGCTTTGTGCAGCAGTTGATAAAAAGTTAGGGCCTTCTCACCCATGCGACTGATGAATCTTCTCAACGCTGCGATCCGCCCAGCTAGCTGCTGGACACCTTTGAGGTTCTTCGGCTTCTCCATGGCTAGTATGGCCCTGATTTTCTTCGGATTCGCCTCAATTCCCCATTGGGAGATAAAGTAGCTGAGTAGTTGGCCAGATGGGACACCGAAGGCACACTTTTCTAGGTTCAGCTTGATCTTGTAGTGATCAAGGTTATCAAACGTCTCGCGGAGATCGTCGATCGGCGTCTTGGCTTCCCTGGTCTTGATTACTATGTTGTCGACATATACTTGAATGTTGCGACCGATCTGGTTTTTCAGGCATGCCTGCATGCACCTCTAGTACGTGGCACCTGCATTCTTCAACCCGAAGGTCATAGTGTTGTAGCAGAACACATTGAATGGCATAACAAACGCCGTTTTTTCCTGATCTTCGACCTTTAGTCGAATCTGGTTGTAGCCTGAGTAGGTGTCGAGGAAGGAGAGTTTCTCGCATCCTGCAGTCGAATTGATGATCTGATCGATCCGGGGTAGAGGGAAGTGGTCCTTGGGACAGTACTTGTTGAGCGATGTGAAGTCCATGCATATCCGCAGGATGTCTGTGTCCTTTTTGGTCAGCCACTCGCTCTCCTTTATTTCTATGATGAAGTTGGCATCGAGTAGTCTGTTGACTTCGAATCCAATGGCTTCGAGTCTTGGCTCGGACAATCGTCAGATTGACTGTTTGACGGGCTTCGCGTCCGGAAACACATTGAGTGCATGCTCGGCGAATTCCCTGGGAACTCCTGGCATGTCCGCAGGACACGAGGCGAAAATTTCCCAACGCTCACGGAGGAATTCGACGAGCGCGCTTTCCTATGCGGGACTGAGATCGTTGGCGATCAACGCCGTTTTGGAGGCGTCCGTTGGATGGACCTTCACCTTTTTCGTGTGGACCGTGGAGTCGAACGACATATCAGGTACGTTTTGCCTGGCGACTGGGGGTGCCCCGTTGTCTGTCACTTCTCTGAGCCTCGTGAGCTCCTCCTGCATGCCGAACGACTAGGAGATTCTGTTGAAGTCTCTGTCACAATGGTCGGATCGGGTGAAGCTTCCCTGGATGGTGATGACGCCCCTTGGTACTGGCATCTTCAATAGCAGGTACGCGTAGTGCGATACTGCCAGGAATCTTGCGAATGCCACGCGCCCTAGGATGGCGTGGTACTGTGATGGCCAATCCACCACTTCGAACTCTAGCCGCTCGCGCCTGAAGTTTTCGAGCTGGCCGAAGATGACGTCGAGCCATATCTTCCCCAGGGGGTATATGCCCTTCCCTGGGACTATGCCGTGAAACATCGTGTCTGATTGCTCCAGGCTGCACAGCAGGATCCGCATCACTGCGAGTGTGCTGGCGAACATCAGATTGATGCTGTTGCCGTCGTCCATGAAGACGAGACTCATCTTGAACCCCTAGATCCGCGCCTCGAGCACTAGGGCAGCATGACCTAAGCGAGGGATCTGACGTGGGTGATCCGAACGGTTGAACGTGATGCAAGACTCTGAGCCACTAAGGTACTCAGGGATGGCTGGTGGGGAGGCCACCGCCAGGCTGACTTGGCGGGTGATCTTCTTTTGCACCCTGTTAGTTGGGCGCCCCTTCTGGATCATCAGGGCCCCCTTTGGTGGTGGGTATCTGCCCGCACCGTTATTTGGTGCTGGTGCGGTCGCTGGATTCGACGGTCCGATGGATGGCAGTGGAGGAGATCCGTGGGCGATGTCACTAGTACAGGTGCGGGCCCAAATCCAGGGTTTACGATCTGCCGCCGTATTTGGGTGAGACCCTCGCTGAGCTTCTGGAACTCGCGAAGTATTTGAGCATATGGCTGGCCTTCTTCTGCATGGGCCGCCCTCCGTCGCGGTAGTTGCCTCTGTGGTATCCGCTGCTGCGGTTGTCGTCATTGCGTCGGTCGGTGTATCCACCCGCGACCATGTCGACACCATCGCGATCATCGTAGACGCACGATCTTCGTTCGTTGCGGCGTTCTCGCCCCCGGCCGTAGTCTTCCTTGTCATCCGAATGCGTTAGGTGGACGGAATCCTCGCCATCTGCCCATCGGTTGGCGATGTCCATGTGGTGGTCGAGCGTCTTGGACTTGACGCGCCCAAGTTCTTCCTTGAAGTCCGGGCGCTTGACACCATCCTTGAAGGCGTCGATTGTCCTTTCTTCGGAGATATGTGCGGCGGAATTCTTGATATGGGACCAGCATAATATGTACGAGCGAATGGACTCGCCGGTACGTTGGGTGCAGGCTCGCAGTTCCTCGATCGAGGCTGGCCTCTTACTGGTGCCCTTGAAGTTGCGGATGAAGCTATATGCCAGCTCCTCCCAGCTTTGGATGGAGCCGGAGGACAGTCTGCTGAGCCAGATCCTAGATGCGCCTATCAGCTGTAGTTGAAGGCATTGTAAGGCAGTGTTCCTATTTCCACCGTGCAGCTTGATGGATGAGAGGTGGTCGCTTAGCCAGGCCTTCGGGTCCTGCGTACCATCGAACTTCGGAGTGTCCGAAGGGAGCTTGAAATTTTTCGGCATTCGTGTTCGTTGAACGGATCTGCTGAAGCATCTGGCTCTGCACAGCTCTCCGTCGTCTTCCTCGTTGGATTCAGTTGAACACGCGTGTTTAGCTCGTGCCTTGTCGATCTTGCGCTGGGTGAGATCATTGCGAGCGTCGTAGTCGCTGCTGCGGCGCTGTGGGCTCTTGCGACGTCGGGGCAGATCGTGCTCGTCCTCCTCGGATGAGGGCATAGGGTTGCAGGTGAACTTCACCGCAACTTTTTTCTTTGGCTCCGCCGGAGCCTCATCGTGGAGCGTGGCTCCGACGTGTCCGAGACCAGCTAGCGCGGATTTGTGCATTGTGCTCTTCGGGTCACCCATCGGAGGTTGATGGGAGGCGAGGTATGTAGTGGCCGCCATGATCGCAGCCTGCGATGTCTTCGGCATGACGTTGCCGTTTACGTCTATCATCATGGTAGGCGTTAGTGTCGCCTTCGTTGGGCCTGAGCGGCGGATCTCCCATGTTTCCTCCGTTCTCACCTTGCGGGTTGAGAGGCGGGTTGGGTGCACTTGAACCTGGTGGTAGTTCTGATTCGTTTTGGATGACCATGGCGCCTAGGTAGCATCCGTGGATTGGATCGCTGCTGCCGCAGCTTTCGGATCTGGAACCGTAGGTTCCTTTATCTGAGGGAGGGCCGCACAGATCTAAGTTGTAGATGTTGTAGTCGTATGACTCGTCTGTTAGCGTCAACGCGTGTAACGCATCGATAGGTGGGACCCACGAGGCGGGCCTGATGGATGGTGGTGGCACCCGCTCTGGGAGGCGGAGAGTGCCAGTCTGCCCCACCTGGAAGCAGAAGCTCCCGAACAGTGATGGCGTTGCGTCAACATGGAGCGCTTAGTCGGGAAACCCCAAGAGCAAGGTATGATGCAGCACCAGCAAGTCTTCCCTCGGTAGGAAACCAAGGTTATCGAACCAGTAGGAGGAAGGAAACGTCTCAAAGGTGTTGCAAGCAATGTGGAAACCTGCACAACTCAAACTCAAGACTTTGCCCCAAGTAACAGTGAGGTTGTCAATCTCATCGGTTTCTGTAATAAAGGATTAACTGTATGGTGTGGAAGGTGATGATGGTTTGCAGCAAGTAAACAGTAACAGTGGAAGATGTATCAATGGTAAATATTGAACCGGGGTCCATAGTTCACTAGAGGTGTTCTCCTTAGATAAACAAACATGGCATGCTGGGTAAACAAATTACAGCAGGGAAATTGACAGGACTGAGCAAGGCATAATAATGCAATACTAAGATCCTATGAGATTCGATTGGGCAATACAACAAGATACATAGACCGCCATCCAACTGCATCTATGACTAGAAGTCCACCTTTGGTTATCATCCGAACCCCCTCTAGTATTAAGTTGCAAGCAACAGACAACTTCTTTAAGCAAAGTGTGTAAGGTAAACAATTCACTTGTTCCATGAACAAGAGACCGTTATTTTCTCCCTAGTGGCAACAACACATCTACAACCTTAGAGATTTTTGTCACTTCCCTTGATTAAATAGAGGCATGAACCCACTATCGAGCATAAATACCCCCTCTTGGAGTCACTAGCAACTACTTGGCCAAGATAGCTACTAACAACGGAGAGCATGCAAGATCACAAACAACACGGACATGATAGAGTCAATAAGACAAAACCATTAATCAATCTGACATAGTAATCTCAATATCCATTGGATCCCCGCAAACACAACATGCATTATTACAAATAGATGAGATCTTGATCATGAACGGAGCTCACAAGATCTAGACATTAAAGCACAAGGAGAAGATACAACCATCTAGCTACTACATGGACCCGTAGTCCAAGGTGGAACTACTCACGCTTCATACCGGAGCCTGGCATGATGAAGAAGAAGGCCTCCGGGATGATCTCCCCTCCGGCAGGGTGCCGGGAAGAGCTTCAGATACCTCCATCTAAGGACGATGATGGCGGCGGCTACAGACAGTTTCGTGGAATATTGATCGAGTCTTTAGGGTTTAGGCATGAGGGGCTTCTTATAGACGAAGAGGCAAGGCTGGGAGGCGGCCAGGGGGCCCAGACCCTGCCCAGGCGCGGCCTAGGGCGGACCCGCGCCTAGGGGGTGCGGTCTCCCTGTGGCGCCCCTCCATCTATCCTCTGGACTCCGTGTTCTCCTCGGTGAAATATTGACTTTGGCTTTTGTCCTGTCCAATTCCGAGAATATTTGCTTACTAGCTTATCTGGAACCAAAAACAGCAGAAAACAGGCAACTGGCACTATGGTAACTTGTTAATAGTTTAGTACCAGAAAACATATGAAAAACACCTCAAAGTGTGGACAAAGCAAAGCAAAGTAGATACTAAACAAGCATGTAACATCAAAAATTATAGATACACTTCCGACGTATCAAGCATCCCCAAGCTTATTTCCTGCTCGTCCTTGAGTAGGTAAGTGATAAAAGAATAATCTTTGAGGTGACATGCACCATGAAAACCAAGATCAAACCATTTGCAAGCATTGAAAGCTGGGATCAAAGAACTCTAAACATGTGCATGAAAGATGGAGTTCTAAAAATAAGACAAAGTAACTATGCATGCAACATGAAAGTCTACAAACAAAGATCATGAATAACATGCATTGAAAAACGTTTGTTTGTTTCACATACAGAAAACATGGCATAATGGCATTCAGCTTGTCCCTCATGGAATAGCAAATAGATGCATATGACACCTTCAAAGTTCATAAGAGTGACTAGATACAAATAGCACAAGAACAAGCAATATGAACAATATGCATCAACAATAAGTTTTGGGACACTGCACATAGAACTAAGAATGGCAACTATGCTCTCTTAACTGGTGCCTAAAGGTAGAAGGTGGAGACTCAATATAATAGTGGAACAAAGGCCCTTCATAAAGGGAAGCAGGGATTTCAAGTTTCAAAAAGAGCTTCAAAAAATTATGGTACTTGTTAGCTTTCAGCCCTCATTGCGCCTATCATAAGCATCTTGAAGTGATCAAGGTTAAAGTGAACAAACTATGGAGTATATGCTTGACAAAGTATAAGTTGGCAATCTCATGTCTCTTGAATACGAGGGCCACACCTCATGCTACTCAACTTTAGTCACCTGTAAGTTCTTGTCATAGTAAGTACATGTGTATCATAGAGAACCGCCAATGGGGTACCCCTCGCACATGGTACAGGAGCTATCCCGTAACCAAAATGACAAGGCAAGCAGACAATGAGCATCTCAGCGACCTTTTTATTTGCTATTTTCATAGGTTTTTATTGAGGATGCTTCATAGATTGATCATTATGGTGATGCTGCAATTTTCCACCATGATTAGGCATGGATTAGGCTAGCGGCCCAGGCGTTTCTCTAACACAAAATACATAACTCTATGGACTTACAAGCTCCCTTTTTATTTCACACCGGCGACATTCATAGACAAAAGAGCATGATATCAACTGTGTACAAAGTACAAGTGCAATGTTGAAAACGTTACCCATGACAACATGGTTCTGCTAATTCCAACGTATAAGTGCAAGCATATAGAACATAGATGACACAATGGTTCAAGTTTATTAGGGGCAAGGAATATAAAGTGTGCCATCAAGTTCGTGAGAACTTTAATCACCAAGTTTTCACATAACAAAATACTTTTTAATTGGAAGATAGTTTAAAACAAGAATATACTTGGAATGGTGTAACACACCATGCATAGGAATTTATAGTGGACACTTTGTAATAACTTGGTTTCTTGGGAATTGGAAGTATGAGTAGAGCTTACTCATACAAGTGGAGGCTAGCAAAATACTGGGAGCAACCAACTAAGAGAGCAATAATGACCATAATCATGTAGATCGAAAAAACATTACTAATCAAAGCATATAGTGGTACTACAAGTCAAGGACTAATTGATCATAGAGGCTATGGTGACTTCTTCATAGTCATAACATGGTGTAAGCATGTGCCAAGTCAACCCAAACAAAGCATCAAAGGAGAATACCACAATACTATGCTTTTGCGTGCTAACACAACGCTTGATTCCTTCAAGGCACACTAAGCAATACCAATTGTTTGGAACAAGTCATGCTACAACAATAATCACTAAGCATAAGGTCAAAACAACACCTAGCATGGCATGCTAAAGTCTAAGTCACAGTCAATGCAAGCTCCACTTGCACTTTCAAGCAAGAAATTTCTATTCCTTTCCAACACCAATAAACTTATTTTAAACAACACAGCAAGAACGGGGTCCAAACTACTTTATTCAAGCAACCTAAACAAACTAAGCAAAGCAAACGAAAACTAAGACGCTCCAAAAACAACACAACAGTGCATGAAATAATAGTGTATTCAAAAGATAATAGACCCTTGGGTTTAGCGTTAGAACAGCAAAACTTTCACTAAAAACACAATCTACTGTAGCAACTCCATCAAAAAGCTCAATTTCCCAAAAAGAACCCAGAAAGGAATCAATAAGAAGCAAATGCAAATAATGGCAGAAATCTGTCAAAATAGACCAGCAGGTAGAAACTGATTTTTTTGAAGACCTTCTGTTGCTCAAATAAAAAAGTATTAAACTAACAAAAGTTACCTAATATACTGCGGGATTTATTCGTAAATTTTTAGCTCAACTCGACTTAGAGAGACTCCTCAAAAAAATTTATGGTGAAGGACAGAAATCTGTTTTGGGACAGCAACTCCCCAAATCTTACTTCCCTCTCATTAGAGGTCATTCTTAGCACAAAAAGCAAACAAAAAGGATAAGGAGAGGTCATTACTGAAGTAATAACTTCCAAGACTCAAGAAACTCTTGGGTTATCTCCCAACAAGTACTTTTCTTTAATGCCTTTAAGTTAGGCACAAGAAGCAAGAAATCAAGTATTTCAAATGAAGAAGCATTAACATCAAACCTTGCTTTCAAAGGATGATAAAAAACAACTTCTGTCTCCTCATAGGGAAGTGTTCAATACCTTTCTTGAATGGAAATTGATATTTAATGGTGCCTTCTTTCATATCAATGATGGCACCAATAGTTCTAAGGAAAGTTTTTCCCAAAGTTATAGGACAAGAAGCATTGTATTCAACATCCAAAACATAGAAATCAACAGGGACATAAGCATTGTTAACCATAATGAGAACATCATTAATACTCCCCATGAGTTTCTTCTTAACAAAAACATTAAGTGGGACATCCAAATAACAATCTTACAAAGGTGGCATATCAAGCATTTCATAAATCTTCCTAGGCATAATAGAGACACTAGAACCAAGATCACATGAAGCTTTGAGATCAAAGTCATTCACTTGCATATTAATAATGGGTTCCCAACTATCTTCTACTTTCCTAGGAAGAGAAGCTTTATATTTTAACTTCTCTTCCTTAATCTTAACAAGAGCATCTGTAATGTGTTTGGTGAAAGCAACATGCATATCACTAGCATCAGGACTTCTAGCAAGTTTTTGCAGGAACAAAATCACTTCAGAAATATTGCAACCATCAAGATCAAAATCAAACTTAGCATCACTAGTAGTAGACACATTGGGCTTAGGCACTGTTGGAGGAGGAATAGGGACTTCTTGTGGTTTAGTGGTATCCATATTAGTGGTGATGGTGCACACACTATTGTTTCTATCAATTTCAGCTTCCCTTTCCCACTTAGCATGAAGTTGGGCTAACAGTCTAACATTTTCATCAATAGTAACTTGTATGGCATGAGTAGCAGCAAAGGTACTTTCCGTGGTTTCAAGTTTAGCAACCATTTTATTAATCAAAGAGGATTGTGCTTCAGACAAAGAGGAAATATTTTTCTCAGCACTCAAAAGTTTTGACTGTAACTTGGAATTTCTCTATTCAGATTCTCAAGCTGATGACTAATATTTTTCAAGATAACAGATTGTTCTTCCATAGTTTTAGTGAATATCTTGTTTGTCTCATATTGCATCTGCATAAAGGTTTTAGTGGATATTTCAACTTCTAGAATCCTATCTTCACTAGGCATTCCAGATCTACCATGATAAGTATTTCCATTATTAGGAGGATAAGGCCTATAGTTATTACCATAAGTATTGTTGCCAAAATTGTTGTTTCTAATGAAGTTCACATCAACTTGCTCTTCTTGAGCAACCAAAGAGGCTAAGGGAACATTATTTGGATCTAAAGGAGCTTTCCCATTAACAAGCATAGCCATGATAACATCAATCTTATCACTCAAAGAGGAGGTTTCTTCAACAGGATTTACCTTCTTACCGTGTGGAACTCTCTTAGTGTGCCATTCAGAATAATTAACCATCATATTATCAAGGAGTTTTGTTGCAGCACCCAAGGTGATGGTCATAAAGGTACCTCCAGCAGCTAAATCCAACAGGTTTCTTGAAGAGAAGTTCAAACCTTCATAAAAAGTCTGGATAATCATCCAAGCAGTAAGTCCATGAGTGGGACAATTCTTAACCAAAGATTTCATTCTTTCCCAAGCTTGAGCAACATGTTCATTATCAAGTTGTTTAAATTTCATAATATCACTTCTCATAGATATAATCTTAGCAGGAGGGTAGTACTTTCCAATAAAAGCATCTTTGCACTTAATCCAAGAATCAATACTATTTCTAGGCAAGGATAGCAACCATTCTTTAGCTTTTCCTCTCAAGGAGAAAGGAAACAACTTGAGCTTGATAATATCTCCATCTACATACTTATACTTTTGCATCTCACAAATTTCAACAAAGTTATTGAGATGGGCAGCAGCATCATCAGAACTAGCACCATAAAATTTCCCTCTCATCACAAGATTCAACAAAGCAGGCTTAATTTCATAAAAGGTAGCATCAGGAGCAGGTGGAGCAATAGGAGTGCTAAGTAAATCATTTTTGTTTGTGCTAGTGAAGTTACACAACTTGGTGTTATCAGCAGAGTTAATTTTGGCAAAAGTGGAGCAAGCCAAAAACAGCAGCAACAACTAGAGCAGGAATTAATTTTTTTGTGTTTTTGATAAGAGAAAGCAAACCAAACTATTTTTTTTGGAGTTTTTGATAAAAAGAGGCAAACAAAACCAAGCAAAAGAAACTAAGCAAACCAAAAACAAAGTAAAGAGAAAGGTTGAGGAGGACTACCCTTGTGAAGACGTCCTTAGCCTCCCCGGCAACGGCGCCAGAAAATCTTGATGGCGCTGCGTCAATGTGGAGCGCTTCGTCAGGAAACCCCAAGAGCAAGGTATGATGCAGTAGAACAACAAGTCTTCCCTCAGTAAGAAACCAAGGTTATCGAACCAGTAGGAGGAAGGAAATGTCTCAAAGGTGTTGCTAGCAACTTGGAAACCCACACAACACAAACTCAAGACTTTGCCCCAACGAACAGTGAGGTTGTCAATCTCACCGGTTTGCTGAAAACAAAGGATTAACTATATGGTGTGGAAGGTAATGGTGTTTTGCAGAACGTAAACAGTAATAGTGGAAGATATATCAATGGCAAAGATTGGACCAGGGTTCATAGTTCACTAGAGGTGTTCTACTTAAGATAAACAACATAACATGCTGGGTAAACAAATTACAGCGGGGCAATTGACAGGACAGAGCAAGGCATAACAATGCAATACTAGACATTCATGATCCTATGAGATTTTATTGGGCATTACAACAAGATACATAGACCGCCATCCAACTGCATCTATGACTAGTAATCCACCTTCAGGTTATCATCCGAACCCCCTCCAGTATTAAGTTGCAAGCAACGGATAATTGCTTTAAGAAAAGTCTGTAAGGTAAACAATCCACTTGTTCCATGAACAAGAGATCGTTGTTTTCTCCCTAGTAGCAATATCACATCTACAACCTTAGAGATTTCTGTCACTTCCCTAGATTAAATAGAGAAATGAACCCACTATCGAGCATAAATACTCCCTCTTGGAGTCACTAGCATCTACTTGGCCAAGATAGCTACTAACAACGGAGAGCATGCAAGATCACAAACAACACAGACATGATATAGTCAATAAGACAAAACCATTAATCAATCTCACATAGTAATCTCAATATCCATCGGATCCCCGCAAACACAACATGCATGCTTACAAATAGATGAGATCTTGATCATGAACGGAGCTCACAAGATCTAGACATGAAAGCACAAGGAGGAGATACAACCATCTAGCTACTACATGGACCCATAGTCCAAGGTGGAACTACTCACGCTTCATACCGGAGGCTGGCATGATGAAGAAGAAGGCCTCCAGGATGATCTCCCCTCCGGCAGGGTGCCGGAAGAGCTTCAGATCCCCCCGATCTAGGGATGATGGTGGCGGTGGATACACGGTTTCGTGGAATATTGATCGGGTCTTTAGGGTTTAGGCATCAGGGGATTCTTATAGGCGAAGAGGCGAGGCTGGGAGGCGGCCAGGGGGCTCACACCCGCCCAGCCGCGTCATAGGGTGGGCCCGTGCCTAGGGGGGGTGCGGCCGTCCTATGGCACCCCTCCGTCTCTCCTCTGGACTTCGTGTTCTCCTCGGTGAAATATTGACTTTGGCTTTTGTCCCGTCCAATTCCGAGAATATTTCCTTACTAGCTTTTCTGGAACCAAAAACAGCAGAAAATAGGCAACTGGCATTATGGCAACTTGTTAATAGGTTAGTACCAGAAAACATATGAAAAGCACCTCAAAGTGTGGACAAAGCAAAGCAAAGTACATACTAAACAAGCATGGAACATCAAAAAAATAGATACGTTTCCGACGTATCAAACAACATATCGAGTCCGTCACCAATGGAATCGAAATCCCTCAGGGTGGCCGGAGAGTGGGCGGTGAAGTCGAAGGTGCCGAAGATAAGGTGACTCTCCGTCGCTGATGAGTTGTAGATCGCTTCGGTGGGACCGTCATGATCGCACAATCAGCGTCCCCAGTTCCCACAAACGGCGTTAATTGACGAGGTTCGATCTCATCAATGCCCATTGTTATGGACTTGGGTTTTTGAGAAGATGGGGATGCTGGAGATTGCAACAGACAAGCAACGCGGGACACGAGGTTTACCCAGGTTCAGGCTCCCGGAGGAAAAACCCTTCTCATGCTTGTCTGCTCTTGATTACGGCGGAACCGAAGGTTATAGGGGTGCGCAGATGCAATCTGGCGTGAAGGTGTGTATGCGAGGGTGGAAGAGATCCTTCTCGCCGTTGCCTCTTGGCCTTTATATAGATAGGCAGGTCCCGGGCTTAGGTCTTGTCGGTTACAAATTAGGGTTGGTACCCTTTGAAATTCTATCTACTCTAGACTTGTCCTCCAAGGATCCGAAGACATCATGGGCTTGGGCCACCCGAAATCTCCACAGGCGCGTGTCTTGATGTGGGCCTTCCTTGGGCTGGACCAGGTATACCAATGTTGTGTACCTATGTGGTATAACCATGTCAGCATGCATTGGTACTGGAAGAAGTGTCCATTTACTTGGTAGGGAATGTACAAAGGCCACAAAGGAGGTTACACTATGATACTCGAGATAGTTGCTACACATGATCTCTAAATTTGACACTCCTTTTATATGGCAGGATCGAACAAAGACATCAATGTCCTCCAGTCCTCTACTGTCTTAGCCAAGCTTGTTGATGGTCATATGCTCCCCCTATGGACTTTGAGATCAACGGGCACCACTACAACAAGAGATACTATCTTGCATACGACACCTATCCAAGATGGTCAACATTTGTGAAGACCGTCTCAAGCCCCATGCTCCCGAAGCATCCCCAGTTTACCAAGGAACAAGAAGCTTGCAGGAAGAACATGGAGCGACCATTTGGTGTGCTCCAACAAAGATTTGCAGTTGTCCGGTTTCTAGCTATGACCTGGTCAAAATATCAGATGTGCTAAGTGATGAATTATTGTGTGACCTTGCACAACATGATCATTGAGGACGAGCGGAATGAGCCATACTACAGACATGTGCCAGATCCTGATCACAAGGTGCCGATATCGTGGGATGCCTTCATCGCCATGCGCCAAGAGATCCGAGACCCGTCAGTTCATCAACAACAGCTGCAGGATGATTTTTTTGGGAACATAGCTAATATGCCAAACATGATCTGGCCAAACTACGCCGAACTATGTTGTGTTTAATTTTATGCCGAACTATGCCGAGTAATTCTTTGTATTCGTATTATGCCAAAATGTGCAAATTTGAGCCGAATTGATTCAAATTTTCCCGATAAAACGTCAACCTGGGGAACCCCACCTAGGAACACGAGTGAGAATTCGGCCATTTTCAGACCAAAAGTTCCATCCAGCCGGCGCTAAATAGCGCCGGATTTCGTCCTGAGAATGCAGAACGAGTGGACATGCTCTAATGACTGAAGCAAAAATTTAAGTTGGTTGATGTCCCAATGAATCCTCGTAAGTCTTCTCTAAGACCGCAATGAGTTTTGTGTCCTAGAGTTCTGTTCTGGCGATCCCTAGTTCGCTCTCTAGAGAGAGATAGGAATCAAATTTTTGTTCGACATGGGGAGGGTGGACCTTCAGTTTCTGTGCCCAACAAGCTCCATGGGCCTCCTTATGTGAGTTTGTTTCCGAAGTGTTAAGTAACACATGCCAAGCATGTGGGTGATAGAAATTCTAGTTACGCTACAAGTGTCGCCTCACATCGTGCTCTCTGTCCAGATCTGCTCGCTGCAGTTTCTCACTACCAACACATCTGGGATAGGGGAGAGAAGCAAGAAGCCTTGTGTGATCTTTGTTGATAAGACTGACTGGCCAGCGATTCTCTGTCCATCGAACTTTGTTCCTAGGCGGGGGATGGTCGCCAGAGATAACAGGAGCTATGTTGCAGTTGCGGGTAGGAGCAATTACCCTCTATCGCGCCCCCAACTACCCTTCGAGTCATCCTCTTGGTAGATTCATGGCTGGATCCTTTGATCCGCCGTAGGGTCGCCCTACTCAGCAGGTGAGATCTAGTAACTTTTGATTTGAGGAAGTTCGTGGGAGGGATCTAGTTCTTAGAGATGCTCAGAAAATTAGTCCTAATCTTGGAGGTCAGCATCATAGTAATTATGGAGATCGATCTTGTAGTCGTGATTCTTAGGATAGTAGGGGTGACAATCGTAGCTTGAGGGGTGGAATCCCTAATATGTTAGGAGCAATTTCTCCAAAAGATATATCCGAGGGCGGTTACTCAAGAGAAAATTCGGGAAATAGCAATAGGGATTGTTGGGCACATAGGTCAAAGATGCGAGAGAGGATGATTCTGATAACTCGGTGGGAGAAAGGATGGTGGTTGCGTCTAACAGAGATCATGATATTTCTAGTAGTTCTTCTACTGTAGCTTCTAATGCTAATCGAAGGGATACCGATATTGTTGGTGCTCCTCATCAACACCAGGAGTAAATCTTCAGCAAAATGTTACCAATGAGAGTGGCAGGCAAGCAAATCAGCCAAGCTAGAACAGGAATGTCCAATTTAGTGAGAATCAAAATAGATCTCTTGAACCCAGTGAATTGTGTTCACTATGTGGTCATGTTCATATTGATAAATTTATTTTCCATGAGCAAAAACCTTGGGAGATTGCATCCCCCTTTGTGGCTACAACTATACCAGGCAATGATTTTTTTTGTTATTCCTCACACAAGAAATGCATCCCAAACCGCCAGAAATTTATCAAGATATTGTTCATGTGGTGGAAGGGAATGTGTTAGCCAAAAAAATTATGGAGGAATTTGGGAAGTGGGATGGTGCTAGATGCACAAGGAGGTGGTATGCAAAACCAATGAATCTGATGAGATTTTCTAGTCCTAGAGATATAGATGCATGGATACACTTTGGTAGTACCAATATGGAAGTAGTGAAAATATAGCAGAAGAAGTGGATCATTATTTGTTTGTTGGTTATGGTGCTACTGGTGATTTGGACATAACATGGTTCCAAGTTAGAGGAATCCTTCTGGATAAAATAAATTGTCCTACTGCTGCTTACGCAAGGAGTGGGAGAGTTCAAATTGACAACATGGATGTGTTTCTTCATTCCACCTATTGTCCCTAATGTGAATATTGGTATGAGCTTTTATGATATTGAATTCACTAGAGAAATCTCCAGAGGCAGGAACACTGGTGACAAGAGCTTGGTGAATAATGATTATACTGATCAATAGACCAAATGCTCCTGGGAACAATACCCCCCAACACACTCCAAAGAGAGCAAGGACGGATAATACTAGCAATAGGTATGAAGGCACAATCTGCTCCTGGAGGATCCATGGGTGGTTCTAGGAGAACTTATGCTGCTGCCCTCTCTATTGAAAAACAACTTCAAATTTATACACGTGCACCAGTAGAACTAAACTCAGAAGAATTGGTACTAGAGCAAAAAGAAAGCAATTGATGAGAATGTGGCAAATGTTGTCAATGATGATGATGAACCATCTTTAGGGATTAGTCTAAAGAGGCATGACCTCCTTTCTCCTTATTTCAAATCTCAACCAGATGCTTCTTCAGTAAGATTGTCAAGGAGAATACTACTATTTATTATTTTGTTATATGCCTTGATTTCCTTAAGAGACCCAGAATTCTTGCCGCTAGAGTTGTTGAAGACCCCAATGAGCCACTGAAAATGAATTATTAACTTATGAGTAATTCTTTAAACAACTTCTTGAAATGATTAAAGGTATGAATGGATACACCATCTTGATTGGTTGTTTGGATAAAATTTAGATCCAGCTGTTGAATCTCCTCAAGATACATCTATGGAATCCAAGAGAGATTTCCGTTGATCTATCTCAACCACACATTGTGCATGCCTATGTGGTGCACATTACTGAGATTCCTCTAAGCATGAGAATTTGCAAAAAAAAATAGTACTCCCTCCGTCCAAAAATAACTAACTTGGTTTTGGCTAGATTCAAATATATCTAGATGTATGTAGTGTATAGATATATTCGAATCTAGACAAACTCAAGTCAGTTATTTCTGGACGGAGAAAGTACTACAATAAGGGCCTCTGTGCCAACTGTCCCTACTCGTGAATAGCCTTTAATAGTGAGAAACATCTCAAGGATTTAAGCTATTGGCACTAGTGGAAAAAGGACATATAGTCCTGGTTTGTAAGGGCCTTTAGTCCCGATTTTGCACCTGGAACTGCGAAATCGGAACTAAAGGCCCCTATCTCTAGTCTCTGTTGGTTACAATTCGGGACTAGAGGCCACCGCATGACCTTTTTTTGCAGCGGCGGGACGAATGATCTTTAGTCCCAGGTCATAATACGGCCCTGGACTAAAGATTTGTTTTCAATTTTTTTTTGAATTTTTTCTTGAATTTTTTCTTGAATTTTTGAATTGTTTGACTCGTAATCCTCTCACTTGGAACATTTTTAGCACTAAGTATATTTAATCTTAGGTCAAATTACACTTGTGGTCAAACTTTCCGTTCGGTCACCCATCCTAGCACTACTCTACCCTCAACACGCTTAACTTCTCTGTTTTATCAGGATGTCCTTGCGCGAAGCCCATTTGTACCTTGTTGTCAACACTATCATAGCAATCCTATTAGCCCATATCAATATGCCATACATCTTTATTTTTTGAAATTACAAACAACTATTTTAGTAAACAACAATAAATAAGTAATAATAATATTTTAATCCAATGAAAGTAAAAAACTAAATATAATAATATTTTATTCATTTTTTTGCCATTTATTCATTTAATATGGCATAAATAATATCTTTAAATCTGTAAATTGAAATTCTACAAATAATATATCCATAATTATCAGAAAAATGTGAGGAATCCAAATATAGAATAAATAAAATTGCAAAAAAAAATCATTTTTTAAATAACTTTTTTTCCTTTTCGAATTTTAAAAATCTAAAATAATCCAAAACTGCCATTGAAATCAAACTCGCAATTTTTTTGCACTTTTTGATAGGTTGTATATTTTTTCTGACATCGTACGCAAAAGTAATAGCCATTTTAAGTTTTTCTGCCGCGGCCCGCACCCTTTAGTCCCGGGCCGTATCACGACCCGGGACTAAAGGTCCGAAACGACCCGGGACTAGAGTTTCCTCGGGCTTCTAGCCACCAAAACCGGTACGAACCGGGAAGAGTGCTCATACTAGTCTCGACCCGTAACAAATCAGGACTAGTGTTAGACTCTGGACCGAACCCGAAGACCCTTTTTCTACTAGTGTGAGATCTCCTATATGCATGTGCTAACAAGAGCCATTGAGTCATATTGTTGCAAGGGATAATGAAGGTAAGATTGTCATAAGCTCTACTAATTCTTTTTTGTTTTGGGTGATGATGAAATCATAGATAAAGCCCTAAAAATTGGTATTGATGTTAATACTTCACCTTTTGAAACTGTCTCTGTCGAAAGATTTAGAAAAGTCTAGGATAACTTTGTTAAAAGAATTGAACAAACTTTTGTGGGTATAGAACCAGTTGAAGATGATATTAATGGTATGCTAAAAATGTTATCCTTGACCAAAAATAATGTTAAACATTTACGATGGAGAGGAGTATGATAACTCCAATTCGTATGGTATGGATAAATTTACACATGTCATTTCCAAAAGAACTAAGAAAAACATGACGGAGATAAAGAGGATTTTCTTGTTAATTTTGCAAGAATATGTGAGAACCTGAATATTCCAACTCTAATTGGGGAGATTTTAATATCCTAAGATTTGCTAATGGGTAAAATAAGAAAGGTTGAACATCAAAATTCTCTGATCTTTTTAATTCAATTATAAATACAAATGCTCTTAGAGAAATAAAATTTTCTCTGAATTTAATATCCATCAGGATATTGTAATTTTTTCCATATTTTTCAAACATAAAAAAATATTTTTTCTCTAAATTTTAGAAAGTGGTGTCTATAGGTTCCAGAAACATCCGCTAGCTATACAAAACACCCATGTTGTTCCCACAAAAATAATAGGGAAAGAAACAAGACACACGCCGTGCTCTGCATTTTGGAAAAATCAACAGGAAGGATGTATTTATTTTTTTAAATATTTGTGCAAAAGAGGATGAGTTGATTTGTACTCTACACCAAGAAGACAAACATGGCAGTGTAAAGAAACATCTTTGTGTGCTCTAGTTTCTTCTCAGTTATTTACATGTGTGAATTTTTCACACTGAGGTCATCCTGGTCTGGCACATCACATCTACTACACGTGATTAGCGGGAGTACAGTTCATGGCAAAAACTAGCCCGAGAGAAAGAAAGAAATAAAGAAAACGTCAAAAACAAGGGACCAGCTGTCAAATAAAAAATGAAAGGCCCAGCGGGCGGTGGTTCTGTTGCTGTCGCTAGCAGATCATGCCGGCGCGGCGCGGCAGAGCGGGCAGGTGGTGCGGGCGCGCAGCCACTCGTCGATGCAGGCGGGGTGGTAGTAGTGCATGCACGCCGGCAGCACGCTGACGGCCTCGCCGTCGGCGAAGTCGGACAGGCACACGGGGCACGTCGCGGCATCCTGCCCCCCGTCGCTCCTCTGGTACATGCACACCACCGGCCCCGCCGCCTGCACCTCCACCGCCACCGTTGCCGCTCCAGGATCAGCGCCGTCGCTCGGGCTTCTAGTGCCTTCGTCTTCACGCGCCTGCTCCTGCAGCTGCAGGTGGTGATCATGGCGCCGCCGGCACAAGCTGCGAATCGCCTTCACCGCCACGATGAGGACCACGCAGCCCACGAGGACGATGGACGCCACCGTGCGGCCGGAGTTGCTCTCATGCTGGCCGTAGTTGTAATCGCTGTAAGTAGTAGGCGTGCTCATCGTTCATCGATGACGATCGACTACCACAAGGCAGGCTATCTATCTCGTCCAGCTATATATGAGATTAGCTAACAAACGCATGACTATGCGTGTACGATTACTACTTAAGGGTGGTGCGTCGACGGTTCCAAGAACTAACTAATGGATCCATCATCAAGTTCAAGTACGTGTTGACAGCTGATGGCTACGTACCTACGTCGTGCTCCAAGAACTGCCTTGGTTATCTCCGTTTTGTTTCTTTCGTTGGCTCACATGTACAATTGACTTAGGTCACTACAGGAAAACACTTAGTATGCCGACGGCCTCTTGCCGTCGGCGTTAAGCTATGCCAATGACCATCATCGGCACACGTTTCATCGGCGTAACTTCTAGCCGTCGGCACAGCTCCCCCGTGCAAATGGTTGGGCTGGCCATAGGCACATAGAACTGGCGGCATGGTCGTCTGACGCCGTTCCTGCTACACCGCATCTCCCACATGGAGGTTGTTGGGAACGTGCCAGGATGGTGCTGGCTCGACGCGATGCTGCCGGCCATCCATGCCGACGGTCTGGCCATCGGCTTGGCTTGCCACACAGAGTTCATTACAGGAATGGGAAGCTACGCCAACGGCCGGTCGCTACGCCGACGGCCAAATATCGGGGCCGTCGGCGTAGCCATCGTCTAGGCCAGCTCCGCCAAGCAGCCGTCGGCGTAGAATTGCCCTCGGCATATCCTATGCTACGCCGACGGCTGCCCTCGGCGTAGCATACGCCGACGGCTGCCCTCGGCGTAGCTATTTTTTATTTTATCTTATTAAACTTTGAAAAATCATAACTAAATCATTCTAATTCGGAAAAATACAAATAATATATCAAAATTTGCAGAAAAATAAGACCTATCTATCTACACTCAAATATTACACATTTGTAAATAAAAATTAATTAAAACATAAGACATTATATATAGTTTAAAACGGGCATAAAAAATTCAAAAATGATCGAAACAATGCGAAACCTTCGCGTGGTGTTATATTATGTGACATAGTTAGAAGGAAAAATATCAAACTTGGTATATTGATTATGTCTCAAAGAAACCTTCACAAAATGACCTATCTCATTCGAGGTTTCTTGGCTTTCGGGTCAAATGACCAATGTTATGGCTAGAATCAAGGCATAGTTTGTGATAATGTGCCCATATTGTGCATACACATGCATCATGGGATGGCGAACAATGTTGCAGGAGGAAGTTTTCCTTTTCGTCGCACCAAAAAGGCATTTCCCATTTTCCGAGCACAAAAAACGGACGATTTTGTAAAGCAACCACCAAATGGATAATTCAAAATGGTACCACCACATTTTACAAAAATACTATACCACCTTATATAGACAATGTCCCAATAGGGGAATCCGAAACCTTTCCGTCCACCTCTGGTGAAAAAGATAAATTCCTGCCGAATCGGTAGGAAGTGGGTCAGATATGAACTACAGGTACATGATCCGATGCTCATGTTTTTTTATAAAAATCATTTTTAGGTTCACAATATGCTATTTTATCAAAGATCCAATGCAAGTTTAGCGAGGCTCGGCCCCGAGCTAAGAATCTTCATGCCCACCGTTCGACAAAGTTTGACGATAGTTTAAAACGGGCATAAAAAATTCAAAAATGATCGAAACAATGCGAAACCTTCGCGTGGTGTTATATTATGTGACATAGTTAGAAGTAAAAATATCAAACTTGGTATATTGATTATGTCTCAAAGAAACCTTCACAAAATGACCTATCTCATTCGAGGTTTCTTGGCTTTCGGGTCAAATGACCAATGTTATGGCTAGAATCAAGGCATAGTTTGTGATAATGTGCCCATATTGTGCATACACATGCATCATGGGATGGCGAACAATGTTGCAGGAGGAAGTTTTCCTTTTCGTCGCACCAAAAAGGCATTTCCCATTTTCCGAGCACAAAAAACGGACGATTTTGTAAAGCAACCACCAAATGGATAATTCAAAATGGTACCACCACATTTTACAAAAATACTATACCACCTTATATAGACAATGTCCCAATAGGGGAATCCGAAACCTTTCCGTCCACCTCTGGTGAAAAAGACAAATTCCTGCCGAATCGGCAGGAAGTGGGTCAGATATGAACTACAGGTACATGATCCGATGCTCATGTTTTTTTACAAAAATCATTTTTAGGTTCACAATATGCTATTTTATCAAAGATCCAATGCAAGTTTAGCGAGGCTCGACCCCGAGCTAAGAATCTTCATGCCCGCCGTTCGACAAAGTTTGACGATAGTTTAAAACGGGCATAAAAATTTCAAAAATGATCGAAACAATGCGAAACCTTCGCGTGGTGTTATATTATGTGACATAGTTAGAAGGAAAAATATCAAACTTGGTATATTGATTATGTCTCAAAGAAACCTTCACAAAATGACCTATCTCATTCGAGGTTTCTTGGCTTTCGGGTGAAATGACCAATGTTATGGCTAGAATCAAGGCATAGTTTGTGATAATGTGCCCATATTGTGCATACACATGCATCATGGGATGGCGAACAATGTTGCAGGAGGAAGTTTTCCTTTTCGTCGCACCAAAAAGCCATTTCCCATTTTCCGAGCACAAAAAACAAACGATTTTGTAAAGCAACCACCAAATAGATAATTCAAAATGGTACCACCACATTTTACAAAAATACTATACCACCTTATATAGACAATGTCCCAATAGGGGAATCCGAAACCTTTCCGTCCACCTCTGGTGAAAAAGACAAATTCCTGCCGAATCGGCAGGAAGTGGGTCAGATATGAACTACAGGTACATGATCCGATGCTCATGTTTTTTTACAAAAATCATTTTTAGGTTCACAATATGCTATTTTATCAAAGATCCAATGCAAGTTTAGCGAGGCTCGACCCCGAGCTAAGAATCTTCATGCCCGCCGTTCGACAAAGTTTGACGATAGTTTAAAACGGGCATAAAAAATTCAAAAATGATCGAAACAATGCGAAACCTTCGCGTGGTGTTATATTATGTGACATAGTTAGAAGGAAAAATATCAAACTTGGTATATTGATTATGTCTCAAAGAAACCTTCACAAAATGACCTATCTCATTCGAGGTTTCTTGGCTTTCGGGTCAAATGACCAATGTTATGGCTAGAATCAAGGCATAGTTTGTGATAATGTGCCCATATTGTGCATACACATGCATCATGGGATGGCGAACAATATTGCAGGAGGAAGTTTTCCTTTTCGTCGCACCAAAAAGCCATTTCCCATTTTCCGAGCATAAAAACGGACGGTTTTGTGAAGCAACCACCAAATGGCTAATTCAAAATACTACCACCACATTTTACTAAAATACTATACCACCTTATATGGACAATGTCCCAACAGGGGGATCCGAAACCTTTCCGTCCACCTTTGGTGAAAAAGACGAATTCCTGCCGAATCGGCAGGAAGTGGGTCAGATGTGAACTACAGGTACATGATCCGATGCTCATGTTTTTTTACAAAAAACATTTTTAGGTTCATAATATGCTATTTTATCAAAGATCCAATGCAAGTTTTCCTTTTCATCGCACCAAAAAGGCATTTTTCATTATCCGAGCGCAAAAAGGGAATTTTCTAAAGCAACCACCAAATAGATAATTCAAAAACGGAGGGTTTGTGATTAGTTGATATGGATATCATATTTGGATTCCTCTCATTTTTCTGATCAATTTAAACATATTATTTGTTGAATTTGGATTTACAGATTTAAAGATATTAATTATTCTATATTAAATAGAAAAATACAAATAAAATAAAATTATTATATTTTTATTTGAATTCAATAATATTTTTACTTATTCATTAATATTTACTTAAATAATTGTTTGTAATTTCAAAAAATACAAACATGTGACATGATGATATAAGAGTTAATAGGATTGATATCATAGTATTGACACCAATGTATGAATTACTTTGCGGAAACGGATTCTAAAGGAACGAGAATGTTAAGCGTGCTGAAGCTGGAGTAGTATTAGGATGGGTGACCTGCTGGGAAGTTTGACTAAGACTGGAATTTAATCAAATAGTAAGTATAATTAGTATTAAAAATGTTTAAAGTAGGAGATTAATAAGTAAAACAATTCAAAGAATAAAAAATTGAGAAAAAAAAATAAAAAAAATATTTTTTTTCAAAAAAAAATCAAAAAAAAAATATTTTTGCAACCGGTCGACAGGCTATGCCGACGGCCGCTACGCCGACGGCAAAGCCCTCGGCGTAGCATACGCCGACGGCATTTTGATACGCCGACGGCTTGAGTGTGCTCCGCCGAGGGAGATCTTTGCCGAGGAGGCTACGCCGAGAGCAGCCCTCGGCGTACGATACGCCGAGGGCATTTTGGCCTACGCCGACGGCCTTTTGCCCTCGGTGTAGCGCGCGTGTCCCGTAGTGGTTGTCTAAGAGCGTGCTAGGGCTAGGGCTGGCTCGGCGCTATACCGACAGCCTGGCCGTCGACGGCCAGACCCTCAACATAGGAGGACACGCGGCAAGACCTAGCAGCACGGTTGGGAGCCTGGTGACCATGGATGCCGATGGCCTAGCTGTTGGCACAGTGGGTTCCCATTTTTGTGTTGTTTCATTTTGCACCGTTGCTACTGATTAAATTTCTCACAGTCCCCAAAGTCGTATATACATTAATGAATTCATCATATACACCTAAAAACCATCATTACTGGCCACATCAACTCCAGCATATGAACATATCATCACATCTCCATATATTACATCCACAAACATATAGTCATAGATACAAACCGGTCAGCACGAGATACACGTCACATATAGTCATAGATACATGTCACGCAACACGGGAAGTTCACATGTATTCATAGATACATGTGACATGGCACGACAAGTTTACATGGTGATATTGAACAGAATCACGACACGATTCGTTACACATAGTCCAAGCGATCGCAAAACCTGAAACAAAATGGTCAACAATTGACTTCGAGCACCTTCATAACACGAAGTCCATCGCCGAGAGCATCATCACTACAAAATGAAGTAAAAGACCCGTTTAGCATGAAAAATTGTTCCAAGTGAAAGTCTAACATGGAAACTTGTTCTAAGTGGAAGTTTATGCATTGTGATTGTTCCATGTCGAAGTTGTTTGCATGGCAAATTGT
Source organism: Avena sativa (assembly GCA_916181665.1). NCBI lineage: Eukaryota > Viridiplantae > Streptophyta > Magnoliopsida > Poales > Poaceae > Avena > Avena sativa. The sequence continues at coordinate 18,997,032 of OV702296.1, forward strand.
CTAAGTATTGGTTTCACAAAAGAGTTTGCTTGGAAGTAACCAGAAGCGTTGAGCATCGGCGCCAATCATGGGGCAAGCCACATGGATCGGCAGAAGTACCATACCTAGGACCATATGGCCAGAGCAGAGTGATCGTGGACGAATCACAAGGAGAGGAAGAAGCACGAGCAAAGAAAGTGTTGGAATGAGCCGATTCCTTCATATTTTGGAGGGATTCCAGCACTCTGATCTGCCATTTCCAGTGAAACTCTAGACCGGGGGCCTAGTTTCACTGTATATCATTTTATGTGAGCTCATATGTAATAATAATATTTTTTAAACAACCAAAACCTTTATATTGGAAAACCTCCAACCACCATTAAACAAAGTCATCCTCATCCTCCGGGGGATAGCCATGGATCGGATCCAAGAAAGGACCTCATGCCAAACCAACCTCGAGAAGGGACATCCTACGATGAGGTGCCCCGTAGTCTCAATCGACTGGTCAGAAAGGGGGCAGCGAGGGAGTGATGGAGCCCCCATCTCGTTAGCCTCTCACTCGTCCAACATCAATCTTGATAAGCAATCCAAATGAAGAATTTGACCCTTGGCGGAGCCAAGGTATGCCAGTTTAGCCTCCAAGAGCTTGAAAGGGCGACTCCCTCAAAGAGAAAGTCATAGCAAGACTTGGAGGAGTACTATGCATCCGACGTCCACCTCCAAAGGAGGTTGTCTGTCCTCTCCGACAGGGTAACCTCGCGCACTCGGATCCATAGCTGAACGTACTTCCATAAGGGCAATGAGATCAGTGCAACCTAGATGTCCATGATCCACAGGCGCTCTAAAATCGCCTTCCCCCACAATGCGACTCTTCCGAGTGTGTTTTGGGATTAGCGCAAAAAGGTCCAACGCTATCTCCCCGATGGTCTTCCCCTCGAGCCATCTGTACATCCAAAAGAGTCGTCTGTCCATCGCCCACCACTATTCCGGTGGATGCGTCAAACACCTCAAGCTCAGTCCTAGAGAAATGCATGTTGAGGCCACAGCAGGCCGTAGTGGGTTGGCACGCACCCTCCAGATCCAGCGAATCCGTAGGTTGATAGCCATGTGAGCTACGCTAGGGACTTCCAGGCCACCATGCCTGAAGGGTCTACACACCTTGACCTAGTTAACATGGCAATTTGCTCAGTTAGCGTCCGCCTTCCTAGCCCAAAGAAAGCCTATGACTATCCTATGGTTTTGCTTGAGGGTCCTCTTGTTAAGTATGATCATGATGATCAGGAAACGCTCACTACGCCGACGGCTAATGCCCGTCGGCATAGGTTAACAAGCCATCGGCTTAGGTCTACGCCGACGGCTGCGGTCGGCGTAGTGCCGTCGGCGTATGACGGCGTCGACCTAGACTAATATGATGTCGGCTTAATAAAGCCGCCAGCATAGACGACTACATCGATGGCTTTGCCGTTGGCATAGGTTAGATTGGCCCCACCTAGACGGCTAACGGGTGTTAGGATACGTCGACGGCTTAGCCGTCGGCCTAGTTTTTTTATTTTTTTCAAATTTTTTCAAAAAAATTTCAAAAAAAATTAGAATTTCTTTTCCAATTTTTTCGAATTTTTTGACTAGTTAATCTTACAAGCGATTTTTTAACTCTATATATGCTTAATATTTGGTTAAATTGTACTAACGGTCAAACTTTCCGATCGGTCACCCATCCTAACACTACTCCTGTCCCAACATACTTAACTTCTATGTTTCTTTCGGACGAGCTTTCGATAAAAAAATTAGACCTTATTGATAATACTACCATATCAATCCCATTAAACCTTGGACCGTAGTGTTACACATCTTTATTTTTAAATTTTAAAAAATTATTGAAGTAAAAAAATAAATAAGTAATAATAATATTGAATTCAAATGACAATAAAATATTTTTTTGCCTTCTTCTATTTAATATTGAATAATTCATATCTTTAAATCCGTAAATCGGAATCCGACATATAATATGTCTAAATCGATGATAAAAATGAGAAGAATCCAAACATGACATCCGTATCATATTTTGAATCATGCATCATGTATTTTAAATAAAATTTATTTAATAGTGTTCAAATCTTCAAAAAAATCATATTGTGAGTCTAAAAATGGTAAAAATGACGGGCATCAAGATTCTTACCTATGTTATGATACTCGCTAAACTTTCATTATATCTCTGAAGAAACATAATATTGTGAGTCTAAAAATATTTTTTTCAAAAAATCATGAGAATTAGATCATGTACCTTTGGTTCAAACCGAATCACTTCCCACCGATTCGGCAGACATTTTTCTTTTTCACCAGGGGTGGACGGAAAGGTTTGAGATACCCTAGTTGGGACATTGTCCATGTAAGTGATTAGTGCACCATAACTTCGTTGGGAGACCCCAAGAGGAAGGTATGAAGAGCACAGCAACAAGTTTCCCCTCAGTAAGAAAACCCGTAGGAGGAAGGAAACGACTCAAAGGTGTTGCTAGCAACTTGGAGACCTGCACAACACAAACTCAAGACTTTGCCCCAACAAACATTGAGGTTATCACTCTCACCGGTTTGCTGTAACAAAGGATTAACTGTATGGTGTGGAAGGTAATAATGGTTTGCAACAAGTAAACAGTAAACAGTGGAAGATGTATAAATGGTAAAGATTGGACCGGGGTCCATAGTTCAATAGAAGTGTTCTCCTTAGATAAACAAACATGGCATGCTGGGTAAAAAAATTATAGCAGGGCAATTGACAGGACTGAGTAAGGCATAACAATACAATACTAGACATTCATGATCCTATGAGATTCGATTGGGCAATACAACAAGATACATAGACCGCCATCCAACTGCATCTATGACTAGAAGTCCACCTTTGGGTTATCATCCGAACCCCCTCCAGTATTAAGTTGCAAGCAACAGATAACTGCTTTAAGCAAAATGTGTAAGTAAACAATCCACTTGTTACATGAACAAGAGAACGTTCTTTTCTCCGTAGAGACAACAACACATCTACAACCTTAGAGATTTATGTCACTTCCCTTAGATTAAATAGAGGCATGTGATACGTCGGAAATGTATCTATAATTTTTGATGCTCCATGCTTGTTTAGTATCTACTTTGCTTTACTTGTCCACACTTTGAGGTGCTTTTTACATGTTTTCTGATACTAACCTATTAAAAGTTGCAACAGTGCCAGATGCCTGTTTTCTACTATTTTTGGTTTCGGAAAAGTTAGTAAAGAAATATTCTCGGAATTGGACGGGGAAAAGGACAAAGTCAATTACTTTTCGTGGGGAACAAGAAGTCCAGAGGAGAGCCTGGGAGGCCAGCCAGGGGGGCTAGACCCACCCTAGGCGCGGGTGGGCCTAGCATCGCGCCTGGCTAGGGTTTGGTGGCCCTGGACGCCTCCTCGGTCTCCCCCTTCGCCTATAAGAAGTCCCCGATGCAGAAACCCTGAGTACCCAATCACAAATCCATGAAACCGTCTATAGCCGCTGCCACCATCGTCCCTAGATCGGGTGAGATCTGAAGTTCTTCCCGGCACGCTGCCGGAGGGGAGATCATCCTGGAGGCCTTCTCTCCGGTATGATGCGTGAGTAGTTCCACCTTGGACTATGGGTCCATGTAGTAGCTAGATGTTTGTATCTCCTCCTTTGTGCTTTCATGTATAGATCTTGTGAGCTCCGTTCATGATCAAGATCTAATCTATTTGTAATCATGCATGTTGTGTTTGCAGGGATCTGATGGATATTTAGATTATTATGTTGGTTCGATTAATGGCTTTGTCTTTATGATTCTATCATGTCTGTGTTGTTTGTGATCTTGCATGCTCTCCGTTGTTAGTAGCTATCTTGGCCAAGTAGTTGCTAGTGACTCCAAGAGGGGGTATTTATGCTCGATAGTGGGTTCATGCCACTAGTTTCCAAGGGAAGTAACAATAATATCTTCGGTTGTAGATGTGCTGTTGCTATTAGGGAGAAAACAACGGTCTCTTGTTCATGGAACATGTGGACTGTTTACCTTACACACTTTGCTTAAAGCAGTTGTCTGTTGCTTGCAACTTAATACTGGAGAGGGTTCGGATGTTAACCTGAAGGCGGACTTCTAGTCATAGATGCAGCTGGATGGTGGTCTATGTATCTTGTTGTATTGCCCAATCAACCTCATAGGATCTTTCTGACTAGTAATTGTATTGTTATGCCTTGCTCAGTTCCTGTCAATTGCCCTGCTGTAATTTGTTTACCCTTCATGCCATGTTGTTTATCTAAGGAGAGCACCTCTAGTGAACTATGGGCCTCGGTCCAATCTTCACCATTGATACATCTTCCACTGTTACTTGTTTACGTGCTGCAAACCATTACCTTCCACACCATACGTTTAATCCTTTGTTACAGCAAACCGGTGAGCTTGACAACCTCACTGTTCGTTGGGACAAAGTCTTGAGTTTGTGTTGTGCAGGTCTCCATGTTTCTTGCAACACCTGTCTGACGTTTCCTTCCTCCTTCTGGTTCGATAACCTCGGTCTCAACTGAGGGAAAACTTGATGCTTTCTCTTAACACCCTGCGCTTGGGGTTACCAACGAAGTGCCACATCGAGCACCATCAAGTCTTTCTGGCGCCGTTGCCGGGGAGGCTAAGGACGTCTTCACTAGGGGAGTCCTTCACTTCCTTTCTCTTTACTTTGTTTTTAGTTTGCTTTGTTTCTTTTGCTTGGTTTTGTTTGCCTCTTCTCAAAAAATCCAAAAAAATTAGTCTAGTTTGGTTTGATTGCTTTATTCAAAAACACAAAAAAATTAGTTCCTACTCTAGTTGACACCTTGCTCTATCTCACCATGTTGGTCCCCAAGTTCGCCCTGAAAGATCTTGCAATAGGCAGTGGCTCCATAATTGGGAAAGATAATATGGAAGAATTCTTTAATTATGTTAGCAAGCATGAGGATAAGGATAAATCTATAGCAGAGCTTTTGCTCCTAATTATGAGATTGCTTCAGCTTCTTTAGTTCATATGTTGGAGGCTAGGTTTGTTAGCCTTAACCCCTTCATACAATTCTTGTTCCTAAAAGTAAAAGAAGAAAAGAATGTTGAAAAAAGGGAATTCATCCTTGAAACTTTATCAAAAGAATTCCATGATGTTGCTAGGGAAGACAAAAAGGTTTTTGAACATTTTAATATGCTAGGTTCAAGTGTAGATGTTGTGGGTATTTCTCATAAAACTAAGCCTAGAGAGGAATTCAATATACCCATACCCTTTAAGCTTGTTGGAATGAATGAAGCCTTTGAAAAGAACTTTGATTGGATTGCCCCTCAAAATATTTTTGATGAAGGTAGTAGACCAAAGAGAGATGAGAAAGGATCCTCCAAAACCCATTTGGATGAGATACCTTTCATAGTTGAAGATTTTGCAAGTATGAATGTTAATGCTTCTTCATTTGAAAATACTTGATTCTTCTTGCTTCTTGCGCCTAACTTAAAGGCGTTAAAGAAAAGTACTTGTTGGGAGATAACCCAAGAGTTTCCTTGAGTCTTGGAAGTTATTACTTATGTAATGACCTCTCCTTATCATTTTTGTTTGCTTTTTGTGCCAAGAATGACCTCTAATGAGAGGGAAGTAAGATTTAGGGAGTTGCTGACTCGAAATAGATTTCTGTCCTCCACCAAAAAAATTTGTGAGAAGGATCTGTAACTCGCATTAAGCTAAATATTTACTAGTAAATCTCCCAGTATGTTAGCTAACTTTTGTTAGTTCAAAACTTTTTGATTTGAGCAACAGAAGATGTTGGAAAAAATCGGTTTCTACCTGCTGGTCTGTTTTGACAGATTTCTGTCATTATTTGCATTTGCTTCTTATTGATTCCTTTTTTAGTTCTCTTCAGGTAAATTGAGCTTTTTGAAGGAGTTAATACAGTAGCTTGTGTTTTTATTGAAAAGCCTTTCTGTTCCAAAACTCTTCTAGTGGTCTAATATCTTTTGAATACACTAATGTTGCTAATGAAGATTGTGTGAAGTTTTGTATGAAGGAAAAAATTCTGGTGTAGAGAAAGAATGATGCAATGAGATGAAGAATGGACAAAAGCTCAAGCTTGGGGATGCCACCATGGTGTCACCCCAAGAAATATCCAAGAGGTACAAGCGTCAAAGCTTGGGGATGCTCAAGGCATCCCCTTCTTCATCAATAAAAAGCTCAGGTCTGTCTAGACACTTTGTTGTTATTGTTTTATGCACAGTTGTGTTGTTCTTGGAGCGTCTTAGTTTTCGTTTGCTTTTCTTAGGTTGTATAGTTTACTTGAATAAAGTAGTTTGGACCCCCATTCTTGCTGTGTTTTTTTGCAAGTAAGTTTGCTTGGTGTTGGAAAGGAGTAGTACGTTCTTGCTTGAAGTGCAAGAGGAGCTTGCATTGACTGTGACTTAGACTTTAGCATGATATGCTAGGTGTTGTTTTAGCATTATGATTAGTGATTAATTCTGTAGCATGTCTTGTTCCAAACAATTGGGATTGCTTAGTGTGCCTTGAAGAAATTATGCGTTGTTTTAGCATGCAAAAGCATAGTATTGTGGTATTCTCCTTTGATGTTTTTCTTGGGTTGAATTGGCACATGCTCACACCATGTTATGACTATGACAAGTCACCATTAGCCTCTATGATCATTTAGTCCTTGACTTGTAGTACCACTCTTTGCTTTGATCAGTTTGCTTTGTTGCATTGCATGATTATGGCCATTATTGTAATCTTAGTTGGTTGCTCCCAGTCTTTTGCTAGCCTCCACTTGTATGAGTAAGTTCTACCCATGCCTACAACTCCCAAGAAACCAATTTTTTCCAAAGTGTCCACTATAAACTCCTATGCATGGTGTGTTACACCATTCCAAGTATATTCTTGTTTTCATCTATCTTCCAATTAAAAACTATTTAGTTATGTGAAAACTTAGTGATTAAAACCCTCACGAACTTGATGGAACACTTTATTCTTTGCCCCTAATAAACTTGAACCATTGTGACAACTTTGTTGTATATGCTCACACTTATAAGTTGGAATTAGTAGAATCGTGCTGTCACGGGGAACATTTTCAACATTGCACTTGTACCTTCTTGTACTCAGTGTGAAATAAAGAGGGAACTTGTAAGTCCATGGAGTTTGTATTCTGTGTTAGAGAAACTCCTGGGCTCCTAGCCTAAGCCATGCCTAATCATGGTGGAAACTTGCAGCATCACCAGAGTGAGCTATGTATAAAGCATCCTCAATAAAAAGCTATGCATATGGTAAATAAAAAGATTGTTGAGATGCTTATTGTCTGCTTGCCTTGTCATTTTGGCTATGGGAAAGCTCCTGTACCATGTGCAAGGGGTACCCCGTTGGCGGTTCTCAATGAATGCAAATACTTACAGTGACAAGAACTTACCTGGACCCAAAGTTGAGTATGCATGAGGTGTGACCCTCGTATTCAAGGGGCATGAGATTGCCAACTTATACTTCGTCAATCATATAGTCCAGCTTTGCCACTTTAACCTTAACCACTTCAAGATGCTTATGATAGGGGCAATGAGGGATGAAAGATAACAAGTACCATAATTTTTGGAAGCTCTTTTTGAAACTTGTAATCCCTGCTTCCTTTACAAAAAGGCCTTTCTTCCACCACTATTGAGTCTCCACCTTCTACCTTTAGGCACCATTAAGAGAGCATAGTTGTCATTCTATGTGTAGTGTTACAAAGCTTATTAATTGATGCATATTGTGTTATTACTTGCTCTTGTGCTACTTTTTCTAGTCACCCTTGTGAACTGTGTAGGTGTCCTATGCATTTTATTGCTACTCTATGAGGGACAAGCTAATTGCCACTATGCTATGTTTTTTGCATGTGAAACAAACAAACATTTTTCAATGCATGTTATTCATGATCTTTGTTTGTAGCTTGTCATGTTGCATGCATAGTTACTATGTCCTATTGTTAGAACTCCATCTTTCATGCACATGTTTAGAGTTCTTTAATCCCAGCTTTCAATGCTTGATCTTTGTGAGGGTGCATGTCACCTCAAAAATTATTCTGTTTATCACTTACCTACTCGAGGACGAGCAGGAGTTAAGCTTGGGGATGTTGATACCTCGGAAACGTATCTATAATTTTAGATGCTCCATGCTTGTTTAGTATCTACTTTGATTTACTTGTCCACACTTTGAGGTGCTTTTTACATGTTTTCTGATACTAACCTATTAACAAGTTGCAACAGTACCAGATGCCTGTTTTCTGTTGTTTTTGGTTTTAGAAAAGTTAGTAAAGAAATATTATTGGAATTGGATGGTACAAAGGACAAAGTCAATTACTTTCCGTGGGGAACAAGAAGTCCAGAGGAGAGCCCGGGAGGCCAGCCAAGGGGCCAGACCCACCCCAGGCGCGGCTGGGCCTAGCCCCGCGCCTGGCTAGGGTTTGGTGGCCCTGGCCGCCTCCTCGGTCTCCCCCTTCGCCTATAAGAATCCCTGATGCAGAAACCCTGAGTACCCGATCAGAAATCCATGAAACCGTCTGTAGCCGCCGCCACCATCGTCCCTAGATCAGGGGGGGTCTGAAGTTCTTCCCGGCACCCTGCCGGAGGGGAGATCATCCCGGAGGCCTTCTCTCCAGTATGATGCGTGAGTACTTCCACCTTGGACTATGGGTCCATGTAGTAGCTAGATGGTTGTATCTCCTCCTTTGTGCTTTCATGTATAGATCTTGTGAGCTCCGTTCATGATCAAGATCTAATCTATTTGTAATCATGCATGTTGTGTTTGTGGGGATCCGATGGATATTGAGATTATTATGTTGGTTTGATTAATGGTTTTGTCTTTATGATTCTATCATGTCTGTGTTGTTTGTGATCTTGCATGCTCTCCGTTGTTAGTAGCTATCTTGGCCAAGTAGTTGCTAGTAACTCCAAGAGGGGTATTTATGCTCCATAGTGGGTTCATGCCTCTAGTTTCCAAGGGAAGTGACAATAATCTCTTCGGTTGTAGATGTGTTGTTGCTACTAGGGAGAAAACAACGGTCTCTTGTTCATGGAACATGTGGACTGTTTACCTTACACACTTTGCTTAAAGAAGTTGTCTGTTGCTTGCAACTTAATACTGGAGGGGGTTCGGATGATAACCTGAAGGTGAACTTCTAGTCATAGATGCAGCTGGATGGCGGCCTATGTATCTTGTTGTATTGCCCAATCGAATCTCATGAGATCTTTCTGACTAGTAATTGCATTGTTATGCCTTGCTCAGTTCCTATCAATTTCCCTGCTATAATTTGTTTACCCTTCATGCCATGTTGTTTATCTAAGGACAGCACCTATAGTTAACTATGGACCCCGCTCTTTACCATTGGTACATCTTCCACTGTTACTTGTTTACTTGCTGCAAACCATTACCTTCCACACCATACATTTAATCCTTTGTTACATCAAACCGGTGAGCTTGACAACCTCACTGTTCGTTGGGACAAAGTCTTGAGTTTATGCTGTGCAGGTCTCCACGTTGCTTGCGACACCTGTGTGACGTTTCCTTCCTCCTTATGGTTCGATAACCTCGGTCTCGACTCAGGGAAAACTTGCTGCTTGCTCTTCACGCCATGCGCTTGGGGTTACCAACGAAGTGCCACGTCGAGCACCATCAGCATGAACCCACTATCGAGCATAAATACCCCCTCTTGGAGTCACTAGCAACTACTTGGCCAAGATAGCTACAAACAACGAAGAGCCTGCAAGATCACAAACAACACAGACATGATAGAATCAATAAGACAAAACAATTAATCAATCTGACATAGTAATCTCAATATCCATCGGATCCCCGCAAAACAACATGCATGATTACAAATAGATGAGATCTTGATCATGAACGGAGCTCACAAGATCTAGACATGAAAGCACAAAGGAGGAGATACAACCATATAGCTACTAGATGGACCCGTAGTCCAAGGTGGAACTACTCAAGCTTCATACCGGAGGCTGGAATGATGAAGAAGAAGGCCTCCGGGATGATCTCCCCTCCGGCAGGGTGTCGAGAAGAGCTTCAGATCCCCCTGATCTAGGGACGATGGTGGCGGCGGCTATATACGGTTTCATGGAATATTTGATCGGGGACTTAGGGTTTAGGCATCGGGGGCTTCTTATAGGCGAAGAGGGAGGCCGAGGGGGTGCCCGAGGCGCCACCCACGCGGCCAGGGGGTGTGTCCCCTCGAGGCCCTCCTCCGTCTCGTCTTCTGGCTCCGTGTTCCCCACGGTAAAATATTGACTTTGGCTTTTGTCCCGTCCAATTCTGAGAATATTGATTTTCTGCTATTCTGGAACCAAAAACAGAAGAAAACATGCAACTGGCACTATGGCATCTTGTTAATAGGTTAGTACCAGAAAACATATAAAAACAACTCAAAGTGTAGACAAAGCAAAGCAAAGTAGATACTAAACAAGCATGGAACATCAAAAATTATAGATACGTTTCTGACGTATCAAGCATCCCCAAGCTTAACTCCTGCTCGTCCTCGAGTAGGTAAGTGATAAAAAGAATAATTTTTGAGGTGACATGCACCATCAAAATCAAAATCAAACCATTTGCAAGCATTGAAAGCTGGGATCAAAGAAATCTGATCATGAGCATGAAAGATGAAGTTCTAACAGTAAGACAAAGTAACCATGCATGCAACATGAAAGGCTACAAACAAAGATCATGAATAACATGCATTGAAAAACGTTTGTTTGTTTCACATAAAGAAAACATGGCATAGTGGCAATCATCTTGTCCCTCATAGAGTAGCAAATAGATACATAGGACACCTTCAAATTTCATAAGAGTGACTAGATACAAATAGCACAAGAACAAGTAATATCAATAATATGCATCAATCAATAAGTTTTGGGACAATGCACATAGAACTAAGAATGGCAACTATGCTCTCTTAACTGGTGTCTAAAGGTAGAAGGTGGAGACTCAATATAATAGTGGAAGAAAGGCCCTTCATATAGGGAAGCAGGGATTTCAAGTTTCAAAAAGAGCTTCCAAAAATTATGGTACTTGTTAGCTTTTAGCTCTCATTACCCCTATCATAAGCATCTTGAAGTGATTAAGGTTAAAGTGAACAAACTATGGAGTATATGCTTGACAAAGTATAGGTTGGCAATCTCATGTCCCTTGAATACGAGGGCCGCTCCTCATGCTACTCAACTTTAGTCACCTGTAAGTTTTTGTCATAGTAAGTACATGTGTATCATAGAGAACCGCCAACGGGGTACCCCTTGCACATGGTACATGAGCTATCCCATAACCAAAATGACAAGGCAAGCAGACAATGAGCATCTCAGCAATCTTCTTATTTACCATGGGAATATGGTGCTTTTTTCTCTCTTTCCTCTTTTCAAAATGTGTCTCTTTTTTTATAAGAAGAATGCTTCATAGATGTCACTATGGTGATGCTGCAAGTTTCCACCATGATTAGGCATGACTTAGGCTAGCAGCCCAGGCGTTTCTCTAACACACATACATAACTCCATGGACTTACAAGCCCCCCTTTTATTTCACACCGATGACATCCATAGACAAAAGAGCATGATATCAACTGTGTACAATGTACAAGTGTAATGTTGAAAGTGTTCCCCGTGACAGCACGATTCTGCTAATTCCAACGTATAAGTGCAAGCATATACAAAATATATGACACAATGGTTCAAGTTTATTTGGGGCAAGAAATATCAAGTGTGCCATCAAGTTTGTGAGAGCTTTAATCACTAAGTTTTCACATAACAAAATACTTTTTAATTGGAAGATAGATGAAAACAAGAATATACTTGGAATGGTGTAACACACCATGCATAGAAATTTATAGTGGACACTTTGGAATAACTTGGTTTCTTGGGAGTTGGAAGCATGAGTAGAGCTTATTCATACAAGTGGAGGCTAGCAAAATACTGGGAGCTACCAACTAAGAGAGTAATAATGGCCATAATCATGCAGATCGACAAAACATTAATAATCAAAGCATAGAGTGGTACTACAAGTCAAGTACTAAATTATCATAGAGGCTATGGTGACTTGTTCATACTCATAACATGGTGTGAGCATGTGCCAAGTCAACCCAAACAAAGCATCAAAGGAGAATACCACAATACTATGATTTTGTATGCTAAAACAACGCATGATTTTTTCAAGGCACACTAAGCAATCCCAATTGTTTATAACAAGTCATGCTACAACAATAATCACTAAGCATAAGGTCAAAACTACACCTAGCATGACATGCTAAGGTCTAAGTCACAGTCAAAGCAAGCTCCTCTTGCACTATTTCAAGCAAGAACTTTCTACTCCTTTCCAACACCAATCAATTTATTTGAAACAACACAGCGAGAACGAGGGTTCAAACTAATTTATTCAAGCAAACTAAGCAAAGCAAATAAAACTAAGACACTGCAAGAACAACACAATAGTGCATGAAACAATAAAAACGAAGTGTTTAGAAAGACCTGGGCTCTTTATTGATGAAGAAGGGGATGCCTTGGGCATCCCCAAGCTTTGACGCTTGTACCTCTTGAATATTTCTTGGGGTGACACGGGGGTGGCATCCTCAAGTTTGAGCTTTTGTCCATTCTTCATCTCATTACTTCATTCTCTTTCTACACCTAAAATTTTTCCTTCATACAAAACTTCACACAATCTTCATTAGCAACATTAGTGTATTTAAAAGATAATAGACCCTTGGGTTTAGCTTTAGAACAGCAAAACTTTCACTAAAAACACTATCTACTGTAGTAACTCCCTCAAAAAGTTCAATTTCCAAAAAAGAACCCAAAAAGGAACCAATAAGAAGCAAATGCAAATAATGACAGAAATCTGTCAAAACAGACCACCAGGTAGAAACCGTTTTTTTGAAGACCTTCTGTTGCTCAAATGAAAAATTGTTGAACTAGCGAAAGTTATCTAACGTAATGGGGGATTTATTCGTAAAATATCAGCTCAATCCGACTTGCATAGATTCCTCACGAATTTTTACGGTGGAGCACAAAAATCTGTTTCGGGACAGTAACTCCCCAAATCTTACTTCCCTCTCATTAGAGGTCATTCTTGGCACAAAAAGCAAACAAAAAGGATAAGGAGAGGTCATTACTGAAGTAATAACTTCCAAGACTCAAGAAAACTCTTGGGTTATCTCCCAACAAGTACTTTTCTTTAGCGCCTTTAAGTTAGGCACAAGAAGCAAGAATCAAGTATTTTCAAATGAAGAATTAAGATCAGTACTTGAAATATCGTCAACTAGGAAAGGTATCTCATCCAAATGAGTTTTGGAGGATCTCTTCTCATCTCTCTTTGGTTCACTACTTTCATCAAAAGGATTTTCAGGAACAATCCAATCAAAATTCTTTTCTAGGGCTTCATGCATTCCAACAAGTTTAAAGGGTATGGGTATCTTGATTCCCTCTTTGGGTTTGGTTTTATCTAAAGTACCCATAACATCTACACATGAGCCTAGCATATTAAAACGTTCAAAGACCTTTTTGGCTTCCTTAGCAACATCATTGAACTCTTTTAGTAAAGTTTTAAGGATAAATTCTCTCTTTTCAGCATCCTTTTCTTCTTTTAGTTTGAGAAACAAAATTTGCAACATGGGGTTAAGGTTAACAAACCTAGCCTCCAACATATGAACTAAAGAAGCTGCAATAATTTCATAATTAGGAGCTAGTTCTGCTATAGATCTATCCTCAATATCCTCATGTTTTCTAACATGATTAAAGAATTCTTCAATATTTTCTTTCCCAATTATGGAGCCACTACCTATTAAAAGGTCTTTCAGGGTGAACTTGGGGATCAACATGGTGAGCTAGAGCAAGGTGACAACTAGAGTAGGAACTAGTTTTTTTGTGTTTTTGATAAGAGAAAGCAAGCCAAACTAGAGTAGGAACTAGTTTTTTTGGAGTTTTTGATAAAAAGAGGCAAACAAAACCAAGCAAAAGAAACTAAGCAAACCAAAAACAAAGTAAAGAGAAAGGTTGAGAAGGACTCCCCTTGTGAAGACGTTCTTAGCCTCCCCGGCAACGGCGCCAGAAAAAGGCTTGATGAGTGCAACAACACTTTGTTGGGAGACCCCAAGAGGAAGGTATGAAGAGCAGATCAGCAAGTTTTCCCTCAGTAAGAAACCGAGGTTATCAAACCCGTAGGAGGAAGGAAAAGACTCAAAGGTGTGCTAGTAACTTGGAGACCTGCATGACACAAACTCAAGACTTTGCCCCAACGAACAGTGAGGTTGTAAATCTCACCGGTTTGCTGTAACAAAGGATTAAACGTATGGTGTGGAAGGTAATTGTGGTTTGCAACATGTAAACAATAAACAGTCGAAGATGTATCAATGGTAAAGATTGGACCGAGGTCCATAGTTCACTAGAGGTGTTCTCCTTAGATAAACAAACATGGCATGATGGGTAAACAAATTACAGCAGGGCAATTGACATGACTGAGCAAGGCATAACAATGAAATACTAGACATTCATGATCCTATGAGATTCGATTGGAAAATACAACAAGATACATAGACCGCCATCCAACTTCATCTATGACTAGAAGTCCACCTTTGGGTTATCATACAAACCCCCTCCAGTATTAAGTTGCAAGCAACAAACAACTGCTTTAAGCAAAGTGTGTAAGGTAAACAATCCACTTGTTCCATGAACAAGAGACCGTTGTTTCCTCCCTAGTGGCAACAACACATCTACAACCTTAGAGATTTCTGTCACTTCCCTTAGAATAAATAGAGGCACGAACCCACTATCGATCATAAATACCCCCTCTTGGAGTCACTAGCAACTACTTGGCCAAGATAGCTACTAACAACGGAGAGCATCCAAGATCACAAACAACAGAGACATGATAGAATCAATAAGACAAAACCATTAATCAATATGACATAGTAATCTCAATATCCATCGGATCCCCGCAAACACAACATGCATGATTACAAATATATGAGATCTTGATCATGAACGGAGCTCGCAAGATCTAGACATGAAAGCACAAAGTGGAGATACAACCATCTAGCTACTACATGGACCCGTAGTCCAAGGTGGAACTACTCACGCTTCATACCGGAGGCTGGCATGAAGAAGAAGAAGGCCTCCGGGATGATCTCCCCTCCGGCAGGGTGCCGGGAAGAGCTTCAGATCCCCCCGATCTAGAGACGATGGTGGCGGCGGCTAGAGACGGTTTCATGAAATATTTGATCGGGTACTTAGGGTTTAGGCATCGGGAGCTTCTTATAGGCGAAGAGGGAGGCCGAGGGGGTTCCCGAGGTGGCTGCACCCCCCAGGCGCTGGGTGGGCTCACCCGCGCGGCCAGGGGGTGTGGCCCCCTCGAGGCCCTCCTCCATCTCGTGTTCTGGCTCCATGTTCCCCACAGTAAAATATTAACTTTGGCTTTTGTCCCGTCCAATTCCGAGAATATTGATTTTCTGCCTTTCTGGAACCAAAAAACAGAAGAAAACGGGCAATTGGCACTGTGGCATCTTGTTAATAGGTTAGTACCAGAAAACATATAAAAACACCTCAAAGTGTAGACAAAGCAAATCAAAGTAGATACTAAACAAGCATGGAACATAAAAAATTATAGATACATTTCCGACGTATCAGTAAGGTGGTCTAGTATTTTTGAAAAATAGTATGATACCATTTTGAAACTGTCGTTTGGTGGTTGCTTCACAAAACACCCTATTTTTGGCAATCGGAAAATGGAAAATGACTTTTCCGTACGAAGAAAAGGAAAACTTCCTCCTGCAACATTGTTTGTCGTCCCATGATGCACATGCGTGCATAATATCGGCACAGTGTCACAAACTATGCCTGATTCGAGCCATAACATTGGTCATTTGACCCGAAAGGGAGGAAACATCGAACATGATAGGTCATTTTGTGAAGGTTTTTTGAGACATAATCAATTGACCAAGTTTGGTATTTTTCCTTGCAACTATATCACATAATATGACACCAAGCAAAGGATTTACATTATTCAGACCGTTTTTGAATTTCTTATGCCTATTTCAAAATTTCCCCATTTCAAACTATGGTCAAAACGGAGGGCATGAAGATATGTGATGAGCCTCGCTAAAACTTGCATTGTATGTCTGAAGAAACATCATATTATAAGTCTAAAAATGATTTTTTAAAAAAAATCATGAGCATTAGATCATGTAAATGTAGTTCAAACCGGACCCACTTCCTGCCGATTCGGTTGACATTTGTATTTTTCACCAGGGGTGGACGGAAAGGTTTGAGATACCCCAGTTGGGACATTGTCCATAGCCTTCCAAATGGTTTCCCACAATCAAAGTCTCAATAAACACTACACTTTTTGATGCTCGCTGTGATATCATGTCTGAATTTTGTCTCATGCCTAAAGATATTTTTGATTCCTTGAGTATTTGGGGGCTTATTGAAGGAGGAGAGGAAATCTCTATTACCAACAATACCACTATATCACCCATTGGAATAGCTGAAGGTGTGTTCACAAAAATCTCAGGAAAAATGGTGACTACTGATTATCTTGTTATTGAATGTGTATGGTCTAGTATTTTTGAAAAATAGGATGGTACCATTTTGATACTGTAATTTGGTGGTTGCTTCACAAAACGTCTCATTTTTGGGGCTCAGAAAATAAAAAATGGCTTTTCCGTATGACGAAAGGGAGAACTTCCTCCTGCAACATTGTTTTCCATCCCATGAAGCACATACATGCACAATATAGGCACAGTATCACAAACTATGCCCTGATTCTAGCCATTACATTGGTTATTTGACCCGAAAGCCAGAAAACCTCGAACGTTTTTGAATTCCTTATGCCCGTTTCAAAATTTTCCTGTTTCAAACTATGGTCAAAACGGCGGGCATAAAGATATGTGATGAGCCTCGCTAAAACTTGCATTGTATCTCCTAAGAAACATCATATTATGAGTCTAAAAATGATTTTTTTTAAAAAATCATGAGCATTAGATCATATACCTGTAGTTCAAACCAGGCCCACTTCCTACCGATTCGGCAGACATTTGTCTTTTTCATAGGGGTGGACAGAAATGTTTGAGATACCCCGATTGGGAAATTGTCCATATAAGGTGGTCTAGTATTTTTTAAAAATAGGATGGTACCATTTTGAAAGTTTCATTTGGTGGCTGCTTCACAAAACGCCCCGTTTTTTGCGCTCAGAAAATGGAAAAATGACTTTTTCATACAACAAAAAGGAAAACTTACTCCTGCAACATTGTTTGACATCTCATGATGCACATGCATGCACAATATAGGCACAGTATCACAAACTATGCCCTAATTCTAGGCATAACATTGGTCATTTGATCCGAAAGCTAGGAACCTCGAAAATGACAGGTCATTTTGTGAAGGGTTTTTTGAGACATAATCAATTTACCAAGTTTGGTATTTTTTCTTGGAGTAAAATATATGGTTAGTACTCGAACTTGTGGAACTGGTTCAGACGTGTCACTGTACTCATAGAATACAAACTTACGGTAACAGAATACGTTTGAATGTTCATCTATGGTCACTATCCTGACACTGTGTTGACCGGTCTCAGTAGATTGTCTATTTTGCAAAAGAACCCCCAAAGTATTATACACGTTGCGTTTTCTTTACCAAAAGCCGCCAGCAGAGGCTGACCGCACGCACCTCGGGTCCCTGTTCGCCGTCCTCGCCAGCACGTCGGCGCCGGCGAACGCCGATGCAACGGTCTATAACATCTCTCGCTCAAGCGCCGACGGCCATGGCGCGTAGCAGAGCGACGTCTCTTTAGGACAAGTATCCACGAAGGTTGCCGGCGTTCCGCGTTCGGCACAAGGTGGAGCGCCTGAACGCCCGGTCATCGACCAGTTTCCTGCCGTCTAGCGCCAGCATGATCGTAGTGGGGCTTATGTGAGATCTCTCGTTGCCCTCTCCCATGTATGCCCTCGCCGCCGCATCGATGTGAGCACACCTCTTGGCTGCCGCAGCGGCTGCAGACCGCCACCACTACCACTGGCGTGGGCTAGCTAGCCAGATCGACCGATCAGTAGCTAATAGCTAGTGCCAGTACTCACCCGAAAGGCACACAGAATCGATTGAGCGCATTGCTTTATTGCTTCACAAACTAGCTACAAGACTGCCCATCCGCCTACGCGATGAATACGAGCAACATGATCATTGTCATCCTCTCACGTCTTCTTCACTGCACACTGAACTCACCTCGCTTAGTTGTTCCTCTGTCCCAAGAATTAGCTCCTCGCGTGCCTTGTTCAGAGAGAACGGGCGCCGGTGTGTGTCCAGTTCATGCCACCACTATTGCTGTTCGTCGTTACACCTCTGTAGGCCTATACGAGCTCGTAGACCTTGCCATTTCTCTCTGCCTCGTCCGCGTGGTCCTTACTGCCGAAGTAATCGACGCGGGAGGCCCAATGCTTTTGTCGCTGAGTCACCGGCGTCCGCCGCCGACAAATCTATATACCCCGTTGATCTGTCCCTGACTGAGTGCTCCTCCTGCTATTCGAGGAGAGGAGCCGCGTCCCATCCGCGCATCACCCTCGGCGACGGCGAGGTCGTCCGGGAGCTGCAGGGTAGCCAGCTCCTCCTGCAGAGATGGGGACCGCGAGCTCAGCGATCTAAGGAGCGCGTGCGCCGTGGGAAGGGGTCCGAGTGGAAGGGGTTTCCGGCGGCGGAGTGGATTGAGATTTGATGAGGAGGGCCTGGTGGAGATGGAGGAAAGCGCCGGAGCCGTGCCGAATAGAGGGAGGCTTGCTCTGCTTCTCGCTGATACAGGAGGAAGGGGAGGACAAAAGGGAAAATATTTGGGGGTGGGTGGGGTTTTCTGCAAAATGTAACACAATTAGAGGCTGACATGTGTGTCCAAGGAGTGTCATGTAGACAAATACTTTGCCTTCCTAACAGCAGTGACCGTATCTACACCTTTGAGCGTATTTGGTTACCGTAAATAGGTATTCTCTAAGTACGATGATGTATGTGAACCTGGTCGACAAGTCTAGGTACTAGCCATATATTTTACTCTTTTCCTTACAACTATGTCACATAATATGACACCACACGATGGATTTACATTGTTTGGACTATTTTTGAATTTCTTTCAAACTATCATTAAGACGGCGGGCATGAAGATATGTGATGAGCCTCGCTAAAACTTGCATTGTATCTCTGAAGAAACATCATATTATGTGTCTAAATTTTTTTTTCAAAAACTTATGAGCATTAGAACATGTACCTATAGTTGAAACTGGAGCCATTTTCTACCGATTCAGCAGACATTTATATTTTTTAACAGATGTGGACAGAAAGGTTTGAGGTTGGGACATTTTCCGTGTAAGGTGGTCTAGTATTTTTGAAAAATAGGATGGTACCATTTTGAAACTGTCATTTGGTGGTTGCTTCACAAAACGCCCTGTTTTTTGCGTTTGAAAATAGATAATGGCTTTTCCAAAACTTCCTCATGCAACATTGTTTTCCATCCCATTATGCACATGCATGCATAATATGGGCATAGTATCACAAACTATGACCTAATTCTAGCCATAACATTGGTTATTTGACCTGAAAGGCAGGAAACCTCGAACATGATAGGTCATTTTGTGAATGTTTTTGAGACATAATCAATTTATCAAGTTTGGTATTTTTTCTTTCAACTATGTCACATAATATGACACCACGCTAAGAATTTATATTGTTCAGGCCATTTTTGAATTTCTTATGCCCGTTTCAAAATTTTCCCATTTAAAACTATGGTCAAAACGGCGGGCATGAAGATATGTGATGAGACTCGCTAAAACTTTCATTGTATCTCTGAAGAAACATCATATTATGAGTCTAAAAATGATTTTTTTAAAAAATCATGAGCATTATATCATGTACCTGTAGTTCAAACCGGACCCACTTCTTGCCGATTCGGCAGATATTTGTCTTTTTCATTAGGGGTGGACGGAGTGGTTTGAGATACCCCGGTTGCGACATTGTTCATGTATGGTGGTCTAGTATTTTTGAAAAATAGGATAGTACAATTTTGAAACTGTTATTTGGTGGTTGCTTCACAAAACACCCCGTTTTTGGCGCTCGAAAAATAGAAAATAACTTTTCTGTATGAAGAAAAGGAAAACTTCTTCCTGCAACATTGTTCGTCATCCCATTATGCACATACATGCACAATATAAGCACAATATCACAAACTATGTCCTGATTCTAGCCATAACATTGGTCATTTGACCCGAAAATCGAGAAACATCGATCATGATAGGTCATTTTGTGAAGTTTTTTAAGACATAATCAATTTACCAAGTTTGGTATTTTTCCTTGTAACTATGTCATATTATATGGCACTACATGAAGGATTTATATTTTTCAGACCGTTTTTGAATTTCTTATGCCTGTTTTAAAATTTTCCCATTTCAAACTATGGTCAAAATGGCGGGCATGAAGATATGTGACGAGCCTCGCTAAAACTTGCATTGTATCTCTGAAGAAACATAATATTTTGATTCTAAAATAATTTTTTCAAAAAATCATGAGCATTAGATCATGTACCTGTAGTTCAAACCAGACCCACTTCCTACCGATTCGGCAGACATTTGTCTTTTTCACCAGGGATGGACGAAAAGGTTTGAGATACCCCGGTTAGGACATTGTCCATGTAAGGTGGTCTAGTATTTTTGAAAAATAGAATGGTACCATTTTGAAAATTTCATTTGGTGGTTGCTTCACAAAATACCCTGTTATGGCGCTTAGAAAATGGAAAATGGTTTTTTCGTACGGTGAAAAGGAAAACTTCCTCCTGCAACATTTTTTGCCATTCCATAATGCACATGCATGCAGAATATGGGCACATTATCACAAACTATGTCCTGATTCTAGCCATTACATTGGCCATTTGACCCGAAACTCAGGAAACCTCGAACATGATAGGTCATTTTGTGAATGTTTTTGAGACATAATCAATTTATCAAGTTTGGTATTTTTTTCTTTCAACTATGTCACATAATATGACACCACGCTATGAATTTATATTGTTCAGGCCATTTTTGAATTTCTTATGGCCGTTTAAAAAAAAATCTGTTTCAAACTATGGTCAAAACAGCGAGGATGAATATATGTGATGAGCCTCGCTAAAACTTGCATTGTATCTCTGAAGAAACATAACATAACATTTTGAGTCGAAAAATAATTTTTCAAAAAATATATGTACGTGTAGTTCAAACCGGACCCACTTCCTTCCGATTCAGTAGACATTTGTCTTTTTCAACAGGGGTGAACGAAAAAGTTTGAAATACCCCGGTTAGGATATTTTCCATGTAAGGTGGTATAGTATTTTTTAAAAATAGGATGGTACCATTTTGAAATTGTCCTTTGTCGGTTGCTTCACAAAACGCTTCGGTTTTTGCTCTCGGAAAATAGAAAATGTGTTATACAAAACTATATATTTTGTTCAATAAAAATATGTAATATTCGAGTTTACTTGGATAGATCTTATTTTTCTGCAAATTGTGATATATTATATGTATTTTTCTGAATTAGAATGGTTTAATTATGACTTTTCAAGTATTAAATGACAAAAAGGGAAAATATCTATGTCGACGGCTTTGTCGTCCGCGTAGTGTTGACGGTGTCATATCGCCGCCACGGCCTATCTACTACACCGACATCTATTTTTTGCCTACGCCGACGACTATTTTGTGTCGCCGGCCCCGTTTGCCAGCCCGCCCGCCTCCTGGCGCTACGCCGTCGGCGTAGCATATGGTCGTCGGCACCTTGAGCATTTCCTGTAGTGACATGGATCACCAATAACACAACTCAACAAGGGTCAAGCGCCCAACCTTTACAATCATGGAAGCTTTCCACAATGGGAGACAGTCAACTATGCGGTCTACCAGTGGTTGGAGTGCCAATGCTGATAGTCGTCGAATCGACAAGGAGATCCCGAGGTAGTTGATAGGGAAAGGTGCCAACTGGCACTCCATTTACACTGACGCCCCTTGGTCCATCTCTTTCAAGCAGGCGATGGCGCGACGGAGCATTTGACAAAGTCGGTATGTATTCCTGATGCCTTCCCAAAAAGTGCTAGGATTGTGTTCACCGCGCGCAACTGTCTCGGCTAGGTGGCAAATATGACCACATGGTCAACGTAAAGGAAAACTGATATCACAACGCCCCAAGCTCCTTGACCTTAGCCATCAGTTTGTTGAGCGAGTTGATAAACAACACGAACAACATAATTTGTTTGATGAAATTATAACTTCAATTAATTTAAAACTGAGAGGTAGTAGCTTTAATATATTTTCATGGTGTTGTCCAGCCACCGCTATTCTAATTAAACATTCAAGCTAAGTCAGTGCCTATCTTTACTATTAAAAGCAAAACGGTGGTGTCATACGGTGTCACACTTCAATATATTTACGGGTAGACTGCCACCCGCGACAACAAAATGTCCTACTTTTGAGCACAAATCTACTCTACCGGGACTAACAAACTTTCCTTAACAAAATTGACTAACAAACTCTTATCTTATCTTAACAAAGAATTCAAACTTCGTTCCTACACGCCCGCTGCATCACTGCATGGAAATACCACCGATGAGTGCACTCTGCCTCTACTTCTGTCCCCTCTCTTTCTCTCATAGAGCTAATCTTGCTAACAAATCCAACAAATCGTGTCCGGACAGCAACATTGGCAAATCCAAAGCCGCGACAAAGGAAACCAATGCTCTGGCCATGCCACTGCCACGACTTCTCTTCCGCGTCGGTGGCCCTCCGAGAGGAGGATGCCAACGGTGGTAGCGACGAGGAGGCGCAGGATCAAGCAGCCGCCAACACGCCTCCTTCTCCAACTCTGTATTAGGTTCCTTCACCTCGGCACCTTCGCCACTCATTGACCATGGGACACATGACCTCTCACCTCCTCCCCGGGTTGAGATCTGCCCACTCCCGCATGCAGATGCAAAGTCCTGGCAGTTGCGCCTCCAACCCAAGAAACCTGCCTCGCGCGTTGTCGCTCTCATCTTCCTCGTTGTCGTCCTTATCCCCACGTCTGGCTCCATCTTCGTCCACACTATTCGGTCGTCCATCCTGCAGCCCTGCAGACGGGCTCCAAACCTGTCGTTCCACCACCGCAAGCTGCACCAGAAAATGAGGACGAACACTCCAATGCAAAATACATATTCAACTCCCAGCGCTTGCAATTGGACAAGATGAAGCCCATATCTCTTTATTAAGCACTTGACCTTTAATATCCTTTTGTTTTCATCATAGTTGTCATTTGTCAATTGGATTCCATTATGAACCATGCATGTCTCCTGTTGTGATTTGCAGAACGAAGGATGAGATGATCCACCTGTACTTGAACAACTTGGTGTTCATGATGTTGAGTGAGCGTGCTTGCTGGGTGCTCCAAGAACAGTGGAATGGTGATGTGTGCATTGGGTCACTCTGAAGAGCAAGTGTGTGATGTCCTCTTGTAAGATCCTAAACACATAGCTGTAGACTACAAGGAGTTATAAAGATTTTTTTAGAGTTCTAGGAAGAGCACATCATGCTGACAATGGTTAAACAACCTGTAGGGCAAGGGTTATACTAGAAAATTGCTAGGGTTGAACAAGCTACTGGGTAAGGGTGGAAGAGACATGTGAGAAGTTAGAAGAAAATGGTTGGTCATAAGATAAGAGAGTAACATTGGTGTTTGCTGCAAAACGATGAAATATGCATGTTAATGAAACTAAATCAAACTGAAAAGCCTTGAAAAATTGATTCAATAAATACAGCGTATTTTCCATATTACAAACAGTCAGTGCAACCAAAGGAAGTAGATTAAGTGTCAGCTAGAATTAAATCGTGGCACCCAAAGGCCTACTCGTTTGCAGAGTGGAGGAAGGTGAATATGAAGCCGGTCGTTTCTGTAGCTGAATCATTGTAAAACACACACACACATACATGTCTCCTTTGATCGTGTACTTTATAGAGACAAGCTTAATGTGATAACGTATCAGCATTTGACCCTGGAGCCGACGGGATCCACGATGGAAATCCTCAAAGTTATAGAAGACGCATGACCCAAGAATTGAAAAGGATCGTAGGGATAGTGTACAAGACGTGACTAGCACGATAGTGCGCGAGCAAAGATTGGAAAATAGAGAAGATTATTTTCTTCCATGTTGCGGCAAGAAAATACTAAAAAATTGTTTTGGTCATGGTTAATAAGAATTGACTGAAACCGTGTAGTCATTGAGCACGTTCTGTTGGTATTTTAGCATGTGTTGGATTGACTTTCTTGTGTTACTTGGGTGATCTTCTCTTTCGGTCGGGACATTGAGACAAGCTTTTCAAGATGCTCCCGGTGAAAGCCTAGCATCGACCATAGTCGGTGGCAGCGAAACGACGTTCCCCTCCTTGGAGATGTCGCCGTGGAGAACCAACCTATTTATCACCCCAATTCTCTGAGTTCTCTGGTTAAAAACCCTGCTTCGTCTTTGACAAAGCGAGCTGCAGCGGCTTTATCAATCCCTACTTGGGGGTGTTGCGTTTGGAGTATCGGTGCTTATGTTTGCCTGTGTGTTGCCAAGTTAGCTTGTATTGTCGGTAGGATGGATGGGTATCGCGGCGGCCTTGAGGTTGTTCTTGCATGCTGGGGCGGAGGCCTCAGATTGCTGCTCGGTTGCAACCCTATGATGTGTGGTTGCGGTTCGACTGAATGTGGGCAGCGAGTTGGTTCTACGAGGGTGGTCAGGTTTGTCGGCTCGAGTAGCTGTAGATCTGGACTACTCTTGCTTCTATGTCAGGGTGTCTGGCCTAGATTTGGCGATGGCCGTGGTCTAGAGGTATATGTTTTTGTGCAACTTGGGTTGCGGTCTTCTAGGTTGTGCAGCGTTGTGGTTCGCGTGTGAATAGGTGAAGTCAGGGCACCGGCCCCGGAAGGTGGTGATGGCGACTGTGAAGGGCGCGGAAGCTAGGTGGATGTCGTGTTGGCGGCCCCGGGTTGAGGTGCTCGTTGAGGTGTCATGTGGGCAACATGGTCGCTCTAGATCCTGGTTATCCGCGTCATGTTTGTGTAGCTGTCTGAGGGTCGCTTTCTTCTTCATCGTCGGAGCGTTGCGTGCTTTCTGCTTCCATAGCAGTTATGACTTTCTCTTGGGCTTGGGTAGAAGGTTGCCCGGGGCGTTGTTATTGTGTTGTTCGTGTGGGTCTCGGTTCGATTATATCGGTTTTAGCATGTTTTTTGTGAATTAACCGCGCAATTTTGAAAAAATATATACAATCATAGGGCCCCCTCTCTGGCTCAATTAACTCACTTCAACAATGATAAGAGAGAGAGAGAGAGAGAGAGAGAGAGAGAGAGAGAGAGAGAGAGAGAGAGAGGTCCGAAGCCTAACAAGCTGACTCTCATGCTTAATAGCATCAAGCGAACTTGTACATCATAGGGGCTGATTTATATGAAAGATACTACTATGAGCCTTTCCAGTATACAAGCTAAGTGAAGTCCTAGATAATAAGATATAATTAGTTTGGTCGTTGCTCTGTATGCATACATTGTTTGAGTTCTATTTTTTGGAAGTACAATTCAACATATAATATTATTGTTTTCTGGTACTATATGATTCTCTTTTTATACATGTAATTTTCTATGTGAATAATGTTTGCATGGGGATAAAAATAAACTTGAGAAGACCGTAGCAACGCACGGGTATTAAACTAGTTGTAATAAGACGAGTCTTCATCCGACGGCTACACATCAGCTGAAAATCCTGCCTCGCACTCCAGGCGCAGGAAATCTGAAGACTAACAATGAGGACGGGAACACCGGCAGATGAGCGTAAATGTGCCTAAGAACTAGTACGAGATGTAACTTAATCATATGCAGATAAACAGCTCACACACAATAATTACCGAGTCAAGAGAAGAATTAGTGCCATTCATACAACATGATCAATTTTTCATCGATGAACTCTGACAAAAAAAAAGAACGAATTACCACCATGTACTACCACATAGCTTCCCCCAAATCAAGAAGTGGAACAGAGCAATGCGCGCTCTGTTTCTTCACCTCCGGGCCACCGGCGATCATCTCCAGGTTAGGGAGGTGCTACGTGCGCACTAGGATGTCCTCGAGCGAGATGTCGAGGGAGAGCTGGTGGTGTAGCGACCCGGCGGGGCTGGGCGACGGCGTGGGCGTGGGCGTGGTCTCTGCGCGGCACATCGGGCAGCTGGTCTTGCCGGCGCCGATGAGCCAGGTGTCGATGCACTCGGCGTGGAAGTAGTGCAGGCACTCCGGCAGCACCCGCACCGCCTCGCCGTCGGCGAAGTCCGCCAGGCACACCGGGCACGTCGGCTCGCCCCACTCGTCCGCCTTCTTGTACCGGCACACCACCGCCTTGGCCGCCACCAGCTGCGCCCGCGACGACACGCTCAGCTCGTCCACGCTGACGCTCTCCGGCACGTCCTGCTGCTGCCGCCGCCGCGCCGTGCTGGCGCCGAGACGGCGCCTGCCCCTCCTCTGGCCGCCGCTGCAGCAGGTGACCAGGATGCAGTGGTGCATCAGCAGCACGATCGCGACGGACATGACCGCCAGGAGGCCGATGAACACCGGCGACTTGTACGTCGACGAGGTCATGTTGAACCACTGCATGTGTGCTACTGTCGCATATACGAGCCTGGCCGGGCTGGGCACCTAGGTAGTAGGATGGAAGGTTCGATCGGAGATGTGAAACGAGTCGTGTGCGACATTATTCGATGGTGAGGCGCATGCACGGCCGGTGTGGTAAAGCTAGCGGACAGCCCGAGAGCAACGATGGTTACGAAGCTCCATGTCGCTGATGCCACTGATGGCTACTTGGAAAATGTCCCATTGTTCTTGGAAGCTAGCAGCAACCCACAGATTAAGCTTACTACTGTTTGTTTTTTTGTTACTAAATCAGACCAGGTCAAGTTCTAGCTCACGATCAGGGGATCAGTACAAGCAGATGAGTCCACTTTAGATGATGAATATTATTATTATTCGGTGTAATCTGGCTTAGCAAGTCGACAATTACTTGCTAAGCTTATTTCTTCATAGCCGGGGAGACAAGACACGGTCATGTTGCACTCTAGCTAGCAGTAATAACTGACTTAGTAGGAGGTGTCGGGGCAGAAGACGATCTTGATCTCGCCGGGCTGGCGGCAGTTCTGCGGGGTGGCCTCCACGTCCGTCGGCGTCGTCCTCGTGTCCGGGCACCTCTGCTTGAAGAACTGGCCCTGGCCCTGCGCCCTGCACCCGCCGGCGGGCGCCTTGGCTTCCGCGGGGCAGTCCACGTCGAGGTCCACGGCGCAGCCCAGGGACGGGCACTGCTGCCCCTGCACGAACCCGTGCGGCGTCACCACCACCGGCACGTTGAACCCGTCCACCAGGCTCACGCTGTACTCCGCCAGCTCCTCGGGACCGTGCACGCTCACCTGCGCCACCGTCGTCGGCGCCGGCGCCACGCCGGTGTCGCACTTCACGTCGGCGTCGTCCTCGGTGCAGCCGGTGCGCGCCACGATGCGGCCGGACCATGCGCCGGGAGGGAACGCCAGGGTCACCAGGCCCTCGCCGCCCCCGTCGAGGCGGCTGGCGAGGTCGTCGACGTCGGGAATGGCGGGGAGGCCGATGTTCGGGGTGATGAGCGGCCACACTGGGAACAGGCACAGGTTGTGGAGGGTGAGGTTCGTCGCCGGCTGCTGGGCGGCGGCAGCAGCATCCTCGGCGAGGAGGGTGAGGTTCGTCGCCGGCTGCTGGGAGTCGGCAGCCGCGGCGAGGGGGGTGAGCACGGCGAGCACCAAGGTGATCAGTAGTGCCTTGGATGCGGCCATGGCGCGCTAGCTCAAGTGTTGATATCTGTCCTTCGATCGATCGATCGATCATGGGTATATAAGAGAGGGAAAATCTGTGGTGGTTAAGTAGCAACGAACGCATGCATGCATCCACGCATGTAACGCGGGCATGCATACATATGGCGCCTACCTCCAACTTTCTCATGATTCAGTTTTAACTGTTCGAGATGGCTTTACCAGGCTTGGGGATTTCTGAGAATTATCTTTTGTTCAAAATATGTGATCTGCGTGATATAAATTTGATCTTATTAAATTAGTTCTGACTATTTTCTTTTCCTAGTGTCAACTTTTTTGTGTGCCGAATAACCAATCCGCGTATATAGTTCCAGTAACAACAAATTAAATTTACTCCCTCCGAACCATATTAATGACATCAATTTTATCTAAATTAATATGTATTTAGTTAAGTATTTAGATTAGATGTATTCGGGGATGGACAAAGGGTGCGCTTGTGGCTTGACCTTTGGCTCTTGGCCACACTGTTGCGTGAGGAATTTCCGGCGCTATTTGCTATCTCCTCCTCCCTAGAGATTCTGGTTGCCGAGGCCTTTCGAGAGGGTTGTTGGAACATTTTGTTCCGACGAACCTTTAGCTTGGCTGAGACGGAAGAATTTCGGCGCTTATCGATCGTGCTAACTGCCAGTCTCTCTGAGGAGCAGGACTCGATTTCCTGGCGGCTGACCCTGGCCGGAGAATTCTCGGTGAGCTCGGCATACCAGGCCCTCTTTCAGGGCCAGGAGCCACGGTGGACCTCTCCCCTGTAGAAGGCCCCCCTTCCTCTTAGCATTCGCATTTTCGTCTGGCAGCTTCTCCGCGATCTATTACCGTCAGGGGTGGAAGTGGCCAAGCGTAATGGCCTGAGAAATGGTCTGTGCCCCTATGTGGGACACCGGGGACTTGTGCCCGTATTATGTTCTCTTGCATGGCGGCACGATTTCTTTGGAGCTTTGTTCAGGAAATGCTGGGACCGGATTGGCAAGCACTGGAGCTCGGGGAGTTCATGCAGGCCGAGGCAAACCGTGCCGGAAGGAGACGCCGCCTCTTCTGGCTAGTGTTCGCGGCACTAGCTTGGGCCCTGTGGAACGTGAGGAACAAGATAGTGATAGCGGATCTACCCCACTCGCATGTCTAACCAGATTTTCTCTTTTCTCGCTTTCCTACAGCAGTGGTCCCCATTGGTGAGGCAGTGTGACCGTGGTGCCTTCGACGAAACTCTTCGAGCTTTGAGGATGGCGGCGCTTCCCTTCTCGGCTCCGGTTCGCTCGTGACGTTGGCTTCCCCTCGTGACAGCTAGAGTGTTGTTGCCGTGCCCTCCCTTTTTTATCACTTATTTTTGGGCTTTGATGTGTTGCGGCCCTAGCATTCGTGCATGTTTTTCCTCTTTTCGTTTGGCATCAGCCGGTGGTGTTGTAGGTGGATGCTCGTGTGGATCTGGATTTTGCTTTATTTATAAAGCGGGGCGAAAGTCTGATTCGAAAAAAAGATATATTCATATCTAGACAAAGTTGAGATCCTTAATATGTACCAAAGGGAGTAGAAATTTGCGTGTTTTATACTTCTGGACGAAGAGATTACCTAAAGAGCCAGGTTAATGTTATCTTCGCAGCATATTTAATCATCCCTTATACTTCTGGACGAAGAGATTACCTAAAGAGCCAGCTTCTCTACTAGATGCACTTCACTATATCTATTTTCATATTGTATATTATATATTGTATATTGGTTGCCCATTTAGGATAACTTTCTACCCATTATCCACATGTATGATATTTTCACTAAATTTCCAAAACTTTCAAAATTGATGCTCAAAAAAGGATAATAATATGCTTCTACAACAAACTTAGTGAATAGTTTGCTTCATGGTTAGAAATTACCACATAGTACCTTTTTTTGAACGGGACACACCCCGAAGGGCGTAGAAGCTGCCATAATTAAAACCGTGGGTACAAAATTACATCCAGACCCCTGTAGTTATCCACTGCATAATCAAGACTTGATACTCGAAAATGTTGGGAATATGCCCTAGAGGCAATCATGTATGATGAGATTTTGATGCAGCCCAATACATGGCATTCACCATTGGTCCACATCATGCTTCATCAACCGTGCCCACAAAGGTGAATTCATTCCATATCTCACCCTCTTTTGGTTGTGACGAGAATGGGATCCTACTTGAAACAAGTACCAATGCTATGACCAGGCCCATGACCATGACGCCAACTGAAGACGACAAGAAGACCCCAGGAACCAAGACCCCCAAGCAAGAGGCGTGGAAGAGAAGGCGGAAGAAGACTTCCGGCGCCAGGTCCGGCGCCGCCGGAAGTCTCGCCGGAACTTCCGGCACCCAGCCCGGCGAACCGGACCCACCGTCGGAACCTCCGGCGCCCAGCCCGGCGAACCGGCCCTCCCTCCGAAATCTCTTACAGAGAGCCCTTCCGGCAGATGACCGAGAAAACCGGTCGCCGCCGGAAATATCGGCGCCCACGTCGGCGGCGCCGGACTTACCGCCGGAAACGCCAGCCTATGTGCTGTGACGGGTTTGATGCCCAGAATATTCCCTCCCACCTACCCCTTCGCCCCTAGTACTATAAATAGCCCTCTTGTGGCTCAGATCTGGTTGGAGTTGATGATGAATGAAGGCTTGTGCCTAACCCTATTTGGGGACCCCTCTCTATAGTTAATCTATGAGTTGTACAAGGCCTTGGAGTTTGGTGTTCGTCTCCAAGTCTTCAAGACCCTCCTCAAGTGTTTGGTCTCTCCTCATCAAGGATTCTAGTAGTGCTAGGTCTCTCCCCTTTGGGATTCTACTTGGTTGCTACTCTCTCCTTTGATTTGGATTCTATCATCCGCTTGCCGATCTCTCCTTTGGTGATTCTACCTAACGGTCTCTCGCCGAGGATTCTATTGGATTGGTTGTTCGAGCCAACGAGAGCAAATCGAATCGGGTTGTGTTTGTGTGTGTTTGTATCCTTACCTTGCGTTTGTGTTGCGTTCATCGCGTTCATCGGGTTTCCCCTCACTCCCCGCCTCAAATCCGTGAAGATCGTGCCACCCTAGGGTCAATCCCACAAGGGATCCCATATCAACTGGTATTAGCAGCTTTTGGTTGCCACGGATTTGACTTCGTTTACCCATATCCACAATAAATTCGAAAATACCAAAAAAATTGCCCAATTTGCTTTCGGATCAATCTCTCGATTTGGTGAGTTTTTCGTGGTTTTGGTCCACAGATCTGTTGCTTTGGGTGTCGATCTACCTTCCTTGCCCTATCCCCCAGCCCAAATTCCACTAATTTTTGACAAATTCCTCGATTTGACTTTTGGAAGTTCGTCATGAACCAATTTCGGCGAGCACCTCAGCGAACCGGTCCTGTCACCGAAAATTCCGGCGAGATTTCCAGCGACGCCGAAGTCACGACCGGAATTTCCAGCGCCAACACCGGTCCGTCGGCTGTTTTGCTGAAAATCTATCTGGCTCCAAATTTTGACCGTTTTCCTTTTTGTCTTTTTTTCGTGTTTCGTGTGCGTGTCACAACTAATCTCAAGCTTCCGCAACATCTGTACATACGCACTCTTCGACACCGCGACACCCGAACACCTTCCCCAACACTGGTCGCAAATCATCAACAATACCAAAGGTATAACTTGCACCACCCTTGTATAGCTTTTCTTCCTTTGTGTGATACCTAACCTATCGAGAGTAGCTCATTTTGTGTTTGCCGAAGCATTGTGCGCTTGCTCTTGCAAAGTAATAGTGCATAGGAAATAGCAAAAGGTGACTCCATAGCATAGAAAGAAAAGTGATATCAAAAAAAAGATACCAATACAAAAGAGAGTCCAAAGCTTCTAAGCAAGAGTGCGAGTTAGAGCAAGGCAAGCGTGC
Organism: Avena sativa; assembly: GCA_916181665.1. Taxonomy (NCBI): domain Eukaryota; kingdom Viridiplantae; phylum Streptophyta; class Magnoliopsida; order Poales; family Poaceae; genus Avena; species Avena sativa. The sequence continues at coordinate 19,028,768 of OV702296.1, forward strand.
AAATCCGTTGCTTCTCAATCTTGTTGCAAACGAGCTACGGTCTCTCCTTGTGTTGGCACCGCACCGAGCTTAGTCGTCGTTAGGACATTTTGTGCTCATTTTCATAGTCGTGCTAACCCTATTTTTCTCCACGCGTGTGTTTTCTCCGTGTTTTTGTAGATTGTATCCTTTTTGCTTTTGATCTTTGGTATGTTACCACTTTTGACAATAACCTTTTCGTTTGGTTGTTCCATTTGCTATCCACCTTTCTAACCTACCACCATAGGCCTTTGTGTGTGTGTGTGTGTGTGTGTCTTGTGTACCCGTTATTCGCTTTGCTCTCGGCACCAGCAATCTTTCCAATCTTTGACTTCGGTGAGACAAGGTAGCAATTACCATTCCACCAATCTCACCCTATCTATCAAGTGTGTTTGTGCACCATGTCTAGGGCAAGTGAAGCTAGTGGAGATAGAAATTTCAACAACCAAGATGGATTTGCCACGCGCCACAACTTGTGGGCGCAACGCCAAGAATTCAACAATCAATTTGAGCGACTTGAGCACCGTCTTGATGATACTTTTCGAGAATTTGAGTACCGTGAGCGACAATGTCAAGAGGAGCACCATGCTCAATTCCAAGCTCTTCACCAAGCTATTTCCAACCTTGGCAACCGACACGGTCATCGCTCAAGCTCGTCAAGTTCCTCCCGCACACACTCTTCAAGTCGTCATGGCGAGTCTTCAAGGTCACACTCCCGACGCGGAGAACCCCACCACCATAATGGGGACCAACAAGCTCGTCATCGTCGCCCTCAAGCGGTGGACCCAAATGCTCCTCAACCTCAACAACAACGACAAGAGCATGGTCCACCACCACACCAAACAATCATCGACGTGCACCAACCTCGAGAACGCCATGATGAAGTGAACCACAACGATAGGCGTCGTCATCCTCCTCATAACCACCACGAGCAACGTCAACAAAATCAAGAACTGGTATGGGATACAAGTGATGATGACGAGGATGCACGCCAAGCTCGACGCAATAACCGGCATGCACAACACCACCACCGACACCGTCAAGCTATGAATGTCAATGATGCCGACCAACGGCGAAGAAGAGACTTCGAGCATCATCAAGCGCATCCACCACAACAACCTCAAGGCAATCAAGAGCCTCCTCCTCCGCCTCCACGCCCTCCGAGTGACGCAAGTATGCACCAAGAACATCGCAACAACCACCATGAGCGTGATGATGGCAATTTTGGGAAGCTCAAGTTCGTTATGCCCAAGTTCAAAGGAGAAGAAAATGCCGATGCATACCTTGAATGGGAGCTCAAAGTCGACAAGATCTTCCGAGTCCACAACTTTTCCGAAGAGAAGAAAGTGGCAATGACATCTCTTGAGTTTGAGGATTACGCCAATGTTTGGTGGGAAGACTACCAAAGCAATCGTGAGAAGCAAGAAGAACCACCGGTCACCACTTGGACCGATATGAAGAATGTGATGTATGCAAGATTTGTCCCCGAGCATTATCGCCAAGACCTTTTCGACAAGCTACAAAACTTGAAGCAAGGCACAAAGACAATTGAAGAGCTCTATAAGGAGATGGAGATGACTATGATGAGAGCCGATGTGAAGGAGCTCGAAGAGCAAACAATAGCACGGTTCCTCAACGGTTTAAACCGCCCAATACGCAAGATAGTCGATTTCCAACCTTACAAGACTCTCGTGAACCTTCTTCACCAAGCAACCAAGGCCGAGCGCCACTTGCAAAAGGAACATGCTTATGAGAAGCAAAGGGCGTACTTCGCTTCAATCAACTCGAGTAGCCCCTCCAAGCCAACAAACCAAGCAACAAGATCCTCCAAGCAATCCAAGACACCCATGGCATCCTCCTCCAACACAACAACAGAAATTCAAGTAGTTTGATACAAGTGTGGAGGAAAGGGCCACAAGTCTTATGAGTGCTGTAGGGGTTCGTAGCATGGAAAACAAAAATTTTCTATCGCATACAAACAAACAAGCCAAGATCTATCTACTAGATTGTAGCAACGAGTCGATGGAATAACTTACCCTCGAAGATTCCAAAGCGGTTAACGAGAGCAGATTCTCGTGGGTGATGTAGTCGTACTCTTTCCGATCTCAAGATCGCGTAGACGATCCTTCCGGCGCCACGTTCCGGTAGCGCTCCCGTAGTCGGTCACACATTCGGTACTCGACGAAGACCTTCCTCTCCCTTGTTCCAGCAGGCAGCGGAGGTTGTAGCACTCTCCTCGCGATTCCGGCAGCACAACGGCGTGGTACCGGAAGTAGAGGGGAGATCCCGCAGGGCTTCGCCTTAAGCCGGTGCGAGTATGGTGGAGCTTATGAGAGAGGCTATTAGTGGTCTAGTAATTAGACACACCAATTAGAAGGCTCTAAACCAATTAGAAGGCTCTAAACCGCTGGCTAAAGCAATTAGAAGCTCTAAACCAAAACGGCTCTAAACCGGAGGTAGAAGATAGGAACTTGTGTGTTCTAGGAGGGGAGCCCTGCCCCTCCTTTTATGGGTGGGGAGGCGCGGCCAGGGGAGGGGAGTCCCTCCCCAAGTCGGCCTTGGGCTGGGCGCCGGCTTGGAGGAGTGGGACTCCTCCTCCAAGTTGGTTCCAACTCCTCTTGCTTGTTTCCCACAGTTTCCTGTTTCCCACAGTTTCCTGTTTTAGCCGTTTGACTTTCAAACTGGCAATTTGACTTTCATGTTTTTGGAACAGCAAGAACACTTAGTACATGATGCAATCATTCAATGACACATTCATGTACCCTCCCCCCCCGGAGTGCCGGACAATCCGGAACCTTCTAGAACATTCCTGATGAAAACACCGGAATCATTCCCGAACTCCGAAACCGGACTTTCCTTATATGAATCTTATTCTCCGGACCATTCCGGATCACCTCGTGATATCCCGGATCCCATCCGAGACTCCGAACAACATTCGGTCTCTTTCTCATAATACCATAACTACTCAAACAACGTCGAATCCTTAAGTGTGTCTCCCTACGGTTCGTGAATTATGCGGACATGATCGAGACACTTCTCCGAACAATAACCAATAGAGGAATCTGGAAATTCATATGGCTCCCACATATTTCTACGATTACTTCGCGATCGAATGAACCACTTACATACGATACCAATTTCCCTTTGTCTCACGATAGTTTACTTATCCGAGGTTATGATCGTCGGTATCTCTACATACCTAGTTCAACCTCGTTACCGATAAGTACTCTTTTCTCGTTCCCGTGATATGTGATCCCTTGTGAGCCAGTCACATGCTTGCAAGCCAATTGGATGACATTCCACCGAGAGGGCCCAGAGTATATCTATCCGTCATATGGATGGACAAATCCCACTCTTGATCCATGTGTTTCAACCAATACTTTCCGAACACTCAATGCCACCTTTATAGCCACCCAGTTACGGTGTGGTGTTTGATGACATCAAAGCATCCATCCGGTAAAGGTGATATGCATGATCTCATGGTCGAAGGAATTAGGTTACTATGTATCAGAAAGCATATAGCAATTGAACTATTGAAATGACTTGATCTTTATGCTACGCTTATCTATAGGAGTATGTCCATCACATCATTCTCCTAATGATATGATCCTGTTGTTAATAACATCTCTATGTTCATGATCAGGAAACCATGATCATATATTAACCAACGAGCTAGTTTAACAAGAGGCTTTACTAGGGACTCTTATTTTAGTTTACAAATCACACAAGTATTAATGTTTCCGGTTAATACAATTATAGCATGGTATGTAAACATTTATCATAAGTGTGAAGATATGATAATAACCACATTATTATTGCCTCTTGGGCATATCTCCAACAGTCTCCCACTTGCACTAGAGTCAATAATCTAGTTTCAAACCTTTGTGTATTCAACACCTATGGCTTTCCAGTGTTGTATGTACACGATTGCTAGTGGTCAACTGATCTCCGGATCTGACACTTCCAGGTCCATGTGTAATTGCATGTCTTTGCGTCTCTACGCATCACTCATTCTCTAATGAGATGGCTTTGTATAAATTTGGTCTTTCGGTGTGACCTTTAGTTCTTTGGGGTTAAAACATGTTGATAATATTGTCGCACAATATATCTTCATAGTATTTATCCCTCTGTGAACTACACCTAGTTTGATAACAAACTACTTGACACAAATGCCCTCTTTTGCTGCTATAATAGCAGTCATATACTTACCTTTTGTTGTAGTATCTGTCACAATGTCTTAACTTTGGAAATCATCCAAATCCATTATGGAACTCACTTTCCATTATATTGTGCCACCCTTAGTTTAGATTGAGATAAACTTAATTTGTACTTTGTGACAAAACTAGTATCAATGTAGTACTTTTACAATGAACTAACCATCTATTTGTCACTTCTACAAATATTATACTCTTAGTTCTTTCAAAAAATCATAAGAATATCCTTACTATTGTCCAATGATCATCTTACGAATCATTCTGGTATATGCTCACAACATTTAGAGCATAGGACATATCTGGATTTGTACATATCATAGTATGATTGATATAAATACTCTTTGTGATTTCATACATCAAGTATCAATCTATACTTGATTATTTGTTTCACTTTACCAAATGTCAATACACTTGAATATATCATCAACATTGAACTTATTCAATCCTTTCTGTGTGACAAGAACCTCTCTTGTAGTTTCTATATTGAACTCATTCAATATCTTGTCTATGTACTTCTGGCACAACCATATTAGCGTCTATTGATGCCAAATATTTGGGTTTTGCCTAAGTCTTTCATCGGGATGAAATTCTTAATATGTGTTAATAAAAGATACATTATTTCTAATCAACAATATGTCTTCCACATAATGTATTAGAAACATGTCTTAGCGCTCCCACTTAATTTCTTGCAAACGCAAGCATCTCCATCGTCTCTGATGAACTTTTAAACTCCTTTAATAGTTTCATCACAGTGAAGATTCCAACTCCGCGATGCTCACTTTAACCATTGAAGTTTGCATATGCTTTTAGCATCCTTTGAATTAACAAAACCCTATGGACCGTGTTATGCACATGTCCTAGGTAACGATTCTATTAGAAGAACTTGTTTTGTTTATTCAACTACCATATAACAAAATTATATGTAGTGGTTGCTACATTAATCCGTCTAGACTAAATATCACTATGACAGATCAAATCTTGTCATAGTCAACCTTTGAACATTGTTGTGAACTCTTTCCCAACATGTCGACTATTTCATAGATGTAAAACATCCAGTCTATTTCTTTATAGATCCAGACACAACTATAAGGTCTTACACCTTTCTCGAGGGTCCTTCAAGTTCAAAACTTGATTTCTCGTGTATGGAACTATCACGGATTTTATGGCTTCAAGCCATTTGACGGAGTCAGGGCCCATCATCGCTTCTTTGCATGTAGTCGGATCATTATTGTTAAATAATGATTTAACTCTCAAATCTTGGTATTTGATTGTTCATCCGACCTACTTGTTTCAATAGAAACTTTGACTATTGTAACAACAACCTTTGAGGCACGTGAGCCATGAGCATTGTTGCTGCCTCCGGAACACTTTTCGGCGCTGCGCAACTTTGCACATATAGCTAAGGTTCTTTTAACTTTATCAAAGTTCTATTGTCCTCCCACTTAACTTTTCACGAAAAATTCCTTCCAAAAGAAATTTGACGTTCTAAGCGACAAACACTTTTGTCTCTGGTGTTATGGAGGAATACTTAACAGTTATTCGAAATAACATACAAAGACAGGTTCATCCGACTTTGGTTGCAAACATCTTTCTTATGCAAAGCATACCAATGTTTAAGAAAGGACAACTTGGGTTTTATCCCAAACCATAACTTTATATGGTGTCATTTCAACGGATTATGATGGATCTCTTTTCAGTGGAAAAACGGTAATCTCTAAAGCTTTTAATCTTTAAAATATAATGGCAGTTTTATGAATTACACCTTCGATCTTACCATGTCAAACAAGGTTTAATTACATATCTCGAATGCTCCATACTCTTATGGTGTTTCGGGAAATGCAAATCTATGGAACGATTCCATAAATCTTAGGTATTATGCTAAACTTGTAACTTAAATATTTTCCTTTATGATCTTATCATAAACAATTCATATTCTTGTTACAATGATTTTGCACTTCATCTTGAAAGTCTTTGAACTTTTCAAGTGTTTCATACTTTATCCTTATTAAGTAAATATTCATATATTCACTCAAATTTTTGGAGAAAGCATATGAAGTTGAAATCCATCGCTTTTGACTACACATAATGGATTTCATACAACAATATGTACAAGTTCCAATAAGCTAGTCATTCGTTTCCCTTTTGGCCTATGAACGAAGTTTTAATTATCTCTAGGAAAGTTTCACAAGCGTCATTTGATCAAAATTAAATAGACTCCAAAATTCCATCCATATGGATTTTCTTCATGTTTTCTTTCCAATATAATTTAAACGGCGATGTCACTTCCTAAGTGATCTTTTAATCAATTTGTCTTTCGACATTTTAGCACTAGTTTTATGGATGTGATTTCTCCAACAAGATTTTGTGAATCATCCATCTTTTATGGATTACGGCAATTAATTGAACAACCCTTTTGTTCTCATAATACCTGATAAAACAAATCTTGAAGGCAAGCTTTGATGTTTAACGAGCAACACAATAACCTTTTATTTGTTCTCGATGAACATCATCACATATTCTTTTGCTAGTTACTTAGGCCATTGTAGTTCATGAATTGTGTTGTTTCGTATGATGATTCACACCAACAAATTCAGTATCAAATACTTGAGAACCACATTGTTTAATAAGCAAAGAATATAGCCATAACATGTATATCATCTATATACTTAAGCTGAACAATTCTAGTCTTTTCCTTTCTGCCATATACTTATGAGATTTTCTTTCAATATTTCCCTTTCTGTTTGAAAGAATCTATCAACATCAATAGTGGAGTCATACATATGACACATAGTCCAAAGCGTGTATAGTTAAATACCAATGTCTTTGGACTTGCACTTTGAAGTAGATCACCATCATCAAATGTTTGGTGTTCTTTCAAATTCCTTTCTTTAGTAATCTCTTGGTGTAGTAAACATTTTACCTACATCAAATATTCACCCTCATCATGGATTTATCCATGATCAATCTACTTTTAGCTTATAACGGTGAATCATGAGTATAATGTTGCTCTCCAAATCCTTTTGGACGATTAGGACAACTAGTGTCTCCAACATTTTGCAAATTCTCATCAAATATGAGAACATGACTTTAGACATATTATACTCTATCATGTTGCAACCAAAACTTCATTTCAGATATCACAATATCTTCCACACATCATGGTTTCTGAAACAACTCTTTCAGATCCTAGATAACCTTGGTATTAAGACAATCCTTTGAATATCAAGAATCATGGATACAAACATGATACTAACACTTGGAATTGTTACTCTTGATTTAATACTAATTATTAAACTTCATGGAGTAACCGGAACTTACTGAAAGTTTGCAATAGGACTTTTAAACTTTAGATTAACACTTAAAAACAATACGATACCAGTTCGTAAAGTAACTAACCAGAATTCTATAGTTCTATCATCTCAATTATAACTAAGCGCAAGGTGGTAAACGGATGCCAATGACTACAACAACTATGCAAATTCACTTTGATTTAGTTTATGATAAATTGAGTTCTAATTAATAATTAAATTAATCTAGGTGAACTCCCACACAAAACAATATCCCTCACATTGTTTTAGTGATCACACGAACCAAATCCACCACATCAAAACCGATCATCACGAGATTTGATGTAGCTTCAATGGCGAACAATCAACATGTTCATCATATCTACTATATGACTCATGCTCTACCTTTCGGTAATTCGTGTTCCTGAGACCATGTCTGTACATGCTAGGCTCGTCAAGATCAAACCTTAGCTACCGCATAAGCAAATCTGGCTTGTTTACGTTGTATACACTTGCGGAATCTAACACACCCGATCATCACGTGGTGCTTCGAAACAAAAAGCATTAGCAACGGTGCATACTAAGGGTGAACACTTTCGAACTTGAAATTCATGTGCATGAGGGATCATCTTATAATTCTACCGTCGTCTACTAAGCAATACAAGATGCATAAAGGATTAACATCACATGCAATTCATAATATGTGATATGATATGGCCTTTCTTCTTTGTGCTTCCGATCTCCATCTTCCAGCACGAACATGATCTCCATCATCACCGGCATTGCATCAAGGTCAATGACGCTTCTCCATGGTTGTCTTCCACCGGCTTCAACTATTACAACTACTTTGAATAGACACGCGGGTCTTAACATAAATTAAAGAAAACCATATGGCTCCTGCCGGTTGCCAACTTACAATAAGGAACATTGCATACATCAAATATAATCACAATCATGGCCATATCACATCACTGCACACCCCTGCAAAACAAAGTTAGACGCCTCTACTTTCTTTGCATGTTTTACGTGGTTTGGGGCTGTTAATAAGTGTCGTTCTAACTTACGAACAAGAACCACAACATTGATACTAGTATTGTTAATCACCCGTTGTAAATTGGATCTTAACTATGCTAGGAGAAACAGGCACCCGCAAAGCCACTTATGCAATACAAGTTGCATGTCAAGCGTGGAGCAAGTCTCATGAACGATGTCATGTAAGGTTAGCCCGGGCCGCTTCATCCCAACATACCGCAAGATGCAAAGTACACAAGAAGCAATCGACAATAAAAGCATCAACGCCCACAATGATCATTGTGTTCTACTCGTGCAACAAATCTACATATAGACACGGCTCTGATACCACTGTAGGGGTTCGTAGCATGGAAAACAAAATTTTTCTATCGCATACAAACAAACAAGCCAAGATCTATCTACTAGATTGTAGCAACGAGTCGATGGAATAACTTACCCTCGAAGATTCCAAAGCGGTTAACGAGAGCAGATTCTCGTGGGTGATGTAGTCGTACTCTTTCCGATCTCAAGATCGCGTAGACGATGCTTCCGGCGCCACGTTCCGGTAGCGCTCCCGTAGTCGGTCACACATTCGGTACTCGACGAAGACCTTCCTCTCCCTTGTTCCAGCAGGCAGCGGAGGTTGTAGCACTCTCCTCGCGATTCCGGCAGCACAACGGCGTGGTACCGGAAGTAGAGGGGAGATCCCGCAGGGCTTCGCCTTAAGCCGGTGCGAGTATGGTGGAGCTTATGAGAGAGGCTATTAGTGGTCTAGTAATTAGACACACCAATTAGAAGGCTCTAAACCAATTAGAAGGCTCTAAACCGCTGGCTAAAGCAATTAGAAGCTCTAAACCAAAACGGCTCTAAACCGGAGGTAGAAGATAGGAACTTGTGTGTTCTAGGAGGGGAGCCCTGCCCCTCCTTTTATGGGTGGGGAGGCGCGGCCAGGGGAGGGGAGTCCCTCCCCAAGTCGGCCTTGGGCTGGGCGCCGGCTTGGAGGAGTGGGACTCCTCCTCCAAGTTGGTTCCAACTCCTCTTGCTTGTTTCCCACAGTTTCCTGTTTCCCACAGTTTCCTGTTTTAGCCGTTTGACTTTCAAACTGGCAATTTGACTTTCATGTTTTTGGAACAGCAAGAACACTTAGTACATGATGCAATCATTCAATGACACATTCATGTACCCTCCCCCCCCCCCCGGAGTGCCGGACAATCCGGAACCTTCTAGAACATTCCCGATGAAAACACCGGAATCATTCCCGAACTCCGAAACGGGACTTTCCTTATATGAATCTTATTCTCCGGACCATTCCGGATCACCTCGTGATATCCCGGATCCCATCCGAGACTCCGAACAACATTCGGTCTCTTTCTCATAATACCATAACTACTCAAACAACGTCGAATCCTTAAGTGTGTCTCCCTACGGTTCGTGAATTATGCGGACATGATCGAGACACTTCTCCGAACAATAACCAATAGAGGAATCTGGAAATTCATATGGCTCCCACATATTTCTACGATTACTTCGCGATCGAATGAACCACTTACATACGATACCAATTTCCCTTTGTCTCACGATAGTTTACTTATCCGAGGTTATGATCGTCGGTATCTCTACATACCTAGTTCAACCTCGTTACCGATAAGTACTCTTTTCTCGTTCCCGTGATATGTGATCCCTTGTGAGCCAGTCACATGCTTGCAAGCCAATTGGATGACATTCCACCGAGAGGGCCCAGAGTATATCTATCCGTCATATGGATGGACAAATCCCACTCTTGATCCATGTGTTTCAACCAATACTTTCCGAACACTCAATGCCACCTTTATAGCCACCCAGTTACGGTGTGGTGTTTGATGACATCAAAGCATCCATCCGGTAAAGGTGATATGCATGATCTCATGGTCGAAGGAATTAGGTTACTATGTATCAGAAAGCATATAGCAATTGAACTATTGAAATGACTTGATCTTTATGCTACGCTTATCTATAGGAGTATGTCCATCACATCATTCTCCTAATGATATGATCATGTTGTTAATAACATCTCTATGTTCATGATCAGGAAACCATGATCATATATTAACCAACGAGCTAGTTTAACAAGAGGCTTTACTAGGGACTCTTATTTTAGTTTACAAATCACACAAGTATTAATGTTTCCGGTTAATACAATTATATCATGGTATGTAAACATTTATCATAAGTGTGAAGATATGATAATAACCACATTATTATTGCCTCTTGGGCATATCTCCAACAAGTGCATCAACACAAGAGTCATGCTAACGGATGAGAACGGCGCAACATACTACGTGAGCAAAGATGAATTTGAAGCTATGACTCAAGCCACTATCACAAAGGATGCCGCAATGAAAGATGAGGACACGCTTCTATGTGAACATGATCCAAGCCCCTCACTTGTCATTGCCCAAGTCTTGACGACCAACTCCATCCCTAGAGAGGACCAACGCCTCAACATCTTCCAAACCCGAGACGGAATTGATGGCAAGTCTATAAAAGTTATCATTGATGGAGGAAGTTGTCACAACCTTGCGAGCATCGATATTTGTGAGAAACTCAAGTTACCATACATGGAGCACCCTCGTCCCTACCATGTCAAGTGGCTTGATTACAATGGTACCATTCAAATCAAACACAAGGTCAACGTCTCCTTCAAGATTGGTCCATATCAAGACACCGTCGAGTGTGATGTCGTGCCTATGACCGTGTGTCACATGCTCCTTGGAAGATCATGGCAATACGACAAGGGCGCACTACATGATGGTACCTCCAACTAATACTCCTTTAGGTGGAATGACAAGACATTGGTGCTACAACCTATGATGCCAAGCCAAATTATCACTTCCAACATGACGTCGCTGCCCAAGATAAAACAAGCTAAGGACCCATGTGAGATGAGTGGTGAGAGAGTGATCCACCAACACGTGAGTGAGTGCTACAAGCCCCAAATGAGTGGAAAAATCATGAGTGCCATGTCGCATGCCACCACACATGAGAAGAGTGATTTGAGTGTACCCAATACTAACAATCCATCATACAACTCTTTCTCCTTGTTGTCGGTTTTGCAGGATACACAACCTCACCCACCACCTACAAGGAACACGCTACAAGATCTCCAACCACATCTTGATGACAAGCTCCACTTCAAGATCTTCAACCAATTTGAACAAGGCTACGACACCGGAGATCCAACAACTTACAAGCTCAAGACCATGTGCACACCTCTCTCCCTATATGATGATGGAACTTCGTCGAGGACGACTCGTTTGAAGCGAGGGGATATGATGCAGCCCAATACATGGAATTCACCATTGGTCCACATCATGCTTCATCAACCGTGCCCACAAAGGTGAATTCATTCCATATCTCACCCTCTTTTGGTTGTGACGAGAATGGGATCCTACTTGAAACAAGTACCAATGCTATGACCAGGCCCATGACCATGACGCCAACTGAAGACGACAAGAAGACCCCAGGAACCAAGACCCCCAAGCAAGAGGCGTGGAAGAGAAGGTGGAAGAAGACTTCCGGCGCCAGGTCCGGCGCCGTTGGAAGTCTCGCCGGAACTTCCGGCGCCCAGCCCGGCGAACCGGACCCACCGCCAGAACCTCCGGTGCCCAGCCCGGCGAACCGGCCCTCCCGCCAAAATCGCTTACAGAGAGCCCTTCCAGAAATATCGGCGCCCACGCCGGCGGCGCCGGACTTACCGCCGGAAACGCCAGCCTATGTGCTGTGAAGGGTTTGATGCCCAGAATATTCCCTCCCACCTACCCCTTTGCCCCTAGTACTATAAATAGCCCTCTTGTGGCTCAGATCTGGTTGGAGTTGATGATGAATGAAGGCTTGTGCTTAACCCTAGATGGGGACCCCTCTCTATAGTTAATCTATGAGTTGTACAAGGCCTTGGAGTTCAGTGTTCGTCTCCAAGTTGTCAAGACCCTCCTCAAGTGTTTGGTCTCTCCTCATCAAGGATTCTAGTAGTGCTAGGTCTCTCCCCTTTGGGATTCTACTTGGTTGCTACTCTCTCCTTTGATTTGGATTCTATCATCCGCTTGTCAATCTCTCCTTTGGTGATTCTACCTAACGGTCTCTCGCCGAGGATTCTATTGGATTGGTTGTTCGAGCCAACGAGAGCAAATCGAATCGGGTTGTGTTTGCGTGTGTTTGTATCCTTACCTTGCGCTTGTGTTGCGTTCATCGTGTTCATCGGGTTTCCCCTCACTCCCTGCCTCAAATCCATGAAGATCGGGCCACCCTAGGGTCAATCCCACAAGGGATCCCATATCAGATTTCCCATTGTATTCATAATGATATAAAGTTGTCCTTGTATAAACATCTGATGTGTATCATTGAATATGTGATTCGGTTGTGGAACTATGCATTCATGTTGTTTGTACTAAATGTCCTTGGTCATTCAGGTTGTGCTGGACACACAACTTAGACCAATGTGAAAGTCGGCTTGATGACTCGGTTCCACTTGTCATGGGCATGGTGATGCCATTCCGACTTACACAGACTCGGCTAAAGAGTTTAGCGAGTCGGATTGACCCAGATTGAGGTACAACGAACAAGTTGTCATTTGTATATCTCAATCAATGTAATCCTTAGACCTGAGGTTGTTGCATAGTGCGAGTTGAGGATCACCGACTTACGTTCTGTCAAACACTGATCCGTAACTGGGAAGTTATAAAGGCAGGGTTCGGGTCGACTGAGAATCAAGTTGCGTGATGTGAATAACCAAGATGGGATTTTGCCCCTCCACTCGGAGAGATATTCTCTGGGTCCTCTCGGAAGATATGATTCGGAAAGCATGGCCATGCACGACTCGGTTAAGTGTTAACCGAGGCGATCGACTAAGAGTTAGTCGGGTGAATCCCTTATCTCGGATCGAGAAGAGAGTCGGACTATTTAAGGGATGACATATATTCGCCTATAGTCTGACAAGGTATATCGTGAGGCAAAAGGGACTCGGACTTAAGTCGCATTGGAAAGGCAAGTCGTTATGACTCTTTTGTACTTGGGAGTCGGCAAGTTCTGCTAGGATCCGCTACCGACTGATCGATTTGGAGTCGGACTCTAATCGTGTCCAAGTAGCCATGAGCCTGTGGGGTCACACACTTAAGAGTGGGAGCAAATTCGAATTGGATCTGAACCGGAAATCTGGTCGGGTTGGACTCGAGCCATATTAGGACTGAGTCAGTGAGTCGGACTCGCGGTGACTAGTGTTATATGGGCTTTAGTGAATGGGCCACGAGAGTGGAGCCCACGTTCACTCCCTATATATAGTGGAGCACAGTAACCCAGAAGGGTTAATCGTTGTTCGGTTAGGTCACTCCATGTGTTGGAAACCCTAGCTCCACAGCAGTCCTGCCGTTGATACGAACCTAACAGTTCGCCGCCTATGCTCCTCCTTGTACGTGTGGATACCAGCAGAGGTGTTGTACGATCAGCACCAGGACGAGTCGCAAAGGACTGCACTGCATCAACTGACGCGCTTCATCAGTAATCCGCAACTGCGCATCTAGTGGTACACTCGTGGCCTTCTACCTCGGCTAGATCTTGGGATCACCACATTAGAAGAAAAAAATTGTTTTATCTCTGCGTGGCCCAACAGTGGTATCAGAGCGATAGATCTCGCATATGTGATATGCGGTAGGCTGTAGATGAGATCTATATGCTATTTTGGTGGTCGATCTATGAGATAGATCGGTTTTGTACGATGTTGATTGGATCAACTGTACTCGGAGAACGGTAGATCTGATTTCTGTGATCATACTGCTGAGGTCGTGGAACAACATACCCCTACCGATCGGCTTCCGCCATCGGGGTAGACTGTGACACGTAAATCCAGAGGCGGTGATCGAAGATCAAAAAGTTTGATCAAATCGGAACAATGGTCGGAATCCATGTCCGGATCGTAGATGAGATCTACGTTTTCGGAAAAATCATTGGGCGCTGCCCGCACCCGCGAGGGGCGCTGCTCCTTCGATCCCCGCCCGCTATTCGGCTAGCGGGACCGCCGGCTTCACCCTGTTGTAGCGCGTTAGACGTTGTTGCGAGTTTCACAACGCCGGTAGATATTGTATCTATGCATAACTTGTTTTTGCAGGAAGTTGTGAATGGTATGGTTCATGTGCATGTGATGTATGTGTGTAATCCATACGTGATCTGCGAATCATGGTTTTTGTCAGCCGGCTGGAGCCTAGGTGCTGTCACTTTATTGTACAACGACATGCGTGTCGGATTCTCTATGTAATTTACTTTAATTAGCTAGTGTAGCTGTTTGGAGAATTCAGATGGCATGCAAGGCTATGTACATGTCGGCGACATGGAGTAAGACGGCAAGTGACAAGAGTTGGCATGAGTCAGATTATAGGCTTTGTGGATATGGAGATCGCCATGAAGGGAGCCATACCATTTCACATTATAATTTCTTTATTTTGTGTTATTGTTATGTCTCTGTTTTACCTCTATTAGATTGTCGGTGAAATTTAATCCCTCAAAGAAGGTCTAGTCGGTTTTCCCGCCAGTGTTTGCACCATCACAAGTCGGACATTTTTGGTAGTGGGCTCATAAAATTGAGGTGCTGCCAATTCTTTCTGACTAGGTGGGTTCGAGTTGGACTCTTACTACGGAAACACTCGGTAAGCTAGACGGGTCTATCACAACGGTTGTGGGGCTTGGGGAAAAGTTGGATGGGAGCCGGGGCATGAGATGACACCCGTCCAACAGGAATCGTATGAGATACGATTGACAAGGAGTTGTCTACCTAGATCACTTGGCGGCTAGCAGTGATGCTAAAGCTCACTAGCTGACTTGCTTATTTAGGATCATGAATCACTAAGTAACCATCGGAGGGGTGTTGGTTCTAGTGGGAGCATAAAATATTAAAATGTTTAATATGCTTGCTCTTTTATGAATACATGTCTTAAGTGTTTTGCATATTTCTGTTGTACATTATGGCACCAAGTAGCAGTCACTCTCAGATATCCGGTTTTGCATTGAGAACCATTCTTGAGAAAGATAAACTGAACGACACTAATTTTACCAACTGGTATCGAAATCTGAGAATTGTTCTCAAACAAGAAAAGAAGGACCATGTCCTAGACAACCCACTTCCAGATGAGCCGAATGAGAATGCGACTGTCGCTGCCACCAATGCCTACCGTCGGGCTAAGGATGAGTCCACGGATATTAGTTGTCTTATGATTGCTCACATGGAACCGGACTTGCAAAACAAGTTCGAGAATGTTGAGGCCTACGATATGATCGAAATCCTCAAAAGTATGTTCCAGGATCAGGCGAAGACTGAGAGGTATCAAGTCTCTCAAGCTTTGCTGAGTTGCAAGCTTAAGGATGGTGATCCACTAAGTCTGCATGTGATCAAAATGGTTGGTTACGTGCAGTCTCTGGAGAGGCTTGGCTACCCCATAAGCGAAGAGTTCGCTACGGATATAATTCTGAACTCTCTTCCTAGTGCATATGGGCAGTTCATTTCGAACTACCACATGCATGGTATGGATAAGAAGCTCACTGAATTGCATGGGATGATCAAACAGGCAGAGGCGGATCTCAAAAAGGGCGCTAGTCAAGTGTTGATGGTGCAGAATAAGGCTAAGTTCAAGAAGAGTTCTTGGACTAAGAAGAAGGCTAAGTCAGGAGGAAAGCAGGCTCAGGACTCGGTCCCAAGCGCTTCCTTAGGGACTAAGCCATCTCCTTCAGCCGGATCCACTTGCTTCTATTGCAAGGCGGATGGCCACTGGAAGAGGAACTGCAGCAAGTATTTGGTCGATAAATCCAAGAGTGGAGGTATGACTTCCGACTCAGGTACACTTGTTTGCAATGTTATAGACATATATCTTGCTGATGCACCTAATAGTTCTTGGGTATATGATAACAGATCAGTTATTCACATCTGCAACTCGTTGCAGGGACTAGTAAGAACTAGGAGCATAGCAAGAGGCGAGGTTGATATTCGAGTCGGCAACAAATCAAGAGTTGTTGCGTTGGAAGTCGACACGATGTAGCTTCATTTACCTTCCGGATTCATTATGGAACTGAATAATTGTTATTATGTTCCAGTGCTTAGTCGAAACATTATTTCTGCTTCATGTTTGATGAGGCAAGGCTATGAGTCGAATATCAAGAATAATGGTTGTTCTTTGTATTTGAATGATATGTTTCACGGCTTTGCACCCGTCCAGGACGGGTTATTTATTTTGAATCTTGATGGTGAGTCGGTTTATAACATAAATATTAAAAGGTTGAAACCAAATGATCTGAATATGACTTACTTTTGGCACTATCGGCTTGGTCATATAAGTTGGAAACACATGAAGAAGCTCCATGATTATGGACTCCTAACTTCGTTCGACTTGGAGTCATTCGGGACATGCGAATCTTGCGTACTCGGCAAAATGACCAAGCCACCTTTTGCAAAGAGTTGCGAAAGGGCGTCCGACTTGTTGGGACTAGTACATAGTGATGTATGTGGACCAATGAGCACGACATCTAGGGGTGGTTATGAGTACTTCATTACCTTCACTGATGATTTGAGTAGGTATGGATATATCTACTTGATGAAACATAAGTCGGAAGCCATTGAAAAGTTCAAAGAATTCCAGAATGAAGCACATAATCAACTCGGCAAGAAAATAAAGTTTCTTCGGTCGGACCGAGGAGGCGAGTACATGAGCCATGAGTTTGATGACCATCTGAAAAGTTGTGGAATAGTTCCTCAACTTACTCCGCCAGGAACGCCGCAAAGGAACGGTGTTTCGGAAAGGCGGAATCGAACCTTGTTGGACATGGTACGATCAATGATGAGTCGGACAGATCTGACTTTATCATTTTGGGGTTATTGTCTAGAAACAGCGGCGTTCACACTAAACAGAGTACCATCAAAATCGGTAGAGAAGACACCGCATGATATGTGGACAGGCAAAAAGCCGAGTTTGTCTTTTCTTAAGATTTGGGGTTGTGAAGCATTTTTCAAGCGACTTCAGTCGGACAAGCTTACAGCCAAGTCTGATAAGTGTATTTTCATGGGGTATCTGAGGGAAACCTTGGGTTACTACTTCTACAACCGAGAAGAGGGCAAAGTGTTTGTTGCTCGGAATGGTGTCTTCCTTGAGAAAGAGTTTCTCAGTCGGGGAGTAAGTGGGAGCACCGTGCAGCTCGAAGAAATTCGAGAGGAACCGGTTAGTAGCGAGTCGGCAAAAACCTTGGAGGTTGAGACGGTCGTGGTAGCTGAGCCGGCAGCAGCACCTATACTACGAAGATCGGCGAGATTACGAAGTGTTCGTGATGTGTTACTGTTAGACAGTGATGATCCGGCAAATTATTCGGAAGCGATGGTGGGATCTGATTCCGAGTCATGGCTTGGAGCCATGAGATCCGAGTTAAAGTCCATGGATGAAAATCAAGTTTGGAACTTGGTTGATCTGCCAGACGGTGCAAGACCCGTTGAGTGCAAATGGTTCTTTAAGATGAAAACTGATATGGATGGAAATGTTTCCGTCTATAAAGCATGTCTTGTCGCGAAGGGGATCTGACAAGTTCAAGGAGTTGATTACGACGAGACTTTCTCGCCCGTAGCGATGCTTAAATCAGTTCGGATCATGTTAGCTATAGCAGCCTATTTCGACTATGAGATATGGCAGATGGATGTCAAAACGGCTTTCCTTAACGGAAATTTAACCGAGGACGTGTATATGATACAACCCGAGGGTTTTGTCGATCCGACTAATGCTAATAAGGTATGTAAACTTCATAAATCCATTTATGGGTTGAAGCAAGCATCTCGGAGTTGGAATATTCGCTTTGATGAGGTAGTCAAATTATTTGGCTTCATCAAGAGTGATCATGATTCTTGTTTATACAAGAAGTTTAGTGGGAGCAAAGTAAACTTTCTAATCTTAGATGTGGATGACATATTACTGATTGGAAATGATGTCCAGATGTTGCAAGAAACCAAGGAATCATTGGAAAGGAGTTTCTCAATGAAAGACTTGGGTGAGGCAACATACATCCTCAGAATCCGGATCTATAGAGATAGATCAAGGAGGCTCATTGGATTGAGTCAGAGTACTTATTTGGACAAAGTGTTGAAGAAGTTCAACATGGAATCGTCTAAGAAGGGGTTCTTACCGATGTCCCATGGTGTAAAACTTAGCAAGACTCAGTGTCCTTCGACAACTGATGAGCGAAGTTGGATGAGTGTGATTTCGTATGCTTCTGCAGTGGGATCCATCATGTACGCCATGATTTGTACTAGGCCAGATGTTTCCTATGCTCTAAGTGTTGTGAGCAGATACCAGGCTGATCCTGGAGAAATCCATGTTGGAATTATGCTCTAGAGGCAATAATAAAGATGTTATTATTATAATTCTTGTTCATGATAAAGTTTATATTCCATGCTAGAATTGTATTAAGCGGAAACATTAATACTTGTGTGGTTTGTGAACAACACCGTGTCCCTGGTACGCCTCTAAGGACTAGCTCATTGATCAATGATGGTTAAGGTTTCCTAACCATAGACATGAGTTGTCAATTGATAATGAGATCATTTCATTGGAGAATGATATGATGGACAGACCCAAACTAAGCGAAGCAATTAGATCGTATCATCGTGTTCATCTTTGCGAAGCTTTTCCTATGTCAAATATTGTATTCCTTAGACCATGAGATAATACAACTCCCTGGTATCGGAAGAAAGCTTTGAGGTCATCAAACGTCATCCTATGAGAGGGTGATCATAAAGGTGTCTCTCAGGTGATCGGAAAGTATCTGTTGGGTTGTATGTATCGAGATGGGATTTGTCCCTCTCAAGTCGGAGAGATATACTTCGGGCCCACTCGGTAATCGATATCAACACCGCTTGCAAGCATGTGGTTAAGGAGTTAATCACAAAGTGATGTCGGATTACGGAACGAGTAAAGTACTTGCTGTGAACGAGATTGAACTAGGTATGACGGTACCGACGATCGAATCTCGGGCAAGTAAAATATCGCGAGACGAAGGGAATATATATATGGGATTGATTGAATCCTGGCATCGTGGTTCATCTGATATGATCATCGATGAATGTGTGGGAGTCAATATGGGTGCCCAGACCCCGCTGTTGATTATTGATAGAAGATCATGTCTGCATATTCTCGAACCCGCAGGGTCACACACTTAACGTGTCTCGACGCTAGGATAGATTGGATAATTGGTTTATGAATTTTTGTTCGGAGTCTCGGATGGGATCCGGGACATCACGAGAGGTTCCGGAATGGTCCGGAGAATAAGATTCATATAAGGCAGTGCAGTTTTTGGAGTTCGGAATTGTTCCGGGTTAATCGGTATTGTACCGGAAGCTTCTAGAACCTTCCGGAAGGGGACCAACGTGGCCCCACCTTCCGGGAGGGGGCATGGGCCTATGAGGGAGTGTCCTGGCCGCATTGGGACAGGGGCACAAGGCCCCATAGGGCCCAGCCGATCCTAGAGAGTTTAAATCGTTTAAACTAGAGATAGGGTTTCTAGAAGAGGGGAGAGTCCATGCCCCCCACTCCTTATCCTTTGGGCTTGGGGGAGGGGCTAGGGCTGCGCCCCCCCTCTATATAAAGAGGGGTGGGGGCGCACCAACCCCCTACACCTCTCCTCCAAACCCTAGCCGCCTTGCTAGCTTTCCTCTCTCCCTCCCGACTGTTTGTAGGCGAAGCCCTGCTGCAGAAATTCTCCACCATATACACCACGCCGTCATGTTGTAGATCCAATCTATCTCTCCACCATACTTGCTGGTCCGAGGAAGGAGGAGACGTCGAGGTTCTGCACGTGTGCATCTCACGGAGGCACCGCCACTTGTGGTGCTAGATCGGATCGGATCGCGAGGAGGAGAAGCGAGTACGACTACATCACCCACGTTCCGACGAACGTTCCGCTGTGCGAATCTTCAAGGGTATGAAGATCTAATCCAATCTCTCTCGTTGATTGCATCTCCTAGATTAGACCTTGGCTTTCCCTCTGTTCGCATCCGTAGAAAATTTTGATTTACTATGCCGCGAAACCCTTCAGTGGTATCAGAGCTAGATCTATGCGTAGATGTGTTTCACGAGTAGAACGCAACATGGTTGTTGCGGGCGTTGATGTTTTCTGTTGCAAGCCTCTTGTTTGTGTTCTTCTTATGACACGGGATAGTGAGATTGAAGCGGTCCAGGCCAACCTTACGCGACGTCGTTCGCGAGACCGGCTCCGCACTTGACGTGTGGCTTGTACCACACATGCGGCTGGTGGATGTCAGTTTCTCTCACTATAGTTGTCAAGGGATTAACACCGGAGTTTGGCAACCATAATATCTCCGTTGTGGCTTTCCGTAGGTAAGAATCGTTCTTAGCATCTACTCCCATAAGCCACGTAAAACATGCAACAACAAAGTAGAGGCGTCTAACTTGTTTTTGCAGGGACTGTTTTCTGTGATATGGTATGGCCCAAGATGTGATGTGTATATTGTATGCGATGATCATGTTTTGTAATGTTTCACGACTTGCATGTCTATGAGTACACAACCGGCAGGAGCCATATGGTTGTCTTTATAATTGTGTATGACCTGCGAGTCAACTTCTTATACGCCATGTAATAGCTTTACTTTATCGCTAAGTAGTTAGCAATAGTTGTAGTTGCTATTCGTGATGGAGGCAATCATGGTGGAGTGATGGAGATCATGCCGGAACGCACAAGATGGAGATCATTGCGCGAAGATTGGCTATACCATGTCACATAAAGTTATATGCATGTGATGTTTATCCTTTTATGTATCTTATTATGCTTAGATCGCGACGGTAGCATTATAAGATGATTCCTCACTTAAAGATCAAGATAAAAATTGTGTTCTCCCCAAGTATGCACCGTTGCGAAAGTTCGTCGTGTCCAAGCATCACGTGATGATCGGGTGCTATAGACTCTAC
The DNA here is from genome assembly GCA_916181665.1 of Avena sativa. Classification (NCBI taxonomy): domain Eukaryota; kingdom Viridiplantae; phylum Streptophyta; class Magnoliopsida; order Poales; family Poaceae; genus Avena; species Avena sativa. The sequence continues at coordinate 19,050,272 of OV702296.1, forward strand.
GCTCACATACAACGGGTGCAAGCCAGTTTTGCACACGCGGAAATACTTGGGTCTAACTTGACGATCCTAGCATGTACAGACATGGCCTCGGAACACAAGAACCGAAAGGTTAAGCATGAGTCATATGAATGATATGATCGACACTTTGTTGTCCACCATTGAAACCACATCTCTTCTCGTGATGATCGGATTAGGTGTGGTGAATTTGGATCGTGTTCACTAAACAACTTGAGGGATGTTGAATTTAGTGGGAGTTCATCTAGTAATTTGATTAAGTTGAACTATTTATCATGAACATAGTCTAAATTGTACTTGCAAATACTGTAGATCACATGGCCAAATCCAACTTCAACTTCAACGTTTTTGCTGAGAAGGAAAAGCTTAGAAACAATGGGTCTAACTTCACCAATTGGTTCCGCAATCTAAGAATCATTCTATCAGGCGGACAAAAGGACTATGTCCTTGGTAAAGCGTTAGGTGACCCCCCTGCTGCAACTGCGCCGGCTGATGAGAAAGCTGTCTATCAGTCGCGCAAAGATGATTATGGTGTGATTAAGATCACCATGTTGTTTGCTATGGAACCGGAGCTTCAAAATCGTTTTGAAGAGTATCCCGGGCCCTTCGAGATTCTCGAGGAGCTGAAAACCATGTTTCAGACTCAGGCCCGTTCTGAGAGATATGAGATCTCTGAGAAGTTCTTTAACTGCAAGATGGAGGAAGGGAGTTCCGTTAGTGAGCACGCCATAAATATGTCGGGCTACACTCAACGCCTTGAGCAACTGGAATGCACGATTCCAGAGGAGCTCAAGATTGACAGGGTTCTGCAATCACTCCCTCCCAGCTACAAAAGTTTTGTAGTGACTCATAATCAGATTGGCTCCACTGATACGATCACCGAGCTCTTCGCAAAGCTGAAGGCTGCGGAGGTGGACATCAAGAAGGATAATCATGTGTTGATGGTCAACAAGCCCTCCTTTAAGAAAGGTAAGGGAGCAAAGAAGCCCTTCAAGAAGGGTGGCGGCAAGCGCAATGCTCCTGCTGAGAAGAAGCTCAAGTCTGGTCCTAAGCCGGACACTGAGTGCTTCTATTGCAAGGACAAGGGTCACTGGAAGCGCAACTGTCCGAAGTACTTAGCGGACAAGAAGGCTGGCACCATCAAAGGTATATTTGATATACATGTTATTGATGTTTTCCTTACTAGCCCTCGTTGTAGTGCCTGGGTATTTGATACCGGTTCAGTTGCTAATATTTGTAACTCGAAACAGGAGCTACGGAATAGACGGCGGCTTGCGAGGGATGAGGTGACGATGCGCGTTGGCAACGGATCAAGAGTTGATGTGATGGCCGTCGGCACGCTCTCCTTAGTTTTACCTTCGAGATTAGTTTTAAACCTTAATAAGTGTTATTATGTGCCTGCGTTGAGCATGAACATTATTTCTGGATCGTGTTTATTGCAAGACGGTTATTCATTTAAATCGGAGAATAATGGTTGTTCTATTTATATGAGTAACATCTTTTATGGTCATGCACCTCTTGTAAATGGTTTATTTCTTCTAAATCTCGAAAGGGATGAAACACACATCCATAACATTGAGGCTAAGAGATGCAAAGTAGATAGTGATAATACTACTTATTTGTGGCACTGTCGTCTAGGTCATATTGGTGTAAAGCGCATGAAGAAACTCCATTCTGATGGACTTTTGGAGTCTCTTGATTTTGAATCATTTGACACATGCGAACCATGCCTCATGGGCAAGATGATCAAAACCCCGTTCTCCGGTATGATGGAGCGAGCAACGGACTTGTTGGAAATCATACATACCGATGTATGCGGACCGATGAGTGTTTCGACGCGCGGTGGATATCGCCATTTTCTCACTTTTACCGATGACTTAAGTAGATATGGGTATATCTATTTAATGAAACATAAATCTGAAACATTTGAAAAGTTCAAGGAATTTCAGAATGAAGTGGAGAACCATCGTAACAGAAATATTAAGTTTCTACGATCCGATCGTGGAGGTGAATATTTGAGTTATGATTTTCTCACGCATCTTAAAGAAAGTGGAATCGTTTCACAACTCACGCCACCCGGAACACCACAGCGCAATGGTGTGTCTGAACGCCGGAATCGAACCCTATTAGATATGGTCCGATCAATGATGTCTCTTACTGATTTGCCGTTATCATTTTGGGGTTATGCATTAGAAACCGCTGCATTCACTTTAAATAGGGCTCCATCTAAATCCGTTGAGACGACACCGTATGAACTGTGGTTTGGTGCTAAACCTAAGTTGTCGTTTCTTAACGTTTGGGGATGCGAAGCTTACGTCAAGAAGTTGATGCCGGACAAGCTCGAACCCAAAGCGGAGAAATGCGTCTTCATAGGATACCCTAAGGAAACTATTGGGTATACCTTCTATCACAGAACCGAAGGCAAAGTGTTTGTCGCAAAGAACGGTTCCTTTCTTGAGAAGGAGTTTCTCTCGAAAGAAGTGAGTGGGAGGAAAGTAGAGCTTGACGAGGTTATTGAACCTTCTCTTGAATTGGAGAGTAGCGCAGCACCTGAAATTGTTCCAGTGCCGCCTGCACCAACAATAGAGGAAGCTAATGACAAGGATCATGAAGCTTCGGACGATGCTGCTACTGAACGTCGTAGGTCGACAAGGTCGCGTGCCCCTCCTGAGTGGTACGGCAACCCTGTCTTGACTGTCTTGTTAGTAGAAGACAGTGAACCTACGAACTATGAGGAAGCGATGATGAGCCCAGACTCTGAGAAATGGCTGGAAGCCATGAAATCCGAATTGGGATCCATGAGCGAAAACCAAGTATGGACTTTGGTGGACCCTCCTAGCGATCGAAAGGCCGTTGAGTGCAAATGGATCTTCAAGAAGAAAACGGACGCGGATGGTAATGTTACCGTCTATAAAGCACGGCTTGTCGCGAAAGGTTTTCGACAAGTTCAAGGTGTTGACTACGATGAGGCTTTCTCTCCCGTAGCGATGTTTAAGTCCATTCGGATTTTATTAGCAATTGCTGCGTTTCATGATTATGAAATATGGCAGATGGATGTCAAGACTACTTTCCTCAATGGCAACATTGATGAAGAGTTGTATATGATGCAACCCGAAGGTTTTGTCGATCCTAAGGATGCTGATAAAGTATGCAAACTTCAGCGTTCCATTTATGGACTGAAGCAAGCATCTCGGAGTTGGAACCTTCGTTTTGATCAAGTGATCAAGAGCTTTGGATTTGTTCCAAATTGCTACGAAGCTTGTATCTACAAGAAAGTGAGTGGGAGCTCGGTGACGTTTCTGGTACTATATGTGGATGACATATTGATTATTGGAAATGACATCAACATGCTTAACGATGTGAAGAGTTATTTGAACAAGTGTTTTTCAATGAAAGACCTAGGTGAAGCTGCTTATATATTGGGCATCAAAATCTATAGAGATAGACAAAGACGCCTGATAGCTTTAAGCCAGAGTACATACCTAGACAAAGTTCTGAAAAGGTTCAGAATGGATAAGGCAAAGAAAGGTTCAGTGCCTATGTTGTCAGGTAAGATATTGAGCAAGGCTCAGTGTCCAGCTACGGTAAATGATAGGGAAGCTATGAGCAAAGTGCCTTATGCCTCGGCCATAGGTTCCATCATGTATGCCATGCTGTGTACTAGACCGGATGTGTCCAATGCTCTTAGTTTGACGAGCAGATATCAAAGTGATCCAGGAGTGGAACACTGGACAGCCGTGAAGAACATCCTAAAGTACCTGAATAGGACTAAAGAAATGTTCTTAGTCTATGGGGGTGATGAACAGCTTGTCGTAAAAGGTTACGTCGACGCTAGTTTTGACACCGACAAGGATGATTCCAAATCTCAGACAGGATACGTTTATATTTTGAATGGAGGAGCTGTGAGCTGGAGAAGCTGCAAGCAAAGCGTGATCGCGGGATCTACAGTGGAAGCGGAATACATGGCTGCTGCAGAAGCGTCAAGTGAAGGAGTTTGGATCAGAAACTTCATCACTGAGCTTGGCGTGGTTCCAAGTGCATTGGACCCACTGGAGATATTGTGTGACAACACTGGCGCCATAGCACTCGCTAAGGAACCAAGATATCATCCAAAGACCAAGCATATCAACCACAAGTTTCATATAATCCGAGATTATATAGCAGATGGAGATCTGAAGATTAGCAAAGTACATACGGATCTGAATGTCGCAGATCCATTGACTAAACCTCTTCCACGTGCAAAACATGATCAGCACCTCAGTGCCATGGGTGTGAGATTGTTGCCAGATGTAAACTAGATTATTGACTCTAGTGCAAGTGGGAGACTGTTGGAATTATGCTCTAGAGGCAATAATAAAGATGTTATTATTATAATTCTTGTTCATGATAAAGTTTATATTCCATGCTAGAATTGTATTAAGCGGAAACATTAATACTTGTGTGGTTTGTGAACAACACTGTGTCCCTGGTACGCCTCTAAGGACTAGCTCATTGATCAATGATGGTTAAGGTTTCCTAACCATAGACATGAGTTGTCAATTGATAATGAGATCATTTCATTGGAGAATGATATGATGGACAGACCCAAACTAAGCGAAGCAATTAGATCGTATCATCGTGTTCATCTTTGCGAAGCTTTTCCTATGTCAAATATTGTATTTCTTAGACCATGAGATAATAAAACTCCCTGGTATCGAAAGAAAGCTTTGAGGTCATCAAACGTCATCCTATGAGAGGGTGATCATAAAGGTGTCTCTCAGGTGATCGGAAAGTATCTGTTGGGTTGTATGTATCGAGATGGGATTTGTCCCTCCCAAGTCGGAGAGATATACTTCGGGCCCACTCGGTAATCGATATCAACACCGCTTGCAAGCATGTGGTTAAGGAGTTAATCACAAAGTGATATCGGATTACGGAACGAGTAAAGTACTTGCTGTGAACGAGATTGAACTAGGTATGACGGTACCGACGATCGAATCTCGGGCAAGTAAAATATCGCGAGACGAAGGGAATATATATATGGGATTGATTGAATCCTGGCATCGTGGTTCATCTGATATGATCATTGATGAATGTGTGGGAGTCAATATGGGTGCCCAGACCCCGCTGTTGATTATTGATAGAAGATCATGTCTGCATATTCTCGAACCCGCAGGGTCACACACTTAACGTGTCTCGACGCTAGGATAAATTGGATAATTGGTTTATGAATTTTTGTTCGGAGTCTCGGATGGGATCCGGGACATCACGAGAGGTTCCGGAATGGTCCGGAGAATAAGATTCATATAAGGCAGTGCAGTTTTTGGAGTTCGGAATTGTTCCGGGTTAATCGGTATTGTACCGGAAGCTTCTAGAACCTTCCGGAAGGGGACCAACGTGGCCCCACCTTCCGGGAGGGGGCATGGGCCTATGAGGGAGTGTCCTGGCCGCATTGGGCCAGGGGCACAAGGCCCCATAGGGCCCAGCCGATCCTAGAGAGTTTAAATCGTTTAAACTAGAGATAGGGTTTCTAGAAGAGGGGAGAGTCCATGCCCCCCACTCCTTATCCTTTGGGCTTGGGGGAGGGGCTAGGGCTGCGCCCCCCCCTCTATATAAATAGGGGTGGGGGCGCACCAACCCCCTACACCTCTCCTCCAAACCCTAGCCGCCTTGCTAGCTTTCCTCTCTCCCTCCCGACTGTTTGTAGGCGAAGCCCTGCTGCAGAAATTCTCCACCATATACACCACGCCGTCGTGTTGTAGATCCAATCTATCTCTCCACCATACTTGCTGGTCCGAGGAAGGAGGAGACGTCGAGGTGCTGCACGTGTGCATCTCACGGAGGCACCGCCACTTGTGGTGCTAGATCGGATCGGATCGCGAGGAGGAGAAGCGAGTACGACTACATCACCCACGTTCCGACGAACGTTCCGCTATGCGAATCTTCAAGAGTATGAAGATCTAATCCAATCTCTCTCGTTGATTGCATCTCCTAGATTAGATCTTGGCTTTCCCTCTGTTCGCATCCGTAGAAAATTTTGATTTACTATGCCGCGAAACCCTTCAATCCACTGGACAACGGCAAAAATATCCTAAAGTACTTGAGAAGGACTAAGGATATGTTTTTGGTTTATGGTGGTGAAGATGAACTCAGTGTAAAGGGTTACACGGATGCGAGTTATCTTACCGACTCTGATGATTCTCGTTCGCAATCCGGATATGTGTTTATTATAAACGGAGGTGCTATGAGCTGGAAGAGTTCCAAGCAAGAGACTGTGGCTACATCTACAACAGAGGTTGAGTATATTGCCGCCTCGGAGGCAGCAAAGGAAGCTATTTGGATGAGGAATTTCCTCATGGATCTTGGTGTGGTTCAGGGCTCGTCCAATCTGTTAGACGTGTATTGTGACAACAATGGTACTATTGCACAAGCCAAGGAACCTAAACAACACCAGAAGAACAAGCACATACTCATGCGGTACCACCTGATTCGCCAGTTTGTGGATCAGGGTGATATCAAATTATGCAAGGTACACACGGATGCAAATATTGCAGATCCGTTGACAAAGCCGTTACCACAGCCGAAGCATGAGGCGCACTTGAGAGCCATGGGCATTAGATGCTTAGACATGTGATGTCGGAAGATTGACTCTAGTGCAAGTGGGAGACTATTGGGAATATGCCCTAGAGGCAATCATGTATGATGAGATTTCCTATTGTATTCATAATGATATAAAGTTGTCCTTGTATAAACATCTGATGTGTATCATTGAATATGTGATTCGATTGTGGAACTATGCATTCATGTTGTTTGTACTAAATGTCCTTGGTCATTGAGGCTGTGCTGGACACACAACTTAGACCAATGTGAAAGTCAGCTTGATGACTCGGTTCCACTTGTCATGGGCATGGTGATGCCATTCCGAATTACACAGACTCGGCTAAAGAGTTTAGCGAGTCGGATTGACCCAGATTGAGGTACAATGAACAAGTTGTCATTTGTATATCTCAATCAATGTAATCCTTAGACCTGAGGTTGTTGCATAGTCCGAGTTGAGGATCACCGACTTAGGTTCTGTCAAACGCTGATCCATAACTGGGCAGTTATAAAGGCAGGGTTCGAGTCGACCGAGAATCAAGCTGCGTGATGTGAATAACTAAGATGGGATTTTGCCCCTCCACTCGGAGAGATATTCTCTGGGCTCTCTCGGAACATATGATTCGGAAAGCATGGCCATGCACGACTCGGTTAAGTGTTAACCGAGGTGATCGACTAAGAGTTAGTCGGGTGAATCACTTATCTCGGATCGAGAAGAGAGTCGGACTATTTAAGGGATGACATATATTCGCCTATAGTCTGACAAGGTATATCGTGAGGCAAAAGGGACTCGGACTTAAGTCGCATTGGAAAGTCAAGTCGTCATGACTCTTTGGTACTTGGGAGTCGGCACGTTCTGCTAGGAGCCGCTACCGACTGATCGATTTGGAGTCGGACTCTAATCGTGTCCAAGTAGCCATGAACCTGCGGGGTCACAAACTTAAGAGCGGGAGCAAGTTCGGATTGGATCTGAACCGGAAATCTGGCTGGGTTGGACTCGAGCCGGATTAGGACTGAGTCAGTGAGTCGGACTCGCGGTGACTAGTGTTATATGGGCTTTAGTGAATGAAACACGAGAGTGGAGCCCACGTTCACTCCCTATATATAGTGGAGCACAGTAACCCAGAAGGGTTAATCGTTGTTCGGTTAGGTCATTCCATGTGTTGGAAACCCTAGCTCCACAGCAGTCCTGTCGTCGATACGAACCTAGCAGTTCGCCACCGGTGCTCCTCCTTTTACGTGTGGATACCAGCAGAGGTGTTGTATGATCAGCACTAGGACGATCGGATCGCAAAGGACTGCACTGCATCAATTGACGCGCTTCATCAGTAATCCGCAACTGCGTGTCTAGTGATAAATCTCGTGGCCTTCTACCTCGGCTAGATCTTGGGATCACCACGTTAGAAGAAAAAAAAATTGTTTTATCTCTGTGTGGCCCAACAGAAAAAGTGTCTGAAACTTTGCGAAAAGAATCTTAGAACAAAAATAGAAAAGCAATCCATTCACCGGGCTCCATCGCCACCGCTCGCCGGTGACCTCAAGGCAGAGCCGAGGTCGGAGACTACACTCGAGGGGGGCCTCCTGCCCGGCGGGGGACACAATCCGCCAGTCGCCGAGACACTCCCCGGGACGAAACCACTTGGGGGTGAAGCAACGCCAAGCTCCGGCGGAAAGATCCGAAAAGGCCTCCGATCCGGAAGTAGCTAAACGCGATCGCCCTTCGACCAGCTGAGGCAGGGGCCTAGTGGAACTCATCGCCGCCGAAAACGAGCCCCTGTGGATGAACACCAGAGGATGCAGCTCGAGGAATAGAGATTGAAGGTCGACGTCGACGCACCACCTCCTTGGAACCACCATCGTGGTGGCTAAGGCAGCCGATGCAAGCACCATCCACCTCCAACTCTTCTCCAGATACACCACCTCCCACGAAGGAGGGGACAAGAGCTACCGAAGAGCTGAAGAGGCCAACGCGCCACAGTTTCCCCCTCCCTTGCCGCCACGGCCGGCCAAGGGAGAAACAAGCACCAACAGATCACCCCCCCCCCTCCCTCGCCGCCATGGCTGGCCAGGAGCACCACAGCAACACCACCTCCATCTCTCCAGAAGCAGACCACGGCTTTATTTTTGAAGAAGGTCCACACATGGCCCTCAACCGCATCCGACTCCGGCCACCGCAGTACCGCTGCAAGGGACAGAAGGAGGCAACACCCCATATTCAGCCGACAAGATCTAGAAGCTTCTTCTCCATGGCATGACGTCAGACCACGGCACTTGGCCGAAACCTACACCTACGACTCCTACAGAGACCTAATCCTACTCTGGTGCCGTCCTCCTGCTGCCACTCACCGGCTAGTCCGGAGGCGCAAGGAAAAGGCCCGGCCACGAGGAAGCGACTCCCAAAACTGCCTCTCTATTCGCGCGGGTACGAAACCCCCGCTGCTTCTTTAGTTCCATTGGTAGCAGTCCACATAGTACCTTAGGCCTTAGGATAATATAATCTGCTTCGACAACAAGCTCAAAATCTTCGTACTCGACATTGGTCTATGTGGCAAGTCAATTGCATAACACATACTTTGGAAATTAGTGAAATTATTTAATCGGTCAACACCAGTATCCGTATGCAAACATAACGTCGTCGTAGGAATTTTAGTTGAGATCCTATCAGAACTCGGAATAGAGAGCGATTCTTGAGTATTTGATGACACATGTCTAGCTATTGTAACCGTAGCTCCTAATTTGAGACACCACATCATAATACTGTACACATAAGCATTCACATTTTGATGAGGAGCAGGAGTATGTCACAATTTTAGTGGGAGGGGCACCATTAGATTTCTAAACCTACAGACTGAGGCGGGTAGTGGAGGTCATGATGATCCACTAGATTTCGAAGTACTATTACTTTGCACTATTTTTCATAGGAAATTTTGCATCTACTCAAACCTCTTGGAATATTTTTTGTTTGAACCAAACAAATATCCTAGGGTATAAATGGGCATGACTATGCAATCCTGCAGTTTTCCTATAATAAAGCCCTAAAACTGTCAAAAACAATGCAGGGCTCATAAAATCGGTGACATGACAGAAAAACCCTCTTCCCGCAAGTGCAGAAACATAAGTAATGCGCTCAACTTTATGAAGCATAAACTATGTGGACTAACAACCACAAAAACAATGAAAAAACATATATGGTTCAAGATATATATTTTTCCCATTGAACCATACCCTTTGCGGAAATTTCTATTGCTTTCCCGCTCTGCAATAAATTCATATAGGATTCAAGATAGCGAGAAATTGCGGGATTTTTTCAAATCATGTGAATCAAAAGTGCCCTACAAATTTCTTGTAAACCATGTTGATAGTTGTTACCGAAGTTTACAACTGATCTTGTAAAGAGTAAATGATTTTCATGGAGCGCCAACAAGATGATTGCAAACGAGTTTCAACAGTTAAGATTGGCCACAACTCTGCAAAACAGTGCATCAAAAGACCCCCAGCTGCAAAACTGCAGCACACAAATCAACAGCAGCACCTAAGTAACATTCTTCACTGACCTATTTTGTCAGCTCTTGTTCAAATGCTCAGATAGTTTGTCTCTCACATTGACAGCCTTCTCATCAGCTAACTGGCACACCTGCTGCCTATAGTTTGCGTCGTGATTGTCCGATATCCGTGCCTCGTCCATGGCTGCATCCTCCTCCATGTCTATCACTATGTTATGCAACAAGCAGCACACATGGATAATCCGAGGCAGCTTGTGTTTGTCCGGGCGCCACATCTCTCCCTGCAGGAATTTCCATGTGTCTTTGAACCTTGCTAGCGCCTTCAGTGCGACGGCACTGGCTGCAGAGTGTCTCCTATTGAACTCCACTTTGGAATCTGAGAGGTCATTTTCCTTGTAAGGTGTGAGCAGCCAAGGAAGCAAAGGGTATCCTGCATCACCAATTATGTATTCCCCAACTTCCGATCCATCTGCTGATAACTTCAGTGTGTTCCCATTCAACCGTGAACCTTTATCACACAGCTTGAAGAGACCGGAGCTGTTCAAAATGCTCGACTCTTTCATGCTACCTGGCCATCCTGTCACGATATCTGTGAACCTCATATCAGGATCAATGACTGCCTGTAATACCATGCTGTAATTCTTCTCGGGGTCAAGCCAGACCTTACAGTTTGGTTCAGCAGAGGAGAGGCACATTATTATGTGAGTTGTGTCTACGACACCACAGCAGTTTGGCAAACCGTGGATCTTCTCAAACTTGGATTTGATCATCGCCATCTCATCGGAGTCTGGCCAGCGTAAATGTTGGCCTGCTCGTGCCTCCACAGCTTCAACAAACCTCCAGGTTATCAGGGAGACAGTTGAGTGGTTCACACCACAAGAGGCGCCTACGGTCACCAGCGACCCACCAGAGTTCAACCTTCTTAGAGCAACGGCTACCCGATCTTCTAAAGATAGAACACTCCCATCTAGAAAGGTATAGCTGCTAGCCCTTACCATCATATCATCTTTCACCAGACTGCAGACATAGTTGAAGGTTCTTCTTGGCATTTTGAAGATAGACTCAAATTTGTGTGCGTCCTCCACAGAAGATAAGGTTCCTGGGAAGAAACAAATGTGAATTTACAAGTGTTAAAACAGACTTCATCAATCACATCAAAATTAATAATTGAGTTATATTCTACAGATTTGTTAAACTCAAACATTGAAGTTTTTGACATGTGGAGACATGCGTGCAGCTAAATCAAAATGTGGTAATGATCACCAAGTAGCCAATACACAGCCCATACAACAAATTCTTTTTTGGCGCGAGGGCCATACAACTAGTACTCCATGTCATGCCAGTTCAGCGAGCATTAGATAAGTGTCATGCCATGTCAGTGCTACTTGTACACTGGCAAAAAATGCATCAGGTCCCAGTGGTAACTTGTACGGAACATCCAGATGCTGTTGCGACATTCAGAAAGAAAGTCAGAAATAACAAGCGCCCTATGTGGAAAAATTCCCCGCTTGTCATATATTTTACTTCAACAAACTCTAAATTAGCAAGCTCTGCAAATGCTAAGAATATGTCCGTGGCAATGCAAGTGCAGGGGAAACTAACTAAACCAGCATAATGGTCAATCACCTAAAGTGATTAACAAATGAGTTCATATATGGCTGCATCACATGTATAGCTTCATGTCATGCAACTAGTACTACAACATGCTTCGAGGAAGATTACCTACAATATGCAGTGCTGTTAACATGCTCTGAATTGATGCCACATCAACATGTGGAGAGGTTAACGCACTCATCAGCTTGGTTAGAGGAACTACAGCTCAGCGAAGCACTGACTAGCATAAGAAACCAACTACTATCACATTCGTGGTGTGTAACACCTGCATTTGGTCCCAATTGGGCAGGCCTGACAATTTGATAACTGCATAGTCATGATATGCGGTTATCAGTTTGTTTACCCTACCTAAGTCATCAGTAATCACAACACTGATGTGAAATCGAAACCTAGGTTCATTGCAATTGATAAATTAACCTAAATCGCGCCAGAAACTGAAGCATCACTGTTGTGTTCGTTTACAAAAAAGACGCAACACCCGTACTCAACACGACACACTGCCACTGGCAGATGCATTATTCCAAGTCGTGCAGCACCGTGGCATTTATCACGAGTAGCCCCTGATACGATCGCCTAATCACGATACTACTCCAGGAATCGGAGCTGGAGATACAATTTAGATCTAAAATAACACCACCACCAAGATGCTCGCAAGCCACAGAATCTGCACAAATCTCGTCGAAACGTACGGCCGGGGGGGCCAGAAAGAGACGCACCTGCCATCCGCATGCAGAAGCCATCCCACCAGTCACCGGCGGCGGCGCCTTGCCCCGCCGCCGCTGCCGCCATTGCGGCCTTCTTCTCCGCCGCCGCCTTCTTGCGGCGCTTGGCCCCACGAAGCGGCGCCATGACAGCAACACGGATTTGCTTACAACGAATCGATAAGAGCGAGTAATCTGACGAGGCTTGGTGAAATCAAGAACCAAGGGGGGGGGGGGGGGGGGGCCGTGGACGCGCGGAGAGGTGCGTGTCACGGCTGCGGCGGTGGCGAAGGTACAGAGGCGGCGCCCGCGCGGTCGGTCGGCATGAAGCGGAGGGTGCAGGGCATGGAAAGTTGCTGGGGAGGAAGAGCGTGTATGGTATGGTATGGCTTGGTGAGTTTTTGGGGGGGAAGCAGAGGGGCGACGAAGGGAAGGAAGGAGAAGCACAATGAGGAGAGAGAGAGAGAGTCTTCCGAACACGAAGATGGCTGGATTGGAGAGAGAGAGAGAGGGGCAGAACCGTAGAGGGTTCGTATGTGTACTTGTACACCTGTATGTGTATTAGTATGATGATTTCTTAGGATACATGAACGTTTGTGTCTATGTGTACGTATAGGTGTGTGTACATTTAGGACGTGTTTGGTTCGGCCTTTTTTCCCCGGTATCCGATTACACCGTGATCTGATTCCGTTAAACATGTTTGGCTAGCAAGGTCCGTAAATCGATACCGTGTAATCGGATTACGGCTCAGCTTTAATCTGATTCCGCTGACTCTCCTCCGGAAACAAATCTCGTTACCGGATGGACTGAATCAGCCATAGCGAAAGCCTCCGTATACGTCTCCGCCTCCACCTCCGATTCCCTCTGGTCTCTGCCCCCACCCTTCTCTCGCACCGCCGGCGATGGTGACCATGGCGGCAGATCTCCCGCAACTCCCTCTCCGTCACAAGCAACGCGCGGCCGGAGGAGTAGTCGCCGGAGGAGCAGCGGCGGCCACGGATCCCCTTCACTGACCAGCGTTGGTGGCTCCTGATCTCCCCGTCGACTTCCTCTTTGCAGCCAACAGGCCGGGAAGAAGCAGCATCGTTGTCTCATGAAGAGCACGGGCAGCGCTTCATGATAGCCAGAGGCGGTTGCCAATCCTGTTTGCAAAGCAGATTATTTCTTGATTGCTGCCGCGTTCTGAATTTTGATACCATTACGAAGTCGAACCAAACAAAATAAGAGAAAGTCTCATTACGCCGCAATCCCACCGTAATTCGATTCCCTTGCCGTTTACGTTAACGTTGGTGGAAACAAACACGTCCTTATATGTTTGTTGACTATGTGTACAATTAGATCATCATACGGTAGAGCGGGCGGTTCCTTGTTATTACCTTCTTTTGAGGCGAAAAAGAGGCTCTCTGCCTATTTTCATTAAAAGTAGAAAAAAATAAACAAAAAAGTAAGTGTTATTCGTAACGAGATCGATATGTGGATGTAGGGAAATATTGTGATCGTGAATCAATGAGTGCAATTAGTTATTAAATTAAGATCGATTTATAGGTGTAGAATCTAAGTATAGATTGAGATTATGGAGCTTATCTAAAATAAAGTGTTGTCGAAACATTATTTATGTCCCGTCGAAATAGACTAAGAACAGTTTGATAGTCATGTCAAATTTACCTATATATAGAGAAAGAAAGGACACGGTAATTACACTTTTAGATATGATAATGACAAGGATTTTGCTTTGCAAGAGCTTGGCATGGTGGCCATGCACCATGACAAATGTATGCTAGGGTCTCTTCTTCAATGAAGGCAAAACTATTCAATGAGCCAAAATGTTAGCGAAGGAACTGTCCGTGGTCTTGCTGCTTGAGAGGGGAGTATGCTTGAGAGGGGAGTATGTTGAGTCTTAACATAACCCATATGTATGTGGCCCATCTCAATAAACACACAAGAAAAAAAATAATTGCAACACAACAATAGAAATATTCTTAACAAAAAAAATAGCAAAGGGACACTTTGCAACTTTGATGCCGAGCAAAAACTTTGCCCTTGGTCATTTTCCCTTGTTGTCAGAAGAAGAAAGCGAGATCTAACTAGGAGCGGGAGGTGCATCCTCATGACTGTGATTTGGAGACCTCTAGAGTAACCCAACAGAGATGTCGGTCGAGGGAAGCCTTAGTAGCCCTTGTCCTCCTGCTGATGAGAGTAAGAGAATTCCCAACCACGCCTCCCAAAGCCCATCAAAGTGTTATTGGGAACACTAAAAATAAAACCGCACCCAGCCACAACCGCCATAGCCTCGTCGAGTCTCATGTGGTCCATTAATCTGTTTGGCACTCCTAGGCCTACCCCGCCAAACAGAGGGCCTTCTGGGAGCACCTAACACAAGCGACTCCCGACACCACGTCGGATACCGACAAGCGGGCCATCCATGTCATAGACACAGCTGAACCCTATATCATGATCTTGATGATCGACACCTCGAACATGGATTTAGAGGTGAAGGCAGCGTGGATGATGATTTATATCTCCTTATTGCAAGAAATGTGCATTCTAGGGGAACAAGCGGTAGTGGCACCAGAAAATGGACCTTCCTTTGTCATCATGAACAATTTCTTTGGTATTTTCTCCCACAAAGCATCCCAAACCCGGTCCACCAAAACCCACACAAGTGGCAACTGTTTTTTTGCTTCAACCAGGCACACTTATGGGATTGATGTCCTTTCCCATAATTCACACACATCTCAGCCTTGCAATCATCCTACCCATGCCCTTTCTGACCAGATTGTGTACACGATACACTTACATCACTCTGCCTTCCATTTGCATTCTCATTAATCTTCTCTTAGATCATCCCAGCATCAGAAACCTGGGACTTAGAACCCTAACCTCCCTGGCTTCCAACTAACTTTGGATCAACAATTTTCCCAGCAACTACTGCACCTCCTGACCTTCTCTGGTCACTAGAATTGTTTGAGATCCCCCTGATGCAGCTCAGATCACTGTAGAGCTTCGTTGGGAGACCCCAAGAGGAAGGTATGATGAGCACAGCAGCAAGTCTTCCCTCAGAAAGAAACCAAGGTTATCGAATCAGTAGGAGGAAGGAAACGACTAAAAGGTGTTGCTAGCAACTGGAAACCTGCACAACACAAACTCAAGACTTTGCCCCAACAAAAAGTGAGGTTGTCAATCTCAACGGTTTGCTGAAAACAAAGGATTAACTATATGGTGTGGAAGGTAATAGTGGTTTGCAGAAAGTAAACATGAATAGTGGTGGATGTATGAATGGTAAAGATTGGACCGGGGTCCATAGTTCACTAGAAGTGTTCTCTTTAAGATAAACAACATAACATGCTGGGTAAACAAATTACAGTGGGGCAATTGACAGGACAGAGCAAGGCATAACAATGCAATACTAGACATTCATGATCCTATGAGATTTGATTGTTCAATACAACAATATACGTAGACCGCCATCCAACTGCATCTATGACTAGTAATACACATTGAGGTTATCATCTGACCCCCCTCTAATATTAAGTTGCAAGCAACAGATAACTGCTTTAAGCAAAGTGTGTAAGGTGAACAATCCACTTGTTCCATGAACAAGAGATCGTTGTTTTCTCCCTAGTAGAAACAACACATCTACAACCTTAGAGATTTTTGTCACTTCCCCAGATTAAATAGAGGCATGAACCCACTATCGACCATAAATACTCCCTCTTGGAGTCACTAGCACCTAGTTGGCTAAGATAGCTACTAGAAACGGAGAGCATGCAAGATCTCAAACAACACAGACATGATAGAATCAATAAGATAGAATCATTAACCAATCTGACATAGTAATCTCAATATCCATCGGATCCCTGCAAACACAACATGCATGATTACAAATAGATGATCTTGATCATGAACGGAGCTCACAAGATCTAAACATGGTAGCACAAAGGAGGAGAAACAACCATCTGGCTACTACATGGACCCGTAGTACAAGGTGGAACTACTCACGCTTCATACCGGAGGCTGGCATGGTGATGAAGAAGGCCTCTGGGATGATCTCTTCCCTCTGGCAGGGTGCCGGGAAGAGATTCAGATCCCCCGATCTAGGGATGATGGTGGCGACGGCTACGGACTGTTTCGTGGAAGATTGATCGTGTACTTAGGGTTTAGGTATCGGGGGCTTCTTATAGGCGAAGAGGGAGGCTGAGGGGGGGCCCGAGGCGGCTGCACCCCCCCCCCCCAGGCGCAGGACAGGCCAGGCCAGGGGTGTGGCCCCCTCGAGGCCCTTCTCCGTCTCGTCTTCTGGCTCCGTGTTCCCCATGGTAAAATATTGACTTTGGCTTTTGTCCCGTCTAATTCCGAGAATATTCATTTTCTGACTTTTCTGGAACCAAAAACAGAAGAAAACAGGAAACTGGCACTGTGGCATCTTGTTAATAGGTTAGTCCCAGAAAACATACAAAAACTACCTCAAACAGAAGACAAAGCAAAGCAAAGTAGATACTAAACAAGCATGGAACATCAAAAATTATAGATACGTTTACGACGTATCACCCCCATAATTCAGGTTCCTGTTATTATTGCCAACAGCTATCCTAACCTAGGCACCCTTCCCCTGGTATTGGTTGTTCCCTCCATGGTAATTCGAGTACTGTCGAGAATAGGGAGGCCTTTGAGAGAAACCCCCTACCTATGTTGTTGAAGAAATTCCTGGTCTAAAAGTTCCCATTGTTTGCTTGATATTCTTGCCCTTGCCCTTGTATTCACCTCCTTGGTAACCATGACCATCAAAATTCATACCCCCTCTATAGTTGTTGTTCCCTCTTCCATCTCTAGTTCTGTCCCCCATAGATGGTTCCTCTCCACTCTTACTACCGTTGTTTGCCTAGTAGGAACACTAGTTTCTCTAGGCAACCAGAGATGTAAGAGGAGCTGCTCAAGCTGTCTCAGACCAGCCTCTATATACCACCCATTCGGGTAGGTAGGCGTTGTCTGGACTGAGATAGTTGATGGGCCAAATACATGGCCTCTTTGGTAGCCCGGATCCCTAGGATTTATGTTAGCACCTGTTCTTCCCAGTGTTTTAATTGACACCTGAATCCCAACAAAATTGCGGACATCGTCCCCTAAATCCCTGAATGGCCTATGCAAGTCAGCAGCGAGCGAGGTTCCATAGGGTGGCCTGGGAACAACTGATGGAGATCTCGCATCGACAAGAACCCTAGGACTTGTGTTACAAGTTTGAGCCCGGGGAACCGCTTTTCCCCTAACAATGGTAAACCAATCACCCTCCTCATCCCCAATCGATTTGTCATCTGAGCCGAATTTTTGACTGAATTCCTGATTCTGCAAATCAACACATTGTCTCTACCCCTGATCCGCACTCCCTTGACACACAGAAGTATCTCTATTTCTCCATTGCTGCCTCTTGATGTTCTCCTTGAGCATCTCTAGCTTCACCTTCTGCATTGCTTTTTTTCATTGGCACTCCTCTCAGATCCTTGGCACATGCCAAAGCATCAGCAAACATCAACACCGACGATGACTCTGATTTAGATTCATATGTGTCATCATCCTCATCTCCAAAATTGCTCAGCGCCCAAAACATCCCCAACGAGTATCCTCCTCGTAGCCATCCCTGATGACAAGAGGATTTTCGACCTGACTTTCTTCTTCCCCTTCCACTAAATCCTGGTGGCTTGCTTAAACTTCGCCAGCGCTAAAATTGCATTCAGGTCTCCAACTTCCATCGCCGTCATCTTCAACTCTAGATCATAGAAGCGATTGATCCGGTGCTTGGAGACCCGCGGCCTCGGGGACCACCCTACTGGAGTTGGGGGCACCCCAGGGTTCTGTTGGAGATATGCCCAAGAGGCAATAATAAAGTAGTTATTATTATATCTTTGTGTTTATGATAAATGTTTACATCACATGCTATAATTGTATTAACAGGAAATATTAATACTTGTGTGTTTCGTAAACATAAAAAAGTCCCTAGTAAGCATCTTGTTAAGCTAGCTTGTTGATTAATAGATGATCATGGTTTCCTGATCATGGACATTGGATGTTAGTCATAACAAGGTCATATCATTAGGAGAATGATGTGATGGACACACACCCATAGTAAGCATAGCATAAGATGAAGTCATTGATACGTCATAAACGTATCTACAATTTTTGATGTTCCATGCTTGTTTAGTATCTACTTTGCTTTGCTTTGTCTACACTTTGAGGTATTTTTATATGTTTTCTAGACTAACCTATTAACAAGATGCCACAGTGCTAGTTGCCTGTTTTCTTCTGTTTTTGATTCCACAAAAGGAAGAAAAACAATATTCTCAGAATTGGACGGGACAAAAGCCAAAGTCAATATTTTACCGTGGGGAACACGAAGCCAGAATACGAGATGGAGGGGAGCCACTAGGGGGCCACACCCCCTGGCCCGCGCCTGGGGGGGGGGTGCGGCCACCCTGGGTGCCCCTGCCTCGCCTCTTCGCCTATAAGAAGCCCCCGGTACTAAAACCCTAAGTACCCGATCAATCTTCCACGAAACAGTCTGTAGCCTCCGCCGGCATTATCCCTAGATCGGGGGATCTGAAGTTCTTCCCGGAACCCTGCCAAAGGGGAGATCATCCCGAAGGCCTTCTTCATCACCATGCCAGCCTCCGGTATGATGCGTGAGTAGTTCCACCTTGGACTAAGGGTCCATGTAGTAGCTAGATGGTTGTTTCTTCTCCTTTGTGCTACCATGTTTAGATCTTGTGAGCTCCGTTCATGATCAAGATCATCTATTTGTAATCATGCATGTTGTGTTTGCGGGGATCCGATGGATATTGAGATTACTATGTCAGATTGGTTAATGGTTCTATCTTATTGATTCTATCATGTCTGTGTTGTTTGTGATCTTGCATGCTCTCCGTTTCTAGTAGCTATCTTGGCCAAGTAGATGCTAGTGACTCCAAGAGGGAGTATTTATGCTTGATAGTGGGTTCATGCCTCTATTTAATCTAGGGAAGTGATAGAAATCTCTAAGGTTGTAGATGTGTTGTTTCTACTAGGGATAAAACAATGATCTCTTGTTCATGGAACAAGTGGATTGTTTACCTTACACACTTTGCTTAAAGCAGTAATCTGTTGCTTGCAACTTAATAGTGGAGGGGGTTCGGATGATAACCTAAAGTTGGATTACTAGTCATAAATGCAGTTGGATGGCGGTCTATGTATCTTGTTGTATTGCCCAATCAAATATCATAGGATCATGAATGTCTAGTATTGCATTGTTATGCCTTGCTCTGTCTTGTCAATTGCCCCGCTGTAATTTGTTTACCCAGCATGCCATGTTGCTTATCTTAAGGAGAACACCTCTAGTGAACTATGGACCCCAGTCCAATCTTTACCATTGACACATCTTCCACTGTTACTGTTTACTTTCTGCAAACTACCATTGCCTTCCACACCATACAGTTAATCCTTTGTTTTCAGCAAACCGGTGAGATTGACAACCTCACTGTTCGTTGGGGCAAAGTCTTGAGTTTATGTTGTGCAGGTTTATAGTTGCTAGCAACACCTTTGAGTCATTTCCTTCCTCCTACTGGTTCGATAACCTTGGTTTCTTTCTGAGGGAAGACTTGTTGTTGTGCTCATCATACCTTCCTCTTGGGGTCTCCCAACGAAGCTCTACAGTGATCTGAGCGCATCAAGCTATTTTCTGGCACCGTTAACGAGGAGGCTAAGGACGGCTTCACAAGGGGAGTCCTTCACAACCTTTCTCTTTACTTTGTTTTTGTTTTGCTTAGTTTCTTTTGCCTTGTTTTGTTTGCCTCTTTTTATCAAAAACTCCAAAAAAATAGTTTCGTTTTGTTGGCTTTCTCTATCAAAAACAAAAAAAATAGTTCCTACTTTATTTGCCACCATGTCTAGTTTTGGTCCAATCACTGTGTCACCTATGGAAAGGATCTTTACTTTCAAACAAGAAAGTGAAGAGAGTTTCAATGAAGCTTGGTCTAGAATCTATGATTTACAAGGAAAAACTGAGCCTAAGATGTGTCTTACCCTGGTTATTAATAGTTTCTACCATGGTCTTGATCTTTGTTATAGATATGATTTGGATGCTGTAGCTAGGAAAGATATTTTTCGATGCACTGAGAATGAAGCTTTGGATGCTATAAATAAGTTGATTATAATTTATAATATGCCTAGCAAGTCTAATTCTTCCTTTATAAACATCTATGCTAGGTTGAACACTCTTGATACCCGTACTGTTGCTTTGAAAGATTGTTATAACATGCTTAGAGAGCACCATGATTATGTTCTAATAAATTTCGTGCCTTCAAAATGGTTTCTTACAATAAAAGTTGCTATAAACAGTGAAACTTTTGATGCTCGTTGTGATATCATGTCTGAATTTTGTCTTATGCCTAAGGATATCTATGAGTCTTTGAATCTTTGGGGACTTTCTGAAGGAGGAGAAGAAATATCTCTTACCAATAATGCAACTTTATTACCTATTGGAATAGCTGAAGGAGTGTTTACAAAGATCTCAGGGAAAGTGGTGTCTACTGGTTATCTTGTTATTGAATGTGTAGGAAAAGGACAAATTACACTTGGAAGATCCCTGCTGAAACACTTTGGAGCAATAATAGATGTGGAAAAAGGCATTATGCATTTTGCTTCTACAATAAGCAATCATATATTCCCTAAAGAGAAGAAGATAGGTAAGACATGTAGTAGCAAGAAAGTTGATGTTAATGCTTCTTCATTTGAAAATACTTGATTCTTGCTTCTTGTGCCTAACTTAAAGGCGTTAAAGATAAGTAATTCTTGGGAGATAATCCAATAGTTTTATTGAGTCTTGAAAGTTATTACTTATGTAATATCTCTCCTTATCCTTTTTATTTGCTTTTTCTGCCAAGAATATCCTCTAATGAGAGGGAAGTAAGATTTGGGGAGTTGCTATCCCGAAACAGATTTTTGTGCTCCACTATAAAAATTCGTGTAAAATCTCTATAAGTCGGATTGATCTGTAATTTCCTTAATAAATCCCCCAGGATGTTAGCTCACTTTCGTAAGTTCAGCACTTTTTGATTTGAGCAACATAAGGTCTTTAAAAAATTGTTTTCTACCTGTTGGTCTGTTTTGACAGATTTCTACCATTATTTGCATTTGCTTCTTATTGATTCCTTTTTGGGTTCTTTTTGGGAAATTGAGCTTTTTGAGGGAATTTCTACAGTAGATTGTGCCTTTAGTGAAAGTTTTTTTATTTTAAAACTAAACCCCAAGGTCTATTATCTTTTGAATGCACTAATGTTGCTAATGAAGATTGTGTGAAGTTTTGTATGAAGGAAAATTTTCAGGTGTAGAGAAAGAATGATGTAATGAGATGAAGAATGGACAAAAGCTCGAGATTTGCGATGCCACCCCGTGTCACCCCAAGAAATATTCAAGAGGTACAAGCGTCAAAGCTTAGGGATGCCCAAGGCAGCCCCTTCTTCATCAATAAAAATCTCAGGTCTTTTCTAGACACTTCATTTTTATTGTTTCATGCACAAGTTGTGTTGTTCTTGGAGCATCTTAGTTTTCATTTTTGGTTTGCTTAGTTTTCTTGAATAAAGTAGTTTGGACCCTTGTTCTCGCCGTGTTGTTTCAAATATGTTGATTGGTGTTGGAAAGGAGTAGAAAGTTCTTTCTTGAATAGTACAAGAGGAGCTTGCTTTGACCGTGAATTAGACTTTATCATGTCATGCTAGATGTTGTTTTGACCTTATGCTTAGTGATTATTGTTATAGCATGACTTGTTCCAACCAATTAGGATTGCTTAATGTGCCTTGAAAGAATCATGTGTTGTTTTAGCATACAAAAGCAAGTATTGTGGTATTCTCCTTTGATGTTTTGTTTGGGTTGACTTGGAACATGCTCACACCATGTTATGACTATGAACAAGTCACCTTAGCCTCTATGATCATTTATTTTTTGACTTGTAGTACCAATTTATGCTTTGATTTGTAATGTTTTGTCGCTCTGCATGATTATGGTCATTATTGCTCTCTTAGTTGGTCGCTCCCAGTATTTTGCTAGCCTCCACTTGTATGAGTAAGCTCTACTCATGCATCCAACTCCCAAGAAAACAAGTTATTCCAAAGTGTCCACTATAAATTCCTATGCATGGTGTGTTACACCATTCCAAGTATATTCTTGTTTTATCTACCTTCCAATTAAAAAGTCACTTTGTTATGTGAAAACTTAGTGATTAAAGCTCTCACAAACTTGATGGCACACTTTATTTTTCTTGCCCCTAAATAAACTTGAACCATTGTGTCATCTATGTTGTATATGCTTGCACTTATACGTTGGTATTAGCAGAACCATGCTGCCATGGAGAACGCTTTCAACATTGCACTTGTACATTGTACCCAGTTGATATCATGCTCTTTTGTTTATGGATGTCGTCGGTGTGAAATGAAAGGAGAGCTTGTAAGTCCATGGAGTTATGTATGTGTCTTAGAGAAACGCCTGGGCCACTAGCCTAAGCCATGCCTAATCATGGTGGAAACTTGCAGCATCACCGTAGTGAGCAATCTATGAAGCTTTCTTCTTATAAAAAAAGAGACATACTGAAAAGAGGAAAGAGATAAAAAACACCATTTCCCATGGTAAATAAGAAGATTGCTGAGATGCTCATTGTCTTCTTGCCTTGTCATTTTGATTATGGGATAGCTCATGTATCATGTGCAAGGGATACCCTATTGGAGGTTCTCTATGATACACATGTACTTACTATGAAAAGAACTTACAAGTAACTAAACTTGAGTAGCATGAGGAGCAGCCCTCGTATTCCAGGGACATGATATTACCAACTTATACTTTGTCAAGCATATACTCCATAGTTTGTTCACTTTAACCTTAATCACTTCAAGATGCTTATGATAAGGGCAATGAGAGCTGAAAGCTAACAAGTACCATAATTTTTGGAAGCTCTTTATGAAACTTGAAATCCCTGCTTCCCTTTTATGAAGGGCCTTTCTTCACCATTATATTGAGTCTTCACCTTCTATCCTTAGGCACCAATTAAGAGAGCATAGTTGCCATTCTTAGTTCTATGTGCATTGTCCCAAAACTTATTGATTGGTGCATATTCTTGATATTGCTTGCTCATGAACTATTTGTATCTAGTCACTCTTTTGAACTTTGAAGGTGTCCTATGCATCTATTTGCTACTCCATGAGGGACAAGCTGAATGCCACTATGCTATATTTTCTATATGTTAAACAAACAAACGTCTTCCAATGCATTTTTATTCATGATTTTTGTTTGTAATCTTTCATTTTGCATGCATAGTTACTTTGTTTTATTGTTAGAACTTCTTCTTTCATGCTCATGTTTAGAGTTCTTTGATCCCAGCTTTCAATGCTTACAAATGGTTTGATCTTGATTTTGATGGTGCATGTCACCTCAAAAATTATTCTTTTTATCACTTACCTACTCGAGGATAAGCATGAGTAAAGCTTGGGGATGCTTGATACGTCATAAATGTATCTATAATTTTTTATGTTCCATGATTGTTTAGTATCTACTTTGCGTTGCTTTGTCTACACTTTGAGGTATTTTTATATCTTTTCTGGACTAACCTATTAACAAGATGCCACGGTGCCAGTTGCCTGTTTTCTTCTGTTTTTGGTTCTAGAAAAGGCAGAAAATCAATATTCTCGGAATTGGATGGGACAAAAGCCAAAGTCAATATTTTACCGTGGGGAACATGGAGCCAGGATACGAGATGGAGGGGACCCACTAGGGGCCACACTCCTGGTCGCGCGGCCAGGCCTGGACCACGCCTAGGGGGGCACCCCGGGTGCCCCCTTGCCTCGCCTCTTCGCCTATCAGAAACCCCCGATACCAAAACCCTAAGTACCCGATCAATCTTCCATGAAATAGTCTCTAGATCGGGGGGATCTGAAGTTCTTCCTGGCACCCTACCAGAGGGGAGATCATCCCGGAGGCCTTGTTCATCACCATTCCAGCCTCCGGCATGATGCGTGAATAGTTCCACCTTGGACTACGGGTCCATGTAGTATCTAGATGGTTGTTTCTCCTCCTTTGTGCTACCATGTTTAGATCTTTTGAGCTCCGTTAATCATCAAGATCATCTATATGTAATCATGCATGTTGTGTTTGCGGGGATCCGATGGATATTGAGATTACTATGTCATATTGGTTAATGGTTCGATCTTATTGATTCTATCATGTCTGTGTTGTTTGTGATCTTGCATGCTCTCTGTTTCTAGTAGCTATCTTGGACAAGTAGATGCTAGTGACTCCAAGAGGGAGTATTTATGCTCGATAGTGGGTTCATGCCTCTATTTAATCTAGGGAAGTGACACAAAATCTCTAAGGTTGTAGATGTGCTGTTGCTACTAGGGAGAAAACAACGATGTCTTGTTCATGGAACAAGTGGATTGTTTACCTTACACACTTTGCTTAAAGCAGTAATCTGTTGCTTGCAACTTAATACTGGAGGGGGGGGGGGTCGGATGATAACCTGAAGGTGGATCACTAGTCATAGATGCAGTTGGATGGCGGTCTATTGATGTTGGCTCAGCTGATTGTTGAGCTTCGTTGGGAGACCCCAAGAGGAAGGTATGATGAGCATAGCAGCAAGTTCTTCTCTCAGTAAGAAACCAAGGTTATCGAACCAGTAGGAGGAAGGAAATGACTCAAAGGTGTTGCAAGCAACTGGAAACCTGCACAACACAAACTCAAGACTTTGCCCCAACAAACAGTGAGGTTGTCAATATCACTGATTTGCTGAAAACAAAGGATTAGTTGTATGGTGTGGAAGGTAATGGTGGTTTGCAGAAAGTAAACAGTAATAGTGGAAGATATATCAATGGTAAAGATTGGACCGGGGTCCATATTTCACTAGAGGTGTTCTCCTGAAGATAACAAACATGGCATGTTGGGTAAACAAATCACAGCAGGTCAATTGATAGGACTGAGCAAGGCATAACAATGCAATATTAGACATTCATGATCCTATGAGATTCGATTGAGCAATACAACAAGATACATAGAACTCCATCCAACTGCATCTATGGCTAGTAATCCACCTTCAGGTTATCATCCGAACCCCTACAGTATTAAGTTGCAAGCAACGGATAACTGCTTTAAGCAAAGTGTGCAAGGTAAACAATCCACTTGTTCCATGAACAAGAGACCGTTTTTAGCACCCCGGGTAAAACCACTACTAGAAATCGCTTGATCTTTTTGTTTCGCGCATCATCATGCATGTTTGTTCATAAAAGTATTTTTGCGAAACCCTATTTTGTTTCCTACACTAATTCTTCCCTTTATTTAAAAGTATCCTTAATTGACAAATTATTGGCCTCAAAATTAATTGCTAAAAGTTTTTAAAATAAAACAAAAGACAAGAAAAATGATTTATATAAATAAAAACAAAACCTAGACCTAAACTGGCCAAGCCCAAAAGGCCCAGCCGGTGGAACCAAACCCTTCCTTACCCCAAACCCTAATCTATCCTAGTCCCTACCCCAAACCACCCACCCCGTCGCCAGAACCCACTCCACCCCGATCAACAGCAAACACACCACAACTCGATCCAGATCACGCACACACACACACACGGCGCGCGGCACCCGACCGAACCCAACCCGCGCGACTACACCCTTGCGTCCCACTCTCGTACCCGGCCCCACACTCCCGATGCCCCGTACCTATCCTCTCTCACCTTCCCCACGAGTCGTCCCTTCCCTCGTTCCTCGCTAGCCGCCGCTGCCCCCATCACTCCTCCGTCGCTGCTGGTTCCTCGCTCCACCTCGCTAGCCCCGGCCCCACGCCCCTCGCCCCGCCGCCGGTCGCCTGCAAGTGCGTGAGCCCGTCGTCGCCTCTGGCCACCAGCACTAGGCCCCGTCGTCGCCGTTCCCTGCAGCGATGATGCTGCCTCTCCCTCCTTCCGGCCATGCGCGTCCATGTACCGTCTCTGCCAGGGTCATCGTCATGCGCCTCCTCAAGGGACCACCCAAGATCCCCGGCCTCTCTCTCGAGCCCTGCCGCGACCACGCCGCCATCCCAGCGCCGACATCCGCCTGCGCGTGACCTCCACGCCTAGCCGCCCTTCTCTGTCTCCTCCTCGAACCCGACACAGTGCCAAGCGCCTCCGCTCCGGCCGCCTGCTCCTGTATGTTCCTGCAACACCGTTAGGCCCACCCCTTGGATCCTGTTGTTTATAAATGAATCGACACCAGTGAGAGTGGTACTGTATGTACATGGGAACTGTAAGGTCAATTGATCGCCCTGAGATCTGTCCAAGTGGTGCACTGATGTGTTGTTGTTTCTATGACTGTGGACAACCCAAAGACCACCGGTTCCTGATCACCTTCGACCACAAGTTTTGCTTCATGGATCCGGAGTATCCAAAGCCCCTTACCTGGAACCGAAGATTGCCTGAACGCCAAGATATTCTTCACAGATGCGGATCCGATGCCCCGTTCACGAAGTCCGAAGCCCGATACCACCAAACCCGAGCGCCAAGGTCGCCTTCTCGAACCCCCGAAGACCGATCCCCCGAGCCTCCCCGAGCCCCAAGATCGTCCGAACTCCCTAATGTGTGACCCTCTTTTCCGAGCCCTACTTTTATAAAATGTCATACAAACTTGTTGCATATTTAATTATTCATGCTTGCACCTTATCATGTGGTTTGGGGGCATTATGCAGATTCACCTCATAATTAAATATGGAGGCCATATGCGGGCGAATCTAGTCTAATATTGGCCCCATTTAAATTTGTGTAGCGAACCGATGACATAATTTCGCCTTGTTAAGACAACATTTAAATTGCAGGGTATCTAAACAACTTGAACCATCTAAGTAAATGTCGGAACCCCGGTTCCGTTTAATATTGCCGAATCGCATCACATCTTTGACATGTCATGCATCATGCCCGATCTTCTGCCGTAGTATTAAATAGTGCATCTGGTGTTTCTTCTAGTGCTTTGCTTCTTCACGAATTAGGCCGATGAGTTGATGCGAGTGTCGACCCGATTTTTGGATAAACCTTCGACAATGTTTTCAGGCGAGCATTCTCCCTCTTTCTACCTATCTTACTTTTATAGTCTTTATTTCCTCCTGTTGATATATTGCTATCTGTGTTGCGATGCTTTAGATTCCGTACCCCTCTATATATCCCTGCAGCCTTTATATTGCCTTGGACACCTCCTATTCCCTGTCGTTTGGGTAGACAGT
Source organism: Avena sativa (assembly GCA_916181665.1). NCBI lineage: Eukaryota > Viridiplantae > Streptophyta > Magnoliopsida > Poales > Poaceae > Avena > Avena sativa. The sequence continues at coordinate 19,077,924 of OV702296.1, forward strand.
TGGCCTTGCGAGTCGTAGTCGCTTGCTCAGGTGCTGCTTTGCGTCGTCGATGTTCCACTAATGTTGGGGGTTGGCATATTCATAAAGGTGAATATGATCGTGGTTTTAATTACAGATGGTTGTTTAAATATTAAAATTGATATAACTAATGAAGAGGCACCGGTGGGTAATAGTTGAGATTTGGTTGTTAACCGCCCACTTGTGTCCACCTAGGACCCGAGTTCTTGACACCTGTTCTGAGACTGAGCGTGCTAACAACATGTGGGGTGTCTGGGCACCCCTATCGGCTTAGTACCTGATTTCAAAGTACTATACTAGGGGCCAGAAACTAGTTTGAAGTTTTCATGCCACGTTATGCCATGTATGCCATGTTTATTACCTGTTGCTCGATGAGCGTTTATTACTGTTGCGTAGGTGCGACACTCTATCACGGGAATATATTTTCTATGGCCTCTGCTCCCGTGAAAGTGTATTCAACCCTAGAGTCCGTACGAGGAGGATTAGCTATACCTCGTACGGGTAGCTCTTTCGGGTGGCCCCCATGTGCTTGCTTTGGGTATGGGAAAGTGACGTGTCCTAGGCCCCGCTGACATACCGATGGAAGTATGTTAACTGATCTGGCAAAAAGGGTCGAAGTGCACCCCTGCAGGTTTAAATATTTTCGAAAAGCCATGTCCGCGGTTATGGACGACTTGGAGCATAGTATCTCGATCATAGACAACTATAACTAAAGTTTACTGCTATAATTTGACCTGTATCTGATATGACTAGTAAGTTGGATAACCACCATGAAAAGAATGAATAAAACTGTCAACCGTGTGAGTTTCCTCAGCTTGACTTTCTCGTTTGGTCTCGAGGGGGAAATAACAGGATGGGTATGTTTGGTGGTAGTATCAGGTTGGATCCGAATAGGTCTTTCTCATCTTTCTCTAATAGCCGACAGATGTATTGAGTCTCTATAGGTTGTTTAGTGTATGCCGCGCTGCCGTTTCAGTCCACCATACCTATGTAGGCATGGACCGCCGAATTCTAAGACTCGCCATGTATTGGACTCAGTACTAACCGCTCTCTTTTTCCTTTGCCCTTTGTCAGCACACCTTTTGTTTAAGCAGGTTTGAGATCGACGTCGTTAGTAGGGTTACCCTTCCGGCTTGGCCTGGGCAGGGTTATGGACGCTATTGGTTATTCTTCAGGGCTCTTAGCCTCATTTTCATCTTGTCCGTACTCGGACGCTATATTATTTTCAAGGTGATTTAGATCTTTGCAATGTATATCTGTATTCTTGACTCATGGAGTCGTTGTTGTATATATTTGTTCTGTGGGTTCCATCGTGGACTAATGTGTAATGATATTACTTCGTTTTCCACCCGCACGAAAGTGACTGGTGGGCACCTTTGAATCGTTTCTACGCGGGTTTGGCAGGAGTCTCTAAAACTTGCATAGGGCCGATCCGAGGGTGTTACACCGTTGTTTTCTCCCTAGTAGCAACAACACATCTACAACCTTAGAGATTTATGTCACTTCCCTTAGATTAAATAGTGGCATGAACCCACTATCGAGCATAAATATCCCCTCTTGGAGTCACTAGCATCTACTTGGCCAAGATAGCTACTAGAAACGGAGAGCATGCAAGATCACAAACAACACAGACATGATAGAATCAATAATACAAAACCATTAATCAATCTGACATAGTATTCTCAATATCCATCGGATCCCCGCAAACACAACATGCATGATTACAAATAGATGATCTTGATCATGAACGGAGCTCATAAGATCTAAACATGGTAGCACAAAGGAGGAGATACAACCATCTAGCTACTACATGGACCCGTAGTCCAAGGTGGAACTACTCACGCTTCATACCGGAGGCTGGCATGATGAAGAAGAAGGCCTCTAGGATGATCTCCCCTCTGGCAGGGTGCCGGGAAGAGCTTTAGATCCCTCCTGATCTAGGGACGATGGTGGCGGTGGCTACGGTCTGTTTCATGGAAGATTGATTGGGTCCTTAGGGTTTTGGTATCGAGGGGTCTTTATAGGCGAAGAGGCGAGGTAGGGGGCATCCAGGGTGGCCGCACCCTCTCCCAGGCGCAGGCCCACCTAGGCTGCGCGGCCAGGGGTGTGGCCCCCTGGTGGCACTTCTCCGTCTCATACTCTGGCTTCGTGTACACCGCGATAAAATATTGACTTTGGCTTTTGTCCCGTCCAATTCCGAAAATATTTATTTCCTGCCTTTTCTGGAACTAAAAATAGAAGAAAACAGACAGCTGGCACTGTGGCATCTTGTTAATAGGTTAGTACCAGAAAACATATAAAAACACCTCAAAGTGTAGACAACGGAAAGCAAAGTAGATACTAAACAAGCATGGAACATCAAAAATTATAGATACGTTTCTGACATATCATGCATCCCCAAGCTTAACTCCTGCTCGTCCTCTAGTAGGTAAGTGATAAAAAGAATAATTTTTGAGGTGACATGCGCCATCAAAATCAAGATCAAACCAGTTGCAAGCAATGAAAGATGGGATCAAAGAACTCTAACCATGAGCATGAAAGATGGAGTTCTAACAATAAGACAAAGTAACTATACATGCAACATGAAAGATTACAAACAAAGATCATGAATAACAATGCATTGAAAGACGTTTGTTTGTTTCACATATAGAAAACATAGCATAGTGACATTCAGCTTGTCCCTCATGGAGTAGCAAATAGATGCATAGGACACCTTCAAAGTTCATAAGAGTGACTAGATACAATATGCATCAATCAATAAGTTTTGGGACAATGCACATAGAACTAATAATGGAAACTATACTCTCTTAACTGGTGCCTAAGGATAGAAGGTGGAGACTCAATATAATGATGTAAGAGAGGCCCTTCATAAAGGGAAGTAGGGATTTCAAGTCTCAAAAAGAGCTTCCAAAAATTATGGTACTTGTTAGCTTTCAACCCTCATTGCCCCTATCATAAGCATCTTGAAGTGATTAAGGTTAAAGTGAACAAACTATGGAGTATATGCTTGACAAAGTATAAGTTGGCAATCTCATGTCCCATGAATACGAGGGCCGCTCCTCATGCTACTCAACTTTAGTCACCTATAAGTTCTTGTCATAGTAAGTACATGTGTATCATAAAGAACCGCCAACAGGGTACCCCTTGCACATGATACCAGAGCTATCCCATAATCAAAATGACAAGGCAAGCAGACAATGAGCATCTCAGCAATCTTCTTATTTACCATGGTAAAATGGTGCTTTTTTCTCTCTTTCCTCTTTTCAATATGTCTAGTTTTTTATAAGAAGAAAGCTTCATAGATTGCTCACTATGGTGATGTTGCAAGTTTCCACCATGATTAGGCATGGCTTAGGCTAGCGGCCCAGGCGTTTCTCTAACACACATACATAACTCCATGGACTTACAAGCTCCTCTTTTATTTCACACCGACGACATCCATAGACAAAAGAGCATGATATCAACAGTGTACAAAGTACAAGTGCCAATGTGTAAAGCGTTCCCCGTGACAGCACGGTTCTGCTAATTCCAACGTATAAGCGCAAGAATATACAACATAATGACACAATGGTTCAAGTTTATTAGGGGCAAGAAAAATAAAGTGTGCCATCAAGTTTGTGAGAGCTTTAATCATTAAGTTTTCACATAAAAACAAGACTTTTTAATTGGAAGGTAGATGAAAACAAGAATATACTTGGAATGGTATAACACACCATGCATAGGAATTTATAGTGGACACTTTGGAATAACTTGGTTTCTTGGGAGTTCGATGCATGAGTAGAGCTTACTCATACAAGTGGAGGCTAGCAAAAGACTGAGAGCGACCAACTAATAGAGCAATAATGGCCGTAATCATGCAGAGCGACAAAACATTACTAATCAAAGCATAAAGTGGTACTAAAAGTCAAGGACTAAATGATCATAGAGGCTATGGTGACTTGTTCATAGTCATAGCATGGTGTGAGCATTTGCCAAGTCAACCCAAACAAAGCATCAAAGGAGAATACCACAATACTATGCTTTTGTATGCTAAAACAACGCATGATTCCTTCAAGGCACATTAAGCAATCCCAATTGTTTGGAACAAGTCATGCTACAACAATAATCACTAAGCATAAGGTCAAAACAACATCTAGCATTACATGCTAAAGTCTAAGTCATAGTCAAAGCAAGATCCTCTTGTACTATTCAAGAAAGAACTTTTTGCTCCTCTCCAACACCAATCAACTTATTTGCAACAACACAGCGAGAACGGGGGTCCAAACTACTTTTATTCAAGCAAACTAAGAAAACTAAAATGAAAACTAAGACGCTCCAAGAACAACCCAGCAGTGCATGAAACAATAAAAATGAAGTGTCTAGGAAGACCTAAGATTTTCATTGATGAAGAAGGGGATGCCTTGGGCATCCCCAAGCTTTGATGCTTGTACCTCTTGAATATTTCTTTGGGTGACACGGGGTGGCATCCCCAAGCTTGAGATTTTGTCCATTCTTCATCTCATTACATTATTCTTTCTCTACACCTAAATTTTTTCCTTCATACAAAACTTTACACAATCTTCATTAGCAACATTAGTGTATTCAAAAGATAATAGACCCTTGGGTTTTAGTTTTAGAACAGCAAAACTTTCACTAAAAACACAAGCTACTGTAGCAATTCCCTCAAAAAGCTCAATTTCCCAAAAAGGAATCAAGAAGCAAATGCAAATAATGGCAGAAATCTGTTAAAACACGGGTAGAAACCGATTTTTTCAAAGACCTTCTGTTTCTCAAATCAAGAAGTGTTGAACTAACGAAAGTTAGATAACATACTGGGGTATTTATTCAGAAAATATTAACTCAATCCAACTTAGAGAGATTTTACACGAATTATTATGGTGGAGCACAAAAATCTGTTTTGGGACAGCAATTCCCCAAATCTTACTTCCCTCTCATTAGAGGTTATTGTTGGCACAAAAAGCTAATAAAAAGGATAAGGAGAGGTCATTACAGAGGTAATAACTTACAAGACTCAATAAAACTTTTGTGTTATCTCCCAATAAGTACTTTTCTTTAATGCATTTAAGTTAGGCACAGAAGCAAGAATCAAGTATTTTCAAATGAAGAAGCATTAATGCCAAACCTTGCTTTAAAAGGAGGAGCAAAAATCAACTTCTCTCTCTCCTCATAGGGAAGTGTTCAATACCTTTCTTGAATGGAAATTGATATTTAATGGTTCCTTCTTTCATATCAATGATGGCACCAACAGTTCTAAGAAAAGGTCTTCCCAAAGTAATAGGACAGGAAGCATTGTATTCAACATCCAAAACACAGAAATCAAGAGGGACATAAGCATTGTTAACCATAATAAGAACATCATTAACACTCCCCATGAGTTTCTTTTTAGCATTATTATTAAGTGGGACATCCAAATAACAATCTTTCAAAGGTGGCAAATCAAGCATTTCATAAATCTTTCTAGGCATAATAGAGACACTAGAACCAAGGTCACATGAAGCTTTGAGATCAAAGTCATTCACTTGCATATTAATGATGGGTTCTGTGGCGCCCCAGATTTACGGTCCGAGAATACCCGTTATGCCTGCAATTCACGTTCCCATGATCAGTGAGACGTAAGCATAACCGACGAGTATCATTACAACATCCATGAATAACAAGTGCAAGTACTTACAAAGGTGTCATTATGGCGATACAACATCAATAGCGGAAGTCTTCAAGCGCAAAGCACATGTCATGCCTTAACCTACAGGCAACTGACTCGGAAGACGACCTAGCTCGCATACACGTCAGCAACTCCATCGATTCCCTCAATCATCTGAAAGTCTGGCCAAGTAAATATCCAGGGACAATGCGAGTGAGTACTTTTAATGTACTCGTGAACCACCTTAAGAGAAGAAAATAATAAAGGATATGCAACATGGCTGTGGTGGGATGGCTCCATGAGAGGTTCTTTTATAAACTAGTTTCTCTTGTAGATATAGCATATCTCTATATCTTTGTTGAAAAACTTTTGTAAAACAATTTGGAAAACCTTTTTGAAATTTTTTTGAGAAAACATCGGGATTGGGTCACCCCTTTTGTTTTTCCTTACGGTCATATCATGACCAAACTCCTTCCTCCTTTTTTCTCGACCATCTCATGGTCAAAACATTTCCAAGCCAGTGCTTTCCGAAGTCCTTTTTGAAATCAAAACCATCACCCGCCGTACAACCACCATCACAACCGTCCATGGCCGAGGACTCGGCTATTCGAATAGATTTACACTCTGCAAAGGTTGTACACTGTACCTACACCATCCGATTACCCGTCCCTGATCTACACCGATCGTGGGTCGAATAACTGGACCTTCTGGACGCCCTCTACGATACAAGTGCCTACCCTATGAGGTTAATCCCCGCAAAACCGGGACGCCCTATATAGTCACAAGCCAACCGGAGCGTGTTTTGCAGCTCGTCGGGTGTGCGCTTTCATTGAGGGGCTCATTATATCGTCTGGTCGTCCTTAGACAGTATGTAACTTCTCCAGACCTATGTTTCACATGGGCTTTTACAGGTGAAGGCCCAGCCTCCTGGGATTTGTTCTCCCCCGTAGTAGTTCGAGGTACCTATACCATATTAGAAAAACTTCTAGCCCAGCCCCGTCCCATTCCATAGTAATGTGGTTGCACGGGTTAATTGTTCTAGCATAGTAAACTGTACAGCCCGACGTGTTGTCATAAACATTTTTCCTCCATCATTTGTAAACCAAAACCTTTCATATTTTCAACATATCTTGGTAGGCCGAGCCTCACCAAGGTTTTCTCATAAAACATTTTTGTAAGCCTTTCTCTGGGGTCTTCCCATCCCATAGTTTTTGCTTCAGCTAAAACGGGGTTTCCAAAGGGGCATGGTGTTATACACCATCTACCTTACTAGGGGAAAGACTAGGTATCATCAAAGGGTATGTACCTAATGGTACCAAGGGGATATTAGTTTGGAGGAGCCAAACATTCCCACATATAAAATCATAAAACAAATAAACTATGCAATTTAAGTAAACCATTTGAATAACATGCATAAGTATAAAAATAGGACGGAGGCTTATGAGTAAGAAGGTGGCTTGCCTGTGACCAGCGAGATGTTCCGTGACTTTGTTAGAATACTAGAAAACCAATTAATAACAATAATGGAATAACCCGATGCTTCCTTCTCACATTTTGCAACTATCGTCGTTATCGAGCATACATGCAAACAAACAACACCACGATCAATACATTGCATACGAACGCCAATTTATATGGCAAGCAATTGACAGAGCAAGTTGATAGATCAGTAAGGATTGAGGATTGGATTGGGGGTACAAAGGAAAAGCTTTGGTGGCATTTGTGGGTTGTCTAATTAAGATTTATAGTAAAAAAACTACCTAGATAAGGGGTTTTAGAGCAAGGACAAGTTCTTCATGATAAAATTGGTCACAAAGGATGTCATCAGATATGTATTGATAAAATGAAGCCAACAAAAGTGGTTTCACTATTTTATCAATTACCATTGATTTATAAGGGATTTTATAGTGATTAAAACTCTAGTTTAGGAAATAATTCACCAAAACTTTTCTGGAGTTCCAAAAATTATTTTCTTGGGTGATTATATAGTATTTGATGGCTAGTTCACTGAGAGTTGGAATCACCTTAGAACAATTACCAGAATGCCCTTGAGAAATTCCCAAAGACAGTACTGGATGAGATTTGTCTTTTTCATCATATTTAATCTACAGAAGATTTTGATGTTATTCCAAGGACACTTCTTAGGTACTGAAAATAACTTTCTGTAGAAATTGGAGTCAGCATTTTTTGGAGTTATAGAGCTACTGCTATGAATTTATTGGTGATTAAAAAATGCAAAGAATAGTTTAATTCACCAAAATTCAAGAGAGGTTCATAAAATTATGATCTACTGGGGTTTGAGAGATATAGTTATGTGTGTCCACTAGGAGTTGGAATTAGGTTAAATACTTATTTGGTTTAACCTAGAGAATTTTAAAAAGGCATAAAATGCCTGATTTTGTTTTTTTATTGTGGCTAAAAAAGGAAGCCAAAATAGGTGAGACTAGTGGGACATGAAAGGTATGGCTAAGAAATTTCATTAGCAATTGGATTTACTCCATTTGGATAAACCAAACTCTCTGAAAGCATTTATTAGTGGAAGGAATAAGCTTGGCAGTTTTATTTTCTATGATTTATCTATTGAGTATTTTGGTCCAAAACCAAGTCTGTATGTTAGAGTGTGGACTTAGGTACTTGTGAAAAATATAAACTAAATTTATTTAGGCTCTTTTCATTTTCAAAAAGATTTAAACCAGAAGGTTATTTTGCTGGATCTGGGAAAAAGATTAAAAGGAGAAGGGGGTCTTGGGCCAGATCTGGAGGGCAAACGGGCCGCTGATGCGTGCACCCAATGTTGACGTGGGGCACTTCGCTGGAACCCCAAGAGAAAGGTGTGATGAGCATAGCAACAAGTTTCTGTTAGTAGAGACCGAGGTTATCGAACCTGAAGGAGGAAGGAAACGTCTCAAAGGTGTTGCAAGAAACGTGGAGACCTACACAACACAAACTCAAGACTTTGTCCCAACGAAGCAGTGAGGTTGTCAAGATCACCGGTTTGCTGTCACAAAGGATTAAACGTATGGTGTGGAAGTTAATGGTTTGCAGCAAGTAAGCAAGTAATAGTGGAAGATGTATCAATGGTAAAGATTGGACCAGGGTCCATAGTTCACTAGAGGTGCTCTCCTTAGATGAAGAATATGGTATGAAGGGTAAACAAATTACAGCAGGGCAATTGACAGGAACTGAGCAAGGCATAACAATGCAATACTAGTCAGAAAGATCCCATGCGATTCGATTGGGAAATACAACAAGATACATAGACCGCCATCCAACTACATCTATGACTAGAAGTCCACCTTTAGGTTATCATCCGAACCCCCTCCAGTATTAATTTGCAAGAAACAGACAACTGCTTTAAGCAAAGTGTGTAAGGTAAACAGTCCACATGTTCCATGAACAAGAGACCGTTGTTTTCTCCCTAGTATCAACAACACATCTACAACCGAAGAGATTATTGTCACTTCCCTTGGAAACTAGAGGCATGAACCCACTATCGAGCATAAATACCCCCTCTCGGAGTCACTAGCAACTACTTGGCCAAGATAGCTAATAACAATGGAGAGCATGCAAGATCACAAACAACACAGACATGTGTTATCGCCATATTTTGGCCAAAGGAGGAGTTGGGCCGTGATCAAGATGGGCTTAGAAGATACGTATATGCAACGTGTTGTTGCATCGGCCTCGTGCGTTGATTTGGGCTAAATTGCCCGTGTATCTTATATTGTAATAGATTCCGTTTAGATTTAGGTAAGAGATAGAGTTGTAGAGTTATTCCAAAGACAGAAAGTCTCCGGACTATAAATATGTACCTAAGGTTATCGAGAAAAGGAGGACAATCACGTTCACAACAAACACAATCTCGGCGCATCGCCACCCCTTGTTTCTAGGGTTTTTTCTCGGGTAAGTGCCATGCTGCCTAGATCGCATCTCGCGATCTAGGCAGTATCTACTTATGCGTTATTTGGTGTTACTCGTACTGAAGCCTTGTTGATGGCGAGTAATACTATTATCATAGATTTGTGTAGGCTAGCATCGGTACCTTTTTGTTATGATTGTTTAGTCATGCTGCCTCTAGTTATCTCGCCGCCTGTGCACCTTTTCCCGGGTGTAAGGGTGGCATCTTGCTTGATCTTTATTTAAATCGAATTGATCTGTTATAGTTGTGCCTTGTTCTCCAAGGTTTAGTTTGATATCCACATGATCAGGCCTTGCAAACGGGTTGAACGATCCAGTAATATGTAAGATATGGTTTGCCAATCCAAGAGGAGTTGTTCCGGGAATTGACTTTACGTTGGTTTTTAGGCCTTCTCTAGGGTTAGTTTTCCATCATCTTTCGTATCTACCAGGCTCAATTACGTGTAGGATGTTCCAGTCATGTGGTGAAAACGTTAAACTGTCGTAGATCGATTTGATTTGTATTGATGAAGCAAAACCCCATGTTATCGTAGATCTAATGCAGAACCATGGGTTAATCGGCTCTAAGAGCCGATTCACAGGGAAACCTGGGAGCCGGTCACGGCTCGAATTTTACGTATACTTGTTTACCATGCAGGAAACCAATCGAAACAATCCTTCACCTTCCTGACCAGGTATAGGTCAGGTGGCACGCCCTCGAACCAAGCCAGGACGTGTGCCGGAGCTTTGCGGGCCGTTGCCCGAGGGACCAGGGCCCACCAGCAGTTCTGGGAGCCTCCCGGCTCTTCGTGTTGCCCGTCGCTGCTCGCCGGTGGGTTTTGGTAGGCAACACATTCTGGCACGCCCGGTGGGACCTTCAACAACGTCTACATCAACATCCGACACTGCGATGGAGAACAGACCAGTCACGTACGACGAGCTGCCTGAGGAGCACAAGGCGAAGTATGATGACGTCAAAGCTCTCTTCGAAGCCGATCTCATCGGCTCTTTTGAGAGGACTCGTAAGCATGGCATCAGGTGGAAAGGGTTCTCACCCGAGGGTGCTCTTGATGAGGTGGATCTGTCTGTTCCTTCAGAGGAGCGCACCAGAGCTCTGCGCCAGGAAGTCAACTACATGGTGGCTCATTCTCTTCACCGCCATTCTGAGAGCTTGGTAAACGCTTTCGAGCGGATCGCAGTTCGCGTAGTTCAGGAGATCATGAAACATCAGTATTCTCCGTCGGGGCCTACTCTGGGGACTCACCAGGGAGAAAGACCGCTCCAGGCCAGGCCACCGCTGCCATTCACACTTGCAGCTCCGGAGCCACCAGGGGCACCGGCGTACGTCGTCTACAAGGTCAGAGGCGACCCTGGCGATTGCCAATTCCTGTGTGAACCACCTAAAGAAATCCCACATGGATACGTGTGCACCTACGTGCCAGACTACAACAGCTTGACGCGCACGAACCAGATTGCAACCGCAGGGATTGCTGGGGCAGGAGTTGCTGGAGTGGGGGCTTCGGGTGCAGGTGTTTCTGGAGCAGGAATCTCTGGGATGGACGCCGATAAGCAGGCGTGGCTAGCCAAGTATGCCACTGGAACGAGTCATGAGAATCTAGCCCCTGCAGCCCAAACAACGGAACAAATCCGTACCATCTTGAGAGACCAGTTCGGCTTCGTGCCAAAGAGAAGGACAATCGGCTATTCAAAGCCGTACCCCCAACGAGTTTGACCTGATTCCGCTGCCACCCAAGTATCGGCTCCCTGAGTTCTCAAGGTTTAGCGGGTCAGAAGGGTCGAGCTCGATCGAGCACGTGAGCCGATACCTGGCACAGTTAGGCATGATATCAGCATCAGATCAGTTGCGCGTAAGGTTCTTTGCGCAATCTTTGACAGGACCAGCTTTTGGGTGGTACACCTCGCTGCCACCTGATTCGATCTAGACCTGGAAGCAACTAGAAGAGCAGTTCCACATTCAGTACCATTCAGAAGCTACCGAGGCTGGCATTGCAGACCTGGCACAGGTACGGCAAAAGCGGGGAGAAACGGTAGCCGAGTACATCCAGCGCTTCAGGACTGTCAAGAACCGATGTTACTCAGCTCGGTTAACTGAGAAGGAAGCAGTCGAGCTGGCAGCGTTGGGTCTCGCAGCACCCATCAAAGATCTGGCTTTCCAAGTAGAGTACAACTCGTTGGCGCACATGGCCCAGAAGCTGACGATGTATGAGCAGCGCCACCCTGAGTTGTACCAGGACAAGTTCAAACGTCCGATAGGCCTGGTCGATACAGAAGAAGAAGACCCCACGCAAGACCAGGAGGTGGCCGTGGCTGAATGGGCTCGGGGGGCAGATCCCGTATCCTGCAAATGGGTGAAATGGCAAGGGCCTGCAAAAGGGTTCGACTTCGATGTGAGCAAAGCTGAGCAAATATTCGATTTACTGCTGAAAGAAAAGCAGCTGAAGTTACCCGAAGGCCACAAAATCCCTACGGCTCAAGAGATGAACGGAAGACCATACTGTAAGTGGCATCACTCGTTCACCCACACCACCAATGACTGCAAAGAGCTACGTCGCCAGATCCAAACGGCAATAGAGCAGGGCCGTCTCATCCTGGGGCAATTCGCCATGAAAGTAGACACTAACCCGTTCCCCGGCGTCAACATGGTAGAACACAGCCACTCCACGAGGCGCCAGTTGGATTTCTCATTCGATGTCAACATGGCAGGACCAGGGTACCACCATGGCACGTACAGGGAGGAAGGCGGTCGCTCTCGCGGCAGAGTAAGAGAGGAGGCTGGTCCACGCGACTGGCCCAGCTACGACGACAGGCGGTACTTAACTGAGGAACAAGTGAAAAGTGTGCGATATCAGAAACCACATTCCACGCATCTCCTTAACAAGTATGAGCGTCAGTATGACCAACGTCGCCGGCGCGACGGAGAAGATGAAGGATATGAGCACCTCGCTAGGGGACCGTCAAAAGAAAAGGAAGGCACAGACAAACATTGGGATTGTCCGTTCTTCAAGTATTGCTGGGATGCGGGAATGAGCCGATTGCCTACGATCGATAACTGCCCGGAATGCGGACAGCAGAAGGAGGACACGGAGCCAGTGTCAGTGTTTAAGCGCCTAGGGCCTCTCCCACCTCAGAGCCGACGCAGGGAGTCGTCTCGAGCACAAGGTCTCAAGGAGCCAATGGATGACAAAGAGAAAGACAGGTATCACCGTCCAAGGTGGTGTCCCGACGGACTCAGACACACCCAAAAGCGTAGAGTGCAGCGGCTGCGTAACTTGGAGGAAGCCGAAGCGCAGTATCTCCACGCTCTAAAGAAAGCACGGCCCGATCTGGCCGTTAAGATTAGGCAGACCTTGGAAACGGAAGATCACCCGAAAAGGAAAGAGTGGCGCCCCAAACCGGTAAAAGCCGATGCAAAGACATCGGCTGGCACAAACATGGTATTCATACTTCCGTCAGAGTTCTGCGCGCCAAGAACCAACGAGCTACCAGCGGCATAGTTCGACTGCGGCCCACGGCCAGTTATCTTTGAGAAGCCACGTGAGAAGGGTTACAAACATCTGAAAGCCCTGTACCTACGAGGTTACATCAATGGGCAACCTGTCAGCAAGATGTTAGTGGACACCGGAGCGGCAGTCAACATAATGCCATACTCCATGCTACGGCGTTTGGGACGCTCCACTGCAGATCTGATCAAAACCAACGTCACTTTAAGCGACTTCAACGGCCAGACTTCAGAAACGCAAGGCGTACTGAACGTGGATCTGACCGTGGGCAGAAAAACCATCCCTACGTCATTCTTCGTCGTGGACAGCAAAAGCACCTACGCTGTCTTGTTAGGGAGAGATTGGATTCATGCTAACTGCTGCATCCCATCCACGATGCACCAGTGCCTAATACAGTGGGATGGAGATGAGGTGGAGGTCATTCATGCAGACGATTCTGTCGAGGTCTCCATTGCTGGCATGAAAGTCTGGGAAGCAAAAGACCAAGAGCCGATCTCTGGAATCAGTCTAGACGGCTGTGAACGCATTGAGGCTACAAAAAACGGGGTGAGGCTGGTCTTATCCACCGGCCTGACAGAGTAGCAAAGTCCACGATGGTACGTGGTACGGCCGATCCCTGCGATCGGCCACAAAAAACAAAAAGCAGCAATCTTACGACGAGCAGATCATGCAGTCGTAGCAGGGAGATTCCCAGCCATTGTAAAACCATAAGGTGTAAACCGTCCTTGACTAATGCAATCAAAAAGGGGGCCGATTCAGGCAATCGGCCCAAATTATTTTTGTTAACCTCACCTACTGTTTGCCCTGTGCTTAGCGTCGATTTGACGGTGACGGAAAGCTAGGGTATGGATTTACATCTGCTGATGAACTAGAAGAAATCGACATTGGTCCTGGGGATAAGCCACGACCAACATTTATCAGCAAAAAGTTAGATCCGAGTCTGCGGGGTCCGATGATAGCCCTGTTGAAAAAATATCCAGACTGCTTCGCCTGGGACTATACAGAGATGCCTGGGTTAGACAGGAGCATCATTGAGCATCGACTCCCACTTAAAAAAGGATTTCGGCCATTCCAGCAGTGGGCACGACAGATGAAGGCCGAAATTCTGGAAGAAGTCAAGAAGGAGGTCGAGAAAATGTTGACAGCCAAGTTAATCAGGCCATGCAGGTATGCTGAGTGGATTTCTAGTATCGTACCTGTAGAGAAAAAGGATGGCCGTTGGCGTGTCGCCATAGATTTTCGGGACCTCAATAGAGCTACCCCAAAGGATGAGTATCCAATGCCGGTGGCAGAAACGTTAATCAACGCAGCGGCTGGCCATAAGATCTTGAGCTTCATGGATGGCAATGCCGGTTACAACCAAATTTTTATGGCTCCAGAAGACATACACAAGACTTCGTTCAGAGTACCAGGCTCGGTGGGGTTGTTTGAATACGTTGTCATGACGTTTGGACTGAAGAATGCCGGTGCCACGTACCAAAGAGCCATGAACTACATTTTCCATGATCTGGTCGGCAAGCTGGTGGAAATTTATATCGATGACGTAGTGGTCAAGTCTGCCTCAGTAGAAGGACACTTGGGCGATCTACAGCGCGTCCTGGACCGAACAAGAAAATTCGGCCTACGGATGAATCCAAAGAAGTGTGCCTTCGGTGTAACGGCCGGTCAGTTCTTGGGTTTCTTGGTCCATGAACACGGGATTGAGATCGGCCTGAAAAGTCAAGAGGCCGTGCGAACAATGAAGCCACCTACCACGAAGAAAGAGCTACAGTCTCTCATCGACAAGATCAACTTCGTCAGAAGATTCATCTCCAATCTGTCAGGAAAGATAGAGCCGTTCATGGGACTGGTAAAAATTAAATCTGACGAGGAGTTCCGCTGGGGAACAGAACAACAACGAGCCTTCGACGAAATCAAAGAATATTTAACGAAGCCGCCAGTTTTAGTTCCACCCTAGCCGGACAGGCCATTCTACATTTAGTTGTCAGTAGTGGACACGTCCATCGCCTCAGTGGTGGTGCAAGTTTATGATGGGCTGGAGCGAGTGGTATTTTACATCAGCAGAAGGATGCTGGATGCAGAGACAAGGTACCCTGAGATCGACAAGTTGTGCCTCTGCCTGTTTTTCACCTGCACCAAGCTGTGCCACATTTTGCTATCAGCAGAGATTGTCATCATCTGCAAATCAGACGTCATAAAGCACATGCTGTCGGCTCCTATGTTGAAAGGCCGACTGGGCAAATGGATGTTTGCATTATCGGAGTTTGACATCCGGTATCAACCCGCGAAAGCAGTTAAGGGGCAGGCATTGGCCGACCTTATCGCTGAAAGGATCAACACCAATATAGCAGCACTGTCTATACGAGCGTGGGCTATGTTCTTCGACGGATCGGTTTGTGATGATGGGTGCGGCATCAGCATGCTACTCGTGTCACCCCGGGGGGCAACATTTTCCTTCTCTATCAGGTTATCTGCCCCTCGCACCAACAACGTCGCTGAGTATGAGGCGATACGCAAGGGAATGGAGTTGCTCATCGAAGCTGGAGCGGAAGCAGTGGAAATTTTTGGAGACTCCAAGCTGGTGATTTCTCAACTCACGGAGGAATACAAGTGTGAGAGCGAGTCGCTCTTCCCATTATGGATGCAATGCCGTGAGCTGATGGCACAGTTCCGATACATAAACTTCACCTGGATCCCGCGATCGCAGAATACCGAGGCAAATGATCTTGCACAAATGGCTTCAGGCTACAAGGACGTGGCAGAGGGAGCCGATGTTCAGGTGCAATTCCTGGACGCAAACGACTGGAGAGCCGATATCTTCAATTACTTGAAGGATTCGGCTCGGGGGGCACCTAAACGGATAAGATACAAGGCCATGACATATGTGCTCATTGGGGACGACATGTTTTACAGGACTCTAGAGGGGTTATTGCTCAAATGTCTGGGGACAGCCGAGGCCAATCGGCTCCTACACGAGGTACACGAAGGCGCCTGTGGAACTCACCAATCGGCTCACAAGATGAAGTGGTTGATCAGGCGATCAGGGTTTTATTGGCCTACCATGCTTGAGGACTGTTTTAAGTACTACAAATGGTGTCAAGCATGTCAGAGATTTGGAAAAATTCAGATGGTACCCGCGTCAGCAATGAATCCCATCATCAAGCCTTGGCCATTCCGAGGTTGGGGCATGGATATGATCGGCAAGATCAATCCTCCGTCAAGCAAAGGCCACATGTGGATTTTGGCCATTACGGATTATTTCACCAAGTGGGTGGAAGCCGTCCCTATGAAGTCAGTAAGTTCAAAGGATGTTGTCGATTTTGTGAAAGAACACGTCATTCATAGGTTTGGGATCCCCCAGACTATCACGACCGATGGAGGTTCGGTCTTCACTTCTCACGAGTTCAGAAAGTTCTGTGAGGACACAGGGATTAAGCTGATTCGATCATCTCCATACTATGCTCAAGCAAATGGGCAAGCTGAAGCATCCAACCAGAGCCTTATCAAGTTGATCAAGAGGAAAATCGATGAGCACCCCAGGCGTTGGCACGAGGTTTTGTCAGAGGCTTTATGGGCTTACCGCATGTCATGTCATGGAGCGATAAAAACCTCGCCGTACCATCTAGTCTATGGACAAGAAGCCGTATTGCCTTGGGAAATTACGGCTGGATCGAGACGTGTCACGTTTCAGAACGATCTAACGACTGAAGAATATGCGGCCCTGATGAGTGACAGCATTGAGGATCTGACTGAGCTTAGGCTATGGTCGCTTGAGAAAATCAAAGAAAACAAGGCCAAGGTAGCTCGTGCGTACAACAAGAAGGTGAGACCGAAGGAGTTCCGCGTTGGCGATCTGGTATGGGAAGCGGTGTTGCCATTAGGGACTAAGGACGCAGCATATGGTAAATGGTCTCCAAATTGGCACGGGCCATACAGGGTCGATCAGGTTTTAAGAGGGAACGCGTACATGCTGGAAGAACTGGACGGCGTGAAATTCCCAGTGGCTGTCAACGGTCAGCATCTCAAGAAATATTTCCCAAGTATGTGGGATGATGGACAATGAGATATGGGAGCCGATACACGAAATCGGCCAATAAAAAAATTTTATTATGTAGTTCCCAAGCACGTGGGATGATGGACAGTGAGATATGGGGGCCGATACATGAAATCGGCCAATAGAAGTATACAGCCGATGCACGGTCATCGACTTTAGAGGTTCAAAACTGTTACAAGCCGATGCCATTTTACATAAACGAGCTACTGAAGAAATGCCTCGAAGGCGTGGAGGGCGTCAGCACGGACACGGTCCACCTCGGCGATCTCGGCTTCGTCATCCTCGTCCTTGCCCGTCACTAGCTGTTTGTTCAGGGCACGTATCTCTGCCAGATCAGTCTTCAGTTGAGCTCTGAGGCCTTCTGCTTCATCTTGGGAGCGGGCGATGGATGCTTCCTTGTCGCGAATGAGCTGTTTTGTCGCCCGGACCTTTTCTTCAAGATCTTCCAGCTCCCTTTTCAAAGATGCTAGCTCAGCGGTACTGACAGAGGTGTCAGTTTTGGCATCAAGAGACGCCTTCTTCTCATTGAGCTGCTGACATCTGTCGGCAATATTGGCCTTCAGCGGAAGTTGGGCACGGCGCATGTTGATCCTTTCACGAGCTAGCTTCACCCTTGACCCGTAGAAGGACAGAGTTACGACGGGCCAAAGCTTCACCTACAATGCTACTGGGAGTTGGTCCTTGATTTCGGCAAGAACGCCCTTCACCTCTTCAGAACCCTCGATCAACTCCTCGATTGGGGAAGACAGTAAGGCTCTAAGTCGTTGGAATTGAGGTAGAACAGCCCTGGCTTGTGGTTCATCGGTGGCGACAGAGGGAGTTGGATCGATCGAGTCAGGATCAAATGTCAGCAAGCCTGAAATGTCACAACCCTGGCAGCCCGAAAAGGCGTCAGTATGCGTCCAACGGGGAAGAATAAGCCGAAAGAAGTTAACATACCTCTCCTAAGACCGAGGGGATAGCAGACGACGAGGCGATCGGCTTGTGTGTGGGTGCTAGAGGCGTTGCCAAAGTGGTAGCCGTTTCATCTGCATTTTCGGGGATTGCCAGGTCTGGTTTGGCTAAAGGCGTCGGCGCGGCCCCGGCCTTCCCACTAGAAGCATCAGTTGTCTGCATGAAAGGTGATTAACCGATGCAAATGATGATGAATCGGCAGACAAAAGGAAGTAAGGGGCAAGAGCATAAAGGATGATGATTTTCGAAACCTCTTGGCTCGATGAAGAAGCTTGTGGTCCTTTACGAGCTCTCTTGGGACCCACAGCTGGACCGGCCTCGACTGGTGCTCGGGGGGCAGCAGGTTCAGGAACCGACCTTTTCCTGGAAGCCGATGGTGGCACATCTGGCTGGCTCGGGGTGATGGTCCTCTCAGAATCCGTTGGGCTCGATTCTCCCTCATTGGGTTGTGTGTCCTCGTGGGAAGTATCTTCGACGGAAGCCTGCAAAAGAAGGAAAGCTGTTAGGCACGAGCACGTCTGCAAGAATGGAAGAGTGAGAAGAATCGACCAAGACATGGATCAGCCTACATGCGAGCTTTCTGGAGAAGGGCTCTGGCGCCTCAAGGTCTTCCTGGCAGCTACATTCCTCGTCATCGTTCTTGTCTTAGTTGGAACTCGAGGGGCAGCTGATGTTGAAGTTCCTTGTTTCTTAGAAGCCGATTGAGGTGTTATCGGCTGTTTCTGCATCATGACCTTTTTCAAAGGCGGCGAGTTTTTGCAGAAAAGAACCACAGGAGCTGGCGGAAAGAACTCAAAGGGGGAGCCATCACTGTGTGTAGGTTCAGGGCCATCTTGTTGCTGCAAAGGGAGAAATTGGGTTAGTAGAAGAGTCATTTATGAGCTGCATCAAGAAAATCTACAAGTAATGGTACCTGTTCCACGGGGATGTCATAGTCGGCATCAAGTTGTTTCAGCAACGGTCCCAGAGCTTTCCTGAAAGCGTGAGTTTTCCACATCGACCACCAGTCCTCGAAGCCATCAGTTGATGAGGCGAAGGTGAGGTCATTTGGAATAGGGATGGTCAGAGCATCAAAGAAGGAGTAACACCTCTGACTGGTGAGAGGATCAGGCAGGTCGGCTCTGCATTCCGTAAGATGATGGAGAAAGAGATGGGGAGGTACTTGTCCAAGGCCAAATTGCTGGGCCACTATGACAGGCTGGTAGAATTCATACCCAGGCTTGATGATTCTGTTGGATGTACTCATGCCAACTGGAGGAAGATGGGGACTGCAAACTGCTTAGGTGAATTTAAATAAGGGGAATAGTATGAAGCGGTTCAATGCTATAGCGGTTTCCCAGAATGCACTGCCGAAGTTGTCAAATCATGCGCTGCGGGGAAGTGGAGAAGACAAGGCATCATGATGAGGGGGTGGCGTGACGATCCTGTTCTGCAACGCATTCTGTCAACGCGCAACCCGATACAAAAAAAAGGGGGAGAGGAGAAGGAAAAAAACAGAGTGGTTTTGGAATTATTATTGCCAAAACTAGGGGGGCATGTGTTATCGCCATATTTTGGCCAAAGGAGGAGTTGGGCCGTGATCAAGATGGGCTTAGAAGATACGTATATGCAACGTGTTGTTGCATCGGCCTCGTGCGTTGATTTGGGCTAAATTGCCCGTGTATCTTATATTGTAATAGATTCCGTTTAGATTTAGGTAAGAGATAGAGTTGTAGAGTTATTCCAAAGACAGAAAGTCTCCGGACTATAAATATGTACCTAAGGTTATCGAGAAAAGGAGGACAATCACGTTCACAACAAACACAATCTCGGCGCATCGCCACCCCTTGTTTCTAGGGTTTTTTCTCGGGTAAGTGCCATGCTGCCTAGATCGCATCTCGCGATCTAGGCAGTATCTACTTATGCGTTATTTGGTGTTACTCGTACTGAAGCCTTGTTGATGGCGAGTAATACTATTATCATAGATTTGTGTAGGCTAGCATCGGTACCTTTTTGTTATGATTGTTTAGTCATGCTGCCTCTAGTTATCTCGCCGCCTGTGCACCTTTTCCCGGGTGTAAGGGTGGCATCTTGCTTGATCTTTATTTAAATCGAATTGATCTGTTATAGTTGTGCCTTGTTCTCCAAGGTTTAGTTTGATATCCACATGATCAGGCCTTGCAAACGGGTTGAACGATCCAGTAATATGTAAGATATGGTTTGCCAATCCAAGAGGAGTTGTTCCGGGAATTGACTTTACGTTGGTTTTTAGGCCTTCTCTAGGGTTAGTTTTCCATCATCTTTCGTATCTACCAGGCTCAATTACGTGTAGGATGTTCCAGTCATGTGGTGAAAACGTTAAACTGTCGTAGATCGATTTGATTTGTATTGATGAAGCAAAACCCCATGTTATCGTAGATCTAATGCAGAACCATGGGTTAATCGGCTCTAAGAGCCGATTCACAGGGAAACCTGGGAGCCGGTCACGGCTCGAATTTTACGTATACTTGTTTACCATGCAGGAAACCAATCGAAACAATCCTTCACCTTCCTGACCAGGTATAGGTCAGGTGGCACGCCCTCGAACCAAGCCAGGACGTGTGCCGGAGCTTTGCGGGCCGTTGCCCGAGGGACCAGGGCCCACCAGCAGTTCTGGGAGCCTCCCGGCTCTTCGTGTTGCCCGTCGCTGCTCGCCGGTGGGTTTTGGTAGGCAACAACATGATAGAATCATAAAGACAAAACGATTAATTAAACCAATATAATAATCTCAATATCCATCGGATCCCCGTAAACACAACATGCATGATTACAAATAGATTAGATCTTCATCATGAACGGAGCTCACAAGATCTATACATGAAAGCACAAAGGAGGAGATACAACCATCTAGCTACTACATGTACCCATAGTCTAAGGTTGAACACATCACGCATCATACTGGAGAGAAGGCCTCCGGGATGATCTCCCCTCCGGCAGGGTGCCGGGAAGAACTTCAGATCCCCCCGATCTAGGGACGATGGTGGCGGCGGCTATAGACGGTTTCGTGGAGATTTGATCGGGTGCTTAGGATTTCTGCATCGGGGGCTTGTTATAGACGAAGGGGGAGGCCAAGGAAGCGACCAGGGGGGTCAAACCCTACCCAGGCGCGTGCCCACCTCTGGCCGCGCCTGGGTGGGGGGGGGGGGGGGGTTGGCCGCCCTGGCACGCTTCCTCGTCTCCCCTCTGGACTTCTTGTTCCCCACGGAAAGTAATTGACATTGGCGTTTGTCCCGTCCAATTCCGAGAATATTTCTTAACTAACTTTTCTGAAACCAAAAACAGCAGAAAACAGGCATCTGGCACTGTTGCAACTTGTTAGTAGGTTAGTACCAGAAAACATGTAAAAAGCACCTCAAAGTGAATACAAGCAAAAAAAAGTAGATACTAAACAAGCATGGAGCATCAAAAATTATAGATACGTTTCCGACGATAACATCCCCAAACTTAACTCCTGCTCGTCCTCGAGTAGGTAAGTGATAAAAAGAATAATTTTTGAGGTGACATGCACCTTCACAATAAAGATCCAACCATTTGCAAGCATTTCAAGCTGGGATCAAAGAACTCTAAACATGTGCATGAAAGATGGAGTTCTAATAATAGGACATAGTAACTATGCATGCAGCATGACAAGCTACAAACAAAGATCATGAATAATATGCAATAAAAACGTTTGTTTGTTTCACATAGAGAAAACATAGCATAGTGGCAATCAGCTTGTACCTCATTGAGTAGAAATATAGATGCATAGGACACCTTCAAAGTTCACAAGGGTGATTAGAAACAAATAGTACAATAACAAGTAATATCACAATACGCATCAATCAATAAGCTTTGGAACACTGCACACAGAATGAGAACTATGCTCTCTTAATGGTGCCTAAAGGTAGAAGGTGGAGACTCAATAGTGGTGGAAGAAAGGCCTTTTTGTAAAGGAAGCAGGGATTACAAGTTTCAAAAAGAGCTTCCAAAAATTATGGTACTTGTTAGCTTTCAGCCCTCATTGCCCCTATCATAAGCATCTTGAAGTGGTTAAGGTTAAAGTGGCAAAGATGGAGTATATGCTTGACGAAGTATAAGTTGGAAATCTCAAGTCCCTTGAATACGAGGGCCACACCTCATGCATACTCAACTTTAGTCACAGGTAATTTCTTGTCATTGTAAGTATTTATATATCATTGAGAACCGCCAACGGGGTACCCCTTGCACATGGTACATGAGCTTTCCCATAACCAAAATGACAAGGCAAGCAGACAATGGGTATTTCAGACATCTTTTTATTTACCATATGCATAGCTTTTTATTGAGGATGCTTCATAGATAGCTCATTATGGTGATGCTGCAAGTTTCCACCATGATTAGGCATGGCTTAGGCTAGCGGCCTAGGCATTTCTCTAACACAGGATACAAACTCCATGGACTTACAAGTTCCCTCTTTATTTCACACCGGTGACATCCATAGACAAAAGTGCATGATATCAACTGAGTACAAAGTACAAGTGCAATGTTGACAACGTTCCTCGTGGTAGCACGGTGCTGTTAATTCCAACGTATAAGTGCAAGCATATACAACAAAGTTGTCACAATAGTTCAAGTTTATTAGGGGCAAAGAATATAAAGTGTGCCATCAAGTTCGTGAGGGCTATAATCACTAAGTTTTCACATAACAAAAATAGTTTTTAATTGGAAGATAGTTGAAAACAAGAATATACTTGGAATGGTGTAACACACCATGTATAGGAGTTTATAGTGGACACTTTGGAATAACTTGGTTTCTTGGGAGTTGGAAGCATGAGTAGAACTTACTCATATAAGTGGAGGCTAGCAAAAGACTGGGAGCAACCAACTAAGAGAGCATAATGGCCATAATCATGTAGAGCAACAAATCATACTAATCAAAGCAAAGAGTGGTACTACAAGTCAAGGAATAAATGATCATAGAGGCTATGGTGACTTGTCATAGTCATAACATGGTGTGAGCATGTGCCAAGTCAACCCAAGCAAAACATCAAAGGAGAATACCACAATACTATGCTTTTGCATGCTAAAACAACGCATAATTTCTTCAAGGCACACTAAGCAATCCCAATTGTTTGGAACAAGACATGCTACATCAATAATCACTAAGCATAATGCTAAAACAACACCTAGAATGTCATGCTAAAGTCCAAGTCACAGTCAATGCAAGCTCCTCTTGCACTTCAAGCAAGAACTTACTACTCCTTTCCAACACCAAGCAACTTATTTGCAAAACAACACAGCGAGAACGAGGGTCCAAACTACTTTATTCAAGCAAACTAAACAACCTAAGCAAAGCAAACGAAAACTAAGACACTCCAAGAACAACACAAATGTGCACGAAACAATAAAAACGAAGTGTCTAGACAGGCCTGAGCTTTTGATTGATGAAGAAGGGGATGCCTTGGGCATCCCCAAGCTTTGACGCTTGTACCTCTTGGATATTTCTTGGGGTGACACCATGGTGGCATCCCCAAGCTTGAGCTTTTGTCCATTCTTCATCTCATTGCATCATCCTCTCTCCACACCTGAAATTTTTCCTTCATACAAAACTTCTCACAATCTTCATTAGCAACATTAGTATATTCAAAAGATATTAGAACTTTGGCAAAGCTTTGAAACAGAAAGGATTTTCACTAAAAACACAAGATACTGTAGTAAATCCTTCAAAAATCTCAATTCACCTAAAGAGAACTAAAAAAGGAATCAATAAGAAGCACATGCAAATAATGGCAGAAATCTATCAAAACAGACCAGCAGGTAGAAACCGAATTTTTCGAACATCTTATGTTGCTCAAATAAAAAAGTATTGAAATAACTAAAGTTATCTAACATAATGGGGGATTTAATCGTAAATTTTAAGCTCAATCCGAGTTACAGAGACTCCTCACGAATATTTTTGGTGGAGGACAGAAATCTGTTTCAGGACAGCAACTCCCAAATCATACTTCCCTCTCATTAGAGGTCATTCTTGGCACAAAAAGCAAACAAAAAGGATAAGGAGAGGTCATTACTAAAGTAATAACTTCCAAGACTCAAGTAAACTCTTGAGTTATCTCCCAACAAGTTGTTTTCTTTAACGCATTTAAGTTAGGCACAAGAAGCAAGACGAATCAAGTATTTTCAAATGAAGAATCATTAACATCAAATCTTGCTTTCAAAGGAGCAGCAAAGAGCAAATTCTCTCTCCTCATAGGGAAGTGTTCAATACCTTTCTTGAATGGAAAATGATATTTGATGGTGCGTTCTTTCATATCAATGATAGCACCAACTGTTCTAAGAAAAGGTCTTCCCAAAGTTATAGGACAAGAAGCATTGTATTCAACATGCAAAACATAGAAATCCACAGGGACATAAGCATTATTAACCATAATGATAACATCATTAATACTCCCCATGAGTTTCTTCTTAGCATTATCATTGAGTGAGACATCTAAATAACAATCTTCCAATGGTGGCAAATCAAGCATTTCATAAATCTTCCCAGGCATAATAGAGACACTAGAACCAAGATCACATGAAGCTTTGAGATTAAAGTCATTCACTTGCATATTAATAATGGGTTCCCAACTATCTTCTACTTTCCTAGGAATAGAAGCTTTGTGTTTTAGCTTCTCTACCTTAATCTTAACAAGATCATCTGTAATGTGTTTGGTGAAAGCAACATGCATATCACTAGCATCAGGACTTCTAGCAAGCTTTTGTAGGAACATAATCACTTCACAAATATTGCAACCATCTATATCAAAGTCAAAATTAGAATCACTAGTAGTAGGCTCAATAGGCTTAGGCATAGTAGGAGGAGGAACATGGACTACTTGTGGTTTAGTGGTGATGGTGCACACACTATTGTTTCTATCAATTTAAGCTTCCCTTTCCCACTTAGCATGAAGTTGAGCTAACAGCCTAACATATTCATCAATAGTAACTTGTATGGCATGAGCAGTAGCAAAGGTGTTTTCCATAGTTTCATGTTTAGCAGCCATTTTATTAATCAAGGAAGACTGAGCTTCAGACAAAGAGGATATATTTTTCTCAATAGTTAAAATCTTTTCCTCTATAGTCTTATTGAAAGTGGTTTGTTTACTAATAAAGTCCTTGAGCATGACTTCAAGTTCAGAGGGGGCACTTCTGGTATTATTGTAAGAGCTTCCATAGGAATTGCCATTATTAGGAGGATAAGGCCTATAATTGTTGTTGCTACCAAAATTATTACTATAGGCATTGTTGTTGAAATTGTTGTTTCTAATGAAATTCACATCAACTTTCTCTTCTTGAGCAACCAACAAGGCTAAGGGAACACTATTAGGATCTAAAGGAGCTTTCCATTAACAAGCATAGCCATAATAACATCAATCTTTTCACTCAAAGAGGAAGTTTCCTCAACAGAATTTACCTTCTTACCATGTGGAGCTCTCTCAACATGCCATTCAGAGTAGTTAACCATCATATTATCAAGGAGCCTTG
Organism: Avena sativa; assembly: GCA_916181665.1. Taxonomy (NCBI): domain Eukaryota; kingdom Viridiplantae; phylum Streptophyta; class Magnoliopsida; order Poales; family Poaceae; genus Avena; species Avena sativa. The sequence continues at coordinate 19,103,509 of OV702296.1, forward strand.
TTGCAGCACCCAAATTGAGTCCCATAAAGGTACCTCCAGCATCTGAATCCAACAGATTTCTTGAGGAGAAGTTCAAACCTGCATAAAAAGTCTGGATAATCATCCAAGCAGTGAGTCCATGAGTAGGGAAATTTTTAACCAAAGATTTCATTCTTTCCCAAGCTGGAGCAACATGTTCACTATCAAGTTGTTTAAATTTCATAATGTCACTTCTCATAGATATAATCTTAGCAGGAGGATAGTACTTTCCAATAAAAGCATCTTTGCACTTAGTCCAAGAATCAATACTACTTTTTGGCAAAGAAAGCAACCATTCTTTAGCTTTTCCCCTCAAGGAGAAAGGAAACAAACTGAGATTAATAATATCTCCATCTACATCCTTATACTTTTGCATTTTACAAAGTTCAATAAAGCTATTGAGATGGGAAGCAGGATCATCAGAACCAGCACCAAAAAATTGCTCTCATCACAAGATTCAACAAAGCAGGCTTAATTTCATAAAAGGTAGCATCAGGAGCAGGTGGAGCAATAGGAGTGCTTAGGAAATCATTGTTGTTGGTGCTAGTGAAGTCACACAACTTGGTGTTCTCAGCAGAGTTCATTTTGGTAAAGGTGGGCAAGCCAAAAACAGCAGCAGCAGCTAGAGCAGGAACTAATTTTTTTGTGTTATTGAATAAAGCAAGAAAACCAAACTAGACTATTTTTTTTGGGTTTTTTGGAAAGAGGAAAACAAAACCAAGCAAAAGAAACAAAGCAAACTAAAACCAAAGTAAAGAGAAAGCAAACCAAGCAAAAGAAACAAAGACGTCCTTAGCCTTCCCAGCAACGGCGCCAGAAATCTTGATGCGTGCACCCAGTGTTGACGTGGGGCACTTCGTTGGAACCCCAAGAGCAAGGTGTGATGAGCATAGCAGCAAGTTTCCCTCAGTAGAGACCGAGGTTATCGAACCTGAAGGAGGAAGGAAACATCTCAAAGGTGTTGCAAGCAACATGGAGACCTGCACAACACAAACTCAAGACTTTGTCCCAATGAATCAGTGAGGTTGTCAAGCTCGTCGGTTTGCTGTAACAAAGGATTAAACGTATGGTGTGGAAGGTAATGGTTTGCATCAAGTAAGAAAGTAACAGTGGAAGATGTATCAATGGTAAAGATTGGACCGGGGTCCATAGTTCACTAGAGGTGCTCTCCTTAGATAAACAACATGGCATGAAGGGTAAACAACTTACAGCAGGGCAATTGACAGGAACTGAGCAAGGCATAACAATGCAATACTAGTCAAAAAGATACCATGAGATTCGATTGGGCAATACAACAAGATACATAGACCGCCATCCAACTGCATCTATGAATAGAAGTCCACCTTCAGGTTATCATCTGAACCCCCTCCAGTATTAAGTTGCAAGCAACAGACAACTTCTTTAAGCAAAGTGTGTAAGGTAAATAGTCCACATGTTCCATGAATAAGAGACTGTTGTTTTCTCCCTAGTAGCAACAGCACATCTACAACCGAAGAGATTATTGTCACTTCCCTTGGAAACTAGAGGCATGAACCCACTATCGAGCATAAATACCCCCTCTCGGAGTCACTAGCAACTACTTGGCCAAGATAGCTAATAACAACTGAGAGCATGCAAGATCACAAACAACACAGACATGATAGAATCTTAAAGACAAAACCATTAATCAAACCAACATAATAATCTCAATATCCATCGGATCCCCGCAAACACAACATGCACGATTACAAATAGATTAGATCTTGATCATGAACAAAGCTCACAAGATCTATACATGAAAGCACAAAGGAGGATATACAACCATCTAGCTACTACATGGACCCATAGTCCAAGGTGGAACTACTCACACATCATACCGGAGAGAAGGCCTCCTGTGGTGGTATTGCCGACGAGTACGCCATGGAGGGGTCCTCATAGTGCGTGTTTAGAGACGTGGGGGAAGGCGGACGGTTGACGAGTATGAGGTAACACATCTTACCCAGGTTCAGATCCCACGATGGTGGTGGAATCCTACTCCTTCTATAAATCACTATAAGGGCAATACGCCGAGTTACAGAGATAGGTTCGCTGTGCGAGGTGTGTGCTAATCGCTACTCGATTGTATGAAGTTGTCTATGATCATGCCCTAAAGGCTCCCATAGGCCCGACTTATATAATCGCCAGGTCCTAGGGTTACAGGGAAAAGTCCTAGCCGGACAGGTTACAGAGTCCAACACCGTCTATTACTAGTCTTGTGTGTCTTGTACTCCAAGGCTCCGGGTACGTCGGTGACTCCAACCATAGCCTTCCTTTATCCGGCATGGGCCTCCCTTCTGGATCCATCTAACTGGGCCACCCAGCAGGCCATAGGCCATGCTACCAACTGTGGGCCACCCGGGTTAGCCGGATAAGAGACATGCTATAAGGATACCCATATAGCATATCCCCAACAGTATCCCCCGGAGAACTCCGAGATCTTGCGCCGTCTTGCCTCTTCATGTTGAATGCTCCGTCTAGATGGATGTCGGCAAATCGTCAAGCAATATCTTGTAGTCCTCCCAAACAACCCTGCAAGGTTTTCTCCGTCTTCAACTTGTAAGTCGGAGAAATGCTGAATCTTCCATCGTACTCTTCCGTAGCTGGACTGGATCCGTCCATGCCGGAATCTTTGATGTGACGGCTCATCTGCCTGTGTCAGCTAGGGCGACGTAGGCTTAGGTCAGCGATGCCTCGTAACTCACACATGCAGAGAACGCAATCATGTCCGATTTTCCCGCGCGAGCGATACGAACCGTTGGCTGCGATGGTTGGAGACATGGCGAAATTTCCACGCATGTTCGCGAACATGTTGTCTATGCGGCAACCGTCCGATCAAGCTGCACGAATCTGGATGCTGGATATGATAAATAGTAACAGCGGTGGAATTTTCACCTTTACCTCATTCTCCTCGCATCGTCTTCTTCCTCCAGCGCGCGCCTCCTCGAGCTCTCCGCGAAAGCTTCCAAAAACCCTAGCACAAATCCGGACCAGTCCCCTCCACTCTCACCCCATGGCTAGCAACAGCACTTCCCCTTCCACGGCGGCGTCGAGCGAAACCGCGGCGAAGCCGGCGAGCTCCGTCGTCGTGCCCCCAGAGGGTCTGGTCATCCCAGTTTCTGCGGTGGTCGAATCCACCAGCGGTGACCATAATCCAGCGGCGCTGGAGCCGTTGGAGGAGGAATTGTACTCGCACAAGGGCGATTGGTGCGGCTCAGACATTACTTCCCGTGATATCCAAGAGCTGATCGTCGAGGGATACCTCCCCACGACGGAGGGGCTAGCCTGGCGGGCGGCGCCGGCCGGCGAGGTGACACCTTCTCCCCAAGTTGGAGAAAAGGTGTACCTCAAAGCCCAACTGGTACGCGGCGTCTCCCTGCCCATCTCCAACTTCTTTCTCTCCGTCTTGAATCACTATAGGGTCCAGCCCCAAAACCTCTCTCCCAATAGTATCCTAGTGCTTAGCAATTACATGGCACTTTGTGAGGGTTACCTAGGGATTAAGCCTAGGCTAGATCTCTTTGTGTATTTCTTCACCGTCAAGCGCGAAGCCAGAGCCAGCAAAGATGAACTTAGAAATTGTGGCACTATAAGCTTTAAGATCCGTCCTGGCCGGCGTTTCCCCGACATCGTCGGCCACGAGTCCTGCAGGAATTGGTAGCGTACTTACTTCTATGGCCCAGATATCCCTCTGGCTGGCCGAGAAGTAACGTACCCGGACTTTGTGGACGGAGCCACCGCTGAAGTTTCCACATGGAGATCCCAAGCCTCCCTTCCTTCCAACCTCGACGCTTCTCGTGCCATAAGGCGGATCGAGTTGCTCGTAGATACGTGTTTGACCGGCTTGGACCTGGCCATGTGCTGGTTCATCAGGCGAATCCAACCTCTGCAGCACCGCGCGAAGCTCATGAACGAGTATATCGGCGACAGGAGGGATAGCCTCCGCATCTCCGTGGACAATTTCTCGAGCGACTCCGTCAAGCTCCGTCTTAAGGATATCATCAAGGTGAAGGACAAGCAACGTGGCTTCACCATCACCTACGACATGTTCGTATACGGCAAGTGCCCAAAGGTAACTGTTTATTTTCCGTGTATGAATTTTACTCCAGTTCTTTCCGTCTAACAACTGCCATCTCATCTAACACGGTGGACCTTCGCTTAACAGCTTTGCGACATAGATCAGGACAACATGGCTCCCAAAATCTATGGACCAAAGATGAAGGAGGTCACCGTCGTGTCCGACGACGATGCTCCGGTGGCGCGAAAGCGGAAGAGCTCCACCTCTGACGCTGCCGATGGAGGCAAGAAGAAGAAGACGGAGGGTGGAGCCTCCAAAAATACTACCGCCGCCCTGGAGGCGGAGAAAAGAAAAGCCATCGGGATCCCTTTTGCTAAAGCACCCCCACTTGTGTAAGCTTCTTTCCTTCCGACATGGTCTATTTATCTGTCTTCCTCCTGTACTTATGCAATTTGCACATTTCAGGAAGAAAGCCACGACAAGCCTCAAGAAGACCTCCAAATCATTGGGGGGCTTCTAAAACCGTGAAGGACATGGTGCATCGCGAAGCATCTCCCGACATCGCCCCCTACCACTCGCTCCGTCAAGCCCTCGTCTGCTCCGACAAGCTCACAAGCTAAGGAGGCATCTAGCCCTTCCGCCATGGAAGTGGACTCAGGTGCTTCTACCGAGCTCGCTGTTGTCGGCGAGCAGGCGACGCAGGAGAGTGCCGCCCAACAAATGGCTGAAGCTCCGGCTAAGGATGCCATCGGTGGTGGCAAGCCGGTGGTGGAAGCTGGTATTTCTGCCGAAGGCGGAGCCCTTGCTCCCCAGAAACCTTTTGAGTTCCTGAAGATAGTCTACCCGGCACTTACGCCGAGTAGCACAACATTGGTTCCTGGAGCAGCACCGACATCTCCGACGTGTGGTCTTGAGGAGCTCCTCCGACAAGCAGACATCTTGCGAGGAAACAACATCTCCTTTGGCAAGCTGCTGGCCGAGGGCACTACAAACCTCAAGATCATTGCACTTGTAAGTTTTATTTGCCTTTTGCATTTCATATGAGTATCCCACTGTAGCCTCCGAGGATGTATACGGAAAACCATAGGTCTTTGCGTCTAGATGCTCTAAGAGTGACTAAGATAGAAAACTTCTCACTATAGCCCCCAAGCATTTAGATGGAATGAAATATTCCGACTAGATGCTTTAAGAGTAGCATATACAGTGTTTATAAATTTCAGTACTGTAGCCCCCAAGCCTCTAGTTGTAACTGAATCAGTTCCGACTAGATGCTTAAAGAAAAGCTAAGCACATATCCGAGTTAAAAACTTTATACTGTAGCCCCCAAGCTTCTAGTTGTAACTGAATTAGTTCCGACTAGATGCTTAAAGAAAAGCTAAGCATATTGTTAAGTCAAAAACTCTTGCTGTAGCCCCCGAGCTTCTAGGTGGAAAAATTCCGGCTAGATGCTCCAAGCAGACCAAACAACGTTTTAACTTTGACCTTTTTTCCACAGAACGAGAATGCTCGGAGGGGCATGGCCAATAACAAGTACCAGAAGATGCGCGCAGATCTTGAAGCCAAAAAGGGTAAAACTGCCATCTTGAAGGAACAGATCATCAAAAACAAGAGTCTGTTTTCTTTTTGTGCATTCTGTCTTGGTTTTGTGCTTATATTCTTCGAGTACTCACTGTGTACTTTGATTTCTCTGACTTTGCAGAACATGTTGCCAAGGCTAAGGACATTGTCGAGCAATCCAAGCACATTCAGCAGCTAGATAGCGATAACAAGATCCTTAAGGAGGAAAGGAAGGACATGCTGAAAATGCATGAGGAGTCAATGAAGGCCCTGCAGGACTCCACCACCGAGGAAATCAATCGCTTAAAGGAGGAGATTGCGATCTTAAAAGATCAGAAGCAAGCTGCCGAAGAGCAGAATCAATGCCATAGCGAGGCGTATAAGCTCCTCCAACAAGAGAAAGAATCCTTGGCGGACACCCTCTGGCAGGCTGAGGCCAACATCTTCAGTAAGCTTTCTCCGCCTTGGATTTCTGTAGTCTGGATACTCTGAATTGTTGAACTCATGTACTCCTTGTCGGATTTTGCAGCTCCTATGGGTTTAACCCGTTCGCCTCCTCCGGCCAAGGAATGCATGATTCTTGCCAGCAACTTTATCAACACCACCATCACGCAAGCCAAGGAGATCGCGAAGCCCCTCCAAATCAACATAAAAGCATCAGACTCTGTGGTGAAGTACTCGGAGATCCTGCGCCGAGCCCCTGAGCGTATCACAAGCTGGAAAGCTTCATGTGCACGGGCTGGTGCAAGGATGGCGTTGTCAATGGTGAAGGCACATTATGAAGATGCCAACATCGACACGGTGACCTCTGGGATTCCCGACGTGGATGATGATGGCAAGGCTATCAATCATGAGTTCATCTTGTTGTCACTCGCGGGCTATGACACCAGAGTCACCGAGTTGGTTGACGTCAATGTCTTCGTGCCCAGGAATACCATCGATGACGGCGACCAAAGCTCCTCTGAGTCTCTTCACACAGCTAACTTTGAGGGTGGCTCTCCTGTTGTTGATGACGCTGTGTCCAAGTCACCTGCACCAAAGGAATGAAAAATAAGTTTGTAATATTTGTTTCTCCTTTGGTGCATATGCGGAAAAAACTTGTTTATGTAATCTTAAGGCGGAGAACAATGGTTGTTATTTCCTGCTACTCAAGAACTAATTTCCAACATGTGTATATTTTTTAAGCAAGTGCTGGCTTTTCCATTACTTTGGTTCTTATGCTTGACCTTTCGTGAGTCGGAAGACTCGTTGTCGGAACCATGCGCTCAGGTGATGATGCCCAATGGCACCGTCAATAACCTAAGCACAAAATCGCCGACAATAAGTGCCGAAAGTCACTACTCCAGAATCCACATAAAAACGACAAAGAACATCTCGACCAGAAAACTTAAGCTAACGCCCGTAGGCGGAATTTTCACAAGTGCAATCGCAAAACTTGTGCATAAAGTTTTTACATGATCCAAAAATGAACACTAAAGGAGGTAAAAGACTCAGAATTATGAGTGAACAAGAGAGCTTTATTTCATTGATCATATAAGAGGTACACAATTAGATAAAAATGCTAAGTGTAAAAAGGACGTAGCTGTGCTATGTTCCATGGCCGATCAAGCTCCAGGTAGTCATCATCTGGGTCACGTCGCTTACGCTTATGATCCTCGTTGGGTCTATCCTTCAGTTCACGATTGTCAACAAGGTAGTAAGACCCATTGAGCAGTGCCTTGATTATGATGAACGGTCCTTCCCATGGCGGGGATAACTTGTGTGACTTCTTCTGCTTAAGTCGGAGCACCAAATCCCCCTCTTTAAACGAGCGATGCCGGACACGGCGACTATGGTAGCTGCGTAGCTTCTGCTGGTAGATGGCAGATCTTTGGCATGCCTAAACGCGCTCCTCCTCGAGAAGGTCCACATCTAGGCGTCTAGATTCTTCAGCGTCATCTTCGTCGTAGGCGGAAACTCTTGGTGCATCGTGAAGTATGTTGGAAGGTAGGATGGCTTCTGCTCCATAAACCATGAAATAAGGGGTGTAGCCGGTGGATCTGTTGGGTGTAGTTCGTAAACTCCACAGCACAGATGGTAGTTCCTCCGCCCAGGCTCCAGCTGCTCTGTGTAGTGGTGCCTCAAGACGTGGCTTGATTCCCTGCAGAATTAATCCATTTGCTCGCTCGACCTGGCCATTGGATTGTGGATGTGCCACCGACTCAAGGTCAAGTCGAATTCCTTTCTCCCAACAATAAGCCTCCACTTCTCCGAGAGACAAATTGCTACCGTTGTTGGTGATAATGCTATGTGGGAGACCAAATCTCACCACTAGATCCCGGAAAAACCTGAGGGCAGTTGCCCCATCAAGATTTCTAATGGGTTTAGCTTCTATCCACTTAGTGAATTTATCCACTGCTACGAGCAGATGTGTAAATCCACATGGTGCCGTTTGTAACGGTCCCACCATGTCTAGTCCCTAGACTGCAAATAGCCAAGTTATTGGTATTATTCGCAATTCTTCAGCAGGAACATGTGGTTGTCGGGCATAATACTGGCATCCCATGCATGTCTCAACCAGCTTGTCGGTGTCCGCCTTCGCAGTCAGCCAGTAGAATCCTTGCCGGAAGTCTTTCGCGACCAATGATCGAGGAGCGGCGTGATGTCTGCAATCTCCGAGATGGATTCGTTCTAGCTGGGAAACACACTTTAGGTATACACCAGTAGTGCTCCTTTTGTAGAGTTGCCCATTAATTATGGTATAACCCTTTGATCATCGTACTATTTGCCGTCTTTCGACCTCGTCGTCAGGAAAAGTTTCGTGTTCGAGATATTCCATGAACGGTTTTGTCCAAGCCAGAGGGACCTTTGTCACCATGTTGACGAACGAGTCATCTCTATCCAGGTTGTCAATGTCGGCTCCCTTCACGGATGGTGTGCGTAGATGCTCTAGGAAGACTCCTAGCGGAATTCGCTTGCGTCCTGATCCAAGCTTAGACAACAGATCAGCCGCCTCATTTTGCTCCCTAGGAACATACTTGACTTTGTATCCCAAGAAGATCTTGGCTATCTCGTCCACTTCATCTCGATATGCCGCCATCATAGGGTTTCGCGCATTCCAGGTGCCAGCCACCTGCTGGGCAACCAAGTCGGAATCTCCACAGCAAACTATGCGCTTGATGCCAATATCCTTGGCTACATGTAGTCCATGAATGAGTGCCTCATACTCCGCCATGTTGTTTGTAGCCTCGAAGTGGATCTGCAGAACGTAGTGTAGCTTGTCTCCTGTTGGTGACTATAGCAATACACCAGCCCTCGAGCCATTGAGCAGCTTTGATCCGTCAAAGTGCATTACCCGGTACTCTGGTTCCGGCAACGGAGTAGCATCTGGCATCTCCGTCCAATCTGCGATAAAATCCGCCAAGGCTTGTGACTTGATAGTGTTGCGTCTCTTGTAGGTGATCTCGAAGGCGGCAAGTTCAATGCCCCACTTCGCGACCCTTCCTGTAGCGTCGCTGTTGTTGATAATGTTGGACAATGGAGTCTTGCTCACCACTATGATTGGGTGCTCCTGAAAGTAATGCCTCAGCTTCTGAGAAGCGAGGAATACTCCCAAAGCTATCTTTTGGTAGTGCGGGTAACACTGTTTGAATTCCTTCAAGACCTCTCTTACATAGTAAACTGGTCACTGAACTCCATGCTCATAGCCTGGTTCCTTCCGCTCTACCACAACGACGATGGTGATTACCCGGTTGGTTGCCGCCATGTAAATTAACAGGGGTTCTCCAGGCTCGGGTGCTGCAAGGATAGGCGCTGAGGAAAGAGTGTCCTTGAGGTGCTTCAATGTTGCATCTGCTTCGTCTGTCCATGTGAATTTTTCCGCCTTCTTCAGCAACTTGTATAACGGCAGTGCCTTCTGAAAGAACATGTTGGGCCCCATGTGTGGTTTTGGTAAATAATGACAATCTTTATAGACTAATGTGTGTATTAAGTTGCACTTGTAGGATTTGTCCATTGGCATCGCTTGGAGCTTGTGTCGGCTTCAAGGTCGATGAAATGATAAGAAGATATGTTGTGCAAGCTCAAAATGCGCCATCTATAGAAGATCTCATGTTTGATGCTTGCCATCCTCGGTGATCATGGATCGATGATGAGGAATCAAGAAAGGCATTCCATCTTGAGAAGGGCAAGATCGTCTACATCAAGCTCAAGTGGAATGCTCAAGTCAAAGGTATAATATTCATAGGTTTTCCCTTTTGCCGGTCTCACGTTGTGTGTGTGAGACCGGGTTTAGGATAGATAACCGTACTATCAAGAGGGGCTCTCGTATGAGTAATTCAGTCACATCGTTCGGAGAGAGCTCAAATCTTTGCATACTTGCATCATTGTATTTGGTTGTTATTTGGTCTTATCCATGTGAGGATATAGAGCTTGTGGTAATCTCCATAACAAGCTCTTGTTCATCAAAATCGGATCTCCCATATGTATCTTGTTGCGATTTTGATTTATGCGGCTTTTCGATTTCTCACCAAGTGAGTATCTCACATTATATTAATTGATACACTCTCACTTGGTGATAATCAATATTTCCACTTTTTATTGGGAAGCCCTTGTCTTCCTCTATCCAACGCAATTGGAATCGGGTCAATTGGAGCTTCCAGTCAAAAGTTATTGTTGTTTGAGTATTGGCTTTTATTCGGTTTAAAAGAAAAGGGAAAGTTTGTTTTTCTGGGCCGAGCGGTAGTACCGCCCGGGCAGGCCGGTACTACCACCCGCACCTGAGCGTGCCCCAACTATTCTCTGCCTCGCTAGGTAGTCAAATCCGGTTGTACCGGACGGCCCGGTAGTACCGTCCAGGTGGGCCGGTACTACCGGCCGGCCCAGGAAATATCTTTGCCCAGTTGCCCGCTTGCTCTCGACTGATCCCCATCATGCGCAGTCCCGCGTTGAGCCGCTGCCATCGCTGCGCTCGCTCGCGTGCCCTGCCCCACCTGGCTCTAGGGCTCGCACCGCTTGCCCAGCGCTGGCCCCACGCTGGCGCGAGCTGCCTAGCAGCTGGTGCTGCTGCGCTGCGCTGCGCGCATGCTCCGCTGGCCCAGCGCGCTGCTGCTGCTGCCTGGCTTTTCCCGCAGTGCCCGATGCCGCTTGCTGGCCCACCGCTGGTCCCGCTCGCCTGATGCGCTGCTGCTTCGCTTTTTTGCTGTACCATGCGGTAGTACCCGTTAATTACAGTAGTACCGGACCGGTCCGAAAAATAGCCCTAACGGCCATATTTTTGGGGTTCCTATTTAAGGCCTTGCCCGTTTTGAGTTTAGGTTGCTTCTTCCTCTTTTATTAGGCTAAGATTTGTCCACACTTGCTCTAGATCTTGATGCTTGCCTAATCTTTTCCCTTCGATGATTCTTGTCCACATTTGAGTGGAAGAGAGAGGAGATCTAGATCCGCATTTTGACCTAACCGATTCATCTCTTTGTGAATGCATCTTCGGGGATCTAGATTTTGGGGGATTTTGTGTCTCTCTTTGATTCCTCCTCTCTTGTTCCCCCAACAGCTTTATTAGCTTTGTTGGAACTTGAGAGTGAGGGATTTGAGCACCTTTGTGGTGTTCTTGCCATTTGCATTTGGTGCATTGGTTTGTGTTCTCCTCGGAGGATTTGGTTTGAATTATTCATTGGAGCTCGTCCATCTTGGGTTCTTGGAACCCTAGACGGTTTGTGGCTTTGGTGGCATTGTGTCCTTTTGTGGAATTTGTTGGGAGCCTCCAATTAAGTTGTGGAGAAGTGCCCCAACCTCGTGAGAGGTTCCGGTTGCCATCGACAAGTGCACCGATAGTGGAAGCGTGGATCGATCCCGTTGGGGTGAGATTCACTGGAGAATAAGGGAGGCCTTTTGTGGCGTTGGTGGTTTGATACCACCCCCTCTCCAAACGAGACACACTCCATGTTGGAGGAACTCGGTAAAATATTGGTGTCCCCGCGTGCCTCGGTTATCTCTATACCCGAGCTCTTTACTTATGCACTTTACATTGTGATAGCCTTCGTGCTTGAAGTAATATATATCTTGCTATCACTTTGTTGCTTGTATTGCTTAGCATAAGTTGTTGGTGCACATAGGTGAACCTTAGTTGTTCTAGGTTGTGCTTTACAAAGTAAACACTAGTTTTATTCCTCATTTGTTGAGCCACTCTAGGAAAAGTTTTAATCGCCTATTCACCCCCCTCTAGGCGACATCCGTATCCTTTCACCTTCTCTCCAAGTCGGCTGACGAATCGACTAACTGCTGCAACACAACATGTTAGTCGTTGGATGTCCTTTAGGCATGTCGGACGGTTTATGCTTAAGATGGCCTTGATTTTCTCTGGGTTGACCTCGATTCCGCATTGGGAAACGATGAATCCCAACAATTTGCCTGCTGGAACCCCGAAGACGCAGTTCTTAGGGTTAAGCATCATGTTGTATTTCCGGAGATTGTCAAAGGTTTCTTTTAAGTAGGAGATTAAGTCATTTGACTTTTTAGACATCACTGCAATGTCGTCCACATAAGCGTGAATGTTTCGACCAATTTGGTCGTGAAGGAAACGTTGCATTGATCACTGGTACGTAGCACTTGCGTTTTTCAGCCCAAAGGGCATCGTAACATAGCAAAACATGCCATATGGGGTAGTGAACGAAGTGGCCAATTGGTCCGACTTCCCCATCTTGATCTGGTGGTATCCTGAGTATGCATCGAGAAAACACAAAAGTTCCAAGCCAGCCGTCGAGTCAATGACTTGGTCAATGCGAGGCAAAGCAAACAGATCTTTGGGGCACGCTTTGTTCAAGCCGGTGTAATCAACGCACATTCTTAATTCATTGGTTCCCTTTTTGGGGACAAGTACAGGATTGGCCACCCATTGGGTGTGAAGGACTTCTCGGATAAAACTAGCCTTAAGTAACCTAGCCATCTCTTTGCCAATGGCGCGTCTCTTCTCATCTCCAAAGCATCGTAGAGGTTGTTTCACTGGTTTGGATTTTGGATCAATGTTTAAGATGTTCTCGATAAGTTCCCTAGGTACACCTTTCATGTCGGCAGGTTGCTAGGCAAAGATGTCCCTATTCTCACGGAGGAACTCGACGAGCACGCTTTCCTATTTGGGATCCAGGTTCGTCCAAATGGCGGTGGTCTTGGAGGCATCGCCTACCACAAGTTCCACCGACTTGGTCTCGATGGCGGCCTTGAACGCAGGAGCGGAGTCGGAGATCTGCTTCTTTGACGCGGGCATCTCTGAGTCATCGACCTTTCTTTGGATCTCTTTGAATTCTTCGCTGTAGAGGACAGCTTCCGCAACAGCTGCTTCATTGATCTCGCAGTCCCTTGCCTTGGTAAAGCTTCCGGATACGATGATGACACCATTTGGTCCGGGTATCTTGAGCTTGTTGTAGACGAAGCATGGCTTGACCATGAACGTGTGGAATATGTCAAGGCCGAATATGACGTGGTACACGCTCTTGAAGGGTACCACCTCGAAGGTCATGTGCTCTTGGCGGTAATTTTTAACATCGCCAAAGGCAACCTGAAGTGTAATGCACCCAAGGGACCGAGCCTCCCGACCAGGAACTACGCCATGGAATATGGTGTTGGTCCGCCTTAGGTTTGCCTCTGTCAAGTTCATCTTCTGTAGTGTATCCAGGTACATGATGTTGATGCTGCTTCCACTATCCACCATACACTTGGTGAACTGCACACCGTCAATCAAGGGGTTGATGACCATGGCGTACTGGTTCTCGGTAGGGATAAGGTCTGGGTGGTCCATCCTGTCCCAAGTTATTGGAACCTCCGACCATCGCAGGTACTGGGGAACTGGGAGTAGAGTATCCATCAAGATCCTCAGAGAGGTCTTCTGTTGTCGGATGGTGGGGGTGCCAAGGAAAGTGTGGTAGACTGGTGCCTTCTTCGCGAAGGGGTTCTTGCTCTTGTCGTCGCTCTTGGCGGCGTGTTTGGGGTCAACGTCCTCGTGCATGTCACTTGAATCCTTGGATTCCTCCTCCATCTTCTTCCCCTTGCCCTTGCCTCGCGGTCTGTTTTTCCGACTTCGCTTGTAGCCGGACTCCGGGTCTTCCTTGAGGTCGTTGACGAACTTGCAGTGTCGATTGGTATGGGTGGCTTTACCGTTGGCGTCGAGGTGTACGAGGCATGGCATATCGCGGTACTCTTCGTATGTTTGGGGAACGCGGAGCGGCGTCGAGGTGGTTTCGCTTCCTCGTTGCTGTCCCCGACCGACTCCCCTTCCCCGGCCATGTTGTCCGCCATCGACTCGCCCTGCAAAAGTTGGTAGATTGCTTTTATTCTGGAGCGGTTTTCTGCTTTGTACTGCTGTTCCTCCAAGCTTGAGTTGGAATGGCTGTTGCCGGCAAGGAGCCACGAGCATCGTCGTCGGCAGCTGCGAACTCACTGGCCAATTGAATCATCTGATTTAAGTCAAGATAGTGATTATCCTGCAAGCGCTTCAACTTATGTCGGAGCAATGTGCCCCTTTCCAACCCATCGATGAAGGCGGCCATGGCGGTCTGAGCGTGCACTCCTGCGCAAGAGTTCTTCATGTCCAGCCAGCGGGAGAGGTAGGCGCGAGATGTCTCGTCTTTCTCTTGCACGCACCGCTGTAGATCGCCAACAGTGCAGGGATGCTTGTATGTACCCTCAAAGTTCTTGGTGAATGCTTCTTGCATGTCCAACCAGTTGTAGATAGATTTCTCTAGCAAGTCGTCGATCCATTGACGGGCCATGCCCGCCAACATTAACGGGAGGTACTTGACGGCGACGTTGGGGTTGCCTCCGGCAATCTCCACCGCGTTGCCATAGTCCTGCAACCATATGTCTGGCTTGGCGGTGCCGTCATAGGGCTTGATGGTCTTGTCAATCCCGGAACCTTTGGGGTATGTTGCAAACCGTATTGCAGGTCCAAAGCAACGTGGTCCCAGGTATGGTCCTTCCCGAGCCTCAGCATCGTACGGATCCGGGCTCTTCTTTTTCTTGTCAACAGGGGACGGGCTGTGTGAACGATGCGGGCCTCTTCCGCCATGGTGACTGCTAGGTGGCGATGGAGGCGGAGGTGGCAGTGGGTTAGCTTTCTTGATGTTACCCTCCTGCGACGCCTCGCGCCTGTCGCGGTTGCTTGTCGGACCTGGAGGGTCATGGCGTGACCTGCTCTTGTGTCCTTGGTTGTGCTCTCCGTCATGATGGGTCTGCTCAGCGTTGTCGCAGATGACGATGCCGCACTGCTTTGGTGGTGACATATCCGTACGATGGTGAGTCTTGTGATCTTCGCGATGTCGGGGGGACCGGGGCGGTGGCGATGGGCGATGAGGTCGGGCCTTTTCTCCGTGGTCGGAGGATATGGGGATGGCATCCTTCCTGTTGCGCGCATCTCTCCGTCTTTGTTCTGATGAACCCGTTTGGGAACCGACATCAAGAGGAGATCTATCCCTTGGCGGTTTTTACTGGCTAGATCGGCAGAGCGCTGGGTCGGACTCAAGCCTCTGAGAGGTGGCCTTTTCCTGCTGCTTTACCACTTTGGCCACTAGGTCACAGACTTGTTCCACTGCCTCGGGCGATCTATCCTGCTCCAGAAGGGTCTTGGCGACGGCGAGGTTAAGGAGTGGGGTGGGCATCACCTGCTTGCCCTCACTGTCAATGTATGGCTTGGCCTGTGCCGGCTTCGAGGGAGCCCATCCTAGGTTTCGCCGTACACCAGGATCGTTTATGACGCGAGCTGGAGCTTTCTTGGCCTTCTGCTGCTGCAGTAGAGTCTTGTACTCGGCCTCCATTGCTCTATCTTTCTCTATGGACTTCTGCGCGTTGACCAGATCTCGATCTAGATTAGCGCCTTGCTCTGTGATGGCATGCGCTTCTTCCAGTAGCTGCTGGCGCTTCTCGTCAAGATGAGTCACGTTCCAGATATGAGCTACGGTCAGTGGCTCAACGAGCAGATTGCCGTACATCACTCTATTAGCTGGAGTAACTTGGGCGACCGCAGACGTAGATGCCGGAGGTGGCAAGTTTGCGGTGTTGTTGCTCGGACCGGTGCCGAGTTCCTGCGGCTGCTGCATTGGGTTAGGCGGAGGAGGCATGACCTTTGCACGATCATCGTCAGCAGCAATAAGTGGCCCCTTCCCTTTGTCCAGCGCAGTAGGCGGATCTCATCCGTGTTGATCTTCATCCATCGCCGTCCCGATGGTGATGAACACCACTCGAGATACGACGGCATTGTTGGTTTGCTCGTCGCGTGCGTACTCCTCCTCCATCTCCTGCATGGCGGAATCTAGCTCTTCTGGGCTGAAATCTATCTCCTCTGAATCTGCACTGAAGTCAGCATAGAGTGCGTCAATAACAGAGTCGGAGGGTGCTAGGGCTTCCTCGATGACGGGCGGTGGAGGTGCAATGGTAGCGATGATGACTGGAGGTGGCGGTGCTGCTACGACAATGGCGTCCGGAGGCGGTGGTGGTGGCTGAATCGGAGGGGGTCCGTCAGTGAGTGACATCGCTAACTGAGCTGCCGCATCAGCCGCCGTGTAGCTGTTGACGGTGTTCACCATGCCTTCAAAAGTAAGGAGGCCTGCCGCCTGTTGTCGCCTCAGAGAATGTCGAAGAATCATGCCTCAATCCAGTCCTTCCACAAAGTGATACATAGCGTCCTCATTGGGGTAGTGGGCCAGATCGGCTCGTACGCGGAGCCACTTAGCCAGGTAATCGCGGGGGTTTTCGCCCTCTCTCTAGACGCAACACGCCGGGTCGAAGATGGTAACCACGCCGACAAACTTGGATCTCTGCTGTCCAGACGCACGGGCGAAGCCGGCGGACTTGCAGTGATCTTCCACCGTTATATCCTGCACAGGGGCGATTTGGGTGGGCCTTGAATTTTTCCGATCTTTGCCGGCAAACTCCGAAATATATCCGACATCGATCCTTCCGCGAACGTATCCTGCCCGTAGGCGGTCCGTGCGGGCCTTGATGCTCCTTCGACTCCCAGGGAACTAGTGCCCGAGTCGGTTCCACCAATGAAGAGGTGGATGTCTCTGATAGGAACGATCGAGCACCGCGTAGGGTTCGTCTTCGCTGGGATCCAGAACTCGTCAGGAGGGATGATCGGAATGTTGCCGGAGAAGAGAACACGACTCTAAGGTTCCCAACCTTTAATAAGGTAGAGATCCCTGTGTTTACAATGCTAGTCCCTGGATCAATAGCTAGCATCCACAGTTAAGATGTAATATGAAGAAACAAAGGTCATAATACAACTTTATAACCACGAATAACATAGTTTATTACATCTTACATAGCTCATTTGGCTATTACATTACATTGCAGCAGAATATCTATAAGCATGGGGTCCTTCATCTTCAAAGTGCCACAGGCAGACATGTTGGTTGTAGACTTGTAATCCTAATCATTAAACTTCACTAATATCAAACAAACCTGCAACATAACAAGTTACAGCCACAAGGGTCAATACATTTGAATTGTATTGGCAAGTGATACTATGGTAGTATAGTAGAGTCTATCATCTATATGCATTTGTCTAAGTGGAGCTTAGGCTTGCATTGCTCAAAATAGATTTTCCTTATCATTTGAAAACACTAAGTTTTTGTTTGACAAAAATCTTTCCCAAGGCATCTCCCAATAGAAATTGGTGATCCTTTCAACCCTTGTTCAACCACAAGTTTTTAACTTAGAAATTTGGATGATGAGATTCTTGATTGCTTCCATGTCTTGATGCTCAAATTGTCCTTTGCCAGGGACATGGCTAAGTACTTAGATTTTACACTCTGCAAAGGTGGTGCACTTTCCCCACAAGACTTGGTTTCACCAAGACAAGATCATTCAGAAGCCTTCCCTTAGACAAAAATGGACGCGCTCCAACCTATCAATCCCCTACCACCAACTGTCCATTTGGCTAAGTTATTGCAACCTATATGATCCAGGCAGAGCCCATAATGCCAAGTGGTTGCACTTGAAGCTTCTCAACATTTGACATCTCAAATCTCTTTGTTCCTGGGTGGCCATCCACAAGTGAGATACACAAGGTAAACCATAGAAATGGGCCTTGTGAACCACTCAACAAAAACCATTCCTTCCATTCCACCCAGGTGATTCATTCACTTAGTTGTTTTATTAAACAAAACACAAGTCCTCAAACTTAGAAATTTTTCCATAGCATGAATATATATTCCACCCTTGTTTTCTATTAGCTAAGCTAAGCATGATAGTAGTAGGAATCTTAACTTAGGAAAATTCTACTAAGGTTTCATCTACTAGGATTTCCCATAGCATGGTTTATATTTAGCAAAATTCCATGCAAGTCCTACTTAGAAAATTATCACTAATGCATAGTGAAAATAATGGGACAAAAGTATGAAGCATCACTTGCCTTTTTGGTAGAGAGTATAAGTTCACTCCTTGATCTTTGCAATGTTCACTCACTTCAAATCACTACAATTCAATCAAGCAAACAATATTTCAATCTACCATTCAAGAAATTCATCACATAAAATGATAAAATCAAAGTAATGCATGCAAGCATGCAATAGGTCATTTTATTTGTAAAAGTGGTTTCTAGTGGGTTGTAACCAGTTGGAAACACCTATTGGTCATTTTTTTATAAGTGGCAAAGTCATTTGCAATTTCACTTTATAAACCCTTTTTAAAACATGGTATCATTTTATGTGGTGTAAAAATGTTTTCAATAAGGCATTAATCTATAGGGTTCACAAAATATGTTTTCAAACCATAAAATCTGGTGTTTAGGGCCAGAGAGTTTATTTCCAAAACATTTCTCAAAGGTTTTCTTCCAAAACTATTTTTAATAATTAAACCATATTTTTAGTTGACTAGAAATGGTTTAAATCCAAGATTCATTCTTTTGCTTCACCAAATACATTTTTGAAACCACAATTTGTTTCCTTGGGTCAGTAGGTTCAAAACAATCCATTTTCCAAAGATTTTATCCCCAAAATCATTTTAGAATAATTTTTATAACCTAAACAAGCATACATAAGTTTCTGCAAAAACAAACATTTTACCAGAAGCTTTTTACTAAACAAAGTGCATGGTTGGCTAGGGATTGTCCTGCTGAATCCAAAGATATAAAGTTTAAAAAATTTGGACGTGTGGTTTAAAAGTTATGGATTTTTCAAATTGGCACATCTAATAGATCTATTCTGTTTTAAATCAAACGAGCTGAGCCACGTGTCATATTCTTACTCGCTAATACCGTTTCGCGTGGATCAGCAACGTGAGGCGTTGGATCAAGTTACATCGCACCGCACTGGTTGCGTACCTCTTCGGCGTTAAGTGAATCTATCTAGGCCCTACGATCCAAATCTGACGATGCGCAGCAGCTGGTCAAGAACGGGCGGCGCAAGCGATGGTGGCTGCGGGCGGCGCGGTCAGACGGCGGCGAAGCTGGCGATGCAGGAAGGGAGGAAGGAAGGGAATATGCTCACCGTGTTCACCGAAGCTTGGGGAAGCTCAAGGTGGTACTGGCTGGCGAAGGGGCGCACGGAGGTGATCGGACTCGCTCGCCAGAGTGGAGCTGCGCCTCGGGTTCGTACGGTCGTTGACGGGGGCGGGGCTACAAGGCGTGCCAAGGCAAAATAAGAGGTGCGTTAGACGCGCACGGTACCAGGGAACATGTGAGCATCAATGAATGGCATCGGGGCGGTCCGAGCTTACCAGGAAGTCTCGCCGGAGGAAATGGCAGGCGGTGGCGCTACCGTTCGTCGTTGCGGTCGACGCTGCAGAGCACGCGCGAGAGAGAGATGAGGGTGCAGGGAGGTGCGCCAGAGTCTGGGTAACGTGCATGTGTGCTCGGGGAGGCAAGGGGCGGCGAATACTGGCCGGAATCGGCAGGGAAAACCGTCGGAGACAGAGGTGTTGTCGCAAGAAATTTGCGCAGCCTGGGGGCTCCGGTGGGGTGTGGTCTGGGGGAGAAGGAAGAGTAGACCAGGGCGGTTAAGAGGGCGTCGTTGCAGCGCGGAATTAATCATCCATTAACGCGAATTGAAAGCGTGCATTCACGGCAGAAACAGCCGCGGGGTTTGGGGACGAACCAGTCACGGCGGGTGAGGAAGAAAGAGTTGGCGGTGGGGTCCGCTTGGCAGCGTGAGAGAAAGAAAGGGAACGGGGTCCACCGGTCAGTGAGGGTGCGGGTGAGTTCACTTGTGCGAAGCGTTTTCTCGCGGGGAGAGAGGGAATGGGCTGGTTGTTGGGCCTTCTAGGCTAGTTAGGCTGGGCTGGGTCCTTTCACATTTTTTTACTCTGTTTGTTTTTCTTTTCCTTTTTCTTTTATTCTATTTTGGTTTTGTTTGGTCAATTTAAGCATTCATTTGAATTCAAAATCTTGCCGAATTTTGGGTAGGTTTAAATATTGATTGGTAGCACATTCTGGTGTCAATTTTGGGAATGTATTTTATTCTTTTTTGGGGTCTTTTTAATTAATAAAAAGGTCCCTTGTTTTAAATCAAATAAAATTTAATAATGTTTTTAATTTCCATTTGACTTCTAAATTCTTCCAAAACCTTTCAGTAAGTTTTGTTTACTTAAAAGGGTGTCAAATAATTCATCTTGAATTATTTGGTAAAGTTTTTAATAAGATTTATTAATCATTTAAAATTTGGGTTTGTCTTTAATCCAAAAGGATTTGGTCTAAGCCATTTTATTTTAGTTTGGAAATTCTTTATCCTTTCATTTTATTTGGATTTGGACTAGATTCAATCCATTTGCTTAATGGATTTGGCCAAGATTTGATTTGGGTCTTTAAATATTCTTTATTTAATATTTCTTTCTTTGTCTTATAAAATCCATATCATTTTTATTTAGAGATCCACACTTGGTGATTCCAATTTGTGAAATCTAGTTTATTATTTGTTTATCCTTTTAAATCCTTTTAGGATTAATTGCTCACCGTTTGGTATGGGTTTCCAGATAGGTTCTTTATTAGCTTTGGGAATTCAATTTCTTATCTTATTAAATTCATAAGATTTTATTTATGGTTCCAAATTGAGTGAAACCAATTTATATGGTCTTATATTATTTCTATTTGTCTTTCTTGATCATTTGTGAATGTTTGTTGACAAGTTTTTATATGGATCAAATCCATAGACTTGGAGATAACTTTGGAAATGATTTTATTCCATTTGGGTTTAGGGTTTGGATTTATTTTCCAAGTGTTTAAATTTCCAGATACATTCATTGAGGAATGCATTTCACTTGATTTGGATTTTTGTTGGATTCAAACTTTTACCAAAGTTTGTTCAAGATGGGATTTTAAGTTTCCATTTAGAAACAAAGGTTTATTTTCACCCTGATTTTCAACAAAAAATTATTTTGTTTATTTTATTTTTCACATTACAAGATTTGGAAAATCTTGGGATGTGACAGGCTACCACCCTTAAAATAAATCTCGTCCCGAGATTTGGGGAGGCTAGGGGTTACAAGTTGGCTCAAAACAACTAGGGTACTACCACTCTTAAAAATTTTCCAACTAAATTACATTTTGGCTTGCTTGGAATTTTGATGAAGCTTCTCTGGACACTTGTCTGCATAATGGCCTAGCTCTTTGCATTTGAAACACATCACTTGGATGATATCTTTCTTTTCCTTTTGTATCATTGCCTTTTGTTTGTTTCCTTGGTTCTTCTTCTTTTCTGGGCATTCATTGGCATAGTGTCCCATCTCTTTGCAAGTGTAACATTGCTCTTGGGTAATATCCTTAGTGTTTGGGTTGGGGCATTTCTTCTTCTTCTTCTTGGGTCTCTCCAAAGCTAGGTGTTCTTGTAATTCATGCTCTTCATACTTCACCACAAAGGTGGGAAATCTTTCTCTCTTCTTGGGGCATTTACTAGAGATATGACCTTCTTCTTCACAAGAGTAGCAACACTCTGTGATCACTTTGGATTTGGCCTTATGATGCATAGTTTTGACTTTGCCTTCATCCTTCTTGGTATAAGTTGTTCCTTCATGAGGGTTTACAAGCTGTTGATGCACTCTACCTTGTTTCCTTTGTTGAACTATGGAATAGATGGGGCATTGGATAGGAACATGATTATTTCCTTCACAAAGGAAGCAAGTAGCTTGAGATGTGGGGCATTGGTCAATTGGATGTTTCTCTTCACAGTTGGGGCATTGATCTCCATGCTCCTTGGAAGTATGATCCTTGTCTCCACAAATATTACAAGCTTGGGTTCCTTCTAGAATAACACCTTTGTCATCCTTGTTGTCATAAGCTCCTTGGGAAGAGTTTTCTCCCATGTTGATCATTTGAGTAGCCATCCTTTGCAACAATTGGGATTGAAGTTTCAAAATCCTTTCTATGGCTGGGTCTAGTCCATTGTTGTTGGCTAAAATCTGAGTTGTCACTTGGCTCAACTGGGTTTGGTTTGCTAGTAGTTGTTCTCTCATGTGCATCTCTTGGTTGTTGTTGTTGTCATCATCCTTGATGTTGGAGTTTCTTAGAGAAGTCATCTGTTTGGGTTGGATTGGGTTTAGAATAGGCAAAATATTTCTAAGGAAATAATTCTAATCACACACATCACAATTCATACAAGTAATGTGCAAGCAATCACAAACAAACATTCCACTCAAACAACAAGTTTCAAGCATATTTTTAGGTAACCAAAAATATTTTTGTTACACCACATAAGTTGGTGGGTTTGACTTAAACTAAATATGGTGGTCCATCTATATGGTTCACTGGAAATCATTCCTTCCTTCTTGGTTGATTCTTTTTAAACAAGATCTTTGTATCCTTAGAAAATTTCTTGCATCTTGGTCTCAAAACTTCAAAGAGATGATGGTTCCTTCTAAGTTGTGTTTCCTTAGTCTTCAAGTCTTGAGCAACATTTCTTATCTTCTCTTGTAGTCCTTAGTGATATCCAAGATTGAAGTCCTTGGTGAAAATGCTGAAGATGTTGAAGTCATTAGAGTTGAAGATGTTGAAGTCATTAGAGTTGATGAAGTCCTTTGCACATGGTGAAGTCTTTGGCCAGGGAAATGTTTTATCCATCAAGTTGAAATACAAGAGATGTAGAATCAAAACCAAAATGGTTGAGGAAAGAGTTTACAAGATTGTTTGTAAATAAGTTTTGGAACAAATACAACTCCTATTTTTCTAAGGGGTTTTTTGTCCAATCCTAGGGTTACAAATCCTAGAGGCAACACAATGCTCTGATACCATCTGTAAGGTTCCCAACCTTTAAAAAGGTAGAGATCCCTGTGTTTACAATGCTAGTCCCTGGATCAATAGCTAGCATCCATAGTTAAGATGTAATATGAAGAAACAAAGGTCATAATACAACTTTAAAACCAGGAATAACATAGTTTATTACATCTTACATAGCTCATTTGGCTATTACATTACATTGCAGCAGAATATCTATAAGCATGGGGTCCTTCATCTTCAAAGTGCCACAGGCAGACATGTTGGTTGTAGACTTGTAATCCTAATCATTAAACTTCACTAATATCAAACAAACCTGCAACATAACAAGTTACAGCCACAAGGGTCAATACATTTGAATTGTATTGGCAAGTGATACTATGGTAGTATAGTAGAGTCTATCATCTATATGCATTTGGCTAAGTGGAGCTTAGGCTTGCATTGCTCAAAATAGATTTTCCTTATCATTTGAAAACACTAAGTTTTTGTTTGACAAAAATCTTTCCCAAGGCATCTCCCAATAGAAATTGGTGATCCTTTCAACCCTTGTTCAACCACAAGTTTTTAACTTAGAAATTTGGATGATGAGATTCTTGATTGCTTCCATGTCTTGATGCTCAAATTGTCCTTTGCCAGGGACATGGCTAAGTACTTAGATTTTACACTCTGCAAAGGTGGTGCACTTTCCCCACAAGACTTGGTTTCACCAAGACAAGATCTTTCAGAAGCCTTCCCTTAGACCAAAATGGACGCGCTCCAACCTATCAATCCCCTACCATCAACTGTCCATTTGGCTAAGTTATTGCAACCTATATGATCTAGGCAGAGCCCATAATGCCAAGTGGTTGCGCTTGAAGCTTCTCAACATTTGACATCTCACATCTCTTTGTTCCTGGGTGGCCATCCACAAGTGAGATACACAAGGTAAACCATAGAAATGGGCCTTGTGAACCACTCAACACAAACCATTCCTTCCATTCCACCCAGGTGATTCATTCACTTAGTTGTTTTATTAAACAAAACACAAGTCCTCAGACTTAGAAATTTTTCCATAGCATGAATATATATTCCACCCTTGTTTTCTATTAGCTAAGCTAAGCATGATAGTAGTAGGAATCTTAACATAGGAAAATTCTACTAAGGTTTCATCTACTAGGATTTCCCATAGCATGGTTTATATTTAGCAAAATTCCATGCAAGTCCTACTTAGAAAATTATCACTAATGCATAGTGAAAATAATGGGACAAAAGTATGAAGCATCACTTGCCTTTTTGGTAGAGAGTATAAGTTCACTCCTTGATCTTTGCAATGTTCACTCATTTCAAATCACTACAATTCAATCAAGCAAACAATATTTCAATCTACCATTCAAGCAATTCATCACATAAAATGATAAAATCAAAGTAATGCATGCAAGCATGCAATAGGTTGTTTTATTTGTGAAAGTGGTTTCTAGTGGGTTGTAACCATTTGGAAACACCTATTGGTCATTTTTTTATAAGTGGCAAAGTCATTTGCAATAGGTTTCACTTTATAAACCCTTTTTAAAACAAGGTATCATTTTATGTGGCGTAAAAATGTTTTCAATAAGGCATTAATCTATAGGGTTCACAAAATATGTTTTCAAACCATAAAATCTGGTGTTTAGGGTCAGAGAGTTTATTTCCAAAACATTTCTCAAAGGTTTTCTTCCAAAACTATTTTTAATAATTAAACCATATTTTTAGTTGACTAGAAATGGTTTAAATCCAAGATTCATTCTTTTTCTTCACCAAATACATTTTTGAAACCACAATTTGTTTCCTAGGGTCAGTAGGTTCAAAACAAACCATTTTCCAAAGATTTGATCCCCAAAATCATTTTAGAATAATTTTTATAACCTAAACAAGCATACATAAGTTTCTGCAAAAACAAACATTTTACCAGAAGCTTTTTACTAAACAAAGTGCATGGTTGGCTAGGGATTGTCCTGCTGAATACAAAGATATAAAGTTTGCAAAATTTGGACGTGTGGTTTAAAAGTTATGGATTTTTCAAATTGGCACATCTAATAGATCTATTCTGTTTTAAATCAAACGAGCTGAGCCACGTGTAATATTCTTACTCGCTGATACCGTTTCGCGTGGATCAGCAACGTGAGGCGTTGGATCAAGTTACATCGCACGGCACTGGTTGCGTACCTCTTCGGCGTTAAGTGAATCTATCTAGGCCCTACGATCCAAATCTGACGATGCGCAGCAGCTGGTCAAGAACGGGCGGCGCAAGCGACGGTGGCTGGCGGCGGCACGGTCAGACGGTGGCGAAGCTGGCAATGCAGGAAGCGAGGAAGGAAGGGAATATGCTCACCGTGTTCGCCGAAGCTTGGGGAAGCTCAAGGTGGTACTGGCTGGCGAAGGGGCGCACGGAGGTGATCGGAATCGCTTGTTGGAGTGGAGCTGCGCCTTGGGTTCGTACGGTCGTCGACGGGGGCGGGGCTACAAGGCGTGCCAAAGCAAAATAAGAGGTGCGTTAGACGCGCACGGTACCAGGAAACATGTGAGCATCAATGAATGGCATCGGGGCGGTCCGAGCTTACCAGGAAGTCTCGCCGGAGGAAATGGCAGGCGGTGGCGCTACCGTTCGTCGTTGCAGTCGACGCTGCAGAGCACGCGCGAGAGAGATGAGGGTGCAGGGAGGTGCGCCAGAGTCTGGGTAACGTGCATGTGTGCTCGGGGAGGCAATGGGCGGCGAATACTGGCCGGAATCGGCAGGGAAAACCGTCGGAGACAGAGGTGTTGTCGCAAGAAATTTGCGCAGCCTGGGGGCTCCGGTGGGGTGTGGTCTGGGGGAGAAGGAAGAGTAGACCAGGGCGGTTAAGAGGGCGTCGTTGCAGCGCGGAATTAATCATCCATTAACGCGAATTGAAAGCGTGCATTCACGGCAGAAACAACCGCGGGGTTTGGGGACGAACCAGTCACGGCGGGTGAGGAAGAAAGAGTTGGCGGTGGGGTCCGCTTGGCAGCGTGAGAGAAAGAAAGGGAACGGGGTCCACCGGTCAGTGAGGGTGCGGGTGAGTTCACTTGTGCGAAGCGTTTTCTCGCGGGGAGAGAGGGAATGGGCTGGTTGTTGGGCCTTCTAGGCTAGTTAGGCTGGGCTGGGTCCTTTCACATTTTTTTTCTCTGTCTGTTTTTTTTCCTTTTTCTTTTATTCTGTTTTGGTTTTGTTTGGTCAATTTAAGCATTCATTTGAATTCAAAATCTTGCCGAATTTTGGGTAGGTTTAAATATTGATTGGTAGCACATTCTGGTGTCAATTTTGGGAATGTATTTTATTCTTTTTTGGGGTCTTTTTAATTAATAAAAAGGTCCCTTGTTTTAAATCAAATAAAATTTAATAATATTTTTAATTTCCATTTGACTTCTAAATTCTTCCAAAACCTTTCAGTAAGTTTTGTTTACTTAAAAGGGTGTCAAATAATTCATCTTGAATTATTTGGTAAAGTTTTTAATAAGATTTATTAATCATTTAAAATTTGGGTTTGTCTTTAATCCAAAAGGATTTGGTCTAAGCCATTTTATTTTAGTTTGGAAATTCTTTATCCTTTCATTTTATTTGGATTTGGACTAGATTCAATCCATTTGCTTAATGGATTTGGCCAAGATTTGATTTGGGTCTTTAAATATTCTTTATTTAATATTTCTTTCTTTGTCTTATAAAATCCATATCATTTTTATTTAGAGATCCACACTTGGTGATTCCAATTTGTGAAATCTAGTTTATTATTTCTTTATCCTTTTAAATCCTTTTAGGATTAATTGCTCACCGTTTGGTATGGGTTTCCAGATAGGTTCTTTATTAGCTTTGGGAATTCAATTTCTTATCTTATTAAATTCATAAGATTTTATTTATGGTTCCAAATTGAGTGAAACCAATTTATATGGTCTTATATTATTTCTATTTGTCTTTCTTGATAATTTGTGAATGTTTGTTGACAGGTTTTTATATGGATCAAATCCATAGACTTGGAGATAACTTTGGAAATGATTTTATTCCATTTGGGTTTAGGGTTTGGATTTATTTTCCAAGTGTTTAAATTTCCAGATACATTCATTGAGGAATGCATTTCACTTGATTTGGATTTTTGTTGGATTCAAACTTTTACCAAAGTTTGTTCAAGATGGGATTTTAAGTTTCCATTTAGAAACAAAGGTTTCTTTTCACCCTGATTTTCAACAAAAAAATATTTTGTTTATTTTATTTTTCACATTACAAGATTTGGAAAATCTTGGGATGTGACAGGCTACCACCCTTAAAATAAATCTCGTCCCGAGATTTGGGGAGGCTAGGGGTTACAAGTTGGCTCAAAACAACTAGGGTACTACCACCCTTAAAAATTTTCCAACTAAATTACATTTTGGCTTGCTTGGAATTTTGATGAAGCTTCTCTGGACACTTGTCTGCATAATGGCCTAGCTCTTTGCATTTGAAACACATCACTTGGATGATATCTTTCTTTTCCTTTTGTATCATTGCCTTTTGTTTGTTTCCTTGGTTCTTCTTCTTTTCTGGGCATTCATTGGCATAGTGTCCCATCTCTTTGCAAGTGTAACATTGCTCTTGGGTAATATCCTTAGTGTTTGGGTTGGGGCATTTCTTCTTCTTCTTCTTCTTGGGTCTCTCCAAAGCTAGGAGTTCTTGTAATTCATGCTCTTCATACTTCACCACAAAGGTGGGAAATCTTTCTCTCTTCTTGGGGCATTTACTAGAGATATGACCTTCTTCTTCACAAGAGTAGCAACACTCTGTGATCACTTTGGATTTGGCCTTATGATGCATAGTTTTGACTTTGCCTTCATCCTTCTTGGTATAAGTTGTTCCTTCATGAGGGTTTACAAGCTGTTGATGCACTCTACCTTGTTTCCTTTGTTGAACTATGGAATAGATGGGGCATTGGATAGGAACATGATTATTTCCTTCACAAAGGAAGCAAGTAGCTTGAGATGTGGGGCATTGGTCAATTGGATGTTTCTCTTCACAGTTGGGGCATTGATCTCCATGCTCCTTGGAAGTATGATCCTTGTCTCCACAAATATTACAAGCTTGGGTTCCTTCTAGAATAACACCTTTGTCATCCTTGTTGTCATAAGCTCCTTGGGAAGAGTTTTCTCCCATGTTGATCATTTGAGTAGCCATCCTTTGCAACAATTGGGATTGAAGTTTCAAAATTCTTTCTATGGCTGGGTCTAGTCCATTGTTGTTGGCTAAAATCTGAGTTGTCACTTGGCTCAACTGGGTTTGGTTTGCTAGTAGTTGTTCTCTCATGTGCATCTCTTGGTTGTTGTTGTTGTCATCATCCTTGATGTTGGAGTTTCTTAGAGAAGTCATCTGTTTGGGTTGGATTGGGTTTAGAATAGGCAAAATATTTCTAAGGAAATAATTCTAATCACACACATCACAATTCATACAAGTAATGTGCAAGCAATCACAAACAAACATTCCACTCAAACAACAAGTTTCAAGCATATTTTTAGGTAACCAAAAATATTTTTGTTACACCACATAAGTTGGTGGGTTTGACTTAAACTAAATATGGTGGTCCATCTATATGGTTCACTGGAAATCATTCCTTCCTTCTTGGTTGATTCTTTTTAAACAAGATCTTTGTATCCTTAGAAAATTTCTTGCATCTTGGTCTCAAAACTTCAAAGAGATGATGGTTCCTTCTAAGTTGTGTTTCCTTAGTCTTCAAGTCTTGAGCAACATTTCTTATCTTCTCTTGTAGTCCTTAGTGATATCCAAGATTGAAGTCCTTGGTGAAAATGCTGAAGATGTTGAAGTCATTAGAGTTGAAGATGTTGAAGTCATTAGAGTTGATGAAGTCCTTTGCACATGGTGAAGTCTTTGGCCAGGGAAATGTTTTATCCATCAAGTTGAAATACAAGAGATGTAGAATCAAAACCAAAATGGTTGAGGAAAGAGTTTACAAGATTGTTTGTAAATAAGTTTTGGAACAAATACAACTCCTATTTTTCTAAGGGGTTTTTTGTCCAATCCTAGGGTTACAAATCCTAGAGGCAACACAATGCTCTGATACCATCTGTAAGGTTCCCAACCTTTAAAAAGGTAGAGATCCCTGTGTTTACAATGCTAGTCCCTGGATCAATAGCTAGCATCCATAGTTAAGATGTAATATGAAGAAACAAAGGTCATAATACAACTTTAAAACCAGGAATAACATAGTTTATTACATCTTACATAGCTCATTTGGCTATTACATTACATTGCAGCAGAATATCTATAAGCATGGGGTCCTTCATCTTCAAAGTGCCACAGGCAGACATGTTGGTTGTAGACTTGTAATCCTAATCATTAAACTTCACTAATATCAAACAAACCTGCAACATAACAAGTTACAGCCACAAGGGTCAATACATTTGAATTGTATTGGCAAGTGATACTATGGTAGTATAGTAGAGTCTATCATCTATATGCATTTGGCTAAGTGGAGCTTAGGCTTGCATTGCTCAAAATAGATTTTCCTTATCATTTGAAAACACTAAGTTTTTGTTTGACAAAAATCTTTCCCAAGGCATCTCCCAATAGAAATTGGTGATCCTTTCAACCCTTGTTCAACCACAAGTTTTTAACTTAGAAATTTGGATGATGAGATTCTTGATTGCTTCCATGTCTTGATGCTCAAATTGTCCTTTGCCAGGGACATGGCTAAGTACTTAGATTTTACACTCTGCAAAGGTGGTGCACTTTCCCCACAAGACTTGGTTTCACCAAGACAAGATCTTTCAGAAGCCTTCCCTTAGACCAAAATGGACGCGCTCCAACCTATCAATCCCCTACCACCAACTGTCCATTTGGCTAAGTTATTGCAACCTATATGATCTAGGCAGAGCCCATAATGCCAAGTGGTTGCGCTTGAAGCTTCTCAACATTTGACATCTCACATCTCTTTGTTCCTGGGTGGCCATCCACAAGTGAGATACACAAGGTAAACCATAGAAATGGGCCTTGTGAACCACTCAACACAAACCATTCCTTCCATTCCACCCAGGTGATTCATTCACTTAGTTGTTTTATTAAACAAAACACAAGTCCTCAGACTTAGAAATTTTTCCATAGCATGAATATATATTCCACCCTTGTTTTCTATTAGCTAAGCTAAGCATGATAGTAGTAGGAATCTTAACATAGGAAAATTCTACTAAGGTTTCATCTACTAGGATTTCCCATAGCATGGTTTATATTTAGCAAAATTCCATGCAAGTCCTACTTAGAAAATTATCACTAATGCATAGTGAAAATAATGGGACAAAAGTATGAAGCATCACTTGCCTTTTTGGTAGAGAGTATAAGTTCACTCCTTGATCTTTGCAATGTTCACTCATTTCAAATCACTACAATTCAATCAAGCAAACAATATTTCAATCTACCATTCAAGCAATTCATCACATAAAATGATAAAATCAAAGTAATGCATGCAAGCATGCAATAGGTTGTTTTATTTGTGAAAGTGGTTTCTAGTGGGTTGTAACCATTTGGAAACACCTATTGGTCATTTTTTTATAAGTGGCAAAGTCATTTGCAATATGTTTCACTTTATAAACCCTTTTTAAAACAAGGTATCATTTTATGTGGCGTAAAAATGTTTTCAATAAGGCATTAATCTATAGGGTTCACAAAATATGTTTTCAAACCATAAAATCTGGTGTTTAGGGTCAGAGAGTTTATTTCCAAAACATTTCTCAAAGGTTTTCTTCCAAAACTATTTTTAATAATTAAACCATATTTTTAGTTGACTAGAAATGGTTTAAATCCAAGATTCATTCTTTTTCTTCACCAAATACATTTTTGAAACCACAATTTGTTTCCTAGGGTCAGTAGGTTCAAAACAAACCATTTTCCAAAGATTTGATCCCCAAAATCATTTTAGAATAATTTTTATAACCTAAACAAGCATACATAAGTTTCTGCAAAAACAAACATTTTACCAGAAGCTTTTTACTAAACAAAGTGCATGGTTGGCTAGGGATTGTCCTGCTGAATACAAAGATATAAAGTTTGCAAAATTTGGACGTGTGGTTTAAAAGTTATGGATTTTTCAAATTGGCACATCTAATAGATCTATTCTGTTTTAAATCAAACGAGCTGAGCCACGTGTAATATTCTTACTCGCTGATACCGTTTCGCGTGGATCAGCAACGTGAGGCGTTGGATCAAGTTACATCGCACGGCACTGGTTGCGTACCTCTTCGGCGTTAAGTGAATCTATCTAGGCCCTACGATCCAAATCTGACGATGCGCAGCAGCTGGTCAAGAACGGGCGGCGCAAGCGACGGTGGCTGGCGGCGGCACGGTCAGACGGTGGCGAAGCTGGCGATGCAGGAAGCGAGGAAGGAAGGGAATATGCTCACCGTGTTCGCCGAAGCTTGGGGAAGCTCAAGGTGGTACTGGCTGGCGAAGGGGCGCACGGAGGTGATCGGAATCGCTTGTTGGAGTGGAGCTGCGCCTTGGGTTCGTACGGTCGTCGACGGGGGCGGGGCTACAAGGCGTGCCAAAGCAAAATAAGAGGTGCGTTAGACGCGCACGGTACCAGGAAACATGTGAGCATCAATGAATGGCATCGGGGCGGTCCGAGCTTACCAGGAAGTCTCGCCGGAGGAAATGGCAGGCGGTGGCGCTACCGTTCGTCGTTGCAGTCGACGCTGCAGAGCACGCGCGAGAGAGATGAGGGTGCAGGGAGGTGCGCCAGAGTCTGGGTAACGTGCATGTGTGCTCGGGGAGGCAATGGGCGGCGAATACTGGCCGGAATCGGCAGGGAAAACCGTCGGAGACAGAGGTGTTGTCGCAAGAAATTTGCGCAGCCTGGGGGCTCCGGTGGGGTGTGGTCTGGGGGAGAAGGAAGAGTAGACCAGGGCGGTTAAGAGGGCGTCGTTGCAGCGCGGAATTAATCATCCATTAACGCGAATTGAAAGCGTGCATTCACGGCAGAAACAACCGCGGGGTTTGGGGACGAACCAGTCACGGCGGGTGAGGAAGAAAGAGTTGGCGGTGGGGTCCGCTTGGCAGCGTGAGAGAAAGAAAGGGAACGGGGTCCACCGGTCAGTGAGGGTGCGGGTGAGTTCACTTGTGCGAAGCGTTTTCTCGCGGGGAGAGAGGGAATGGGCTGGTTGTTGGGCCTTCTAGGCTAGTTAGGCTGGGCTGGGTCCTTTCACATTTTTTTTCTCTGTCTGTTTTTTTTCCTTTTTCTTTTATTCTGTTTTGGTTTTGTTTGGTCAATTTAAGCATTCATTTGAATTCAAAATCTTGCCGAATTTTGGGTAGGTTTAAATATTGATTGGTAGCACATTCTGGTGTCAATTTTGGGAATGTATTTTATTCTTTTTTGGGGTCTTTTTAATTAATAAAAAGGTCCCTTGTTTTAAATCAAATAAAATTTAATAATATTTTTAATTTCCATTTGACTTCTAAATTCTTCCAAAACCTTTCAGTAAGTTTTGTTTACTTAAAAGGGTGTCAAATAATTCATCTTGAATTATTTGGTAAAGTTTTTAATAAGATTTATTAATCATTTAAAATTTGGGTTTGTCTTTAATCCAAAAGGATTTGGTCTAAGCCATTTTATTTTAGTTTGGAAATTCTTTATCCTTTCATTTTATTTGGATTTGGACTAGATTCAATCCATTTGCTTAATGGATTTGGCCAAGATTTGATTTGGGTCTTTAAATATTCTTTATTTAATATTTCTTTCTTTGTCTTATAAAATCCATATCATTTTTATTTAGAGATCCACACTTGGTGATTCCAATTTGTGAAATCTAGTTTATTATTTCTTTATCCTTTTAAATCCTTTTAGGATTAATTGCTCACCGTTTGGTATGGGTTTCCAGATAGGTTCTTTATTAGCTTTGGGAATTCAATTTCTTATCTTATTAAATTCATAAGATTTTATTTATGGTTCCAAATTGAGTGAAACCAATTTATATGGTCTTATATTATTTCTATTTGTCTTTCTTGATAATTTGTGAATGTTTGTTGACAGGTTTTTATATGGATCAAATCCATAGACTTGGAGATAACTTTGGAAATGATTTTATTCCATTTGGGTTTAGGGTTTGGATTTATTTTCCAAGTGTTTAAATTTCCAGATACATTCATTGAGGAATGCATTTCACTTGATTTGGATTTTTGTTGGATTCAGACTTTTACCAAAGTTTGTTCAAGATGGGATTTTAAGTTTCCATTTAGAAACAAAGGTTTCTTTTCACCCTGATTTTCAACAAAAAAATATTTTGTTTATTTTATTTTTCACATTACAAGATTTGGAAAATCTTGGGATGTGACAGGCTACCACCCTTAAAATAAATCTCGTCCCGAGATTTTGGGAGGCTAGGGGTTACAAGTTGGCTCAAAACAACTAGGGTACTACCACCCTTAAAAATTTTCCAACTAAATTACATTTTGGCTTGCTTGGAATTTTGATGAAGCTTCTCTGGACACTTGTCTGCATAATGGCCTAGCTCTTTGCATTTGAAACACATCACTTGGATGATATCTTTCTTTTCCTTTTGTATCATTGCCTTTTGTTTGTTTCCTTGGTTCTTCTTCTTTTCTGGGCATTCATTGGCATAGTGTCCCATCTCTTTGCAAGTGTAACATTGCTCTTGGGTAATATCCTTAGTGTTTGGGTTGGGGCATTTCTTCTTCTTCTTCTTGGGTCTCTCCAAAGCTAGGAGTTCTTGTAATTCATGCTCTTCATACTTCACCACAAAGGTGGGAAATCTTTCTCTCTTCTTGGGGCATTTACTAGAGATATGACCTTCTTCTTCACAAGAGTAGCAACACTCTGTGATCACTTTGGATTTGGCCTTATGATGCATAGTTTTGACTTTGCCTTCATCCTTCTTGGTATAAGTTGTTCCTTCATGAGGGTTTACAAGCTGTTGATGCACTCTACCTTGTTTCCTTTGTTGAACTATGGAATAGATGGGGCATTGGATAGGAACATGATTATTTCCTTCACAAAGGAAGCAAGTAGCTTGAGATGTGGGGCATTGGTCAATTGGATGTTTCTCTTCACAGTTGGGGCATTGATCTCCATGCTCCTTGGAAGTATGATCCTTGTCTCCACAAATATTACAAGCTTGGGTTCCTTCTAGAATAACACCTTTGTCATCCTTGTTGTCATAAGCTCCTTGGGAAGAGTTTTCTCCCATGTTGATCATTTGAGTAGCCATCCTTTGCAACAATTGGGATTGAAGTTTCAAAATCCTTTCTATGGCTGGGTCTAGTCCATTGTTGTTGGCTAAAATCTGAGTTGTCACTTGGCTCAACTGGGTTTGGTTTGCTAGTAGTTGTTCTCTCATGTGCATCTCTTGGTTGTTGTTGTTGTCATCATCCTTGATGTTGGAGTTTCTTAGAGAAGTCATCTGTTTGGGTTGGATTGGGTTTAGAATAGGCAAAATATTTCTAAGGAAATAATTCTAATCACACACATCACAATTCATACAAGTAATGTGCAAGCAATCACAAACAAACATTCCACTCAAACAACAAGTTTCAAGCATATTTTTAGGTAACCAAAAATATTTTTGTTACACCACATAAGTTGGTGGGTTTGACTTAAACTAAATATGGTGGTCCATCTATATGGTTCACTGGAAATCATTCCTTCCTTCTTGGTTGATTCTTTTTAAACAAGATCTTTGTATCCTTAGAAAATTTCTTGCATCTTGGTCTCAAAACTTCAAAGAGATGATGGTTCCTTCTAAGTTGTGTTTCCTTAGTCTTCAAGTCTTGAGCAACATTTCTTATCTTCTCTTGTAGTCCTTAGTGATATCCAAGATTGAAGTCCTTGGTGAAAATGCTGAAGATGTTGAAGTCATTAGAGTTGAAGATGTTGAAGTCATTAGAGTTGATGAAGTCCTTTGCACATGGTGAAGTCTTTGGCCAGGGAAATGTTTTATCCATCAAGTTGAAATACAAGAGATGTAGAATCAAAACCAAAATGGTTGAGGAAAGAGTTTACAAGATTGTTTGTAAATAAGTTTTGGAACAAATACAACTCCTATTTTTCTAAGGGGTTTTTTGTCCAATCCTAGGGTTACAAATCCTAGAGGCAACACAATGCTCTGATACCATCTGTAAGGTTCCCAACCTTTAAAAAGGTAGAGATCCCTGTGTTTACAATGCTAGTCCCTGGATCAATAGCTAGCATCCATAGTTAAGATGTAATATGAAGAAACAAAGGTCATAATACAACTTTAAAACCAGGAATAACATAGTTTATTACATCTTACATAGCTCATTTGGCTATTACATTACATTGCAGCAGAATATCTATAAGCATGGGGTCCTTCATCTTCAAAGTGCCACAGGCAGACATGTTGGTTGTAGACTTGTAATCCTAATCATTAAACTTCACTAATATCAAACAAACCTGCAACATAACAAGTTACAGCCACAAGGGTCAATACATTTGAATTGTATTGGTAAGTGATACTATGGTAGTATAGTAGAGTCTATCATCTATATGCATTTGGCTAAGTGGAGCTTAGGCTTGCATTGCTCAAAATAGATTTTCCTTATCATTTGAAAACACTAAGTTTTTGTTTGACAAAAATCTTTCCCAAGGCATCTCCCAATAGAAATTGGTGATCCTTTCAACCCTTGTTCAACCACAAGTTTTTAACTTAGAAATTTGGATGATGAGATTCTTGATTGCTTCCATGTCTTGATGCTCAAATTGTCCTTTGCCAGGGACATGGCTAAGTACTTAGATTTTACACTCTGCAAAGGTGGTGCACTTTCCCCACAAGACTTGGTTTCACCAAGACAAGATCTTTCAGAAGCCTTCCCTTAGACCAAAATGGACGCGCTCCAACCTATCAATCCCCTACCACCAACTGTCCATTTGGCTAAGTTATTGCAACCTATATGATCTAGGCAGAGCCCATAATGCCAAGTGGTTGCGCTTGAAGCTTCTCAACATTTGACATCTCACATCTCTTTGTTCCTGGGTGGCCATCCACAAGTGAGATACACAAGGTAAACCATAGAAATGGGCCTTGTGAACCACTCAACACAAACCATTCCTTCCATTCCACCCAGGTGATTCATTCACTTAGTTGTTTTATTAAACAAAACACAAGTCCTCAGACTTAGAAATTTTTCCATAGCATGAATATATATTCCACCCTTGTTTTCTATTAGCTAAGCTAAGCATGATAGTAGTAGGAATCTTAACATAGGAAAATTCTACTAAGGTTTCATCTACTAGGATTTCCCATAGCATGGTTTATATTTAGCAAAATTCCATGCAAGTCCTACTTAGAAAATTATCACTAATGCATAGTGAAAATAATGGGACAAAAGTATGAAGCATCACTTGCCTTTTTGGTAGAGAGTATAAGTTCACTCCTTGATCTTTGCAATGTTCACTCATTTCAAATCACTACAATTCAATCAAGCAAACAATATTTCAATCTACCATTCAAGCAATTCATCACATAAAATGATAAAATCAAAGTAATGCATGCAAGCATGCAATAGGTTGTTTTATTTGTGAAAGTGGTTTCTAGTGGGTTGTAACCATTTGGAAACACCTATTGGTCATTTTTTTATAAGTGGCAAAGTCATTTGCAATAGGTTTCACTTTATAAACCCTTTTTAAAACAAGGTATCATTTTATGTGGCGTAAAAATGTTTTCAATAAGGCATTAATCTATAGGGTTCACAAAATATGTTTTCAAACCATAAAATCTGGTGTTTAGGGTCAGAGAGTTTATTTCCAAAACATTTCTCAAAGGTTTTCTTCCAAAACTATTTTTAATAATTAAACCATATTTTTAGTTGACTAGAAATGGTTTAAATCCAAGATTCATTCTTTTTCTTCACCAAATACATTTTTGAAACCACAATTTGTTTCCTAGGGTCAGTAGGTTCAAAACAAACCATTTTCCAAAGATTTGATCCCCAAAATCATTTTAGAATAATTTTTATAACCTAAACAAGCATACATAAGTTTCTGCAAAAACAAACATTTTACCAGAAGCTTTTTACTAAACAAAGTGCATGGTTGGCTAGGGATTGTCCTGCTGAATACAAAGATATAAAGTTTGCAAAATTTGGACGTGTGGTTTAAAAGTTATGGATTTTTCAAATTGGCACATCTAATAGATCTATTCTGTTTTAAATCAAACGAGCTGAGCCACGTGTAATATTCTTACTCGCTGATACCGTTTCGCGTGGATCAGCAACGTGAGGCGTTGGATCAAGTTACATCGCACGGCACTGGTTGCGTACCTCTTCGGCGTTAAGTGAATCTATCTAGGCCCTACGATCCAAATCTGACGATGCGCAGCAGCTGGTCAAGAACGGGCGGCGCAAGCGACGGTGGCTGGCGGCGGCACGGTCAGACGGTGGCGAAGCTGGCGATGCAGGAAGTGAGGAAGGAAGGGAATATGCTCACCGTGTTCGCCGAAGCTTGGGGAAGCTCAAGGTGGTACTGGCTGGCGAAGGGGCGCACGGAGGTGATCGGAATCGCTTGTTGGAGTGGAGCTGCGCCTTGGGTTCGTACGGTCGTCGACGGGGGCGGGGCTACAAGGCGTGCCAAAGCAAAATAAGAGGTGCGTTAGACGCGCACGGTACCAGGAAACATGTGAGCATAAATGAATGGCATCGGGGCGGTCCGAGCTTACCAGGAAGTCTCGCCGGAGGAAATGGCAGGCGGTGGCGCTACCGTTCGTCGTTGCAGTCGACGCTGCAGAGCACGCGCGAGAGAGATGAGGGTGCAGGGAGGTGCGCCAGAGTCTGGGTAACGTGCATGTGTGCTCGGGGAGGCAATGGGCGGCGAATACTGGCCGGAATCGGCAGGGAAAACCGTCGGAGACAGAGGTGTTGTCGCAAGAAATTTGCGCAGCCTGGGGGCTCCGGTGGGGTGTGGTCTGGGGGAGAAGGAAGAGTAGACCAGGGCGGTTAAGAGGGCGTCGTTGCAGCGCGGAATTAATCATCCATTAACGCGAATTGAAAGCGTGCATTCACGACAGAAACAACTGCGGGGTTTGGGGACGAACCAGTCACGGCGGGTGAGGAAGAAAGAGTTGGCGGTGGGGTCCGCTTGGCAGCGTGAGAGAAAGAAAGGGAACGGGGTCCACCGGTCAGTGAGGGTGCGGGTGAGTTCACTTGTGCGAAGCGTTTTCTCGCGGGGAGAGAGGGAATGGGCTGGTTGTTGGGCCTTCTAGGCTAGTTAGGCTGGGCTGGGTCCTTTCACATTTTTTTACTCTGTCTGTTTTTTTTTCCTTTTTCTTTTATTCTGTTTTGGTTTTGTTTGGTCAATTTAAGCATTCATTTGAATTCAAAATCTTGCCGAATTTTGGGTAGGTTTAAATATTGATTGGTAGCACATTCTGGTGTCAATTTTGGGAATGTATTTTATTCTTTTTTGGGGTCTTTTTAATTAATAAAAAGGTCCCTTGTTTTAAATCAAATAAAATTTAATAATGTTTTTAATTTCCATTTGACTTCTAAATTCTTCCAAAACCTTTCAGTAAGTTTTGTTTACTTAAAAGGGTGTCAAATAATTCATCTTGAATTATTTGGTAAAGTTTTTAATAAGATTTATTAATCATTTAAAATTTGGGTTTGTCTTTAATCCAAAAGGATTTGGTCTAAGCCATTTTATTTTAGTTTGGAAATTCTTTATCCTTTCATTTTATTTGGATTTGGACTAGATTCAATCCATTTGATTAATGGATTTGGCCAAGATTTGATTTGGGTCTTTAAATATTCTTTATTTAATATTTCTTTCTTTGTCTTATAAAATCCATATCATTTTTATTTAGAGATCCACACTTGGTGATTCCAATTTGTGAAATCTAGTTTATTATTTGTTTATCCTTTTAAATCCTTTTAGGATTAATTGCTCACCGTTTGGTATGGGTTTCCAGATAGGTTCTTTATTAGCTTTGGGAATTCAATTTCTTATCTTATTAAATTCATAAGATTTTATTTATGGTTCCAAATTGAGTGAAACCAATTTATATGGTCTTATATTATTTCTATTTGTCTTTCTTGATCATTTGTGAATGTTTGTTGACAAGTTTTTATATGGATCAAATCCATAGACTTGGAGATAACTTTGGAAATGATTTTATTCCATTTGGGTTTAGGGTTTGGATTTATTTTCCAAGTGTTTAAATTTCCAGATACATTCATTGAGGAATGCATTTCACTTGATTTGGATTTTTGTTGGATTCAAACTTTTACCAAAGTTTGTTCAAGATGGGATTTTAAGTTTCCATTTAGAAACAAAGGTTTCTTTTCACCCTGATTTTCAACAAAAAATTATTTTGTTTATTTTATTTTTCACATTACAAGATTTGGAAAATCTTGGGATGTGACAACGACCGATGGCTACGGTTCGCCGATTCCTGCGAAGATCTTGGTCCTCGCCCGCTGAAGAGCCTGAAGCGCCTCTTGCCCCACGGTGGGCGCCAACTGTCGTGGTATTGCCGACGAGTACGCCATGGAGGGGTCCTCACAGTGCGTGTTTAGAGACGTGGGGGAAGGCGGACGGTTGACGGGTACGAGGTAACACAGCTTACCCAGGTTCAGATCCGACGATGGTGGCGGAATCCTACTCCTTCTTTAAATCACTATAAGGGCAATATGCCGAGGTACAAAGATAGGTTCGCTGTGCGAGGTGTGTGCTAATCACTACTCGATTGTCTGAAGTTGTCTATGATCGTTCCCTAAAGGCTCCCATAGGCCCGACTTATATAATCGCCAGGTCCTAGGGTTACAGGGAAAAGTCCTAGCCGGACAGGTTACAGAGTCCTACACCGTCTATTACTAGTCTTGTGTGTCTTGTACTCCAAGGCT
This sequence comes from Avena sativa, assembly GCA_916181665.1. Classification (NCBI taxonomy): domain Eukaryota; kingdom Viridiplantae; phylum Streptophyta; class Magnoliopsida; order Poales; family Poaceae; genus Avena; species Avena sativa. Next base: position 19,143,157 of record OV702296.1, read on the forward strand.
TCGGGTACGTCGGTGACTCCAACCGTAGCCTTCCTTTATCCGGCATGGGCCTCCCTTCTGGATACATCTAACTGGGCCGCCCAGCAGGCCATTGAAGGGTTTCGCGGCATAGTAAATCAAAATTTTCTACGGAGCGAACAGAGGGAAAGCCAAGATCTAATCTAGGAGATGCAAACAACGAGAGAGATTGGATTAGATCTTCATACCCTTGAAGATTCGCACAGCGGAACGTTCGTCGGAACGTGGGTGATGTAGTCGTACTCGCTTCTCCTCCTCGCGATCCGATCCGATCTAGCACCACAAGTGGCGGTGCCTCCGTGAGATGCACACGTGCAGCACCTCGATGTCTCCTCCTTCCTCGGACCAGCGAGTATGGTGGAGAGATAGATTGGATCTACAGCACGACGGCGTGGTGTATATGGTGGAGAATTTCTGCTGCAGGGCTTCGCCTACAAACAGTCGGGAGGGAGAGAGGAAGGTAGCAAGGCTGCTAGGGCTTGGAGGAAGGTGTGTGGGGGGGAGGGGGCGCACCACCCCTCTATATATAGAGGGGGGGCGGCCAGCCCTTGCCCCTCCTCCAAGCCTATCTCTAGTTTAAACAATTTAAACTCTCCCTTATCTAGAAATCCTATCTCTAGTTTAAACGATTTAAACTCTCCCTTATCTAAAAATTCTATCCCGAGATTTAAACGAGTCAAATCTCTCTAGAATCGGCTGGGCCCTATGGGGCCTTGTGCCCCTGGCCCAATGCGGCCAGGACACTCCCTCATAGGCCCATGCCCCCTCCCGGAAGGTGGGGCCACGTTGGTCCCCTTCCGGAAGGTTCTAGAAGCTTCCGGTACAATACCGATTAACCCGGAACAATTCCGAACTCCAAAAACTGCACTGCCTTATATGAATTTTATTCTCCGGACCATTCCGGAACCTCTCGTGATGTCCCGGATCCCATCCGAGACTCCGAACAAAAATTCATAAACCAATTATCCAATCTATCCTAGCGTCGAGATACGTTAAGTGTGTGACCCTGCGGGTTCGAGAATATGCAGACATGATCTTCTATCAATAATCAACAGCGGGGTCTGGGCACCCATATTGACTCCCACACATTCATCGATGATCATATCGGATGAACCACGATGCCAGGATTCAATCAATCCCATATATATATTCCCTTCGTCTCGCGATATTTTACTTGCCCGAGATTCGATCGTCGGTACCGTCATACCTAGTTCAATCTCGTTCACAGCAAGTACTTTACTCGTTCCGTAATCCGATATCACTTTGTGATTAACTCCTTAACCACATGCTTGCAAGCGGTGTTGATATCGATTACCGAGTGGGCCTGAAGTATATCTCTCCGACTTGGGAGGGACAAATTCCATCTCGATACATACAACCCAACAGATACTTTCGGATCACCTGAGAGACACCTTTATGATCACCCTCTCATAGGATGACGTTTGATGACCTCAAAGCTTTCTTCCGATACCAGGGAGTTGCATTATCTCATGGTCTAAGGAATACAATATTTGACATAGGAAAAGCTTCGCAAAGACGAACACGATGACACGATCTAATTGCTCTGCTTTGTTTGGGTCTATCCACCATATCATTCTCCCAATGATATGATCTCATTATCAATTGACAACTCATGTCTATGGTTAGGAAACCTTAACCATCATTGATCAATGAGCTAGTCCATAGAGGCGTACTAGGGACACGGTGTTGTTTACAAACCACACAAGTATTAAAGTTTCCGCTTAATACAATTCTAGCATGGCACATAAACTTTATCATGAACAAGAATTATAATAATAACATCTTTATTATTGCCTCTAGGGCATAATTCCAACAGTCTCCCACTTTCACTAGAGTCAATAATCTAGTTTACATTTGGCAACAATCTCACACCCATGGCACTGAGGTGTTGATCATGTTTTACACGTGGAAGAGGTTTAGTCAATGGATCTGCGACATTCAGAACCGTATGTACTTTGCTAATCTTCAGATCTCCATCTGCTATATAATCTCGGATTATATGAAACTTGCGGTTGATATGCTTGGTCTTTGGATGATATCTTGGTTCCTTAGCGAGTGCTATGGCGCCAGTGTTGTCACACAATATCTCCAGTGGGTCCAATGCACTTGGAACCACGCCAAGCTCAGTGATGAAGTTTCTGATCCAAACTCCTTCACTTGACGCTTCTGCAGCAGCCATGTATTCCGCTTCTACTGTAGATCCTGCGATCACGCTTTGCTTGCAGCTTCTCCAGCTCACAGCTCCTCCATTCAAAATATAAACGTATCCTGTCTGAGATTTAGAATCATCCTTGTCGGTGTCGAAACTAGCATCGACGTAACCTTTTACGACAAGCTGTTCATCACCCCCATAGACTAAGAACATTTCTTTAGTTCTATTTAGGTACTTTAGGATGTTCTTCACGGCTGTCCAGTGTTCCACTCCTGGATCACTTTGATATCTGCTCGTCAAACTAAGAGCATTGGACACATCCGGTCTAGTACACAGCATGGCATACATGATGGAACCTATGGCCGAGGCATAAGGCACTTTGCTCATAGCTTCCCTATCATTTACCGTAGCTGGACACTGAGCCTTGCTCAATATCTTACCTGACAACATAGGCACTGAACCTTTCTTTGCCTTATCCATTCTGAACCTTTTCAGAACTTTGTCTAGGTATGTACTCTGGCTTAAAGCTATCAGGCGTCTTTGTCTATCTCTATAGATCTTGATGCCCAATATATAAGCAGCTTCACCTAGGTCTTTCATTGAAAAACACTTGTTCAAATAACTCTTCACATCGTTAAGCATGTTGATGTCATTTCCGATAATCAATATGTCATCCACATATAGTACCAGAAACGTCACCGAGCTCCCACTCACTTTCTTGTAGATGCAAGCTTCGTAGCAATTTGGAACAAATCCAAAGCTCTTGATCACTTGATCAAAACAAAGGTTCCAACTCCGAGATGCTTGCTTCAGTCCATAAATGGAACGCTGAATTTTGCATACTTTACTAGCATCCTTAGGATCGACAAAACCCTCGGGTTGCATCATATACAACTCTTCATCAATGTTGCCATTGAGGAAAGCAGTCTTGACATCCATCTGCCATATTTCATAATCATGAAACGCAGCAATTGCTAATAAAATCCGAATGGACTTAAACATCGCTACGGGAGAGAAAGTCTCATCGTAGTCAACACCTTGAACTTGTCGAAAACCTTTTGCGACAAGCCGTGCTTTATAGACGGTAACATTACCATCCGCGTCCGTTTTCTTCTTGAATATCCATTTGCACTCAACGGCCTTTCGGTCGCTAGGAGGATCCACCAAAGTCCATACTTGGTTTTCGCTCATGGATCCCAATTCGGATTTCATGGCTTCCAGCCATTTCTCAGAGTCTGGGCTCATCATCGCTTCCTCATAGTTCGTAGGTTCACTGTCTTCTACCAACAAGACAGTCAAGACAGGGTTGCCGTACCACTCAGGAGGGGCACGCGACCTTGTCGACCTGCGACGTTCAGTAGCAGCATCGTCCGAAGCTTCATGATCCTTGTCATTAGCTTCCTCTATTGTTGGTGCAGGCGGCACTGGAACAATTTCAGGTGCTGCGCTACTCTCCAATTCAAGAGAAGGTTCAATAACCTTGTCTAGCTCTACTTTCCTCCCACTCACTTCTTTCGAGAGAAACTCCTTCTCAAGAAAGGAACCGTTCTTTGCGACAAACACTTTGCCTTCGGTTCTGTGATAGAAGGTATACCCAATAGTTTCCTTAGGGTATCCTATGAAGACGCATTTCTCCGCTTTGGGTTCGAGCTTGTCCGGCATCAACTTCTTGACGTAAGCTTTGCATCCCCAAACTTTAAGAAACGACAACTTAGGTTTAGCACCAAACCACAGTTCATACGGTGTCGTCTCAACGGATTTAGATGGAGCCCTATTTAAAGTGAATGCAGCGGTTTCTAATGCATAACCCCAAAATGATAGGCAAATCAGTAAGAGACATCATCGATCGGACCATATCTAATAGGGTTCGATTCCGGCGTTCAGACACACCATTGCGCTGTGGTGTTCCGGGTGGCGTGAGTTGCGAAACAATTCCGCTTGCTTTAAGATGCGTGAGAAAATCATAACTCAAATATTCGCCCCCATGATCGGATCGTAGAAACTTAATCTTTCTGTTACGATGGTTCTCCACTTCATTCTGAAATTCTTTGAACTTTTGAAACGTTTCAGATTTATGTTTTATTAAATAGATATACCCATATCTACTTAAGTCATCAGTAAAAGTGAGGAAATAGCGATATCCACCGCGCGTCGAAACACTCATCGGTCCGCATACATCGGTATGTATGATTTCCAACAAGTCCGTTTCTCGCTCCATCATACCGGAGAACGGGGTTTTGATCATCTTGCCCATGAGGCATGGTTTGCATGTGTCAAATGATTCAAAATCAAGAGACTCCAAAAGTCCATCAGAATGGAGTTTCTTCATGCGCTTTACTCCAATATGACCTAGACGACAGTGCCACAAATAGGTAGTATTATCACTATCTACTTTGCATATCTTAGCCTCAATGTTATGGATGTGTGTTTCATCCCTTTCAAGATTTAGAAGAAATAAACCATTCACAAGAGGTGCATGACCATAAAAGATGTTACTCATATAAATAGAACAACCATTATTCTCCGATTTAAATGAATAACCGTCTTGCAATAAACACGATCCGGAAATGATGTTCATGCTCAACGCAGGCACATAATAACATTTATTAAGGTTTAAAACTAATCCCAAAGGTAAAACTAAGGAGAGCGTGCCGACGGCCATCACATCAACTCTTGATCTGTTGCCAACGCGCATCGTCACCTCATCCCTCGCAAGCCGCCGTCTATTCCGTAGCTCCTGTTTCGAGTTACAAATATTAGCAACTGAACCGGTATCAAATACCCAGGCACTACAACGAGGGCTAGTAAGGAAAACATCAATAACATGTATATCAAATATACCTTTGATGGTTCCAGCCTTCTTGTCCGCTAAGTACTTCGGACAGTTGCGCTTCCAGTGACCCTTGTCCTTGCAATAGAAGCACTCAGTGTCCGGCTTGGGACCAGACCTGAGCTTCTTCTCAGCAGGGGCATTGCGCTTGCCGCCGCCCTTCTTGAAGGGCTTCTTTGCTCCCTTACCTTTCTTAAAGGAGGGCTTGTTGACCATCAACACATGATTATCCTTCTTGATGTCCACTTCCGCAGCCTTCAGCTTTGCGAAGAGCTCGGTGATCGTATCAGTGGAACCAATCTGATTATGAGTCACTACAAAACTTTTGTAGCTGGGAGGGAGTGATTGCAGAACCCTGTCAATCTTGAGCTCCTCTGGAATCGTGCATTCCAGTTGCTCAAGGCGTTGAGTGTAGCCCGACATCTTTATGGCGTGCTCACTAACGGAACTCCCTTCCTCCATCTTGCAGTTAAAGAAATTCTCAGAGATCTCATATCTCTCAGAACGGGCTTGAGTCTGAAACATGGTTTTCAGCTCCTCGAGAATCTCAAAGGGCCCGGGATAGGTTTCAAAACGATTTTGAAGCTCCGGTTCCATAGCAAACAACATGGTGCTCTTAATCACACCATAATCATCTTTGCGCGACTGATAGACAGCTTTCTCATCAGCCGGCGCAGTTGCAGCAGGGGGGTTACCTAACGCTTTCTCAAGGACATAGTCCTTTTGTCCGCCAGACAGAATGATTCTTAGATTGCGGAACCAGTTGGTGAAGTTAGACCCATTGTTTCTAAGTTTTTCTTTCTCAGCAAAAACGTTGAAGTTGAAGTTGGACTTGGCCATTGGATCTACAGTATTTGCAAGTACAATTTAGACTATGTTCATGATAAATAGTTCAACTTAATCAAATTACTAGATGAACTCCCACTAAATTCAACATCCCTCAAGTTGTTTAGTGAACACGATCCAAATTCACCACACCTAATCCGATCATCACGAGAAGAGATGTGGTTTCAATGGTGGACAACGAAGTGTCGATCATATCATTCATATGACTCATGCTTAACCTTTCGGTTCTTGTGTTCCGAGGCCATGTCTGTACATGCTAGGCTCGTCAAGTTAGACCCAAGTATTTCCGCGTGTGCAAAAACTGGCTTGCACCCGTTGTATGTGAGCGTAGAGTCTATAGCACCCGATCATCACGTGATGCTTGGACACGACGAACTTTCGCAACGGTGCATACTTGGGGAGAACACAGTTTTTATCTTGATCTTTAAGTGAGGAATCATCTTATAATGCTACCATCGCGATCTAAGCATGATAAGATACATAAAAGGATAAACATCGCATGCATATAACTTTATGTGACATGGTATAGCCTATCTTCGCGCAATGATCTCCATCTTGTGCGTTCCGGCATGATCTCCATCACTCCACCATGATTGCCTCCACCACGAATAGCAACTACAACTATTGCTAACTACTTAGCGATAAAGTAAAGCTATTACATGGCGTATAAGAAGTTGACTCGCAGGTCATACACAATTATAAAGACAACCATATGGCTCCTGCCGGTTGTGTACTCATCGACATCCAAGTCGTGAAACATTACAAAACATGATCATCGCATACAATATACACATCACATCTTGGGCCATACCATATCACAGAAAACACTCCCTGCAAAAACAAGTTAGACGCCTCTACTTTGTTGTTGCATGTTTTACGTGGCTTTATGGGAGTAGATGCTAAGAACGATTCTTACCTACGGAAAGCCACAACGGTGATATTATGGTTGCCAAACTCCGGTGTTAATCCCATGACAACTATAGTGAGAGAAACTGACATCCACCAGCCGCATGTGTGGAACAAGCCACACGTCAAGTGCGGAGCCGGTCTCGCGAACGACGTCGCGTAAGGTTGGCCTGGACCGCTTCAATCTCACTATCCCGCGTCATAAGAAGAACACAAACAAGAGGCTTGCAACAGAAAACATCAACGCCCGCAACAACCATGTTGCATTCTACTCGTGAAACACATCTACGCATAGATCTAGCTCTGATACCACTTAAGGGTTTCGCGGCATAGTAAATCAAAATTTTCTACGGAGCGAACAGAGTGAAAGCCAAGATCTAATCTAGGAGATGCAAACAACGAGAGAGACTGGATTAGATCTTCATACCCTTGAAGATTCGCACAGCGGAACGTTCGTCGGAACGTGGGTGATGTAGTCGTACTCGCTTCTCCTCCTCGCGATCCGATCCGATCTAGCACCACAAGTGGCGGTGCCTCCGTGAGATGCACACGTGCAGCACCTCGACGTCTCCTCCTTCCTCGGACCAGCGAGTATGGTGGAGAGATAGATTGGATCTACAGCACGACGGCGTGGTGTATATGGTGGAGAATTTCTGCTGCAGGGCTTCGCCTACAAACAGTCGGGCGGGAGAGAGGAAGGTAGCAAGGCTGCTAGGGCTTGGAGGAAGGTGTGTGGGGGGGAGGGGGCGCACCACCCCTCTATATATAGAGGGGGGGCGGCCAGCCCTTGCCCCTCCTCCAAGCCTATCTCTAGTTTAAACAATTTAAACTCTCCCTTATCTAGAAATCCTATCTCTAGTTTAAACGATTTAAACTCTCCCTTATCTAAAAATTCTATCCCGAGATTTAAACGAGTCAAATCTCTCTAGAATCGGCTGGGCCCTATGGGGCCTTGTGCCCCTGGCCCAATGCGGCCAGGACACTCCCTCATAGGCCCATGCCCCCTCCCGGAAGGTGGGGCCACGTTGGTCCCCTTCCGGAAGGTTCTAGAAGCTTCCGGTACAATACCGATTAACCCGGAACAATTCCGAACTCCAAAAACTGCACTGCCTTATATGAATTTTATTCTCCGGACCATTCCGGAACCTCTCGTGATATCCCGGATCCCATCCGAGACTCCGAACAAAAATTCATAAACCAATTATCCAATCTATCCTAGCGTCGAGATACGTTAAGTGTGTGACCCTGCGGGTTCGAGAATATGCAGACATGATCTTCTATCAATAATCAACAGCGGGGTCTGGGCACCCATATTGACTCCCACACATTCATCGATGATCATATCGGATGAACCACGATGCCATGATTCAATCAATCCCATATATATATTCCCTTCGTCTCGCGATATTTTACTTGCCCGAGATTCGATCGTCGGTACCATCATACCTAGTTCAATCTCGTTTACAGCAAGTACTTTACTCGTTCCGTAATCCGATATCACTTTGTGATTAACTCCTTAACCACATGCTTGCAAGCGGTGTTGATATCGATTACCGAGTGGGCCCGAAGTATATCTCTCCGACTTGGGAGGGACAAATTCCATCTCGATACATACAACCCAACAGGTACTTTCGGATCACCCTCTCATAGGATGACGTTTGATGACCTCAAAGCTTTCTTCCGATACCAGGGAGTTGCATTATCTCATGGTCTAAGGAATACAATATTTGACATAGGAAAAGCTTCGCAAAGACGAACACGATGACACGATCTAATTGCTCTGCTTTGTTTGGGTCTATCCACCATATCATTCTCCCAATGATATGATCTCATTATCAATTGACAACTCATGTCTATGGTTAGGAAACCTTAACCATCATTGATCAATGAGCTAGTCCATAGAGGCGTACTAGGGACACGGTGTTGTTTACAAACCACACAAGTATTAAAGTTTCCGCTTAATACAATTCTAGCATGGAACATAAACTTTATCATGAACAAGAATTATAATAATATCTTTATTATTGCCTCTAGGGCATAATTCCAACAGCCATATGCCATGCTACCAACTGTGGGACACCCGGGTTAGCCGGATAAGAGACATGCTATAAGGATAGCCATAGAGCATATCCCCAACACCTCCAGGATGATCTCCCCTCCGGCAGGATGCCGGGAAGAACTTCAGATCCCTTGATCTAGGGACGATGGTGGCAGCAGTTACAGACGGTTTCGTGGATATTTGATCGGGTGCTTAGGGTTTATGCATCGGGGCTTCTTATAGGCGAAGGGGGAGGCCGAGGAGGCGACTAGGGGGTCAAACCTTACCCAGCCGCGAGCCCACCCCTGGCCGTGCCTGGGGGGGGGGGGTTGGCTGCCCTGACACGCTTCCTCGTCTCCCCTCTGGACTTCTTGGTCCCCACGGAAAGTAATTGACTTTGGTGTTTGTCCCGTCCAATTCCGAGAATATTTCTTTACTAACTTTTCTGAAACCAAAAACAGCAAAAAACAGGCATCTGGAACTGTTGCAACTTGTTAGTAGGTTAGTACCAGAAAACATGTAAAAATCACCTCAAAGTGTAGACAAGCAAACCAAAGTAGATACTAAACAAGCATGGAGCATCAAAAATTATAGATATGTTTCCGACGTATCAGCCGCGCAGGAGGAATCGGCCCACAGGGGCAAGCCACGCGCGGGAGGCGTGTTTGAGCATGCTGACAGGCGGGGTAGGCCTGTCAGCGGTGGAGGGCGACCGAAGGGGTACGGGCGGGATCTGGCCGACGGTTTTAAGGGGATCTGACAGTGCTTGTCGTCGTCCTCGTCTAGACAGGCCTGGCGGCGGGGCGGACCCTAGAAGCGTCGGGGAGGAGCAGGGGCTCACCTTAGTGCGCGGGAGGGGTCGGGGATGGCGTATAGGGCGACACGGTGCATGCCGGCGAGTCTGGGGAGGGGCGGCACGGGGAAGTTTGACGTCGGGGACACCCTCGCGGGTTGGCGCCCGAGCCTAGCTCACCGGAGCTCATCGTAGGTGACGATGCAGAGGTTCCTGGGCACAAATAAGGGCACGGTCAGATAGAGCAGAGGGAGGGGAGCACTGCTAGGTAGCATGCAGAGGGAAAAGCAGAGGGAGGAGGGAGTTGTGCTTACGAGAAGGGAGGAGGTCGAAGCTCCTTTCTTCTTCCTTAGGAAGAGCAGAGAAAGTGGGAGGGAGAGGTAGCTCTGGGAGGTGAGGTAGGGAGGAAAAGGGGGAAATGAGGGCAAAGGGGTGAGCTGGGGTGGCCTTGGTCTTATAAACCGGAGGGGAGAGGCGGTGAGGGCCAGCCATTGTGTAGCAGGGGTGGCGATGGGGTCTAGGTGCTCGACCAGAGAGGACATGGGAGGGCTAGGGTGGAGATATTTTCAAAGTTTGTAATAACAAGCCCCGTTCTCTCTCTCCCTCCCTCTCTCTCTCCCTCCCTCCCTCTCTCTCTCTCTCTCTCTCTCTCTCTCTCTCTCTCTCTCTCTCTCTCTCTCTCTCTCTCTCTCTTCCCGGCACTAAAGGCAAGGGAGGGTTGTGCTACAGTAACTTGGCTACAGTGCACGACCAGGGGGTGTCATGGTGATGGGGATGAGTTCTTGACAAGGTTTGATGGGGTTTGGTGTTGGTTTGAAACAAGGTTTGATTTATTTTTCGAACTTGATCAAATGGTAGCTTGTGAAGGAAGTTGAAAAATGTTGCATTAAGCAAGGTGAGAAGAAGGTACTGGTGTGTGTATAGGGTCATTGCATAACCCTAGGAATTATTTGGGGGGTTTTCTAAGGATTAAAGGTGCACTTAAACTCAAATATTCAAATAGTCCAGAAGTAGTTTCTAGAAGCTTATTTAATATTTTTACATTGTCTAGGGTTTGTTTTTTATGTGAGAAGGTCCTCAATACCATATTACACATTGGAGAATTTATTTGGAATTTATGCAGATGGAAAAGTATCTTTAAGGAATTATTTCTTGTTTTTTCCATTTAAGAAAAAAGGAAAAAAGAAATAATAAAGTATCTCAAAAATATTTGTTTTTGAGATGGGAGGATAGGGTATGATGTATAGAACTCAAATGCGCATTGAGTTTGCAAAGTTATTTGGAGAAAAACAAACTTGCCTTTAAAGGAGAGATTTTGAGAATTTTGTAAGATAATGAATTTAAATAGTTTTAGGTTCCAAATAATTGTGGAAATTATTTGGAAAATTTATATATCCAAGTAGATGATGTAAAATTGATTCATACATGATTGTCCACTTGGGTTTTGAAGGATTTTGGGGAAAGGGGGGTAAACTAGATCCTTGGGGAATCTAGGGTTTTATTAGTTTCATGCCACCAAAACATGGTTGGATTTGGGAGCTCAGAGCTCACCTTGGTGCAAGGGGTATATGGATGGATAGAACAAGTTATATAGATCATCATGGAAGAAAGAGTTGGTATTGTTTGGGTTTGAATTTGTTTAGGAGTGATGGCAAACTTTGATGAAAATAAGGCTACAATAATAGGGTTGTCACGATGCCATATAAACCAGATGGGTTTAAGATGAACAAAGTTCCAATGGAAACATATGAAGTGTGTATTGATAGTCCATGATGGGTAGGTAATAACCAGGGAAGGAGTTGGTCAAGGGGAGGTAGCATATAGATGTGAGCTTCTGCCAAAGTAGGCAAGATGATAAGATTTGCAGAAAATATTATTATCTTGACTATAAAACCATCATGGATGAGTGGGAACCTGAATGGCTTAGTCAAGGACAAGAGTGTGCGTTGTTAGTACTGATCATGTACTACAAGATGGTTCAAGTATATTATCAATAATACACATAGGTTGGAAAATGTAGAGCTCTAAAGATTGAATCTAGATAAGATTTCCAGACTTGGCCATTTTGGCAGATTTAGGGTTTTAGACTAGAGTGCAAATGTGGATGATTTTGAGAGGATGCTATGTTCCAAACTCATGATAAAAGGGAGGATGTTGATGTGATGAATAAGTAGATATGATCCATGCTTAGATTGGGTCTTAATTGAGGCGGGTATTGTCAAAAGGGATTATCCCTGGATGGATCTGATTAGGAGATGAGATGGCCTCATTGGTGGTTTAGGGTAGATCCAGATTTGGATGCGTCCCAAGGGATGAGCTACTAGATTAGCTCACTCTAGTTTCTAAGCAGACAAGGCCATCAGCAGATCAAGGCAATTCATCAGACAACAGATCAAGGAAATTCATCCTATCAAACTTATCCAACTACTACTAGGGTTACCATCAATCCTAGCTTGAGGTAGGGATGGGTATTTTTAATTGGTTATGTTTTGAAGTAAGATAAGTACCCCTTCGTATTTCTACCAGGATTGGAGTGGAGAGGTTTTAGGAAAAAGGTTTTGGAAAACCTAGAGATAAGAGTAGTTGAATGTTCTGTCTTGAAAACATAAGGAGATTGTATATAGGTCTCCATAGTTTTGTTAACAGACCTAGTAAAATATTTTGTTGTGGCAAATTTATCTTGGCTCAAGTTTGAATTGTCGGAACTTTTGGGAATATGAAAGAGGAGCCAAGACATCTCTCTTGTAAAAATAGTTTTTGTCAACTAGGGTTGAGGTAAGGAGTATATCACCTAATACACAATTAGTGGCATGAACACAAGCAAACACGTAAGAAAACCTTGCAACACTTAATAAGAAAAAGTTTTTGTTCCCCCTGATTTTTGCCTTCCTGACAGTAGATCAGGGTTGCTGAAATTGGGATGTTACAGGTTCCCAACTATCTTCTACTTTCCTAGGAAGAGAGGCTTTGTGTTTCAACTTTTCTTCCTTAATTTAATGAGAGCATCTGTAATGTGTTTGGTGAAAGCCACATTCATATCACTAGCATCAGGACTTCTAGCAAGCTTTTGTAGGAACATAATCACTTTAGAAATATTGCAACCATCAAGATCAAAATCAAACTTAGCATCACTAGTAGTAGACTCATTGGGTTTAGGCATTGTGGTAGGAGGAATAGAGACTTCTTGTGGTTTAGTGGCATCCATATTGGTGGTGGTGATAGTGCACACACTATTTTTTCTAGCAATTTCAACTTCTCTTTCCCACTTAGCATGTAGTTGGGCTAACAGTCTAACATTTTCATCAATAGTAACTTGTATGGCATGAGTAGCAGCAAAGGTACTTTCGAAAGTTTCAGGTTTAGCAGCCATTTTATTAACCAAAGAGGACCATGCTTCAGACAAAGAGGAAATATTTTTCTCAACATTAAAAACCTTTTCCTCCACAGTTTTGTTGAAAGTGGTTTGTTTACTAATAAAGTCTTTGAGAATGACTTCAAGTTCAGAGGGAGCACTCCTAGTATTGTTGTAGGAGTTTCCATAGGTATTGCCATTATTAGGAGGATAAGACCTATGATTGTTGTTACTACCAAAATTATTCCTATAGGCATTATTGTTGAAATTGTTGTTTCTAATGAAGTTCATATCAACTTGCTCTTCTTGAGCAACCAAAGAGGATAAGGGAACATTATTAGGATCTATAGGAGATTTTCCATTAACAAGCATCGCCATGATAACATTAATCTTATCACTCAAAGAGGAGGTTTCTTCAATAGAATTTACCTTCTTACCATGTGGAGCTCTCTCAGTGTGCTATTCAGAATAGTTGACCATCATATTATCAAGGAGCTTTGTTGCAACACCCAAGGTAATGGTCATAAAGGTACCTCCGGCAGCTGAATCCAACAGGTTTCTTGAGGAGAAATTTAAACCTGCATAAAAAGTCTGGATAATCATCCAAGTAGTAAGTCCATGAGTGGGACAATTCTTAACCAACGATTTCATTCTTTCCCAAGCTTGAGCAACATGTTCATTGTCAAGTTGTTTAAATTTCATTATTTCACTTCTCATAGATATAATCTTAGAAGGAGGATAGTATTTTCCAATAAAAGCATCTTTGCACTTAATCCAAGAATCAATACTATTTCTAGGCAAGGATAGCAACCATTCTTTAGCTTTTCCTCTCAAGGAGAAAGGAAACAACTTGAGCTTAATAATATCTCCATCTACATCCTTATATTTTTGCATCTCACAAAGTACAACAAAGTTATTAAGGTGGGCGACATCATCAGAACTAGCACCATAAAATTGCTCTCTCATCACAAGATTCAACAAAGCATGCTTAATTTCATAAAAGGTAGCATCAGGATGAGGTGGAGCAATAGGTGTACTCAGGAAATCATTGTTGTTTGTTCTAGTAAAGTCACACAACTTGGTGTTCTTAGCAGAGTTCATTTTTGCAAAAGTGGAGCAAACCAACAGCAGCAGCAACTAGAGCAGGAACTAATTTTTTGTGTGTGTTTTTATAAGAGAAAGCAAACCAAACGAAACTAACTTTTTTTTGGAGTTTTTGATAAAAAGAGGCAAACAAAACCAAGCAAAAGAAACTAAGCAAAACAAAAACAAAGTAGAGAGAAAGGTTGTGAAGGACTCCCCTTGTGAAGCCGTAATAAGCCACCCCGGCAAAGACGCCAGGAAAAGCTTGATGTTGGCTCAGCTGATTGTTGAGCTTCGTTGGGAGACCCTAATGACCCACAAGTGTAAGGGACCACAACAGTTTTCGCGAGTAGTATTACCCAATTTATTGATTCGACACAAGGGGAGCCAAAGAATACTTGCAAGCCTTAACAACTAAGTTGTCAATTCAGCTGCACCTAGAAATAGTTCTTGCTCACAGAGTTTATCAGTAGCAACAGTTTGTAGTAGCAACAGCAAAGCAACAGCAGCAGCAAAACAAGAGCAATAGTAACAGTAACAGTAAACAGTGGGATTCGAGTGCGGTAGGCATAGGGATGGATGGACGGGCGTTGCATGGACGAGTCTAAACATGTAACTTCAAGATCTAGGGCATTGCAGATAAATAATAACAAGCATCAAAGTACTAAACAATCCTAGGCATGTGCTCCAAATATAGTCATACATGCTCGAAATCAGAACTTGCACAACATCTTATGTTTAGCCAGCCCGTGGCAGCGGGGCCTCTAGGGAACTACTGGAAATTAAGGTGCTCCTTTTAATAGAGCACGGAGAAAAGAATCAACACTTCGTGAACACATGTGATCCTCACACCACAGCCATCCCCTCCGGTTGTCCCAATTATTGTCACTTTGGGGCCTTTGGATCTGGATAGTGATATGTGTACACAATTTGCAGATAAGATCACAAACAATACTATCATAACGATTCAATAATAAGTTCAGATCTGAGATCATGGCACTCGGGCCCTAGTGACAAGCATTAAGCACAACAAGTTGCAACAAAGTCAAATAGCACTAATAGAGATACTAGGCACTATGTCGTAATAGATCTTATTCGATTACATGATAGAACTCATCCAATCCCTACCATCCCCAAGCCCACAGCGGGGGATTACTCACTCATGGATGAGGGAAACATCGATGGTTGATGGAGAGGCGTTGGTGATAACAATGGCGATGATCCTCTCCAAATCCCCCGTCTCGGCAGGGTGCCAGAACGGAGTTTCTGGATTCGAATCTTGGTTTCTGGTGGTGGCGGCGGAGCGGAACTCTTTCAGGAAAACTATCGAACCCCCCTCTATTTTTAGTTCGAGAGGCAACTTATAGGCGCAGAGGGAGGCCGAGGGGGTGCCTGGGGTGGCTGCACCCCCTAGGCGCGGCGAGAGGTGGGCCCGTGCCTAGTAGGGGTGTGGGCCCCCAGGCCCCTTCTCCGTCTCGTCTTCTGGCTCCGTGGGTCTTCTGGTAAAATATATTTTTTGGCATATTTTCTGGGATTTTTGCTGATAGTTGATTTTCTGCAAAAAAAACTAGACACCAAGGTAATTCTGCTGAAAACAGCGTCAGTCTGTGTTAGTTGTATCCAAATCACACAAGTTTAGAGGAGAAACAATAGCAAAAGTGTTCGGGAAAGTAGATACGTTTTGGACGGATCAACTGCCCCCAAGATTAGCTTATTGCTTGTCCTCAAGCAATTCAGTTGAAAACTGAGTGCGATAAAAGAACTTTCACGATCACATTTGCTTCATATGATGTATATATTCTCAGCACATGAGTAGATGCTTAAACCATTCATAATAAGAAGTATGCAACTAAGTCTACTCAATAGTCATTGCAAGCTATGAAGAGAAACCAACTCAATAATAATAAGTAGCATGGAACATAAACATAAGAAACATTGCAATGCTCATAGTAAGGTATGATAGAGTGGTATCTCGCTTGCCTTTGTTTTTAGAGCACAATATAAATGCCAAGGCACATCTGAAGTTCAAGTGAAGACTAGAGATAAAAATATCAGAGATACAAGCATCAAATTCATGACAT
Organism: Avena sativa; assembly: GCA_916181665.1. NCBI lineage: Eukaryota > Viridiplantae > Streptophyta > Magnoliopsida > Poales > Poaceae > Avena > Avena sativa. The sequence goes on from OV702296.1 coordinate 19,159,277, forward strand.
AATTAACCAAGTTTTGGAACAAACACAAGAATTACAACTATGCTCTCAAGAAGGTGCTCATAGAATAAGTGGTGACTCAACAAGGAAGTGAAAACGGTTTTGAAAAGTTTGAAAGGCTTCCTAATATTGAAAGGAAGGTACTCATTAGCTTTGATCTCTCATTGCCCTATCATAGGCATCTTTATATGGTTAAGGTGAAAGTGAAGTCCAATGTGAGTTATATGCTTGACAGACCATAAACTGGAAATCCCAAGTCCCTTGAGTACAAGGGCCGCTCTGCATGCTACTCAACTTTGGTTACCTGCAATTTCTTGTCAATGTTCATACATGCATATCATAGAGAACCGCCAACAGGGTACCCCTTGCACATGATACAGGAGCTATCCCGTGATAAAAATGACAAGGGCAAGCAGACAATGAGCATCTCAGCGATCTTTTTATTTACTATATGCATAGCTTTTTATTGAGGATGCTTCATAGAATGCTCATTATGGTGATGCTGCAAGTTTCCACCATGATTAGGTATGGCTTAGGCTAGCGGCCCTGGCGTTTCTCTACCACAATGTATAGACTCCATTAAGTCACAAGCTCCCCTTTTATTTCAAACCATCGAAATCCGTAAACAAAAGAGCAAGGTATCAACTGGATAGGATATCCAAAAAGTGTTGAAAGCGTTCCCCGTGACAGCACAGTTTTGCTGACTTCTAGCATATAATTTGCAAGCATATAACTTTCATGGACAAGTCACGATGGTTCAGCATTATTAAGCGCAAGGAATAAAGTGTGCCATCAAGTTCGTGAGAGCTTTACTAACCAACTTTCTCAAAACAGACAAACATTTTATTTGGAAGAAAACAAGTCATATTGAATATGCATTGAAATAGAAAATGATGCTAATAGGTAGGTATGGTGGACACAATTGGCAATATTGGTTTTGGGGAGTTGGAAACACAGGTAGAGCTCATACCCAGTGCAAGTGAAGGCTAGCAATAGAGAGGGAGCGACAAACGAGAGAGCAATAATTGTCATAATCATGCTTGCAACAAATGAGGACTAATTATGGCATGAAAGTGATACAAGAACTGTGAGGCAAAATAAATCATCGAGGCTTACTGACTATTGATTAGTCATATGCATGCGTGAGCATGTGCCAAGTCGATTCACATGAACAGTCAGAGGAGGATACCACAATATCATACCAAAATATGAATAAAACAATGCAAGCAAACATTCATATGACATGCTACAAACTATTAGCAAGCTAGAGCTAATCAAAGACAAGCAAGAACTACTGAGCATTCATAATGACATACACCTTACACAAACAGGCTAAACATGGTCACAATGATGAGTATATGTACAAAAAAGAAAACAAATACAGTTCGTTACCAGCCTCTTACCACACCTCAAGTTGTCTTAATCTTCATTATTGCCCTTCACTTGTGTGACTTGAATAATAACATGAAACCAAAATTCACTGAGGACGGACGAACCCCGCAAAGAACTCACAAAACCAGAGAAGAACAACAAATATTTTTGGTGTTTTTGATTTTTCAAACAAGCCAACATAGCAAAAACAAGCAAAGCAAAAACAAACCCAACAAAGCAAAATATTTTTGGATTTTTCTTTTAAGGCAAACCAAGGCAAAGAAACAAAGAAAGAGAAATAACGTAAATATTTTTGGTATTTTTGCGTTTTTGAGAAAGAAGCAACAAGAACCAAAAAGAAAGCGAGACAATGGATATACAAAGAACCGACCGAACATGATATATATATATATATATATATGAGTATGATGTCGGTATACCTCCCCCCAAGCTTAGGCTTTTGGCCTAAGTGGCGCTCAATCCCATGGTGCCCAAGTAGGTGCACCTCCGTAGTATGACGAGGAGGCTCCCTCGTCCCGGTACGAGCTCGAGGACTCCCCTATGTAGTGTATAGCGGGGTCGTAAGAGGGCGCTTCCTCCTTTCACTTGTGTTTCTTACCTGGAAAAGGCATAGGTTTCTGCACCCAAGGCTCTCTCTCTTTACCATGTTTATTAACAATAAAATCTTCCTTTGTGTACCTAGTGTTCTTAGTGTGCTTTCAGGTTCTTCCTCAACTTCCTCCTTATTAGGAGCATCATTTTTATCATTACCACTCTCGGTTTCAGCATCAGAGATAGATATACTATTAGGATCTACAGCAGGTTCAAGCGGTTCCTCAACTATTTTGTGTTTCTTTTTCTTTCTCTTACGAGGACTACCACTATTCTCACCTTGTTGAGAATCCTGCTCAATTCTTTTAGGGTATCCTTCAGGATATAAAGGATCTTGAGTAGCTATACCACTCCTAGTTCTAATTCCATAAGCATGTTTATCTCCTGAGGCATTAACTAGCATGTTTTTGTACTTTAGCAAGTAGATCAAGTTGGGTTTGAACCATTTGAAAGTGTTTACAAAGAATTTTAATATCATTAGAAGTTCTTTCCACAATATCTTTCAACTCATTGATAGCTCTAGAGTTTTCCAATAAATGATTCTAAACTTGTTTATTAAAATTACCTTGTTTAACAATAAAAATGTCAAGTTCCTCTAAGCATTGATCAGGAGCTTACCATAAGGAATATCACCTTAATCAAAGTGTTAGAGAGAGTGTACCTCAATAGTAGATGAGTGGGGAATTGTCTTACATAATTCTTCTATAAGAGGTAGATTCTTCACATCTTCAGCTCTAATACCTTTCTCCTTTAGACATTTCTTAGCTTCCTTCATCACTTCATCATTTAATGCAATAACTCCCCTCTTCTTTGGTGTTGGTGTTGGGACTGGTTCAGGAACAACTGGTTCATGAATAATAGTCTCAGGTGTATTTAGCTCAGTTGAAGTCCAATCATCATAATTCTTGCTTATCTTAGCCATTAATTCTTCAACATCTGTAGGAGTTCTTTTCCTGAAAACACAATTAGCAAAGCTATCTAGGTATGTCCTAGAATCATCAGTTAATCCATTATAATAAATATCAAGAAGATCATTCTTAGGCAATGGACATCCAGGATGTGCATGAATCAAGGCACAAAACCTTGTCCATGACTCAGGCAATTTCTCTTCTTCTCCCTGTTTAAAATCAAAAAGTCTCTACAAAGCAACATGTCTAGCACTCGGAGGAAAATATTTCTGGAAGAAAGAAGCAATCAACCAATCATGGATATCAATGGAACCGGGAGGTAATCTATTAAACCAAGCCCTAGCTTCTCCTTTTAATGAAAAAGGGAAGATCTTAGTAACAAAGTACTTGCGCATATTAAAATCATCAGAGAATAAAGCACTCATAGTAGAAATCTCATTCATATGAGCCACATCACTCTCATTTTCAGTCCCACAAAAAGGTTCTTTCTCAACAATATCCAAATAGGATAAATCAAGATAGAAATCATAATCTTTATCTTTAATATCTATGGGAGAGGTGGCAAACTTAGGATCAGAGGACAGTTTAGGCATAATAGTATGTCTAGCAAGGAGACTCTTATTAGCACTAGTACCATGTGTGTTTCGGCACTCTTCAACAAATTCATCAGTGAACTCAATGTAACCATCATTAATATACAAACTCTCTCTAGACTCAGGTGAGCTAACAGGTGTAACAGTGTCTTCACTAGGAGTTTCGGCATTTCCTAGACTAGCCATAGTAGCATCTAGGAAAGGACCTAATGAACCACTCACATCAAGCACATTATAAGTAACATCATGAGCATCAAAAGCATTTTTAGATTCAGCAGTAGTAGCAGTGTGTGTAGCATGAGTATGTGGTGGTGGTGTGACAAGCTTACTTATAACAGATGGTGAATCAAGAGCAACAGAGGTGTTTAGGATTGTACCTCTTCTTGCAATGGATGGTAAAATAGGGAAATTTCCATCACGAGACTTCCCCATGATGAAAGGAGTAGCAGTGAACAATAATAGATCCAAGTGAACTTTCAAATAAAGCTATGCTCCCCAGCAACGTTGCCAGAAAATAGTCTTGATGACCCACCAGTGTAGGGGATCGCAACAGTCTTCACGGGTAGTATTACCCAATTTATTGATTCGACACAAGAGGAGCCAAAGAATACTTGCAAGACTTAACAACTGAGTTGTCAATTCAGCTGCACCTATAAATAGTTCTTGCTCACAGAAGTTTATTAGTAGCAACAGCAGCAGCAAAACAAGAGCAATAGTAACAGTAACAGTAAACAGTGGGATTCGAGTGCGGTAGGCATAGGGATGGATGGACGGGCGTTGCATGGACGAGTCTAAACATGTAACTTCAAGATCTAGGGCATTGCAGATAAATAATAACAAGCATCCAAGTACTAAACAATCCTAGGCATGTACTCCAAATATAGTCATACGTGCTCGCAATGAGAACTTGCACAACATCTTCTGTCTAGCCAACCCGTGGCAGCGGGGCCTCTAGGGAACTACTGGCAACATTTTTAATAGAGCACCGAAGCAAATCATTAACACTCCATGAACACATGTGATCCTCACACCACAGCCACCCCCTCCGGTTGTCCCAATTATTGTCACTTTGGGGCCTTTGGATCCGGACAATGATATGTGTACACAACTTGCATATAAGATCACAAACAATACTATCATAATGATTCAATAATAAGTTCATATCTGAGATCATGGCACTCGGTCCCTAGTGACAAGCATTAATCACAACAAGTTGCAACAATATCAAATAGCAGTAATAGAGATACTAGGCACTATGCCCTAACAGATCTTATTCGATTACATGATAGAACTCATCCAATCCCTACCATCCCCAAGCCTACAGCGGGGTATTACTCACTCATGGATGAGGGAAACATCCATGGTTGATGGAGAGGCGTTGGTGATGACGATGGCGATGGTCCTCTCCAAATCCCCCGTCCCAGCAGGGTGCCAGAACAGAGTTTCTGGATCAGAATCTTGCTTTCTGGTGGCGGCGACGGAGCTGAAGTCTTTCTGGAAAACTATCGACCCCCCCTCTGTTTTTAGGTCTAGAGGAAACTTATAGGCGTAGAGGGAGGCTGAGGGGGTTCCTGGGGTGGCTGCACCCCCTAGGCACGACCAGAGGTGGGCCCGCGCCTGGCAGGGGTGTGGGCTCCCCAGGCCCCTTCTCCGTCTCGTCTTCTGGCTCTGTGGGTCTTCTGGTGAAATATAATTTTTGGCATATTTTCCGAGATTTGTCCTGATAGTTGATTTTCTGCACAAAAACTAGACACCAAGGTAATTCTGATGAAAACAACGTCAGTCCGTGTTAGTTGTATCCAAATCACACAAGTTTAGGAGAAACAATAGCAAAAGTGTTTGGTAAAGTAGATATATTTTGTACGTATCAGACCCCAAGATGAAGCTATGATGAGCACAACAGCAAGTTATTCCCTTAGTAAGAAACCAAGGTTATCGAACCAGTAGGAGCAAGGAAACGACTCAAAGGTGTTGCAAGCAACTGGAAACCTGCACAACATAAACTCAAGAATTTGCCCCAATGAACAGTGAGGTTGTCAATCTCACCGGTTTGCTGAAAACAAAGGATTAACTATATGGTGTGGAAGGTAATGGTGGTTTGCAGAAAGTAAACAGTAACAGTGGAAGATATATCAATGGTAAAGTTTGGACCGGGGTCCATAGTTCACTAGAGGTGTTCTCCTTAAGATAACAAACATGGAATGTTGGGTAAACAAATTATAGCAGGACAATTGTCAGGACTGAGCAAGGCATAACAATGCAATACTATACATTCATGATCCTATGAGATTCGATTGGGCAATACAACAAGATACATAGACAGCCATCCAAATGCATCTATGACTAGTAATCCACCTTCAGGTTATCATCCGAACCCCCTACAGTATTAAGTTGCAAGCAACGGGTAACTGCTTTAAGAAAAGTGTGTAAGGTAAACAATCCACTTGTTCCATGAACAAGAGATCGTTGTTTTCTCCCTAGTAGCAACAACACATCTACAACCTTAGAGATTTCTATCACTTCCCTTAGATTAAATAGAGGCACAAACCCACTATCGGGCATAAATACCCCCTCTTGGAGTCACTAGCATCTACTTGGCCAAGATAGCTACTAAAAATGGAGATCATGCAAGATCACAAACAACACAGACATGATAGAATCAATAAGACAAAACCATTAATCAATCTGACATAGTAATCTCAATATCCATCGGATCCCTGCAAACACAACATGCATGATTACAAATATATTATCTTGATCATGAACGGAGCTTACAAGATCTAAACATGGTAGCACAATGGAGGAGATACAACAATATAGCTACTACATGGACCCGTAGTCCAAGGTGGAACTACTCACGCTTCATACCGGAGGATAGCATGATGAAGAAGAAGGCCTCTGGGATGATCTCCCTCGGCAGGGTGCCGGGAAGAGCTTCAGATCCCTCCCGATCTAGGGACGATGGTGGCGGCAGCTACGGACTGTTTCATGGAAGATTGATCGGGTCCTTAGAGTTTTGGTATCGGGGGGTCTTTATAGGCAAAGAGGCGAGGCATGGGGCAGCCAGGGTGGTCGCACCCCCCAGGCGTGGGCCCACCTAGGACGCGCGGTAGGGGGTGTGGCCCCCTGGTGGCTCTTCTTCGTCTCGTACTCTGGCTTCGTGTTCCCCACTATAAAATATTGACTTTGGCTTTTGTCTCGTCCAATTCCAAGAATATTAATTTTCTACCTTTTCTGGAACCAAAACAGAAGAAACAGGCAACTGGCACTGTGGCATCTTGTCAATAGGTTAGTGCCAGAAAACATATAAAAACACCTCAAAGTGTAGACAAAGCAAAGTATATACTAAACAAGCATGGAACATCAAAAATTATAGATACGTTTCCGACGTATCATCTATATCTCTTGTTGTATTGCCCAATCAAATCTCATAGGATCATGAATGTCTAATATTGCATTGTAATGCCTTGCTCTATCCTGTCAATTGCCCCGCTGTAATTTGTTTACCCAACATTCCATGTTGTTTATCTTAAGGAGAACACCTCTAGTGAACTATGGACCCGGTCCAATCTTTACCATTGATACATCTTCCACTATTACTATTTACATTTTGCAAACCACCATTACCTTCCACACCATACAGTTAATCCTTTGTTTTCAGCAAACTGGTGAGATTGACAACCTCACTGTTCGTTGGGGTAAAGTCTTGAGTTTGTGTTGTGCAGGTTTCTAGTTGCTAGCAACACCTTTGAGTAGTTTCCTTCCTCCTACTGGTTCGATAACCTTTGTTTCTTTCTGAAGGAATACTTGTTGTTGTGCTCATCATACTTTCCTCTTGGGGTCTCCCAACGAATCTCTATAGTGATCTAAGCGCATCAGTCATTTAGAGTTTGTTTGCTACAAGCTTTTAAATACATAATAACCTAATCCTTCGACCATGATATCATGTTAATCACCGTCACCGGACGAGTAATTTGATGACATCAAACACCACTTCCATAACTGGGTGGTTATAAAGGTGGCATTGGGTATTCTGAAAGAGTGTGTTGAAGCACATGGATCAAGAGTGGGATTTGTCCATCCTTATTATGGATAGATATACTCTAGGCCCTCTCGGTGGAATATGATGATGTGTAGCTCAGATCACTGTAGAGCTTCGTTGGGAAACCCCAAGAGGAAGGTATGATGAGCACATCAGCAAGTTTTCCCTCAGTAGAAACCAAGTGTATCGAACCAGTAGGAGGGAGAAAACAACCCAAAGGTGTTGCTAGCAACTTTGAAACCTGCACAACACAAACTCAAGACTTTGCCCCAACGAATAGTGACGTTGTAAATCTCACTGGTTTGCTGAAAACAAAGGATTAACTGCATGGTGTGGAAGGTAATGGTGGCTTGTAGAAAGTAAACCGTAACAGTGGAAGATGTATCAATGGTGAAAGGGCTATATTTTCCCATGCTATTTTGGTGATGATGACAATACCACTTGTGATCTAACCATGTGCTTGAATTTCAGGCAAATTGCTTTTTATGATTCTTATGAAGTGTGAGGATGCTCTCTTTGGGATCTCGTGAAGACGGCTGTTTTTCGTTTTTCTTTTTCTCTCTTTTTATTGCTTTAGATCGCTGTACTATCAAGAGGGGGTCCACCTCGGAAGGCTGTGGGGAATCATTTGTTTTTGCACAACCCATATATGTATCGCCACAACCATCATACTCATCTGTGAGAGAGCGAAGTTCTGATCTGATGGAGTAGTTTTTGTCTGATCGGAACTTCCGGCCAGGCGCCAGAAGTTCCGCTCAGGGTTTTCTATGGGGAGGATCTGGGACTAAGTTCCGATCCAACTTCGGCTGGAAGTTCCGTCCAGCTCCCAGAACCTACTGTTTTGGTATGTTCTATTTGCCGGAACTTCCACCGGAAGTTGCACCGAAAGTTCCGGCCAGGAATTTCCGTCACTTCTTCCACTGAGACCCTGAGCGGAACTTCCGCCCAGGCACCGGAACTTCTGGTCAGACAAGGTTTTCGACCCAGTTGTTTTGCCCCTTGTTCCGCTCCAAGTTTCGCTCAGAATCAGTATGCTTCTGTTTGGAAGTGTTCTATTTGATGGAACTTGAGCCGGAACTTGCATCAGAAGTTTCACCGGAACTTACGGTCGTTCTGACCGGAACTTCCGGTCAGGCTTTTGGAGCATGCGTCAACGTCCTGATGACCATTGGGGGCTACGCTGGGCGGAACTTCCGGCCACTCACCATAACTTCCGGTGAGGTCGTGAAGGCTCCAACGGTTAAATTTGGAGGGAGCCTATTTAAGGCGCCCTCCTTCTTCCTCATACCTAAATCTTCATTTTTTCTATCTCCTCCATTAATACCCGAGATTCACCTCACTAGATCTCTCTCCCTAGCCACTCAAATCACCTAATCATTTGAGAGGTGAGGGAGGTGACCCAGATCTACAGTTCCACCAAAAAAGATTTCATTCCCCCACCTATCCTTTGTGGATCTTGTTACTCTTGGGTTTCTTGGAACCCTAGATGGTGTAGGGCATCCTCGGAGCTAAGGTCTTGTGTTGTAAAGCTCCATAGTGTCATTGAGGGCCTCCAACTGAGTTGTGGAGCTTCCCCCTCAACCTTGTTGTAAAGGTTTCAGTTGGCACCTTCAAGGTCATCAGTTAGTGGATTGTGAGGCCTCCTTTGTGGGGGAGCTCACCGGAGAAGAAGGTGAGGCCTTTGTGGCGCTCGTGTGACCTTGTGTGGCCCCGACACCTCTCCAACATAGACGTAGCTCCCTTGGGAGTGAACTACAGGAATTACATCTTCGCGTCCCCGCTCCGGTTATCTTGTTCCCTACCTTTACTTCTTGCTCTTTACCGTTCCTGTGGTTGTTAGTTCTCTAGCATATAGGTTGTTCACCTAGTTGCATATCTAGAACAATTTCCTTCTCGTTAAGCCTAAAAGTGTGTAACAAATTAAAAATTGGTAGTCACCTATTCACCCCCCTCTAGTTGATTCAAAGTCGGTACTTTCAATTGGTATTAGAGCCAAGGCTCTTATTTCCGGCTTTACCGCCTAAGAGACAATGGCCGACGAAGGGGGTAGTGAAAATGAAAACTCCAAGAATTTGGCCACCATGGATGACCTCAAGCAATTGGAGACATCCATGATGTCCAAGTTCGAGGAAATTATGACTATTTTGCAGTCTCTCAAGCCAAACCCCATGGTTTCTCTTGCCACACCCCAAACCACCGAGCTTCCTCCCACCGTTCCCGTGACCTCCACCGGGGTGAATCCCGCAGCCGTCACCACTCACTTGGGACTTGGTTTTGTTGCTCAAACATCTACCAAGGTTCCAAGCGAGAATACTAAGGAGCCCGTAGACTCAACTTCCAAAGATGAAAGTGGAGGAAAAGACTACTCGACGGTACCCCCACCGCCGAAGTACACTCCGGATCCACCCATTCCCATGCCACACATCATTCCTCAAGGAGCACCACCTATGCTAGATACTTCAAATTTCGCCAATTGGCAATATCTAATGCGCTCACATATTTCCAGCTCTTCTATTGAGTTAATGAGGATTGTGGAGGATGGGTTCTCTCCATATGACCCAAAGAAGTTGACTCGAGGTGAAGTGGTGGACAAGCAACTCAATTCCACGGCTTTGGGGATGATTCAAAAGGCCTTGACTCCCAAGGAATTTGTTCACATTCGCCAATTCAAAACCGCCAAGGAAGCATGGGATCAACTCACCAAGCTATTTGTTGGGAATGCAAGCATTCAAAACTCCAAGTTTGATGAAGTCAACAACAAGTGCGATTCTTTTGCTATGCAAGATGATGAGACTCCCGAAGACATGTATAGGCGGCTCAAGTTTCTTTGCTGCAATATGAGGGATCTTGGTGCCACCTATGTTGATGACAAGTTCATGAAGAGGAAGTTCATTCAAGCTCTCCTTCCTTTTGAAGAACAAAAGCTCAACTCCATCAAGGGAAGAACCAACTTTCACCTAATTACCTCCCAAGAAGTATTGAGTGAAGTGATTGCCATGACCATTGCCAAGAAGAATGCGGAGTCCGCCCGTGCTAGGGCTATTGGATCAACAAAAGTGAATCTTGCTTTGAAGGCCAAGGCTATCAAAGTTGATGATGATGATATATTAAGTGAGTGGTCTCAAGAGGACCTCAAGTGTGCCTTCAACGAACATCTTTGTCACATCCCAAGATTTTCCAAATCTTGTAATGTGAAAATAAATGAATAAAATAAAACTTTGTTTGATTTTCAGGGCCAGAAGAAACTTTTTGAATTCAATTGGAACCTCAAACCAATTTGAATCAAATAAATCCTAAAGGGATTTATCAAGATAAACATTTATTAAAGGAAATTAAAATGTTTTGGAATTACTATTTTGGATCTTTTAATAAAAGGTTTTCAAAGGGAAAAGAAATATTTAAATAAATATTATTTTATAGAGCCAAATTAAACCTTGGCCAATATTTTGAAATAAATGTTTTGTTTTGATAAAAATAGTAAAGGTTTATTTAAATAAAATAATTAGGATTTAATATCCAATTTTATTAAAAGTCTTTTCCCATTTTAAATAAACACTAAAATTTATTTATTTACTTTAAATAAGTTTTCCAAATATTTTATATACTCAAATAAAACTTACTGAAGTGTTTTGGTTTTATTTTAGATTTAAAAATAAATATTCTAATAAAACAAATCCTATTTGATTTAATGATGAAGGACTATTGTATTTAATTATTAATGGACCCTAAAATAAAAGGTTATTTTGTTTTAAACAAGTTTTTCAAATATCTTTATTTCCAAATGAAACCTACTGGTTTGGTTTTGAAAATATTTGGATTTCAAATTAGGATTCTATTAAATAAATCAAACCCTATTTTGATTAAATAAACAAAAGGTCCATTTTATTAAATAATGAATGGATCCTAAAATGAATAAAAATATTATTTTATTATGGAATTTTGGATTATGCTACTGAACAGAACCAAGTTCAAAAGTTGTGAAGTGTGGTGTTTGTTTGAATTGATTTGGTTGATTGGATTGTTTGTTTGAAATTCAAATCAGTAAATAGAAATGGAAAAAGATAAATCAAACAGACAGAAAAAAATATGAAATGGACCTGACCCAACTGAGACAGCCCAATAAGCCCACTCGCAGCCCACCTCCTCTTATTCCCCGAACCGTTTTTCTTCACCGCAGAAGAAACCCGCTAAGTCACTGACCGGTGGACCTCCCCCTCACTCATTTTCCCACTGACGCAATGGCCCCACTTCGCTAGCCATCGTCCTCACCGCATCGACCAGTTCTTCCTCGTTCTGCCGTTGATTTCTCCGGCTTAATTCGTCATAACGCCGCGTTTATTCCTCGCGGTGATCAAGCCCATTTAATCGCCCTGACATCCTCTCCGTTTCCCCTCTGTCTCCTCCCACAAGCACGCCCCCAGGCCGCCCCGATTTCTCCCCGAGCAGCTCTATCTCCGACGACCCTCCTCGCTGATTCCGGCCAGCACACGCCCCCTCCTGCCTCCTCGAGCACGCAGCTGTGATCAGCATCCCCCAGCGGACCTCTCTGTAGTCGCAGCTCACTCGCGCGCGCCCCTGAGCATCGGCAACGACAACCTCCAGCACCGCCGCCGTCTGGCTCTTCTCCGACGACGCCCACAGGTTGTATCCGACCGCCCCTCCCCTTCTCTTTCATGCACGCGTCACCGCCTCGACCTTGCGCAGCTAACCTTGCCTTCTGCTTGCCTCCGCATGATCTGTAGCGTCGCCTCCGACCATAACCCGTGGACCACCTGACGCCGTTCCCAACTCCGGCGAGAGATTGCCGACCCGTCTGTGCGCCCCTTGCCCCGACGACCACACGTCGAGCTTCCTCAAGTCTTTGCGAATGTGGTGAGCACCTTTCCCTCCTCTCTCGCTTCCTATTTCACCGGCGCCGCCACCGTCTGGTCGCTCCGCCGCCAGCAGCCGCCACAGCGCCGCTCGTTTAAGGTCGAGCACCCCACAGCCGTCCGATCCTGATCTGATGGATAGGATAGAATGACTTAACTGCGAAGGGGTACGTGTTCTGGGCCATGCGATCTGCTTATATCCAACGGTCTGCAGCGTGATCCACACCGAACCGGTACCGGCGATTTAAAACATGACACGTGGCTCAGACCTCGTTTTAAAAAACAGAAACTTTTCTATTAGAAATGCAATCTTGTAAACTCTATAACTTTCAAACCACACATCCAAAAATTACAAATTTTATAACAATGGATTCAGTGGAACAAACCCTATCCAACCATGCCCTTGGTTTAGCAAATAGTATCTGTTAGCTTGTTGGTTTTTGTAGAAACTTTTGATTGCTTGTTAAGGATGTAAAAATTGTTTAAAAATGAATTTGGGGTTAAAATCTTTTGCAATTGGATTGATTTGAACCTACTAACATTAGGAAACACTTTGTGGATTCAAAAATGAATTTGGTGATGCAAAATAATGATTCTTTGATTTAAAACCATTTCTAGTCAAATAGAAATGTGGTTTATCTATTAAAAATGATTTTAAAGGAAAACTTTTGGGAAATGTTTTGTTTTAAACTCTTTGACCCCCAAACACCAAGTTTTGTGATTTGAAAATGTTTTTGGTGAACCCTATAGGTAAATGCCTTAGTAAAAATATTTATACACCACATAAAATGATACTTTGTTTTAAAAATGGTTTTTGAGGTGAAACCTTTAGCAAATGACTTTGCCACTTTACAAAATGACCATTAGGTGCCTTTCAAGTGTTATGACCCATTAGTAACCACTTTTTCAAACAAAACAAAGCTTGGCATGCTTGCATGCATTACTTTGACTTTATGATTTTATGTGTTGTTTTGCTTGATTGGTAGATTGAGTTTGTGCCTTGCTTGATTGATTTGTAGTGACTTGAAGAGTGTGATTGTTGCAAGGACAAGGAGTGAACCTATACCCTCTACCAAAAAGGCAAGTGATGCTACATACTTTTTGTCCCATTACTTTCACTATGCACTAGTGATTTTTCTCTAAGTAAAACTTGCATGGATTTTGCTAAGTATAGACCTTGCTATAAGAAAACCTAGTAGATGAATCCTTAGTAGGATTTTCCTAAGTTAGGATTCCTACTACTATCAAGCTTAGCCTAGCTAATAGAAAACATGGGTGGAAAATATATTCACACTATGGAAAAATCTCTAAGTCTGAGGACTTATGTTTTTGTTTAATAAAACCACTAAGTCAATGAATCCCCTGGGTGGAATGGAAGGATTGGTTTATGTTGAGTGGTTACACAAGGCCATGGACTTGGCTTGTGTATCTCACTTGTGGTATGCCACCCAGGAACAAAGAGATTTGAGATGTCAAATGTTGAGAAGCTTCAAGTGCAACCACTTGGCAATATGGGCTCTGCCATGATCATATAGGTTGCAAGAACTTAGCCATATGGACAGAGGGTGGTAGTGTTTGATAGGTTGGAACACGTCCATTTTGGTCTAAGGGAAAGCTTCTGAAAGATCTTGTCTTGGGAAACCAAGTCTTGTGGGGAAAGTGCACCACCTCTGCAGAGTGTAAATCTAAGTACTTAGCCATGTCCCTGGTAAAGGACAATTTGAGCATCAAGACATGGAAGCAATCAAGAATCTCATCATTAAAATTTCTAAGTTAAAACTTGTGGATTGAACAAGGGTTGTTTTAAATCTTCAATCTTTGATTGAGAGATGCCTTGGTTAAAGGATCTTCAAATCTTTGATTGAGAAAAATGAATTTGTCAAGCAAAACTTAGTATTTTCAAATGTTAAGGAAAAATCTATTTTGAGCAATGCAAGCCTCAAATCCACTTAGCCAAATGCATATAGATGATAGACTCCACTATACTACCATAGTATCACTTGCCAATACAATTCAAATGTATTGACCCTTTGTGGCTGTAACTTGTATGTTGCAGGTTTGATTGTTTTTAGAGAAGATTGATTGATTAGGATTACAAAGTCTACAACCAACATCTGCCTGTGGCACTTTGAAGATGAAGGACCCCATGACTATAGTTATTCCGCTGCAATGTAATGTAATAGCCAAATGAGCTATGTAAGGATGTAATAAAATTATGTTATTCCTGGTTATAAAGTTATATTATGACCTTTGTTTCTTGATATTACATCTAAACTGTGAATGCTAGCTATTGATCCAGGGACTAGCATTGTAAACACAGGGGGCTCTATCTTATTAAAGATTGGAACCTCTACAATCTTGCTCTCGCTTCAAGGGCCTTTTGGAACAAGTCCGGGCTCAAGTCGAGGTCAAGGGACAACTCAAGATTCAATTCACCCAACAAGTATCCCAAGGAAAGGTCATGCTACAATTGCAACGACAAGAGTCACTTTGTGGCTAAGTGTCCCTTTGAGAACCGTGAAGACAATTGTGGTCGTCTCATTAGCAAGATCAAGTCAAGGCCTCCTCATCCTTTGAACAAGAACTACGCCGTCAAGAATGTCGCCAACAAGGAAAGAGCTATAGTGGTCCATGAAGAATACCTTTCGGGCACGGATGAAGATGATGATGAAGTCCAAGGCGGAGAGATTGTGGGAGTTGCTGCTATTGCCACTACCTCTACTCCATGATTGTCCCTCTTTGACTCACCAAATGAGAACGTCATCTCCTCCAACCAAAACTGTCTCATGGCCAAGTCCACCGAGGTAACATCTAAACCCACTCCTCAACCCATCTCTAGTGAGCCTTCTTCTCTTGAACTTGTTGGTCTAGATATAAAGAAAGAGATGATAGACATGTGTGAGTTTATTGCTACTTTGGATGAAGAAACTAAAACTTTCTTTGATTCCTTGCTTGCACAACTTGACAATGCTAGGGATACTTTAGATGAAAAGGAAGAACTTCTTAACTTGTTAAGTAAAAATGAAAGAGATTCCGCCGATGAAATTGCTTCTCTCACTCAAAGTCTTGAGGATGAACAAAATATGAGAATTAATCTTGAGGAAAGTGTGTCTAAACTTGTAGATGACCATAACAACACCATGTGCTCTCTAATTAAAGAACATGATTATTCTATTGCTTTGGTTAAGGTGCTTAAGAAACAAAAGGTTGAGTTTGGGGTTGTTCATGATAGGACTCAAGAAGATCTTGAGAAACTCAAAGAGGAACATAAAGCCTTGGAGAACAAATTCTCAAGTCTTTTAGAAGCCCATGAACAACTTCAAACTCAACTAACTTGTGCTAAGTCTTCCGCTGTGCAAATTATAGACTTGTCTAGAACTCCTAACCCTTGTTGCAAGCATTAGCATCTCATTGAGGAGAACAAGGCGTTGAAGGATCAACTTTCCAAGACTAAGAAGAAGAAGAAGAAAAAGAACAAGGGCATGGCTCAAGGACCTTATAATGGTCCAACCATCATGCAAAGTGGCAACTTTGCCGGAAAGAACAATCCCTCTTATATTCTGTGCACGTCCTATGATCATGTATATGCTAGATATGTTGGAACTTCTTACACGCATGATTATCATTGGGCCATTTGGGTGCCAAAGAATCTTGCTACTAACAAAAGGGGACCCATTGCAAAATGGGTACCTAAAACCAAATCTTGATTTTCTTGTAGGACTATGCTTCCGGTGGATCAAAATAAGTTCTTGATAGTGGTTCCACAAGTCATATGACCGGAAGAAAGTCTATCATGACGGAGATAAGGCCAAATATTGCCAACACCATGGTCTCCTATGGTGATAAAACAAGTTCTCAGGTATTGGGTTTTGGCAAAGTGGTGGTAACGGATGTATCCTTGGTTGACGTCATGCTTGTCAAAACCCTTGGTTACAATTTACTTTCAGTTCGTGATCTTTCCCTTATGGGTCTCTCTTCTTTCTTCCATGTGCATTCCGTGGTCCTCATGTGGAGCAAGTCTCTCAAGGTGGCTTTCGTAGGGTATGTAGAGCATGACTTGTATGTGGTGGACTTTTTGGGGACCACCACTCCTCATGCTCTATGTCTCTATGCTAAAGCCGACAAGGGATGGTTGTGGCATCGCCGCCTAGCCCATGTTAACATGAGAACTTTGCAAAGACTTCACTCCGAGGGCCACATCCTTGGTCTTAACGATGTTTATTTTTCCAAAGATCGTGTGTGTAGGGCTTCTATTGAAGGGAAGATGCATGAAACTCCTCACAAAGTGCTCAATCCAATCACCACAGAGAGATGCTTGGAGCTCTTGCACATGGACCTCTTTGGTCCTCCTTCTCATGATAGTCTTGGAGGCAAGAAGTATTGTTTGGTTATTGTGGATGATTTATCAAGATACACTTGGGTGTTCTTCTTCAAGTACAAGAGTGATACTCAAAAACTATCATTGACTTTGCCAATCAAATTCAATGGAAACACAATGCAACCATTCTCTCCATTCGAAGTGAAAATGGCACCGAGTTCAAGAACTATACCTTGGATGAGTTTCTTAGTGATGAAGGCATCAAGTATCAATACTCCACTCCCTATACCTCTCAACAAAATGGTGTTGCTGAAAGGAAGAATCGCACTTTGATGGATGCGGCTCGGTCTATGCTAGCTGAATTCAAGTCTCCATACAACTTTTGGGCCGAGGCCATCTCCACCGCTTGTCATGCAACCAACCGGCTCTACCTTCGGAAGAAAAAGAACAAGACCCATTATGAGCTGCTCACCGGGAATAAGCCAAATGTTAGCTACTTTCAAGTGTTTGGTTGCAAGTGCTATATTCTCAAGAAAGGAGTTCGTTTGTCCAAGTTTGAATCCAAGGCTCAAGAAGGAATTTTTGTTGGATACTCAAATCAGTCTCATGCTTATAGAGTCTACAACAAAGCCAATGGAAGAGTTGAAGAGACAAGCAATGTGAAGTTTGATGAAGACCATGAGTCCCTTGTTAGGCCAGACGGTGTTCGTGATCCAAGTGATGAAATTCCTCCTAAGGCCATAAGAAGAATGGGTGTGGGTTTCCACCTCCCCATTGAGGATCCCCTTGTGGACGAAGGAGAAGGACCAAGCTCTACTCAAGTGGAGCCCTCAATCTCACAACATCATCTTGCCTCTCAAGGACCTACTATTTTGGCACAAGCTCCCTCAAGATCTTCTGAAGCTCCTCATGCACACGACTCTCCAAGCCCCGAAGGTCAAGCTCTTCATCAACAACATCAACCTCCCCAAGATGGGGCTCGTCCTCAAGGCACCTCCCAAGGTCAAGCTCTTCATCAACAACATCAACCTCCCCAAGATGGGGCTCCTTCTCAAGGCTTTTCCCAAGGTAAAGCTCATCAAGAACAAGGGCAAGCTAATGATAATCAAGGCTCTACTCCAAATGATGACTCTCCCGAAGTGGAAATTGATGAAGATGATCCCCGTGTTCGTGCTTATAGTCAAGGCGGGAACTCAAATGATGGCAATGACCAGGTGGCTGCTCAAGAATCTCGTATTGAAGATCAAGACCGCCGTCAAGCTTATCGTCTCGCCAAGCTCGTTTGAGATGGCCATATCCTTGATAATGTTTATGGAGATTTCAATAAAGGTTCCACTACAAGGAGGCAATTAGCCTCCTTTAGCTCTCACCATGCTTTTATCTCTCTTGTGGAACCACAGAAAGTCTTCGAGGCTCTTGAAGATGATGATTGGCTTGACGCTATGAACGAAGAACTTCACAACTTCAAGAGGAACAAAGTATGGACCTTGGTTGAGCGGCCCAAAGATTGTCAAAACGTCATCGGTACCAAATGGGTTTTCAAGAACAAGTGTGATGCGAATGGGATAGTTGTGCGCAACAAGGCAAGGTTAGTTGACCAAGGATACTCACAAGTTAAGGGCATCGACTACGGTGAGACTTATGCCCCCGTTGCTCGCCTTGAATCCATCTGTATGCTTCTTGCTTTTTCTACTCATCATAACTTCAAGTTGCATCAAATGGATGTTAAAAGTGCTTTCCTTAATGGTCCGTTGAAAGATTTGGTTTACGTCAAGCAACCGCCGGGCTTTGAGGGTCCACTTTTCCAGAACCATGTCTACAAGCTCAATAGGGCACTCTATGGTCTCAAACAAGCCCCACGTGCATGGTATGATTGCCTTAGAGAGCTCTTGTTAGACCATGGATTAGAAGTGGGCCTCATTGACCCCACTCTTTTTACTTGCCTTAGAATACTTGCAAGCCTTAACAACTGAGTTGTCAGTTCAGCTGCACCTGGAAATAGTTCTTGCTCACAGAAGTTTATCAGTAGCAACAGCAACAACAACAATAGCAACAGGAGCGATAGTAACAATAACGGTAACAGTAGGATTCGAGTGAGGTAGGCATAGGGATGGATGGACGGGCATTGCATGGACGAGTATAAACATGTAACTTCAAGATATAGGGCATTGCAGATAAATAATAACAAGCATCCAAGTACTAAACAATCCTAGGCATGTGCTCCAAATATAGTCATACGTACTCGCAATGAGAACTTGCACAACATCTTCTGTCCAGCCAGCCCGTGGCAGTGGGGCCTCTAGGGAACTACTGCAATTAAGGTGCTCATTTTAATAGAGCACCGGAGTAAAG
This sequence comes from Avena sativa, assembly GCA_916181665.1. Taxonomy (NCBI): domain Eukaryota; kingdom Viridiplantae; phylum Streptophyta; class Magnoliopsida; order Poales; family Poaceae; genus Avena; species Avena sativa. Next base: position 19,178,341 of record OV702296.1, read on the forward strand.
CATTAACACTCCATGAACACATGTGATCCTCACACCACATCCATCCCCTCCGGTTGTCCCAATTATTGTCACTTTGGGGCCTTTGGATCCGGACAATGATATGTGTACACAACTTGCAGATAAGATCACAAACAATACTATCATAATGATTCAATAATAAGTTCAGATCTAATATCATGGCACTCAGGCCCTAGTGACAAGCATTAAGCACAACAAGTTGCAACAAATTCGAATAGCACTAATAGAGATACCAGGCACTATGCCCTAACATATCTTATTCGATTACATGATAGAACTCATCCAATCCCTACCATCCCCAAGCCTACAGTGGGGGATTACTCACTCATGTATGAGGGAAACATCGGTGGTTGATGGAGATGTGTTGGTGATGACGATGGCGATGATCCTCTCCAAATTCCTCGTCCCGGCAGGGTGCCAGAACAGAGTTTCTGGATCCGAATCTTGGTTTCTGGTGGTGGCGGAGCGGAACTCTTTCTGGGAAACTATCAAACCCCCCTGAGTTTTTAGGTCAGAAGGCAACTTATAGGCGCAGAGGGAGGTCGAGGAGCTGCATGGGGTGGCAGCACCCCCTCCAGGCACAAGGTCAGGTGGGCCCGCGCCTGGGGTGGGTCTGGGCCCCCCAGGCCTCCCCTCTGTCTCCCTTTCTGGCTCTGTGGATCTTCTGGTGAAAAGTTTTTGGCATATTTTTCGGGATTTTTCCTGATAGTTCATTTTATGCACAAAAACAAGACACCAAGGTAATTATGCTGAAAACAGCGTCAGTCCGTGTTAGTTGTATCCAAATCACACAAGTTTAGAGGAGAAACAATAGCAAAGTGTTCGAGAAAGTAGATATGTTTTGGACGTATCAACTCCCCCCAAGCTTAGCTTATTTCTTGTCCTCAAGCAATTCAGTTGAAAACTAAGTGCGATAAAAGAACTTTCTCGAACACTTTGCTTCATATGATGTATATATTCTCAGCACAGGAGTAGATGCTTAGACAATTCATAATAAGGAGTATGCAACTAAGTCTACTCAATAGTCAATGCAAGCTATGAAGAGAAACCAACTCAATAATAATAAGTAGCATGAAACATAAACATAAGAAACATTGCAATGCTCATAATAAGGTATGATAGAGTGGTATCTCGCTTGCCTTTGTTTGAAGAGCACAATATAAATTCCAAGGCACCTCTGAAGTTCACATGAAGACTAGAAGTAAAGATATCAGAGATACAAGCATCAAAGTCATGACATAATTAACAAAGTTTTGGAACAAACACAAGAATGACAACTATGCTCTCAAGGAAGTGCTCATAGAATAAGTGGCGACTCAACAAAATTGTGAAAATGGTTCTGAAAGGTTTGAAAGGCTTCCCAATGCTGAAAGGAAGATACTCATTAGCTTTGAGCTCTCATTGCCCCTGTCATAGGCATATTCATGTGGTTAAGGTGAAAGTGAGGTCCACTCTGAATCATATGCTTGACAGATCATAGACTGGAAATCCCAAGTCCCTTGAGTACGAGGGTCGCTCCGCATGCTACTCAACTTTGGTCACCTGAAAGTTCTTGTCATTGTAAATACATGCATATCATCAAGAACCGCCAATGGGATACCCCTTGCACATGGTATAGGAGCTTTCCCATAACCAAATTGACAAGGCAAGCATACAATGGGCATCTCAGCAATCTTTTTATTTACCATATGCATAGCTTTTTATTGAGGATGCTTCATAGATGCTCATTATGGTGATGCTGCAAGTTTCCACCATGATTAAGCATGGCTTAGGCTAGAAGCCTAGGCATTTCTCTAACACAATGTATAAACTCCATGAACTCACAACCTCCCCTTTTATTTCACATCGTCGACATCCGTAAACAAAAGAACAAGGAATCAACTGGATGAGATATCCAACAGGTGTTGAAAGCATTCCCCGTGACAGCACGGTTCTGCTGACTCCCAGTATATAATTAGCAAGCATATAACTTTCATGGACTAGTCACAATGGTTCAGTATTATTAAGCGCATGGAATAAAGTGTGCCATCAAGTTCGTGAGAGCTTTACTAACTAACTTTCTCAAAATAGACAAACATTTTATTTTGGAAGAAAACAAGGCATATGGAATATGCACCGAAATAGCAAATGATGCTAATAGGTAGGTATGGTGGACACAGCTGGCAATATTGGTTTTGGGGAGTTGGAAGCACAGGTAGAACACATACTCAGTGCAAGTGAAGGCTAGCAATAGAGAGGGAGCGACAAACGAGAGAACAACAGCTGTCATAATCATGCTTGCAACAAAACAGGACTAACTATGGCATGAAAGTGATACAAGAACTCTGAGGCAAAATAAATCATCGAGGCTTACTAACTATTGATTAGTCATATGCATGCGTGAGCATGTGCCAAGTCGATTCACATGAACAGTCAGAGGAGGATACCACAATATCATACCAAAGTATAAATAAAACAAGGCAAGCAAACATTCATATGACATGCTACAAACTATTAGCAAGATGGAGCTAATCATAGACAAGCAAGAACTACTAAGCATCCATAATGCCATACACCTCACACAAATAGGCTAAGCATGCTCACTATGATGAGTATATGTAAAAAATGAAACAAATAGAGTTCGTTACCAGCCTCTTACCACGCCTCGAGTTGTCTTAATCTTCATTATTGCCCTTCACTTGTGTGACTTGAATAATTAACATGAATCCTAAATCCACTGAGGACAGCTGAACCCTGGAAAGAACTCACAAACCAAAGAACAACAACAAATATTTTTGGTGTTTTAGATTTTTTAAAACAAGCAAACAAAGCAAAAAACAAACAAAGCAAAATAAAACCAAAAACAAAAACTAAGACGCTCCAAGAACAATAAAACTGTGCATGAAACAATAAAAACAAAGTGTCTAGAAAGACCTGAGATTTTTATTGATGAAGAAGGGGATGCCTTAGGCACCCCCAAGATTTGATGCTTGTACCTCTTGAATATTTCTTGGGGTGACACGGGGTGGCTCCCCCCAAGTTTGAGCTTTTGTCCATTCTTCATCTCATTACATCATCCACTCTCTACACCTGATTTTTTTCTTCATACAAAACTTCACACAATCTTCATTAGCCACATTAGTGTATTCAAAAGATAATAGACCTTTGGGCCTAGCTTTGAATAGAAAATTTTTTCACGAAAAACACATGCTACTGTATCAACTCCTTCAACAAGCTCAATTTCCCAAAAGAGAACTCAAAAAGGAATCAATAAGAAGCAAATGCAAATAATGGCCGAAATCTGTCAGAACAGACCAGTAGTTAGAAATCGATTTTTTTGAAAACCTTCTGTTGCTCAAATCAAAAAGTGTTGAACTAACGAAACTTAGCTAACATACTGGGGGATTTATTAATTTTCATCTCAATATAACTTACAGATACTCCTCACGATTTTTATGGTGGAGGACAAAAATCTGTTTTGGGACAGCAACTCCCCAAAATCTTACTTCCCTCTCATTAGAGGTCATTCTTGGCACAAAAGGCAAACAAAAAGGATAAGGAGAGGTCATTACTGAAGTAGTAACTTCCAAGACTCAAGGAAACTCTTGGGTTATCTCCCAACAAGTACTTTTCATTAACACCTTTAAGTTAGGCACGACGAAGAGCAAGGGTTGGAAAGGAGAAAAATAAAAGGGAGCAAGTATAACCCCTGTGAAAACATTGTTTTGTTCATTAAAATCCTTTTGTTAACAAGGTTGATCAAGTCTTGTTACCAAAATAATCTTATATGAAACAAAACTTTGCATTCCACAAGGTGATTAGGTTACCTCATACTTGATAGGAATGGTCCCAATCATAATAGTTTCAAAATTTTCTTGTGGAATGGGACAATATATTTCTCCAACCTTGATGCTCTCAATATTTTCAATGGAATTCAAGTAAAAGCTTTTAACAACCTTCTTAGGGAAATATACAGTGTGCTCTTTGTCATTAATATTGAATGTTACTTTCCCTTGATTTCAATTGATGACAGCACCTGTAGTATTAAGAAAAGGTCTCCCAAGAATAATAGACATATTATCATCTTCAGGCATTTCAAGCACAACAAAATCAGTTAAAACTTAAAACCATGCAATTATGAGCTACTTGAACAGGAACATCCTCACATATACCAACAGGAATAATAGTTGACTTATCAGCCATTTGCAAAGATATATCAGTTGGTATCAACTTTTCTAGCTAGAGCCTCTTGTAGAAGGAAAAAGGCATAACACTAACCCCAGCTCCCAAATCACATAAAGCAGTTCTAACATAATTATTCTTAATGGAGCAAGGAATGGTTGTTATACCTGGATCACCAAGTTTCTTTGCAACCTTACCTTTGAAGGAATAATTAGCAAGTAGAGTAGAAATATCCTCATTAGGAATCTTCCTTTTATTAGAGACAATATCCTTCATATACTTTGAATAAGGAGGCAACTTAATAGCATCAGTCAAAGGAATTTGCAAAAATAAAGGTTTCATCCACTCACAAAACTTTTTGTAGTGTTCCTCTTCCTTTGACTTATGTTTCTTACCTGGAAAAGGCATAGGTTTCTACACCCAAGGTTCTCTCTCTTTACCATGTTTATTAGCAATAAAATCTTCCTTTGTGTACCTAGTGTTCTTAGTGTGCTTCTCAGGTTATTCCTCACCTTCCTCCTTATCAGGAGACTCATTTTTATCATTAACACTCTCAGTTTTAGCATCAGAGACAGATATACTATTAGGATCTACAGTAGGTTCAAGTGGTTCCTCAACTATCTTATGTTTCTTTTTCTTCCTCTTACGAGGACTACCACTATCTTCACCTAGTTGGGAATCCTGCTCTATTCTTTTAGGGTATCCTTCAGGATATAAAGGATCTTGAGTAGCTATACCACTCCTAGTTCTAATTCCATAAGCATGCTTAACTCCTGAAGCATTAACTAGCATATCCTTTTGTACCTTAGCAAGTTGATCAAGTTGAGTTTGAACCATTTGAAAGTGTTTACAAAGCATTTTAATATCATTAGAAGTTCTTTCCACAATATCTTTCAACTCATGGATAGCTCTAGAGTTTTCGAATAAATGATTCTGAACTTTTTTATTAAAATGACCTTGTTTAACAATAAAAATGTCAAGTTCCTCTAAACATTGATCAGGAGGCTTACCATAAGGAATATCAGCTTCATCAAAGTGTTGGAGAGAGTGTACCTCAATAGTAGATGAGTGGGGAATTGGCTTACATTATTCTTCTATAGGAGGTAGATTCGTCACATCTTCAGCTCTAATACCTTTCTCCTTTAGACACTTCTTAGCTTCCTTCATCACTTCATCATTTAATGCAATAACTCCCTTCTTCTTTGTTGTTGGTGCTGGAAATGGTTCAGGAACAACCGGTTCAGGAGTAATAGGCTTAGGTGCATTCAGCTCAGTTGAAGTCCAATCATCATAATTCTTGCTTATCTTGGTCATTAATTCTTCAGCATTTGTAGGAGTTCTTTTCCTAAAAACACAATCAGCAAAGATATCTAGGTAGGTCCTAGAATCATTAGTTAGTCCATTATAATAAATATCAAGAAGCTCATTCTTAGGTAATGGACATCCAGGATGTGTATGAATCAAGGCACAAAATATTTTCCATGACTCAGGCAATTTCTCTTGTTCTTCCTGTTTAAAATCAAAAAGTCTCTACAAAGCAGCATGTCTAGCACTACGAGGAAAATATTTCTGGAATAAAGAAGCATTCAAGCCATCAGGGCTATCAATGGAACCAGGAGGTAATCTATTAAACCAAGCCCTAGCTTCTCCTTTTAGTGAAAAAGGGAAGATCTTAGTAACAAAGTACTTGCGCATCTTAAAATCATCAAAGAACAAAGCACTCATAGTAGAAAGCTCATTCATATGAGCCACAACACTCTCATTTTCAGTACCACAAAAGGTTCTTTCTCAACAATATCTAAATAAGACAAATCAAGAGAGAAATCATAATCTTCATCTTTGATATCTATGGGAGAAATGGCAAACTTAGGACCAGAGGACATCTTAGGCATAATAGTATGTCTAGCAAGGAGACTCTTAATAACACTAGTACCATGTGTGTTTCGGCACTCTTCAACAAAATCATCAGTGAACTCAATGTAACCATCATTAATATCATAACTCTCACTAGCCTCAGGTGAGCTAACAGGTGTAAAAGTGGATTCACTAGGAGTTTCGGTATTTCCTAGGCTAGCCATAGTAGCATCTAGAAAAGGACCTAATGAACCACTCGCATCAAGTAAAGTAGAAGTAACATCATGAGCATCAAAAGCAGTATCAGACTCAATAGTAGTAGCAGTATGTGTAGCATGAGTATGTGGTGGTGGTGTGTCAAGCTTACTTATAACAAACAGTGAATCAAGAGCAACAGAGGTGTTTAGGACTGTACCTCTTCTTGTAGTGGATGGTAAAATAGGGAACTTTCCATCACGAAACTTCCCCATGATGAAAGGAGTAGCAGTGAACAAAAGTAGATCCAAGTGAACTTACAAATAAAGCTATGCTCCCCGGCAATGGCGCCAGAAAATAGTCTTGATGACCCACAAGTATAGGGGATCACAACAGTCTTCGCGGGTAGTATTACCCAATTTATTGATTCGACACAAGGGGAGCCAAATAATACTTGCAAGCCTTAACAACTGAGTTGTCAGTTCAGTTGCACCTAGAAATAGTTCTTGCTCACAGAAGTTTATCAGTAGCAACACTAACAACAAAAGCAATAGGAGCAATAGTAATAGTAACGGTAACAGTAGGATTCGAGTGTGGTAGGCATAGGGATGGATGGGCGTTGCATGGACGAGTCTAAACATGTAACTTCAAGATCTAGGGCATTGTAGATAGATAATAACAAGCATCCAAGTACTAAACAATCCTAGGCATGTGCTCCAAATATAGTCATACGTGCTCGCAATGAGAACTTGCACAACATCTTATGTCCAGCCAGCCCGTGGTAGTGGGGCCTCTAGGGAACTACTGGCAATTAAAGTGCTCCTTTTAATAGAGCACCAGAGCAACGCATTAACACTCTGTGAACACATGTGATCCTCACACCACAGCCATCCCCTCTGGTTGTCCCAATTATTGTCACTTTGGGGCATTTGGATCCGGACAATGATATGTGTACACAACTTGCAGATAAGATCACAAACAATACTATCATAATGATTCAATAATAAGTTCATATCTGAGATCATGTCACTCGGCATTAAGCACAACAAGTTGCAACAAAGTCGAATAACACTAATAGAGATACTAGGCACTATGCCCTAACAGATCTTATTCGATTACATGATAGAACTCATCCAATCCCTACCATCCCCAAGCCTACAGTGGGGGATTACTCACTCATGGATGAGGGAAACATCGGTGGTTGATGGAGATGCGTTGGTGATGATCCTCTCCAAATTCCCTGTCCCGGCAGGGTGCTAGAACGGAGTTTCTGGATCCGAATCTTGGTTTCTGGTGGCGGCGGCAGAGCGGAACTCTTTCTGGAAAACTATCGACCCCCCCTAAGTTTTTAGGTCAGAAGGCAACTTATAGGCGCAGAGGGAGGCCGAGGAGCTTCCTGGGGTGGCAGCACCCCCTCCAGGCGCGGGGTTAGGTGGGCCCGCGCCTAGGGTGGGTCTGGGCCCCCCAGACCTCCCATCTGTCTCCCCTTCTGGCTCCGTGGATCTTCTGGTGAAAAATAGTTTTTGGTATATTTTTCGGGATTTTTCCTGATAGTTCATTTTCTGCACAAAAACAAGACACCAAGGTAATTCTGCTGAAAACAATGTCAGTCCGTGTTAGTTGTATCCAAATCACACAAGTTTAGAGGAGAAACAATAGCAAAGTGTTCGATAAAGTAGATACGTTTTGGACGTATCACACACATATAGGGGGAGCTTGTTCCATCCATTGCAAAGACTACTCCTTCTTATGCAAATCTTTGGGATTGTCATCAAACACCAAAAGGGGGAGATTGAAAGGGCTATATTTTCCCATGCTATTTTGGTGATGATGACAATCCTACTTGTGATCTAATCGTGTTCTTGAGTTTCAGGCAAATTGCTTTTGATGATTCTTATGAAGTGTGCGGATGCTCTCTTTGGGATCTCGTGAAGACGGCGGTCTTTCGTTTTTCTATTTCTCTCTTTTTATTGCTTTAGATCGCCATACTATCAAGAGGGGGTCCACCTCGGAAGGCTGTGGGGAATCATTTGTTTTTGCACAAACCATATATGCACCGCCACAACCATCCTACTCATCTGCGAGAGAGCGAAGTTCTGATCTGATGGAGCAGTTTTTGTCTGATCAGAAGTTCCGACCAGGCGCCGGAAGTTCCGCTCAGGTCTTTCTGTGGGGAGGATCTAGGACTAAGTTCCGATCCAACTTCCGCTGGAAGTTCCGGCCAGCTCCCAGAACCTACTGTTTTGGTATGTTCTATTTGCCGGAACTTCCACCGGAAGTTCCGGCCAGGAATTCCCGTCGCTTCTTCCACTGAGACCCTGAGCGAAACTTCCGCCCAGGAACCGGAACTTCTGGTCAGACAAGGTTTGCGACCCAGTTGTTCTGCCCCTTGTTCTGCTCCAAGTTCCGCTCAGAATCAGTATGCTTCTGTTTGGAAGTGTTCTATTTGAAGGAACTTGGGCCGAAACTTGCATCGGAAGTTTCACTGGAACTTCCGGTCGTTCTGAACGGAACTTCTAGTCAGGATTTTGGAGCGTGCGTCAACGTCCTGATGACCGTTGGGGGCTACGCTAGGCGGAACTTCTGGCCACTCACCGAAACTTCCGGTGAGGTCGCGAAGGCTCCAACGGTTCAGTTTGGAGGGAGCCTATTTAAGGCGCCCTCCTTCTTCCTCCTACCTAACTCTTCGTTTTTTTCTTTCTCCTCCATTAATACCCGAGCTTCACCTCACTAGATCTCTCTCCCTTGCCACTCAAATCACTTGATCTTTTGAGAGGTGAGGGAGGTGACCTAGATCTACACTTCCACCAAAGAAGATTTCATCCCCCCCACCTATCCTTTGTGGATCTTGTTACTCTTGGGTTTATTGGAACCCTAGATGGTGTAGGGCATCCTCGGAGCTAAGGGCTTGTGTTGTAAAGCTCCGTGGTGTCGTTGAGGGCCTCCAATTGAGTTGTGGAGCTTCCCCCTCAACCTTGTTATAAAGGTTCCGATGGCGCCTTTAAGGTCACCGGTTAGTGGATTGTGAGGCCTCCTTTGTGGGGGAGCTCACCGGATAAGAGGGTAAGGCCTTTGTGGCGCTCGGGTGACCTTGTGTGGCCCCGACACCTCTCCAACGTAGACGTAGCTCCCTTGGGAGTGAACTACGGTAATTACATCTCTGTGTCCCCGCTCCGGTTATCTCGTTCCCTACCTTTACTTCTTGCTCTTTACCGTTCTTGTGGTTGTTGTTAGTTCTCTAGCATGTAGGTTGTTCACCTAGTTGCATATCTACAAAACTTTCCTTCTCGTTAAGCCTAAAAGTGTGTAACAAATTATAAATTGGTAGTTGCCTATTCACCCCCCCCCCCCTCTAGTCGATTCAAAGTCGGTACTTTCAAATGGTAAAGATTGGACCGGGGTCCATAGTACACTAGAGGTGTTCTCCTTAATATAAACAACATAACATGCTGGGTAAACAAATTAAAGTGGGGCAATTGATAGGACAGAGAAAGGCATAACAATGCAATACTAGAAATTCATGATCCTATGAGATTTGATTGGGCAATACAACAAGATACATACACCGCAATCCAAATGCATCTATGACTAGTAATCCACCTTCAGGTTATTATTCGAACCCCCTCCAGTATTAAGTTGCAAGCAACGGATAACTTCTTTAAGCAAGGTGTGTAAAGTAAACAATACACTTGTTCCATGAACAAGATATTGTTGTTTTCTCCCTAGTAGCAATAGAACATCTATAACCTTAGAGATTTCTATCACTTCCCCAGATTAAATAGAGGCATGAACCCACTATCGAGCATAAATACTCCCTCTTGGAGTCACTAGCATCTACTTGGCCAAGATAGCTACTAGAAACGGAGAGCATGCAGGATCTCAAAGAACACATACATGATAGAATCAATAAGATAGAATCAATAACCAATCTTATATAGTAATCTCAATATCCATCGGATCCCCGCAAACACAACATGCATGATTACAAATAGATGATCTTGATCATAAACGGAGCTCACAAGATCTAAACATGGTATCACAAAGGAGGAGAAACAACCATCTAGCTACTACATGGACCCGTAGTCCAAGGTGGAACTACTCACGCTTCATAGGCCTCCGAGATGATCTCACCCCTCCGGCAGGGTGCCGGGAAGAGCTTCAAATACCCCCGATATAGGGACAATGGTGGCGGCTGCTACGGACTATTTCGTGGAAGATTGATCGGGTAGTTAGGGTTTAGGTATCGGGGGCTTCTTATAGGCGAATAGGGGGGACGAGGGGGTGCCCGAGGCGGTTGCACCCCCAGGCACGGGCCAGGCCTAGCCGTGCGGCCAGGGGTGTGGCCCCCTCGAGGCCCTCCTCCGTCTCGTCATCTGGCTTCGTGTTACCCACGGTAAAATATTGACTTTGGCTTTTGTCCCAACCAATTCCGAGAATTTTCATTTTCTGACTTTTCTGGAACCAAAAACAACAGAAAATAGGCAACTAGCACTATGGAATCTTGTTAATAGGTTAGTCCCAGAAAAAATATAAAAATACCTCAAAGAGAAGACAAAGCAAAGAAAAGTAGATACTAAACAAGCATGGAACATCAAAAATTATAGATACGTTTACGACGTATCAAGCATCCCCAAGCTTAACTCCTGCTCGTCCTCGAGTAGGTGAGTGATAAAAGAATAATTTTTTAGGTGACATGCACCATCAATATCAAACCATTTGCAAGCATTGAAAGCTGGGATCAAAGTACTCTAAACATGAGCATGAAAGAAGAAGTTCTAACAATAAGACAAAGTAACTCTGCTGCAACATGAAAGGTTACAAACAAAGATCATGAATAACAATGCATTGAAAGTCATTTGTTTATATCACATATAGAAAACATAGCATAGTGGCATTAAACTTGTCCCTCATAGAGTAGAAATAAATGCATAGGACACCTTCAAAGTTCATAAGAGTGACAAGATACAAATAGTTTAAGAGCAAGCAATATCAACAATATGAATCAATCAATACGCTTTGGGACAATGCACATATAACTAAGAATGGCAACTATGCTCTCTTAATTGGTGCCTAAGGATAGAAGGTGGAGACTCAATATAAAAGTGGAAGAAATGCCCTTCATAAAAGGTAAGCAGGGATTTCAAGTCTCATAAAGAGCTTCCAAAAATTATGGTACTTGTTAGCTTTCAGCTCTCATTGCCCCTATCATAAGCATCTTGAAGTGATTAAGGTTAAAGTGAACAAACTATGGAGTATATGCTTGACAAAGTATAAGTTGGCAATCTCATGTCCCTTGAGAACGAGGGCCACTCTTCATGCTACTCAACTTTAGTCATCGGTAAGTTCTTGTCATAGTAAGTACATGTATATCATAGAGAACCGCCAACGGGGTACCCCTTGCACATCATACAGGAGCTATCCCATAATCAAAATGACAAGGCAAGCAGACAATGAGCATCTCAGCAATCTTCTTATTTACCATGGGAAAATGGTGATTTTTCTCTCTTTGCTCTTTTCAATATGTCTCGCTTTTTTATAAGAAGAAAGCTTCATAGACTGCTCACTATGGTGATGCTGCAAGTTTCCACCATGATTAGGCATGGCTTAGGCTAGCGGCCCAGGCGTTTCTCTAACACACATACATAACTCCATGGACTTACAAGCTCCCCTTTTATTTCACACCGACGACATCCGCAAACAAAAGAGCATGATATCAACTTGGTACAATGTACAAGTGCAATGTTGAAAGCGTTCCCCATGACAGCATGGTTCTGATAATTCCAATGTATAAGTGCAAGCATATACAACATAGATGACACAATGGTTCAAGTTTATTTAGGGGCAAGAAAAATAAAGTGTGCCATCAAGTTTGTGAGAGCTTTAATCACTAAGTTTCACATAACAAGTTTAATTTGGAAGATAGATAAAACAAGAATATACTTGGAATGGTGTAACACACCATGCGTAGGAATTTATAGTGGACACTTTGGAATAACTTGGTTTTTGGGAGTTGAGTGCATGAGTAGAGCTTATTCATACAAGTGGAGGCTAGCAAAAGACTGGGAGCTACCAACTAAGAGAGCAATAATGGCCATAATCATGCAGAGCAACAAAACATTACTAATCAAAGCATAAAGTGGTACTACAAGTCAAAAACTAAATGATCATAGGGGCTATGGTGACTGGTTAATAGTCATAACATGGTGTGAGCATGTGCCAAGTCAAACCAAACAAAGCATCAAAGGAGAATACCACAATACTATGCTTTTGTATGCTAAAACAACGCATGGTTCTTTCAAGGCACATTAAGCAATCCGAATTGTTTGGAACAAGTCATGGTACAACAATAATCACTAAGCATAAGGTCAAAACATCTAGCATGACATGATAAATTCTAAGTCACAGTCAAAGCAAGCTCCTCTTGTACTACTAAACCAAGAACTTCCTACTCCTTTCCAACACCAATCAACTTATTTGAAACAACACGGAAAAAGTGGGGGTCCAAACTACTTTGTTCAAGAAAACTAAGCAAACAAAAACCAAAAACAAAAACTAAGACGCTCCAAGAACAACACAACTGTGCATGAAACAATAAAAACTAACTGTCTGGAAAGACGTGAGACTTTTATTGATGAAGAAGGGGATGCCTTGGGCATCCCCAAGCTTTGACGCTTGTACCTCTTGAATATTTCTTGGGGTGACACGGGGTGTCATCCCTAAGCTTGAGATTTTGTCCATTCTTCATCTCATTACATCATTCTTCCTTTACACCTAAAAATTTTCCTTCATACAAAACTTCACACAATTTTCATTAGCAACATTAGTGCATTCAAAAGATAATAGACCTTTGGGTTTAGTTTCAAAACAGCAAAACTTTTCACTAAAGACACAAGCTACTGTAACAATTCTCTCAAAAAGCTCAAGTTCCCAAAAAGAACCCAAAAAGGAATCAATAAGAAGCAAATGCAAATAATGGCAGAAATCTGTCAAAATAGACCAGCAGGTAGAAACCGATTTTTTCGAAGAATTTCTGTTACTCAAATCAAAAATTGCTAAATTAACGAAAGTTATCTAACAACCTGGGGGATTTATTCAGAAAATTATAGATGAATCCGACTTACAGAGATTTTACAAGAATTTTTATAGTGGAGCACAAAAATATCTTTCGGGACACAAACTCCCCAAATCTTACTTCTCTCTCATTAGAGGTTACTCTTGGCACAAAAATCAAATAAAAAGGATAAGGATAGGTTATTACAGAAGTAATAACTTCCAAGACTCAAGAAAACTATTGGGTTATCTCCCAAGAAGTGCTTTTATTTAACGCCTTTAAGTTAGACACAAGAATCAAGTATTTTCAAATGAAGAAGCATTAATATCAAACCTTGCTCTCAAAGGAGGAGAAAAAGGCAACTTATATCTCCTCATAGGGAAGTGTTCAATACCTTTCTTGAATGGAAAATGGTCTTTAATTGTGTCTTCTTTCATATCAATAATGGCACCAAGAGTTCTAAGAAAAGGTATTCCCAAAGTAATAGGACAATAAGAATTGTATTCAACATCCAAAACATAGAAATCAATAGGGACATAAGCATTGTTTACCATAATAAGAACATCATTAACACTCCCCATAAGTTTTGGTTTTAGCATTATCATCAAGTGGGACATCCAAATAGCAATCTTCCAAAGGTGGAAAATCAAGCATTTCATAAATCTTTCTAGCCATAATAGAGACACTAGAACCAAGGTCACAACAAGCTTTGAGATCAAATTCATTCACTTGCATATTAATGATGGGTTCCCAACTATCTTCTACTTTCCTAGGAATAGAGGCTTTGTGTTTCAACTTTTCTTCCTTAATTTTAATGAGAGCATCAGTAATGTGTTTGGTGAAAGCCATATTCATATCACTAGCATTAGGACTTCTAGCAAGCTTTTGCAGGAACATAATCACTTTAGAACTATTGCAACCATCAAGATCAAAATCAAACTTAGCATCACTGGTAGTAGACTCATTGGGTTTAGGCATTTGAAATGGATCGTATGGGCACCTAGAGGGGGAGTGAATAGGTGCTAACCAATTTTTAATACTTTTTCAATTTTAGGCTTGACACAAAGTAAATTCTCTAGATATGTAACTACGAGAATTTCCCTATATGCAAACCTAGCTACTAAGCACGTAAAGAGAGGAGCAAAGGAACCGTAGTGCAGCACGCGGAGACACAGGGATTTGTTTTAACGTAGTTCCTTCCTTGTTAAGGGTAGTACATATGCGTTGGAGGGGTGGGCGGTTCTAAGACCACCACGCCACAATAGGCTTCACCCTATTCTCCTATAGATCTCTCCACGAGAGGCCTGATCCACCTTATCCACTATTGGATCCCTTCGAGGCGGGAACCGGTGCCTTTTACAACGCTACCGGGGCACACACCCACAACTGAATTGGGGGCTCCCGAGATGACAACAAGTTGTTACAAGAACAAGGTTTATCAATATAAACAAACAAGGATCTAGGTATTTGCAAGAAATAATAGAACAATGATTCTCCAATTGAATGGAGAGGAGATGAAGCGCTTGATTGCTGATGATGAAGATCGAGTTCTCCTCCTTCGATTCCCCAAGGGACGGGGCCGTTGGATGGATCTAGGTGGAGATCTCTTGGATGAAGGTTGCAGATCAGATCTTGTCTTTTTCGATTGAACCAAGCTTTCTGTCCAGAGGGAGAAGACAGGCTTAAATACCCCCTGTCCAGAACAAGCTGTTGGAGAAATTTGGGGGCGGATTATCCGCCCCTCTTTGGGGTGGACTATCCGCCCTGGAGAGAGAATCCGCCCCCCAGGACGGAATCTCCGGGAAAAATTCCGCCCCCCATATAGAGAGCGACGCAGCCTTGACTTGAAGAAAATTCCTGAGGGGGGAGATTATCCGCCCCCCTCAGGGGCGGACTATCCGCCCTAGGGAGAAAATCCGCCCAAGGGCCAGAAAGTCCGAGGGAAACTCTGTCCCCCATACAGAGAGCGACGCAGCACTTGGCTTGAAGAAAGTCTTCGAGGGGGCGGACTATCCGGCCTGGCCGGAAAATCCGGCCAGAAACTCCGCCCCCTCTCTGGGGGTTGCGCACTCTTGAAGTAGGGTTGGGGCGGATTATCCGCCCATGGGAGGGGCGGATTATCCACCCCCAAAAAGCAGTTTCCTTCCCTTTTTAGTGTTCAGATCTGCAGCACTTCAACACACGTTAAATGATCCTTGATATTGTTATCTAACACACAAAACACTAGGGATTATGAAATGTTCTTTCAATCTCCCCTTTTTGGTGTTAGATGACAATACTAGGATTTGCAAACGACTACCAACAACACCCTTAAAATAAATGAAAGAGGCTCCCCCTAGATGTGTGCATATTTAATATTTTCCTTTGAAACACACATGCACACACTAGAGAAAACACAACTTTCATAGCAAAGACAATTAAACAAGATGGGTTGGTAAACAAGATCATACCACCGGGATGTGAACATTGCCAAATAAACTAATGAGATTGTCCAGCTCCAAGCACATCCCACAAAATTGATGCATACATAAGATAATCCCATGATTCCATATGTCATCAAATAGAATGCCAAACTCCAATAGATAAATCCAGAATTCCATGATAGTAGGTCCACAATATAAATCCAGAGTTCCATAGGACCATACATAATAAACCACGACAGAGTCTTACAATAACCAAGCAAGAACAAATAGCAAATAAGTTCACGCTAAAGGGGCACAACCATGCAAATAAAACGAAGCATGCAAATAAAACGAACGAATGGAAAAGCAAGTGCTTGCGCCCGACCCATGCAAATCCGGTTACCTAATAGAACTACTTCTCCCCCTTCGGCATCGAAATGCCAAAAAGGAAGAAGAGCGATGCTAACGCCCCAGAAGATCATGCCTCCTCAACAAACGGTGATGGTACTACACACCCAAAGTTGCAAGAACAAATCGAACAAAAGCCAAAGTTGGGTGTGTTTTCCATAAGAACAAGAAATATGCAAGAACATCCAAAGAGAGCCATTAGAAATCAAATCTTCTCAAGGAAGAGGTTGGTGGCCGAAACCACCATGTTGGATCGCATGGCATGACACCGCGAAGATGTATCTTGAGTTCAAAACCAATGCTCATCGATGACCCACATATCACAAAGTGATATTAAGGGAAATGATTTTTTCTTGCTTTCGGCATTATGGGGGGAGGGTTAGCCCAATCAATTAGGACCACACTCCGCCTATGTCTATGCCCGCATCTAAACCAAATACATGAAAAAGAGCAAGTGAGTGTGCAAGGATAGTCAAGCCAAGCTCCTTGAATCTATGATTTAGCTCATTCCTCAAATAACAAAATCTTGCTTCATCAAGGGGCTTCGTGAAAATATTAGCAAGTTGGTTCTTCGTGCTCACAAAGAATAGGGCAATATCGCCACGAGCAACATGATCCCGAATGAAGTGGCTGCGGATCTCAATATGTTTTGTTCTTGTATACTGCACGAGATTGTAAGCAATTTTGATAGCACTTTCATTGTCACATAATAGAGGCACTTTGTCACAATTGACACCGTATTCCTTTAAAGTTTGCTTCATCCATAATAAATGTGTACAAGCACTAGCAGCAGCAACATATTCAGCTTCGGCGGTAGAAAGTGAAATACAATTATGTTTCTTTGAAGACTAACACACTAGAGACCTGCCCAAGAAATGACATGCACCAGAAGTTGATTTTCTATCATATTTGTCACCAGCCCAATCTGAATTAGTGTAACCACATAGAGAGAAACTTGAACCCTTGGGATACCATAACCCAAAATTCGGGGACTGAACCAAATATCTGAAGATTCATTTGACCGCCACTAAGTGGCTTTCTTTAGGAGAAGCTTGGTACCTTGCACACACTCCTACACTTAACACGATATCGGGCCTAGATGCGCAAAGGTAAAGGAGAGAGCCGATCATGGATCGGTATACCTTTTGGTCCACGTCTTTACCCTTGGGATTGAGCTCAAGATGACACTTTGTTTGCATTGGAGTAGCAACGCCTTTGAGATCCGTCATCTTGAACCTTTTGAGCATGTATTGGATGTACTTAGCTTGATTAATAAAGGTTCCCTCTCTAAGTTGTTTGATCTCGAATCCAAGAAAGAACCTCAACTCACCCATCATTGACATCTCAAACCTGTCAGTCATAAGCTTTGAAAATTCATTGTTAAAAGCTTGGTTAGTAGAGCCAAAAATAATATCATCCACATAAAGTTGGCATACAAAAAACTCCCCATTAACCTTCTTAGTAAAAAGAGTGGGATCGATTTGCCCAACTTCGAATGCACGGTCTAACAAAAGCTCTTTAAGGTGCTCATACCACACACGTGGGGCTTGTTTAAGGCCATAGAGAGCCTTATCGAGTTTGTAGACATGGTTCGGAAATTTGGGGTCCTCAAAACCCGGGGGCTGCTTAATGTATACTAACTCATGTAGAGGACCATTAAGAAACACACTCTTAACATCCATTTGTTGTAATTTGAAGTTATGATGGGCTGCATATGCAAGAAGGATACGGATGGACTCAAGACGAGACACATGAGCATAAGTATCGCCAAAATCAATTGGTTCCACTTGAGAGAATCCTTGAGCCACGAGTCTTGCTTTATTCCTCACAAAAATGCCATTTTCATCTTGTTTGTTCTTGAAGATCCACTTGGTGCCGATAACATTGCGGCAGTCCTTGGGTTTCTCTACGAGCTTCCAAAATTTGTTGTGTTCGAAGTTATTTAATTCTTCATGCATTGCAACAACCCAATCGGGGTCTTCAAGAGCATCAAAGACCTTCTTCGATTCAACCATGGAAATGTGAGCTTGATGATCATAGAAGCTTGCAAGTTCTCTTCTAGTAGACACCCTTCTTCGTAGATCACCAACAACCTTGTCAAGAGTGTAACCCCTTAGTTCAAGGTTCCGATCAGCACGAGCCTTGCGACGAGCCTCAATGTCCTTATTATTTCTAGAAGGAGTTGATTCAGTATTTGTATCCTTGTCTTCACCACTGCCTTGCCCTTGATCTTGATCTGAGTTAACAACGGGAGCTTGCTACAGAATTTGTTCTTCAGGGCCGGATAATCCGCCCCTTGGTGGGGCCGGACTATCCGGCCTGGGAGATGAGGCACCAGTTTCTTTTTCCTGAGGATGCCTGGCAGAACTGGGAGATCCAGGGCCGGATAATCCGCCATCGGGGGCCGGAGAATCCGGCCTGGGAATTTCTTAGTTGTTGTCTTCTTCGGATCCCCTGGAACAGGTTGGAGTGCCAGGGCGGATTTTCCGCCCCTTGGAGGGGGCGGATAGTCTGGCCTGGGACTACCATCTTGTCCAGGAGACTGATGATCTTCAGCAGGTTGTTGTGTCGGTGCAGTGTTTTCTCCAACAGTAGGAGATTGTTGATCTTGTGTAGATGAGGGCTTCACTTGAGTGGAGCATTGTCCTTCCCGATCCGCCACAAGGGGTTCCTCAATGGGGCGGAAAAATCCCACGCCCATTCTTCTTATGGCATCTTTGGGTATTTCAACATCTTCATCACAAACATCAACTTGCCCTACAAAGGAGCCGTTATTTTCATCGAATTCCACACTACAAGATTCTACAACAATCCCAATGAGCTTATTGTAGACTCTATAAGTGTGGGATTCGGCACCGTAACCAACAAAAATACCTTCTAAAGCCTTGGACTCAAATTTATATAAGCGGACACCTTTAATAAGAAAGAAACACTTACACCCGAATACCCTGAAGTATGAGATGTTGGGCTTGTTACCGGTAAGTATTTCATATGGAGTATTGTCCAAAATCTTTTGGAGATAGAGCCGGTTTGATGAGTGACAAGCAGTGGATATGGCTTTAGCCCAAAAATTGTAAGGAGACTTGAATTCAGCCAACATTGATCTTGCCATATCCATCAAAGTCTGGTTCTTCCTCTCGGCTACACCATTTTGTTGAGGGGTGTACGCAGCGGAATATTGATGTCTAATACCCTCTTCTCTTAAAAACTCATTCAAAGTGTAGTTCTTGAATTCGGAGCCATTGTCACTTCTTATGGCCAAGATAGGAACATTGTGTTGACGTTGAACTTCATTGGCAAAGTCAATGACGGTTTGTTGAGTCTCACTCTTTAGCTTGAAAAATAGACCCATGTATATGTTGAGTAATCATCGACAATGACCAAACAATATTTCTTCCCACCAAGACTTGCATGAGAAGGAGCACCAAATAAATACACATGAAGTAATTCCAGGATTCTCTTTGAAGACACAATAGTCTTCCTCTTGTGGGGAGATTCATGCATTTTGCCTTTAACACAAGCCCTGCAAACACGATCTTTGGCAAAGGAGACATTGTATTTTAGTCCAAGGATGTGGCCACCCTTGTGGAGACTTTGCAAAGTTCTCATGTTGACATGGGCTAAACGGCGATGCGATAGCCAGCCCACGTCGGCCTTTTCGAATAGACACATCGGACCCGAAGTGGTTTTCCCCGAAAAGTCCACCACATACAGGTCATTCTCGACGTACCCAACGAAAGCGACCTTTAGATACTTGCTCCACAAGAGTACCACCAAATCATCATCGATAAGAACAGCAAAACCCATCTTGCCAAGGGCACGAACAGAAAGAAGGTTGTAACCGAGGGTCTCAACAAGCATGACGTCCACGAGAGAGATATCGTGGGCAACCACAACCTTGCCAAGACCCGGTACTTGAGATTTAGACTTATCACCGTAGGAGACTGTAATATTATCATGATTTGGACACATCTCCGTGATGATCTCCTTATTTCCGGTCATATGACTAGTGCATCCACTATCCAGCACCCATTTCGACCCACCAAAAGCATAGCCCTCGGAGCTTCTTGCCATGAGACAAGTAGCATTCTTGTTGATGATGTTTTCGTTCGGAGAGTCGAAGAGAGATGTTGATGTAGATGTGGTGGCTATAGCAGCCACCTCTTGAGAGCTATCGTCCTCGTCCTCATCTTCACTTCCCAAAGAATATTCTTCTTGAGCCACTAGAACAATCTTTGGTTGCTTCTTGAAGGGAGCATTCTTATTTACAAACTGTTTCTTGTGTGGAGCCTTTGACTTGTCTTTGAAAATAAGTATTCCTCCATTATCTTCCCTACTTTGATATGGACACTCAGCTACAAAGTGCAGCCGGTCACCATAGTTGAAACATGTTCTCATCTTGGGACCATTTTCTTTTCTTCCATAGGATCCACTCTTGCGTTCTAGTTCAGCTTTAGCCTTGGCTGGATCTTTCCAAAAGTTTCTAGCATAAAGAGCCAAGTATTGTCCGTGGATCCTTTTTATATCCTCGGGACAGTCCAGTCCTTCTATGGCATATTCATCATGATCAATCACACTAGTCTTCAAGTCCATGTTGACCCCCTTTTGCATCCCCATAGCTCGAGCACGAGCATCTTCGGCATTCTTGGCAGCCACTTTAAAATCGGTCATTTCTTGCATTACCTCATTGGATGTCATGAGATGATAGTTATGCCTACCTTGGAGACTTTTCAAATCTGTGGGCTCAAATGGCATAAGAGCACTGACATACTTGCGCTTGATCCATGCATCATCAACATGAGCTGCACCGTGGTTTCTGAAAGTTGTGGCTATTTCCTTGAGCCTCCTATACATATCCTCGTGGTATTCCCCATCCAACATATAGAATCCTTCCGCTTCGTTGTTCAAAGCATCATATCTATTTCTTCTCATACTTTCATTTCCGATGAAGAGCTCGGTGAGAGCATCCCAAGCTTCCTTAGCTGTACTAAGATGTTGAATGTGTCGCATATCTTTGTCACCCACACCAATTTGTATCATGTGTAGAGCTATAGCATTGAGTTGGCTATCGACAACTTCTCTTCTTGTGAGATTGTTGGGGTTTCCAACATGAAGACCATTTTCGATGATTTTCCACAACTCAATGGAGGAACTGCACACATGAGACTTCATCAAAAACTGTCATTGAGTAAAAGTAGATGCAGAAAGTTTGGGTGGATCACCCCTATTATGTATATGTGAATGAGGGATAGGTGGATCAGGAGAATACACATGAGAAACCTCATTGTATCCATCCTTACCACTATCCTTTTTCGAGGAGGAGCTCTTGCTTGTATCATCACCAACCACTTCGTTATCTTTGGAAAAGGTTTTACCCGTTTCCTTGGATTGCGGAGTGGTAGCCTTAGAGTTAGATGGAGGTGATGCTGCGGGTGTGGAGAGACGCATTATCAATTGATGCATCTCTTCCATCTTAGCCTCCATGGAACTAACCAAGGTTGTTTCCAACGTCTTGAGATCGTTCATGGTGACTACCTCCGGAGCATCACTCCCATCTCCCTTGGAACCCATACTTCTCTTAGGCGGTTAAGCCCGAATTAAGAGTCGGGGCTCTGATACCAATTGAAATGGATCGTATGGGCACCTAGAGGGGGTGAATAGGTGCTAACCAATTTTTAATACTTTCTCAATTTTAGGCTTGACACAAAGTAAATTCTCTAGATATGTAACTACGAGAATTTCCTTATATGCAACCCTAGCTACTAAGCACGTAAAGAGAGGAGCGAAGGAACCGTAATGGAGCACGCGGAGACACAGGGATTTGTTTTACCGCAGTTCCTTCCTTGTTAAGGGAAGTACATCTGTGTTGGAGGGGTGGGCGGTTCTAAGACCACCATGCCACAATAGGACTCACCCTATTCTCCGATGGATCTCGCCACGAGAGGCCTGATCTACCTTCTCCACTATTGGATCCATTCGAGGCGGGAACCGGTGCCTTCTACAACGCTACCGGGGCACACACCCACAACTGAATTGGGGGCTCCCGAGATGACAACAAGTTGTTACAAGAACAAGGTTTATCAATATAAACAAACAAGGATCTAGGTATTTGCAAGAAATACTAGAACGGTGATTCTCCAATTGAATGGAGAGGAGATGAAGCGCTTGATTGCTGATGATGAAGATCGAGTTCTCCTCCTTCGATTCCCCAAGGGACGGGGCCGTTGGGTGGATCTAGGTGGAGCTCTCTTGGATGAAGGTTGCAGATCAGATCTTGTCTTTTTCGAATGAACCAAGCTTTCTGGCCAGAGGGAGAAGATATGCTTAAATACCCCATGTCCAGAACAAGCCGTTGGAGAAATTTGGGGGCGGATTATCCGCCCCCCTTTGGGGCGGACTATCCGCCCTGGAGAGATAATCCGCCCCCCAGGACAAAAACTCCAGGGAAAACTCCGCCCCCCATACAGAGAGCGACACAACCTTGACTTGAAGAAAATTCCTGAGGGGGCGGATTATCCGCCCCCCCCCCCCTCAGGGGCGGACTATCCGCCCTAGGGAGAAAATCCGCCCAACGGCCGGAAAGTCCAAGGGAAACTCCGCCCCCCATACAGAGAGCGACGCAGCCCTTGTCTTGAAGAAAGTCTTCGAGGGGGCGGACTATCCGGCCTGGCCGGAAAATCCGGCCAGAAACTCCGCCCCCTCTCTGGGGGTTGCGCACTCTTGAAGGAGGGTTGGGGCGGATTATCTGCCCCCCAAAAAGCAGTTTCCTTCCCTTTTCAGTGTTCAGATCTGCAGCACTTCAACACACGTTAAATGGTCCTTGATATTGTTATCTAACACACAAAACACTAGAGATTATGAAATGTTCTTTCAGCATTGTGGTATGAGGAATAGGGACTTCTTGTGGTTTGGCGGCATCCATATTCGTGGTGGTAATAGTGCAAACACTATTGTTTCTAGCAATTTCAGCTTCTCTTTCCCATTTAGCATGTAGTTGAGCTAACAGGCTAACATTTTCATCAATAGTAACTTGTATGACATGAGTAGCAGCAAAGGTACTTTCCAAGGTTTCAGGTTTAGCAGCCATTTTATTAATCAAAAAGGACCGTGCTTCAGACAAATAGGAAATATTTTTCTCAGCACTCAAAATTTTGGACTGTAAACTAGGAATTTCCCTATTCAAATTCTCAAGTTGATGACTAATATTTTTCAAGATAGCAGATTGTTCTTCCATAGTTTTAGTGAATATTTTGTTCTGCTCATATTGCATTTGCATAAAGTTTTTAGTGGATATTTCAATTTCTAGAATCCTATCTTCACTAGGTATTCTAGATCTACCATGGTAAGTATTGGCATTATTAGGAGGATAAGACCTATAGTTATTTCCATAAGCATTGTTGCCAAAATTATTATTCCTAATGAAAGTTCACATCAACTTGCTCTTGTTGAGCAACCAAAGAGGCTAAGGGAACATTATTTGGATCAATATGAGCTTTTCCATTAACAAGCATATCCATGATAACATCAATCTTATCACTCAAAGAGGAGGTTTCTTCAACGGAATTTACCTTCTTACCATGTGGAGCTCTCTCAATGTGCCATTCAGAATAGTTAACCATCATATTATCAAGGAGCTTTCTTGTATCACCCAAAGTAATGGTCATAAAGGTGCCTCCAGCAGCTGAATCCAATACATTTCTTGAAGAGAAGTTTAAACCTGCATAAAAAGTCTAGATAATCATCCAAGCAGTGAGTCCATGAGTGGGACAATTCTTAACCAAAGATTTCATTCTTTCCCAAGCTTGAGCAACGTGTTCATTATCAAGTTGTTTAAATTTCATTATTTCACTTCTCATAGATAAAATCTTAGCAGGAGGATAGTATTTTCCAATAAAAGCATCTTTGCACTTAATCCGAGAATCAATACTATTTCTAGGAAAGGACAACAACCATTCCTTAGCTTTTCCTCTCAAGGAAAAAGGAAACAATATGAGCTTAATAATATCTCCATCTACATCTTTATATTTTTGCATCTCACAAAGTTCAACAAAGTTATTGAGGTGGGCAGCATCATCAGAAGTAGCACTAGAAAATTGCTCTTTTATCACAAGATTCAACAAAGCAGGCTTAATTTTCTAAAAGGTAGCATCAGGAGCAGGTGGAGCAATAGGTATACTCAAGAAATCATTATTGTTTGTGCTAGTGAAGTCACACAAGTTGGTGTTCTTAGCAGAGTTCATTTTTGCAAAAGTGGAGCAAACCAACAGCAGCGGCAACTAGAGTAGGAACTAATTTTTTTGTGTTTTTGATAAAAGAAAGCAAACCAAACGAAACTATTTTTTTGTAGTTTTTGATAAAAAGAGGCAAACAAAACAAAGCAAAATATACTAAGCAAAAAAACAAAGTAAAGATAAAGGTTGTAAAGGACTCCCCTTGTGAATCAGTCCTTAGCCTCCCTGGCAACAGCGCCAGAAAAAGCTTGATGAATTGTAGCTCAGATCACTGTAGAGCTTCGTTGGGAAACCCCAAGAGGAAGGTATGATGATCACAACAACAAGTTTTCCCGCAGTAGAAACCAAGGTTATCGAACCATTAGGAGGAAGGAAACGACCCAAAGGTGTTGCTAGCAACTTGGAAACCTGCACAACACAAACTCAATACTTTGCCCCAATGAACACTGAGGTTGTCAATTTGACCGGTTTGCTAAAAACAAAGGATTAAATGTATGGTGTGGAAGGTAATGGTGTCTTGCAGAAAGTAACAGTGGAAGATGTATCAATGGTAAAGATTGGACCGGGGTCCATAGTTCACTAGAGGTGTTCTCCTTAAGATAAAAAAACATAACATGCTGGGTAAACAAATTACAGCGGGGCAATTGACAGGACAGAGCAAGGCATAACAATGCAATACTAGACATTCATGATCCTATGAGATTTGATTGGTCAATACAACAAGATACATAGACCGCCATCCAACTGCATCTATGACTAGTAATCCACCTTTAGGTTATCATTCGAACCCCCTCCAGTATTAAGTTGCAAGCAACAGATAATTGCTTTAAGCAAGATGTGTAAAGTAAACAATACACTTGTTCCATGAACAAGAGATTATTGTTTTCTCCCTAGTAGCAACAGCACATCTACAACCTTATAGATTTTGTTCACTTCCCCAGATTAAATAGAGGCATGAACCCACTATCGAGCATAAATACTCCCTCTTGGAGTCACTAGCATCTACTTGGCCAAGATAGCTACTAGAAACGGAGAGCATGCAAGATCTCAAACAACACAGACATGATAGAATCAATAAGATAGAATCATTAACCAATCTGACATAGTAATCTCAATATCCATCGGATCCCTGCAAACACAACATGCATGATTACAAATAGATGATCTTGATCATGAACGAGGCTCACAAGATCTAAACATGGTAGCACAAAGGAGGAGAAACAACTATCTAGCTACTAAATGGACCTGTAGTCCAAGGTGGAACTACTCACGCTTCATACCGGAGGCTGGCATGGTGATTTAGAAGGCCTCCGGGATGATCTCTCCCCTCCGGTAGGGTGCCGGGAAGAGCTTCAGATCTCCCCGATCTAGTGATGATGGTGGTAGAAGCTACGGACTGTTTTGTGGAAGATTGACCGGGTACTTAGGGTTTAGGTATCGGGGGCTTCTTATAGGCGAAGAGGGAGGTCGAGAGGGTGCCCGAGGTGGCTGCACCCCCCTAGGAGTGGGCCAGGCCGTGCGGCCAGGGGGTGTGGCCCCCTCGAGGCCCTTCTCCGTCTCGTCTTCTGGCTCCGTGTTCCCCACGGTAAAATATTGACTTTGTCTTTTGTCCCGTCTAATTTCGAGAATATTCATTTTCTGACTTTTCTGGAACCAAAAACAATAGAAAACAGGCAAATGGCACTGTGGCATCTTGTTAATAGGTTTGTCCCAAAATACCTCAAAGAGAAGACAAATCAAAGCAAAGTAGATACTAAACAAGCATGGAACATCAAAAATTATAGATACGTTTACGACATATCAGAATGTCATCCAATTGGCTTGCAAGCATGTGACTAGGTCACAAGGGATGTCATATCACGAAACGAGTAAAGAGTACTTATCATAATGAGGTTGAACTAGGTATGGAGATATAGATGGTCAAACCTTGGATAGTCAAATCCTAGTTTGAAAAAGGCAAACTCTAGTTTTTGGTAAGAAGGAAGACTTGGGGAAAAAGGTTTCAAGCTCTTCCCTTGGTGGTTGAGTTTGGGGGGCACGACCTGGGCTAGGAACCCTTGGACGGCCACTCCCCACCTATATAATGAGGGGTGGGGGCGCACCCTCCAGACCCTTGTCCAAGGCACCCCAAGTCCCTTGCCCCTCTAAACCCTAGGCGCCACCTAAACCCATCACCCTGCTCCGGCTTAGGCGAAGCCCTGTAGGGATTTCTCCTACACCACCACCACACCATCGTGCTATTGGGATTCCGAGGAGATCTACTACCTCCGCTGCCTGATACGTCGGAAACATATCTATAATTTTTGATGATCCATGCTTGTTTTGTATCTACTTTGCTTTGCTTTGTCTACACTTTGAGGTGTTTTTATATCTTTTCTGGAACTAACCTATTAACAAGTTGCCACAGTGCCAGTTGCATGTTTTCTTCTGTTTTTGGTTCCAGAAAGGCAGAAAATCAATATTCTCGGAATTGGACGAGACAAAAGCCAAAGTTATTATTTTCCCGGAGCAACACGGAACCACGAAGCAGAGCCAGAGGGGGGACACAGGGTGGACAAACTCCCCCTAGGCGCAGGCAAGCCCTGGAGGCACCTGGAGGGGGTGTGGGCCCCCTGGACCCCCACCGACCTTGATTCCTGCGCCTATAAGAAGCCTCCGATGGGAAAACCCTAAACAATCCAGAAGAAATCCACAAAAACCTCCGTAGCTCCGTCGCCACCGAAGGGGAGATTTGAGGGAGAGAAAGACTCTGTTCCGGCACCCTGCTGGGACGGGGAAGTGCCCCCGTAGCCACCTCCATCGATCTACATCACCATATTCATCACCATTGCTGATTCCCATGATGAGGAGGGAGTAGTTCTTCCTCAGGTCTAAGGGCTCTACCGGTAGCTATGTGTTCATATCTCTCTCTCTATGCATGATCTTGTGGTCATGAGCTTTGTAATCAAGTAGATCTACCTTGCTACTCAAGTGCTTCATTAGATCTCTACTCTCCCCATGTGTGTGAAAGTGACAGAGTGCACGCCATGGTGGCACTTATTAGTTTGAGTCTACATAAATACTCGTTGTGCTTTAATAGATCTATGCTTTTCCATACGTGTGTGAAAGTGACATCGTGCATACCGTGTGTGGCACTTTGTCTAGATTGAATATTTGTTATAAGTTATATTTGGAGTTGGATGTCTCTATGAAATTGTGGTGTTTGTTGGAACCATCTAGCGCTCAAGGTGACAGTGTGGGGTTATCTAGATTGGGGAAGGCCCTACCATGGATTAAAGTGTCCAACCGGAGAGTAGTTAAGAGTAGTATCATGAAGAGAGGATATTTATATGAGAGAGTGTTCACTAGTGAAAGTATGATCCCTAGGCCTTGTTTCTCAACATTGAAACACCGTTTGCATCTAGATCTATTGCATGTTTTCTTGCTTCCAGTCTTTACCTCACCGTCAAGCTCCATCAAAGCTATTTTCTGGCACCGTTACCACTTGTATTTCACTATCTCTTCGCCAAACTAGTGCACCTATACACCTGACAAGTTTATTGGGTGTGTTGGGGACACAAGAGACTTCTTGTATCTTGATTGCAGGATTACTTGAGAGGGAATACCTTTGACCACTTCCTCCCTGAGTTCGATAAACCTTGGGTAATCCACTTAAGAGAAACTTGTTGCTGTTCTACAAACCTCTACACTTGGAGGCCTAACAACTGTCTACAAGAATAGAAGTGTGTAGACATCAAGCTCTTTTCTGGCGCCGTTGCCAGGGAGGTAAGGTAAAAGGTACTCACATCCTCCGGTGTGAGTGCTCGAAGTTATTTCCTTTGGATTCTGCAATTTTGTCTTTTTGTTTCTTGTTTTCACTAGTTAGGCTTAATGGAAAACAACAACAAAATTAGAGAGCTTTATAGTGTTTATCTTTAGTTAGGATATGAAGTGTTTAAAGAGAAAATTAGAAAACCTATGGAAATTTATTTGCATGCTAATAGCAATGTTGTTAGTATGAACTTTTTGAACACCATTGTTACTAATGGTATGGAAACGTCTAAGCTTGGGGAAGCTAGTTTTTATGAGAAAGATCTTTTTAGTTACCCAGCTTTAGAGAAGAAAATTTGCTCTTATGATACTTTATCCCCCATATGTGGTAATTATAATGATACTTGTGATCCACATACTGAAAGTGTCCCTTTTAAAATACCTATGGGAATTTTTGAACGTGTTATGAACAACTGCTATTTTGGAGATGGAACTATCCATCCTAGTGATCATTTACTCTTTATACATGAATTATGCGAGTTGTTCAAGTGTGCAGGTATTTGAATGGACCAAGTTAAGAGGAAGCTATTCCCTTTCTCACTTAGGGACAAAGCAAGGGAGTGGTATGAGCTACTAGATAATCCTCATCATTTGGAGTGGAAGGAACTTGAATCTCTCTTTTATATAAATTTTATCCTCCTCATGAAATTCATAAAGATAGGAATTATATTTATAATTTTCATCCTCATGAGGGAGAAAGTATTGCCCAAGCTTGGGGAGATTGAAGTCACTAATGCTCAAATGTCCCATTCATGAGCTCCCCAGTAATGTTGTTATCAATAATTTTTATGCAAGGCTTTCAGGACATTACAAGGACTACCTAGATACCTGTTCAGAGGGATACTTCACAAGTAAGAATGTCAAAGCTAAGTGGGATCTTCTTGAAACAATTCAAAGAAATACTGAAGATTGGGATAACGATAAAGGTAAAGAACCAGGTATAAACTATGAGTATGATTGCATTAAGTCTTTCGCTGAAACTGCTGATTTTCAAGAGCTTAGTGCTAAATATGGTCTTTATCCTCAAATTCTTGTTAGA
The DNA here is from genome assembly GCA_916181665.1 of Avena sativa. Taxonomy (NCBI): domain Eukaryota; kingdom Viridiplantae; phylum Streptophyta; class Magnoliopsida; order Poales; family Poaceae; genus Avena; species Avena sativa. The sequence continues at coordinate 19,207,510 of OV702296.1, forward strand.
TGCTATAGAGCATTTTCTTCCCATATTAATGCTCCTAAAGAAAAATGGGACATGTATCATGAACCTTTTAAAGACACTTGCATGGAAAATGAAAATGTTATTAATGATTGCAATAAACATGCTCAAACTTCTGAAAGTACTATTTCTTATAAGCATGTGAATTTTTTTGGTATGCATAGACCTTGTGAGAAGAATCAAACAGAAGAAGAATATTGTATCACCCACTGGAATGAAAAAACTAGAAAGTGGTATAAGGCTCTAGATGATCTTGGTAAAAAAGTTTGTGCCCTCTATCCTTTTATTTGTGAACTTTGCTTTGAAGTGGGTCATTTCAATTTTCAATGCTCATGCCATAATAATCCCGCAATTTTGTATTGTGATAATGTGATCACTGATAATCAACATGATGAACTTACATTATTTTTGGGGTGTGAAGAGTTATCAAGAAAAACTTCTTTGATAGACATGAGTACTTTTGATATGAATAACGTCCTGCATGGTTGTCATCTTTATTGTGTTGAAAACTGCCACACAAATACTTACATACAAAATCTTATAAAAGATGATATTTTACCAAATTATGACAGGACTGATATGTGTTTTGATCTTATTAATGAAAAGGAGGAATCCTCCAAAGTTTCTTCTATTGTCTCTAACAATAAGCCAGGGTATGTGGAGAAGCTTCCGTTCAAGCCTCTCCCTCCTAAAGAGGAGAAGAAGATGAAGAAGAAGAAGAAGAAGAAGAAGAGTAAAAGGAGAGAGGAAGTGGTATCTTCCTCTAATCATGTTGCTCCTATTATAGTTTTTGCTGATGAGTCTGAACTAGATGATGTTCCTATGCCTTTTACATATAGTAGTGATCATGATTGGGAAAAGCACACCACTTTTGATATTGAAAATCTCTTTGGTACCAATTCTGAAAATGATGATATAAATAGTTGTTGTGCTATTAGTGCTATCCATGTTCCTTCCAATGATTATATGTTTATAAATGAACACATTTGGGAAGATAGCTATTCTATTGCATATGATGATACTATACCTCCAATATATGATGATTAGAATGATTAATATGATATTTTCAGTACACCTACTATTGAGGAGAAAATTTATTATGATTACAATATGCCTCCTATATTTGATGATTATGGTGATGAGAATAGTAATGATAGCTACTTTGTTGAATTTGCTCCGACTACAATTAATACTCCCTCCGTTCCTTGATATAAGGTGTATAGTTTTCTTGCACGAATATTAGCGCATAGGATAAAAGGAAAAAAGATACTTTTAGATGTTAATACATGTAGGTGACCGATGTGAGAATAGAGGAAAATATGGAAATCTCGGTATATCATCTCTCCAAATCAGTTTGACTCCTAAATTATGTAAAAATCCCACAATCCCACCATATAACTTCTATTTTGGAATTTTTTACAGAAAACTATACACCTTATATCAAGGAACCGAGGGAGTAAGAATGACTATTCTTATGTGGAGAGTAATAATCATTTTATGCATGTGGCTCATGATAAGAATGTTTTATGTGATAGTTATATTGTCAATTTTATTAATTTTGCTACTGAAAGTTATTATGAGAGAGGGAAACATGGTTTTATGTATCTCAAAAATATTAAGTTTCGCCTCTTTATGTTGAAAATTTTGAAGTTGCACTTGTTTTGCTTCCCTATACTTGTTGCTTTGTGCTTTCATGACTTGTTTCTTTACAAGATTCCTATGCATAGGATCCTATGCATAGGAAGTAGGTTAGACTTAAATGTGTTTTTAATTTGCTTCTTGATGCTCTCTTTTGCTTCAATTCATATTTCTTATGTGAGCATCTTCTCAAACTATCAAGCCTAACTTGAAGGCGTTAAAGAGAAGTACTTGTTGGGAGATAACCCAAGAGTTTCCTTGAGTCTTGGAAGTTATTACTTCAGTAATGACCTCTCCTTATCCTTTTTGTTTTCTTTTTGTGCCAAGAATAACCTCTAATGAGAGAGAAGTAAGATTTGGGGAGTTGCTGTCCCGAAACAGATCTCTGTCCTCCACCAAATAAATTCGTGAGGAGTCTCTGTAACTCGGATTGAGCTGAAAATTTACTAATAAATCCCTCAGTATGTTAGATAACTTTCATTAGTTCAACACGTTTTTATTTGAGCAACATAAGATCTCTGAAAAAATCAGTTTCTACCTGCTGGTCTGTTTTGACAGATTTCTGCTATTATTTGCATTTGCTTCTTATTGATTCCTTTTTGAGTTCTCTTTAGAGGAATTGAGCTTTTTGAAGGAGTTGCTACATTAGCATGTGTTTTTAGTGAAAAGTCTTGTTGTTCCAAAGCTTTTCCTAAGGGTCTAATATCTTTTGAATACACTAATGTTACTAATAAAGATTGTGTGAAGTTTTGTATGAAGGAAAATTTGCAGGTGTAGAGAAAGAATGATGTAACGAGATGAAGAATGGACAAAAGATCAATCTTGGGGATTCCACCCTGTGTCACCACAATAAATATTCAAGAGGTACAAGCATCAAAACTTGGGGATGCCCAAGGCATCCCCTTCTTCATCAATAAAAAGCTCAGGTCTGTCTAGACACTTCGTTTTTATTGTTTCATGCATTGTTGTGTTGTTCTTGGAGCGTCTTAGTTTTTGTTTTTGGTTTTCGTTTTCTTAGTTTGCTTGAGTAAGTTGGTTGGTTACAACACACTTATTTTCTAGAGAGACACACTCTGTTTTTATTGCCTAGAACACTCTAGTTTTCATTCTTATTGTTTTGTGAGTATTCTCTTTTGCTAGCATTGTGTTTAGCCTTAGTTTTCTTGTGCCTATTGTTTAGAACTTTTTAGTTCTTCTTTGTGGATTTGTGAGACAAACTCACTGATATTTATTGATTATTATCTTTCTGAGTTGTTTCAAATAATTGTTTGGTGTTGTAAAGAGTAGAAAGCTTCATGCTTAAGTGGTACAAGAGGACCTTGCTTTGACTGTGACTTAGACTTTAGCATGTTATGCTAGATGTTGTTTTGACCTTATGCTTAGTGATTATTGCTGTAGCATGTCTTGTTCCAAACAATTGGGATTGCTTAATGTGCCTTGAAGGAAAAATGCGTTGTTTTAGCATACAAAAGCATAGTATTGCGGTATTATCCTTTGATGCTTTGCTTGGGTTGACTTGGCACATGCTCACACCATGTTATGACTATGACAAGTAACCATTAGCCTCTATGATCATTTAGTCCTTGACTTGTAGTACCACTCTATGCTTTGATTAGTAATGCTTTGTTGCTCTGCATGATTATGGCCATTATGCTCTCTTAGTTGGTTGCTCCCAGTCTTTTGCTAGCCTCCACTTGTATGAGTAAGCTCTGCTCATTCTTCCAACTCCCAAGAAACCAAGTTATTCCAAAGTGTCCACTATAAACTCCTATGCATGGTGTGTTACACCATTCCAAGTATATTCTTGTTTTCAACTATCTTCCAATTAAAAACTATTTTGTTATGTGAAAACTTAGTGATTAAATCCCTCACGAACTTGATGGCACACTTTATTCTTTGCCCCTAATAAACTTGAACCATTGTGACAACTTTGTTGTATATGCTTGCACTTATACGTTGGAATTAGCAGAACCATGCTGTCACGGGGAATGTTTTCAACATTGCGCTTGTACTTTGTACTCAGTTGATATCATGCTCTATTGTCTATGGATGTCACCGGTGTGAAATAAAGAGGGAACTTGTAAGTCCATGGATTTTTATTTTGTGTTAGAGAAACTCCTGGGACGCTAGCCTAAGCCATGCCTAATCATGGTGGAAACTTGCAGTATCACCATAGTGAGATATCTATGAAGCACCCAAAGTTGAGTATGCATGAGGTGTGGCCCTCGTATTCAAGGGACTTGAGATTGCCAACTTATACTTCGTCAAGCATATACTCCATCTTTGTTCACTTTAACCTTAATCACTTCAAGATGCTTATGATAGGGGCAATGAGGGCTAAAAGCTAACAAGTACCATAATTTTTGGAAGCTCTTTTTGAAACTTTAAATCCATGCTTCCTTTATAAAAGGCCTTTCTTCCACCATTATTGAGTCTCCACCTTCTACCTTTAGGCACCATTAAGAGAGCATAGTTGTCATTCTGTGTGCAGTGTTCCAAAGCTTATTGAATGATGAATATTGTGATATTACTTGTTCTTGTGCTATTTGTTTCTAGTCACCCTTGTGAACTTTGAAGGTGTCCTATGCATCTATTTGCTACTCTATGAGGGACAAGCTGATTGCCACTATGCTGTGCTTTCTGTATGTGAAACAAACAAACGTTTTTCAATGCATGTTATTCATGATCTTTGTTTGTAGCCTTTCATGTTGCATGCATAGTCACTATGTCCTATAGTTAGAACTCCATCTTTCATGCACATGTTTAGAGTTCTTTGATCCCAGCTTTCAATGCTTGCAATTGGTTTGATCTTGGTTTTGATGGTGCATGTCACCTCAAAAATTATTCTTTTTATCACTTATGTACTCGAGGACGAGCAGGAGTTAAGCTTGGGGATGCTTGATACGTCGGAAACGTTTCTATAATTTTTGATGCTCCATGCTTGGTTTGTATCTAATTTACTTTGCTTTGTCTACACTTTGAGGTATTTTTATATCTTTTCTGGAACTAACCTATTAACAAGTTGCCACAGTGCCAGTTGCCTGATTTCTTCTGTTTTTGGTTCCAAAAAGACAGAAAATCAATATTCTCAGAATTGGACGGGACAAAAGCCAAAGTTATTATTTTTCCTGGAGCAACACGGAACCACGAAGCAGAGCCGTAGGGGGGCCACAGGGTGGCCAAACCCCCCTCCTAGGCGCGGGCAAGCCCTGGAGGCACCTGGAGGGGGTGTGGGCCCCCTAGACCCCCACCGACCTTGATTCATGCGCCTATAAGAAGCCTTCGATGGGAAAACCCTAAACAATCCAGAATAAATCCACGAAAACCTTCGTAGCGCCGCCACCAACAAAGGGGAGATTCGGGGGAGAGAAAGTCTCTGTTCCGGCACCCTTCCGGGATGGTGAAGTGCCCCCGGAGCCACCTCCATCGATCTCCATCGCCATCTTCATCACCATTGCTGATTCCCATGATGAGGAGGGAGTAGTTCTTCCTTAGGGCTAAGGGCTCTACCGGTAGCTATGTGTTCATCTCTCTCTATGCATGATCTTGTGGTCATGAGCTTTGTAATCAAGTAGATCTACATTGCTACTCAAGTACTTCATTAGATCTCTGCTCTCCCCATGTGTGTGAAAGTGACAGCGTGCACGCCATGGTGGCACTTTAGTTTGAGTCTACATAAATACTCTTTGTGCTTTAATAGATCTATGTTTTTCCCCACGTGTGTGAAAGTGACAGCCTGCATATCGTGTGTGGCACTTTGGCTAGACTGAATAATTGTTATGAGTTATATTTGGAGTTGGATGTCTCTATGAAATTGTGGTGTTTGTTGGAACCATCTAGCGCTCAAGGTGACAGTGTGGGGTTATCTAGATTGGGGAATGCCCTACCATGGATTAGAGTGTCCAACTGGAGAGTAGTTAAGAGTAGTATCATGAACAGAGGATATTTATATGAGAGAGTGTTCACTAGTGAAAGTATGATCCCTAGGCCTTGTTTCTAAACATTGAAACACCGTTTGCATCTAGATATGTTGCATGTTTGCTTGCTTCCAGTCTTTACCTCACCGTCACATCAAAGCTATTTTCTGGCACCGTTACCACTTGTATTTCACTATCTCTTCGCCGAACTAGTGCTCCTATACACCTGACAAGTGTATTGGGTGTGTTGGGGAAACAAGAGACTTCTTGTATCTTGATTGCAGGATTGCTTGAGAGGGAATACCTTTGACCACTTCCTCCCTGAGTTCGATAAACCTTGGGTAATCCACTTAAGGGAAACTTGTTGCTGTTCTACAAACCTCTGCACTTGGAGGCCCAACAACTATCTACAAGAATAGAAGTGCGTAGACATCACTGCCTGCTGGAACAAGGGCGAGGAAGGTCTTCATCAACTCCGTATGTGTGACCAACTGCAGAAGCGCTGTCGGAACACGGCGCTGGAATGATCGTCTACATGATCTTGAGATCGGCAAGTGATCGACTACATCAACCACGAGAATCTGATCTCGTTAAATGCTTTGGATCTACAAGGGTTAGTTCTCTTCAATCTTCATGCACCGATCTCATGGATTAGATCTTGGCTTTGCTGTAGATTGTATCTTGGTTTTGTGTGTTCATGCCATAGCAATTTTTTGTTTTCCATGCAATGAACCCTACAGGTTCATACCCAACAGTTCCAAAATCCTTTGATTCGTAGGAGCAGACAACACCATGACCGTTGTCAGTGTATGAAAGAACATATGGAGCCCCTCCACCGCTTCCCGCGTAAGATGCTCGCTCTCCGACCTCCTAAAGAACACCTCATCCACTTCTCAACCCGATTCCTCCACCGCACTTCCTCATGACCAGATCACCCACCACCGCCAGCTTCTCCATCTTCAACCCAACCGCTCGCTCCACAACTGGATCTGCTATCGAAGTGTGTGGTACGCTTCCGACTGCTCGCACAAAAACGCCATCGGGTAGGGCTCCCGAGGTGATCCCCTCCCTCCACGGGTGAGCAGTACTATCTCGCTCCTGACCAACGCTCCCGGTCTCCTCGGTCAGTCACTATGAGACCCTGGCGCGAGGCTTAATAGAATTGATAGGATACCCATACCAAACAAGTTGCAACTTATTTTTTGAAAGCTAATATGAAAAGAAGCTTACTAGGATCTCTATACTGGCCCCACAGACCGACACTAATATTTTCTGCGCACTTTGTCCTCACTGGTGTGCACCTGGGACCCACTTCCCGGTCGATCACCCATTCTCAAATTGCTCTAGATCAAGCACGCTGAACCTTCTTTTTAGATGAGCTTCCAGAAAAATTGCAACTTGTTTGATATGGATATCTGATGGTTGTGAAATATAGCCATCCACACTCACATTTAAACTGGATATTATTCGTATATTTGATAAAATATCTCTCTAAACCCTGCCACTAATGCCTAATGATCAAAGGGGTATGCAATCATTTCTTTCTATTTTCCCCGCATGGATCATGACGTTCGATGATGGGAATCACTATATTAAAGTCAAATATACAAGATTTCCAACAAACCAAAAAAACCTGGAGCCGTGAAGTGGAGGAAGTGCCTTTAACGACCAACTATACGGCTGAAATAAAATTCCCGCGGTATAGTTCCAGCCATATAGTTGGCACCGACATCGACAGGTCAAACAGAACACCTTTTGTGAAGGGACCCCTATATAAAGATGCCTTGGGCGACGAGAAAACCGGCTTTGGACCCCTGCCCTCGACTCTTTTCCACCAGAAGCCACCACGTCGGAGGAATATATCTAAATCTAATCTCCAAACCCTTCTCCACCACCATAGCCATATTCCACCACTTGTAATAGTAGACCTCATCTCCAATTGGTGATATTATAAGACTATTTGCTATCAATCTCATAATTTCTATTACAATATTTTTGGTTGTTGATTTCATCTCTATGTGTGAGTAATTCTCCTTGGGATAAGGGCTTCGGCCTAGCCATGTAGCTTTTGTGCATGTTATTTATCATAGATGGGATCATGTATTAGTTTGTATGACATGATAATTATTATACCCTCTCGTGCCTCAATCTAAGGACCTTTCAGGTACACAAGACCCCGAGGATTGATCCAGGTATAGGGAGTGTGAGTAATGACTGGTCTGCAGGTTGGGAACCCTAGTGACAGAAGGGGTAGTACGACTGTATGTGAGGGATTTACTTGGGATTAACGGTGACATCATTATGCATATCATTAGTTCTCTTTCTTCTATTAATGAGACTAGTAGGTTATTGCTATAAGCGGTTGCGGAGGCAAGAGCAATTATGGATACACTACCCACATATAATAATCTTGATCTAACAATTACATGTATACTTTATTATTATCTTTTATTCCCATCAGATGTTTTGCACAGCTACTGGTGAAACCGAAAGCACTAGGCCCTCTCTCTCTATCATCAATAACAACAAAAGATCGCAAACTCTTGGTATGATGAAAAAACAAAAGGAATTCTAAAACTCTCGAAGGTTCGTTTAAGTAACCTTACTACGCTTTATGATTTCCGAGGATTCGATAAACCTAGGTCTACTAGGGAAAAAGAAATATACTGCATTCGTAATCCGGATCGAAGGTATCAATATCCTATCAATCCTATTAAACCATGCGCTAGGGTCTCACATATGCCCACCTTTAGAAGATCGACGTTCTCGCTGATCAACCACAAGACAGAGGAATGTCCTCTCTTGACATATCTATGCATCCAGTGCCGGCACATATGCCATGTCGTGTTCACTTTGGACCACACGCACCATGCTCTATATACCTGCCACTGACCCGCGCACGCTCGTGTAACCGCGATGATCGGATCTGATACCACTTGTAACACCCCAGACTCTCCATGCCCTGTAAAACGTATGATCAGGTAGTATTGGTCTACTCGGATACTCCTGAGCCCCTCGATCTCTTGATTATATAATGGGTGTGCATTGCGGCACAAGGCATTGATACGTCAGAAACGTATCTATAATGTTTGATGCTCCATGCTTGTTTAGTATCTACTTTGCTTTGCTTGTCTAAACTTTAAGGTGATTTTTACATGTTTTCTGGTACTAAACTATTAACAAGTTGCCACTGTGCCAGTTGCCTATTTTCTGCTATTTTTGGTTTCAAAAAAGCTACTAAACAAATAGTCTCGGAATTGGACGGGACAAACAACAAAGTCAATTATTTTCTGTGGGGAACAAGAAGTCCAGAGGGGAGACGAGGAAGCGGGCCAGGGAGGCTAACCCTCCCAGGCACGGTCAGGGGTGGGCCCACGCCTGGGTAGGGTTTGACCCTCCTAGTCGCATCCTCAGCCTCCCCTTCGCCTATAAGAATCCCCCGATGGAGAAACCCTAAGCACCCGACCAAATCTCCACGAAACCGTCTGTAGCCGCCGCCACCATCGTCCCTAAATCGAGGGGATCTGAAGTTCTTCCCGACACCCTTCCGGAGGGGAGATCATCCCGGAGGCCTTCTCTTTGGTATGATGCGTGAGTAGTTCTACCTTGGACTATGGGTCCATGTAGTAGCTAGATGGTTGTATCTCCTCCTTTGTGCTTTCATGTATAGATATTGTGAGCTCCGTTCATGATCAAGATCTAATCTATTTGTAATCATGCATGTTGTGTTTGCAGGGATCCGATGGATATTGATATTATTATGTTGGTTTGATTAATGGTTTTGTCTTTATGATTCTATCATGTCTATGTTGTTTATGATCTTGCATGCTCTCCGTTGTTAGTAGCTATATTGGCCAAGTAGTTGCTAGTGACTCCAAGAGGGGGTATTTGTGCTCGATAGTGGGTTCATGCCTCTAGTTTCCAAGGGAAGTGACAATAATCTCTTCGGTTGTATATGTGTTGTTGATACTAGGGAGAAAACAACGGTCTCTTGTTCATGGAACATGTGGACTATTGACCTTACACACTTTGCTTAAAGTAGTTGTCTGTTGCTTGCAACTTAATACTGGAGGGGGTTCGGATGATAACCTGAAGGTGGACTTCTAGTCATAGATGCAGTTGGATGGCGGTCTATGTATCTTGTTATATTGCCCAATCGAATCTCATAGGATCTTTCTGACTAGTAATTGCATTGTTATGCCTTGCTCAATTCCTGTCAGTTGCCCTGCTGTAATTTGTTTACCCTTCATGCCATGTTGTTTATCTAAGGAGAGCACCTATAGTGAACTATGGACCCCGGTCCAATCTTTACCATTGATACATCTTCTACTGTTACTTGTTTACTTGCTGCAAACCATTACCTTCCACACCATATGTTTAATCCTTTGTTACAGCAAACCGGTGAGCTTGACAACCTCACTGATTCGTTGGGGAAAAGTCTTGAGTTTGTGTTGTGCATGTCTCTGCGTTGCTTGCAACACCTGTGTGACATTTCCTTCCTCCTTTTGGTTCGATAACCTCGGTCTCAACTGAGGGAAAACTTGCTGCTAGCTCTTCGCACCCTATGCTTGGGGTTACCAACGAAGTGCCACGTCGAGCATCATCAGGCATACAAGAAGAGTCCGAGTGCAATACGAGTGCATATGATATGGAAACTTAAACTAATTCTAACATCCTCCCTTAATCACAACTTACTTAAGTTGAGATTATGTCTAAATTCTTCAAAGCTACGAACTGGAAGTGGTTTAGTAAAACTTGATCTTTAGAGGGAATGGATCAGATATGTAGTTTCTTCTTTAGGACTCTTTCTCTCACAAAATGGAAATCAATCTCAATGTGTTTAGATCTTGCATGAAACACTGGATTAGCTGACAAATAAGTTTCTCCCAAATTGTCACACCACAAACATGGAACTTGAGTCAACTTCACACCAAGTTCTTCAAGCATGGACTGCAGAAAAATCATCTCGGTTGTTGCATTAGCAACTGATTTATATTCTGCTTCAGTGCTAGACCTTGAATCAGTGGCTTGTTTCTTTGCACTCCACGAGATCAAATTTGGTCCAAAAAACACAGCAAAGCCTCCAGTTGATCTCCTGTCATCTACACATCCTGCACAATCGGCATCATAAAAAACACTCAGCAATGTTGATTGTGACTTGAGAAAAGTAAGTCCAATCCCAATAGTGTGTTTCACATATCTCAGAATTCTCTTTGCAGCAGTCCAGTGTACCGTAGTAGGAGCATGCAAATACTGACACATCTTGTTAGCTGCATATGATATGTCCGGCCTAGTAAGTGTAAGGTACTGTAAAGCACCAACCATACTCCTATAGCTTGTGACATCATCAGGCCCTAGCAACTCACCCTCATGTGCAGTAATCTTTTCTGAAGATGAAATTGGTATAGTCACGCCTTTGCATTGTGTCATACCAACACATGTAAGTACATCCTAGGAATATTTCCTCTGATTCAGCACCAAACCACTGTCAACCTTTTGCACTTCTATACCAAGAAAGTAATGCAAGTCTCCCAAATCCTTTATGGCAAATACTTTACTCAAATCTCTCAAAAGAGCATCAGTAGCTGCTTGTGAAGATCTAGCAACTATGATATCATCAACATAGATCAACATGTAAATAGCGACATGAGACTTTCGGTAAATGAAGAGATATGTATCAGACTTGGAAGCAATGAAACCAAATCTAATAAGCTGAGAACTCAACCGTGCATACCAAGCTCTAGGTGCTTGTTTCAATCCATATAAATCCTTGTCTAACTTGCACACATAAGTTGGTTTTAGCTTGTCCTCATATCTTGGTGGTTGTCTCATATAGACCTCTTCTTCCAGAACACCATGAAGAAACGCATTCTTCACATCCAACTGTCGCAAACTCTAACCCCTGGAAACAACAATTGCCAAAACAAGACGAACAGTGATAATTTTTACCACAGGACTAAAAGTATCTTCATAATCAATCCCATAGCGTTGCTTAAAACCTTTAGCTACCAGCCGAACCTTGTACCTATCAATAGAGCCATCTGCTTCCTTTTAATCTTGTATATCCAATGACAATCAACAATATTGGAACCATGCCGAGGTGGAACTAGTCTCCATGTTTTGTTTTTCATTAATGCATCATATTCTTCATGCATTGCTGACCTCCAATTATTATCCTCCAAAGACACTTAAAGATTAGCAGGTTCTCCAGTTGTAGATGCCAAACACCATCTAACAGTTCCATACGTGTACTCTTTAGGTCGATGTATTCCACGAGATGCTCGTGTAGCTCGGCGTTGCGTCTCGGCGAGTGGACGCAGAAGATCCCGAAGGCGATCGCGGCGATCCGGACGGCGTGGCGGAGGCGCGTGGCGAGGACACGCCAGGGCTATCGGGCGCCTGATCCGAGGCGGATCTCACCGATCCCGAGGTGGATTGCGTCAGGGAATCAACCTCGTGTTCCGCGCGGCTGTCATTATCTACCGTGTTATTTGATGTAGCGGTGGAGTCCGAGTCTTCACCGTTTTGCCCCAAATTTTTGGCTGTGACATGTGGATCAACGGAAACACTCGTGGAGGGATTAGTAGTAGGAATATTAACCATGTTAGAGTCATCAACAATTGCACCTCCATGATCAGAATTTAAAAGAGAAGGATCAAGGAGAAGGATTTCTTTGCGGAGGAGTGCACCAGCATTTGGGTGTAGATTTTTGAAAGGAAAAATCGCTTCATCAAACACAACATTCCGAGAGATATAAACACGGCCAGAGGAGACTTCGAGGCACTTGACACCTTTGTGGCGAGGACTATACCCTAAGAAGACACATTGGGTGGAAAGGAAAGCAAGTTTGCGTTTATTATAGGGACGCAAATTCGGCCAACATGCACAACCAAAGATACGAAGAGAATTGTAGTCAGGTTTAGTTCCTAGAAGTCTATTTACGGTAGTTTCATTATGAATAGTTATACTAGGAAGCATATTGATGAGATATGTGGCGGTAAGAAAAGCTCCGTCCCAAAATTTGAGTGGCATATGTGCATTGGCTAGAAGTGAAAGGCCAACTTCAACAATGTGTCTATGTTTGCGTTCGGCGTCTCCGTTTTGTTGATGAGCATGGGGACATGACACATGATGTGAAATTCCATTAGATTGAAAGAAAGAATTGAGTTTGACATATTCACCTCCCCAATCTGATTGAACCGTGAGAATTTTTCTATCAAGTTTACGTTTAGCAAGCTTTTGGAAATTCAAGAAGGCAGAAAAAGCATCAGATTTCTTTTTGAGTAGATAGATCCAAATAAACTTGCTATAATCATCAATAAAACTTATATAATATTCATGATGACCAACAAACATTGGTGCAGGACCCCATACATCAGTAAAAACTAATTCAAGGGGAGCTTTGGAAACACTAGTGGACACTGGATAAGGTAATTGATGGCTCTTGGTCTTTTGACACAAATCACACACAAACTCACTACTAGAATCCTTAAGAAAAGGAAGTTTGTTTTTGCTAATGACTTGACTAACAATGCTAAACGATGGATGTCCAAGACGACTATGCCACTTTGCTTGGGAGGGCTTGGTGTCGATGAAAGCATGTATCAAAGATGTGGACGAGGTAGAAGACGCCAGCGATGATATGCGAGGGTACACACCACCGACACACCTCCCTCTATGAAGAATTTTCCCCGTAACTTGATCCTTGATAAAAAATAGAAGGGGTGAAATTCGATATAGACACGATTATCAAGAGTGAATCGGTGAACAGATAGCAAGTTTTTGGACGCAGAAGGAACGCGTAAGACATTATTGAGACAAAATTTCTGAGTAGGAGTGCGAATTATTGAATTACCAACATGGGAAATTTCCATACCTTGCCCGTTGGTGGTGTTCACCTTGTCGCGGCCATCATAGCGATCATGCATGGTCATGTTGTTGATCTCGCTGGTGAGATGATGTGTGGCTCCACTATCCGGAACCAGGTGGTGTCAACACTGTAGGAGGAAGCATTCCCCTCCTTGTGGCCATCATTGTCATCGTTCTTATACCAGCAGTCTTTCGCAGGGTGGCCATCACGGTTGCAGATCTGACAGGTAACGTCCACCCATGGGGTAGTGCAACATCGACCATGGCCGCGGCCACCTCCTCCTCCAGGGTTGCCACGACCACGACCACGGCCTCCTCCCCCGCCTCCGGGTGGGCCACGGTCATCACGCCGTGTATCACGACGATCTCCACGATCGAATCGGTCGCCGCGATTCTGGTTGTAGTTGTAGTTGGACGTGTAGTTGCGTCCACGTGAAGACAGATTTGCCGAGATTTCAAACTCGTGGCTTGATTCATATTGGAGCATCTCCTGGCGTTCGTCATACGCATAAATCTGCGCATAGAGAGAGGGCAGCGTGATGGTGGCGGAGACGACCCCGATTGCAGCAACGAGAGCATTGTAGCCGTTGCCAAGGCCAGCCAGGATATAGGAGATCTACTCCTTGTCGGCGATGGGAGAGCCCGCAGAAGCGAGTTCATCGGCGAATCCTTGCATCTTGGCGAGGAAAGCACCGGTTGTCATGTTGTGTTTCTTTGTTGTTGCCAACGCCACGCGCAGGTTCGTGACCTTTGCTAGGTTTTGCGAGGCAAACATCTCTTCAATCGCCTGCCAGACAGCGGCCGAGTGCTCAACATGGGGAAGAACCTCAGGCGAGAGGGATCGCAGGAGGTAGGAGAGGACCGTCTAATCTTGACTGATCCAATCATCATAGGCAGGATTTCGGGTGGTCTTGGCCGCCGTCTTGTCCGCTGTGTCCGCTGGTTCTGTTTCCAACGTGAGCGGGGGAGCAGCATCGGTTCCGTCGAGCAGACCGACTTGACGAGCTCCACGGATCGCCGGCAGTACTTGGGCACGCCACATGGGACGTGTGATTTTGTCGGACGGTGGATCCCCGAGGTAAAACCCCGAGTTGTGTCTGGTGGATCCCATGGCGGTGGAGAGAGGGTGGATGGCGCCAGCGTGGCGGCGGCGGCGATCTAGGATTTTTTTGGCGAGGTGGGTTTCGGCGACAGGTTATCGGCGAAAGAGCGCCGGCCTAATACCATGTAAAATCATATAATCAGGTAGTATTGGGCTACTCGGATACTCCCGAGCCCCTCGATCTTTTGATTATATAATGGGTGTGCATTGCGGCACAAGGCATACAAGAAGAGTCCTAATGCAATACGAGTACATATGATATGAAAACTTAAAGTAATTCTAACAGCCCAAGCTGCCAGGGATAACAGCCCAAACATGGAGTCTGGTTGTTACAATCACATAGTGCGGACCCAGTCTTGGAGAATCTCCGCGAGATGTCCACCGGAGCCAAGTGTGCGTCGCACGCTAGCGGGGGAGGAAGAGCCGTGGCGAAACATATCGCTGCCCTACCCCGAGACACTTGAATAGTTTATGGACATAGGATGCACTTCACTCGAGAGTATAACGATTCGGCTACCAGTGTGCGCAGAAAAACCACGCGGTGCAAAGCATGTGATGTGCTTAAGTATTTAGACGGGAGAGAGACTTGATGCAATGTCACGCATGTGCAAGCATATATATCTTGCTTCTCCTTCAAAGACTAGGCGACGACATTTCTAATTTGTTGCATGGTTTCCCTTCTACTCTGTCACCGTCATGGAAAAGCCTCAATAATGATTTTTTAATTAAAAGAGTGCCGCCCATCCAATAATTTCAAAAATTAATCAGGTAGTAATGTGTACCTAAGATCGATACAAGCTGAATATTCTTGGATGCAAGACGACACAGCAGCTATTAGAAACCACTCACACACACACTTGACTCCGCCACACGCATTCCACGCTGAAAGATGATTCATGAATCGGCCATTGACTTGATGGAACAGTTGATGCAAGTCTTGTTGGTCACACTCATAGTAGAGTAATATTATTTCACTAGCAATGAGCTAATGCTAGTTGCTAGTCTTGGTCCCCCAATGCAAGTCTTCTTCTAGTAAGTCGTTGATATTTAACCAGCAACTAGTGGTGCTATGTGTTTTTTTTTTTTTTGAAAGGAGCATATATCAATATCACTATGATATCAATTACACTTAGCCTGTACAACAACGCATTACCCTATTGGCATTACAGATGCACACAGTAAAAAAAATTAAAAAAAAGTCCCGCTATAGCGATAAGATCCTTAATGGTGCTATGTATGTACTCCCTCCGTTTTAAAATATAAGATGTTTTAGGTTTATGAAGAAAATGAATCTAGACTTGTTTTAGTGTGTAGATTCATTCCAAAATTAAGTGAATCTACATACTAAAACAAGTCTAGATTCATTTTTTCACAAACCTAAAACGTCTTATATTTTAAAACGGAGGAAGTATTTAACAATTGGATAGGTAGTGGAATGGAAGATCCGTCGCTGCTAAGTGCTTCCATTTGCAGAGACAAGACAAGGTCACAAGGGACGAGTTGCATGCGTGCACGCCACGAAATTAATGTTGCTGTGTACACTGCACCGCGTGCACCTACCGGAGCCGCACTTTCCGTGAAGCTTCCGCACGAATCTCGTCGCGGCACAGACGGCCCCCCTGCGTCGACCCCACGTCCCCATGTAAGCCAGAGTGTCGTCATTGTCGCTACGTCTACACAGTCGGAAAGGTCCGCGAAAGCTTCGGTGCTCGACCGATTATTCCAGTGGATAAGCCGGCCACGTACGCTTCCACCATGGATTTATGCGCTTGACCTTGACGGCTTGACTGTCCATCATCCTCACTCAGTCCTCTCCCCCGCCACACGCCGCCTATATAAACCAGCACTGCCTTGACGATAAAACATTCGACACTTCGCTAACACAGTACGTACGTAAGTTTAACAATGGAGGCGGCCAGGAGTAGTAGTAGTAATAACGCTACACGGTCGTCGTCGCCGGCTAGGCTTCTGCAGCTGCTGCTGACCCTGATGACCTCGCCGGCGGCGACGAGCAGGGTGATCGCCAAGAATAAGCGGGTGCGGCTGCAGGCCGAACAACACGGCGGCGCGTTCGAGTGCCGGACGTGCGCCCGCCGGTTCGCCACGTTCCAGGCGCTGGGCGGCCACCGGACCAGCCACAAGCGGTCGCGGGTGCGCGCCCACGGCCTCGATCTTCTCCTCGGCGCGCGCCCCGGCAAGGCGAGGGCGCCGGTGGAGCACCGGTGTGGCACGTGCGGCCAGACGTTCCCCACGGGGCAGGCGCTCGGCGGGCACATGCGCCGCCACAGGCCACTGTCGTCCGTGGCCACCGCGACGTGGACGGAGACAGCGTCGTCGCCATCGTCGTCGTCCGGCTTGTCTTTCCAGCCTGACGATGATGATGACGCGTTGGCGTTGCCTACTTTTATCGAGTTTATATGAGGGTTTGTGGTTTAGCACTCTCTGTCTGATAAGCTTGGGATTGGTTTATTTGAAGTGCTCTACACTTGCAGCCGGAATGCACGAGCATACATCGCGTGCATGTCGTCGTACGCCAACTTTATACGTATTGTAAATGGTGAGTGGTCTATTGTAATTGGCAATTACGTGTATATGTGTGGTATAAATTAGCGAGTGACGAAGTGAAACCTACGGGGCCGTTTGAAACTAGGTAAACATCCTACTGCCCGGAAGGTACTTGTACAAGTACAAATACGCTTCTAGTTGCTCTTAACAAAGCAAGCATATTTCACTGTCTTCTCCATAAACTTCCTCTGCCATAAGATATCATTTTCCACAAACATACTCATATGTTAGTTGTAATAATATCATATTATTTATGGGACAGAGCGAGTACAATACAAATGAACTTTTAAAAATTGACACTCGTCGGTTATAAATTTTGGACTCCTCCATGACTCCATGCATGGTCCTGGAGCGTGAAATAGAGAAAACGGGTACTATCATATTGCATCCAAAAATTTCTGCATTTTTCTTAAAGGACACTTTATTACTTAAGAAAGCATTAAACATTACACATGGTCTTTGCATATGTAGGATGCACGGAGTCGATACATGTCTAGATTTCTTTTAAAGACAAATTACATATCATTAAAAGAAATTGCACAAAAACTAAGATGAAGGAGTGTCGATGTACATTTCGTTGCAATCCATGTTGGGTAAAAAAAATCCATGGCATGTCCTCCAGTTATGTAGACACCTCCATAAATAGATCGCGATACTGCATACATTGTAGAGACGTTCGTAAACGGCGTACTTACACAGATAGATAACCTACAAGAGAGAAGAATTGATATCATTAAAACTTTAACATTTCTACATAGACAAACCGATTAAATAATTGCATTCTCTCTCACCCTAAGAAATTTTTTATACTTGTAATCTACATCATGTACCAATTCCCAACAATATTCTGAACACTACGAGGTGGAATACAGGTTTGAAGCTACTTGGATGACTGACCATATAAAAGGGGCAACATTTTATTAGAAGAACAAATACAGTCTCATCATGATGACAAAAACACATTTTGTACTCCCATGCCAACTCCATCTGATAAGATTGTGTTTGGTAAAAGTAACCCCACAACAAAAAAACAAAGATTTGATCTTTACTGGTATCTTCATCTTTCTAATTGTCCTACCGATGAAATAAGTAGCTTAGAGATACACCATAAAAAATTCTACCAATGAAATAAGTAGCTTAGAGAGAACGATAAATGACGACAATCCTTGTACTTCCCTGTTAGGCTGGATTTTACAACGTCCGCACAAGTTTGTACTAACTTCTTGATCAAAAATTGCTATTAGGTCCCAAGCTACATGAAGCTCATTTTTTCTAAAATTTGAAAACCATGTATTTAAATCTCAAAAATTAGAAAATATAAAAGTACATATACATGTCTAGCATGTATGATCCAATTTTATCGAAATATATTATCCTCCATGATCTACACAAAAAGGAAAAAATGTGGGATAAAACTGAGTTTCTCCTTTTTAGAGCAACAATTTTTTGTATCTCAAAGTGCAATGTTTGTTAGCTAAACTTTGCAGATAGGCAAATCATATCAGTATGTACGCTTGTAAAATAGAAGCAAAATTTTGGGCAAAGATTGAGTATTTGATCCCGTCTAAACAAGTAAAAGGTGCCATTAGATCATAAAAGTACCATCATGCAAGGCATACATGGGCTAGGAGAGTTCAGTAATCTTTGGTAACCATTTTTTTGCGGGTAACCAATTGACTATAACTCGTTAACCAGATGACTATATTCAGAAAACTATTATTAAAAAATATTATTAAAATAATTAACATGAGATCTAATTTTAAAGATCTTATCACGACAAAGTTAACCATGCCAGCGGATTTAAGTTGCTGGCACATATATCTACTCACTGAGCCCCTGAGCGGAGAACTCACTCATAGGAAGCTTCTCCCACTCTGAGCGCCCATCCGTCCTAGCTCACCCATGCGTCTATATGCATGCATATATCTTCCTTCTCATTAATAGCAATTCGTAACATAAAAAAATATCATACATGGTTCTCATCATTCAGTTTCATATTTAGACTTGAAGGGTGCATAATTCAATTTTACTCACTACGTACAGTATTGATGTATGCATTCCTGTGATCAGTACAAACTATGTTCTTTTAGATACATAAGAGCATCTCTAGCAGACCCTTTAAAACATCGAACCAGTAACCGTCGGTTTCTGGTTTTGGCCGAAAGAAGTGGTCAGACCAGAAAATCTCGTTTTTCCCGCCCCGTCTACGTGTTTTCTAGGCCGGAGATATAAGGGTCTTCTAGAGATGATCTAACAACACGCTATGTTTCATCGAGAAGTTTACAATAAATTGATTGTGTGCATAAATTGGTGCAGAAAGTGGGTAATTCTCCCTTTTTGAGAAAAGAAACATGACAAGTCACTTGTTACAATCGCGACAAGAAGATAACGAAGAACGAAAACAAAAAACACAGCAAGGAGACACAGATTTAACGTGGAAAACCTCTCCAACAAAGAGAGGAAAAAACCACGGGCGCCAGCCAGCGAAACTTCACTATATCGAGGAGTGTTTACAAACGCCGGGGATTTCACAGATGCAACTCTCCCAACCGGCGGCTTACAAGGGGTTTATATATCGGTGGAAACCTAGGTCTTCGACGATCCGTACCGTACCGCGGGGGGCTGTCGCCCCCCGCACCCCCCACAGGCGTCCCCGTTGGGCACGGTGTGGGCCAACTTCAGACTCGTTACACTCGGCCCAAGCCTCCCGGCGACGGGCCTCGCTCCACTCGTCAGAAGTTGGCCTATACTTTGTAGAATTTGGATCAACATATAACATCACTAGCTAGAAACCTATCACACTCCACTCCACTACCACACGCTATAGTGCTATACCACACGTTGTAGGCAATATTGAAAGATGAGATGAACTTGAGTAGTAATTTCCTCCTCAAGGGAGGCATAGAAGCTCACGGTTTTTTACATTGACTTGCTCTATCAAGTTTCAGAAATAAATGAAGTCTTTGGTCATCATTGGCGGTACTATATATACCAGTATATACTAATCTTTCGGTGCAAGTCCTGGTCTTCCATATGTTAACAAATACGTAGTAGACACTAGTTATTCCCTGCTAGTAGCAAGGAAACAAGTGAAAGATCGAAACAAGCACGAAATGAGAACCACGGATGCAAGCACTTGCACAGAATCTGACGTAGCCTCCTGTCGTCACATGCTTGGCTTTGCTAGCTACGTACGTTCACACCCCAGATCGACAAACACGATGAACCAGCTTGACCTTGACTCTGGTCAATGTCTAGCTAGCTGATCAGTTTCAGATCAGATCCAGCTACTCTACGCGCATATACCCCCAGCATGGCATATGCAACGCTCCAGGCAGCCTATATATATGTACATGCATTGGCCTCACATTAAGAACATTCCACAGCCAATAATACGTCTCTCTCTAAGAACGTGTTCAGATTGTTAGACGTGAAAATCGAGCTAGCGCGTATAGCAATGGACGTGGCCAGAAGTAGTAATACACGGTCGCCGGTGACGACGTTGAAGTTGATTCAGCTGCTGCTGACACTGTCGTCGCCGGCAGCGCCCAGCAGGGTGATCGCCAAGGGCCGCAAGAATAAGCTGCAGGGTGATCGCATGCAGGCCGGCGGCGCGTTCGAGTGCCGGACGTGCGGCCGCCGGTTCCCCACGTTCCAGGCGCTGGGCGGCCACCGGACCAGCCACAAGCGGCCGCGGGTGCGCGCCCACGGCCTCGATCTCCTGCTCGGCGCGCGGCCCGGAAAGGCGAGGGTGCCGGTGGAGCACCGGTGTGGCACGTGCGGCCAGACGTTCGCCACGGGGCAGGCGCTCGGCGGGCACATGCGCCGGCACAGGCCGGCGGTGTCCGTGGTGGGCGCCGGCGCCGTGGCCACGGACGCGGTCTGGACGGAGGCGTCGTCGTCGTTGTTCACGTCCGGCTTGTCAGCTGGCCCGCAGCATCACGATGACGAGAATGACTCCTCACGGCGGCCTACCTTATTCCATTTTATATGAGTGATTACTAACTACGTGGATAAGTTGGGTTGCTACACTTGCAGAATGCACGTACGAGCATACATCGCGTTGACGTCATACGCCTACTTCCTACTCCTTCTGTTTCAGATGTTTTAGTTTTATATCTTCTTTTAATATATAAATTTACTTCGAATTTAAACATAAAAAAAAGTCTAGATACACTTATTTTACAATGCTAAAATATCTTATTTTAAAACAGAGAGAGTATTTTACATTGTGAATGGTCAGCTATCGTTCACGCAAAAAAAAATGTACACTCTGCATCTTTAAATTTTCCGACCATTCAACCTTGTCTAATTTTTTTTTTTGGCGAATAACTTTGTTTAAATACGCATTTATCTAAACATGTTTTAGTATGTAAATTTTAGACTAATCTGGGCCAACTAGTTTAGGATGGAGAGAATATATGCCTCTTTTTCTATGGAATTGAGGTAGTTAATTTTGAGGGTCTCTGTTTTTTAACGGGTAAGAGCATCTCTAACCTATCCTTGTTCCACGGTCCGGATGATCAAATTTGCTCCTTTAACGGCTAAGTAGCACCTAATCGATGCCCTAAAAGTTTTAGAGGAGCAAATATAGGATTTTGGCCCCTAAAAATTCCCACCCCTCTCCTATAGTTGCTCGGCCGCGCGATCGATGAGACCTTCCCCCCCCACACACACACACACACACCACCGCTCACTCTCACGCCATCGTTCTTCTTCCCACCGCCCCTCCTTCCACCCAAACTCGCCAGTGATGGCCGGATCCCTCTGTCGGTCGCTGCCGCCTATCTGTTGCACCATTCGGGGCTGTGGCGCGTCTCGTGGCCATAGATCGACGTCTCCCGACATCCCGCCACCGGCGGCACCACATGGCCAGTACCACGGTGTGCGGAAGCGACAGCGGGGGACCTGGGTGGCCAATCATTGACCAGAACATCGGCCAACGCCACTAGCTTGGCACCTACCAGTCGGCGGTGTGGGTGCACGACATCGCCAACGTCGGGCTCCATGGCTCCGACTGCGGGCCACTGAACTTCCCTCTCGGCAGTGAGGTGCTAGAGAAGGAGGACCGAGAGGCCCAAGAGCGACTTGAGGCCGAGGCCGCCGACGAGCGGTACATGGCCGAGCTCCGTCGGCAAAATCATGTATGCATCGTTGCGGAGTCCGCGCGCTACAAAGATTACGCCGCACGTCATGGCCTCACCTCTTCCTCCTCGGCGGCAGGGACTTCTTCCTCCTCGACAACGACAGGGTCTTCTTCCTCTGCAACGACGACTGCA
Organism: Avena sativa; assembly: GCA_916181665.1. Taxonomy (NCBI): domain Eukaryota; kingdom Viridiplantae; phylum Streptophyta; class Magnoliopsida; order Poales; family Poaceae; genus Avena; species Avena sativa. Next base: position 19,229,895 of record OV702296.1, read on the forward strand.
TCTTCCTCGGTGCCGGCATAGGAAGTCATCGACCTCGGTAACAATGACACCGACTCCACCGACATCTTCGATGCGTGGCTCGACAACCTTGGCAAGTAGGTGGACACCGACGCCGGCCACCGACGTTCGGCGGTGTGTCTAGGGTTTTTGTGATGGCCACCGACGCCGGCGACCATCCTAGTGTTAGAATCTATGTATGAACTATGCAATGTGTTTGCATCCTGAGTATGAACTAAGTGTTTTAGTTTGATTTTTGTGTGTTTTCATTTTATTGCAATTTGTTGAAATGTCTAATAGAAGATTGAAATATAGGAGTGCAAATTTAGGGATCGATTCCGGCAGCCAAAGTTTAGGGGATGTGTTATCATTTCATTTTATTGCAATGTTTTTGTATGAACAGTGCGCCGAAATCGGCTCTAACATTTAGGGGATGTGTTAGAGATGCTCTAAGGCCGAAGGCCCTGGAAGCATGTATTAGCCCAAGAGGTCGATACATTTTGCACCGAGACCCTTTACAAACAAAGGATTTAAAAGATAAGGTCATAGTAAAATCAAACAAGACCCTCAGACTAGGAGATAGAAAGAAATCAAATCCCTCGAACTCGTCGTCGCTGTTGGAAGACCGTCGCCGCAGGGAACCAACATCACCACCAGGGAACCTGCCACTCGGGGCTTTGACGGCGATGGACCCCTGCGCTAGGTCGAGAAAGATCCCCCGCGATGGCAATCTTGCCTGGAGGAAGAAGAACGGGCTGCATCGCCCATGTCTGAGGAGGCTCCTGCCGCCAAGGATAGCGCCAGCTTGCCACCGCTGCTTCGATGTCCAGCGAGAAGCTTTTGACATGCAGACCAGATGCACGCTACCGCCCCCGTTGAGGAAGGAGACAACTTGTCGGAGGGATGGTCCTCGATTACCCCAAAAATGCTCAAGTAGAGTAAAAAAGGCAACACATCAATAAAAATAAAGAAGGCAACAACAGATACATTATGGGCCAAGGCCTGCCTCGCCCATCCCGACTAGGCCCTTGCTTGCTACCACCGCCTGGGCCTCAACCTCGCGCACTGTCCGGCTGGGCCTCCCCTCGTGCGCCCTCCGGCTGGGTTGCTTCTCCCTGCCTATGCCAGCTGGTGCTCTGCCCGGGTGGGCCTCCCGCGCGCTCCTCAGCTAGCCTGTGCGCCCCCCCCCCCAGCTGGCCCTCCGCGTCGCGTGCCCCACGTTCCACCCGGCCCGGCCAGGCCTCGAGGAGTGGATAATGACGATTTTTTTCCCAATGACGATTTTGGATAATGTCCTAGAAAATTCGTTCTAGGGCATCTCTAACCAATTCCAAATAAGTGGTTAGAGGAGTAAAATTCTGAGAAACTTGTACCTAATCGATCCCAAACGGTTAGAGGAATGAAAATTTTAGGAGTGGAAGGTATAAACCGACCACGTAGGAGTAAATTTAAGAGTTGGACGCCACTCTAGAGAATAAATCCTGTCTCCCGCGGCCGGTCCCCCCCCCCCCCTCACCATTCTTGCCTGCTCACCTCCTCACCGGTAACATTGTAGTTGACTCCGTCTGAAATCGACGTGCAGCTCGCGACCACCCTCGTCGGCCATCTTCGGCGTCTCCGACAACTCGACGCCTCCGCAATCGACCATATCCACGGCGTCCCGTAGGGAGGAAGAGGTTTGGGCAAACAACATCTTCTGGCCTGTCGCCGCACCTGTGAAGGTGAAGCCGTCCGAAAAGGCCGACGGCAAGATTTTGCAATTTTAGGAGTCTTTTTTGGCTTTTGCAATTTTGCCATGTGTGCCAAGATTTTCTCCAATTCCCTAAACCAGCCCCATCCTCCGTTTCCGGACGGTTGTTGGTTGCCGATCAAAACGCCATGATGCTCCTCGTTCCTCTTCTCACTCGCGCCGCCCCCACGCCCCAGCAACGGACTTGTGTCGTGTCCTTCATGGGCCGACACGTGGACACACGTGCTTTGGCATATCACGGACCGGTCCGGCACGCCACTTAACGGGCCGTGCCCGTCCCACGACCCAGCAGGGACTGTGCCTGGGCTATCCCAAGCCCAGCACGGTCTGTAAGTTTTTTTTTCCAATTTTATATCATTATTACCATCATTTTATAATAAATTTAATAATAAACAGTATAAAAGGAGCTTAGCGGGCCGACACGTTAGGCCCGTTTAGCTAACGTGCCATGCCTGGGCCTCGATACACATGGGCCGGCACGGCACGGCAACACGCTAATTCCTTAGTGGGCCGTGCCCTGCCGCGGGCCGGCCCATTGGCCAGGTATGGCTGTGCCCCAGCAGGGTGCGCTCCTCCTCCCCGTGCAGCTGGCCTTGACCGCCCCCAGGCCCCAGCCTCCCTCCACTGTATGTATCTCCTCGACCCCCCAAACCCACCACCTCGCTGCTGGTACGAAACACAGCACGGCCTGTTGGCAAATCTTCTACACAGTATTTCACTCCGAAAATGACGGACACAGCAGCAACGAGCGTAATCCCCGCCGCCGCCGCCGCCGCCGCCGCCGCCGGCGAGGATCCCGACCTGATCAGCCCGCTGCCGGATTGCCTCCTCGCGAGCATCCTATCCCTCCTCCCAATCGACGCCGCCGCGCGCACCGCAGTACTATCCCCCCGCTGGCGCCGCCTCTGGCCTTCTACCCCACTCCACCTCATCGACTCGCACCTCCGCCCCCCTTCCGCGGATGCCATCTCCCACATCCTCGCCTCCCACCGATGCAACGCCGTCCGCTTCCACCTCCTCCTTACCCGCCCCTCCCCCGCCGACCTTGACTCCTGGCTCCGAACCCTCGCGCTCAAGCGCCTCCAAGAACTCGTCCTAGCGCCGCCCTCCGAGCCCCTCTGCCTCCCGCCGTCCTTCCACGCTTGCCGCTCCCTCACCGCCGCCGACCTCACCAATTGCTGTCTCCCCGAGGATGCTACCGCCTCCTTCCCCCACCTCGCCAATCTCACCCTCCGTTACGCCTACGTGTCCTCCGTCGCGCTGCACGGCCTGCTCGCTGGCTGCCCCGCGCTCGTCAGCCTCTCGCTAGACCGCATCTTCGGCTGCCGGAGCCTCCGCGTGTGCTCCCAGAGCCTGCGCAGCCTCACGGTGTCGGTCTCGCTGGTGCGGCGTCTCTCGGAGCTCCTCGAGCTCGAGGACCTCATCGTCGAGGACGCGCCTGTCCTGGAGAGGCTGCTCGCGCACGACGTCAACTGGGGACCGTCGTTACATGTGATTCACGCTCCGAGGCTGACGACGCTCGGGTACTTGGGGGTCGGCATCCCTTCGCTGCAGATTGGTTCGGCCTTGTTCCATGCAATGCGTGCTGTTAGACTGCCGCCGTCGGTGGAGTTCAGGACAGTGAAGACCCTCGCAATAGAGATGGTCGATCCACAGGTAAAACCTGTGGTTGACTTCCTCCGGTGTTTTCCCTGCTTGGAAGCTCTTCATATCACGGTACTTTGATCATTTCAGGCACTTGCATAATTGGGAGATTATTCCTTCATTCCTGGTTGGAACTTGTGTTTGACAAAATTCATTGCTCCTGGCTTTTCAGTGTCATATGGTCATTCCACGGAGCATGGAGAGGCTGGATGGCGATAAAACGGGCCATCTGACTGAATGCCTTGACCATCATCTCAAGAAAGTGGTGCTTGCAGGATACAAAGGGCGAAAGCGTGAGCTACAACTTGCCGTATTTCTTATTTCTAGTGCAAGAGTACTAGAGGTGATTAAATTTTTGTGTGAAAATGACTGCAACCCGACATGGTTAACAGGCCAAAAAAGGCGTCTACGTTTGGAGAATAGGGCATCTTTAGGAGCACAAGTTCTTTTTGAGAAGCAAAGAAATAGCTATGTTAGGTTTTCCAAGCATGCTAGTAACATATCTATCGTTGATCCCTTTGATATTCATCAAACCTGACTGTTGATTATGTCAATCGGTTGCGATTGACATCTTTAAGCGGTATCTTCTCAGGGACGGATAGGTGATTAGTTGTATCACTTGATTTGGCACCTTCCCTTCCAAGGACTATACAGTTTATAATGTGCATGTCCCACTTGTGAAATTGGTCCCCGTTTTGTATCTTTTGTTTATAATAATCTTCTTTGCAACCTGTTGCAGTATGTTAATGCCCAATTTTCAAAAGTTCACATATCATGTTTGTGCGTTGTTGCTGTTATCTCAGGACATCACTACCATTTGGAGAACCACCATATATACCTGTACCAAACTATAAGTCAATAACCATGCAGAGGAGGGAGGTGCGAGGAAGGAGGTTCGCCTAGGGGTGTGCAAAACTGAAACCGTGGAAAGCAGTGGAAACCGGTCAGTGGGAGCCTGCCTATCTGAGGCATATGGCTGATTCTATTTTAGACAAAGCAATAGTATCTCTGTTTCTTATCTCTTTCCTCCTGTCCCATCTAAGATTCTATCATTCTAGCGTGACCTGTTCCTCGGCATCATGTCCTGGAAAGGGAAAGTTCTTGCCCAGAAAACGGCAAGGCACCTCCCTCAGTTACTGTTTACTTCTAAATCCCCAGGACAATGCCATTTAGGCCCCCTTCTTTTCAGCTTTTTTGCCAGCTTCTCCCAGAAGCTATCCTCGACCAGCTTCTTCCAGAATCTCATTTGCCAAAATCGTTTATACTTTTAAATTAAAATTAAACTACTAGTTAAAAAGTTTGAACGAATTTTGAAGATGAGATTCTGGGAGAAGCTGGTCGAGGGTAGCTTCTGGAAGAAGCTGGCCAAGAAGCTGAAAAGAAGGGGGCCTTAGACACGGATCGGGTTGATTTAGGGGACTATAGAATTATAGAACCACTGCTCTTTATAGATGTTTTATATGTGAAAAAAAAGAATTATATTGATTGTGGATACAGAGCATTGTGAACTGACTTCTTGCATTTCAGTACAGTTCCTGATGCCCTGATGGTGTGTCTGTTTCTTGCATCGTTTGGTATACAAAGCCTCAGAAGGATGCCAATTTTGAAGGAATTTTTTTATAGGCGCTGCTCTTAGTTTCTAGCTCTTGCTCTGTGAATAATGAATCACATGGAATGTATGTATTTTGCATTTGTGTCGTTGCGCTTTTTACTTTCATGGCTTTCTTATTTCTGATCAGGAAAGGTATTGCGGACTTCATGTTTTAGGAGTTTTTTTTTATTTCTTCTGGCATAATTGGTTGCATTCCGTACTTCTGTAGAATGCACCTATAACTTTTATACATTTGCTTAACATTATAATTCAGTCAGCAACCAACTATACTAGGGTACATGTCTCTTAGCTGGGCCTCATGTTCCTGTCCCTTTCATTTTTTTTCTTTGATTTTGTATCTTTTGTACCCCAGATTTCGGATTGAGAGGATGATAAACAACACCAAAAATTTGGTATTGTCATCAAGTTATGGCTCTTACAAATCTGTAGTCATTGTGTAAATATAATGCATATATTTCCCCTTCCCCCACCCCCCAAATATGAAGCACTATTCTTGCAGCATGTAAACTTCAGGGCCTCACAGGACTTCATTTTCTGTATTCTTTGTTTTAAAAAACCTTGGAATATTCCAAGTAAACTCTGGGCAGTAACTGTTGGTCCTTTTCATGTATACTTGTACTGCAGTTTCCTCTAAACAAAGGAAACTGTTGGTGTTTTGGGATTTATAGATATTTCTTTTGCACTACTTTAGCACTACTTTTGCCTTTTTTCGCAGATGCACAACTGTGGTTAAAAGTGGAATTAACTCTTTTTCATACAACCGCATTAAGCATCTACATATATTTCTTCTTCTACAATATAAGAACCTCCTTTTTGGTGCTTAGATAATTATCATATTATAAATTCTTGTTACTAGAGAGTTGGTTTTTGATAGGGCTGCATGGAAATCAGCAATCCATGTGCCCGAACCTTGATTTGCTTCTTTTGTTCTTTGTTCTTGTTCTTGTTCTTTTTTACTTGCTTTTTTCACTAGTTCTTGTTCACTGCTTTCCGCTTGACTTGCACTTTTCTCTAGTTTCCGTTTGGGTTTCATATCTAGCCTACCCCAACTTGATTGGGACTAAAGGCTCGGTTGTTATAAATTCATATTTTCTCGTAGAAGAGTGTTGATCTATTCTGTACCCGTTTTCATGTTAACAACAGTTTGTTCATGCTCAAAATAATTTCATTGTGTTTGTCCTTGATTTTTGTTAGAGAATGAAAAACTTCGGTTTCCTGATCTAAAATGCATGAAATATATTCTCAAGTTCTGAAGCTTTGTTCGCAGTCGAATGATGTTGAAGAAAAATTTGGAACAGTTCCAAATCCCCAATCCTGGTTCATTTCCTGCGATTAATAAGCACGTCTGTTTTGTTTTCTATGGTATGTAATGTAGTGGAATCATGAATACATTTAAGTTCTGTTTGGTTTGTAATACTAATGTGAATGCTGAACTTAGATCTCTCATATGGTCTGAAATGTTGCGGAAATGTTAGTACCCTCAAGTAATTTATGTCGCACCGTCCAATTATCACTTCAGTCTGTGCCTGACCAAGCCTGATTCCCATGGGGCTGTGGCAGATCTTGGCGGGGGCTTGTTTTCGAGTTTGTTTATTCGACTTCCGTTGTTCTCTTACTATGTTCAGTTTAGTATGCCTCCCAGGGGCATGGGCGCCAAGCGACGAGCTGCTCAACCTAAGTGTTAGGTACCAAGCGTTGACCAGCTTATAAGGGTGAGTTTCTCTCCTCCCTTTAGTCCGGGCTTTTGGATGGAGTGGACTCTCTGTTGAATGTTGGGCCGTATGCGTGGCCGTGGGCCAGGAAATGTCCAAACACAACACGAGTGTGTGAGCTGGGCCTGGGCCAGGGGGCTTCCTAAGGGAATGGGGTGTTAGGTACCAAGCGTTGCCGGTGACTTTAGTCCCACCTCGCTAGCGGGAGGAGACCACGACCAGCTTCTTTCAGTCCGGGCTTTTGGATGGAGTGGGCTCTCCGCTGAATGTTGGACCGTGTGCGCGGCTGTGGGCCAGGAGCTGGGCCTAGGACGCTAACACTAAGCTCCGCTTCTCTTCCTTTCAGTTGTTGCAAATCTTTCTTCACATTACAGTACCTAAAAAACGATGAAGATAAATTATACCGTCTTTCAGTTGTTGCAAACATCCTTCTTTGTGGATTAACTATACGATGATTTTTCTCTTTCAAAGTATCCATGAATCTCTACTATATAATTTGTCTAGAGGTGGTTTTCGCCTCCTCTGTCCGTCGTACGTCGTCCCTCCTACTCCCGTTCGCTCGCAATCTGTTCGTACTGGTAAAGGTTTCCGATCCGAACGCAAACTACTCCAACATGATCTGGCTCCTACCGCTACATTATGACCGAAGAAGAGAAGGAAGAGAACCTGCGCAACGCACGTCCTCATGTTGGCGGGCAGGGGAGCCGTCGGGGCTTACAACAAGGCAGGGTGGCGGGGTGGGGGTGGCCGTAGCGTCTGTGTCTATGTTCCAGGAAGACGTGGTGCTGATGGAGGTATCCAGGCGGTGGAGATCGGCCGGCGTGGTAGGGTGTCAGGGTGAAGTTGTGTTCTTGTTGGCCGAAATCCGTCCGATCTTTGCGGGAATCGATGCGGACAGCGGCATGGAGCTCCTGGCCATGAGAAATCGTCCTCGGACACGCCAACTCGCCGGATTTTGGCAGGCAGCGGAGTGATGTCCACCGGAGGAAAGAGAAGGACGAGCCATGTTCTAGATGGGAGGAGACCGAGAGAATCGGAGTAGGCCCACGGGTAGTCAGTTGACGAAGGTTTGTATGCAGCTTTAGTTCCTCACCCCAATGGAATTGAGATTTCTCATCCTGGAACTCGCTGATCCATGGGTATGAACGACACGAGTGAGGTGATGGACTGCTGCTGGTGATGGACTGCTGCCAGGCACACGTGTGCAGAAGAGGCGTGGTGCAACTCCTCGTCATGCTCAAGAGTATGCTTTAGGCCTGGTTTTCAGAGAGGACTCTAGACGGAGTGCAAGAACTTGTCGACTCATCATGGGCTCTGACCAGCCGGACTACATAGCGACCTTAGATTCTGCATTAACTTGCATTGACTTTTTTTACAGATGACCCCACACTGTTATAGCTGAACCCATATGATTGTTTTCTAGCACGGTAACTATCTGGCAAGTGATCACCCTGACCGAAGTTCTGACGAGGAAGATCCCATGCAGGACGCCGAGGACGGTATGTGACTGAGCTTCAAGTTCAGGATGAAGGAGTGTTGAACATCATCCTGTATTTGCGCTAGGGCTTGTTTCTAATTTCGATGTTGTATTTTATGTTTAGAAACATGGTGGAAAAAAACTTTGAGACCGTAGCAACGCACGGACACTCAACTAGTGTTTCATAATTTATAGGCAATTTGTTGATTTTGTTTCTAACTTTTTCTGGTACGTGGTGTTTTTTTTTGTTTGTAGAATTTCATACTCCTATATTTTTCTCTCGGGTCGAATATTTTGGAAAGGAGGGCGTATAAGAAATAGCAAATTAAGGAGAAGACGAATGCATAATTGCAGATCACTCGAACTACGGTAGGAATCAAACAAGATAAACGAAAAGGTAGCCTATGCGATGATCTTGGTCCTGGACTGTCGTCACCTTGGTCCTTGGGTCGGCCGCGAAAAATATTCAGATCAAGCTTTCCCGTGCGGCGCTGGCGCGTCAGGCGACACGGCGGCCCAGAATTCGTCGTCCTGCTCGAGCGCGGCCATGTGGTCCGGTGTGAGCGTGATCTCGGCGTCCATGCTGCCACCCCCCTCCCGGCCGGGGTACAGCGACGTCTTCCCGTCAATTTTATTCGCCTTGCCGCTCCGCGCCGCCACCGCCTTCCCCCAGCCGAAGTCGCAGCCGTACATGTCGAACCGCGGCGAGCTCCCCATCATTGTCCCCTGAGGGTCGAACCAGGCAATGGTGTACACTATCGGCTTGGCCATCCACGCCGCCACGCGTGCCCTGACCGCCGCGTCCGTGTGCGCCGCCACCGCGCGCCCCACTGCCCCCGCCGCCCACCCGTGCCCTCGCTCAAGCAGCTCTGCCGCGCGCGCCGGCTCCGTGCCGATGGGGTAGATGCTGTTCCCGAAGTACTCCGCCGGGAGCGGCGGCCGGAGCCGCCCGCGGTTGTTGGCGGCCGCGCGACACACCGTCTCCTGCTCCGGCGCCAGCCCCCTGGCGCGGGTGATGGACCGCCACAGCAGAGACGTCAGCGCCTGGAACCGCGTCACGGCTGCGGCGCCTGTTGGAACAAATCTTGTTAGCAAGTATTAAGTTTAGAATTGCATGATGTGTAGTTTTTAGTGGTCGGCTAAGTTCTAGCAAGTTGTATGCATAAACATGGTAGAGAGGCAGATCGGCAAGTGTGGACAGCACTAAGCGATATAGAGTGTAGTCAGCGGCCAGATTGCAAGCCATTAGTGGAGTAGTGCATGCACGAGTTGTTAGAATTAGTCAAGTTGATTAGTGGCAAGCTAAATGCATGGATCAAGTTGGCCTGGTCGTGCGGCCGTTGAAGAGGAGCCGCACAGGTGCTAAACGTGGGTGCATGCAGGTCGTGGAGCTGGTCATGTGTGAGTGGCGTGAGTAGCGGCACTACTGGCTGCATGTATCCAATCCTTGTACGGGTATTTAAGCTGGAAAATGGAAAGGAAAAGGGAGGCCTGCGGGCAGAGCAACAATGTAGCCTGTGTGTGATACCAAGGAGAAAAACACCTCTCGGCAAAGCCATTGTTTTCCCTCCTGGTTGAGTGTGTGTGCGTGTGTATTTTTAGTTTTCTGATCTCTTGTGTGTGTTCATGAGAGAAGGGAGATTAAGAGAGAGAAGAAGATCAGGGGCTGCGCCAGCCCCTAACAGCGCCGGCCGTGTCCCCGGCCTCCAGGAGCTCTTTCCGCGCCCGCTCCTTGAGCGCCGCCAGCGACTCCCCCGAGAAGTGGAGCATGCGCTCGCGCAGCGGCGGCGGGGACAGCCGCTCAATGAGCTCTGACACGTCGGCGCACGGCAGGACGATCGGCGCTGCCGGGCCGCCGTCGGGCGACCAGCGCTCGAGCAAGGGCCGCCTTCGGCGCGGGGGTTCGGGAGGCGCGAGGAGCTTGGAGCGCGCGATCTCGGCCCAGGCGTTGAGGAAGTCCCAGTAGGCGGTGCCGTCGGAGAGCGCGTGGTTGTAGGAGAAGCCGAGGAAGACGCCGTCGACGAGCTCGGTGACCTGGGCGACGAAGAGGGGGAGGTCCTGGCCGTCGTAGTTGACGGCTTCGTCGAGCGGGAAGAAGGATTGGACGACGCGCGGCACGTCGACGTCGGGAGGTACCACGTCGACGATGGCGACGCCATCGGCGACGGCGTGGAGGATCTCGACGCCCTGGCCGTCGCAGTCGATGTAGACGGAGCATCCGACGACGTCGCCGCGGTGCTTTTCCGTGACGAAGCGGCCGGCGACGGGGTAGTACTCGGCGAGCACGTCGGCGAGGGCGGCGGCGAGGTGGTCGACGACGTGGAGCGTGGGGTCGGCGGGCGGGGCGAAGAGGAGGCCCTTCTGGATGTAGTTGGCGGAGAGCATTGAGACGTCCCAGGAGGTGAGCTCGATGCGCTCGCGTGGCCGAGGCGGCAATGGCTTCACCGTGCGCGACGACACCACGCGCACCACCATCGACGACGGCGACGGCATCCTGCGCGTGCGTTTGGGATTAATTGGAGCCGCCTTCGCGTCGTCTGGTGTGGCACTGGAAATCTGGGATGGATATTATATAGTGGACGGTTGGTTGGTGCCCCGTCACTGAACCCTTAAACCCAAAGCCAAAAATGTTGAGATAGCGTTGCCACATTATCGTCTGGAGATTGTGTATGCCAATTGTACAAATCCATGGAATACAGGATTTTGCTCACTAGTACTCACTCGGTCTCAAAATAAGATATCGCAGATTTGTCTAAATTTAGATATATTTAGCCACTATTTACTATATAGATACATTCAAATTGAATTCTTGACATCTATTCTAAGACAAAGAGAGTAATAAACATAGGCAATTAATATGGAATTGATGAACATTTATTTGATGATAGGAATCCAGAGTCATGATGTAAAAGAATACGTACCTCTTTGCTAAAGTGTTTATTACAACTTTTTTTCAATAAGGAGTATTTATATTATTTAAAAGTTTTATGACTTACATCCGGTCTCATGCATATGTAGGATGTACACAGCCGATTCAACTCTAAAGTCGAGCAAAGTAAGAAAGTAGAAGGAGAATTATATAACATTATGAGAAATTGTAAAGACGCCTAAAGTACTACTCCCTCTATTCCAGTTTATAAGACTTACGCGTATACCTAGATCGTCCGTATGAGCTATATAATATGAATTATATAATATAAAAATTATATCATTAGAAAATATAACATTTGAAGTTTCTAAGGATATAGTTTTTATGTTATGTATCTCATGCTAAGTTGGTTAATTTGTCAACCTAAAAATACGCGTAAGTCTTATAAACCGAGACGGAGGGAGTATCAAACTCGCATTTCTATGTAGGAGTGCATTTACACCCTTCGATTTATATTAACTGTCGCTAAATTAGCTACATTTAAGTGTTAGATACAATCGTTGTGAGGACACTTAATATATGGATGGGGAAAGATTTTCGATACTTTTTCCATGATTACATATACAGAGTAGAAGGATATACTTCCTCCAACCCATATTAGTTGACTCAAATTGTCTAGATATTTTTACCATAAGTTTATATACAAATGTATCTAGCTTAAAAACTTGACTAAATAAATTTATATCTACTAGATAAATCTAAGTCAATAATTAATATGGGTCGGAACGAATAAAGTTGATGTAAACGACGGAGCTAGACATCTACACAAGCGACAATCATGGAAAGTCGCTCAGCATATGCTTATTTTGGTCCAAGTCGATTGTCGTTCCATGTCGTCATAGCTGACGTCGAGCTGCGAAGATCCGTGACCCCTTCTTGCAACTCAAATACTGATCTGCCGATAGTAGTGGAGCCTTGGACATTAAACAAAGGGAGGAGGAAGCAAAACGACGATGGACAACGTGCAATTGTGAACCTACGAAGTTTCACGGAAGGGGATGTACTCTTGAAACACTAAACTTATACGGAGTATATACCATACCAGCTAGTTGTCGCCAAATTATGGGCGAAACTAAATTTGAAGACATCAGGTGATGAAACAATGAAATTCAGATTTCAGAACCAGGTTGGTGGTGGGTGGAACTAAGACCTTTCACAGTGGGTGGTTTTTAGCGGTGGTATCATAGTTAATAAGGAAAAAAATTAAAATTGTATCTTAACTAAGAAACACCTCTTACACAAAACCATAAGCAAAAAACATGGTTAGGCCAATCAAAAGCATTCATATCACTAAATCATTAAATGTAGATACACCACTCAAAAACAATGCATTGAAGAAGCCATTTTTTAACAATTTATTTCTTTTAGAATAATATGTTAAGACACACCTTGTTGTGAAAGGACTAAAGAAGCTTTGGGCGGGCTAGACAAATTTTGGTGTCCAACCGATGCTGGTGGAACTGACCTTAACATCTTTTTTATCCTTTTCAACCATTACTGTTTTTAGGGAGAATCCAGATACGGCCCAAGCCTAATGCTGGCAATGGGCCTACTTGTGTTATACATATATGGGGTTATGCATTTGTGAGACTAATTATTTGTCGAGTGAAAAATTGTCTAGATTATCCTTTTTAGAAGTTTTGAACCTCATTTTTTGATGTGTGTATATTGGATAAGGTGTGTTGGAATTTGGTGAGTTTTAGACTGTTGGCCTATTAGACAAATTCTAAAATTCTTTTTGGCCCACTTGTATATGGCAGCATATGGATGTGCTAGTGGTGCTAAAGTTTAGTCCCACATTGCTAGTTGAAGGGGAGTTGGACCACCTTATATAGTAGAGTGTTGCACCATTCACTAAAGTGTGATAAGAAGAGTATCCCTCGCGCACTCCTTCTCTGACGCCGCCTCGCCTCGTCACGACGCGCGCGCGCACCGCGGGTTGCGGGAATCTCGCCGAGCCGAGCTTTATTTTGCTGGTTGGGAAAACTGATTATGAGTCATTAATGGACGCGTTAATTACAGCCGTTTTCAGTTTTTATGGACGTGGCTGTTACCGACTCGGACGTGGGCTGAGCCCACGATCCTTCTAACCTGCACTATATAAGCGTCCGGACTAAACCTAATCGGCACCGAATCAATCCACACACGCGCCTACCCTCCAGAACCTTGCGCTGTCGCTTTCGTCTTCTCCATCCCGGCTTGCGGCGTGCACCGCAGATCGGGACAGTAGGCCTCCGGAACCCCGTCTCTTGTGAACCTGTACGGGCGAGGGGCGATCAGGTTTTTGGGGAGCGCGCAAGCGCGACTACTGGAAACCACATCGTCGTCCGACGGCGAGTTCCCGAACGACGACTTCTTCCTGGACGTGAGCGACCTCTTCGACAACCTCAACATGGGCGACACTGCTGCAACCGCTGCGGCTGCTATTCAGCCTACATCGTATGTGATATCGATTTCTCTCTTTCGGATTATGCTAGAGTTCTTTGTTCTAGCGTTTGGTATAGATGTGATAGGTTTATCTCCTATAGATGTAATCTGTTCATCTACTTTGTTGATCTTCATAATTGGTTTTAGTACCGTTTGTATGATCATGATTTATCAGTTTATTATTCGGATTAAATCATATGGATTATTGCTTATATTTCCAACAATCCAAAAACCTGATTATAGGCAACTGAATTCCACTGGTGTAGCCGCGGCTACTAGGCCGCCTCCTTTTGATGACATGCACTATAAGAGATGGCGCAAGAGGACAATTCTCTAGTTTGAAAACCTAAACTGCTATAGCGCCACTCTTGGCAAGCCTGAAGGAGATCTTTCTGCTGAGTAGGAAGCGAACTTTAAGAAAGTCGATACCATGTTTATGACGGATTTGTTCAGTGTTCTTGGGGACAGCATTGTTGACTCTTATATGTCATTTGATAATGGCAAGGACGTGTGGAAAGCTCTCGAGGACAAGTTCGGGGTCTTGGACGCTGGCACTGAGCTGTATGTCATGGAGCAATTCCATGACTACAGGATGGTTGATGAGCGCTCCGTTGTTGAGCAAGCTCATGAGATACAATCACTTGCCAAAGAACTTGAGCAGTTCAAGTGTTCCTTACCGGACAAATTTGTGGCTGGTGGCATTATTGCCAAGCTTCCTCCTTCGTGGAGGAACTTTGCTACTTGTCTGAAACATAAGAGAAAAGAGTTTTCCGTTACGGATCTCATTGGGTCTCTTCATGTGGAAGAGAAGGCGAGAGCAAAGGACAAAACTGCTCGAGGACTTGAGGGAAGTTCTACTGCAAATATAGTGCAGAGGAAAAACTTTCAATCCCACAAGTTCAAGAATAAGAACATAACTGAAGGAAAGGGGAAGTTCGATGGCAATAATAAGGCCACACACTCAACCAACTTCAAGAAAAAAAATGATAAGAGGAAAGGCTCTTGCCATGTCTGTGGTGATCCTGGTCATTGGGCTTCTAGCTTTCCTAATCGCTTTGACAAGCGTCAACATGGGAACAGCGGCAATGCCGCTAATGTTGTTATTAGCGATACTGAGATGAAGGATGCTGGGTACGGTATTTTACCTACTATCCTTTCAGTATGTCATTATCCTGATTGGTGGATAGACACAGGTGCTAATACACATCTATGTTCTAATATTTCCATATTTTCCTCTTATCAGGTCTCAAGGACCTCTTCCGTGCTGATGGGAAACGGCTCACATGCTTCTGTTCATGGTGTTGGTACGGTAAATATGAAGTTTACTTCGGGGAAGACCGTACAGCTGAAGAATGTGCATCACGTTCCCTCCATCAATAAGAATCTCGTCAGCGGATCGCTTTTATGTCGAGATGGCTTTAAGTTGGTTTTTGAGTCCAATAAAGTTGTAATCTCTAAGTATGTACAATTTGTTGGAAAGGGTTATGAGTGCGGTGGCCTATTCCGCTTGTCTTTGTCAGACTCGTGTACTAAAGTTATTAATCATGTTTGCAATGATAATGAGTCCAATGTTTGGCATTCACGACTCTGTCATATTAACTTTGGTTGCATGACGCGGCTAGCCAATATGAGTTTAATTCCGAAATTTACCACTGTCAAAGGTTCTAAGTGCCAAGTTTGTGTGCAAGCAAAGCAACCCCGCAAGTCTCATACGGCTGCGGAACCGAGAAACTTAGCACCGCTAGAACTTATACATTCAGATATTTGTGAGATGAATGGTGTGTTGACAAAAGGTGGAAAAAGATACTTTATGACATTGATTGATGACTCTACTAGATACTGCTATGTTTATCTTCTGAAATCTAAAGATGAAGCTTTGAACTACTTCAAAATCTATAAAGCTGAGGCGGAAAACCAACTTGATATTAAAATCAAGCAGGCAAGGTCGAATCGTGGTGGAGAGTACTTTTCAAACGAATTTGATTTATTCTGTATGGAACATGCTATTATACATGAGAGGACACCTCCCTACTCACCTCAGTCAAATGGGGTGGCCGAAAGGAAGAACCGCACTCTAACTGATTTGGTTAACGCCATGTTAGATACATCGGGTCTTTCCAAGGAATGGTGGGGGGAGGCGCTAATGACTGCGTGTCATGTCCTAAACCGTGTTCCTGTAAAGGATAAAACCATGACTCCATTTGAGGAATGGGAAAAGAAAAGGCTTAAACTCTCTTACTTACGAACTTGGGGTTGTTTGGCGAAATCCAATATTCCAATACCCAAGAAGCGAAAGCTTGGACCAAAAACCGTTGATTGTGTTTTTCTAAGATATGCTTTTCATAGCATTGGCTATAGATTTTTGATAGTAAAATCTGAGGTATCCGACATGCATGTTGGTACAATTATGGAGTCGAATGATGCGACTTTCTTTGAGGACATCTTTCCAATGAAAGGCATGTCTAGCTCATCAAATCAGGAGATGACTAGTTCATCTAGTCAGGAATTTTCTATAATTCCTGAACCCACTATGCCGATAGAACACTCTGATGATCCTGTGGAGGATGACAATGAAGCTCCCAAAAGGAGCAAGAGACAAAGGTCTGCAGATTCATTTGGTAATGATTTTATTGTGTATCTTGTGGATGATACTCCCACTTATATTTCAGAAGCCTATGCATCTGAAGATGCTGACTACTGGAAGGAAGCTGTCCGAAGCGAGATGGACTCCATCTTAGATAATGGTACTTGGAAAATCACTGATCGTCCTTATGGGTGCAAACCTGTAGGATGTAAGTGGGTGTTCAAGAAAAATCTTAGACCTGATGGTACTATTGAAAAGTACAAGGCACGTCTTGTGGCTAAGGGTTATACCCAAAAGGAAGGTGAAGACTTCTTTGATACCTACTCACCTATAGCCAGATTGACCACTATTCGAGTACTGCTTTTCTTGGCTGCCTCACATGGTCTTCTCGTTCATCAAATGAACGTTAAGACAGCTTTTCTAAATGGAGAGCTAGATGAGGAAATTTATATGGAGCAGCCTGATGGATTTGTAGTAGATGGTCATGAAGGAAAGGTGTGTAAGTTAGTGAAGTCTTTACATGGTCTTAAGCAAGCTCCTAAACAGTGGCACGAGAAGTTTGAAAGAACTTTAACTGCTGAAGGCTTTGTTGTAAACGAAGCTGACAAATGTGTGTACTATCGCCATGGTGGGGGCGAGGGAGTTATTATGTGTCTCTATGTCGATGACATATTGATATTTGGGACCAACCTCGTTGTTATCGAGGAGGTCAAAGAGTTCCTATCTCGTTGCTTTGAGATGAAGGACTTGGGAGTGGCTGATGTAATTTTAAACATCAAGATACTAAAGGATGACAATGGTGGGATTACACTGCTTCAGTCTCACTATGTGGAAAACATATTGAGTCGCTTCAGGTATAGCGACTGCAATTCTTATCCAACACCTTATGATCAGAGTGTGCTACTTCGAAAAAATCGAAGGACTGCTAAAGATCAATTGAGATATTCTCAAATCATTGGCTCGCTCATGTATTTAGCCAACGCTACTAGACCTGACATCTCTTTTGCTGTAAGCAAACTGAGTCGATTTGTGTCAAATCCTAGAGATGATCATTGGCATGCTCTTGAAAGACTTTTGCGCTATTTGAAAGGCACTGCGAGTTATGGTATTCACTATACTGGTGTTTGACACGGAAAATACCGCTTTTCTGATAGAAGAGGAGATAGAAAAGGGATCTCCCGTACGCCGGGGGAAAAACATAAAATATGCGGGCGTGCCAGTGTACAAGTACACAAAAATAAAAGATGGAAAAAGATACATATTAATCATCACGACTAATAGCCTAAACCCCGATGTGCTCTCTGTGGTGGCCTGCTGGCGCGGCCAACATGACAAGGCGATTGTGGTCTCCTGGTTCCCAGGGCCTCAGAAAGCTCCCGGTTAATTACTCCCGCGGATAGAACTGCGGGACACCTCCGATTAAGCTGCTTGGTCGTCGTCTTCGGTCTTCACTTCACGTTCTCCATGCATGATGGTGGTGTGATGTGTTGGCGACGGCAGAGTCCGTGTACTAGCGTGTACACGTGCCGTAGATAGCATGGCCTTTGCTCCCGCCATGCCCGCCTCGCCGTCTTGCCTCGTCGGTCTTGAGCGGCGTTGAATTAGTTGAAGTCGGGATAGCTTGCATGGTTGCGCTTGGCTTGGATCGTCGTCGATGGCCTTGTAGTTCCACCAAAAGTGCGAGGGGTACGTTCCGCGGGAGAAAAAGGGGTTGATAAAGGTAATTTGGCCCCTTATGCCGATGATTCGGCATGATTCCATTGACCTTCGAGCCTCCTTTAGAGGTGACTCATTTGGTTTTGGATTTGGCGGAGTTCTTGTCGTAGATCTTCCGCGCGGGGTGCAGGTGCCTCATTCCGAAGAACGGAGAACCTGTTGTTGTTATTGTTGTTGTTGTTGTTGGAGGAGGAGGAGGGGTGATCGCCTGCCGACGTGTGGAGGCATGGTGCCCACATACTAGGTGGGTGGAGGGAGTCGTCGCTCATTTCGTAGGCGGTGGTTTGGCCCGGTAGAACGGGCTGCTTGCGGGAGCGCCACTTCCAAAATTCCTTCATGATTGCCCGTCGGACGAGCTCCTTGATCTTCGAGGGCTCGTTCGCCCATTGATCGGGGAACATGTCATAAGGGGGATTCAGGGTGTTGTCGTACGTGAAGACCTTGTGGGCGAGCTCCATCGCGCCCAGAGACCAATCCTCCTCGGGGACGGTGCTCTGTGCAATGCGAGAGCTGATTTGTCGATGAAGGTGTTGCACCTTTTGGTACTTCCTTCTATGGTTGCGAAGGCGATGGGGGCTATGTGACAAACGAGCGTTTTTAATTAGCCTCCGTAGGTCGAAGGAGACGACCTCGAGAGCCTCGAGTAACTCCACCTCCGTGCGTTGCGTGGTTGGTGTCGGGATTCCCGGCTCGGGACCCTGTGCCGGGGCGCGAACCGAAGAGGCGGTAGTCCGCCTGTTGGCGGCTTGAACGCGTAGGCGTTGAGACGCCTCTGTGTCGCCCTTAATCTCCGCTATCACGGATCTCTTTAAGAGTGAGCGTGCCTCGAGCATGAGCTCGCGGCGCTCCCTCTTCGCCTTGGCCACCGCCCTCTTCTGTGCCTTCTTGGACTCCATGGCTTGAAATTGGGCGGGATCCTGGGCCTGATGCATGTAGACCTTGTCACCATGCTTGAAGGTGACCATCGGTGGCAGCGATCCGAATTGAATCACCGCCGGGACTTCATCGTTGGCGATGTTGCCGAATCCTGCAGGAAGATGCTTGCGATCAGCGGAGTTCCTCGCTGATGATCTTCATGCATCATGCAATACAATGTGGGAGAACGGGAGAAGACCAAGCCGCGACCCATGCGCAATAGAGATGGGAGGAGAACCAGGTCCCACCGGGCGTGCCAATTTGTTTGACACAGAAAATACCGTTTTTCTGATAGAAGAGGAGATAGAAAAGGGATCTCCCGTACATCGGGGGAAAAACATAAAATATGCGGGCGTGCCAGTGTACAAGTACACAAAAATAAAAGATGGGAAAAGATACATATTAATCATCACGACTAATAGCCTAAACCCCGATGTGCGCTGTGTGGTGGCCTGCTGGCGCGGTCAACATGACAAGGCAATTGTGGTCTCCTGGTTCCTGGGGCCTCGGAAAACTTCCGGTTAATTACTCCCGCGGATAGAACTGTGGGACACCTCCGATTAAGCTGCTTGGTCGTCGTCTTCGGTCTTTGCTTCACGTTCTTCATGCATGATGGTGGTGTGATGTGTTGGCGACGGCAGAGTCCGTGTACTAGCGTGTACACACGCCGTAGATAGTATGGACTTTGCTCCGGCCATGCCCGCCTCGCCGTCTTGCCTCGTCGGTCTTGAGCGGCGTTGAAGTAGTTAAAATCGGGGTAGCTTGCATGGTTGCGTTTGGCTTGAATTCGATGGCCTTGTAGATCCACCAAAAGTGCGAGGGGTACGCCCGCGAGAGAAAAATGGGTTGATAAAGGTAATTTGGCATCACCCAAAACACGCAAACTACAGTTGCGCTGGTGGGGTCCTGCTTACCCCGTCGGCAAACGCCAACGAGCCGCGGCCCTTGTGGCCAAGCTCAAGATCGAGCCCTTGCGCATGAGCTGTGCATGAACTCCATGCATGCACGCAATTAGGAGCATAAACACGTGCATGCTTACGTAGGAGTGAGCTGGTTCTGGATACAGCTCATACGAGCACTGCTTGCTGCACTCAAATTTGCAACACAATGCTTAGCCTGTGATGGCCAAACAAATGTGGAGCCCTGTTCATGGCGCGCCGTCGATGGCGCAGCCGACAGCGCCGTGTCCGCGCTTGTTCTTGCCGACGCCACACCGGATGCTCAGTATGAATACTCCTGAGAGCGCCTCGCTGGCCGGCCGGCCTCCACAATAGCATAGCCGCATGTCGCGTAAGGCGAATACCAATCGTCCGTGACTCGCGCCGGTGCGGACGCTGGCGAGCCGCAACGCTGCGACGGTGGAGCGAACACCGCCCCAATGGTGACCATGATGGGGACTCCGGCGAGCCGCCGTCCGTCGGCGTAGACGTATAAGGCGCCGCGCCGACTCCATAGATAGAGCCAGCCCTCGTTATGGCAGCCGACAAGCTGCGACCCGTTGACGGCGCCTCCGTCAACGGTGGATCTAGGCTTGGTTGAGAGACTCTCGTAGGCGCCTACGATAGCCGACTCCCTCGTTTCGGACGAGTTCATCCACCTCGCCGTTCGACGGCGGCACTCGAGGCGGAGGAGAGATGAGGCGGACAAACGCCATGCGTGGGCATACGCCGCGTCTCGGCCGATCCGCACCACCATGCTAGATGCAAAAGAAAACACGTGAGATTAGCATAATTTCTCACCATCGGGGAAGATGACGTCGGCTATGATCTCGCCGCTCTTTGCAGTAAGATCGGCCCGCGCGGGCGTTTTTCTACTCCGTTCCTCGTCTTCCTGACCTCCTGCTTATATAGGCAGCCAAGGATAGCTAGGTCGGTTGATAAACTTTTGGTGCCGCACGTTTCGGCCACCGCCTACAAAAAATTCAGTTGAGATCAGATCGGATCGATCTCAAGTGCAAAACTTGAACGATACGTACATAAGGTTAGCTAACTGAATTGTTTACGCGCAATGCAGCGCTGCCGATCAATCAGGCCACGAGGTACACTCCTGTACGAGTACGTGTTTGGGCCAAAAACAGATAGCCCATGCATGCAAAAACTTAGGCCTGGACTTTCCCCTTGCGCATCCATGGTATTTTCACATGTGGATATACCTCAAGCATACTTTAAATGTATATTAGGATAAAATATCATTAAACAAATGCCCTCACACCAAGTCTGGTTTGAATATCGTAGCATTCAAGGTTGACTTGGTGTAAAAAAAAATTCTAAAAGAATCAGACGCAAATTGAAATGTTGCCGTCCTTTATGTTAGGCTTATAGAGAATTAAGTACCCACGGTTGGCTCAATATATTTTACTGTATGCATGCCTATATGAGACATACGATTGATATTTAGACCACAAATTTTACGTGCCCTGCCTTCCTCCATATATGTATGAAAATATTTGTACAAAATATCGTCAAACAAAATGCCCCCACCAAGTCAAGTTTGAGCGCGAAGCAAATCGGGCTCTACTTGGTGAAAATTACATACGGTAACCGAGTGAGAACCTTGCTAGGAAGGTTCATATAGGTCATGTGTATGTAGGAGCGACCTTCTCTCGGCCTTGCGCCAATGCCGAAAGAATAATCGAGGTGTTTAGTTGGGTCGTATAGCTCGCATGACGCCTATCAACTAAACCTTCTTGTATCATCCTCAAATCGCGGCAGACGCCTTGCCACTCCTTGAAGGCATTTATTGATCAAGTCGGGACCGTGTAGCTGCAACGGTGCCAGCCGACAAGACCGAAGGGTTTCACAGCTTCACGCTAACCGCACTGGCGCGCTATACTGCTCCCATTATAGGGCTTGGTATGACCATGTAGATGAGATATCGGAACGCCCATCAATAGCTCGCCTTGTCATGCCCCCATGCTGTGCTGGGTGCTATACTAGCCGCGGGGTGGCGCAAATGGTGGCGTGAAGGCCACACATGTCAACGCTCGAGGGTAGGATGTTGCCCCCGGTGTCGTTGGTGTAGAGGCGTGATGGCGAACACTCGAGGAGCGGCATGCCCCCTGAATTAGGGCGTGCCTCAAGGTTGACGAAGGTTGGTGTCATGCCGAGACTCCATTGGCGATGTGGATATGGCCCTCGGCACTCCTTCCAAGGGCCAATGTCGTCTCACTTATAGGCGGATGGACACTTTGGGTGTCGTGTCATCTGCCCGTGTTCTTGACTATGGCTGCATAGAGGTAGAGCAACAAAGCCACAAGAAAAGACAAATAGTAGGTGTTCGAAATAAAACGAGGGAAAAAACAAAGAAGGTGTTTGTTTTATTTTTTAAAATGTTGGCTTTTCCGTTAGACACTAGCTATGAGTGTGACATCAGAAAAGGCTGCCAAAGGACTCAGTCGTTGGGAACCGTTGAAGAACCATGACGATCTTACATCAACAACTTGACCTTGTGCGTGTATGTGTGTTGGTGAGTGTCTGCGGGTGATGTGCTTGGGATACGTCCGAGAGGCAGCGGAAAATCGTACCCTAGCCCATCGTGGCAATGAGTAACCCCACAGCACCGCCATGCTTCCTTCGGTGCCTCGAGAACCCAGAGACATGGGTGAGGTGAAATCCGGGAAGATGGTTCTGGGACAATGGCTGTAAAACTTTTTTTATGCCTTTGTTGAGGGGTGGTGAACGACTACCAACCGTCTTCTTTCTAGTGGTTCCCTTACTGCTCGGGATTGTTGGACTTGATTCTGGCATTGATGGAAATTCTCCTCTTGTGAGGGCTTCTAGGACGGACATTTTTGTGATGTCCCATGATTGCATTTAGTTGTTTCCTCTTTGGAGGATTGCTTGGACTTTTTTTTTGATTACTGGTGTTTACCCCCTCTTCGGAGGATCACTTGGAGATTGTTGATGTTTCCTCGAGGGAACTACCTTGAGAACTTGGATGGCAGCCCTCCACCTTGGTGGACTACAACCCTCAGGCATATTATGTGAGGCTTTTGGTGGCACGCCCCAGGGCTGCAAGAGGCTACGCTCCAAGTCCAAACTAGGTTGGGTTGGGCGGCCTTTCCTTGATCTTTTCCTAGAGTCTTCCCTGGGACGACGTGTCTTCGTGAACTCGAGACACATCCAGAAGAATGGGGTGTGGGACCTCATTACGCAGAAGTCACCCAAGTAGTCTTCTCCACTACCTCTCGGAGCATGAATGTGGTGTGTATGATGTGTGTTGTGGGTGTATATGCCGCTCCACTTACCACGAGATTCACTGGTCTTCCTCTAGATGAGTCATAAGGCAGCCAAACCATTAGCCATGAGCTAGGTGTGAACAGGAAAAGCCATTTTTTGTTGTAGGACCTCGCGGTCCATAAAAGCGAAAAGACATGGATAAGTCGACAACATGCAATGGAAGGTGCACTGTAGACTTTGATAGGCGTCCTAGAACTCCCCTTCTTGCGAAGCGAAAAGCCCAGCGAGACCCCCCCCCCCCCCCGAAAAATGCAAAGGAGAGCGGAAAATGTTCACGCAAAGTATTTTTTTCAAGTACCTACCGTCTATTGGGGGCATTGGCCGGGATCCCTGGGGATCAACCAGCTGATAGGCACCTCCGTCGTATGCCTGCTCTATGGCGTATGGTCCTTCCCACTTGGGCTCGAACTTACCCCTTGTTTTGTGAGTGAAGACAATGGGGCGTCGAAGCACGAGGACTAGCTCGCCTTTTCCGAAGACTCGCCTCTTGACGAGCTTGTCATAGGCTCTCACCATGTTTTGGCGGTAGAGCTCTAGGTTTTGCAGCGTGTTGAGACGCTCCTCTTCAAGGGCGTCGAGCTCTTGGTACCGAAGGCGTATTTTCTCATCTTGCGTGAGCTCTTCATGGATAGCCACCCTTAGGGAGGGTAGCTGGATCTCCAATGGCAACACCGCCTCACTCCCATATACGAGGGAGTAAGGTGTTGCTTGCGTTGGGGTACGGACCGTGACGCGGTACGCCCACAAGGATTCGTAGAGACGGTCATGCCAGTCCCTTCGGTGCCTTGTCACTGTCTTCTTGAGAATTTTGCCGAGGGTCTTATTAAAGGCCTCGATTGCGCCGTTAGCTTGTGGATAGTAGCTGGTGGAATAGTTCCACTTGATCTTGTACTTCTCCATGAATCTATACATTTTACCTGATTTGAAGGCTTTACCGTTGTCGGAGGTGACCCGGTGTGGTATGCCGAAGCGGTATATGATATGCCGCTCCAGGAAGTTGATGACGTTCTCGCTCTTCACTTCCTTTAGCGGGACGGCTTCCGCCCACTTGGAGAAGTAGAGCTCCCATGGCGCTTCGGGTTCGATGGTGAAGACCTCCTCGTCAGGAAGGTCGGTGATGAGAGGAGAGTCATCGGGGAGTGGGTGAGCCGCGAGGAACTCCGCCAATGCCTGTCCTTTAACCGCCTTCTGTGGCACAAAGGTAAGGTCGAACTCCATCATGAATAGGGCCCATTTGCCAAGTCGCCCGATAAGTGCGGGCTGACTTAGAACGTACCTTATGGGATCAGCTCGCGCGACGATCTGGATTTCTTAGCCTCTTGAGCGCAAACATCAGGGCCAAGCACAACTTCTCAATTGCGAAGTAGTTATGCTCGGCGCCCACCAGAGTGCGACTCAAGTAGTAGCAGGCCACCTCTTTTCCTTCGTCATTACGTTGTGCGAGCAAGGCCCCCAATGAAGTAGGTAGGGCTGCAATATAGAGTATGAGTGGGCGCCCTTTTACAGGGGCAGCCAAGACCGGTGGATTAAACATGTACCTCTTAATATCATCGAATCCGCGTTGGCATCCCTCATCCCAAATGAACGGAGCTCCCTTATTCACGAGGTGTGAGAAGGGCTGAATGCGTCCGGAGAGATTGGATATGAAGCGCCGGATGTACGCCAACTTCCCCTGCAAAGTCCTCAACTCCTTGAGGTTTGTGGGAACTGGCATATTGAGGATTGCCTTGATCTTCTTTGGTTCAACCTCGATACCTCTGTGGCGAACCACAAAGCCCAGGAAGAGCCCTAATTGTACGGCGAATGCACACTTGAGTGGATTCATCTTGAGTTGGTGTCGACGTAGACGTTCGAAGACCCTGCGGAGGTCCTCCTTGTGGTGCTGGCGGTTTTTGGTTTTGACCACCAAGTCGTCGATGTAGCACTCCACCGTGTGGTGGAATAAGTCGCCTAGAACGCGTGTCATGGTGCGCTGATAGGTAGCACCGGCGTTCTTCGACCCCAAAAGGCATGACGATGTAGTAGAAGTTGCCTTTTGGGGTCCTGAACGCGGTGTTGATGGCGTCGTCCGGGTCCATCTTGATTTGGTTGTACCCAGATGAGCCGTCCATGAAGGACAGCGCGTCGTGGCCCATAGTGGAGTCGACGATGATCTCCGTGATGGGGATGGGGAAATCGTCCTTGGGGCACGCTCGATTCAGGTCGCGGAAGTCTTGGCAGACCCTCACTTGCCCGTTCTTCTTCTCCACGTGTACAATGTTTGCGAGCCACCGAGTATACCGGGCCTCCTTGATAAAATCTGCAACAATTAGCTTATCTACCTCTGCAATGACGCGCTCCTGAAACTCTGGCCGTAGGTGGCGAGGTTTTTGCTTGACCGGCCTAAATTGTGGGTCAATGGCCAACTTGTGTGTGGCGACACTAGGGTCGAGACCCGGCATCTCCTTGTAGCTCCAGGCGAAGCAGTCCCGGTACTCCATTAGGAAGTTTCGATAGTCTTCTTGTTCCTCTTTCGTCAGCGTTGCGCTGACAAAAGTGGGACGCAGATCCTCCGTTGTGCCGAGGTTGATTTCGGCGAGCTCGTCGATGGTGGGTTTCCCTCCATCTTCGAGATCTTATGGCGCAGAAGTGGCCCCGAGCTACTCATTGAGCTCGGGTTGTTCCCCATCAGACGAGTGTTCTTGGTGAAGCGGATGGCGCGCGGTGTTCGCATCGTCTCCCGAAGTCATGGACGCGGCATGGCACATGGCTCGTTTAGCGACGTCATGCCCGTCGCCTGCTGAGTCGAGAGCATGATAGTTGGAGTAGCCCAGCTCGTACTTAGGCTGAGCCTTGCCCTTCTGCTTGATTAGATCTTCTGATTGCCTCCACCACTCCTCGAAAATGGAGGGTGGTGGGGCCATCCTACCGTTTCGCCGGGGGGTGATTCCGGCACTCGCTAGGAGGCGAGCCATCCTAGAATCGACCTTCATTATTGAGAGCACCTCCTCTGTCTAGACACAAGGGTTAGGGAGTTCAAATATAAAGTCACAATATTTTACTTGAGGGACCTTGTAGAATAAAGTCTCGATTCTAGACCCACACGAGCTAGCTATGGCCTAGACTTCAAGTGGGGAAGTTACCAAAACATAGAGGGACGGAGGTTGCACGTCGTGAGCTCCCCGCAGTGCTTCCTCGAGCATTCCCGGCTTCTTAGCCGCTCCTTGGGATGGAGCGAGCTCCTTATTTTGAACTCCACGTGCTTGAAGTGTTAGCGGCGCATTGTTGCTGGTTTCTAGCAAGTTGCGGCCTTGCGCACCTGTAGAGCTTCCAAGTGTTAAGGGCTTAGCCTCTACATGTGACATTGTTGATGTAGAGGGGGTGGGATAAGGTGATGGTGTCGGGGAAGACCTCGTCATGGTCGGCGTTGATGAAGGCAACCGTGCCTTCAACAGCAACGACGGTGTTGGGGTAGGCGTTGAAGGGCCTGCCCCCTGCGATGGAGGTCGCCTATGGTCGCCGCCTTTGCGACTACGAGAAGCCGTGCTTCCCATACTGGAAGGTGAGAATGGCATGACAAGGCGCTTCCCTTCGACGAGGGCGTGGCGCCGGTCTTGAGCAGGACGTCGGCTGCTGGTGCGGCTCGACCCTGTTTCTGGTCACCATCATTGGTGGGGAAGTAGTACTTTGCATCAGCATGGTGCGACTCATGCACGGTGTAAGGCGAGGCATTGCCGACGATGTGTTTTGTGATCCACTACCGTCCAAGAACTTGAGGCATTGGTGGAGGGTAGATGGCACCACGCGGTACTTGTGAATCCATGGCCTTCCTAGGAGGGCCGAGTATGAGGTGTTCGCCTCGATGACGAAAAAACGCACCTTGAAGCTAAAGGTGGACATTTGGATCTTTATCGTGATGGCGCCTAATGTGGGCTTGCCTTGGTTGTCGAATCCGCATATGATCACGTCGGTAGGCTCCAGGTCGTCCACCGTGAAACCAGCCCGTGTTAAGCTTTTAACAGGCAGAATGTTCACGGCGGACCCTGGGTCGATGAGGACTCTCCACAGGCGGGTCATCCCGATATTCCCTTCCACATAGAGTGGCCGGTTATGGTATCCCTCTTCTAGGAGCCTGTCTTCATCGTCGAAGGTGATCTCATTCACGGACAAGGGGTTCGAGAAGAGACGATGTTTTGCCATGGCCACTTCGTAGAGCTCGGGCGCTTGAAGGGCATGGACCATGCTTGGCGAAGGTCTAGCACGAGCATGAGAGCGTCATAGACACTTAGTAGTGCCGGAATTCTCTTGAGGTGGGCGACTATGTTGTAGTCAATGTCATGAGGCTTGGTACTTTCTTCCTCTTGTCGAATTGGAGCACCTCCTGCTGACGGCGCCTCTTTCGAGGCCGCCATCTTGTCCCCCTTTGCCGGTTTCTCCTTTGGCGGTTCGGGAAGAACCTTGCCGCTTCGCAGGTTCATGTTGACCTCCTGGGGTTCGAGATCCTTCGTGGAGACCTCTACATGGAGCGCCTCACGCTCAAGAGCAGCAAACATGTCATCTGACTCGGT
Source organism: Avena sativa (assembly GCA_916181665.1). Lineage (NCBI taxonomy): Eukaryota > Viridiplantae > Streptophyta > Magnoliopsida > Poales > Poaceae > Avena > Avena sativa. Next base: position 19,257,443 of record OV702296.1, read on the forward strand.
GCTGCTAGTGTTGTTGTAGTTGAGGATGACGTTGCAACTCTCAATATTTGACGAGTGAGAGGAGCTAGCTTGTTTCTCCTCTGTCGGGGCCTGCCCACGACGGTGTGGCCAAAACTGCTCAAGAGTGGGCAATCTCCGTCCCTGTCGAGGGAACGACTCGTCTCCCTCGGACTTGGGGACGAACCTCGGTGGGGGACGACGCTGACTTGGGTTAAAGCGACGTGGGACGAGTAGGGAGGCATCCCTCGTCCATGCCCAATGAGGGGGCTGTGGAGGGAAGCCTCTTGCTCGTGGTCTTCGATGAACCATGCTCCATGGATCCTCACGATGTGTCGTGGGAGGTGTCTCCCCATGCGGTGTCGCTGCCGAAGCCATGACGAGGCTAGACAGTTGATGCTCGACTTGAGAAAGCGGGACCCAAGATGGTCCGCTTTCTTGGTGTTGTGTTGAAGGTGGTGACGAATTCACGCTCACCACGTTCACGGTGCGGAAGTCGGGGTTGATGGCGTCGGCGTCCAGGTTGATCCTCTTCTCGTTAACGGCTCTTTGGAGCCATTCCTTGAAGGAGATGCAATCCTCGATTGTGTGGCCAACATACCTGTGATATGGACAATAGAGAGGATTGTCAACCATGTTTACCTGATCCGGCCGCCTAGGATCTGGCAAGTTTAGCGCGTGGTGCTCCATGAGTTGGTTGAACAAGTCATGCACCAACTCTCGGCGGAAGATGTATTACTTCTTGAGGAGATCCTGCATGGAGGCTCGCTGGATAGCACCCCCTTGGTCGCCCCTTGCGCCTAACATGGGCACATTGTTGTGTGGTGTGGAGGTGAATACTCTTGTGGCATTCGTCTTCGCCGTTGTCTTTGTCTTTCCCCCGTTGGTGGGCGGCTTGGCCGTTGCGCTGAACCTCCTGGCAGGATCATAGGCACTAGCATTCTTGTAGAGCTCCATGATTTGCGGGGACTTCTCGAACTCCAACTTTGTGGCTTCTACGGCCGAGCTGAGAGCGCTAAGATTTCGAGGCTCTCGCCTAGATACTTCTAGCGACCAGTGTTATTGCATGCCATGGACGCACATCTCAATGGCATCCTCGAGGTGCATCTCTCTAGCGAGACGCACGTAGCTATTGCGGAAGCGCACAATGTAGTCATCGATGGACTCTTCGCGTCGTTGACGAACTTGTGCTAGCTCGACGATGGAGAAGTCTTTCTTCATGGCAACAAAGTGCCTTTTGAAGACTTCCTTCATGGCAGACCAGCTGCTGATGGATCCCACTGGTAAGCGACTATACTAGTGGAAAGCAGGGCCAGTCAATGACCCCGAGAATTGCCGAAGTAGAAGAGACGAGCTATTGGCCGTGTCACCACAAGCTGCCTCGAAGTACACCAAATGCTCCCTTTCATCGCCGGTTCCGTCAAATTGACGGAACTTCGGCGGGTGAAACCCAGCTGGGAATGACACTAGATCATGCCATGATTCATAAGGCTTCTCGAGCTCACACTCCGAGGAGCGAGGAGCCTGCTCGATGGACATTCGCTTGAACTTCTTGTCCACCATGTCTTCAAGCATGTCGTGGTAGCCCTTGAGCACACTTGGACGTGTTTCTGTGTTGCCGAAGGCCGGAGGCATGACCGACCGACGAGCGGTCGTGCCCATGTCCCTCTGTTGGTGCCCATCGTTGGGCAGCACGTTTGCTGGAGTGCCTCCTAGGAGCTCCTCCTCTTGTGGGTCCGCCTGCCGTGGCGTACCCGGTGCTGTTGTGATGTTGTTTATCATGAACTCGATGAACCTGTCAACTTTAGACGTTAGTTCCTCAATTGTGCGCCCTTGTTGGCGTACCTGATCGGCTAAATTTTCATCATGGGATGCCGCCTGGCCGGGATTGTTAGAGGGGCTAACTTGGGAGGCCTTCTGCCCCTCGTGATGAGCCGCTTTAGCGGCCCCTTCAGGGTCGTCATTGACGCCATCCACCGCCATGCGTGCCGGCGCGGTGTCGAGGTCTTCAAGGTAACTCTCGTCATCCGAAGGGATAGACGGGTTAAGGACGACGTAAGAAGGTGAGGTGGGGAGCCTTTCTAGAGATGAGGAAGAGGCGGCATCGGAAGCCTCCTCATCACTTTGAGACTCAAGCGGCTCTGATGCTCCTGTTGCGGCTTTCGCCGCTCTTTGAAGTGCTAGTGAACTTAGTCGCGTTGTAGCTCCTTGACGACTTGCGACTTGCCGCAGCTCGGTGTGATCTTGAGGAAGTCTGGATGCCATGTCGGTGTAGCGGATCGGGGATACATCCCAATCCCGCTTGGAGTCACTTGTGTGCTTCCTGTTGTCTCCCGTTGTGAGGGGAAGGCATGAAGCAGTCAACCTTTCCTCCTCTTCTGATGTCGGCGCGCTATATTTCGCCGCTGTCTCGGCGCCTTTGAACCATGAACACACATGGCCTAGACTTGGAAGCAATGTGGTACGGAAATTGACCCTAGGATTCGGCACAATCTCCTCATTTGATGGATATGTGAAGTCATGGGTGACATTTGGCGGTTTCCACCCGTCGTCGTCTTCGAGGCCAGAGTGCACTGCTAGAGTGCCGCATGCGGCCGTGTTCTTGTTGGCTTCATTTTTGTAGTCCGTCTTCTGCGGGAATGTGGCCTCGACCTCTTGTTCCATCGTGCTAGGGGCAACAAGGGTAGGCTCTCCGTCGCCGGCTGTAGATGGTTCGGGGGCAATGTGTTATTGCGCCTCAATAGCCGCTTCCGGGCTTGACTCGTGAACCATGTCATCATTGAGAGTGCCCCCTGTGTACGCCTCGGGGGCCTTCTCGACGCCCTCCATGGGCGAGGCGTCGGTGTCCGATTCTTATTGCAACGTAGAAGTTGGAGCGGCCCTCTCTTGCCCGCTTCCTCGCCTAAGGATGGTTAGGGGGCGCAATGGTGGAGCTATCACGCCTCCTTGTTCCGCGGCACTAGGTTGTGCCTTGCGTGGTTTGGGGGTTAGGCGGCTAAGAAGGTAGTTGTACCTTTCATGCCGCTCCAAGTCCGGGGAGATACAGAATGTGATTCTGTCATTCTCTTGAATGACATCACCATCAGCCCGAACACGGACTTGCGTGTGCCGAAGCACCAAGTCTTTGAGATCCCGGTAGAGAACTTGTTGATTCCTCCGGCGCCTCTCGCGCTTACGTTCATTTTCGGTGAGAACATCCTGAGCCCTTTGCGGGACTGGAGGAGTAGGAAGGAGAGGTGGCATACCTCTCCCGGCTGGTGGAGCCACAGGGAGGCTTGTTCGCCCTGCTCACACTTGTTCCTCACGCCTTGGAGGCGGTGGCACAAGCATAGGAGCAGGTGAAAGAACATTTCTTAATCCCTAGTGTTTTGTGTGTTAGATAACAATACCAAGGATCATTTAATGTGTGTTGAAGTGTTGCAGCTCTATTTGAGAATAAAGGGAAAAGGACTCTGTCTTTGGGGGTGGATAATCCGGCCCCACCAGGGGCGGATAATCCGCCCCTCCCTTTGCCCAAGCAGGCGCAAGCCCCAGAAGAGGGGCGGAATTTTGGCCGGATTTTCTGGCCAGCGCGGATAATCCGCTCCTCAGGGGGGCCGGATAATCCGCCCCCCTGCTCATCGCCAAAGGCGCAAGCCCTAGGGAGGGGGTGGAGTTTTGGTCGGACTTTCCGACCTGGCTGGATAATCCGCCCCTCAGGGGGGGCGGATTATCCGCCCCCCAAGATCTTCACCAAGGCGCAAGCCCCAGAGAGGGGGCGGAGTTTCCCCCGAAGAATCCTCCCTTGGGGCGGAGTTTTCCCAGGGGGCGGATAATCCGCCCCCAAAGTTGTGCAACGGCCAGATCTGGGGAGGGGGTATTTAAGCCAGCCTTCCCCCTCCTGCCAGAACTCTTGATTCATCTCGAAAAAGACCAGATCAGATCTGAAAGCTTCATCCAAGAGTGCTCCAACTAGACCCACCCAAAGGCCCCATCCCTTGGGGAATCGAAGGAGGAGAACTCGATCTTCATCATCAGCAATCAAGCGCTTCATCTCCTCTCCATTCATTTGGAGAACCTTCGATCTAGTATTTCTTGCAAATATCTAGATCCTCATTTTTGTTTATATTGATAAACCTTGTTCTTGTGGCAGCTTGTTGTCTTCTCGGGAGCCCCCAATTCAGTTGTGGGTGTGTGCCCCGATAGTGTTGTAAAAGGCACCGGTTCCCGCCTCGAAGGAATCCAATAGTGGAGAAGGTGGATCAGGCCTCTCGTGGAGAGATCCATCGGAGAATAGGGTGAGGCCTATTGTGGCGTGGTGGTCTTAGAACCGCCCACCCCTCCAACGCAGATGTACTTCCCTTAACAAGGAAGGAACTGCGGTAAAACAAATCCATGTGTCTCCGCGTGCTCCACTACGGTTTCCTCGCTCCTCTTTTACGTGCTTAGTAGTTAGGGTTACATATAGGGAAATTCTCGTAGTTGCATATCTAGAGAATTTACTTTGTGTCAAGCCTAAAATTTAAAAAGTATTAAAAATTGGTTAGCACCTATTCACCCCCCCTCTAGGTGCCCATACGATCCATTTCAATTGGTATCAGAGCCTCGGCTCTTATTTTGGGCTTAACCGCCTAAGAGAAGTATGGGTTCCAAGGGAGATGGGAGTGATGCTCCGGAGGTAGTCACCATGAACGATCTCAAGACGTTGGAAACAACCTTGGTGAGTTCAATGGAGGCTAAGATGGAAGAGATGCGTCAATTGATAATGCGTCTCTCCACATCCGCAGCATCACCTCCATCTAACTCTGAGGATACCACTCCGCAATCCAAGGAAACGGGTAAAACTATTTCCCAAGATAACGAAGTGGTAGGTGATGATACTATCAAGAGCTCCTCCTCGAAAAAGGATAGCGGTAAGGATGGATACAATGAGGTTTCTCATGTGTATTCCCCTGATCCAGCTATCCCTCACCCACATATACATAATAGGGGTGATCCACCCAAACTTTCAGCATCTACTTTTTCTCAATGGCAATTTTTGATGAAATCTCATGTGTGCAGTTCCTCCATAGAGTTGTGGAAGATCATCGAAAATGGTCTTCATGTTGGAAACCCCAACAATCTCACAAGAAGAGAAGTGGTCGATAGACAACTCAACGCTACAGCTCTACACATGATACAGCTTGGTGTGAGTGACAAAGACATGCCACACATTTAGCATCTTAGCACAGCTAAAGAAGCTTGGGATGCCCTCACCGAGCTCTTCATCGGAAATGAAAGTATGAGAAGGAATAGATATGATGCCTTGAGCAATGAAGCTGAAGGATTTTATATGCTGGGTGGAGAAGACCACGAGGACATGTATAGGAGGCTCAAGGCAATAGCCACAACCTTCAGAAACCACGGTGCAACTCATGTTGATGATGCTTGGATCAAGCGCAAGTATGTCAGTGCTCTTATGCCATTTGAGCCCACAGATTTGAAGAGTCTCCAAGGTAGGCATAACTATCACCTCATGTCATCCAATGAGGTAATGCAAGAAATGGCCGCCTTCAAAGTGGCTGCCAAGAATGTCGAAGATGCTCGTGCTCGAGCTATGGGGATGCAAAAGGGGGTCAACATGGCCTTGAAGACTAGTGTGATTGATCATGATGAATATGCGATAGAAGGTCTGGACTGTCTCGAAGATATAAAAAGGATCCACGGACAATACTTGGCTCTTTATGCAAGAAACTTTTGGAAAGATCCAGCCAAGGCTAAAGCTAAACTAGATCGCAAGAGTGGAGCCTATGGAAGAAAAGAAAATGGTCCCAAGCTGAGAACATGCTTTAATTGTGGTGACCGGCTGCACTTCGTAGCTGAGTGTCCATATCAAAGTAGAGAGGATAATGGAGGAAGACTCATTTTCAAGGACAAATCAAAAGCTCCACGTAAGAAACAGTTTGTAAAGAAGAATGCTCCTTTCAAGAAACAACCAAAGATTGTTCTAGTGGATCAAGAAGAATATTCATCGGGGAGTGAAGATGAGGACAAGGACGATAGCTCTCAAGAGGTGGCTGCTATAGCCACTAAATCTACAACAAGGCTCAGAAGACCCATCACCCCTCCACTACCCCGGAGTCCTTCATGCGTGATGCTCGGGCTAGTGGTCGTCGTTCCACGGTGTCCCCAATGGCACGTGAGGTCAAGCAGCTTAATTGGTTCCAGCGGAACATTCTTTGCATGGGTATTGACATTCACAAGGGCCAATATGAGGCGTACCGCAGGGATCATGAGAGGGATCACACGCAGCAGCTTATCCTCCACCATGTCTCAGGTGCCACTGGCCATCCACCTCCTCCCACTGCTCCGGATCCGTATGCTCAGTGGAACACTTCAGGATCAACTATGGCGAGCTCGAGAGTTGTCTCTTTCCTCCTCCACCGATGGCACCCACTCCTCCAGCTGATGACGATGATGATGAGTATGATGAAGAGGAAGGGGACGGGAATGACTACAACGAGGATGAGGAGGCGTGATCTCCGGGGGCGTTAGCATCACTCTTCTTCCTTTTTGGCGTTTCGATGCCAAAGGGGGAGAAGTAGTTCTATTAGGTCTCGTGGATTTGCAAGGGTCGGGCACAAGCTCTTCGATTTTAGTTGTTTTTATTTGCTTGCTTGTGCCTTTTCTAGCGTGAACTCGTTTGCTATTTATGTTTGTCTATGTAAGACTATGTCGTACTCCACTATGTTTGGTATTCATGTAATTCTGGATTTATCTATCATGGACCCCATGGAATTCTGGAATTATGGAGCATATTTGATGGCATATGGATTCATGGGATTATCTATGTATGCCTTGGCTATATTCTCATTCCGGTGGTATGACATTTTTCCCAAACCTTAAAGTAGTGTTCTCCCTAGTGTGTGTATTTGTATTCAAATACAAATCTTAAATATGCACACATCTAGGGGGAGCGTCTTTCTTTATTTAAGGTGGCATTTGCCGGTTTTATTGCAAATCCTAGTATTGTCATCTAACACCAAAAAGGGGGATTGAAAGAACATTTCTTAATCCCTAGTGTTTTGTGTGTTAGATAACAATACCAAGGATCATTTAATGTGTGTTGAAGTGTTGCAGCTCTATTTGAGAATAAAGGGAAAAGGACTCTGTCTTTGGGGGCGGATAATCCGGCCCCACCAGGGGCGGATAATCCGCCCCTCCCTTTGCCCAAGCAGGCGCAAGCCCCAGAAGGGGGGCGGAATTTTGGCTGGATTTTCCGGCCAGCGCGGATAATCCGCCCCTTAGGGGGGCCGGATAATCCGCCCCCTGCTCATCGCCAAAGGCGCAAGCCCCAGAGAGGGGGCGGAGTTTTGGCCGGACTTTCCGGCCTGGCCGGATAATCCGCCCCTCAGGGGGGCAGATTATCCGCCCCCCAAGATCTTCACCAAGATTCACCAAGGCGCAAGCCCCAGAGAGGGGGCGGGGTTCCCCCCGGAGAATCCACCCTTGGGGCGGAGTTTTCCCAGGGGGCGGATAATCCGCCCCAAGTGGGGGGGAGGGGATAATCCGGCCCCAAAGTTGTGCAACGGCTAGATCTGGGGAGGGGGTATTTAAGCCAGCCTTACCCCTCCTGCTAGAACTCTTGATTCATCTCGAAAAAGACCAGTTCAGATCTGAAAGCTTCATCCAAGAGTGCTCCACCTAGATCCACCCAAAGGCCTCATCCCTTGGGGAATCGAAGGAGGAGAACTCGATCTTCATCATCAGCAATCAAGCGCTTCATCTCCTCTCCATTCATTTGGAGAACCTCCGATCTAGTATTTCTTGCAAATATCTAGATCCTCGTTTTTGTTTATATTGATAAACCTTGTTCTTGTGGCAGCTTGTTGTCTTCTCGGGAGCCCCCAATTCAGTTGTGGGTGTGTGCCCCGATAGTGTTGTAAAAGGCACCGGTTCCCGCCTCGAAGGGATCCAATAGTGGAGAAGGTGGATCAGGCCTCTCGTGGCGAGATCCATCGGAGAATAGGGTGAGGCCTATTGTGGCGTGGTGGTCTTAGAACCGCCCACCCCTCCAACGCAGATGTACTTCCCTTAACAAGGAAGGAACTGCGGTAAAACAAATCCCTGTGTCTCCGCGTGCTCCACTACGGTTTCCTCGCTCCTCTTTTACGTGCTTAGTAGTTAGGGTTACATATAGGGAAATTCTCGTAGTTGCATATCTAGAGAATTTACTTTGTGTCAAGCCTAAAATTGAAAAAGTATTAAAAATTGGTTAGCACCTATTCACCCCCCCTCTAGGTGCCCATACGATCCATTTTAGCAGGTTCCCGCGGAGGGCTTTGCGGTCGCCATTGACGTGGTGCGTGGTTGTTTGGCGCGTTGTCTTGGTGACGCAGCCACCTACTTTCCATGTGGAGGCAATGTGTTATGCCCCCGGAAGTTAGTGCGCGTTGGTGAAGGGGGCCGCCGTGGCACCAAAGTTTGGAGCTCGTGCTGAGGGCGGTACGATGGAGCAGGGCGCCTGTTTCTGCTTGCCCCTTGTGCCGATGATTCGGCATGATTCCCTTGACCTTCGAGCCTCCTTTGGAGGTGACTCATTTGGTTTTGGAGTTGGCGGAGTTCTTGTCGTAGATCTTCTGCGCGGGGCACAGGTGCCTCATTCCGAAGAACGGAGAACCTGTTGTTATTGTTGTTGTTGTTGTTGGAGGAGGAGGAGGAGGGGTGATCGCCTGACGACGTGTGGAGGCATGGTGCCCACATACTAGGTGGGTGGAGGGAGTCGTCGCTCATTTTGTAGGCGGTGGTTTGGCCCGGTAGAACGGGCTGCTTGCGGGAGCGCCACTTCCAAAATTCCTTCATGATTGCCCGTCGGACGAGCTCCTTGATCTTCGAGGGCTCGTTCGCCCATTGATCGGGGAACAGGTCATAAGGGGGATTCAGGGTGTTGTCGTACGTGAAGACCTTGTGGGCGAGCTCCATCGCGCCCAGAGACCAATCCTCCTCGGGGACGGCGCTCTGTGCAATGCGAGAGCTGATTTGTCGATGAAGGTGTTGCACCTTTTGGTACTTCCTTCTATGGTTGCGAAGGCGATGGGGGTTATGCGACAAACAAGCGTTTTTCATTAGCCTCTGTAGGTCGAAGGAGACGACCTCGAGAGCCTCGAGTAACTCCACCTCCGTGCGCTGCGTGGTTGGTGTCGGGATTCCTGGCTCGGGACCCTGTGCCGGGGCGCGAACCGAAGAGGCGGTAGTCCGCCTGTTGGCGGCTTGAACGCGTAGGCGTTGAGACGCCTCTGTGTCGCCCTTAATCTCCGCTATCACGGAGCTCTTTAAGAGTGAGCGTGCCTCGAGCATGAGCTCGCGGCGCTCCCTCTTCGCCTTGGCCACCGCCCTCTTCTGTGCCTTCTTGGACTCCATGGCTTGAAATTGGGCGGGATCCTGGGCCTGATGCATGTAGACCTTGTCACCATGCTTGAAGGTGACCATCGGTGGCAGCGATCCGAACTGAATCACCGCCAGGACTTCATCGTTGGCGATGTTGCCGAATCCTGCAGGAAGATGCTTGCGATCAGCGGAGTTCCTCGCTGATGATCTTCATGCATCATGCAATACAATGTGGGAGAACGGGAGAAGACCAAGCCGCGACCCATGCGCAACAGAGATGGGAGGAGAACCAGGTCCCACCGGGCGTGCCAATTTGTTTGACACGGAAAATACCGCTTTTCTGATAGAAGAGGAGATAGAAAAGTGATCTCCCGTACGTCGGGGGAAATGAGTTTGAGACCCACGCTATGCGTTGATCCCAGTGGCAACCCACTCTATGTGATCGGAGATCCCGTGAATTAGAGCTGGGAGACAAGTCGTTGGTCAGCTGATGTAACACCCTCAGAATCGGCCCTATGCAAGTTTTAGCAAAACCCGCCAAACCCGCATAGAAACGATTCAAAGGTGCCCACCAGGCACTTTCGTGCGGGTGGAAAACGAAGTAATAACATTACACAACAGTCCTCGATGGGACCCACAGAACAGATATATACAACACGACTCCATGAGTCAAGAATACAGATATATCATACAAAGATCCAAATCACCTTGAAAATGATAGAGCGTCCGACTACGGACAAGATGCAAATGGGGCTAAGAGCCCTGAAGAATAACCAATGGCGTCCATAACCCTGCCCAGGCCAAGCCGGAAGGGTAACCCTGCTAACGACGTCGATCTCAAAACCTGCTTAAACAAAAGGGGTGCCGACAAAGGGCAAAGGAAAAAGAGGAGCGTCAGTACTGAGGCCAGTACACGGCGAGGCTAGAATTCGGCGGTCCTCGATTACATAGGTATGGTGGACTGAAGAGGCAACGGCAGCATGCACTAAACAACCTATAGAGACTCGTTACAACTGACGGCTATCAGAGAGGGATAAGAAAGACCTATTCGGAACCAACCTGATACTACCACCAAACAAACCCATCCTGGTGTTTCCCCCTCGAGATTGGACGAGGAAGTCAACCGAGGAACTCACACCGTTGGCAGTTTTATTCATTTAGTTATCGTTGCAGCAATTACTAGTCAGGTATAGATAATCATCCTGATAAAATAAGCAATGGGCCCTTTTAGTTAATCATTCCGTTGTAGTTGCAACACTTACTAGTCAGATACAATTAGCATGCGATATCCCAAAACCCAGCAGTTGTTGGTACTTTTATTTAGCCATTCCGTTGTAGTTGCAATACTTACTAGTCAGGTACAATGGTCGCAAGCGAAAACTCAAACAAGCAATTGTTGGCAGTTTTATTTAGCCATTCCATTATAGTAAGCTGATTACTAGTCATTATAAAGTCAAATGTATAGCACTACTTTAGTTATAGTTGTCTATGATCGAGATACTGTGCTCCAAGTCGTCCATAACCGCGGACACGGCTTTCAGAAAGTTTTACCCGGCCGGGGTGCACCAATAGCAACACACACTCGATCAACCTCGGAAAAACCAAATCAAAACCCAACGAGGCTTTCACGACAAAGCAATCACAGGATTCAGAAATATTTCAGGGGGCCACCCCTTAAAGTAGACCCGCAACGAAGCCGGCCGGCTCCGAGACGGACTCAAGGTTGTGGGGACGGCTGTAAACAACTGGGAACCCAAAACTGGGCTTGTCGATACCGCGGAATCGTGCCACGATCCTAAACAGTACAGTGTGCTCCTCGCACAATCGTAATTAAAGCAGTAAAGCATGGCATACAGGATAGTAATAAAACCTCAAACTAGTTTGTGGCCCCAAGAAATAAGACGGAATCAAGCTCTGGCTCAGGGGGGTCCCATAATCCTCCCGGATGTGGATAGCGCGAAAATTCAAGGAACAGGTATCAAGTACTCGGGGTCCTACGGGACACAAGTGGATGGTTAACAACCAAATAACATCTATTGCCCACCTGTGCCTCTGCTTACTTACTTCAATTTTAGTTGTTAAACAGGAATTAAAGTGAACGATAAGTAAAGCCATGATCATCTCCAACATCAACATGCGGCAATACTCCAACAACTGTGGCACTTGACGACACGCAACAGCACTTGAGCAAGCGACTACGACGCGCAAGACCAACTATTTACCAGTCAACAGGTAATAGGATGTGTCCAAGGCAATATAAGGCTGCAAGGAATATCACGGGTACGAAAACTAGAGCAACGCAACACAGATAGCAATAGATCAACAGGAGGGAATAAATACTATAAAAGTAAGATAGGTAGAAAGGGGGAGATGCTCGCCTGAAAACATTGCCGAAGGTTCAACCGAAGATCGGGGCGAAGCTCACATTAACTCAACGGCCTTTTCCGCGAAGAAGCAAAACACTAGAATAAACACCGGATGCAATATTTAATACTACGGCAAAAGATCGGCATGCTTATGATATGATGCATGGCATGGCAAAGGTGCGATGCAATTAGGTCATATTAAGCGGAACCGGGGTCCCGACAATTAATTAAACGGTTCAAGTTGTTTAGATACCCCGCAATTTAAATGTTGTTTTAACATGGCACAAGATAGCACCGGTTCGCTACACAAATTTAAATGAGGCCAATATACGACTAGATTTGCCCGCATATGGGCCCCATATTTAATTATAAGGTGAATCGGCATAAGGCCCCCAAACCACACAAATATGCATGCGAGATGAATGATTATTATGCAACAGGTTTTATATTTAGCATTTATAAAAATAGGGGCTCGGGAAAAGGTTCACACATTAGGGTTCGGCGATCTTGGTTCCGGGGTTCGGGGTCCGGTCTCGGGGTTCATGGTTCGACGAATCGTTCTCGGATAACGGAGGTAGGTCTTGTCGCATCCGTGGTCTTTGGGTCATGTCGACGGTCATGGCGTTCGGGAGACGATCTTGTCGCATCCGGGAGAAGGACTGGACGTTCCGCGGTGGAGTGCTGGTTGCTCCGGTGGCGATCTTGGCGGTCATCGGGTTCTCGGTCATCGGTAGATCTTGTCATCGCTTTGGTGTTGGTCTCGACACTTATGATGTAGATCTTGGGGTACCACCTTGATTATCGGAGGCGTCTTGGGGCTCGACGCCGGGGTCTTCAGGGTTCCCTGTCGGAGTGCTAGATGTTCCGTGATGGAGTTCCTGTCGGAGATTCTTCGGACACCTTCGGCTCGGTACGGTCTTGGAGTCTCGCGCCCGTGGTCTTGTGCGGTCCTTCGGTCCCGTGTTGGTCTTGGCTTCCGCTTGAGCACCAGCGGGCACACACGCGGAACGGGTGCAACAGCAGCATGACAAGGTGCACCGATAGCTGGCCGGGTCGGAGAAGGCCGATGGGCGGCGCTGCAAGGCACAGCAAGCCCGGGCGCGGGCGAGGTGGTGCTTGGGCCGTACTGCAGCGGAACAGCGATGCCGAGGCGAGGAAGGAGCCGGTCGGAGGAAGCTTGACGGGGGAGCGGCGGCGGCCGGCCGGAGGAGAGGAGGTCCAGGGGCGGCTCGGCGGGGCAGGCTCAGGAGCACGCCGGCGGGAGGCGCCTGCAGCGGCAGACGGCGGCGCTCTGGCAGGCCCGGCGAGCTCCACGCCGGGGGCGCGCGGGCAGGGAGAGGAAGGAGGAAGGCCGGGAGAGCGGGGTGGTCGCCGGCGGCGGTGACGCGGGGAGGACCCCTGGCGGCGGCGGCTGTCGGGGCCGGCGAGGCGGGGGGGCCCGCAGGGCGGTGGTTGGGGCCACGCGGTGGCGGAGGAGAGGGTCGGGGCGGAGGTGAGGAGGGCGGCGGCCGTGGCAAGGCCAGACGAGGCGCTCGGGGCGAGCACGACGGCGACGGGGTGGAGCGGCGGGAGGAGGCGGGAGCGCGGAACTGGCCGGAGGCGGGGAGGAGGATGAGGCCGGCACCGTGGGGGAAGAGGAAGCCGGAGGGAGGAGAAGGGGCGGGGTCGGCCGAGGCGGCCGGAGATGGAGGAGAAGGCCCGCGGGGCGGCGGCGCCTGGAGGAGGAGGCCTGGGCAGAGAAGAGAGCGGGAGGGTGACGCGGCAGCGGCCGGTGGCGAGCGGGACCGGCGGAAGGGGAAGGAGGCGGGAGAGTGGGCGGTGGCCGCGAGCGACGGGAGAGAGAGGTTGGGGAGGAAGAGAGAGGGAGGGGAGCGGACCGGGTCCAGGGAAGGTGGGGGCCACGGGGGAGGCTGGGACTGGGTCGGGGTGGGGAGAGAGGTGAGTGGAGAGTGGGGCCGGGGTGGGGCCCGGGTGGCAGCGGGTTGGGGGCTGTGGGGTGTGTGCTCTGTGTGCGTGCGTGTTGAGTGCGGGTGAGAGGCAGGGAAAAAGGGAGGGAGTGGTCAGCTTGGTGAGGTGGCAGGATGAGTGGAGGGGGAATGGCCAAGGCTGATGTGGCGAGAGCCGATTGGAGGGAGTGATGTGGCTGGGGTGGGTAGGATTAGAGTTGGGTAGGTTAGGGATTTCGGGTGACCCATTTTATTCTGGGGGTGGTCGTCCGGGTCGAATCGGCCCGTTCGACTGCCCCCCTAAAAATAATTAAATATTTTATTTATTTCAAACAGGGCTTTTGCACACCGATAGCAGACAAAACAAGATAATCCGGAGACCCGGGTTTTGCGTTTGAATAAAGACGGGGCGTTTAGAAAACAAATTAGGTTTTCCCGAAAATAGTTTTATGCAAGCAAATGCAAGATGATGACGATGCTCAAATGCAATGCGGCATGATGACATGAGCATGCGGTCATGATGATGCAATGCACAAAAATCAACGCGATTTTCTAGTAGTGGTTTTGCGGGATGCCACAATTCGACACCACTAACAATGGATCTCGCCCTCGAGATCCACCTCATGGTACCGGGAGGAAGGTCGGCGATCTGCATCTTCTCGCTTCGTGTAGTTCCTCGCGACACCACTAACAAGAGGTCGTTGTCCGTGATCGTCGGGAGAACACTCCGGGAACAAAAGGTCGAAGGTAGAGGTATCCACAAATAAAGCCACCCCTAACTTCCGTGGACGGAGTAAAACTGCTGGACCCACTGATTCGATGTACAAGAGCGAATGATAAGAGTAGTCGGATGGTGATCAGTCCATCGCGCACTCAAACCATTACTCTGCACATGAATAGGCGGATTATGCAACCAACTCTCGGAATTAGACTGAAGATCTCGACAAGCGAGGTTCGGAAACAAAGGAGTGATGTAGACTCGGCATCGGATCTGGCGTGGATGATGTCGTCGCGTCGGAAAACACCGGAAGGCACGAGAAGGAACAAGGAATGGTACCACAGACGAAGGATTCCTCGGATAGCATGAAGACCAGATGTAGCAACACCGTTACCAAAGGAGGAAGTGAAACCCTGAAGGTACGACGGAACCCAACCACGAGAAATCCTGGACTCGAAGAAAAGGTAAGAGGGTAGATTCAAAACACGCAGAGGTGAGAGGAGAGCAGCAGAGGGGTAAGGAGTAAAATCAGACCTAATCAGAACTATCCAACCGATTTTCAAAAATAGTTTTGACACTCTACTTCGGCCGTTAGCTAGCTTATCCTACAGGCTGTACTTGTGGGGTATCGCAACTGCTGAGCTCTGATACCACTCTGTAACACCCTCAGAATCGGCCCTATGCAAGTTTTAGCGAAACCCGCCAAACCCGCATAGAAACGATTCAAAGGTGCCCACCAGGCACTTTCGTGCGGGTGGAAAACGAAGTAATAACATTACACAACAGTCCTCGATGGGACCCACAGAACAGATATATACAACACGACTCCATGAGTCAAGAATACAGATATATCATACAAAGATCCAAATCACCTTGAAAATGATAGAGCGTCCGACTACGGACAAGATGCAAATGGGGCTAAGAGCCCTGAAGAATAACCAATGGCGTCCATAACCCTGCCCAGGCCAAGCCGGAAGGGTAACCCTGCTAACGACGTCGATCTCAAAACCTGCTTAAACAAAAGGGGTGCCGACAAAGGGCAAAGGAAAAAGAGGAGCGTCAGTACTGAGGCCAGTACACGGCGAGGATAGAATTCGGCGGTCCTCGCCTACATAGGTATGGTGGACTGAAGCGGCAGCGGCAGCATGCACTAAACAACCTATAGAGACTCGATACAACTGACGGCTATCAGAGAGGGATAAGAAAGACCTATTCGGAACCAACCTGATACTACCACCAAACAAACCCATCCTGGTGTTTCCCCCTCGAGACCAAACGAGGAAGTCAACCGAGGAACTCACACCGTTGGCAGTTTTATTCATTCAGTTATCGTTGCAGCAATTACTAGTCAGGTATAGATAATCATCCTGATAAAATAAGCAGTGGGCCCTTTTAGTTAATCATTCCGTTGTAGTTGCAACACTTACTAGTCAGATACAATTAGCATGCGATATCCCAAAACCCAGCAGTTGTTGGTACTTTTATTTAGCCATTCCGTTGTAGTTGCAATACTTACTAGTCAGGTACAATGGTCGCAAGCAACAACTCAAACAAGCAATTGTTGGCAGTTTTATTTAGCCATTCCATTATAGTAAGCTGATTACTAGTCATTATAAAGTCAAATGTATAGCACTACTTTAGTTATAGTTGTCTATGATCGAGATACTGTGCTCCAAGTCGTCCATAACCGCGGACACGGCTTTCAGAAAGTTTTACCCGGCCGGGGTGCACCAATAGCAACACACACTCGATCAACCTCAGAAAAACCAAATCAAAACCCAACGAGGCTTTCACGACAAAGCAATCACAGGATTCAGAAATATTTCAGGGGGCCACCCCTTAAAGTAGACCCGCAACGAAGCCGGCCGGCTCCGAGACGGACTCAAGGTTGTGGGGACGGCTGTAAACGACTGGGAACCCAAAACTGGGCTTGTCGATACCGCGGAATCGTGCCACGATCCTAAACAGTACAGTGTGCTCCTCGCACAATCGTAATTAAAGCGGTAAAGCATGGCATAAGTACAGGATAGTAATAAAACCTCAAACTAGTTTGTGGCCCCAAGAAATAAGACGGAATCAAGCTCTGGCTCAGGGGGGTCCCATAATCCTCCCGGATGTGGATAGCGCGAAAATTCAAGGAACAGGTATCAAGTACTCGGGGTCCTACGGGACACAAGTGGACGGTTAACAACCAAATAACATCTATTGCCCACCTGTGCCTCTGCTTACTTACTTCAATTTTAGTTGTTAAACAGGAATTAAAGTGAACGATAAGTAAAGCCATGATCATCTCCAACATCAACATGCGGCAATACTCCAACAACTGTGGCACTTGACGACACGCAACAACACTTGAGCAAGCGACTACGACGCGCAAGACCAACTATTTACCAGTCAACAGGTAATAGGATGTGTCCAAGGCAATATAAGGCTGCAAGGAATATCACGGGTACGAAAACTAGAGCAACGCAACACAGATAGCAATAGATCAACAGGAGGGAATAAATACTATAAAAGTAAGATAGGTAGAAAGGGGGAGATGCTCGCCTGAAAACATTGCCGAAGGTTCAACCGAAGATCGGGGCGAAGCTCACATTAACTCAACGGCCTTTTCCGCGAAGAAGCAAAACACTAGAATAAACACCGGATGCAATATTTAATACTACGGCAAAAGATCGGCATGCTTATGATATGATGCATGTCATGGCAAAGGTGCGATGCAATTAGGTCATATTAAGCGGAACCAGGGTCCCGACAATTAATTAAACGGTTCAAGTTGTTTAGATACCCCGCAATTTAAATGTTGTTTTAACATGGCACAAGATAGCACCGGTTCGCTACACAAATTTAAATGAGGCCAATATACGACTAGATTTGCCCGCATATGGGCCCCATATTTAATTATAAGGTGAATCGGCATAAGGCCCCCAAACCACACAAATATGCATGGGAGATGAATGATTATTATGCAACAGGTTTTATATTTAGCATTTATAAAAATAGGGGCTCGGGAAAAGGTTCACACATTAGGGTTCAGCGATCTTGGTTCCGGGGTTCGGGGTCCGGTCTCGGGGTTCATGGTTCGGCGAATCGTTCTCGGATAACGGAGGTAGGTCTTGTCGCATCTGTGGTCTTCGGGTCATGTCGACGGTCATGGCGTTCGGGAGACGATCTTGTCGCATCCGGGAGAAGGACTGGACATTCCGCGGTGGAGTGCTGGTTGCTCCGGTGGCGATCTTGGCGGTCATCGGGTTCTCGGTCATCGGTAGATCTTGTCATCGCTTTGGTGTTGGTCTCGACACTTATGATGTAGATCTTGGGGTACCACCTTGATTATCGGAGGCGACTTGGGGCTCGACGCCGGGGTCTTCAGGGTTCCCTGTCGGAGTGCTAGATGTTCCGTGATGGAGTTCTTGTCGGAGATTCTTCGG
Source organism: Avena sativa (assembly GCA_916181665.1). Taxonomy (NCBI): domain Eukaryota; kingdom Viridiplantae; phylum Streptophyta; class Magnoliopsida; order Poales; family Poaceae; genus Avena; species Avena sativa. The sequence goes on from OV702296.1 coordinate 19,275,246, forward strand.
ACACCTTCGGCTCGGTACGGTCTTGGAGTCTCGCGCCCGTGGTCTTGTGCGGTCCTTCGGTCCCGTGTTGGTCTTGGCTTCCGCTTGAGCACCAGCGGGCACACACGCGGAATGGGTGCAACAGCAGCATGACAAGGTGCACCAATAGCTGGCCGGGTCGGAGAAGGCCGATGGGCGGCGCTGCAAGGCACAGCAAGCCCGGGCGCGGGTATAACACCCTCAGAATCGGACCTATGCAAGTTTTAGCGAAAACCCGCCAAACCCGCATAGAAACGATTCAAAGGTGCCCACCAGGCATTTTCGTGCGGGTGGAAAACGAAGTAATAACATTACACAACAGTCCTCGATGGGACCCACAGAACAGATATATATAACAGCGACTCAATGAGTCAAGATTACAGATATAATATACAAGATCCAAATCACCTTGAAAACGATAGAGCGTCCGACTACGGACAAGATGCAAATGGGGCTAAGAGCCCTGAAGAATAACCAATGGCGTCCATAACCCTGCCCAGGCCAAGCCGGAAGGGTAACCCTGCTAACGACGTCGATCTCAACACCTGCTTAAACAAAAGGGGTTGCCGACAAAGGGCAAAGGAAAAAGAGGAGCGTCAGTACTGAGGCCAGTACACGGCGAGACTAGAATTCGGCGGTCCTCGCCTACATAGGTATGGTGGACTGAAGCGGCAACGGCAGCAGGCGCTAAACAACCTATAGAGACTCGATACAACTGGCGGAAATCAGAGAGGGAGAAGAGAGACCTATTCGGAACCAACCGGATACTACCACCAAACAAACCCATCCTGGCGTTTCCCCCTCGGAGACCAACGCGGAAGTCAACCGAGGAACTCACACAGTTGGCAGTTTTATTTATTCAGTTATCGTTGCGACAATTAATAGTCAGGTTTAGATAATCATCCTGATAAACTAAGCAGTGGGCCCTTTTAGTTAATCATTTCGTTATAGTTGCAACACTTACTAATCAGATACAAATAGCATGAGATAACCCAAAACCCAGCAGTTGTTGGTACTTTCATTTAGCCATTCCGTTGTAGTTGCAATACTTACTAGTCAGGTACAATGGTCACAAGCGAAACTCCAAACAAGCAATTGTGGGCAGTATTAATTAGCCATTCCATTATAGTGAAGCTGATTACTAGTCATTATAAAGTCAAATTTATAGCAATAAACTTTAGTTATGCTTGTCTATGGTCGAGATACTGTGCTCCAAGTCGTCCATAACCGCGGACACGGCTTTCAGAAAGTTTTAACCCGGCCGGGGTGCACAAATAGCAACACACACACGATCAACCTCGGAAAAACCAAATCAAAACCCAACGAGGTCTTCACGACAGAGCAATCACAAGATTCAGAAATATTTCAGGGGGCCACCCCTTGGAGTACACCCGCAACGAAGTAAGCAAGCTCCGAGACGGACTCAAGGTTTGCGACAATGGCTGTAAACGACAGCAAATCCCCAAACAGGGACTGTCGATACCGCGAAAACATTCCGCTTCCAAAACAGTACAGCATGCTCCTCACACAATCGTAAATAAAGCAGTAAAGCATGGCATATGTACAGGATAGTAAATAAAACCTCAAACTAGTTGTGGCCCCAAGAAATAAGACTGAATCAAGCTCTGGCTAAGGGGGGCCCATACTCCCCGTATGTGGATAGCGCGATAAATCAAGGAACAGGTATCAAGTACTCGGGGTCCTACGGGACACAAGTGGGCGTTCGGAAACCAAATGTTATCTATCACCCACCGATGCCTCTACTTACTTCAATTTTAGTTGTTAAACAGGAATTAAAGTGAACGATAAGTAAAGCTATGATCATCTCCAACAACAAACATGCGGCATTACTCCAACAACTGTGGCACTTGACAACACGCAACAGCACTTGAGCAAGCGACTACGACGCGCAAGTCCAACTATCTACCAAACAACAGGGAATAGGGTGTGTCCAAGGCAATATACGGCTGCAAGGGATATCACGGGTACGGAAACTAGAGCAACGCAACACAGATAGCAATAGATCAACAGGAGGGAATAAATACTATAAAAGTAAGATAGGTAGAAAGGGGGAGATGCTCGCCTGAAAACATTGTCGAAGGTTCAATCGAAGATCGAGTCGACACTCGCATCAACTCAACGGCCTTATCCGCGAAGAAGCAAAACACTACAAGAAGCACCGGATGCAATATTTAATACTACGGCAAAAGATCGGGCATGATGCATGTATGATGTATGACATGGCAAAGGTGCGATACAATTAGGTCATATTAAGCGGAACCGGGGTCCCGACAATTAATATATGGTCCAAGTTATTTAACTACCCCGCAATTTAGATGTTGTTTAACAAGGCAAGAATATATCACCGGTTCGCTACACAATTTAAATGAGGCCAACATAAGGCTAGATTTGCCCGCATATGGGCCCCATATTTAATTATTAGGTGAATCGGCATAAGGCCCCCAAACCAATGATTTGCATGCGAGGATGACAATTTAATATGCAACAAGTTGTTATTCCATTTATAAAATAGGGCTCGAGAAAAGGGTCACACATTAGGGGTCTCGACGGAAGCGTTCTTGGACTCCGGGATCTAGGGTCTTCGGATCGGGGTGGATCTTGGCGTTCGGGTAGACGAACTTGGCGTGGCGTCGGGGCGCATCGGTTTAACCCTGGACGGTGTCGTTCTTGTCGTTGTGCCGATCTTGTCGGGTCCCACGGGGTCGATCTTGCCGTTGCGAGGGTCTTGTCGATACTGCGCCATCGAGTCGATCTTGGCGTCCGGGATGCAGAACTTGGTGTCCGGGACGGAGTACTTGTCGCACCGGGGTCTTCGGATCGGGCTCCGGGATCGGTCTTCGGTTTCCACGGATCGGGGGTCTTCGGTCTCCGTGTGGGCGGTCTTGGCTACCGTGTAGAAGACCTTCGGTCATCGGACCCGTGTCGGCGCACCCGGGGTCTCGGCGGTACTTGTCGTCTCGCGAGTACAACCGTCACGCCACGACCTTGAAGGAGATCTTGGCGGTTGCTGGCTTCGGTTCCAGGACGGAGATCTTGGGGTACCGACTTCCATCTTGTGGTTATGAGAGTACCATATTCATGTACACGTACGAAATCACCACTAGCACCTTCTCACAAGTCCTCGCGGTACAACCTGCTGAGTCCAACACATGGGCATAGGCAAGTTCGTCGAGCACCTTGAAAGCGAGGGCAGAGACGCGATGACCCGCGGGCGGAGGCGGGCAGGGAGCCACGGCGCATGCTCGGCCGGCGGCGACGCGGGCCCGGCGACGGCGAGCAGCAGGGGGGTCGAGGTGGTCGGCCGGCCGTCGCAGAGGCAGGGCGAGCTCGAAGGGCACGGGGCGGCGGCACTGGCCATGCCGGAGGCGGCGGGGTCCGGGGACGGGCGGCGGAGCGGTTGTTGGCGGCGCAGGCCGGCGGCGAGCGGCGGGACCGCACCGGCAGCGGCTCGGGGAGGTGAACGGCGGGCGCTGCCTCGGAGGAGGACGCGGCGGCGACGCGGGCAGCGCGCTGGCGCAGCGGGGAGGCGCCGGCGAGCTCGAGCGGGCCGTCGCGGCTCGGGGAAGGGGAGGGGCTCGGCGGCGCGGGGCTGGAGAAGGCCGGAGGGTGCTGGTGGCCGCGGAGCTGGCGGTGGCCGCAGGCGGCGAGGGAGGCTTGGCGGCGGAGAGCTCCGGCGAAGGGAGGAGGCAGGCGGCGGAGGGTGAGGTCCTGGCGGCGGCGGAGGGTGCTTGGGGCGAGGCGCGCGCGCGGGCTAGAGGAGGCGAGGGTCGCCGTCGACGGAGCCGGTGGCGGGCAGAGGGGGCTCGGGGAAGAAGGCCCGGCGGCGCGCGAGGCCCAGGAGAGGAGGCGGCGAGGAGGACTGGAGGGGGCGGGGATCCGGCGGTTGGCGGCGGAGCTCGGGAGGTTGGGCGGCGGGGAGGAACGGAGGGCGACGCGGGAGGCCGGCGGGGAGGTGGGTTCAGGGGAGGGCGAGCCAGGGGAGAGCGTGGTCGCGCGGGGAAGGAGAGGAGAGAGGAAGAGGGAGGTGCGGGGGACAGGGGTGCCAGGGGTGGGGCCCGTGGTGGGACCGCGCCGCGTGGGGGGGGGGCTGTGTGCGCGTGAGTGCGTGCATGCTGGCGTGTGAGTGGGTGTGGTGGGTGTGTTTAGAGAGAGAGGGAGTGTGTGTGGTGGTGAGGGAGTGGGTTAGGCCAGGTGAGGTGGCATAGTGTGATAGGCTGAGGGGGAGGGGAGAGATGACGTGGCGAGTTGCTATAGGGTGGGGTGAGGTGGAGGCTGGGGTGGGTAGGATAGGATTGGTAGCTGTAGGAATTAGGTGGACCGATTTAAATTTCTGGGGTGGTCGTTCGGGTCATTCGGCCCGTTTGACTGCCCCACTAAAATAATAAATATTTTTATTTGTTTTACAAACACCGTTTGCAAACCGATATCAGACACACAAAAATAATCCGGGGACCCGGGGTTTGATATTTGATTAAAGATGGGGCGTTTTAGAAAACCAAACGGGCTTTGCGAAAATAGTTTTAAGCAAACAATGCATGATGATGACGATGCAATGCACAAATTCAACGCGATTTTCTAGTAGTGGTTTTGCGGGATGCCACAATTCGACACCACTAACAATGGATCTCGCCCTCGAGATCCGCCTCATGGTACCGGAAGGAAGGCGGTGATCTGCATCTTCTCGCTTTGCGTAGATCCTCGCGACACCACTAACAAGAGGTCGTTGTCCGTGATCGTCGAGAAAACACTCCGGGAACAAAAGGGCGAAGGTAGAGGTATCCACAATAAAGCCACCTCTAGCTTCGATAGAAAGAGGGAACCGATGCATTCTCATCCACTTCAATGTACAAAAGCGAATAGAAGGGGTAGTCGGCATGGGGGCCAATCCATCACGCACCCAAACTATTACTCTGCACAATCAGTAGAAAAGAGTGCAACCATTCTCGGAATCAGACTGAAGATCTCGACAACGAGGTTCGGAAACAAAGGGGTGATGCAAACTCTGCATCGGATCTGGCGTAGAGGATGTCGTCGTGTCGGAAAACACCGGAAGGCACAAACAAGGAACAAAGAATGGTAACTCCGTAGACGGATTCATCAGGCAGCTTGAACACCGGATGGTAGAACACCGTTACAGAGGAGGGAGCGAAACCCTGAAGGTACGACGGAAACCCAACCACGAGAATTCCTGGACTCGAAGAAAGAGATGAGAGCGGATTCAAAACGCGTAGAGATAAGAGGAGAACATCAGAGGGGTAAGGAGTAAAATCAGACCTAATCAGAGCTATCCCACCGATTTTTCAAAAATAGTTTTGACACTCTACTGCGGCCGTTAGCTAGGTTATCCTACAGGCTGGACTTGTGGGGTATCGCAACTGCTGAGCTCTGATACCACTCTATAACACCCTCAGAATCGGACCTATGCAAGTTTTAGCGAAAACCCGCCAAACCCGCATAGAAACGATTCAAAGGTGCCCACCAGGCACTTTCGTGCGGGTGGAAAACGAAGTAATAACATTACACAACAGTCCTCGATGGGACCCACAGAACAGATATATATAACAGCGACTCAATGAGTCAAGATTACAGATATAATATACAAGATCCAAATCACCTTGAAAACGATAGAGCGTCCGACTACGGACAAGATGCAAATGGGGCTAAGAGCCCTGAAGAATAACCAATGGCGTCCATAACCCTGCCCAGGCCAAGCCGGAAGGGTAACCCTGCTAACGACGTCGATCTCAACACCTGCTTAAACAAAAGGGGTTGCCGACAAAGGGCAAAGGAAAAAGAGGAGCGTCAGTACTGAGGCCAGTACACGGCGAGACTAGAATTCGGCGGTCCTCGCCTACATAGGTATGGTGGACTGAAGCGGCAGCGGCAGCAGGCGCTAAACAACCTATAGAGACTCGATACAACTGTCGGCAATCAGAGAGGGAGAAGAGAGACCTATTCGGAACCAACCGGATACTACAACCAAACAAAACCATCCTGGCGTTTCCCCCTCGAGACCAACGAGGAAGTCAACCGAGGAACTCACACAGTTGGCAGTTTTATTTATTCAGTTATCGTTGCGACAATTACTAGTCAGGTTTAGATAATCATCCTGATAAACTAAGCAGTGGGCCCTTTTAGTTAATCATTCCGTTATAGTTGCAACACTTACTAATCAGATACAAATAGCATGAGATAACCCAAAACCCAGCAGTTGTTGGTACTTTCATTTAGCCATTCCGTTGTAGTTGCAATACTTACTAGTCAGGTACAATGGTCGCAAGCGACACTCCAAACAAGCAATTGTGGGCAGTATTAATTAGCCATTCCATTATAGTGAAGCTGATTACTAGTCATTATAAAGTCAAATTTATAGCAATAAACTTTAGTTATGCTTGTCTATGGTCGAGATAGTGTGCTCCAAGTCGTCCATAACCGCGGACACGGCTTTCAGAAAGTTTTAACCCGGCCGGGGTGCACAAATAGCAACACACACACGATCAACCTCGGAAAAACCAAATCAAAACCCAACGAGGTCTTCACGACAGAGCAATCACAAGATTCAGAAATATTTCAGGGGGTCACCCCTTGGAGTACACCCGCAATGAAGTAAGCAAGCTCCGAGACGGACTCAAGGTTTGCAACAATGGCTGTAAACGACAGCAAATCCCCAAACGGGGACTATCGATACCGCGAAAACATTTCGCTTCCAAAACAGTACAGCGTGCTCCTCACACAATCGTAAATAAAGCAGTAAAGCATGGCATAGGTACAGGATAGTAAATAAAACCTCAAACTAGTTGTGGCCCCAAGAAATAAGACTGAATCAAGCTCTGGCTAAGGGGGGCCCATACTCCCCGTATGTGGATAGCGCGATAAATCAAGGAACAGGTATCAAGTACTCGGGGTCCTACGGGACACAAGTGGGCGTTCGGAAATCAAATGTTATCTATCACCCACCGATGCCTCTGCTTACTTCAATTTTAGTTGTTAAACAGGAATTAAAGTGAACGATAAGTAAAGCTATGATCATCTCCAACAACAAACATGCGGCATTACTCCAACAACTGTGGCACTTGACAACACGCAACAGCACTTGAGCAAGCGACTACGACGCGCAAGTCCAACTATCTACCAAACAACAGGGAATAGGGTGTGTCCAAGGCAATATACGGCTGCAAGGGATATCACGGGTACGGAAACTAGAGCAACGCAACACAGATAGCAATAGATCAACAGGAGGGAATAAATACTATAAAAGTAAGATAGGTAGAAAGGGGGAGATGCTCGCCTGAAAACATTGTCGAAGGTTCAACCGAAGATCGGATCGACACTCGCATCAACTCAACGGCCTTATCCGCGAAGAAGCAAAACACTAGAAGAAGCACCGGATGCAATATTTAATACTACGGCAAAAGATCGGGCATGATGCATGTATGATGTATGACATGGCAAAGGTGCGATACAATTAGGTCATATTAAGCGGAACTGGGGTCCCGACAATTAATATATGGTCCAAGTTATTTAACTACCCCGCAATTTAGATGTTGTTTAACAAGGCAAGAATATATCACCGGTTCGCTACACAATTTAAATGAGGCCAACATAAGGCTAGATTTGCCCGCATATGGGCCCCATATTTAATTATTAGGTGAATCGGCATAAGGCCCCCAAACCAATGATATGCATGCGAGGATGACAATTTAATATGCAACAAGTTGTTATTCCATTTATAAAATAGGGCTCGAGAAAAGGGTCACACATTAGGGGTCTCGACGGAAGCGTTCTTGGACTCCGGGATCTAGGGTCTTCGGATCGGGGTGGATCTTGGCGTTCGGGTAGACGAACTTGGCGTGGCGTCGGGGCGCATCGGTTTAACCCTGGACGGTGTCGTTCTTGTCGTCGTGCCGATCTTGTCGGGTCCCACAGGGTCGATCTTGCCGTTGCGAGGGTCTTGTCGATACCGCGCCATCGAGTCGATCTTGGCGTCCGGGATGCAGAACTTGGTGTCCGGGACGGAGTACTTGTCGCACCGGGGTCTTCGGATCGGGCTCCGGGATCGGTCTTCGGTTTCCACGGATCGGGGGTCTTCGGTCTCCGTGTGGGCGGTCTTGGCTACCGTGTAGAAGACCTTCGGTCATCGGACCCGTGTCGGCGCACCCGGGGTCTCGGCGGTACTTGTCGTCTCGCGAGTACAACCGTCACGCCACGACCTTGAAGGAGATCTTGGCGGTTGCTGGCTTCGGTTCCAGGACGGAGATCTTGGGGTACCGACTTCCATCTTGTGGTTATGAGAGTACCATCTTCATGTACACATACGAAATCACCACTAGCACCTTCTCACAAGTCCTCGCGGTACAACCTGCTGAGTCCAACACATGGGCATAGGCAAGTTCGTCGAGCACCTTGAAAGCGAGGGCAGAGACGCGACGACCCGCGGGCGGAGGCGGGCAGGGAGCCACGGCGCATGCTCGGCCGGCGGCGACGCGGGCCCGGCGACGGCGAGCAGCAGGGGGGTCGAGGTGGTCGGCCGGCCGTCGCAGAGGCGGGGCGAGCTCGAAGGGCACGGGGCGGCGGCACTGGCCATGCCGGAGGCGGCGGGGTCCGGGGACGGGCGGCGGAGCGGTTGTTGGCGGCGCAGGCCGGCGGCGAGCGGCGGGACCGCACCGGCAGCGGCTCGGGGAGGTGAACGGCGGGCGCTGCCTCGGAGGAGGACGCGGCGGCGACGCGGGCAGCGTGCTGGCGCAGCGGGGAGGCGCCGGCGATCTCGAGCGGGCCGTCGCGGCTCGGGGAAGGGGAGGGGCTCGGCGGCGCGGGGCTGGAGAAGGCCGGAGGGTGCTGGTGGCCGCGGAGCTGGCGGTGGCCGCAGGCGGCGAGGGAGGCTTGGCGGCGGAGAGCTCCGGCGAAGGGAGGAGGCAGGCGGCGGAGGGTGAGGTCCTGGCGGCGGCGGAGGGTGCTTGGGGCGAGGCGCGCGCGCGGGCTAGAGGAGGCGAGGGTCGCCGTCGACGGAGCCGGTGGCGGGCAGAGGGGGCTCGGGGAAGAAGGCCCGGCAGCGCGCGAGGCCCAGGAGAGGAGGCGGCGAGGAGGACTGGAGGGGGCGGGGATCCGGCGGTTGGCGGCGGAGCTCGGGAGGTTGGGCGGCGGGGAGGAACGGAGGGCGACGCGGGAGGCCGGCGGGGAGGTGGGTTCAGGGGAGGGCGAGCCAGGGGAGAGCGTGGTCGCGCGGGGAAGGAGAGGAGAGAGGAAGAGGGAGGTGCGGGGGACAGGGGTGCCAGGGGTGGGGCCCGTGGTGGGACCGCGCCGCGTGGGGGGGGGGGGCTGTGTGCGCGTGAGTGCGTGCGTGCTGGCGTGTGAGTGGGTGTGGTGGGTGTGTTTAGAGAGAGAGGGAGTGTGTGTGGTGGTGAGGGAGTGGGTTAGGCCAGGTGAGGTGGCATAGTGTGATAGGCTGAGGGGGAGGGGAGAGATGACGTGGCGAGTTGCTATAGGGTGGGGTGAGGTGGAGGCTGGGGTGGGTAGGGTAGGATTGGTAGCTGTAGGAATTAGGTGGACCGATTTAAATTTCTGGGGTGGTCGTTCGGGTCATTCGGCCCGTTCGACTGCCCCACTAAAATAATAAATATTTTTATTTGTTTTACAAACACCGTTTGCAAACCGATATCAGACACACAAAAATAATCCGGGGACCCGGGGTTTGATATTTGATTAAAGATGGGGCGTTTTAGAAAACCAAACGGGCTTTGCGAAAATAGTTTTAAGCAAACAATGCATGATGATGACGATGCAATGCACAAATTCAACGCGATTTTCTAGTAGTGGTTTTGCGGGATGCCACAGCGGGCGAGGTGGTGCTTGGGCCGTACTGCAGCGGAACAGCGATGCCGAGGCGAGGAAGGAGCCGGTCGAAGGAAGCTTGACGGGGGAGGGGCGGCGGCCGGCCGGAGGAGAGGAGGTCCAGGGGCGGCTTGGCGGGGCAGGCTCAGGAGCACGCCGGCGGGAGGCGCCTGCAGCGGCGGATGGCGGCGCTCTGGCGGGCCCGGCGAGCTCCACGCCGGGGGCGCGCGGGCAGGGAGAGGAAGGAGGAAGGCCGGGAGAGCGGGGTGGTCGCCGGCGGCGGTGACGCGGGGAGGACCCCTGGCGGCGGCGTCTGTCGGGGCCGGCGAGGCGGGGGGGCCCGCAGGGCGGTGCTTGGGGCCACGCGGCGGCGGAGGAGAGGGTCGGGGCGGAGGTGATGTGGCATCCCGCAAAACCACTACTAGAAAATCGCGTTGTTTTTGTGCATTGCATCATCATGACCGCATGCTCATGTCATCATGCCACATTGCATTTGCGCATCGTCATCATCTTGCAATTGTTCGCATGAAACTACTTTTGAAAAGTCTGGTTTTGTTTTCTAAACGCCCCATCTTTATTCAAACACCAAAACCGGGTCTCCGGATTATTTTGTTTTGTCGGCTATCGGTTTGTAGAGGCTTTGGTTTAATCAAATAAAATGTTAAATTATTTTAGTGGGGGCAGTCGAACGGGCCGATTCGACCCGAACGACCACCCCCAGTACAAACAAACGGTCTACCTAAATCCCTAACCTACCCAGTCCTAATCTACCCACCCCTCCGGCCACCTCTCCCCCCGCTCTCTCCCTCTCTCCTCTCTCTCCCTTCTCTCCTCTCCCTCACCGACGCCTCCACCTCCTCTCCTCCCGGCGAGCGCCGCGCCCGCCACCGCCGGCTGCCTCCCCGCCGGCCACGCCTACCTTCCTCCCCGGCCTCCACCGCCTCCTCAACGCTGCGCCCCCACCAACCGTCGCCGGCCGCTCCCTCCTCCTCCCGCTCTCCCCGGCCCCGCCTTCTTCCTCGGCTCCGGCCGCGCCCGGCGCCCTCCGCCTCGCGCCGCCCTTCTCCGACCGCCCCACGCAGCTCCCCGCCGGCCGCGGCCTCTCCTCCCCCGTGGCCTCCTCCACCCGACCGCGCCGTCGCCCTCTCCGGCCGGCCCCCTCACCGCCTCCGCTCGGCCTCGGCCCCCACCAGCGGACGCCTCCACCCCGCCGCCCGTGGCCCTCCCTCCATCCCGCGCCAAGGCCACCTCGCTCGCCTCCATCCCCTCGCCGTATCCTCGGCCCCCCCCGCGTCCCCAGGGCCTCCGCTCCCCGTCGGCTCGCCTCCGGCGCCTGCACCTCCCCTTCGCCGCTCGGCTCCCGTCGCCCCAACCTCCGGCCGCGCGCCACCCACCTCGCCTCCCGCTCGCCCCCCACAGAGAACTGCCACCTTGTCCGCCGAGCTCGTCGGCGACCTCCCTGCTGACCGCTGCGTTCCGCGGCCACTGCCCCTGTCATGCGTCGACGCCCTGCTCCATCCGCCTGCGTCCCGCGTCGGCCTCCGCCTCTGTGTGCCGGCCCAAGATCTTCCTCGCCGAGACCGTCTGCCGCTGCGCTACCCAAAATCATCCCTCGTCGTCCGCAGCCCCGGAGCAGACGCAACCACCACCGTCGCCTCTCCGTCAAACCCGTGCCTCACCTGTGTTAGCCACTCCACGCCACCATCTCCCTCCGTAAAAGAGTTGACCAAGTGCGCCGCGGCCGTCAAGTTCTGCAACAAGTCGGACAAGTTTGTGTTGAGACGCCATGACACATCATGATCGCCACGAGAACGACAAGTACTGATATCCGAGCACCAGGCCGAACCGTTGCCGACCCAAGTTCTTCCTCCCGGACCCGTCGAGTTCTCCGTCACCAAACCCCCCCGCGGCCTTCCACACGGAACACCGAGAACTTCCCCTGAACGCCAAGGTCGTCGACACGGTTATGACATGAACTTCCGCTCGGCAACGCCAAGTGCTCCTTCCCGGACCCGAACCCCGGTACCGGACAAGTTCGCCATCGACCTCGAGAACGCCTACACGGGACAACAAGACCGCCACACGGACGCGAACCCCAAGACCCTGAGGCCCCGAACCAAAGACCGATCCGAAGCGCCAAGACCTCCGACAGGGAACCGACCAGTTCGCCGAGAACCACACCCGAACCTGAAGCACGACAAGATCTGCCCCGTTGTTCGAGAATGTTCCTGCCGAGACCGCTTCCGTCGAACCCTGAGACCGGACCCCGAACCCCCGGAACCCCAAGATCGTCGAACCCTAATGTGTGAACCCAAACCCGAGACCTTATTTTATTAAATGATATATACTTGTTGCATATTAAATTGTCATACTCGCATGCATATCATTGGTTTGGGGGCCTTATGCCGATTCACCATATAATTAAATATGGGGCCCATATGCGGGCAAATCTCGTCTCATATTGGCCTCATTTAAATTTGTGTAGCGAACCGGTGATATATTTTGTCATGCTAATACAACATTTAATTTGCGGGGTAGATAAACAACTTGAACCATATAATTAATTGTCGGGACCCCCGGTTCCACTTAATATTGCCCAATTGCATCGCATCTTTGCCATGTCATACATCATCCATGCATCATGCCCGATCTTTTACCGTAGTATTAAATAGTGCATCCGGTGTTTATTCTAGTGTTTTGCTTCTTCGCGGATAAGGCCGTTGAGTTGATGCGAGTGTCGACCCGATCTTCGGATGAACCTTCGGCAATGCTTTTCAGGCGAACATCTCCCCCTTTCTACCTATCTTACTTTTATAGTATTTATTCTCTCCTGTTGATCTGTTGCTATCTGTGTTGCGTTGCTCTAGTTTTCGTACCCGTGATATCCCTTGCAGCCCTATATTGCCATGGCCACCTCCTATTACCTGTTGTTTGGTAGATAGTTGGACTTGCGCGTCGTAGTCGCTTGCTCAAGTGCTGTTGCGTGTCGCCATGTACCACTGTTGTGGAGTATTGCCACATGTTTGATGTTGGAGATGATCTCGGCTTTATTTATCGTTCACTTTAATTCCTGTTTAACAACTAAAATTGAAGTAAGTAAGCAGAGGCATCGGTGGGTGATAGATAATATTTGGTTTCCGACCGCCTACTTGTGTCCCGTAGGACCCCGAGTACTTGATACCTGTTCCTTGAATATTCGCGCTATCCACATACGGGGAATTATGGGACCCCCCTTAGCCAGAGCTTGATTCATTCTTATTTCTTGGGGCCACAAACTAGTTTGAGGTTTTATTTACGATCCTGTACTTATGCCATGCTACTGCTTTATTTACGATTGTGCGAGGAGCACACTGTACTGTTTAGGATCGGGACACGTTTTCGCAGTGTCGACAAGCCCAGTTTTGGGTTCCCAGTCGTTCACAGCCGTCCACCCAAACCTCGGGTCCGTCTCGGAGTCAGCTAGCTTCGTTGCGGGTGTACTCCAAGGGGTGGCCCCCTGAAATATTTATGAATCCTGTGATTGCTTTGTCGTGAAAGCCTCGTTGGGTTTTGATTTGGTTTTTTCGAGGTCGATCGTGTGTGTGTTGCTATTTGTGCACCCCGGCCGGGTAAAACTTTCTGAAAGCCGTGTCCGCGGTTATGGACGACTTGGAGCACAGTATCTCGATCATAGACAACTATAACTAAAGTAGTGCTATAAATTTGACTTTATCATGACTAGTAAGCAGCTTCACTATAATGGAATGGCTAAATAAAACTGCTAACAATTGCTTGTTTGGGTGTCGCTTGCGACCTTTGTACCTGACTAGTAAGTATTGCAAGTACAACGGAATGGCTAAATAAAAGTACCAACAACTGCTGGGTTTTGGGTTATCTCATGCTATTTGTATCTGACTAGTAAGTGTTGCAACTACAACGGAATGGTTAACTAAAACGGTCCACCGCTTATTTTATCAGGATGATTATTTACACCTGACTAGTAATTACTGCAACGATAACTGAATAAATAAAACTGCCAACCGTGTGAGTTTCTCGGTTGACTTCCTCGTTTGGTCTCGAGGGGGAAACACCAGGATGGGTTTGTTTGATGGTAGTATCAGGTTATCTCCGAATAGGTCTTTCTTACCCCTCTCTAATAGACGCCAGTTGTATCGAGTCTCTATAGGTTGTTTAGTGCATGCTGCCGCTGCCGCTTCAGTCCACCATACCTATGTAGGCGAGGACCGCCGAATTCTAGCCTCGCCGTGTACTGGCCTCAGTACTGACGCTCCTCTTTTTCCTTTGCCCTTTGTCGGCACCCCTTTTGTTTAAGCAGGTTTGAGATCGACGTCGTTAGCAGGGTTACCCTTCCGGCTTGGCCTGGGCAGGGTTATGGACGCCATTGGTTATTCTTCAGGGCTCTTAGCCCCATTTGCATCTTGTCCGTAGTCGGACGCTCTATCATTTTCAAGGTGATTTGGATCTTTGTATATTATATCTGTATTCTTGACTCATGGAGTCGTATTGTATATATATCTGTTCGGTGGGTCCCATCGAGGACTGTTGTGTAATGTTATTACTTCGTTTTCCACCCGCACGAAAGTGCCTGGTGGGCACCTTTGAATCGTTTCTATGCGGGTTTGGCGGGAATCGTTGAAACTTGCATAGGTCCGATTCTGAGGGTGTTACAGGTGAGGAGGGCGGCGGCCGTGGCAAGGCCAGACGAGGCGCTCGGGGCGAGCGCGACGGCGACGGGGCGGAGCGGCGGGAGGAGGCGGGAGCGCGGAACCGGCCGGAGGCGGGGAGGAGGATGAGGCCGGCGCCGTGGGGGAAGAGGAAGCCGGAGGGAGGAGAAGGGGCGGGGTCGGCCGAGGCGGCCGGAGATGGAGGAGAAGGCCCGCGGGGCGGCGGCGCCTGGAGGAAGAGGCCTGGGCGGAGAGGGGAGCGGGAGGGGGACGCGGCAGCGGCCGGTGGCGAGCGGGACCGGTGGAAGGGGAAGGAGGCGAGAGCGTGGGCGGTGGCCGCGAGCGACGGGAGAGAGAGGTTGGGGAGGAAGAGAGAGGGAGGGGAGCGGACCGGGTCCAGGGAAGGTGGGGGCCACGGGGGAGGCTGGGACTGGGTCGGGGTGGGGAGAGAGGTGAGTGGAGAGTGGGGCCGGGGTGGGGCCCGGGTGGCAGCGGGTTGGGGGCTGTGGGGTGTGTGCTCTGTGTGCGTGCGTGTTGAGTGCGGGTGAGAGGCAGGGAAAAAGGGAGGGAGTGGTCAGCTTGGTGAGGTGGCAGGATGAGTGGAGGGGGAATGGCCAAGGCTGATGTGGCGAGAGCCGATTGGAGGGAGTGATGTGGCTGGGGTGGGTAGGTTAGGGATTTCGGGCGACCCGTTTTATTCTGGGGGTGGTCGTCCGGGTCGAATCGGCCCGTTCGACTGCCCCCCTAAAAATAATTAAATATTTTATTTATTTCAAACAGGGCTTTTGCACACCGATAGCAGACAAAACAAGATAATCCGGAGACCCGGGTTTTGCGTTTGAATAAAGACGGGGCGTTTAGAAAACAAATTAGGTTTTCCCGAAAATAGTTTTATGCAAGCAAATGCAAGATGATGACGATGCTCAAATACAATGCGGCATGATGACATGAGCATGCGGTCATGATGATGGAATGCACAAAAATCAACGCGATTTTCTAGTAGTGGTTTTGCGGGATGCCACAGCTGAGAGGAGAGTATTCCCATATTATATTTACATCTCCATAAAGATGCAATACTCTCTTAATCTGTATGGCAGGTTGATATTTATCTTAATGTGTTCCAAGTGGCTTTTTATAAGCGGAGATGTTGTCCTGCAGAACATCTCTTGAGGAACACACCTATATGAGTATGATTGTCAAATGTTGCAGTCCGTCAGAGTTAGGTGCTCTCTAATAAACTCATGAAAGGCCCTGGAGTATGACTCATAAGCTCCAAACCGCGGGGAAGCCGACGGTAGCCCTGTACCGGTCTAGATTTTATGTGAAACTAGCGCGCAGAAAACTTTTAGTTTAAAGCAGAGTTCACTATTCAAGTTGCTAGCTAGTGTAGCATAAAGTTTAACGTGGGGAAGTTCAACTTAACAGTCTCCACTACATACTGGTATATAAAACAATATTCTGGAAGAAAAGTGATGTGATGTGCCAATAAGACTTTGTGAGGGACTGTTGGAATTTGGTGAGTTTTGGGCTGTTGGCCTATTAGACAAATTCCGAAATTCTCTTTGGCCCACTTGTATATGGCATCATATGGTTGTGCTAGTGGTGCTAAAGTTTAGTCCCACATTGCTAGTTGAAGGGGAGTTGGACCATCTTATATAGTAGAGTGTTGCACCACTCACTAAGGTGTGATAAGAAGAGTAGCCCTCGCGCACTCCTCCTCTGACGTCGCCTCGCCTCACCACGCCTCGCCTCGTCACGACACTCGGACGTGGGCTGAGCCCACGATCCTTCTAACCTGCACTATATAAGCGTCCAGCTAAACCTAATCGGCACCGAATCAATCCACACACGCGCCTACCACCTTGCGCCTTCGCTTTCGTCTTCTCCATCCCGGCTTGCGGCGTGCACCGCAGATCGGGACAATAGGCCGCCGGAACCCCGTCTCTCGTGAACCTGTACGGGTGAGGGGCGATCAGGTTTTTGGGGAGCGCGCAAGCGCGACTACTGGCAACCACAACGTCGTCCGATGGCGAGTTCCCGAACGACGACTTCTTCCCGGAAGTGAGCGACCTCTTCAACAACCTCAACATGGGCGACGCTGCTGCAACCGCTGCGGCTGCTATTCAGCCTACATCGTATGTGATCTCGATTTCTCTCTTTCGGATTATGCTAGAGTTCTTTGTTCTAGCGTTTGGTGTAGATGTGATAGGTTTATCTCCTATAGATGTAATCTGTTCATCTACTTTGCTAATCTGTATAATTGGTTTTAGTACCGTTTTGTATGATCATGATTTATCAGTTTATTATTCAGATTAAATCATATAGATTATTGCTTATATTTCCAACAAGGTGTTCACCGGAGTTTAAATGTATCAGGACGATGACGAGAAATCAAAAATATGGATACAACAAGTATGAACATGATTGTCGATCGGGACCTTCGATCTTTACATATTTTACCATGTCATCTCAGTGTAACATGCCAGCTCTATGTAACGGAAACAAGCAAAGTACTAAATTAGGATAAAAACATGTTCCAAGGCTCTTAAGTGAGATGCTTTGGTTTTAGTCCCACTAAATGGGATAATTAGTGTCATAAATGCACAACTAAAAAGTAAAAGGTGAAATTCACTCATTTTTTTAGTAACAGTAGGAGAGCTGCTATATTCATTTCAACGGAGGATAACAAGATCTTCTGAGAATCAATTTGGAACAAATGGTATCCCTCCATACTTATCTACTCCCTCCGTTTCAAAATATAAGATGTTTTAGGTTTGTAAACAAAATAAATCTAGACTTGTTTTAGTATATAGATTCACTCAACTTTAGAATAAATGTACACACTAAAACAAGTCTAAATTCATTTTCTTCACAAACCTAAAACATCTTATATTTTAAAACAGAGGGAGTATTAGAGAAATTGGGACGCCAACTAACTTCCAACAAAAGATGAGATCTATTGCTTGCAGTTTCTCTTTTTAAAAAATCATCGTACTGCGCTCTTTTTATAATTCCTAATCCCTCTGTTCTAAATTATAAGATGTTGAAACATTTATAGTATTTATTTCGATCGATATTACTTGTCACTAAAATAGATGTATCTATACATGTTTTAGCTAGATACCTCCATTTCAATAACAAATACTCCCTTTGTTTGAAAATATAAGATGTTTTAGGTTTATGAATTCGTTTAAACCTATACACTAAAACGTGTCTAGATACATCTCCTTCACAAATCTAAAAGATCATATATTTATAAACGGAGAGAGTAATATGGATCCGAGGGTACAAAATTTGTCACGTTATGATATTTCCCCGGTTTCCACGTCTGCCGCTGGCTCGCACGGACGATTCACTCGCGTCCTCGCACGGTCAGACCTCTCTCTCTCGCTCCACCCTCGGCGGCGCCGCCTTGCTACCCACATGCCGTCGACTGGCTCCCCACACGCTGCGCCCTACGCCGCCGACGCCACTCTCAATCTTCGGTGGTGCCCCAAGATTTGTGAGCAGCAGTGCTCCAAGATCAGATTTTTTTGCGCAAGCAACCCGCGGTGCTCCAAGATCTGTGGTGGTGCTCGATCCGTTGACAGTGGGGTTGGGTCCATTGACATCGAAGGAGAAGGAGGCCGAAGTCGAAGGAGAAGGAAGCTGGGCTCACGGACACGGAGCACGGGGAGGAATAGGATTGGGGAGGGTGAGGCCCAAGAGCAGATGCAGCAGTACTGGTGGCGGTCAAGGCTGCCGTGTCCGCCCGGCCGTCTCCGGCGCGCCGCCGTCTCGCTGCTGCTGCAGAACCGCGCCCATGTCGTCTTCGACCTCGCGCTCGCCATGGTACGCCAGTCTAGCCAATTCTGCAATCAAAATTACCTCGAGTTTGCGCACGTACGATCAGTCTAGCCGATGAATTCTGCTCGCATGTCTTTGCTTGAAGTGGAGTAGCTTTGTTTGGAGTGTGCGTTGATTCCATCCTCTATACAAATCTCCAATGTTCCAATTTACGATTACTGATGATTGTTGGAAATACTCTGCCATGATGGGAAACATTCTTGTGAATTGTTCGGTACTCTGAATTTTGTTGTAGGAGTACAGTCAACACGATGGAGTAGCTCAATTAATTAGCCAATTGTCTACTCAGAATTGGTAAATGATGTTCATTGGTACTCCTTGTATTCAGTACTGTCAATACTCCTTATAGCGGCATGTCAACATGATGAAGTAAATGCTTGTTTTCCTATTCAGATTATATTTAGTACTGTCAATACTCCCTGTAGCAATGCTTGTACTCCGTCTAGCAAATTTATATTTCATGGAGTACTATAAATGACTACTGCGGTATTTCTGCTGTACTGTTCACTTAACACTGGATTTTTGTTAACACTGAATTTTTGCTGCTTATCTTGCAAATTGCATATTGTTAACAAATTTATTACGCTTGGTATTTTAATTTTTGTTAACTGAATAATGCTTGTTGTAACTGAAAGTTTGAGTGACTAAGTCAGTGTACTACTCCTTGTGTGTTTATGGAATCTAAAATTCAGTCTAAACATTTTTGTGCAGATCACTACTCCTAGCTGTAATATGCTGCAACACTAAAGAATTGCTAATGTCAAATATTCTGCTTTGAGTGCACTGTATACATTCCGTGGCTGCTGTAAACATTCAATTATTGGCTGGAAAGTGATTCATTTTATTAGGGACCTGTGGTTATATTTGCCTAATTACTTGTCAACTTGTGGCAGTCCCGGAGTACAAGAACAAGCAGCGCTGAAGATTATTTCCTCTAAGTAGCATTACACAATCAATTAAAAGCTCTAGGTCAAGCATGACATGGAGAATTTATAATATGATGTAAGTACTCTGGTTGCTAATTTGTGCCTTTTTCCCCAAGCCATATGCATGTCATATGCACACTGCTAACTCTTCGGTTTTGTGGTTGGAGTAGACATTATACTTTCATTGTACTCTTCAGTTTGTAATATGGATTGTTGGCTATGGTATGAAATTTCATCATCTGTATGTGGAGTACTTGCTGCATCAGTCATAACAATAATTGGAAAAGAACATTTGGCTGCTTTGGGTACTCCTGATATTCGTATTGCATTTCTGGGTACTCATGATATTTTAGTGTGACAATTCCCAGCATAGTCTTAGTCACTTGTTCTTGAGGTGGCCTAAATTGAGATCTGGAATGACCATTGTTTTTCAGGCGCGCTGGGTTCTGGTGCCTCAACGACCTTGGGAGCAGACAGAGCTGCCGGCGAGCCAAGGCGGAGCTACCGGCGAGAAGGTGATGTCGTGGTCAAGCTAAAGAAGGAGCTGGCCAGAAGAAGGCGATGTCGTCGGCGAGAAGCTACACAGCTGGGAGGTTGGGGACGAGCTGTTGGAACTCTCCTCATCGACCTACGCACCCGGGATGTTGGGAACGAGCTATCAGAGCTTCCGACGCAGCCAGGAGGTTGGGGGCGACGTGCAGCTGAGCGACATGCGCGGATCAATTCCGGTGTGCTTGGCGACACGCATGCGTGGATCGGGAGGATCCAGCTGGAAGGATGGGGGCGACGTGCAGTTGTGTGACATGCGCGGATCCAGCCCGAAGGATCGGGAAGATCCAACTAGGAGGTTGGGGGCGACATGCAGCTAGGCGACGTGCGCTGATCGATTCCGGCCGCGCGCGTGGATCAATTCCGGCGTGCTCGGTGACATGCCTGCGTGTATCCGGAGAATCGATTCCTGCCGCGTGCGTGGATCGATTCTGGCGTGCTCGGCGACGTGCCCCGGTGCCCGTGTGGATCCGGAGGATCGATTCTGCTGGCGACGCGCGCGTGGACAGGTTGCTGGGTCGAGACCTAGACGATGATTCCGACGATCGAGACCTAGACGATGATCCTGACGATCGATTGAAATTTGGTATGAATTGCTGTTTCCGACAGGCCCTAGGGGCATTTTTGTACAATTCGCTGTTTTGGCGGGTTGTCTGAAAAACTCTCCAACGTCTTATATTTTGGAACGGAGGGAGTAGCATATAAATTGCATCAATATGTGAAGACCCGCATTTTTAGGTCAACATGCTTGCCATAAATTAAATTTTTATACCATTGATGGATGGTGTACCCTTGTTGGCCCAGTTACTAGGCTACAGGAAATTGAGCTGAAAAAGATTAGCACATGCGGTCAAGACCTTGGCGCTATATGTGCATTTCGAGAAGAGGTGACCAGTTATTTCGAGATTACCAGGGACAAAGTCGATAGAAGTAGTCGTTTTCCTATTCTCGCATCAAAATTTTATCCGCCGGAAGAACCTGATCCAGCATTAGTGTCCATATGAAGAACTTACAGCTTGTCGGTGCCCATCATTTCTAGATAATCTTCTTAAAATCTGAGTTTGTGGAGCCAAAGAAATGGAGGTAGTAGGCCGATCTAGCTGTGTAAATGGATGTATCTAACAGTTGAACCTCGTCGATCAGCTCGGCTAGGGAAATTAGTTGGGCGAGGTGGTTGTCAGACCAATGGGTGTGCCTATCCATTTTCCATTATCAAGGAAGACGTTTCTGTTTTTTTCTTACGGAGATTTTGTACATGCCTGGAGCAATGTCGTAAAGCCTCTGATCCCCAAGCCATCTATCAGTCCAAAAATTCCTTGTTTGGCCATTTCCAATGGTGATTTTGGTAGCAGCCGAGAAGAGCTGTCGGTCTGATTTGTTGCATGGCATTGGCATATGGACCCATGGCTTATGTGGGTTTTTTCGTTGCTGCCACAACCATCGTAGCCTTAGATCCCATCCGAAGGATACAATTCAACTTAAACCCAACCCCCCAAAGACTTTTTGGCCTGCAAACTCGCTTCCGGCTTACTCTGCATTTCCCTCCACTGCAGTAGGATTCCCCAGCTCATGGCCATGCACGGTGTCGCGCCATAGAGGTGAGGACCGAATTTAGAATCTCCAGTCTTCCAGCTTTGCTCCTAAGCCTCGCTTTCCAGGTGGCGAGATATGCATCGACCTTGTCTATTAGTAGAAACTGTCAATCTGCCTTTGTAAGTTTCTTTATGGATACAGGCATGCCCAGATAGTTCAACGGAAAGTCACAATCTGATCGCCTATTCTCTGCATCATATCCCCGATCGGAAGACCGTCACATCTAATAGGGGTGACAAAGCTTTTTGTGAGGTTTGTTATCAGTCCAGTCGCAATACCAAAGGCTCTCAAAATGTTGCAGATGCCCAAGATGTCATCTTCGTGTGGGTTAATAAATAACGCCACATTGTCAGCATACAGAGAAGCTCTGAAGGTGATGTGCTTTCCTCTTAACTTGCGCAGGATCCCAGCTTCAGTAGCTAGCTCAAGCATGACATGGAACGACTCCATAGCAAGATCGAAAAGGAAGGGGATAGGGAGTCCCCTTGCCTAAAGCCCCGGTGATGTTGAATAGTTCTTTTATAAATCCCGTTTACAAGAGGTCGGGTGAAGGGGTTTACAGCAGAAAACAATGTTTTTTCATGACTAGTGTAACACCAATACCAAGATATATCTATGAGTTAATGCAGTAATAGAAAGAGATTTCGGTGAGATACCCTTGTAGACCAAAAGAGTTTAACGTTAGTGGAAACATGTATGATGTAGTTATACTCGTAGCCGACCTCAAGGTCGTGTTGCTCCTCGCACGATAATCCTAGCGCCACAAGTGGAAGCACCCTCATAGTTTCGCACACGTCCGATGCTCAACAACGACTCCTGTTCTCCCTGATCCAGCTAGGATTGCGGAAGTAGACCTGCTGAAATTGGGATCCAGCAGCATGACGGCGTGCCGAAGTGGTGTTGTCTCCCATGCGTGCAATTATTTTTGGAACTACAAGCACGAGAGCAACAAGAGAGAGAGAGAATACCTAAGGAAAATTGCCTTAGCAAAAATCCAAATTTATTTATTGTTTTTTTCCCTCTCGCTCGGACCCTCTTTATGTAAGAGAAGAGGAGGGACTCCCACCTGCCAGCTGGCAAGGTGGAACTAAAGGAGGAGGGGCGCACCATGGGGAGGAGGCTGCCCGGGTGGGCACCTCCCACCCGTGCGTGGCCCAAACCGACCTAACGTGGTGCCCTAGATGACGGGCCTCCCGCCTCCCCATGGGACCTTCCCTCTGGGAAGTGGCCCATTAGGGAGGATTTGCTCAAAAATATTTTTAAATAATAATTTTATTTATTAATTTATATGATTAATATAAAAATCATATTTAACATTATCTCATGATCAAAAACTCCTTTTTGATCATTCTGAACTACTTCGGACTATACCCGGAACCTTTCCGATTTTCACTCTTCTTTCTTCTAGTGATCCCGATGATTTTAAAAGGATATGTTATTGTCACTCTGTTACGGTGCGATGGTTTATGATCACCCTATTTTCTCTCTTGTTTCAACATATCCCTTTGAAATACCTGACATACATCTTTATAATCACCCTGTTACCGTGTGACGATTGATGCAATTAAAGCATCTACGGGTGATAGTAATTAAATATGATATAACGGTCAAAGTAGAAGGTCGCTTCATTTCCTAATTATTGCAACGATGAACTATATGACTTGATCGTGCTGCAATACTTATATTGGGTAAGTGTGTCCATCATGTCATTCACTAATGTCATGACCTCATTGTCAATTGGCATAAAAGCTCCATAATTAGAAAACCTTGATCATCAGTTGACCAATGAACTAGTTAAGTAGAGGATACTAGGGACTTGGTTTGTTTACATACGACACATGTACCAATGTTTTATATTGGTACAGTTA
The DNA here is from genome assembly GCA_916181665.1 of Avena sativa. Classification (NCBI taxonomy): domain Eukaryota; kingdom Viridiplantae; phylum Streptophyta; class Magnoliopsida; order Poales; family Poaceae; genus Avena; species Avena sativa. The sequence goes on from OV702296.1 coordinate 19,298,559, forward strand.
TAGCATGATATAAAACTATTATGAACTCATTAAGACATGATAATAAACTACCTTTATTATTTGCCTTTAGGGTATAACTCCAACATTTGTAAGTTGCATATCCAAACAACATAACAATACAATCATGATATTTGACCGGGAAACCACGGGACTCTAACATATCTAGGATGTATGTCCAAGACAAGATATCAAATGCTTTGGATATGTCAAGTTTTAGGAGAAGCATTGGAGTTTTTGATTTTTGAATGTATTTCGCCAGATTTTCAACGTATAGGAAATTGTCCTAGATGTTCCTTCCAAAGATGAATGCTGATGCAGCCCGTTCTACGGACGTCCCTACATCCTCTTTACCAAGTCCCCCAAATGGACCGATGACTAGAGCGCGAGCAGAACTTCTTCATGATAAGGTTAATGTGCTCCTCTCATCATGTGACTTCAAATTGCCTCTGAATGGCCTGCTACTTTATTCCCATACTTTATGCATCCTCAGCTATGAACCACATGAAGAATTGGCAAGAGAAGGAGCCAAGCGAACACAAGAGGGAGTCCCAGCTCAAACCGGCGCGACCCCCCAACTCGGCGCCAGATCCAGGTGCAGCCATACATTTCGAAGCCCCACCGTAATCAGCGCTAGCACCCCAGTTTGGCTAAGGCCGAAATGATTCGGCGGCAAACCCAACGCCACTGACTTTCTCGTTGAAACTCCCTGAAGCCAATCCAACTGTTGGGCTTTCCCATCTAATACCCTATTTTGTCCAGACTTTACCTTTTGTTCCCAAACTGTCCATGTTTTAGTGGTTGGCCTATAAATAGCCCCGCCCCTTCATTGTAAACCCTAGACTTGATATTAGAACTAGAAGAAGGAACCCCCTTGTGGATCAATATCTAGTTTGGTCCCATGCTTCTTCATGAGGAGCACCTAGTATCCCAAACCTCTTGGATCTTGCTTTATAGCGTTCGGTTGTACATGATCTTCATATTGAGTTCGCTCTTATGAAGCTATCAAGATCTTACCAAGATCCTTTCCCTAACCGCTTTGGTTTGAGAAAGAGTCTTGTCCAACACCGATCCTAGGGATTATGTTGGATCGGTATCCACTGACGTGAGCCAAAGGCTTGTATCGTGTTTGCGTTTTGCGTGAGTTTCCCTGTGTGTTTTTCGTGTGTGTGTTCATCGAGTTCATCCTCTCCCTCTCCCCCTTCGAATTCATCACGAATCTTCGAAAATCATGAAAGATCAGCCAACCTAAGGGTCACCCTAACATATTAGTATCAAGATCAAAGGTTAATCACGATTTTCGACCCAAAATTTTCTTCTATCCATCATAAATTGAAAATCTCCCCAAAAAAGAGCCCCACAACCTTCTGATCGATCTCTGGATTTGGTGATTTTTTCGTGGTTTTGATCTGTAGATCCGGTTCTTTGGGTGTCAATCTACCTTTCTTGACAATATTGTTCGCACAATTTCTGACAATATTTTCAGGTTTGACTTTCTTGTTCTTCATGAACATGTTTTGGTGGGAAATATATCGAGACTGGAACCGCCGTCGAAAATTTCCAACAAGATTTCTAGCGAACCGAAATCTTCGCCGAAATTTCTAGAGCCGCTAGTTTGACCGCCGAAAACCCTGGTAGCCTCAATTTTGATATTTTTTCTTTTTGTGTTCGTGTTTCGTCTGAGTGTCGCCAAACTAACTTTAAGCTTCCGCACCATTTCTTCATCCCCTCGCTCTCGACACCATGACGCCCGAACATCTTCCCCAACATCAATTGCAAGTCGTCACCAACGGTATAACTTGCTCCACCTTGTTAACCTCATATCTTCCTTTGTTTGTATCTATCCTATGAGAATAGCTCCTTTTGTGTTTCTCTAAGCATTATGCATTTTTTTCTTGGAGAGTGAGTGTGTGTAAGCAAATAAACGGCTGATGTTACGAGCAATGCTATATTGTTCGGAACATGGTAGGGCTAGAGAAGAAAAAAAATCCATCATACACGTTTTTTCTAATGATAGGATTACATGTGGGGCCCAGCTGCATGATTAAATGGTAGATGCATCTAGCAGCGCTATCAAGTTAGGAATAGGGTAGCGGGAGCGAAGGAAAAAATTTCATCATACACACGATTCTTGTAATAAGAGGCTGGCATGGAGGACCCATCAGCGTGACTTACCGGCAGATAGAAGAGCAATGTTATCGAGTTCAAACCAGGGAGACACGAGCCAAGGAAAAAATCCATTATACACACGTTTTTTCTAGTGTGAGGATGACACGTGGGAACCAGCGGCCTGATTAATCGGCATATGCATCAAATAATGGTATCAAGTTCAGAACAGGAAAGAAAACAAATTTCATCATATACACGATTCTTCTAATAAGATCCTGGCATGTGGGATCTAGCAGCATGACTAAACGGCATATAGATTGAGCAATATTGTCGAGTTTAAATCAGGGAGACACGAGCAAAGGAAAAAATCTATCATGCACACGTTTCTTCTAATATGAGGATGACATGTGGGACCTAGCAACCTGATTAAACGACAGATGCATCGAGCAACGCTATCAAGTTCGCAACAGGGAAGGAAAAAATTTCATCATACACATGATTATTTTAATGAGAGGCAGAAATGTGAGACCCAACAGCCCAACTAAACGAAAGAGGCATTGAACAACGCTATCGAGTTCAAATCAGGGAGGAATGACCTAAAATTATGGTCAGCTAGAGACGCTGACGTCCGAGACCACACGCCTAAAAATACTTCGGCGAGTCAACATCGCGTGAGAAACCGAAAATCTTGATTCTGTCACGCGCCGGCCGAGCTTCGTTTATGTTTTTTGACGGTTTCATCATAGTAGAGGGCCCGAAACCGAAAAAAAATTCCATTGGCTATGGTCATACCGAGAATTTCGTCATGAAAGACACGACTTCTAGACATTCGGATCAAGTCATTGGGAAGGAATCATTTCTTATAGTGTTTGAAAAAGACACCGTAGAACCCATCTGGGCCGGGTGCCTAGTTCGTGACCGTTTTAAAAATAGCATGCTTGATTTCCTTTAGGATGAATGGAGCGTCTAGATCTATCAGATCGGCCGTTGGAAGACCCTATTCATCCCAATTGAAACGTTTGTTGCATTTGATGTCCGTGCCCACAACAGAATTCAAGTGATTGCTCACCACTTGCTCAAACTCACCAAAGTTCGATTCCAGCGAGTGAATTCTATTTTTCTGCCTGCAATGAGTTGCATGGCTGTGGAAAAATTGCGTTTGCATCGCCTAGTTTAAGTCATTTGATTCTTGAACCATGAGGATAAGTGTTTTGCTAGGTTAATTAGATAGATGCCACTGCAATTTTCGCGTATTTGAGAAACGCTATTACAACTTTTAACTTTGGAAAAACGTCATTACAACTTTTAACTTTGAAAAAACGCCACCGTAATTCTGTGTACATTTGAGAAACGCTATTACACCCACTTATCCAATATATACCAATCAATATACCCGGTATTCCCAGCTTATACGGTGGGTCCACCCGGTTCCGTGAAAAAAAATGGAACACGCACCCGAAGCGACGACTCGACCTCTCCCGTTCCTCTCGCATGCGCTCTCTGTCTCCCTCGACCGAACCTCTCGCGTGCACTCTCTGTCTCCCTCGACCGAACCATAACCTGGCGGCGGCAGACGCCGGCGAGCATGGGGATGGCGGCGGACGGGGCCGGAGATCCTGGCGGCGGGGAGCATATGGTTCCCGCACTTCCTTCTCACCCCGCTGATCGGATAGAAGCACCCCCGTCTCCTCTCTCTCCTTGGCGGCATAAGGCGGAGAGCATGGAGGCGTTGGTGCCACGAGATGGCGGCAAGCACACCCAGCGGACGAAGGTTCCTCCGACGCCATCTCTCCCCTTGGCTCCCGTATCCCCTCTCCTCTCAGAGCCGACGAAGGCTCCTCCCAATCCTCTCCGGTCGACAGAGGATGGCGGCGACCAACACCTGAGGGCAACAACATGTGTAGCCCCAAATCATCTCTCGCTGTAAGATCATTTCCAACCCTCAATTTCTGGTTTCTGTCCGTAATTTGATTCATCGTTTTAGTATAGCAGTACATTTAGATTTTAGTTCTTCTAGCCCTCCCAAATTAACTGCTCTTTCTACCAATTTTTGGTAGATGCAGCAATCAATTCGACATAGATTGGGGACATTATCTTTGCCAGGATGCAGAGATGCTAGCTTTGAGTGGAGCTGAAAGTGTGGTTACTTGTCCATTGCTTCCTTTGCTTGCTCAAGGTATTGAGTGCTCCACATCTGAAGTAGATAGTTCAAGCAAGCTAAATGATGCAGATGATGAGCAGCAAATAGATGATGTAGATGCTGACCCATTTGATAACGAAGAGGAGTATGTTGGAGTGGATGACGAGAACATGTATGATGTTACTATGCCTATAACTATCACAGAGCAACCAGAAGTACTAACAAATTCTGAAGGAGATGATAATATGGATAAGGCAGAGGTAATGCAACATATCCAAGAGGAGGCAGAGGTTGTTGACCTTGATCCCCTACAATACAATATTGCTCATGATCCTGAAAATCCAGACATTCGAGTAGGCGATCTATTCCCTGATATTGTAGCCTTTCGAAAAGAAAAAAGGCATCATGTTGTGATAGCTGACTTTGAATTCACTAATGTGAGAACTGACCAAAGTAGATTCATTGCTGAATGCGCATAAGAGACTTGTCCATGGCGCATTCACGCATCTAAGCTGTTATCATGGTATGCTTTATTGTTTATGTTTCTGGCACTTGTTTCTCTTCTGCCACTTGTTTGTTTGCTGATTCAAGTTTGACACCTTTTTGCAGATAAAAAGATGCCTTTCGAGCATGACTGTCCAACAACAAAGCTTGAAGATAGAAAAATGGCATCATAAGATTGGGTTGCAGAGAAGCTTGGAGATTGGATAAAGAAAAACTGTAACACCCTCAGAATTGGCCCTATGCAAGTTTTAGTGATTCCCGCCAAACCCGCATAGAAACGATTCAAAGGTGCCCACCAGGCACTTGCGTGCGGGTGGAAAACGAAGTAATATCATTACACATTAGTCCACGATGGAACCCACAAAACAGATATATACAACAGCGACTCATCGAGTCTAGAATACAATATATAGTACAAAGATCCAAATCACCTTGAAAACGATACAGCGTCCGAGTACGGACAAGATGCAAATTAGGCTAAGAGCCCTGAAGAATAACCAATGGCGTCCATAACCCTGCCCAGGCCAAGCCGGAAGGGTAACCCTGCTAACGACGTCGATCTCAAAACCTGCTTAAACAAAAGGGGTGCCGACAAAGGGAAAAGGAAAAAGAGAGCGGTCAGTACTGAGGCCAGTACACGGCGAGACTAGAATTCAGCGGTCCTCGCCTACATAGGTATGGTGGACTGAAGCGGCAGCGCATCATACACCAAACAACCTATAGAGACTCAATACAACTGGCGGCTATCAGATAGAGATAAGAAAGACCTATTCGGATCCAACCTGAAACGATCACCAAGCATACCCATCCTGGAATTTCCCCCTCGAGACCAAACGAGAAAGTCAACCGAGGAACTCACACAGTTGACAGTTTTATTCATTCCGTTATAGTTGCAGCAATTACTAGTCAGATATAGATAGCATGAGTCATCCTGATATAATAAGCAGTGGGCAGTTTTAGTTAACCATTTCGTTGTTGTAGTACTTACTAGTCAGATACATATAGCATGAGGCTCCCCAAAATCCAGCAGTTGTTGGTACTTTTATTTAGCCATTCCGTTGTAGTTGTAATACTTACTAGGCAGATACAATGGTAACAAGTGACAACCCAAACCAACAATTGTTGGCACTTTTATTTAGCCATTCCATTATAGTGAAGCTAATTACTAGTCATTATAAAGTCAAATTTATAGCACTACTTTAGTTATAGTAGTCTATGATCGAGATACTATGCTCCAAGTCGTCCATAACCGAGGACACGGCTTTCATAAAGTTTTACCCTGCAGGGGGGCACAAATAGCAACGCACGCACGATCAACCTCGGAAAAAACCAAATAAAACCCAATGAGGCATCACGACACAGCAATTGCAAGATTCATATAAATTTCAGGGGGCCACCCCACCAAGCAACCCGCGACGAAGTTGGCCGGCTCCGAGACGGACCCAGAGGTTTGTGCCAATGGCTGTAAACGACTGGGAACCTGAAAGTGTGACTGGGCTTGTCGATACCGCGAAAACATTCCACATTTGTTCCTAAACAGTACATGCGCTCCACGCGCAATCGTAAATAAAGCAATAAAGCATGGCATAAGTACAGGATAGTAATAAATCCCCAAACTACTTTGTGGCCCCAAGAAATAAATATGACTCAAGATCTGGCTAGGGGGATTCATGGTCCCACATGCGGATACTGCGAATATTCAAAGAACAGGTATCAAGGACTCGAGGTCCTACGGGACACAAGTGGACGGTTAAAAACCAAATAACATCTATTGCCCACCTGTGCCTCTGCATTCTTTAGCTACTTTCAATTTTAGTTATTAAACAATAATTAAAGACATGATCATCTCAAACATAAAGCATATGGCAGTCTTCCAACAACTGTGATACTTGACAACACGCAACAACACTTGAGCAAGCGACTACGACACGCAAGTCCAACTATCTACCAAACAACAGGTAATAGGATGTGTCCAAGGCAATATAAGCCTGCAAGGGATACCACGGGTACGAAAACTAGAGCATCGCAACACAGATAGCAATAGATCAACAAGAGGAAATAAAGACTATAAAAGTAAGATAGGTAGAAAGGGGGAGAATGCTCGCCTGAAAGCATTGCCGAAGATTCATCCGAAGATCGGGTCGACACTCGCATCAACTCATCGGCCTAATCCGTGAAAAAGCAAAGCACTAGAAGAAACACCGAATGCACTATTTAATACTACGGCAGAAGATCGGGCATGATGCATGTATGATGTATGACATGGCAAAGATGCGATGCAATTAGTCAATATTAAGCGGAACCGGGGTCCCGACAATTAATTATATCGTTCATGTTGTTTAGGTACCCCGCAATTTAAATGTTGTCTTAACAGGGCAAAATATGGCATCGGTTCGCTACACAATTTAAATGGAGCCAATATTAGACTAGATTTGCCCGCATATGACCTCCATATTTAATTTAGGTGAATCGTCAAAACACCCCCAAACACCCACAATATGTATGCAAGCATGACTATTTAATTATGCAACAAGATAGATGTTATATTACAAAATAGGGGCGGATAAGATAGGGGTCACACATTAGGGGTCTCGATCTTGGGGGTTCGAAGGGGTTCAATTCAGCCCGCCGGGATCGGTCTTGGGAAGGTCTTGGGGTTCCGAGGGTTCGAGCTTCGGGGTCTCTGCGCCGGGAAGGAGAGCTTGACGTGGCGCTAGGTTCCGGATTGGTCTTCGGATTCCAAGAACAGGGACTTCGAATCGCGTCGGCACACTCAGGGGTCTCGGCGAGATCGATCCTCAGATAGTCTTGGTCATGACACAAATGATGCAGATCTTGGACTTGTGCAACAGCACATGGCTCCTCGACTCGATTTTGGTAAACCCCATCTTCTTAAGAACACCACACAGATACAATCATTGGCCCCTTTGGTATAGGTCCTAAGCGTCGTGCTCCTGGCAAGAACATAACACAGCAAATCCACCATTAGGTCGCTCGGCCAGACGCGTGGAACGACGGCAGGGTTCGGAGGCCGCGGACGGCGTGACTGGGGTGGCTCGGGTTGAAGCAGGGGAGAGGCAGGACGCGTGGCCGAGCTCTGCATCGGGGTGGTGGACGTGGGGCCGGCCAGGCTCGCGCGGCGCGGAGGCAGATGCGGGGCGGCGGCTGAGCTCGCAGGTGGGCACAGTGACGAAGCAAGGGCGGCGTCGAGCGGCCGGAAGCAAGGAGGAAAACGGACAAGCGTCCCACAGCCGGCGACGATGGCAGGAATATGGTCGGTGATGGAGCGAGCTGCACGCGCCAGGGGGGCCACGCGGCGAGGCGCAGGGTCGCGGGGTGGTGGCGGATGGGGCCATGCGGGGACGCGGATGCCGACCGAGAGGAGGACGAAGGCAAGGAGGCGTCGGGGAGCAGGGGCTCCAGGGAAGGGAGAGCGGGGTGGGGACGACACCAGGGAAGCCCGCAGGACGGCGGGGCTCTGGCGGTGGTGGTGCAGAGGGGAGGGCCTCGCGAGAGAGGGAGTTTCGGGGGGGAGGAAGCGAGCGAGCGGGGTAAGAGAGGGGATCACGCGAGAGGACAGATGCGGGGTGGGGCCAGGGAGTTGGTGGGGGTGTGGTTGACCGCGTTGGTCATACGCGGAGTGGCGGCGGCTGGGTGGAGGGGTGGGGTGAGAGAGGTGAGGATTAGGATTAGGTTTTCAGGGGTAGTCTAGGTTTTTGTTTTGGTAGTAGGTGGTCTGGTCGGTTGGGATTTTGGGCCGGCAGGCTGGACTGCCTCCTAAAAAAATAGTTTTGTTATTTATTTTATTTTAAAATAAACTTTTGTAAATAGTTTTAGATAAATAAAAGGTCTGGCTGGACCGACGGTTTTGGTTTGAACCAAGAGGGGTGGATATTAATATAGAAAACAAAGTAGGTCTTTTAACAAAAAAAATTAGTCAATTAGATGCATGCTGATGTCATGATGATGCACACGTATTATTTAACACACAATTTTCTAGTAGTGGATTTACCTGGGGTTCTACAATTCGACACCACTAACAATGGATCTCGCCCTCGAGATCCGCCTCATGGTACGGGGAAGAAGGCCGGCGATCGAAATCTGCACGCTTCATGTAGATCATCGCAACACCACTAACAAGGGTTCTTTCTCCATCTTGAAATCAGCGACACCACCAACAAGGGTCTGTTCTCACATTCGTCGAGAGAACACTCTGGAGAAACAAAAACGAAGGTAAAGGTCTCAAAAGGGTAAGGCCACCTTTAACTTCCCCGGAATGAGTATAATTGCATTGATCCACCATTCAATATACAAGAGCAAATGATAAGAGTAGTCGGATGGTGATCAGTCCATCGCGCACCCAAAGCATTACTCTACACATGAATATGAGAATTATGCAACCAACTCCCGGAGTTAGACTGAAGATCTTGTCAATCGAGTTTTGGAAACAAAGGAGCAATACAGGCTCTTCATCGGATCTAACATAGATGATGTCATCGTGAAGGAGAACACCGGAAGATGCAAAGAAAATTTTTAGTGAATTTTTGATCCACTGAAAGGTACAACAGAGGAAAAGGGTCCTCAAATAGCATGAAGACCAGATGTCGAAGCGCCGTTACCAAAGGATGGAAGCGAAACGCTGAAGGTACGACGGAAACCCAACCACGAGAATTCCTGGACTCGAAGAAAAGATAAGATAGCATATTCAAAACACGCAGAGGTAAGAGGAAAATAGAAGAGGGTTAAGGAGTAAAAGCAGACCTAATCAGATCTATCCAATCGATTTTCCAAAATAGTTTTGACACTCTACCTCAGCCGTTAGCTAGGTTATCCTACAGGCTGGACCAGTGGGGTATCGTAACTGTTGAGCTCTGATACCACTCTGTAACACCATCAGAATCGGCCCTATGCAAGTTTTAGCGATTCCCGCCAAACCCGCATAGAAACGATTCAAAGGTGCCCACCAGGTACTTGCGTGCGGGTGGAAAACGAAGTAATATCATTACACATTAGTCCACGATGGAACCCACAAAATAGATATATACAACAGCAACTCATCGAGTCTAGAATACAATATACAGTACAAAGATCCAAATCACCTTGAAAACGATACAGCGTCCAAGTACGGATAAGATGCAAATTAGGCTAAGAGCCCTGAAGAATAACCAATGGCATCCATAACCCTGCCCAGGCCAAGACGGAAGGGTAACCCTGCTAACGACGTCGATCTCAAAACCTTCTTAAACAAAAGGGGTGCCGACAAAGGGCAAAGGAAAAAGAGAGCGGTCAGTACTGAGGCCAGTACATGGCGAGACTAGAATTCGGCGGTCCTCGCCTACATAGGTATGGTGGACTGAAGCGGCAGCGCAGCATGCACCAAACAACCTATAGAGACTCAATACAACTGGCGGCTATCAGATAGGGATAAGAAAGACCTATTCGGATCCAACCTGAAACTATCACCAAGCATACCCATCCTGGAATTTCCCCCTCGAGACCAAACGAGAAATTCAACCGAGGAACTCACACAGTTGGCAGTTTTATTCATTCTGTTATAGTTGCGGCAATTACTAGTCAGATATAGATAGCATGAGTCATCCTGATATAATAAGCAGTGGGCAGTTTTAGTTAACCATTCCGTTGTAGTTGTAGTACTTACTAGTCTGATACATATAGCATGAGGCTCCCCAAAACCCAGCAGTTGTTGGTACTTTTATTTAGCCATTCTGTTGTAGTTGTAATACTTACTAGGCAGATACAATGGTAACAGGTGACAACCCAAACCAGCAATTGTTGGCACTTTTATTTAGCCATTCCATTATAGTGAAGTTGATTACTAGTCATTATAAAGTTAAATTTATATCACTACTTTAGTTATAGTTGTCTATGATTGAGATACTGTGCTCCAAGTCGTCCATAACCGCGGACACGGCTTTCAGAAAGTTTTACCCTGCAGGGGGCACAAATAGCAACACACGCACGATCAACCTCGGGAAAAACCAAATAAAACCCAACGAGGCATCACGACATAGCAATTGCAAGATTCATATAAATTTCACGGGGCCACCCCACCAAGCTACCCGCGACGAAGTTGGCCGGCTCCGAGACAGACCCAGAGGTTTGTGCCAATGGCTGTAAACGACTGGGAACCAGAAAGTGTGACTGGGCTTGTCGATACCGCGAAAACATTCCACATTTGTTCCTAAATAGTACAGGCGCTCCACGCGCAAACGTAAATAAAGCAGTAAAGCATGACATAAGTACAGGATAGTAATAAAACCCCAAACTACTTTGTGGCCCCAAGAAATAAATATGACTCAAGCTCTGGCTAGGGGGATTCATGGTCCCACATGCGGATAGTGCGAATATTCAAAGAATAGGTATCAAGTACTCGGGGTCCTACGGGACACAAGTGGACGGTTAAAAACCAAATAACATCTATTACCCACCTGTGCCTCTGCATTCTTTACCTACTTTCAATTTTAGTTATTAAACAATAATTAAAGCCATGATCATCTCCAACATAAAGCATATGGCAGTCTTCCAACAACTGTGATACTTGACAACACGCAACAGCACTTGAGCAAGCGACTACGACACGCAAGTCCAACTATCTACCAAACAACAGGTAGTAGGATGTGTCCAGGGCAATATAAGGCTGCAAGGGATACCAAGGGTACGAAAACTTGAGCATCGCAACACAGATAGCAATAGATCAACAGGAGGAAATAAAGACTATAAAAGTAAGATAGGTAGAAAGGGGGAGAATGCTCGCCTGAAAGCATTGCCGAAGATTCATCCGAAGGTCGGGTCGACACTCGCATCAACTCATCGGCCTACAAAGCACTAGAAGAAACACCGGATGCACTATTTAATACTACGGCAGAAGATCGGGCATGATACATGTATGATGTATGACATGGCAAAGATGCGATGCAATTAGTCAATATTAAGCGGAACCGGGGTCCCGACAATTAATTATATCGTAAATGTTGTTTAGGTACCCCGCAATTTAAATGTTGTCTTAACAAGGCAAAATATGGCATCGGTTCGCTACACAATTTAAATGGAGCCAATATTAGACTAGATTTTCCTGTATATGACCTCCATATTTAATTTAGGTGAATCGTCGAAACACCCCCAAACACCCACTATATGTATGCAAGCATGACAATTTAATTATGCAACAAGATAGATGTTATATTACAAAATAGGGGCGGATAAGATAGGGGTCACACATTAGGGGTCTCGATCTTGGGGGTTCGAAGGGGTTCGGTTCAGTCCCGCCGGGATCGGTCTTGGGAAGGTCTTGGGGTTCCGAGGGTTCGAGCTTCGGGGTCTCTGCGCCGGGAAGGAGAGCTTGACGCGGCGCTAGGTTCCGGATCGGTCTTCAGATTCCAAGAACAGGGCCTTCGAATCGCGTCGGCACACTCAGGAGTCTCGGCGAGATCGATCCTCAGATATCTTGGTCATGACACAAATGATGCAGATCTTGGACTTGTGCAACAACACATAGCTCCTCTACTCGATTTTGGGACAACCCCATCTTCTTAACAACACCACACGGATACAATCATTTGCCCCTTTGGTATAGGTCCTAGGCGTCATGCTCCTGGCAGGAACATAACATAGCAAATCCACCATTAGGTCGCTCGGCCAGACACGTGGAACGGCGGCAGGGTTCGGAGGCCGCGGACGGCGTGACTGGGGTGGCTCGGGTTGAAGCAGGGGAGAGGCAGGACGTGTGGCCGAGCTCTGCATCGGGGTGATGGACGCGGGGCCGGCCAGGCTCGCGCGGCGCGGAGGCAGACGCGGGGCGGCGACTGAGCTCGCAGGTCGGCACGGTGACGAAGCAAGGGCGGCGTCGAGAGGCCGTAAGTGGGGAGGAAAACGGACAAGCGCCCCACGGCCGGCGACGATGGCGGGAATATGCTCGGTGATGGAGCGAGCTGCACGCGCCAGGGGGGCCACGCGGCGAGGCGCAGGGACGCGGGATGGTGGCGGATGGGGCCCTGCGGGGACGCGGATGCCGACTGAGAGGAGGACGAAGGCAAGGAGGCGTCAGGGAGCAGGGGCTCCAGGGCAGGGAGAGCATGGTGGGGACGACACCAGGGAAGCCCGCAGGACGGCGGGGCTCTGGCGGTGGTGGTGCAGAGGGGAGGGCCTCGCGAGAGAGGGAGTTTCGGGGGGGGGAGGAAGCGAGCGAGCGGGGTAAGAGAGGGGATCACGCGAGAGGACAGATGCGGGGTGGGGCCAGGGAGTTGGTGGGGGTGTGGTTGACCGTGTTGGTCATACGCGGAGTGGCCAGGGAGTGGCGGCGGCTGGGTGGAGGGGTGGGGTGAGAGAGGTGAGGATTAGGGTTAGGTTTTTAGGGGTAGTCTAGTTTTTGGTTTTGGTAGTAGGTGGTCTGGTCGGTTGGGCTTTTGGGCCGGCCGGCTGGACTGCCTCCTAAAAAAATAGTTTTGTTATTTCTTTTATTTTAAAATAAACTTTTGTAAATAGTTTTAGATAAATAAAAGGTCCGGCTGGACCGACAGTTTTGGTTTGAACCAAGAGGGGTGGATATTAATATAGAAAACAAAGTAGGTCTTTTAACAAAAAATAGTTTTAGTCAATTAGATGCATGCTGATGTCATGATGATGCACACATATTATTTAACACATAATTTTCTAGTAGTGGATTTACCCGGGGTGCTACAAAAACCCTGGCGCAGGCGCAAGAGCAGCTATGGTGAAGTTACAATGTGATTATAACTTCAAGTTGAAGTACAGTAAGGCTTGGTCAGGTATGAGACTAGCTCTGTATAAGATCCATGGTAAATACGAGGATTGTTTTCAGCTGCTGTTTAGTTGGAAAGCAGAAATAGAGAGGAAGAGTCCTGGAAGTATAGTTGAAATTGAATTAATTAAGATCGATGATAAGTATCATTTCAATAGAATGTTTGTAGCATTTAAGGCCTGCATTGATGGATTTTTAGCCGGTTGTAGACCATACATAGGAGTAGATGCAACCACACTAAATGGAAATTATGTAGGTCAGTTAGCATCGACAACTTCAATCGATGGACACAACTGGTTATACTATGTAGCATATGCTGTGTTTGATTCAGAAACAACAGAAAATTGGACATGGTTTATGCAGCAGTTGCGTAGGGCTGTAGGATCCCCACCAGGGATTGTCATTTCCAGTGATGCTTGCAAAGGGTTAGAAAATGATGTAGATGGTGTATTTCCTGAATGTGAATATAGAGAGTGCATGAGGCATATTTACCAGAACTTCATGAAAAAATACCATGGTAAAGTGTACACAGACCATCTGTACCCAGCAGCAAGGGGATTCACTAAGCAGAAGTTTAGGTATCACATGGAGAAGATATACACAGCAAATCCAAAGGCTATTGAATATCTAGAGATTCACCATAATAGGCTCTGGTATAGATGTGCCTTTGGGGAAGCTATCAAGGTTGATTATGTCACACAACATTTCTGAAAGTTTTAACAAGCAGATCAAAGATTTTAAAGGGATAAATTCGTGTGAGCTGTTCGATAGGATTAGAGAGCTCATAATGGTGAAGTTCAATGTGAGGAGGCATGTTTCTAGGCAGATGGCAGGAAGAATACTGTCGGTTGTCCTTAAAAGGCTCAATGCCCTTAGCAAAAGAATTGGACCGCACAAAATATCTTGGAATACTGAAACTGAAGTAGAGGTCACCCTGTATGATTTCAAAACCTATGACCAAAGGCACACCGTAGACTTGCAGAAAAGAGTGTGCACATGTCGTGTATATCAAGTTTCAGGCAAGCCTTGTATTCATGCACTAGCATTCATCTGCTCAATGAGAGCTAGAGGAGTTGAAATCCAAACCTATGTTGATGAGTACTACAGTGTGGCTAAGTTTTAGGTGTTGGAATTATGCCCTAGAGGCAATAATAAAGCTGTTATTATTATAATTCTTGTTCATGATAATGTTTATATTCCATGCTAGAACTGTATTAAGCGGAAACTTTAATACTTGTGTGGTTTGTGAACAACACCATGTCCCTAGTACGCCTCTATGGACTAGCTCATTGATTAATGATGGTTAAGATTTCCTAACCATGGACATGAGTTGTCGATTAATAATGAGATCATATCATTGGAAGAATGATATGGTGGACATACCCAAACAAAGCGAAGCAATTAGATCGTGTCATCGTGTTCGTCTTTGCGAAGCTTTTCTTATGTCAAATATTGTATTCCTTAGACCATGAGATAATACAACTCCCTGGTATCGGAAGAAAGCTTTGAGGTCATCAAACGTCATCCTATGAGAGGGTGATCATAAAGGTGTCTCTCAGGTGATCGGAAAGTATCTGTTGGGTTGTACGTATCGAGATGGGATTTGTCCCTCCCAAGTTGGAGAGATATACTTCAGGCCCACTCGGTAATCGATATCAGCACCGCTTGCAAGCATGTGGTTAAGGAGTTAATCACAAAGTGATATCGGATTACGGAACGAGTAAAGTACTTGCTGTGAACGAGATTGAACTAGGTATGACGGTACCGACGATCGAATCTCGGGCAAGTAAAATATCGCGAGACGAAGGGAATATATATATGGGATTGATTGAATCCTGGCATCGTGGTTCATCCGATATGATCATCGATGAATGTGTGGGAGTCAATATGGGTTACCAGACCCCGCTGTTGATTATTGATAGAAGATCATGTCTGCATATTCTTGAACCCGCAGGGTCACACACTTAACGTGTCTCGACGCTAGGATAGATTGGATAATTGGTTTATGAGTTTTTGTTCGGAGTCTCGGATGGGATCCGGGACATCACGAGAGGTTCCGGAGTGGTCCGAAGAATAAGATTCATATAAGGCAGTGCAGTTTTTGGAGTTCGGAATTGTTCCGGATTAATCGGTATTGTACCGGAAGCTTCTAGAACCTTCCGGAAGGGGACCAACGTGTCCCCACCTTCCGGGAGGCGGCATGGGCCTATGAGGGAGTTCCCTGGCCGCATTGGGCCAGGGGCACAAGGCCCCATAGGGCCCAGCCGACCAAGAGAGGTTTAAACTCGAGATAGACCTTCTAGAAGGGGGGTTTCCTTGCCCCCCAGTCCTTATCCTTTGGGGCCGCCAGTTTGGGCTTGGGGGAGGGGCTAGGGCTGCGCCCCCCCTCTATATAAAGAGGGGTGGGGGCGCACCAACCCCCTACACCTTCCCCTCCAACCCTAGCCGCCCTTCTTCCCTCCTCTCTCCCTCCCGACTGCTTGTAGGCGAAGCCCTGCTGCAGAAATTCTCCACCATATACACCACGCCGTCGTGTTGTAGATCCAATCCGTCTCTCCACCATACTTGCTGGTCCGAGGAAGGAGGAGACGTCGAGTTGCTGCACGTGTGCATCTCACGGAGGCACCGCCACTTGTGGTGCTAGATCGGATCGGATCGCGAGGAGGAGAAGCGAGTACGACTACATCACCCACGTTCCGACGAACGTTCTGCTGTGCGAATCTTCAAGGGTATGAAGATCTAATCCAATCTCTCTCGTTGTTTGCATCTCCTAGATTAGATCTTGGCTTTCCCTCTGTTCGCATCCGTAGAAAATTTTGATTTACTATGCCGCGAAACCCTTAAGTGGTATCAGAGCTAGATCTATGCGTAGATGTGTTTCACGAGTAGAACGCAACATGGTTGTTGCGGGCGTTGATGTTTTCTATTGCAAGCCTCTTGTTTGTGTTCTTCTTATGACGCGGGATAGTGAGATTGAAGCGGTCCAGGCCAACCTTACGCGACGTCGTTCGCGAGACCGGATCCGCACTTGACGTGTGGCTTGTTCCACACATGCGGCTGGTGGATGTCAGTTTCTCTCGCTATAGTTGTCATGGGATTAACACCGGAGTTTGGAAACCATAATATCACCGTTGTGGCTTTCCGTAGGTAAGAATCGTTCTTAGCATCTACTCCCATAAGCCACGTAAAACATGCAACAACAAAGTAGAGGCGTCTAACTTGTTTTTGCAGGGAGTGTTTTCTGTGATATGGTATGGCCCAAGATGTGATGTGTATAATGTATGCGATGATCATGTTTTATAATGTTTCACGACTTGCATGTCGATGAGTACACAACCGGCAGGAGCCATATGGTTGTCTTTATAATTGTGTATAACCTGCGAGTCAACTTCTTATACGCCATGTAATAGCTTTACTTTATCGCTAAGTAGTTAGCAATAGTTGTATTTGCTATTCGTGGTGGAGGCAATCATGGTGGAGTGATGGAGATCATGCCGGAACGCACAAGATGGAGATCATTGCGCGAAGATTGGCTATACCATGTCACATAAAGTTATATGCATGTGATGTTTATCCTTTTATGTATCTTATTATGCTTAGATCGCGACGGTAGCATTATAAGATGATTCCTCACTTAAAGATCAAGATAAAAAAACTGTGTTCTCCCCAAGTATGCACCGTTGCGAAAGTTCGTCGTGTCCAAGCATCACGTGATGATCGGGTGCTATAGACTCTACGCTCACATACAACGGGTGCAAGCCAATTTTGCACACGCGGAAATACTTGGGTCTAACTTGACGAGCCTAGCATGTACAGACATGGCCTCGGAACACATGAACCGAAAGGTTAAGCATGAGTCATATGAATGATATGATCGACACTTCGTTGTCCACCATTGAAACCACATCTCTTCTCGTGAAGATCGGATTAGGTGTGGTGAATTTGGATCGTGTTCACTAAACAACTTGAGGGATGTTGAATTTAGTGGGAGTTCATCTAGTAATTTGATTAAAAGTTGAACTATTTATCATGAACATAGTCTAATTTGTACTTGCAATACTGTAGATCAAATGGCTAAGTCCAACTTCAACGTTTTCGCTGAGAAGGAAAAGCTTAGAAACAATGGGTCTAACTTCACCAATTGGTTCGGCAATCTAAGAATCATTCTCTCTGGCGGTTAAAAGGACTATGTCCTTGGGAAAGCGTTAGATGCCCCCCCTGCTGCAACTGCGCCGGCTGATGAGAAAGCTGTCTATCAGTCACGCAAAGATGATTATGGTGTAATTAAGAGAACCATGTTGTTTGCTATGGAACCGGAACTTCAAAATCGTTTTGAAGACTATCCCGGGCCCTTTGAGATTCTCGAAGAGCTGAAAACCATGTTTCAGACTTAGGCCCGTTCTGAGAGATATGAGGTCTCTGAGAAGTTCTTTAACTGCAAGATGGTGGAAGGGAGTTCCGTTAGTGAGCACGCCATTAAGATGACGGGCTACACTCAACGCCTTAAGCAACTGGAATGCACGATTCCAGAGGAGCTCAAGATTGACATGGTTCTGCAATCACTCCCTCCCAGCTACAAAAGTTTTGTAGTGACTCATAATCAGATTGGTTCCACTGATACGATCACCGAGCTCTTCGCAAAGCTGAAGGCCGCGGAAGTGGACATCAAAAAGGATAATCATGTGTTGATGGTCAACAAGCCCACCTTTAAGAAAGGTAAGGGAGCAAAGAAGCCCTTCAAGAAGGGCGGCGGCAGGCGCACTGCCCCTGCTGAGAAGAAGCTCAAGTCTGGTCCTAAGCCGGACACTGAGTGCTTCTATTGCAAGGACAAGGGTCACTGGAAGTGCAACTGTCCGAAGTACTTAACGGACAAGAAGGCTGGCACCATCAAATGTATATTTGATATACATGTTATTGATGTTTTCCTTACTAGCCCTCGTTGTAGTGCCTAGGTATTTGATACCGGTTCAGTTGCTAATATTTGTAACTCGAAACAGGAGCTACGGAATAGACGGCGGCTTGCGAGGGATGAGGTGACGATGCGCGTTGGCAACGGATCAAGAGTTGATGTGATGGCCGTCGGCACGCTCTCCTTAGTTTTACCTTCGGGATTAGTTTTAAACCTTAATAAATGTTATTATGTGCCTGCGTTGAGCATGAACATTATTTCTGTATCGTGTTTATTGCAAGACGGTTATTCATTTAAATCGGAGAATAATGGTTGTTCTATTTATACGAGTAACATCTTTTATGGTCATGCACCTCTTGTGAATGGTTTATTTCTTCTAAATCTTGAAAGGGATGAAACACACATCCATAACATTGAGGCTAAGAGATGCAAAGTAGATAGTGATAATACTACTTATTTGTGGCACTGTCGTCTAGGTCATATTGGTGTAAAGCGCATGAAGAAACTCCATTCTGATGGACTTTTGGAGTCTCTTGATTTTGAATCATTTGACACATGCGAACCATGCCTCATGGGCAAGATGATCAAAACCCCGTTCACCGGTATGATGGAGCGAGCAACGGACTTGTTCGAAATCATACATACCGATGTATGCGGACCGATGAGTGTTTCGACGCGCGATGGATATCGCTATTTTATCACTTTTATCGATGACTTAAGTGATATGGGTATGTCTATTTAATGAAACATAAATCTGAAACATTTGAAAAGTTCAAGGAATTTTAGAATGAAGTGGAGAACCATCGTAACAGAAAGACTAAGTTTCTACGATCCGATCTTGGGGGCGAATATTTGAGTTATGATTTTCTCACGCATCTTAAAGCAAGCGGAATTGTTTCGCAACTCACGCCACCTGGAACACCACAGCGCAATGGTGTGTCTGAACGCCGGAATCGAACCTTATTAGATATGGTCTGATCAATGATGTCTCTTACTGATTTGTCGTTATCATTTTGGGGTTATGCATTAGAAACCGCTGCATTCACTTTAAATAGGGCTCCATCTAAATCCGTTGAGACGACACCGTATGAACTATGGTTTGGTGCTAAACCTAAGTTGTCGCTTCTTAAAGTTTGGGGATGCGAAGCTTACGTCAAGAAGTTGATGCCGGACAAGCTCGAACCCAAAGCGG
Organism: Avena sativa; assembly: GCA_916181665.1. Lineage (NCBI taxonomy): Eukaryota > Viridiplantae > Streptophyta > Magnoliopsida > Poales > Poaceae > Avena > Avena sativa. The sequence continues at coordinate 19,318,189 of OV702296.1, forward strand.
AGAAATGCGTCTTCATAGGATACCCTAAGGAAACTATTGGGTATACCTTCTATCACAGAACCGAAGGCAAAGTGTTTGTCGCAAAGAACGGTTCCTTTCTTGAGAAGGAGTTTCTCTCGAAAGAAGTGAGTGGGAGGAAAGTAGAGCTAGACGAGGTTATTGAACCTTCTCTTGAATTGGAGAGTAGCGCAGCACCTGAAATTGTTCCAGTGCCGCCTGCACCAACAATAGAGGAAGCTAATGACAAGGATCATGAAGCTTCGGACGATGCTGCTACTGAACGTCGCAGGTCGACAAGGTCGCGTGCCCCTCCTGAGTGGTACGACAACCCTGTCTTGACTGTCTTGTTAGTAGAAGACAGTGAACCTACGAACTATGAGGAAGCGATGATGAGCCTAGACTCTGAGAAATGGCTAGAAGCCATGAAATCCGAATTGGGATCCATGAGCGAAAACCAAGTATGGACTTTGGTGGACCCTCCTAGCGACCGAAAGGCCGTTGAGTGCAAATGGATCTTCAAGAAGAAAACGGACGCGGATGGTAATGTTACCGTCTATAAAGCACGGCTTGTCGCGAAAGGTTTTCGACAAGTTCAAGGTGTTGACTACGATGAGACTTTCTCTCCCGTAGCGATGTTTAAGTCCATTCGGATTTTATTAGCAATTGCTGCGTTTCATGATTATGAAATATGGCAAATGGATGTCAAGACTGCGTTCCTCAATGGCAACATTGATGAAGAGTTGTATATGATGCAACCCGAAGGTTTTGTCGATCCTAAGGATGCTGATAAAGTATGCAAACTTCAGCGTTCCATTTATGGACTGAAGCAAGCATCTCGGAGTTGGAACCTTTGTTTTGATCAAGTGATCAAGAGCTTTGGATTTGTTCCAAATTGCTACGAAGCTTGCATCTACAAGAAAGTGAGTGGGAGCTCGGTGAAATTTCTGGTACTATATGTGGATGACATATTGATTATTGGAAATGACATCAACATGCTTAACGATGTGAAGAGTTATTTGAACAAGTGTTTTTCAATGAAAGACCTAGGTGAAGCTGCTTATATATTGGGCATCAAAATCTATAGAGATAGACAAAGACGCATGATAGCTTTAAGCCAGAGTACATACCTAGACAAAGTTCTGAAAAGGTTCAGAATGGATAAGGCAAAGAAAGGTTCAGTGCCTATGTTGTCAGGTAAGATATTGAGCAAGGCTCAGTGTCCAGCTACGGTAAATGACAGGGAAGCTATGAGCAAAGTGCCTTATGCCTCAGCCATAGGTTCTATCATGTATGCCATGCTGTGTACTAGACCGGATGTGTCCAATGCTCTTAGTTTGACGAGCAGGTATCAAAGTGATCCAGGAATGGAACACTGGACAGCCGTGAAGAACATCCTAAAGTACCTAAATAGGACTAAAGAAATGTTCTTAGTCTATGAGGGTGATGAACAGCTCGTCGTAAAAGGTTACGTCGACACTAGTTTCGACACCGACAAGGATGATTCTAAATCTCAGACAGGATACGTTTATATTTTGAATGGAGGAGCTGTGAGCTGGAGAAGCTGCAAGCAAAGCGTGATCGCGGGATCTACAGTAGAAGCGGAATACATGGCGGCTGCAGAAGCGTCAAGTGAAGGAGTTTGGATCAGAAACTTCATCACTGAGCTTGGCGTGGTTCCAAGTGCATTGGACCCACTGGAGATATTGTGTGACAACACTGGCGCCATAGCACTCGCTAAGGAAACAAGATATCATCCAAAGACCAAGCATATCAACCGCAAGTTTCATATAATCCGAGATTATATAGCAGATGGAGATCTGAAGATTAGCAAAATACATACAAATCTGAATGTCGCAGATCCATTGACTAAACCTCTTCTACGTGTAAAACATGATCAGCACCTCAGTGCCATGGGTGTGAGATTTTTGCCAGATGTAAACTAGATTATTGACTCTAGTGCAAGTGGGAGACTATTGGAATTATGCCCTAGAGGCAATAATAAAGCTGTTATTATTATAATTCTTGTTCATGATAATGTTTATATTCCATGCTAGAATTGTATTAAGTGGAAACTTTAATACTTGTGTGGATTGTGAACAACACCGTGTCCCTAGTACGCCTATATGGACTAGCTCATTGATTAATGATGGTTAAGGTTTTCTAACCATGGACATGAGTTGTCGATTAATAATGAGATCATATCATTGGGAGAATGATATGGTGGACAGACCCAAACTAAGCGAAGCAATTAGATCGTGTCATCGTGTTCGTCTTTGCGAAGCTTTTCTTATGTAAAATATTGTATTCCTTAGACCATGAGATAATACAAATCCCTGGTATCGGAAGAAAGCTTTGAGGTCATCAAACGTCATCCTATGAGAGGGTGATCATAAAGGTGTCTCTCAGGTGATCGGAAAGTATCTGTTGGGTTGTATGTATCGAGATGGGATTTGTCCCTCCCAAGTTGGAGAGATATACTTCGGGCCCACTCGGTAATCGATATCAACACCGCTTGCAAGCATGTGGTTAAGGAGTTAATCACAAAGTGATATCAGATTACGGAATGAGTAAAGTACTTGCTGTGAACGAGATTGAACTAGGTATGACGGTACCGACGATCGAATCTCGGGCAAGTAAAATATCGCGAGACGAAGGGAATATATATATGGGATTGATTGAATCCTGGCATCGTGGTTCATCCGATATGATCATCGATGAATGTGTGGGAGTCAATATGGGTTACCAGACCCCGTTGTTGATTATTGATAGAAGATCATGTCTGCATATTCTCGAACCCGCAGGGTCACACACTTAACGTGTCTCGACGCTAGGATAGATTGGATAATTGGTTTATGAGTTTTTGTTCGGAGTCTCGGATGGGATCCGGGACATCACGAGAGGTTCCGAAGTGGTCCGGAGAATAAGATTCATATAAGGCAGTGCAGTTTTTGGAGTTCGGAATTGTTCCAGATTAATTGGTATTATACCGGAAGCTTCTAGAACCTTCTGGAAGGGGACCAACGTGGCCCCACCTTCCGGGAGGGGGCATGTGACTATGAGGGAGTGCCCTGGCCGCATTGGGCCAGGGGCACAAGGCCCCATAGGGCCCAGCCGACCAAGAGAGGTTTAAACTCGAGATAGACCTTCTAGAAGGGGGGGTTTCCTTGCCCCCCACTCCTTATCCTTTGGGGCCGCCGGTTTGGGCTTGGGGGAGGGGCTAGGGCTGCGCCCCCCTCTATATAAAGAGGGGTGAGGGTGCACCAACCCCCTACACCTTCCCCTCCAACCCTAGCCGCCATGCTGCCCTCCTCTCTCCCTCCCGACTGCTTGTAGGCGAAGCCCTGCTGCAGAAATTCTCCACCATATACACCACGTCGTCGTGTTGTATATCCAATCCGTCTCTCCACCATACTTGCTGGTCCGAGGAAGGAGGAGACGTCGAGGTGCTGCACGTGTGCATCTCACGGAGGCACCGCCACTTGTGGTGCTAGATCGGATCGGATCGCGAGGAGGAGAAGCGAGTACGACTACATCACCCACGTTCCAACGAACGTTCTGCTGTGCGAATCTTCAAGGGTATGAAGATCTAATCCAATCTCTCTCGTTGTTTGCATCTCCTAGATTAGATCTTGGCTTTCCCTCTGTTCGCATCCGTAGAAAATTTTGATTTACTATGCCGTGAAACGCTTCATTAGGCTGCTTATGCAGCGCCAATGCCAACAATGACAGATAAGACACAGTGGGTGCAAGTAGATTGGCTTCACGGTATACCCACCTATATAAGATAAAAGGCCTCATGGAAGGCCTAGGGTACATAGAATTATAGGGTTCCTTGAACCTGGAAGGAAGGTGGTTAAGTGCAAGAAGTGCAAGCAGCCAGGCCACTTCGAAAAAACTTGCAAAAATCCTCCTCCAAAATATCCTGACTATGTTGACGAGTAGCCACAAGAGGAGCAGACAGAAGAGCAGCCACAAGAGCAGCACACACCTAGTAAAAGGTTTAGTAACCCTTTAGTAACATGTTTCTTTTCTAAACAGTTTTTGATGCATATTTCCTAATATTCTCTATACATTGCAGGAAGCGATCTGCCGAGTAGCAAGATGTGCAAGACGATGAGCCTATAGCTAATTACAAGTGGTATCCTTTTGGGTACCCCATCTAGCAGTAGAAAATGAATATTGCCTAAGATTGCTCCAATAATATTGTACTCCATGCATCTGTAGGAATAAAACAACCGTGAAGAAGACACCTGCGAAGAAGACACTCGCGAAGAAGAACACACCCACGAAGAATAAGACACTTGTGAAGAAGAAGACACCGGTGAAGAAGAAGAAGACGCCATCGAAGAAGAATACGCCGGTGAAGAAGACACCGGCGAAAAATGGCAAGAAAAAGAAACCTGACGTGATCGCACCATCCACGAGTGAGTCGGTTCTGATGCCAACACTTGGAACCAAGCGAAGCCTGATGTACTGGCTTGGAGTCTAGATTCATGCATCTCATTTCCATTTGAATGTGGAGCCATTTATTTTGTGAGATGATGCATTGTGATGTTGTACTATGAATCTGGAACTAGAGTTGAGTTTCTGAATCTGTAGCCTTTTATCTGAAACTGTAGCTTTGTTGTTGCATGTGTGTATTGGACCTGGAGTTGCATTGCAAATATTAAGTGTTGAACCTGTAGCCTTTTATCTGAATGTGTACTATTGCTATAGTGTTGACCTGGAGATTTTATGACACATTTTTCTACAAATGCATGCGTGTTTGTTGTAATTTTACTCTAATATTTCTCATCAACTTATGTTTTTTTCGTGAACCGGGTGGACCCCACCTGGTACGTATATACAGCTGGGAATACCAGGTATATTGATTGGTATATGTTGGATAAGTGGGTGTAATGGAGTTTTTCAAACGTACATAGAATTGCGCTGGCGTTTTTCCAAAGTTGAAAGTTGAAGTGGTGTTTCTCAAATACGCGGAAATTACAGTGGTGTCTATCTAATTAACCCTTTTGCTAATGTTCATAGCTTGCCATCTAGGATTGCGAAATGGTTCGTCAGTTGTCACGGCTCATTCCATGACTGGTCGACAACCTCTTTGTAGCCAGAAAATTTCAAGAAGCTACCACAATTCGGGCTGTCAGAACGAGTCAGTACCAACATTCTTAATTTTTGCTTGTCAGTACCAGTTTTCGGACGGGCCAACGCAAATCACGCTGATCTCTGTCTGATGCCGTTTTTGATAGCGCGGCCCCAATGTTAGGGTCCACTTGGACAAACGGCCGTTGCCGCGCCGTTTGGACCGCACCGGCTAAGACACACCCGGTCTGTGCGCCTTAGTCCCAGCTCGCTCTCTCTCCTTCTCCTACCACCGTTCTCACTCGACCAGGTGGCGATGGAGGAGCCGGCAGTCCTGGAGGCGGCGCCGGCGACGAGGTCGACATTGGGAGCTCGAGTGCTCTCGGCGGAGACAGCACACGCGGTAGACGCAGAGTGGCGGAGCAGGATGAATTGGATGAGCTCTGGCTGTCTCGGCCATCGACGACAGCGGTGATGCTGGCGCATCTCTGGGTAGACAATCTGGTGGAAAGCGACTGGTGGAGCAGCGGCCTCGGCGGAGTAGAGTACGTGTTCACTTTTCCCCCAATTTTCTATCTGAAAATTTCTGTCTAGGGTTAGGGTTTGCTGAATTTTGCCATTTTCTTTTGATTTTTGTAGTCTGGATCCTGAAATATGGGAAGTCAGAATTTAGTTGGATGGTGTAGACAATCTAGAGAGGGGAATAGCCAGATAAGACATTACTTATATGAATATAGTTGCAGTGATTGAGGAAAAAGGGTTATTTTTCAGGATTCCATTTATTGCACAATGTTGGGTGTACATGAATGGGTTCAACAACTGCAAGGTCTATGAACTACTGAATCATTTTGATTCAAGTAGGGTGCTGTCATTGTTTGTGAAGAGGGCAAGCGTGCTGTAGTTAGAAAGAATAATAAATCTTCAGGCAAGTCCAGTGAAGCCACTGCATCTTCTATTGTGCTGCTTGAAGAACTTGTTCCTTATGATTGGAGTGAGCCTGATGTCTATGTTGTTGATGGAGAAGGTTGCATTTTTACAAGTCAGAGTGATGAATATGCACCTGCTAGTAGAGGAGTACATGTTCCAACTCAAGAGAGTCGGAATGTGGATAAGGGTAAAGCAATACAAAATGAAGACAGTGATGCTGATGATGATGGCAGCAATGGTTCAGACAGTGAGCTTGATAATAGATGGTGGGACATTGCCATAGGACAAGTTGATGTTGCACATTTGGAAGAAATGAGGAAGAAGGAACTGAAAGAACTGGCTAAGAGGATTGAGGAGAGGAGGAGGAAGAGAGAGGATCCCCTGCTGCACTGTGAAGGGGACAAATGTTGAAGATTTGTTTGTGACTGCCGAAGAAGAAGTTGCACATGAGTTGGAACCAGCACCTGTTTCAGTCAATAAGAAGAAATTTCTTGTGAAAAGAGGCCCCACTTCGAGGTGTCATTCAGAAGTGGAGATACAAGAGGAACCAGATTACATACCATCATCAGATGAAGACAAGGACACTAGTTTCCTTGAGGAGGAGGATGAATCAGACAATGAATTTCAGCCATTGTCAATGGTGCCACCAAAAGGCAGAAAGAGTAGAGCAAAGAAAAGGCCAGAGAGGAAGTGGTATGATGATAGAAGGTTGCAGCCACATGAGCAACTTTGCTTGAAGATGTTCTTTGTCAATGTTCAACAATTCAGGGATGCTTTGATAGATTTTCACATTGCTCAAAGTAGGAATTTCCAGTATTGGAGAAACTCTAATGTTAGAGTCATTGTTCATTGCATCAAGAAGGGTTGTCCCTTCAATATGGTGGCATCTAAGATAAAAGGTGAGAAAACCTTTGTCATTAGGAAGATGAGACTACAACACACTTGTAATACTACAAAAGGAAGTACCAGGGTCAGTGCTAAATGGTTAGATCACACATATGAAGGAATGTTCATGTCAGATCCAAATACAGGAATTCAGTCACTCATGGATGCATCAAGGCAACAACATGGTGTGGAAGTCAGCAAGGATATGGCCTATAGGGCCAAAAATTTGGCCCTAGATGTTGTGTTGGGTGATCACAGGGAGTAGTATGTAAGGCTTAGAGATTTTGCTCAAGCTATCATTGATACTAACCCTGGTAGCAGGGTGGTTGTGACAACTGTGACACCAACACCTATAGTAGAAAATTCCTGTCCTGGCCCAACATTTCATGGTTTCTTATTTTGTATCAATGGAGCCAGAGAGGGTTTATAAATGGTTGTAGGCCATTCACAGGTGATTATAGTCTCATATTATTTTTATAGTGCACCTCCTTTTCCCTGTGTGTAATAATTCTTATTCTACAGGCCTTGATGGTTGCTTTGTGAAGTTGTGCACTGGTGCTCAAATTTTGGCTGCAACAGGAAGGGATGGAAATAACAACATGTACCCTATTGTCTTTGCTGTTGTACCCAAAGAGGACAAAGACAAATGGTGCTGGTTTCTAACTCAGCTTAAATATGCCCTTGGTGGAGAAGAAGGGCAGTTTGGTAGATACACATTCATGTCTGATAGACAAAAGGTTAGTCTTATCTTGTGCTTATCTTGTGCTTATCATGTGCTTATCTTATGCTTATATAATTTGTCTTGCCATAGTTAACTAGTTTGTCTTGCAATAGTTAACTAGTTTGTCTTATCAACATAGGGACTCATTTCAGCCATCAACATAGTTTTTCCTAATAGTCCACAAAGATTTTGCTTAAGGCACATATATGCCAACTTCCAAAGTGTTGGGTTTAGGGGTGAAGATCTGAAATAGATAATGGATTCTGCTGCCTATGCTTACCAAAAGCACCACCATGATTTTGCCATGGAGAATCTGAGAAAGGGGAGTGAGGCATCTTGGAAGTGGCTAAGTGAAATCCCTGTGCACACATGGGCCAGGCATGCATTTGACACCACCTGCAAGACTGACCTTGTGGTAAACAACCTGAGTGAGGTGTTCAATAGATACATCCTTGATGTTAGGAAGAAACCAATAAGAACAATGATAGAAGGAATAAGAGACAAGATGATGGTGAGGAATCATGAGAAGAGGACAGGTGTTGGTATTGCTAGGTGGGAAATCACTCCCCACTTCAGTGAGCAACTTGAAATATCCAATAAGAACTCCAGATTCTGCACACCAAGTATTGCAGATGTAGGTTTGTGGCAAGTGACTAATGCTAGGGGTGATGCAACCCATGCTGTCTACTTGGTGGACATGACATGTGGATGTAGAAAGTGGGATTTCACGGGCCTGCCTTGCAGTCATGCATGTAGTGCTATCATCAAGGCCAAGCAAAGACCAGAGGACTATGTTAGCCACTTTTTCAAAAAGGAGATGTATGTTAAAGCATTCAAGCCCATAATTTACACAGTCCCTGGGCAGCATGGCTGGCCCAAGACAGGGACATCTGACATCATTCCACATGTCTTCCATATCAAGAAAGGGATAAAGCAAGAGAAGAGGAGAAAGGGGAAGTTTGAGGTGCCAAAACCTAAACAGACATCAAGAATGGGAACCATAACATGCTCTAATTGTAAACTGCAGGGCCATAGATACACTAGCTGTGCACAGCCTTTGAGGCCTGATTTGGTGATTAGAAAGAACAAGCATGTGGTGAGTTTTTGTCCAGCCTACACCACCTTATTATGTGTTCTGTTATATGTTATCCTTAACATGATTATCTTATGTTGTTTCTTGTTATTTGTCCAGCCAACACCACCTCCAGCAGCAGATGCACGTACACCAGCAGCTACTACAAGGGCACCCCCAGCATCTACTACAAGGGAACCCCCAACAGCTACTACAAGGGCAGGCCAAGCAAAGATAAGGGCAGCTACTACAAGGGCACCCCAGCAGCTACTTCCTTTGTTGCTCCAAGAAGAACACCAAGACAGAGAGAAGATGATGGTGGATTTGTTCCTGGATACAAGAAGAGCAAGACCTAGGGATATTTCAACTGTGGTTATGTTGGAGGTGATGATGATGGAGGAGCTGGGTCATCAAACCATTGACATGTACTAGTCATCTTCTGTTTGCAAAAGCTGTTGTAATGGACATGTAGTACTTGTTGCCTTACTCCAGTTGCTCTTTTGCTGATGAAACTACTAAAACCATTCAAGAATGACTGATGTCTGTGAAACTAATTGTTGTACTTGTTGTTCTCTGAAAGTACTATGAAATGTTGTTCTGTGAAATGTTGTTCTATGATGGCATTTGTGTTCTGTGAAATGTTGTTCTGTGAAATTTGGTCAACAATGGCATGTGAAATGTTGTTGTCAACAATGGCACCACATACACAAATGGTTCACATAGACAAATGCACCACATACACAAATGGTTCACATACACAAATGGTTCAACATAGACAAATGCACCACATACACAAATGGTTCACATAGACAAATGCACCACATACACAAATGGTTCACATACACAAATAGTTCAACAGACATGGTTCAACACAGCTAACACACTACTGCAGATACTCCAGCTTCTTCATCTCACTCAGCACAGATTGCAGCAATCTTCTTCAGTTTCTCCTTGTTGTCAGTATTTGCTTTAAAAGGATCAAAAAGCAAATACTCCAGCTTTTTCTTTTCTGCCTTGAGAACATATTTTTCTTCCTGCAGAGCCTCCTTTTCTGCCTTCATAGCCTCCTTTTCTGCCTTCATAGCCTGTTTTTCTTCCACCCATTCCTTCTGCCTAACCCTAAGAACACCAGCTTGTGTAATCTGAATATGTTTAAGCATGCCAGCTTCAGTCTTTAAATCCTCCACTTCTTTCTTCAGCAAATTCATCTCACTCTCACTTTCTTCCATCACCTCCTTCTCCGCCTTCTTCTCAGCATTCATGTTAGCCAAATTATCCACCATGGCCTTCTTCTTAGTGCTCTCCATATATTTTTTGACATCAGCAAGGAGGGTGGCATGCTTCTTCTCTATCTTGGCTTTTTCTTCAGCAAGCAGAGCAAGCACCTTACCATTTTCCACCTTCTCATCTATTCTGGCATCATTACTTTCATGGTACATAGCCCACAAACTAAGTATTGCATTGCTCAAATGATCTGGCCACTCTTCATCTTTCCATGCAACAAACCCACAGTTCAACACTTGCTATTACAAATAAATAAAACCATATGAGGTAAAGAAGGTTTCACATAAGACATGGATTATACTAATAACAAATACTAATATATGTTACTAATCTAGTGAGAAGAGAAACTAGCAACTAGGATTCAACAAAGATAAAATCTATTGTAATTAGCAACTATGGTTCAACATACTAGGCAGTGAGCAAAGCAACTAGGCAGAGCAACTAGGCAGTGAGCAAAGCAACTAGGCGGAGCAACTAGGCAGTGAGCAAAGCAACTATGCAGATCAACTAGAACTAGACAGTGAGCAAAGCAACTAAAACTATTGTAATTGGGAATAGAACTCACATTTTCCACAGGGCAAAGATAAAATCTACGACCAGTGTTGCTCCCTTCAAAAGCCACGCGCTGCTGCAGTGCCATCTTGTGGTTGCGACAAACCAGGGTGCAATCCGGGGCTATGCCGCTGAAATTTGGATCCTCAACAAATGCAGAAGCACAATCTAGGTGCGTCAGGTCCTAGTCAAGTAGAAATTGCAAAAAAAAATGAGGTATGTGGGGAGGAGTGAACAATTCCTAAATCGCCAAAATTCAACTCTAACCCTAGATAATGAGCTTACCCCAAGAATGTCCGAGCTAGAACTCTCCCCATCGTCCCATCTAGGCATGCTGGCGACGGCTAGCGGCCTCGAACGGCGTCAACGTCCCAGCGGTGGTGGCAGCGACGACAATGGAGCTGCGCGGCGGCGGTGACAAGAACAGGTGGAGTAGGAGAGAGAGAGCGAGCTGGAACTGAGGTGTGTTGACCGAGCACGGACCGGGGTGGGTCTTAGCCGATGCGGTCCAAATGGCGTGGCAAGGCAACGGCCGTTTGTCCACGTGGACCCTGGCAGTGGGGCGCGCTATCAAAAACGGCATCAAACAGGGATCGGCGTGATTCGCGTTGGGTTGTCCGAAAACTGGTACTGACAAGCAAAAATTAAGAATGTTGGTACTGACTCGTTCTGACAGCCTGAATTGTGGTAGCTTTCTGCAATTTAGTCATTTGTAGGCTTGAGGAAGTGGCCACGTTTTTTCATATCTAATAAAGAACGGAGGAATGCGAACAATTAGGTATTGCGCCTTAGAGTTGCAGAAGGCTCGTTCTAGCCGAACAAGGGTAGGGTCCTCTTGCTCGTTACTCCTCCAGGCAAGTAAAACGTGTGCTAATGTGTCTAATATTTCCTCGAGGGAGCTTAAGTCTAGCGCTTAAGCCGAACAAGGTTAAGTTGAAGTTTCCAATTATTAGCCAAGGCCCACTAATGTTCGTTTGAGCCTTTTAAAGATCACGGAAGTGTTAAAAGTATGATTTGTACTGACGGCTGAGATTAACCGGTATAGATTAGGCCCAACTGGCCCAAAATTGAGTTTGCCTAAATATAATCTAAAAAAAACTTTGAAATCAATCCGGTCATAGTCATCCCTGACCTCCTCGCATACACCGCCGCCGCGACCTCCACGCTGGCAGCGCGACCCGCGACCAGCTCTTTCAGGCCGCTGCCGTCGCCATCACCACCACGCCGCTGCAACCTCCTGCCAGACGCACTCGCCGCGACCTCCACGCCGGCTGCGCCGGAAAGACGCCGTCGTCGCGACGTCCATCGGACCCGCGGCAGCGCTTCCACGCCACCCGCCGTCTCCATCTCAGACTGGGAGATCCCAGCTCTTCCAGGCCGCCTCCGTCGCCATTACCTCCACGCCGCCGCGACCTCCACGCCGTCTGCGCTGGACAGACGCCGCCGTCGCGACCTCCATCGGACCCGCAGCAGCGCTACCATGCCCCAATCGCCGACAGTAGCTATCGGTACGTGTTGCCCTCGATCCTCCTTGTTCTCTCTCCATATAACACATAGGAATTTAAAATCATGTTCATATAGAACATCTTTGGAGGTGCCGATAGAACTGGGCAGTCACTGGACCTGGCACTACTTTGTCAGTCGTCCCTACAGCCGGTCCAACACAAGTTCTGGAGCTTCAATTACCATGCGCCGAGAGTTTTGCTTGTGGTGCTCCGGGACATCATGGCTTAATTGATAGGGATGGAAATCTTTATAATTACTTTAGGACTGTGCTATGTAAAGACATATATTTTTTCTGTTTTGTGCTGCTGATTTTACATGATTTGTGACTAACTTTTAACAAAGAAGCAAACAAAAATCCAATGTGGTTGATATAGTATACCTGTATATGTCTACAGAAGTTCCAAGAATTGCATAACAAATTAGTAAACGAAGTTTGATTGACAGCTCAGGGGTTTGGCTAGCCTCTTAAAGTGGAGACACTTGTAGAATTGCATACATTGTAATCGGTGACAATGAATAAGCTGTAAATATCCCAAATTATTCGGTGCTTGCTTTGCAGATTGCCAACACGTTATTTATATCTCATCATTGTTCCTAGTGGCAGACCTTGACCATCATTACAGGAGGGGATAAAAGACATTAGATGATAGTTGAGGGGGCTAACTTGAAGTATTTTGTGTTTTCTATGGTCAAAATGATAAATACTAAATAGTATAGTGCAAATTGAAATTGAGTAGGGGGGCTATGGCCCTTTTGGCCTCCAAGAAGATCGGCCAGTGATTGTTCCATATATGTTTGACTAAACAATTCTGAATGTTATCGATAAAGTATTAATAGGTTCTTTAATAATTTACGACCATTTGCTAGTACTCTTAATAAATGATCGCAAATGAGCATAAGGTTGCATTGATGATTGTGAAGTATATTTTGAAGTTGTTTTTGTAGACATGATTTACTGGGGTGGTAACATCAATTTTTTCTTTGATGATTGCAGTTCGCATACACGAAGCATGAGGAGCATGATGAGTACCTCTGCATGGTCAACAAGACCTTCAGAAGTGAGGAGGAAGGATATGAGTTTTATAACGAGTATGCTAAGATCAAAGGGTTCAGTATTAGAAAGGAGAAGGTGAAATATTTGCCATGCAGCAAAATGCGGTTCAGGCGGCTGACACATGCTTTAAAGAAGGACACCATACATTGGCGAACTTCGAAAGACCTGACCCGAAAAGAACCCCAAAAGATCTTACTCGTTGCGGATGCAAAGCTCGTTTAGAGATCGACCTTATTCCGGCTACTGGCGAATGGTTCGTGAAGGATTTTGTGGACAACCATAACCATCAACTCCCTAAGGAAGGCGATGCTGCTTAATTTTATTCTTATCGCCGGATGACAGATGGTCAAAAGGTTGATGTAATTGGGTATGGGATTGGTGGCCTCCGCACACATCAGATAATAAATGTTATGGAACATGCAGCAGGTGGTCTTGACAAGGTTGGGTTCATACCCCGAGATTTGTATAACTTTGTGGCGGAGTACAAGAAGAAAAGGATAGAAGTTAGAGATGTTGAATACGTGCTGAACTATATGGCGGCACAGAAAGATAAGGATGCAGACTTTTACTGCAGATTGACTGAATAGTGAATGTAATTGTACCTTTTGCATATTCAGGCTGAAATGGCATTGGAAGATTAGTTGAAAATGAAATTTATGAAACTAACTTCGTTCTCATATTACACATACAGTTCTTATATTTGGAGTGGTTGAAGAGTCATTTCTATGTAACCTAAAGTTTCCTGTTTTGCTTTGCTGTCATAATGCTTTTTTTGCTAAATTTGTTGTGCTATCACTATGCAAAATATTAAATGTCTCCTTTTCACTTTAATCTAGGTGCTTGGCGATCTGGGGAAGCATTGCTAAATTTGCGAGAGTCAAAGAATGGCTATATTCATAACAAACAATTTAGCCATAATGTGTCAGGGTCAGCTTTCTCCCTTCAATAACAAATACTCCATAAATGAGTGAACTCAATTAAGAAACTACAGTGGCGTACTAGATAGAAAGACTTAACCAACAGAGTACATTCATTACAACACTAAGGGGAACAAATTTAACAAACATCTCAACAGGTTCTTATGCCGATCACTCGGCCTATTGCCTTATGAGCAAAGTACTCGTTGAAGAAGTTGCAGATAAATGCTCCAGGGTCCTTTTTAGACAGATCTATCAGATAGGAAGCATGCATAACTCCAGGTTCAGGAATCATGGCGTGACCTGAACCATTCCAGATGTAACTTTAGTTGCTAAATTTCTGTAACTAGGTATCTAAAACTTCAAATCTGCGAGGCAAACATAACAATATTGTCATTTAACAGCATCTCACTAACAATGATGAAATAAACAAGATCGATAGCCCGTTCTTTTACGGAACCACTATGAAATCCAAATACCAACATCGTTTGTTATTCTGAATAGAATAAACAAAGTACAGTCCACCCTGCTAAACCATGTCATATCCATCTGAGCATCCACAAGGTTATGCATTAAACTCCGCGGCTAAAAGTGCCGTCTACATGGCTGCCACCATGCACACTATAAAAGTGCAAAATCTAAGCAATCTAGCTATCCTATAGTGGAGAAGAATACACTGTCAAAATCTTACATATATACCGAACAATCAACTCGACTATTTGTTAAAATTTAACCATAAATACGTCCAGAACTATCAAGTTTGGTGGATTGCTATATTCCATTGCCTATCTACTGTTGAGAGATTTTTGATTTTTAAATCAATTCCATGCATGCTCTACTTGATCTGCCGTACATATTGAACCGTACCATAACAACACAACACGCACCACTCTGAATTTTTTAGAGGTCCATGGACACGATCAAATATCGATGTTCTGTTTTGACCTGTATGTACATGAACTATCATTTGAATTTTTCAGTACAAACTAAGATAAAATTTTCAGTACAAGCTAAGCTAAGCAATATTATTTGAAACCTGGACTCAAAAGTACTTGACTGCAGACAGGATGAAGAAGGATGGAGCGAAAAGGCCACAGCTAGGATCCAACTATAATTGTTATTTTGACAAATAAGGAGCAGACTTGCAATAAAGTACATGCCAGAATATGATCGATGATAATATCATCTGTATATTTTGCAGCATATACTACTACTACTACTCCTGCTGCTGCTACTACTACTGCTGCTACTACTGCTGCTACTACTGCTACTGCTACTGCTGCTACTGCTGCTGCTGCTGCTCCTGCTCCTGCTCCTGCTGCTCCTGCTGCTGCTGCTGCTGCTCCTGCTACTGCTACTGCTCCTGCTACTGCTACTGCTACTGCTACTACTACTGCTACTGCTACTGCTACTGCTACTGCTACTGCTACTGCTACTGCTACTACTACTACTACTACTACTACTACTACTACTACTACTACTCCTACTGCTACTACTACTCCTACTGCTACTCCTACTGCTACTGCTGCTGCTGCTGCTGCTACTGCTACTGCTACTGCTACTGCTACTGCTACTCCTACTCCTACTGCTACTGCTACTGCTCCTGCTGCTGCTGCTACTGCTACTGCTACTGCTACTACTACTACTACTGCTACTACTGCTACTACTGCTACTGCTGCTACTGCTGCTACTACTGCTGCTGCTGCTGCTGCTACTGCTACTGCTACTACTACCACATGTTGCACTTTCTAAAATTAGTGCTACCTAAGGTTTTTTATGAGTGTAACCACATGTATTATGGACATATCTTATTTGTGTAATGGTATAGTTATGTGTTTTGGACAAAAATATATGTAATTTGTGATATTTTATAGTGATGTATGTGATTTATATACTTAAATAGTGAAATATAATTTTTTATCTAAATTACAGGGCTATTTCAGACAATTTCTTAGCACATAGCCACACAACCAGCCAAATTGCCAAACAGTGAAATTCAGAAAAGCAGCTTCTCCTGCATAGCAGCTTTCTCTGCACAGCAGCACAGCCAGCCACAACCCAAACAAACAGGCCCTGCTACTGCTACTGCTGCTGCTGCTGCTGCTACTGCTACTGCTACTGCTACTGCTCCTGCTGCTGCTGCTACTACTCCTACTGCTACTGCTACTGCTACTGCTAATGCTACTGCTACTGCTACTGCTACTGCTACTGCTACTGCTACTGCTACTGCTACTACTACTACTACTACTACTACTTTGTGGAGCCGGCGACGGGCCTCGCTCCACTCGTCAGAAGCTGGACTATACTTTGTAGAATTTGGATCAACACATAACAAACTCCACCTTAAGACAAATTCCTCCTTGTAGCATCAACAGCAACCATCTCCCTGAACAAACAAAGCAAATACTTTTGGCGCCAATAGCAACTTGGGCTAATCAGTTAAACCAACTAAGTTGCTCGAACTTAGCAACAGGAACAGGTTTAGTCATCATATCAGCAGGATTATCATGAGTGCTGATCTTGCATACCTTTAATTTACCTTAAGCAACAATGTCTCTAACAAAATGGTACTTGACATCAATATGCTTAGTTCTCTCATGGAACATCTGATCTTTTGTAAGGTATATGGCACTTTGACTGTCACAAAACAAAGTAATGCAAGAATCATCTCCACAAAGCTCAGTAAACAAACCTTTCAACCAAACATATTCTTTGCAAGCTTCAGCAATAGCCATGTATTCAGCTTCAGTAGTAGATTGTGCAACAACAGCCTGCAATGTAGCCTTCCAGCTAACAGCACAACCACCAACATTAAACATATAACCTGTGAGGGATCTTCTCTTATCCAAATCGGCAGCAAAATCTGAATCCGCATAGCCAACGAGTCCCTCACCGGTCCTGCCAAACTTCAAACAAGCATTGGAAGTGCCAAGAAGGTACCTGAAAACCCACTGAACAGCCTTCCAATGTTCTTTACTGGGATTAGCCATGTATCTACTTATCAAATCATAGCATATGATAAATCAGGAAGAGAACAAACCATGACATACATCAAAGAACCAACAGCACTAGAATATGGCACCTTTGACATGTACTCAAACTCTTCATCAGTAGTAGGACATTGAGAAACTGACAATTTAAAATGAGGAGCAATAGGAGTACTAACTGAGTTGGCACCATCCATATTAAAACGATGAAGAACTTTCTTAATGTAACTTTGCTGACTAAGAAATAACAAACCAGATTTTCTATCTCGGGTAATCTCCATACCTAAGATCTTCTTAGCAGCACCAAGATCCTTCATCTCAAACTCACTACTTAGGTGTGCCTTCAAAGTAGTGATTTCTTTCATGCCCTTGGCAGCAATTAACATATCATCAACATATAGCAGCAAGTATATAGGTGACCCATCAACAAACTTGATATAAACACAACTATCATATTTAGACCTCTCAAAACCATGTGAGATCATAAATGAATCAAACCTTTTATACCACTGTCTTGGAGATTGCTTTAAGCCATAAAGAGACTTCTTTAATTTGCACACAAAATCCTCTTTACCAGGCACTATGAACCCTTTTGGTTGGTCCATGTATATTTCCTCATCAAGCTCTCCATGCAGAAAAGCAGTCTTGACATCTAACTGCTCAAGCTCAAGATCACGCATAGCCACAATACTAAAGAAAGTACGAATGGAACTATGCTTCACAACTAGAGAGAACACATCATTATAATCAATACCTGGAATCTGGTTGAACCCTTTTGCTACTAACCTTGCCTTGTACCTTGAAGGCTCTTTGGGAGACAGACCTTCCTTTTTCTTGAAGATCCATTTGCAGCGGACCGCCTTCTTTTGTTTAGGCAAGCGCACAACATCCCATGTGCCATTTTTCTCAAGTGATTGCATCTCTTCTTGCATAGCAGAAACCCACTTCTCGCGATCAACGGATGCAATGGCTTCATTATATGTAGCAGGTTCAGAATCGTTCTCCACCTGTTCAGCACAACTCAAAGCATAATGTACAAGATTACACTCTTCAATTAAACAAGGACGAGGACCACAGTTACGCCTCGGTCTATCAGCAGCAATGGACTCATGTGGCTGCTGCAAAATAGTAGGTGAGTGCTGAACAACAATATCATCAATTTTTTCATCATGTGTATCTTCAACGATAGCATCATTATCAATAGTTTTCTGCAGGTTCTCCACCTGCACACTAACCCCCTCCTCTCCAACAGCAACAGGAGAGGTATCTGATGGCAAGCTATCATGATACATAATGGACTCATTGAAAACAACATTTCTACTTAGCAAAATCCTTTTAGTTTCAGGATTCCATAGTTTGTATGCTTTGACTCCCGAACCATAAGCAAGGAATATGCACTTAATAACCCTAGGCTCTAACTTTCCATTATCAACATGAGCATATGCAGTGCAACCAAAAACTCTCAACTGTGAATAATCAGCAGGCGAACCTGACCATACCTCAATGGGAGTTTTCTTCTCAAGTGGAATAGAAGGTGACCTGTTGATGAGGTAACACGCTGTGTTGGCTGCTTCAACCCAGAAACGCCTATGCATACCTGCATTAGACAACATACAACGAGCCCTCGAGATGATGGTTCTGTTCATGTGCTCTGCCACGCCATTCTGCTGAGGAGTATATGGGATGGTGTGATGCCTGATAATGCCATCGTTACTGCAAAACTCCTCAAACTCATTAGAACATAATTCCATACCATTATCAGTACGTAGTACCTTTACCTTCTTCTCAGTTTGCTTTTCAACCATAACTTTCCACTTCTTAAAAGCATCGAAAATATCAGATTTATGCCTCAGAAAATAAGGCCACACTTTTCTTGAGTAATCATCAATAATAGTAAGCATGTAATTAGCACCACCAATAGAAGTCTTACGGGACGGACCCCATACATCAGCATGCACATAATCTAATATGCCTTTGGTGGTATGAACGGAAGCATTGAAGTTAACTCTTTTATGCTTACCAAAGATGCAGTGCTCACAGAACTCAAACTTACTCAAGTTGCAACCATCAATCAGCTCTCTCTTGACCAACTCTGCCATACCTTGTTCGCTCATATGCCCAAGACGCATATGCCACAGATGTGTTTTACCACAATCATCAGAATCATTAGAAGTAACAGCAGCAGCAATACCAGGCAAAGTGCTACCTCTAAGAACATATAATTTAGCAGAATTCATATCACCTATCATGTGAATAAGAGAACCGTTTGATACCTTCAGAACTCGATGCCCACCGGCATACTTGTATCCATCAACGTTCATGGTACTCAGGGAGATCAAATTTCTGGCCATGCTTGGTATGTGTTTCACCTAACTCAATGTGCGTGTCACGCCATCATGTGTCCTGATCTTACCAGATCCAGCACCAACAATATGGCATGGGTTGTCATTCCCCACACGCAAAAAATCTCCAGTCTGCACAAACTCATATGAACTGAACCAATCTTTGTTACAGCAAATATGAAACAAACATGCAGTATCAAGTATCCATTCATCATCACGAAAAGCACAAGCAGCAAAAATAGCTAAGCATTCACCATCAGAACTATCAGAAACAATAGCAGCCTTACCAGTACCTTCAGACCTATCTTTAGGTTGGTAAGTTCCGTTTCTTTTCTCCTTATTCTGCAACTTCCAACAATCATCAATAACATGATTAGATTTCTTACAATACCTGTAGAATTTATCCTTTCCCTTGGACTTTGAACGACTTCTACCGTCCTTGCTCTTATCTCTGTTGCCATAGTTGTTGTATCTCTGCTCGGTCCTGCCACGAACCTGTAGAGCCTCAGCCTTGGATGACGTCCCATCTGACCCTACCATAGTTTTCATCTTTTCCCTCTGTTTGAGGGCGTCATGTACTTCGGCAAGGGTTAGTTCATCACGGCTCAACAATATTGTATCACGAAAATGTGTATAGGAACTAGGCAACGAGCATAATAGTAGAAGAGCTAAATCCTCATCATCATATTTTACCTCCATAGACTGCAAGTCTAAAATAATCTCTTTAAAAACAGATATGTGATTCATTACCGATCCACCTTCTTGCAGCCTGTGCGAGAACAACTTTATCTTCACGTTCATCTTACTGGTTAGATCCTTTGACACACAGATCGTTTCCAGTTTTTCCCATAGGGCGGCAGCAGGTTTCATCTCCAGTACTTCCTGCAAAATATTATTGGACAGATGAAGTTGAATCAAAGACAAAGCCTTACGGTCCTTCCGCTTCTTCGGTGGACCAGGTCTTAGCATCCTTTTCACCGAATCCATCCAGCGCTTCATCCAGATCAGAAGTTTGGGCGAGAATCGCCCGCATCTTCACCTGCCACAAGGAGAATCTTGTGGTGTAGTCCAGCTGTGGTAGATCGAACTTCAATGACGACATGTCGCAAACCCTAGATTAGAACCTGGGGCTCTGATACCACTTGTTACAATTGCGACAAGAAGATAACAAAGAACGAAAACGAAAAACACAGCAAGGGGACACAGATTTAACGTGGAAAAACCTCTCCAACAAAGAGAGGAACAAAACCACGGGCGCCAGCCAGCGAAACTTCACTATATCGAGGAGTGTTTACAAACGCCGGGGATTTCACAGATGCAACGCACCCAACCGGTGGCTTACAAGGGGTTTATATATCGGTGGAAACCTAGGTCTTTGACGATCCGTACCGTACCGCGGGGGGTGTCGCCCCCCGCACCCCCCACAGGCGTCCCCGTTGGGCACGGTGTGGGCCGGCTTGGGCCGAGTGTAACGAGTCAGAAGTTGGCCTATACTTTGTAGAATTTGGATCAACACATAACACCCCGGTCTGCTTCGTTCAACGACAATGATCTCACCTTGGACGAGCCACCTTGGAGGTCCCCAAAGTTGCATATCAACTATGGAGCCGCATCGAGCTCGGGTGAGGAGGTAATTCGTTATTCTTTTTCTTTGGTTGCTGCTATTGTAGTACCGAGACAGGTGGCAGGCATTGGCGCCAAGCTCGGATGATTTTTTGACTGGATTGTATTTTCCTTTCTTGGCTTTTAGTCCTTTGCGCAAAGGCTTGTGTTCTGCTGCCTTTTCATTTTTGTTAATGAATGTTTATTGTACTACTCCCTCCGTCACAGTTTGGAGGGCGTTTTAGAGAGATTGTTGGAACCTAGGTGGACACTGATTGGGGCTAGATTTTTAAAAAAACATGCGCCCATTAAACGTAATTACTCAATAAAAACGAGGAGTTTAGGCGCATGTATTGGTGGAGTTGCATGCAAAAATTAATTCCTTGGCTGCATGAAGTAGAAAGTGAGAAGGAAAAGGGGGCATTAATTCTGTAATTAAGTCTAACACGCCTAAAAGGAGAGGAGTTTTAGAAACACATGGTTTTTTAAGACGCCCTCCAAACCGTGACGAATGGAGTATGACATTTATAATATAAACGAGCATTAAAAAATCATGGGTACACAAAGTCAAGTCATTGCTGGCTAGCTGGCACAGAGGTACTAGTTTTGGTCAACCACTCATAATCTTGTGTTGGTCCACCGGCAGTGGATAATATATCATATGTTGCATGTGCCGTAAACGGAAGATCATGTATGCACGTCGGCAGCTTCCTTTGTCAATCTGGCTAATTGGCGTCGTCAACATTGCGGCAACGTGGACGTGGACCATGTCAACAAATTCATCACAGTACCGTCCTTTTTCCATCAGTCAGTCATGTCCTTTTCGATCTCGGTTGGGCGTATTACCACTGCGGGCCGGGTGAGCTGGCTGTCCTCGAGTCATGTTGCTATCTTATTACACGCGGGATCTCGATCCATCCAGCGTTCAGCTCCATGGAAAAAAATTCAACTAAATTCCTTCTCATCCATGGAGGTAAAGCGCGGCATGTTAGCACAACCCCTATTGCCGAGTACTTTCCGACGACACCAACGAGGAAATTCCGACGAGACGACACGCACGTATCCGATAACTTTCGCCGAGATGCACGTACTGCTAGCCGATCGGTTCTTTTGATCTAACTAGTATACTCACGCACGCACACGCAAAACAACTTTGATCGCCAAAGGCTCTTGTCGAGCCTTTCTTTCTTTTGTATTGCTTCTCAACTCACACAGTTGATTACAGGGTAGGATACACGTATATATATATGCCAAGACTAGACAACCGACTCGGTAGCTAAACCTAGTCTAATACATATACGTATAGTACCTCGACACCTACACCTACTCGGACTGCAATTCCAATATGTGTAGGACACGTGATTATCTAACATTCACCCCCTAATCACGATGTGCTTCTTTACATCGACCTGGGTCCCAAATGCGCCAGCTGCTCCTCGCGAGCGTCATCCTCGGCATTGCTTTCGCCGCTCTCTTCCTCGGCACCCATGTCACCGACATTGCTTTCGCCGGCTTCTCCATGGCTTCACGTCGACTCTTCTCGCCCGCGCCCTTCTTTTCCGCGTCCTCCTTGTCGATGTCGTCCATGACCATGTCTTCAGTCTTCACCGGTTCCTTGATGAACAAACATTGATTTCCGTACTCCATCTTCACCAGATAATTTACCGTCCAAAATTCTTTCTTCGGATAGTAGTCCACCACGTCTCGCATGTGTGCTTGCGTCGGTCGTAGTCGTCTCGGCTCCTGTACTCTTGGAGGAGACACGACATGCTCTTCCGCGCCCGACATAGCGCTTGTTTCTTCATTTACCGAACCTCCTGGCTCCTTGCCGAGTAAATACAATCCTCGACATTGTCCTCCTCCACGTTCATTTGTGCGAAGGACCTCATGTTGGTATAAATCCAACACGTGTCTCCTTTCCGGTACTATCGGATGAGACACCGAAGTCAACATGACATTTTCCTTCTGATCAGCTGAACTTGCACTCGCATCAGCCGAACCTCCTAATTGATCAGCTTCTGGTGACGAGAAAATCCCGTCCGTGTCGCTACGAGCGTCCGGTCCAGGACCTGCAAATTCCTCCTGATCGGGATCTAGACCTGCTGGCCTGCATGGCCACCTACATGCTCCTGGATTTTCACATGCAGTTCCTCCTTCTGCTGAAATTCCACGTGCAGCTCCTCCTACTGATGGGCTGCTTCCGATCAAAGAGCCTTCTCCTGAACTAGCTTCTTGCCTGTTTTCTGGGCAGGCTAGCCCTGGCCTGACTAGACCTACTTCTTTTGGTTCGTCAATTTTAAGTGGCGCTATAGCGCGCACGCTGTTTGGTCTCTTTGTTTTTTCTGCTCCAACTTCTGGGATGGACGCCCCTGGACCTCCTGACGGAGATCCTTCCGGCAGGCCTTCTTCTTTTAGCATGTCTCCTTCTGGCGTTTCTGGGTCGCTAGCCCCTAGACCATCTTCTGATCTATTTTCTGGGTCTCCGCATGAAGCCCCTCTCGGCAGATCACTTTCTTTTGGACCGCCTCTTTCTGGCGTTTCTGGGCCGCCAGCCCCTAGACCTTCCCTTGGCTCGGGATCCACACGTGAAGCTCCTCCTGGGATGCCGAGCAGAATACATGCGCCAGGTCTGCCTACTGTTTCTGGTGGCCATCCTTCCGTGCCATTGCCTTCATCATGCAATGCCACGTCTTCTCGATCCTGGACGTCGTGTCCGGCGATGTTGGTAGTCCGAGTACTCTCCGGTTGCGCTTCCGAGCTTGAGTTTAACTCCTTCTCAAAACTTGACATGTTCACGCCGACTTCTTTTGACACCTTGGTCGCCGTACTTGGCGTCGCCACACTTGACAAACCAACCAGGGTCACTTCCGGTTCTACCAATGTCATCTCCGCGTTCAAGACAGTCTCCTGCTGTCCCACGTGAACACTAGTGTCGTCGACACCTGCGCATACTACCTTGATCGCTCCCCACACATCCTTCGCCGATTTCTTTCCGATGAGGTGTTGTAGCATGTCTGTCGGCATAACCGAGTAGAGCGCCATCAATGCTTGGCTACCCTCTCGGTACTTCGCACCTCCCTTGACGTACTCATCGCCACCGGGATCGATGGCTTCCCAAATCTGCTGACCTTCCATGGCGCACTGCATCACAAACGCCCATAGGCCGTAGTGCTTGCGATCCAGACGCGGATACAACTCTGCGCCCACCGTCTCAAACGCTGGTGCCGAGCTCTTGTCAAACTTCACCATCGCCATGACCTCCTAGTACTTTCAGCAGATCACGAACGACAACCTTGGCTCTGATACCAATTGTTAGCACAATCCCTGTTGCCGAGTACTTTCCGACGACACCAACGAGGAAATTCCGACGAGACGACACGCACGTATCCGATAACTTCCGCCGAGATGCACGTACTGCTAGCCGATCGGTTCTTTTGATCTAACTAGTATACTCACGCACGCACACGCAAAACAACTTTGATCGCCAAAGGCTCTTGTCGAGCCTTTCTTTCTTTTGTATTGCTTCTCAACTCACACAGTTGATTACAGGGTAGGATACACGCATATATATATGCCAAGACTAGACAACCGACTCGGTAGCTAAACCTAGTCTAATACATATACGTATAGTATCTCGACACCTACACCTACTCGGACTGCAATTCCAATATGTGTAGGACACGTGATTATCTAACACGGCACACCGGGACCGGAAGCAACCGAAAAGCTACTCCCTCCGACTCATATTACTTGACTTAGATTTGTTAAAATTTAGACGAACCTATATACTAAATAGTGTCTAAATTCAGTCAAATTTAGATAAATTTGAGTCAACTAATATGGGTTGAAGGAAGTAACTCAAATGCTCCTCTTGGTGTACAAGTCAGCCATGCCTACCCTGCAGTCAACTATAGCTGCCTAGCTAGCTTGATTCCACATATCTCTCTCTCTCTAGTTTGCCTTGTCACAATCTCTATATATACCAAGTTCCACCATCATATAATCCATCACCCAAAACAGGCAAACCCGACAAGACCGAGCTAGCTAGCAAGAAACCATGCATCCAACAATGGCGCTCGCACGCCGGAGGCCCGCCTGCCTCCTAGCCCTCCTCTCCATCGTCGTGGCAGCCTCGTTCCTAGCCGCGCCAGCAGCGGCGACTGGCAACAAGACCGGGCAGGTGACGGTGTTCTGGGGCCGGAACAAGGCCGAGGGGTCCCTGCGCGAGGCCTGCGACTCCGGCAGGTACACCATGGTCACCATGTCCTTCCTCGACGTCTTCGGCCACGGCAACAACTACCACCTCGACCTCTCCGGCCACGACCTCTCCGCCATCGGCGCCGACGTCAAGCACTGCCAGTTCATCGGCGTCCCCGTCTCCCTCTCCATCGGCGGCTACGGCACCGGCTACTCGCTCCCTTCCAACCGCTCCGCGCTCGACCTCTTCGACCACCTCTGGAACTCCTACTTCGGGGGCTCCAAGCCGGGCGTCCGCCGCCCCTTCGGCGACGCGTGGCTCGACGGCGTCGACCTGTTCCTCGACCACGGCACTCCCACAGACCGCTACGACGTGCTGGCGCTGGAGCTGGCCAAGCACAACATCCGCGGCGGGCCGGGGAAGCCGCTGCACCTCACGGCGACGGTCCGGTGCGCGTACCCGCCGGCGGCGCACGTGGGGCGGGCGCTCGCGACCGGGATCTTCGAGCGCGTCCACGTCAGGATCTACGAGGGGGACGACGACAGGGCGTGCAACGTGTACGGGGCGTGGCAGGACGCCTGGGACAGGTGGACGGCGGCGTACCCGGCCACCAGGTTCTACATCGGCCTCACGGCGGACCAGAAGTCGTACCAGTGGATACACCCCAAGGACGTCTACTACGGCGTCGCGCCGGTGGTGCAGAAGAAGGACAACTACGGCGGGATCATGCTCTGGGACAGGTACTTCGACAAGAACAGCGACGACTACGGAAGCTTGATCAAGAACTACGCTTGAGCTGCATCATGCATGTGCATCGATCGTGTGCTGCGTCATTATTATCTTATACTACTCCACTAATAACTTACCTAGTGGTTCTCTAGTGGAGTAGTAATATAATAAACTGTGGTCAGTGTGTGATTGTTTCCGCTTCGTGCATTTGTGTGTTTTATCTCGAAGTATGTAGACAGCGGAGTGATCTGATAGTTTTTCTGAACAGATATCAACAACTCAACATGCATCAATCTAATTAAGGAAAATTTTATTGAGCGAATATTAGTATTTTAGCCTCCCAGAGCAAACGCATTTTGGACCATCGGATTTTACAATGTACAGTGGATGATAGCAACTTTCATGCATTACTTTTTTGCTACGTGGCAAAGTTGTCGGCCCCCACAAACTAACAAACCTTTTGGCAACCAAATATGGAGTGAACGTGAGAATTTTAGTCTGGGGTATTTTGTGGATGACAATAAAGCTACTCCCTCCGACCCATATTAGTTGACTCCAATTTGGATGTATCTATCACAAAAACATGTCTAGATACATCCAAATTGAAGTCAACTAATATGGGTCGGAGGGAGTAAAACATTTTATATTTTAAAACATAGAAAGTAGATACTAATGGGGTAATCAGGTATATTTCTGAACATCAATGCCGAAGCAGGAGTCAAATAGCCATGTATGTGAATAGGCCGGTGAACTCGTGGGCAGAATGGACAAAAATAACCCAAACTCAAAAGGATTTCACAAAATGACTCATCTAGAAAACTATTTTCCTGGACTAACCCTTTGGGTAACTCCCAACAGCTAGGCGCTACACTCTACAGTGTAGCGCCTTTCAGCTAGGCGCTATGCCCCCTGCCAGCGTGGCATCGCCTGGCCCCTCCCTGGCCCCACCCGGGCGTGTGCCGCCCAGGCGCTATGCCTGGGGCGAGTAACGTCCAGGCGCTATGCCCAGGGTGTAGCGTCTGTCTGATAGGCGCTATGCTTTAAAGTGTAGCGCCTATGAGACAGACGCTACACTTTGAGACTTAGTGTGTCACGCGGCAGCCCCCTCCCCACCCCTCCCCATTCACTCCCAGGCGCCTGGAGAACAGCAAGGAGGCCAGCCGACGGTTCCTCTCTCTCCCTCTCTCAAATCCATCCCTAAAACCAACAGATCTGAGGGATTTCACCATGGATTTGCTTCCCCATCCCTCCCTCAAGGTAATCCCCTCATTTCCCCTCTCTTTCATCCAATGAATCTTGCACATTATCCTCAAACCCTAGATCTAGTTGGATTCATAATATGGCCTATTTGTGTATGTTTTTGGTTATTTGGAAGTTATATATTAGTTGTATTTGATGGGGAATGGAAGTGTGTTGTTGATTTGCATTGTGTATGATGGTTTTATATGGATTTGTATGGATGTGTGAATAATATGCTCCCATATTCTTTGTAGTTTATTGTATAAATTGAAACAATGGCCACATACCACACACATTTTATTGATGTTTGGAATATATATGTAGGATGGTGTGGCTACTTGAGGATTACTATGATCATCAACACCGGGCATACTTGATGGCGGAGAAGCATATGGTAATAAAACCATGGTTGAACTTCTTTTCTTTTATTTTTTTATTGATTCAATTGTGTTGGAAAAAGCATAACGTTCGATCTTGTATGTATGCAGAGGCTTCGTCCCCTCAAGCTTCGGTCTCATGGCGCGTCTTCGAATGACATGATGTACGACGAGCGGTACACCGAGTACATCAAGCGGCTAGGCCTCCTCCCTTTCATCACGCTTGTGAGCCGGTCGACGCCGAACCTCAACGCGGCTGCTATCACCGCACTTGTCGACCGGTGGAGGCCGGAGACGCACACTTTCCACCTCCGGACCGGCGAGATCACTCCTACTCTTCAGGATGTTTCCATGATCTTTGGACTTCCTATCGCGGGGGAGCCTCTCTGTATGAGCACAGATTCCAATGGGTGGCGCAATGCGATGCATCTACTTATTGGCATGGCTCCTGAAGAACTTGAAGATAAGATAAAAGATAGAGTTCCAGCAGGCGCGACATATGCGTTGATCGTTGAGAACTTTAGGGAATGCCCGAACCCCGCCGAGGTTGAGGTGATCGAGACACATGCTCGTGTGTACGTGTGGTATGTCCTTTCTAGGACTCTGTTTGCAGACAGCGGAGGTAGGACCGCTCAGTGGATGTGGCTCAAGGCACTAGCAAACTGGGATAGCAATATCAGCTGGGGTTCGGCGGCTCTTGCCTACTTGTACCGGTTAATTAGGCTGGGTGTAAAAAAAGCAATTCAGTATTGTCTGTTTATTTCAAATCTAATTTAATTAATTCAAATTCAAATTCAAACCAGTTTTCAAATAACTTTTCAATTATAAATCCAAATAATGCAAATGATATATGTTTTGAGATCAGGAAAATGTGAGGATTTCAAATATGCTATTTAAATTACCTTTTGGACATTTTAAATTCCAAGTTGAGTTAAATTACAACAAATGCCACTGGAACTTGAATAATTCACAACTTTTGATTTATAATTCCAAATTTAACAAATGATATGTCTAAAATGATCAGCTCGACGAGACCTTTCTGTTTATGCTATCCATGACTTCAATTGCAGCATGCATCATGTAAATATATAGTAAACAGCAATTGTTATGACAACAAAATGTGATCCAAAACCCCATTAAAATGTTATTACTTGTCTTCCACACCTCACCATGCCATGCTACCTTATTGCCATGTAAATTGTGCATCATTCATCATGGCATGATTGTTTGCTTGACGCATCTTATTCATATGCTTGTGCTCTATATTCATGTTGGCCTTGTTTGTTTGGTTTTTCTCGGATAGACACTGAGCAGGGGTTATATCAAGAGAACCAGGAGCACTACCCAGATCCGTCCCTCGCTTCGACTGAGTTATCAGGCAAGCACTACCACATGCTTGCATACATATAGTACCTATTGCCTCTATCTTATTCTTGCATCATTGAGTCGCGATTGCATCAAACTGAATCCCAAGTATGCGTAGCCTTTACTTTTAAACCCCACCAAGCTTGTTCCTCCATCCCATGAGCCATTACTACAGGAGTTGTTTGAGCCATGCGAGTCGTAGAACAGCATGTGTAGGGTATGTGAGAGTCTGTTGGATAACGAGGTACCTAAACAACTTAACCTGAGTAGTAATGGGATAACTAATGAAAGTGGCACCGGTGAGCAACATCTGCTATTTGGTTTTTCCTGCTCACTTGTGTCCCGTAAGACCCCGAGTACTTGATTCCTGTTCCAAGATTATTCGCGCTATCCACATCCGGGAGGTATATGGGACCCCCCTGAGCCAGAGCTTGATTCCGTCTTATTTCTCGGGGCCACAAACTAGTTTGAGGTTTTATTTACTATCCTGTACTTATGCCATGCTACTTCTGTATTTACGATTGTGCGAGGAGCACACTGTACTGTTTAGGATCGTGGCACGATTCCGCGGTATCGACAAGCCCAGCCACACTTTCGGGTTCCCAGTCATTTACAGCCGTCCCCACAACCTTGAGTCCGTCTCGGAGCCGGCCGGCTTTGTTGCGGGTCTACTCTAAGGGGTGGCCCCCTGAAATATTTCTGAATCCTGTGATTGCTTTGTCGTGAAGGCCTCGTTGGGTTTTGATTTGGTTTTTCCGAGGTTGATCGAGTGTGTGTTGCTATTTGTGCACCCCTGCAGGGTAAAACTTTCTGAAAGTCGTGTCCGCGTTTATGGACGACTTGGAGCACAGTTTCTCGATCATAGACAAGCATAACTAAAGTACCACTTTAATCTGACTAAGTAATTTGACTAGTAAATAGCGCAACACTCACGGAATGGTTAATAAAATTGCCAACGGATGGGGGTTGTTCGTCCGCTTCCTCGTTGGTAAGCGGGGAGGAGGATGGATCTGATGAAATTACTGTTCTAACTGTTGTCCTTAATTCACGGACATCCGTCTATCATTGGTTGGGCGGATGGTTAGCGTTTATCTGTAGAACTGCTAGGGTTTATCTTTCGCTGCAATTGTGTCACCCCAGGTTGTGTCCCCTTTAGAGGCATTAAGACTTGTTGAGTACCCTTAGGGTCTCACACGATAAATTATTGGTTCAGATGAACAGGTACCCTCGCAGGACGGATACTGGGTTGAAGAGGCTGATGATGTGGGCAACGATCGTTCGGTGTAGAGATTCCGGGCACGGGGATCCGTGAGATCTGTGGTTGGGATGTGCTTATTTCTATGGCATCTTATGCCGATTTGCTTCTTATCCGTACTCGGACTTTGTTTGCCGCTTCCGCATGATACTCTGATGTGTGATGTATGAGGAAGTATCCTAAAATATTAGATCTATCTAGGTCATTTGAATCTTGCCGTATGGCGTTGCTATATTTCCTTTCTTTCTAGATGGTATGGCTCTGATGTACTCTTGTATGGTGGCTTGCATACATACCCACTTGTGTATGTAGTTGATCCCTTCGCCTGCCGATTACGCCGCCCGTACAGGTCCCGATGAGATGGAAGTGGTTGGGACGGCCGAAAGGTCTACCCGTGAGTGGCTTTTAGGGCCCCACCGTACTATTTCAACCACTACCGCTCATCCAGGCTTGTAACTAGGAGCGTAATTCACCGAGGTAGTTACAATTGGTATCAGAGCCATCCCAACCTTCAGGGTTTCAGCCAAACGGTCGTTGTCAGTCTAGAAAATATTTTGGTAGTTATGTATACTAGGGAAAAACAAAACGCGAGAGTAGGACTGCTTCCACTTTTCTTCTTACCTCCCACCCACCCTTCTCTGGTAAGGAAGTGCAACGTTTTCAATCCTCTTCTTAAAATTCAAACTAGGATTCACGTGTTCTGGGTTTCCGTAGTACCATAGGTTGTGTGTGTGTGTGTGTAATCCCTTGTCTATCTGTTGCATCCAAGTTGTTATCTAATCTGCCTTTGGTTATCAACTGTTGGTACATTCCATACCGACAGGCTTTTGCAAACCGACGCAATCTGTCGTACTCTTTGTATCCGACGCTATCTTGTTTGGGGTGTTCGTTTCCGTAGTTACCAATCTTTAGGTTTCGTCGTGAGAAGAAGGGGTTAGGATATGTGTTCCACTTGTTCATGTGCGGAGTAATGATTTGAGTGCGGGATGGAGTCGCGACCATACCACTACTTTTATCATTCGCTTTCGTATATTGAATCGGTAGAGTCACTAATCTTGATTCGTTAAGTAATTTTGCGCATCTCTTGGTATTTTAATGCCGAAATTTGTGGAAAATTTTTCTTTGATATGTTTGTGTACCACACTCCTTTTCAGTCGTGTGCGATATGCTTAATATCTTCTAGGTGCTTTGAACTTTGTTGATATTTTAATATCATCTTAGTAATTTGTATCCTTTAATCTTGGTTAATTCCATCTTGGTACTATTTTGGATTATTATCATTCTCCATTATAGTACTGACTTGTGTTTTATATCAATCTCAGGATGGCTCCACCACGCCGTTCAGATGAGGACATACCACCAGAACTTGGGGCTGCGTTGTCAAACATAGCAAATGCCTTGGCAGCAATGCAGCAGAACCAGCAGCGCTTGGAAGAGAGCGTCAGAAGAAATGAGTTTGCTCCACTTCCTCCACCTCCCAAGCGAGGAGGCATCAAGAGATTTCTGAAATTCAACCCCCGTCAGTTTGATGTTTCTGATCGACCATTGGACGCGGATGATTGGCTGCGTGAGATGTCAAGGTTGCTCGAGACTGCTGATGTTCCGGAACAGGAGTGGGTCAAGTGTGCTACTCACCTTCTGAAGGGAGATGCAGCTCTTTGGTGGGAAAATTACTTGAAGGCAAGTTGCACTGGTTTCCAGCCAACTTGGGAAAGGTTCACTGCAGCTTTCAAAGAGCAGTTTCTGTCAGAGATTCTGATGGAAAGGATGAAGGAGGCTTTTCTCAACCTGAAGCAGGGAAATGATAACGTCAACACCTACATCAGGAACTTCATGAATCTCTCTCGTTATGGTGGTGATGAGGTATCTGATGACAAGAAGAAGCAGAAGAGGTTCAGGCAAGGGCTCAATGCATCGATCAAGTATGCGATTACTCATGCAAGGCCGGCATCTTTCCTGGAACTACAACACACAGCTTTGCAAGAGGAGGCAAGCAGGCAAGTGTTCGAGGAGTCTAAGAAACACCACAGGGATGCATCAAGCTCTGCAGTTATGGCAGCTCCTTCTAAGCGGCGTGTCTGGGTTCCTAACACCCCACCGTTGCTCTCGGCTTCACCAAGACCTTCAAGCTACGCGTCAAGGCCACCAAACTTCACCACTGCGGCTCCCAGGGGATACAACAACCACTACCCTGGAGCGCCTGGCGGAGTCCCTGGCTACTCTGCTCCACGTCCACATGGTGCTTGTTTCACATGTGGAGATCATGGACATCCCAACTGGAACTGTCCGTTGAAGAACAAAGCTCTCCCTCCACCCCCGCCTAGATCTGCAGCAAGCTCTCCTATGGTTCGTGCACCACCACCTCGGGCTCTCAACATCAACACCAAGCCCGGGTCCGCGGTTGTTCGGGCCAACTGTGTCAACGCCGCTCAATCTGAGCATGCACCGGGAGTCGTGATGGGTATGCTTTCCGTGAACTCAGTCCCTGCACGAGTTTTGTTCGATTCTGGTGCATCGCATTCTTTTGTTTCTCACAAGTTTGCAAATGAGAATGTGTTAGCTTTGGATCCTCTCCTTAAAAAGTTAATGGTCCTATCTCCTGGTTCAAACATGAGGGCTGAGCATATCAGCCATGGCAATCAAATTGAGATTGGTGGCTCTTCGTTCTCGGCGTCCTTAATTCTTCTGGGCAATTCTGACATTGATGTCATCTTGGGCATGGATTGGTTGACGGCAAATGCAGCTGTGATTGATTGTGCTGAACGCTCGGTTTCTTTGAAGATTCCTGAAGGTCATATAGTCTTTTCTCCAAGTCTGACTCCTGATGTCCAGCTTTTCTCTTTGGCGGCTCTGAATGATGATGCTATGGAAGCTATTCAGAGTGTACCGGTGGTCTGTGAGTTCCCAGATGTTTTTCCTGAAGAGTTGCCGGGTATGCCTCCGGATCGTGAGGTTGAGTTTGTAATTGAACTTGAACCTGGAACGGCTCCTATCTCCAAGCGGCCTTATAAAATGGGTCCTTCTGAGTTGGCTGAACTCAAACGACAACTTGATGAACAAGAGAAGTTGGGTTTCATTCAACACAGTACTTCTTCTTGGGGTAGCCCAACAATCTTTGTGAAGAAGCGTGACAGGACTGATAGACTTTGTGTTGACTATCGGGCTCTCAATGCTAAAACAATCAAGAACAAATATCCCCTTCCGCGGATTAATGATCTCTTCGATCAGCTAGCTGGAGCTGTGGTATTCTCTAAGCTGGATTTGAGGAGTGGTTATCACCAAATCAAGATTCGCAAGGAAGATGTGCCTAAAACAGCTTTCACCACCCGCTATGGCCTGTATGAGTACACGGTCATGTCTTTCGGTCTCACCAACGCACCTGCTACCTTCTCGAGGCTGATGAACTCCGTTTTCATGGAGTACCTGGATAAGTTTGTCGTGGTCTATCTGGATGACATTCTGGTCTATTCCAAGTCTAAGGAAGAGCATGAAGAACACCTGCGGTGTGTCCTAAACAAGCTTCGTGAGAACCGCTTGTATGCAAAGTTCTCAAAGTGTGAGTTTTGGCTGCCTGAAGTAACCTATCTGGGTCATGTCATCTCTGCCAAGGGCATTGCAGTCAACCCGGAAACTGTGAAGACAATAGTTGAATGGCTTCCTCCTGTTAATGTCAAAGAAGTGCGGAGTTTTCTTGGTTTGGCTAGCTATTGCCGTCGCTTCGTTCAGAACTTCTCGAAGATAGCGAAGCCTCTTACCGATCTCCTCAAGAAAGGCAAGAAATATCTTTGGACTCCTGCCTGTCAAGCAAGCTTTGATACACTCAAAGAGAAGCTCACTTCCACACCAGTCTTGGTTCCTCCGGATACATCCAAGCCTTTCCAGATATTCTGCGATGCCTCTTTGCAAGGATTGGGTGCGGTCCTTATGCAAGAGAAACAAGTTGTTGCTTATGCCTCTCGACAGTTGAAGACGCATGAGATCAACTATCCCACACATGACCTCGAGCTAGCAGCAGTTATCTTTGCCTTGAAGCTATGGAGGCACTACTTGCTTGGTAACCGATGTGAGATCTTTTCTGACCACAAAATTTTGAAGTATATCTTCACTCAGCCTGATCTCAACCTTCGGCAGAGGAGATGGATTGAAGCAATCAATGATTTTGATTTGACCATCAATTACACACCAGGCAAAGCCAATGTCATGGCCGATGCTCTCAGCCGCAAAGCTTATGTTAACAACCTCATGATAGAAGAGCAGCAGCCTCTCTTGTGCGAGGAATTCCGTCAGCTCAACCTTGAAGTTGTGGAACAAGGGCATCTCCTGAACCTTCTGGCTACTCCTCTCTTGGAAGAAAAGATTCGCTCTCGTCAGCTTGGTGATCCGCACACCAGAAAGCTCATCTCTAAACTTGGGCTTCCGAAGTATGAGTCCTTCCACGTTGATGATCAAGGCACGCTTTTCTTCGACCACCGGATGTTTGTTCCAAACTACCCGGGTCTAAGAGAGCAAGTTCTCAAGGAGGCGCATGATTCGGTTCTTTCTATCCATCCTGGCAGCACAAAGATGTACATGGACTTGAAAACACAATACTGGTGGCCTGGGTTGAAACGGTATTGTGCCAAGTATGTCTCAGAATGTGATGTCTGCCGCAGAGTGAAGGCTGTCCATCAGAAACCATTTGGTCTTCTACAGCCATTGAAACCTCCGGAATGGAAATGGGAGAAAGTAGAGATGGACTTCATCACTGGCTTTCCAAGGTCGCAGAAGGGCAACAATGCAATTTTTGTTGTCATCGACAGGCTTTCTAAAGTGGCTCATTTCTTCCCAGTCAAAGAAACAATTTCTGGAATTCAGTTGGCTGAGCTCTATATCAACAGAGTTGTCTCTCTGTATGGGGTTCCACTTGAAATCAGTTCCGACCGTGGGAGCATCTTCACCTCAAAGTTCTGGGAAAGTTTCCAAAAAGCTTTGGGAACAAAGTTGAACTTCAGCACTGCTTACCACCCTCAGTCGCAAGGACAAGTGGAGAGGATCAATCAGATTCTGGAGGATATGCTTAGAGCTTGCGTCATCTCGTTTGGCATGAAGTGGGAGGAATGCCTTCCATATGCTGAATTCTCCTACAACAACAGCTTCCAGAAGAGTCTGAAGATGGCACCATTTGAGGCTCTCTATGGTCGCAAGTGCAGAACTCCGATTGGTTGGTCAGGTGCAGGAGAAAGAATCTGGTTCGGCCCTGACATTGTAACTCAAGCAGAGGAGAAGGTGCATATCATTCTGGAGAACCTGAAAATTGCTCAGAGTCGTCAGAAGAGCAACTATGACAGGAAACACACGGATATGGTATATGCCCCTGGTGATCTCGTCTACCTTCGTGTCACTCCCATGAGAGGAACACACCGCTTCGGTATCAAAGGAAAGTTGGCTCCTAGATACATCGGTCCTTTCAAGGTTCGTGGTAGAAGAGGAGAAGTTGCTTATGCCCTGGAGCTCCCGGAAAAACTCAAAGTCCATGATGTTTTCCACATCTCTCAGCTCAAGAAGTGCTTCAAAGATCCCGGCAGGACCGTGGATCATGAGCTAATCGACCTCCAAGAAGACTTGTCTTATCAAGAACACCCCACCAAAATCCTTGAGACCGCAGAACGAAGGACTCGCAACAAGTCCATCAAGTTCTGCAAGGTGCAGTGGTCACACCATTCCGTTGATGAAGCCACATGGGAGCGTGAAGATGAACTCCGTGTCAACCATCCTTCTCTCTTTGTGTCTTCTTCTTCTTCCTAGAATCTCGGGACGAGATTCCTGTTTAGTGGGGGAGAGTTGTAGCATCCCAGTTGTCTAACACCTGTAATGCTACTTGTTCTAGTAATAAAGGGCCACTTCCAACATATAATTGTTGCATCATCACCATGTCATGCTCATGTCATCATGCCACCTTGCATTTGAGCATCATATAAAACCCCTTCTTGTTTGGTTCTTATCTCATGTGCATTATTAATTGTAGTTGCCTCTTGATATTGTATTTGGTTCTTAATATATTGTTAAATGCCCAAGTTGATTTGGGGGCATATCTCTTAACAACTCCACCACCTTTCTTTCACCACCTTATAATTCCACCATCAATTTAATATGAGCTTGGCATTTTATTTGAGTTTACCTCTAGCTCATGTTGGTTGGTTGGATTCCACCATAATCTTTTGCTTGGCCTTTGCCCACCTTTTGGGAATGCAAGGAATAATGCCACATGAATTAATGTTGTTTTCACAATATAACTACATGGCAATGATTGTTTGCATGGGCCATGCAAGTGCCACCTTTTTCTTGACTTTGGAATGATATTTGGCTTTGCTTGCATGGATCATCTCTCCTCTGTTTAAATCTTGTTTTGGCTTGTAGTTTCTTCACCATATCATCTACCTCTCTTTTTCCCCTATAGCTAAAACCTCTATCCCCATGCTCCATGCACACACATGTGATCATGTGTGAGCATAAGCCTAAACCCCATCCCTCTCCCTACCTCTCTTCTTTTGATCTTGCTTGGCCATGTTTGGAACATACATGCTTCAAATCCCTAGCTTGCTCCCCCTTCTCTCTATCCTCTACCTAGCTTCCTCTCTCCCATGCCCCATGACCATCCTAGATAAAACCTAAGCTACCCCTAGTCCAACAAAAAAACCCTAATCCACCCCTCTCTCCTTAACCCCACCTATTTCTAAACCGAACCCCTTTAGCTAAACCCTAGCTCGCCCTCTCTTCCATGCAGGCCCCACCCAGCACCCTCCTACCATCTAACCCATGCCACACCGACCCCCCAAACCTAAACCCTAGTCCCACTTTACCAACCGAGCCAGCCCCCTCTTACTCTCTTCTCTCCCTGGCCTAGGGCCCCTCCTACCTGCCCTGCCCACGAGCTCCTCACCCTGGCCCCACCTGGCAGCCTGCCAGCCCCCCCATGTGCCTGCCTGGGCGATCACGAGGAGGAGCGGTGGCGCCGTGGCCACCTT
The DNA here is from genome assembly GCA_916181665.1 of Avena sativa. Lineage (NCBI taxonomy): Eukaryota > Viridiplantae > Streptophyta > Magnoliopsida > Poales > Poaceae > Avena > Avena sativa. The sequence continues at coordinate 19,355,284 of OV702296.1, forward strand.
TTTCCTCTGCCCCTCCCCCACGCAAACCCCACCTGCCCCCTCTCTTCTTATCCTCTCCCTCGCCCTCTAGCCGTCCCCAGATCCGCCAGGGCTTCGCCCTCTTCTCCCCTTCCTCCCCTCGCCATCTACCTCGCCTCGCCAACCACCGCCAGTCTAACCCCTGCCCCCATCTACCTAGCCGGTGGCGTGGACGCTGCGGGCGTCGAGGAAGCCCCGGAGGTCCCCTGCATCGCCCCGTTTGCGTTGCCAAGGAGGAGAAGCCCCCAGGAGCCTGGACGCCGACGCGCACCGCCGAACCCTAGCTTCCCCAGCGTGTCTGCCTCGCCGCCGATCAAGCGCGCCCCTGCCCGAACCATCTACACCAGCACACCCGCGGTGAGCACCCCTGCCTCCCAGACATACTCCCGTCCCATGTCGCTTCCTGGACGCGGCGGTCCTTACGTCGAGCAGCCTCCGCGCGCCAGAGCTCGTCGGCGTCTGCAGCTAACCCTTGCCGCGTCCGCTTTACCTAGGCCACGCGTGCCCTCCCGTCACATAGCCCCAGCCACCGCAGTGGTAGCCGCGTCTGCGCGCGCGCCCCAGATCCCGCGTTCGAGCCCCCACCACGCCGCGCGCGTCGCGCGAGCGCCTGTCGCGTGCGCTGTCAGGTTCAGAGGAAGAAAAACAGTGCGCGTTGGCCACTTTGCGAATACCCCCCCTCCCCCCCATCTTTTGTTTTGCCAACCCGCGGTCCAGCCCAGGCCCACTGGCAGCGTCGGTGGGAGTTTTCTAAAAAGGGTCCTCTTGTTTCGTGTATTCAACCCGCGGTCCTTTTCCCTCTCAGCCACTGGCGTGTGGGTCCAGGTGCGCCTGTCCCCACCTGTCTGTGACTAGGGTTAATTAGGCTGGGTGTAAAAAAAGCAATTCAGTATTGTCTGTTTATTTCAAATCTAATTTAATTAATTCAAATTCAAATTCAAACCAGTTTTCAAATAACTTTTCAATTATAAATCCAAATAATGCAAATGATATATGTTTTGAGATCAGGAAAATGTGAGGATTTCAAATATGCTATTTAAATTACCTTTTGGACATTTTAAATTCCAAGTTGAGTTAAATTACAACAAATGCCACTGGAACTTGAATAATTCACAACTTTTGATTTATAATTCTAAATTTAACAAATGATATGTCTAAAATGATCAGCTCGACGAGACCTTTCTGTTTATGCTATCCATGACTTCAATTGCAGCATGCATCATGTAAATATATAGTAAACAGCAATTGTTATGACAACAAAATGTGATCCAAAACCCCATTAAAATGTTATTACTTGTCTTCCACACCTCACCATGCCATGCTACCTTATTGCCATGTAAATTGTGCATCATTCATCATGGCATGATTGTTTGCTTGACGCATCTTATTCATATGCTTGTGCTCTATATTCATGTTGGCCTTGTTTGTTTGGTTTTTCTCGGATAGACACTGAGCAGGGGTTATATCAAGAGAACCAGGAGCACTACCCAGATCCGTCCCTCGCTTCGACTGAGTTATCAGGCAAGCACTACCACATGCTTGCATACATATAGTACCTATTGCCTCTATCTTATTCTTGCATCATTGAGTCGCGATTGCATCAAACTGAATCCCAAGTATGCGTAGCCTTTACTTTTAAACCCCACCAAGCTTGTCCCTCCATCCCATGAGCCATTACTACAGGAGTTGTTTGAGCCATGCGAGTCGTAGAACAGCATGTGTAGGGTATGTGAGAGTCTGTTGGATAACGAGGTACCTAAACAACTTAACCTGAGTAGTAATGGGATAACTAATGAAAGTGGCACCGGTGAGCAACATCTGCTATTTGGTTTTTCCTGCTCACTTGTGTCCCGTAAGACCCCGAGTACTTGATTCCTGTTCCAAGATTATTCGCGCTATCCACATCCGGGAGGTATATGGGACCCCCCTGAGCCAGAGCTTGATTCCGTCTTATTTCTCGGGGCCACAAACTAGTTTGAGGTTTTATTTACTATCCTGTACTTATGCCATGCTACTTCTGTATTTACGATTGTGCGAGGAGCACACTGTACTGTTTAGGATCGTGGCACGATTCCGCGGTATCGACAAGCCCAGCCACACTTTCGGGTTCCCAGTCATTTACAGCCGTCCCCACAACCTTGAGTCCGTCTCGGAGCCGGCCGGCTTCGTTGCGGGTCTACTCTAAGGGGTGGCCCCCTGAAATATTTCTGAATCCTGTGATTGCTTTGTCGCGAAGGCCTCGTTGGGTTTTGATTTGGTTTTTCCGAGGTTGATCGAGTGTGTGTTGCTATTTGTGCACCCCTGCAGGGTAAAACTTTCTGAAAGCCGTGTCCGCGGTTATGGACGACTTGGAGCATAGTTTCTCGATCATAGACAAGCATAACTAAAGTACCACTTTAATCTGACTAAGTAATTTGACTAGTAAATAGCGCAACACTCACGGAATGGTTAATAAAATTGCCAACGGATGGGGGTTGTTCGTCCGCTTCCTCGTTGGTAAGCGGGGAGGAGGATGGATCTGATGAAATTACTGTTCTAACTGTTGTCCTTAATTCACGGACATCCGTCTATCATTGGTTGGGCGGATGGTTAGCGTTTATCTGTAGAACTGCTAGGGTTTATCTTTCGCTGCAATTGCGTCACCCCAGGTTGTGTCCCCTTTAGAGGCATTAAGACTTGCTGAGTACCCTTAGGGTCTCACACGATAAATTATTGGTTCAGATGAACAGGTACCCTCGCAGGACGGATACTGGGTTGAAGAGGCTGATGATGTGGGCAACGATCGTTCGGTGTAGAGATTCCGGGCACGGGGATCCGTGAGATCTGTGGTTGGGATGTGCTTATTTCTATGGCATCTTATGCCGATTTGCTTCTTATCCGTACTCGGACTTTGTTTGCCGCTTACGCATGATACTCTGATGTGTGCTGTATGAGGAAGTATCCTAAAATATTAGATCTATCTAGGTCATTTGAATCTTGCCGTATGGCATTGCTATATTTCCTTTCTTTCTAGATGGTATGGCTCTGATGTACTCTTGTATGGTGGCTTGCATACATACCCACTTGTGTATGTAGTTGATCCCTTCGCCTGCCGATTACGCCGCCCGTACAGGTCCCGATGAGATGGAAGTGGTTGGGACGGCCGAAAGGTCTACCCGTGAGTGGCTTTTAGGGCCCCACCGTACTATTTCAACCACTACCGCTCATCCAGGCTTGTAACTAGGAGCGTAATTCGCCGAGGTAGTTACATCTTCCTTCTCCTTTTGCCTCGTCCTCTCTTCCTCTTCCTTCTCCTTTTGCCTCTTCCTCTCTTCCTCTTCCTTCTCCCTTTTCTTCTTCCTCTCTTCCTCTTCCTTTTTCTTCTTTCTCTCGTCCTCTTCATCCTTCTTCTTCGCCAAGTCTCGAGCAAGTTGAACTACCTCTTCAAATGCCTTCCTCTTCTTCTCTTATTCTTCCTCCTTCCTCTTCCTCTCTTCCTTAGCTTCCTTTCTCTTCCTCTCTTCCTCGGCTTCCTTCCTCTTCTCCACCACCTTCATAGCATTCGCCCAGATAGCCGAGTAGTTCACACCGTCCCCATCATTTCCCTTGTTGGGTTGAGTCGCCATACCTATTATAAGAACAAAAGCTACAAGTTAGTAAAGTATGCATGAATGTGAACAATAATTGATTCAATGAAATAAGCATAGTAGGTAGTAACATTGGAAAGCATGCAAGTATGAATATTTCATCCGTACCTATTAACATAAGGATTTGGTCCTGCCAAGTAACCTAACATACTAGACGGGTTAAAACCGCCACGCCCTCTTCCTCTTCTAAGCCCAAGTGATCGACCTCTTTGTTGTCTAGGACCTTGTTGCCTAGGAGCTTGTTGTCTAGGAGCTTGTTGGCTAGTTCTTGGTTGGCTTTGGACTTGTTGGCTAGTTCTTGGTTGGCTTGGAGCTTGTTGGATAGTTCTTGGTTGGCTTGGAGCTTGTTGGCTAGTTCTTGGTTGGCTTGGAGCTTGTTGGCTAGTTCTTGGTTGGCTTGGTACTTGTTGGCTACCACTTGGTTGGCTAGTGCTTGCTTCATTTCCTTTTGCTCTTTTCCTTTGAGAACACTTTCTTGCATTATGCCCTTCACCATTGCATGTTCCATACCGGGCTCTCTCACGAGGCTCTTGGAATTGGTCATTGCCCATTTCTCGAGCACCACCACGGCCCCATCCATCCATGTCGCTCCTAAAGCGTTTTGTCTTGTGTGTTCCACGTTTAATCACTTTCCATTTTGGATCGGGCCATAGTTGAATCCCATGGTACTCCAGCCATTTTGATTGGTCCAAATATGGATGAAATCTAGGAGCCCATGTCTTCTTAGTAGTCTCAATGGAGAACTCAGCCTCTCTCACCATGAGCGGATTATTGTAATCCAGATGTCGCCGGCGAGACGCCATGAGCAAGTGCGAGCAGGCAAGATGAAGCAATGATGGCCTTCCGCATGTGCACTCACAAGTCTTGAGCGATACCTTGAAAGCTCGGCCTCCGTGTTGGACACCATCAGCCGTTGTACCTCCGGGCTCCGTAACTTGTAAATTAGCTTGTCATTGTCATACTCCGTGACAACTTGGGCATCCGCTTTCTTTGACTGAAATTGCATCCAATCATCAACCTTAGGTGGGTACTTGTATTTGTACTTGTTCTTGTAGTCCCCCGCAATCTGCCGGTCCATTTCCTCTGAGTATTTAAGAAAATACCCATTCATCATGTCGAATGTATAATGGACTATTGCCGTGACGGGCAATGCACGGACACCTTTGAGCAACTTGTTGAAGGCCTCTGCCATGTTGCTTGTCATTTGGCCGTACCTCCGGCCACCGTCATCGAAAGCTCGTGCCCACTTTGTTCTTTCTCCAATGCTCCTATCGAGAAACTCTCGACCACCCGCATCGAGCTCTTTGTTGAAGAGAAATTTGTTGTACAAGTTTGAGAAACGACGTTCTGTGAAAGCGAGGCAACAATCTTGTAGATCATCGGCCAACCCTATAGAAGTTTGAACAAAAGTGTCTCATGCACCAACGATGGTGTAACGGAGCATGCCCGAGAATATGTTGGTCCACCGCTTTAAGAATTCCTTGATGACGGTCCGAGATGACACATATTTCCCTATGAGGGGTTAATATCTTGGTTCTTAAAAGATGGAAGAACCACTCCCAATTATCATTGTTTTCCACCTCTACCAAAGCAAAGGCCAAAGGAATCAACCGGTTGTTGGCATCATTGGCTATTGCAATCAAGATAGTGCCCTTGAATTGACCGGTCAAAAAGGTGCCATCAACGGAGATGACCGGCCTACAATGTTCAAATGCCTGAACACATTGCTCGAAAGCCCAAAATGCACGGCCAAAAACTCGAATGGTTCTTCCGTTTACAATCCTTGTCTTGTTCCCCAAAGGTTCAACCACATGAACCATGCCCGGGTTAGCATCGGCCATCGCTCCCAACAACCTTGGTATTCGGTTATAATATTTCTCCCAATCACCGTACAACATCTTGAATGCGGCTTGCTTAGCCTTCCATGCCTTCCCGTACTTCACATCATAGTTAAAGAGGGCTTTCACAAACTCCATGACCTGCTTGATGCTCATTATTGGAAACGACGCGATGTCATTGGAAAGCCTATAAGCGAGGAACTCGGAGGTGAGTTGTCGGTGCTCATGCTTTGCATCCTTGCCATCCACCATCGGGCCTCGACACATGTGAGTTGATACGCAACTAGATATGTGCCAATCGGGACCTCCCTTGAATGGTCTAGCACGCACAATCCAAGGACATCCTTCTGCCTCGCACTTCACCGTGTAACGCTTCTTGATATCCGAGTGCACGACCGTGTAAGGACGATGATGCTTCACCGAGAAGTCCTTTATCCATTGCTTAAATTCCAACAAGGTCTTAAACCTTGATCCTTTGCAAAAGCCATTATTCACTTCATTGCCATCCCGGTAAGAACTTGTCCTTGGTCCAAGCACTATGCCTTTGCTACCATCAACCGTGGCTTTATCCGTGAGACTAAGATCACGAAACAAAGGCACCCGATGGTCCCGCCCCAATACGGTATGGTGGATTTCGGCCTCTCTAGCCGTGAACCCCTCCTCGTCAACTTCTTCTTTGGGACCATCATCATCCGAGTCCGAAGCATAGCCTCGAGAATACGGGAGTTCACAGTCCATGTCATGTTGAGTGATATATTTCTCCAAATCATCAACATTGTTGTCATGGAGTTCAACATCATCATCATCTTCACCCTCACAATCATCATTGTCCTCTTCCAACACTTCGTCTTGGTGTCTTGAAATCGGGCTCAATGTTTGGCTCAAAGGAGGTTCAATCCATAGCTCTTGCTCCACAGGTAGAGGACTCCTACTATCCAATGGGGAAGCACGACGGTTCAAGTCCAAAGGCAATGAACTATCAACCTTCTTGGTGGCAAATAGCTCAAGAGCCTTGTCTAGTGATTCGGCCACCACCTCCTTGTATGCAAGCCAACGAGCCTCGGAGAAGATACGCATGGTCTTCCAACGGATATGCATTCCAAAACCCACATTATGTCTTCCTTCCAACTCAACAACATCACATGGGTCCATCCATTTCAATTCAATCCTCACTTGCTCCAAGACCTCGGCATAGGTGGGACTACGCTCAAACACAATATCTAGCTCATCCGGGTCCGGTTCTATGTTGCCTTTCAAAAAGGCATCCTTGTCCACATGATGAACATGAACAATTCTTGCCATCCCTAACACATAGGAGAATATGTTCATTAACTAACCATGACAAGATAAACAAAACTATACTAGACACATTACCAAACCATAAAGCTAACAAGAACACCCTCTCTTACATAAGCAAACCCTAACCCTAACCCTAGCCATAACATTCCAATATACCAAACAATGTCATTTCAACAACCCTAAACCTAACTAAATGCTTCATACACATCTTTATAACCAACATTGGCCAATGAATCTAACAAATTTCCAAACATTTCTCTCCAAATCAAATTTCTAGGGTTTCAAGCCAAGTCCAACCAAAATGAAAGATTTCAAGAGGTCAAAACGGAGGGGAATGAGGGAGGGTACCTCTAGTAGCTGGGGAGAGGCACAAATCCACCAAATAAAGCTTCCAATATGAGAGATTTGAGGGGGGAGAAGAGAGGGGAGAAGGGGGCGCCTCCTTGTTGTTCTTCTTGCTTGGGTCGAGCTGGGAGTGAATGGGGAGGGGTGGGGAGGGGGGCTGGGCCCGACAGCTTAAGTCCCAAAGTGTAGCGCCTATCTACTAGGCGCTACACATTAAAGTGTAGCGCCTATCAGATAGGCGCTACACCCAGGGCATAGCGCCTGGGCGTTACTCGCCCCAGGCATAGCGCATGGGCGTCACACGGTCGGGTGGGGCCAGGGAGGGGCCAGGCGGTATCACGCTGGCAGGGGCCATAGCGCCTAGTTGAGTGTAGCGCCTAGCTGTTAGGCGCTACCCAAAGGGTTAGTGCCAGTGAAATAGTTTTTCAGATGAGTCATTTTGTGAAATTCTTTTAAGTTTGGGTTATTTTTGTCCATTCTGCCGAACTCGTGCCCCCGATTTGCACCGGCTTCAATACCACCACTTGATACATGTCCAACATTGATGGCTAGGGCTTCTTAAAGCACGGGTCGTGGGTGTCCATCTTTTCACATCACCTACGTCATTGCCACTTCTGTCCAATCTTGTTTTCCACCTTTCCCACAGCCACCGCATGCATGTTGTCTTGGTCGAAGAAAGGCGATGAAGTACGCGATGGCGGCTCAGCCCCCCCCCCCCTCCTCCTCCCCTCCACCTCTCGCGCACCTCTCCGTCCACCTCCATCGTCGCAAGGGATGTGTGGCTAGGACAGGCTGCATGGTTTGAGCAAGCCCCCGTGCCCCAGCAATAGTAGCTACCGATGTACTGGCCACTGGCGGCTATCCTGGACTGGTGGTGGACGTCGTCGCCGTTCATCGACCTCTATTCCAGGACTAGGACGAGTAGGTAACGCCCAATGCGTACCCTAGGCCAAGTTAGGGTTATAGGGTTTTTAGCATGTTTTTTATTTTTTATATTAATTAAGTTTCTTTTAATGGAATAGGGTTCTATGAGAAAAAATATGCATTGTGGACCGACACAAAGAAACATAAATGCGTCCAAAAACTTGAAATAGGGTGCTAAAAGGCACTGAATTTGTTTGTCAAGTAGTGTGGGACATGACATGAGAGACAAGACCGGGACGATGATCGCAGCACGCCAGGGAATCATGTAGGCGTGCCAGGGCATGTCTCAGGCTTTCTGCGGACTATAGTGGCAATCGGAGCATCTCTGGTCGTCTCCGCGATATGATGAGTCCGGCAATAGTCTTTTAAGCCGTACGGTGAGAGAGCGCTGACGTGGTTTTTGTTACGGGCCACCCAATTGTGCTCCCGATATAAAAAAAATAAAAAGTTGAATTGACACAAATATGAATACCAGATATAAAAAAAATAAAAAGTTGAATTGACAAAAATATGAATATAAACGTCGAATTTCATTCAAACTTCCAGAGTTTTTAACAAATCTTAAAATAAATATGCTAAAACATGAAATTTAATCCTAAAACTATATGCCGAAGTGGCGCTAGAAGGCGGTGTGGTCGCCGTCGTTTGCTATCCTGTCATTGTTGTCGGCGCTCGGCCGGCTGCAACCCTGGTAGTCATCACCCCGCCATTGGCTATGGCTGGCACCGTAGTTGGTGTTGAGGACAGTGACGTTACTGTAGAGGCACGTCGCCTGCCATCGCTTTGCGGCCTCCCTCTCTGCCTTGGCCTTCGACTAGGCAAGGGCGAACTTTAGTAATGCTAGCGGGATCTCCTCGGAGGCGCTCTCAACCATCCTCCAGTCAGGGAACTCCTTTGGGTCCTCGACCCAGTCAGGGAACTCCTTTGGGTCCTCGAGGGCCTGGAACTACAGCTGGCAGGCGGCATACTCGGGCGGTGTACTCTGGCAACGGCTGCCATGCCTGCTCTGGCTCCGGCTTGGGCTTCCTCACTCGCGACAAACCGCCGGTGCCAAGCTCTCGCTTCAACCTAATGAGGCGCAAGTTGCCGCGCGACGGCAATGGCACCCACTGCTCACGGATGATGAGGCCACTGCCGCCAGAATGCAGTTGCGGCTTCTCATACTTGTCCTTGATAGGAGCGAGAAGGGAGGAGAGCCCCGACCTAGGCGTCACGACCTCAATGAGGAAGACGACGATGCCATCTTCCTAGGTCCACATTGTTCCACCAATGCTATGGGCAGGAAGTACTTTCCGACGTGAGCTCCTACAGCTGCACGCATCGCTCCACTGGCAATCCATCAGGTTAGATTTGGCATTTGAATTCAGAGGGGTGTATGCAATGTGGGGTATGTTTGTAAAAAAAATCAATCACCAAGGATCCAACCTCTGACATGCAAAACCATCAGGTTGAACAACCGAGGCTGCAGTGAGCAAAGCCCCAATTTACAAACATTTCACACCCGGTTCTCATTCCCCTAGATCTACTACGTCTAGCAGGCGACACCGAGAAATCAATTCAACTATACCCGCCAAGCAATTCTGTTTCTAGGATTAAACTGTATCAGAGGTTGTTTTGCATCTTCAATCATCTTTTCACCATAAAGCTCTCTTTGACAATATCAGCCGCCAATATAAGTAGCTCCACCATCTCCATGCCCGCCGAACTGAGGGGATCCGCTCTCTCAGACTTTGAAGATTTTGGCGAGTCGGATGAATCATGCAGAGCATCAGAAGCGATAGCACCTGATGAATCCCCGGACCAGCTTACTGGAAGAACGACGCCGAGAGCCGTCTTCATAAGGTTTGCTTCGGTTATGAGACTGTTCAACGCTTCATAAGTACTCTCCAAAGAACTACCAGATTTGACATCATCATATACCTGATAAAAACGGTTGTGAGGTTAAAGAAGAGTATCGCATATTACTGCTGAAGCTAACAATGCATTGAAACAATTTCTTACCTTCTTAAGCACATTATGCAGCCTATGAACCAAAGAAGTGAGGCGCTCCATAGTAGCAATGCTTTCCAAAAGGGTAGCATTTTCAACTTTTATCCTGTCATGAAGCAGCATGAAACAAATACCAACACAGAACTATGTTGCACAGAGAAGCTTATGCGAAGGGTAAAGGGCAAGGGGCACTGTATCAAACTTTACAGCAAAGCGACACAGATTTGGTGGACATGAGTCCATGTGAACCGATAAATAGTAAAATCGGAAAAATACTAAATAAAAAATAAGGCATAAATAGTGTATCTGGAGAATATATACAGGCATGTGCATGTCGAGTTTGAAAGTAAAATACAAAAGTAGTATGTAACTTATGCAAAAAAGACAGAGTGTATAAGGAATAGTAGTATAATGACCCGGATTTTTACTGTGCAAAAAATACAAAGTTCCATTTTTTCTTTTTTGTGTAAGATACATACAATCATATTTTTCTTGAAATTTTGCATAAGTATCAAGGCAATATGTATGTACCTGATTCAAAATTTTCTGAATTTTTGAAATACGAATTTTAAAATTTCTTGAAATTCAGATGCACGTGGACCAATTTTCTACTGGGTATTTCCGAAAAAGAAAAACATAGTGTCTACTATGTCACACACTGGGCTATTTAGCCAATCGCAAGACTCCAAGCATAACGGGAATAATATAAGAAAATAATGTACATATTAACACAAACCTTGCAAGATCTACTGAGCCCTCTTTAGAAACTGTATGGTCATTTCCACCAGAGCTCTCATGCCCAGTATTACTGTTTTCTTTCTTTATCCAGTGCCTTAGAGATGTTCTGTGAAGAATAGTCTTCAGCATCCCTTGTTGGTCATGCCCAGGAATGACTTTTGGAGTGTCGACGGTACCATGACCATCATTCGCTGAAGAATTGCTGTATCAGAAGAAAATACATATAGTGATTAGTGATAAGAAGAATAACCTATGTACAGGTTTATACCCAAGAAAAAATGTATTCAAGGTTAAGTAACATCACAAACATGATCAAGTATGATGATTTGCTGCGCATAAAGCTTACCATTTAAGGAGATATGCTTCTTTCAGTTTTGCTAATTCCATGAGGGCCTTCACCTTTTCATCTTTAACCTGTATAGCGCGTGAAGCAAGTTATGAGATGTGCATACTACATTGCAGGCTCCTTTTCAGAGAAACGCTGCAGGCTCTAGTATGTACCGTCACAGGAAACTTCTAAGATGCTGTGGAAGAGAAGAGTCCAAAAGAAAAATAGACAACAGAAAGGCCTGTTTGAATACTATGTCCAGCCCAATTCCTACCTCCATACAGCCCCTACTGTTTGCTGGACCATTAATGATAATCATTAAAGCATTCTCCCAAGCTCCAAAAGTGTGATGCACTAAGGCTTGAACAGAACTAACTGTTCCACAGACCATCATAGTAATTTTGTCAACCAATGCTAAAGCCTAAAGGTGTAGTCCTTGCCACCTATATGAACTAGCCATGCGTCTATGAGCACCATGAACTCATAATTAAGTTCAAAACAACATTTGACGTCCATAACTAGTTTAGACTTTGACGACATGGCTTCCCAATCATCATAGCCCTAGCTCTCACAATTGTGCATCCTTTGACTGCTGCCGATGCTGAACAGCAGCCAGCTCTGGGTCAGGTTCTACAAACTACAAAGGCACCTCACCAGATTTTACTACAATAATCACACATTTAATTTTTCTTTTCCAAAAAATACTGCTTCTAGGAGCAAAATTGGACTGGTCTAATCTTTATCACAGCATGAAACTTCCCATATCTTTTAAGAAAACTCAGCATAATTCAATATTCATCAGACTGTAAAGAAAGTAGCTGAAAGTTAAGGGCCACAAAAGGTTTAGGGAGTACTACTTGAGATAAGTTCTTCTGAAGTTCCTCTATAGTAGCTTGATTCCTCTGATTTTCTAGCAGGTATCGTTCTTGCTCCTGTGAGAAAAGCATGAGTGCCTCCATCTGTAGTAGATATCAACATAATGTGAGATTGTGCAGTAGAAACAAGGGTTCTTATGAGAACTTCAAGCAGAAATTTTTGACCAAATTTGATCCGTTTTATCACAAGTTGACTCAAGAGGATCAATTACAGAAAGAAAGAACAGAGTGAGGTTGTACCTTCTCCTGCAAAGCTTGAGCAAGCCATTTTGAATCATCAAATGTTGCAGAATAACCTGTAGGAGCATCATCCTACAACATATGTAATAACAAGAAAGTCATTATCTGTGCAGATTAAATTCTTCAGGAAAAAAAGGGGGAATGCATCAAGAAAATACCTATCCAAAGATAGCAAGTACATGGTATCTTGGTTACACAAGATAAATAATGCACGTGATGTAAATGTAAAATAGTATGCCAACCTTGGGTATATTATTTCATGATTGATGATTTTTATAGAATGTATTTATTCCATTGCTGGCTCCAAATTATTCGAAAAACATTTATAAAACAACGTCTGTTTTTTTAATCTTCTGCTTTGTACAGACTAGAGGAGAATAACTCGAGCTGTTGAGCAACATGAGGAGTAGCTTAACTGCAGGCCTGGTGCAACCTTGAGCACATTGCATCACCAAATGATTTAACCTCCAAGGCTCCAACCACTGCTAATACTGTTCACCAAAGAGCCCAAGGAGCTCTGAGCCTTCATCTTTTTTATGAAGTAGTAATTTTGGATTCCAAAATTGCAGTGGCATATAGTTATCTATAAAGATAATTACTAAATATAATATTTAACTCTAATAAGTAAATTTTCAATTCAAGTGGCATCTTAATCTGTGAGCACAACTATATATCAAGGAAGAGGTTCAGCATACATGTGAGACTTCAGAAAGTTGAATTCGTGCTGAACAAACCTTAGGGCTGATGTCAGGGCCGATATCCGTAGTAACATGCACGTCTTTACAGCTACTGTCACCGCATTGCTCTCCAACAGGGTTACCAATGTTCTCCGGGTTGATGCGAATTTGAGTTAACTTGTCTTGAATCGCATTAACAGCAGTGCTCAACTGAAGTGATTCTTCTTCCAATATTTTCATAATTTCAACCCTTTGATGTGTATACACTTGTTTAAGAGCTGACAGTCCATTTCTCATAAGATCATCATTGAGTGCCTGCATCCCGAAGTGAATTACACGCATTAAGATACTGTGAGAAAGACCGATATAATATTTTGAACTATGTACCTGTTTCTTTTCTAATGTCCGTGCATTTCTTTGCAAATGTTGTTCAATTTCAAAACCCTGGACATACAAATGACAGAACTTTCAGGATGACAAAAAAATATGCTTTTCAGCTACACATGAAATCGACTTACCATTCTTAACTTGCTTTGCAGGTTAACTATTTTAGCATTAAGAGACTCATTCTCCTCTTCTAGAGATGCCTACATAAAGAAGATCAGTTAAGGTGTATGAAGTTAGAAACTATGAAGCAACGAAATATGGTTTTATGAGTGTGTTCCTGGGAAAGAAGCATAAAATCCTTGTGGTATCAATTTCTCTAGTTATTAATGTTGCTCCATCTTGATAAGTTTAAGTTATTTACTGATTAAGTCTACGTCATCCATTAGCACATTCCAGGAATTTAAACATAGTAATGCAGCTTGTGGAAACTTCCATATAACATAGAGCATCTATTTTGCAGACGTGAACTTCTACGATTTGGTCTTGTTTTATATCTGAGACTATATTTCTTCATACAATCAAAGAGGACATGAACATCTCTAGCAGACTCAAACTTATAAAAAGAATAATAGAGTACAATAGAGTATTAACAGTTTAACACTACGATCTTGAGAACCATGAGGCATGTAGACAATTTGTAATTTATGTACCCAAGTAAGATGCTTTAGTTTTCACAGAGTGGAAGTTAAAGTATAACTGCTTCCTCTTGAAAAAAAAAGATGACCAACAGTAAAATTTCATCCTATCCCTATCATTGGCAATGAGGTTTCCAAAAGAAACTTGTTTGGACAAACATATCATACAACAGTGCATTATAAAAATTCAATTAAGTACTAGATATAACTTGCAAGACCAGTTAAAAATTAAAATATATCAATTTGCAATTGAATTATTATCTCTCATTGATAAAGTGCTTTAAGTTTACAATGTACTTCGAAGTTGAGGTTTCTCCATCTGAGCTGAAACTCCAATTCTCAGCAGAATCATCTAACAGAATTGAACATTTATCTTGAAAACTAATGTTTGAAGAGCATTCACATTCTCTGCAACGAACTTCATAGAATTTTAGAATAACCTGAAACAGAATCAAGCATCAAATTCTCCATCAAGAAAGGGTCAAATCTAATATATATACTGGGTGTTACAAAGAACTGTAAGTTGGTAATGCATTATGCATCAAACTAGCATGAATGAGAGCAGATATAATTGCATGTTGGATTTAAAATATATAAAGTGCACATAGCTAGGTATAGACAACCACATAGATCAGAACAAAAGTAGGACAAGAGTTTTATTTTACACTCAGGAGTCCATCTTGGCAGTATACTAGTCCTGCTTGTTTCACTTTACATTAGGAAGTTGGAGAGGAAAAGAGGTGAAAGAACATGTTGGGCCCCCATGTGTGGTTTTGGTAAATAATGACAATCTTTATGGACTAATGTGTGTATTAAGTTATACTTGTAGGATTTGTCCATTAGCATCGCTTGGAGCATGTGTTGGCTTCAAGGTCGATGAAATGAGAAGAAGATGTGTTGTGCAAGCTCAAAATGCACCATCTATAGAAGATCTCATGTTTGATGCTTGCCATTCTCGGTGATCATGGATCGATGATGAGGAATTAAGAAAGGCGTTACATCTTGAGAAGGGCAAGATCGTCTACATCAAGCTCAAGTGGAATGCTCAAGGCAAAGGTATAATCTTGATAGGTTTTCCCTTTTGCCGGTCTCTTGTTGTGTGTAGGAGACCGGGTTTAGGATAGATAACCGTACTATCAAGAGGGGCTCTCGAATGAGTAATTCGGTCACATCGTTCGGAGAGAGGTCAAACCTTTGCATACTTGCATCATCATATTTGGTTGTTATTTGGTCTTATCCATGTGAGGATATAGAGCTTGTGGTAATCTCCATAACAAGCTCTTGTTCATCAAAATTGGATCTCCCTTATGTATCTTGTTGCGATTTTGTTTTATGCGGCTTTTCGGTTTCTCACCATGTGAGGTATCTCACATTATTCTACTTGATACTTTCTCACTTGGTGATAATCAATATTTCCACTTTTTATTGGGAAGCCCTTGTCGTCCTCTATCCAACCCAATTGGAATCAGGTCAATCGGAGCTTCCAATCAAAAGTTATTAAAGTTTGAATATCTGCCCGTCTTATTTAAAAAGAAAAAGAAAAAACATGTTTTCTGGGCCGAGCGGTAGTACCGCTCGGACGGGCCGGTACTACCGCTCGCATCTGAGCGTCCCCCAACTATCTTCTGCCTAGCCTAGTACCTTTTTCCGGTTGTACCGGCCGGCCCAGTAGTACCGCCCGAGTGGGCCGGTACTACCAGCCGGACCAGTTTTTCTTTCCCAGGTTCGCCCAGATTTTCTCCTGCCTGTGTGGCCCGTTAGTTTTCCCTAGATCTCCCTCGCCCGCGCGTTGACCCTGCGAGTCCGCTGCCCCGCTCGCGCGGGCGCGCTGCCGCGAGCCGCCGCGCTGGCTCTCGCCCGCTGGCCCCGCGCGGCCCCACTCGTCCTCTCGCTCGCTCGCGCCTGCACCGCTTGCTCGCTCGCGCGCCGCTGCCGCCTGGGTCCCGCTGCTGCTGCCGCTTTTCTCAGTGGGTAGCGCGCCCGCGTTGATTTCCTGCCCCGCGAGCACTGGCGCCTCGTGCTGGCTGGCCCCGCATGCATGCAGCCGCCGCTGGCCCTGTTCGCTGCGCGTGCGCGCGCGTTGACTTGCTTGCTAACTAGCTCTGGCCCCTTTGCATTTTTCCTGGCGTTGTGTTGTTTGGGTCCGGTAGTTCTGAAAAATGCCCAATGGACAGATTTTGTCTAGCCCTATATAAGTCTTTTGTCCATTTTCATTTAGGGTTACTTCTTTCTCCTCCTTTTGTCTAAGCTTTGCCCCTATTTGCCTTACTCTTTGAGCTTGATTTCTACACACCCCTCCATTGATTCTTGCATATATTTGAGGGGTTGTTGGAGGTGATCTAGATCTACGTTTTGACCTAACCGATTCATCTCTTTGTGAGTGTATCTTTGGGGATCTAGATTTTGGGGGATTTTGTGTCTCTCTTTGATTCCTCCTCTCTTGTTCCCCCAATAGCTTTAGTAGCTTTGTTGGAACTTGAGAGTGAGGGATTTGCGCATTTTTGTGGTGTTCTTGCCATTTGCATTTGGTGCATCGGTTTGAGTTCTCATCGGAGGATTTGGTTTGAGTTGCTCATTGGAGCTTGTCCCTCTTGGGTTCTTGGAACCCTAGATGGTTTTGTGGCCTTGGTGGCATTTGTTGAGGCCTTTTGTGGCGTTTGTTGGGAGCCTCCAATTAAGTTGTGGAGAAATGCCCCAACCTTGTGAGAGGTTCTGGTTGCCAGCGACAAGTGCACCGATAGTGGAAGCGTGGATCGATCCCGTTGGGGTGAGATTCACCGGAGAATAAGGGAGGCCTTTTGTGGCGTTGGTGGTTTGATACCACCCCCTCTCCAAACGAGACTACTCCATGTTGGGAGGAACTCGGTAAAATATCGGTGTCCCCGCGTGCCTCGGTTATCTCTATACCCGAGCTTTTTACTTATGCACTTTACATTGTGATAGCCTTCGTGCTTGAAGTAATATATATCTTGCTATCACTTTGTTGCTTGTATTGCTTAGCATAAGTTGTTGGTGCACATAGGTGAACCTTAGTTGTTCTAGGTTGTGTTTAACAAAGTAAACACTAGTTTTATTCCGCCTTTGTTGAGCCACTCTAGAAAAAGTTTTAATCGCCTATTCACCCCCCCCCCCCCACTCTAGGCGACATCCGTATCCTTTCAAGAGGGAAGGATTAATTAATTTCTAGTTGTTGATACCAAGACGTTTTTTGCATTTCGTTTTTTCATTCTCGCTTTGGGGCAATTCAGTAACATGGCACTGTGTAAAAATGAAATGTGTAATGGCAAAAACGAAATATAAAGGCTTATATTGAAAAAAAAATCCCTTCAAATCCTTACAAGAACAGAGAAAAATTATCAGATCATTGTGCGCATAGCAACAAAAGCGTCTGTATATTCAAGGAGAAATTCAGTATGCTCTTTTAGTTCTGTCAACCAATATCTGGTAATTTTTAAAGTATGCAAAAAATCACATTAAATCCTGTCAGGTATGGGCAATGAAAAAAAAGGCATGCTTACATTCAAGGATGATTCGGTATGCGCTTTTAATTCTGTCAGCTCCATTTGCAAGACATCGTTCAACTGTTTCTGATCTTCCAGTGCAGATTGATATTCTCTTGTCCTGCCAATTAACAAGTGTGATACTTTAAACTTACTGAAAATGGCGGCAAATCTAGGACATTGTCCATTCCATTGCTGAATGTTAGATACTCAAATAAAGACAATGCAAAATAAGTGTGAAATATCTCCAGAAAGAGTAACTAGTTGAGACTTAAGAACTTAACAAAATACACAAAGGAAAAGGTTATGCAGTCAGTACCCTAACGACATCTTTACTACTAATGAGAGTTGGTGGTATCCGCTGTCACACTTGTAACTACTACGAAAAATGTCACTGTGCTCATAGTTGTTTACCTTCTCAGCCCACGTGTATGCTAATTAATGTTTGTTTTAATTTTGAGTTACTATCGCATGTATAAAAGCAAAGCCGTATGCATATAAACATTGTCTACATACACAATTCGTTCATTAATCCGTAGCAAAGGGGTATTAAGCTAGTAACTGGGAAGATACGAGATAGCTAAACAATAAGCACAAGATCTTTATGTTTTTCTTTCTAAAGAGTGTACAGAAACTTGTGGCACTAAATTTTTTATGCTAAGTCATATCTTATTCGAGATGGACGGCAGAAATTTTGAATCGTGGCTTTGCTGTAAGTTAAGAACAGTTTAAGGGGCAG
This sequence comes from Avena sativa, assembly GCA_916181665.1. NCBI lineage: Eukaryota > Viridiplantae > Streptophyta > Magnoliopsida > Poales > Poaceae > Avena > Avena sativa. The sequence goes on from OV702296.1 coordinate 19,373,442, forward strand.
CAAAGAAACCCTGCAATACCACTTGTTTGCCAAGACCTTGGACCCATTTTATACCAGTCAGTTTTCATTATATTCTTCCTCTGCGGGACTTGGTGAAAGGACACATCAGCACCCTGTCTTTCTAAACAATTATATCTTTTATATAATAGAACAGTTAAAGACATGTGGAATACAAAATGAGGGACATTACCTTTCCTCAAAGACAGCAGACATTTTTAACCCTGCTTCTTCTCGCTCCTTTGCTTTCTCACACTACCAAATTCCACAATTTCCAACAAAGGAGCAAATGTCATTCATCTAGCGTTATATCTGTAGATACATAATTGACTTACAATAAATTGAGAAGAACCTCCAACAATGAATTATCTCGTTCCGCAAATGCTTTAGCAACACTGCTCTGAAAAAACCTCACTTGCTGCTCTAGCTCCTTAGTCTGCATTGGTGTTGCAGGATTAGTCATCTCAACAATAAGCTAGATTGCAATCATGGATTTCGAGTCGAAAGACTAGTCGAGACTAGTCGACTAGTCTATGAGTCGCATTTCCAAGGTCGACTCGGCCAGTCGACTCGACTCATTTGATGAGTCGATCGAGTCGATCAACTAGTCTTGACTAGTCTCGACTAGTCCAGGTTTGTGAGTCGGTCGACTTAAAAAATGACCCCACATGTCATAATTTTTTCCATTCTTTCCTCCCCTACCTATTTTCCCCTGTGAAACCTAGATCGAGAGACAATTTCCCCCGCTCGACCCCAAAAGCCAAAACACATCTGGGTCTTCTCTCCCTTGGCCGCCTCCTCTGCAAGAACCGGATGCCGCCTCTGCAAGAGGAAGACCTTGGCCATTGGAAGGAATTGCCCAGGTTTTCCCCAACTCCCCTGTCCCCAGCCTTATATTTATATCTTACATTATACATATTAGTAATTTAGTATTAAACATGAGTCTTGCTGAGTCGAGACTAGTCTTGACTAGTCTCTGAGTCGCTGCCCCAGAACGACCCGTCGACTCGTCGACTCGAAATCCATGATTGCAATTACAAGGAACTTTAGAAGGTTAAAGAACTAGTGACCTGAATTCCACAAAAATATCAAGTTTTAAGAAAATGAGGACTTGATGTCCATCTCAAGTTAACTGAAGTGAAATCAATGTTAAGCAAAGCTCCAGAGAGGTTCCTTCACTAAAGAAGTCCAACCAAGATCTAATTTGCCTAGCAGGCTTGAAATGTTATTTCATTTTCAGGCTACAGATTTTGAATAAGCACAACTATTATTGAATTTTGTTTTGGGCCCCTTTGGGAGTCAGCTGATAAGTTAGTTGCTCAGTTCTGCACTGTCTGTAGATGTGTGGGGTCTGTAATAAGTGAGTGTAGAATGCAATTCCAATCTTTAAGGTTCAGGGACTCACTCCCTATACTGCTTGCAAGTGGACAATGGAGGAGCAGAATAAAATCATTTTCCACTGAACAGACCATACTGGTCAGCAGAAGTCAAAACATTCTTAAAAAAAGGCCAATTGCATAAGTCAAAGTATGGACCTTTGATAGCTCAGCACCATATAAATCAGCAAGCTGGCTCTGAAATTTAAGTGACACAATCATTAGAAGAAAGAGAACGAAATGCAGAAATAAACAATAGTGCAAAGAGGAAGAGGAACACACCTTAACTCGATAAGCCTCAGCAAGCTCCTCTTGCAAATTTCGGTTCTCTCTTAAGCATCCACCTAATTTCTTCTGAAGGGTCTCATTATCCTGCTCCAGAGCTGTTGTTCTGGATAGTTTAAAAAATATTAGTTTAGTTTTACTAGAATGAAAACACTGAAACATGAATAGACATATGGAAGCACCTCTGAGAAAGCATTCGAGTTGCAACAGAAACATATCCAGGCCCAGATTGTTGCATACATAATTGCTCAATGTCTTTTCTCAGTTCATCACGTTCTGACAAACAAAGAATGATTCAATCAGTAAGCGTAGACCTATGCCGAAAGATTCAAGAATAAAAAAAAAAAAATAGAACTGTTTCCTAAACAACTAGTCTGCACGAGCAGCTTTGAGAAAGCAGAACATGGTGCTCTCTTCATTCAAGGGGGCACCAGTTTGAAGTATGAGAAAACAGGCACATCGATTTTCCATTGAAAATCTCTGATGGCTAGTAACATATACCAAGGGTTGTACAGCACATAAAAATTTGTACAGCACGAATACTCAAGTTCATTACTTAAGTACAAGAAATAAAAAGATTATTTGTCCTCCAAATATTTATCTCCTCAAATATGTGAGAACAGCTTAAAAGTGATGACATAGTACAGATAAGTGAAGGAACACTGGGTGGACTATCCGCCTTTATATCTTGAAGTAACTATTGCAGGAAGCCAGAAACCAGTACAATTCCTCCTTAATGATTAACTCCATTCCAAAAAATGGCTAAGTGAGGGTCCTGATATTGAACTACTCACACAGAGAAACTAATGTAGTCAAACTAATCTGCAGGCTTAAGTACTTTGTTTGCCATGGCAAATGAACAGTCTGATAGGGTTATGACAATATGTTCATATGCAAGTGAGTACCTCTCTGGATTTCTTCAACTCGACGAATCAAACCTTCAACATCATGTGCCCTTTCATCCATTTTCTACATAAAAACAGATAAAATAAGACCAATGTTCTTGAACAAAAATTGCAAGTGAATTGATATCCTAACTGTCACAAATAAAAATAAAATACCCTAAATTACTAACACTACTATTTGAGACCTCGGAAGGACTGTGTGACACTATGTGCCCAAAATTTCTTTATTTTTGCATTTCAGGTTAGCCGCCGATTACAGGACATGTCATGTTAACTGGTGTACAAGGGATGGTGGGAAGGAATGGGATAGGACAGGAAAGTGAACCACTAACGAGGCTTGTTACGAGGCGATACTCAGAATTGAGTCGGTTCAGAAGCAACCACTGCTGCTTCCTGTGAGGCATGCCAAATCAAATTGTTCCTTCTTGTGACGCAAGGCGCAATAAGGTAACAGCTTCGAGGTGCGCGACCAAGGCTAGGGAAAAAGTTAAATCAGGAGGGGATGGATCTAGATGGTGCGCAGTCTGCACGCCTGGAGGTTGTCTAGGTCACTGGGATTGAACTAATCGGTAGATAAAAACAACCTCCTACCTCAAAATCGATGTCTGGCGAGGAAGAACGGGAACGGCGATGGCGGCAGCGGCGGCGGCGGCGACGCGTGAGAGGTGCCCGCGGGCTTGGGGCGCCGGCGGTGACGGTGACGGTAACGGTAACGGAGGCACGGCGCAGATGTAGGGCACGGTGGTCGACTACGCCTTCGTATGTGTAGGGCACGCGTGAGAGGTTTTTTTTTTTAAGGAGTGACTCGAAGATGAGAAAAGACAAGTTCTGAATAAAGTAAAAATTTGCACCGATCGACTGGGTGACTTAAAAGATATGTGGACTACTCCCTCCCTTTCAAAATACTCCCCTCCGATTCATATTACTTGTCACAGAAATGGATGCATCTAGACATGATTTAGTGTTAGATACATCCAATTCAATGACAAGTAATACGAATCGGAGGGAGTATAAGATGTTTTAACTTTGAGATGAATCTATACACTAAAAGAAGCCTAGATTTATTTTCTTCACAAACTTAAAACATCTTTTTTTTAAACGAAGGGAGTACATATAAATGATTTTACAGTGTTGTGTTTGGTAGATCTTATGAGTTGAGCTATGCTCAGTTGAGACTATGTTTGGTGGTATGTATGACACGAGCCAGGCCAAACGCCAGGCCAGACGTTATCAAACCCTAAACCTTAGTCCGGATTGTCTATATCACCTCATACATGTTTAGTCTAGCTATGCAGACTATTTATATTACGGTGTTGTGTTTGGTAGATCGTTGAGCACTCAGTTGAGACTTTGTTTGGTGGCATATATGACACGAGCCAGGCCAGACGTTATCAAACCCTAAACCCTAGTCCGGGTTGTCTATCTCAGCTCATACATGTTTAGTCTAGCTATGTGGACTACATATAAATGATTTTACAATGTTGTGTTTGGTAGATCTGTACGACTTGAGATGTGCTCAGTTGAGACTATGTTTGGTGGCATGTATGACACGAGCCAGGCCAGACGTTATCAAACGAGTAGGTCCTTGAATAGAAAACAGAAAAAGCAATCAGGTCTTGTGATGTTGAGCTCGGGCTCCGGTGTCGTCGCCGGCGAGAGGATCCACCAGCGAGAGCCGGGCGCCGCCGCCCCACACCGAGGGCCACCACAGCCACACATCGAGAGACGCCGCAGCCAGGCCGAGCCTCTCCTGCCTCTCTGCAATGCAAATCGATGGCTACTCGATGCACTTCCAACAGGAGACTGCGCCGCCACATAGAGGTTGCGCCTCCACTGCTTCACCTGTTCGGTGCCTACTACTTGACGCCTGAGGCACCTCTGTTGCTCCTCTTGTTGCCTAACGTCGGCTCAGTTGGACGGGGACGTGAGAGAGGAGCTTCAGGCGAAAGAAGAGAGAGAGAAGAAGAAGGGAGGCTGCGGGGGAAATGGCCTGTCGTGAGGGGTGCGGGGCATCGACCCCTCTCGCGCTGGAGCGGACACTGATGTCTACGCACTTCTATTCTTGTAGACAGTTGTTGGGCCTCTAAGTTCAGAGGTTTGTAGAATAGCAGCAAGTTTCCCTTAAGTGGATTACCCAAGGTTTATCGAACTCAGGGAGGAAGTGGTCAAAGGTATCCCTCTCAAGCAACCCTGCAATTAAGATACAAGAAGTCTCTTGTGTCCCCAACACATCCAATATAGGTGCACTAGTTCGACGAAGAGATAGTGAAATACAAGTGGTAACGGTGCCAGCAAATAGCTTGACGGTAAGGTAAAGACTAAAGCAAGCAAACATGCAATAGATCTAGATGCAAACGGTGTTTCAATGTTTAGAAACAAGGCCTAGGGATCATACTTTTACTAGTGAACACTCTCTCATATAAATATCCTCTCTTCATGATACTACTCTTAACTACTCTCCGGTTGGACACTCTAATCCATGGTAGGGCTATAACAGCACACCTCAAAGTCCGTCTTACCCAATCTAGGTAACCCCACACTGTCACCTTGAGTGCTAGATGGTTCCAACAAACACCACAATTTCATAGATACATCCAACTCCAAATATAACTCATAACAAATATTCAATCTAGCCAAAGTGCCACACACGGTATGCACGCTATCACTTTCACACATGTGGGAAAAGCATAGATATATTAAAGCAAAAAGAGTATTTATGTAGACTCAAACCTAAGTGCCACCATGGCGTGCACGCTGTCACTTTCACACACACATGGGGAGAGCAGTGATCTAATGAAGCACTTGAGTAGCAAGGTAGATCTACTTGATTACAAAGCTCATGACCACAACAAGATCATGCATAGAGACAAAGATGAACACATAGCTACTAGTAGAGCCCTTAGCCCTGAGGAAGAACTACTCCCTCCTCATCATGGGAATCGGCAACGGTGATGAAGATGGCGATGGAGATCGATGGAGATGGCTCCGGGGGCACTTCCTCGTCCCGGCGGGGTGCCGGAACAGAGACTTTATATCCCCCGAATATCCCCTTCGGTGGCGGCGGCGCTGTGGAGGTTTTCGTGGATTTCCGCCAGATGATTTAGGGTTTTTGGGTCGGAGGCTTTTTATAGGCGAAGGAGGCAAAGTCGGTGGAGGGCCAGGGGGGACACACCCTACCCAGGCGCGGGGTAGGGCCCACCCGCGCCTAGGGGGTGTGGTGGCCCTGGTCTCCTCCTCCACCTCTGCTTCATGGTTCCGTGTTACTCCGGGAAAAATAATGACTTTGGCTTTTGTCCCGTCCAATTCTGAGAATATTGATTTTCTTCCTTTCTGGAACAAAAACAGAAGAAAACAGGTGAAAGAACATGTTGGGCCCCCATGTGTGGTTTTGATAATTAATGACAATCTTTATGGACTAATGTGTGTATTAAGTTATACTTGTAGGATTTGTCCATTGGCATCGCTTGGAGTATGTGTTGGCTTCAAGGTCGATGAAATGCAAAGAAGATATGTTGGGCAAGCTCAATATGCGAGGTCGATGATGAGGAATTAAGAAAGGCGTTCCATCTCGAGAAGGGCAAGACCGTCTACATAGAGCTCAAGTGGAATGCTCAAGGAAAAGGTATAATCTTGATAGGTTTTTCCCTTTTGCCGGTCTCTTGTTGTGTGTAGGAGACCGGGTTTAGGATAGATAACCGTACTATCAAGAGGGGCTCTCGTATGAGTAATTCGGTCACATCGTTCGGAGAGAGCTCAAACCTTTGCATACTTGCATCATCGTATTTGGTTGTTATTTGGTCTTATTCATGTGAGGATATAGAGCTTGTGGTAATCTCCATAACAAGCTCTTGTTCATCAAAATCGGATCTCCCATATGTATCGTGTTGCGATTTTAATTTATGCGGTTTTTCGGTTTCTCACCAAGTGTGGTATCCCACATTATTCTACTTGATACTTTCTCACTTGGTGATAATCAATATTTTCACCTTTTATAGGGTAGCTTTTGTTGTCCTTTATCCAACGCAATTGGAATCGGGTCAATCGGAGCTACCGTTTAAAAGATATGACCGTTTAAATATTTGTCGTTTTAATTCTAAAAAGAAAAAAGAAAAAAATATTTTCTGGGCCGTCCGGTACTACCGGACACAGTACCGGACGCGCCTGGCGCGCGTAGCCATTTTCTGTCTGGCCCGATACACGCATCCGGCTGTACTGGCCTGGCCCGGTAGTACCGCCCGGGTGGGCCGGTACTACCGGCCGGCCCAGGTAGTATTCCCCATATATTGATCCAGATCAAGATCTGCTCCTGGCCCAGCTCTGCGTTGACCCTGTTGTCGCCGCGCACCAGCACGCGCGCTGCTCGCCTCGCCCCGCTCGTTGCGCTGCTGGGCCTCGTGCGCGAGCCGCTTCCGCCTAATCCCGCGCGTGTGCGTTGACCGCTTGGGCCCCGCGCTACTCGCCCTGCCGCTTGCATGCGCTGCCACTGCCGCCACTCGCATGCGCTGCTGCGCTGCTGCTGCTTTGCGCATGCATGCATGCTACTGCTACCGGTACTACCGGTCCTGACTGAAAAACGCCCAAACGGCTAGTTTTTCTGGGCCCCTATTTAAGGCCCTAGCCTTTTTCAGTTTAGTTAGCTCCTCTATTATCTATTAGGCTAAACTTTATCCACACTTGCTCTAGATCTTAAAGCTTGCCTAATCTTTTCCCTCCGATGATTCTTGCCTATTTTTGAGTGGAAGAGAGAGGAGATCTAGCTCCACGTTTTGACCTAACCGATTCATCTCTTTGTGAGTACATCTTTGGGGATCTAGATTTTGGGGGATTTTGTGTCTCTCTTTGATTCCTCCTCTCTTGTTCCCCCAATAGCTTTAGTAGCTTTGTTGGAACTTGAGAGTGAGGGATTTGGGCATCTTTGTGATGTTCTTGCCATTTGCATTTGGTGCATCGGTTTGAGTTCTCTTTGGAAGATTTGGTTTGAATTGCTCATTGGAGCTTGTCCCTCTTGGGTTCTTGGAACCCTAGACGGTTTTGTGGCCTTGGTGGCATTGTGGACTTTTGTGGCATTTGTTGGGAGCCTCCAATTAAGTTGTGGAGTTGTGCCCCAACCTTGTGAGAGGTTCCGGTTGCCACCGACAAGTGCACCGATAGTGGAAGCGTGGATTGATCCCATTGGGGTGAGATTCACCGGAGAATAAGGGAGGCCTTTTGTGGCGTTGGTGGTTTGATACCACCCCCTCTCCAAACGAGACGTACTCCATGTTGGGAGGAACTCGGTAAAATATCGGTGTCCCCGCGTGCCTCGGTTATCTCTATACCCAAGCTCTTTACTTATGCACTTTACATTGTGATAGCCTTCGTGCTTGAAGTAATATATATCTTGCTATCACTTTGTTGCTTGTATTGCTTAGCATAAGTTGTTGGTGCACATAGGTGAACCTTAGTTGTTCTAGGTTGTTCTTAACAAAGTAAACACTAGTTTTATTCCGCCTTTGTTGAGCCACTCTAGGAAAAGTTTTAATCGCCTATTCACCCCCCCTCTAGGCGACATCTGTATCCTTTCAATTGGTATCAGAGCCCAGTCTCTCATTTTAGGCTTCACCGCCTTGAGAGTAAAGATGTCGGCTAGAGGATTAGTGCACAATGACATGTTCATATTCGATGGCACAAATTATGATATATGGAAAAATCGCATGCTCATTCATTTTCGGGACATGGACCCAAATTTGGAGCGTATTGTAGATATATGTTTTTCTCCTCCAATGGATTTCAAAAATCTATCTAGTGAGGATGAGAAAAACTTATATCTCGATGCTCAAGCTTCTAATGTGCTTGTTAATGCTTTGAGCTATGTAGTTACTTCTTCAATCATTCCTTTTTGGAGCGCTCATGAGTTATGGACAAAACTTCAAGATAAATATGTTGTGTCCAACATTATTGAGGATGATTGTGTTGCTTCCACTTCCGGTCGAGATGAGTTCTCATCCTCTACCACTTCACCAACATGTGACTTTTCACAAGGTATGATATGGTGAGTGGTGATAGAAATTGCAATTTGGATAGTGTGCTTACTATTTGTAATCCCTCATCCCTATCGAGTTGCAATGATCTATCTTTGGACTTTAACACTTCTAGCACTACAAACTCCTTGCATGCTTGTGTTAATAGTCCTTGCATATCATGTAGAAATGACTTGAATAAATCTCATGATGATATGCTTGTGTTGTCTTGTTGCCATGATAAAAATACTTCCATTTCCTCTAGTGCTTGTGTTGCTAACCATGTAGAGGAAAATAAAGATTCTATGGGCCAAGACAAGGTCTTGAAGAGAGCTACAAGTGCAATCTCATCATCACCTTCCTCCGGTTCTCACATGTGCCTTATGGCTAAGGGAACAAAGGTAACCTCTTTGAATCCCATTGTATCTCATGATGATGATGATGAGGTTGAGAATGATAATGATGATTTTAGAGGTAAGTATGATATTACCTCTATCAAGAAAATGGGAGAGGTTGTCTATAGTGCTCTCTACAAAAATAAAATTGCTTCCTCCAACCTTCTTGAAATCTTGAATTATGCTATAGAAGGCAATGATCTTATTGAGGAGCAATAAAACATAATTGATGAAAAGTTTGCACTTGAGCGTGAATATGCTAATGAACTTGCTCAAGTAAAGGACTCCCTTGAAGAAGAACAAACCATCAAAGAATCTCTTGAGGAGACTTTTACTCTAGAATTATCTAGAGTAAAGGAATATCATGATAGAGAACTTGCGGTGGCTAACTCCTTCAAGATTAAAAATGATGAACTTGAAGTTGCTTATGCTAAACTTGTTGAGGATTTTGAGCACCTCAAAAATGGCTCTAGGGTCATAAAGGGTGAGCTCATCAAACTCACCGAGTCACATGAGCAACTTAAAGCCTCATATTCAAAAGAGCTTGACAAGTTGCCCTCACCTCTTGCTAATAGTAATGATGCTTGTGCTACTAACTCTATTTCTTGTGAAGCATCTATTTTGAAGGAGAATGTTGAGCTAAAGGCTCAACTTGCTTTGTTAACTAGCAACTATGGGAAATTAGAAGAAAGCCATGATAAGCTCTCAAGCTCGCATGAGGATCTCCTAGTCTCCCATGGTAGGCTAAAGTTGGCTCATGAGGCCATCATGTCAAAGGTAACATATAGTGGGCCTCATGTGGACATTAGCACTATATCTACTCCAAATGTTATATTGCCATGTGCTAGTCCTTGTAGTTCATCCTCTCACAACCATGATATATCTCGTGATGAATTACACTCCATGCCTTGTTGCTCTAACAATGTAGCATCTACTTCCTCTAGTACTTGTGTTGAAACTAACCATGTATAGGAAATCAAAGAGCTCAAGGCTCAAGTCACTTCTTTGAAGAATGACTTGAAAAAGGGTCATCAAGGGAAGGCCGCACTCAACAAAATATTGAGTGTGCAAAAATCCCCCAATGACAAGAGTGGGCTTGGATTCAACTCCAAGGTCAAGAACAAGTCCACTATCATGTTGAAGCACAAGGACAACAAGAAGAATGGCCAACATCAAGTCAAGAATCCGGCCAACATTGTTTGCTTCAAGTGCAAGGAAGAAGGGCATCATGTTAGATCTTGCCCATTGAAGAAGAAGTCTCCTAGTGTGAAGCAACAAGGGAAGCGGCCTCAAGCTTCACCTCAAGTCATGAATGGGCCTCTTCCTAAGAGGACTACTCGAGCTCTTCCTCTAGTTGTGGCTTCACCTAAGAAGAAAGATGGCAAGAGTAGAACTTGCTACATATGTCGTGAGAAGGGGCACATTTCTTCCGCATGCACTATTGGTATCTCCTCATCCAATCCTATATTAATTGATGATGCTTATTCACTTCGTAAGGATGAGGTTGGCAATGTGGTTGCCAAATTTGTTGGTGCTCAATGTGGTGTCAAGAAAAGAACCATTTGGGTTGCCAAGCCTATTGTGACTAACTTCTTAGGACCCAACTTGGTTGGGGACCAACAAGCAAAAACTTGATCAATAGGTGTGTTTTGGAGGGCATTGGAGACTTGGCTACATCATGAAGATTTAAGGGATCTTCATTATTATTTTTGTCAAGCCAAGTCATGTGGATTATATTGCTCCTATTATATTTCCAATATTCCTCCTTGCGGTAACATATGCTAAACTCTTTACATTGAAAGTTACTCGCCCCCTTGTGCATGTTTTGGTTTTGTATCTTCCATGCTTTTGTACATGTTGTGCTTTCCACTTAATTATCTTGAGATATCAAGTATATTTTTGTATGATTAGGTGGCACTCCATGTATGTGTGTTTCTTGTATTGGAGCCTTACTTGGTTATATTTGGTATATTACTTGGCTCTTGTGAGAGATTAATGGATTATCCCATTTTGGGGGAGTGTTATGCTTGGGCATTCCACAATCCTAACAATGTGTGTACATGAGGAATACCACCTAGTATTTATATTGGATTATTGTCTAGTCTCTATGTGGTACAATTCTCATGAGAAATTTAAGTTTTATAATGTCCATTAATTATCTCTATTTGTATCCTTTTGCCTCGTGTTGGATTTATGGTAGTATCACATTATGGGGGAGTCTTATGCTTAGTGCATATTACAATCCTAGAAAATGTGAATATTTGAGGTTGTGTCACTTAGACTTGATATTGATAATTATCTAGCGCCTATGTGACACATTGGCTCATACAAGTTCCAATTTGCATGAATGGCTTTATTGATCTTATTTTGGATCTTGTATATGAGAGTGTTTCTTGGTATGCGTTTCCTCATATTTAGATATATATATATCCTCATGGAAACCATTTGCTTCAAGTTACTCTATTCACTAGTGATTGCGTGACTTGGGGAAGCTACCAAGAATCTTGTTCGAAGTATCATGCTCAGTTTCTTATATTTAGTATATGCTTCTTGTTGTGACTATGATCTTGGATATCCATGCAAGCTACCTTGGGAAAATTATTCTATTTCTTGTCCTTGGACAATGAGTACCCAACTTATGGTAGAATTTATTGATCATATTCACTTTGGCCCTTGCTTAATTTTATCCTATCTTTGGCCAAGAAAATGTTTTGTGTTGTCTGCCAAGCCTTCCTTGCTTCTTGTGGATCTTCTTATTTTATTGATATCCTCTTGTGTTTTACTTATTATAGGTACTAGTGATGATCCCATTTGTGTGCATTTTGCATTTAAAAGGAAAATCCTACAAAATGCACTATCCATGGGGGAGCTATCCTATATTATTTAGAACACTCATATTTATGCTTCTTTGTTTTGATCCATATCGTGTTTTATGTGCTTGGAACCTCAATCTTTTCATTTTGGTACTTGTGCCATCATGTGAAGTTTGGGGAGTTTGGTTTCTTGTTGGAACCTTGCTCTTTTTTGGGAGTTGGTTTTGTCTCATTCCTTGTTTCTTGATTTGACCATTTTAGAATGAGATAAATCCTTGAGCATTTTTATTTCTATCTATCTTTTGCTCCTTGGATTATGCCTAGTTCATTTGTTGAACTTGTGATCTTTCATGTGTTGAAATTGGTTCGTTGATACAATTTGGACATCGTTTGTCATGTCACACTCTTGTGTGTGCAATCTCGATTTACTTGGTGTTTTGTTCAAATTGTATCTCCTTTTTGGTTCTTGAAATCTTCATGCATGCATATTTACTATATGATTATATTATGGCATGCTTGCTTTCTTTGATCCAATATATAGGGGAAACTCCACCAATTCCCATCGGCTAAGTTGTGCATGAAATTCAATTTCATATCAATGTGCACATAATTATGTGGAGTCTCTCCTATGTATTGTAGTTTCTCTAACTACTTTGGACCCAATAAGTTTGGGGACCATTTTGTACTTAATTGTGTTTTAGGTACATTGGAGATATATTGGATGCTTGTCTTTCAATTTTGAATAAGTGGTGCGTACATGAAAAGTTGAGTCAAGCTATAGGATGATCAACGAATTCATATACTCTACATCCTACCAATTATATCTCGGTAACAAGTATCTCTTTCTCATGCTCATATATCTTGATTCCAACCGTTTGTCGGTTGCCTTCTAGCATGAATTCATGTATTTGTAATTGTTGTAGTTCTAGCCATGGCTTTAAGAGAACTCTCTATTGTAAATGTGTATAAGTTAAGATGAGTACATATAGTTGGGACTATACAAAATCATGCATATGATCCTCCAATCCCAAATATGTCAATCTAGCAATTTTATTGCCTATCATTTCATCAACTTCTCTCATTTGCAATAGTGAGATTTTGCTAGTTAAATTTTTCTTGTGATACTTGTTGCCTTTCTCCATATATTCCAACTTTCTCCTCTTCCCTTGGTGAAATTTGTAATATATGTAGTGTGTTGGTGTTTGAAGTCCATTAATGTACAATAAGACATATGTGAGCCTTTGGCCATGCTTTGAAGTAAAAATCTTATTGATATATGTTATGACTTCATTTTTGCCTTTGATGTGCTTTCTTGTATATCTTCTTTATGTGTGCATTTTTCTTCTTTGGAATATGTCTTTGTGATATTTTCCACTTAGAGACATATACACATATGAGAAGATAATTTTAGTTGAATTTTAATCCTTGGAGACCACCTTTCTATTCCTTTTGATTCTTCGGTGGCTTCCAAATTTATTTTCCTATGAGTGCTTGTTCCTCTTATTTGCATCTTCGGACACTCATATTTGTTCTTTCATGTCTTGTATTGTTAAATTAATTTAGATGAGTGAGGAGTCCATGACTATGCACCTCGTTCCCAAATGCAATTATCATAATTGGTGCATTCTCTTTGGGGGGCTCATCTAATTCATTTAATGATACTCATTTGCATTCTTTCACATTTGTTGTGTTTTAAATGCTTATGGGGGAGCAAGGATTCCATATTTGTGCATTATGTATTCCAATACATTTATTTTGAATTGTGCACAAACCTTGGGGAGCTTCTCTATTTGTTATTTAAAACACTCTTTTGCTCATATCATAATATCTTGTTGTCTCCATTTGGACTTATTTGTTGTTTTCAAATTGGTTTGTCGGACCTTGTAGTTGCTTGCATCATTTGACTTTATTTTTGCAATCTTAGGGTCCTCGATATAGTTCTAACTCCCTCCCAAGTATTCATCATTGGATATGTGCGAAGGCACACCTTTGGAGGAATTATTACTATATTTGCCTTCTAGAACTTGTCACCCATTTCGGCAATCGATGCCAATGGGAGAGAAGTTTTAGAGGGTTTAAGGGAAGTTGGTTTATGCATTGAGTGTTCTTGTGCATTTGCCTCTCATGCTCTTGCATTCTTGTTGTTGCTTAGCATGTGGTATATATAGAGGAAACTCCACCAATGCTAATGATTGACAATATATGCAATGAAATTCAAGTTCATCACACATGCATAGATTGTGGGGGAGTTTGCTCTATATATGGTGGTGGTACCAATATCACATACTTTTATAGTATTTGATATTGATATTACCATTTTATTCATTAATATTCCTTATATAAACCCTCTTAAAGAGATTGTCATCAATTACCAAAATGGGGGAGATTGAAAGAACATGTTGGGCCCCCATGTGTGGTTTTGATAATTAATGACAATCTTTATGGACTAATGTGTGTATTAAGTTATACTTGTAGGATTTGTCCATTGGCATCGCTTGGAGTATGTGTTGGCTTCAAGGTCGATGAAATGCAAAGAAGATATGTTGGGCAAGCTCAATATGCGAGGTCGATGATGAGGAATTAAGAAAGGCGTTCCATCTCGAGAAGGGCAAGACCGTCTACATAGAGCTCAAGTGGAATGCTCAAGGCAAAGGTATAATCTTGATAGGTTTTTCCCTTTTGCCGGTCTCTTGTTGTGTGTAGGAGACCGGGTTTAGGATAGATAACCGTACTATCAAGAGGGGCTCTCGTATGAGTAATTCGGTCACATCGTTCGGAGAGAGATCAAACCTTTGCATACTTGCATCATCGTATTTGGTTGTTATTTGGTCTTATTCATGTGAGGATATAGAGCTTGTGGTAATCTCCATAACAAGATCTTGTTCATCAAAATCGGATCTCCCATATGTATCGTGTTGCGATTTTGATTTATGCGGTTTTTCGGTTTCTCACCAAGTGTGGTATCCCACATTATTCTACTTGATACTTTCTCACTTGGTGATAATCAATATTTTCACCTTTTATAGGGTAGCTTTTGTTGTCCTTTATCCAACGCAATTGGAATCGGGTCAATCGGAGCTACCGTTTAAAATATATGACCGTTTAAATATTTGTCATTTTAATTCTAAAAAGAAAAAAGAAAAAAATATTTTCTGGGCCGTCCGGTACTACCGGACACAGTACCGGACGCGCCTGGCGCGCGTAGCCGTTTTCTGTCTGGCCCGGTACACGCATCCGGCTGTACTGGCCTGGCCCGGTAGTACCGCCCGGGTGGGCCGGTACTACCGGCCGGCCCAGGTAGTATTCCCCATATATTGATCCAGATCAAGATCTGCTCCTGGCCCAGCTCTGCGTTGACCCTGTTGCCGCCGCGCACCAGCACGCGCGATGCTCGCCTCGCCCCGCTCGCTGCGCTGCTGGGCCTCGCGCGCGAGCCGCTGCCGCCTAATCCCGCGCGTGTGCGTTGACTGCTTGGGCCCCTCGCTACTCGCCCACGCCCGCGCGCCCTGCTGCTTGCATGCGCTGCCACTGCCGCCGCTCGCATGCGCTGTTGCGCTGCTACTGCTTTGCGCATGCATGCATGCATGCATGCATGCTACTGCTGGGGCCAGCGCTGGCTGCTGGCTTGCTGTCGCGCGTGCGTGCTGCCTGCTGCTGCTTTTCTTCTTTTCTTGGCTCGCATGTGTTGCTGCTTCTACTCTGCTTTTTTCTCGCACATGCGGTAGTACCGGGACCGGTACTACCGGTCCTGACTGAAAAACGCCCAAACGGCTAGTTTTTCTGGGTCCCTATTTAAGGCCTTGGCCTTTTTAGTTTAGTTAGCTTCTCTATTATCTATTAGGCTAAACTTTGTCCACACTTGCTCTAGATCTTAAAGCTTGCCTAATCTTTTCCCTCCGATGATTCTTGCCCATTTTTGAGTGGAAGAGAGAGGAGATCTAGCTCCACGTTTTGACCTAACTGATTCATCTCTTTGTGAGTGCATCTTTGGGGATCTAGATTTTGGGGGATTTTGTGTCTCTCTTTGATTCCTCCTCTCTTGTTCCCCCGATAGCTTTAGTAGCTTTGTTGGAACTTGAGAATGAGGGATTTGGGCATCTTTGTGGTGTTCTTGCCATTTGCATTTGGTGCATCGGTTTGAGTTCTCTTTGGAGGATTTGGTTTGAATTGCTCATTGGAGCTTGTCCCTCTTGGGTTCTTGGAACCCTAGACGGTTTTGTGGCCTTGGTGGCATTGTGGACTTTTGTGGCATTTGTTGGGAGCCTCCAATTAAGTTGTGGAGTTGTGCCCCAACCTTGTGAGAGGTTCCGGTTGCCACCGACAAGTGCACCGATAGTGGAAGCCTGGATCGATCCCATTGGGGTGAGATTCACCGGAGAATAAGGGAGGCCTTTTGTGGCGTTGGGGGTTTGATACCACCCCCTCTCCAAACGAGACGTACTCCATGTTGGGAGGAACTCGGTAAAATATCGGTGTCCCCGCGTGCCTCGATTATCTCTATACCCAAGCTCTTTACTTATGCACTTTACATTGTGATAGCCTTCGTGCTTGAAGTAATATATATCTTGCTATCACTTTGTTTCTTGTATTGCTTAGCATAAGTTGTTGGTGCACATAGGTGAACCTTAGTTGTTCTAGGTTGTTCTTAACAAAGTAAACACTAGTTTTATTCCGCCTTTGTTGAGCCACTCTAGGAAAAGTTTTAATCGCCTATTCACCCCCCTCCCTCTAGGCGACATCTGTATCCTTTCAACAGGCAACTGGCACTGTGGCATCTTGTTAATAGGTTAGTACCAGAAAGTGTATAAAAATACCTCAAAGTGTAGACAAAACATAGCAAAGTAGATACTAAACAAGCATGGAGCATCAAAAATTATAGATACGTTTCTGACGTATCAAGCATCCCCAAGCTTAACTCCTGCTCGTCCTCGAGTAGGTAAGTGATAAAAAGAATAATTTTTGAGGTGACATGCACCATCAAAATCAAGATCAAACCATTTGTAAAGCATTGAAAGCTAGGATCAAAGAACTCTAAACATGTGCATGAAAGATGGAGTTCTAACAATAGGACATAGTAACTATGCATGCAACATGAAAGGCTACAAACAAAGATCATGAATAACATGCATTGAAAAAGGTTTGTTTGTTTCACATACAGAAAACATGGCATTGTAGCATTCAGCTTGTCTCTCATAGAGTAGCAAATAGATGCATAGGACACCTTCAAAGTTCACAAGGGTGACTAGAAACAAGTAGCACAAGAACAAGTAATATCACAATATGCATCAATCAATAAGTTTTGGGACACTGCACACAGAATAACAACTATGCTCTTTTAATGGTGCCTAAAGGTAGAAGATGGAGACTCAAATAATGGTGGAAGAAAGGCCTTTTAAAGGAAGCAGGGATTTCAAGTTTCAAAAAGAGCTTCCAAAAATTATGGTACTTGTTATCTTTCAGCCCTCATTGCCCCTATCATAAGCATCTTGAAGTGATTAAGGTTAAAGTGAACAAATATGGAGTATATGCTTAACGAAGTATAAGTTGGAAATCTCAAGTCCCTTGAATACGAGGGCCACAACTCATGCTACTCAACTTCAGTCACCTATAAGTTCTTGTCACTGTAAGTATTTGCATATCATTGAGAACGCCAATGGGGTACCCCTTGCACATGGTACATGAGCTTTCCCATAACCAAAATGACAAGGCAAGCAGACAATGAGCATCTCAGAAATCTTTTTATTTACCATATTGTTGGGGGATGACCCCAGGTAGGGTCAAGGTAGTGGAAAGAAGGAAGAAACCTTTCTTACCATATGTCGGGTTATAAGCTGATTCGGCCGAGTTATGCAAGGATCGGCTACTCGTCCGACATATGAGCTAAGTCGGCCAAGTGAGGTTGATCAACTCATATGCAGGTAAAGGTCGAGCTGAGTTACGCGAGGCGAGGCCTAGTAACGGGAAGCTTGCAGAAGAAGGAGACGGATCCCCAAGTCAAACCCTAGCTACCATCTAGGTGGAATCTACTCAGGGCCAAGAGCTATAGACAAAGAATAGAGCCGCAAAGGGGCAGACCAGCGTCACGGAGGTGACAGTGGGCAGGCCCGAGGCTCACATGTGGGAAGCTCTGGGTCTTTGCCGTCGATAGAAGGGAGACTTGGAAAGAGGTCTGCCGAGTTACCACTTTGGGACAAGTATATTCCAAGAATATGCTTGTCCACGTCAGCCCTAGGAGGAACCAAAGGACCCCTTTATAAGGAGGGGCACGACTTCCTGGAGAAGGGATCGACTCATTTGACACTAGAGGGCTCATGTTGTAATCTTCTTCCTCCTCTCTCTAATACAGCTCCAGGAGCACTTGTAGCTGGATTGAGGAGAAATAAAGATCTATGTTCTAGCTAGTTGTGTGTAGAAATCACTACATCTTCCCTCCCTAGATCCCACTAGCATCCATTGGTCCCATACTTTAGCCTAACCATGGCATCTGTTGTGCCACCACCACGACAGTTGGTGCCCACCATGGGGCCAGCAGCGGTGCTAGCTGGAGTCAAGATCCGGACAGGAAACTTCATCGACACCGGCGAGCGGGTGGTTTCTGGCTTAGTCCAGAGATTTGACATCTGGGACTATGTCAGCGACAACGCTGGCAGTTTCAGGAGGAAGGTGCCCCCGCGCAACGGTGTCTTCATCAACCTGGGCGCTCACAAGATCTACGTCGGCCCATCGCACCTCCTGCGTCTATCCGCGCCGAGTCGTCGTCGCAGGAGATCCTCCCCTCAGTGCTGCCAGCGGTCAGCGTGGTGCTCGCCCCGCGGGCAGCATTGAAGTGATGATGACAGCTCCTGCACCGGCAGCAGGGGCAGGGGCCGGGCCAAGCAAGGACCCAGCGGCAGGAGGACAGGTTGCGGCAAAGCAAGCAGCTCCAAAGCCAACAGCAGCATATCCTCCGGTAACCAGGGCAGCCGAGGTGCAAGAGGTAACTCCAAAAGCAACAAGGGTAAGGTGGCCACCTCTGGAGAGGCTAGAGAATCTCCTCCAGGCAGCCATAGATAACTTAACTACACTTGTAGCACCAATAGTTGATCCGGCAGACGCACATGCAGAGTTAGAAGAAACTAGATTGAAGATGTTAGAGGAGGCAAAAAAGGTGTCGGCCTTGCAAGAGTCCTTTAACAGGACTTCACGAGAATATGCCAGGGAAATCAAGCTAGATACGGCCCCTGGCCGAGTAGATGATCTGAGATTAAGAGGAAAGAACCTCATGAATGATATCAACAAAGAGCATGAGGCTCAGCCAGATGATTCGGTTGACCCAGATTTGCCGAGGTATAGTACCCCAGCAAAGAACCTCAGGGCAGCAAATGTGACAGCCCTGGAGTTGGAAGGACTAACCGGGGAAGCCCGGCAAAAGCAGCAAGAAAGGGTAAATGAGCTGGTACGCATCGCGAACCAGCAGAATGAGGAGATGCTTAGGGCTAACCCGACAAAGCCGGGAGCTTCCCGCATGGTTTATTCGGCAGGGGCTGCCCCCGCATTATCCGCGGCGGCGGCATCCTCACCTAGAAACAATGCATGGAAACACAAAGCAGTAACTTCGGGAAATAAACAAGCAGTATGGTTTCTATAACTCCTTCACATCAAGCAACCTCGGAAATTCATGTGAAGGAGTTATAGAATCTCAAGCAATCGCATGCTTCGCTTAGGGGTGCAGGTATGGAAGTGTATTGTGGCAGAGGTTGAAAAGAGATATGCCAACCACATTGGCAGAAACAATCAGACTATCAGAGTAGCAGATTCATATGCCTTAGGTGATCCGACTCAACCAGAGCTTATGTCGGCTGAACATCGTGAGCAACAGGATCATTATGCCTGAGATGGTGCCGGATCATCGCGGTGGAATGAATACCGAGGTAGAAGAAGGGATGGTAGGCCGGATTACAGATACCGTTCAAATCAAGTGGCGGCAGTTGTGCAGGATCAGCCGAGTCTTGGAAGCAATCAACAATAGAAGAATAGTCCTCAATAGTGGACGCCGAGGAATGACAGGAAGAAACAGTGGACACCTGAACAAAAGAAACAATGGCAAGAGAGGCCGAAGTACACGTTTGAGTCCATGCTGGATCAGTTGTGTAAATTCCACACGCCTAACCCGGCCAAGCCAGCCAACCACACCACTCGCCAATGCGCCTGGATGAAGAGGGCAATGGGAAACCCGGCAGCCATACAAGCCCCACAACATCAAGCGCATCACCAGCAGCAACCACAGCTGACAGGGGGAAATGCGCAACAACTGATGTTACCTCCACCACCTCCGAGGTATGAGAATCAGGATCGGAGGGATACGGTTCATCAAGTGATAAATCAGAATCAAGATGGAAGGGGAAACCTCGGAAATAATGGACGTAATGATTACAGGGAACATCACCAATCATACTGTGTGTTCACAACAGAACAACAAGATAGACAGAGCGTACAACACCGACATATGGAAGTGGATGCAGTTATGCCGACAGTTCCGAGATACGTGCCATGGTCGGACCAGGAGATAGTCTGGAGCATAAAGGATCATCCGAAGATAATGCCAAACCCAGGATCGTATGCTTTAGTGCTGGATCCGAAGTTTGTCAGGCCTAGCATCAACGTGAAGTTCTCAAAAGTACTGATAGATAATGGGAGCAGCATCAATATCATGTACAAAGACACAATGCACAAACTCAGAATAACTCTGAATATGCTGCAGTCAACAAGGACAACGTTCCATGGGATAGTGTCGGGACTCTCATGCGAACCCATTGGGAAGGTCCGAGTAGATGTGTTATTCGACACAAGAGAGAATTGTAGAGCTGAGAATCTGGAGTTTGAGGTGGTGGATCTGTAAAGTTGCTATCATGCTTTACTCAGATGGCCGACATTGGCTAAATTTATGGGCAGCTGTCACATCAGTTACTTGAAAATGAAGATGCCAGGACCTCAGGGGGTGATAACAATAGTTGGAGATTATAGGAAATCAATGGAATGTGCTTTAGCCGGATCAAACCTGGCCGAGTCTTTGGTAATTGCAAGAGAGAAAAGAAGAATTCAGGAAGTGGCAGCTTTAGCTCAGTCGGCACAACTTAACATGCCGGCACTTGCCAACCCGCATGGAAGCGTGTCATTCCAGTCGACTACGGAAACAAAAAAGAACCAGATCGATGATCAATTCCCAGAGCGCACCATCACTATTGGTGCCGACCTAGATGAAAAATAGGAAAGTGATCTCACCAACTTCCTCTGTGAGAATCGGGGTATCTTTGCATGGTCAACACAGGATCTGCAAGGATTACCTAGGGAGTTGGCTGAGCACTCTTTACACGTAAGGCCAGGAGCAAGGCCGGTGAAGCAACCTCTCCGCCGCTTCACCGAAGACAGGAGAAAGATAATAGAGGATGAGATAGCTCAGCTCCTTGCGGCCGGGTTTATCATGGAAGTACTTCATCCGGATTGGTTATCAAACCCGGTGTTGGTAGAAAAGAAAAAGGATGACCCAAATGTAGCTGTTGTTTGGCGAATGTGCTTCGATTACACGAACCTTAACAAGGCGTGTCCCAAATATCCTTTTCCTTTACCTAGGATAGACCAAGTCATTGGTTCAACCGCAGGTTGCGAGCTGTTATCATTTATAGACGCGTACTCTGGGTTCCACCAGATACCGTTAAACCCGGCTGATGAAATAAAGACTACGTTTATCACCCTGTATGGGGCTTATTGCTATCGCACCATGCCATTCGGCCTACGTAATGCAGGAGCCACGTACCAAAGATGCATACAAAAATGTTTGCACGAACAGATCGGAAAAAATGTGCAAATATATGTTGATGATGTGGTTATAAAAACCAAAGAAAGCAACACGCTCCTAGAAGATATTCGGCAGACATTCGCAAACTTAAGAAGGTTCTGAATGAAGCTTAACCCGAAAAAATGTACCTTTGGAGTACGGGCTGGAAAATTACTCGGTTTCCTCGTGTCTAGCCGAGGTATAGAGGCAAATCCGACTAAGATCCGTGCGGTTGAAAGAATGGAATTGCCAAAATGCCTAAATGATGTACAAAAAGTTACAGGGTGTCTTGCATCCCCGAGTCGATTCGTGAGTCGGCTAGGTGAAAAAGCATTGCCTTTGTAGCAATCAATGAAAAAATCCGACAAGTTCACCTGGACACCTCAGGCCAATAACGCTTTTCATGAGTTAAAAAAGATGCTGGCCACGACGCCTATCTTGTCTTCCCCATTGTCAAAAGAGCATATGCTACTCGATGTGGCAGCAACAAACAGGGTGGTGAGTGCAGTAGTTGTTGTGGAACGAAACGAAGAAGGTAAGTCGGTGCAAAGACCGGTATATTACCTGAGTGAGGTATTATCGGCCTCGAAGCAGAACTAACCACACTACCCGAAAATGGCTTACGGAGTGTACATGTCGGCAAAGAAGCTCAAACATTATTTTGAAGAGCACCCAATAAAGGTGATCAGTGAGGCACAAATATCCGATATACTAAGCAACAAAAGTGCAAGTGGCCGAATAGCAAAATGGGCAATTGAGTTGTCACCTTATGATCCGCAATTTGATAGGCGAGATGCAATTAAATCTCAGGCAGTGGTCGACTTTTTCATAGACTGGACCGAGGTGCAGTACGAACCCCCGTTGCCAGATCCGAATTATTGGACGATGCACTTTGACGGGTCCAAGTTAAGAAATGGGCTAGGAGTAAGGATAGTGTTAACCTCTCCAAAAAAGGATCAGCTGAAGTATGTGTTGCAAATACATTTCACTGCATCGAACAATGTAGCCGAGTATGAGGCGCTTGTCCATGGCCTAAAAATGGGAAAAGAGATCGGCATACGTCGGATTCTTTGTTACGGGGATTCGGACCTCGTAGTCCAGCAAGTGTCGGGGAATTGGGATGCACTGGATGCAAATATGGCCCTATATAGGTTTCATGTGCAGAAAATCAGTGGTTATTTCGATGGATGTGAATTCCATCACATAACCCGGGCAGAAAATGATGCTGCAGATATGCTGTCGAATCTCGGATCAACCAGACAATAAATTCCGCCTCGTATAGCCCTAGAACACCTATGAAAGCCATCAATTACACCTTCGCCAGAATCCGAGTCAATTCGTATCTCGTCAAATCAGATAGAAGGGTGCGTCCCAATGGAAATTGACAAAGAACATGAACCGAACTACTCGAAGATTGATTCGGTTGACCCACAAATGGATTGGGAAAAGCCGACAGAGGTTATGTCGACAAAGATGAAGGAAATTGACAACACAATTTTCCCAGAAAAATTCGTGCCGCAATGGGCACAACCTATATTCTCATTCCTCAAAGAAGATATCTTCTCGGATGATGAGGTTATGGCCAAGAAGATAGCAAGAAGAGCAAAAGATTACACAATCATAAATAATGAGCTTTATAAGAGAAGTGTGACAAATGTGCTGCAACGATGCGTTGACTCGACAGAGGGACAAGAGATCCTCTTGGATATACATCAAGGAGAGTGTGGGCACCATGCCTCGTCTAGAGCCCTCGTGGACAAAGCATTCAGGCATGGGTTTTACTGGCCAACTACGTTGAAGGAAGCAAAGGAAATGGTAACAAGGTGTAACGGCTGCCAGAGATACGCCAGCAAAATACATATGCCTTCGTCCGAGTTAAAAACAATACCAATCACTTGGCCATTCTCTGTGTGGTGTTTAGATATGGTAGGTCCATTTAAGCCGGCTCGCGGCGGCATGACTCACATTTTGGTCATGGTGGACATATTCACAAAGTGGATAGAAGTAAAGCCAATAAGAAAATGTGACGGGGCCACGACAGTGAAATTCCTCAAAGATATCATCCCGAGATATGGTTACCCACACAGTATCATCACTGATAATGGCACAAACTTCGCTGAAGGAGCTTTTGCTCGATTCTGACAAGAGAAGCACATAAGACTCGATGTTGCTTCGGTGGCTCACCCAGCATCAAATGGACAAGTAGAAAGATCAAATGGACTAGTACTGTCCAAAATAAAACCTAGGATGATAGAACCACTACAGAGGTCGGCATGATGCTGGATTGAGGAACTCCCAGCAGTGTTGTGGAGCCTCATGACCACCCCAAATAGATCGACGGGATATACCCCGTTCTTTCTCATATATGGGGCAAAAGTTGAACTTCCAGCCGACATAATGCATGACTCGCCAAGAGTCACCCAATACACAAGCGCCGAAGTAAATGAAATATCACGGCAAGATGATGTGGACTTACTAGAAGAAGCATGAGAATTGGCACTATCAAGATCAACTATTTACCAACAAGACCTCCGACGATATCATAGCAAGAAAGTGAGTCCAAGAGTTTTCAAGGAAGGAGACCTAGTTCTTCGGCTAGTGCAACGCACAGCCGGCATGCATAAACTCTCACCTCCATGGGAAGGCCCATTTATCGTGAGCAAAGCATTACACAATGATGCATACTACCTAATCGATGCTCAAGCACCAGAAAATAACAAGGCGGATAAGTCCGGAGACGAATCAAAAAGACCGTGGAATGTGGCGTTACTCCATCCATTTTACACTTAGAGGAAGTGTGTTGTATCCAACAATATTATGTATCAAATTGATGTATCAGACATAAGTTAATGAGATTTCAATAGATCGAGCAATGACTCGGGACTACCCCATGTTATTTGTCGTTTTTAATAAAACTTCGGTAGTTCGAGCAGTGACTCGAGGACTACCCCATGTTATTTGTCATTTTTAATGAAACTTAGGTAGCTTGAGCAGTGACTCGGGGACTACCCCATGTTATTTGTCATTTTTAATGAAACTTCGGTAGCTCGAGCAGTGACTCGGGGACTACCCCATGTTATTTGTCATTTTTCATAAAACTTCGGTAACTCGAGCAGTAACTCAGGGACTACCCCGTACTGTTCGTTGATTTGATTATGTACAAAACCTCGGTGCCCCAACCAGTGACTCGGGGACTGCCCCGTCTTGTCTATCATCAATCACATGTGTAATATGAATGATTACTTTGGCAACCCGAGCAATAACTCGGGGAATTCCCCATGAAGTTGTAATATCATAATCATACGAGTAACAACCTTAGCAGTTCGAGGTATAATGTGGAAAGTACCCTATTTATATTATCTTACCAATAGATGACTCGGAGAGGTAGTAAGTCTATCAGACTAAATGATGTATAAACATAATGCTCATAGTCATCGAGACAAAATCATAAAATCAAGAGTTTTGCGACTAAGAATAGATGAAAGACACAAAATGGACGCCGAACGAGAATCAGACATGTGGAAATATGATTCGAACTTACGAAGTTGAAATTGTGCAAAGATACGGATCACACATATTCAACTAGAAGAGTAACAACATTACTACAACATATGATGCCAAAGTTAAACGGATCACATAGTACTAAAAGGGGAAGATTGTTTTAGTACAGCATGCACCCAACTTACCGGGGACTTGAACAAGTAAGAGTTTTTAAGCGCAAGCATCGGCAGTTGCCAAATCACCCGTGGGAGGAACAGTAGCAGCAACAGGAGTTTCCGACGTTGGTATCTCGGATGCAGTCGAGGCTACCTCGGCCTAGCTAGAAGGAA
Organism: Avena sativa; assembly: GCA_916181665.1. NCBI lineage: Eukaryota > Viridiplantae > Streptophyta > Magnoliopsida > Poales > Poaceae > Avena > Avena sativa. The sequence goes on from OV702296.1 coordinate 19,398,856, forward strand.
CAACCTTAGGAGCAGGGGCCTCAGAGGTTGCTTGAGCCTCTGCAAAGGTTACTTCGGCATCGACGGAGGTCGCAGGAACATCTTGGGCAGGCTTTGTCTGCTGAGAGACTCCGCCTTGGGCTTGAGAAGCTTCAGTTCTTTTGGAGGAGGATTGAGCCTTGGCATCCCCTCCTGAGCTATCACTGGACTCATCAGCATTATCGGAATCTTCATCCGATCCACCCTCATCACCGGAATCTTCATCAGATTCATCTTCATCCACAGCATCAGCATCACCTTTAGCGTCCTCAGGGAGAAAGCTCGGCCCTTCGTTCCAATGATGAACATCGACATACTCAATAAGCTGATAGGCACGGGCTTGGCGGCGGGAAACATACTCCGGATTTTTGACCCAAGGAGACCCAGTGCGCAAATTCATCAAGGTATCGAGGGATATATCCTCGTACCATGACAAAACAACAGTAAGCGCCATGTTAGCTCCGGCTCGTCCCGCGGATTCTTGCCAAAGATTCAATCGACTTTGAGACTCCATCAGCCTCACCACGAGCACTTCAACTTTCTTAATCTTTGGCTCATGAGGCCAGAGCACATGGTAGGACCGAATAGACGCTTGCACCGGATCTTTTCCCATGACTTTCATTGGCTCGATAGCAGCTGCAATGGCAACCAGAAAATCCTCAGTGGAATATTCTTGATTCGAAACAATGGGAACATCTCGGTGGCCGCGAGCAGTAATCATAGCCTTTGAACTCACGGATTCGGCTTCTGAAAAATGGTCTGTAAGAAAAAACATCACTTAAGTCAAGAAAAGCTACAAGCAAAGAATGACTCGACTAGAAACAGAAACTTATGATGGATGTAACACATCATTTTTTGGAGATCCAGGGCCCAATTAGCTCTATTCTTCTCAAAACGAGTCATTTGTTTGGTCATCGCCTGGTTCTTTAGCTCGGCGGCATCAAGAATCTCCTTGTCCTTCTGAAGCTGCAAACTTAGTCGGTTCTTCTCCTCGGAAAACTCCCGATCGACTTTCTCTAACTCAGACTTCTGGGAAAGTTTAAGAGATTCAACCTTGGCGCGGAGCCGGGCTATCTCGTTATCTTTTTCCTTAAGTTGCGCCGAGTGATTGTCAGCTTGCTCTAAAAAATGCAGCATCATATCAGCCATAGGTATGCATTCTTGATGCGACGCTGCAAATGTTTGTACTCGGCTACGCCGAAGCCAGAATACTGTAAGATACCCAAGATTTACTTCGAACAAAAGTGGATAAATAAAAGGGCAAAGGGGTAACTAACCTTCAAGGGTGACAACCTTCTTCGTAAGCCGGATATTTATATTGTTGACATTAACTGCACAACAACACATCGGAAATTACTACAAGAATGGAGTTTTCTACAAAGGTAGAGGGCACTAAAAGCCGAGTAGTTTACGAGTCTTCTTCACAATGTGGACCATCTTGTCGAATTTATCTTGAAGCTTCTTGTGCAAGAAGAGGAACCTTTAAAATTCGGCCGTTCATCGATCGTGAGCAACCTGAAATAACAACAAGTTATACAAAGAAAACCACAAAAGATCCGAATCAAGAAAAAAATTTGACTCGGATCTAGATGGATTGATATTTAAAACTGAAGCAGATCCGAATCAAGAAAAACTTGACTCGGATCTAGATGGCTGGATATTCAAAACTAAAGAAGATCTGAATCAAGAAAAACTTGACTCAGATCTAGATGGTTGAATATTCAAAACTAAAGAAGATCCGAATCACGAAGAAATTTGACTAGGCTCTAGGTGGTTAGATGTATTTTAATATACACAACAAACATTATCGATTGCACAAGCAAGTTGTTATATTTGGAACAAGGAAAGCTTCCAAACGAATAAAAAATCATTCGGTTGCAAGCTCGGGGACTAGTGTGTATATAATATCGTATGAATGAAAGACAAAGTGTAAATTGAGGCATGTACCTCGTTCATCTTTTTACTTTCAAGGACAATCTCGGCAGCCATGTGCAAACGGCTGTTGATGTCAGATAGCTGGACATGTTGGTTAATCTGATTGCCTTCAAGTTGATCAGGAGCGTTCCAATTGTTGGCATACTCTACCAACAAGCCGAGGCTATTCCCACTCTCAGTACGTGTCAACATCTTACCTCTGGCCTGTTGCGTAACTATCGTGGCCGCCGTACTCTTGTGGAGCACGAGTTGCGTATCGGCGGCAAGGGCAACACCAGGCTTAGCGGTAGAGGCCCCCTTGCTTAGCATATCGGCAACGCTAGGCTGAGAGGAACCTATTTTCCCTTTTTGAGGTGGCAAGGGCTTGGCAGCGACACTTTTCTTGCTTTTGGCGCGAACCTCGAGAGGGGCAATAACTTCGGCGCTGGGAACAACATCCTTTGTAGTAGAAGGGGTAACAGTTTCTAAAGGAGCCGAGGTAGCAGCAACCTCGGCGGACGTCTGAGCAGAAGCTGGAACTGCAATAGACGAAGGATCAGTGGGAGTTACTTCGGGAATCTTGAGGGAAGCAGCCGAATCAGTCGGATGATCCGGCATCGGGGTATCATCAGAAACAACAGGGGGAGCAATGGGCTCATCTCGCCAAGGAGAGGCATTAGTCGGCCCAGGGGAAGAATCATCATGAGCAGGACTAGGAGCCCGGACATCTTCTAGAGGCGATGGTGAAGGCGGCCGAGTAACATGAGATGTCATACTCAGACCGCTAGGTTTAGCGGAAAGAGGAGCACTGCAAAGAAATGAAAATTAATTCGGAAATAATAAGAGAGAAACAAGAAATAAGAGTGAAAATATAAATGGAGACTTACCCAGTAACTCCAGGCATAACTCTGTGCCTCAGAATATGCTGGGAGGACTTCTTGGTTCTCTTCTTGGGGGCAGCATCAGAAGGATCCTTCGAAGCGGCGCGCTTCTTAGAGGCAGCGGGGGCTTCTAAAGCGAGAGGTTCGACCTCATGCACCTGGCCAGCCGGATTAGCTGGGAAAGAAGGAGCCGGAAATGCGTAAGAGATAGGCACTACGACAACTACCTCGAGAATTTGGACGTCATCCGAGTCACCTTCATCAGCTCAAGCCGAGGCTTTACTCCGGGTGCGAGCAGGAGCTGCCTCCGGTTTAGAAATGAATTCCTCTAGGTCAGGTTCTCCATTGTCCGGGGTATTGCGGTCGGCGGTCCAGGGAAGAGCTAAAATCTCAGCATCTTCCGTGGTCTGCTCTACAAATCTCTGCAAGAAAAGCAAACAAGAGTTAGCAAAACAATTGAGGAAAAATAACTCGGATAGAACTACTCATGTACGATTTACCTGAGGAGGAGGATTCTCGCAAGAGAATGGCTACCACACTTCCATTCCTCGGGAATCTCGGTCTTGAAGATAGCCCGGACATGTTTATAAATTTGGAAATCATCAAGCTCAACCGTATAAACTCGGTTGGGATCCAAAGGACCGCTCATATAGCAAAGCTTGTGGGAGCGGAGTTGGAAGGGGCAGATTCGGCTGCCGATAAACGCGGTCATCAGATCTTCGCCCCGAAGCCCGGCACGAGTCAACTCCTTAAGCCGAAGCTCGAATGCCTCGGCGAGAGCATGGGATTTCTTCGGATTATAGAGCCAGTTCTTATTTGAAGGAGGACCGATGGAGAAAGCAAGAAGCCGAATCTTATCCTCTGCTCCGGTATTCTTGACATAGAAAAATGATCTGTGCCATTTCTTACAAGACTCTAGACCCGCAACACGGGGGAACATGGAGTTTTTCCGAGGTGTAATGGAGGAGAACCCACACTGGGTTAAAGATTTCTCAGAAGGTTGAAGAGATTTATCCGGCACCATGTTGGCTCGGATTTGGAAGAACTTTGACCATACATCTACTGAAGGCCAAAGGCCGAAGTATCCTTCAGAAGCCGAGATAAAGGCCGAGAGAGAGTCTACAACATTAGCCGACATATGATGCAGCTGAAGGCCGAAGTAATCTAGAAAGATCCTAGCAAAATCACTAAGAGGGAGGCCAAATCCCCTGGCGAAGTGCGACATGAAAACTACGTACTCGCCATCATCGAGTACAGGGGAAGATTCTTTGCCGGGTAAGCGACAATTTACCTCGGCAGGAATTCAGCGAGTCTTGCGCAGCCACTCGATCTCTCGACGAGTGACCGTAGAACCTTGCCATGAGCCCCATTCTGGACCCGCCATAAGCTCTTCTTCCCCGACGAGGGCGCCGCTGACGGAGCTAGACATAGGCTCGTCGGAGGAGTCGATGGAGGAATAACTGGCGGCATGGAGAGACCTAGAAACCCAAGGCCCCATCGCGACGACGACATACGCGGCGGTAGAGCAGGAAAAGAACCACCGCAGGAGATTGAGGAAGACAGGAAGAGTACCTAGGGCAGGGTCCTAACGGCGGTGGCGCGAAACTCTGCGGAGAAGCACAGCGGCAAGGACCCAAGAACAGGGACGCGACGACGATCTTGCAAGAGCAGAAGAGCGGCAGCGTGGCCGTCAAGGAGGAAGTGCGGCGGTGCGGTCACTGGAGCAGAACAACTACGGCGGCGCTGGGAGGAAGGCGAAGGGAGTAGGGAGGGGGAAAGTGAATCGACCCACCCCCACTCCCCTACTTATAACCTCATAGGGTGAGCGGTAGTGGGATCATGGGTGTGTCGCGGTAACCGCGTGTATCGCGCATCCACGAACGAAGAGTGGAGCCACAACAATGGCCACACTGAGCAAGAGGAGATTAGGTTGCGTGACTGTTGCGTTTATCGAAGCGTCACTGCGCCGACACGACGGACGCAATAGTTACTGTAGCGTGTCATCATACACTGTAGCAATACAAAAAATGAGACAATAGTAATGATTGATACACGTAGGATGAGGCTTACTCAAGAAGCCAAGTAGATACCTCGGAAGAAAGAGAATGGCTCGGACCTCGGTAAGAGAGGATAAACAAAAGAAAGATAGCTGAAAAGGAGCATTGGCTAAAAAATACGTCGGACCAGAAATGAGAAAGAATAAATGTCTAGAAACTGATGTGGCCCGATCGAAGTATCCAGCAGGACCGCACCACCTTCGGGGACTAATGTTGGGGGGATGACCCCAGGTAGGGTCAAAGTAGTGGAAATTAGGAAGGAACCTTTCTTACCATATGTCGGGTTATAAGCTGATTCGGCCGAGTTATGCAAGGATCGGCCGAATAAGGCATAGCTTAACCAGAGTCGAGAAATTAATACCTTACTTAGCTGACATATGAGCTAAGTCGGTCGAGTGAGGTTGATCAACTCATACGCAGGTAAAGGTCGAGCCAAGCTACGCGAGGCGAGACCGAGTAACAGGAAGGTTGTAGAAGAAGGAGACGGATTCCCAAGTCAAACCCTAGCTACCATCTAGGTGGAATCTACTCAGGGCCAAGAGCTACAGACAAAGAACAGAGCCGCAGAGGGGCAGACCAGTGTCACGGAGGTGACAGTGGGCAGGCCCGAGGCTCACATGTGGGAAGCTCTAGGTCTTTTCCGTTGATAGAAGGGAGACTCATAAAGAGGTCTACCGAGTTACCACTTTGGGACAAGCATATTCCAAGAATATGCTTGTCCACGTCAGCCCTAGGAGGAACCAAAGGACCCCTTTATAAGGAGGGGCATGGCTTCCTGGAGAAGGGATCGACTCATTTGACACCAGAGGGCTCATGTTGTAATCTTCTTCCTCCTCTCTCTGATACAGCTCAAGGAGCACTTGTAGCTGGATTGAGGAGAAATAAAGATATATGTTCTAGCTAGTTGTGTGTAGAAATCACTACATCTTCCCTCCCCAGATCCCACTAGCATCCATTGGCCCCATACTTTAGTCTACCCATGGCATCTGCCGTGCCACCAGCATGACACATATGCATAGCTTTTTATTGAGGATGCTTCATAGATAGCTCACTATGGTGATGCTACAAGTTTCCACCATGATTAGGCATGGATTAGGCTAGCGACCCGGACGTTTCTCTAACATAGGATACAAACTCCATGGACTTACAAGTTCCCTCTTTATTTCACACCGGTGACATCCATAGACAAAAGAGCATGATATCAACTGAGTACAAAGTACAAGTGCAATGTTGTAAATGTTCCCCGTGATAGCACGGTTCTGCTAATTCCAACGTATAAGTGCAAGCATATACAACATAGATGACACAATGGTTCAAGTTTATTAGGGGCAAAGAATATAAAGTGTGCCATCAAGTTCCTGAGGGCTTTAATCACTAAGTTTTCACATAACAAAATAGTTTTTAATTGGAAGATAGATGAAAACAAGAATATACTTGGAATGGTGTAACACACCATGCATAGGAGTTTATAGTGGACACTTTGGAAAAAACTTGGTTTCTTGGGAGTTGGAAGCATGAGTAGAGCTTACTCATACAAGTGGAGGCTAGCAAAAGACTGGGAGCAACCAACTAAGAGAGCAATAATGGCCATAATCATGCAGTGCAACAAAGCATACTAATCAAAGCATAGAGTGGTACTACAAGTCAAGGACTAAATGATCATAGAGGCTCTGGTGACTTGTTCATAGTCATAACATGGTGTGAGCATGTGCCAAGTCAACCCAAAAAAGCATCAAAGGAGAATACCACAATACTATGCTTTTGCATGCTAAAACAACGCATAATTCTTTCAAGGCACACTAAGAAATCCCAATTGTTTGGAACAAGACATGCTACAACAATAATCACTAAGTGATGACTCCTTGATGGCGCCAGAAAACTTGGTGCTTGATGTGGAGTCTTGTTGGGAACCCCAAGAGCAAGGTGTGAAGAGTACAACAGCAAGTCTTCCCTCAGTTGAGACCGAGGTTATCGAACCTGTAGGAGGAAGGAAACGTCACACAGGTGTTGCAAGCAACACGGAGACCCGCAAAACATAAACTCAAGACTTTGCCCCAACGAATCAGTGAGGTTGCCAAGCTCACCGGTTTGCTGTAACAAAGGATTAAACGTATGGTGTGGAAGGTAATGGTTTGCAACAAGTAAACAAGTAACAGTGGAAGATGTATCAATGGTAAAGATTGGACCGGGGTCCATAGTTCACTAGAGGTGCTCTCCTTATATAAACAACATGGCATGAAGGGTAAACAAATTATAGCGGGGCAATTGACAGGAACCGAGCAAGGCATAACAATGCAATTACTAGCTAGAAAGATCCTATGAGGTTGATTGGGCAATACAACATTATACATAGATCGTAATCCAACTGCATCTATGACTAGAAGTCCACCTTCAGGTTATCATCCGAACCCCCTCCAGTATTAAGTTGCAAGCAACAGACAACTTCTTTAAGCAAAGTGTGTAAGGTAAACAATCCACATGTTCTATGAACAAGGGACCGTTGTTTTATCCCTAGTAGCAACAGCACATCTAAAACCGAAGATATTTATGTCACTTCCCTTGGAAACTATAGGCATGAAACCACTATCGAGCATAAATACTCCCTCTTGGAGTCACTAGAAACTACTTGGCCAAGATAACAACTAGCAACGGAGAGCATGCAAGATCACAAACAACACAGACATGATAGAATCATAAAGATAGAACCATTAATCAAACCAACATAATAATCTCAATATCCATCGGATCCCCGCAAACACAACATGCATGATTACAAATAGATTAAATCTTGATCATGAACGGAGCTCACAAGATCTATACATGAAAGCACAAAGGAGGAGATACAACCATCTATCTACTACATGGACCCATAGTCCAAGGTGGAACTACTCACGAATCATACCGGAGAGAAGGCCTCCGGGATGATCTCCCCTCTGGCAGGGTGCCGGGAAGAGCTTCAGATCCCCCCGATCTAGGGACGATGGTGGTAGCGGCTATAAACGGTTTTGTGGATTTCTGATCGGGTACTGAGAGTTTCTGTATTGGGGGATTCTTATAGGCGAATGGGGAGACCTAGGCGGCCGCCAGGACAGGCAATCCCTACGCAGGCGTAGGGTAGGGCCCACCCACGCCTAGGGTGGGTCTGGCCCCCCTGGCCGGCCTCCTCGTCTCTCCTCCGAACTTCTTGTTCCCCACGGAAAGTTATTGACTTTGTCCTTCGTCCCGTCCAATTCCAAGAATATTTCTTTACTAACTTTTCTGAAACCAAAAACAGCAGAAAACAGGCATCTGGCACTGTTGCAACTTGTTAATAGGTTAGTACCATAAAACATGTAAAAAGCACCTCAAAGTGTAGACAAGTAAAGCAAAGTAGTTACAAAACAAGCATGGAGCATAAAAAATTATAGATACGTTTCCAACGTATCAGCATCCCCAAGCTTAACTCCTGCTCGTCCTCGAGTAGGTAAGTGATAAAAGAATAATCTTTTGAGGTGACATGCACCCTCGCAATAAAGATCCAACCATTTGCAAGCATTGAAAGCTGGGATCAAAGAACTCTAAACATGTGCATGAAAGATGGAGTTCTAACAATAGGACATAGTAACTATGCATGCAACATGGCAAGCTACAAACAAAGATCATGAATAATATGCATTGAAAAACGTTTGTTTGTTTCACATGCAGAAAACATAATATAGTGGCAATCAGCTTGTCCCTCATAGAGTAGCAATATAATGCATAGGACACCTGCAAAGTTCACAAGGGTGACTAGAAACAGATAGCACATGAACAAGTAATAACACAATATGCATCAATTAATAAGCTTTGGAACATTGCACGCGGAATTACAACTATGCTCTCTTAATGGTGCCTAAAGGTAGAAGGTGGAGACTCAAATAATGGTGGAAGAAAGGCATTTTTGTAAAGTGAGCAGGGATTACAAGTTTGAAAAAGAGCTTCCAAAAATTATGGTACTTATTAGCTTTCAGCCCTCATTCCCCTTTTCATAAGCATCTTGAAGTGGTTAAGATTAAAGTGGCAAAGCTAGAGTATATTATAGGGTTCGCAGCATAGAAAACAAAAAAATTCCTACGATGGGAACAACTAAGTACCAAGATCTATCTACTAGATACAAGCAACAGGTGAATATACATCCATAGAATACATACCCTCGAAGATAGAATAGCGTTAACGAGGTTGTACTCGTGGATGATGTAGACGAACGCTTGCCGATCTCAAGATCGTGATGAAGTCCATCTGGTCCAGCCGGTCCAACACCATCAAGTCCAGCACCTCAAAGCAGTGGTGCATCCGTGATCGCACACACGTACGGGTACCCCGATAACCTCCGCGCCCTCGCTCCAGCGAAGTAGTGGAAGCAACAAATCCTTCCAGAAAAAGCCACCGGGAACATGTATCTCGCTGATCCGAGACCATGGGAAAATTCTAAAGGGGGGAGAGAGATCCTTCGCGAGGAGGTGTGCTTTGAGAGGAGGAGAGGGGGCACCCAAGGGGCATGTCGCCCAGCCATGGGGGATGCCCCTACCTCTTCCACATTCATGTGGGTGGAGCTCCCACTCAAAATGAAAAGCCTCCACTCCCATTAAAAAGCCTCCACTCAAAAATCCACTCACATGCATTAAATTTCCACCAAATTTAATGCAAGCTCTCATTTAAATAAAACTATTTTATTTATTTATTCAGAATTTTGTTAATTACTTTAATTAACAAACATTCACATAAAACCCCTTACAACATTTCAATTTCACATGCAGAACCAGTTTCAGCAATTTCAACCGAAACAGTTTCAGTGTCTAGTGAAATAAATTCCTGCGCTTTCCTTTTCTTTTTCTGGCATATCATTTGCTCCGAATGGTGTCAGTATCTCTTAAGTGTGTCACCCTACGGTTCGCGAATAATGCGGATATGATCGAGACCCTTCTCCGATCAATAATCACTAGCGGGACCTGGAGATCCATACTGACTCCCACACATTCAACGATGACTTCTGTGATCGTGTGAACCTTTTACGCTAGTATCTTAATCCCTTTGTTTCACGATATATTACATGTCCGAGATTCGATCATCGGTATCTCCATACCTAGTTTGATCTCGTTACCGACATGCACTCTTTTCTCGTTCCTGTGATATAACATTCTATTGATCAAATCACTTGCTTGCAAGCTAACCAATGTAATATCATCGAGAGGGCCCAGAGTATATCTATCCGTCATTGGTATGAACAAATTCCACTTTTGATCCATGGGTCTCAACATAACACTTTAGTAGTTCTGAAGCCATCTTTATAATCACCCAGTTACGGTGTGACGTTTGATGTCATCGAGAAACTCTTCCGGTGTTAGTGGTTGACATGATCTCATGGTCTAAGGATTAGGATCACTTCATAATTTGTTATAGCAATATAAACTCAATGACTTTGATCGTAATGCTATACTTCAGATGAATGTTCATCACATCATTACACTAATGTTGTGACCTCGTTATTAACAACATCCAATGTCCATGATCAGGAAACTTTGATCATCTTGTTAATCAACGAGCTAGTTTATAAGTGAGGCATAACTAGGAACTTCCTTTTTGTTTATTAAACACACATGTATTAACGTTTCCGTATTAATACAATTATAGCATGCAAAATAAACATTTATCATAAACAAGGAATACGATAATAACCACTTTATTATTGCCTCTCGGGCATATTCCCTTCAGTCTCCCACTTGAACTAGAGACAATAATCTAGTTTGAAAACTTTGTGTATTGAACACCTATGGCTTTCTGGTGTTCCATATACGCAACTGCAAGTGGTTAACATAATCTACGGATCTGATGCTTTCAGGTCCGTGTGTATTTGCATGTCTTTGCGTCTTCACGCATCACTCATTCTCCAATGAGATGGCATTGTATAAATTTGGTCTTTTGGTGAGACCTTTAGTTCCTTGGGGTTAAAACACGTCGATACTATTGTCACACAATATATCTTTAGTGTTAGCCCGTTGCGAACCACACCTTAGTTTGATGACAAACTACTTGACACAAATTCCCTCCTTTGCTGCTACTATAGCAGTCATATACTTAGCCTTTTGTTGTAGTATTCGTCACAATGTCTTAACTTTGGAACTCTTCCAAATCCATCATGGAATCTCCTTTCCATTACATTGTGCCACCCATAGTTTAAATTGAGATAAACTTAATTTGTATCTTGTGACAAAACTAGTATCAATGTAACGCTTTATAATGAACTATTTGTAATTGTTTGTCACCTCTACACAAATATATTCTTAGTTCTTCCAAAAGATCATAAGAATATCCTCACTATCGTCCAATGATCATTTTATGATTCATTCTGGTATATGCTCATAACACTTAGAGCATAGGACATATCTAGATGTGTAAATATCATGGTATGATTGATCAAAACATTCTCGTGATTTCACTCATCAAGTGTCAAAGCACTTGAATCTTGTTTCACTTATCAAGTGTCGATACACTTGAATCTTGATTCAATTCTTTTCCATGCGACAAGAACCATTTCTTGTTGTTTATATATTGAACTCCTTCAATATCTCATATATGTACGTTTGGCACAACCATATTAGCGTCACAGTCTATCCACTATAGACATTCATGCTTAAATATTCGGGTTTTGCCTAAGTATTTCATCGAAATGAAATTCTTAACCTTTGTCAATAAAAGATACATCATTTCTAATCAACAAGATGTCATCCACATAATGTATTAGAAATGTGTCTCAGCGCTCCCACTTAATTTATTGCAAAAGCAAGCATCTTCATCGTCTCCTGATGAAAACTCCTTTTCATTAAGGTGAAGATTCCAAATCCGCGATGCTTACTTCAACATTGAAGTTTGCATGCCCTTCTTAGCATCCTTTGAATTAACAAAACCCTTTGGATCGTGTCATGTACACGTCCTAGGTAACCATTCTATTAGAAGAACTTTGTTTTGTTTATTCATCTACCATATAACAAATTATATGTAGTGGTTGCTACTTAATCCATCCAGACTAAATATCGCTATGAAAGATCAAATATTGTCATAGTCAACTCCTTGAACATTGTCATAAAATACTTTACGACATGTCGACTATTTCATAGATGTGAAACATCCATGTCTGTTTCTTTATAGATCCAAATACGACCGATAGGTTTTTACACCTTTCCGGAGGGTCTTCCAAGTTCAAAACTTGATTTCTCGTGTATGGAACTATCACGGATTTTATGGCTTCAAGCCATTTGACGGTCAGGGCCCATCATTGCTTCTTTGTATGTATTCGGTTCATCATTGTCAAACAATAATGATTTACTCTCAAATCTTAGCATTTGATTGTTTAACCGACCTACTTGGTTCAGTAAGAACTTAGATATCCGTGACCACAACCTTTGAGGCACATAAGCTATGAGCATTATGGCAGCCTTCGGAACGATTTCCGGCGCTGCGCAACTCAGCACATATAGCTAAGGTTCGTTAACCTTATCAAAGTTCTATTGTCCTCCCACTTAACTTTTACGAAAAATTCCTTCTCCAATAAACTTCACGTTTCAAGCGACAAACCCTTTTGTCCTTGGTGTTATGAAGGAATAACCAATTGTTATTCGAAATAACCTACAAAGACATGCTCATCCGACTTCGGTTGTAAACATCTTACTTATGTTTAGCATACCAAAATTTAAGAAAGGACAACTTGGGTTTTACCCCAAACCATAACTCATATGGTGTCATTTCAACGGATCAAGATGGAGCTCTTTTCAGTGTAAAAGCGGTAGTCTCTAAAGCTTTAATCTTTTAAAACATAATGGCAGTTTTATAAATAACACCTTTGATCCAACCATGTCAAACAAGGTTTCCTTACAAATCTCAAACACTCCATATTCCTATGGTGTTTCGGGAGATGTAAATCTAGGTGTTTTGCTAAACTTGTAACTCAAATAAATCCCTTTTATGATAAAATCATAATTCATTTATTTTTCTTGTTACACTTGTAACTCAAATAAATCCCTTATGATAAAATCATAAAACATTTATTTTCTTGTTACAATGATTTTCACTTCATCTTGAAAGTCTTTGAAACGTTTTTCAAATATTTCATACTTCTTTCTCATTAAGTGAACATTCACTCAAATTTCCGGAGAAAGCATATGAAGTTGAAACCCATCGCTTACGACTACACATAATGGACTACATACATCAATATGTATAAATTCCAATATTTTAGTCGTTCGTTCTTCTTTGGCCTTTGAACGAAGTTTTTATTATCCCGAGGAAAGTCTCACAAGCGTCACTTGATCAAATCAAAGACTCCAAAAATCCATAAATATGGAGATTCTTCATGTTCTCTTTCCAATATAATTTAAATGACGATGTCACTTCGTAAGTGATCTTTCAATCATTTGTCTTGCGACATTTTAGCATTAGGTTTTATGGATGTGATTTCTCCAACTAGATTTTTAAATCATCCATCTTATATGGAATACGATAATTATTTGAACAACCTTTGTTCTCATAATACCTGATTCAAATAACAATTATTAAAACAAATCTTGAAGTCAAGCTTTGATGTCAACGAGAAATACAAACAACGGTTTGTTTGTTTTCGATGAACATCATCATATATTCTCTTGCTAGTTACTGAGGCCATTGTGGTTCATGAATTGCGTTGTTTTGTATGAAATTTCATACCAACCAATTCGGTATCCAATACCCAAGAACCACATTGTTTAACAAGCAAAGACTACAACCATAGCATGTATATCATCCATATACCTAAATTGGATATTTCCAATCTTTTCTTTTCTGCCAAATATATTTTATAGATTCTCTTTAAGCATTTCCTTTTCCTTTTTAAAAGATTCTATCAACATCAAAAGTGGCGCCATATACATGACACATAGTCCAAAGCGTGTATATTCAAATAATAATACCTTTGGACTTGCACTTTGAAGTAGAACACCATCATCAAAATGATCGGTATTCTTTCAAAATCCATTCTTTAGTAATCTTTTAGTGTAGTAAACATTTTACATACATATTCTATTCATCCTTATCATGAAGACTTTCATGATCAAGCTACTGTAGCTTATAAAGGCGAATCGTGAGTCTAACATTACTTTCCAAAACCCTTTTTGGATGATTAGGATGTCTAGCATCTCCAACCTTTGTAAATTCTCATCCAATATGAGAATATATATTATACTCTATCATATTGCAACCAAAACATTATTTCAGATATCGTTATATCTGCCACACATGATGGTTTCTGAAACAATTCTTTCAGCTCCTAGATAAACTTGATATTAAAACAATCAAGAATCATGGAGGCAAACATGATACTTAAGATGCTAACACTGGAATTGTTACTCTCAATTTAATACCAATTATTAAATTTCACAGAGTAAATAGAATTTTGCTGAAAGTTTGCAATAGGACTTTAAACTTTAGATTGACACTCAACACAATACGATACCAATTCATAAAGTATATATCCAGAAATCTATAGTTCTATTATCTCAATTACAACTATGCATAAGGTGGTGAACGAATGCCAATGACTACAACAAATTATGCAAATTCACTTTGATTTAATTTATGATAAATTGAGTTCTACTAATCCAAATTAGAAATGAACTCCCACTCAGAAACGACATCCCTCGTGCCTTTTTGGTGATTACATGAACCAAATCCACTACACCAAGTCCGATCATCACGTGAGTCGATGTAGCTTCAAAGGCGAGCATCAAATGGGCATCATATCTACTATATGACTCATGCTTAACCTTTCGGTCCGTGTTCCGAGGCCATGTCTGTACATGCTAGGCTCGCCAAGTAAGAACCTTAGTATTCGCGTGTGTAACTGTCTTACACCCGAGATGTGCTCCTGGATTCAAGTACACTCGATCATCACGTGATGTCTTGAAGCGTCGAAACATTGTCGGTGCATACTTAAGGAAGAACACATTTTTATCTTGATATATAAATGAGGGATCATCTTATTATGCTAATAAAACACCAAACAAGCAATATAAGATGTTATCAAACATCACATGTTTATTAGTGGAATGATATGGTTCCCGCATATGATCTCTATCATGTGCATCGTGGTATGATCATTATCATACCTTTATGTGTAAATCCAAGGTCTATGGAGTTTACACGTTATGTATGTTGTAAGAGTATCATCTCATACTTCTACTTACAACATCACCATATCATAACACTAGCCCAGCAACAATCTAAACTAGACGCCTCTAATTTGTCCATTGCATGTTTTACGTGGTTTAGGGCTTTCGAAGATAGAACCGTTCTTACCTACGAACATGAACCACAACGAGGATAACCAAATTGTTGACAACTCGTTGCAAATTAGATATTGACTATAGTAGGAGAGACAGACACCTGCTAGCCACTTATGCAAAACTAGTTGCATGTCAAGCGTGGAACAGGTCTCATGTGCGAGGACATGTAAAGTTTGTCCGGGCCGCTTCATCCCACTATGCCACCAATATCCAAATTACAACTAAGAAGCAATAAAATGATCATCATCGCCCACATACTCATATGTGTACTACCCGTGCAAAGCATCTACGCATATATCCGGCTCTGATACCACTGTAGGGTTCGCAACATAGAAAACAAAAATTTTCCTACGATGGGAACAACTAAGTACCAAGATCTATCTAATAGATACAAGCAACGGGTGGATATACATCCATAGAATACATACCCTCGAAGACCGAGTAGCGTTAACGAGGTTGTACTCGTGGATGATGTAGACGAACACTTGCCGATCTCAAGATCGTGATGAAGTCCATCTGGTCCAGCCGGTCCAGCACAATCAAGTCCAGCACCTCAAAGCAGTGGTGCATCCGTGATCGCACACACGTACCGGTACCCCGACAACCTCCGCGCCCTCGCTCCAGCGAAGCAGCGGAAGCAACAAATCCTTCTAGAAAAAGCCACCGGGAACATGTATCTCGCTGATCCGAGACCATGGAGAAATTCTAAAGGAGGGAGAGAGATCCTTCGCGAGGAGGTGTGCTTTGAGAGGAGGAGAGGGGGGCCTTTTATAGGGGAGAGGGGGGCACCCAAGGGGCATGGCGCCCAGCCATGGGGGCTGCCCCCACCTCTTCCACATTCATGTGGGTGGAGCTCCCACTCAAAATGAAAAGCCTCCACTCCCATTAAAAAGCCTCCACTCAAAAATCCACTCACATGCATTAAATTTCCACCAAATTTAATGCAAGCTCTCATTTAAATAAAACTCTTTTATTTATTTATTCAGAATTTTGTTAATTACTTTAATAAACAAACATTCACATAAAACCCCTTACAACATTTCAATTTCACATGCAGAACCAGTTTCAGCAATTTCAACCGAAACAGTTTCGGTGTCTAGTGAAATAAATTCCTGCGCTTTCCTTTTCTTTTTCTGGCATATCATTTGCTCCGAATGGTGTCGGTATCCCTTAAGTGTGTCACCCTACGGTTCGCGAATAATGCGGACATGATCGAGACCCTTCTCCGATCAATAATCAGTAGCGGGACCTGGAGATCCATACTGACTCCCACACATTCAACGATGACTTCTGTGATCGTGTGAACCTTTTACGCTAGTATCTTAATCCCTTTGTTTCACGATATATTACATGTCCGAGATTCGATCATCGGTATCTCCATACCTAGTTTGATCTCGTTACCGACATGCACTCTTTTCTCATTCCTATGATATAACATTCTAGTGATCAAATCACTTGCTTGCAAGCTAACCAATGTGATATCACCGAGAGGGCCCAGAGTATATCTATCCATCATCGGGATGAACAAATTCCATTCTTGATCCATGGGTCTCAACATAACACTTTAGTAGTTCTGAAGCCATCTTTATAATCACCCAGTTATGGTGTGACGTTTGATGTCATCGAGAAACTCTTCCGGTGTTAGTGATTGACATGATCTCATGGTCTAAGGATTAGGATCACTTCGTAAGTTGTTATAGCAATATAAACTCAATGACTTTGATCGTAATGCTATACTTCGGATGAATGTTCATCACATCATTACACTAATGTTGTGACCTCGTTATTAACAACATCCAATGTCCATGATCAGGAAACTTTGATCATCTTGTTAATCAATGAGCTAGTTTATAAGAGAGGCATAACTAGGAACTTCCTTTTTGTTTATTAAACACACATGTATTAACGTTTCCGTATTAATACAATTATAGCATGCAAAATAAACATTTATCATAAATAAGGAATACGATAATAACCACTTTATTATTGCCTCTCGGGCATATTCCCTTCATATATGCTTGACAAAGTATAAGTTGGCAATCTCAAGTCCCTTGACTATGAGGGCTACACCTCATGGATACTCAACTTAGGGCCCATGCAAGTTCTTGTCACTGTAAGTATTTGCATATCATTGAGAACCGCCAACGGGGTACCCCTTGCACATGGTACAGGAGCTTTCCCATAACCAAAATGACAAGGCAAGCAGACAATGAGCATCTCAGCAATATTTTTATTTACCATATGCATAGCTTTTTATTGAGGATGCTTCATAGATAGCTCACTATGGTGATGCTGCAAGTTTTCACCATGAATAGGCATGGCTTAGGCTAGCGGCCCAGGCATTTCTCTAACACAGAATACAAACTCCATGGACTTACAAGTTCCCACTTCATTTCACATCGGTAACATGCATAGACAAAAGAGAATGATATCAAAGAAGTACAAAAAGTACAAGTGCAATGTTGAAAACGTTCCCCGTGACATCACGATTCTGCTAATCCCAACTTATAAGTGCAAGCATATACAACAAAGTTGCCTCAATGGTTCGAGTTTATTAGGGGCAAAGAATAAAGTGTGCCATCAAGTTCGTGAGGGCTTTAATCACTAAGTTTTCACATAACAAAATAGTTTTTAATTGGAAGATAGTTGAAAACAAGAATATACTTTGGAATGGTGTAACACACCATGCATAGGAGTTTATAGTGGACACTTTGGAATAACTTGGTTTCTTGGGAGTTGGAAGCATGAGTAGAACTTACTCATATAAGTGGAGGCTAGCAAAAGACTGGGAGCAACCAACTAAGAGAGCAATAATGGCCATAGTTATGCAATGCAACAAAGCAAACTAAACAAAGCAAAGAGTGGTACTACATGTCAAGGACTAAATGATCATAGAGGCTAATGGTGACTTGTCATAGTCATAACATGGTGTAAGCATGTGCCAAGTCAACCCAAGCAAAACATCAAAGGATAATACCACAATACTATGCTTTTGCATGCTAAAACAACACATAATTTCTTTAAGGCACACTAAGCAATCCCAATTGTTTGCAACAAGACATGCTACATCAATAATCACTAAGCATAATGCAAAAACAACACCTAGCATGTCATGATAAAGTCTAAGTCATAGTCAATGCAAGCTCCTCTTGCACTTCAAGCAAGAACTTACTACTCCCTTCCAAACACCAAGCAAACATATTTGTAAAACAACACAGCGAGAACGGGGGTTCAAACTACTAAAGCAAACGAAACAAACTAAGCAAAGCAAATGAAAACTAAGACGCTCCAAGAACAACACAACTGTGCATGAAACAATAAAAGTGAAGTGTCTAGACAAACCTGAGCTTTTTATTGATGAAGAAGGGGATGCCTTGGGCATCCCCAAGCTTTGACGCTTTTACCTCTTGGATGTTTCTTGGGGTGACACCATGGTGGCATTCCCAAGCTTGAGATTTTGTCCATTCTTCATCTCATTGCATCATTCTCTCTCTACATCTGAAATTTTTCCTTCATACAAAACTTCACACAATCTTCATTAGCAACATTAGCATATTCAAAAGATATTAGACCGCTTGGAAAAGCTTTGGAACAGCAAGGATTTTCACTAAAAACACAAGCTACTGAAGTAACTCCTTCAAAGAAACTCAATTTACCTAAAGAGAGATCAAAAAGGAATCAATAAGAAGCAAATGCAAATAATGGCAGAAATCTGTCAAAACAGACCAGCAGGTAGAAATGAATTTTTTCGGACATCTTCTGTTGCTCAAATCAAAAGGTTTTGAACTAAAGAAAGTTAGCCACCATACTGGGGGATTTATTACTAAATTGCGAGCTCAATCCTAGTTACATAGCCTCCTCACGAATTTTTTTGGTGGAGGACAGAAATCTGTTTCGGGACAGCAACTCCCCAAATCTTAGTTCCCTCTCATTAGAGGTCATTCTTGGCACAAAAAGAAAACAAAAAGGATAAGGAGAGGTCATTACAGTAGTAATAACTTCCAAGACTCAAGGAAACTCTTGGGTTATCTCCAACAAGTACTTTTCTTTAACGCCTTTAAGTTAGGCACAAGAAGCAAGAAGAATCAAGTATTTTCAAATGAAGAAGCATTAACATCAAATCCTGCTTTCAAAGGAGGAGCAAAAAGCAACTTCTCTCTCCTCATAGGGAAGTGTTCAATACCTTTCTTGAATGGAAATTGATATTTGATGGTGCCTTCTTTCATATCAATGATGGCACCAACTGTTCTAAGAAAAGGTCTTCCCAAAGTAATAGGACAAGAAGCATTGTATTCAACATCCAAAACATAGAAATCAACAGGGACATAAGCATTGTTAACCATAATGAGAATGTCATTAATACCCCCCATGAGTTTCTTCTTAGCATTATCATTGAGTGGGACATTCAAATAACAATCTTCCAATGGTGGCAAATCAAGCATTTCATAAATCTTCCTAGGCATAATAGAGATACTAGAACCAAGATCACATGAAGCTTTGGGATCAAATTCATTCACTTGCATATTAATAATGGGTTCCCAACTATATTCTACTTTCCTAGGAATAGAAGCTTTGTTTTTTAGCTTCTCTTCCTTAATCTTAACAAGAGCATCTGTAATGTGTTTGGTAAAGGCAACATGCACATCACTAGCATCAGGACTTCTAGCAAGCTTTTGTAGGAACATAATCACTTCAAAAATATTGCAACCATCAATATCAAAATCAAACTTAGCATCACTAGTAGTAGGATCAATAGGCTTAACATAGTAGGAGGAGGAATAAGGGCTACTTGTGGTTTATTGGTGATAGTGCACACACTATTGTTTCTATCAATTTCAGCTTCCCTTTCCCACCTAGCATGAAGTTGAGCTAACATCCTAACATTTTCATCAATAGTAACTTATATGGCATGAACAGTAGCAAAGGTATTCTCCATAGATTCAGGTTTAGCAGCCATTTTATTAACCAAGGAAGTTTGAGCTTCAGACAAAGAGGATATATTTTTCTCAACAGTTAAAAGTTTTTCCTCTATAGTCTTAATGAAAGTGGTTTGTTTACTAATAAAGTCCTTGAGCATGACTTCAAGTTCAGAGGGGGCACTTCTAGCATTATTGTAAGAACTTCCATAAGAATTTCCATTATTAGGAGGATAAGGCCTATAATTGTTGTTGCTATCAAAATTATTCCTATAGGCATTGTTGTTGAAATTGTTGTTTCTAACGAAGTTCACATCAACTTGCTCTTCTTGAGCAACCAAAGAGGCTAAGGGAACACTATTAGGATCTAGAGGAGCTTTCCCATTAACAAGCATAGCCATAATAACATCAATCTTTTCACTCAAAGAGGAAGTTTCCTCAACAGAATTTACCTTCTTACCATGTGGAGCTCTCTCAACATGCCATTCAGAGTAGTTAACCATCATATTATCAAGGAGCCTTGTTGCAGCACCCAAAGTGAGTCCCATAAAAGTACCTCTAGCGACATAATCCAACAGGTTTCTTGAGGAGAAGTTCAAATCTGCATAAAAAGTTTGGATAATCATCCAAGCAGTGAGTCCATGAGTAGGGCAATTTTTAACCAAAGATTTCATTCTTTCCCAAGAAGGAGCAACATGTTCACTATCAAGCTGTTTAAATTTCATAATGTCACTTCTCATAGCAATAATCTTAGCAGGAGGATAGTACTTTCCAATAAAAGCATCTTTGCACTTAGTCCAAGAATCAATACTATTTTTAGGCAAGGATAGCAACCATTCTTTAGCTTTTCCCCTCAAAGAGAAAGGAAAAAGCCTGAGCTTAATAATATCTCCATCTACATCCTTATACTTTTGCATCTCACAAAGTTCAACAAAGCTATTAAGATGGGCAACATGATCATCAGAACCAACACCAGAAAATTGCTCTCTCATCACAAGATTCAACAAAGCAGGCTTAATTTCATAAAAGTCAGCATCAGGAGCAGGTGGAGCAATATGTGGGCTTAGGAAATCATTGTTGTTGGCACTAGTGAAGTCACACAACTTGGTATTCTCAACAGAGTTCATTTTGGCAAAGGTGGACAAGCCAAAAACAGCAGCAGTGGCTAGAGAAGGAACTATTTTTTGTTTTGTTTTTGAATGAGGCAAGCAAACTAAACTAGACTATTTTTTGGGTTTTTTTTGAAAAGAGGCAAAACAAAACCAAGCAAAAGAAACAAAGCAAACTAAAAACAAAGTAAAGAGAAAGGAAGTGAAGGACTCCCCTAGTGAAGACGTCCTTAGCCTCCCAGGCAACGGCGCCAGAAAACTTTTGATGGCGCTTTGTTGACGAGGGAGCTTCTTTCTTTATTCCCCAGCAACAGCACCAGAAAACTTGTTGATGACTCCTTGATGGCGCTAGAAAACTTGGTGCTTGATGTGGAGTCTTGTTGGGAACCCCAAGAGCAAGGTGTGAAGAGTACAACAGCAAGTCTTCCCTCAGTTGAGACCGAGGTTATCGAACCAGTAGGAGGAAGAAAACGTCACACAGGTGTTGCAAGCAACACGGAGACCTGCACAACACAAACTCAAGACTTTGCCCCAACGAATCAGTGAGGTTGTCAAGCTCACCGGTTTGCTGTAACAAAGGATTAAACGTATGGTGTGGAAGGTAATGGTTTGCAGCAAGTAAACAAGTAACAGTGGAATATGTATCAATGGTAAAGATTGGACCGGGGTCCATAGTTCACTAGAGGTGCTCTCCTTAGATAAACAACATGGTATGAAGGGTAAACAAATTACAGCGGGGCAATTGACAGGAACTGAGCAAGGCATAACAATGCAATTACTAGCTATAAAGATCCTATGAGGTTGATTGGGCAATACAATATTATACATAGATCGTAATCCAACTGCATCTATGACTAGAAGTCCACCTTCAGGTTATCATCCGAACCCCCTCCAGTATTAAGTTGCAAGCAACAGACAACTGCTTTAAGCAAAGTGTGTAAGTTAAATAATCCACATGTTCTATGAACAAGGGACCGTTGTTTTCTCCCTAGTAGCAACAACACATCTACAACCGAAGATATTTCTGTCATTTCCCTTGGAAACTAGAGGCATGAACACAGTATCGAGCATAAATACTCCCTCTTGGAGTCACTAGCAACTACTTGACCAAGATAACCACTAGCAACGGAGAGCATGCAAGATCACAAACAACACAGACATGATAGAATCATAAAGATAGAACCATTAATCAAACCAACATAATAATCTCAATATCCATCGAATCCCTGCAAACACAACATGCATGATTACAAATAGATTAGATCTTGATCATGAACGAAGCTCACAAGATCTATACATGAAAGCACAAAGGAGGAGATACAACCATCTAGCTACTACATGGACCCATAGTCCAAGGTGGAACTACTCACGAATCATACCGGAGAGAAGGCCTCCGGGATGATCTCCCCTCCAGCAGGGTGTCGGGAAGAGCTTAAGATCCCCCCGATCTCGAGACGATGGTGGCGGCGGCTATAGACGGTTTCGTGGATCTATGATCGGGTACTGAGAGTTTCTGTATCGAGGGCTTCTTATAGGCGAAGGGGGAGACCTAGGCGTCCGCCAGGGCAGGCAAACCTACCCAGGTGCGGGGTAGGGCCCACCCGCGCCTAGGGTGGGTCTGGCCCCCCTGCCCGGCCTCCTCGTCTCTCCTCCGTACTTCTTGTTCCCCACGTAAAGTTATTGAATTTGTCCTTCGTCCCATCCAATTCTGAGAATATTTCTTAACTAACTTTTCTGAAACCAAAAATAGCAAAAAACAGGCATTTGGCACTGTTGCAACTTGTTAATAGGTTAGTACCAGAAAACATGAAAAAACACCTCAAAGTGTAGACAAGTAAAGAAAAGTAGATACAAAACAAACATGGAGCATCAAAAATTATAGATACGTTTCCAACGTATCACTAAGCATAAGGTTAAAACAACACCTAGCATGTCATGCTAAAGTCTAAGTCACAGTCAATGCAAGCTCCTCTTGCACTTTCAAGCAAGAACTTACTACTCCTTTCCAACACCAAGCAACTTATTTGAAACAACTCACAAAGATAATAATCAATAAAGATCAGTGAGATTGTCTTACAAATCTACAAAGAAGAACTAAAAAGTTCTAAGCTGAAAGCATAAGAAAACTAAGACTAAACGCAGTGCTAGCAAAAGTGAACACTCACAAAACAATAAGAGTGAAACCTAGAGTGTTCTAGGCAATGGAAAGGGAGTGTGTATCTCTCCAAAAGAAGTGTGGTGTAACCAACCGACTTACTGAAGCAAACTAAGCAAACGAAAACCAAAAAAGAAAACTAAGATGCTCCAAAAACAACACAACAATGCATGAAACAATAAAAACGAAGTGTCTAGAAAGACCTGAGATTTTTATTGATGAAGAAGAGGATGCCTTGGGAATCCCCAAACTTTGACGCTTATACCTCTTGAATATTTCTTGGGGTGACACAGGGTGGCTGTAGCACCCCGATAAAACCACTACTAGAAAATCGCTGTTGTTTATATTTTGTGCATCATCATGACATCATCATGCATAATTTTGCATAAAACTATATCCGAAAAAAACCCTATTTTGTTTTCTACAAACAGCCTCCTCTTTATTTCAAATGTCAAAGCCTGGTCCCCCTCAACTATTCTGTTTGTCTAAATCTATTTACGAAAAGATATTTACAAAAATGGTTTTATTAAAACCGGGGAAGGCAGCCCGCCGCCAGGCCCAAAAGGCCCAGCAGCTAGCCACCTACCACCCCTCTAATCAAACCCTAATCTAACCTACTCCTATCCCCATCCCTCCAGCCGCCGCCACCCCCGATCGGTTCCCACACACGCCAGCGCGCAGCGCGCGTCCCACCCCACCTGAAGCGCGTTCCCCCAGCTGACCCCTCTCACCATCCACCCCGCTCCCCCTGGCCCCACCCCGGGCCCCACCTCCCATCCTCCTGTCGCCCGCTCTCGCCCGCCCACCACCGTCCTCCCGCGCAGCGGCCGGCCTCCCTCAGCAGTTGCGCCCGGAGCAGAGCCCCCGCCGCCCCTGGCCGCTCTCTCCCATCCCGCACGTCGCTCCGGCCGCCATCACCCTCGTCCCCGACCCCGCCACCGGACCCGACCTCCGCCCCCCCTTGACGCCTTCCTCCCGCGACCGCGCGCGGACCTCGCCTTGCCTTCCTCCTAGCGCCCTCCGTCGCCCAGCCGCCGTCGGGCACGCCTTCCCCTGCCGCAGGCGCCACCCCTGACGTCCTTCCCCATCGCCGCCCCCTCGTCCTCAATCGTCGGGCTCTCGACACCGTGCGAACCCGCCGCTGTGGCCTCACGTTCTTCGCCCCGTCGGGCACCTCACCGGCGCCAGCGAGCCACCGACTCCGGCTGATACCTGCCTCTGCTTGCCACCACCTCCCCTACAGAGCCGACCTCGAGGCCAGGCCCTCCTCTGCTCTGTCCGGCAAGCCCACACCGACCAAGCCCTCGGCCCCGCGAGGCTCCGCCCGCTTCCTGTCGCCATATGTTCGCCGCCTTGGCCAGCTCCCCTTCTCCCTTCTCCTGGTCCTCCGTCGCCCTGCTTCCAGGGGCCCCTCCTCCGTCGAGCTCCCTCCGGCCGCCGGCGTCCTCTGTGGCCTCCCTCTGACCGCGTGTTCCCAGCATGTCCGCCTCCACGCGCCGACTCCCCTGCTCCTGCTCTCGGCCTTTGTTGCCCGTGCTTTTGTGCTTGCAAGCACACTTGTCGGGGGGTTGACCTCGGGTAGGTCAGAGACGGGGAAAGACAGAGGGACAATCCCCGTCTAGTTTCCGAGTTACGGTCTAGGTTGGCCGAATCATGAATATGTCGGCCGAGGTACGGAGGCGAGAAGCCCGTGTATGAGTATCAAGCAGCTACCCGGCCGAGTTACTGTGAGGTTCGGCCGGGTTAGCCCGAGTGATCTCGATGCAGGTAATGGACAAGCCGAGTTACGCAAGGTAAGGTAAGGCCGAGTGATACGAAGCTTGCAGGAGAAGGAGAAACCCAAGGTCAAACTATAGCTGCAGGCTAGAAGGAATCAGAGCGGAGCCAAGCACAAGAGACAAAGATGCAGGACGTCAGAGGGGCAGAAGGAGGTCACGAGGGTGACAGTCCAGGAGCCCGAGGCACGCAGGAGGGGTCCTCTGGAGCCTTGCCGTCTTTAGAAGGGCGACAGGGAAAGGAGGCCGCCGAACTACTATTTTGGGACAAGCATATTCCTCGAATATGCTTGCCTCGTCAGCCCTAAGGGCACCCAAGACACTCCTTTATAAGGGGAGGCTTGGATCCTGAGGAGGGCATCGACTCTTTGAGCACCGTTAGGCTGGTGAGATTCACCTTTTCTCCCTGTATACAGCTCGAGGAGCACTTGTAATCCAAAAGAAGAGAAATAAAGATCTTAGCCTTAGCCGCTTAAGGGTGAAATCAGTTGCATCTTCCCTCCCCAGATCCCACTAGCATCCATTGGCCCCATACTTTAGCCTACCCATGGCATCTGCCGTGCCACCACCATGATAGTTGGCGCCCACCGTGGGGCCAGCAGCGGTGCTAGATGGAGTTATGATCCGGACGGGAAACTTCATCAGCACGGGCGAGCGCGTTGTTTCTGGCTTAGTCCAGAGATTTGGTCTCTGCGACTATGTCAGTGACAATGCATGGAGCTTCAAAGGGAAGGTTCCCCCGCGCAATGGTGTTTTCGTCAGCCTGGGCGAGCACAAGGTTTACGTCGGCATCGACATCACCGACGTTTATCCTCACCAAGTTGTTGTTGCAGGAGAGCCACCTCTTAATGCAGCAAGCCGTCGGTCCAGAGCGCGTCTCGCAGGCAGCGTTGAGGTGATGGTCGCTGCAGGAGCACAGGCGGAAGCAGCAGTAGCCGGGCCAAGCAGAGAACCCGCCGCAGGCGCGCCCAAGCAGACCGCACCTCCACCCACCGAGGTAATCCCACCAGTGACTCACCCGAGCGAGCTGCAGGACACCACACCAAAGGCACCAAGGGTAAGAGGGCCGCCTCTAGAAAGGCCAGAGAACATTCTTCAAGCAACAATAGAAAACTTGACTACACCTGTAGCGCCGATACTCGATCCGGCAAATGCTCAGGCAGAGTTAGAGGAAACCAGGCAAAAGGTGCTGGTAGAGGCAAAGAAAGTATCGGCCTTGAGGGAGTCCTTGAATAGGACCCTGAGGGAATATGCTAAAGCTAATAAGCTTGATGTCGCACCCGAGCGGGTGGACGAATTAAGATTGAGAGGAAAGAACCTCATAGATGATATTAACAGAGAGCATGAAGCTCACAGAGCAGTATCAGGTGATTTGGGTTTGCCGAGGTACAATACCCCGGCGAAGAACTTGAGAGCGGCAAACGCCGCAGCATTGGAATTAGAGGGGTTGACCGGGGAAGCCCGGCAGAGACAACAATAAAGAGTGAATGAGCTAGTGCGCATCGCAAACCAGCAAAACGAGGAAATACTCAGAACAAACACGGCAAGGCCAGGAGCCTTGCGGATGGTTCACTCAGCAGGAGCAGCACCTACCTTGTCCGCAGCAGCAGCTTCTTCACCCGGAAACAACGCACGAAGAGACAAGGCAGTAACCTCAGGGAAGAGGAACAAGCAAATTGTTCCGTATGATCCGCCGATAGCTGGAAAGGCGAATGAGAACGGAGGCAATATAAGCCGAGGTAATAGTGGGGAGAGGAACCATCGCCGTGTGGAGAAGGACGGCGGAAGCCGAGTGTAATACCCTCAGAATCGACCCTATGCAAGTTTGAGCGAAACCCGCCAAACCCGCATAGAAACGATTCAAAGGTGCCCACCAGGCACTTTCGTGCGGGTGGAAAACGAAGTAATAACATTACACAACAATCCTCGATGGGACCCACAGAACAGATATATATAACAACGACTCAAAGAGTCAAGAATACAGATATAATATACAAAGATCCAAATCACCTTGAAAATGATAGAGCGTCCGACTACGGACAAGATCCAAATGGGGCTAAGAGCCCTGAAGAATAATCAATGGCGTCCATAACCCTGCCCAGGCCAAGCCGGAAGGGTAACCCTGCTAACGACGTCGAAACCTGCTTAGACAAAAGGGGTGCCGACAAAGGGCAAAGGAAAAAGAGGAGCGTCAGTACTGAGGCCAGTACACGGCGAGGCTAGAATTCGGCGGTCCTCGCCTACACAGGTATGGTGGACTGAAGCGGCAGCGGCAGCATGCACTAAACAACCTATAGAGACTCGATACAACTGGCGGCAATCAGAGAGGGGTAAGAAAGACCTATTCGGAACCAACCTGATACTACCACCAATCAAACCCATCCTGACGTTTCCCCCTCGACACTGATCGAGGAAGTCAACTGAGGAACTCACACCGTTGGCAGTTTTATTTATTCAGTTATCGTTGCAGCAATTACTAGTCAAATATAGATAATCATCCTGATAAAATAAGCAGTAGGCCATTTTAGTTAACCATTCCGTTATAGTCGCAACACTTACTAATCAGGTACAAATAGCATGAGATAACCCAAAAACCCAGCAGTTGTTGGTACTTTTATTTAGCCATTCCGTTGTAGTTGCAATATTTACTAGTCAGATACAATTGTCGCAAGCGACAAATCAAACAAGCAATTGTTGGCAGCTTTATTTAGCCATTCCGTTGTAGTTGCAATATTTACTAGTCATATCAGATACAAGTCAATTTATAACAGTAAACTTTAGTTATAGTTGTCTATGATCGAGATACTGTGCTCCAAGTCGTCCATAACCGCGGACACGGCTTTCAGAAAGTTTTAACCCGGCCGGGGTGCACCAATAGCAACACACACACGATCGACCTCGAAAAAACCAAATCAAAACCCAACGAGGCTTTCACGACAAAGCAATCACAGGATTCAGAAATATTTCAGGGGGCCACCCCATTGAGTAGACCCGCAACGAAGTAAGCTAGCTCCGAGACGGACTCAAGGTTTGCGTCAATGGCTGTAAACGACTGGGAACCCCAAACGGGGCTTGTCGATACCGCGAAAACACTCCGCTTACCTAAACAGTACAGTGTGCTCCTCGCACAATCGTAAATAAAGCAGTAAAGCATGGCATAAGTACAGGATCGTAAAAAAACCTCAAACTAGTTTATGGCCCCAAGAAATAAGAATGAATCAAGCTCTGGCTAAGGGGGGCCCATAATTCCCCGTATGTGGATAGCGCGATAAATCAAGGAACAGGTATCAAGTACTCGGGGTCCTACGGGACACAAGTGGGCGGTCGGAAACCAAATATTATCTATCACCCACCGATGCCTCTGCTTACTTACTTCAATTTTAGTTGTTAAACAGGAATTAAAGTGAACGATAAGTAAAGCCGAGATCATCTGCAACATCAAACATGTGGCAATTCTCCAACAACTGTGGTACACGGCGACATGCAACCGCACTTGAGCAAGCGACTACGACGCGCAAGTCCAACTATCTACCAAACAACAGGTTATAGGAGGTGGCCATGGCAATATAAGGCTGCAAGGGATATCACGGGTACGAAAACTAGCGCGATGCAACACGGATAGCAATAGATCAACAGGAGGGAAATAAATACTATAAAAGTAAGATAGGTAGAAAGGGGGAGATGCTCGCCTGAAAACATTGCCGAAGTTTCAACCGAAGATCGGGTCGACACTCGCATCAACTCAACGGCCTTATCCGCGAAGAAGCAAAACACTAGAATAAACACCGGATGCAATATTCAATACAACGGCAGAAGATCGGGCATGATGCATGAATGATGTTTGGCATGGCAAAGATGCGATGCAATTAGGCCATATTAAGCGGAACCGGGGTCCCGACAATTAGTTAGATGGTTCAAGTTGTTTATCTACCCCGCAAATTAAATGTTGTTTTAGCATGGCAAAAGATAGCACCGGTTCGCTACACAAATTTAAATGAGGCCAATATAAGGCTAGATTTGCCCGCATATGGGCCCCATATTTAGTTATGAGGTGAATCGGCATAAGGCCCCCAAACCACATGACAATATGCATGCAAGTATGACAATTCAATATGCAACAGATTTATGTTTAGCATTTATAAAAATAGGGGTTCGGATAAGGGTCACACATTAGGGGGTCTTGACGAACTTGGGGTTCCGGGGTTCGGGGTTCGGTCTCGGGGTTCAGGGTTCGACGAGGTCCAGATATAAGGGGGAGAACTTGTCGTGACGTGCCGGGGATCTTGGGTCCAAGCGTTCGCTCTTGTCGGTTCCGCGGATCGGCCGGTCTTGTCGTTTGGAAGTAGAACTTGTCGTCCTTGTGGCGATCTTGGCGTCCTTCCGGTTCGGGTTTTGGCGTTCGAGGGAAGTACTTGTCGTTCTCGTGGCGATCTTGGTGTTCCGGTTCTTGACTTGGTATCCAAAACGCAGGTCTTGTCGCGTGTGTGGTTGCCGGGTCCGCGACGTGGGCTTCGAGTATGGCGGCACAGGTCGAAGATCTTGTCGATGTAGTCCCGTTAGGCGTTCACGAGCACCTTGGCGGTACTTGCATCTACGGAAGAGCTTGGCCATGCAGAACTCTTGTCGAACACGCTGCAGGCGAACACGGGACGGGCGCGGCTGACCCAGACGGCGGCCGACGATGACAACACGGCGAGGAGGCGGCCTCGACGGGGCGTCAGGGACTCGTGCGGGGCGCTGGGCGCGAGCGAGGGAGGCCGGCTGGGCGTCGAGGCAGCGCGCGTCTGGCAGCGGTGGCGGGCCGAACGCGGCGAGGAGGGGGCGGCGCTGCATCGGGCACGCAGACGACTGCGAGGGCGGCGGCCCGAGAGGCGGTCGGGGAAGGCTCGCAAGGTCGGCCTGCCGTAGGGCTCGAGCTGGGCGTGGCCGCGCTCGGGGACGGGCGGCGCTGGAGGCTGGGGAGGCTCGGGAAGAAGCGGGTGGCTCAGCGACGGAGCACCGCGGGCGCGAGGTTGCGGACGTGGGGAGACGGGGCTCCGGCCGGAGGCGACGCGTTGCAGGGGACCGAGCCCGGGGCGAGGTCGGGCCGGCGGCGTCGCAGGGCGACGACGGGAGAGAAGCGGCGGAGGAGCTCGACGAGAAGGCGCTGCGCGCGGAGGCGGAGGGGTGAGCGGCTGGCGGCGGCCTGCCGACGGAGATGCTGCGAGGGCCGGAGGAGGGCGGCGCTCGCGGAGGCGCCTGAGACGGGAAGGAAGGGGAGGCGCAGAGCGGAGCGGCGGAGGCGGGGCGACGACCGGGGGGCAGACGCAGGACGTGGGGGCGCGGCGGTGAAGAGGGGGACGCCGGCGGATGGCGCGAGGCGAGCGGACCGAGGCGGCGATGCCGGAGAGACGAGGGAGAGGACGGTGGAGAGGTGGGCTTGGTGAGGAAGGTTGTCGGAGCGGCGCTCGGAAGCGGGCCGAGGCCGGAGAAGAGGAGGAGCACGGCGGCGCGTCGTGGGGAAGGCGGAGGAGGGCGCGTCGGACCGGGGGAAGAAGGGGGGATGGAGGACGTGAGGAGCGGGGTCGGGGTCGCGGGGAACGCGGAAGGGACGCGGGGCCGGGGACTGGTGGGCCTGGGTGGGGTCGGGGGCGCGTGGGGCGCGCGGTAGGTGGGGGGGCCGACAGGTGGGGCCACGGGGGGAACGGGACCCACAGGCAGGGAGAGGTGGGAGTGTGGGGTCGGTTTGGGAGGGAGTGGGGACTGTGGGGCAGGTGTGGGGTTGCAGGGTGAGGCCGCGCACGTGTGAGTGGAGAGAGGGCTGGCGGCAGAGAGAGGAGAGAGAGGGGGTGAAAGAGGAGGTGGCCAGGTGGCGGCATGGGGTTGGGTAGAGGGGAGGGTGAGGGTGAGGTGGCAGCCAGGGATTGGGTGGGGTGAGGTGGAGAGGGGCTGGGTAGAATAGGTTGGGTAGACTAGGGATTTTGGGGTGGACCGATTTTATTTCCGGGGGTGGTCGTTCGGGTCGAATCGGCCCGTTCGACTGCCCCACTAAAAATATTTAACTATTTTATTTATTTCCAACCGGGTTTTTGCAAACCGATAGCAGACAAAACAAAGTATTCCGGCGACCCGGGTTTTGCGTTTGAATAAAGATGGGGCGTTTAGAAAACAAAACAGGTTTTTCCGCAAATAGTTTTATGCAAGCAAAAATGCAAGATGATGACGATGCTCAAATGCAATGCGGCATGATGACATGAGCATGCGGTAATGATGATGCAACGCACAAAAACAACGCGATTTTCTAGTAGTGGTTTTGCGGGATGCCACAATTCGACACCACTAACAATGGATCTCGCCCTCGAGATCCGCCTCATGGTACCAGAAAGAAGGTCGGCGATCTGAATCTTCTCGCATCGTGTAGATCCTCGCGACACCACTAACAAGAGGTCGTTGTCCGTGATCGTCGAGAGAACTCTCCGGAAACAAAAGGTCAAAGGTAGAGGTATCAACAAATAAAGCCACCTCTAGCTCCGATGGATGGAGTAAAATTGCTAGACCCACTGATTCGATGTACAAGAGCGAATGATAAGAGTAGTCGGATGGTGATTAGTCCATCGCGCACCCAAACCATTACTCTGCACACGAATAGGCGGATTATGCAACCAACTCTCGGAATTCAGACTGAAGATCTCGACAAGCGAGGTTCGGAAACAGAGGAGTGATGCAGACTCTGCATCGGATCTGGCGTAGATGATGTCGTCGCATCGGAAAACACCGGAAGGCACGAGAAGGAACAAGGAATGGTACCACAGACGAAGGATTCCTCGGATAGCATGAAGACCAGATGTAGCAACACCGTTACCAAAGGAGGAAGCGAAACCCTGAAGGTACGACGGAACCCAACCACGAGAAATCCTGGACTCGAAGAAAAGGTAAGAGAGCGGATTCAAAACACGCAGAGGTGAGAGGAGAGCAGCAGAGGGGTAAGGAGTAAAATCAGACCTAATCAGAACTATCCAACCGATTTTGCAAAATAGTTTTGACACTCTACTTCGGCCGTTAGCTAGGTTATCCTACAGGCTGGACTTGTGGGGTATCGCAACTGCTGAGCTCTGATACCACTCTGTAACACCCTCAGAATCGACCCTATGCAAGTTTTAGCGAAACCCGCCAAACCCGCATAGAAACGATTCAAAGGTGCCCACCAGGCACTTTCGTGCGGGTGGAAAACGAAGTAATAACATTACACAACAGTCCTCGATGGGACCCACAGAACAGATATATATAACAGCGACTCAAAGAGTCAAGAATACAGATATAATATACAAAGATCCAAATCACCTTGAAAATGATAGAGCGTCCGACTACAGACAAGATGCAAATGGGGCTAAGAGCCCTGAAGAATAATCAATGGCGTCCATAACCCTGCCCAGGCCAAGCCGGAAGGGTAACCCTGCTAACGACGTCGAAACCTGCTTAGACAAAAGGGGTGCCGACAAAGGGCAAAGGAAAAAGAGGAGCGTCAGTACTGAGGCCAGTACACGGCGAGGCTAGAATTCGGCGGTCCTCGCCTACACAGGTATGGTGGACTGAAGCGGCAGCGGCAGCATGCACTAAACAACCTATAGAGACTCGATACAACTGGCGGCAATCAGAGAGGGGTAAGAAAGACCTATTCGGAACCAACCTGATACTACGACCAATCAAACCCATCCTGACGTTTCCCCCTCGACACCGATCGAGGAAGTCAACTGAGGAACTCACACCGTTGGCAGTTTTATTTATTCAGTTATCGTTGCAGCAATTACTAGTCAAATATAGATAATCATCCTGATAAAATAAGCAGTAGGCCATTTTAGTTAAACATTCCGTTATAGTCGCAACACTTACTAATCAGGTACAAATAGCATGAGATAACCCAAAAACCCAGCAGTTGTTGGTACTTTTATTTAGCCATTCCGTTGTAGTTGCAATATTTACTAGTCAGATACAATTGTCGCAAGCGACAAATCAAACAAGCAATTGTTGGCAGCTTTATTTAGCCATTCCGTTGTAGTTGCAATATTTACTAGTCATATCAGATACAAGTCAATTTATAACAGTAAACTTTAGTTATAGTTGTCTATGATCGAGATACTGTGCTCCAAGTCGTCCATAACCGCGGACACGGCTTTCAGAAAGTTTTAACCCGGCCGGGGGTGCACCAATAGCAACACACACACGATCGACCTCGGAAAAACCAAATCAAAACCCAACGAGGCTTTCACGACAAAGCAATCACAGGATTCAGAAATATTTCAGGGGGCCACCCCATTGAGTAGACCCGCAACAAAGTAAGCTAGCTCCGAGACGGACTCAAGGTTTGCGTCAATGGCTGTAAACGACTGGGAACCCCATGGGGCTTGTCGATACCGCAAAAACACTCCGCTTACCTAAACAGTACAGTGTGCTCCTCGCACAATCGTAAATAAAGCAGTAAAGCATGGCATAAGTACAGTGTTGGAATTATTCCCTAGAGGCAATAATAAAGATGTTATTATTATAATTCTTGTTCATGATAAAGTTTATATTCCATGCTAGAATTGTATTAAGCGGAAACTTTAATACTTGTGTGGTTTGTGAACAACACCGTGTCCCTAGTACGCCTCTATGGACTAGCTCATTGATCAATGATGGTTAAGGTTTCCCAACCATAGACATGAGTTGTCAATTGATAATGAGATCATATCATTGGGAGAATGATATGGTGGATAGACCCAAACAAAGCAGAGCAATTAGATCGTGTCATCGTGTTCGTCTTTGCGAAGCTTTTCCTATGTCAAATATTGTATTCCTTAGACCATGAGATAATGCAACTCCCTGGTATCGGAAGAAAGCTTTGAGGTCATCAAACGTCATCCTATGAGAGGGTGATCATAAAAGTGTCTCTTAGGTGATCGGAAAGTATCTGTTGGGTTGTATGTATCGAGATGGAATTTGTCCCTCCCAAGTCGGAGAGATATACTTCGGGCCCACTCGGTAATCGATATCAACACCGCTTGCAAGCATGTGGTTAAGGAGTTAATCACAAAGTGATATCGGATTACGGAACGAGTAAAGTACTTGCTGTGAACGAGATTGAACTAGGTATGACGGTACCGACGATCGAATCTCGGGCAAGTAAAATATCGCGAGACGAAGGGAATATATATATGGGATTGATTGAATCCTGGCATCGTGGTTTATTCGATATGATCATCGATGAATGTGTGGGAGTCAATATGGGTGCCCAGACCCCGCTGTTGATTATTGATAGAAGATCATGTTTGCATATTCTCGAACCCGCAGGGTCACACACTTAACGTATCTCGACGCTAGGATAGATTGGATAATTGGTTTATGAATTTTTGTTCGGAGTCTCGGATGGGATTCGGGATATCACGAGAGGTTCCGGAATGGTCCGGAGAATAAGATTCATATAAGACAGTGCAGTTTTTGGAGTTCGGAATTGTTCCGGGTTAATCGGTATTGTACCGGAAGCTTCTAGAACCTTCTGGAAGGGGACCAACGTGGCCCCACCTTCTGGGAGGGGGCATGGGCCTATGAGGGAGTGTCCTGGCCGCATTGGGCCAGGGGCACAAGGCCCCATAGGGCCCAGCCGATTCTAGAGAGATTTGACTCGTTTAAATCTCGGGATAGAATTTCTAGATAAGGGAGAGTTTAAATCGTTTAAACTAGAGATAGGATTTCTAGATAAGGGAGAGTTTAAATTGTTTAAACTAGAGATAGGCTTGGAGGAGGGGCAAGGGCTGGCCGCCCCCCCTCTATATATAGAGGGGTGGTGCGCCCCCTCCCCCCACACACACCTTCCTCCAAGCCCTAGCAGCCTTGCTACCTTCCTCTCTCCCTCCCGACTGTTTGTAGGCGAAGCCCTACAGCAGAAATTCTCCACCATATACACCACGCCGTCGTGTTGTAGATCCAATCTATCTCTCCACCATACTCGCTGGTCCGAGGAAGGAGGAGACGTCGAGGTGCTGCACGTGTGCATCTCACGGAGGCACCGCCACTTGTGGTGCTAGATCGGATCGGATCGCGAGGAGGAGAAGCGAGTACGACTACATCACCCACGTTCCGACGAACGTTCCGCTGTGCGAATCTTCAAGGGTATGAAGATCTAATCCAATCTCTCTCATTGTTTGCATCTCCTAGATTAGATCTTGGCTTTCCCTCTGTTCGCTCCGTAGAAAATTTTGATTTACTATGCCGCGAATCCCTTCAGTGGTATTAGAGCTAGATCTATGCGTAGATGTATTTCACGAGTAGAACGCAACATGGTTGTTGCGGGCGTTGATGTTTTCTGTTGCAAGCCTCTTGTTTGTGTTCTTCTTATGACGCGGGATAGTGATATTGAAGCGGTCCAGGCCAACCTTACGCGACGTCGCTCGCGAGACCGGCTCCACACTTGACGTGTGGCTTGTTCCACACATGCGGCTGGTGGATGTCAGTTTCTCTCACTATAGTTGTCATGGGATTAACACCGGAGTTTGGCAACCATAATATCACCGTTGTGGCTTTCCGTAGGTAAGAATCGTTCTTAGCATCTACTCCCATAAGCCACGTAAAACATGCAACAACAAAGTAGAGGCGTCTAACTTGTTTTTGCAGGGAGTGTTTTCTGTGATATGGTATGGCCCAAGATGTGATGTGTATAATGTATGCGATGATCATGTTTTGTAATGTTTCACGACTTGCATGTCGATGAGTACACAACCGGCAGGAGCCATATGGTTGTCTTTATAATTGTGTATGACCTGCGAGTCAACTTCTTATACGCCATGTAATAGCTTTACTTTATCGCTAAGTAGTTAGCAATAGTTGTAGTTGCTATTGGTGGTGGAGGCAATCATGGTGGAGTGATGGAGATCATGCCGGAACGCACAAGATGGAGATCATTGCGCGAAGATTGGCTATACCATGTCACATAAAGTTATATGCATGTGATGTTTATCCTTTTATGTATCTTATCATGCTTAGATCGCGACGGTAGCATTATAAGATGATTCCTCACTTAAAGATCAAGATAAAAACTGTGTTCTCCCCAAGTATGCACCGTTGCGAAAGTTCGTCGTGTCCAAGCATCACGTGATGATCGGGTGCTATAGACTCTACGCTCACATACAACGGGTGCAAGCCAGTTTTTGCACACGCGGAAATACTTGGGTCTAACTTGACGAGCCTAGCATGTACAGACATGGCCTCGGAACACAAGAACCGAAAGGTTAAGCATGAGTCATATGAATGATATGATCGACACTTCGTTGTCCACCATTGAAACCACATCTCTTCTCGTGATGATCGGATTAGGTGTGGTGAATTTGGATCGTGTTCACTAAACAACTTGAGAGATGTTGAATTTAGTGGGAGTTCATCTAGTAATTTGATTAAGTTGAACTATTTATCATGAACATAGTCTAAATTGTACTTGAAAATACTGTAGATCCAATGGCCAAGTCCAACTTCAACTTCAACGTTTTTGCTGAGAAAGAAAAGCTTAGAAACAATGGGTCTAACTTCACCAACTGGTTCCGCAATCTAAGAATCATTCTGTCTGGCGGACAAAAGGACTATGTCCTTGAGAAAGCGTTAGGTAACCCCCCTGCTGCAACTGCGCCGGCTGATGAGAAAGCTGTCTATCAGTCGCGCAAAGATGATTATGGTGTGATTAAGAGCACCATGTTGTTTGCTATGGAACCGGAGCTTCAAAATCGTTTTGAAACCTATCCCGGGCCCTTTGAGATTCTCGAGGAGCTGAAAACCATGTTTCAGACTCAAGCCCGTTCTGAGAGATATGAGATATCTGAGAAGTTCTTTAACTGCAAGATGGAGGAAGGGAGTTCCGTTAGTGAGCACGCCATAAAGATGTCGGGCTACACTCAACGCCTTGAGCAACTGGAATGCACGATTCCAGAGGAGCTCAAGATTGACAGTGTTCTGCAATCACTCCCTCCCAGCTACAAAAGTTTTGTAGTGACTCATAATCAGATTGGTTCCACTGATACGATCACCGAGCTCTTCGCAAAGCTGAAGGCTGCGGAAGTGGACATCAAGAAGGATAATCATGTGTTGATGGTCAACAAGCCCTCCTTTAAGAAAGGTAAGGGAGCAAAGAAGCCCTTCAAGAAGGGCGGCGGCAAGCACAATGCCCCTGCTGAGAAGAAGCTCAGGTCTGGTCCTAAGTCGGACACTGAGTGCTTCTATTGCAAGGACAGGGGTCACTGGAAGCGCAACTGTCCGAAGTACTTAGCGGACAAGAAGGCTGGCACCATCAAAGGTATATTTGATATACATGTTATTGATGTTTTCCTTACTAGCCCTCGTTGTAGTGCCTGGGTATTTGATACCGGTTCAGTTGCTAATATTTGTAACTCGAAACAGGAGCTACGGAATAGACAGCGGCTTGCGAGGGATGAGGTGACGATGCGCGTTGGCAACGGATCAAGAGTTGATGTGATGGTCGTCGGCACGCTCTCCTTAGTTTTACCTTCGGGATTAGTTTTAAACCTTAATAAATGTTATTATGTGCCTGCGTTGAGCATGAACATCATTTCCGGATCGTGTTTATTGCAAGACGGTTATTCATTTAAATCGGAGAATAATGGTTGTTCTATTTATATGAGTAACATCTTTTATGGTCATGCACCTCTTGTGAATGGTTTATTTCTTCTAAATCTCGAAAGGGATGAAACACACATCCATAACATTGAGGCTAAGAGATGCAAAGTAGATAGTGATAATACTACTTATTTGTGGCACTGTCGTCTAGGTCATATTGGAGTAAAGCGCATGAAGAAACTCCATTCTGATGGACTTTTGGAGTCTCTTGATTTTGAATCATTTGACACATGCGAACCATGCCTCATGGGCAAGATGATCAAAACCCCGTTCTCCGGTATGATGGAGCGAGCAACGGACTTGTTGGAAATCATACATAACGATGTATGCGGACCGATGAGTGTTTCGACGCGCGGTGGATATCGCTATTTCCTCACTTTTACCGATGACTTAAGTAGATATGGGTATATCTATTTAATGAAACATAAATCTGAAACGTTTGAAAAGTTCAAAGAATTTCAGAATGAAGTGGAGAACCATCGTAACAGAAAGATTAAGTTTCTACGATCTGATCGTGGGGGCGAATATTTGAGTTATGATTTTCTCACGCATCTTAAAGCAAGCAGAATTGTTTCGCAACTCACGCCACCCGGAACACCACAGCGCAATGGTGTGTCTGAACGCCGGAATCGAACCCTATTAGATATGGTCCGATCGATGATGTCTCTTACTGATTTGCCGTTATCATTTTGGGGTTATGCATTAGAAACCGCTGCATTCACTTTAAATAGGGCTCCATCTAAATCCGTTGAGACGACACCGTATGAACTGTGGTTTGGTGCTAAACCTAAGTTGTCGTTTCTTAAAGTTTGGGGATGCGAAGCTTACGTTAAGAAGTTGATGCCGGACAAGCTCAAACCCAAAGCGGAGAAATGCGTCTTCATAGGATACCCTAAGGAAACTATTGGGTATACCTTCTATCACAGAACCGAAGGTAAAGTGTTTGTCGCAAAGAACGGTTCCTTTCTTGAGGAGGAGTTTCTCTCGAAAGAAGTGAGTGGGAGGAAAGTAGAGCTAGACGAGGTTATTGAACCTTCTCTTGAATTGGAGAGTAGCGCAGCACCTGAAATTGTTCCAGTGCCGCCTGCACCAACAATAGAGGAAGCTAATGACAAGGATCATGAAGCTTCGGACGATGCTGCTACTGAACGTCGCAGGTCGACAAGGTCGCGTGCCCCTCCTGAGTGGTACGGCAACCCTGTCTTGACTGTCTTGTTGGTAGAAGACAGTGAACCTACGAACTATGAGGAAGCGATGATGAGCCCAGACTCTGAGAAATGGCTGGAAGCCATGAAATCCGAATTGGGATCCATGGGCGAAAACCAAGTATGGACTTTGGTGGATCCTCCTAGCGACCGAAAGGCCGTTGAGTGCAAATGGATTTTCAAGAAGAAAACGGACGCGGATGGTAATGTTACCGTCTATAAAGCACGGCTTGTCGCAAAAGGTTTTCGACAAGTTCAAGGTGTTGACTACGATGAGACTTTCTCTCCCGTAGCGATGTTTAAGTCCATTCGGATTTTATTAGCAATTGCTGCGTTTCATGATTATGAAATATGGCAGATGGATGTCAAGACTGCTTTCCTCAATGGCAACATTGATGAAGAGTTGTATATGATGCAACCCGAGGGTTTTGTCTATCCTAAGGATGCTAGTAAAGTATGCAAACTTCAGCGTTCCATTTATGGACTGAAGCAAGCATCTCGGAGTTGGAACCTTTGTTTTGATCAAGTGATCAAGAGCTTTGGATTTGTTCCAAATTGCTACGAAGCTTGCATCTACAAGAAAGTGAGTGGGAGCTCGGTGACGTTTCTGGTACTGTATGTGGATGACATATTGATTATCGGAAATGACATCAACATGCTTAACGATGTGAAGAGTTATTTGAACAAGTGTTTTTCAATGAAAGACCTAGGTGAAGCTGCTTATATATTGGGCATCAAGATCTATAGAGATAGACAAAGACGCCTGATAGCTTTAAGCCAGAGTACATACCTAGACAAAGTTCTGAAAAGGTTCAGAATGGATAAGGCAAAGAAAGGTTCAGTGCCTATGTTGTCAGGTAAGATATTGAGCAAGGCTCAGTGTCCAGCTACGGTAAATGATAGGGAAGCTATGAGCAAAGTGCCTTATGCCTCGGCCATAGGTTCCATCATGTATGCCATGCTGTGTACTAGACCGGATGTGTCCAATGCTCTTAGTTTGACGAGCAGATATCAAAGTGATCCAGGAGTGGAACACTGGACAGCCGTGAAGAACATCCTAAAGTACCTAAATAGAACTAAAGAAATGTTCTTAGTCTATGGGGGTGATGAACAGCTTGTCGTAAAAGGTTACGTCGATGCTAGTTTCGACACCGACAAGGATGATTCTAAATCTTAGACAGGATACGTTTATATTTTGAATGGAGGAGCTGTAAGCTGGAGAAGCTGCAAGCAAAGCGTGATCACGGGATCTACAGTAGAAGCGGAATACATGGCTGCTGCAGAAGCGTCAAGTGAAGGAGTTTGGATCAGAAACTTCATCACTGAGCTTGGCGTGGTTCCAAGTGCATTGGACCCACTGGAGATATTGTGTGACAACACTGGCGCCATAGCACTCGCTAAGGAACCAAGATATCATCCAAAGACCAAGCATATCAACCGCAAGTTTCATATAATCCGAGATTATATAGCAGATGGAGATCTGAAGATTAGCAAAGTACATACGGATCTGAATGTCGCAGATCCATTGACTAAACCTCTTCCACGTGTAAAACATGATCAACACCTCAGTGCCATGGGTGTGAGATTGTTGCCAAATGTAAACTAGATTATTGACTCTAGTGCAAGTGGGAGACTGTTGGAATTATGCCCTAGAGGCAATAATAAAGATGTTATTATTATAATTCTTGTTCATGATAAAGTTTATATTCCATGCTAGAATTGTATTAAGCGGAAACTTTAATACTTGTGTGGTTTGTGAACAACACCGTGTCCCTAGTACGCCTCTATGGACTAGCTCATTGATCAATGATGGTTAAGGTTTCCTAACCATAGACATGAGTTGTCAATTGATAATGAGATCATATCATTGGGAGAATGATATGGTGGATAGACCCAAACAAAGCAGAGCAATTAGATCGTGTCATCGTGTTCGTCTTTGCGAAGCTTTTCCTATGTCAAATATTGTATTCCTTAGACCATGAGATAATGCAACTCCCTGGTATCGGAAGAAAGCTTTGAGGTCATCAAACGTCATCCTATGAGAGGGTGATCATAAAGGTGTCTCTTAGGTGATCGGAAAGTATCTGTTGGGTTGTATGTATCGAGATGGAATTTGTCCCTCCCAAGTCGGAGAGATATACTTCGGGCCCACTCGGTAATCGATATCAACACCGCTTGCAAGCATGTGGTTAAGGAGTTAATCACAAAGTGATATCGGATTACGGAACGAGTAAAGTACTTGCTGTGAACGAGATTGAACTAGGTATGACGGTACCGACGATCGAATCTCGGGCAAGTAAAATATCGCGAGACGAAGGGAATATATATATGGGATTGATTGAATCCTGGCATCGTGGTTTATCCGATATGATCATCGATGAATGTGTGGGAGTCAATATGGGTGCCCAGACCCCGCTGTTGATTATTGATAGAAGATCATGTCTGCATATTCTCGAACCCGCAGGGTCACACACTTAACGTATCTCGACGCTAGGATAGATTGTATAATTGGTTTATGAATTTTTGTTCGGAGTCTCGGATGGGATCCGGGATATCACGAGAGGTTCCGGAATGGTCCGGAGAATAAGATTCATATAAGGCAGTGCAGTTTTTGGAGTTCGGAATTGTTCCGGGTTAATCGGTATTGTACCGGAAGCTTCTAGAACCTTCCGGAAGGGGACCAACGTAGCCCCACCTTCCGGGAGGGGGCATGGGCCTATGAGGGAGTGTCCTGGCCGCATTGGGCCAGGGGCACAAGGCCCCATAGGGCCCAGCCGATTCTAGAGAGATTTGACTCGTTTAAATCTCGGGATAGAATTTCTAGATAAGGGAGAGTTTAAATCGATTAAACTAGAGATAGGATTTCTAGATAAGGGAGAGTTTAAATTGTTTAAACTAGAGATAGGCTTGGAGGAGGGGCAAGGGCTGGCCGCCCCCCTCTATATATAGAGGGGTGGTGCGCCCCCTCCCCCCCACACACACCTTCCTCCAAGCCCCAGCAGCCTTGCTACCTTCCTCTCTCCCTCCCGACTGTTTGTAGGCGAAGCCCTACAGCAGAAATTCTCCACCATATACACCACGCCGTCGTTTTGTAGATCCAATCTATCTCTCCACCATACTCGCTGGTCCGAGGAAGGAGGAGACGTCGAGGTGCTGCACGTGTGCATCTCACGGAGGCACCGCCACTTGTGGTGCTAGATCGGATCGGATCGCGAGGAGGAGAAGCGAGTACGACTACATCACCCACGTTCCGACGAACGTTCCGCTGTGCGAATCTTCAAGGGTATGAAGATCTAATCCAATCTCTCTCGTTGTTTGCATCTCCTAGATTAGATCTTGGCTTTCCCTCTGTTCGCTCCGTAGAAAATTTTGATTTACTATGCCGCGAATCCCTTCATACAGGATCGTAAATAAAACCTCAAACTAGTTTGTGGCCCCAAGAAATAAGAATGAATCAAGCTCTGGCTAAGGGGGGCCCATAATTCCCCGTATGTGGATAGCGCGATAAATCAAGGAACAGGTATCAAGTACTCGGGGTCCTACGGGACACAAGTGGGCGGTCGGAAACCAAATATTATCTATCACCCACCGATGCCTCTGCTTACTTACTTCAATTTTAGTTGTTAAACAGGAATTAAAGTGAACGATAAGTAAAGCCGAGATCATCTGCAACATCAAACATGTGGCAATTCTCCAACAACTGTGGTACACGGCGACACGCAACAGCACTTGAGCAAGCGACTACGACGCGCAAGTCCAACTATCTACCAAACAACAGGTTATAGGAGGTGGCCATGGCAATATAAGGCTGCAAGGGATATCACGGGTACGAAAACTAGCGCGACGCAACACGGATAGCAATAGATCAACAGGAGGGAAATAAATACTATAAAAGTAAGATAGGTAGAAAGGGGGAGATGCTCGCCTGAAAACATTGCCGAAGGTTCAACCGAAGATCGGGTCGACACTCGCATCAACTCAACGGCCTTATCTGCGAAGAAGCAAAACACTAGAATAAACACCGGATGCAATATTCAATACAACGGCAGAAGATCGGGCATGATGCATGAATGATGTTTGGCATGGCAAAGATGCGATGCAATTAGGCCATATTAAGTGGAACCGGGGTCCCGACAATTAGTTAGATGGTTCAAGTTGTTTATCTACCCCGCAAATTAAATGTTGTTTTAGCATGGCAAAAGATAGCACCGGTTCGCTACACAAATTTAAATGAGGCCAATATAAGGCTAGATTTGCCCGCATATGGGCCCCATATTTAGTTATGAGGTGAATCGGCATAAGGCCCCCAAACCACATGACAATATGCATGCAAGTATGACAATTCAATATGCAACAGATTTATGTTTAGCATTTATAAAAATAGGGGTTCGGATAAGGGTCACACATTAGGGGGTCTTGACGAACTTGGGGTTCCGGGGTTCGGGGTTCGGTCTCGGGGTTCAGGGTTCGACGAGGTCCAGATATAAGGGGGAGAACTTGTCGTGACGTGCCGGGGATCTTGGGTCCAAGCGTTCGCTCTTGTCGGTTCCGCGGATCGGCCGGTCTTGTCGTTCGGAAGTAGAACTTGTCGTCCTTGTGGCGATCTTGGCGTCCTTCCGGTTCGGGTTTTGGCGTTTGAGGGAAGTACTTGTCGTTCTCGTGGCAATCTTGGTGTTCCGGTTCTTGACTTGGTATCCAAAACGCAGGTCTTGTCGCGTGTGTGGTTGCCGGGTCCGCGACGTGGGCTTCGAGTATGGCGGCACATGTCGAAGATCTTGTCGATGTAGTCCCGTTAGGCGTTCACGAGCACCTTGGCGGTACTTGCATCTACGGAAGAGCTTGGCCATGCAGAACTCTTGTCGAACACGCTGCAGGCGAACACGGGACGGGCGCGGCTGACCCAGACGGCGGCCGACGATGACAACACGGCGAGGAGGCGGCCTCGACGGGGCGTCAGGGACTCGTGCAGGGCGCTGGGCGCGATTGAGGGAGGCCGGCTGGGCGTCGAGGCAGCGCGCGTCTGGCAGCGGTGGCGGGCCGAACGCGGCGAGGAGGGGGCGGCGCTGCATCGGGCACGCAGACGACTGCGAGGGCGGCGGCCCGAGAGGCGGTCGGGGAAGGCTCGCAAGGTCGGCCTGCCGCAGGGCTCGAGCTGGGCGCGGCCGCGCTTGGGGACGGGCGGCGCTGGAGGCTGGGGAGGCTCGGGGAGAAGCGGGTGGCTCAGCGACGGAGCACCGCGGGCGCGAGGTTGCGGATGTGGGGAGACGGGGCTCCGGCCGGAGGCGACGCGTTGCAGGGGACCGAGCCCGGGGCGAGGTCGGGCCGGCGGCGCCGCAGGGCGACGACGGGAGAGAAGCGGCGGAGGAGCTCGACGGGAAGGCGCTGCGCGCGGAGGCGGAGGGGTGAGCGGCCGGCGGCGGCCTGCCGACGGAGATGCTGCGAGGGCTGGAGGAGGGCGGCGCTCGCGGAGGCGCCTGAGACGGGAAGGAAGGGGAGGCGCAGAGCGGAGCGGCGGAGGCGGGGAGACGACCGGGGGGCAGACGCGGGACATGGGGGCGCGGCGGTGAAGAGGGGGACGCCGGCGGCTGGCGCGGGGCGAGCGGCCCGAGGCGGCGGCGCCGGAGAGACGAGGGAGAGGACGGTGGAGAGGTGGGCTTGGTGAGGAAGGTTGTCGGAGCGGCGCTCGGAAGCGGGCCGAGGCCGGAGAAGAGGAGGAGCACGGCGGCGCGTCGTGGGGAAGGCAGAGGAGGGCGCGTCGGACCGGGGGAAGAAGGGGGGAGGGAGGACGTGAGGAGCGGGGTCAGGGTCGCGGGGAACGCGAAAGGGACGCGGGGCCGGGGACTGGTGGGCCTGGGTGGGGTCGGGGGCGCGTGGGGCGC
The DNA here is from genome assembly GCA_916181665.1 of Avena sativa. Lineage (NCBI taxonomy): Eukaryota > Viridiplantae > Streptophyta > Magnoliopsida > Poales > Poaceae > Avena > Avena sativa. The sequence continues at coordinate 19,443,726 of OV702296.1, forward strand.
GCGGTAGGTGGGGGTGCCGACAGGTGGGGCCACGGGGGGAACGGGACCCACAGGCAGGGAGAGGTGGGAGTGTGGGGGTCGGTTTGGGAGGGAGTGGGGACTATGGGGCAGGTGTGGGGTTGCAGGGTGGGGCCGCGCGCGTGTGAGTGGAGAGAGGGCTGGCGGCAGAGAGAGGAGAGAGAGGGGGTGTAAGAGGAGGTGGCCAGGTGGCGGCATGGGGTTGGGTAGAGGGGAGGGTGAGGGTGAGGTGGCAGCCAGGGATTGGGTGGGGTGAGGTGGAGAGGGGCTGGGTAGAATAGGTTGGGTAGACTAGGATTTTGGGGTGGACCGATTTTATTTCCGGGGGTGGTCGTTCGGGTCGAATCGGCCCATTCGACTGCCCCACTAAAAATATTTAACTATTTTATTTATTTCCAACCGGGTTTTTGCAAACCGATAGCAGACAAAACAAAGTATTCCGGCGACCCGGATTTTGCGTTTGAATAAAGATTGTGCGTTTAGAAAACAAAACAGGTTTTTCCGCAAATAGTTTTATGCAAGCAAAAATGCAAGATGATGACGATGCTCAAATGCAATGCGGCATGATGACATGAGCATGCGGTAATGATGATGCAATGCACAAAAACAACGCGATTTTCTAGTAGTGGTTTTGCGGGATGCCACACCGAGGTAATGGAGATCTCGGCAGAAGGGAACCCGCAAGGGGCAATCATGAGAACAATACCCCGTCCGAAGTAAGGAGAGAGCAGCCGCTCAACCCACAATGAAGGCATGAACCCCGGCAGGAAAGAGAAGCGAGGCCAGTTCGCCATAATCAGCTAAATGAAAGGTACAATGATGGCTATTCCGAGATGGAATATGCGATCCATGGTGGAAATAACCATTATGGAATGCAAGACAGAATTCTGTACAGAGATTTGCCATCAAGTGATGCAAGAGTGAAGCTGGACCGACTATACCGGTCCGAGTTGTTGGAAGAACAGGGTCCACCGGGTCCGACTTGCTTTGGACCACGGATAATGGGAGAACCACCCGTGCCGAACTTTCAGTTAGCAAGAGGCACAAAAACATATAATGGGAGCACCAAGCCGCAGGACTGGTTAATTGACTATGCCACTGCTATGAAAATAGCAGGTGGGAACTTACGATGGGCAGTACGGTATGTACCGCAAATGTTGGAAGGACCAGCCAGGGTATGGCTGAATAATCTACCCGCAGGCAGCATCAATTGTTGGTTAGATTAAGAAATGTTCGTCAGCAACTTTACCAGCACGTACAAGAGGCCAAACAGGCTGCAACAATTAGCCATGTGCAAACAGAGGCCGAATGAAATAGATAGAGAGTTTTTAACTCGATGGTGCAACTTGAGAAACTCATGCGAAGGGGTTATAGAATCGCAAGCAATAGCTTGGTTCGCGCAAGGCTGCCGTTATGGCAGCGTGCTGTGGCAACGTCTGCAAAGAGATATGCCGACCACACTGGCAGAAACTATCAGAATAGCAGACTCATATGCACTAGGGGACCCAACACAACCAGAACTAATGTCGGCGGATCATCGCGAGCAACAGGATCATTATGCAAGAGACTTGGCCGGGTCATCCAGGCGCAATGATTTCAGAGGAAGAAGAAGAGAGGAAAGGCCGGATTATAGATATAATTCGGCCCAGGTGGCGGCAGTAGCACAAGATCAGCCGAATCACGGAGCAACTCAACGACAGAAGAATGGACCTCAGCAGTGGACACCAAGGAATGAAGGAAAAAGGCAATGGACCCCAGAACAAAAGAAGCAGTGGCAGGAGAGGCCGAAATACACGTTCGAATCCATGTTAGATCAGCCGTGCAAATTTCACACATCAAACCCATCCAGACCAGCCAATCATACGACCCGCCAATGTGCATGGATGAAAAATGCAATGGGGAACCCCGCAGGAGTTCAGGCCCCCCATCAAATACATCAGCAGCATCAACCACAATTGACTGGAGCAAATGCACAGCAACTGATGTTACCACCTCCTCCCCCGAGGTATGACAACTCGGATCGGAGAGATGCGGTGCATCAAGTAATGAATCAAGTCCAGGATGGAAGGATAAATCCAGCAAGTACAGGACGCAACGATTACAGAGAGCATCATCAATCTTATTGCGTGTTCACGACAGAACAGCAAGACAAGCAGAGTGTGCAACGCCGGCATATGGAAGTAAATGCAGTCATGCCAGCAGTACCTAGATATGTGCCATGGTCAGATCAGGAGATGACTTGGGGCATAAAGGACCACCCTAGAATAATGCCAAATCCTGGATCATATGCACTAGTATTGGATCCGACATTCGTTGGACCGAGCATCAATGTGAAATTTTCAAAAGTCCTCATTGACAATGGAAGCAGTATCAACATCATGTATAAAGATACTATGCACAAACTCGGAATATCGCAGAACATGTTGCAGTCCACAAGGACCACTTTTCATGGGATAGTGCCGGGGCTTTCATGCGAGCCCATCGGAAAAATCCGAGTTGACGTGTTATTCGGCACAAGAGATAACTGCAGAGCAGAGAACTTAGAATTTGAGGTGGTAGATCTGGAAAGTTGCTATCACGCTCTACTCGGACGGCCCGCGCTGGCCAAGTTCATGAGCAGTTGTCATATAAGTTATCTAAAGATGAAGCTACCCGGGCCACAAGGAGTAATAACAGTTGCAGGGGATTACAAGAAGTCAATGGAATGTGCTTCAGCCGGGTCAAATTTGGCCGAGTCATTGGTCATAGCAAGAGAAAAGAGAAGAATTCAAGAGGTAGCGGCCCTCGCTCAGTCGGCACAGCTGAATATGCCGGCGTTGGCCAACCCACATGGCAGCGTCTCCTTTCAGCCGACTAAAGAAACGAAGAAATTTCAGATCGATGAGCAATTCCCAGAGCGGACTGTTACCATTGGTGCAGGCCTGGACGCTAAATAGGAAAGCGAGCTCACCAACTTCCTCCGTGAGAATCGGGACATATTTGCATGGTCAACTCAAGATCTGCAAGGTGTTCCGAGGGAGTTGGCTGAGCACTCTTTGAACGTGAGACCAGGAGCAAGGCCGGTGAAGCAACCTCTCCGCCGCTTCGCCGAAGACAGGAGAAAAGTAATAGGAGATGAAATAGCTCGGCTCCTCGCGGCCGGGTTCATCATGGAAGTGCTATACCCGGATTGGTTGTCGAATCCGGTGCTAGTAGAAAAGAAGAAAGATGATCCAAATGTAGCCATTGTATGGAGAATGTGTATCGATTACACCAACCTGAACAAGGCATGTCCGAAAGATCCTTTTCCATTGCCTAGAATAGACCAAGTCATTGACTCGACCGTTGGTTGTGAGCTGTTATCATTTGTAGACGCGTATTCTGGTTTCCACCAGATACCCTTAAATCCGGCCGATCAAATAAAGACTGCATTTATTACCCCGTACGGGGCTTATTGTTATCGCACGATGCCATTTGGCCTACGAAATGCAGGAGCAACATATCAGAGATGCATGCAAAAATGTCTCCATGATTAGATAGGAAAAAATGTACAAGTGTATGTGGATGACGTGGTCATCAAAACTAAAGAGAGCAAAACATTATTAGAAGATATACGGCAGACTTTTGCGAACCTGAGAAGGTTCCGAATGAAGCTTAATCCAGAGAAATGCACATTTGGTGTGCCGACAGGAAAATTACTCGGTTTCCTTGTATCTAGCCGAGGTATCGAGGCTAATCCAACAAAGATAAGAGCAGTAGAAAGAATGGAATTGCCAAAATGTTTGAATGATGTACAAAAATTCACGGGCTGCCTGGCCTCGCTTAGTCGATTTGTATGTCGGCTAGGAGAGAAGGCATTGCCGCTCTATCAGCTGATGAGAAAGTCGGATAAATTCATTTGGACTCCACAGGCGGACCTTGCATTTCGTGAATTGAAAAAGATGTTAGTTACGGCACCCATTTTGGCTTCTCCATTATCAAAAGAGCCTATGCTACTCTATGTAGCGGCTACCAATAGAGTAGTTAGTACTATGGTCGTAGTGGAACGACTTGAAGATGGTAAGTCGATTCAGAGGCCGTTCTATTATCTAAGTGAGGTGTTATCCACTTCAAAGCAGAATTACCCGCATTATCAGAAGATGGCTTATGGAGTATATATGTCGGCGAAAAAGCTTAAACATTACTTCGAAGAGCATCCCATCAAAGTAATCTGTGAGGCACCCATAGCCGACATATTGAGCAACAAAGACGCAAGTGTCCGAATAGAAAAATGGGCGATCGAGTTATCACCATACGCTCCACAGTTTGATAGAAGAGATGCAATCAAATCTCAGGCTGTCGCCGACTTTCTCGTGGACTGGGTCGAGGTGCAGTATGAGCCACCATTGCCAGATCCAAATTACTGGACAATGCATTTCGATGGTTCCAAACTAAGGAATGGTTTGGGAGCAGGAATAGTGTTAACCTCGCCTAAAAAAGACCAATTGAAATATGTATTGCAAATACATTTTGCTGCGTCCAACAATGTAGCCGAGTATGAAGCGCTAGTCCATGGATTGAAATTAGCAAAATAAATTGGTATACGCCGAATCTTATGCTATGGTGACTCGGATCTGGTAGTACAACAAGTATCAGGCAGTTGGGACGCATTGGATGCTAATATGGCTTTATACAGATTCCATGTGCAAAAAATCAGTGGATACTTTGAAGGATGTGAATTCCACCACATACCTCGGGCAGAAAATGACGCCGCCGACACATTGTCAAAGTTAGGATCAACCCGGCAATCAATCCCTCCAGGTATTTCCCTGGAGCATCTCAGAAAACCATCCATAATCCCATCACCAGAATCCGAATCTATCTTTATCCCAGCAAATTCTGCAGAAGATCACACGCCAATGGAGATAGATCCGCGGAATGATTTGGAACCCCTAAAGAGGGGGATAGCCGAGGTAAGCGCAATCATGGAGAGAGCCGAGATATTTATGTCGGCAGAGAACATGGAGATAGACAGTGAGATCACATCAGAAAAAGTAACACCGTTATGGGCGCAACCCATATTTTCTTACCTAAAAGACGCGATGTTGCCGAGTAATGAGGTATTAGCTAGACAAACCGTAAGAAGAGCAAAAGCTTATACAATCATAAATGATGAGCTGTATAAAAGAAGCGTCACAAACGTATTGCAGAAATGCGTAAGTTCAACAGAAGGTCAGGAAATCCTTCTAGACATACACCAAGGAGAATGTGGGCACCATGCCTCATCTCGCGCCTTAGTAGCCAAGGCGTTCAGGCATGGATTTTATTGGCCAACAGCATTGAAAGAAGCAAAAGAATTAGTTAAGAAATGCAATGGATGTCAGAGATACGCAACCAGAATACATATACCGTCGGCCGAGTTAAAAACAATACCCATCACTTGGCCATTTGCTGTATGGGGTTTAGATATGGTGGGACCATTCAAGCCGGCGCGAGGAGGAATGACCCACATATTGGTTATGGTGGACAAGTTCACAAAATGGATTGAAGTAAAACCAATTAAAAAGTGTGATGGGCACACAGCAGTGAAGTTTCTCAAGGATATCATCTTAAGATATGGGTACCCGCACAGTATTATTACGGACAATGGCACAAACTTTGCAGAAGGAGCTTTCGCCAGATTTTGTCGAGAGAAGCACATAAGACTAGATATTGCCTCTGTGGATCACCCAGCATCCAATGGGCAAGTGGAAAGGTCTAATGGGCTGGTACTATCAGGAATAAAACCACGACTTGTCGAACCATTGCAAAGGTCGGCAGGATGTTGGATTGAAGAAATTCCAGCCGTACTATGGAGCCTCCGGACTACTCCGAATAGATCAACAGGCTATACGCCATTCTTTCTGGTATACGGGGCAGAAGCCGTACTTCTAGCCGACATAATATATGACTCGCCAAGAGTTGCTCAGTACACAACCTCAGAGACAAATGAGATAGCTCGGCAAGATGCCGTAGACCTGCTGGAAGAAGCCAGAGAGTTGACATTATCACGATCGGCTATTTATCAACAGAACTTGCGGCGATATCACAGCAAGAAAGTGAATCCAAGAGTATTCAAAGAAGGAGATTTGGTCCTCCGACTCGTGCAACACACGGCCGGCATGCACAAGTTGTCACCCCCATGGGAAGGACCATTTATTGTGAGCAAAGCATTGCACAACGATGCCTATTATCTAATCGACGCTCAGTCCCCCGGAGGGAACAAGGCAGACAAAGCTGGCGAAGAAACGAAGCGTCCCTGGAATGTGGCTTTACTTCGGCCATTCTACTCGTAGTATTGTATCTCAAAGTCAAGATCCAATGATGTATTTGAACCTCGGTGCCCAGAGCAGTAACTCGGGAACTGCCATATTTTATATCAATTTCATGTTATGTATTTGAACCTCGGCGCCCGGAGCAGTAACTCGGGGACTGCCATATGTTATATCCATTTCATGTTATGTATTTGAACCTCGGCGCCCAGAGCAGTAACTCGGGAACTGCCATATTTTATATCAATTTCATGTTATGTATTTGAACCTCGGCGCCCGGAGCAGTAACTCGGGGACTGCCATATGTTATATCCATTTCATGTTATGTATTTGAACCTCGGCGCCCGGAGCAGTAACTCGGGGACTACCATATTTTATATCAATTTCATGTTATGTATTTGAACCTCGGCACCCGGAGCAGTAACTCGGGGACTGCCATATGTTATATCAATTTCGTGTTATGTATTTGAACCTCGGTGCCCAGAGCAGTGACTCGGGGACTGCCGTATCTTATATCAACTTCATGTTATATATCTGAACCTCATCGCCCAGAGCAGTAACTCGGGGACTGCCATATGATATATCAATCTCATAGTAATATCTAAACCTCAGCATCTAAAGTAGCGACTCGCGGACTACCGTATGCTACCTCAATCTTATGTTGAGCGCACCCGTATTAGTCTTATACTGCCTCTGAAATTTGATTTACAAACCGAAGTTTCGCGCAATAAACAACGATCCAGCGATTGCTATATTTTTTCACAACAAAGTAGTCGATCTCTGTTCAGAACAGATCAATATTATATTCAGAGCTCACGCCTGGATAAAACTGTAAAGAATAGAGGCAAAGATAAATCCCAAAAGGTCAGGAAGTTGAGGGCCAACAAAGCAAGAATTCGGACGAACACTCACTTAACCGAATGTCACAGCAGTACACAGCAAAAGAAATTTGAATCATACAGAGAATTGACAAATATTTCGCCTACATCATACGCCCGGCATACCATGGATCGGAAATAACTTAGGCGTTGTTCGTCGGGGAGGCAGCAGCTGGCTCAGGTGCGGGGCACTCCGAGGTAGGAGGAACTTGGACTGAGGTTGCTTCGCCCTCCGCCGACCCAGGTGCAACTTCAGCGGAGCTCCGAGGTTGCTCAGGAGCATCAGTCTGTGCGGTAGAATGCCCGGTACCTTTGGAAGAGGACCGCGCGTCGCCGTTGCTGTCCGAGCTTGAGCTGGAGCTATCAGATGCGGCCGAATCATTGTCACCCTCCCCCTGCTCAGCCGAACTATCACCCGAAGCATCCTTGGCTACAACCTCCTCATCCGGGTCTGGAAGAAAACTCGGCCCTTCATTCCAAGTGTGCATGTCGGCGTACTCGACAAGTTGGAAGGACCGAGCTTGCCGAAGAGCAACAAAGGTGGGATCCTCAACCCAGCGGGAACCAGTGCGCAAATTTCTCAGGATGTCAAGAGAGATGTCTTCATACCATGACATGATGACAGTAAGAGCCATATTGGCACCAGCACGCCCAGCGGATTCCCTCCAAAGACTCAACTGCCTTTCAGATGCCATTAGTCTTTTCACCAACAACTTGATTTCGTTGATATCAGGAGTCCCCGAGGTATTCGGCCAGAGCACATGGTAAGCTCGGATAGCGGCCTGCACCAAGTCCCGGCCCATAATTTTCATCGGACCAACTGCGGCTCCAACGACAACCAAGTAATCCTCCATTGAATATTCCGAATCAACGGTGACAGGTTCACCTCGGCGCACGCGAGCTGCAAGAACCGCTTTAGAACTCACGGGTTTGGCCTCGGGGAAATGATCTGCGCAAAGCATGAGCGTGTCAGATGGTAACGAGAATAAAAACGAAAAATATAATTCGGCCATGCCAAGTAGCTTACGATGAATGTATCTCATCATTATCTGAAGGTCTTTAGTCCAATTGACCTTACTGTTCTCAAAACGAGCAATTTCCTCGCTCAAACCCTGAGTTTTAAGTTCGGCAGCCTCGAGGAGTTCTTTGTTCTTCTGCAGCTCCAAAGTCAGCCGATTCTTTTCCTCGGAAAATTCTTGGTCGACCTTTTCTAGTTCGGATTTCTGAGAAAGCTTGAGGGTATCCACCTCGGATCGCAGGCGAGCTATTTCATCATCTTTTTCTTGTAGTTGTGCCGAATGAATAGCGTTTTGTTCTAAAAAATGCAGCATCACGTCAGGCATGGGCATGCAATCTTGATGTGACACTGCAAAGTTTTGCAACTCGGCTTTACCAGAGCCAAACGCAATAAGGAAACTTAGCATATATACTAAAAGGGAGAAGGTGTAAAATAGAAAGGAAACTAACCTTCCAGGCTCTTGACCTTCTTCTCAAGGCGAATATTGAGGTTATTAATGTTACCTATTCACCAAGAAGTAAGCCGGCATTCCATGAACAAATACATGAGAATGTTGAAAATAAGGAAAAGGAACTATCGACATACCAGCCTTCTTCACCACTGGAAGAACTTTCTCGTACTTTTCTTCCATCTTGCGGTGCGAAAAAAGCAACCTCTGGAATTCGGCGGTCCGCCGGTCGTGTGCAACCTGAACAATAAGGCAAAATGATAAGTCGACAGTAAAAGCTAAATTAGATCCGAATCAAGCAGAGCTTAATTCGGCCCTAGGTGGCTGGATATTCAAAGCTAAACCAGATCCGAGTCAAGCAGGACTTAACTCAGATCTAGGTGGCTGGATATTCAAAGCTAAATTAGATCCGAATCAAGCAGAGCTTAATTCGGATCTAGGTGGTTGGATATTCAAAGCTAAATTAGATCCGAATCAAGCAGAGCTTAATTCGGCTCTAGGTGGCTGGATATTCAAAGCTAAACCAGATCCGAGTCAAGCAGGACTTAACTCAGATCTAGGTGGCTCGATATTCAAAGCTAAACCAGATCCGAGTCAAGCAGGACTTAACTCAGATCTAGGTGGCTGGATATTCAATGCTAAATTAGATCCGAATCAAGCAGAACTTAATTCGGCCCTAGGTGGCTGGATATTCAAAGCTAAACCAGATCCGAGTCAAGCAGGACTTAACTCAGATCTAGGTGGCTGGATATTCAAAGCTAAATTAGATCCGAATCAAGCAGAGCTTAATTCGGATCTAGGTGGCTGGATATTCAAAGCTAAATTAGATCCGAATCAAGCAGAGCTTAATTCGGCTCTAGGTGGCTGGATATTCAAAGCTAAACCAGATCCGAGTCAAGCAGGACTTAACTCAGATCTAGGTGGCTGGATATTCAAAGCTAAACCAGATCCGAGTCAAGCAGGACTTAACTCAGATCTAGGTGGCTGGATATTCAATGCTAAATTAGATCCGAATCAAGCAGAGCTTAAATCGGCTCTAGGTGGCTGGATATTCAAAACTAAACCGGATCCGAATCAAGCAGGATTTAACTCAGATCTAGGTGGCTGGATATTCAAAGATAAATTAGATCCGAATAAAGCAGAACTTAGTTCGGATCTAGGCGACTGCATATTCGAAGCTACAGCACATCCGAGTCAAGCAAAACTTAACTCGGATCTAGATTGCCCGATTAACGAACCCTAGAAATAAAATTAAGTCAAAGATCATTAAACTTCCAAGTATACAACAAGTTATTTCCTTGCAAGTTTCGGGGACTAGAGCATATAGTAACATCTGAGGAATAATTTAAAACTCAGAGAAACAGTAATTACCTCATTCATCTTGTTGGTATCAACAATGAACTTGGCAGCATGGTTAAAACGGCCGCTGATATCAGAAAGCTGAAAGGGCTGATTCATAGGATTACCCTCAAACTGATCAGCAGCGTTCCAATTATTCGCATACCCCACCAGCGCTCCGAGGCTGTTCCCACTGGCTGTCCGAGTTAAGACCTTACCCCGGACAGGCTGTTCGACCACGGCGGTCGCAGGGCTCTTATGAAGAGCGAGCTGGGAGCCGGCGGCCGAGGCAACGGGGACTTTAGTAGGCGCAGCTCCCTTACGCAGCGCGTCGGCAATACTCGGCTGAGAAGAGCCGACAAGACCTTTCTGAGAAGAGGAAGTCTTGGCGGTAACAGTTTTTCTCGCCTTAGAGGAGGCATCAGCAGGAAGTGACGCCTCGGAAGTGGGGACGACGTCTTTAGGAGCAGCAGGGGTTATGGTCGCAGAGGGCGCCGAGATAACGACCTTTTCGGCCGAGGATGGAATGGCTATAGAAACTGCCGGGGTAGATAGAGGCTCAGTAGCAGCGCTGGGGCCCATAGAAGGGGCGGCGGGTTCGACGAAAACTTCGGAGGGCCGGTTTGAATCCGGGTCAATGGAAGGGGTCTCAGGCACTTCGCGACAAAGAGGCGACGGATTCGGAGCTGGAGGAGAAGCAGGACGAATAGGACTAGGAATCCTGGTATCATCAGCGGCAGGAGGAGACAGCGGCCGAATCGGGCGACTAGTCATACTAGGACCGCCGGGTTTAACAGACAGAGGAGCACTGCAAAAATAAGAAAGAAGAATCGTCAGTATGAAAAAACAAAAAGAGAGAAACAAGAAAGATAAGCAAAAGGAACTTACCCGGCGACCCCAGGCATAGTCTTGCGCCTGGGAGGGTTCGGAGTGGATTTCTTCATTCGTTTCTTGGGAACTGCCTCCGAAGCACTAGCAGGAGCCCCGCGTTTCCCCGAGGTAACAGGGGGTCGAGAAGCAATAGGCTCGGCGTCGTGAACCTGACCGTCCGGATTAGCTGGGAAGGTAGAAGCCGGAAATGCATAAGAAATAGGCATAGCGGCAACTACCTCAAGAATTTGGACCTCGTCCGAATCACCTTCCTCATCGTGCGCCGAAGTCTTGCCACGAGCTCGAGCCCGGGCAAGATCCGACTTAGGGACGAACTCCTCGGAGTCCGGCTCACCAGTATCTGGGGTACTCCTGTCCGCGGGCCAAGGGAGCAGCAGAACTTCGGCGTCCTCGTTCTTCTGCTCTGCGAACCTCTGCAAGACGAGGAAAGAGAAAGTTAGATAAACCCGTTACAAAAACAATGGAATAGCAGAGCGATGCAGATTAAGCTCACCTCGGGAGGCGGATGATCGCGGGTGAACGGCTTTAATCCCCAAGCCCAATCCTCAGGCATCTCTGTCTTAAAGATAGCTCGGACGCGCTTATAGATAAGGTAGTTGTCCAGCTCCACGGTCGAGACTCGATTAGGGTCAATGGGACCACTCATGTAGCACAACTTGTGAGTCCGCTTCTGGAATGGGCAGATCCGGCTACTAATGAAAGTAGCCATCAGGTCTTCGCCACATAACCCGGCCCGGATCAACTCTTTAAGCCGAATCTCGAAGGCCTCGGCCAAGGCATGAGTTTTCCTCAGATTGTAGAGCCAGTTCACTTTAGAAGGAGGGCCAATTGAGAATGCAGGGAGCCGAATCTTGTCCTCTGCCCCTCTGTTTTTAACATAGAAGAATGATTTGTGCCATTTCTTGCACGACTCCAACCCAGTGACACGAGGAAACACGGACTTCCTCCGAGGTGTAATAGACGCTGCCCCACATTGGGTAAGCAACTTCTCGGAAGGGTGCAGAGATTTGTCAGGAACTACATTGGAGCGGATCTGAAAGAACTTCGACCAGACATGCACTGACGGCCACAGGCCGAAGTATCCCTCCGATGCACAGATGAAAGTAGAAAGAGAAGCTATAGCATTCGCAGGGAGATGATGCGGCTGAAGGCCGAAGTAGTCGAGGAATTCTCTAGCGAAATCGCTAAGAGGGAGACCGAAGCCGCGCGCGAAGTGAGACATAAAGACCACATACTCGCCCTCCCTAACATCCGGAGAGGATTCGCTGCCGGGTAAACGGCAAGAAACCTCGGCGGGAATTCTTCGAGTCTGGATGAGCCACTCTATCTCACGGCGTGTGACAGAAGAACCCTGCCACGAGCCTCGCTCGGGCCCGGAGGGGCGTCGTCGTCCTCAACCAGAGCACCGCTAAACGAACTAGACATATGTGCGCCGGAAAGATCGCCGGAGGAAAGACTGGCGGCGGAGGGGAGTTTAGAGCTGCAAGGCCCCGACGGGACTCTGCACGAGAACAATGGCGAAGAACCAGAGGAACCGTCGCACGAGCACGAAATCGAAACAGATGGGTCTAGGGAAAAACACAGGCAATGCGACCGGAGAGGACTCACCGGCAACGGAGCCAAAGCCGCAGAGCGCAGGCGAGGCAGGCAGAACGGCGCGGCGGAGTCTTCACCGATGGAGGCTCTAGCAAGCGCGCGGCGGCGGAGCTGCGAGAGGACGCGCCGGCGGAAGGAGGGAGGAGGACGGAGACGAGCGAGAAGGGGAAGAGTGAATTCCCCAAACGCCGTCCCCCTCTTTATAATCGAGCCACGAACAAGGTAGTGGGATCGTGGGTGTAGCGGTTGACCGTGTAGATCGTGGGTGCGGCACGAGCGCACGACGATAAGTGGAGCTACACCAACGACCACACAGGAAGGAAGAGCCCAAGGGGAACGGCACCCGAGGCATCGCAGCGACGGCGCGGCAGGTACAAAGTTAACTGTAGCCTGTCAGTGAGTACTGTAGAGGGACCAAAAAACTAGAAGAACGATGATGGGGGTGACACGTAGGACATAGCGTATGAGAGAAGGAACGAGGAAACCTCGGAAGAAGAGGATATAACTCGGAAACAAAACTGAAGAATATATTGAAGCTGATACGACCCGGTCGAAGTTATCGACAGGGCCACACCAGCTTCGGGGACTAATGTCGGGGGGTTGACCTCGGGTAGGTCAGAGACGGGGAAAGACAGAGGGACAATCCCCGTCTAGTTTCCGAGTTACGGTCTAGGTTGGCCGAATCATGAATATGTCGGCCGAGGTACGGAGGCGAGAAGCCCGTGTATGAGTATCAAGCAGCTACCCGGCCGAGTTACTGCGAGGTTCGGCCGGGTTAGCCCGAGTGATCTCGATGCAGGTAAAGGACAAGCCGAGTTACGCAAGGTAAGGTAAGGCCGAGTGATACGAAGCTTGCAGGAGAAGGAGAAACCCAAGGTCAAACTATAGCTGCAGGCTAGAAGGAATCAGAGCGGAGCCAAGCACAAGAGACAAAGATGCAGGACGTCAGAGGGGCAGAAGGAGGTCACGAGGGTGACAGTCCAGGAGCCCGAGGCACGCAGGAGGGGTCCTCTGGATCCTTGCCGTCTTTAGAAGGGCGACAGGGAAAGGAGGCCGCCGAACTACTATTTTGGGACAAGCATATTCATCGAATATGCTTGCCTCGTCAGCCCTAAGGGCACCCAAGGCACTCCTTTATAAGGGGAGGCTTGGATCCTGAGGAGGGCATCGACTCTTTGAGCACCGTTAGGCTGGTGAGATTCACCTTTTCTCCCTGTATACAGCTCGAGGAGCACTTGTAATCCAAAAGAATAGAAATAAATATCTTAGCCTTAGCCGCTTAAGGGTGAAATCAGTTGCATCTTCCCTCCCCAGATCCCACTAGCATCCATTGGCCCCATACTTTAGCCTACCCATGGCATCTGCCGTGCCACCACCACGACAACACTTGGCGGATATCCATGTCATGTTGGGTGAAACATGTGATATTAGCCATCACGTGTTGATCTACCTCATATAGGCTGGCCTTTGTTTATGAACCCGAGGAGTGTTACCTCTCGAAGACCACACAATATATTCGACAAGATCTTCAACGACACTTCAACGACACTCGAAGTACAATACCGATCCCGCCGAACGCCAAGATCTTCAATCGGATCCGAGGACACCAAGACCCTGAAGACCGATCCGAAGCGCCAGGACCTCCTTCTCGGAACCATCAAGTACTTCCTCTCGGACGCCAAGACCCGAACCTGCAGAACGCCAAGATCGCCGACGCGGATACGCCAAGTTCTTCACCCCGAATGCCAAGACCGACCCGTTACGCGGAACCGACAAGGTCTTCACGACGACAAGAACGACATCGACCAGGGCGAGTCCGATGCGCCCCCGACACCAAACCAAGTCCTGCTTCCCGGATGCGAAAGATCTACCTCAGTTATCCGAGACCGATCCCGTTGAACCCTGAACCCTGAGACCGACCCCGAACCCCTCGGAGCCCAAGTTCGCCGAACCCCAAAGTGTGACCTCTTTTCCGTGACCTATATTTTATAAATAATATAACTTGTTGCATTAAATCATTCATCTCGCATGCATATTTGTGTGGTTTGGGGGCATTATGCCGAGTCACCTCATAATTAAATATGGGGCCATATGCGGGCTTATCTAGTCTAATATTGGCTCCATTTAAATTTGTGTAGCGAACCGGTAACTTATCTTGCCCTATTATTACAACATTTAATTTGCGGGGTAGATAAACAACATGAACCTATTAATTAATTGTCGGGACCCCCGGTTCCGCTTAATATGTCCTAGTTGCATCGCATCTTGCCATGTCATACATCATGCATGCATCATGCCCGATCTTCTGCCGTAGTATTAAATAGTGCATCCGGTGTTTATTCTAGTGTTTTGCTTCTTCGCGGATAAGGCCGTTGAGTTGATGCGAGTGTCGACCCGATCTTCGGATGAACCTTCGGCAATGTTTTCAGGCGAGCACCTCCCCCTTTCTACCTATCTTACTTTATAGTCTTTATTCCCTCCTGTTGATCTATTGCTATCTGTGTTGCGATGCTCTAGTTTTCGTACCCGTGATATCCCTTGCAGCCTTATATTGCCTTGGACACCTCCTATTACCTGTCGTTTGGTAGATAGTTGGACCTGCGCGTCGTAGTCGCTTGCTCAAGTGCTGCTGCGTGTCGTCAAGTACCACAGTTGTTGGAGTATTGCCGTGTGTTTATTGTTGGAGATGATCAAGACTATAATTACTGTTTAACAACTAAAATTGAAGTAGGTAAATGCAGAGGCACAGGTGGGCAATAGATGTTATTTGGTTGTTAACCGTCCACTTGTGTCCCATAGGACCCCGAGTACTTGATACCTGTTCCTTGAATATTCGCGCTATCCACATCCGGGAGGATTATGGGACCCCCCTGAGCCAGAGCTTGATTCATTCTTATTTCTTGGGGCCACAAACTAGTTTGAGGTTTTATTTACTATCCTGTACTTATGCCATGCTTTACTGCTTTATTTACGATTGTGCGAGGAGCACCTGTACTGTTTAGGATCGTGACCCGTTTACGCGGTATCGACAAGACCAGTCACACTTTCGGGTTCCCAGTCGTTTACAGCCGGCCCCACAAACCTTGAGTCCGTCTCGAAGTCAGCTAACTTCGTTGCGGGTATACTTAATGGGGTGGCCCCCTGAAATATTTCTGAATCTGGTGATTGCTTTGTCGTGAAGGCCTCGTTGGGTTTTGATTTGGTTTTTCCGAGGTTGATCGAGTGTGTGTTGCTATTTGTGCACCCCTGCAGGGCAAAACTTTCTGAAAGCCGTGTCCGCGGTTATGGACGACTTGGAGCACAGTATCTCGATCATAGACAACTATAACTAAAGTGGTGCTATAAATTTGACTTTATAATGACTAGTAATCAGCTTCACTATAATGGAATGGCTAAATAAAACTGCCAACAATTGCTTGCTTGGGTTGTCGTTTGCGACCATTGTACCTGACTAGTAAATATTGCAACTACAACGGAATGGCTAAATAAAAGTACCAACAACTGCTGGATTTTTGGGTTATCTCATGCTATTTGTATCTGATTAGTAAGTGTTGCAACTATAACGGAATGGTTAACTAAAATTGCCCACTGCTTATTATATCAGGATAACTATCTATACCTGACTAGTAATTGTTGCAACGATAACTGAATAAATAAAACTGCCAACTGTGTGAGTTCCTCGGTCGACTTCCTCGTTTGGTCTCGAGGGGGAACACCAGGATGGGTTTGTCTGATGGTAGAATCATGTTGGTTCCGAACAGGTCTTTCTTACCCCTCTCTGATAGCCTCTAGTTGTTTCGAGTCTCTATAGGTTGTTTAGTGCATGCTGCGCTGCCGCTTCAGTCCACCATACCTATGTAGGCGAGGACCGCCGAATTCTAGTCTCGCCGTGTACTGGCCTCAGTACTGACCACTCTCTCTTTTTCCTTTGCCCTTTGTCGGCACCCCTTTTGTTTAAGCAGGTTTTGAGATCGACGTCGTTAGCAGGGTTACCCTTCCGGCTTGGCCTGGGCAGGGTTATGGACGCCATTGGTTATTCTTCAGGGCTCTTAGCCCCATTTGCATCTTGTCCGTAGCTGGACGCTCTATCATTTTCAAGGTGATTTGGATCTTTGTATATTATATCTGTATTCTTGACTCTTTGAGTCGCTGTTGTATATATCTGTTCTGTGGGTCCCATCGAGGACTGTTGTGTAATGTTATTACTTCGTTTTCCACCCGCACGAAAGTGCCTGGTGGGCACCTTTGAATCGTTTCTATGCGGGTTTGGCGGGAATCGCTAAAACTTGCATAGGGTCGATTCTGAGGGTGTTACAGAGTGGTATCAGAGCTCAGCAGTTGCGATACCCCACAAGTCCAGCCTGTAGGATAACCTAGCTAACGGCCGAAGTAGAGTGTCAAAACTATTTTTGAAAAATCGGTTGGATAGTTCTGATTAGGTCTGATTTTACTCCTTACCCCTCTGCTGCTCTCCTCTCACCTCTGCGTGTTTTGAATCCGCTCTCTTTTCTCTCTTCGAGTCCAGGATTTCTCGTGGTTGGGTTCCATCGTACCTTCAGGGTTTCGCTTCCTCCTTTGGTAACGGTGTTGCTACATCTGGTCTTCATGCTATCCGAGGAATCCTTCGTCTGGTGGACTTCTCTTTATTCCTTCTCGTGCCTTCCGGTGTTTTCCGACGTGACGACATCATCTACGCCAGATCCGGTGCAGAGTCTGCATCCCTCCTTTGTTTCCGAACCTCGCTTGTCGAGATCTACAATCTGAATTCCGAGAGTTGGTTGCATAACTCCTATTCGTGTGCAGAGTAATGGTTTGGGTGCGCGATGGACTGATCACCATCCGACTACTCTTATCATTCGCTCTTGTACATCGAATCAGTGGATCCAGCAATTTTACTCCGTCCACGGAAGCTAGAGGTGGCTTTATTTGTTGATACCTCTACCTTCGACCTTTTGTTTCCGGAGTGTTTCCCTCGACGGTCACGAACAACGACCTCTTGTTAGTGGTGTCGCGAGGATATACATGATGCGAGAAGATTCAGATCGCCGCCCTTCTTCCCGGTACCATGAGGCGGATCTCGAGGGCGAGATCCATTGTTAGTGGTGTCGAATTGTAGCACCCCGATAAAACCACTACTAGAAAATCGCTGTTGTTTATATTTTGTGCATCATCATGACATCATCATGCATAATTTTGCATAAAACTATATCCGAAAAAAACCCTATTTTGTTTTCTACAAACAGCCTCCTCTTTATTTCAAATGTCAAAGCCTGGTCCCCCTCAACTATTCTGTTTGTCTAAATCTATTTACGAAAAGATATTTACAAAAATGGTTTTATTAAAACCGGGGAAGGCAGCCCGCCGCCAGGCCCAAAAGGCCCAGCAGCTAGCCACCTACCACCCCTCTAATCAAACCCTAATCTAACCTACTCCTATCCCCATCCCTCCAGCCGCCGCCACCCCCGATCGGTTCCCACACACGCCAGCGCGCAGCGCGCGTCCCACCCCACCTGAAGCGCGTTCCCCCAGCTGACCCCTCTCACCATCCACCCCGCTCCCCCTGGCCCCACCCCGGGCCCCACCTCCCATCCTCCTGTCGCCCGCTCTCGCCCGCCCACCACCGTCCTCCCGCGCAGCGGCCGGCCTCCCTCAGCAGTTGCGCCCGGAGCAGAGCCCCCGCCGCCCCTGGCCGCTCTCTCCCATCCCGCACGTCGCTCCGGCCGCCATCACCCTCGTCCCCGACCCCGCCACCGGACCCGACCTCCGCCCCCCCTTGACGCCTTCCTCCCGCGACCGCGCGCGGACCTCGCCTTGCCTTCCTCCTAGCGCCCTCCGTCGCCCAGCCGCCATCGGGCGCGCCTTCCCCTGCCGCAGGCGCCACCCCTGACGTCCTTCCCCATCGCCGCCCTCTCGTCCTCAATCGTCGGGCTCTCGACACCGTGCGAACCCGCCGCTGTGGCCTCGCGTTCTTCGCCCCGTCGGGCACCTCACCGGCGCCAGCGAGCCACCGACTCCGGCTGCTACCTGCCTCTGCTTGCCACCACCTCCCCTACAGAGCCGACCTCGAGGCCGGGCCCTCCTCTGCTCTGTCCGGCAAGCCCATGCCGACCGAGCCCTCGGACCCGCGAGGCTCCGCCCGCTTCCTGTCGCCATATGTTTGCCGCCTTGGCCAGCTCCCCTTCGCCCTTCTCCTGGTCCTCCGTCGCCCTGCTGCCAGGGGCTCCTCCTCCGTCAAGCTCCCTCCGGCCGCCGGCGTCCTCTGTGGCCTCCCTCTGACCGCGTGTTCCCAGCATGTCCGCCTCCACGCGCCGACTCCCCTGCTCCTGCTCTCGGCCTCTGTTGCCCGTGCTTTTGTGCCTGCAAGCACACTTGGCGGATATCCATGTCATGTTGGGTGAAACATGTGATATTAGCCATCACGTGTTGATCTACCTCATCTAGGCTGGCCTTTGTTTATGAACCCGAGGAGTGTTACCTCTCGAAGACCACACAATATATTCGACAAGATCTTCAACGACACTTCAACGACACTCGAAGTACAAGACCGATCCCGCCGAACGCCAAGATCTTCAATCGGATCCGAGGACACCGAGACCCTGAAGACCGATCCGAAGCGCCAGGACCTCCTTCTCGGAACCATCAAGTACTTCCTCTCGGACGCCAAGACCCGAACCTGCAGAACGCCAAGATCGCCGACGCGGATACGCCAAGTTCTTCGCCCCGAATGCCAAGACCGACCCGTTACGCGGAACCGACAAGGTCTTCACGACGACAAGAACGACATCGACCAGGACGAGTCCGATGCGCCCCCGACACCAAACCAAGTCCTGCTTCCCGGATGCGAAAGATCTACCTCAGTTATCCGAGACCGATCCCGTCGAACCCTGAACCCTGAGACCGACCCCGAACCCCTCGGAGCCCAAGTTCGCCGAACCCCAAAGTGTGACCTCTTTTCTGTGACCTATATTTTATAAATAATATAACTTGTTGCATTAAATCATTCATCTCACATGCATATTTGTGTGGTTTGGGGGCATTATGCCGAGTCACCTCATAATTAAATATGGGGCCATATGCGGGCTTATCTAGTCTAATATTGGATCCATTTAAATTTGTGTAGCGAACCGGTAACTTATCTTGCCCTGTTATTACAACATTTAATTTGCGGGGTAGATAAACAACATGAACCTATTAATTAATTGTCGGGACCCCCGGTTCCGCTTAATATGGCCTAGTTGCATCGCATCTTGCCATGTCATACATCATGCATGCATCATGCCCGATCTTCTGCCGTAGTATTAAATAGTGCATCCGGTGTTTATTCTAGTGTTTTGCTTCTTCGCGGATAAGGCCGTTGAGTTGATGCGAGTGTCGACCCGATCTTCGGATGAACCTTCGGCAATGTTTTCAGGCGAGCACCTCCCCCTTTCTACCTATCTTACTTTATAGTCTTTATTCCCTCCTGTTGATCTATTGCTATCTGTGTTGCGATGCTCTAGTTTTCGTACCCGTGATATCCCTTGCAGCCTTATATTGCCTTGGACACCTCCTATTACCTGTCGTTTGGTAGATAGTTGGACCTGCGCGTCGTAGTCGCTTGCTCAAGTGCTGTTGCGTGTCGTCAAGTACCACAGTTGTTGGAGTATTGCCGTGTGTTTATTGTTGGAGATGATCAAGACTATAATTACTGTTTAACAACTAAAATTGAAGTAGGTAAATGCAGAGGCACAGGTGGGCAATAGATGTTATTTGGTTGTTAACCGTCCACTTGTGTCCCGTAGGACCCCGAGTACTTGATACCTGTTCCTAGAATATTCGCGCTATCCATATCCGGGAGGATTATGGGACCCCCCTGAGCCAGAGCTTGATTCATTCTTATTTCTTGGGGCCACAAACTAGTTTGAGGTTTTATTTACTATCCTGTACTTATGCCATGCTTTACTGCTTTATTTACGATTGTGCGAGGAGCACCTGTACTGTTTAGGATCGTGACCCGTTTACGCGGTATCGACAAGCCCATTCACACTTTCGGGTTCCCAGTCGTTTACAGCCGGCCCCACAAACCTTGAGTCCGTCTCGAAGTCAGCTAACTTCGTTGCGGGTATACTTAATGGGGTGGCCCCCTGAAATATTTCTGAATCTGGTGATTGCTTTGTCGTGAAGGCCTCGTTGGGTTTTGATTTGGTTTTTCCGAGGTTGATCGAGTGTGTGTTGCTATTTGTGCACCCCTGCAGGGTAAAACTTTCTGAAAGCCGTGTCCGCGGTTATGGACGACTTGGAGCACAGTATCTCGATCATAGACAACTATAACTAAAGTGGTGCTATAAATTTGACTTTATAATGACTAGTAATCAGCTTCACTATAATGGAATGGCTAAATAAAACTGCCAACAATTGCTTGCTTGGGTTGTCGTTTGTGACCATTGTACCTGACTAGTAAATATTGGAACTACAACGGAATGCCTAAATAAAAGTATCAACAACTGCTGGGTTTTTGGGTTATCTCATGCTATTTGTATCTGATTAGTAAGTGTTGCAACTATAACAGAATGGTTAACTAAAATTGCCCACTGCTTATTATATCAGGATGACTATCTATACCTGATTAGTAATTGTTGCAACGATAACTGAATAAATAAAACTGCCAACTGTGTGAGTTCCTCGGTCGACTTCCTCGTTTGGTCTCGAGGGGGAACACCAGGATGGGTTTGTCTGATGGTAGAATCATGTTGGTTCCGAACAGATCTTTCTTACCCCTCTCTGATAGCCTCTAGTTGTTTCGAGTCTCTATAGGTTGTTTAGTGCATGCTGCGCTGCCGCTTCAGTCCACCATACCTATGTAGGCGAGGACCGCCGAATCTAGTCTCGCCGTGTACTGGCCTCAGTACTGACCGCTCTCTCTTTTTCCTTTGCCCTTTGTCGGCACCCCTTTTGTTTAAGCAGGTTTTGAGATCGACGTCGTTAGCAGGGTTACTCTTCCGACTTGGCCTGGGCAGGGTTATGGACGCCATTGGTTATTCTTCAGGGCTCTTAGCCCCATTTGCATCTTGTCCGTAGCTGGACGCTCTATCATTTTCAAGGTGATTTGGATCTTTGTATATTATATCTGTATTCTTGACTCTTTGAGTCGCTGTTGTATATATCTGTTCTGTGGGTCCCATCGAGGACTGTTGTGTAATGTTATTACTTCGTTTTCCACCCGCACGAAAGTGCCTGGTGGGCACCTTTGAATCGTTTCTATGCGGGTTTGGCGGGAATCGCTAAAACTTGCATAGGGTCGATTCTGAGGGTGTTACCGCGGCATCCCCAAGCTTGAGCTTTTTTCCATTCTTCATCTCATTACATTATTCTTTCTCTACACCTGCAAATTTTCCTTCATACAAAACTTCACACAATCTTCATTAGCAACATTAGTGTATTCAAAAGATAATAGACCTTTAGTCAAAGCTTTGGAACAACAAGACTTTTCACTAAAAACACAAGCTACTATAGTAACTCCTTCAAAAAGCTCAATTTCCCAAAAAGAACCCAAAAAGGAATCAATAAGAAGCAAATGCAAATAATGGCAGAAATCTGTCAAAATAGACCAGCAGGTAGAAACCGATTTTTTTCGAAGACCTTCTATTGCTCAAATAAAAAAGTGGTGAAGTAACGAATGTTATCTAACATACTGGGGGATTTATTCATAAATTTTAAGCTCAATCCGACTTACATAGACTCCTCACGAATTTTTATGGTGGAGGATAGAAATCTGTTTCGGGACAGCAACTCCCCAAATCTTACTTACCTCTCATTAGAGGTCATTCTTGGCACAAAAAGCAAACAAAAAGGATAAGGATAGGTCATTATTGAAGTAATAACTTCCAAGACTCAAGGAAACTCTTGGGTTATCTCCCAACAAGTACTTTTCTTTAACGCCTTTAAGTTAGGCTTGTAGTTTGAGAAGATGCTCACATAAGAAATATGAATTGAAGTAAAAGAGAGCATCAAGAAGCAAATTAAAAACACATTTAAGTCTAACCCACTTCCTATGCATAGGAATCTTGTAAATAAACAAGTCATGAAAGCAAAAAGCAACAAGCATAGGAAAGCAAAACAAGTGCAACTTCAAGATTTTCAACATAAAGAGGGGAAACTTAATATTGATGAGATACATAGAACCTTGTTTCCCTCTCTCGTAATAACTTTCAGTAGCGTCATGAATAAAATTAACAATATAACTATCACATAAAACATTCTTATCATGAGCCACATGCATAAAATGATTATTACTCTCCACATAAGAATAGTCATTCTTATTAATTGTAGTGGGAGCAAATTCAACAAAATAGCTATCATTATTATTCTCATCACCATAATCATCAAATATAGGAGGCATATTGTAATCACAATTAATTTTCTCCTCATTAGTAGGTGGACTGAAAATATCATATTCATCATTGTAATCATCATATATTGGAGGTTTGGTATCATCATAACCAATAGAATAGCTATCTTCTAAAGCCGGGGGACTAAAATGATCATTTTCATAAAAACTAGCTTCCCCAAGCTTAGACTTTTCCATAGCATTAGCAACAATGGTGTCCAAAGAATTCATAATAATAACATTGCTATTAGCATGCAAATAAAGCTCCATAGGTTTTTTAATTTTCTCTTCAAACACTTCATGTCCTAACTCAAGATAGATACTATAAAGCTCTCTAATTTTGTTGTTGTTTTCCATTAAGCCTAACTAGTGAAAACAAGAAACGAAAAGACAAAATTGCAGAATCTAAAGGAAATAACTTCGAGCTCTCACACCGGAGGATGTGAGTACCTTTTACCTTACCTCCCCGGCAACGGCGCCAGAAAATAGCTTTCTGGCTTGCTGTTGCCGTGGGGTAACGTGTGTGAGTGCCTTTACCTTTCCTCCCCGGAAACGACGCCAGGAAAGAGCTTTATGTCTACGCACTTCTATTCTTGTAGACAGTTTTTGGGCCTCCAAGTGCAGAGGTTTGTAGAACAGCATCAAGTTTCTCTTAAGTGGATTACCCAAGGTTTATCGAACTCAGGGAGGAAGTGGTCAAAGGTATCCCTCTCAAGCAACCCTGCAATTAAGATACAAAAAGTCTCTTGTGTCCCCAAGACACCCAATATAGGTGCACTAGTTCGGCGAAGAGATAGTGAAATACAAGTGGTAACGGTGCCAGAAAATAGCTTGACGGTAAGGTAAAGACTAAAGCAAGCAAACATGCAACAGATCTAGATGCAAACGGTGTTTCAATGTTTAGAAACAAGGCCTAGGGATCATACTTTCACTACTGAACACTCTCTCATATAAATATCCTCTCTTTATGATGATACTCTTAACTACTCTTCGGTTGGACACTCTAATCCATGGTAGGACTATAACAGCACACATCAAAGTCCGCCTTCCCCAATCTAGATAACCCCACACTGTCACCTTGAGAGCTAGATGGTTCCAACAAACACCATAATTTCATAGAGACATCCAACTCCAAATATAACTCATAACAAATATTCAATCTAGCCAAAGTGCCACAGACGGTATGCACGTGTGTCTCTTTCACACACGTGGGGAAAACATAGATCTATTAAAGCACAAAGAGTATTTATGTAGACTCAAACCTAAGTGCCACCATGGCGTGCACGCTGTCACTTTCACACACATGGGGAAAGCAGAGATCTAATGAAGCACTTGAGTAGCAAGGTAGATCTACTTGATTACAAAGCTCATGACCACAACAAGATCATGCATAGAGAGAGAGAGAGATGAACATATAGCTACCGGTAGAGACCTTAGCCCTGAGAAAGAACTACTCCCTCCTCATCATGGAAATCAGCAACAGTGATGAAGATGGTGATGGAGATCGATGGAGATGGCTCCGGGGGCACTTCCATGTTCCGGCAGGGTGCTGGAACAGAGACTTTCTGTCCCTTGAATCTCCCCTTTGGTGGCGGCGGCGTTGTGGAGGTTTTCGTGGATTTCTGCCAGATGATTTAGGGTTTTTGGGTCGGAGGCTTTTTATAGACGAAGGAGGCAAAGTCGGTGGAGGGCCAGGGTCCCACACCCTACCCAGGCGCGGAGTAGGGCCCACCCACGCCTAGGGGGGTGTGGTGGCCCTGGTGTCCTCCTCCACCTCTGCTTCGTGGTTCCGTGTTACTCCGGGAAAAGACTTTGTCTTTTGTCCCGTCCAATTCCGAGAATATTGATTTTCTGCCTTTCTGGAACCAAAAAAAGAAGAAAACAGGCAACTAGCACTGTGGCTTCTTGTTAATAGGTTAGTACCAGAAAGTGTATAAAAATACCTCAAAGTGTAGATAAAACATAGCAAAGTAGATACTAAACAAGCATGGAGCATAAAAAATTATAGATACGTTTCCGACGTATCAGACACACGGGATGGACTCAGAACCTGCCAAGTTGTGAAGCTCGATTTCAACTTCGCAACTCGGCAGGGCTGAGGGGCTGTTTTCATATGAGGTGGGCATAGCTAGATGCAACCGACCCGATCTACCAAACAATAAAACGTGGGATGAGGGGAGATTTTCTAGGTTGCCCTGGTCTACCAAACACACCCTTAGAGCACCTTCACCCGTTCGGCGTTTCAGGCCAAAATCTGGCACTGCGTCGGATGGAACTTTCGATTTCGAAATGGTCGAATTCCCACTTGCATTCGCAGGCGGGATTCCTGGACAGGCTTTTTTGATAAATTTGGCAACATTTCGTCCCAATTTGGTTCGAGTTCGCACAATTCGGCATAATATGAATACAAAGTATTGTTCGACATAGTTCAGTATAAAATAAAACACATTAAAGTTCACCATAGAATGAAATACAACATAGTTCGGCATAGTTCAGCCAGATCATGTTCGGCATATCAGCTATGTGTTGCCTCTACGTATCCATATGTGCTCGACCAGATCATTCTGCAACTATTGATGCACTATTGGGTCTCGGATCTCCTGACACGTGGCAATGAAGTCAGCCCACGATGTCGGTACCTGGTGATCAGGATCTACAAAAGGACCATGTCTGTAGTATGGCTCCTTATGCTCGACCAAATCTACTGGATGCTTCTGCTCGTCCTCAATGATCATATTGTGCAATATCACACAATAGTTTATCATTTCACACATTTGATCTTTTGACCAGGTCATAGCAGGAAATCGGACAACTGCAAATCTCTGTTGGAGCACACCAAATGCATGTTCCACGCCCTTCCTGCAAGCTTCTTGTTCCTTGGCAAACTGGGCATGTTTGGGGAGCATGGGGCTTGAGATTGTCTTCACAAATATTGACCATCTTGGATAGATGTCATCTGCAAGATAGTACCCCTTGTTGTAGTGGTGCCCGTTGATCTCAAAGTCCACCAGACCCTCAACAAGATTGGCGAAGACAGTAGAGGACTAAAGGACGTTGATATCGTTGCTCGATCCTGCCATACCAAAGGAGAAGTGCCAAATTCAGAGATCATGTGCAGCAACTGCCTTGAGTATCACAGTGCAACCTTCTTTATGGACTTTGTACATTCCCTGCCAAGCAAATGGACAGTTCTTTCAGTACCAATGCTTGCAGTCGATGCTTCCAAGCATCCCAAAAAAAATTCTACTTTCATTGACTGCAAGGATCCAAGCAGTGTCTTCAGCAGTAGGTGATCTCAAGTATAGTGGCCCAAAACACTGTGATCACTGCCTTGTAGAACCTGTACAAGCAATCGATAGCGGTGGACTCGGCCATGTGAAGATAGTCATCGGCACTATCACCTGGAGCCCCGTATTAAAGCAACCTCATCGCCACCGTGCCTTCCATCCGCTGCCTTGCTTTGCACTTCCGGCGACCCTTCGCCGAGCCTCCACATTTCGGCGCTGCAATCTGCATGTATAGCCTGGCCAGCTAGTCGAGGATCCGCATATGCGCGCTCTTCATCTTTGTGGCTACGGCGTTCTCTTCCTCCAGCAACAGGGCGAACATCTCCTCGTCGTCGGAGTCCATGGCCGAACAGGCAAAACGTTGGACACTTCGCAGACGCGGTGGGCAGCATATAGGAACTGAGTTGAGCTATTGGCAACAACGAGATAAGGCGAAACAAGGCCATCAACGAGGAGAGAGAATGCTGCGGCGGCAGTGGACCTTTTTATCGGCGTGGATTTGGCTGGGAAAGGTGGGGCATCGCCGGCGGCGAGGGGTAGGTGGGAAGAAGGCTTTGTGCCATGGGAGAGCCGAATCGCGGTGGAAAATGGCATGTCTCGCTAATAAGGTTGGTCCACCATCTTTTACTTTCTTCCGACGTTTCCAGACGACACCTGGCATGTCGGTGTTGCCTATCTTTGCTTGCCGCTTGGCATGGTCATCTCTTCCGACAGGAGAGCTCTTAGCCTCATTGCGTACGTCCTACTGCAGCCAGATCACCTTCCGATAAACAAGTGCGTTGAGAGAGGGGATTGGAATTCAGCTTTCCGCGTGCCCACCAGCAGGAGATAGCCGGGCCAGAGGGTAACTAGAACCTCGATGAAAGCATCCTGTGTTACAAACTAGAGTGAAGAGCCACAGGCGCGGGTCATTTGCTGTGTCGTCGATATCCTCCTTCATCGCCCATACTGCCCGCGCCATGTTGCAGTCTACAGAACCATTGCACGTATCAACAGCACCATTGCACACTGCCGTTGATGCCATATGTCTGTGCTCCCTAAGCTCTCCTTACGATGGTCTCCACCGTCCTCGGGCAGCGTTAAATTGCAGGTTAATTGATGTAGGCGTGATCGCGCTTTGGCTGTGGTTTTCAAAGGTATCAAGTCTGTGCAAACACGGGTTGACTGGTTTGGCCGTTTGGGGGCTAGTTTAAATTTTTATACTAATTTCAGAGTTTGGATTTCATTTGTGAAAGAAAATGAACTAGAGTGCAACAGCCGGTTTCAGTTTTTGCACACCCCTAGGTATCACCAGTCCGGAAATTCTTGAAGCCCAAGCTTGTGCTGTAGCACTGAAACTAGCGCAAGATCTACATGTTCCTCAGTTACATGTTGTTGATTTCAGATTGCCTCAATGTGGTCAAGGCGATAAATGGGGAACCATAAATGGGAGACACTAGTAGGAAAATGCCCTTTTATACCGGTTCCAGAGGAGCTTTGGTACCGGTTTGGCAACCGGTACTAATCATTCGGGACTAAATCATTCCCCCCTTTGGTACCGGTTCCTTACGAACCGGTACTAAAAGTGCCTCCACGTGGGCACGCATGAGCCAGCGGGGCTGGAATATTTGGTACCGGTTTGTAACACGAACCGGTACCAAAAGTGGGGACACGACAGAGATTAGGCAAAGAATTCAGTGTTTAGGGTTTAAGGAGGGGTTTAGGGTATCAGACCATTTCATCATACGAGGATCCCGTCGATGTGTCAGAAACGCGTTTGGGTTTAGGTAATACATGAAGATCAAGGTGATGCATATCAACTTGATGCATATATATAAAATATGTAATTGCATAAGATCCCAAATTAAGTAGTACATGCATAGTGGTACTCTTCGGAGCATACTATATATTACATGTAGCATAGTGGTACTCTCCGAGGCAAACTATATATTACATGTAGTACATGCATGAAGATCGATCTTCATGCATAGTGGTACTCTCCGAAATTAGCTATGACGTCCCGAAGGAAAAATCCCGCCAATTCCTCCCCAATTGCTTTGAAGCGGTGCTCAATTGAGAGCGTGTCCCGCTTTCTTGCCAACTGTAAAAGAATGAGATACAAATAAATACATGAGCTATGTGTATATATATATATCAAATCATAATAAAACAATTATGACTAAAACTCAGCACAACTGAAACAAAATAAATTTGTGATTATTGTTTACGTACCTCTTTATTTCTTTTATTATTCATTCTCTCGCTGACAATCTTGTGAATGTACTCACAAACGTAGTATCCACATAGATTAGTCCCCAGTGGTTGTTTCGCACATTTCTATACAAGAATATAATTCAATCAAACAATAATCAAGTATGATAAAGGTGTGTGGACCTCGGTAGTATTACTTACTTTGTTCAAACGCCATATCAGCTTCGGTTTCCATCCACCGGCCGGATCTTCCTCGATGAACTTTTGCCATACGCTGCCCGATAAAGAAAATGCATAAAAGAGTTAGCAATTTGTTGATATCAGGAAATTAACGAAAAAACCAATAAAATTTAAAATTACTTTTTGAGCATATCAAAAGCCGTCTTGTATAGTATAGGCTCTTTGGTTAGTGAGTCAAAGACTTCAACTTCTCCATCGTACATTTTAATGACGATAAGAATAAAGTGGAACCTGTGCACGTTTAAATATGCAGTGTCATAGATATAACTCATCAGTTAAAATTTTAACATCTGGTGAGCAAAAAAATGTGTTAGAAGACAGTAACACTTACTTAAAGTTGTAAGGCCAAAGTATTATTTTTTTGTCACGTTGTCGCTTCAAAAACCTTAGCAAAGTCTCCGGTGTATCCTTGTTATATATGGGATCTTCTATGGTTTTTACATGCATTGTATCCGGGTCAATGAACCCAATGTCCTTGATTTCATCCCTTTTGCATTCGAGCTTCTTCGATCTGCATAATATAGCGCACAAAAGATTATATTGAGTATAATTTCAGACAATGAACGAGCTGAGCTAAAGACTTCTCAAATTACATAAATAAATCACTTACAGAGAATAGCAACTGATGATAGATTTGTCGAGGGCCCGGAGATTGTATAACTGAAAAAGTTCGCAGAATTCAACGCTCACACTGTATTCTTGGAAGTAGTGCTCATCCTTAACTCGCACCATGATAGCCTCGATCCCTTTCTTTGTGGCATTAGTGTACCATATATGCAAATTACGCATACTTGTTGATAGCAACCTGACATTCTCGACCAAATCTTCCCCTTGAACAAATTTATATGCTACTTCAGCGATGGGGTAATCGGTTGTGTTTTGTCGAGAACTTTGAACGGCCTTCGTGTCAAACACCTTGAGAGGGGGGGGGGGGCGATTGAACGGGTTATTCTCCGAGCTGGTGCACTTGTTTCCCTTTTTTTGCCTGGACCACCGATTGATTAGATTTTTTAGCCAAGACCATCTCGTCATATGACCTTTCAATAGAACGCCTATAGTCAGATGGCGGCGATGGTACAGGGTCATATAGATTCTCAACGGTACGCACAACTTTCACCGGATCTAATGTCTTCTCAAAAGGTATCTCTGGCACTTTCTTAGCAAAATGGGCTTCCACCTCGGACTTAGAGATTACGGTGCATTCCTCGATAGTTCTTTCCCAAGGTAACTTCTGAATAGGCGGCGGTGCTTTCTCCTTTCTAAGTCTCTTCCTAGTCGGCGAACCATTCCGCTTAACGGGCGCTTTCTTACGCGGAGGATATCGAGATGGTGGACTCGCGCTGGGGTCCCTCTCAAGTAGGTGTGGACTTTGCTGCTCATGTGGACTGCTACCAGGAGGAGTCGATGGCATTTGCTGCTCATGTGGACTTTGCTGCTCATGTGGACTGCTACGAGGAGGAGTTGTTGGCCTTGGCGAAAAGACAATGTATTTCTTGTTCCATAGGGCGAAACTGCGCTTGACATCGCCCATTGTCTTCTCATCGTCACCTCCAGGAAAATCAAGATCCATTGTTTCATAACCCGCCACAACGTCGTCCACCCCGACACGAGCATAGCCAGCCGGAATGGGCATATGATGGTGCGTTGCTCCATCTTCATTTGGGTAAACATAGCCATCCGCCACCTTAATGGACATGTTCCTCATTGGCACATGTAGCTCGCAATCTGTTTTCTCCGTGACATAATCCACGGGGTAGCTTGCTCCACATCCTACAAGATGCGAGGAACCCACGCTGCTTCTTGGCTGAGATGGGGCAACATCGGCTTGAGTATCTTGTAGAAACAGTTGCTGATCAGGTGCCCTCTGTCGACTAGTTGAGTCTATTTGATTTTTCTCAAGCAGTTGCACCTTACGTTCCAATTCCGATAACCGGTCTAAGTCCTGCTTCTTCTTTCTTGCACGACTTCTATAACTGTCAGCGCACTCCGGCCACGCTTCCTTTATGGTGACACCTGGGAGGGCTCGTAATCGTCCAAAGTGTTCAGGGTTCCCCAGAGCGAGTGTCAACTCGTCATTCTCTCTATCGGGAATGTAATCTCCCTTTTTAACTTTTTCTATTGCATCTACAAGCAGCTTCGTGACTTTTGTAATTTTTTCCTTCCATTTTCCCTTTGCAACGATCCGCCCTGTCTTTGGGTCCAACCCTGCCCCATGTGCAAACAACCAGAACTTGGACCGGTTGGGCCAGTCCTTTGTCTGTGGGCAGACAACCTTCTTTGCTTCGTATGTACTAGAGGGCAATACGTTCTTCCCTGGAAGCATCTTCTTTATTATTTTCAGCAACTTTTCAAATCCCTTGTCAGAAGTACCATTCTCTGCCTTCCATTGCAGCAATTCCAGTGTAGTACCTAGCTTTTTCTGGCCATCTTCGCAATTTGGGTACAATAGTTTGTTGTGATCCTCTAACATTTTCTCCAACTTCAACCTCTCCTTTTCACTTCCGCAGTTTATCTTCGCATCAAGAATGGCCCGACCCAAATCGTCATCGGGCTCATCAAAAATGGGCTCATCAAAAATGGGCTCTTCTTCAGATTCGTCTCCCTCCATTCTACTATCACCGTCTTCTGTGAACATAGGATAGTTGTCATTATCCTCTTCTTCTTCGTTGTCTTCCATTATAACCCCTCTTTTTCCATGCTTGGTCCAACAATTATAGCCGGGCATGAAACCGTTCTCAAGCAGGTGGACGTGAAGGGTTTTTGAAGTAGAGTAATCCTTCGTATTCTTACAGGAACTACATGGACAACAAATGAAACCATTTGACCGCCTGTTTGCCTCAGCCACGTTGAGAAAATAATGCATGCCAGTAATGAACTCGGATGGCATCGGTCACCGTACATCCATTGTCGATTCATCTGCATTATATAAGTATATAAAAAATCATTAATTACACAACATCATGAATATATGAGTGACCAAATTAATTAATATTCAAGTTTATCATCACATAAAACTAAGTGTTTTTATAAAAAAAGAGACTCACCGAGGTTGTGCCGGCTAGGGGACGACGCTGGCGATCGACGGCGATGAGGACGGGGACGATACTAAAACCAAAAAATCATACTTCAATTTGAGCTCAAATTGCATATAAAAAGAATGAAATCCCTAACTTAGGCATTTTATCGAACACCTTGCTAGCACTAGAAAAATGATACGAGTTAGACTAGCAATGAAATAAGCTAAATTAGGATGATATTGCTAACCCTTGGATAGACGGCCGATGCCGTCAATCTTGACAAAATGGTGGAGAAAAATGGAGATTTATTGGAGTGTGAGAGGAGGGAAATATTTGGAAATATGAGAGGAGAAGCAAAAATAAAGCTGGCTCGGGTGGCTCGCGTTAAGAAATAGAGCTGGAGACCTTTTAGTACCGGTTCTTTATATGAACCTATACTAAAGGTGCAACGCTGGACCCACCTCTACCTCAAATTTGGCGCGAAACCCTTTAGTACCGATTCGTGTTACGAACCGGTACTATACAGCCTAAATGAACCGGTACTAAGGTTTGCCGGTGACCTGCGCAGTTAAACCGGTACTAATGCATCCTTTAGTACCGGTTCTTACGAAACCGGTACTAAAGGTCAAATCCTTTGGCTAGTTTTCTACTAGTGAGAGCACACACAATTGATAAATAAAGCTTCGCTCGCGTTCCGCTAAAGAAAAATATACTTAGTACATTTTTCAAATCTGCAAAACACTTTTATTTTACAACACAATTATAATCTGCAAGCACAACAGGTATGTGCAGAGGTGACAACAACACATAACAACAGAAACTCCTCCCAAACTAATCAGCACATGATTAACCGCGAGGAGGATGAATGGAGCAAATTAAAACGACGACGATGATACAGTAGGATGGCGGTCGCGGAGATGTAGTTTAGCTAGATACTGATGACGTTGGCTGCGGAGGGGCCTTTGGCGCCGTTTGTGATGCTGAACTGGACCCTCTGGCCCTCGTCCACGGTCTTTAAGCCGTCGTTGGCGATGGCGGAGAAGTGCACAAAGACGTCCTTGCTGCCGTCGTCGGGGGTGATGAAGCCGAAGCACTTGGACTCGTTGTACCACTTCACGAGACCCTTGATCGTCTGTTGGAATTTGCTCACAGATCGACTACATCAAACTAGACAAACAAAC
The DNA here is from genome assembly GCA_916181665.1 of Avena sativa. NCBI lineage: Eukaryota > Viridiplantae > Streptophyta > Magnoliopsida > Poales > Poaceae > Avena > Avena sativa. The sequence continues at coordinate 19,476,463 of OV702296.1, forward strand.
ACGCTTAAAAAATCTGATTGCCAAGGGCGCGTATCGTGCCCTTCTTTTTCTTTATTTTCTCAATATCTCACGGTACAACTTCTTCAAACCCGAGGTGTGCTTATATACACGCACGAGGCAGCTAGCAGTACCAAACCCAACATTAAACCCCTAGACCTACACGGATCAGTACTCCACATAGTACTAAATTGATTCGAACTATGACACATTAGATTAGGACTAAACCAACTCTTACTCTAAACACATTAGACAAGATTATTCTAACAATCTCTCCCTAATCTTGACCGACGACTCTTTGTCTTTCGTGCTTCTTCTGATCTTGACTCGTTGTAGATCCGCGTCTTGTCTAGGTCTCGCACCACGATAAGTCTAATTGTCTCTCCCCAATTTCGACTTGGCGAATTTACGGAACAACTCAAGTATGATCCGGACTACCCAGCCACGCTAGCAAACCTTGTGGAATCGCACCACCCGTGGAACACACCGTCCATCCTAGCGCAATACATGCCGACCTCCTGGCGTGGACTAGACCATCCACTTCGGCCTCATGTAGAGACAGGTCCTCATTGAAGAGGCTCCCCTTCACTGGTTTACCGCCCCCTTCACACTTAAACTTGATCCTCTCGTCGAGACACATAGACGACCTGATCGAGGCACGCAAATTGCGTCTTCGTTCATACGATGAACAGTCCCTCAACCTTCATTCGCTTTAGCTGCAACGGATACTCACAGATACAAGCACTCGGACACAACGACGACTCACAGACACAACATCGACCAAACGTGCTACCTTGCACACACTTGACTCCTTGACTCATACTCTCCCGGACGACGATCTTGACAAGATTCTCCAGTACCGCACCCCGGCACAACCACACTCATCAACGATCATCCCCATCCACCACCTTGCCGACGACGCCTCCTTGTCGTCTCCTCCGTATCGCTCCGCCAAACAACGATCGCCTGCCACCTCACCGATGACGGCATATTCGCCGCCTCCACCTGGTCGCCCGCCCCGAGGCGCTAGTCGGGTCGCCTCCCCGGGGCAAGCGTGGCTTCAAATCTTCGACCTTGCTCTGATACCAATTGTTGAAATTTGCCCACAGATCGACTACATCAAACTAGACAATCAAACACGCTCAAAAAATCTGATTGCCAAGGGCGCGTATCGTGCCCTTCTTTTTCTTTATTTTCTCAATATCTCACAGTACAACTTCTTCAAACCCGATGTGTGCTTATATACACGCACGAGGCAGCTAGCAGTATCAAACCGACTCAACATTGAACTCCTAGACCTACACGGATCAGTACTCCACATAGTACTAAATTGATTCGAACTATGACACACTAGATTAGGACTAAACCAACTCTTACTCTAAACACATTAGACAAGATTATTCTAACATCGTCGACATTATTGCCCTTGCCTCTCGATCGCTCTCTCTTTCTCTTGGAGTAGATATCTCGGCTTAAGGTTTTTGCCTGGGGCTGGGGGTGGGTTGGACTCGGACAGGACGACGGGGGAGGATATATATAGCCGGCCGGCGGCGAGGAATGGGCAGGCGGAGAAGCCGCGTCAAAACGTGCAGCACGAATCTACATTATATATGTGCATGCATGTTACCTGATCTACTAACGTGGCAAGTTTACTTATATTCTATGGTGTCAAAAGAAAAAATCTGCATTACACCGCACGTCTTCAACGACTTTCGATTTGATCAGATTTAGTTCAGTATTTTATTAGAGGTTTAGTCGTCGGTTCGGAGATCATGGAGATGCACACACAATCAGGAATTTATTTTATCGACATTAAGTTAAATACGGAAGTATTTTTATTGGCATTGAAAATACATTTTCTTTCCTGCAAAGAATACATTTTGTTATTACTGAACTGATGCACACTAGTCAAGTTCCTAAAAGTCCGAATTGCTGGAACAATGCTAGTGTATATATATGTCAATACTTTCACAGTCCCACTCATGTCAAGTCGGGACATGTTGAAAGATCGTAGCCATCTTAGATGTGTGATCGACGAAAAGGCCGCATCTATTTCAAATTAACAGTGTGCTGTCCAGATCTTAAACTTAAGACCACTAGTTCTCATATCATATTAAATCAATGCTAAGTTTTTCAAACGATTAAACAAGACATATGGGTATTGATCTTGTGGTATTTGCCACCGACAAATCATCTAAGGACTAATTTATTGGATCATTCTGGATTAGCCTAACTGGCACGTGGAAAGCTTCTATACGGACGTGTTTGCTTGCCCATTTTCCGTTTCTCACATGAGCCGGTAAAAATAAGGAATTTTGCTTTATTGGGCCATGTGTGTTTTTGTATGGAACAAACTTTAAAGCAGCTTACTGGGAAGCCCAAAATCGAGGGTTTCAACCGAGCAGGCCGTGGGCGTGCAAACTCTGGCTCGCTACATGCAGCCGTGACACGTAATTTTTTTCTCTAAACGTGGTTAACTTAATCCACTCTTATCTATAAAACTATGCACTGATTCAAAATAAATTGTATATGAAAAAGATGTGAATTGACATTGCGAATCCATTTCCACAATCGGTCTCTAGTTCCGTTGACCTTTTAGGGATCTATTCGTGTTCATGTTTATACGCTTTGTGAATAAATTTTGTCAAAACTATGCACTGATCATGTTCGGCATATCAGCTACGTGTTGCCTCTGCTTATCCATATGTGCTCGACCAGATCATCCTGTAACTGTTGATGCACTTTCGGGTCTCAAATCTCCTGACGCGTGGCGAAGAAGGCAGCCCACGATGCCGGCACCTGACCAAATCCACTGAATGCTTCCGCTCGTCCTTAATGATCATGTTGTGCAAGGTCACACAACAGTTTATCACTTCCCACATCTAATCTTTTGACCAGGTCATAGCAGGGAACCGGACAACTGCAAATCTCTGTTGGAGCACACCAAATGCCCGTTCCATGTCCTTTCTGAAAGCTTTTTGTTCCTTGACAAACTGAGCATGCTTGGGGAGAGCTTCAGATTGTCTTCACAAATGTTGACCATCTTAGATAGATATCATGATAGTACTTTTTGTTGTAGTGGTGTCTGTTGATCTCAAAGTCTACTGGGGAGCATGACCCTCAACAAACTTGGTGAAGACAGTAGAGGACTAGAGGACGTTGATGTCGTTGTTCGATCCTGTCATGCCAAAAAAGGAATACCAATCCAGAGATCATGTGTAGCAACTGCCTCGAGTATCATAGTGCAAGCTCCTTTGTGGACTTTGTACATTCCTTGCCAAGCAAATGGATAGTTCTTCCAGTACGAATGCATGCAGTACATGCTTCCAAGCACCACATGAAATTCTCTATTTTCATTGACTGCAAGGATTCAAGAAGTGTCTTCAGTAGTAGGTGATCTCAAGTATAGTGGCCCAAACACTGTGATCACTGCCCTATAGAACCTGTACAAACAACCGATGGCGGTGGTGTAGGGGTTCGTAGCATGGAAAACAAAAAATTTCTACCGCATGCACACAAACAAGCCAAGATCTATCTACTAGATTGTAGCAACGAGTCGATAGAGGAACTCACCCTTGAAGATTCCAAAGCGGTTGACGAGAGCAGATTCTCGTGGGTGATGTAGTCGTACTCTTGCCGATCTCAAGATCGCGTAGACGATCATTCTGGCGCTGCGTTCCGGCAGCGCTTCCGCAGTCGGTCACACGTTCGGTACTCGATGAAGACCTTCTTCTTCCTTGTTCCAGTAGGCAGCGGAGGTTGTAGCACTCTCCTCGCGATTCCGGCAGCACAACAGCGTGGTACCGGAAGTAGAGGGGAGATCTCGCAGGGCTTCGCCTTAAGCCGGAGCGAGTATGGTGGACTATGAGAGAGCCCTCGGCGATCTAAGGTTTAGACACACCGAGGAAGAGGTGCTAGGGCTGGCGGCTAGGGCTTGGAGGTGCCCAAGTCGGAGGCTAGGGGAGCCCTAGGCGGCGGCAGCAGGAGGTGGCGGCGCCGGGCTAGGGTTTTGGGGTAGGGAACTTGTGTACTAGGAGGGGAGCCCTGCCCCTCCTCTTATAGGAGGGAGGCGCCGGCCAAGGGGAGGGGAATCCCTCCCCAACTCGGATCCCAAGTGGGCCGGCGGTGGAGGAGGGACTCCTCCCCAACTCGGTTTCCCACTTCCCCTCCACTTCCCAAAATAGCCGATTGACTTTTCAAATTGGCGTTTGACTTTTCAAACTAGGATTTGATTAAACCCTTTATTTTGTTCAGCGATGACACCTAGTACATGATGCAATCATTCCAACTTGGTATGACACATTCATGTACCCTTCCCCTTCGGAGTGCCGGACATTCCGGAACCTTCTAGAACATTCCCGATGAAAACACCGGAACCATTCCCCAACTCCGAAATAGGACTTTCCTTATATGAATCTTATTCTCCGGACCATTCCGGATCTCCTCGTGATATCCCGGATCCCATCCGAGACTCCGAACAACATTCGGTCTCTTTCTCATCATTCCATAACTACTCAAACAACGTCGAATCCTTAAGTGTGTCTCCCTACGGTTCGTGAATTATGCGGACATGATCGAGACACTTCTCCGATCAATAACCAATAGAGGAATCTGGAAATTCATATGGCTCCCACATATTTCTACGACTACTTTGCGATCGAATGAACCACTTACATACGATCCCAATTTCCCTTTGTCTCATGATAGTTTACTTATCCGAGGTTTTGATCGTCGGTATCTCTGCATACCTAGTTCAACCTCGTTACCGATAAGTACTCTTTTCTCGTTCCCGTGATATGTGATCCCTTGTGAGCCAGTCACATGCTTGCAAGCTAATTGGATGACATTCCACCGAGAGGGCCCAGAGTATATCTATCCGTCATATGGATGGACAAATCCCACTCTTGATCCATGTGTCTCAACCCATACTTTCTGAACACTCAATGCCATCTTTATAGCCACCCAGTTACGGTGTGGTGTTTGATGTCATCAAAGCATCCTTCCGGTGATGGTGATAAGCATGATCTCATGGTCGAAGGAATTAGGTTACTATGTATCAGAAAGCTTATAGCAAATGAACTATATTAAATGACTTGATCTTTATGCTACGCTTATCTATAGGAGTATGTCCATCACATCATTCTCCTAATGATATGACCCTGTTGTTAATAACATCTCTATGTTCATGATCAGGAAACCATGATCATATATTAACCAACAAGCTAGTTTAACAAGAGGCTTTACTAGGGACTCTTTTATGTTTACAAATCACACAAGTATTAATGTTTCCTGTTAATACAATTATAGCATGGTATGTAAACATTTATCATAAGTATGAAGATATGATAATAACCACTTTATTATTGCCTCTTGGGCATATCTCCAACAGTCTCCCACTTGCACTAGAGTCAATAATCTAGTTTCAAACCTTTATCTATTCAACACCTGTGGCTTTCTGGTGTCGTATGTACACGATTGCTAGTGGTCAACTGATCTCCGGATCTGACACTTCCAGGTCCATGTGTAATTGCATGTCTTTGCGTCTCTACGCATCACTCATTCTCTAATGAGATGGCTTTGTATAATTTTGGTCATTTGGTGAGACCTTTAGTTCTTTGGGGTGAAAACATGTTGATAATATTGTCGTACAATATATCTTCATAGTATTATCCCGCTGTGAACTACACCTAGTTTGATAACAAACTAATTGACACAAATGCCCTCTTTAGCTGCTATTATTGCAGTCATATACTTAGCCTTTTGTTGTAGTATCTGTCACAATGTCTTAACTTTGGAACTCATCCAAATCCATTATGGAACTTACTTTCCATTATATTGTGCCACCGTTAGTTTAGATTGAGATAAACTTAATTTGTACTTTGTGACAAAACTAGTATCAATGTATTCATTTACAATGAACTAACCATATATTTGTCATTTCTACAAAATAATATATTCTTAGTTCTTTTACAAGATCATAAGAATATCTTTACTATCGTCCAATGATTATCTTATGAATCATTCTGGTATATGCTCATAACATTTAGTGCATAGGACATATCTGGATTTGTACATATCACAGTATGATTGATATAAATACTCTTTGTGATTTCATACATCAAGTATCAATCTATACTTGAATCTTTGTTTCACTTACCCAGTGTCAATACACTTGAATATATCATCAATATTGAACTCATTCAATCCTTTCTGTGCGACAAGAACCTTTCTTGTAGTTTCTATATTGAACTCATTCAATATATCATCTATGTACTTTCGGCACAACCATATTAGCGTCTATTGATGCCAAATATGCCTAAGTCTTTCATCGGGATGAAATTCTTAATATGTGTTAATAAAAGATACATAATTTACAATCAACAATATGTCTTCCACATAATGTATTAGAAACATGTCTTAGCGCTCCCACTTAATTTCTTGCAAATGCAAGCATCTTCATCGTCTCCGACGAATTTAAACTCCTTTAACAGTTTCATCATAGTGAAGATTCCAACTCTGCAATGCTTACTTCAACCATTGAAGTTTGCATATGCATTTAGCATCCTTTGAATTAACAAAACCCTTTGGACCGTGTCATGCACACGTCCTAGGTAACCCTTCTATTAGAAGAACTTGTTTTGTTTATCAACACATAACAAAATTATATGTCGTGGTTGCTACATTAAGCCGTCCAAACTAAATATCGCTATGAAAGATCAAATCTTGTCATAGTCAACCTTTGAACATTGTTGTGAACTCTTTCCCAACATGTCGACCATTTCATAGATGCGAAACATCCATGTCTATTTCTTTATAGATCCAAACACAACTGTAAGGTCTTACACCTTTCTTGAGGGTCCTTCAAGTTCAAAACTTGATTTCTCGTGTATGGAACTATCACGGATTTTATGGCTTCAAGCCATTTTACGGAGTCAGGGCCCATCATCGCTTCTTTGCATGTAGTACGTTCATTATTCTCAAATAATTATTCAACCCTCAAATCTTGGTATTTGATTGTTTACTCGACCTACTTGATTTAATAGAAACTTTGACCTTCGTAACCACAACCTTTGAGGCACGTGAGCCATGAGCATTGTTGCTGCCTCCGGAAAACTTTTCGGCGCTGCGCAACTTTGCACATATAGCTAAGGTTCTTTTAACCTTATCAAAGTTCTATTGTCCTCCCACTTATGTTTTCACGAAAAATTCCTTCTCAAAGAAACTTGACGTTCTAAGTGACAAACACTTTTGTCTCCGATGTTATGGTGGTATACTTAACAGTTATTCGAAATAACATACAAAGACAGGTTCATCCGACTTTGATTGCAAACATCTTTCTTATGCATAGCATACCAATGTTTAAGAAAGGACAACTTGGGTTTTATCCCAAACCATAACTTTATATGGTGTCATTTCAACGGATTATGATGGAGCTCTTTTGAGTGGAAAAAGGCAGTCTCTATAGCTTTTAATCTTTAAAATATAATGGCAGTTTTATGATTTACACCTTCGATCTTACCATGTCAAACAAGGTTTAATTACATATCTCGAACGCTCCATACTCTTATGGTGTTTCGGGAAAAATGCAAATCCACGGAACGATTCCTTAAATCTTAGGTATTATGCTAAACTTGTAACTCAATTATCTTCCTTTATGATCTTATCATAAACTATTTATATTCTTGTTACAATGATTTTGCACTTCATCTTGAAAGTTTTTGAACTTTTCAAATGTTTCATACTTCATACTTATTAAGTAAATATTCATATATTCACTCAAATTTTTGTAGAAAGCATATGAAGTTGAAATCCATCGCTCTTGACTACACATAATGGAATTCGTACAACAATATGTACAAGTTCCAATAAGCTAGTCATTCGTTCCTTTTGGGCCTATGAACGAAGTTTTAATTATCTCTAGGAAAGTTTCACAAGCGTCATGTGATCAAAAATCAAAAGACTCCAAAATTCCATCCACATGGAGTTTTTTCATGTTTTCTTTCCAATATAATTTAAACGGCGATGTCACTTCCTAAGCGATCTTTCAATCAATTTGTCTTTCGACATTTTTAGCACTAGTTTTATGGATGTGATTTCTCCAACGAGATTTGTGAATCATCCATCTTTTATGGATTACGGCAATTATTTGAACAACCCTTTTGTTCTCATAATACCTGATAAAACAAATCTTGAAGGCAAGCTTTGATGTTTAACGAGCAACACAATAACCCTTTATTTGTTCTCGATGAACATCATCACATATTCTTTTGCTAGTTACTTAGGCCATTGTAGTTCATGAATTGTGTTGTTTCGTATGACGATTCACACCAACAAATTCAGTATCAAATACTTAAGAACCACATTGTTTAATAAGCAAAGAATATAGCCATAACATGTATATCATCTATATACTTAAACTGAACAATTCTAGTCTTTTATTTTCTGCCATATATTTATGAGATTCTCTTTCAGTATTTCCTTTCCAGTTTGAAAGAATCTATCAATATCAATAGTGGAGTCATACATATGACACATAGTCCAAAGCGTGTATAATTAAATACCAATGTCTTTGGACTTGCACTTTGAAGTAGGTCACCATCATCAAATGTTTGGTGTGCTTTAAAATTCCATTCTTTAGTAATCTCTTGGTGTGGTAAATATTTTACCAACATCAAATATTCACCCTTATCATGGAATTATTCATGATCAAGCTACTTTTAGCTTATAAAGATGAATCGCAAGTATAATGTTGCTGTCCAAAACCTTTAGGTGTATTAGGACAACTAGTGTCTCCAACCTTTTGCAAATTCTCATCAAATATGAGAACATGACCTTTGACATATTATACTCTATCATGTTGTAACCAAAACTTCATTTCATATATCACAATATCTTCCACACATCATGGTTTCTGAAACAACTCTTTCAGACCCTAGATAACCTTGATATTAAGACAATTCTTTGAATATCAAGAATCATGGAGACAAACATGATACTCATACACTAACACTTGGAATTGTCACTCTTGATTTAATACCAATTATTAAACTTGATGAAGTAACCAGAACTTTACTGAAAGTTTGCAATAGGACTTTTAAACTTTAGATTAACACTTCAAAACAATACGATACCAGTTCGTAAAGTACCTAACCAGAATTCTATAGTTCTATCATCTCAATTTAAACTAAGCGCGAGGTGGTAAACGGATGCCAATGACTACAACAACTATGCAAATTCACTTTGAGTTAATTTATGATAAATAGTGTTCAACTTTTAATTATATTGCTGTTGAACTCCCACTCAAAACAATATCCCTCACATTGTTTTAGTGATCACACGAACCAAATCCACCACATCAAAACCGATCATCACGAGAGATGATGTAGCTTCAATGGCGAACAATCATCATGTTCATCATATCTACTATATGACTCATGCTTTACCTTTCGGTGATCCGTGTTCCGAGACCATGTCTGTACATGCTAGGCTCGTCAAGATTAAACCTTAGCTTCCGCATGAGCAAATCTGGCTTGCTCACGTTGTATACACTCGCAGAATCTAACACACCCGATCATCACGTGGTGCTTCGAAACAACGAGCTTTAGCAACGGTGCTTACTAAGGATGAATACTTTAAAACTTGAAATTGTGTGCTTGAGGGATCATCTTATAATGCTACCATCGTGAACTAAGCAATACAAGATGCATAAAAGGATTAATATCACATGCAATTCATAATATGCGATATGATATGGCCTTTCTTCTTGTGCTTCCGATCTCCATCTTCAAGCACGAACATGATCTCCATCATCACCGGTGTGGCGTCAAGGTCAATGGCGCCGCTTCATGGTTGTCTTCCACCAGCATCAACTATTACAACTACTTTGAATAGACACGCAGGTCTTAACAGAATTTAAAGACAACCATATGGCTCCTGCCGGTTGCCATCTTACAATAAGAAACATTGCATACATCATATATAATCACAATCATGGCCATATCACATCACAGCACACCCCTACAAAACAAAGTTAGACGCCTCTAATTTTCTTTGCATGTTTTACGTGGTTTGGGGCTTTCAATAAGTGTCGTTCTAACTTACGAACAAGAACCACAACATTGATACTAGTATTGTCAATCACCCGTTGTTAATTGAATCTTAACTATGTTGGGAGAAACAGGCACCCGCAAAGCCACTTATGCAATAAAAGTTGCATGTCAAGCGTGGAGCAAGTCTCATGAACGATGTCATGTAAGGTTAGCCCGGGCCGCTTCATCCCACCATCCCGCAAGATGCAAAGTACACAAGAAGCAATCTACAATAAAAGCATCAACGCCCACAATGATCATTGTGTTCTACTCGTGCAACAGATCTACATATAGACACGACTCTGATACCACTGTAGGGGTTTGTAGCATGGAAAACAAAAAATTTCTACCGCATGCACACAAACAAGCCAAGATCTATCTACTAGATTGTAGCAACGAGTCGATAGATGAACTCACCCTTGAAGATTCCAAAGCGGTTAACAAGAGCAGATTCTCGTGGGTGATGTAGTCGTACTCTTGCCGATCTCAAGATCGCGTAGACGATCCTTCCGGCGCTGCGTTCCGGCAGCGCTTCCGCAGTCGGTCACACGTTCGGTACTCGATGAAGACCTTCCTCTCCCTTGTTCCAGCATGCAGCGGAGGTTGTAGCACTCTCCTCGCGATTCCGGCAGCACAACGACGTGGTATCGGAAGTAGAGGGGAGATCTCGCAGGGCTTCGCCTTAAGCCGGAGCGAGTATGGTGGACTATGAGAGATCCCTCGGCGATCTAGGGTTTAGACACACCGAGGAAGAGGTTCTAGGGCTGGCGGCTAGGACTTGGAGGTGCCCAAGTCGGCGGCTAGGGGAGCCCTAGGCGGCGGCAGCAGGAGGTGGCTGCGCCGGGCTAGGGTTTTGGGGTAGGGAACTTGTGTACTAGGAGGGGAGCCCTGCCCCTCCTCTTATAGGAGGGAGACGCCGGCCAAGGGGAGGGGAATCCCTCCCCAACTCGGATCCCAAGTGGGCCGGCGGTGGAGGAGGGACTCCTCCCCAACTCGGTTTCCCACTTCCCCTCCACTTCCCAAAATAGCCGTTTGACATTTCAAATTGGCGTTTGACTTTTCAAACTAGGATTTGATTAAACCCTTTATTTTGTTCAGCGATGACACCTAGTACATGATGCAATCATTCCAACTTGGTATGACACATTCATGTACCCTTCCCCTTCGGAGTGCCGGACATTCCGGAACCTTCTAGAACATTCCCGATGAAAACACCGGAACCATTCGCCAACTCCGAAACATGACTTTCCTTATATGAATCTTATTCTCCGGACCATTCCGGATCTCCTCGTGATATCCCGGATCCCATCCGAGACTCCGAACAACATTCTGTCTCTTTCTCATCATTCCATAACTACTCAAACAACGTCGAATCCTTAAGTGTGTCTCCCTACGGCTCGTGAATTATGCGGACATGATCGAGACACTTCTCTGATCAATAACCAATAGAGGAATCTGGAAATTCATATGGCTACCACATATTTCTATGATTACTTTGCGATCGAATGAACCACTTACATACGATACCAATTTCCCTTTGTCTCACGATAGTTTACTTATCCGAGGTTTTGATCGTCGGTATCTCTGCATACCTAGTTCAACCTCGTTACCGATAAGTACTCTTTTCTTGTTCCCGTGATATGTGATCCCTTGTGAGCCAGTCACATGCTTGCAAGCTAATTGGATGACATTCCACCGAGAGGGCCCAGAGTATATCTATCCTTCATATGGATGGACAAATCCCACTCTTGATCCATGTGTCTCAACCCATACTTTCTGAAAACTCAATGCCATCTTTATAGCCACCCAGTTACGGTGTGGTGTTTGATGTCATCAAAGCATCCTTCCGGTGATGGTGATAAGCATGATCTCATGGTCGAAGGAATTAGGTTACTATGTATCAGAAAGCTTATAGCAAATGAACTATATTAAATGACTTGATCTTTATGCTACGCTTATCTATAGGAGTATGTCCATCACATCATTCTCCTAATGATATGACCCTGTTGTTAATAACATCTCTATGTTCATGATCAGGAAACCATGATCATATATTAACCAACAAGCTAGTTTAACAAGAGGCTTTACTAGGGACTCTTTTATGTTTACAAATCACACAAGTATTAATGTTTCCTGTTAATACAATTATAGCATGGTATGTAAACATTTATCATAAGTATGAAGATATGATAATAACCACTTTATTATTGCCTCTTGGGCATATCTCCAACAGGTGGACCCAGGCAAACAGAGATAGCCATCAACAGTGTCACCTGGAGCTCCATATGAAAGAAACCTCATCGCCACCATTCACTTCTACAGTAATGAAAACCCTACCATGCTGATGTAGTCCTTGTTGCATATGAAGCAGGGGTCGTACTCCCGGATGGCATACACGGTCTCAAGGAAGAGTTTCTGGCTCATCCTGAAACGACACCGAAACACGCCCTCTTCCTGCAGAGGGTCATCGGCGAAGTAGTCGATGAAGCATGCGGTAGCCCTTCATCCGCTTCCTTGCTTTGCACTTCCGACGACCCTTCGCCGAGCCTCCACACTTCGGCGCTGCAATCTGCGTGTATAGCCTGGCTAGTGAGTCGAGATCTGCATATGCTCTTCATCTTCGGCGGCTGTGCCGTTCTCTTCCTCCAACAACAGGGAAAATATCTCCTAATCGCCGGAGTCCATGCCGATCAGGAAAAACGTCGGACACTTCACGGGCGCAGCAACTAGGAACGGAGTTAAGCTTCCGGCGAAACCGAGAGAAGGCGAGCAGCGAGGCGAGAGGAAATTATACAACCTATAATCATGCGGTGACCCAGCATACCACTGCATGATGTAGTACACTATAGTCGTTGACATAACACTAATGAAACACCGTTCACTAGTATTACATCCCTCAGAGTGGTACAACAGAAACACAATAGGTCCAAGACACGACTATAGGTTACAACTCAACTCTTTACACAAGATCCAGAGAACACTCTAGGTTAAAGAGAGAGAAAGAAACTTCTTACAAAGAAGAATCAAAAATAAACAACTCAAGACTATCATACTATTATGACTAGTATTTTAATTAATGGTCTGGTATTGCTTCTATTGCAATATGCTACAGAAATAGGTTCTATGGCTAGAGATTATATTCCTATCTAATCAGTAACTTTGTCTTCATTCGAGTTGATGTATATATTGACTTTCTTGACTTCATGGAAGAGCTTTCGCTTCTGGTGATGATTCCTGGAGCATAACTTAATGCAGACGTCGTCTGTACTGGCTTTAGAACCTAGCAAGGGTTAAGAAGATACTTTGAGTACGAGCGTACTCAGCAAGTTCACTAGAAAAGGAGTGTTTGATGGTTTTCATAAACATTTCTTCAAAGGTTGCTTTTATTCTGAAAAACTATGTCCGCCAGCCTTCACGGGTTTATCAGAACTTTCATGGAGTTCCTTTCCCGCCGCGTTCGCAGCTCCTTCCCGGAACAGGGAGTAACAAGTTACAGTTCTTACACTTTGCAGAGGTGCGTCACTTTACCCATAAGAGATCTTAGCTTTGTTGCACATCCGAATTGCAGGTTCGTTCACACTTCCTTGGTGTGAAGCCCAGACTAATATCCAAGCCAATCACTGCATTCTCCACGACCCCGCATGTCTCCTTGGTGTACGCCAGCCCACCTATTGAATTACGGCAATTGGCAGTACAGACCATTCAGATGCCGGAACTATCGTGGGACGTTGAGGGCTCCCACCCATATGCTTCATATCCTCTACGAATTACCATATAATATGCACGCTACGAGTGATAACACCCACGACCCGCACATCCGGCTCCATGCGAGAGGGAAAATATACAACTGACTTCTCCGTCCCATTCCAAATCTCATGGTCAACGCGTAATATACGGCGCAAGAATGACTGGCGACATTGGTTGTTAAGTTCTAGATAATATGTTCCTTTACCACCGGAACTCTTATAGTAGGTTATTACCTCATGGTAAATAAACTATAATCACATTATTATGAAAATAGTGTTTTCTGACCTTTTCAAATGCATGTTATGACAACATTGGATTTGTAAAATACTTTACAGAAAATAATCAAAGGACATGAGCAAGTGTGAACTTGCCTTTTGTGATTATAAGATTATGCACTCACGGTCTTCAAGACAATATAAAAGATCCAATATCTGAAATCAGCATCATTGGTCCGGTAAGGACTAATGTTTAAAGAAGCAAGATGCTATTATGCATAAGTAATGTAATGCAATTTCGTAAACTCGAATCCCGAGGTAACGTTGTTCTAGGGTTTGGATACTGGAAGGTTTTTCCTTGGAATCTGTTGCCCTTTTAGATTAAGTTTCACACATGTGCTTCTTATTAAGGCTTGTGAATGTGTGTGAAATAACATGTAAACATAATGGCATACAACAATAAGATATACTAATGAGATGTGCTACTCAAGGACTGCTTATATGTGAATTATCTTATCTTCAAGTTTTACCTTGCAAATGATGACATTTATAAGGAACTGAAGTGTTAACAATCCTAGGTATATAAGTAAAGCTTAATGTAATGTGATTATTATTAATTGTCATTTGATGTTTGAAGTGGCAAAAAGAATAACATTTGAAGAAAGTCTTACTCGACTAAGCAGAAGCATTTAAGCTTTTAAGTTAACCTTATGAGGTGTTCTTTCTAGTTATAGTCTTTAAGTAAGAAAGAATTACTCCATTTGGATAATGACAACATTAGTATTTGAGACTTATCTATCTTGGTTTTTAACTTGGTCGGTTTGGTATTAGGATACTTTATAACTTAATTATAATAGACCAAAGTTAACTATAAAGCATATAATAAAGTATTTAACATTATTTAAAGTATTATAGACTAAAGTTAACTTTAAAGACATAGATGGACTTTAGGTGAAATGCTTGTTATACTTATACCTTGTTCACTTTATAATGTTTCTTTAAAGTTACTTAAGAATGGTATTATTTTTAGTTGGTAATGGTTTCTTTACATTATAAATATATAAAGGGATTTATCTCCTTATAAGGGTGTGGTTACGGTTTATGAATAAGTAAACAATATTATTCACTATTTATGAACTCACTATAGTGTTTTGGTTTGTTTATAAACTTGTGATCAAAGTAAAGGAATAGGTTTTTATTTCACTACAAATTATTCTTTGAGATTTTATATTAAATAAGAATCCTTTTATAAAATAATCTGCATTTATGGTTGAAGGATAATTCAATAAAATTGTATTTAAAATGTGTTAAACCATTTTGACTTCACACTAATAATATTTAAGACTAATACTCTTTATTAGACTCAATTGGCTAATATTTAAAATTATTAGCAAATTTCATTTATCTTTATAAGAATTATTAGTTAAAGAAATAGGTTTAAATTCAAGTTATTAAAGTGTTTAACTTTTTATTTAACTTAAAAGTGGAATATTATATTTTTAACATGTAGGTATTATTTTTGTGATCATTTTGGTATATTACATTTATTTTGGTGATTTATAAATAATAAGATATGATTTTTACAATGTTTAATACTTTATAAACACTTAATAAATAACAAATATTTAATTAGGTGGAATAATAATGCATGATTATAGTTTTTAACTATAATTCTTAGTTTTCTAAGATTTTTGGTATTTTATTTATATTTTTTAACATTTACCATTATCAAAATATGATTTATCAAAGTATTATTACTTATAAAACTTTTATTAAATAATCATTATAATAATATTTGATATTAGTTTTAAGTTGTAGATTTTATTTTTCTGAAATTTTTCACATATTAAACATATTTTTATGAATTATAAAACAAAAGTTATTGATTTTATAAGATTGAATCATTTTATTTAATTTCTTGAATTAATAAACTAAGTAGTTTATGATGTACTGCTGATGTCAGCATGGGGTGAAAAGTTTTTCTTATTAGGTCGATACTTACCCCCAGTCACTGACGGGTGGGGTCTATGCCACGTCATATTTATAGTTTTAATTTATTACAGAAATATTTAAACAGAATAAATAGGGTTATTGCATCATGCTGATGTCAGGCCGAGGTCAGCAATGGTGCTCACCCTCAGATCGATGCTCGATCCACCGATTCTGAGCGCGCCTGAATGCGTGGTTGTGGGGGTTAGAAAGAGGGCATCGCAGGGATCAAGATGGTGGCGGCGCCACCCTGAAATGGTCACCGGGGACGGCGGTGCAACGACGGCGAGCGGCGGCAGCGTCGGGCTCTCGCGGGGAGGAAGATCTAGAGGGAGAGAGAGAGAAAGCGGAAAGGTGCTCGAGCACCAGTGGCTCACCAGGAGCATGACGGTGCTGGTGGCGAGGCGAGGCGAGCACGGGAGATGCCGGAATCGAGGGAGGAAGCAGCGGACGTAGCTCGGGAAGGCGGTGTCCTTGTCGACGATTGGGAGCTCCTCGCGTCGATTCCTTTTGCGGGGCTGCTCACCGCGGCGAGGCGAAGCTTCCAGGAGCCACGGCGAGGCTCGGGGCGACCGGAGACGGCAGGGCTCAATGACGTCTGTGAGCTCTAGGGTTAGGGTTTGCGCGCTGGAGAAGAGGGGAGAGGAAATGACATGCTAGGGTTCGTCCTTGGCAAGGCAGAGGGTCTTGTAGACGACGATGGGCGGTGGCACGAATCCTAGTGCACGCCGGCGCGGCGGAGCTCGACAGCGAGCTGCTTGCTCGATCCGTCGGCGAGGAAGACGATGGGGAAAGAGACAACAAAGGGGTATGGGCCAGTGCCGGGCCGCACTTGGGCCAGATGGGCTGCTCGTGAGCGATGGATAAAATAGCGAGGATGTGGGCCGTGGACCAGATTTGTTGTTTCTTCCGTTTTTTCCTGATTCTATCCCTTTTCTAAATTCTGTTTTGTTTTTAGCTTTGAATTTGCACAAATGATTTGAGTTTTCTTTGTAGAATTAATTTGTTAAACAATTGCAGCAATAATGAATGTATTTAAAGTCATTTTGTGAACTTTTATTATATATTGTTTAGAGTTTCTTTATTTTCTTTATATAGACACTTTTCCTATTACTATTTATGAGACCTTTAATATGAATTTAATTTGACAAAAATTCATAAACTTATTATATAATGTATTAATACTAACTAATGAGATTTTATTCTCATTGGTACATAATATTAAGGCAACTTTTATATTTAGTGATCCTTCATAAGTATTTGATACATAAAGTTCTAAGTACTAATAGGGTTAATATTATTCCTATGAATTTAGGGAATAGCAATATAAATAATTTATTATTACTAACTTAAGAGTTAAAGGTCTAAGATTATAAATTTCTACCATGAATTATGGGAGTTTTAATATCTTTATATCCCTTGATAATTGTGAATAAAGATGAATGGTTAAAATATATTATCTTTCCGTTAAAGATCTTGAATGATATCACCATTTAGAATTGAATAGTGGGATTGTTTTTTAGGCTAACTTATGAGAAGGAATTGATAAAGATAGTTCTTAAGCACCTATGATAATGATGGTTGAAAATAACAAAGATGTGCTTAAGTGAGTTGATATAGGAAAATATTCCTACGGAAGGATTTATCCATCAGATGAGATGGATGTTAAGCTTGATTATATATTTAGGGTTTAGGGTTTACCAAGGATTCCTATCTTCCATACTTCATAATTTTAGACTTCTAGTTAAGGAATTCCTTTCCTAGATATTCTACTTCTTCCTATCCATCATCATGTGTTAACATGATGAGCTTTACTTCACATGAATATTCTTATCCACCTTTATTCTTGTAAATCCATTTATAAATCCAATGAGCTTGACACTAAATCTTTTCATAATATTTTTATATCCATACTTGGTTATATCAACTACTCTTCTGTTGATAATCCCCAATCCAACAAGTGGTTACTTCCAACTCCAACCATACTCTTCCTTAATCATCCATCACTAATACTACTCCAGTAGATGTATATATCAAATTCTACTCTCTTTAAGTGTTTAGTATTTACCAAGAGGAAGATACTACTTCTCTAATTAATTGTGCTCTAGCATCATCTTAATCATACTATCATATCTCTACTTGATTCCAGTATCTTATACTCCAACCTCTCATTATATTAATATGTCTTGTCATGGCTAATCTAGGATAACATATCTATACTAGGGTTCAATCATGTTTTATCCACCAATGTCACTTATACAAGGTATAAGCATTCAATATTGGTGAGTAAGACATGATCATTATAATCCTTTGATCCTTGATAGTTCAGGTTTCCAGTTGGCTAAACAAGGCTTCCATCCATACAACATTACAGTTGTATTATAATTATCTTATGTTTAGCTCTATTGGATTAAGAGATATAATTCATTGACTATACCTACTTGATCCAATAGGACTACTCCTGGTAACTATCTTTAGACTTCATCCTTGTAATCTTCTTAGTTACCATATTGATTGGATTTCCTCCAATCACTCCCATCCTATAGATGACATCTAAAACTAGCATCACTATTTACCTCTTCTTACTTCCTTCTCTAAAGGATTTAAAGTGAATGTTATGATAATGACAAGAGTTGATAGGTCAAGAATTGATAGGTTAAGAATTGGTGAATCAATAGTTGATTACTCAATATTGATGAACAACAAATATAAGGATAGGATTCAATAGAGATGATAAGTATTGATATGGAAAGAAAGATATATGGTGAATGATCTTGACTTTGGTTTCTTTCCAACTCAATCACACTAAAGGTTAAGATTAGGTATTACCATGATACTCATGGTATAAGTAGATAAGATTAAGATAGATCAAGAATGAGTTGTTACATTCTTATTACTTAAGTTATATTTATAACTTGGTATTCATGAGTGATTATAATGAATATTATGATATGATCACCAAAGGATCGAATATAAATCATTAAGTAATGTATTAGGGTTTAATTTTATTACATTTGATCTATCCTTAGATCAAATCATGTTTACCCAAAATAAGGTTTTAGCAAAGGTCATATTGAAACTTATTACAGTCAACTTGATGATCTAATTCAATTCCATCGAGTTAAGAGAAGCTTCAATCACTTTGACAAGTTTTTATTTAAAAGCGCTAAAATTATTCAGATTTTCTATGCATAAATACAATGCACACATCTGTGTTCAGCTTATTTCTAAGCTCTAATGCTGGGATGTTACAAATCATATATAGCAACCGATGCAGACAACACTAGAAATTTTACCATCCACTTTTGCTCATTTGGTGATGATAGCAAGCATATCCACAACAATATCAAATACCACTAGAGAAAGTAGATCTAGTAGATGGAGACTTTTCTTGTCTCAACATAACGACCAGTATCATCATGGGTTTCCATAGATACACTTTCTTCGGACACGAGACTATTTAGAGTAAACTAGTTGAATGCCCGTGCGTTGCTACGATCGGCTTTTATTGATAACGTTACCGACCTCGGATAACACGCTAATTAGTTATTGACAACGAATAATTCATGATTAGTGTGTGTGCAATGCATCAAGAACCCAATCTTTGACAGAAATATTGGATGTAAGTTCAAATAGAAAATAGCCATCGGATGTTCATGATAACTCAAATCGTCCATCAGTGGTATTACCTATAGACAGTTGTGTACCCCCTAGGGTTTTGTCCTCCCGCTGGCAACGGCGGCGAGTCTCTTGTCGATCTCCTATCCGATCTCTGTTCGTGACCGGCTCCGATCCAATACCTAGGCTCTTTCCCGTCTTAGTCCTGTAGGGTTCGTAGCATGGAAAACAAAAAATTTCTACCGCATGCAAACAAACAAGCCAAGATATATGTACTAGACTATAGCAACGAGTCAATAAAGGAACTCACCCTCGAAGATTCCAAAGCGGTTAACGAGAGCAGATTCTCGTGGGTGATGTAGTCGTACTCTTGCCGATCTCAAGATCGCGTAGACGATCCTTCCGGCAGCGCTTCCGCAGTCGATCACACGTTCGGTAATCGATGAAGTCCTTCCTGTCCCTTGTTCCAGCAGGCAACGGAGGTTGTAGCACTCTCCTCGCGATTTCGGCAGCACGACGGCGTGGTACCAGAAGTAGAGGGGAGATCTCGCAGGGCTTCGCCTTAAGCCGGAGCGAGTATGGTGGACTATGAGAGAGTCCTTGGCGATCTAGAGTTTAGAGGGCACCAAGGGGCGGAGCTTAGCCGACGTCTAGGGCTTGGGGAAGCCCCAAGTCGGCGGCTAGGAGAAACCCTAGGGGCGGCAACGACTTGTAGGAGGTCGGCGGCTAGGGTTAGGGTTTGGGTGGTGTTGGGTGTGGGGAAGAGGGTCACCCCTGCCCCTTCTTTTATAGGTGGGAGGGAGCCGGTTGGGAGGAGGGAGTCCTCCCCCAACTCGTCCTCCTTGGCCGACGGGTGGAGGGAGGAGGACTTTCTCCCCAAGTAGGTTTCCTACTCTCCCTCCACCAAGCAAACTTGCCGTTTGACTTTTCAAATTGACGTTTGACTTTTCAAAATAGGATTTGATTTCTCCCTTTATTTTGCCCATCCATGATACCTAGTACATGATGCAACCATTCCACATTGTCATGACACATTCATGTACCCTTCCCCTCTGGAGTGCCGGACCTTCCGAAACCTTCTAGAACAATGTCGATGAAAACACCGGAATCATTCCCCAACTTCGAAACAGGACTTTCATTATATGAATCTTATTCTCCGGACCATTCCAGATCTCCTCGTGATATCCCTGATCCCATCCGAGACTCCGAAAAACATTCAGTCCCTTACTCATCATTCCATAACTACTCAAGAACATCGAATCCTTAAGTGTGTCTCCCTACGGTTCGTGAATTATGCGGACATGATTGAGACACTTCTCCGATCAATAACCAATAGAGGAATCTGGAAATTCATATGGCTCCCACATATTTCTATGATTACTTTGCGATCGAATGAACCACTTACATACGATACCAATTTCCCTTTGTCTCACGATAGTTTACTTATCCGAGGTTTTGATCATCGGTATCTCTGCATACCTAGTTCAACCTCGTTACCGATAAGTACTCTTTTGTCGTTCCCGTGATATGTGATCCCTTGTGAGCCAGTCACATGCTTGCAAGCTAATTGGATGACATTCCACCGAGAGGGCCCAGAGTATATCTATCCGTCATATGGATGGACATATCCCACTCTTGATCCATGTGTCTCAACCCATACTTTCCAAACACTCAATGCCACCTTTATAGCCACCCAGTTACAGTGTGGTGTTTGATGTCATCAAAGAATCCTTCCGGTGATGGTGATAAGCATGATCTCATGGTCGAAGGAATTAGGTTACTATGTATCAGAAAGCTTATAACAATTGAACTATTAAAATGACTTGCTATTTATGCTACGCTTATCTATACGGGTATGTCCATCATATCATTCCCCTAATGATATGACCTTGTTATTAACAACATCTCAAATGTTCATGATCAAGAAACCATGATCATCTATTAATCAACAAGCTAGTATTATAAAGAGGCTTTACTAGGGACTCTAAATTAGTTTACAAACCACACAAGTATTAATGTTTCTGGTCAATACTGTTATAGCATGAATATAAACATTTATCATAAACACAAAGATATAATAATAACTACATTTATTATTGCCTCTAGGGCATATCTCCAACAAGTCCCCTCTCCGGCTGTGCGGCGAACCATGGTTTGCTTGTCCGGATAGGATCTCCGGCGAGTCTTGAGGCTACGGTTTGGGGGGCAGGAAGGTTATGGCGGATTCTCGCTCGCTGAGCGGTGGATCTAGCAAGTCAGGCGACGAGGAAGTGAAGGCGAGGGCAGCGATGATTGCTGCAGACGATGAGCAGGATGCGATCTCGGCGAGCTTAGGATCTCAAAGCGATCAGGGCATAGACTCCATGTTTGATCAGCTGGTCATTGGCGAAGATGAATTTGATGATTTCGTGATTGAAGAGGAGGAATCTGACCTAGATGAAAATACAAGGTGGATGGCTGTTGCTCAGGTTGTCATCAATAAGAAGTTCAGCCATGATGCTCTTTTCCAGCAGATGTAGAATGCATGGAACCCTGCGCGTGAGATCACGATGCGGGCGGTGGGTGAGAACAGGTTCGTAATTCAATGTTTCTGTTTAGGCGATTGGGAGAAGGTAACTGAGAGAGGTCCCTGGCTGTTTAGAGATTGGCCCTTGATCATGGCACCATATGATGGATTTTCGGACCCATATTTGGTTTGTCTTGACTATATGCCAATTTGGATTCACGTGCACAAAATACCTGAAGTTTATAGGAAAAAGAAGGAGGTGGTGGAAAATTTAATTTCTCGCTCTTGTGGAGCGGTGATGGCCTTGGATATGATCCCTTCAGGTGGTTTTATAGGTGACTTTGTCCATGCTCGGGTGCGTCATGATGTGAGGAAACCACTAACTAGGTTTGTATCTGTATCTAGAAGTGGTAAGAGGACTTTGTATGCAGTGAAATATGAGAAGCTAGGCCTGATATGCTTTGCACGGTCTGATCGGACATGGGAAAAAGGAGTGTGGAGAGGGAGTTTTTGAAGACAAGGACCTAAAGTTTGGAGAGTGGATTTACGTTACTCCTCCTTCCATCAGGGGGCGCAACACGGGAGTCCTTCGAGGTGGTATGCGGGCTGGGATGGGAGACAACAATTTCGGGAGAGGCCACGGCCAAAGCAATGACATTACTAGTCTTGGTCGGGGGTATGTGGATTGGAGGCTGCACCCAGAGCGTAACAGGCAGAGAACTGACTCAGTGTCAACTGAAAATGAGCATGATGATGCTTCTTCAAGCCCAATAAAGACGGTTGATGTTCAGATGACGGAGGCAGAAAAACTTGCAAAGCGGAGGCTTGAGTTCGATTTAGCGGAGGTTGCAGCAGATGGAACTGGTGTTGCTGCTTCCATGGCTCTAGACAATATTCCAGTAACTACGTCTGCAAACGATGAACGTGTGGATGGGAAGGATAGCAAACATACTAGGCGTGAGGATGATTCGTCAATATCAAACACTTCTGCAGGATCGGCGCCGTCCTTCGAGGACGACCGCCAGGCACAATGAGTTGCTTAAGCATGAATTGTCGCGGGTGCGGGAATGCCGCGATGATTCGAGAGCTCGATGTCTTGGTTAAGACACACATTCCCAGGCTACTATTTTTATGTGAGACTCGGCAGAAAAAAGACCGTGTAGCCAAGTTGAAAAACAGATTAGGCTTTTCTGGTTTTGATGGATGTGACAGTGAGGGGTTAAGTGGTGGTTTAGCCCTGTTTTGGCATGAGAGTGTACATGTTGAAGTTCAGGAAGTAAATAACAGATTTATACATGCACACATTCGGTTGTCTCCTTCGGAACAAATGTGGCAAGTTACCTTTGTGTATGGAGAACCTCGAGTTGAAAATCGTCATCGGATGTGGAGTGCTTTGTGTGATCTGAAAGCTTCAACATCTTTGCTGTGGTGTGTTCTTGGAGATTTCAATGAGGCGCTCTGGCAACACGAGCACATATCAGCTAGTCCGAGGCCAGAGAATCAGATGGCGGCATTCCGTGACACATTGATGATATGTGGCCTAAAGGATCTGGGTTTTTCGGTCTTGCCCTTTACCTATGATAATAAGAGGAGTGGCATTAATAATGTTCGTGTTCGCTTAGATAGATCCGTTGCTGATGACAATTGGAGAGACATTTTTACGGATGCCTCCTGGTGCATTTGGTGACTCCTTGTTCGGACCATCTTACGATCTTGGTACACTTCAGCAGAGAGGATCGGTTGCCACAGGGCACTAAGTGTTTGAGATATGAGATAATGTGGGAACGAGAGCATACATTACCTGAGGTGATTAAAGATGCATTGTCAACACCCGGATTATTCAATCCTAGATGCCTGTTATGCCATACATCGCAATCCCAGGATTACCATTTTTGCGAGACATAACATAATTGGATACCATAGTACCTCATCCATTACAAACGATACATAAGTTCTTACACAAATAGGGATCTCATGATCCAGTTCTTAATACAACATCAAGCAGCAGAATACGTAATAATAACGGTAGCGTAGGCGAAGCTCCATCTTCGGGGTCATAGGCAATGCTGACGATGGGAGATGATCCTAGTTGTCGTAACCTTCCCGGGGTCCATCCTCAAGGTACCCCTCTTCATAGTCTGGCCATGGGAATAGCTAGGGACAAAGCCATGAGTACTCTTAAATACTCGCAAACTAATACTAACAGGTAAAAGGGGGTTTTTGGATAATAGGACACTAGGCTCTAGGGTTGTTTTGCAAAAGCCAGATTTACCTCTACTAAGTTTAGAAGCAACCAGTGCTCGTCAAAATTTTATAACTCCTAAGTGGGAATTTGTATTTCATATCACAACCCTGTTGTGGTCAAGTCAAAGTCTCAATTCATTTCACAAGTCATTTTGAAAAGTCTGACGGGGGAACAGTATGGCCACTCCAACTGTCCATAACCGCGGACGCGGCTATTCGAATAGTTTGACACTCTGCAGAGATTGTACACTTTCACCACAACATTCGATACATCCGTCAGGAACTAATCCTGAATTCACCATACTCAGTATGCAGATAATCATTCCTAACCTTTCGATTACACGCCCTAGTATAAGCATCTCTCCTGTGAGTTTGGCCTCCCAACCATGACCAACTGTCATCTTGGGTACTGCACATGTGGACAATCTTCACAAGGTAGTCTTAGCTCAGACCTTGGCCGTGAGGGAACTAATACTAAGGTATATAAGTTTCCAGTCAAGCCCTACCCAATCTTCGGGTATTGTGGTTGTACGATAAAATTGGAATGGTATCGCATCCAGACAACCATCAGTTTTATAAAGGGATAAGGCTCATGCCTCATCGTTTTCATCACCAAAATCATCAGGTGTTCGGAAACACATGTCCAAAACATTTCAATAGAATGATCCTTCATTCCAAGGTTTTCATAACCATTTTTCCACCAAGTATTCCCATCTAAAGTTGATCAAGTTTTATGCTTAGCACTAGCATCTACAGGTGGGGGTAAGCAATAATGAGGGGTGGTAAACTAGTGGAGTTCTAACTCGGTTCAATCTCATGCCTTAAGATGACATCAAGATTATCTAGCTTAGGCCAAATTTTATGCTCTTTATGCAACCTTTAAATATCTTTCTAGTATCTATAATTCACTTAAGTAAACTCTAAGTAATAGCTTTGATAAAGAAATAAAGTATAAAGCTTGTAAGTAAAAACTAGGATTGGTTTATCAAGTGGATATAATCACATATGCTTAAGGCATATAGTGGTCATGGTAACAAGTAGTGGTTTGTGGCATCAGTAGGGTATCTTGCAAGGGTTAGCTTGCACATTCACTAGTAGTATTAGGCTTGCCTTGTGCAGAGCAGTGGTTGAAGTTCTCATCGGCTTCTTCTTCGTAGAATCCTCCTTCCTCCTCGTATCCTTGGTCGGTACTATCGTCTATGAATAAATACGAGGTACACAATCACCAAACAATACTTAACTACTTGCAATCATCACACACAAGGGTCCTATAGATGATCTAGCATCATCTCTAACATTACAAGATTAACGCTTGGTTTAATTCCTTTTATTTTTAGAAAAGTAATTTCTACTCATTGAAAAACTACTTAAGATTTAACATTCTCCAAACCAAACATGGGATCATGTTGACACATGTCATCACCACATAATGTAGTCCAAGGGAATGTGATTTAAAATGGTGTCACAATTTAATAAGGTTTTACCCTTTTATTTTAATTAATTAATGTGTCTAGAAATGCTTATGTAGCATTCTTTTATTACTTGAACTTTATTTCTGCAATTAAACCTACATATTTTTATATATTCTGAAAGGTATGGTTAAATGTGATTTTTGAGAGTTGGAATCAACTCAAAAGCTATTATGGTTTAAATTTGAAAAATGTTTGAATGCAAAAAAGCTTCTGCCTTGTTATTTTTACCAAGGGTGATCTATAGATCCAAATGACTTGAATCCAACGGGCTTGGATTCAGCATTCCCAGACCTTTCTAACAAAATTAGTTTCATTCAATTTGGTGCACTGAATCGATCTGGGTTGAATTTTGAAGTTGGGTACAGAAGTGAGTTTGAAATAAAATACAAAAGGTTTAATTTGAATAACTGGACTGCGCGGGAAAAGTTAACGGGCCGGCCTGCTAAGCGCAGTGCTCCCGCGGGCTGCTTAAGTGGGTGTCCCCACTCGTCAGTGAGACAGGGAGGGGCGAAGCGGTACGGGGCAATGTGGGTCGTTCGATCTGATTCTAATCCAACGACTGGGAGTCATCGTCGACGCGAGGCAACGCTGGCGAGAAAGAAACCTAGCGTGGCCAGTGAGGGGTGCTGGGGGCTCACCGGGGTGCAGGCGAGGGTCGGCGAGGCGGGCGAACGACGAAGTCGACGACGGCGAACTCAGGGGTGGTCGCGGCAGCTCCTGGGGTGGACGAAATCGATGACGCCCTTCTTCTCGAGAGGCGGCAGGCTCCGGTGAAATTCCGGCGATGTGGTGCTCGCCTTGCTCCGGGAACAGTGTGGCACGATCAGTGAGAAGAGGGGAGTGAGGTGGTGTGAAGAAATCGACTGGGGGTGGCCTCTATTTATAGTCGAGCGAGGGGACCGATGGGGCGCAAGGTGAGCTCGTCGGGGGCGATGTTACAGGCGGCTATTGGCATGGGCGAAGGTAGGGGACGGTGTGGTGTTCCTTGGCGATGCTCAACGACATGGTTTTGAGGCGTGGGGCGGTGTGGCTTGGTCGGAACGCGACGGTGCTCTACGCGGCAGAGGCGGCGTCTTCGACGGCAAGCGGTGGCTGTGCGGCACGGGGCGGCGAACAAGGATGTCTGGCGGTCTCCTGGGTCGGTGGGGATTGTGTATGCACGCGGCGAGGGCGGTGCGCTGTCTGTGGGCTTCGGTCGAGGGTGGCGCTCTGGCGCACGCTCGGCATGGTCGCTGGCAAGGTTGGCATGGTTCGTGCGTGTGGTCCAGGGCTTGGCAACGCTCGCGGTTGGGACAGTGGGTGGCGGTGGACGGTGGGCTGCCTCCTAGACATGCTGGCTAGGCTTGCTGCTGCTCCTAGCTTGCTGTCAACTATGGAGTGGCAAGGTGTGCTCGTCTGTTCACCATTGATGGTAATGCCAAGCTCACAGTGGTGCTAGTGTTTAGTTAATCTTGCTAGATGATCTACTGAGCTGGTTGTGAGCTAGAGAGGGAACAAGTTAGGCTTCAATCACTGCTCACTATAGTGTTTAGGATTTTGATGATTTGTGTCTGCAACCTGTTTGATGAAATGGCCGCATGAAATCAAGTTTTGAATTTTGAAAAGATTTTTGGTGGGTTTGATAGATTGGTGCTGGTGAGTCTGCAGATGCTTGGGTTTTGAAAGTTGAGCTTGTTTGAGTGGTTTTTGAAAAAGTGGGATCTTCCCATATGATAAAGATTCAATTTTGAATTGTCATTTAAACTATGCATTTGAAAGTTTCTGGATGATCACAAAGTGGGCCTTGATACCTTGTTATGAGTACATTCAAGGGGTGCAAAGATCCAGAAAAGTTTCCATTAGGTTCTGAAAGTTTGAGACAGCCAAAATAGGCATGGAAGTTAAATTGGTCAAAATGACCATTCCTTTATTTTATTGGTTTTGATTTATTTGTCCTTAGGAAAAGTTTGGGAAATGTTTAGATTATGTTTATTTCACTTAAGAAACATTTTACAAGCAAAGAAACACAGAAACAAGTTGGTTCAAAAGAATTTCAATTTAAATGCATACACATATGCATGCTTTCATAATTTTAATTAGAAAAGTTTTTGTTAACCCTAAATTTGATGATTAGAGTTTGATGATTTAAGTTTAGTATTTTTGGGGTGTTACATGCATGGACCGGTTTGGGTACTAAATCGGACCTGGGCGATATCCATGGAGCCCTTGACCAGGTTATGAAAGCATTGCATAGATGGGGTGGGAGGAAATTCGGCAATGTCACGCGTCAACTTTTGCAGTTGAGAAGGAAAGTGGAGAGGCTGATGGCCAATGGTGCGCCAAAGGAGGAGATTCGTGAAGCTACTGATATAATGAATGAACTTTTATATAGAGAGGAGATGCTTTGGCTGCAACGATCGCGTATTATGTGGCTGAAGGAATGGATCGTAACACTCAATTTTTCCATAGCAAAACGGTGTGGCGGGCGAAGAACAAAATAAAATCGCTGTGAGACCGAGATGGTGTCATTCAGAACACCCCTACTGAGATGGAGAGAATGACACGCTACTATTTTCAGGAGCTGTACACGCGTGACCCTACGCTGAATGCCACTCCTATGGTCGTTCTGTTTGAGGAAGTGATAACAGAGTATGAAGATGTAGCTTGATAAACCTTTCACTAACAAGGAAATTTCTGATGCCTTGTTTCAAATAGGGCCACTGAATGCACCCGGGCTGGTTTTCATGCGAGGTTTTTTCAAAGGAATTGGGATGTGTTGAAGGAAGAAATTATTCATGCTGTCCGGCTTTTCTTTGAGACACGTAATATGCCACCGGGGGTTAATGACACATCCATCGTGTTAATACCCAAAGTGGACAATCCATGTGAGTTAAAGGATTTTCGTCCAATTGGCCTATGTAATGTTGTTTATAAAATCATCTCCAAGTGTTTGGTGAACAGATTACGACCTCTACTTGGGGATGTGATTTCGGAGAATCAGAGTGCATTTGTGCCGGGGCGACTCATCACTGATAATGCCTTGTTAGCTTTTGAGTTTTTACATTACTTGGAGCATGGTGCAACCCCAAGTAATCCGTATTGTGCTTACAAAACTGGATCTGTCGAAGGCTTATGACAGAGTTGATTGGACTTTCTTGGAGGAGGTCTTGTATAAAATGGGTTTCTCTCATCGGTGGATACAGTGGACAATGTTGTGTGTGACCACAGTGAGATATTCTGTCAAATTTAATGGAAATCCGTTGGAAGCATTCTCCCCAACACGAGGATTACGCCAGGGCGATCCTTTGTCCCCTTTCTTGTTCCTTTTTGTAGCGGATGGTCTTTCTGCTTTGTTGAAGTCAGAAGTGGATGTGGGTGGCTTGTCACCTATCAAAGTATGTAGGAGAGATCCTGGTGTGTCTCACCTACTATTTGCAGATGACACGCTTTTATTTTTCAAAGCGAGTGGGGAGCAAGCTGAGCGTGTCAAAACAGTTATTGACACTTATGCATCAAGTATTGGTAAGTTAATAAACCCTGCCAAATGTTCTATTCAGTTTAGCAGTGGATGTGCTGAGGTGGTTCAGGAGGAGGTGCTCCAAGTCCTGAGTATTCAGAGAGAGCAATTTGAAGACAAATATTTGGTTCTACCGACCCTAGAAGGAAGAATGAACCGGGGTAAGTTTGAGAGTTTATGTGCTAAACTCTGTAAACGTATGTTGCTATGGGGCGACTTATCACAGGGAGGTAAAGAAATTATGATAAAAGCTATAGCTCAAGCATTGCCAGTTTTTCTCATGGGCATTTTCAAGCTCCCCATGTCTGTTTGTGATGACTTAACGCGGTTAATTCACAACTTTTGGTGGGGAGCGGATCGTGGAAAAAGGAAGACCCATTGGCTGAGTTGGGATGTTATGCTGAGGCCGAAGAGTGATGGAGGCATTGGTTTTCGAGATATGCGTATGTTCAATCAAGCCCTTCTTACACGTCAGGCTTGGAGTCTCATTGAGATACCGAATAGTTTATGTGCTCGAGTGCTCAAAGAAAAATATTACCCGCAAGGAAATATCTTGGACACTGTGTTTACTGGGAACCCTTCTTCAACTTGGACCGCTATTTCTTATGGTCTCGAGCTTCTCAAGAAGGGTATGATTTGGTGGATTGGGAATGGTAAATCAGTGAGGGTGTGGAGAGACAACTGGATACCACGTGAGTTTACTCTTAAACCTATTGGCGACCGTGGGCGTTCAAGAATCAATCGCGTGTCCAGTTTAATTGACTCAGATGGAGCTTGGCATGAAGATATGGTTAGGAAGACCTTCCCTCCAATTGATGTAGAGTTTATTCTCAAGATAAAAACGTCCCCTAGTGGAGACGAAGATTTTCTGGCTTGGCAACCTGAGCGATCATGTGTTTTTTCTGTGCGTAGCGCCTATAATCTGGGTATGGCACTAGCGTGTCAGGAACAGGGTGGCGAAGCGTCAAGCGATGCACCAATGGGTGACAAACAAATATGGAAGCTGATCTGGGATAGCCAAGTCCCTAAGAAAGTGCGCATTTTCGCATGGAGAGCGGTGCATGGGGGCCTTGCCACTGAAGAAAATAAGAGGAGAAGACATATGCCGGTCACTGGTCTCTGCCAAATTTGTGGACAGGAGCCGGAGGACATTGCTCACATGTTGTTCTGTTGCCCACATGCAACCACTCTTTGGCAAGCGATGCATGAGGTATGGAAGATTCCAAAGCTATATTGCTTTCCAGGCCCTCGGCAGATGTGGCTGTAAGACCTACTACTGTCAATTCCAAAAGACCGTGTTGACAGAGTCTTGTTGATAATCTGGAGAATTTGGTTTGCTTGGAATGAAGTAACGCATGACAAGCCTATGCCGGCGATTGAGAGCTCTAGAAGATTCCTGTGTAGCTATATGACATCAATTGTTAATTTCAGGAAGTTTTCAACTGAAGAAATTATGAGGGGTAAACAGGTGGTACAAAAAACAGTCAACTGTCATACTCATGTGCCCAACGTGATCACCAAAAAATGGTCACGGACACCGGAGGGCTTTGTCAAGCTGAATGTCGATGGCTCCTTTGTTCAGCTGGATGGATCGGCTGGTGCTGGGATGATTCTTAGAGCACGTGATGGCTCCATCATTTTTTCAGCATGCAGATCACTGAGACAATGCGGCTCAGCACTTGAGGCTGAACTGAGGGTGTTCATGGAAGGCTTCAAGCTAGCCACAGATTGGTCCCAGATTCCTATCCTGGTTGAGACGGATAGCACCGAGATCATACGCATGATCAACAGCAAGGAGCAAGACCGGTCGGAATTGGGGCATTTGACTGTTAAAGCCAGGGAACTGATTATCAATCAGCGCTTTGCGGGTATCGCCAAGGTCTCCCGGTCTGAGAATATAGCTAGTGATGAGTTAGTTCGATATGGTAGATTGAATAACCGTACTGCAGTATGGTTAGGGTCTGGGCCAGAAACTATTCTGGATGCCCTATTAAGGGATTGTAATGACACTATTATCTAATTAATACAATCCCTTTGCCCCCGCAAAAAAAAAACAAATCATCCATCAGTAAATGGTCAAAAGGGGACCATGCATGCATGTCACGTTTTTTTACATATGCCATAGGCTCATAGACAAGTTAATTCCTAGCTCGGGTACTTATATAGACAAGTTAATTCCTAACTCGGATACTACGAATAAGAGGCCATGCCGGTAAATTAATTAATTTAGCAATTGATACTTGCTGTCTTTGAGCATTTAGTAGAAGGTCGGACATACAGTTTTTTATACCTTAAGAGCAAGTACAATAAGCTTATGTAAACAGGCTATAGGCCTTTAAATAATGGAAAAATCTAAAGAGAGGCGCCGCACCGTGCACCCTTCCGTGCGGCACGCAGCGAACCCGGCAGCTTGGAATAATTAATCTGGCAACTTTTTTTTGCGGAAAAATTAATCTAGCAACTAACCTAGAGTAATTAGGATTGGAGAAACACGCTAGTGTTCTACAGGTTAATTAGTTTAGACCTAATTAATATGGCAATTAGACCTAATTAATATGGCAGTTAGGCGCCGCACGACGCGACTAATATGCGGGGACACGCGTTAGCAGAGTCCTTAAATAATATATTTGAGATGATGCGGATGAGAGAGAAGTGGAGAGAGAAGATTAGTGGGCTCTCATACAAGAGCTAGCTACAACACGTGCTCTTCGTCACTTTGTGTGAATGTAAGGTGGGCCTTAGCCAAATAAAATAGTATATAGTTATAGCTAACTATTGTATATATTGACTATTAAGTTGGCTATAGCTGACGTGGTGATGGCTTATAGCCAACAACCGGCTTTATTATTGAAGTTGCTCTAATTGGCACAACTCTAGGTCACGTTTAGGCCCCCATATTTATTCTCCAATCAGTCCACGGGCACATGGCATTGAACTCCAGCAGAAAAGAAAACTGACGTCACACGACTACAAAATAGTACTCCCTCCGTCCAAAAATAGACGTCTTGGGTTTTTTAAATTTTAGATGAATCTATATATTAAATGATATATGGATTCATTTAAATTTTCATAAATTTGTGACATGTATTTTGGGACGGAGGGAGTAGAACAAATACATATATTACACGTCAGCAGAGATGATCTTCCGTCCACTTTAACGTCAGCAGAGATGATCTTCCGTCCACTTTAGTCGAGAGGATGAGTAGGAGTGAGAGAGGAGCAGGCTCCTTCGTTTTGAGGTGGTGGGCATGCCTCTGCACGGAAGGCCACCATACAGGTCTATGATGCTGCCCTGTCAACGCTTAGCATGCTCCCGTCTGTCTTTCGTACAATGCATGGGGATTATGAAAGAAACATACCTTTTGCTAAAGATGTATTCCCAAACATCTTATATTTTGAAAAGAAGGGAGTAGCTTTCATGTTTGATTAGCATTTTTATGAACTTACTAAAAACTAATCTACAACACAACTATTTTGAGTTCCAATATATTCCCGTACAAAACCTTCACATAGTGCATCCAACAGAAATGTGTAGTGAGACCAAATAACACCTCCACAAGAACTCCATGCGCCTTCTCACCAACATTATTTTCTTGAATCTTGAAGCACCAATACCACATCATTGAGGAGAAAAAGGCACTAACTAAAGGGAAACAACCAAATTGGAAGAGAAACACATGAATAAAAGTGGAAAGTCAAGAACTTAGGATCAATCGAGCAACCCTCTCCATGCGCCTTTAAGATTCTTCGCTAGAACTGACTGGCATCCAGGTCGGCACAAGATGACCAGCTAGTTCTCACTGACATCACGCCATGCCATCATTGTGCTGATGTATGCTCTAATCTCGGAGGAGCAAAGCTCGATAAGAATTTTGAAGAAAACAAAGGACATGGATGGCATTTAGGCAAAAACCTCAAGTTCGGCTCCACGGTGACCTGTGCTTCGCCCTCCTCATGCATTTTTTTCTTAATTACGTAGGAAGATCAGTAAACAAAATAATATTTTAAAATCATAATAAGAATTAGGCTGACATGAAATTTTCCTAAGTTCCGTGTTAATACATCAAACTGGAAGGAGGGTTTATAGTGCAGTATTATTACAATTTATCTTTTAGCGATATCACTAAGAATTCACTCATCTACTAAAACTTGGACTTAGACTTGGGATCATATAGCTTTTCTTGTCTTGTAGATCTTCTAGGCATTATGAACAAAGCCTAAACCAACAGTTTATTCTAGTAATCAAGCACGTTTCATCTAATAGAAAAATATGCAGAAGTATAAACTGATATGCTAGAACATACCTTCTGCACTCAACAAGGAACATGCAATTAGATAAATTAAATGAAAAAGGGTCTTACTCACTCTACCGTTTAATCTTTTTTTTTGAATAAAGAGTAGCGTGTATCAGCTTATGAAGTGCAACCCTGACAGACATGTCACACTTGTACATTAAAAGTGCAAATCATATAAACTTGTTATAATTTGGATAATTTGTAAGTACCACAAAAAACACTACTTTTCACACTTTTACTGAATAATCAATTTGGTAATAATAATGAGCAGAAAAGTGTACAAGAGAAGATAAACTAAAGAGATTGCATCACTATTTTTTCATATATTATACAGTGAGATAACATTTCAATTCACACTGAAGTAAGAAAGAAATTTTTTCAGACTACATTATACATTCATGTGTGCCTCTGGGTGTCTTTTCTACAAAAATAAAAGCTCCATGCCATTAAACAAAATCGGTCTCGGTTTGAATAACTAATCTACGTTGATTCCTGCGTGTTAGAAAAAACACAATGGAGGTTATGGATATTTGCAAAATATGTCAAGTGACGTTATGGTCGGCAGGCAACAAGAAAGCAACATGCAAGGAGAAAAAATATGATATCATTAACTGACCTGAAATATAGAGTTGCACGTACCCCATACAGGTATAGAAAACCATCTCAAGACGATGTGTTACAGAACACAAAATCCAAATTGTTATAGTACCATAGTTTTAGTGAAGCTGCCTCTAGCATATCAGTTCATACATTTACTGGTGCAATCCGCCTTCCCATGGTTCCCTCGCCTTTTCCTGCAACGCCACCACCATTCAAGCGAGAAATCCAATTAGCCCTTCACAAAATCCAACATGGAAGCTTGATGATCTGCAGAAAGAACATATCTTCTCAGAGACGCTTTCCCTAATATTTCGGGCCCATTTGGAACACCGGATTCTCATAGGAAATTCAAAGGATAGGATTTCCACATGATATATTTCCTTTGTATCCTTTGGATCAGAGGAATAGGAAAGGAAATTTCACAGGAATGAATTCCTAGGCTTCATGTTTTATAGGAAAAGGAACATTTGGTCTGATCTTTTGGAAACTTTCCTACACGGAAGGAGCGCTCCGCTTCTTTGTATGTCGAGCGCAAAAAAGGCCCACGTAAAGGCCAGCCAAATACCAAAAGGAAGCACAGTTGCCCTCATATTAAATATAGCTTGTACAAATACAGAAAGGTATCTCGCAGGCAACAAGCCATATTATCACTCCGGCCGCTAGCAGGATCAACAAAAATTGCTAGTCCATGTGTTATGTCCATGCATGGCTAGATCGATTAAGTTCCTACTTCTATCCACCGTGATTGTATCACTCTTTTTTAGTGAGATTAGTACTTTGTTTCCTCATTCTTTTTTTCTTGTTCCCTGTGATTAGCACAATTTCTTGCATAGTCTAATATTTAACATGATCCTTGAAGATACCAACGCGATTTTGGACGATGTTTTACGTTTTCGTATGGCTAGCTTGGAAAAAGAACGCAACGGCTAGTTCTCAAGCAAGAAGAAAGAGCTAGTTGCTTCAAACTTAAAAAATTCCTACACTTT
Source organism: Avena sativa (assembly GCA_916181665.1). NCBI lineage: Eukaryota > Viridiplantae > Streptophyta > Magnoliopsida > Poales > Poaceae > Avena > Avena sativa. The sequence continues at coordinate 19,511,716 of OV702296.1, forward strand.
CCTATCCTGCAATCCAAACGACTATAGTTTTTCATTCTTGTGTTTTAGATTTCCATAGGATTGTTGGGATGTGACATCTCAATTCCCGTGGTTTTTCTATTCCTGTATTTTTTCTATCCCGCGTTCCAAACGGGCCCATAGATTGCCGCAGAAAAGTCTCGTTACTCTAATAAAGATTGCAATTGTAGCTTGAGAGGGAAGAGCATATGCTACTGTAAACCAAGATTACAGATAGAGATACTCAAAAAAATGGACTTAAGAATGAATAGCCTCCTTGGCTAGTCCCTATATCTATATGTTCGCAACAAATTATCGACAAAGAAAAATTAAATTAAACCTAGAAAATAAAATTCGTTGTAGTTACCTTTGCAGTTTCAGTTTTATGATATTTAATGGACATTTTTATGGTGGCCTTCCGAGCTCCCACATCAGTACATCACCTTGCCATGCTCCTACTCATTCTTTCTATAGCCTTGTTGTGCTCCTACTAATTCTTTATCTTGTTCCAATCCAATGATCCACATCATCTCTCTAGCTGCAAATAATTGGGACAACAAATCATCTCCTGTCATGCAGGTGCAAGAAAATCGATACTAAATATACGGTTCCTATGCTTTTAGCCAATCAACATAATTCAAAGAAAAATTGACAAATGTGGTTTGGAACCGTGCATAAAGAAGGCATTTACTGTACTAACCTAAATTTGCATGCATACATATCCTTGACCACATATGCAAACAATTCTCTGACCAAAATTAAATAATATATCAAGGTGTCTCAAACTACGGTTGTTTTCTTCTTAAAATTGCATGGTAAAAGATTATTGATTTTGGTCAAATGCAGGACATTGCCTCTAGCCAAAGTAAGATACCTGATTCCTTAAGGCCCATTGTCATGCACTTCCCTAATACAGAGTAATGTTGCAACAGGTCACAGGACGAAGTGGAGGGAAGAACTGCAGCATAGCAAAATTCGAACCTGAAGAAAGTGTGGTAAACAGTGGTCGAATTATAGCTGCATGCAGCGGTAGGGTTTAGGGGACGCGCAGGGCGGTCGCGGGTGCCGACGGCAGGGCGTCCGTGCCTGCTCCCGCACTGCCTATCGTGGTGGTGGCATGGCAGATGCCATAGGTAGACTTAAGTTGGGGGCCGAATGGGTGCTTGTGGTCACCGGGAGGGAGTGCACGGTCGAGCCATGCACGAAGAACAAGAAGAACTTTCCACACTTAGCGATTTTCTTGACAACCGAGGATTACAAGTGCTCCTTGAGCTGTATGAACTAGGGTTCAGTACACTAGTTCCCTACTTGTTCCAACCTTCCTCTACTACAACTATGCCCCCTCTTATATAGGCAGTGCTAGCTAGCTTATACCCCTTTGGGTTCTAGGCTTTACTTTTTGGATCTTGGTCCCTATAATGTGGGCCAGGTCATGGGCTTGCCCTAAGCCCAATGGACCAGTCCACAAAGCTTAACAGCTAACGGTCTTCTGGTACGCTGCCTCCTGTTCCTTTTGGCGTCACGCTATAACTTTGTACGCCAGCGTTTGCTTTGGGCGTCACCCGGCTCCTTTTGTGTCACCCGGCGTCGCCCTTCTCTTTTGACCATGCTTTGCCATGGTCCCTCCTGAACCTTACTCGGAAAGGTGCCACGTGTCCTATCCGACTCGGCCCTTCCTCGGTAGACTCGGCTCGTCGGTCCCTGCAAGAATAACAATTTTGTCTTATGCGGGCCGACATAGTTCATATGTCAGCCGCACACACTTCTCTTTCCCGGCCGTCCTTACCCGGCCTGGTTCTTTCTTCACTCGGAGCTTACCCAGCTATGCTATGTTTCATCCCTCGTGACCCTACCGGGGGTTATCCCCCCGACATTAGTCCCCGAAGCTGGTGAGGTCTAGCAGCTCAAGCTGTTAGGCTTCTCTAGGTTCCTTTTACGTGACTGGAAATTAATTTTTGTCTTTATTCGTCGCAATCTTGCACCTTACCGAGTCTGTCTAACAGTTTTTGAATCCCCTCTTTGACTTCCTGGCTCGTTTTTGCCTCGTGCGGAGTCACTTTGGCTAATTCCGGGTCATTTTCGGCGTGCTTCAGTCACTGACAACTGGTAATCATGATTACTTTCCTCAAATTTTGTTCCAAGCTCTGGCGACACAGTGACGGCTGCGCAGTTATTCCCCGTCACTGTGGCAGTCCCACCGGCTTGCGCCCCTTGTCCTTCCTTTCATGATGTGGCACGGGATTTTTCGCGTATCTCTGGCTACGTGGCGCCCGCTGATTGGCTTACCCGGCCTGGTACACGGCCTCACGCTGGCCACATGGCGCAGATGGATCCCACGACTAGGGTTTTTACTGCCCTTAAGTAGGGGTTGGAGGGTTTCCACTTCCCCCACGCCCTTCAGTTTTCCCTTGCCTCTTCTTCTTCCTTGCGCCTACGAGATCAAACCGCCCCCTTTGCGGTTTCTTCTTCCTCCTGTTCTTGCCCTGCAATTGCTCCACTTCTCTTTCCATTCCACCACGGGTCCGCGTTCTTCCAAACCCCTTCCAACGGCGGAGGAAACTGAATCTGCGAGGGTCATGGACGCTCGCGATTGCGCTGATGGTGCGGAGGAGCAGGAGGTTCCCGCCGCGCGAGCGCGGTGGCTGGGAAGGCTCGGAGGTCTCCACCGAGGAGGTGGAATGGCTCCGCTCCACCAGGCGCATTCCGCAGCAAGTGGATTTCCGTCTTCCCGCCGGTGAGATCTCTCCCAAACCCGATGCTAATGAGCGGGTGGTTTTCCTTTCTCACTTTGAGCAGGGTTTCGCTCTTCCCGTGAGCACCTTCTTCTCCTCGTTTCTCTCCACTTTCCACCTACAAACCCATCATCTTCCTGCCAATGCGATTGGCTCTCTTTCCTGCTTTATTTCTGCTTGCGAGGCTTACCTCGGTATTTGGCTTACAGTTCTTCCGTGGGCCAAATATTTTAGCTTTAGGGTTCAGGTTGTTCCCCAGCCCGGTGTTTCTGTGCCGAGAAAAGGCCGACTCGGTGGGGTGCTGCTAGCATCACTCCCAGGAGGGACTCCATCTTTCCTCGGGTTACTGGCCTTGACTCTTGCAAGAAATGGCATAGGACCTTTTTCTATGTCAAAAGCAACGGGTCCACCGACAACATCCGGCTCCCCCCTTTCTAAGACGAGGTCCTCGACAAGAAGCTCTGGCAGCTTGACCCGCGCGACCAAGACGCTGCGGTGAACGAGGCTAATGCGATCCTGGAAAGGTTGTTGTCGCCGGATGAAAACTTTCATCTTGCCGACATTGACCTCATGTGCACCTTCATCTCACGTCGGGTAAGCCCAATCCAAGCATGGAGCCACAAGATGTGCTTCATGAGTGGATCCCACGACCCCACTTGGCACTCCACTTTGGAGCTCACCCATGACTCCATCACTTGCCGAGTAAGCTCAATCTTCAAACTGAACTTGGAGGATGATTGGGCTTGGAGTTGCCCTCCGTTTAGCCGGGTCAGGCCTATCCCCTGGGTAAGTTTTCAGAGTCTTTTTCCTTGCCGAGTCGGCTTTAGCTCTTTTTCCACTCTCAGTCTAGTTTTTGTTACTCATTCTATTTGTCTCTCGCAGATCCTTGTTCACCAGGTTGATGACAGTACTGTCCCTCCCTACGGTTATAACGGGGATCGCTCCGACTCCGACGAAGTCGAGTTTGACCTGGAGTGCTTCATGCCCATCCTGCATGCTGCCGCTGCTTCAGCTTCGGGTAAGAGTCAATCTCGCAACCCCTTACAAGATTGGTCTGACGATGATGAGGATGATGAATGTACAATTTTGGAGGTACATGACTTGTGATCTTAATTTCCAACTTATCTGAGTAAGCCTGTTATTTACTTATGCAGCTGGCTAGGTACATGACACCCCTCCTCTCGCCGTGGGCAGAGTCGGCAAGATCCCCGTCACCAAGCCAAAGAGACGCGGAGCCTCCTCCAGCACTCAGCCGGCCAAGAATAGCAAGCCCACTCCGGCAGCTCCTGCTGCCTCTGCTGCTGCCATGCTGGCTGAGACTCGCCAAGCCACTGGGCGCCGAGTCACCCGTGACCCGGTCGTCACCAGGTAAGTTTTTACACTCTGCTTTCATTATTCTTTTTGTCATCACTATTGTTCTCTTATACATGTCTTGTTGTTTTCAGCACCGCACCTTTGTCGGCGAACCAGGCTGCTTCTAGCATCGCTTCGCCGCTAAGGCCTGCACCTCCTCCAGCTGATTCGACGGCGCCGAGTCCCGTCCGAGTCGAGGCTCCCACTATTGAGGCTCATGCTTCTCAGTGTCAGTCAGACCCGGTGGATCACTCGGCTGAAGTGACTCGGCCGAGCGCCCCTGGTGCTGGCCAGGAACAGCTTCCTGATCTTGGTGCCAGCAATGCTAGTGCCGAGAAGACCTCTACCACCAGTTCCTCTGGCGCCAGCCCTCTTGCTGGTGCGAATGAACAACTTCCTGATCTTGGTGCCGGCAAAATTGCTGAGCCTAGTCAGGGGGCTTCTCTTTATCCTCGTAACAATCTCGCTCACTCTTCTGTTCTGTCAAAGAGCCAAAGCCAACCTAAGGCTGCTGGTTCTGCTCGCACCTCATCCGACAAACCCCCCCACCAAGTAGACAACCTTGGTCTGCGCTCCGGGTTCTGCTCCTCAGATCCGGCCTCCGACGTTGGCAACAATGCTTGCTTCAATGATCAAAGCGGGCGAGTCCACGGCTGCCGGGTCAGGTGATGGCTCTAAAGCTGTTGCCCTTCATACTAGTGCTGCTGCGACCCGTGCCAACGTGTGAACTACCCTAAAAACGAGTCAAGTTCTCACTCGGACGCTCAGCGGGAAAAGCCTTGGTTCGGCTGAGCCTTATGCTTTGGCATGGAATGCAGCTGGCGAGCAAGAGGTCAGTAACCGGAGCAGCAAGAAACTAGTGCTAGGCCCCAAGGCCGTCTCTGACATGACCCAGTAGGCCATTTCCCTAATGGCCCGCGCCGACGAAGTGAACAAGGTAAAGTAACTTCTTACTCTTTTGTATTGTTGAGTATTTCTTTTATACATATCACCTAGTCCCCGAGGTTACTGCCGAATGAAGAACTTATTCGGCCGTAAGCTCTCAATAATCACTTAGTCTTTAAATTTTCACGCCAAGCTTATATGCTAGAGCTTAGATCCCTAGCCCTCGAGGTTACTGTCGAATGAAGAACTTATTTGGCTGTAAGCTCTTAAGCCCTTTTTATTTCCTTATTCCAAACTCATATGTTAGAGCTTCGATCCCTAGCCCCCGAGGTTACTGCCGGATAAGAAACTTATTTGGCTGTAAGCTCTTAAGTTTTTTTACCAAACACATATGTTAGAGATTCGATCCCTAGACCTCGAGTTTACTGCCGGATAAGAAACTTATTCAGCTGTAAACTCACATATATGAACCATTCCTTATCTATCTGGGAGCTTGATTTCTATTTTCTCACTGTTCTTTTCCTTTGCGCAGCTCACGCATAACGAGCGCACCAAGGTGCACCAAGCTCTTGTTCTGGCGCATCGCAAGCTCGAACTTGCGTATGAGAAGCTGCAGACTAACACCCAAGGCCAAGGTAATGTTCTTCCTCGTACTTTCTTTATTCAGTGTATTTTTCTCTGGTTTGTTTTCTCACTCTCTTCTTTCTCTTTTCACACAGCCTTTGCTCAATCCACCATCAAGGCTCTTCACTCGCAGATCAGCGAGGCAGAGAGTAAGTTTCTTGCCTCATTGATCTGACATCTGAAGATATTTCTATTGGTGTTGACAAGTAGTTTGTTCCGAATAAGCAGAGAAGCACCAAGCCGAACTCCAGATGGAGCGAGACAAGGTGACTTGGTTGAAGAACCTGATGGCCGAGATGGAGAAGAAGCACTTGGCCGAGGTGAAGGGGCTGAAGGAAGAGCTTGTCGAGAAGAATGAGTAGCAGGCCGCCAGCGCCAAAAAGACCAAAAGGCTGCTCGACGAGGCCGAGTCATCGGTTGAGTAGGCAAACTTGAACCTTGACGCACTTCAAGCCAAGGCCAAAATTTGGCAGAGCAAGCTTGGCGCTGTCAACTCCTTTCTCGGTAGTGAGTTCTTACTCTTTTTGCACTGTACAGGTCGCTCTGGACTTCTTCCATCTACTTTTGTTATTTTGCTAACTTTCTCTTTTGCTTGTAGAGAATTTTCCTGAGGCCAACATGTTTGCCATCCGGGCTATGAAGAAAGTGAGGGCCGAATCTGGCACTCCGGCTGATGGCGAGGTGACCATGGACGAGCATCTCGAAGCGGTGTCAGAACGGGTCAAGACCCTCAAGTCTTGCGGTGTGGACCTGCTCAAGTCGGCTATTCATGCGTTTCACATGCTCTAGTTGGATGAGGACGCACCTGAACTCATCGAGCCACTTGCTGAGAGATTGCTCCATACTGAGGACCGGCTGGATTAGTGGCGTGAGTCGGCCGTCCGAGCCGCAACGGACAAGGCTCTTTCCTTCGTGCTTTCGTGGTATGAGGACATCAATCTTGATGTTCTTGCTCGCATAAGGCGAGATGGTAAATGGATGAATGATCCGGAGCTGATCAAGAAACGCCAGGAGCGAGCTTACGCCATGATCGAGTACACCATGGTGCATGCTTGGTGCAACGAAACCAGCTTCCTTGACCTCGGCGACCCGCTTGTCGAAGTTGTTGATGAAGAGGGTGCTGACAGCAAAGCAACCAAGTCAGATGGTTCCGATGACCCGGAGACTGACGCCCCTGACTCGACAGATGCTCCAAGCGATGCTCCTAGCTCCAAGGGTGTTCCTCCGAGTCCTGCTGCTCCTTAGGCTAACAAGTACTTGAACTTTTGATTAGATCCCCGGTATGCCGGGTACATATGTAATGTACATTGCACTTTAAGTTTGATTATGCGCCTTTTGATAAGGCTTCATATATTTTCGTTATGTTTTGAGTGTGAATCATTCAAGGACAAGTCTCCGAGTCTCATTTTTCCCGTTCACCTTTCCTCGACTTTGGCCCATGTCTACCTTTTTTGGTATTCGACATTAGAGTCTCAAAGTACTAAGGATAGTTAGCGGATATGAAACTTGGATCACTTGGCCGAGATTATTCAACACGCAGTATAACACGACCTGCAGTGGGTTAGGCAAAGACATAAAGCCGACTCATGTTTCTCCTTTGTACCTATCCGGCGTTCGTGTTTACCCGTCATACATCCTTTCCTCTTGCTTGCCATGAAGCCGTGTTTTTGGACAACAACATAGTCGAAGAGTTGATTTTTTCCAAGTAAACACTACTTGTCCCGAGATAAATTTCGGGTGTCATGCCAGCCAACATAAAATAATTGAGAGGGAAAACTTAAGGGGTAGTCCCCGAGACAATTTTTTTGAGTCATACAGTTTTATTATCAGCACATAGCCGTCACAAACGTCCGACATATGAGAGTTCGAGTGATACATGCATTTTTCCTCCTAAGTATAGAAGGGACGAAGTAGTGCCACATTCCATGGCCTTTTGGTCTCATCTCCTGACCTGTCCGCCTTGTTATTTTGCGCTTCACGAGCATCTATGAGATAATATGAATCATTGTGCAATGCTTTGCTTACAATGAATGGACCTTCCCATGGGGGTAATAATTTATGCATTCCTGCTGTGCGTTGCACTAGCCTTAGCACCATATCCCCTTCTCGAAAAACACAAGGTTGAACTTTCTGGTTGTGGTAGCGTCGGAGATTCTGTTGATATATAGCAGATCTGGATAACGCCAGTTCCCTTGCTTCTTTGAGTAAGTCTACTCCATCTTCTTGGGCCTCTTTTACCTCGGCTTCCGAGTATTGACTTATCCTTGGCGAGTCATACTCTATGTCGGCAGGCAAAACTGCTTCTGCCCCATACATGAGGAAAAATGGCGTATAGCCCATTGATCGATTCAGAGTTGTTCTTAGGCTCCATAACACTGAGGGCTGTTCCTCTATCCAACAACCAGGTGACCTCTGGAGTAGTTCCATTAAGCGGGGTTTTATCCCTGACAGAACTAAGCCATTAGCCCGTTCAACTTGTCCATTTGATTCTGGATGGGCGACGGATGCTACATCGAGTCTTATATGGTGTTTCCCGCAGAAACAAGCAAAAGCTCCTTCAGCAAAGTTCGTGCCATTATCAGTGATTACACTGTGTGGGTAACCGTATCTTAGGATGATATCCTTTAAGAATATGACAGCTGTTTTACCATCCAATTTTTTGATTGGTTTCACTTCTATCCATTTGGTGAACTTATCAATCATCACCAAAATATGAGTCATGCCTCCCCTTGCTGGTTTGAATGGTCCTACCATATCTAGGCACCATACCGCAAAAGGCCAAGTGATTGGTATAGTCTTCAATTCAGACGCTGGTAGATGTGACTTGGATGCAGAGTGTTGACAACCACTGCATTTTCCGACTAACTCTTGCGCCTGTGCCAATGCGCTTGGCCAATAAAATCCATGTCGGAATGCCTTGGCCACCAACGCTCTTGATGACGCATGGTGCCCACATTCTCCTTGATGAATATCCAACACGATCTCCTGGCCTTTCTCTGAGCTGATACAACGCTACAGTACGCTCGTCACACTTCGCTTGTATAGTTCCTTGTTGATTATGGTGTACGCTTTTGCTATTCTTGCTGTTTTCCTTGCCAATGTTTCATCATTCGGCAAGGTCCCATCTTTTAAGTAATCGAATATTGGCTGTGCCCATGTTGGTATCAGTGGTTCCGGGTCTGCTTCAGCATCAATTTCCATTGGCTCCGCCGACATATGCTCTCTTGACATGACTTGAGGAGTCCTCGAGTGTGATTCAGCAGCCCCTGAAGTGAGCGGATCAATCCGCGAGTGAGTCGAAACTGCCCCTGAGTCGATATCCATTGGTACCATGTCTGACTCCTGATTCGCCGGGGTGACCCTGATCGAGTCGGATTTTGGTGATGGCTTGATCGATGGTTTCCTAAGGTGCTCCAGCGCTACTCCTAGTGGTATTTCTTGCCGAGATGACCCTAGTTTGGACAGTACATCTGCTGCTTCATTCTCTGCTCTAGGAACATTATGGAATTCACATCCGTCAAAGTATCCCGAAATTTGTTGCACATGGAAACGATATAATGCCATGTTTGCGTCCAGCGCATCCCAATGTCCAGACACTTGCTGAATCACCAAATCCGAATCGCCAAAACACATGATCCTTTTGATGCCAATCTCTTTGGACACTTTGATGCCGTGGACAAGTGCTTCATACTAGGCAACGTTGTTGGAAGCAGCAAAATGAATCTGTAACACATACTTGAGTTGATCCCTCTTTGGAGATGTGAGTACTATCCCGGCGCCCAGACCCATATTCGTCTTGGACCCGTCAAAATGCATTTTCCAGTAGTCCGGGTCTGGCAGTGGTGGTTCCTACTGCATTTCCATCCAGTCTACAAATAAATCTGCAACAGCTTGAGATTTGATTGCATCTCGCCTATCATATTGTGGAGTGTATGGTGCTAGTTCTATGGCCCATTTTGCGACTCGGCCGCTAGCATCTTTGCTGCCCAATATACCTGAGATAGGTGCCTCGCATATTACCCGGATTGGGTGTTCTTGAAAGTAATGTTTCAGATTCTTTGCCACCATATATACCCCGTATGTCATCTTCTGATAATGCGGGTAATTCTGCTTTGAGACAGAGAGCACTTCGCTCAAGTAATAAACTGGTCTTTGGACTGATTTGCACCCTTCTTCACGTTCAACCTCTATAACTGCACTAACAACTCTGTTGGTTGTGGCGACATAGAGCAACATTGGCTCTTTGGATAGTGGTGATGCTAATATTGGTGCTGTTGCCAACATTTTCTTTAATTCATGGAAAGCGCTATCAGCTTGCTGTGTCCACGTGAATTTGTCTGATTTCTTCATCAGCTGATATAGTGGTAGGGATTTTTCACCTAGCCGACTAACAAACCTGCTCAACGAGGCCAGGCATCCAGTAAACTTCTGGACATCGTTGAGGGTTTTTGGCAATTCCATTCTCTCGATGGCCCTGATTTTTGTCGGGTTAGCTTCAATTCCTCGGCTGGATACAAGGAATCCAAGTACTTGCCAGCCGGGACACCAAATGTGCATTTTTCCGGGTTAAGCTTCATCCGGAATCTTCTCAAGTTTGCGAATGTTTGACGCAAGTCCTCAATTAGAGTATGACTTTGCTTGGTTTTTATTACCACGTCATCGACGTATACTTGAATTTTTGTCCAATTGATCTTGCAAGAATTTTTGCATGCATCTTTGATATGTTGCACCTGCATTTCTCAACCCAAATGTCATGGTACGATAGCAATAAGCCCCATACGGTGTGATAAAATCTGTCTTTATTTGATCATCCGGATTCAGTGGTATCTGATGGAATCTAGAATACACATCCACAAATGACAACAACTCATATTTAGCAGTAGAATCTATGACTTGATCGATCCGTGGCTGGGGAAATGGATCTTTTGGACATGCCGTATTGAGGTTCGTGTAATCAATACACATGCGCCATACCACGGCCACATTCGGGTCATCTTTTTTTCTTCTCGACCAATACTGGATTTGAAAATCAATCCGGGTGTAGTACTTCCATGATGAATCCAACAACTAAGAGTCTGGCAATCTCGGCAGCTATTACTTTCCTCCTATCTTCGGCGAAGCGGCGGAGGGGTTGCTTCACCGGCTTGGCATCTGGTCTTACATGAAGAGAGTGCTCAGCCAGCTCCCTCGGAACTCCTTGCAGATCCTGAGTGGACCATGCAAAGATATCCCGATTCTCACGGAGGAAGCTGGTGAGCTCGCTTTCCTATTTGTCCCTGTGGCCAGCCCCAATGGTAAATGTGCGCTCTGGGAAAGTCTCATCCACCTGTACCTTCTTGGTTTCTTTGGTAGCTTGAAATGACACATTTCCATGTGGGTTGGTGAGTGCCGGCATGGACATTTGTGCTGCTTTGGCCAATGCTGCCACTTCCAACATTTGATGTTTTTCTTGTGCTATGACGAGTGACTCGGCCAGTGAAGATCCGGCTGAGGTGAAATGGATCGTATGGGCACCTAGAGGGGGGGTGAATAGGTGCTAACCAATTTTTAATACCTTTTCAATTTTAGGCTTGACACAAAGTAAATTCTCTAGATATGCAACTACGAGAATTTCCCTATATGCAACCCTAACTACTAAGCACGTAAAAAGAGGAGCGAGGAAACCGTAGTGGATCACGCGGAGACACAAGGATTTGTTTTACCGCAGTTCCTTCCTTGTTAAGGGAAGTACATCTGCGTTGGAGGGGTGGGCGGTTCTAAGACCACCACGCCACAATAGGCCTCGCCCTATTCTCCGATGGATCTCGCCACGAGAGGCCTGATCCACCTTCTCCACTATTGGATCCCTTCGAGGCGGGAACCGGTGCCTTTTACAACACTATCGGGGCACACACCCACAACCGAATTGGGGGCTCCCGAGATGACAACAAGCTGCCACCAGAACAAGATTTATCAATATAAACAAAAACAAGGATCTAGGTATTTGCAAGAAATACTAGATTGGTGGTTCTCCAAATGAATGGAGAGGAGATGAAGCGCTTGATTGCTGATGATGAAGATCGAGTTCTCCTCCTTCGATTCCCCAAGGGATGGGGCCTTTGGGTGGATCTAGGTGGAGCTCTCTTGGATGAAGGTTGCAGATCAGATCTCGTATTTTTCGAATCAATCAAGAGGTCTGGCAGGACGGGGAAGGCTGGCTTAAATACCCCCTCCCAAGATCTGGCCGTTGCACAACTTTGGGGGCAGATTATCCGACCCCCACTTGGGGCGGATTATCCGCCCCCTGGGAAAACTCCGCCCCAAGGGCGGATTCTCCGGAGGAAACTCCGCCCCCTCTCTGGGGCTGGCGCCTGCAAAACTTGGTGAAGATCTTGGGGGGGGGGCGGATAATCCGGCCCCCTCCAGTGGCGGATATCCGGCCATACCGAAAAGTCCGGCCAACACTCCGCCCCCTCTCTGGGGCTTGCGCCTTGTCAATGAGCAAGGGGGGCGGACTATCCGCCCCCCTGAGGGGCGGATTATTCGGCGGGGCCAGAAAATCCGGCCAAAACTCCGCCCCCTTCTAGGGCTTGCGCCTGCTAGGGAAGAGGGAGGGGCGGATTATCTGCCCCTGGTGGGGCCGGATTATCTGCGCCACAAAGGCAGAATCCTTTTCCCTTTTTCTCAAAGAGAGCTGCAACACTTCAACACACATTAAATAATCCTTGATATTGTTATCTAACACACAAAACACTAGGGATTATAAAATGTTCTTTCAATCTCCCCCTTTTTGGTGTTAGATGACAATATTAGGATTTGCAATGAAACCGGCTAGTGCCACCTTAAATAATGAAAGACGCTCCCCCTAGATGTGTGCATATTTAAAATTTGCATTTGAATACAAATACACACACTAGAGAGAACACAACTTCCATAACAAAGATAATTGAAACAAGGTGGTTTGGGAAACAAGGTCATACCACCGGGATGAGAATATAGCCAAAGAATATAGTTTGTTTGATAGTCTCCAAGAACATCCCAACCATACCAGCAATATTGATGCATACATTAGATAGGCCCATGATTCCGTATGCCATCAAATATGCCTCCATAGATAAATCCAGAATTCCATGAGATCCACAATAGTTAAATCCAGAAATCCATGAATACCACACAAAGTACCAAACTTAGTGAAACACGACAAAGTCTTACATAATCAAACACAAATAGCAAATGAGTTCATGCTAAAAAGGCACAAGCAAGCAAATAAAACGACTGAAAGAAAGATGCTTGCGCCCGACCCTTGAAAATCCAGGAGACCTAATAGAACTACTTCTCCCCCTTTGGCATCGAAACGCCAAAAAGGAAGAAGAGCGATGCTAACACCCCTGAATATCACTCCTCCTCATCCTCGTCGTAGTCATTCCCGTCCCCTTCCTCTTCATCATACTCATCATCATCGTCATCAGTTGGAGGAGTGGGTGCCCTCGGTGGAGGAGGAAAGAGGCAAGTCTCGAGCTCGCCATAGTTGATCCCTAAGGTGTTCCACTGAGCATACGGATCCGGAGCAGTGGGAGGAGGTGGATGGCCAGTGGCACCTAAGACATGGTAGAGAATAAGCTGCTGCGTGTGATCCCTCTCATGATCCCTGCGATAAGCCTCATATTGAGCCTTGTGAGTGTCAATGCTCATGCAAAGAATGTGCCGCTGGAACCAAGTGAGCTGCTTAACCTCGCGTGCCATTGGGGACACCGTGGAACGACGACCACTAGCCCGAGCATCACGCATGAAGGACTCCGGGGTAGTGGAAGGGTGATGGGTCTTCTGAGCCTTGTTGTAGATTTTCTTGGGCTTGTGAATTCCATACAGAGCAGTGCCAAAATCCTCATGTGGCAACATATGCTTGACGAGCATCATTATGAAAGGAGCATAAGGAATAGAGAGCCTGTTGATCATAGCATCCGTCATCTCATGATAAATATAGTCCATGACATCCAGTTTGTAACCTGTGGCTGATCGAGAGTTAGTGGCACACTCGTGAGCAAAAGCAAGGAGTGGAACTAGGTGGCCACAGATCCTGTCATTGTTGCCACCACTAGGAGCGATGTAGTCCCTAAATATGCCAACAAGGGAGGCATACAAGGGAGAGAGAGACCAGTGAAAGTACCAGCAACACCATCAGAAGAAAGGCAAGGAGCAAGTGTAGTATGCTTGGATGGCTTCAGAGGAGAAATGATACGGTGTCCTGAAGGAGTGTCACGGCCCTGGAATGCATAACCAAGAACCTGCCCAAAGGTGCGAAAGTCCGACTGAATCATGGTGGTCCCTGTCATCCACTTCATAGTACGGCGCTCATCACCTCAAATCACCAGAGTCGAGAAGAACTGCCGCACCATAGAGGAATCATAGTTGCATTGGATAGTCATGAGATGGTGCAGCCCCATCTTGTTGGTCACATCTAATGCCTCAATGAGCCTTGTCTTGGATTGAGCCTCAGTCAAATTGATGGGACACATGGGGCGAAGCTTTAGAGTAGAATATACATCATCATGAATAGCCCGAAAGTGGGCATTCCAAAACATAGAGTCCTCGGGAGGGCCATCACTGTCAGCCTCATCATAATAATCAGTCTGGCGAATGGTGGCATACTGAAGACTGTCCATAGCCTTGTAACTGGGCCGAGACTGTTTGCCCTTGAGAGATGCGGTCCTCTTAGTTTTCTTACTTGCCTCTGCCATCCGTTCAGCCTCTCGTGCTGCTTTGCTGACCTCGGTCTCGTCAATGAACTTCCCTTCTGCAGTAGGCTTGAGATAACGGGCACAGGAACGATGGACGAAGGTCTTGGTCGGCTTGGAACCACCTGTGAAAAGCATTAGAGGGATAGCATGGAGATAAGCATACACACAAGTCCAGGAGAAAACACGGAGAAAGAGTAGCAATGCAACCCATAACCAATGATGTGTATTGCAGGAGCAGGACCAAAACAGACCAGAGTTTAATCTTCGGGCCGGATTTATCCGGCCCTGGCAGGGGCTGATTATCCGCCCCCCCGCAGAAATTTTCTGGATTGGCCCAGATCTACCATGGCAAAACAGATCGGGTACTAGGGTTGCAATTCTACTGATTCTAGAATGTAAGGAACAACACCAAGGATCTTCTACAACGAGATTTCCACCAAATAAAATGCATCCCATACAAAAGGAGAGAGATGAGGGAGTTACCCTCACTCATTGGAGGAAAATCGCGGAGGAGAATATACCCGGAGACGAGGTGAAGAAGATCCGGGGAGAGCCCGGAGAATCCGGTGGTCGAATCGACTCCGGGAGAGGCGGATGATCCGGCGGTGGCTAGGGGGCAGAGGTAGGGTTGGGGGAGGACTGGCTGCTCTGTTTGAGCCTGCCCTCCCCGACCCAGCCTATAAGGGGCCGATTTCACCCGGGGCGGATAATTCGCCCCCCACTTAAGGCAGATAGTCCGCCCCCCTGAAATTTTGTAAATTACAGATTCAGGCCGGAGAAACCTAGCAAACCCCTCGATGGTGTTTTAGAGGACTTGTGTGCAAGAATAGATGGTTCAAGGAGGGAGAGAAAGGCTTGGGTTGAGAGCATCAAACTGAGATGGTACTACACACCCAAATTTGCAAGAATCAAATCAATCAAAAGCCAAATTTGAGTGTGTTTTCCATAAGAAAAAGAGATATGCAAGAAAATCCAACGAGACCCATGATAAACCAACTCTTCTCTAGGAAGAGGGCGGTGGCCGAAGCCACCATGTTGGAGCGCATGGCATGACACCGCGAAGATGTATCTTGAGTTCAAAACCAATGCTCATCGATGACCCACATATCACAAAATGATATTAAGGGAAATGATTTTACTTGCTTTCGACATCATGGGGGGAGGGTTGGCCCAATCAATTAGGACCACACTCCCCCTATGTCTATGCCCGCATCTAAACCAAATACATGAATAAGAGCAAGTGAGTGTGCAAGGGTAATCAAGCCAAGCTCCTTGAATCTATGATATTTAGCTCATTCCTCAAATAACAAAATCTTGCTTCATCAAGAGGCTTCGTGAAAATATCAGCAAGTTGGTTATTCGTGCTCACAAAGGATAGGGCAATATCACCACGAGCAACATGATGCAATTTTGTTCTTGTATGCTGCACGGGATTGTAAGCAATTTTTGTAGCACTTTCATTGTCGCATAATAGAGGCACTTTGTCACAATTGACACCATATTCCTTTAAAGTTTGCCTCATCCATAACAATTGTGTACAAGCACTTGCAGCAGCAACATATTCAGCTTCGGCGGTTGAGAGTGAAATACAATTCTGTTTCTTTGATGACCAACACACTAGAGACCTGCCCAAGAATTGACATGCACCAGAGGTTGATTTCCTATCATCTTTGTCACCAGCCCAATCTTAATCAGTGTAACCACATAGAGAGAAACTTGAACCCTTGGGATACCATAACCCAAAATTTGGGGAATGAACCAAATATCGGAAGATTCGCTTGACTGCCACTAAGTGGCTTTCTTTAGGAGTGGCTTGGTACCTTGCACACACTCCTACACTTAACATGATATCGGGCCTAGATGCGCAAAGGTAAAGGAGAGAGCCGATCATGGATCGGTATACCTTTTGATCCACGTCTTTACCCTTGGGATTGAGCTCAAGATGACACTTTGTTTGCATTGGGGTAGCAACGCCATTGAGATCCGTCATCTTGAACCTTTTGAGCATGTCTTGGATGTACTTAGCTTGATTAATAAAGGTTCCTTCTCTAAGTTGTTTGATCTCAAATCCAAGAAAGAACCTCAGCTCACCCATCATGGACATCTCAAACCTGTCAGTCATAAGCTTTGAAAATTGATCGTTAAAGGCTTGGTTAGTAGAGCCAAAAATAATGTCATCTACATAAAGTTGGCATACAAAAAGCTCCCCATTAACTTTCTTAGTAAAAAGAGTGGGATCGATTTGCCCAACTTCGAATCCACGGTCTAGCAAAAGCTCTTTAAGGTGCTCATACCACGCACGTGGGGCTTGTTTAAGGCCATAGAGCGCCTTATCGTGTTTGTAGACATGGTTCGGAAATTTGGGGTCCTTAAACCCCGGGGTTTGCTTGACGTATACTAACTCATGTAGAGGACCATTAAGGAAATCGCTCTTAACATCCATTTGTTGTAATTTGAAATTATGATGGGCTGCATGTGCAAGAAGGATACGGATGGACTCAAGACGAGCCACAGGAGCATAAGTCTCGCCAAAATTAATTCCTTCCACTTGAGAGAATCCTTGAGCCACGAGTCGTGCTTTATTCCTCACAACAATGCCATTTTCATCTTGTTTGTTCTTGAAGATCCACTTGGTGCCGATAACATTGCGGCAATCCTTTGGTTTCTCTACGAGCTTCCAAACTTTGTTGCGTTCGAAGTTATTTAATTCTTCATGCATTGCAACAACCCAATCGGGGTCTTCAAGAGCATCAAAAACCTTCTTCGGTTCAACCATGGAAATGTGAGCTTGATGATCACAGAAGCTTGCAAGTTCTCTTCAAGTGGATACCCTTCGTCGTAGATCACCAACAACCTTGTCAAGAGTGTGACCCCTTAGTTCAAGGTTCCGATCAGCACGAGCCTTGCGACGAGCCTCAATGTCCTTATTGTTTCTAGAAGGAGTTGATTCAGTATTTGTATCCTTGTCTTGATTACTGCCTTTCCCTTGATCTTGGTCTGTGTTAACACCAGAAGATTGCTGCTGAGTTTATTCTTCAGGGCCGTATAATCCACCCCTTGGAGGGGCCGGACTATCCGACCTGGGAGGTGAAGTACCAGAGCCTTCTTCCTGAGAGTGTCTGACAGGAGTTGGAGACCCAGGGCCGGATAATCTGCCCTCGGGGGCCGGAGAATCCAGCCTGGGAGCTTCAGAGTTGTTGAATTCTCCTCCGGATCCTCTGGAACGAGTTGGAGTTCCAGGGGCAGATTGTCCGTCCCTTGGAGGGGGTGGATAGTGCGGCCTGGGACTACCAACTTGTCCAGGGGACAGATGATCTTCAGCAGATTGCGGTGTTGGTGCAGGATTTTCTCCAACCGTAGGAGCTTGTTGATCTTGTGTAGATGAGGGCTCCACATGTGTGGAGCATTGTCCTTCCCGATCTGCCACAAGGGGTTCCTCAATGGGGCGGAAAAATCCCACGCCCATTATTCTTATGGCACCTTGGGGTATTTCAACATCTGCATCACAAACATCAACTTGCCCTACAAAGGAGCCGTTATTTTCATCGAACTCCACACTACAAGATTCTACAACAATCCCAGTGAGCTTGTTGTAGACTCTATAAGTGTGGGATTCGGCACCGTAACCAACAAAAATACCTTCTAAAGCCTTGGACTCAAATTTTGACAAACGGACACCTTTAATAAGAAAGAAACACTTACACCCGAATACCCTGAAGTATGAGATATTGGGCTTGTTACCGGTAAGTATTTCATATGGAGTCTTGTCCAAAATCTTTCGGAGGTAGAGCCGGTTCGATGAGTGACAAGCATTGGATATGGCTTCAGCCCAAAAATTATAAGGAGACTTGAATTCAGCCAACATTGATCTTGCCATGTCCATCAAAGTCTGGTTCTTCCTCTCGGCTACACCATTTTGTTGAGGGGTGTACGCAGCGGAATATTGATGTCTAATCCCCTGTTCGCTCAGAAACTCATTCAAAGTGTAGTTCTTGAATTCGGAGCCGTTGTCACTTCTTATTGCCAAGATAGGAACATTGTGTTGACGTTGAACTTCATTGGCAAAGTCAATGCCAGTTTATTGAGTCTCACTTTTCAGCTTGAAGAAATAGACCCATGTGTATCTTGAGTAATCATCGACAATGACCAAGCAATATTTCTTCCCACCAAGACTTGCATGAGAAGGAGGACCAAATAAATCCACATGAAGTAATTCCAAGATCCTCTTTGATGACACAATAGTCTTCCTCTTGTGGGGAGAGTCATGCATTTTTCCTTCTACACAAGCCCTACAAACACGATCTTTGGCAAAAGAGACATTGTCTTTTATTCCAAGTATGTGGCCACCCTTCTAGAGACTTTGCAAAGTTCTCATGTTGACATGGGCTAAACGGCGATGCCATAGCCAGCCCACGTCGGCCTTTCCGAATAGACACATCGGACCCGAAGTGGTTTTCCTCGAGAAGTCCAGCACATACATGTCATTTTTGACGTATCCAACGAAAGCGACCTTTAGAGACTTGCTCCACAAGAGTACCACCAAATCATCATCGATAAAAACAGCAAAACCCATCTTGCCAAGGGCACGAACAGAAAGAAGGTTGTAACCGAGGGTCTCAACAAGCATGACGTCCACGAGAGAGATATCGTGGGCAACCACAACCTTGCTAAGACCCAATACCTGAGATTTAGACTTATCACCATAGGAGACTGTGATATTATCATGATTTGGACGCATCTCCGTGATGATCTCCTTGCTTCCGGTCATATGACTAGTGCAGCCACTATCCATCACCCATTTCGACCCACCGAAAGCATAGCCCTGCAATAAAATTACTTCTTGGTTTTAGGTACCCATTTTTCAATGGGTCCTTTCATGTTAGTAACAAGGGTCTTTGGGACCCAAATAGACCAAGAAATATATTCATCAAAGGTACCGACATAATAAGCATACACATCGCCATAGTCATCACAAAAGAGTTCATAATTCGGATTGTGAGACCCTGCAAAACCAATATTGTTAGTCTTGTCTTTTGTGGCTTTCTTCTCAGCGGTGCTAATCTTTGATTGCACATTCTTGGTCTTGTTCTTCTTGGTTTTCTTATTCTTGGACTTGGTGACATACCCAAGTCCCTCTTTACCATGATTTGACCTTTGCTTGCCAAGGACTTCATCAAGCACACCTTTATCCTTGGGAGTGATGTCCTTGATCACTTCTTTTTCCACACTAGCATTTTCCTTGTTACTATATGTTGATTTGGATGAGCTAGGAGTATCATATTTAGCCAATCGACTTTGAAGCTGATCATGTGACTCATTTGAGAATAGAAAACTCGTTTTTCAATGCCTTGTGAGCATTGTCAAGTTTCTCCAATTCCTCGGAGAGTCTATCATGAGTAGCCCCAAAGTGAATCTTTTCATTCTTTAACTTCTTTGCTTTGGTGATAGCATTGTCACGTTCCTTAACAAGTTTAGTCACAATTTCATCATGTGACTCTTCAATAGACTCAAGCCTCTCTTCAAGAGAGACCCGAGCCTCTTCTTCAAGAGCATTTTTTAAGGATGCAATTTCCATTGCATCCTCCCTTTCAATTCTGCCCTTTTCTTCAAGGAGAGCTTCATTTTGGGCCAGCTGGTCCATAAGAGCTTCAAAACGAACTTTGTGCTCACCTTGCAAGTTAGTATAGAAATAATCCGAAGCAATAATCTCTTCTTTAACCTTAAGACTAGTGGGATCATCCATGTCAATCATAGCCTTAGGAAAAGAAGAGTTAGAAGAAGTTACCTCGGAGCTTCTTGCCATGAGACAAGTAGCATTCTTGTTGATGATGTTTTCGTTCGGAGAGTCGAAGAGGGAAGTTGATGTAGATGTGGTGGCTATAGCAGCCACCTATTGAGAGCTATCGTCCTCGTCCTCATCTTCACTTCCTGATGAATATTCTTCTTGAGCCACTAGAACAATCTTTGGTTGCTTCTTGAAAGGAGCATTCTTCTTTACAAACTATTTCTTGCGTGGAGCCTTTGACTTGTCCTTGAAAATGAGTCTTCCTCCATTATCTTCCCTACTTTGATATGGACACTCAGCTACGAAGTGCAACCGGTCACCACAGTTGAAACATGTTCTCAGCTTGGGACCATTTTCTTTTCTTCCATATGCTCCACTCTTGCGTTCCAGTTCAGCTTTAGCCTTGGCTGGATCTTTCCAGAAGTTTCTAGCATAAAGAGCCAAGTATTGTCCATGAATCCTTTTTATATCCTCAGGACAGTCCAGACCTTCTACCGCATATTCATCATGATCAATCACACTAGTCTTCAAGGCCATGTTGACCCCCTTTTGCATCCCCATAGCTCGAGCACGAGCATCTTCGGCATTCTTGGCAGCCACTTTGAAAGCGGCCATTTCTTGCATTACCTCATTGGATGACATGAGGTGATAGTTATGCCTACCTTGGAGACTTTTCAAATCTGTGGGCTCAAATGGCATAAGAGCACTGACATACTTGCGCTTGATCCAAGCATCATCAACATGAGCTGCACCGTGGTTTCTGAAGGTTGTAGCTATTGCCTTGAGCCTCCTATACATGTCCTCGTGGTCTTCTCCATCCATCATATAGAATCCTCAGCTTCGTTGCTCAAAGCATCATATCTATTCCTTCTCATACTTTCATTTCCGATGAAGAGCTCGGTGAGGGCATCCCAAGCTTCTTTAGCTGTGCTAAGATGCTGAATGTGTGGCATGTCTTTGTCACCCACACCAAGCTGTATCATGTGTAAAGCTGTAGCGTTGAGTTGGCTATCAACAATTTATCTTCTTGTGAGATTGTTGGGGTTTCCAACATGAAGACCATTTTCTATGATTTTCCACAGCTCAATGGAGGAACTGCACACATGAGACTTCATCAAAAATTGCCATTGAGAAAAAGTAGATGCAGAAAGTTTGGGTGGATCACCCCTATTATGTATATGTGAGTGAGGGATAGGTGGATCAGGGGAATACACATGAGAAACCTCATTGTATCCATCCTTACCGCTATCCTTTTTTGAGAAGGAGCTCTTGCTAGTATCATCACCAACCACTTCGTTATCTTTAGAAACTATTTTACCCATTTCCTTGGATTGTGGAGTGGTATCCTCAGAGTTAGATGGAGGTGATGCTGCGGATGTGGAGAGACGCATTATCAATTGACGCATATCTTCCATCTTAGCCTCCATTGAACTCACCAAGGTTGTTTCCAACGTCTTGAGATCGTTCATGATGACTACCTCCGGAGCATCACTACCATCTACCTTGGAACCCATACTTCTCTTAGGCGGTTAAGCCTGAAATAAGAGCCGATGCTCTGATACTAATTGAAATGGATCGTATGGGCACCTAGAGAGGTGGGGGGGGGGTGAATAGGTGCTAACCAATTTTTAATACCTTTTCAATTTTAGGCTTGACACAAAGTAAATTCTCTAGATATGCAACTACGAGAATTTCCCTATATGCAACCCTAACTACTAAGCACGTAAAAAGAGGAGCGAGGAAACCGTAGTGGATCACGCGGAGACACAAGAATTTGTTTTACCGTAGTTCCTTCCTTGTTAAGGGAAGTACATCTGCGTTGGAGGGGTGGACGGTTCTAAGACCACCACGCCACAATAGGCCTCGCCCTATTCTCCGATGGATCTCGCCACGAGAGGCCTGATCCACCTTCTCCACTATTGGATCCCTTCGAGGCGGGAACCGGTGCCTTTTACAACACTATCGGGGCACACACCCACAACCGAATTGGGGGCTCCCGAGATGACAACAAGCTGCCACCAGAACAAGATTTATCAATATAAACAAAAACAAGGATCTAGGTATTTGCAAGAAATACTAGATTGGTGGTTCTCCAAATGAATGGATAGGAGATGAAGCGCTTGATTGCTGATGATGAAGATCGAGTTCTCCTCCTTCGATTCCCCAAGGGACGGGGCCTTTGGGTGGATCTAGGTGGAGCTCTCTTGGATGAAGGTTGCAGATCAGATCTCGTCTTTTTCGAATCAATCAAGAGGTCTGGCAGGAGGGGGAAGGCTGACTTAAATACCCCTCCCCAGATCTGGCCGTTGCACAACTTTGGGGGCGGATTATCCGCCCCCACTTGGGGCGGATTATCCGCCCCTGGGAAAACCCGCCCCAAGGGCGGATTCTCCGGAGGAAATTCCGCCCCCTCTCTGGGGCTGGCGCCTGCGAAACTTGGTGAAGATCTTGGGGGAGCGGATAATCCGGCCCCCTCCAGGGGCGGATTATCCGGCCAGACCGGAAAGTCCGGCCAACACTCCGCCCCCTCTCTAGGGCTTGCGCCTTGGCGATGAGCAAGGGGGGCGGACTATCCACCCCCCTGAGGGGCGGATTATCCGACGGGGCCGGAAAATACGGCCAAAACTCCGCCCCCCATCTGTGGCTTGCGCCTGCTAGGGAAGAGGGAGGGGCGGATTATCCGCCCTCCAAAGGCAGAATCCTTTTCCCTTTTTCTCAAAGAGAGATGCAACACTTCAACTCACGTTAAATAATCCTTGATATTGTTATCTAACACACAAAACACTAGGTATTATAAAATGTTCTTTCATGAGGCACAAGCAATGGATCTTTTGTAGTCCCCTTCAACTGTAATCACCCCACATGGGCCTGGCAGCTTCATCTTTAAGTAAGCAATGTGGGGAGTACCCATAAACTTTGCCATAGCCGGCCTGCCGAGTAAGGCGTGATATGAGCTGACCAAATCCACTACCTCGAACTCTATGGATTCAGTGTGACAATTCTCTCTGTTGCCAAATAAAACATCGACCCAGATCTTGCCAATTGGCTCACAGGTCAATCCCGACACAATACCGTGGAAAGTGGTCTTAGTCGGCTCTAGCATGTTCATGGTAATGCCTAACTTGAGCATAGTATACTTATACATGATGTTGATGCTACTGCCATCATCGATCAGCACTTTTGAAAACTTGACATTGATATCTGGGCCCATGAATGTTGGATCCAAAACCAGAGCATATCCTCCTGGTGTTGGCATGATCTTGGGGTGATCTTTTACGATCCAAGTTATCTCTTGCTCTGACCAATGCATGTACTTGGGAATTGTCGGCATTGTGGCATTCACCTCCATCATCCGTAGCTGCTGGCTCTTTTTGTCATTCGGCTCTGTGACAAAGACAACATAGCTCTAGTGATGTTCTCTATACTCATTTCTAGTCCCGTGGCCGACATGAGCGTCGTCACCTCTTGGATTGTGCACCTGGTGCACATTTTCTCTTCTTTCTTGATTATGATACCTCGACTGCCTGTTTTCGTATCTGTTATCTGTTCCCACTGCTTGAGCATTTCCTCCTGTAAGTGGTGGAGGGGGAGGTGATGGAAGCTGCTTATTCGGCGAATCCATTCTATCTCCTTTCTGAAACCAAGTGCATTGACTTGTTGTGTGATTGGCCGGTTTACTCGGACTAGGCGTGTGAAACTTACACGGCTGGTCCAGCATCATCTCATAGGTATATTTCTGTCGGTCCTGATATTGCTTCCTTTGTTCGTATGGCTTTTTGCCATCATTCTTTGGCACCCACTGTTGTTGTCCACTTGTCCTTTGGCGTTGGCTACTTCCAGCATCCGAATGATCCTGACTTATGGCCACAACCTAATTTGAACCATATCTGTAGTCTAGCCTTTCTTCTCTTCTCTTGCTTCTGTAGTCGGATCTTTCGTGGCACCTTTGCGACACGACAGCGTCATATATCTGAGTCTCAGTCATCCAGTCTACCGACATAAGCAGCGGCTGAGTCAGATCTCCTAACGCATACAAATCAGCAATTCTTATTGTTTTTGCCAGACTTGCCGGCATATCTCTCTGCAACCTTTGCCACAGCACACTTCCATGTCTGCATCCTTGTGCAAATCAAGAGATTGCCTGTGACTCGATTACCCCTTCACAGGATTTGCGCATCATACACCACCTTGTGAGGAATTCCCTATCTGTCTCATTCGGTCTTTGCTTGCACATCGCCAGTTGCTGTGGGCGATTCGTCCTCTTATAAGTGCTCGTTAAATTGCTCACAAAAGCGTCTTGAAAATCGATCCAGTTGTTAATGCTTCCTGGTGGCAAATTGTTCAGCCATACCCGAGCTGGTCCTTCCAGCATTTGCGGTACATAACGTACCGCCCATATCAAATTTCCCTGCGCGATTTTCACAACAGTTCCATAATCTATGAGCCATTCCTCTGGCTTTGTACTTCCATCATACGTTTTTGTCCCTCTGGCCAGCTGGAAATTTGGTACCGGTGGCTCCTTCATGATCCTTGGGCCAAAGCATGGTGGACCTTGTGATTCGATCAACTCTGCCATCTTTATTCGGTAAAGCTTCAGCCTTGCATCATCCGGCAGAAGGTTCCTACCTCCGAGTCTAGCTCCCATTGCTTGATATGCGTGATCCGGCAATTCATATCCGCCATTCACCATAGCCGAGTAACCATCATTGTACTTATTGGAGTTCGGGTCAATTGGCTGTTGAGCTGCCTTTCCCGCGCTTTGCTGTCTTCTTTCGGGTTGAGCTGGTGCATTATTCGGTGCTGGATTTCCTCCTCCTGCCGAGTGAGTTCCACGCCTAGATTGAGGCGCAAAATTTTGCCCTCCATTGTCGTTTCTTTTCCCTGCTTGCCTTTCTCGGCCTGCATTCTCCTGGTTTTCATTTCCTTGGTCATTATTCCTTCTTGCCCCCTGCGCATGTGCCGGGTTTCCTTGAGCCATCACCGGATCATAGGTGATCATCTGCTTGTTTCTTCCCGAATCCACACTTTTTTCCTTTCTCGGTCTTGGCGCCGCTCCGGGTGAGGATGCCGTGTGCCCTGCCGATCTTGACGGAACATGAGTCGCTGAGTGAACCAGCTGTGACCTTCCTACTATACCCGGATTTGCTCTATAATACGCTTCATTCAGCATGCTAGCTGCTCTTACTAGTTCATTGACTCGTTCTTGTTGTTTTTCTTTGCTTCTCCCTCCAAATGGGGTAATTCTGCCATTGCTGCTTCTACTGCTCGCAGATTAGCTGCTGCTGTATTATATGTTGGCCGCATGGCTGTTTCGTTGCTGTTCTCTGGCGTTACTTTTGACGTCGCATCTGCCAGCTCTTCATTGAGATTTCTTCCTCTCAATCTCGTCGCATCCAGCTGGGTCTTCGCGCCCTTGACTCGATTTGATGAGTTGAGCTCTCGGATAGTGATATCCACATCTTGCTGTAACTGCACTAATTCCTTGGCTTTCTCCAAAACTTTTATCCTGGCTTCCTCCAACTCGGCTTGCACACGTGCCGGGTCAGTTGCCTGCGCTACTGGCTCTACCAACTTGTCTATTGCTTCCTGCAGCTCCTTAGCCCTTTTACTCCTAGCTATGTTTTCTGGTTTTTCCAATGGTGCCTTTGCTATTCTTGCAGCCCTTGGTGTTTCCTCATGATTTCCTCCCTCAACATTCTCATTCACTACCGGAACTATCGGCGAAACCGCGTGGTTTGGGGCTGTCATCATTACCTCCACGGAGACGAGTTGGTGAAGCTTCCAGCGACAGGGATCGCTGGCGGATCCGGTGCTAGGACAACACGCTCCGGATATGCGCGCTCCACGCGCACTGTGACATAGACCTGGTGCTCGCCGAACTTGATGAAGCGACTGTCCCTAGGGAACGGTTTGGTCCCGAAGCAGCCCGCGTTGTGGTTGACGAAGTTGAGCGCTCCAAACCTCTGGATGAGGCCGGAGTAGACGCGCTCGCCGGTCTTGGTGATGATGTTGCCCGTCCGGATGAAGACTCCATCAAGCACCTGCTTTTGCCCCAAGGTAGGCGCCAACTGTCGTGGTGGTGGCACGGCAGATGCCATAAGTAGGCTTAAGTTGGGGGCCTAATGGGTGCTTGTGGTCATCGGAAAGGGAGTGCACGGTCGAGCCATGCAAGAAGAACAAGAACTCTCCACAGTTAGCGATTTTCTTGACAACTGAGGATTACAAGTCCTCCTTGAGCTGTATGAACTAGAGTTCAGTACACTAGTTCCCTACTTGGTCCAACCTTCCTCTACTACAACTATGCCCCCTCTTATATAGGCAGTGCTAGCTAGCTTATACCCCTTTGGGTTCTAGGGTTTACTATTTGGATCTTGGTCCCTATAATATGGGCCGGGTCATGGGCTTGCCCTAAGCCCAATGGCCCACTCCACAAAGCTTGACAGCTAACGGTCTTCTGGTATGCTGCCTCCTGTTCCTTTTGTCGTCACGCTGTAACTTTGTACATCAGCGTTTGCTTTGGGCGTCACCCGGCGTCGCCCTTCTCTTTTGACCATGCTTTGCCATGGTCCCTCCTGAACCTTACTCGGAAAGGTACCACACGTCCTATCCGACTCGGCCCTTCCTCGGTAGACTCGGCTCGTCGATCCCTGCAAGAATAACAATTTTGTATTATGCGGGCCGACATAGTTCATATGTCAGCCGCACACGCTTCTCTTTCCCGGCCGTCCTTACCCGGCCTGGTTCTTTCTTCACTCGGAGCTTACCCAGCCATGCTATGTTTCATCCCTCGTGACCCTACCGGGGGTTATCCCCCCGACACTGCCTCTTTGTGACCACCAGTTTCTGCGGAGGATCTAGAGGAAGGGCGGGAGGTGCCCGATGGGTACCCGTGTCGTCTGGGTGCTGGCCGTCGGCCGAGTGAGCGCGGTGGCGGCGTGCATCGTATGGGCGCTGACCGTCAGCAAGCTCGTGAGGCGGCAGGTGGCAGCGGCGCAGCAAGCTCGTGCAGCGCTGGGAGGCGGCGGCGCAGCAAGATCGCGAGGCAAGGGAGGCGGAGGCACAAGATCGCGGGGCGAGGGAGACAGCGGTGCAGCAAGATCGCGAGGCGGGAGAGGCGAGGGTCCGTGTCCGTGGTGTTGTGGGCGATGGGGACTGGGGAGGGGTGGGTGGGTCATGGGTGTGTGTCGTGGGCACGGAGCGAGGGCCGGCGGCGGCGGGACCTGTTCTAGGGAGGAGGTCGTGGCCCTTGATTCCTCTTTTTAGCTGCTTGATTCTTTTTCTTTGGCATTTCGAACTTGCGAATTTCACTTATCGGTGGCAGAGTATTGTAATTAATTAAGCCAAATATTCAGACGATTTCCTGTACCATCGGATGTACATCAGAGGGTGTCGATTATCCCAATGTTTGATGTCAAAGTGGGTGTTTAGAGTCAAAGTGAACGTACCAACACCAACTTCTTTTTAATAGTAAAGATTACACGGAACCATACTTTTAGGTCGACTTGTAACAATTTACCCCAATTTTTGGACAAACTTTCACAATACCACAGATTTTGAGCTAAACAGAGATGATTCATCCAAATTATCAGTTTAACCTCAAATCTTGGGATACCGGTCGCACCTGACAGGCCAGCATGGCGCATAGCTAGGATAGAGTGGCGCATGGCCAGGCCATCAGTTTTCATCGCAAGCTCAATGCTGAAAGAAAACAGAGGGCAGGCAGCCGCCATTACCCCGTCGCTAAGCCGCTGCCGCCTTTCCCCCACCGCTGAGCCACTGTCGCCCCTCCGGTACGCGTCCGCCCCTCCGCCTCCGCCTGTACGCCTCTGGTCTGGTCTGCCTAGCTCGTCTCCGCTACATCACCTCTGAGCCACCGCCTCCCCCCACCGCAGAGTGCCACCGCCGTCGCCCCGGACCTCCGATCTGCATCCTCCCCTCCGGCTCCGGCTGTAGCTCGTTCCTTCTACAGGCCCTCTAGCACAGCTGCTCTGGCACCACTTGTTTAGCTGAAGTGAACTGGAGTTGGATCTTTAGTTTGGTGACAAGACAAAGATGAACTGATGTTGCAGATTTAGTAGAGAAATTTGGATACAATGAATAGTTTACCACGGATTGTTTGGAGTTTAGATAAAGGCCAATATCTTGAACTGGTTGTTTGTACAGCATGTATATTCAGATGAATTGTTTGAGTACTAAATATGTTGACTGTACAATATTGCTATTGAAATAAGAATGGCGTTACGCTGCAGGTCATATCCTGTTGTTCCAGACTGTCAAAATGAGTGCATGTGTTCTAGACTGTCAAAATGAGTGCATGGACATGGACAAAATTAATGTATACAGAACATATTTTCTGTAGAGAGAAGGAGAGAATGAAATGACAAAATTAGACAACAAATGTTCCTGTTTGACACTTGTAGATTGAGTACACACTGAACAAAATTTATCCCACAATAGAAGTTCACAAAAGGCATTTCATTTCAGGAACTGTCATACGGAACCCAATGTACCAAAATGAAGTAATGAGCGTCTACACTAGTCTGAGCTCGACCATGATGTAGAGATTTCAACTATAATTTGAGCATGTAATAAAAGTAAGAGACTACGAGTTCTTCTCAATAGCTACCACTAGCTGTGAAATACTCCATAATTCTCCCCCTGCTCAACCTGACCCTCTAATCGCATGTAGCTTATCTTGAACTGGAAGTGACCGTACATCAATTGTATCTTCTTTTGATTGGTATACATCATTTGCATCTGGTTGTTTCTCCTCCTCAACTACAACTGCTATTCTAATTAGAGCAGAAGGAAGGAACGATTGTTGGTGAGGAAAATTTAAAAGTTTATATTACTGAATTCTACAAAAAGCTATTTGGGGTACCTTCCCCAAATAATATTTCCATGATGTAGGGGGTCACTCATGACATACCGCAGCTAACCATTGAGGAGAATAGTATTCTTACGGCACCTTTTTCTGATAAAGAGGTGTTCGAGGCTATTTTCCAAATGGAGCGTAATAAAGCACCCGGCCCGGATGGTTTTCCGGCTGAGTTCTACCAAACTTTTTGGGAAGTGATGAAGGCTGATGTTTTGGCATTATTTAGTGAATTGCATACAGGGGATTTGCCTCTGTTTAAATTGAACTTTGGTGTCATTACCCTACTTCCTAAAAAAGAAAATGAGGTACAAATACAATAATATAGACAAATATGTCTATTGAATGTTAGCTTCAAAATTTTCACCAAAGTGGGTACTAATCGTATTATGGGGATTGCCCCTAAAGTTATTAGACCAACTCAATCCGCTTTTATGCCTGGGCGACACATCCTAGAGGGGGTGGTTGTTCTGCATGAAACCATTCATGAGCTTCACCGGAAGAAAATGGATGGAGTCTTATTTAAAATTGATTTTGAGAAAGCGTATGATAAAGTTAAATGGTCCTTCCTCCAACAAACTTTGCGCATGAAGGGATTCGCATCAGGGTGGTGCAAATTGATTGAGCAGTGTGTGCAAGGGGGGAGTGTTGGGATACGTGTTAACGATGATATTGGATATTTCTTTCAAACTAGAAAAGGTCTGCGTCAAGGAGATCCCTTATCCCCGATACTTTTCAATATTATTGTAGATATGCTTGCTATCCTAATTGCAAGAGCTAAAGAGAATGGGCAAGTTGGAGGCCTCATCCCTCGTCTAGTTGATGATGGAGTCTCAGTTTTACAATATGCGGATGATACTATATTATTTATGGAACATGATCTACAGAAGGTAAACATGAAACTAATTTTATGTATCTTTGAACAATTATCGGGATTAAAAATCAACTTTCATAAAAGTGAGATTTTCTGTTTCGGGAAAGCCAAAGAGGAGGAACAACGGTACAAACAAATATTTGGTTGTGAGGCTGGATCTTTACCATTTCGATATTTAGGCATACCAATTCACTATAGAAAACTTAAAAATTCAGATTGGTATCCAGTAGAAACTAGACTTCAAAGGAAGTTGGGTTGCTGGAAGGGTAAGATTTTATCATATGGTGATCGCTTAGTTCTAATCAATTCTATTTTAACAAATTTACCTATTTTTATGCTATCGTTTCTAGAAATACCCAAGGGGGTAAGAAAGCGATTGGATTTCTATAGGTCTCGTTTTTTTTGGAAAAGTGATGAGAATAAAAGAAAGTACAGACTAGCGAGATGGAACATAATTTGTAGACCTAAAGATCAGGGAGGTCTAGGTATTGAGGTGTTGGAAATTAAGAATATATGTTTATTAAGCAAATGGCTTTTTAAATTACTAAATGAGGAAGGAGTGTGGCAAGAATTGTTACATAATAAATATTTGAGTCAAAAAACCTTGTCTGAGGTCCAACCAAAACCGAACGATTCTCCATTTTGGAAGGGACTTATGAAGGTGAATAATGAGTTCTTCACTAGGAGACATTTCCAGATTGGGGATGGAGCCAACACTAGGTTTTGGGAGGATACATGGTTAGGAGAGTTACCTCTTTCACAATAATATCCATCATTATATAATATTGTGCAATGGACGAATGTGACCGTGGCTCAAGTACCACTAAATATTGGTTTTAGGAGAGTACTTAGTGGCAGCAAGTGGTTTGATTGGCTCCACTTATGCCAAAGGCTTATGATGGTGCATTTGTCAGAGGACCAAGATAAGTTTGTATGGAACTTAACAACGTCTGGAGTATTCTCAGTGAAATCCATGTACGAGGATCTTATGAACGATCATACGGTCTTCCTTCGGAAATATCTTTGGAAATTGAAAATCCCACTCAAAATTAAAATTTTCATGTGGTTCCTTCAAATAAAGTCCTCCTTACTAAGGATAATTTGGTTAAAAGGAATTGGGTAGGGTGTAGCATGTGTTGCTTTTGTGGCTCACAGGAGACCATATAATATTTATTTATATCTTGCCCTTTTGCTCGCCTTTTGTGGCGCATTGTTAATTTTGCTTTCGATCTCCCCCTCCAGCTAATGTAACGAATATGTTTGGGAATTGGTTGAATGGTGTAGATAAAAAGTCTAAGGCAAGAATCCGAATTGGTGTCTCGACCTTGTGTTGGTCTATTTGGCGTTGCATGAACGATATTATCTTTAACAAAAACAAAACATCTAATCTTTTTGAGGTGATTCATATGGTGGCACATTGGGTGCAACTATGGGCTTTTCTTCTACCGCAAGACCAGTGGGTATTATGGCTACTGGGTGCAGCCGTCTCCTGATGGTCGCAGGAGACATCTTCACCCAGTCGTACTGGCGGCATACTAGTCGTTTACAAGATGTTTAGTGATCATTTGTCACATATATTTCGCTGGTTGGTGCATGTATTAACCTTATCCAATCCTTGAATTGTAAAACTTTTGGATGTTAAATTCGTACTAAAAGGCTGTGTCCATCGACTGATGCAGAGGCCGGGGTTTTACTCCCCGTTTCAAAAGAAACAGCTGCTATTCCTCTCTTTTTACCTCTTCCTCTAACTCTGATTACTCTAGCAGGTGTTCCTTCTTGTTGTTGTTCTTTGCCAACATAAGCTTCTGTTACATTGTTTCTTGCATCGGCCACAGGGTCTTGTGCTTTCCTATTACTCTAAAGGAAAAGGGATATTAAAAAATTATGAACTGTAGCAAACTTAAATACAAGTGGCTAGTTAGAAAACTCACCTTATGCTTGCTCTTTCTTATCTCCAAATATGCTCTCAAAGGCTCAGAACAATTTGTGTATTTGTGACCGAGTCTACGACAATTAGAACATGTAGTATTTGTCATCCTATGCGTGCCACCTGGTTGCGGTACCTCATGAACACCCTTTCTCCTATTTTTCTTTGGTCTTCCAGGGTGCCTTAAGAATATTAGTGGGTAAATGTTAGGTGAGTCTGTCTTTGTCCAGTTTTCCTTGAAAGGTATAGTAAAAATGATGTTGTTGGCAATCTGGTAGAGTGGATTTTTGAAGAAATCACTTAAGTAATCTTCAGGATGCTCCTTATTTTTATAGATATAAATGCAACTGCATGCTTGCATGGCACACCATTCAAATCCCATCATGTCTTTGCAAATAAATTAACAACATAAACTTTCTCCCTTGATGAAACTTGCCATAACCCCATCCCTGCAGCCACTGGCCTAGTATCCTTTGCTCTGACCTTCTCAAGTTCAAGTTTCTCTGCATAATTAGGTGTAATCTCCCAATTTGACCTATCAGCCCCATCCCTATTGGTGTTGAATCTAGACATGAGCTTTGTCCTAATGTTGTCTATCATGGTTTGAATTGGCTTATCCCTCGTATCCAAGATATATTTGTTAAAAACTTCACTTAAATTGTTGACGATAAAATCTGTCTTGCAAACACTATCCATGGAATGCCTAGCCCAATGCCTTGGTGGAATTTTTGATAGACACTCCCATGCACTCTCACTCTCGGCTTTCAAATCACTCATTGCAGCATCAAAATCAGATTTTTGGTAAGCATATGCAGCATAATCCATGATTTTCTTCAGATCAGGACCCTTAAATCCAGCAGTTTGAAAGTTTGCATATATATGCCTTAGACAAAATCTCTGATCGCAATGAGAAAAAACTTTGTCTATTGTATTGAGAAGTCCCTAAACAGTAATTAATAAGCAAATTTTTAAGTTTGAAGTGAGCATAAACATCAATAATGACATAGAGACTGAGATTTTTGTACCTTTTGCCTATCTAACATGAAAGTAAACCTTCCAAAAGGCCCTGAATCACCACCAAGAGCATATTTGAGTTGTTCTAGAAACCAACACCACGAGGTAGTATCTTCTTTCCCTATAACTCCAAATGCAATTGGGAACAAGTTATTATTACCATCCCTTCCCGAGGCAGCCAACACTTGAGCCCCTGTTGTCAACTTAACAAAGCATCCATTAACACCAATGAATGGTCTACATCCATTCAGGAAACCCTCTTTAGCAGCACTCAAACAGAAAAATAGTCCATGGAACCTAGGGTTAACTATAGGTGGAGGCTATTGGATGGTGGTAACAATGCATCTACTCCCTGGATTAGTATCAATTATTGTTTGTAGGTAGTCTTTGATCCTCAGATACTGCTCTTTATGATTTCACAATACTATGTCGGCTGCCTTGTTCTTTGCCCTATATGCCATCATGGGACCATGGTCTCTAATAGTAGTGTCCATGAGTCCACTTATCTTCCATCCTGGATCACCTCTAAATGTGCTCTCATATGTTTTGCTCAACCATGTAATGCTCACTGCAGAACTATCATATGTAATACCACAAGTGTGAGGCAGTATCATCCTCCTAATGCAAACTATTTTCCCCTCTTTATAGTTGAAGCAGTCATGTAGAATTGGCAATGATCATTGACACAACACACATTAACCACATTTCAAATATACTCATATCCCTACTCTGGAGTATATGATAGTTCTTGAGTGCTCTTCTAAATTGATGCATGTCGACGAAGCACATCTTCAAACATAATTGTTCACCTCTAAGCAACCTTCCTTCGTCATAACAAACTCTAGGTGGTAGTGGTTTTGCTCTACTTTTCTGATATTTAGGTGCAATGGAAATGGGAATTTCAAAACCATCATCATCACTAGATATGATCTCCACTCCAAGATCCTCACTTCCTGCATCTGAGAGCTCAAAAACTTCAGAACTCGTTCCTCCTCTATCCTTAGATTGTGATCTGAGAAGTGTTGCCTGTCTATGGGCCAAGTTTTTTCTTTTCTCCCCTCTCGCTGCAAGCCTTATCTTCTTTGATGGATCGGGAGAACCGGTTATATCCTCTTTATTTGTGATAATAGGTGTCTCATCTACCATGGGAAACATATCCTCAACATCTGTGTCACCCTCCATGTGCATATTGGGGTCTTCCTTCTGCCTCTTTAGTTGTGCAATATTGGACAAATCTTCTTCATCAAAATCTTGCGCCGTAGTTCCTTCTTCACCATATACCTCTTCTTCTTGCTCAAGCACATATTTTTCTTCCTCATATGCATTTGATTTTCCCTTATTTGTCTTTGACTTGCAAGGTTCATTTGTTTGGTTGACACTTTGTTGAGTTGCATGCTCTATGAAATTTGATTGTCTTGATGTTGTGTCAAATCCCCTCATGATTGTCAGATTTAACCTCTTAATGTCCTTGTACTGAATCATCATTGACGTAACCTTCTCATTGCTATCCAGAACCTCCAATCCAGCCAATCCTCTCCCTTCCCTTTTCACATAATATATGAAGTCGTTGACATTGTAACCAGCAGAACACACTAAGCAGACTAGCTTCCAATGAGTGATGTCAAAACGTCCAATTGTTTTTTGCACTGATTCTCTGCCTTCAGAAAACATGCTGACCAGCCAACGTTCATCATCGCCACTACAAAGGAAAATATACAAGTTTATATGAGAAAAAAACGCCGACACCATCACTAGATGCAAATGAAATTCATATTCCACATATAACCTACCCATATCGACTGAGCCTACCCTAAATTAATGGAACCTGGCATAAAAATCAACCTCAAAGTAGTACAAAGATTGAAAGAATATACCAGCTGAATCACAAATTTAGATCAATCGTGGAAAAAATACATGCCGATCATCTGATCACACCCAAAACCGGACATGTTTTCATTCTTTTTCTGCCAGCCCTAATCCCCAAACTAACGGGATGTTGCATCATGACTGGGAGGGAGGTGGGGACTTACTCGATGCCTGATCCGTCGAAGCTCCAGTCCATGGCGTGCTTGTGCGCCGCCAGCAGAGTGCCGAACGTCAGATGTTACCCAATGGCTGCAGCCGAGGGAGCGAAGGGGAGGCGCGATGATAGACCGGACGGGCGCTCGGTGTGGCGTGATCCACGACGGCCGGCATGCACGCCACACTGGCCTGTCAGGTGCGAACGGTATCCTAAGATTTGAGGTTAAACTGTTAATTTGGATGAATCATCGCTGGTTAGCTCAAAATCTATGGTATTGTGAAAATTTGTTCAAAAGTTGGGGTAAACTGTTACAAGTCGACTGAAAGTCTGGTTCCGTGTAATTTACTCAACTATTTATCCACTTCTGCTAGAACGAAGAAAATATTTCCATGAGCAAACATCATCACTTACTTATTGCGAACTCATGTCAGTTTTTAGAATTAATAATATATCACTCACATTTTTCAGTAATATTATTTGTTCTATAGGTGGGGTATATCCATGGATAGCAAAGGCAGATGTGGTATAGTCGTCGGTCCTTAACCCATGCCCCCAATAAGCTTTCCCATGCGTCTAGACGCATGACAAGTGTTCTAAAAATACATGTTCATATCTTTCATAAAATTTTATTTTTACATCACAAATATAATCTGCAAGCACTTGTGGCATATGAATCGGACATGATTTCACATAAGCTGCAAGCACTAGTAACCAATATGTGCAGATTTCAGTGCACACGACATGTGACAATAACACAAAACAAGAGCAACTCCTCCCAAATTAGGGCTTGTTTACTTCTCCGATATTTTATCCCCAACAGATGTGGGGATATGCGGGGATTTGGTGTTCACCAATACTCTCCAATCCTCTCAAATACCCTTCCTCAAAAATACTTTATCATGATGGTGAGTTTTTAATCTAGCCAAAAATACACTAATGTGGAGGGATTTGTGGGGATATTTCGGGATTATCCCCTCCAAACCCGGCCTAGTAAATGACCAGTTGGGGAAATTCCAGGATACGAAATAATCCCTTTCTAACCCCTCAAATACCCTAGAAGTAAACGAGGCCTTAAGCAGCACATGATTAACCGAGGAGGATGAATGGATCACGTTAAAACGACGACGATACAATAGTAATAAACGAAATACACTAGTGTGGAGGGGATTTGTGGGCATATTCTGAAATTATCCCCTTCAAATCCGGCCTAGTAAACGTCTTATTGGGGAAATTTAGGGATACAAAATAATCCTCTTCCAACCCCTCAAATACCCTAGAAGTAAATAAGACCTTAAGTAGCACATGATTAACCGAGGAGGATGAACGGAGCACGTTAAAACGACGACGATACAATAGTAGTACTATAGGACGACGGTCGAGGAGAGATGTAGTGTAGCTAGATAATGACGATTTTGAATACGGAAGGGCCTTTGGGTCCGTTCACGACGCTTAACTAGACCGAAGGGCGACCGGGGGGAGGGAGCCACAGGGTGGCCACACCCCCCATGCGCGGGCCCACCCTAGACCACGCCTGGGCAGGGTGTGGGCCCCTGGCCACCCTCCCGCCTCGCCTCTTAGCCTATATAATCACCAAACGCAAAAACCCTAAGTACCCGATCAGATCTCCACGAAACAGTCCGTAGCCGTCGCCACCATCGTCCCTAGATGGGGGGGGGGTCTAAAGCTCTTCCCGGCACCCTACCGAAGGGGAGAGATCATCCCGGAGGCCTTCTTTATCACCATGCGAGCCCCCAGTATGATGCGTGAGTAGTTCTACCTTGGACTATGGGTCCATACGGTAGCTAGATGGTTGTTTCTCCTCCTTTGTACTACCATATTTAGATTTTGTGAGTTCTGTTCATTATCAAGATCATCTATTTGTAATCATGCATGTTGTGTTTGCGGAAATCCGATGGATATTGAGATTACTATGTCAGATTGATTAATGATTCTATCTTATTGATTCTATCATGTTTGTGTTGTTTGAGATCTTGCATGCTCTCTGTTTCTGGTAGCTATCTTGACCAAGTAGATGCTAGTGACTCCAATAGGGAATATTATGCTCGATAGTGAGTTCATGCCTCAATTGAATCTGGGGAAGTGATAGAAATATCTAAGGTTCTAGATGTGTTGTTGCTACTAGGGAGAAAACAAACTTCTCTTGTTCATGGAACAATTGTATTGTTTACTTTACACACATTGCTTAAAGCAGTTATCCATTGCTTGCAACTTAATACCGGAGGGGGTTCGGATGATAACCTGAAGGTGGATTACTAGTCATAGATGCAGTTGGATGGCGGTCTATGTATATTGTTGTAATGCCCAATCAAATCTCATAGGATCATGAATGTCTAGTATTGCATTGTTATGCCTTGCTCTGTCCTGTCAGTTGCCCCGCTGTAATTTGTTTACCCAGCATGTTATGTTATTTATATTAAGGAGAACACCTCTAGTGAACTATGGACCCGGTCCAATCTTTACCATTGATACATCTTCCACTTTTACTGTTTACTTTCTGCAAGATACCATTACCTTCCACACCATACATTTAATCATTTGTTTTCAGCAAACCGGTGAGATTGACAACCTCATTGTTCGTTGGGGCAAAGTCTTGAGTTTGTGTTGTGTAGGTTTCCTAGTTGTTAGCAACACCTTGGGGTCGTTTCCTTCCTCCTACTGGTTCAATAATCTTGGTTTCATACTGAAGGAAAACTTACTGCTGTGCTCATCATACCTTCCTCTTGGGGTTTCCCAACGAAGCTCTACAGTGATCTGAGCCGCATCAAGACGTTTTCTGGCGCCGTTGTCGGGGAGTTTAAGGACAGCTTCACAAGGGGAGTCCTTCACAACCATTCTCTTTACTTTGTTTTTGTTTTGCTTAGTTTCTTTTGCTTTGTTTTGCTTGCTTCTTTTTATCAAAAAATACAAAAAAATAGTTTCGTTTGGTTTGCCTTTTCTTATAAAAACACACAAAAAATTAGTTCTTACTATAGTTGTTGGTCTGTTATTGCCTTGCTTTGTCATGATTTCTATCAATGGTTGATTTCTTTGAAACAAGTTCTTATTGGCAAGGTGGGTTCACGGAAGAACAAAAATATTATTATAAGGAACACCGCTTGTCACAAAGAGGGAAACACTTATGGGAACAAATTGATAAATTGAATACCATTGCTAGAAACGTGTGCTCTACTTATAATGTTACTTATTGCTGTGATAAATCTTGTTGCTGTAGAGGTATAAACGCCTCCCTTTTTAGTGTGAGTATAATGATGTGGAACAAATTGAAGAATATATTGCTTGGAAGGGTGCATTTGAACTTGCTAGTTTGATTGAAAATACTGATGATTCGCCTTATAAATATGAGGTTTATGATATACTTAAATTTTGCTTTGATAATTACAAGGAAGAAAATGGCTATATTCTTGAATATATTAATAGATACTTTCCACAGACGGAAGAGACTAATGCTTTGTAGGAGCGTATGGAAGAAGAAATTGCTGAAACTGGAAGCTCATTAGATGAAAAAGAGGAGGAGAATGACGAACAAAAGGAGGAAGAATGGATTAGATACCCATGCCTACCTTCTAATGAGAGTAACTCTTTATCCCTTACATTATTTGATTGTCCCCCATGCTTATCAAAGGAGGATGAATGTTATGTTCCTGTGGATTATTTTGAAATGTCTACTATGGGTCAAACCCGTGATAATAATTATGCTCCTATTATCCATGATAATCCTTTATTTGCGCCTAATTTTGAAATGCATGGTACTAAAGAGTTTTGCTTAGAAACTATTTATGATAAAGCTCTAGATGATGGTCCTATATTGGTTGATAATATTGATATTACTACTATTGACAATGAGATTGGAGAGGTCTTGAATTTATCTTGAAACCCCATACCTGTAACATCCCAAAAATCATAGTTTCAAAACTCATTCATATCATTTTTGCATCATTCAACCATTTAGGGTTTTCTCAAAAATCATTTAGAGACAGAAGTTTGAGCTATGATTTCATGTGGGCAATTTACCCCAAATGGCCATCACCCTTTGAAATTTGAATGTTTAGGTACCTGTTTGCTTGCCTCCATTGTTGGAAAGATTAGGTGTAACATTTTAACCCAAGTTTTCAATTTAATAGAATTTTCTAAATCCTATTTCAAATTATTCACAAACTAGAGACAAGTCTCTATTTGTTTCAAACCCAGGCTTGATCAGGCCTTTACAAGGTAAACACTTGGTTAAATGACTGTTTTTAAAACCACAAAACCTTGCAAAGATCCTCATTTTGTTTGAATTCAAAAGGATTTGAATTCATATAAAAAATCATTCCAGAAAATAGAAATAGAAAAAGAAAAGAAGCAAACAAAAGAAAAGGGCCAGGCGCCAGGTTTCTGGCCCAGCAACGAACCGAGCCCAGCAAGCCCACCCGGGGATTTTCTTTTTCTCTCTCACGCGCGAGCACACGTACTCGGTCGCTGACAGCCAGACCCCACGCTCCCTCCGATTATTTCACTGACCAGCGGGCCCCGTCCACGCCATCGTCGTCTTCCCCAAAATCTCGCGCACGAACTCCGCCGCTGCCCATTGCTGCTTTGATTCCGCGAGGTAAATGGCATTGAATCACTGGGCGTTTCTTGTCGAGCCTCTGGCTATATAATCCTCTCTCTCTCGCGACCATTTCCCCTCAACCAATTCCCCCTTCACGCCCCCAGGCTGCTCGCAACTTGCTCGACGCCGCCGCTGTTCCGACGACCGCGCCGACGAATTCCGGTGAGCACTGTGTTCCCCTCTGTCCCTGACTCATGCTATCACGCTCAGCAACTTCTTGCGCATCCACTGACACGCTTTGTTTGTTCTCGCATGATCTGTAGCCTCGGCAACGACTTCGACTGAGCGCCGCCGCCCTCTACACGAACTCCGGCGACCTCTCACCGTAAGTACCAGCCGCCCCTTGCCCTCTGACTGGTACGATTAGGATCCCCATCGTCTTACGCGTCTAATGGTGCCCCCTTTTTGACTTAGCGCGACGCAGAACCTCGCCAACGTTGACAGCAGCCGCATCAGACGCATTCGTGAACTCCGGCGAGGAATCCCCGATGACCCCGTGCGCCCCTTGCCAAGCCACCTCCACGTTGAGCTTCGCCTCGACCTTGCGGTTCTGGTAAGCACACCCTTCCCTCCCCGAGCGACCTAGAACGCCGGCGCCGCCGTAGATAGACGCGTCGCCGCCAGTCAACGCCGCTAGCGCCGCCAGTTTGTGGCTTGATGGTTGTGTCCGTTGGATCCAGATCGTAGGGCTAGGATAGATTGTAAACGAAGGGGTAAGCACGCATCTGAGCCGCCGGATTTCATTTAGATCCTACGGCTGTGGATCTCGATCCAGTGCGAAACGGTATGGGCGAATAAAAACATGACGCGTGGCTAAGTTAGATCTGAAAACAGATTTAAAATCAGAAATTTGACCCAAATTCAAATGCTTATAACTTTTGAATGCCACGTTAGATTTTTGCAAACTTTATACCGTTGGATTCAGTGAAACAAGGCCTTTCAGAATATCCAATTTATTTGGCATATAGTAACAGTTAAAAATGATTTTATTTGTAGAACATGTTTTAAGGCCATTTTAAGTAGAAATTATTTTGGTAAATTATATGGATGCCAAATAAGTTTAGATGGCAAATTTTGTGTTATGCTAAGTTTCTGTAGTCATGAACATACTTGATAGAATTTTCAAAAATCACCACCTAGTAGATTCTTGCATACATGCATTCATATTATTTTTGGTTGTATATATTTGTGTGTAATTGTATGCTATTATTTCTTGTGTAGATTTTGCTAGTGATTGTGATTGTGAAGAGTGCTACTCTCCCCACTACCAAGGCAAGTGATATTTTCATCAATATTTCTGTCCTATGTTTTGTACTAGCATTAGATATTTTGCTAAAGTATTGCATGATATTTTGCCTAGTGCTAAGATGGGAAATCCTAAGTAGAATGGAGTAGTAGAACTGCTAGGGAAATTATCCTAAGTTAGGTTATCATATTCTGCTTAGTCTAGCTACTTAGCAAACAAGGGTGGTGAACATCTATATGGTTTATGATAAAAATATTCTAAGTCAAGAGACTTATGATTTTCTTAACAAAACAACTAAGTCAAATGAACCTCCTGGGTGGAATGGAATGATTGGGTTATGTTGAGTGGTTACACAAGGCCATGGACTTGGGTTGTGTATCTCACTTGTGGTATGCCACCCAGGCACAAAGGGATTTGGAGGCCAAGTGTTGAGAAAGCTTACAGTGCAACCACTTGGCAATATGGGCTCTGCCTTGATCATATAGGTTGCTAGAACTTAGTCTTTTGGACAGTTGGTGGTAGATGGGATGATAGGTTGGAACGCGTCCATTTGACTAAGGAAAAGCTTCTGAAAGGTCCTGTCTTGGGAAACCAAGTCTGGTGGGGAAAGTGCACAACCTCTGCAGATGGAAAACCTAAGTACTTAGCCTAGTCCAAGGAAATGGACACTTTTGAGCATCAAGACATGGAAGCTACAAGAATCTCATCACTCCAACTTCTAAATAAAATTGGTGGGTGAACAAGGGTGAAGGACCTCAATGTTTATTGGATGGCTCCTTGGGAATGATTTTGACAAAGAAGAACTTAGTATTTTCAACTAATAGGAAAAACCTATTTTCAAGCAAAGCAAGCCAAGCTACACTTAGCCAAAATGCATATAGTATTCTAGTCCACTTAAAATATACTAAGGTATCACTTGCCAATACTATTCCAAAGTATTGACCCTCTGTGGCTGTAACTTGTGATGTTGCAGGTTACTCCGATGATGAATAGGAGTCATGAGTCTACACTCAACATGCTT
Organism: Avena sativa; assembly: GCA_916181665.1. Classification (NCBI taxonomy): domain Eukaryota; kingdom Viridiplantae; phylum Streptophyta; class Magnoliopsida; order Poales; family Poaceae; genus Avena; species Avena sativa. Next base: position 19,553,401 of record OV702296.1, read on the forward strand.
GCCTGTGGCACATGAAGATGAAGACTTATGTTTATTTACTTATTCCATAAACTCTTGTATTAGGCCTTTGGCCCTGAGTTGTAAAAGACTATGTTTTATCTCTGGAATGAATGTAATAAACGACCTTTGTATCTGTGTACTTCATCTTAAACTATGGATGCTAGCATTGATCCAGGGACTAGCATTGCAATCACAGGGATCCTTTCCTTTATAAAGGAGGGGTCTAACAGATGGTATCAGAGCACTGTGTTGCCTGTAGGATTATGACCCTAGGATTGGAGAACCACTAAGGAAAAAGTTTTTCAACTACTTCTACACTTGTCTATTCTTCTCGTAAAACCTTTCTAATATCTTTCAACTTCCTTTGTAGATGAACTCCATCAACGAAGCTGTGAAAAAGGGACCACTCATGACCATGACCTTGGAGTGTGAAACTGAGTTTCCCAATATTCTCAAGGACCTCATGGAGGCAATGGATGCACATGGTGAAGCCGTGTACAAGGGCTTTCCAGTGATGGATGAAGGAGTGGAGTATTGGTGGGTGCAACTTCACTTGTACAAAAACAAGGAAGACAACCACAAAGAAAGGGGATTCTGCATGTACACCAACACTACAATGCACACCACATTCTTTGAGTCAGCCAGGGATGCAGCTTGGAGGACTATCAAAGAACTAAGTGCTAGAGTCAAGTGCAGAATGCTCAACCTCCAAAAGGACTTAGAGAAAGAGAAGGAGCTTACTCAAGAGTTGGAAGACACCAACCAAGAGATAAGGGGAGATGTTATAGACTTAGTGATAGAGTCAAGAGAGCAAGATTGGTGGATTGCATCTAGGAACATTGTGTTTAATAATAGATCCCGTGAGATTGGATTGTAAGAACACTTCGTTAGTTGGACCACCACTTATCACCTTATTTCCAAAAGATATTCTAAAATAAGTATGGACCTTGAATGATGTAATGGTTTTATGTATGCAATACTTGTGTGACAATTATGTTTCATGGATATGCATGAATGGTTGTCTTGATTTACCTTGAAGTGCATTGTTCTAACTTTTTCAATCTTATAAATAGATGCCTATTGCCATCAGCACTGTTGAGGAGTTTCGGGTTACTTGTTTTGGTCCCCGTATCATTGAGCTTACCACTCTGCTTGATCTCCCTCTTCCTACCATTACGGTGTACCCACTCACCAAGTTCGAGAGGAAGGATCTCTGGGGCTTCAAAGTGAATCAGCCCGGACGCCAGACTGAGCCTACTACGGAGGCCATTGTCTTCAAGCTGATGCACGACGACAGGGAGAGAGGCATGGAGGTAGTCATGCAGGATCTGATAGGACGACTGTTAGGCCGTCACTCCCGTCAGGTTAGGGGCACTCACTTCCACGTCTTTGGAAGACGTGATGTTGATGGAGAGTCCATCGACTTTGAGGACGACTCGAGGAGCACTGCGGAGCCGATACGTCTTTATCTTCAGGACTTAGAGACTCTTCTCAGGCACGTAGATACGGACAGGACGAACGTCATGCTAGGTAATGACGAGCTTCAGGTGCAGCTTCGCGAGAAGGACAAGCTTTTTGCGCAGTAGGATGAGATGATCAAGGAAATGGAGACAAAGTTCGAGGCCCAGGACCGCAAGTTCAAGAGTCAAGAGAAACGCGTCCAGGATAGGAACAAGAAGATCCGGGACATGACCGAGGAACTGAAGTCCAAGGACTTCGAGCTTGAGCAGCAGCAGATGGTTATTGAGAGGCTTCGCTCCCAGAAGAGGGTTCTCAAGGCCAAGGTCGATTCCTTGACCACTACGATTGAGGAGAACAAGACCGCGATGGAGAACGCAGGTCTTACCTTCGTCGAGGAGGAGATTGACGCTGATGAGTAGACTTGACTACTCGTTTACCTTTCTTATTCATACTTGTTATTGTGAACTTGTTATTGGACCATCCGACATGTGGATGGCTTGCCACTTGTGTGTTTTACTTCATGAGCTTATTATGTGGTTGTTGAACTTTTATTCTTATGTTGCTTGTTATGTGTTTGCTTATGTTGTATTGTGCATAAAACATCTATGGGTATCTCATTATTATCTATTTGAACAAACCACAGATGCCTCCCCGTCGCGCAAACCCCAACCCCAACAACATCACCCCGGAAATGCAACAAATGATGAATGCGCAAACACAACTTATGCAAATGATGACAACCTTCATCCAGAACCAGAATAACAACAACAACAACCCCAACAACAACAACAACAATAACAACAACAACAACAACCCTCCGGGTTTTGATATGCTCACCAGATTTCTGCGTCTGAGGCCAGCAAAGTTTTCGGGAACAACTGATCCCATGGTAGCCAATGACTGGTTACGTTCTGTGAACAAAGACCTAGTGACCGTGGGCTGCACGGATGCTGAAAAAGTCAGGTTCGCAGCTCATCTGTTGGAAGGACCAGGCGCCACATGGTGGGACAACTTCCAAATCACCACTCCTATTGATGAGGTGACTTGGGCTATCTTTGAAGATGGCTTTCGCACTGCTCATATCTCATCAGGAATGATGAGTCTGAAAAAGAAGGAGTTTCACAACCTGAAACAGCGCCACCGCAACGTGGTAGAATACATAGAAGAGTTCAACAATCTAGCGCGCTATGCACCGGATGAGGTTGATACAGATGCAAAAAGAAAGGAAAAATTCCTGGAAGGCTTAAATGATGAGCTGAATCTGCAGTTGTCTGTGGCATATGTTCCAACTTATCAGTCTTTGTGTGACAAGGCTGCTATTTTGGAAAGTAAAATGAAGCAAGTCGAGAGTAGAAAGAGGAAACACTCCGACAAGCACAGCTCGGGATCGTCTCACAAACGATCTCACTATGATGAAAGTGGCAGCTCAGGATCCCATAAACATGGGAAATTCAGCAAGCACAACCACAACCGTCATGACAACAAACATCACCGCAGTCATGACAAGGACAAGTACAAGAACCACAAGGGTGGACATAAGAGCCACTATGGTGGAAATGGTAGTGGAAGTGGAGGCCAACCTCCTAAAAAGGACATCAGTCAGGTTGAGTGCTTCAAATGCAAAAAGCTGGGGCATTATGCTAATGAATGCCCTGAGAAGAAAGTTGAAGGACCTAACAAGCCAAACCCTTTTCAGAAAGGACAGGTGAACCACATCAATGTGGATGAGGTCTATGAAGAGCCTGATGCCGTGGCTGGTAAGTTCAGACTCAATTCAAATTCAGCATTTGTACTCTTTGATACCGGTGCATCTCATTCATTCATATCAAAGGCATTTGTTGATAGAAATGGGTTTGCATCAGAAACCATTGGGTGTCCTATAAGAGTAAGTTCTCCAGGGGGAGAAATGATAGTAAACTCAGGATGTCATGACTTAGTCATAGAATTTGGGAAACATAAGTTTCCAGTGAATCTAATAATTCTGGACTCCCAAGGACTGGATGTGATTTTGGGAATGGATTGGATGGCTAAGTATGAAGGAGTATTAGATTGTGCCAATCGCACGGTTACACTCACAACCCCCGAAGGAAAAAGAATAAAATTTAAGTCAAACTTTGAATCCAAAGGAAGTAAGTTGAACTCTCTTAAGGGGGTTAGCATGGATAGGGTGCCAATAGTATGTGAATATCCGGATGTGTTTCCAGAAGAGCTACCAGGTATGCCACCGGATAGAGATGTGGAGTTTCTGATAGATTTGGTGCCAGGATCAGGACCGATAGCTAAGAGACCATACAAAATGTCAGTTGATGAATTGAAAGAGCTCAAGAAACAGCTAGGAGAACAGTTATAGAAAGGGTTTATTCAACCAAGTTCTTCATCTTGGGGAGCCCCAGTTTTATTCGTGGAAAAGAAGGATAGAACCCAAAGATTATGTATTGACTACCGTTCTCTCAACGAGGTAACCATCAAGAACAAATATCCTTTGCCAAGAATCCGACTTATTTGATCAGTTAGAAGGAGCATGTGTATTCTCGAAGATTGATCTCCGGTCAGGTTATTTTCAACTCAAGATAAGGGAGCAAGACATACCAAAAACGGCAGTCACCACAAGGTATGGATTGTATGAGTATACCGTGATGCCCTTTGGTTTAACCAACGCTCTGACATACTTCATGAATATGATGAACAAGGTGTTCATGGAATTTCTTGACAAGTTCGTTGTCGTTTTCATCGATGATATCTTGGTCTACTCCAAGAGAAAAGAAGAACACGAAAGACACTTACGCTTGATACTTGAGAAACTGAGGGAACATAAACTATATGCCAAATTCAGCAAGTGTGAGTTCTGGTTAGAGAAAGTTGGTTTTCTTGGTCATGTGATGACAAAAGATGGTGTGGCAGTTGATCCTGCTAAGGTTTCAGCTGTGACAGAATGGGAATCACCCAAGAATGTGAAAGAAGTTCGTAGTTTCCTCGGCTTAGCAGGTTACTACAGAAGGTTCATTGAAAATTTCTCGAAGGTTGCTAAGCCAATGACGGAATTGCTAAAGAAGGACAAGAAGTTTGCTTGGACTGAAGGTTGCGAAGTCAGTTTCCAAGAGTTGAAGAAGAGACTTGTGACAGCACCAGTTCTATGTGTGCCAGATTTAGAAAAGGATTTCCAAGTATATTGTGATGCGTCTCATCAAGGTTTGGGTGCCGTACTTATGCAAGATGGTAAAGTCGTAGCCTATGCTTCGAGAGAACTCAAAACTCATGAAGTAAACTATCCTACTCATGATTTGGAGTTAGCCTCTGTCGTCCATGCACTCAAAACATGGAGACATTACCTTTTGGGAAAGCGTTGTGAAGTGTTCACCGATCATAAAAGCTTGAAGTATATCTTCACCCAGAAGGAAATCAACATGAGACAAAGAAGATGGCTAGAACTTATCAAGGATTACGATTTAAGTTTGCAATACCACCCCGGTAAAGCGAATGTAGTAGCCGATGCTCTAAGTCGTAAGACGTTTGTAAATGGCCTTACAAAAGGGGAATTGCCGGATGACTTGTGTAAGCAATTCAAAGAACTCAGATTGGAGATTGTACCAGAAGGATATCTCATGTCCTTAGATGTTCAACCCACTCTATTGGACAAAATCCGAGAAATTCAGAAGACTGATGAGGAAATTGGAAAGATTAAGGAAAATATTAGTCTAGGGAAGGCTAAGAGTTTCCGTGTTGACGAACAGGGTACTTTATGGCACGGGAAACGTATATGTGTTCCACGAGACCCAGAGTTGCGGAAACTGATCTTACAAGAAGGACACAACTCTCCGTATTCTATTCACCCGGGAAATACCAAGATGTACATGGACATGAAGGAAAGGTTTTGGTGGAACAATCTCAAAAGGGACATCGCCGAACATATTGCTTTGTGTGATGTGTGTAGCAGAGTCAAAGCGGAGCACCAGAAACCAGCGGGTTTGCTTCAACCACTGCCTATTCCTGAATGGAAGTGGGAAAATATTGGTATGGATTTCATTACCGGTTTACCAAGGACCAGGTCAGGGTATGATTCCATATGGGTAGTAGTGGATCGCCTAACTAAAGTGGCTCATTTTATACCCGTGAAGACAACCTATACAAGTGCCAAGTTAGCTAAAATTTACATGAGCAGAATTGTATGCTTTCACGGTGTGCCTAAGAGTATTGTATCAGATAGAGGAACCCAGTTCACATCTCACTTTTGGAGACAGCTTCATGAATCCTTAGGAACGAGATTGGAATTCAGCACTGCTTTTCATCCACAAACGGATGGACAAACAGAAAGAACCAACCAAATTCTTGAAGACATGTTGAGAGCCTGTGCTTTAGACTATGGAGCAAGTTGGGACGAAAGTTTGCCGTACGCAGAGTTCTCTTACAATAACAGTCATCAATCTAGTATTGGAATGGCACCGTTTGAGTTACTCTACGGAAGGAAGTGTACCACCCCATTGTTATGGAATGGTGTGGGAGAAAGAAGCTTATTTGGACCAGATCTTATCTAAGACGCCGAGGAGAAAGTCAAATTGGTTAAGGACAGATTGAAGATAGCACAGTCCCGACAGAAAAGCTACGCGGATTCTAAGCGTAGAGAAGTCACCTACGAAGTTGGGGATAGAGCTTACCTCAGGGTATCACCACTTCGTGGAGTGAAAAGGTTTGGAGTCAAGGGAAAGTTGGCACCAAGATATGTTGGACCATTCAAGATTCTAAGTCGCAAAGGAGAAGTTGCATATGAAGTTGAATTGCCAGAATCTCTATCAGCAGTCCATAACGTGTTTCATGTGAGTCAGCTTAAGAAATGTCACCCAAAAATGGAAGAGTCTTCTTTGAAGGATACCATACCTTTGGAAGAAGTTCAACTAGAAAGTGATCTCACTTATGAGGAAAAGCCTGTCAAGATACTAGAGACCGCGGAAAGGGTTACCAGGACCAAGACTATCAAGTTTTGTAAAGTGCAATGGAACCATCACTCCGAAGAGGAAGCAACGTGGGAAAGAGAAGATGATCTTCAGAAAGACCACCCTCACCTATTTGCTAGCCAACCCGAATCTCGAGGGCGAGATTCATCTTAAGGGGGTTAGATTTGTAACATCCCAAAAATCATAGTTTCAAAACTCATTCATATCATTTTTGCATCATTCAACCATTTAGGGTTTTCTCAAAAATCATTTAGAGACAGAAGTTTGAGCTATGATTTCATGTGGGCAATTTACCCCAAATGGCCATCACCCTTTGAAATTTGAATGTTTAGGTACCTGTTTGCTTGCCTCCATTGTTGGAAAGATTAGGTGTAACATTTTAACCCAAGTTTTCAATTTAATAGAATTTTCTAAATCCTATTTCAAATTATTCACAAACTAGAGACAAGTCTCTATTTGTTTCAAACCCAGGCTTGATCAGGCCTTTACAAGGTAAACACTTGGTTAAATGACTGTTTTTAAAACCACAAAACCTTGCAAAGATCCTCATTTTGTTTGAATTCAAAAGGATTTGAATTCATATCAAAAATCATTCCAGAAAATAGAAATAGAAAAAGAAAAGAAGCAAACAAAAGAAAAGGGCCAGGCGCCAGGTTTCTGGCCCAGCAACGAACCGAGCCCAGCAAGCCCACCCGGGGATTTTCTTTTTCTCTCTCACGCGCGAGCACACGTACTCGGTCGCTGACAGCCAGACCCCACGCTCCCTCCGATTATTTCACTGACCAGCGGGCCCCGTCCACGCCATCGTCGTCTTCCCCAAAATCTCGCGCACGAACTCCGCCGCTGCCCATTGCTGCTTTGATTCCGCGAGGTAAATGGCATTGAATCACTGGGCGTTTCTTGTCGAGCCTCTGGCTATATAATCCTCTCTCTCTCGCGACCATTTCCCCTCAACCAATTCCCCCTTCACGCCCCCAGGCTGCTCGCAACTTGCTCGACGCCGCCGCTGTTCCGACGACCGCGCCGACGAATTCCGGTGAGCACTGTGTTCCCCTCTGTCCCTGACTCATGCTATCACGCTCAGCAACTTCTTGCGCATCCACTGACACGCTTTGTTTGTTCTCGCATGATCTGTAGCCTCGGCAACGACTTCGACTGAGCGCCGCCGCCCTCTACACGAACTCCGGCGACCTCTCACCGTAAGTACCAGCCGCCCCTTGCCCTCTGACTGGTACGATTAGGATCCCCATCGTCTTACGCGTCTAATGGTGCCCCCTTTTTGACTTAGCGCGACGCAGAACCTCGCCAACGTTGACAGCAGCCGCATCAGACGCATTCGTGAACTCCGGCGAGGAATCCCCGACGACCCCGTGCGCCCCTTGCCAAGCCACCTCCACGTTGAGCTTCGCCTCGACCTTGCGGTTCTGGTAAGCACACCCTTCCCTCCCCGAGCGACCTAGAACGCCGGCGCTGCCGTAGACAGACGCGTCGCCGCCAGTCAACGCCGCTAGCGCCGCCAGTTTGTGGCTTGATGGTTGTGTCCGTTGGATCCAGATCGTAGGGCTAGGATAGATTGTAAACGAAGGGGTAAGCACGCATCTGAGCCGCCGGATTTCATTTAGATCCTACGGCTGTGGATCTCGATCCAGTGCGAAACGGTATGGGCGAATAAAAACATGACGCGTGGCTAAGTTAGATCTGAAAACAGATTTAAAATCAGAAATTTGACCCAAATTCAAATGCTTATAACTTTTGAATGCCACGTTAGATTTTTGCAAACTTTATACCGTTGGATTCAGTGAAACAAGGCCTTTCAGAATATCCAATTTATTTGGCATATAGTAACAGTTAAAAATGATTTTATTTGTAGAACATGTTTTAAGGCCATTTTAAGTAGAAATTATTTTGGTAAATTATATGGATGCCAAATAAGTTTAGATGGCAAATTTTGTGTTATGCTAAGTTTCTGTAGTCATGAACATACTTGATAGAATTTTCAAAAATCACCACCTAGTAGATTCTTGCATACATGCATTCATATTATTTTTGGTTGTATATATTTGTGTGTAATTGTATGCTATTATTTCTTGTGTAGATTTTGCTAGTGATTGTGATTGTGAAGAGTGCTACTCTCCCCACTACCAAGGCAAGTGATATTTTCATCAATATTTCTGTCCTATGTTTTGTACTAGCATTAGATATTTTGCTAAAGTATTGCATGATATTTTGCCTAGTGCTAAGATGGGAAATCCTAAGTAGAATGGAGTAGTAGAACTGCTAGGGAAATTATCCTAAGTTAGGTTATCATATTCTGCTTAGTCTAGCTACTTAGCAAACAAGGGTGGTGAACATCTATATGGTTTATGATAAAAATATTCTAAGTCAAGAGACTTATGATTTTCTTAACAAAACAACTAAGTCAAATGAACCTCCTGGGTGGAATGGAATGATTGGGTTATGTTGAGTGGTTACACAAGGCCATGGACTTGGGTTGTGTATCTCACTTGTGGTATGCCACCCAGGCACAAAGGGATTTGGAGGCCAAGTGTTGAGAAAGCTTACAGTGCAACCACTTGGCAATATGGGCTCTGCCTTGATCATATAGGTTGCTAGAACTTAGTCTTTTGGACAGTTGGTGGTAGATGGGATGATAGGTTGGAACGCGTCCATTTGACTAAGGAAAAGCTTCTGAAAGGTCCTGTCTTGGGAAACCAAGTCTGGTGGGGAAAGTGCACAACCTCTGCAGATGGAAAACCTAAGTACTTAGCCTAGTCCAAGGAAATGGACACTTTTGAGCATCAAGACATGGAAGCTACAAGAATCTCATCACTCCAACTTCTAAATAAAATTGGTGGGTGAACAAGGGTGAAGGACCTCAATGTTTATTGGATGGCTCCTTGGGAATGATTTTGACAAAGAAGAACTTAGTATTTTCAACTAATAGGAAAAACCTATTTTCAAGCAAAGCAAGCCAAGCTACACTTAGCCAAAATGCATATAGTATTCTAGTCCACTTAAAATATACTAAGGTATCACTTGCCAATACTATTCCAAAGTATTGACCCTCTGTGGCTGTAACTTGTGATGTTGCAGGTTACTCCGATGATGAATAGGAGTCATGAGTCTACACTCAACATGCTTGCCTGTGGCACATGAAGATGAAGACTTATGTTTATTTACTTATTCCATAAACTCTTGTATTAGGCCTTTGGCCCTGAGTTGTAAAAGACTATGTTTTATCTCTGGAATGAATGTAATAAACGACCTTTGTATCTATGTACTTCATCTTAAACTGTGGATGCTAGCATTGCAATCACAGGGATCCTTTCCTTTATAAAGGAGGGGTCTAACAATACCTCTTGAGACTTATTAGTCATCTTGTCATAAAATTGTTAAAAGTGGGTTTGAAGGTTTTAATCCCACTATTTTTGAGCTTGATAAAATTTATGTGTTTGTACATCATGAAAAGCATACTTTTATAGTTATATTGTTGAGTTTATTCATGAGGCTACTGAAAATTATTATGAGAGAGGAAAATATAGTTGTAGAAGTTTTCATGGTACTAAAACACCTCTCTATGTGCTGAAAGTTTTGAAGTTTCTCTTGTTTTATCTACCCATTCTTGTTACTATGTGCTTCTTTGATTTATTTTCTTACAAGATTCCTATGCATAGTAAATGGTTTAGACTTAAATTTGTTTTTAATTCGCTTCTTGATGCTATATTTTAATTTAATTCATATTTCTTATGTGAGCATCTTCTCAAACCGTCAAGCCTAACTTAAAGGCGTTAAAGAAAATTACTTCTTGGGAGATAACTCAATAGTTTTAGTTGAGTCTTGAAAGTTATTACTTCTATAATAACCTCTCCTTATACTTTTTGTTTGATTTTTGTTCCAAGAATAACCTCTGATGAGAGAGAAGTAAGATTTGGGGAAGTTGCTGTCCCGAAACAGATTTTTGTGCTTCACTGTAAAAATTCTTGAAAATCTCTGTATATCGGATTGAGCTGTAAGTTTCTTAATAAATCCCCCAGGTTGTTAGCTAACTTTCATTATTTCAACACTTTTTGAGTTGAGCAAGAGAAGGTCTTCTAAAAAATCGGTTTTTACCTCCTGGTCTGTTTTGACAGATTTCTGCCATTATTTGCATTTGCTTCTTTATTGATTTCCTTTTGGGTTCTTATGGGAGAATTGAGCTTTTTGAGGGAATTTCTACAGTAGCTTGTGTTTTTAATGAAAGTTTTGTTGTTTTAAAACTAAACCCAAACGTTTATTATCTTTTGAATGCACTAATGTTGCTAATGAAGATTGTGTGAAGTTTTGTATGAAGGAAATTTTTTAGGTGTAAGGTAAAAATGATGTAATGAGATGAAGAATGGACAAAAGCTCAATATTGGGGATGCCACCCCGTGTCACCCCAAGAAATATTCAAGAGATACAAGCGTCAAAGCTTGGGGATGCCCAAGGCATCCCCTTCTTCATCAATAAAAATCTCAGGTCATTCTAGACACTTCGTTTTTATTGTTTCATGCATTGTTGTGTTGTTCTTGGAGCGTCTTAGTTTTTGTTTTTGGTTTTTGTTTGCTTAGTTTGCTTGAATAAAGTAGTTTGTACCCCCGTTCTCGCTGTGTTGTTTCAAATAAGTTGATTGGTGTTGGAGAGGAGTAGGAAGTTCTTGCTTTAGTAGTACAAGAGGATATTTCTTTGACTGTGGCTTAGACTTTATCATGTCATGCTAGATGTTGTTTTGACCTTATACTTAGTGATTATTGCTATAGCATGACTTGTTCCAAACAATTAGGATTGCTTAGTGTGCCTTGAAAGAATCATGCGTTGTTTTAGCATACAAAAGCATAATATTGTGGTATTCTCCTTTGATGCTTTGTTTGGGTTAACTTGGCACATGCTCACACCATTTTATGGCTATGAACCAGTCACCTTATCCTCTATGATCATTTAGTTTTTGACTTGTGGTACCACTTTATGCTTTGATTAGCAATGTTTTGTCGCTCTGCATTATTATGGCCATTATTGCTCTCTTAGTTGGTCGCTCCCAGTCTTTTGCTATCCTCCACTTGTATTGAGTAAGCTCTACTCATGCATCCAACTCCTAAGAAACCAAGTTATTCCAAAGTGTCCACTATAAATTCCTATGCATGGTGTGTTACACCATTCCAAGAGTATTCTTGTTTTATCTATCTTCCAAATTAAACTTGTTATGTGAAAGTTAGTGATTAAATCTCTCACGAACTCGATGGCACACTTCATTTTTTTCCCCTAATAAACTTGAACCATTGTGTCATCTATGTTGTATATGCTTGCACTTATAAGTTGGGAATTAGCAGAACCGTGCTGTCACGGGGAACTCTTTCAACACCTATAAATATCTACCGAGTTGATATCATGATCTTTTTTTTATGGATGTCGTCGGTGTGAAATAAAAGGGGAGCTTGTAAGTCCATGGAGTTATGTATGTGTGTTAGATAAACGCCTGTGCCGCTAGCCTAAGGCATGCCTAATCATGGTGGAAACTTGCAGCATCACCATAGTGAGCAATTTATGAAGCATTCTTCTTATAAAAAGAGAGAGATAGAAAAAAGAGATTGAGAAAAAGAGAAAATAAAGATGAGAAAAGAGGAAAGAGAGAAAAAGCACCATTTTCCCATGGTAAATAAGAATATTGCTGAGATGCTCATTGTCTGCTTGCCTTGTCATTTTGTTATGGGATATCTTCTATATCATGGGGCAAGGGGTACCCCGTTGGCGGTTCTATATGATACACATATAATTACTATGACAAGAACTTACCGGTAACTAAAGTTGAGTAGCATGAGGAGCGGCCCTCGTACTCAAGGGACATGAGATTGCCAACTTATACTTTGTCAAGCATATACTCCATATTTTGTTCACTTTAACCTTAATCACTTCAAGATGATTATGATAGGGGAAATGAGAGCTGAAAGCTAACAAGTACCATAATTTTTGGAAGCTCTTTATGAAACTTGAAATCCCTGCTTCCATTTGAAGGGCCTTTCTTCCACTATTATATTGAGTCTCCACCTTCTATCCTTAGGCACCAATTAAGAGAGCATAGTTGCCATTCTTAGTTCTATGTGCATTGTCCCAAAACTTATTGATTGATTCATATTGTTGATATTGCTTGTTCTTTAACTATTTGTATCTAGTCACCCTTATGAACTTTGAAGGTGTCCTATGCATTTATGTTTTGCTACTCCATGAGGGACAAGCTGAATGCCACTATGCTATGTTTTCTATATGTGAAACAAACAAACGTCTTTCAATGCATTGTTATTCATGAATCTTTGTTTGTATCCTTTCATGTTGCAGCATAGTTACTATGGTCATGTTTTGAGTACTTTGAGCCCAGCTTTCAATGCTTGCAAATGGTTTGATCTTGATTGTGATGGCGCATGTCACCTAAAAAATTATTCTTTTTATCACTTACCTACTCGAGGACGAGCAGGAGTTAAGCTTGGGGATGCTTGATACGTCGTAAACATATCTATAAGTTTTGATGTTCCATGCTTGTTTAGTATCCACTTTGCTATGCTTTGTCTACACTTTGAGGTATTTTTTATACATTTTGTGGGACTAACCTATTAACAAGATGCCACAGTGCCAGTTGCATGTTTTCTGTTGTTTTTGGTTTCAGAAAAGCTAGTAAGGAAATATTCTCGGAATTGGACGGGACAAAAGTCAAAGTCAATATTTCACCGAGACGAACACAGAGACCGAAGGGCGACCGGAGGGGAGCCACATGGTGGCCACACCCCCCACGCGCGGACTCACCATGGGCTGCGCCTAGGTAGGGTGTGGGCCCCCTGGACGGCCTCCTGCCTCGCCCCTTCGCCTATATAATCACCCCAATGCCAAAACCCTAAGTACCCAATCAGATCTCCCCTAAATAGTCCATAGCCACCGCCACCATCGTCCCTAGATCGGGGGAGGGAATCTGAAGCTCTTCCCAGCACCCTGCCGGAGGGGAGAGATCATCCCGGAGGCCTTCTTCATCACCATACGAGCCTCTTGTATGATGCGTGAGTAGTTCCACGTTGGACTATGGGTCCATACATTAGCTAGATAGTTGTTTCTCCTCCTTTGTGCTACCATGTTTAGATCTTGTGAGCTCCGTTCATGATCAATATCATCTATTTGTAATCATGCATGTTGTGTTTGTGGGGATCCGATGGATATTGAGATTACTATGTCAGATTGATTAATGATTCTATCTTATTGATTCTATAATGTCTGTTTTGTTTGAGATCTATCATGATCTCCGTTTCTAGTAGCTATCTTAGCGAAGTAGATACTAGTGACTCCAAGAGGGAGTATTTATGCTCGATAGTGGGTTCATGCCTCTATTGAATCTGGGGAAGTGACAGAAATCTCTAAGGTTGTAGATGTGTTATTGCTACTAGGGATAAAACAACAATCTCTTTTTCATGGAACAATTGTATTGTTTACTTTACACACATTGCTTAAAGCAGTTATCCGTTTCTTGCAACTTAATACTGGAGGGGGTTTAGATGATAACCTGAAGGTGGATTACTAGTCATAGATGCAGTTGGATGGCGGTCTATATATATTGTTGTAATGCCCAATCAAATATCATAGGATGATGAATTTTTAGTATTGCATTGTTATGACTTGCTCTGTCCTGTCAATTGCATCGCTGTAATTTGTTCACCCAGCATGTTATGTAATTTATCTTAAGGAGAACACCTTTAGTGAACTATGGATCCCAGTCCAATCTTTACCATTGATCCATTTTCCACTGTTATTGTTTACTTTCTGCAAGCTACCATTACCTTCCACACCATATGTTTAATCCTTTGTTTTCAGCAAACTGGTGAGATTGACAACCTCACTATTTGTTGGGGCAAAGTCTTGAGTTTGTGTTGTGCAGGTTTCCAAGTTGTTAGGAACACCTTGGGGTCATTTCCTTTCTACTACTGGTTCGATAACCTTGGTTTCATACTGAGGGAAAACTTACTGCTGTGCTCATCATACCTTCCTCTTGCGGTTTCCCAATGAAGATCTACAGTGATCTAAACCACATCAAGGACATGTCTATGAAACCGATAAAAAGAAATCAGCAAAAGAATACATCATCCGATGAGCCAAAGCGCCACATAGTTCTTTCAGGGAAAAGAAACATCATGGGAGTGGATGACAAGACAGATATGTCAGAAGATTATAATAAGTTTCATGAAATCCCGCCCTTCAAAGTGAAAACTTACCCAAGCCTCCTGTTAAATTATGAAGAGTCTCCATGGATACGACACAGAAGAAAACCACAACACTAGATAGGGATGTTGGTGATCTATGTAATATATTAAACCTTTTATGTGTTGGAGATATGCCCTAGAGGGAATAATAAAAGTGGTTATTATTATATCTTTGTGTTTATGATAAATGTTTACATTCATGCTATAATAGTATTAACCGGAAACATTAATACTTGTGTGATTTGTAAACTAAATTAGAGTCCCTGGTAAAGCCTCTTTATAATACTAGCTTGTTGGTTAATAGATGATCGTGGTTTCTCGATCATGAACATTGAGATGTTATTAACAACGAGATCATATCATTAGGAGAATGGTATGATGGACATACTCCTATAGATAAGTGTAGCATAAATATCAAGTCATTTCAATAGTTCATTTGTTATAAGCTTTCTGATACATAGTAACCTAATTCCTTTGACCATGAGATCATGCTAATCACCATCACCGGAAGAATGCTTTGATGACATCAAACACCACACCGTAACTGGGTGGCTATAAAGGTGGCATTAAGTGTTCAGAAAGTATGTGTTGAGGCAAATGGATCAAGAATAGGATTTGTCCATCGATATGACAGATAGATATACTCTGGGCCCTCTTGGTGGAATGTCATCCAATTAGCTTGCAAGCATGTGACTGGCTCACAAGGGATCACATATCACGGGAACGAGAAAAGAGTACTTATCGGTAACAAGGTTGAACTAGGTATGCAGAGATACCAATGATCAAACCTAGGATAAGTAAACTATCGTGAGACAAAGGGAAATTGGTATCGTATGTAAGTGGTTCATTCGATCGCAAAGTAATCGTATAAATATGTGGGAGCCATATGAATTTCCAGATTCCTCTATTGGTTATTGATCGGAGAAGTGTCTCGGTCATGTCCGCATAAGTCACGAACCGTAGGGAGACACACTTAAGGATTCAATGTTGTTTAGTAGATATGGAATGTAAGTAGGGAGACCGAATGTTGTTCGGAGTCTCGAATGGGATCCGGGATATCATGAGGAGATCCGGAATGGTCCGGAGAATAAGATTCATATAAGGAAAGTCCGATTCCGGAGTTCGTGAATGATTCCGATGTTTTCATCGGACAGGTTCTAGAAGGGTCTAGAAGGTTCACCGGACCGGAAGGGGAATGGTTCATGAATGTGTCATGGTTAAGTGGAATGATTGGATCATTTCCTAGGTCACTTGGTTGAACATATGCGAGAGAGAAATCAAGCTCTAAATTGAAAGTCAAGAGGGAGGTTTGAAAAGTCAAACTGGAATAATAGTTTCCTAGTGGAAGAAGGAAAGAGTCCTTCTTTCTCTCCAAGTTGGGTTTGGGGAAGGATTCAAACTCCCCTCTCCCAAGATGCCCTCCCTCTAGTAAATAGAGGGGAGGGGCTGCCCCAAAGCACCACAACCAGCCCTCCCCACCTCCAAGCCACGCCGTCGCCACCGCCGTCGCCTCGCACCGCCGCCGGCCCATCGCCATTGCCCTAGCCGCCGCTGACACCTCCTCCTCTTCTCTGGCCTTCTAAACCTAGATCACTAGAAACCCTAGATCCATCATAACCCGCACCGGATTAGGCGAAGCCCTACGAGATCTTCCCTCTACTTTCGACACCACGCCGTCATGTTGCCGGAATCGCGAGGGGGAGAACTACAACCTCCGCTGTCTGCTGGAACAAGGGAGAGGAAGGTCTTCATCGAGTACCGAACGTGTGACCGACTGCGGAAGCGGTGCCGGAACGCAGCGCCGAAAGGATCGTCTACGCGATCTTGAGATCGGCAAGTGTACGACTACATCATCCACGAGAATCTACTCTCGTTAACCGCTTTGGAATCTTCGAGGGCGAGTACTCTAATCGACTCGTTGCTACAATCTAGTAGATAGATCTTGGCTTGTTTGTGTGCATGTGGTAGAATTTGTTGTTTTCAATGCTACGAACCCCTACAGTGGTATCAGAGCCGTGTCTATATGTAGATCTGTTGCACGAGTAGAACACAACGATCATTGTGGGCGGTGGTGCTTTTATTATCAATTGCTTTTTGTGTACTTTGCATCTTGCGGTATGATGGGATGAAGCGGCCTAGGCTAACCTTACATGACATCGTTCATGAGACTTGCTCCACGCTTAACATGCAACTTGTATTGCATAAGTGGCTTTGCGGGTGTCTGTCTCTCCCATCATAGTATAGATTCAATTTACAACGGGCACTTGATAGTTCAAGCATCAACGTCGTGGTTCTTGTTTGTAAGTTAGAATGACACTTATTGAAAGCCCCAAACCACGTAAAATATGCAAAGAAAATTAGAGGCATCTAACTTTGTTTTGCAGGGGTGTGCTGTGATGTGATATGGCCATGATTGTGATTATATGATGTATGCAATGTTCCTTATTGTAAGTCGGCAACCGGCAGGAGCCATTTGGTTGTCTTATAATTCCGTTAAGAACTGTGCGTCTATTATTTAAAGTAGTTGTAATAGTTGATGCTGGTGGATGACAACCATGGAGCGGCGCCATTGACCTTGACGCCATGCCGGTGATGATGGATATCATGTCCGTGCTTGGAGATGGAGATCGGAAGCACAAGAAGAAAGGCCATATCATATCACATATTATGAATTGCATGTGATGTTAATACTTTTACGCATATTGTATTGCTTAGTTTGCAATGGTAGCATTATAAGATGATCCCTCTCACAAAATATCAAGTTATAAAATGTTCATCCTTAGTAAGCACCGTTGCTAAAGCTCGTTGTTTCGAAGCACAACGTGATGACCGGGTGTGTTATATTCTGCGAGTGTATACAATGGGAGCAAGCCAGATTTGCTCACGTGGAAGCTAAGGTTTGATCTTGACGAGCCTAGCATGTATAGACATGGTCTCGGAACACAGATCACCGAAAGGTAAAGCATGAGTCATATAGTAGATATGATGAACATGTTGACTGTTCGCCATTGAAGCTACGTCATCTCTCGTGATGATCGGTTTTGATGTGGTGGATTTTGTTCGTGTGATCACTAAAACAATGTGAGGGATATTGTTTTGAGTGGGAGTTCACTTAGATTAATTTAACTATTAATTAGAACTCAATTTGTCATAAACTTAGTCTAAACTATTGCAAATATGTTGTAGATATATGGCGGCCCCTACCATCAATTTTAATGCGTTCCTAGAGAAAGAAAAGTTGAAAAACAATGGAAGCAACTTCGCGGATTGGCTCCGCAACTTGAGGATTGTCCTCAATGCTGGTAATTTGACCTATGTGCTAGATGCACCGCTGGGTGACCCACCTGCAGCTGATGCTACCGATGAGGTGAAGAATGTTTTCCTCACTCAGAAGAATTAGTACTCCATAGTTCAGTGTGCTATCTTGTATGGTTTGGAATCGGAGCTTGAGAACCATGACCCACATGATATTGTCCGTGAACTCAAAATGATATTTGAGGCTCACGCGGCAGTTGAGATTGATGAGGCTTCTGAAAAGTTCTTTAACTGCAAGATGGAAGAGGGCAGCTCCATCAGTGAGCACCTGCTTAAAATGTCTAGGCACACAAGCAAGCTTAAAAGCATGGGTATAGTGATTCCTAATGCTTTGGGGATTCACTATGTCCTCCAATCACTACCGCCAAGTTACAAGAACTTTGTGATGAACTACAATATGCAAAACATGGACAAGTCGTTGCCCGAACTCTTCTCCATGTTAAAGTATGCAGAAGTGGAGATCAATAAAGAGCACCAAGTGTTGATGGTCAATAAGACCACCAAATTAAAGAAGCAAGGAAAGTCTAAGAAAAAGGGAAACTTCAATAAGGGTGGTAAGAAAGTTACCGCACCGGCGAAGAAGACCAAGGCTGGACCTAAGCCTGATACTGAGTGCTTTTACTGCAAGGGAGAAGGTCACTGGAAGCGGAATTTCCCAAAGTACTTGGAGGATTTGAAGAACGACAACATCAAGAAGAAAGGTATATCCGATATACATGTTATTGATGTGTATCTCACTAGTAGTCGTAGTAGTGCCTGGGTATTTGATACTGGTTCGGTTGCTCATATTTGTAACTCGAAACAGGTGATGCAGAATAGACGGAAACTAGCGAAGAATGAGGTGACGATGCGCGTTGGAAATGGATCAAAGGTTGATGTGATCGCGGTCGGCACGCTACCTCTTCATCTACCATCGGGATTAGTTTTATACTTAAATAATTGTTATTTTGTGCCTGCGTTGAGCATGAACATTATATCCGGATCATGTTTATTGCGAGATGGTTACTTGTTTAATTCCGAGAATAATGGTTGTTCGATTTATATGAGTAATATGTTTTATGCACATGCACCTTTTATAGATGGTCTATTCTTGTTGAATCTCGATTGTAGTAATACACATATTAATAACATTGAAGCTAAAACGTTTGAAATTGAGCAATAACTCGACCTATATGTGGCACTATCGTCTTGGTCACATTGGAGTGAAGCGTATGAAGAAACTCCATTCCGATGGACTTCTTAAATCAGTTGAAAGATGCGAAGCATGTCTGATGGGTAAAATGACTAAGACTCCATTTTCTGGTATGATGGAGCGAGCTATGGACTTATTGGAAATCATACATACCGATGTTTGTGGTCCAATGAGTGTAGCATCGTGTGGTGGTTATCGTTATGTTCTTACCTTCACAGATGACTTGAGTAGATATGGGTATATCTATTTCATGAAACATAAGTCCGAAACTTTCTAGAAGTTTAAGGAATTTCAAAGTGAAGTAGAGAATCAACATAACAAGAAGATTAAGTTTCTACGATCTGATCGTGGAGGTGAATATCTAAGTTACGAGTTTGGCGAGCATTTGAAGAAATGCGGAATACTTTCACAATTGACACCGCCGGGAACACCACAACGTAATGGTGTTTCCGAACATCGTAATCGAACTCTCTTAGATATGGTTCGTTCTATGATGTCACTTACAGATTTACTGCTATCATTTTGGGGTTATGCATTAGAAAAAACCACATTCACTTTAAATAGGACACCATCTAAATCCATTGAAACGACACCGTATGAATTATGGTTTGGGAAGAAACCTAAATTATCGTTCCTTAAAGTTTGGGGTTGTGAAGCTTATGTAAAGAAGTTACAGCCTGACAAGCTTGAAGGCAAAGCGGAAAAATGTGTCTTCATAGGATACCCGAAGGAAGCTATTGGGTATACCTTCTATCATAGATCCGAGGGCAAAATCTTTGTTGCCAAGAATGGATCCTTTCTAGAGAAGGAGTTTCTCTTGAAAGAAGTGGCTGGAAGAAAAGTAGAACTCGACGAGGTTGTCGAACCTTATCTGGGACTTGAAAGTAGCACAACACCAGAAGTGGTTCCTGTGGCGCCTACACCAATAAGAGAGGAAGCTAATGATGTTGATCATGAAACTTCGGTTGAAGTTACTATGGAATCTCGCAGGTCAATGAGAACTCGTACCACTCCTGATTGGTATGATCCCGTTATGAGTGTCATGTTGGTGGACAACACCGACGACCCTGTGACATATGAGGAAGCAATGATGAGCCCAGATTCCAATAAATGGAAAGAAGCCATGAAATCCGAGATTGGATCCATGTATGAAAACCAAGTATGGACTTTGGTGGATTTACTATATGGCCGGAAGGCTGTTGAGAACAAATGGATTTTCAAGAAGAAAATAGATGTTGATGGTAATGTTACTGTCTATAAAGCTCGACTTGTCGCAAAAGGGTTTCGAAAAATTCAAGGAGTTGACTATGATTAGACTTTTTCACCTGTAGCGAAGCTAAAGTCTATGAGGATTTTGTTAGCAATCTTTGCATATTATGATTAGGAGATATGGCAGATGGATGTCAAAACGGCGTTCCTCAATGGAGACATTGATGAAGAGTTGTATATGGTACAACCACAAAGGTTTTGTCGATCCGAAAGATGCTAACAAGGTATGCAAACTTCAACGGTCCATTTATGGATTGAAGCAAGCATCCCAAAGTTGGAATCAACGTTTTGGTAAGGTAATCAAAAGCTTTGGTTTTATACAAACTTATGGGGAAGCTTGTATTTACAATAAAGTGAGTGGGAGCTCTGTAGCATTCCTAATACTATATCTAGATGACATATTGTTGATTGGGAATGATGTAGACCTTCTTAATA
Organism: Avena sativa; assembly: GCA_916181665.1. Lineage (NCBI taxonomy): Eukaryota > Viridiplantae > Streptophyta > Magnoliopsida > Poales > Poaceae > Avena > Avena sativa. The sequence goes on from OV702296.1 coordinate 19,574,271, forward strand.
GTGTCAAGGATTATTTGAATAATAGTTTTTCAATGAAATATCTTGGCGAAGCAGCTTACATATTAGGCAGAAAGATTTATAGAGATAGATCAAGACGCCTAATATCATTGTCATAGAGTACATATTTGGACAAAGTTCTAAAGAGGTTTGGAATGGAAGATAGCAAGAAAGGGTTCTTGCCCATGTTGCCCAATACGACCTTGAGTAAAACTCAAAGTTCTGCAATGGCAGAAGATAGAGAAAGGATAAGTAAGAATCCCTATGCCTCAGCCATAGGATCTCTCATGTATGCCATGCTATGTACTAGACCCGACATTGCATATGCTGTTAGTTTGACTAGCAAATATCAAAGTGATACAGGAGTGGATCATTGGATAGCGGTCAAAAACATCCTTAAGTACTTGAGAAGGACTAAGGATATGGTTCTTTCTTATGAGGTGATGAACAACTCGTTGTTAATGGTTAGACCGATGCTAGTTGGAATACCGATCTAGATGATTCTAAATCTCAATCTGGATACGTATTTATTTTGAATGGTGCAGCAGTTAGCTGGAGGAGTGCAAAACAAAGCGTGGTGGCGAGATCTTCAACTAAATCGGAATACATAGCTGCTTCGGCTTCACAAGAGGCGATATGGATGAAGGAGTTCATTGCAGAGCTCGGTGTGGTTCCAAGTGTGCTGGACCCAATGTCTATCTACTGTGATAACATGGGCGCCATAGCCAATGCGCAAGAACCAAGGTCACACAACAAGCTGAAGCATATCAAGCTGCATTTTCACGCTATTCAAGAGCATGTCCAAGATGGTGACATAAAGATTTGCAAAGTACACACATATCTGAATGTGGCGGATCCGTTGACTAAACCTCTCCCGAGGGAAAAAAATGACCAGCACCAAACCGCCATGGGTGTTCGGTATATTACCTTGTAATCTTGATTAGTTGACTCTAGTGCAAGTGGGAGACTGTTGGAGATATGCCCTAGAGGCAAAAATAAAAGTGGTTATTATTATATCTTTGTGTTTATGATAAATTTTTACATTCATGCTATAATAGTATTAACCGGAAACATTAATACTTGTGTGATTTGTAAACTAAATTAGAGTCCCTGGTAAAGCCTCTTTATAATATTAGCTTGTTGGTTAATATATGATCGTGGTTTCTCGATCATGAACATTGAGATGTTATTAACAACAAGATCATATGATTAGGAGAATGGTATGATGGGCATACTCCTATAGATAAGTGTAGCATAAAGATCAAGTCATTTCAATAGTTCATTTGCTATAAGCTTTCTGATACATAGTAACCTAATTCCTTCGACCATGAGATCATGCTAATCACCATCACTGGAAGAATGCTTTGATGACATCAAACACCACACCATAACTGGGTGGCTATAAAGGTGGCATTAAGTGTTCGGAAAGTATGTGTTGAGGCACATGGATCAAGAGTGGGATTTGTCCATCCATATGACAGATAGATATACTCTAGGCCCTCTCGGTGGAATGTCATCCAATTAGCTTGCAAGCATGTGACTGGCTCACAAGGGATCACATATCACGGGAACAATAAAAGAGTACTTATCGGTAACAAGGTTGAACTAGGTATGCAGAAATACCGACGATCAAACCTCGGATAAGTAAAATATCGCGAGACAAAGAGAAATTGGTATCGTATGTAAGTGTTTCATTCAATCGCAAAGTAATCGTAGAAATATGTGGGAGCCATATGAATTTCCAGATTCCTCTATTGGTTATTGATCGGAGAAGTGTCTCGGTCATGTCCGCATAATTCACGAACCGTATGGAGACACACTTAAGGATTTGATGTTGTTTAGTAGATATGGAATGTAAGTAGGGAGACCGAATGTTGTTCGGAGTCTCGAATGGGATCCGGGATATCACGAGGAGATCCGGAATGGTTCGGAGAATAAGATTCATATAAGGAAAGTCCGATTTCGGAGTTCAGGAATGATTCCGATGTTTTACATCGTAGAGGTTCTAGAAGGGTCTAGAAGGTTCACCGGACCAGAAGGGGAATGGTTCATGAATGTGTCATGGTTAAGTGGAATGATTGGATCATGTCCTAGGTCACTTCGTTGGGCATATGCGAGAGATAAATAAAGCTCTAAATTGAAAGTCAAAAGGGAGGTTTGAAAAGTCAAACTGGAATAATAGTTTCCTAGTGGAAGAAGGAAAGAGTCCTTCTTTCTCTCCAACTTGGGTTTGGCGAAGGATTCAAACTCCAGTCTCCCAAGCTGCCTTCCCTCTCGTAAATAGAGGGGAGGGGCTGCCCCAAAGCACCACAACCAGCCCTCCCCACTCCAAGCCGCGCCGCCGCCGCCGCCTCACGCCACCGTCCTCGCCTCGCGCCGCCGCCAGCCCGTCACCATCGCCTCGCGTCGCCGCCGGCCTGTCACCGTCGCCCTAGCCGCCGCTGACACCTCCTCCTCTTCTCCGGCCTTCTAAACCTAGATCGCAGATCCACCATAACTGATCTTCCCTCTACCTTCGACACCACGCCATCGTGTTGCCGGAATCGCGAGGGGAGAACTACAATCTCCGCTGCCTGCTGGAACAAGGGAGAGGAATGTATTCATTGAGTACCGAATGTGTGACCGACTGCGGAAGCGCTGCCGGAACGCAGCGCCCGAAGGATCGTCTACGCGATCGTGAGATCGGCAAGTGTACGACTACATCATCCACGAGAATATGCTCTCGTTAACCGCTTTTGAATCTTCGAGGGTGAGTACTCTAATCAACTCGTTGCTACAATCTAGTAGATAGAGCTTGGCTTGTTTGTGTGCATGTGGTAGAAATTTTTTGTTTACCATGCTTCTACATTATGTAATATCATATTGTGAATCATATTGTGAGTCAAACATTTTACCCAGATCCACATGCATGCAACATTGGTCATTTTAACCAAAAGCCATGAAAACTAATACATCTTGCTCAATCAAACTGGACGACGACTCCCAGTGCATGCCTGAGCCGCGGGAGGTGAAAACCCAAAGAGATGGAACCATCACACGAGCATAGCTCGGGTGAGATACCTGAAGAATCTGCCAGGTATCATCGACCCTGGTGTCCAACGCAGCCATATAGCGATGGACGTGCTCATCCTCCTCTCTAACACGATGTCGTACCACCTCCTCGGTGTCCGGCTCCCTCTACACCCTTCCTGGACCAGGCGAACTCCACCATAGAAGCTCTGAGTCGACGACAACACCCGGATTTCTCACCAAGCTACGCGTCTCGGAAGGTAGCACTATCCAGTGTCAGCCTGGTGGAGCCCAGTCTCGGATATGCCTGGCGGAGCCTAGTACTCCATCGTTGCCGCCGAGTCGACTACGAGGATGCGGGTTGGGCATCCTAAAGTAGGCGGCGAGGAATGTGTGTATGTGTGGATGGACATGATGGTCGGCCTATCAATAGAGCGAAAGGGTGGGTAGGCTGGGGCGGGCAACCTATAAATAGAGGGAAAGGGTTCATCTTAATCCCAGTTGGAGAAACCAACCGTGACTAAAGGGATTGTGGCAGGCTAGGGCATGCAACACTAATGATAGGGGTGAGTGTCGACATTATGTTGTGCGGCTTGTACCTTGTCCCGGATGGTGTCTCCAACCGGGACTAAAGATGAACCTTTAGTCCCGTTTGGAGACACCAACCGGGACAAAACATGAGTCAGCACTAATAATAGGGGTGAGTGTCGACATTATGCTATGAGTGTCGACACTATGTCGAACTGCTTGTACTATAAATAGGCATCCTTGTGAGTCCTCAGGCATCTCCAAGATGGTTTGCGAGAGCAGGGACACCACTACGACCAGTTTGAGGGAGATGCCGGAGGAGCCTAGTCCTCCGGCATCTCCAATAAACTGGTCATAGAGGCACTCCCTAATATGTGAAATTAGTTAGCTCCCAGGCATATTGATCTAGTTAGAGAAGTTACAAGCTGCAAGATGGTGTGCGAGAGCAGGGACACCACTATGGACAGCTTTAGGGATATGCCACCAGAGCCCAGTCCTCCGACATGTCCCTAAAGTTGGTCATAGAGGCACTCCATAATATGTGACCACGCGCGTTTGGAAAAAAGATCTTCATGGTAAGTACGAATTAGGACAACATCTTCATAGTTCGAGAAAATCGTTCTATGAATCAGGACTAAAGGCCGCCCTTTAGTCCCGGTCCAGCCACAAAATAGGCCTAACACTCAAGATGGTTTGTGGACAACACTATGCAGTCTCGGTTTCCTAACTGGGACTATGGAATCGGGACTAAAGGCCCCCTTTAGTCCCGGTCCAGCCATAAACCGTGACTAACACTCAATATATTTATTAATATTAAAAAACTTAGACTACAAAATTGGAACTAAAGGCCCCCCTTTAGTCATGCTCATATCTAACCCTATAGTACACAACTTCAGGGTCGTCTTCGTCTTCGTCATCATCGTCGTCATCATGGTCATTGCTAGGCGCACGCGGCTGGATCCACGGCGCATGGGGGAGGGGGCTCCCGGATGACGACGCCGCTACACCCGCGACCTTCACCACCGTCACCATTATTATTGCTCTGTGGCGGATGCGGGCATCGCATGCGAGGATGGTCTCCCCTGACGATGTAGCGCATCACGCCGATGATAGTCCGGTTCGCCCACCACAGGCGGCGGTCGGCTTCGTTGTGGTTCATTAGTATAGGATTAGTATATATATATAGTGTATTTCTTATTAGTATATGATGATTAGTATAATATTATTAAAAAAATTATATGATTAGTATAGGATTATTATTAGTTTAGGATTATTATTAGAATAGGATTAATATATATATAGTTTAACTTTTTTTTGTAATATATAGTGTATATATTTTTATTGTAATATAATATTGTAAGTTTTTAAGGGTATGTGTAATAAATTATATTGTAACCGGAGTTAGGGTTAGGGTGGTGGTCCTCGCGGGTGACCGGAGTTAGGGTTAGGGTGGTGGTTCTCGTGGGAAGCCGAAGTCGCCCGCCTCCCCTCGCCTCTCCCACGGTGCCCCGCCACCGCGCGCCACCGCCTGCGCCAAATATTTGTATAGAAATAATAGTGTATAGGAATATATGTGTATATAAATATTTTGTATGAGAATATTTTTGGTTATGTTCAAATAATATGTGCATTTTGAAATAATATTGTGTGCATCTCGCATTTTGCAGAAACTATGGATCCACCTAGTCCAATCCGCAGATACCTAACTTCTGAACAAATTCTCGAGGATATGATTCACGATGCAGATCCATCTGATGAGGTATCTCCCTCGAGGTATCTGAACTCATCCAGTGAGGGAGAGGATATCAACCAAAGAGAGGAAGAAGCCGACAACTCCAATGATGGAGAAGCCCATGGACGCGTAACAAAGACTGACGAGGTATATATATGATGTCCGATGATCACTAGATGTCCGGGAGTAGCTGTATGTACCGAGTTGTATATATATTATATTGACAAATGTTTCTTCTCTTAGGCCTCCACATCGAGCAAAAAATCCAAGCTTGGCCCAGCCAAAAATTTGGATGCCCGTACTAATTTTAAATTACGACGGTCTTAGCACAGGGCGAACCATTGGAACCGAAAAAATCTGCAAGTGTATTTATACAACAATGCGGAGTTGTTGTTAGAGATCGCGTCCTGATCACGGTTCAAGAGTGGCATAAGCCCAAAGAGGCAGAAGCGAGGAGTGATCTGTATATTGACGAAAGATACAAAGAGGATCTTCTTAATGACCTCATGGCACATTTCAAGCTACCAAAATGTGAGACTGATACCGAGACGACTGAAATGAGGAAGAAAGTCAAGCAGTTTGCTCTTAAGAAGATGGCCGAACTATTCAAGAATTGGAAGAAAGCATTATGGCTAAAGTATAATAAGGACAAGGAAACTCCAAAATTCGAAGGCTATCTAGCGAAGTAGCAACATTACTAGGATGCATTTGTGGAGTATAGGAAGTCTAGAATTGCAAGAGGAAAATTCAGAAAAAACAAGATAAATGCTGTGAAAAATTAATACAACCATAACATACGGCCAAGGGGCTACGCTACTTCCATGCCGAAGTGGGATGCAAAAGAGAAAGATCTATCTGCTAAAGGGATCATTCTAGAACCAATTCACGAAGAATGGGATTTAAGGGCAAGAAATTGGTTCTTTGGGCATGGGAGAGAGTATGCCGAACTTACAGGGGACCTTGTTTGCAGTGACGGGATTAGGGTACCCAGGAATACATGGATGAAAGTGGTGAAAGAGATTAAAGAGGGGATATCAAAGTTCCACCCCGATAGAGAGAAACACTTGCTGACCTTGGTCCTCGGGAATGACAAACACGGAGGACGAGTCCGAGGCCTTGACTCTAGTTTCACGTGGGAGACTAGGTTTCCTAAGGACCAAGGTACTTATAGAAGCCGAGCAAGAGAAAAGAAGCAACGAAAGGAGGAGGAGGGAGAAAAGTTCAACCAACTGCTAGCAAGAGTTGAGAAGCAGCAGAAACAGCAGATTGACGAACTTAGAGGAGTAGCATGCCTCCAAGATCCTCCACTCGATATTACCGCCAACCCATCTCAGCGGAGAAGCAGCATGGCTGAATCAGAGGTCCCGTCTGACGATGCAAGGATGATAGATGGCGGTCTCGACTACCCCGTGGATGGAATCAAGGAGCGGATATCTTGTGAGCTCCATCAGAAGTTGAAGAACATATCCGTGAAGGTGGCGGTCAGATGTGCTTTACCTTGTCCACCTGACGCACGTTGACATGGCCGTGAGATTCCACCTGGCTATGCTAAAGTCGGGATGGATCAAATCGTAACGGAGTGGGAGTCAATGGAGCTTGACATCCCTAGACCTGAAGGTGAGAGGACACTCGGAGAAGTACTGGGTGGTATAATTATATGGGACAAGAACAATATCAAGTTTCCGGGCTTAGCCCCAAGGCCAACACCACCTCTGAGTCATCGCAGGTCACCTTCACCTCCATCACCTCCAAGAAGCCCACCCCATGATGACTACGACCACCACATCACGAGTCCATCTCGATCTTCACCGCAGGGTCAGCAGTCTTCGCCGCCCACTAAGGACAATAAGCGGAAGCGTGCTTCACCAATGAGTACTAAACGACACAGCAGCCTAAAACAGAAAATGTCGCCCCTCCCAATAGTGCCTCATAAGAATCTTCACATCACACCTTATGATCGTACTGATGCGAAAAATGCAGCGATCACAAAGGCCGAAGTTGCTGCCCATTTTGAAAAGAAGAAATCCGAGCGCGCTCCGGTATACACCGAGAAGAAAAAGGCGTATGCACTTGATTTTCTGAACACAAAATCGCAATATGAGTTGCACCATAAGCCAGATGGCTATCTACGCACACTTCAGAAAGAAGTGACGAAGAGCAAATCAAGTAAAAGTGCAAGCGGGGAAAAAATCAGCAAGTATAGGTGCAAGCGGGAGCAAAACAACAAGCAGTAAAAGATCAGATGTTCCCCTTCTTGGACAATAGGCCAAACAATCGATCGCACCCCTCAAGGTGTTTTCCAAAAACGTTTCCCGGCCACTAGATATGGAAGCAGCTGCGGAGTTGGCGACCAGTATGAAAGTTAGTATTGCTGAATTTTTAGGCTCCCAAGACGACCTTCTACCCAAGGTTGTTATAGTACGTAGATATGTCGAAGGTGAGGATTTGGTCAGCAAAGAGAGGCTGAAAGAACTACTAACACAAATGCGGAATCTCCATCAATGGTACTCGACGGTCATAAAGCAGGGGAGAGTAATGCTCATAGACAACCACGTGAGTACTACTTCAGACCCGAAGAGGTCTATATTGAGTTACCAGAACTGTTCCAGTTATACCACCTCGACCCCCTGGACAAATCTATCCTCAACTGCTATTGTCTGTAAGTTATTGAATCCATTGTCTACATGTTTTTTTTAGTTGTTCAGTTCATTATATGTAATTATCCTTATTATATCCTTTTGTACTCTATTATTACACAGAATGAAGATCCAGGAATGTAAAATAAGAAGAATCTATAATGTTGGGTTCATTGACCCAGATAAAGTACATATAAACACGCCAACGTAAAACCCCGAGGAAACAGAGGAAAACATTTTAAGGTTTCTAACGGAGCAAAATTTCTATGACTATATACTGTTTCCTTACAATTTCAAGTGAGGGCCTTACTCTGTTATACACATTCACTTTTGATTACTCGATGCTAAGTATAACTGATGAGTTACTGATGTATATATAAATGTTTGCAGCTTCCACTAGATTTCAAGTTGGTTTAGGAACAAGAGTCCATGTATTTTTTTTGAATAAGAGCATCAAATTCATCTTTCATGGCAGAGTGCCATAGTGGATCAAGAAGAGCATGTTTGTAGGAGCTTGGGATAAGTGAGATCGATGGAGTGGGGAATATGGAAACCCTTTTGCCACGAGTACACATGACATGATCATTGGTGGGAATAGGTATGGGAACCATTTGTAGGAAGTGGATTAGTTGCTGAAGACGAAGGTGTGGTTGACGCGGGAGAGACCGAGCCAGAGGATGTGCTGACAAGAGAGTCTGCCGCGGCAGGCTGCTGCGGGTTCTCGGCAGGAGGTGGTGCTTCCACAGCAGAGGGCTCGGTAGCCACTGCGGGGGTGACGGTTGGCACTAAAAATGATGCGCAATAGGGGCAGGAGATGGTGACATCGGTTTAAGGATCGGTGGGGACTGAACGGTTGAAAAGGGGAAAGTATTGTCGTCGAAGATGACGTGACGAGATATAAGAACACGACAGAAGGAAGGATCAAAACATCATGATCTTTTGTGATCATCGGATGGACCTAAGTATATGCATAGCAAAGATCTTGGAGCTAGTTTATGGGCGGCGGTAGAGGCTGTGTTAGGAAAACATAGACAGCCAAAAACATGCAAATCAGAATAATCGGGGTGACATAGAAAGAGAGGTTGGAAGGGAGAATAAAGAGGACATGTTTTAGTTGGTCGGATGTTTAAAATATATGTGGCTGTCCGTAGAGCTTCAGCCCAAAAACATGATGGAAGAGAGGCTTGAATTAGTAAGGTGCACAAGATGTCGTTGATAGAGCGAAGGGAACATTCAGCCTTGCCATTTTGAGGAGATGTGTATGGGCAGGAAAAACGAAAGAGGATACCTTGGGAGAGAAAGAAATTTCGATTTTGGTTATTATCAAATTCTTTTCCATTGTCACATTATATGAAACGAATTGAGAGACCAAAGTGAGTTATAACATATTTCCTAAAATTAATGAAGAGTTTGTGAACATCTGATTTGGCACGAATAGGGAAGGTCCAAACATAGTGAGAGTAATCATCTAAAATAACAAGATAATATTTGAACCCTGAAACACTTGGGACGGGAGAGGTCCATAAACCACAATGTAATAACTCAAACGTAAAAGTACTATAGGTAGTTGATGTGCCAAAAGGTAATCTAATATGTTTGCCGCATTGACAGGCATTACAAATAGAGGGATCATGAGAAGCTGGAACTAAGGATGCTAAACTCTTGCAGCATGGATGACACGGTATTTTTATTGGGGTGACCGAGACGACGATGCCATAGATCGACGGAGGAAATAATGGCTTGAGGTGTGGAGGTAGGTGCGCCATGGAGAGGATAGAGATCGCCCAAACTATTATAACGAGCGAGGACCGCCGCCGTTTTTAGATCTTTCACAGATAAACCAAAGGGATCAAATTCTATGGAAACATTATTGTCAATTGTGAATTTGCGAACATATATTAGTGAAGGGATACGGGTAGGCTACACTAGCGCAAATCAAAATTTTCTACCGCGTAAACCAGGATTAGTGTTGTCATAGATCACAGGATTACCACTAGACGCGCAGTTGCGGAACTTGATGAAGCGCGCCGAGGTAGTGCAGACGATCTACGTCTCCTCTTTCTCGTCCCACGAGCAGCTCACCTTGCACGGCTCTTCCAAGCGCTACCAGATGCAGCGCCTCCAAGGTATCCACACGTACAGGGTGGAAGCATCACACGCCGGACTGCTAGGTCCACGCGTGCAATACAGGCGTGAGGAGTGGCGGCTGGGGTGGAATGGTCTAATCCAGGTCAGCTCGCCCCACCCTCTCTTATATAAGCGTTCCTAGTGGGCTTCTACATTAGCAGCCCATTAATAGCCTAAGACTGGTCTAATTCAGATCCAATCCTCATTAGGCTTCCAGCCCCTTAAGTGTGTGACCGTATAGGTTCATATACGGATAGACATGACACGAATACACTTATTCTTTCAATAGTTGGTAGCGGCCTCTAGAAAGACGTGCCAACTCCTAAACATATACAAAGATCATATTGGACGAACCATCACAAGGTTTAGTACATGTGTTTCCCTTTGCCTAACGATATTTGGTCTAGCTCCAAGCTGACCTCCCTTTCTCGATACTATGATTTGAAATCCCTTTACTAGGTTAACTCTTAACCATATGTAGCACGGCCATGCATTTCTGGATCCGATCACTCGACGAGCCCAGAGATATCTCTCTCAAGTAGAGAGGGGCAAATCCCATCTTGATTGACCATGCCTTGCAGCATGCTTCAGGACAAAACCCGAAAGCTACCATTATAACTGCCTTGTTACGGAGTAGCGTCTGATAGCCCCAAGTATGTCGATCCACATCTCAAATACATGCGACAATCTCAATTCTAAGGACAAAACGTACACGATTTGTAGAGAGAGAGAGCTGCAACTAATTGCCAGTCTCAAGTTGGGTCAGTCCAACCCCATGTTCATAACATGTGTCCACATCATTGGTTTGACATCTCCATGTCTATGACTTGCGAAACATAGTCATCAACCAATCGATGTGCTAGTCTAATATTCACGTGTGTCCTCACATGAACTCCGACTAGGGACAACTCTTAAATAACCATACAAGTATAGAGTTTCACAAACAATTCACATAATTGCCAATCAATACAAGTTGCCTAATATGGATATTCAAGGAACATTACAATAACTCATGGATACATAAGAAATATAATCATCTCTATGATTGCCTCTAGGGCATATTTCCTTTAGTCTCCCACTTGCACTAGAGTCAATCTAGATTGTATCTAATACCTATTGCTCTTGCGTGCGCCTCATGCGCAGGCTGCGGGAGTGGCTTTGTAAAAGGATTAGCAACATTTGAGTCCGTATGTATTTTGCATATCATGACACTACCATCCTCAACGAACTCACGAATCTGATGGTAATGCATGCGAATATGTTTGTTCTTCTGGTGTTGTCTAGTTTCCTTGGCTTGTGCAATAGAACCATTGTTGTCACTATAAACGTCCATGGGATTGGACATGCCCTGAACCACACCAAGAGTGATCAGGAAATTCCTAATCCAAACAGCTTCCTTTGCAGCCTCCGAGGCGGCAATATATTCAGCTTCTGTTGAAGAGGAGGCCACCGTATCTTGCTTGGAACTTTTCCAACTCACATCACCACCATTCATGACAAACACATAACCAGATTGCGATCTGGAATCATCTGAGTCATTAAGGTAACTCGCATCTGTGTAACCCCTTACACTAAGTTCATCCTCACCTCCATAAACTAGGAACACATCCTTAGTCCTTCTCAAGTACTTAAGGATATTCTTTACCGCTATCCAGTGACCTTCACCTGGATCAGCCTGATATCTGCTCGTAACACCTAGAGCATAGGAAACATCAGGGCGAGTACATATCATTGCATACATTATGGATCCAATAGCCACAGCATATGGATTCCTGCTCATGCGCTCACGCTCATCAGTAGTCGAAGGACACTGAGTCTTGCTGAGTTTCATGCCGTGAGACATGGGCAAGAACCCTTTCTTAGCCTCTTCCATGCTGAACTGTTTCAACACTTTGTAATGTATGTACTCTGGCATAATCCAATTAGCCTCCTTGATCTATCTATATAGATCTTGATGCCCAGAATATATGCCGCTTCTCCTAAGTCCTTCATCGAAAAACTATTTTTCAATGAGGTCTTAACAGACTCAAGCATAGGAATGTCATTTCCAATCAGCAATATGTCATCTACATATAAGATTAGAAATACCAGCGCTCTCTCACTTTCCTTCTTGTAAACACAAGGTTCTTGTTCATTTTTGATGAAGCCAAGCTCCTTTACAACTTCATCAAATCGAATGTTCCAACTCCGAAATGCTTGCTGCAGCCCATAAATGGACTTTAGAAGTTTGCATACCTTTCCAGCATTGTTTGGATCGACAAAACCTTCGGGCTGCATCATATACACGTCCTCAGTTTGGATTCCATTTAGGAAAGCCATCTTGACATCCATCGGCCATATTTCATAGTCGGAATGTGCAGCAATGGCTAGAATGATCTGTATAGATTTAAGCATCGCTATGGGAGAGAAAGTCTCGTCGTAGTCAACTCCTTGAACTTGTCGAAAACCTTTTGCAACAAGTCGAGCTTTATGGATGTGAACATTTCCATCCATATAAATCTTCTTCTTATAGATCCATTTGCACTCGATGGCTTTAAAACCATCAGGAAGGTCAACCAAGTTCCAAACTTGATTGTCTCCCATGGACTCTATCTCGAATCTCATGGCTATCAGCCATTTCTCAGAGTCTAGGTCCACCATCGCTTCTGCATAGGTCACAGGCTCATCATTGTCTAACAATAATAATTCCCGCGTTTCACAGAGCCTCGCCGACCTTCGTGGTTGTGGTGCTTATATTGCCACGGGTTCCTCAACTTGTTCTGCTACAATAACATCACTTGTAGAAGCATCCCCAACTAGCTCATCTTGAACTTCCTCAAGTCACACCGACCTTCCACTTGTTCCCTTTGTGAGAAACTCTTTCTCTAGGAAAACACCACTACGAGCGACAAACACTTTGCCCTCTTCTCGGTTGTAGAAGTAATACCCCAAGGTTTCCCTCGAATATCCCACGAAAATGCACTTATCCGATATGGGTGTTAGCTTGTCCGACTGAAGTCGCTTGACAAATGCATCACAACCCCAAATCTTTAGAAAAGACAAACTGGGATTCTTTCCAGTCCACATCTCATATGGTGTCTCAACTACGGATTTAGATGGTACCCTATTAAGTGTGAAAGCTGCCGTTTCCAGAGCATAAGCCCAAAATGATAATGGTAAATCCGACTGGCTCATCATCGATCGAACCATGTCCAACAAAGTTTGATTGCGCCGTTTGGAGACCCCGTTTCTTTGAGGCGTTCCGGGTGGCGTGAGCTATGGAACAATTCCGCAACTCTTCAGATGATTGCTAAATTCGTGACTCAAATATTCACCTCCGCGATCAGATCGCAAGGCCTTTATTTTCTTGCCACGTTGATTCTCTACCTCATTCTGAAACTCCTTGAACTTTTCAAAAGTTTCAGACTTATGCTTCATCAAATAGACATAATCATATCTACTGAAATCATGAGTGAAAGTAATGAAGTATTGATATCCTCCTCTGTCTGTCGTGCTCATTGGTCCACATACATCAGTATGTATGAGTTCCAACAAGTCTATCGCTCTCTCGGGTAAACCCGAAAAAGGTGACTTGGTCATCTTTCCAAGTAAACAAGCCTGACATGTCTCGTATGATTCAAAATCAAACGAAGTTAGAAGACCATCACCATGGAGCTTCTTCATGCGCTTTTCACTTATATTCCCCAAACGACAATGCCATAAATAGGCAGGACTCAAATCATTAGGCCGAAACCTTTTAGCACTAACATTGTAAACATATGCATCATCAAGATTTAAAATAAATAACCCATTCACAATGGGAGCATCAGCCATAAACATATCATTCTTAGAGATTACACAACCATTGTTTGCACTCGCGAATGAATAACCATCCCTCATCAAACATGAAGGTGATAAAATGTTTCGACCCAAACTAGGAATGTAATTACAATTATTCAACTCCATAATAAATACTGACGGAAGGTGAAGTTGCATGACGCCGACGAACAATGCAGCAACCCTTGCTTTATTTCCGACGAGAAAATCCACTTCGCCTTTCTGCACTTCTCTAGTCCTTATTAGCCCCTGCATCAAATTGAAAATATGAGCAACCGATCCGGTATCAAATACCCAAGAGTTAACATAGGAATCAGCGAGAAGAATGTCCACAACATTTACAACAAGCGTACCTGAGTGGGAAGTACTCTTACTTCCACTCTTCTTCAAAGAAGCCTGGTACTTGCTGCAGTTTCTCTTCCAGTGGCCATGTTCATGACAAAAGAAGCACTCAGTGTCTTCTACAGGTCCAGCCTTTTGCTTGGGTGCAGGCTTAGGGATCGTATCCTTAGCCTTGCCCTTCTTCTTCCAAGAAGTACCCTTTTTCTTGAAGCTAGGCTTGTTCTGCACAGCCATCACATGGCTATGCCCTGCACACTTCTTCATGTCACTTTCTGCTGTTTTTAGCATCCCGCATAACTCATTAAGTCCCTTCTCCACCCCATGCATATTGTAGTTCGAAATGAACTGCCCATAGCTGGACGGAAGAGACACAAAAATGAAGTCAGTGGCCAACACTTGGCCTAGTGGAAAACCAAGCTTTTCCAAAGTCTGACTGTAACCAACCATTTTTATCACATGGGGGCCTACAGCTGCTCCCTCTGCTAGCTTGCATTCGACAAAGGATTTGGCAACATGGTACCTCTCAGTCCTTGCCTGATCTTGGAACATGTCCTTAAGCGCGACGATCATATCGTACGCATCCTGATCCTCAAACTTCTTTTGGAGTTCAGGTTTCATGCATGCAAGCATAAGACAACTAACCTCAAGAGAATCATCACATGCTCTCTTGTAGGCGTTCTTTAGGGCAGCAGATGCATTATCAGCAGGTTCATCGGGGATTGGGGTATCCAGAACCGTTTCCTTTTTATCAGACCTAAGAACAATTCTCAGGTTACGGACCCAGTCCAAATAGTTTGTTCCATTTAGTTTATCTTTTTCAAGAATCGAACGCAAAGAAAAAGGTGATGCAGTGTTTGGTGCCATTGATCTACAACAGAAAACATGCAAAATACTAAGCCATGTAACCATAAAAGAGTAAAGCATATTAAACAATTTAATAGCATATACTCCCACTTAAATCAATATCCACAATTAACAAGTCGACTAGTGAGCTTTAGCATCACTGCTAGAAGACAAGGTAAATCGGTAAGCAACACTTGCTAATCATATCACATATGACTCTTGTTGTTGGGTGACATCTCTATGTCAAAACTAGGCGCCCAACCTTTATGCCCCAAGGTCCTTAACTGTTAAGATGACCTTGTCAAGCTCACCAACCCTTATGCGTGTAGGTATCCGATACAAACCCATCCAACCAAGGAAAACCGCGGCACCCTAATTTCATAGGCCCACCAACGATTGTACAGGGCATAGGATGGCGCAAGGTTTGGTTGGGAGGGCATGGTTTAACTTAAACTTTGTGAGGGATCGTTCTACTTCTATCATCTAAGCATGCATAGAGTAAAACGCATAAGAATAGCATTCACATAGTTGTGACACAGTATGGCCCATCTCTATCGCCATAGAACCTGTCCACCATGATGATCTCCATCTTCAGGTTCCATGCGAGCCATCCTCCAAGTGATGAGTCCTCCAAGAACTAATACAAGCTATTACCCTTAACAGCTAGTAATCAAAATTAGATAGAATTGGGATCATCACAAGTTGGCATGTAGGACATTACAATAATTGACAACACACATGGCTCCAGCCGTGTTGCCCTACTCACACCACGCAGTTCATGATAAATTTCATACATGCATCACATACATATATAGGACATACTGATCACATACATCCTGCAAAAACAAGTTATGCATAGAATCGCATTTTACCGGATCATGTGACCTCGCAGCACCTAGTTACCTTAACGAGATACAAAAATGTGCTACGACTAGGGGGTCTAGGTGGTCTCCCCCTGCGGGGTTCGAAGGGGCAGCGCCCCTCGCAGAATCTACACAATTTTCTTTAAGGATTTTGATCGGCAAATCAAATTTACCATAAACCGTCTATTGTTCCGATCTAATCAAACTCCTTTGATCATGGTACATCGATTTTATATCTAGGTTCGGATTTGATCATCATATTGATCTTCGCGTGATTCAACATGATTTATGTGTCACTGTCTACCCCGATGGCGGAAACCGACCGGTAGGGGTAAGTCGTTCGACTACCTCAGAATCACGATCACGGAAAGCAAGATCATAGATCAATCCTGAACCACCGCAATATAAAGGATCACATCATTCATATCAATCTGCATATCACCATATGCAAACATCCTGAATCTATAACTGAACAACATTGGCTCTGATACCACTGAAGGGATACGGGTAGGCTACACTAGCGCAAATCAAAATTTTGTACCGCGTAAACCAGGATTACTGTTGTCATAGATCACGGGATTACCACTAGACGCGCAGTTGCGGAACTTGATGAAGCGCGTCGAGGCAGTGCAGACGATCTACGTCTCCTCCTCGTTCTCGTCCCACGAGCAGCTCCCCTTGTGCGGCTCGTCCAAGCGCTACAGATGCAGCGCCTCTGAGGTATCCACATGTACAGGGTGGAAGCGTCAGACGCCGAAATGCTAGGTCTGCGCGTGCAACACAGGCATGAGGAGTGGCGGCTGGGGTGGAATGGTCTAACCCTGGTCATCTCGCCCCACCCTCTCTTATATAGGCGTCCCTAGTGGGCTTCTACATTAGCAGCCCATTAGTTGCCTAAGCCTGGTCTAATTCGGATCCAATCCTTATTAGGCTTCTAGCCCCTTAAGTATGTGACCCTATAGGTTCATATACGTATATACATGACACGAATACACTTATTCTGTCAATAGTTGGTAGCGGCCTCTAGCAAGACGTGCCAACTCCTAAACGTATACAAAGATCATATCGGACGAACCATCACAAGGTTTAGTACATGTCTTTCCTTTTGCCTCATGATATTTGGTCTAGCTCCAAGATGACCTTCCTTTCTCGATACTGTGATTCAGAATCCCTTTACTAGGTTAACTCGATGGGCCTAGAGATATCTTTATGTAGCACGGCCATGCATTTCTGGATAAGATCACTCGAGGGGCCCAGAGATATCTCTCTCAAGTAGAGAGTGGCAAATCCCATCTTGATTGACCATGCCTTGCAGCATGCTTCAGGACAAACCCAAAAGCTATCTTTATAATTATCCAGTTACGGAGTAGCGTCTGATAGCCCCAAAGTATGTCGATCCACATCTCAAATACATGTGACAATCTCAAGTCTAAGGACAAAACATACACGATGTGTAGAGAGAGAGAGAGAGAGCTGCAACTAATTGCCAGTGCCAAGTTGGGTTAGTCCAACCCCATGTTCATAACATGTGTCCACATCATTGGTTTGACATCTCCATGTCTATGACTTGCGAAACATAGTCATTAACCAATCGATGTTCTAGTCTAATATTCACGTGTGTCCTCACATGAACTCCGACTAGGGACAACTCTTAAATAACCATACAAGTATAGAGTTTTACAAACAATTCACATAATTGCCAATCAATACAAGTTGCCTGATATGGATATTCAAGGAACATTACAATAACTCATGGATACATAAGAAATATAATCATCTCTATGATTGCCTCTAAGGCATATTTCCTTCAATTAGATTTTTAATTAATGATGGAGCAACTAAAATATTTCAAAGGATAAAATTTGTGCTTAGATTAATGATGTAAGAGTGATCGGTGCATGAGATTGGCATAGAGGATCCATCGCCAATGGTGGTGGTAGAAAAGGGAGAGGAAGAAGAAGATGACAGAAAATCCATATTTGAAGACATATGCGAGGAAGCACTAGAATAAAAAATCCAATCCGTACCTTCGTGGTTGTTGAGTGTGAAATTGTTCATGGCAGTGATGAAGGCGGCTTGGTCCCAGCTTGGTGGAGCGGTTAACGGATCGGGTGACGCACGCACATACTGAAGAGCCAGAGGAGCATGGTACATGTGGGACAGCGACGTCGGCGGAGACATGTATTACTGTGGCGATAGCATGTAAGACGTCGATGGAGCTTGGGCGGTGTAGACCTGCTGCAGAGGACGAGGTGCAAGAGGCCCTGGAGCGCCGATGGAGGGATGGAGGCTGGGACTCCAGTGCCCAGTGTAAGCCGGTGGGGCACCGTACGGAGAGGGGGCTGACCAGGGCATCGGCCGGGTTTGAATGAGACCTGTCCATGGGTCATGCTGCGGCTGCCAAGGGGCCATGGTGGAAAGTGGTGGCGGCACTGGTGGAGTCGGCGCTGGTGGAGCTGGTGCAGGAGCAGGTGGCTGCAACTGAGGAGTCGGCGCTAGGGCGGGTGGCCGATACACGACATTTTTTTCGCGGTAATTGGGGCTTGGACGCCATCCAGGAGGGGCCGTCGGTGGTGCAACAGGAGTAGGCAGGAGCGGCGGGTGAGGTGCCGTGTGAAACACCTAAGGAGGACGGGAAGCCTTGCGTGCTTGGTTTTGGGACTCGAGTTGCAAAATGGATCGCGCCTCGACGAAGCTAGGGTAAGGTTTCAGCAGAGGAATAAAGGCAACTTGATTTTCAAATTGATCACCGAGCCCAACAAGAAGGGCGTTGATGAGTACACGGTCGTCAACGGGATCACCGAGCTCCCAAGTTCGTCGCCCATGGCCTTGATGCGTTGGCAAAAGACGGTGACGAGGGAGTCGCCTTGAGTTATGGTGCGGAGCTCGATGTGGAGGGCGTTGACACGTGAGTCGGAGTTGTCCTGGAAGATCTGCTAGAGGGCAGCCCAAAGTTGCGCTGCCATGGCATCGTCGGTGGAGACGAGGTTGAAGAGCTTAGTGGAGATCCGCGTGTAGATCGATTGGATGATGGTGAGATCGTCTTTCACCCAGCGCAGATCATAGGGGCGCGGTGTCGAGGCAGGATTGATGTGGCTGCGAAGGCCGCAACGCCCGAGATGCACGTGAAACAGGTGGCGCCAGTGGTAGAAGTTGTGTTTGACGAGATCCAAGACGATTGGGACGAAGGGGGAGACGTCGGCGATCGTGTCGGCAAGAGAAAGTTGAGGGATTTGTTGGGGTATTTGGTGGGTAGGAGTAGAGGAGGAGGAGGAGGAGGGTGATGCGCCGGCGGCGCGAGTTTTAGCCACGGTCCATAGCGGAGCCGACGGCGGCGGTGGCGGTTTTAGCGGAGGAGTCATCCTAGGTACGGAAAACCTAGGTGTCTGATACCATGATATTTTGGGAGAATAAGGACTTGTGTTGATTTAGAAAATATTACAATGTTTATATAGAAGAGAGGAGGGGGGTCGGCCAGCCCAAACCGACTTAGGCTAGAGTCCTAAGATAACACAAACACAAACTCTAATAGAAGTCATGGACCCATCAAAGATAAACCTGGAAGATTTCGGCAGCATGCAGGACATGCTTCAGAATTAAGTTTCGCGCTATATCGGTCTCTTTCGTTGATTTCCTGAGATATCATGTAATGAATAACTCATTCATTCATTTTCTTCGCTGGGCATGGTTTGGATCCGGTTCAAGCGCGAGGTTACAGGTGTATTTAGTCAAAAGCTGACGTTTAAGGCGGTCTCGGTAAGTAGCACATGATATGTCCGCGTATCTCTTTACTTTTAGTTTCAATACAATAATGATGCTAGATTATTATTTTTATTGAATTCTATTCTCGTAAATTGCGCGAGGCAGCCACGGTTCAAATCTATGTGGATTCTATGTTTGCGAGTTTATTCGCACGTTTACCACCGAGCACAATGATTATAGAGTCGACATAAGAAATACATTCACACCATCATTTTATTACCGTCACTTTTTGTTATCATGATTGATATTCATATTGATCTCCTTATTCTTATATAATTTGAGAGAATGCGGGATAAACTCCTACCAGAGCAACTGGTACTAGGAAGTGCGGAGGAGCCGGTGCGATTTATTTTCAAAGATATCGTAGACAATGCCGGAAAATTTAGTGTGAATACACGCTACTGATCTCCATGTAATCGAACAGACGGGCTCCAGTCCCGATAATTGTGATCTCAATGTAACTATCAAAATTGTATATATTTGTATGCTCGATATCGTAATACAAGTTATCTTATATATGCACGAACGTGTATGATATGGTGGTGTAGAAATATTTAAAAACTATGTCAAAATGAAAAAAACAATATAAAATAAATGCTCTGTCATGACAGAGAAAGGACACAAAATGCTGCCGCAGCGGTCAGAACTAGTGGTTGAGCCTCTAGTCCCGTTTGGTGTCCCGGTTTTAATACCGGGACTAGAGACCCTTAAGGCCTGGGACTGGAAGCCCCGTTTCCATTAGTGGGTGCGCAGATAAAATCTTTGATGGCTGCTATCACCTGTCGACGGAGTTCGTGAAAATGCAGTTTGAATATAGTCTCCGCGAGATGAATTTTGTAGCTGATGAGTTAGCTAGGCTAGCAAAAAGTTGGATCCAAAATGTGTGGATAGACGAACCATCTGAACGTGGTTATACCTCTCTTTTGGTTTCAGATGTAACAGTTATTTCCAATGAAATAAAGAGGTGCATGTTATAAAAAGAATACATGTAAAAATCCGGAAACACTTTTATTTTTACAGCAGAAATATACATATATAATAATCTGCAAGCACTAGCTAGCTAGTGGCATATGATTCGGCAGATGGTAACTTCTTACCAGAGGGCCTGCCTACGGTTGAGCAACTAATGCGCAGATCAACACACCACAATAGTTTAAGCGAGGAGGATGAATGGAGGACATAATATGCACTAAAAACGAGGACGATATAGTATAGTACTAGAGTAGTACTACTATAGCCCCCTTCTTTTTAGCTTTTTGGCCAGTTTTTTCCAGAAACTACCTTCTCCCAGCTTCTTCCAGAATCTCATCTGCCAAAATTGTTTATATTTTTAAATTGATATTGAAACTACTAGTTAAGAAGTTTGAATGAATTTTAAAGATGAGATTCGAGTAAATTATAAAAGAAGCTGACCAAGAAGCTTAAGAGAAGGGGACCTATGGAGTAATGACGACGTTGGCCGCGGAAGGGCCTTTGGCGCCGTTTACGACGGTGAACTGGACCCTCTGGCCCTCGTCCAGGGTTTTGAATCCGCTGCCTTGGATGGCGGAGAAGTGCACGAAGACGTCCTCGCTGCCGTCATCTGGGGTGATGAAGCCGAAGCCCTTGGACTCGTTGTACCACTTCACGCTACCCTTGACCATCGGCATTGCCCCCCTTGCCTCTCTCTCTCGCTCTCGATCTCGATCTCTCTGCTTTCGTTTTTCCTGGGGATGGTTGGACTCGGCCAGGATGACGGGGAAAAGATATATATAGCCGGCCGGCGGCGAGGAATGGGCAGGCTGAGAAGCCGCGTTAGGATCGGAAGTCAGCTCCTTCCTCATCCTGATTCCGGTTGAGATTAATTATGTGTCCCTTTTTTTCTCGCCAGAGCGTGCAGCACGAATCTGCATTATGTGCATTTACCTGATCTACTCTACTCCCTTTATTTCAAGGCTTAAGGCCTATTTTTTTAAAAAAAATCAAACCAACTAAACTTTGACCAAATTTTTAGAAAAAAACTATCAATAAAAATAATATTTTGTAGACATCATAAGAAAATATATTTCATTATCTATCTAATGATATTGATTATGTATTTTGTATATTAATATTTTTGATAAAAATTTGGTCAAACTTGACATATTTTGACTTTTTAAAAAAAATATAGGCCGATGGAGGTAGTATGTCCGTGACCGTAGAGTCAAATTTGGTTCCATTATGGATAGGCAACAGACGTGGTCGATCGAGTTTATTTATTCTATCTATAGTGGCGAAAGAAAAAATCTACGGACACCCCGCACGATCTTCAACCACTTTTGGTTGATCAGATTTCGTTCCACATGGACCCTCGTGCCTACTATATTAATATTTATTTGCCACCGACGAATCATTGGAGGACTAATTTATTAGATCATTCTAGCGCTTGGCGTTGTCTAGCATCCACCATAAAAACGCCGGACCAGAAAACTTTGACGGTTTTTTTTGGATCGGGCAAATCTGGTCTAAAAATAGACATCGTAAACACGGCCTGACCCAATTTTTTTTTCGGCCCCTAGGAATTGACCCCGTCGACCTATAAAATTCCAGTTCCGAACTCGATTTCCAGGTCTCGATCCATTTCTCCGCCATCGCCCCCTCGCCGCATCCGCCGAACACCACCGCTCAAATTGCCGTACACCGGCGAGCAATTTCTCGCCGGACGTAGCAGATCTGCCCAATTCACGTCGTGATGGACCGGCGAGGACCGTCGATGCCGCATTTCCGTGGCCTCACGCCCGCGGAGGAGTGTCGCCGGTGCGTGCGCTCGGACGGGGCGCGCAAGCGCGCGGCCCTCCACTACATGAGGTGGGGCACGCCGGTGCCGGCCGCTCTCCTCCGCCGCGAGACGGCGGAGTTCGACGCCTGGATCCGCGCCCGTCAGGGGGAGGGGAGCTCCTCGCGCACGCCGAAAATTTCAAGGACTCCGCTACCGCTAGTGAAGAAGGAGGAGCTCCCGGAGGGCCGCATGGTCACGGAGGCGGACTACGCCCTCGATGACGCCTCCTTCCACTACTTTTGATTTGATCAGATTTTGTTTCACATGGACCCTCATGCCTACTATATTATTATTTATTTGCCACCGACGAATCATTCAAGGACTAATTTATTAGATCATTCTGGGTCCGTCTGCCTGGCTCCTGGTGTTGTTATATCCGAGAAACTGGAAGACCCCTTCAAGGATTTGAAGTAAGAGATGATGTAGTTGGCGGTTCACCGTGACTTGAGGTTCTATACATCATCATGTCAGATGCACAAGCTGCAAGATAATTATTAGACATGTAATATATTAAGTAGTATACGATATGATATAGTATATTAATCGTATACGTATTATACTCTGTACATCACGTGAGGGGCTTTTCCCTTATCCTTATTAACACGCATCCGACCACTCTCACGAGGTAACGCCGTTCTCTAAGGAAGTTAACATGGTATCGAGAGCCACCTCTCTCCCGTCTAGCTAGCCACTGTCGCGCGCTGGAGGATCTCTCCGCGCTGCCGCCAGGAATCTAATCGCTAAAGCGATAGCTTGGACATCCGCCTTCAACACGGGACTCAATTTCTATCCCGATCTCCACCATCGGGTTTCGGATCGGATTGCTGCAGAGATCGCTAGGATACCTCCAGGAACCATCACTAGATCGTGAAAAACGATCGCCAGGAAACAAGGACAACTACCATCGACGAATTGATCTTGATCGTCACCAACCTAGGAAATTCTCCCAACCCTCTTGCCTCGTTCAGATCTATGGCTACCTCATCGTCAACCCTATCCGTGCCAACTGCTATCGGTGCGCCGCCCGCAATCAAGCTAACCCGTGAGAACTTTCTCTATTGGCAAGCCATGGTTCTGCCTACCCTCCGCGGAGCTCGTGTCATGGCCCTCCTTGAGGGGACTGGTCGTTCCCGCCCGAATAGCTTGAGGCTCTCGATGAAAATAAAAAAAGTGTCGATTCCCAATCTGGCCTATGAAGCTTGGTGCACAAAGGATCAACAGGTGATCAACTATCTCGTCAATTTGCTTTCTAAGGATGTGTTGCCCTACCAATATCCAAACCCTACCATATACCCCACAACGCTCCTATTACATGCCGCCCTATCCACCTACACCGTACATACCCCCACAGGAGTGCATGCCACCACCATCTCCACAACGACCGCCTCAGCCCCCTCCAACCCGTGGTCCACCTCAGCCAGATCAACAACGCCGACCCAAGGGTGGCATACCAAAAACCGTGATCGTGGTCAGGTCACCACTCCATGGAAGGAGGGTATGATACGCCAGATATGCAAGAAGGAAGGACACCCTGCTAGTGACTGTTGATGGCGCTATGGTGATGATGATGAGGATGACACATCAGCTGAACCCAAAGGATCTTATGGAGTCGACATCAATTGTATCATGGACACTGGAGCTACAAATCATACTACATGACATTTCCACAAGCTCCAGGTTCATGAATCATATCAAGGACATGATCAAGTTCACAATGCTAGTGGACAAGGTATGAAAATTGCTAACATTGGTCATTCAGTTTTGCACACCCCATATTGTTCTTTGAAACTTAACAACATTCTTCATGTTCCTTCATCTTCCATGAACTTGCTTTTTGCACATAAATTTGCCTTAGATAACAATCCGTTTATTGAAATTCACCCATTCTTTTTCTTGATAAAATACCAACCCACACAACAAATCATGTTTAAAGGTCCCTATCATGGCGGCCTCTACCCTCTTGTTCTTGTTTCAACGGGGTCAGCGTCCAAGCATGCACTTATCACCATCAAGCCTTCCTCTTCCACATGGCTTCATCGTCTAGACCATCCATAATCTTTTATTGTTCAACAAGTTCTTAGGAATAATAATTTGTCATACACTCATGAAGTGAATTCTTATATAAGTGATCCATGCCACCAGGCTAAGAGTCACCAGCTACCCTATCTGTCTCCACTAGTGTTTCTACGGTTACTTTGGATCATATATTTTCTAATGTATGAGGTCCTACTCCTTTGTCTGTAGGAAAACATGCCTATTATGTTAGCTTTATTGTTGATTTTAGCAAATTTACGTGGATATTTTTCCAAGAAATGCTCCGAGGTTTATAATGTCTTCCTCAATTTCCAACAATATGTTGAACGCAATTTTGATAGAAAAATCATTACACGCAAATTGATTGGGGTGGTGAATATGAGAAACTCAATAGTTTTTTTTCCAAAGAATAGGCATTACTCATCATGATTAATGCCCTAATTCTCATCAACAAAATGGCTCTTCTGAGCGCAAACATCATCACATTGTTGAAGATGGCCTTGCCTTACTTGCTAATGCATCCATGCCTTTAAAATATTGGGATGATGCTTTTCTCACTGCTACATTCCTTATAAACCTGCTTCCCACAAAAATTCTAAATCTTGAGACGTCATAGAAAAGCTTCTGAAAGTTAAGCCCAACTATGAGTCTCTACGTGTTTTTGGCTATGCCTATTGGCCTAATCCCCGCCCTTACAATAAACACAAACTTTCCTTCCATTCAAAACGGTGTGTTTTTCTCAGGTTACAGTTCGAAGCACAAAGGAGTTTGCTGCCTTGATGTTCCCACTAGTCGTGTTTATGTCTTTCGTGATGTTGTTTTTAATGAAAACATTTTTCCTTTTGCTAGTCTTAATCCTAACACTAGCCACCGTCTTCGTGAAGAGATTCTTCTTCTTCCAAAAAATATCCTTTCTTAGCATCTAATGATAATGATGGGAGTGTGCAAACTAATGAGCATTACTTGCAAGTTGTTCATATTGTTGATCCTCCACGGGTTACTGTTGAAACACCCTATGCAAATACAGGTCAAGATGCTACTCCAAATTCTGAGTTTGCAGCAACAAACAACGCATCAAATAATGCTTCCATCCAGGGGAATGAATCAGCCCAAGATCGGAGAAATCTCTAGGAACACAGTGTCCAGGAATCAGCCTCGGATCACTCATCCAATTCTGTGTCAGGCGCCCATGAATCAAGCGTTGTCACATCTCAGCTAAATATACAGTCTCCTATGCTTGATTCGCTGGTCCATGGTCCACACTAACTAGAAGATGCCCCGTCACCACACCAATCTGGGTCGTCTCGGGAGCTGGAGTTTTTCCCGCCTCAGTCCCCGCCTTGCGTCCATGCACCAGGGGACAACGTCAGCGGCGACATGACTCTAGCACCAGGAGACAACGACAGCCATGGAAAGACACCAACTGTGGCACCCCGAATTTACGGTCCGAGAATACCTGTTATGCATACAATTCACATTCCCATGATCAGTGAGCCGTCAGCATAACCGACTAGTATCATTACAACATCCATACAGTAATGAGTACAAAACTTACAAAGTGGCTATTATGGTAATTACAACACAAGTAGCAGAAATCTTCAAGCGCAGAGCCCATGTCATGCCTTAACCTACATGCAACTGACTGGAAAGACGGCCTAGCTCGCATATATGTCAGCACCTTCGTCGCTTCTTAATATCTGCAATCTGCCCAAGTAAATAGCCAGGGACAATGCCGGTGAGTACTTTAAATGTACTCGCAAACCACCTTAAGTTAACAATAATAACGGGTATGCAATATGGCTGTGGTTGGGTGGCTCCAAGAGAGGTTATTTTACAAACTAGTTTCTCTTGTAGACATAGCTTGCCCCTATATCTCTGTTCAAAACTTTTTGTAAAACATTCTGGAAACCTTTTTGGGAAAAGTTTAATAAAACACTAAGATTGGGTCACCCATTTGTTTTTCCTTCCGGTCATCTCATGGCCAAACTCCTTCCTCCTGTCTTCCGACCATCCCATGGTCAAAACATTTTCGAGCCGTTGCTTTTCCGAAATCATTTTTGAAAACAAAACCAACACCGCTCTACAGCAACCTTCCCAACCGTCCATGACCGTGGACACGGCTATTTGAATAGATTTACACTGTACAGAGGTTGTACATTTTACCCACACCATCCGATTACCCGTCCCTGATCTACACCGATCGTGGGTCGAATAGTCGGTCAAGACCTTCTGAATGCCCTCTCCGATACAAGTGCCTACCCTATGAATTTAATCCCCTCAAAACCGGGACACTCTATATAGTCACAAGCCAACCAGAGCGTGTTTTGCACCCCGCAGGGTGTGCGCTTTCAATGAGGGGTTCATAGTATCGTCTGGCCGCCAATAGACGATATTTACCTTCTCCAGACCGATGTTTCACATGGGCCTTTACAGGAGAAAGCCCAGCCTCCGGGGATTTGTTCTCCCCCATAGTAGTTTGCGACACCTATACCGGATTAGACAGACTTCTAGCCCAACCCCGTCCCATTCCAGAGTAATGTGGTTGCATGGGTTAATTGTTCTAGCAAAACTGCAAAGAACCGGGTGCATTTTCGTAAATATTTTTCCTCCATCATTTGTCCGACCATTTTGTAAAAACAAAACCTTTCTCGTTTTCAAACATCACTTGGTAGGCCCAGCCTCACCAAGGTTTTCTCATGAAACATTTTTGTAACCTTTTTTCGGGGTCTTCCCATCCTACACTTTTGTTTCGGCTAAAACGGGATCTCCAAGGGTTTATGGTGTTATGTTACCATCTATCATGCTAGGGGGAAGGTAGGTATAAAAAGGGATTTGTACTTAATGGTACCAAGGGGGAAATAGTTTGGATGATCCAAACATTCCCTACATAAAACATAATATAAAGAAAATTGTGCAATTTGCATAAACGAGCAGATAAAACATGCATAGGTAAAATAATAGGACAAGGCATATGAGCCAGAAGGTGGCTTGCCCGTGACCAGTGATTTGTACTATGACTTCTTTAGAATACCATAAATCCAATAATAATAATAAGGATAACCCGATTTGTCCTTCTTCTCGGTGTCACACACTCGCAACTATCGCCGTTATCGAGCATACATGCAAACGACAATACACCAATCAATACGAGGCATACAAGCATCAAACCATACAAAAATAACATGATATATACCTGATATACATTGGAGGTTTGATTTGATTCGATTGCGAGAAGATTTGGAGGCATTATGGAAAGGATCCCTTTAGATTTATAGTCTAGGAACTACCTAAGGGAAAGAGTTTTTTGACCAAGGGCTTGATCTGTATGATACCATTGTATAAAAATGATACCATTAGATAGGTATTGATAAAATTAAGCCAACAAAAGTGGTTTCACTATTTTATCAATTTCCCTTGATTTATAATAGATTTTATAGTGCTTAAAACTCTTAGTTTTAGGAAATAATTCACCAGAACTTCTATGGAGTTCCAAAAATTATTACCTTGGGTGATTAGGTAGTATTTAGTGTACTGATTCAAGAGGAGTTGGAATCAACTCAAAACAATTAACAGAATGCGCCCTTGAGAAATTTCCAAAGACAGTACTGGATGATATTTGTCTTTTTCATCATATTTAAAATACAGAATATTTTGATGTGATTCCAAAGGCACTTGTTAGGTAATTATAATACCTTTCTAAAGAAATTTGAATCACCCATTTTGGACTTACAGAATTCAATTGGTGAATTTATTGGTGAACAAACCATGCACTTATAGGTTTAATTCACCATAATTCAACAGGGTTTCATAAAATTATGATCTACCTGGGTTTGCAAGGTATTGTTATATGTGTCCCCTGGGAGTTGGAATTAGGTCAAAAAATTATCTGGTTTGACTTAGAGAAATTCTAAAGGCAGAATTGGCCTGATTTTGTTATTTTTGCTACCGGTAATCTAGAAAGAAAATGGGTATGGGGCCAGGGTTCAATGGAAGTCATCACTTATACCTTTTTGTACAAACAAGTTGCACTTCATTTGGGGATGTGAAGCTTACAGAAAGTATTTAATAGAAAAAAGGGTCCATTTAGGAAATTGATTTTTCTTATTTAATATAGATAAGATATGGGAAAATCAAGGGTACTCCATGTTTGAAAAAATAGGTGGTTACCATAATAAATTTGGATCTGACCAATTTGAGTCATTTTCATTTTGATTTGCATTAAAAACTGAGCAGCTATTAAGTAGATCTAAAATAATGGAAAAAGAAAAAGGAGGGAGAGAGGGTACGGGCCAGATCTAGACCTCACTGGGCCGCAGAGCCACTCAGTCGGCCCAACTAGGCCAGATCCTGGGCGGGGGCGAGGTTTGAAGCTGACAGGAGGGGCCCGTCTGTCGGCGAGAGTCCACCTGCGAAGGGGTATCTAGAGATCCCAGCTATTGGATCAGATGGCGATCGACGGCGCTGGATCTTCTCCTTCCTTCTGAACAGCAGAGCTGGGAGAAAACCCTAGTCGACGACGGCGGCACCCGGGGAACTCACGGGGGCACGGTAGATGTAGCACGGGGGTTCTAGGGCAAGGCGGAGGTCGGCGGGGAGTCCAATGATGGGCGGCATGGGGTGGTTCGGGCACGGGAGCCCGCTCGCGTAGGCGCGACCTTGGTGGTCGCTTTGTTACTTCGTGGCGATGGCGAGGGAGGTGGTCCTGGGCAAGGAGGGAGGTAGGGTTAGATACAGAGGGTCCAGGGGACCTCAACAAGCTGGCATGTAGTGGTGGGGGAGCAGAGAAGAGGGCTCACCGGCCAGATCTTGAAGAAGCCCAAAAATGGAGTTTCCTCCTTCACCTTGGCAGCACAGAGAGAGAGAGTAGTGTGGTTCTGGGGAGGAGAGATGGAAGGGGTAGGTGGGTGGAAATGAGCCATAGGGGAGGTCATGGAGTGGGTGGAGGCTTATAAACCGGGGTGGTATGGTCTATGGTAGACCATGCCCATGGGGGAAGCAAGGGAGGGGTGGTGGCCATTCATTGGGCAGTAGGGGTGGTGGAGAGAGGTCTCTGGTCGTGGTAGGGGACAAAGGGGAGAGTGGGGATGCTGTAATGAGAAAATAAATGGTTAGACATGACCTTGCCTTTGTCTCCCCCTCAAACAACCATGTGGGACAAATAGGTGGGGCATGCTACAGTGTTCTTCGACCAGAAGGGAGTGTGTGCTGCTAAGGTGGAGTACTTGACAAGCTTGGGATTGGTTTGGTGTTAATTTGAATCAAGGTTTGATGGTTTTGGCAACATTGATTAATTGGAGGCTTGTGAAGGAAGTTGACAAACTTGCATTGGGAAAGTGTGGAAATGGTACTGGTAGATAGAGTGGGTGAAATAATCTCTTCATAATTTAAATGGGATTTTCCTGAGTATTATGCACTTATTCAAAAAGTGCAGAAATAGATTATGGAAACTAAGATGATATTTTTACCTTGGGCAAGCTTGGTTTTTGATGTGATATGGTCCTAAATACCATAACTCACATTGGAGAATTTTATTGGGATTTATTTAGGTGGAAAAGTATTTTTGGGGTATTATTTCTTGTTTCTGCCATTTAAGAAAAAGGGCAAAAAGAAATAATAAAGAATCTCAAAAATAATTATTTTTGAGTTGTAAATATGGGATATGATAAATATACATCAAATGTTCCTTGAGTTGGCAAAGTGATTTGTAGAAAAACAAACTTGTCTTTGAAGGCAAGGGTTTTGAGGAATTTGCAAGATAAGGAAATAAAATAGTTTAATAATTCAAATAATTGTGGGAATTATTTGGGGATGCTTATATCCAAGGTAGATGATTTAAACTTGAGGTGGCAATCAAGGTCAACCTTGGTTTTTGAAGAAAAGTGGTAAAAAGGGTGGAAACTAGATAAGGGAGGGTCTAGGGTTTGGTTAATTTGATACTACCTAAACAAGGTTGGAATAGGGAGCTCAGAGTTCACCTTGGTATGAGAGGTACATGGTTGTATATACCATGTCATGTAGATTATCATGGAAGCAAGAGTTGGGCTTGGTTGGATTTGTGGTGATTTTGTAGTGATGGCAAACTTTGTTGAAAATAAGGGTGCCATAGCACATACATCAAGTAGCTTCCTAAACCATGTGGGTTTAAGAAGCACAAGGATCCAATGGAATCAAGTGAGGGGGGGATTGATAGGCCATGATTAGTGGATCATAACCATGCAAAGATATGGTCAAAGGGAGGTGGCATATAGATGTGAGCTTCTTCCAAAGAAGGCAAAATGATAACATTTGCAGAAAAGGTTGTTATCTTGACTACAAAACCATCATGGATGAGTGGGAGTTAGAATGGCTTAGCCAAGGGAAATAGTAGTCTTTGTTAGTACTAAATATGTACTACAAGATGGTTTAGGTGCATTCTCAAGAATGCACATAGGTTGGAAAGGGTAGAGCTCCAAAGATTGAATCTAGATAAGAATTCAAGACTTAGCCATTTTGGCTGATTTAGGGGTTTTAGACTAGAGTGCAAGTGTAGAGGCTTTTGAGAGTATGGTAGGTTCCAAACTTATTATTAAGGAGATTATGTTGAGGTACTAAATAAGTAGATAGGATTCATGCTTATATTGGGTCTCTATTGAGTTGGAAACCATCCAGAGGGATTATACTGGGATTGATCTGAGCAGGAGATGAGAGGGGCACTTGAGTGGCTTAGGATAGATCCAGACTTGGATGCTTGCTTGAGATCGATGATCACAAACAAGGATTTGGTCCTAAGGGATGAGCTACTAGATTAGATCACTCTAGTTCCTAAGCAAACAAGGTAAACAACAGATCAAGGCAATTCATCTTATCAAACTTATCCAACTACTACTAGGGTTACCATCAAGCCTAGCTTGAGGTAAGGAGGGTATTTTGGAAAGGGGTTTTGCTTGGAAGTAAGATAAGGATCATCTTGGTATTACTACCAAGATTGGAATAAAAGGTTTTAATAAAGATTTTTGGAAAACCTAGAGATAAGGGTAGTTGAAGGTTCTGTCTTGAAAACATAAGGAGAGTATATCTATGTCTGCATAGTTTTGGCAATAGAAACTAGTAAGGTACCTGGTTGTGTCAAAGTCATCTTGGCTCAGGTTTTGAAATGTTAGAACATTTGAGAATATGAAAGATGAGCCAAGACATCTCTTTTGTAAAATAATTTTTGTAAACTAGGGTTGAGATGAGGAGTACACAACTATTACACAAACAGTTGCTTGAGCACAAGCAAATAGGTTAGCACACAATGCAAGAAAAAGTTTTTGTTCCCCCTGATTTTTGCCTTTTGGACAACAGTTCAGGGTTTCTGAAATTGGGATGTTACAGACCTTTCCCCCTTAAAATAATCTCGTCCCGAGATTAGGGAGGAGTAGGGTTGGGTGATAACATCTGCGTGATCATTTCAGCGGTGGAGCTATTAGATGCTAACAGGTTTTCCAGCAAACAAGCATGGTCAGTTACGGGTTGGAGCTTAAGGGCTTCGGATGGAGTTGCTTGGATTAAACAAATGGAAAATACGTAGTATTTTCCCCTTAGGACGATTCTAGGTAGGTTTAGCGTCGACAGGGTACTTCCTTCTTGAAGTGAGACAACGAGTGGAGCCTTCTTCGAACCTTTACCGCCGAAGTCAGCTTCTCTGCCTTCTTGGTCTTGAAACATCGGAAGTGCTGGTTGGGCTGTTGACTCTGCGATGGAGATCTTTACTAAAGTACCTTCTGATTCTGGAGAGGTGCCAGTTGTCGTCCTCTTGCAGGGTCGATGATTTGGATTTGTAGGAATGGTCCTCGCTTAGTGCTAAGTAGTGGTCGATTCCAGGGGTCTATAGGGTTTTTGGGCAGGAAATACGCAGTATTTCCCCCTTAGAGCAAAACTAGGGGTTCTGGGTGAAGTCGCCGACTTTCTTGATTGGAGTCGTATGATGATGTCAGGGTGAGGCGCTACATCTTTCCTTCGATGTGTCTATCTTCTATCGACCTTGTACCGCTTCGCGGAGGGCGTCGATGCCACTTCATGGAGTAATAGTTGTAGCGGGAGAGGCGTTTAACTAGCTTCCAGTGAGTTAGTTCTGAGCTAAGTAGGGGTCCAATGGGTTGGAGTTTGCCGTTGGCTGTTGGCAGTCTCGGAACGCGGTTCTTTTTGATAGGGGGGGGGTTATTTCGGGTTCGGTCTGATGCAACGTCGTGGGTAAAACATGCAAAGAAGGGTAGTATCCTTGCATATCATCCAACAAGGTTCACTCAGAAATCAGCAGATGTACGCTGGCCATTGGTGAAGGTACTTGACGCCTTGATGAACAGGTTTTTCAGACGATCCATCACTTGCTAGAAGTTAGCGGAGTAAGTTGGTAGGGTACGAAGAACTATGCCGAGAGTGCTCCTTGAACCTTGTAGCCGTCCTTGGGTTGGGTACCAACTTTAGTTACAGTATTTACTCGGGGGTCTGAGGGACATTCAGCTCTTCAGTAGAGAGAGTCGTGCCTTCTCCGATGTTCTGCTTCGACGAGTGGATCTTCCGGGGTGGTGACTTGAAGAGGGGTTGATACTTCTGAAGGGGACAGTTCTTCGTCCTCCGTCTCGGGGTTCGCAGATTCAGAGGTTGATGCTTTTGGGTTTCTTTCTACTCTGGGGGGGGAGTAGTGTTGACCGCGTCGTGTAGTCTTGTCGTCTTAAATCTGAATGTCTCGGTGATTGGGGAGGATCGAACAGACTTATGAAGATTCTTGATGATGACTTTGTTCTGTTCCTCTGACGACTCTTGGGGTGGGGTTTGGAGCAGGTTCTTGGATTGGAGATCTTATGGTATTATCTTCTCAGGGTCGGTCTTCTGGAAAAGAGTGTAAAGACGCAGTCTTTCTACCTTAGAGCTTTACTTGGGGTCGTTGAGGTTAAGGTTAGATCCTTCCTCTTGGAGCATTGGCTTGACACTTGAATTGAGGTCTTTTAGGTGACGCCTTATTATGACTACCTTCCTAACGAAGCCGTATGGGTTATCTCGGGTTAGTTTTAGCGGGTCGCGACGCTTCTTATTCGTCTTTAGCCAGGGTGGAGGCATTTTGGGTCCAGATGTGATGTCTTCATTTGAATCCTTGGTGTTGCTTTGGTTGGTTGACGGAGTAGACTTGTGGCCTTCGGGCCTTCTTATCTTCCGGCTCCTGGGCGAAGACTTCATGTTGATTCAGCGGAGAGTTGACTAGGTCGTTGCTCTTTTGGGCCTTTTAGAACTAAGGCACGAGTAAGAGTTGTCAGGGATTTATTTATGTGGCCATCCTGCTGAGGAGAGGTTTCCAGCTATGGGATTGCGAGGGTTAGCATTGGGATACACCTACAAGGTGTTCATACAATAGGATCGAGTGATCCGAGGCAAACAAGCAACACATTTCAAGAATCACACAAGCAGATTGCAAGCAAACAAGGTGTACCATAGGTACTAAGGGGATGACTATATGCCATAAGGGGAATCCTATATTAGGGATGCTAATCCTAGGTACGGACGTTACTGGGGTCTTGACTTCTGTCTTGCCATTTGTTGTCGTCGGTGCCGTACTTGCTCAATTTGGGGGCGATGAAGGACTCTGTTGGTAGGGCGATTTTGTAGTGTCTTTTGTCGTTGGTAGCTCCTTTGTTTTGCTTGTCTTGGGGTCTCTTCATTCAGGGATCTCCGTC
This sequence comes from Avena sativa, assembly GCA_916181665.1. Lineage (NCBI taxonomy): Eukaryota > Viridiplantae > Streptophyta > Magnoliopsida > Poales > Poaceae > Avena > Avena sativa. The sequence goes on from OV702296.1 coordinate 19,608,446, forward strand.
TTCATAGTCTTCGAGTCGGACTTTGTTTGGGAAAGTGGAATATTTGAAGTAGATGAGATATAGAGTAATCTATTTTCAAAATGTTTAAGTCAGAGAAGATGAGATAAGAAATCCTTCGAAAAGATTTTGAGAAAATAGTTTTCGAAACCCGGTGTTTTTCCAAAATAGGGGTTATCCTATCTAACGTCCATGCTAACCAGGGGCGTACCTACCTTATGGTAGCAGGTGTCACAGGACACCCGGTAAAATCCTATTACTTTGCTAATTTTTAGTCATTTGTAGTGTATGACACCCCCAAATGTAGCTGAAATATATGTGTGACTTATAGAGTGACCCCGGGTCGATTTTGCTCTGGGTCCGCCCCTGATGCTAACTAAGGTCCCCTATAGTCAGGATGGCTCTGATACCAAGTCTGTGGCACCCCGGATTTACGGTCCGAGAATACCCGTTATGCATACAATTCACGTTCCCATGATCAGTGAGCCGTGAGCATAACCGACTAGTATCATTACAACATCCATACAGTAATGAGTACAAAACTTACAAAGTGGCCATTATGGCAATTACAACACAAATAGCGGAAGTCTTCAAGCGCAGAGCCCATGTCATGCCTTAACCTACATGCAACTGACTGGGAAGACGGCCTAGCTCGCATAGACGTCAGCACCTTCGTCGCTTCTTAACATCTGCAATCTGGCCAAGTAAATAGCCAGGGACAATGCCGGTGAGTACTTTGAATGTACTCGCAAACCACCTTAAGTTAATAATAATAATGGGTATGCAATATGGCTATGGTTGGGTGGCTCCAAGAGAGGTTATTTTACAAACTAGTTTCTCTTGTAGACATAGCTTGCCTCTATATATCTGTTGAAAACTTTTTGGAAACCTTTTTGGGAAATTTTTAATAAAACACTAAGATTGGGTCACCCATTTGTTTTTCCTTCCGGTCATCTCATGACCAAACTCCTTCCTTGTGTCTTCCGACCATCCCATGGTCAAAACATTTTTGAGACATTGCTTTTCCGAAATCCTTTTTGAAAACAAAACCAACACCGCTCTACAGCAACCTTCCCAACCGTCCATGACCGTGGACACGGCTATTTGAATAGATTTACACTCTGCAAAGGTTGTACACTTTACCCATACCATCCGATTACCCGTCCCTAATCTACACCGATCGTGGGTCGAATAATCGGTCAAGACCTTCCGATGCCTTCTCCGATACAAGTGCCTGCCCTATGAATTTAATCCCCTCAAAACCGGGACGCCCTATATAGTCACAAGCCAACTGGAGCGCGTTTTGCACCCCGTAGGGTGTGCGCTTTCAATGATGGGTTCATAGTATCGTCTGGCCGCCATTAGACGATATTTACCTTCTCCAGACCGATGTTTCACATGGGCCTTTACAGGAGAAAGCCCAGCCTCCGGGGATTTGATCTCCCCCGTAGTAGTTTGAGACACCTATACCGGATTAGACAGACTTCCATCCCAGCCCCATCCCATTCTAGAGTAATGTGGTTGCACGGGTTAATTGTTCTAGCAAAACTGCAAAGAACCGGGTGCGTTTTCATAAACATTTTTCCTCCATCATTTTTCCGACCATTTTGTAAAAACAAAACCTTTCTCGTTTTAAAACATCACTTGGTAGGCCCAGCCTCACCAAGGTTTTTTCATGAAACATTTTTGTAACCTTTTTCCGGGGTCTTCCCATCCTACACTTTTGTTTCGGCTAAAACGGGGTCTCCAAGGGGTTATGGTTTTATGTTACCATCTATCATGCTAGGGGGCAGGTAGGTATAAAAAGGGAGTTGTACCTAATGGTACCAAAGGGGTAAATAGTTTGGAGGAGCCAAACATTCCCTACATAAAACATAATATAAAGAAAATAGTGCAATTTGCATAAACGAGTAGGTAAAACATGCATAGGTAAAATAATAGGACAAGGCCTATGATCAAGAAGGTGGCTTTCCTATGACCAGCGAGTTGTCCTATGACTTCTTTAGAATACCAGAAATCCAATAATAATAATAAGGATAACCCGATCCGTCCTTCTTCTCGGCGTCACACACTCGCAACTATCGCCATTATCGAGCATACATCCAAACAACAATACACCAATCAATACGAGACATACAAGCATCAAACCATACAGCAAGAATAGTATATATACATGATATACATTGGAGGTTTGATTTGATTCGATTGCGAGAAGATTTGGAGGCATTATGGCAAGGATCCCTTTGGATATATAGTAGGGACTACCTAAGGGAAAGAGGTTTTTGACCAAGGTCCTGATCTGTATGATACCATTGTATAAAAATGATACCGTCAGATAGGTATTGATAAAATTAAGCCAACAAAAGTGGTTTCACTATTTTATCAATTTCCCTTGATTTATAATGGATTTTATGGTGCTTAAAACTCTTAGTTTTAGGAAATAATTCCAGAACTTCTATGGAGTTCTAAAACTTATTTCGTTGGGTTATTAGGTATTATTTAGTGGACTGATTCAAGAGGAGTTGGAATCAACTCAAAACAATTACCATAATGCCCTTGAGAAATTTTCAAAGACAGTACTGGATGATATTTGTCTTTTTCATCATATTTAAAATACAGAAGATTTTGATGTTATTCCAAAGGCACTGGTTAGGTAATGATAATACCTTTCTGAATAAATTGGAATCACCCCTTTTGGATTTACAGAATTCAATTGGTGAATTTATTGGTGAACAAACCATGCATAGAAAGGTTTAATTCCCCATAACTCAACAGGGGTTCATAAAATTATGATCTACTAGGGTTTGCAAGGTATAGTTATGTGTGTCCCCTAGGAGTTGGAATAAGTCAATAACTTATTTGGTTTGACTTAGAGAAAATTCTAAAGGCATAATTGGCATGATTTTTTTATTTTTGCTACCAGCAATCTAGGAAGCAAATGGATATGGGGCCAGGGTGCAATGGAAGCCATCACTTATACATTTCTGTATAAACAAGGTTCACTTCATTTGGGGATGTGAAGCTTACAGAAAGTATTTAATAGAAAAAAGGGTCCATTTAGGAAATTGATTTTTCTTATTTAATATAGATAAGATATGGGAAAATCAAGGGTACTTCATGTTTGAAAAAACAGGTGGTTACCATAATAAATTTGGATCTGACCATTTTGAGTCATTTTTCATTTTGATTTGCATTAAAAACTGAGCAGCTATTAAGCAGATCTAAAATAATGGAAAAAGAAAAAGGAGGGAGAGAGGGTACGGGCCAGATCCTTACCATACTAGGACGCAGAGCCACTCAGTCGGCCCAACTAGGCCAGATCCTGGGCGAGGGCGAGGTTTGAAGCTGACAGGAGGGGCCCGTCTGTCGGCGAGAGTCCACCTGCGAAGGGGTATCTAGAGATCTCGGCCGTTGGATCAGATGGAGATCGACGGCGCTGGCTCTTCTCCTTCCTTGCGAATAGCAGAGCTGGGAGGAAACCCTAGTCGACGACGACGACTCCTGGGGAGCTCACAAGGGCGCGGTAGAGGCATCGCAGGGTTTCCAGGGCAAGGCGGATGTCGGCAGGGAGTCCAATGATGGGCGTCATGGGGTGGTTCGGACACGGGAGCCCGCTCGCGCGGGCGCGACCTTGGTGGTCGCTTCGGTGCTTCATGGCGACGGCGAGAGAGGTGGTCTTGGGAAAGGAGGGAGGTAGGGTTAGATATAGAGGGTTCAGGGGACCGCAAAAAGCTGGCATGCAGCGGTGGGGGAGCAAAGAAGAGGGCTCACTGGTCAGATCTTGAAGAAGCCCTAAAATGGAGTTTCCTCCTTGTCCTTGGCAGTAGAGAGGGAGAGAGTAGTGTGGTTCTGGGGAGGAGAGATGGAAGGGGTAGATGGGTGGAAATGAGCCAGCGGGGAGGGCCTGGAGTGGGTGGAGGCTGATAAGCCGGGGTGGTATGGTCTATGGTAGACCATGCCCATGGGGGAAGCAGGGGAGGGGTGGTGGCCATCCATTGGGCAGTAGGTGTGGTGGAGAGAGGTCTCTGGTCATGGTAGGGGACAGAGGGGAGAGAGGGGATGCTGTAATGAGAAAATAAATGGTTAGACATGACCTTGCCTTTGTCTCCCCATCAAACAACCATGTGGGACAAATAGGTGGGGCATGCTACAGTGTTCTTCAACGAGAAGGGAGTGTGTGCTACTAAGGTGGAGTACTTGACAAGCTTGGGACTGGTTTAATTTGAATCAAGGTTTGATGGTTTTGGAAACATTGATTAATTGGAGGCTTGTGAAGGAAGTTGACAAACTTGAATTGGGCAAAGTGTGGAAATGGTACTGGTAGATGGAGTGGGTCAAATAATCTCTTCGTGATTTAAATGGGATTTTTCTGAGTATTATAGTCCCATTTAAATGCACTTATTCAAAAAGTGCAGAAATAGATTATGGAAACTAAGATGACATTTTTACCTTGGGCAAGCTTGGTTTTTGATGTGATATGGTCCTAAATACCATAACTCACATTGGAGAATTTTATTGGGATTTATTTAGGTGGAAAAGTATTTTGGGGGTATTATTTCTTGTTTCTGCCATTTAAGAAAAAGGGAAAAAAGAAATAATAAAGAATCTAAAAAATAATTATTTTATAGTTGGAAATATGGGATATGATAAATAGGCATCAAATGTGCCTTCAGTTGGCAAAGTGATTTGGAGAAAACCAAACTTGTCTTTGAAGGCAAGGGTTTTGAGGAATTTGCAAGATAAGGAAATAAAATAGTTTAATAATCCAAATAATTGTGGGAATTATTTGGGGATGCTTATATCCAAGGTATATTATGTAAACTTGAGGTGGGCATCAACGTCAACCTTGGTTTTTGAAGAAAAGTGGTAAAAAGGATGGAAACTAGATAAGGGATGGTCTAGGGTTTGGTTAATCTGATACTACCTAAACAAGGTTGGAATAGGGAGCTCAGAGCTCACCTTGGTACAAGGGGTATATGGTTGGATAGACCAGGTCATGTAGATGATCATGGAAGCAAGAGTTGGGCTTGGTTGGATTTGTGGTGATTTTGGAGTGATGGCAAACTTTGTTGAAAATAAGGGTGCCATAGCAGATACATCAGGTAGCTTCCTAAACCATGTGGGTTTAAGAAGCACAAGGATCCAATGGAAGCAAGTGAGGGGGGGATTGATAGGCCATTATTAGTGGATCATAACCATGCAAAGAGTTGGTCAAATGGAGGTGGCATATAGATGTGAGCTTCTGCCAAAGTAGGCAAAATGATAAGATTTGCAGAAAAGGTTGTTATCTTGACTACAAAACCATCATGGATTAGTGGGTCTTAGAATGGCTTAGCCAATGGAAAGAGTAGGCTTTGTTAGTACTAAATATGTACTACAATATGGTTCAGGTGCATTCTCAAGAATGCACATAGGTTGGAAAGGGTAGAGCTCCAAGATTGAATCTAGATAAGAATTCAAGACAGCCATTTTGGCAGATTTAGGGGTTTTAGACTAGAGTGCAAGTGTAGAGGCTTTTGAGAGGATGGTAGGTTCCAAACTTATGATTAATGAGATGATGTTGAGGTAATAAATAAGTAGATAGGATTCATGCTTAGATTGGGTCTCTACTGAGTTGGAAACCATCCAGAGGGATTATACTGGGATTGATCTGAGCAGGAGATGAGAGGGTCACTTGAGTGGCTTGGGATAGATCCAGACTTGGATGATTGCTTGAGATCGATGATTACAATAAAGTATTGGGTCCTAAGGGATGAGCTACTAGATTAGCTCACTCTAGTTCCTAAGCAAACAAGGTAAATAGCAGATCAAGGCGATTCATCTTATCAAACTCATCCAACTACTACTAGGGTTACCATCAAGCCTAGCTTGAGGTAAAGAGGGTATTGTGGAAAGGGGTTTTGCTTGGAAGTAAGATAAGGATCATATTGGTATTACTACCAAGATTTGAATAAAAGGTTTTAATAAAGGTTTTTGGAAAACCTAGATATAAGGGTAGTTGAAGGTTCTGTCTTGAAAACATAAGGAGAGTATATCTATGTCTGCATAGTTTTTGCAATAGAAACTAGTAAGGTACCTGGTTGTGTTAAAGTCATCTTGGCTCAGGTTTTGAAATGTCAGAACATTTGAGAATATGAAATATGAGGCATAATATCTCTTTTGTAAAATACTTTTTGTAAACTAGGGTTGAGATGAGGAGTACACAACTATTACACAAACAATTGCTTGAGCACAAGCAAACAGGTTAGCACACAATGCAAGAAAAAGTTTTTGTTCCCCCTGATTTTTGCCCTTTGGACAACAGTTCAGGGTTTCTGAAATTGGGATGTCACACCAACATCACGTGGCAGGAGCAGCAGTGCTGCTGATTCCCCAAGATCCTCTGTTTAGCCACAACCTACACCACCCCTGCTGCTGGAGTTCAAACACGGCTTCAAAAAGGTATCCGGAATCCAAAAATTTATACAGACGGTACTATTCAATATTCCCTGCTCACATCTACAGGAGAACCAAACAGTCTCTCTAAGGCTGTTACAGATACAAAGTGGATACTTTCTATGAAAGATGAATATGTTGTCTTGCTTGCAAACAACACTTGGCACCTTGTGCCCCCAAGCTCCAACAAAAACATCATTGATTGTAAATGGGTTTACCGCATCAAGTAAAATGCCGATGGAACTATTGACAGGTACAAAACCCGTCTTGTTGCAAAAGGTTTTAAACAACGGTATGGGATAAACTATGAAGATACCTTCAGTCTTGTTGTTAAGACTACTACCATTAGATTTGTTCTTTCTATCTCTGTCTCGCGACGATGGAGTTTATGGTAGCTAGATTTCAATAACGTGTTCTTACATGGTGTTCTGGAAGAGGAGGTTTACATGAAACAACCGCCTGGTTTTGAGTCTTCCGCTACACCAAACTATATGCAATTATATAAAGATTTGTATTGTCTCAAATAGGCACCTCGAGCATGGTACTCTTGCCTCATCTCCAAGTTATAGACTCTTGGTTTTGTTCCATCTAAGGTCGACACCTCGCTTTTCTATTGGATAAGTCAGGTATCACTATGTTCATACTAATTTATGCTGATGATATCATAGTGAAAAGTTCTTCAGATCAGGATATTATAGCTCTTCTTCATAACCTCAGTTCAGATTTTGCTCTTAAAGATCTTGGAGACCTTCATTTCTTTCTAGGTCTTGAGTTTCATAGACAGCCCAATGGTTTTATTTTGAATTAGGAAAAAATATGCTACATATCTACTACATCGTGTTGGCACGTGTGATTGTACATCATTCCCAACACCACTTTCTACAACTGATACACTATCATTGACCGATGAGTCTCTTGGTCCTGAGGATACCACTCGTTGCAGGAGTATTGTAGGTGCACTACAATATTTGACACTGACTATATTTATTTCTCAGTAAATAAGGTATGTCAGTATCTTCATGCTCCCACAACTGCACATTGGACTGCTGTCAAGATGATTTTTAGGTATATTGATAGCATCTGCAAGGTTGGTATTACTTTTCAGAGGTCCACTTCCACCCTGCTTAGTGCCTACTCAGATGCAGACTGGGCAAGTGATCTTGACGACATATTCTCTACTGGTGGTTTTGCTATATTTTTTGGTTTCAATCTTATTTCTTAGAGTGCTAGAAAACAACTTATTGTGCCTCATTCCAGTACAGAGGTTGAGTATAAATCCCTGGCCAATGCCACTGCTGAGCTTATTTGGATTGAGATACTTGTCCGTGAGCTTGGTGTTTTACTTAAGGAAAAATCATGCCTATGGTGTGATAATCTTGGTGCTACAAACCAAGTTCAGCACACAGATTACCACATACAAACTAACAACCAAAAAAACTAAAGAAACAACATCAGGGTGTCCAAGGCGTATCGCAAGCAGATGACCCCTATCATAACAAAGAAAAACAAGCAGTCTTGCATTCTAAAAAAATAGCTAAGGAATAAGGAACATCAGGCTTCCATCCTGTAGCGAGCACAGACTTCCCTGAGCGCCGCTTTTGTGTCTTCAGCTGGAAGAAGACCTTGTCGTGGCAGAGCAGCCTAGGACTACACCCAAAAAGGAGTCAGGGTGAAGCAGGCGCAGCACCAGCCTGACAAGGAGGCGTAGCAGGAATGACTTGTGAAGCAGTCGAGCCTACCCCCCACAGAAGCGTGCAAGGTTCCCTGCAAATTTTGTTCAGCACCTCTGAAAACCTGCCCACCAGTGGAAGCATAGCGTCTTTGAAAATTAGTCTCCATTTCTTGATGGATCTGAGAACAAGACACCACAGCTATTTGATGGAAACCCAAGTTTGTGAGTCAAAGATCAAGGCATTCCGGCTTTTCCAAATGCTCCAAAGCACCGCAGCACAAATTGCATTCAAAGATTGATGTTTTTATTTGAAACCCAAAACTTGGCAATAGACAGATAAGAATGGCCCAAATCCAAAGAAAAGAAACTAGAAACTAATTCCCAGGTCCTAACAGCTACCACACAACCGAAAAAGAGGTGTTCAATCGACTCTTTTTTAGCACAAAAAACACAATCAGTGGGTTTACCCATGTTCCTCTTTTCCAGATTATCCCTAGTCATGAGCTTATTATTAGAAATTAGCCACAAAAAAATATGTAGGGACAACTAGGGACCAAACGGCAGGGATGTAAACAGGGGTCACGCCCCTAAAACTAATGACCTTGTAGCAAGAACTAGTAGAAATATTGACCATTTGTGGTGTAGTTCCAAATGATAGAATCGTAGTCAGGAGAAAAGGAGATACTATTAGCTATCTACAAAAGCTCTAGCCACTGTTTAGATAGTTTATGACCGAAATTTCTCCTAAACATAAGTTTCAAATTACTACCATCCCACACTTGATGGAAAGTAGCCATTTGCTCATTGCAAACACAATACACCTCCCAAAACTGAACATGGAGAGGATAAGTGCCAAACCAGACATCTTCGCAAAATCTGACTTTGGCCCCATCCCCAATGACCCATCTATAACCAAACTAGACAACCCTAATTGCCCTAAAAAAACCTTTAAAGAAAGTAGAGGATTTATTATCCCCACAGCAAAAAACATTGAGACTCTGAATGTTATACTTAGCTTCCAGAATCATTTTTCAAAGCTTGTCCCCACTAGATACCAATCTTTTAAGCCATGAACCAAGCAAACAAATATTAACATCCCTAAGCAAAGGTACCCCCAGGCCACCTTGGTCTTTAGACATGCAAACTAGATTCCAATTAGCCAAATCAAGTTTCCTTTTATCTTTAGAATCATTCCAGAGGCAGTTAGCCATCTAATAATTGATTAAATCTAAGGCCCACTTAGGGAACTTAAAGAAAGACAAAAGATATACAAGAATACTAGCAAGACAAGTTTTGATCAAAGTAAGTCTAGCAGCATAAGAGAGAAGGTTACCTCTCCAGCCTACAATTCTTTGGATAATTTTATCAATAACGGGTTGGAGATCTTCTCTTCTAAGTTTATCATGATGTAAAGCCACACCCAAGTATTTAATGGGGAAGCTCCCGACAACACACCCCATGATAGCACTCAGGTCTTCAGACTTGTTAGCTAGCAAATTGATGGGAACTAATTCACTCTTGTTGTAATCAATTTTCATACCAGATACTTGTTCAAAACAGGTGAGAACCCATTTAACATTTCTAGCTAGCTCAGGGTTATTATCAATGAAGAGGATTGTATCATCTGTATATTTCAAGCTGATAACACCTCCAAGACTAAGACTGGTACAAAGGCCTTTAATAAGATGATTAGCCTCGCTTTAATTAACATGCGAGTGAACACGTCCACTACACAATTAAAAAGGATGGGAGACATCGGGTCTCCTTGCCTAATACCTCTACTAGTGGTAAAGAAGTTACCTTCCACGCCATTTAACTTGACAACCACTGATCCTCCTCTAGTGGTTTGGTGGATATAGTGGGAAATCTTAGGACCAAAACCTCTCAAGGCAAGGACCTCATCAAGAAAATCAAGATTGACCCTATCAAAAGCTTTTTCATAATCTAGTTTTAGAGTTGCCCCCTTATCACTTCCTCGGACCGCCGAATGGAGCACCTCATGAGCAGCCACCACACTTTCCAAAATAAACTTGCCTTTAATGAAGGTAGTTTGATTTGGAGAGATAAGAAAGTCCATGACTAAACCTAGTCTATTAGTCAGAACTTTAAGATTTTAAAAATTCAATTGAGAAGACTGATAGGTCTAAAAATTTTCATAGTAGAGGCATCAGGTTCTTTGGGGATGAGAGAAAGAACAACAAAGTTAAGCCTAAAAATATCCTGATCTCCTTCATAGAAATCCTAGAATAAAGCTAAAATATTAGGTTTAATTAAATCCCAAAAACTTTGGTAAAACATGAAAGAAAGACCATCAGGTCTAGGAGCACTATCTGAATAGGAGTCAAAAACAGCTTATTTAATTTCTGTTTCAGAGAAAGGTGCTTCTAGCCGGGCATTATGAGATTCAATCACTTTTTCATCCAAAGAAAATAATTCAGGGTCAAGGGTGAGACCAGTCGTATCCTCATCTCTAAAGAGGTTTTTGTAAAAGCCAGTAGCTACCTCTAGCATTTTTGACAGTTTAGAGGCAGGACCCTGTGACATCCCAGCATTTAGGAACCAACGAAGGGTAGATTTAGGAATCTGTGCAAATGCATGCATTCATCTGTAAAAATGTGGGCTAATTTCTCGCCAAATAAAAAATTAAAGTGATCAAAGTTTCTTTCACTCTTTAAGTTAGGAATAGCCTTGGAGAATGATCGTTATAAACTTTGACATGATCTTTATGGATTACTGTGTTTTGGGGAAAGGAATTTGAATTCAAACTTGAGATTTGGATTTATATTTTTAAAAGGATTAGGATTTGTGTGAGAATATTATTTAATCAAGAAATAATATTTAGTAACTTAAACTTTAAATAATATAACATCATTGAGTGAATGAATATTTATTCAATGAATAAGTTACAGAATGAAACTTATAAAGAAACAATAATAGTAGTCAGAAACTCTATATAAGATTGACAATTAAATAAATGAATATACATTTCATTTAAATCAATTCATCAATAAGTTACGAAATGAAAATTACAAAACCAATAAAGAATCTTTACAAGAGTAGAATTACATTCTTATTCATCTAGTACATTTTATTTACAAAAGAATAAAATAAATATTACAAGGGGACTATTCTACAAAGAAAAGGAAAACCTAATCTAAATCTTGAATGTTCAAGTCTTGTACCTGCAAAACAAATCACAAACTAAAAGAAAGAAAATAAAAGATTAGGATAAATGTTACTCTCAGTAGTGACAGTAAGGTGCACTGTTCAACTTTACATCACCGAGTAAATCTTAGGGGCAAGTTTCACCAATAGGAAAGAAATAAATATTTCATAATCCATAAGCCACAAGTCAAATAATTTTAATCAGAGAGAGGGGCAAGTTTCACCAAGCAGTTAAGTGGTAAACAAATAAAAAGGTAACTTTCATTCCCTGAGCATATCCACAAGGGTACAACAGGCACACAAGCAGCACACACACCTAAATGCATGGTGTGTGCTGTCAGCACAGCAACAACAACCCCCACAAAAAAACCACTCGGCACAGCCGTGGGCAAGCACCATAACGTCATTTTCTTGTTTATACACAGCAAGCACCAACAACCTAGCCACAGTCAAACCAGCCAAACTAAACCACAAACCAGATCCTCTCAGAACTCACCAAGATGGTGACATAAGGAGGGGGTGGATCAGGTGGATAGCAAGATCAAGGCCAAGCTACCGGGAACCAGAAGGTGGATAACAAGATCAAGGACAAGTTCCAGGAGCTGTAAACAGTAGAAACAACAATAGGGGAAGGACCAGATCAAGCCAGCAAGATCAGACCACCAGATCAACAAGTTGCAACCACAACAACAAACCACTGTTGTGGTAAGTTATATAAAACCATCACATGATATGTTTATCATATCAATATAATAGATTCATGTGTTGTTATATATCTCACTTCTCAGTATTCATCCAAGTGGGATAAATCCATCCTAGAAGGTTTTGAAAATTAAATTCATAACCATAAGATAATTATACAAATATAACCAGGATCTCAGACCTACATCATTGATCCTAGTTACAAAAGCCAAATCTTATATTTCAATATAGCCAAAGGCAGGATTATGAAATCTGGGCACATCTCTTAAAAGAGTAACACCTCAGAATCCATAAATCTTATGGATCCATGCAAAACCACTAGAACACCCATTATTTTTCCAACTATGACTTAAGAACTAGCAGCTGGTATTACTACCAGAACATTTTTATCAGGGACAATCATTAGGAAACTAGTTCCTATGCCTCAGACCAACATCATAGGCAGGGGAATTAAAAGAAGCTTTCATCTTAACTTTGCCAGTACTAATTTTAAGCACTGACAGAGCTAAGCTCAGTAATAGGACCCAACTACTTGTGTGCCATTCTATGATGGTATCACAAGGACAAGTTTCTATTAAGCCAACTACAATCATTGCTTAGCTTTCACAGATAAGAAAGGGGCAAGCCATTAAATATCATTTTCCTAGAATCAAATGCCAGGAATCAGTATCAAGATCATTTATACATTTACAGAACAACACTAATCTATAATTATTAAATTCAGTCTGTATACCAGCATACAAGCTAACAATTACAGATACAGTAATCAAGCACTGACAGAACTACTATCAATACTAACATTTTGACAGTAGAAAGCTCTTAGGTTAACCACATTCACAAGTAATGCTTCCACAGAAGCACTGTCATTTGAATCATATCAAATTACCACTGGAATAAGTCTGATAAGACACTAGCATCACCAAAGTAACTATAAGCAATAATCCATAGCAAACAGACATTCATCATGCTCAAGGATTATCACCACCAGATCCAAATCATCATATATATGATCAACAGGGGGATATGATCCCTAATTAGAACAAGAACCCTAATCATAAGATAGGCACTAGGTAGGGGTAGCCACTAGATACACACAGAGAGATTCATGGTGATAGGAGGAACTAGGAACCACAGAGGCGCAACTTACCCGGGGTCCTCGTTGACGAATTGAAGAGGAAGCAGAATGGCCGACGTGCTCGCGGTGGCACGAGGAGCACCCAGGGGGTGCTGCAACCCGCACCAGCCACGACGGCAGCCACAGCAGTGCACGAGCACCGCACATCACCACAGGAGGATCAACGGCGGCGGTAGCAGCACCATTCCCAAACCCTAGGGATCGGGAAGGGGGCTAGCATATCCATAGAAGGGACCAGGATCAAATCGGACTAGACCAGATGGTCGAGCATGGTCGACAACCTTGCCCTGCACCACGGCAGCGGCCAGGGAGGACCACGGCGGCGGCGCCATCGACCACAGGGTCGAGGAGGAGAAGAAGAAAGGTCGAGAGAGAGAGAGATAGAGTGAGTGGGCCGATAGGGACAGTACCCCTTCGAGGAGCCCTTTTGATCATAGCCACTTGGGCCAGAATGGCCCAATAAGCCCAATAAGGCCAGCCCAATCATCCAAGGAAAATTGTAATAATTAAGAAAAGACCAAAATGTCCCTGAATTTTAAAAAATTCTAGAAAATCAAATAAAAATCCAAAAATTATAAATAAAATATTTTTGGATTCACAATAATTCAATCTATCTAAATAAATTAAGAAATAAAATTTTAGGCATATAACTTTTATCAAGAATTTTATAATATATATATTCCTTATGGAATTTTATAAAATTAATGAAAGACGATAGAAATAAATAAAAATCAATTTTATTATATGTTAATATTGTAGTATTTTAGAAAAATACTAAATAAATATTTAATATCATTATTATATTCAAATGATAATTCTTAAAGGAATTATTAAATAGATAAAATTCAAATAAGATGAAATAAAATAAAAGAATAATATTCAATAAATATTAAAATAATTAATATTAATAATTCTTTATTACTACAAAGAATTCTTGTAATTAAATAATGGGGGAGAACATACAAAAATAAATAATGCATTACATTACTTTGCATAATCATTTTGCTTCTTTAAATATTGTCCTTACCGGGCAATAATGATGTTTTGTAGACATAGAAGCTCAAGGTCCAGTGCAAGCATCCGACTTCACTACCTTGCAATCACAAGGCAAGTTCATCACTTGCTCGTGTCCTTTGAAGAGTCCTTATCAAAGTATTTGCAAATTGTGTGTTATCATGTATGTTCCAGAAAAAGAAAATATTATTTTCCTAAACAAATAAATGTTTAGTATCATCCTGAGTGGTGATATAATGATGCAATAGAACTTAGGGTTCTATTTGCAACAATGATGATCAATTAGGAATTTAATAACCCATGACATTAGTGATTCTAGCGTCGTATATTACGCGTTAACCATGAGATTTGGAATGGGACAGAGAAGTCAGCTGTATCTTTTCCCTTCGTATGGAGGCAAGACTATCTTAATGTGACGTTGTGATTCCTTGTGTGGATCCAACATATGGGTGGGAACCCTTAGGCCCCGCGTTTTTGATGTCTAGATTATCTATGAGTGGCTGCCAGGGGTTTAGCCGGACCTATAAGGTACTTACCTAGGCATCACCAGCTCATAGAGTCTTCGGGACTCATCAGGGTTTTAGCCTGCCCGAAAGGGGGCTTAACGGAGGTGAGCCAGCCTCGAAGGATCGTGCAGACATATGGGGTCACGGAGAGGGCAGTGATTGGCTTGGACCAACTACTGGGCCCATATCATGGAATTGTGGACAGGAAAGTATGCCCGGTTGTGCAACAAGGAAGTTGATCTCTCATGAGTAAAGTAACACACCTCTGCAGAGTGTAAGAACTGTAACTTGTTACTCCCTGTTCTGGGAAGGAGCTACGAACGCGGCAGGAAAGGAACTCCATGAAAGTTCTGGTCAACCTGTGAGGGCTGATGGTCATAGATTTTCATAATAAAATCAATCTTTGAAGAAAGATTTACAAAAACTGCATAGTGCCAAGGACTAATAGTCCGAGATGGTAGATAGAGCATCAAACTTCCCACCTTGCATATAATGAAATTGCTGTGTAACACTGTTACTCATCCTTTCCTTTGAATCCTTTCTTAGACTCTAAGAATCTCGAAGATACTCCAATGTATGCAACTGAGAGCCAAGAGTAGGTCTTCTATGAAGATCCCAATTTGTATGTAGCCGTAGAAGGGGAGGACTACGATATCATCTACGGAGGAGAGTTCCAAGAGTCCGAATAATTACTATAGTTATAGGATCCACTTGAGCCGAGCAACATGAACAATATATAGCAATAAGTTGTTGAGCTCATGTAACATCCCAAAAATACTAAACTTGGATCATCAAACTCTAATCATCAAATTTAGGGTTAACAAAAACTTTTCCAATTAAAATATGAAAGCATTTCATATGTGTAGGTATTAAAATATGGATTCTTTTGAATTGCCATGATTATGTGTTTCCTTGCTTGTAAATGGATGCTTAGGTGAAATAAACATCATATAAACAATTCCCAAACTTTTCTCAAAGACAAGTAAATCAAAACAAATAAAATAAGGGAATGGTCATTTGGACCAATTTAACTCCCATGCCTACTTTGGCTGTCTCAAACTTTCAGAACCTAACAGAAACTTTTCTGGATCTTTGCACCCCTTGATTGTACTCATAACAAAGTATCAAGGCCCACTTTGTGATCATCCAAAAACATTTAAATGCATAGTTTAAATGACAGTTCAAAATTGAATCTTTATCATATGGGAAGATCCCACCTTTTCAAAAACCACTCAAACAAGCTCAACTTTCAAAACACAAGCATCTGCAGACTCACCAAAACCAACCTAGCACACCCACCAAAAATGTTTTCAAAATTCAAAACTTGAATTCTTGCGGCCATTTCATCAAACACCTTGCAGATTCAAATCTTCTAAAATCCAAACACTATTGTGAGCAGTTGATTGGAGCCTAACTTGTTCCCTCTCTGGTTGCAACTAGGCTTTAGTAGATCATCTAGCTCAAGTGCAAACCTCTAGCATCACTGTAAGCTTGGCAATGCCATCAATGGTGAGCAGGCCGAGTGCACACTTGTCACCCCCATTTCGACATCAATCTAGGAGAAGAACCAAGCCTATCCAACATGTCTGGGAGCAAGCCAACACCCCACCGCCACTCCCTGTCCACCGCTCGAACCTTGCCAACCCCTGCACCACACGCACGGACCATGCCAAGCTCGCCAGCAACCATGCCGAGAGCGCGCCCCGTGCGCCACGCTCGACCGACGCCCACAGACCACGCGCCGCCCTCGCCGCGTGCATACGTGATCACCACCATCCCAGTAACCCCGCAGACACGCTCGTTCGCCGCCACGCGGAACACGCGCGCTATGCGCCATTAAATCTTCTGTCGGGCACGCGCAGAGCATCGTCGCGTTCCGACCAAACCACACCGCCCCACGTCTCGCCACCGTGTCGTTGAGCATCGCCAGGGAGCACCGCACCGCCCCTACCGTCGCCCACGCCGATAGCCGTCTGTATCGTCGACCACGACGAGCTCACCTTGCGCCCCGTCGGTCCCCTCGCTCCACTATAAATAGAGGCCACCCCCAGCCGAATTGAGCACACCATCTCACTCCCCTCTCCTCACTGATCGTGCCACCCCTTTCCCGGAGCAAGGCGAGCAGCGCATCGCCGGAATTTCACCGGAGCCCGCCGCTACTGGAGAAGAAGGGAGCCGGCGATTGGAGCCGCCCCAGGAGAAGCTGCCGGTACCAGGAGGTTCGCCGTCGTCGACTTCGTCGTTCACCCGCCTCGCCGACCCTCGCCTGAACCCCGGTGAGCCCCCAACGACCCCCACTGGCCGTGCTAGGTTTCTGTCTCGCCGGCGTTGCCCAACGTCGACGATGACCCTCAGCCGTTGGATTAGAATCAGATCAAACACACCACATCGCCCCATACCGCTTCGCACCCCCTCGTCTCACTGACGCGTGGGGACAGCCACTTAACCAGCCCGCGTAAGCGTTGTGCTTAGCAGGCCGCCCCAGTATCGCTTCCCTCGCAGCCCAGTCATTTGAAATTAACCATTTCCATTTTATTTCAAACACACTTCTGCACCTAGCTTCAAAAATCAACCTAGATCAATTAAGTGAACCAAATTGCATGAAACCAATTTTGTTAGAAAGGTCTGGGAATGCTGAATCCAAGCCCGTTGGATTCAATTCATTTGGATATGTAGATCACCCTTGGTAAAAATAACAATGCAGAAGCTTTTCTGCATTCAAACATTTTTCAAATTAAAACCATAATAGCTTTTGAGTTGATTCCAACTCTCAAAAATCACATTTAACCATACCTTTTAGAATATATAAAAATATATAGGTTTACTTGCAGAAATAATGTTCAAGTAATAAAAGAATGCTACATAGGCATTTCTAGCCACTTTAATTAATTAAAATAAAAGAGAAACACCTTATTAAATTGTGACACCACTTTAAATCACATCCCCATGGACTAACATATGTGGTGATGACATGTGTCAACATGATCCCATGTTTTGTTTGGAGAATATTAAATCTTAAGTAGTTTTTCAATGAGTAGAAATTACTTTTCTAAAAATAAAAGAAATTAAACCAAGCTTTAATCTTGTAATGTTAGTGATGATGCTAGATCATCTATAGGACCCTTTTGTGTGATGATTGCACGTAGTTAAGTATTGTTTGGTGATTGTGTACATCGTATTTATTTATAGACGCTAGTACCGACCAAGGATACGAGGAGGAAGGAGGATTCTACGAAGAAGAAGCCGAAGAGAACTTCAACCACTGCTCTGCACAAGGCAAGCTTTACTAACCAAGTGGACCAATGCAAGCCAATACTTGCAAGCTAACACTTGCAAGATACTCTACTTTAGCAAGCCTTACTATACAAGTTAACCTTGCAAGCCTAATACTACTAGTTGAATGTGCAAGCTAACACTTGCAATCATGAGAGTTAACTAACCTATGAAATGCACTAAGCATGCTTGGTTAGATACATTGGATGATACCCAATCCTAGTTTTACTTGCAAGCTTATTACTTTATTTCTTTATCAAAGCTATTACTTAGAGTTACTGGAATAAATGGTAGATACTAGAAGGATAATTGAAGGTTGCATAAAGAGCATAAAATTTGGCCTAATCTAGATAATCTTGATGTCATCCTAAGGCATAAGATTAAACTTAGTTAAACTCCACTAGTTTACCACCCCTCATTAGTGCTTACTCCCACTTGTAGATGCTAGTGCTAAGCATAAAACTTGATCAACTTTAGATGGGAATACTTGGTGGAAAAATGGTTATGAAAACCTTGGAATGATGGATCATTCTATTGAACTGTTTTGGACATGTGTTTCCGAACACCTGATGATTTTGGTGATGAAAATGTTGAGGCTTGAGCCTTAGCCCTTTATAAAATTGATGGTTGTCTGGATGCGATACCATTCCAATTTTATCGTACAACCACAATACCCGAGAATTGGGTAGGGCTTGACTGGAAACTTATATACCTTAGTATTATTTCCCTCACGGCCAAGGTCTGAGCTGAGGCTACCTTGTGAAGATTGTCCACCTGTGCAGTACCCAAGATGACAGTTGGTCATGGTTGGGAGGCCAAACTCACAGGAGAGGTGCTTATACTAGGGCGTGTAATTGAAAGGTTAGGATTGATTATCCGCATACTGAGTATGGTGAATTCAGGATTTGTTCCTGACGGATGTATCGAATGTTGTGGTGAAAGTGTACAATCTCTACAGAGTGTCAAACTATTCGAATAGCCGCGTCCGCGGTTATGGACAGTTGGAGTGGCCATACTGTTCCCCCGTCAGATGTTTTCAAAATGACTTTTGAAATGAACTGAGACTTTGACTTGACCATGACAGAGTTGTGATATGAAATACAAGTTCCCACTTAGGTGTTATAAAATTTGACTAGCTTTCTCTTGCTTATGAACTTAGTAGAGGTAAATCTGGCTTTTTGCAAAACAACCCTAGGGCCTAGTGTCCTATTACCAAAAAACCCTTTCACTTGTTAGTATTAGTTTGCGAGTACTTAAAGAGTACTCATGGCTTTGTCCCTGGCTATTCCCGTGGCCAGACTATGAAGAGGAGTACCTGGAGGAAATGCTAGTCCCTGGATCAATAGCTAGAATCCACAGTTAAAATGCAATATCGAGAAACAAAGGTCATAATACAACTTTATAACCAGGAATAACATAATTTTATTACATCTTACATAGCTCATTTGGCTATTACATTACATTGCAGCAGAATATCTATAAGCATGGGGTCCTTCATCTTCAAAGTGCCACTGGCAAACATGTTGGTTGTAGACTTGTAATCCTAATCAACAAACTTCACTAACATCAAACCAACCTGCAACATTACAAGTTACAGCCACAAGGGTCAATACATTTGAATTGTATTGGCAAGTTTCACTACTAAGTGGAAATATGTGGATCCTATCATCACATGCATATTTGGCTAGGTAGGGTTTAGGCTTGTTTGCAGAAAGCAATAATATATTTTTCCTATCTTTTTCAAAATCTTTTGAGCTCCTTGGTACACCCCAAGTGCTTCAAGTCTTTTGTTGTCACTTTCAAGTTTTACTTTTAGAAATTGGAATGTCGAGATTTCCCATAGCTTCAGGCCTTAGTTTCTCAGTATTGTCCATAACCGGGGACACGGCTAAGTACTTAGAATTTTATCTTCTGCAGAAGTTGTACACTTTACCCACATGACACAATCTCATCTTGTTGCCACCAGTGGCCGCTGGATAAGTACTCACCAAGATGGAGTACTGGCAGATTGAGAATGTGACGAAGTCTTTCCATAGGGTCCTCCCATACATAATGCCAGCTTGTCTTCAGGCACCAATATAGGGTTCCTAGTTCCCTCATTCCAGTAACCCGAAGAGGCCAATGCATGGGTCTTCCACAATGTAATTGACTAAGCCAGTGCCCATTTAGCATGTGGCTGCACACGGAAGCCACTGTACGAGAAACATGTTCAATCTCTAAGTCCCTGGGTGGTTTTCTTTTAGTGCACAACCAAAAGAGATTTCCATATAAACATGGTTCCTTTTGTTGCCACCTTGTCCAAAAACTTGAGTATCCTTGTCCACCCAGGTGGTTCATTGAGTACTTGTTTTATTATATAAAAGACAAGTCTTTTATCAACTTCATATAATCTCAGCATGTATCCTTTCTCAAAAAATATAACAGGGCTAATCATATTGCAACTACATTGTTTTCACTAAGGAATGTATAAGGGTATCCTATTAGGATTTAGCATAGCAAAATATAGTAGTCCTTATCATGCATGTTTCAAAATCCACTAAGTGTAATGAAAATAGTAGGACTTGGATGATAGTGTCACTTGCCTTTTTGGTAGAGAAGGTTGAATCACTTATTGATCTTGCTAATATCACACTCTTCTAACTTCACTACAAATCAATCAAGCAAACATAGATTCAACTTGCATTCCAAATAATATTCAAACAATCTAACACACATAAAATAATGGAAACAAAGTCATGCATGCAAGCATTCAAAAGTTAGTTTTATTTGCAAATGTGGTTTCTACTAGGCTCTATACATTGTAAGGCTCAAAGTGGTCATTTTCTAAAGTGGAAAAGTCATTTGGCAAAAGGGTTTTATCTATAAACCATTTTTAAATCCAATCATTATTTCATGTGGTTGAAAATGTTTTTAGCAAAGCAACAATTTTATATTGTTCACCAAATAATTTGTTGATTCACAAAACTTGGTGTTTAGGGTCAGTAGGTTTTAATCAACACATTTTCCAAAGGTTTTTCTCAAAAAAACATTGCCATATCAAAATCAATATTTTTATTTTGGCTAGAAATGAGCTAATTCAATTATTCAATCCTAATCTTCACAAAATACATTTTCAAATCCATAAGTTGGTTCCTAGGGTCAGTAAGTTCACAACAAACCATTTTTCAAAGATTTCATCCCCAGAATCATTTTGGAATAAATTTTATATCCTAAACAAGCATACACAAGTTTCTGCAAAAAGAAACATTTTAACAGAAACTTTTTGCTAAACAAATGGCATGGTTGGCTAGGGTTTGTTCCACTGATTCCATTGATATAAAATTTGCAAAATTTGGACGTGTAGAACTAAAGTTATGGATTTTTCAAATTTGCATACAAATCAGATTCTAATTCTGTTTTAAATCAAAAGCTGGGCCACGCGGCGGCTTGCTATTGGCTGATACCGATTCGGTTGGAGCAACCTCTGTGAGGCGTTGGATCTAAACAGATCGCGCGGCTCAGACTACTTCTTACCCTTTCGCTTAAGTTCTATTTTCAGCCACAGGATCAAGATCTAACGGTGTAAATCTAATTGACCATACTCGAGCGGCGCTGACGGCGGCTGACGGCGGCGGCGTGTCTGGCTACGGCGGAGCCGGCAATACAGGAAGCAGGGAGGGTAACGGAGATGCTCACCGTGCTTGCGAGGTCGAGGTGATGCTCAACGTGGTACTGGCTGGCGAAGGGGCGCACGAAGGTGATCGGAATCGCTCGCCGGAGTGGAGCTGCGCCTCGGGTTCGTACGGTCATCGACGGAGGCGGGGCTACAAGGCGTGCCAGATCAAAATAAGGGGTGCGTTAGATGCGCACGGTACCAGGGAACATGTGAGCATCAATGAATGGCTTCGGGGCGGTCTGAGCTTACCAGGAAGTCTCGCCGGAGGGAATGGCAGGTGCGGCGGCGCTCAGATGAAGACGAAGTCGACGTTCTGGGGCGCCCGCGAGCGAATGAGTGGCACGGGGAGATGCGCCAGGAGGTGGGAAGCAAGCTCGCGTGCAGAGAAAGGAGAGGGGCGGCAAGGTGTGGCCGGAATCGGTGGAAAACCTCGTCGGAGCAGTGGGGGTGCGTGCTCGAATTGGGGCAGCCTAGAGGCAGAGAGGAGGAGATGTCTGGGGGAAAGAGAGAGAGGAGGGAGGCGTTTATGCACGCGTGGTCGCAGGGGGAGTTATGGCCGCTGTTAACGCGAATTGATCACCGGAGTAATGGCTGCAACGGCAGGGTGACGTGATCAGGGGGAAGACGACGCTGAGTTGGCTCTGTGGGAAATGCATGTCAGCGAGAAAGGGAGAGAGGGAGAGGGTCCACTCGTCGGTGTCTGCGTGGGGTCAATAAGTAGGTGCGAATCGTTTTCCGCGGGGAGAGAGGGAGTGGGCTGGTTGGGCCTTGTTGGGCTGGCCGGCTGGGCTGATTCCTTTAGCATTTTTTTTGTACTGAAACTTTTCCCTTTTTCCATTTGATTTTCTGTTTTGAAATTCAATCAAACAATTCAAACATTCAAATCAATACAAACCACCACTAAACTTTGAACAATCTTTAGTTCTGTTTAACAACACAAAACAAAGTCCAAAATGGAATAATATTTTTATTCTTTTTAGGATCCATTAATAATTAAATAAAATGGACCTTAGCTATTAAATCAAATGGGTTTTGATTTATTAAAATCTTCATTTGAAATCTAAAATAAAACCAAAAACACTTCAGTAGGTTTTAGTTGAGAATATAAAATACTTGGAAAACTTATTTAAAATAAATTAATAAGTTTTGATGTTTAATTAAAATGGTAAAACCTTTATTTTAATAAAATTGGATATTAATAAATCCTCTTTATTTTATTTAAATAAACCTTTACTCTTTTTATCAAATAGGAATATTTTATTTCAAAGGCTTGGCCAAGATTTAATCTGGTTCTATAAAATTATCTTTATTTATAATTCTATCCTTTTCTTTGAAACCAAATCTTTTTATTAAAAGATCCAAAAATAGTAATTCCAAATATTTTTAACTTTATTGTATATTTATCTTTTTAAATCCCTTTAGGATTTATTTGATCCAAATAGGTTTTGAAAGTTTCCAATTGGATTCAAAAAGTTTCTTCTCACCCTGAAAATCAACAAAGTTTTATTTTATTAATTTATTTTTCACATAACAAGATTTGGAAAATCTTGGGATGTGACAGGATACCACCCTTAAAATAAATCTCGTCCTGAGATTTGGGAAGGCTAGGGTTACAAGTAGGCTCAAAGTAGCTAGGGTACTACCACCCTTAAAATTTTTCCAACTAGATTGCATATTGGCTTGCTTGGGATCTTTGGCAAACTTCTCTAGGCAAACATCTGCATAGTGTCCTTTGTTTCCACACTTGAAACATGTGACAAGGCTGAGATCCTTCATAGGCTTGTTTATCTTGTGCTTCATCTTTTCCGGACAGTTGCTTGCATAATGTCCTTGGTTACCACAAATGAAACATGTGATAAGTTTGAGTTCTTCACGTATCTCTTGTGGACAGGTTGCTGCATAATGGCCTAGTTCCTTGCAGTTGTTGCACCATACTTGGCCAACCTCCTTATACTTCTGTTTCTCTGGACATTCACTGGAATAGTGTCCCATTTCTTTACAATGATTACATTGTACATGGATTTTGTCCTTCTTTTTCTTGGGTTTCTCCAAAGCTAGGAGTGCTTCCAGTTCATGTTATTCATATGTTATATCATAGGTAGGAATGTCTACTGGTTTCTTTGACCTTCTATTGGTCCTTGGATAATTCATATGCTTCTTCTTTGGTCCTTTAAATTGGGTTGTGTTGCATGGTGGTACAAGTGGAGATTTTCCTTTGTCCTCATCCTTCTTGGTAGACTTGGATCCCTCTTGATAGTTTGTAATCAGTTGTTGCACTCTACCTTGTTTCCTTTGTTCAACTATTGAATAGATGCGGCATTGGATAGGGACATGATTAATTCCTTCACATAGGTAACAAGTAGCTTGAGATGTGGGACATTGGACAACTGGATGTTTCTCTTCACAGTTGGGGCATTGATCTCCATGCTCCCTGGAAGTGTGATCCTTGTCTCCACAAATATTGCAAGCTTTGGTTCCCTCTAGAATAACATCTTTGTCATCCTTGTTGTCACAAACTCCTTTGGAAGAGTTGTCTTCCATGTTGATCATTTGATCTGTCACCTTATGCAACATTTGGGCTTGGGTTTCCAAAAATCCTTGCAGGGTTGGATCTTCCCCACTGGTGTTGGCTATGAATTGAGCTGTCATTTGGTTCAACTGGTTTTGGGTTGCTATGAGTTCTCTCATGTTGTCCTCTTGTTTGTTGTTGTTGTCATCAACCTTGATGTTGGAGTCTCTTGGAGTAGTCATCTGTTTGGGTTGAATTGAGATTAGAATAGGCAAAATATATCTAAGGGAATAATTCTAATCACACACTTTCACAATTCACACAAACAATGTGCAAGCAATCACAAACAAACACTCCTTTCAAACACAAGTTTCCAAGCATATTCTTAGGAAACCAAAAATATTTTTGTTACACCACATAAGTTGGTGGGTTTGACTTAAACTAAATATGGTGGTCCATCTATATGGTTCACTTGTGATCTTTCCATCCTTCTTGGTTGATTATTCTTGCATGAGACCAGTAGAGGTCCCAACCTTTAATAAGGTAGAGATCCCTGTGTTTACAATGCTAGTCCCTGGATCAATAGCTAGCATCCACAGTTAAGATGCAATATCAAGAAACAAAGGTCATAATACAACTTTATAACCAGGAATAACATAATTTTATTACATCTTACATAGCTCATTTGGCTATTACATTACATTGCAGCAGAATATCTATAAGCATGGGGTCCTTCATCTTCAAAGTGCCACAGGCAAACATGTTGGTTGTAGACTTGAAATCCTAATCAATAAACTTCACTAACATCAAACCAACCTGCAACATTACAAGTTACAGCCACAAGGGTCAATACATTTGAATTGTATTGGCAAGTTTCACCACTAAGTGGAAATATGTGGATCCTATCATCACATGCATATTTGGCTAGGTAGGGTTTAGGCTTGTTTGCAGAAAGCAATAATATATTTTTCCTATCTTTTTCAAAATAATTTTGATCTTTTGTCAAAATCTTTCTGAGCTCCTTGGTACACCCCAAGTGCTTCAAGTCTTTGTTAAAATCTTTTGAGCTCCTTGGTACACCCCAAGTGCTTCAAGTCTTTTGTTGTCACTTTCAAGTTTTACTTTTAGAAATTGGAATGTCGAGATTTCCCATAGCTTCAGGCCTTAGTTTCTCAGTATTGTCCATAACCGGGGACACGGCTAAGTACTTAGAATTTTATCTTCTGCAGAAGTTGTACACTTTACCCACATGACACAATCTCATCTTGTTGCCACCAGTGGCCGCTGGATAAGTACTCACCAAGATGGAGTACTGGCAGATTGAGAATGTGACGAAGTCTTTCCATAGGGTCCTCCCATACATAATGCCAGCTTGTCTTCAGGCACCAATATAGGGTTCCTAGTTCCCTCATTCCAGTAACCCGAAGAGGCCAATGCATGGGTCTTCCACAATGTAATTGACTAAGCCAGTGCCCATTTAGCATGTGGCTGCACACGGAAGCCACTGTACGAGAAACATGTTCAATCTCTAAGTCCCTGGGTGGTTTTCTTTTAGTGCACAACCAAAAGAGATTTCCATATAAACATGGTTCCTTTTGTTGCCACCTTGTCCAAAAACTTGAGTATCCTTGTCCACCCAGGTGGTTCATTGAGTACTTGTTTTATTATATAAAACACAAGTCTTTTCTCAACTTCATATAATCTCAACATGTATCCTTTCTCAAAAAATATAACAAGGCTAAGCATATTGCAACTACATTGTTTTCACTAAGGAATGTATAAGGGTATCCTATTAGAATTTAGCATAGCAAAATATAGTAGTCCTTATCATGCATGTTTCAAAATCCACTAAGTGTAATGAAAATAGTAGGACTTGGATGATAGTGTCACTTGCCTTTTTGGTAGAGAAGGTTGAATCACTTCTTGATCTTGCTAATATCACACTCTTCTAACTTCACTACAAATCAATCAAGCAAACATAGATTCAACTAGCATGCCAAACAACATTCAAACAATCTAACACACATAAAATAATGGAAACAAAGTCATGCATGCAAGCATGCAAAAGTTAGTTTTATTTGCAAAGGTGGTTTCTACTAGGCTCTATACATTGTAAGGCTCAAAGTGGTCATTTTCTAAAGTGGCAAAGTCATTTGGCAAAAGGGTTTTATCTATAAACCATTTTTAAATCCAATCATTATTTCATGTGGTTGAAAATGTTTTTAGCAAAGCAAAAAATTTATATTGTTCACCAAATAAGTTGTTGATTCACAAAACTTGGTGTTTAGGGTCAGTAGGTCTTAATCAACACATTTTCCAAAGGTTTTTCTCAAAAAAACATTGCCATATCAAAATCAATATTTTTATTTTGGCTAGAAATGAGCTAATTCAATTATTCAATCCTAATCTTCACAAAATACATTTTTAAATCCATAAGTTGGTTCCTAGGGTCAGTAAGTTCACAGCAAACCATTTTGCAAAGATTTCATCCCCAAAATCATTTTGGAATAAATTTTATATCCTAAACAAGCATACACAAGTTTCTGCAAAAAGAAACATTTTAACAGAAACTTTTTGCTAAACAAATGGCATGGTTGGCTAGGGTTTGTTTCACTGATTCCATTGATATAAAATTTGCAAATTTTGGACGTGTAGAACTAAAGTTATGGATTTTTCAAATTTGCATACAAATCATATTCTAATTCTGTTTTAAATCAAAAGCTAGGCCACGCGGCGGCTTGCTATTGGCTGATACCGATTCGGTTGGATCAACCTCTGTGAGGCGTTGGATCTAAACAGATCGCGCGGATAAGACTGCTTCTTACCCTTTCGCTTAAGTTCTATTTTCAGCCACAGGATCAAGATCTAACGGTGTAAATCTAATTGACCATACTCGAGCGGCGCTGACGGCGGCTGGCGGCGGCGGCGTGTCTGGCTACGGTAGAGCCAGTGATACAGGAAGCAGGGAGGGTAACGGAGATGCTCACCGTGCTTGAAAGGTCGAGGTGATGCTCAACGTGGTACTGGCTGACGAAGGGGCGCACGAAGGTGATCGGAATCGCACGCCGGAGTGGAGCTACGCCTCGGGTTCGTACGGTCGTCGACGGAGGAGGGGCTACAAGGCGTGCCAGATCAAAATAAGGGGTGCGTTATACGCGCACGGTACCAGGGAATATGTGAGCATCAATGAATGGCTTCGGGGCGGTCTGAGCTTACCAGGAAGTCTCGTCGGAGGGAATGGCAGGTGCGAGCGAATGAGTGGCACGGGGAGATACGCCAGGAGGTGGGAAGCAAGCTCGCATGCAGAGAAAGGAGAGGGGCGGCGAGGTGTGGCCGGAATCGGTGGAAAACCTCGTCGGAGCAGTGGGGGTGCAGGCTCGAATTCGGGCAGCCTAGAGGCAGAGAGGAGGAGATGTCTGGGGGAAAGAGAGAGAGGAGGGAGGCGTTTATGCACGCGTGGTCGCAGGGGGAGTTATGGCCGCTGTTAACGCGAATTGATCGCCGGAGTAATGGCTGCAACGGCAGGGCGACGTGATCAGGGGGAAGACGACGCTGAGGTGGCTCTGTGGGACATGCCTGTCAGCGAGAAAGGGAGAGAGGGAGAGGGCCCACTCGTCGGTGTCTGCGTGGGTCAGTAAGTAGGTGCGAATCGTTTTCCGCGGGGAGAGAGGGAGTGGGATGGTTGGGCCTTGTTGGGCTGGCCGGCTGGGCTGATTCCTTTAGCATTTTTTTTGTACTGAAACTTTTCCCTTTTTCCATTTGATTTTCTGTTTTGAAATTCAATCAAACAATTCAAACATTCAAATCAATACAAACCACCACTAAACTTTGAACAATCTTTAGTTCTGTTTAACAACACAAAACAAAGTCCAAAATGGAATAATATTTTTATTCTTTTTAGGATCCATTAATAATTAAATAAAATGGACCTTAGCTATTAAATCAAATGGGTTTTGATTTATTAAAATCTTCATTTGAAATCTAAAATAAAACCAAAAACACTTCAGTAGGTTTTAGTTGAGAATATAAAATACTTGGAAAACTTATTTAAAATAAAGTAATAAGTTTTGATGTTTAATTAAAATGGTAAAACCTTTATTTTAATAAAATTGGATATTAATAAATCCTCATTATTTTATTTAAATAAAGCTTTACTCTTTTTATCAAATAGGAATATTTTATTTCAAAGGCTTGGCCAAGATTTAATTTGGTTCTATAAAATAATCTTTATTTATAATTCTATCCTTTTCTTTGAAACCAAATCTTTTTATTAAAAGATCCAAAAATAGTAATTCCAAATATTTTTAACTTTATTGTTTATTTATCTTTTTAAATCCCTTTAGGATTTATTTGATCCAAATAGGTTTTGAAAGTTTCCAATTGGATTCAAAAAGTTTCTTCTCACCCTGAAAATCAACAAAGTTTTATTTTATTCATTTATTTTTCACATAACAAGATTTGGAAAATCTTGGGTTGTGACAATCTCCCATCGTCAGCATTGCCTGTGACCCCGAAGATGGAGCTTCGCCTACGTGACCGTTATTATCACGTATTCCGCTGCTTGAAGTTGTATTAAGAACTGGATCATGAGATCCCTATTTGTGTAAGAACTTATGTACGGTTTGGAATGGATGATGTACTATGGTATCCAATTCTGTTATGTCTCGCAAAAATGGTAATCCTGGGATTGCGATGTATGGCATAACAGGCATCTGGGATTAAAAATCCGGGTGTTGACAAGTTGGTATCAGAGCCATCCTGACCATAGGAGACCCTAGTTAGACTGGACGTTTGAATCAAAAACTTAGTTTCAAAACCAAAGAAAACAAATATTTACAAAAACTTATTCTCATTCTTATCCCTTTGATTCTTTCATGAAAATTCATGTTCCTAAAAAAACTCTTGCAAAATACATAAAATTTTGACACACTTGATCACTCTACTAACTTACTCATCCTATATTCTTATAGATGGACGTGAAGTATAGCAAGTTTTATCAGTTGGGGAATGGAGGAGACCTTATCTTTGAGAGGGATTTGGACCAGCTTTCGGAACTTCTGGAGCGTCCGCACCCCGAGTTCTTCGGAGCTCAGCTCAATGATCAAGGAGGAGAAGATCTGCATTGGCTAATTGTTGCAAGTCTCCGAGGAAAGATTGAACCTCCCACTGCGGAAGGAATTCAGTTTACCTTAAGAGAGAACAACTGGCTCGATGGACTTGCCAGGGCCATGCAGGAAGATCTTTCCTGTCTCTGTGGGCAGAGTATCAATCAGATCAAAGGGTACTCGCTTTGAGTTTTGCCCAAGGCGTGATGCTAATGGACAACCAATGGAAGCCCCATATCACCCCGAGCTGAAGACCCAATTGGACCAACTCAGCTTCATGATGTACGATCGTCAGAAGGAGTTGGATAACTTTCGTGACTACTCCAACCACAAGTCTGCCATCATCAAGACGAATGACCAAACCATCGCCATGCTAGCAAAGGATCGCAAGTCTTGCCGCCGTCCACGAGAGATACATGCAGTTGGAGGAAAGGGAGAATGCCGGAGAGGATCTTCGTGGAGACCCCTACTCCTACCTTAGCGATGATGATGATTTTCTGGAGGATCAGGCTATGGACTTCTTCACCGATGAGGATTATTTCGCCTTCATCGATGACGATGAAGATGACGAAGCCACAGATTCTGAGGAGTTGTAGCACTTGAGCACTAGCGTAGTGAGTAGTATTCGGTCCCACTGTATCGTAGTTTTCAGAATGGTTCTTAAAACCTTCTGTTTTTCTTTGTTGTGGTGTGTGTTGTATCGTGTGCTATGAGTGAATGAATGAATGAAAAAGCAAGTTGCTAGAAAAATCTGAGTCAAACTTTAAAAACTTTTCAAAGACCCAAAACCTTAGAATTTTCCCTCTTTTCTCACGACCTATCTCAATCTTCAGATGCTACGTGGAGGAAGTGGTTCATCCCCGGACCCGATGTTGCAGATTCTGCAAATGTTGACTTCTAACAGCGAAGCTGAAAGAGCGGAACGTCAAGCCAACCTAGCCACACTGCAACAGATAGACCAGCTTGCCCACAACAACCAAGGCCACGGAAATCAGGACAACCATGGATCTAAGCTCAAGAACTTCCAGAATACCAACCCACCTGTTTTCACTAAGTCAGAAGAGCCCTTAGACGCCGATGATTGGCTACAAACCATGGAAAATAACCTAGAAGTCGCAGGAGTGGAAGCCAACGAGAAAGTTCTGTTCGCCACCCACTATCTAGCTGGAGATGCCAGGGCATGGTGGAACAGTGTTCGCGCAATGACCGGAGGCTAGATGATGACCTGGGAGGAATTCAAGGTCAAGTTTAGAAGAACCCATGTGCCCCCGGGTTTGATCAAGAGAATGAGAGACGAGTTCAGAGAACTGAAGCAAGGGAGAATGACCGTAGTGGAATACCATGACATATTTTTGTCATTAGCTAGGTATGCCCCGGATGAGATCGACACCGAAGCCAAGAAGAAAGAAAGATTCCTAAATGTTCTGCATGATGAGATGCAGACGGTATTAGTCAATATCCCCTTTTCTGATATTGAAGCCCTTGTCGACTCAGCTATCCAGATGGAAGGAAAGATCTATCAAGCCAATGAGAACCGCAAGCGTCGCATGATGCATCAGCCCCCAAAGTATCGCCCTAACCCATCTCCCGGATTTTCCCCAAGAACCAACAGACCCCCGATGAACCGTCTGACCCATCCCAACCTTGGAAACCCTAGGCCCGGAGGAAATCACAACAACCCCGGCAACTCTAGCAATTTCAACCGTGCCCCACCCAAGTTCAACAACAACAATGCTACCGCCAACACCAACACTACCCCGAGAACTGGAAGCAATGCTGTGCCTGTAGCAGCAAAGGACAAGTCGCAAGTGACTTGTTATGACTGTGGAAATAAGGGACACTATTCCAACGAGTGCCCAACAAGAAGAATGCCGCAGCACCCAATGCCAATGCCCCAGCATAGCAGCAGCGTCGTGTTCAGCCCGGAAGAAGGTTTGCCCCAGGGAATTCACTCAACCGCAGTGGCCGTCTTTTTCTTATGCATGTTGAAGAAGCTCAGGAAGTGCCAGACATCGTGCTGGGTATGTTTTCTGTTAATTCGGTACTTGCAAGAGTGTTGTTTGATTCTGGTGCATCGCACTCATTTGTCACCGAAGAATTTGCATGCACTAGTAAAATTCAACCAATCAAACTGAAGCATGTCATGATTGTTCAAATTCCCGGATCAACCACCAAGGCTAGGCAAATTTGCAAAGCCGTCCCTATCCGAATCCATGGCATAGATTTTTATGCTAATCTGATAGTACTCGGAACTAAAGGTTTGGAAGTAGTACTAGGAATGGATTGGATGTCCAAACATAAAGGATTGATTGACTGTGCCAAGAAAGCCATAACCATGACCAGTACATCCGGAATATCCGTCGAGCATATATCTGAAACCTTACCTCGCCAATTCAAGTGCAACAAGAGTATAGCCCAACCTACCATTGACCAAGTCCGGGTAGTCTGTGAATACCCCGATGTATTTCCAGATGTTTTGCCCGGTATGCCCCCAGATCGGGATATCGAGTTTATCATCGAACTAATCCCCGGAACCGGACCCATAGCCCAGAGACCCTATAGTATGAACCCGTCTGAGCTAGCAGAACTGAAGAAGCAACTGGATGCCATGCTGGAAATTGGATTGATTCAACCAACTGCGTCACCATGGAGATCACCTGTCTTGTTTGTGGACAAGAAGGATGGAGGTAACCATTTGTGTACGGATTATCGGAAGTTGAATGATGTCACTACCAAGAACAAATACCCCTTTCCCAAGATAGAAGATTTGTTTGATCAGTTGATCGGTGCCAATGTGTTTTCTAAGATTGATCTTAGGACTGGCTATCATCAACTCAAGATTCATGCAGAAGATATTCCCAAGACTGCCTTTACCACCAGATATGGATTGTACGAGTATACAGTCATGTCTTTTGGATTAACCGATGCCCCCGCTTATTTCATGAATCTCATGAATAAGATTTTTATGGACTTCCTTGATAAGTTTATCGTTGTTTTTATCGATGACATTCTGATTTATTCCAAATCGTAAGAAGAACATGAGCTACACCTAAGGACCATTCTTGGAACCCTTAGAGAGCATCAACTGTATGCAAAGTTTAGCAAATGTGAAATCTGGTTACAGGAGGTAGGATTCCTCGGACACATTGTATCAGCCGGAGGAATTGCCGTTGACCCTGCCAAAGTGAAAGATGTAGAAGATTGGCAAGCCCCAACCACTCAAACCCAAGTTCGTGCATTTCTCGGATTGGCGGGATATTTCCGCAAGTTCGTAGAAGCATTCTCGAGTATCGCCAGACCCATGACCCAATTGCTGAAGAAGGACAAGAAGTTTGAATGGACCGACAAATGTGAAGCGAGTTTTCAAGAACTCAAGAGAAGATTGATTTCAGCCCCAATCTTGATCATGTCGGATATCACGAAGCCCTTCGATGTGTATTGTGATGCATCCAAGATCGGTCTCGGATGTGTGCTAATGCAAGAAGGCAAAGTTATATCTTATCTATCTCGACAACTGAAGCAACATGAGCAAAATTACCCAACCCATGACCTCGAGCTCGCAGCCGTAGTTCTAGCCCTGAAGATATGGAGACATTACCTGATGGGAAATCGTTGTGAGATTTATTCGGATCACAAGAGCCTAAAGTATATATTCACTCAGAAGGAGCTGAATATGAGACAGAGAAGATGGATTGAGCTAATCAAGGATTACGACCTGGACATTCACTATCACCATGGTAAAGCCAATGTGGTAGCCGATGCCCTTAGTAGATTTCCGTGCCGCTTGAACTCCATGATTTTAAAGGAGCAACCAAGCTTGCACAAAGAGATGGAAGATTTTCGAATGGAATTAGTAAGTGAAGGAATTTTGGCTAGCATAGAACTTCAGCCCACTTTGATCAGCCAGATCAAAGAGGCGCAGAAAGGAAATGCTAGTATCGACAGAATCAAGCGTCGTATTGGTACAGGCAAAGTACCCGGATTCACCGAGGACAAAGAAGGATTTCTGTGGTACAAAGGACGCCTTTGTGTACCAGCAGATTCTGAGTTGAAAGAAGTTATTCTAAAGGAGGCTCATGATACTCTTTATTCTATCCATCCCGGAGGAACTAATATGTATCAGGATTTAAAAGAGCAATTTTGGTGGCATAAGATGAAGAGAGAAATCGGAAGCTATTTCGGCAAGTGTGATATATGTCAGCGAGTCAAGGCCGGACATCAAAGACCCGCTGGATTGTTGCAACCCTTGCAGATTCCGGAATGGAAATGGGATTCCGTTGGAATGGATTTTATCACTGGACTGCCTACTTCTAGTAGGGGAAATGACTCTATCTGGGTCATAGTGGACAGATTTTCCAAAGTCACCCATTTCTTGCCCGTCAAGACCACATATCAGAGTTCGAAGCTAGCAGAGTTGTACATCGCTAGAATAGTTAGTTTGCATGGAGTCCCCAAGACCATTATATCGGATCGAGGAACTCAGTTTACCTCGAGAATCTGGAAGAAAGTCCAAGAAGGTTTAGGAACCCGCCTAGATTTCAGCACCGCATATCACCCTCAGACCGATGGACAAACGGAGCGAGTAAACCAAATACTCGAAGATATGCTGAGAGCATGTGTGTAGAATATGGATACAAGTGGGAAGACTATCTGCCGTTTGCAGAATTTTCATACAATAACAATTATCAAGCTAGTTTGCAAATGGCCCCATTTGAATTCATGTACGGAAGGAAGTGTCGCACCCCTTTGAACTGGTCGGAAGTAGGAGAGAGTCAGATTTTCGGACCCGACATCCTACGAGAAGCGGAAGAGAAGGTTCACAAGATTCGTGAGCACATTAAGACAGCCCAGTCCAGACAGAAGAGTTACGCCGACAAGAGACGTCGAGACCTCGCCTTCAACATAGGAGATTTTGTTTATCTGAAAGTGTCACCATTGAAGGGAATGCAACGTTTCCAACTCAAAGCAAAGTTAGCCCCCAGATATATCGGACCTTTCAAGATTTTGAACCATCGAGGAGAAGTGTCGTATCAATTGGAACTACCCGAAGAGATGTCAGCCGTGCGCAATGTGTTCCATATCTCATTACTTCGCAAGTGTCTCGAAGTCCCAGAGAAGACCGAGGTGTTCAAGAATATCGACCACCGGACCATAGAGATCAACGATGACCTGACCTATCCCGAACTACCCATCCGTATTTTGGAAGAAGCTTTCAGAACTACCCGAACCCGAAGCATCAAGTTTCTCAAAATTCGGTGGAGCAACCACAAAGAAGAGGAAGTTACCTGGGAGCACGAAGATCACATCAGGACAGAGTTTCCCGATCTCTTCAAATCCTAGGTAATCTTTTTCGTCCTTTTTCAAATCTCAGGACGAGATTTTGTTTAAGGGGGGAAGGTTTGTAACATCCCAAAAATACAAACTTGGATCATCAAACTCTAATCATCAAATTTAGGGTTAACAAAAACTTTTCCAATTAAAATATGAAAGCATTTCATATGTGTAGGTATTAAAATATGGATTCTTTTGAATTGCCATGATTATGTGTTTCCTTGCTTGTAAATGGATGCTTAGGTGAAATAAACATCATCTAAACAATTCCCAAACTTTTCTCAAAGAAAAGTAAATCAAAACAAATAAAATAAGGGAATGGTCATTTGGACCAATTTAACTCCCATGCCTACTTTGGCTGTCTCAAACTTTCAGAACCTAACAGAAACTTTTCTGGATCTTTGCACCCCTTGATTGTACTCATAACAAAGTATCAAGGCCCACTTTGTGATCATCCAAAAACATTTAAATGCATAGTTTAAATGACAGTTCAAAATTGAATCTTTATCATATGGGAAGATCCCACTTCTTCAAAAACCACTCAAACAAGCTCAACTTTCAAAACCTAAGCATCTGCAGACTCACCAGCACCAACCTAGCACACCCACCAAAAATCTTTTCAAAATTTAAAACTTGAATTCTTGCGGCCATTTCATCAAACACCTTGCAGATTCAAATCTTCTAAAATCCAAACACTATTGTGAGAAGTGATTGGAGCCTAACTTGTTCCCTCTCTGGTTGCAACTAGGATTTAGTAGATCATCTAGCTCAAGTGCAAACCTCTAGCATCACTGTAAGCTTGGCAATGCCATCAATGGTGAGCAGGCCGAGTGCACACTTGTCACCCCCATGTCGACAGCAAGCTAGGAGAAGAACCAAGCCTATCCAACATGTCTGGGAGAAAGCCAACACCCCACCGCCACTCCCTGTCCACCGCTCGAACCTTGCCAACCCCTGGACCACACGCACGGACCATGCCAAGCTCGCCAGCAACCATGCCGAGAGCGCGCCCCGTCCGCCACGCTCGACCGACGCCCATAGTCCGCGCGCCGCCCTCGCCGCGTGCATACGTGATCACCACCATCCCAGTAACCCCGCAGACACGCTCGTTCGCCGCCGCGCGGACCACGCACGCTGTGCGCCATTAAATCTTCCGTCGGGCACGCGCAGAGCATCGTCGCGTTCCGACCAAACCACACCGCCCCACGTCTCGCCACCGTGTCGTTGAGCATCGCCATGGAGCACCGCACCGCCCCCTACTGTCGCCCACGCCGATAGCCGTCTGTACCGTCGACCACGACGAGCTCACCTTGCGCCCCGTCGGTCCCCTCGATCCACTATAAATAGAGGCCACCCCCAGCCGAATTGAGCACACCATCTCACTCCCCTCTCCTCACTGATCATGCCACCCCGTTCCCGGAGCAAGGCGAGCAGCGCATCGCCGGAATTTCACCGGAGCCCGTCGCTATTGGAGAAGAAGGGAGCCAGCGATTGGAGCTGCCCCAGGAGAAGCTGCCGGTACCAGGAGGTTCGCCGTTGTCGACTTCGTCGTTCGCCCGCCTCGCCGACCCTCGCCTGAACCCCTGTGAGCCCCCAACGACCCCCACTGGACATGCTAGGTTTCTGTCTCGCCGGCGTTGCCCAACGTCGACGATGACCCTCAGCCGTTGGATTAGAATCAGATCGAACGCACCACATCGCCCCATACCGCTTCGCACCCCCTCGTCTCACTGACGCGTGGGGACGGCCACTTAACCAGCCCACGTAAGCGTTGTCTTTAGCAGGCCGGCCCAGTATCGCTTCCCGCGCAGCCCTGTCATTTGAAATTAACCTTTTCCATTTTATTTCAAACACACTTCTGCACCTAGATTCAAAAATAAACCAAGATCGATTCAGTGAACCAAATTGAATGAAACCAATTTTGTTAGAAAGGTATGGGAATGCTGAATCCAAGCCCGTTGGATTCAAGTCATTTGGATCTGTAGATCACCCTTGTAAAAATAACAAGGCAGAAGCTTTTCTGCATTCAAACATTTTTCAAATTAAAACCATAATAGCTTTTGATTTGATTCCAACTCTCAAAAATCACATTTAACCATACCTTTTAGAATATATAAAAATATATAGCTTTACTTGCAGAAATAATGTTCAAGTAATAAAAGAATGCTACATAGGAATTTCTAGCCACTTTAATTAATTAAAATAAAAGAGAAACACCTTATTAAATTGTGACACCACTTTAAATCACATCCCCATGGACTAACATATGTGGTGATGACATGTGTCAACATGATCCCATGTTTGGTTTGGAGAATATTAAATCTTAAGTAGTTTTTCAATGAGTAGAAATTACTTTTCTAAAAATAAAAGAAATTAAACCAAGCTTTAATCTTGTAATGTTAGTGATGATGCTAGATCATCTATAGGACCCTTTTGTGTGATGATTGCATGTAGTTAAGTATTGTTTGGTGATTGTGTACATCGTATTTATTTATAGACGCTAGTACCGACCAATGATACGAGGAGGAAGGAGGATTCTACGAAGAAGAAGCCGAGGAGAACTTCAACCAATGCTCTGCACAAGGCAAGCTTTACTAACCAAGTGGACCAATGCAAGCTAATACTTGCAAGCTAACACTTGCAAGATACTCTACTTTAGCAAGCCTTACTATACAAGTTAACCTTGCAAGCCTAATACTACTAGTTGAATGTGCAAGCTAACACTTGCAATCATGAGAGTTAAATAACCTATGCAATGCACTAAGCATGCTTGGTTAGATACATTGGATGATACCCAATCCTAGTTTTACTTTCAAGCTTATTACTTTATTTCTTTATCAAAGCTATTACTTAGAGTTACTGGAATAAATGGTAGATACTAGAAGGATAATTGAAGGTTGCATAAAGAGCATAAAATTTGGCCTAAGCTAGATAATCTTGATGTCATCCTAAGGCATAAGATTAAACTTAGTTAAACTCCACTAGTTTACCACCCCTCATTAGTGCTTACTCCCACTTTTAGATGCTAGTGCTAAGCATAAAACTTGATCAAGTTTAGATGGGAATACTTGGTGGAAAAATGGTTATGAAAACCTTGGAATGATGGATCATTCTATTGAAATGTTTTGGACATGTGTTTCCGAACACCTGATGATTTTGGTGATGAAAATGTTGCATGAGCCTTAGCCCTTTATAAAACTGATGGTTGTCTGGATGCGATACCATTCCAATTTTATCGTACAACCACAATACCCGAGAATTGGGTAGGGCTTGACTAGAAACTTATATACCTTAGTATTAGTTCCCTCATGGCCAAGGTCTGAGCTGAGGCTATCTTGTGAAGATTGTCCACCTGTGCAGTACCCAAGATGACAGTTGGTCATGGTTGGGAGGCCAAACTCACATGAGAGGTGCTTATACTAGGGCATGTAATTGAAAGGTTAGGATTGATTATGCGCATACTGAGTATGGTGAATTCAGGATTTGTTCCTGACGGATGTATCGAATGTTGTGGTGAAAGTGTACAATCTCTGCAGAGTGTCAAACTATTCGAATAGCCTCGTCCGCGGTTATGGACAGTTGGAGTGGCCATACTGTTCCCCCGTCAGATGTTTTCAAAATGACTTTTGAAACAAACTGAGACTTTGACTTGACCACAACAGAGTTGTGATATGAAATACAACTCCCCACTTAGGTGTTATAAAATTTGACTAGCTTTCTCTTGCTTCTGAACTTAGTAGAGGCAAATCTGGCTTTTTGCAAAACAACCCTAGAGCCTAGTGTCCTATTACCAAAAACCCCTTTCACTTGTTTGTATTAGTTTGCGAGTACTTAAAGAGTACTCATGGCTTTGTCCCTGGCTATTCCCGTGGCCAGACTATGAAGAGGAGTACCTGGAGGATGGACCCCAGGAAGGTTACGACAACTAGGATCATCTCCAATCGTCAGCATTGTCTGTGACCCCGAAGATGGAGCTTCGCCTACGTGACCGTTATTATTACGTATTCCGCTGCTTGAAGTTGTATTAAGAACTGGATCATGAGATCCCTATTTGTGTAAGAACTTATGTACGGTTTGTAATGGATGATGTACTATGGTATCCAATTCTGTTATGTCTCGCAAAAATGGTAATCCTGGGATTGCGATGTATGGCATAACAGGCATCTGGGATTAAAAATCCAGGTGTTGACAGCTCAATTTGGAGTTTAAGTTTTCACTTTGAAACTTCTGTTGAAACACTTATATTTTGGTTTGTAAGTCGAATCTTTTGGAAGTCTTGAACTTCTGGTATTGTAATAATAATAATGTGTGTATGTTTGTAATATGGACCCGCAATGTTTCTGTTGTACCACTCTGAGGGATGTGATATTTATGGAACGGTGTCCTGTGGATGTCATGTCAAAGACTATAGTATACTACACATGCAGTGGTATGCTGGGTCATCGCAGACCCTCAGGCCCTTCCAAAGAAGCAATTAGAGTTTTCCTACGTCACTGGTTAGCTACAGCATGGAAATATGCCCTATTCCTATCTCCTACTATATCTCTATCCCTAGACCTCTACGTTTAGTTTCCTCTACTAAAATATGGATTTAGTTTCCTCTTTAAGCCATTTTTTTGCATTTCTAAGTTAATTTATTTAAGCCTAGCAGGCTCAATGTTTGAAAAACATCAGAATCAGCTTTAAGATCCAAATTATC
The DNA here is from genome assembly GCA_916181665.1 of Avena sativa. Taxonomy (NCBI): domain Eukaryota; kingdom Viridiplantae; phylum Streptophyta; class Magnoliopsida; order Poales; family Poaceae; genus Avena; species Avena sativa. Next base: position 19,647,644 of record OV702296.1, read on the forward strand.
ATACTCCTACATCATATCTCTCTTATGATGCCTGAGGTCAGCTTCAATGTTCCTACTCCAACCTTTATAGGATTTTCTAATCCTCACCTTTACCTGCCACCTATCAATAGCAGAAGTGCTTTTTGTAGGTGCTTGCCAGGATCTAGTGACCAGATATTTAAAATCTTCTCTAAGAAGCCACCACTTCTCAAACTTATAAGGCACAGTTTTATGAGAGTAGTTAATCCCTGAATCCCACATGATAGGGGTATGATCACTCCCAAGCCTGGAGTATGCTTGAGAAGAAGCTAAAGGAAACATAGCATCCAACTCAGTATTGCAAAAATCCTATCTATTGTAGACATAATTAAATTCTCTTGATTATTAGCGCAAGTAAACTTTATATTAGACATCTTAACCTCCATGAGACCCCACAACTCAATACATGCATTAAACTTGTCACGCCATTTCTGATTGACAACTCCATTACTCTTATCCTCTTGGAACCTAACCAAGTTAAAATCTCCACTAATAAGGGTAGGAATAGAGTTGTCAATGAAAAGGGATTGGAGCTCAGAGATGAACTCCTCTTTCCCTTCATCATAGGGAGAGCCATAAACACAATGTGTCTCCAGACTTGATCATCTTTTTTGTTCCTCAAGAGACAAGAGACAGAGAAGCTTTTAATGCCCTCAAACAATAATACTAAAAACATCAGAGTCAACTCCCACCAAAATTCCCCCGGCAAAGCCTTTGGCAGGAAGGTGATTCCAAATAAAGTTTCTATTTAGACTAATAGAGTCAAGAAAGGAGACAGAAAACTGCTCTTTCTTAGTTTCTTTAAAGGAGAAAATAGAAGCGTGGGTTTTAGCAAGAATGTCAGTGATGCATATTTTCCTGCCAGGAGCATCAATCCCTCTAATATTCCAGCCAAAACTAGTCATAAGAACTTCTTTTCTTAGGGTGCTTTCCCCGTCTATTTCTACATACTTTAGTCCAAAGCAATTCACTATCGTCCCATACACCAACCTGTGCCTCAGCACCTACAGGTGTAAAGGGGAGCATACAGGCTGGCCCTCAGGCCGAGCCTCATGTTGCGGATAGTTTCAGACGGATAAATCTAAAGACATAGGCGAATTATTAACAGCATCAGAAACAATAGTATGAGTTGACTCATCAATGTCAATAAAATCAGAATCCTCAATGAGGACCCCCAATAGAATTAGCCATTTTGATCAAGGAATCTTTGCACAGAATTGAAAAAGGGTTAGCGTTAGATAAACCTTTCAAAGATGTCGTTGGGATTTCCAAATTCTTCTCTGTTTGTGCTCTTGTGCAATCTCCAAGATCAAATTTCAAGCATTTCCTCGCGCCCTAGCACTCTGTATAGCCCCTTGGACAGGCCCCCACATCTTGTTCTTCTTGGCCATCTGCTCCATTCCTAAATCTTGCAAGTCCACGCCATGCTTGCTACCACTGTCTAGAGGCAGATCTTGCTCCACAACAACTTCGTCCCCACCATCATAGACATAGTGTCCCTCATCATCTACTAGCTCCATGTCTCTCGGTAGATTATAAAACTTCTCCTCATCACAAGTATCTTTGGATATCCACCCCATGATGTCCTTTTTAGCAGCATCCAGAAAAGCAGGCAGTGTCGAGGAGGGATCTTCTAAAGTAACTGAACCCCCACCATCTGAAGACACATTACAAACAACCTTCTTACTAGGAGCTGAAGTGGAACCCCCACTTGTTTTATCTACAGTCAAACCACCTGTTGAAGGATGGTGGTGAGAGGAAGGATTCTCAGTATCCATGCTCGCAGATTTAAGGGGATCTGCATCAGCCTGGTTGTCTGGGTCATTTGGCCCCTCAAGGTTGGCACCTTCCTCTAGTAATTTACCTACAAAGGAAATGGAGCAGTGCTTCTTTCTGATCTCAAACAAGTGACTATCAGGGATCAAAAGCGTCTCCTTACACTGGAACTTAACTCTGACCACCTCAAAAAGATACTGAAACATTCCTAACCAGTATACATCCACCATGATGCCAATCACTCAGGCAAACTGAGCTAGGAGATTCCACCTACACCACTCTGGTTTAAGACCACACAGCTACACCTAGAGCTCATGATTCTCTCCCACATACTATAGTTCACCATCCCAAACCTCCACATTGACTGTCACCCCATCTTTAACTAGGCTAAAACACGGGTAACTAGCAACATCCTCAACTAGAAGGTGGGGAGGGAACTTAACTAGGAAGGACCAATCATCTAATTGCCTGATCTGCCAGCAGGGCCAAGTGGTTTTGTAGAAAACTGAAAACTCTTGAGCGAGCTCATCCTTATTGATCTCACCAGCATCCACAAACACAATGCCGACATTCTTCGAACCCATATATGTACCTACACTATCCGGAACCTCGACATGAAAGAACTTGAGCCCCTAGACTGCTTTACCAAACAGTTTAGCAGCACGCAGAGCAAGCTTCCTAATGGGACACTTATCTTCGTTATGGCTAACCATCTTATAGATGAAGCAGAAAGGTGTCGGGGGGGTGACCCCGGATAGGATAAAGACGGGGAAAGACGAAGGTACGATCCCCGTCTGGTTTCCGAGTTACAGTTTAAGTCGGCCGGATCCCGTATAAGTCGGCCGACATAAGGAGGCGAGAGGCCTGTATATGTATATTGAGACATTACCCGGCAAAGATATTATGTAAGACGGCCGGGTCAGCCCGAGTGACCTTAATGCAGGTGAAGGAAGATCCGAGCTATTCGAGGAAGACCGAATGATAAGAAGCTTGCAGGAGAAGGAGAAGCCTGAAGTCAAACCCTAGCTGCAAGCTAGGGAGAATCTGAGCAGAGCCAAGCACTACGGACAAAGGCGCAGAGCGACAGAGAGGCAGGAGGAGGTCACGGAGGTGACAGTGCGGAAGACCGAGGCACTCAGGGGGGCCCTCTGGAACCTTGTCGTTGTTAGAAGAGCAACAGGGAAAGGGGAGCGCCGAACTACTATATTGGGACAAGCATATTCCTCAAATATGCTTGCCACGTCAACCCTAGAGGAACCCAGGGCTCTCCTTTATAAGGGGAGGCTTGGATTCAGAAGGGGCATCGAGGAAAGGGAGAGCCGTTAGGCTGGAAAAGTTCTTCTCTTCTCTCTGTAAACAGCTCAAGGAGCACTTGTAGCCCGAGGAAGAAGAAATAAAGATCTTGGCCTTCATCCTCTGTGTGTAGAATCAACTACATCTTCCCTCCCCGGATCCCACTAGCATCTATTGGCCCCATACTTTAGCCTACCCATGGCATCTGTCGTGCCACCACCACGACAGTTGGCGCCCACCGTGGCAAGGCGTGTCCAAAAGATCCTTTTCCATTGCCTAGAATAGATCAAGTCATTGATTCGACCGCTGGTTGTGAGTTATTGTCATTTGTAGACGCGTATTCTGGTTTCCACCAGATACCTTAAATCCGGCCGATCAAATAAAGACAGCGTTTATTACCCCGTATGGGGCTTATTGTTATCGCACAATGCCATTCGGCCTGCGGAATGCAGGAGCGACATACCAGAGATGCATGCAAAAATGTCTGCATGATCAGATAGGGAAAAATGTACAAGTATACGTAGATGATGTGGTCATCAAAACCAAAGAAAGCAAAACATTACTGGAAGATATACGGCAAAATTTTGCGAACCTGAGAAGGTTCCGAATGAAGCTTAATCCAGAAAAATGTACGTTTGGCGTGCCGGCAGGAAAATTACTCGGTTTTCTTGTTTCTAGCCGAGGTATAGAGGCCAACCCAACAAAGATAAAGGCAGTAGAAAGAATGGAGTTGCCAAAATGTTTAAATGATGTACAAAAATTCATGGGGTGTCTGGCCTCGCTCAGTCGATTTGTATGTCGGCTAGGAGAGAAGGCGCTACCACTCTATCAGCTGATGAAGAAATCAGATAAATTCGTTTGGACTCCACAAGCAGACATCGCATTTCATGAATTGAAAAAGATGTTGGTTACAGCACCCATTTTGGCTTCTCCATTATCAAAAGAGCCTATGTTACTCTATGTAACGGCTACCAACAGAGTAGTGAGTACTGTAGTCGTAGTGGAACGACTTGAAGATGGTAAGTCGGTTCAGAGGCCGGTGTATTATCTAAGTGAGGTGTTATCCACTTCAAAGCAGAATTACCCACATTATCAGAAGATGGCTTATGGGGTATATATGTCGGCGAAAAAGCTTAAACATTACTTCGAAGAGCATCCCATCAAAGTGATCTGTGAGGCACCCATAGCCGACATACTGAGCAACAAAGACGCAAGTGGCCGAATAGCAAAATGGGCAATCGAGTTATCACCATACGCTCCACAATTTGATAGAAGAGATGCAATCAAATCTCAGGCGGTCGCCCACTTTTTCGTGGACTGGGCCGAGGTGCAGTATGAGCCACCATTGCCAGATCCAAATTATTGGACTATGCATTTCGATGGTTCCAAATTAATGAATGGTTTGGGGGCGGGAATAGTGCTAACCTCGCCTAAAAGAGACCAACTGAAATATGTGTTACAAATACATTTTGCTGCGTCCAACAACGTAGCCGAATATGAAGCACTGGTCCATGGATTGAAAGTAGCAAAAGAAATTAGCATACGCCGAATCTTATGCTATGGCGACTCGGATCTAGTAGTACAGCAAGTCTCAGGCAGTTGGGACGCATTAGATGCTAATATGGCTTTATACATGTTTCACGTGCAAAAGATCAGTGGATACTTTGAAGGATGTGAATTTCACCACATACCTCGGGCAGAAAATGATGCCGTGGACACATTGTCAAAATTAGGATCAACCCGGCAATCAATTCCTCCGAGTATCGCCCTGGAACACCTCAGGAAACCGTCAATAATCCCACAGAATCCGAATCTATCTTTATCCCGGCAAATTCTGCAGAAGATAGCGCGCCGACGGAAGTAGATCAGCAATATAACTCGGAACCCCCCAAGAGGAGGACAGCCGAAGTGAGCGCAATCATGGGAAGAGCCGAGATAGGTATGTCGGCAGAAAACATGGAAATAGACAGTGAGATCACACCAGAAAAAGTCACACCGTTATGGGCGCGACCCATATTTTCTTACCTAAAAGATTCGACGTTGCCGAGTAATGAGGTATTAGCTAGACAAACTGTAAGGAGAGCAAAAGCTTATACAATAATAAACAATGAGCTATATAAAAGGAGCATCACAAACGTGTTGCAGAAGTGTGTGAGTTCGACAGAAGGTCAGGAGATCCTCCTAGATATACACCAAGGAGAATGTGGGCACCATGCTTCATCTTGTGCCTTGGTAGCCAAAGCATTCAGGCATGGATTTTATTGTCCGACGGCATTAAAAGAAGCAAAAGAATTAGTTAAGAAATGCAATGGATGTCAGAGATACGCAACCAAAATACACATGCCATCGGCCGAGTTAAAAACAATACCCATCACTTGGCCATTTTCTGTATGGGGTTTAGATATGGTGGGACCATTTAAGCCGGCACGAGGAGGAATGACCCACATATTGGTTATGGTGGACAAGTTCACAAAATGGATTGAAGTGAAACCAATAAAAAAGTGCGATGGGTCCACAGCAGTGAAATTTCTCAAGGATATTATCTTAAGATATGGGTATCCGCACAATATTATTACATATAATGGCACAAACTTTGCAGAAGGAGCTTTTGCCAGATTTTGCCGAGAGAAGCACATAAGACTAGATATTGCCTCTGTGGCTCACCCAGCATCCAATGGGCAAGTAGAAAGGTCTAATGGACTGGTGCTATCAGGAATAAAACCACGACTTGTCGAACCATTGCAAAGGTCGGCAGGATGTTGGATTGAGGAACTCCCAGCCGTACTATGGAGCCTCAGAACTACCCCGAATAGATCAACAAGTTATACACCATTCTTCCTGGTATACGGGGCAGAGGCCGTACTTCCAGCCGACATAATATATGACTCGCCAAGAGTTACTCAGTATACAACCTCGGAGATAAACGAGATAGCTCGGCAAGATGCTGTAGACCTGCTAGAAGAAGCCAGAGAGTTAACATTATCACGATCAGCTATTTATCAACAGAACCTGTGACGATATCACAGCAAGAAGGTGAATCCAAGAGTATTCAAAGAAGGAGATTTGGTCCTCCGACTGGTGCAACGTACGGCCGGCATGCACAAGTTGTCACCTCCATGGGAGGGACCATTTATTGTGAGCAAAGCGTTGCATAACGATGCCTATTATCTAATCGACGCTCAGTCCCCCGGAGGGAGCAAGGCAGACAAAGCTGGCGAAGAAACGAAGCATCCATGGAATGTAGCTTTACTTCGGCCATTTTACTCGTAGAACTGTATATCAAGGTCAAGATCCAATGATGTATTGAACCTCGGCATCCAGAGCAGTGACTCGGGGACTGCAATATGTTATCTCAATTTCATGTTATGTATTTGAACCTCGGCGCCCAGAGCAGTGACTCGGGGACTGCCGTATGTTATCTCAATTTCATGTTATGTATTTGAGCCTCGGCGCCCTGAGCAGTGACTCGGGGACTGCCATATGTTATCTCAATTTCATGTTATGTATTTGAACCTCGGCGCCCAGAGCAGTGACTCAGGGACTGTCATATGTTATCTCAATTTCATGTTATGTATTTGAACCTCGGCACCCAGAGTAGTGACTCGGGGAATGCCATATATTTTTTTCGTTTCATATTAAATATTTGAACCTCGGCATCCAAAGCAGCGACTCGGGGACTACCATATGCTGCTTCAGTTTAATGTTGAGCGCACCCGTATTAGTCTTATATTATTTCTGAAATTTGGTTTACATATTGAAGTTCGGCGCGATAAACAATGATTCAGGGATTGCCATATATTTCCCCAACGAAGTAGTCAATCTCTGTTCAGAACAGATCAATATTATATGATATTCAAAGCTCACGCCTAGATAAACCATGAAACAACGAAGGCAAGGATAAATCCTAAAAACTCAGGAAATTGCGGGCCACCAAAGCAAGAATTCGGGCGAACACCCACTTCACCAAATGGTAACAACTACAAGCGTATATGTCACAGCAGTACACGGCAAAAGAAATTCGAATCACACAGAGAACGGAAAAATGTTTCGCCTACATCATACGCCCGGCATGCCAGGGATCAGAAATAACTTAAGCATTGTTCGCTGGGGAGGCAGCAACTTGGTCAGGCGCGGGGCACTCCGACGTAGGAGGAACTTCGACTGAGGTTGCCTCGCCCTCCGCGGACCCAGGTGCAACTTCAGCGGAAGCCCGAGGTTGCTCAGGAGCATCAGTCCGCGCGGTAGAATGCCCAGTACCTTTGGAGGAGGACCGCGCATCGCCGTTGCTGTCCGAACTTGAACTGGAGCTGTCAGATGCGTCCGAGTCATCCTCTCCTTCCCCTTGCTCAGCCGAATTGTTGTCCGAGGCATCCTCAACTACAACCTCTTCATCTGGATCTGGAAGAAAACTCGGTCCTTCATTCCAGGTGTGCACGTCGGCATACTCGACGAGTTGGAAGGCACGAGCTTGCCGAAGAGCAACAAAAGTGGGATCCTCAACCCAGCGGGAACCAGTGCGCAAATTTCTCAGGATATCAAGAGAGATGTCTTCATACCATGACATGATAACAGTAAGGGCCATATCAGCGCCAGCGCTCCCGGCTGATTCCCTCCAGAGACTTAATTGCCTCTCAGATGCCATTAGTCTTTTCACCAGTAATTTGACCTCGTTGATATCAGGAGTCCCCGAAGTGTTCGGCCAAAGAACATGGTAAGCTCGAATAGCGGCTTGCACCAAATCCCGACCCATAATCTTCATTGGACCAACTGCAGCACCAACGGCAACCAAGAAATCCTCCATTGAATACTCTGAATCAGCGGCAACAGGAACACCTCGGCGCACGCGAGCTGCAAGAACAACTTTAGAGCTCACAGGCTTAGCTTCGGGAAAATGATCTGCGCGAAACACGAACACGTCAGGGGGCAGCAGGGACAAAGACAGAAATATAATTCGGCTGTGCTAAGAAGCTTACGATTAATGTAACACATCATTATCTGAAGGTCCTTGGCCCAATCGACCTTGCTCTTCTCAAAACGAGCAATTTCCTCGCTCAATCCCTGCGTTTTCAGTTCGGCAGCCTCGAGGAGTTCTTTATTCTTCTGCAGTTCCAAAGCCAGCCGATTCTTCTCTTCGGAGAATTCCTGATCGACCTTTTCTAATTCGGATTTCTGAGAAAGCTTAAGGGTCTCCACCTCGGCCCGTAGGCGAGCTATTTCATCGTCTTTTTCTTTTAGCTCCGCCGAATGAGTGGCGGTTTGTTCTAAAAAATGCAGCATCACGTCAGGCATGGGCATGCAATCTTGGTGAGACGCTGCAAAGGTTTGCAACTCGGCTTTACCAAAGCCAAACGAAATAAACAAGCTTAGCACACATGTTAAAAAAGGGAAAAGGTCCAAGATAAAAGGGAAACTAACCTTCCAAACTCTTAACTTTCTTCTCAAGACGAATGTTGAGATTATTAATATTGCCTATTCACCAAAAAAGTGAGTCGTCATCTAGCGGACAAATCAATAAGAATGTCGAGCATAACAAAAAGGAACTATCGACGTACCAGCCTTTTTTACCACAGGAAGGATTTTCTCATACTTTTCCTCAAGTTTGCGATGGGAGAAAAGCAACCTCTGAAATTCGGCAGTTCGCCGGTCATGTGCAACCTGAACAATGGAGCAAAACGATAAATGAATAATCAAGGCTAAATTAGATCTGAGTCAAGCAAAACTTAACTCGAACCTAGGTGGCTAGATATTCGAAGCTAAGTCAGATCCGAGTCAAGCAAAACTTAACTCGGATCTAGGTGGCTGGATATTCAAAGCTAAGTCAGATCCGAGTCAAGCAAAACTTAACTCGAATGTAGGTGGCTAGATATTCGAAGCTAAGTCAGATCCGAGTCAATCAAAACTTAACTCGGACCTAGGTGGCTGGATATTCAAAGCAAAGTCAGATCCGAGTCAAGCAAAACTCAACTCGGATCTAAGTGGCCGGATATCTGAACCCTAGAAATAAAGTTAAATTAAGTAGGGCAGCATTAAACTTCCAAGCATATAACAAGTTATTTCCTTGCAAGTTTCGGGGACTAGAGCATATAGTAGCATCTGGGGAACTAATCTAAATTCAGAGAAACAGCAATTACCTCGTTCATCTTGTTAGTGTCGAGGATGAACTTCGCAACGTGGTCGAAACGGCCGCTGATGTCGGAAAGCTGAAAGGGCTGGTTGATGGGATTACCCTCAAACTGATCAGCAGCATTCCAATTATTGGCGTATTCCACCAGCGAGCCAAGGCTATTCCCACTAGCAGTCCGAGTTAAGACCTTACCCCGGACATGTTGGGTAATCACTGCAGCCGCAGGGCTCTTATGAAGAGAAAGCTGGGTGCTGGCAGCCGAGGCAACGGAAGCCTTGGTGGGCGCAGTTCCTTTGCGCAGCATGTCGGCAATGCTAGGCTGAGAAGAGCCGGCAAGACCTTTCTGGGAAGAGGAAGCCTTGGTGGCAACAGCTTTTCTCGCCTTAGACGAGGCATCAGCAGGAAGCGATACCTCGGTAATGGGGCCGGTGTCTTCAGGAGCAGCAGGAGTCATAATCGCAGAAGGCGCCGGGATAACGACCTGCTGCTGGAGCAGATAGAGGCTCAGTAGCGGCGCTGGGACCCACAGAAGGGGCAACGGGTTCGATGGAAATCTCGGAGGGCCGATTGGAATCATTGTCCACAAAAGGAGTTTCAGGTACGTCGCGACGAGGAGGCGATGAATTCCGAGCTGGAGGAGAGGCAGCACGAGCAGGACTGGGGATCCTAGTATCATCGACGGGCGGAGGAGACGGCTGCCGAGTCAGGCGGCTAGTCATGCTGGGACCGCCGGGCTTAACAGAAAGCGGAGCACTGCAGGAATAAGAAGAAGAAAAAAGAATGTCAGTATAAAAAAACAGAAAGAGAGAAACAAGAAATACGAGCAAAAGGAACTTACCCGGCAACCCCAGGCATAATCTTGCGCCTGGGAGGATTCGGAGCGGATTTTTTCGTTCGTTTCTTGGGGACCGCTTCCGAGGCACTAGCAGGAGCCCCGCGTTTCCCCGAGGTAACAGGGGGTCGAGAAGCGATAGGCTCGGCGTCGTGAACCTGACCGGCCAGATTAGCTGGGAAAGTAGAAGCCGGAAATACATAAGAAATAGGCATTGCGGCAACTACCTCAAGAATTTGGACCTCGTCCGAATCACCTTCCTCCTCGTGCGCCGAAGTCTTGCCACGAGCTCGAGCCGGGGCAGGATCCGACTTAGGGACGAACTCCTCGGAGTCCGGCTCACCAGTATCCGGGGTGCTCCGGTCCGCGGGCCACGGAAGCAAAAAAACTTCGGCGTCCTCATTCTTCTGCTCTGCGAACCTCTGCAAGACGTGGAAAAAGAGAGTTAGCGGGATCCGTTACGAAAACAATGGAATAGCAGAGTGTTATTGATTAAGCTTACCTCGGGAGGCGGATGATCGCGGGTGAACGGTTTCAATCCCCAAGTCCAATCCTCAGGCATCTCCGTCTTAAAGATAGCTCGGACGCGCTTATAGATAAGGTAGCCGAATCTTGTCCTCTGTCCCTCTGTTCTTGACGTAAAAGAAAGATTTGTGCCACTTCTTGCACGACTCTAACCCGGTAACACGAGGAAATACAGATTTCCTCCGAGGTGTAATGGACGCTGCCCCGCATTGAGTAAGCGATTTCTCGGAAGGGTGCAGAGATTTGTCAGGGACTACATTGGAACGAATCTGGAAGAACTTCGACCAGACGTGCACTGACGGCCACACACCGAAGTATCCCTCCGAAGCAGAGATAAAAGCAGAAAGAGAAGCGATGGCGTTCGCAGGAAGATGATGCGGCTGAAGGCCGAAGTAGTCGAGAAATTCTCTAGCAAAATCTCTAAGAGGGAGACCGAAGCCACGCGCAAAGTGCGACATAAAAACCACATACTCGCCCTCCCTAACATCCGGAGAGGACTCGCTGCCGGGTAAGCGATAGGAGACCTCGGCGGGAATCCTCCGAGTTCTGATAAGCCACTCAATATCACGGCGTGTAACAGAAGAGCCCTGCCACGAGCCTCGCTCGGGCCCAGAGCCAGCGTCATCGTCCTCTACCAGAGCACCGCTAAACGAACTAGACATGAGTTCACCGGAAAGATCGCCGGAAGAAGAGCTGGCGGCGGAGGAAAGTTTAGAGCTGCGAGGCCCCGTCGTGATTTTGCACGGGAGCGGCGGTGGAGGAGCAGAGGAACCGCCACACGAATACGAGATTCAAACGGAGAAATCTAGATAGAACCTAGGCAATGCGGCCGGAAAGAACTCACCGGCGACAATATCGGAGCGGACGAGCGCAGGCGAGGCAGGCGGAACAACACGGCGGAGTCCTCGCAGTCGGAAGTTCCGATGAGCGCGCAGCGGCGGAGCTGCAAGAGTGTGCGGAGGCGAGAGGAAGAAGAAGGGCACAGGCGAACGAGAAGGGGAAAAGTGAACTCCCAGACGTCGGGCCCCTCTTTATAGTCAGGCCACGAACGAGGTAGTGGGATCGTGGGTGCAGCGGTTGACCGTGTAGATCGTGGGTGCGGCGCGAATGCACGACGTTGAGTGGAACCGCACCAGCGCCCACACAGCAGCAAAGAACGTTGCGATCCCCCAGGAAACGGTACACGAGGCGTCGCAGCGCCGGCGCAGCAGGTACAGTGTGAACTGTAGCCTGTCAGTAAATACACTAGAAGAACAAAAAAACCAGGAGAATAATGATGAGGGTGACACGTAGGACAAGGCGTATGAGAGAAGGAACATGGGTACCTCGAACGAGAAAAAGATAACTCGGAAATAATACAGGAAAATGTGATGAAGCTGATACGACCCGGCCGAAGTTATCGGCAGGGCCACACCAGCTTCGGGTACTAATGTCGGGGGGGGGGGTGACCCCAGATAGGATAAATACGGGGAAAGGCGAAGGTACGATCCCCGTCTGGTTTCCGAGTTAAAGTTTAAGTCGGCCGGATCCCGTATAAGTCGGCCGACATAAGGAGGCGAGAGGCCTGTATATGTATATTGAGACATTACCCGGCCGAGATATTATGTAAGACGGCCGGGTCAGCCCGAGTGACCTTAATGCAGGTGAAGGAAGATCCGAGCTATTCGAGGAAGACCGAATGATAAGAAGCTTGTAGGAGAAGGAGAAGCCTGAAGTCAAACCCTAGCTGCAAGCTAGGGAGAATCTGAGCAGAGCCAAGCACTACGGACAAAGGCGCAGAGCGACAGAGAGGCAGGAGGAGGTCACAGAGGTGACAGTGCGGAAGACCGAGGCACTCAGGGGGGGACCTCTGGAACCTTGCCATTGTTAGAAGAGCGACAGGGAAAGGGGAGCGCCGAACTACTATATTGGGACAAGTATATTCCTCGAATATGCTTGCCATGTCAGCCCTAGAGGAACCCAGGGCTCTCCTTTATAAGGGGAGGCTTGGATTCATAAGGGGCATCGAGGAAAGGGAGAGCCGTTAGGCTGGAAAAGTTCTTTTGTTCTCTCTGTAAACAGCTCAAGGAGCACTTGTAGCCCGAGGAAGAAGAAATAAAGATCTTGGCCTTCATCCTCTGTGTGTAGAATCAACTACATCTTCCCTCCCCGGATCCCACTAGCATCTATTGGCCCCATACTTTAGCCTACCCATGGCATCTGCCGTGCCACCACCACGACAAAAGGCATGGTCAAGCACTGTGACTTATTGTGCCCAGGTTCACCGTAGTTGTAGTAAATCATTGCCAAACAGCTGCATTTTTCCTTAGCTTGTGATACGTCCATTTAGCATCACTATTCTTTATCATAATTTAGTGCTATTCATTTGATATATTTCTTATTAAGAGGTGATACTTATGTTATTTCATCTATTTTTGCATGTTGGATGATTCTTGGAGGACGAACTGCTGGAGTCAGGATTCTGATGGAAAAAGCGATGTTTTGAGGCAATTTTCGCGAAGATCAGAAAATACATGGAAAATCTTATTTTTCCAAAAGACAAAGGATGCCAGAAGGGGAGGCTGAGATGGGCCACAACAGGCCCACACCCCCATGTGCGGGCCACCCTAGGTCGCGCCACCAGGGGGTGTGGCCACCCTGGCCCACCTACTGCTGCGCCCTGATTGCGCCCAGTACTGTCGTGGGACACTTCGTTGGAAACCCCAAGAGCAAGGTGTGGTGAGCACAGCAGCAAGTTTTCCCTCAGTACGAAACCGAGTTTATTGAACCAGTAGGAGGAAGGAAACGTCTCAAAGGTGTTGCAAGCAACATGGAAACCTGCACAACACAAACTCAAGACTTTGCCCCAATGAATCAGTGACATGTTGTCAAGCTCACCGGTTTGCTGTAACAAAGGATTAACTGTATGGTGTGGAAGGTAATGATGGTTTGCAGCAAGTAAACAGTAACAGTGAAAGATGTATCAATGGTAAATATTGGACCGAGGTTCATAGTTCACTTGAGGTGCTCTCCTTAGATAAACAACATGGCATGAAGGGTAAACAAATTACAGCAGGGCAATTGACTGGAACTAAGCAAGGCATAACAATGCAATACTAGACATAAACATCCTATGCGATTCGATTGGGCAATACAACAATATACATAGACCGCCATCTAACTGCATCTATGACTAGAAGTCCACCTTCAGGTTATCATCCGAATCCCCTCTAGTATTAAGTTGCAAGCAACAGACAACTGCTTTAAGCAAAGTGTGTAAGGTAAACAATCCACTTGATCCATGAACAAGAGACCGTTGTTTTCTCCCTAGTGGCAACAACACATCTACAACCGAAGAGATTTCTGTCACTTCCCTTGGAAACTAGAGGCATGAAACCACTATCGAGCATAAATACCCCCTCTTGGAGTCACTAGCAACTACTTGGCCAAGATAGCTACTAACAACGGAGAGCATGCAAGATCACAAACAACACAGACATGATAGAATCAAATAGACAAAACCATTAATCAATCTGACATAGTAATCTCAATATCCATCAGATCCCCGCAAACACAACATGCATGATTACAAATAGATTAGATCTTGATCATGAACGGAGCTCACAAGATCTATACATGAAAGCACAAGGAGGAGATACAACCATCTAGCTACTACATGGACCCGTAGTCCAAGGTGGAACTACTCACGCTTCATACCGGAGAAGAAGGCCTCCGGGATGATCTCCCCTCCGGCAGGGTGCCGGGAAGAACTTCAGATCCCCCCAATCTAGGGACAATGGTGGCGGCGGATATAGACGGTTTTGTGGAATATTGATCGGGTGCTTAGGGTTTTGGCATCGGGGGGACTTTATAGGCGAAGAGGCGAGGTAGGGGGCCACCAGGGTGGCTGCACCCCCCAGGCGCGCCTAGCCCTAGGCTGCGCCGCCAGGGGGTGTGGCCCCCTGGTGCGTCCCCTCCGTCTTGTACTCTGGTTTCGTGTTGCCCACGGTAAAATATTGACTTTGGATTTTGTCCCGTCCAATTCCGATAATATTGATTTTCTGCCTTTCTGGAACCAAAAAGAGAAGAAAACAGGCAACTGGCACTGTGACAACTTGTTAATAGGTTAGTTCCAGAAAACATATTAAAATACCTCAAAGTGTAGACAAAGCAAAGCAAAGTAGATACTAAACAAGCATGGAACATCAAAAATTATAGATACGTTTCCAACGTATCACGCCCTTTCACCTATATCTTCTCCTCGAAACCCTAATGCACGGGGGGCGACCATAGAATGATTCTGCCGCCTCTGTGGGGCGGAAACTACAGAGAGAGAAAGAGCTCTCTAGCAGAGAGATTTCTGCCGGGGAAATTCCTTTCCGGAGAGGGGAGATCGTCGCCATCAACATAATCATCAAGCTAGACTTCATCGGGATCATCATCATCCACACCATCATTACCACTCCATCCTGCTGTAACAATTGTGTTAAATCTTGCATAGTTCTTAGGGGAAAATTTCCCGGTGTTAATTACTTTTGTAGTTGATGCTTGTGAGTGGAACCATTGAATTATTGTTTATGTTCAGATTGTTATTCATCATCATATCATCTCTGATCTTGATCCATATGATGTATCGTGAGTAGTTCGTTTAGTTCTTGAGGACATGGGAAAGTCATGTTGTTAGTAGTGGAATTGCGTTGAGGTATTATTCAATGGTTTAATATTTAAGTTGTGGTGCTATTCTTCTAGTGGTGTCATGTGAACGTCGACTACATGATACTTCACCATTTATGGGCCTAGGGGAATGCATTGTGTATTTGGCTACTAATCGTGGGGGTTGCCGGAGTGACAGAAACCTAAACCCCTGTTAGGAAACCTTTGCACAAGGGAGTGTAGGATCTCACAGTTTAAGGTTGTGGTTAGGTTTTTATCTTAATTACTTTCTTATAGTTGCGGATGCTTGCAAGTGGTTTAATCACAAGTATGTATTAGTCCTAGTAAGGTCAGTACATTAGAATAGGTTCAGCCACACAACACTTATCAAACCAAAGAAGATTAATCAACTATATGAAATGAAAGCACTTGACAGTATTCCCATGTGTCCTCGAGAACGTTTGGTCCTCATAAGTATTACAACTGGCTTGTACTTTGCTAAGAAAAGATTGGGCCACTTGCTGCAATTATTCGCTATCTTTATTTACTTGCACTTTATTTCCTTGCATTATCAAAAAATCCTAAAAATCCGTTTGCTAAGTATTTACAGAGATTTCCTGCTCCAAACCACTAGTCAACACCTTCTGCTCCTCATTGGGATCGACACTCCTATTTATCGAAAGTACTACTATACACCCCCTATACTTGTGGGTCATCAGCTTGCCCCTCTTTCCCTGTGTTTTGACCATCGCCAGCCAAATTGTTTGCTTTCCCTTTCTTCATGTTCCCTTGTTGCTTGCCACCATTCAACTGTTGATTCAGTTGCTGTTGCTGCAAAACTGATGCCCCTCAATTTGTTGAGGATGCATACCCAAAAGCGACTGTTGTTGCTGAATCGGCTGCACAAACTATGGTTGAGACTGCATCTGGGAGAAATTAGGGAGTTGTGCCTGGGAAGGACCTGAGCCAACCTAATTAGATTGTGGGTTGATCCATTAAGAGGTAGGAAACTGACCAGGGAACTAATTGGGAAACCCCCACTGAGAAGGGAACCCAAAACCAAACCCCATATGCTCCTGGCCAGCGGTGGCAAACGACTGCATCGGCTGATTTTGCAATGGAGCTTGTTGAGGTTGCATCTGAGGCTGTTGTTGCCAAGTACCACCTTGAGGACCTTCAGGGCGATAGTTTCCCCTCCCCTTCCCCTCCCACGCCCTTGGTTAGCCATAAGAGACACCCGTTCTCGATAGAGATGGGAGTCCCTAAGCAGCCTAGGTTTTGGGGTGGACGATTCGACGAACTGGGCAGGGAAGCAACAATCCATAGGAGGGAGAGAACCAATACCATTACGGACCTAGGAAAGCAGCAGTGGGTCTTTGGGAACCCTAGGTAGCTGGGTTCGATCTCCACCACAACAACAAGAAGGAACCAACGGGACTGTGTGTGTCCTAGAACAGGGAAGCGAAATTCAGGAACCGCTACCCCAGGAGAAGAATGTAGACAATCGGATATGCTGACTCCATCACTTCTCCAAATCAGGTTCGAATCAGCACAAGGACCAGGGGCGGCCAACTCGAACAGGGGAGCAGACCTCAAATCCTTTCCTCGATGTCTCACCCGACAGAGAATTTTCCCTCTGCCCGGTCGCCACGGAGGACTGTAGGGTTCGCAGCATAGAAAACAAAAAAATTCCTACTATGGGAACACCTATGTACCAAGATCTATCTACTAGATACAAGCAACAGGCGGATATACATCCGTAGATAACATACCCTTGAAGACCGACAAAGCTTAACGAGGTTGAACTTGTGGTTGATGTAGACGATCTCTTGCCGATCTCAAGATCGAGAGGAAGTCCTAGCGCCACAAATCAGCGGCGCATCTATGCTCGCACACACATCCAAGGCACCGAGCAACCTCCGCCTCCTCGCTCCAGCGATGCAGCGGAAGCACAACTCTTTCTTGCCAAATAGCCACTGCGAACATGTATCTCGCTGGTCCGAGACCATGGGGGATAAATACTAGAGGGAGAGAGAGATCCTTCATGAGGAGGTGTGAGTGAGAAGTGGGGAGGGGGGCTCCTTTTATAGGAGGAGGGGGAACCCCAAGGGGGTGGTCGGCGCATGGGGCTGCCCCCTTTCCCTCCCTCCATTCATGTGGGTGGAAGCTCCACTCACAAAATGCCCCTTCAGTTTTCTCCTCTAAAAAACCCGCTCAAATTCCCATTAAATTTCCACCAAATTTAATGCAAATGCTCATTAAATAAAACTCCTTTTATTTATTAAGAATTTTGTCAATTACTTTAATGACAAAAATTCACATATAACTCCTTGCTAGTATTTCATTTCACATGCAGAAACACTTTCTGCAATTTCACCCGAAACCAGTTTCGGTATCTAGTGAAATAAATTCCTGCGCTTTGTTATTCTTTTCAGCATGAAACTATTTGCTCCAAATGGTGTCGGTGCCTCTTAAGTGTGTCACCCTACGGTTCGCGAATAATGTGGACATGATCGAGACCCTCTCAGATCAATAATCAGAAGCGGGACCCGGAGATCCATACTGACTCCCACACATTCAATAATGACTTTCTTGTGATCATGAGAACCTTTTACGCTAGTATTTTAATCCCTTTGTCTCGTGATATATTACATGTCTGAGATTCGATCATCGGTATCTCCATACCTAGTTTGATCTCGTTACTGACATGTACTCTTTTCTTGTTCCCGTGATATAACATTCTAGTGATCAAATCACTTACTTGCTAGATAATCAATGTGATATCACTGAGAGGGCCCAGAGCATATCTATCTATCATCGGGATTAACAAATTCCACTCTCGATCCATGGGCCTCAACATAACACTTTAGTAGTACTGAACCCATCTTTATAATCACCTTGTTATGGTGTGACGTTTGATGTTATCAAGATACTCTTCCAGTGTTAGTGATTGACATGATCTCATGGTCTAAGGATTAGGATCACTTCGTATGATGTTATAGCAATATAAACTCAATGAATTTGATCATAATGCTATACTTCGGAGGAATGTTCATCACACCATTCCAATAATGTTGTGACCTCGTTATTAACAACATCCAATGTCCATGATCAGGAAACTTTGATCATCTTGTTAATCAACGAGCTAGTTTATGAGAGAGGCATAACTAGGAACTTTTTGTTTGTTAATCAAACACACATGTATTAACGTTTCCGCATTAATACAATTATAGCATGCAACATAAACATCTAACATATACTTGGAATATACATAATAACCACTTTATTATTGCCTGTTAGGGCATATTCTCTTCAGTCTCCCACTTGCACTAGAGACAATAATCTAGTTACATAGTGATAAATCTAACACCCATGGAGTTCTCGTGTTGAACATGTTTTGCTCTAGGGAGAGTTTTAGTCAACGGTTCTGCTACATTGAGATCCGCGTGTACTTTACAAATCTTTATATCTCCATCCTTGACATGCTCGCAGATGGAGTGAAACCGGCACTTAATATGCTTGGAATTCTTGTGAGACTGTAAGACCCCACCTTTATAAAGGTAAAGGTCCCTGTGATTGCAATGCTAGTCCTTGGATCAATTGCTAGCATCCACAGTTTAAGATGAAGTACACAAAAACAAAGGTCATTATTACATCGTCAATCCAGAGATAACATAGTCTTTTACAACTCCATAGCCATAGGCTAGTACAAGAGTTTAACTTAACAATATAAATAAAAGTCTTCATCTTCATGTGCCATAGGCAAGCATGTTGAGTGTAGACTCATAACCCTAATCCTCATCATAGTAACCTGCAACATCACAAGTTACAGCCACAGTGGGTCAATACATTGGAATAGTATTGGAAAGTGATACCTTAGTAGAATAATAGTATCTAGCTTCTACATGAATTTGGCTAAGTGTAGCTTAGGCTTGCTTTGCACAAAATAGGTTTTTCCTATCAGTTGAAAAACACTAAGTTTTTGTTTGGCAAAAACTCCCATGGAACCACCAATAGACATTGGTGAACCTTCACCCTTGTTCAACCACAATTTTTAACTTAGAAATTGGGATGAGGAGATTCTTGATAGCTTCCATGTCTTGATTCTCAAATTGTCCATTGTCGGGGACACGACTAAGTACTTAGATTTTTCCTTCTCGAGAAGTGGTGCACTTTCCCCACAAGACTTGACATTCATCAAGACGAGACCTTTCAGAAGCCTTCCCTTAGACCAAATGGACGCGTTCCAACCTATCACCCTACCACCAACTGTACAAATGGCTAAGTTATTGCAACCTATATGATCAAGGTAGATCCCATATTGCCATGTGGCTGCACTAGAATCTTTTTAACATATGGCATCTCAAATCCCTTTGTTCCTGGGTGGCTTTCCACAAGTGTGATACACAAGTTAGACTATAGATATGGGCCTTGTGTAACCACTCAACATAACCCAAACAACCATTCCACCCAGGTGTTTCATTCACTTAGTTGTTTTATTAAGTAAAAACATAAGCCCAAGACTTAGCAATATTTTTCCATAGCATGTATATAATCCACCCTTGGTTGCTACTAGCTAGGCTAAGCATGGCAAAAGCAAGTATCTTAACTTAGATAAAATTCTAACAATTCTACAACTACTAGGATTTCCCAAGCATAGCATATAGAAACTTAGCGAAAAATTATCATGCAAGCCCTATACAAAAAATCACTAATGCATAGTCAAAATATTGGGAAAAAATATGAAGCACCACTTGCCTTGGTAGTTGGGGGAGTAACAACAATCCTCATAGTCACGATCACCACTAGCACCAAAATCTACACATAAAATGATAGCACCAAATTCATATTTCAAATAATCAAGCAAAAATATATGACTGCATGCAAATCCCATGTGATGATTTTTCTAAACCAAACAATATAAGTAAAGCAGTACTGAACAATAAACTAAACATTTATACACCAAATAAACTTTATTTGGCCTTTAAAACATTTTCCAAATATTTTTTATACACAAAGTAGGCCTACAAATGTCTCTGCATAAAATTCTATATTAACAGAAACAAATTACAAAACTAAGTCCAAAGATGTGTAGGATTTATTTTTGTGATTCCAATGATATATTATTTGTATTTTTTGGATAAACAGAACAAAGTTATTGAATTTACAAGTTTGAATAACTAATATATTCAAAAACAGATTTTAAATTAAAATCCCAGACACGTGGGCGTGTCTGATTGGCCCGTACCCGTTCGGCTGGATCGATCAACGAGAGCCGCACGATTTAAATGAAATCGCATGGGCCAGATCTACTCGTACCCCTTCGATAAGTGATCTAATCCTACGCGCTAGATCTAGATCCAACGGCTGCTGAGCACACGACCATTGCCTGGTGGCGCTAGCGACGGCGACGCGGCAGCAGCGCACTGCCAGTGGGGTTCCGACGGCTATGGAGGGGGCTGGGGTTGGCAGAGACTCTTACCAGACTCGCGAGGTCGCGCTGATGCTCAACGTCTAGCTGGTGTGGACGGGGGCGTGCTGTGTTGGCCGGAGGAGCTCGTCGGAAAGCTTGCAGGCGTCGGGTGCACGGTGGTGAAGACGTTGGTGACGCTCTGGATCGCCCTTGTACAAACCAGGTGTATCAGGAGATGCGCAATGATACGTCGAACTAGACAGGGGCAAGCAGAAGGCAGGGGCGCTCGAAGATTACCAGGATTTCTCGTCGGAGTCAAGCAAAGCTTCGGTCGCTCACTGGGCTCGACGGAGGCGACGTCATGGTGCATTACAGAGAAAACAGATGGCATGAGATGATGTGTAGGAACCAGGCGAACAAACTCGCATGAACCAGAGGCGAAAGGGGCACTGTGCTCACCGGAATACGTCGCCGGAGACGCTCGGTACTACGGCGGTGTAAATGGAATTGCGGGCAGCCTGGTGGCAGAGAAGGAGCGCTGAGTGAGGGGAAAAGAGCGGAGAGGGGAGGGGGTTAAATAGTCGGTGAGGGGCGAGGGGATTACGTGGCATTGATCGGCAATTAAGCCTGCTTCAATCGCGACAGTGATGGTGGTAACGGCGGGGACGACGAGGTCAGGGGGTGCGGGATTTGGGGACGATGACTGCATGGCGTTTGGGTCCACCGGTCAGTGAGCGTGGGGTATGCTTGCGTCGCGTGAGAGAGAGAGAGAGAGGAAAGGCCTGGGTGGGCTTGCTGGGCTGCTTCTGTAGCTGGGCCGAAAGGCTGGCGCATGCCCTTTTCCTTTTCTTCCTTTTCTATTTCTGTTTTGATTTTCTAAAATCATTTTCAAATGCTTTTCAAATGAGTTTGAATTCAAAATTCTTCTAGATTTTTTTATAAAATAATTCAAGTATTCATTTGAGTATGAAACCTTGCTGTTTGATCATAAACACTTTGGTTCATTAAGAATATAAATAAAACCATGCCTTAACTAATTATTTATAAAGGGCATATAAATGGTTTTAAATCTTGATTCTTGTTTTAAAATTTTGAACAAACTTTCAAATCATCTTTCAAAACCTTCTGGTTAAAACAAAGTATTCTCATAACTTGAGAATTAAAAATAAAGCCATTGCCTTTCCTACATAAAATAATAGGCAACAATTTATTTCTGTTTTGAAATCTTATTTTAAAAATAATCCAAATGCTATGAATGGATGAATGATATGCAAACTTTATAATTCATGATTTTTGGGATGTTACAGAGACCTTGTATCTTTGACTTTGACATTGGCTATGGCACCATTGTTGTCACAATAGATCACCATTGGGTCCAACGCGCTCGCAACCACACCTAGTTTAGTTATGAACTCCTTCATCCAAATTGCTTCCTGGGCCGCTTCTGAAGAAGAAACATATTCGTCCTCCATTGTTGATCCCACCACCACGGGTTGTTTGGAACTCCTCCAACTAACCGCTCCACCATTCATGAGAAATACATATCCAGATTGAGACTTAGAGTCATCCGGATCGGTATCAAAGCTAGCGTCAACATAACACTTAGCGACGAGCTCTTCTTCACCTCCATAGACGAGAAACATATCCTTAGTTATTCGCAAGTACTTAAGGATATTCTTCACCACTATCCAGTGTTTCGATCCTGGATCAGATTGGTACCTACTAGTCAAACTAATAGCATGTGCCACATCCGGTCTTGTACATAACATGGCATACATTATAGAGCCTATGGTTGAAGCATAGGGGACTCTGTCCATTATCTCTCTTTCTTCCGCCGTAGCCGGACTTTGAGTCTTACTCAATGGCTTGCCTTGTGATACGTCGGAAACGTATCTATAATTTTTGATGTTCCATGCTTGTTAGTATCTACTTTGCTTTGCTTTGTCTACACTTTGAGGTGCTTTTTACATGTTTTCTAGTACTAACCTATTAACAAGTTGCCACAGTGCCAGTTGCCTGTTTTCTGCTGTTTTTGGTTTCAGAAAAGCTAGTAAAGAAATATTTTCGGAATTAGATGTGCTAAACGTCAAAGTCAATAACTTTCCGTGGGGAACAACAAGTCCAGAGGGCAGACGAGGAAGCGTGCCAGGGCAGCCAAACCCCCCTAGGCACGGCCAGGGGTGGGCCCGCGCCTGGGTAGGGTTTGACCCCCCTGGTCGCCTCCTCGTCCTCCCTTCGTGTGGCATCCCGCAAAAACCACTACTAGAAAATCGCGTTGAATTTGTGCATTGCATCGTCATCATCAGGCATTGTTTGCATAAAACTATTTTTCGCAAAGCATGTTTTTGTTTTCTAAAACGCCCCATCTTTATTCTAACGCAAACCCCGGGTCGTCGGAATATTTTGTTTGGCTGATATTGGTTTGCAAACGGTGCATTCAAAATTAAATAAAATATTAAATTATTTTTAATAGGGGCAGTCGAACGGGCCGATTGACCCGAACGACCACCCCAGAAAAATAATCGGTCCACCAGACAAATCCTACAGCTACCCACCTACCTACCCACACCCTCCCTCCACCTCACCCCACCCTATAGCAACCTGCCACCTCACCCTCTTCCCTCCCCCTAGCCACTCAGATGCTGCCACCTAACCCTGCCCCACCCTCTCTCCCTGATCCACACCCACACAGCACACACACTGCACCACGCGCGCTCGCCCTGGCCACATCCCCCCTGCCTTCCCTGTCGCCTCTGGGACCCACCTGACCCGCGGGCCCCACCGCCGCCCGTGCCCCTGTCCTCTTCCTCCTCTCCCCCTTCTCTCCAACCTCCCACCGGCGCTGCTCCCCGCCCCTGCTCGCCTGCGCCCACCGCCGCCTCGCGCCGGCGCCTCGACCCTGCGCCGTCCCGCTCGCCACCGCTCGCCCTCACCACCACTACCCCTCCGCTCCGGCCTCCCGCGCGTCCCCCAGCCCGCGCCCGCGCAGAGCTCCCTCCGCGCCTCCCCGCGCCGCCTCGCCCCTGCCGCGGCGCCGCCCTCCGCTCGCCCCTATGCACCCCGTGCTCGTCGCCCCGCCAACCTCCTCGCCAGCGACCCCGCATCTGCGCCACCGGCGGCCCCGCGTTCCCCGCCACCGCGCCCTACCCGACCTCGCCGGCGCCGCTTCGCGCCACCCCGGGCCTGCCGCGTCCGCCGCCCTGAGCGCGCGCCCCGCCGCGCCTCCTCCCTGCCCAAGCCCGAGCTCCTCGCCGTCCGTGCGCGCGCTCCACCGCCTGCGAGCATCCCGTGCTGCTTGCCGTCTTTCCTCTCCTCGCGTGGTCCGAGCCGTGCCCCCCCCCTGCATCAAGCCTTCTCCTCTGTTCCGGTCCGCAGGACGTCGCCTCTGGGCAACCCGTTGCCCTGCGCGCTCCAGGTGTTCGGGCTAATGCCAGGCCAGGACACGGCCGCCTCGCGTGGTTCAGTTGTTATGTTGTTTTCAGTGTATGTACGCTACCGTGAACTTGTGTTGTGTCCACGGTAAAGACTACTGCAAGCCCTTGAAGCCGACAAGTTCTTCACCAAGTTCTCCTACACGGAAACCCCGATGCCTTCGGCACGAAACATCGAGGACGCCGTCATGGAAGTCGAAGGGCCTGCTCTTGGAGTCCGAAGACCGATCCACGCTGAGCCGGAACCCGTCGAACCCTCGAAGCACCAAGATCTACGAACGTCGAGACCCCCGAACCCGAAGACCGAACCCGAACCCGACGCGCCCAGTTTTCCTCCCGGATCCGAAGACGCCAAGACCCGGGACACCAAGATCTCCGCCGTGAAACGTCAAGACCGACTCGATGACACGGAACCGACAAGATCATCGCGGAACTCCAAGATCTACTTCACGGAGCCGAAGACCCCGATGCCCGAACCACTCAAGTTCGCCATCGACGACAAGATCGACACCGACTAGGGCGGATCCGATGCGCCCCCGGCGCCGAACCAAGTCCGGCTTCCCGGACGCGACAAGAACTACCCCCGATATCCGAGAACGATCCCGGAGCCCGAGAACGTTCCGTCGAACCCTGGACCCTGAGACCGACCCCGAACCCCGGAACCTCAAGATCTGCCGAACCCCTAATGTGTGAACCCTTTTCTGAAACCCTATTTTATAATATAATACAACTGTTGCATCTTAAATTGTCATACTCGCATGCATATTATCATGTGGTTTGGGGGCCTTATGCCGATTCACCTCATAATTAAATATGGGGCCCATATGCGGGCAAATCCAGTCACATATCGGCCTCATTTAAACTTGTGTAGCGAACCGGTGATATTTTCTGCCTTGTTAAACAACATTTAAACTGCGGGGTAGCTAAACAACAGGAACCATCTAACTAATTGTCGGGACCCCGGTTCCTCTTAATCTGACCTAATCGCATCGCACCTTTGCCATGTCACACATCATACATGCATCATGCCGATCTTTTGCCGTAGTATTAAATATTGCACCCGGTGTTTCTTCTAGTGTTTTGGTTCTTCGCGGATAAGGCCGTTGAGTTAATGTGAGCTCCGCCCCGATCTTCGGTTGAACCTTCGGCAATGTTTTCAGGCGAGCATCTCCCCCTTTCTACCTATCTTACTTTTAAAGTATTTACTTCCCTCCTGTTGATCTATTGCTATCTGTGTTGCGTTGCTTTAGTTTTCGTACCCGTGATATCCCTTGCAGCCTTATATTGCCATGGCCACATCCTATTACCTGTTGTTGGTAGCTAGTTGGACTTGCGCGTCGTAGTCGCTTGCTAAAATGCTATTGCGTGTTGTCAAGTGCCACAGTTGTTGGAGAATTGCCGCGTGTTGTTGTTGGAGATGATCATAGCTTTACTTACCGTTCACTTTAATTCCTGTTTAATAACTAAAATTGAAATAAGCAGAGGCATCGGTGGGTGATAGATAATATTTGGTTTCCAAACGCCCACTTGTGTCCCGTAGGACCCCGAGTACTTGATACCTGTTCCTTGATTTATCGCGCTATCCACATACGGGGAGTATGGGCCCCCCTTAGCCAGAGCTTGATTCCGTCTTATTTCTTGGGGCCACAACTAGTTTGAGGTTTTATTTACTATCCTGTACCTATGCCATGCTTTACTGCTTTATTTACGATTGTGTGAGGAGCACGCTGTACTGTTTTGGGAGCGGAATGTTTTCGCGGTATCGACAGTCCCCGTTTGGGGATCTGCTGTCGTTTACAGCCATTGTCGCAAACCTTGAGTCCGTCTCGGAGCTTGCTTACTTCGTTGCGGGTGTACTCCAAGGGGTGGCCCCCTGAAATATTTCTGAATCTTGTGATTGCTCTGTCGTGAAGACCTCGTTGGGTTTTGATTTGGTTTTTCCGAGGTTGATCGTGTGTGTGTTGCTATTTGTGCACCCCGGCCGGGTTAAAACTTTCTGAAAGCCGTGTCCGCGGTTATGGACGACTTGGAGCACAGTATCTCGACCATAGACAAGCACAACTAAAGTTTATTGCTATAAATTTGACTTTATAATGACTAGTAATCAGCTTCACTATAACGGAATGGCTAATTAATACTTCCCACCATTGCCTGTTTGGAGTGTCGCTTGCGACCATTCTACCTGACTAGTAAGTATTGCAACTACAACGGAATGGCTAAGTAAAAGTACCAACAACTGCTGGGTTTTTGGGTTATCTCATACTAATTGTATCTGACTAGTAAGTGTTGCCACTATAACGAAATGATTAACTAAAAGGGCCCACTGCTTATTTTATCAGGACGATTATCTAAACCTGACTAGTAATTGCTGCAACGATAACCGAATAATTAAAACTGCCAACTGTGTGAGTTCCTCGGTTGACTTCCTCGTTTGGTCTCGAGGGGGAAACACCAGGATGGGTTTGTTTGATGGTAGTATCAGGTTGGTTCCGAATAGGTCTTTCTTACCCCTCTCTGATAGCCGCCAGTTGTATCGAGTCTCTATAGGTTGTTTCGTGCATGCTGCCGCTGCCGCTTCAGTCCACCATACCTGTGTAGGCGAGGACCGCCGAATTCTAGTCTCGCCGTGTACTGGCCTCAGTACTGACGCTCCTCTTTTTTCCTTTGCCCTTTGTCGGCACCCCTTTTGTTTAAGCAGGTTTTGAGATCGACGCCGTTAGCAGGGTTACCCTTCCGGCTTGGCCTGGGCAGGGTTATGGACGCCATTGGTTATTCTTCAGGGCTCTTAGCCCCATTTGCATCTTGTCCGTAGTCGGACGCTTCATCTTTTCGAGGTGATTTGGATCTTCGTATATTATATCTGTATTCTTGACTCATTGAGTCGCTGCTGTATATATATCTGTTCTATGGGTCCCATCGAGGACTGTTGTGTAATGTTATTACTTCGTTTTCCACCCGCATGAAAGTGCCTGGTGGGCACCTTTGAATCGTTTCTATGCGGGTTTGGCGGATTTCGCTAAAACTTGCATAGGTATGATTCTGAGGGTGTTACAGAGTGGTATCAGAGCCCAGCAGTTGCGATACCCCACAAGTCCAAACTGTAGGATAACCTAGCTAACGGCCGAAGTAGAGTGTCAAAACTATTTTGAAAATCGGTTGGATAGTTCTGATTAGGTCTGATTTTACTCATTACCCTTCTGCTATTCTCCTCTTATCTCGACGTGTTTTGAATCCGCTCTCTTCTCTCTCTTCGAGTCCAGGATTTCTCGTGGTTGGGTTTCCGTCGTACCTTCAGGGTTTCGCTTTCTCCCTTTTGTAACGGAGGTGCTACGATCATCAATCTGCAACTTGTCTGTTGTACCTTCCTCCAATCTTTTGTTCTTGAGCTCTTTATCCATATGTGTTCCTTGCTGGATATCCGTGTCGTTGAAAAACATATGAGAAGGACGAGCATTGGTGAAGTTGGAGTATACCTTGAGCATGTGTTGTTCATGCCAATGGAACCATCGCGAAACCTAATCATTGTGTCTTTCATACGATTTCTGTTGTATCTTCCGGTGTTTCCGTCGCGACGACATCATCTACGCTAGATCCGATGCAGAGTCTGCATCACTTCCTTGTTCCGACCCTCGCTTGTCGAGATCTTCAGTCTAATTTCGAGAGTTGGTTGCATAATCTGCCTATTCGTGTGCAGAGTAATGGTTTGGGTGCGCGATGGACTGATCACCATCCGACTACTCTTATCATTCGCTCTTGTACATCGAATCAGTGGATCCAGCAGTTTTACTCCGTCCACGGAAGTTAGGGGTGGCTTTATTTGTTGATACCTCTACCTTCGACCTGTTGTTCCCGGAGTGTTCTCGCGACGATCACGGACAACGACCCTTTGTTGGTGGTGTCGCCGTTTTCCAGATGAAGAAGGAACCCTCGTTAGTGGTGTCGCGAGGATCTACACGAAGCGAGAAGACGCAGATCGCCGACCTTCCTTCCGGTACCATGAGGCGGATCTCGAGGGCGAGATCCATTGTTAGTGGTGTCGAATTGTGGCATCCCGCAAAAACCACTACTAGAAAATCGCGTTGAATTTGTGCATTGCATCGTCATCATCAGGCATTGTTTGCATAAAACTATTTTTCGCAAAGCATGTTTTTGTTTTCTAAAACGCCCCATCTTTATTCTAACGCAAACCCCGGGTCGCCGGAATATTTTGTTTGGCTGATATTGGTTTGCAAACGGTGCATTCAAAATTAAATAAAATATTAAATTATTTTTAATAGGGGAAGTCGAACGGGCCGATTGACCCGAACGACCACCCCAGAAAAATATTCGGTCCACCAGACAAATCCTACAGCTACCCACCTACCTACACACACCCTCCCTCCACCTCACCCCACCCTATAGCAACCTGCCACCTCACCCTCTTCCCTCCCCCTAGCCACTCAGATGCTGCCACCTAACCCTGCCCCACCCTCTCTCCCTGATCCACACCCACACAGCACACACACTGCACCACGCGCGCTCGCCCTGGCCACATCCCCCCTGCCTTCCCTGTCGCCTCTGGGACCCACCCGACCCGCGGGCCCCACCGCCGCCCGTGCCCCTGTCCTCTTCCTCCTCTCCCCCTTCTCTCCAACCTCCCACCGGCGCTGCTCCCCGCCCCTGCTCGCCTGCGCCCACCGCCGCCTCGTGCCGGCGCCTCGACCCCGCGCTGTCCCGCTCGCCACCGCTCGCCCTCACCACCGCTACCCCTCCGCTCCGGCCTCCCGCGCGTCCCCCAGCCCGCGCCCGCGCAGAGCTCCCTCCGTGCCTCCCCGCGCCGCCTCGCCCCTGCCGCGGCGCCGCCCTCCGCTCGCCCCTCTGCACCCCGTGCTCGTCGCCCCGCCAACCTCCTCGCCAGCGACCCCGCGTCTGCGCCACCGGCGGCCCCTTGTTCCCCGCCACCGCGCCCTACCCGACCTCGCCGGCGCCGCTTCGCGCCACCCCGGGCCTGCCGCGTCCGCCGCCCCGAGCGCGCGCCCCGCCGCGCCTCCTCCCCGCTCAAGCCCGAGCTCCTCGCCGTCCGTGCGCGCGCTCCACCGCCTGTGAGCATCCCGTGCTGCTTGCCGTCTTTCCTCTCCTCGCGTGGTCCGAGCCGTGCCCCCCCTGCATCAAGCCTTCTCCTCTGTTCCGGTCCGCAGGACGTCGCCTCTGGGCAACCCGTTGCCATGCGCGCTCCAGGTGTTCGGGCTAATGCCAGGCCAGGACACGGCCGCCTCGCGTGGTTCAGTTGTTATGTTGTTTTCAGTGTATGTACGCTACCGTGAACTTGTGTTGTGTCCACGGTAAAGACTACTGCAAGCCCTTGAAGCCGACAAGTTCTTCACCAAGTTCTCCTACACGGAAACCCCGATGCCTTCGGCACGAAACATCGAGGACGCCGTCATGGAAGTCGAAGGGCCTGCTCTTGGAGTCCGAAGACCGATCCGCGCTGAGCCGGAACCCGTCGAACCCTCGAAGCACCAAGATCTACGAACGTCGAGACCCCCGAACCCGAAGACCGAACCCGAACCCGACGCGCCCAGTTTTCCTCCCGGATCCGAAGACGCCAAGACCCGGGACACCAAGATCTCCACCGTGAAACGGCAAGACCGACTCGATGACACGGAACCGACAAGATCATCGCGGAACTCCAAGATCTACTTCACGGAGCCGAAGACCCCGATGCCCGAACCACTCAAGTTCGCCATCGACGACAAGATCGACACCGACTAGGGCGGATCCGATGCGCCCCCGGCGCCGAACCAAGTCCGGCTTCCCGGACGCGACAAGAACTACCCCCGATATCCGAGAACGATCCCGGAGCCCGAGAACGTTCCGTCGAACCCTGGACCCTGAGACCGACCCCGAACCCCGGAACCTCAAGATCTGCCGAACCCCTAATGTGTGAACCCTTTTCTGAAACCCTATTTTATAATATAATACAACTGTTGCATCTTAAATTGTCATACTCGCATGCATATTATCATGTGGTTTGGGGGCCTTATGACGATTCACCTCATAATTAAATATGGGGCCCATATGCGGGCAAATCCAGTCACATATCGGCCTCATTTAAACTTGTGTAGCGAACCGGTGATATTTTCTGCCTTGTTAAACAACATTTAAACTGCGGGGTAGCTAAACAACAGGAACCATCTAACTAATTGTCGGGACCCCGGTTCCGCTTAATCTGACCTAATCGCATCGCACCTTTGCCATGTCACACATCATACATGCATCATGCCGATCTTTTGCCGTAGTATTAAATATTGCACCCGGTGTTTCTTCTAGTGTTTTGGTTCTTCGCGGATAAGGCCGTTGAGTTGATGTGAGCTCCGCCCCGATCTTCGGTTGAACCTTCGGCAATGTTTTCAGGCGAGCATCTCCCCCTTTCTACCTATCTTACTTTTAAAGTATTTACTTCCCTCCTGTTGATCTATTGCTATCTGTGTTGCGTTGCTCTAGTTTTCGTACCCGTGATATCCCTTGCAGCCTTATATTGCCATGGCCACATCCTATTACCTGTTGTTGGTAGCTAGTTGGACTTGCGCGTCGTAGTCGCTTGCTAAAATGCTGTTGCGTGTTGTCAAGTGCCACAGTTGTTGGAGAATTGCCGCGTGTTGTTGTTGGAGATGATCATAGCTTTACTTACCGTTCACTTTAATTCCTGTTTAATAACTAAAATTGAAATAAGCAGAGGCATCGGTGGGTGATAGATAATATTTGGTTTCCAAACGCCCACTTGTGTCCCGTAGGACCCCGAGTACTTGATACCTGTTCCTTGATTTATCGCGCTATCCACATACGGGGAGTATGGGCCCCCCTTAGCCAGAGCTTGATTCCGTCTTATTTCTTGGGGCCACAACTAGTTTGAGGTTTTATTTACTATCCTGTACCTATGCCATGCTTTACTGCTTTATTTACGATTGTGTGAGGAGCACGATGTACTATTTTGGGAGCGGAATGTTTTCGCGGTATCGACAGTCCCCGTTTGGGGATCTGCTGTCGTTTACAGCCATTGTCGCAAACCTTGAGTCCGTCTCGGAGCTTGCTTACTTCGTTCCGGGTGTACTCCAAGGGGTGGCCCCCTGAAATATTTCTGAATCTTGTGATTGCTCTGTCGTGAAGACCTCGTTGGGTTTTGATTTGGTTTTTCCGAGGTTGATCGTGTGTGTGTTGCTATTTGTGCACCCCAGCCGGGTTTAAACTTTTTGAAAGCCGTGTCCGCGGTTATGGACGACTTGGAGCACAGTATCTCGACCATAGACAAGCACAACTAAAGTTTATTGCTATAAATTTGACTTTATAATGACTAGTAATCAGCTTCACTATAACGGAATGGCTAATTAATACTGCCCACCATTGCCTGTTTGGAGTGTCGCTTGCGACCATTGTACCTGACTAGTAAGTATTGCAACTACAACGGAATGGCTAAGTAAAAGTACCAACAACTGCTGGGTTTTTGGGTTATCTCATACTAATTGTATCTGACTAGTAAGTGTTGCCACTATAACGGAATGATTAACTAAAAGGGCCCACTGCTTATTTTATCAGGACGATTATCTAAACCTGACTAGTAATTGCTGCAACGATAACCGAATAAGTAAAACTGCCAACTGTGTGAGTTCCTCGGTTGACTTCCTCGTTTGGTCTCGAAGGGGAAACACCAGGATGGGTTTGTTTGATGGTAGTATCAGGTTGGTTCCGAATAGGTCTTTCTTACCCCTCTCTGATAGCCGCCAGTTGTATCGAGTCTCTATAGGTTGTTTCGTGCATGCTGCCGCTGCCGCTTCAGTCCACCATACCTGTGTAGGCGAGGACCGCCGAATTCTAGTCTCGCCGTGTACTGGCCTCAGTACTGACGCTCCTCTTTTTTCCTTTGCCCTTTGTCGGCACCCCTTTTGTTTAAGCAGGTTTTGAGATCGACGCCGTTAGCAGGGTTACCCTTCCGGCTTGGCCTGGGCAGGGTTATGGACGCCATTGGTTATTCTTCAGGGCTCTTAGCCCCATTTGCATCTTGTCCGTAGTCGGACGCTTCATCTTTTCGAGGTGATTTGGATCTTCGTATATTATATCTGTATTCTTGACTCATTGAGTCGCTGCTGTATATATATATCTGTTCTGTGGGTCCCATCGAGGACTGTTGTGTAATGTTATTA
The DNA here is from genome assembly GCA_916181665.1 of Avena sativa. NCBI lineage: Eukaryota > Viridiplantae > Streptophyta > Magnoliopsida > Poales > Poaceae > Avena > Avena sativa. Next base: position 19,679,865 of record OV702296.1, read on the forward strand.
CTTCGTTTTCCACCCGCACGAAAGTGCCTGGTGGGCACCTTTGAATCGTTTCTATGCGGGTTTGGCGGATTTCGCTAAAACTTGCATAGGTCTGATTCTGAGGGTGTTACACTTCGCCTATAAGAAGCCCCCGATGCAGAAACCCTAAGCACCCGATCAGATCTCCACGAAACCGTCTGTAGCCGCCACCAACATTGTTCCTAGATCGGGGGGATCTAAAGTTCTTCCCGGCACCCTGCCGGAGGGGAGATCATCCCAGAGGCCTTCTCTCAGGTATGATGCGTGAGTAGTTCCACCTTGGACTATGGTTCCATGTAGTAGTTATATGGTTGTATCTCCTCCTTTGTGCTTTCATGTAAAGATCTTGTGAGCTCCGTTCATGATCAAGATCTAATCTATTTATAACCTTGCATGTTGTGTTTGCGGGGATCCAATGGATATTAACATTATTATGTTGGTTTGATTAATGGTTTTGTCTTTATGATTCAATCATGTCTGTGTTGTTTGTGATCTTGCATGCTCTTCGTTGTTAGTAGCTATCTTAGCTAAGTAGTTGCTAGTGACTCCAAGAGGGGGTATTTATGCTCGATAGTGGGTTCATGCCTCTAGTTTTCAAGGGAAGTGACAAAAATCTCTTCGATTGTAGAATGTGTTGTTGCCACTAGGGAGAAAACAACGGTCTCTTGTTCATGGAACATGTGGACTGTTTACCTTACACACTTTGCTTAAAGCAGTTGTCTGTTGCTTGCAACTTAATACTGGAGGGGGTTCGGATGATAACCTGAAGGTGGACTTCTAGTCATAGATGCAGTTGGATGGCGGTCTATGTATATTGTTGTATTTCCCAATTGAATCTCATAGGATCTTTATGTCTAGTATTGCATTGTTATGCCTTGCTCAGTTCCTGTCAATTGCCCTGTTGTAATTTGTTTACCCTTCATGCCATGTTGTTTATCTAAGGAGAGCACCTCTAGTGAACTATGGACCCCGGTCCAATCTTTACCATTGATACATCTTCCACTATTACTGTTTACTTGCTGCAAACCATCATTACCTTCCACACCATATGTTTAATCCTTTGTTACAGGAAATTGGTGAGCTTGACAACCTCACTGATTCGTTGGGGCAAATTCTTGAGTTTGTGTTGTGCATGTCTCCGCGTTGCTTGCAACACCTGTGTGATGTTTCCTTACTCCTTCTGGTTCGATAACCTCGGTCTCAATTGAGGGAAAACATGCTTCTTGCTCTTCACACCCTGCGCTTGGGGTTACCAACGAAGTGCCACGTCGAGCACCATCAAGAATTTATGGCACCGTTGCCGGGGAGGCCAAGGACGTCTTCACAAGGGTAGTCCTCCACTTCCTTTCTCTTTACTTTGTTTTTAGTTTGATTTTTTCTTTTTCTTGGTTTTTTTTGCCTCTTTTCAAGAAACGCAAAAAAAATAGTTTAGTTTGGTTTGCTTTCTTTATTCAAAAACACAAAAATAGTTCCTATTCTAGTTGCTACCATGTCTGGTTTTGGACCAACCTTTATTTCCCCTATGGTAGAAATCTCCACTTTTAAGCAAAAAAGTGAAGAAAGTTTTAAAGAAGCTTGGTCTAGAATCTCTGCTTTTTAGAGGGAAACTGAGCCTAAGGTGAGCCTTAGCTTGGTTATTGATAGTTTCTACCACGGTATTGCTCTTTGTTATAGATATGCTTTGGATGTTCTGGCTTAGAAATATTTTTTTCTATGTACTGAGGATGAAGCTTTTGATGCCATAAAGAAATTGATTATGATTTATGGTACACCTGGCAAGTCTGATTCCTCTTTCACAAACATTTTTGCTAGGTTGAACACTCTTGAGACTGGCATTGCTGCTATGAATAGTTGCTATCACATGCTTAGGGCTTACCATGATTATGTTCCCAAAAAATTTGAGCCTTCAAAGTGGTTTCCCACAATCAAAGTCTCAATAAACACTACACTTTTTTATGCTCGCTGTGATATCATGTCTGAATTTTGTCTCATGTCTAAAGATATTTATGATTCCTTGAGTCTTTGGGGACTTATTGAAGGAGGAGAGGAAATCTCTCTTACCAACAATGCCACTATATTACCCATTGGAATATATGAAGGTGTGTTTACAAAAATCTCAGGGAAAATAGTGACTACTGATTATCTTGTTATTGAATGTGTAGGCAAGGGACACATCACACTTGGAAGATCTTTACTGAAACACCTTGGGGAAGTGATAGATGTGGGAAAAGGCATCATGCATTTTTCTCCTCCGGTAAGCAATCATATCTTCCCTAAGGAAAAGAAGAAAGGTAAGAAAGGAAAGAACAAGAAGGTCGCTTCTTCATTTGAAAATACTTGATTCTTCTTGCTTCTTGTGCCTAACTTAAAGGCGTTAAAGAAAAGTACTTGTTGGGAGATAACCCAAGAGTTTCCTTGAGTCTTGGAAGTTATTACTTCAGTAATGACCTCTCCTTATCCCTTTTGTTTGCTTTTCGTGCCAAGAATGACCTCCAATGAGAGGGAAGTAAGATTTGTGGAGTTGCTGTCCCGAAACATATTTTTGTCCTCCACCAAAAAAAATCGTGAGGAGTCTCTGTAACTCGGATTGATCTCAACATTTACTAATAAATCCCCCAGTATGTTAGCTAACTTTCGTTAGTTCAACACTTTTTTATTTGAGCAACATAAGATGTTCGAAAAAATTGGTTTCTGCCTGCTGGTCTGTTTTGACAGATTTCTGCCATTATTTGCATTGCTTCTTATTGATTCCTTTTTGAGTTCTCTTTTGGGGAATTGAGCTTTTTGAAGGAGTTACTTCAGTAGATTGTGTTTTTAGTGAAAATCCTTGCTATTCCAAAGCTTTGCCAGGGGTCTAATATCTTTTTAATACACTAATATTGCTAATGAAGATTGTGTGAAGTTTTGTATGAAGGAAAAATTCCAGGTGTAGAGAGAGAATAATGCAATAAGATGAAGAATGGACAAAAGCTCAAGCTTGGGGATGCCACCATGGTGTCAGCCCAAGAAATATCCAAGAGGTACAAGCGTCAAAGCTTGGGGATGCCCAAGGCATCCCCTTCTTCATCAATAAAAAGCAGTATGTCTAGACACTTCATTTTTATTGTTTCATGCACAGTTGTGTTGTTCTTGGAGCGTCTTAGTTTTCGTTGCTTTGCTTAGTTGTTTCGTTTGCTTGAGTAGTTTTTACCCCCGTTCTCGCTGTGTTGTTTTGCAAATAAGTTGCTTGGTGTTGGAAAGGAGTAGTAAGTTCTTGCTTGAAGTGCAAGAGGAGCTTGCATTGACTGTGACTTAGACTTTAGCATGACATGCTAGGTGTTGTTTTAACTATATGCTTAGTGATTATTGTTGTAGCATGGCTTGCTCCAAGTCATTGGGATTGCTTAGTGTGCCTTAAAGAAATTATGTGTTGTCTTAGCATGCAAAAGCATAGTATTATGGTATTCTCCTTTAATGCTTTGTTTTGGTTGACTTGGCACATGCTCACACCATGTTATGACTCTCACAAGTCACCATAGCCTCTATGATCATTTAGTCCTTGACTTGTAGTACCACTCTATGCTTTGATTAGTAATGCTTTGTTGATCTGCATGATTATGGACATTATTGCTCTCTTATTTGGTTGCTCCCAGTCTTTTGCTAGCCTCCAATTGTATGAGTAAGCTCTACTCATGCTTCCAACTTCCAAGAAACCAAGTTATTCCAAAGTGTCCACTATAAACTCCTATGCATGGTGTGTTACACCATTCCAAGTATATTCTTGTTTTCAGCTATCTTCCAATTAAAAACCATTTTGTTATGTGAAAACTTAGTGATTAAAGCCCTCACAAACTTGATGGCATACTTTATATTCTTTGCCCCTAAAAAACTTGAACCATTGTGGCGCTATGTTGTATATGCTTGCACTTATACGTTGGAATTAGCAGAACCATGCTGTCACGGGGAACGTTTTCAATATTGGACTTGTACTTTGTACTCAGTTGATATCATGCTCTTTTGTCTGTGGATGTCACCGGTGTGAAATAAAGAGGGAACTTGTAAGTCCATGGAGTTTGTATTCTGTGTTAGAGAAACGCCTAGGCCGCTAGCCTAATCCATGCCTAATCATGGTGGAAACTTGCAGCATCACCATAGTGAGTAATCTATGAAGCATCCTCAATAAAAAAGCTATGCATATAGTAAATAAAAAGATTGCTGAGATGCTCATTGTCTGCTTGCCTTTTCATTTTGGTTATGGGAAAGCTCATGTACCATGTGCAAGGGGTACCCCGTTGGCAGTTCTCAATGATATGCAAATACTTACAATGATAAGAACTTACCTGGGCCTGAAGTTGAGTAGCATGAGGTGTGGCCCTCATATTCAAGGGACTAGAGATTGCCAGCTTATACTTCATCAAGCATATACTCCCTAGTTTGTTTACTTTAACCTTAATCACTTCAAGATGCTTATGATAGGGGCAATGAGGGCTGAAAGCTAACAAGTACCATAATTTTTGGAAGCTCTTTTTGAAACTTGAAATCACTGCTTCCTTTACAAAAAGGCCTTTCTTCCACCATTATTGAGTCTCCACCTTCTACCTTTAGGCACCATTAAGAGAGCATAGTTGTCATCCTGTGTGCAGTGTTCCAAAGCTTATTGATTGATGCATATTGTGATATTACTTGTTCTTGTGCTATTTGTTTCTAGTCACCCTTGTGAACTTTGAAGGTGTCCTATGCATCTATATTGCTACTCTATAAGGGACAAGCTGGTTGCCACTATGCTATGTTTTCTGTATGTGAAACAAACAAATGTTTTTCAATGCATGTTATTCATGATCTTTGTTTGTAGCCTTTCATGTTGCATGCATAATTACTTTGTCCTATTGTTAGAACTCCATTCTTTCATGCACATGTTTAGAGTTCTTTGATCCCAACTTTCAATGCTTGCAAATGGTTGGATCTTTATTGTGAAGGTGCATGTCACCTCAAAAATTATTCTTTTATCACTTACCTACTCGAGGACGAGCAGGAGTTAAGCTTGGGGATGCTTGATACGTCGGAAATGTATCTATAATTTTTGATGTTCCATGCTTGTTAGTATCTACTTTGCTTTGCTTTGTCTAAACTTTGAGGTGCTTTTTACATGTTTTCTGGTACTAACCTATTAACAAGTTGCCACAGTGCTAGTTGCATGTTTTCTGCTGTTTTTGTTCAGAAAAGCTAGTAAAGAAATATTCTCGGAATTGGACGGGCCAAACGTCAAAGTCAATAACTTTCCGTGGGGAACAAGAAGTCTAGAGGGGAGACAAGGAAGCATGCCAGGGCGGCCAAACCCCCCTAGGCGCGGCCAGGGGTGGGCCCGCGCCTGGTTAGGGTTTGACCCCCCTGGTCGCCTCCTCGGCCTCCCCCTTCGCCTATAAGAAGCCCCCGATGCAGAAACCCTAAGCACCCGCTCAAATCTCGACGAAACCGTCTGTAGCCGCCGCCACTATCGTCCCTAGATCAGGGGGATCTGAAGTTCTTCCCAGCACCCTTCCGGAGGGGCGATCATCCTGGAGGCCTTCTCTCCGGTATGATGCATGAGTAGTTCCACCTTGGACTATAGGTCCATGTAGTAGCTAGATGGTTGTATCTCCTACTTTGTGCTTTCATGTATAGATCTTGTGAGCTCTATTCATGATCAAGATCTAATCTATTTGTAATCATGCATGTTGTGTTTGCGGGGATCCGATGGATATTGAGATTATTATGTTGGTTTGATTAATGGTTTTGTCTTTATGATTCTATCATGTCTGTATTGTTTGTGATCTTGTATGCTCTCCGTTGTTACTAGCTATCTTGGCCAAGTAGTGACTCCAAGAGGGGTATTTATGCTCGATAGTGGGTTCATGCCTCTAGTTTCCAAGGGAAGTGACAGGAATATCTTCGGTTGCAGAATGTGTTGTTGCCACTAGGGAGAAAACAATGGTCTCTTGTTCATGGAAAATGTGGACTGTTTACCTTACACACTTTGCTTAAAGCAGTTTCCTGTTGTTTGCAACTTAATACTGGAGGGGTTTTGGATGATAATCTGAAGGTGGACTTTGATGACCCACAAGTATAGGGGATCGCAACAATCTTCGCGGGTAGTATTACCCAATTTATTGATTCGACACAAGGGGAGCCAAAGAATACCTGCAAGCCTTAACAACTGAGTTGTCAGTTCAACTGCACCTGGAAGTAGTTCTTGCTCATAGAAGTTTATCAGTAGAAACAGTTTGGTAGTAGCAACATCAAAGCAACAACAGCAGTAAAACAGGAGCAATAATAACAGTAACAGTAAACAGTGGGATTCGAGTGCGGTAGGCATAGGTATGGATGGACGGGCATTGCATGGACGAGTCTAAACATGTAACTTCAAGATCTAGGGCATTGCAGATAAATAATAACAAGTATCCAAGTACTAAACAATCCTAGGCATGTGCTCCAAATATAGGCATGTTCTCGCAATGAGAACTTGCACAACATGTTCTGTCCAGCCAGCCTGTGGCAGCGGGGCCTCTAGGGAGATACTAACAATTAAGGTGCTCCTTTTAATAGAGCACCGGAGCAAAGCATTAACACTCTGTGAACACATGTGATCCTCACACCACAACCATCCCCTCCGGTTGTCCCAATTATTGTCACTTCGGGGAATTTGGATCCGGACAATGATATGTGTACACAACTTGCAGATAAGATCACAAAAAATACTATCATAATGATTCAATAATAATTTTAGATCTAAGATATGGCACTCGGTCCCTAGTGGCAAGCATTAAGCACAACAAGTTGCAACAAAGTCAAATAGCACTAATAGAGATACTAGGCACTATGCCCTAACAATCTTATTCGATTACATGATAGAACTCATCCAATCCCTACCATCCCCAAGCCTACAATGGGGGATTGCTCACTGATGGATGAGGGAAACATTGATGATTGATGGAGAGGCGTTGGTGATCACGATGGTGATGATCCTCCCCAAATTCCCCATCCCGGCAGGGTGCCAGAACGGAGTTTCTGGATCCGAATCTTGGTTTCTGGTGGCGGCGGCGGAGCGGAACTCTTTCTGGAAAACTATCAAACCCCCCTGAGTTTTTAGGTCAGAAGGCAACTTATAGGCGCGGAGGGAGGCCGAGGAGCTGCCTAGGGTGGCCATACCTCCCCCAGGCGCGGGGTCAGGTGGGCCCGCGCCTAGGGTGGGTCTGGGCCCCCCAGGCCTCCTCTATGTCTCCCCTTCTGGCTCCGTGGATCTTCTGGTGAGAAATAGTTTTTGGCATATTTTCCGGGATTTTTCCTGATAGTTCATTTTCTGCACAAAAACAAGTCACCAAGGTAATTCTGCTGAAAACAGCGTTAGTCTGTGTTAGTTGTATCCAAATCGCACAAGTTTAGAGAAGAAACAATAGCAAAGTTTTTGAGAAAGTAGATACGTTTTGGACGTATCAACTCCCCCCAAGCTTAGCTTATTGCTTGTCCTCAAGCAATTCAGGTTAAAACTGAGTGCGATAAAAGAACTTTCACGAACACTTTGCTTCATATATTGTAAATATTCTTAGCACATGAGTAGATGCTTAGACAGTTCATAATAAGAAGTATGCAACTAAGTCTACTCAATAGTCATTGCAATCTATGAAGAGAAACCAACTCAATAATAATAAGTAGCATGAAACATAAACATAAGCAACATTGCAATGCTCATAATAAGGTATGATAGAGTGGTATCTCGCTTGCCTTTGTTTGAAGAGCACAATATAAATGGCAAGGCACCTCTGAAGTTCACATGAAGACTAGAGATAAAGGTATCAGAGATACAAGCATCAAAGGCATTACATAGTTAACCAAGTTTTGGAACAAACACAAGAATGACAACTATGCTCTCAAGAAGGTGCTCATAGAATAAGTGGTGACTCAACAAGGTTGTGAAAACGGTTTTGTGAAGGTTTGAAAGGCTTCCAAATGCTGAAAGGAAGGTACTCATTAGCTTTTAGCTCTTATTGCCCCTATCATAGGCATCTTCATGTGGAAGTGAGGTCCACTCTGAATCATATGCTTGATAGACCATAGACTGGAAATCCCAAGTCCCTTGAGTACGAGGGTCGCTCCGCATGCTACTCAACTTTGGTCACCTGAAAGTTCTTGTCATTGTAAATATATGCATATCATTGAGAATCGCCAATGGGGTACCCCTCGCACATGGCACAAGAGCTTTCACATAACCAAAATGACAAGGCAAGCATACAATGAGCATCTCAGCAATCTTTTTATTTACCATATGCATAGCTTTTTATTGAGGACGCTTCATAGATGCTCATTATAGTGATGCTACAAGTTTCCACCATGATTAGGCATGGCTTAGGCTAGCGGCCCAGGCGTTTCTCTAACACAATGTATAAACTCCATGAACTAACAACTTCCCCTTTTATTTCACATCGTCGACATCCATAAATAAAAGAGCAAGGAATCAACTGGATGAGATATCCAAAAAGTTTTGAAAGCGTTCCTCGTGACAACACGGTTCTGCTGACTCCCAGTATATAATTAGCAAGCATATAACTTTCATGGACTAGTCACAATGATTCAGGATTATTAAGCGCAAGGAATAAAGTGTGCCATCAAGTTCGTGAGAGATTTACTAACTAACTTTCTCAAAACAGACAAACATTTTATTTTGGAAGAAAACACGGCACATGGGATATGCACTGAAATAGCAAATGATGCTAATAGGTAGGTATGGTGGACAGAGCTGACCATATTGGTTTTTTGGGAGTTGGAAGCACAGGTAGAGCACGTACTCAGTGCAAGTGAAGGATAGCAATAGATAGGGAGCGACAAATGAGAGAGCAATAGCTGTCATAATCATGCTTGCAACAAAACAGGACTAACTGTGGCATGAAAGTGATACAAGAACTCTGAGGCAAAATAAATCATCGAGGCTTACTGACTATTGATTAGTCATATGCATGCGTGAGCATGTGCCAAGTCGATTCACATGAACAGTCAGAGGAGGACACCACAATATCATACCAAAGTATGAATAAAACAATGCAAGCAAACATTCATATGACATGCTACAAACTATTAGCAAGCTGGAGCTAATCACAGACAAACAAGAACTACTAAGCATCCATAATGACATACACCTTACAAAAACAGGCTAAGCATCCTCACAATGATGAGTATATGTACAAAAATGAAACAAATAGAGTTTTTTACCAGCCTCTTACCACACCTCGAGTTGTCTTACTCTTCATTATTGCCCTTCACTTGTGTGACTTAAATAATTAACATGAAACCAAAATCCACTGAGGACGGCTGAACCCTGCAAAGAACTCACAAAACCAAAGAAGAACAACAAATATTTTTGGTGTTTTCGATTTTTTAGAAACAAGCAAACAAAGAAAAACCAAACAAAAATAAATCAAACCAAACAAAGCAAAATCTTTTTGGATTTTTCTTTTTAGGAAAACCAAAGCAAAGAAACAAACCAAGAGAAACAACGAAAATATTTTTGGTATTTTTGGGTTTTTAGAAAGAAGCAACAAGAACCAAAAAATAAAGCAAAAACAATGGATATATAAAGAACCAACCGAACATGATATATATATGACTGTGTGATGCGGTATACCTCCCCCCAAGCTTAGGCTTTTGGCCTAAGTGGGGCTCAATAGCGCGGATAGTACCCCCATGCTGGTGGGTCATCATATGAATGATCATAGTCAGGCACCACTTTCCTTTGAGAAGTCGAAACCTTGGCAAATCTCAGCATATAAATCCAAAAGTGACCTGGTCCTCTCCTTGATCTTCTCACAAGATCCCCACTGAGGTACTCTAATTGCTGCACAGAAATCAGCAAAAGGCAGGTCGACAGGTATATTATATATTTTGTAATGGACCATGGGATTAGAAGTAGACCAAGTGAACCGGAAGTCCTGCACAAAATCCATGGTTAGCTTAACATATTGGATTGGTTCACCTTCAACAAAGTGCTCCAACCCTGCATTTGTAACCAAAGTTTGGAAATCTTGGAGGATCCCTGCATCTCTCATGAACTCATGGCATGGATATATTGAAGGGAAAACCGCCTCCTCACGATGAACCCTCATGGGCTCATGCACCATCAAGTCATATTGATTCAGTGGATAAGCACTCATCTTCCTTGCTGAAATTTTTAGACAACCATCAAACCAAATGATTTCCAAGTTGATAAATGATGAGCAACTACTATAGGAACTTGCTAGAGGACTACACATGCATCAAAACAAAGTTTCTAAGCAAAGAAAAAGCATGCAACCTCAAACAACCTGTCACCTATAGCAGAAAAATACTCAAGATCCAATCTACCAATCACAAATCTAATTGGACAAGTGGAGGAGGCACATACCAAGGAGCTATCCCTCCAAAAATCAGCACTTGAGATGGGTTGAACAAGGAGATCGAAAATCGTGAGCAAGAACAGCAAGAACTCGAGCTTGAGCAAGTTTTCCAGTGTTTTTCGGGAGAGAGAAAGAAGGTTGCTTTGAGGAAGCAGCCTGGAGGGGGCCAGGTGGGCCATACCCCCCCCCCCCAGGCGCCACCTCCTGGTAGGCCACGCCTACCAGGGGTGTGGTCCTTGGGGTGGCCCCCTCGGTCATCTCAGGTGCCACTCTGCCCTTTTTTCGAGGAAAATTTTATTTTGAATTTTTTGGGATTTTTCGGGAAACTTTATTTTTGGCCAATTTTCAGGGTATGAAAATTGATTTTCTCGCAGAAACAGTTTTTTCAGAAGAAGCAAAAGCAAACCAAAAGCAAAACTACAGGAGCTCTAAGAAACTCAAACAAGCAAACAACTAGCAAAACTAAATCTAAAATAAAGACTAGGAAGGAGAAAGGAAAAAAGAAAGCAAGTATAACCACAGTGGAAACATTATTTTGTTCATTAAAATCCTTTTGTTAACAAGGTTGATCAAGTATTTTTACCAAAACAATCTTATATTAAACAAAACTTTGCATTTCACAAGGTGATTATGTTACCTCATACTTCATAGCAATTGTTCCAATCATAATAGTTTCAAATTTTTCTTGTGGAATGGGACAATATATTTCTCCAACCTTGATGCTCTTAATATTTTCAATGGAATTCTAGCAATATCTCTTAACAACCTTCTTGGGGAAATAGACAGTGTGCTCTTTGTCATTAATATTTAATGTTACTTTTCCTTGATTGCAATTGATGACAGCACCTGTAGTATTAAGAAAAGGTCTCCCAAGAATAATAGACATATTATCATCTTAGGAATTTCAAGCACAACAAAATCAGTTAAGACCATGCAATTATGAGCAACTTGAACAGGAACATCCTCACAAATACCAACAAGAATAGTAGTTGACTTATCAACCATTTGCAAAGAAATATCAGTTGGTATCAACTTTTCTAGCTGGAGTCTCTTATAGAGAGAAAAAGGCATAACACTAACTCCAGCACCCAAATCACATAAAGCAGTTCTAACATAATTATTCTTAATGGAGCAAGGAATAGTTGGTATACTGGATCACCAAGTTTCTTTGGAACCTTACCATTGAAGGAGTAATTAGCAAGTAGAGTAGAAATCTCCTCATTAGGAATCTTCCTTTTATTAGAGACAATATCCTTCATATACTTTGAATAAGGAGGCAATTTAATAGCATCAGTCAAAGGAATTTGCAAGAATAAAGGTTTCATCCACTCAAAAAACTTATTGTAGTGTTCTTCCTCCTTTGACTTGTGTTTCTTACCTGGAAAAGGCATAGGTTTTTGCACCCAAGGTTCTCTTTCTTTACCATGTTTATTAGCAATAAAATCTTCCTTAGTGTATCTAGTGTTCTTAGTGTGCTTATCAGGTTCTTCCTCACCTTCCTCCTTATCAGGAGACTCATTTTTATTAGTACCACTCTCAGTTTCAGCATCAGAGACAGATATACTATTAGGGTCTACAGCAGGTTCAAGTGGTTCCTCAACTCTCTTATGTTTCTTTTTCTTCCTCTTACGAGGACTACCACTATCCTCACCTCGTTGAGAATCCTTCTCTATTCTTTTAGGGTGTCTTTCAAGATATAAAGGATCTTGAGTAGCTATACCACTCCTAGTTCTAATTCCATAAGCATGTTTATCTCCTGAAGCATTAACTAGCATATCCTTTTGTACCTTAGCAAGTTGATCAAGTTGGGTTTGAACCATTTGAAAGTGTTTACAAAGCATTTTAATATCATTAGAAGTTCTTTCCATAATATCTTTCAACTCATGAATAGCTCTAGAGTTTTCCAATAAATGATTCTGAACTTGTTTATTAAAGTGACCTTGTTTAACAATAAAAATGTCAAGTTCCTATAAACATTGATTAGGAGGCTTACCATAAGGAATATCACCTTCATCAAAGTGTTGGAGAGAGTGTACCTCAATAGTAGATTAGTGGGTAATTGGCTTACATAATTCTTATATAGGAGGTAGATTCTTCACATCTTCAGCTCTAATGCATCTCTCCTTTAGACACTTCTTAGCTTCCTTCATCATTTCATCATTTAATGCAATTACTCCCCTCTTCTTTGGTGTTGGTGTTGGAACTGGTTCAGGAACATCTGGTTCAGGAGTAATAGTCTCAGGTGTATTTAGCTCAGTTGAAGTCCAATCATCATAATTCTTGCTTATCTTGATCATTAATTCTTCAGCATCTGTAGGAGTCATTTTCCTGAAAACACAATTAGCAAAGCTATCTAGGTAGGTCCTAGAATCATCAGTTAGTCCATTATAATAAAGATCAAGAAGCTCATTTTAAGGTAATGGACATCCAGGATGTGCATGAATCAAGGCACAAAATCTTTTCCATGACTCAGGCAATTTCTCTTCTTCTCCCTGTTTAAAATCAAAAAGTCTCTGCAAAGCAGCATGTCTAGCACTGGGAGGAAAATATTTATGGAAGAAACAAGCAATCGAGCAATCAGGGCTATCAATGGAACCAGGAGGTAATCTATTAAACCAAGCCCTAGCTTCTCCTTTTATTTAAAAAGGGAAGATCTTAGCAACAAAGTACTTGCGCATCTTAAAATCATTAGAGAACAAGGCACTCATAGTAGAAAGCTCATTCATCTGAACCACAACACTCTCATTTTCAGTCCCACAAAAAGGTTCTTTCTCAACAATATCTAAATAATACAAATCAAGAGAGAAATCATAATCTTTATCTTTAATATCTATGGGAGAGGTGGCAAACTTAGGATCATAGGACAACTTAGGCATAATAGTACGTCTAGCAAGGAGACTCTTCATAGCACTATCACCATGTGTGTTTCGGCACTCTTCAACAAATTCATCAGTGAGATCTATGTAACCATAATTAATATCATAACTCTCACTAGACTCAGGTGAGCTAACAGGTGTAACAGTGTCTTCACTAGGAGTTTTGGTATTTCCTAGACTAGCCATAGTAGCATCTAGAAAAGGACCTAATGAACCACTCGCATCAAGCACAGTAGAAGTAACATCATGAGCATCAAAAGCAGTTTCGGACTTAGCAGTAGTAGCAGTGTGGTGTAGCATGAGTATGTGGTGATGGTGTGACAAGCTTACTTATAATAGACGGTGAATCAAGAGGAGCAGAGGTGTTTAGGACTATATCTCTTCTTGTAGTGGATGGTAAAATAGGGAACTTTCCATCACGAGACTTCCCCATGATGAAAGGAGTAGCAGTGAACAATAATAGATCCAAGTGAACTTACAAATAAAGCTATGCTCCCCGGCAACGATGCTAGAAAATAGTCTTGATGACCCACAAGTATAGGGGATCGCAACAGTCTTCGCGGGTAGTATTACCCAATTTATTGATTCGACACAAGGGAGCCAAAGAATACTTGCAAGCCTTAACAACTGAGTTGTCAGTTCAGCTGAACCTGGAAATAGTTATTGCTCATAGAAGTTTATCAGTAGCAACAGCAAAGCAACAGCAACAGTGAAAGCAACAATGAAACAGGAGAAATAGTAACAGTAATAGTAACAGTAACAGTAACAGTAACAGTAGGATTCGAGTGCGGTAGGCATAGGGATGGATGACGGGCGTTGCATGGACGAGTCTAAACATGTAACTTTAAGATCTAGGGCATTGTAGATAAATAATAACAAGCATCCAAGTACTAAAAAAATCCTAGGCATGTGCTCCAAATATAGTCATACGTGCTCGTAATGAGAACTTGCACAACATCTTCTGTCCAGCCAGCCCGTGGCAACGGGGCCTCTAGAGAACTACTGGCAATTAAGGTGCTTCTTTTAATAGAGCACCGTAGCAAAGCATTAACACTCCGTGAACACATGTGATCCTCACACCACAACCATCCCCTCCGGTTGTCCCAATTATTGTCACTTTGGGGCCTTTGGATCCGGACAATGATATGTGTACACAACTTGCAGATAAGATCACAAACAATACTATTATAATGATTCAATAATAAGTTCAGATATGAGATCATGGCACTCAGGCCCTAGTGACAAGCATTAAGCATAACAAGTTGCAACAAAGTCAAATAGCACAAGAGATACTAGCCACTATGCCCTAACAATCTTATTCGATTACATGATAGAACTCATCCAATCCCTACCATCCCCAAGCCTACTGCGAGGGATTACTCACTCATAGATGAGGTAAACATCGGTGGTTGATGGAGATGCGTTGGTGATGACGATGTCGATGATCCTCTCCAAATTCCCTGTCCCGGAAGGGTGCCAGAACGGAGTTTCTAGATCCGAATCTTGGTTTCTGGTGGCGGCGGCGGAGCGGAACTCTTCTAGAAAACTATCGAACCCCCCTGAGTTTTTAGGTCAGAAGGCAACTTATAGGCGCGGAGGGAGGCCGAGGAGCTTCCTGGGGTGGCCAGACCTCCCCCAGGTGCAAGGTTAGGTGGGCCCACGCCTGGGGTGGGTCTGGGCCCCCCAAGCCTCCTCTCTGTCTCCCCTTCTAGCTCCGTGGATCTTCTGGTGAGAAATAGTTTTTGGCATATTTTCCAGGATTTTTCCTGATAGTTCATTTTCTGCACAAAAAGAAGACACCAAGGTAATTCTGCTGAAAACAGCGTCACTCTGTGTTAGTTGTATCCAAATCACACAAGTTTAGAGAAGAAACAATAGCAAACTGTTCGAGAAAGTAGATACGTTTTGGACGTATCAGACTTCTAGTCATAGATGCGGTTGGATGGCGTTCTATGTATCTTGTTGTATTGTCCAATCGAATCTCATAGGATCTTTCTGACTAGTAATTGCATTGTTATGTCTTGCTCAGTTCCTGTCAATTGTCCTGCTATAATTTGTTTACCCTTCATGCCATGTTGTTTATCTAAGGAGAGCACCTCTAGTGAACTATGGACCCTAGTCCAATCTTTACCATTGATACATCTTTCACTGTTACTTGTTTCCTTGCTGCAAACCCTTACCTTCCACACCATACGTTTAATCCTTTGTTACAACAAACCGGTGAGCTTGACAACCCCACTGACTCGTTGGGGCAAAACCTTGAGTTTGTGTTGTGCAGGTCTCCGCGTTGCTTGCAACACATGTGTGACGTTTCCTTCCTCCTTCTGGTTCGATAACCTCGGTCTCAACTAAGGGAAAACTTGTTGCTTGCTCTTCATACCCTGTACTGGGGTTACCAACGAAGTGCCACGTCGAGCACCATCACCTTGCAACATAGGTAAGAACCCCTTCTTAGGGGTTGTTTGTTTGGACTTTTGGTGGCTTTCCAGTGAAAAAAACTAAGAAAATGTAACAAACGTCTGGCTTTGGACACCCACTTTTGCCAAAGCCAAAGCAACGAACAGTGGAAATCACGAAGCACGTTTTGAGGTGCTTCCCGCAGCTTCCTCCATAGCAATCGAACCGTTATGTTGAATTGTCCATTTTGTTACAAGTATTTACTGAAGATTGCCACTTCGGGTGAATTGAATCGTTCCTTTTCTTTCTCTTTCGCGTGACGATCTCTGCACGCATGGGCTCTGTGTTCGTTCTACGTGCACCTTTGCTTGCATGGAAAAACAAGATTTTTATACGTGCATAGCTAATAGATACAGAAAAGATTGGTGCTACATGTTGTGCTCTACTCGCCCTCCGATTTATATTATTGGTCTCAATTTTGTATAGATTCGTTTGTATATAGTTAAATATTTAGACTAGATACATACGAATCTGTATAAAATTAGACTAGATACATGCGAATCTAGACAAAGTTAAGATCATTAATTTATATCGGATGGTGTAGTACATACATATGGATTTTTTAAATGGGTAGATAGGTACGCATTTTTGACAAAGCTATATCTAATTAATTATTCTTGTGTTTACTATGCTTGTATAGTTTAATCATCGATTATACATATTCGAACTTTAGGGATATATTAGATAATTCTATATCTATAGCTAAACGGTCAGCCAAATAGTCAAATTTAGAAAAGCAGCTTTCCCTGCACAGCTGCTTTCCCCCCACAACAGCACAGCCATCCACAGCTAGCCAGCCACAGCCCAAACAAACAGGCCCTTACTTCCGTCCATTTTAAACTTCAAAATCTTATCAAGGTATGTACTTTGCGATAGACCTATTAGGCGCCTAGATCTATCTCTATAGATCTTTATGCCTAATATGTATGACGCTTCACCTAGGTCCTTCATTGAAAATTTGTTGTTTAGATAATTTTTAACACTGTTTAAAAGATCTATATCATTTCCGATCAATAATATGACATCCAAATATAATATCAGAAATGCCACATCGCTTCCACTCACTTTCTTGTAAATACAAGCCTCTTCATAAGTTTGGACAAATACAAACTCTTTGATCACCTCATCAAAGCAGAGATTCGAACTACGGGATGCTTGCTTCAATCCATAGATGGATCGCTGAAGCTTGCATACCTTGTCAGCATCCTTAGAATCGACAAAACCCTTTGGTTGTATCATATACAACTCTTCTTCAATATTGCCATTGAGGAACGCAGTTTTGACATCCATCTGCCATATCTCATAGTCAAAATATGCAGCAATTACTAACATAATCCTAACTGACTTTAGCATCGCTACGGGAGAGAATGTCTCATCGTAGTCAACTCATTGAATTTGTCGAAACCCCTTTGCGACAAGTCGGGCTTTATATACGATTACATTACCATCAGCATCAGTTTTCCTTTTGAAAATCCATTTATTCTCCACGGCCTTTCGATAGTGAGGTAAGTCCACCAAGGTCCAAACCTGGTTTTCGTACATGGATTCCATCTCGGATTTCATGGATTCTAACCATTTGTTGCAATCCAGGCTCATCATCCTTCTTCATGCGTCGCAGGGTCATCAATTTCATCGACCATGAAATTCATAATAGGATTTCCGTATAGCTCAGGAGCTGCACGCGTCCTGCTAGACATGCGAGGTTTGGTAGTATTCTCTTTCGGAGCTTCATGATCGTTATCATTAGTTCCCTCTTCATTTTTTGAAGCCAACTCCGGAACGACTTACGGCGCTGCGCTACTCGCCATATTATGAAGAGAAGGTTTTACAACCTCTTCGAGTTCTACCTTCCGATTACTCACGCCTTTCGCGAGAAACTCTTTCTCTAGAAAGGATCCATTCTTAACAACAAAAATCTTGCCCTCAGATCTGTGATAGAAGGAATACCCAATAGTTTCCTTAGGGTATCCTATGAAGACGCATTTTTCCACTTTGGGTTCGAGTTTATCCGGTTGAAGTTTCTTCACATAAACATCGCATTCCCAAACTTTAAGAAATCATAGCTTAGTTTGTTTCCAAACCACAATTCATACGGTGTCTTTTTAACGGATTTAGATGGTGCCCGATTTAAAGTGAATGCAGTAGTTTCTAGTGCATAACCCCAAAATGACAGTGGCAAGTCCGTCAGAGACATCATAGATCGAACTATATCTAATAAAGTACGATTATGACGTTCCAACACACCATTTCGCTGTGGTGTTCCGGCAGGTGTGAGTCTTGAAACTATTCCACACTCTTTCATATGAGTGCTAAACTCGTAACTTAGATACTCACCTCCACGGTCGGACCGTAGAAATTTGATCTTTCTATTATGATGATTTTCCACTTCACTCTAAAACTCCTTGAATTTTTCAAAGGTTTCAGACTTGTGTTTCATCAAGTAGATATAACCGTATCTACTCAAATCATTAGTGAAAGTTACAAAATAACGATATCCACCTCGTGCCGGCACACTCATTGGATCACACATATCAGAATGTATGATTTCTAATAAATATGTTGCCCGTTCCATTGAACCGGAAAACGACGTCCTAGTCATCTTGCCCATAAGGCATGGCTCACATGTATCAAATGATTCAAAATCAAGTGATTCCAAAAGTCCATCCGAATGGAGCTTCTTCATGTGTTTACCGCCAATATGACCTAGACAGTAGTGCCACATATATGCGGTTATATCATCATTAAGTTTAATCCTTTTAGCATCAACATTATGAATATGTGTAACACTATTATCGATATCCAATAGAAATAAACCATTCATCATAGGTGCATGACCATAAAAGATTTCATTCATATAAATTGAACAACCATTGTTCTCAAATTTAAATGAATAACCACTGCGCATCAAACATGATCCGAATATAATGTTCATGCTCAGTGCTGGCACCAGATAACAATTATTCAAATTTATAACTAATACCGATGGTAAGTGGAGAGGTAGCGTTCCGACGGCGATCACATCAACGCTTGATCCATTGCCGACACGCATCTTGACCTCACCCCTTGCTAGCGGTCGCTTGTTCTGTAACCCCTGATTCGAGTTACAAATATTAGCAATTGAACCGGTATCAAATACCCAGGTGCTACTGCGAGTACTAGTCAAGTACACATCAATAACATGTATATCATATATACCTTTATTTGCCTTGCCGTCCTTCTTGTCTGTCAAATACTTAGGGCAGTTGCGCTTCCAGTGGCCAGTCCCCTTGCAATAATAGCACTCGATATCAGACTTAGGCCCAACTCGGGGTTTCTTTTCAGGCACGACAACCGGCTTGCCGCCCTTCTTTCCCTTCTGTTTACCCTTCTTGTCTTTCTTGAAACCTTGATCATCAACACTTGATGTTACTTCTTGATCTCCACTTCTGCAGTTTTAAGCATTGACAGAATCTCGGGGAGAGACTTCTTAATGCCTTGCATATTATAGTTCATCACGAAGCTCTTATAGCTAGGTGGCAGAGACTGGAGAACACGATGAATGCCTAAGTCAATGGGAATCGTTATTCCCAAGGACACAAGCTTATCGGCGTAGCCCGACATCTTGAGTACATGCTCACTTACAGAGCTATTCTCTTCCATCATGCAGCTAAAGAACTTTTCTGAAGCATTATAACTCTCTACAACAGCATGGGTGTCGAAAATCATTTTCAACTCACCCATTGTATCAAAAGCATTACCGTTTTCGAAACGCTTTCGAAGTTCTGGCTCTAGCACATACAATATGCCACAATGAACTAAGTTGTGGTCCTCCTGACGAGTCTGATAGACATTCTTTTCCTCGTCATGGGCATCATCGAACGGTGGGGGGCCTAGCGGCGCTTCTAGAACATATTGCTTTTGTGGAGCAGTGATGAGAATCCTCAAATTCATGGCCCAGTCGGTAAATTTGCTACCGTTCGTTGCAAGTTTCTCTTTCTCCATGAACACATTGAAATTAAAAGCAGGTGGTGCCATCTACAACAGAATTTGTAAAGTTTAGACTAAGTTTATGATAGATCGAGTTCAACTAATCCAAATTAAGAATGAACTCCCACTCAAAAACGACATCCTTCGTGCCTTTTTGGTGATTACATAAACCAAATCCACTACACCAAGTCTGATCATCACGTGAGTCGGTGTAGCTTCAAAGGCGAGCATAAAATGGGTATCATATCTTCCATATGACTCATGCTTAACCTTTCGGTCCATCTTTCGAGGCCGTGTCTGTACATGCTAGGCTCGCCAAGTAAGAACCTTAGTATTCGCGTGTGTAACTGTCTTACACCCGAAATATGATCGTGGATCCAATAACACCCGATCATCACGTGATGTCTTGGAGCGACGAAACATAATCGGTGCATACTTAAGGGAGCACACATTTTTATCTTGATATCTAAATGAGGGATCATCTTATTATGCTAATAAAACGCCAAACAAGCAATATAAGATGCAATCAAACATCACATGTTAATAAGTGAAATGATATGGTTCTTGCACTTGATCTCCATCATGTGCATCATGGTATGATCACTATCATACATCTATGTGTAAGGCCAAGGTCTATGGAACTTACACGTTATGTGTGTTGTAAGAGTATCGACTTATACTTCTACTTACAATATCACCATATCATGACACTAGCCCAGCAACAATCTAAACTAGAGGCCTCTAATTTATCCATTGCAAGTTTTACGCGGCTTAGGGCTTTCGAGATAGAATTGTTCTTACCTACGAACATGAACCACAACGAGGATAACCAAATTGTTGACAACTCATTGCAAATTAGATATTGACTATAGTAGGAGAGACAGACACCGGCTAGCCACTTATGCAAAACTAGTCGCATGTCAAGCGTGGAATAGGTCTCATGTGCGAGGACATGTAAAGTTTGTCTGGGTCGCATCATCCCACTATGCCACCAATATCCAAAGTACAACTAAGAAGCAATAACATGATCATCATCACCCACATACTCATATGTGTACTATCCGTGCAAAGCATCTACGCATAGATCCGGCTCTGATACCACTGTAGGGTTCGCATCATAGAAAACAAAAAAAAGTCTACGATAGGAACAACTATGTACCAATATCTATCTACTAGATACAAGCAATGGGCGGATATACATACGTAGAGAACATATCCTTCAAGACCGACAAAGCTTAACGAGGTTAAACTCGTGGTTGATGTAGACGATCTCTTGCCGATCTCAAGATCGAGAGAAAGTCCTAGCGCCGCAAATCAGCGGCGCATCCGTGCTCGCACACACGTCCGAGTCACCGAGCAACCTCCGCCTCCTCGCTCCAGCGATGCAGCGGAAGAACAACTCTTTCTTGCAGAATAGCCATCGGGAACATGTATCTCGCTAGTCCGAGACCATGGGGGATAAATACTAGAGGGAGAGAGATCCTTCATGAGGAGGTGTGAGTGAGAAGTGAGGAGGGGGGCTCCTTTTATAGGAGGAGGGGGAACCCCAAGGGGGTGGTCGGCGCATGGGGCTGCCCCCTTGCCCTCCCTCCATTCATGTGGGTGGAAGCTCCACTCACAAAATGCCCCTTCAATTTTCTCCACTAAAAAACCCACTCAAATTCCCATTAAATTTCCACCAAATTTAATGCAAACTCTCATTAAATAAAACTCCTTTTATTTATTCAGAATTTTGTCAATTACTTTAATGACAAACATTAACATATAACCCCTTGCTAGTATTTCATTTCACATGCAGAAACACTGTCTGCAATTTCACCCGAAACCAGTTTTGGTATCTAGTGAAATAAATTCCTGTGCTTTGTTATTCTTTTCAGCATGAAACTGTTTGCTCCAAATGGTGTTGGTGTCTCTTCAGTGTGTCACCCTACGGTTCGTGAACAATGCGAACATGACCGAGACCCCTCTTAGATCAATAATCAGAAGAGGGACCTGGAGATCCATACTGACTCCCACACATTCAACGATGACTTTCTTGTAATCGTTAGAACCTTTTACGCTAGTATCTTAATCCCTTTGTCTCGCGATATATTACATGTCCAAGATTCGATCATCGGTATCTCCATACCTAGTTTGATCTCGTTAGAGACATGTACTCTTTTCTCATTTCCGTGATATAACATTGTAGTGATCAAATCACTTGTTTGCAAGCTAATCAATGTGATATCACCGAGAGGGCCGAGAGCATATCTATCCGTCATCGGGATTAACAAATTCCACTCTCGATCCATGGGCCTCAACATAAAACTTTAGTAGTACCGAACCCATCTTTATAATCACCCTGTTATGGTGTGACGTTTGATGTTATCAAGATACTCTTCCAGTGTTAGTGATTGACATGATCTCATGGTCTAAGGATTAGGATCACTTCGTATGATGTTATAGCAATATAAACTCAATAACTTTGATCGTAATGCTATACTTCGGATGAATGTTCATCACACCATTGCAATAATATTGTGACCTCGTTATTAACAACATCCAATGTCTATGATCAGGAAACCTTGATCATCTTGTTAATCAACGAGCTAGTTTATGAGAGAGGCATAACTAGGAACTTTCTGTTTGTTTATTAAACACACATGTATTAACGTTTCCATATTAATACAATTATAGCATACAAAATAAGAATCTATCATATATTTGGAATATACATAATAACCACTTTATTATTGCCTCTCAGGGCATATTCCCTTCAATGACAAGCTAGCGCAGTAACAGAGGACGGCACTCGCCCGAATAGAGAACATCCTCCGCTGACAGAGTATCTCTGCAGCCGGCGGAAACAATCAAAACGGGGAGAGCTTTCCTGAAGCAGACGTTCCCCGGCTTCCTCGATCTCCTGCACGAATTGGTTGCGAAAATCGCTAGGCGAGGGAGGCGCAGAGGCTTGCACCTGGCGAGTCAGAACCAACACAGCTTGTTGGCGACCCATGGCCACCGGTCACCTTTCCTCTGTCCTCGGATCCCTCTCCGAGACCATCACCAGACACTCCAAATCTTTGCCGAGGATTACCTCCGCTAATCCTAGCAGAGCTTCCGCACCCTCCCTCCCTCTCCGGCGTAGCAACCGGTGGCGATACGCCCCGAAACCCCCTGATGTCCATGAATCACACCCCTCTGTTGCGCCAGCGCCAAATCGAGGTGAGTGCGGAACATGGGCACCGGAGCGGCGCTAATCGGCATGACGGCAGCAGGGGGGTGGCCGCAGGAGAGCTAGGGGATGTAGATCCGGCGAGCGAGGTGCCTAGGGAGGAGGTCGGAGCAGAAGAGGTGGGGAGCAAGGGAACAGGGAGAAAGAGCATGTTTTCAACCACCTGTCTGTCACTGTTACGTTGTGAATCGAAACAAGTTGTTTTTAGCTCCCAGGCCACCAGTATCATCGCTAGTCTTCTCCATCAAACAAGAAGTTGCCAAAGAACAACAGGTTCTGGTAATACAGCACACGACAATGGCTAAGAAATATTTCCATTTTCTGTTTAACAAATCCATCTAGTAGTACGTAGCTTAGCGTAGCTTGTGATGTCACAGCTAATAAGGTTGCTGGCTCGAGCACAAAGCAGAGCAGGGTAGGCCAGAAGATGATCAGCTTATCACTAAGTATCTGATTTCATGCTTCTGTGTCCAGGCCATCCTATTACACAGTCAACACAGCTAACTCTGAGGCACAGTCTCCTCGACTGCTCATCATAATAAAGAACTACAGCAAGATCTTGCTGATCAAGCGTCGTATCGAGCCAAAGGAGCATCTGAACCAACAAAGGCAGCAGCCAGCAGCATGCTGCTTACTAATTACTACTATTCTGTAGTATCAATCCATCCACATGTCTAGATCATGGCCACAAGGTGATCTGCTCCTCGCTAATGGTGGCGTGCGTACGTCGGCGATAAGATGACATCCACTAAGCCCTATGGCACGACAGCTGCCCCCAATTATCAAGTCCCATCAATCCAGAACCCCATCATGTGTTATTAAATCAATCCATAACCCCATCATGTGTTATTAAACCTCTTAGGCTAAAAGCATATATCCTTAATTTTCCATCATCCACTGGACGCTGCTTTCGCTCCAGCTTTGAGAGGTGCGAGACCAAATCAGACGGAAACTGGGTGGGCTTTCGCTCGATCTGCATTGCAGTCGCCGTTGCTGTCGTCACCTGCAAAATCAGGATAAAAGGGGTGTAAATTCGGTGTTTCTTATCAACCCCGTGGGCATCAACATCGTAACCGGGATTAGTGCACCATAGGGAGCCAAGGTTCACATCATCAGTCAGAAACCCGGGTAATTTTCTACCAGTTGTAGACAAATCAATCCGGGTGTGACAGCTCTGAATACTTACATTGCCTGTTTTTTTCTGGAACGAGTTAGGCGATCCATCATCTTGGGTGGTTGTGGCGGTCACCATCATCATGTATAAGATGAGAGTTATCTCCTGGCAATTGATGTGCACCACAAGAAATGGAAAATTTAAAAGCAGCCAAACGTTTCACCCTTCTTCTCAATCGCTAAGCATGAATATTCTAATCTCATGATAGCATTTCACCATCTTATCCTAACCAGAGGCAGTTACCCAAATGCAATGGAACACTTGTCACTCAATTCCTGATTGATTTCACCAACCTGACTCATGATCTACAAACCAGTATTTTAATTTCAGTAACTATTGCTTAGAGTAGCAGTAAGATGCAAATTTTTCGTTAGACTGCAGTAGTGCGTTTGCATCACACATTTTTTACAAGGTTTAGAATGACTGAAAAACAAAAGATTTGATGTAAAACATCCGCAGATACAAAGAAAACAGTGTATAGCTCTTCCCTTCTCGCTGGTATTTAGGTGAACTTCTATGCTGTAGCCAAAAGGAATAAAAAAAAAGGAAGAAAAAAGACAAATAGCTATCCCAATTCCCAAGCCTTTAATATCAGAAAATATTTTGGCCTAATCATGTCAACGCAAACATATCTGAGAAAATTACCTGACTTAAGTGATGCATTCGATGGGCATGGGAGCAGAAACTAATTGTCACCACACTGATGATGACTGATCAGTGTTCCAATAAAGACTGTACATCCGGCCCCGGTCATATAAGCAAGCAACAACTCTCAGGAAAAAATACAAACTGCATGGGGAGCCTTCAAAAGTAAGATGCCTAAGATAAAAAGGAGGTGAGAGGCCACAAAGTGGACTGCAAGATTGCAGGTTGGTGGCATCCACATCAGTGTTGCTTCCATGCCTCCCTGGCTTGCTCCTAGTCATGAAGAAATTGTATTTATCTTTTTGTGCTGAAGGAACCTCCAGAAACAAAAGGCAACTAATTCCATAGCAATGGAGAAGTTAGGCCATGAGAATAAAATACTGCTCAGGACCCTACTGTCCACATACCTGTCTGACTTTTAACAACTCTTGGTATACAGTAAATGAGTAACAGTTGGAATCTATAGTACTCCCTCCGTCCAGAAATAAATGACTTGGATTTGTCTAGGTTCGCATGTATCTACACACTAAAACACGTCCAGATACATGTGAATCTAGAAAAATCCAAGTCACTTATTTCCTGATGGATCTACCATTTAGTTACATCTCAGTCACTCATCAATCAACAAGGGCGTACGAAAAATATAGCACAGATGGTCTATGTCGTACAGCCAATCACCATAGTAACCAAATCTGAAGAAAGAAATTTGCGAGCATTTCTTGAAAAGGAAAATAGCATCATAGAACGCGTATCCACCACAAAGTTCGTCCTAGTAGTTAGAGTAGATGCAAAAAATGCTCGCTCTTATGGCGTGTTGAGTGGCAGAATGTGCAATCGCATACGCTCTGTGCTGGAGATGCGTATAGTCCGAGATATTTCCCGTGCCAAGGATAGTGGCTGAAAAGAAAGGAGGGACAAAGTCCCCTGTGCCAATGATAATGTCTGACAGAAAGGAAAAATGCTTTTCCCATCCAGGGAATAAAATACGGAAGAATCCAGAAAATACTATGCAACCCTACATATCTGTCATGTGAATCTATGAATATATGTCCATAGCAAACAACTAGTGACATTCATAGAGTAGCATAAAAAAATTCTCTAGTAAGAAACAGCCAAGATATTCTATGGACAGGCGTTGGCTTAATTATCTGGTAAGAAACAGCCAATATAAGAACATAGTTCTAACATTCCATAAAAAACACAGTATTGGGTTTTCTGCTGTGTAAAGATCTGCCAAAATCCATTTGTAAATGCTTATGAACAATGTAGAGGCAAAAAGATTGAAATGGGCAGTACTATCATGCTTAAACATTAGGTAAAAGGTTGTGGGTTCCCTACAAATTCCTGTAAAAAACATGCAGTGGCAACAGTGTAGTTCAGATTTAGAGCTTGATATTTATTTTACCGAAGAAAATAAGGTGCTAAAGCTAGAAGGATGGCAATGTATTATGGAAGTATCAGACAAAATGGAACCACAATATAACGTTTCTCTTTTTTTTAGAAACAAAAAAAAGACCTGCTCACACTGGATGCATTTACTCCGTGAGTTAACATACTGGATTCATAATCCAATATATAAGTAAAGTTGACTTGACTATTTCATTCTATAATTTATAGCACAAAGCAAGAGAGAGAGGAAGACATTTTTAATCTGAGGAGAACCTGAGTGATGATTCTCTAAATCACACTCATCACGTCATGAGACCCGCAAGAGCCATCTTGTCCTGCCTATAAATGAGAAGCAAGAGCCACCAAACCAGGGCACAACTAAGACAAAGTGGCTTCCTCTCCCTATTACATACTAACCTTCTTCCCATCAGGCTGGAGTTCATCAAGGATCTAAACCTGAAACTGGAGCCCACAAGCACACAAAGGAGGAAGAGCAACAAGGCTGGTTCCCAGCCCATCCAAGGTAGAAGCGAGCAACGTTAGAGATGGTGACAGTGCAAGATGAGATGCGCAAGGGGCCATGGACAGAGCAGGAGGACCTGCAACTGGTATGCACTGTCCGCCTGTTCGGTGATCGCCGCTGGGATTTCGTTGCCAAAGTCTCAGGTTTGAGGGGTGGGAGACCTTCAAATTAGGTAGCCATTTTTTGCAATCCTTGCCACATAGATGCAAACATCAGGCAATCACATAGTCTCTAACCAACTATGATGATGCGTCACCTTATCTATGGCCATGTAGGCCTCAACAGGACAGGCAAGAGCTGCCGCCTCCGGTGGGTCAACTACCTCCACCCTGGCCTCAAGCACGGGCGCATGTCGCCACAAGAGGAACACCTTATTATTGAGCTCCATGCTCGATGGGGTAACAGGTTCGATCCAAAAGAACTTACTAAAGCAGCTTTGCTCAGCTACTACATGTGAAACACACTGACATCATCTCTCTGTATAGGTGGTCTAGGATAGCACGAAGGCTGCCAGGGCGCACGGATAATGAGATCAAGAACTACTGGAGGACACACATGAGGAAGAAAGCACAGGAGAGGACGACGGACATGTCACCTTCTTCCTCCTCTTCATCGTTCACATACCAATCGTGCCTGCTTGAGACTGCACCAATCATCAGGATGGATGGAGGCCGCACTCATGATGGCAGTACCTGCATCTCAAGTGGACTTAAGAGCAACCAGAATGTCATGGACGGATATTCCATGGACCAGATATGGAAGGAGATAGAGGCACCTACCATGCTGCCTACTAATGATAAAGTATGCAACAATCTCCCATATCCTCTGCTGCCATCTCCTCCTATGGGAGATCGCTATTGCCCTGAGGTAGTCTGGAAGATGGACGATGATGACATCAAAATGCTAGCCCCACAGTTTGGTTATGGTAATGGAGGAGGTTCCTGTTATTGAAGGCTGAAGCCAATTAAGATCGAGGTCAGGTTACTAAGATACATATATATGCTTGACAGAATTCCCAGTACCTATGTAGCTATGTCCACATATACATATACATATGCTTGCCAGAATTGCCAGTAGCTATGTTTGCATTAGTATGGAGGGTGGTCTAAATATCTCATATGTACTGTTATAATGTAGATTTTCAGGTGTGCTCACGATGTGTGTACCTATGTAGCGTGTAAAATAGATTATGTCACTTGCCCTTATAGAATGGAAAATGAGAGCAATTTATATGCTTGACAAAGATGTCAATCTCCACTCTCCAGTGACATTCTAGTAACAATGTAAGATTGACAGAAATAAGCATTGTACATCATTACACTATAAGAATACTTACATCCCCCCACGTGGTTCTGAGGCTAAAAACAGGACCACGAGACTCTATGGTCACATCTAAAGGAGCAAAAAAAGGGGTAAAAATGGACTATTTCACCATAATTGAGCTCGGGTTTATGGGTACAGAATCATAATTATTTCTTCAAATCGTTCATGATTATTTCTGTTATACTCTGATTTCCATCCTCAAATTGTTGAGCTTGCAACACCTGGTTCTCGATGAAATGACTTCTGGAATCTAAGAAATGAAAAAGAGAACAAGTATTTCCCAATAAACGTGCAGGACTTAGAACACATACTTTTAGTATACAATCTGAGACTGCTCTACAGGTATCTGTATCCATATTTGATCTAAGTGGAACTGACAGGTCACAAAACTGGTGCAGAATGAGTGGTCGATCATTTTAATGCTCTTAAATTGATCAAGCATTAAACTTTGATATAATCGAAGAATAATATATTGTATTTGCCATATAAGATTTGCTAGATGTTGCAGATAATCCATTTAACAAATAGGAAAGTTAGCACTGTGGTAAGGTAAAGAAAAGGTGGTGGTAAGTGACCGGCACTTCCAATTTTCTATAACCATCTACTTTTCTGAAAGTAGAAACTGATCCTGCGACTAATTATCATGGAGTTTCTAATGGTTCAGTGAATATCAAGTGCTTGGACCACCTAGACAAAACCATCGCCGCTCTATGTTTCTCCACAATATTGAGAACTGGTGGGAAACTTAGATATGAATAGGTAGAATTTTGAAGTTATTTTTTTAACAAATATAAAATTAACAAAACAGACCAGTTTTACATTGCTTTAAGTGGATGAACACCATGATACTTATAAATATGAAGAGACAGGAAATCCCAAGTACCAACAGGACGCAAGACCTGATTGTGCAGCAACAGTTCACTACCGAGATTTCCTATGGTTCCTCAAGTATTAAATGAGATGAGAATCACAGGATAAGATGCAGAAATAGAACAATACACAAGGGGAAAGCTACCCCATCACTGGTTAGCATGGAGAACCTTCAGAGGCAGAGAAGCCAGTGGCCAACAGCATAACACAGGGCAGATACTCATGCTATACTTGATGCAAATTCATAGCCATCATCTTTAAATTATTCAAGCTATTTGGTACATAATGCAAAGCTTAGTACCAGACTAGACTCCCTTAGGCCATTTCTGAAAGGAAAGTGGAGTTGACTTGAGATCTCACTTCTCGAAAAGCACGTCTCTAGCTACCACAGATGGTTAGGGGAAAGAACCAGGTGATGATCCCTTCGCAGGTGACAGCAGATTCGCGGGATGGGGTTTCGGATCCCGCTGCCCATGCGGCTGGGATTACCAGACAACAACCCCCAAAATTTATAGGAAGCACTAATCTACAGCACATATAACAGCCGCATCGGCGGGGGCGGTGGCAGTAGCTCTTCTCACCTCACCATCCGCCGACATCGCCAGCGCCGAGAAAGAGCGGGCGAGCCCCTCATCGCCGGCGCCGACCTGGAGAAGTGCAGGGATGTGCTCCAGAAAAAAAAATGCAGGGACCGGTGACACGAGTTTTTTTCAAGAGTGGGTCGAACGGTGCCATCAGCATACTTCCGAATCCTGCTGCTCCCCGCCGACGGACGATGGTGACGCCCTCCCCGCGCTCGCCGGCGCGCCGCGCCGCCGGCTGGTAAGGGGCCCAGCTCGCTGGGCTGCTCGCATCTGAGGACCTCCTCGGGCTCTGCTGCGCGCCGTCGCCGTCAGGTCCTTCCTCCCCCCCCCCCCCCCCCCCCCCCGGCCCGGCGAAAGCCACTGCCTTTGCAGGTTCCCCGACCTCGACCGAGGGGGCAATGGCTCCTTCGCCGTCGCGCGCCATGACGGAGACCGCTGCGGACCTCCGTGGCCGACGCTGGGCGGACGTCGCCGACGAGGAGGAGGAGGCGGAGGCGGAGGCGACCCGCAGGTGCTCGCCCCCAGCATCCCCCACGCTGGCGGAGTACCTGGCGGCGGCACGCCATATCCGCTCCCCCAGACCGACGGCGCGGCCGCGCCGGACCCCTCCCCCACCACCGGCTCCTCGCTCGGCTCCTCACCGCAGTCGCCGGTCCTCGCCGCCACAGGGGCCACCTCGGAGGCAGGGGGTTGCTGACGCTCGCGCGGCAACGGAGGGATCACTGGGGTCCTCCCTGGAGATCCATCCCTCGTCGGCGCCGGCGCCGGCGACCTCCTCCCTGGCGGCGCCCGGTCCCTGGGTCGGGACGTCCCTGGTCGGTTTCCCTGTGGCTGGGCCGTGGGTGGGGATTGGGCCCGTGGCCGGCCCAATTCCGATCCAGGCCTGGCGCGGGCAGGACGTCAGGTTGCAGGCCGAGTGGCCCGCCTGCAGGGGCCGGACGGGCTGGGGTGGGGCTGACGCGGGACTCCGTCCCATTAGGGTTTCGGCGTGGACCCACCGCGCTATCGTGGCGCCTCGCGTTTCTACTCCCTCCCCGACGCCGCCCCTCTGCACCCCTCCTCCTCCCTCCTTCCCGCCGCCGGCCGCCGATTCGCTGCCCCCCGCCGCCGACGCCATGACCTACGCGGACGCCTTGACGCGCAAGCGCCCGCGTAGCCCGCCGCCCAGCGCCGGAGTCCGCCGCCCTCCCGCCGGAGCCCGCCGCCGCCGCGCTGCAGGTCGCCGGCTCGTCGCGCCTCGCCGCCCCGGCGCGCCTTGCCGCCGCGGCCGCCCCGGGCGCAGCCCTACAGGGCGTCGGGCCGCCGCTCTCCACCCCCGCAACGCTCCCCGAGACACCCCCTCTCCCCCGTCCGCTCACAGGGACATGGCCGGTCGCCCCCCCCCATGGGGACCAGCGCGGGCGGGGGGCTCAGGGACGGGCGGATTGGCCCGTTTCGCTCAGGCATTCGTCCCCGGAGGGGCGCCGCGCGGAGCAGCGGCTCCGGCAGGATTTGCTTCAGAGGGAGGGAGCCCCTGTGGAGGCGGGCAGGACTGTTCCGGAGTGGCGTCGGGACCGGGAGGTTCCCCGTACTCGTTCCCCCAGGCGTGGCTCACCTCCGGGCCCCCAGGAACCGGCGAAGAAGAAAAAGAAGAAGAAGAACAAGAAGAAGAAGAAGAAGTCGGCGTCGGCTCCCGGCCCCAGCATCGCACATCTCGGTGTCGCCCCCCTCGCCGGGCCTCCCAGCAGTTGGAGTATCTTGCACACTCCATTGCCGGGGGGTTCTACTACATCGACATCGGGGGGTGGCGATGTCGGTGCCCAAGAACTTGGCGCTGGTCACCGTGGTGGAGGGACAGGAGCTCCCAGCCTCGGTGGTGATCTCTGCGGAGTTCATTCAGGAGGAGCTTCGGCAGATGATGCCGGGCCACACCTGGAGTGCCCGGGAGATCTCCTCGACCCAGTTCGCGGTGTCCTTCCCGTCGGCTGAGATCCTCTCCCTTAGTGCCTGCAGTACCGCCCTGACCCTTCCGTCCAGCAAGGTGCAGATCTCCATCGAGCCCTCGACAGCCCACCCTGCGACAACCTCGACGCTCTCGACGGTGTGGGTGCAGATCCTCGGCTTTCCGGAGGAGGCGCGTGTGTGGATGTTGCCCATCCTAGAGCTTGTCTCTCAGGCGGTGGGTAAGCTGGTTGTGGTGGACGAGTCCTCACGCTTGGGGGCGGGACCGATCCGCATGCAGGTGCTCTGCCCGGACCCGGCTCTGCTCCCAGGACCTCTCCCACCCTTCTACTTTGGCACGGAGGGGAGGATCCTGACAGTGGAGCTGGACGAGGACCAGGCCGATGATGGACTCCCCCCCCTCCCGCGGTCCCTCCCTCCGGCGACCACTCTACATGAGGGGGGAGCTCATCGGGAGAGGACTCTGACGACGACGACCTGGGAGGGGAGTCTCAGACTCCGGTTCTCTCTCCTTCGGCCCCCTGCCGCGGGCTCGACCGCTGCGACTACGTCGGCCTCCCACCAGCTGCCCCTGCTGCCCCTCCCACAGGGCCCTCTCGACCTCCAGATCGCTCAGTACGGCTCCAACTTCAGGCAAGCTGAGGGGTTCACCGGCCACATGGCCCTAGGCCCGCTCTCCGCCGGGACCCCCGACGAGGCACCAGAGGAGCCACAGTTGGAGTCCGACAGGGATTCTGGGAGCATGGGGATGGTGGTCACCGCCCCCTCGTCCCCCCGCTCCCCAGGAGTCCTCTGCTACTCGCTGTCCCCAGGCTCTACTCCAGCCTCGCCTCGGGGATCCCCGTCCCTGGTCCCCGCGACCCCGGCACCGCACCCAGAGGAGCCAGCGGCGGTCTTCCCCATCACCCCCGCGGCTGGCCCCAAGACTCGTCAGCCTCGCCCTCCCCGCCCGGTGCCTCCACCCTCGCGCCAGAGTGCACGTCTAGCACGGGTCAGAGCGGAGAGCCCGGGGGTGGTGCCTACGGTGTCCCAGCTGGCGTCCCAAAGGACTGCGGCACGCAACCTTGACTCAGGTACCCCCAATAAAGCACCTCCCTCCTGCCCCTCTGCCCCCCTATCCTCTCCATCAGGTTCCAGGTTCTCGGTCTTAGATGACTTCCCTCTCGAGCATCTCGCACAAGTGGCTGCGGACAGTGGCGTGGTCTTTCGCGGGGAGCGTGGGCTGAAGCTCGAGCAGATTGAGGCGATTAGAGCTAGGGAGATTTACGAGGGGTCCCTCGCCGCTGCGCGTGCACGTGTGGCACGCCAGCAGGGGGAAACCTCGACACCGTTTGGAACTGGGACATCTGATCCCGGATCTGAGATGGTGGGTTCTCCTCAGCAGCGCCCTTCTGCCGTCGCCCAGGAGACCCCCCTAGCTGGGGGGTCTCTAGGGAGGCCGCCTAGACAGAGTTCTCTGCCCTCGTCGTCCCGGAAGACTCGATCTGTCCCCCAGAAGGGGACCAAACCCGAGTAGGTGGTCCAATGAGTTGGCCTGCCATCGTCTCACTCATCTAGAACATCCGGGGGTTTGGGAATGACGGCCGGAGACGCCAGATTTAAGACTACATGCGCCAGGAGAATGTTGACATCGTAGGATTCCAGGAGACTATCAAACATGACTTCCAGATCTCGGAGCTCCAGGGCTTGTCGCGACACAAGTTCGCTTGGAACTGGCTTCCGGCTGTGGGTCACTCTGGAGGCATCCTCCTTGGCGCCAAGGAGGATACCTTCGAGGTGGAGGATATGGATCGCGGGGAATTCTTTGTGAGCATGGCGCTCACCCATAGACGCTCCAACGCCCCGCGGACCATAGCCGCTCCCCAGCCTTCCTTGAGGAACTAAAGGCTAAGGTTGAACGGTGCTCCACACCGGTGGTTGTGGCGGGTGACTTCAACCTAATTCGGTCCCACGCGGATAAGAGCTCCCACAACGTGGATGTCCCGCGCATGCGGATGTTCAACGATTGCATCGCTGATCTCGCTCTTAGAGAGATCACGAGGGTGGGAGCCCGCTTCACGTGGACGAACAATAGGGTTGACCCTGTCAGGAGCGTCCTGGACCGCGTGTTGGTCTCCGTGGACTGAGAAGCCGCCTTCCCTCTCTTCTCTCTCCGCGCCATCACCAGGGTTGGCTCAGACCATGTTCCACTACTGCTCTCGACGGGGGGGAGTTCACCACCACGACTGAATCGCTTCCACTTCGAGAACTTCTGGCTTCAACAGCCAGGGTTTGTGGACGCGGTAAAGGCCAAGTGGTTGGCGGCAGCGGCTACCCCGCCCGACGCTTTAATGCGGTGGACGTCTGGCACCATTGCGCTAAGATGGCCCGCCAATTCATGAAGGGCTGGGGGGCCAACCTGGGTGCAGCAACGCGTCTCCAGAAGGCTTCGTTACTGGAGGAGATCCGTTCGCTGGACCTGGCGGCAGACTCGGCGGGCCTCTCAGCGGATGAGTGGTCCCACCGTTATGCCTTAGAGACTTCGCTCGTCGAGATTTACAAGGGGGAGGAGTTGTTCTGGCGACAGCGTAGCCGCCAGAACTGGCTTCTCCAAGGAGATGCAAACACCGCGTACTTCCACGCGGTGGCTAATGGTCGCCGTAGGAAATGCTCGATCCCCTGCCTCTGGGGCGGGGAGCTACTCCTGGAGGAGCCGGGGGCGCTATCCGCCCATATTTACTCCTTTTATAAGGAGCTTTTCTTGGCAGGACCCCTTACGGGGGTCGCGTTGGCTGAGGACTTTTGTCCTAGTGGGGCCAGAGTCACAGCTGACGAGAATGTGGAGCTCACCCTCCCATTCCTACCAGAGGAAGTTGAGCGGGCGGTGAAGGCCATGAAGACCAACTCCGCCCCGGGCCCCGATGGCCTCCCGGTCTCCTTCTTCCAGACTTTCTGGAGGGAACTCCAACCGGTCATCATGCCCATGTTTCAGGAATTCTACACCGGCACTCTTGTGATGGGGCGTCTGAATTTGGGTGTGATCACTCTAATCCCCAAAGTGCTGGGGGCCTCGGACGTTCGCCAATTCAGACCCATCACGGTTCTCAATGTCATCCAACGGATCCTCGCGAAAGTGTGTGCCTCTCGTCTCGCCCCGATCATGGAGAGCCTCACCCACCAGTATCAATTCGCCTTTCTAAAGGGTAGATTTATACATGATGGGATACTGGCCCTCCATGAGGTCATCCACGAGATCAAGTCCCGACGATTGAAGGGCATCTTCTTGAAGCTGGACTTCCAGAAGGCCTATGATCGTCTGGACTGGCGGTTCCTACGTCAGGTCCTCATTAGGCGAGGATTTGACGACCGCCTGATCACCTGGATAATGCAGTTCGTCATGACCGGGAGCAATGCGATTAACATCAATGGCGAGATCGGACCTTACTTCCACCCCTCCTGTGGTGTCTGCCAGGGGGACCCCCTGTCCCCCCTCCTCTTCAACGCCGTGGTCGATGCCCTCGCGGAAATGCTTGAGAGAGCGAAGGCGGCCGGCCACATCTCCGGGGTGGTAGGCCACCTTATCCCCGGGGGAGGCATCACCCAGCTTCAATACGCTGATGACACGATGATCATGATTGAAGGCTCGACCCTGGACATTACAAACCTCAAGTTCCTCCTCCTATGCTTTCAGGAGATGTCTGACCTCCGTATCAACTTCGACAAAAGCGAGATCATTGCACTGGGTTTCTCCTTGGACGAGCAACAGAGGATAGCTGACAATTTCAACTGTCGGCTAGCCTCCTTCCCCATCACCTACCTGGGGATGCCGATCCGTGACACCAGGATCCTTATCAGGGACCTGGAACCGCTCGCGGAGAGGGTGCGCTCGAGGTCCGAACCTTGGCGTGGGAGATTTACCTCTAAAGGTAGCAAGACCGTCCTGATCGACTCGTGTCTGTCTAGCCTGCCTATGTACATGATGGGCATGTACCTCCTCCCCGAGGGGGTGCATGGGACCTTTGACAAGGAGCTGTCGAGGTTCTTCTGGCAAGACTCCTTGGGTCGCCAGAAATACCACATGGTCAAATGGGCAGACATTTGCGCCCCCAAGGATGTTGGGGGCATAGGTATCCTTTCCTCCCGTCAGTTCAACAAGGCCCTCATGCTCAGATGGGTTTGGCGCATCCTGCGGGATGATGGTGGCCTATGGCTCAAACTCATCAAGGCCAAGTACCCGCGGGGCCGGCCCCTTCTGGCCTGTGATCGTCGCGAGGGGTCCCAATTCTGGCACTCCATTCAGGAGGTCAAGGGTGAGATCAGGCATGGTCTCGCCTTTTCCATTGGGAATGGGGAGGGGACCCTGTTCTGGCTGGATCCCTGGCTCAGGGAGCGCCCACTGCAGGAGGTTTTTCTGGGATTATTCGCCATCTATTCCGACCCAGCGCTCCGTGTTTCCTCCGCGGCACTTGGAGGTACATGGAACATCTCGTTCCGCCGTACCTTCGGCCCGGAGGAAACGGAAGCATGGAGAGAACTCAGGGCGGAGCTCCCGACCTCCTTGGCTAGCGAACCCGATAGTGTTCTGTGGACCCTCACTCCGTCTGGATCCTTCTCGGTTGGCTCGGCCTATCGGGCCCTCTTTGGCCAGGCGCCTATTTCCTGGACCAAGCACCTCTGGAAAGCCCCTCTCCCGCTGAAGACTAAAATCTTTGTGTGGCAACTTTTACGCGATAGGCTCCCTTCGGGAGTTGAGGTGACCAAGCGACATGGGCCGGGAGATGGGCTATGTCCACTATGTGGGGTCCCTGAAACGGGCACCCACATATTGTTCAGCTGTCCCGCGGCCCGGTTTCTGTGGAATTTCGTCCGAGAGGCGTTGGGCCCAGACTGGCTGGCCCATGACCTCGGGGAATTCCTAGAAACCCGAGCTAACCAAGCTGGGAAGGATCGTCGCCTTTTCTGGCTTGTGTTCGCGGCCATGTCGTGGTCCCTCTGGAATATTCGGAATAAGATGGTTATTGAGAAGATTCTCCCTCGGCGTGCGTCTGACTCGGTTTTCCACTTTCTGGCTTCTCTGCAGCTTTGGTACCCGTTGTGTAGACAGCGGGACAGGGTGAGGTTGGACGCGACTCTCCGCCGGCTCTTGGAGGCGGCTCAGCGGCTCCCTCATAGCTCGTCATAGTGTCTTCGGCGTTCACGCTCTCGGCGCGATGTGGGTTCTTGTTTTTTCGTTGGATTCTGTCCTAGTTGGGCCGTCTTGTGCTGTGGCCCCAGCATGTGTTGTGTGTATGGATCTGTACTGTGATGTTTGTTGCGGACGGTTGCTTTATTTATAAAGCGGGGCGAAAGCCTATTTCGAGTTTTTTTCAAGACTACTCTTTTTTCAAGTAAAGATTGGTGACTGAGAATTTTGGTTTTTGAGGGTGAGAATGAGATTGGTGACTGACATTTTAATTTTTTTTAGCGAGTATCCCTAGAAAAAAAAAAGACGTTCGCAAATGTCTATCTAGGAGCGCACGCTACTATGGAGCGCCGTCGCGTAAAAAGAAATTTGTTATCGTAATCTTGGATCGAAGTAACAAATATTCTGCTAGTATAATTACACCAAATGTGTACTTGCAACAAAAGTACATAAAAGTACTAGAGTCGAAATACGAAAATACAATTGTACTGAAAGCTAAAGCAAAAACAATACAAGTTTACTCAAAGAACACGAAAAGTACAAGTTTACTCATAGACGAAATAGAAAAGTACAACTGAAGCCAAAGTACAGGAAAATACAACTTATTCACATCGGAAGTACACGAAAAGTTTAAATTTATTCACAGCCAAAATATGAAAGTACGATTACTCACAACGAAAGTACACGAAAAGTATAAGTTTACTCATAGCCAAAGTATGAAAGTATGACTGTACTAAGAGCTAAAGTATAGAAAAATATAAGTTTACTTACAGCCAGAGTACATAAAAATATACCGAAGTACAAAGTACACTAAAAACCCGAAGTACAAAAAAGTACAAAACTGAAGTAATCTAAATTACGAACGCAATGGTTTTGAAAATAAAAAAGAAGTCGTTTAAAACCTATCAACATGGGATCTAATTGCTCAAAACCTATCAACGACACGAGGAACTCAAAAGTAAAAATAGTTCATAATTAGACAAACGCGTTCTCAAAATAATTTGTTTTGAGTTATCGGGTTCGAAAATAAAAGTAAAAAATCTCGCTCCTCTATCTTCCTTTCTCTCATCCTAATCTTATTTAAATTCTAATTGCAACACTTGATAAACACAGAAGCCTCACTAGAAATACCGCGCGAAAAAAAGGATGCCACTTGCACGATGACGATGTGCATGACAGTCTTTTGCAAAGGTCGTTTTTTCTTTAAGATTTCCGTTCCGTTTTCTAGCAGATGGTGACTGAGAATTCTAAGAGCATCTTCTACAGGACGTAGATCCGGACGTCAAAAATAAGTCTGGGCGCTGAATATTGGCCCAGTCGCGTACCCAGGAACCTGTTTTTATCCGGATTCGGACGAACTTTGGTCCGAGCTTTTCAGGCCGTACCCAGGTTTACGGGAACGCCGGACGCAGTAAAAATGGGCGTGGGCCAGCTCTCTCGGCGAGACAGTCTTATTCCCTCCCACTGCACTCGTTCATACTGCGGCGAAGAGCTCCCAGCGCCTCTGTCGCCATGACTTTGCCGGCGGAGCTCCTTCACGCTGAGACATGCCCACGCCTCTAGATATGCTCGTCGTAGTCGCCGCCCACTTCGTCGCCGCTTTTGCCGTCTGAACTTCGCCGTAGCCCTGCTTTGCTGCGAGATCCCACCACCACGCCCGCCAAGTGTTCGGCATTTGGCCGGTTCGGCCATGGACTCCGACGACGAAGAGATACTCACCGTATTGCTGGAGGAGGAGAGCGCCGAGGTCGCCGAAGATGCAGAGCACATGGAGATCCTCGCCTCCCTCGCCCAGCTGTACCTACAGATGGCTAAGCCAAAGCGCGGTGGTTCGGTGCCGGGTCGCCGGAAGTGCAAGACGAGGCAGAGGATAGAGGGCTACTGCTTGTTGTACGCCGACTACTTCGCCGACGAGCCGCTCCATCGTGAGGACATGTTTTGGCGCCGTTTCAGGATGAGCCGGAAGCTTTTCCTCAAGATCGTGCATGCCATTCGGGTGTTCGACCCCTATTTCGTATGCAAGAAGGACTGCACCGGCTTGGTTGGGTTTTCCTCACTGCAGAAGTGCACCATAGCGATGAGGTTGCTTGCATATGGAGCGCCGGCTGACAGTGTCGATGACTATCTCCACATGACCGAGTCCACCGCCATTGATTGCTTGTACAGGTTCTGCAAGGACAGTGATTGCAGTGTTCGGAAAACAGTACTTAAGATCACCCACTGCTGAAGACACTGCTCGGATCATCGCAGTCAATGAAAGTAGAGGATTTCCTGGTATGTTTGGAAGTATAGTGCATGCATTTGGAGTGGAAGAACTGTCTATTTGCATGGCAAGAAATGTACAAAGGCCACAAAGGAGATTGTACTGTGATACTTGAGGCAGTTGCTACACATGATCTTTGGATCTGGCACTCCTTTGGTATGACAGGATCGAACAACGACATCAACGTCCTCAACTCCTCAACTGTATTTTCCAAGCCTGTTGAGGGTCATGCTCCCCCTGTGAAATTTGAGATCAACGGGCACCACTACAACAAGGGATACTATCTAGCAGATGGTATCTATCCAAAATGACCAACATTTGTGAAGACTATCTCAAACCCAATGCTCCCCAAGCATTCTCAGTTTGCCAAGGAACGGGAAGCTTGCAGGAAGGACGTGGAGCGGGCATTTGGTGTGCTCTAGCAGAGGTTTGCAGTTGTTCGGTTTCCTGCTATGACCTGGTCGAAAGATCAGACGTGAGAAGTGATGAACTGTTGTGTTATCTTGCATAACATGATCATTGAGGATAAGAAGGAAGGATCCAGTGAGTTTGCTCGAGCAGAACGAGCCATACTACAGACAAGGTCCTCTTGCTGAGTCTGATCATCAGGTGCCTCCAACCTGGCATGCATTCATCGCCATGCGTCAGGAGATCCGAGATCCGGCGGTGCAGTACATATGGATACGCAGGGGCAACACGTAGATGCCGAACATGAACTGACCGAACTTGCCGAACTATGTTGTATTTTCACTACAGGCCGAACTATGTTTATATTTACGCCGAACTATGTTTAAAATTTCGCTGAACTTGGCCGTAAAATATTCTGTATTCATAGTATGCCGAACTATGCCAAAATCTGGACGAATTTGAGCCAAATTTGAGTGGAAACGGGTGTCCTGGGAACTTGACCTAGGAACGCGAGTGGGAAACTCGGTGTTCTCATACAAAAACGTGTTTCGTCCGGCCAAAATTATTCCAGATTTCTGTCTGAGTTCGTCCAACGAGTGGAGATGCTCTAACATTGGATGCAGGGTGGAAATACTGGCCCATAGGCTGGATTATAATTGTCGGACGGTGTTGACGTGTTCAAATGGAAATTACTGGAAAGTGGTAAATTTTCTGTTGGCTCACTATATAAAGCTTTGGTCCAACCTGATTTCCTAGTCGATGATAATAGTAAAATTTGGAAAATGAAAATACCCCTTAAGACGAAGATATTTGCATGGTATCTACGGAAAGGGGTAATTCTAACAAAGAATAATCTTGTAAAGAGGAATTGGCATGGAAGTACACAATGTGTTTTTTGTCATCAAGATGAGACAATTCAACATTTATTCTTTCACTGCAAATTTGCTCGTTCTATATGGTCATTCATCCAAATATCTTCTGGCTTATCTCCCCCATGTTCAGTAACCAATGTTTTTGGTAATTGGTTGCATGGAATTGTTGATAAGTACAGAACCTTGTTTAGGGTGGGAGCGCTTGCCATTATATGGTCGCTATGGCTTTGTAGAAATGATAAGATTTTTAATAACATTGTGTCTTCCTCTCTGCAGGTTATTTATCGAGCCACGGCTATCCTTCGATCATGGAATATTCTCCAACGCATGGAGTTTCGCGACTTATTTCTGGACGGATGTACGCGATTGGAGGACACGGCGAGGAATATTTTCTCACGACATGGATGGCCGCGTGATCTGAGGATTGATCTATCGTAGTTTCTAGACTTTAATTTAGTGCCTTTTGTAATGCTTATTTAATTTTTGTCTTAGTCTGTCTTTCGTGTGGCTGTGTGCATCTTAGTTATGCAGAGGCCGGGTGTAAGAATTAAACATTTGGTTAATAAATGCGCCCATTTCAAAAAAAAAAGGCTGGATTACCATCGGCAAGGGGTCCCATTTCACGTACTTGTTTTTCTTGCAACCTAAGGCTTGTCCTGTCTGCTCCAACACAGACAGACATCGGGCAAACTCCAAGGTTCAAAGCATCCCGGTGGTGGACTGTATACATACTGTATATACACTGTTTATGTCTGTTTTACTGTCTGCTGACAGTACGGCCTAAATCGAGCTCCTAACGGCAATGTATAATTTCCATTAAAATGAAAGAAGATACATGGCGTCGGCATCACCTAGTACTATTACCGGAGTTCGAGGCAGCGAGGACGCCGGTGGTGCTACCCTACCCTACCATATATTCTACAGGGTGCCCGAGTCTGGGTCTGTCGTGACGTGCGGGAAGCTTCCCGTGCTCTCCACCGGCAATTGTGGGTCACCCGCAGCCGCAGCCCTCGCCGCAACTTCCTTCATGTGCTCCCTCCTCGCATACCTCTCGGCGCAGGCTGCGCGATGCCGCTCCGCCACCAGGGTGGCCGGGGCACGGTGCTGGCAGTGGCGCTGGCGGTTCACGTCCCGCCTGCGAGCGTGGCCTATAGGAGGAGGTCGTTGTAGTGGCCGACCTTATCGGTACCCTGCTCGCCGCCCTCCTCGGCGATCTCGCGCTCGGCGGCGGCGACCTCCCGTACAAGCTCCTGCGCCTCCATAGCCGCTCGCCACGCAAGCTCCTGCACCTCCGCCGCTCTCTTAGCCTGCTGATTCGCCTCAGCCTCCTGCTCAGCAGCGACGAAGGGTCGTCCCTTCTCCTCCTATGCGGCAGAGCGAATGGAGGCCGCGATGACGTGGCTTTCGAGGGCGGTGCGCTCGTACCGCGTCGTCTGGAAGGAGGCGAAGAAAGCCCCTAGTCCACGGGCTCCTCGTCGTCGGTGTCATCGAGGAAGTCCAGCTCCTCTGTGGCCTCCTGTGCCGGTTGGTCGTCCTCACTGTCCGCGCCGTCGAGGAACTCGAGCTCCTCCATGACCTCCTCCAGGCTAGGTTCTTCACCGGCGCCTCCTCCTAATAAGCGTCCTCCCTTGGCAGCAAGCTCGGGTAGCGAGCACAGGCAGCAGAGGACAACATTGTCCAGGTGGTAGGTAGGCGACAAGGCATTTTGGCTGGCGTCTAGGAACGGTGTGACCATTGCCACTGGTGCAACCCCTATTTGTAGCCATGACGAATGGCAGGAAAGGACAGCACGCGGGAAACAACAAGGGGCGGGCGCGGGAAACTGGCTGCCACCTGTGGAAACTTGGCCGCCACACGGGAAACTCTACCACCGCGGGCGGGAAGCGTGACCGCCGACGCGACGGCTGCCTGTCATTGCAGGCGCCACTACGAGAATAACCAAATAGGCCGACGGCCTTTTTATACGCCGACGGCAAAATATCGGGGCCGTCGGCGTAGCTTGATGGGCTGTCGGCCCAGTTTTGCCGTCGGCGTAGAATAAATAGGCCGACGGCTGCCCTCGGCGTAAACAGGACCGTCGGCGTAGCCTATTGGGCTAACGACAGAGCAACGGCATCAAGTCTACGCCGACGGCACCCGTCGGAGTATCTATTTTTCTTTTTTTCCATATTAATCTTAAAAAAACATAACTAAATCATTTAAATTCAAAAAAATACATATAATATATCAAAATTTGCAGAAAAATAAGATCTATCTATATAAACTCAAATATTATATATTTTTATTAGAAAAATACATAAAAATACAAATACTTTCGTATAACATATTTTTTATTTTTCGAGTGCAAAAAAGAGGTGTTTTGTGAAGCAATCACCAAAAGAATGTTTCAAAATGAAAATACCACATTTTTCAAAAATACTAGACCTTATTGAATGGACAATTTCCCAACCTAGGAATCTCAAACCTTTCCGTTCACCTCTCGTAAAAAAGACAAATTCCTGCCGAATCGGTAGGCAATGAGTTAGATTTGAACTACAGGTACATGATATGTTGCTCATGATTTTTTGTACAAATCATTTTTAGATTCATAATATGATATTTCATTAGAGATCTAATGCAACTTTAGTGAGGCTCAGCCCCGATCTAAGAATCTCCATGCCCCTCGATTTAGAAAGTTTGATGATAGTTTGAAATAAGCATAAAAAATTCAAAAACGATCGAAACAATGCAAAACCTTCATGTGGTGTCATATTATATGACATAGTTGCATGGAAAAATACCAGACTTGGTATATTCATTGAGTCTCAAAAAAACCATCACAAAATGACCTATTTCAATCGAGGTTTTCTAGATTTCAGGTCAAATTACCAATGTTATTGTGAGAATCGCGGTATAGTTTGCGATAATGTGTCCATATTATGCACACATGTGTATCATGGGATGGTGAACAATGTTGCAGGAGGAATTTTTCCTTTTCTTCGCACCGAAAAGCCATTTTTCATTTTCCGAGTGCAAAAAAGGGGTGTTTTTGTGAAGCAACCACCAAATAAAAGTTTCAACATGATAATACCAAATTTTTTAAAAATACTATACCATATTGAATGGACAATTTCTCAACCTGGATATCTCAAACCTTTCCGTTCACCTCTCGTAAAAAAGACAAATTCCTACCGAATCGGTAGGAAATGAGTTAGATTTGAACTACAGGTACATGATATATTGCTCATGATTTTTTGCAAAAATCATTTTTAGGTTCACAATATGCTATTTCATCAGAGATATAATGCAAGTTTAATGAGGCTCAGCCCTGATCTAAGAATCTTCATGCCTCTCGATTTAGAAAGTTTGACGATAGTTTGAAATGGGCATAAATAATTTAAAAACGACCAAAACAATGCAAAACATTCGCGTGGTGTCATATTATATGACATAGTTGGATGGAAAAATACCAGACTTGGTATATTCATTGAGTCTCAAAAAACCTTCGCAAAATGACCTATCTCAATCGAGGTTTTCTGGATTTCAGGTCAAATGACCAATGTTATTGCGAGAATCGCGGTATAGTTTGCCATAATGTGTCCATATTGTGCACACATGTGTATCATGGGATGGTGAACAATATTGCAGGAGGGAGTTTTCCTTTTCATCGCACCGAAAAGCCATTTTTCATTTTCCAAGTGCAAAAAACGGGGTGTTTTTGTGAAGCAACCACCAAATGAAAGTTTCAAAATGATAATACCACATTTTTGAAAATACTAGACCATATTGTATGGACAATTTTACAACCTGAATATCTCAAACCTTTCCGTTCACCTCTCGTAAAAAAGACAAATTCCTGCCGAATTGGTAGGAAATAAGTTAGATTTGAACTACAGGTACATGATATATTGCTCATGATTTTTTGCAAAAATCATTTTTAGGTTCACAATATGCTATTTCATCAGAGATATAATGCAAGTTTAGTGAGGCTCAGCCCCGAGCTAAGAATCATCATGCCCCTCGATTTAGGAAGTTTGACGATAGTTTGAAACGGGCATAAAAATTCAAAAACGATCGAAACAATGCAAAACTTTCACGTGGTGTCATATTATATGACATAGTTGCATGTAAAAATACCAAACTTGGTATATTTATTATGTCTCAAAAAACCTTCACAAAATTACCTATCTCAATCGAGGTTTTCTGGATTTTATGTCAAATGACCAATGTTATTGTGAGAATCGCGGTATAGTTTGCCATAATGTGTCCATATTGTTCACACATGTGTATCATGGGATGGCGAACAATGTTGCAGGAGGAAGTTTTCCTTTTCATCGCACCAAAAAGCCATTTTTCATTTTCCGAGTGCAAAAAACGAGGTGTTTTTGTGAAGCAACCA
The DNA here is from genome assembly GCA_916181665.1 of Avena sativa. Classification (NCBI taxonomy): domain Eukaryota; kingdom Viridiplantae; phylum Streptophyta; class Magnoliopsida; order Poales; family Poaceae; genus Avena; species Avena sativa. The sequence continues at coordinate 19,724,306 of OV702296.1, forward strand.
CCAAATAAAAGTTTCAAAATGATAATACAACATTTTTTAAAAATACTAGACCATATTGAATGGACAATTTCCCAACCTGGATATCTCAAACCTTTTCGTTCACCTCTCGTAAAAAAGACAAATTGCTGCTGAATCGGTAGGAAATGAGTTAGATTTGAACTACAGGTACATGATATATTGCTCATGATTTTTTGCAAAAATCATTTTTAGGTTCACAATATGCTATTTCATCAGAGATATAATGCAAGTTTAGTGAGGCTCAGCCCCGAGCTAAGAATCATCATGCCCCTCGATTTAGGAAGTTTGACGATAGTTTGAAACGGGCATAAAAATTCAAAAACGATCGAAATAATGCAAAACTTTCACGTGGTGTCATATTATATGACATAGTTGCATGTAAAAATACCAAACTTGGTATATTTATTATGTCTCAAAAAACCTTCACAAAATTACCTATCTCAATCGAGGTTTTCTGGATTTCAGGTCAAATGACCAATGTTATTGCTAGAATCGTGATATAGTTTGCGCTAATGTGCCCATATTGTGCACTCGTATATATCATGGGATGGCGAAAAATGCTGTAGGAGGAAGTTTTCCTTTTCGTCGCACCAAAAAGCCATTTTTTATTTTTTAGTGCAAAAAACGGGGTGTTTCATGAATCTTGACATAGTTTCAGTTGGTCTAATATTTAAAAGTTAAAATATATAATTAAATAGATGATAGTGATGTCATATTTGGATTTCTATCATTTTTATGATCGATTTGGATATATTATTTATTGAATTATGATTTACGGATTTGTAGATATGAATTATTCAAATTTAAATAAAAAAGCAAAATAAATAAATTTTATTTTATTTTTATTTGAATTCAAGATTATTATTACTTATTCATTCATTGTTGTTTACTCAAATAATTGTATAGAATGTAAAAAAATAAATATGTCTAACATTATAGTGTAATTGTTAATAGGTTTGATATGATAATATTCACAAGAAGTTCTAGTTTCTTTGTCGGAAGCTCATGTGGAAGGAATGAAGAAGTTAAACGTGCTAGGGATAGAGTTAAACAAGTTAAAAATGTTAACAAGTTAAACAATTCAAAAATGTGCTGGTGCTGGTTTGATATGATAATATTCACGTGAGATTAACAAGTTAAACAATTTAAAAATGTTAAAAAAAATTGAAAAAAAAATTGAGTTTTTTTTAGAAAAATCTAGGCCGACGGTAAAGCCGTCGGCGTAGCCAAACGGCCGTTAGTCATCTACTCCCTCCGTTTGGAAATATAAGATGTTTTAGGTTTGTGAAGGAGATGTATCTAGACACGTTTTATGTTCAAATGAATCTAGACACTAAAATATGTCTAGATACATCTCCTTTACAAACCTAAAACATCTTATATTTCTAAACGGAGGGAGTAGGTGGACCCACCGTCGGCGTAGCTATATACGCCGACGGCTTTTCTACGCCGACAGGAGAAGGGGCTACGCCTACGGGGCTGTACGCCGACGGCAGCCGTCAGGCCAGCCTACGCTGACGGGACCCGGCCGTCGACGTATTCAGCTTCTCCTGTAGTGCGCTAGTGAACTAGTTTTGGCTTGCACTTGTGCTAACGTTTTATTTTTCAAGTATTTATTATGGAGTAATGACCGCCACATTCCTTCCTCTGATAGGAGTTCGAAAATACATTTGCGTAACAAACATCTATTCTTTATCACGAGTGCTTCAATCTTCAAACCATCCTAATCATTGGGTGGGCAAAGAATGTTCCATCTCATGATTCTGTACTTCTTCCTTGTATCATCGCATCGCCAAAAAAATCTAGCCCAAAAAATCTAATTGCTTCCTTACTCCTTTCGGTACCTCAAGAAATAATAGCATAAACATCGGTAACACCGGTAAGCTAGTAAAAACCGATCTTATAAGAACTAAATGATCCCGGTAAGAGTAGCTTTCCTTGTCACCGTCCTAGCTTGGTCATCAACCGACTTTCCATGGGATTCTATTCAGTACTTCGAAGTTTTCTGTGATGGTTTGGTACACTAAGGTACCGAAAGGGTAAAGAGCCAGACTCATGGCCAAAAATCTGCTTGTACCGTTGCTCTAAATCCTTTTTGCTTTTTCAAAACAGAAAGCTTTGTTTTTATAAATGTTTTTTTAAACCTGTCGGTTGTTCAAAGATGGCCAATATGAGCTTCATATTCACGGCCTTTTGTAAAGTCATGTTTAAAAAGTATCGTATCATCCGGTATTGTAATATTGAGACCCCTCGCTCTACAAAATAAGGTTCGAGACTTCCAACTTGGCCATAGTCCTTTGCTCTTGCAATAATAATAGCCAATATATCAACAATAATATTGAAAAGAATTGAGGATAACATATCTCCTTGTCGCATGCCTTTCTGTGTTTGAAAGGAATGGCCGATGTCATCATCGACCCTTATTCCTACGCTTCCACCCTGATGTCATCATTGGGTATTTAGCTAGTACTCCATCCGTTTTAAAATATAAGATATTTTAACTTTTTTTCTTAAACACACATGTCTAAATGCCTTTTAGTGTGTATTCACTAAAGACAGTTTAGATATTTGCGTTTTGAAAAAACACTGGAACATCTTATGATTGAAACAAGGGAGTACTAGATAAGATGCAACTTGATGGGGCTAACTAAACCTACAGAGGCAGCTAGTGCTAGCTGTTGTAAAGCTTTGTTTTTGGAATAAAGTCTCCCCTGCAAGGAGAAGAATACTAAACCTATAGAAGCACTGTCTTTGCCAAGAAAAAACCCCGACAAAAGCCAAAAAAGAACTAAACAAAGACAAAAAATACAACCAAGATCCTAGGTCTCAAAATTCTTGCTGAAGCTTCAGGTGAACTGGAACGTCATCATGGCACCACCACAGCCCTCGTTGTTGACGATGGACATCTTTGAGAAGTTGCTTAGTACGTATGATCTAGCTAGCTCTCCTTCGCACACAACGAGCATGCATATATTCCTCATCCTCGTCCTCATCATTGGTCTAAAATAGACGCAGACATCACTACAGGAGAAACTGAATACGCCGACGGCCGGGTCCTGTCGGTGTAGGCCTTAAATGCTGTCGGCGTAGGCTGGCCCGACGGCTGTCGTCGGTGTATGACTGTCGGCGTACTGCCCCGTAGGCGTAGCCTCTTCTTCCGTCGGCGTAGAAAAGCCGTCGGCGTATATAGCTAAGCCGTCGGCGTAGACCATATGGCGCCCACCTAGATGACTAACGGCAGTTTGGCTACGCCGACGGCTTTATCGTCGGTCTAGATTTTTTCAAAAAAAAATTCCAATTTTTTTTTTAAATTTTTTTTAATTTTTTTTAACATTTTTGTATTGTTTAACTTGTTAATCTCACATGGACATTTTTAATTCTATGTATACTTAGTCTCAAGTCAAATTACACAATTAGTCAAACTCCCAACCAGTCACCCATCCTAATACTACTTCAGCCCCAGCACGCTTAACTTCTTCGTTCCTTCCACATGAGCTTCCGACAAACAAACTAGAACTTGTTGTGAATATTATCATATCAAACCTATTAACCATTACACTATAATGTTAGACATATTTTTTTTTACATTCCATACAATTTTTTGAGTAAACAACAATAAATAAGTAATAATAATCTTGAATTCAAATAAAAATAAAATAAATTTTATTTATTTTGCTTTTTTATTTAAATTTGAATAATTCATATCTACAAATCCGTAAATCACAATTCGACAAATAATATATCCAAATCGATCAGAAAAATAAGAGGAATCCAAATATGACATCCCTATCATCTATTTAATTATATATCATAAATTTTAAATATTAGACCAACTGAAACTATGTCAAGATTCATGAAACACCCCGTTTTTGGCACTCGAAAAATAAAAAATGGCTTTTTGGTGCGACGAAAAGGAAAACTTTCTCCTGCAACATTTTCCACCATCCCATGATACACATGTGTGCACAATATAGACACATTATCGCAAACTATACCGCGATTATAGCAATAATATTGGTCATTTGACCTGAAATCCAGAAAACCTCGATTGAGATAGGCCATTTTGTGAAGGTTTTTTTAAGACTCAATGAATATACCAAGTCTGGTATTTTTCCATGAAACTATGTCATATAATATGACACCACACGAAGGTTTTGCATTGTTTCGATCGTTTTTTAATTTTTTATGTACATTTCAAACTATCATCAAACTTCCTAAATCGAGGGGCATGATGATTCTTAGCTCAGGGACGAGTCTCACTAAAATTGTATTAGATCTCTGATGAAATAGCATATTGTGAACCTAAAAATGATTTTTACAAAAAATCATGTGCAATATATCATGTACCTGTAGTTCAAATCTAACTCAATTCCTACCGATTCAGCAGGAATTTGTCTTTTTCACGAGAGGTGAACGAAAAGGTTTGAGATTCCTAGGTTGGGAAATTGTCCATTCAATATGCTCTAGTATTTTTGAAAAATGTGGTATTATCATTTTGAAACTTTCATTTGGTGGTTGCTTAACAAAAACACCCCGTTTTTTGCATCCGGAAAATGAAAAATGGCTTTTCGGTGCGACGAAAAGGAAAACTTCCTCCTGCAACATTGTTCACCATCCCATGATACACATATGTGCACAATATGGACACATTATCACAAACTATACCGCGATTATAGCAATAACATTGGTCATTTGACCTGAAATCCAGAAAACCTCGATTGAGATAGGCCATTTTGTGAAGGTTTTTTTAAGACTCAATGAATATACCAAGTCTGGTATTTTTCCATGGAACTATGTCATATAATATGACACCACGCGAAGGTTTTGCATTGTTTCGATCGTTTTTTAATTTTTTATGCACATTTCAAACTATCATCAAACTTCCTAAATCGAGGGGCATGATGATTCTTAGCTCGGGGACGAGTCTCACTAAACTTGCATTAGATCTCTGATAAAATAGCATATTATGAACCTAAAAATGATTTTTACAAAAAATCATGAGCAATATATCATGTACCTATAGTTCAAATCTAACTCATTTCCTACCGATTTAGCAGGAATTTGTCTTTTTCACGAGAGGTGAACGGAAAGGTTTGAGATTCCTAGGTTCGGAAATTGTCCATTCAATATGGTCTAGTATTTTTGAAAAATGTGGTATTATCATTTTGAAACTTTTATTTGGTGGTTGCTTCACAAAAACACCCCGTTTTTTGCACTCGGAAAATGAAAAATGGCTTTTCGGTGCGACGAAAAGGAAAACTTCCTCTTGCAACATTGTTCACCATCCCATGATACACATGTGTGCACAATATGGACATATTATCGCAAACTATACCGCGATTATAGCAATAACATTGGTCATTTGACCTGAAATCCAGAAAACCTCGATTGAGATAGGCCATTTTGTGAAGGTTTTTTTAAGACTCAATGAATATACCAAGTCTGGTATTTTTCCATGGAACTATGTCATATAATATGACACCATGCGAAGGTTTTGCATTGTTTCGATCATTTTTTAATTTTTTATGCACATTTCAAACTATCATCAAACTTCCTAAATCGAGGGGCATGATGATTCTTAGCTCGGGGACGAGTCTCACTAAACTTGCATTAGATCTCTGATAAAATAGCATATTATGAACCTAAAAATGATTTTTATAAAAAATCATGAGCAATATATCATGTACCTATAGTTCAAATCTAACTCATTTCCTACCGATTCAGCAGGAATTTGTCTTTTTCACGAGAGGTGAACGAAAAGGTTTGAGATTCCTAGGTTCGGAAATTGTCCATTCAATATGGTCTAGTATTTTTTAAAAATGTGGTATTATCATTTTGAAACTTTTATTTGGTGGTTGCTTCACAAAAACACCCCTTTTTTGCACTCGGAAAATGAAAAATGGCTTTTCGGTGCGACGAAAAGGAAAACTTCCTCTTGCAACATTGTTCACCATCCCATGATACACATGTGTGCACAATATGGACACATTATCGCAAACTATACCGCGATTATAGCAATAACATTGGTCATTTGACCTGAAATCCAGAAAACCTCGATTGAGATAGGCCATTTTGTGAAGGTTTTTTTTAAGACTCAATGAATATACCAAGTCTGGTATTTTTCCATGGAACTATGTCATATAATATGACACCATGCGAAGGTTTTGCATTGTTTCGATCATTTTTTAATTTTTTATGCACATTTCAAACTATCATCAAACTTCCTAAATCGAGGGGCATGATGATTCTTAGCTCGGGAACGAGTCTCACTAAACTTGCATTAGATCTCTGATGAAATAGCATATTGTGGACCTAAAAATGATTTTTACAAAAAATCATGAGCAATATATCATGTACCTGTAGTTCAAATCTAACTCATTTCCTACCGATTCAGCAGGAATTTGTCTTTTTCACGAAAGGTGAACGAAAAGGTTTGAGATTCCTAGGTTGGGAAATTGTCCATTCAATATGGTCTAGTATTTTTGAAAAATATGGTATTATCATTTTAAAACTTTCTTTTGGTGGTTGCTTCACAAAACACCCCGTTTTTTACACTTGGAAAATGAAAAATATGTTATACGAAAGTATTTGTATTTTTTATGTATTTTTTTGAATAAAAATATATAATATTTGAGTTTATATAGATATATCTTATTTTTCTGCAAATTTTGATATATTAAATGTATTTTTCTGAATTTAAATGATTTAGTTATGATTTTTCTAAGATTAATGTGGCAAAAAAAGAAAAATAGCTACGCCAACGGCAAAGCCGTCGGCATAGGTCTGAAACCTACGCCGACGGCTTAGACTTGACGCCGTTGCTCTGCCGTTAGCCCAATGGGCTACGCCGACGGTCATGTTTACGCCGACGACGACCGTCGGCCTATTTATTCTACGCCGACGGCAAAACTGGGCCGACGGCCCGTCAAGCTACGCCGACGGCCAATATATTTTGCCATCGGCGTATAAAAAGGCCGTCGGCCTATTTAGTTATTCCCGTAGTGCATATATACTCTTTAAAAAGAAGAACATTATTGGTACATGGAACTCAAGAATTGCGTACGTAGTAGCTCTAGCCAAATACTATATGCTGAGTCAAGTAGAAGCGCAGCACGTACCTCCTCTTGGTCTGTCTCATCATCAGGATCCGATCCGTCATCGTCCGAGTCTTCATCATACTCATAGTCGCAGTCAATCTGCAAACACAAATTAACAGCCCAGCAGCAATTTAGGGACTGATCAAAAACTAGCTACGCGATCCATGAACAAATTAATACTATATCGATTAAGCAGGAAATGAAGTATAGTACCTCAAGGACGGGATGGTTGACATGGATGCGGACACCGTGTCTGAGCGCTGCGTCCGCCTTGACGAAGTCCCTCTCATGCGCCTCCATCGAGTAGATGTACACGCTCACTTTCTCCAGGCAATGGAGGTTCTCCAGGCTGCTGAGCTCGTCGAAGTCAAAGCCGGCGTCCCTCAAGCAGACCAAGTGGACGCGGAACTGGAGGGACTCGAGGCAGGGCATGGCGCCGGGCGGGAACTTGAGCGGCGGTCCATCTTGCAGTGCCTGATCTTGGGGAACAGTGCACCAGCACCATCAATGGCGGGGGGAAAGGGGACGCTGTCCGGCGGCGTCGACAGCCGGAGCATGAGGAGCTCCGGCAACCGGCCGAGGATCTCCAGGTCCGCGGTCTCCAAGGAGCTCACGCGCACCTTCAAGTGGGTGAGCCCAGGAAGGAGCGAGGAGTTGATCCATGGCGGCAGCCTGGAGGACCAGACCTTGATCCGCAGGTCACGGAGGCCACGAGGAGGCACGTAGCCATCCCAGCTGCACCCCGTGCTCGATCTGCCAAAACCACCGCGCAGGTTCATGACCTGGATCTTCTCAAGCTTGCACAGCGACTCCGCTAGAACCCTGCTCGGGCTCCCCTGGAACATGATGCTCAACTTCCTCAGCTCTGTCAGCTTACCCAGATCTTCCATGAAGTTTGGGCACTCGCTGACGTTGCCAAACGATAGCTCTTCCAAGGATGTCAGGTTTCTTACCCAGTCTAGCACTCCGACCAAGCTGACGGATGTGAGCAGACACTTGAGCTGCCTTAGAAGACCAACACTCGAGGGTAATTCTTGTATAGAAGTTCAACGCAAATCAAGTGCTTGCAAAAACTTTAGATCCCCTATCTCTTCCGAGAGCTCGCGGATAGGCGTGTCGCGCAATCCGAGGTACCTCAGCTGGAGCAACATCCCGAGATTTTTTAGATGATAAGATTGGTCTTTCATGAAACTACAATGTTCTATGGCTAGAACACGTAATTTTTGGAAGCTTGAAAGCGATGGCATTGAACTAAAATGGCACATCATGGCATGAAATGACCTCACTTGTGAGGTGGTCATGCTAGCTACTAGAGGGTCTTGCCCAGCAAGGTCACTGTTGTGGATGGCTAGCCTATGAGCATTGCTTTGGGGAGTTGTGTATGTTTTGTTACTGCCCACTATGGTGACGAAGCTTTCTTTGTTTGCCAAGGAACATATCATATCATGGACCGTATCATTGGCACGGCATCCTCTGGTTGTATCATGTTCCTCTTTATTAGCTCGTTGAAATATCTTTCTCCAAGCTCAAATGACCCCATCCCTGGTTCTTCATTGATAAGACCTTCAGCCACCCACTTCCAGATCAAAGTTTCTTTGGCTATCATGACATTTACTGGATATGTGCTTAGATGCAATAAGCAAATCCGGAGATAATGAGGCAGGTCATAATAACAAAATAACAATATCTTGCCTGTGTTGTCAACATCTTCGTTTTCTTCATACCCGAAACCAATAGAGTTATACACCTTTTCCCAATCCTCTCTTGGTTTGCAGGCCAACAATCTAGCTATTGCGATAATAGCTAATGGTACTCCGCTACACTTGTGTAAAATCCTATTAGGTACCTCTGATGGCTGATCAGAAGGACAATTGTCTTTTCCAACGAATAATCTTTTATACAATAATCTTTCAGAATTTTCACGAGGAAGTGGTTCTAACTTGTAAACATCATCGGCCTTTGTGGCAACATCAAAAACCCGGGTGGTTGCGATTATAATACTTCCACCACTATCACATGTCAAAGAACTTGTAATTGTTTCCCATGATTTTATATCACATATATCATCAATGACAATGAAGTACCTATCATCATGGGAATAACAACCATAAATTAATAAAAACATGTACATATATATATCTAGACTACACCATTTATAAAACCAAGAAGCATGTTGTTTTCTTAAGTGTGGTGGTTACATATGGCATGCTTACATTAGATATAAGTTTCTATTTGACTGAACTAAATTTTCACTATTTTTGAAATATACAAACTTGAATGCTACTAAAGTTGAGTGGTGTCGTACCTCTTGTTCTCAAGTAGTCCCCGAAGTTTGTCAACAAGTTGACTTTCATCCAACATTGATGCATTTCCGTACCCTTGAAGTTCGATGAGAGTACCCTTGAACACTTTCTTCATACTAGTGTTGTGACCCACGCGAACAAAGGCCCCACACTCAGACAATCATACACTGCTTTGGCAAGAGTTGTTTTTCCCAATCCATCAAATCCAAAGAGAGCGAGAGTCTTGAGCTGCTTCTTAGACACATCGTTATCGTCGTTCCCATCTGTCAGCCTTCTAACTACTTCGTCTCTTGCTTCTTCAATGCCAACAATCTCTTTCTGGTCTTTGCACAAATCCAACAGGCAAGAAGGGTCGACAATGTTGATCGTGGTAGCTGGGTCAGCAGCAACCACGTCGACCCCATACCCTTCACCATGAGCAACCACGTTTGCGATCGCATGGGAAATCTGGTGGTGAGTCTTGCCCTTCTCGAACAAGTCGGTCATCTTCTTCATGATGTCCTCCAAGGCTTCCGTGATAGAGGCGGTCTCGGATCCCTGGGGGTGCACCAAGAAGCTGTCGACGACATCCTCCATGTCGTATGACAACTCCCTGATATTGTGTGCCCAGAGCCTGACCTGCTCACCGAGCAGGTCCCCTGGCAGCTCCTCAGCCACCTTGCATAGAGCGGCATGTGTGATGCCGAGATCTCGGGACAGATACTCGACCCCTTTCTTCACGCCCTCCCGCAGCTCGTACTCATCCTTGAGGAGCTCGAGCAGCTTGGGTAGCAGGCTGGCCATGGCCTCCTTGACGAGATCCCAGCCCTCTCTTGCTTTGTTTTGTGAGCGTTTGCCTAGTGAGTGTGGTGGTGGCTGCTGTTTCTTCAAGGCTTGATATATATGTTTATAAAGAAGACAGCTTTAATTTAGACCTGATTGGGGTTCATTATTCAACTACACACCCATCTCAATTATCAATTTGCTACTGTCGTGCACGCGACTAAGGTTGGTCCAGGGAATCGCCGACAAGGCTAAGGTCTATAACGTGCACTGATTCATTGATCATGTGGTATGTATTACAGTACACGTCTTAAAGACTCTGGTAACGCATGATCATGCATGATCGAGTTCATGTTGTATAATATATGAGCTTACATGATTCAGTGTATCTCATTTCTTACACGCAGGGAACCAGCTAGGCTTGACTTCCGCTAAATGTGCATGATATAACGTTTAATTATTCAGCTAATCGCGTTAGATTTCTTGAATTTTTCAAATGGTTGGTTTTTGTATTAACCCTCTTTGATCTTTGAGATATAATAAGTATAATCTTGATACTTTTTTTTAATAAAAGTTGTGTGCATCCGTGGATGCCAACCCCATTTCAATAAAAAAAGCTAATCATGTTAGAGTAGGTTGACGGATCGCGCACATACATCGCATGGCTCATCACAAATAATATAAATACTACTACTTTTAAATAAAGGGTTAATTAGATATATGTTGTTGGAATTTGGCCTATTTCGGTATTGCGCCTTTGACCCATAATTAACTAAATCAAATTCTAAAATTCTCTTTGGCCCATTTGGTGAGCTCATGGTTGTACTAGTGGTCAAGTTTAGTTCCATATTGCTAGTGAAATGTGTGTTGCACCAGCTTATATACTATGCCCGCCTTCTCCTTTACACTGCTTGCCGATGCCGTCTCCCTCATCCCTCTGTCACGAACCAGCACCCTGGGGAGACCGGGCGCCGTTAAGATCGGTAGGAACATCGAGGAAGGTCGTGAATTGCCTCGCCGATCACCAGATCGCCACGAGCGCCACCATACTACTAGAAACCATAGAGAAACGTTTGGAGTTCTCCGTATGTTCTAAGTTTTTTTTTTGGAAACATAAGGACACCAATTACATCCAGCCTATGCAACAAAGCATGCCCTAGCGGCTCTATGGATGCACACAGCTCAGAAAAAAGAAAGAGAAATTATAAAAAGAAAAAGTACCGCTACAGAGAACTAATCCTAAAAGAAACGACAGTGACACCATCAGAACAACACCAGAAGTGTCCTCCACTCCAATAACAACGCCTTTAAGAGGGAAACAGTGCCTAAGCGCCGTCGTTGCCCGACCAAAGGTCATATGTTTTCACCCTGGAGAAAGTCCTTACTCACAAAACAATGCCTTCAACAAGGTCATTGCCAGGCACAACCAGTTAAGGCCAGACCTTGGATTTTCACCCTGCAAGATAAGACTGGGAACTCCCCTGTGTTGTCTTCCCGCACCAACAGTCGCTGCATCGAGTCCCAGATCACGCAGCCAGATCTCCGTCACCACAAGAACAAAAATCACCATCGCTACCCTCAAATTTCCGCTTTCCTGACATTCCCCGCATCTAACATCACCATGGCTCAAAGCATGGCACTTGGTGGGAACAAACAACAGAGCTTCGCAACGCTCCCGCTGAAACCAAACGGACAGAAAAACAAGGTGCGCGTGACCGAATACCTTCCGATCCAGCAATCTTCAGGCATGATACGCCCATGTGAGTTCGCCGGCGGAGCCTTCCGGAACCCGCCTCTCCAGACCAGATCAAGGAGGGCAGACATCAAGCAGATCTTCGTCTTCGTGCGAAAGAAATCAAAGGACCACCACCTTTATTAGATCCGACACAGCGATCCCCACACCGCCGGCCGGTTCCCGGAGGACGGATCGAGCAGGCAAAAAGGGAGAGAGCCAAACCGGGAACCACCGCAGCAGCGCCAGATCCGCCGCTCAGCAGGATCCCAGCACCACGCCTTGACCGCTGCCTACCACGATGCCCCTAACGAGGGCCGACCTGGCCTAGATGGCCCCAGATCGAGCCCACGCGGCGCACCCGCAGAAGGTCGTCGTCGCAGCGAGACCCCTCCCTACGCCACCCACACCGCCTCCGCCGATCCACCACGCGCCGCCCGCGACCTCCAGAGTAGGCCGCTCCGTCGCCCCGACCCGCCAAACGCCTCCACGACAGCCCCCCCTCCAGCCTTCGGCGGTGAGGCGCCCGCCGCCACCGCGTGAGGGACCTGCGGCGGAGGGAATCGCGCGGGGGGAGCCTGCCGGCGGCGGCGTCTAGGGTTACCCTGAGTCGCCCCATGGGGGAACGACGCGGGGTCGGGGAGGGTATCAGGCACTAGTGCAGACTCCCCCCTCTAACACCGGTTGGGAGGGCCCTCTAACAGCGGTTGTAGAACCGCTGTTGAGGGTTCGGTGTTAGAGGGGGGGGGGCTTTAACACCGGTTCTTATACGAACCGGTGTTAAAGGGTGGCGCACGTGGGGCTGCCGCAGGGCTCAGGCCCCCCCCTTTAACACCGGTTCATAAAGGTTCTCTGTCGCGGCAGGAAAACGGCCTAAATCTCTGTCGCGGCAGAGTTCTGCCTCTGCCCCGTTCTGGGCGCGCTACTAGGAAAACGGCTATAGGTAATCAACACATTCGTGGCTCACATGGTTGGAGTGCCCCACGGCTAAAACAGGCGTGGCTCACCAGTGGGCAGTGCCCTACTAGTAACTAGAACAACCGTGGCGCACATGACTATAGTGCGCCACAGATGTGTGTGGGCCAGGGGCCTGTTGGCCGCACGCCAAACATCTGTAGCGCACTACGGTCATGTGCGCCACGGTTGTTAGTCTCATCTGTGGCGCACATAGGGGGGGTGCGCTACGCCTAAGCGCACGCTCCCTTCTGCTGTGAAACGGCCACACACTTCTGTGGCGCACTCGGCCTAGTGCGCCACTGGGAGTAGGAACATCTGTGGCGCACATGGCCCAGTGCGCCACAGTTGTTTCTACACCCTGTGGCGCACTACGGCCGTGTGCGCCACGGATGTGTCGATTTTTTTAGGACAGCACTTTATGTGTGACCACACATCACCACCCCACACTTCACTTTCCCCTTCTTCTTCCTCCTTAGATCTAGTCGGGATCTTCTCCTTCCCACCTCAATTTCTCCACCCATTCACCATTTTTAGCATGTAAAACTTGCTTTGGATGTTACATAAGTAATAGAGGAGGTCTCCGGTATCTCATCTCCTTCTCCGGTCGATGCGCGCACCTCTCCTTTCCATCTTTCTCGCGATCGGTCTCTCATCTTGGTAAGTTGTCCATGTAAGGATGTGTTCATGTGTATATGGATGATGCATGTGCTCATATGTATGTAGATGATCTATCGATGCTCATGATGTGTGTATGTGTGGAGAGGATCGATGGTCATATGTGTGTGTATATGGAGAGTATCGATGATGCTCATGCATGTGTGTATGGAGAGGATAATGATATGTTCATGTGTGTATGGATCGGTTTCTCTCTCTCTTGTGTTTGTATGTGAACTAGTTGCCTTTTGTTTTGCCAAAATGTTGATTCATTTCCATTTTGGCAAGACTTTGGCATTTCTCAAAGGTCCTAATTTTAGGATAGGTCATGCCGAAATTTTCTATCGACCATTGCATGCATGCATTCATTATGTGGTTCTAATAGACTTCAAAATTGTACCGTGTACATCGTGCAGGCAAAAATGGTCCGCATAATGAGCGAAGGCATTATGGCTAGATTTTTGAAATGTGCGACGGCCGACATGATACGAAATAACAAGACAGATATAAGATGTCCGTGTAGAAGATGCAAACTCAACTGGGTGATCGACCCAGATTCCGGGAATCTGCAGGCGCACCTGCTCCGCCATGGTTTCATGGATGGATACACTCGTTGGATAAGCGATGGCGTAGATGATGGAGACGGTGAAGAAGGTGGCCAACATGACGATGATCGTCATCACGGCGAGAACGGGCGAGATGATGAAGAGTCTCCTGGAGATGGTGAAGGTGCGGAAGCAGACCGGGATGATGATGATCTAGATGCCGGAGGAGCAGACGACGATGGAACAACGTCAGGCTGGGTGCGGGACCCTTATGTGCAAGAGCTGCTTCTCAAGCAGACGAGTAACGCCAGGGCTGCCGCTAGAGAGAAAGCCAAGCTTGCGCAACTTGAGAAAGACGCGGTTACTCCATTGTATGAAGGATGCAGGCCCGATGATACCCGGTTGAATGTAACGCTCAAGGCTATGGAGATGAAGGCAAAGCACAAATTGAGCGACGCAAGCTTCGACGATATGATGGCATTCTGGCACGATCGTCTCCCGGAGGGGAACACATGTCCAACTAGTATCGAGGATGCCAAGAAAATCGTCTGTCCTCTCGATCTACCGCACGTTAGATATCACGTATGCATCAACGATTGCATCATTTATCGGGGCGAGGACGCGGAGAAAACCACATGTCCGGTGTGCGGCGTGAGTCGATACAAGAAAGGGAAGAAAGCACCTCGAAAAGTGGTATGGTACTTTCCTATCACCCCTCGTCTGCAGCGCTATTTCGCGGACCCTAAGGAAGCGAAGCTCATGCGATGGCATGCGGAAAGGAAGAAGCCAGGAGATGATGATGACCCCGAAAAGGATGAGCTGCTGACGCACCCTTCAGATGCTAGCCAGTGGAAAGCATTGGACCTCGAATTCCCAGAATTCGGTGGAGATTCGAGGAACATCAGGCTTGGTGCGAGCACCGATGGACTCAATCCGTTCGGTAGCCAGAGAAGCACGCACAACACTTGGACTGTGTTTGTATGGATGTACAACCTCCCTCCATGGTTGTGCATGAAGAAGAAGTACATACAAATGAGTATGCTAATTCAAGGGCCGAAACAACCTGGTACCGACATCAATCTGTATCTCGGGCTGTTGAAAGAGGAGCTAGCCACGTTATGGGAATCTGGAGCCAATACTTACGACGCCGTCGCACAAGATTATTTCACTATGAGAGCCGCGTTGGTCACTACGGTGCAAGACTATCCAGGTTGCGGGTATATCTCGGGGCAGGTTATCCAAGGATTCTACGCATGCGTTAGGTGCATGGATAACACAAGCTATCTCCAACTAGAGAAAGATCCAGGGTCATCGAAAACCGTGTTCATGGCGCACCGGAGGTGGCTCGGCAAGAATGATCCATGGAGAAAACGTGGAGACCTGTTCGATGGCAAATCAGAGACCCGAGGAATCCCAGAGCGTAGGAGCAGCGAAGAAGTGGAAGAGTTGCTGAAAAACTGGAAAGATTGTCCTAAGCCTGGAAAGAAGCGAAAGAGGCAGCAACAAGACAAGCCGCTGATGAAGGTATGGAAAACAAGGTCTGTTTTCTGGGAGTTGCCATACTGGAAGTTTCTCCGCACGCCTCATAGCCTCGACATCATGCATATCACGAAAAACGTGTGCGAGAGTCTGGTCGCCACCATAATCAACATGCCAGATAGGACGAAAGATGGTCCGAAAGCAAGGCACGACCTGATATGCTTGGGTATCCGGAAGGAGCTTCACGGAGGACGCACTACTCCTGATGATCAGGAAGATGACGATGATCATGAGTCGGAGACGACACAAGGTCGTCGGAAGGGTAAAAAGTTCAAGAAGAACGAATATTACTGCCCTCCTTCTTGCTTCACTCTAAGCCAGGATGAGATCAAACAGTTTTTCAAGTGCCTTCTAGGAGTCAAATTTCCTTACGGCTACGCGGGCAAGATAAGCAGATACCTAGACGAGGCGAAGCAGAGGTTCAGTGGCATGAAGTCTCACGACTGTGCCGTGCTAATGACGCAGGTACTTCCGGTCGCACTAAGAGGGATAATGGACGAGCACGTCCGTGAAACGTTATTTGGCCTATGCAAGTTTTTCGACGTCATCTCTAGGAAGTCGATTGGCTTGAATCAGCTCGGAAGGCTACAGGAGGAGATCGTGGTGATACTATGTGAGCTTGAGGTCTACTTCCCACCCGCATTCTTCGACATTATGGTGCATCTACTGGTCCATGTCGTGGAGGACATCGTACAACTCGGGCCGATGTTTCTCCGCAGCATGATGGCGTTCGAAAGGATGAACGGACACATCAAAGGATACGTTCGCAACAGGTCCCGTCCAGATGGAAGCATAGCCAAGGGCTTTCTGGCCGAAGAGTGCATCTCTTTCTGCACGAATTATCTAGACATCGAGAACCCTGTCGGTCTTCCCGTCAACAGACACCTTGGCAAGCTCGACGGATCTGGTCACCGAGAGGGTCGTCGCATACTGCATGCAGACTTCGATTTTCGACGCGCAGACTTTGATCGAGCAAACCTCGTCGCGCTATAGCATTTAGAACTGGTCGATCCTTGGGTACAGAAGCACAAAAGGTTAATCGAGAAGAAGTACAGTGACCGGGGCATACAGAGGACGCAGGGAGAAATAATCAAAGAGCACAACTCAGATTTCACGCGTTGGTTTAGGCAGACGCTCCTTGATAATCCCCCGCGCTCGCATTCTTCTGACACGGAAAAGATCATATTCACCTTGTCGCAGGGACCGATGCAAAACCTGGTGACCTATCAGGCGTATGATATCAACGGCTACACATTCTACACGGAGGAAACGGACAACAAGTGTGATTATCAGAACTCAGGCGTAACGTCGGAATTCTACACCGATGACAACGTGAAGGAAAGATTCTACGGAAGAATCGAGGAGATCTGGGAGCTCGACTACTGTGGAGAAAAGGTGACGATGTTCCGTGTCAGATGGGCAAAGAGCGTCGAAAGAGAAGACCGGTATTTCACAACCATGGTTATACCCGAAGCAGCCAAATCCAAGGCCGCCGGTGCAAACGTGGCCGCGAAAAATGAACCGTGGGTACTGGCTACCAAAGTGGACCAATGTTTTTTCATTACCGACCCGACAAAGCCTAGCCGTGTTGTCGTGAGGAGAGGAAAAAGGAACATCATCAGAATGGATGGAGTCGCCAACGAGCAAGACTTCGACCAGTACGGCGATCCAAAGATTGAAGATGACGACGACTACGATGCAGCAACATACATCACAAGAAGAAAAAGGACAACCCTACCCAAAAAAGGTAGCCCGTTCGAAAGAAGAAACATTAAAGTGCCGGGGCTAAATTATTCAACCGCGACAAAGAAGGGAAAAAAGATTGTAAAACGCTAGCTCAAAAAATATTGTAAACGCGTGGTCGAAAAAGATTGTAATATTCATGGACAAAGTATTATGAAATTTAGTTATAATTTGAATCATATTTGTAACACTTTTATGACATATATCACTACTTTTTGGCATTTTTGGAATATTTAAAAGTATTTTAAAAACAAAACAAAACTTGTATGGCATAAATCACCACTTTTGGACATTTTTTGGAACATTTAAAAGTATTTTTAAAATAAAAATAAAAAAGTGGAGCACCAGGATTCGAACCTGGGTGCTCATAGTTTAGAATAGAGCTAAGAGGCAGAACCAGTGGGCTATGACAGTACTAGTGCTAACAGAAGGGATGGCCGCCCTCTTATCTGGTAGTCCAACACACATAGGCGTAGCGCACCCTGGCCAAGTGCGCTACGGTTATCCGTAGCGCACTTGGCCAGGGTGCGCTACGCCTATGTGTGTTGGACGCTAGTCAACCGCTCCATCTCACAGACACCACACGCACACCGCGAAGCCGCGCCGCTGCATCTGACAGACACCACACGCACACAGATCGCCACCGCCACCGCCTCCACCGCCGCGCTGCACTGTGCTCTCGAGGAGGAGGAGGAGGCCCGCCACCGCGCTGCGCTCTCGAGGAGGAGGAGGCCCACGCTTGTGGAGGAGGAGGCTCCGTGGAGGAGGAGGAGGCCCGCCGCTTGTGGAGGAGGAGGATCGCGCCGCCGCCCGTCGTCGTTCGCCCGTCGTCCGCCCGTCATAGGTAGCCCCTCCCCTGTCTCTCCCTCTCTCCCTCCCCTGTCTCTCCCTCTCTCCCTCTCTCCCTCTCTCCCCCTCTATCTCCCCGATGGGGGTCTGCCTCTGAACCAAGCCAGATTGCTAGATTGCTAGGCCAATCTGGGTAGGCTACTGGTAGGCTAAGCACAGCAGTCATGTGAGCGTAGGAATGACATGTAGATTGAAACAGGCCATGGTTAGGGTTCAGTAGGCCTCGCTCCCAAATTTGAGATGTGTGCAGGCCATGGTTAGGGTTCAGCAGGCCATGTTTATCCTCTAGATGTGTGCTGTTCCCAAATTTGAGATAAAACTCTAGAATTTTACTAAAGAAGATGCAGAAAATGGCTTGCTTGGAGTAATAAATTTTGAGTTGAGGAATACAGATTCTTGGTCATGAAGCTGTACACACGTTTGAAACAAAAACAGTTGGTTTGTGTGTTCTCACATTCTTTGTCATGCAGCTTTGCCAATTATAGGTGGACCCCAGTCTTATTGTTTGATTAGATATTTTCTGAATTTGAGTTGAGGAATACAGATATGTTCCTCTGTTTCTGCATGCCAAGGCAGCAGTACCAAGGCAGATATGTTCCTCTGTTTCTGCATGCCAAGGCAGCAGGACCAACTTTGGCTCACTTTAAAAACATGGGATTTGGGTTTCCAACAATTTCCTACTTTGATCCTAGGAGGAAAAGAACTGAATTAGCATATGCATAGTAGTAGTTTCCTGCTTTGATCCTAACATTTCTGAATTCCAACCAAAACCGTGCTTGCAATTTTCATTCTGAATCTTGCAATTTTCATTCTGAATCTGCCATGGTTGCATGACCTTTGTCCTCAAGTAAATTTTGCATCTTATCTAAATTTTGCATCTTATCTAAATTTATCAAATAACCAAAATAGGTTGCTGTCAAGAATTAGCAGTAGGTTAGTTTATCTAAATTTTGCATCTTATGTAAATTTTGCATGACTTTTGTCCTCAAGTTAGCAGTAGGTTAGTTTTTTTAGGTTTAGTTAGTTGCTATCAAGAATTAGGTTACTATTAGCAAGCAGTAGGTTGTGTAGTTGCTGTCAAGAAATAGATTGTGTAGTTGCTGTTAGCAAGCAGTAGGTTTCAGAGGATTAGGATTAGGAAATTTAAATGTTTTCAAAGTTACCAGCAAGAAGATAGTGCACAAAATAGAAAATAAGGAGCAACTGGTAGTACAATAGAACAAGAACAAAACCTGGTGATAGTAGTAGCAATAACAAACTGTGACAAGATCAATAGATCATAAATAAAATCAGCAGCACTATACTTGCCGTCATATACTTGCTGTCATATAATCCATACTTGCTATCATATACTTGTTGTCATATTTGTTGTCATACTTGCTGTCATATACTTGCTGTCATACTTGTTGTCAATGACAGTTGATATAATCTGTGGTGATATAATTGTAGCACTTGAAATTGTGCTTGTGCTTGTATATGAAGAACTTTATTATGTGTGTATGCAGGTTCTTGTATGAAATGAGTCCCGATTTTTGCCGGAATGTTGATTAACTTCCGTTTCGGCAGAAATCGGGCACTCCTAGTTTAAGAAAATTAGCAAAGGTCATGCCGGATTTTTCCGTGCATTTAACCAATTATTTGTTTTTTATTAGTGCAAAGATGTGTGACAACGACGAGGCTGGATGTTCTAAGCGCATCAGCGCTGAAGGAGAACTCAGACCTCCGAATAAACAATTGACATTCTGGGAGGCGGCCCAGCGGCTAGAAGACGATGAAGAATACCATCCTTCGGAGAGCGAGGATGATGAGATGGAAGACGCGGAGGAAGAAGCCGAAGGAACGGCGGACGATGAAACCACTGATGGCGGCGAGGGCACAGGGAGTGGTAGCAACCCTCCTAAGAAGAAGAAGCCGAAGGACCGGCGCCCGAACACGGTCGGCACGGTCAGGGAGGAAATTACCGAAGTGAGCCCAACAGGGGTTCCTTTGGAGCCCGCCCTTGTCGTCAAAGGGTACGGTGGGCAAGTGGCGGCGATCACCCGGACAACCATCTCGATCAACACCGAGAATCTCCGGCATAAAGATAATGGCCACTTGCGCACACTCCTCTTCGAGAAGCTGCACGCAAGATACAAGTTCCCCGCTAAGTATCAGAACACAAATTATCATGGGAACGAAGTAAACAAATCCGCCCTCACAAAGATGAGCACCGCCCTGGCCAGCTGGAGAACCCGGATAAAGAAGAAGATCTATAAAGAAGGCAAAAGTCTCGAGGAGATCCAGAAGATTGACCCGCAGATCACCGAAGATCAGTTCTGGGAGTTCAAGGAGAGGTGTGAATCCGAAAGAGCCCTGGCCAATAGTAATCGGGGAAAGGCGCTGCAGGCGATGAATATAGGTCATCACCATCTCGGATCTGGTGGATACAGAACCGCGGAGGCCAAATGGAATAAGGAGGACGAAGAGTATAGATCCAAGGAGATAGAAAACCCCTTTGCTAAATTCGAACCCGGGCAGGTTCGAAACTTCATCAGGGCCCGTTACCATGTGGACCCAAAAACCAAACAACTCACCGCGGATCCTGCGGTGAAGGAATTCGAGGAAATTGTGGTAAGTATAATCTAATTACCGGTGATCAACACGATTGCAATCTAATCGATGATCTAAATGATTCACTGTTACTTCTTCTGCAGGAGGAGGAAATTGTTGCTAGTCATGGATCCCAGGGTTCCTCATCCCAGGGGTCGACGGCGGCCACCCGGTGGGATAACCCTTTTAACAGGGCGATGAACCGGGCCAAGAAAATAGAGCCGGTTACGAAGAAGCCGTCGTCGGCTGGCCGTCTGGCCGGCCTCGGGGGTAAGAATTGGGTGGATCATTTTGGTCCACCGCCGAGGACGCATGTGGCGCCGTCGGGAAGGAGCGAGGAGGAAAACAGAGAGGTTCAAGAACTTAAGGCACAAGTGGCGCGGATCCCGCAGATCGTCCAAGACAACCTGGCAATCACCCTTACGTCCTTCCTGCCTACCTTGGTGGAGTCAATAGCGAACTGGAGTGCGGGTGGTCGAGTAGGGCCGTGCCCGATTCCAAGCATGGTCAGCAGCCACTCGAACAACGCGGCGCCGACGAATCAGGCGAACTACGTGTTCGTGACTCCGCCCGCTAGCACCGCGGCGCCGCAAGTGTTGGTGACTCCCCCTGCCATCACCGCGGCGCCGGAGTACATGTTGGTGCCCCCCCTGCCATCGTCGCGGCGGCACCGGAGCTCCAAGCACCCGTCGGTAGGGAGAATACACCGGCGGCCAGCACCGCGCCATCAAGCAGCCCTTCCGTCTCTTGCACGCCCGTCGCCGTATGCGGTGCGTCGACATTAGCCGATCTCGACGCCATCACGGTAAACAAATTGCTTTAATTACCGCCTTTCATGCCATCTATATATTACTCTTGTGGCATCTCGCTCTGACGACGCCGTACATGTTTTCCGCAGACGGATGTTCCTTGCACTCTCTTATGCTACGTGAACAACGAGCTGAGGGATGTTGCCAAGGGTACCATCGTTCAACCCTTGCAGCGCACGTTCCACTCAAAGCCGATGCCAAATAGCGTGCACAGGGTTAAAATTAGTCGGGTGCTAAGGGGCTGCGACGACCTGGAACCTCCCATTCAACCCCCAGGAGCGGATGAAGAAGAGTTGTATGTCCTCAGAAGTTGCTTCGGCTTGTTCTTGCTATGGCCAAAGAGCATGATCCGTTTGGGGACGGCGGGGGCCATCACGCCACAGACAACATCACCGCCTGTCGTGCCAGCGACAAGCGGTGGCAAGGCCCCCTTACCGCCCTCGCCGTCACCTCCACGCGGTGGGTCGGATGATCATGTTGATGATATGCACATGGCGCAGGATCCGGCCGAGGACTTCGAAGACTGGAATGATCACTTCTTCAGCACTCAGTTTGGCAACGAAGAAGACCTAGCTGGTGGCCCCACAGAGAAAGCCACTATCACCAAGCGTCTGTTTGGTTCTCAGGAGACGCCTCCAGCTTGCGCCTTTACAGAGCCAGCTGATACAACCAACCGGCCCTTTATTCTAAGCCCTGACACACTACATAGGGCGGCCGGTGCTCAGATTGCGGTGCCTGCCCGCTCTCCAAAAGGAAAAAAGGGCAGGAAAAGAAAATCTAGCAGCTCGAGCCAGCCGGTGGCGTCAACAACTGCGAATCCGATCAGGTTTCGGGACGGGCCACCAAGACCCGAGGGTATTATGTGGAGGATTCATGTGGCGGGTGAGCCCATGCTACCTAAGAATTTGCGGAAGCTCGCCAGTTCGGAACTGCAGAGTGTGCATGACGGTGTGCTGACGATAGAGAGACGCCTTCTATCGGAGAAAGATCCCTCGCACCCGGTATTCGTGGTTAAGGTGCCACCAGGCTTGGGCTTCGTCGACACTGCCCCCGCGGATCTGTTCTTCCTGCGGTTCGAAGACATCTTCAATATGTTCCACCTATACCCGCTGCACTATACCATGGTCCGTCTCTTTTCTCTCAGCCTGGCCATGCAGATCATTAGAGAGAACACACCGGGCATCGCTATAGTGGACCCCTACTACATGCGTGACGGCTGCTTGGGTTCCCCCGCCGAACGACATATCGTGGCCTCGTACCTAAAAAGAATCCTCGTGGCGAACAAGACAAAGGAATACATTCTCGTGCCTTACTTTCTCGAGTAAGTCGTTATTCAGTCGCCACCGTCGATTGGCTTTATTAGATCATCATCATTCTTTTTTCAACACATTCCATTTGAATTTTTTGCGCAGAGATGAACACTGCACGCTCATCTCCTTATCGCCGAAGCATTCCCACGCCACGTATTTCGACTCGGGGAGTCTAGAAAAGAAGAAAAACTACGACAAGATCAAGGAAGTTCTGGATGATGCTCTCACTGGCTTTGCCTCGACGGAAGGCACCAGCTTCGTGCGTAAGAAGGTCAAGTTCGGCAGGCACGTCTTCAACCACGTAACAGAGTTCCCCTGCGTGAAGCAGCCGGAAAACAGTAAGAAGGAAGCCTACTACGCACTCCATCACATGAGGGCGTTCCTACTTGACCAGCAGAATTCTACGCTGCCAGATCATCTCAAACAGTGGGCCGAAGCAAAGGCCAAGATCAATGATTCGGATATTAGACAAGAGATGTATCGCATCCAGCAGCAGTTTGGGGCAATCATCTTTCGTGATGTCATGACTTCGGGGGGGATCTTCTACGGAGGAAATATCCCGAATAACCGTGACATAGAAGATCGCCTAGAGATGCAGGGTGACTATAGGAAGTTCATGACGAGGCAGGGCGTCCTCCCGTTCCGTAATTCGAGCCAGAAGGCTTGATGTTGGTCTAGTTGTAGTTGCAAACTATAGATGACCTTCGTGTGTGTTTTTGCTTATTATTATTATATATTAATCAATGCTTGGTTTTTTTGCTTATATATTAATCAATGCTTGGTTTTTTTGCTCACAGTCCCGTCATAAGCAATTCCTGTGTCCAACGACCTAGCTAGTTATATATGAGGCATGCTTTTCGAGTTATTTTTGTCTTTTTCGAGAATATGCCGATGATTGAAATGTCGTGGCACAATATATATGTGAATGTGCTATGACGGGATTGTCAGCCTTGTGATATGCACAAGTCCAGGAATTGTGCATCCTACTTGGCTGACAGTCCCGTCATAAGCAATTCCTGTGTCCAACGACCTAGCTAGTTATATATGAGGCATGCTTTTCGAGTTATTTTTGTCTTTTTCGAGAATATGCCGATGATTGAAATGTCGTGGCACAATATATATGTGAATGTGCTATGACGGGATTGTCAGCCTTGTGATATGCACAAGTCCAGGAATTGTGCATCCTACTTGGCTGACAGTCCCGTCATAAGCAATTCCTGTGTCCAACGACCTAGCTAGTTATATATGAGGCATGCTTTTCGAGTTATTTTTGTCTTTTTCGAGAATATGCCGATGATTGAAATGTCGTGGCACAATATATATGTGAATGTGCTATGACGGGATTGTCAGCCTTGTGATATGCACAAGTCCAGGAATTGTGCATCCTACTTGGCTGACAGTCCCGTCATAAGCAATTCCTGTGTCCAACGACCTAGCTAGTTATATATGAGGCATGCTTTTCGAGTTATTTTTGTCTTTTTCGAGAATATGCCGATGATTGAAATGTCGTGGCACAATATATATGTGAATGTGCTATGACGGGATTGTTAGCCTTGTGATATGCACAAGTCCAGGAATTGTGCATCCTACTTGGCTAGCAGTCCCGTCATAAGCAATTCCTGTGTCCAACGACCTAGCTAGTTATATATGAGGCATGCTTTTCGAGTTATTTTTGTCTTTTTCGAGAATATGCCGATGATTGAAATGTCGTGGCACAATATATATGTGAATGTGCTATGACGGGATTGTTAGCCTTGTGATATGCACAAGTCCAGGAATTGTGCATCCTACTTGGCTAACAGTCCCGTCATAAGCAATTCCTGTGTCCAACGACCTAGCTAGTTATATATGAGACATGCTTTTTGAGTTTGCTCTTTTTGATTTAAGAGTACTTTCTATAAGTGTATCTTCATATGCGACTTTAATTATACATGTTTTTTCAATCACCGGTTAGTTATTATTGTCAACTTGTAGATGACGTGGTACGTCGTGTACAAAGGACGGGTTCCCGGAGTCTACGATGATTGGGAAGACTGCCGGAGACAGGTGCACCGTTTCAGCGGCAATAGCTACAAAGGGTACAACACTATGGCGGAGGCGGAAGATAGATACACGCGCTATCTAGCGGGAGTTAGGACAAGGAACCGAATGAAGACCTACACCTTCGTCGCGGCGGTGATCATGCTTATCTTCTTTGGTTATTTATCCCGCGTCTGTGTCTAGCTAGCTAGTTTAGATGTCTAGGCGAGCTTCCGAGCTCTAACTTGTTCGATCGACACATGTATTCGCATGTCACCAACTACTACTTTGTAACATGATCAAAACAATGTAACTTGGACTATGTATTCATGTATGAGACTTATCTATATGTATTTGTTTCAATCTTGTTTTTCATATCGAGTATTTATATATATAATTGTATATCTTGTATCTGTGTATGTATATCTGCTGTAATATTGTATATAATCTGTATTGCATATAATCTGGCTTGGAAATTAAAAAAAAAACAAAAAATACATCTGTGGCGCACATGTTCTACCTTCTGTGGCGCACTACACCTAAAGCGCACCATGGATGTTTAGTGGCGCACTGGGTAGTGCGCCACAGAAGATCCAAGGGGTAGTGCACCACGCCAAACTTCTGTGGCGCACTAGGTGGTGCGCTACGCCTATCTCTACACAACCGTGGCGCACTAGGCAGTGCGCCACGGCTGAGAGATAGCCGTAGCGCAAGGCCCGTGGCGCACTACAGGTGCGCCACGGATGGGCCTTTTAGGTGTGCCACAGACGACCATTTTCCTAGTAGTGGCGTATTTCTGCGGGAGGGGGGAGGGGGAATCGATCGGGAGCGGTATACACATGCATCGTCATCGGTACATATGATTATATGAATAATTAAGCAACTATTATTATACACAAACATCGTCATCGGCACATACATCGTCATCGGCACATACATCGTCATCTTACATTTTGGTGGATATCTAAAGAGTTCTCCGCCAGGCGTGACGACCTCATCAAGTATGAACCCCGCCAGTTCCTCTTGAATGGCTCGTATGCGGTCAAATGGTAGGAGTTGGTCCCGCATCCGTTCGATCTGAAAATATATGAAGAATGAAGTCAATATATATATATATATATAAGAATAAAAGTCAACACAATTGACGGTAATAAAATAATGTTGTGTACTTTGTTTACTTACTCTAAGTTGTTCTAGTGCGGCTTGGCCCGTCGCACATATCGTGTTGCGAATGAACTCGCAAACATAGTACCCACATAAGTTATTGCCGGGTCCCTGATGCGCGCACTTTACGAGAATAGAGAGTTCAATCAAAATAATAATCAATAAAGCATGATATAATGGAATTGGAAGCAGAATCAAAGAGATACGCAGACCTAGCTAGCTAGTATTACTTACACTTTGGTCTACAAATTTTAGTTCTTCTGACCATTCACCCACGGTCCTGCCCGTGAACTTTTTCCAAACCCTGTCCGGCAAAGACAATGGATAAAGGAGTAATTAATTACTTGTTGTCACGAAAGTTGCCGATCTAGTGTGATAATATGATTGAAATTACCTCTGGAGCATCTCTCTAAACTCTGCCCATATCTCTTTTTCTTTTCGTAACGAGTCCATGACAAGGACTTTTCCTGAGTCGGGTTGAATGACTAGCAGAATCAAGTGGAACCTACGCACGCATAACTCATCATCAGTTACACTTAACATCGAGTAAGCCGAAACAGAATGTGTACAAGAGAGAGGGTAACAGTACTCACGAGAAGTTGTAAGGCAATAGTATTTCCCTTTTGGTTTGTTGTCTCAGTAAAGACTTTAGCAAGTAATCTTCTGTTTGCCGGGTTTGGTTCTTACCACTTCTTCATGAACTCTATTTGGGTCAACGAACCCAATGTCAAAAGGGCCTCCTTTCATGCATTGCATAACCTTTTTCCTGCATAATAGTATATACATAACCTTTTTTCTGTGCGGGCCACTGTTGCAGGGTCCTTTAACACCGGTTTGTGGCACGAACCGGTGTTTAAGTGGGGGCTCCTTTTTTGCCGCACGGGCCACGCTGGTACCCCCCTTTAACACCGGTTCGTAGAAGAACCAGTGTTAAAGCCCTTTTTCAGGATCAACGAAAAGCCTCGTTTCCACTAGTGGGGAAGGTTGATATTATCTTCGCCATCTTCTATCTTTTTCTATAAGTACGTGCCTTCGACAAGATGGAGGGCCCTTCATGAGCTAGCGAGACTATAAAGACAACTCCGACGCTAGAACCACACTTTGTTTGACTCGGGCCATCGATTGCTTGATATATTCAACATGGTGGCAACCGAAGACGTAGTGTCGGTGCGTGTTGCGTTCATTCACCACTATGAAGGCATGCATTTCAGTCCCAAGCTCTTCCACCGATCCAAAACTTTCATTTTGTGCATCCGATTGAGCTCAATATAATCTCCACCTTCTATGCGCTCTTGAAAAATAGCACACTAGAGTTTTTTCTCAAAAAGGATGATGACCTCTGCCTTTGCACTAGTAGGTGTACCGTGTACACATCCATAAATTACATTTAAATTAGTGGTGTTTTGTGGTACCTCAAATAGATTGCATCCATCCGTTTTCGTGCATCCACTGATTCATAAAAGTTCATAATACTAGTGTCAAAAAGAAAAATATTACAATTCATAATATTGAGAAAATTCAGCCTGGCCCAAAAGCCTATTTACATAAAAAATCCGCGTTGATGACCCTAGCCCAAAGCCAACAATAATCTTGAAGCACAACTCCGTTGATCCCATCTATGCCTAATTTGGCCATCAAGGCATGGCGGCTAGTCAGCGGGACATCGTCCTTTTTTTGAACGGGGAAGGGATGAGAAGGCCCTAAGAACTTCTTTCATTCAACGGTGGGTTACAGATTACAAAGAGGTCCGGAAATTACAACAAGGCTTAAACTTTACATAAAGGACCCTAAAAATAATGAAAAAAAAACGCAATCGGATCCTTCTCCACTGAGCTTGTGCATCTGCGACCTGGCCAGCCTCACCGCCATGAGGGACGAACCACTTGGGGTGGCGACGCCAGGAAGTGCCAGGGCAGAGCGAAAAGAATGCCTCTATAAAGACATCACGCCAGGAGGTTGAAGCACAGCCAACAGCAAGTGGCTCGGGAGGGCCGCCTTTCGACCATCTGAAGCAGAGGCAAGGCAGCTCCGACTGCCACGAGTCCTCTGTGGGGAAACTCCCGGGAACGAAAGCAGCCCAAGTTCCCCGCTGCTTCGACGAAGCCCTGGACCGGAATCCGATGCCATCGACGATGCCACTACCTTGGTAGCCACAGACCGAGGGCAGAGCGGCCAAGAACTCTAGATTGGAGCAGCCACCGAGTTTTACTAAAGGAGGAAGGAGTTGTATCTAGCTACATCGGCTCCATCCGTCGGAGCACCGCAGCCAAGCACAAAACCGCCACCCACCACTAGACACCGCTCGCAAGCACTGGAGGTGACCTCCCCATCGGCATACCGCCAGTCGCCATAGGGGCACACACACGACAAAGCCCACACCTACTACTAAACCTAAAATTACTATACAGGGAGGGGACCCTCACCCTACTCGCCACTGGCCATTGCCGGAGAGGAGAGGAGAAGGGCTAGACGACCCTAGATCTGGTGGAAGATGGGAGAAGCAGTTGGGGAGGAGTGGAAAAGTCGATTGCTGAGGAGCTGGTGGGTAGCTAGGGCTGGCCCGTGGCAACGTCCATTTGGTGAGTAGCATTCTCCATTCCATGAGGAGACGGCAAATAAGATTGCACTAGTGGTGGCGGCAGCGATGCGACATCCGCACTTGCTACAACCTCGCTCATTTTTTCTCCTCTCATTGGTCCCTCCTTTGAGGGACATAATCTGTGAGGCTGTAACTCCTTCTGTGAGGAAATTGCACATAACACCAGTTGTTGGGGCGTTTGTTGCAACAAACCACAAGCCTAGCTTTTTTGCATAGAATACCAACAATTGGGTTAATTCATTGCACAAAACACAAATCCTGTAATTAGCCTCTTTGATAGATATACTATAGAGTGAATTCCACTTTTTACCCCCTATTTATGAATTTGTGACACATGTTACCCCATTTAGTTGAGGTTTTACGAACATATTCAATCTAGAAGGCTTTAAACATGGTTTTGCCACATTTTAGCATTTTGCTTGTTTTTGTTAGATAGAACCGACATGCTAGACAAAACGTGTAAATGTCGGAGGACGCCATCCAAAATCGTGTATAGACTTTTCTCATCCACATGTCTCATTCTTTGTTGTTGTTTTGAAATTTTTGAACCCCGTTCATCACCTCACACCTTACCCAATGGATATGCTTCAGAAAAAAAGGGTTCGAAGACTCTAAAAGGTGCAATTTGGATGAATTTGCACCCTAAAAGGGTAATATGTGTCACAAATGCAGAAATAAGGGGTAAAAAAGTGGAATTCACTTTACTCTATACTATACTACCTAGGACCACATGCATGATGCATCCATCATGCAAGTTCTTTTTTTCCATTACTAAAACCTGGACATCAGGTATTCTATTAATACAATGTATGATGACAATGTCACCAACTACAAATGAGAGCTCAGATTTGAAATTTTGAGAAGAAAAACATAACATGGGAAATAGTGGGGTGCCCATGGTGGCTGCAGTGCATGGGTTGTGTACCGTTGGATTAGATATAGAGAGAAGACGGCATTAGGCAGCATTTTACATAGTAGCTAACGCGGTTTCTTCCGAGAGCACATGCATGCGGCCTTGGAGTCACAAAACCCAACAAACACACCCATGTTTCACTGTGCATGGCCCGACGATGCATGACATGCCTCCATCATGGATATCCTTGCAAAACACATACGCATTTCACGGTATCAAGCTGTTGCCCATCAACAAATGTGTGTTAAGCATAGTTTTCTTGATTGTGTGGTATTTCACGGTAGCCTAGCAGCCTGATTGTTCTTGTTAGTTCTTCTACCAGAAATAGAACCAGGTGAGAAGGTAGTTCGTGATTGTCCTCATACCTCACGCCTATATCAGCTTCCTCCATGTCGTAGATTCTTGCTTTTAGAGGCTGTATAGTCTAAACAAGGATGTTGATTAGATGAGTTTGCGCGCAAAATGGTGTGTGAGACGGGTGTGCTCGTGCGAGCAGTTTTTAATGCCAGCAGCTATGAATGATTGCATGCATCCTATCCGTATGAGAACATCGTTTTCTCATGCTGCTCATGTTCACGAGAGGAACAAGGTCATCGAATGAACTGTAGCCGTCTGCGATCATCGTTTTTGCATGTTGTTGATGTTCACTCGCGGTTCAATGTCATTGCATGCATCGGTATAAACCGTCATTGCATGCACCGTCTTAGAGATGATAGTCGAGGACGGTGTATGGCTTGCTTAGTTGGCTACTCAACACCGTTAACTATACCGTTCAGCCGTTGCCAGCGCCCGTGACAAAGGGAGAAAGTACACCACGATCGAACGGTGACCATCGTATGCGTTGCAGCCCCATAGGCATGAAATCCACGTTGAACATAACATACAAATTTGAACATACTTATATCTACATATATTGGCATAATCATACAAACTTCAGTCAACATCCATCCAAAACAGAGGTTGGCTTGGCAAGATAAACATGTTCATCCAAAATTAGTTTCATTTTAGTCTCACGACACATACACAAAAGAAACAGTCTAGATAACCATAGAGTTGAGATAACTATTTTTCTTCTTCCTCCTCTTCTTGTCCCTGCCCATTACTTATTGTGAAGTAACCATAAAGCCGGGCCTCAGTGTAATGACTTCAGCGTCTTCGTCCACGAAAGTTAGCTTTGGCCTTGGTGCAGATGGAGCTTCCCGAGGTGCTTGACATGGAGTTGTTAGTTGTCGTAGTGGTGCCGCTGTAGCTGGCCGTGGTGCAGATGTAACTGGACCTTGCCGAGGTACGGTAGGTCGTGGTGCAGGTGCTGCTGCTTGCGACGATGCACGGGACTTCACCAGGTGGTGGCGAGGAAGGATCCGCAGGTGCCTCCATATACTCAGGAAGCTGCCGGTTACTCTAAAAGAACACATAGGCATGGATTAACATTAGTAATATGGTTCATCACAAAGTGACCTAATATTACAAAATGACAGAATATCAAAAAGACTTGACCATTCGTTAATTACCTTGTGTCCTGCCTTCGTAATAGCGAGATGAGGCTTCAAAGGTTGAGTAGATGTGGAAGCAATTGGATCCTGTTTGTCCGTAGCTTATCACCGGCACGATGCCGACGGACCCGCGCGGCTGCGAGGCCCCGCGCTCGCCGACGCGCCCCTCCGCCGGCTGGTAAGGGGGCCCTGCTCGCCGCCCTAGCCGCTGCCGCGGCCCTCCCGGCGGGGGCGTCTGCTCGACGTCGTCTTCCCGCAGGCGGCTCCCCTCCCCTCCCGGCGAAAGCCGCTGGTTTTCTTGCAGGTGGACGGCCAGCGGGCGATGGCCCCGCCCCAGTCGCCGTCGCGCGCCCCGGCGCAGGCCGCGGAGGACCTCAGCGGGCGCTGTTGGGCCGATGTCGCCGACGAGGAGGAGGAGGCGGAGGCGGTGGTGGCGGAGGCCGCCCGGCGATGCTCCCCCCCTCACTCCCCCACGTTGGCGGATTTCCTGGCGGCGGCGCGCCGCATCCGGTCCCCCAGGACCCCGTCGCAGGCTCGGCGGCCTCCTCCCCACCCTCCGGCGCCCCGCTCGGCCCCTCCCCGTGGCTGCTCCGCCGGCCACCACCCGCCGTCTTCCCGCGGGTCAACCCTGAGGCAGGGGGACGCGGCTGCTAGCGCGGCGACGGAGGGATCATCGGGGCCCCCCTGGTGACCCCATCCTCGTCGGCGCCGGCGCCGGCGACCTCCTCCCCGGCGGCGCCATGCCCACTGGAGGCGGTGTCCCCGCTCGGGTGCGTTGTGGCCGGGCCGTGGGTGGGGGTTGGGCCTGTGGCCGGCCCAATCCCGATCCAGGCCTGGCGCGGGCAGGACGCGCGGCTGGGCCGCGTTGGGGCCGTGGTGGGCCGACGTGGAGACCGCGTGGGGCGCGACGGGGCCGTAACGGGGAGCCGGCCCTTTAGGGTTCTCTCCTGGTTGCATCGAACCGTCCCCGCACCCGTCTGTCCGCCTCTCCCCCCGGCGCCGCCGCGCTCCAGCGTCCTCCCGCCCTCTGTCCCGCCGCCGGCCGCTTCTCCCCCTCCCCCCGCCATGACGTACGCCGAGGCTACTCGCAAGCGGCCGCGCAGCCCCCCGCCCCCGCGCAGGAGCCCGCTGCCTCCGCGCCGCAGGTCCCCTGCCCGGCGGTCGCCGCCGCCGCTCCGTGCTTCCCCGCCGCGTCCGCCCCGGGAGCAGACCTACAGAGCGCCGGGGCGCCGCTCCCCGCCCCGGCAGGGGTCCCCGTGCTGCTCCCCATCCCCCTCCCGCGCCCAGGGACGAGGACGATCGCCGCACCGCGACGGGCAGCGGGGACAGGGTCCCCAGGGACGGGCTGGCTGGACCGGGCCGCCCCGTGACCCGTCTCCGGAGGGACGTCGCGCGGAGCAGCAGCTCCGGCAGGACCTGCTCCATAGGGAGAGGGCTCCGGCGGTGGCGGGCAGGTTTGTCCCGGAGTGGCGCCGGGGCAGGGAGGGTCTCCGGCCTCGCTCCCCCCATCGCGCCTCTCCCCCGGGCCCCCCTGAACCGGCGAAGAAGAAAAAGAAGAAGAACAAGAAGAAGAAGAAGAGGCTGGCGACGGCCCCTGATTCCAGCACCTCGTTCTGTGGTGTCGCCCCCCGCGCCGGGCCTCCCAGCAGTTGGAGTATCTCGCACACTCCATTGCCGGGGGGTTCTACTACATCGACATCGGGGGGTCGCGATGTCGGTTCCCCGGAACTTGGCTGTGGTCACTGTGGTGGAGGGACAGGCGATCCCGGCCTCGGTGGTGATCTCCGCGGAGTTCATCCAGGAGGAGCTCCGGCAGATGATGCCGGGCCATACCTGGAGTGCCCGGGAGATCTCCCCGACCCAGTTCGCGGTGCCCTTCCCGTCTGCCGAGATACTCTCCATCAGTGCTTGCAGCACCGCCCTCACTCTCCCGTCCAGCAAGGTCCAGATCTCCATCACGCCTTCGATCGCCCACCCTGCGACGACCTCGACCCTCTCGGCGGTGTGGGTGCGGATCCTCGGCTTCCCGGAGGAGGCGCGGGTTCGGTCGCTGCCCATCCTGGAGTTGGTTTCCCAGGCGGTGGGTAAGCTTGTCGTGGTGGACGAGACCTCTCGCCTGGGGGCGGGACCGATCCGCATGCAGGTGCTCTGCCCGGATCCAGCTCTACTCCCAGGGCCCCTTCCTCCCTTCTACTTTGGTACGGAGGGGAGGATCCTGGCAGTGGAGCTGGACGAGGACCAGACGGATGACGGTATCCCTCCCCCTCCCCTCTCGGTCCCACCCTCTGGTGACCACTCTACAGGAGGGGGGAGCTCTTCTGGAGAGGACTCTGACGACGACAACTTGGGAGGGGAGTCTCAGACTCCGGTTCCCTCCCCCCCGGCCCCTCCTGCTGCGGGCCCGTCCGCTGCTGCTTCGTCGGCCTCCCACCAGCTGCCCCCGTTGCCTCCCTCGCAGGGCCCCGACCTCCAGCTCGCTCAGTACGGTTCCAACTTCAGACAGTCTGAGGGGTTCACTGGTCACATGGCCCTGGACCTCCTCTCCGCGGAGATCCCCGGCGAGGCGACTGAGGGGCCTCAGGTGGAGTCCGACAGGGATTCCGAGAGTGTGGGGATGGTGGTCACCGCCCCCTCGTCACCTCGCTCTCCAGGAGTCCTCTGCTACTCGCTCTCCCCGGGCTCTACGCCAGCTTCGCCCCGGGGGTCCCCGTCGCTGGTCCCAGCGACCCCGGCGCCGCGCCCGGACGAGCCAGCAACGGTCTTCCCCACCACTCCCGCGGCTGGCCCCAAGACTCGGCTGCCTCGCCCTCCCCGCTCGGTGCCCCCTCCTTCGCGCCAGAGTGCTCGGCTGGCGCGGGTCAGGGCGGAGAGCCCAGGGGTGGTGCCCACGGTGTCCCAGCTGGCGTCCCAGAGGACTGCGGCTCGCAACCTTGACTCAGGTACCCCCTTGAAAGCCCCGCCCCCCTGCCCTTCTGCCTCCCTTCCCACCTCTTCAGGTTCCAGGTTCTCGGTCTTGGACGACTTCCCTCTCGAGCATCTTGCACGAGTGGCGGCTGACTGTGGTGTGGTCTTTCGTGGGGAACGCGGCCCGAGGCTCGAGCAGATTGAGGCGATTAGAGCTAGGGAGATTTACGAGGGGTCCCTCGCCGCTGCGCGTGCACGTGCTGCGCGCCAGCAGGGGGAAACCTCGACACCGCCTAGGACTGGGACACTTGATCCCGGTTCCGGGATGGTGGGTTCTCCTCAGCAGCGCCCTTCGGCAGCCACCCAGGACTCCCCCCTAGAGGGGGGATCCCTAGGGAGGCCGCCTAGACCGAGCTCTGCGCCCTCGTCATCCCGGAAGACAAGATCTGTCCCCCATAAGGGGACCAAACCCAAGTAGGTTGTCCGATGAGTTGGTCGGCTGTCATTTCGCTCATCTAGAACATCCGGGGGTTTGGTAATGACGGTCGCAGGCGCCAGATTAGAGACTACATGCGCCAGGAGAACGTTGACATCGTTGGATTCCAGGAGACAATCAGGCAAGACTTCCAGATTTCTGAGCTCCAGGGTCTGTCGCGGCACAGGTTCGCTTGGACCTGGCTTCCGGCTGTGGGACACTCTGGGGGCATCCTCCTTGGTGCCAAGGAGGATACCTTCGAGGTGGACGATATGGACCGCGGGGAATTCTTTGTGAGCATGTTACTCACCCATAGACAATCCCATCTCCGGTGGGAGGTCATCATTGTCTATGGCCCCGCGGACCATAGCCGCTCCCCAGCCTTCCTCGAGGAACTGAAGGCGAAGGTCGACCGCTGCTCCACGCCGGTGGTGGTGGCGGGAGACTTCAACCTGATTCGGTCCCATGAGGATAAGAGCTCCCACAACATAGACATCCCGCGCATGCGGATGTTCAACGATTGTATCGCTGATCTCGCTCTTAGAGAGATCACGAGAGTGGGGGCCCGCTTCACGTGGACGAACAACAGGGTGGACCCGGTCAGGAGTGTCTTGGACCGGGTCCTGGTCTCGGTGGACTGGGAGGTCGCCTTCCCCCTCTGCTCCCTCCGCGCCATTACCAGGGTAGGCTCGGACCATGTCCCACTGCTGCTTTCGACTGGGGGGAGTTCACCACCACGGCTGAATCGCTTCCACTTCGAAAACTTCTGGCTCCAACAGCCAGGGTTCGTGGATGCGGTGAAAGCCAAGTGGGTGGCGGCGGCGGCTTCTCCTCCCAGTCGCTTTAACGCGGTGGACGTCTGGCACAACTGCGCCAAGCTGGCCCGCCAATTCATGAAGGGGTGGGGGGCCAACCTGGGTGCAGCGACGCGCCTCCAGAAGGCTTCGTTGCTGGAGGAGATTCGTACTCTGGACCTGGCGGCAGACTCGGTAGGCCTCTCCGCTGATGAGTGGTCCCACCGTTATGCCTTAGAGACTTCTCTCGTCGAGATCTACAAGGGGGAGGAGCTGTTCTGGCGACAACGTAGCCGCCAGAACTGGCTTCTCCAGGGGGATGCGAACACGGCATACTTCCATGCGGTGGCCAATGGCCGCCGTAGGAGATGCTCTATTCCCTGCCTTTGGGACGGGACGCTGCTCCTTGAGGAGCCGGGGGCGATCTCCGCCCATGTTTACTCCTTTTTTAAGGAGCTCTTCTTGGCAGGACCCCTTACGGGGGTCGCGCTGGCCGACGACTTTTGGCCTAGTGGGGCCAGAGTCACAGCTGACGAGAATGCGGAGCTAACCCTCCCATTCCTGCCAGAGGAGGTGGCGCGGGCTGTGAAGGCCATGCAGGCCAACTCCGCCCCAGGCCCTGATGGCCTCCCGGTTTCTTTCTTCCAGGAGTTCTGGGCAGAACTCCAACCAGTCGTCATGCCCTTGTTCCAGGAGCTTTACACAGGTACCCTCGTGATGGGAAGACTGAATCTGGGAGTTATCACGCTGATCCCTAAGGTTGTGGGGGCCTCGGAGATTCGCCAATTCAGGCCCATCACGGTCCTCAATGTCATACAACGGCTTTTCGCGAAAGTTTGCGCATCTCGCCTCGCCCCGGTCATGGAGCGCCTCACCCACCAGTATCAATTTGCCTTTCTCAAGGGCAGATTTATACATGATGGGATCCTGGCTCTCCATGAGATTATCCACGAGATCAAGTCCAAACGAATGAAGGGCATCTTCTTGAAGCTGGACTTCCAGAAGGCCTACGATCGGCTGGACTGGCGGTTCCTACGTCAGGTCCTCACTAGGCGAGGACTGGACGACCGCCTGATCACCTGGATAATGCAGTTCGTCATGACCGGGAGCAACGCAATTAATGTTAATGGCGAGATAGGGCCTTACTTTCGGCCCTCCTGTGGTGTTCGCCAGGGGGACCCCATGTCCCCCCTGCTCTTCAACGCTGCTGTTGATGCCCTCGCGGAAATGCTTGAGAGAGCGAAGGCGGCCGGCCACATCTCGGGGGTGGTAGGCCACCTTATCCCAGGGGGCGGCGTCACCCAGCTCCAGTATGCAGACGACACGATGATCATGATTGAAGGCTCGGCGCTGGACATTGCAAACCTCAAATTCCTACTTCTTTGCTTCCAGGAAATGTCTGGCCTCCGTATCAATTTTGATAAGAGCGAGATCATCGCACTAGGGTTCTCTCAGGACGAGCAACTGAGGATAGCGGACAATTTCAATTGTCGGCTCGCCTCCTTCCCCATTACCTACCTGGGGATGCCGATCCGCGACACCAGGATCCTTATCAGGGACCTGGACCCGCTAGCGGATAGGGTGCGCTCGAGGTCTGAACCTTGGCGTGGAAGATTTACCTCGAAGGGGAGCAAGACTGTCCTGATCGACTCCTGCCTGTCTAGCCTGCCCATGTATATGATGGGCATGTACCTCCTCCCCGAGGGAGTACATGGGACGTTTGACAAGGAGTTATCGAGGTTCTTCTGGCAAGACTCTTTGGGCCGCCAAAAATACCACATGGTCAAGTGGGCGGACATCTGCGCCCCCAAGGAGGTTGGGGGCATAGGAATCCTTGCATCCCGCCAGTTCAATAAGGCCCTTATGCTTAGATGGGTCTGGCGTATCTTGCGTGAGGATGGCGGGCTGTGGCTCAAACTCATCAAGGCCAAATACCTGCACGGTCGGCCCCTTCTGGCCTGTGACCGTAGCGAGGGGTCCCAATTTTGGCATTCCATTCAGGAGATCAAGCGGGAGATCAGGCATGGTATCGCCTTCTCCATTGGAAATGGAGAGGGAACCATGTTCTGGCTTGACCCCTGGCTCCGTGAGCGCCCGCTGCAGGAGGCCTTCCCGAGTCTCTTCGCCATCTGTTCTGACCCAGCGCTACGGGTATCCAACGCGGCTTTGGGAGGTACATGGAACATCTCGTTCCGCCGCACCTTCGGCCCGGAGGAAACTGTAGCATGGAGGGAACTCAGGGCGGAGCTCCCGGCCTCCTTGGCTAGTGGTCCCGATAGCGTCTCTTGGACTCTCTCCCCGTCCGGATTGTTCTCGGTTGGCTCAGCTTATAGGGCCCTCTTTGTCCAGGACACTCTCCCCTGGACCAAGCACCTCTGGAAAGCACCGCTCCCGCTGAAGACAAAAATCTTTGTTTGGCAACTTTTACGCGATAGGCTCCCCTCGGGAGTGGAGGTGGCCAAGCGACATGGGCCGGGGGACGGATTATGTCCATTATGTGGGGTCCCTGAAACGGGAACCCACATACTGTTCACCTGTCCTGCGGCCCGGTTTCTGTGGAGTTTCACCAGAGAGGCGTTGGGCCCGGATTGGTTGGCCCAAGATCTTGGTGAATTCCTAGAAACCCAAGCAAACCGGGCTGGGAAGGGTCGTCGTCTCTTCTGGCTTGTGTTCGCGGCCATGTCGTGGTCCCTCTAGAACATTAGGAATAAGATGGTCATTGAGAAGTTTCTCCCTAGGCGTTCGTCTGACTCGGTGTTTCACTTTTTGGCTTCCCTGCAGCTCTGGTACCCGTTGTGTAGACAACGGGACAAGGCGAGGTTGGATGCGACCCTTCACCGTCTCTTGGAGGCGGCTCAGCGGCTCCCTCGTAGCTCGCCTTAGTGTCCTCGGCGTCCTCCTCCTTGGCGAGGCGTTCTCTCTTGTCTTTGTTGGGTGGTGTCCGAGTTGGGCCGTCTTGTGCTGTGGCCCCAGCATGTGGAGTGTGTGTGTCTTTGTACTGTGATCTTTGTGTTGGACGGTTGCTTTATTTATAAAGCGGGGCGAAAGCCTATTTCGAGAGAGAGAGGTTGAGTAGATGTGGTCTACATATGCCCTTTAAGTTTACAATTTGAGCAAGTGACCCATTTCCTACATTCACTGTATTGTTGTGTAGGTTCACAACATGTATATCCTTGTTCCCATTATTTGTTACCTCAACTTGCCAAATACCATTTCCTGCATTCACCGGTGTGCTCATGGGCATTGGCATTTGATTCATCATAGTATGTTCTCTTGAGCATTTTCTTTGATATGCTCTTTCTCTTTATTACACAGACTCTTTGTTCATCCACAGCTCCGTCATCATTTCTGGAATCAGTTAACTCCCTGCAGTCATCACTCGGTTCATCATTGAATGACATGGCATCTTCCTCTAAAAATCCTTCTATTTCCCTTCTCTTGGTTGCCCTTGTCAACTCTGCCTTGTCCTTGGCAGTGTTGCTTCTACGTTCTATACTTGGACTCTCTTCCTCAACTACAGCCTTTTCCCTTGTGATTGGTATTGGGAAACTGTCCTCAACATTTGTATCACCTTCACAATGAACAAGAAAATCCTCATAATGGTTAGAGCCGGTTTCATCATGAACAACATCTTCATCTTGTACATCTTCATTATCGAGAATTGGACAATCGATATTGCTGCCCATTTGGCTATGCAAAAAAAACCGCAAGCTAATTGACACTAAACTGAGTACCACAATATGAACTGTTTCGCCATGGAAGAACATCGTCTCTCTCATGGACAGATTCATTGGCATAATCCTCCAACCTAAACAAAAACAAGCAACAAGGCATAATCTCTAGTTTGTACTAAGCTGTGGCATTGCACTCGTACAAGAAATAAAAAGCATTGCAATTTACAGTAGAAGAGCAGAGCACACACTATACTGGAAGAAAACAGAGCACAAAATCTGCTAAGCAAAAACATACACAAATCGGACCTGAGCCTCACGCACTGCTCTCATCCATAGCTTGATTCCCAATAAGACACGGGAATATTTTTGGACCTTACATATTACCACTATAGGAAACGGTTACTACGCCGACGACCCTAACCCGTCGGCATAGGCCAATAAGCTGTCGGCGTAGGTCTAAGCCGACGGCGTAGTGCCGTCGGTGTATCACCGCGTCAGCACAGAGGAAGCGACCGTCGACGTAGAGGACCGCCGTCGGCGTAGTCTGTGCCGACGGCTAGATGGCGCCATCGGCGTAGCACCGCGTCAGCACGGAGGAAGCGACCGTCGATGTAGAGGACCGCCGTCGGCGTAGTCTGTGCCGACGGCTAGATGGCGTCATCGGCGTTACCTCACCGTCGGGAAATACCAGGTGGGGCCTGCTTGGTCCTGTAACGGCCATTAGCGGCGGAAGAAACTACGCCAACGGTCAAACCGTCGGCCTAGCTAGCCACATGGGTGGGCCTAGGCGGGTGCTGGGGGAAGCTTCGCCGATGGCGGAAGATAGATTTTTTTCCTGCAAATTTTGATATTATATATATATATATTAAATTATAATGATTTAGTTATAATTTTTCTAGATTTATTGTGGCAAAAGGGAAAAAAGATCTATGCCGACATGCTCTGCAAACGATGTTGCTGCGCCGTCACGTCCTGACCTGCTGGACCCACGTGAGGCCCACCTATGCCGAAGGTTAGGCTACATAGATGGTAGCCATCGGCCCACTGTAGTCTATGCCGACGGCCCGTCTACGCCGATGGTGAGCCTCAGTCTATGCCGATGGCTATGCTGGGGTGATGGCCCGTTTGCTGGCCCGCCCGGCTCGGCCCACTACGCCGACATCCCCGATAACTCGCCGTTGATATAGCTTAATTATGGCCTTCGCATCAAGAAAAACGGTACCTGTACCTTACATACTACTCGCATCTATGTCGGAATATTTTTTGGTAAGACACGGGATGAAAAATTCTCAATAATCTAGGGTTCTTACTCCCAAAATCAGCAAAAAGAAGAAATTTAGAATAAATCCTAGATTAAGAAGGGGAACATACCCAGTGAATGGTACTTGATCGGCGGAGTCCATGGTCGGTGTCCTCGTCGCCTTTGCGTTGTACCCTCCGCCGTCGTCAAGCCATTGCATGGTGGTAGCCTCCGATGCAAATCCATGGAGCACAAGGTTAGGCTCCTCCTCCATCGTCGGCGCACCCCAATTACCACGTCCTCATCGCCGGCGCGGCGCAGCCCTCGCTCGGTCGCATGGAGGGCTCGCCGCTGCCCCTGTTCGTTCTTGAGTAGCAGTTTAGCGCGTCGACTAGTTTACTCGGGAGTATTAGAGTATAGGTCGGTGCGGCTAGGGCACCTGCCTCCTCTCCCCTTCCTATTCAAATTGTAACTCTATCTCTATTAGTCTTGGAGTCCAAATCAGTTGTAATCTATATAAACAGCCCACTGTGGCTAAAATCAATACAAGTTATTATTCTCTCAAACTATCATTGTATCAGATGCCTAGTTTTTCCGCACCTCGGATGGCGCCTCCACCTGCGCCGCCAAAGCCGCCGCCGCCCCCAGCTCGGTCCCTCTTCTCCATGGCCGAGTTCCATACTGCCGGTGTCCCTCCCTCCCCCTTTTTCTCCTCTACAACTACATACACACAACAACCACCTCCCCAAATTCCAATGATCTCTCTAGCCGACACCATCGCCGATGTCTCTCCCTTCATACCGATCTCGCTCGACCTCGGCGCCCACAACTACTACCACTGGCGCCACCTCTTCACCATCCACCTTGGCCGCTGCGGCCTCCATCACCATATAGATCCCTCCTACCCTCCGCGCCCGCCGATCCCCGTTGGGTCAAAGATGATCTCGCCATCATCTAGTGGATCTACACCCGCATCTCCACGGAGCTCTTCAACCTGGTCTCATCCGAAGATGCCACCGCCGCCGATCTATGAGCCTCTCTCCAGCAGCTATTCCAGGACAACTCCGACACGTGCATCAACGCGCTCAACACGGAGCTTCGCACGACCGCCCAGGGAGAAGCCCCGGTCACCGTCTTCTGCCAGCGGATCAAGGCCATCGGTGACAAACTCCGTGGGCTTGGTGATCACGTCGATGACCGCACCCTCATAAACGCCCTCCTCGTCGTCCTCGGAGATCAGTTCGAGAAGCAGTAGTCCTTCATCCCCATGCTGAAACCCTACCCCACCTTCAAGGAGGTGCGTTCCCTCCTCCAGCAAGAAGAGAAGAATCAAGCTCGCAAGGCACAACGGGCGCCGCACTTCTTCCACGCCACCACCCCTGCCGTGGCAGGGAATCCGCCCTCTGGGCTGCCGCGACAGCCGTCCGCGCACCGACCTCCTGCCACGCCAGCCGTGGCCCCGACCCCGCCTCCTGGATGGCGCCCAAGCCCTAATTACAGGGGCAAGAACCCGATCTACAGGCCTCCCACGATGCGCTCCTCCAGCCATGCACCCGCTTCGTCATCGACTGCTTCTTCGCCGCACGCGCCACCTTCCTGGCTTCCTCAGCACGACCCTTGGACCGGCCTTGTGTAGGCTTGGTCGATGCCATGGTCAGCCCCGTCTCCGTATGGTGCCCCTCCCGCATACACAGGCGCATGGAGTCCCGGTCTTCGTCCAGACACGGGCTCTCCCGGCCTCCTCGGCCCTCGGTCGCCGGCTCACGTCTACACCGCCACTGCTACAACACCATCCGGCGTGCCCTACTACCACATCCTTGGCTCCTACGGCACCATGCAAGCTCCATACACGTACAACCAGCTACCACCCCTCCCCTACGTCAACATGCAAGCTCCCGGCTCCTCTCCTCCTCCCCAGCAGCCGGCCTGGGACCAAGCCACCTTCATCAACGCCATGAACAATTTTACACTAAATAAATTTTTTATTCCGGTGCATCCTCGCATATGTCTTGAAATATGAATTTGCTGTCAGCTTGTTTCCCCTCTGCTTTTTCCACAATCACTATTGGCGATGGCTCCACAATTCCTGTCTCTTGCGCCGGAAATTCTCACATCTCTTCATCTTATGCTAATTTTATTCTATGTAATATTCTTGTTGTTCCTTCCTTAATCAAAAATCTTATTTCTATTCGACAATTTTGTATTGACAACAAAGTTATCCTGGCTTTTGACCCTTTTGGTTTGTCTATGAAGAATCTAAAAACGGGGGAGGTCCTCGCTCGGTACAATATCACGGGCGATCTTTATCCACTTCATGGTGCGCCCATATCCACCCCCACGCCATGATTGCATCCGTTGATTTATGGCATCGTCGTCTAGGCCACCCCAATAAAACTACTCTGTTGTATTTGCTTCAAGATTTTTGTATACCTAGTTCTAGTTCCCCTCATAATCCATCTCTCTGTAATGTCTGTCAATGCGGCAAACATATTAGATTACCTTTTGGTACCTCAACTATTGTTAGTACCTTTCCGTTTGAGCTTCTTCATTGTGATCTATGGACCTCTTTAGTTCCTAGTGTTTCTGGTTATAAATAT
This sequence comes from Avena sativa, assembly GCA_916181665.1. Lineage (NCBI taxonomy): Eukaryota > Viridiplantae > Streptophyta > Magnoliopsida > Poales > Poaceae > Avena > Avena sativa. The sequence goes on from OV702296.1 coordinate 19,767,085, forward strand.
TATCTTGTAATCCTGGATGACTACTCTCACTACATTTGGACTTTTCCTCTTCGTGCCAAATCTGATGTGCATACAATTTTCAGAAATTTTTGGCAGTATGTTCTTACTCACTTTGGCTTGCCTATTCGATTTATTCAATGTCATAATGGACGAGAATTTGACAACACTACCAACCGTAGTTTCTTTCTTTCTCAAGGAATTCTTCTTCATTTTTCATGTCCTTATACTTCTCCTCAAAATGGTAAAGCTGAACGTTCTCTTCGTTCTATAAATGACATTCTTCGCACTTTACTTTTGCAAGCCTCTCACCCTTCTCGTTTTTGGGCTGAAGCTCTTCGCACTGCCACATTCCTCATCAATGTTCGCCCCACCAAAACATGTCCTCTTTATTCGCCCTTTCGATCTTTGTTTTTATCTCACCCAGACTATTCTTTCTTGCGTGTTTTTGGTTGCCTTTGTTTTCCAAACATTGCATCTACAGCCTCCAATAAACTCGAACCATGTTTCCTACCTTGCATTCATCTTGGCCTTTCTGATGATCACAAAGGATATCGTTGTTTTGATCCCTCTTCTGGCCGTGTCATTATTTCTCGCCATGTTACTTTTGATGAAAATACTTTTCCTTATGCTGCCACTAAACTCACTCCCCAAACCGAACCGCCAGTCCCTAACACTACCAAAACACCCTTCGTTCAACCCATTGTCGCCCCTGCCGCGGCAGACTTTTGCCCCGTTTCTCTGCCGCGGCAGGATTTTCGCCGGTTTCTCTGCCGCGGCAGCCTGCCGTGGCAGACTTTTCGCTTGTTTCTCTGCCGCGGAAGCCTGCCGCGGCAGCCTGCCACGGCAGAACTTTCACCCGATTCTCTGCCACGTCAGGAACCTGTCACCACCCCCACCACTGTCGTGTCCACCCCTCGTAGCACCACTTCCCCTACCCCTACCACCAAACAATCTACCCCATCACCCGAACCACCAACACCTACTGTCAAGTCTTCCTCCACAACCCCATTACCACCTAATGTTGTTCCTATTCAACCACCTACAAATGAGCACGTCATGTGCACTCGTGGCAAACGTGGCTTTCTTCTCCCTTCTAAACGTCTCAATCTCACCGCCACAACCACAATTTCCTATGTACCCACATCCTACAAACGTGCTCTTCTTGATACTCTTTGGTTTTCAGCTATGCGTGATGAATTTGATGCTCTTCAACAAAACAATACATGGATTCTCGTTCCCAAACCTTCTGGTGTTAATGTTTTTTCTGGCAAATGGGTTTTTCGACACAAATTTCATTCTAATGGCACTCTTGCTCATTACAAAGCTCGCTGGGTTTGTCGCGGTTTTTCACAACAACATGGCATTGATTTCGATGAGACTTTCTCCCCTGTTTTCAAACCAAGCACTATTCGCGTTATTCTTAGTCTTGTCGTTTCTTCTTCATGGTCGATTCATCAACTTGATGTTAAAAATGCTTTTCTCCATGGTACTCTTAATGAAACTATCTATTGTCAGCAACCCTCTGGTTTTGAGCATCCCTCTTCTCCAAATCTTGTTTGTTTACTCAAAAAATCTCTTTACGGTCTCAAACAGGCTCCTTGTGCCTGGTTTCAACGTTTTGCTACTTTCATTCAAACCATTGGCTTTATATCTTCTAAATCTGATTTTTCTCTATTCATTTTTGTTCCTTCGAACATACTGCATATCTTCTCCTTCATGTTGATGACATCGTTCTTACTGCTAGCTCTGCCTCTTTTCTCCAACATATTGATTCTTCTCTTCATCGTGAATTTTCCATGACTGATTTAGGGCCTCTTTATCATTTTCTTGGCATTAATGTTTCTCGCACAAAATCCTCCCTTTTTCTTTCTCAATGACAATATCTTTTGGATTTGCTTTCACGGGCTGGTATGTCCGATTGTCAACCTTCTCGCACTCCGGCCGACATAGGTGCCAAACTATCGGCCGATGGTGATCATGTTTCCGATCCCACTTTTTACTGTAGCATCACTGGTTCTCTTAAGTATGCCACTCTCACTCGTCCTGACATTTCTTATTCGGTTCAGCAAGCCTGTCTTTTCATGCACGATCCTCAGGCTCCTCACCTTGCTCATGTAAAACGGATTCTTCGATATTTAAAAGGAACTCTTGATCACGGTCTTCTTCTAAAATCTTCTTCCCCTACAAGATTGACAGTTTATTCTGATGCAGACTGGGCAGGTTCTCCAGATACTCGACGGTCCACATCCGGATTTTGCGTTTATTTAGGAGATAATCTTGTTTCTTGGTGTTCTAAAAGGCAGGTAACAGTTTCCAGGTCTTCTGTTGAGGCTGAGTATAGGTCGGTTGCCCATGCCGTGGCGGAGGCGGTGTGGATGCGTCAGCTACTCGTCGAGCTACATCGACCCCTAGAGCGAGCCACCATTGTTTATTGTGACAATATTTCTATAGTCTACATGGCATCCAATCCCGTTCAGCATCAGCGCACGAAGCACATTGATATTGACATTCACTTTGTTCGTGAGAAGATGGCTCTTGGCAAAGTTCGAGTTCTTCATGTTCCTACTAGTGCTCAATTTGCTGATATTTTTACTAAAGGACTCCCCACTTCATCGTTTACAGACATTCTCTTCAGTCTCAACATCGTTATTCCTGACGTTGAGACTGCGGGGGATATTAGAGTATAGATCGGTGCGGCTAGGGCACCGACCGCCTCTCCCCTCCATATTCAAACTGTAACTCTATCTCTATTAGTCTTGGATTCCAAGTCAGTTGTAATCTATATAAACACCCCACAGTGGCTAAAATCAATATAAGTTATTATTCTCTCAAACTATCAGGGAGCCCAATTTGGTGTCAACGCATTCGGCCTATGGGCCCAAATAATTAAGCGGTTAATCACGGGATTTATGTTTTGTGAAATGGATTACCTCAATTATTGGTATTCTGTGAAAAAACAAACTAGAGTTATGGTTTATCAACATATGCTCCAACAGTGCAATTTTATCTTCTCTTATTGTTTGATGCACTGTCAAAGGAAAATAATCTCACACGGCTGATTGGGTGGAACCGGCTACATGCACATTCGGGATTTGGGGGGACTTCTTTTTGGCTTCCTGGAGAAGCTCTCCTAGAAGCTACCCTCCCTCAGCTTCTCCGAGAAGGCCGACTCTTAAATTCGTTTTGGCTTCTAAAATAGTATTGGAAAGATTAATTTAGAAGTCTAAACAAATTTCGAAAACGGGCTTCTGGGAGAAGTTGAGAGAGGACAGCTTCCTGGAGAAGCCCTCCTTGAAGCTGAAAAGAAGTGGGCCCGGGATTGATAGTCCATGGACATGCACATGCTGCCATTAGCACATATAGATTTGCTTTTCCTCTTATTTTGGTGATTCACAGGACAAAGGAACCGTGATAAATTTCAATTGGTGTTCTCTTCGATGTCCGATTTGCCTCCACGTGCTTTGTTTTAAGTAACAAGATGAAAACCGGGAAAGGGATGGCTTGTTCCGAGGTGGGTCTAAGTCGAGAGGCAAATAGACCTGGGTCTACTATTGTGCCTACCCAATAAATCAGAGCCATTCATTCTTTTCATACTTGTCCCTCTCCTTTGATTAGTATAAAGGTACGGCAAAAATGACCTTAATTTAACATTTGACAAGGAAAAAAAAGGTGGAACAGATCGGTAAATAAACTGAAAACCGGGGGCCATCATAAATGGACCGTGACTAAAACAAAAGGACTACTACCCCCTTGAACTTTCCATGGTAATCTCCAAGAAGAACATGAGCGCTTCTTGCTTGGCTACCGTTATTTATACGTTCATTTAAAGAAAGATGTCGGAGTTTTATCAATAGAGATGTCAGACTAAATCCGTATATATCTATACATATTTTAATATATAGGTACATGTCAATCTAGACTATCTCCGTCCTCTAGCACTACAGGACTGGGAAGCTACGCCGACGGCCAAACGTCGGGGCCGTCGGCGTAGCCATCGTCCAGGCCAGCCCCGCCAAGCAGCCGTCGGCGTAAAATTGCCCTCGGCATATTCTATGCTACGCGACGGCTGCCCTCGGCGTAGCATACGCCGACGGCTGTCCTCGGCGTAGCTATTTTTTATTTTATCTCATTAAACTTTGAAAAATCATAACTAAATCATTCTAATTCGGAAAAATACAAATAATATATCAAAATTTGCAGAAAAATAAGACCTATCTATCTACACTTAAATATTACACATTTATAAATAAAAATTAAGTAAAATATAAAACATTATATATAGTTTAAAACGGGCATAAAAAATTCAAAAACGATCGAAACAATGCGAAACCTTCGCGTGGTGTTATATTATGTGACATAGTTAGAAGGAAAAATATCAAACTTGGTATATTAATTATGTCTCAAAGAAACCTTCACAAAATGAACTATCTCATTCGAGGTTTCTTGGCTTTCGGGTCAAATGACCAATGTTATGGCTAGAATCAAGACATAGTTTGTGATAATGTGCCCATATTGTGCATACACATGCATCATGGGATGGCTAACAATGTTGCAGGAGGAAGTTTTCCTTTTTGTCGCACCAAAAAGCCATTTCCCATTTTCCGAGCATAAAAAACGGACGGTTTTGTGAAGCAACCACCAAATGGCTAATTCAAAATACTACCACCACATTTTACAAAAATACTATACCACCTTATATGGACAATGTCCCAACAGGGGGATCCGAAACCTTTCCGTCCACCTTTGGTGAAAAAGACAAATTTCTGCCGAATCGGTAGAAAGTGGGTCAGATATGAACTACAGGTACATGATCCGATGCTCATGTTTTTTTATAAAAATCATTTTTGGGTTCACAATATGCTATTGATCAAAGATCTAATGAAATTTTAGCGAGGCTCGGCCCCGAGCTAAGAATTTTTATGTCCGCCGTTCGACAAAGTTTAACGATAGTTTAAAACGGGCATAAAAAATTGAAAAACGATCGAAACAATGCGAAACCTTCGCGTGGTGTTATATTATGTGACATAGTTAGAAGGAAAAATATAAAACTTGGTATATTAAATATGTCTCAAAGAAACCATCATAAAATGACCTATCTCATTCGAGGTTTCTTGGCTTTCGGGTCAAATGACCAATGTTATGGCTAGAATCAAGGCATAGTTTGTGATAATGTGCCCATATTTTGCATACACATGCATCATGGGATGGCGAACAATGTTGCAGGAGGAAGTTTTCCTTTTCGTCGCACCAAAAAGCCATTTCCCATTTTCCGAGCATAAAAAACGGACGGTTTTGTGAAGCAACCACCAAATGGCTAATTCAAAATACTACCACCAGATTTTACAAAAATACTATACCACCTTATATAGACAATGTCCCAACAGGGGGATCCGAAACCTTTCCGTCCACCTTTGGTGAAAAATACAAATTTCTGCCGAATCGGTAGGAAGTGGGTCAGATTGAACTACAGGTACATGATCCGATGCTCATGTTTTGAAAAAAAATCATTTTAAGGTTCACAATATGCTATTGATCAAAGATCTAATGAAAGTTTAGCGAGGCTCGGACCCGAGCTAAGTATCTTTATGTCCGCCGTTCGACAAAGTTTAACGATAGTTTAAAACGGGCATAAAAAATTGAAAAATGATCGAAACAATGCGAAACCTTCACGTGGTGTCATATTATGTGACATATTTATAAGGAAAAATAGCAAACTTGATATATTGATTATGTCTCAAAAAACCCTTCACAAAATGACCTATCTCATTCGAGGTTTCTTGGCTTTCGGGTCAAATGACCAATGTTATGGCTAGAATCAAGGCATAGTTTGTGATAATGTGCCCATATTGTGCATACACATGAATCATGGGATGGCAAACAATGTTGCAGGAGGAAGTTTTCCTTTTCGTCGCACCAAAAAGCCATTTCCCATTTTCCGAGCATAAAAAACGGACGGTTTTGTGAAGCAACCGCCAAATGGCTAATTCAAAATACTACCACCACATTTTACAAAAATACTATACCACCTTATATGGACAATGTCCCAACAGGGGGATCCGAAACCTTTCCGTCCACCTTTGGTGAAAAAGACAAATTTCAGCCGAATCGGTAGGAAGTGGGTCAGATATGAACTATAGGTACATGATCCGATGCTCATGTTTTTTTACAAAAATCATTTTTAGGTTCACAATATGCTATTGATCAAAGATCTAATGAAAGTTTAGCGAGGCTCGGCCCCGAGCTAAGAATCTTTATGTCCGCCGTTCGACAAAGTTTAACGATAGTTTAAAACGGGCATAAAAAATTGAAAAATGATCGAAACAATGCGAAACCTTCGCGTGGTGTCATATTATGTGACATATTTATAAGGAAAAATAGCAAACTTGATATATTGATTATGTCTCAAAAAACCCTTCACAAAATGACCTATCTCATTCGAGGTTTCTTGGCTTTCGGGTCAAATGACCAATGTTATGGCTAGAATCAAGGTATAGTTTGTGATAATGTGCCTATATTATGCATACACATGCATCATGGGATGGCAAACAATGTTGCAGGAGGAAGTTTTCCTTTTCGTCGCACCAAAAGGCCATTTTCTATTTTCCGAGTATAAAAAACGGACGGTTTTGTGAAGCAACCACCAAATGGCTAATTCAAAATACTACCACCACATTTTACAAAAATACTATACCACCTTATATGGACAATGTCCTAACAGGGGGATCCGAAACCTTTCTGTCCACCTTTGGTGAAAAAGACAAATTCCTGCCGAATCGGCAGGAAGTGGGTCAGATATGAACTACAGGTACATGATCCGATGCTCATGTTTTTTTACAAAAATCATTTTTAGGTTCACAATATGCTATTTTATCAAAGATCCAATGCAAGTTTTCCTTTTCATCGCACCAAAAAGGCATTTTTCATTATCCGAGCGCAAAAAGGGAATTTTCTAAAGCAACCACCAAATAGCTAATTCAAAAACGGGGGGTTTGTGATTAGTTGATATGGATATCATATTTGGATTCCTCTCATTTTTCTGATCAATTTAAACATATTATTTGTTGAATTTCGATTTACAGATTTAAAGATATTAATTATTCTATATTAAATAGAAAAATACAAAAAAAATAAAATTATTATACTTTTATTTGAATTCAATAATATTTTTACTTATTCATTAATATTTACTTAAATAATTGTTTGTAATTTCAAAAAATACAAACATTTGACATGATGATATAAGAGTTAATAGGATTGATATCATAGTATTGACACCAATGTATGAATTACTTTGCGGAAACGGATTCTGAAGGAACGAGGATGTTAAGCGTGCTGAAGCTGGAATAGTATTAGGATGGGTGACCTGCTGGAAAGTTTGACTAAGACTGGAATTTAATCAAATAGTAAGTATAATTAGTGTTAAAAATGTTTAAAGTAGGAGATTAACAAGTGAAACAATTCAAAGAATAAAAAAATTGAGAAAAAAAAATAAAAAAAATATTATTTTTCAAAAAAAAAAAAATTTTGCAACCGGTCGACAGGCTATGCCGACGGCAAAGCCTGGCGTAGCATACGCCGACGGCATTTTGATACGCCAACGGCTTGAGTGTGCTCCGCCGAGGGAGATCTTTGCCGAGGAGGCTACGCCGAGGGCATTTTGGCCTACGCCGACGGCCTTTTGCCCTCGGCGTAGCGCGCGTGTCCCGTAGTGTAGGAGACCGAGGTAGTACTAGACTTTGGCAATGCTGAAATGTTTGCTGGCACAATAGTAGACGTTCTCTAATATTTCATCTATATTTTTATTGGAATTTCAAGCATGATCTTTATTAAGGTTTTTTTATTTGATGGGGTTTTTATTAAGAAGTGTTAGAAGTGAATAGCGCATCATTTTTCAACCATTGGATAAGAAACGCAGATTAAACATCTTTTCATGGCAACTATCTCGTACTGAACTCTAAAGTAACAGGAATTGTCAAAAGAAAAAGTCTAAATGAACAGGATGTTTTCTTTGACACAGAAGATACAGAAGATTCAGCAGGATGCTGAATAAACTCAACTCCTTTGTGGTAAATAAAAGAATGAAGCCATCCTAAAAAGGCGCAAAAGAACGAGAAGGAAAAAAAAACTGTAATCTAAGCAGAGAAGCTGATCTTGACGGGGAAAAACACGGACGACGGCGACGAGGAGTCGCCGTTCTCAAGGTGGATGGTGCTGATGCCAGACGGAACGACGGTGTACGCCGTCTTCTCCACGATGCCAAACGCCTTGCACACATTGAGCGTGAATGGCACCGTCGCAGCCTCACCGGCCTTCACAAACACCCTCTGGAACGCCACAACCTGCTTAATCGGCGCGCCGGCCACCTCCCGCGGCGGCTTCGTGTACACCAGCACCGCGTGGGCGCCGTCCACGTCGCCGTGGTTGACGACGCTGACGTTGAAGGCGACGGTCTCTTCGCAGGCGTGGCTGGCGACGTCGATCGCCGGGCAGGGCGGGGCGGTGCGCAGGGTGCCGGCCTTGTAGCTGAGCCGCTTGCAGTGCCTGCCGGCGGCCGCGAGCTTGACGTTCACGGCTTTGGCGGGGACGGTCAGCTCGTACCGGAACTTGGTGTAGCTGAGGCCGTGGGCGAACGGGTAGAGCACGTCCGGCCCGTCGTAGAACTTGTACGTCCTCCCCGGGTACCCGTGGTCCGGCCGCGGCCGGAGCGCCATGGACGTCATGGGGATCTGGTGGATGTACTTGTTCTTGAACCATGTCAGCGGCAGCCTTCCACCTGCTCGATCGACCGGAACATTATTGCAACGACGACGAGGCATTATTACATATTCATTCAGTTGGATCGAAATACCAAAAGATTTAATTAATTACCTGGATTGTATCTTCCGAAGATGACATCGGCGATTGCCTGCCCGCCTTCACCGCCGGGGTACCCGGCCCAGAGGATGGCGCCGATCTTGGGGTTGCTTTGCGCGAAGGAGATGTCGATGCCACCGCCAGACAGGATGACGAGGACGATCGGGTTCGGCGAGGCCTCCGCGATGCGGAGGATCTCCTCCGTCTGGTTCTTGGGCAGGAGGAGGTCCTCCCTGTCGTTGCCTTCTCTCTCGATGTGCAGGTTTATGCCACCGAAGTAGATTGTCACGTTCGCGTCATGCGAGATCTTCACGTCCTTGCTTATGCCTTCGTGCGGTGTCACGTACCGGCACGGCGGCCCTGTGTAGTCTCCGTCCATGACCTTCTCGGGCGCCTCGGCGTGCGGGCCACGGATGTTGACGGCGGCGTGCTTGTCGGCGCTGAGGGGTAGCAGGTTGTCGTGGTTCTTGAGGAGCACCATCCCTTGCCTTGCGCCGTCGAGGGCGAGGCTCTTGTGGTCGTCGCTGCAGATGTCCTTCTCGTTGAGGTTCTCGTACCTGGGCATGCCGTCGAAGTATCCGAGCCTCATGAGCGTCATGTAGAGGTTAGTGAGGGCGTTGTCGATGTCGGCCTCCCGCATCTTGCCCTTGCGGACGGCGTCCATGCCGTAGGTGGTGAGGAAGTCCATGACGGGCTTCCCGTCCTCGATGATCCAGCTCTCGCCGCAGTCGAGGTCGAGGCCAGCCTTGAGCACGGCGGCGCTGGCCTCGACGGCGGTGTACCCGAGCCAGGTGGCGTTGTCGGCCATGACGCGCACGGCGTCGCAGTCGGACACGATGTAGCCGTGGAGGCCCCAGTCGCGTCGGATGGTGCCCGAGAGGAGGCGCGCGTCGGCGCAGGCCGGGATGCCGTTGACCCGGTTGTAGGAGCACATGACGCTGCTGACGTCGCCGTCGCGGATGCACATCTCGAAGGGCCGCTGGAAGGTCTCCACCATGTCGCGCTCCTCCACGCGGGCGTCGAACTTGAACCGGGTGTGCCCGTACCAGTCGTCCACGTCGTAGGCGGCGTAGTGCTTGCAGCAGGCCGAGGTCTTGAGCGGCCGGGACGACAGGTCGGAGGTGTCGACGTGGCCCGGGACGTCCTGCATGCCGCGCACGAAGTTGACGGCGTAGCGGCCGACGACGTAGGGGTCCTCGCCGGGGGTCTCGAGCGCGCGGCCCCAACGCGGGTCGCGCACCACGTTGATGTTGGGGCTCCAGTACGTCAGCCCGCCCTTGCCCAGGTTGTACATCGCACGAGCCTCCGTAGAGATCGCCTGCAGTTCGATCGACAGAAAGTCTGTTACAGTAGTGTGGTACATAAAAAGCTTACTGATGAAGTGCATGATGCTATACCTGGCCGATGGACATCCAGAGTGACTCGTTGAAGGATGCGGCGCTGTTGATGACGTTGGCGAAGACGGTGCCGTTGAAGACGGCGGCGCGGCCGGAGTGGAGGCGGGGCTTCTTGGGGTCGTCGAACTTGGTGGTGGGGCCGGTGCTGGAGATCCCGTGCAGGGCCTCCGACCACCACATGTAGGGCGGCAGGCCGACGCGGGGCGCGCCGTGGGCCCAGTCGCCGAGGTTGGACACCTTCTCCTCCACCGTCATCCACCCGATGAGGTCGTGCACGCGGTCGGCGTACGGGAGGGACGCGTTGCAGTAGGGGTACCGGGACATGTCCAGCCCGGCCGCCTCGAACCGGGACGCGTCGCAGACCTTGGTGTACACGGCCTTGCCGGCGCCGCCGTCGTCGTGGGAGGGGACGGCTCGCGAGGAGGACGAGCGCGGGATCATGGTGAGGACGGTGGATAGGAACAGGAGGAAAAGCAGATGCGCCGCCGTGGAGGAAAACGCCATTGCTAGCTGCTGATGAAGGTGAGGGTGTGCGAGATCAGTTCGTGCGTGCGTGTGTATATATAGATGGATTTGTGTGTGGACTGTGGAGGGAATTAACAGGATTTCAAAATTTGAAACTTTGTTCCGCGCATGCCATCGAGTAGCTAGGATTAAGCGGCCGGCAAAGTGCATGCATGGATAGATAGATAACTCATCCAGCTGCTTGCTTGTTTTACACGGAGAAAACTACGGTTTGTTGGGAATTCGTTGTTGGATATTTTCACTCTCACGTGTCACGTGTGGATCAACCCATGGTGGGCCGTACGTACGTACGTGTGGATACACGTAACGTGTATGCCACTAGGAGGACCACAGCCGCGACGGATCGGTTAAAGCGTGCGATGCATATATGATCCAACGTTTCTCAGTTCACAGGGTAGATCAAGCGCCATCAAGGTGTCTTCATGCCTGCGGTTTGGTTTATGGAAATTCTGGCACGAACGATCACCTCTCCCTGTTGTCGGTTTCATGTTAACTAGATTGGGAAAATCCTCCAAACGTGGTATATACAAGGCAAATATATAGCTCCTAAATTATCACACCATAAATATGGTTTTTTCTTTTAGTGTGACACCTAGTTCAACAAGTAGAGCTTTAACCCATATTAACTCATATTTGGCACTGGCTAAAGATTTGTATTCAGCTTCAGTACTTGATGTTGACGCTGTGGCTCTTGTTTTCTGGCACTCCAAGAAATCAAATTTGGTCCCAAAAAAATATAGCAAAATCTTCTATGGATCACATATCATCAAGAAAACATGCTCATTCGGCATCAAAAAAGGCAGTAAGCAGACTAGAGGAACATCTCTAGAAAGTGAGTCCAACTTTTAAAGTACCCTAAACATATCTCAAGATTCTCTTAGCAGTTGTCCACTGAAAAGTGGTTCGTGCATACAAGAACTAACAAACTTTATTAACTAAGGAAATATCAATGTTAAATTTAATATTGTAAAGCACCCACTATGCTCCTGTATTTAGTAATGTCTTCAGGATGAAGAAGGGTACTCTCACTAAGAGAAAACTTCTCGGGGGAAGTAATCGTTCAAGTGGAATTAGATTCATAAGAAATATTCTAGAGATGAGAGTTATCTCTAGGAGGAGATCATATAGAGCTTTAGTGTCAAGCTCATTGGATTTGCAGATGAATTTAAGTAGATAATTTATTAGTGGGGATATATATATATATGTGAAGTAAGTTGACCATATTAAGATACGATGATAGATGTGAAGAAGTAATATATCTAGGAAAGGAATTCCTTAGTGATAAGTCAATACTTATGAAGTATGGAAGATAGGAATTGTTGGTAAACACTCAACCTTAATTATATAACCAAACTTAATATATATCTCCTATGTTTGCTCAATCATCTTATTTCCACAATGGCTTATAGGAATATTTTCCTGTAGCAAATCACCTAAGCACATTTTTTTCACTTAAAAACACTAAAATCATATGTGCCTAGAAACTATATTTATCAACTCTTTCTCTTAAGCCATCCTAGAGAACAACCCATTATTTTACTTTAGATGGTGATATCATTCATGATCACAAATATGAAGGCAATATGTCTTAAACCTTAATGTTCATCCATATCAATAAAATAAAATAAAATAAGTATACTAAATCTCCTAAAAACTCATGGTAAATGCTTGTAATTACAAACTCTAACTCCTTTGCTAGCTATAATAAAACATATATCATGATATCATCTAGCCTCATGGAATAATATTAACCATATTAATTCCTTAGAACTTTATGTATCATATAATAATGAAGGATCACCAAATAAAAGTTCCCTTAAAACTATAAGTTAATGAGAACCAAGTTTTATGAACAAGTAGTAATATATCCTTTAATAAGTTCATGGCATACTATGTAAATAAAATTCATAACAAAGGTCCCTACAAAATATTAAAAGGTACCTATAAAAAATAAAATAAAGAAATTATAACATTATATAATAAAAACTCACAAAATGACTCTAAATACACTTCATTATTTCTGCAACTATCTAGCAAATAAATTTTTATAAGAAAAATTCAAAGCAAATGTGAAAATACAAATCTGAAAAAAATAGAAAATGTTAAATAGAAAAATAAAAAACGAAGCAGCTTCTGGCACGCGTCCCGTATTTCCTCGCAATTATCTGCCGCTGGTAAGCAGCAACAGTATCCTACCTCACAAGCTTTGTTGCAGCCCATCTGACCCACGCGTGGCCCAGCACCAGCCCGTACCTCTTCGTCCTTCCGTTCGTCATCGTCTTCCTCGACGACCGAAGCAGCTGCCTGTCGCGCTGGCCACCGTCGATCGCCCCGCTGCGATTCCTGCCGCCGCCAAGCTCCAGAAGAGAGGATAAGACCCACCGAAGTTCCCTCTCTCATCCTCGTATCCTCACAACCTCTTCCCCGACCTCTCTCTTACTCTCTCGTGCGGGTACCAAAACCCTAGCGCCGCAAATACAGACCATCATCGCCTCTCCGGCCTCCCCTTACCCATCTGAGACCACTGTACATTCCGCCTCATCGTGGTGGTCCTTTTGTCTGAAGCAATTGAAGACGCACGCTCTCCATTGCCCGCATTGATTTCATCTTCTCCAAGCCCGACGACGGCCGTTGCTCGCCCCGTCGTCAGTTTCTTCTTCCTCAACCCCTCCTGAAGCCAGCAGCGCATCGTGGGGAAGCTGCTGATTCTCGAACGCCTCTTTGAATTCTCCCTCGCTAGCTGTACCGTCGTGACATCGAGCTTGTCGTCCGCCATCGTAGTATCCAGTGTCCGCCGTCGCTCCGATGATCAAGAAACAGCGGCACCCCCAAGAGTGTGCGGTTTACCATAGGTGACCTGGTGGAGACAGAGTCATGGACTTTTTCTGTTGAAGTTCTTCAGAGTCACTTGCTTGGAGGGGGCCCACCTGAGGAGGACCCACTGCCAGATGACAATGTGGACCCACACCCTGTTCCTGCACATGGTCCAGTCTTTGGGCCTCAGGTGCCACCTCCCCCCTCCCCCCTGCTCCTGGGGGTGATTGGGGTCAGTGGATGGCTCCTGTGCAGGACCCTGCTCCTGATGGTGGGAATGCTGAAGGTTGGGGCCCCTGGGAGGTTGCTGCTGCTCCTGTTCAAGGCCATGTCATTGCTCCTGGAGAAGACATGCCTATTGACAATCAGCATCTGCCACCTCAGGATGTGAACAGTGGAGTTACTGGTGTCATTGTTCAAGACTGGGAGTCTGATGATGATGAATCTGTTAATGAGCCTGAGGCTGTGGAGGAGCTTGGTGTAGCAGTTGCACCTCAAGGGGTTGGCATTGGGGAAGGCCTGCAAAATATTTTTCAAAACTATCTGGCTGATGAGGAGGTGGCTAATGCTGATGCTGAGGAGGAGACTGGAAGTCCTATGGATTCAAGTACTGTGGCCCCTGAGAATGATGATTGGATGCTGGAGGATCAGCACCTTCTTTCCCCAAATGAGGCTCACCTTCAGGTTGGGATGGTGAGAACATTTATTTCCATTCCTGATGTGCATGTTGCCAAGCAGGGATTTTCCCAACAAGGCTTGGAGCTCTGGGAGAATTATTTTGCTCCCCATATTCAGAAGGAATCTTCTTCAAAGGGTTCTCTTAAATGTGATATTCCTGTAAGTTGGTTTAACTTCATTACTCTCATGCTTGCTACTCCTGAGAAGTTTAATTGGGTCAAGGGATTTCTTACTTCTCCTTCATGGGAAATTATTAAAGAACCTATTGCTGAGGAAAGTTCAATATCTTTCATCATTCCTAATGAGAATTTTTCCCAGATGGCCCCTTCTTGCCTGGGTATTGAAATCAATAAATCTTCAGGCTCTCCCTCTACCCCTGCTAGAAAGAGAAAGGGCAAGGAACCTCTTGTGGAATCTGAGGTGAGAAGAAGTCCTAGAATTGTTGAACTAAATGGGGGTTTTAAAAGTCACTTAAATTGTCAAATTGTTGATTGCCTGGTTTGTAATGCTGCTCCTCCTTGCCTGAATTCCAAAGTGGTTAAAAATCTTGCTGCTTCATTCTGCAAGGTAAAAGATGGGGACCTGGAGAAGAGGTTACTCAAGAAAGGGAAGGCCAATGATGTGGCTATTAAGGCTCCTACAAAAGGCAGCATTAAAGGAGGACAGTCTTCCATCTTGGGAATTGGTGGCAAGAAGAAGCCTGGGGCTGCTGGTACCTGTGGACAACAAGCCAAGAAGAAGACCTCTTCTTAAGTGTGTTAATGTATCAAACTAAATCTTTTGCTGGAGTCTTGTTGACTCCCTGTTATGTGTTCTGTGATTGTGATATTGCAATGTGGAGGGTACTTGTTGTGGATCATCTATGTGGTACACTAAATTGGTTGAGCTTTTGTCTCTGTATTTGCTGTTTCCTCTTCTGGGTGATTACATTATTTACATCACCCCACATCTATACTTGCTCCTGGTTTCTTAATGAATAACAAAAGAACTTGGAAGATTTTGAATTGGAATATCAGGGGAATCAATTCTAAAAAAAAATGGTTTGCTCTCTGAAGAAAAATTGAGGAGTCTGGCTGTGACATTATCTGTCTCCAAGAAACTAAGAGAGAGGATTTTGATAGCTCCTACATTAAAAAATTCTGCCCCTCCAAATTTACCAACTTTGAATTTCTTCCCTCCAGAGGTGCATCTGGAGGTTTGATCACCATTTGGAATGGCTCCCTGTTTTCTGGACAACTTTCTTTCCTCAATGAGTTTTCTATCTCCGTTACCTTGACATCTCTCTTGTCCAATAAATCCTGGATCCTCTCCAACATTTATGGGCCATGTTTACCTGAAAAAAAGTCTGAATTTTTAGATTGGTTTGGCAGCATTGATATGCCTGATGATGTGGATTGGCTTATTGTGGTAGATTTTAACTTCTGTAGACAGCCTTCTGATAGAAACAAATTGGGAGGGGATGTGAATGGTATGCTTCTCTTTAATGAAGCCATTAATAATTTGGGTCTCATTGAATTACCACTTAAGGGTAGAAAGTTCACTTGGAGTAACATGCAGAAGGATCCCCTCTTGGAAAGATTGGATTGGTTTTTTACTTCTGCTGTCTGGACTCAGGGTTTTCCCTCAACTTTTGTTGCTCCTCTTGCTAAGCCCACTTCTGATCACCTTCCCTGTGTCATTACCATTGGCACAATGATTCCAAAAGCTCAGGTGTTCAGATTTGAAAACCATTGGTTACATCATAAGGAGTTTAAAGCTATTGTTCAAAATGCCTGGAACATTCCTGTGGGTTTTCTGGATTCTGCAAAAAAAATAAATGCTAAATTCAAAAATGTGAGAAGAGGGCTGAAGCTTTGGGCCAAACAGCTACCTTGCCTAAAGGCACAAATCTGTAATGTTAATGCCACCATTGACTTGCTTGATATCATGGAGGAAATGAGAACTCTTACTGTTCATGAGTGGAATCTTAGGGATATCCTGAAAGATCTTATTATTTCTCTTTTACAAAACCAGAATACTTATTGGAAACAGAGAGGAAAAATTAAATGGGTTAAACTGGGGGATGAGAACACCAAATTCTTTCACTCCAGAGCTACCATAAGTTTTAGGCATAATTATATTTCCATGCTCAAGGATGATTCTGATCTTGAGGTCTATGATCATGATGGAAAAGCAAATCTTCTTTGGAATTCCTTTAAAAATAGAATGGGCTCTTCTGATAAGCCTGAAATGCATTTCAATCTTAATGTCTTGGCTGGTGACTGCTTAAGCCAGGAGGAAAGGGATGCTTTGGAAAAGCCTTTCTCTGATGAGGAGATTGATGAAGTCATCACAAATCTGCCTAATGATAAGTCCCCTGGCCCTGATGGTTTTAATAATGAATTCATGAAGCTTTGCTGGCCTATTATCAAGGATGATGTGAAGCATCTACTTGTTGAGTTCTATGAAGGGAATGTCTCTTTGGAAAGCATTAATTCTTCTTTTATCACCCTCATTCCAAAAATTGCTGCTCCTTTGACTCCTGCTGATTTTAGGCCTATTTCTTTGCTAAATAGTGTCCTTAAGATTATCACCAAGATTCTGGCTAATAGACTGCAAAAAGTCATTCTTAAACTTGTTCACAAGAATCAATATGGTTTCCTCAAGCAAAGATCTATCCAAGACTGTTTAGGTTGGGCATTTGAATTTCTTGATCAATGCCACAAGTCAAAGGAGGAAATTTTAATTCTCAAATTGGATTTTGAGAAGGCTTTTGCAGAATTGAGCATTCTGCAATCATCAATATCCTTAAAGCCAAAGGTTTTGGAGTTAAATGGATTTCTTGGATTCAGATGATCTTTGGGTCTGCTTCTTCCTCTGTGCTTTTAAATGGTGTGCCTGGGAAATTTTTTTACTGTAGAAGGGGTGTCAGGCAAGGAGATCCTTTGTCTCCTTTATTGTTTGTTCTGGCTGCTGATCTCCTTCAAAGTATCCTCAATAAGGCAATGAACATGGGTCTTCTTTCTTTGCCCACTAAGAATGTTTTCTGTCCTGACTTCCCTGTGGTTCAGTATGCAGATGACACTTTAGTAATCCTTAAGGCTGATTCAGAGCAATTCTTGTGTCTTAAGGCAATCCTACATACTTTTGCTCTTTCCACTGGACTCAAAGTCAATTATGCCAAGTCCAGCATGATGCCAATTAATATGGATTCTGAGAGGCTTGGGCATTTTGCTAATACCATTTCTTGCCTCACTGGTTCCTTGCCTTTTACCTATCTTGGTTTGCCCCTGAGCTTGAATAAACCTGTTGTGGAACACTTCTTGCCTATTGTTCAGAGAATTGAAAGAAGGTTGTGTGGAATAGCTGACTTTCTGAATTATGGGGGGAGATTGCAGTTAGTTAAATCTGTGTTATCTTCCCTTCCCATATATTACATGAGTTGTTTTGATCTCCCTGTCACTATCAAGGATCATTTGATTAAATATATGAGGCAATGCTTGTGGAGAAAGAAAACTTCTGATGTTCAAGCTAGAGGTACTGCTCTTGTAGCGTGGAAGAAAGTTTGTAGACCCAAAAACCAGGGAGGATTGGGAGTTCTTTATCTTAATGTTCAAAACTCTGCTCTTCTTTTGAAGAATTTGGATAAGTTTTATAATCATAAGGATATTCCCTGGGTTCACTTGGTATGGAATACTTACTATTGTAATGATAAGCTACCTGGAAGAAGTCTTGAGGGATCCTTTTGGTGGAAAGCTCATCTAAAACTGATTGACATCTTTAAAGGACTTGCAAAGTGTCTGGTTGGAAATGGGAAATCCACACTATTCTGGACTGATATGTGGAATGATAGTTGCCTCCAACATAAGCTTCCTCATCTCCTTTCATATGCAAAAAACCCTCACATCTATGTCAGTGAGTTCCTGCATACTGCAAATACTCAGGATCTCTTTTATCTTCCTTTGTCCCAACAAGCTTATCAGGAATTTCAAAGTCTTGAACAAATTCTCAATTCTGGCAGGGAAGGGGAATCTGATTGTTGGTCTTACATTTGGGGCAGTAATTTTTCGGTCAAAAAGGCTTACTGCTCTTTAGTCGGTTACCAACCGGTTCAGCCACATTTCTCTTGGATTTGGAAATCTTCTTGTCAACAAAAGCACAAATTATTCTTCTGGCTCTTACTGCTTGATAGACTCAACACAAGAAATCTTCTGAAAAGGAAATGTTTTTCTCTGGCATCTTATGACTGTGTCTTCCAGGGATGCAATAGTGAAGAAACCAGTTTACATTTGTTTTGGGAATGCCCCTTTGCAAGAGCCTGCTGGGCTGAAATTTCACAGGTCAATACGGCTGATCAAAGCATCTTTGAAGTTTTAGCCAGTATTAAAAAAGACCTCAAGGTCCCTTTTGCAATGGAAATTCTGATAATTGGAACTTGGAGCATCTGGATTTGCAGAAACAATGAAATTTTCAGCAATCAGCATGCGTCGGTGGAGACCTGGAAGGCTATTGTAGCCCAGGAATTAAGATGGGTCCTTTATAGAATTAAGAAGAAGTATTACCAGGGCCTTAAGGATTGGATTGAAACCAATTTAGACAGGAGATAGCTGATTAGAATGTTATCCCTCTTTTTTGAGGTGGAATATGTTTGTAAATATTCTTTTGTAACTCTATATGATATATAAAAATTGCAGTGGGGTTTGTTGCCCTACTGTTTTACCCTCAAAAAAATCATATTTTAATAATGGTAAATGAGAAATTTATAAATAATATACTAAATTTTTTAGAAAAAAATAAAAATTACAATGTAAAACTATAAACATAAAATATTATACCACTTAACTAAATATTTATTATTAATTAAGTGCTTATAAAGTAATAAATCTTATAAAAGTCATACCTTAATATTTAAAATTCATAAAAATACATATAATATACCAAAATGATCACAAAAATAATATCTACATGGTAAAATTATAATATTTTACTTTTGAAGTAAATAAAAATTTAATACTCTAATAATTTGAATTTAAACCTATTTCCTTAATTAAAAGTTCATATAAGAATAAATAAAAATTGTTAATAATTCTAAAATTATACATCTAAATCTTAATAATAGTATTAGTCTTAAGTATTGATAATATGAAGTTTAAATAGTTCAAAACATTTTAAATACAATTTTTTAAATTATCATTCATCAATAAGTGTGTATTATTTTCTAAAAAGATTCTTATGGAATTATAAAATCTTCAAGAATGATATTTTTGAATTAATAAAATCTTTTACCATTACTTCAACCACAAGTTTATAAACATACTAAAAATCCAAAGGTAATTCATAAATAGTTAAATAATATTGTTGCCTTGTTTACAAACCATAATCACTCATTTATAAGGATATAAATGATTCTATTCAATCACAAAGTTAAGAAACCACTACTGAAATAGAAGTGTTATCACTCTTAATTAACCTTAAAGAAACATTATGAAGTGAACAAATTATAATACCATCTAATGACCAAGATAGATAAGTCTCAACTACTAGTGTGTTCATTATTCAAATGAAGTAATTCTTTCTTTCTTGTGAACTATAGTTAGTGAAAACCTAAAAATATTAACTTAAAGTTTAAATGCTTCTGTTTAGTTAAGTGAACTTTTCTTCAAAAGTTATTCTTTTAAGATACATTATAAAGCAGGACTTAAGCATTCCTGTGAGAGCTCTAAAAGATGAACAACCCTTATATACATAGTCTTTAGATACATTCCACACTTAAGTATTCTGTTTTTGTGTGTACTTTATTATACTTGCATGTTTTTTCACACACACACTCACAAGCCTTAATAAGAAGCACAAGTGGGAAACTTAATCTAAAAGGGCAACACATTCTAAACAAACCATTTCCAGTTTCCAAACCCTAGATCAACGATTATTTCGGGGATTCGAGTTTATCAAATTGCATTACACTACTTATGCATAATAGAATCTTGATTCTTTAAACATTAGTCCTTAGCGGACCAATGATGCTAATTTTAGATATTTGATCTTTTATTGTCTTGAAGACCGTGAGTGCATAACCTTGCAATCACAAAAGGCAAGTTCACACTTTCTCATGTCCTTTGGTTATTTTCTATCAAATATTTTGCAAATCAAGTGTTGTCATCACCTGCATTTCAAAAAGGTCAGAAAACACTATTTTCATAATAATATGATTATAGGTTATTTACCAAAAGGTAATAGCCTACTATGAAAGTTCCGGTGGTAAAGGAACATATACCTAGGACTTAACAACAATATAGCCAATGATTCTCGCGCTGTATATTACGCGTTAACCATGAGATCTATATGGGCACTAGGGAAGTCAGCTGGATCGGCTCCCTTTCGCATGCCTCGGACACTGTTCTGGATGTTTTGTAAGTTGTAGATCGTGGGTACAGCCTTGTATATGGGGAAAATACTATCGTGGATCTGGGCTTACAGAAGACAGATTTCTAGTGTTAATGGTTGTTGTGTGTATCATACTAAGGTATAGCCGTATTAACGAGGAAAGTCTGCCTTGAGTCTGAGCGTACAACAATTGCGCTGTATGCCGGGTCACGGAGAAGGATGCTGATTGTCTTGGATCTAAGACTAGGACCCATACCAAGGAAGTGTAGACAAGCTCATGACTTGGTTGTGCAACAAGGCTAAGATCTCTCATGGGTAAAGTAATGCACCTCTGTGATGGTGTGTGGAAGCTTCGTTGGGAGACCCCAAGAGGAAGGTGTGATGAGCATAGCAGCAAGTTTTCCCTCAGTAAGAAACCAAGGTTATCGAACCAGTAGGAGGAAGGAAATGACTCAAAGGTGTTGCTAGCAACTTGGAAACCTGCACAACACAAACTCAAGACTTTGCCCCAATGAACAGTGAGGTTGTCAATCTCACCGGTTTGCTGAAAACAAAGGGTTAACTGTATGGTGTGGAAGGTAATAGTGGTTTGCAAAAAGGTAAACAGTAATAGTGGAAGATGTATCAATGGTAAAGATTGGACCGGGGTCCATAGTTCACTAGAGCTGTTCTCCTTAAGATAAACAAACATGGCATTTTGGGTAAAACAAATTACAGCAGGACAATTGACAGGACTGAGCAAGGCATAACAATGCAATACTAGACATTCATGATCCTATGAGATTCGATTGGGCAATACAACAAGATACATAGACCGCCATCCAACTGCATCTATGACTAGTAATCCACCTTCAGGTTATCATCCGAACCCCCTCCAGTATTAAGTTGCAAGCAACGGATAACTGCTTTAAGCAAAGTGTGTAAGGTAAACAATCCACTTGTTCCATGAACAAGAGACCGTTGTTTTCTCCCTAGTGGAAACAACACATCTACAACCTTAGAGATTTCTGTCACTTCCCTTAGATTAAATAGAGGCATGAACCCACTATCTAGCATAAATACCCCCTCTTGGAGTCACTAGCATCTACTTGGCCAAGATAGCTACTAGAAATGGAGAGCACGCAAGATCACAAACAACACAGACATGATAGAATCAATAAGACAAAACCACTAATCAATCTAACATAGTAATGTTAATATCCATCGGATCCCCGCAAACACAACATGCATGATTACAAATAGATGATCTTAATGATGAACGGAGCTCACAAGATCTAAACATGGTAGCACAAAGGAGTAGATACAACCATCTAGCTACTACATGGACCCGTAGTCTAAGGTGGAACTACTCACACTTCATACCGAAGGCTGGCATGATGAAGAAGAAGGCCTCCAGGATGATCTCCCCTCCGGTAGGGTGCCGAGAAGAGCTTCAGATCTCCCCTGATCTAGGGACGATGGTGGCGACGGCTACAGACGGTTTCGTGGAATATTGATCGGGTACTTAGGGTTTATGTATCGGGGGGTGTTTATAGGCGAAGAAGCGAGGCATGGGGCAGCTAGGGCGGCCGCACCCCCCCAGGCGCGGGCTAGGCCCAGCCGCGCGGCCAGGGAGTGTGGCCCCCTGGTGGCTCCCCTCTGTCTCGTATTCAGGCTCCGTGTTCCCCACGGTAAAATAATGACTTTTGCTTTTGTCCCGTCCAATTCCGAGAATATTGATTTTCTGCATTTTCTAGAACCAAAAACAGAAGAAAACAGGCAACTGGCATCTTGTTAATAGTTTAGTCCATAAAAACATATAAAACACCTCAAAGTGTAGACAAAGCAAAGTAGATACTAAACAAGCATGGAACATCAAAAATTATAGATACATTTCCAACGTATCACTCTGAAGAGTGTAAGAACTGTAACCTGTTACTCTCTGTTCCTGGAAGGAGCTACGAACGTTGCAGGAAAGGAACTCCATGAAAGTTCTGGTAAACCTGTGAAGGCTGACGGACATAGCTTTTCAGAAGAAAAGCAACCTTTGAAGAAATGTTCTCAAAGAACTGGATAGCCTATGACCTATGGTCTGTGGTTGTAGCTAGTGCATCAAACAATCTTTTTAGTGAACTTGCTGAGTACGCTCGTACTCAACTTATCTCCTTAACCCTTGCTAGATTCTGAAGCCAATAAAGACGACATCTACATCAACTTATGCTCAAGGAATCATCATCAAAAGCTCAAGATCTTTAATGAAGTCAAGAAAGTCAACATATACATCAACTAAGGTGAATACTAAGTTGCTGATTAGATAAGAATATAATCTCTAGCCATAGAACATACTTCTGTAGAGTATTGCTATAGCAGCAACGCAAGCCCAATAGTTTAAAGTCTAGTCTATTAGTATGATAGTAATTAGTTGATTATTTCTGGTTCTTCTTTCTAAGAAGTTTCTTTCTTTCTCTTTAACCTAGAGTGTTCTCTGGATCTTTTGTAAACAGTCGAGTTGTAACCTATAGTCATATCTTGGACGTGCTGTGTTTCTATTTTACCACTCTAAGGGATGTAATACTAGTGAACGGTGTTTCATTGGTGTTATGTCAATGACTATAGTGTACTACATCATGAAGTGGTACGCTGGGTTGTTGGAGATATGCCCTAGAGGCAATAATAAATATAGTTATTATTATATCTTTGTGTTTATGGTAAATGTTTACATTCATGCTATAATAGTATTAACAAGGAAACATTAATACTTGTGTGATTTGTAAACTAAAATAGAGTCCCTGGTAGAGCCTCTTTATAATACTAGCTTGTTGGTTCATAAATGATTGTGGTTTCCCTATCATGAACATTGAGATGTTATTAACAACAAGATCATATCATTAGGAGAATGATATGGTGGACATACTCCTGTAGATAAGGGTAGCATAAAGATCAAGTCATTTTAATAGTTCAATTGCTATATGCTTTCTGATACATAGTAACCTAATTCCTTCGACCATGAGATCATGCATATCACCTTCACCGAAGGATGCTTTGATGACATCAAACACCACACCGTAACTGGGTGGCTATAAAGGTGGCATTGAGTGTTCGGAAAGTATTGGTTGAGACACATGGATCAAGAGTGGGATTTGTCCATCCATATGACGGATAGATATACTCTGGGCCCTCTCGGTGGAATTTCATCCAATTAGCTTGCAAGCATGTGACTGGTTCACAAGGGATCACATATCACGGGAACAAGAAAAGAGTACTTATCAGTAACGAGGTTGAACTAGGTATGCAGAGATACTGACGATCATAACCTCGGATAAGTAAACTATCGTGAGACAAAGGGAAATTGGTATCGTATGTAAGTGGTTCATTCGATCGCAAAGTAATCGTAGAAATATGTGGGAGCCATATGAATTTCCATATTCCTCTATTGGTTATTGTTCGGAGAAGTGTCTCGATCATGTCCGCATAATTCACGAACCGTAGGGAGACACACTGAAGGATTCGACGTTGTTTGAATAGTTATGGAATGATGAGTAAGAGACCGAATGTTGTTTGGAGTCTTGGATGGGATCCGGGATATCACGAGGAGATCTGGAATGGTCCGGAGAATAAGATTCATATAAGGAAAGTCCTGTTTCGGGGTTGGAGAATGGTTCCGGTGTTTTCATCGGGAATGTTCTAGAAGGTTCCGGAATGTCCGGCACTCCGGAGGGGAAGGGTACATGAATGTGCCATATCAAGTTGGAATGATTGCATCATGTACTAGGTGTCATCGCTGAACAAAATAAAGGGTTTAATCAAATCCTAGTTTGAAAAGTCAAACGCCAATTTGAAAAGTCAAACGGCTATTTTGTGAGGTGGAGGGGAAGTAGGAAACCTCCTTGGGGAGGAGTTCCCTCCCTCCACCGCCGGCCCACTTGGGATCCGAGTTGGGGAGGGACTCCCCTCCCCTGGCGTGCTCCCTCCACCTATATAAGGAGGGGCAGGGCTGCCCCTCCAAGACACACAACACGCACCCCGCAAATCCTAGCCCCAGCCGCCGGCGCTGCCACCTCCTGCTGCCGCCGCAGCCGCCTAGGGAAACCCTAGCCGCCGACTTGGGCAGCTCCAAGCCCTAGCCGCCGGCTCTAGACGCTCCTCCTTGGTTCGTCTAAACCCTTGATCGCCGAGGATCTCTCTCATAGTCCACCATACTCGCTCCGGCTTAAGGCGAAGCCCTGCGAGATCTCCCCTCTACTTCCGGTACCACGCCGTTGTGCTGCCGGAATCGCGAGGAGAGTGCTACAACCTCCGTTGCCTGGTGGAACAAGGGAGAGGAAGGTCTTCATCGAGTACCGAACGTGTGACCGACTGAGGAAGCGCTGCCGGAACACAGCGCCAGAAGGATCGTCTACGCGATCTTGAGATCGGCAAGAGTACGACTACATCACCCACGAGAATCCGCTCTCGTTAAACACTTTGGAATCTTCGAGGGTGAGTTATTCCATCGACTCGTTGCTACAATCTAGTAGATAGATCTTGGCTTGTTTGTTTGTATGTGGTAGAAAATTTTTGTTTTCCATGCTACGAAACCCTACAGTGGTATCAGAGTCGTGTCTATATGTAGATATATTGCACGAGTAGAACACAATGGTCATTGTGGGCGTTGATGCTTTTGTTGTCGATTGCTTCTTGTGTACTTTGCATCTTGAGGGATGGTGGGATGAAGCGGCCCGGGCTAACCTTACATGACATCGTTCATGAGACTTGCTCCACGCTTGACATGCAACTTGTATTGCATAAGTGGCTTTGCGGGTGCCTGTTTCTCCCAACATAGTTAAGACTCAATTTACAACAGGTGATTGACAATACTAGTATCAATGTTGTGGTTCTTGTTCGTAAGTTAGAACGACACTTATTGAAAGCCCCAAACCACGTAAAACATGCAAAGAAAGTAGAGGCGTCTAACTTTGTTTTGCAGGGGTGTGCTGTGATGTGATATGGCCATGATTATGATTATATTTTATGTATGCAATGTTCCTTATTGTAAGTTGGCAACCGGCAGGAGCCATATGGTTGTCTTTTAATTCTGTTAAGACCCGCGTGTCTATTCAAAGTAGTTGTAATAGTTGAAGCCGGTGGACGACAACCATGGAGCAGCGTCATTGACCTTGATGCAATGTCGGTGATGATGGAGATCATGTTGGTGCTTAAAGATGGATATCGGAAGCACAAAGAAGAAAGGCCATATCATATCACATATTATGAATTGCATGTGATGTTAATCCTTTATGCATCTTGTATTGCTTAGTTAACGATGGTAGCATTATAAGACGATCCCTCATGCACATGAATTTCAAGTTCTAAAGTGTTCATCCTTAGTAAGCACCGTTGCTAAAGCTTGTTGTTTCGAAGGACCACGTGATGATCGGGAGTGTTAGATTCCGCAAGTGTATACAACGTGAGCAAGCCAGATTTGCTCATGCGGAAACTAAGGTTTGATCTTGACGAGCCTAGCATGTACAGACATGGTCTCGGAACACGGATCACCGAAAGGTAAAGCATGAATCATATAGTAGATATGATGAACATGTCGATTGTTCGCCATTGAAACTACATCAACTCTCGTGATGATCGGTATTGATGTGGTGGATTTGGTTCGTGTGATCACTAAAACAATGTGAGGGATATTGTTTTGAGTGGGAGTTTACCTAGATTAATTTAACTATTAATTAGAACTCAATTTGTCATAAACTTAGTATAAACTATTGCAAATATGTTGTAGATCAATTGCGGCCCCTACCATCAATTTTAATGCGTTCCTAGAGAAAGAAAAGTTGAAAAACAATGGAAGCAACTTCGCGGATTGGTTCCGCAATTTGAGGATTGTCCTCACAGCTGGTAATTTGACCTATGTGCTGGATGCACCGCTGGGTGACCCACCTGCAGCTACTGCTACCGATGAAGTAAAGAATGTTTACCTCGCTCGGAAGACTCAGTACTTCACAGTTCAGTGTGCTATCTTGTATGGTTTAGAATCAGAGCTTCAGAAAAGGTTTGAGAATTCAGACCCACATGATATTGTCCGTGATCTCAAATTGATCTTTGAGACTCACACGACAATTGAGAGCTATGAGGCTTCTGAAAAGTTCTTTAACTGCAAGATGGAACAGGGCATCTCCGTCAGTGAGCATGTGCTTAAGATGTCTGGGCACGCAAACAAACTTCAAAGCTTCGGTATAGTGATTCCTAATGCTTTGGGGATTTATCGTGTCCTCCAATCACTACCACCAAGTTACAAGAACTTTGTGATGAACTACAATATGCAAAACATGAACAAGCAGTTGCCAGAACTCTTCGCCATGTTGAAATCTGCAGAAGTGGAGATCAAGAAAGAGCACCAAGTGTTGATAGTCAATAAGACCACCAAATTCAAGAAAGGCAAGTCTAAACAAAAGGGACACTTCAAGAAGGGTGGTAAGAAAGTTACCGCGCTGACGAAGAAGACCAAAGCTGGACCTAAGCGTGATACTGAGTGCTTTTACTGCAAGGGAGAAGGTCACTGGAAGCAGAATTGCCCAAAGTACTTGGCGGATTTGAAGAACGGCAACATCAAGAAGAAAGGTATATCCGATATACATGTTTTGATGTGTATCTCACTAGTACTCCTAGTAGTGCCTGGGTATTTGATACTGGTTCGGTTGCTCATATTTGTAACTCGAAACAGGTGCTGCAGAATAAACGGAAGCTAGCGAAGAACAAGGTGACGATGCGCGTGGGAAACGGATCAAAGGTTGATGTGATCGCGGTCGGCACGCTACCTCTTCATCTACCATCAGGAATAGTTTTGTACTTAAATAAGTGTTATTTGGTGCCTGCGTTAAGCATGAACATTATATCGGGATCTTGTTTATTGCGAGACGGTTACTTGTTTAAGTCCGAGAATAATGGTTGTTCGATTTATATGAGTAATATGTTTTATGCACATGCACCTTTGATAGATGGTCTATTCTTATTGAATCTCGATAGTGGAAATACACATATTAATAACATTGAGGCTAAACGTTTGAAATCGAGCGATAACTCGACCTATATGTGGCACTGTCGTCTTGGTCACATTGGAGTGAAGCGCATGAAGAAACTCCATTCCGATGGACTTCTTGAATCACTTGATTTCGAATCACTTGAAAGATGCGAAGCATGTCTGATGGGTAAAATGACTAAGACTCCATTTTCTGGTACGATGGAGCGAGCTACGGACTTATTGGAAATCATACATACCGATGTGTGTGGTCCAATGAGTGCAGCATTGCGCGGTGGTTATCGTTATGTTCTTACCTTCACGAATGACTTGAGTAGATATGGGTATATCTATTTCATGAAACATAAGTTCGAAACTTTCGAGAAGTTTAAGGAATTTCAAAGTGAGGTAGAGAATCAACGTAACAAGAAGATTAAATTTCTACGTTATGATCGTGGAGGTGAATATCTAAGTTACGAGTTTGGCGAGCATTTGAAGAAATGCGGAATAATTTCACAATTGACACCGCCGGGAACACTGCAGCGTAATGGTGTGTCCGAACATCGTAATCGAACTCTCTTAGATATGGTTCGTTCTATGATGTCACTTACAGATTTACCGCTATCATTTTGGGGTTATGCATTAGAAACATCCGCATTCACTTTAAATAGGGCACCATCTAAATCCGTTGAAACGACATTGTATGAATTATGGTTTGGGAAGAAACCTAAATTGTCGTTCCTTAAAGTTTGGGGTTGCGAAGCGTATGTAAAGAAGTTACAGTCGGACAAGCTTGAACCCAAAGCGGAAAAATGCGCCTTCATAGGATACCCGAAGGAAACTATTGGGTATACCTTCTATCATAGATCCGAAGGCAAAATCTTCGTTGCTAAAAATGGATCCTTTCTAGAGAAGGAATTTCTCTCGAAAGAAGTGACTGGAAGGAAAGTAGAACTCAACGAGGTTGTCGAACCTTCTCTCGAACTTGCGAGTAGCGCAACACCGGAAGTAGTTCCTGTGGCGCCTACACCAATAAGTGAGGAAGCTAATGATGATGATCATGAAACTTCGGTTGTAGTTGCTACAGAGCCTCGCAGGTCAACCAGAACTCGTACCACTCCCGATTGGTATGATCCCGTTATGAGTGTCATGTTGGTGGACAACACCGATGACCCTGCGACATATGAGGAAGCAATTATGAGCCCAGATTCCAATAAATGGCAAGAAGCCATGAAATCCGAGATTGGATCCATGCACAAAAACCAAGTATGGACTTTGGTGGACTTACCGGATGGCCGGAAGGCTGTCGAGAACAAATGGATTTTCAAGAAGAAAACAGATACTGATGGTAATGTTACTGTCTATAAAGCTTGACTTGTCGCAAAAGGGTTTCGACAAATTCAAGGAGTTGACTATGATGAGACTTTCTTACCGGTAGCGAAGCTAAAATCTGTGAGGATTATGTTAGCAATCGATGCATATTAAGATTATGAGATATGGCAGATGGATGTCAAAACAGCTTTCCGCAATGGAGACATTGATGAAGAGTTGTATATGATGCAACCCAAAGGTTTTGTCGATCCTAAAGATGCTGACAAGGTATGCAAACTTCAGCGGTCCATATATGGATTGAAGCAAGCATCCCAAAGTTGGAATCAACGTTTTGATAAGGTAATCAAAAGCTTTGGTTTTATACAAACTTATGGAGAAGCTTGTATTTACAAGAAAGTGAGTGGGAGCTCTATAGCATTCTTAATACTATATGTAGATGACATATTGTTGATTGGGAATGATGTAGACCTTCTTAATAGTGTCAAGGATTATTCGAATAATAGTTTTTCAATGAAAGATCTTGGCGAAGCAGCTTACATATTAGGCATAAAGATTTATAGAGATAGATCGAGACGCCTAATATAATTGTCACAAAGTACATATTTGGACAAAGTTCTAAAGAGGTTTGTAATGGAAGATAGCAAGAAAGGGTTCTTGCCCATGTTGCCCAATACGACCTTGAGTAAAACTCAAAGTCCTGCAATGATAGAAGATAGAGAAAGGATGAGTAAGACTCCCTATGCTTCGGCCATAGGATCTCTAATGTATGCCATGCTATGTACTAGACCCGACATTGCATATGTTGTTAGTTTAACTAGCAGATATCAAAGTGATCCAGGAGTGGATCATTGGACAGCGGTCAAAAACATCCTTAAGTACTTGAGAAGAACTAAGGATATGGTTCTTTCTTATGGAGGTGATGAACAGCTCGTTGTTAATGGTTACACCGATGCTAGTTGGAACACCGATCCGGATGATTCTAAATCACAATCTGGATACGTATTTACTTTGAATGGTGCAGCAGTTAGCTGGAGGAGTGCAAAGCAAAGCGTTGTGGCGAGATCTTCAACTGAATCGGAATACATGGCTGCTTCGGAGGCTTCACAAGAAGCGATATGGATGAAAGAGTTCATTACAGAGCTCGGTGTGGTTCCAAGTGCGCTGGACCCAATGTCTATCTACTGTGATAACATGGGCGCCATAGCCAATGCGTAAGAACCAAGGTCACACAAGAAGCTGAAGCACATCAAGCTACGTTTTCACGCTATTCGAGAACATGTCAAAGATGGGGACATAAAGATTTGCAAAGTACACACAGATCTGAATGTGGCGGATCCGTTGACTAAACCTCTCCCGAGGGCAAAACATGACCAACACCAAACTACCATGGGTGTTCGGTATATTACCATGTAATCTAGATTAGATGACTCTAGTGCAAGTGGGAGACTGTTGGAGATATGCCCTAGAGGCAATAATAAATATAGTTATTATTATATCTTTGTGTTTATGATAAATGTTTACATTCATGCTGAAAGAACGTTTCTTAATCCCTAGTGTTTTGTGTGTTAGATAACAATACCAAGGATCATTTAATGTGTGTTGAAGTGTTGCAGCTCTATTTGAGAATAAAGGGAAAAGAACTCTGCCTTTGGGGGCGGATAATCCGGCCCCACCAGGGGCGGATAATCCACCCCTCCCTTTGCCCAAGCAGGCGCAAGCCCCAGAAGGGGGGCGGAATTTTGGCCGGATTTTCCGGCCCCGCCGGACAATCCGCCCCTCAGGGGGGCCGGATAATCCGACCCCCCCCTTGCTCATCGCCAAGGCGCAAGTCCTAGAGAGGGGGCGGAGTTTTGGCCGTACTTTCCCTCCTGGCCGGATAATCCGCCCCTCAGGGGGGCCGGATTATCCGCCCCCCAAGATCTTCACCAAGCTTCACCAAGGTGCAAGCCCCAGAGAGGGGGCGGAGTTTCCCCCGGAGAATCCGCCCTTGGGGCGGAGTTTTCCCAGGGGGCGGATAATCCGCCCCAAGTGGGGGGCGGATGATCCGCCCCCAAAGTTGTGCAACGGCCAGATCTGGGGAGGGGGTATTTAAGCCAGCCATCCCCCTCCTGCCAGAACGCTTGATTCATCTCGAAAAAGAACATATCAGATCTGAAAGCTTCATCCAAGAGTGCTCCACCTAGATCCACCCAAAGGCCCCATCCCGTTGGGAATCGAAGGAGGAGAACTCGATCTTCATCATCAGCAATCAAGCGCTTCATCTCCTCTCCATTCATTTGGAGAACCTCCGATCTAGTATTTCTTGCAAATATCTAGATCCTCGTTTTTGTTTATATTGATAAACCTTGTTCTTGTGGCAGCTTGTTGTCATCTCGGGAGCCCCCAATTCGGTTGTGTGTGTGTGCCCCGATAGTGTTGCAAAAGGCACCGGTTCCCGCCTCGAAGGGATCCAATAGTGGAGAAGGTGGATCAGGCCTCTCGTGGCGAGATCCATCGGAGAATAGGGTGAGGCCTATTGTGGCGTGGTGGTCTTAGAACCGCCCACCCCTCCAACGCAGATGTACTTCCCTTAACAAGGAAGGAACTGTGGTAAAACAAATCCCTGTGTCTCCGCGTGCTCCACTACGGTTTCCTCGCTCCTCCTTTACGTGCTTAGTAGTTAGGGCTACATATAGGAAAATTCTCATAGTTGCATATCTAGAGAATTTACTTTGAGTCAAGCCTAAAATTGAAAAAGTATTAAAAATTGGTTAGCACCTATTCGCCCCCCCTCTAGGTGCCCATACGATCCATTTCAATTGGTATCAGAGCCTCGGCTCTTATTTCGGGCTTAACCGCCTAAGAGAAGTATGGGTTCCAAGGGAGATGGGAGTGATGCTCCGGAGGTAGTCACCATGAACGATCTCAAGACGTTGGAAACAACCTTGGTGAGTTCAATGGAGGCTAAGATGGAAGAGATGCGTCAATTGATAATGCGTCTCTCCACATCCGCAGCATCACCTCCATCTAACTCTGAGGATATCACTTCGCAATCCAAGGAAACGAGTAAAACTGTTACAAAGATAACGAAGTGATAGGTGATGATACTAGTAAGAGCTCCTCCTCGAAAAAGGATAGCGGTAAGGATGGATACAATGAGGTTTCTCATGTGTATTCTCCTGATCCGCCTATTCCTCACCCACATATACATAATAGGGGTGATCCACCCAAACTTTCAGCATCTACTTTCTCTCAATGGCAATTTTTGATGAAATCTCATGTGTGTAGTTCCTCCATAGAGTTGTGGAAGATCATCGAAAATGGTCTTCACGTTGGAAATCCTAACAATCTCACAAGGAGAGAAGTGGTCGATAGCCAACTCAATGCTACAGCTCTACACATGATACAGCTTGGTGTGGGTGACAAAGACATGCCACACATTCAGCATCTTAGCACAGCTAAAGAAGCTTGGGATGCTCTCACCGAGCTCTTCATCGGAAATGAAAGTATGAGAAGGAATAGATATGATGCCTTGAGCAATGAAGCTGAAGGATTTTATATGCTGGATGGAGAAGACCACGAGGACATGTATAGGAGGCTCAAGGCAATAGCTACAACCTTCAGAAACCACGGTGCAGCTCATGTTGATGATGCTTGGATCAAGCGCAAGTATGTCAGTGCTCTTATGCCATTTGAGCCCACAGATTTGAAAAGTCTCCAAGGTAGGCATAATTATCACCTCATGTCATCCAATGAGGTAATGCAAGAAATGGCCGCCTTCAAAGTGGCTGCCAAGAATGCCGAAGATGCTCGTGCTCGAGCTATGGGGATGCAAAAGGGGGTCAACATGGCTTTGAAGACTAGTGTGATTGATCATCATGAATATGCGGTAGAAGGTCTGGACTGTCCCGAAGATATAAAAAGGATCCACAGACAATACTTGGCTCTTTATGCAAGAAACTTTTGGAAAGATCCAGCCAAGGCTAAAGCTGAACTAGATCGCAAGAGTGGAGCCTATGGAAGAAAAGAAAATGGTCCAAAGCTAAGAGCATGCTTTAATTGTGGTGACCGGCTACACTTCGTAGCTGAGTGTCCATATCAAAGTAGAGAGGATAATGGAGGAAGACTCATTTTCAAGGACAAATCAAAAGCTCCACGTAAGAAACAGTTTGTAAAGAAGAATGCTCCTTTCAAAAAGCAACCAAAGATTGTTCTAGTGGCTCAAGAAGAATATTCATCGGGGAGTGAAGATGAGGACGAGGACGATAGCTCTCAAGAGGTGGCTGCTATAGTCACCACATCTACATCAACATCTCTCTTCGACTCTCCGAACGAAAACATCGTCAACAAGAATGCTACTTGCCTCATGGCAAGAAGCTCCGAGGTACCTTCTTCTAACTCTTCTTTTCCCAAGGCTATGATAGACATGGATGATCCTGCTAGTCTTAAGGTTAAAGAAGAGATTATTGCTTTGGATTATTTCTATACTAACTTGCAAGGTGAGCACAAAGTTCGTTTTGAGGCTCTTATGGATAGCTGGCCCAAAACGAAGCACTCCTCGAAGAAAAGGGCATAATTGAAAGGGAGGATGCAATGGAAATTGCATCCCTAAAAAATGCTCTTGAAGAAGAAGAAGAAGCTCGGGTCTCTCTTGAAGAGAGGCTTGAGTCTATGGAAGAGTCACATGAAGAAATTGTGACTAAACTCGTTAAGGAACGTGAAAATGCTGTCACCAAGGCAAAGAAGTTAAAGAAGGAAAGGATTGACTTTGGGGCTGCTCATGATAGACTCTCCGAGGAATTGGAGAAACTTGACAATGCTCACAAGGCGTTGAAAAACGAGTTCTCTATTCTCAATGAGTCACATGATCAGCTTCAAAGTCGATTGGCCGAATATGACACTCCTAGCTCGTCCAACTCAACATATAGTAACAAGAAAAATGCTAGTGTGGAAAAAGAAGTGATCACGGACATCACTACAAAGGACAAAGGTGTGCTTGATGAAGTCCTTGGCAAGCAAAGGTCAAATCATGGTAAAGAGGGACTTGGGTATGTCAACAAGTCCAAGAAGAAGAAAACCAAGAAGAACAAGACCAAGAATGTGCAATTAAAGACAAGCACTGCTGAGAAGGTTGTCACACAAGACAAGACTAATAATATTGGTTTTGCAGGGTCTCACAATCCGAATTATGAACTCTTTTGTGATGACTATGGCGATGTTTATGCTTATTATGTTGGTCCTTTTGATGAATATATTGCTTGGTCTATTTGGGTCCCAAAGACCCTTGTTACTAACATGAAAGGACCCATTGAAAAATGGGTACCTAAAACCAAGAAGTAATTTTCTTGCAGGGCTATGCTTCCGGTGGGTCGAAATGGGTGCTGGATGGTGGCTGCACTAGTCATATGACCGGAAGCAAGGAGATCATCACGGAGATGCGTCCAAATCTTGATAATATCACAGTCTCCTATGGTGATAAGTCTAAATCTCAGGTATTGGGTCTTGGCAAAGTTGTGGTTGCCCACGATATCTCTCTCGTGGACGTCATGCTTGTTGAGACCCTTGGCTACAATATTCTTTCTGTTCGTGCCCTTGGCAAGATGGGTTTTGCTGTTTTTATCGATGATGATTTGGTGGTACTCTTATGGAGCAAGTCTCTAAAGGTCGCTTTCGTTGGATACGTCGAAAATGACCTGTATGTGGTGGACTTCTCGGGGAAAACCACTTCGGGTCCGATGTGTCTATTCGGAAAGGCCGACGTGGGCTGGCTATGGCATCGCCATTTAGCCCATGTCAACATGAGAACTTTGCAAAGTCTCCAAAAGGGTGGCCACATACTTGGACTAAAAGACAATGTCTCTTTTGCAAAAGATCGTGTTTGCATGGCTTGTGTTGAAGGAAAAATGCATGATTCTCCCCACAAGAGGAAGACTATTGTGTCATCAAAGAGGATCTTGGAATTACTTCATGTGGATTTATTTGGTCCTCCTTCTCATGCAAGTCTTGGTGGGAAGAAATATTGCTTGGTCATCGTCGATGATTACTCAAGATATACATGGGTATATTTCTTCAAGCTGAAAAGTGAGACTCAACAAACTGTCATCGACTTTGCCAATGAAGTTCAACGTCAACACAATGTTCCCATCTTGGCAATTAGAAGTGACAACGGCACAGAATTCAAGAACTACACTTTAAACGAGTTTCTTAGCGAAGAGGGGATTAGACACCAATATTCCGCTGCGTACACCCCTCAACAAAATGGTGTAGCCGAGAGGAAGAACCGGACTTTGATGGATATGGCAAGATCTATGCTAGCTGAATTCAAGTCTCCTTATAATTTTTGGGCTGAAGCCATATCCACTGCTTGTCACTCATCAAACCGGCTCTACCTTCGGAAGATCTTGGACAAGACCCCATATGAAATACTTACCGGTAACAAACCCAACATCTCATACTTCAGGGTATTCGGGTGTAAGTGTTTCTTTCTTATTAAAGGTGTTAGTTTGTCAAAATTTGAATCCAAGGCTGTAGAAGGTATTTTTGTTGGTTACGGTGCCGAATCCCACACTTATAGAGTCTACAACAAGCTCACTGGGATTGTTGTAGAATCTTGTAGTGTGGAGTTCGATGAAAATAACGGCTCCTTTGTAGGGCAAGTTGATGTTTGTGATGCAGATGATGAAATACCCCAAGATGCCATAAGAAGAATGGGCGTGGGATTTTTCCGCCACATTGAGGAACCCCTTGTGGCGGATCGGGAAGGACAATGCTCCACACATGTGGAGCCCTCATCTACACAAGATCAACAAGCTCCTACTGTTGGAGACAATCCTGCACCAACACCACAATCTGCTGAAGACCATCTGTCCACTGGACAAGCTAGTAGTCCCAGGCCGGACTATCCGCCCCCTCCAAGGGGCGGACAATCCGCCCCTGGCACTCTAACTCGTACTAGGGGATCCGAAGGAGAAATCAACATCTCTGAAGCTCCCAGGCCGGATTCTCCGGCCCCCAGGGGCGGAGTATCTGGCCCTGGGTCTCCAACTCCAGTCAGGCTTTCTCAGGAAGATGGTTCTGGTACTTCACCTCCCAAGCCGGATAGTCCGGCCCCTCCAAGGGGCGGATTATCCGGGCCTGAAGAAAATGTTCAGCAACAATCTTCTGGCAGTAACGGTGACCAAGATCAAGGGCAAGGCAGTAATCAAGACAAGGATACAACAATTGAATCCACTCCTCCTAGAAACAATAAGGACATTGAGGCTCGTCGCAAGGCTCGTGCTGATCGCAACCTTGAACTAAGAGGTCACAATCTTGACAAGGTTGTTGGTGATCTACGACGAAGGGTATCCACTCGAAGAGAGCTTGCTAGCTTCTGTGATCATCAAGCTCACATTTCCATGGTTGAACCAAAGAAGGTTTTTGATGCTCTTGAAGACCCCGATTGGGTTATTGCAATGCATGAAGAATTAAACAACTTCGAACGCAACAAAGTTTGGAAGCTCGTAGAAAAGCCAAAGGATTGCCGCAATGTTATCGGCACCAAGTGGATCTTCAAGAACAAACAGGATGAAAATGGCATTGTTGTGAGGAATAAAGCACGACTAGTGGCTCAAGGGTTCTCTCAAGTAGAAGGAATTGATTTTGGCGAGACCTACGCTCCTGTGGCTCGCCTTGAGTCCATCCGTATCCTTCTTGCATATGCAGCTCATCACAATTTTAAATTACAACAAATGGATGTTAAGAGCACTTTCCTTAATGGTCCTCTACATGAGTTAGTATACGTCAAGCAGCCCCCGAGGTTTGAGGACCCCAAATTTCCGAACCATGTCTACAAACTCGATAAGGCGCTCTATGGCCTTAAACAAGCCCCACGTGCGTGGTATGAGCACCTTAAAGAGCTTTTGCTAGACCGTGGATTCGTAGTTGGGCAAATCGATCCCACTCTTTTTACTAAGAAGGTTAATGGGGAGCTTTTTGTATGCCAACTTTATGTAGATGACATTATTTTTGGCTCTAATAACCAAGCTTTTAACGATGAATTTTCGAAGCTTATGACTGACAGGTTTGAGATGTCCATGATGGGTGAGCTCAGGTTCTTTCTTGGATTTGAGATCAAACAACTTAGAGAGGGAACCTTTATTAATCAAGCTAAGTACAACCAAGACATGCTTAAAAGGTTCAAGATGACGGATCTCAATGGCGTTGCTACCCCAATGCAAACAAAGTGTCATCTTGAGCTCAATCCCAAGGGTAAAGACGTGGATCAGAAGGTATACCGATCCATGATCGTCTCTCTCCTTTACCTTTTTGCATCTAGGCCCGATATCGTGTTAAGTGTAGGAGTGTGTGCAAGGTACCAAGCCGCTCCTAAAGAAAGCCACTTAGTGGCAGTCAAGCGAATCTTCCGATATTTGGTTCATTCCCCAAATTTTGGGTTATGGTATCCCAAGGGTTCAAGTTTCTCTCTATGTGGTTACACTGATTCAGATTGGGCTGGTGACAAAGATGATAGGAAATCAACCTCTAGTGCATGCCAATTCTTGGGCAGGTCACTAGTGTGTTGGTCATCAAAGAAACAGAATTGTATTTCACTCTCAACCGCCGAAGCTGAATATGTTGCTGCTGCAAGTGCTTGTACTCAATTATTATGGATGAGGCAAACTTTAAAGGAATATGGTGTCAATTGTGACAAAGTGCCTCTTTTATGCGACAATGAAAGTGCTATCAAAATTGCTTACAATCCCGTGCAGCATACAAGAACAAAACATATAGAGATTCGCAACCACTTTATTCGGGATCATGTTGCTCGTGGAGATATTGCTCTATCCTTTGTGAGCACGAAGAACCAACTTGCTGATATTTTCACGAAGCCCCTTGATGAAGCAAGATTTTGTTATTTGAGTAATGAGCTAAATATCATAGATTCAAGGAGCTTGGCTTGACTACCCTTGCACACTCACTTGCTCTTATTCATGTATTTGGTTTAGATGCGGGCATAGACATAGGGGG
The DNA here is from genome assembly GCA_916181665.1 of Avena sativa. NCBI lineage: Eukaryota > Viridiplantae > Streptophyta > Magnoliopsida > Poales > Poaceae > Avena > Avena sativa. The sequence continues at coordinate 19,805,020 of OV702296.1, forward strand.
AGTGTGGTCCTAATTGATTGGGCCAACCCTCCCCCCATAATGCCGAAAGCAAGTAAAATCATTTCCCTTAATATCATTTTGTGATATGTCGGTCATCGATGAGCATTGGTTTTGAACTCAAGATACATCTTCGCGGTGTCATGCCATGCGCTCCAACATGGTGGCTTCGGCCACCGCCCTCTTCCTTGAGAAGAGTTGGTTTTTCATGGGTCTCGTTGGATTTTCTTGCATATCTTTTGTTCTTATGGAAAACACACTCAAATTTGGCTTTTGATTGATTTGATTCTTGCAAATTTGGGTGTGAATTCTGATCTCCAGGGGCGTTAGCATCGCTCTTCTTCCTTTTTGGCGTTTCTATGCCAAAGGGGGAGAAGTAGTTCTATTAGGTCTCGTGGATTTGCAAGGGTCGGGCACAAGCTCTTCGATTTTAGTCGTTTTTATTTGCTTGCTTGTGCCTTTTCTAGCGTGAACTTGTTTGCTATTTGTGATTGTCTATGTAAGAATATGTCGTACTCCACTTTGTTTTGTATTCTTGGACTTCTGGATTTATCTATTTTGGAGCATATTTTATGGCATATGGATTCATGGGATTATCTATGTATGCTTTGGCTATATTCTCATCCCGGTGGTATGACCTTATTTCCCAAACCTTAAAGTAGTGTTCTCCCTAGTGTGTGTATTTGTATTCAAATGCAAATCTTTAATATGCACACATCTAGGGGGAGCGTCTTTCATTATTTAAGGTGGCTTTTGCCGGTTTTATTGCAAATCCTAGTATTGTCATCTAACACCAAAAAGGGGGAGATTGAAAGAACATTTCTTAATCCCTAGTGTTTTGTGTGTTAGATAACAATACCAAGGATCATTTAATGTGTGTTGAAGTGTTGCAGCTCTATTTGAGAATAAAGGGAAAAGAACTCTGCCTTTGGGGGCGGATAATCCGCCCCTCCCTTTGCCCAAGCAGGCGCAAGCCCCAGAAGGGGGGCGGAATTTTGGCCGGATTTTCCGGCCCCGCCGGACAATCCGCCCCTCAGGGGGGCCGGATAATCCGCCCCCCCCTTTCTCATCGCCAAGGCGCAAGTCCTAGAGAGGGGCGGAGTTTTGGCCGGACTTTCCGGCCTGGCCGGATAATCCGCCCCTCAGGGGGGCCGGATTATCCGCCCCCCAAGATCTTCACCAAGCTTCACCAAGGCGCAAGCCCCAGAGAGGGGGCGGAGTTTCCCCCGGAGAATCCGCCCTTGGGGCGGAGTTTTCCCAGGGGGCGGATAATCCGCCCCCAAAGTTGTGCAACGGCCAGATCTAGGGAGGGGGTATTTAAGCCAGCCATCCCCCTCCTACCAGAGCGCTTGATTCATCTCGAAAAAGAATAGATCAGATCTGAAAGCTTCATCCAAGAGTGCTCCACCTAGATCCACCCAAAGGCCCCATCCCGTTGGGAATCGAAGGAGGAGAACTCGATCTTCATCATTAGCAATCAAGCGCTTCATCTCCTCTCCATTCATTTGGAGAACCTCCGATCTAGTATTTCTTGCAAATATCTAGATCCTCGTTTTTGTTTATATTGATAAACCTTGTTCTTGTGGCAGCTTGTTGTCATCTCGGGAGCCCCCAATTCGGTTGTGGGTGTGTGCCCCGATAGTGTTGTAAAAGGCACCGGTTCCCGCCTCGAAGGGATCCAATAGTGGAGAAGGTGGATCAGGCCTCTCGTGGCGAGATCCATCGGAGAATAGGGTGAGGCCTATTGTGGCGTGGTGGTCTTAGAACCGCCCACCCCTCCAACGCAGATGTACTTCCCTTAACAAGGAAGTAACTGCGGTAAAAAAAATCCCTGTGTCTCCACGTGCTCCACTACGGTTTCCTCGCTCCTCTTTTACGTGCTTAGTAGTTAGGGCTATATATAGGAAAATTCTCATAGTTGCATATCTAGAGAATTTACTTTGTGTCAAGCCTAAAATTGAAAAAGTATTAAAAATTGGTTAGCACCTATTCACCCCCCCTCTAGGTGCCCATACGATCCATTTCACATGCTATAATAGTATTAACAAGGAAACATTAATACTTGTGTGATTTGTAAATTAAATAGAGTCCCTGGTAGAGCCTCTTTATAATACTAGCTTGTTGGTTAATAAATGATTGTGGTTTCCCTATCATGAACATTGAGATGTTATTAACAACAAGATCATATCATTAGGAGAATGATATGGTGGACATACTCCTGTAGATAAGCGTAGCATAAAGATCAAGTCATTTTAATAGTTCAATTGCTATATGCTTTCTGATACATAGTAACCTAATTCCTTCAACCATGAGATCATGCATATCACCTTCACCGGAAGGATGCTTTGATGACATCAAACACCACACCGTAACTGGGTGGCTATAAAGGTGGCATTGAGTGTTCGGAAAGTATTGGTTGAGACACATGGATCAAGAGTGGGATTTGTCCATCCATATGACGGATAGATATACTCTGGGCCCTCTCGGTGGAATGTCATCCAATTAGCTTGCAAGCATGTGACTGGTTCACAAGGGATCACATATCACGGGAACGAGAAAAGAGTACTTATCAGTAACGAGGTTGAACTAGCTATGCAGAGATACCGACGATCATAACCTCGGATAAGTAAACTATCGTGAGACAAAGGGAAATTGGTATCGTATGTAAGTGGTTCATTCGATAGAAAAGTAATCGTAGAAATATGTGGGAGCCATATGAATTTCCAGATTCCTCTATTGGTTATTGTTCGGAGAAGTGTCTCGATCATGTCCGCATAATTCACGAACCGTAGGGAGACACACTTAAGGATTCGACGTTGTTTGAGTAGTTATGCAATGATGAGTAAGAGACCGAATGTTTTTCGGAGTCTCGGATGGGATCCGGGATATCACGAGGAGATCCGGAATGGTCCGGAGAATAAGATTCATATAAGGAAAGTCCTGTTTCGGGGTTGGAGAATGGTTCCGGTGTTTTCATCGGGAATGTTCTAGAAGGTTCCGGAATGTCCGGCACTCCGGAGGGGAAGGGTATATGAATGTGTCATAACAAGTTGGAATGATTGCATCATGTACTAGGTGTCATCGCGGAACAAAATAAAGGGTTTAATCAAATCCTAGTTTGAAAAGTCAAACGCCAATTTTAAAAGTCAAACGGCTATTTTGTGAGGTGGAGGGGAAGTAGGAAACCTCCTTGGGGAGGAGTTCCCTCCCTCCACCGCCGGCCCACTTGGGATCCGAGTTGGGGAGGGACTCCCCTCCCCTGGCGCGCCCCCTCCACCTATATAAGGAGGCGCAGAGCTGCCCCTCCAAGACACACAACACGCACCCCGCAAACCCTAGCCCCAGCCGCCGGCGCCGCCACCTCCTGCTACCGCCGCCGCCTAGGGAAACCCTAGCCGCCGACTTGGGCAGCTCCAAGCCCTAGACGCCGGCTCTAGACCCTCCTCCTTGGTGCGTCTAAACCCTAGATCGCCGAGGATCTCTCTCATAGTCCACCATACTCGCTCCGGCTTAAGGCGAAGCCCTGCGAGATCTCCCCTCTACTTCCGGTACCACGCCGTTGTGCTGCCGGAATCGCGAGGAGAGTGCTACAACCTCCGCTGCCTGCTGGAACAAGGGAGAGGAAGGTCTTCGTCGAGTACCGAACGTGTGACCGACTGCGGAAGTGATGCCGGAACGCAGCGCCGGAAGGATCGTCTATGCGATCTTGAGATCGACAAGAGTACGACTACATCACCCACGGGAATCCGCTCTCGTTAAACACTTTGGAATCTTCGAGGGTGAGTTATTCCATCGACTCGTTGCTACAATCTAGTAGATAGATCTTGGCTTGTTTGTTTGTATGCAGTAGAATTTTTTTGTTTTCCATGCTACGAAACCCTACATGGGTCACCGCACTGCCCCTTTGAGTACTTGATCACACCTTTATAATCATCGTTTCACGAAGTGACGTTTGATTGTCTCTAAGCAGTCTTAGGTGACTGTGATTAAATATGATCTCACGGTCTGAGGAACAAGTCACTATCTTTTTGACAATTGCAAATATGAACTTTGTGACATGATCGTGTTGCAACAATCATCCGTGGAACTGTCCACCATATCATTCTCATATGAGATTGCTCCATTGTCAATAGGTGCCTAAGCACCAACATGATCAGGAAACCTTGAACATCCATTGACAAATAAACTAGTTAAATAGAGGCTACTAGGGACTTAGGTTTATTTACATATCATACATGTATCATTGTTTCCAACTGATACAGTTATAGCATGATATAAAACTATTATGAACTAATGAAATATGATAATAAACTCATTTATTATTTGCCTCTAGGGCACATTTTCTTTAGCGACTTCTACTTTCTCTTCACCATTAATGCTGAGCTCCAAATCACCTAGATCTCCTTACCTAGCTAATAGAACTTGATGCCCTTTGGGTAATCAAGGAAGGAGGCCTAGATCCACACTTCCACCAAAGGGATTTGAAATCCATCCACTTTCCATTGAGTTTCTTATTACTCTTGGGTTGAGAAACCCTAGCCGGAATAACAAGTCGTCCACAAGCTCATCCTTGTGTGTAATAAGAGCTTGTGGTCGAGTTGGGAGCCTCCTCAGTTGTGGAGAAGTGCCCCAAGGTGTTGCAAAGGTTTTAGTCGCCACCTTCAAGGCCACCATATAGTGGATCGTGTGCTTTCCTTTCGGCAGGTGCACGGGAGAATAGGGTGAGGACTTTTGTGGCGCTAGTGGTCTTAGTACCGCACACCCCTCCAATGGAGACGTACTTATCCTCAAAAGGAAGGAACTTCGGAAAAACATCTTTGTGACTACTCTCGGTGATTTCTATCCTTTACTCTCTATTATTGTTGCTTGCTTATTTGTCATATAGGTTCTCTCACCTAGTTGCATATCTAGAGAAACTTACTTTGTGTCAAGCCTTAATTTGAAAAGAAGTTAAAAATTGAGTAGCGCATATTCACCCCCCTAGTCGCTTATACCAATCTTTCAACGTGGTTCTGGAGGATGTCACTACGACATGCCAAGTTGGCCGGGGAGGTGAAGACCACGACATCATCTGGTTTGTGGAGGGAATCAAAGGCTTGAAACTGATTGAACAAATATGCTAAAGTGGTATTGGGGTTGGCATTGACAATGTTTTCAGGGTATTTTAAGAATCTCCAAGACCATGTAAAATAAACCAAATTAACTCATCATCATCTACGGGTTTACCACCAGCAGCAAGTTCAGAAGCAAGGGTTTTCATCTTAGAAAAATACTTGTCAGGAGGTAAATCACCCTTATTTGCATCATTGAGGGAAAAATGAAGTTGATGGGTGCGAGAGTGGGATGGAGTTGTGGTGAGGGTTTCAAGAGTCTTCCACACTTCAGTAGAGGTCTCAAGCCCAATAACGTGAGATAGTATATCCGGTGATAGAGAATTCAAAATATACCTTAGCACCTGCTGATCTCGAATGAGCTAGTTTGCATAATCTGTGTTCTCCACCTTGATTTTATTGTCGTTGGTTTCTTCCACTTCAATCTCTTATGTGGGTATAGCTTCAAGTCCCTTCACCGGGTTTAAGACATGAGCGCCACACGACGTAGGAATCACCAGGGATTTCCAAACGAGAGCATTCTCCCTTGTGAGGAGTTGGGTCGGTGGCGCCCCAAGGGAAGCAGCCAGAGCGGTTACGGAGGACGACAAGGACAACATTGCAGCGGCTGCTGATGTCTACGCACTTCTATTCTTGTAGACAGTTGTTGGGCCTCCAAGTGCATAGGTTTGTAGAACAACAACAGGTTTCCCTTAAGTGGATTACCCAAGGTTTATCAAACTCAGGGAGGAAGTGTTCAAAGGTATTCCCTCTCAAGCAACCCTGCAATCGAGATACAAGAAGTCTCTTGTGTCCCCACCACACCCAATACACTTGTCAGGTGTATAGGTGCACTAGTTTGGCGGAGAGATAGTGAAATACAAGTGGTAATAAGTGGTAACAGTGCCAGAAAAAAGATTGATGGTGAGGTAAGCTAAAAGGACCAAAACCTCCTCGGCAAACATGCAACAGATCTAAATGCAAATGGTGTTTCAATGTTTAGAAACCAGGCCTAGGGATCATACCTTCACTAGTGAACACTCTCTCATAAATATATCCTCTTCATGATACTACTCTTAACTACTCTCCGGTTGGACACTCTAATCCACGGCAGGGCTATAACAACACACCTCAAAGTCCACCTTTCCAAATCTTGATAACCCCACACTGTCACCTTGAGCGCTAGATGGTTCCAACAAACACCACAATTTCATAGAGACAACCAACTCAAAATATACTCATGATAAATATATGTGTAACCTAGCTTAAGTGCCACACACGGTGTGCATGCTGTCACTTTCACACACGTGGGGAAAAGCATATATCTATTAAAGCACGATGAATATTTATGTAGACTCTAGCCTAAGTGCCACCATGGCGTGCACGCTGTCACTTTCACACACATGGGGAGAGCAGAGATCTATTAATGCACTTGAGTAGCAAGGTATATCTACTTGATTACAAATCTCATGACCACAATATGATCATGCATAGAGAGAGAGAGAGATGAACACATAGCTACCGGTAGAGCCCTTAGCCTCGAGGAAGAACTACTCCCTCCTCATCATGGGAATCAGCAACGGTGATGAAGATGGTGGTGGAGATCGATGGAGATGGATACGGGGGCATTTCCCCGTCCCAGCAGGGTGCCGGAATAGAGACTTCCTGTCCCTCGAATCTCCCCTTCGGTGGCGGCGGCGCTGCGGAACTTTTCGTGGCTTTCTGGTTGATTCCTTAGGGTTTCTGAGTCAGGGGCTTCTTATAGGCGAAGGAGGCAAGGTCGGTGGAGGGCCAGGGGGACCACACCCCTATGGGCACGGCCAGGGTGGGCCCCACGCCCACCTAGGGTGTGGACACCCTCGTGTCCTCCTCTGTATCGTCTTCAATTTTCCGTACCGTTCAGGGAAAAATACGAACTTTGGATTTTGTCTCGTCCAATTCCGAGAATATTCATTTTTTAGCTTTTTGAAACCAAAAACAGCAGAAAACAGGCAACTGGCAGTGTAGCATCTTGTTAATAGGTTAGTTCTAAAAACTGTATAAAAATACCTCAAAGTGTAGACAAAACATAAGACAAATGATATAAAACAAGCATGGAGCATCAAAAATTGTAAATACGTTTACGAGATATCAGCGACGGTAGGAGGTTTTGGGTGTTGTATGTGTAGGTTTTTACGACAGTGGCGATTGATAAGTCGGAAACGTATCTATAATTTTTTATGTTCCATGCTTGTTTAGTATCTACTTTGCTTTGTCTACACTTTGAGGTGTTTTTATATGTTTTCTGGTACTAACCTATTAACAAGATGCCACAGTGCCAGTTGCCTGTTTTCTTCTGTTTTTGGTTCCAGAAAGGCAGAAAATCAATATTCTCGGAATTGGACGGGACAAAAGCCAAAGTCAATATTTTACCGTGGGGGACACGCAGCCAGAGTACGAGACGGAGGAGAGCCACCAGGGGGGACACACCCCCTGGCCACGCGGCCTGGGTGGGCCCGCGCCTACGGGGGTGCGGCCGCCCTGACTGCCCCTGCCTCGCCTCTTCGCCTATAAAGACCCCCCGATATAGAAACCCTAACTACTCGATCAATATTCCACGAAACCGTCTGTATCCATCGCCACCATCGTCCCTAGATCGGGGGATCTGAAGCTCTTCCCGGCACCCTGCTGGAGGGGAAATCATCCTGGAGGCCTTCTTCATCAAGCCAGCCTCCGGTATGAAGTGTGAGTAGTTCAACCTTGGACTACAGGTCCATGTAGTAGCTATATGGTTGTATCTCCTCCTTTGTGCTACCATGTTTAGATCTTGTGAGCTCTGTCCATGATCAAGATCATCTATTTGTAATCATGCATGTTGTGTTTGCGGGGATCCAATGGATATTGAGATTACTATGTCAGATTTATTAATGGTTTTGTCTTATTGATTCTATCATGTCTGTGTTGTTTGTGATCTTGGATGCTCTCAGTTTCTAGTAGCTATCTTGGACAAGTAAATGCTAGTGACTCCAAGAGGGGGTATTTATGCTAGATAGTGGGTTCATGCCTCTATTTAATCTAAGGGAAGTGACAGAAATCTCTAAGGTTGTATATGAGTTGTTGACACTAGGGAGAAAACAATGGTGTATTGTTCATGGAAAATTTTACCTTACACACTTTGCTTAAAGCAGTTATCCATTGCTTGCAACTTAATACTGGAGGGGGTTTGGATGATAACCCGAAGGTGGATTACTAGTCATAGATGCAGTTGGATGGCAGTCTATGTATCTTGTTGTATTGCCCAATCGAATCTCATAGGATCATGATTGTCTAGTATTGCATTGTTATGCCTTGCTCAGTCCTATCAATTGCCCCGCTGTAATTTGTTTACCCAGCATGCCATGTTTGTTTATCTTAAGGAGAACACCTCTAGTGAACTATAGACCCCAGTCCAATATTTACCATTGATATATCTTCCACTGTTACTGCTTACTTTCTGCAAACCACTATTACCTTCCACACCATACAGTTAATCTTTTGTTTTCAGCAAACCAGTGAGATTGACAACCTCACTATTCGTTGGGGCAAAGTCTTGAGTTTGTGTTGTGCAGGTTTTTCCAAGTTGCTAGCAACACCTTTGAGTTGTTTCCTTCCTTCTACTGGTTCGATAACCTTGGCTTCTTACTGAGGGAGAACTTGTTGCTGTGTTCATCATACCTTCTGCTTGGGGTCTCCCAACGAAGCTTCGGGCACTCATCAAGGCTTTTTCTAGCGTCGTTGCCGGGGAGGCTAAGAACGTCTTCACAAGGAGAGTCCTTCAAAACCTTTCTCTTTACTTTGTTTTTGTTTTCTTAGTTTCTTTTGCTTGGTTTTGTTTGCCTCTTTTTATCAAAAACTCCAAAAATTAGTTTAGTTTGGTTTGCTTTCTCTTATCAAAACCACAAAAAAGTTAGTTCCTGCTCTAGTTGCTGCTACGGTTGGCTTGCTCCATTTTTGCCAAAATGAACTCTGCTAAGAACACCAAGTTGTGTGACTTCACTAACACAAACAACAATGATTTCCTAAATACTCCTATTTCTCCAGCTGCTCCTGATGCTACCTTTTATGAAATTAAGTCTGCTTTGTTGAATCTTGTGATGAGAGAGCAATTTTCCGGTGCTAGTTCTGATGATGTTGCTGACCACCTCAATAATTTTGTTGAACTTTGTGAGATGAAAAAATATAAGGATATAGATGGAGATATTATTAAGCTGAAGTTGTTTCCTTTCTCCTTGAGAGGAAAAGCTAAAGAATGGTCGCTATCCTTGCCTAGAACTAGTATTGATTCTTGGATTAAGTGCAAAGATGCTTTTACTGGAAAATACTATCCTCCTGCTAAGATTATATCTATGAGAAGTGAAATAATGAAATTTAAACAACTTGATAATGAACATGTTGCTCAAGCTTGGGAAAGAATGAAATCTTTGGTTAAGAATTGTCCCACTCATGGACTTACTGCTTGGATGATTATCTAGACTTTTTATGCAGGTTTGAACTTCTCTTCAAGAAACCTGTTGGATTCAGCTGCTGGAGGTACCTTTATGACCATCACCTTGGGTGCTGCAACAAAACTTCTTGATAATATGATGGTTAATTATTCTGAATGGCACACTGAGAGAGCTCCACATGGTAAGAAGGTAAATTCTGTTGAAGAAACCTAGTCTTTGAGTGATAAGATTGATGTTATCATGGCTATGCTTGTTAATGGGAAAGCTCATATAGATCCTAATAATGTTCCTTTAGCCTCTTTAGTTTCTCAAGAAGAGCAAGTTGATGTGAACTTCATTAGAAACAACAATTTCAACAACAATGCCTATAGGAATAATTTTGGTAGTAACAACAATTATAGGCCTTATCCTCCTAATAATGGCAATACCTATGGAAACTCCTACAACAATACTAGAAGTGCCCCCTCTGAACTTGAAGTCATGCTCAAAGACTTTATTAGTAAACCAACCACTTTCAACAAGACTGTGGAGGAAAAGCTTTTGAATGTTGAGAAAAATATTTCCTCTTTGTCTGAAGCACAGTCCTCTTTGATTAATAAAATGGCTGCTAAACCTGAAACCTTGGAAAGTACCTTTGCTGCTGCTCATGCCATGCAAGTTACCATTGATGAAAATGTAAGACTGTTAGCCCAACTACATGCTAAGTGGGAAAGAGAAGTTGAAATTGCTAGAAACAATAGTGTGTGCACCATCACCACCAATATGGATGCCACTAAACCACAAGAAGTCCCTATTCCTCCTACCACAATGCCTGAACCCAATGAGTCTACTACTATTGATGCTAAGTTTGATTTTGATCTTGATGGTTGCAATATTTCTGAAGTGATTATGTTCTTACAAAAGCTTGCTAGAAGTCCTAATGCTAGTGATATGAATGTGGCTTTCACCAAACACATTACAGATGCTCTTACTAAAATTAAGAAAGAGAAGTTGAAACACAAAGCCTCTATTCCTAGGAAAGTAGAAGATAGTTGGGAACCCATTATTAATATGCAAGTGAATGACTTTGATCTCAAAGCTTCATGTGACCTTGGTTCTAGTGTCTCTATTATGCCTAGAAATATTTATGAAATGCTTGATTTTCCACCTTTGGAAGATTGTTATTTGGATGTCCCACTTAATGATATTGCTAAAAATAAACTCATGAGGAGTGTTAATGATGTTCTTATTATTGTTAACAATGCTTATGTCCCTGTTTATTTCTATGTTTTGGATGTTGAATAAAATGCTTCTTGTCCTATTACTTTGGGAAGACCTTTCCTTAGAACTGTTGGTGCCATCATTGATATGAAAGAAGGCACCAATAAATATCAATTTCCATTCAAAAAAGGTATAGAACACTTCCCTATGAGGATAGACAAGTTTCTTTTTGCTCCTCCTTTCAAAGCAAGGTTTGATGTTAATGTTTCTTCATTTGAAAATACTTGATTCTTGCTTCTTGTGCCTAACCTAAAGGCGTTAAAGAAAAGTACTTATTGGGAGATAACCCAAAAAATTTCTTGAGTATTGGAAGTTATTACTTCAGTAATGACCTCTCCTTATCCTTTTTATTTGCTTTTTGTGCCAATAATAACCTCTAATAAGAGGGAAGTAAGATTTGGGGAGTTGCTGTCCCGAAACAGATTTTTGTGCTCCACCGTAAAAATTCATGAAGAATATCTATAAGTCGGATTGAGCTGATATTTTCTGAATAAATCCCCTAGTATGTTAGATAACTTGCATTAGTTCAACACTTTTTTATTTGAGCAACATAAGGTCTTACAAAAAATAGGTTTCTACCTGCTGATCTATTTTAACAGATTTCTGCCATTATTTGCATTTGCTTCTTATTGATTCCTTTTTGGGTTCTTTTTAGGAAATTGAGCTTTTTGAGGGAATTGCTACAGTAGTTTGTGTTTTTAGTTAAAAAAATTCTGTTCTAAAGCTAAACCCAAAGGTCTATTATCTTTTGAATACACTAATGTTGCTAATGAAGATTGTGTGAAGTTTTGTATGAAGGAAAATTTTCAGGAATTAGAGAGAGAATGATGTAATGAGATGAAGAATGGACAAAAGCTCAAGATTGGGGATGCCACCCCGTGTCACCCCAAGAAATATTCAAGAGGTACAAGCATCGAAGCTTGGGGATGCCCAAAGCATCCCCTTCTTCATCAATAAAAAGCTCAGGTCTTTCTAGACACTTTGTTTTTATTGTTTTATGCACTGTTGTGTTATTCTTGGAGCGTATTAGTTTTCGTTTGGTTTGCTTAGTTTGCTTGAATAAAGTAGTTTGGACCACCGTTCTCGCTGTGTTGTTTCAAATAAGTTGATTAATGTTGGAGAGGAGTATAAAGTTCTTGCTTGAATAGTACAAGAGGAGCTTGCATTGACTATGACTTAGACTTTATCATGTCATGCTAGATGTTGTTTTGACTTTATGTTTAGTGATTATTGTTGTAGCATGAATTGTTCCAAAAAAATTGGGATTGCTTAGTGTGCCTTTATGGAATCATGTGTTGTTTTAGCATGCAAAAGCATAGTATTGTGGTATTCTCCTTTGATGTTTTGTTTGGGTTGACTTGGCACATGCTCACACCATGTTATGACTATGAACAAGTCACCATAGCCTCTATTACCATTTAGTCCTTGACTTATAGTACCACTTTATGCTTTGATTAGTAATGTTTTGTTGCTCTGCATGATTATAGCCATTATTTCTCTCTTAGTTGGTCGCTCCCAGTTTTTTGCTAGCTTCCACTTGTATGAGTAAGGTCTGTTCATGCATCCAACTCCCAAGAAACCAAGTTATTCCAAAGTGTACACTATAAATTCCTATGCATGGTGTGTTACACCATTCTAAGTATATTCTTGTTTTCATCTATCTTCCAATTAAAAAGTATTTTGTTATGTGAAAACTTAGTGATTAAAGCTCTCACAAACTTGATGGCACACTTTATTTTTCTTTCCCCTAATAAACTTGAACCATTATGTCATCTATGTTGTATATGCTTGCACTTATACGTTGGAATTAGAAGAACCGTGCTGTCACGGGGAACGCTTTCAACATTGCACTTGTACTTTGTACATAGTTGATATCATGTTCTTTTGTCAATGGATGTCGTCGGTGTGAAATAAAAAGGGAGATTGTAAGTCCATAGAGTTATGTATGTGTGTTAGAGAAACGACTGGGCCGCTAGCCTAAGTCATGGCTAATCATGGTGGAAACTTGCAGCATCACCATAATGACATCTATGAAGCCTTCTTCTTATAAAAAAAGAGACATATTAAAAAGAGGAAAGAGAAAAAAAGCACAATTTCCCATGGTAAATAAGAAGATTGCTGAGATGCTTATTGTCTGCTTGCCTTGTCATTTTGATTATGGGATAGCTCCTGTATCATGTGCAAAGGGTACCCCGTTGGTGGTTCTCTATGATACACATGTACTTACTATGGCAAGAACTTACAGGTGACTAAATTTGAGTAGCATGAGGAGCGGACCTCATATTCAAGGGACATGAGATTGCCAACTTATACTTTGTCAAGCATATACTCCATAGTTTGTTCACTTTAACCTTAATCACTTCAAGATGCTTATGATAGGGGCAATGAGAGCTAAAAGCTAACAAGTACCATAATTTTTGGAAGCTCTTTTTAAAACTTGAAATCCCTGCTTTCCTTTATGAAGGGCCTTTCTTCCACGATTATATTGAGTCTACACCTTCCATCCTTAGGCACCAGTTAAGAGAGAATAATTGTCATTCTTAGTTCTATGTGCATTGTCCCAAAATTTATTGATTGATGCATATTGTTGATATTACTTGTTCTTGTGCTATTTATATCTAGTCACTCTTATGAACTTTGAAGGTTTCCTATGCATCTATTTGCTACTCCATGAGGGACAAGCTGGTTGCCAATATGCTATGTTTTCTGTATGTGAAACAAACAAACGTTTTTCAATGCATGTTATTCATGATCTTTGTTTGTAACCTTTCATGTTGCATGCATAGTTACTTTGTCTTACTGTTAGAACTTCATCTTTCATGCTCATGTTTAGAGTTCTTTGATCCCAGCTTTCATGCTTGCAAATGGTTTGATCTTGATTTTGATGGTGCATTTCACCTCAAAAATTATTATTTTTATCGCTTACCTACTCGAGGACGAGCAGGAGTTAAGCTTGGGATACTTGATACGTTGGAAACGTATCTATAATTTTTGATGTTCCATGCTTGTTTAGTATCTACTTTGCTTTGCTTTGTCTACACTTTGAGGTGTTTTTATATGTTTTCTGGTACTAACCTATTAACAAGATGTCGCAGTGCTAGTTGCCTGTTTTCTTCTGTTTTTGGTTCCAGAAAGGCAGAAAAACAATATTCTCGGAATTGGACGGGACAAAAGCCAAAGTCAATATTTTACCATGGGGAACACGGAGCCAGAGTATGAGACGGAGGAGAGCCACCAGGGGGCCACACCCCTTGGCCGCGCGGCCTGAGTGGGCCGGCGCCTAGGGGTGCGGTCGTCCTGGCTGCCCCCTGCCTCGCCTCTTCGCCTATAAAGACCCCCCGATACAGAAACCCTAAGTACCCGATCAATATTCCAGGAAACCATCTGTAGCCGTCGCCACCATCGTCCCTAGATCGAGGGGATCTGAAGCTCTTCCCGGCACCCTGTCGGAGGGGAGATCATCCCGAAGGCCTTCTTCTTCAGCATGCCAGCCTTCGGTATGAAGTGTGAGTAGTTCCACATTAGACTACGGGTCCATATAGTAGCTAGATGGTTGTATTTCCTCCTTTCTGCTACCATGTTTAGATCTTGTGAGCTCCGTTCATGATCAAGATCATCTATTTGTAATCATGCATGTTGTGTTTGCGGGGATTCGATGGATATTGATATTATTATGTCATATTGATTAATGGTTTTATCTTATTGATTCTATCATGTCTATGTTGTTTGTGATCTTGCATGCTCTCCGTTTCTAGTAGCTATCTTAGCCAAGTAGATGCTAGTGACTCCAAGAGGGGGTATTTATGCTAGATAGTGGGTTCATGCCTCTATTTAATCTAAGGGAAGTGACAGAAATCTCTAAGGTTGTAGATGTATTGTTGACACTAGGGAGAAAACAATGGTCTCTTGTTCATGGAACAAATTTACTGAAGGGATTCGCGGCATAGTAAATCAAAATTTTCTATGGAAGCGAACAGAGGGAAAGCGAAGATCTAATCTAGGAGATGCAATCAACGAGAGAGATTGGATTAGATCTTCATACCCTTGAAGATTCGCACAGCGGAACGTTCGTCGGAACGTGGGTGATGTAGTCGTACTCGCTTCTCCTCCTCGCGATCCGATCCGATCTAGCACCACAAGTGGCGGTGCCTCCGTGAGATGCACACGTGCAGCACCTCGACGTCTCCTCCTTCCTCGGACCAGCAAGTATGGTGGAGAGATAGATTGGATCTACAACACGATGGCGTGGTGTATATGGTGGAGAATTTCTGCAGCAGGGCTTCGCCTACAAACAGTCGGGAGGGAGAGAGGAAGGGCAGCAGGGCAACTAGGGTTTGGAGGCAAGGTGTAGGGGGGAGGGGGAGCACCAGCCCTCTATATATAGAGGGGGGCGGCCAGCCCTTGCCCCTCCTCCAAGCCTTGGGCCGGCGGCCAAGGGAGGGAGAAGTGGGGGGCAAGGACTCTCCCCCTTCTAGAAACCCTATCTCTAGTTTAAACGAGTTTAAACTCTCTAGGATCGGCTGGGCCCTATGGGGCCTTGTGCCCCTGGCCCAATGCGGCCAGGACACTCCCTCATAGGCCCATGCCCTCTCCCGGAAGGTGGGGCCACGTTGGTCCCCTTCCGGAAGGTTCTAGAAGCTTCCGGTACAATACCGATTAACCCGGAACAATTCCGAACTCCAAAAAAACTGCATTGCCTTATATGAATCTTATTCTCCGGACCATTCCGGAACCTCTCATGATATCCCGGATCCCATCCGAGACTCCGAACAAAAATTCATAAACCAATTATCCAATCTATCCTAGCGTCGAGATACGTTAAGTGTGTGACCCTGCGGGTTCGACAATATGCAGACATGATCTTCTATCAATAATCAACAGCGGGGTCTGGGCACCCATATTGACTCCCACAAATTCATCTATGATCATATCGGATGAACCACGATGTCAGGATTCAAACAATCCCATATATATATTCCCTTCGTCTTGCGATATTTTACTTGCCCGAGATTCGATCGTCGGTACCGTCATACCTAGTTCAATCTCGTTCACAGCAAGTACTTTACTCGTTCCGTAATCCGATATCACTTTGTGATTAACTCCTTAACCACATGCTTGCAAGCGGTGTTGATATCGATTACCGAGTGGGCCCGAAGTATATCTCTCCGACTTGGGAGGGACAAATTCCATCTCGATACATACAACCCAACAGACACTTTCCGATCACCTGAGAGACACCTTTATGATCACCCTCTCATAGGATGACGTTTGATGACCTCAAAGCTTTCTTCCGGTACCAGGGAGTTGTATTATCTCATGGTCTAAGGAATACAATATTTGACATAGGAAAAGCTTCGCAAAGATGAACACGATGATACGATCTAATTGCTTCGCTTAGTTTGGGTCTGTCCATCATATCATTCTCCAATGTTATGATCTCATTATCAATTGACAACTCATGTCTATGGTTAGGAAACCTTAACCATCATTGATCAATGAGCTAGTCCATAGAGGCGTACTAGGGACACGGTGTTGTTCACAAACCACACAAGTATTAAAGTTTCCGCTTAATACAATTCTAGCATGGAATATAAACTTTATCATGAACAAGAATTATAATAATAACATCTTTATTATTGCCTCTAGGGCATAATTCCAACAGTCTCCCACTTGCACTAGAGTCAATAATCTAGTTTACATTTGGCAACAATCTCACACCCATGGCACTGAGGTGCTGATCATGTTTTACACGTGGAAGAGGTTTAGTCAATGGATCTGCGACATTCAGATCTGTATGTACTTTGCTAATCTTCAGATCTCCATCTGCAATATAATCTCGGATTATATTAAACTTGCGGTTGATATGCTTGGTGTTTGGATGATATCTTGGTTCCTTAGCGAGTGCTATGGCGCTAGTGTTGTCACACAATATCTCCAGTGGGTCCAATGCACTTGGAACCATGCCAAGCTCAGTGATGAAGTTTCTGATCCAAACTCCTTCACTTGACGCTTCTACAGCAGCCATGTATTCCGCTTCCACTGTAGATCCCGCGATCACGCTTTGCTTGCAGCTTCTCCAGCTCACAGCTCCTCCATTCAAAATATAAACGTATCCTGTCTGAGATTTGGAATCATCCTTGTCGGTGTAAAAACTAGCGTCGACGTAACCTTTTACGACAAGCTGTTCATCACCCCCATAGACTAAGAACATTTCTTTAGTCCTATTTAGGTACTTTAGGATGTTCTTCACGGCTGTCCAGTGTTCAACTCCTGGATCACTTTGATATCTGCTCGTCAAACTAAGAGCATTGGACACATCCGGTCTAGTACACAGCATGGCATACATGATAGAACCTATGGCCGAGGCATAAGGCACTTTGCTCATAGCTTCCCTATCATTTACCGTAGCTGGACACTGAGCCTTTCTCAATATCTTACCTGACAACATAGGCACTGAACCTTTCTTTGCCTTATCCATTCTGAACCTTTTCAGAACTTTGTCTAGGTATGTACTCTGGCTTAAAGCTATCAGGCGTCTTTGTCTATCTCTATAGATTTTTATGCCCAATATATAAGCAGCTTCACCTAGGTCTTTCATTGAAAAACACTTGTTCAAATAACTCTTCACATCGTTAAGCATGTTGATGTCATTTTCGATAATCAATATGTCATCCACATATAGTACCAGAAACGTCACCGAGCTCCCACTCACTTTCTTGTAGATACAAGCTTCGTAGCAATTTGGAACAAATCCAAAGCTCTTGATCACTTGATCAAAACGAAGGTTCCAACTCCGAGTTGCTTGCTTCAGTCCATAAATGGAACGCTGAAGTTTGCATACTTTACTAGCATCCTTAGGATCGACAAAACCTTCGGGTTGCATCATATACAACTATTCATCAATGTTGCCATTGAGGAACGCAGTCTTGACATCCATCTGCCATATTTCATAATCATGAAACGCAGCAATTGCTAATAAAATCCGAATGGACTTAAACATCGCTACGGGAGAGAAAGTCTCATCATAGTCAACACCTTGAACTTGTCGAAAACCTTTTGCGACAAGCCGTGCTTTATAGACGGTAACATTACCATCCGCGTCCGTTTTCTTCTTGAAGATCCATTTGCACTCAACGGCCTTTCGGTCGCTAGGAGGGTCCACCAAAGTCCATACTTGGTTTTCGCTCATGGATCCCAATTCGGATTTCATGGCTTCCAGCCATTTCTCAGAGTCTGGGCTCATCATCGCTTCCTCATAGTTCCTAGGTTCACTGTCTTCTACTAACAAGACAGTCAAGATAGGGTTGTCGTCCCACTCAGGAGGGGCACGCGACCTTGTCGACCTGCGACGTTCAGTAGCAGCATCGTCCGAAGCTTCATGATCCTTGTCATTAGCTTCCTCTATTGTTGGTGCAGGCGGCACTAGAACAATTTCAGGTGCTACGCTACTCTCCAATTCAAGAGAAGGTTCAATAACCTCGGCAAGCTCTACTTTCCTCCCACTCACTTCTTTTGAGAGAAACTCCTTCTCAAGAAAGGAACCGTTCTTTGCGACAAACACTTTGCCTTCGGTTCTGTGATAGAAGGTATACCCAATAGTTTCCTTAGGGTATCCTATGAAGACGCATTTCTCCGCTTTGGGTTCGAGCTTGTCCGGCATCAACTTCTTGACGTAAGCTTCGCATCCCCAAACTTTAAGAAACGACAACTTAGGTTTAGCACCAAACCACAGTTCATACGGTGTCGTCTCAACGGATTTAGATGGAGCCCTATTTAAAGTGAATGCAGCGGTTTCTAATGCATAACCCCAAAATGATAACGGCAAATCAGTAAGAGACATCATTGATCGGGCCATATCTAATAGGGTTCGATTCCGGCGTTCAGACACACCATTGCGCTGTGGTGTTCCGGGTGGCGTGAGTTGTGAAACGATTCCACTTGCTTTAAGATGCGTGAGAAAATCATAACTCAAATATTCACCTCCACGATCGGATCGTAGAAACTTAATCTTTCTGTTACGATGGTTCTCCACTTCATTCTGAAATTCCTTGAACTTTTCAAATGTTTCAGATTTATGTTTCATTAAATAGATATACCCATATCTACTTAAGTCATCGGTAAAAGTGAGGAAATAGCGATATCCACCGCGCGTCGAAACACTCATCGGTCCGCATACATCGGTATGTATGATTTCCAACAAGTCCGTTGCTCGCTCCATCATACCGGAGAACGGGGTTTTGATCATCTTGCCCATGAGGCATGGTTCGCATGTGTCAAATGATTCAAAATCAAGAGACTCCAAAAGTCCATCAGAATGGAGTTTCTTCATGCGCTTTACACCAATATGACCTAGACGACAGTGCCACAAATAAGTAGTATTATCACTATCTACTTTGCATCTCTTAGCCTCAATGTTATGGATGTGTGTTTCATCCCTTTCGAGATTTAGAAGAAATAAACCATTCACAAGAGGTGCATGACCATAAAAGATGTTACTCATATAAATAGAACAACCATTATTCTCCGATTTAAATGAATAACCGTCTTGCAATAAACACGATCCAGAAATAATGTTCATGCTCAACGCAGGCACATAATAACATTTATTAAGGTTTAAAACTAATCCCGAAGGTAAAACTAAGGAGAGCGTGCCGACGGCCATCACATCAACTCTTGATCCGTTGCCAACGCGCATCGTCACCTCATCCCTCGCAAGCCGCCGTCTATTCCGTAGCTCCTGTTTCGAGTTACAAATATTAGCAACTGAACCGGTATCAAATACCCAGGCACTACAACGAGGGATAGTAAGGAAAACATCAATAACATGTATATCAAATATACCTTTGATGGTGCCAGCCTTTTTGTCCGCTAAGTACTTCGGATAGTTGCGCTTCCAGTGACCCTTGTCCTTGCAATAGAAGCACTCAGCGTCCGGCTTAGGACCAGACTTGAGCTTCTTCTCAGCAGGAGCATTGCGCTTGCCGCCGCCCTTCTTGAAGGGCTTCTTTGCTCCCTTACCTTTCTTAAAGGAGGGCTTGTTGACCATCAACACATGATTATCCTTCTTGATGTCCACCTCCGCAGCCTTCAGCTTTGCGAAGAGCTCGGTGATCGTATCAGTGGAGCCAATCTGATTATGAGTTACTACAAAACTTTTGTAGCTGGGAGGGAGTGATTGCAGAACCCTATCAATCTTGAGCTCCTCTGGAATCGTGCATTCCAGTTGCTCAAGGCGTTGAGTGTAGCCCGTCATCTTTATGGCGTGCTCACTAACGGAACTCCCTTCCTCCATCTTGCAGTTAAAGAACTTCTCGGAGATCTCATATCTCTCAGAACGGGCTTGAGTCTGAAACATGGTTTTCAGCTCCTCGAGAATCTCAAAGGGCCCGGGATACTGTTCAAAACGATTTTGAAGCTCCGGTTCCATAGCAAACAACATGGTGCTCTTAATCACACCATAATCATCATTGCGCGACTGATAGACAGCTTTCTCATCAGCCGGCGCAGTTGCAGCAGGGGGGTCACCTAACGCTTTCCCAAAGACATAGTCCTTTTGTCCGCCAGACAGAATGATTCTTAGATTGCGGAACCAATTGGTAAAGTTAGACCCATTGTTTCTAAGCTTTTCCTTCTCAGCAAAAACGTTGAAGTTGAAGTTGGACTTGGCCATGTGATCTACAGTATTTGCAAGTACAATTTAGACTATGTTCATGACAAATAGTTCAACTTAATCAAATTACTAGATGAACTCCCACTAAATTCAACATCCCTCAAGTTGTTTAGTGAACACGATCCAAATTCACCACACCTAATCCGATCTTCACGAGAAGAGATGTGGTTTCAATGGTGGACAACGAACTGTCGATCATATCATCCATATGACTCATGCTTAACCTTTCGGTTCATGTGTTCCGAGGCCATGTCTGTACATGCTAGGCTCGTCAAGTTAGACCCAAGTATTTCCGCGTGTGCAAAACTGGCTTGCACCCGTTGTATGTGAGCGTAGAGTCTATAGCACCCGATCATCATGTGATGCTTGGACACGACGAACTTTCGCAATGGTGCATACTTGGGGAGAACACAGTTTTTATCTTGATCTTTAAGTGAGGAATCATCTTATAATGCTACCGTCGCGATCTAAGCATAATAAGATACATAAAAAAGAATAAACATCACATGCATATAACTTTATGTGACATGGTATAGCCAATCTTCGCGCAATGATCTCCATCTTGTGCGTTCCGGCATGATCTCCATCACTCCACCATGATTGCCTCCACCACGAATAGCAACTACAACTATTGCTAACTACTTAGCGATAAAGTAAAGCTATTACATGGCGTATAAGAAGTTGACTCGCAGGTCATACACAATTATAAAGACAACCATATGGCTCCTGCCGGTTGTGTACTCATCGACATGCAAGTCGTGAAACATTACAAAACATGATCATCGCATACAATATACACATCACATCTTGGGCCATACCATATCATAGAAAACACTCCCTGCAAAAACAAGTTAGACGCCTCTACTTTGTCGTTGCATGTTTTACGTGGCTTATGGGAGTAGATGCTAAGAACGATTCTTACCTACGGAAAGCCACAACGGTGATATTATGGTTGCCAAACTCCGGTGTTAATCCCA
Organism: Avena sativa; assembly: GCA_916181665.1. Taxonomy (NCBI): domain Eukaryota; kingdom Viridiplantae; phylum Streptophyta; class Magnoliopsida; order Poales; family Poaceae; genus Avena; species Avena sativa. The sequence goes on from OV702296.1 coordinate 19,826,477, forward strand.
TGACAACTATAGTGAGAGAAACTGACATCCACCAGCCGCATGTGTGGAACAAGCCACACGTCAAGTGCGGAGCCGGTCTCGGGAACGACGTCGCGTAAGGTTGGCCTGGACCGCTTCAATCTCACTATCCCGCGTCATAAGAAGAACACAAACAAGAGGCTTGCAACAGAAAACATCAACGCCCGCAACATCCATGTTGCGTTCTACTCGTGAAACACATCTACGCATAGATCTAGCTCTGATACCATTGAAGGGATTCGCGGCATAGTAAATCAAAATTTTCTACGGATGCGAACAGAGGGAAAGCCAAGATCTAATCTAGGAGATGCAATCAACGAGAGAGATTGGATTAGATCTTCATACCCTTGAAGATTCGCACAGCGGAACGTTCGTCGGAACGTGGGTGATGTAGTCGTACTCGCTTCTCCTCCTCGCGATCCGATCCGATCTAGCACCACAAGTGGCGGTGCCTCCGTGAGATGCACATGTGCAGCACCTCGACGTCTACTCCTTCCTCGAACCAGCAAGTATGGTGGAGAGATAGATTGGATCTACAACACGACGGCGTGGTGTATATGGTGGAGAATTTCTGCAGCAGGGCTTCGCCTACAAACAGTCGGGAGGGAGAGAGGAAGGGCAGCAGGGCAAATAGGGTTTGGAGGCAAGGTGTAGGGGGGAGGGGGCGCACCAGCCCTCTATATATAGAGGGGGGGCGGCTAGCCCTTTCCCCTCCTCCAAGCCTTGGGCCGGCGGCCAAGGGAGGGAGAAGTGGGGGGCAAGGACTCTCCCCCTTCTAGAAACCCTATCTCTAGTTTAAACTCTCTAGGATTGGCTGGGCCCTATGGGGCCTTGTGCCCCTGTCCCAATGCGGCCAGGACACTCCCTCATAGGCCCATGCCCCCTCCCGAAAGGTGGGGCCACGTTGGTCCCCTTCCGGAAGGTTCTAGAAGCTTCCGGTACAATACCGATTAACCCGGAACAATTCCGAACTCAAAAAAAAACTGCATTGCCTTATATGAATCTTATTCTCCGAACCATTCCGGAACCTCTCGTGATATCCCGGATCCCATCCGAGACTCCGAACAAAAATTCATAAACCAATTATCCAATCTATCCTAGCATCGAGATACGTTAAGTGTGTGACCCTGCGGGTTCAAGAATATGCAGACATGATATTCTATCAATAATCAACAGCGGGGTCTGGGCACCCATATTGACTCCCACACATTCATCGATGATCATATCGGATGAACCACGATGTTAGGATTCAAACAATCCCATATATATATTCCCTTCGTCTCGCGATATTTTACTTGCCCGAGATTCGATCGTCGGTACCGTCATACCTAGTTCAATCTCGTTCACAGCAAGTACTTGTTGCCTGTCAAAACCCACCGGCGAGCAGCGACGAGCAACACGAAGAGCCGGGAGGCTCCCAGAACTGCTGGTGGGCCCTGGTCCCTCGGGCAACGGCCCGCAAAACTCCGGCACACGTCCTGGCTGATGCAAGGGCGTGCCACCTGACCTATACCTGGTCAGGAAGGTGATGGATTGCTTCGATTAGTTTCCTGCATGGCAAACAAGTATACGTAAAATTCGAGCCGCGACCGGCTCCCAGGTTTCCCTGTGAATCGGCTCCTGGAGCCGATTATCCCATGGTTCTGCATTAGATCTACGATAACATGGGGTTTTGCTTCATCAATACAGGTTAAATCGACCTACGACAGTTTAACGTTTTCACCACATAATTGGAACATCCTACACGTAATTGAGCCTGGTAGATACAAAAGATGATAGAAAACTAACCCTAGAGAAGGCCTAACAACCGACGTAAAGTCAATTCCCGGAACAACTCCTCTCGAATTGGCAAACCATATCCTTACATACTACTGGATCGTTCAACCCGTTTGCAAGGCCTGACCATGCGGATATCAAACTAAACCTTGGAAAACAAGGCATAACTATAACAGATCAAAACAACTGAATAAAGATCAAGCAAGATGCTGCCCTTACACCCGAAAAAGGTGCAAAGGCAACGAGATAACTAAAGGCAGCATAACTAAGCAATCATAACAAAAAGGTACCGATGCTAGCCCAAACAAATCTATGATAACAGTATTACTCGCCATCAACAAGGCTTCAGTACGAGTAACACTAAATAACGCATAAGCAGATACTGCCTAAACCGCAAGATGCGATCTAGGCAGCATGACACTTACTCGAGAAAAACCCTAGAAACAAGGGGTGGCGATGCGCCGAGATTGTGTTTGTTGTGAACGTGATCGTCCTCTTTTCTCAATAACCTTAGGTACGTATTTATAGTCCGGAGACTTTCTATCTTTGGAATAACCCTAACAACTCTATCTCTTACTTAAACCGAAGCGTAACCTACCATAATATACAGATACACGGGCAATTTAGCCCAAATCCACGCACAAGGTTGATCCAGCAATACGTTGCATATATGTATCCTCCAAGCCCATCTTGATTACGGCCCATCTCCTCCTTTGGCCAAAATGTGGCGATAACACATGCCCCCCTGGTTTTGGCAATAATAATTCCAAAACCACTCTGTTTTTTTAACGCGTTACGCGTTGCAGAGCAGAATCGTCACGCCGCCCCCTCATCATGACGCCTTGTCTTCTCAACTTCTCCGCAATGCATGATTTGACAGTTCGGCACCACATTCTGGAAAACCGCTATGGCATTGAACCACCTCCCACTATTTCCCCTTATTTAAATTCATCTGAGCAGTTTGCACCCCCATCCTCTTCCATTAGCCAAAAAACCCTCTTCCTCCGCCATGGCCTCCTCTTCTTCCTCCAAATCATCCGGCCTTTCCTTCCAATCTTCCAACACAATGAGCGACCGGGAGCCAACGCCGGAGCACCCGCCAATGGCGGCGTACGATGCTCTCGCCCCACAATGGTGGGACGAGAGGGACTGGGACTTCGCCGCCTGGTCAGAGGACGACGAGTCCCTGACCGACGGCGAGGAGGGCCTCCAGTTCCTTGTCGACGGGGAACTGGAGGCGGAGAGCGCCGACGACGCCGTGTCCTGGGGCGAGGACGTCGAATCCTCCGACGAGGAGGAGGAAGCGGAGGAGGACACCTCCTCCGACGAATACCCGCCGGTGAAGCGCTTCCGCGCCGGGTCCAGCGAGGATACCGACGACGACGACGAGGACGAGGAGGCCCCTGCTGACAACTTCAGCAGCAGCGGCGAAGACTACGCTGACAGCAGCGCCGATGACAGCGAATACGACGACGGCAAAGACAGCGGCGACGACACCGGCTTCTAGATTAGGAACTAGTAGTAGTAGTACTAGTAGTAGATTTCCATCTGTAAGCAATCGGCTTCATTGTACACAACTGTCTTTTGAATCAACAAAGATTGCTTTCCCAATTCGATTTTGCCGATAGTCAAAATAGGTCAACGTTCCACAAGCCGATAGTAATGTATCGGCTTTCACCATACTACGCTCATATGGTCAACCAAGTCAAAGCCCAAAGAGCCGATGGTAACACATCGACTTTCCCCACAAACGTTGACAAGGTCAAATTTGGTCGCATATTTAGATAAATCTGAGCGGCCACTTTCCAATTTCAAACGGTAGCCTGCGCCCCTCTTCAAAAAGGCTAACCCAGATCTCCAATTGCCTCACCAAATAGATCGAGCTTACAGCGACAAGAACCCTCGATCCCCAATCGCATAGATCCATCTCCGCCGGCAAACTAGATGGCGGAATCGTCCAATACCAACACAGCGGTCTCTGGTCTGAAGGTACGCCTGCTCCTCACAGTCTGAACACGGTGCTAGAATTAATAGCAAACACCTGAATTAATGCTTTATTCCACCGTTAAATTTTTAGGTTTCAGACATTATTCTGCCGCATCCTTCTCTTCCAAATTCTCTCTGTCTTGGCCCCCGTACAGAATCTAGTCCTGCCCATCTGATCTCTTGCGAGGCAAACAGAATCCCCTTCGTAAGCCAAAACCTAGATTTGAATTCTTGGGCCGACTGCTTGCGAGCCTGGCCTAATCCTCCTGATCATTGGGTCTCTTGGTACAGCAGGGTAGCCAAAACTTACCAATCCCAATGGGAAACCACGGGAATAGCCGATGCCTTGTATTTGTCATTGTCTCCCCTTGAGAAACATGAAAATCTTCTAAAAACCATCGGCTATTTCTGGTCCGATGCTCTGAACTGCTTCATGTTCGGTCATGGCCCCATGACACCAACTCTGTTAGACGTGGTGATGATTACTGGTCTGGACGTTACATCACCCAGCCCCTCTGCTTTTAAGCTGACAAAGGTCCCCTACAAGCTTTCTTCCAAAACAGACTGCACGAACTGGGGTGCCTATCTTCAAAGCCACATGAAAACTAAAGGCCCTGTCACAGAGAAAGAACACACGGCTTTCCTCAACTTCTGGCTGGAACATTTCATATTCTGTGGCCCTTCCCTTGCTCCAACCAAGAATTATCTCTCCTTGGCCTACGAACTTGCCAGAGGCACTCAACTTGGCATCAGCAAACTGTTCCTTGGAGAAGTCTATCGATACCTCCAGTTGATGTCTGTCAAACTATTCTCTGGCATAGCAGTCAAAACAGGAGGTCCTTGGTGGTTCATTCAGCTATGGTCTCAGCTGTATTTTCAAAACCATGTCCCAAACTTCCCCCTTTTGGCGAGTTGCACCTTTCCAGATGCCAAAGGGAAGCAGATCCGATGCACCAGCTACGGCCAAGCTCTGTATAGACTGCCAGGTAGTAAACTGATCCCTCAGGAAGCATCCAAGTGGTTCAGCATTTTCTTCCAAGGCCTGGACAATCCTATCTTCTTTCCTTACACGGAAGAATCGGAACATTTTGAAAATCCAATCTCCTTCAGGCTAGACAACTTTGCCGATGACACCAGCACTCGGCAGCTATTTTCCACTGTGATCCGTCCCTGCTTCCTTCCAGTTGGCATGAGCACATCCAACAGAATAATCAAGCCTGGATACAAATTCTACCTGCCGGTCGTAGTGGCTCGGCAATTTGGCCTTGGACAAGTACCTCCCCATTTCTTTCTCCACCATCTTACAGAGAGCAGAGCTGACCTGCCCGATCCTCTCACCAGTCAAAGGTGTTATTCCTTCTTCGATGCTCTGACCATCCCAATTCCTAACAACCTCACCTTCGCTTCATCAACCGATGGTTTTGAGAACTGGTGGTCGATGTGGAAGACTCATGCCTTCAGGAGAGCTCTGGGACCGTTGCTGGAACAGCTCGATGCTAAATATGATATCCCCATAGAACAGGTACCACTACTTGTAAATTTTCTTGATGCAGCTCACAAATGATTCTTCTAATAACCCGTTCTGTCTCCTTGCAGCAACAAGATGGTCCTGAACCTACACACGGTGATGGCTCCCCCTTCGAATTTTTCCCACCAGCTCCTGTGGTCATTTTCTGCAAAAACTCGCCACCTTTGCAAAAGTTCGTGATGCAGAACCAGCCGATATCACCACAATCGGCTTCCAAGAGCCAAGCAACTTCTGGGTCAGCCGCCTCTCGAGTTCCAACTAAAACAAGAACAGTGGTGAGGAAGGTAGCTGCCAGGAAGACTTTGAGGCGCCGGAGCCCTTCTCCAGAAAGTTCGCATGTACGGTGATCCATGCCTTGGTTGATCTCTTTCATCCTTGCAAACATGTTTGTGCTTACTAGCTCTCCTTTTCTTACAGGTTTCCATCGAAAACACCTCCAGCGGGGACACACAATCCAATCGAGGAGAATCGGGTCCAACAGACTCTGAGAGGACCACCACACCGAGCCAGCCAGATTTGCCACCATCGGCTCCCAGGAAAAGGGCGGTTCCTGAACCTACTGCCCCCCGAGCATCAGTCGAGGCAGGGCCAGCTGTGAGCCCCAAGAGGGCTCGCAAGGGACTGCAAACTTCTTCGTCGAGCCAGGAGGTTTCGAAAGTCATCACCCTCCATGCTCTTACCAATTGTTTTTTATCTGCCGATTCATCACTATTTACATCGGCTAAGCACCTTCCATGCAGACGACTGACACTTCTAGTGGGAAAGCCGGGGAAGTGCCGATGCCTTTCGCAAGGCTGGATCTAGTAATCCCTGACGGTGTAGATGAAACGGTTACCACTTTGGCCAAGCCCCCAGCAACAATACACAAGCCGACTGTCTCGTCATCTGCTATCCCCTTGATCTTAGGAGAGGTACATTCGCTTCGTTCGGCTCATCCTCCCATGTTGGACGCATACTGACGCCATTTCGGCCTGCCAGGGTTGTGATATCTCAGGCCTGCTGACGTTCGACCCTGAATCCATCGAACCAACTCTCTCTGTCGCCAACGATGAACCACGAGCAAGGGCTGTTCTACCTCAATTCCAGCGTCTCAAAGCCTTGCTGTCCTCCCCGATCGAGAAGTTGATCGAGGGTTCTGAAGAGGTGAAGAGTGTTCTTGCCGAAATCAAGGACCAACTCCCAGTAGCATTGCAGGTGAAGCTTTGGCCAGTTGTAACTCTGTCTTTCTACGGGTCAAGGGTGAAGTTGGCTCGTGAGAGGATTAATCTGCGCCGCGCCCAACTCCCGCTGAAGGCCAATATTGCAGACAAATGTCAGCGGCTCAACGAGAAAAAGGCGTCTCTGGATGCCAAAACTGACACCTCTGTCAGTACCGCCGAGCTTGCATCCTTGAAAAAGGAATTGGGAGATCTTGAAGAGAAGGTCCGGGCGACTAAACAGCTCATTCGTGACAAGGAAGCATTCATCGCCCGCTCCCAAGACGAAGCAGAAGGCCTCAAAGCTCAACTGAAGACTGATCTGGCGGAAATACGTGCCCTAAACAAGCAGCTAGTGATGGGCAAGGACGAAGATGATGAAGCCGAGATCGCCGAGGTGGATCGTGTCCGCGCTGACGCCCTCCACGCCTTCGAGGCATTCCTTCAGTAGCTTATTCATGTAAACTGACACCTGCTCGTAACAGTTTGAACCTCTAGAGTCGATGGCTGTGCATCGGCTATATATATTTTTTTATTGGCCGATTTCATGTATCGGCCCCCATATTTCACTGTCCATCATCCCACATGCTTAGGAAATATTTCTTGAGATGCTGACTGTTGACAGCCACTGGGAATTTCACGCCGTCCAGCTCCTCAAGCATGTACGCGTTCCCCCTTAAAACTTGATCGACCCTGTATGGCCCGTGCCAATTTGGAGACCATTTACCATATGCTGCATCCTTAGTCCCCAATGGCAATACAGCTTCCCATACCAGATCGCCAACGTGGAACTCCTTTGGTCTCACCTTCTTATTATATGCACGAGCTACCTTGGCCTTGTTCTCTTTGATTTTCTCAAGCGACCACAGCCTAAGCTCAGTTAAATCCTCAACACTGTCACTCATCAGGGCCGCATATTCTTCAGTTGTTAGATCGTTCTGAAAAGTGACACGTCTCGATCCAGCCGTAATCTCCCAGGGCAATACGGCTTCTTGTCCATAGACTAGAGGGTATGGCGAGGTTTTTATCGCTCCATGACATGACATGCGATAAGCCCATAAAGCCTCCGACGAAACCTCGTGCCAACGCCTAGGGTGCTCATCGACTTTCCTCTTGATCAGCTTGATAAGGCTCTGGTTGGACGCTTCAGCTTGCCCATTTGCTTGAGAATAGTATGGATATGATCGGATCAGCTTAATTCCCGTGTCCTCACAGAACTTTCTAAACTCGTGAGAAATGAAGACCGAACCTCCATCGGTCGTGATAGTTTGGGGAATCCCGAATCTATGAAGGACATGTTCTTTCACAAAATCGATAACATCCTTCGAGTTCACTGACTTCATAGGGACGGCTTCCACCCATTTAGTGAAATAATCCGTAATGGCCAAAATCCACATGTGGCCTTTGCTTGATGGAGGATTGATCTTGCCAATCATATCCATGCCCCAACCTCAGAATGGCCAAGGCTTGATGATGGGGTTCATTGCTGACGCGGGTACCGTCTGAATTTTTCCAAATTTCTGACATCCTTGACACCCTTTGTAGTACTTAAAACAGTCCTCAAGCATGGTGGGCCAATAAAACCCTGATCGCCTGATCAACCATTTCATCTTGTGAGCCGATTGGTGAGTTCCACAGGCGCCTTCGTGTACCTCGTGTAGGAGACGATTGGCCTCGGTTGGCCCCAGACATTTGAGCAGTAACCCTTCCAGAGTCCTGTAGAACATGTCGTCCCCAATAAGCACATACTTCATGGCCTTGTATCTTATCCGTTTAGGTGCCCCCCGAGCCGAATCTTTCAAGTAATTGAAGATATCGGCTCTCCAGTCGTCCGCCTCCAGGAACTGTACCTGAACATCAGCTCCCTCTGCTACGTCCTTGTAGCCTGAAGCCATTTGTGCGAGATCATTCGCCTCGGTATTCTGCGATCGTGGGATCCAGTTAAAGTTTATGTACCGGAACTGTGCAATCAGCTCACGGCATTGCAACCATAATGGGAAGAGCGACTCACTCTCACACTTGTATTCCTCCATGAGTTGGGAAATCACCAATTTGGAGTCTCCAAAAATTTCCACTGCTTCTGCTCTAGCTTCGATGAGCAACTCCATTCCCTTGCGTATCGCCTCATACTCAGCGACGTTGTTGGTGCAAGGGGTAGATAGCCTGATGGAGAAGGAATATGTTGCCCCCCGGGGCGACACGAGTAGAATGTCGATGCCGCAACCATCATCACAAACCGATCCATCGAAAAACATAGCCCACGCTTGTATAGACAGCGCTGCTATATCAGTGTTGATTCTTTCAGCAATAAGGTCGGCCAACGCCTGACCCTTAACCGCTTTCGCGGGTTGATACCGGATATCAAATTCCGATAATGCAAACATCCATTTGCCGAGTCGGCCTTTCAACATAGGAGCCGACAGCATATGTTTTATGACATCTGATTTGCATATAATGATAATCTCCGCTGAGAGCAAGATGTGGCGCAGCTTGGTGCAGGTGAAAAACAGGCAGAGGCACAACTTATCGATCTCAGGATACCTTGTCTCTGCATCCAGCATCCTTCTGCTGATGTAAAACACAACTCGCTCCAGACCGTCATAAACTTGCACCACCACCGAGGCGATGGACGTGTCAGCTACTGACAAGTAAATGTAGAACGGCCTATCCAGCTGGGGCGGAACCAACACTGGCGGCTTCGTTAGATATTCTTTGATCTCGTCGAAGGCTCGTTGTTGTTTTGTCCCCCAGCGGAACTCCTCATCAGATTTAATTTTCACCAGTCCCATGAACGGCTCTATTCTTCCTGACAGATTGGAGATGAATCTTCTGACGAAGTTGATCTTGCCGATGAGAGACTTTAGTTCTTTCTTCGTGGTAGGTGGCTTCATTGTTCGCACTGCCTCCTGACTTTTCAGGCCGATCTCAATTCCGCGTTCATGGACCAAGAAACCCAAGAACTGACTGGCCGTCACACCGAAGGCACACTTCTTTGGATTCATCCGTAGTCCGAATTTTCTTGTTCGGTCCAGGACGCGTTGCAGATCGTCCAAGTATCCTTGTACTAAAGCAGACTTGACCACCACGTCATCGATATAAATTTCCACCAGCTTGCCGATCAGATCATGGAAAATGTAATTCATGGCTCTTTGGTATGTGGCGCCGGCATTCTTCAGTCCAAACGTCATGACTACATATTCAAACAACCCCACCGAACCTGGGACTCTGAATGCAGTCTTGTGTATATCTTCCGGAGCCATAAAAATTTGGTTGTAGCCGGCATTGCCATCCATGAAGCTCAAGACCTTATGACCAGCAGCTGCGTTGATTAATGTCTCTGCTATCGGCATCGGATACTCATCCTTTGGAGTGGCTCTATTGAGATCCCGAAAATCTATGGCAACACGCCAGCGGCCATCCTTTTTCTCTACAGGTACGATACTAGAAATCCACTCAGCATACCTGCATGGCCTGATTAACCTAGCTGTCAACATTTTCTCGATCTCTTTCTTGACTTCTTCCAAAATTTCAGCCTTCATCTGTCATGCTCGCTGCTGGAATGGCCGAAACCCTTTTTTAAGCGGGAGTCGATGCTCAATGATGCTCCTGTCTAACCCGGGCATCTCTGTATAGTCCCAGGCAAAGCAATCTGGATATTCTTTCAACAAAGCTATCATCGGACCCCGCAGATTCGGATCTAACTTCTTGCTGATAAATGTTGGTCGCGTCTTATCCCTAGGACCGATGTCAATCTCCTCTAGCTCATCAGCGGAGGTAAACCCATACCCTAGCTTTCCGTCACCTGCTAAATCGATGCTAAACACGGGGCAAACAGTTGGTGAGGATAACAAAGATAATTTGGGCCGATTGCCGGAATCGGCCCCCTTTTTGATTGCATTAGTCAAGGAAGGTTTACAACTTATTTGTGCTCTACAATGGCAGGGAATCTCCCTACTACGACTGCATGACCTGTTTGTCGTAAGATTACTGCTTTTTATTTTTTGTGGCCGATCGCAGGGATCAGCCATACCACGTACGATCGTGGACTTTGCTACTCTGTCAGGCCAGTGGATAAGACCAGCCTCACCCCGTTTTTTGTAGTTGCAATGCGCTCACAGCCGTCTAGACTGATTCCAGAGATCGGCTCTTGGTCTTCTGCCTCCCAGATGTTCATGCCAGCTATGGAGATCTCGATCGAATCATCTGCATGAATGACCTCCACTTCATCTCCATCCCACTGTATTAGGCACTGGTGCATCGTGGATGGAATGCAGCAGTTAGCGTGAATCCAATACCTCCCCAGCAAGACAGCGTAGGTGCTTTTGCTGTCAACGATGAAGAATGACGTAGGGATGGTTTTTCTGCCCACGGTCAGATCCACGTTCAGAACGCCTTGCATTTCTGAAGTTTGGCCGTTGAAGTCGCTTAACGTGACGTTGGTTTTGATCAGATCTGCAGTGGAGCGTCCCAAACGCCGTAGCATGGAGTATGGCATTATATTGACTGCCGCTCGGGTGTCAACCAACATCTTGCGGACAGGCTACCCATTGATATAACCTCGCAGGTACAGGGCTTTCAGATGTTTGTAGCCCTTCTCTCGTGGCTTTTCAAAGATAACCGGCCGTGGGCCGCAGTCAAAATGTGCCACTGGTAGTTCTTTGGTTCTTGGAGCGCAAAACTCAGACGGAAGTATGAACACCATGTTTGTGCCAGCCGATGTCTTCGCATCGGCTTTTACTGGTTTGGGGCGCCACTCTTTCCTTTTCGGACGAGCCTCCGTTTCCAAGGTTTGCCGAATTTTCACGGCCAGATCGGGCCGTGCTTTCCTTAAAGCGTGGAGGTACTGCGCTTCGGCTTCCTCCAAGCTACGCAGTCGCTGAACTCTACGCTTTTGGGTGTGTCTGAGTCCATCGGGACACCACCTTGGCCGGTGATATCTGTCTTCTTCTTCTTCACCCTTTGGCTCCTCGAGATCTTTTGCTCGAGATGACCCCTCTTGTCTGTTCTGAGGCGGGAGAGGCCCTAGACGCTTGAACACTGAAACTGGACCTGTGTCATCCTTCTGCTGTCCACATTCCGGGAAGTTGTCGATTGTAGGAAATCGGCTCATTCCCGCATCCCAGCAATACTTGAAGAAAGGACAATCCCAATGTTTATCCACGCCTTCCTTTTCCTTCGACTTTCCCCTAGCAAGGTGCTCATATCCTTCATCATCTCTATCATGCCGGCGACGTCGGTCATACTGACGCTCATACTTGTTAAGGAGATGCGTGGAGTGTGGCTTCTGATATCGCACGCTTCTCACTTGCTCCTCGGTTAAATACCGCCTTTCATCATAACGGGGCCGGTCACGTGGACCAGCCTCCTCTCTTTCTTTGCCCCGAGAGCGACCGCCTTCCTCCTTATATGTGCCATGGCGGTACACAGGCCCTGCCATATTAACATCGAACGAGAAATCTAACTGACGCCTCGTGGAGTGGTTGTGTTCTACCATGTTGACGCCGGGAAACGGGTTTGTGTCTACTTTCATGGCGAATTGCCCAAGGATCAGATGGCCCTGTTCTATCGCCGTTTGGATCTGGCGACGTAGCTCTTTGCAATCATTGGTGGTGTGGGTGAACGAGTGATGCCACTTGCAGTATGGTCTCCCGTTCATCTCTTGAGCCGTAGGGATTTTATGGCCTTCGGGTAACTTCAGCTGCTTTTCTTTCAGCAGTAAATCGAATATCTGCTCAGCTTTGCTCACATCAAAGTCGAACCCTTTTGCAGGCCCTTGCTGTTTTACCCATTTGCAGGACACAGGATCTGCCCCCCGAGCCCATTCAGCCACGGCCACCTCCTGGTCTTGTGCGGGATCCTCTTCTTCTGTTTCGACCAGGCCTATCGGACGTTTGAACTTGTCTTGGTACAACTCAGGGTGGCGCTGTTCATACATTGTCAGTTTCTGGGCTATGTGCGCCAATGAATTGTATTCTACTTGGAAAGCCAGATCCTTGATAGGTGCTGAGAGACCCAACACTGCCAGCTCGACTGCTTCTTTCTCAGTTAAACGAGCCGAATAACATCGGTTCTTGACAGTCCTGAAACGCTGAATGTACTCGGCTACCGTTTCTCCCCGCTTTTGCCGCACCTGCGCCAGATCTGCAATGCCAGCCTCGGTAGCTTCTGAATGATACTGAATGTGGAACTGCTCTTCCAGTTGCTTCCAGGTCTGGATCGAATCCGGTGGCAACGAGGTGTACCACCCAAAAGCTGGTCCTGTCAGAGATTGCGCAAAGAACCTTACGCGTAACTGATCCGATGCTGAAATCATGCCTAACTGTGCCAGGTATCGGCTCACATGCTCGATCGAGCTCGACCCTTCTGATCCGCTAAACCTTGAGAACTCAGGGAGCCGATACTTGGGTGGCAGCGGAATCAGATCAAACTCGTTGGGGTACGGCTTGGAATAGCCGATTGTCCTTCTCTTCGGCACGAAGCCGAACTGGTCTCTCAAGATGGTACGGATTTGCTCCACCGTTTGAGCTGCAGGGGCTAAATTCTCATGACTCGTTCCGGTGGCATACTTGGCTAGCCATGCCTGTTTATCAGCGTCCATCCCAGACATCCCTGCTCCAGAAATACCTGCTCCCGAAGCCCCTGCTCCAGAAACTCCTACCCCAGAAATCCCTGCGGTTGCAATCTGGTTCGTGCGCGTCAGGCTATTGCAGTCCGGCACGTAGGTGCACACATATCCATGTGGGATTTCTTTAGGTGGTTCAAACAGGAATTGGCAATCGCCAGGGTCACCTCCAACCTTGTAGACGACGTACGCCGGTGCCCCTGGTGGCTCCGGAGCTACAAGCGTGAATGGCAGCTGTGGCCTGGTCTGGAGCAGTCTTTCTCCCTGGTGAGTCCCTAGAGTAGGCCCCGACGGAGAGTACTGATGTTTCATGATCTCCTAAACTACGCGAACCGCGACGCGCTCGAAGGCGTTCACTAGGCTCTTAGAATGGCGGTGAAGAGAATGAGCCACCATGTAATTGACTTCCTGTCGCAGAGCTCTGGTGCGCTCCTCTGAAGGAACAGACAGATCCACCTCATCAAGAGCACCTTCGGGTGAGAACCCTTTCCACCTGATGCCATGCTTACGGGTCCTCTCAAAAGAGCCGATGAGATCGGCTTCGAAGAGAGCTTTGATATCATCATACTTCGCCTTGTGCTCATCAGGCAGATCGTCGTACGTGACCGGTCTATCCCCCATCGCAACGTCGGATGTTGATGCAGATGTTGTTTGAATGTCCCACCGGGCGTGCCAGAATGTGTTGCCTGTCAAAACCCACCGGCGAGCAGCGACGAGCAACACGAAGAGCCGGGAGGCTCCCAGAACTGCTGGTGGGCCCTGGTCCCTCGGGCAACGGCCCGCAAAACTCCGGCACACGTCCTGGCTGATGCAAGGGCGTGCCACCTGACCTATACCTGGTCAGGAAGGTGATGGATTGCTTCGATTAGTTTCCTGCATGGCAAACAAGTATACGTAAAATTCGAGCCGCGACCGGCTCCCAGGTTTCCCTGTGAATCGGCTCCTGGAGCCGATTGAACCATGATTCTGCATTAGATCTACGATAACAAGGGGTTTTGCTTCATCAATACAAGTTAAATCGACCTACGACAGTTTAACGTTTTCACCACATAATTGGAACATCCTACACGTAATTGAGCCTGGTAGATACAAAAGATGATAGAAAACTAACCCAGAGAAGGCCTAACAACCGACGTAAAGTCAATTCCCGGAACAACTCCTCTCGAATTGGCAAACCATATCCTTACATACTACTGGATCGTTCAACCCGTTTGCAAGGCCTGACCATGCGGATATCAAACTAAACCTTGGAAAACAAGGCATAACTATAACAGATCAAAACAACTGAATAAAGATCAAGCAAGATGCTGCCCTTACACCCGAAAAAGGTGCAAAGGCAGCGAGATAACTAAAGGCAGCATAACTAAGCAATCATAACAAAAAGGTACCGATGCTAGCCCAAACAAATCTATGATAACAGTATTACTCGCCATTAACACGGCTTCAGTACGAGTAACACTAAATAACGCATAAGCAGATACTGCCTAAACCGCAAGATGCGATCTAGGCAGCATGACACTTACCCGAGAAAAACCCTAGAAACAAGGGGTGGCGATGCGCCGAGATTGTGTTTGTTGTGAACGTGATCGTCCTCTTTTCTCAATAACCTTAGGTACGTATTTATAGTCTGGAGACTTTCTATCTTTGGAATAACCCTAACAACTCTATCTCTTACTTAAACCGAAGCGTAACCTACCATAATATACAGATACACGGGCAATTTAGCCCAAATCCACGCACAAGGCTGATCCAGCAATACGTTGCATATATGTATCCTCCAAGCCCATCTTGATTACGGCCCATCTCCTCCTTTGGCCAAAATGTGGCGATAACAGTACTTTTCTCGTTCCGTAATCCGATATCACTTTGTGATTAAGTCCTTAACCACATGCTTGCAAGCGGTGTTGATATCCATTACCGAGTGGGCCCGAAGTATATCTCTCCGACTTGGGAGGGACAAATTCCATCTCGATACATACAACCCAACAGACACTTTCCGATCACCTGAGAGACACCTTTATGATCACCCTCTCATAGGATGACGTTTGATGACCTCAAAGCTTTCTTCCGATACCAGGGAGTTGTATTATCTCATGGTCTAAGGAATACAATATTTGACATAGGAAAAGCTTCGCAAAGATGTACACGATGATACGATCTAATTGCTTCGCTTAGTTTGGGTCTGTCCATCATATCATTCTCCAATGTTATGATCTCATTATCAATTGACAACTCATGTCTATGGTTAGGAAACCTTAACCATCATTGATCAATGAGCTAGTCCATAGAGGCGTACTAGGGACACGGTGTTGTTTACAAACCACACAAGTATTAAAGTTTCCGCTTAATACAATTCTAGCATGGAATATAAACTTTATCATGAACAAGAATTATAATAATAACATCTTTATTATTGCCTCTAGGGCATAATTCCAACATTTACCTTACACACTTTGCTTAAAGCAGTTATCCATTGCTTGCAACTTAATACTGGAGGGGGTTCGGATGATAACCTGAAGGTGGATTACTAGTCATAGATGCAGTTGGACGGCGGTCTATGTATCTTGTTGTATTGCCCAATCGAATCTCATAGGATCATGAATGTCTAGTATTGCATTGTTATGCCTTGCTCAGTCCTGTCAATTGTCCCACTATAATTTATTTACCCAGCAAGCCATATTTGTTTATCTTAAGGAGAACACCTCTAGTGAACTATGGACCCCGGTCCAATCTTTACCATTGATACATATTCCATTGTTACTGTTTACTTTCTGCAAACCACTATTACCTTCCACACCATACAGTTAATCCTTCATTTTCAGCAAACTGGTGAGATTGACAATCGCACTGTTCGTTGGGGCAAAGTCTTGAGTTTGTGTTGTGCAGGTTTCCATGTTGCTAGCAACACCTCTGAGTCGTTTTCTGTAACACCCTCAGAATCGGCCCTATGCAAGTTTTAGCGCTTCCCGCCAAACCCGCATAGAAACGATTCAAAGGTGCTCACCAGGCACTTTCGTGCGGGTGGAAAACGAAGTAATATCATTACACAATAGTCCTCGATGGAACCCACAAAACATATATATACAACAGCGACTCAAAGAGTCAAGAATACAGAGGTACAATACAAAGATCCAAATCACCTTTAAAACGATATAGCGTCCGAGTACGGACAAGATGCAAATTGAGCTAAGAGCCCTGAAGAATAACCACTGGCGTCCATAACCCTGCCCAGGACAAGCCGGAAGGGTAACCCTGCTAACGACGTCGATCTCAAACCTGCTTAAACAAAAGGGGTGCCGACAAAGGGCAAAGGAAAAAGAGAGAGCGGTCAGTACTGAGGCCAGTACACGGCGAGGCTAGAATTCGGCGGTCCTCGCCTACATAGGTATGGTGGACTGAGCGGCAGCGCGGCATGCACTAAACAACCTATAGAGACTCGAGATAACTGTCGGCTATCAGAGAGGGATAAGAAAGACCTATTCGGAACCAACCTGATACTACCACCAAACATACCCATCCTGGTATTTCCCCCTCGAGACCAAACGAGGAAGTCAACCGAGGAACTCACACAGTTGGCAGTTTTATTCATTCCGTTATAGTGGAGGCAATTACTAGTCAAATATAGATAGCATGAGTCATCCTGATATAATAAGCAGTGGGCAGTTTTAGTTAACCATTCCGTTGTAGTTGCAACACTTACTAGTCAGATACAATAAGCATGAGACATCCCAAACCCAGCAGTTGTTGGTACTTTTATTTAGCCATTCCGTTGTAGTGAAGCTGATTACTAGTCACATCGGATACAAGTCAAATTATAACAGTAAACTTTAGTTATAGTTGTCTATGATCGAGAACTGTGCTCCAAGTCGTCCATAACCGCGGACACGGCTTCTCGAAAAGATTTAACCCTGCAGGGGTGCACCAAAGTTTCCACACGCACCTACACCCTTGTTGTCGGATCAGGTAGGTACAAGATCACAAAACATACACCCAATGGTATGTCGACGGGGTTTCGGACACGACGTTTCCCAGACCCAAAGCAAGCACGGGGGGCCACCCCACTAAGCTACCCGCAACGAAGTTGGCCGGCTCCGAAACGGACCCAGGGTTTGCGTCAGTGGCTGTAAACGACTGGGAACCCGAAAGTGTGACTGGGCTTGTCGATACCGCGAAAACACTCCGCTTCCCTAAACAGTACAGGTGCATTCCTCGCACAATCTTAAATTAAGCAGTAAAGCATGGCATAAGTACAGGATAGTAATAAAGCTCCAAACTACTTTGTGGCCCCCAGTACAGTACTTGGAATCAGGTACTAAATCGATGGGGGTGCCCATACACCCCACCTGTGGTTAGCGCGCTCGATCTCGGAACAGGTGTCAAGAACTCGGGGTCCTACGGGACACAAGTGGACGGTTAACAACCAATTAACATCTATTACCCACCTGTGCCTCTGCATTTACCTACTTCAATTTTAGTTATTAAACAATAATTAAAGTCTTGATCATCTCCACCATTAAACATGCGGCAATACTCCAACAACTGTGGTACTTGACGACACGCAACAGCACTTGAGCAAGCGACTACGACGCGCATGTCCAACTATCTACCAAACAACAGGTAATAGGATGTGTCCAAGGCAATATAAGGCCGCAAGGGATATCACGGGTACGGAAACTAGAGCATCGCAACACAGATAGCAATAGATCAACAGGAGGAAATAAAGACTATAAATGCAAAATAGGTAGAAGGGGAAGGGATGCTCGCCTGAAAACATTGCCGAAGGTTCATCCGAAGATCGGGTCGACACTCACATCAACTCATCGGCCTAATCCGTGAAGAAGCAAAGCACTAGAAGAAACACCGGATGCACTATTTAATACTACGGCAGAAGATCGGGCATGATGCATGTATGATGTATGACATGGCAAAGGTGCAATGCAATTAGGCAATGTTAAGCGGAACCGGGGTCCCGGCAATTATTTAGATGGCTCATGTTGTTTAGCTACCCTGCATTTTAAATGTTGTCTTAACATGGCAAAAGATAGCACCGGTTCGCTACACCAATTTAAATGGAGTCCGGAATAAGACAAAGATATCCCGCATATAGACTCCATATTTAATTATGAGATGAATTGGCATAGTGCCCCCAAACCACAGACAAGTATGCATGCATGAACAATTTAATATGCATCAGTTGATAATGTCATATTATAAAAATAGGGGTCTCGGATAAATGGGTCATACATCTGGGTACGGCAGATCTTGGTTCCGGGGGTTCGGGGCCGGACTCAGGGTTCAATAGGGATCGAGGTTCAGATTCAAGATGGAGAACTTGTTGCGACGTGATGGAGATCTTGGGTTACAAGTGGTCGATCTTGTCATCGATGGCTAACTTGAATGGATCGGGTACCGGTGGTCTTCGGGTCCGTGTAGACGGTCATGGCGTCCGGGAGACGATCTTGTCGCATCCGGGAAGAAGGACTTGACGTTCCGCGGTGAAGTGCTTGTTGTTCCGGTGGCGATCTTGGCGGTCATCGGGTCCGGACTTCCCCTCCAGGAACGGGTCTTCAGGGTCTCGACGAACTTGGTGTTCCGGCATCTCCGAGTCGTGGATCTTGGCATCCGGGTTCTCGGTCATCGGTAGATCTTGTCGTCGCTTTGGTCTTGGACATGACACATACGATGGAGATCTTAGGGTTTAGAGCTTCGATTGTCGGCGCTGATCTTGGTAGCACAAACCCGGACCTTGTCGTCTAGTTCCGATCATCTTCCGGTGGCTTCGCATGAGTCGACTTGGCCGCCACAGGTGCAACATCGTGTACCTCTCCACACGTCGACATGATCTTGCCATCCACCGAGAGACACCCAAAAACTTCTTTCATCCAACGATGTAGTACGCTACAGGGGCCCTTGCGCCTTGGGCTCTGTGTGCCAGGAGGTCTCCACCTGACGAACATCCGAGGAAGCACGCGACGGTGTTGGGTTGAACGCGGGGACGACATCTTGCAGAGCGACGAGGAGGGCGGCCATGGGGAGCGGGGCTCGCAGGGCGGCGAGGAGGGGGGGTCGCCCGCGAGCGGAGCAGAGGGGCGAGGCCGACGGCGGGGCCTGGACGAGCGTCGGCGGCGGGGCACGAGGAGAAGCTCGGGCGGCGGAGGGCATGGCGATGTCGACGGCAGGGTCGCGCGGCCGGTGCCGGCGCTGGAGGGCGGCGGGCGGCGGCGTCTGTCGGGGTGGAGGCGGAGCGAGTCTGGCAACGGGGTCGCGTCGGTGGGGAACGCGGTTGGATGGGGCGGGCGTGGGAGGACGGCCGGAGATGGAGAAGGCGAGCTCCAGCAGGCGGGGGCGCGCGCTCGCGGAAGCAGACGACAGCGGGGGGGATCCAGGGGGCGCCGCGCGACGAGCGGTTCGGGGAGCGTCGAGGGAGACGAGCGGGAGGTGGGGTTCGCTACCGGGGGGAGGTGGTTGATGGAGAGAGGAAGGAGACGGGGTGGAGGATCGCTAGAGGAGGTGGGGTCGGGTCTGCAGGGGGTCACGAGGTGGGGCCGGGGTCTGGCGGCAGGTGGAGTGGGTGGCGGGGCAGGGGCCAGGGGTGAGGTGGCGCGTGGTGGTTGGCTGGAGGATTGGGCCAGGGTGAGGTGGCGACATGGGATTGGAGGGGGTGAGGTGGAGGGGCTGGGTAGGGAAAATAGGGTAGGGTTTTTGGTAGAAAAGGTTAGGGTAGATTCTGGGTAGGTAGGATTTTATCTGGAGGTGGCCGGCTAGGCTTTCGGGCCTGGCTGACTGCCTCCCAAAAATAATTTAACTATTTTATTTATTTAAAACGAGGCTTTTGCAAACCGCGGGTAGACAAAACAAAATATTCCGGAGACCCGGATTTTACTTTGAATGAAGGAGGGGGCGTTTAGAAAACAAAACCAGGCTTCTCGAAAATAGTTTTATGTAAACAAATGTCAGATGACATGATGATGCTCAAATGCAAGGTGGCATGATGACATGAGCATGAGGTCATGATGATGCAATGCACAAAAACAACGCGATTTTCTGGTAGTGGTTTTTGCGGGATGCCACAATTCGACACCACTAATAATGGATCTCGCCCTCGAGATCCGCCTCATGGTACCGGAAAGAAGGGCGGCGATCTGAATCTTCTCGCATCGTGTAGATCCTCGCGACACCACTAACAAGAGGTCGTTGTCCGTGATCGTCGAGAGAACACTCCGGAAACAAAAGGCGAAGGCAGAAGTATCAACAAATAAAGCCACCTCTAGCTTCGATAGAAAGAAAGAACCGATGCATTCTCATCCACTTCAATGTACAAAAGCGAATAGAAGGGGTAGTCGGCATGGGGGCCAATCCATCACGCACCCAAACTATTACTCTGCACAATCAGTAGAAAAGCGTGCAACCATTCTCGGAATCAGACTGAAGATCTCGACAATCGAGGTTCAGAAACAAAGGAGTGATGCAGACTCTGCATCAGATCTGGCGTAGATGATGTCGTCGCGTCGGAAAACACTGGAAGGCACGAGAAGGAACAAAGAGAAGTCCACCAGAAGAAGGATTCCTCGGATAGCATGAAGACCAGATGTAGCAACACCGTTACCAAAGGAGGAAGCGAAATCCTGAAGGTACGATGGGACCCAACCACGAGAAATCCTAGACTCGAAGAGAGAGAAGAGAGCGGATTCAAAACACGCAAAGGTGAGAGGAGAGCAGCAGAGAGGTAAGGAGTAAAATCAGACCTAATTAGAACTATCCAACCGATTTTGCAAAAATAGTTTTGACACTCTACTTCGGCCGTTAGCTAGGTTATCCTACAGGCTGGACTTGTGGGGTATCGCAACTTCTGAGCTCTGATACCACTCTGTAACACCCTCAGAATCGGCCCTATGCAAGTTTTAGCGCTTCCCGCCAAACCCGCATAGAAACGATTCAAAGGTGTCCACCAGGCACTTTCGTGCGGGTGGAAAACGAAGTAATATCATTACACAATAGTCCTCGATGGAACCCACAAAACATATATATACAACAGCGACTCAAAGAGTCAAGAATACAGAGGTACAATACAAAGATCCAAATCACCTTTAAAACGATATAGCGTCCGAGTACGGACAAGATGCAAATTGAGCTAAGAGCCCTGAAGAATAACCACTGGCGTCCATAACCCTGCCCAGGCCAAGCCGGAAGGGTAACCCTGCTAACGACGTCGATCTCAAACCTATTTAAACAAAAGGGGTGCCGACAAAGGGCAAAGGAAAAAGAGAGAGCGGTCAGTACTGAGGCCAGTACACGGCGAGGCTAGAATTCGGCGGTCCTCGCCTACATAGGTATGGTGGACTGAGCGGCAGCGCGGCATGCACTAAACAACCTATAGAGACTCGAGATAACTGTCAGCTATCAGAGAGGGATAAGAAAGGCCTATTCGGAACCAACCTGATACTACCACCAAACATACCCATCCTGGTATTTCCCCCTCGAGACCAAACGAGGAAGTCAACCGAGGAACTCACACAGTTGGCAGTTTTATTCATTCCGTTATAGTGGAGGCAATTACTAGTCAAATATAGATAGCATGAGTCATCCTGATATAATAAGCAGTGGGCAGTTTTAGTTAACCATTCCGTTGTAGTTGCAACACTTACTAGTCAGATACAATAAGCATGAGACATCCCAAACCCAGCAGTTGTTGGTACTTTTATTTAGCCATTCCATTGTAGTGAAGCTGATTACTAGTCACATCGGATACAAGTCAAATTATAACAGTAAACTTTAGTTATAGTTGTCTATGATCGAGAACTGTGCTCCAAGTCGTCCATAACCGCGGACACGGCTTCTCGAAAAGATTTAACCCTGCAGGGGTGCACCAAAGTTTCCACACGCACCTACACCCTTGTTGTCGGATCAGGTAGGTACAAGATCACAAAACATACACCCAATGGTATGTCGACGGGGTTTCGGACACGACGTTTCCCAGACCCAAAGCAAGCACGGGGGGCCACCCCACTAAGCTACCCGCAACGAAGTTGGCCGGCTCCGAAACGGACCCAGGGTTTGCGTCAGTGGCTGTAAACGACTGGGAACCCGAAAGTGTGACTGGGCTTGTCGATACCGCGAAAACACTCCGCTTCCCTAAACAGTACAGGTGCATTCCTCGCACAATCTTAAATTAAGCAGTAAAGCATGGCATAAGTACAGGATAGTAATAAAGCTCCAAACTACTTTGTGGCCCCCAGTACAGTACTTGGAATCAGGTACTAAATCGATGGGGGTGCCCATACACCCCACCTGTGGTTAGCGCGCTCGATCTCGGAACAGGTGTCAAGAACTCGGGGTCCTACGGGACACAAGTGGACGGTTAACAACCAATTAACATCTATTACCCACCTGTGCCTCTGCATTTACCTACTTCAATTTTAGTTATTAAACAATAATTAAAGTCTTGATCATCTCCACCATTAAACATGCGGCAATACTCCAACAACTGTGGTACTTGACGACACGCAACAGCACTTGAGCAAGCGACTACGACGCGCATGTCCAACTATCTACCAAACAACAGGTAATAGGATGTGTCCAAGGCAATATAAGGCCGCAAGGGATATCACGGGTACGGAAACTAGAGCATCGCAACACAGATAGCAATAGATCAACAGGAGGAAATAAAGACTATAAATGCAAAATAGGTAGAAGGGGAAGGGATGCTCGCCTGAAAACATTGCCGAAGGTTCATCCGAAGATCGGGTCGACACTCACATCAACTCATCGGCCTAATCCGTGAAGAAGCAAAGCACTAGAAGAAACACCGGATGCACTATTTAATACTACGGCAGAAGATCGGGCATGATGCATGTATGATGTATGACATGGCAAAGGTGCAATGCAATTAGGCAATGTTAAGCGGAACCGGGGTCCCGGCAATTATTTAGATGGCTCATGTTGTTTAGCTACCCTGCATTTTAAATGTTGTCTTAACATGGCAAAAGATAGCACCGGTTCGCTACACCAATTTAAATGGAGTCCGGAATAAGACAAAGATATCCCGCATATAGACTCCATATTTAATTATGAGATGAATTGGCATAGTGCCCCCAAACCACAGACAAGTATGCATGCATGAACAATTTAATATGCATCAGTTGATAATGTCATATTATAAAAACAGGGGTCTCGGATAAATGGGTCATACATCTGGGTACGGCAGATCTTGGTTCCGGGGGTTCGGGGCCGGACTCAGGGTTCAACAGGGATCGAGGTTCAGATTCAAGATGGAGAACTTGTTGCGATGTAATGGAGATCTTGGGTTACAAGCGGTCGATCTTGTCATCGATGGCTAACTTGAATGGATCGGGTACCGGTGGTCTTCGGGTCCGTGTAGACGGTCATGGCGTCCGGGAGACGATCTTGTCGCATCCGGGAAGAAGGACTTGACGTTCCGCGGTGAAGTGCTTGTTGTTCCGGTGGCGATCTTGGCGGTCATCGGGTCCGGACTTCCCCTCCAGGAACGGGTCTTCAGGGTCTAGACGAACTTGGTGTTCCGGCATCTCCGAGTCGTGGATCTTGGCATCCGGGTTCTCGGTCATCGGTAGATCTTGTCGTCGCTTTGGTCTTGGACATGACACATACGATGGAGATCTTGGGGTTTAGAGCTTCGATTGTCGGCGCTGATCTTGGCAGCACAAACCCGGACCTTGTCGTCTAGTTTCGATCATCTTCCGGTGGCTTCGCACGAGTCGACTTGGCCGCCACAGGTGCAACATCGTGTACCTCTCCACACGTCGACATGATCTTGCCATCCACCGAGAGACACCCAAAAACTTCTTTCATCCAACGATGTAGTATGCTACAGGGGCCCTTGCGCCTTGGGCTCTGTGTGCCAGGAGGTCTCCACCTGACGAACATCCGAGGAAGCACGCGACGGTGTTGGGTTGAACGCGGGGACGACAGCTTGCAGAGCGACGAGGAGAGCGGCCATGGGGAGCGGGGATCGCGGGGCGGCGAGGAGGTGGGGGTCGCCCGCGAGCGGAGCAGAGGGGCGAGGCCGACGGCGGGGCCTGGACGAGCGTCGGCGGCGGGGCACGAGGAGAAGCTCGGGCGGCGGAGGGCATGGCGATGTCGACGGCAGGGTCGCGCAGCTGGGGCCGGCGCTGGAGGGCGGCGGGCGGTGGCGTCCGTCGGGGTGGAGGCGGAGCGAGTCTGGCAACGGGGTCGCGTCGGTGGGGAACGCGGTTGGATGGGGCGGGCGTGGGAGGACGGCCGGAGATGGAGAAGGCGAGCTCCAGCAGGCGGGGGCGCGCGCTCGCGGAAGCAGACGACGGCGGGGGGATCCAGGGGCGCCGCGCGACGAGCGGTTCGGGGAGCGTCGAGGGAGACGAGCGGGAGGTGGGGGTCGCTACCGGGGGGAGGTGGTTGATGGAGAGAGGAAGGAGACGGGGTGGGGGATCGCTAGAGGAGGTGGGGTCGGGTCTGTAGGGGGTCACGAGGTGGGGCCGGGGTCTGGCGGCAGGTGGAGTGGGTGGCGGGGCAGGGGCCAGGGGTGAGGTGGCGCGTGGTGGTTGGCTGGAGGATTAGGCCAGGGTGAGGTGGCGACATGGGATTGGAGGGGTGAGGTGGAGGGGCTGGGTAGGGAAAATAGGGTAGGGTTTTTGGTAGAAAAGGTTAGGGTAGATTCTGGGTAGGTAGGATTTTATCTGGAGGTGGCCGGCTAGGCTTTCGGACCTGGCTGACTGCCTCCCAAAAATAATTTAACTATTTTATTTATTTAAAACGAGGCTTTTGCAAACCGCGGGTAGACAAAACAAAATATTCCGGAGACCCGGATTTTACTTTGAATGAAGGAGGGGGCGTTTAGAAAACAAAACCAGGCTTCTCGAAAATAGTTTTATGTAAACAAATGTCAGATGACATGATGATGCTCAAATGCAAGGTGGCATGATGACATGAGCATGAGGTCATGATGATGCAATGCACAAAAACAACGCGATTTTCTGGTAGTGGTTTTTGCGGGATGCCACAATTCGACACCACTAACAATGGATCTCGCCCTCGAGATCCGCCTCATGGTACCGGAAAGAAGGGCGGCGATCTGAATCTTCTCGCATCGTGTAGATCCTCGCGACACCACTAACAAGAGGTCGTTGTCCGTGATCGTCGAGAGAACACTCCGGAAACAAAAGGCGAAGGCAGAAGTATCAACAAATAAAGCCACATCTAGCTTCGATAGAAAGAGAGAACCGATGCATTCTCATCCACTTCTATGTACAAAAGCGAATAGAAGGGGTAGTCGGCATGGGGGCTAATCCATCACGCACCCAAACTATTACTCTGCACAATCAGTAGAAAAGCGTGCAACCATTCTCGGAATCAGACTGAAGATCTCGACAATCGAGGTTCAGAAACAAAGGAGTGATGCAGACTCTGCATCAGATCTGGCGTAGATGATGTCGTCGCGTCAGAAAACACTGGAAGGCACGAGAAGGAACAAAGAGAAGTCCACCAGAAGAAGGATTCCTCGGATAGCATGAAGACCAGATGTAGCAACACCGTTACCAAAGGAGGAAGCGAAATCCTGAAGGTACGATGGGACCCAACCACGAGAAATCCTGGACTCGAAGAGAGAGAAGAGAGCGGATTCAAAACACGCAGAGGTGAGAGGAGAGCAGCAGAGAGGTAAGGAGTAAAATCAGACCTAATTAGAACTATCCAACCGATTTTGCAAAAATAGTTTTGACACTCTACTTCGGCCGTTAGCTAGGTTATCCTACAGGCTGGACTTGTGGGGTATCGCAACTTCTGAGCTCTGATACCACTCTGTAACACCCTCAGAATCGGCCCTATGCAAGTTTTAGCGCTTCCCACCAAACCCGCATAGAAACGATTCAAAGGTGCCCACCAGGCACTTTCGTGCGGGTGGAAAACGAAGTAGTATCATTACACAATAGTCCTCGATGGAACCCACAAAACATATATATACAACAGCGACTCAAAGAGTCAAGAATACAGAGGTACAATACAAAGATCCAAATCACCTTTAAAACGATATAGCGTCCGAGTACGGACAAGATGCAAATTGAGCTAAGAGCCCTGAAGAATAACCACTGGCGTCCATAACCCTGCCCAGGCCAAGCCGGAAGGGTAACCCTGCTAACGACGTCGATCTCAAACCTGCTTAAACAAAAGGGGTGCCGACAAAGGGCAAAGGAAAAAGAGAGAGCGGTCAGTACTGTGGCCAGTACACGGCGAGGCTAGAATTCGGCGGTCCTCGCCTACATAGGTATGGTGGACTGAGCGGCAGCGCGGCATGCACTAAACAACCTATAGAGACTCGAGATAACTGTCGGCTATTAGAGAGGGATAAGAAAGACCTATTCGGAACCAACCTGATACTACCACCAAACATACCCATCCTGGTATTTCCCCCTCGAGACCAAACGAGGAAGTCAACCGAGGAACTCACACAGTTGGCAGTTTTATTCATTCCGTTATAGTGGAGGCAATTACTAGTCAAATATAGATAGCATGAGTCATCCTGATATAATAAGCAGTGGGCAGTTTTAGTTAACCATTCCGTTGTAGTTGCAACACTTACTAGTCAGATACAATAAGCATGAGACATCCCAAACCCAGCAGTTGTTGGTACTTTTATTTAGCCATTCCGTTGTAGTGAAGCTGATTACTAGTCACATCGGATACAAGTCAAATTATAATAGTAAACTTTAGTTATAGTTGTCTATGATCGAGAACTGTGCTCCAAGTCGTCCATAACCGCGGACACGGCTTCTCGAAAAGATTTAACCCTGCAGGGGTGCACCAAAGTTTCCACACGCACCTACACCCTTGTTATCGGATCAGGTAGGTACAAGATCACAAAACATACACCCAATGGTATGTCGACGGGGTTTCGGACATGACGTTTCCCAGACCCAAAGCAAGCACGGGGGGCCACCCCACTAAGCTACCCGCAACGAAGTTGGCCGGCTCCGAAACGGACCCAGGGTTTGCGTCAGTGGCTGTAAACGACTGGGAACCCAAAAGTGTGACTGGGCTTGTCGATACCGCGAAAACACTCCGCTTCCCTAAACAGTACAGGTGCATTCCTCGCACAATCTTAAATTAAGCAGTAAAGCATGGCATAAGTACAGGATAGTAATAAAGCTCCAAACTACTTTGTGGCCCCCAGTATAGTACTTGGAATCAGGTACTAAATCGATGGGGGTGCCCATACACCCCACCTGTGGTTAGCGCGCTCGATCTCGGAACAGGTGTCAAGAACTCGGGGTCCTACGGGACACAAGTGGACGGTTAACAACCAATGAACATCTATTGCCCACCTATGCCTCTGCATTTACCTACTTCAATTTTAGTTATTAAACAATAATTAAAGTCTTGATCATCTCCACCATTAAACATGCGGCAATACTCCAACAACTGTGGTACTTGACGACACGCAACAGCACTTGAGCAAGCGACTACGACGCGCAGGTCCAACTATCTACCAAACAACAGGTAATAGGATGTGTCCAAGGCAATATAAGGCCGCAAGGGATATCACGGGTACGGAAACTAGAGCATCGCAACACAGATAGCAATAGATCAACAGGAGGAAATAAAGACTATAAATGCAAAATAGGTAGAAGGGGAAGGGATGCTCGCCTGAAAACATTGCCGAAGGTTCATCCGAAGATCGGGTCGACACTCACATCAACTCATCGGCCTAATCCGTGAAGAAGCAAAGCACTAGAAGAAACACCGGATGCACTATTTAATACTACGGCAGAAGATCGGGCATGATGCATGTATGATGTATGACATGGCAAAGGTGCAATGCAATTAGGCAATGTTAAGCGGAACCGGGGTCCCGACAATTATTTAGATGGCTCATGTTGTTTAGCTACCCTGCATTTTAAATGTTGTCTTAACATGGCAAAAGATAGCACCGGTTCGCTACACCAATTTAAATGGAGTCCGGAATAAGACAAAGATATCCCGCATATAGACTCCATATTTAATTATGAGATGAATTGGCATAGTGCCCCCAAACCACAGACAAGTATGCATGCATGAACAATTTAATATGCATCAGTTGATAATGTCATATTATAAAAATAGGGGTCTCGGATAAATGGGTCATACATCTGGGTACGGCAGATCTTGGTTCCGGGGGTTTGGGGCCGGACTAAGGGTTCAATAGGGATCGAGGTTCAGATTCAAGATGGAGAACTTGTTGCGACGTGATGGAGATCTTGGGTTACAAGCGGTCGATCTTGTCATCGATGGCTAACTTGAATGGATCGGGTACCGGTGGTCTTCGGGTCCGTGTAGACGGTCATGGCGTCCGGGAGACGATCTTGTCGCATCCGGGAAGAAGGACTTGACGTTCCGCGGTGAAGTTCTTGTTGTTCCGGTGGCGATCTTGGCGGTCATCGGGTCCGGACTTCCCCTCCAGGAACGGGTCTTCAGGGTCTCGACGAACTTGGTGTTCCGGCATCTCCGAGTCGTGGATCTTGGCATCCGGGTTCTCGGTCATCGGTAGATCTTGTCGTCGCTTTGGTCTTGGACATGACACATACGATGGAGATCTTGGGGTTTAGAGCTTCGATTGTCGGTGCTGATCTTGGCAGCACAAACCCGGACCTTGTCGTCTAGTTCCGATCATCTTCCGGTGGCTTCGCACGAGTCGACTTGGCCGCCACAGGTGCAACATCGTGTACCTCTCCACACGTCGACATGATCTTGCCATCCACCGAGAGACACCCAGAAACTTCTTTCATCCAACGATGTAGTACGCTACAGGGGCCCTTGCGCCTTGGGCTCTGTGTGCCAGGAGGTCTCCACCTGACGAACATCCGAGGAAGCACGCGACGGTGTTGGGTTGAACGCGGGGACGACAGCTTGCAGAGCGACGACGAGGGTGGCCATGGGGAGCGGGGCTCGCGGGGCGGCGAGGAGGGGGGTCGCCCGCGAGCGGAGCAGAGGGGCGAGGCCGACGGCGGGGCCTGGACGAGCGTCGGCGGCGGGGAACGAGGAGAAGCTCGGGCGGCGGAGGGCATGGCGATGTCGATGGCAGGGTCGCGCGGCCGGGGCCGGCGCTGGAGGGCGGCGGGCGGCGGCGGCCGTCGGGGTGGAGGCGGAGCGAGTCTGGCAACGGGGTCGCGTCGGTGGGGAACGCGGTTGGATGGGGCGGGCGTGGGAGGACGGCCGGAGATGGAGAAGGCGAGCTCCAGCAGGCGGGGGCGCGCGCTCGCAGAAGCAGACGACGGCGGGGGGATCCAGGGGGCGCCGCGCAACGAGCGGTTCGGGGAGCGTCGAGGGAGACGAGCGGAAGGTGGGGGTCGCTACCGGGGGGAGGTGGTTGATGGAGAGAGGAAGGAGACGGGGTGGGGGATCGCTAGAGGAGGTGGGGTCGGGTCTGCAGGGGGTCACGAGGTGGGGCCGGGGTCTGGCGGCAGGTGGAGTGGGTGGCGGGGCAGGGGCCAGGGGTGAGGTGGCGCGTGGTGGTTGGCTGGAGGATTGGGCCAGGGTGAGTTGGCGACATGGTATTGGAGGGGGTGAGGTGGAGGGGCTGGGTAGGGAAAATAGGGTAGGGTTTTTGGTAGAAAAGGTTAGGGTAGATTCTGGGTAGGTAGGATTTTATCTGGAGGTGGCCGGCTAGGCTTTCGGGCCTGGCTGACTGCCTCCCAAAAATAATTTAACTATTTTATTTATTTAAAACGAGGCTTTTGCAAACCGCGGGTAGACAAAACAAAATATTCCGGAGACCCGGATTTTACTTTGAATGAAGGAGGGGGCGTTTAGAAAACAAAACCAGGCTTCTCGAAAATAGTTTTATGTAAACAAATGTCAGATGACATGATGATGCTCAAATGCAAGGTGGCATGATGACATGAGCATGAGGTCATGATGATGCAATGCACAAAAACAACGCGATTTTCTGGTAGTGGTTTTTGCGGGATGCCACAATTCGACACCACTAACAATGGATCTCGCCCTCGAGATCCGCCTCATGGTACCGGAAAGAAGGGCGGCGATCTGAATCTTCTCGCATCATGTAGATCCTCGCGACACCACTAACAAGAGGTCGTTGTCCGTGATCTTCGAGAGAACACTCCGGAAACAAAAGGCGAAGGCAGAAGTATCAACAAATAAAGCCACCTCTAGCTTCGATAGAAAGAGAGAACCGATGCATTCTCATCCACTTCAATGTACAAAAGCGAATAGAAGGGGTAGTCGGCATGGGGGCCAATCCATCACGCACCCAAACTATTACTCTGCACAATCAGTAGAAAAGCGTGCAACCATTCTCGGAATCAGACTGAAGATCTCGACAATCGAGGTTCATAAACAAAGGAGTGATGCAGACTCTGCATCAGATCTGGCATAGATGATGTCGTCGCGTCGGAAAACACCGGAAGGCACGAGAAGGAACAAAGAGAAGTCCACCAGAAGAAGGATTCCTCGGATAGCATGAAGACCAGATGTAGCAACACCATTACCAAAGGAGGAAGCGAAATCCTGAAGGTATGATGGGACCCAACCACGAGAAATCCTGGACTCGAAGAGAGAGAAGAGAGCGGATTCAAAACACGCAGAGGTGAGAGGAGAGCAGCAGAGAGGTAAGGAGTAAAATCAGACCTAATTAGAACTATCCAACCGATTTTGCAAAAATAGTTTTGACACTCTACTTCGACCGTTAGCTAGGTTATCCTACAGGCTGGACTTGTGGGGTATCGCAACTTCTGAGCTCTGATACCACTCTGTAACACCCTCAGAATCGGCCCTATGCAAGTTTTAGCGCTTCCCGCCAAACCCCCATAGAAACGATTCAAAGGTGCCCACCAGGCACTTTCGTGCAGGTGGAAAACGAAGTAATATCATTACACAATAGTCCTCGATGGAACCCACAAAACATATATATACAACAGCGACTCAAAGAGTCAAGAATACAGAGGTACAATACAAAGATCCAAATCACCTTTAAAACGATATAGCGTCCGAGTACGGACAAGATGCAAATTGAGCTAAGAGCCCTGAAGAATAACCACTGGCGTCCATAACCCTGCCCAGGCCAAGCCGGAAGGGTAACCCTGCTAACGACGTCGATCTCAAACCTGCTTAAACAAAAGGGGTGCCGACAAAGGGCAAAGGAAAAAAGAGAGAGCGGTCAGTACTGAGGCCAGTACACGGCGAGGCTAGAATTCGGCGGTCCTCGCCTACATAGGTATGGTGGACTGAGCGGCAGCGCGGCATGCACTAAACAACCTATAGAGACTCGAGATAACTGTCGGCTATCAGAGAGGGATAAGAAAGACCTATTCGGAACCAACCTGATACTACCACCAAACATACCCATCCTGGTATTTCCCCCTCGAGACCAAACGAGGAAGTCAACCGAGGAACTCACACAGTTGGCAGTTTTATTCATTCCGTTATAGTGGCGGCAATTACTAGTCAAATATAGATAGCATGAGTCATCCTGATATAATAAGCAGTGGGCAGTTTTAGTTAACCATTCCGTTGTAGTTGCAACACTTACTAGTTAGATACAATAAGCATGAGACATCCCAAACCCAGCAGTTGTTGGTACTTTTATTTAGCCATTCCGTTGTAGTGAAGCTGATTACTAGTCACATCGGATACAAGTCAAATTATAACAGTAAACTTTAGTTATAGTTGTCTATGATCGAGAACTGTGCTCCAAGTCGTCCATAACCGCGGACACGGCTTCTCGAAAAGATTTAACCCTGCAGGGGTGCACCAAAGTTTCCACACGCACCTACACCCTTATTGTCGGATCAGGTAGGTACAAGATCACAAAACATACACCCAACGGTATGTCGACGGGGTTTCGAACACGACGTTTCCCAGACCCAAAGCAAGCACGGGGGGCCACCCCACTAAGCTACCCGCAACGAATTTGTCCGGCTCCGAAATGGACCCAGGGTTTGCGTCAGTGGCTGTAAACGACTGGGAACCCGAAAGTGTGACTGGGCTTGTCGATACCGCGAAAACACTCCGCTTCCCTAAACAGTACAGGTGCATTCCTCGCACAATCTTAAATTAAGCAGTAAAGCATGGCATAAGTACAGGATAGTAATAAAGCTCCAAACTACTTTGTGGCCCTGTTGCCTACCAAAACCCACCGGCGAGCAGCGACGGGCAACACGAAGAGCCGGGAGGCTCCCAGAACTGCTGGTGGGCCCTGGCTTGGTTCGAGGGCGTGCCACCTGCTTCGATTGGTTTCCTGCATGGTAAACAAGTATACGTAAAATTCGAGCCGTGACCGGCTCCCAGGTTTCCCTGTGAATCGGCTCTTAGAGCCGATTAACCCATGGTTCTGCATTAGATCTATGATAACATGGGGTTTTGCCTCGTCAATACAAGTCAAATCGATCTACGACAGTTTAACGTTTTCAACACATGACTGGAACATCCTACACGTAATTGAGCCTGGTAGATACAAAAGATGATGGAAAACCAATCCTAGAGAAGGCCTAAAAACCAACGTAAAGTCAATTCCCGGAACATCTCCTCTCGGATTGGTGAACCATATCTCATATACTACTGGATCGTTCAACCCGTTTGCAAGGCCTGATCATGTAGATATCAAACTAAACCTTGGAGAACAAGGCACAACTATAACAGATCAAATCGACTTAAATAAAGATCAAGCAAGATGCCACCCTTACACCCGGGAAAAGGTGCAAAGGCGGCGAGATAACTAGAGGCAGCATAACTAAACAATCATAGCGAAAAGTACTGATGCTAGCCTAAACAAATCTATGATAATAGTGTTACTCGCCATCAACAAGGCTTCAGTACGAGTAACACCAAATAATCGCATAAGTAGATACTGCCTAGATCGCAAGATGCGATCTAGGCAGCATGGCACTTACCCGAGAAAAACCCTAGAAACAAGGGGTGGCGATGCGCCGAGATTGTGTTTGTTGTGAACGTGATTGTCCTCCTTTTCTCAATAACCTTAGGTACATATTTATAGTCCGGAGACTTTCTATCTTTGGAATAACTCTACAACTCTATCTCCTACCTAAATCTAAACGGAATCTATTACAATATAAGATACACGGGCAATTTAACCCAAATCAACGCACGAGCCCGATTCAACAACACGTTGCATATACGTATCTTCTAAGCCCATCTTGATCACGGCCCATCTCCTCCTTTGGCCAAAATATGGCGATAACACATGCCCCCCTGGTTTTGGCAATAATAATTCCGAAACCACTCTGCTGATGTTTTTCTTCCCCCTTTTGGCGAGTTGTACCTTTCCAGATGTCAAAGGGAAGCAGATCCGATGCACTAGTTATGGCCAAGCCTTGTATAGGCTGCCAGGCAGCAAACTATCCCCGCAGGAAGCATCCAAGTGGTTCAGCACTTTCTTTCAAGGCCTGGACAATCCTACCTTCTTCCCTTACATGGAAGAATCTGAACATTTCGAAAATCCACTCTCCTTCAGGCTAGATAACTTTGCCGATGACACCAGCACTCGGCAACTCTTTTCCATTGTGATCCGTCCCTGTTTCCTTCCAGTTGGCATGAGTACATCCAACAGAATCATCAAGCCTGGGTATGAATTCTACCAGCCGGTCATAGTGGTTCGGCAATTTGGCCTTGGACAAGTACCTCCCCATCTCTTTCTCCATCATCTTACGGAGAGCAGAGCCGACCTGCCTGATCCTCTCACCAGTCAGAGGTGTTATTCCTTCTTTGATGCTCTGACCATCCCTATTCCAAATGACCTCACCTTCGCCTCATCAATTGATGGCTTCGAGGACTGGTGGTCGATGTGGAAGACTCACGCCTTCAGGAAAGCTCTGGGACCGTTGCTGAAACAGCTTGATGCTGACTATGACATCCCCGTGGAACAGGTACCACTACTTGTAAATTTTCTTGATGCAGCTCACAAATGACTCTTCTACTAACCCAATTTTTTCTCTTTGCAGCAACAAGATGGCCCTGAACCTACACACAGTGATGGCTCCCCCTTTGAGTTCTTTCCGCCAGCTCCTGTGGTTCTTTTCTGCAAAAACTCGCCGCCTTTGAAAAAGGTCATGATGCAGAAACAGCCGATAACACCACAATCGGCTTCTAAGAAGCAAGGAACTTCAACATCAGCTGCCCCTCGAGTTCCAACTAAGACAAGAACGATGACGAGGAATGTAGCTGCCAGGAAGACCTTGAGGCACCGGAGCCCTTCTCCAGAAAGCTCGCATGTAGGCTGATCCATGTCTTGGTCGATTCTTCTCATTCTTCCATTCTTGCAGACGTGCTCGTTTCTAACAGCTTTCCTTCTTTTGCAGGCTTCCGTCGAAGACACTTCCCACGAGGACACACAACCCAATCAGGGAGAACCGAGCCCAACGGACTCTGAGAGGACCATCACACCGAGCCAGCCAGATGTGCCACCATCGGCTTCCAGGAAAAGGTCGGTTCCTGAACCCGCTGCCCCCCGAGCACTAGTCGAGGCGGGGCCAGCTGTGGGTCCCAAGAGAGCTCGTAAAGGACCGCAAGCTTCTTCATCGAGCCAGGAGGTTTCGAAAATCATCATCCTTCATGCTCTTACCACTTACTTCCTTTTGTCCGCCGATTCATCATCATTTACATCGGCTAATCACCTCTCATGCAGACAACCGATGCTTCTAGTGGGAAGGCCGGGGCCGCGCCGACGCCTTTAGCCAAACCAGACCTGGCAATCCCCGAAAATGCAGATGAAACGGCTACCACTTTGGCAACGCCCCCAGCAACCACACACAAGCCGATCGTCTCGTCGTCTGCTATCCCCTCGGTCTTAGGAGAGGTATGTTAACTTCTTTCGGCTTATTCTTCCCCGTTGGACGCACATTGACGCCTTTTCGGGCTGCCAGGGTTGTGACATTTCAGGCTTGCTGACATTTGACCCTGAATCCATCGAACCAACTCCCTCTGTCGCCACCGATGAACCACAAGCCAGGGCTGTTCTACCTCAATTCCAACTTCTTAGAGCCTTACTGTCTTCCCCGATCGAGGAGTTGATCGAGGGTTCTGAAGAGGTGAAGGGCGTTCTTGCCGAAATCAAGGACCAACTCCCAGTAGCATTGCAGGTGAAGCTTTGGCCCGTCGTAACTCTGTCCTTCTACGGGTCAAGGGTGAAGCTAGCTCGTGAAAGGATCAACCTGCGTCGTGCCCAACTTACGCTGAAGGCCAATATTGCCGACAGATGTCAGCAGCTCAACGAGAAAAAGGCGTCTCTTGACGCCAAAACTGACACCTCTGTCAGTACCGTCAAGCTCGCATCTTTGAAAAGGGAGCTGGAAGATCTTGAAGAAAAGGTCCGGGCGACAAAACAGCTCATCCGTGACAAGGAAGCATCCATCGCCCGCTCCCAAGACGAAGCAGAAGACCTCAGAGCTCAACTGAAGACTGATCTGGCAGAGATACGTGCCCTGAACAAGCAGCTAGTGACGGGCAAGGACGAGGATGACGAAGCCGAGATCGCCGAGGTGGACCGTGTCCGTGCTGACGCCCTCCACGCCTTCGAGGCATTTCTTCAGTAGCTCGTTTATGTAAACTGGCATCTGCTTGTAACAGTTTTGAACCTCTAGAGTCGATGACTGTGCATCGGCTGTATATTTCTATTGGCCGATTTCATGTATCGGCCCCCATATCTCACTGTCCATCATCCCACATGCTTGGGAAATATATAATTTTTTTTTTATTGGCCGATTTCGTGTATCGGCTCCCATATCTCACTGTCCATCATCCCACATGCTTGGGAAATATTTCTTGAGATGCTGACCGTTGACAGCCACTGGGAATTTCGCGCCATCCAGCTCCTCCAGCATGTACGCGTTCCCTCTCAAAACCTGATCGACCCTGTATGGCCCGTGCCAATTTGGAGACCATTTACCATATGCTGCATCCTTAGTTCCCAATGGCAATACCGCTTCCCATACCAGATCGCCAACGTGGAACTCCTTCGGTCTCACCTTCTTGTTGTATGCACGAGCTACCTTGGCCTTGTTTTCTTTGATTTTCTCAAGCGACCATAGCCTAAGCTCAGTCAGATCCTCAATGCTGTCACTCATCAGGGCCGCATATTCTTCAGTCGTTAGATCGTTCTGAAACGTGACTCGTCTCGATCCAGCCGTAATTTCCCAAGGCAATACGGCTTCTTGTCAATAGACTAGATGGTACGGCGAGGTTTTTATCGCTCCATGACATGACATGCGGTAAGCCCATAAAGCCTCTGACAAAACCTCGTGCCAACGCCTAGGGTGCTCATCGATTTTCCTCTTGATCAGCTTGATAAGGCTCTGGTTGGACGCTTCAGCTTGCCCATTTGCTTGAGCATAGTATGGAGATGATCGAATCAGCTTAATCCCTGTGTCCTCACAGAACTTTCTAAACTCGTGAGAAATGAAGACCGAACCTCCATCGGTCGTGATAGTTTGGGGAATCCCGAATCTATGGATGACATGTTCTTTCACAAAATTGATAACATCCTTTGAGTTCACTGACTTCATCGGGACAGCCTCCACCCATTTAGTGAAATAATCAGTAATGGCCAAAATCCACATGTGGCCTTTGCTTGATGGGGGATTGATCTTACCGATCATATCCATGCCCCAACCTCGGAATGGCCAAGGCTTGATGATGGGGTTCATCGCTGACGCGGGTACCATCTGAATTTTCCCAAATTTCTGACATGCTTGACACCCTTTGTAGTACTTGAAGCAGTCCTCAAGCATGGTGGGCCAATAAAACCCTGATCGCCTGATCAACCACTTCATCTTGTGAGCCGATTGGTGAGTTCCACAGGCGCCTTCGTGTACCTCATGTAGGAGCCGATTGGCCTCGGCTGTCCCCAGACATTTGAGCAATAACCCTTCCAGAGTCCTGTAAAACATGTCGTCCCCAACGAGCACATACTTCATGGCCTTGTACCTTATCCGTTTAGGTGCCCCCCGAGCCGAATCCTTCAAGTAATTGAAGATATCGGCTCTCCAGTCGTCTGCGTCCAGGAATTGTACCTGAACATCGGCTCCCTCTGCTACGTCCTTATAGCCTGAAGCCATTTGTGCAAGATCATTCGCCTCGGTATTCTGCGACCGCGGGATCCAGGTGAAGTTTATGTACTGGAACTGTGCCATCAGCTCACGGCATTACAGCCATAATGGGAAGAGCGACTCGCTCTCACACTTGTATTCCTCCGTGAGTTGAGAAATCACCAACTTGGAGTCTCCAAAAATTTCCACTGCTTCTGCTCCAGCTTCGATGAGCAACTCCATTCCCTTGCGTATCGCCTCATACTCAGCGACGTTGTTGGTGCGAGGGGCAGATAACCTGATGGAGAAGGAAAATGTTGCCCCCCGGGGCGACACGAGTAGCATGCCGATGCCGCACCCATCGTCGCAAACCGATCCATCGAAAAACATAGCCCACGCTCGTATAGACAGTGCTGCTATATTAGTGTTGATCCTTTCAGCGATAAGGTCGGCCAATGCCTGTCCCTTAACTGCTTTCGCGGGTTGATACCGGATGTCAAACTCCGATAATGCAAACATCCATTTGCCCAGTCGGCCTTTCAACATAGGAGCCGACAGCATGTGCTTTATGACGTCTGATTTGCAGATGATGACAATCTCCGCTGATAGCAAAATGTGGCGCAACTTGGTGCAGGTGAAAAACAGGCAGAGGCACAACTTGTCGATCTCAGGATACCTTGTCTCTGCATCCAGCATCCTTCTGCTGATGTAAAATACCACTCGCTCCAGCCCATCATAAACTTGCACCACCACTGAAGCGATGGACGTGTCAGCTACTGATAAGTAGATGTAGAATGGCCTATCCGGCTGGGGCGGAACCAATACTGGCGGCTTCATCAGATATTCTTTGATCTCGTCGAAGGCTCGTTGTTGTTCTGCCCCCCAGCTGAACTCCTCGTCAGATTTAATCTTCACCAGTCCCATGAACGGCTCTATCCTTCCTGACAGATTGGAGATGAATCGTCTGACGAAGTTGATCTTGCCGATGAGAGACTGTAGTTCTTTCTTCGTGGTAGGTGGCTTCATTGTTCGCACTGCCTCTTGACTTTTCAGGCCGATCTCAATTCCTCGTTCATGGACCAAGAAACCCAAGAACTGACCGGCCGTCACACCGAAGGCACACTTCTTTGGGTTCATCCGTAGCCCGAATTTCCTTGTTCGGTCCGGGACGCGTCGCAGATCGTCCAAATGTCCTTGCACTGAAGCTGACTTGACCACCACGTCATCGATATAAATTTCCACCAGCTTGCCGATCAGATCATGAAAAATGTAATTCATGGCTCTTTGGTACGTGGCGCCGACATTCTTCAGTCCAAATGTCATGACTACATATTCAAACAACCCCACCGAACCTGGGACTCTGCACGCAGTCTTGTGTATATCTTCCGGAGCCATAAAAATTTGGTTGTAGCCGGCATTGCCATCCATGAAGCTCAAGACTTTATGACCAGCAGCTGCGTTGATTAATGTTTCTACCACCGGCATCGGATACTCATCCTTTGGAGTAGCTCTATTGAGATCCCGAAAATCTATGGCAACACGCCAGCGGCCATCCTTTTTCTCTACAGGTACGATACTAGAAATCCACTCAGCATACCTGCATGGCCTGATTAACTTGGCTGTCAACATTTTCTCGACCTCTTTCTTGACTTCTGCCAAAATTTCGGCCTTCATCTGTCGTGCTCGCTGCTGGAATGGCCGAAATCCTTTTTTAAGCGGGAGTCGATGCTCAATGATGCTCCTGTCTAATCCAGGCATCTCTGTATAGTCCCAGGCGAAGCAGTCTGGATATTCTTTCAACAGAGCTATCATCGGACCCCGCAGACTCGGATCTAACTTCTTGCTGATAAATGTTGGTCGTGGCTTATCCCCAGGACCAATGTCGATTTCCTCTAGTTCATCAGCGGATGTAAACCCATACCCTAGCTTTCCGTCACCTGTTAAATAGATGCTAAACACAGGGCAAACAGTAGGTGAGGATGACAAAAATAATTTGGGCCGATTGCCTGAATCGGCCCCCTTTTTGATTGTATTCGTCAAGGACGGTTTACACCTTATTTGTGTTTTACAATGGCAGGGCATCTCTCTGCTACGACTACATGATCTGCTTGTCGTATGATTGCTGCTTTTTATTTTTTGTGGCCGATCGCAGGGATCGGCCGTACCACGTACCATCGTGGACTTTGCTACTCTGTCAGGCCAGTGGATAAGACCAGCCTCACCCCGTTTTTTGTAGCTTCAATGCGCTCACAGCCGTCTAGACTGATTCCAGAGATCGTCTCCTGGTCTTGTGCTTCCCAGATGTTCATGCCAGCTATGGAGATCTCGACAGAATCGTCTGCATGAATGACCTCCACCTCATCTCCATCCCACTGTATTAGGCACTGGTGCATCGTGGATGGAATGCAGCAGTTAGCATGAATCCAATCTCTCCCTAACAAGACAGCGTAGGTGCTTTTGCTGTCCACAACGAAGAATGACGTAGGGATGGTTTTTCTGCCCACGGTCAGATCCACGTTCAGTACGCCTTGCGTTTCTGAAGTTTGGCCGTTGAAATCGCTTAACGTGACGTTGGTTTTGATCAGATCTGCAGTGGAGCGTCCCAAACGCCGTAGCATGTAGTATGGCATTATATTGACTGCCGCTCCGGTATCCACCAACATCTTGCTGACAGGCTGCCCGTTGATGTAACCTCGTAGGTACAGGGCTTTCAGATGTTTGTAGCCCTTCTCACGTGGCTTTTCAAAGATAACCGGCCGTGGGCCGCAGTCAAACTGTGCCACTGGTAGCTCGTTGGTTCTTGGCGCGCAGAACTCTGACGGAAGTATGAATACCATGTTCGTGCCAGCCGATGTCTTTGCATCGGCTTTTACCGGTTTGGGGCGCCACTCTTTCCTTTTCAGGCGATCTTCCGTTTCCAAGGTCTGCCTAATCTTAACGGCCAGATCGGGCCGTGCTTTCTTTAAAGCGTGGAGATACTGCGCTTCGGCTTCCTCCAAGTTACGCAGCCGCTGCACTCTACGCTTTTGGGTGTGTCTGAGTCCGTCGGGACACCACCTTGGACGGTGATATCTGTCTTTTTCTTTGTCATCCCTTGGCTCCTCGAGATCTTTTGCTCGAGCGGACTCCCTGTATCGGCTCTGAGGTGGGAGAGGCCCTAGACGCTTGAACACTGACACTGGCCCCGTGTCCTCCCTCTGCTGTCCACATTCCGGGCAGTTGTCGACTGTAGGCAATCGGCTCATTCCCGCATCCCAGCAATACTTGAAGAAAGGACAATCCCAATGTTTGTCTGCGCCTTCCTTTTCTTTTGACGGTCCCCTAGCGAGGTGCTCATATCCTTCATCGTCTCCATTGCGCCGGCGACGTTGGTCATACTGACGCTCATACTTGTTAAGGAGATGCGTGGAATGTGGCTTCTGATATCGCACTCTCCTCACCTGTTCCTCTGTTAAATACCGCCTGTCATTGTGGCTGGGCCGGTCGCGTGGACCAGCCTCCTCTCTTTCTTTGCCCCGAGAGCGACCGCCTTCCTCCTTGTGTGTGCCATGGTGGTACCCAGGTCCTGCCATATTGACATCGAACGAGAAATCCAACTGGCGCCTCGTGGAGTGGCTGTGTTCTACCATGTTGACGCCAGGAAACGGGTTGGTGTCTACTTTCATGGCGAATTGCCCCAGGATCAGACGGCCCTGCTCTATCGCCGTTTGGATCTGGCGACGTAGCTCTTTGCAGTCATTGGTGGTGTGGGTGAACGAGTGATGCCACTTGCAGTATGGTCTTCCGTTCATCTCTTGAGCCGTAGGGATTTTGTGGCCTTCGGGTAACTTCAACTGCTTTTCTTTCAGCAGTAAATCGAATATTTGCTCAGCTTTGCTCACATCGAAGTCGAACCCTTTTGCAGGCCCTTGCTGTTTCACCCATTTGCAGGATACAGGATCTGCCCCCCGAGCCCATTCAGCCACGGCCACCTCCTGGTCTTGCGTAGGATCTTCTTCTTCTGTATCGACCAGGCCTATCGGACGTTTGAACTTGTCCTGGTACAACTCAGGGTGGCGCTGTTCATACATCGTCAGTTTCTGGGCCATGTGCGCCAACGAGTTGTACTCTACTTGGAAAGCCAGATCCTTGATAGGCGCTGAGAGACCCAACGCCGCCAGCTCGACGGCTTCTTTTTCAGTTAACCGAGCTGAGTAACATCGGTTCTTGACAGTCCTGAAGCGCTGGATGTACTCGGCTACAGTTTCTCCCCGCTTTTGCCGCACCTGTGCCAGGTCTGCTATGCCAGCCTCGGTAGCCTCTGAATGATACTGAATGTGGAACTGCTCTTCCAGTTGCTTCCAGGTCTGGATCGAATCAGGTGGCAGCGAGGTGTACCACCCAAAAGCCGGTCCTGTAAGAGATTGCGCAAAGAACCTTACGCGCAACTGATCCGATGCTGAAATCATGCCTAACTGTGCCAGGTATCGGCTCACGTGCTCGATCGAGCTCGACCCTTCTGACCCGCTAAACCTTGAGAACTCAGGGAGCCGATACTTGGGAGGCAGCGGGATCAGATCAAACTCGTTGGGGTACGGCTTTGAATAGCCGATTGTCCTTCTTTTCGGCACGAAGCCGAACTGGTCTCTCAAGATGGTACGGATTTGCTCCGTTGTTTGGGCTGCAGGGGCTAGATTCTCATGACTCGTTCCAGTGGCATACTTGGCTAGCCACGCCTGTTTGTCGGCGTCCATCCCAGAGATTCCTGCTCCAGAAACACCTGCTCCCGAAGCCCCTACTCCAGAAACTCCTGCCCCAGCAATCCCTGCGGTTGCAATCTGGTTCGTGCGCGTCAAGCTGTTGCAGTCCGGCACGTAGGTGCACACATACCCATGTGGTATTTCTTTAGGTGGTTCACACAGGAATTGGCAATCGCCAGGGTCACCTCCGATCTTGTAGACGACGTACGCCGGTGCCCCTGGTGGCTCCGGAGCTGCAAGTGTGAATGGCAGCGGTGGCCTGGCCTGGAGCGGTCTTTCTCCCTGGTGATTCCCCAGAGTAGGCCCCGATGGAGAGTACTGATGTTTCATGATTTCCTGAACTACGCGAACTGCAATCCGTTCGAAAGCGTTCACCAGGCTCTCAGAATGGCGGTGAAGAGAATGAGCCACCATGTAGTTGACTTCCTGTCGCAGAGCTCTGGTGCGCTCCTCTGAAGGAACAGACAGATCCACCTCATCAAGAGCACCCTCGGGTGAGAACCCTTTCCACCTGATGCCATGCTTACGAGTCCTCTCAAAAGAGCCGATGAGATCGGCTTCGAAGAGAGCTTTGACGTCATCATACTTCGCCTTGTGCTCCTCAGGCAGCTCGTCGTACGTGACCGGTCTATTGTCCATCGCAGCGTCGGATGTTGATGTAGACGTTGTTGAAGGTCCCACCGGGCGTGCCAGAATGTGTTGCCTACCAAAACCCACCGGCGAGCAGCGACGGGCAACACGAAGAGCCGGGAGGCTCCCAGAACTGCTGGTGGGCCCTGGTCCCTCGGGCAACGGCCCGCAAAACTCCGGCACATGTCCTGGCTTGGTTCGAGGGCGTGCCACCTGACCTATACCTGGTCAGGAAGGTGAAGGATTGCTTCGATTGGTTTCCTGCATGGTAAACAAGTATACGTAAAATTCGAGCCGTGACCGGCTCCCAGGTTTCCCTGTGAATCGGCTCTTAGAGCCGATTAACCCATGGTTCTGCATTAGATCTATGATAACATGGGGTTTTGCCTCATCAATACAAGTCAAATCGATCTACGACAGTTTAACGTTTTCACCACATGACTGGAACATCCTACACGTAATTGAGCCTGGTAGATACAAAAGATGATGGAAAACCAATCCTAGAGAAGGCCTAAAAACCAACGTAAAGTCAATTCCCGGAACATCTCCTCTCGGATTGGTGAACCATATCTCATATACTACTAGATCGTTCAACCCGTTTGCAAGGCCTGATCATGTAGATATCAAACTAAACCTTGGAGAACAAGGCACAACTATAACAGATCAAATCGACTTAAATAAAGATCAAGCAAGATGCCACCCTTACACCCGGGAAAAGGTGCAAAGGCGGCGAGATAACTAGAGGCAGCATAACTAAACAATCATAGCGAAAAGTACTGATGCTAGCCTAAACAAATCTATGATAATAGTGTTACTCGCCATCAACAAGGCTTCAGTACGAGTAACACCAAATAATCGCATAAGTAGATACTGCCTAGATGCGATCTAGGCAGCATGGCACTTACCCGAGAAAAACCCTAGAAACAAGGGGTGGCGATGCGCCGAG
This sequence comes from Avena sativa, assembly GCA_916181665.1. Taxonomy (NCBI): domain Eukaryota; kingdom Viridiplantae; phylum Streptophyta; class Magnoliopsida; order Poales; family Poaceae; genus Avena; species Avena sativa. The sequence goes on from OV702296.1 coordinate 19,869,959, forward strand.
ATTGTGTTTGTTGTGAACGTGATTGTCCTCCTTTTCTCAATAACCTTAGGTACATATTTATAGTCCGGAGACTTTCTATCTTTGGAATAACTCTACAACTCTATCTCCTACCTAAATCTAAACGGAATCTATTACAATATAAGATACACGGGCAATTTAGCCCAAATCAACGCACGAGGCCGATTCAACAACACGTTGCATATACGTATCTTCTAAGCCCATCTTGATCACGGCCCATCTCCTCCTTTGGCCAAAATATGGCGATAACAGGCCCCCAGTACAGTACTTGGAATCAGGTACTAAATCGATGGGGGTGCCCATACACCCCACCTGTGGTTAGCGCGCTCGATCTCGGAACAGGTGTCAAGAACTCGGGGTCCTACGGGACACAAGTGGACGGTTAACAACAAATTAACATCTATTGCCCACCTGTGCCTCTGCATTTACCTACTTCAATTTTAGTTATTAAACAATAATTAAAGTCTTGATCATCTCCACCATTAAACATGCGGCAATACTTCAACAACTATGGTACTTGACGACACGCAACAGCACTTGAGCAAGCGACTACGACGCGCAGGTCCAACTATCTACCAAACAACAGGTAATAGGATGTGTCCAAGGCAATATAAGGCCGCAAGGGTTATCACGGGTACGGAAACTAGAGCATCGCAACACAGATAGCAATAGATCAACAGGAGGAAATAAAGACTATAAATGCAAAATAGATAGAAGGGGAAGGGATGCTCGCCTGAAAACATTGCCGAAGGTTCATCCGAAGATCGGGTCGACACTCACATCAACTTATCGGCCTAATCCGTGAAGAAGCAAAGCACTAGAAGAAACACCGGATGCACTATTTAATACTACGGCAGAAGATCGGGCATGATGCATGTATGATGTATGACATGGCAAAGGTGCAATGCAATTAGGCAATGTTAAGGGGAACCGGTGTCCCGACAATTATTTAGATGGCTCATGTTGTTTAGCTACACTGCATTTTAAATGTTGTCTTAACATGGCAAAAGATAGCACCGGTTCGCTACACCAATTTAAATGGAGTCCGGAATAAGACAAAGATATCCCGCATATAGACTCCATATTTAATTATGAGATGAATTGGCATAGTGCCCCCAAACCACAGACAAGTATGCATGCATGAACAATTTAATATGCATCAGTTGATAATGTCATATTATAAAAATAGGGGTCTCGGATAAATGGGTCATACATCTGGGTACGGCAGATCTTGGTTCCGGGGGTTCGGGGACGGACTCAGGGTTCAACAGGGATCGAGGTTCAGATTCAAGATGGAGAACTTGTTGCGACGTGATGGAGATCTTGGGTTACAAGCGGTCGATCTTGTCATCGATGGCTAACTTGAATGGATCGGGTACCGGTGGTCTTCGGGTCCGTGTAGACGGTCATGGCGTCCGGGAGACGATCTTGTCGCATCCGGGAAGAAGGACTTGATGTTCCGCGGTGAAGTGCTTGTTGTTCCGGTGGCGATCTTGGCGGTCATCGGGTCCGGACTTCCCCTCCAGGAACGGGTCTTCAGGGTCTCGACGAACTTGGTGTTCCGGCATCTCCGAGTCGTGGATCTTGGCATCCGGGTTCTCGGTCATCGGTAGATCTTGTCGTCGCTTTGGTCTTGGACATGACACATACGATGGAGATCTTGGGGTTTAGAGCTTCGATTGTCGGCACTGATCTTGGCAGCACAAACCCGGACCTTGTCGTCTAGTTCCGATCATCTTCCGGTGGCTTCGCACGAGTCGACTTGGCCGCCACAGGTGCAACATCGTGTACCTCTCCACACGTCGACATGATCTTGCCATCCACCGAGAGACACCCAAAAACTTCTTTCATCCAACGATGTAGTACGCTACAGGGGCCCTTGCGCCTTGGGCTCTGTGTGCCAGGAGGTCTCCACCTGACGAACATCCGAGGAAGCACGCGACGGTGTTGGGTTGAACGCGGGGACGACAGCTTGCAGAGCGACGAGGAGGGCGGCCATGGGGAGCGGGGCTCGCGGGGCGGCGAGGAGGGGGGGTCGCCCGCGAGCGGAGCAGAGGGGCGAGGCCGACGGCGGGGCCTGGACGAGCGTCGGCGGCGGGGCACGAGGAGAAGCTCGGGCGGCGGAGGGCATGGCGATGTCGACGGCAGGGTCGCGCGGCCGGGGCCGACGCTGGAGGGCGGCGGGCGGCGGCGTCCGTCGGGGTGGAGGAGGAGCGAGTCTGGCAACGGGGTCGCGTCGGTGGGGAACGCGGTTGGATGGGGCGGGCGTGGGAGGACGGCCGGAGATGGAGAAGGCGAGCTCCAGCAGGCAGGGGCGCGCGCTCGCGGAAGCAGACGACGGCGGGGGGATCCAGGGGGCGCCGCGCGACGAGCGGTTCGGGGAGCGTCGAGGGAGACGAGCGGGAGGTGGGGGTCGCTACCGGGGGGAGGTGGTTGATGGAGAGAGGAAGGAGACGGGGTGGGGGATCGCTAGAGGAGGTGGGGTCGGGTCTGCAGGGGGTCACGAGGTGGGGCCGGGGTCTGGCGGCAGGTGGAGTGGGTGGCGGGGCAGGGGCCAGGGGTGAGGTGGCGCGTGGTGGTTGGCTGGAGGATTGGGCCAGGGTGAGGTGGCGACATGGGATTGGAGGGGGTGAGGTGGAGGGGCTGGGTAGGGAAAATAGGGTAGGGTTTTTGGTAGAAAAGGTTAGGGTAGATTCTGGGTAGGTAGGATTTTATCTGGAGGTGGCCGGCTAGGCTTTCGGGCCTGGCTGACTGCCTCCCAAAAATAATTTAACTATTTTATTTATTTAAAACGAGGCTTTTGCAAACCGCGGGTAGACAAAACAAAATATTCCGAAGACCCGGATTTTTATTTGAATGAAGGAGGGGGCGTTTAGAAAACAAAACCAGACTTCTCGAAAATAGTTTTATGTAAACAAATGTCAGATGACATGACGATGCTCAAATGCAAGGTGGCATGATGACATGAGCATGAGGTCATGATGATGCAATGCACAAAAACAACGCGATTTTCTGGTAGTGGTTTTTGCGGGATGCCACATTTTCTTCCTCCTATTGGTTCGATAACCTTAGTTTTTTACTGAGGGAAAACTTGTTGTTGTGCTCATCATACCTTCCGTTTGGGGTATCCCAACGAAGCTTCGCGCACTCATCAGCGATAGAGATCTACGGCGGCTGCGATCTGGGTTTTGTGTGTTTGGATTTTGTGTAGGAATTTTGAAACGACAACAGAGGGACCTGTAGCGGCAGGATGTTTTTATTTCTTGGTTGTAGGTTGTAGCGGCGGCGACAAAGGGGTTGTGGCGGCGACAGAGGGGTTGTGGCGGCAGCAGTATGCAGAGGCGGTAGAGAAGCCTGCGGCGGCGGCGGTGTATTTTCTAGGGCAGGTAAGTCGGGGAAGAGTTAGGCTCTCGTACCATATGAAAATTCTTGTAGGAACGATCACCTCTCCTGGTGTCGGTTTCATGTTAAATAGGTCGGGAAAAGCCCCCAAACGTGCCATATACAGAAACCTACGTGTAAGCGGTGGAGTACTACTTCATACAAGTACCATGCATATTACAAAGAATAAATCTCTGATATGTTTAACATGGTTGTGTGTACATGTTTTTCTATCCATCCAAAAGTGTGTGCGTACCTACCTAGGCCGGCCTGCAGTTCATACGAATTGAATGGTAAAAGAATCACCCTTTTGTTGCGAGAAATGGAATGCATAACTGTCATTAACTTCATCACAGTTGCATGTTGCAAACATCAATACCTCTTCGTCTGAAACATATAAATACCGATCGGCTAAAACATCGAAGAAAAACAGTTTGTGGTAGCTTTGCCTAACAGTCCTGGGTGTCCACAGTTTAATCTTTCCCATCAATCTAGTTGAGGTACTGGAGGAAAACTAAAGACAACATGACAAACTATATAATATGCTACACACACGATTATGTGGTTTTTCTTATGCCCTCAAGATAGGCGGGCACGATCAATTTCTCGGCTCTCTTAGATCTCAAGATCTCGGGACTCTTCGCGGGTGGAGTGTTCTTTGGATTTCGAGTTCTGGCGTGCGAACATGCAGGGATGCGAGTATGACCCGTGGGACAAGATTGGAAAAGGGTTCGGTTCTGTTGTATTACTAGAATATATATGGCCGAATTACCAACCTGGTTCAGTTTCAACTCAAGTCTCGAGTCAAAATTGAAGGATGTCCAATTCGACACCAAAGACTAGAGGTGGAAACGGATAGGAGATGGAGATCAGATAGTGCTCTTTCCTAAAAAAAATTAGAACAAATACAAAGACGAATATGAAAGTATATCAGACATGTCTCTGCGTTCAGGAAAATAGCTAGACAGGACAACAGACCTGCTCATAAACTAGCAAAAATCAGTCGTGTGAGTTGTAGTGGTGGTTTGCTTCAAGGTTCAGCACCTTCCTGCGTGTTGGAGCTGGCCTTAAAAGAATGTAACCAAAACTCTGTTTCTTATTAATCCAAACTGCCTCTTTCAAAAAAAAAAGTATATCAGACATGTCCCGGATGTTCAGTCAATTTGGAACAGATACAAATGTCTTATACTTTAGCGATAAATTAGGTAAAAGAAATAGGTCGTCAACTACGTGCCACAAAATAATGGATTCATGTCATACAATAAAATGAAAAGTTAGATAGATAAATATACTACTATAGTGAATACTAGTTCATAGCCCGGATCACAAAGAAAAACATTTGGCCACTTGTTAGAATGGATAACGGTCATAGATGGCTAAAATTGCTGAAATTGGTTAACATACTTATATTTGGATACAGAAATACTTACTTCCATACCCATATTTTATTTAAAATCCAACACCACATTTGTATTTGTATAATAACTTCATATATTTTCACATTTATTGACAGTTTGTTCAGGTACAAATATTTTTTGTTTGTCTCAAATACAAATATTAGATGTCTCGGATTATCCACCATTACTTTCCACCCCTACCCAAGACGGCGGTAGTAGCCAAGCTGGCAGAGGTTGTCTTCTAGGAGACACTCATACTCGATGTGCCGTCCTCGCTCGTGATGAACCGATGATGATCAAGACGGCCACTTTGCCATGAAGCGACCGACATCGGCCGAGGTTGGCATTCCTGCTGCCGCAAGTGAACTCTCCCGGTCTCGAGAGGGGCTTCACCCCGGTGTGTCCAATTCGGCGCAAAAAGTGTGTGGCAAGTGTTAACTAGGCTTGTTCATACAAATTGGATGTCACCATTTTGGTGTGAAGAAGGAAATGCAAAACTGTCATCGAGTTCATCACAGTTGCATTGCAATTTGCAAACACAAAAGACCACTTCCTCTCAAACATATAAATACTGATCGGCTCAAAAATACAAGAAACAATTTACTGGTAGTAGTAGCTTTGCCTAAAAGCCTGGGTTTCCTTCCCAAAATCCTCTGAGTTATTGGAGGAAAACTAAAACCAGCGTGGCAACCAATGTGATACGTTGGCTTGTTGGCCGCTTAGGCATGTATTCACTTGCCTGGAAAACCTCGTCGCGCATGAAGCTTAGTGCTGAAGTATACTTATCTTTGTTGAAGTTGACAATTAGTGCAGAACTTGCTAAAGCAGGCCTCGAATTTCTTCCGTTTCTTTTTCTTGCTCGATTCATATGTATTCAGCTATGCTGCTTGTAGATCCTCCCTTGAGGATGTGTACTCCTGCACCCGAATTTAAGTTGTAAAAAGGCCTAAAACTTAGACGACGTTCCTTCTTACTGTTTATTCGGAACCTTCTCATTTTTTGTCTAAACTACATAGTTTCAATTTTCCGTACGACAATTGACACTCACACATACATACATACATACATGCATGCAAACCTCTATATGCAATATTTTATTTCGATTTTTTTTTACTTAATTTACTATCGTTTCCGAATTTGCTATAACCTAGTACCATATTTCATTGCTCATGTTTCCCTTGGCCCAACACGTGTTGATGATTCGGGGACTAATTTGTGGAGAAAAATGCAAAATGGCTGGAACAAATTTGCAAACAATACGGTTCTCCTTCTGTCTTCATGTCTAGATTAATATGTACCTAAACGCGTCTTAGTGTATAGAAATATGTATGAATTTAGACAAATCTCTGGCATCTAATTCGAGACATGGTGAGTACTAGTATATATGGCAACCTCTATCCAGTCGCATCTGAACAAGTTCAATGACACCCATCTAAAAAAACAAGTTCACTAACACAGTTAGAAAACAAACAACAGGTTGTGTATGAGGCAGTCGAAACAAGAACGCCATTGGCTCGTTGCACTGTTGTGGTTTTAACAGGCTACAGATTCATACCAGTGGCATGCAAAAACTATCGCAAATATATAAGGTCGTAGCAGTTGAACTTGGACATAAAGCTGAAGAACTGCAGTTTTGCTAGCATATAACATAGGAACCTGAATCTACTGCGATGGAATCAAGAACGTTATAGTATGGTGAAACAGGGTGGTTGCAATGCAGCTCAACCAGCAAACCAAAAATAAGAAATGCTAAGTCTTTAGTTTTTCACATTACAGCAGTAGATGTTTCTTCGAGACAACACTCTATGTGTTTGCTCAAATAGCTTCTGAAGAAACTGATCAACCATGTGATGTAAATTATTCCAGCTATGCTCTCATCTATGCGCATCAAGTTTCTTGTTTGTAGATCCCAAACTGCTACTCAACTGTATCCCGATTTATGCTGCAGCCATGATGCATTCAATTGCTTGCTTGCAGATGCCGGTCATTGTCGCTTCGGGTCCATAGACCTGCAGTGGATGGTTAACAGAATCAGCTCATCTGTGCAGCGATAACGACTCGGAACCACAAACAAGAAACAGATAGATTTTCGCTTTCCCATTAACTTCCTTTGGAGATTGAAAAAATTGTTGAACCAGGTGATACTGAATTTTCATAGCAAAGGACTCATAAGTTCCCTAGGAGATACTAACTAGATCAGTACCTCGATCGGAACGCCGATTTCTGCACCAAGCTTGCGCATTTTTGCTAGTCCAGTTTGGTAATTTGGACCGCCTCGTCGAACATATAGGTGCATCCTGGACGCCTTTAACTTGGATTCCTGAAAGTAAAATTTAGAGTCAACTGACAATTAGATGAGTGGCAATGGTGCATCTGAGATTCCAGATCAGTTGGTCCTGCATACCTTCTCTCTTAACGCCCGAATGATGCCATTAAATGTCGCAGCAACATCAGTGAAGTTGGCTATACCACCTCCAATGAGAAGGGCTCTCTTGCGGCCATCGGGATCAGAAGTCGCACACTGCATTGAATAATATGGTTAGCGTGTGAACCAACATGGAGTGAAGAGCGGTTTGAAAAATGACGATCTTGAATGCTTACATCAAGTACTACTCTAGCATACTGCAGAACCTCCTCCTCCTTGGGGGCACCACTGTATTCTGCATAATTTCCTAACTCCGAAGCATATCCCAAATCTCCAACCTGGTAACACAACATTCAACCTTAATTATGTATGCAATCCAATTCTGGTCAACAGCTGCTAACATGAAAAAGTTCAACAGCTAACATTATATCAGGCAAGAGCTTGTGCTTACCGTGTCGGCGTATATGACACTGGCACCGCCTCCTGCAACCATTGTCCAAATGCGTCCCTTTGGGTTCAGAACTGTGAACTTCAGAGATGCGCTCGTCTGAAAGAATGACAATGTTATATCAGTTAAGCATACTTTAACAAATCATACAGTTCAGTGCCCGCATTTGTAATTTATGTTCAAGTGCAAACTTAAGTGATCAGTATATTCGGAAATGGTAATTCATACTTCGTGTGGAGAAAAGAAAGAAAAGAGGTGTGATTTCAGATTAGGATACCTTGTCATCCAGATCTTGGATAAAACTTTCTGTAGAGCTGAGAACTCTGCCAAACGGTAAAGGGAACTCTAAATTTCCCCACCTGCACATTCATCAGTAATGTTAATACAACAATAACAAGGAGAATAAAGTCCCTGGGGAGCAAAAAACTCACTTCTTGAAGTTCTTGAAAGCTGCTGTATCATCCAGTTCTCCTCTCATGTCCAGGGGATATGGCTCCCCATTCACCATGGTAAATGGGTTCATCTCAATAAATGAGAAATCCAAGTCTGCGAAAAGGATCAGATTTATCGTGAATATGACATGTCAAGAAAGCTAATGACAAAAAACATTAGTAGATATAATCCACAGTACCTTGGAAGACAGCAAACACTCCCTTAATGAAATCACCGATTTTTCCACGTGCCTGATGCCCAAAACAGACAGTAAATTAATTATGAGCATGTGAGCAACAGCAAACCCTTCTGTAATAGAAGACAAATAGTGTTACAGTATAGGTACCTCCAGTGGAAGGGTTGCAATCAAGGGAGCACACGTCTCAGGTGTCATTGGTTTCTCAGTGGGAAGAAATACTGTCTTAACCTTGTCCCAGTTCTCCTCAATTTCAATTCCTCCGCACTCTGAGAAGCTAATGGTGCTACCCAGCCTCTCTGACACAATCGAAAGATAGTACTCTTGATCATGGGGCACAAATGGCTCAACTATGAAGGTTGTAATAGGAGCCTTGCAGCCGCCCATCTCAACCTGTATAAATCAAACAGTTATACACAGATCAGAAACAAGTTCACCTTCAAGCACATAAAGGAAAGTGTGGCCTTAAACTACCTCGACTCCCAGCCGCTCCTTCACAAACTCCTTGACTTGAGCAATATCCAGGTTGAGGGCCACAAGGCCACTCTTCCCACGCTTCCCGAACAGCATGTCGGGCTTGACGACCAACTTTGTGCTCGACAGCCATGGCTGCTCATTCACAAGCTCTGTGAAGTCTGTCGATTCAGTGACCTTTCAACAAAAATATTGCGAAATCAGTCAAACGTACACCGTCAGATACCAAACATCGATGCACTATCTCAAAACAGAACTACTGTTTCAGACTGAAATCACTACGGGTACATCACTCAAACCAGTCGATTTGGATTTCTGACGACTGCAAAAGTAGCAAAAGAAATGGAGAGTGTCACTGTCACCTTCCCAAGGATCCCAGTGATGACATAAATAATGGTTTGCACACACCGCAACAAATAATATCACACAGTGCAAGACAAGTTCAGATCTAAGTCAGACAGCAATAGTTTGTGCAAGATTCGGTGTACCTAACACAACCGCCAGTACCAGACTTCAGCAACAACTGCGCATACTTCCAATGAACAAACCGCACCTTTATTATTATTACTGGTTACTCGTAAAAAAATCGCTAAACGAAGAACAGTTCAAGTGATAAACCCATCAATCCCCAATGCCTATGACCAGATGAGTTGGCTCTTTGCAGGATCTCGAGCCAGATCTCCGTCCTAGACGAGGGACTGTTTCGGTCCCAAACTTAACAAATGGCAGCGCCGCATTTGCTACTCGAGCCGGATCTCTGCACTATTCCAGGCCATCCGAATCACGCGAGAAAATGCAGAGATTCAACCAGGTATCACTCAAAATGGATTTTTTTTTAAAAAAAATATGAATCCGAGATCAGGGTAGGTGGTGCCTGACCTGGGCGGAGAGGATGTGGAGGTCGATGGCGGCCAGGCGCTTGAGATGCTCCTTGAGGAGGCGCTTAGAGTCGTACTCCCGGATCTTCTTGCGCGCCATGGCCTGGGTTCGAAGGCGGAGTAGTAGGTGCTAGGTGTGCTTGAGCTTGTGCACGAAGCATAGCAGGAGGGTGCGATATATAAGTAGGGCTGGCTTGCGGTTTTTTTTTTTTTTTTTTTGACAAGTTTGTGTTAGATGGGATCCAAGTAACCAACAAATGCAGAAAGAAAAAAATGCATTAGAACGTTGGAGTGGACTGCAAATTGTTGACCAAACCTTTTTTTCAAATGATTGTTGACCAAACCTTTGTTTTAGATAAAAGCGCTGCGCTTATATTAGATCACACAAACATCCAGCAAAATTATTTTTTAAAATAGGCTAAACGGGCCAATGTTAATTAAATTAATGATGCCAACTGCAGCGAATGTTGAAACCAACTTACAAAGTAGGACCGCACACACAAGACATAGGTCTATCTGAGGAGCTCCAAACGAAACACGTGAGACAACTAGCACGACTATTACAAAAACTACGCTGAGAAAAAGCATACGTTAGACTGGCTGCGTTGTCTAGTCAGCGCTCATCCTATGGGTGAACCAACAGCCACCTGTCGAGATGGCTCCACTGTGGCAGGCAACGTTGCACCAAAGGCCGACCACTACCAGGAATTGACCGACATTGCTCACAACCGAGAAGTGGCACCAGGGAACCAGTCCGACAAGAAACACCGAGTGTGCAGAGCACGAAACAAGCTTTGCCGAGGAGAGAAGGGACGAGACCACCCAACCATCGAAGAACCGCACACCATGAGACTCCAAGGCGGCATCTTCAAGAAGATCATGACGCAAAAGCGTCGCTACCACCCGATCTGAAGACCTAATGCTCGGTGGAAATAACCGTGAGCGTTCACCTTGCACCAATTATGTTGGGGCCAGAGCCGGTGCTCGTGTTGTTTGGTAACTCTAACGGGCACCAAAGCGTGCAGATTCTTCCAATCTTGAACACCGAAGGTTTTCCTCATTGCCACCATTTTCGAATCGATGAGAGTATTTGTTTCTCTAGCATAATTTCTCACTATCAACATACTGTAGATTGTTAATATCGTGTACGATAGCTCGTCCAGAATACATTCCTTCAACCTAGTTTATCAGCAAAAAAACAGGCGAAACCATATAAGAACATCAACACCATGTGGCCAAGCCCAAGACCCAAGAACACTGAAGCTCAAACTCGAAAACATCAATCCACTAGGACCAGACGGCCTATCACCACCGCCAGAGAGAAGATGGTGTGGATTTTATGGGAAGAGCAGACACGAGACACCTAGATGAACAAGTCAACCCTCCAAGGAACCCTCAACACTCGGGGCCACCGCCCCTCATTATCTATTCCTCCATGTCGAGCAAACCACCACCCGGACATACCACCACTCACACTCGAGCCATGACGCCACACGACTCAGCCACCCTCAATCGAAGCTACACAAGGTAAACCGCACGTAGACCATGTTATAATTGCGATAAAAAGATAACGAAGAACGAAAAGAAAATCACGGCAAGGGGACATAGATTTAACGTGGAGAAACCTCTCCAACAAAGGGAGGAAAAAACCACGGACACCAGTCAGCGAAACTTTACTATATCGGGAGTGTTTACAAACGCCGGGGATTTCACAGATGCAACTCTTCTCAACTGGCGGCTTACACGAGGTTTATATAGTAGTGGAAACCTAGGTCTTCAGCGATCTGTACTGTACCCCCCCCCCCCCCGCACCCCGCACCCCCGTTCAAGACTCGTTCCACTCGGCACAAGCCTCCGGCGACGGGACTTGCTCCACTCGTTAGAAGTTGGTCTATACTTTGTTGAATTTGGATCAACATATAACAAACTCTACCTTGAGACAAATTCCTTCTTATAGCATCAATAGTAATCATCTCCTTGAACAAACAAAGCAAATATTTTGGCGACAATAGCCACTTGGGATAATCAGTTAAACCAACTAAGTTAGCTCAAACTTAGCAACAGGAACATGTTTAGTCATCATATCAGCAGGATTATCATGAGTACTGATCTTGCATACCTTTAATTTACCTTGAGAAACAATATCTCTAACAAAATGGTACTTGACATCAATGTGCTTAGTTCTCTCATGGAGCATCTGATCTTTTGTAAGGTATATGGCACTTTGATTGTCACAAAACAAATAATGCAAGAATCATCTCCACAAAACTCAACAAACAAACCTTTCAACCAAACAGATTATTTGCAAGCTTCAGCAATAGCCATGTATTCAGTTTCAGTAGTAGATTGTGCAACAACAGCGTGCAACGTAGCCTTCCAGCTAATAGCACAACCACCAACATTAAACACATAACCTGTGAGGAATCTTCTCTTATCCAAATCAACAGCAAAATCTAAATCCACATAGCCAACGAGTCCCTCACCGGTCCTGCCAAACTTCAAACAAGCATTGAAAGCGCCAAGAAGGTACCTGAAAACCCACTGAACAGTCTTACAATGTTCTTTACCGGGATTAGCCATGTATCTACTTATAAAACTCATAGCATATGATAAATCAGGACAAGAACAAACCATGGTATGCATCAAAGAACCAACAACACTAGAATATGGCACCTTTGACATGTACTCAAACTCTTCATCAGTAGTAGAACACCGAGAAACTGACAATTTAAAATGAGGAGAAATAGAAGTACTAACTGACTTGGCACCATCCATATTAAAACGATGAAGAACTTTCTTAATGTAACTTTGCTGACTAAGAAACAACAAACCAGCTTTTATATCTTGGATAATTTCCATACCTAAGATCTTCTTAGCGGCTTCAAGATCCTTCATCTCAAACTCGCTACTTAGGTGTGCCTTCAAAGTAGTGATTTCTTTCAATTCTCTTGGCAGCAATTAACATATCATCAACATATAGCAGAAGGTATATAGGTGATCCATCAACAAACTAAATATAAACACAACTATCATATTTAGACCTCTCAAAGCCACGTGAGATCATAAATGAATCAAACCTTTTATAACACTATCTTGAAGATTGCTTTAAGCCATAAAGATACTTCTTTAATTTGCACACTCCACTCGTAATAAGCCTCCGGCGACGGGCCTTGCTCCACTCGTGAGAAATTGTCCTATACTTTGTAAAGTTTGGATCAACATATAACAGACCACGACCGCCGTAACAAACCCAGAGCCGCTACCCTAGCCTAAAAGTAAACTGCCTCCTCTAAGGCGCGTCGACCGAGCCAACAACCTCGCCACACTAGCGACACTAGATTGTCACTCAAGCCATGCGAGCAACTGCTCCACCCCATGAAATTTCTTCTTGTCATGGATCCTAGGGTTGCCGCCTCAACGCACATGTATGATCCACGAGCCCCGACATTCACCATCTGACTTCAAGATAAACAAGTGGAAGCAACAGAGCCTCTCCAAGACAATGCCTCCATGAACGAAGCGGCGTAGTTTCCTCCATCACTCACCCGGGAACCCAGAGCTAGGGATTTCTCCTAAGAGCCTAAACCCACATGTCGGTGTAGAGAGAGATCCACGACAAGCGCCTCCAAGGAAGGAAATGATGTTGATACGCCATTGTTGTCGGCACTGTCACGATTAGTGTAAGGGTTTCTCCTGGGACTCCAACTGAACAAGGGGAAACCCCGCAGACTAGGAAACTAAAGCGCCTAGCTCTCGGAGCAGTGCATAGAGCTCCTGTGTCGTTGTCCGTCCAACCCCACCTTGTAATGTGGCCGTTGTGGCACTTCAAGCCATGACGACTACCATCACCGACCATCCTGAGACCAAATTCGAGCTCCGACGATGTCCTGGGGCCACCGCCCGGCTTGCTCTCCTTGCCATGTTGGCCCGAGGCCCTAAACCTCCTGAGCCACGTGCGCTCACGACCACAACGCTGTCGAGGCAGCACACCTCGCAACGAACCTACTCCCGACCAGATATGTGGAAGGAGCACCATGAACCTCCACCATGCAGCAACTTGGCCACTCCGACCTCCATGTTTGTCCCGACCGACTTCGGCGAACTATGACCCCTAGCACCATGTGAAGGAGCAGACGACCTCGTCATACCACGACGTGACGCTAGCCACCGACCTGGGGCACTGACCAAGCGTTTTGCTACCCCCCCCCCCTTGGGAGCAGGCCCCGGGCCACCCCGGAAGGCGCCGACAGCAAGGAGAGACAGATCTGAGTTGTCGCCCGAGTCACCCGCTTAGCGACGTTGGGCATATTCAAACTCGCGTGGGATTTTTCAGCATAGCTCAAATGTCAAACTTAGGAATTGTGACTTTTACCTTTGTTAGCCGCCCAACCCTATCTATTAAGTTTAATGACTCGAGGATGTAACTATCTCCGTTAGCCGCCCAACTCTATATAAGTTTAATGGCCTATATGTAGAGGAAGATGGGAACAATATGGGTCAGCACAAACATAAAGAACTTTTAAGCTAGTATACATGCATATGCAGCTCTGACTATCTCTAGATACATATGCAGCGTTGAGCGAATCGAATCCAGACCCAGTAGCATTGAGTTCGATCGGTGTTTGGTCACACACGGGTAGTAGGTGTCGGCTAGGAGGAGGGTCGCGTGCTCTTTCCGTGACTTCCCACACGCAACCAAACCAAACCACCAAATTATACTACTCCCAAAATAGATGTCTTAAATTTATCAACATTTGGATAAACCTATATACTAAATAGTGTTGAGATTCACTTAAAATTTGATAAAACTAAGACATCTATTTTGGGACGGAGGGAGTATTAACATAAGTGTACCTGCATCTAGTTTTTTTAAAATAAATTTGCATCCGACTTGTGGTGTACATCACACCCACGCACGTAAGTCTTTTTTTTCTTTTCTGGATACCATAGGGCTTTTTTTAACATAAATGTTTAGGCCATCTTCACCGGGCCGACCAAAATAACCGATCCAAACGGTTTGTTTCTGTTAGTTTGGGTTGGGTTGCGGTCGCTTTTGGTTATGGTCCGATCTGTTCGGTCAACCACGCCTAGTGGTGCGATTCATCTGTCCAAATTTGATGCTTGGATGGATCGGTCCGCGCGCATTGTCCAAATGGATCGCCCCGCTGGACCGCCGCGCACATGTCCACCAGTCCGTCGAACAAGTTTAAACACACAAAGACAGGTTAGATTGGCCCGATGAAATGCCCTTAGGCCATCTCCAGCAGCGACCTATACGACGTTCGGCAAAGATGTTTTGTAGGCCGTACGGGGCGTCGGCAATGTTCCGTATACCCAGCCACGCCCCTACGTAATTCCAAACTTGGCAAAACTTGGAACATAATGGTGATATTTATTTAAACTTGTGACCTTTTTATAAATCAAGAAAAAACACGGTAGGCCCAAGCGCTGGTAGAAGCTGGTGTAGTCGCCGTCGTCGACATCACTGTCATCATCGATCGGCGTTCGTCCTTCAGCGCGCTGCGGCTACATCCCTTGCCATCGCCGCCATACCACCCGCTAGGGCCGTCCTCGCCGTTGTTAGCGGAGCGAGGTCGATGAAGTTCCCCATGAGGCGTGCTCGTTTCGCTGCCTCCCTCTCCACCTCGGCCTTCGATGGGTCCATGGCGAACTCGTCCGCCCCCGGTAGCACCTTCTCGTAGGAGGCCGCTCGGCCAATATCTGGCTCGCGAACTCCTCTGGGTCTAGGGATGGAAATATAAATAGAAACTCGCAAGCTAAATAAGTAGCTCGTGACTCGGCTTGAACTCGAATCGAACTCGGAGTCTAATGAATCGAGCCAAATTTTAGATTTGAGTTTGTTTGTTTATCCAAGCTAAACAAGATACTCATGAGATACTCATTTATCTTGTTGAACTCGTTCAAATACAAAGTGTGAGATCCTCGCGCATGGGTTAATAGGATACACCGGCCAACAAGTTGTAACTTCATTTCTAGGGCTCATCTTCAAAAGAACTTTAGGTTAAGTGTGTTTGACCTGGAGTAATTTGAGGATGGGTGACTAATGGCTCTAAAAATATTCATCTTTTTCCATGTTTAAATATTGTTTTTAGTCAAGGAATTGACAAAAATCTCTCAAGCTTTGCCACTAATGACTAATTATTGCAAAGACATATAAACCATTGTTTTGAATTGTGTTATGCAAGAAATCACACTTTTTAATACGAAATCATGAGTCATAAAATAAAGATTTTGAAAAAGTCCACACAACCAAGTAATTATGGAGCAATAACCAGACGTCACGGGCCATAACGACCAATAGTACGGGCATGCCCCGCCCGTACAGCCCGCCTGTACATGTGGCAACAGCCTTATCTCATTAAACCCTACAACTTTCGTTAAAATGTTTATATATTTTGAGGTCCCAGCCGATATGCAGAGAGTCACCGCCATTCTCAGATTGCATCATAACACCACCAAAGAAGATCTACACCATAGTTCATTCCCTCCATCTTCCATTCTCCATTAGCCATAGCCATTATTTTGTACCCGAGATCTCCTTGTGATTCGGCGATCATTGTAAGAATATTTGATTTCAATCTAAGTATTTTCTATAATGTTTTCTATCCTTGATCTTATTGTTATGAGTGAGTAGTTCTTACGGGCTGCGGGTTAGGGAGAAACCTCACAACAATTATGTGCATATAATCTATAGGAGTATTGTGTACTGTTTGAATAAGGAATTTGTATCTTTTGTTTATTTTTCTCTTGTCTCGATCTTTGTGCTTGTAGGTACCCAAGACCCCCAAGATCGATAAAGGCTTGAGGTGATATACTTGGCTAGCGGAGATCTCATAGGAAACCCAGTGACAGAAAGGTTGTATGGTCTTCGCTTAGCAACCCATTTGGGAACAACAACAACATCTCTCCTTAAGGCTTTGAGATATGTTTTCCACTTAATAAATATTTGTAGCATGGTGCTTCGTGGTATAAATGGTTGGATCAAAAGTCTATTGCTATGTCTGTGACTCGCAGGGCCTTTAGTATATTAGGACGTGCTGCCCACAAAGATTATCTCTATTAAAACATTGCACATGACTATACCTATATTTATATTTTATCCCATATGATGTGTAGCTGCAGACGGATCTTCAACCCTGACCTATCTCCATCCATTGAATCAACTCACGGTATAAAGTAAACTAGATTGGTCCGATAAATGAAGGTAAAACAAAAAAACAAAGGCTTGCAGACTTGTCCTTTTTAATTCATTTAAGTGTTGTTTCCTAAGGTTTGATTAAATCTAGGTCTTTTAGAAAAAAAGATTATTATACTATATCCGTGAATACGGATTGAAAGTATTAACCCTTTTTCTGGTGTCGTTTTCGTGGAAGCAATTCGCTATCCCAGTGAGGTCATTAGAAACCTTGTTTTTAGTTTTAGTTTTATTTGTAGTTTATTTCTTGTTATTAGTTTACTTTCTTGATATCTATTTAAAAACCCCCAAAAAAGTTACTTGTTTAATTGTTTCCTTTATTTTAAAAAATATCAAAAAGAAAAAAGCCATGGCTCAAAAGAAACTTGAAAAGTATGCTACTCCTAATGATGATTTTATTTGTGCACCCCGATGTTGATGCGAAAGCATATAAAATTAAGCCTAATTTTTTAAGTTTGGTTCAGTGAAACCAATTTAAAGACTCATCTTTGGAGGTTCTATGGTACTGTATTGTCCGCTTTTTAGTACCGAACCATCCTTATTGTGGTTTTAGTTTGGACTTATGATGTGGACACGTCGTTGTTTTGTTAGAATGCCTACCTTGTGAGAGGTAGGTTGACTATAGTGTCTTCACATTGTCCTACTTAGCCTGTACTAGCAGTGTTTAAATAGCTAGTTTTTTTTTAATAAAGGGCGTTTTATTAATTAAAAGGTTTAAGTATTACATCCGGCCTCTGCATGTTAGGATGCACACAGCTAAAAAAGTCCACATATCCAAACAAAAAAAAGTAAAAAAGGTGAATTACATATCATGATGAGAAAATGTAAAAACGCCTAAGAAATTGATGGGGGACCGATCCAGAGATTATGCTGACATCCATGACGGGTAAATAAAAATCCTGCACCGTATCCTCCCGCCTTCGTACACACCTTCATAAAAAGATTGTGATACTCGGCATGATGTATGGCCAATTAAAAACGTAGGGTGTTGATACACCGGTAAATGACCTGCAAAAGAAAATATTTTTTATCGTTAAATATTTTATCATTTTTACATAGCCATAACGACCATATAATAGAAATCGCTCCAACCCTATATAGTAACGCATACTTATGATCTATACCACGTAATCAATTTCCAAATACGTTTACAATACTACTTGGTGGATACAGGCTAGAAGTTGCTTGGGTAACTGACCATATAGACCTAACGAATTAAAATTAGGAGAGAATTTCACTTTTCCGGCCTCTGCACCAAATAAGGATGCACACAGCCTTTTAAGCATGAGTACCATGATTTTTAAACTTAATAAATAGCAAGCATGATCCTTGAAATAATTGCATAAGTATTAGAAGAGTCTGGTACTTAAGTATAAACAGAAACCTTATTTTGTGCATGTGAGAACTTGAACTCAGGTATTGGATTCAAATAGCTAATCTCAATAAAAAGCTACACAAACATGGCCAAGGGTATTGGGTTCAAGTAGCTAATCTCAATAAAAAGATACACAAACAAACGTGGCCACATGTATAAAGTTAAAAAAAAATCAAAATAATCTTTGACAATGCGCTGGAATGGCGAGTTGCATGGTTTGTTGGTTATACTAAGCTCTGGAATGGCTAATTGCAAAATTTCACACTGATCACCGAATATTTACCATGATTTGTTGGTAAGCTCTGGAGTTACTACATGGTTTGTTGGTTTGTGGTGGCTTATCACGTGTACCACGCGGGAGCTACATGGTTGGCCCCAAGGTGTCGGTGGAGTCAGATCTCAGATGCCTTGTCGGCCTACCATGGGCGGACCCAGCGGGTGTGCCGGGTGCACCCAAAATTTTTGAAGATTGTTTTTTATCTACTACTATCACGTGTTTAGAATATAGGCTCAATACTACCAGCTAGTCAAGAAAAAAATTAGCAAGGAAAACAATGACCCGGACGAGCAAACCAGACAGTTCATCTGTCGATCGATCCCCAATTCATCACTCAGCCTTCAGCTCCTGTGGCCGCCGGCGCCGCTCGCATAAACCGTCCCGGCATCCCCTTGTCCGCCTCCCCTGTAGGCTGCAGTCCTGGCTTCCCTCGCCGATATCCCGTCGCTGGTCCCTCGGCACTCGCCCATTGCTCTACTCACTGCTCGGCCAAATCAAACTAGGTCGAACAGGAATATCTAGCCAGAGCAGGTAAAAGTCCCGAACCCGTGTCTAATTTTCCCTCGAATTTTAGCTGGAGAAGAGGGAGCGTGCTCACAAAATCCTTCCCAATTCGTGCCTTGATTGCTTGACACCCTGCTCGCTTGTTGTGGCTGGATTTTGCCTCTAGCCCTCTGTATATTTGCGAAATTCCCGCAAATTTATTCCTATGTTTGTTGTAACGGTAGGGACAAAGTTGATTATGAAGAGAAGTGTTAGTAACTTAGCCGAAAATGATGAAGTTAATAAGGATGTTTTGAAAAATTCTTCAGGAAATTGCATCTTGAATAGTTCTACGATACAACAAGACATTATTCAATATTGTGGGAAAGAAACTACTAGACTAATCATTGAAGAACTTGGTGGTGACAACTATGCAATCCTAGCTGTGGACATTATTCAATTAGCTATGTAGTATATTACTTATTTGACATATTTGTATCGCACATATGCTAGTGCATGAAAAAAATTAGAAGTGTGCACACCCTTCAATTTTTTCATGTGTCCGCCACCGCCTACCACACTGTAGTGATTTTGTCACTGTGACTGCACATATCGCAGTCCCCTTCATCGCAGTCCTACCTTTAAATAAAAACAGTATCGCAGTCCTAGCTGAATAACACGAGTGTAAAGACATACTTCCTCCGTTTTAAAATATAAGATGTTTTAGCTTTGTAAAGCAAATGTATCTAGACTACTTTTAGTATATAGGTTCACTCATGTTTAGAGTGAATCTACACACTAAAACAAGTCTAGATACATTATCTTCACAAACCTAAAACATCTTATATTTTGAAACGGAGGGAGTACATGGCTAACCGAGAGGTCTCGACTGAGAGTGGACAACATGCGCGCCAAAATATGCACGCTAAAAAACCCGCCGAAATACAGCGCGGTCTTCAATGTGCGAAGCTTCAGCAGGTGTATGAAAACGCGGTTCGTGCTAGATATTTTGCCACGTGCGGGTTTCTGCGTCATTCTACGCGTCAAAACTGACGCGTTGTTTCCGACGCACGCTATAAAACAAAAGCGCACGCGCACCCAACTGTCTGGAAGTTTCAGCCCCGCGCGCACCCAACTGTCTGGAAGTTTCAGCCGCGCGTCCCTCGCCTGGAAATTTTGGCCGCGTGTCGCCTCGCCTGCGCTCTACCTCGCCTCGCGCATCGCTCCGCCTCCGCCCGCGGTTCCTCTCCGTCACCGCTCGAGCTCCGGCTACCGCAATGTGTGCGCGCGTCCAAACATGACATTCTACGCCGAGATCTGGAGCGGCGAGGAGCGCATAGGGCCGGACATGTTCGAGACGGAGCACGAGGCGACGCGCGCGTACGACGCGGTCGCCTGGCGCCTCGGCCATCCTCGGCGGTCGATGAACTTCACGAACATCTGGATGCGGCAGCAGGCGGAAGACCTCGCGCTGCCGCCGCAGGTCGTCACACGGGAGGCGAGGCAGCGGCAGCGCGAGCTCGAACAACACCTCATCTTCGCCGAGCAGGGCGAGTGCATGCGCCTCGAGTGGGCGCGGCGCTTCCCGGAGGACGTGGCCGCGGAGGTTGCCTTCTACGCCGACAAGAAAGAAGAGAAGGCGGTGCGGAAGGCGGCGAAGAAGCAAGATCAGGAGGCGAGGAGGGCCAAGAAGAAGGAGAAGGAGGAGAAGAAGAATGGTGCCGGTCCGTCGACCATCACCATCGACTCTTCCTCCTCGGAATTCGAGTGGCCGTCTACTTCTGTGTCATCCACAACACTGAACTCCTCCGACTGATAGTCCGATTAGTTTTAGTTAGTCTAGTTTTAAATTTGGTAGTACGAAATGTGGGTTAAACTATGTAATATATTTATATTTGTAGTCTATTTTACATTTTGTTCGATCTATTTACATGTGCAATTGTGTTAAAATATAGTTTTTGGGCTGCATTTTAGCGTATCTGCAAAATGACCAATTCACGTTATATTTTGACGCGGCGGTTTACAATACCCGGTAAAGCTCTCGCCGGTGCCGCGCGCTGCATCCGCATAGCGCGCACCGTAAACCCGAATATACAGCGTCCGTTATAGCGCGCCTGCTAAAGATGCTTTCAGGAAAACAAATTACCAACAATTAAATGGTTCAGAAATTCCTCGCCCTGCCTGGGCATAAACTGATGTCCAAAAGCCTACAGTTTTGATGCTTGATTAGCATGAGTGACGATGATCCCCCTCCCGCACGGATGTGGTTTTGCTGGCCCGATCCATGCTCCTTTTCGCACTCTTCTACATACCTCATGACGGAAATCTCGGTGAGCTGATGATGGTGGCTTCGTGACCGTGGTGGCGCACGCTCGTGGACGACGAGTTTGGTGGTGGCGAGGCCTCGTCCTCGCGGGGCTCCTATGCAACGAATCGCTCGAGGGTTGTGGATAGGGTTTTCGAGAGAAATCCTTATCGGCTTGCTTGACACTGACGCGGTGCCGCCCGCGGGTGGCATCTTTCCTTTCTGAAGGGCGTCGTGGCTACTCTTCTTTAACTTTCCTCTGTGTGTCGGGGAAAACCCTAGGGCCAGTCTCTGGTCCAGGCAACAGCGGTCGGTTTCCCTCTTGAGGGTGCTGCTTGGTGCTTGGCGAGTCGGGGCTAGGAGCTTGGTGGGCATTCTTTGGAGGGCTCAGCGATTGCATACTTCCTCGTCTAGTCGGTTCGTCTCCGTCTTCATGCCTTTTTGTTTTTTCTTGTTTTAGTTTGGGTGTGTGTGCTGCTGCCCTAGCATCGTCTCTATCTTTGGGTGTTGTGTTGTATAGCCCAGCAACGGTCTTACGTATGTGTTTTATTTATAAAATGGGACGAAAGCCTGTTTTGAAATTGACAACGAGCCCGTCTCTGAGTAGAAAAATCCATCTAATTCTGATAAGAGATGCATATAAATAAACACTTTAGACCAGCAAAGACTAGAGTGGCATGCCACGCATTCCTTATGTTCGACCTCCATTCCTTTCGGTGAATATTTCTAATAGAGGATTTTAGAGAGAGAGAGAGAGAGAGAGAGAGAGAGAGAGAGAGAGAGAGAGAGAGAGAGAGAGAGATTATGTCACGGGGTGGTCGGGGACTGTTGCACAAAGGCTCACAATCGGTTCTCGAGTACCATGGCAAGGAGGAGCAGCGGCCATCGAGGTTGGTAGGTGCCATGGGGAGGGGAAGGTGCACAGTGCGTTCTGCATCCACAGAATCGTTGGCATTTAAAAGAATCAACTGATGTATAAAATCCTTTGAGCAGAGAATTACACAATTGCATAATTGAGTATAGAGCTAGTATAGGACACAGTCACACAGTAGTAGAATTTAAAAAGATAAGCGATGCAAGCTGGAAAATGGATAGTAAATCAAAACTGTTAGGGCGTGTACAGTACAGTGGTGCCACGTCACATGTGCCACCTGGGATTTTTGTCAGTTGGACGGGACAAAAAAACACAGTTGTGCCCTAAAATCTATAGTTTAGAATAGCTAGGACTCTAGCCTAACTTGACTTATACTCAAAGATAGATTCCTTCTATGTCTATATATACTTGTCCATGAGGCTCAATAATACATCTATCATATTCCGTCAATTCCTCTCTATCGTTCTACACGGTATCAGCCTAAACCGATCCCAAATCCTAGCCGCCGCCGGCACGCTTCCGCCGCGCTGCCCATAGGGAGGTCGATCTCCATGATTTCCGTCGGGGTTGCGCAACTCGCCAAGGCGCATACGACGCACCGTCGGTCTAATCAACTGATCCGGCGCCTGTCTACGCCAAGCACGTCCCCGAGCACGCGTCTACCACCGATCGAGCTACGGGTTGTCGTTGTGTCGCCCTTCGGGACGCAGTGCCGCCGTGTCACGACCCGTGATCAGGGCTAGACAAACACCAAATCCTCATCTGATATAATCCTAACCTAAATTCCAAAGAGCGCAGGAAAGATCGGTAACGTTATAGAACATACAAACCATACATTAATAAGGTAAACTCTTAAAAGAGCTACAAACCATTCATACAATCCAGGGGTCACAGACCCATCATTACAACAAACATCGGAAGTAAACAAGTTGTTCTAAACAACAAACTTAGCAAAGGGCCTAAGAGGCTTTAACAGAAGTAGCGAACCTTCCATAGATCCTAGGCTACTGCCCGGGAACCCCGACTACTCGTCGACTTTGACGTATAAACCACCTTCGGTTGGAGTAGCTTCATCTGTAGAAAACATCAACGAAGCAAGGCTGAGTACAGGGTGTACTCCGCAAGACTTATGGCTAGTGGAGTTATTTTGCATAAAGCCATATTTTGTTTTCAAAACAAGAGGGAGAAGAAACTCGTCTAGTCGGATCATTTTCAAAAGGGAATAAGAAGACTACAACTCTAGCTCTTCGGAGTCATCTTTGATATCCACCAAGTACCATCATCAACTGAAGCTCTCTTCCCGGACTACCCCCTCAAATGACCCCGAGGAAGTACTCCGGATCTCACTTTAGTTGACAAGTCATATCATTCGGTTATAGTTTTCTATGATCATAGAATCCGTTCCCAACTCTTCCATAACCGTGGACACGACTTTTCGAAAATATTAATAACCCTGCAGGGGTGCACAACTTTACCCACACGTACCAACCGATTCTTAATGCCAAATTATTAGCCCTCTTCCTTAGAAGTCCGGCAGAGAGTGGTTGACCACGACCTTTACCTTGCTTTCGCCGAGACCATGAGTCACGCACTAGGGATATGCCTCCATAACGGGTCAAGTACCGAAGCCGGTCCCTAATGATGTGCGCAGGGTTCAAGATTACGGATGCCAGGCATCTCTTGTTTCCCGGCCACGCTTACCTACCTGTTATGAGTGCACCTCCTTCACCTCCATTCAAGAACAACCAAGATGCGTATGTCGAATGGAAAGCCCGAACTATATGACTCATGGAATCTACTAGGCAAGTTAGTTGGTCGAGGGGGTTTCCAGGCCCCCGTGTGGTTGTACGCTCGTCTTGGTTCAAGAGACGAGAATATCAGGTCCTAAGGGTGGCAAGTATGGGACTACAAAAACCACAACCCACGTGGCCTCCCATACAAGCCTTAGCATGTTTAGTATTCATCTCTGATCACATCACACAACCTACCATACTAGGTTCATTCGCATCTCCGGTGCATCACCTGAATGATCAGCATCGAACCACTACGCATGGCTAAGCTTGACTGAACTGTGGCACTAGCGATGTTCATAAGCCAAACCCTAGTTATGCTAGGAGCAGTGGATCAGGTAATATAGTTCACAAAGGAAAACATGCATCAGATAGGATTACTCTATCTACTGATAAAAGACTGTTGAACCGAATGCATATGACGAGAATGAAATACTTTGTAATCATGGGATTCATATGTATGAGTGGGGATTCGCTTGCCTTGTCCTTTGTTGGACTGGTACTGCTCTTTGGTGGCGTTGATTTCAGCTTCGGGTTCGGTTACTATTCGCAAGAACCAATCACCGGAAAAGAGAAAGCAACATTCAACACATGGCATGTGCAATACTCATACAATATGGATGATATGACAAGTTTAAATACTGTTTAAAAGAACCCTAGAACATGATTGGACATTTTAAACGGGGTCCGAGAGGTCCAAACCCTAAAACAGGGGGATCATCGGAATCACCTCTGGGGTTCAATTGGTTCTTCTAATTAAACTTGCCATCAAAGTTGGTTAACAATGTATTATTATAGCTTAGTTGGATAGGTTTCATTTTTCTGAACATTTTGTATATTATTTGTATTTTTCTGATTTAAAATGAATTAGTTATGAATTTCTCCAATTTTAATTCATTTTGGAATATTTAAAATAATTTTCAACTTGGGCCCACATGTCAGACTTTTATTAATTTCAGAAAACATTTACAGAAAATATTAAAACCCTGACAGGCAGGGCCCACCTGTCATATTTTTATTATTTACACAAAATAATTACAGAAATAATAAAAATAAAAGAAATGGATTTTTGCCTCATGCTGATGTTAGCATGACATCAGCAATGGAGCTCATCCTCAGATCGATGCTCGATCCACCGATCCCGAGCGCGCCTGGATGCGTGGTTGGGGGCGTTGGACGCGGGCGATGACGGGGAGTCGATTGGTGGTGTGCCGCCTATTTTTGGTCACCGGAGACGGTGGCACGACAACGAACAGCGGCGGCGGCGGTGGGCTCTCGCGGGGGTGACGATATAGAGAGGGGGAGAGCGAACAGGGAGCACTAGTAGATGCAGGAGCTCACCACGGAGGCAGGAGACGGGTCAGCAAGGCGAGGCGAGCACGGGCGACGCCGGAATCAAGGGAGAACGTGACAGCCGGAGCTCGGGAGGGGCAAGGTCGATAGCGACGATTCCGAGCGCCCGCAGCCGATTCCTTCGGCAGGAAGGTGCAGCTCGATGAGGTGCAGCTCCTGGACACCTCGGCTAGGCAAGGGGTGGCCGGAGACGGCGACGACAAATGGTGGCCGACGAACTAGGGTTCGACCAGAGAGGGGAAAATGATAGAGGGGGCAAGAGGAAGAGAAACTGGTACTGGGAGGAAGAGGAGGGAGCGGCGGTTCTTATCCGCACGTCCTGGGGCGGCGGCGAGAATCGCAACATGGCGGCGACGGACGGCATCGCTGCGGCCACGCAGCTGCTTGCCAGCCAGGAGGAAGACGATGACAGGGGTGGCCGAAGCGGTACTGGGTGTTTTGAGTGTTTTCAAAATACAAGAACCTTGGTACTGATTTTGTGTTTTCAAAATATTTGAATTTTCAATCCTATTTGAGTATTTTCAAAATACAAGAACTTTTATAATATAACTGAAAACACTAAGGGGCCCTTGGTACTGATTGGGATCCATACATTTTGTGTTTTCCAAATATTTTCAAAACCAAATGAATGTTTCAAATAGAGAGGGGAGTTAGGGTTTAGGGTTTTGTTTGTTCTTTCTTGATTAAACCAAAGTGCAAGTGTTATGCATGCATGCAATGCTGAAACATATCTTTCTGAACGCATGGTATTCGTCACGCCGCAGGGTTCTTCTTCACCCACATCAAGTACCGCCGCCATGGTATTCGTCACGCCGCAGGGTTCTTCTTCACCCACATCAAGCCGATCACCATCGTATGCGCATGGTATTCGTCACGCCGCAGGGTTCTTCTTCACCCACATCAAGTACCGCCGCCATGCCTCTCTAGGCGTCCAACATGACCACACCGGGTCGCCGCTGGTTTCATGGCCCTCTACTTCTTCGTCCACTACAACTTCGCCGTCAGCGTCATCGCCTTCCCCGACTACACCACCCGCTCCTCTACTCCGACAACTGCTGACAGCATCGACATCTCTCCCTTCGCCACTCTGCTCCTCGTGACCGCTCTAGAGGCCTCCTCTACTAGTCTCTCTGACATGGCGACAAGTTCATGATGGTTCCTACCCCTCGCACGCCTGGTACTGGCAATACCGGGAGTAGTTTCGTTCCCGATGTGTTCCCGAGTCTAGAAAGCTTGGATCGATGCTTTGTCTTCATCTCTTTGACATGGTCTTCTTCGGCATCGTTGTAGAGGTCCCAGCCTTTAATAAGGTAGAGATCCCTGTGTTTACAATGCTAGTCCCTGGATCAATAGCTAGCATCCACAGATAAGATGTAATATCAAGAAACAAAGGTCATAATATAACTTTATAACCAGGAATAAAATAATTTATTACATCTTACATAGCTCATTTGGCTATCTCATTACAATGCAATAGAAATAAATATAGCATGGAGTCCTTCATCTTCAAAGTTCCACAGGCAATCATGTTGGTTGTAGACTTGTAATCCTAATCAACACACTTCACTAACATCAAACAAACCTGCAACATTATAAGTTACAGCCACAAGGGTCAATACATTTGAATTGTATTGGCAAGTTTCACTACTATGTAGAAATAAGTGGATCCTATCATTACATGCAAATTTGGCTAAGTAGGGTTTAGGCTCATTTGCAGAAAGCAATATAGTTTTATCCTATATTTTCAAAATAGTTTTGATCTTTTGAAAATCTTTCTGAACTCCTTGGAAAACTCCAAGTGCTTCTAATCCCTTGTTGTCACCATCAAGTTTTACTTTGAGAAATTGGAATGTCGAGATCTTCCATAGCTTCAGGCCTTAGTTGCTTAGAGTTGTCCATAACCGAGGACACGGCTAAGTACTTAGAATTTGTTCTTCTGCAGAAGTTTATGTTGTTGAAAATATCTTTTAGCAAAGCAATAACTTTATATGGTTCATCAAATATGTTCTTAATCTCAAAACTTGGTGTTTAGGGTCAGAAGGTTTGAATCAAATCATTTCCCAAAGGTTTTACTCAAAATTCATTTCTAAACCATAAACAATATTTTTTATTTGACTAGAAATGTGCTAATTCAAATATTTATTCCTTAACCTCACAAAATACATTTTTAAATCTATAATTTGGTTCCTATGGTCAGTAGGTTCAAAACAATCCATTTTGCAAATATTTCACCTTAAAAATATACCTAGAACAATTTTTAATTCAAATTATTCCTACACATGTTTCTGCAATTTCAACGAATTTTACAGAAGCAAAACATTAAAAAAAAGTGCATGGTTGCAAAGTACTTGTTCTGCTGAATCCATTGATATAAAATTTGCAAAATTTGATGTGTAGAATTAAAGTTATGAATTTTGCAAGTTTGCAAATCTAATAGAACATTTTCTGTTTTTAAATCGAAATCAGTGCCACGCGTCTTAATATTACTGGTCCATACCGCTTCGGGTGGATCGAGCTGCACAGGCCGTCAGATCTAACTTAATCGCACGGATCATATCACTCGAATACGGTTCGCTATATGATCTATCCTAACCACTGGATCTACATCCAACGGACGAGGTCACTTGGTCAAGGACTGGCGGCGCTGGCGCGGTGATGAGCGGCGGAGCGCTCTGTCAGTGTCGTCGCCGACGAACCAGGAAGCAAGAGGGGGAACGGAGGTGCTCACCGTGCTCACGCGCTTGCGGTGAAGCTCAACGTAGCGGTTGTTCATCAAGGGGCGCACGGGGATAGTGGCTATTGCTCACCGGAGTCCGTGGCGGCGCCAGACGCTTCTGTTTGTCGACGGGGACGGAGTTTGAGGGCGCGCTAAGGCAAATGGAACACGGAGTTAGGTGCGTACTGCACTAGGGATCATGGGACCATCAAGGAGAAGGTTCGGGGCGGTCTATGCTTACCAGGGGAGCTCGCCGGAGAAACGGCAGACGACGGTGGCGCTCAGGTGTCGAGGTTGCCGATGCTAGGGGACGCGCGCGGGTGAGTGGAGCACACGGGCAGGTGCGCCAGGACATAGGGAGCAGGCTCGCGTGCAGTGGGAGGCGAGGGGCAGTTGGACGGCGCCGGAATTTGCTGGAGAAGCTCGTCAGAGCAGAGGGGTTGGAGCTCGAAATTGGAGCAGCCCGGTGGCAAAGAGGAGATGCTCCTTGGGGGGAATGGAAGGGGAGAGCGAGGCGCTTAAGTGAGCGTGGTCGCTGGCGAGTTTAATCCCTCCATCAACGCGAATTGATCTCCGCATTCAATGGCAGAAACAGCGAGGGGGACGTGGTCGCGGTGGAGACGACGACCTGGCAGGTGGGGTCCGGCTATCTGAGAGAGAGAGAGAGAGAGAGAGAGAGTAGGGTCGCAGCGTCAGTGACTTTGTGGGCGAGGCTACGCGTGAGAAAACGATTCGGGTGAGGGTTGCCGGGTGGGCTCTTGCTGGGCCAGATGCTTTGCTGGGCTGGGTAGGTTTAGTGGGTTGGGTTTGTTTCTATTTTTTTATACTGATTGCTTTTCTTTTTCTGTTTTGAATTTTCTGTTTTGATTTTCAATCAAATAATTCAAACTCCATTTGAATTCAAACCACCTCCAAACTTTAGGTATAGTTTAATTCTGTTTAACAACATGTTCCAAAGTCTAAAATGAACTATTTTTTATTCTTTTAGGACCTATTAATAATTAAATAAATAGACATTAGTCTTTATTTCAAATAGGATTTAATTTATTTTAAAACTCTATTTGAAATCTAAATAATATCAAAACCTTTTCAGTAGGTTTTATTAAAAACATAACACTTTGAAATATAATTTAAAATACTTTAATAAGTTTTTAATGATCATTCAAAATAGGAAAATGTCTATACTTGAATGAAATTTGAATATAAATAAATCCTCATGGTTTTATTTAAATAAACCTTTACTATTTTAATCAAACAAAATATTTTATTTTAAAAGCTTGGCCAAGATTTAATTTGGCTCTTTTAAAAATAGTCCTTATTCATTATTTCTACCTTTGCTTTATAAAAACCATATCTTTTTATTTAAAGATCCAAAAATGGTAATTCCAACTATTATAACTTTATTTGTTATTTGTTTATCTTTGTAAATCCCTTCAGGATTTTATTTGATCAAAATAGGTTTTGATGTTTCCAATTGGAATCAAAAAGTTTCTTCTCACCCTAAATTTCAACAAAATTTTATTTTATTTATTTATTTATTTATTTCAAATTTCAAAATTTGGAAAAATTTGGGATGTGACAATCGTCCCCTTCCTCAGACTGCATCGATCCTCGGCAAGCCTCCACGGACCCTCAGCAAGCCTTCACGGACCCTCGGCAAGCCTACGTGTACCCTTGACGCGTCTCGGTCATCCTCCTCGCGCACTATGCGCATGCGGCTTCACATGCGGCTGCCTCGACACCAACATCCCCGACCACGACATCGACCACGGCGACCCCTCGCACGGCTACCTTGACCATGACACTGCCCAACGCTCTCGGCTCCCTTGACATCGGCACAAGGGCTACCACCTCGCTTGAGCATCATCTTCTTCTTCTACAGTCCAAGCTACCACGACATGACATCGTCCGTGATGTTCCTGCTCCTACCGCGGGGGGATGCCAGCCCACTGGTTTCTACTTCGGTTTATCTCTAGTCTGACCATCTGCGATGTTCCAATTGTTCATTGAGCTACCGCTACGACTACACCGGGTGGTAGAGTATTATAAGGACACGGTTATTATGGTAGTTTAGGATAGTTAATAATCTAGCCTAATTTGATTTGTACTCCAAGATGATCCACTATACATATGTATATACTCGTCCATGAGGCTCAATAATAATCCATCATATTCCGCCAATCCCTCTCTATCGTTCTACAGGCACTCCAACGGATGCGCTGAAATGTCGGCTCCACCATGCTAGAAAGGTCGAGCAAGCACGCAAAGGTCCAACCGCCGCTTTGAAATATCCTCGCAAGCTCGCTTGTGATACGCCCAATTTGCATCACCTTTCTATATTATAATTTACCTCTATTCATTGATATTTGTCTTATTATGATGTATTACTTATGGATTTTCATATGTTTATGCATGTTGGATGATTCCTGGAGGATGGACTGCTGGAGTCTGGATTCTGATGGAAAAGAAGGCGTTTTGGTGCAATTTCGCAAAGATCAGAAAAATACCAGAAAAATATGGAAACATATTATTTTACCAGAAGAATGAGGGATCCAGGAGGAGGGACGGAGAAGGGCCTCAGGGGGGCCCACACACCCCTAGGCGCGAGCCCACCTGACCCTGCGCCTAGGGCAGGTGTGGCCCACCTGCCCGGCCTACGACTCCGCCCCTTCGCCTTTATCTTCCCTACAGAACCCTAAGCCTCGGGGAGAGACCACAGATAGATTTTCGCCGCCTCTGGGGGCGGAAAACACCGAGAGAGAAAGATCTCTCCGGCAGACAGATTTCTGCCGGGGGAATTCCTTCCCAGAGAGGGGAGACCGTCACCATCAACACCTCATCAAGCTAGGCTTCATCGGGATCATCATCCACACCATCATCACCACTCAGTACCGCTGTAACAATTGTGTTGGATATTGCTTTAGTTCTTAGGGGAAACTTTCCCGGTGTTGATTACTTTTATATTTGATGCTTGTGAGTGGAACCATTGGATTATTATTTATGTTAAGAGTGTTATCCATTAGCATATCATCTTTAATCTCGATCCATATGATGTCTTGTGAGTAGTTCGTTTAGTTATTGAGGACATGGGAGAAGTCATGTTGTTAGTAGTGAATCTGTGATGAGTTATTATTCAATGGTTTAGTATTTAAGTTGTGGTTCTATTCTTCTAGTGGTGTCATGTGAACGTCGACTACATGACACTTCACCATTTATGGGCCTAGGGGAATGCATTGTGTATTTGGCTACTAATCGTGGGGTTGCCGGAGTGACAGAAACCTGAACCCCCGTTAGGACACCTTTGCACAAGGGAGTGTAGGATCTCAGAGTTTAAGGCTATGGTTAGATTTATATCTTAATTACTTTCCTGTAGTTACGGATGTTTGCAGGGGGTTTAATCACAAGTATGTATTAGTCCTAGGAAGGGCAGTATGTTAGCACAGGTTCACCCACACAACACTTACAAACACCAAAGAAGAGTACTCGGTTATTTGAAGCGAAAGCACTTGACAGAATTCCCATGTGTCCTCGAGAACGTTTGGTCCTTATAAATATTTCCACCGGCTTGTCCTTTGCTAAGAAAGGATTGGGCCACTTGATTCGTTTGTTCGTTACCTTTGTTACTTGCACTTTGTTTTGTTGCCTTATCAGAAAACCACTAAAATCCTTTTGCTAAGTATTTGCAGAGAGTTCCTGCTTCATACCACTATTCAGCACCTTATGTTTTTCGTTCGGATCGACACTCCTATTTATAGAAAGTACTATGATACACCCCCTATACTTGTGGGTCATCAAGACTATTTTCTAGCGCCGTTGCCGGGGAGTGAAGCGCTATTGAAGAGTGGAACTGGTAAGGTAAACTTTTACTGTGAGTATTGCTTTTGTTACTGCTTGTTACTTTGTTTCCAATATGGATAACCCACTTGGTTATCTGTTTGGGAAAACTACTACCACTGCTAGGGTAGTAGATGAACCACCTCCTGTTGAGATAGATCCTTTTAAGATACCTACAGGCATTGTTAATCGTGTTATGGATAATTATTATTTTGGGCATGGAACTGTCCATCCTGGTAATCACTTGCTTTTTATCCATGAATTATGCGGGTTGTTTAAGTGTGCAGGTATCACAACTGAACAGGTAAATAAGAAGTTACTCTCCATATCCTTGAAAGGGAGAGCTGAAGAATGGTATAAGCTACTGAAGAATGGACAATCCATGGAATGGGAGGAGATGGCATCTCTCTTTTATTCTAAATTTTATCCTCCCAGTGAAATTCATAAGGATAGAAATCTTATATATAACTTTTGGCCTCTTGATGGAGAGAGTACATCTCAAGCTTGGGGTAGATTGAAGTTACTAATGCTTAAATGTCCTATTCATGAACTTCCTAACAATATTATTCTCAATAACTTTTATGCTAGGATTTCTCTTCATGATAAAGATTTACTAGATGCTTCTTGTGATGGATCATTCACACTTATGAAGGAAGAAGCTAAATGGGATCTCTTAGACTGTATTCAAGATAACACTGAGGCTTGGGAGAATGACAAAGAAAGAAAGTCAGGTATAAAATATGATTATGAATGCATTAAATCTTTTATGGGTACTGATAACTTTCGTGATATTAGCAATGAGTTTGGCCTTGATCCCCATGTTCTTTCAAAATGTTTTAATACCTTTGCCTCTTATATTGAACTTCCCAAGAAAGAGTGGGACAAATACCACGCTCCTTATAAAGACATTGTCACCCATGTTCCTGCTAGTACAAAGGTTTGTACTGTTGATCCTATTTTTCCTGAACCTTATATTGAGAAAATTCCTTTTCCTTCCAAGGTAAGGTAGCATTCTATTATGGCTAATGTGGTTATCAAAAGCGCAAAGAAAACTGTAGGGTACGATGAGCTTATTGATATTGAGCCTGTGGTAGCTATTGTGAAAGATCTTGTCACTAGAAATATAGAGGATGAGCATATTGTCATCTGTGAAGACGCTACTAATATTGTTTCTCATCCTAAGAAAGTTAGAAAAGCTAGCGTCCTTGTGCTTTCTGTTAAAATTGGTAGTCATAGCTACTATGGTTTATGTGATATTGGTGCTAGTTCTAGTGTTATTCCTTATGAGCTTTACAGGGAAATTATGCATGAGATTGGTCCTTGTGAGCTTGAGGACATTGATGTTGTTATTCACCTTGCTAATAGAGAGCAAGTTTGCCCCATTGGTATTTTAAGAGATGTGGAGGTCCTTTGTGGTAAGATTAAATATCCTGCTGATTTTCTAGTACTTGGTAAAGAAGCTAGTAAAACCCTTGTGGGGCTATCATAGATTGTAGGAAGGAAAAAAGTTTTGACTAAGTTTGCTGGAGAATCTTATGAGTTTAATTTTTCCAAATTTTCCAAAACTCCTTATGAAAATGAACTACCTGATGAGGATTTCAGGGTTGAACAACTGTCTGCTATTTCTCATGCTC
This sequence comes from Avena sativa, assembly GCA_916181665.1. Taxonomy (NCBI): domain Eukaryota; kingdom Viridiplantae; phylum Streptophyta; class Magnoliopsida; order Poales; family Poaceae; genus Avena; species Avena sativa. The sequence continues at coordinate 19,903,405 of OV702296.1, forward strand.
CTAACAATGCTTTGCAGCAGTTCATGGAAGACCATGAAAGTGATGTCTTCATGAAGGAAAGAAATGAGATTGACGAAGTTTTCCTTCGTCAACCGAAACAGCTTAAGCATAATCTACCTGTGGAATATTTGGGTACCACACTACCACCTAAAGGGGATCCTATTTTCGAATTAAAACCTTTACCTAATGATCTTAAATATGCTTATCTTGATGATAATAAAATATATCATGTTATTATTAGTTCTAAACTTTTAGGGAAGGAAGAAGAAAGGTTATTGGAAGTATTGAAGAAGCACCGAGGAGCTATGGGTTATACTCTTGATGATTTAAAAGGAATTTCTCCTACTATATGTCAGCATGCTATTAATATTGAACCTGATGCAAAGTCAGTTGTTGAGCACCAACGCCGTCTAAATCCTAAGATGAAGGATGTGGTAAGAAATGAGGTATTAAAACTCCTTGATGCTGGTATTATTTATCCTATTGCTGATAGTCAATGGGTTAGCCATGTTCATTGTGTTCCCAAGAAAGGGGGAATAACTGGTGTGCCTAATGAGGATAATGAGCTTATACCCCAAAGAGTAGTGGTTGGGTATATAATGTGCATTGATTTTAGAAAGATTAATAAAGTTACTAAGAAAGATCATTATCCTTTGCCCTTTATTGATCAAATGCTTGAGAGGTTGTCCAAAAAGACTCATTTTTTTGCTTTATTGATGGTTATTATGGGTTTCTCAAATTGTTGTGAAAGCACAAGACCAAGAGAAAACCACTTTCACTTGTCCTTATGGTACTTATGCTTATAGGCGTATGCCATTTGGTTTATGTAATGCTCCTACTACCTCTTAGAGATGTATGTCTGCTTGAAGGGAATATGCCCTGAGAGGCAATAATAAAGTGTTTATTATGTGTATTCCAAGTATATGATAGATGTTTATTTTACATGCTATAATTGTATTAATACGGAAACATTAATACATGTGTGTTTAATAAACAAACAGAAAGTTCCTAGTTATGCCTCTCTCATAAACTAGCTCGTTGATTAACAAGATGATCAAGGTTTCCTGATCATGGACATTGGATGTTGTTAATAACGGGATTACAACATTAGTGTAATGGTCTGATGAACATTCATCCGAAGTATAGCATTACGATCAAAGTCTTTGAGTTTATATTGCTATAACAACTTACGAAGTGACCCTAATCCTTAGACCATGAGATCATGTCAATCACTAACACCGGAAGAGTTTCTTGATAACATCAAACGTCACACCATAACAGGGTGATTATAAATATGGATTCAGAACTAATAAAGTGTTATGTTGAGGCTCATGGATCGAGAGTGGAATTTGTTCATCCCGATGACGGATAGATATACTCTGGGACCTCTCGGTGATATCACATTGATTAGCTTGCAACCAAGTGATTTGATCACTAGAATGTTATATCACGGGAACGAGAAAAGAGTGCATGTCGGTAACGAGATCAAACTAGGTATGGAGATACCGATGATCGAATCTCGGACATGCAATATATCGTGAAACAAAGGGATTAATATGCTAGCGTAAAAAGGTTCTGACGATCACAAGAAAGTCATCGTTGAGTGTGTGGGAGTCAGTATGGGTCTCCAGATCCCGCTTCTGATTATTGATCCGAGAGGGGTCTCGATCATGTCCGCATTATTCACGAACTGTAGGGTGACACACTTAAGAGACACCGACATCCAATTGGAGCAAAAGTTTCATGCCGAAAGAATGAACAAGCGCAGGAATTTATTTCACTAGATACCGAAACAGGTTTTCGGGTGAAATTGCATAAAGTGGTTATGCATGTGAAATGGAATTCTAGCAAGGGGTTATTTGTGAATGTTTGTCATAAAAGTAATTGACAAAATTCTGAATAAAATAAAAGAGTTTTATTTAATTAGAGTTTGCATTAAATTTGGTGGAAATTTAATGGGAATTTGATTGGACTTTTGAGTGGAGGGAATTTAAAGGACTTTTGTGAGTGGAGTGTCCACCCACATGAAGAGGGGAGGGCAAGGGGGCAGCCCCATGCGCCGGCCACCCCCTTGGGGTTCCCCCCTCCTCCTATAAAAGGAGCCCCCCTCCTCACTTGTCTCTTACACCTCCTCGTGAAGGATCTCTCTCCCCCTCTAGAATTTATCCCCCATGGTCTCGGACTAGCGAGATACATGTTACCGGTGGCTATTCGGCAAGAAAGAGTTGTGCTTCCGCTGCATCGCTGGAGCGAGGAGGCGGAGGTTGCTCGGTGCCTCGAACGTGTGTGCGAGCACGGATGCGCTGCTGATTTGCGGCGCTAGGACTTCCTCTCGATCTTGAGATCGGCAAGAGATCATCTACATCAACCACGAGTTGAACTCGTTAAGCTTTGTCGGTCTTCAAGGGTATGTTCTCTACGGATATACATCCGCCCGTTGTTTGTATCTAGTAGATAGATCTTGGTACATAGTTCACATCGTAGGAATTTTTTTGTTTTCTATGCTGCGAACCCTACACTGCTATCTTTCATGGTTTTTGTGAAGAAATTGTGGAGGTTTTCATGGATGATTTTTCCGTCTATGGAACTTCTTTTGATAACTGTTTGCACAACCTTGATAAAGTTTTGCAGAGATGTGAAGAAACCAACCTTGTTCTTAACTGGGAGAAATGCCATTTCATGGTTAATGAAGGGATTGTTCTTGGACACAAGATCTCTAAAAGAGGAATTGAAGTTGTCAGAGCCAAAATTGAAGCAATTGAGAAGATGCCTTGTCCTAGAGATATCAAAGGTATTCGTAGTATTCTTGGTCATGCTAGTTTCTATAGGAGGTTTATTAAAGATTTCTCCAAAATTTCAAAGCCCCTTACTAATCTTCTTCAAAAAGATGTACCTTTTATTTTTGATGATGATTGTAAGGAAGCTTTTGAAACTTCGAAGAAAGCTTTGACAACAGCCCCTATTGTCCAACCACCTGATTGGAGTTTACCTTTTGAAATCATGTGTGATGCTAGTGACTTTGATGTGGGTGATGTCCTTGGACAACGTGTTGACAAGAAGCTGAATGTTATTCATTATGCTAGCAAGACCCTGCATGCTTCTCAAAATAATTATGCTACTACTGAAAAAGAGTTCTTAGCTATAATATTTGCTTGTGATAATTTTAGACCTTATATTGTTGATTCTAAGGTTACTATTCATACTGATCATGCAACTATTAAGTATCTTATGACAAAGAAGGACGCTAAGCCTAGGCTTATAAGGTGGGTGTTGCTTTTGCAAGAGTTTGATCTGCATATTGTGGATAGGAAAGGTGCTGATAATCATGTTGCTGATAATTTATCTCGTTTGGAAAACATTTCTTTTGACCCTTTGCATGTTAATGATAGTTTTCCAAATGAGCAGTTAGCTGCAATAAGGGTAAGTCCGCATGAGAATCCTTGGTATGTTGATTATGCTAACTTTATTGTTTCCAAGTATTTGCCTCCAACCTTTACAGCTCAGCAAAGAAGGAAATTCTTTTTTGATCTAAGAAATTACTTTTGGGATAACCCACACTTATATAAAGAAGGAGTGGATGGTATTATGCGCAGATGTGTTCCAGAATTTGAACAACAAGAGATGTTGAGAACATGTCATGGCAGTGCTTATGGAGGACATCATGCTGGGGATAGGACCACGCAAAAGGTTTTACAATCTGGATTTTATTGGCCTACTGTAGCACCCCCGGGGTTAAGGTTAAACTAACCTCAGATCACCATCTAAGATAATCTCAACTCCCAAACACGGAGGATCACAATATGATTCGGTAACATTACATAACACAGGGATTCAACAACATGAGTTTAAACCCTTAACAGAGTAAGATATTAGAGTTATTATAAACTAGAGGTCACAGACCCAACATTACATCACACAGCGAAAGCAAATTATGTTGTTCTACACAACAACTTAGCAAAAGGCCTAAGAGGCCATAAACAAAAGCGACGTCCATCCCATAGTCCTCAGGCTGCTACCTGGGACCCCCAACTACTCGTCGATGTCAACGTAGAAGCCACCTTCAGCTGCAACCAGATCCTCTGTAGAAAAACAACAATGGCGCAAGGCTGAGTACGAGAATGTACTCCGCAAGACTTAGATAACCTAGTATCTATATGCTCTGGCTAGAAAGGCTTTCTCTCGATTTTCTTTGTGGAAAGCAATCTTTATTTGTAAACAAGAGAGGGAAGAGGCTCGTCTACTCAGAATCTTTTAAAAAGGGATAAGATAGCGACTTCTTCATCTTGTTCATCACATCTTGGTAACCACCAGCTTCATCAGAACCTACTATCTAGGATCACCCCCTCAACCTAGAGGAATCATCCTTAAGCACACATGGATCAACAAGTTTTATAATGGTTAAAGTTATCTATGATCTTAGAATCTCGTCACCAAGCGTTCATAACCGTGAACACGGCTTTTCGAAAAGATTAATACCCTGCAGGGGTGTACAACTTTACCCACACGTACCAACCGACTCTTAATGCCAAATATTATTAGCCCTCTTCCTTGGAAGGCCGGCAGATGGTGGTTGACCACAACCTTTACCTTGCTTTCGCCGAGACCATGAGTCACGCAATAAGTATGATTCCGCTGTAACGGGTCAAATCCCTAAGCCGGTACTTAAAGATGTGAGGCGAGGTTGGTTCACCAGGGGATCCATCAACCCCAAGCAACCCGGTCCACGCTTCCCTGCCTGTTATGATGCACCTCCATCACCTCCTCTTTCGAAAACATTTTTAATGCGTATGCCAAATGGAAAGCCCGAACTATGTGACTCATGGAATCTACTAGGCAAGTTAGTCAGTCGAGGGGTTGTCCAGGCCCCGTGTGGCTGTACGCTCGTCTCTGTTCCAAAGGCAAGAACTCAGTTCCCAGTGGTGGCGAGCATGGGACTACAAAAACCACACCCAATGTGGCCTCCCATACAAGCCTTAGCATGATTAGTTAACTCCTCCGATGATGTCACCATCTCCTACCTCACTACATTATTTGGCACCTCTGATTCATCATTGAATAGATCAGACATTGTTTCTATGCTTGGCTAAGTTGTCGGTAGCAGAAGCTCTACAACGCTCACCTGCCAAACCTAGGTATGCTAGGAGCAGTGGATCAGGAATATAAGGCTACAAAATGGAAACAATGCAGCAGATAGCTAACACTAGCTACTGACAAAAGACCACATTTGGAATCGTGTGCATCATAGCGAGAAAGTAATATACTTTGTAAAACATAGGTTCAGAATGAGAGGCTACGCTTGCCTTGTCCCTCAGTAGAAAGGTACGGATCTTCGGTGTTGTTGACTTCAGCTTCGGGTTCGGATCCTATCGCGAAGAACCAATACTAGAAAGAAAGGCAACAATCAATACATGGCATCGATGCTGCTCAAACAAGGATGATGATATGACAAGTTAAATTGCACTGAAATTAAACCCTAATACTTGCTCGGCAATTTAAATGGGGTTCCGAGGGTTGAAAACCCTAACTCGGGAAACTCCGGAAATAGATGGGAGGGGTTGATTTAGTTCTCTAATTAAACTTGTCATTAATTTTTATTAGCAATGCATCACTATAACTTAAAAGGTAGTACTCATTTTTCTGAACATTTTGATATATTATTTGTATTTTTCTGACTTATAAATAATAAGATATGAATTTTACAATATTTAAACAATTTCTGAAATTAATAAAACAATTTATTACATTAGACTGACGTCATAAGACAACCCAGGCTTTTGTTACCAAATCTAAACCTACACACGGTGACTGACTGGTGGGGCCGAAGCCACATCAGCAGCCCCACGCGTAAAGTGGGGGTCGGTCGTTTCTCACCGGGGCTGCATGTAATGCCCGGAAAATATTAAAAATTAAAAATTGATTGTTGTTTTATTTTATGCATCATCATGACATCATCATGCATGTTTTATTCGTATCAAACCATATTTGTTTTACTAAATATCCATGTGGTTTTATTAAACCCGTCTCCCGTTCTTATTCTAAAATTTTAAGAAATAATATTTCTCGCAACAAAAGCTTTTCTTATTTGACTAAAATAAAATTAGCTAAAGACCCGTCTAAAATTTTAGCCAAAACTAGCCTCATCTAGTCTACTTTGGACTAGATAAATAATCTATTCCCTCTTTTCTCCCCAAATCCTAGAATAACCCAAACCCTAGATCTAATCCTAACACCACACCCGGGCGCCGCCGGCCACAAAACACAACACACGCACGCACTCACGCGACCCCAACAGCAAACCACACACCACCTGGCCCAACACACACCCAGAACCCAGCGGCACACCACACACACCCAGCAAAACCTGACACGCCACACTTGCACACACGCACCCCACGCCCAGGTAACGCACGCCACCTGCCCTCCCTGATCCCGAAACCGCCCACGACGCCCACCCTTTTCCCTCGCCTCGAGCCTGCAATCCCCGCCGCCTCGCTTCCTTCCTTCCCTGGCGCGCCCGACGCCACCGCCGGGCCCTCAACCACCTTTCGGTGCCGCCGCCGACCGCTCACCTCCAAGGATCCGACCCGACCTTCTCCTCCCTCTCCCCTCTCCGGCCGCGCCGCCTCCTTCCTTTGCGTCTGGCGTCGGCGGTCTCTCGATCTCGATCTGCCGCCTTCCTATCTCTGCACGGGAGCTGCCGTATCCGCCTCCTCTACTCCCGATCGCGCGCTCCTGAGCCCTGTCGAGCCTGAGTCCGCCGCCTCCCCTTGCGCAAGACCGCCTCCCGGCTGCCGTCGCCACCAGTAGCTCCGTCGCCCTCGTCCCCTTCATCCACCACCGGATGCTCTCTCCGCAGACCGTCTTCAGGCGCACGCTGTCGCTCGCCATGGCGCGTCGTTCTGCCTCTGCTTCCCCCGCGGGCAGCAGCGCCCGTTGCCACCCTCTCACGGTACGCGCGTGGCCGCACGTCCGCTGGCGATCTCGCCGACTCCGTTCGCCTCCACCTCAAGCTCCGCCCCAGTGCTCCTCCGTCTCCCTCCACCTGCGCGCCTCCCGGGCCCGGCGCCATGTGCCTCGCGACCCTCCTGCTTGAGCACATCCTTGTCCCTGTCGGCATGCCCTGCCTCCACCCTCTTCAATAGCAGCAGCTATGGTCCGTGTACTTTACCCTCGGTCGAAGACCAGTAGCAGTCTAGCTCACTCTGTGGCTTTGTTTTGAGTGCTCCTTGCGTGATGTGGTGTTGATGCTTGCCGAAGTGGTGACCGGGGTGTTGACAGATGGTGTCGTGGTGTCGTGGGGGCTCAAGATCTTCTCTGAAGAAAGGATACGAGGTACCTGGTACAGAACAAGCTCGCCACCGACCACCGACGTCGCCTTCACGGACGACAAGCTCTCCATCACGGATTCCAAGATGCCTCACCCCGAGTTCTTCTACCTAGAGCGCTAAGACCCCGTTCCCGGAGGCAAAGCCCGGACCCCCCTCAAAACACCATGCTCTCCTTCCCGGACCCGATCCCCCGGAGCCCAAGATCGTCGATCCGAGATGTGCGACCCATATCCGAGACCCCTCTTTTGTTATAATATATATATAATATAACTTGTTTCATATTAATCCATCCATACTCGCATACCTGTTTATTTGTCTGGGAGTACTTTGCTGATTCACCTCATAATTAAATATGGAGCCCATATGCGGGCGAATCTAGTCTAATATTGGCTCCATTTAATATTGTATAGCGAACCGATGCCAAGTTTTATCTTGTTAAGTCAACCTTTAAATTGCGGGTAGCTAAATAACTTGAACCTAATAATAAATGTCGGGATCCCGATTCCGCTTAATATTGCTAAGTGGGACCGCATATTGCCATGCCATGCATCATATCATAAACATGCCGGATCTTCTGCCGTATTATTAAATATTGCACCGGTTGCTCTTTCTAGTGTTTGCTTCTTTACCAGATAGGACGATGAGTCGATGTGAGAAACGACACGCCTCCGATTTTCCCGACTTTGTCTCACAGGCGAGCATTCTCTCCCTTCTACCTATTTTGCATTTATAGTCTTTACTTCCTCCAATTGATCTATTGCTATCCTTATTGTCGATGCTTTAGTACCATCCCTTTATTTACCTGATCCATTATATTGCCTTGGTTATCCTATTGCCTTGTTTGATTAGCTAGCTTTGTCCTTGCGAGTCATAGGCATGCTTAGTATCGCTCTCATACAGGTGAAACATGATACTTGGATATTGATGGTTATAAGATAATTAAATTGATGATATTGGTTATGGTTTCACCTAATGATAAGGCCCCGGCAGGGACCACCTTTGGGAACTGCTTGAGTCGACCTAGGACCCGTTCGTTCTACGATACCAGTTCTGAGTTGATCGCCTAACCAAACGTGGGGGCCTCTGGGATCCCCCCTCAACTACCGGCGCTATTCGTATATCCAGAGGGTTACAAAATTGGTTTTCCATTTGGTGCATACGCATAATATGTCCTCGGACATGGGTGAGTTGATGTATTCGGACTTGATGTTTTGGTGGAATGCCATGGCTTGCATTGCATAAAATCGGGATATCGTGCCGGAGGTGGGATGGAGCTCTACAAGTTATCTTCCGATCATCGCCCGGCCATAGACTCAAACGCTGTGCCACCTGGAGAATCAGCTGTATATCTTGTGTGGGTAAAACACAGTAGATGATGCATCTGGATATGCGCGTAGTTATGGGACAGTTCTTGTTGTGAGATTCGGAAGGCACGCGTGATATGTTGCCTGAAGGATTGAGCATGCGTTTGGGTACAGTAGTGCACCCCTACAGGGTAAATCTTTTCGAGAAGTCGTGTGTCCACGGTTATGGACGCCTCAGGAGTACAGTGTCATGATCATAGACAACGCCATTAATGTTTTGCCTCTAATAATATGATTAGTAATTAGTCTTATCAACTAAACACCTGCTTAACTAAAATTGCCACCGTGTGTGTTCCGCTAGAGGACTTCCTCGACAGGTCTTCGAGGGGGAAATCTTCGGATGGTTATGTTTGGTGTTATATTATTGTTACCGCATAGTGCTCTCTTATCTCACTCTAATAGCCGAAGTTGTAGCGTGTCTCTATAAGTTAGATAGTGCAAGCTTTGATGCCGCTGAGCCCACCATACCTATGTAGGCGAGGACCGCCGAATTCTAGTCTCGCCGTGTACTGGCCTCAGTACTGACCGCTCTCTTTCTATTTTCATTTGCCCTTTGCCGGCACCCTTTTGGCTTGATAGGTATGTGATTGACGACGTTAGCAAGGTTATCCTTCCGGCTTGGCCTGGGCAGGGCTTATGGACACCGCTTGGTTATTCTTCAGGGCTCTTAGTCCCATTTGGATCTTGTCCGTACTCGGATACTATTTGGCTTTCTTTATGATTTGTATCATTTGTATTCTTGACTCGTTGAGTCGTTGTTGTATATGTAAGTTCTCGTGGACTCTGTTGTAAACTAATGTGATGTAACTACTTGTATTCAAATCCCACCCACACGAAAGTGTTTGGTGGGCGTCTTTGAATTGCTTCTATGCGGATTTTGGCGGAAAATGCTGAGATCTGCATAGACCCGATTCGGGGGCGTTACACTGCAACTAGCCACAGAGGCTGACTGGTGGGCTTGGGCCACGCAGGCAAGCCACCGTGTCGCCACTGTTGGGCCACGCAGAGATAAAACAAAAAAATTTCCTCTAACGTGGTGATCCCAAGACCTAGCTGAGGTAGAAGGCCACGAGGTTTACCACTAGACGCGCAGTTGCGGATTACTGATGAAGCGCGTCAGTTGATGCAGTGCAGTCCTCACGATCCGATCGTCCTGGTGCTGATCGCACAGCACCTCTGCTGGTATCCACACGTACAAGGAGGAGCGCCGGCGGCGAACTGCTAGGTTCGTTACGGCGGCTGGACTGCTGTGGAGCTAGGGTTTCCAACACATGGAATGACCTAACCGAACAACGATTAACCCTTCTGGGTTACTGTGCTCCACTATATATAGGGAGTGAACGTGGGCTCTGCTCGCGTGACCCATTCACTAAAGCCCATATAAAACTAGTCACCGTGAGTCCAACTCACTAACTCAGTCCTAATCCGGTTTAGGTCCAACCCAACCAGATTATATGTTCAGATCCAATCTGAACTTGCTCCCGCTCTTAAGTGTGTGACCCCGCAGGCTCATGGTTACTTGGACACGATTAGAGTCCGACTCACAATCGATCAATCGGCATCGGCTCCTAGCAGAACGTGCCGACTCCCAAGTACCAAAGAGTCATGACGACTTGCCTTTCCAATGCGACTTACGTCCGAGTCCCTTTTGCCTCACGATATACCTTGTCAGACTATAGGCGAATATATGTCATCCCTTAAATAGTCCGACTCTCTTCTCGATCCGAGATAAGTGATTCACCCGACTAACTCTTAGTCGATCGCCTCGGTTAACACTTAACCGAGTCGTGCATGGCCATGCTTTCCGAATCATATCTCACGAGAGGGCCCAGAGAATATCTCTCCGAGTGGAGGGGCAAAATCCCATCTTGGTTATTCACATCACGCAGCTTGATTCTCAGTCGACCCGAACCCTGCCTTTATAACTGCCCAGTTACGGATCAGCGTTTGACAGAACCTAAGTCGGTGATCCTCAACTCGGACTATGCAACAACCTCAGGTCTAAGGATTACATTGATTGAGATATACAAATGACAGCTTAGTTCGTTGTACCTCAATATGGGTCAATCCGACTCGCTAAACTCTTTAGCCTAGTCTGTGTAAGTTGGAATAGCATCTCCATGCCCATGACAAGTGGAACCGAGTCATCAAGCTAACTTTCACATTGGTCTAAGTTGTGTGTCCAGCACAACCTCAATGACCAAGGATATTTAGTACAAACAACATGAATGCATAGTTCCACAACTGAATCACATATTCAATGATACACATCAGATGTTTATACAAGGACTACTTAATAACTTTATGAATACAATGGGAAATCTCATCATACATGATTGCCTCTAGGGCATATTCCCAACAGTCTCCCACTTGCACTAGAGTCAATCTTCCGACATCACATGTCTAGGCATCTAATGCCCATGGCTCTCAGGTGCGCCTCATGCTTCGGCTGGGGTAACGGCTTTGTCAATGGATCCGCAATATTTGCATCCGTGTGTACCTTGCTGTAACACCCTCAGAATCGGACCTATGGAAGTTTGAGCAAAATTCGCCAAACCCGCATAGAAACGATTCAAAGGTGCCCACCAGGCACTTTCGTGCGGGTGGAAAACGAAGTAATAACATTACACAACAGTCCTCGATGGGACCCACAGAACAGATATATATAACGGCGACTCCATGAGTCAAGAATACAAATATAATATACAAAGATCCAAATCACCTTGAAAACGATAGAGCGTCCAGCTACGGACAAGATGCAAATGGGGCTAAGAGCCCTGAAGAATAACCAATGGCGTCCATAACCCTGCCCAGGCCAAGCCGGAAGGGTAACCCTTCTAACGACGTCGATCTCAAACCTGCTTAAACAAAAGGGGTGCCGACAAAGGGCAAAGGGAAAAATAAGGAGCGTCAGTACTGAGGCCAGTACACGGCGAGGCTAGAATTCGGCGGTCCTCGCCTACAAAGGTATGGTGGACTGAAGCGGCAGCGGCAGCACGCACTAAACAACCTATAGAGACTCGATACAACTGGCGACTATTAGAGAGGGGTAAGAAAAACCTATTCGGAACCAACCTGATACTAGCACCAGACAAACCCATCCTGGCGTTTCCCCCTCGAGACCAAACGAGGAAGTCAACCGAGGAACTCACGCAGTTGGCAGTTTTACTTATTCAGTTATAGTTGCGGCACTTTACTAGTCAGGTTTAGATAATCATCCTGATAAAGTAAGCAGTGGGCACTTTTAGTTAACCATTCCATTGTAGTTGCAACACTTACTAGTCAGATACAAATAACATGAGATAACCCCAAAACCCAGCAATTGTTGGTACTTTTATTCAGCCATTCCGTTGTAGTTGCAATACTTACTAGTCAAGTACAATGGTCACAAGCGACACTCCAACAAACAATTTTGGGCAGTATTAATTAGCCATTCCATTATAGTGGAGCTGATTACTAGTCATTATAAAGTCAAATTTATAGCAATAAACTTTAGTTATGCTTGTCTATGGTCGAGATACTGTGCTCCAAGTCGTCCATAACCGCGGACACGGCTTTCAGAAAGTTTTAACCCGGCCGGGGTGCACAAATAGCAACACACACACGATCAACCTCGGAAAAACCAAATCAAAACCCAACGAGGTCTTCACGACAGAGCAATCACAAGATTCAGAAATATTTCAGGGGGCCACCCCTTGAAGTCTACCCGCAACGAAGTAAGCTAGCTCCGAGACGGACCCAAGGTTTGGGTGGACGGCTGTGAACGACTGGGAACCCAAAACTGAGCTTGTCGACACCGCGGAATCGTGTCCCGATCCTAAACAGTACAGTGTGCTCCTCACACAATCGTAAATACATAAGTAGCATGGCATAAGTACAGGATCGTAAATAAAACCTCAAACTAGTTTGTGGCCCCAAGAAATAAGACGGAATCAAGCTCTGGCTAAGGGGGGCCCATACTCCCCATATGTGGATAGCGCGATAAAACAAGGAACAGGTATCAAGTACTCGGGGTCCTACGGGACACAAGTGGGCGTTCGGAAACCAAATGTTATCTATCACCCACCGATGCCTCTGCTTACTTCAATTTTAGTTGTTAAGCAGGAATTAAAGTGAACAATAAGTAAAACTATGATCATCTCCAACATCAACATGCGGCAATTACTTCAACACTGTGGCACTTGACGACAAGCAACAACACTTGAGCAAGCGACTACGACGCGCAAGTCCAACTATCTACCAAACAACAGGTAATGGGATGTGTCCAAGGCAATATAGGGCTGCGCGGTATATCACAGGTACGGAAACTAAAGCATCGCAACACAGATAGCAATAGATCAACAGGAGGGAAGTAAATACTATAAAAGTAAGATAGGTAGAAAGGGGAAGATGCTCGCCTGAAAACATTGTCGAAGGTTCACCCGAAGATCGGGTCGAAGCTCACATCTACTCAACGGCCTTATCCGCGAAGAAGCAAAACACTAGAAGAAACACCGGATGCAATATTTAACACAACGGCAGAAGATCGGCATGATGCATGTATGATGGATGACATGGCAAGGTGCGATGCAATTAGGTCATATTTAAACGAAACCGGGGTCCCGACATTAAGTAGGTGATTCAAGTTATTTATCTACCCCGCAAATTAAATGTTGCATTAACAAGGCAAAAGATGGCACCGGTTCGCTACACAAATTTAAATGAGGCCAATATAAGGCTAGATTTGCCCGCATATGGGCCCCATATTTAATTATAAGGTGAATCGGCATAAGACCCCCAAACCACATGAATGTATGCATGGAAGACAATTATTATGCGACAAGTTGTATCATGTTATAAAATAGGGTTCCGGGAAGAGGTTCACACATTGAGGGTTCTCGACGGACTTGGGGTTCCGGGGTTCGGGGTCGGTCTCAGGGTCCAGGGTTCGACGGATTGGTCTCGGCGGGAACGTTCTCGGTAGCGGGGTAGATCTTGTCGCATCCGGGGTCTTCGGGTCATGTTGTCGGTCTTGGCGTTCGGGGCGAAGAACTTGGCGTTCGGCGTCGGCGTCCTTGCCGTCCGTGTTCTCGAGCATTGCATCCGGGAAGGAGTACTTGTCGTTCAGGGTCTCGATGTCCGAGGCGAAGTACTTGTCGTTCCATGGCGACCTTGGCGGCTCGGAGGGGTTCGGGGAATCAGAACGGTCTTCAGATTCCGTGAGGGAGATCATGGTGTCGGTGTGGTCGATCTTGTCGGCTCCACGGTCTCGGTCTTCGGGATCCAGGAAGGAGGCCTTCGGATCCTCGGGTCCGTGACGGCGTACTTGGCGTCCTTGAAGGCGTCCTTGGTGCTCCGTGTCGAAGGCCCACGGGGACAGGATCTCGGCGAACTTGGCGTGTCGAGGCGGGGTTTTCGGGTTCATGACGGTGCACTCGGTGTTCCGGGAAGGCGATCTTGGTTCGGGGTTCCGATGAAGTTCGGGCTTGGCGCGATCGGCCTTCGATCCGTGATCGGTCTTCGGGTGGTAGCATACTATCTTCCACGGTCGCCGTATGCATCTTCACCTCGCCAACGCAAGTCCAGGGAGCCGAAGGAATCGCCCAAGGAACGCATCAGCTGGGCAGAAACCGTGACATGGCCACAAGCGCTTGGGGTCGGAGCAGAGGCCGGCGGTGCCGTGAGGCGCCCTGGTTGCAGACGTCGGTGAGCGCGAGCTCACGCGCGTGGGGCGCGAGACAGGGGCGGACGGGGACCACGGAGCGGACGCGGGGTTGCAGGGAGGGTCGGCGGAGGAGCTTGGGCGGCGCGGCGACGCGACGCAGGCGGGTCGGCGAGGCGGCGCTCGAACAGAGGAGGCCGGCGGCGCGCTGAGCTTGGCGGAGGACGGCGAGGCGCAGGCGGCGGGGATCGAGCGGCTTCGCGGAGGGAGCGGGGCGAGCCGGCGGCGTGGAGGGTGTCGAGGCCCGGCAGCGGCGCGGCCATGGCCGGAGCAGGCGTTGCGGTGGAGGCCGGAGGCGGAGGGGAAGGGGAGGCAGCGCGCCGGAGGGAGCTCGCTGGGGCGACGGCGCGGTCGGAGACGCGGGCCGACGGAGGGTGGTCCGGGGGCGCGGCCGGCCGGCGCAGCACCGTGCGGCGGAGGACCCTGGTTGGTGGCCGGGGGCGGCGTCAGGCGCAGTCGAGCTCGAGGAGGAGAAGGTCGGCCGGCGGCGCGGGCTCGGGGAGGCGCGGGGATGCGGGGCGGGCTGCAGCGACGGAGGGCGGCGGTTGACGGCCGGCTGAGCTAGGGAGAGAGGCGGCGGCAGGCAGCGAGGCAGGCCGGAGCGGGGCCGCAGGGGCGCGCTGGGGAGGGAGGGGCGCCGCGCGGTGGAGAAGGGAACGCGTGGGGAAGAAAGAGAAGGAGAGGGAGGCGCGGGGGCAGGGGGACAGGGGTGGGGCCCAGGGTTGGGGCGCGTGCCCAGGTGGTGGGCCAGCGGGCGGTCGGTGGAGTGGGTTGGCTGGGGATCGGGTGCGTGAGTGGTGTGTGTGTTGTGTGGCCAGGGGTGTGAGGAGTGAGGTGAGGGAGAGAGGAGTGGGGGTGATGTGTCAGCGTCTGATTGGAGGGGGTGAGGGAAGAGGGTGAGGTGGCACACACTGATTGGGTGGGATGATGTGGAGAGGAGGGCTGGGTATATTAACTGGTAGCTTTAGGATTGTCTGGTGGACCGATTTAAAATCCTGGGGGTGGCCGTTCGGGTCGAAACGGCCCGTTCGACTGCCCCCGCTAAAATAAATAAATATTTTATTTGATTTAAACGGGCCGTGTGCAAACCGATAGCGGCCAAAATAAAATATTCCGGGGACCCGGTTTTGGTGTTTGAATAAAGATGGGGCGTTTGGAAAACAAATCGGGCTTTGCGGAAATAGTTTTGACAAACAACATATGATGATGACGATGCAATGCACAAATTCAGCGCGATTTTCTAGTAGTGGTTTTGCGGGATGCCACACTTGCATAACTTGATATCACCCTGATCCACGAACTGGCGAATTAGGTGGTACCGCATGAGTATGTGCTTGTTCTTCTGGTGTTGTCTAGGTTCCTTGGCTTGTGCAATAGCACCATTGTTGTCACAATACACGTCCAACGGATTGGACGAGCCCTGAACCACACCAAGATCCATGAGGAAATTCCTCATCCAAACAGCTTCCTTTGCTGCCTCCGAGGCAGCAATATACTCAGCCTCTGTTGTAGACGCAGACACAGTCTCTTGCTTGGAACTTTTCCAGCTCACAGCACCTCCGTTTATAATAAACACGTATCCGGATTGCGAACGAGAATCATCAGAGTCGGTGAGATAACTCGCATCTGTGTAACCCTTTACACTAAGTTCATCTTCACCACCATAAACCAAGAACATATCCTTAGTCCTTCTCAAGTACTTTAGGATATTTTTAGCCGCTGTCCAGTGGATCTCTCCAGGATCAGCCTGGTATCTGCTCACAACACTTAGAGCATAGGAAACATCCGGCCTAGTACAAATCATGGCGTACATGATGGATCCAACTGCAGAAGCATATGGAATCGCACTCATCCGACTTTGCTCATCAGTTGTCGAAGGACACTGAGTCTTGCTAAGTTTTACACCATGGGACATCGGTAAGAACCCCTTCTTAGACGATTCCATGTTGAACTTTTTCAACACTTTGTCCAAATAAGTACTCTGACTCAATCCAATGATCCTCCTTGATCTATCTCTATAGATCCGGATTCCGAGGATGTATGTTGCCTCACCCAAGTCTTTCATTGAGAAACTCCTTTCCAATGAATCCTTGGTTTCTTGCAACATCTGGACATCATTTCCAATCAGTAATATGTCATCCACATATAAGATTAGAAAATTTACTTTGTTCCCACTAAACTTCTTGTATAAACAAGAATCATGATCACTCTTGATGAAGCCAAACGATTTGACTACCTCATCAAAGCGAATATTCCAACTCCGAGATGCTTGCTTCAACCCATAAATGGATTTCTGAAGTTTGCATACCTTGTCAGCATTAGACGGATCGACAAAACCCTCGGGCTGTATCATATACACGTCCTCGGTTAAAGTTCCGTTAAGGAAAGCCATTTTGACATCCATCTGCCATATCTCATAGTCGAAATAGGCCGCTATAGCTAACATGATCCGAACTGATTTAAGCATCGCTACGGGCGAGAAAGTCTCGTCGTAATCAACTCCTTGAACTTGTCGGAACCCCTTCGCGACAAGGCGTGCTTTATAGATTGAAACATTTCCATCCATATCAGTTTTCTTCTTAAAGACCCATTTGCACTCGACGGGTCTTGCACCGTCTGGCAGATCAACCAAGTTCCAAACTTGATTTTCATCCATGGACTTTATCTCGGATCTCATGGCTCCAAGCCATGACTCGGAATCAGATCCCACCATCGCTTCCGAATAATTTGCCGGCTCATCACTGTCTAACAGTAACACATCACGAACACTTCGTAATCTTGCCGATCTTCGTAGTACAGGTGCTGCTGTCGGCTCAGCTGCCACGATCGGCTCAACCTCCAAGGTTTTTGCCGATTCGCTATTAGCCGATTCGCTATTAGCCGATTCCTCTCGAATTTCTTCGAGTTGCACCGTGCTCCCACTTACTCCCCGACTGAGAAACTCTTTCTCAAGGAAGACACCGTTCCGAGCGACAAACAC
This sequence comes from Avena sativa, assembly GCA_916181665.1. Classification (NCBI taxonomy): domain Eukaryota; kingdom Viridiplantae; phylum Streptophyta; class Magnoliopsida; order Poales; family Poaceae; genus Avena; species Avena sativa. Next base: position 19,920,778 of record OV702296.1, read on the forward strand.
TTTGCCCTCTTCTCGGTTGTAGAAGTAGTAACCCAAGGTTTCCCTCGGATACCCCACGAAAATACATTTATCCGACTTGGCCGTAAGCTTGTCCGACTGAAGTCGCTTGACAAAAGCTTCACAACCCCAAATCTTAAGAAAAGACAAACTCGGCTTTTTGCCTGTCCACATCTCATGCGGTGTCTTCTCTACCGATTTTGATGGTACTTTGTTTAGTGTGAACGCCGCTGTTTCTAGACAATAACCCCAAAATGATAAAGGCAGATCTGTCCGACTCATCATTGATCGTACCATGTCCAACAAGGTCCGATTCCGCCTTTCCGAAACACCATTCCTTTGTGGCGTTCCTGGCGGAGTAAGTTGAGGAACTATTCCACAACTTTTCAGATGGTCATCAAACTCATGGCTCATGTACTCGCCTCCTCGGTCCGACCGAAGAAACTTTATTTTCTTGCCGAGTTGATTCTGTGCTTCATTCTGGAATTCTTTGAACTTTTCAAAGGCTTCCGACTTGTGTTTCATTAAGTAGATATATCCATACCTACTCAAATCATCAGTGAAGGTAATGAAGTACTCATAACCACCCCTGGCTGTCGTGCTCATTGGTCCACATACATCACTATGTACTAGTCCCAACAAGTCGGACGCCCTTTCACAACTCTTTGCAAAAGGTGTCTTGGTCATTTTGCCGAGTAGGCAAGATTCACATGTCTCGAACGACTCCAAGTCGAACGAAGTTAGGAGTCCATCATCATGGAGCTTCTTCATGCGTTTCCAACTTATATGACCAAGCCGACAGTGCCAAAATTAAGTCATATTCAGATCATTTGGTTTCAACCTTTTAACATTTATGTTATAAACCGACTCACCATCAAGATTCAAAATAAATAACCCGTTCTGAACGGGTGCAAAGCCGTGAAACATATCATTCAAATACAAAGAACAACCATTATTCTTGATATTCGACTCATAGCCTTGCCTCATCAAACATGAAGCAGAAATAATGTTTCGACTGAGCACTGGAACATAATAACAATTATTTAGTTCCATAATGAATCCGGAAGGTAAATGAAGTTGCATCGTGCCGACTTCCAACGCAGCAACTCTTGCTTTGTTGCCGACTCGAATATCAACCTCGCCTCTTGCTACGCTCCTAGTTCTTACCAGTCCCTGCAACGAGTTGCAGATGTGAATAACTGATCCGTATCATATACCCAAGAACTATTAGGTGCATCAGCAAGATATATGTCTATAACATTGCAAACAAGTGTACCTGAGTCGGAAGTCATACCTCCACTCTTGGCTTTGTCGGCCAAGTACTTGCTGCAGTTCCTCTTCCAGTGGCCATCCGCCTTGCAGTAGAAGCAAGTGGATCCGGCTGAAGGAGATGGCTTAGTCCCTGAGGAAGCGCTTGGGACAGGGTCCTGAGCCTGCTTTCCTCCTGACTTAGCCTTCTTCTTAGTCCAAGAACTCTTCTTGAACTTAGCCTTATTCTGCACCATCAACACTTGACTGGTGCCCTTCTTGAGATCCGCCTCTGCCTGCTTGAGCATCCCATGCAATTCAGTGAGCTTCTTATCCATACCATGCATGTGGTAGTTCGAAATGAACTGCCCATATGCACTAGGAAGAGAGTTCAGAATTATATCCGTAGCGAACTATTCGCTTATGGGGTAGCCAAGCCTTTCCAGAGACTGCACGTAACCAACCATTTTGATCACATGCGGACTCAGTGGATCACCATCCTTAAGCTTGCAACTCAGCAAAGCCTGAGAGACTTGATACCTCTCATTCTTCGCCTGAGCCTGGAACATACTTTTGAGGCTTTCGATCATATCGTAGGCCTCAACATGCTCGAACTGCTTTTGCAAGTCCGGTTCCATGTGAGCAAGCATAAGACAGCTAATATCCGTGGACTCATCCTTAGCCCGACGGTAGGCATTGGTGGCTGCGACAGTCGCATTCTCATTCGGCTCATCTGGAAGTGGGTTGTCTAGGACATGGTCCTTCTTTTCTTGTTTGAGAACAATTCTCAAATTTCGATACCAGTTGGTAAAATTAGTGTCGTTCAGTTTATCTTTCTCAAGAATGGTTCTCAACGCAAAACCGGATAACTGAGAGTGACTGCTACTTGGTGCCATGATCTACAACAGAAAATATGCAAAACACTTAAGACATGTATTCATAAAAGAGCTAGAATATTAAACATTTTAATATTTTATGCTCCCACTAGAACCAACACCCCTCCGATGGTTACTTAGTGATTCAGGATCCTAAATAAGCAAGTCGGCTAGTGAGCTTTAGCATCACCGCTAGCCGCCAAGTGATCTAGGTAGACAACTCCTTGTCAATCGCATCCCATGCGACTCCTGTTGGACGGGTGGCATCACATGCCCCGGCTCCCATCCGACCTTTCCCCGAGTCCCACAACCGTTGTGATAGACCCGTCTAGCTTACCGAGTGTTTCTGTAGTAAGAGTCCGACTCCAACCCACCTAGTCGGAAAGAATTGGCAGCACCTCAATTTTATGAGCCCACTACCAAAAATGTCCGACTTGTGATGGTGCAAACACTGGCGGGAAAACCGACTAGACCTTCTTTGAGGGATTAAAGTTTACCGACTATCTAATAGAGGTAAAACTGAGACATAACAATAACACAAAATAAAACAATTATAATGTGAAATGGTATGGCTCTCTTCATGGCGATCTCCATCTCCACAAAGCCTGTAATCCGACTCGTGCCAACTCTTGTCACTTGTCGTCTTACTCCATGTCGCCGACATGTACAACGCCTTGCATGCCTTCCGGGTTCTCCAAACAGCTACACTAGCTTAGTAAAGTAAATTACATAGAGAATCCGACATGCAGGTCGTTATACAATAAAATGACAGCACCTAGGCTCCAGCCGGCTGACAAAAACCGTGATTCGCAGATCACGTATGGATTACACACATACATCACATGCACATGAACCATACCATTCACAACTTCCTGCAAAAACAAGTTATGCATAGATACAATATCTACCGGCGTTGTGAAACTCGCAACGACATCTAAGGCGCTACGACAGGGCGAAGCCGGCGGTCCCGATGGCGCAGTCTGGATTTACGTGTCACAGTCTACCCCGATGGCGGAAGCCGACCGGTAGGGGTATGTCGTTCCACGACCTCAGCAGTATGATCACGGAAATCAGATCTACCATTCCCCGAGTACAGTTGATCCAATCAACTTCATACAAAACCGATCTATCTCATAGATCGACCACCAAACAGCACATAGATCTCATCTATAGCCTACCGCATATCACATATGCGAGATCTCGAGCCTAAAACCAGAAGCTATCGCTCTGATACCACTGTTGGGCCACGCAGAGATAAAACAAAAAAATTTCCTCTAACGTGGTGATCCCAAGACCTAGCTGAGGTAGAAGGCCACGAGGTTTACCACTAGACGCGCGGTTGCGGATTACTGATGAAGCGCGTCAGTTGATGCAGTGCAGTCCTCACGATCCGATCGTCCTGGTGCTGATCGCACAGCACCTCTGCTGGTATCCACACGTACAAGGAGGAGCGCCGGCGGCGAACTGCTAGGTTCGTTACGGCGGCTGGACTGCTGTGGAGCTAGGGTTTCCAACACATGGAATGACCTAACCGAACAACGATTAACCCTTCTGGGTTACTGTGCTCCACTATATATAGGGAGTGAACGTGGGCTCTGCTCGCGCGACCCATTCACTAAAGCCCATATAAAACTAGTCACCGTGAGTCCAACTCACTAACTCAGTCCTAATCCGGTTTAGGTCCAACCCAACCAGATTATATGTTCAGATCCAATCTGAACTTGCTCCCGCTCTTAAGTGTGTGACCCCGCAGGCTCATGGTTACTTGGACACGATTAGAGTCCGACTCACAATCGATCAATCGGCATCGGCTCCTAGCAGAACGTGCCGACTCCCAAGTACCAAAGAGTCATGACGACTTGCCTTTCCAATGCGACTTACGTCCGAGTCCCTTTTGCCTCACGATATACCTTGTCAGACTATAGGCGAATATATGTCATCCCTTAAATAGTCCGACTCTCTTCTCGATCCGAGATAAGTGATTCACCCGACTAACTCTTAGTCGATCGCCTCGGTTAACACTTAACCGAGTCGTGCATGGCCATGCTTTCCGAATCATATCTCACGAGAGGGCCCAGAGAATATCTCTCCGAGTGGAGGGGCAAAATCCCATCTTGGTTATTCACATCACGCAGCTTGATTCTCAGTCGACCCGAACCCTGCCTTTATAACTGCCCAGTTACGGATCAGCGTTTGACAGAACCTAAGTCGGTGATCCTCAACTCGGACTATGCAATAACCTCAGGTCTAAGGATTACATTGATTGAGATATACAAATGACAGCTTAGTTCGTTGTACCTCAATATGGGTCAATCCGACTCGCTAAACTCTTTAGCCTAGTCTGTGTAAGTTGGAATAGCATCTCCATGCCCATGACAAGTGGAACCGAGTCATCAAGCCAACTTTCACATTGGTCTAAGTTGTGTGTCCAGCACAACCTCAATGACCAAGGATATTTAGTACAAACAACATGAATGCATAGTTCCACAACTGAATCACATATTCAATGATACACATCAGATGTTTATACAAGGACTACCTAATAACTTTATGAATACAATGGGAAATCTCATCATACATGATTGCCTCTAGGGCATATTCCCAACAGCCACGCAGACCTCGTCGGGGAGCAGCCTGACGGCGGCGACTGGCGGCGCTAGGGGGCGTTCTGGGATGCGCGGTTGGGCGGGTTCGAAGCGGAACGACACGGCGAGTGAAATTACGGTGGCGCGACCAATTTTTGGTCGCCAGAGCTAGGTCCCCGACGCTAACTGGCGGCGGCAGCGGAGGTTACACGGCGGCAGAGCGATACAGAGCACTAGGGAGGAGAGGGAGGGTGCCTTGAGCACCGTATGCTCACCCTGAGCGCGTAGATGGCGACGGTGAGGCCGGAGGAGCTTCGGAGTGGCGGCGATTTGACGACGACGGCGGCGGCACAACCTCGGGGAGACGAGCGCGTCCGTGCCAGAGGGGGATGCGCGGCTCGATTCCTCTGGCTAGAAGACAGAGGGCTTCACGGTGGAGCTCCTAAGCTACTCGGCCGGGCTTGGGGTGCACGAGAACGAGCTCTAGCTCGTCACCATGGCGGCTAGGGTTCGGCAGGGAGGAGATCTGCCGAGAGAGAGCGAGAGGGAAAGGGATAAGGGGGCGAGGAGAGAGAGCCGAGTAGCGGCGTTCTTATCCTCGCTCCGGGGGCGGCGGGGCGCTGCGATTCGGGCGAGGATCGAGCGACGGCGGTGCTGCCACGCAGGAGCTTCGCCGACGTCCTTCTGGCGAGGAAGAAGAAAGGAGGAAAGAACCAAAGGGGTACGGGCCTTCTCCTGGGCCCCGGGTGGGCTGACCTAGGCCACAGCTAGGATGCAGGAAAGGTTGCAGGGAAGAGAAAGAAGAGCTGGGCCGGCCTGGGAGTGCTCTGGCTCATTTTTCTGTTAAAACCAATTTTCCTTTTTCTGTTTTTGATTTCTGTTTTAAATTTTCATTTCAAATCTGTTTTGAATGATTTGAAAAATACCAAAGAGGTTTTTGGGAAATATTCAAAATACTGTGAGGGCCCTTTAGTCCAATTGGGCTCCAAATATTTTTTTTATTTTCAAAATTCAAACTATTTGAATGGATTCCAAAAAGAGGGGGAAAGGCTAGGGTTTAGGGTTTTGCAATTGTTCTTTGGTTCACACACTTAAACACATGCAATACTTATTTGAGTTTAACACATGCATGCAATGCTTAGGTACTAATTACATATATTACAAGCTTTGTTGTTACAGCTCTACCCCCCTTACAAGAATCTTCTCGTTCCCAGGTTGCTTCATCCTCAGAGTGATGAGACCACTGAACTTTCAGGAACTTGATGTTCTGACGGTGGGTTTTGCGCTCGGTTTCATCAAGGATACGAACATGATACTCGCGATAAGTCAGATCCTTTTGGAGATCAAGAGTTTGGTGATCAACACCACGGACAGGATCTTTGAAGCAACACTTGAGTTGTGACACATGGAAGACGTCATGCACCTCAGGGAAGTTTGCAGGCAGCTCCAATTTGTATGCGAGGTTACCTTGTTTGGATAGAACACGAAAAGGACCAACATAGCGAGGAGCCAGTTTGCCTTTGATACCAAAACGATGAACACCCTTCAAAGGAGTGACCCAGAGATAAGCTTGATCACCAACTTCATATTCAACATGTTGATGGTGACGATCATGATAGCTTTTCTGGCGAGACTTATCAGTTTTCAAACGATCTCGAATGATACGAACTTGATCTTCTGCTTCCTGGATCATATCCGGACCAAAGAACTTTCTTTCGCCGGTTTCTGACCAGTTCAAAGGAGTGCGGCAGGTTCTTCCATATAGAAACTGGAAAGGTGCCATACCAATACTGGACTGAAAACTGTTGTTATAGGAGAATTCAGCAAAAGGAAGGCATTTCTCCCAGTTCTTGCCAAAAGATATGACACACGCTCTTAGCATGTCTTCAAGGATTTGATTCACTCTTTCGGTTTGACCACCGGTACTAGGATGATAAGCTGTACTGAAGGAAAGGCGAGTTCCCATAGCTTGTTGGAAACTTGCCCAGAACCTTGAGGTGAACAAACTCCCTCGATTAGAGACGATTTTCTTTGGTACCCCATGAAGGACAACTATTCGTGAGATATACAGATCAGCCAACTGATTAGAAGTAATCCTCTCACAAACAGTTAGGAAGTGAGCAACCTTGGACAGATAGTTAACGATTACCGAGATGGCATCATTTCCTTTCTGAGTCTTAGGAAGACCAGTAATGAAATCCATACCAACTTCATCCCATTTCCACTCCGGGATTTTATGTGGTTGCAGGAGACCAGCGGGTCTTTGCTGCTCAGCTTTGACGCGACGGCAAACGTCACATTCAGCAACAAAACGAGCGATATCCTTCTTCATACCAGACCACCAGAATCTTTGACGAAGATCCCGATACATCTTGGTACCTCCAGGGTGGATATAAAGAGGTGATTCATGAGCCTCTTGGAGAATTAGATCCCTCAATTTTGTTCTCTTCGGCACTACCAGACGGTTACCAAAGTAAACAATACCTTCATTATCAACAGAGAAACACTTAGCAACTCCGCTAGCAATGTTCCCTTTGATCTCAGCAATTTCGGAATCATATTTCTGAGCATGCTTGATTTCATCCTCTATAGAAGATTTCACTTCAAGAGTAGAAAGGAATCCACGAGGAACTACTTCAAGATTCAATCGAGCGAATTCCTCATGAAGAGAAGGTTGTGCTTGTTTGATCATCAGGGTGTTGCACTAAGATTTACGACTCAGCGCATCAGCAACGACATTGGCTTTGTCGGGTTGATAGTTGAGACCCAAATCATAATCCTTGATGAGTTCCAACCATCTTCTTTGCCTGAGATTCAGATCATGTTGTGTGAAAAGATACTTCAGACTCTGATGATCCGAGAATAACTCACAACGACTACCGAGAAGGTAATGTCGCCATTGATTGAGAGCATGAACAACAGCTGAAAGCTCAAGATCATGAGTTGGGTAGTTGTTCTCATGTGGTTTCAGCTAACGGGAGGCATAAGACACCACATGCCCATCTTGCATCAACACACATCCGAGACCTTGGTGAGAAGCATCACAGAAGACAACAAAGTCCTTGCTAGTGTCTGGGAGAACTAACACGGGTGCAGTGGTTAACTTGGTTTTCAACAACTGGAAGCTTTCTTCAGCCTTATCAGACCATTCAAACTTCGTCTCCTTCTTAAGAAGATCATTCATTGGCTTTGCAATCCTAGAGAAGTTCTCGATGAAGCGACGGTAATAACCAGCCATCCCGAGAAAACTTCGGACATCCTTCATGGATTTAGGAGACTCCCAGTTGAGGATAGTTTGGACCTTATCGGGAATAACAGCAACCCCTTGAGCGGAAACAACATGTCCAAGAAAAACGAGCTCTTGTAACCAAAAATCACATTTGGAAAACTTGGCATAGAGACGATGTTCTCGGAGTTTGGTTAACACCAAACGAAGATGTTCAGCGTGTTCTTCTTCAGACTTGGAATAAACCAGAATATCATCGATGTAGACCACAACGAACTTGTCAAGATACTCCATGAAGACAGAGTTCATAAGTCGCATGAAAGTGGCTGGAGCATTGGTAAGACCAAAGGACATGACCGTATACTCGTAAAGACCATAACGAGTGGTGAAAGCAGTCTTTGGAATATCTTCCTTACGGATCTTTATCTGGTGATACCCTGACCTTAAATCCATTTTGGAAAAGATAGTGGCACCACTTAACTGATCAAATAGATCATTGATCCTAGGGAGAGGATACTTGTTCTTGATAGTCACAGCATTGAGTGGGCGATAATCCACAACCAGACGCGGTATATTAGTATCCCGCTTCTTGACAAAGATGGTAGGGCATCCCCAAGAAGATGTGCTGGGCTGAATGTATTCTTTTCCTTCTAACTCTTCTAATTGCTTCTTCAACTCCACAAGCTCATGAGGAGGCATACGATAGGGTCTTTTAGAAACAGGATCAGTTCCAGGAACTAACTCTATGACAAACTCCACACTTCGATCAGGTGGCATGCCAGGCAACTCCCCAGGAAAGACATCCGGAAACTCACAGACCACGGAAACATCTTGAATTAGAGCTTCAAGAGCATACAACTCTGCTTCGGGGATAGAAACAGCTGAAGGAGATAGTGGCCCTACGGTCCAATACTTGACTGTTATGCCAGCAGGACTAGAGTCACAGACTTGGTTTTACAATCGAGAATGGCTTGATAACGGGTCAACCAGTCCATGCCCAAAATGATGTCAATATCAGTTGACTTGAGGGCGATCAAAGAAGTGGGGAAAAGTTGAAATGCAACTTCAATTAAATTCCCATGACTAACCATGGTGGAACACCACCTAGAACCAGGAGACTGAACTAGTAGAGGAATAGATAACCCCTCAAAACTTATCCCATGCATTTGAGCAAAAGCTTGTGACAGTAATGAATGCCATTCTCCAGAAAACAAAAATTTAGCTGGAATTCGATTGATACGAAGGGTACCCATGATGACGCTTGGATCTCCCTGAGCCTCCTCAGCAGAGATATGGTTCAGGCGACCTTTTCCAGCACCTGGATACTTATCATTCTTCTTTGGTGGTGGTGCATTCACAGCAGCACTCTTTTGAGGACACTCCTTTGCATAGTGGCCAGGCTGGCGACAATTGAAGCATATAAAACCTGATGTATTGCCAGCAGAAAGGATAATTTGATCCACCGGCATTGTTTGAAGTAGCATTCGGACGAGGAGCATATCCAGAAGTCCTTGGAGTATAAGGAGCACGTGGCACAACACTATAAGGCACGAAGAAACGACGCTTCTTATTACCAGAACCTGCCTTGTTGTACCCCTCCTAAGGACGCTTACGAGTTTCTTAATACTCCACTTTCCCACTCTCGGCCTTTGTGGCATCCCGCAAAACCACTACTAGAAAATCGCGTTGAATTTGTGCATTGCATCGTCATCATCATGCATTGTTTGCATAAGACTATTTTCGCAAAGCATGTTTTGTTTTCTAAAACGCCCCGTCTTTTATTCAAACGCCAAACCCGGGTCGCCGGAATATTTTGTTTTGTTGCTATCGGTTTGCAAACGGTCCAATTAAAGAAAATAAAATATTAAATTATTTTTTTAGCGGGGCAGTCGAACGGGCCGAATGACCCGAACGACCACCCCAGAAAATATAATCGGTCCACCCCCTTATTCCTAAACCTACCAACTAATCTACCCACACCCTCCCTCCACATCACCCCACCCAATCCCCTAGTGACACCTCACCCTCTCTCCCCCTCTACCCAACCAGGAACTGCCACCTCACCTCACCCCTCTCTCTCCTCTCCCTCCACCGAGCCCCACCTGGCCCCATCTAACCCTGCCCAACCACACACGCACGCACACCGCCAGCACCCTCCCTTGCCCACTCTCTCTCAGCCCCGCGGGCCCCACCCCTGGCACCCCTGTTCCCCGCACCTCCCTCTTCCTCTCTCCTCTCCTTCCCCCACGCGACCACGCTCCACCCAGCGCGCGCGCTCCTCCCCACCTCGCCGGAGCCGCGCCTCCTCCCGTCGCCGGCCCCGCCCCGTCGACCCCGACGCAGCGCCGCTCCGCCCCTAGCCCCCCTCCAAGCTCGCCGCCGCCCCTGGCCCTCCACCGCCAGCCCCGCGCGCAGCACCACGGCCGCCACCTCCGGCCGGCCCCGCGGCCCGCACGCCTTCCCTCCCCGCCGCCGTCTCTCCTCCCGCCACCACCGCTACCTCGCCAGCGCGCTCGCCTCCTCCGCGTGCACCCACCCTCGCCGGCCTCCTCCTCTGGCCCCGTTCCCAGCGGCCCCCTCCGTCGCCCTGCTCGCCCTCCCGCGCCGGCGAGCTCCCTCCGGCGCGCCCCGCCTCGCCGCGTCCTCCCCGGCCTCCGCCCCTTCCCGAGCCGGCGCAGTCGCCGCCGTCGCTCCCTCCTCCGGCCGCTGCGCTCGCCTCCGCTCTCCCCCTCGCCGCCGGCCGCCTCCTCTGGCCGCGAGGTCCCGCCGTCGTCGACCCCGTTCGCCACCGTCCGTCGCCCGTCGGCCTCCGCCACCGCTGCTCCGCGGCCCGCCCGAGCTCGCCGTCTCCACCAGCGGCCCGCCTCGCCCCCATCTCCACCGTGCGCCCCCTCTGTTCCGCAGGCCTTCCCCACCGCGTCGCCCATCTCCGCTCAGGCGCGCGCCGCCTGGCCATGACCTCGCCCCCGAGCCGACACGTGGTCCCCTCTGCTCCGACCCAAGCGCGTGTGGCCGTGTCGCGGGTTCTGCCTAGCGGATGCGTTCCTGGGGCGATCCCTTCAGCTCCGTGGACTTGCGATGGTGAGGTGAAGATGCAACATGGTGACCGTGGGAAGATAGTATGCTTCCACCTGAAGACCGATCACGGATTCAAGACCGAACCCGAACCTTGGCGCCGACCCCAAGTTCGCCACCGGCGAGTACGGTGGTACCTCAAGGCCTTCGTCACGAGACGCCGAGACCCCGAAGATCGACAACGAACCCGACGGTACCTCAAGATCTTCCTCGCGACGTCCGAAGGCCCGAACCCTGTCGAGCCTCTCGGTGAACGCCCAGATCGCCTCACGGATACACCGAGTTCTCCATCAAGGACACCCAGACCGTCGACATGGAACCAGATGACGCCAAGTACTTCCTCGAGAACGCTAAGGTCTTCATCCCGAACGCCACGACCGTCGACATGACCAGAAGACCGCGAATGCGACAAGAACGACACCGATCAGGGCGATTCCGATGCCCTGACGCCAGACCATGTGCTTCCTTCCGGAACGCCAAGACCTACCTCCGCTATCCGAGAACGTTTCCGTCGAACCCTGGACCCTGAGACCGACCCCGAACCCCGGAACCCCAAGTTCGTCGCGACCCCCTAAATGTGTGAACCCCTCCCCGAAACCCTAATTTTATAATATAATACAATTGTTGCATATTGAATTGTCCATGCATGCATCCTTGTCTGTGGTTTGGGGCCTTATGCCGATTCACCTAATAATTAAATATGGGGCCCACATGCGGGCAAATCCAGTCTCATGTCGGCCTCATTTAAACTTGTGTAGCGAACCGGTGCTATCTGCTGCCTTGTTAAAACAACATTTAAATTGCGGGGTAGCTAAACAACTTGAACCATATAATTAATTGTCGGGACCCCGGTTCCGCTTAATATGACCTAATTGCATCGCACCTTGCCATGCCATACATCATACATGCATCATGCCGATCTTCTGCCGTTGTATTAAATATCGCATCCGGTGTTTCTTCTAGTGTTTTGGTTCTTCGCGGATAAGGCCGTTGAGTTGATGTGAGCTTCGCCCCGATCTTCGGTTGAACCTTCGACAATGTTTCAGGCGAGCATCTCCCCCTTTCTACCTATCTTACTTTTATAGTATTTATTTCCCTCATGTTGATCTATTGCTATCTGTGTTGCGACGCTCTAGTTTCCGTACCCGTGATATCCCCTGCAGCCTTATATTGCCTTGGACACATCCTATTACCCGTTGTTTGGTAGATAGTTGGACTCGCGCGTCATAGTCGCTTGCTCAGGTGCTGTTGCGTGTTGTCAAGTGCCACAGCTGTTGATGTATTGCCGCATGTTCATGATTCTAGTTTTACTTATCGTTCACTTTAATTCCTGTTTAACAACTAAAATTGGAATAAGCAGAGGCATCGGTGGGTGATAGAAAATATTTGGTTTCCGAACGCCCACTTGTGTCCCGTAGGACCCCGAGTACTTGATACCTGTTCCTTGTTTTATCGCGCTATCCACATCCGGGAGGTATATGGGGCCCCCCTGAGCCAGAGCTTGATTCAGTCTTATTTCTTGGGGCCACAAACTAGTTTGAGGTTTTAATTACTATCCTGTACTTATGCCATGCTACTTATGTATTTACGATTGTGCGAGGAGCACACTGTACTGTTTAGGTAAGCGGAGTGATTACGCGGTATCGACACCCCGAATTTTCGGGTTCCCAGTCGCTTACAGCCATTGTCGCAAACCTTGAGTCCGTCTCGGAGCTTGCTTACTTCGTTGCGGGTAGACTCCAAGGGGTGGCCCCCTGAAATATTTCTGAATCCTGTGATTGTTCAGTCGTGAAAGCCTCATTGGGTTTTGATTTGGTTTTTCCGAGGTTGATCGAGCGTGTGTTGCTATTGGTGCACCCCGGCCGGGTAAAACTTTCTGAAAGCCGTGTCCGCGGATATGGACGACTTGGAGCACAGTATCTCGACCATAGACAAGCATAACTAAAGTTTACTGCTATAAATTTGACTTTATAATGACTAGTAAACAGCTTCACTATAATGGAATGGCTAAATAATACTGCCTACAATTGCTTGTTTGAAGTGTCGCTTGCGACCATTGTGCCTAACTAGTAAGTATTGCAACTACAACGGATTGGCTGAATAAAAGTACCAACAACTGCTGGGTTTTGGGTTTATATCATGCTATCTGTATCTGATTAGTAATTGCTGCAACTACAACGGAATGAATAACTAAAAGGGCCCACTGCTTCTTTTATCAGGATGATTATCTAAACCTGACTAGTAATTGCTGCAACGATAACTGAATAAATAAAACTGCCAACTGTGTGAGTTCCTCGGTTGACTTCCTCGTTTGGTCTCGAGGGGGAGACACCAGGATGGGTTTGTTTGGTGTTAGCTTCAGGTTGGATCCGGATAGGCCTTTCTTACCCCCTCTGATTGCTGCCAGTTGTTTCGAGTCTCTATAGGTTGTTTAGTGCATGCTGCCGCTGCCGCTTCAGTCCACCATACCTATGTAGGCGAGGACCGCCGAATTCTAGCCTCGCCGTGTACTGGCCTCAGTACTGACGCTCCTCTTTTTCCTTTGCCCTTTGTCGGCACCCCTTTTGTTTAAGCAGGTTTTGAGATCGACGTCGTTAGCAGGGTTACCCTTCCGGCTTGGCCTGGGCAGGGTTATGGACGCCATTGGTTATTCTTCAGGGCTCTTAGCCCCATTTGCATCTTGTCCGTAGCCGGACGCTCTGTCGTTTTCAAGGTGATTTGGATCTTTGTATATTATATCTGTATTCTTGACTCTTTGAGTCGCTGTTATATATATCTGTTCTGTGGGTCCCATCGAGGACTGTTGTGTAATGTTATTACTTCGTTTTCCACCCGCACGAAAGTGCCTGGTGGGCACCTTTGAATCGTTTCTATGCGGGTTTGGCGGGTTTTCGCTAAAACTTGCATAGGTCCGATTCTGAGGGTGTTACAGCCTTCATAGCCTTGTTGACAAGACCTTGGAAGTTAACAAAGTCCATGAGATGAAGATCACGACGAACCTCGGGATCCAGTCCCTTGCGGAACAGAGCTTGCTTCTTAACATCAGTGGAGACCTCTTCAGTAGCATAGCAGGCAAGACGATTGAAATTGCGCTGGTAATCACACACGGAACCAGTGCCGTGCTTAAGCTTGAGGAACTCCTCTCTCTTCTGATCCATCAGACCCTCCGGAATATGATAAGCTCGAAAGGCTTCAGTGAACTCTTGCCATGTAACAACATGTTGAGCTTCCTGCATAGCCAAGAAATTTTCCCACCAGGAATTAGCTGCTCCCTCCAGATGATAGGCAGCAAAAGTCACCCAATCGGCTTGAGCAACATGACCAAACTAAAGTTTGCATTCCATGGTGCGAAGCCAGTAGTACGCATCAAGTGGCTCAGTGGAATAATTGAAAACTAGCGGATTGAGACGTGTGTAGTCCTTGATTCCAACTTGATTGTTCTGGCGTTGAGCAGTGTTGCGCTCAATCCTTTCAAGGAGCCTCATGTTGTCAGCACGGTTGGTTTCGTACATGGCCATGAGTTGAACCATGGACGGCGGTGGGGGAAGGTTGGAAGATTCACCCTCATTTGCGGCACCCCGAGCATGAGCACGGGTACGGGCACGAGAAGTGTCACCCATCCTGAAATAACAAAAAGAAGGTTAGACAAGGGATCCAAAGGAACAAGAAGGAAATCTGAATAAGGAGTACTTGATTTAAAGGTACCATCTTATCAAGCATGGTAGTATCAAAGTATACTAATGTATACACTAACCAGCTGACTTACAAACCATAACAATGGATTGCTAAGATGTTACACACCAAGCAAAACTGGGATAGCTTGGAACTCTGAGAATAGCAACCAAGTACGGAGTAATTTTTAGAAGAACAACCCCAAAACCACGATCCTAAAAGTTTTGAGGTATAAGGTAAGGAATGAAAACCTTTTCAAACCAAGTAAGGTAAGAAAACTCCAGCATCATAACACACCAGCGAAGGAGTAAAAATAATCCTAGTCAGAGTTTCTGCAAATAGTTTTTTAACTTTCAAATAATTTTGTCAACTTCTAGACTCAACATCGACCAATAAAAGGGTTTCTTACAGGCAGTCCTGCTCTGATACCAAAACCTATAGCACCCCCGGGGGCAGGGTTAAACTAACCTCAGATCACCATCTAAGATAAGCTCAACTCCCAAACATGGAGGATCACAGTATGATTCGGTAACATTACAGAACACAGGGATTCAACAGCATGAGTTTAAACCCTTAACAGAGTAAGATATTAGAGTTATTACAAACTAGAGGTCACAGACCCAACATTACATCACACAGCAAAAGCAAATTATGTTGTTCTACACAACAACTTAGCAAAAGGCCTAAGAGGCCATAAACAAAAGCGACGTCCATCCCATAGTCCTCAGGCTGCTACCTGGGACCCCCAACTACACGTCGATGTCAACGTAGAAACCACCTTCAGCTCCAACCAGATCCTCTGTAGAAAAGCAACAATGGCGCAAGGCTTAGTACGAGAATGTACTCCGCAAGACTTAGATAACCTAGTATCTATATGCTCTGGCTAGAAAGTCTTTCTCTGGATTTTCTTTGCGGAAAGCAATCTTTATTTGTAAACAAGAGAGAGAAGAGTCTCGTCTACTCAGAGTCTTCTAAAAAGAGATAAGATAGAGACTTCTTCATCTTGTTCATCACATCTTGGTAACCACCAGCTTCATCAGAACCTACTATCTAGGATCACCCCCTTGACCCAGAGGAAGCATCCTTAAGCACACATGGATCATAAAATTTTATAATGGTTAAAGTTATATATGATCTCAGAATCTGGTCACCAAGCGTTCATAACCTTGAACACGGCTTTTCGAAAAGATTAATACCCTGCAGGGGTGTACAACTTTACCCACACGTACCAACCAACTCTTAATGCCAAATATTATTAGCCCTCTTACTTGGAAGGCCGACAAAGGGTGGTTGACCATGACCTTTACCTTGCTTTCGCCGAGACCATTAGTCACACAATAAGTATGATTCCGCCGTAACGGGTCAAATCCCAAAGCCGGTACTTAAAGATGTGAGGCGAGGTTGGTTCACCAGGGGATCCATCGACCCCAAGCAACCCGGTCCACGCTTCCCTACCTGTTATGATGCACCTCCATCACCCCCTCTTTCGAAAACATTTTTAATGTGTATGCCAAATGGAAAGCCCGAACTATGTGACTCATGGAATCTACTAGGCAAGTTAGTCAGTCGAGGGATTGTCCAGGCCCCGTGTGGCTATACGCTCGTCTCGGTTCCAAAGGCAAGAACTCAGTTCCTAGTGGTGGCGAGCATGGGACTACAAAAACCACACCCAATGTGGCCTCCCATACAAGCCTTAGCATGATTAGTTAACTCCTTCGATGATGTCACCATCTCCTACCTCACTACATTCTTTGGCACCTCTGATTCATCATTGAATAGATCAGACGTTGTTTCTATGCTTGGCTAAGATGTCGGTAGCAGAAGATCTACAACGCTCACATGCCAAACCTAGGTATGCTAGGAGCAGTGGATCAGGAGTATAAGGCTACACAAGGGAAACATTGCAGCAGATAGGTAACACTAGCTACTGACAAAAGACCACATTTGGAATCGTGTGCATCATAGCGAGAAAGTAATATACTTTGTAAAACATAGGTTCAGAATGAGAGGCTACGCTTGCCTTATCCGTCAGTAGATAGGTACGGATCTTCGGTGTTGTTGACTTCAGCTTCGGGTTCGGATCCTATCGCGAAGAACCAATACCGGAAAGAAAGGCAACAATCAAGACATGGCATCAATGCAATGCTGAAACAAGGATGATGATATGACAAGTTAAATTGCACTAAAATTAAACCCTAAAACTTGCTCGGCAATTTAAACGGGGTTCCAAGGGTTGAAAACCCTAACTCGGGAAACTCCGGAAACACATGGGAGGGGTTGATTTAGTTCTCTAATTAAGCTTGTCATTAAAGTTTATTAGCAATGCATGACTATAGCTTAAAAAGGTAGAACTCATTTTTCTGAACATTTTGATATATTATTTGTATTTTTCTGACTTATAAATAATAAGATATGAATTTTACAATATTTAAACAATTTCTGAAATTAATAAAACAATTAATTACATCAGACTGGCGTCATAAAACAACCCAGGCTTTTGTTACCAAATCTAAACCTACACACGGTGACTAACTGGTAGGGCCGAAGCCACATCAGCAGCCCCACGCGTAAAGTGGGGGTCGGTCGTTTCTCACCGGGGCTGCAACTAGCCACAGAGGCTGACTGGTGGGCCTAGGCCACGCAGGCAAGCCACCGTGGCGCCACGCAGACCTCGCCAGGGAGCAGCCAGACGACGGCGACTGGCGGCGCTAGGGGGCTTTCTAGGAGGCGCGGTTGGGCGGGTTCGAAGCGGAACGACACGGCGAGTGAAATTACGGTGGCGCGACCAATTTTTGGTCGCCAGAGCTAGGTCCCCGACGCTAACTGGCGGAGGCAGCGGAGGTTACACGGTGGCGAAGCGATACAGAGCACTAGGGAGGATAGGGAGGGTGCCTTGAGCACCGTATGCTCACCCTGAGCGCGTAGATGGCGACGGTGAGGCCGGAGGAGCTTTGGAGTGGCAGCGATTTGACGAAGACGGCGGCGGCAGAACCTCGGGGAGACAAGCGCGCCCGTGCCAGAGGGGGATGCGCGGCTCGATTCCTCCGGCTAGAAGACAGAGGGCTTCACGGCGGAGCTCCTAAGCTACTCGTCCGGGCTCGGGGTGCACGGGAACGAGCTCTAGCTCATCGCCATGGCGGCTAGGGTTCGGTGGGGAGGAGATCTGCCGAGAGAGAGCGAGAGGGAAAGGGATAAGGGGGCGAGGAGAGAGAGCCAAGCAGCGACGTTCTTATCCTTGCTCCTAGGCGGCGGGGCGCTGCGATTCGGGCGAGGATCGAGCGACGGCGGCGCTGCCACGCAGGAGCTTCGCCGGCGTCCTTCTCGCGAGGAAGAAGAAAGGAGGAAAGAATCAAAGGGGTACGGGCCTTCTCCTGGGCCCCGGGTGGGCTGACCTGGGCCACAGCTGGGCTGCAGGAAAGGTTGCAGGGAAGAGAAAGAAGAGCTGGGCCGGCCTAGGAGTGCTCTGGCTCATTTTTTCTGTTAAAAACAATTTTTCTTTTTCTGTTTTTGATTTCTCACCGGGGTTGCAACTAGCCACAGAGGCTGACCAGTGGGCCTGGGCCACGCGGGCAAGCCACCGTGACGCCATGCAGACCTCGCCGGGGAGTGGCCAGATGGCGGCGACTGGCGGCGCTAGGGGGCGTTCTGAGAGGCGCGGTTGGGCGGGTTCGAAGCGGAACGACACGGGGAGTGAAACTACGGTGGCCCCACCAATTTTTGTGTAGGGTTTCGTAGCATGGAAAAAAAAATTTCTATGGCATACAAACAAACAAGCCAAGATATATCTACTAGATTGTAGCAACGAGTCGATGGAATAACTTACCATCAAAGATTCCAAAGTGTTTAACGAGAGCGGATTCTCGTGGGTGATGTAGTCGTACTCTTCCCGATCTCAAGATCGTGTAGACGATCCTTCCGGCGCTGCGTTCCGGCAGCGCTTCCGCAGTTGGTCACACGTTCGGTACTCGACGAAGACCTTCCTCTCCCTTGTTCCAGCAGGCAGCGGAGGTTGTAGCACTCTCCTCGCGATTCCGGCAGCACAACGGCATGGTACCGGAAGTAGAGGGGAGATCCCGCAGGGCTTCGCCTTAAGCCGGAGCGAGTATGGTGGAGTATGAGAGAGAGCTATTAGTGGTCTAGGGTTTAGACACACCAATTAGAAGGCTCTAATCCAAGGCTAGTGCAATTAGAAGCTCTAAACCAAAGCGGCTCTAAACCGGAGTCTAGGGCTAGGATTTAGATTAGAGGATAGGAACTTGTGTGTCTAGAGAAGGAGGCCCTGCCCCTCCTTTTATAGGTGGGAGGGGCGGCCAAGGGGAGGGAGTCCCTCCCCAAGTCGGCCTTGGGTGGCGCGTCGGCTTGGAGAGGAGGGACTCCTCCTCCAAGTTGGTTTCAACCTCCTCTTGCTTGTTTCCCACAGTTTCCTGTTTTAGACGTTTGACTTTCAAACTGGCCATTTGACTTTTCAGTTTTAGGATTCAATTTAATCCTTTATTTGGAACAGCAAGAACACTTAGTACATGATGCAATCATTCCAATATGTAATGACACATTCATGTACCCCTTCCCCCCCGGAGTGCCGGACATTCCGGAACCTTCTAGAACATTCCCGATGAAAACACCGGAATCATTCCCGAACTCCGAAACGGGACTTTCCTTATATGAATCTTATTCTCCGGACCATTCCGGATCACCTCGTGATATCCCGGATCCCATCCGAGGCTCCGAACAACATTCGGTCTCTTTCTCATAATACCATAACTACTCAAACAACGTCGAATCCTTAAGTGTGTCTCCCTACGGTTCGTGAATTATGCGGACATGATCGAGACACTTCTCCGAACAATAACCAATAGAGGAATCTGGAAATTCATATGGCTCCCACATATTTCTACGATTACTTTGCGATCGAATGAACCACTTACATACGATACCAATTTCCCTTTGTCTCACGATAGTTTACTTATCCGAGGTTATGATCGTCGGTATCTCTGCATACCTAGTTCAACCTCGTTACCGGTAAGTACTATTTTCTCGTTCCCGTGATATGTGATCCCTTGTGAGCCAGTCACATGCTTGCAAGCTAATTGGATGACATTCCACCGAGAGGGCCCAGAGTATATCTATCCGTCATATGGATGGACAAATCCCACTCTTGATCCATGTGTCTCAACCAATACTTTCCGAACACTCAATGCCACCTTTATAGCCACCCAGTTATGGTGTGGTGTTTGATGTCATCAAAGCATCCATCCGGTAAAGGTGATATGCATGATCTCATGGTCGAAGGAATTAGGTTACTATGTATCAGAAAGCATATAGCAATTGAACTATTGAAATGACTTGATCTTTATGCTACGCTTATCTATAGGAGTATGTCCACCATATCATTATCCTAACGATATGATCTTGTTGTTGATAACATCTCAATGTTCATGATAGGGAAACCACAATCATTAATCAACCAACAAGCTAGCGAAGTATAGAGGCTATACTAGGGACTTCAAATTAAGTTTACAAATCACACAAGTATTAATGTTTCCTTGTTAATACTATTATAGCATGAATGTAAACATTTATCATAAACACAAAGATATAATAATAACTACATTTATTATTGCCTCTAGGGCATATCTCCAACAGTCTCCCACTTGCACTAGAGTCATCTAATCTAGATTACATGGTAATATACCGAACACCCATGGCAGTTTGGTGTTGGTCATGTTTTGCCCTTGGGAGAGGTTTAGTCAACGGATCCGCCACATTCAGATCTGTGTGTACTTTGAAAATCTTTATATCCCCATCCTGGATATGTTCTCGAATAGCGTGAAAACGCAGCTTGATATGCTTCAGCTTCTTGTGTGACCTTGGTTCTTGCGCATTGGCTATGGCGCCCATGTTATCACAGTAGATAGACATTGGGTCCAGCGCACTAGGAACCACACCCAGCTCTGTAATGAACTCTTTCATCCATATCGCTTCTTGTGAAGCCTCCGAAGCAGCCTGTATTCCGATTCAGTTGAAGATCTCGCCACAACGCTTTGCTTTGCACTCCTCCAGCTAACTGCTGCACCATTCAAAATAAATACGCATCCAGATTGTGATTTAGAATCATTCGGATCGGTGTTCCAACTAGCATCGGTGTAACCATTAACAACGAGTTGTTCATCACCTCCATAAGAAAGAACCATATCCTTAGTTCTTCTCAAGTACTTAAGGATGTTTTTGACCGCTGTCCAATGATCCACTCCTGGATCACTTTGATATCTGCTAGTTAAACTAACAGCATATGCAATGTCGGGTCTAGTACATAGCATGGCATACATTAGAGATCCTATGGCTGAGGCATAGGGAGTTTTACTCATCCTTTCTCTATCTTCTGCCGATGTCGGACTTTGAGTTTTACTCAAGGTCGTATTGGGAAACATGGGCAAGAACCCTTTCTTGCTTTCTTCCATTCCAAACCTCTTTAGAACTTTGTCCAAATATGTAGTCTGTGACAATGATATTTGGCGTTTCGATCTATCTCTATAAATCTTTATGCCTAATATGTAAGCTGCTTCGCCAAGATCCTTCATTGAAAAACTATTATTCAAATATTCCTTAACACTATTAAGAAGGTCTACATCATTCCCAATCAACAATATGTCATCCACATATAGTATTAAGAATGCTACAGAGCTCCCACTCACTTTCTTGTAAATACAAGCTTCTCCATAAGTTTGTATAAAACCAAAACTTTTGATCACCTTATCAAAACGTTGATTCCAACTTCGGGATGCTTGCTTCAATCCATAGATGGACCGTTGAAGTTTGCATACCTTGTTAGCATCTTTAGGATCGACAAAACCTTTGGGTTGCATCATATACAACTCTTCATCAATATCTCCATTGAGGAATGCTGTTTTGACATCCATCTGCCATATCTCATAATCATAATATGCAGCGATTGCTAACATAATCCTCACAGACTTTAGCTTCGCTACTGGTGAGAAAGTCTCATCGTAGTCAACTCCTTGAATTTGTCGAAACCCTTTTGCGACAAGTCGAGCTTTATAGACAGTAACATTACCATCAGCATCTGTTTTCTTCTTGAAAATCCATTTGTTCTCGACAGCCTTCCGGCCATCCGGTAAGTCCACCAAAGTCCATACTTGGTTTTCGTACATGGATCCAATCTCGAATTTCATGGATTCTTGCCATTTATTGGAATCTGGGCTCATCATCGCTTCCTCATATGTCTCGGGGTCATCGGTGTTGTCCACCAACATGACACTCATAACGGGATCATACCAATCTGGAGTGGTACGAGTTCTCGTTGACCTCCGAGGCTCTGTAGTAACTTCAACCGAAGTTTCATGATCACCATCATTAGCTTCCTCTCTTATTGGTGCAGGCACCACAGGAACTTCTTCCGGTGCTGCGCTACTCGCAATTTCGAGAGAAGGTTCGACAACCTCGTCGAGTTCTACTTTCTTTCCAGTCACTTCTTTCGAGAGAAATTCCTTCTCTAGAAAGGATCCATTCTTGGCAACGAAGATTTTGCCCTCGGATCTATGATAGAAGGTATACCCAATAGTTTCCTTCGGGTATCCTATGAAGACGCATTTTTCCGCTTTGGGTTCAAGCTTGTCCGGCTGTAACTTCTTTACATAGGCTTCGCATCCCCAAACTTTAAGGAACGACAATCTAGGTTTCTTCCCAAACCATAATTCATACGGTGTCGTTTCAACGGATTTAGACGGTGCCCTATTTAAAGTGAATGCGGTTGTTTCTAATGCATAACCCCAAAATGATAGCGGTAAATATGTAAGTGACATCATAGAACGAACCATATCTAAGAGAGTTCGATTACGACGTTCGGACACACCATTACGTTGTGGTGTTCCCGGCGGTGTCAACTATGAAAGTATTCCGCATTTCTTCAAATGCTCGCCAAACTCGTAACTTAGATATTCACCTCCACGATCAGAACGTAGAAATTTAATCTTCTTGTTACGTTGATTCTCTACCTCACTTTGAAACTCCTTAAACTTCTCGAAAGTTTCGGATTTATGTTTCATGAAATAGATATACCCATATCTACTCAAGTCATCCGTGAAGGTAAGAACATAACGATAACCACCGCGTGATGCTACACTCATTGGACCACACACATCGGTATGTATGATTTCCAATAAGTTCGTAGCTCGCTCCATCATACTAGAAAATGGAGTCTTAGTCATTTTTCCCATCAGACATGCTTCGCATCTTTCAAGTGATTCAAAATCAAGTGATTCAAGAAGTCCATCGGAATGGAGTTTCTTCATACGTTTCACTCCAATGTGACCAAGACGACAGTGCCACATATAGGTCGAATTATCGCTTGATTTCAAACGTTTAGCCTCAATGTTGTTGATATGTGTATTTCCACTATCGAGATTCAATAAGAATAGACCATCTATCAAAGGTGCGTGTGCATAAAACATATTACTCATATAAATCGAACAACCATTATTCTCTGACTTAAACAAGTAACCGTCTCGCAATAAACAAGATCCCGATATAATGTTCATGCTCAACACAGGCACTAAATAACAATTATTTAAGTATAAAACTAATCCCGATGGTAGATGAAGGGGTAGCGTGCCGACCGCGATCACATCAACCTTTGATCCGTTTCCCACGCGCATCGTCACCTCGTTCTTCGCTAGCTTCCGTTTATTCTGCAGCACCTGTTTCGAGTTACAAATATGAGCAACCGAACCAGTATCAAATACCCAAGCACTACTACGAGTACTAGTGAGATACACATCAATAACATGTATATCAGATATACCTTTCTTCTTGATGTTGCCGTTCTTCAGATCCGCCAAGTACTTTGGGCAATTCCGCTTCCAGTGACCTTCTCCCTTGCAGTAAAAGCACTCAGTATCAGGCTTGGGTCCAGCCTTGGTCTTCTTCGCCGGCGTGGTAACTTTCTTACCACCCTTCTTGAAGTGTCCCTTTTGCTTAGACTTGCCTTGTTTCTTGAATTTTGTGGTTTATTGACCAACAACACTTGGTGCTCTTTCTTGATCTCCACTTCTGCAGATTTCAACATGGAGAAGAGTTCTGGCAACGTCTTGTCCATGTTTTGCATATTGTAGTTCATCACAAAGTTCTTGTAACTTGGTGGTAGTGATTGGAGGACACGGTGAATCCCCAAAGAATTAGGAATCACTATACCCAAACTTTGGAGTTTTTTTGCGTGCCCAGACATCTTAAGCACGTGCTCACTGACGGAGCTGCCTTCTTCCATCTTGCAGTTAAAGAACTTTTCAGAAGCCTCATAGCTTTCAATTGCCGCATGAGTCTCAAAAATCAATTTGAGATCCTCGACAATATCATATGGGTCTGACTCTTCAAACCTTTTCTAAAGCTCCGATTCCAAACCATACAAGATAGCACATTGAACTATGGAGTACTGATTCTTCCGAGCGAGGTAAACATTCTTTACTTCATCGGGAGCATCAGCTGCAGGTGGGTCACCCAGCGGTGCATCCAGCACATAGGTCAAATTACCAGCTGTGAGGACAATCCTCAAATTGCGGAACCAATCCGCGAAGTTGCTTCCATTGTTTTTCAACTTTTCTTTCTCTAGGAACGCATTAACATTGATGGTAGGGGCTTCCATTGATCTACAACATATTTGCAATAGTTTAGACTAAGTTTATGACAAATTGATTTCAAATTAATTAATGAAATTAAACTAGGTGAACTCCCACTCAAAACAACATCCCTCACATTGTTTTAGTGATCACACGAACCAAATCCACTATATCAACACCGATCATCACGAGAGTTGATATAGTTTCAATGGCGAACAATCGTCATGTTCATCATATCTACTATATGATTCATGCTTTACCTTTCGGTGATCCGTGTTCCGAGACCATGTCTGTACATGCTAGGCTCGTCAAGATCAAACCTTAGTTTCCGCATGAGCAAATCTGGCTTGCTCACGTTGTATACACTTGCAGAATCTAACACACCCGATCATCACGTGGTGCTTCGAAACAACAAGCTTTAGCAACGGTGCTAACTAAGGGTGAACACATTATGACTTGAAATTCATGTGCATGAGGGATCATCTTATAATGCTACCGTCGTCTACTAAGCAATACAAGATGCATAAAGGATTAACATCACATGCAATTCAATAATATGTGATATGATATGGCCTTTCTTCTTTGTGCTTCCGATCTCCATCTTCAAGCACGAACATGATCTCCATCATCACCGGCATTGCATCAAGGTTAATGACGCTTCTCCATGGTTGTCGTCCACCGGCTTCAACTATTACAACTACTTTGAATAGACACGCGGGTCTTAACATAAATTAAAGACAACCATATGGCTCATGCCGGTTGCCAACTTACAATAAGGAACATTGCATACATCAGATAAAATCACAATCATGGCCATATCACATCACTGCACACCCCTGCAAAACAAAGTTAGACGCCTCTACTTTCTTTGCATATTTTACGTGGTTTGGGGCTTTCAATAAGTGTCGTTCTAACTTACGAACAAGAACCACAACATTGATACTAGCATTGTTGATCACCCGTTGTAAATTGGATCTTAACTATGCTAGGAGAAACAGGCACCCGCAAAGCCACTTATGCAATACAAGTTGCATGTCAAGCGTGGAGCAAGTCTCATGAACGATGTCATGTAAGGTTAGCCCGGGCCGCTTCATCCCAACATACCGCAAGATGCAAAGTACACAAGAAGCAATCGACAATAAAAGCATCAACGCCCACAATGACCATTGTGTTCTACTCGTGCAACAGATCTACATATAGACACGGCTCTGATACCACTGTAGGGTTTCGTAGCATGGAAATCAAAATTTTCTATCGCATACAAACAAACAAGCCAAGATCTATCTACTAGATTGTAGCAACGAGTCGATGGAATAACTTACCCTCGAAGATTCCAAAGTGTTTAACGAGAGCGGATTCTCGTGGGTGATGTAGTCGTACTCTTCCCGATCTCAAGATCGTGTAGACGATCCTTCCGGCGCTGCGTTCCGGCAGCGCTTCCGCGGTCGGTCACACGTTCGGTACTCGACGAAGACCTTCCTCTCCCTTGTTCCAGCAGTCAGCGGAGGTTGTAGCACTCTCCTCGCGATTCCGGCAGCACAACGGCGTGGTACCAGAAGTAGAGGGGAGATCCCGCAGGGCTTCGCCTTAAGCCGGAGCGAGTATGGTGGAGTATGAGAGAGAGCTATTAGTGGTCTAGGGTTTAGACACACCAATTAGAAGGCTCTAATCCAAGGCTAGTGCAATTAGAAGCTCTAAACCAAAGCGGCTCTAAACCGGAGTCTAGGGCTAGGATTTAAATTAGAGGATAGGAACTTGTGTGTCTAGAGGAGGAGGCCCTGCCCCTCCTTTTATAGGTGGGAGGGGCGGCCAAGGGGAGGGAGTCCCTCCCCAAGTCGGCCTTGGGTGGCGCGCCGGCTTGGAGAGGAGGGACTCCTCCTCCAAGTTGGTTTCAACCTCCTCTTGCTTGTTTCCCACAGTTTCCCGTTTTAGCCGTTTGACTTTCAAACTGGCCATTTGACTTTTCAGTTTTAGGATTCAATTTAATCCTTTATTTGGAACAGCAAGAACACTTAGTACATGATGCAATCATTCCAATATGTAATGACACATTCATGTACCCCTTCCCCCCCGGAGTGCCGGACATTCCGGAACCTTCTAGAACATTCCCGATGAAAACACCGGAATCATTCCCGAACTCCGAAACGGGACTTTCCTTATATGAATCTTATTCTCCGGACCATTCCGGATCACCTCGTGATATCCCGGATCCCATCCGAGGCTCCGAACAACATTCGGTCTCTTTCTCATAATACCATAACTACTCAAACAACGTCGAATCCTTAAGTGTGTCTCCCTACGGTTCGTGAATTATGCGGACATGATCGAGACACTTCTCCGAACAATAACCAATAGAGGAATCTGGAAATTCATATGGCTCCCACATATTTCTACGATTACTTTGCGATCGAATGAACCACTTACATACGATACCAATTTCCCTTTGTCTCACGATAGTTTACTTATCCGAGGTTATGATCGTCGGTATCTCTGCATACCTAGTTCAACCTCGTTACCGATAAGTACTCTTTTCTCGTTCCCGTGATATGTGATCCCTTGTGAGCTAGTCACATGCTTGCAAGCTAATTGGATGACATTCCACCGAGAGGGCCCAGAGTATATCTATTCGTCATATGGATGGACAAATCCCACTCTTGATCCATGTGTCTCAACCAATACTTTCTGAACACTCAATGCCACCTTTATAGCCACCCAGTTACGGTGTGGTGTTTGATGTCATCAAAGCATCCATCCGGTAAAGGTGATATGCATGATCTCATGGTCGAAGGAATTAGGTTACTATGTATCAGAAAGCATATAGCAATTGAACTATTGAAATGACTTGATCTTTATGCTACGCTTATCTATAGGAGTATGTCCACCATATCATTCTCCTAACGATATGATCTTGTTGTTGATAACATCTCAATGTTCATGATAGGGAAACCACAATCATTAATCAACCAACAAGCTAGCGAAGTATAGAGGCTATACTAGGGACTTCAAATTAAGTTTACAAATCACACAAGTATTAATGTTTCCTTGTTAATACTATTATAGCATGAATGTAAACATTTATCATAAACACAAAGATATAATAATAACTACATTTATTATTGCCTCTAGGGCATATCTCCAACATTTTGGTCATCGGAGCTAGGTCCCCGACGCTAACTGGCGTCGGCAGCGGAGGTTACACGACGGCAGAGCGATACAGAGCACTAGGGAGGAGAGGGAGGGTGCCTTGAGCATCGTATGCTCACCCTGAGTGCGTAGATGGCGACGATGAGGCTGGAGGAGCTTCGAAGTGGCGGCGATTTGACGACGACGGCGGCGGCAGAACCTCGGGGAGACGAGCGCGTCCGTGCCAGAGGGGGATGCGCGGCTTGATTCCTCCGGCTAGAAGACGGAGGGCTTCACGGCGGAGCTCCTAAGCTACTCGGCCAGGCTCGGGGTGCACGGGAACGAGCTCTAGCTTGTCGCCATGGCGGCTAGGGTTCGGTGGGAAGGAGCTCTACTGTAGGGGTCCCAACCTGATAAGGTAGAGTCCTCCTGTGTTTTACAATGCTAGTCCCTGGATCAATAGCTAGCATCCACAGTTAAGATGTAATATCAAGATACAAGGGTCATATTATAACATTATAACCAGGAATAACATAGTTTTATTACATCATACATAGCTCATTTGGCTATTACATTACATTGCAGCGGAATAAATATAGTCATGGGTCCTTCATCTTCATAGTGCCACAGGCAGATGTTGGTTGTAGGCTTTGTAATCCTAGTCAATCAAACAATCTTCACTTAAAAACAATCAACCTGCAACATTACAAGTTACAGCCACAAGGGTCAATACATTTGAATTGTATTGGCAAGTTTCACTTTTAGATATAATATAAGTGGATCCTATCATTACATGCAAATTTGGCTAAGTAGAGTTTTAGGTTCATTGGCATAAAGCAATATTTTATCCTATCTTTTCAAAATGGTTTTGGTCTGTTGTCAAATCTCATTTCCAAGATCCTTGAACTCCTTGGTAGACACTCAAGTGTTCAAGTACTTGTCAAAAATCCTTGAGCACCTTGGTAACCCCAAGTGCTACAAGTTTTATCAAAACTCATGAGTTCCTTGGTAACCCCAAGTACATCATGCTCTTGAGCACCTTGGTAACTCGCCAAGTGCAACAAGTTTTACAAAACTCTTTGAATTCCTTGGTACCCCCAAGTGCATCAAGTTTTTATATTAGAAGTTGGAATGTCGAGATCTCCCATAGTTCAAACTTTAGTTGCTCAGTATTGTCCATAACCGGGGACACGGCTAAGTACTTAGATTTTATTAACTTCTGCAGAAGGAGTACACTTTACCCACATGACACAATCCCATCTTGTTGCCACCAGTGGCCTACTGGATTAGTGCTCACCATGATGGAGTACTGGCAGACTGAGAGTGTGACGAAGTCTTTCCAAAAGGTCCTTCCATACATCATTGCTAGCTTGTCTTCAGCCCCCATGAAGCATTCCAGATCCCCATGTCCGGTAACTAAAGACAATGTATGGATCTTCCTAATGTAGTTGACTAAGCCAGAGCCATAATAGCATGTGGTTGTACACGAAAGCCACAATTGGAGAAACATGTTTAATCTCTAAGTTTCCTAGGTGGTTTTCATTTGGAGCACAACACAAAGTGATTGCCATAGACATGGTTCCCTTTTGTTGCCACCTTCTCCAAAGCATAAAGTGTCCACCACCTAGGTGGTTCATTGAGTCCTTGTTTTATTATATAAATCACAAGTCTTTTTCACAACCTTTGTAAAATCTCAACATGTATCTATTTTCAAAACATAGCACGGCTAAGCATGTACAACTTCAATATTTTACTAAGGAGTGTATAGGGAATCCTATTTGGATTAGCATAGCATAAGTATAAAACATTTTCATGCATGTTTACAAAATCCACTAAGTATAATGAAAAATAGTAGGTCTTTTGTATGATAGTGTAACTTGCCTTTTTGTTTAGGGAATGATAGTCACTTCTTGATCTTGCTAGTCTCACACTTTGCTAATTTTCACTACAATCAATCAAGCATAGTATCAAGTAGCATTCCAAATCAACATTCAAACAATATTTTACATACACAAAGCAATGGATCTTAAGTCTTGTAAAAAGAGGGTTCTATTGCAAGGTTGGTCTCTACTAGGTTTATAAACTTTGTAAGATCCACATTGGTCATTTACCAACATGGCAAAGTCATTAGTTAGAGGGTTTTGTTCAAAGTCCATTTTTATAATCCATTCAACATTTCATGTGGTGAAAATTATTCCTTTCTAAGCAAAACTTTATGTTTTTCACCAAGTGAGTTGCTCTTGGCAAGGGTTGGTGTTTTGGGTCAGTAAGTTTGATCCATAACATTTTCCCAAAGTTTTCCTTACAAAAACATTTCCATAATAAAAATTAATGAGTTTATTTGGCTAGAAAAATGGCTAAGTTAAATAATTCAACTTAAATTTCACAAAATCATTTTTAACACTATGGGTTGGTTCCTAGGGTCAGTAAGGTCACACAAATCCATTTTGCAAAAGATTTAATCCTAAAATCAATTTTAAACAATTTTTATACTCTAAACAAGTACACAAAAGTTTCTGTAATTTCAAACAAGCTAACAGATACTATTTTCAAAACTAAGGCCATGGTTGGCTAGGGCTTGTTCTCCTGAATTCATTGACATAAAATTTGCCAAATTTGGACGTGTGGTTTGAAAGTTACAAGGGTATGAAGTTTGCAATTTAAATCAGATTCAGTTCTGTTTTTAGTTTAAAACCTGGCCACGCGTCGTGTTTCTATTGGTCCATACCGTTTCAGTTGGATCAATGCTGTGGGGCGTTGGATCTAGTCAGATCGAGTGGCTCAGAGGACATACCCCTTCGATGATAAGTGATCTAATCGTGGCCGCTAAATCTGGATCGAACGGTACTAGCGTGTTCGACCATAGTCGGGCGGCGTTGCGACGGCTGCTGGCGGCGGCGACTCTGTTTCATGGCTGCGCCGACGATACAGGAAGCGAAGCAGAGTGGGAGTGTGCTCACCGGGTTAGTGGAGAGGCGCTGATGCTCTACGTGGAACTGGTCCGTCGAGGGGCGCACGGGGTCGGGCAGAATTCCTCGCCGGAGTTGGTTCTGGCGACGGATGCGCTCGGTCAAGGTCGAAGACGGCTCTGTGGTTCACGAGAAGATAAACGGAGGGTTGGGTTAGCTGCGTAGGACCATGGCAAAGATGTGTGCGTGATCCAGAGGGTACGGGGTGGTCGGAATTAACCTGTGGGCGTTGTCGGAGTTGAGGCAGACGGCGACGGTACTGGAGTTTGTTGTTGGCGAGGCTAGGGGTGCCCGCGGTTGAGTTGGATGTACTAGCAGATGCGCCTGAGAGTGGAGATGCTGTGAGCTTGCTCGGGGAGGAGAGGGGCGGCGAGGTTTGGTCGGAATCGGAGATGGAAGCTCGTCGGAGCGGCGGCGGTATAGAGAGAAATGGAGGCAGACTAGGGGCAGAGTGGAGGCGTCGTCTGGGGGAAATGACAGAGGAGAGGGAGGCGCTCTTATCGTGCGTGATGGCTGGCGAATTAACGCGGCATTCAACGCAAATTGATGCCCGCAAATTCATCACTGAAACGGGGGGGAGAGGGAGAAAACGGTCGCGGGGGGGTGAGGAAGAAGAGCAGTAGGATGTGGGGTCCGCTGTCAGTGGGAATAGAAAATGTGAGGGAGGTCCACCGGTCAGTGGTTCAGTGGGTTCTTACTGCGGTGTAGAAAAACGGTTCGGAAGAGGAGGTGGGCTGCGAGTTGGGCTGGGCCTTGTTGGGCTGCTGTTATTTTTTTCTGTCTAATTCTTTTTCTTTTTCTATTTCTATTTCCTGATTTGTTATTTCAAACAAATATTCAAGCATTCAAATAATTCAAACATTCAACACTCTTTGCACTTGATTTTTGGTTCTGTTTAACCACATAAACCAAATCCCAAAATAAATAATATTTTTAAATCTTTTTAGGTTCCCTTTATTGATTAAAAATAATGGACTATGGTTTATTAATAAATTAGGGTTTGGTTTAATTAATAAAATCCTCATTTGAAATCCAAATGCTTTCAAAACCCAATTAGTAGGTTTTATTTGGAAATAAAGAACATTTGGAAAACTTGTTTAAAATAAAATAGTCCTTTTACTTTAGTGTCCATTATTAAATAATACAATAGTCTTAAATTATTAAATCCAACAGGATTTGTTTTATTGAGATATTTATTTTGAAATCTAAAATAAAGTCCAAGCACTTTAGTAGGTTTTATTAGAAAATATAAAATACTTGGAAAACCTATTTAGAACAATTTAATAAGTTTTGATGTTTTAATTAAAATGGTAAAATCTTTTATTTGAACAAATTTTTGATATTAATTCCTTATTATTTTATTTCCAATAAACCTTTGTTTATTTTTATTCTAAACTATATGTTTTAATTTCCAAGGCTTGGTCAAAGTTTAATTTGGCTTTATTAAATAATCCTTATTTGTAAATCCCATCTTTTCTTTTGAAAACCAAATCTTTTACCAAAGGATCCAATAATAGTAATTCCCAAAACATTATAATTTCCTTTATTAAATGTTTATCTTTATGAATCTCTTTAAGATTTTATTTAATTCAAATGGGTTTGATTTTCTAAATGATTTCAAAAAGTTTCTTCTGGCTCTGAAAATTAAACAAAGTTTTATTTTATTCATTTATTTTCACATTACAAGATTTGGAAGATCTTGGGATGTGACAGGCTACCACCCTTAAAATAAATCTCGTCCCGAGATTTGGGGAGGCTAGGGTTACAAGCAAGTTCAAAACATCTAGGGTACTACCACCCTTAAAAATTTTCAAACAAAAATTACATATTGGCCTTCTTGGGTCCTGGAATTTCTCTATGTTAAACCTTTGCTTTATTCCTATGCTTGACTCATGGACCAAGGTTGAGTTTCTCCATAGGCTTGTTCAACTTGTTCTTCATCCTTTCTGGACAGTTGCTTGCATAGTGTCCTGGATTCTTGCAGTTGAAACAATGAATGTCATTGAGTTCTTTACGTGGCTCTTGTGGGCAAGTAGCTACAGAATGACCTGGTTCATTACAGTTGTTGCACCACACTTGGTCAATCCCTTTATTCTTCTTGTTCTCTGGGCATCCACTGGAGTAGTGTCCCATTTCCTTACATTTACGACATTGTACAAGGCTCATGTCTTGCTTGGGCTTCTTGATTTTCTTTGATCCTTTGAATTGGGTTGTCTTGCTTGGAGGTATAAGTGGTCCTTTTCCTTTGGTAGACTTGGATCCTTCTTGTTTCCTTTGTTCTACCATGGCATAGATGGGACATAGACAAGGAGTATGATCACTTCCTTCACAAAGGTAGCATGTAGCTTGAGAGGTGGGGCATTGTCCAACAGGATGGTCTTCATCACAATTGGGGCATTGTCCTTCATGCTCTGTGGAAGTATGATCCTTGTCTCCACAAATAATGCAAGCTGGGGCTCCATCTAGAACAACATTTTTGTCATCCTTGTTATCATACACACTTCTAGGATAGCTTTCTTCTATGCTAATCATTTGACTAGTCACCTTAAGCATCAATTGGGATTGTTCCTCCAAAAACTTTTGTAGTGCTGGATCTTTATCACTATTGTTGGCTAGGAACTGAGCTGTCAGTTGGTTCAACTGATGTTGGGTTGCTATGAGTTCCCTCATGCTGTCAGCTTGGTTGGTGTTGGTGTCATCAACCTTGATGTTGGAGTCCTTTGGAGTAGACATCTGTTTGGGTTGAAGAAAGATTAGAATAGGCCAGATATTTCTAAGGAAATATTTCTAATCACACACATCACAATTCACACAAGCAATGTGCATGCAATCACAAACCAAACTTTTCACTCATACAAGGTTCAAGCACATACTTAGGCAACAAAATACTTTTGTTACACCACATAAGTTGGTGGGTTTGTCTTAACTAAATTATGGTGGTCCATCTATATGGTTCACTTGTGATCTTTCTTCCCTTTGCATGAGGTCAAGGCTTCCTTGAGACAAACTCTTGGTTACAACACTTCAAAGTTGTTGATGGTTTCTTCTTATTTTTGCATTCCCTCAGTCTCTAATTCTTAAGTAAGATTTCCTTGTCTCACTTGTGGTCCTTAGTAGTTTCCATGTTGGAAATCCTTGGTGAAGAGGTTGAAGATGTTGAAGTCATTAGAGTTGAAGAAGTTGAAGAAGTCCTTTGCACATGGTGTAGGCTTTGGTCATGGTTAGGCTTTTCCATCAAGTTGAAGTAGGAGAGAAGTAGAGTTGAAACCAAAATGGCTAAGGAAAGAATTTACAAGTGTTTTTGTAAATAAGTTTTTGATACAAATACACTCCTATTTTTCTAAGGGTTTTTGTCCAATCCTAGGGTTTACAATTCCTACAGGCAACACAATGCTCTGATACCATCTGTAGGGGTCCCAACCTGCTAAGGTAGAGTCCTCCTGTGTTTTACAATGCTAGTCCCTGGATCAATAGCTAGCATCCACAGTTAAGATGTAATATCAAGATACAAGGGTCATATTATAACATTATAACCAGGAATAACATAGTTTTATTACATCATACATAGCTCATTTGGCTATTACATTACATTGCAGCGGAATAAATATAGTCATGGGTCCTTCATCTTCATAGTGCCACAGGCAGATGTTGGTTGTAGGCTTTGTAATCCTAGTCAATCAAACAATCTTCACTTAAAAACAATCAACCTGCAACATTACAAGTTACAGCCACAAGGGTCAATACATTTGAATTGTATTGGCAAGTTTCACTTTTAGATATAATATAAGTGGATCCTATCATTACATGCAAATTTGGCTAAGTAGAGTTTTAGGTTCATTGGCATAAAGCAATATTTTATCCTATCTTTTCAAAATGGTTTTGGTCTTTTGTCAAATCTCATTTCCAAGATCCTTGAACTCCTTGGTAGACACTCAAGTGTTCAAGTACTTGTCAAAAATCCTTGAGCACCTTGGTAACCCCAAGTGCTACAAGTTTTATCAAAACTCATGAGTTCCTTGGTAACCCCAAGTACATCATGCTCTTGAGCAACTTGGTAACTCCCCAAGTGCAACAAGTTTTACAAAACTCTTTGAATTCCTTGGTACCCCCAAGTGCATCAAGTTTTTATATTAGAAGTTGGAATGTCGAGATCTCCCATAGTTCAAACTTTAGTTGCTCAGTATTGTCCATAACCGGGGACACGGCTAAGTACTTAGATTTTATTAACTTCTGCAGAAGGAGTACACTTTACCCACATGACACAATCCCATCTTGTTGCCACCAGTGGCCTACTGGATTAGTGCTCACCATGATGGAGTACTGGCAGACTGAGAGTGTGACGAAGTCTTTCCAAAAGGTCCTTCCATACATAATTGCTAGCTTGTCTTCAGCCCCCATGAAGCATTCCAGATCCCCATGTCCGGTAACTAAAGACAATGTATGGATCTTCCTAATGTAGTTGACTAAGCCAGAGCCATAATAGCATGTGGTTGTACACGAAAGCCACAATTGGAGAAACATGTTCAATCTCTAAGTTTCCTAGGTGGTTTTCATTTGGAGCACAACACAAAGTGATTGCCATAGACATGGTTCCCTTTTGTTGCCACCTTCTCCAAAGCATAAAGTGTCCACCACCTAGGTGGTTCATTGAGTCCTTGTTTTATTATATAAATCACAAGTCTTTTTCACAACCTTTGTAAAATCTCAACATGTATCTCTTTTCAAAACATAGCATGGCTAAGCATGTACAACTTCAATATTTTACTAAGGAGTGTATAGGGAATCCTATTTGGATTAGCATAGCATAAGTATAAAACATTTTCATGCATGTTTACAAAATCCACTAAGTATAATGAAAAATAGTAGGTCTTTTGTATGATAGTGTAACTTGCCTTTTTGTTTAGGGAATGATAGTCACTTCTTGATCTTGCTAGTCTCACACTTTGCTAATTTTCACTACAATCAATCAAGCATAGTATCAAGTAGCATTCCAAATCAACATTCAAACAATATTTTACATACACAAAGCAATGGATCTTAAGTCTTGTAAAAAGAGGGTTCTATTGCAAGATTGGTCTCTACTAGGTTTATAAACTTTGTAAGATCCACATTGGTCATTTACCAACATGGCAAAGTCATTAGTTAGAGGGTTTTGTTCAAAGTCCATTTTTATAATCCATTCAACATTTCATGTGGTGAAAATTATTCCTTTCTAAGCAAAACTTTATGTTTTTCACCAAGTGAGTTGCTCTTGGCAAGGCTTGGTGTTTTGGGTCAGTAAGTTTGATCCATAACATTTTCCCAAAGTTTTCCTTACAAAAACATTTCCATAATAAAAATTAATGAGTTTATTTGGCTAGAAAAATGGCTAAGTTAAATAATTCAACTTAAATTTCACAAAAATCATTTTTAACACTATGGGTTGGTTCCTAGGGTCAGTAAGGTCACACAAATCCATTTTGCAAAAGATTTAATCCTAAAATCAATTTTAAACAATTTTTATACTCTAAACAAGTACACAAAAGTTTCTGTAATTTCAAACAAGCTAACAGATACTATTTTCAAAACTAAGGCCATGGTTGGCTAGGGCTTGTTCTCCTGAATTCATTGACATAAAATTTGCCAAATTTGGACGTGTGGTTTGAAAGTTACAAGGGTATGAAGTTTGCAATTTAAATCAGATTCAGTTCTGTTTTTAGTTTAAAACCTGGCCACGCGTCGTGTTTCTATTGGTCCATACCGTTTCGGTTGGATCACTGCTGTGGGGCGTTGGATCTAGTCAGATCGAGTGGCTCAGAGGACATACCCCTTCGATGATAAGTGATCTAATCGTGGCCGCTAAATCTGGATCGAACGGTACTAGCGTGTTCGACCATAGTCGGGCGGCGTTGCGACGGCTGCTGGCGGCGGCGACTCTGTTTCACGGCGGCGCCGGCGATACAGGAAGCGAAGCAGAGTGGGAGTGTGCTCACCGGGTTAGTGGAGAGGCGCTGATGCTCTACGTGGAACTGGTCCGTCGAGGGGCGCACGGGGTCGGGCAGAATTCCTCGCCGGAGTTGGTTCTGGCGACGGATGCGCTCGGTCAAGGTCGAAGACGGCTCTGTGGTTCACGAGAAGATAAACGGAGGGTTGGGTTAGCTGCGTAGGACCATGGCAAAGACGTGTGCGTGATCTAGAGGGTACGGGGTGGTCGGAATTAACCTGTGGGCGTTGTCGGAGTTGAGGCAGACGGCGACGGTACTGGAGTTTGTTGTTGGCGAGGCTCAGGGGTGCCCGCGGTTGAGTTGGATGTACTAGCAGATGCGCCTGAGAGTGGAGATGCTGTGAGCTTGCTCGGGGAGGAGAGGGGCAGCGAGGTTTGGTCGGAATCGGAGATGGAAGCTCGTCGGAGCGGCGGCGGTATAGAGAGAAATGGAGGCAGCCTAGGGGCAGAGTGGAGGCGTCGTCTGGGGGAAATGACAGAGGAGAGGGAGGCGCTCTTATTGTGCGTGATGGCTGGCGAATTAACGCGGCATTCAACGCAAATTGATGCCCGCAAATTCATCACTGAAACGGGGGGGGGGAGAGGGAGAAAACGGTCGCGGGGGGGGGGGGGGTGAGGAAGAAGAGCAGTAGGATGTGGGGTCCGCTGTCAGTGGGAATAGAAAATGTGAGGGAGGTCCACCGGTCAGTGGTTCAGTGGGTTCTTACTGCGGTGTAGAAAAACGGTTCGGAAGAGGAGGTGGGCTGCGAGTTGGGCTGGGCCTTGTTGGGCTGCTGTTATTTTTTTCTGTCTAATTCTTTTTCTTTTTCTATTTCTATTTCCTGATTTGTTATTTCAAACAAATATTCAAGCATTCAAATAATTCAAACATTCAACACTCTTTGCACTTGATTTTTGGTTCTGTTTAACCACATAAACCAAATCCCAAAATAAATAATATTTTTAAATCTTTTTAGGTTCCCTTTATTGATTAAAAACAATGGACTATGGTTTATTAATAAATTAGGGTTTGGTTTAATTAATAAAATCCTCATTTGAAATCCAAATGCTTTCAAAACCCAATCAGTAGGTTTTATTTGGAAATAAAGAACATTTGGAAAACTTGTTTAAAATAAAATAGTCCTTTTACTTTAGTGTCCATTATTAAATAATACAATAGTCTTAAATTATTAAATCCAACAGGATTTGTTTTATTGAGATATTTATTTTGAAATCTAAAATAAAGTCCAAGCACTTTAGTAGGTTTTATTAGAAAATATAAAATACTTGGAAAACCTATTTAGAACAATTTAATAAGTTTTGATGTTTTAATTAAAATGGTAAAATCTTTTATTTGAACAAATTTTTGATATTAATTCCTTATTATTTTATTTCCAATAAACCTTTGTTTATTTTTATTCTAAACTATATGTTTTAATTTCCAAGGCTTGGTCAAAGTTTAATTTGGCTTTATTAAATAATCCTTATTTGTAAATCCATCTTTTCTTTTGAAAACCAAATCTTTTACCAAAGGATCCAATAATAGTAATTCCCAAAACATTATAATTTCCTTTATTAAATGTTTATCTTTATGAATCCCTTTAAGATTTTATTTAATTCAAATGGGTTTGATTTTCTAAATGATTTCAAAA
Organism: Avena sativa; assembly: GCA_916181665.1. NCBI lineage: Eukaryota > Viridiplantae > Streptophyta > Magnoliopsida > Poales > Poaceae > Avena > Avena sativa. The sequence continues at coordinate 19,958,791 of OV702296.1, forward strand.
AGTTTCTTCTGGCTCTGAAAATTAAACAAAGTTTTATTTTATTCATTTATTTTCACATTACAAGATTTGGAAGATCTTGGGATGTGACATCTGCCGAGAGAGAGCGAGAGGGAAAGGGATAAGGGGGCGGGGAGAGAGAGCCGAGCAGCGGCGTTCTTATCCTCGGGCGAGGATCGAGCGATGGCGGCACTACCGCGCAGGAGCTTCGCCGGCGTCCTTCTGGCGAGGAAGAAGAAAGGAGGAAAGAATCAAAGGGGTACGGGCCTTCTCCTGGGCCCCGGGTGAGATGACCTGGGATGCAGCTGGGCTGCAAGAAAGGTTGCAGGGAAGAGAAAGAAGAGCTGGGCTGGCCTGGGAGTGCTCTGGCTCATTTTTTCTGTTAAAAACAATTTTCCTTTTCCTTTTTCTATTCTTGATTTCTGTTTTAAATTTTTATTTCAAATCTATTTTGAATTATTTTAAAAATACCAGAGAGGTTTTTGGCAAACATTCAAAATACTGTGAGGGCCCTTTAGTCCAATTGGGCTCCAAATATTTGTCATTTTCAAAATTCAAACTATTTGAATGGATTCCAGAAAGAGGGGGAAAGAGTAGGGTTTAGGGTTTTGCAATTGTTCTTTGGTTCACACACTTAAACACATGCAATACGTATTTGAGTTTAACACATGCATGCAATGCTTAGGTACTAATTACATATATTACAAGCTTGGCTGTTACACCTACCCTTTTTAAAGATGCAAGAAAGTTTGTCTTATCATGTGATGAATGCCAACGAGTAGGTAACATCTCTAGACGCAATGAAATGCCTATGAATTATTCTCTTGTTATTGAACCTTTTGATTATTGGGGATTCGACTTTATAGGGCATTTTCCTCCTTCAAAGGGGTATACTCATATTCTCGTTGTTGTTGACTATGTTACAAAGTGTGTGTAAGCCATACCTACAAACAATGCTGATGGTAAGACCTCTTTGAAAATGCTTAAAGATGTCATTTTCCTAGGTTTGGTGTGCCTATATATCTCATGACTGATGGAGGCTCTCATTTTATTCATGGGGTTTTTAGAAAAACTCTCGCTAAGTATGATGTAAACCACATAATTGCTTCAACTTATCACCCCCAAACTAGTGGGCAAGTAGAACTTTCCAATGGGGAAATTAAATCTATCTTGCAGAAGACCGTCAATAGATCCAGAAAAAATTGGGCTAAAAAGTTGAATGACGCTTTGTGGGCTTATAGAACTGCTTATAAAAATCCTATGGGGATGTCTCCTTACAAAATGGTCTATGGGAAAGCTTGTCACTTGCCTTTAGAATTAGAACACAAAGCTTATTGGACAGTGAAAGAGTTGAATAGAGATCTTAGACTTGCTGGTGAGAAAAGACTGCTCGATTTAAGTAATCTAGATGAGTGGAGAGGGGAAGCTTACGAAAATGCTAGGCTCTTTAAGGAAAAAGTAAGAAGATGGCATGATAGGAGAATTCTCAAAAGGTAGTTCCATGTTGGTGAGAAATTTATTTTGTATAGGTCTCGTATCAGATTTTCTGCAGGGAAACTACTCTCCAAATGGGAAGGACCTTTTGTTATCAAGGAAGTGTACCGTTCAGGTGCCATCAAAATTTCTTCTCTGAAGGATGATACAACATAGGTGGTTAATGGTCAAAGACTAAAACATTATATTTTTGGAGATTCTTATAATGAAGATGTGGATGTTATTCAAATGGTGACTCCAGAAGAATTTATCAGAAGCCAAACACCAGAAACTATAGAGTTCGTCTTTGAATAGGTAAAAGTGGTGAAAACAGAAGGTTCGTGAAACTCCAATCTTTTTTTATGTTTTAATACATAAGGGAAGTTACGAGACGAAACTGAAAAGGAAATGGAGCCCGGGGTGGACATACCCACCCCAGGCGTGGGCCCAGCCTAGACGCACCTGAGGGGGGTTCTCCCCCCTCGAACTCCGTCTCCGCCTCGTTTTCGTGTCAAAACCTTCCTTATGTATTGAAACTTCGTAATATATAACCCCCCCCCAGGTTCCCCGAGGTTCTTGCATCGTGTTCTCGTCGTGTTTTCGTTTCGATATGTTTATCTCAGGAAAATTCTCAGATTTGGAGCCTCAGTGTCTTCCTCTGGACCACCCACGGAGGGTTCCTCCGTGGACGTCCTCAACCCGTACATGTATGAGTTGAGGATTCATCCCAAAGAGTTGATCCTCAAGGAGGGGAAGGTACAAATGAAAGAAGTTCAAGGCCCTGAAGGAGAAGGTAGTCTAGAAGACATGATGGAAGCATTAGAACAGGAAGTTTTTAGGTACAAGAAGATGGCAGAACGCGAGGTGGATATTATTCACAAGATAAGTTCAGAACTCATCACCAAGCACGAGGGAGAAGTAGATGAGCTCCGAGAAGAGATCTTTTCACTCCGTCAGACCACCAACCAATTGCAAGCACATCTCTATGACATACAGAACCAAAACTGTGAGTATGAGGCTAGATTTGATCGCATAAGCTGTGCTGCTAGTTTAAGAATTGCGGAGACAAGGACATCCTTTTTGGATGGGGAACCATTGCCTTGGAAGTTTGATGATGACAAGGCAACACCACCACCACCAAAGGAGTAATTCATCATTAGGTTTGGCATCCCCTTGGCTTGTTCCAAACTTGGGGGAGTGTCGCGGTATCACCACCATTATCTTTTATCTTTTACCTTTTTAGTGGATTCATATCTGTGGTAGAGGGGTTATCTTATAGTTTGGTCTGCATGTGGAAGTATCTCTCCTTTAGTTGATTATCTATGTATCCCTTGGTGTGAGTGCCTTTATTGGAATATTAATGAGAAGTCTCATCTTTTACTTTTTGCACTTCTTATTTTAGTTTGCAATCTCTATTATATGATGGATCTTGTTGATAAGTATTGGCACCACTTTGGGATCATCAAGTGGATCTAAATTGGTTTTGACAAGCAGAGTTCTGGTCAGTAGCATTACTATGAAAGAGAAAAAGAAAGAAAAAGCTTACAGGTATTTTGTATCATTTGTTTTCTTTCCTGTTGGCTCATAAGCTTAGTATAATTTATTTAAGATCCTTTTGTGTCTTCAAGGAGGATTGCATGTTTGGATTTATTACTTGTATGTTTGCTTGTTTCTTTCAACTCTCTTTTTTGCTACTCAGCCTTGCTAGCCAAAAACCTGTTTTGAGAAGGCATACTTCTCACATTTCCAAACCCCTTGAACCAAAACTTTTGCCACTTGTGTCCACCATATCTACCTAGTATCACTTTTGCTATTCCTAGCAAATTCTCAAGCTTCATCTACCTTTCGAATTAAAAAGTATTTTGTTATGTGAAAACTAGTTAGTAAAGCTCCCACGAACTTGATGGCACACTTTATTTATTTGCCCCTAATATACTTGAACTATTGTGAACATCAAAGTTGTATATGCTTGCATCTATACGTTGGAATTAGCAGAACAGTGATGTCACGGGGAACGTTTTCAGCATTTCACTTCTACTCTGTACACAGTTGATATCGTGCTCTTTTGTCTATGGATGTCAACGGTGTAAAATAAAGAGGGAACTTGTAAGTCCATGGAGTTTGTATCCTGTGTTAGAGAAACGCTTGGGCCGCTAGCCTAAGCCATGCTTAATCATGATGGAAACCTGCAACATCACCATAGTGAGCTATCTATGAAGCATCCTCAATAAAAAGCTATGCATATGGTAAATAAAAAGATTGCTGAGATGCTCATTGTCTGCTTGCCTTGTCATTTTGGTTATGGGATAGCTCTTGTACCATGTGCAAGGGGTACCCTGTTGGCGGTTCTCAATGATATGCAAATACTTACAATGACAAGAACTTACCTAGGCCCAAAGTTGAGTATGCATGAGGAGTGGCCCTCATATTTGTAGCATCCCATTTGTCTAACAACTGTAATGCTACTTGGTCTAGTAATATAATGGCTACTTCCTACATATAATTGTTGCATCATAATTATATCATGCTCATGTCATCATGCCACCTTGCATTTAAGCATCATCTAAAACCCTTTTTGGTTTGGTTCTTCTCTCATATGCATTGTTAATTGTATTTGCCTCTTGATATTGTATTTGGTTCTTGAGATATTGTTAAATGCCCAAGTTGAGTTGGGGGCATATCTTTTATTGACTCCACCAACCTTTCTTTTCACCACTTTATAATTCCACCATCCCATTATCCATGAGCTTGTAGTTTATTTTCTTTTGGTATTTAATCTAGCTCATGGGAGATAGGATGGATCCAAATCTATAAATTCTTTTGCTTGGCCATTATTCCACTTCTTGGGTATGCATAAGAATAATGCCATGCTATTATTTTTGTTTTCACAAGAATTTAACCAAGGCATTTATTATCTGCATGGGCCATGCAAGAACCACCACATCTAAGTCATTTGGATTTTATTTGAAATTCTTTGAGTGGATCATTCTCATCTCTCTCTCCCTCCTTCTTTTGCTTGGTCTTGCTTGATGCATGCAAGCATCTAAAACCCTAACCTCTCTCTCTACACCCTCACCACCTTTTTCCCCCTCCTCTCTTTTGACTAGATCTTGTTTGAGCTTGGCTTGATCTTGTTTGGTCTTGTCAAAAGAGAACACCCCACCCTACCTCATCTCTCTCTCTCATCTCACCCTCTCTCTTTAACCTCCCTCCTAACCCTAGTTTCCTCTCTAACCTAAACCGAGCCCTCTAAGCTAACCCTAGCTACCCACATCTCTCTCACCCCTCTCTCTCCCTTGTTGCCCCACCTGGCTACCCCCTCTCCCTGGTTCCACACCCCATCTACCCCAACTCTAAAACCCTAACCCGAGGCTACCCCAACCTAGCCCGAGCCTCCCCTCTCCTCTCTCTTCCTCTTCTCTCTGCCACAAGGCTCCACCAGCCCGAGCCACCCTCCTTAGCCTCGCCCTGCCCCACCTACAGCCCCTAACCCTACCCTGCCCTGGCCGAGCACGTGAAGGAGAGGAAGGAAAAAGGTGGCCGAAGCCACCTTTATCCCCAACCACTCCCCACGGCACCTCTCCTCTCCCGTCCCTATCTTCTCCCTCTCCCTCCTTTCCCCCTCTCACACGGCTTCTCTAGCGTCGCCAGATCTCCCCGAGCCTCCCCTCTCCTTCCCCTTCTTCCTCTCCGACCACCAACGGCCGACGCCGCCCGCCGCCAGCACCTCGTCGTCCTCGTTGTTCCGGCCGTCAAGCTCGTCGTGGGGGTGATCAAGGAGGACGAGGAGGTCCCTCTGCGTCACCCCGTACCCGCCAGCGAGGAGGAGAAGGCCTATACCAGCTGCACTAGCGCCGCGCCGACGTGAAACCCTAGCTCCGGCCAGCGAGCCCCACGCCAGATCGCGACCACCCCGAGCTCCGTCGACCACACCGACGAGTTCCTGGTGAGCACCTCGATCTCCTAGACATGCCCTTCCTCCTCCTAGCCGCCCAAACGCGTCGGGCCTTCCGTCGAGCGAGCTCTGTGCGCCGCCGCGCGTCGCGCCCTGCAGACAGCAGCAGCTGCAGCAGCAGCTGACCTGCCTCTGTTCCTCCTCGTTTTCCCGGCGATAGAGCCCTCCTCCGGAGAAACCCCAAACACGAGAGTTGTAGCCCGTGGATCCATCTTCGTTTTTCGTTTTTGGGTCGTTGCGTTTAGTCTGGCGTAGGCGTCGCCATCGTCGTCCAACTCCGGCCAGATCCACCGCCGGCAGCACCGCGTCCGTCAGCAGACAGCAGCAGCCGCCGTCGTTTTGCAAAGAAACCCCTGGCCTTTTTCCCGCCTCAACCTGCAGCCCTTCTGGCCCACCTGCCAGCTCCTGCGGGAGTTTTGCAAAAAGGCTCCTCACTTTTTGGCTTTCCAACTCGCGCAGTCCCTGGACCGCCCACGTGTCGCCTCCTCGCTGGACCATGCGTGTGCTGTGGCCCTGCTGTTCCCAGGCCCACCTGTCATCGGCTGTGGCTAGACTAACCCTGGGTGAGAAAAGCTTTCCGCGCACCGTTTTGCCCAGTCAGCACTATGGCCCGCTTGTCAGTGTCCATGGCTAGGTTTAGCTGAGTATAAAAAGTATTTGCTGTTATCTGATTCAAATTCAAACTTTTCTAAAACAATTCAAATTCAAATTTCAAATCTGTTTAAATATGAATTAATTCATAACTTTCAAATGGTTTGGAATTTGAATTCAAACCTTATATGAAAACTGTTTTGTTTTTGAATGTCAATTCAAATCTTTAGTCAAATATTTTCAAAACTAATTCAAACTAGTCAAACCTTTGACTTTGACTCCATTTGACCAATTTTGACTTAAGCATAAATTTAAATTCATAAATCCAAATAATACAAATAATATATGTTTTCAAATCAGAAAAATGTGAGGAATTCAAATATGCCATCCAAAATATATTTTGAACACTTTAAATTTCAAGATTGATTAAAATTACAATAAAATGCCCTTTTCTTAATTAATTAATAACTTGTGATTTATAACTCCAAATTTAACAAATGATATGTCTAAAATGATTAGCTCGACGAGACCTTTCTGTTTATGCATTGCATGTTCGGAATTGCAGCATGCATCATATAAATATAATGTAAACAGCAACTTAATTGAGTATAAAATATGATTAAGACTCAATAAAATGTTTACTTCTTGTTTTCTCATCTCACCCATGCCATGCTACTTTATTGCCATGCAAATTGTGCATCATTCATCATGGCATGACTGTTTGCTTGTCGCATTTTATTCTTATGCTTGTGCACTTTATTTATGTTGGCCCTTGTTTGTTTGGTTCTTCTTCGAATAGACGCTGAGCAGGGGATATATCAAGAGACCCAGGAGCACTACCCAGATCCTTCTCTCGCTTCAACTGAGCTGCCAGGCAAGCACTACCACATGCTTGCATACATATAGTACCTATTGCCTCTATCTTATTCTTGCATCATTGAGTCGCGATTGCATTAAACTGAATCCCAAGTATTGCATAGCCTTTACTTTTAAACCCCACCAAAGCTTGTTCCTCCATCCCATGAGCCATTACTACAGGAGTTGTTTGAGCCATGCGAGTCGTAGAACAGCATGTGTAGGGTATGTGAGTGTCTGATGGATAACGAGGTACCTATACAACTTAACCTGAGTAGTAATGGGATAACTAATGAAAGTGGCACCGGTGAGCAATATCTGCTATTTGGTTTTTCATGCTCACTTGTGTCCCATAGGACCCCGAGTACTTGATTCCTGTTCCTTGAATATTCGCGCTATCCACATCCGGGAGGATTATGGGACCCTCCTGAGCCAGAGCTTGATTCATTCTTATTTCTTGGGGCCACAAACTAGTTTGAGGTTTTATTTACTATCCTGTACTTATGCCATGCTTTACTGCTTTATTTAAATTGTGCGAGGTACTGCACCTGTACTGTTTAGGGAAGCGGAGTGTTTTCGCGGTATCGACAAGCCCAGTCACATTTTTGGGTTCCCAGTCGTTTACAGCCATTGACGCAAACCTTGAGTCCGTCTCGGAGTCAGCTAACTTCGTTGCGGGTGTACTCAACGGGGTGGCCCCCTGAAATATTTCTGAATCCTGTGATTGCTTTGTCGTGAAAGCCTCGTTGGGTTTTGATTTGGTTTTTCCGAGGTTGATCGAGTGTGTGTTGCTATTTGTGCACCCCTGCAGGGTAAAACTTTCTGAAAGCCGTGTCCGCGGTTATGGACGACTTGGAGCACAGTATCTCGATCATAGACAACTATAACTAAAGTAGTGCTATAAATTTGACTTTATAATGACTAGTAATCAGCTTCACTATAATGGAATGGCTAAATAAAATTGCCAACAATTGCTTGTTTGGGTTGACGCTTGTTACCAGTGTATCTGACTAGTAAGTATTGCAACTATAACGGATTGGCTGAATAAAAGTACCAACAACTGCTGGGTTTTGGGATATCTCATGCTAATTGTATCTGACTAGTAAGTGTTGCAACTACAACGGACTGGTTAACTAAAATTGCCCACTGCTTATTATATCAGGATGACTATCTATACCTGACTAGTACTTGCTGCAATGATAACTGAATAAATAAAACTGCCAACGATGTGAGTTCCTCGGTTGACTTCCTCGTTTGGTCTCGAGGGGGAAACACCAGGATGGGTATGTTTGGTGGTAGTATCAGGTTGGTTCCGAATAGGTCTTTCTTACCCCTCTCTAATAGCCGCCAGTTGTATCGAGTCTCTATAGGTTGTTTAGTGCATGCTGCGCTGCCGCTTCAGTCCACCATACCTATGTAGGCGAGGACCGCCGAATTCTAGTCTCGTCGTGTACTGGCCTCAGTACTGACCGCTCTCTCTTTTTCCTTTGCCCTTTGTCGGCGCCCCTTTTGTTTAAGCAGGTTTGAGATCGACGTCGTTAGCAGGGTTACCCTTCCGGCTTGGCCTGGGCAGGGTTATGGACGCCATTGGTTATTCTTCAGGGCTCTTAGCTCAATTTGCATCTTGTCCGTACTCGGACGCTGTATTGTTTTCAAGGTGATCTGGATCTTTGTACTGTATATCTGTATTCTTGACTCATTGAGTCGCCATTGTATATATTTGTTCTGTGGGTTCCATCGTGGACTATTGTGTAATGATATTGCTTCGTTTTCCACCCGCACGAAAGTGCCTGGTGGGCACCTTTGAATCGTTTCTATGCGGGTTTGGCGGGTTTCGCTAAAACTTGCATAGGGCCGATTCTGAGGGTGTTACAATATTCAAGGGACATGAGATTGCCAACTTATATTTCGTCAAGCATATACTCCATCTTTGTTCACTTTAACCTTAATCATCTCAAGATTCTTATGATAGGGGCAATGAGGGCTCAAAGCTAGTAAGTACCATAATATTTTGGAAGCTCTTTATGACTTGTAATCCCTGCTACCCTCTATAAAGGGACCTTTCTCCTAGTTACAAGTTGAGTCAGTAAACCTACTTCCTCTCTATCTCCAGCAAGCATTTGAGTTGTTGTGTTTCAAGCATTCATATGGTTATTTATTCAATCATGTTCTTTATCTTCCTTGTTTGCACAAAACTCTTATCTATTGAGTATTACTTTGAAAGCCTTCACTTGTGAAAAAACCTTTTTGAGCAAAGAGTGCTCTTGTTTTGAAACTTCTACAAAAAGCTTTTGTGAAACTGTTTGCCAGGTGTTCTCTGACCAAGAACAAGTTTGCCAATTCCAATTATGATTCATCTTTATGCATCCCAAGTTATATAATGGTGAGTTGCTATACTTGGTTGCAAGCTAAGTTATATAATGGTGAGTTGCTTTCTTCTATGAGTTGTGCAATGGTAAGTGTGATGCTTCTTGTTCGTATTCTTTTATCGACACTTCACTCCATAAACTTGTGGACATGTTTACTGAGCTCAGTATGCGCTTGGGGACAAGCGAAGTCTAATCTTGGGGAAGTTTATATGCCCAATTTGCATCACCTTTCTATATCATAATTTACCTCTATTCATTGATATTTGTCTTATTATGAGGTATTACTTATGGCTTTTCATCTGTTTATGCATGTTGTATGATTCCTCGAGGATGGACTGCCGGAGTCTGGATTCTGATGGAAAAGAAGGCGTTTCAGTGCAATTTCGCAAAGATCAGAAAAATACCAGAAAAATATGGAAACATATTATTTTACTAGAAGAATGAGGGAGCCAGAAGGAGTGACGGAGAAGGGCCTCAGGGGCCCACACCCCCTAGGAGCGGGCCCACCTGACCTCGCGCCTAGGGCAGGTGTGGCCCACCTGCCCGGCCTCCCACTCCGCCCCTTCGCCCATATCTTCCCTACGGAACCCTAAGCCTCGGGGAGCGACCACAGATAGATTTCCGCCGCCTCTGGGGGCGGAAAACACCGAGAGAGAAAGATCTCTCTGGCAGACAGATTTCTACTGGGGAATTCCTTCTCGGAGAGGGGAGATCGTCGCCATCAACACCGTCATCATGATAGGCTTCATCAGGATCATCATCATCATCCACACCATCATCTCCACCAGCACCGTCATCACCACTCCGTCCCGCTGTAACAATTGTGTTGGATATTGCTTTAGTTCTTAGGGGAAACTTTCCCGGTGTTGATTACTATTGTAGTTGATGCTTGTGAGTGGAACCATTGGATTATTGTTTATGTTCAGATTGTTATCCATTGACGAGTGTCTAGGCACAGCCTGTTGGGAACCCCAAGAGCAAGTTGTGAAGCAGCAAGTTTTCCCTCAGTTGAGACCGAGGTTATCGAACCAGAAGGAGGAAGGAAACGTGACACATGTGTTGCAACCAACACGGAGACCTGCACAACACAAACTCAAGACTTTGCCCCAACAAACAGTGAGGTTGTCAAGCTCACCGGTTTGCTGTAACAAAGGATTAAATATATGGTGTGGAAGGTAATGGTTTGCAGCAAGTAAACAAGTAACAGTGAAAGATGTATCAATGGTAAAGATTAGACCGGGGTCCATAGTTCACTAGAGGTTCTCTCCTTAGATAAGAAACATGGCATGAAGGGTAAAAAAATTATAGCAGGGCAATTGACATGAACTGAGCAAGTCATAACAATGCAAAATCACAAACAACACAAACATGATAGAATCAATAAGACAAAACCATTAATCAAACCAACATAATAATCTCAATATTTATCGGATCCCCGCAAACACAACATGCATGATTACAAATAGATTAGATCTTGATCATGAACGGAGCTCACAAGATCTATACATGAAAGCACAAAGGAGGAGATACAACCATCTAGCTACTACATGGAACCATAGTCCAAGGTGGAACTACTCACGCATCATACCGAAGAGAAGGCCTCTGGGTTGATCTCCCCTCCGGCAGGGTGCTGGGAAGAACTTCAGATCCCCCCGATCTAGGGACGATGGTGGCAGCGGCTATAGACGGTTTCGTGGATATTTTATCGGGTGCTTAGGTTTCTGCATCGGGGGATTTTTATAGGCGAAGGGGGAGACCGAGGAGGAAGCCAGGGTTGGCAAACCCTAGCCAGGCACGGGGCTAGGCCCACCCGCGCCTAGGGTGGGTCTGGCCCCCCTGGCTGGCCATTCGGACTCCCCTCTGGACTTCTTGTTCCCCACGGAAAGTTATTGACTTTGACGTTTGTCCCGTCCAATTCCGAGAATATTTATTTACTAACTTTTCTGAAACCAAAAACAGCAGAAAACAGGCATCTGGCATTGTTGCAACTTGTTAATAGGTTAGTAACAGAAAACATGTAAAAAGCACCTCAAAGTGTAGACAAGCAAAGCAAAGTAGATACAAAACAAGCATGGAGCATCAAAAATTAAAGATACGTTTCAAACATATCAACATCCCCAAGCTTAACTCCTACCTGTCCTCAAGTAGGTAAGTGATAAAAGAATAATTTTTGAGGTGACATGCACCCTCACAATAAAGATCCAACCATTTGCAAGCATTGAAAGCTGGGATCAAAGAACTCTAAACATGTGCATGAAAGATGGAGTTCTAACAATAGGACATAGTAACTATGCATGCAACATGACAAGCTACAAACAAAGATCATGAATAATATGCATTGAAAAACGTTTGTTTGTTTCACATACAAAAAACATAGCATAGTGCCAATCAGCTTGTCCCTCATAGAGTAGAAAATAGATGCATAGGACACATGCAAAGTTCACAAGGGTGACTAGAAACAAGTAGCACAAGAACAAGTAATATCACAATATTCATCAATTAATAAGCTTTGGAACACTACACAGAATGACAACTATGCTCTCTTAATGGTGCCTAAAGGTAGAAGGTGGAAACTCACTAGTGGTGCAAGAAAGGCCTTTTTGTAAAGGAAGCAGGGATTTCAAGTTTCAAAAAGAGCTTCCAAAAATTATGGTACTTGCTAGCTGTCAGCCCTCATTGCCCCGGTCATAAGCATCTTGAAGTGGTTATGGTTAAAGTGGCAAAGATGGAGTATATGCTTGACGAAGTATGAGTTGGCAATCTCATGTCCCTTGAATACGAGGGCCACACCTCATGCATACTCAACTTTGGGTCCAGGTAAGTTCTTGTCACTGTAAGTATTTGCACATCATTGAGAACCGCCAACGGGGTACCCCTTGAACATGGTACAAGAGCTTTCCCATAACCAAAATGACAAGGCAAGCAAACAATGAGCATCTCAGCAATCTTCTTATATACCATGGGAATATGGTGCTTTTTTCTCTCTTTCCTCTTTTCTCGATGTGTCTCGTTTTTTAAGAAGAATGCTTCATAGATGTCACTATGGTGATGCTGGAAGTTTCCACCATGATTAGGCATGCCTTAGGCTAGTGGCCCAGGCGTTTTTCTAACACAGGATACAAACTCCATGGACTTACAAGTTCCCTCTTTATTTCACACTGGTGACATCCATAGAAAAAAGAGCATGATATCAACTGCGTACAAAGTACAAGTGCAATATTGAAAACGTCCCCGTGACAGCACGGTTCTGCTAATTCCAACTTATAAGTGCAAGCATATACAACAAAGTTGTCACAATGGTTCAAGTTTATTAGGGGCAAAGAATAAAGTGTGCCATCAAGTTCGTGAGGGATTTAATCACTAAGTTTTTACATAACAAAATAGTTTTTAATTGGAAGATAGTTGAAAACAAGAATATACTTGGAATGGTGTAACACACCATGCATAGGAGTTTTTAATTTGGTTTCTTGGGAGTTAGAGGCATGAATAGAACTTACTCATACAACTGGAGGCTAGCAAAAGACTAGGAGCAACCAACTAAGAAAGCAATAATGGCCATAATCATGCAGTGCAACAATGCATACTAATCAAAGCAAAGAGTGGTACTACAAGTCAAGGACTAAATGATCATAGAGGCTAATGGTGACTTGTCATAGTCATAACATGGTGTGAGCATGTGCCAAGTCAACCCAAGCAAAACATTAAAGGAGAATACCACAATACTATGCTTTTGCATGCTAAAACAACGCATGATTTCTTCAAGGCACACTAAGCAATCCCGATTATTTGGAACAAGACATGCTACAGCAATAATCACTAAGCATAAAGTCAAAACAACACCTAGCATGTCATGTTAAAGTCTAAGTCACAGTCAATGCAAACTCCTCTTGCACTTCAAGCAAGAACTTACTACTCCTTTCCAACACGAAGCAACTTATTTGCAAAACAACACAACGAGAACGGGGGTCCAAACTACTCAAGAAAACTAAAAAAACTAAGCAAACGAAAACTAAGACTCTCCAAGAACAACACAACTATGCATGAAACAATAGAAACGAAATGTCTAGACAGACCTAAGCTTTTTATTGATGAATAAGGGAATGCCTTGGGCATCCCCAAGCTTTGACGCTTGTACCTCTTGGATATTTCTTGGGGTGACACCATGGTGGCATCCCCAAGCTTGAGCTTTTGTCCATTCTTCATCTCATTGCATCATTCTCTCTCTACACCTGAAATTTTTCTTTCACACAATCTTCATTAGCAACATTAGCTTGTTCAAAAGATATTAGACCTCCGGCAAAGCTTTGAAACAACAAGGATTTTCACTAAAAACACAAGATACTGTAGTAAATCCTTCAAAAAGCTCAATTCACCTAAAGAGAACTCAAAAAGGAATCAATAAGAAGCAAATGCAAATAATGGCAGAAATCTGTCAAAACAGACCAGTAGGCAGAAACCAATTTTTTCGGACATCTTATGTTGCTCAAATCAAAAAGTGTTGAACTAATGAAAGTTAGATAACATACTGGGGGATTTATTCATAAATTTTCAGCTCAATCCGAGTTACAGAGCCTCCTCATGAATTTGTTTGGTGGAGAACATAAATCTGTTTCAAGACAGCAACTCTCCAAATCTTACTTCCCTCTCAATAGAGGTCATTCTTGGCACAAAAAGAAAACAAAAAGGATAAGGAGAGGACATTACATAAGTAATAACTTCCAAGACTCAAGGAAACTCCTGGGTTATCTCCCAACAAGTACTTTTCTTTAACGCCTTTAAGTTAGGCACAAGAAGCAACAAGAATCAAGTATTTTCAAATGAAAAAGCATTAACATTCATACTTGCAAAATCTTCAACTATGAAAGGTATCTCATCAAAATGGGTTTTGGAGGATCCTTTCTCATCTCTCTTTGGTCTACTACCTTCATCAAAAATATTTTCAGGGGCAATTCAATCAAAATTCTTTTCAAAGGCTTCATGCATTCCAACAAGCTTAAAGGGTATGGGTATATTGAATTCCTCTCTAGGCTTAGTTTTATCAGAAATGCCCACAACATCTACACTTGAACCTAGCATATTGAAACGTTCAAAAACCTTTTTGTCCTCCCTAGAAACATCATGAAATTCTTTTGATAAAGTTTCAAGGATGAATTCTCTCTTTTCAGCATTCTTTTCTTCTTTTAGTTTTAGGAACAAGAATTGCATGAAGGGGTTAAGCATAACAAACCTAGCCTCCAACATATGAACTAAAGAAGCTGCAACGATCTCATAATTAGTAGCAAGCTCTGCTATAGATTTATCCGCAATATTCTCATGCTTGCTAACATAGTTAAAGAATTCTTCAATATTATCTTTCCCAATTATGGAGCCACTACCTATTGCAAGATATTTCAGAGCGAACTTGGGGAGCAACATGGTGAGCTAGAGTAAAGTGGAAACTAGAGCAGGGATTGTGTTTTTGGAAAGAGGGAAACAAAACCAAGCAAAAGAAACAAAGCAAACAAAAAACAAAGTAAAGAGAAAGGAAGTGAAGGACTCCCCTAATGAAGACGTACTTAGCCTCCCGGGCAACAGCGCCATAAAAGGTTGACGACTGTCTATGCACAGCCTGTTAGGAACCCCAAGAGCAAGGTGTGAAGCAGCAAGCAACACAGGTGTTGCAAGCAACGCGGAGACCTGCACACTACAAACTCAAGTCTTTGCCCCAACGAATAGTGAGGTTGTCAAGCTCACCGGTTTGCTGTAACAAAGGATTAAACATATGGTGTGGAAGGTAATGGTTTGCAGCAAGTAAAAAAGTAACAGTGAAAGATGTATCAATGGTAAAGATTAGACCGGGGTCCATAGTTCACTAGAGGTGCTCTCCTTAGATAAGAAACATGGCATGAAGGGTAAACAAATTACAGCAGGGCAATTGACAAGAACTGAGCAAGGCATAACAATGCAATTACTAGTCAGAAAGATCCTATGAGATTCGATTGGGCAATACAACAAGATACATAGACCGCCATCCAACTGCATCTATGACTAGAAGTTCACCTTCAGGTTATCATCCGAACCCCCTCTAGTATTAAGTTGCAAGCAACAGACAACTGCTTTAAGCAAAGTGTGTAAGGTAAACAGTCCACATGGTCCATGAACAAGAGACCGATGTTTTCTCCCTAGTAGCATGAACCCACTATCAACCGAAGAGATTATTGTCACTTCCCTTGGAAACTAGAGACATGAACCCACTATCGAGCATAAATACCCCCTCTTGGAGTCACTAGCAACTACTTGGCCAAGATAGCTACTAACAACGGAGAGCATGCAAGATCACAAACAACAGACATGATAGAATCATAAAGACAAAACCATTAATCAAACCAACATAATAATCTCAATATCCATCGGATCCCCACTATCAACACCCGGATTTTTCAATCCTAGATGCCTGTTATGCCATACATCGCAATCCCAGGATTACCATTTTTGCGAGACATAACAGAATTGGATACCATAGTACCTCATACATTACAAACGATACATAAGTTCTTACACAAATAGGGATCTCATGATCCAGTTCTTAATACAACATCAAGCAGCGGAATACGTAATAATAACGGTAGCGTAGGCGAAGCTCCATCTTCGGGGTCACAGGCAATGCTGATGATGGGAGATGATCCTAGTTGTCGTAACCTCCCTGGGGTCCATCTTCCAGGTACTCCTCTTCATAGTCTGGCCATGGGAATAGCCAGGAACAAAGCCATGAGTACTCTTTAAGTACTCGCAAACTAATACTAACAGGTAAAGGGGTTTTTGTATAATAGTACACTAGGCTCTAGGGTTGTTTTTGCAAAAGCCAGATTTATCTCTACTAAGTTCTAAAGCTAGTCACAATTTTATAATTCCTAAGTGGGAACTTGTATTTCATATCACAACTCTGTTGTGGTCAAGTCAAAGTCTCAATTCATTTCACAGGTCATTTTGAAAAGTCTGACGGGGGAACAGTATGGCCACTCCAACTGTCCATAACCGCGGACGCGGCTATTCGAATAGTTTGACACTCTGCAGAGATTGTACACTTTCACCACAACATTCGATACATCCGTCAGGAACAAATCCTGAATTCACCATACTCAGTATGCGGATAATCAATCCTAACCTTTCCATTACACGCCCTAGTATAAGCACCTCTCCTGTGAGTTTGGCCTCCCAACCATGACCAGCTGTCATCTTGGGTACTGCACAGGTGGACAATCTTCACAAGGTAGCCTCAGCTCAGACCTTGGCCGTGAGGGAACTAATACTAAGGAATATAAGTTTCCAGTCAAGCCCTACCCAATATTCGGGTATTGTGGTTGTACGATAAAATCGGAATGGTATCGCATCCAGACAACCATCAGTTTTGTAAAGGGCTAAGGCTCATGCCTCAACATTTTATCACCAAAATCATCAAGTGTTTGGAAACACATGTCCAAAACATTTCAATAGAATGATCCATCATTCCAAGGTTTTCATAACCATTTTTCCACCAAGTATTCCCATCTAGAGTTGATCAAATTTTATGCTTAGCACTAGCATCTAAGGTAGGGGAGTAGTACTGATGATGGGGTAGTAACTAGTGGAGTTTCAACTAAGTCCAACCTTATATCTTAGGCTGATATCAAGGTTTCTAGCTTAGGCCAAATTTTATGCTCTTTATGCAACCTTCACATATCTTTCTAGTATCTACCAATCACTTAAGTAAACTCTAAGTGAGCTTTGATAAAGAACTAAAGTAAGAAGCTTGCAAGTAAAACTAGGATTGGTTTATCAAATGGGTATGATCACATATGTCTAAGGCATATAGTGGTCATAGAACAGGTATGGGTTTGTTGCATCAGTAGGGTATCCTGCAAGTGTTAACTTGCATCAATGTCAATATAAGCTTGCCGTGTGCAGAGCAGTGGTTGAAGTTCTCCTCGGCTTCTTCTTCGTAGTATCCTCCTTCCTCCTCGTAGCCTTGGTCGGTACTAGCGTCTAGGAATAAATACGAGGTACACAATCACCAAACAATACTTAACTACTTGCAATCATCACACACAAGGGTCCTATAGATGATCTAGCATCATCTCTAACCTTACAAGGTTAAGGCTTGCTTTAATTCTTTTTATTTTTAGAAAAGTAATTTCTACTCATTGAAAAACTACTTAAGATTTAATATTCTCCAAACCAAATATGGGATCATGTTGACACATGTCATCACCACATATAGTCCATGGGAATGTGATTTAAAGTGGTGTCACAATTTAATAAGGTTTTACCCTTTTATTTTAATTAATTAAAGTGGCTAGAAATGCTTATGTAGCATTCTTTTATTACTTGAACATTATTTCTGCAAGTAAACCTATATATTTTTGTATATTCTGAAAGGTATGGTTAAATGTGATTTTTGAGAGTTGGAATCAACTCAAAAGCTTTTATGGTTTAAATTTGAAAAATGTTTGAATGCAGAAAAGCTTCTGCCTTGTTATTTTTACTATGGGTGATCTACAGATCCAAATGACTTGAATCTAACGGGCTTGGATTCAGCATTCATAGACCTTTCCAACAAAATTGGTTTCATTCAATTTGGTGCACTGAATCGATCTGGGTTGATTTTTGAAGTTGAGTGCTGAAGTGTGTTTAAATTTAAAAAGAAAAAGGTTTAATTTGAATCGCTGGGCTGCGCGGGAAAATTTACTGGGCCGGCCTGCTAAGCGCAGTGCTCCCGCGGGCTGCTTAAGTGGGTGTCCCCACTCGTCAGTGACACGAGACTGGGCGAAGCGGTATGAGGCAACGTGGATCGTTCGATCTAGTTCTAATCTAACGGCTGGGAGTCATCGTCGACGCGAGACAACTCCGGCGAGAACGAAACCTAGCGCGGCCAGTGAGGGGTGCTGGGGGCTCACCGGGGTATGGGTGAGGGTCGGCGAGGCGGGCGAACGACAAAGTCGACGACAGCGAACTCAGGGGTGGTCGCGGCAGCTACTGGGGCGGCTCCAATCGCTGGCTCCCTTCTTCTCCAGAGGCGGCGGGCTCCGGTGAAATTCCGGCGGGGTGGTGCTCGCCTTGCTCTGAGAACGGTGTGGCACGGTCAGTGAGGAGAGGGGAGTGAGATGGTGTGAAGAAATCGTGCGGGGGTGGCCTCTATTTATAGTCGAGTGAGGGGACCGTCGGGGCGCACGGTGAGCTCGTCGTGGGCGAGGTTACAGGCGGCTAAAGGCATGGGCAAGGGTAGGGTACGGTGCGGTGTCTCCTGGCGATGCTCAACGACATATTCTCGAGGCGTGGGGCGGTGCGGTTTGGTCTGGAACGGGCGGTGCTCTGCGTGGCAGAGGCGGCGTCTTCGACGGCGGGCGGTGGTTGTATGGCACGGGGCGGCAAACGGGGATGTCTGGCGGTCTCCTGGGTTGATGGCGATCGTGTGTGCACGCGGTGAGGGCGGCGCGCGGTCTGTGGACGCTGGTCGAGGGTGGCGCTCTGGCGCATGCTCGGCATGGTCTGGGCGCGGCTTGTGCGCGTGGTCCATGGCTTGGCAACGCTCGCGGCTGGGACAGGTAGTGACGGTGGACGGTGGGCTGCCTCCCAGACATGCTGGCTAGACTTGCGGCTACTCCTAGCTTGCTGTCGATTATGGGGTGGCAAGAGGGTGCTCGGCTATTCACCATTGATGACAATGGCAAGCTCACAGTGGTGCTAGTGTATGGCTAATCTTCCTAGATGATCTACTGAGTTGTGTGTGAGATAAATGGGGAACCAGTTAGGCAAGAATCATTGCTCACAATAGTGTTTGATGTTTGTTTGATTTGTGTCTGCAACCTGTTTGATGAAATGGCCGCATGAAATCAAGTTTTGAATTTTTAAATGAATTTTGGTGGGTTTGTTAGATTGGTGTTGGTGAGTCTGCAGATGCTTGGGTTTTGAAAGTTGAGCTTGTTTGAGTGGTTTTTGAAAAAGTGGGATCTTCCCATATGATAAAGATTCAATTTTGAATTGTCATTTAAACTATGCATTTGAAAGTTTCTGGATGATCACAAGGTGGGCCTTGATACCTTGTTATGAGTACATTCAAGGGGTGCAAATATCTAGAAAAGTTTCTGTTACGTTTTGAAAGTTTGAGACAGCCAAAGTAGGCATGGGAGTTAAATTGGCCAAAATGACCATTCATTTCATATATGTGTTTTGATTTACTTGTCTTTAGGAAAAGTGTGAGAAATGTTTTATATGATGTTTATTTCACCTAAGAAACATTTTACAAGCAATGAAACAAACAAACAAACAAGGTGGTTTTAAAAGAATTCAAAATCAATGCATACACATATGCATGCATTCATAATTTTATTTAGAAAAGTTTTTGTTAACCCTAAATGTGAGGATTAGAAATTGATGATCCAAGTTTAGTATTTTTGGGATGTTACACCCACAAACACAACATGCATGATTACAAATAGATTAGATCTTGATCATGAACGGACCTCACAAGATCTATACATGAAGCACAAAGGAGGAGATACAACCATCTAGCTACTACATGGACCCATAGTACAAGGTGGAACTACTCACGCATCATACCGGAGAGAAGGCCTCTGGGATGATCTCCCCTCCGACAGGGTGCCGAGAAGAACTTCAGATCCCCCCCCCGTTCTAGGGACGATGGTGGCAGCGGCTACAAACGGTTTCATGGATATTTTATCGGGTGCTTAGAGTTTATGCATCGGGGGATTTTTATAGGAGAAGGGGGAGACCGAGGAGGCGGCCAGGGTTGGCAAACCCTAGCCAGGCGCGGGGCTGGGCCCACCCGCGCCTGGGGTGGGTCTGGCCCCCCTGGCTGGCCCCTCCGGCTCTCCTCTGGACTTCTTGTTCCCCATGGAAAGTAATTGACTCTGACGTTTGTCCCGTCCAATTTCGAGAATATTTCTTTACTAACTTTTCTGAAACCAAAAACAGTAGAAAACAGACATCTGGCACTGTTGCAACTTGTTAATAGGTTAGTAACAGAAAACATGTAAAAAGCACCTCAAAGTGTAGACAAGCAAAGCAAAGTAGATACGAAACAAGCATGGAGCATCAAAAATTATAGATATGTTTCCAATGTATCATCCATTATCATATCATCTTTGATCTTGATCCATATGATGTCTTGTGAGTAGTTCGTCTAGTTCTTGAGGACATGGGAGAAGTCATGTTGTTATTAGTGGATATGTGTTGAGTTATTATTCAATGGTTTAGTATTTAAGTTGTGGTGCTATTCTTCTAGTGGTGTCATGTGAATGTCGACTACATGACACTTCACCATTTATGAGCCTAGGGGGATGCATTGTGTATTTGGCTACTAATCATGGGGTTGCCGGAGTGACAGAAACCTAAACCCCCGTTAGGACACATTTGCACAAGGGAGTGTAGGATCTCAAAATTTAAGGCTATGGTTATATTTATATCTTAATTACTTTCCTATGGTTATTGATGTTTGCAGGGGTTTAATCACAAGTATGTATTAGTCCTAGGAAGGATGGTATGTTAGCACAGGTTCACCCACACAACACTTACAAACACCAAAGAAGAGTAATCAGCTATTTAAAGCGAAAGCACTTAACAGAATTCCCATATGTCCTCGAGAACGTTTGGTCCTTATAAGTATTTCCACCGGCGTGTCCTTTGCTAAGAAAGAATTGGGCCACTTGCTTCGTTTGTTCGTTACCTTTGTTACTTGCACTTTGTTTTGTTGCCTTATCAGAAAAGCACTAAAAATCATTTGCTAAGTATTTGCAGAGAGTTCTTGCTCCATACCACTGTTCAGCACCTTCTGATCCTCGTTGGGATCGACACTTCTATTTATTGAAAGTACTACCTGCTCCATACCACTGTTCAACACCTTCTGATCCTCGTTGGGATCGACACTTCTATTTATTAAAAGTACTACGATACACCCCCTATACTTGTGGGTCATCAGCTTGCATTAGCGTCGTCGCAGGCAAAAATCTGGCGATGGAAGGTTGCTCTCCATTCCCCCCATCCTCTCCCTACTCCTATGACCCAAGTGTCGCCACACGCAACATAGTTTCGTCGTCGGCCGCAACACCTCCACTGTCGACGCTGCAACAAACCCTAGCGTTGGGCTTGTCCGTGGTCTCTTTGTGGCACCGCGGCAATTGAATGCATAGGGTTTCGTCGCCCCGCCGCCGCCTGTCACGAAGACAAGGATTACGTCCCCAAGAGATCGGCAACCGCGACGGCGGCTGGCCAAAAGAAAGGCAAGACGGCAAAGACCGTCTCGGGGCGGCGTGTACAACCACCAACCGACCAATTCCAGCCACCGCCGCCGCCCCAGGCGGCCACCACCTACTGCAAAGTTTGTTGTGCCGGCTGCTGCGCCCAATGCGAACGAGCAAATGACCACAAGGTATGATCTTATGTTTGTTTGGAGGTAGATAAATAGAAATGTAGTGGATTTGCAATATGTGGTCCAACCCATACAGAGATCTCTCCTAGAGCTTGTGTGCATTACGACCTCGCTTACTAGCTGCGATGTGGCGTTTTCTAAAAAGAAAAATACGAGATATAGACCCGTGTTTGATAGAAACTACAAATGTATGAGAATCAACATGCCGTTGGATGGTTAGGAGATGGTCGGTCTCTAGAGGTGCTCATAGTTATACGGTGTGTGTACATATGTATATGTGAACGCTACACATGTAGCTTGCAATGCTTGTATTTCCTTCTTTTTACGGAATGAATACGGTATTTCAAAGTATTTTTTTTAAAAGTCTGAAAAATACATATTTTAATAATGATATGTTATACAAAGGTGCCAAATCTTAACTCGAAACACCTTATATTTTGAGACACACGAAAATAATAAAAAGATGACATATTCTGAATGTTAAAATTTTGCAATGTTCGCTACTTCAAATCCAGCCTTTTGTCATATTTGCAGACAGCCTAAATTATAAGACATTTTGAGTTAAGATTTGCTACGTTGGCAGAGTATATTATTGCCTATATCTAGTACTGGTTTCAGAACTTTTTTAAACTTTGAAATGTTATTTTCAATTTTTTTTAGAAAAAGAGAACTACATGTGTACCTAGAGGGACCCCCGACCCCTCGCTCCCGGGGCCAAGCCGGGCCGCATCGGAGTGCCCCGCCGTCGGTGCCTCGAGTCTTCCTCCTGCCATCGGCAAAGACGTCATCGGGCAAAGCCCTGACAACACGGAGATGGCGGACCATCCCTACATCGATCCAGGTCTGCAATGGTGGTGCATGCTCCCGTGACCTGGGTGTCGTGCTGCAGGACGAGGACGACATGGGCGTGGCGGCCAACTCATTTGTAGGCAGCACAGTGGTTGGCGGTGGCGGTGCTGGCGGTCCTGATCTAGGTCCATATGGGCCTGGCGGGTTGTGCCCGTTCTCACCGCTGTCCTCCGGCGATGATACAGACGATCTACTCATGGACATGCAGCTAGTGCAGTACAAGGACTCCAGGGTAACGGGCATGGCAGTGATGGCTTCGTCCTCGTCGAGGTGGTCAGTCGATTGGTGGCTACTAGTGGCGGATCTCAGGATACTAGTGGTGGCACGGCGTGCACGCTATCACTTTTACACACGTAGGGAGAGCCGGAGATCTATTAAAGCACTTGAGTAGCAAGTGAAGGGAATATGTCCGAGAGGCAATAATAAAGTGGTTATTACCGTATTCCTTGTTTATGATAAATGTTTATTTACATGCTATAATTGTATTAATATGGAAACGTTAATACATGTGTGTTTAATAAAAAAAGGAAGTTCCTAGTCATGCCTCTCTTATAAACTAACTCGTTGATTAACAAGATGGTCAAAAGTTTCCTGATCATGGACATTGGATGTTATTAATAACGAGGTCACAACATAAATGTAATGATGTGATGAACATTCATCTAAAGTATAGCATTACGATCAAAGTCATTGAGTTTATATTGCTATAACAACTTATGAAGTGATCATAATCCTTAGACCATGAGATCATGTCAATCACTAACACCGGAAGAGTTTCTTGATAACATCAAACATCACGCCATAACTAGGTGATTATAAAGATGGATTCAGAACTAATAAAGTGTTATGTTGAGGCCCATGGATTGAGAGTGGAATTTGTTCATCCCGATGACGGATAGATATACTCTGGGACCTCTTGGTGATATCATATTGGTTAGCTTGCAAGCAAGTGATTTGATCACTAGAATGTTATATCACGGGAACGAGAAAAGAGTGCATGTCGCTAACGAGATTAAACTAGGTATGGAGATACCGATGATCGAATCTCTGACATGTAATATATCATGAAACAAAGGGATTAATATACTAGCATAAAAGGTTCCGACGATCACAGAAAAATCATCGTTGAATGTGTGGGAGTCGGTATGGATCTCTAGGTCCCGCTTCTGATTATTGATCAGAGAAGGGTCTCGATCATGTCCGCATTATTCGCGAACCGTAGGGTGGCACACTTAAGGGACACTGACATCCAAATGGAGCAAATGTTTCATGCCGAAAAGAATAACAAGTGCAGGAATTTATTTCACTAGATACCGAAACAGGTTTTCGGGTGAAATTGCAGAAAGTGTTTCTTCATGTGAAATGAATACTATCAAGGGGTTATATGTGAATGTTTGTCATTAAAATAATTGACAAAATTCTGAATAAATAAAAGGAGTTTTATTTAATGAGATTTTGCATTAAATTTGGTGGAAATTTAATGGGAATTTGAGTGGGTTTTTGAGTGGAGGGAATTGAAAGGCATTTGAGTGAGTGGAGTGTCCACCCACATGAATGTGAAAGAGGTGGGGGCAGCCTCCATGGCTGGCGTCATGCCCCTTGGGTGCCCCCCTCTCCCCTATAAAAGGCCCCCTCTCATCCTCTCAAAGCACACCTCCTCGTGAAGGATCTCTCTCCCCCTCTAGTATTTATCCCACATGGTCTCGGACTAGCGAGATACATGTTTCGGTGGCTTTTCGGCAAGAAAGAGTTGTGCTTTCGTTGCATCGCTGGAGCAAGGAGGCGGAGGTTGCTCGGTGTCTTGTACGTGTGTGTGAGCACGGATGTGCTGCTTTTTGCGGCGCTAGGACTTCCTCTCGATCTTGAGATCGACAAGAGATCGTCTACATCAACCACGAGTTTGGACTCATTAAGCTTTGTCGGTCTTCAAGGGTATGTTTGTAGGGGTTCGTAGCATGGAAAACAAAAAAATTCTACCGCATGCAAACAAACAAGCCAAGATATATCTACTAGATTGTAGCAACGCGTCAATAGAGGAACTCACCCTCGAAGATTCTAAAGCGGTTAACGAGAGCAGATTCTCGTGGGTGATGTAGTCGTACTCTTGCCGATCTCAAGATCGCGTAGACGATCCTTCCGGCGCTGCGTTCCGGCAGATCTTCCGCAGTCGGTCACACATTCGGTACTCGATGAAGACCTTCCTCTCCCTTGTTCCAGCAGGCAGCGGAGGTTGTAGCACTCTCCTCGCGATTCCGGCAGCACGACGGCGTGGTGTCGGAAGTAGAGGGGAGATCTCGCAGGGCTTCGCCTTAAGCCGAAGCGAGTATGATGGAGTATGAGAGAGGCCTTGGTGATCTAGGGTTTAGAGGGAACCAAGGGGAGGGTGTGGCCGGCGGCTAGGGCTTGGAGAAGCCCCAAGTCGCCAAGTTGGCGGGGAAACCCTAGGCGGCGGCACTTGGAGGCGGAGGCGCCAAAGCTAGGGTTTGAGGTGTGAGGGTAGGGGCAGCCCTACCCCTCCTTATATAGGTGGAGGATGGCCAGTTGGGAGGAGGGAGTCCTCCTCCAACTCCTCCTCCTTGGCCGGCGGGTGGAGGGAGGGGACTTCCTCCCCAAGTAGGTTTCCTACTCTCCCTCGAGCAAGCAAACTTGAGATTTGACTTTTTCAAATTGGCGTTTGACTTTCAAACTTAGATTTGATTTCTCTCTTTATTTTTCCCAGCCAAGTGACCTAGTACATGATGCAATCATTCCACATTGTCATGACACATTCATGTACCCTTCCCCTCCGGAGTGTCGGACCTTCCGGACCCTTCTAGAACATTCCTGGTGAAAACACCGGAATCATTCCCGAACTCCGAAACATGACTTTCCTTATATGAATCTTATTCTCCGGACCATTCCGGATCTCCTCGTGATATCCCGGATCCCATCCGAGACTCCGAACAACATTCGGTCTCTTACTCATCATTCCATAACTACTCAACAACATTGAATCCTTAAGTGTGTCTCCCTACGGTTCGTGAATTATGCGGACATGACCGAGACACTTCTCCGATCAATAACCAATAGAGGAATATGGAAATTCATATGGCTCCCACATATTTCTACGATTACTTTGCGATCAAATGAACCACTTACATACGATACCAATTTCCCTTTGTCTCACGATAGTTTACTTATCCGAGGTTTTGATCGTCGGTATCTCTGCATACCTAGTTCAACCTCGTTACTGATAAGTACTCTTTTCTCGTTCCCGTGATATGTGATCCCTTGTGAGCCAGTCACATGCTTGCAAGCTAATTGGATGACATTCCACCGAGAGGGCCCAGAGTATATCTATCCGTCATATGGATGGACAAATCCCACTCTTGATCCATGTGCCTCAACCCATACTTTCCGAACGCTCAATGCCACCTTTATAGCCACCCAGTTACGGTGGGGTGTTTGATGTCATCAAAGCATCCTTCCGGTGATGGTGATTAGCATGATCTCATGGTCGAAGGAATTAGGTTACTATGTATGAGAAAGCTTATAGCAATTGAACTATTAAAATAACTTGATCTTTATGCTACGCTTATCTATAGAAGTATGTCCATCACACCATTCTCCTAATGATATGATATTGTTGTTAACAACATCTCAATGTTCATGATTGGGAAACCACATTCATATATTAACCAACAAGCTAGTATTATAAAGAGGCTTTACTAGGGACTCTAATTTAGTTTACAAATCACACAAGTATTAATGTTTCCGGTTAATACTATTATAGCATGAATGTAAACATTTATCATAAACACAAAGATATAATAATAACTACATTTATTATTGCCTCTAGGGCATATCTCCAATAGTCTCCCACTTGCACTAGAGTCAACTAATCTAGATTACATGGTAATATACCTAACACCCATGGCAGTTTGGTGTTGGTCATGTTTTGCCCTCGGGAGAGGTTTAGTCAACGGATCCGCCACATTCAGATCTGTGTGTACTTTCCAAATATTTATGTCACCATCTTGAACATGTTCTCGAATAGCGTGAAAACGTAGCTTGATGTGCTTTAGCTTCTTGTGTGACCTTGGTTCTTGCGCATTGGCTATGGCGCCCATGTTATCACAGTAGATAGACATTGGGTCCAGCGCACTTGGAACCACACTGAGCTCTGTAATGAACTCCTTCATCCATATCACTTCTTGTGAAGCCTCCAAAGCAGCTATGTATTCCGATTCAGTTGAACATCTCGCCACAACGCTTTGCTTTGCACTCCTCCAGCTAACTGCCACACCATTCAAAGTAAATACATATCCAGATTGAGATTTAGAATCATTCGAATCGGTCTTCCAACTAGCATCGGTGTAACCAGTAACAACGAGCTATTCATCACCTCCATAAGAAAGAACCATATCCTTAGTTCTTCTCAAGTACTTAAGGATGTTTTTAACCGCTGTCCAATGATCCACCCCTGGATCACTTTGATATCTGTTAGTCAAACTAACAGCATATGCAATGTCGGGTCTAGTACATAGCATGGCATACATAAGAGATCCTATGGCTGAGGCATAGGGATTCTTACTCATCCTTTCTCTATCTTCTGCTGTTGCGGGACTTTGAGTTTTACTCAAGGTCGTATTGGGCAACATGGGCAATAACCCTTTCTTGCTATCTTCCATTCCAAATCTCTTTAGAACTTTGTCCAAATATGTACTTTGAGACAATGATATTAGGCGTCTCGATCTATCTCTATAAATCTTTATGCCTAATATGTAAGCTGCTTCGCCAAGATCTTTCATTGAAAAACTTTTATTCAAATAATCCTTGACACTATTAATAAGGTCTACATCATTCCCAATCAACAATATGTCATCTACATATAGTATTAAGAATGCTACAGAGCTCCCACTCGCTTTCATGTAAATACAAGCTTCTCCATAAGTTTGTATAAAACCAAAACTTTTGATTACCTTATCAAAACGTTGATTCCAACTTCGGGATGCTTGCTTCAATCCATATATGGACCGTTAAAGTTTGCATACCTTGTTATCATCTTTAGGATCGACAAAACCTTTGGGTTGCATCATATACAACTCTTCATCAATGTCTCCATTGAGGAACGTCGTTTTGACATCCATCTGCCATATCTCATAATCATAATATGCGGCGATTGCTAACATAATCCTCACAGACTTTAGCTTCGCTACTGGTGAGAAAGTCTCATCGTAGTCAACTCCTTGAATTTTTCGAAACCCTTTTGCGACAAGTCAAGCTTTATAGACAGTAACATTACCATCATCATATGTTTTCTTCTTGAAAATCCATTTGTTCTCGACAGCCTTCCGGCCATCCGGTAAGTCCACCAAAGTCCATACTTGGTTTTCGTACATGGATCCAATCTCGGATTTCATGGCTTCTTGCCATTTATTGGAATCTGGGCTCATCATCGCTTCCTCATATGTCGCAGGGTCATCGGTGTTATCCACCAACATGACACTCATAACGGGATCATACCAATCAGGAGTGGTACGAGTTCTCATTGACCTTCGAGGTTCCGTAGTAACTTCAACTGAAGTTTCATGATCTACATCATTAGCTTCCTCTCTTATTGGTATAGGCGCCACAGGAACTGCTTCCGGTGCTGCGCTACTCGCAAGGTCGAGAGAAGGTTCAACAACCTCGTCGAGTTCTACTTTCCTTCTAGTCACTTCTTTCGAGAGAAATTCCTTCTCTAGAAAGGATCCATTCTTGGCAACAAAGATTTTGCCCTCGGATCTATGATAGAAGGTATACCCAATAGCTTCCTTCGGGTATCCTATGAAGACGCATTTTTCCGCTTTGGGTTCAAGCTTGTCCGGCTGTAACTTCTTTACATAGGCTTCGCATCCCCAAACTTTAAGGAACGACAATTTAGTTTTCTTCCCAAACCATAATTCATACGGTGTTGTTTCAACGGATTTAGATGGTGCCCTATTTAAAGTGAATGCGTCTGTTTCTAATGCATAACCCCAAAATGATAGCGGTAAATCTGTAAGTGACATCATAGAACGAACCATATCTAAGAGAGTTCGATTACGACGTTCAGACACACCATTACGCTGTGGTGTTCCCGGT
The DNA here is from genome assembly GCA_916181665.1 of Avena sativa. Lineage (NCBI taxonomy): Eukaryota > Viridiplantae > Streptophyta > Magnoliopsida > Poales > Poaceae > Avena > Avena sativa. The sequence goes on from OV702296.1 coordinate 19,987,388, forward strand.
GGTGTAAATTGTGAAAGTATTCCGCATTTCTTCAAATGCTCGCCAAACTCGTAACTTAGATATTCACCTCCACGATCAGATCGTAGAAATTTAATCTTCTTGTTACGTTGATTCTCTACCTCACTTTGAAATTCCTTAAACTTTTCGAAAGTTTCAGACTTATGTTTCATGAAATAGATATACCCATATCTACTCAAGTCATCCGTGAAGGTAAGAACATAACGATAACCACCGCGCGATGCTACACTCATTGGGCCACACACATCAGTATGTATGATTTCCAACAAGTCCGTAGCTCGCTCCATCATACCAGAAAATGGAGTCTTAGTCATTTTACCCATCTGACATGCTTCGCATCTTTCAAGTGATTCAAAATCAAGTGATTCAAGAAGTCCATCGGAATGGAGTTTCTTCATACGCTTCACTCCAATATGACTAAGACGATAGTGCCACATATAGGTCGAGTTATCGCTCAATTTCAAACGTTTAGCTTCAATGTTATTAATATGTGTATTTCAACTATCGAGATTCAATAAGAATAGACCATCTATCAAAGGTGCATGTGCATAAAACATATTACTCATATAAATCGAACAACCATTATTCTCGGACTTAAACAAGTAACCGTCTCGCAGTAAACATGATCCAGATATAATGTTCATGCTCAACGCAGGCACCAAATAACAATTATTTAAGTATAAAACTAATCCCGATGGTAGATGAAGAGGTAGCGTGCCGACCGCGATCACATCAACCTTTGATCCACTTCCAACGCGCATCGTCACCTCGTTCTTCGCTAGCTTCCGTTTATTCCGCAGCACCTGTTTCGAGTTACAAATATGAGCAACTGAACCAGTATCAAATACCCAGGCACTACTACGAGTTCTAGAGAGATACACATCAATAACATGTATATCGGATATACCTTTCTTCTTGATGTTGCCGTTCTTCAAATCCTCCAAGTACTTTGGGCAATTCCGCTTCCAGTGACCCTCTCCCTTGCAGTAAAAGCACTCAGTATCAGGCTTAGGCCCAGCCTTGGTCTTCTTTGCCGGCGCGGTAACTTTCTTACCGTCGTTCTTGAAGTTTCCCTTTTGCTTAGACTTGCCTTGTTTCTTGAATTTTGTGGTTTATTGACCAACAACACTTGGTGCTCTTTCTTGATCTCCACTTCTGCAGATTTCAACATGGAGAAGAGTTCTGGCAACGTCTTGTCCATGTTTTGCATATTGTAGTTCATCACAAAGTTCTTGTAACTTGGTGGTAGTGATTGGAGGACACGGTGAATCCCCAAAGAATTAGGAATCACTATACCCAAACTTTGGAGTTTGTTTGCGTGCCCAGACATCTTAAGCACGTCCTCACTGACGGAGCTGCCCTCTTCCATCTTGCAGTTAAAGAACTTTTCATAAGCCTCATAATTCTCAACTGCTGTGTGACCCTCAAATATCATTTTGAGTTCACGGACAATATCAAGTGGGTCATGGTTCTCAAACCTTTTCTGAAGCTCGGATTCCAAACCATATAAGATAGCACACTGAACTATGGAGTACTGATTCTTCCGAGTGAGGTAAACATTCTTTACTTCATCAGTAGCAGTAGCTGCAGGCAGGTCATCCAGCGGTGCATCTAGCACATAGGTCAAATTACCAGCATTGAGGACAATCCTCAAATTGCGGAACCAATCCGTGAAGTTGCTTCCATTGTTTTTTAACTTTTCTTTCTCTAGAAACGCATTAAAATTGATGGTAGGGCCCGCCATTGATCTACAACATATTTGCAATAGTTTAGACTAAGTTTATGACAAATTGAGTTCTAATTAATAGTTAAATTAATCTAGGTGAACTCCCACTCAAAACAATACCCCTCAAATTATTTTAGTGATCACACGAACCAAATCCACCACATCAAAACCGATCATCACGAGAGTTGATGTAACTTCAATGGCGAACAATCAACATGTTCATCATATCTACTATATGACTCATGCTTTACCTTTCGGTGATCCGTGTTCCAAGACCATGTCTGTACATGCTAGGCTCGTCAAGATCAAACCTTAGCTTCCGCATGAGCAAATCTGGCTTGCTCACGTTGTATACACTCGCAGAATCTAACACACCCGATCATCACGTGGTGCTTCGAAACAACGAGCTTTAGCAACGGTGCTTACTAAGGATGAACACTTTAAAACTTGAAATTTGTGTGCTTGAGGGATCATCTTATAATGCTACCGTCGCAAACTAATCAATACAAGATGCATAAAGGATTAACATCACATGCAATTCATAATATGTGATATGATATGGCCTTTCTTCTTGTGCTTCCGATCTCCATCCTCAAGCACAAACATGATCTCCATCATCACCGGTATGGCGTCAAGGTCAATGGCGCCGCCTCATGGTTGTCGTCCACCAGCTTCAACTATTACAACTACTTTGAATAGATAGGCGGGTCTTAACGGAATTTAAATACAACCATATGGCTCCTGCCGGTTGCCAAAACTTACAATAAGGAATATTGCATACATCATATATAATCACAATCATGGCCATATCACATCACAGCACACCCCTGCAAAACAAATTTAGACGCCTCTAATTTTCTTTGCATATTTTTTGTGGTTTGGGGCTTTCAATAAGTGTCGTTCTAACTTACGAACAAGAACCACAACGTTGATGTTTGAACTATCAAGTGCCCGTTGTAAATTGGATCTATACTATAATGGGAGAGACAGACACCCGCAAAGCCACTTATGCAATACAAGTTGCATGTTGAGCGTGGAGCAAGTCTCATGAACGATGTCATGTAAGGTTAGCCCGGGCCGCTTCATCCCATCATACCGCAAGATGCAAAGTACACAAAAAGCAATTGATGATAAAAGCGCCACCGCCCACAATAACCATTGTGTTCTATTCGTGCAACACATCTACATATAGACACGGCTCTGATACCACTATAGGGGTGCATAGCATGGAAAACAAAAAAATTCTACCGCATGCAAACAACCAAGCAACGAGTCGATAGAGGAACTCACCCTCGAAGATTCCAAAGCGGTTAACGAGAGCAGATTCTCGTGGGTGATGTAGTCGTACTCTCGCCGATCTCAAGATCGCGTAGACGATCCTTCTGGCGCTGCGTTCCGGCAGCGTTTCCGCAGTCGGTCACACGTTCGGTACTCGATGAAGACCTTCCTCTCCCTTGTTCCAGCAGGCAGCGGAGGTTGTGGGACTCTCCTCGCGATTCCGGCAGCATGACGGCGTGGTGTCGGAAGTAGAGGGGAGATCTCGCAGGGCTTCGCCTTAAGCCGGAGCGAGTATGGTGGAGTATGAGAGGGGCCTTGGTGATCTAGGGTTTAGAGGGCACCAAGGGGAGGGTGTGGCCGGCGGCTAGTGCTTGGAGAAGCCCCAAGTCGCTGAGTTGGAGGGAAACCCTAGGCGGCGGCTGCACTTGGAGGTGGAGGCGCTAGAGCTAGGGTTTGACGTGTGAGGGTAGGGGGCAGCCCTACCCCTCCTTATATAGGTGGAGGGTGTCCGGTTGGGAGGAGGGAGTCCTCCTCTAACTCCTCCTCCTTGGCCGGCGGGTGGAGGGAGGGGACTTCCTCCCCAAGTAGGTTTCCTACTCTCCCTCCACCAAGCAAACTTGAGATTTGACTTTTTCAAATTGGGGTTTGACTTTCAAACTTCGATTTGATTTCTCTCTTTATTTTGCCCAGCCAAGTGATCTAGTACATGATGCAATCATTCCACATTCTCATGACACATTCATGTACCCTTCCCCTCTGGAGTGCCGGACCTTCCGGACCCTTCTAGAACATTCCTGGTGAAAACACCGGAATCATTCCCGAACTCCGAAACAGGACTTTCCTTATATTAATCTTATTCTTCGGACCATTCCGGATCTCCTCGTGATATCCCGGATCCCATCCGAGACACCGAACAACATTCGGTCTCTTACTCATCATTCCATAACTACTCAACAACATTGAATCCTTAAGTGTGTCTCCCTACGGTTCGTGAATTATGCGGACATGACCGAGACACTTCTCCGATCAATAACCAATAGAGGAATCTAGAAATTCATATGGCTCCCACATATTTCTACGATTTCTTTGCGATCGAATGAACCACTTACATACGATACCTATTTCCCTTTGTCTCACGATAGTTTACTTATCCGAGGTTTTGATCGTCGGTATCTCTACATACCTAGTTCAACCTCGTTACTGATAAGTACTATTTTCCCGTTCCCGTGATATGTGATCCCTTGTGAGCCAGTCACATGCTTGCAAGCTAATTGGATGACATTCCACCGAGAGAGCCTAGAGTATATCTATATGTCATATGGATGGACAAATCCCACTCTTGATCCATGTGCCTCAACCCATACTTTCCGAATGCTCAATGCCACCTTTATAGCCACCCAGTTACGGTGTGGTGTTTGATGTCATCAAAGCATCCTTCCGGTGATGGTGATTAGCATGATCTCATGGTCGAAGGAATTAGGTTACTATGTATGAGAAAGTTTATAGAAATTGAACTATTAAAATGACTTGATCTTTATGCTATGCTTATCTATAGAAGTATGTCCATCACACCATTATCCTAATGATATGATCTTGTTGTTAACAACATCTCAATTTCATGATTGGGAAACCACAATCATCTATTAACCAACAAGCTAGTATTATAAAGAGGCTTTACTGGGGACTCTAATTTAGTTTACAAATCACACAAGTATTAATGTTTCCGGTTAATACTATTATAGCATGAATGTAAACATTTATCATAAACACAAAGATATAATAATAACTACATTTATTATTGCCTCTAGGGCATATCTCCAACAATGTTTTCAACCGATGTATATCCGCCCGTTGCATGTATCTAGTAGATAGATCTTGGTACATAGTTGTTCCCATCATAGGAATTTTTTTGTTTTCTATGTTGCGAACCCTACAATGGTATCAGAGCTGGATTTATGCATAGATGCTTTGCACGGGTAGTACATATATGAGTATGTAGGCGATGATGATCATATTATTGATTCTTGGTTGTACTTTGGATATTGGTGGCATAGTGGGATGAAGCGGCCCGGACAAACTTTACATGTCCTACATGAGACCTGTTCCACGCTTGACATGCAACTAGTTTTGCATAAGTGGCTAGCGGGTGTCTGTCTCTCCTACTATAGTCAATGTATAAATTGCAATGAATTATCAACAATTTGGTTATCCTTGTTGTGGTTCATGTTTGTAGGTAAGAACGGTTATATCTTCGAAAGCCCTAAACCACGTAAAACTTGTAATGGATAAATTAGAGGCATCTAGTTTAGATTGTTGTTGGGCTAGTGTTATGATATGGTGATGTTGTAAGTAGAAGTATGAGATGATACTCTTACAACACACATAATGTGTAAGTACCATAGACCTTGGCCTTACACATAGAGGTATGATATTGATCATACCAAGGTGCACATGATGGAGATCATATGCGGGAACCATATCATTTCACTTATAAACATGTGATGTTTGTTGCATCTTATATTGCTTTTTTGGCATTTTATTAGCATAATAATATGATCCGTCATTTAGATATCAAGATAAGAATGTGTTCTTCCTTAAGTATGCACCGATTATGTTTCGTCGCTCCAAGACATCACGTGATGATCGGGTGTTCTTGGATCCATGATCATATTTCGGGTGTAAGACAGTTACACACGCGAATAATAAGGTTCTTACTCGGCGAGCCTAGCATGTACAGACATGGCCTCGGAACACGGACCGAAAGGTTAAGCATGAGTCATATGGAAGATATGATGTCTATTTGAAGCTCGCCTTTGAAGCTACACCGACTCACGTGATGATCGGACTTGGTGTAGTGGATTTGGTTCATGTAGTCACTAAAAAGGCACGAGGGATGTCGTTTTTGAGTGGGAGTTCATTATAATTTGGATTAGTAGAACTCAATTTATCATAAATTAAATCAAAGTGAATTTGCATAACTTGTTGTAGTAATTGGCATTCATTCACCACCTTATGCTTAGTTGTAATTGAGATAATAGAACTATAGAATTCTGGATATTTACTTTACGAACTGGTATCATATTGTGTTGAGTGTCAATCTAAAGTTTAAATTCCTATTACAAACTTTCAGCAAACTCTGTTTACTCCATGAAGTTTAATAATTAGTATTAAATTAAGAGTAACAATTCCAGTGTGAGTATCTTAAGTATCATGTTTGCCTCCATGATTCTTGATTGTTTTAATATCAAGTTTATCTAGGAGCTAAAAAAATTGATTCAGAGACCATCATGTGTGACAGATATAACGATATTTGAAACAATGTTTTGGTTGCAATATGATAGAGTATAATATATGTTCTCATATTGGATGAGAATTTGCGAAGGTTGGAGATGCTAGACATCCTAATCATCCAAAAAGGTTTTGGAAAGTAATGGTATACTCACGATTCTCCTTTATAAGCTACATTAGCTTGATTATGAAAGTCGTCATGATAAGGGTGAATAGAAGATGTATGTAAAGTGTTTACTACACTAAAAGATTACTAAAGAATGGATTTTGAAAGAATACCAATCATTTGATGATGGTGATCTACTTCAAAGTGCAAGTCGAAAGGTATTATTATTTGAATATACACGCTTTGGACTATGTGTCATGTATATGGCGCCACTTTTGATGTTGATAGATTCTTTTAAAAAGGAAAAGGAAATGCTAAAAGAGAATCTATAAAATATATTTGGCAGAAAAGAAAAGATTGGAAATATCCAATTTAGGTATATGGATGATATATATGTTATGGGTGTAATCTTTGCTTGTTAAACAATGTGGTTCTTGGGTATTGGATACCGAATTGGTTGGTATGAAATTTCATACGGAACGACGCAATTCATGAACCACAATGGCCTAATAAGTAACTAGCAAGAGAATATGTGATGATGTTCATCGAAAACAAACAAACCATTGTTTGTATTTCTCGTTGACATCAAACCTTGACTTCAAGATTTGTTTTAATAATTTTTATTTAAATCAGGTATTATGAGAACAAAGGTGTTCAAATAATTACCGTATTCCATATAAGATGGATGATTTACAAATCTAGTTGGAGAAATCACATCCATAAAGCTAATGCTAAAATGTCGCAAGACAGATGATTGAAAGATCACTTACGAAGTGACATCGTTGTTTAAATTATATTGGAAAGAAAACATGAAGAAACTCCATTTTCATGGATTTTTGGAGTCTTTGATTTGATCAAGTGACGCTTGTGAGACTTTCCTCGGGATAATTAAAACTTCGTTCAAAGGCCAAATAAGAACGATCGACTAAATTATTGGAATTTATACATATCGATGTATATGTGTAGTCGTAAGCGATGGACTTCATCTTCATATGCTTTCTCCATAAATTTGAGTGAATATTCCCTTAAGAGAAAGAAGTATGAAATATTTGAAAATGTTCAAAGACTTTCAAGACAAAGTGGAAAATCATTGTAACAAGAAAATAAATGGTTTATGATTTTATCATAAGGGATTTATTTGAGTTGCAAGTGTAACAAGAAAATAAATGATTTATGATTTTATCATAAAGAGATTTATTTGAGTTACAAGTTTAGTAAAAATACCTAATTTGCATCTCCCGAAACACCATATGATATGGAGTGTTTGAGATTTGTAATGAAACCTTGTGTGACATGGTTGGATCAAAGGTGTTATTTATAAAACTGCCATTATGTTTTAAAATATTAAAGCTTTAGAGACTACCGCTTTTACACTAAAAAGAGATCCATCTTGATCCGTTTGAAATGACACCATGAAAGTTATTGTTTGGGGTAAAACCCAAATTGTCATTTCTTAATTTTTGGTATGCTAAGCATAAGTAAGATGTTGACAACCAAAGTCGGATGAGCATGTCTTTGTACGTTATTTCGAATAACCATTGGGTATTCCTCCATAACACCAAGGAAAAAAAGGGTTTCGCTTGAAACGTGAAGTTTCTTGAAAAAGGAATTTTTCGTAAAAAGTTAAATGGGAGGACAATAGAACTTTGATAAGGTTAATGAACCTTAGCTAAATGTGCTGAATTGCGCAGCGCCGGAAATCGTTCCGGAGACAGCCATAATGCTCATAGCTTATGTGCCTCAAAGGTTGTGGTCACGGAGATCTAAGTTCTTATTGAACCAAGTCGGTCGGATAAACAATCAAATGCTGAGATTTAAGAGTAAATCATTATTGTTTGAAAATGATGAACCGACTACATGCAAAGAAGCAATGATAGTCCCTGACTCCGTCAAATGGCTTGAAGCCATAAAATCCGTGATAGTTCCATACATGAGAAATCAAGATTTGAACTTGGAAGACCCTCCGAAAAGGTGTAAAAACCTATCGGTCGTATTTGGATCTATAAAGAAACAGACATGGATGTTTCACATATATGAAATAGTCGACATATCATAAAGTATTTTATGACAATGTTCAAGGAGTTGACTATGACAATATTGGATCTTTCATAGCGATATTTAGTCTGGACGGATTAATGTAGCAACCACTACATATAATTTGGTATATGGTAGATGAATAAACAAAACAAAGTTCTTATAATAGAATGGTTACCTAGGACGTGTGCATGACACGGTCCAAAGGGTTTTGTTAATTCAAAGGATCCTAAAAGGCACGCAAACTTCAATGGTTGAAGTAAGCATCGCGGAGTTAGAATCTTCACCGTGATGAAAAGGAGTTTTCATCAGAAGACGATGAAGATGCTTGCATTTGCAAGAAATTAAGTGGGAACGCTGAGACATATTTCTAATACATTATGTGGAGGACATCTTGTTGATTGGAAATGATGTATCTTTTATTGACAAAGGTTAAGAATTTCATTTCGATGAAAGACTTAGGCAAAACCCGAATATTTAGCATGAATGACTATATGGATAGACTGTGACGCTAATATGGTTGTGCCAAACATACATATATGAGATATTGAAGGAGTTCAATATAGAAACGACAAGAAAAGGTTCTTGACACATGGAAAAGAATTGAATCAAGATTCAAGTGTATTGACACTTGATAAGTGAAACAAGATTCAAGTGCTTTGACACTTGATGAGTAAAATCACAAGAATGTTTTGATCAATCATACCATGATATGTACACATCCAGATATGTCCTATGCTCTAAGTGTTATGAGCATATACTAGAATGAATCATAAAATGATCATTGGACGATAGTGAGGATATTCTTATGATATTTGGAAGAACTAAGAATATAAAGCATTACATTGATACTAGTTTTGTCACAAGATACAAATTAAGTTTATCTCAATTTAAACTGTGGGTGGAACAATGTAATGGAAAGAAAGTTTCCATGATGGATTTGGATGAATTCCAAAGTTAATACATTGTGACGGATACTACAACAAAAGGGCTAAGTATATGACTGCTATAGTAGCAGTAAAGGAGGGCATTTGTGTCAAGTAGTTTGTTATCAAACTAAGGTGTGGTTCGCAACGGGCTAACACTAAAGATATATTGTACGACAATAATATCGACATGATTTAACCCCAAGGAACTAAAGGTATTACCAAAAGACCAAATTTATACAATGCCATCTCATTAGAGAATGAGTGATGCATGAAGACGCAAATACATGCAAATACACACGTACCTGAAAGCGTCAGATCCGTAGATTATGTTAACCACTTGCAGTTGCGTATATGGAACACCAGAAAGCCATAGGTGTTTAATACGCAAAGTTTTCAAACTAGATTATTGTCTCTAGTGCAAGTGGGAGACTGAAGGGAATATGCCCTAGAGGCAATAATAAAGTGGTTATTATCATATTCCTTGTTTATGATAAATGTTTATTTTACATGCTATAATTGTATTAATACATATGTGTTTAATAAACAAAAAGGAAGTTCCTAGTTATGCCTCTCTTATAAACTATCTCGTTGATTAACAAGATGATCAAAGGTTTCCTGATCATGGACATTGGATGTTGTTAATAACAAGGTCACAACATTAGTGTAATGATGTGATGAACATTCATCCGAAGTATAGCATTATGATCAAAGTCATTGAGTTTATATTGCTATAACAACTTACGAAGTGATCCTAATCCTTAGACCATGAGATCATGTCAATCACTAACACCGGAAGATTTTCTTGATAACATCAAATGTCACACCGTAACTGGGTGATTATAAAGATGGATTCAAAACTAATAAAGTGTTATGTTGAGGACCATGGATCGAGAGTGTAATTTGTTCATCCCGATGACGGATTGATATAATCTGGGCCCTCTCGGTGATATCACATTGGTTAGCTTGCAAGCAAGTGACTTGATCACTAGAATGTTATATCACGGGAACGAGAAAAGAGTGCATGTCGGTAACGAGATCAAACTAGGTATGGAGATACCGATGATCGAATCTCAGACATGTAATATATCGTGAAACAAAGGGATTAAGATACTAGGGTAAAAGGTTCCGACGATTACAGGAAAGTCATCGTTGAATGTGTGGGAGTCAGTATGGATCTCCAGGTCCCGCTTCTGATTATTGATCGGAGAACGGTAACGATCATGTCCGCATTATTCGCGAACCGTGGGGTGGCACACTTAAGGGACACTGACATCCAAATGGAGCAAAAGTTTCATGTCAGAAAGAATAACAAGCGCAGGAATTTATTTCACTAGATACCGAAACAGGTTTTCGGGTGAAATTGCAGAAAGTGTTTCTGCATGTGAAATGAAATACTAGCAAGGGTTTGAAGGGTTTCGCAGCATAGTAAATCAAAAAAATTCTACGAATGCGAACGGGAAAGCTAAGATCTAATCTAGGAGATGCAATCAACGAGAGGGATAGATGAGATCTTCATACCCTTGAAGAAATCGCACAGCGGAACGTTCAACGGAACGTGGTTGATGTAGTCGTACTAGCCTTCTCCTCCTCGCGATCCGATCCGATCCAACGCCGCAAGTGGCGATGACTCCGAGAGATGCACACCTATGGCACCGCGACTTCTCCTCCTTCCTCGTTCCAGCAAGTGGGGTGGAGAGATAGATTGGATCTACAACACGACGGCGTGGTGCAAAGGTGGAGAGTTTTTGTGGCAGGGCTTCGCCTACGCGCAGTCGGGAGAGAGAGAGGAGGGCAGAAGTATGGCGGCTAGGGTTTTTGGGGTGGGGAAGGAGGTGTGCGCCCCTGCCCTCTTTATATAGAGGGCTGGCCGGCCCCCTTGGCCCCTCCTCCAAGCCCTAGGGCGGCGGCCCCAAGGGTTGGAGTGGGGGGCAAGTTTTCCCCCTCCTTCTAGAAGGTCCCCTAGGGTTTCCCCTAGGGTTTTGGCCGGCTGGGCCTATGGGGCCTTGTGCCCCTAGCCCAATGCGGCCAGAGCACTCCCTCGTAGGCCCACGCCCCCCTCCTACAAGTGGGGAAACGTTGGTCCCACTCTGGAAGCTTCTAGAACCTTCCGGTACAATACCGAACATTCCAAAACAATTCCGAATTCCAAAAACTGCTTTCCTTTATATGAATCTTATTCTCTGGACCATTCCGGAACCTCTCGTGATGTCCTGGATCTTATCCGAGACTCCGAACAAAAACTCATAAACCAATTATCCATTCTATCCTAGCGTCGAGGCACGTTAAGTGTGTGACTCTACGGGTTCGAGAATATGCAGACATGATCTTCTATCAATAATCAACAGCGGGGTCTGGAAACCCATATTGACTCCCACATATTCATTGATGATCATATCGGATGAACCACGATGCCAGGATTCAATTAATCCCATATTTATATTCCCTTCGTCATGCGATATTTTACTTGCCCGAGATTCGATCGTTGGTATCGGCATACCTAGTTCAATCTCGTTCACAGAAAGTACTTTACTCGTTCCGTAATCCGATATCACTTTGTGATTAACTCCTTAACCACGTGCTTGCAAGCGGTGTTGATATCGATTACCGAGTGGGCCCGAATTATATCTCTCCGACTTGGGAGGGACAAATCCCATCTCGATACATACAACCCAACAAGTACTTTCCGATCACCTCAGAGACACCTTTATGATCACCCTCTCATAGGATGACGTTTGATGACCTCAAAGCTTTCTTCCGATACCAGGGAGTTGCATTATCTCATGGTCTAAGGAATACAATATTTGACATACGAAAAAGCTTCGCAAAGATGAACACGATGACATAATCTAATTGCTCTGCTTGATTTGGGTCTGTCCATCACATCATTCTCCCAATGACATGATCTCATTATTAATCGACAACTCATGTCTATGGTTAGGAAACCTTAACCATCATTAATCAATGAGCTAGTCAATAGAGGCATACTAGGGACACAGTGTTGTTCATAAACCACACAAGTATCAAAGTTTCCGCTTAATACAATTCTAGCATGGAATATAAACTTTATCATGAACAAGAATTATAACAATAACATCTTTATTATTGCCTCTAGGGCATAATTCCAACAGTCTCCCACTTGCACTAGAGTCAATAATCTAGTTTACATCTGGCAACAATCTAACACCCATGGCATTGAGGTGTTGATCATGTTTTGCTCGTGGAAGAGGTTTAGTCAACGGATCTGCGACATTTAGATCTGTATGTACTTTGCTAATCTTCAGATCTCCATCTGTTATATAATCTCGAATTATATGAAATCGGCGGTTGATGTTCTTGGTATTTGGATGATATCTTGGTTCCTTAGCCAATGCTATGGCGCCAGTGTTGTCACACAATATCTCTAGTGGGTCCAAGGCACTTGGAACCACACCAAGCTCAGTGATGAAGTTCCTGATCCAAACTCCTTCACTTGACGCTTCTGCAGCAGCCATGTATTCCGATTCTACTGTAGACCCCGCGATCACGCTTTGCTTGCAGCTTCTCCAGCTCACAGCTCCTCCATTCAAAATATAAACGTATCCTGTCTGAGATTTAGAATCATCCGAGTCGGTGTCGAAACTAGCGTCGACGTAACCTTTTACGACGAGCTGCTCATCACCTCCATAGACTAAGAACATTTCTTTAGTCCTATTCAAATACTTTAGGATGTTCTTTACGGCTGTCCAGTGTTCCACTCCTGGATCACTTTGGTATCTGCTCGTCAAACTAAGAGCATTGGACACATCCGGTCTAGTACACAGCATGGCATATATGATAGAACCTATGGCCGAGGCATATGGCACTTTGCTCATGGTTTCTCTATCGTTTACCGTAGCTGGACACTAAGCCTTGCTCAATATCTTACCTAACAACATGGGCACTGAACCTTTCTTTGCCTTATCCATTCTGAACCTTTTCAAAACTTTGTCTAGGTATGTACTTTGGCTTAAAGCTATTAGGCGTCTTTGTCTATCTCTATAGATTTTGATGCCTAATATATAGGCAGCTTCTCCTAGGTCTTTCATTGAAAAACATTTATTCAAATAACTCTTCACTTCGTTAAGCATACCAATGTCATTTCCAATAATCAATATGTCATCCACATATAGTACTAGAAATGTCATTGAGCTCCCACTCACTTTCTTGTAGATACAAGCTTCGTAGCAATTTGGAACAAATCCAAAGCTCTTGATCACTTGATCAAAACGAAGGTTCCAACTCCGAGATGCTTGCTTCATTCCATAAATGGAACGCTGAAGTTTGCACACCTTATCAGCATCCTTAGGATCGACAAAACCTTCGGGTTGCATCATATACAACTCTTCATCAATGTTGCCATTGAGGAACGCAGTCTTGACATCCATCTGCCATATTTCATAATCATGAAACGCAGCAATTGCTAATAAAATTCGAGTGGACTTAAACATCGCTACGGGAGAGAAAGTCTCATCGTAGTCAACACATTGAACTTGTAGAAAACCTTTCGCGACAAGTCGAGCTTTATAGACAGTAACATTACCATCCGCGTTCGTTTTCTTCTTGAAAATCCATTTGCACTCAACGACCTTACGGTCGCTAGGAGGGTCCACCAAAGTCCATACTTGGTTTTCTCTCATGGATCCCAATTCGGATTTCATGGCCTCTACCCATTTCTCAGAGTCTGGGCTCATCATTGCTTCCTCATAATTCGCAGGTTCACTGTTGTCTACTAACAAGACAGTTAAAACAGGGTTACCGTACCACTCAGGAGGGGCGCGTGACCTTGTCGGCCTACGACGTTCAGTAGTAGCATCGTCCGAAGCTTCATGATCCTCGTCATTAGCTTCCTCTATTGTTGGTGTAGACGGCACTGGAACAATTTCAGGTGCTGCGCTACTCTCCAACTCGAGATAAGGTTCAATAACCTCGTCTAGCTCTACCTTCCTCCCACTCACTTCTTTCGAGAGAAACTCCTTCTCAAGAAAGGATCCGTTCTTTGCGATAAACACTTTGACTTCGAATCTGTGATAAAAGGTATACCCAATCATTTCCTTAGGGTATCCTATGAAGACGCATTTCTCCGCTTTGGGTTCGAGCTTGTCTGGCATCAACTTCTTGACGTAAGCTTCGCATCCCCAAACTTTAAGAAACGACAACTTAGGTTTAGCACCAAACCACAATTCATATGGTGTCGTCTCAACGGATTTAGATGGTGCCCTATTTAAAGTTAATGTAGCGGTTTCTAATGCATAACCCCAAAATGATAACGGCAAATCTGTAAGAGACATCATCGATCGCACCATATCTAATAGAGTCCGATTCCGGTGTTCAGACACACCATTGCGCCGTGGTGTTCCGGGTGGCGTGAGTTGCGAAACGATTCCGCTTGCTTTAAGATGCGTGAGAAAATCATAACTCAAATATTCACCTCCACGATCGGATCGTAGAAATTTAATTTTTCTGTTATGATGGTTTTCCACTCCGTTCTGAAATTTTTTGAACTTTTCAAACGTTTCAGATTTATGTTTCATTAAATAGATATACCCATATCTACTTAAGTCATCAGTAAAAGTGAGAAAATAGCGATATCCACCGCGCGTCGAAACACTCATTGGTCCACATACATCGGTATGTATGATTTCCAACAAGTCCGTTGCTCGCTCCATCATACCGAAGAACGGGGTTTTGATCATCTTGCCCATGAGGCATGGCTCGCACGTGTCAAATGATTCAAAATCAAGAGACTCCAAAAGTCCATCAGAATGGAGTTTCTTCATGCGTTTTACACCAATATGACCTAGACGGCAGTGCCACAAATAAGTTGAATTATCACTATCTACTTTGCATCTCTTAGCCTCAATGTTATGGATGTGTGTTTCATTGCTTTCGAGATTCAGAAGAAATAAACCATTCATAGCAGGTGCATGACCATAAAAGATGTTACTCATATAAATAGAACAACCATTATTCTCCTATTTAAATGAATAACCGTCTTGCAATAAACACGATCCAGATATGATGTTCATGCTCAACGCAGGCACATAATAACATTTATTAAGGTTTAAAACTAATGCCGAAGGTAAAACTAAGGAGAGCGTGCCGACGGCCATCACATCAACTCTTGATCTGTTGCCAACGCGCATCGTCACCTCATCCCTCGCAAGCCGCCGTCTATTCCGTAGCTCCTGTTTCGAGTTACAAATATTAGCAACTAAACCAGTATCAAATACCCAGGCACTACAACGAGCGCTAGTAAGGTAAACATCAATAACATGTATATCAAATATACCTTTAATGGTGCCAGCCTTCTTGTCCGCTAAGTACATCGGACAGTTGCGTTTCCAGTGACCCTTGTCCTTGCAATAGAATCACTCAGTGCCTGGCTTAGGTCCAGACTGGAGCTTCTTCTCAGCAGGGGCAACGCGCTTGCCGCTGCCTTTCTTGAAGGACTTCTTTGCACCCTTACCTTTCTTAAAGTTGGGGGATTGTTGACCATCAACACATGATTATATTTCTTGATGTCCACCTCCGCAGCTTTCAGCTTAGCGAAGAGCTCAGTGATCGTATTAGTGGAACCAATCTAATTATGAGTAACTACAAAACCTTTGTAGCTAGGAGGGAGTGATTGCAGAACTCTGTCAATCTTGAGCTCTTCTGGAATCTTGCAGTCCAGTTGCTCAAGACGTTGAGTGTAGCCCGACATCTTAATGGCGTGCTCACTAACGGAACTCCCTTCCTCCATCTTGCAATTAAAGAATTTCTCAGAGATCTCATATCTCTCAGAACGAGCCTGAGTCTGAAATATGGTTTTCAGTTCCTCAAGAATCTCAAAGGGCCCGGCGAACTCCTCAAAACGATTTTGAAGGTCCGATTCCATAGCAAACAACATGGTGCTCTTAATCACACCATAATCATCTTTGCGCGACTGATAAACAACTTTTTCATCAGCCGACACATCTATAGCAGGGGCGTCACCTAGCGCTTTCTCAAGGACATAGTCCTTTTGTCCGCCAATGAGAATGATTCTCAGATTGCGGAACCAGTTGGTGAAGTTAGACCCATTGTTCTTAAGCTTTTCTTTCTCAGCAAAAACGTTGAAGTTGAAGTTGTACTTAGACATTTGATCTACAAAATTTGCAAGTACAATTTAGACTATGTTCATGATAACTAGTTCAACTTAATCAAATTACTAGATGAACTCCCACTAAAATCAACATCCCTCAAGTTGTTTAGTGAACACGATCCAAATTCGCCACACCTAATCCGATCTTCACGAGAAGAGATGTGGCTTCAATGGTGGACAACAAAGTGTCGATCATATCATTCATATGACTCATGCTTTGCCTACGCGCTAAACCCTAAACCCTAAACCCCTAAACCCTAAACCCATAAACACTCCCTGCAAAAACAAGTTAGACGCCTCTACTTTGTTGTTGCATGTTTTACGTGGCTTATGGGAGTAACAAGCTAAGAACGATTCTTACCTACGAAAATCCACAACGGTGATATTATGGTTGCCAACATCCGGTGTAAATCCCATGACAACTATAGTGAGAGAAACTCGCATCCACCAGCCGCATGTGTGGAACAAGCCACACGTCAAGTGCGGAGCCGGTCTCGCGAACGAGGTCGCGTAAAGTTAGCCTGGACCGCTTCGATCTCACTATCTCACGTCATAAGAAGTACACAACAAGAGGCGTGCAACAGAAAACATCAACGCCCGCAACAAGCATGTTGCGTTCTACTCGTGAAACACATCTACGCATTTATCTAGCTCTGATACCACTAAAGGGTTTCGCAGCATAGTAAATCAAAAAAATTCTATAGGTGCGAACGGGAAAGCCAAGATCTAATCTATGAGATGCAATCAACGAGAGGGATAGATGAGATCTTCATACCCTTGAAGAAATCGCACAGCGGAACGTTCAACAAAACGTGGTTGATGTAGTCATACTAGCCTTCTCCTCCTCGCGATCCGATTCAATCCAATGCCGCAAGTGGCGACGCCTCCGAGAGATGCACACGTACGGCACCGCGACGTCTCCTCCTTCCTCGGTCCAGCAAGTGGGGTAGAGAGATAGATTGGATCTACAACACGACGGCGTGGTGCAAAGGTGGAGAGTTTCTGCGGCAGGGCTTCGCCTACGCGCAGTCGAGAGAGAGAGAGAGAGAGAGAGAGAGAGAGAGAGAGAGAGAGAGAGAGAGAGAGAGAGAGAGAGAGAGAGAGAGAGAGAGAGAGAGAGAGAGAGAGAGAGAGAGAGAGAGAGAGAGAGAGAGAGAGAGAGAGAGGAGGGCAGCAGTATGGCGGCTAGGGTTTTTGGGGTGGGGAAGGAGGGTGCGCCCCTTCCCTCTTTATATAGAGGGCTGGCCGACCCCCTTGGCCCCTCCTCCAAGCCCTAGGGCGGCGGCCCCAAGGGTTGGAGTGGGGGGCAAGTTTTCCCCCTCCTTCTAGAAGGTCCCCTAGGGTTTTGGCCGGCTGGGCCTTATGGGGCCCTGTTCCCCTGGCCCAATGCATCCAGGTCACTCCCTCGTAGGCCCACGCCCCCCTCCGACAAGTGGGGCCACGTTGGTACCACTCCGGAAGCTTCTAGAACCTTCCGGTACAATACCGAACATTCCAAAACAATTCTGAAATCCAAAAACTGCTTTCCTTTATATGAATCTTATTCTCCGGACCATTCCGGAACCTCTCGTGATGTCCTGGATCTCATCCGAGACTCTGAACAAAAAACTCATAAACCAATTATCCATTCTATCCTAGCGTCGAGGCACGTTAAGTGTGTGACCCTACGGGTTCGAGAATATGCACACATGATCTTCTATCAATACTCAACAGCGGGGTCTGGAAACCCATATTGACTCCCACATATTCATCGATGATCATATCAGATGAACCACGATGCCAGGATTCAATTAATCCCATATTTATATTCCCTTCGTCACGTGATATTTTACTTGCCCGAGATTCGATCGTTGGTATCGGCATACCTAGTTCAATCTCGTTCACAACAAGTACTTTACTCGTTCCGTAATCCGATATCACTTTGTGATTAACTCCTTAACCACGTGCTTGCAAGCGGTGTTGATATCGATTACCGAGTGGGCCCGAAGTATATCTCTCCGACTTGGGAGGGACAAATCCCATCTCGATACATACAACCCAACAAGTACTTTCCGATCACCTGAGAGACACCTTTATGATCACCCTCTCATAGGATGACGTTTGATGACCTCAAAGCTTTCTTCCGATACCAGGGAGTTGCATTATATCATGGTCTAAGGAATACAATATTTGACATAAGAAAAAGCTTCGCAAAGATGAACACGATGACACGATCAAATTGCTCTGCTTGATTTGGGTCTGTCCATCACATCATTCTCCCAATGACATGATCTCATTATTAATCGACAACTCATGTCTATGGTTAGGAAATCTTAACCATCATTAATCAATGAGCTAGTTCATAGAGGCGTACTAGGGACACGGTGTTGTTCATAAACCACACAAGTATCAAAGTTTCCACTTAATACAATTCTAGCATGGAATACAAACTTTATCATGAACAAGAATTATAACAATAACATCTTTATTATTGCCTCTAGGGAATAATTCCAACAGGGTTATATGTGAATGTTTGTCATTAAACTAATTGAAAAAAATCTGAATAAATAAAAGGAGTTTTATTTAATGAGAGTTTGCATTAAATTTGGTGGAAATTTAATGGGAATTTAGTGGGTTTTTGAGTTGAGGGAATTGAAAGGCATTTGAGTGAGTGGAGTGTCCACCCACATGAATGTGGAAGAGGTGGGGCAGCCTCCATGGCTGGCGCCATGCCCCTTGGGTGCCCCCTATCCCCTATAAAAGGCCCTCCTCTCATCCTCTCAAAGCACACCTCCTCGTGAAGGATCTCTCTCCCCTGTAGTATTTATCCCCCATGGTCTCGGACTAGCGAGATACATGTTACCGGTGGCTTTTCGGCAAGAAAGAGTTGTGCTTCCGCTGCATCGCTGGAGCGAGGAGGCGGAGGTTACACGGTATCTTGTACGTGTGTGCGAGCATGGATGCGCTGCTGTTTTGCGGCGCTAGGACTTCCTCTCGATCTTGAGACCGGCAAGAGATCGTCTACATAAACCACGAGTTTGGACTCGTTAAGCTTTGTCGGTCTTCAAGGGTATGTTCTCCACAGATGTATATCCGCCCGTTGCTTGTATCTAGTAGATAGATCTTGGTACATAGTTGTTCCATCGTAGGAATTTTTTGTTTTCTATGCTGCGAACCCTACAACAAGGTAGATCTACTTGATTACAAAGCTCATGACCACAATATGATCATGCATATATATATATATATATAGAGAGAGAGAGAGAGATGAACACATAGCTACCGGTAGAGCCCTTAGCCTCGAGGAAGAACTACTCCCTCCTTATCATGAGAATCAGAAACGGTGATGGAGATCAATGGAGATGGTGGTGGAGATCGAAGGAGATGGCTCCGGGGCCAGTTCCCCATCCTGGCAGGGTGCCGGAACAGAGACTTCTGTCCCTCGAATCTCCTCTTCGGTGGCGGCGGCGCTGTGGAACTTTTTCTGGATGTTCGCCAGATGATTTAGGGTTTCTGAGTTGGGGGCGTCTTATAGGCGAAGAGGCGAGGCGAGGCGAGGAGGCAGCTAGGGGGCCCACACCCCCTGGTGGCGCGGCCGAGGTGGGCCCGCGCCACCCTAGGGTGTGCCTACCTTGGTGCCCTTCTCCGTCTCTGCTTAGATTTTCTGTATCATTTCGGGAAAAATATGAAGATTGGCTTTTGTCCCGTCCAATTCCGAGAATATTCATTTCTTAGTTTTTCTGAAACCAAAAACAACAGGCAACTGGCACTACGGCATCTTGTCAATAGGTTAGTTCCAGAAAGTGTATAAAAATACCTCAAAGTGTAGACAAAAGCATAGCAAAGTTGATACTAAACAAGCATGGAACATAAAAAATTATAGATACGTTTACGACGTATCAAGCATCCCCAAGTTTAAGTCCTGCTCATCCTCGAGTAGGTAAGTGATAAAAAGAATAATTTTTTAGGAGACATGCACCATTACAATCTTGATCAAAATATTGTAAAGCATTGATAGCTGGGATCATAATACTCTAAACATGAGCATGAAAGATGTAGTTCTAACAATAATACATAGTAACTATGTTGCAACATGAAAGGATATAAACAAAGATCATGAATAAAAATGCATTGAAAGACGTTTGTTTGTTTCACACATATAAAACATAGCAGAGTGGCATTCAGGTTGTCCCTGATGGATTAGCAAAACATGAATGCATATGACACCTTCAAAGTTCATAAGGGTGACTAGATACAAATAGTTCAAGAGTAAGCAATATCAACAATATGAATCAATCAATAAGTTTTGGGAAAATGCACATACAACTAAGAATGGCAACTATGCTCTCTTAATTGGTGCCTAAGGATAGAAGGTGGAGACTCAATATAAAAGTGGAAGAAAGGCCCTTCAAAAGAAAGAAGGGATTTCAAGTTTCATAAAGAGCTTCCAAAAATTATGGTACTTGTTAGCTTTCAGCTCTCATTGCCCCTATCATAAGCATCTTGAAGTGATTAAGGTTAAAGTGAACAAAGATGGAGTATATGCTTGACAAAGTATATGTTGGCAATCTCATGTCCCTTGAGTACGAGGGCCGCTCTTCATGCTACTTAACTTTAGTCACCAGTAAGTTCTTGTCATAGTAAGTATATGTGTATCATAGAGAACCGCCAATGGGGTACCCCTTGCCCCATGACACATGAGCTATCCCATATCAAAATGACAAGGCAAGCAGACAATGAGCATCTGAGCAATCTTCTTATTTACCATGGGAAAATGGTGCTTTTTTCTCTCTTTCCCCTTTTCTCTTCTTTTTTTCTTCTTTTTCTCAATCTCTTTTTCTATCTCTCTCTTTTTTATAAGAAGAATGCTTCATAGATTGCTCAATGTGGTGATGCTGCAAGTTTTCACCATGATTAGGCATCACTTAGGCTAGCGGCCCAGGCGTTTCTCTAACACATATACATAACTTTATGGACTTACAGGCTCCCCTTTCATTCCACACCAACGACATCCGCAAACAAAAGAGCATGATATTAATCGTGTACAATGTACAAGTGCAATGTTGAAAGCGTTCCCCATGACAACATGGTTCTGCTAATTCCAACGTATAAGTGCAAGCATATACAGCATAGATGAGATAATGGTTCAAGTTTATTAGGGGCAGGAAAATAAAGTGTGCCATCAAGTTTTTGAGAGCTTTAATCACTAATTTTCACATAAGAAGTTTAATTTGGAAGATAGGTAAAACATGAATATACTTGGAATGGTGTAGCACACCATGCATAGGAATTTATAGTGGACTCTTTGGAATAACTTGGTTTCTTGGGAGTTGGATGCATGAGTAGAGCTTACTCAATACAAGTGGAGGCTAGCAAAAGACTGGGAGCGACCAACTAAGAGAGCAATAATGGCCATAATCATGCAGAGCGACAAAACATTACTAATCAAAGCATAAAGTGGTACCACAAGTCAAAAACTAAATGATCCTAGAGGCTAAGGTGACTGGTTCATAGTCATAACATGGTGTGAGCATGTGCCAAGTCAACCCAAATAAAGCATCAAAGGAGAACACCACAATATTATGTTTTTATGCTGAAATAACGCATGATTCTTTCAAGGCACATCAAGCAATCTCAATTGTTTGGAACAAGTCATGCTACATTAATAATAGGGATTTCTATTTTCGTGCCCTTGCTTCGTTAGTTGTACTCAGTTTACCCCAACCGCTTAACTTGTCCTCACTTTCCCCTCGCCATGTTAAGAAACCCTCGCGGGCGCTCGGACGGAGGGATGCCGTCAGGTCAAAGGCTTGACCGTTACATGCTGACTGGTGGGACCGTGTTGGGGCTGTTCGGGCGTTGAGCGTTATGTTACGAGGCCTCGACCGTTACATGCCTGACCGGTGGGGCCGCATTGGAATGGGTCCTGAATACGTGATGAAGGGTGGGGCTGCATTGGGACAGGTCTTGCATACGTGGTGAAGAGTAGGGCCCCATGGAGACACGTCGGACCGACCATTCTTGTTCACCCAAAGAATTCGCTTCCCCCGAGCCTGGGACAGCTCCCACACCGCTGCTCCACTGCCCCACCGCCGTGCCCTCCTACCTTATGTCGTCCTTGGCCCTAGAGCCGCCCCTTCCCCTAGCCATGGAGCCCACTCCACCTCTGGCTCTGCTCTCGCCCTTGCTAGATCTACCCCTTTCGCGGAACAGTATGCAGCGCCGGATGGTGCACCGTCCATCCCCGTCGAGCACGGAGAAGATTGGGTGGAATCGCAGGGATTAACACACTGATTCCATCTGGAGCATCATTTCCCTTTTGTGTGTTGATTATTCGTTGTATTTGAACGCGAATCGCTGGTGCTCAACTAACTGCCTTGATTTTCGAATAGGATTGATCCGGTGCTGGCGTAATTCGTGATTGTGAACAATATCCCTCTGGATTGTAATTCCCAGCGGTGGTTTCAACCTCCATAACTCTCACAAATAGATAAAATCTCCCTAAAATCTATTGTAAATTCTCCTGGAGCAGTGGCGATTCAGTTGGTTTGCAAGAGTGTTTATAATTATGAAACTCTCGCGCGGTCTGAAACTATAATTGACACAACTCTCACATGGCTAGCGATTCACTTTCAAATTAAAAAATTATACAACTCTTAATGTATAAGAGTGTTTATAATTGACCCAACTCTTGAACACTTTCAAATTTAAAACAATTATACAACTCTTAATGTAAAAGAGTGTTTATAATTGACACAACTCTTGAACACTTTCAAATTTAAAAAAACCATACAACTCTTAATGTAAAAGTGTGTTTATAATTGACACAACTCTTGAACACTTTCAAATTGAAAAAATTATAGAACTCTTAATGTAAAAGAGTGTTTTTAATTGACACTACTTTTGAACACTTTTAAATTAAAAAAAATTATACAACTCTTAATGTACAAGAGTGTTTATAATTGACACGACTCTTGAACACTTTCAAATAAAAAAATATACAACTCTTAATGTAAAAGAGTGTTTATAATTGACACAACCCTTGAACACTTTAAAATTTAAAAAAATTATACAACTCTTAATGTAAAAGAGTGTTTATAATTGACACTACTCTTGAACACTTTCAAATTGAATATTTATACAACTCTTAATGTAAAAGAGTGTTTATAATTGATACTACTCTTGAACACTTTCAAATTGAAAAATTATAGAAATCTTAATGTAAAAGAGTGTTTATAATTGACGATACTCTTGAACACTTTCAAATTGAAAAAATTATACAGCTCTTAATGTAAAGGAAAAAAGGTGTTTACCTTTGAACACTGTGAAATCGCACTTAATACGTGATAATGATGTGCTAAGAAAATCTTGAGAGATTATCATTTTCATAGAATGTAGGGATGTAATGCATAAACTTGCATATGGCAAAAATTATACACCTTTGAACTCTTTGAAATCGCTATTAGGACATGGAGTGAAATATAATGCAAAAATTATACACCTTTGAACAATTTCCCTTCAAATTATATTCAAAATCATTTGTTTATGGAGTTAAAGCATCGGTGGAAAACTCATTATTTTGCATGGATAGAGGGTCCCCCCCGACAGATACAAGAGTTATCCTGTACGCTAGATCATAGAGGATCAATCATAGGATCAACGGTTGGTGGGTACGATCCGCGTGACAACTTTCTCGACCAATCAGAGCGTAGCAGCCAAAATGAGCACATGTGTGAGAGTTTGTCACTAAGAAGGAGGGGAAAACTGAGTAGAACTTAAAAATCAAGGGCAAAACTGACAAGGGAGTTCAAATATAAAACAAAAAGAGATTAAAAAAATGGAAAATGCTTCTTTTATACAATAAAATACATATTGGCACACATCAAACTATTTGAAATTCAAATATACATCAGTTTGACAATTATTGCCTCATTCAGACAAATTATGTTTTGGGGAGGGATGTTTTGGGGAGAGGCTTGAGTTGAAAGCCATAAACCTTCATAGATAGTAGGTGATTTGAGAAGTGGTGATTTAGGTTAAAACTTGATTTATATACATTTCTTATGGTGGCAGGTCACATAATAAGACTCCCTGCATAGCATAGATGCCACTATGTTTTGATCTTTTTGAATTTGTTGTGCATAAAATGACTCAATTAGCTAGCTAAAACCTATTCGTTGACTCTTTGTTGACCATCCACCAAAGGGTAAAAGTGAGTATATTGCACACGTCAGTGTTAGTACTAGAGGGCAAAACTAAGTACAACCAAACTGCCAGTGCTACACTCAAGGGTATAACTAAGCACAACTAAGTGGTCGAGGTTAGACACGAGGGGGAAACGTGACGCACGGTATGCGTGTCGTGGTGCACGGGGCGGTAGCGGACGCGTGTGGCCGTGCATGGTGCAGTAGCGCACGCGGTTATGCGGTGCACGGTGGTGCAACGAAACGTCTCCTCCCTTCACCTTTATAGAGGCCTCCTCACTCTCACTCATCACTCACTCGCTCACTCACTCACACAACCATCTCCACTGTCCCATCACCTTCTGCAAACCTCCAAGAAAACCCCAACCATGCCAGCGATGGAGAAGAACGGCGCGGTGGCCATCATCTCCTCCAAGGCGGCCGACGAGGAGGCCCTCATCCCGTACTGGCCCCCGTCGAGGCATTGAAGGCAGCCGCCATCCCCGTCCAGACCCCCATCCCCGCTTCCGCCGTAGCCGCTGGCGAGGAGGCCCCCGTCCCCGTACAGGCCCCCGCCATTCTCATGCAGATCCCGCACGGCTAGGACCCCTACGGGGACAACAATTACATCAGGCCGGAGAACCCCTTCGACACCAGCTTAGCCGACCCATGGTCGGAGGTAACTAGGTTTTTTTCCCCTTCCTTTGTTCTTCCCCCATTCCCATTGTTGAATGCTAGATCGTGTGTTATTAGGGCTCAACTAATCGGTGGATGATAGGTATTTTTACAGTAGCTAATCCTCTTGTGTTAGATCTTGTATTTCGATGAATGCCCCTAGTTGGGATCAGTACTAGCACCGATCTGTAGTTGAGATCAGTACTAGCACCGATCTGTAGTTGGGATCAATACTAGCACCAATCTGTAGTTGGGATCAGTATTCGATTTGGTTTGAGATTTGGGGATTGGGGAATAATCAGGGGATCTCAATCGGTTAATTTATGTAAGTAATCATTCCCGATAATCATGGTATTTCAATCATGTCCTTATTGCACGCTACTGGTTTTTGTAATAGGTGGATAGTAGCAACGTCTATAGCGACAACGAGTCCATGTAAACCAAGACTCGTTAGGTGCTGAGGTAGATGAAGTCCGACCAGTTCAACGGCTTCTTCGCCGGCAACGTCTACATGTGCCCCTTCTGCACCAGGAGCCTCGCCACCGACTTCAACTCCCTCGTGATGCATGCCGAGGATGTGAAGACCTGCGGACCGTCAAAGAATGCCAATGCCTTCAGATCCCAGCACAAGGCGCTCGGTTTTCACCTCCGCAACATCTATAAGGTGGCCATCGAGGAGGGTCGCATCCCCCCGATCAATCCCAAGGCACCCAAGGTCAAGGGACTGGGCAGCAGGAAGTGGAGGAATGATGGCGCCCAGCACTGTCGTGAGACGCTTCGTTGGAAACCCCAAGAGTAAGGTATGATGAGCACAGCAGCAAGTTTTCCCTCAGTAAGAAACTGAGGTTATCGAACCAATATGAGGAAGGAAACGTCTCAAAGGTGTTGCAAGCAACGTGGAAACCTGCAACACAAACTCAAGACTTTGCCCCAACGAATCAGTGAGGTTGTCAAGCTCATCGGTTTGCTGTAACAAATGATTAAACGTATGGTGTGGAAGATGATGGTTTGCAACAAGTAAACATGTAATAGTGGAAGATGTATCAATGGTAAAGGTTGGACCGGGGTCCATAGTTCACTAGAGGTGCTCTCCTTAGATAAACAACATGACATGAAGGGTAAACAAATTATAGCAGGGCAATTGACAGGAACTAAGCATGGCATAACAATGCAATACTAGACAAAAAGATCCTATGAGATTCGATTGGGCAATACAACAATATACATAGACCGCCATCCAACTGCATCTATGACTAGAAGTCCACCTTCAGGTTATCATCCGGACCCCCTCCAGTATTAAGTTGCAAGCAATAGACAACTGATTTAGGCAAAGTGTGTAAGGTAAACAATCACTTGTTCCATGAACAAGAGACCGTTGTTTTCTTCCTAGTGGCAACAACACATCTACAACCGAAGAGATTTATGTCACTTCCCTTGGAAACTAGAGGCATGAACCCACTATCGAGCATAAATACCCCCTCTTGGAGTCACTAGCAACTACTTGGCCAATATAGCTACTAACAACGGAGAGCATGCAAGATCACAAACAACACAAACATGATAGAATAAAATAGACAAAACCATTAATCAATTTGACATAGTAATCTCAATATCCATCGGATCCCCGTAAACACAACATGCATGATTACAAATAGATTGGATCGTGATCATGAACGAAGCTCACATGATCCATACATGAAAGCACAAGGAGGAGATACAACCATCTAGCTACTGCATGGAACCATAGTCCAAGGTGGAACTACTAATGCTTCATATCAGAGAAGAAGGCCTCCGGGATGATCTCTCCTTCGCCAGGGTGCAGGGAAGAACTCCAGATTCCCCCGATCTAGGGTTAATGATGGCAGCGACTACAGAAGGTTTCGTGGAGTTTTGATCGGGTGCCTAGGGTTTCTGCATCGGGGGCTTCTTATAGGAGAAGGGGCGAGCCAGGAGGGCCACCAGGGGGGCACACCCTACCCAGGCGCGGGGTGGGCCCACCCGCGCCTAGGGGGGTCTGGACGCCATGTGGCGCCCCTCCGTCTCGTCTTCTGGCTTCGTGTCGCCCACGGTAAAATATTGACATTGGATTTTGTCCCATAAAATTCTGAGAATATTGATTTTCTACCTTTCTGGATCCAAAAATAGAAGAAAACAGGCAACTGACACTGTGGCAACTTGTTAATAGGTTAGTTCCAGAAAAGATATAAAAACACCTCAAAATGTAGACAAAACAAAGCAAAGTAGATACTAAACAAGCATGGAGCATAAAAAATTATAGATACGTTTAGGAAGCGCCACACGGAGGAGGCGGAGGCCCTCCTAGTGGAGGCCATGAGGGGCCACTGATCCTGTGCTGATGCTGATGCTGCTGTAAAGCAGCTTCTTTTGTTTTGGTGTCTGTTGAACTTGTAAGCTGCTGCTGCTGAGCAACCTAACTGTCGAACCTGGTTTAAGAATCGTACTGTATAATCCTTTATTAGCTGCTTCATCTACATCTTCTCTATTCATCTACATATTTATGGTGTTAGTTAGATTTGCTGCCAGATTGGTAAAATACGAGGGTCAAATGGAATCATGAATAAAGAGAGAAGCTGTTCTAGATTCGCTGCCTTTTAGGCAAAAATAACAACTATCAGCGATATAAAGGGGAAAAAGCGTTCTTAGAAAGGCCAACCATAAAAATTGTTGGAGATATGCCCTAGAGGCAATAATAAATGTAGTTATTATTATATCTTTGTGTTTATGATAAATGTTTACATTCATGCTATAATAGTATTAACAAGGAAACATTAATACTTGTGTGATTTGTAAACTTAATTTGAAGTCCCTAGTATAGCCTCTATACTTCACTAGCTTGTTGGTTGATTAATGATTGTGGTTTCCCTATCATGAACATTGAGATGTTATCAACAACAAGATCATATCATTAGGAGAATGATATGGTGGACATACTCCTATAGATAAGCGTAGCATAAAGATCAAGTCATTTCAATAGTTCAATTGCTATATGCTTTCTGATACATAGTAACCTAATTCCTTCGACCATGAGATCATGCATATCACCTTTACCGGATGGATGCTTTGATGACATCAAACACCACACCGTAACTGGGTGGCTATAAAGGTGGCATTGAGTGTTCGGAAAGTATTGGTTGAAACACATGGATCAAGAGTGGGATTTGTCCATCCATATGACGGATAGATATACTCTGGGCCCTCTCGGTGGAATGTCATCCAATTAGCTTGCAAGCATGTGACTGGCTCACAAGGGATCACATATCACGGGAACGATAAAAGAGTACTTATCGGTAACGAGGTTGAACTAGGTATGCAGAGATACCGACGATCATAACCTCGGATAAGTAAACTATCGTGAGACAAAGGGAAATTGGTATCGTATGTAAGTGGTTCATTCGATCGCAAAGTAATCGTAGAAATATGTGGGAGCCATATGAATTTCCAGATTCCTCTATTGGTTATTGTTCGGAGAAGTGTCTCGATCATGTCCGCATAATTCACGAACCGTAGGGAGACACACTTAAGGATTCGACGTTGTTTTGAGTAGTTATGGTAATATGAGAAGGAGTCCCTCCAAGCCGGCGCGCCAACCAAGGCCGACTTGGGGAGGGACTCCCCTCCCCTTGTCCGCCCCTCCCACCTATAAAAGGAGGGGCAGGGCCTCCTCCTCTAGACACACAAGTTCCTATCCTCTAATCTCCGGTTTAGAGCCGTTTTGGTTTAGAGCTTCTAATTGCCCTAGCCTTCGGTTTAGAGCCTTCTAATTGGTGTGTCTAATCTCTAGACCACTAATAGCTCTCTCTCATACTCCACCATACTCGCTCCGGCTTAAGGCGAAGCCCTGCGGGATCTCCCCTCTACTTCTGGTACCACGCCGTTGTGCTGCCGGAATCGCGAGGAGAGTGCTACAACCTCCGCTGCCTGCTGGAACAAGGGAGAGGAAGGTCTTCGTCGAGTACCGAACGTGTGACCGACTGTGCAAGCGCTGCCGGAACGCAGCGCCGGAAGGATCGTCTACACGATCTTGAGATCGGGAAGAGTACGACTACATCACCCACGAGAATCCGCTCTCGTTAAACACTTTGGAATCTTCGAGGGTAAGTTATTCCATCGACTCGTTGCTACAATCTAGTAGATAGATCTTGGCTTGTTTGTTTTTATGCGATAGAAATTTTTTGTTTTCCATGCTACGAACCCCTACAGTGGTATCAGAGTCGTGTCTATATGTAGATCTGTTGCACGAGTAGAACACAATGGTCATTGTGGGCGTTGATGCTTTTATTGTCGATTGCTTCTTGTGTACTTTGCATCTTGCGGTATGTTGGGATGAAGCGGCCCGGGCTAACCTTACATGACATCGTTCATGAGACTTGCTCCACGCTTGACATGCAACTTGTATTGCATAAGTGGCTTTGCGGGTGCCTGTTTCTCCTAGCATAGTTAAGATCCAATTTACAACGGGTGATCAACAATGCTAGTATCAATGTTGTGGTTCTTGTTCATACCACGTAAAATATGCAAAGAAAGTAGAGGCGTCTAACTTTGTTTTGCAGGGGTGTGTAGTGATGTGATATGGCCATGATTGTGATTATATTTGATGTATGCAATGTTCCTTATTGTAAGTTGGCAACCGGCTGGAGCCATATGGTTGTCTTTAATTTATGTTAAGACCCGCGTGTCTATTCAAAGTAGTTGTAATAGTTGAAGCCGGTGGACGACAACCATGGAGAAGCGTCATTGACCTTGATGCAATGCCGGTGATGATGGAGATCATGTTCGTGCTTGAAGATGGAGATCGGAAGCACAAAGAAGAAAGGCCATATCATATCACATATTATTGAATTGCATGTGATGTTAATCCTTTATGCATCTTGTATTTCTTAGTAGACGACGGTAGCATTATAAGATGATCCCTCATGCACATGAATTTCAAGTCATAAAGTGTTCACCCTTAGTTAGCACCGTTGCTAAAGCTTGTTGTTTCGAAGCACCACGTGATGATCGGGTGTGTTAGATTCTGCAAGTGTATACAACATGAGCAAGCCAGATTTGCTCATGCAGAAACTAAGGTTTGATCTTGACGAGCCTAGCATGTACAGACATGGTCTCGGAACACGGATCACCGAAAGGTAAAGCATGAATCATATAGTAGATATGATGAACATGACGATTGTTCGCCATTGAAACTATATCAACTCTCGTGATGATCGGTGTTGATGTAGTGGATTTGGTTCGTGTGATCACTAAAACAATGTTAGGGATGTTGTTTTGAGTGGGAGTTCACCTAGTTTAATTACTTAATTAATTTGAACTCAATTTGTCATAAACTTAGTCTAAACTATTGCAAATATGTTGTAGATCAATGGCAGCCCCTACCATCAATTTTAATGCGTTCCTAGAGAAAGAAAAGTTGAAAAACAATGGAAGCAACTTCGCGGATTGGTTCCGCAATTTGAGGATTGTCCTCACAGCTGGTAATTTGACCTATGTGCTGGATGCACCGCTGGGTGACCCACCTGTAGCTGATGCTCCCGATGAAGTAAATAATGTTTACCTCGCTCGGAAGAATCAGTACTCCATAGTTCAGTGTGCTATCTTGTATGGTTTGGAATCGGAGCTTCAGAAAAGGTTTGAGAATTCAGACCCATATGATATTGTCGAGGATCTCAAATTGATTTTTGAGACTCATGCGGCAATTGAAAGCTATGAGGCTTCTGAAAAGTTCTTTAACTGCACGATGGAAGAGGGCAGCTCCATCAGTGAGCATGTGCTTAAGATGTCTGGGCACGCAAAAAAACTTCAAAGCTTGGGTATAGTGATTCCTAATGCTTTGGGGATTTACCGTGTCCTCCAATCACTACCACCAAGTTACAAGAACTTTGTGATGAACTACAACATGCAGAACATGAACAAAGAGTTGCCAGAACTGTTTGTTATGTTAAAGTCTGCAGAAGTGGAGATCAAGAAAGAGCACCAAGTGTTGTTGGTCAATAAGACCACCAAATTCAAGAAAGGCAAGTCTAAGCAAAAGGGACACTTCAAGAAGGGTGGTAAGAAAGTTACCACGCCGGCGAAGAAGACCAAGGCTGGACCCAAGCCTGATACTGAGTGTTTTTACTGCAAGGGAGAAGGTCACTGGAAGCGGAATTGCCCAAAGTACTTGGCGGATCTGAAGAACGGCAACATCAAGAAGAAAGGTATATCTGATATACATGTTATTGATGTGTATATCACTAGTACTCGTAGTAGTGCCTGGGTATTTGATACTGGTTCGGTTGCTCATATTTGTAACTCGAAACAGGTGCTGCAGAATAAACGGAAGCTAGCGAAGAACGAGGTGACGATGCGCGTGGGAAACGGATCAAAGGTTAATGTGATCGCGGTCGGCACGCTACCCCTTCATCTACCATCGGGATTAGTTTTATACTTAAATAATTGTTATTTAGTGCCTGTGTTGAGCATGAACATTATATCGGGATCTTATTTATTGCGAGACGGTTACTTGTTTAAGTCAGAGAATAATGGTTGTTCGATTTATATGAGTAATATGTTTTACGCACATGCACCTTTGATAGATGGTCTATTCTTATTGAATCTCGATAGTGGAAATACACATATCAACAACATTGAGGCTAAACGTTTGAAATCAAGCGATAATTCGACCTATATGTGGCACTGTCGTCTTGGTCACATTGGAGTGAAGCGTATGAAGAAACTCCATTCCGATGGACTTCTTGAATCACTTGATTTTGAATCACTTGAAAGATGCGAAGCATGTCTGATGGGAAAAATGACTAAGACTCCATTTTCTGGTATGATGGAGCGAGATATGGACTTATTGGAAATCATACATACCGATGTGTGTGGTCCAATGAGTGTAGCATCGCGCGGTGGTTATCGTTATGTTCTTACCTTCACGGATGACTTGAGTAGATATGGGTATATCTATTTCATGAAACATAAATCCGAAACTTTCGAGAAGTTTAAGGAGTTTCAAAGTGAGGTAGAGAATCAACGTAACAAGAAGATTAAATTTCTACGTTATGATCGTGGAGGTGAATATCTAAGTTACGAGTTTGGCGAGCATTTAAAGAAATGCGGAATACTTTCACAGTTGACACCGCCGGGAACACCACAGCGTAATGGTGTGTCCGAATGTCGTAATCGAACTCTCTTAGATATGGTTCGTTCTATGATGTCACTTACAGATTTACCGCTATCATTTTGGGGTTATGCATTAGAAACAGCCGCATTCACTTTAAACAGGGCACCGTCTAAATCCGTTGAAACGACACTGTATGAATTATGGTTTGGGAAGAAACCTAGATTGTCGTTCCTTAAAGTTTGGGGATGCGAAGCCTATGTAAAGAAGTTACAGCCGGACAAGCTTGAACCCAAAGCGGAAAAATGCGTCTTCATAGGATACCCGAAGGAAACTATTGGGTATACCTTCTATCATAGATCCGAAGGCAAAATCTCCGTTGCCAAGAATGGATCCTTTCTAGAGAAGGAATTTCTCTCGAAAGGAGTGACTGGAAGGAAAGTAGAACTCGACGAGGTTGTCGAACCTTCTCTCGAAATTGCGAGTAGCACAGCACCGGAAGAAGTTCCTGTGGTGCCTGCACCAATAAGAGAGGAAGCTAATGATGGTGATCATGAAACTTCGGTTGAAGTTGCTACAGAGCCTCGGAGGTCAACGAGAACTCGTACCACTCCAGATTGGTATGATCCTGTTATGAGTGTCATGTTGGTGGACAACACCGATGACCCCGAGACATATGAGGAAGCGATGATGAGCCCAGATTCCAATAAATGGCAAGAAGCCATGAAATCCGAGATTGGATCCATGTACGAAAACCAAGTATGGACTTTGGTGGACTTACCGGATGGCCGGAAGGCCGTCGAGAACAAATGGATTTTCAAGAAGAAAACAGATGCTGATGGTAATGTTACTGTTTATAAAGCTCGACTTGTCACAAAAGGGTTTCGACAAATTCAAGGAGTTGACTACGATGAGACTTTCTCACCAGTAGCGAAGCTAAAGTCTGTGAGGATTATGTTAGCAATCGCTGCATATTATGATTATGAGATATGGCAGATGGATGTCAAAACAGCATTCCTCAATGGAGATATTGATGAAGAGTTGTATATGATACAACCCAAAGGTTTTGTCGATCCTAAAGATGCTAACAAGGTATGCAAACTTCAACGGTCCATCTATGGGTTGAAGCAAGCATCCCGAAGTTGGAATCAACGTTTTGATAAGGTGATCAAAAGTTTTGGTTTTATACAAACTTATGGAGAAGCTTGTATTTACAAGAAAGTGAGTGGGAGCTCTGTAGCATTCTTAATACTATATGTGGATGACATATTGTTGATTGGGAATGATGTAGACCTTCTTAATAGTGTCAAGGAATATTTGAATAATAGTTTTTCAATGAAGGATCTTGGCGAAGCAGCTTACATATTAGGCATAAAGATTTATAGAGATAGATCGAAACGCCAAATATCATTGTCACAGAGTACATATTTGGACAAAGTTCTAAAGAGGTTTGGAATGGAAGAAAGCAAGAAAGGGTTCTTGCCCATGTTGCCCAATACGACCTTGAGTAAAACTCAAAGTCCGACATCGGCAGAAGATAGAGAAAGGATGAGTAAGACTCCCTATGCCTCAGCCATAGGATCTCTAATGTATGCCATGCTATGTACTAGAACCGACATTGCATATGCTGTTAGTTTAACTAGCAGATATCAAAGTGATCCAGGAGTGGATCATTGGACAGCAGTCAAAAACATCCTTAAGTACTTGAGAAGAACTAAGGATATGGTTCTTTCTTATGGAGGTGATGAACAGCTCGTTGTTAATGGTTACACCGATGCTAGTTGGAACACCGATCCGGATGATTCTAAATCACAATCTGGATACGTATTTATTTTGAATGGTGCGGCAGTTAGCTGGAGGAGTGCAAAGCAAAGCGTTGTGGCGAGATCTTCAACTGAATCGGAATACATGGCTGCTTCGGAGGCTTCACAAGAAGCGATATGGATGAAAGAGTTCATTACAGAGCTGGGTGTGGTTCCTAGTGCGCTGGACCCAATGTCTATCTACTGTGATAACATGGGCGCCATAGCCAATGCGCAAGAACCAAGGTCACACAAGAAGCTGAAGCATATCAAGCTGCGTTTTCACGCTATTCGAGAACATATCCAGGATGGGGATATAAAGATTTGCAAAGTACACACAGATCTGAATGTGGCGGATCCGTTGACTAAACCTCTCCCGAGGGCAAAACATGACCAACACCAAACTGCCATGGGTGTTCGGTATATTACCATGTAATCTAGATTAGATGACTCTAGTGCAAGTGGGAGACTGTTGGAGATATGCCCTAGAGGCAATAATAAATGTAGTTATTATTATATCTTTGTGTTTATGATAAATGTTTACATTCATGCTATAATAGTATTAACAAGGAAACATTAATACTTGTGTGATTTGTAAACTTAATTTGAAGTCCCTAGTATAGCCTCTATACTTCACTAGCCTGTTGGTTGATTAATGATTGTGGTTTCCCTATCATGAACATTGAGATGTTATCAACAACAAGATAATATCGTTAGGAGAATGATATGGTGGACATACTCCTATAGATAAGCGTAGCATAAAGATCAAGTCATTTCAATAGTTCAATTGCTATATGCTTTCTGATACATAGTAACCTAATTCCTTCGACCATGAGATCATGCATATCACCTTTACCGTATGGATGCTTTGATGACATCAAACACCACACCGTAACTGGGTGGCTATAAAGGTGGCATTGAGTGTTCGGAAAGTATTGGTTGAAACACATGGATCAAGAGTGGGATTTGTCCATCCATATGACGGATAGATATACTCTGGGCCCTCTCGGTGGAATGTCATCCAATTAGCTTGCAAGCATGTGACTGGATCACAAGGGATCACATATCACGGGAACGAGAAAAGAGTACTTATCGGTAACGAGGTTGAACTAGGTATGCAGAGATACCGACGATCATAACCTCGGATAAGTAAACTATCGTGAGACAAAGGGAAATTGGTATCGTATGTAAGTGGTTCATTCGATCGCAAAGTAATCGTAGAAATATGTGGGAGCCATATGAATTTCCAGATTCCTCTATTGGTTATTGTTCGGAGAAGTGTCTCGATCATGTCCGCATAATTCACGAACCGTAGGGAGACACACTTAAGGATTCGACGTTGTTTTGAGTAGTTATGGTAATATGAGAAAGAGACCGAATGTTGTTCGGAGTCTCGGATGGGATCCGGGATATCACGAGGTGATCCGGAATGGTCCAGAGAATAAGATTCATATAAGGAAAGTCCCGTTTCGGAGTTCGGGAATGATTCCGGTGTTTTCATCGGGAATGTTCTAGAAGGTTCCGGATTGTCCGGCACTCCGGGGGGGAAGGGTACATGAATGTGTCATTACATATTGAATGATTGCATCATGTACTAAGTGTTCTTGCTGTTCCGAATAAAGGATTAAATTGAATCCTAAAACAGAAAAGTCAAATGGCCAGTTTAAAAGTCAAACGGCTAAAACAGGAAACTGTGGGAAACAAGCAAGAGGTGGTTGGAACCGACTTGGGGGAGGAGTCCCTCCAAGCCGGCGCGCCAACCAAGGCCGACTTGGGGAGGGACTCCCCTCCCCTTGGCCGCCCCTCCCACCTATAAAAGGAGGGGCAGGGCCTCCTCCTCTAGACACACAAGTTCCTATCCTCTAATCTCCGGTTTAGAGCCGTTTTGGTTTAGAGCTTCTAATTGCCCTAGCCTTCGGTTTAGAGCCTTCTAATTGGTGTGTCTAATCTCTAGACCACTAATAGCTCTCTCTCATACTCCACCATACTCGCTTCGTCTTAAGGCGAAGCCCTGCGGGATCTCCCCTCTACTTCCGGTACCACGCCGTTGTGCTGCCGGAATCGCGAGGAGAGTGCTACAACCTCCGCTGCCTGCTGGAACAAGGGAGAGGAAGGTCTTCGTCGAGTACCGAACGTGTGACCCACTGCGGAAGCGCTGCCGGAACGCAGCGCCGAAGGATCGTCTACACGATCTTGAGATCGGGAAGAGTACGACTACATCACCCACGAGAATCCGCTCTCGTTAAACACTTTGGAATCTTCGAGGGTAAGTTATTCCATCGACTCGTTGCTACAATCTAGTAGATAGATCTTGGCTTGTTTGTTTGTATGCGATAGAAATTTTTTGTTTTCCATGCTACGAACCCCTATAAAAATAACAAAAAAGAAATCTTCCAATTTAGGTGACAGGGCGCACGTAACTACCATACGCGCCCACATGGTCCCACACTACATAACGCATTCCCAACAAGTCGGCCCCACACCATAGGAGGTCCTACTACGGGACCCGACTGAACGTGGCCCCACCTGTCATCACACAACGGGGGTGGGTCCCACCTGTCATCACACAACGGGGGTGGGTCCTAATTACTAAGCATAAGGTCAAAGCAACATCTAGCATGACATGATAAGTCTAAGCCACAGTCAAAACAAGCTCCCTTTTGTACCACTATAAGCATGAAGCTTCCTACTCTTTTCCAACACCAATCGACTTATTTGAAACAACTCACAAATATAATAATCAACAAAGATCGGTGAGCTTGTATCACAAATCCACAAAGAAGAACTAAAAAGTTCTAAGCTAAACGCATGAGAAAACTAAGGCTAAACACAGTGCTAGCAAAAGAGAACACTCACACAACAATAAGAATAAAAACTAGAGTGTTTTAGACAATGAAAACGGACCATGTCTCTCTCCAAAAGAAGTGTAATATAATCCAACCAACTTATTCAAACAAAATAAGCAAACAAAAACCAAAAACCAAAACTTAGACGCTCCAACAATAACATAACTATGCATGAAACAATAAAAATGAAGTGTCTAGAAAGAGACGTGAGATTTTTATTGATGAAGAAGTGGATACCTTCGGCATCCCCAAGTTTTGACGCTTGTACCTCTTGAATATTTTTTGGGGTGACACGGGGTGGCATCCCCCAAGCATGATCTTTTGTCCATTCTTCATCTTATTACATCATTCTTTCCTACACTTGAAAATTTTCCTTCATACAAAACTTCACACAATCTTAATTAGCAACATTAGTGCATTCAAAAGATAATAGACCTTCGGGTTTAGTTTTAAAACAACAAAACTTTCATAAAAAACACAAGCTACTGTAGCAATTACCTCAAAAAGCTCAATTTACCAAAAAGAACCCAAAAAGAAATCGATAAAGAGGTAAATGCAAATAATGGAAGTAATCTATAAAAATAGACCAGCAGGTAAAAACTGATTTTTTTCGAAGACCTTCTGTTGCTCAAATAAAAAAGTGTAGAACTAACTAAAGTTAGCTAACAACCTGGGAGATTTATTCAAAAAATTATAGCTCAATCTGATATACAAAGATTTTTCACGAATGTTTACAGTGAAGCACAAAAATCTGTTTCGGGACAGCAACTTCCCCAAATCTTACTTCTCTCTCATTAGAGGTTACTCTTGGCACAAAAATCAAACAAAAAGTATAAGGAGAGATTATTACAGAAGTAATAACTTCCAAGACTCAATAAAACTATTGGGTTATCTCCCAAGAAGTACTTTTCTTTAATGTTTTTAGTTAGGCTTGATAGTTTGAGAAGATGCTCACATAAGAAATATGAATTAAAGTAAAAGAGAGCATACATTTAAGTCTAACCCACTTCCTATGCATAGGAATCTTGTAAAGAAACAAGTCATGGAAGTACAAAGCAATAAGCATAGGAAAACAAAACAAATGCAACTTTAATTTTTTCAACATAAAGAGGGGAAACTTAATATTATTGAGATGCATAAAACCATGTTTCCCTCTCTCATAATAACTTTCCGTAGCATCATGAATAAAATTAACAATATAACTACCACATAAAATATTCTTATCATGATCCACATGCATAAAATGATTATCACTCTCCACATAAGCATACTCATTCTTATTAATTGTAGTCAGAGCAAATTCAACAAAATAGCTATCATTATTATGATCATCACCATAATCATCAAATATAGGAGGCATATTGTAATCACAGTTATTATTTTTCCTCAATAGTAGGTGGACTGAAAATATCATATTCATCATTGTAATCATCATATATTGGAAGTTTGGTATCATCATAAGCAATAGAATAGCTATCTTCCAAAGCTGGGGAACTAAAAAGATTATTTTCATAAAAACTAGATTCCCCAAGCTTAGACGTTTCCATAGCATTAGCAATAATGGTGTTCAAAGAATTCATACTAATAACATTGCTATTCGCATGCAAATAAAGTTCCATAAGTTTTTTAATTTTCTCTTCAAACACTCCATGTCCTAACTCAAGATAAATACTATAAAGCTCTCTAATTTTGTTGTTGTTTTCCATTAAGCCTAACTAGTGAAAACAAGAAACAAAAAGACAAAATTGCAGAATCTAAAGGGCAATGGCAACATTTCTGCGTCATTACCTTCCCGAAGGCAACGTATTTGCATCCATCATCTTCTTGCTCGCACTGTTATGGGGGACCCTAGATCTAGGTCTCCTAGATCGGATGATGATTGATGTCTACGCACTTCTATTATTGTAGACAGTTGTTGGGTTTCCAAGTGCAGAGGTTTGTAGAACAATAGCAAGTTTCCCTTAAGTGGATCACCCAAGCTATATCGAACTCAAGGAGTAAGTGGTCAAAGGTATCCCTCTCAAGCAACCCTACAATCAAGATAGAAGAAGTCTCTTGTGTCCCCAACACACCCAGTACACTTGTCAGGTGTATAGATGCACTAGTTTGGCGAAGAGATAGTAAAATACAAGTGGTATGGATTATTATAAGACAACGGTGTCAGAAAAGAGCTTGATGGAGAGTAAGAGGCTGGAAGCAAGCAAACATGTAACATATCTAGTTGCAAACAATGTTTTAATGCTTAGAAACAAGGCCTAGGGATCATACTTTCACTAGTGAACACTCTCTCATATAAATATATTCTCTTCATGATACTACCCTGAACTACTCTCCGGTTGGACACTCTAATCCACGGTAGGGCTACAACAGCACACCTCAAAGTCCGCCTCCCCTAATCTATATAACCCCACACTGTCACCTTGAGCGCTAGATGGTTCCAACAAACACCACAATTTCATAGAGACATCCAACTCAAAATATACTCATGATAAATATTTATGAACTCTAGCCTAAGTGTCGTCACGGCGTGCACGCTGTCACTTTCACACACGTGGGGAGAGCAGAGATCTATTGAAGCACTTGATTATTTATGCAAACTCTAGCCTAAGTGCCACCACGGCGTGCATGTTGTCACTTTCACACACGTGGGGAGAGCCGGGGATCTATTAAAGCACTTGAGTAGCAAGGTAGATCTACTTGATTACAAAGCTCATGACCACAATATGATCATGCATAGAGAGAAAGATGGACACATAGCTACCAGTAGAGCCCTTAGCCTCGAGGAAGAACTACTCCCTCCTCATCATGGGAATCAGCAATGACGATGGAGATGGTGGTGGAGATCGAAGGAGATGGTTCCGGGGGCACTTTCCTGTCCTGGCAGGGTGCCGGAACAGAGACTTCTGTCCCCTGAATCTTCCCTTCGGTGGCGGCGGCGGTGTTGGAATTATGCCCTAGAGGCAATAATAAAGCTGTTATTATTATAATTCTTGTTCATGATAATGTTTATATTCCATGCTAGAATTGTATTAAGCGGAAACTTTAATACTTGTGTGGTTTGTGAACAACACCGTGTCCCTAGTACGCCTCTATGGACTAGCTCATTGATTAATGATGGTTAAGGTTTCCTAACCATGGACATGAGTTGTCAATTAATAATGAGATCATATCATTGGGAGAATGATATGATGGACAAACCCAAACTAAGCGAAACAATTAGATCGTGTCATCGTGTTCATCTTTGCGAAGCTTTTCTTATGTCAAATATTGTATTCCTTAGACCATGAGATAATACAACTCCCTGGTATCGGAAGAAAGCTTTGAGGTCATCAAACGTCATCCTATGAGAGGGTGATCATAAAGGTGTCTCTCAGGTGATCGGAAAGTACCTGTTGGGTTGTATGTATCGAGATGGGATTTGTCCCTCCCAAGTCGGAGAGATATACTTCGGGCCCACTCGGTAATCGATATCAACACCGCTTGCAAGCATGTGGTTAAGGAGTTAATCACAAAGTGATGTCGGATTACGGAACGAGTAAAGTACTTGCTGTGAACGAGATTGAACTAGGTATTACGGTACCGACGATCAAATCTCGGGCAAGTAAAATATCGCGAGATGAAGGGAATATATATATATATATGGGATTGATTGAATCCTGGCATCGTGGTTCATCCGATATGATCATCTATGAATGTGTGGGAGTCAATATGGGTTTCCAGACCCCGCTGTTGATTACTGATATAAGATCATGTCTGCATGTTCTCGAACCCAAAGGGTCACACACTTAACGTGTCTCGACGCTAGGATAGATTGGATAATTGGTTTACGAGTTTTTGTTCGGAGTCTCGGATGGGATCCGGGACATCACGAGAGGTTCCGGAATGGTCCGGAGAATAAGATTCATATAAGGCAGTGCAGTTTTTGGAGTTCGGAATTGTTCCGGGTTAATCGGTATTGTACCGGAAGCTTCTAGAACCTTCCGGAAGGGGGCCAACGTGGTCCCACCTTCCGGGAGGGGGCATGGGCCTATGAGGGAGTGCCCTGGCTGCTTTGGTCCAGGGGCACAAGGCCCCATAGGGCCCAGCCGGCCAACAAAGGGATAAACCCTAATTGGACCTTCTAGAAGGGGGGGTCCTTGCCCCCCACTCCTCCCTCCTTTGGCCGCCGGCCTAGGGCTTGGGGGAGGGGTTAGGGCAGGCGCCCACCCCTCTATATATAGAGGGCTGGGGCGCACCACCCCCCCCACACCTTCCCCTTAAGCCTAGTCGCCCTGCTGCCCTCCTCTCTCTCTCCCTCCCGACTGTGTGTAGGCGAAGCTCTGCTGCAGAAACTCTCCACCAATTGCACCGCGCCGTCGCGTTGTAGATCCAACCCATCTCTCCACCATACTTGCTGGACCAAGGAAGGAGGAGACGTCAAGGTGCTGCACGTGTGCATCTCACGGAGGCATCGCCACTTGCGGTGCTAGATCGGATCGGATCGCGAGGAGGAGAAGCGAGTACGACTACATCACCCACGTTCCGACGGACGTTCCGTTGTGCGAATCTTCAAGGGTATGAAGATATAATCCAATCTCTCTCGTTGTTTGCATCTCCTAGATTAGATCTTGGCTTCCCTCTGTTCGCATCCGTAGAAAATTTTGATTTACTATGCCGCGAAACCCTTCAGTGGTATCAGAGCTAGATCTATGCGAAGATGTGTTTCACGAGTAGAACGCAACATGGTTGTTGGGGGCGTTGATGTTTTCAGTTGCAAGCCTCTTGTTTGTGTTCTTCTTATGGCGCGGGATAGTGAGATTGAAGCGGTCCAGGCCAACCTTACGCGACGTCGTTCGCGAGACCGGCTCTGCACTTGACGTGTGGCTTGTTCCACACATGCGGCTGGTGGATGCCAGTTTCTCTCACTATAGTTGTCATGGGATTAACACCGGAGTTTGGCAACCATAATATCACCGT
Source organism: Avena sativa (assembly GCA_916181665.1). Lineage (NCBI taxonomy): Eukaryota > Viridiplantae > Streptophyta > Magnoliopsida > Poales > Poaceae > Avena > Avena sativa. The sequence goes on from OV702296.1 coordinate 20,029,469, forward strand.
TGTGGCTTTCCGTAGGTAAGAATCGTTCTTAGCATGCTACTCCCATAAGCCACGTAAAACATGCAACAACAAAGTAGAGGAGTCTAACTTGTTTTTGCAGGGAGTGTTTTCTGTGATATGGTATGGCCCAAGATGTGATGTGTATAATGTATGCGATGATCATGTTTTGTAATGTTTCACGACTTGCATGTCGATGAGTACACAACCGTCAGGAGCCATATGGTTGTCTTTATAATTGTGTATGACCTGTGTGTCAACTTCTTATACGCCATGTAATAGTTTCACTTTATCGCTAAGTAGTTAGCAATAGTTGTAGTTGCTATTCGTGGTGGAGGCAATCATGGTGGAGTGATGGAGATCATGCCGGCACACACAAGATGGAGATCATTGCGCGAAGATTGGCTATACCATGTCACATAAAGTTATATGCATGTGATGTTTATCCTTTTATGTATCTTATTATGCTTAGATCACGACGGTAGCAGTATAAGATGATTCCTCACTTAAAGATCAAGATAAAAACTGTGTTCTCCCCAAGTATGCACCGTTGCGAAAGTTCGTCGTCTCCAAGCATCACGTGATGATCGGGTGCTATAGACTCTACGTTCACATACAACGGGTGCAAGCCAGTTTTGCACACGCGGAAATACTTGGGTCTAACTTGACGAGCCTAGCATGTACAGACATGGCCTCGGAACACATGAACCGAAAGGTTAAGCATGAGTCATATGAATGATATGATCGACACTTCGTTGTCCACCATTGAAACCACATCTCTTCTCGTGAAGATCGGATTAGGTGTGGTGAATTTGGATCATGTTCACTAAACAACTTGAGGGATGTTGAATTTAGTGGGAGTTCATCTAGTAATTTGATTAAAAGTTGAACTAGTTATCATGAAAATAGTCTAATTTGTACTTGCAAATATTGTAGATCAAATGGCTAAGTCCAACTTCAACTTCAACATTTTTGCTGAGAAGGAAAAGCTTAAAAACAATGGGTCTAACTTCACCAACTGGTTCCGCAATCTGAGAATGGCGGTCAAAAGGACTATGTCCTTGAGAATGCGTTAGGTGACGCCCCTGCTGCTACTGCGCCGGCTGATGAGAAAGCTGTCTACCAGTCGCGCAAAGATGATTATGGTGTGATTAAGAGCACCATGTTGTTTGCTATGGAATCGGACCTTCAAAATCGTTTTGAAGACTATCCCGGGCCCTTTGAGATTCTCGAGGAGCTGAAAACCATGTTTCATACTCAGGCCCGTTCTGAGAGATATGAGATCTCTGAGAAGTTCTTTAACTGCAAGATGGAGGAAGGGATTTCCGTTAGTGAGCACGCCATCAAGATGTCGGGCTACACTCAACGCCTTGAGCAACTGGACTGCAAGATTCCAGAGGAGCTCAAGATTGACAGGGTTCTGCAATCACTCCCTCCCAGCTACAAAAGTTTTGTAGTGACTCACAATCAGATTGGTTCCACTGATACGATCACCGAGCTCTTCGCAAAGATGAAGGCTGTGGAGGTGGACATCAAAAGGATAATCATGTGTTGATGGTCAACAAGCAACCCACCTTCAAGAAAGGTAAGGGTGCAAAGAAGCCCTTCAAGAAAGTAGGCGCCAAGCGCGTTGACCCTGCTGAGAAGAAGCTCAGGTCTGGTCCTAAGCCGGACACTGAGTGCTTCTATTGCAAGGACAAGGGTCACTGGAAGCGCAACTGTCCGAAGTACTTAGCGGACAAGAAGGCTGGCACCATCAAAGGTATATTTGATATACATGTTATTGATGTTTTTCTTACTAGCCCTCGTTGTAGTGCCTGGGTATTTGATACTGGTTCAGTTGCTAATATTTGTAACTCGAAACAAGAGCTACGGAATAGACGGCGGCTTGCGAGGGATGAGGTGACGATGCGCGTTGGCAACGGATCAAGAGTTGATGTGATGGCCGTCGGCACACTCTCCTTAGTTTTACCTTCGGGATTAGTTTTAAACCTTAATAAATGTTATTATGTGCCTGCGTTGAGCATGAACATCATATCTGGATCGTGTTTATTGCAAGACGGTTATTCATTTAAATCGGAGAATAATGGTTGTTCTATTTATACGAGTAACATCTTTTATGGTCATGCACCTGCTATTAATGGTTTATTTCTTCTGAATCTCGAAAGCAATGAAACACACATCCATAACATTGAGGCTAAGAGATGCAAAGTAGATAGTGATAATTCAACTTATTTGTGGCACTGCCGTCTAGGTCATATTGGTGTAAAACGCATGAAGAAACTCCATTCTGATGGACTTTTGGAGTCTCTTGATTTTGAATCATTTGACACGTGCGAGCCATGCCTCATGGGCAAGATGATCAAAACCCCGTTCTTCGGTATGATGGAGCGAGCAACGGACTTGTTGGAAATCATACATACCGATGTATGCGGACCAATGAGTGTTTCGACGCGCGGTGGATATCGCTATTTTCTCACTTTTACTGATGACTTAAGTAGATATGGGTATATCTATTTAATGAAACATAAATCTGAAACGTTTGAAAAGTTCAAGAAATTTCAGAACGGAGTGGAAAACCATCGTAACAGAAAAATTAAATTTCTACGATCCGATCGTGGAGGTGAATATTTGAGTTATGATTTTCTCACGCATCTTAAAGCAAGCGGAATCGTTTCGCAACTCACGCCACCCGAAACACCACAGCGCAATGGTGTGTCTGAATGCCGGAATCAGACTCTATTAGATATGGTGCGATCGATGATGTCTCTTACAGATTTGCCGTTATCATTTTGGGGTTATGCATTAGAAACCGCTACATTCACTTTAAATAGGGAACCATCTAAATCCGTTGAGACGACACCATATGAATTGTGGTTTGGTGCTAAACCTAAGTTGTCGTTTCTTAAAGTTTGGGGATGCGAAGCTTACGTCAAGAAGTTGATGCCGGACAAGCTCGAACCCAAAGCAGAGAAATGCGTCTTCATAGGATACCCTAAGGAAATGATTGGGTATACCTTCTATCACAGATCCGAAGGCAAAGTGTTTGTCGCAAAGAACAGATCCTTTCTTGAGAAGGAGTTTCTCTCGAAAGAAGTGAGTGGGAGGAAGGTAGAGCTAGACGAGGTTATTAAACCTTCTCTCGAGTTGGAGAGTAGCGCAACACCTGAAATTGTTCCAGTGCCGTCTACACCAACAATAGAGGAAGCTAATGACGAGGATCATGAAGCTTCGGACGATGCTACTACTGAACGTCGTAGGCCGACAAGGTCACGCGCCCCTCCTGAGTGGTATGGTAACCCTGTTTTAACTGTCTTGTTAGTAGACAACAGTGAACCTGCGAATTATGAGGAAGGAATGATGAGCCCAGACTCTGAGAAATGGGTAGAGGCCATGAAATCCGAATTGGGATCCATGAGAGAAAACCAAGTATGGACTTTGGTGGACCCTCCTAGCGACCGTAAGGTCATTGAGTGCAAATGGATTTTCAAGAAGAAAACTGACGCGGATGGTAATGTTACTGTCTATAAAGCTCGACTTGTCGCGAAAGGTTTTCTACAAGTTCAATGTGTTGACTACGATGAGACTTTCTCTCCCGTAGCAATGTTTAAGTCCACTCGAATTTTATTAGCAATTGCTGCGTTTCATGATTATGAAATATGGCAGATGGATGTCAAGACTGCGTTCCTCAATGGCAACATTGATGAAGAGTTGTATATGATGCAACCCGAAGGTTTTGTTGATCCTAAGGATGCTGATAAGGTGTGCAAACTTCAGCGTTCCATTTATGGAATGAAGCAAGCATCTCGGAGTTGGAACCTTCGTTTTGATCAAGTGATCAAGAGCTTTGGATTTGTTCCAAATTGCTACGAAGCTTGTATCTACAAGAAAGTGAGTGGGAGCTCAATGACATTTCTAGTACTATATGTGGATGACATATTGATTATTGGAAATGACATTGGTATGCTTAACGAAGTGAAGAGTTATTTGAATAAATGTTTTTCAATGAAAGACCTAGGAGAAGCTGCTTATATATTAGGCATCAAAATCTATAGAGATGGACAAAGACGCCTAATAGCTTTAAGCCAAAGTACATACCTAGACAAAGTTTTGAAAAGGTTCAGAATGGATAAGGCAAAGAAAGGTTCAGTGCCCATGTTGTTAGGTAAGATATTGAGCAAGGCTTAGTGTCCAGCTACGGTAAACGATAGAGAAACCATGAGCAAAGTGCCATATGCCTCGACCATAGGTTCTATCATGTATGCCATGCTGTGTACTAGACCGGATGTGTCCAATGCTCTTAGTTTGACGAGCAGATACCAAAGTGATCCAGGAGTGGAACACTGGACAACCGTAAAGAACATCCTAAAGTATTTGAATAGGACTAAAGAAATGTTCTTAGTCTATGGAGGTGATGAGCAGCTCGTCGTAAAAGGTTACGTCGACGCTAGTTTCGACACTGACTCGGATGATTCTAAATCTCAGACAGGATACGTTTATATTTTGAATGGAGGAGCTGTGAGCTGGAGAAGCTACAAGCAAAGCGTGATCGCGGGGTCTACAGTAGAATCGGAATACATGGCTGCTGCAGAAGCGTCAAGTGAAGGAGTTTGGATCAGGAACTTCATCACTGAGCTTGGTGTGGTTCCAAGTGCCTTGGACCCACTAGAGATATTGTGCGACAACACTGGCGCCATAACATTGGCTAAGGAACCAAGATATCATCCAAATACCAAGAACATCAACCGCCGATTTCATATAATTCGAGATTATATAACAGATGGAGATCTGAAGATTAGCAAAGTACATACGGATCTGAATGTCGCAGATCCGTTGACTAAACCTCTTCCACGAGCAAAACATGATCAGCACCTCAATGCCATGGGTGTTAGATTGTTGCCAGATGTAAACTAGATTATTAACTCTAGTGCAAGTGGGAGACTGTTGGAATTATGCCCTAGAGGCAATAATAAAGATGTTATTGTTATAATTCTTGTTCATGATAAAGTTTATATTCCATGCTAGAATTGTATTAAGCGGAAACTTTGATACTTGTGTGGTTTATGAACAACACCGTGTCCCTAGTACGCCTCTATGGACTAGCTCATTGATTAATGATGGTTAAGGTTTCCTAACCATAGACATGAGTTGTCGATTAATAATGAGATCATGTCATTGGGAGAATGATGTGATGGACAGACCCAAATCAAGCAGAGCAATTAGATTATGTCATCGTGTTCATCTTTGCGAAGCTTTTTCGTATGTCAAATATTGTATTCCTTAGACCATGAGATAATGCAACTCCCTGGTATCGGAAGAAAGCTTTGAGGTCATCAAACGTCATCCTATGAGAGGGTGATCATAAAGGTGTCTCTCAGGTGATCGGAAAGTACTTGTTGGGTTGTATGTATCGAGATGGGATTTGTCCCTCCCAAGTCAGAGAGATATACTTCGGGCCCACTCGGTAATCGATATCAACACCGCTTGCAAGCACGTGGTTAAGGAGTTAATCACAAAGTGATATCGGATTACGGAACGAGTAAAGTACTTTCTGTGAACGAGATTGAACTAGGTATGCCGATACCAACGATCGAATCTCGGGCAAGTAAAATATCGCATGACGAAGGGAATATAAATATGGGATTAATTGAATCCTGGCATCGTGGTTCATCCGATATGATCATCGATGAATATGTGGGAGTCAATATGGGTTTCCAGACCCCGCCGTTGATTATTGATAGAAGATCATGTCTGCATATTCTCGAACCCGTAGAGTCACACACTTAACGTGCCTCGACGCTAGGATAGAATGGATAATTGGTTTATGAGTTTTTGTTCGGAGTCTCGGATGAGATCCAGGACATCACGAGAGGTTCCGGAATGGTCCGGAGAATAAGATTCATATAAAGGAAAGCAGTTTTTGGAATTCAGAATTGTTTTGGAATGTTCGGTATTGTACCGGAAGGTTCTAGAAGCTTCCGAAGTGGGACCAACGTTGCCCCACTTGTTGGACGGGGGCGTGGGCCTACGAGGGAGTGCTCTGGCAAAATGATCAAAACCCTGTTCTCCGGTATGATGGAGTGAGCAACGGACTTGTTGGAAATCATACATACCGATGTATGCAGACCAATGAGTGTTTCGACGCGCGGTGGATATCGCTATTTTCTCACTTTTACCGATGACTTAAGTAGATATGGGTATATCTATTTAATGAAACATAAATCTGAAACATTTGAAAAGTTCAAAGAATTTCAGAATGAAGTGGAGAACCATCGTAACAGAAAGATTAAGTTTCTACGATCCGATCGTGGAGGTGAATATTTGAGTTATGATTTTCTCACGCATCTTAAAGCAAGCGGAATCGTTTCGCAACTCACGCCACCCGAAACACCACAGCGCAATGGTGTGTCTGAATGCCGGAACCGAACCCTATTAGATATGGTCCGATCGATGATGTCTCTTACTGATTTGCCGTTATCATTTTGGGGTTATGCATTAGAAACCGCTTCATTCACTTTAAATAGGGCTCCATCTAAATCCGTTGAGACGACACGGTATGAACTGTGGTTTGGTGCTAAACCTAAGTTGTCGTTTCTTAAAGTTTGGAGATGCGAAGCTTACGTCAAGAAGTTGATGCCGGACAAGCTCGAACCCAAAGCGGAGAAATGTGTCTTCATAGGATACCCTAAGGAAACTATTGGGTATACCTTCTATCACAGAACCGAAGGCAAAGTGTTTGTCGCAAAGAACGGTTCCTTTCTTGAGAAGGAGTTTCTCTTGAAAGAAGTGAGTGGGAGGAAATTAGAGCTAGACGAGGTTGTTGAACCTTCTCTTGAATTGGAGAGTAGCGCAGCACCTGAAATTGTTCCAGTGCCGCCTGCACCAATGATAGAGGAAGCTAATGACAAGGATCATGAAGCTTCGGACGATGCTGCTACTGAACGTCGCAGGTCGACAAGGTTGCGTGCCCCTCCTGAGTGGTACGGCAACCCTGTCTTGACTGTCTTGTTAGTAGAAGATAGTGAACCTACGAACTATGAGGAAGCGATGATGAGCCCAGACTCTGAGAAATGGCTATAAGCCATGAAATCCGAATTGGGATCCATGAGCGAAAACCAAGTATGGACTTTGGTGGACCCTCCTAGCGACCGAAAGGCCGTTGAGTGCAAATGGATCTTCAAGAAGAAAACGGACGCGGATGGTAATGTTACCGTCTATAAAGCACGGCTTGTCGCGAAAGGTTTTCGACAAGTTCAAGGTGTTGACTACGATGAGACTTTCTCTCCCGTAGAGATGTTTAAGTCCATTCGGATTTTATTAGCAATTGCTGCGTTTCATGATTATGAAATATGGAAGATGGATGTCAAGACTGCGTTCCTCAATGGCAACATTGATGAAGAGTTGTATATGATGCAACCCGAAGGTTTTGTCGATCCTAAGGATGCTGATAAAGTATGCAAACTTCATCGTTCCATTTATGGACTGAAGCAAGCATCTCGGAGTTGGAACCTTCGTTTTGATCAAGTGATCAAGAGCTTTGGATTTGTTCCAAATAGCTACGAAGCTTGCATCTACAAGAAAGAGTGTGGGAGCTCGGTGACATTTCTGGTACTATATGTGGATGACATATTGATTATCGGAAATGACATTAACATGCTTAACGATGTGAAGAGTTATTTGAACAAGTGTTTTTCAATGAAAGACCTGGGTGAAGCTGCTTATATGTTGGGCATCAAAATCTATAGAGATAGACAAAGATGCCTGATAGCTTTAAGCCAGAGTACATACCTAGACAAAGTTCTGAAAAGGTTCAGAATGGATAAGGCAAAGAAAGGTTCAATGCCTATGTTGTCAGGTAAGATATTGAGCAAGGCTCAGTGTCCAGCTACGGTAAATGATAGGGAAGCTATGAGCAAAGTTCCTTATGCCTCGGCCATAGGTTCTATCATGTATGCCATGCTGTGTACTAGACCGGATGTGTCCAATGCTCTTAGTTTGACGAGCAGATATCAAAGTGATCCAGGAGTGGAACACTGGACAGCCGTGAAGAACATCCTAAAGTACCTAAATAGGACTAAAGAAATGTTCTTAGTCTATGGGGGTGATGAACAACTCGTCGTAAAAGGTTACGTCGACGCTAGTTTCGACACCGACAAGGATGATTCTAAATCTCAGACAGGATACGTGTATATTTTGAATAGAGGAGCTGTGAGCTGGAGAAGCTGCAAGCAAAGCGTGAACGCGGGACCTACAGTAGAAGCGGAATACATGGCTGTTGCAGAAGCGTCAAGTGAAGGAGTTTGGATCAGGAACTTCATCACTGAGCTTGGCGTGGTTCCAAGTGCATTGGACCCACTGGAGATATTGTGTGACAACACTGGCGCCATAGCACTCGCTAAGGAACCAAGATATCATCCAAAGACCAAGCATATCAACCGCAAGTTTCATATAATCTGAGATTATATAGCAGATGGAGATCTGAAGATTAGCAAAGTACATACAAATCTGAATGTCGCATATCCATTGACTAAACCTCTTCCACGTGTAAAACATGATTAGCACCTTAGTGCCATGGGTGTGAGATTGTTGCCAGATGTAAACTAGATTATTGACTCTAGTGCAAGTGGGGGACTGTTGAAATTATGCCCTAGAGGCAATAATAAAGCTATTATTATTACAATTCTTGTTCATGATAATGTTTATATTCCATGCTAGAATTGTATTAAGCGGAAACTTTAATACTTGTGTGGTTTGTGAACAACACCGTGTCCCTAGTACGCCTCTATGGACTAGCTCATTGATTAATGATGGTTAAGGTTTCCTAACCATGGACACGAGTTGTCAATTAATAATGAGATCATATCATTGGGAGAATGATATGATGGACAAACCCAAACTAAGCGAAGCAATTAGATCGTGTCATCGTGTTCATCTTTGCGAAGCTTTTCTTATGTCAAATATTGTATTCCTTAGACCATGAGATAATACAACTCCCTGGTATCGGAAGAAAGCTTTGAGGTCATCAAACGTCATCCTATGAGAGGGTGATCATAAAGGTTTCTCTCAGGTGATCGGAAAGTACCTGTTGGGTTGTATGTATCGAGATGGGATTTGTCCCTCCCAAGTCGGAGAGCTATACTTCGGGCCCACTCGGTAATCGATATCAACACCGCTTGCAAGCATGTGATTAAGGAGTTAATCACAAAGTGATGTCGGATTACGGAACGAGTAAAGTACTTGCTGTGAACGAGATTGAACTAGGTACGACGGTACCGACGATCAAATCTCGGGCAAGTAAAATATCGCGAGACGAAGGGAATATATATATGGGATTGATTGAATCCTGGCATCGTGGTTCATCCGATATGATCATCGGTGAATGTGTGGGGGTCAATATGGGTTTCCAGACCCCCTGTTGATTATTGATATAAGAGCATGTCTGCATGTTCTCGAACCCGAAGGGTCACACACTTAACGTGTCTCGACGCTAGGATAGATTGGATAATTGGTTTATGAGTTTTTGTTCGGAGTCTCGGATGGGATCCGGGACATCACGAGAGGTTCCGGAATGGTCCGGAGAATAAGATTCATATAAGGCAGTGCAGTTTTTGGAGTTCGGAATTGTTCCGGGTTAATCGGTATTGTACCGGAAGCTTCTAGAACCTTCCGGAAGGGGGCCAACGTGGTCCCACCTTCCGGGAGGGGGCATGGGCCTAGGAGGGAGTGCCCTGGACGCTTTGGGCCAGGGGCACAAGGCCCCATAGGGCCCAGCCGGCCAACCAAGGGATAAACCCTAATTGGACCTTCTAGAAGGGGGGGTCCTTGCCCCCCACTCCTCCCTCCTTTGGCCGCCGACCTAGGTCTTGGGGGAGGGGTTAGGGCAGGCTCCCACCCCTCTATATATAGAGGGCTGGGGCGCACCCCCCCACACCTTCCCCTTAAGCCTAGTCGCCCTGCTGCCCTCCTCTCTCTCTCCCTCCCGACTGTGTGTAGGCGAAGCCCTGCTGCAGAAACTCTCCACCAATTGCACCGCGCCGTCGCGTTGTAGATCCAACCCATCTCTCCACCATACTTGCTGGACCAAGGAAGGAGGAGACGTCGAGGTGCTGCACGTGTGCATCTCACGGAGGCATCGCCACTTGCGGTGCTAGATCGGATCGGATCGCGAGGAGGAGAAGCGAGTACGACTACATCACCCACGTTCCGACGAACGTTCCGCTGTGCGAATCTTCAAGGGCATGAAGATCTAATCCAATCTCTCTCGTTGTTTGCATCTCCTAGATTAGATCTTGGCTTCCCTCTGTTCGCATCCGTAGAAAATTTTGATTTACTATGCCGCGAAACCCTTCAGGCGGCGCTGCGGAACTTTTTCTGGATGTCTGCCAGATGATTTAGGGTTTTTAAGTCGGGGGCGTCTTATAGGCGAAGAGGCGAGGCGAGGAGGCAGCCAGGGGGCCCACACCCCTGGTGGCGTGGCCTAGGTGGGCCCGCGCCACCCTAGGGTGTGCCCACCCTGATGCCCTACTCCGTCTCTGCTTCGATTTTCCGTATCGTTCCGGGGAAAATATGAAGATTGACTTTTATCCCGTCCAATTTCGAGAATATTCATTTTTTAGTTTTTCTGAAACAAAAAACAGCAGAAAACAGGCAACTGGCACTGCGGCATCTTGTCAATAGGTTAGTTCCAGAAAGGGTATAAAAATACCTTAAAATGTAGACAAAACATAACAAAATTGATACTAAATAAGCATGAAACGTCAAAAATTATAGATACGTTTACGACATATCAATGACGATGCTCAGTATCGCTCTCCCTTCTCAAGGCATCATTTTTTGGAGCAGACACTGCATGGAGGTGGCAAGAGGTTAGTCTTTAGCCTGGATGACCTAGGAATCCGGCCCTTGATAAGTGCTTGAACTCTTGATAGATGACCAACAACCACCCTTGTGCAATTCAAAAGTAGAACCATCCATGCACAAAGTTCTGTTAAAAAAAAATCGATGCACAAAGTGTCTAATAATTATAGGTGGACAACCTCACCCTATCCTTCTAGCCATCGATGCTAGCCCGACATCCTCGTCTTATGCTACACAAATGGTCAGTTTTTTTTAAGACAGCACAAGCCTAAAGTACGTATATGCAAAAGTTTTTACTCAACGGATGAGCATTTAAGACATTTTTTGGACGATGGCCAGCCGTACTCATTACTAGCACATAATTGTGCCGTGGTATAGGTAAGTCATACTAGCGGTAGAGCATCAATATGGAGCCCGACGTTTTTCGAAATTCTTTCACGTAGATAATCTTCTACCCGCGTGCAAAAAATCAATGCAAAAAAATCATATTTTTGATTGTGTAAAAATGACAAATTTATAGATCTAGAACGGTAAACAATGCCAAATTCAAAATTCTTTAGACTTGTTAGAATTCGTCCTTCGTATGGGAGGAGGAGACTCCTTCGTATTGGAAGGAGGCTCCGAGTGGACATCAGGAACTTGCAGCCGGTCGTCGAGCGAGGGGTGGCCGGAGACTCCGAGGCTAGGGCGGCGGCGACTCCGGTCTAGACGAAGACTTCGGTGATGCGTCAACTGCTTCTTCCTTCTCCTTTTCCAAGCCACGACCTTGTCGGGCTTGATGCTTTGGACTTTTCCTATTGTCTCCGTACTTGTTGATGTGAACCTATTATGGTCATGAGACGAAGTATGAAATAGTATACCATTCAATAGGGTTACCTTTAAAATCTATGACAACTTGACATAAATTAGACACCTTGATATAGTAATGACCCGAACCGTATCAACAGGCCTAGCCAAGCTTTAAGTAGCGTTGCAAGCATGAGCCAACTCATCGAGATGCCGAGAGAGTTGCGTCTCGGGGCTGTTTGGACTTACACTCTAGTTCAACCAGAACAAGTTTTGCTCTCTAGAAAAAAGTTGTATCTTTTGCCAAACTAATAAAAGGAAAACCAAATAATTGTGTCTTGTGTCGTTCATGTAGAAGGAACTTTTCCCGCCACATTCCTTCCCTTCTTTTATATCCCTTGTCACAAGGCGGGAAGAGCCGAAAGGGGAGAGAAGGAAAAACATCCTAGGGTTTGCTCTGCTCAATGGAGGTCGACGCTGCCCATCCCGCCGCCGCAGCCGGGGACGAGCTCCGGCGGCTCCTCGCCGCCACTCTTAGCGCTGATAAAGCGTCCGTGGACGCTGCCAGCGCCGGCCTAGATGAGATCTCCGCCGCCGGCGACCCCCGCTTCCCCATCGCCGTCCTGGTCGTCGCCGCAGGTACCCTGCCTCCTACCACTCCAGTAGCTCCTGTGCGCTCGTGCAAGCTTAGTTTACTTGCGCGCGATTCTAGGGAAGCCCGTGGCTTTGCTGCTGGGGTATGCAGTGGCAGCATCCATTTCTAGGCGCTTTGTGCAGGGATATTGTTCCCCCAGCGGAATTTCGTGGGAAACAATAAATACTCCCTCTGTCCGATATTACTTGCTGCAGATTTGTCTAGATACACATGTATCTAGACGTGTTTTACTGTATATACACATGCGAATCTAGACAAATCCATGACATCTAATTTGGGACAGAGTACTTTTCTCCTGAGGATTTAGTGCTGCACTTTTGTCACGCTGGTGATGCAATAAGCTTCGCTTCAGTTGCGGAGTGAGTTAATTGATTGTATTTGGATTGTTCGAATTGGGGTTGCAGGGGATGGTGATCAAGGGACAAGAATTGCTGCGGCGACATACTTGAAGAATTTCGTCCGGCGCAACATGGAAAAGGGGCTATCGTCGTCTAGGCTCTATGCGGAGTTCCGTGAGCTGCTCACGCAGTCTCTGCTTCGAGTGGAACCTGCAATTCTCCGAGTGCTGATTGAAATTGTATGCCCAGCTGTGCCCAGCATCTCTAAATATTACATGCTGCATCATCAGTAAGGTTTTTTTTGTAGTTACTTATGTTGCTATTGGTTTGTTACTCGAAGTTTCGCCAAGTCGTGGAAAAAGATTTTGCCAAGGAGAATTCATGGCCTCAACTTGTGCCCCAGTTGAAGTTGGTGATCCAGAGCAGTGACGCGATTAGTCCAGGCCACAATCCTGAGTGGAAAACCATTAGTGCTCTCACGGTACTTCAGTCCATTGTTCGACCCTTCCAGGTATATTTCAGTTTTCAATGTCTAATGTTACGCATTTACATAAGCTTGGACCCATCTGACATGTTTTTGAAAACCAACTTCTTACCCTCTGCGTTTCTCTCCAGAAGAATGCACATTGACTTGTAGTTCAGAGTATTCTGGCCCTTGCATTCTAAATAATTAAAACTTTCTTGTTTCAGATACTGGTTAGTGATTATTGTGCCTACCTTATCCTTGCAAATAATTAAAAACATAAAATTAACCACTCTCTATTGGTAATTTTTATTTCTTCTCTGGGATGCACTGTTGAAATGGCATACTCATTGTTTACTGTTCCAACTTACTAGAATACTTAGTACTCCTGCTGTATCAGTTCCTACAATCGTCAGCATGCGTGCCTGACATATCAACTTCTACTTGAGAGTCGAGTCCCATACGAATCTATTTTAGTTAGAATAATTGATAATGCAATTTAATTTAACACCCGTTAATACAACAATATATTGAATAAACATATCTTTCTTTTCTAACTGGGTTTATTTGACAGTATTTCTTGAACCCAAAAGTTGTAAAAGAGCCTGTTCCAGAGCAGTTGGAGCAAATTGCAGCTGAGATTCTTGTACCATTGCAAGGGACATTCCACCACTTTGCTGACAAGGTCTTATGCCAATGTATCTGATTGTCTCCAAAGATTATGCACATGTTGATCTTTGTTAAACATTTGATGGTGTATGCAACAGGTTCTGTTATCGCACGGTGGGAATAATTTGGAATATGAGCAGCTCCTACTTATCACATGCAAGTGCATGTATTTCACTGTAAGCCCTGTTTTTATGAATATCATTTACTCAAAACTTATGAAATGAAGAGATGGGCTAATAGCATATATTTGTTGAACAAAGCTTGAAACTGTGTGGGAGTTTATTCTTCTGCTCTCCAACACTGTTCTTGCCTTTCTGTATATAATAGACTTTCTTGGCATTCATGGTTAACTTCCTATAATGTGTGTCTAAGTTATGTTATTCCTTACAGGTGAGATCTTACATGCCATCTAGCGTGAAGCAGATTTTGCCTTCCTTCTGCAAAGACATGTATCGTATACTAGATTCACTGGATTTCAGCAGTCCCCCTGAAGATGCAGCTACAACAAGGCTCAAGATTGCTAAAAGATGTCTCATTATATTTTGCACACTTGTTACTCGTCACCGGAAACATGCTGATAAGTATGTACTTTAGTCTCTGCTGTTATTCTTGTTTTTGCACATTTTTCTGAATGCTTACTCTCCATTGTTCTCAGTGAGATGCCACATATTGTCAACTGTGTAACCAGAATATCAAAACAAAGCATTCATCTAAGTGTAAGTTCTATAGTTCATGAAATCCTGTTATTTGTAATCATTAATTAGTATTGACACATGCTAGATTATTATTGCCGTGATGGGCATTGCAATCATTATTGATTATTAATTAGTATCTGCTAAGATTCCGAGTGATGAATGATTGCAGAAACTCAGCTCTCTCTCGGATCGGATTTTTTCATTATCATTTGATGTAATTTCTCGTGTTTTGGAGACAGGCCCTGTAAGTATACACCAAGTAGTTTGATCGCGTAGTCTGAATTGAAATGTTTGAACTTAATGTCCATATGCTCTCTTGTTTGCAGGGATGGCGACTTGTTTCACCCCATTTCTCTTCACTTCTGGATTCAGCAATTCTTCCAGCATTAGCATTAAATGAGAAGGTTGTCTCCCTATCTTGTTGTTGATGCAAAACGCCTTCCCAGTATGTACTTAGTTTGGTCCAACTTTATGTATGTACTCAGGATATAGCTGATTGGGAGGAGGATACTGACGAGTACATGCGGAAGAATCTCCCCTCTGAACTTGTAAGTAATGATTTCATAATACTAGTTTATCCCTCGTGTTTGTGTTGTTTGACTGATAATTTTTTGGCAGGATGACGTTTCAGGATGGACTGAGGATCTATTTACTGCTAGGAAAAGTGCCATCAATTTACTTGGTGTTATATCCCTCTCAAAGGTTCTAATTTTCTTTCATAGTGCACTGATGTACATAATATCAAGTTTAGGCGCACAGGCCACGTTTACATCATATTATTATATCAGAGTTCATGACTTCAGATCGTTTGGTCGATCCCTTGTATAATTCTTTGCAATAGATAATTACGAGGCCGTACAGTATTTTCAACTATCATTTCCTGTATACATGTAATTTATAAATGCTTTTAGCATCTGCATGCGCAAGCTACCAAGTGTACGCACATTTTTCTGTTTATTATTGATCCAGGGAACTATTTGAATATGCAAAAGACTTACATAGGTGTTCTACTCATTTCATATCACATTTTTCTTGTTTCAGGGCCCACCAGTTGTATCTGCAGCTTCCAAACGCAAGAAGGGTGACAAAAGCAAAGGAAAAGGCGGAAGCTCTATTGGGGAGCTATTGGTCATTCCATTCCTGTCAAGATTTCCTGTACCTTCTCATGGAGAAGATGCATCATCAAAGGCAGTGCAGAAGTAAGATCACATGAATATTTATTTTAACTCTTATTAAGAAAGGGTTACAGAAATTCAGACATATATGTGCTTCATGCATACATGTGGACTCTAGACTATATGATTTGCTTTTCTCATAGTTACAAGATAGTCACTTTACTGTCATTCATTTCAGTTATTTTGGCGTTCTAATGGCATATGGAGGCCTCCAAGATGTAAGATTGTTACATCCCTGACAAGATGTCTTCTTTTCAGATTTTTTTCCATGAGGGACACACCCCAGGGTTCCCTTATGTTCTGAACTTATATTGGAGTAATTGCTGATTCATTAAACTATTTTACAGTTTTTGACCGAGAAGAAAGATTTGACGGCTACATTGATCAGGAATCGGATCCTTCCATTGTATTATATAGATCCGTGCAATCCATATTTGATATCTACGGCAAACTGGATCATTGGACAGCTTGCGCTGTGCCTACCAGAGGTATGTTCTTTCTTTTCTTCCATAGTTTCATCATGTTGTAGGACAGGCTAGTCAACATTAAAGGCTTCATCACTGTATCTCATTGTATCATCATATATTCATTTCTGATTCCTTTTTGCTTATCTGCAGGCTATGAGCACAGATATTTATAATTCATTAATGAAGGCATTGAGCATGGAAGATGTTGATGACTTAACTTGTTATCCTGTTCGTGCTTCTGCTTCTGGTGCTATTGCAGAACTCATTGAGGTAAGGTTCAACGTGGTATGATCAACGGAATCTACTTGCTGCCTGTAAATTTGTCACTAACATATTTTTCGTGCCTTTTGCAGAACGGTTATGCTTCGCCTAACTGGGTTGCCCTTTTGCAAGTTATCGTGAAAAGGATAAGTGCTGAAGATGAAAATGAGTCTGCCCTTTTGTTTCAGCTTCTGGGTACAGTAGTCGAGGCTGGCGAAGAAAAAGTTCTGCCTTACATTCCTGGAACTGTGTCTAACATTGCCACTACCATAATGAATCTTCTGCCCCCTGTACCAGATCCATGGCCTCAGGTAATGTTGCATCATTCTCTTTTGTGGTCACTACTTCCATTATGTCTGGAAACAGCACAGGTTTCATAGTGAACCTCAAGAACTGGAAACTAAGTCCACCCAGTGGTCTTACTCAATGCAATCTACATTTAACTAAGACTCTAGAAACTTTTTGTGGAACTATCGCTTTTTTCTCAAGGAAATACACGTTGCCATGGTCCATGGATGCCTGTTCTTTTAAAGATCCTGCTTCATCTCTAATATCACTCATTACCTAATTCTTAGAGAACAGAGTCCTAATAGCTCTAACTGGGTTCACAATTATATATTGTTTTAGGTTGTCGAACAGGGTTTTGCTGCATTTGTAGCGATGATTCAAGCTTGGGATAGCTCTACACCAGATGAAAACAAGGAACACGAGAAGAGAGAGTGGCAATTAGGCCAGACTGCTATTGCTCAAACTTTTTCAACAGTACTACAAAAAGCCTGGCTGTCCCCAGTTGAACAGATGGTATGTTGTCAAACTGAATGTCAAGTTTTCTCTTCACTGTTTGCTATAGCCCGTAGGTACTCGTGCAAATAAATTTGTCTTGACTGTTTGTTGATGTTTATTTTCAGGAGTTGACATTAAATTCTGCATTGCCACCACCGTCGTGTGTAAACGATGCTTCTTTGTTGCTCGAATTCATCATGAAGTCTGTTACTTCTATGGAAGAAATCACACATATGAAGATCTTTGAGCTAGTAGCTACATGGGCTGACATCATTGCCTGCTGGGACTCCTGGGAAGAGATGGAGGATCAGGGAATTTTCAACGCAATCAAAGAAGCTGTCAGTTTCCATCAAAGATTTGACTCCTCTGGTTTTTTTATGAAAATGTTTCCTTCCCAGTCTGCAAATGGATCCCAAAGTTCAGTCATTGGTCGGGTTTCTAGTTTTGTGACCAGGGCCATCTCAGCTTACCCCTCTGCAACATGGAGGGCATGCTCGTGCATCCATACGCTACTGCATGCTCCAGATTTTTCCTTGGGAGCAGGAGATGCTAGAATGACTCTTGCTGTAAACTTTGGGGAAGCATCATTTTCCTATTTCAAGAGTGTATCTGACAGCCCTGCTGGAATATGGAAGCCACTGGTCTTGGCAATTTCTTCATGCTACATTTGCTATCCAGATGCTATTGAGCAAGTTCTATGCAAGGATGATGGTAATGGTTATACAGTATGGGCATCTGCACTGGCACAAGTCTCAAGTAGCTTGTTTACTCCCGCGCTGTCATCTGTATCTGAGATCAAACTGGCGGGTAAGTTACTATGCATCTACTGATCACTACAATTTTAGTCTTTTTCCCCTCAAAAAGAAAAAAGATATTAGTCTTGTTGATGTTTGCTTTGTCGACTTAGAAAGACGTGTCATCTTATTACTGCTTTCTATCATCATGCAGTATTAACATTAGCAACTGTGATTGAGCGACTGCTGGCCCTCTCCATGGGTGGCACCAAGGTGCTGAAAGACTGCTATATATCATTGATGGAGTCCTGCATTCATCTCAAGGACATTCAAGAGGATGGGGATGACGATGATGAAGCAGAAGATGATGATGATGATGATGACGAGGAGGAGGAAGACACTGATGACGACGATGAGGTAATGGACCATAGGATCGTTTTATTATGTTCTCTCTGAAAGTTCAAACACATTGCTTGAAGATCATGAATGAACAAACATGCAATCAGGATTCTGAGGATGAGGACGTGCGAGAAGAGACGGAAGAGGAATTCCTTGCAAGATATGCGGCTGCTGCTAGTGAGTCAATCGAGGTTGTCGAGGAAGGAGACATAGATGATGAAAACCAAGATATTGAATTAGGTAAGCTTCTTGGATATTCGTCTCAAAATATTTCTGTCTGCTGATATATATGTACCTCAAAAATCTGTTGGTGAACATTTGCATCTGATGCTAATGCAGGTTACCTGGACGAAGTGGAAATAAACCAGGTGGTTCTTTCACTGATGCAGAAACATATCACACTCCTCCAAGCGCAGAGTCTGCCAGATGATCTAATTGAGAGAATTGCAGAAACATTTCCTGAATCTGAGCAGATGTTTCGTGCTCATTGACAAACTTAGTGTTATACCTGTGCAGATATTCTTGTCCAAATTTGCTTTCAATGTTTGTTTTGAGCTTTCATTGGCTTCATTCTATTTGTTGTTCCTTGGACATTGTGCTGCTTGTTTGTGCTCGTAGATAAAATGTACTATACTACAATGTGTTACCGGGGGTCTGCAACAATTATTGGTGGATGTAACAATTTCATTTTTTTTATTAAATGACTGAATGGTGAAATGTTTATCAATTCTTTCATCCGGTGAGACTATATTTTATATCCCATTTACTAGTGGTTCATCCACTTTTGGAGAACAGCCACAACATTGATGACATAAAATAATTTACAGAAAAATGTCCACACTTGGGCTCTGAATTTTGCCTCAACCCTGCTTTGGCTACCTGATTGATTGTGAGCTGGGTTCGTGGGATGAAATAGGGTCAAAATGAGAGAGATCATGAGTTGCATTTTTTATTTTATGAATTATGAGCCATCCTAGCTCTAATTTTGTTGATGCAACAGTATCAATTATCTTTATCTCTTTCCCTCTCATTTTTGTTGTGTTTTTGAGCTTTTTCAAAGCTGATTGAGTACTAAATGGAAAACAAACTATGCTCTCATATTTCCACAGTACAATGGTATCCAAAATCCAGTCTTTCTTAAGAAGTTAAGATGCCGTGAAATAAATTGCTATGCATTCCATAGTATTTGTAATGAGCATCTTATGTCTTTTTTGTTACCTGCAGGTCTGTCTTTCCCATTAGGGCATCTCTTGCTCTTTTTTTTTCGAAATGGAGGGTGTACTCCCTTTTCATTAATTTATTTATATAACAAATAATGAATAAAGAGCATACATAAAAAAACTCGAAGCCACCACACAACACCTACGAACCCGGCAATGGCCGGAAAACATGTCAACAAGGCCTAGTGCCT
Source organism: Avena sativa (assembly GCA_916181665.1). Classification (NCBI taxonomy): domain Eukaryota; kingdom Viridiplantae; phylum Streptophyta; class Magnoliopsida; order Poales; family Poaceae; genus Avena; species Avena sativa. Next base: position 20,049,159 of record OV702296.1, read on the forward strand.
GAAAAACAACGAAATTCCTCCATCAGCTAGGAACTGGGAAATATCGCATACCTTGAGACACCCTCTAGGAGAAACGAGAGCACTCATCCAGTTTAGCATGCTTTTAACATGCAACTCTTGTGCACGCTAAAGGAACCGTCACAACCCTCAGACCACCGAGAAATGTTCATGGTTAAGATCTGCATAACCTTTGTCGATCCCGCCGCCGACGCCACCACGACAACAGGCGTTGCCGCCGCCCTACGCGAGACCATCCACATATGCCATCCACCGAGATCCCGCAGCGCCACGCCACCGAGACGTGCCACAGTCGATGCGGTAGAAGAAACACCGCTCCACCAGTAGACCCCATCCAGGCATCTCATGTTCCAAAACGATGCCCTCAAGAGGGTGAGCGAAACCAAAATGCCTCCATCGTCCGATCCAGGGGACCCAGATCTAGGATTTCCCCCGGAACTTCTATGCGCGAGGGGGGGGGGCAGAAGAATCACAGTGATGACACCTTCAACAAGGTAATGTCGCCTATAGACGCCACCATCATCGTCCCTGAATACATAAGAACCCGGCTCTCACCGGCTTTCATCAATGCCTCCAGATTCCCCGCGTGCAGCAGTAGGACAGTGCTGGATCCACCCCGCACGCTGACGCCTAGATGTGCCCAACCTGCTGAACACCAGTCGCTGCGTCGCTGCAGCTTCGGGCTATGCTGGAGAAGCCTCGCCGCCGTGTGCCCCACGCGCACCACGTCCTCCATGGGGCAGCATCCCACGATGTCGTCCCGCACGCAAAGAGACATGATCTCCTTCCCCACCACCGAAAACGAGCAGACTTTGCCGGTCATAGCCTAGGGTGGTTGGAGAGGGAGGGGAGAGAGGGGTGGTGGGGCATGTAGTAGGCGGCTAGAGTTCCCCTCCCGTCGCCACGAGGGGGACGAGAGAAAGGGAAATTGTCATTACTTGTGGAGCTCTCCGCAAGTTCTCCGCCGTAGCCCTAGGGCATCTCTTGCTGCCCCCCTCCTAAAAAGCGCTAGAGAGCAAAAACGACCGTTTTAGGAGGCTAAAGGGTACCTAGCCGATCCTCTAACGGCTTTAGCGGGGTAAGTTGTCGGACACTTAAATATACTCAACCACCGAGTAAAATTTTGCCACCCTCTATCACTCTCCCAAAATCGACCCCGCTATTACCGGCACCCCCACCGCCATCGCATATCCACTCTAGCACCGTAGATGGCTGGATCCTCTCGCCTTGGGTCCCTTCCACCGATTCAGAACGCGGATCGACGTCGCACACAATCGCCTCGAGGAGGCGGTGTGAGATCCTGGCAGACGGCTTAATAGGATTGATAGGATACCCAACAAGTTATAACTTCTTTTCCAGAAGCTCATCTGAAAAGAACTCCGAGGTTAAGCGTGCTTGGCCTAGAGCAATTTAAGGATAGGTGACCGACCGAAAAGTGGGTACCCGTGTACTCGCACGAGGAAAAAATGCACAGAAAAAACTATTATTGATCTGTAGGGAACAGTCTAGAGATCTGACAGTCCGGTGTTACAGGCGGCGGCTTCCCCACTCAGCCTGCCCATGCCACCACCATCGTAGAGGAAGTACCCGACGTTCACCAATGGGTGTGGGGGACGTGGGTGGTGGAGATCACATACCATAACACCCACTAGAAGATTTGGATGGACACATACCAATCGACGACACATGCAGCCTAGCATACGAATACGATGTCGAGATGTACGCCTCCACAACTAATAATCGGGGCTCAACTTCCTGCTGGGCACCACCTGCCGGAGCTTGACATGTTGACCGCCGCCTGGCCCTCGGGCGAGAGCAACATGAGGAAAAATAGGCCTATGAACGCTTTGAGTACATGGAGACAGTGGCAGATCTAGTGGGGTGCCATAGGTGCCATGGCACCCCCTCCAAAAGTATAAAAACTCTTTTAGCTTGTACGTTTTGGATTAATTCTTGCTTAAATCATAACCTAATAGCATTGCCAAAAAAATCATAGCCTAATAAGGAGTTTTTCAAGCTTGGCACCCCGTCGATTTTATCCTAGATCCGCCACTGCATGGAGAGGCTCATTTGTGAGTGTTAAATAGGTCTTTTGTTATGTATTTGTACACGCGTGTATGTATGTAACATGTGCTGATCATTATATATATTGATCCCGTGATGAGACAATTGCCCCATGGAAACCCTAAACTTTTAACTTGGTATCAGATTCGCGCGAGCCTTCCCACCGCGCCGCCGCTGCAAAATCCTAGCTAGGGCGATACGCCGCCGCCGCGATGACTGAGTCAGCGCTCACGCTGACCACCATGGGCTCCTCGTCCATGCCCCCCGCCCGCCCCATAATCGCCCCGCCGTCGTCCATGGCCCCCGTCCCCATCGTGACACCGACCGCGGTCCGCCTGGACCATAGCAACTACATGTTGTGGAGGGGGCCGAGCCTTCCCAATTTCTCCGAAGCCCACCTCCATGATTTCCTCGACGGCACAACCACCGCAGATCGTGACCAACGGCACCGGCGATGCCGCTCATACCGTCAGCAACCCCGACTACGAGCAGTGGTGGACCCTAGATCAGAAGGTCCTCGGTCTTCTTCTCGGGTCCATGACCGAGGAGATCATAGCCCAACTCATTGGCTACAAGATGGCCGCGACGGCTTGGGAAGCCGTTGCCTCCATGTTCGGCGCCGAAAATCGCGCCAATGTTCGTCACCTCCAGCGCCAGATCCAGGCGCTACGCAAAGGGGACAAGTCTGCCAGCGAGTACATGAACCATGTGAAGGCTATGGCCAACGCCATGTCCGCTGCCGGATCTCCTCCTCACGATGATGAGATCATTGCCTATATGATGACCGGGCTAGGCCCGGCTTTCAATCCCATCGCTGCCTCGATGAATTTTTCGGCTGTCCCGATCACCCTCGACACGTTCTACGCCAACATGCTCAACTACGAGTCCCTCCAGGAGGAGAAGCAGGTGGAGGTCGACGACTGGTCCTCGTCGGCTAACGCCGGTTCTACCACAACAATCCCGGGCGCCAAGGAGGAGGTGGAGGAGGAAGTCCTGCGGGCAGTACCCTGCAGGGCCAAGGCGGCCAAGGCCAGCATGGCAACGGCCAGGGCGGTGGTGGTGACCGCCGCAACAATGGAGGAAACAACGGTGGTGGCAATGACCGCAACCGCAATGAAGGAGGCGGCAATGGCCGCAACCGGCATTGGCGCCCCTAGTGCCAGATTTGCAAATACTGGGGGCATGAGGCGGACAACTGCAGGAAGCGCTACTACTACGACAACCGTGCGGGTAACTCTGCCTCTACTTCATCCGCCGCCGAGCCACCGCAGTGGATCATGGACTCCGGCGCATCGGATCACTTCACCAGCGACCTAGAGCGCCTCCACATGCATGAACGCTACGGAGGCAAGGATCAAGTGCAAGTTGCCAATGGTGCAGGTTTGTCTATTTCGCATATTGGTCACTCGAATTTACCCGGTTCATCCCTCCGTTTGAGAAATATTCTTCATGTTCCTCATATTGACAAACATCTCCTCTCTGTGTTTCGTCTTTGTTGTGACAATGACGTCTTTATTGAGTTTCATTGTTTGTTTTTTCTTGTCAAGGACAAAACCACGAGGAAAGTTCTGCTTCACAGTAGGAGTCGCAACGGGTTGTACCCCATCCCGTTTAGGAGAGCTTTCGCCACCCACCGCCATGCGTCCTCTGGCATTAAGACCACCGCGTCTTGGTGGCATCATTGTCTTGGGCACCCTACCAATAATGTCGTTCAATCCATTGTTAGGAATAATGATTTAGAGTGTTCTTCCAATACTCATACCTCTGTGTGTGATGCTTGTCAGCATGCTAAAAGTCGACAATTGTCTTATAGTAATTCCAGTCGTGTTTCTACTATGCCTCTTGAGTTAATCCATTCTGATGTTTGGGGTCCTGCTATTGCATCCTCGGGAGGATATAAATATTATGTTAGCTTTGTCGATGATTACTCTCGTTTTTGTTGGATTTACCTTCTCAAGCACAAGTCTGATGTTGAGCAAGTTTTCTACAACTTTCAATCTCATGTTGAGCGTCTCTTAGACTCTAAAATCAAAGCTATCCAGTCGGATTGGAGTGGCGAGTATCACCGTTTACATCAATATTTTCAGCGCACCGACATATCTCATCGATTTTCGTGCCCTCATACCTCGTAGCAAAACGGAGTGGCCGAGTGCAAGCACCAACACTTGGTAGAAACCGGGCTTGCTTTGCTTGCCCACTCATCTCTCCCATTGCATTTTTGGGATGAAGCCTTCCTTATCGCATGCTACCTTATTAATCGCATGCCTACTCTGATGTTGCAAAACGACACGCCCGTCCATTGTCTCCTAAAAGTTCCACACACATACTCCTCACTTCGCGTTTTCGGCTGTGCGTGTTGGCCGAGTTTGTGCAAGTATAACACCCATAAGTTGTCTTTCCGCTCGAATATGTGTGTGTTTTTAGGGTATAGTCCGATGCATAAGGGGTATAAGTGCTTGGATCGCTTCGCGGTACGTATATATATTTCTCATGATGTCATTTTTGATGAGACGGTATTTCCCTATGCTACTCCTGGTATAACCATTGATGTGTCCACTCTCGAAAAAGCCATCACTTTTCCTTCAAATGAACCGGTGACGAGTGATTGTATGTGTAAATATGACTTATCTTATTTGGACACTAATGCACCTATCCCAGGCAGCGCTGATCCTGTGCAGGTACCCGTCTCGCTGTAGCCATCTGCTACGATCGACTTTCATGGTGCACCCGTGATCGACGTGCATGGCGGCACGCGTCACGAGGCTGATCTGGCGCCAGGGAGCCTGGATCCTTCCTCGGCCCGTCCCTCCTCGCCGCCTGTCACATCCCAAATTTTAGATTTGGTCTTGCATATCATTCATTGCATCGCATCATATCTTACCATGCATTACCGTCGAGTAGAGAGGATGGACGAAACGCTATTTGCGAAAACCTATTTTACTTCACTTCGAGTTTCCTGCGGGAGGCTTCAGAGGGGCTTGCAACAACCACCCCTGTAGGTTCGAGCTTTCACTCAAACTTCGACTGAAGGTTGTGCCCCTCGACGATACGAACCCGTAGGCGCGAGAATCGCTCCAATCGAAGTTCGTATGCAAAAGACTCGGACGTTTTAGTAAACCAAGAGACTTGCAACAACCACCCCTGTAGGTTCGAGTTTTCGCGCAAACTTCGACTGAAGGTTGTTCCCCTCGACGATACGAACCCGTAGGCGCGATAATCGCTCCAATCGGAGTTCATATGCAAAAGACTCGGACGTTTTAGTAAATCGCCGAAAACCGGTCCGAAAATCCGGACCGATTTCTGAATCGGAGTCAAATCTGGACCGATTCGGGTCAGGATTTTTTTTCTTTTTCTTCTTCTCACGCGTGGGACTATTTGAAGGGGCCCCACCGCCTCGGAAGTCGTGCCCGACCCCGCCTCCTCCCAGAACCCCGCCGCCACAACTCCCTGGCGCGCCTCCCAGGCGTGAACGTACGCCGCCTGCCACCTTCGCCTCGCCGCCGCCGGCCACCCCTCCGTCGCCGTTCGTCGCCGCGTCTGTTGCCGGATTCGCCTCGCCGCCCTCTTTCCGTTCCCGTGCTCCGCGTCTCCATCCGCCGCCGCCAACTGCGCCCTGCAGATCGCCGCGTACGCGCACGCGTTTATTGTTCCGGGAGCCGTAGTTGACTATGTACGTACGTGCAGGTAGAACCACGCCGTCGGAACCGACCGTCGCCGCCGTCCGGAGCTCGCCGGAGTTCGTTTCGCAGCCCGATCCCGGTAAGACAGCAGCCACCGTCAGATCTGAGATCAGCGGCTTAGATCGTTCGTTGACTGGTCAGCACTCCAGACGTTGACTAGTCAGACGCCCCAGACGTTGACTGGTCAGACGTCCAGTCAGCGCCCAGTCATCAGACGAAGTTGACTGGGTCAATTTCGTTAATCCTATTAGTTGACAGATTTCGGTAGAATCTTGTAAATTGCGTAGAAATTAAACCGCTTGGCCAAAAAATGCAAATAAAATATGTACGAGTTCAGTGAGTCGTGTAGAATCTCTCTGTACCTTTGGTTCAGACTTTTACTGTCAGGTTTAGTACAGTTTAATCAAATGAGTTAATGGCCTTTTTAGAGTAATAAATTCGTAGTAAAAGTTTCGTAGCTCCAAAAATCGCGTATGATATGTCCCTGAACTCGTATGAACGAGGGGAATCTCATCGTGAAATAAAAAGATAGGCTTACAGTAAAAACTTCTGCAGTATTTATCTAATGGCTTTCTGCAGTGTTTTAATTACTCGGGATGTTTTATAACTCCTTTTTGAGTAATTCCAATTGGTACTGTTTCTTATCAGCGATGCCTATGCGGTAGAATTTTTCCAAGATTTTACAACCTGTCTACTACCAGTAGTGAATTGTTTAAGTTCTAGCTCTAGTAGTGATCACTACTTTTGGTTAATAGTTTCCCTTGCGCCAAATCTATTTTCCATGCATGTATTCGGTAGTAGTATGTATTAGTATTATGTGGTTCAGCTGTAGCACCAATTCACTTGCTGTTCTTGCATTCATGCATCATCTTTGTTGCATATGTTTGTGAATTGTTTGTTTATGAATGCAATTGTGTCGTGTAGATTGTGTGGAGTGCAACCCTTGCTCGTGTGTGGATTGTTCCTCCGACCGCTACAACCAAGGCAAGTAGATGCTACTTTGTTCATGATATCGTCCTACTATTTTCAATGCATTGTCGTGTATTTTGTACATGCATGTGTAGGATGATACTATCGCTATGCTATGTCCTATTATGTGGTAGAGTTTTCCTTGTAGACGAACCACCGTTGTAGATGTGCTTAGCCATGCTATGTTGAACGAGGGCTGGGTTACATCATTGATACTTGTTTTCTCAAAGTATTGGGTTGTGAAAACTAAAACAACTTAATCAATGAACCCCCTGGGTGTGATGGTTTTGATAAATTTTGGTGGTTTCATTGCGGAAAGGCACCCAGGTATCAAGAGAAATTGATTGGCTTCTTTATTGTGTAGCTTACGTGTACAACCATGTGCCAATAATGGAATGGGCGGTTGGTTGGACTTAGTAGGTTGTGGTAACTCGAACCCGCGTATCCAGAGATGTAGAATTTTGGTAGGTTGGACCGGTGCGCGTCGGGATTGAGGAGCTACTTCCCGAACAGTCTCTTCTTGGTCTTCTCCCTATCATCACCCAAAATGAGAATGATGGTACGAGCTGGGCTGACCAAGTCACATGGGTAAAGTGTACTAACCTCTGCAGAGTGTATAATCTAATCGATTAGCCGTGTCCCCGGTTATGGACATCTGAGTTGCTAGATATTGATTCCATGACATGTTTCTCGCTCATTCTAATTTCATAATTGTTTTAATATTGTTGGGTTAACTTAATTGGGATCTTTTCAAAGAAAATCAAAAACTGTTTATGAAAGTAGGACAAAGTTATTTGCAAATGCAAGCCAGACACAGCTCCACTTGCCAAATATGCATGTAGTTGTTAGTACTATTGTCTCCTTTACTAGCTCTACTTGCCATACATTCCATGTATTGACCCTTCGGGGCTGTTGCGTTTTATGCTGCAGGTTATTCCGATTCTGATTGATCGTTATAGGCCACGGTACTCCACTCGGCACTTGTTCACTTGTGGGCAATTTGAAGATTGGAGGATTTACTCGCTTTTGTTGCTACCTGAACAATTTGAGCTAGCTTTATGCTGAGCTTTTATATTGTAATAATGGTACTCTGGATCTTTGTAGATCATGATACACGGTTATTTGCTATGATTATCTATTTTACTCTATTGTGGGCCAATGAACCGATCCAGGGATTGGCATGTCACATAGAGGCCACGGTCTTATCAGAACCGGGGTGTCACAGGATGGTATCAGAGCCCGTGTGTCGACTGTAGGATCGTGACCTAGGATTGGATTAGGAAGCCCTAGAATTATTAAGCCTATATTAACACTGTCTTTCCTCTTATGTCTTTCACCCTCGTAAATTCTTACCATATGCTATTCTCACACTTTCCTCTTTTACTTGATAGATGGGAGACGTCAGGACTGAGTATGTCACCATGGAGTCACCAAGGCCCTTTGCAAGGCAGTTAGCTCAGCTCTCTCAGTCATTGGGATTGCCACTGCCTATGTTCAAGGGAAGAAGGCTGTACACCTATGGATATGGAGAGGATGCATGGGAGATCACTACCTTCATATTCAGAGATGCCGCCCTGCCAAACCCCGCGCACTTGGTCTACACCAAGATATACTGCAACTGGGGACTTGGAATCAACTTGGCTGTACATGAAGCCCTGTCTCGCCAGTGCCACTATGTCCGACACCTACTGCCTGCAGATTCACCCTACCGTGATTATGGAAGGCGTGATGAAGATGGGAACATTGTGATTACCCCGGGCGACAGGAACAACATGCCGCCCCGTCGGAGGCACATAGAGGACATGGAGAGAGAGAATGGAGCTCTAGCAGAGAAGGTGAGGATGTTGAAGGAGATTGCAGACTTTACTAGCAATGGAATGGTGGTCCAAGGACAGGAGATAGACACTTTGCATGAAGCTGTGGGAGTTCTGGAGACTGCCCTGATAGCCAGAGATGAGACCATAGCCCAAAACATACAACAATTGCAAGGGACCGTCCAGGAAAGGGACCAGACCATTGAAGTTATGACAACCCAGATTGCCGCTCTCCAAGCACAGCTGAATCCACCCTCTGATGATGACAATGGAGATGATGGAAACAATGGGAATGATGATGACAATGAAGACGATGATGATGATGAGGACGAGGATGACGATGATGGAGACGATGATGGTGGAGGAGATGAAGCTGTTGCTGTAGCAGCTGAAGATGAAGAAGAAGAGGAGGATCTAGAAGAGGTGGAGTATGAGGTCTCGAGTGATGGTTCAGGAGAGGTGTACACTCCGCCACCATGGTTGTACCGCGAGCCGAAGCGCCAACGCATGACCGCAAGGACCTACCTCAATCTCTTCAAGAAGTAGATAGAAGTCCACCAGTTAGTCCACGTTAGGCGAATTCTTTAGGATTAGTCTCGATCGTTGTGAAGCTTAGTTCGTGTTAGATTAAAAGTGTTTAGTTGCTTATTTGTGTACTCCAATATCCCAGGATTTATTTGTGCGAATTTTAATGAAAGAGTTATGGAAATTTGGTTACTATATGTGTGTTTTTCGCTGCAGTTTTTCTGCTGATACAGCAGTACTGCGCGATTTTTCATATTTTTCTGGTAACTCGTAAAAATCTGAAAAAAGTTGGGCTGATGCGAAACTCTCTGTGCCATATGCACAAAAATTGGCTAATTTTTCTGACGAGTTTAAGTCAGGCGGAAAAATTCGTGAAGGCTGCTGGACTGTTCTGGCAGAATTGCTGTTTTGGTTGATTAGTTGATCTATTGTTTAGTTAACCATTGCCAACTCTTGCAAAACTATTTCAGTAGCTATATACTGCTAGGATAACACCTGGGATGTTGCTGGATCGCTTGTTTGTTGATGTGTTGCTTGCTTGTGATTGTCTGCTATTGTTTGTTGTTGGTTGATTATATGCATGGGTAGAATCCTGTTGTCGTAGTTGATTCTTTCTAAACTTACCTATGCTGAACCGCGGATGCCTCCCCGTCGCCAACCCACTGAGATGGAGCAGCTCATGGCAGCTCAGGCACAGCTGACCCAAGTGATGACCCAGTTCATGGCGAATCAGAACAACAACAATGGAAACAATCAGCCTCAGGGAGATGCTCTCACCAGATTTCTGAGGTTAAGGCCAGCTAAGTTCTCTACTGCAACGGAACCAATGGTTGCTCTAGACTGGTTGCGTTCAGTCAACAAGGATCTAGTGACTGTCGGATGCACTGATGCTGAGAAGGTGAGGTTCGCCGCTCACCTACTGGAGGGACCAGCCGCTTCTTGGTGGGACACTTTTCAGATCATCCACCCGCTGGACACCGTGACTTGGGCAATGTTTGAGGAAGGTTTCAGGACCAACCACGTGTCTTCAGGAGTTCTGAGCCTGAAGAGGAAGGAGTTCCGAAACTTGCGCCAAACCAATCGCACCGTGGCCGAGTACATTGAGGAGTTCAACAACTTGTCCCGTTATGCACCTGAGGATGTTGACACTGATGCCAAAAGGAGGGAGAGATTCCTGGATGGCCTCAGTGATGAGCTTTCAGTACAGCTACTTGTGGTTTATTGCCCCACTTTCCAGGAGCTTATGGACAAGGCCATAATCTTGGAGGGGAAGCACAAGCAAGTGGAGAACCGCAAGAGAAAGAACAACAATCACCACTCTGGTTCACACCACAAGTCTCGCACTTCATATGATGGATACTCCAAGCATGGAGGAAGTGACCATGGGAGCCATGACCGCCGCGATGGACATCGTCATGACAACCATAGGAGCAGCCACCACAACCACAAGGGAGGACACTCTCACCACTCTGGAGGACACGGTGGGCATGACCGTAACCGTGATCGCAACTTCGTGAAGAAGGATCTGAGTGAGGTGACGTGCTTCAAGTGCAAGCAGAAGGGGCACTATGCTGACAACTGTCCGGAGAGGAAAGGACTGAAGCCAACCAACGGCGAGAAGGCCACAGTGAACCACATGAATGTGGAGGAGATTCTAGATGAGCCTGACCTTGTGATTGGTAAGTTCCCAATCAACACTTACCCTGCACTTATACTTTTCGATACTGGTGCATCGCATTCATTCATATCAAGGGCATTTGTGGATAAGTATAAGTTACCTACTGAGTCTATGAAGAGGTCTATTAGAGTGAGTTCACCTGGAGGAGATATGATAGCTAGTGCGGGATGCCGCGACTTGACTGTGAGGATTGGAACACACAACTTCATCGCACATCTAGTAGTGTTGGATTCACAGGGATTAGATGTCATTCTGGGTATGGATTGGATGTCTATGCATGGAGGACACATAGATTGTGCACAGCGAGCTGTTTCACTCAAAACCCCGGATGGTAAGAGGATTAGATTCAAGTCAGCCGCACGACCAGGAAGGGGTAAGCTGAATTCTCTTAAGGGGGTTAGCATGGATATTGTGCCAGTGATTAGGGATTACCCCGACGTGTTTCCGGAAGAACTGCCAGGGATGCCACCTGATAGAGATGTAGAGTTTCTTATCGACCTGATGCCGGGAACAAGACCAATAGCAAAGAAACCATATAAGATGGATGTCGATGAGCTGAAGGAATTGAAGAAACAGTTGAAGGAGCAGCTGGAAAAGGGATTCATTCAGCCTAGTGCGTCGTCATGGGGAGCACCTGTTCTATTTGTGGAGAAGAAAGACAACACCAACAGATTAGTGGTAGACTATCGCTCGCTGAATGAAGTAACCATTAAGAACAAGTACCCTCTGCCGAACATAAACGACTTGTTTGATCAACTGGAAGGAGCAAAGGTGTTCAGCAAGATTGATCTGCGATCAGGCTACTTCCAATTGAAGATCCGGGAGGAGGACGTACCAAAAACCGCCTTCACCACTAGGTATGGTTTATATGAGTATACAGTTATGTCTTTTGGACTAACAAATGCCCCGGCATACTTCATGACCATGATGAACAAGGTATTTATGGAGTATTTGGACAAGTTCGTGGTGGTGTTTATTGATGACATACTGATATATTCCAAGGATGATGCCGAGCATGAGAAACATCTGAGGATGATTATGGAGAAGCTGAGGGAGCACAAGCTGTATGCCAAATTCAGTAAATGTGAATTTTGGCTTAACACTGTTGGATTTCTTGGACACGTAGTGTCAGGAGAAGGAATTGCTGTTGATCCAAACAAAGTGACTGCAGTAACTGAGTGGGAAGCGCCCAAGAATGCTGGAGAGATTCGAAGCTTTTTGGGACTTGATGGATATTACCGGAGGTTCATAGAAAACTTTTCCAAGATTGCTAAGCCGATGACTGAACTTCTGAAGAAGGAGAGGAAGTTTGAATGGTCAGATGTATGTGAAGCCAGCTTTCAGGAACTGAAGCGTCGACTAGTAACTGCGCCTGTTCTGTGTTTACCAGACCTTCAGAAGGATTTCCAAGTGTACTGTGATGCTTCACGACAGGGACTTGGGAGTGTGCTGATGCAAGATGGGAGAGTAGTGTCATATGCCTCGCGACAACTCAAGCACCATGAGCGGAATTACCCCATACACGACTTGGAGTTAGCGTTAGTGGTTCATGCGCTCAAGGTATGGAGGCATTACTTAATGGGAAAACACTGTGATGTGTACACCGACCACAAGAGCCTGAAGTGCATATTTACACAGAAGGAACTGAACATGAGACAAAGGAGATGGTTGGAACTTATCAAGGATTATGATATGAATCTACAATACCACCCAGGAAAGGCCAATGTAGTAGCAGATGCTCTGAGCCGGAAGGTTTATGCCAATGGATTGACAATTGGTGAATTGCTTGAGGATTTGTGCAAGAAATTCAAGGACCTTAGACTGGAAGTAGTATCTGAGGGATATTTAGCTACAATGGAAGTCCAACCGACGCTACAGGACAGGATCGTAAAGGCTCAAGTGGGAGACAAGGAAATAGAAGAAATAAAGGAGAAGATGAAGGAGAACCGGGAAAAGGATATTCGCGAGGATGAGCATGGTACCTTGTGGTATGGAGATCGTTTGTGTGTTCCCAACGATCCCGAGATAAGGAAGTTGATTCTGCAGGAAGCTCATGACTCGCCATATTCCATACATCCGGGCAACACAAAGATGTATATGGATTTGAAGAGCAGATTTTGGTGGAACAACATGAAGGGAGATATCGCCAAGCATATTGCCCTATGTGATGTATGTAGCCGAGTGAAGACAGAACACCAGAAGCCAGCAGGATTGCTACAGCCGTTGCCTGTGCCGGATTGGAAGTGGGATAGAGTGGGAATGGACTTTATCACAGGATTGCCCAGGACCAGGTCAGGATATGACTCTATTTGGGTAGTGGTCGACCATTTGACCAAGGTAGCCCACTTTATACCAGTAAAGACGACTTATACGAGTGCAAAGTTGGCCAAGATTTACATGGACAGAATTGTGTGCCTACATGGAGTTCCCAAGAGTATCGTATATGATTGAGGCACCCAATTTACCTCGCACTTCTGGCGCCAGCTGCACGAGTCACTTGGTACTAGATTGGAGTTTAGCACAACGTTTCACCCACAGACTGATGGACAGACCGAGAGGGTGAATCAGATTTTGGAGGACATGCTAAGAGCTTGCGCCTTGGCTCATGGTTCTAGTTGGGATGAGAATTTGCCGTATGCCGAGTTTTCCTACAACAACAGCTATCAAACCAGCATCAAGACGTCACCGTTCGACGTACTGTATGGGAAACGGTGCCGAACACCATTGCTATGGGATGGAGTAGGAGAACGTTAGTTGTTTGGACCTGATTTGATCAAGGACGCTGAAGAGAAGGTCGCCTTGGTTAGAGATAGGCTGAAGGTAGCACAATCAAGACAGAAGAGCTACGCTGACGCCAAGCGCAAGGAAGTGGTGTATGAGATAGGTGATAGAGCATACCTCAGAGTATCGCCGCTTCATGGAATCAAGAGATTTGGTATTAAGGATAAGCTAGCACCTCGATTTATTGGACCGTATCGAGTCTTAGCACGCAAAGGAGAGGTTGCTTACTAGTTGGAGTTGCCAGAGGCTCTGTCTGCTGTTCACAATGTGTTGCACGTGTCCCAGCTGAAGAAGTGCCATCCGGAGATGGTGGATACACCATTGAGAGACACTGTACCGCTAGAGGAGGTTCAGCTTGAGAATGATTTGACCTATGAGGAGAAACCGGTCAAGATTCTGGAGACAGCAGAAAGGACTACCCGTACCAAGACAATCAAGTTTTGCAAGGTGAAGTGGAGTCACCACACCGAAGAGGAAGCCACTTGGGAGCGTGAAGATGACATCCGAGAGGACTACCCACACCTATTTGCTAGCCGCGCCGAATCTCGAGGACGAGATTCATCTTAAGGGGGTTAGTCTTGTCACATCCCAAATTTTAGATTTGGTCTTGCATATCATTCATTGCATCGCATCATATCTTACCATGCATTACCGTCGAGTAGAGAGGATGGACGAAACGCTATTTGCGAAAACCTATTTTACTTCGCTTCGAGTTTCCTGCGGGAGGCTTCAGAGGGGCTTGCAACAACCACCCCTGTAGGTTCGAGCTTTCGCTCAAACTTCGACTGAAGGTTGTGCCCCTCGACGATACGAAACCGTAGACGCGAGAATCGCTCCAATCGGAGTTCGTATGCAAAAGACTCGGACGTTTTAGTAAACCAAGAGACTTGCAACAACCACCCTTGTAGGTTCGAGTTTTCGCGCAAACTTCGACTGAAGGTTGTTCCCCTCGACGATACGAACCCGTAGGCGCGAGAATCGCTCCAATCGGAGTTCGTATGCAAAAGACTCGGACGTTTTAGTAAACCGCCGGAAAATCCGAAAATCCGGACCGATTTCCGAATCGGAGTCAAATCTGGACCGATTCAGGTCAGGATTTTTTTTCTTTTTCTTCTTCTCACGCGTGGGACTATTTGAAGGGGCCCCACCGCCTCGGAAGTCGTGGCCGACCCCGCCTCCTCCCAGAACCCGCCGCCACCCCTGGCGCGCCTCCCAGGCGTGAACGTACGCCGCCTGCCACCTTCGCCTCGCCGCCGCCGGCCACCCCTCCGTCGCCGTTCGTCGCCGCGTCTGTTGCCGGGTTCGCCTCGCCGCCCTCTTTCCGTTTCCGTGCTCCGCGTCTCCATCCGCCGCCGCCAACTGCGCCCTGCAGATCGCCGCGTACGCGCACGCGTTTATTGTTCCGGGAGCCGTAGTTGACTATGTACGTACGTGCAGGTAGAACCACGCCGCCGGAACCGACCGTCGCCGCCGTCCGGAGCTCGCCGGAGTTCGTTTCGCAGCCCGATCCCGGTAAGACAACAGCCACCGTCAGATCTCAGATCAGCGGCTTAGATCGTTCGTTGACTGGTCAGCACTCCAGACGTTGACTAGTCAGACGCCCCAGACGTTGACTGGTCAGACGTCCAGTCAGCGCCCAGTCATCAGACGAAGTTGACTGGGTCAATTTCGTTAATCCTATTAGTTGACAGATTTCGGTAGAATCTTGTAAATTGCGTAGAAATTAAACCGCTTGGCCAAAAATTGCAAATAAAATATGTACGAGTTCAGTGAGTCGTGTAAAATCTCTCTGTACCTTTGGTTCAGACTTTTACTGTCAGGTTTAGTACAGTTTAATCAAATGAGTTAATGACCTTTTCGGAGTAATAAATTCGTAGTAAAAGTTTCGTAGCTCCAAAAGTCGCGTATGATATGTCCCTGAACTCGTATGAACGAGGGGAATCTCATCGTGAAATAAAAAGATAGGCTTACAGTAAAAACTTCTGCAGTATTTGTCTAATGGCTTTCTGCAGTGTTTTAATTACTCGGGATGTTTTATAACTCCTTTTTGAGTAATTCCAATTGGTACTGTTTCTTATCAGCGATGCCTATGCGGTAGAATTTTTCCAAGATTTTACAACCTGTATACTACCGGTAGTGAATTATTTAAGTTCTAGCTCTAGTAGTGATCACTACTTTTGGTTAATAGTTTCCCTTGCGCCAAATCTATTTTCCATGCATGTATTCGGTAGTAATATGTATTAGTATTATGTGGTGCAGCTGTAGCACCAATTCACTTGCTGTTCTTGCATTCATGCATCATCTTTGTTGCATATGTTTGTGAATTGTTTGTTTATGAATGCAATTGTGTCGTGTAGATTGTGTGGAGTGCAACCCTTGCTCGTGTGTGGATTGTTCCTCCGACCGCTACAACCAAGGCAAGTAGATGCTACTTTGTTCATGATATCGTCCTACTATTTTCAATGCATTGTCGTGTATTTTGTAGATGCATGTGTAGGATGATACTATCGCTATGCTATGTCCTATTATGTGGTAGGGTTTTCCTTGTAGACGAACCACCGTTGTAGATGTGCTTAGCCATGCTATGTTGAACGAGGGCTGGGTTACATCATTGATACTTGTTTTCTCAAAGTATTGGGTTATGAAAACTAAAACAACTTAATCAATGAACCCCCTGGGTGTGATGGTATTGATAAATTTTGGTGGTTTCATTGCGGAAAGGCACCCAGGTATCAAGAGAAATTGATTGGCTTCTTTATTGTGTAGCTTACGTGTACAACCATGTGCCAATAATGGAATGGGTGGTTGGTTGGACTTAGTAGGTTGTGGTAACTCGAACCCGCGTATCCAGAGATGTAGAATTTTGGTAGGTTGGACCGGTGCGCGTCGGGATTGAGGAGCTACTTCCCGAACAGTCTCTTCTTGGTCTTCTCCCTATCATCACCCAAAATGAGAGTGATGGTACGAGCTGGGCTGACCAAGTCACATGGGTAAAGTGTACTAACCTCTGCAGAGTGTATAATCTAATCGATTAGCCGTGTCCCCGGTTATGGACATCTGAGTTGCTAGATATTGATTCCATGACATGTTTCTCGCTCATTCTAATTTCATAATTGTTTTAATATTGTTGGGTTAACTTAATTGGGATCTTTTCAAAGAAAATCAAAAACTGTTTATGAAAGTAGGACAAAGTTATTTGCAAATGCAAGCCAGACACAGCTCCACTTGCCAAATATGCATGTAGTTGTTAGTACTATTGTCTCCTTTACTAGCTCTACTTGCCATACATTCCATGTATTGACCCTTCGGGGCTGTTGCGTTTTATGCTGCAGGTTATTCCGATTCTGATTGATCGTTATAGGCCACAGTACTCCACTCGGCACTTGTTCACTTGTGGGCAATTTGAAGATTGGAGGATTTACTCGCTTTTGTTGCTACCTGAACAATTTGAGCTAGCTTTATGCTGAGCTTTTATATTGTAATAATGGTACTCTGGATCTTTGTAGATCATGATACACGGTTATTTGCTATGATTATCTATCTTACTCTATTGTGGGCCAATGAACCGATCCAGGGATTGACATGTCACATAGAGGCCACGGTCTTATCAGAACCGGGGTGTCACACCGCCCAGCGCGACAGATAACAACGGGCCCTCGGCCTCGTCGCCGCCAGCATCCCCCTCACTGTCTCCCGCTCAGCCCGCGTCGCCTCCTATCGCAAGTTCCTTGCCAACCGCGACGCCACCGACTAAGCCGTCCATACCATGGTTACTTGCGCTCGTGATAATACACGTCGTGAGAAGCAGTTCATCGATGGCACGGTGCGCTACAACCCTCAGCGTCACGCCTTCTTCGCCATGCCCTCGACTCATCGCGATGCTCTCCGTGACACCGCGTGGCGTTCAGCCATGACCGATGAGTTCGACGCACTTCATCACACCAAGATGTGGATCCTTGTTCCTCGTCCGCGTGGTGTGAATGTGGTTAGCTGCAAGTGGATCTTTAAGACCAAGCAACGTCCCAATGGTTCGGTTGATAAGCACAAGGCGCGTCTTGTTGCTCGTGGGTTTACTCAGCAGCATGATATTGACTATGGAGACACGTTCAGTCTGGTTGTGAAACCTGCCACAGTTCGTCTGGTTCTTTCTCTCACTGTGTCTAAGGGATGGAGTCTTCGTCAGGTTGATGTGAGTAATGCTTTCCTCCATGGTTTTCTGACGGAAGATGTGTACATGCAACAACCCCCCGATTTTGAGGATGCTCATTACCCCTCTCATGTCTGCAAGTTGCAGCGGGCGCTGTATGGTATTAAGCAGTCTCCTCGTGCCTGGTATGCTCGGCTGAGCGCTTTCCTCTATCATCTCGGGTTTGGCTCCTCCAAGGCGGATACCTCCCTCTTCATCTACTCACGGAAAGGTATACAAATATATATGCTGGTCTATGTTAATGACATTGTGATTGCTGGCTCTACTCCAGATGCCGCCGGTGTCTTGGTCCGCTCTCTTTCTGCTACTTTTACTATTAAGGATCTTGGACCATTGGACTATTTTATGGGATTGCAAGCGTCTTTCAATTCAGGGTGGATGATGGTTACTCAACAGAAGTATGCATTGGATCTTTTGCACCATGTGAGTATGGAGAATTGCAAGCCCACTTCCACGCCTTTGGCCACAGGAGATCGTCTATCTCGTGAGTCTGGTTCTCCACTTGGTACTGATGATGCGTTCCGGTACCGCAGCGTTGTTGGAGGCCAACAGTATCTCACTCTTACTCGCCCAGACATCTCGTTTGCGGTGAATAAGGTCTGCCAGTTTCTCTCACAACCCACGGATGTTCATTGGGAGGCCGTGAAGCGCATCTTGCGATATGTGAAGGGAACACTGAGTACATGGCTGAGTTTTCGGAAGTCAAACTTGTTGGAATTATGCCCTAGAGGCAATAATAAAGGTGTTATTATTATAATTCTTGTTCATGATAAAGTTTATATTCCATGCTAGAATTGTATTAAGCGGAAACTTTAATACTTGTGTGGTTTGTGAACAACACCGTGTCTCTAGTACGCCTCTATGGACTAGCCCATTGATCAATGATGGTTAAGGTTTCCTAACCATAGACATGAGTTGTCAATTGATAATGAGATCATATCATTGGGAGAATGATATGGTGGACAGACCCAAACTAAGCGAAGCAATTAGATCGTGTCATCGTGTTCGTCTTTGCGAAGCTTTTTTTATGTCAAATATTGTATTCCTTAGACCATGAGATAATACAACTCCCTGGTATCGGAAGAAAGCTTTGAGGTCATCAAATGTCATCCTATGAGAGGGTGATCATAAAGGTGTCTCTCAGGTGATCGGAAAGTATCTGTTGGGTTGTATGTATCGAGATGGGATTTGTCCCTCCCAAGTCGGAGAGATATACTTCGGGCCCACTCGGTAATCGATATCAACACCGCTTGCAAGCATGTGGTTAAGGAGTTAATCACAAAGTGATATCGGATTACGAAACGAGTAAAGTACTTGCTGTGAACGAGATTGAACTAGGTATGACGGTACCGACGATCGAATCTCGGGCAAGTAAAATATCGCGAGACGAAGGGAATATATATATGGGATTGATTGAATCCTGGCATCGTGGTTCATCCGATATGATCATCGATGAATGTGTGGGAGTCAATATGGGTTTCCAGACCCCGCTGTTGATTATTGATAGAAGATCATGTCTGCATATTCTCGAACCCGCAGGGTCACACACTTAACGTGTCTCGACGCTAGGATAGATTGGATAATTGATTTATGAGTTTTTGTTCGGAGTCTCGGATGGGATCCGGGACATCACGAGAGGTTCCGGAGTGGTCCGGAGAATAAGATTCATATAAGGCAGTGCAGTTTTTGGAGTTCGGAATTGTTCCAGATTAATCGGTATTGTACCGGAAGCTTCTAGAACCTTCCGGAAGGGGACCAACGTGGCCCCACCTTCCGGGAGGGGGCATGGGCCTATGAGGGAGTGCCCTGGCCGCATTGGGCCAGGGGCACAAGGCCCCATAGGGCCTAGCCGGCCTAGAGAGGTTTAAACTCGAGATAGAGTTTCTAGAAGGGGGGGTTTCCTTGCCCCCCACTCCTTATCCTTTGGGGCCGCCGGTTTGGGCTTGGGGGAGGGGCTAGGGCTGCGCCCCCCTCTATATAAAGAGGGGTGGGGGCGCACCAACCCCCTACACCTTCCCCTCCAACCCTAGCCGCCCTGTTGCCCTTCCTCTCTCCCTCCCGACTGTTTGTAGGCGAAGCCCTGCTGCAGAAATTCTCCACCATATACACCACGCCGTCGTGTTGTACATCCAATCCGTCTCTCCACCATACTTGCTGGTCCGAGGAAGGAGGAGACGTCGAGGTGCTGCACGTGTGCATCTCACGGAGGCACCGCCACTTGTGGTGCTAGATCGGATCGGATCGCGAGGAGGAGAAGCGAGTACGACTACATCACCCACGTTCCGACGAACGTTCCGCTGTGCGAATCTTCAAGGGTATGAAGATCTAATCCAATCTCTCTCGTTGTTTGCATCTCCTAGATTAGATCTTGGCTTTCCCTCTGTTCGCATCCGTAGAAAATTTTGATTTACTATGCCGCGAAACGCTTCAAAACTCCACTAGCATCAGTACCTTCACTGATGCGGATTGGGCAGGATGTGTTGATGATCGCCGATCCACTTGAGGCTTCGCAGTATTTGTTGGACCGAACCTCATTTCATGGAGTTCGAAGAAACAACCTACAATTTCGAGGTCAAGTACCGAGACTGAGTATAAAGCTTTGGCAAATGGAGCAGCCGAAGCTATGTGGGTGGAGTATCTACTCAAGGAGCCGGGTGTTTCTCAGCAGCGCACCCCTGTGTGGTGTGATAATTTGGGGCAACATATTTGACCGCCAATCCAATTTTTCATGCTCGTACCAAGCACATTGAGATCGATTTTCATTTTATGAGAGAGCGTGTCGCCGCTGGAGATTTGCAGGTCAAGTTCATTTCTTCTGATGATCAGCTGGCTGATGTGTTCACTAAACCAGCCACTCGATAGATGTTAGACCGATTCAAGGCCAATCTGAATCCTGTTCATAGTAGAAGTTCATATTAAGGGGAGTGTTAAATAGGTCTAGTTGTAGTATTCTGTCATATATTTGTACACACGTGTATGTATGTAACTTGTGCTGATCATTATATATATTGACCCCGTGGTGAGTCAATTGCCCCACGGAAACCCTAAACTTTTAACTGTGAGAACCCGAAACTCGTCGAGGAGGAGCACCGTCGGAGCCAGGACGGCCGATGCAACGACCTAGGACCATCGACATCAGCTCCGACACTGACGAGTCGATGAAAGCAATGCTAGATGAGTACTTCCGAAACTCTGACGACGAATTTTAGTTTAGGTAGTAATTTAGTACTCCCTCCGTCCTAAAATATAGCCTAAGGATTAGTCAAAAGTTAATATTTTCTAGGTTGACCAAGATTATACATAAAAATATAAACATTTACAATACTGAATCAGTATTGATAGATTCATTATAAAGAATATATTTTTAATTTTTCCATTAAATATTGTAGATATTTTTTTTTTCAAATATTTGATCAAAGTTGGTAAGATTTGACTTCTAACCAATCTTTAGGCGCCTTATATTTTGGGACGGAGAAAGTAGATCCTAATAGTTTAGATCTAGCTTAATGTACTCTACTAGTTTAAGTCAAACTTGTATGAATTTGTTTTCAGATTTATGTAAATTTGTGTTTAAGGAGTTATGTGGCAAATTGTCAAAATCCCCCCAGTTCAAACACCGAGCGCATTTTCTGAAACGCTCTTTCTCAACCTCCATTTCAAAATTTTCGGGTACTCTTCTCTCTCGCCGGCGGTAGGGCGATTTGTTGCCGCCGTCTATTCCTCGTCGATCTCCTCCTCCTTCTCAGCGAAGAGGCGATGAAGCTTCAGATTAACAGCGCCTGTGACCCCCGCGCCATCTCCCTCCTCCCTCCCCGGTAAGATCAACTCCGCGCCGCCCAAGTCCCCTTCCTCCCTCCCTCCCCGTCCGCCGCTGAGACGCGCGCTGAACTTTTTCGGAACAGGAACTCCGGCGGTATCGGGAGGACGAGCGCGCCTGCTTCTTCCGAGGCGTCGGTGGCGGCGTATGGACATCGGGCCCGGGCGCTGCAGACTTTCTCGCGGGGCGGCGGAAGCGGGGGCGCGTCTCTCCTGCACCCGAAGCAGTCGCGCCTCCCGGAGGCCTCCCCCGGCGAGAGCCTCCGCGGAGGCCTACACCTCCCCACGCCCGCGCGTCAGCAGGTGAGGTCTCGCTCGCAATCGCTCCTTTGTTGCCACCGCGTGCTGATTCGAGCCCTTCGTTTCTGCCCGATTGGTCTCGGTGGATTCAGTGTCTCTCTTCGTTCGATTCCCTGAGGCTGAGTAGTAGTAATTAGTGGTTGATTTCTGGCAGTGTTTGCGATCTTTCGCCTCGCTTCTGATGAATTCCCTTGTGCTGATTCAATGCGTAATTCCGTAAGCCGGTTAACTTATTTTGGCCGCAGTCGACAAATCTGCGTGCTGCAGAACAGTACCACGCTTAGTCAAGTTCAAACAAAAATATCTGCTGACGCAATCTCTATCTTGTGAACGACCAATCTATTTTGCTCACCGTGGAATTTCTGTTTGTTACACATGCACTGAAACATGAGGGCCGATCATGGTCTCAGGTAGTTTATCTACGTGTGACTTGGTTCTGCTGCACTACCGTCCTTATAGACAGTCAAGTATGCAATTTCTGTTCTTCATGGATGAATTCCGCGTTATCTGTAGTGGCGCGCTGAATCCCCTAAACTGACTCTCCTCTCTCCGCTGAATGTTTCACCAAGAACACCTGTCTTTCTAAATAGACAAGTTTTGTGTACATGCATGTTGTATCTTCACCAAATTTGACCTCCATTTTTTTTCTCATTGGTCGCCAGGGATATGGCCACGACGGCTCGTCAAAGAGGATGCCTCCATTTCCTCCCAGCTCAGCGCTTGGTGCACAAGAAGGATCCCAGCAGCAACTGGCCATGGTACCAAACAACAGTAGCCACTGCTGGAACCACTATCTTGTAGACACCAGATGTAAGCTCGCAAGCCCCAGCACAGCATCTGATATTATGATGTTTGGCATCGACTTCAGGAACAGTTGTTTAGCTCATCTCTTTCTTTTATCGCTATTACTGAGCACGTGAACTGGACTGTCATGCTTTTATAATAGAAAGTGCATCGGAATCTGTTCTGTGTTGGAACTATTCAATCATTAAGCTTTCACATTGCCATGGTATATTTTGTTTGGGGTACTGACTGGTAGTATTTCAATAGGTCAGGTTAATGAGGATGCTGAGCGCAGATTTCAGAAACTGGCAAGTTCAGTACATAAGGTGGAGACTACACTAGACTCTGTACAAAATGATGCTATTCGGTTAAACAGAGCCATGAAGGAGGCATCGCTAGATTGTAAGTCCTGCAAGCACTGGTTCAGTTAACCATAATAGAAATTCGCAGCAGCTCTTGTTTTGTTCATGAACTTTCACACCCTAATTATTTTCTTCTTCGATAAGTCGTGCATCAAATAAATGAATTGTATTTATTTGTTATTTGCAGCTGGTAGCATACAGAAAAAAGTTGATTTCCTAGAGAATTCACTTCAGCAAATTGTAAGGAGAATTGATGGCTTTGTTCTTCATCCTATTATCTTGTTTTGTGCACAGACAACAAAGTTTGATATATGCAAACATGTTATCACAGATTAAGGGACAAAACGATCTCAAAGTACTTCATGAAGGCAGCACAATACGCAATTCTGATCATCTGGGTGTTTTGAACTGTCAAACTGACAAATTGAATGAGATATCCTCGACTATTTCAGTCTGGCCAGAGCAAGTGCGGGCAGATATAAGGCAAGTTCATGGTGACATCTTCAGAAATTTTACAAAGGAGATGGAGGTACTTCTTCTGCTGCTGTGAGCCTGTGACCCACCACTAGCTCTGGTACAGTTTTGATCTATTTGCTTATATTTATAACTTATCCTGATGACTGGCTTGCACACATAATTATTTTGCTGTCCCTAAATTCTTTGTTATCTCCGTATGTCTGGGTTCAGCTACATAGAAATGTATAAGTTAGTTCCTACATTTTTATCTATAATCAGTTTCTAGAAAAAAAAAATCCTTTTCTTGTATATTTGTGACAAGAAACATTCAACTACCTCAGTGGGTGCTAGTGTTTACTTTCTCTTAGTTTGGAGATGGCTTAAAAAGCACACACAGTCCTCTGTCTATACTGGGCATGTGCTCACTTTGCGTACTGAGGCAACCGAGTAGCGGTCATAGTTTTGCTCTGCAGTTACCTGATATTTGTTTCTTTGTGCAGGGGGTTGTTAGAGCCATCCGGTCTATTAATAGTAAGACTGTTACGATGCAAATGCTGGAAGTACGTGTACGTACTACCTGATTAACTGAATCCATGAGTTTTCTCATTATCAATGTCTCACGGTTTCTTGTGTCTTGGTTAAAGGACCAGACCCGCTTCTCCAATGAAAGACGACAGAGAGTAGCAAATGGAAGTTCCCTGATGAACCGAATACCTGTAGCAAATGAAAGACTTATGACGAACCATACACCAGTAGCAAATGGACAACCCGTGATGGACCGAACACCAGTGCCAAATGGAAGCCCCCTGATTAACTGGACACCAGTAGGAAATGGAAGGCCCCAGATGTACCGAACGCCAGGGACAAAAGGGATACCCCAGAGGGACCGAACACCAGTAGCAAATGGAAGGCTCCATATGGAACAAATACCAGCAACAAAACTGTAATGTTCTAACTTCAGTTTCTTAGAGTTCAGTTGTTAGCTAATTATACAAAGATTCCTAGAGGTGGATAGTGATACAAAGCTTTGTGGTGTGGCCATTGAGAAAAAACCAGCCAATAGTACTGAAATGTTTTCTCTATTTCTTCAGGAAGATTATATTCATGACTTTCGGTTGTATTACAAATGTTCCTCCAAATATACATATTCCTGCATTGTTTTGCTCTCTGTTCTTGTTAGATTTTGGATTCTGACAAGGCTTGCTTGTTGACGCCAGCCTCCCTGCACCTTTCATTTATTCCACAAGGACGGAAGATCCAAAGCCAAATGAAGGTGTGGAAAAAGTAGAAGGATCTCGATTGGTTGGTTCTAGTCACATGCTGGCACCTAAACAGAAAGAGGCGTCGAATCAAAAGGTCAGTACACAAGAGCCAACTAAGAAGGTAGACCTGTGATACCTTGGCCCTTAGCGCAACGAAATTGGTATATGATACCTCGAGCAAACTTAAGTTTTTGGCTCGTTTGGCTATGAACGCTTTAAGTGATACCTGGTAGTCAAAAAACACCTGTTGCAATATTGCTTACAGTTCAAGGCCAATGTCACTGGGTTGTGGTTCAGAAAAAAGAATACCACTGAATTTACTCGAGCATCTTTCACACACAGCTGTAACTTTGCAGTGTGTTTGCACAGTATATTGAGAAACTGCAATTGCGCTGTGTTCAGTGTGTGGTCATGATTCCTTGCATGTGAAAACAAAATGCAGGCACCGGTCAACATAATCATCGACTCGGACAGCGACAATGAAGGGCACATTTCCTCGGTTATTCTGAACACAGCACCAGGTAACAGTTTTCCTCGTGCGTTTCTCATGTCAATTCTGTTTTCTTGCCTCGAATGGGAGAGGGAAATTTGGACTGGTAATCATCTATAACAGGGAGGAAATCATCGGTAATTATCACTTACTGATTTACATCGTGGAATACATTGTTTGCCAAAGAAGCATAAAATCATCATTTTAAACATACAGAAAAAAATGTAAATGAAAAGAAACAAACCATCTGTTATGTATGTATGGTGCAGCTGACCTGATGAAGGAAGCCGGCGGCCAGGAGGGCCTGCAGCTTCTGCGATGGGCGAGGAAGAATAGGAAAAGGAAAGAGACGATCTGCATTGATGCCACCGCCTTGCTGGCAAATGTAACCGGAGAAGGCGAGAAGAGAAGGCAGAAAGCTGAATCAGAAGAAGATAAAGGCGAGCCTGTTCATGTTGCAGCAGCACCAGCAAAGCGGGTTCGCCGTCCCAACCCCAGGTACGCCGCGGCTCAGTGGGCCACGTGAGGCGGCCTGAGTAGCACACAGGGGCCGCACACACACTGACTGTCTGACAGGTAGGCACAAACTGAAGATTGCAAATGAGGTACGACTAGCACTTGCAGTATGGTACCCAGTGAATTTATTCTGTATGCATCCTATAGTTCCAGGTTAATCCACTGGCACTAGCTGCATAGCCTCTCAGCTACTTTCGTCAAACCCTCGAACAGCGCCGATGATAAGTATTGGTCCCCAGCGCTCGGATGAACAGTCTGAAACAACATGTGCTCTGGTCAGTCAGCCTTCTGAAACCTATCCATGTTAATCCATAAGTATTTGGTATCTGCGGCAATTGGAAGACCTAGAGGAAGAAGAGCCCATACTATATAGTACCAGAAGGAACTTGGGGAGTACTGCAAAGCTTGCTTTGTGCCTACCAGAGGTACATCCTTTCTTTGTTTCCATAGTTTCATCATGCTGTAGGACAGGTCACAGGAGTCAACACAAAAGGACTCATCTCTGTATTGTATCATCATATATTTAATTTATGATTTCCTTTTTTTTTTTTTTGCTTATCTACAGGCTATGAGCACCGACATTTATAAATTCCGTTATGAAGGTGTTGACTGTTGATCATTGAAGATGCTGATTACTTAACTTGTTATCCGGATCGCGGTTCTGCTTCTGGTGAATGCAAGACCCGTGAGGTAATATTCGACATGGTATTGTTGGCGGAATCTACTTTCCTGCCGCCTGTAAATATGCCATTGACATTTTTTGTGTGCCTTTTGCAGGATGGTTATGCTTCACCTCACTGGGTTTGCCATTTTGTAAGTTGTTTTGATAAGGATAAACGCCGAAGATGAAAACGAGTCGTCATATTCTGTTGATTCAGTAGAGTATCAGCTACGGTGTTTGTTCGCAAAAAAAAAAAAAGCTACGGTGTTTGTATTCTTCCAAAAAATTTATTCATCATGTCCACAACCACAGCAAATCGGACCGATCGATCGATCGAGCAACGCGCGGGAGAGGTGGATGTTTCATCAGGGGAAGGGGCAGCAGCAGTAGTCTTTGGCGGTGCAGTGCGCGTTGATGTTGCCAGGGCAGAACCTCTGCATGCATGTGTCGGTAGTGCACCCAGGAAGGTTCCCGCCCGGATAGCAATGGCGGAGTCCGGTGCAGCAGCAGGCGTACTGGTTGAGATTGACCACCTTGCAGGTGGGCCCCTCGCGGTCCCCGCACCTCTCCCTGCACAGCTCCATGTCGCAGAAGGCATGGGTCGGCGGTAGGCAGTGTTAGAATTTAATTAATTAATGTAATTAGTTAAATTGATCTCTACTTGTAACTGCACGTGGATATTCCCACGATGTGGAAACCGACCTATTGTTCCTGAAGCGTCGCCTTCGGGAACCGCCTTCTAAACCTCGCCGTTCCTCCTGTATATAAGCGTTCAATCATCAATGGAAAAGTACCTTTTTCGATTCATTTGTCTCGTTCAATTCTTAACCGTTATCAGCATCTAGACTCTACGAGAGTAGAAGATACCGATGGGAGTTCACAGGCAAAAAGGTAAGAAAAAGTCATGCCTCGTGGACTTCAAGCACTGTACCTTAGTCTGCTTCGGGATGATGGCCGCCGCCGTCTCGCCCGCTACGGCTACCATGGTCCCGGCGGTCGCCGTCGCCTTCACCGCTCACTGCGTGACCTCCGCCGGTTTATTGGTCGCCGCCACGGTGGAGGTCCCCGTCGGGGCTACCGTGGCCCTCACTGCCACCAGCAGGGCACGCCGGCGGTGCCCAACCGGCCCCGCGCTGGTCTGGCCGCACCATTGCTTGAGGCCGATGAAAACATCGACCCGGCACTCGCGGCGCCGCCGCCATGGTTCTGGTGCTCGATGCACGGGTGGGTAATTTTCCCCCTGCACGAGTACGGCCCCGCCGCATCACCTCCGGAGGACGCCTCTCTGCCATCCCCGATGACTTTCTCCGTCGGCCTGGGCGCCCGCAGGCAGTCGCCAACCTCCATCTTCGAATTTGGAGGCGCGTCCAGCGCGGCAGCACCCGAGGCCAACGACATCGCGCCGATGGTTCCGCCCACGACTCCCACGGCTGTCGAAATCGGAGCCGGCGCGCCGTCCCTGGGGATGCCTCCGTCGGTGCCGCGCCTCCCGAGCGTGCCTTGCGTGCAGGTCTGCATGGACGACGCGCTGGCCTTTGTCTCGGCGCCGACCGGAGCCTCCTTCTTCGTCTTTGGCTCCGGCGTGGACAGCTTGTCCCGCGCCGCGACCATCGATGCCGTCGCTCCGATGCGGCTGCCGCCCCGACCCCAACGAGTACTCCGCTTTCGCCACGCACAGACGTTCGCCGTCGCCTGGCGGCTCTTGGTCTACCTCTGTCTAGCCCGGCGTCCGCCTCTCCGTCAAGCAGCCGTAGGCGTCGCTCGGGGACATGGAGCCTGTCCGCGCTCGAGCCGCTGAACGGCCGCGCAGATGGCGTTGCGCCCAGCGCCCCCGCCCAGCGGCCGCGCAGACCGCTCAATGGCCTTAATTCAGCCAATGTGTCCTGACTAATTAGAATACTTTACGTATTTCAAATCTAGTTACCAGTAAATCTAGCAGTACTTTTAATCCAAACTACCCTGTTTTAGATTATGTTAAAAAAATCAGAACATAGTACTGTTTATTTGTCGAGTACTATGTGTATTCCAAAAATATTTGATGTAATATATTTCCGTGTGTGTGCACATGTTGAGATTTATTACATTCATTATTTGCAATTGAGATTTTCAATTTCTTGCAATAGATCAATTTATCGTCTTAATTGAGTCATTTTGACTCGATACGAGCACGAATTGGTATGCAAAATTTTAAAGTGATTTCTTCAAATTGATGTTTTGGGAACACAAGGTAGTGGCCAGATCTACTGCACTGCAGATTATCACCACTACTGTTTAAAGCCTACATTTTGTCATTTTTGACACTATGATTGCTTAACAATGTGCTCTCCCAAACATTTTATTAAGTCATGACATAAGGCATTAGAAGTATGAGTATCTACTGATTTCATCAGATTATACTCTCTAGTGCTGCGAGACGGACTCCGAATATTCTTCGGAGATTATCTACAATGTGTCATACTTAACAATTTGAAGTTCACACTAACGATTTCAAGCCCACTTCTTGAAGTCATCATTTAATTTCGCATAGTTCATTACAACATGACCATGATGGATTTTAATTTACCGACTGTAGATTAATATTCTCTGGTTTACCATGTAGGTAACCGATGGCTGGAAAAGAGTTCGATTCACTCGAGCTTAACGACCACAACTACCCTACATGGGCCATGGACATCAAGATCGCTCTTGCGTCCCGTGGGATAGTGCGTGCCATCCAGAACCCGGACGACCCTCTTCCGGCTGGAGCCACACCGCTGAGAGAAGAGCAGAAATATGCTGCCTTGTACATTATAAGGCATCATATTCACCCGGATCTTAAGTCCGAGTATTTGGAGGAGGAATCTCCATTTACTTTGTTTCAGGCCCTCAAGACGAGGTATGAAAAGCAAAAGGCAGTTGTCCTGCCCGAAGCACTTCATGATTGGACTCATCTTCGATTCCAGGACTTGAAGTCCGTCGGGGATTACAATCATGAGGTTCATAAGATAAGTTCCAAGTTGCGCTTTTGCGAGAAGGAACCTACAGATGTGGAAAAGATAGAAAAAACTCTATCAACTATGCTCCCATCTGAAAGGCTCCTCCAGCAGCAATACCGCGCTCGCGACTATCAGGTCTATTCAGACCTTATTCATATCCTACTTCAGGCTGAAAAGCATGATGAGCTTCTTGCTAAGAATAGCTCTCAGCGTCCAGTTGGTTCCCAACCTTTGCCGGAAGTTCATATGAATGTTGTGAACGGAAGAAAGTTTGGTGGTGCCTTCAACGGTAACCCACCAAACTCCAAGGGTAAGCGTAAGCGCAACCGGAACAGGAAGCCTCGAAACTTGGACGGTGGAAAAGGCACCGCAAAGCCAAAGTATGACAAAACTAGGCTTTGTGACAAGTGTGGATGCTACACGCATCCTACTAACAAGTGCAAGACCCCAAAGCATCTGGCAATCCTCTACCAGCAATCCCAAGGACGCAAGGCACCTAAAGGGAAAAGGTTTGAAGCCAACTTCAACCTTCATACAGATGGCACCAATGGAGCTGGTTGTTCGCAAGATGCTCCTCCTGGACCTAGCAACACCATGACTCTCCAGCAGCCCGAGGATCCTATGAGCACGGAGAACATGATGATTGAGTATGCCTCAAACGACGTGTTTGGAGACTTCGACTAGTCCCACTATCTCCTTAGTGATCACTTTATTTTATGTCCATTTGTGATGTTGTAATAAGAACATAAGTATTGTTGTTGTCATTTATATTGTATCAGCACTTTGATATAATAAAGATTGTATTCTATGTATCTAAATACGGTTTTCTTATTGAAAATTCTTCATTTTTATATATAGCTCTCTACGGGGACAATCCGATGGAAGAGGAATTATGCCTTGTGGACAGTGCTACCACAAACTCTATACTGAGGGAGTTGAAATATTTTCAGACTCTGAAAAAGATGAATGGAGATATTTTGACTATTGCTGGACGCGATACGGTAATTGTTGGCACTGGATGTGCCATATTTACCCTCCCAAACGGTACACAAGTGACAATTGAGGATGCCTTGTTGTATCCCGACTCGTCGCGTACCTTAATCAGTTATCGAGATATCCGTAAGAATGGTTTTCATATTGAAACCCATGAAGACAACAAAGAAGAGTATTTGCTCTTCACAAAAGATAACGGATATGGCAAGCAAGTACTTGAAAAAATTCCTTCTCTGTCTTCCGGACTGTACTATACGTATATCAAGCCCATAGAACATGTTGCTTACAAGGTAATCTTCCAGAATGTTGATGCATTTCAAACTTGGCATGATCGCCTAGGCCATCCCGGTATCGGGATGATGAGGAAGATTACTAGCAATTCCATTGGTCATAATTTGCATGAGTCCAAATTCCCCCAGTCATCAGACTTTGTGTGTACATCATGTGCCACAGGGAAGCTAATTTTGAGACCTTCGCACCTCAAAATACAAGTTGAACCACTTCAGTTCCTTGAACGAATTCAAGGTGATATTTGTGGTCCTATCCAACCATTATCTGGACCATTCAGGTATTTCATGGTTTTGATAGACGCATCTACACGATGGTCACATGTG
Organism: Avena sativa; assembly: GCA_916181665.1. Lineage (NCBI taxonomy): Eukaryota > Viridiplantae > Streptophyta > Magnoliopsida > Poales > Poaceae > Avena > Avena sativa. Next base: position 20,080,123 of record OV702296.1, read on the forward strand.
TGTCTTCTTTCCACACGAAACCATGCATTTGCCAAGATAATGAGGGAAGTAATTAAGTTACAGGCCCATTATCCAGAAAGTCGAATTAAATCAATTCGCATGGACAATGCTGCAGAATTCTCTTCACGCACCTTCAATGACTATTGCATGGCCTTGGGAATTGAAGTTCAACACTCTGTTCCATATGTCCACACTCAAAATGGTTTGGCTGAGTCCCTAATAAAGAGGATCAAACTCATTGCAAGACCTTTGTTAATGAATTGCAGCTTGCCAACTTCGTGTTGGGGTCACGCTGTTTTACACGTCGCTGACCTAATCCAATTGCGACCTACTGCATATCACAGTACTTCCCCTCTGCAATTGGTACGTGGAAATCCTCCCAGCATTTCCCATCTGCATAAGTTCGGATGTGCTGCATACATCCCGATCTCACCACCACAGCGGTCATCCATGGGCCCGCACAGAAAACTAGGGATCTATGTGGGGTACAAATCGCCGTCGATTATTAAGTACCTGGAACCCCTTACTGGGGATCTATTCACAGCCCGTCACGCTGATTGCATATTTGATGAGGAACATTTTCCGGCATTAGGGGGAGATTTCAAGTACCAGAAAGAATGCCCGGAAATTGATTGGAATGCTATCGCCATTTCAACCTCTGATCCACGTACCCAAGAGACCGAACTCCAAGTTCGGAAAATTATCAATTTGCAACATCTTGCAAATAATCTGCCAGATTCATTTACTGATCTAAAAGGTGTTACTAAATCCTGGAAACCGGCCAGAAATGCGCCAGAAAGAGTGGAGGTACCAACAAAAACCACTCAACTCCCTGATCCTAAAAAGAGGGGGAGTAGTACGGTTTCTGACCCGGAACCTGCTTCTCGCAAGCAACAAAGGAGAGAGAGGAGAAAATCCTCCAAATCGGTAAATGCAAGTCAGCTCAACGTTGACGAACACCTTATGGGTAGTATACATCCAGTGGAAGGGCAACCTCCACAACCCAGCTCCAGCTTGCACACACTGGCTGGGACATCGGGACACCTAGACTCACGCGTATTGGGAAATCACGAAGAGTCATCAAGGGTGCATGAGATATCCACCAACTATATCGATTCTGGAGAATCATTCAACCGTAAGTCTACGATTGTCGACACTTATTTTTCTGCTACAATTGCTGATACCCTTCTCAATGATCACGATCCAAGGACTATTGTTGAGTATGAGAAACGCTCCGACTGGCCTAAATGGAAGGAAGCAATACAAGCAGAACTTGCTTCGCTCAATAAAAGGAAGGTATTCATAGAAGCAATACCAACACCTCCCAATGTTTTCCCTGTGGGATTCAAATAGGTTTTCCTCCGGAAACGGAATGAGAACAATGAGGTGGTGAGATATAAAGCGAGGCTCGTAGCACAGGGTTTCACGCAGAGACCCGACATTGATTTCAATGAGACATATTCTCCAGTAATGAGTGGTATCACTTTCCGATATCTTATATCTTTGGCAGTGCAAAATCATCTATCTATGCAGTTGATGGATGTCGTGACCGCATATCTTTACGGGTCACTAGATTCGGACATATACATGAAGGTTCCTGATGGAGTCTCTGTCCCGAATGCAAGCGCTAAACGCAACATATACTGTGTAAAACTGAACAAGTCTTTATACGGCTTGAAACAGTCGGGACGGATGTGGTACAACCGACTTAGTGAGTTCCTTCTTCAGAAGGGTTACTCAACAATGATGACTGTCCATGTGTCTTCATCAAGAAGTCCTCTTCAGGATTTTGCATCATTTCAGTGTATGTCGATGATCTCAACATTATTGGCAACACACAAGATATTGATGAAGCACGCAATCATCTAAAGACAGAATTTGAGATGAAGGATTTGGGTCAAACCAAATTTTTCTTGGGTCTTCAACTCGAGCACCTTCCCTCAGGAATAATGGTACACCAAGCTGCCTATATCCAGAAAATATTGGAGAAATTCAATATGGACAAATCCTATCCATCTAAAACTCCCATGGTGGTTCGTTCCCTAGACGTAGAGAAAGATCCGTTCAGGCCAAGGGATGATGGAGAAGAGATATGGGGACCCGAGGTTCCATATCTCAGTGCCATTGGTGCGCTCATGTATCTTGCAATTTGTACGAGACCTGACCTCGCATTTGCAGTGAATCTACTTGCTAGACACAGCGCAACTCCCACCAAACGCCATTGGTCAGGAGTCAAGAATGTCTTTCGATATCTCCAAGGCACAAAGGATCTTGGTCTATACTTTCAGTTTCAGAGAAATATGTACTCCAGTATGATCGGATACACCGATGCTGGCTACTTATCTGATCCCCATAATGCCAGATCGCAGACTGGCTTTGTGTTCCTACATGGTGGAACTGCTATATCATGGAAGTCTTCGAAACAGACTCTGGTTGCCACTTCTACCAATCATTCTGAAATAATTGCATTATATGAGGCATCACGCGAATGTGTGTGGCTTCGCAGAATGATAAACCACATACAAAAGTCATGTGGAATTGGTTCTATCGAATCACCTACCATTATCTATGAGGATAATGCGGCTTGTGTTGCACAGATGCAAACAGGATACATCAAGAGCAATATCACTAAGCATATTGCCCCTAAATTGTTTTATCCTCATGAGCTCCAAAAGAACGGGGAAATAAACATCTTGCAAGTAAAGTCATGTGATAATCTCGCTGACCTATTCACGAAGTCTCTGCCAACTTCAACATTCCAAAAATATATTCATGGAATTGGTATGCGACGGCTTCGAGATTTGCAAGAATCAGGGGGAGTGTCTTCCTGAATTTTGCCTGTTCAAAGCATCATATTATACTCTTTTTCCCTTGATGAGTTTACTATTCAGGTTCTCATTAAGGTTTTTAATGAGGTAATATCAACATAAGATCATATGTCATACTGTCCGTTTTCCCCATCGGGGTTTTTAAGATGGTATAAACGACATATTTATTGACCTCTAAATTCTATGGATTTATTTCATATTGAGTTAATAGAGGCGATAATCATTATATGCTGTGTCATTTTCTCCTTATTTTCCCACAGGGTTTTTGAAGGAGTTTTAACAGCATATCCTACCATACTCCTCACATTTTTCCCACAGGGTTTTTGGAGGAGACTTTTTCAAGATGATGAACGCGCTAAGGACAAAAGGACAAGTATAGATTAGGGGGAGTGTTAGAATTTAATTAATTAATGTAATTAGTTAAATTAATCTCTACTTGTAACTGCACGTGGATATTCCCATGATGTGGAAACCGACCTATTGTTCCTGAAGCGTCGCCTTCGGGAACCGCCTTCTGAACCGTCGCCGTTCCTCCTGTATATAAGCGTTCAATCATCAATGGAAAAGTACCTTTTTCGATTCATTTGTCTCGTTCAATTCTTACAGGCAGAACTCTGCAACGGAATCAATGGCGGGAAGAGATCGCATCAAATATTATTATCCATAGCATGGATTCGACGTGCCTTTTGCGTACACGAAACTGAAGACAGAACTGGAGAGAGCTCCATGTCGCCGTTGGAATAAATGATCCTCTACAAGAATTGGGCCCATATAAAATTCAGAAATTGGAGAGAAGTCAAGGGGGTGGAGGCTGTGGGAGTTTAGTCCCACATTGCCAAGAGAGCAAGATTTTAACCTGCTTATAAGGGGGCATCTCATGGTGAGACTAGTTGGAAAGACTAGAGAGAGCTATGCTAAGTGTATACCACACGATCGCACTGCGTGCGCTCGCTCGCATTTCGCATTTATTCGTGTTTAATTACGCGTGACTTGTGACTTGTGAGCGCGACAGTGGCCTGTTAAATTGCATCTCTTTTTAATCTTTTTGCGGAGCAGATTACTTATCTTATCCACCCGCGTCTGTCTCACGCACGACTCGAAGATAGACTTCCCGTTGAGGGAAGTTAGGAGATCGTTCGTGATGGAGATATACCACGGGGCGGATCCTGGAATATAGGCAGAACGTGCTGCGTGGGGGTTATCTTTTCGAGTCTATAAGAGGAAGACGTCCCTCTCGACAGAAGACACTGAGATACACATAAAGCCTACTTCGTTCTCTTCTGCAGCCGCCACCTATCTTCGCCGATCCTTTCCCTGCCGTGCCGCGGGGGAAGGCAAGCAGTAGTCTCCGGACTTTCCCCGGTGTTTGGCGTCCCGCACGAGGGACCCGGGCGATAAAGTTTCTGGGCAGTGCTTCGCACGACTCCTTCTTCTTCATCGACTGCATCGACCGTCTGCTTCATCTTCCTCAACTATTCTTCATCAACGTTCTTCTGCATCACTGTAAGAAATCAATCTCGTGATCCTCTCTTTTATGTTCTAGAAGAGGTTTGAGATCCATGTCGATCTGTTGTGCCATGTTAGATTTCATGTTCATAATCACATGTGTAAATCTGTTAGATCTATCTTGGTTGTCACACAAATTCGGAATTATTTTAATTCGATTGCATGCTACATTTCCAACAGTACAGAAACTTTATTTCTGTGCAATGGCTGGACCTAGCGATGTGATGAAACCTGAGAGGTTTGGGGGTGAGAACTTTAAGAGATGACATACCCGTATGAAGTTTTGGCTCATGAGCCAGAACTTGTGGTGGGTGATTTCCTCCACGGTTGAAAGGCCACTCACTCAGGAACAACAACGTGACTGGGAGGTGTCTTCGGACACTACCATGGGCTGCCTGCTCTCCCTCATGACCGACCAGCTTTGTGACATTTACATGAACTATGCCAGTCCTGCCCTTGTGTGGGAAGCTCTCGACAGAAAGTATGGAGAGTCGGATGCTGGGCGTGAGCTGTATGTGAATGAGTTGTATCACGATTTTAAGATGACCGATAATAATTCGGTTGTGACGCAAGCTCATGAGATCCAGCTTTTGGTGGGGGAACTCGCCGGATTTGGAGTTGTTCTGCCTGACAAGTTTGTGGTGGGGGGCATTATTGCCAAGTTACCTCCATCATGGATGAGCTTTGCCACTACACTCAAACACAGGAGGGAGGTGATGACTGTTGAAAGTCTCATCGCCACTCTTGATGTTGAGGAAAAGGCCAGGGCGAAAGACGTCGAGAAAAATGCACCTCATCCGACTCCCAATGCCAATGTCGTGCACAATGGGGCTGGGGCTCTGGGGGAAAGAACTTCAAGAACAAAGGAAAGGCAAAAAAACCACTGGCTTTAAGAAAAAGAAGAACAAGGAAAAGGGTGACTTCAACTACTTTGTGTGTGGCGAACCTGGGCACATAGCCAGGAAGTGTCGCATGCGCAAAGGCAGGAAGGAAGGTGCTCAGCAATCTGTGAATGTCACCGTTAGCGAGGCAGGTGGAGGATCTGGGTACGTACCTAGTGTCCTTATTGCATGTCAATCCACTGATTGGTGGGTAGATACTGGAGCTAATATACATGTTTGTGCTGACTACAACTTGTTTTCTTCTTATCAGGCTTGCAGCAGTTCCACCGTCGTGATGGGAAACGACACTCGGGCAGATGTTACGTGGGATCGGTAGAGTTGACCTAAGACTTACTTCAGGAAAGACTCTATCGTTGAAGAACGTACAACATGTCCCAGGAATAAATAGGAACCTGCTGTCTGGCTCGCTGATGTGCCGTGATGGCTACAAGCTGGTCTTCGAGTTGAATAAATTTATTATTTCGAAATTTGGTTTGTTTATTGGAAAAGGCTATAACAGCGGAGGCTTGTTCCGCCTTTCCATTCGAGATGATTGTAATATCGTAAACAATTTATCGTGTTCTTCATACTCTGGAAATCATGTCGGATATGCTGCTATTTGGCAGTCTTGTTTATGTCATATTAATTTTGATCGCATTGTTCGGTTGTGCAAGCTTAATTTAATTCCGAACTTTTCCATAGTCCGTGGATCTAAGTGTCATTCTTGTGTGCAATCAAAGCAACCCCGAAAGCCTTTCAAGCCAATCGGGGAGAAAAGTCTGTCACCTCTAGATTTAATACATTCAGATTTGTGTGAAATGAATGGAGTATTGACTAAGGCAGGGAAAAGGTATATGATGACTTTGATAGATGATGCGACTAAGTGGTGTTATATTTACCTAGTAAAATCGAAAGATGAGGCTCTGAGTTGCTTTAAGATTTATAAGGCCGAAGTACAAAACCAATTAGAGAAGAAAATCAAACGTTTAAGGTCAGATAGAGGAGGAGAGTATGTATCTCACGAGTTCACTCAATTCTGTGCGGAACATGGAATTATACATGAAGTAACCCCTCCCTACTCACCCCAATCTAATGGAGTGGCAGAAAGGAAAAACCGAACACTTACGGACTTGGTGAATGCCATGTTGGACAGTTCCGGTTTAACTAAGTCATGGTGGGGGGAGGCTGCTTTGGCGGCATGTTATACTCTCAATAGAGTTCCCTCATCAAAAGGAGAAATAGCTCCGTATGAAGGATGGAAGGGACATAAACCAACTCTTCGTTTCTTGCGTGCATGGGGCTGTTTGGCCAAGGTTAATGTACCAGCATGCAAAAAGCGAAAATTGGGACCTAAAACTGTTGATTGTGTCTTCCTAGGTTATGCACATAACAACAATGCATACAGATTCTTGGTTATAAAATCCGAGATTCAAGATGTACACACTAACACTGTGATTGAATCTCGGGATGCTACTTTCTTTGAGACAATCTTTCCCATGAAGGAAAATTTGGCATCCACTAGTCAACCTACTCTACAAGTAGAACCTGAACCCGAACACACACCTCTGGTAGTTCCTGAAATTTTCAATGAGGAGAATGATAGTGAAGTGGCTCCGAGAAGGAGTAAGAGACAACGGACTGAAAGGTCTTTTGGAGATGACTTCACTGTGTATCTCGTGGATGACGTTCCCAGAACTCTGGCAGAAGCATATGCATCCTTGGATGCAGATGATTGGAAGGAGGCTGTTCAAAGTGAAATGGATTCCATTCTCACTAACAGAACATGGGAAATATGTCCACGACCAATGGGTTGTAAACCTATTGGATGCAAATGGATATTCAAAAAGAAGCTACGACCAGATGGCTCCATTGAAAAGTATAAAGCTATGCTCGTGGCCAAGGGTTTTACCCAAAAGGAAGGAGAGGATTTCTTTGATACCTACTCACCTGTTGCTAGGATGACTACAATTCGAGTGCTAATTGCACTTGCTGCTTCTCATAAGTTTTTAGTCCATCAAATGGATGTGAAGACAACTTTCCTAAATGGAGAGCTCGATGAGGAAATTTATATGCAGCAACCCGATGGTTTTGTAGCAACCGGGCAAGAGAACATGGTGTGTAGATTAAAGAAATCGTTCTACGGTCTCAAGCAAGCCCCAAAGCAATGGCATGAAAAGTTTGACAATACTCTGACTTCAGCAGGCTTTCTGGTGAATGAAGGAGACAAACGTGTGTACTATAAATATGGTGGGGGTAAGGGTGTAATCCTATGTTTATACGTTGATGACATATTAATTTTTGGGACTGGTATGGATGTCATAAATGAGGTTAAGTCCTTTCTGTCTAAATTTTTTGACATGAAGGATTTGGGAGAGGCAGATGTTATTCTTAACATAAAGCTGAATAAGGATGAGAATGGGATTATCTTAAGTTAATCCCATTTGTGGAGAAAATTCTGAGTCGCTTTGGTTTTGAGGACTCCAGAACGTCTCCAACTCCTTATGACCCTAGTCGAAAGCTTCGAAAGAACAAAGGACAATGGGTTGATAAGCTAAGATACTGTCAAATCATAGGTTCTCTCATGTACCTTGCTGGTGGAACAAGACCGGACATTTCATTTGCTGTAAGAAAACTGAGCCAGTTTAACTCGAATCCGGGAAATGATCATTGGACTGCACTGGAACGAGTAATGATGTACTTGAGAGGAACCACAATGTATGGACTTCACTATACGGGGTACCCAGCAGTACTAGAAGGGTATAGTGATGCTAATTGGATCTCAGATGTAGATGAGATCAAAGCAACAAGTGGATACATATTCACTTTTAGAGGTGCTGCAATCTCTTGGAGGTCTCGCAAACAGACCATCTTAACAAGGTCTACTATGGAGGCAGAACTTGTAGCACTTGACTCAACCACTGTAGAGGCAGAGTGGTTGAGGGAGCTCTTGAATGATTTGCCAATGGTGGAAAAACCAATTCCGGCAATCCTTCTGAACTATGATAACCAAACCGTGATCACTAAGTTTAAAAGTTCAAAGGATAATCTGAAATCATCAAGACATGTGAAACGGCGTATCAAATCCGTCAGGAAATTGAGACACAAGGGAGTGATTGCCGTTGACTATATTAACACTACCAAAAACCCGGCGGATCCTTTTACAAAAGGGCTATCACGTGCGGTGATAGATGGAGCATCGAGGGAGATGGGCTTGAGACCCACCTGAGTTGCACGACAATGGAAACCCAGCCATAGTGACCGGAGATCCCGTGAATAAGGAAAAGGAAAAAACAAGTTGTTGGAGCAACAAGAGAGAGTACATATATATTTATCCATTTCCCGCTAAGATGAGTACTCTTAGTACTATATGGGAGAGTGACTGTTAGTCTTAATGTGTTTTGATGCTGAAATACTTCAGAAAGATACCGTCCTACAGGGTATTCTTGAAATAACACACCTATGTGAGCTTAACTGTGTGGTCGCAGTACATGAGATTCGGGTGATCTCTAATGAGCTTATTAAAGGACTAGGGAGCACGACCGTAATGCTCCAAACCTTAGGCGTGGATTCAGGCAGCCTAGTATCAGCGATGGCTCCTGGTGAACCTCTTCTACACAAGACTAGAAATTCAAGGCTTTGTCCATTTCCTAGTTGTAAGAAGAGTGGATCTTGGAGTGCTAGGTATAGCTCAACCCGAGACGGGTCTATACTACAAAGCTGTTATATAAAAGCCAGATGAGAACAAGTTGCAGACCTTGACTTCTTGGTGGGGATTGTTGGAATAAATGGGCCTCTACAAGAATTGGGCCCATATAAATTTCAGAAATTAGAGAGAAGTCAAGGGGGTGGAGGCTGTGGGAGTTTAGTCCCACATTGCCAAGGGAGCAAGATTTTGACCTGCTTATCAGGGGGCATCTCATGGTGAGACTATTTGGAAAGACTAGAGAGAGCTATGCTAAGTGTACACCACACGCGCACACGCGCGCGCACTCGCTCGCATTTCGCATTTATTCGCGTTTAATTACGCGTGACTTGTGACTTGTGAGCACGACAGTGGCCTGTTAAATTGCATCTCTTTTTAATCTTTTTGCGGAGCAGATTACTTATCTTATCCACCCGCGTCTGTCTCACGCACGACTCGAAAATAGACTTCCCGTTGAGGGAAGTTAGGAGATCGTTCGTGATGGAGATATACCAGGGGGCGGATCCTGGAATATAGGCAGAACGTGCTGCGTGGGGGTTATATTTTTGAGTCTATAAGAGGAAGACGTCCCTCTCGACAGAAGACACCGAGATACATAGAAAGCCTATTCCGTTCTCTTCTGCAGCCGCCACCGATCTTCGCCGATCCTTTCCCTGCCGTGCCGCGGGGGAAGGAAAGCAATAGTCTCCGGACTTTCCCTAGTGTTTGGCGTCCTGCACGAGGGAGCTGGGCGATAAAGTTTCTGGGCAGTGCTTCGCACGACTGCATCTTCTTCATCGACTGCATTGACCGTCTGCTTCATCTTCCTCAACTATTCTTCATCAACGTTCGTTTGCATCACTGTAAGAAATCAATCTCGTGATCCTCTCTTTTATGTTCTAGAAGAGGTTTGAGATCCATGTCGATCTGCTATGCCATGTTAGATTTCATGTTCATAATCACATGTGTAAATCTGTTAGATCTATCTTGGTTGTCACACAAATTCAGAATTATTTTAATTCGATTGCATGCTACATTTCCCTCGTCGCAAACGGAAGCGTCGCCTCACCCTCATCGTGCAGAGATGCTCATTTCCCTCTCCCATCCCCTCTCGTTGCCGGCTTGCCGCCCCGCCATGTAGCCCTTTTTCTCTCGCAGCCCACCGTAGTCGGCGTCCTCCCTACCATGGCCGGAGTCCTCCTCACCGCCGCCCTGCTCCCCACCACCCGATTCCTCTTTCACCCCGCCCGCGCTAGATAATCGGGGGTCAAAGATTTCATTTTTGATGCGTTGACGCTTGATTCGTGTGCGTCGTTGCTGGGTACGTGGGCGCCGGATCTGCAACCTCGAGCCCGGCCATCGCTGGCCATGCGGCCATCTTCTCCAACCCAAGCTCGCCCGCTTCCCATATCTGCTCCACCGTGCTAGGCACAATGAGCCCACGACCAACTCTAGAAGCTTTCCGCCCGCTCCCTCTTCATGAATGTCGCGCCTCGTCCGACCAATTTTGCTCTGCGTCGTCGTCAAGGGCAGCAAGCCCACCCCGTGGCCTGCAATACTAGAGTAGCAGGAGGTGATACGTCGTAAACGTATCTATAATTTTTGATGTTTCATGCTTGTTTAGTATCCACTTTGCTATGTTTTGTCTACACTTTGAGGTATTTTTATACACTTTCTGGAACTAACCTATTGACAAGATGCCACACTGCCAGTTGCCTGTTTTCTGCTGTTTTTGGTTTCAGAAAGCTAAAAAATAAATATTCTCGGAATTGGACGGGACAAAAGCCAAAGTTCATATTTTTCTTGAACGGTACGGAAAATCGAAGATGACATGAAGGAGGACAACAGGGTGGCCACACCCTAGGTGGGCGCGGGGCCCACCCTGGCCGCGCCCACAGGGGGTGTGGGCCCCCTGGACCTCCATCGACCTTGCCTCCTTCGCCTATAAGAAGCTCCCGACTTAGAAACCCTAAATCATTAACCAGAAAGCCACGAAAAGTTCCGCTGTGCCGCCGCAACCGAAGGGGAGATTCGGGGGACAGAAAGTCTCTATTCCGGCACCCTACCGGGACGGGGAAGTGCCCCCTGAGCAATCTCCTTCGATCTCCACCACCATCTCCATCACCATTGCTGATTCCCATGATGATGAGGGAGTAGTTCTTCCTCGAGGCTAAGGGCACTACCGGTAGCTATGAGTTCATCTCTTTCTCTATGCATGATCTTGTTGTGGTCATGAGCTATGTAATCAAGTAGATCTACCTTGCTATTCAAGTGCTTTAATAGATCTCCGGCTCTCCCCACGTGTGTGAAAGTGACAACATGCATACCGTGGTGGCACTTAGGCTAGAGGTTACATAAATACTCATTGTGCTTTAATAGATCTATGCTTTTCCCCACGTGTGTTATAGTGACAGCGTGCGCGTCGTGTGTGGCACTTAAGCTAGATTACATATAGATTCATGAGTTATATTTGGAGTTGGATGTCTCTATGAAATTGTGGTGTTTGTTGGAACCATTTAGCGCTCAAGTAACAGTGTGGGGTTATCTAGATGGGGAAGGCGGACTTTGAGGTGTGCTTTTGTAGCCTACCGTGGATTAGAGTGTCCAACCGGAGAGTAGTTAAGATTAGTATCATGAAGAGAGGATATTTATATGAGAGAGTGTTCACTAGTGAAAGTATGATCCCTAGGCCTTGTTTCTAAATATTGAAACACTGTTTGCCTCTAGATCTGTTGCATGTTTGCTTGCTTCCACCTTTGTTTCAGCTTGCCTTTAGTTTCTCTACGTTAAACTCCATCAAAGCTATTTTCTGGCACCGTTACCACTTGTATTTCACTATCTCTTCGCCGAACTAGTGCACCTATACACCTGCCAAGTATATTGGGTGTGTTAGGGACACAAGAGACTTCTTGTATCTTGATTGCAGGGTTTCTTGAGAGGGAATACCTTTGATGCTCTCATATTCATTAGGTCCACGACAAATCAGACCAACGGGAGCGAGAGGTGGATGTTTCATCAGGGGAATGGGCAGCAACAATAGTCTTTGGCGGTGCAGTGCGCGTTGATGTTGCCGGGGCAGAACCTCTGTATGCACGTGTCGGGAAAGTTCCCGCCCGGATAGCAATGGCGGAGTCCGGTGCAACAACATGCGTACTGGTTGAGATTGACCACCTTGCACGTGGGCCCCTCGCGGTCCCCGCACCTCTCCCTGCAGAGCTCCATGTCGCATAAGGCATGGGTCGGCGGTAGGCAGAACTCGATCCGCAACCGAATCAATGGCGGGAAGATATCGCATCCAATATTATTATCCATAACACATGGATTCGATGTGCTTTTTGCATATACGAAACTAAAGAGAGAGCTCCATGTCGCACCATCGTCTTGTGACGGGAGGACATCCACCGTGGCCATGAGAGCCACCACCAAGCAGAGCACACGCGCACTACAGGAATGGCGCCATGCGCTGACGGCCGGCCGACGGCCAAAGGTTAGGGCTATCGGCATAGCACCGGGCCAGGCCAGCCCCGCTTCCGCGCCCTTGGCGTAGACTCGCCATCGGCGTAGTCACCGGTACGCCGACGACAACCCTCGGCGTATCTAGGCCGTCGACGTAGGGGGTGTCTGTGTGGCACTTGCCGGTCTGGCCGGGACAAATCTAATTGCGCCATCCATACACCGAGAGCCTCCGTTGGCATAGCCTATGCCGACGGTCACCCTCGGCGTATGGTGTAGCTACGCCGATGGCCACCCTTGAAAGTACTGACGTACATTTTTTTAAATTATTTCCCACTAAATTATGAACTTGTTTTATATATGTATTTATTTATTAGTATCAATTATTTAGGTTCTATTTTATCATTTGGATGGATTCGTAGCATCCGAATAATAGTCTCCACGCCCACATGAAACATTGAATCTTCTCAAAACTTGAGAAATTTGCATGTTTGTAAGTGTTATTATCACATGTGTGTGAAATTTATGTGTCACAATTTTTTGTGAAGTTGTTCAAAGATTCAATCCTTTTCCTACGCCAACCCATTTTTTACACCATTCCCAACCAAGTGTGATCCCCTTCTCTAATAACACTTAGTAAAATCCTAGATCTTTAATTGAAAACTCCCGTTGCGGGGCAACCAGAGCCTATTTTAATTATGGCAAAGTATGCCCAACCTTAAATGCAAGGTTCTGGACTTATATAAAGGGAAGGTTCTGGGCTTATATAAGGGGGAAACTCCCCGTTCTGGTGAAACTAGGTAGGATACTGCCGCACCTTGTGAACCAACATGGTTTTACATAATCATATGACCTAAACAAGCACAAAACAATAGAGAGGTATGTTGGGCTACCCTTGTCAGAGGAACGTCTAAGGGGGTAGATGATCGGAGGCCCACAGATTAGGGTTCCGAGACAAACTGCGCTCCGGAGCGTAGGAATACCTCAAGAACTTGCATGTGTCCCTAGCACATGCATAGAGGTGTGGTGTTATGTTGAAACATGCAAAACCTAGTCCCTGCGTGGATGTGTCCCCCTCCGCATGCATGCGCTGTAACCTAAAAGGGAAGGTTCTGGACTTATATAAGGGGGGAACTCCCCGTTCCGGTGAAACCGGGTAGGATACTACCGCATTTTGTGCAACATGGTTTTACATAATCATATGACCTAAACAAACACAAAACAAGAGAGAGCTACGCCGAGCTACCCCTGTCAGAGGAACATCTAGGGGGTAGACAACTGGAGGCCCACATATCAGGGTTCCGTGGCAAACCGCGCTCCGGGGCGTAGGAATACCTCAAGAACTTGCATGTGGCCCTAGTACATGCATGGAGGTGTGGTGTTATGTTGAAACATGCAAAACCTAGTCCCCGGGTGGATGTGTCCCCCTTCGCATGCATGCGCTGTAACCTAAAAGGGAAGGTTCTGGACTTATATAAGGGGGAAACTCCCTGTTCGGTGAAACCGGGTAGGATACCGCCACACCTTGTGAACCAACATTCTTTTACATCATCATATGAGCTAAATAAACAAAAAACAAGAGAGACCTTCGCCGGGCTACCCCTTCCAGAGGAATGTCTAGGGGGGTATATTATCCAAGGCCCACAGATCAGGGTTCCGCGCCAAACCACACTCCGGGGCTTAGGAATACCTCAAGAAATTGCATTTGGCCCTAGAACATGCATGGAGGTGTGGTGTTCTGTTGAAGCATGCAAAACCTATTCCCCGGGTGGATGTGTCCCCCTTCGCATGCATGCGTTGTAACCTAAAAGGGAAGATCTGGACTTATATAAGGGGAAACTCCCTGTTCCGGTGAAACCGGGTAGGATAGTGCCGCACCTTGTGAACCAACATGGTTTTACATCATCATATAACCTAAACAAACATAAAACAAGAGAGAGCTATGGTAGCTAGTGCTTGACAGGGAGGAAAAGGTTGAAGCTGTTCTATATATGTCCCCGGCAACGGCACCATAAAACTTGTTGATGGCGGCAGAGAACTTGGTGCTTGATGTGGAGTATTGTTGGGAACCCCAAGAGCAAGGTGTGAAGAGTACAGCAGCAAGTCTTCCCTCAGTTGATACCGAGGTTATCGAACCAGTAGGAGGAAGGAAACGTCACACAGGTGTTGCAAGCAACACGGAGACCTGCACAACACAAACTCAAGACTTTGCCCCAACGAATCAGTGAGGTTGTTAGATCACCGGTTTGATGTAACAAAGGATTAAACGTATGGTGTGGAAGGTAATGGTTTGCAGCAAGTAAACAAGTAACAGTGGAAGATGTATCAATGGTAAAGATTGGACCGGGGTCCATAGTTCACTAGAGGTGCTCTCCTTAGATAAACAACATGGCATGAAGGGTAAACAAATTACAGCGGGGCAATTGACAGGAACTGAGCAAGGCATAACAATGCAATTACTAGCCAGAAAGATCCTATGAGGTTGATTGGGCAATACAAAAATATACATAGACCGTCATCCAACTGCATCTATGACTAGAAGTCCACCTTCAGGTTATCATCCGAACCCCCTCCAGTATTAAGTTGCAAGCAACAGACAACTGCTTTAAGCAAAGTGTGTAAGGTAAACAGTCCACATGTTCCATGAATAAGAGACCGTTGTTTTCTCCCTAGTAGCAACAACACATCTACAACCGAAGAGATTATTGTCACTTCCCTTGGAAACTAGAGGCATGAACCCACTATCGAGCATAAATACTCCCTCTTGGAGTCACTAGTAACTACTTGGCCAAGATAACCACTAGCAACGGAGAGCATGCAAGATCACAAAAAACACAGACATGATATAATCATAAAGATAAAACTATTAATCAAACCAACATAATAATCTCAATCTCCATCGGATCCCCGCAAACACAACATACATGATTACAAATAGATTAGATCTTGATCATGAACGGAGCTCACAAGATCTATACATGAAAGCACAAAGGAGGAGATACAACCATCTAGCTACTACGTGGACCCATAGTCCAAGGTGGAACTACTCACGAATCATACCGGAGAGAAGGCCTCCGGGATGATCTCCCCTCCGGCAGGGTGTCGGGAAGAACATCAGATCCCCCCGATCTAGGGATAATGGTGGCGGTGGCAATAGACGGTTTTGTGTATTTTGGATCGGGTACTCAAGGTTTCTGTATCGGGGGCTTCTTATAGGCAAAGGGGCAAGACCGGGAGGCGGCCAGGGTTCCCAAACCCTAGCTAGGCGTAGGTCTGGGCCCACCCGCGCCCAGGGTGGGTCTGCCCCCCCTGGCTGGCCATTCGGACTCCCCTCTGGACTTCTTGTTCCCCACGGAAAGTTATTAACTTTGTCCTTCGTCCCGTCCAATTCCGAGAATATTTCTTTACTAACTTTTCTGAAACCAAAAAACAGGCATCTGACACTGTTGCAACTTGTTAATAGGTTAGTACCAGAAAACATGTAAAAAGCACCTCAAAGTGTGGACAAGTAAAGCAAAGTAGATACTAAACAAGCATGAAGCATCAAAAATTATAGATATGTTTCCAACGTATCAATTCCCCAAGCTTAACTCCTTCTCGTCCTCGAGTAGGTAAGTGATAAAAGAATAATTTTTAAGGTGACATGCACCCTCACAATAAAGATCCAAACATTTGCAAGCATTGAAAGCTGGGATCAAAGAACTCTAAACATGTGCATGAAAGATGGAGTTCTAACAATAGGACATAGTAACTATGCATGCAACATGGCAAGCTACAAACAAAGATCATGAATAATATGCATTAAAAAACGTTGTTTGTTTCACATGCAGAAAACATAGCATAGTGGCAATCAACTTGTCCCTCATAGGGTAGCAATATAATGCTTAGGACACCTGCAAAGTTCACAAGGGTGACTAGAAAGAAATAACACAAGAGCAAGAAATAGCACAATATGCATCAATTAATAAGCTTTGGAACATTGCACACAGAATGACAACTATGCTCTCTTAATGGTGCCTAAAGGTAGAAGGTGGAGACTCAATAGTGGTGGAAGAAAGGCCTTTTTGTAAAGGCAGCAGGGATTACAAGTTTCAAAAAGAGCTTTCAAAAATTATGGTACTTGTTAGCTTTCAGCCCTCATTGCCCCTATCATAAGCATCTTGAAGTGGTTAAGGTTAAAGTGGCAAGGCTGGAGTATATGCTTGACAAAGTATAAGTTGGCAATCTCATGCCCCTTGAATACGAGGGCCACACCTCATGCATACTCAACTTTGGGTCCAGGTAAGTTCTTTCCACTGTAAGTATTTGCATATCATTGAGAACCGCCAACGGGGTACCCCTTGCACATGGCACATGAGCTTTCCCATAACCAAAATGACAAGGCAAGCAGACAATGAGCATCTCAGCAATTCTTCTTATGTACCATGGGAATATGGTGCTTTTTTATCTCTTTCCTCTTTTCTCAATGTGTCTCTTTTTTATAAGAAGAATGCTTCATATATGTCACTATGGTGATACTGCAAGTTTCCACCATGATTAGGCATGGCTTAGGCTAGCGGCCCAGGCGTTTCTCTAACACAGGATACAAACTCCATGGACTTACAAGTTCCCTCTTTATTTCACACCGGTGACATCCATAGACAAAAGAACATGATATCAACTTAGTGCAACAAGGTACAAGTGCAATGTTGAAAACGTTCCCCGTAACAACACGGTTCTGGTAATTCCAACTTATAAGTGCAAGCATATACAACAAAGTTGTCACAATGGTTCAAGTTTATTAGGGGCAAAGAATAAAGTGTGCCATCAAGTTCGTGAGGGCTTTAATCACTAAGTTTTCACATAACAAAATAGTTTTTAATTGGAAGATAGATGAAAACAAGAATATACTTTGGAATGGTGTAACACACCATGCATAGGAGTTTATAGTGGACACTTTGGA
Organism: Avena sativa; assembly: GCA_916181665.1. NCBI lineage: Eukaryota > Viridiplantae > Streptophyta > Magnoliopsida > Poales > Poaceae > Avena > Avena sativa. Next base: position 20,097,415 of record OV702296.1, read on the forward strand.
ATAACTTGGTTTCTTGGGAGTTGGAAGCATGAGTAGAACTTACTCGTACAAGTGGAGGCTAGCAAAAGACTGGGAGCAACCAACTAAGAGAGCAATAATGGCCATAATTAATGCAACAAAGCAAACTAATCAAAGGAAAGAGTGGTACTACAAGTCAAGGACTAAATGATCATGGAGGCTAATGGTGACTTGTTATTGTCATAACATGGTGTGAGCATGTGCCAAGTCAACCCAAGCAAAACATCAAAGGAGAATATCACAATACTATGCTTTTGCATGCTAAAACAACGCATAATTTCTTCAAGGCACACTAAGCAATCCCAATTATTTGGAGCAAGACATGCTACAACAATAATCACTATGAATAATGATAAAACAACACCTATCATGTCATGCTAAAGTCTAAGTCACAGTCAATGCAAGCTCCTCTTGCACTTCAAGCAAGAACTTACTACTCCTTTCCAAACACCAAGCAAACTTATTTGCAAAACAACACAGCGAGAGCGGGGGTCCAAACTACTAAAGCAAACTAAACAAACTAAGCAAAGCAAACAAAAACTAAGACGCTCCAAGAACAACACAACTGTGCATGAAACAAAATAAACAAAGTGTTTAGACAGACCTGAGCTTTTTATTGACAAAGAAGGGGATGCCTTGGGCATCCCCAAGCTTTGACGCTTGTATCTCTTGGATATTTCTTGGGGTGACACCATTGTGGCATCCCCAAGCTTGAGCTTTTGTCCATTCTTCATCTCATTGCATCATTCTCTCTCTACACCTGAAATTTTTCCTTCATACAAAACTTCACACAATCTTCATTAGCAACATTAGTGTATTCAAAATATATTAGACCATTGGCAAAGCTTTGGAACACCAAGGCTTTTCACTAAAAACATAATCTACTGTAGTAACTCCTTCAAAGAAACTCAATTTACCCGAAGAGAGCTAAAAAAGGAATCAATAAGAAGCAAATGCAAATAATGGCAAAAATCTGTCAAAATAGACCAGCAGGTAGAAACGAATTTTTTGAACATCTTCTGTTGCTCAAATCAAATAGTGTTGAACTAACGAAAGTTAGCCAACATACTGGGGGATTTATTCTTAAATTTTGAGCTTAATCTGAGTTACAGAATCCCTGCATGCATCGTGTCGGTAGTGCACCCAGGAAGGTTCCCGCCCGGATTGCAATGGCGGAGTCCGGTGCAGCAGCATGCGTGCTGGTTGAGATTGACCACCTTGCACGTGGGCCCCTCGCGGTCCCCGCACCTCTCCCTGCAGAGCTCCATGTCGCATAAGGCATGGGTCGGCAGTAGGAAGAACTCGATCTGCAACCGAATCAATGGCAGGAAGAGATCACATCCAATATTATTACCTATAACACATGGATTCGACGTGCTTTTTGCGTATACGAAACTAAAGAGAGAGCTCCATGTCGCACCATCGCCTTGTGACGAGAGGACAACCACCGTGGACATGAGAGCCACCACCAAGCAGAGCACACGCGCTCTACAGGAATGGCGCCATGCGCTGATGGCCGGCCGACGGCCAAAGGTCAGGGCCGTCGGCGTAGCACTGGGCCAGACTAGCCCCGCTTCTGCGCCCTCGGCGTAGCCTCACCGTCCGTGTAGCCACCGATACGCCGACGGCAACCCTCGGCGTATGTAGGCCGTCGGCGTAGGGGGTGTCTGTGTGGCACTTGCCGGTCTGGCCGGGACGGATCCCTAACGGCGCCATCCATATGCCGAGAGCCGCTGTCGACATAGCCTACGCCGATGGTCACCCTCGGCGTACGGTGCAGCTACGCCGACGGTCAACCTAGAAGTATTGACGTACATTTTTTTATTTCCCACCAAATTATGAACTTATTATATATATATTTTTTAGTATCAATTATTTAGGTTCTATTTTATCAATTGGACGGATTCATAGCCTCCGAATAATAGTCTCTACGCCCACATGAAACGCTGAGTCTTCTCACAACTTGAGAAATTTGTATGTCTGTAAGTGTTATTATCACATGTGTGTGAAATTTATATGTCACACTTTTTTGTGAAGTTTTTCAAAGATTCAATCCTTTTCCTATCGCCAACCCATTTTTTACACCATTCCCCACCAAGTGTGATCACCTTCTCTGACATGCGTTAACACTTAGTAAAATCCTAGATCTTTAATTGGAAACTCCCGCCGCGGGACAACCAGAGCCTATTTTAATTATGGCAAAGTATGCCCAACCTTAAGGCCCACAGATCAGGGTTCCGCTACAAACCGCGCTCCGGGGCGTAGTAATACCTCAAGAACATGCATATGGCCCTAGCACATGCATGGAGGTGTGGTGTTATGTTGAAACATGCAAAACCTAGTCCCCGGGTGGATGTGTCCTCCTTCGCATGCATGCGTTGTAACCTAAAAGGGAAGGTTCTAGACTTATATAAGGGGAAACTCCCCGTTCCGATGAAACCGGGTAGGATACTGCCACACCTAGTGAACCAACATGGTTTTACATCATAATATGACCTAAACAAACACAAAACAAGAGAGAGCTATGCCGGGCTACCCCTGACAGAGGAACGTCTAGGGGGTAGACGATCGGAGGCCCACAAATTAGGGTTCCGGGGCAAACCGCGCTCCAGGGCATAGGAATACCTCAAGAACTTGCATGTGGCCCTAGATCATGCATGGAGGTGTGGTGTTATGTTGAAACATGCAAAATCTAGTTCCCGGGTGGATGTGTCCCCCCTCGCATGCATGCGCTGTAACCTAAAAGGGAAGGTTCTGGACTTATATAAGGGGGAAACTCCCTGTTCCGATGAAACCGGGTACGATACTGCCGCACCTTGTGAACCAACATGGTTTTACATCATCATATGACCTAAACAAACACAAAACAAGAGAGAGATATGGCGGGCTACCCCTGTCAGAGGAACGTCTAGGAGGGTAGACGATCCGAGGCCCACAAATAAGGGTTCCGCGACAAACCGCGCTCCGGGGCGTAGGAATACGTCAAGAACTTGCATGTGGCCCTAGCACATGCATGGAGGTGTGGTGTTATGTAGAAACATGCAAAACCTAGTTCCCGGGTGGATGTGTCCCCCTTCTCATGCATGCGCTGTAACCTAAAAAGGAAGGTTCTTGACTTATATAAGGGGGAAACTCCCTGTTCCGGTGAAACTGGGTACGATACTGCCGCACCTTGTGAACCAACATGGTTTTACATCATCATATGACCTAAACAAACACAAAAAAGAGAGATCTATGCCGGGCTACCCCTGTCAAAGGAACGTCTAGGGGGTAGACGATCGGAGGCCCAAATATCAGGGTTCCGTGGGAAACCGCGCTCCGGGGCATAGAAACACCTCAAGAACTTGCATGTGGCCCTAGCACATGCATGGAGGTGTGGTATTATGTTGAAACATGCAAAACCTAGTCCCCGGGTGGATGTGTCCCCCTTTGCATGGACGCACCGTAACCTAAAAGGGGAGGTTCTGGACTTATATAAGGGGGAAACTCCCTGTTCCGGTGAAACCGGGTAGGATACTGCCGCACCTTATGAACCAACATGGTTTTACATCATCATATGACCTAAACAAACACAAAACAAGAGAGTTCTACGCCAGGATACCCCTGTCAGAGGCACGTCTAGGGGGATAGACGATCGGAGGCCCACAGATCAGGGTTCCACGGCAAACCGCGCTCCGAGGCGTAGGAATACCTCAAGAACTTGCATGTGGCCCTAGCATATGCATGGAGGTGTGGTGTTATTGAAACATGCAAAACCTAGTCCCCGGGTGGATGTGTCCCCCTTCGCATGCATGCGCTATAACCTAAAAGTGAATGTTCTGGACTTATATAAGGGGGAAACTCCCTGTTCTGGTGAAACCGGGTAGGATACTGCCGCACCTTGTGAACCAACATGGTTTTACATCATCATATGACCTAAACAAACACAAAACAAGAGAGATCTACGCCGGGCTACCCCTATCAGAGGAACAAATAGGGGGTAGACGATCTGAGGCCCACAGATCATGGTTCCGCGGCAAACCGCGCTCCGGGGTTAGGAATACCTCAAGAACTTGCATGTGGCCCTAGAACATGCATGGAGGTGTGGTGTTGTGTTGAAACATGCAAAACCTAGTCCCCGGGTGGATGTGTCCCCCTTCGCATGCATGCACTGTAACCTAAAAGGGAAGGTTCTGGACTTATATAAGGGGGAAACTCCCTGATCCGGTGAAACCGGGTAGGATACTGCCACACCTTGTGAACTAACATGGTTTTACATCATTATATGACCTAAACAAACAAAAACAAATATAGAGCTACGCCGGGCTACCCCTGTCAGAGGAACGTCTAGGGGGTAGACAATATGAAGCCCACAAATCAGGGTTCCGTGGCAAACCGCGCTCCGGAGCGTAGGAATACCTTAAGAACTTGCATGTGGCCTTAGCACATGCATGGAGGTGTGGTGTTATGTTGAAACATTCAAAACCTAGTCCCCGGGTGGATGTGTTCCCCTTCGCATGCATGCGCTGTAACCTAAAAGGGAAGGTTCTGGACTTATATAAGGGGAAACTCCCTGTTCAGGTGAAACCGGGTAGGATACTGCCACACCTTGTGAACTAACATGGTTTTATATCATCATATGACCTAAAAAAACACAAAACAAGAGAGAGTTACGCCGGGCTACCCCTGTCAGAGGAATGTCTAGGGGGTAGATGATCCAACCATAGTTTGAAACGGGAAACTCTTGAAACGAGCATAAGAAATTCAAAGACGGTCTGAACAATGTAATTCCTTTGCGTGGTGTCATATTATGTGACATAGTTGGAAGGAAAAATACGAAACATGGTAAATTGATTATGTCTAAAATAGCCCTTCACAAAATGACCTATCATGTTCGAGGTTTCTTGACTTTCGGGTGAAATGACCAATGTTACGGCTAGAATCAGGGCCTAGTTTGTGATACTGTGCCCATATTGTGCACGTATGTGCATCATGGAATGGTGAACAATGTTGCAGGAGGAAGTTTTCTTTTTCATAGTACGGAGAAGTCATTTTCCATTTTCCGAGCGCCAAAAAATGGGCGTTTTGTAAAGCAACCACCAAATGACAGTTTCAAAATGCCACCATCCTATATTTCTAAAATACTATACCACCTTACATGGACAATGTCTCAACTGGGGTATCTCAAACTTTTCCGTCTACCCCTGGTGAAAAAGACAAATGTCTACCGAATCGGTAGGAAGTGGGTCCGGTTTTAACTACAGGTACATGATCTAATGCTCATAATTTTTTTAAAAATCATTTTTAGACTAAAAATATGATGTTTCTCCACATATCCAAGTGACCGTCTATGGCGCATGCAATAATACTTAGAGTGGCTTGCCGGACCTGTAGGAGGAAACTCCCGCTAGGGGTCAAATGGAGGTAAAACGGTGGAACCTTCGACCTAGCCTTGGATTTCCATGTATCTATGACCTAAATAAACCTAACCCACCAAAAAAGTAGATTGTCCAACCCTTGTACGAACAATGCTACGGGGGTAGACCAGCGGGGCCCTCGGTCTAGGGTTTCGCCGGATGAAGACCGCCGGAGCGTAGGAATCACATGAGAACTTGCATGTGTCCCTAGCATATGTATGTGAGAGTGGTTCAAGGTTGGTAGGTCCATGTGCAGGTCCCAAGTGTGCTCCCCTTCTCGGACATGCGTTAACACTTAGTAAAATGTGGATCTTTACGTGGAAACTCCCGTCGTAGGACAACCAGAGCCTATTTTATAGCATAGTAGGCCCAACCTTTGCTTTCCATGCATATATGTCCTAAACAAATGGAAAAGTCCATTGGGCTACCCTGTACGGAGGAAAGCTATAGGGATAGGCCACTCGGGTCCTCGGATTAGGGATAGACCACTGGGAAACCGGTGGAATCATAGTCCCAACCTTGGTTTTCCATGTAGGTATGGCCTAAACAACACTAAACCAACAGTAAAGTCCATTGGTGAACCCTCGTATGGAGAAGTCTATGGAGGGTAGATTCATGGGGCCCATGTCTAGGGTTTGCTTGAAAAACGAGCATAAGACGAAATAAAAAAGTATGTAGTAATAATATATTATAGTTTCTTCTATATTAGTAGACACCAAATAATATATTATAATTTGGGATAGACCACTGGGAAACCGGTGGAACCATAGTCCCAACCTTGGTTTTCCATGTAGGTATGGCCTAAATAACACTAAACTAACAGTAAAGTCCATTGGTCAACCCTCGTATGGAGAAGTCTATGAAGAGTAGATTCGCGGGGCCCACATCTATGGTTTGCTTGGAAAACGAGCATAAGAGCATAAGACGAAATAAAAAAGTATATAGTAATAATACATTATAGTTTCTTCTATATTAGTAGACACCAAATAATATATTATAATTTGTTATATTAGTAGACACGAAATAAAAAATTATATACTAATACGAGAAAAAAAAACCTAGCTACGCCGACGACAGCCCTTGGTGTATCCCGGCTGTCGGCGTAGCTCTACCCCTTCAGCTAGCTCGTGGCCCACCAGGGCCACTCATTCCACGCCGACCCCGAGCCTATCCCCCCAACCCTCCCACGAGCCTGACCCCGACCCCGCCGCCACCAGCCGCCGCTCCCCGATCCCGCCCCGACCCCGCCGCTCCCCGAGCCCGCACCGACCCCGCCTCCTCCTCCCCCTTACCCTCAGCGCCGACCTCCTCCTCCCTTATTACCTATTCCCGCCGCCACTGCCTCCTCCTCCCCTGAGCCCCGCCACCTCATCCCCTGAGCCCTGCTGCCTCCTCTTCCTCCCCTGAGCCCCGCCGCCTCCTCCCTTGAGCCCCGCCGCCTCCTCTTCCTCCCCCCTTTGCCACCAGTGGGCTGCCGCCCCCCATCACCTCTGCCCCTAGCGCCGCCGCCTCCCGTTCCCCTCCACACTAGCCCCGAGCACCGCGCCTCCCCAGCCCCTCCCACCGCCGCCTCCCCCAACCTTGAGGGTAGCCGCCTCCCCGAGCGCCTCCGAACACAAGGTGAGCTTTTTTAAAATTTTGTTTTTGTTTTTATTTGTGATATGTAAATTGTAGTTTATAGTTTTAGTTTTTAGTAGTAGTTTGTAGTTTTAGTTTGTAGTGGTAGTTTGTAGTATGTAGTTTGTCGTGGTAGTTTGTAGTATGTAGTTTGTAGTAGTAATTTGTAGTTTGTAGTAGTAGTTTGTAGTATGTAGAAGTAGTTTGTAGTTTGTACTATGCAAGACAATAGTTCATCTTTAGTAAAATAGATGAAATTTGCTAAATAGATGTTGCATATGGTATGTTTTTTGCAGTTACCGGAGGGTGAGCGGGGGAGTGTTTCGACGGCGGGGCCTCGGATCATCTTCGATGATTTGATCACGCTTCGAGGATGAGAATCCGTTCGCCTCTCTTGTACCAAGGTTTATTTTCATGTCTAGGTCACCAAGTCTATCGCGTCACCTAGGCGTCATCCCGTCCGTAATCGTTACGTGACTTAATATGCATCAGTGGTCTCGCATATTTTGAAAACCGTAGCACTTACGGATTTTATCGGGCAGTCAACAGATTCGTAGTTGGGTATGGTTCTCCCTGGCTCTACCTCGATTCGAGATAAGATTTTGGTGGCGCCTCCTCGTTGTTCTCCGGATGCACATCCTCTTGGCTTTTTGTCGAGAAGTGTTTCGGGAGAGCAGCGAGGAGGTGCTGCCAAAATTCTGCTCGGATCGGGGTAGAACCAGGGAGAACTTACGCAATCTACGGATCCGGCGGCTGGTTAGGACCCTCTTTTCCTATTAGACATGTAGGTTGATGAATGCGTAAAAATATGAAGCATTTAATCTCCTATTTGATATAAAATGTTATATTTGTTATTTGGATCCCAACAAAGCAGAAGAGGATGGCTAATAATGGGTGGATGTATAGTGGCCGTATTAGTGCGACTAATAAAACGGACGATTGGGTACGGAACACTCATTTGTTAGTGAATGAGTTAGCGCATGGTTCGAAGGCAATGGTTCGGGCACTTTATCCCTGCACTCATTGCACTAAGTGTCATCGTCAGGGAAACGATGACATGTATAAACACCTTCTACAAAATGGGTACATGTATAAATATGTCACGCAAGTCGACTTTGCTCGGTACAAAAGTGACAGAGGTGAGGTGATGCGTCAGTGGCTCAATGGCAATGAGCACAATGGGATTAGAAACTGGCTAGATGATCTCATCGATGCGAACCTGCCGGATTTGCCACCTCCACAGGAGGAACCAGCAGAACCGGAGGAACCATTAGAACCAAAGGAACTGGAGCCAACCGTGAAGGCCTTCCTTGATATGATGGCCACGGCTAAGAGGCCTATGTACGAGGGTCCAAAGATTTCTCAGCTCGATGCCATCTCTCAGTGTCGAGCCGACAAGTGCCAGTACTCCGCTACCCGTTCTCACTTTGAAGCTAATCTGAGAACATGTGGTAACATGTTGCTCGAAGGGCATTGTCTGCCTAAAACCTTTCACGAAATGAAGAAACTCATGAAGGAGCTTAACATGGATTATGAAAAGATAGATTGCTGTCCAAAAGGCTGCCTTTTGTTTTGGAAACAGTTTGTGGGTGACAAGTACTGCTCCATTTGTGGGGCCTCTAGGTATGAAGAGGTAAATGGGAAGGATGGTCAGGTGAGGCAGTCGAAGGCCGCTAAGAAGATTCTTCGATATCTCCCATTCATAAAAATAATCCATCGGCTTTACTTGAGCGAGGAGATTGCCACACAGATGACGTGGGCCAAGAAGGGGAAAAGATACGAGGACGAGCACAGACGGAAGAAGATGAGACATCCATCTGATGGTAAGGCATGGAATAACTTCGATGACAAATACCCCCAGTGGGCAAAAGAGGCTCAGAATGTTAGAATTGCGATAACAACATATGGCTTCAACCCATATGGTATGTCGACGGCCTCGTACAACTGCTGGCCGGTGTATGTTAGTCTGCTCAATCTCCCTCCCGGAGTATTAATGCAACCGAAGACCATGTTTTTATCGCTGATAATTCCAGGACCTGAGTACTCGGGGAAGAATTTGAGTGTCTACATGCAGCCGATTGTGGACGGTTTGAACCACTCTTGGATACACAGGACGTTGACATAGGACCGAGCATCAAAGAGAAACTTCTTGATGAAAGTTTGGTTGCAGTATACCATGCATGACATGCCCGGGTACGCCCTAACGTGCGGATGGTGTACAGCTGGTAAGTGGCCATGCCGAGTGTGTAGGCACCGACTTGAGTTCCTTTGGCTAAATTCGGGTCACAAGTATGTTGCATTTGACATGAATCGATAGTACCACAAAAGAAATCATACGTTCAGAGAAGATAGAAAGAACTTCAAGAAGGGCAAAGTTGTGCATGAAGTAAAAGAGGTACCAAAGTTCAATGGTGCAGCTGTTGATGCCGAGCTATGTACTCTCGTGCCCGCGGCGCCAGGAACTGGCCATCAATTTGCGGGATATGGTGTAACGCATAATTGGACTCACGTGGCAGCCTTAACAAATCTCGTGTATTACAAGGACCTCGAACTTCCCCATAACATCGATGTGATGCACACCGAAAAGAATGTCTGGGAGTCCCTTTTTCACATAGTCCTGAACATTACTGGGCAGTCAAAGGATAATGTCAATGCTAGAGTCGATGTTGAGAAGCTTTGTGATAGGAAGAGATTGCACATGCAGCCTCATACTGTCCGTCGAAAGAATTGGTTCAAGCCGCATGCCTACTACTACCTTGATAATGTACAAAAGAAGGAGTGATTCAGGTGGCTCAAATACGTCGTGATATTCCCTGATGCTTATTGTTCGAATATAAGTAAGGGAGTCAATCCTTCGACAGGACAAGTCATCGGGCTCAAGAGTCACGACTATCATATATGGATTGAGCGGCTGATGCCGGTGATGGTTCGAGGGTATCTCCCTGAGAAAGTCTGGCGAGTGCTTGCGGAGTTGAGCCATTTCTTCCGCACGCTCTGTGCTAAGCAGATATGTCCTCTGGTTATTGAGAAGCTGCAAGTTCAGGTGCCGGAGTTGCTATGCAATTTGGAGATGATCTTTCCGCCAGGATTCTTTACTCCGATGGCACATCTCATTGTGCACCTCGCGAACGAGGCACTCTTGGGGGACCTGGTACAATTTTGTTGGCAGTTTTGTATTGAGAGAGAGTTTAAGTATATTCGTAAGATAACTGGAAACAAAGCCAAGATTGAAGCATGCATAGATGAAGCAACATGCCTTCGGGAGATGGCAGACGCCGCGACAACCTACTGGCCCGATGATGTTCCCACTATGCATAACCCGGTCTCTCGTTACAATGTCGACCTTCCCAAGAATGACCCCAGGCTTGAACTATTCCAATTTCCCGGTGGCAAGGTCGGTAAATGACTAAAATATAGCTTGCTGAAGGAAGAGAAGGATTGCATAATCCTCTATGTGCTTATGAACATGAAGGAAGTTGCGATTTCATTAGGTAAATTGTTGAACAACTTATTTTCTCTATGCATAATACTCTAGGAAGTTAGTAACTCGGTCTCCATATAATGCTTATTTGCTCCTTCTTAGAGAATTCCTCTCCCATGGAATAAAAAAAAGAGGGTGCTCCCGGAAATAAAAAAACTTTGTGTCCTGGTTCATGGAAAAAGTAATTTCTAACCAGTCCCTCTTACCTTGCAATATGTGACTTATTCCTCTTATTCCACGTAACTAATAAATGCAACAAATTTGAACTGTACTTGTAGGGAGCTGATCCCAACGTTGAGATGTCAGATGAGCTGAAATGTGTTTCCCAAGGTTGTAACCATGACGTCATGAAGTATGATAAGTATGATGTGAATGGGTTTCGCTTCCATACAGAGACGCACTAGAAGGGGCGACCGAATGCAAAAAATGGTAAATACTGGGGTCTTCAGCAGAGGAGCCGATTCCGTTGATTACTATGGAAGGTTATAGAATGTATACGAGCTGACCTTCAATCGTACGAACGTCCAACTCAATCTTGTTGTGTTCAAGTGCCACTGGTTTGACCCAAGGGGTTGACTGATAAGTACCCCTTCCATTCGGTTAGTTGAAGTTAGGACTTCAACCACCTATAGCGGAGCCAACGTCTTTGTTGTTGCTCACGAAGCCAACCAAGTTTATTATTATCCCTACCCATGCCAGAAAGCGGAACTCCAGGGTGGTAAGTCGTGTTCCAGGTATCGCCACATGGTAACCTACCGATTCCCTCCGAGGACGATTACAACAACATTAACCCTATAACGTATGAAGGAATTTTCTATCAAGAGCAAGAGGACTTCAGACACTTTGATTTAGAACCGGTTGATCTTGAGGACCTTGGGAACGATGTAGAAACTCGGGGTGAGTCAGTGTTGAATCTACATGACATAAATATGCTCGAGAAGTTCCATACAGAGAATGAAAACAATGATGAGCCTCCACCCTTCGATGAGAATCCAGCTTTCTACTCAAAAGATAGTGATAGTGATAGTGATAGTGAGAATGAGAATGAGAATGATAGTGAGTATTTATTTTTCAATGCATTTTATTATGTATTTATGCTTAATTGTTTTCTTAATTGTATTATGCCTTTATTCTTTGGATACATTTTATTATGTATTTTTGCTTAACTGTTTTATATTACTCAATGCATGTGATTGAACAATATGAGTAGCGGCAAGGCAAGCTCTTCTTCCTTGCTTAATGTGCTGAAACATCGCAAGAGAAATGCTCCACGGAGTGGGAGACATACAAATCCCGATCCGTGTTACCCCGATCTTGCCGGTGGTGGAGGAGGACGATGTCGAGGTCGAGGAGGAGGATGAGGACGAGGTGCCAGGGGAGGAGGCATGGACTTTGACCCACCACCCTTCGCTTCTGGAGACGTGGCCCCTGAGTGGTTCCTGACAGAGCAGCCTTTTGGGGACGAGGCGGAGGTAGAGACCGAGAGGGAGGCGGAGAACGAGACAAAGGCGGAGACGGACACTAGACACGAGTTGGTGCCGCCGAAGAAATTGCGGAATCATAGGGAATCAGGAGTCCCTGAGGATAGGTTAGAGCCTAGGACCAGGAGGCGAAAGCCCTTATTATTCCAGGTCGCCTTGAGTAAGTGTACTAAATTTGCAATTTAAAACATTTTATTTCATGTTGGTCATAAATAGTTTGGCATGTGTACTAATGTTTATTATTGTGCATCAATTGGATATTTCCTCCGGGGACCAAGTCCCGCCTTCCTAACAGCCTGGTTGGAGCTCTGATTAGGAAGTTCTGGCCGGGCTATCACATTTCCCACGAGGGTGTCAGGAGGCTAGCTACTACTTGGGCAGACTACCAGACTACCCGTGTCCCGGGATTTTCGACAGCTGCTGATGCTGTCATCACCAAGTTTTGGGTAAGGCATATTTCTCGAGTTATGTTCATACTTGATGACCCCACCATGCTAACTCATGACTCTTACAATTGTTTTTTATGCATGATTGAAGTGCTTTTATCGTGTGGCTGAGGAGGACTAGGAGAAGGCGAACATGACTTTTCTTGGGTCTTGTGTGAAGTTGACACCCCAGGTGTGATACAACCAGATGGTCACAGCCGCTAGTCACTTTTGGGCTGACAGGGGCGTGAGGATCAAGAAGGAAGACATTATCAGTAAGAGGCCTAATCCCGAGTACTCGATGACGTCGAAAGAGTACATGTCGGTGAGTAAATGTCAATGAGATTCTACATTGCTACTAAGTTGCCATTGCATTGTCTGGAGTTGAGTATTGCATTTTTAGGTTGTCCCCGATTAGGCTGAGCCACATTGACTCGCATGGGAGGAGCTGGTTAATTAGGACGTGGTGGATCAGAGAAGACGAGGAGTTTGCAGCCTTGTCGAGGTGGAACACGGAGAACCGAGGCAATGGTGGAACACACTGCGGGGGAAACCGCAACTTTGACCACTTCAAGGGGAAGGTGGTACGTATATACATGGAACGACCTGCATTTATTTCTCGTCATGTTCGTACATATATGCATAATATTTCTTTTCGTGATGCAGGTGGCCGAGGCACAACCCGGGGAGGTGATTCATGACGTCACCGTCTATGAGATGATGCGGCGAAAGAAGCCCGATTTCTTGGAGCCTCAACCCTCGTTGCTCGTGTACTTTGGCACTTCCCAGAATGACTTGGGAAACTACAAGACGATGGTGAAGGATCGTCACCCCCATGTGGATGACCCCATTCATGCGGAGATCGATGAGGAGTCGTTGGTCCAGTCGAGGCACGGATTGCAGCATGGACGTCTCAAGATTCTGAATAAGAAGGTCAAGCCTACCCTCAACACGAGCTTCAGCCATCTCAAAGCTACCCACCCTGCCGATGGCCCCCCTATCCTGCCTCGTGGCCAGCCTCGTTGATCCACTCTAGCTCTGATGTAAGTTTTATTCATTTTCATCATCTTTAGGACTTTTGTTCCTGCAAGGCTATCTGCTGACGAGATTCTTTGTATTTGAAATTGTAGCCTGAGTTCGAGGGGACCTACGATGCCGCTCATGATGAATATCAGGTGGCCTTTCAGCAGTATCAGGAGGAGAATGCGACTTACATGCAATACGTAAATGTAAGTTTGAACCTTTATTTATGCAAAAGATACAAGTTCCACTCCCCCTAGTTTGTTGTATTACTGCCTGGCGTCTACACTAGCTTGCAAGCGATGTTGGTGAATATTCAAACTGGACAGAATACGGATTTAGCGCCTGTGCCTCCCATGCCGGGGCAGCCGCCATGCATTCCATCGAGGGACATTTTCTCTAGGACATACTACGCATAGACACCGGTAAGTTCTTTGCTAACACACTGGTTATCGCTTTACTTTGCCTCGCAAGTTGCTAACATGTAGGCAACATGTAGGGAACATGAGCTTCTGGGAACCAGCACTTTGGCCACGCCTCGCCGGATGGGCGTCAGATCACACCGCTTCATGAAAATGGTCCTTTCCGGGCCATTCTGCTGGTGGTTCTCCCGATCCTCACCCGACACTTCTCCTAATTCCTCGCCAGATGGTTTTTCTACTGCTTCTAATGGACGCCACCCTCGCTAGAGGTCGCCTATTTTCACCAGGGAGATCTCGGGTACACCCCGTCTCCTCCAGAGTTATAGGGTTTTATTGTCTATGCATGTGTGACGATGTTGATACATGTATGAATGATGTGATCATGTTTATACATGTTTGAATGATGTGATCTTGTTTGATAAATGTATGAATAATGTGATCTTGTTTGAATTGCTGTGAAATACATGTTCAATATTGCTGGGAATAATATTGCAGTGAAACAGAATTTTTTTTCTGGGCTAGGCCTACGTCGAGGGCCATGTCGTCGGTGTAGAGCCTCCTCTGTGCCAAATGGCACGTGCTACGCCGAGGGCACTGCCATCGGCGTATGCCCAGATATACATCGATGGCCACAACCGTCATCCCAGCTCACGGCCTGGGAGGCCCAACGCCTGCCACGTGCCGCCTCTACGCCGAGGGCACTGCCGTCGGCGTACGCCTGGCTATACGCCAAGGGCCACAGCCGTCGGCCCAGCTCATGTCCTAGGATGGCCCAACGCCAGCCACGTGCCGTCGCTATGCCGAGGGCCCGACTGTCGGTGTACCGGCCGCGTAACGACAGCCTTGCCGTTCGCCGATGGATACTATGCCGACGGGCCCGCCACAACCGTCAGCAAAGACATACGGCGACGGCTAGCCGATACGGCGACCGCTATTTTTGCTCCGCCGAGGGAGAGGTTCGCCGAGGAGGCTACGCCGATGGCAGCCCTCGGCGTAGTTATGCCGACGGATTTAGGGCCTACGCCGAGGGATTTTTACCATCGGTGTAGCCGTCACATCCTGTAGTGGCGTGCTTCTCAGGGTTGCCATGATCGAGGGAGATGCAAGACCCGTCTTTGTTTATTACTTTTGTTGGACTGGAACGTCCACCCCATGGCGGTGCTTTATACTATACTAGGTGAATGCCTATGTGTTGCTACGGGATGACGAAAAAATTATATGAAAAAATAAAACAATTTTTCTAATTTTGAACAAGATGTTAGACGACATATGGTCTATAGTGATACATAGAAAAATACCAATTATTTTTCCAACCTCTTTCGTCTTTCGCATTGTTTTTATATTTTAGCATCACTACTAACACCCCTTACATAAAACCGCTGCAAGCTAGCTGGTTATAAAAGTTTACAAGTTGATGTAGTTATAATCATCTGAAGGATTTCTTTTGAATTTGCCGGGAGCCGCGCCGGCTGGCCATATACCATGGCAGAGGAAAGCGTGATGTTGACTGATAACCCATATGTGTAGGGGACCGCAACAGTCTTCGCGGGTAGTATTACCCAATTTATTAATTCGACACAAGGGGAGCCAAAGAATACTTGCAAGCCTTAACAACTAAGTTGTCAGTTCAGCTGCACCTGAAAATAGTTTTTGCTCACAGAAGTTTATCAGTAGCAACAACAGCAACAGCAGCAACATCAACAGGAGCAATAGTAACAGTAACGGTAACACTAGGATTCGAGTGCGGTAGGCATAGGGATGGATGGACGGGCGTTGCATGGACGAGTCTAAACATGTAACTTCAAGATCTAGGGCATTGCAGATAAATAATAACAAGCATCCAAGTACTAAATAATCCTAGGCAGGTGCTCCAAATATAGTCATACGTGCTCGCAATGAGAACTTGCACAACATCTTCTGTCCAGCCAGCCCGTGGTAGCGGGGCCTCTAGGGAACTACTGTCAATTAAGGTGCTCTTTTTAATAGAGCACCGGAGCAAATCATTAACACTCCGTGAACACATGTGATCCTCACACCATAGCCATCCCCTCCGGTTGTCCCAATTATTTTCACTTTGGGACCTTTGGATCCGGACAATGATATGTGTACATAACTTGCAGATAAGATCACAAACAATACTATCATAATGATTCAATAATAAGTTCAGATCTGAGATCATGGAACTCGGTCCCTAGTGACAAGCATTAAGCACAACAAGTTGCAACAAAGTCAAATAGCACAAGAGATACTAGGCACTATGCCCTAACAATCTTATTCGATTACATGATAGTACTCATCCAATCCCTACCATCCCCAAGCCTACAGCGGGGGATTACTCACTCATGGATGAGGGAAACATCGGTGGTTGATGGAGATTCGTTGGTGATGACGATGGCAATGATCCTCTCCAAATTCCCCGTCCCGGCAGGGTGCCAGAACGGAGTTTCTAGATCCGAATCTTGGTTTCTGGTGGCGGCGGCGAAGCGGAACTCTTTCTGGAAAAACTATCGAACCCCCCTTATTTTTTAGGCCAAAAGGCAACTTATAGGCGCAGAGGGAGGCCGAGGAGCTGCCTAGGGTGGCCAGACCCCGTCCAGGAACGGGGTTAGGTGGGCCCGCGCCTGGGGTTGGTCTGGGCCCCCCAGGCCTCCCCTCCATCTCTTCTTCTGGCTCTGTGGATCTTCTGGTGAAATATAATTTTTGGCATATTTCCCGGGATTTTTCCTGATAGTTCATTTTCTACACAAAAACAAGACACCAAGGTAATTCTGCTGAAAACAACGTCAGTCAGTGTTAGTTGTATCCAATCACACAAGTTTAGAGAAGAAACAATAGCAAAGTGTTCGAGAAAGTAGATAAGTTTTGGACGTATCAACCCCCCCAAGCTTAGGTTATTGCTTGTCCTCAAGCAATTCAGTTGAAAACTGAGTGCGATAAAAGAACTTTCACGAACACTTTGCTACATATGATGTAAATATTCTCAGCACATGAGTAGATGCTTAGACAATTCATAATAAGGACTATGCAACTAAGTCTACTCACTAGTCATTGCAAGCTAAGAAGAGAAACCAACTCAATAATACTAAGTAGCATGAAACATAAACATAAGCATTGCAATGCTCATAATAAGGTATGATAGAGTGGTATCCCGCTTGCCTTTGTTTTAAGAGAACAATATAAATGCCAAGGTACCTCTGAAGTTCACATGAAGACTAGAGATAAAAATATCCGAGATACAAGCATCAAAGTCATGAAATAATTAACCAAGTTTTGGAACAAACACAAGAATGACAACTATGCTCTCAAGAAGGTGCTCATAGAATAAGTGGTGACTCAACAAGGTTGTGAAAATAGTTTTATGAAGGTTTAAAAGACTTCCAAATGCTGAAAGGAAGGTACTCATTAGCTTTGAGCTCTCACTGCCCCTATCATAGGCATCTTCATGTGGTTAAGGTGAAAGTGAGGTCCACTCTGAATCATATGCTTGACAGACTATAGACTGGAAATCCCAAGTCCCTTGAGTACGAGGGTCGCTCCGCATGCTACTCAACTTTGGTCTCTTGAATGTTCTTGTCATTGTAAATAGATGCATATCATCGAGAACCGCTAACGGGGTACCCCTTGCACATGATACAAGAGCTTTCCCATAACCAAAATGACAAGGAAAGCACACAATGAGCATCTCAACAATCTTTTTATTTACCATGTGCATAGATTTTTATTGAGGAATCTTCATAGATGCTCATTATGGTGATGCTGCAAGTTTCCACCATGGTTAGGCATGGCTTAGGCTGGCGGCCCAGGCGTTTCTCTAACAGAATGTATAAAATCCATGAACTAACAACTTCCCCTTTTATTTCACATCGTCGACATCCATAAACAAAAGATCAAGGAATCAACTAGATGAGATATCCAAAAAGTGTTGAAAGCGTTCCCCGTGACAGCACGGTTCTGCTGACTCCGAGCATATAATTAGCAAGCATATAAATTTCATGGACTAGTCATAATGGTTCAGGATTATTAAGCGCAAGGAATAAAGTGTGCCATCAAGTTCGTGAGAGATTTACTAACTAACTTTCTCAAAACAGGCAAACATTTTATTTTGATAGAAAACACAACATATATAAAATATGCACTGAAGTAGCAAATGATGCCAATAGGTAGGTATGGTGGACAAAACTGGCAATATTGGTTTTGGGGAGTTGGAAGTATAGGTGGAGCACGTACTCAGTGCAAGTGAAGGCTAGCAATAGAGAGGGAGAAACAAACGATAGAGAAATAGCTGTCATAATCATGCTTGCAACAAAACATGACTAATTATGGCATGAAAGTGATACAAGAACTTTGAGGCAAAATAAATCATCGAGGCTTACCGACTATTGATTATTCATATGCATGCATGAGTATGTGCCAAGTCGATTCACATGAACAGTCAGAGGAGGATACCACAATATCATACCAAAGTATGAATAAAACAATTCAAGCAAATATTCATATGACATGCTACAAACTATTAGCAATCTTGAGCTAATCATAGATAAGGAAGAACTACTAAGCATCCATAATGACATACACCTTACACAAACAGGCTAAGCATGCTCACAATGATGAGTATATGTACAAAAATGAAGACAAATAGAGTTTGTTACCAGCCTCTTACACCGCCTCGAGTTGTCTTAATCTTCATTATTGCCCTTCACTTGTGTGATTTGAATAATAACATGAAACCAAATCCACTAAGGACGGCTGAACCCTGCAAAGAACTCACAAAATCAAAGAAGAACAACAAATATTTTTGGTATTTTCAATTTTTTAAAGAAGGCAACCAATGCAAAACCCAACGAAGCAAAGGAAAACCAAAAACAAAAACTAAGATGCTCCAAGAACAACACAACTGTGCATAAAACAATAAAAATGAAGTGTCTAGAAAAACCTGAGATTTTTATTGATGAAGAAGGGGATACCTTGGGCACGCCCAAGATTTGACGCTTGTACCTCTTGCATATTTCTTGGGGTGACACGGGGTGTCTCCCCCAAGATTGAGCTTTTGTCCATTCTTCATCTCATTACATCATTCTCTCTCTACACCTGGAATTTTTCCTCCATACAAAACTTCACACAATCTTCATTAGCAACATTAGTGTATTCAAAAGATAATATACCCTTAGGCTTAGCTTTAGAACAATAAATTTTTTCACTAAAAACACAAGCTACTATAGCAATTCCTTCAAATAGCTCAATTTCCCAAAAAGAACCCAAAAAGGAATCAATAAGAAGCAAATGCAAATAATGGCAGAAATCTGTCAAAACAGACCAGCAGGTAGAAACCGATTTTTTCAAAACCTTATGTTGCTCAAATCAAAAAGTGTTGAACTAACGAAAGTTAGCTAACATACTGGGGGATTGATTCGTAAATTTTTAGCTCAATATGAGTTACACAGACTCCTAACGATTTTTTTGGTGGAGAACAGAAATATATTTTGGGACATCAACTCCCCAAATCTTACTGCCCTCTCATTAGAGGTCATTCTTGGCACAAAAAGCAAACAAAAAAGGATAAGGAGAGGTCATTACTGTATTAATAACTTCCAAGACTCAAGAAAAATCTTGGGTTATCTCCTAATAAGTACTTTTCTTTAACGCCTTTAAGTTAGGCACGACGAAAAGCAAAGATTGGAAAGGAGAAAAATATAAGTGAGCAAGTATAACCAAAGTGAGAGCATTATTTTGTTCATTAAAATCCTTTTGCTAACAAGGTTGATCAAGTCTTGTTACCAAAACAATATTATATGAAACAAAACTTTGCATTCCACAAGGTGATTATGTTACCTCATACTTGATAGCAATGGTCCCAATCATAATAGTTTCAAAATTTTCTTGTGGAATGGGACAATATATTTCTCCAACCTTGATGCCCTCAATATTTTCAATGGAATTCAGGCAATAGCTCTTAACAACCTTCTTGGGGAAATAGACAGTGTGCTCTTTGTCATTAATATTGAATGTTACTTTTCCTTGATTGCAATTGATGACAGCACCTGCAGTATTTATAAAAGGTCTCCCAAGAATATTATCATCTTCAGGCATTTCAAGCACAACAAAATCAGTTAGAACCATGCAATTATGAGCAACTTGAATAGGAACATCCTCACATATACCAACAGGAATAGTAGTTGACTTATCAGCCATTTGCAAAGAAATATCAGTTGGTATCAACTTTTCTAGCTGGAGCCTTTGTAGAGAGAAAAATGCATAACACTAACTCCAGCTCCTAAGTCACATAAAGCAGTTCTAATATAATTATTCTTAATGGATCAAGGAATAGTTGGTATACCTGGATCACCAAGTTTCTTTGGAACCTTACCATTGAAGGAATAATTAGCAAGTAGAGTAGAAATCTCCTCATTAGGAATCTTCCTTTTATTAGAGACAATATCCTTCATATACTTTGAATAAGGAGGCAACTTAATAGCACCAGTCAAAGGAATTTGCAAGAATAAAGGTTTCATCCACTCACAAAACTTGTTGTAGTGTTCTTCCTCCTTTGACTTGTGTTTCTTACCTGGAAAAGGCATAGGTTTCTGCACCCAAGGTTCTCTTTCTTTACCATGTTTATTAGCAACAAAATCTTCCTTTGTGTACCTAGTGTTCTTAGTGTGCTTCTCATGTTCTTCCTCACCTTCCTCCTTATCAGGAGACTCATTTTTATCATTACTCCTCTCAGTTTCAGCATTAGAGACATATATACTATTAGGATCTACAACAGGTTCAAGTGGTTCCTCAACTATATTATGTTTCTTTTTCTTCCTCTTACGAGGACTACCACTCTCCTCACCTTGTTGGGAATCCTGCTCAATTATTTTAGGGTGTCCTTTGGGATATAAAGGATCTTGAGTAGCTATACCACTGCTAGTTCTAATTCCATAAGCATGTTTATCTCCTGAAGAATTAACTATCATATCCTTTTGTACCTTAGCAAGTTGATCAGGTTGGGTTTGAACCATTTGAAAGTCTTTACAAAGCATTTTAATATCATTAGAAGTTCTTTCCACAATATCTTTCAACACATGGATAGCTCTAGAGTTTTCCAATAAATGAATCTGAACTTGTTTATTAAAGTGACCCTGTTTAACAATAAAAATGTCAAGTTCCTCTAAACATTGATCAGGAGGCATACAATAAGGAATATCACCTTCATCAAAGTGTTGGAGAGAGTGTAACTCAATAGTAGATGAGTGGGGAATTGGCTTACATAATTGTGGTGACCCAGCATACCACTGCATGATGTAGTATACTATAGTCGTTGACATAACACTAATGAAACACCGTTCACTAGTATTACATTCCTCAGAATGGCACAACAGAAACACAGCGGGTCCAATACATGGCTAAAGGTTACAACTCACTCTTTACACAAGATCCAGAGAACACTCTAGGTTAAAGAGAGAGAAAGAACTTCTTACAAAGAAGGATCAAAGATGAACAACACAAGAACTAATATGCTACTAAGAATGGTATCTTAACTAAAGGGATGACATTTCTGTTACTGCAATGCACTACAGAAATAGGTTCTTTGGTTAGAGAGTATATTCCTATTTAATCAGTAATTTCGTCTTCACTTGAGTTGATGTATATGTTGACTTTCTGGACTTGATTGAAGAGCTTTGATTTTGGATGACGAGTCCTGGAGCATATCTTGATGTGGAGTTTGTCTATTCCGGCTTCAGAATCTAGCAAGGGTTAAGAAGATACTTTGAGTACGAGCGTACTCAGCAAATTCACTAGAAAAGGAGTGTTTTATGCACTATAACTATAGCCACAAACCGTAGGTCGTAGGCAATGCAAGTTTTCATAAACATTTCTTCAAAGGTTGCTTTTATTCTAAAAGACTATGTCCGTCAGCCTTCACGGGTTTACCAGAACTTTCATGGAGTTCCTTTCCCGCCACGTTCGCAGCTCCTTCCCGGAACAGGGAGTAACAAGTTACAGTTCTTACACTCTTCAGAGGTGCGTTACTTTACCCATGAGAGATCAACTCTTTGTTGCACAACCGGGCAACTTATTCCCGTCCACAATTCCATGATGTGGGGCCCAGAATATGATCCAAGCCAATCACTGCCCCCTTCGCGACCTCGCATGCCTCCTTGGTGTACACCATGCCCACATATTGGATTACGGCAATGGTTTGTACAAACCGTTAGATGCCAGAACTATCGTGGGACGTTGAGGGTTCCCACCCATATGCTGCATATCCTCTACGAATTACAAAATTAATATGCACGCTACGAGGATAACAGCCACGACCAGCACATCCGGCTTCATGCGAGAGGAAGAAGATACATCTGACTTCTCCGTCCCATTCCAAATCTCATGGTCAACGCGTAATATATGGCGCAAGAATCACTGACGACATTGGTTGTTAGGTCCTAGGTGATATAGTTCTGAACAATGGTATTCTAACTGTCAGATTTAATATATTAGTTGATCACCCTCGATCAGTAACCAATAGTTCACATTATCATTGAAAATAGTGTTTTATGTCCTTTTTCAAATGTAGGTGATGAAAACACTGGATTTGTAGAATACTTTACAGAAAATAAACAAAGGACATGAGCAAGTGTGAACTTGCCTTTTGTGATTGCAAGATTATGCACTCACGGTCTTCGAGTTAGTATAAGATCCAAAATCTGAAATCAACATCATTGGTTCGGTAAGGACTAATGTTTAAAGAAGCAATATGCTTTTATGCATAAGTAATGTGATGCACTTTATAAACGTGAATCGCGGGGATAACGTTGTTCAAGGATTTGGATTCCGGAAATGGTTACTTTAGAATGTGTTGTTCTTTTAGATAAGTTTCACACTTGTGCTTCTTATTAAGGCTTGTGAGTGTGTGTGAACAACAAATATTTATGCAGCAATAAAGTATATATCTATGAAATTCTATTCAAAATTGTTTACAGTTTAGTATTTTATCTCCAAACTTTACTTTATAAGTAGAGTTACTTATAAATAGCTTAAGTGTTATTGCTCCTAGGTATACGAGTGAAGTATGAAGTAATATGATCTTAATTATTTGTCATATATTATCTGAAGTGGCAAAACAAATAACTTTTGAAGAAAAGATTTCTTTTCTAAGGTTTAAACAATCTTTGTGGTTAGTAAGTGGTGGTCGATGTTATTTGTGTTTGCTTGAATAGTTTTGGCTTGAGATGATTTATCACTTAACTAGTTCAGACCAAAGTTAACTATAAAACATATAATAATCCTTATAGTGTTATATTTAGATTCTTGTAGACTAAAGTTAACTTTAAAATAAAGATAATTTGAAAGTATAATACTTATAACCTTTGTACCTGGTGTACTTGGTAATGTTGCCTTAAGGTTACTTAAGAATGGTTATTCTTCTATTTAAGTAGTGGTCTCTTAATTTTGTAGTGAAACAAGATTTCTTGTTTCCTTATAAAGGTATGATTATGGTTTGCGGATAAATAAATAGTACTAGTGACTACTCATGAATTATCTTTGGATTTAGTCCATTATAAGGTTGTATTTGATTAATATATCATTCTGGAAGATTTTATAATTATTAAAGATCTTTTTAGAATATAATTTATTCATTTAGTAGAAGGATAATTCAATGTAATAGTATTTCTAATGTTTTGAATGATTATGACTTATTAGTAACATTCAAGAATAATACTTATTTATTAGACTTGATTGACTAATTTTAGAAATATTAAAAAAATTATTTACCCTTATATGAATTTTAAATTAAGTAATTAAGTTCAAATTTGAGTTATTAAAATATTTGAGCAACTCAAAAGTGGAATATTATATTTTTAACATGTAGATATTATTTTTGTGATTATTTTGGTATATTATATTTATTTTTATGATTTATAAATAAGAAGATATGTTTTTTTACAATTCTTATTACTTTATAATTACTTAATAAATATTAAATATTTAATTAAGTGAAATAATAATACATGATTATAGTTCTTAAAGTATTGTTTTTATTTTTCAATATTTTTGGTATTTATTTATATTTTTCTAATATTTATGAATTTTTTTAAAATATGAATTATCAAAGTTTTATTACTTTTAAAACCTTTATTAAATAATTTTTATTTAAATAATCATCATAATAATATTTGATAATAATTTTAAGTCGTAGATTTTATTTTTCTACAAATTTTCATATATTATACACATTTTTCTGAATTATAAATCAAAAGTTGTGAATTAAACAAGATTTAGTCATTTATTTGATTTTTGGAATATTATTAATTGAGTTATACCATTTTATTTATTTCTTAAACAGGAAATACTTTTTTACACCGCACCCACAGCTAGCCTAAGTCACTGACCAGTGGGCCTATGTCCACCTCAGCTCTTCAGGTTAGAAAATGTATTTGTTACTGACTGGTTTGCTAACCCCAGACAATGACATATGGGCCCTAGGCCATGTCACACGCCACGCTAGCAAAGACTGGTCAAACTAGCTGATGTGGTTCGAATCTGACGTAGGCATGACGTCACCTGGTTTGATCCTCACTTGTTGAGGATCGATCGATCGATCTGGTGCGCGCGCAGGGCTGTGACTAGGTGCGTTGGACATAGGAGATCAAGGCGAACCTATTGGTGGTGGCGCCGCTACCTAATGGTCACCGGAACTGCATCGACGACGAGCTTCTGCATGGGCCAACGAGGGTGCTCAACGAAACTAGGCCTACGGTGAGATTTAGCAAACGAGAATGGTGTCCAGAGATGCGTAAGCTTACCTTGATGACGATAGAGAGGTCGAGGAAGCTTGGGGAGGCGTGATGACGACGAATCGTCGATAATGGCCATAGTGGACAAGGAAAAGGAATGCTCGATTTCACATTATTCCCGGCATGCGGGCTCCCGTGCTTGGTCCTAGGTGAGTAAGTCCACGACGGCGCGTCCAACAGTGGCTACCAAGAGACGAGGGGTGGTCAGACTTGACCGGAATGATGAACTCCAGCGAACTAGGGTTTCGGGTGAGGAAGGAAAGTGGTGCTGGGGAGCGAAACTGAGGATGAGATGGGTATGATAAGATAGAGGAGGACGCGACGATCTTATATACTCCCTCCAGAGACGGCGGCACGCATCGTAGCGCGACGGTCGATCGACGGCGGAGCTCCGGCCAGCGAGCTGCTTCCAGTAGGCGAGGTAGCCGACGAAGTCAATCTTGCGTAAAACCCCCTGACGCTTCTTTTCTCTCAACCCGCAGCCCCTCTCCGATCCCACCTGTCAGCCAGAGAAGAGATGGATCTGGGCTGGCTGTTGGGCTTTCGTGGGCTGCACCTGGGCGACAGGTAAGCAAAGAGAAGCTAGGCCAATGTAGAGGTCCCAACCTTTAATAAGGTAGAGATCCCTGTGTTTACAATGCTAGTCCCTGGATCAATAGCTAGCATCCACAGTTAAGATGTAATATCAAGAAACGAAGGTCATAATACAACTTTATAACCAGGAATAAAATAATTCATTACATCTTACATAGCTCATTTGGCTATCTCATTACAATGCAGCAGAGATAACTATATAGCATGGAGTCCTTCATCTTCAAAGTGCCACAGGCAAACATGTTGGTTGTAGACTTGTAATCCTAATCAACACACTTCTCTAACATCAAAAAAACATGCAACATTATAAGTTACAACCATAATGGTCAATATATTTGAATTGTATTGGCAAGTTTCACTACTATGTAGAAATAAGTGGATCCTATCAATATATGCATATTTGGCTAAGTAGGGTTTAGGCTCATTTGAAGAAAGCAATATAGTTTTATCCTATCTTTTCAAAATAGTTTTGATCTTTTGACAATCTTTCCGAACTCCTTGGAGAACTCCAAGTGCTTCTAATCCCTTGTTGACACCATCAAGTTTTACTTTGAGAAATTGGAATGTAGAGATCTTCCATAGCTTCAGGCCTTAGTTGCTCAGAGTTGTCCGTAACCAGGGACATGGCTAAGTACTTAGAATTTGATCTTCTGCAGAAGTTTTACACTTTACCCACATGACACAATCTCGTCTTGACACCACCAGTGGCCGCTGGATAAGTACACACCAAATGGAGTACCGACAGATCGAAAATGTGATAAAGTCTTTCCATAGAAGTCCTCCCAATACACAATGCTAGCTTGTCTACCAGGTACCAATGTAAGGATATATTTGGAATACATAATTCTAGTTAACCTGAAGATGCCAATGCAAGGGTCTTCCACTATGTAGTTGACTAAGCCAGAGCCCATTTAGCATGTGGCTGTACACGGAAGCCACTGTATGAGAAACATGTTCAATCTCTAAGTCCCTGGGTGGTTTTCTTCTAGTGCACATACAAAACGATAGCCATATAAACATGGTTCCCTTTGTTGTCACCTTGTCCAAAATTGAGTATCCTCATCCCACCCAGGTGGTTCATTGAGTACTTGTTTTATTATATAAAACATATATTTTTCCAACACTTCATATAATCATATCATGTATTCCATCCCAAGTCTATAGCAGGGCTAAGCATACTACAACTATGATGTTTTCACTAAGGAAGATGGATTTCCTAATAGGACATAACATAGCATAATAACATAGTAGCCCTATCATGCATACTACAAAAATACCACTAAATGTAGTGAAAATAGTAGGACATGTATGATTGTGTCACTTGCCTTTTTAGTAGAGAATATTGGGTCACTCCTTGATCTTGGAACAATCACACTCTTCAAATTCTACTACAATTCAATCAAGAAAGCACATATTCAAACTAACATTCAAACAATTCACCACATCAAACAATAACATCAAGTAATGCATGCAAGCATGCAAAAGATGGTTTTATTTGGAAAAGTGGTTTCTATTAGGCTCTAATTATTTTAAATCTCCTATTGGTCATTTACAAAAGTGGCAATACCATTTAAATTCAAGTTGGTGAAAATGGCCACTTAAATCATTTTGTTTTGCTAGAAATTATTTAAATCAAAGTAATATTTTGTAGTGTTAGCCAAAAATATACTTCAAACACAAATGTTAATGTTTATGGTTTAAGGGTTTAATATTAATTCATTTGCAAAAAGGTTTCACCTAGATTCCATTTTTAAATCAAAACAATATTTTATTTGCTAGAAATGCCTTGAATAAAGTAATAATTTACTAGGGTTCATCAAATATGTTTTCAAATCCCAAAACTTGGTGTTTAGGGTCAGAGAGTTTAAATCACATCATTTTCCAAAAGGTTTTACTTGAAAAGCATTTTTAAACCGTAATCAATATTTTTATTTAGTTAGAAATGCTTTTATTCAAAGATTTAATTCCTAAGTGTCACCAAATATACTTTTAAATCTACAAGTTGGTTTCTATGGTTAGTAGGTTCAAAACAATCCATTTACAAAATATTTTACCCTAAAAACATTTTAGAATATATTTTATACTCAAAATATGCCTACACATGTTTCTGCAAAACAACCAATATTATAGAAGCAAAACACTAAAAAAAGGTATGGTTGGAAAGGTTTTGTTTTCTTGATTCCAATGATATAAAATTTGCAAAACTGGGACGTGTGGATTAGAAGTTATGAATTTTACAAATCTAAACATCTAATAGATCTAATTCTGTTTTTAAAACCAAACACATGGCACGTGGCTGAATCTAACTGGAGCATACCGCTTCGTGAGGATCGAGCAGCTACAGCCGTCAGATATAACTTAATCGCATGGTGCAGAAGCCATCTTACCCCTTCGTTTAAGTTTCTATTGTGTCGATTGGATCTAAATCCGATGGCTCACAGCAGCTCGACCAGGAACTGGCGGCGCTGGAACGACGGCGAGCGGCAGAGCGCTCTGGCTACGGCGGATTTGGTGAAGCGGGAAGCAAGAGAGGGAACATAGATGCTTACCGTGATCGTGTGGTTGCAATGAAGCTCAAGGTGGTCTCGGCTACTCGAGGGGCACACGGGAGCGACGGCGATTACTCGTCGAAGTTCGCGGCGGCATCGGGCACGCTCAGTCGTGGTTGTTGCCGATGATACAACGCACAAAAAGGTGGATAAGAGGGTTTTTTAGACACGTGAGAGTGTGGCGATCATGGGAGCATCATCGAGAGGGAGAGGCAAGGTCGGAGTTACCGGGGAAGGGTCGCCGGAGTGGACATAGCCGACGGTGGTGCTCGGGCAAGTTTGTTGTCGACGCTGTGGAGCGAGCGCGGCCAAGCGGGAGTTACTGGGATGTGCAGGAGTCGTTGGCAAGCAAAGCAGTATGCACCAGAGTGCTGGGGAGGGTCTGGCTTCGCTGGAATCGACCGGAGTAGCTCGCCGGAGCCGTGGGTGCTTGGGCTTGCAATTCGTGCAGCCTGGTGGCCGAGAGGGAGCGGTTTCTGGGGGGAAAGGAAGAGGGTGGCGTAGGCATTTAAGAGTGTGTCATCTCTGGCGAGGTTTACTCACGC
This sequence comes from Avena sativa, assembly GCA_916181665.1. Taxonomy (NCBI): domain Eukaryota; kingdom Viridiplantae; phylum Streptophyta; class Magnoliopsida; order Poales; family Poaceae; genus Avena; species Avena sativa. The sequence continues at coordinate 20,125,741 of OV702296.1, forward strand.
ATTGATGCAAATTTACCGGAGTTAATCACGGCAGAAACGGCGAGGCGCGAGGGGGAACGGTTGACGCAGGTGAAGAAGAAGAACTGGCAAGTGGGGTCGCGCTGACAACGAGAGAGAGGGAGTGCGCGAGGGGGCCAGGCGTCAGTGACTGAGCGGGTGTGCTGCCGGGTGGAAAACGTTTCGCTGCAGGGAGGGAAGATGGGCTAGTTAGTTGGGCTGGACTGGGCCTTGCTTCTAGGATGGCTTTGTTTCTTCTTTTTATACTGAATCTTTTTATTTTTACTTTTCTATTTTTCTGTTTTGATTTTTGTTCAAATAATTCAAACACCATTTGAATTCAAACCTCTACCAAACTTTCAGCAATCTTTTAATACTGTTTTAAATGTGTTTTAAAGTCCATTTTAGGATAATTAATTTATTCCTTCATGGTTTATTATTTATTTAAAAAGACATTTGTCTTTATTTTAATTAGGGTTTAAATATGGTTTTAAATTCTATTTGAATTCCAATTTTTACAAAACCTTTTCAGTAGGTTTTATTTATTCTTTAGTGCAAATAATTCACTTTTAATTATTATTTAAAATAAGTTAATATGATTTAATGTTCATATAAATTGGGAATTGTCTTTATTTAAATAAAATTGGATATTAATAAATCCTTATGATTTTATTTAAATAATCCTTTACTCTTTTTATTAATCAATAATCTTTCATATCATTTGTTTGGCCAAGATTTAATTTGACTTTTGAATATTCCTTATTTATTTATTTCTTCCTTTGCCTTATAAAATCCATATCTTTTTATTTAAAGATCCAAAATTGGTGATTCCAATTTGTATAATTTTATTTAATATTTGTTTATCCTTTTAAATCTCTTTAGGATTTATTTGCTCAAGATTTTGTATGGATTTAGATAAGGGCTTTATTAGCTTTGGAAATTAATTCCTTTTATCTTAATAAATTCATAAGTTTTTATCTATGACTCCAAATTGAGTGAAACCAATTTTCTATGGTTTTATAATATTTTTTTTATAATTCTTGACCATTTTTAAAATTATTGTTGCTGATTTCTTGTATGGATCAAATCCATAGTCTTAGAGAGATCTTGGAAATGAATTATTCCATTAGAGTTTTAGGGTTTTGGTTTAACCTTTCCAAGTGTTTAAATTGCAAGATACATTATTGATGAATGCATTTCACTTGATTGGAATTTTGTTTGATTACCTTTTCATTCAAAGTTTGTTCAAGATGGGTTTTTATGTTTCCATCTGGAATCAAAAGTTTCTTTTCACCCTAAATTTCAACAACTATTTATTTATTTTTCACATTTCAAAATTTGGATAATTTTGGGATGTGACAGCCACGGCCAGGACTTGTTTTTATTTGTTTCCCTTTTTCTATTTTCTGTTTTACTTTCATATTTGGATTTAATCTATATTTTGAATTTTTCTAATAAAGTTTATTTGCTGAATACTTACAGCAACAATTTGTATTTGTTTTGATTTCTTTTGTGAACCTTTATGATAAATATTTTTATATTTCTTTTATTTTCTTTATATGAACCCCCTTTTAATATTTTGTAGAAACTTCTCTTATTATTTTTCTTTCCACTTTTAACCATGGATTTATTAAATGATATTTCCTTATTGGTTTATAAAACTTAACTCTAGTTGGCTCATAGTTTGAATAGAAAATTTCATATGTATAATGATCCTATATCATTATTTGATGCATGAAATACAAAAGAAATTAGTATGGTCATTAGTTTGGAAAATGGCAATGTATATATTCTATTATGATAAACAAAGAAGTTTTGGGTTTTGAATTATGAATATTTGCCCTAGGGTTTACGGTATTTAATATACTTAGATTCCTTTATGGATGTGAGTAAATATTTAATAACTTCACATGTTGTCTTCTGTTTGTGATATTTGATGACATCACCTTTTATAATAGAAAGTTATATCTAGAATGTTTTATAGAAAGGAATGGATAAAGATACTCCTAAGCATACATAATTATGATAATTGGAATTGACAGAGATGTGCTTATGTGATTTGCTATAGGAAAATATTCGTATAAAGTGATATGGACATAAGATGATAAATCAATAACCTGGAATAGATATTATACTTGGTTTAAGATTTAGAGTTAGTTGTTTTAACAAGAATGTCTATTTTCCATTCTTCACCATCCTTGACCTTTAATTAAAAAATTCCTTTCCTAGATATAATACTTCTTCCTATCCATCATCATAATTAGTATGATGAGCTATATTTCACAAGAATATTCTTATTCCCTTTTATTCTTCTAAACTCATGGATGAATCCAATGAGTTTGATACTAAAGCATTTCATAGTTTGCTCATATCCTTGCTTGGTTAATTCCACTACACTACTATTGATAATCATCAATCCAACAATTAGTTCTTTCAGACTCCACTCATAATCTTCCTTAATCATCCATCATTAATATCTTTTCAATAGATGTCTAGATCAAACTACTTCACATCAAGTGTTGGTATTTCCCAAGAGGAAAACTACTACTTCTATAATCCCATGTTGCTCTAGCATCATCTTAATCATACTATCTTTTCTATACTTAACTCTAGTATCTCACAATCCAACCTCACATTATATTAATGTGACTTGTCATAGCTATCTTAGGATAACATATCTATACTAGGGTCTTAATTATGTTCTACACACCCATATCACTTATACTTGATATAAGTATCCAATCTTGGTGAGCAAAGTATGATCATTCAAATCCTTTAATCATTCATAGCTTAGGTTTCCAATTGGCTAATCAAGACTTCATCAATACAACCTTACTATTGTATTGGAATTATCGTTTTAGTATCTTTAATTGGATTATGGCTGTTATTCATGGACTATGCCCTCTTTAACAGATTTAAGTAGATGCTATGATAAGATCAAGAAATAGTAGATCAAGGATTGATAGTTAAATTTTTTGTAAATCAATGGTTGATTACTCAACATAGATGATAAGTTCCATAAAAATTGATATGGAAAGAAAGATATATAGTGAATGATCTTGACTTAATCTCTTTCCTACTCAATCTTACTAAAGAAGTAGTGTTAGGTATTACCATGATACTCATGGTATGTGCAGAGGATATTAAGACGTAGTTGTTAAATTCTTATTATTTATGTTATATCCTCAACTTGGTACTTATGAATTGTTGTGTTGAATATAATGATAGAATCCCTTAAGGATCAGATATTAATTATTTAAGCAATGTATTATGAGTAGCATTTATTATATCTGATCGACCCTTAGATCAAATCATGTCTACCCAAATAAGGTTTTAGCAAAGGTCATATTGAAACTTATCGCAGTAAACTTGATCATCTACTTCAATTCCATCAAGTTAAGAGAAGCTTCAATCACTTTGACAAGTTTTGTTCAAAAGCGCAAAAAATATTCAGATTTTCTATGCATGAATGCACTGCACACATCTGGGTTCAGCTTATTTCTAGGCTCTAATGCTGGGATGTTACAGACTCTCCCCCTTAAAATAAACTTCGTCCTCGAAGTTCGCAAACTCTCCTGTTTGGGAGTAAGGAATTGTCTTGTAGTGGTTACTACATTTTACCACTCCATGATGACCTTAAATGGAATTAATTGTAGTATTCCATAACTTGATTAGATATCCTAATCCAATTCTTTTTATTTTATCATCAGACTTTATTACTATGTTAAATACAGTCTAAAGGGTCTCCTTAAAACAAGTTTTAAGTTTCTATTTTGCCCGTGTTTATGGTCAAAATACTATATTTTTATTCCTGTCATAGTATAGTTGGTACTTGTACTCCTTCTAAGATTGGATTTGAACTTATTTCGTCCATACCCATTGAAATTTCTTATTCTCTACACATGCCCAGTTGGGTGTTCTCTATTACTTCTTAAGGATTACTTAAGAGTTGTTTCTTCTAGAATTAGTCGGTTAGGATTAACCTTTATCACCTTCAAGATTTTATTTTATTAAGTTTTTTAGATAATCTTCCATTATTACCTACAGTACTTCTTCAACTTTCATTCATAATCTCTACTCTCCCCCTTAGGGTTTACTAATAGTCTTTAAATTGTATATAAAGCATTTATTGGCTTTATAACTAGAATGTTGGTTTCTGTTTAGTTTATACTTTACCTAATTAGGTTTCGATGAAAGATTGTACGGTGTATCCACAGTTGTGGATCTCCGAAGCAAATCTTTCAGCATTATATGTCGTACTTACAATTGGACATTTTTGCTAGAATAAGTCTGACTTTGCGAAGCATCTCGAAAGACGATCGCCTTTAAAATTTTATAATTCCTTAGGTCTTACTTAACTTAGGCCAAATTTTATGCTCTTTATGCAACCATTAAGATGATATGGTTAACTATCTCAACCAACACCGGCTACGAACAAGATACCAACTGTGGTTCATAATGCCGACTATGCATTAGGTACCCACGGTGGATCATTCTAGGTGATAGGTATTACCTTACAGTTTCCAACCTACTACTGGCATTCCCTCTGAATTGTCAGAGCTTACATACCATTTAGCTCCACAACTTTATCTTTGTTTTAATTTATGATGCTTCCATGAACTAGGGATTGCTACTTTATTAACTTCTTAGCAACTTACATACTTTGAATGAGCCTTAAGTTTATTACTTCTTGTTGCTCCATACATTTTCTACACCAAACTTCTTTCTTGAATCTAGCTAAGAATAGTCTATGTTTGATCTATCCTCCAAATGGTGCTAATACTTCTTATATCATGATTCATTCTTCAAGTAAGTCTTCCTTATGATCTTAGAAACTCGTCACTCCCTTATGTTCCTTTCTTACTTTCATCTTCCTCTAGTGCTTCCTGGAGTTCCGTCCATGATGACGTGAAGTCCTATGACTGCCTTCTGGAGCATAAGAGCATCCAGGAGGTGCGTATTCTTGATTAGAAGTACCGAGACTAAGATTAATCATTCAAAATGACTAGAGTTGGCTTAATCTTCTACCGAGTATTCCTGGTTTTTCGGCAACGATTCCTCATAGTAAGCTGGCTCCTTGGCCTTTTCATGGATCCAGTCATATATATTGGTGTAGTAGCTATCAGAATACTCTGTCGATTGGATTAGTATCACCCCCATATGGTTCATAAGGCTCTCTATGGTTATAGTTGGTCTCTTCTTCAATACCTGTATCACAAGGTATAGGATTTCCTATGGTTCCACCTTGAGATTCTATTTCCCATCCATACTTGTTTGGCTCCGGGTTATTTGGAATAACTTTATTCCATTCCTGTTGTTTGTAGTTATATTTGGTCCATAAGTCTTCAGGTGGGTTGAAGTTATTTTGGTAATAAGCATAATTTTTCGAGTTTGGGTCATCAAACTCAGTTTCCTCATACACTTCTCCTGAAGGTATATATTTGGGATGCCTAGCTTCTTTATCTAGCTTCTTCCTACGAGCCATTGCTTTATCAGGATCTGTAAAATCCTCAATGAACGTATCCAGTTCCTAGACTAAGACTTGGTGAGTGTTATGATAAGTGTTTAGCAAAGACCGATAACGATCCATATACTCTACAGCTAGAGTAGGTTCTGCTTGAACTAGAGTAGAGTGATCCAACAGATGCTCTAGGTTTGCGGTTTCATGTGGTATAATGGTATGAGTACTACCTTCTAGAGCTTGGGATTTTTGTTCTCGGATCATGGTTATGGCTGCTGCTACGGCAATCTGATATGCAGATGCCATGCACCTTGCCTCTCCTGATGGCATTTCTCCCTTAAGTCCTAACTTCTTGGGTAACATGATCATGACACGGTATTTAGCTAATACAGAACCATTATAGTAACTTTAAATCTTGACCAAAAGTCTCGATTCACATTCCAAACTCCATAGAAGTTGGCGGAGATTATCTGTCCAATCCCCTCCGTAGTCGTTTAGTGTCCTGTTCATCACTTGAACATTCCGGGGTGGATATCGAGGTGCCATGTGGAACTGTAGGTAAGAAATTATCATCAGTCACATAGAGTTAGAACTCTTAGGTAATGATCGGATTTGCAATCATACTAAAGAATTATCGCACTAGTAATATAACAGGATTATTCTCAAGTGAATATCCCTCATATCACTAGAGAACTCTTTATTATTGCTAGGATGTATCCTATAGGTTCTACCCATTTACTAGGTTTCCAACCTAATGTCAAAGCATATGCTCTGATACCAACTGCGGTGACCCAACATACCACTGCATGATGTAGTATACTATATTCGTTGGCATAACACTAATGAAACACCGTTCACTAGTATTACATCCCTCAGAATGGCAAAACATAAACACAGCGGGTCCAATAGATGGCTAAAGGTTACAACTCACTCTTTACACAAGATCGAGAGAACACTCTAGGTTAAAGAGAGAGAAAGAACTTCTTACAAAGAAGGATCAAAGATGAACAACACAAGAACTAATATGGTACTAAGAATGGTATCTTAACTAAAGGGCTAACATTGCTGTTACTGCAATGCACTACAAAAATAGGTTCTTTGGTTAGAGAGTATATTCCTATTTAATCAGTAATTTCGTCTTCACTTGAGTTGATGTATATGTTGACTTTCTTGACTTCATTGAAGAGCTTTGATTTTGGATGATGAGTCCTGGAGCATATCTTGATGTGGAGTTTGTCTATTCCGGCTTCAGAATCTAGCAAGGGTTAAGAAGAAACTTTGAGTATGAGCGTACTCAGCAAATTCACTAGAAAAGGAGTGTTTGATGCACTATAACTACAACCACAGACCGTAGGTCGTAGGCAATGCAAGTTTTCATAAACATTTCTTCAAAGGTTGATTTTATTCTGAAAAGACTATGTCCGTCAGCCTTCACGGGTTTACCAGAACTTTCATGGAGTTCCTTTCCTGCCGCGTTCGCAGCTCCTTCCCGGAACAGGGCGTAACAAGTTACAATTCTTACACTCTTCAGAGGTGCGTTACTTTACCCATGAGAGATCAACTCTTTGTTGCACAACCGAGCAACTTATTCCCGTCCACAATTCCATGATGTGGGGCCCAGAAGATGATCCAAGCCAATCACTGCCCCCTTCGCGACCTCGCATGCCTGCTTGGTGTACACCATGCCCACATATTGGATTAAGACAATGGTTTGTACAAACCGTTAGATGCCAGAACTATCGTGGGACGTTGAGGGTTCCCACCCAAATGCTGCATATCCTCTACGAATTAGCAATTAATATACACGATACGAGGATAACAACCACGACCTGCACATCTGGCTTCATGCGAGAGGAAGAAGATACAGCTGACTTCTCTGTCCCATTCCAAATCTCATGGTCAACGCGTAATATACATCGAAAGAATCACCTGCGACATTGGTTGTTAAGTCCTAGGTGATATAGTTTTGAACATTGGTATTCCAACTGTCAGATTTAATAGATTAGCTGATCACCCTGGATCAGTAACCAGTAGTTCACATTATTATCGAAAATAGTGTTTTCTGTCCTTTTTCAAATGCAGGTGATGACAACACTGGATTTGTAGAATACTTACAGAAAAGAAAACAAAGGTCATGAGCAAGTGTGAACTTGACTTTTGTGATTGCAAGATTATCCACTCACGGTCTTCGAGTTAGTATAAGATCCAAAATCTGAAATCAGCATCATTGGTCCGGTAAGGACTAATGTTTAAAGAAGCAATATGCTTTTATGCATAAGTAATGTGATGCACTTTATAAACGCGAATCCCGGGGATAACGTTGTTCTAGGGTTTGGATTCCGGAAATGGTTACTTTAGAATGTGTTGTTCTTTTAGATAAGTTTCACACTTGTGCTTCTTATTAAGGCTTGTGAGTGTGTGTGAACAACACATATTTATGCAGCAATGAAGTATATATCTATGAAATGCTATTCAAAATTGTTTACACTTTAGTAGTTTATCTCCAAACTTTACTTTATAAGTAGAGTTACTTATAAATAGCTTAAGTGTTATTGATCCTAGGTATACGAGTGAAGTATGAAGTAATATGATCTTGATTATTTGTCATATATTATCTGAAGTGGAAAAACGAATAAATTTTGAAGAAAAGATTTCTTTTCTAAGGTTTAAACAATCTTTGTGGTTAGTTAGTGGTGATCGATGTTATTTGTGTTTGCTTGAATAGTTTTGGCTTGAGATGCTTTATCACTTAACTAGTTCAGACCAATGTTAACTATAAAACATATAATAATGCTTATAGTGTTATATTTATATTCTTATAGACTAAAGTTAACTTTAAAATAAAGATAATTTGAAAGTATAATACTTATAAACTTTGTACCTGGTGTACTTGGTAATGTTGCCTTAAGGTTACTTAAGAATTGTTATTCTTCTATTTAAGTAGTGGTCTCTTAATTTTATAGTGAAACACGATTTCTTGTTTCCTTATAAAGGTATGATTATGGTTTGTGGATAAATAAATAGTACTAGTGACTACACATGAATTATCTTTGGATTTAGTCCATTATAAGGTTATATTTGATTAATATATCATTCTGGAAGATTTTATAATTATTAAAGATCTTTTTAGAATATAATTTATTCATTTAGTAGAAGGATAATTCAATTTAATAGTATTTCTAATGTTTTGAACGATTATGACTTATTAGTAACATTCAAGAATAATACTTATTTATTAGACTTGATTGACTAATTTTAGAAATATTTAACAAATTTTATTTACCCTTATATGAATTTTAAATTAAGTAATTATGTTCAAATATGAGTTATTAAAATATTTGAATTTTTATGCAACTCCAAAGTGGAATATTATATTTTTAACATGTAGATATTATTTTTGTGATTATTTTGGTATATTAAATTTATTTTTATGATTTATAAATAAGAAGATATGATTTTTTTACAATTCGTATTACTTTATAATTACTTAATAAATAATAAATATTTAATTAAGTGAAATAATAATACCTGATTATAGTTCTTAAAGTATTGTTTTTATTTTTCTAATATTTTTGGTATTTATTTATATTTTTTTTAACATTTATCATTTTTTTAATATATGAATTATCAAAGTTTTATTACTTTTAAAACCTTTATTAAATAATATTTATTTAAATAATCATAATAATAATATTTGATAATAATTTTAAGTTGTAGATTTTATTTTTCTACAAATTTTCATATATTATACACATTTTTCTGAATTATAAATCAAAAGTTATGAATTAAACAAGATTTAATCATTTATTTGATTTCTGGAATATTATTAATTGAGTTATACCATTTTATTTATTTTTTAAATAGGAAATACTTTTTTACACCGCACCCACAGCTAGCCTAAGTCACTGACCAGTGGGCCTATGTCCACCTTAGCTCTTCAGGTTAGAAAATGTATTTGTTACTGACTGGTTTGCTAACCCTAGACAATGACATATGGGCCCTAGGACACGTCACACGCCACGCTAGCAAAGACTGGTCAAACTAGCTGATGTGGTTCGAATCTGACGTAGGCATGACGTCACCTTGTTTGATCCTCACTTGTTGAGGATCGATGGATCGATCTGGTGCGCGTAGGGCTGTGACTAGGTGCGTTGGATAGAGGAGATCAAGGCGAATCTATTGGTGGTGGCGCCGCTACCTAATGGTCACCGAAACTGCATCGACGGAGAGCTTCCACGGCGGCCAACGACGGTGCTCAACGAAACTAGGCCTACGGTGAGATTTAGCAAACGAGAATGGTGTCTAGAGATGCGTAAGCTTACCTTGATGACGATAGAGAGGTCGAGGAAGCTTGGGGAGGCGTGACGACGACGAATCGTCGATAATGGCCACGGTGGCCGAGGAAAGGAATGCTCTATTTCACATTATTCCCGGCGTGCGGGTTCCCGTTCTTGGTCCTAGGTGAGTAAGTCCACGATGGCGCGTCCAACGGTGTCTACCACGAGACGAGGGGTGGTTAGACTTGACAGGAACGATGAACTCCGGCAAACTAGGGTTTCGGGTGAGGAAGGAAAGTGGTGCTGGGGAGGGAGACTGAGGATGAGATGGTTATGAGAAGATAGAGGAGGACGTGACGATCTTATATACTCCCTCCAGAGACGGCGGCACACATCGTAGCGCGACGGTCGATCGACGACGGAGCTCTGGCCAGCGAGCTGCTTCCAGTAGGAGAGGTAGTCGACGAAGTCAATCTTGCGTAAAAAACCCTGGCGCTTTTTCTCTCTCAACCCGCAGTTCCTCTCCGGTCCCACCTGTCAGCCAGAGAAGAGTTGGATCTAGGCTGGCTGTTGGGCTTTTGTGGGCTGCACCTGAGCGACGGGTAAGCAAAGAGAAGTTGGGCCACGACCAGGACTTGTTTTTTATTTGTTTTCCCTTTTTCTATTTTCTGTTTTACTTTCAGATTTGGATTTAATATATATTTTGAATTTTTCTAATAAAGTTTATTTGCTGAATACTTATAGCAACAATTTGTATTTGTTTTGATTTATTTTGTGAACCTTTATGATAAATGTTTTTATATTTCTTTTATTTTCTTTATATGAACCCCCTTTTAATATTTTGTAGAAACTTCTCTTATTATTTATCTTTCCACTTTTAACCATGGATTTATTAAATGATATTTCCTTATTGGTTTATAAAACTTAACTCTAGTTGGCTCATAGTTTGAATAGAAAATTTTATATGTATATTGATCCTATATCATTATTTGATGCATGAAATACAAAAGAAATTAGTATGGTCGTTAATTTGGAAAATGGCAATGTATATATTCTATTATGATAAAAACAAAGAAGTTTAGGGTTTTGAATTATGAAAATTTACCCTAGGGTTTAGGGTTTTTAATATGACTTCTGATTCAATAGGCCCCTGAAGGAAATGAAAAAAAGTTCAGGCGCGATCGAGGGATGAGATGGGCGGATACCCCTTCACGCCTGGGGGTAGGATTGGCATACAAAAAGGTTATATCGCGCGCGTAGATCCCGCCAAAGCCCGTACAGGCCCGAAGCAGATTATTACGCGCGTATTCTGTGACGCGACATGGATTCCCGTCGTCCAACTCAGCTATCTGACGTGGCAACACCCAAAAAAACACCCCTACATGGTTTGCTGGGCCGCATTTCTGTTCCCGCTGGTGGGCCGTTTGTGTTGCACGCGCGGATAAGAGCGGGGGATCGCGATACAGAAGGGAATGAAAAAAATAGAGATACATCGGGAAGGCGAACCCCCCTCACCTCCGACGCGGTGCACGTCTGACACCACCAGCAGGACTGTGTCATCATGACGCGTGCAGGGACGCGTGCACCATTCTATCAGCGCCGAAGTGAATTGTCAATCGACTTAATGGAGCATCCAATCGGTCGCATCGTTGCAGTTCTCTGTCTGCCACGTGTGAACAAACCTTCTTTGAGAAGGCAGGTCGCACAGTAGGGGAGAGTACGGTGGGGTAATAAGACTGGTCTGCCTAGCCTTTTTGACTATCTACCTCCACTAGTCACTAGCGCCCTCCTCCCTTTATTCTTCCTCCTGCTCATCCCGCTCCTGATCCCTCCCTCTCAACATCCATGGATCCATCTCGGAAGAGTGCCGCGGCGACAATGCGCGAGGAGAGAAAAGAGAGAGCTGTCCGCGCCGCTTTACGCACTGAAGAGTCACAACATATGCTCATGCCCGCAGGCGAGGGATCCTCCGGGTAGGTCATGTACTTCTTCTCCTTAATAGTGTTATCCAGCATTCTTCTTCTCCTTAATCATCACCTCCTTCTATTTCTTCAGAGCCGTCGGTTCACCGACAGACATGTCCCCCCCAGATCCCCGGAACAGCGAGGTAAATAATATACATTGGGGTTTTTGCGACTAGGATTTGGTTTTTTTTCTCCTGGATCTTTTCCACACCGCCCATTTCTGCATAAAGCTCGTGTTCTATAATGACACGTTACTGTTGTTCCCGTTCCGTGATAGGACTGAAACCACGTATTCTTTGTCCCAGGAAAAGAAGCCAAAACTCATCAATAATGTGGATGCTTGGCTTAATGCACGAATAAGCAGCCACATGGAGAAAATGCAAACACAAGAGCTGGAATTAGAACAACTCAAATTAGCTGTGAATATCCTTACTAAGGAGCGCGACGAGCTGAAAATGGACAACGCTGCCTGGAAGAAACTGCATAAGAATATCCAAGCCTCGAACCGACCGAATACATGCATCAACGAGGGGCTCTCGAAGGATAATGCGAGGCTAAAAGATGATAATGTCAATCTCCGTGTCGAGAACATGAACCTGCTTCGGGAGATCAAGGCTTCGCTTAGTGAGCAGGTCAAGATCAGGCGGGACATGCTCGTACGTCGCCTACAACTTGAAGAGATTGAGGACGAAAACCAGCAGCTCCTCGCCAGGCTACGACTGTAATGTAGCAGACTTTCCTCGGTGCTGCTCTGCTGAATTGAACTATGTGTTTCTATTTTGCAACTGTAAACTGAACTATCCGAACAATGAGTTGCAACGGGAGACACCTTTAGCGCAGTCCGAAAACTATCTGCTTTCCTGTTGTTTCTATCTACTGTTGCCGCCGTGTTGGACAAGTGTCATTTTTGTTGTAAGAAAAACTTAAACTTAAATATTACACACACTCAACCGTGCATTAAAATTCAAATTATGTATTCCAAACTCAAATTCAAATAGTTGCAAAAGGAGGTAGCCACGATCGGAAAAGAGTGGGTGGGCCACTGGCGGGGGTCCGCAGAGAGAGAGAGTGAGTTTCGTAAAAAAAGAGAGAGAGAGAGATTTTTTTTGACACAGAAGAGAGAGAGATTGTTGGCGAATGGGGCCACCGGGCGCGTGAGAACCGTGCATGTACCATACTAGGCATGTCCGAGGCGCACCGTGCGCGTGTGAACTGTGTAGTACCGTACTACCGAATGTCCGCGGTGCACTGTGCGAGCAGTTGCGCATGCGTATGCTGCTGAACCGTACACGTGTGAACTGCGGGAGCATGAAACGTCGGCGTCTCACCATATACATCCCATCCCTCTGTCTCTCTTCGCCTCCCCTCATTCACTCCATCACGCCACCTCTTCCCAACTCCCCCTAGGCCCCTACCCACTACCCTTCCCTACTCCTCTCTCCGCCGACCAGGAAAAAACCCTCTCCCCTTCCGCTTCTGATGCACTTCCCATTCCGGCGATGGAGCACCCATCCGACGCTATCGCCGCATCAAAGGAGAAGGTCGCGACGCTAGCGTTAGCCACGGAGGAGGCGGCCAGAGCCGCGACGGAGGCGCCAGAGCCGTGGAGGAGCACAAAATGCTGCAAGGGCTTTAATCAAAGCCGCAACAGATGCGAAAGATGAAGCGGAGGCCATTGCTGAAGGCCGGCCGATTGGTCCCTCATCGGCTCCCGCCGCTATCAGTACTTGTGCGTACAATCTTGGGAAGCAGCCGCAGGATGACGACGATTAGGTCGATCTCATCATGTCGCCGCCGCGGCCTTTGATGAGAACATCATCGACGACGACGAGGAGGTAAGTTCCAATTAATGGATTATGTGCTTGGGGCCTAGGGTTTTCGATTAGCGTCAGATTCGTTTGTTATCTGTTAAGATTGGGGCCTAGGGTTTTCACTTAGCGTAAGATTCGTTTATTATCTGTTACGATTGATGTGTAATTAATGGATCTGTGGATTATTTCTAGCTAGGCTTCGATTATGGACAGAATCGATTAATATTTGTGGATCTGTGGATTATTGCTAGCTAGGGTTCGATTATGGACAGAATCGATTAATATTTGTGGATCTGTGGATTGTTGTTTTCATTTATATGGATTAATGCTAGCTTATTGACGACGGAAGTGGTTTATCTGCTTGATCCCTTGATTAATTTCTGTTATTACTAGCTGGAGACTGTTATGCTTCCTTTGTTAAGCATTCAATTTTAGTTGCAGTTTCTACATATTTGCTTCACATGTGTATTTTGTATATTTCAGCAGGCTACTGATGATGTTGACAACGATGTCGACTCGTGTCAAAGGAAGACCAGGGCCACTCTCAAAAAGCTTAAAGCGGGGGGGGGGGGGGGTTCGACCGGTTCTGGAGTGAACCCTAGACTGATGGCATGAACAGCTGTCCCTTCTGCAAAAGGAGCATAAAGATGGACTTCCAAAGCATCCTGCAGCATGCTGAAGGCTGTGGATCTGGCCGTGTCAAAGTTGGGTAAACTGTCAATGTCCACGGCTTCAGGGCCAATCACATGGCCTATGGCATCTTCCTCAGGAACAAACTGAACCGAGCTATCGAGGCTGGTCGTGTGCCTGATCCCAAGCCCAAGCCACCGAAGGTTCAGGGTATGGGCAGTAGGAAGCAGAGGAAGCGGGACAGGGAGGAGCAGGACCGGGAGGAGACGGCGAGGAGGCAGTGATGTTATGATGTGCTTGTTTGTGTGTGCTGCTGCTGGTTTAAGCAGCATGCTTTTGTTTGAACTGTGTTTATGTTGGCTGCTTAGCAGCGTTTGTGTTGAACCTCTACCTTATCAAGTTTGTGTTGAACCTTGCTTAATTAGTTGCTTGTTATGTTTCTGCATTTTAGATGCTTAATTAGTTTGTGTTGAACCTTGCTTAATTAGTTGCTTGTTATGTTTCTACATTCTAGATGCTTACTATCTACATTTGTTTCTGTACATGCTGGTGTGTGGCGGGATTTCCTATTTCGGAAAGGTTCAAGGGAAATATTTAAGGAATTGAGAAATAGATGCTGGTATAGATTTGCTACCAAATTGGGCAAAAAGGAATGAATGAGGTGAGCCTCGCAGAGGTAGACAAAGGAAGAAAGGAGGGAGGGGGAGAGGGAGAGGGAGGGTTCTTTGATTTGTTGCCAAATTGGGCTGGCTGGTTGCGTTGCCCTATTGTAGCCTTATTTTGCTCTTCTTTCCTTTTTCATATAGTTGTTGATTTACAAACTAGCCTATTTTGTCTCACCTGAACCTCTTTTTCCAAAAAATGACAAATCTACAAAAAGCCTATTTTGTCTCACCTGACCCTCTTTCCTTCACGAAATAACCTCAAATTTTTTTACACATTATAAAATACGCAGACTTAGCCCAGCCCAGCTCCTGTTCCTGTGCCCGTGTTATCGCTGCAACGTCTGCTTTCTTATTTGGGCCAGCCTAACCGCGCCCAGCAAACGCGCGCGGGTATGACGGCGTAGACGCGTTAGGTATTTACTATTTAGTCACTCCACGGTCGCCTCCGCCCACGACTCACCTCCTATCCCTCCTCACACGAGCGCCACCACACGACAACAACCTCAAAAATTCCATCGAGGACCGCCTCCAGTATTCAACGCCTGCGACGACACAGGTTCATGGATCAGAGATTCAAGGATCAGGTATATTTTCGCCAACTCCTATATGAAAATCTAGAACGAGTGATGTACAAAAATTTCGTCAGATCTAGAGGAAATACGATCAAATTTTAAAAATGCATTACGATCATAATTGTGTAGATCGGATCTACATATGAACTAGTACAATAACACTCTATTATATGTTAGCACTGAAAGCATGTTGTGTCAGATCTATATGTACTATTAAGAAAATTGTACTTCCTCTGTTTCAAAATATAAGATGTTTTAGTTTTGTGAACAAAATGTATCTAGATTTAATTTAGTGTGTAGATTCACTTCAAACTTGAGTGAACCTACATACTAAAAGAAGTCTACATACATTTGCTTTACAAAACTAAAACATCTTATATTTTAAAACGGAGGGAGTATTATCTAATGGACACTACTCGGTGCTTTGGAATATCACGCGTGTTTATAAACATGCAAACCGTGTTCAAGTATCGAAAATAAGAGGTGGTAGAATATAGATTACTTTATTCTAAAAAGATTGTGTACATGGCACTTTCTGGTTAGGTGGAGGAGTATGCTCGCACTCGTCATGCTCGTGCCACTCTTAAGTTGCATAAACCTCTGCATATAAGAGGTATGTAATGTAAAATTAAAAAAATCAATGCAGTTATAATATTGCTGCTTATGTATGTATTTGTTACATGCAGGTCCTGGAATAAAGTTCGAGAAAGAATTTGAATGTTTCTGCCATTATGGCAACCGTGTGGCGATGGATGATGCCGAAATTAATGTACTAAAGTATGGAGTTGATAAGAACCTCCCAAAAATACCATTTTATGTATGCACCATAAATAAATCAAAGACCTTGAAAGGCAAAGAAAAAATGGTAAAACTTTTGAACTAGTAACAATTTTTCAAAATGTTACATTACTACTATTAGGTACTGACATTTGTATGTATATATTGGTGTAATCTATATGCAGTACTTTTCGAGGAGCTTCACCATGGAGCATATTGTTCCATATATTGAACTACCAGCAAACATTCAAGTATTTTGTAATAATATGGAAGTTGCAAAAGTTAAAATGGTGATGGCCAAGTCAAACACTAGAGGAAAACTGAAATGTGGAGGTGCCATGATAACATCAAAGTGGATGGAGGTTGTGAACAAGTTTGATATGAGAGCTGGTGACATCTTTGTGTTTTGGTTCCGTGGTAGCTCGGCTGGCCTCAAGATCCTTATTAATCATCTGTGAAATCAACATGCAGACCATGCAATGTTGTCATGTGTCCACAATTGCCACAAAGTGTTTCTAGCCAACTTAGTAATCACTAAGTTGATGAATTCAAAGTCCTTAGCCAAGCCTATAGATCTCTATAGGTTGGCTAGAAAGTCCTTCATCAACTTAGTGCTTATGTGATGATAGAATAGTACTGTAATTTATAAGTTAGAACTGTCACAAACATCATGGCTAGGTCAAATTTACGAGCATCATGGCTAGAAACACCATCATCAACTTAGTTCCACTATTTCTTGATTTTTTTTAATTTTTGGTGCTTCTTTCAAACTAAGGCAAAAACCACGACAGGTGAGACTCTAAATCAGTAATCACAACTTGAGTTCTAAGAGTAAAGCTGAAAGATAGTACTTACACATAATTATGAAAGCCGCCACACAGAATTCTTAAAGCTACCACACTGAATTCTGAAAGTACTAAAAATAAATACATTGCAATTTATTACTTCGAAAAGATCTGAACACGCTAGCGATTGAGCAAATAACCTAGGCTATTCAGCCCTATATATTTCATCGGCGTCCTCTCCCGAGTCCTGCAGGAGAAATTCATTGAACTCCCCCCGTCTGCAATGTGCTGCCAGTATCTTGTCGAGACGGTAAAGCCTCGGTGAACGTTCCAGATCATGTTGACCATAGCCATCTGCAAGTCTTGTTACCCCATCCCAGGCCTTAAGATCATGATTGTACGCTCTGATATAAGAAAGATCCGTGTAGTAGATGCAACTGGCTAGGACTGTACTAGGGTACACTCTAGTGTCGACGGAGATCGACCGGTTAAAATGAACGAAGAAGGCACGACTGCCAATGTCATCTACATCCTCGAGACATCATTTCTCTGTGTCCACCTGGTAAAACACCGGTTGACCTTCGGCGAAAACCCCACCCAACACAAGAAGCAGATCACCTTCTGACTCCACAAGGTAGAACTTGTAGGCTTCGCGTATCTTTTCAAAGACTGGACCTGAAATTATTCTGGCCATCTTGACTGTGCTCGCGCGCTGCTCCACCTGGATGTTGGTCGACACGATGTCTCCACCATCCTATACTGCATACACTTCACCACAGAATGGGGTAATGCATCGCACGTCGGACGGATAAATTCCTTCTCCAAATACTCCATTGAAATCCCCTATCGGGGTGGCCTCATCGGCCCAAGCAATAGAATTCTCATAATGTGTGGAAACAACCACCATCATGGGGGACTTCGTGACGGCTACAGATGCCACAAGATTTGATCGTATCTGCGCCTGAAACTCAGTGTTGAACTTATGGGTGAGTGGGTTCAGAAGGCGAATCTTGTGCGGCTCTTCCCTCTGAGCAATAACGATGATGCCACGATAAACACCAATGGAGTTGAACCTTTTGATGAAGATAATAGTTAGCCCTAAGATATATGTACAATGGAAAATACTCTCTTTGTTCACTAATATAAAACAGAGCTTCTAGATATTTCAAAATGTACGAGATATATATATCCTAAATGAGTGAACCTATACAATTAAACTTTGCTTAAGAATGTTCAAGAACATGCATGTTTAAGAACCTACTCCCTCCGTCCGCAAATAAGTGTACATCTAGCTTTTGCCTAAGTCAAACATAACCAAATTTGACCAACTTTATAGAGAAATATAGGAACATATATTACATTAAATTGACATATTATAAAATCATATTTAAAAATAAATCTAAAGATATCAATTTACTGTCATAAATGTTAGTACATTGTTCTAAAAAGTTAGTCAAACGTGGTAAAATTTGACTTAGGACAAGGCTAGAAGTACACTTATTTGTGGACTGAGGGAGTACACAATTAAACATGCATGTTTAAGAATAACTTTGTATCATAATAACAAATGAATGTTGATCGGATGAATTGTGAACCTGCGCTGAACTTCCATTAGATTCGTCGTGAAGCAACGACCTGTGACTAGGTTGAGGAACGTGAAGTCGCCGACGTCTGGAAGTGTGTGATATACCAGGATCCAGTTGTTGAGATGGAACTCGGGTTCTTTTAACGCGCGGCACCAATTGCCGCAGACTCTGCGACAAGCAGCGTAGGCATCGACGTATTCCTCGTTCTCCAGGAAGGATTCGCCGATCTTGGCAAGTGGTCCGTCGGCCGGGAGATCGGACCAGTTCACCTTCAGTTGGCTGCTCGCCATGCCTTCCTATCGAGAAATAAAGAAGACCAGGAGATGACGAGGAGAAGAACAAGGATAGGAGGAGTCGAAGAGGGAAGCACTACGCCGGAACAAGGAGACGAGGAGACGGCAGGAACTGCCACTATGCGGTCGAGGAACTGGCGAGTTTCTTTTCTTGTAATGTATAAGGACGTCGGCTAACCGCGCTGACAGGTCACAGGGCCGGCCCTTGGGGGGAACCGAAGGGGCAGCCGCCCTGGGCCCAAAATTTTGGGGGGCCCTCCCCAGATATGTGCTGCATATATAGGCTATAATAGATCTTAAAAAAGATTTAAAAAAATAACAATTTTGAGTTTTATATTGGGCTAGATTGAGCGCTCTACTTTTCTGGACGTACACATACGTTTCAAATTTGGAGTCCATCACGGCATCATGTACCTAACTTGCAATTAGATCAGCTATCCTCTTTGATTGTATCGTATGAAGGCACGCTGCTCCCCGGTTCTTGCCTCAACCTCGACTCAACACTGGTAATTAAACTAACAGTGGTTAAGTAGTACATCACTGCTATTTA
The DNA here is from genome assembly GCA_916181665.1 of Avena sativa. Taxonomy (NCBI): domain Eukaryota; kingdom Viridiplantae; phylum Streptophyta; class Magnoliopsida; order Poales; family Poaceae; genus Avena; species Avena sativa. Next base: position 20,145,109 of record OV702296.1, read on the forward strand.
TGCTGCATGCCATTAAATTACAAGGATTATGCAATTCTGTTAGATGTACATAATTGCACCATAATTATGCAACCTTTGTTCTATCATACATATAATCAAATTTTCCTATTACTACAACTAGCCAACATAACTGTTGCAATTCGACCATCTCACTATGACAACATCACTACTAGTTGATCCATAAAAGAAAGATTTCACAAAGGGCAACATCATTCAATATGATTAACTAATATATCAAATATATTTATGCTAGATGACAATAAATAACAAGGATTATGCACTTATGTTACATAAAAATAAAATACAACAAATGCAATACCCAATCTTCTATTACTTAAACATGGCAACAACACATCAACAATCCCAACATCACACCATGGAAAAATCACTACTACATGATCCATGAAAGAAATATTCCAAAACAGGAGACATCATTTAATAAAGAAACATTTAACTGCTGCAACATGTTTAAGGATTAGAACATTTAAAACTCTACAGACCTTTTCAGGATATAGCATTGCCTGCATCAACTAAATCTCATGCCCATACATGTTATTTCCTTAGATAGTCAGGAACCAATGTTCAAAACTTGCAAAATTGAAGAGGCAGCTGACATAAGTCTACAAGTATTGCAGCCACAGAAACAAGGTAACCTAAATGGATAAGATTATTCTATTAATTGTCATAGAGTAGAGGTATAAACAACACAAACCACCAGGTAGTTCAATAACAGATCATGAAGATGATATGACTGAACTTTCAGGACAACTCTCCAGTTCAAGTGTCCAAAAACAGCCTCCAAGGTCTACTCAGTATGCTAATACAGTTTAGAGCATGTAGCCATTTACCATTTGATCACCGTGTAAAAATCAAGGAAAATAATAAACTGATATTGCACTATACTAACTGCTTAAACTACACTGAATATCATATCTTAGGGACATCCCTCGGAGCTAAGCATTCATTTAATAGAACTAGTCTAATATATGATCATACAAGTTCAGGAAAAAACTACAACAAAAATATGCACGCAACATTGTGTAATTTCATAGTTAATCATCCCGAATAATCCGATGTACTAAACTATTTCCTAGGGCTAGATATATGCTGCAACAAATAACTTTCATTGAAATATATAAATCCCAAAAAAAACTACACCAGGAATCTACAGAACCAATCTTCCATCCAAAGAATCCCTAACAGATGTCAATCCCTAATACTGATATAGCTAAATCTACAGAACCGAGATTCCATCCAAACAATCAAAAGAGGGAAAACGGAAGTTAGCTGAAAAAAACCTCTTACATGCATCGCAACAACCTCCTGAGGCTGCACTGGCGACAGATCATCCCCGGTGCCGAGCACGACGTTCAGATCTAGCCGCTCCGCCTTGCCAACCTCCACATCCAGCATCTCCTCCTCTACCAGAGCCGCATAGGCCAAAGCGGCCGTACCACCACCGCCACCGCCATGGCGCTTGACCTCGTCGACTGCATCTGGGCGGGTCACGGCTCACATCCCCACACTAGCAGAACCGCCCGCATCAGCTCCGGAGCCCACTCCCGCCATCGCCAGAGTCGAAATCGCGCGGAGGAGGACGACACCCAGACCGGAAGCGGAGGAGACGACGACGTGAGGTAGGGTTTCTCACTCCTCACTCCTTTCAGTATCAGGTGAGACAAAAGGGAGGAGGGGGAAAATGGTGGGGATCTGGCGACGCGGAGCGGCCGAGAGGGCTCTTATACGTCCCGTCGATTCGTATCCGCTGATGTCACCGGCGCACATGACGTCCACCTTATACTACCAACATTCCATGGACTCTAGACCAAGTGTTCACTTTCATTAACTTGTGCTTCTATGTGTGAACACTTGGTCACCGACGCACGTGACGTCCACCTCATACTACCATCATTGCATGGACTCTAGACCAAGTGTTCACTTTCATCAACTTTTGCTTGTATGTGTGAACACTTGGTCAACATGATCCCACCTAGTACTCTCGGTCCCAATTTAGGTTGCAATATAAGATTTTATCAAAGTCAAACTGTATAATGTTTGACCAAATAGTTTGATACAACTATGAACTAATACGGTGCCAAAATAATATTATTAGAATTGTCTTAAATTATATTTTCATAATATATACATTTTATATCACACATATTTAAATTATTTTGTATATTCTTGGTCAAACTTTGCAAAGTTTGACTTGCATGCAAAATTATGCGCAACATAATATGGGATGGAGGGAGTAGATCGAAGTTGATGAAGGTGTTTCCACACAGCTCAAATAGGTCTATATTGCATAATATGTTGGCATAGTCCAGATCGACAACAAGCGCAGGCTTCGCCAAGGCACACGCTCCTCGTTAGAGAGAAAGGCTTCACTAGCAAATTCAGAGCGACTGTGATTGTGAGAGAACGAACAGAGACAAGTACTTTGTGCTGCTAAAAATTTCTAGTCTAGGGTGACATTATAGACCTATATATCTGAGTTAGTTAGAAACACCTTGATCACCTTCTGGTTGAATGAGTCAACGATTGGTCAACGTGTGATCCCAACTAGTTGTAGATGTAACTATATCATTGAACTCTTATAGCTAGATCTATCAAGCAGGTGGGATCATGTTGGCCAGGTGTAGTGACTCACACAACCCTTAAGTTGATGACGGTGGTTCTAGCTAGCCCAGAGAGGTCTAGACCCCATGCAATTTTGGTATGGCCCCACATTTGCCACATGCTAGTGTGTGTCATGGCTTGGAAGACTAAAAATTATAGCTAGATCTAGCAAGTAGGTAGGATCATGTTGGCCAGGTGTGATGACACATACAACAACAAGTTGGTGAAGGTGTTTCTAGAGAGGTGTCTAGACCCCATGCATGCAATGTTGGAATGGACCCACATTTTCCACAAGCTAGTATGTGTCATGCCTTGGCATAACACTTTTATAGCTAGATCTATCAAGTGGGTGGGATCATGTTGATAGGTGTAGTGACTCACACAACCACTAAGTTGATGATGGTGGTTCTAGCCAGCCCAGATAGGTCTAGACCCCATACACTGTTGGCATGGCCCCACATTTTCCACAAGCTAGTGTTTGTCATGGATTGGCATAGAAAAATTATAACTAGATCTAGCAAGTAGGTAGGATCATGTTGTCCAGGTGTAGTGACTCACACAGCCACTAAGTTGATGATGGTGTTTCTAGCCAACCCAAATAGGTCTAGATACCATGCAATGTTAGAATGGACCCACATCTTCCACAAGCTAGTCTTTAAAAATATACTTGAAACACAAATGTTAATGTTTATGGTTAAAGGGTTTAATATTAATTCATTTGCAAAAAGGTTTCACCTAGATTCCATTTTTAAATCAAAACAATATTTTATTTGCTAGAAATGCCTTGAATAAAGTAATAATTTACTAGGGTTCATCAAATATGTTTTCAAATCCCAAAACTTGGTTTTTAGGGTCAGAGAGTTTAAATCACATCATTTTCCAAAAGGTTTTCCTTTAAAAGCATTTTTAAACCATAATCAATATTTTTATTTAGCTAGAAATGCTTTTATTCAAAGATTTAATTCCTAAGTGTCACTAAATATACTTTTAAATCTACAAGTTGGTTTCTATGGTCAGTAGGTTCAAAACAATCCATTTACAAAAGATTTTACCCTAAAAACATTTTAGATAATTTTATACTCAAAATATGCCTACACATGTTTCTGCAAAAAACAACCAATATTATAGAAGCAAAACACTAAAAAAAGGCATGGTTGGAAAGGTTTTGTTTTCTTGATTCCAATGATATAAAATTTGCAAAATTTGGACATGTGGATTAGAAGTTATGAATTTTACAAATCTAAACATCTAATAGATCTAATTCTGTTTTTAAAACCAAACACATGACACGTGGCTGAATCTAACTGGAGCATACCGCTTCGTGAGGATCGAGCAGCTACAGCCATCAGATCTAACTTAATTGCATGGTGCAGAAGCCATCTTACCCCTTCATTTAAGTTTCTATCGTGTCGATTGGATCTAAATCCGATGGCTCACAGCAGCTCGACCAGGAACTGGCGGCGCTGGCGCGACGGCGAGCGACGGAGCGCTCTGGCTACGGCGGATTCGGTGAAGCGGGAAGCAAGAGAGGGAACAGAGATGCTTACCGTGATCGTGTGGTTGATGTGAAGCTCAAGGTGGTCTCGGCTACTCGAGGGGCGCACAGGAGCGATGGCGATTACTCGTCGAAGTTCGTGGCGGCGTCGGGCACGCTCAGTCGTGGTGGTTGCCGAAGATGCAACGCACAAAAAGGTGGGGTAGAGGGTTTTTTAGACGCGTGCGAGTGTGGCGATCATGGGAGCATCATCGAGAGGGAGAGGCAAGGTCGGAGTTACCGGGGAAGGGTCGCCGGAGTGGACATAGCCGACGGTGGTGCTCGGGCGAGTTTGTTGCCAACGCTGTGGAGCGAGCGTGGCCAAGCGGGAGTTACTGGGATGTGCAGGAGTCGTTGGCAAGCAAAGCAGTATGCACCAGAGTGCTGGGGAGGGTCTGGCTTCGCCGGAATCGACCGGAGTAGCTCGCCGGAGCCGTGGGTGCTTGGGCTTGCAATTCGTGCAGCCTGGTGGCCGAGAGGGATCGGTGTCTGGGGAAAGGAAGAGGGGGGCGTAGGCGTTTAAGAGTGTGTCGTCTCTGGCGAGGTTTAATCACGCATTGATGCAAATTTACCGGAGTTAATCATGGCAGAAACAGCGAGGCGCGAGGGGGAACGGTCGACGCGGGTGAAGAAGAAGAACTGGCAAGTGGGGTCGCGCTGACAGCGAGAGAGAGGGAGTGCGCGAGGGGGCCAGGCGTCAGTGACTGAGCGGGTGTGCTGCCGGGTGGAAAATGTTTCGCTACAGGGAGGGAAGATGGGCTAGTTAGTTGGGCTGGACTGGGCCTTGCTTCTAGGCTGGCTTTGTTTCTTCTTTTTATACTGAATCTTTTTATTTTTCCTTTTCTATTTTTTGTTTTGATTTTTGTTCAAATAATTCAGACACCATTTGAATTCAAACCTCTACCAAACTTTCAACAATCTTTTAATATTGTTTTAAATGTGTTTTAAAGTCCATTTTAGGATAATTAATTTATTCCTTCATGGTTTATTATTTATTTAAAAAGACATTTGTCTTTATTTTAAATAGGGTTTAAATATGGTTTTAAACTCTATTTGAATTCCAAATTTTACAAAACCTTTTTCAGTAGGTTTTATTTATTCTTTAGTGCAAATAATCCACTTTTAATTATTATTTAAAATACTTTAATATGATTTAATGTTCATATAAATTAGGAATTGTCTTTATTTAAATAAAATTGGATATTAATAAATCCCTATGATTTTATTTAAATAATCCTTTACTCTTTTTATTAATCAATAATCTTTCATATCATTTGTTTGGCCAAGATTTAATTTGAATTTTAAATATTCCTTATTTATTTATTTATTTATTTATTTCTTCCTTTGCCTTATAAAATCCATATCTTTTTATTTAAAGATCCAAAATTGGTGATTCCAATTTGTATAATTTTATTTAATATTTGTTTATCCTTTTAAATCTCTTTAGGATTTATTTGCTCAAGATTTGGTATCGATTTAGATAAGGGCTTTATTAGCTTTGGAAATTAATTCTTTTTATCTTAATAAATTCATAAGTTTTTATCTATGACTCCAAATTGAGTGAAACCAATTTTCGATGGTTTTATAATATTTTTCTTTATCATTCTTGATCATTTTTAAAATTATTGTTGCTGATTTCTTGTATGGATCAAATCCATAGTCTTAGAGAGATCTTGGAAATGAATTATTTCATTAGAGTTTTAGGGTTTTGGTTTAACCTTTCCAAGTGTTTAAATTGCAAGATACATTATTGATGAATGCATTTCACTTGATTGGAATTTTGTTTGATTGCCTTTTCATTCAAAGTTTGTTCAAGATGGGTTTTGATGTTTCCATCTGGAATCAAAAGTTTCTTTTCACCCTAAATTTCAACAATTATTTATTTTGTTTATTTATTTTTCACATTTCAAAATTTGGATAATTTTGGGATGTGACAGCCACGACCAGGACTTGTTTTTATTTGTTTTCCCTTTTTCTATTTTCTGTTTTACTTTCTGATTTGGATTTAATCTATATTTTGAATTTTTCTAATAAATTTTATTTGCTGAATACTTACAGCAACAATCTGTATTTGTTTTGATTTCTTTTGTGAACCTTTATGATAAATGTTTTTATATTTCTTTTATTTTCTTTATATGAACCCCCTTTTAATATTTTGTAGAAACTTCTCTTATTATTTTCTTTCCACTTTTAACCATGGATTTATTAAATGATATTTCCTTATTGGTTTATAAAACTTAACTCTAGTTGGCTCATAGTTTGAATAGAAAATTTCATATGTATAATGATCCTATATCATTATTTGATGCATGAAATACAAAAGAAATTAGTATGGTCATTAGTTTGGAAAATGGCAATGTATATATTTTATTATGATAAACAAAGAAGTTTAGGGTTTTGAATTATGAATATTTGCCCTAGGGTTTAGGGTTTTTAATATACTTAGATTCCTTTATGGATGTGAGTAAAGATTTAATAAGTTCACATGTTGTCTTCTGTTTGTGATATTTGATGACATCACCTTTTATGATAGAAAGTTATATCTAGAATGTTTTGTAGAAAGGAATGGATAAAGATACTCCTAAGCATACATAATTATGATAATTGGAATTGACAGAGATGTGCTTATGTGATTTGCTATAGGAAAATATTCCTATAAAGTGATATGGACATAAGATGATAAATCAATAACCTGGAATAGATATTATACTTGGTTTAAGATTTAGAGTTAGTTGTTTTAACAAGAATGTCTATTTTCCACTCTTCACCATCCTTGACCTTTAATTAAAAAATTCCTTTCCTAGATATAATACTTCTTCCTATCCATCATCATAATTAGTATGATGAGCTATATTTCACAAGAATATTCTTATTCCCTTTTATTCTTCTAAACTCATGGATGAATCCAATGAGTTTGATACTAAAGCATTTCATAGTTTTCTCATATCCTTGCTTGGTTAATTCCACTACTCTACTATTGATAATCATCAATCCAACAATTAGTTCTTTCAGACTCCACTCATAATCTTCCTTAATCATCCATCATTAATATATTTTCAATAGATGTCTAGATCAAACTACTTCACATCAAGTGTTGGTATTTCCCAAGAGGAAAAATACTACTTCTATAATCCCATGTTGCTCTAGCATAATCTTAATCATACTATCTTGTCTATACTTAACTCTAGTATCTCACAATCCAACCTCACATTATATTAATGTGACTTGTCATAGCTATCTTAGGATAACATATCTATACTAGGGTCTTAATTATGTTCTACACACCCATATCACTTATACTTGATATAAGTATCCAATCTTGGTGAGCAAATCATTCAAATCCTTTAATCATTTATAGCTTAGGTTTCCAATTGGCTAATCAAGAATTCATCAATACAACCTTACTATTGTATTGGAATTATCTTTTTAGTATCTTTAATTGGATTAAGGTTGTTATTCATGTACTATGCCCTCTTTAACAGATTTAAGTAGATGCTATGATAAGATCAAGAAATAGTAGATCAAGCATTGATAGTTAAATTTTTTGTAAATCAATGGTTGATTACTCAACATAGATGATAAGTTCCATAAAAATTGATATGGAAAGAAAGATATATAGTGAATGATCTTGACTTAATCTCTGTCCTACTCAATCTTACTAAAAAAGTAGGGTTAGGTATTACCATGATACTCATGGTTTGTGCAGAGGAGATTAAGACATAGTTGTTAAATTCTTATTATTTATGTTATATCCTCAACTTGGTACTTATGAATTGTTGTGTTGAATATGATGATAGAATCCCTTAAGGATCAGATATTAATTATTTAAGCAATGTATTATGAGTAGCATTTATTATATCTGATCTACCCTTAGATCAAATCATGTCTACCCAAATAAGGTTTTAGCAAAGGTCATATTGAAACTTATCGCAGTCAACTTGATCATCTACTTCAATTCCATCAAGTTAAGAGAAGCTTCAATCACTTTGACAAGTTTTGTTCAAAAGCGCAAAAATTATTCATATTTTCTATGCATGAATGCAATGCACACATCTGGGTTCAGCTTATTTCTAGGCTCTAATGCTGGGATGCTACAGACTCTCCCCCTTAAAATAAACTTCGTCCTCGAAGTTCGCAAACTCTCCTGTTTGGGAGTAAGGAATCGTCTTGTAGTGGTTGCTACATTTTTCCACTCCATGATGACCTTAAATGGAATTAATTTTAGTATTCCATAACTTGATTAGATATCCTAATCCAATTATTTTTATTTTATCATCAGACTTTATTACTATGTTAAATACAGTCTAAAGGGTCTCCTTAAAACAAGTTTTAAGTTTCTATTTGCCCGTGTTTGTGGTCAAAAGACTATATTTTTATTCCTGTCATAGTATAGTTGGTACTGGTACTCCTTCTAAGATTGGATTTGAAATTATTTCGTCCATACCCATTGGAATTTCTTATTCTCTACACATGCCCAATTGGGTGTTCTCTATTACTTCTTAAGGATTACTTAAGAGTTGTTTCTTCTAGAATTAGTCGGTTAGGATTAACATTTATCACCTTCAAGCTTTTATTTTATTAAGTTTTTTAGATAATCTTCCATTATTACCTATAGTACTTCTTCAACTTTTCATTCATAATCTCTACTCTCCCCCTTAGGGTTTACTAATAGTCTTTAAATTGTATATAAAGCATTTATTGGCTTTATAACTAGAATGTTGGTTTCTGTTTAGTTTATACTTTACCTAATTAGGTTCCGATGAAAGATTGTATGGTGTATCCACACAGTTGTGGATCTCCTAAGCAAATCTTTCAGCATTATATGTCGTACTTACAATTGGACATTTTTGCTAGAATAAGTCTGACTTTGCGAAGCATCTCGAAAGACGATCGCCTTTAAAATTTTATACTTCCTTAGGTCTTACTTAACTTAGGCCAAATTTTATGATCTTTATGCAACCATTAAGATGATATGGTTAACTATCTCAACCAACACCGGCTACGAATAAGATACCAACTGTGGTTCAGAATGCCAACTATGCATTAGGTACCCACGGTGGATCATTCTGGGTGATAGGTATTATCTTACAGTTTCCAACCTACTACTGGCATTCCCTCTGAATTGTCAGAGCTTACATACCATTTAGCTCCACAACTTTATCTTTGTTTTAATTCATGATGCTTCCATGAACTAGGCATTGCTACTTTATTAACTTCTTAGCAACTTACCTACTTTGAATGAGCCTTAAGTTTATTACTTCTTGTTGCTACATACATTTTCTACACCAAACTTCTTTCTTGAATCTGGCTAAGAATAGTCTATGTTTGATCTATCCTCCAAATGGTGCTAATACTTCTTATATCATGCTTCATTCTTCAAGTAAGTCTTCCTTATGATCTTAGAAACTCGTCACTCCCTTACATGAATTCCCGTTGCTATCTAGATCCATGACATTAAGTAATAACTGGGTGTTACATCATGCATTTGCACAATTAATTAAACTTCATGTACATATCTAGTCAATCAAGAATATCCAATAAGATCCAAAAGTCGATAAACAACAAAACAAATACCATGTATTACACATAGGTTTTAAATAATTAACAAATGTACTAGATGTTCCAACGGTTTGCTCCACCCCTATTTACACAACTATCTTACAAGAACTTCTTGTTCTTGTGAGTATATCCTCACTTATTTCGGCAAACCTTTCAAACTACAATACGCATTACCCTCTATGTACATTATTCAAGCACTCATCCCTTGGGATGTCGTTCCTTTCTTACTTTCATCTTCCTCTAATGCTTCCTGGAGTTTCGTCCATGATGACGTGAAGTCCTACGACTGCCTTCTGGAGCATAAGAGCATCAAGGAGGTGCGTATTCTTGATTAGAAGTACCGAGACTGAGATTAGTCATTGAAAAATGACTAGAGTTGGCTTAATCTTCTACCGAGTATTCCTGGTTTTTCGGCAACGATTCCTCATAGTAAGCTGGCTCCTTGGCCTTTTCTTGGATCCAGTCATATATATTGGTGTAGTAGCTATCGGAATACTCTGTCGATTGGATTAGTATCACCCCCATATGGTCCATAAGGCTCTCTATGGTTATAGTTGGTCTCTTCTTCAATACCTATATCACAAGGTATAGGATTTCCTATGGTTCCACCTTGAGATTCTATTTCCCGTCCATACTTGTTTGGATCCGGGTTATTTGGAATAACTTTATTCCATTCCTGTTGTTTGTAGTTATATTTGGTCCATAAGTCTTCAGGTGGCTTGAAGTTATTTTGGTAATAGGCATAATTTTCCGAGTTTGGGTCATCAAACTCAGTTTCCTCATACACTTCATCTGAAGGTATATATTTGGGATGCCTAGCTTCTTTATCTAGCTTCTTCCTACGAGCCATTGCTTTATCAGGATCTGTAAAATCCTCAATGACCGTATCCAGTTCCTAGACTAAGACTTGGTGAGTGTTATGATAAGTGTTTAGCAAAGACCGATAACGATCCATATACTCTACAGCTAGAGTAGGTTCTGCTTGAACTAGAGTAGAGTGATCCAACTCATGCTCTGGGTTTGCGGTTTCATGTGGTACAATGGTATGAGTACTACCTTCTAGAGCTTGGGATTTTTGTTCTCGGATCATGGTTATGGCTGCTGCTACGGCAATCTGATATGCAGATGCCATGCACCTTGCCTCTCCTGATGGCATTTCTCCCTTAAGTCCTAACTTCTTGGGTAACATGATCATGACACGGTATTTAGCTAATACAGACCCATCATAGTAACTTTAAATCTTGACCAAAAGTCTCGATTCACATTCCAAACTCCATAGAAGTTGGCGGAGATTATCTGTCCAATCCCCTCCATAGTCGTTTAGTGTCCTGTTCATCACTTGAACATTCCGGGGTGGATATCGAGGTGCCATGTGGAAATGTAGGTAAGAAATTATCATCAGTCACATAGAGTTAAAACTCTTAGGTAATGATCAGATTTGAAATCATATTAAAGAATTATCGCACTAGTAATATAACAGGATTATTCTCAAGTGAATATCCCTCATATCACTAGAGAACTCTTTATTATTGCTAGGATGTATCCTATAGGTTCTACCCATGTACTAGGTTTCCAACCTAAGGTCAAAGCATATGCTTTGATACCAACTGCGGTGACCCAGCATACCACTGCATGATGTAGTATACTATATTCATTGACATAACACTAATGAAACACCGTTCACTAGTATTACATCCCTCAGAATGGCACAACGTAAACACAGCGGGTCCAATACATGGCTAAAGGTTAGAACTCACTCTTTACACAAGATCCAGAGAACACTCTAGGTTAAAGAGAGAGAAAGAACTTCTTACAAAGAAGGATCAAAGATGAACAACACAAGAACTAATATGGTACTAAGAATGGTATCTTAACTAAAGGGCTAACATTGCTGTTACTACAATGCACTACAAAAATAGGTTCTTTGGTTAGAGAGTATATTCCTATTTAATCAGTAATTTCGTCTTCACTTGAGTTGATGTATATGTTGACTTTCTTGACTTCATTGAAGAGCTTTGATTTTGGATGACGAGTCCTGGAGCATATCTTGATGTGGAGTTTGTCTATTCCGGCTTCAGAATCTAGCAAGGGTTAAGAAGAAACTTTGAGTACGAGCGTACTCAGCAAATTCACTAGAAAAGGAGTGTTTGATGCACTATAACTACAACCACAGACCGTAGGTCGTAGGCAATGCAAGTTTTCATAAACATTTCTTCAAACGTTGCTTTTATTCTGAAAAGACTATGTCCGCCAGCCTTCACGGGTTTACCAGAACTTTCATGGAGTTCCTTTCCCGCCGCGTCCGCAGCTCCTTCCCGGAACAGGGCGTAACAAGTTACAATTCTTACACTCTTCAGAGGTGCGTTACTTTACCCATGAGAGATCAACTCTTTGTTGCACAACCGGGCAGCTTATTCCCGTCCACAATTCCATGATGTGGGGCCCAGAAGATGATCCAAGCCAATCACTGCCCCCTTCGCGACCTCGCATGCCTCCTTGGTGTATACCATGCTCACATATTGGATTACGACAATGGTTTGTACAAACCGTTAGATGCCAGAACTATCGTGGGACGTTGAGGGTTCCCACCCATATGCTGCATATCCTCTACGAATTACCAATTAATATGCACGCTATGAGGATAACAGCCACGACCTGCACATCTGGCTTCATGCGAGAGGAAGAAGATACAACTGACTTCTCCGTCCCATTCCAAATCTCATGGTCAACGCGTAATATACGGCGAAATAATCACCTGCGACATTGGTTGCTAAGTCCTAGGTGATATAGTTTTGAACATTGATATTCCAACTGTCAGATTTAATAGATTAGCTGATCACCCTGGATCAGAAACCAATAGTTCACATTATTATCGAAAATAGTGTTTTCTATCCTTTTTCAAATGCAGGTGATGAAAACACTGGATTTGTAGAATACTTACAGAAAAAAACAAAGGTCATGAGCAAGTGTGAACTTGCCTTTCGTGATTGCAAGATTATCCACTCACGGTCTTCGAGTTAGTATAAGATCCAAAATCTGAAATCAGCATCATTGTTCCGGTAAGGATTAAAGTTTAAAGAAGCAATATGCTTTTATGCATAAGTAATGTGATGCACTTTATAAACGTGAATCCCAGGGATAATGTTGTTCTAGGGTTTGGATTCCGGAAATGGTTACTTTAGAATGTGTTATTCTTTTAGATAAGTTTCACTGTGCTTCTTATTAAGGCTTGTGAGTGTGTGTGAACAACACATATTTATGCAACAATAAAGTATATATCTATGAAATGCTATTCAAAATTGTTTACACTTTAGTAGTTTATCTCCAAACTTTACTTTATAAGTAGAGTTACTTATAAATAGCTTAAGTGTTATTGCTCCTAGGTATACGTGTGAAGTATGAAGTAATATGATCTTGATTATTTGTCATATATTATCTGAAGTGGCAAAACGAATAACTTTTGAAGAAAAGATTTCTTTTCTAAGGTTTAAACAATCTTTGTGGTTAGTTAGTTGTGATCGATGTTATTTGTGTTTGCTTGAATAGTTTTGGCTTGAGATGCTTTATCACTTAACTAGTTCCGACCAAAGTTAACTATAAAACATATAATAATGCTTATAGTGTTATATTTATATTCTTATAGACTAAAGTTAACTTTAAAATAAAGATAATTTGAAAGTATAATACTTATAACCTTTGTACCTGGTGTACTTGGTAATGTTGCCTTAAGGTTACTTAAGAATTGTTATTTTTCTATTTAAGTAGTGGTCTCTTAATTTTGTAGTGAAACAAGATTTCTTGTTTCCTTATAAAAGTATGATTATGGTTTGCGGATAAATAAATAGTACTAGTGACTACTCATGAATTATCTTTGGATTTAGTCCATTATAAGGTTGTATTTGATTAATATATCATTCTGGAAGATTTTATAATTATTAAAGATCTTTTTAGAATATAATTTATTCATTTAGTAGAAGGATAATTCAATGTAATAGTATTTCTAATGTTTTGAATGATTATGACTTATTAGTAACATTCAAGAATAATACTTATTTATTAGACTTGATTGACTAATTTTAGAAATATTAAAAAAATTATTTACCCTTATATGAACCGATCTAGGGATTGACATGTCACATAGAGGCAACGGTCTTATCAGAACCGGGGTGTCACACCGCCCAGCGCGACAGATAACAACGGGCCCTCGGCCTCGTCGCCGCCAGCATCCCCCTCACTGTCTCCCGCTCAGCCCGCGTCGCCTCCTATCGCAAGTTCCTTGCCAACCGCGACGCCCCCGGCTGAGCCGTCCATACCATGGTTACTTGCGCTCGTGATAATACACGTCGTGAGAAGCAGTTCATCGATGGCACGGTGCGCTACAACCCTCAGCGTCACGCCTTCTTCGCCATGCCCTCGACTCATCGCGATGCTCTCCGTGACACCGCGTGGCGTTCAGCCATGACCGATGAGTTCGACGCACTTCATCACACCAAGATGTGGATCCTTGTTCCTCGTCCGCGTGGTGTGAATGTGGTTAGCTGCAAGTGGATCTTTAAGACCAAGCAACATCCCAATGGTTCGGTTGATAAGCACAAGGCGCGTCTTGTTGCTCGTGGGTTTACTCAGCAGCATGATATTGACTATGGAGACACGTTCAGTCTGGTTGTGAAATCTGCCACAGTTCGTCTGGTTCTTTCTCTCGCTGTGTCTAAGGGATGGAGTCTTCGTCAGGTTGATGTGAGTAATGCTTTCCTCCATGGTTTTCTGACGGAAGATGTGTACATGCAACAACCCCCCGATTTTGAGGATGCTCATTACCCCTCTCATGTCTGCAAGTTGCAGCGGGCGCTGTATGGTATTAAGCAGTCTCCTCGTGCCTGGTATGCTCGGCTGAGCGCTTTCCTCTATCATCTCGGGTTTGGCTCCTCCAAGGCGGATACCTCCCTCTTCATCTACTCACGGAAAGGTATACAAATATATATGCTGGTCTATGTTAATGACATTGTGATTGCTGGCTCTACTCCAGATGCCGCCGATGTCTTGGTCCGCTCTCTTTCTGCTACTTTTACTATTAAGGATCTTGGACCATTGGACTATTTTATGGGATTGCAAGCGTCTTTCAATTCAGGGTGGATGATGGTTACTCAACGGAAGTATGCATTGGATCTTTTGCACCATGTGAGTATGGAGAATTGCAAGCCCACTTCCACGCCTTTGGCCACAGGAGATCGTCTATCTCGTGAGTCTGGTTCTCCACTTGGTACGGATGATGCGTTCCGGTACCGCAGCGTTGTTGGAGGCCAACAGTATCTCACTCTTACTCGCCCAGACATCTCGTTTGCGGTGAATAAGGTCTGCCAGTTTCTCTCACAACCCACGGATGTTCATTGGGAGGCCGTGAAGCGCATCTTGCGATATGTGAAGGGAACACTGAGTACATGGCTGAGTTTTCGGAAGTCAAACTTGTTGGAATTATGCCCTAGAGGCAATAATAAAGGTGTTATTATTATAATTCTTGTTCATGATAAAGTTTATATTCCATGCTAGAATTGTATTAAGCGGAAACTTTAATACTTGTGTGGTTTGTGAACAACACCGTGTCTCTAGTACGCCTCTATGGACTAGCCCATTGATAAATGATGGTTAAGGTTTCCTAACCATAGACATGAGTTGTCAATTGATAATGAGATCATATCATTGGGAGAATGATATGGTGGACAGACCCAAACTAAGCGAAGCAATTAGATCGTGTCATCGTGTTCGTCTTTGCGAAGCTTTTTTTATGTCAAATATTGTATTCCTTAGACCATGAGATAATACAACTCCCTGGTATCGGAAGAAAGCTTTGAGGTCATCAAATGTCATCCTATGAGAGGGTGATCATAAAGGTGTCTCTCAGGTGATCGGAAAGTATCTGTTGGGTTGTATGTATCGAGATGGGATTTGTCCCTCCCAAGTCGGAGAGATATACTTCGGGCCCACTCGGTAATCGATATCAACACCGCTTGCAAGCATGTGGTTAAGGAGTTAATCACAAAGTGATATCGGATTACAAAACGAGTAAAGTACTTGCTGTGAACGAGATTGAACTAGGTATGACGGTACCGACGATCGAATCTCGGGCAAGTAAAATATCGCGAGACGAAGGGAATATATATATGGGATTGATTGAATCCTGGCATCGTGGTTCATCCGATATGATCATCGATGAATGTGTGGGAGTCAATATGGGTTTCCAGACCCCGCTGTTGATTATTGATAGAAGATCATGTCTGCATATTCTCGAACCCGCAGGGTCACACATTTAACGTGTCTCGACGCTAGGATAGATTGGATAATTGATTTATGAGTTTTTGTTCGGAGTCTCGGATGGGATCCGGGACATCACGAGAGGTTCCGGAGTGGTCCGGAGAATAAGATTCATATAAGGCAGTGCAGTTTTTGGAGTTCGGAATTGTTCCGGATTAATCGGTATTGTACCGGAAGCTTCTAGAACCTTCCGGAAGGGGACCAACGTGGCCCCACCTTCCGGGAGGGGGCATGGGCCTATGAGGGAGTGCCCTGGCCGCATTGGGCCAGGGGCACAAGGCCCCATAGGGCCCAGCCGGCCTAGAGAGGTTTAAACTCGAGATAGAGTTTCTAGAAGGGGGGGTTTCCTTGCCCCCCACTCCTTATCCTTTGGGGCCGCCGGTTTGGGCTTGGGGGAGGGGCTAGGGCTGCGCCCCCCTCTATATAAAGAGGGGTGGGGGCGCACCAACCCCCTACACCTTCCCCTCTAACCCTAGCCGCCCTGCTGCCCTTCCTCTCTCCCTCCCGACTGTTTGTAGGCGAAGCCCTGCTGCAGAAATTCTCCACCATATACACCACGCCGTCGTGTTGTAGATCCAATCCGTCTCTCCACCATACTTGCTGGTCCGAGGAAGGAGGAGACGTCGAGGTGCTGCACGTGTGCATCTCACGGAGGCACCGCCACTTGTGGTGCTAGATCGGATCGGATCGCGAGGAGGAGAAGCGAGTACGACTACATCACCCACGTTCCGACGAACGTTCCGCTGTGCGAATCTTCAAGGGTATGAAGATCTAATCCAATCTCTCTCGTTGTTTGCATCTCCTAGATTAGATCTTGGCTTTCCCTCTATTCGCATCCGTAGAAAATTTTGATTTACTATGCCGCGAAACGCTTCAAAACTCCACTAGCATCAGTACCTTCACTGATGCGGATTGGGCAGGATGTGTTGATGATCGCCGATCCACTTGAGGCTTCGCAGTATTTGTTGGACCGAACCTCATTTCATGGAGTTCGAAGAAACAACCTACAATTTCGAGGTCAAGTACCGAGACTGAGTATAAAGCTTTGGCAAATGGAGCAGCCGAAGCTATGTGGGTAGAGTATCTACTTAAGGAGCCGGGTGTTTCTCAGCAGCGCACCCCTGTGTGGTGTGATAATTTGGGGCAACATATTTGACCGCCAATCCAATTTTTCATGCTCGTACCAAGCACATTGAGATCGATTTTCATTTTATGAGAGAGCGTGTCGCCGCTGGAGATTTGCAGGTCAAGTTCATTTCTTCTGATGATCAGCTGGCTGATGTGTTCACTAAACCAGCCACTCGATAGATGTTAGACCGATTCAAGGCCAATCTGAATCCTGTTCATAGTAGAAGTTCATATTAAGGGGAGTGTTAAATAGGTCTAGTTGTAGTATTCTGTCATATATTTGTACACACGTGTATGTATGTAACTTGTGCTGATCATTATATATATTGACCCCGTGGTGAGTCAATTGCCCCACGGAAACCCTAAACTTTTAACTGTGAGAACCCGAAACTCGTCGAGGAGGAGCACCGTCGGAGCCAGGACGGCCGATGCAACGACCTAGGACCATCGACATCAGCTCCGACACTGACGAGTCGATGAAAGCAATGCTAGATGAGTACTTCCGAAACTCTGACGACGAATTTTAGTTTAGGTAGTAATTTAGTACTCCCTCCGTCCTAAAATATAGCCTAAGGATTAGTCAAAAGTTAATATTTTCTAGGTTGACCAAGATTATACATAAAAATATAAACATTTACAATACTGAATCAGTATTGATAGATTCATTATAAAGAATATATTTTTAATTTTTCCATTAAATATTGTAGATATTTTTTTTTTCAAATATTTGATCAAAGTTGGTAAGATTTGACTTCTAACCAATCTTTAGGCGCCTTATATTTTGGGACGGAGAAAGTAGATCCTAATAGTTTAGATCTAGCTTAATGTACTCTACTAGTTTAAGTCAAACTTGTATGAATTTGTTTTCAGATTTATGTAAATTTGTGTTTAAGGAGTTATGTGGCAAATTGTCAAAATCCCCCCAGTTCAAACACCGAGCGCATTTTCTGAAACGCTCTTTCTCAACCTCCATTTCAAAATTTTCGGGTACTCTTCTCTCTCGCCGGCGGTAGGGCGATTTGTTGCCGCCGTCTATTCCTCGTCGATCTCCTCCTCCTTCTCAGCGAAGAGGCGATGAAGCTTCAGATTAACAGCGCCTGTGACCCCCGCGCCATCTCCCTCCTCCCTCCCCGGTAAGATCAACTCCGCGCCGCCCAAGTCCCCTTCCTCCCTCCCTCCCCGTCCGCCGCTGAGACGCGCGCTGAACTTTTTCGGAACAGGAACTCCGGCGGTATCGGGAGGACGAGCGCGCCTGCTTCTTCCGAGGCGTCGGTGGCGGCGTATGGACATCGGGCCCGGGCGCTGCAGACTTTCTCGCGGGGCGGCGGAAGCGGGGGCGCGTCTCTCCTGCACCCGAAGCAGTCGCGCCTCCCGGAGGCCTCCCCCGGCGAGAGCCTCCGCGGAGGCCTACACCTCCCCACGCCCGCGCGTCAGCAGGTGAGGTCTCGCTCGCAATCGCTCCTTTGTTGCCACCGCGTGCTGATTCGAGCCCTTCGTTTCTGCCCGATTGGTCTCGGTGGATTCAGTGTCTCTCTTCGTTCGATTCCCTGAGGCTGAGTAGTAGTAATTAGTGGTTGATTTCTGGCAGTGTTTGCGATCTTTCGCCTCGCTTCTGATGAATTCCCTTGTGCTGATTCAATGCGTAATTCCGTAAGCCGGTTAACTTATTTTGGCCGCAGTCGACAAATCTGCGTGCTGCAGAACAGTACCACGCTTAGTCAAGTTCAAACAAAAATATCTGCTGACGCAATCTCTATCTTGTGAACGACCAATCTATTTTGCTCACCGTGGAATTTCTGTTTGTTACACATGCACTGAAACATGAGGGCCGATCATGGTCTCAGGTAGTTTATCTACGTGTGACTTGGTTCTGCTGCACTACCGTCCTTATAGACAGTCAAGTATGCAATTTCTGTTCTTCATGGATGAATTCCGCGTTATCTGTAGTGGCGCGCTGAATCCCCTAAACTGACTCTCCTCTCTCCGCTGAATGTTTCACCAAGAACACCTGTCTTTCTAAATAGACAAGTTTTGTGTACATGCATGTTGTATCTTCACCAAATTTGACCTCCATTTTTTTTCTCATTGGTCGCCAGGGATATGGCCACGACGGCTCGTCAAAGAGGATGCCTCCATTTCCTCCCAGCTCAGCGCTTGGTGCACAAGAAGGATCCCAGCAGCAACTGGCCATGGTACCAAACAACAGTAGCCACTGCTGGAACCACTATCTTGTAGACACCAGATGTAAGCTCGCAAGCCCCAGCACAGCATCTGATATTATGATGTTTGGCATCGACTTCAGGAACAGTTGTTTAGCTCATCTCTTTCTTTTATCGCTATTACTGAGCACGTGAACTGGACTGTCATGCTTTTATAATAGAAAGTGCATCGGAATCTGTTCTGTGTTGGAACTATTCAATCATTAAGCTTTCACATTGCCATGGATATTTTGTTTGGGGTACTGACTGGTAGTATTTCAATAGGTCAGGTTAATGAGGATGCTGAGCGCAGATTTCAGAAACTGGCAAGTTCAGTACATAAGGTGGAGACTACACTAGACTCTGTACAAAATGATGCTATTCGGTTAAACAGAGCCATGAAGGAGGCATCGCTAGATTGTAAGTCCTGCAAGCACTGGTTCAGTTAACCATAATAGAAATTCGCAGCAGCTCTTGTTTTGTTCATGAACTTTCACACCCTAATTATTTTCTTCTTCGATAAGTCGTGCATCAAATAAATGAATTGTATTTATTTGTTATTTGCAGCTGGTAGCATACAGAAAAAAGTTGATTTCCTAGAGAATTCACTTCAGCAAATTGTAAGGAGAATTGATGGCTTTGTTCTTCATCCTATTATCTTGTTTTGTGCACAGACAACAAAGTTTGATATATGCAAACATGTTATCACAGATTAAGGGACAAAACGATCTCAAAGTACTTCATGAAGGCAGCACAATACGCAATTCTGATCATCTGGGTGTTTTGAACTGTCAAACTGACAAATTGAATGAGATATCCTCGACTATTTCAGTCTGGCCAGAGCAAGTGCGGGCAGATATAAGGCAAGTTCATGGTGACATCTTCAGAAATTTTACAAAGGAGATGGAGGTACTTCTTCTGCTGCTGTGAGCCTGTGACCCACCACTAGCTCTGGTACAGTTTTGATCTATTTGCTTATATTTATAACTTATCCTGATGACTGGCTTGCACACATAATTATTTTGCTGTCCCTAAATTCTTTGTTATCTCCGTATGTCTGGGTTCAGCTACATAGAAATGTATAAGTTAGTTCCTACATTTTTTATCTATAATCAGTTTCTAGAAAAAAAAAATCCTTTTCTTGTATATTTGTGACAAGAAACATTCAACTACCTCAGTGGGTGCTAGTGTTTACTTTCTCTTAGTTTGGAGATGGCTTAAAAAGCACACACAGTCCTCTGTCTATACTGGGCATGTGCTCACTTTGCGTACTGAGGCAACCGAGTAGCGGTCATAGTTTTGCTCTGCAGTTACCTGATATTTGTTTCTTTGTGCAGGGGGTTGTTAGAGCCATCAGGTCTATTAATAGTAAGACTGTTACGATGCAAATGCTGGAAGTACGTGTACCTACTACCTGATTAACTGAATCCATGAGTTTTCTCATTATCAATGTCTCACGGTTTCTTGTGTCTTGGTTAAAGGACCAGACCCGCTTCTCCAATGAAAGACGACAGAGAGTAGCAAATGGAAGTTCCCTGATGAACCGAATACCTGTAGCAAATGAAAGACTTATGACGAACCATACACCAGTAGCAAATGGACAACCCGTGATGGACCGAACACCAGTGCCAAATGGAAGCCCCCTGATTAACTGGACACCAGTAGGAAATGGAAGGCCCCAGATGTACCGAACGCCAGGGACAAAAGGGATACCCCAGAGGGACCGAACACCAGTAGCAAATGGAAGGCTCCATATGGAACAAATACCAGCAACAAAACTGTAATGTTCTAACTTCAGTTTCTTAGAGTTCAGTTGTTAGCTAATTATACAAAGATTCCTAGAGGTGGATAGTGATACAAAGCTTTGTGGTGTGGCCATTGAGAAAAAACCAGCCAATAGTACTGAAATGTTTTCTCTATTTCTTCAGGAAGATTATATTCATGACTTTCGGTTGTATTACAAATGTTCCTCCAAATATACATATTCCTGCATTGTTTTGCTCTCTGTTCTTGTTAGATTTTGGATTCTGACAAGGCTTGCTTGTTGACGCCAGCCTCCCTGCACCTTTCATTTATTCCACAAGGACGGAAGATCCAAAGCCAAATGAAGGTGTGGAAAAAGTAGAAGGATCTCGATTGGTTGGTTCTAGTCACATGCTGGCACCTAAACAGAAAGAGGCGTCGAATCAAAAGGTCAGTACACAAGAGCCAACTAAGAAGGTAGACCTGTGATACCTTGGCCCTTAGCGCAACGAAATTGGTATATGATACCTCGAGCAAACTTAAGTTTTTGGCTCGTTTGGCTATGAACGCTTTAAGTGATACCTGGTAGTCAAAAAACACCTGTTGCAATATTGCTTACAGTTCAAGGCCAATGTCACTGGGTTGTGGTTCAGAAAAAAGAATACCACTGAATTTACTCGAGCATCTTTCACACACAGCTGTAACTTTGCAGTGTGTTTGCACAGTATATTGAGAAACTGCAATTGCGCTGTGTTCAGTGTGTGGTCATGATTCCTTGCATGTGAAAACAAAATGCAGGCACCGGTCAACATAATCATCGACTCGGACAGCGACAATGAAGGGCACATTTCCTCGGTTATTCTGAACACAGCACCAGGTAACAGTTTTCCTCGTGCGTTTCTCATGTCAATTCTGTTTTCTTGCCTCGAATGGGAGAGGGAAATTTGGACTGGTAATCATCTGTAACAGGGAGGAAATCATCGGTAATTATCACTTACTGATTTACATCGTGGAATACATTGTTTGCCAAAGAAGCATAAAATCATCATTTTAAACATACAGAAAAAAATGTAAATGAAAAGAAACAAACCATCTGTTATGTATGTATGGTGCAGCTGACCTGATGAAGGAAGCCGGCGGCCAGGAGGGCCTGCAGCTTCTGCGATGGGCGAGGAAGAATAGGAAAAGGAAAGAGACGATCTGCATTGATGCCACCGCCTTGCTGGCAAATGTAACCGGAGAAGGCGAGAAGAGAAGGCAGAAAGCTGAATCAGAAGAAGATAAAGGCGAGCCTGTTCATGTTGCAGCAGCACCAGCAAAGCGGGTTCGCCGTCCCAACCCCAGGTACGCCGCGGCTCAGTGGGCCACGTGAGGCGGCCTGAGTAGCACACAGGGGCCGCACACACACTGACTGTCTGACAGGTAGGCACAAACTGAAGATTGCAAATGAGGTACGACTAGCACTTGCAGTATGGTACCCAGTGAATTTATTCTGTATGCATCCTATAGTTCCAGGTTAATCCACTGGCACTAGCTGCATAGCCTCTCAGCTACTTTCGTCAAACCCTCGAACAGCGCCGATGATAAGTATTGGTCCCCAGCGCTCGGATGAACAGTCTGAAACAACATGTGCTCTGGTCAGTCAGCCTTCTGAAACCTATCCATGTTAATCCATAAGTATTTGGTATCTGCGGCAATTGGAAGACCTAGAGGAAGAAGAGCCCATACTATATAGTACCAGAAGGAACTTGGGGAGTACTGCAAAGCTTGCTTTGTGCCTACCAGAGGTACATCCTTTCTTTGTTTCCATAGTTTCATCATGCTGTAGGACAGGTCACAGGAGTCAACACAAAAGGACTCATCTCTGTATTGTATCATCATATATTTAATTTATGATTTCCTTTTTTTTTTTTGCTTATCTACAGGCTATGAGCACCGACATTTATAAATTCCGTTATGAAGGTGTTGACTGTTGATCATTGAAGATGCTGATTACTTAACTTGTTATCCGGATCGCGGTTCTGCTTCTGGTGAATGCAAGACCCGTGAGGTAATATTCGACATGGTATTGTTGGCGGAATCTACTTTCCTGCCGCCTGTAAATATGCCATTGACATTTTTTGTGTGCCTTTTGCAGGATGGTTATGCTTCACCTCACTGGGTTTGCCATTTTGTAAGTTGTTTTGATAAGGATAAACGCCGAAGATGAAAACGAGTCGTCATATTCTGTTGATTCAGTAGAGTATCAGCTACGGTGTTTGTTCGCAAAAAAAAAAAAAGCTACGGTGTTTGTATTCTTCCAAAAAATTTATTCATCATGTCCACAACCACAGCAAATCGGACCGATCGATCGATCGAGCAACGCGCGGGAGAGGTGGATGTTTCATCAGGGGAAGGGGCAGCAGCAGTAGTCTTTGGCGGTGCAGTGCGCGTTGATGTTGCCAGGGCAGAACCTCTGCATGCATGTGTCGGTAGTGCACCCAGGAAGGTTCCCGCCCGGATAGCAATGGCGGAGTCCGGTGCAGCAGCAGGCGTACTGGTTGAGATTGACCACCTTGCAGGTGGGCCCCTCGCGGTCCCCGCACCTCTCCCTGCACAGCTCCATGTCGCAGAAGGCATGGGTCGGCGGTAGGCAGTGTTAGAATTTAATTAATTAATGTAATTAGTTAAATTGATCTCTACTTGTAACTGCACGTGGATATTCCCACGATGTGGAAACCGACCTATTGTTCCTGAAGCGTCGCCTTCGGGAACCGCCTTCTAAACCTCGCCGTTCCTCCTGTATATAAGCGTTCAATCATCAATGGAAAAGTACCTTTTTCGATTCATTTGTCTCGTTCAATTCTTAACCGTTATCAGCATCTAGACTCTACGAGAGTAGAAGATACCGATGGGAGTTCACAGGCAAAAAGGTAAGAAAAAGTCATGCCTCGTGGACTTCAAGCACTGTACCTTAGTCTGCTTCGGGATGATGGCCGCCGCCGTCTCGCCCGCTACGGCTACCATGGTCCCGGCGGTCGCCGTCGCCTTCACCGCTCACTGCGTGACCTCCGCCGGTTTATTGGTCGCCGCCACGGTGGAGGTCCCCGTCGGGGCTACCGTGGCCCTCACTGCCACCAGCAGGGCGCGCCGGCGGTGCCCAACCGGCCCCGCGCTGGTCTGGCCGCACCATTGCTTGAGGCCGATGAAAACATCGACCCGGCACTCGCGGCGCCGCCGCCATGGTTCTGGTGCTCGATGCACGGGTGGGTAATTTTCCCCCTGCACGAGTACGGCCCCGCCGCATCACCTCCGGAGGACGCCTCTCTGCCATCCCCGATGACTTTCTCCGTCGGCCTGGGCGCCCGCAGGCAGTCGCCAACCTCCATCTTCGAATTTGGAGGCGCGTCCAGCGCGGCAGCACCCGAGGCCAACGACATCGCGCCGATGGTTCCGCCCACGACTCCCACGGCTGTCGAAATCGGAGCCGGCGCGCCGTCCCTGGGGATGCCTCCGTCGGTGCCGCGCCTCCCGAGCGTGCCTTGCGTGCAGGTCTGCATGGACGACGCGCTGGCCTTTGTCTCGGCGCCGACCGGAGCCTCCTTCTTCGTCTTTGGCTCCGGCGTGGACAGCTTGTCCCGCGCCGCGACCATCGATGCCGTCGCTCCGATGCGGCTGCCGCCCCGACCCCAACGAGTACTCCGCTTTCGCCACGCACAGACGTTCGCCGTCGCCTGGCGGCTCTTGGTCTACCTCTGTCTAGCCCGGCGTCCGCCTCTCCGTCAAGCAGCCGCAGGCGTCGCTCGGGGACATGGAGCATGTCCGCGCTCGAGCCGCTGAACGGCCGCGCAGATGGCGTTGCGCCCAGCGCCCCCGCCCAGCGGCCGCGCAGACCGCTCAATGGCCTTAATTCAGCCAATGTGTCCTGACTAATTAGAATACTTTACGTATTTCAAATCTAGTTACCAGTAAATCTAGCAGTACTTTTAATCCAAACTACCCTGTTTTAGATTATGTTAAAAAAATCAGAACATAGTACTGTTTATTTGTCGAGTACTATGTGTATTCCAAAAATATTTGATGTAATATATTTCCGTGTGTGTGCACATGTTGAGATTTATTACATTCATTATTTGCAATTGAGATTTTCAATTTCTTGCAATAGATCAATTTATCGTCTTAATTGAGTCATTTTGACTCGATACGAGCACGAATTGGTATGCAAAATTTTAAAGTGATTTCTTCAAATTGATGTTTTGGGAACACAAGGTAGTGACCAGATCTACTGCACTGCAAATTATCACCACTACTGTTTAAAGCCTACATTTTGTCATTTTTGACACTATGATTGCTTAACAATGTGCTCTCCCAAACATTTTATTAAGTCATGACATAAGGCATTAGAAGTATGAGTATCTACTGATTTCATCAGATTATACTCTCTAGTGCTGCGAGACGGACTCCGAATATTCTTCAGAGATTATCTACAATGTGTCATACTTAACAATTTGAAGTTCACACTAACGATTTCAAGCCCACTTCTTGAAGTCATCATTTAATTTCGCATAGTTCATTACAACATGACCATGATGGATTTTAATTTACCGACTGTAGATTAATATTCTCTGGTTTACCATGTAGGTAACCGATGGCTGGAAAAGAGTTCGATTCACTCGAGCTTAACGACCACAACTACCCTACATGGGCCATGGACATCAAGATCGCTCTTGCGTCCCGTGGGATAGTGCGTGCCATCCAGAACCCGGACGACCCTCTTCCGGCTGGAGCCACACCGCTGAGAGAAGAGCAGAAATATGCTGCCTTATACATTATAAGGCATCATATTCACCCGGATCTTAAGTCCGAGTATTTGGAGGAGGAATCTCCATTTACTTTGTTTCAGGCCCTCAAGACGAGGTATGAAAAGCAAAAGGCAGTTGTCCTGCCCGAAGCACTTCATGATTGGACTCATCTTCGATTCCAGGACTTTAAGTCCGTCGGGGATTACAATCATGAGGTTCATAAGATAAGTTCCAAGTTGCGCTTTTGCGAGAAGGAACCTACAGATGTGGAAAAGATAGAAAAAACTCTATCAACTATGCTCCCATCTGAAAGGCTCCTCCAGCAGCAATACCGCGCTCGCGACTATCAGGTCTATTCAGACCTTATTCATATCCTACTTCAGGCTGAAAAGCATGATGAGCTTCTTGCTAAGAATAGCTCTCAGCGTCCAGTTGGTTCCCAACCTTTGCCGGAAGTTCATATGAATGTTGTGAACGGAAGAAAGTTTGGTGGTGCCTTCAACGGTAACCCACCAAACTCCAAGGGTAAGCGTAAGCGCAACCGGAACAGGAAGCCTCGAAACTTGGACGGTGGAAAAGGCACCGCAAAGCCAAAGTATGACAAAACTAGGCTTTGTGACAAGTGTGGATGCTACACGCATCCTACTAACAAGTGCAAGACCCCAAAGCATCTGGCAATCCTCTGTAGGGGTTCGTAGCATGGAAAACAAAAATTTTCTATCGCATACAAACAAACAAGCCAAGATCTATCTACTAGATTGTAGCAACGAGTCGATGGAATAACTCACCCTCGAAGATTCCAAAGTGTTTAACGAGAGCAGATTCTCGTGGGTGATGTAGTCGTACTCTTTCCGATCTCAAGATCGCGTAGACGATCCTTCCGGCGCCGCGTTCCCGCAGCGCTCCCGCAGTCGGTCACACGTTCGGTACTCGACGAAGACCTTTCTCTCCCTTGTTCCAGCAGGCAGCGGAGGTTGTAGCACTCTCCTCGCGATTCCGGCAGCACAACGGCGTGGTACCGGAGGTAGAGGGGAAATCCCGCAGGGCTTCGCCTTAAGCCGGTGCGAGTATGGTGGAGCTTATGAGAGAAGCTATTAGTGGTCTAGTAATTAGACACACCAATTAGAGGGCTCTAAACCAATTAGAAGGCTCTAAACCGAATAGCTCTAAACCGGGGTCTAGATCTAGGGTTTAGTTTAGAGGATAGGAAACTTGTGTGTGTTGGGAGGGAGCCCTGCCCCTCCTTATATAGGTGGGAGGGGCTGGCCGGCCAAGGGGAGGGAGTGGAGTCCCTCCCCAACTCGGCCTAGGTGGGGCGCCGGCTTGGGGAGGAGGACTCCTCCCTCAAGTCGGTTTCCTCCTCTCCTCCCACTTCCCAAAAACTGCCGTTTGACTTTCAAACTAGCCGTTTGACTTTTTCAATTTAGGATTCAATTTAATCCTTTATTTGGGACAGCAAGAACACTTAGTACATGATGCAATCATTCCAACATGTAATGACACATTCATGTACCCCTTCCCCCCCGGAGTGCCGGACAATCCGGAACCTTCTAGAATATCCCCGATGAAAACACCGGAATCATTCCCGAACTCCGAAACGGGACTTTCCTTATATGAATCTTATTCTCCGGACCATTCCGGATCACCTCGTGATATCCCGGATCCCATCCGAGACTCCGAACAACATTCGGTCTCTTTCTCATAATACCATAACTACTCAAACAACGTCGAATCCTTAAGTGTGTCTCCCTACGGTTCGTGAATTATGCGGACATGATCGAGACACTTCTCCGAACAATAACCAATAGAGGAATCTGGAAATTCATATGGCTCCCACATATTTCTACGATTACTTTGCGATCGAATGAACCACTTACATATGATACCAATTTCCCTTTGTCTCACGATATGTTACTTATCCGAGGTCATGATCGTCGGTATCTCTGCATACCTAGTTCAACCTCGTTACTGATAAGTACTCTTTTCTCGTTCCCGTGATATGTGATCCCTTGTGACCAAGTCACATGCTTGCAAGCTAATTGGATGACATTTCACCGAGAGGGCCCAGAGAATATCTATCCGTCATGTGGATGGACAAATCCCACTCTTGATCCATGTGTTTCAACCAATACTTTCCGAACACCCAATGCCACTTTTATAGCCACCCTGTTACGGTGTGGTGTTTGATGACATCAAAGCATCCATCCAGTAAAGGCAATATGCATGATCTCATGGTCGAAGGAATTAGGTTACTATGTATCAGAAAGCATATAGCAATTGAACTATTGAAATGACTTGATCTTTATGCTACGCTTATCTATAGGAGTATGTCCACCATATCATTCTCCTAACGATATGATCTTGTTGTTAATAACATCTCAATGTTCATGATAGGGAAACCACAATCATCTATTAACCAACAAGCTAGTGAAGTATAGAGGCTATACTAGGGACTTCAAATTAAGTTTACAAATCACACAAGTATTAATGGTTTCCTTGTTAATACTATTATAGCATGAATGTAAACATTTATCATAAACACAAAGATATATAATAATAACTACATTTATTATTACCTCTAGGGCATATCTCCAACAGTCTCCCACTTGCACTAGAGTCAATAATCTAGTTTCAAACCTTTGTGTATTCAACACCTATGGCTTTCCGGTGTTGCATGTACACGATTGCTAGTGGTCAACTGATCTCCGGATCTGACACTTCCAGGTCCGTGTGTAATTGCATGTCTTTGCGTCTCTACGCATCACTCATTCTCTAATGAGATGGCTTTGTATAATTTGGTCTTTCGGTGTGACCTTTAGTTCTTTGGGGTTAAAACATGTTGATAATATTGTCGCACAATATATCTTCATAGTATTATCCCGCTGTGAACTACACCTAGTTTGATAACAAACTACTTGACACAAATGCCCTCTTTTGCTGCTAACATAGCAGTCATACACTTAGCCTTTTGTTGCAGTATCTGTCACAATGTCTTAACTTTGGAACTCATCCAAATCCATTATGGAACTCACTTTCCATTATATTGTGCCACCCTTAATTTAGATTGAGATAAACTTAATTTGTACTCTGTGACAAAACTAGTATCAATGTAGTACTTTTACAATGAACTAACCATCTATTTGTCACTTCTACAAATAATATACTCTTAGTTCTTCCAAAAGATCATAAGAATATCCTTACTATCGTCCAATGATCATCTTATGAATCATTCTGGTATATGCTCATAACTTTTAGGGCATAGGACATATCTGGATTTGTACATACCACAGTATGATTGATATAAACACTCTTTGTGATTTCATACATCAAGTATCAATCTATACTTGAATCTTTGTTTCACTTACCAAATGTCAATACACTTGAATATATCATCAACATTGAACTCTTTCAATCCTTTCTGTGCAACAAGAACCTTTCTTGTAGTTTCTATATTGAACTCATTCAATATCTTTGTCTATGTACTTCTGGCACAACCATATTAGCATCTATTGATGCCAAATATTTGGGTTTTGCCTAAGTCTTTCATCAGGATGAAATTCTTAATATGTGTTAATAAAAGATACATCATTTCTAATCAACAATATGTCCTCCACATAATGTATTAGAAATATGTCTTAGTGCTCCCACTTAATTTCTTGCAAATGCAAGTATCTTCATTGTCTTTGATGAAATTAAACTCTTTTAACAGTTTCATCATAGTGAAGATTCCAACTCCGCTATGCTTACTTCATCCATTGAAGTTTGCATATGCTTTTAGCATCCTTTGAATTAACAAAACCCTTTGGACCGTGTCATGCACACGTCCTAGGTAACAATTCTATTAGAAGAACTTGTTTTGTTTATTCAACTACCACATAACAAAATTATATGTAGTGGTTGCTACATTAATCCGTCTAGACTAAATATCGCTATGAAAGATCAAATCTTGTCATAGTCAATCTTTGAACATTGTTGTGAACTCTTTCCCAACATGTCGACTTATAGATGTGAAACATCCATGTCTATTTCTTTATAGATCCAAACACAACTGTAAGGTCTTACACCTTTCTCGAGGGTCCTTCAAGTTCAAAACTTGATTTCTCGTGTATGGAATTATCACGGATTTTATGGCTTCAAGCCATTTGACGGAGTCAGGGCCCATCATTGCTTCTTTGCATGTAGTCCGTTCATTATTCTCAAATAATGATTCAACCCTCAAATCTTAGTATTTGATTGTTTACTTGACCTACTTGTTTCAATAGAAACTTAGACCTCCGTGACCACAACTTTTGAGGCACGTGAGCCATGAGCATTATTGCTGCCTCCGGAACACTTTTCGGTGCTGCGCAACTCTGCACATATAGCTAAGGTTCTTTTAACCTTATCAAAGTTCTATTGTCCTCCCACTTTAACTTTTCACGAAAAATTCCTTCTCAAAGAAACTTGACGTTCTAAGCGACAAACACTTTTGTCTCCGGTGTTTTGGAGGAATACTTAACAGTAATACAAAGACAGGTTTATCCGACTTTGGTTGCAAACATCTTTCTTATGCATAGCATACCAATGTTTAAGAAAGGACTACTTGGGTTTTATCCCAAACCATAACCTTATATGGTGTCATTTCAACGGATTATGATGGAGCTCTTTTCAGTGGAAAAACGGTAATCTCTAAAGCTTTTAATCTTTAAAATATAATGGCAGTTTTATAAATTATACCTTTGATCTTACCATGTCAAACAAGGTTTAATTACATATCTCGAACGCTCCATACACTTATGGTGTTTCGGGAAAATGCAAATCCACGGAACGATTCCTTAAATCTTAGGTATTATGCTAAACTTGTAATTCAAATATCTTCCTTTATGATCTTTATCATAAACTATTCATATTCTTGTTACAATGATTTTGCACTTCATCTTGAAAGTCTTTTGAACTTTTCAAATATTTCATACTTCATCCTTATTAAGTAAATATTCATATATTCACTCAAATTTTCGGAGAAAGCATATGAAGTTGAAATCCATCGCTCTTGACTACACATAATGGACTTCGTACAACAATATGTACAAGTTCCAATTAGCTAGTCATTCGTTCCCTTTTGGCCTATGAACGAAGTTTTAATTATCTCTAGGAAAGTTTCACAAGCGTTATTTGATCAAAATCAAATAGACTCCAAAATTCCATCCATATGGATTTTCTTCATGTTTTCTTTCCAATATAATTTAAACGGCGATGTCACTTCCTAAGTGATCTTTCAATCAATTTGTCTTTCGACATTTTAGCACTAGTTTTATGGATGTGATTTCTCCAACGAGATTTGTGAATCATCCATCTTTTATGGATTACGGAAATTATTTGAACAACCCTTTTGTTCTCACAATACCTGATAAAACAAATCTTTGAAGGCAAGCTTTGATGTTTAACAAGCAACGCAATAACCCTTTATTTGTTCTCGATGAACATCATCACATATTCTTTTGCTTGTTACTTAGGCCATTGTAGTTCATGAATTGTGTTGTTTCGTATGACGATTCACACCAACAAATTCAGTATCAAATACTTGAGAACCACATTGTTTAATAAGCAAAGAATATAGCCATAACATGTATATCATCTATATACTTAAACTGAACAATTCTAGTCTTTTCTTTTCTGCCATATATTTATGAGATTCTCTTTCAATATTTCCTTTTCTATTTGAAAGAATCTATCAACATCAATAGTGGAGTCATACATATGACACATAATCCAAAGCGTGTATAATTAAATACAAATGTCTTTGGACTTGCACTTTGAAGTAGATCACCATCATCAAATGTTTGGTGTTCTTCCAAATTCCTTTCTTTAGTAATCTCTTGGTGTAGTAAACAATTTACCTACATCAAATATTCACCTTATCATGGAATGTCCATGATCAAGCTACTTTTAGCTTATAACGATGAATTATGAGTATAATGTTGCTTTCCAAAACATTTTGGAGGATTAGGACAACTAGTGTCTCCAACCTTTTGCAAATTTTCATCAAATATGAGAACATGACTTTTGCCATATTATACTCTATCATGTTGTAACCAAAACTTTGTTTCAGATATCACAATATCTTCCACATATCATGGTTTCTGAAACAACTCTTTCAGATCCTAGATAACCTTGATATTAAGACAATTCTTTGAATATCAAGAATCACGGAGACAAACATGATACTTTATATACTAACACTTGGAATTGTTACTCTTGATTTAATACCAATTATTAAACTTCATGGAGTAACCGGAATTTACTGAAAGTTTGCAATAGGACTTTTAAACTTTAGATTAACACTTCAAAACAATACGATACCAGTTCGTAAAGTAACTAACCAGAATTCTATAGTTCTATCATCTCAATTATAACTAAGCGCAAGGTGGTAAACGGATGCCAATGACTACAACAACTATGCAAATTCACTTTGATTTAGTTTATGATAAATTGAGTTCTAATTAATAATTGAATTAATCTAGGTGAACTCCCACTCAAAACAATATCCCTCACATTGTTTTAGTGATCACACGAACCAAATCCACCACATCAAAACCGATCATCACGAGAGTTGATGTAGCTTCAATGGCGAACAATCAACATGTTCATCATATCTACTATATGACTCATGCTTTACCTTTCGGCGATCCGTGTTCCTGAGGCCATGTCTGTACATGCTAGGCTCGTCAAGATCAAACCTTAGCTTCCGCATAAGCAAATCTGGCTTGCTTACGTTGTAGTCACCCGCGGAATCAAAGACACCCGATCATCACGTGGTGCTTCGAAGCAGCAAGTTTTGGCAACGGTGCATACTAAGGGTGAACACTTTTAGAACTTGAAATTTATGTGCATGAGGGATCATCTTATAATGCTACCGTCGTCTACTAAGCAATACAAGATGCATAAAGGATTAACATCACATGCAATTCATAATATGTGATATGATATGGCCTTTCGTCTTTGTGCTTCCGATCTCCATCTTCAAGCACGAACATGATCTCCATCATTACCGGCATAGCATCAAGGTCAATGACGCTTCTTCATGGTTGTCGTCCACCAGCTTCAACTATTACAACTATTTTGAATAGACACGCAGGTCTTAACAGAAATTAAAGACAACCATATGGCTCCTGCCGGTTGCCAACTTACAATAAGGAACATTGCATACATCATATATAATCACAATCATGGCCATATCACATCACTGCACACCCCTGCAAAACAAAGTTAGACGCCTCTACTTTCTTTGCATGTTTTACGTGGTTTGGGGCTGTTAATAAGTGTCGCTCTAACTTACGAACATGAACCACAACATTGATACTAGTATTGTTAATCACCCGTTGTAAATTGGATCTTAACTATGCTAGGAGAAACAGGCACCCGCAAAGCCACTTATGCAATACAAGTTGCATGTTAAGCGTGGAGCAAGTCTCATGAACGATGTCATGTAAGGTTAGCCCGGGCCGCTTCATCCCAACATACCGCAAGATGCAAAGTACACAAGAAGCAATCGACAATAAAAGCATCAACGCCCACAATGACCATTGTGTTCTACTCGTGCAACAGATCTACATATAGACACGGCTCTGATACCACTGTAGGGGTTCGTAGCATGGAAAACAAAAATTTTCTATCGCATACAAACAAACAAGCCAAGATCTATCTACTAGATTGTAGCAACGAGTCGATGGAATAACTCACCCTCGAAGATTCCAAAGTGTTTAACGAGAGCAGATTCTCGTGGGTGATGTAGTCGTACTCTTTCCGATCTCAAGATCGCGTAGACGATCCTTCCGGCGCCGCGTTCCCGCAGCGCTCCCGCAGTCGGTCACACGTTCGGTACTCGACGAAGACCTTTCTCTCCCTTGTTCCAGCAGGCAGCGGAGGTTGTAGCACTCTCCTCGCGATTCCGGCAGCACAACGGCGTGGTACCGGAGGTAGAGGGGAAATCCCGCAGGGCTTCGCCTTAAGCCGGTGCGAGTATGGTGGAGCTTATGAGAGAAGCTATTAGTGGTCTAGTAATTAGACACACCAATTAGAGGGCTCTAAACCAATTAGAAGGCTCTAAACCGAATAGCTCTAAACCGGGGTCTAGATCTAGGGTTTAGTTTAGAGGATAGGAAACTTGTGTGTGTTGGGAGGGAGCCCTGCCCCTCCTTATATAGGTGGGAGGGGCTGGCCGGCCAAGGGGAGGGAGTGGAGTCCCTCCCCAACTCGGCCTAGGTGGGGCGCCGGCTTGGGGAGGAGGACTCCTCCCTCAAGTCGGTTTCCTCCTCTCCTCCCACTTCCCAAAAACTGCCGTTTGACTTTCAAACTAGCCGTTTGACTTTTTCAATTTAGGATTCAATTTAATCCTTTATTTGGGACAGCAAGAACACTTAGTACATGATGCAATCATTCCAACATGTAATGACACATTCATGTACCCCTTCCCCCCCGGAGTGCCGGACAATCCGGAACCTTCTAGAATATCCCCGATGAAAACACCGGAATCATTCCCGAACTCCGAAACGGGACTTTCCTTATATGAATCTTATTCTCCGGACCATTCCGGATCACCTCGTGATATCCCGGATCCCATCCGAGACTCCGAACAACATTCGGTCTCTTTCTCATAATACCATAACTACTCAAACAACGTCGAATCCTTAAGTGTGTCTCCCTACGGTTCGTGAATTATGCGGACATGATCGAGACACTTCTCCGAACAATAACCAATAGAGGAATCTGGAAATTCATATGGCTCCCACATATTTCTACGATTACTTTGCGATCGAATGAACCACTTACATATGATACCAATTTCCCTTTGTCTCACGATATGTTACTTATCCGAGGTCATGATCGTCGGTATCTCTGCATACCTAGTTCAACCTCGTTACTGATAAGTACTCTTTTCTCGTTCCCGTGATATGTGATCCCTTGTGACCAAGTCACATGCTTGCAAGCTAATTGGATGACATTTCACCGAGAGGGCCCAGAGAATATCTATCCGTCATGTGGATGGACAAATCCCACTCTTGATCCATGTGTTTCAACCAATACTTTCCGAACACCCAATGCCACTTTTATAGCCACCCTGTTACGGTGTGGTGTTTGATGACATCAAAGCATCCATCCAGTAAAGGCAATATGCATGATCTCATGGTCGAAGGAATTAGGTTACTATGTATCAGAAAGCATATAGCAATTGAACTATTGAAATGACTTGATCTTTATGCTACGCTTATCTATAGGAGTATGTCCACCATATCATTCTCCTAACGATATGATCTTGTTGTTAATAACATCTCAATGTTCATGATAGGGAAACCACAATCATCTATTAACCAACAAGCTAGTGAAGTATAGAGGCTATACTAGGGACTTCAAATTAAGTTTACAAATCACACAAGTATTAATGGTTTCCTTGTTAATACTATTATAGCATGAATGTAAACATTTATCATAAACACAAAGATATATAATAATAACTACATTTATTATTACCTCTAGGGCATATCTCCAACATCCTCTACCAGCAATCCCAAGGACGCAAGGCACCTAAAGGGAAAAGGTTTGAAGCCAACTTCAACCTTCATACAGATGGCACCAATGGAGCTGGTTGTTCGCAAGATGCTCCTCCTGGACCTAGCAACACCATGACTCTCCAGCAGCCCGAGGATCCTATGAGCACGGAGAACATGATGATTGAGTATGCCTCAAACGACGTGTTTGGAGACTTCGACTAGTCCCACTATCTCCTTAGTGATCACTTTATTTTATGTCCATTTGTGATGTTGTAATAAGAACATAAGTATTGTTGTTGTCATTTATATTGTATCAGCACTTTGATATAATAAAGATTGTATTCTATGTATCTAAATACGGTTTTCTTATTGAAAATTCTTCATTTTTATATATAGCTCTCTACGGGGACAATCCGATGGAAGAGGAATTATGCCTTGTGGACAGTGCTACCACAAACTCTATACTGAGGGAGTTGAAATATTTTCAGACTCTGAAAAAGATGAATGGAGATATTTTGACTATTGCTGGACGCGATACGGTAATTGTTGGCACTGGATGTGCCATATTTACCCTCCCAAACGGTACACAAGTGACAATTGAGGATGCCTTGTTGTATCCCGACTCGTCGCGTACCTTAATCAGTTATCGAGATATCCGTAAGAATGGTTTTCATATTGAAACCCATGAAGACAACAAAGAAGAGTATTTGCTCTTCACAAAAGATAACGGATATGGCAAGCAAGTACTTGAAAAAATTCCTTCTCTGTCTTCCGGACTGTACTATACGTATATCAAGCCCATAGAACATGTTGCTTACAAGGTAATCTTCCAGAATGTTGATGCATTTCAAACTTGGCATGATCGCCTAGGCCATCCCGGTATCGGGATGATGAGGAAGATTACTAGCAATTCCATTGGTCATAATTTGCATGAGTCCAAATTCCCCCAGTCATCAGACTTTGTGTGTACATCATGTGCCACAGGGAAGCTAATTTTGAGACCTTCGCACCTCAAAATACAAGTTGAACCACTTCAGTTCCTTGAACGAATTCAAGGTGATATTTGTGGTCCTATCCAACCATTATCTGGACCATTCAGGTATTTCATGGTTTTGATAGACGCATCTACACGATGGTCACATGTGTGTCTTCTTTCCACACGAAACCATGCATTTGCCAAGATAATGAGGGAAGTAATTAAGTTACAGGCCCATTATCCAGAAAGTCGAATTAAATCAATTCGCATGGACAATGCTGCAGAATTCTCTTCACGCACCTTCAATGACTATTGCATGGCCTTGGGAATTGAAGTTCAACACTCTGTTCCATATGTCCACACTCAAAATGGTTTGGCTGAGTCCCTAATAAAGAGGATCAAACTCATTGCAAGACCTTTGTTAATGAATTGCAGCTTGCCAACTTCGTGTTGGGGTCACGCTGTTTTACACGTCGCTGACCTAATCCAATTGCGACCTACTGCATATCACAGTACTTCCCCTCTGCAATTGGTACGTGGAAATCCTCCCAGCATTTCCCATCTGCATAAGTTCGGATGTGCTGCATACATCCCGATCTCACCACCACAGCGGTCATCCATGGGCCCGCACAGAAAACTAGGGATCTATGTGGGGTACAAATCGCCGTCGATTATTAAGTACTTGGAACCCCTTAC
Source organism: Avena sativa (assembly GCA_916181665.1). Classification (NCBI taxonomy): domain Eukaryota; kingdom Viridiplantae; phylum Streptophyta; class Magnoliopsida; order Poales; family Poaceae; genus Avena; species Avena sativa. Next base: position 20,182,179 of record OV702296.1, read on the forward strand.
TGGGGATCTATTCACAGCCCGTCACGCTGATTGCATATTTGATGAGGAACATTTTCCGGCATTAGGGGGAGATTTCAAGTACCAGAAAGAATGCCCGGAAATTGATTGGAATGCTATCGCCATTTCAACCTCTGATCCACGTACCCAAGAGACCGAACTCCAAGTTCGGAAAATTATCAATTTGCAACATCTTGCAAATAATCTGCCAGATTCATTTACTGATCTAAAAGGTGTTACTAAATCCTGGAAACCGGCCAGAAATGCGCCAGAAAGAGTGGAGGTACCAAAAAAAACCACTCAACTCCCTGATCCTAAAAAGAGGGGGAGTAGTACGGTTTCTGACCCGGAACCTGCTTCTCGCAAGCAACAAAGGAGAGAGAGGAGAAAATCCTCCAAATCGGTAAATGCAAGTCAGCTCAACGTTGACGAACACCTTATGGGTAGTATACATCCAGTGGAAGGGCAACCTCCACAACCCAGCTCTAGCTTGCACACACTGGCTGGGACATCGGGACACCTAGACTCACGCGTATTGGGAAATCACGAAGAGTCATCAAGGGTGCATGAGATATCCACCAACTATATCGATTCTGGAGAATCATTCAACCGTAAGTCTACGATTGTCGACACTTATTTTTCTGCTACAATTGCTGATACCCTTCTCAATGATCACGATCCAAGGACTATTGTTGAGTATGAGAAACGCTCCGACTGGCCTAAATGGAAGGAAGCAATACAAGCAGAACTTGCTTCGCTCAATAAAAGGAAGGTATTCACAGAAGCAATACCAACACCTCCCAATGTTTTCCCTGTGGGATTCAAATAGGTTTTCCTCCGGAAACGGAATGAGAACAATGAGGTGGTGAGATATAAAGCGAGGCTCGTAGCACAGGGTTTCACGCAGAGACCCGGCATTGATTTCAATGAGACATATTCTCCAGTAATGAGTGGTATCACTTTCCGATATCTTATATCTTTGGCAGTGCAAAATCATCTATCTATGCAGTTGATGGATGTCGTGACCGCATATCTTTACGGGTCACTAGATTCGGACATATACATGAAGGTTCCTGATGGAGTCTCTGTCCCGAATGCAAGCGCTAAACGCAACATATACTGTGTAAAACTGAACAAGTCTTTATACGGCTTGAAACAGTCGGGACGGATGTGGTACAACCGACTTAGTGAGTTCCTTCTTCAGAAGGGTTACTCAACAATGATGACTGTCCATGTGTCTTCATCAAGAAGTCCTCTTCAGGATTTTGCATCATTTCAGTGTATGTCGATGATCTCAACATTATTGGCAACACACAAGATATTGATGAAGCACGCAATCATCTAAAGACAGAATTTGAGATGAAGGATTTGGGTGAAACCAAATTTTTCTTGGGTCTTCAACTCGAGCACCTTCCCTCAGGAATAATGGTACACCAAGCTGCCTATATCCAGAAAATATTGGAGAAATTCAATATGGACAAATCCTATCCATCTAAAACTCCCATGGTGGTTCGTTCCCTAGACGTAGAGAAAGATCCGTTCAGGCCAAGGGATGATGGAGAAGAGATATTGGGACCCGAGGTTCCATATCTCAGTGCCATTGGTGCGCTCATGTATCTTGCAATTTGTACGAGACCTGACCTCGCATTTGCAGTGAATCTACTTGCTAGACACAGCGCAACTCCCACCAAACGCCATTGGTCAGGAGTCAAGAATGTCTTTCGATATCTCCAAGGCACAAAGGATCTTGGTCTATACTTTCAGTTTCAGAGAAATCTGGACTCCAGTATGATCGAATACACCGATGCTGGCTACTTATCTAATCCCCATAATGCCAGATCGCAGACTGGCTTTGTGTTCCTACATGGTGGAACTGCTATATCATGGAAGTCTTCGAAACAGACTCTGGTTGCCACTTCTACCAATCATTCTGAAATAATTGCATTATATGAGGCATCACGCGAATGTGTGTGGCTTCGCAGAATGATAAACCACATACAAAAGTCATGTGGAATTGGTTCTATCGAATCACCTACCATTATCTATGAGGATAATGCGGCTTGTGTTGCACAGATGCAAACATGATACATCAAGAGCAATATCACTAAGCATATTGCCCCTAAATTGTTTTATCCTCATGAGCTCCAAAAGAGTGGGGAAATAAACATCTTGCAAGTAAAGTCATGTGATAATCTCGCTGACCTATTCACGAAGTCTCTGCCAACTTCAACATTCCAAAAATATATTCATGGAATTGGTATGCGACGGCTTCGAGATTTGCAAGAATCAGGGGGAGTGTCTTCCTGAATTTTGCCTGTTCAAAGCATCATATTATACTCTTTTTCCCTTGATGAGTTTACTATTCAGGTTCTCATTAAGGTTTTTAATGAGGTAATATCAACATAAGATCATATGTCATACTGTCCGTTTTCCCCATCGGGGTTTTTAAGATGGTATAAACGACATATTTATTGACCTCTAGATTCTATGGATTTATTTCATATTGAGTTAATAGAGGCGATAATCATTATATGCTGTGTCATTTTCTCCTTATTTTCCCACAGGGTTTTTGAAGGAGTTTTAACAGCATATCCTACCATACTCCTCACATTTTTCCCACAGGGTTTTTGGAGGAGACTTTTTCAAGATGATGAACGCGCTAAGGACAAAAGGACAAGTATAGATTAGGGGGAGTGTTAGAATTTAATTAATTAATGTAATTAGTTAAATTAATCTCTACTTGTAACTGCACGTGGATATTCCCATGATGTGGAAACCGACCTATTGTTCCTGAAGCGTCGCCTTCGGGAACCGCCTTCTGAACCGTCGCCGTTCCTCCTGTATATAAGCGTTCAATCATCAATGGAAAAGTACCTTTTTCGATTCATTTGTCTCGTTCAATTCTTACAGGCAGAACTCTGCAACCGAATCAATGGCGGGAAGAGATCGCATCAAATATTATTATCCATAGCATGGATTCGACGTGCCTTTTGCGTACACGAAACTGAAGACAGAACTGGAGAGAGCTCCATGTCGCCGTTGGAATAAATGATCCTCTACAAGAATTGGGCCCATATAAAATTCAGAAATTGGAGAGAAGTCAAGGGGGTGGAGGCTGTGGGAGTTTAGTCCCACATTGCCAAGAGAGCAAGATTTTAACATGCTTATAAGGGGGCATCTCATGGTGAGACTAGTTGGAAAGACTAGAGAGAGCTATGCTAAGTGTATACCACACGATCGCACTGCACGCGCTCGCTCGCATTTCACATTTATTCGTGTTTAATTACGCGTGACTTGTGACTTGTGAGCGCGACAGTGGCCTGTTAAATTGCATCTCTTTTTAATCTTTTTGCGGAGCAGATTACTTATCTTATCCACCCGCGTCTGTCTCACGCACGACTCGAAGATAGACTTCCCGTTGAGGGAAGTTAGGAGATCGTTCGTGATGGAGATATACCACGGGGAGGATCCTGGAATATAGGCAGAACGTGCTGCGTGGGGGTTATCTTTTCGAGTCTATAAGAGGAAGACGTCCCTCTCGACAGAAGACACTGAGATACACATAAAGCCTACTCCGTTCTCTTCTGCAGCCGCCACCGATCTTCGCCGATCCTTTCCCTGCCGTGCCGCGGGGGAAGGAAAGCAGTAGTCTCCGGACTTTCCCCGGTGTTTGGCGTCCCGCACGAGGGACCCGGGCGATAAAGTTTCTGGGCAGTGCTTCGCACGACTCCTTCTTCTTCATCGACTGCATCGACCGTCTGCTTCATCTTCCTCAACTATTCTTCATCAACGTTCTTCTGCATCACTGTAAGAAATCAATCTCGTGATCCTCTCTTTTATGTTCTAGAAGAGGTTTGAGATCCATGTCGATCTGTTGTGCCATGTTAGATTTCATGTTCATAATCACATGTGTAAATCTGTTAGATCTATCTTGGTTGTCACACAAATTCGGAATTATTTTAATTCGATTGCATGCTACATTTCCAACAGTCCAGAAACTTTATTTCTGTGCAATGGCTGGACCTAGCGATGTGATGAAACCTGAGAGGTTTGGGGGTGAGAACTTTAAGAGATGACATACCCGTATGAAGTTTTGGCTCATGAGCCAGAACTTGTGGTGGGTGATTTCCTCCACGGTTGAAAGGCCACTCACGCATGAACAACAGCGTGACTGGGAGGTGTCTTCGGACACTACCATGGGCTGCCTGCTCTCCCTCATGACCGACCAGCTTTGTGACATTTACATGAACTATGCCAGTCCTGCCCTTGTGTGGGAAGCTCTCGACAGAAAGTATGGAGAGTCGGATGCTGGACGTGAGCTGTATGTGAATGAGTTGTATCACGATTTTAAGATGACCGATAATAATTCGGTTGTGACGCAAGCTCATGAGATCCAGCTTTTGGTGGGGGAACTCGCCGGATTTGGAGTTGTTCTGCCTGACAAGTTTGTGGTGGGGGGCATTATTGCCAAGTTACCTCCATCATGGAGGAGCTTTGCCACTACACTCAAACACAGGAGGGAGGTGATGACTGTTGAAAGTCTCATCGCCACTCTTGATGTTGAGGAAAAGGCCAGGGCGAAAGACGTCGAGAAAAATGCACCTCATCCGACTCCCAATGCCAATGTCGTGCACAATGGGGCTGGCGGCTCTGGGGGAAAGAACTTCAAGAACAAAGGAAAGGCAAAAAAAACCACTGACTTTAAGAAAAAGAAGAACAAGGAAAAGGGTGACTTCAACTGCTTTGTGTGTGGCGAACCTGGGCACATAGCCAGGAAGTGTCGCATGCGCAAAGGCAGGAAGGAAGGTGCTCAGCAATCTGTGAATGTCACCGTTAGCGAGGCAGGTGGAGGATCTGGGTACGTACCTAGTGTCCTTATTGCATGTCAATCCACTGATTGGTGGGTAGATACTGGAGCTAATGTACATGTTTGTGCTGACTACAACTTGTTTTCTTCTTATCAGGCTTGCAGCAGTTCCACCGTCGTGATGGGAAACGACACTCGGGAAGATGTACGTGGGATCGGTAGAGTTGACCTAAGACTTACTTCAGGAAAGACTCTATCGTTGAAGAACGTACAACATGTCCCAGGAATAAATAGGAACCTGCTGTCTGGCTCGCTGATGTGCCGTGATGGCTACAAGCTGGTCTTCGAGTCGAATAAATTTATTATTTCGAAATTTGGTTTGTTTATTGGAAAAGGCTATAACAGCGGAGGCTTGTTCCGCCTTTCCATTCTAGATGATTGTAATATCGTAAACAATTTATCGTGTTCTTCATACTCTGGAAATCATGTCGGATATGCTGCTATTTGGCAGTCTTGTTTATGTCATATTAATTTTGATCGCATTGTTCGGTTGTGCAAGCTTAATTTAATTCCGAACTTTTCCATAGTCCGTGGATCTAAGTGTCATTCTTGTGTGCAATCAAAGCAACCCCGAAAGCCTTTCAAGCCAATCGGGGAGAAAAGTCTGTCACCTCTAGATTTAATACATTCAGATTTGTGTGAAATGAATGGAGTATTGACTAAGGCAGGGAAAAGGTATATGATGACTTTGATAGATGATGCGACTAAGTGGTGTTATATTTACCTAGTAAAATCGAAAGATGAGGCTCTGAGTTGCTTTAAGATTTATAAGGCCGAAGTACAAAACCAATTAGAGAAGAAAATCAAACGTTTAATAGAGGAGGAGAGTATGTATCTCACGAGTTCACTCAATTCTGTGCGGAACATGGAATTATACATGAAGTAACCCCTCCCTACTCACCCCAATCTAATGGAGTGGCAGAAAGGAAAAACCGAACACTTACGGACTTGGTGAATGCCATGTTGGACAGTTCCGGTTTAACTAAGTCATGGTGGGGGGAGGCTGCTTTGGCGGCATGTTACACTCTCAATAGAGTTCCCTCATCAAAAGGAGAAATAGCTCCGTATGAAGGATGGAAGGGACATAAACCAACTCTTCGTTTCTTGCGTGCATGGGGCTGTTTGGCCAAGGTTAATGTACCAGCATGCAAAAAGCGAAAATTGGGACCTAAAACTGTTGATTGTGTCTTCCTAGGTTATGCACATAACAACAATGCATACAGATTCTTGGTTATAAAATCCGATATTTAAGATGTACACACTAACACTGTGATTGAATCTCGGGATGCTACTTTCTTTGAGACAATCTTTCCCATGAAGGAAAATTTGGCATCCACTAGTCAACCTACTCTACAAGTAGAACCTGAACCCGAACACACACCTCTGGTAGTTCCTGAAATTTTCAATGAGGAGAATGATAGTGAAGTGGCTCCGAGAAGGAGTAAGAGACAACGGACCGAAAGGTCTTTTGGAGATGACTTCACTGTGTATCTCGTGGATGACGTTCCCAGAACTCTGGCAGAAGCATATGCATCCTTGGATGCAGATGATTGGAAGGAGGCTGTTCAAAGTGAAATGGATTCCATTCTCACTAACAGAACATGGGAAATATGTCCACGACCAATGGGTTGTAAACCTATTGGATGCAAATGGATATTCAAAAAGAAGCTACGACCAGATGGCTCCATTGAAAAGTATAAAGCTATGCTCGTGGCCAAGGGTTTTACCCAAAAGGAAGGAGAGGATTTCTTTGATACCTACTCACCTGTTGCTAGGATGACTACAATTCGAGTGCTAATTGCACTTGCTGCTTCTCATAAGTTTTTAGTCCATCAAATGGATGTGAAGACAACTTTCCTAAATGGAGAGCTCGATGAGGAAATTTATATGCAGCAACCCGATGGTTTTGTAGCAACCGGGCAAGAGAACATGGTGTGTAGATTAAAGAAATCGTTCTACGGTCTCAAGCAAGCCCCAAAGCAATGGCATGAAAAGTTTGACAATACTCTGACTTCAGCAGGCTTTCTGGTGAATGAAGGAGACAAACGTGTGTACTATAAATATGGTGGGGGTAAGGGTGTAATCCTATGTTTATACGTTGATGACATATTAATTTTTGGGACTGGTATGGATGTCATAAATGAGGTTAAGTCCTTTCTGTCTAAATTTTTTGACACGAAGGATTTGGGAGAGGCAGATGTTATTCTTAACATAAAGCTGAATAAGGATGAGAATGGGATTATCTTAAGTTAATCCCATTTGTGGAGAAAATTCTGAGTCGCTTTGGTTTTGAGGACTCCAGAACGTCTCCAACTCCTTATGACCCTAGTCGAAAGCTTCGAAAGAACAAAGGACAAGGGGTTGATAAGCTAAGATACTGTCAAATCATAGGTTCTCTCATGTACCTTGCTGGTGGAACAAGACCGGACATTTCATTTGCTGTAAGCAAACTGAGCCAGTTTAACTCGAATCCGGGAAATGATCATTGGACTGCACTGGAACGAGTAATGAGGTACTTGAGAGGAACCACAATGTATGGACTTCACTATACGGGATACCCAGCAGTACTAGAAGGGTATAGTGATGCTAATTGGATCTCAGATGCAGATGAGATCAAAGCAACAAGTGGATACATATTCACTTTTAGAGGTGCTGCAATCTCTTGGAGGTCTCGCAAACAGACCATCTTAACAAGGTCTACTATGGAGGCAGAACTTGTAGCACTTGACTCAACCACTGTAGAGGCAGAGTGGTTGAGGGAGCTCTTGAATGATTTGCCAATGGTGGAAAAACCAATTCCGGCAATCCTTCTGAACTGTGATAACCAAACCGTGATCACTAAGGTTAAAAGTTCAAAGGATAATCTGAAATCATCAAGACATGTGAAACGGCGTATCAAATCCGTCAGGAAATTGAGACACAAGGGAGTGATTGTCGTTGACTATATTAACACTACCAAAAACCCGGCGGATCCTTTTACAAAAGGGCTATCACGTGCGGTGATAGATGGAGCATCGAGGGAGATGGGCTTGAGACCCACCTGAGTTGCACGACAATGGAAACCCAGCCATAGTGACCGGAGATCCCGTGAATAAGGAAAAGGGAAAAACAAGTTGTTGGAGCAACAAGAGAGAGTACATATATATTTATCCATTTCCCGCTAAGATGAGTACTCTTAGTACTATATGGGAGAGTGACTGTTAGTCTTAATGTGTTTTGATGATGAAATACTTCAGAAAGATACCGTCCTACAGGGTATTCTTGAAATAACACACCTATGTGAGCTTAACTGTGTGGTCGCAGTACATGAGATTCGGGTGATCTCTAATGAGCTTATTAAAGGACTAGGGAGCACGACCGTAATGCTCCAAACCTTAGGCGTGGATTCAGGCAACCTAGTATCAGCGATGGCTCCTGGTGAACCTCTTCTACACAAGACTAGAAATTCAAGGCTTTGTCCATTTCCTAGTTGTAAGAAGAGTGGATCTTGGAGTGCTAGGTATAGCTCAACCCGAGACGGGTCTATACTACAAAGCTGTTATATAAAAGCCAGATGAGAACAAGTTGCAGACCTTGACTTCTTGGTGGGGATTGTTGGAATAAATGGGCCTCTACAAGAATTGGGCCCATATAAATTTCAGAAATTAGAGAGAAGTCAAGGGGGTGGAGGCTGTGGGAGTTTAGTCCCACATTGCCAAGGGAGCAAGATTTTGACCTGCTTATCAGGGGGCATCTCATGGTGAGACTATTTGGAAAGACTAGAGAGAGCTATGCTAAGTGTACACCACACGCGCACACGCGCGCGCACTCGCTCGCATTTCGCATTTATTCGCGTTTAATTACGCGTGACTTGTGACTTGTGAGCACGACAGTGGCCTGTTAAATTGCATCTCTTTTTAATCTTTTTGCGGAGCAGATTACTTATCTTATCCACCCGCGTCTGTCTCACGCACGACTCGAAAATAGACTTCCCGTTGAGGGAAGTTAGGAGATCGTTCGTGATGGAGATATACCAGGGGGCGGATCCTGGAATATAGGCAGAACGTGCTGCGTGGGGGTTATATTTTCGAGTCTATAAGAGGAAGACGTCCCTCTCGACAGAAGACACCGAGATACATAGAAATCCTATTCCGTTCTCTTCTGCAGCCGCCACCGATCTTCGCCGATCCTTTCCCTGCCGTGCCGCGGGGGAAGGAAAGCAATAGTCTCCGGACTTTCCCCAGTGTTTGGCGTCCTGCACGAGGGAGCTGGGCGATAAAGTTTCTGGGCAGTGCTTCGCACGGCTGCATCTTCTTCATCGACTGCATTGACCGTCTGCTTCATCTTCCTCAACTATTCTTCATCAACGTTCGTTTGCATCACTGTAAGAAATCAATCTCGTGATCCTCTCTTTTATGTTCTAGAAGAGGTTTGAGATCCATGTCGATCTGCTATGCCATGTTAGATTTCATGTTCATAATCACATGTGTAAATCTGTTAGATCTATCTTGGTTGTCACACAAATTCGGAATTATTTTAATTCGATTGCATGCTACATTTCCCTCGTCGCAAACGGAAGCGTCGCCTCACCCTCATCGTGCAGAGATGCTCATTTCCCTCTCCCATCCCCTCTCGTTGCCGGCTTGCCGCCCCGCCATGTAGCCCTTTTTCTCTCGCAGCCCACCGTAGTCGGCGTCCTCCCTACCATGGCCGGAGTCCTCCTCACCGCCGCCCTGCTCCCCACCACCCGATTCCTCTTTCACCCCGCCCGCGCTAGATAATCGGGGGTCAAAGATTTCATTTTTGATGCGTTGACGCTTGATTCGTGTGCGTCGTTGCTGGGTACGTGGGCACCGGATCTGCAACCTCGAGCCCGGCCATCGCTGGCCATGCGGCCATCTTCTCCAACCCAAGCTCGCCCGCTTCCCATATCTGCTCCACCGTGCTAGGCACAATGAGCCCACGACCAACTCTAGAAGCTTTCCGCCCGCTCCCTCTTCATGAATGTCGCGCCTCGTCCGACCAATTTTGCTCTGCGTCGTCGTCAAGGGCAGCAAGCCCACCCCGTGGCCTGCAATACTGGAGTAGCGGGAGGTGATACGTCGTAAACGTATCTATAATTTTTGATGTTTCATGCTTGTTTAGTATCCACTTTGCTATGTTTTGTCTACACTTTGAGGTATTTTTATACACTTTATGGAACTAACCTATTGACAAGATGCCACACTGCCAGTTGCCTGTTTTCTGCTGTTTTTGGTTTCAGAAAGCTAAAAAATAAATATTCTCGGAATTAGACGGGACAAAAGCCAAAGTTCATATTTTTCCTGAACGGTACGGAAAATCGAAGATGACATGAAGGAGGACAACAGGGTGGCCACACCCTAGGTGGGCGCGGGGCCCACCCTGGCCGCGCCCACAGGGGGTGTGGGCCCCCTGGACCTCCACCGACCTTGCCTCCTTCGCCTATAAGAAGCTCCCGACTTAGAAACCCTAAATCATTAACCAGAAAGCCACGAAAAGTTCCGCTGCGCCGCCGCAACCGAAGGGGAGATTCGGGGGACAGAAAGTCTCTATTCCGGCACCCTACCGGGACGGGGAAGTGCCCCCTGAGCAATCTCCTTCGATCTCCACCACCATCTCCATCACCATTGCTGATTCCCATGATGATGAGGGAGTAGTTCTTCCTCGAGGCTAAGGGCACTACCGGTAGCTATGAGTTCATCTCTTTCTCTATGCATGATCTTGTTGTGGTCATGAGCTATGTAATCAAGTAGATCTACCTTGCTATTCAAGTGCTTTAATAGATCTCCGGCTCTCCCCACGTGTGTGAAAGTGACAACATGCATACCGTGGTGGCACTTAGGCTAGAGGTTACATAAATACTCATTGTGCTTTAATAGATCTATGCTTTTCCCCACGTGTGTTATAGTGACAGCGTGCGCGTCGTGTGTGGCACTTAAGCTAGATTACATATAGATTCATGAGTTATATTTGGAGTTGGATGTCTCTATGAAATTGTGGTGTTTGTTGGAACCATTTAGCGCTCAAGTAACAGTGTGGGGTTATCTAGATGGGGAAGGCGGACTTTGAGGTGTGCTTTTGTAGGCCTACCGTGGATTAGAGTGTCCAACCGGAGAGTAGTTAAGATTAGTATCATGAAGAGAGGATATTTATATGAGAGAGTGTTCACTAGTGAAAGTATGATCCCTAGGCCTTGTTTCTAAATATTGAAACACTGTTTGCCTCTAGATCTGTTGCATGTTTGCTTGCTTCCACCTTTGTTTCAGCTTGCCTTTAGTTTCTCTACGTTAAACTCCATCAAAGCTATTTTCTGGCACCGTTACCACTTGTATTTCACTATCTCTTCGCCGAACTAGTGCACCTATACACCTGCCAAGTATATTGGGTGTGTTAGGGACACAAGAGACTTCTTGTATCTTGATTGCAGGGTTTCTTGAGAGGGAATACCTTTGATGCTCTCATATTCATTAGGTCCACGACAAATCAGACCAACGGGAGCGAGAGGTGGATGTTTCATCAGGGGAATGGGCAGCAACAATAGTCTTTGGCGGTGCAGTGCGCGTTGATGTTGCCGGGGCAGAACCTCTGTATGCACGTGTCGGGAAAGTTCCCGCCCGGATAGCAATGGCGGAGTCCGGTGCAACAACATGCATACTGGTTGAGATTGACCACCTTGCACGTGGGCCCCTCGCGGTCCCCGCACCTCTCCCTGCAGAGCTCCATGTCGCATAAGGCATGGGTCGGCGGTAGGCAGAACTCGATCCGCAACCGAATCAATGGCGGGAAGATATCGCATCTAATATTATTATCCATAACACATGGATTCGATGTGCTTTTTGCGTATACGAAACTAAAGAGAGAGCTCCATGTCGCACCATCGTCTTGTGACGGGAGGACATCCACCGTGGCCATGAGAGCCACCACCAAGCAGAGCACACGCGCACTACAGGAATGGCGCCATGCGCTGACGGCCGGCCGACGGCCAAAGGTTAGGGCTATCGGCATAGCACCGGGCCAGGCCAGCCCCGCTTCCGCGCCCTCGGCGTAGACTCGCCATCGGCGTAGTCACCGGTACGCCGACGACAACCCTCGACGTATCTAGGCCGTCGACGTAGGGGGTGTCTGTGTGGCACTTGCCGGTCTGGCCGGGACAAATCTAATTGCGCCATCCATACACCGAGAGCCTCCGTTGGCATAGCCTATGCCGACGGTCACCCTCGGCGTATGGTGTAGCTACGCCGATGGCCACCCTCGAAAGTACTGACGTACATTTTTTTAAATTATTTCCCACTAAATTATGAACTTGTTTTATATATGTATTTATTTATTAGTATCAATTATTTAGGTTCTATTTTATCATTTGGATGGATTCGTAGCATCCGAATAATAGTCTCCACGCCCACATGAAACATTGAATCTTCTCAAAACTTGAGAAATTTGCATGTTTGTAAGTGTTATTATCACATGTGTGTGAAATTTATATGTCACAATTTTTTGTGAAGTTGTTCAAAGATTCAATCCTTTTCCTACGCCAACCCATTTTTTACACCATTCCCAACCAAGTGTGATCCCCTTCTCTAATAACACTTAGTAAAATCCTATATCTTTAATTGAAAACTCCCGTTGCGGGGCAACCAGAGCCTATTTTAATTATGGCAAAGTATGCCCAACCTTAAATGCAAGGTTCTGGACTTATATAAAGGGAAGGTTCTGGGCTTATATAAGGGGGAAACTCCCCGTTCTGGTGAAACTAGGTAGGATACTGCCGCACCTTGTGAACCAACATGGTTTTACATAATCATATGACCTAAACAAGCACAAAACAATAGAGAGGTATGTTGGGCTACCCTTGTCAGAGGAACGTCTAAGGGGGTAGACGATCGGAGGCCCACAGATTAGGGTTCCGAGACAAACTGCGCTCCGGAGCGTAGGAATACCTCAAGAACTTGCATGTGTCCCTAGCACATGCATAGAGGTGTGGTGTTATGTTGAAACATGCAAAACCTAGTCCCTGCGTGGATGTGTCCCCCTCCGCATGCATGCGCTGTAACCTAAAAGGGAAGGTTCTGGACTTATATAAGGGGGGAACTCCCCGTTCCGGTGAAACCGGGTAGGATACTACCGCATTTTGTGCAACATGGTTTTACATAATCATATGACCTAAACAAACACAAAACAAGAGAGAGCTACGCCGAGCTACCCCTGTCAGAGGAACATCTAGGGGGTAGACAACTGGAGGCCCACATATCAGGGTTCCGTGGCAAACCGCGCTCCGGGGCGTAGGAATACCTCAAGAACTTGCATGTGGCCCTAGTACATGCATGGAGGTGTGGTGTTATGTTGAAACATGCAAAACCTAGTCTCCGGGTGGATGTGTCCCCCTTCGCATGCATGCGCTGTAACCTAAAAGGGAAGGTTCTGGACTTATATAAGGGGGAAACTCCCTGTTCGGTGAAACCGGGTAGGATACCGCCACACCTTGTGAACCAACATTCTTTTACATCATCATATGAGCTAAATAAACAAAAAACAAGAGAGACCTTCGCCGGGCTACCCCTTCCAGAGGAATGTCTAGGGGGGTAGATGATCCAAGGCCCACAGATCAGGGTTCCGCGCCAAACCACACTCCGGGGCTTAGGAATACCTCAAGAAATTGCATTTGGCCCTAGAACATGCATGGAGGTGTGGTGTTCTATTGAAGCATGCAAAACCTATTCCCCGGGTGGATGTGTCCCCCTTCGCATGCATGCGTTGTAACCTAAAAGGGAAGATCTGGACTTATATAAGGGGAAACTCCCTGTTCCGGTGAAACCGGGTAGGATAGTGCCGCACCTTGTGAACCAACATGGTTTTACATCATCATATAACCTAAACAAACATAAAACAAGAGAGAGCTATGGTAGCTAGTGCTTGACGGGGAGGAAAAGGTTGAAGCTATTCTATATATGTCCCCGGCAACGGCACCATAAAACTTGTTGATGGCGGCAGAGAACTTGGTGCTTGATGTGGAGTATTGTTGGGAACCCCAAGAGCAAGGTGTGAAGAGTACAGCAGCAAGTCTTCCCTCAGTTGGGACCGAGGTTATCGAACCATTAGGAGGAAGGAAACGTCACACAGGTGTTGCAAGCAACACGGAGACCTGCACAACACAAACTCAAGACTTTGCCCCAACGAATCAGTGAGGTTGTCAGATCACCGGTTTGATGTAACAAAGGATTAAACGTATGGTGTGGAAGGTAATGGTTTGCAGCAAGTAAACAAGTAACAGTGAAAGATGTATCAATGGTAAAGATTGGACCGGGGTCCATAGTTCACTAGAGGTGCTCTCCTTAGATAAACAACATGGCATGAAGGGTAAACAAATTATAGCGGGGCAATTGACAGGAACTGAGCAAGGCATAACAATGCAATTACTAGCCAGAAAGATCCTATGAGGTTGATTGGGCAATACAAAAATATACATAGACCGTCATCCAACTGCATCTATGACTAGAAGTCCACCTTCAGGTTATCATCCGAACCCCCTCCAGTATTAAGTTGCAAGCAACAGACAACTGCTTTAAGCAAAGTGTGTAAGGTAAACAGTCCACATGTTCCATGAATAAGAGACCGTTGTTTTCTCCCTAGTAGCAACAACACATCTACAACCGAAGAGATTATTGTCACTTCCCTTGGAAACTAGAGGCATGAACCCACTATCGAGCATAAATACTCCCTCTTGGAGTCACTAGTAACTACTTGGCCAAGATAACCACTAGCAACGGAGAGCATGCAAGATCACAAAAAACACAGACATGATATAATCATAAAGATAAAACTATTAATCAAACCAACATAATAATCTCAATCTCCATCGGATCCCCGCAAACACAACATACATGATTACAAATAGATTAGATCTTGATCATGAACGGAGCTCACAAGATCTATACATGAAAGCACAAAGGAGGAGATACAACCATCTAGCTACTACGTGGACCCATAGTCCAAGGTGGAACTACTCACGAATCATACCGGAGAGAAGGCCTCCGGGATGATCTCCCCTCCGGCAGGGTGCCGGGAAGAACATCAGATCCCCCCGATCTAGGGATAATGGTGGCGGTGGCAATAGATGGTTTTGTGTATTTTGGATCGGGTACTCAAGGTTTTTGTATCGGGGGCTTCTTATAGGCGAAGGGGCGAGACCGGGAGGCGGCCAGGGTTCCCAAACCCTAGCTAGGCGTAGGTCTGGGCCCACCCGCGCCCAGGGTGGGTCTGCCCCCCCTGGCTGGCCATTCGGACTCCCCTCTAGACTTCTTGTTCCCCACGGAAAGTTATTAACTTTGTCCTTCGTCCCGTCCAATTCCGAGAATATTTCTTTACTAACTTTTCTGAAACCAAAAAACAGGCATCTGGCACTATTGCAACTTGTTAATAGGTTAGTACCAGAAAACATGTAAAAAGCACCTCAAAGTGTGGACAAGTAAAGCAAAGTAGATACTAAACAAGCATGAAGCATCAAAAATTATAGATATGTTTCCAACGTATCAATTCCCCAAGCTTAACTCCTTCTCGTCCTCGAGTAGGTAAGTGATAAAAGAATAATTTTTAAGGTGACATGCACCCTCACAATAAAGATCCAAACATTTGCAAGCATTGAAAGCTGGGATCAAAGAACTCTAAACATGTGCATGAAAGATGGAGTTCTAACAATAGGACATAGTAACTATGCATGCAACATGGCAAGCTACAAACAAAGATCATGAATAATATGCATTAAAAAACGTTGTTTGTTTCACATGCAGAAAACATAGCATAGTGGCAATCAACTTGTCCCTCATAGGGTAGCAATATAATGCTTAGGACACCTGCAAAGTTCACAAGGGTGACTAGAAAGAAATAACACAAGAGCAAGAAATAGCACAATATGCATCAATTAATAAGCTTTGGAACATTGCACACAGAATGACAACTATGCTCTCTTAATGGTGCCTAAAGGTAGAAGGTGGAGACTCAATAGTGGTGGAAGAAAGGCCTTTTTGTAAAGGCAGCAGGGATTACAAGTTTCAAAAAGAGCTTTCAAAAATTATGGTACTTGTTAGCTTTCAGCCCTCATTGCCCCTATCATAAGCATCTTGAAGTGGTTAAGGTTAAAGTGGCAAGGCTGGAGTATATGCTTGACAAAGTATAAGTTGGCAATCTCATGCCCCTTGAATACGAGGGCCACACCTCATGCATACTCAACTTTGGGTCCAGGTAAGTTCTTTCCACTGTAAGTATTTGCATATCATTGAGAACCGCCAACGGGGTACCCCTTGCACATGGCACATGAGCTTTCCCATAACCAAAATGACAAGGCAAGCAGACAATGAGCATCTCAGCAATTCTTCTTATGTACCATGGGAATATGGTGCTTTTTTATCTCTTTCCTCTTTTCTCAATGTGTCTCTTTTTTATAAGAAGAATGCTTCATATATGTCACTATGGTGATACTGCAAGTTTCCACCATGATTAGGCATGGCTTAGGCTAGCGGCCCAGGCGTTTCTCTAACACAGGATACAAACTCCATGGACTTACAAGTTCCCTCTTTATTTCACACCGGTGACATCCAAAGAACATGATATCAACTTAGTGCAACAAGGTACAAGTGCAATGTTGAAAACGTTCCCCGTAACAACACGGTTCTGGTAATTCCAACTTATAAGTGCAAGCATATACAACAAAGTTGTCACAATGGTTCAAGTTTATTAGGGGCAAAGAATAAAGTGTGCCATCAAGTTCGTGAGGGCTTTAATCACTAAGTTTTCACATAACAAAATAGTTTTTAATTGGAAGATAGATGAAAACAAGAATATACTTTGGAATGGTGTAACACACCATGCATAGGAGTTTATAGTGGACACTTTGGAATAACTTGGTTTCTTGGGAGTTGGAAGCATGAGTAGAACTTACTCGTACAAGTGGAGGCTAGCAAAAGACTGGGAGCAACCAACTAAGAGAGCAATAATGGCCATAATTAATGCAACAAAGCAAACTAATCAAAGGAAAGAGTGGTACTACAATTCAAGGACTAAATGATCATGGAGGCTAATGGTGACTTGTTATTGTCATAACATGGTGTGAGCATGTGCCAAGTCAACCCAAGCAAAACATCAAAGGAGAATATCACAATACTATGCTTTTGCATGCTAAAACAACGCATAATTTCTTCAAGGCACACTAAGCAATCCCAATTGTTTGGAGCAAGACATGCTACAACAATAATCACTATGAATAATGATAAAACAACACCTATCATGTCATGCTAAAGTCTAAGTCACAGTCAATGCAAGCTCCTCTTGCACTTCAAGCAAGAACTTACTACTCCTTTCCAAACACCAAGCAAACTTATTTGCAAAACAACACAGCGAGAGCGGGGGTCCAAACTACTAAAGCAAACTAAACAAACTAAGCAAAGCAAACAAAAACTAAGACGCTCCAAGAACAACACAACTGTGCATGAAACAATAAAAACAAAGTGTTTAGACAGACCTGAGCTTTTTGTTGATGAAGAAGGGGATGCCTTGGGCATCCCCAAGCTTTGATGCTTGTATCTCTTGGATATTTCTTGGGGTGACACCATGGTGGCATCCCCAAGCTTGAGCTTTTGTCCATTCTTCATCTCATTGCATCATTCTCTCTCTACACCTGAAATTTTTCCTTCATACAAAACTTCACACAATCTT
Source organism: Avena sativa (assembly GCA_916181665.1). NCBI lineage: Eukaryota > Viridiplantae > Streptophyta > Magnoliopsida > Poales > Poaceae > Avena > Avena sativa. Next base: position 20,199,748 of record OV702296.1, read on the forward strand.
CATTAGCAACATTAGTGTATTCAAAATATATTAGACCATTGGAAAAGCTTTGGAACAACAAGGCTTTTCACTAAAAACATAATCTACTATAGTAACTCCTTCAAAGAAACTCAATTTACCCGAAGAGAGCTAAAAAAGGAATCAATAAGAAGCAAATGCAAATAATGGCAAAAATCTGTCAAAATAGACCAGCAGGTAGAAACGAATTTTTTGAACATCTTCTGTTGCTCAAATCAAATAGTGTTGAACTAACGAAAGTTAGCCAACATACTGGGGGATTTATTCTTAAATTTTGAGCTTAATCTGAGTTACAGAATCCCTGCATGCATCGTGTCGGTAGTGCACCCAGGAAGGTTCCCGCCCGGATAGCAATGGCGGAGTCCGGTGCAGCAGCATGCGTGCTGGTTGAGATTGACCACCTTGCACGTGGGCCCCTCGCGGTCCCCGCACCTCTCCCTGCAGAGCTCCATGTCGCATAAGGCATGGGTCGGCAGTAGGAAGAACTCGATCTGCAACCGAATCAATGGCAGGAAGAGATCGCATCCAATATTATTACCTATAACACATGGATTCGACGTGCTTTTTGCGTATACGAAACTAAAGAGAGAGCTCCATGTCGCACCATCGCCTTGTGACGAGAGGACAACCACCGTGGACATGAGAGCCACCACCAAGCAGAGCACACGCGCACTACAGGAATGGCGCCATGCGCTGATGGCCGGCCGACGGCCAAAGGTCAGGGCCGTCGGCGTAGCACTGGGCCAGACCAGCCCCGCTTCTGCGCCCTCGGCGTAGCCTCACCGTCGGTGTAGCCACCGATACGCCGACGGCAACCCTCGGCGTATGTAGGCCGTCGGCGTAGGGGGTGTCTGTGTGGCACTTGCCGGTCTGGCCGGGACGGATCCCTAACGGCGCCATCCATATGCCGAGAGCCGCTGTCGACATAGCCTACGCCGATGGTCACCCTCGGCGTACGGTGCAGCTACGCCGACGGTCACCCTAGAAGTATTGACGTACATTTTTTTATTTCCCACCAAATTATGAACTTATTATATTTATATTTTTTAGTATCAATTATTTAGGTTCTATTTTATCAATTGGACGGATTCATAGCCTCCGAATAATAGTCTCTACGCCCACATGAAACGCTGAGTCTTCTCACAACTTGAGAAATTTGTATGTCTGTAAGTGTTATTATCACATGTGTGTGAAATTTATATGTCACACTTTTTTGTGAAGTTTTTCAAAGATTCAATCCTTTTCCTATCGCCAACCCATTTTTTACACCATTCCCCACCAAGTGTGATCACCTTCTCTGACATGCGTTAACACTTAGTAAAATCCTAGATCTTTAATTGGAAACTCCCGCCGCGGGACAACCAGAGCCTATTTTAATTATGGCAAAGTATGCCCAACCTTAAGGCCCACAGATCAGGGTTCCGCTACAAACCGCGCTCCGGGGCGTAGTAATACCTCAAGAACTTGCATATGGCCCTAGCACATGCATGGAGGTGTGGTGTTATGTTGAAACATGCAAAACCTAGTCCCCGGGTGGATGTGTCCTCCTTCGCATGCATGCGTTGTAACCTAAAAGGGAAGGTTCTAGACTTATATAAGGGGAAACTCCCCGTTCCGATGAAACCGGGTAGGATACTGCCACACCTAGTGAACCAACATGGTTTTACATCATAATATGACCTAAACAAACACAAAACAAGAGAGAGCTATGCCGGGCTACCCCTGACAGAGGAACGTCTAGGGGGGTAGACGATCGGAGGCCCACAAATTAGGGTTCCGGGGCAAACCGCGCTCCAGGGCATAGGAATACCTCAAGAACTTGCATGTGGCCCTAGATCATGCATGGAGGTGTGGTGTTATGTTGAAACATGCAAAATCTAGTTCCCGGGTGGATGTGTCCCCCCTCGCATGCATGCGCTGTAACCTAAAAGGGAACGTTCTGGACTTATATAAGGGGGAAACTCCCCGTTCCGATGAAACCGGGTACGATACTGCCGCACCTTGTGAACCGACATGGTTTTATATCATCATATGACCTAAACAAACACAAAACAAGAGAGAGATATGGCGGGCTACCCCTGTCAGAGGAACGTCTAGGAGGGTAGACGATCTGAGGCCCACAAATAAGGGTTCCGCGACAAACCGCGCTCCGGGGCATAGGAATACGTCAAGAACTTGCATGTGGCCCTAGCACATGCATGGAGGTGTGGTGTTATGTTGAAACATGCAAAACCTAGTTCCCGGGTGGATGTGTCCCCCTTCTCATGCATGCGCTGTAACCTAAAAGGGAAGGTTCTTGACTTATATAAGGGGGAAACTCCCTGTTCCGGTGAAACTGGGTACGATACTGCCGCACCTTGTGAACCAACATGGTTTTACATCATCATATGACCTAAACAAACACAAAAAAGAGAGATCTATGCCGGGCTACCCCTGTCAAAGGAACGTCTAGGGGGGTAGACGATCGGAGGCCCAAATATCAGGGTTCCGTGGCAAACCGCGCTCCGGGGCATAGAAACACCTCAAGAACTTGCATGTGGCCCTAGCACATGCATGGAGGTGTGGTATTATGTTGAAACATGCAAAACCTAGTCCCCGGGTGGATGTGTCCCCCTTTGCATGGACGCGCCGTAACCTAAAAGGGGAGGTTCTGGACTTATATAAGGGGGAAACTCCCTGTTCCGGTGAAACTGGGTAGGATACTGCCGCACCTTATGAACCAACATGGTTTTACATCATCATATGACCTAAACAAACACAAAACAAGAGAGTTCTACGTCAGGATACCCCTGTCAGAGGCACGTCTAGGGGGATAGACGATCGGAGGCCCACAGGTCAGGGTTCCACGGCAAACCGCGCTCCGAGGCGTAGGAATACCTCAAGAACTTGCATGTGGCCCTAGCATATGCATGGAGGTGTGGTGTTATTGAAACATGCAAAACCTAGTCCCCGGGTGGATGTGTCCCCCTTCGCATGCATGCGCTATAACCTAAAAGTGAATGTTCTGGACTTATATAAGGGGGAAACTCCCTGTTCTGGTGAACCGGGTAGGATACTGCCGCACCTTGTGAACCAACATGGTTTTACATCATCATATGACCTAAACAAACACAAAACAAGAGAGATCTACGCCGGGCTACCCCTATCAGAGGAACAAATAGGGGGTAGACGATCTGAGGCCCACAGATCATGGTTCCGCGGCAAACCGCGCTCCGGGGTGTAGGAATACCTCAAGAACTTGCATGTGGCCCTAGAACATGCATGGAGGTGTGGTGTTGTGTTGAAACATGCAAAACCTAGTCCCCGGGTGGATGTGTCCCCCTTCGCATGCATGCACTGTAACCTAAAAGGGAAGGTTCTGGACTTATATAAGGGGGAAACTCCCTGATCCGGTGAAACCGGGTAGGATACTGCCACACCTTGTGAACTAACATGGTTTTACATCATTATATGACCTAAACAAACAAAAACAAATATAGAGCTACGCCGGGCTACCCCTGTCAGAGGAATGTCTAGGGGGTAGACAATATGAAGCCCACAAATCAGGGTTCCGTGGCAAACCGCGCTCCGGAGCGTAGGAATACCTTAAGAACTTGCATGTGGCCCTAGCACATGCATGGAGGTGTGGTGTTATGTTGAAACATGCAAAACCTAGTCCCCGGGTGGATGTGTTCCCCTTCGCATGCATGCGCTGTAACCTAAAAGGGAAGGTTCTGGACTTATATAAGGGGAAACTCCCTGTTCAGGTGAAACCGGGTAGGATACTGCCACACCTTGTGAACTAACATGGTTTTATATCATCATATGACCTAAACAAACACAAAACAAGAGAGAGTTACGCCGGGCTACCCCTGTCAGAGGAATGTCTAGGGGGTAGATGATCCAACCATAGTTTGAAACGGGAAACTCTTGAAACGAGCATAAGAAATTCAAAGACGGTCTGAACAATGTAATTCCTTTGCGTGGTGTCATATTATGTGACATAGTTGGAAGGAAAAATACGAAACATGGTAAATTGATTATGTCTAAAATAGCCCTTCACAAAATGACCTATCATGTTCGAGGTTTCTTGACTTTCGGGTGAAATGACCAATGTTACGGCTAGAATCAGGGCCTAGTTTGTGATACTGTGCCCATATTGTGCACGTATGTGCATCATGGAATGGTGAACAATGTTGCAGGAGGAAGTTTTCTTTTTCATAGTACGGAGAAGTCATTTTCCATTTTCCGAGCGCCAAAAAATGGGCGTTTTGTAAAGCAACCACCAAATGACAGTTTCAAAATGCCACCATCCTATATTTCTAAAATACTATACCACCTTACATGGACAATGTCTCAACTGGGGTATCTCAAACTTTTCCGTCTACCCCTGGTGAAAAAGACAAATGTCTACCGAATCGGTAGGAAGTGGGTCCGGTTTTAACTACAGGTACATGATCTAATGCTCATAATTTTTTTAAAAATCATTTTTAGACTAAAAATATGATGTTTCTCCACATATCCAAGTGACCGTCTATGGCGCATGCGATAATACTTAGAGTGGCTTGCCGGACCTGTAGGAGGAAACTCCCGCTAGGGGTCAAATGGAGGTAAAACGGTGGAACCTTGGGCCTAGCCTTGGATTTCCATGTATCTATGACCTAAATAAACCTAACCCACCAAAAAAGTACATTGGCCAACCCTTGTACGAACAATGCTATGGGGGTAGACCAGCGGGGCCCTCGGTCTAGGGTTTCGCCGGATGAAGACCGCCGGAGCGTAGGAATCACATGAGAACTTGCATGTGTCCCTAGCATATGTATGTGAGAGTGGTGCAAGGTTGGTAGGTCCATGTGCAGGTCCCAAGTGTGCCCCCCTTCTCGGACATGCGTTAACACTTAGTAAAATGTGGATCTTTACGTGGAAACTCCCGTCGTAGGACAACTAGAGCCTATTTTATAGCATAGTAGGCCCAACCTTTGATTTCCATGCATATATGTCCTAAACAAATGGAAAAGTCCATCGGGCTACCCTGTACGGAGGAAAGCTATAGGGATAGGCCACTCGGGTCCTCGGATTAGGGATAGACCACTGGGAAACCGGTGGAATCATAGTCCCAACCTTGGTTTTCCATGTAGGTATGGCCTAAACAACACTAAACCAACAGTAAAGTCCATTGGTGAACCCTCGTATGGACAAGTCTATGGAGGGTAGATTCATGGGGCCCATGTCTAGGGTTTGCTTGAAAAATGAGCATAAGACGAAATAAAAAAGTATGTAGTAATAATATATTATAGTTTCTTCTATATTAGTAGACACCAAATAATATATTATAATTTGGGATAGACCACTGGGAAACCGGTGGAACCATAGTCCCAACCTTGGTTTTCCATGTAGGTATGGCCTAAATAACACTAAACTAACAGTAAAGTCCATTGGTCAACCCTCGTATGGAGAAGTCTATGAAGAGTAGATTCGCGGGGCCCACGTCTATGGTTTGCTTGGAAAACGCATAAGAGCATAAGACGAAATAAAAAAGTATATAGTAATAATACATTATAGTTTCTTCTATATTAGTAGACACCAAATAATATATTATAATTTGTTATATTAGTAGACACGAAATAAAAAATTATATACTAATACGAGAAAAAAAAACCTAGCTACGCCGACGGCAACCCTTGGTGTATCCCGACTGTCGGCGTAGCTCTACCCCTTCAGCTAGCTCGTGGCCCACCAGGGCCACTCATTCCACGCCGACCCCGAGCCTATCCCCCCAACCCTCCCACGAGCCTGACCCCGACCCCACCGCCACCAGCCGCCGCTCCCCGATCCCGCCCCGACCCCGCCGCTCTCCGAGCCCGCACCGACCCCGCCTCCTCCTCCCCCATACCCTCAGCGCCGACCTCCTCCTCCCTTATTACCTATTCCCGCCGCCACTGCCTCCTCCTCCCCTGATCCCCGCCACCTCATCCCCTGAGCCCTGCAGCCTCCTCTTCCTCCGCTGAGCCCCGCCGCCTCCTCCCTTGAGCCCCGCCGCCTCCTCTTCCTCCCCCCTTTGCCACCAGTGGGCTGCCGCCCCCCATCACCTCTGCCCCCAGCGCCGCCGCCTCCCGTTCCCCTCCACACTAGCCCCGAGCACCGCGCCTCCCCAGCCCCTCCCACCGCCGCCTCCCCCAACCTTGAGGGTAGCCGCCTCCCCGAGCGCCTCCGAACACAAGGTGAGCTTTTTTAAAATTTTGTTTTTGTTTTTATTTGTGATATGTAAATTGTAGTTTATAGTTTTAGTTTTTAGTAGTAGTTTGTAGTTTTAGTTTGTAGTGGTAGTTTGTAGTATGTAGTTTGTCGTGGTAGTTTGTAGTATGTAGTTTGTAGTAGTAATTTGTAGTTTGTAGTAGTAGTTTGTAGTATGTAGAAGTAGTTTGTAGTTTGTACTATGCAATACAATAGTTCATCTTTAGTAAAATAGATGAAATTTGCTAAATAGATGTTGCATATGGTATGTTTTTTGCAGTTACCGGAGGGTGAGCGGGGGGAGTGTTTCGACGGCGGGGCCTCGGATCATCTTCGATGATTTGATCACGCTTCGAGGATGAGAATCCGTTCGCCTCTCTTGTACCAAGGTTTATTTTCATGTCTAGGTCACCAAGTCTATCGCGTCACCTAGGCGTCATCCCGTCCGTAATCGTTACGCGACTTAATATGCATCAGTGGTCTCGCATATTTTGAAAACCGTAGCACTTACGGATTTTATCGGGCAGTCAACAGATTCGTAGTTGGGTATGGTTCTCCCTGGCTCTACCTCGATTCGAGATAAGATTTTGGTGGCGCCTCCTCGTTGTTCTCCGGATGCACATCCTCTTGGCTTTTTGTCGAGAAGTGTTTCGGGAGAGCAGCGAGGAGGTGCTGCCAAAATTCTGCTCGGATCGGGGTAGAACCAGGGAGAACTTACGCAATCTACGGATCCGGCGGCTGGTTAGGACCCTCTTTTCCTATTAGACATGTAGGTTGATGAATGCGTAAAAATATGAAGCATTTAATCTCCTATTTGATATAAAATGTTATATTTGTTATTTGGATCCCAACAAAGCAGAAGAGGATGGCTAATAATGGGTGGATGTATAGTGGCCGTATTAGTGCGACTAATAAAACGGACGATTGGGTACGGAACACTCATTTGTTAGTGAATGAGTTAGCGCATGGTTCGAAGGCAATGGTTCGGGCACTTTATCCCTGCACTCATTGCACTAAGTGTCATCGTCAGGGAAACGATGACATGTATAAACACCTTCTACAAAATGGGTACATGTATAAATATGTCACGCAAGTCGACTTTGCTCGGTACAAAAGTGACAGAGGTGAGGTGATGCGTCAGTGGCTCAATGGCAATGAGCACAATGGGATTAGAAACTGGCTAGATGATCTCATCGATGCGAACCTGCCGGATTTGCCACCTCCACAGGAGGAACCAGCAGAACCGGAGGAACCATTAGAACCAAAGGAACTGGAGCCAACCGCGAAGGCCTTCCTTGATATGATGGCCACGGCTAAGAGGCCTATGTACGAGGGTCCAAAGATTTCTCAGCTCGATGCCATCTCTCAGTGTCGAGCCGACAAGTGCCAGTACTCCGCTACCCGTTCTCACTTTGAAGCTAATCTGAGAACATGTGGTAACATGTTGCTCGAAGGGCATTGTCTGCCTAAAACCTTTCACGAAATGAAGAAACTCATGAAGGAGCTTAACATGGATTATGAAAAGATAGATTGCTGTCCAAAAGGCTGCCTTTTGTTTTGGAAACAGTTTGTGGGTGACAAGTACTGCTCCATTTGTGGGGCCTCTAGGTATGAAGAGGTAAATGGGAAGGATGGTCAGGTGAGGCAGTCGAAGGCCGCTAAGAAGATTCTTCGATATCTCCCATTCATAAAAATAATCCATCGGCTTTACTTGAGCGAGGAGATTGCCACACAGATGACGTGGGACAAGAAGGGGAAAAGATACGAGGACGAGCACAGACGGAAGAAGATGAGACATCCATCTGATGGTAAGGCATGGAATAACTTCGATGACAAATACCCCCGGTGGGCAAAATAGGCTCAGAATGTTAGAATTGCGATAACAACATATGGCTTCAACCCATATGGTATGTCGACGGCCTCGTACAACTGCTGGCCGGTGTATGTTAGTCTGCTCAATCTCCCTCCCGGAGTATTAATGCAACCGAAGACCATGTTTTTATCGCTGATAATTCCAGGACCTGAGTACTCGGGGAAGAATTTGAGTGTCTACATGCAGCCGATTGTGGACGGTTTGAACCACTCTTGGATACACAGGACGTTGACATAGGACCGAGCATCAAAGAGAAACTTCTTGATGAAAGTTTGGTTGCAGTATACCATGCATGACATGCCCGGGTACGCCCTAACGTGCGGATGGTGTACAACTGGTAAGTGGCCATGCCGAGTGTGTAGGCACCGACTTGAGTTCCTTTGGCTAAATTCGGGTCACAAGTATGTTGCATTTGACATGAATCGATAGTACCACAAAAGAAATCATACGTTCAGAGAAGATAGAAAGAACTTCAAGAAGGGCAAAGTTGTGCATGAAGTAAAAGAGGTACCAAAGTTCAATGGTGCAGCTGTTGATGCCGAGCTATGTACTCTCGTGCCCGCGGCGCCAGGAACTGGCCATCAATTTGCGGGATATGGTGTAACGCATAATTGGACTCACGTGGCAGCCTTAACAAATCTCGTGTATTACAAGGACCTCGAACTTCCCCATAACATCGATGTGATGCACACCAAAAAGAATGTCTGGGAGTCCCTTTTTCACACAGTCCTGAACATTACTGGGCAGTCAAAGGATAATGTCAATGCTAGAGTCGATGTTGAGAAGCTTTGTGATAGGAAGAGATTGCACATGCAGCCTCATACTGTCCGTCGAAAGAATTGGTTCAAGCCGCATGCCTACTACTACCTTGATAATGTACAAAAGAAGGAGTGATTCAGGTGGCTCAAATACATCGTGATATTCCCTGATGCTTATTGTTCGAATATAAGTAAGGGAGTCAATCCTTCGACAGGACAAGTCATCGGGCTCAAGAGTCACGACTATCATATATGGATTGAGCGGCTGATGCCGGTGATGGTTCGAGGGTATCTCCCTGAGAAAGTCTGGCGAGTGCTTGCGGAGTTGAGCCATTTCTTCCGCACGCTCTGTGCTAAGCAGATATGTCCTCTGGTTATTGAGAAGCTGCAAGTTCAGGTGCCGGAGTTGCTATGCAATTTGGAGATGATCTTTCCGCCAGGATTCTTTACTCCGATGGCACATCTCATTGTGCACCTCGCGAACGAGGCACTCTTGGGGGACCTGGTACAATTTTGTTGGCAGTTTTGTATTGAGAGAGAGTTTAAGTATATTCGTAAGATAACTGGAAACAAAGCCAAGATTGAAGCATGCATAGCTGAAGCAACATGCCTTCGGGAGATGGCAGACGCCGCGACAACCTACTGGCCTGATGATGTTCCCACTATGCATAACCCGGTCTCTCGTTACAATGTCGACCTTCCCAAGAATGACCCCAGGCTCGAACTATTCCAATTTCCCGGTGGCAAGGTCGGTAAATGACTAAAATATAGCTTGCTGAAGGAAGAGAAGGATTGCATAATCCTCTATGTGCTTATGAACATGAAGGAAGTTGCGATTTCATTAGGTAAATTGTTGAACAACTTATTTTCTCTATGCATAATACTCTAGGAAGTTAGTAACTCGGTCTCCATATAATGCTTATTTGCTCCTTCTTAGAGAATTCCTCTCCCATGGAATAAAAAAAAGAGGGTGCTCCCGGAAATAAAAAAACTTTGTGTCCTGGTTCATGGAAAAAGTAATTTCTAACCTGTCCCTCTTACCTTGCAATATGTGACTTATTCCTCTTATTCCACGTAACTAATAAATGCAACAAATTTGAACTGTACTTGTAGGGAGCTGATCCCAACGTTGAGATGTCAGATGAGCTGAAATGTGTTTCCCAAGGTTGTAACCATGACGTCATGAAGTATGATAAGTATGATGTGAATGGGTTTCGCTTCCATACAGAGACGCACTAGAAGGGGCGACCGAATGCAAAAAATGGTAAATACTGGGGTCTTCAGCAGAGGAGCCGATTCCGTTGATTACTATGGAAGGTTATAGAATGTATACGAGCTGACCTTCAATCGTACGAACGTCCAACTCAATCTTGTTGTGTTCAGTGCCACTGGTTCGACCCAAGGGGTTGACTGATAAGTACCCCTTCCATTCGGTTAGTTGAAGTTAGGACTTCAACCACCTATAGCGGAGCCAACGTCTTTGTTGTTGCTCACGAAGCCAACCAAGTTTATTATTATCCCTACCCATGCCAGAAAGCGGAACTCCAGGGTGGTAAGTCGTGTTCCAGGTATCGCCACATGGTAACCTACCGATTCCCTCCGAGGACGATTGCAACAACATTAACCCTATAACGTATGAAGGAATTTTCTATCAAGAGCAAGAGGACTTCGGACACTTTGATTTAGAACCGGTTGATCTTGAGGACCTTGGGAACGATGTAGAAACTCGGGGTGAGTCAGTGTTGAATCTACATGACATAAATATGCTCGAGAAGTTCCATACAGAGAATGAAAACAATGATGAGCCTCCACCCTTCGATGAGAATCCAGCTTTCTACTCAAAAGATAGTGATAGTGATAGTGATAGTGAGAATGAGAATGAGAATGATAGTGAGTATTTATTTTTCAATGCATTTTATTATGTATTTATGCTTAATTGTTTTCTTAATTGTATTATGCCTTTATTCTTTGGATACATTTTATTATGTCTTTTTGCTTAACTGTTTTATATTACTCAATGCATGTGATTGAACAATATGAGTAGCGGCAAGGCAAGCTCTTCTTCCTTGCTTAATGTGCTGAAACATCGCAAGAGAAATGCTCCACGGAGTGGGAGACATACAAATCCCGATCCGTGTTACCCCGATCTTGCCGGTGGTGGAGGAGGACGATGTCGAGGTCGAGGAGGAGGATGAGGACGAGGTGCCAGGGGAGGAGGCATGGACTTTGACCCACCACCCTTCACTTCTGGAGACGTGGCCCCTGAGTGGTTCCTGACAGAGCAGCCTTTTGGGGACGAAGCGGAGGTAGAGACCGAGAGGGAGGCGGAGAACGAGACAAAGGCGGAGACGGACACTAGACACGAGTTGGTGCCGCCGAAGAAATTGCGGAATCATAGGGAATCAGGAGTCCCTGAGGATAGGTTAGAGCCTAGGACCAGGAGGCGAAAGCCCTTATTATTCCAGGTCGCCTTGAGTAAGTGTACTAAATTTGCAATTTAAAACATTTTATTTCATGTTGGTCATAAATAGTTTGGCATGTGTACTAATGTTTATTATTGTGCATCAATTGGATATTTCCTCCGGGGACCAAGTCCCGCCTTCCTAACAGCCTGGTTGGAGCTCTGATTATGAAGTTCTGGCCGGGCTATCACATTTCCCACGAGGGTGTCAGGAGGCTAGCTACTACTTGGGCAGACTACCAGACTACCCGTGTCCCGGGCTTTCCGACAGCTGCTGATGCTGTCATCACCAAGTTTTGGGTAAGGCATATTTCTCGAGTTATGTTCATACTTGATGACCCCACCATGCTAACTCATGACTCTTACAATTGTTTTTTTATGCATGATTGAAGTGCTTTTATCGTGTGGCTGAGGAGGACCAGGAGAAGGCGGACATGACTTTGCTTGGGTCTTGTGTGAAGTTGACACCCCAGGTGTGATACAACCAGATGGTCACAGCCGCTAGTCACTTTTGGGCTGACAGGGGCGTGAGGATCAAGAAGGAAGACATTATCAGTAAGAGGCCTAATCCCGAGTACTCGATGACGTCGAAAGAGTACATGTCGGTGAGTAAAATGTCAATGAGATTCTACATTGCTACTAAGTTGCCATTGCATTGTCTGGAGTTGAGTATTGCATTTTTAGGTTGTCCCCGATTAGGCTGAGCCACATTGACTCGCATGGGAGGAGCTGGTTAATTAGGACGTGGTGGATCAAAGAAGACGAGGAGTTTGCAGCCTTGTCGAGGTGGAACACGGAGAACCGAGGCAATGGTGGAACACACTGCGGGGGAAACCGCAACTTTGACCACTTCAAGGGGAAGGTGGTACGTATATACATGGAACGACCTGCATTTATTTCTCGTCATGTTCGTACATATATGCATAATATTTCTTTTCATGATGCAGGTGGCCGAGGCACAACCCGGGGAGGTGATTCATGACGTCACCGTCTATGAGATGATGCGGCGAAAGAAGCCCGATTTCTTGGAGCCTCAACCCTCGTTGCTCGTGTACTTTGGCACTTCCCAGAATGACTTGGGAAACTACAAGACGATGGTGAAGGATCGTCACCCCCATGTGGATGACCCCATTCACGCGGAGATCGATGAGGAGTCGTTGGTCCAGTCGAGGCACGGATTGCAGCATGGACGTCTCAAGATTCTGAATAAGAAGGTCAAGCCTACCCTCAACACGAGCTTCAGCCATCTCAAAGCTACCCACCCTGTCGACGGCCCCCCTATCCTGCCTCGTGGCCAGCCTCGTTGATCCACTCTAGCTCTGATGTAAGTTTTATTCATTTTCATCATCTTTAGGACTTTTGTTCCTGCAAGGCTATCTGCTGACGAGATTCTTTGTATTTGAAATTGTAGCCTGAGTTCGAGGGGACCTACGATGCCGCTCATGATGAATATCAGGTGGCCTTTCAGCAGTATCAGGAGGAGAATGCGACTTACATGCAATACGTAAATGTAAGTTTGAACCTTTATTTATGCAAAAGATACAAGTTCCACTCCCCCTAGTTTGTTGTATTACTGTCTGGCGTCTACACTAGCTTGCAAGCGATGTTGGTGAATATTCAAACTGGACAGAATACGGATTTAGCGCCTGTGCCTCCCATGCCGGGGCAGCCGCCATGCATTCCATCGAGGGACATTTTCTCTAGGACATACTACGCATAGACACCGGTAAGTTCTTTGCTAACACACTGGTTATCGCTTTACTTTGCCTCGCAAGTTGCTAACATGTAGGCAACATGTAGGGAACATGAGCTTATGGGAACCAGCACTTTGGCCACGCCTCGCCGGATGGGCGTCAGGTCACACCGCTTCATGAAAATGGTCCTTTCCGGGCCATTCTGCTGGTGGTTCTCCCGATCCTCACCCGACACTTCTCCTACTTCCTCTCCAGATGGTTTTTCTACTGCTTCTAATGGACGCCACCCTCGCTAGAGGTCGCCTATTTTCACCAGGGAGATCTCGGGTACACCCCGTCTCCTCCAGAGTTATAGGGTTTTATTGTCTATGCATGTGTGACGATGTTGATACATGTATGAATGATGTGATCATGTTGATACATGTTTGAATGATGTGATCTTGTTTGATAAATGTATGAATAATGTGATCTTGTTTGAATTGCTGTGAAATACATGTTCAATATTGCTGGGAATAATATTGCAGTGAAACAGAATTTTTTTTCTGGGCTAGGCCTACGTCGAGGGCCATGTCGTCGGTGTAGAGCCTCCTCTGTGCCAAATGGCACGTGCTACGCCGAGGGCACTGCCATCGGCGTATGCCCAGATATACATCGATGGCCACAACCATCATCCCAGCTCACGGCCTGGGAGGCCCAGCGCCTGCCATGTGCCGCCTCTACGCCGAGGGCACTGCCGTCGGCGTACGCCTGGCTATACGCCAAGGGCCACAGCCGTCGGCCCAGCTCATGTCCTAGGATGGCCCAACGCCAGCCACGTGCCGTCGCTATGCCGAGGGCCCGACTGTCGGTGTACCGGCCGCGTAACGACAGCCTTGCCGTTCGCCGACGGATACTATGCCGACGGGCCCGCCACAACCGTCAGCAAAGACATACGGCGACGGCTAGCCGATACGGCGACCGCTATTTTTGCTCCGCCGAGGGAGAGGTTCGCCGAGGAGGCTACGCCGATGGCAGCCCTCGGCGTAGTTATGCCGACGGATTTAGGGCCTACGCCGAGGGATTTTTACCATCGGTGTAGCCGTCACATCCTGTAGTGGCGTGCTTCTCAGGGTTGCCATGATCGAGGGAGATGCAAGACCCGTCTTTGTTTATTACTTTTGTTGGACTGGAACGTCCACCCCATGGCGGTGCTTTATACTATACTAGGTGAATGCCTATGTGTTGCTACGGGATGACGAAAAAATTATATGAAAAAATAAAACAATTTTTCTAATTTTGAACAAGATGTTAGACGACATATGGTCTATAGTGATACATAGAAAAATACCAATTATTTTTCCAACCTCTTTCGTCTTTCGCATTGTTTTTATATTTTAGCATCACTACTAACACCCCTTACATAAAACCGCTGCAAGCTAGCTGGTTATAAAAGTTTACAAGTTGATGTAGTTATAATCATCTGAAGGATTTCTTTTGAATTTGCCGGGAGCCGCGCCGGCTGGCCATATACCATGGCAGAGGAAAGCGTGATGTTGACTGATAACCCATATGTGTAGGGGACCGCAACAGTCTTCGCGGGTAGTATTACCCAATTTATTAATTCGACACAAGGGGAGCCAAAGAATACTTGCAAGCCTTAACAACTAAGTTGTCAGTTCAGCTGCACCTGAAAATAGTTTTTGCTCACAGAAGTTTATCAGTAGCAACAACAGCAACAGCACCAACATCAACAGGAGCAATAGTAACAGTAACGGTAACACTAGGATTCGAGTGCGGTAGGCATAGGGATGGATGGACGGGCGTTGCATGGACGAGTCTAAACATGTAACTTCAAGATCTAGGGCATTGCAGATAAATAATAACAAGCATCCAAGTACTGAATAATCCTAGGCAGGTGCTCCAAATATAGTCATACGTGCTCGCAATGAGAACTTGCACAACATCTTCTGTCCAGCCAGCCCGTGGTAGCGGGGCCTCTAGGGAACTACTGTCAATTAAGGTGCTCTTTTTAATAGAGCACCGGAGCAAATCATTAACACTCCGTGAACACATGTGATCCTCACACCATAGCCATCCCCTCCGGTTGTCCCAATTATTTTCACTTTGGGACCTTTGGATCCGGACAATGATATGTGTACATAACTTGCAGATAAGATCACAAACAATACTATCATAATGATTCAATAATAAGTTCAGATCTGAGATCATGGAACTCGGTCCCTAGTGACAAGCATTAAGCACAACAAGTTGCAACAAAGTCAAATAGCACAAGAGATACTAGGCACTATGCCCTAACAATCTTATTCGATTACATGATAGTACTCATCCAATCCCTACCATCCCCAAGCCTACAGCGGGGGATTACTCACTCATGGATGAGGGAAACATCGGTGGTTGATGGAGATTCGTTGGTGATGACGATGGCGATGATCCTCTCCAAATTCCCCGTCACGGCAGGGTGCCAGAACGGAGTTTCTAGATCCGAATCTTGGTTTCTGGTGGCGGCGGCGAAGCGGAACTCTTTCTGGAAAAACTATCGAACCCCCCTTATTTTTTAGGTCAAAAGGCAACTTATAGGCGCAGAGGGAGGCCGAGGAGCTGCCTAGGGTGGCCAGACCCCGTCCAGGAATGGGGTTAGGTGGGCCCGCGCCTGGGGTTGGTCTGGGCCCCCCAGGCCTCCCCTCCATCTCTTCTTCCGGCTCTGTGGATCTTCTGGTGAAATATAATTTTTGGCATATTTCCCGGGATTTTTCCTGATAGTTCATTTTCTACACAAAAACAAGACACCAAGGTAATTCTGCTGAAAACAACGTCAGTCAGTGTTAGTTGTATCCAATCACACAAGTTGAGAGAAGAAACAATAGCAAAGTGTTCGAGAAAGTAGATAAGTTTTGGACGTATCAACCCCCCCAAGCTTAGGTTATTGCTTGTCCTCAAGCAATTCAGTTGAAAACTGAGTGCGATAAAAGAACTTTCACGAACACTTTGCTACATATGATGTAAATATTCTCAACACATGATTAGATGCTTAGACAATTCATAATAAGGACTATGCAACTAAGTCTACTCACTAGTCATTGCAAGCTAAGAAGAGAAACCAACTCAATAATAATAAGTAGCATGAAACATAAACATAAGCATTGCAATGCTCATAATAAGGTATGATAGAGTGGTATCCCGCTTGCCTTTGTTTTAAGAGAACAATATAAATGCCAAGGTACCTCTGAAGTTCACATGAAGACTAGAGATAAAAATATCCGAGATACAAGCATCAAAGTCATGAAATAATTAACCAAGTTTTGGAACAAACACAAGAATGACAACTATGCTCTCAAGAAGGTGCTCATAGAATAAGTGGTGACTCAACAAGGTTGTGAAAATAGTTTTATGAAGGTTTAAAAGACTTCCAAATGCTGAAAGGAAGGTACTCATTAGCTTTGAGCTCTCACTGCCCCTATCATAGGCATCTTCATGTGGTTAAGGTGAAAGTGAGGTCCACTCTGAATCATATGCTTGACAGACTATAGACTGGAAATCCCAAGTCCCTTGAGTACGAGGGTCGCTCCGCATGCTACTCAACTTTGGTCTCTTGAATGTTCTTGTCATTGTAAATAGATGCATATCATCGAGAACCGCTAATGGGGTACCCCTTGCACATGATACAAGAGCTTTCCCATAACCAAAATGACAAGGCAAGCACACAATGAGCATCTCAACAATCTTTTTATTTACCATGTGCATAGATTTTTATTGAGGAATCTTCATAGATGCTCATTATGGTGATGCTGCAAGTTTCCACCATGGTTAGGCATGGCTTAGGCTGGCGACCCAGGCGTTTCTCTAACAGAATGTATAAAATCCATGAACTAACAACTTCCCCTTTTATTTCACATCGTCGACATCCATAAACAAAAGATCAAGGAATCAACTAGATGAGATATCCAAAAAGTGTTGAAAGCGTTCCCCATGACAGCACGGTTCTGCTGACTCCGAGCATTTAATTAGCAAGCATATAAATTTCATGGACTAGTCATAATGGTTCAGGATTATTAAGCGCAAGGAATAAAGTGTGCCATCAAGTTCGTGAGAGATTTACTAACTAACTTTCTCAAAACAGATAAACATTTTATTTTGATAGAAAACACAACATATATAAAATATGCACCGAAGTAGCAAATGATGCCAATAGGTAGGTATGGTGGACAAAACTGGCAATATTGGTTTTGGGGAGTTGGAAGTATAGGTGGAGCACGTACTCAGTGCAAGTGAAGGCTAGCAATAGAGAGGGAGAAACAAACGATAGAGAAATAGCTGTCATAATCATGCTTGCAACAAAACATGACTAATTATGGCATGAAAGTGATACAAGAACTTTGAGGCAAAATAAATCATCGAGGCTTACCGACTATTGATTATTCATATGCATGCATGAGTATGTGCCAAGTCGATTCACATGAACAGTCAGAGGAGGATACCACAATATCATACCAAAGTATGAATAAAACAATTCAAGCAAATATTCATATGACATGCTACAAACTATTAGCAATCTTGAGCTAATCATAGATAAGGAAGAACTACTAAGCATCCATAATGACATACACCTTACACAAACAGGCTAAGCATGCTCACAATGATGAGTATATGTACAAAAATGAAGACAAATAGAGTTTGTTACCAGCCTCTTACACCGCCTCGAGTTGTCTTAATCTTCATTATTGCCCTTCACTTGTGTGATTTGAATAATAACATGAAACCAAATCCACTAAGGACGGCTGAACCCTGCAAAGAACTCACAAAATCAAAGAAGAACAACAAATATTTTTGGTATTTTCAATTTTTTAAAGAAGGCAACCAATGCAAAACCCAACGAAGCAAAGGAAAACCAAAAACAAAAACTAAGATGCTCCAAGAACAACACAACTATGCATAAAACAATAAAAATGAAGTGTCTAGAAAAACCTGAGATTTTTATTGATGAAGAAGGGGATACCTTGGGCACGCCCAAGATTTGACGCTTGTACCTCTTGCATATTTCTTGGGGTGACACGGGGTGTCTCCCCCAAGATTGAGCTTTTGTCCATTCTTCATCTCATTACATCATTCTCTCTCTACACCTGGAATTTTTCCTCCATACAAAACTTCACACAATCTTCATTAGCAACATTAGTGTATTCAAAAGATAATATACCCTTAGGCTTAGCTTTAGAACAATAAATTTTTTCACTAAAAACACAAGCTACTATAGCAATTCCTTCAAATAGCTCAATTTCCCAAAAAGAACCCAAAAAGGAATCAATAAGAAGCAAATGCAAATAATGGCAGAAATCTGTCAAAACAGACCAGCAGGTAGAAACCGATTTTTTCAAAACCTTATGTTGCTCAAATCAAAAAGTGTTGAACTAACGAAAGTTAGCTAACATACTGGGGGATTGATTCGTAAATTTTTAGCTCAATCTGAGTTACACAGACTCCTAACGATTTTTTTGGTGGAGAACAGAAATATATTTTGGGACATCAACTCCCCAAATCTTACTGCCCTCTCATTAGAGGTCATTCTTGGCACAAAAGGCAAACAAAAAAGGATAAGGAGAGGTCATTACTGTATTAATAACTTCCAAGACTCAAGAAAAATCTTGGGTTATCTCCTAATAAGTACTTTTCTTTAACGCCTTTAAGTTAGGCACGACGAAAAGCAAAGATTGGAAAGGAGAAAAATATAAGTGAGCAAGTATAACCAAAGTGAGAGCATTATTTTGTTCATTAAAATCCTTTTGCTAACAAGGTTGATCAAGTCTTGTTACCAAAACAATATTATATGAAACAAAACTTTGCATTCCACAAGGTGATTATGTTACCTCATACTTGATAGCAATGGTCCCAATCATAATAGTTTCAAAATTTTCTTGTGGAATGGGACAATATATTTCTCCAACCTTGATGCCCTCAATATTTTCAATGGAATTCAGGAAATAGCTCTTAACAACCTTCTTGGGGAAATAGACAGTGTGCTCTTTGTCATTAATATTGAATGTTACTTTTCCTTGATTGCAATTGATGACAGCACCTGCATTATTTATAAAAGGTCTCCCAAGAATATTATCATCTTCAGGCATTTCAAGCACAACAAAATCAGTTAGAACCATGCAATTATGAGCAACTTGAATAGGAACATCCTCACATATACCAACAGGAATAGTAGTTGACTTATCAGCCATTTGCAAAGAAATATCAGTTGGTATCAACTTTTCTAGCTGGAGCCTTTGTAGAGAGAAAAATGCATAACACTAACTCCAGCTCCTAAGTCACATAAAGCAGTTCTAATATAATTATTCTTAATGGATCAAGGAATAGTTGGTATACCTGGATCACCAAGTTTCTTTGGAACCTTACCATTGAAGGAATAATTAGCAAGTAGAGTAGAAATCTCCTCATTAGGAATCTTCCTTTTATTAGAGACAATATCCTTCATATACTTTGAATAAGGAGGCAACTTAATAGCACCAGTCAAAGGAATTTGCAAGAATAAAGGTTTCATCCACTCACAAAACTTGTTGTAGTGTTCTTCCTCCTTTGACTTGTGTTTCTTACCTGGAAAAGGCATAGGTTTCTGCACCCAAGGTTCTCTTTCTTTACCATGTTTATTAGCAACAAAATCTTCCTTTGTGTACCTAGTGTTCTTAGTGTGCTTCTCATGTTCTTCCTCAACTTCCTCCTTATCAGGAGACTCATTTTTATCATTACTCCTCTCAGTTTTAGCATTAGAGACATATATACTATTAGGATCTACAACAGGTTCAAGTGGTTCCTCAACTATATTATGTTTCTTTTTCTTCCTCTTACGAGGACTACCACTCTCCTCACCTTGTTGGGAATCCTGCTCAATTATTTTAGGGTGTCCTTTGGGATATAAAGGATCTTGAGTAGCTATACCGCTCCTAGTTCTAATTCCATAAGCATGTTTATCTCCTGAAGAATTAACTATCATATCCTTTTGTACCTTAGCAAGTTGATCAGGTTGGGTTTGAACCATTTGAAAGTCTTTACAAAGCATTTTAATATCATTAGAAGTTCTTTCCACAATATCTTTCAACTCATGGATAGCTCTAGAGTTTTCCAATAAATGAATCTGAACTTGTTTATTAAAGTGACCCTGTTTAACAATAAAAATGTCAAGTTCCTCTAAACATTGATCAGGAGGCATACAATAAGGAATATCACCTTCATCAAAGTGTTGGAGAGAGTGTAACTCAATAGTAGATGAGTGGGGAATTGGCTTACATAATTGTGGTGACCCAGCATACCACTGCATGATGTAGTATACTATAGTCGTTGACATAACACTAATGAAACACCGTTCACTAGTATTACATTCCTCAGAATGGCACAACAGAAACACAGCGGGTCCAATACATGGCGAAAGGTTACAACTCACTCTTTACACAAGATCCAGAGAACACTCTAGGTTAAAGAGAGAGAAAGAACTTCTTACAAAGAAGGATCAAAGATGAACAACACAAGAACTAATATGCTACTAAGAATGGTATCTTAACTAAAGGGATGGCATTTCTGTTACTGCAATGCACTACAGAAATAGGTTCTTTGGTTAGAGAGTATATTCCTATTTAATCAGTAATTTCGTCTTCACTTGAGTTGATGTATATGTTGACTTTCTGGACTTGATTGAAGAGCTTTGATTTTGGATGACGAGTCCTGGAGCATATCTTGATGTGGAGTTTGTCTATTCCGGCTTCAGAATCTAGCAAGGGTTAAGAAGATACTTTGAGTACGAGCGTACTCAGCAAATTCACAAGAAAAGGAGTGTTTTATGCACTATAACTATAGCCACAAACCGTAGGTCATAGGCAATGCAAGTTTTCATAAACATTTCTTCAAAGGTTGCTTTTATTCTAAAAGACTATGTCCGTCAGCCTTCACGGGTTTACCAGAACTTTCATGGAGTTCCTTTCCCGCCACGTTCGCAGCTCCTTCCCGGAACAGGGAGTAACAAGTTACAGTTCTTACACTCTTCAGAGGTGCGTTACTTTACCCATGAGAGATCAACTCTTTGTTGCACAACCGGGCAACTTATTCCCGTCCACAATTCCATGATGTGGGGCCCAGAATATGATCCAAGCCAATCACTGCCCCCTTCGCGACCTCGCATGCCTCCTTGGTGTACACCATGCCCACATATTGGATTACGGCAATGGTTTGTACAAACCGTTAGATGCCACAACTATCGTGGGACGTTGAGGGTTCCCACCCATATGCTGCATATCCTCTACGAATTACAAAATTAATATGCACGCTACGAGGATAACAGCCACGACCAGCACATCCGGCTTCATGCGAGAGGAAGAAGATACAGCTGACTTCTCCGTCCCATTCCAAATCTCATGGTCAACGCGTAATATACGGCGCAAGAATCACTGACGACATTGGTTGTTAAGTCCTAGGTGATATAGTTCTGAACAATGTATTCTAACTGTCAGATTTAATAGATTAGCTGATCACCCTCGATCAGTAACCAATAGTTCACATTATCATTGAAAATAGTGTTTTATGTCCTTTTTCAAATGTAGGTGATGAAAACACTGGATTTGTAGAATACTTTACAGAAAATAAACAAAGGACATGAGCAAGTGTGAACTTGCCTTTTGTGATTGCAAGATTATGCACTCACGGTCTTCGAGTTAGTATAAGATCCAAAATCTGAAATCAACATCATTGGTTCGGTAAGGACTAATGTTTAAAGAAGCAATATGCTTTTATGCATAAGTAATGTGATGCACTTTATAAACGCGAATCGCGGGGATAACGTTGTTCAAGGATTTGGATTCCGGAAATGGTTACTTTAGAATGTGTTGTTCTTTTAGATAAGTTTCACACTTGTGCTTCTTATTAAGGCTTGTGAGTGTGTGTGAACAACAAATATTTATGCAGCAATAAAGTATATATCTATGAAATTCTATTCAAAATTGTTTACAGTTTAGTATTTTATCTCCAAACTTTACTTTATAAGTAGAGTTACTTATAAATAGCTTAAGTGTTATTGCTCCTAGGTATACGAGTGAAGTATGAAGTAATATGATCTTAATTATTTGTCATATATTATCTGAAGTGGCAAAACAAATAACTTTTGAAGAAAAGATTTCTTTTCTAAGGTTTAAACAATCTTTGTGGTTAGTAAGTGGTGGTCGATGTTATTTGTGTTTGCTTGAATAGTTTTGGCTTGAGATGATTTATCACTTAACTAGTTCAGACCAAAGTTAACTATAAAACATATAATAATCCTTATAGTGTTATATTTAGATTCTTGTAGACTAAAGTTAACTTTAAAATAAAGATAATTTGAAAGTATAATACTTATAACCTTTGTACCTGGTGTACTTGGTAATGTTGCCTTAAGGTTACTTAAGAATGGTTATTCTTCTATTTAAGTTGTGGTCTCTTAATTTTGTAGTGAAACAAGATTTCTTGTTTCCTTATAAAGGTATGATTATGGTTTGCGGATAAATAAATAGTACTAGTGACTACTCATGAATTATCTTTGGATTTAGTCCATTATAAGGTTGTATTTGATTAATATATCATTCTGGAAGATTTTATAATTATTAAAGATCTTTTTAGAATATAATTTATTCATTTAGTAGAAGGATAATTCAATGTAATAGTATTTCTAATGTTTTGAATGATTATGACTTATTAGTAACATTCAAGAATAATACTTATTTATTAGACTTGATTGACTAATTTTAGAAATATTAAAAAAATTATTTACCCTTATATGAATTTTAAATTAAGTAATTAAGTTCAAATTTGAGTTATTAAAATATTTGAGCAACTCAAAAGTGGAATATTATATTTTTAACATGTAGATATTATTTTTGTGATTATTTTGGTATATTATATTTATTTTTATGATTTATAAATAAGAAGATATGTTTTTTTACAATTCTTATTACTTTATAATTACTTAATAAATATTAAATATTTAATTAAGTGAAATAATAATACATGATTATAGTTCTTAAAGTATTGTTTTTATTTTTCAATATTTTTGGTATTTATTTATATTTTTCTAATATTTATGAATTTTTTTAAAATATGAATTATCAAAGTTTTATTACTTTTAAAACCTTTATTAAACAATTTTTATTGAAATAATCATCATAATAATATTTGATAATAATTTTAAGTTGTAGATTTTATTTTTCTACAAATTTTCATATATTATACACATTTTTCTGAATTATAAATCAAAAGTTATGAATTAAACAAGATTTAGTCATTTATTTGATTTTTGGAATATTATTAATTGAGTTATACCATTTTATTTATTTCTTAAACAGGAAATACTTTTTTACACCGCACCCACAGCTAGCCTAAGTCACTGACCAGTGGGCCTATGTCCACCTCAGCTCTTCAGGTTAGAAAATGTATTTGTTACTGACTGGTTTGCTAACCCCAGACAATGACATATGGGCCCTAGGCCATGTCACACGCCACGCTAGCAAAGACTGGTCAAACTAGCTGATGTGGTTCGAATCTGACATAGGCATGACGTCACCTGGTTTGATCCTCACTTGTTGAGGATCGATCGATCGATCTGGTGCGCGTGCAGGGCTGTGACTAGGTGCGTTGGACATAGGAGATCAAGGCGAACCTATTGGTGGTGGCGCAGCTACCTAATGGTCACCGGAACTGCATCGACGGCGAGCTTCTGCATGGGCCAACGAGGGTGCTCAACGAAACTAGGCCTACGGTGAGATTTAGCAAACGAGAATGGTGTCCAGAGATGCGTAAGCTTACCCTGATGACGATAGAGAGGTCGAGGAAGCTTGGGGAGGCGTGATGACGACGAATCGTCGATAATGGCCATAGTGGACAAGGAAAAGGAATGCTCGATTTCACATTATTCCCGGCATGCGGGCTCCCGTGCTTGGTCCTAGGTGAGTAAGTCCACGACGGCGCGTCCAACAGTGGCTACCACGAGACGAGGGGTGGTCAGACTTGACCGGAATGATGAACTCCAGCGAACTAGGGTTTCGGGTGAGGAAGGAAAGTGGTGCTGGGGAGCGAAACTGAGGATGAGATGGGTATGATAAGATAGAGGAGGACGCGACGATCTTATATACTCCCTCCAGAGACGGCGGCACGCATCGTAGCGCGACGGTCGATCGACGGCGGAGCTCCGGCCAGCGAGCTGCTTCCAGTAGGCGAGGTAGACGACGAAGTCAATCTTGCGTAAAACCCCCTGACGCTTATTTTCTCTCAACCCGCAGCCCCTCTCCGATCCCACCTGTCAGCCAGAGAAGAGATGGATCTGGGCTGGCTGTTGGGCTTTCGTGGGCTGCACCTGGGCGACAGGTAAGCAAAGAGAAGCTAGGCCAATGTAGAGGTCCCAACCTTTAATAAGGTAGAGATCCCTGTGTTTACAATGCTAGTCCCTGGATCAATAGCTAGCATCCACAGTTAAGATGTAATATCAAGAAACGAAGGTCATAATACAACTTTATAACCAGGAATAAAATAATTCAATACATCTTACATAGCTCATTTGGCTATCTCATTACAATGCAGCAGAGATAACTATATAGCATGGAGTCCTTCATCTTCAAAGTGCCACAGGCAAACATGTTGGTTGTAGACTTGTAATCCTAATCAACACACTTCTCTAACATCAAACAAACATGCAACATTATAAGTTACAACCATAATGGTCAATATATTTGAATTGTATTGGCAAGTTTCACTACTATGTAGAAATAAGTGGATCCTATCAATATATGCATATTTGGCTAAGTAGGGTTTAGGCTCATTTGCAGAAAGCAATATAGTTTTACCCTATCTTTTCAAAATAGTTTTGATCTTTTGAAAATCTTTCCGAACTCCTTGGAGAACTCCAAGTGCTTCTAATCCCTTGTTGACACCATCAAGTTTTACTTTGAGAAATTGGAATGTAGAGATCTTCCATAGCTTCAGGCCTTAGTTGCTCAGAGTTGTCAGTAACCAGGGACACGGCTAAGTACTTAGAATTTGATCTTCTGCAGAAGTTTTACACTTTACCCACATGACACAATCTCGTCTTGACGCCACCAGTGGCCGCTGGATAAGTACACACCAAATGGAGTACCGACAGATCGAAAATGTGATAAAGTCTTTCCATAGAAGTCCTCCCAATACACAATGCTAGCTTGTCTACCAGGTACCAATGTAAGGATATATTTGGAATACATAATTCTAGTTAACCTGAAGATGCCAATGCAAGGGTCTTCCACTATGTAGTTGACTAAGCCAGAGCCCATTTAGCATGTGGCTGTACACGGAAGCCACTGCATGAGAAACATGTTCAATCTCTAAGTCCCTGGGTGGTTTTCTTCTAGTGCACATACAAAAAGATAGCCATATAAACATGGTTCCCTTTGTTGTCACCTTGTCCAAAATTGAGTATCCTCATCCCACCCAGGTGGTTCATTGAGTACTTGTTATATTATATAAAACATATATTTTTCCAACACTTCATATAATCATATCATGTATTCCATCCCAAGTCTATAGCAGGGCTAAGCATACTACAACTATGATGTTTTCACTAAGGAAGATGGATTTCCTAATAGGACATAACATAACATAATAACATAGTAGCCCTATCATGCATACTACAAAAATACCACTAAATGTAGTGAAAATAGTAGGACATGTATGATTGTGTCACTTGCCTTTTTAGTAGAGAATATTGGGTCACTCCTTGATCTTGGAACAATCACACTCTTCAAATTCTACTACAATTCAATCAAGCAAGCACATATTCAAACTAACATTCAAACAATTCACCACATCAAACAATAACATCAAGTAATGCATGCAAGCATGCAAAAGATGGTTTTATTTGGAAAAGTGGTTTCTATTAGGCTCTAATTATTTTAAATCTCCTATTGGTCATTTACAAAAGTGGCAATACCATTTAAATTCAAGTTGGTGAAAATGGCCACTTAAATCATTTTGTTTTGCTAGAAATTATTTAAATCAAAGTAATATTTTGTAGTGTTAGCCAAAAATATACTTCAAACACAAATGTTAATGTTTATGGTTTAAGGGTTTAATATTAATTCATTTGCAAAAAGGTTTCACCTAGATTCCATTTTTAAATCAAAACAATATTTTATTTGCTAGAAATGCCTTGAATAAAGTAATAATTTACTAGGGTTCATCAAATATGTTTTCAAATCCCAAAACTTGGTGTTTAGGGTCAGAGAGTTTAAATCACATCATTTTCCAAAAGGTTTTACTTGAAAAGCATTTTTAAACCGTAATCAAGATTTAATTCCTAAGTGTCACCAAATATACTTTTAAATCTACAAGTTGGTTTCTATGGTCAGTAGGTTCAAAACAATCCATTTACAAAATATTTTACCCTAAAAACATTTTAGAATATATTTTATACTCAAAATATGCCTACACATGTTTCTGCAAAACAACCAATATTATAGAAGCAAAACACTAAAAAAAGGTATGGTTGGAAAGGTTTTGTTTTCTTGTTTCCAATGATATAAAATTTGCAAAATTTGGACGTGTGGATTAGAAGTTATGAATTTTACAAATCTAAACATCTAATAGATCTAATTCTGTTTTTAAAACCAAACACATGACACGTGGGTGAATCTAACTGGAGCATACCGCTTCGTGAGGATCGAGCGGCTACAGCCGTCAGATATAACTTAATCGCATGGTGCAGAAGCCATCTTACCCCTTCGTTTAAGTTTCTATTGTGTCGATTGGATCTAAATCCGATGGCTCACAGCAGCTCGACCAGGAACTGGCGGCGCTGGAACAACGGCGAGCGGCAGAGCGCTCTGGCTACGGTGGATTTGGTGAAGCGGGAAGCAAGAGAGGGAACATAGATGCTTACCGTGATCGTGTGGTTGCAATGAAGCTCAAGGTGGTCTCGGCTACTCGAGGGGCACACGGGAGCGACGGCGATTACTCGTCGAAGTTCGCGGCGGCATCGGGCACGCTCAGTCGTGGTTGTTGCCGATGATACAACGCACAAAAAGGTGGGGAAGAGGGTTTTTTAGACGCGTGAGAGTGTGGCGATCATGGGAGCATCATCGAGAGGGAGAGGCAAGGTCGGAGTTACCGGGGAAGGGTCGCCGGAGTGGACATAGCCGACGGTGGTGCTCGGGCAAGTTTGTTGTCGACGGTGTGGAGCGAGCGCGGCCAAGCGGGAGTTACTGGGATGTGCAGGAGTCGTTGGCAAGCAAAGCAGTATGCACCAAAGTGCTGGGGAGGGTCTGGCTTCGCTGGAATCGACCGGAGTAGCTCGCCGGAGCCATGGGTGCTTGGGCTTGCAATTCGTGCAGCCTGGTGGCCGAGAGGGAGCGGTTTCTGGGGGGGAAAGGAAGAGGGTGGCGTAGGCATTTAAGAGTGTGTCATCTCTGGCGAGGTTTACTCACGCATTGATGCAAATTTACCGGAGTTAAATCGCGGCAGAAACGGCGAGGCGCGAGGGGGAACGGTTGACGCAGGTGAAGAAGAAGAACTGGCAAGTGGGGTCGCGCTGACAACGAGAGAGAGGGAGTGCGCGAGGGGGCCAGGCGTCAGTGACTGAGCGGGTGTGCTGCCGGGTGGAAAACGTTTCGCTGCAGGGAGGGAAGATGGGCTAGTTAGTTGGGCTGGACTGGGCCTTGCTTCTAGGATGGCTTTGTTTCTTCTTTTTATACTGAATCTTTTTATTTTTACTTTTCTATTTTTCTGTTTTGATTTTTGTTCAAATAATTCAAACACCATTTGAATTCAAACCTCTACCAAACTTTCAGCAATCTTTTAATACTGTTTTAAATGTGTTTTAAAGTCCATTTTAGGATAATTAATTTATTCCTTCATGGTTTATTATTTATTTAAAAAGACATTTGTCTTTATTTTAAATAGGGTTTAAATATGGTTTTAAATTCTATTTGAATTCCAATTTTTACAAAACCTTTTCAGTAGGTTTTATTTATTCTTTAGTGCAAATAATTCACTTTTAATTATTATTTAAAATACTTTAATATGATTTAATGTTCATATAAATTGGGAATTGTCTTTATTTAAATAAAATTGGATATTAATAAATCCTTATGATTTTATTTAAATAATCCTTTACTCTTTTTATTAATCAATAATCTTTCATATCATTTGTTTGGCCAAGATTTAATTTGACTTTTGAATATTCCTTATTTATTTATTTCTTCCTTTGCCTTATAAAATCCATATCTTTTTATTTAAAGATCCAAAATTGGTGATTCCAATTTGTATAATTTAATATTTGTTTATCCTTTTAAATCTCTTTAGGATTTATTTGCTCAAGATTTTGTATGGATTTAGATAAGGGCTTTATTAGCTTTGGAAATTAATTCCTTTTATCTTAATAAATTCATAAGTTTTTATCTATGACTCCAAATTGAGTGAAACCAATTTTCTATGGTTTTATAATATTTTTCTTTATAATTCTTGACCATTTTTAAAATTATTGTTGCTGATTTCTTGTATGGATCAAATCCATAGTCTTAGAGAGATCTTGGAAATGAATTATTCCATTAGAGTTTTAGGGTTTTGGTTTAACCTTTCCAAGTGTTTAAATTGCAAGATACATTATTGATGAATGCATTTCACTTGATTGGAATTTTGTTTGATTACCTTTTCATTCAAAGTTTGTTCAAGATGGGTTTTTATGTTTCCATCTGGAATCAAAAGTTTCTTTTCACCCTAAATTTCAACAACTATTTATTTTGTTTATTTATTTTTCACATTTCAAAATTTGGATAATTTTGGGATGTGACAGCCACGGCCAGGACTTGTTTTTATTTGTTTCCCTTTTCTATTTTCTGTTTTACTTTCATATTTGGATTTAATCTATATTTTGAATTTTTCTAATAAAGTTTATTTGCTGAATACTTACAGCAACAATTTGTATTTGTTTTGATTTCTTTTGTGAACCTTTATGATAAATATTTTTATATTTATTTTATTTTCTTTATATGAACCCCCTTTTAATATTTTGTAGAAACTTCTCTTATTATTTTTCTTTCCACTTTTAACCATGGATTTATTAAATGATATTTCCTTATTGGTTTATAAAACTTAACTCTAGTTGGCTCATAGTTTGAATAGAAAATTTCATATGTATAATGATCCTATATCATTATTTGATGCATGAAATACAAAAGAAATTAGTATGGTCATTAGTTTGGAAAATGGCAATGTATATATTCTATTATGATAAACAAAGAAGTTTAGGGTTTTGAATTATGAATATTTGCCCTAGGGTTTACGGTATTTAATATACTTAGATTCCTTTATGGATGTGAGTTAATATTTAATAACTTCACATGTTTTCTTCTGTTTGTGATATTTGATGACATCACCTTTTATAATAGAAAGTTATATCTAGAATGTTTTATAGAAAGGAATGGATAAAGATACTCCTAAGCATACATAATTATGATAATTGGAATTGACAGAGATGTGCTTATGTGATTTGCTATAGGAAAATATTCGTATAAAGTGATATGGACATAAGATGATAAATCAATAACCTGGAATAGATATTATACTTGGTTTAAGATTTAGAGTTAGTTGTTTTAACAAGAATGTCTATTTTCCATTCTTCACCATCCTTGACCTTTAATTAAAAAATTCCTTTCCTAGATATAATACTTCTTCCTATCCATCATCATAATTAGTATGATGAGCTATATTTCACAAGAATATTCTTATTCCCTTTTATTCTTCTAAACTCATGGATGAATCCAATGAGTTTGATACTAAAGCATTTCATAGTTTGCTCATATCCTTGCTTGGTTAATTCCACTACACTACTATTGATAATCATCAATCCAACAATTAGTTCTTTCAGACTCCACTCATAATCTTCCTTAATCATCCATCATTAATATCTTTTCAATAGATGTCTAGATCAAACTACTTCACATCAAGTGTTGGTATTTCCCAAGAGGAAACTACTACTTCTATAATCCCATGTTGCTCTAGCATCATCTTAATCATACTATCTTTTCTATACTTAACTCTAGTATCTCACAATCCAACCTCACATTATATTAACGTGACTTGTCATAGCTATCTTAGGATAACATATCTATACTAGGGTCTTAATTATGTTCTACACACCCATATCACTTATACTTGATATAAGTATCCTATCTTGGTGAGCAAAGTATGATAATTCAAATCCTTTAATCATTCATAGCTTAGGTTTCCAATTGGCTAATCAAGACTTCATCAATACAACCTTACTATTGTATTGGAATTATCGTTTTAGTATCTTTAATTGGATTATGGCTGTTATTCATGGACTATGCCCTCTTTAACGGATTTAAGTAGATGCTATGATAAGATCAAGAAATAGTAGATCAAGGATTGATAGTTAAATTTTTTGTAAATCAATGGTTGATTACTCAACATAGATGATAAGTTCCATAAAAATTGATATGGAAATAAAGATATATAGTGAATGATCTTGACTTAATCTCTTTCCTACTCAATCTTACTAAAGAAGTAGGGTTAGGTATTACCATGATACTCATGGTATGTGCAGAGGATATTAAGACGTAGTTGTTAAATTCTTATTATTTATGTTATATCCTCAACTTGGTACTTATGAATTATTGTGTTGAATATGATGATAGAATCCCTTAAGGATCAGATATTAATTATTTAAGCAATGTATTATGAGTAGCATTTATTATATCTGATCGACCCTTAGATCAAATCATGTCTACCCAAATAAGGCTTTAGCAAAGGTCATATTGAAACTTATCGCAGTAAACTTGATCATCTACTTCAATTCCATCAAGTTAAGAGAAGCTTCAATCACTTTGACAAGTTTTGTTCAAAAGCGCAAAAAATATTCAGATTTTCTATGCATGAATGCACTGCACACATCTGGGTTCAGCTTATTTCTAGGCTCTAATGCTGGGATGTTACAGACTCTCCCCTTAAAATAAACTTCGTCCTCGAAGTTCGCAAACTCTCCTGTTTGGGAGTAAGGAATTGTCTTGTAGTGGTTACTACATTTTACCACTCCATGATGACCTTAAATGGAATTAATTGTAGTATTCCATAACTTGATTAGATATCCTAATCCAATTCTTTTTATTTATCATCAGACTTTATTACTATGTTAAATACAGTCTAAAGGGTCTCCTTAAAACAAGTTTTAAGTTTCTATTTTGCCCGTGTTTATGGTCAAAATACTATATTTTTATTCCTGTCATAGTATAGTTGGTACTTGTACTCCTTCTAAGATTGGATTTGAACTTATTTCGTCCATACCCATTGAAATTTCTTATTCTCTACACATGCCCAGTTGGGTGTTCTCTATTACTTCTTAAGGATTACTTAAGAGTTGTTTCTTCTAGAATTAGTCGGTTAGGATTAACCTTTATCACCTTCAAGATTTTATTTTATTAAGTTTTTTAGATAATCTTCCATTATTACCTACAGTACTTCTTCAACTTTCATTCATAATCTCTACTCTCCCCCTTAGGGTTTACTAATAGTCTTTAAATTGTATATAAAGCATTTATTGGCTTTATAACTAGAATGTTGGTTTCTGTTTAGTTTATACTTTACCTAATTAGGTTCCGATGAAAGATTGTACGGTGTATCCACACAGTTGTGGATCTCCGAAGCAAATCTTTCAGCATTATATGTCGTACTTACAATTGGACATTTTTGCTAGAATAAGTCTGACTTTGCGAAGCATATCGAAAGACGATCGCCTTTAAAATTTTATAATTCCTTAGGTCTTACTTAACTTAGGCCAAATTTTATGCTCTTTATGCAACCATTAAGATGATATGGTTAACTATCTCAACCAACACCGGCTACGAACAAGATACCAATTGTGGTTCATAATGCCGACTATGCATTAGGTACCCACGGTGGATCATTCTAGGTGATAGGTATTACCTTACAGTTTCCAACCTACTACTGGAATTCCCTCTGAATTGTCAGAGCTTACATACCATTTAGCTCCACAACTTTATCTTTGTTTTAATTTATGATGCTTCCATGAACTAGGGATTGCTACTTTATTAACTTCTTAGCAACTTACATACTTTGAATGAGCCTTAAGTTTATTACTTCTTGTTGCTCCATACATTTTCTACACCAAACTTCTTTCTTGAATCTGGCTAAGAATAGTCTATGTTTGATCTATCCTCCAAATGGTGCTAATACTTCTTATATCATGCTTCATTCTTCAAGTAAGTCTTCCTTATGATCTTAGAAACTCGTCACTCCCTTATGTTCCTTTCTTACTTTCATCTTCCTCTAGTGCTTCCTGGAGTTCCGTCCATGATGACGTGAAGTCCTATGACTGCCTTCTGGAGCATAAGAGCATCCAGGAGGTGCGTATTCTTGATTAGAAGTACCGAGACTGAGATTAATCATTCAAAATGACTAGAGTTGGCTTAATCTTCTACCGAGTATTCCTGGTTTTTCGGCAACGATTCCTCATAGTAAGCTGGCTCCTTGGCCTTTTCATGGATCCAGTCATATATATTGGTGTAGTAGCTATCAGAATACTCTGTCGATTGGATTAGTATCACCCCATATGGTTCATAAGGCTCTCTATGGTTATAGTTGGTCTCTTCTTCAATACCTGTATCACAAGGTATAGGATTTCCTATGGTTCCACCTTGAGATTCTATTTCCCATCCATACTTGTTTGGCTCCGGGTTATTTGGAATAACTTTATTCCATTCCTGTTGTTTGGAGTTATATTTGGTCCATAAGTCTTCAGGTGGGTTGAAGTTATTTTGGTAATAAGCATAATTTTTCGAGTTTGGGTCATCAAACTCAGTTTCCTCATACACTTCTCCTGAAGGTATATATTTGGGATGCCTAGCTTCTTTATCTAGCTTCTTCCTACGAGCCATTGCTTTATCAGGATCTGTAAAATCCTCAATGAACGTATCCAGTTCCTAGACTAAGACTTGGTGAGTGTTATGATAAGTGTTTAGCAAAGACCGATAACGATCCATATACTCTACAGCTAGAGTAGGTTCTGCTTGAACTAGAGTAGAGTGATCCAACAGATGCTCTAGGTTTGCGGTTTCATGTGGTATAATGGTATGAGTACTACCTTCTAGAGCTTGGGATTTTTGTTCTCGGATCATGGTTATGGCTGCTTCTACGGCAATCTGATATGCAGATGCCATGCACCTTGCCTCTCCTGATGGCATTTCTCCCTTAAGTCCTAACTTCTTGGGTAACATGATCATGACACGGTATTTAGCTAATACAGATCCATTATAGTAACTTTAAATCTTGACCAAAAGTCTCGATTCACATTCCAAACTCCATAGAAGTTGGCGGAGATTATCTGTCCAATCCCCTCCGTAGTCGTTTAGTGTCCTGTTCATCACTTGAACATTCCGGGGTGGATATCGAGGTGCCATGTGGAACTGTAGGTAAGAAATTATCATCCGTCACATAGAGTTAGAACTCTTAGGTAATGATCGGATTTGCAATCATATTAAAGAATTATCGCACTAGTAATATAACAGGATTATTCTCAAGTGAATATCCCTCATATCACTAGAGAACTCTTTATTATTGCTAGGATGTATCCTATAGGTTCTACCCATTTACTAGGTTTCCAACCTAATGTCAAAGCATATGCTATGATACCAACTACGGTGACCCAACATACCACTGCATGATGTAGTATACTATATTCGTTGGCATAACACTAATGAAACACCGTTCACTAGTATTACATCCCTCAGAATGGCAAAACATAAACACAGCGGGTCCAATAGATGGCTAAAGGTTACAACTCACTCTTTACACAAGATCGAGAGAACACTCTAGGTTAAAGAGAGAGAAAGAACTTCTTACAAAGAAGGATCAAAGATGAACAACACAAGAACTAATATGGTACTAAGAATGGTATCTTAACTAAAGGGCTAACATTGCTGTTACTGCAATGCACTACAAAAATAGGTTCTTTGGTTAGAGAGTATATTCCTATTTAATCAGTAATTTCGTCTTCACTTGAGTTGATGTATATGTTGACTTTCTTGACTTCATTGAAGAGCTTTGATTTTGGATGACGAGTCCTGGAGCATATCTTGATGTGGAGTTTGTCTATTCCGGCTTCAGAATCTAGCAAGGGTTAAGAAGAAACTTTGAGTACGAGCATACTCAGCAAATTCACTAGAAAAGGAGTGTTTGATGCACTATAACTACAACCACAGACCGTAGGTCTTAGGCAATGCAAGTTTTCATAAACATTTCTTCAAAGGTTGATTTTATTCTGAAAAGACTATGTCCGTCAGCCTTCACGGGTTTACCAGAACTTTCATGGAGTTCCTTTCCTGCCGCGTTTGCAGCTCCTTCCCGGAACAGGGCGTAACAAGTTACAATTCTTACACTCTTCAGAGGTGCGTTACTTTACCCATGAGAGATCAACTCTTTGTTGCACAATCGAGCAACTTATTCCCGTCCACAATTCCATGATGTGGGGCCCAGAAGATGATCCAAGCCAATCACTGCCCCCTTCGCGACCTCGCATGCCTGCTTGGTGTACACCATGCCCACATATTGGATTAAGACAATGGTTTGTACAAACCGTTAGATGCCAGAACTATCGTGGGACGTTGAGGGTTCCCACCGAAATGCTGCATATCCTCTACGAATTAGCAATTAATATACACGATACGAGGATAACAACCACGACCTGCACATCTGGCTTCATGCGAGAGGAAGAAGATACAGCTGACTTCTCTGTCCCATTCCAAATCTCATGGTCAACGCGTAATATACATCGAAAGAATCACCTGCGACATTGGTTGTTAAGTCCTAGGTGATATAGTTTTGAACATTGGTATTCCAACTGTCAGATTTAATAGATTAGCTGATCACCCTGGATCAGTAACCAGTAGTTCACATTATTATCGAAAATAGTGTTTTCTGTCCTTTTTCAAATGCAGGTGATGACAACACTGGATTTGTAGAATACTTACAGAAAAGAAAACAAAGGTCATGAGCAAGTGTGAACTTGACTTTTGTGATTGCAAGATTATCCACTCACGGTCTTCGAGTTAGTATAAGATCCAAAATCTGAAATCAGCATCATTGGTCCGGTAAGGACTAATGTTTAAAGAAGCAATATGCTTTTATGCATAAGTAATGTGATGCACTTTATAAACGCGAATCCCGGGGATAACGTTGTTCTAGGGTTTGGATTCCGGAAATGGTTACTTTAGAATGTGTTGTTCTTTTAGATAAGTTTCACACTTGTGCTTCTTATTAAGGCTTGTGAGTGTGTGTGAACAACACATATTTATGCAGCAATGAAGTATATATCTATGAAATGCTATTCAAAATTGTTTACACTTTAGTAGTTTATCTCCAAACTTTACTTTATAAGTAGAGTTACTTATAAATAGCTTAAGTGTTATTGATCCTAGGTATACGAGTGAAGTATGAAGTAATATGATCTTGATTATTTGTCATATATTATCTGAAGTGGAAAAACGAATAAATTTTGAAGAAAAGATTTCTTTTCTAAGGTTTAAACAATCTTTGTGGTTAGTTAGTGGTGATCGATGTTATTTGTGTTTGCTTGAATAGTTTTGGCTTGAGATGATTTATCACTTAACTAGTTCAGACCAAAGTTAACTATAAAACATATAATAATCCTTATAGTGTTATATTTAGATTCTTGTAGACTAAAGTTAACTTTAAAATAAAGATAATTTGAAAGTATAATACTTATAAACTTTGTACCTGGTGTACTTGGTAATGTTGCCTTAAGGTTACTTAAGAATGGTTATTCTTCTATTTAAGTAGTGGTCTCTTAATTTTGTAGTGAAACAAGATTTCTTGTTTCCTTATAAAGGTATGATTATGGTTTGCGGATAAATAAATAGTACTAGTGACTACTCATGAATTATCTTTGGATTTAGTCCATTATAAGGTTGTATTTGATTAATATATCATTCTGGAAGATTTTATAATTATTAAAGATCTTTTTAGAATATAATTTATTCATTTAGTAGAAGGATAATTCAATGTAATAGTATTTCTAATGTTTTGAATGATTATGACTTATTAGTAACATTCAAGAATAATACTTATTTATTAGACTTGATTGACTAATTTTAGAAATATTAAAAAAATTATTTACCCTTATATGAATTTTAAATTAAGTAATTAAGTTCAAATTTGAGTTATTAAAATATTTGAGCAACTCAAAAGTGGAATATTATATTTTTAACATGTAGATATTATTTTTGTGATTATTTTGGTATATTATATTTATTTTTATGATTTATAAATAAGAAGATATGTTTTTTTACAATTCTTATTACTTTATAATTACTTAATAAATATTAAATATTTAATTAAGTGAAATAATAATACATGATTATAGTTCTTAAAGTATTGTTTTTATTTTTCAATATTTTTGGTATTTATTTATATTTTTCTAATATTTATGAATTTTTTTAAAATATGAATTATCAAAGTTTTATTACTTTTAAAACCTTTACTAAATAATATTTATTTAAATAATCATAATAATAATATTTGATAATAATTTTAAGTTGTAGATTTTATTTTTCTACAAATTTTCATATATTATACACATTTTTCTGAATTATAAATCAAAAGTTATGAATTAAACAAGATTTAATCATTTATTTGATTTCTGGAATATTATTAATTGAGTTTTACCATTTTATTTATTTTTTAAATAGGAAATACTTTTTTACACCGCACCCACAGCTAGCCTAAGTCACTGACCAGTGGGCCTATGTCCACCTTAGCTCTTCAGGTTAGAAAATGTATTTGTTACTGACTGGTTTGCTAACCCCAGACAATGACATATGGGCCCTAGGACACGTCACACGCCACGCTA
Organism: Avena sativa; assembly: GCA_916181665.1. Taxonomy (NCBI): domain Eukaryota; kingdom Viridiplantae; phylum Streptophyta; class Magnoliopsida; order Poales; family Poaceae; genus Avena; species Avena sativa. The sequence continues at coordinate 20,236,700 of OV702296.1, forward strand.
GCAAAGACTGGTCAAACTAGCTGATGTGGTTCGAATCTGACGTAGGCATGACGTCACCTTGTTTGATCCTCACTTGTTGAGGATCGATGGATCGATCTGGTGCGCGTAGGGCTGTGACTAGGTGCGTTGGATAGAGGAGATCAAGGCGAATCTATTGGTGGTGGCGCCGCTACCTAATGGTCACCGAAACTGCATCGACGGCGAGCTTCCACGGCGGCCAACGACGGTGCTCAACGAAACTAGGCCTACGGTGAGATTTAGCAAACGAGAATGGTGTCTAGAGATGCGTAAGCTTACCCTGATGACGATAGAGAGGTCGAGGAAGCTTGGGGAGGCGTGACGACGACGAATCGTCGATAATGGCCATGGTGGCCGAGGAAAGGAATGCTCTATTTCACATTATTCCCGGCGTGCGGGTTCCCGTTCTTGGTCCTAGGTGAGTAAGTCCACGATGGCGCGTCCAACGGTGTCTACCACGAGACGAGGGGTGGTTAGACTTGACAGGAACGATGAACTCCGGCAAACTAGGGTTTCGGGTGAGGAAGGAAAGTGGTGCTGGGGAGGGAGACTGAGGATGAGATGGTTATGAGAAGATAGAGGAGGACGCGACGATCTTATATATTCCCTCTAGAGACGGCGGCACACATCGTTGCACGACGGTCGATCGACGACGGAGCTCTGGCCAGCGAGCTGCTTCCAGTAGGAGAGGTAGTCGACGAAGTCAATCTTGCGTAAAAAACCCTGGCGCTTTTTCTCTCTCAACCCGCAGTTCCTCTCCGGTCCCACCTGTCAGCCAGAGAAGAGTTGGATCTAGGCTGGCTGTTGGGCTTTTGTGGGCTGCACCTAAGCGACGGGTAAGCAAAGAGAAGTTGGGCCACGACCAGGACTTGTTTTTTATTTGTTTTCCCTTTTTCTATTTTCTGTTTTACTTTCAGATTTGGATTTAATATATATTTTGAATTTTTCTAATAAAGTTTATTTGCTGAATACTTACAGCAACAATTTGTATTTGTTTTGATTTATTTTGTGAACCTTTATGATAAATGTTTTTATATTTCTTTTATTTTCTTTATATGAACCCCCTTTTAATATTTTGTAGAAACTTCTCTTATTATTTATCTTTCCACTTTTAACCATGGATTTATTAAATGATATTTCCTTATTGGTTTATAAAACTTAACTCTAGTTGGCTCATAGTTTGAATAGAAAATTTTATATGTATATTGATCCTATATCATTATTTGATGCATGAAATACAAAAAAAATTAGTATGGTCGTTAATTTGGAAAATGGCAATGTATATATTCTATCATGATAAAAACAAAGAAGTTTAGGGTTTTGAATTATGAAAATTTACCCTAGGGTTTAGGGTTTTTAATATGACTTCTGATTCAATAGGCCCCTGAAGGAAATGAAAAAAAGTTCAGGCGCGATCGAGGGATGAGATGGGCGGATACCCCTTCACGCCTGGGGGTAGGATTGGCATACAGAAAGGTTATATCGCGCGCGTAGATCCCGCCAAAGCCCGTACAGGCCCGAAGCAGATTATTACGTGCGTATTCTGTGACGCGACATGGATTCCCGTCGTCCAACTCAGCTATCTGACGTGGCAACACCCAAAAAAACACCCCTACATGGTTTGCTGGGCCGCATTTCTGTTCCCGCTGGTGGGCCGTTTGTGTTGCACGCGCGGATAAGAGCGGGGGATCGCGATACAGAAGGGAATGAAAAAAATAGAGATACATCGGGAAGGCGCACCCCCCTCACCTCCGACGCGGTGCACGTCTGACACCACCAGCAGGACTGTGTCATCATGACGCGTGCAGGGACGCGTGCACCATTCTATCAGCGCCGAAGTGAATTGTCAATCGACTTAATGGAGCATCCAATCGGTCGCATCGTTGCAGTTCTCTGTCTGCCACGTGTGAACAAACCTTCATTGAGAAGGCAGGTCGCACAGTAGGGGAGAGTACGGTGGGGTAATAAGAGTGGTCTGCCTAGCCTTTTTGACTATCTACCTCCACTAGTCACTAGCGCCCTCCTCCCTTTATTCTTCCTTCTGCTCATCCCGCTCCTGATCCCTCCCTCTCCACATCCATGGATCCATCTCGGAAGAGTGCCGCGGCGAAAATGCGCGAGGAGAGAAAAGAGAGAGCTGTCCGCGCCGCTTTACGCACTGAAGAGTCACAACATATGCTCATGCCCGCAGGCGAGGGATCCTCCGGGTAGGTCATGTACTTCTTCTCCTTAATAGTGTTATCCAGCATTCTTCTTCTCCTTAATCATCACCTCCTTCTATTTCTTCAGAGCCGTCGGTTCACCGACAGACATGTCCCCCCCAGATCCCCGGAACAGCGAGGTAAATAATATACATTGGGGTTTTTGCGACTAGGATTTGGTTTTTTTTCTCCTGGATCTTTTCCACACCGCCCATTTCTGCATAAAGCTCGTGTTCTATAATGACACGTTACTGTTGTTCCCGTTCCGTGATAGGACTGAAACCACGTATTCTTTGTCCCAGGAAAAGAAACCAAAACTCATCAATAATGTGGATGCTTGGCTTAATGCACGAATAAGCAGCCACATGGAGAAAATGCAAACACAAGAGCTGGAATTAGAACAACTCAAATTAGCTGTGAATATCCTTACTAAGGAGCGCGACGAGCTGAAAATGGACAACGCTGCCTGGAAGAAACTGCATAAGAAGATCCAAGCCTCGAACCGACCGAATACATGCATCAACGAGGGGCTCTCGAAGGATAATGCGAGGCTGAAAGATGATAATGTCAATCTCCGTGTCGAGAACATGAACCTGCTTCGGGAGATCAAGGCTTTGCTTAGTGAGCAGGTCAAGATCAGGCGGGACATGCTCGTACGTCGCCTACAACTTGAAGAGATTGAGGACGAAAACCAGCAGCTCCTCGCCAGGCTACGACTGTAATGTAGCAGACTTTCCTCGGTGCTGCTCTGCTGAATTGAACTATGTGTTTCTATTTTGCAACTGTAAACTGAACTATCCGAACAATGAGTTGCAACGGGAGACACCTTTAGCGCAGTCCGAAAACTATCTGCTTTCCTGTTGTTTCTATCTACTGTTGCCGCCGTGTTGGACAAGTGTCATTTTTGTTGTAAGAAAAACTTAAACTTAAATATTACACACACTCAACCGTGCATTAAAATTCAAATTATGTATTCCAAACTCAAATTCAAATAGTTGCAAAAGGAGGTAGCCACGATCGGAAAAGAGTGGGTGGGCCACTGGCGGGGGTCCGCAGAGAGAGAGAGATTTTTTTTGACACAGAAGAGAGAGAGATTGTTGGCGAATGGGGCCACCGGGCGCGTGAGAACCGTGCATGTACCATACTAGGCATGTCCAAGGCGCACCGTGCGCGTGTGAACTGTGTAGTACCGTACTACCGAATGTCCGCGGTGCACTGTGCGAGCAGTTGCGCATGCGTATGCTGCTGAACCGTACACGTGTGAACTGCGGGAGCATGAAACATCGGCGTCTCACCATATACAGCCCATCCCTCTGTCTCTCTCCGCCTCCCCTCATTCACTCCATCATGCCACCTCTTCCCAACTCCCCCTAGGCCCCTACCCACTACCCTTCCCCACTCCTCTCTCCGCCGACCAGGAAAAAACCCTCTCCCCTTCCGCTTCCGATGCACTTCCCATTCCGGCGATGGAGCACCCATCCGACGATATCGCCGCAGCAAAGGAGAAGGTCGTGACGCTAGCGTTAGCCACTGAGGAGGCGGCCAGAGCCGCGACGGTGGCGGCCAGAGCCGTGGAGGAGCACAAAATGCCGCAAGGGCTTTAATCACAGCCGCAACAAATGCGAAAGATGAAGCGGAGGCCATTGCTGAAGGCCGGCCGATTGGTCCCTCATCGGCTCCCGCCGCTATCAGTACTTGTGCGTACAATCTTGGGAAGCAGCCGCAGGATGACGACGATTAGGTCGATCTCATCATGTCGCCGCCGCGGCCTTTGATGAGAACATCATCGACGACGACGAGGAGGTAAGTTCCAATTAATGGATTATGTGCTTGGGGCCTAGGGTTTTTGATTAGCGTCAGATTCGTTTGTTATCTGTTAAGATTGGGGCCTAGGGTTTTCACTTAGCGTAAGATTCGTTTGTTATCTGTTACGATTGATGTGTAATTAATGGATCTGTGGATTATTTCTAGCTAGGCTTCGATTATGGACAGAATCGATTAATATTTGTGGATCTGTGGATTATTGCTAGCTAGGGTTCGATTATGGACAGAATCGATTAATATTTGTGGATCTGTGGATTGTTGTTTTCATTTATATGGATTAATGCTAGCTTATTGACGACGGAAGTGGTTTATCTGCTTGATCCCTTGATTAATTTCTGTTATTACTAGCTGGAGACTATTATGCTTCCTTTGTTAAGCATTCAATTTTAGTTGCAGTTTCTACATATTTGCTTCACATGTGTATTTTGTATATTTCAGCAGGCTACTGATGATGTTGACAACGATGTCGACTCGTGTCAAAGGAAGACCAGGGCCACTCTCAAAAAGCTTAAAGCGGGGGGGGGGGGGGGGGGGGTTCGGCCGGTTCTGGAGTGAACCCTAGACTGATGGCATGAACAACTGTCCCTTCTGCAAAAGGAGCATAAAGATGGGCTTCCAAAGCATCCTGCAGCATGCTGAAGGCTGTGGATCTGGCCGTGTCAAAGTTGGGTAAACTGTCAATGTCCACGGCTTCAGGGCCAATCACATGGCCTATGGCATCTTCCTCAGGAACAAACTGAACCGAGCTATCGAGGCTGGTCGTGTGCCTGATCCCAAGCCCAAGCCACCAAAGGTTCAGGGTATGGGCAGTAGGAAGCAGAGGAAGCGGGACAGGGAGGAGCAGGACCGGGAGGAGACGGCGAGGAGGCAGTGATGTTATGATGTGCTTGTTTGTGTGTGCTGCTGCTGGTTTAAGCAGCATGCTTTTGTTTGAACTGTGTTTATGTTGGCTGCTTAGCAGCGTTTGTGTTGAACCTCTACCTTATCAAGTTTGTGTTGAACCTTGCTTAATTAGTTGCTTGTTATGTTTCTGCATTTTAGATGCTTAATTAGTTTGTGTTGAACCTTGCTTAATTAGTTGCTTGTTATGTTTCTACATTCTAGATGCTTACTATCTACATTTGTTTCTGTACATGCTGGTGTGTGGCGGGATTTCCTATTTCGGAAAGGTTCAAGGGAAATAGTTAAGGAATTGAGAAATAGATGCTGGTATAGATTTGCTACCAAATTGGGCAAAAAGGAATGAATGAGGTGAGCCTCGCAGAGGTAGACAAAGGAAGAAAGGAGGGAGGGGGAGAGGGAGAGGGAGGGTTCTTTGATTTGTTGCCAAATTGGGCTGGCTGGTTGCGTTGCCCTATTGTAGCCTTATTTTGCTCTTCTTTCCTTTTTCATATAGTTGTTGATTTACAAACTAGCCTATTTTGTCTCACCTGAACCTCTTTTTCCAAAAAATGACAAATCTACAAAAAGCCTGTTTTGTCTCACCTGACCCTCTTTCCTTCACGAAATAACCTCAAATTTTTTTACACATTATAAAATACGCAGACTTAGCCCAGCCCAGCTCCTGTTCCTGTGCCCGTGTTATCGCTGCAACGTCTGCTTTCTTATTTGGGCCAGCCTAACCGCGCCCAGCAAACGCGCGCGGGTATGACGGCGTAGACGCGTTAGGTATTTACTATTTAGTCACTCCACGGTCGCCTCCGCCCACGACTCACCTCCTATCCCTCCTCACACGAGCGCCACCACACGACAACAACCTCAAAAATTCCATCGAGGACCGCCTCCAGTATTCAACGCCTGCGACGACACAGGTTCATGGATCAGAGATTCAAGGATCAGGTATGTTTTCGCCAACTCCTATATGAAAATCTAGAACGAGTGATGTACAAAAATTTCGTCGGATCTAGAGGAAATACGATCAAATTTTAAAAATGCATTACGATCATAATTGTGTAGATCGGATCTACATATGAACTAGTACAATAACACTCTATTATATGTTAGCACTGAAAGCATGTCGTGTCAGATCTATATGTACTATTAAGAAAATTGTACTTCCTCTGTTTCAAAATATAAGATGTTTTAGTTTTGTGAACAAAATGTATCTAGATTTAATTTAGTGTGTAGATTCACTTCAAACTTGAGTGAACCTACATACTAAAAGAAGTCTACATACATTTGCTTTACAAAACTAAAACATCTTATATTTTAAAACGGAGGGAGTATTATCTAATGGACACTACTCGGTGCTTTGGAATATCACGCGTGTTTATAAACATGCAAACCGTGTTCAAGTATCTAAAATAAGAGGTGGTAGAATATAGATTACTTTATTCTAAAAAGATTGTGTACATGGCACTTTCTGGTTAGGTGGAGGAGTATGCTCGCACTCGTCATGCTCGTGCCACTCTTAAGTTGCATAAACCTCTGCATATAAGAGGTATGTAATGTAAAATTAAAAAAATCAATGCAGTTATAATATTGCTGCTTATGTATGTATTTGTTACATGCAGGTCCTGGAATAAAGTTCGAGAAAGAATTTGAATGTTTCTGCCATTATGGCAACCGTGTGGCGATGGATGATGCCGAAATTAATGTACTAAAGTATGGAGTTGATAAGAACCTCCCAAAAATACCATTTTATGTATGCACCATAAATAAATCAAACACCTTGAAAGGCAAAGAAAAAATGGTAAAACTTTTGAACTAGTAACAATTTTTCAAAATGTTACATTACTACTATTAGGTACTGACATTTGTATATATATATTGGTGTAATCTATATGCAGTACTTTTCGAGGAGCTTCACCATGGAGCATATTGTTCCATATATTGAACTACCAGCAAACATTCAAGTATTTTGTAATAATATGGAAGTTGCAAAAGTTAAAATGGTGATGGCCAAGTCAAACACTAGAGGAAAACTGAAATGTGGAGGTGCCATGATAACATCAAAGTGGATGGAGGTTGTGAACAAGTTTGATATGAGAGCTGGTGACATCTTTGTGTTTTGGTTCCGTGGTAGCTCGGCTGGCCTCAAGATCCTTATTAATCATCTGTGAAATCAACATGCAGACCATGCAATGTTGTCATGTGTCCACAATTGCCACAAAGTGTTTCTAGCCAACTTAGTAATCACTAAGTTGATGAATTCAAAGTCCTTAGCCAAGCCTATAGATCTCTATAGGTTGGCTAGAAAGTCCTTCATCAACTTAGTGCTTATGTGATGATAGAATAGTACTGTAATTTATAAGTTAGAACTGTCACAAACATCATGGCTAGGTCAAATTTACGAGCATCATGGCTAGAAACACCATCATCAACTTAGTTCCACTATTTCTTGATTTTTTTTAATTTTTGGTGCTTCTTTCAAACTAAGGCAAAAACCACGACAGATGAGACTCTAAATCAGTAATCACAACTTGAGTTCTAAGAGTAAAGCTGAAAGATAGTACTTACACATAATTATGAAAGCCGCCACACAGAATTCTTAAAGCTACCACACTGAATTCTAAAAGTACTAAAAATAAATACATTGCAATTTATTACTTCGAAAAGATCTGAACACGCTAGCTATTGAGCAAATAACCTAGGCTATTCAGCCCTATATATTTCATCGGCGTCCTCTCCCGAGTCCTGCAGGAGAAATTCATTGAACTCCCCCGTCTACAATGTGTTGCCAGTATCTTGTCGAGACGGTAAAGCCTCGGTGAACGTTCCAGATCATGTTGACCATAGCCATCTGCAAGTCTTGTTACCCCATCCCAGGCCTTAAGATCATGATTGTACGCTCTGATATAAGAAAGATCCGTGTAGTAGATGCAACTGGCTAGGACTGTACTAGGGTGCACTCTAGTGTCGACGGAGATCGACCGGTTAAAATGAACGAAGAAGGCACGACTGCCAATGTCATCTACATCCTCGAGACATCATTTCTCTGTGTCCACCTGGTAAAACACCGGTTGACCTTCGGCGAAAACCCCACCCAACACAAGAAGCAGATCACCTTCTGACTCCACAAGGTAGAACTTGTAGGCTTCGCGTATCTTTTCAAAGACTGGACCTGAAATTATTCTGGCCATCTTGACTGTGCTCGCGCGCTGCTCCACCTGGATGTTGGTCGACACGATGTCTCCACCATCCTATACTGCATACACTTCACCACAGAATGGGGTAATGCATCGCACGTCGGACGGATAAATTCCTTCTCCAAATACTCCATTGAAATCCCCTATCGGGGTGGCCTCATCGGCCCAAGCAATAGAATTCTCATAATGTGTGGAAACAACCACCATCATGGGGGACTTCGTGACGGCTACAGATGCCACAAGATTTGATCGTATCTGCGCCTGAAACTTAGTGTTGAACTTATGGGTGAGTGGGTTCAGAAGGCGAATCTTGTGCGGCTCTTCCCTCTGAGCAATAACGATGACGCCACGATAAACACCAATGGAGTTGAACCTTTTGATGAAGATAATAGTTAGCCCTAAGATATATGTACAATGGAAAATACTCTCTTTGTTCACTAATATAAAACAGAGCTTCTAGATATTTCAAAATGTACGAGATATATATATCCTAAATGAGTGAACCTATACAATTAAACTTTGCTTAAGAATGTTCAAGAACATGCATGTTTAAGAACCTACTCCCTCCGTCCGCAAATAAGTGTACATCTAGCTTTTGCCTAAGTCAAACATAACCAAATTTGACCAACTTTATAGAGAAATATAGGAACATATATTACATTAAATTGACATATTATAAAATCATATTTAAAAATAAATCTAAAGATATCAATTTACTGTCATAAATGTTAGTACATTGTTCTAAAAAGTTAGTCAAACGTGGTAAAATTTGACTTAGGACAAGGCTAGAAGTACACTTATTTGTGGACTGAGGGAGTACACAATTAAACATGCATGTTTAAGAATAACTTTGTATCATAATAACAAATGAATGTTGATCGGATGAATTGTGAACCTACGCTGAACTTCCATTAGATTCGTCGTGAAGCAACGACCTGTGACTAGGTTGAGGAACGTGAAGTCGCCGACGTCTAGAAGTGTGTGATATACCAGGATCCAGTTGTTGAGATAGAACTCGGGTTCTTTTAACGCGCGGCACCAATTGCCGCAGACTCTCCGACAAGCAGCGTAGGCATCGACGTATTCCTCGTTCTCCAGGAAGGATTCGCCGATCTTGGCAAGTGGTCCGTCGGCCGGGAGATCGGACCAGTTCACCTTTAGTTGGATGCTCGCCATGCCTTCCTATCGAGAAATAAAGAAGACCAGGAGATGACGAGGAGAAGAACAAGGATAGGAGGAGTCGAAGAGGGAAGCACTACGCCGGAACAAGGAGACGAGGAGACGACAGGAACTGCCACTATGCGGTCGAGGAACTGGCGAGTTTCTTTTCTTGTAATGTATAAGGACGTCGGCTAACCGCGCTGACAGGTCACAGGGCCGGCCCTTGGGAGGGACCGAAGGGGCAGCCGCCCTGGGCCCAAAATTTTGGGGGGCCCTCCCCAGATATGTGCTGCATATATAGGCTATAATAGATCTTAAAAAATATTTAAAAAATAACAATTTTGAGTTTTATATTGGGCTAGATTGAGCGCTCTACTTTTCTGGACATACACATACGTTTCAAATTTGGAGTCCATCACGGCATCACGTACCTAACTTGCAATTAGATCAGCTATCCTCTTTGATTGTATCGTATGAAGGCACGCTGCTCCCCGGTTCTTGCCTCAACCTCGACTCAACACTGGTAATTAAACTAACAGTGGTTAAGTAGTACATCACTGCTATTTATGCTGCATGCCATTAAATTACAAGGATTATACAATTCTGTTAGATGTACATAATTGCACCATAATTATGCAACCTTTGTTCTATCATACATATAATCAAATTTTCCTATTACTACAACTAGCCAACATAACTGTTGCAATTCGACCATCTCACTATGACAACATCACTACTAGTTGATCCATAAAAGAAAGATTTCACAAAGGGCAACATCATTCAATATGATTAACTAATATATCAAATATATTTATGCTAGATGACAATAAATAACAAGGATTATGCACTTATGTTACATAAAATAAAATACAACAAATGCAATACCCAATCTTCTATTACTTAAACATGGCAACAACACATCAACAATCCCAACATCACACCATGGAAAAATCACTACTACATGATCCATGAAAGAAATATTCCAAAACAGGAGACATCATTTAATAAAGAAACATTTAACTGCTGCAACTTGTTTAAGGATTAGAACATTTAAAACTCTACAGACCTTTTCAGGATATAGCATTGCCTGCATCAACTAAATCTCATGCCCATACATGTTATTTCCTTAGATAGTCAGGAACCAATGTTCAAAACTTGCAAAATTGAAGAGGCAGCTGACATAAGTCTACAAGTATTGCAGCCACAGAAACAAGGTAACCTAAATGGATAAGATTATTCTATTAATTGTCATAGAGTAGAGGTATAAACAACACAAACCACCAGGTAGTTCAATAACAGATCATGAAGATGATATGACTGAACTTTCAGGACAACTCTCCAGTTCAAGTGTCCAAAAACAGCCTCCAAGGTCTACTCAGTATGCTAATACAGTTTAGAGCATGTAGCCATTTACCATTTGATCACCGTGTAAAAATCAAGGAAAATAATAAACTGATATTGCACTATACTAACTGCTTAAACTACACTGAATATCATATCTTAGGGACATCCCTCGGAGCTAAGCATTCATTTAATAGAACTAGTCTAATATATGATCATACAAGTTCAGGAAAAAACTACAACAAAAATATGCACGCAACATTGTGTAATTTCATAGTTAATCATCCCGAATAATCCGATGCACTAAACTATTTCCTAGGGCTAGATATATGCTGCAACAAATAACTTTCATTGAAATATATAAATCCCAAAAAAACTACACCAGGAATCTACAGAACCAATCTTCCATCCAAAGAATCCCTAACAGATGTCAATCCCTAATACTGATATAGCTAAATCTACAGAACCGAGATTCCATCCAAACAATCAAAAGAGGCAAAACGGAAGTTAGCTGACAAAAACCTCTTACATGCATCACAACAACCTCCTGAGGCTGCACTGGCGACAGATCATCCCCGGTGCCGAGCACGACGTTCAGATCTAGCCGCTCCACCTTGCCAACCTCCACATCCAGCATCTCCTCCTCTACCAGAGCCGCATAGGCCAAAGCGGCCGTACCACCACCGCCACCACCATGGCGCTCGACCTCGTCGACTGCATCTGGGCGGGTCACGGCTCACATCCCCACACTAGCAGAACCGCCCGCATCGGCTCCGGAGCCCACTCCCGCCATCGCCAGAGTCGAAATCGCGCGGAGGAGGACGACACCCAGACCGGAAGCGGAGGAGACGACGACGTGAGGTAGGGTTTCTCACTCCTCACTCCTTTCAGTATCAGGTGAGACAAAAGGGAGGAGGGGGAAAATGGTGGGGATCTGGCGACGCGGAGCGGCCGAGAGGGCTCTTATACGTCCCGTCGATTCGTATCCGCTGATGTCACCGGCGCACGTGACGTCCACCTTATACGACCAACATTGCATGGACTCTAGGCCAAGTGTTCACTTTCATTAACTTGTGCTTGTATGTGTGAACACTTGGTCACCGACGCACGTGACGTCCACCTCATACTACCATCATTGCATGGACTCTAGACCAAGTGTTCACTTTCATCAACTTTTGCTTGTATGTGTGAACACTTGGTCAACATGATCCCACCTAGTACTCTCGGTCCCAATTTAGGTTGCAATATAAGATTTTATCAAAGTCAAACTGTATAATGTTTGACCAAATAGTTTGATACAACTATGAACTAATACGGTGCCAAAATAATATTATTAGAATTGTCTTAAATTATATTTTCATAATATATACATTTTATATCACACATATTTAAATTATTTTGTATATTCTTGGTCAAACTTTGCAAAGTTTGACTTGCATGCAAAATTATGCGCAACATAATATGGGATGGAGGGAGTAGATCGAAGTTGATGAAGGTGTTTCCACACAGCTCAAATAGGTCTATATTGCATAATATTTTGGCATAGTCTAGATCGACAACAAGCGCAGGCTTCGCCAAGGCACACGCTCCTCGTTAGAGAGAAAGGCTTCACTAGCAAATTCAGAGCGACTGTGATTGTGAGAGAACGAACATAGACAAGTACTTTGTGCTGCTAAAACTTTCTAGTCTAGGGTGACATTATAGACCTATATATATCTCAGTTAGTTAGAAACACCTTGATCACCTTCTGGTTGAATGAGTCAACGATTGGTCAACGTGTGATCCCAACTAGTTGTAGATGTAACTATATCATTGAACTCTTATAGCTAGATCTATCAAGCAGGTGGGATCATGTTGGCCAGGTGTAGTGACTCACACAACCCTTAAGTTGATGACGGTGGTTCTAGCTAGCCCAGAGAGGTCTAGACCCCATGAAATTTTGGTATGGCCCCACATTTGCCACATGCTAGTGTGTGTCATGGCTTGGCAGACTCAAAATTATAGCTAGATCTAGCAAGTAGGTAGGATCATGTTGGCCAGGTGTGATGACACATACAACAACAAGTTGGTGAAGGTGTTTCTAGAGAGGTGTCTAGACCCCATGCATGCAATGTTGGAATGGACCCACATTTTCCACAAGCTAGTATGTGTCATGCCATGGCATAACACTTTTATAGCTAGATCTATCAAGTGGGTGGGATCATGTTGATAGGTGTAGTGACTCACACAACCACTAAGTTGATGATGGTGGTTCTAGCCAGCCCAGATAGGTCTAGACCCCATACACTGTTGGCATGGCCCCACATTTTCCACAAGCTAGTGTTTGTCATGGATTGGCATAGAAAAATTATAGCTAGATCTAGCAAGTAGGTAGGATCATGTTGTCCAGGTGTAGTGACTCACACAGCCACTAAGTTGATGATGGTGTTTCTAGCCAACCCAAATAGGTCTAGATACCATGCAATGTTAGAATGGACCCACATCTTCCACAAGCTAGTGTTTAAAAATATACTTGAAACACAAATGTTAATGTTTATGGTTAAAGGGTTTAATATTAATTCATTTGCAAAAAGGTTTCACCTAGATTCCATTTTTAAATCAAAACAATATTTTATTTGCTAGAAATGCCTTGAATAAAGTAATAATTTACTAGGGTTCATCAAATATGTTTTCAAATCCCAAAACTTGGTTTTTAGGGTCAGAGAGTTTAAATCACATCATTTTCCAAAAGGTTTTCCTTTAAAAGCATTTTTAAACCATAATCAATATTTTTATTTAGCTAGAAATGCTTTTATTCAAAGATTTAATTCCTAAGTGTCACTAAATATACTTTTAAATCTACAAGTTGGTTTCTATGGTCAGTAGGTTCAAAACAATCCATTTACAAAAGATTTTACCCTAAAAACATTTTAGATAATTTTATACTCAAAATATGCCTACACATGTTTCTGCAAAAACAACCAATATTATAGAAGCAAAACACTAAAAAAAGGCATGGTTGGAAAGGTTTTGTTTTCTTGATTCCAATGATATAAAATTTGCAAAATTTGGACATGTGGATTAGAAGTTATGAATTTTACAAATCTAAACATCTAATAGATCTAATTCTGTTTTTAAAACCAAACACATGACACGTGGCTGAATCTAACTGGAGCATACCGCTTCGTGAGGATCGAGCAGCTACAGCCATCAGATCTAACTTAATTGCATGGTGCAGAAGCCATCTTACCCCTTCATTTAAGTTTCTATCGTGTCGATTGGATCTAAATCCGATGGCTCACAGCAGCTCGACCAGGAACTGGCGGCGCTGGCGCGACGGCGAGCGGCGGAGCGCTCTGGCTACGGCGGATTCGGTGAAGCAGGAAGCAAGAGAGGGAACAGAGATGCTTACCGTGATCGTGTGGTTGAAGTGAAGCTCAAGGTGGTCTCGGCTACTCGAGGGGCGCACGGGAGCGGTGGCGATTACTCGTCGAAGTTCGTGGCGGCGTCGGGCACGCTCAGTCGTGGTGGTTGCCGAAGATGCAACGCACAAAAAGGTGGGGTAGAGGGTTTTTTAGACGCGTGCGAGTGTGGCGATCATGGGAGCATCATCGAGGGGGAGAGGCAAGGTCGGAGTTACCGGGGAAGGGTCGCCGGAGTGGACATAGCCGACGGTGGTGCTCGGGCGAGTTTGTTGCCGACGCTGTGGAGCGAGCGTGGCCAAGCGGGAGTTACTGGGATGTGCAGGAGTCGTTGGCAAGCAAAGCAGTATGCACCAGAGTGCTGGGGAGGGTCTGGCTTCGCCGGAATCGACCGGAGTAGCTCGCCGGAGCCGTGGGTGCTTGGGCTTGCAATTCATGCAGCCTGGTGGCCGAGAGGGATCGGTGTCTAGGGGAAAGGAAGAGGGGGGCGTAGGCGTTTAAGAGTGTGTCGTCTCTGGCGAGGTTTAATCACGCATTGATGCAAATTTACCGGAGTTAATCGCGGCAGAAACAGCGAGGCGCGAGGGGGAACGGTCGACGCGGGTGAAGAAGAAGAACTGGCAAGTGGGGTCGCGCTGACAGCGAGAGAGAGGGAGTGCGCGAGGGGGCCAGGCGTCAGTGACTGAGCGGGTGTGCTGCCGGGTGGAAAATGTTTCGCTACAGGGAGGGAAGATGGGCTAGTTAGTTGGGCTGGACTGGGCCTTGCTTCTAGGCTGGCTTTGTTTCTTCTTTTTATACTGAATCTTTTTATTTTTCCTTTTCTATTTTTTGTTTTGATTTTTGTTCAAATAATTCAGACACCATTTGAATTCAAACCTCTACCAAACTTTCAACAATCTTTTAATATTGTTTTAAATGTGTTTTAAAGTCCATTTTAGGATAATTAATTTATTCCTTCATGGTTTATTATTTATTTAAAAAGACATTTGTCTTTATTTTAAATAGGGTTTAAATATGGTTTTAAACTCTATTTGAATTCCAAATTTTACAAAACCTTTTTCAGTAGGTTTTATTTATTCTTTAGTGCAAATAATCCACTTTTAATTATTATTTAAAATACTTTAATATGATTTAATGTTCATATAAATTGGGAATTGTCTTTATTTAAATAAAATTGGATATTAATAAATCCCTATGATTTTATTTAAATAATCCTTTACTCTTTTTATTAATCAATAATCTTTCATATCATTTGTTTGGCCAAGATTTAATTTGAATTTTAAATATTCCTTATTTATTTATTTATTTATTTATTTATTTCTTCCTTTGCCTTATAAAATCCATATCTTTTTATTTAAAGATCCAAAATTGGTGATTCCAATTTGTATAATTTTATTTAATATTTGTTTATCCTTTTAAATCTCTTTAGGATTTATTTGCTCAAGATTTGGTATCGATTTAGATAAGGGCTTTATTAGCTTTGGAAATTAATTCTTTTTATCTTAATAAATTCATAAGTTTTTATCTATGACTCCAAATTGAGTGAAACCAATTTTCG
Source organism: Avena sativa (assembly GCA_916181665.1). Taxonomy (NCBI): domain Eukaryota; kingdom Viridiplantae; phylum Streptophyta; class Magnoliopsida; order Poales; family Poaceae; genus Avena; species Avena sativa. Next base: position 20,252,292 of record OV702296.1, read on the forward strand.
ATGGTTTTATAATATTTTTCTTTATCATTCTTGATCATTTTTAAAATTATTGTTGCTGATTTCTTGTATGGATCAAATCCATAGTCTTAGAGAGATCTTGGAAATGAATTATTCCATTAGAGTTTTAGGGTTTTGGTTTAACCTTTCCAAGTGTTTAAATTGCAAGATACATTATTGATGAATGCATTTCACTTGATTGGAATTTTGTTTGATTGCCTTTTGATTCAAAGTTTGTTCAAGATGGGTTTTGATGTTTCCATCTGGAATCAAAAGTTTCTTGTCACCCTAAATTTCAACAATTATTTATTTTGTTTATTTATTTTTCACATTTCAAAATTTGGATAATTTTGGGATGTGACAGCCACGACCAGGACTTGTTTTTATTTGTTTTCCCTTTTTCTATTTTCTGTTTTACTTTCTGATTTGGATTTAATCTATATTTTGAATTTTTCTAATAAATTTTATTTGCTGAATACTTACAACAACAATTTGTATTTGTTTTGATTTCTTTTGTGAACCTTTATGATAAATGTTTTTATATTTCTTTTATTTTCTTTATATGAACCCCCTTTTAATATTTTGTAGAAACTTCTCTTATTATTTTCTTTACACTTTTAACCATGGATTTATTAAATGATATTTCCTTATTGGTTTATAAAACTTAACTCTAGTTGGCTCATAGTTTGAATAGAAAATTTCATATGTATAATGATCCTATATCATTATTTGATGCATGAAATACAAAAGAAATTAGTATGGTCATTAGTTTGGAAAATGGCAATGTATATATTTTATTATGATAAACAAAGAAGTTTAGGGTTTTGAATTATGAATATTTGCCCTAGGGTTTAGGGTTTTTAATATACTTAGATTCCTTTATGGATGTGAGTAAAGATTTAATAACTTCACATGTTGTCTTCTGTTTGTGATATTTGATGACATCACCTTTTATGATAGAAAGTTATATCTAGAATGTTTTGTAGAAAGGAATGGATAAAGATACTCCTAAGCATACATAATTATGATAATTGGAATTGACAGAGATGTGCTTATGTGATTTGCTATAGGAAAATATTCCTATAAAGTGATATGGACATAAGATGATAAATCAATAACCTGGAATAGATATTATACTTGGTTTAAGATTTAGAGTTAGTTGTTTTAACAAGAATGTCTATTTTCCACTCTTCACCATCCTTGACCTTTAATTAAAAAATTCCTTTCTTAGATATAATACTTCTTCCTATCCATCATCATAATTAGTATGATGAGCTATATTTCACAAGAATATTCTTATTCCCTTTTATTCTTCTAAACTCATGGATGAATCCAATGAGTTTGATACTAAAGCATTTCATAGTTTTCTCATATCCTTTCTTGGTTAATTCCACTACTCTACTATTGATAATCATCAATCCAACAATTAGTTCTTTCAGACTCCACTCATAATCTTCCTTAATCATCCATCATTAATATATTTTCAATAGATGTCTAGATCAAACTACTTCACATCAAGTGTTGGTATTTCCCAAGAGGAAAACTACTACTTCTATAATCCCATGTTGCTCTAGCATAATCTTAATCATACTATCTTGTCTATACTTAACTCTAGTATCTCACAATCCAACCTCACATTATATTAATGTGACTTGTCATAGCTATCTTAGGATAACATATCTATACTAGGGTCTTAATTATGTTTTACACACCCATATCACTTATACTTGATATAAGTATCCAATCTTGGTGAGCAAATCATTCAAATCCTTTAATCATTTATAGCTTAGGTTTCCAATTGGCTAATCAAGAATTCATCAATACAACCTTACTATTGTATTGGAATTATCTTTTTAGTATCTTTAATTGGATTAAGGCTGTTATTCATGTACTATGCCCTCTTTAACAGATTTAAGTAGATGCTATGATAAGATCAAGAAATAGTAGATCAAGCATTGATAGTTAAATTTTTTGTAAATCAATGGTTGATTGCTCAACATAGATGATAAGTTCCATAAAAATTGATATGGAAAGAAAGATATATAGTGAATGATCTTGACTTAATCTCTTTCCTACTCAATCTTACTAAAAAAGTAGGGTTAGGTATTACCATGATACTCATGGTTTGTGCAGAGGAGATTAAGACATAGTTGTTAAATTCTTATTATTTATGTTATATCCTCAACTTGGTACTTATGAATTGTTGTGTTGAATATGATGATAGAATCCCTTAAGGATCAGATATTAATTATTTAAGCAATGTATTATGAGTAGCATTTATTATATCTGATCTACCCTTAGATCAAATCATGTCTACCCAAATAAGGTTTTAGCAAAGGTCATATTGAAACTTATCACAGTCAACTTGATCATCTACTTCAATTCCATCAAGTTAAGAGAAGCCTCAATCACTTTGACAAGTTTTGTTCAAAAGCGCAAAAATTATTCATATTTTCTATGCATGAATGCAATGCACACATCTGGGTTCAGCTTATTTCTAGGCTCTAATGCTGGGATGCTACAGACTCTCCCCCTTAAAATAAACTTCGTCCTCGAAGTTCGCAAACTCTCCTGTTTGGGAGTAAGGAATCGTCTTGTAGTGGTTGCTACATTTTTCCACTCCATGATGACCTTAAATGGAATTAATTTTAGTATTCCATAACTTGATTAGATATCCTAATCCAATTATTTTTATTTTATCATCAGACTTTATTACTATGTTAAATACAGTCTAAAGGGTCTCCTTAAAACAAGTTTTAAGTTTCTATTTGCCCGTGTTTGTGGTCAAAAGACTATATTTTTATTCCTGTCATAGTATAGTTGGTACTGGTACTCCTTCTAAGATTGGATTTGAAATTATTTCGTCCATACCCATTGGAATTTCTTATTATCTACACATGCCCAATTGGGTGTTCTCTATTACTTCTTAAGGATTACTTAAGAGTTGTTTCTTCTAGAATTAGTCGGTTAGGATTAACGTTTATCACCTTCAAGCTTTTATTTTATTAAGTTTTTTAGATAATCTTCCATTATTACCTATAGTACTTCTTCAACTTTCATTCATAATCTCTACTCTCCCCCTTAGGGTTTACTAATAGTCTTTAAATTGTATATAAAGCATTTATTGGCTTTATAACTAGAATGTTGGTTTCTGTTTAGTTTGTACTTTACCTAATTAGGTTCCGATGAAAGATTGTATGGTGTATCCACACAGTTGTGGATCTCCGAAGCAAATCTTTCAGCATTATATGTCGTACTTACAATTGGACATTTTTGCTAGAATAAGTCTGACTTTGCGAAGCATCTCAAAAGACGATCGCCTTTAAAATTTTATACTTCCTTAGGTCTTACTTAACTTAGGCCAAATTTTATGCTCTTTATGCAACCATTAAGATGATATGGTTAACTATCTCAACCAACACCGGCTACGAATAAGATACCAACTGTGGTTCAGAATGCCAACTATGCATTAGGTACCCACGGTGGATCATTCTGGGTGATAGGTATTATCTTACAGTTTCCAACCTACTACTGGCATTCCCTCTGAATTGTCAGAGCTTACATACCATTTAGCTCCACAACTTTATCTTTGTTTTAATTCATGATGCTTCCATGAACTAGGCATTGCTACTTTATTAACTTCTTAGCAACTTACCTACTTTGAATGAGCCTTAAGTTTATTACTTCTTGTTGCTCCATACATTTTCTACACCAAACTTCTTTCTTGAATCTGGCTAAGAATAGTCTATGTTTGATCTATCCTCCAAATGGTGCTAATACTTCTTATATCATGCTTCATTCTTCAAGTAAGTCTTCCTTATGATCTTAGAAACTCGTCACTCCCTTACATGAATTCCCGTTGCTATCTAGATCCATGACATTAAGTAATAACTGGGTGTTACATCATGCATTTGCACAATTAATTAAACTTCATGTACATATCTAGTCAATCAAGAATATCCAATAAGATCCAAAAGTCGATAAACAACAAAACAAATACCATGTATTACACATAGGTTTTAAATAATTAACAAATGTACTAGATGTTCCAATGGTTTGCTCCACCCCTATTTACACAACTATCTTACAAGAACTTCTTGTTCTTGTGAGTATATCCTCACTTATTTCGGCAAACCTTTCAAACTACAATACGCATTACCCTCTATGTACATTATTCAAGCACTCATCCCTTGGGATGTCGTTCCTTTCTTACTTTCATCTTCCTCTAATGCTTCCTGGAGTTTCGTCCATGATGACGTGAAGTCCTACGACTGCCTTCTGGAGCATAAGAGCATCCAGGAGGTGCGTATTCTTGATTAGAAGTACCGAGACTGAGATTAGTCATTGAAAAATGACTAGAGTTGGCTTAATCTTCTACCGAGTATTCCTGGTTTTTCGGCAACGATTCCTCATAGTAAGCTGGCTCCTTGGCCTTTTCTTGGATCCAGTCATATATATTGGTGTAGTAGCTATCGGAATACTCTGTCGATTGGATTAGTATCACCCCCATATGGTCCATAAGGCTCTCTATGGTTATAGTTGGTCTCTTCTTCAATACCTATATCACAAGGTATAGGATTTCCTATGGTTCCACCTTGAGATTCTATTTCCCGTCCATACTTGTTTGGATCCGGGTTATTTGGAATAACTTTATTCCATTCCTGTTGTTTGTAGTTATATTTGGTCCATAAGTCTTCAGGTGGCTTGAAGTTATTTTGGTAATAGGCATAATTTTCCGAGTTTGGGTCATCAAACTCAGTTTCCTCATACACTTCATCTGAAGGTATATATTTGGGATGCCTAGCTTCTTTATCTAGCTTCTTCCTACGAGCCATTGCTTTATCAGGATCTGTAAAATCCTCAATGACCGTATCCAGTTCCTAGACTAAGACTTGGTGAGTGTTATGATAAGTGTTTAGCAAAGACCGATAACGATCCATATACTCTACAGCTAGAGTAGGTTCTGCTTGAACTAGAGTAGAGTGATCCAACTCATGCTCTGGGTTTGCGGTTTCATGTGGTACAATGGTATGAGTACTACCTTCTAGAGCTTGGGATTTTTGTTCTCGGATCATGGTTATGGCTGCTGCTACGGCAATCTGATATGCAGATGCCATGCACCTTGCCTCTCCTGATGGCATTTCTCCCTTAAGTCCTAACTTCTTGGGTAACATGATCATGACATGGTATTTAGCTAATACAGACCCATCATAGTAACTTTAAATCTTGACCAAAAGTCTCGATTCACATTCCAAACTCCATAGAAGTTGGCGGAGATTATCTGTCCAATCCCCTCCATAGTCGTTTAGTGTCCTGTTCATCACTTGAACATTCCGGGGTGGATATCGAGGTGCCATGTGGAAATGTAGATAAGAAATTATCATCAGTCACATAGAGTTAAAACTCTTAGGTAATGATCAGATTTGAAATCATATTAAAGAATTATCGCACTAGTAATATAACAGGATTATTCTCAAGTGAATATCCCTCATATCACTAGAGAACTCTTTATTATTGCTAGGATGTATCCTATAGGTTCTACCCATGTACTAGGTTTCCAACCTAAGGTCAAAGCATATGCTTTGATACCAACTGCGGTGACCCAGCATACCACTGCATGATGTAGTATACTATATTCATTGACATAACACTAATGAAACACCGTTCACTAGTATTACATCCCTCAGAATGGCACAACGTAAACATAGCGGGTCCAATACATGGCTAAAGGTTAGAACTTACTCTTTACACAAGATCCAGAGAACACTCTAGGTTAAAGAGAGAGAAAGAACTTCTTACAAAGAAGGATCAAAGATGAACAACACAAGAACTAATATGGTACTAAGAATGGTATCTTAACTAAAGGGCTAACATTGTTGTTACTACAATGCACTACAAAAATAGGTTCTTTGGTTAGAGAGTATATTCCTATTTAATCAGTAATTTCGTCTTCACTTGAGTTGATGTATATGTTGACTTTCTTGACTTCATTGAAGAGCTTTGATTTTGGATGACGAGTCCTGGAGCATATCTTGATGTGGAGTTTGTCTATTCCGGCTTCAGAATCTAGCAAGGGTTAAGAAGAAACTTTGAGTACGAGCGTACTCAGCAAATTCACTAGAAAAGGAGTGTTTGATGCACTATAACTACAACCACAGACCGTAGGTCGTAGGCAATGCAAGTTTTCATAAACATTTCTTCAAACGTTGCTTTTATTCTGAAAAGACTATGTCCGCCAGCCTTCACGGGTTTACCAGAACTTTCATGGAGTTCCTTTCCCGCCGCGTTCGCAGAACCTTCCCAGAACAGGGCGTAACAAGTTACAATTCTTACACTCTTCAGAGGTGCGTTACTTTACCCATGAGAGATCAACTCTTTGTTGCACAACCAGGCAGCTTATTCCCGTCCACAATTCCATGATGTGGGGCCCAGAAGATGATCCAAGCTAATCACTGCCCCCTTCGCGACCTCGCATGCCTCCTTGGTGTATACCATGCCCACATATTGGATTACAACAATGGTTTGTACAAACCGTTAGATGCCAGAACTATCGTGGGACGTTGAGGGTTCCCACCCATATGCTGCATATCCTCTACGAATTACCAATTAATATGCACGCTACGAGGATAACAGCCACGACCTGCACATCTGGCTTCATGCGAGAGGAAGAAGATACAACTGACTTCTCCGTCCCATTCCAAATCTCATGGTCAACGCGTAATATACGGGGAAATAATCACCTGCGACATTGGTTGTTAAGTCCTAGGTGATATAGTTTTGAACATTGATATTCCAACTGTCAGATTTAATAGATTAGCTGATCACCCTGGATCAGAAACCAATAGTTCACATTATTATCGAAAATAGTGTTTTCTATCCTTTTTCAAATGCAGGTGATGAAAACACTGGATTTGTAGAATACTTACAGAAAAAAACAAAGGTCATGAGCAAGTGTGAACTTGCCTTTCGTGATTGCAAGATTATCCACTCACGGTCTTCGAGTTAGTATAAGATCCAAAATCTGAAATCAGCATCATTGTTCCGGTAAGGATTAAAGTTTAAAGAAGCAATATGCTTTTATGCATAAGTAATGTGATGCACTTTATAAACGTGAATCCCAGGGATAATGTTGTTCTAGGGTTTGGATTCCGGAAATGGTTACTTTAGAATGTGTTATTCTTTTAGATAAGTTTCACTGTGCTTCTTATTAAGGCTTGTGAGTGTGTGTGAACAACACATATTTATGCAACAATAAAGTATATATCTATGAAATGCTATTCAAAATTGTTTACACTTTAGTAGTTTATCTCCAAACTTTACTTTATAAGTAGAGTTACTTATAAATAGCTTAAGTGTTATTGCTCCTAGGTATACGTGTGAAGTATGAAGTAATATGATCTTGATTATTTGTCATATATTATCTGAAGTGGCAAAACGAATAACTTTTGAAGAAAAGATTTCTTTTCTAAGGTTTAAACAATCTTTGTGGTTAGTTAGTTGTGATCGATGTTATTTGTGTTTGCTTGAATAGTTTTGGCTTGAGATGCTTTATCACTTAACTAGTTCAGACCAAAGCTAACTATAAAACATATAATAATGCTTATAGTGTTATATTTATATTCTTATAGACTAAAGTTAACTTTAAAATAAAGATAATTTGAAAGTATAATACTTATAACCTTTGTACCTGGTGTACTTGGTAATGTTGCCTTAAGGTTACTTAAGAATTGTTATTTTTCTATTTAAGTAGTGGTCTCTTAATTTTGTAGTGAAACAAGATTTCTTGTTTCCTTATAAAGGTATGATTATGGTTTGCGGATAAATAAATAGTACTAGTGACTAATCATGAATTATCTTTGGATTTAGTCCATTATAAGGTTGTATTTGATTAATATATCATTCTGGAAGATTTTATAATTATTAAAGATCTTTTTAGAATATAATTTATTCATTTAGTAGAAGGATAATTCAATGTAATAGTATTTCTAATGTTTTGAATGATTATGACTTATTAGTAACATTCAAGAATAATACTTATTTATTAGACTTGATTGACTAATTTTAGAAATATTAAAAAAATTATTTACCCTTATATGAATTTTAAATTAAGTAATTAAGTTCAAATTTGAGTTATTAAAATATTTGAATTTTTATGCAACTCAAAAGTGAAATATTATATTTTTATCATGTAGATATTATTTTTGTGATTATTTTGGTATATTATATTTATTTTTATGATTTATAAATAAGAAGATATGATTTTTTTACAATTCTTATTACTTTATAATTACTTAATAAATATTAAATATTTAATTAAGTGAAATAATAATACATGATTATAGTTCTTAAAGTATTTTTTTTTATTTTTCCAATATTTTTGGTATTTATTTATATATTTTTTAACGTTTATCATTTTTTTAAAATATGAATTATCAAAGTTTTATTACTTTTAAAACCTTTATTAAATAATATTTATTTAAATAATCATCATAATAATTTTAAGTTGTAGATTTTATTTTTCTACAAATTTTCATATATTATACACATTTTCTGAATTATAAATCAAAAGTTATGAATTAGACAAGATTTAATCATTTATTTGATTTCTGGAATATTATTAATTGAGTTATACCATTTTATTTATTTCTTAAATAGGAAATACTTTTTTACACCGCACCCAAAACTAGCCTAAGTCACTGACCAGTGGGCCTATGTCCACATCAGCTCTTCAGGTTAGAAAATGTATTTGTTACTGACTGGTTTGCTAACCCCAGACAATGACATATGGGCCCTAGGCCACGTCACACGCCACGCTAGCAAAGACTGGTCAAACTAGCTGATGTGGTTCGAATCTGACGTAGGTATGACGTCACCTTGTTTGATCCTCACTTGTTGAGGATCGATGGATCGATCTGGTGCGCGCAGGGCTGTGACTAGGTGCGTTGGACAGAGGAGATCAAGGCGAACCTATTGGTGGTGGTGCCGCTACCTAATGGTCACCGAAACTGCATCGATGGCGAGCTTCTACGGCGGCCAACGACGGTTCTCAACGAAACTAGGCCTACGGTGAGATTTAGCAAACGAGAATGGTGTCTAGAGATGCGTAATCTTACCCTGATGACGATAGAGAGGTCGAGGAAGCTTGGGGGAGGCGTGACGACGACGAATCGTCGATAATGGCCATGGTGGCCGAGGAAAAGGAATGTTCGATTTCACATGATTCCCAGCGTGCGGGATCCCGTTCTTGGTCCTAGGTGAGTAAGTCCACGACGGCGCGTCCAACGGTGGCTACCACGAGACGAGGGGTGGTCAGACTTGACTGGAGCGATGAAATCCGGCGAACTATGGTTTCAGGTGAGGAAGGAAAGTGGTGCTGGGCAGGGAGACTGAGGATGAGATGGTTATGAGAATATAGAGGAGGACACGGCGATCTTATCTACTCCCTCCAGAGACGGCGGCACACATCGTAGAGCGACGATCGATCGACGACGGAGCTCTGGCCAGCGAGCTGCTTCTAGTAGGAGAGGTAGACGACGAAGTCAATCTTGCGTAAAAAACCCTGGCGCTTCTTTTCTCTCAACCCGCAGTCCCTCTCCGGTCCCACCTGTCAGCCAGAGAAAAGTTGGATCTAGGCTAGCTGTTGGGCTTTTGTGGGGTGCACCTGGGCGACGGGTAAGCAAAGAGAAGTTGGGCCACGACCAGGACTTGTTTTTTTAATTTGTTTTCCCTTTTTCTATTTTCTGTTTTACTTTCAGATTTGGATTTAATCTATATTTTGATTTTTTCTAATAAATTTTATTTGTTGAATACTTACAACAACAATTTGTATTTGTTTTGATTTATTTTGTGAACCTTTATGATAAATGTTTTTATATTTCTTTTATTTTCTTTATATGAACCCCCTTTTAATATTTTGTAGAAACTTCACTTATTATTTTTCTTTCCACTTTTAACCATGGATTTATTAAATGATATTTCCTTATTGGTTTATAAAACTTATCTCTCGTTGTCTCATAGTTTGAATAGAAAATTTTATATGTATAATGATCCTATATCATTATTTGATGCATGAAATACAAAAGAAATTAGTATGGTAATTAATTTGGAAAATGACAATGTATATATTCTATTATGATAAACAAAGAAGTTTAGGGTTTTGAATTATGAAAATTTACCCTAGGGTTTAGGGTTTTTAATATGACTTCTGATTCAATAGGCCCCTGAAGGAAATGAAAAAAAGTTCAGGCGCGATCGAGGGATGAGATGGGCGGATACCCCTTCGCACCTGGGGGTAGGATTGGCATACAAAAAGGTATATCGCGCGCGTAGATCCCGCCAAAGCCCGTACAGGCCCGAAGCAGATTACTACGCGCGTATTCTATGACGCTACATGGATTCCCGTCGTCCAACTCAGCTATCTGACCTGGCAACACCCAAAAAAAACCCCTACATGGTTTGCTGGGCCGCATTTCTGTTCCCGCTAGTGAGCCGTTTGTGTTGCACGCGCGGATAAGAGCGGGGGCTCGCGATACAGAAGGGAATGAAAAAATAACGATATATCGGGAAGGCGCACCCCCCTCACCTCCGACGCGGTGCACGTCGGACACCACCCGCAGGACTGTGTCATCATGACGCGTGCAGGGACGCGTGCACCATTCTATCAGCGCCGAAGTGAATTGTCAATCGACTTAATGGAGCATCCAATCGGTCGCATTGTTGTAATTCTCTGCCTGCCACGTGTGAACAAAAATTCTTTGAGAAGGCAGGTCGCACAGTAGGGGAGAGTACGGTGGGGTAATAAGACTTGTCTGCCTAGGCTTTTTGACTATCTACCTCCACTAGTCACTAGCGCCCTCCTCCCTTTCTTCTTCCTCCTGCTCATCCCGCTCCTGCTCCCTCCCTCTGCGCAGCCATGGATCCCTCTCGGAAGCGTGCCGCGGCGACAATGCGCGAGGAGAGAAAAGAGAGAGCTCGCCGCGCCGCTTTACGCACTGAAGAGTCACAACATATGCTCATGCCCGCAGGCGAGGGATCCTCCGGGTAGGTCATGTACTTCTTCTCCTTAATAGTGTTATCCAGCATTCTTCTTCTCCTTAATCATCACCTCCTTCTCTTTCTTCAGAGCCGTCGGTTCACCGGCAGACATGTCCCCCCCAGATCCCCGGAACAGCGAGGTAAATAATATACACTGGGGTTTTTGCGACTAGGATTTGGGGTTTTTGCGACTAGGATTTTGGTTTTTTTCTCCCGGATCTTTTCCGCACCGCCCATTTCTGAATAAAGCTCGTGTTCTATAATGACACGTTACTGTTGTTCCCATTCCGTGATAGGACTGAAACCACGTATTCTTTGTCCCAGGAAAAGAAGCCAAAACTCATCAATAATGTGGATGCTTGGCTTAATGCACGAATAAGCAGCCACAGGGAGAAAATGCAAACACAAGAGTTGGAATTAGAACAGCTCAAATTAGCTGTGAATACCCTTACTAAGGAGCGCGACGAGCTGAAAAGGTACAACGTTTCCTGGAAGAAACTTCATAAGAAGATTCAAGCCTCGAACCGACTGAATACATGAATCAACGAGGGGCTCTCGAAGGATAATGCGAGGCTAAAATATGATAATGTCAATCTCCGTGTCGAGAACATGAACCTGCTTCGGGAGATCAAGGCTTCGCTCAGTGAGCAGGTCAAGATCAGGCGGGACATGCTCGTATGTTGCCTACAACTTGAAGAGATTGAGGACGAAAACCAGCAGCTCCTCGCCAGGCTACGACTGTAATGTAGCAGACTTTCCTCGGTGCTGCTCTGCTGAATTGAACTATGTGTTTCTATTTTCAACTGTAAACTGAACTATCCGAATAATGAGTTGCAACGGGAGACACCTTTTGCGCAGTCCGAAAACTATCTGCTTTCCTGTTGTTTCTATCTACTGTCGCCGCCATGTTGGACAAGTGTCATTTTTGTTGTAAGAAAAACTTAAACTTAGATATTACACACACTCAACCGTGCATTAAAATTCAAATTATGTATTCCAAACTCAAATTCAAATAGTTGCAAAAGGAGGTAGCCACGATCGGAAAAGAGTGGGTGGGCCACTGGCGGGGTTCCGCAGAGAGAGAGAGAGTGAGTTTCGTAAAAAGAGAGAGAGAGATTTTTTTTGACACAGAAGAGAGAGAGATTGTTGGCGAATGGGGCCACTGGGCGCGTGAGAACCGTGCATGTACCATACTAGGCATGTCCGAGGCGCACCGTGCGCGTGTGAACTGTGTAGTACCATACTACCGAATGTCCGCGGTGCACTGTGCGAGCAGGTGTGCATGCGTATGATGCTGAACCGTACACGTGTGAATTGCAGGAGCATGAAACGTCGGCATCTCACCATATACATCCCATCCCTCTGTCTCTCTCCGCCTCCCCTCATTCACTCCATCACGCCACCTCTTCCCAACTCCCCCTAGGCCCCTACCCACTACCCTTCCCCACTCCTCTCTCCGCCGACCAGGAAAAAACCCTCTCCCCTTCCGCTTCCGCTGCACTTCCCATTCCGGCGATGGAGCACCCATCTGACGCTGTCGCCGCAGCAAAGGAGAAGGCTGCGACGCTAGCGTTAGCCGCGGAGGAGGTGGCCAGAGCCACGACGGAGGCGGACAGAGCCGTGGAGGAGGCACAAAATGCCTCAAGGGCTTTAATCACAGCCGCAGCGGATGCGAAAGATGAAGCGGAGGCCATTGCTGAAGGCCGGCCGATCGGTCCCTCATCGGCTCCCTCCGCTATCAGTACTTGTGCGTACAATCTTGGGAAGCAGCCGCAGGATGACGACGAGGAGGTCGAGCTCATCATGTCGCTGCCGCGGCCTTTGACGAGAACATCATCGACGACGACGAGGAGGTAAGTTCCAATTAATGGATTATCTGCTTGGGGCCTAGGGTTTTCGGTTAGCGTCAGATTCGTTTGTTATCTGTTAAGATTGGGGCCTAGGGTTTTCACTTAGCGTCAGATTCGTTTGTTATCTGTTACGATTGATGTGTAATTAATGGATATGTGGATTATTGCTAGCTAGGCTTCGATTATGGACAGAATCGATTAATATTTGTGGATCTGTGGATTATTGCTAGCTAGGGTTCGATTATGGACAGAATCGATTAATATTTGTGGATCTGTGGATTGTTGTTTTCATTTATATGGATTAATGCTAGCTTACTGACAACGGAAGTGGTTTATCTGCTTGATCCCTTGATTACTTTCTGTTATTACTAGCTGGAGACTGTTATGCTTCCTTTGTTAAGCATTTAATTTTAGTTGCAGTTTCTACATATTTGATTCACATGTGTATTTTGTATATTTCAGCAGGCTACTGATGATGTTGACAACGATGTGGAGTGAACCCTCGACTGATGGCATGAACAGCTATCCCTTCTGCAAAAGGAGCATAAAGATGTACTTCCAAAGCATCCTGCAGCATGCTGAAGGCTGTGGATCTGGCCGTGTCAAAGTTGGGTAAACTGTCAATGTCCACGGCTTCAGGGCCAATCACATGGCCTATGGCATCTTCCTCAGGAACAAACTGGACCGAGCTATCGAGGCCGGTCGTGTGCCTGCTCCCAAGCCCAAGCCACCGAAGGTTCAGGGTATGGGCAGCAGGAAGCAGAGGAAGCGGGACAGGGAGGAGTGGGACCGGGAGGAGGCGGCGAGGATGCAGTGATGTAATGATGTGCCTGTTTGTGTGTGCTGCTGCTGGTTTAAGCAGCATGCTTTTGTTTGAACTGTGTTTATGTTGGCTGCTTAGCAGCGTTTGTGTTGAACCTCTGCCTTATCAAGTTTGTGTTGAACCTTGCTTAATTAGTTGTTTGTTATGTTTCTGCATTTTAGATGCTTAATTAGTTTGTGTTGAACCTTGCTTAATTAGTTGCTTGTTATGTTTCTACATTCTAGATGCTTACTATCTACATTTGTTTCTGTACATGCTGGTGTGTGGCGGGATTTCCTATTTCGGAAAGGTTCAAGGGAATAGTTAAGGAATTGAGAAATAGATGCTGGTATAGATTTGCTACCAAATTGGGCAAAAAGGAATGAATGAGGTGAGCCTCGCAGAGGTAGACAAAGGAAAAAAGGAGGAGGGGGAGAGGGAGAGGGAGGGTTCTTTGATTTGTTGCCAAATTGGGCTGGCTGGTTGCGTTGCCCTATTGTAGCCTTATTTTGCTCTTCTTTCCTTTTTCATATAGTTGTTGATTTACAAACTAGCCTGTTTTGTCTCACCTGAACCTCTTTTTCCAAAAAATGACAAATCTACAAAAAGCCTGTTTTGTCTCACCTGACCCTCTTTCCTTCACGAAATAACCTCAAATTTTTTTACACATTCTAAAATACGCAGACTTAGCCCAGCCCAGCTCCTGTTCCTGTGCCCGTGTTATCGCTGCAGCGGCTGCTTTCTTATTTGGGCCGGCCTAACCGCGCCCAGCAAACGCGCGCGGGTATGACGGCGTAGACGCGTTAGGTATTTACTATTTAGTCACTCCACAGTCGCTTCCGCCCACGACTCACCTCCTATCCCTCCTCACACGAGCGCCTCCACACGACAACAACCTCAAAAATTCCATCGAGGACCGCCTCCAGTATTCAACTCCTGCGACGACACAGGTTCATGGATCAGAGATTCAAGGATCAGGTATGTTTTCGCCAACTCCTATATGAAAATCTAGAACGAGTGATGTACAAAAATTTCGTCAGATCTAGAGGAAATACGATCAAATTTTAAAAATGCATTACGATCATAATTGTGTAGATCGGATCTACATATGAACTAGTACAATAACACTCTATTATATGTTAGCACTGAAAGCATGTCGTGTCAGATCTATATGTACTATTAAGAAAATTGTACTTCCTCTGTTTCAAAATATAAGATGTTTTAGTTTTGTGAACAAAATGTATCTAGATTTAATTTAGTGCGTAGATTCACTTCAAACTTGAGTGGACCTACATACTAAAATAAGTCTACATACATTTGCTTTACAAAACTAAAACATCTTATATTTTAAAACGGAGGGAGTATTATCTAATGGACACTACTCGGTGCTTTGGAATATCACGCGTGTTTATAAACATGCAAACCGTGTTCAAGTATCTAAAATAAGAGGTGGTAGAATATAGATTACTTTATTCTAAAAAGATTGTGTACATGGCACTTTCTGGTTAGGTGGAGGAGTATGCTCGCACTCGTCATGCTCGTGCCACTCTTAAGTTGCATAAACCTTTGCATATAAGAGGTATGTAATGTAAAATTAAAAAAATCAATGCAGTTATAATATTGCTGCTTATGTATGTATTTGTTACATGCAGGTCCCGGAATAAAGTTCGAGAAAGAATTTGAATGTTTCTGCCATTATGGCAACCGTGTGGCGATGGATGATGCCGAAATTAATGTACTAAAGTATGGAGTTGATAAGAACCTCCCAAAAATACCATTTTATGTATGGACCATAAATAAATCAAACACCTTGAAAGGCAAAGAAAAAATGGTAAAACTTTTGAACTAGTAAATTTTTTTCAAAATGTTACATTACTACTATTAGATACTGACATTTGTATGTATATATTGGTCTAATCTCTATGCAGTACTTTTCGAGGAGCTTCACCATGGAGCATATTGTTCCATATATTGAACTACCATCAAACATTCAAGTATTTTGTAACAATATGGAAGTTGCAAAAGTTAAAATGGTGATGGCCAAGTCAAACACTAGAGGAAAACTGAAATGTGGAGGTGCCATGATAACATCAAAGTGGATGGAGGTTGTGAACAAGTTTGATATGAGACCTGGTGACATCTTTGTGTTTTGGTTCCGTGGTAGCTCGGCTGGCCTCAATCTCCTTATTAATCATCTGTGAAATCAACATGCAGACCATGCAATGTTGTCATGTGTCCACAATTGCCACAAAGTGTTTCTAGCCAACTTAGTAATCACTAAGTTAATGAATTCAAAGTCCTTAGCCAAGCCTATAGATCTCTATAGGTTGGCTAGAAAGTCCTTCATCAACTTAGTGCTTATGTGATGATAGAATAGTACTGTAATTTATAAGTTAGAACTGTCACAAACATCATGGCTAGGTCAAATTTACGAGCATCATGGCTAGAAACACCATCATCAACTTAGTTCCACTATTTCTTGATTTTTTTTTAATTTTTGGTGCTTCTTCCAAACTAAGGCAAAAACCACGACAGGTGAGACTCTGAATCAGTAATCACAACTTGAGTTCTAAGAGTAAAGCTGAAAGATAGTACTTACACATAATTATGAAAGCCGCCACACAGAATTCTGAAAGCTACCACACTGAATTCTGAAAGTACTAAAAATAAATACATTGCAATTTATTACTTCGAAAAGATCTGAACACGCTAGCGATTGAGCAAATAACCTAGGCTATTCAGCCCTATATATTTCATCGGCGTCCGCTCCCGAGTCCTGCAGGAGAAATTCATTGAACTCCCCCCGTCTGCAATGTGCTGCCAGTATCTTGTCGAGATGGTAAGGCCTCGGTGAACGTTCCAGATCATGTTGACCATAGCCATCTGCAAGTCTTGGTACTCCATCCCAGGCCTTAAGATCATGATTGTACGCTCTGATATAAGAAAGATCCGCGTAGTAGATGCAACCGGCTAGGACTGTACTAGGGTGCACTCTAGTGTCGACGGAGATCGACCGGTTAAAATGAACGAAGAAGGCACGACTGCCAATGTCACCTACATCCTCGAGACAGCGTTTCTCCGTGTCCACCTGGTAAAGCACCAGTTGACCTTCGGCGAAAACCCCACCCAACAGAAGAAGCAGATCACCTTCTGACTCCACAAGGTAGAACATGTAGGCTCCGCGTATCTTTTCAAAGACTGGACCTGAAATTATTCTGGCCATATTGACTGTGCTCGCGCGCTGCTCCACCTGGATGTTGGTCGACACGATGTCTCCACCATCCTATACTGCATACACTTCACCACGGAATGGGGTAATGCATCGCACGTCGGACGGATAAATTCCTTCTCCAAATACTCCATTGAAATCCCCTGTCGGGGTGGCCTCATCGGCCCAAGCAATAGAATTCTCATAATGTGTGGAAACAACCACCATCATGGGGGACTTCGTGACGGCTACAGATGCCACAAGATTTGATGGTATCTGCGCCTGAAACTCAGTGTTGAACTTACGGGTGAGTGGGTTCAGAAGGCGAATCTTGTGCGGCTCTTCCCTCTGAGCAATAACGATGACGCCACGATAAACACCGATGAAGTAGAACCTTTTGATGAAGACAATAGTTAGCCCTAAGATATATGTATAATGGAAAATACTCTCTTTGTTCACTAATATAAGACAGAGCTTCTAGATATTTCAAAATGTACTAGATATATATATCCTAAATGAGTGAACCTATACAATTAAACTTTGCTTAAGAATGTTCAAGAACATGCATGTTTAAGAACTTACTCCCTCCGTCCGCAAATAAGTGTACATCTAGCTTTTGCCTAAGTCAAACATAACCAAATTTGACCAAATTTATAGAGAAATATAGGAACATATATTACATTAAATTGACATATTATAAAATCAGATTTAAAAATAAATCTAAAGATATCAATTTACTGTCATAAATGTTAGTACATTGTTCTAAAAAGTTAGTCAAACGTAGTAAAATTTGACTTAGGACAAGGCTATAAGTACACTTATTTGTGGACTGAGGGAGTACACAATTAAACATGCATGTTTAAGAATAACTTTGTATCATAATAACAAATGAATGTTGATCGGATGAATTGTGAACCTGCGCTGAACTTCCATTAGATTCGTCGTGAAGCAACGACCTGTGGCGAGGTTGAGGAATGTGAAGTCGCCGACGTCTGGAAGTGTGTGATATACCAGGATCCAGTTGTTGAGATGGAACTCGGGTTCTTTTAACGCGCGGCACCAATCGCCGCAGACTCTTCGACAAGCAGCGTAGGCATCGACGTATTCCTCGTTCTCCAGGAAGGATTCGCCGATCTTGGCAAGTGGTCCGTCGGCCGGGAGATCGGACCAGTTCACCTTCAGTCGGCTGCTCGCCATGCCTTCCTATCGAGGAATAAAGAAGACCAGGAGATGACGAGGAGAAGAACAAGGATAGGAGGAGTCGAAGAGGGAAGCACTACGCCAGAACAAGGAGGCGAGGAGACAGCAGGAACTGCCACTATGCGGTCGAGGAACTGGCGATTTTCTTTTCTTGTAATGTATAAGGACGTCGGCTAACCGCGCTGACAGGTCATAGGGCCGGCCCTTGGGGGGGGGGACCGGAGGGACAGCCGCCCCGGGCCCAAAATTTTGGGTGGCCCTCCCCAGATATGTGCTGCATATATAGGCTATAATAGATCTTAAAAAAGATTAAAAAAGCAATTTTGAGTTTTATATTGGGCTAGATTGAGCGCTCTACTTTGCTGGACATACACATACGTTTCAAATTTGGAGTCCATCACGGCATCACGTACCTAACCTGCGATTAGATCAGCTATCCTCTTTGATTGTATTGTATGAAGGCATGCTGCACCCCGGTTCTTTCCTCAACCTCGACTCAACACTGGTAATTAAACTAACAGTGGTTAAGTAGTACATCAATGCTATTTATGCTGCATGCCATTAAATTACAAGGATTATGCAATTCTGTTAGATGTACATAATTGCACCATAATTATGCAACCTTTGTTCTATCATACATATAATCAAATTTTCCTATTACTACAACTTGCCAATATAACTGTTGCAATTCGACCATCTCACTATGACAACATCACTACTAGTTGATCCATAAAAGAAAGATTTCACAAAGGGCAACATCATTCAATATGATTAACTAATATATCAAACATATTTATGCTAGATGACAATAAATAACAAGGATTATGCACTCATGTTACATAAAAATAAAATACAACAAATGCAAACTTTCTTATATCAAATATATGACCCAATCTTCTATTACTTAAACATGGTAACAACACATCAACAATCCCAACATCACACCATGGAAAAATCACTACTACATGATCCACGAAAGAAATATTCCAAAACAGGAGACATCATTTAATAAAGAAACATTTAACTGCTGCAACATGTTTAAGGATTAGAACATTTAAAACTCTACAGACCTTTTCAGGATATAGCATTGCCTGCATCAACTAAATCTGATGCCCATACATGTTATTGCCTTAGATAGTCAGGAACCAATGTTTAAAACTTGCAAAATTGAAGAGGCAGCTGACATAAGTCTACAAGTATTGTAGCCACAGAAACAAGGTAACCTAAAAGGATAAGATTATTCTATTAATTGTCATAGAGTAGAGGTATAAACAACACAAACCACCAGGTAGTTCAATAACAGATCATGAAGACGATCTGACTGAACTTTCAGGACAACTCTCCAGTTCAAGTGACCAAAAACAGCCGCCAAGGTCTACTCAGTATGCGAATACAATTTAGAGCATGCAGCCATTTACCATTTGATCACCGTGCAACAATCAAGGAAAAATAATAAACTGATATTGCACTATACTAACTGCTTAAACTACACTGAATATCATATCTTAGGGACATCCCTCGGAGCTAAGCATTCATTTAATAGAACTAGTCTAATATATGATCATACAAGTTCAGGAAAAAAACTACAACAAAAATATGCACGCAACATTGTGTAATTTCATAGTTAATCATCCGAATAATTCGATGCACTGAACTATTTCCTAGGGCTAGATATATGCTGCAACAAATAACTTTCGTTGAAATATATAAATCCCCAAAAAAATCTACACCAGGAATCTACAGAACCAAGCTTCCATCCAAAGAATCCCTAACAGATGTCAATCCCTAATACTGATATAGCTAAATCTACAGAACCGAGATTCCATCCAAACAATCAAAAGAGGGAAAACGGACGTTAGCTGAAAAAAACCTCTTACCTGCATCGCAGCAACCTCCTGAGGCTGCACCGGCAACAGATCCTCCCCGGTGCCGAGCACGACGTTCAGATCTAGCCGCTCCTCCTCGCCGACCTCCGCATCCAGCATCTCCTCCTCTCCCAGAGCCGCATTGGCCAAAGCGGCCGTACCACCACCGCCACCGCCACCGCCACCGCCATGGCGCTCGACCTCGTTGACTGCATTTGGGCGGGTCACGGCTCCCATCCCCACCCTAGCAAAACCGCCCGCATCGGCTCCGGAGCCCACTCCCGCCATCGCCGGAGTCGAAATCGCGCGGAGGAGGACGACACCCATACCGGAAGTGGAGGAGACGACGACGTGAGGTAGGGTTTCTCACTCCTCACTCCTTTCAGTATCAGGTGAGACAAAAGGGAGGAGGGGGAAAATGGTGGGGATCTGGCGACGCGGAGCGGCCGAGAGGGCTCTTATACGTCCCGTCGATTCGTATCCGCTGACGTCACCGGCGCACGTGACGTCCACCTCATACTACCAACATTGCATGGACTCTAGACCAAGTGTTCACTTGCATCAACTTGTGCTTGTATGTGTGAACACTTGGTCACCGACGCAAGTGACGTCCACCTCATACTACCAACATTGCATGGACTCTAGACCAAGTGTTCACTTTCATCAACTTGTGCTTGTATGTGTGAACACTTGGTCAACATGATCCCACCTAGTACTCTCGATCCCAATTTAGGTTGCAATATAAGATTATAAGATTTTATCAAAGTTAAACTGTATAATGTTTGACCAAATAGTTGGATACAACTATAAACTAATACGGTGCCAAAATAATATTATTAGAATTGTCTTGAATTATATTTTCATAATATATACATTTTATATCACACATATTTAAATTATTTTGTATATTCTTGGTCAAACTTTGCAAAGTTTGAATTGCATGCAAAATTATGCGCAACATAATATGGGATGGAGGGAGTAGATCAAAGTTGATGAAGGTGTTTCCTCCCAGCTCAAATAGGTCTATATTGCATAATATGTTGGCATAGTCCAGATCGACAACAAGCGCAGGCTTCGCCAAGGCACACGCTCCTCGTTAGAGAGAAAGGCTTCACTAGCAAATTCAGAGCGACTGTGATTGTGAGAGAACGAACAGAGACAAGTACTTTGTGCTGCTAAAACTTTCTAGTCTAGGGTGACATTATAGACCTATATATATCTGAGTTAGTTAGAAACACCTTGATCACCTTCTGGTTGAATGAGTCAACGATTGGTCAACGTGTGATCCCAACTAGTTGTTAGATGTAACTATATCATTGAACTCTTATAGCTAGATCTATCAAGCAGGTGGGATCATGTTGGCCAGGTGTAGTGACTCACACAACCACTAAGTTGATGACGGTGGTTCTAGCCAGCCAGAGAGGTCTAGACCCCATGCAATTCTGGTATGGCCCCACATTTGCCACATGCTAGTGTGTGTCATGGCTTGGCAGACTCAAAATTATAGCTAGATCTAGCAAGTAGGTAGGATAATGTTGGCCAGGTGTGATGACACATACAACAAGAAGTTGGTGAAGGTGTTTCTAGAGAGGTGTCTAGACCCCATGCATGCAATGTTGGCATGGCCCCACATTTTGCACAATCTAGTATGTGTCATGCCTTGGCATAACACTTTTATAGCTAGATCTATCAAGTGGGTGGGATCATCTTTCTAGGTGTAGTGACTCACACAACAACTAAGTTGATGATGGTGGTTCTAGCCAGCCCAGATAGGTCTAGACCCCATGCACTGTTGGCATGGCCCCACATTTGCCACAAGCTAGTGTGTGTCATGGCTTGGTTTAGAAAAATTATAGTTAGATCTAGCAATTAGGTACGATCATGTTGGCCAGGTGTAGTGACTCACGCAGCCACTAAGTTGATGATGGTGTTTCTAGCCAACCCAAATAGGTCTAGATACCATGCAATGTTGGAATGGACCCACATCTTCCACAAGCTAGTGGGTGTCATGGCCTAGCATAGCACTCTTATAGCTAGATCTATGAAGTGGGTGGGATCATGTTGGTCAGGTGTAGTGACTCACACAGCCACTAAGTTGATGATGGTGTTTCTAGCCAACCCAGAGAGGTCTAGATCCCATGCAATGTTTGCATGGGCCCACATTTGCCACAAGCTAGTGTGTGTCATTGCTTGGCAAACTCAAATTTATAGCTAGATCTAGCAAGTAGGTAGGATCATGTTGGCAAGGTGTGATGGCATATACAACAACAAGTTGGTGAAGGTGTTTCTAGAGAGGTGTCTAGACCCCATGCATGCAATGTTGGAATGGCCCCACATTTTCCACAAGCTAGTATGTGTCATGCCTTGGCATAACACTTTTATAGATAGATCTATCAAGTGGGTGGGATCATGTTGCTAGGTGTAGTGACTCACACAACCACTATTTGATGATGGTGGTTCTAGCCAGCCCAGATAGGTCTAGACCCCATGCACTGTTGGCATGGCCCCACATTAGCCACAAGCTAGTGTGTGTCATGGCTTGGCATAGAAAAATTATAGCTAGACCTAGCAAGTAGGTAGGATCATGTTGGCCAGGTGTAGTGAATCACACAGCCACTAAGTTGATGATGGTGTTTCTAGCCAACCCAAATAGGTTTAGATACCATGCAATATTGGAATGGACCCACATATTCCACAAGCTAGTGTGTGTCATGGCCTGGCATAGCACTCTTATAGCTAGATCTATGAAGTGGGTGGGATCATGTTGGTCAGGTGTAGTGACTCACATAGCCACTAAGTTGATGATGGTGTTTCTAGCCAACCCAGAGAGGTCTAGATCCCATGCAATGTTTGCATGGGCCGACATTTGCCACAAGCTAGTGTGTGTCATGGCTTGGAAAACTCAAATTTATAACTAGATCTAGCAAGTATGTATGATCATGTTGGCCAGGTGTGATGACGTATACAACAACAAGTTGGTGAAGATGTTTCTATCTAGCCCAGAGAGGTGTCCCATGCATGCAATGTTGGCATGGGCCCACATTTTCCACAAGCTAGTGTGTGTCATGCCTTGGCATAACACTTTTATAGCTAGATCTATCAAGTGGGTGGGATCGTGTTGCTAGGTGTAGTGACTCACACAACCACTAAGTTGATGATGGTGGTTCTAGCCAGCCCAGATAGGTCTAGACCCCATGCACTGTTGGCATGGCCCCACATTTGCCACAAGCTAGTATGTGTCATGGCTTGGCATAGAAAAATTATAGCTAGATCTAGCAAGTAGGTAGGATCATGTTGGCCAGGTTTAGTGACTCACATAGCCACAAAGTTGATGATGGTGTTTCTAGCCAACCCAAATAGGTCTAGATACCATGCAATGTTGGAATGGACCCACATCTTCCACAAGCTAGTGTGTGTCATGGCCTGGCATAGCACTCTTATAGCTAGATCTATGAAGTGGGTGGGATCATGTTGGTCAGGTGTAGTGACTCACACAGCCACTAAGTTGATGATGGTGTTTCTAGCCAACCCAGAGAGGTCTAGATCCCATGCAATGTTTGCATGGGCCCACATTTGCCACAAGCTAGTGTGTGTCATGGCTTGGCAAACTCAAATTTATAGCTAGATCTAGCAAGTAGGTAGGATCATGTTGGCTAGGTGTGATGACATATACAACAACAAGTTGGTGAAGCTGTTTCTAGAGAGGTGTCTAGACCCCATGGATGCAATGTTGGAATGGCCCCACATTTTCCACAAGCTAGTATGTGTAATGCCTTGGCATAACACTTTTATAGCTAGATCTATCAAGTGGGTGGGATCATGTTGCTAGGTGTAGTGACTCACACAACCACTAAGTTGATGATGGTGGTTCTAGCCAGCCCAGATAGGTCTAGACCCCATGCACTGTTGGCATGGCCCCACATTTGCCACAAGCTAGTGTGTGTCATGGCTTGGCATAGAAAAATTATAGCTAGATCTAGCAAGTAGGTAGGATCATGTTGGCCAGGTGTAGTGACTCACACAGCCACTAAGTTGATGATGGTGTTTCTAGCCAATCGAAATAGGTCTAGATACCATGCAATATTGGAATGGACCCACTTCTTCCACAAGCTAGTGTGTGTCATGGCCTAGCATAATACTCTTATAGCTAGATCTATGAAGTGGGTGGGATCATTTTGGTCAGGTGTAGTGACTCACACAGCCACTAAGTTGATGATGGTGTTTCTAGCCAATCCAGAGAGGTCTAGATCCCATGCAATGTTTGCATGGGCCCACATTTGCCACAAGCTAGTGTGTATCATGGCTTGGCAAACTCAAATTTATAACTAGATCTAGCAAGTATGTATGATCATGTTGGCCAGGTGTGATGACATATACAACAACAAGTTAGTGAAGATGTTTCTATCAAACCCAGAGAGGTGTCCCATGCATGCAATGTTGGCATGGCCCCACATTTTCCACAAGCTAGTGTGTGTCATGCCTTGGCATAACACTTTTATAGCTAGATCTATCAAGTGGGTGGGATCATTTTGCTAGGTGTAGTGACTCACACAACCACTAAGTTGATGATGGTGGTTCTAGCCAGCCCAGATAGGTCTAGACCCCATGCACTGTTGGCATGGCCCCACATTTGCCACAATCTAGTGTGTGTCATGGCTTGGCATAGACAAATTATAGCTAGATCTAGCAATTAGGTAGGATCATGTTGGCCAGGTGTAGTGACTCACACAGCCACTAAGTTGATGATGGTGTTTCTAGCCAACCCAAATAGGTCTAGATACCATGCAATGTTGGAATGGACCCACATCTTCCACAAGCTAGTGTGTGTCATGGCCTGGCATAGCACTCTTATAGCTAGATCTATGAAGTGGGTGGGATCATGTTGGTCAGGTGTAGTGACTCACACAGCCAGTATGTTGATGATGGTGTTTCTAGCCAACCCAGAGAGGTCTAGATCCCATGCAATGTTTGCATGGGCCCACATTTGCCACAAGCTAGTGTGTGTCATTGCTTGGCAAACTCAAATTTATAGCTATATCTAGCAAGTAGGTAGGATCATGTTGGCCAGGTGTGATGGCATATACAACAACAAGTTGGTGAAGGTGTTTCTAGAGAGGTGTCTAGACCCCATGCATGCAATGTTGGAATGGCTCCACATTTTCCACAAGCTAGTATGTGTCATGCCTTGGCATAACACTTTTATAGCTAGATCTATCAAGTGGGTGGGATCATGTTGCTAGGTGTAGTGACTCACAAAATCACTAAGTTGATGATGGTGGTTCTAGCCAGCCCAGATAGGTCTAGACCCCATGCACTGTTGGCATGGCCCCACATTTGCCACAAGCTAGTGTGTGTCATGGCTTGGCATAGAAAAATTATAGCTAGACCTAGCAAGTAGGTAGGATAATGTTGGCCAGGTGTAGTGACTCATATAGCCAGTAAGTTGATGATGGTGTTTCTAGCCAACGCAAATAGGTTTAGATACCATGCAATATTGGAATGGACCCACATCTTCCACAAGCTAGTGTGTGTCATGGCCTGGCATATCACTCTTATAGCTAGATCTATGAAGTGGGTGGGATCATGTTGGTCAGGTGTAGTGACTCACACAGCCACTAAGTTGATGATGGTGTTTCTAGCCAACCCAGAGAGGTCTAGATCCCATGCAATGTTTGCATGGTCCCACATTTGCCACAAGCTAGTGTGTGTCATGGCTTGGCAAACTCAAATTTATAACTAGATCTAGCAAGTATGTATGATCATGTTGGCCAGGTGTGATGACATATACAACAACAAGTTGGTGAAGATGTTTCTATCCAGCCCAGAGAGGTGTCCCATGCATGCAATGTTGGCATGGCCCCACATTTTCCACAAGCTAGTGTGTGTCATGCCTTGGCATAATACTTTTATAGCTAGATCTATCAAGTGGGTGGGATCATGTTGCTAGGTGTAGTGACTCACACAACCACTAAGTTGATGATGGTGGTTCTAGCCAGCCCAGATAGGTCTAGACCCCATGCACTGTTGGCATGGGCCCACATTTGCCACAAGCTAGTGTGTGTCATGGCTTGGCATAGAAAAATTATAGCTATATCTAGCAAGTAGGTAGGATCATGTTGGCCAGGTGTAGTGACTCACACAGCCACTAAGTTGATGATGGTGTTTCTAGCCAACCCAAATAGGTCTAGATACCATGCAATGTTGGAATGGACCCACATCTTCCACAAGCTAGTATGTGTCATCGCCTGGAATAGCACTCCTATAGCTAGATCTATGAAGTGGGTGGGATCATGTTGGTCAGGTGTAGTGACTCACACATCCACTAAGTTGATGATGGTGTTTCTAGCCAACCCAGAGAGGTCTAGATCCCATGCAATGTTTGCATGGGCCCACATTTGCCACAAGCTAGTGTGTGTCATGGCTTGGCAAACTCAAATTTATAGCTAGATCTAGCAAGTAGGTAGGATCATGTTGGCCAGGTGTGATGACATATACAACAACAAGTTGGTGAAGGTGTTTCTAGAGAGGTGTCTAGACCCCATGCATGCAATGTTGGAATGGCCCCACATTTTCCACAAGCTAGTATGTGTCATGCCTTGGCATAACACTTTTATAGCTAGATCTATCAAGTGGGTGGGATCATGTTGCTAGGTGTAGTGACTCACACAACCACTAATTTGATGATGGTGGTTCTAGCCAGACCAGATAGGTCTAGACCCCATGCACTGTTGGCATGGCCCCACATTTTCCACAAGCTAGTGTGTGTCATGGCTTGGCATAGAAAAATTATAGCTAGATCTAGCAAGTAGGTAGGATCATGTTGGCCAGGTGTAGTGACTCACACAACCACTAAGTTGATCATGGTGTTTCTAGCCAACCCAAATAGGTCTAGATACCATGCAATGTTGGAATGGACCCACATCTTCCACAAGCTAGTATGTGTCATGGCCTGGAATAGCACTCCTATAGCAAGATCTATGAAGTGGGTGGGATCATGTTGGTCAGGTGTAGTGACTCACACAGCCACTAAGTTGATGATGGTGTTTCTAGCCAACCCAGAGAGGTCTAGATCCCATGCAATGTTTGCATGGGCCCACATTTGCCACAAGCTAGTGTGTCAGGGCTTGGCAAACTCAAATTTATAGCTAGATCTAGCAAGTAGGTAGGATCATGTTGGCTAGGTGTGATGACATATACAACAACAAGTTGGTGAAGGTGTTTCTAGAGAGGTGTCTAGACCCCATGGATGCAATGTTGGAATGGCCCCACATTTTCCACAAGCTAGTATGTGTCATGCCTTGGCATAACACTTTTATAGCCAGATCTATCAAGTGGGTGGGATCATGTTTCTAGGTGTAGTGACTCACACAACCACTAAGTTGATGATGGTGGTTCTAGCCAGCCCAGATAGGTCTAGACCCCATGCACTGTTGGCATGGCCCCACATTTGCCACAAGCTAGTGTATGTCATGGCTTGGCATAGAAAAATTATAGCTAGACCTAGCAAGTAGGTAGGATCATGTTGGCCAGGTGTAGTGACTCACATAGCCACTAAGTTGATGATGGTGTTTCTAGCCAACGCAAATAGGTTTAGATACCATGCAATATTGGAATGGACCCACATCTTCCACAAGCTAGTGTGTGTCATGGCCTGGCATATCACTCTTATAGCTAGATCTATGAAGTGGGTGGGATCATGTTGGTCAGGTGTAGTGACTCACACAGCCACTAAGTTGATGATGGTGTTTCTAGCCAACCAAGAGAGGTCTAGATCCCATGCAATGTTTGCATGGGCCCACATTTGCCACAAGCTAGTGTGTGTCATGGCTTGGCAAACTCAAATTTATAACTAGATTAGCAAGTATGTATGATCATGTTGGCCAGGTGTGATGACATATACAACAACAAGTTGGTGAAGATGTTTCTATCCAGCCTAGAGAGGTGTCCCATGCATGCAATGTTGGCATGGCCCCACATTTTCCACAAGCTAGTGTGTGTCATGCCTTGGCATAACACTTTTATAGCTAGATCTATAAAGTGGGTAGGATCATGTTGCTAGGTGTAGTGACTCACACAACCACTAAGTTGATGATGGTGGTTCTAGCCAGCCCAGATAGGTCTAGACCCCATGCACTGTTGGCATGGCCCCACATTTGCCACAAGCTAGTGTGTGTCATGGCTTGGCATAGAAAAATTATAGCTAGATCTAGCAAGTTGGTAGGATCATGTTGGCCAGGTGTAGTGACTCACACAGCCACTACGTTGATGATGGTGTTTCTAGCCAACCCAAATAGGTCTAGATACCATGCAATGTTGGAATGGACCCACATCTTCCACAAGCTAGTATGTGTCATGGCCTAGAATAGCACTCCTATAGCTAGATCTATGAAGTGGGTGGGATCATGTTGGTCAGGTGTAGTGACTCACACAGCCACTAAGTTGATGATGGTGTTTCTAGCCAACCCAGAGAGGTCTAGATCCCATGCAATGTTTGCATGGGCCCACATTTGCCACAAGCTAGTGTGTGTCATGGCTTGGCAAACTCAAATTTATAGCTAGATCTAGCAAGTAGTTAGGATCATGTTGGCCAGGTGTGATGACATATACAACAACAAGTTGATGAAGGTGTTTCTAGAGAGGTGTCTAGACCCCATGCGTGCAATGTTGGAATGGCCCCACATTTTCCACAAGCTAGTATGTGTCATGCCTTGGCATAACACTTTTATAGCTAGATCTATCAAGTGGGTGGGAACATGTTGCTAGGTGTAGTGACTCACACAACCACTAAGTTGATGATGGTGGTTCTAGCCAGCCCAGATAGGTCTAGACCCCATGCACGGTTGGCATGGCCCCACATTTGCCACAAGATAGTGTGTGGCATGGCTTGGCATAGAAAAATTATAGCTAGATCTAGCAAGTAGGTAGGATCATGTTGGCCAGGTGTAGTGACTCACACAGCCACTAAGTTGATGATGGTGTTTCTAGCCAATCGAAATAGGTCTAGATACCATGCAATATTGGAATGGACCCACTTCTTCCACAAGCTAGTGTGTGTCATGGCCTAGAATAACACTCTTATAGCTAGATCTATGAAGTGGGTGGGATCATGTTGGTCAGGTGTAGTGACTCACACAGCCACTAAGTTGATGATGGTGTTTCTAGCCAATCTAGAGAGGTCTAGATCCCATGCAATGTTTGCATGGGCCCACATTTGCCACAAGCTAGTGTGTATCATGGCTTGGCAAACTCAAATTTATAACTAGATCTAGCAAGTATGTATGATCATGTTGGCCAGGTGTGATGACATATACAACAACAAGTTAGTGAAGATGTTTCTATCAAACCCAGAGAGGTGTCCCATGCATGCAATGTTGGCATGGCCTCACATTTTCCACAAGCTAGTGTGTGTCATGCCTTGGCATAACACTTTTATAGCTAGATCTATCAAGTGGGTGGGATCATTTTGCTAGGTGTAGTGACTCACACAACCACTAAGTTGATGATGGTGGTTTTAGCCAGCCCAGATAGGTCTAGACCCCATGCACTGTTGGCATGGCCCAACATTTGCCACAAGCTAGTGTGTGTCATGGCTTGGCATAGAAAAATTATAGCTAGATCTAGCAATTAGGTAGGATCATGTTGGCCAGGTGTAGTGACTCACATAGCCACTAAGTTGATGATGGTGTTTCTAGCCAACCCAAATAGGTCTAGATACCATGCAATGTTGGAATGGACCCACATCTTCCACAAGCTAGTGTGTGTCATGGCCTAGCATAGCACTCTTATAGCTAGATCTATGAAGTGGGTGGGATCATGTTGGTCAGGTGTAGTGACTCACACAGCCACTAAGTTGATGATGGTGTTTCTAGCCAACCCAGAGAGGTCTAGATCCCATGCAATGTTTGCATGGGCCCACATTTGCCACAAGCTAGTGTGTGTCATTGCTTGGCAAACTCAAATTTATAGCTAGATCTATCAAGTAGGTAGGATCATGTTGGCCAGGTGTGATGGCATATACAACAACAAGTTGGTGAAGGTGTTTCTAGAGAGGTGTCTAGACCCCATGCAGGCAATGTTGGAATGGCCCCACATTTTCCACAAGCTAGTATGTGTCATGCCTTGGCATAACACTTTTATAGCTAGATCTATCAAGTGGGTGGGATCATGTTGCTAGGTGTAGTGACTCACAAAATCACTAAGTTGATGATGGTGGTTCTAGCCAGCCCAGATAGGTCTAGACCCCATGCACTGTTGGCATGGCCCCACATTTGCCACAAGCTAGTGTGTGTCATGGCTTGGCATAGAAAAATTATAGCTAGACCTAGAAAGTAGGTAGGATAATGTTGGCCAGGTGTAGTGACTCACATAGCCACTAAGTTGATGATGGTGTTTCTAGCCAACGCAAATAGGTTTAGATACCATGCAATATTGGAATGGACCCACATCTTCCACAAGCTAGTGTGTGTCATGGCCTGGCATATCACTCTTATAGCTAGATCTATGAAGTGGGTGGGATCATGTTGGTCAGGTGTAGTGACTCACACAACCACTAAGTTGATGATGGTGTTTCTAGCCAACCCAGAGAGGTCTAGATCCCATGCAATGTTTGCATGGGCCCACATTTTCCACAAGCTAGTGTGTGTCATGGCTTGGCAAACTCAAATTTATAACTAGATCTAGCAAGTATGTATGATCATGTTGGCCAGGTGTGATGACATATACAACAACAAGTTAGTGAAGATGTTTCTATCAAACCCAGAGAGGTGTCCCATGCATGCAATGTTGGCATGGCCTCACATTTTCCACAAGCTAGTGTGTGTCATGCCTTGGCATAACACTTTTATAGCTAGATCTATCAAGTGGGTGGGATCATTTTGCTAGGTGTAGTGACTCACACAACCACTAAGTTGATGATGGTGGTTTTAGCCAGCCTAGATAGGTCTAGACCCCATGCACTGTTGGCATGGCCCAACATTTGCCACAAGCTAGTGTGTGTCATGGCTTGGCATAGAAAAATTATAGCTAGATCTAGCAATTAGGTAGGATCATGTTGGCCAGGTGTAGTGACTCACATAGCCACTAAGTTGATGATGGTGTTTCTAGCCAACCCAAATAGGTCTAGATACCATGCAATGTTGGAATGGACCCACATCTTCCACAAGCTAGTGTGTGTCATGGCCTAGCATAGCACTCTTATAGCTAGATCTATGAAGTGGGTGGGATCATGTTGGTCAGGTGTAGTGACTCACACAGCCACTAAGTTGATGATGGTGTTTCTAGCCAACCCAGAGAGGTCTAGATCCCATGCAATGTTTGCATGGGCCCACATTTGCCACAAGCTAGTGTGTGTCATTGCTTGGCAAACTCAAATTTATAGCTAGATCTATCAAGTAGGTAGGATCATGTTGGCCAGGTGTGATGGCATATACAACAACAAGTTGGTGAAGGTGTTTCTAGAGAGGTGTCTAGACCCCATGCAGGCAATGTTGGAATGGCCCCACATTTTCCACAAGCTAGTATGTGTCATGCCTTGGCATAACACTTTTATAGCTAGATCTATCAAGTGGGTGGGATCATGTTGCTAGGTGTAGTGACTCACAAAATCACTAAGTTGATGATGGTGGTTCTAGCCAGCCCAGATAGGTCTAGACCCCATGCACTGTTGGCATGGCCCCACATTTGCCACAAGCTAGTGTGTGTCATGGCTTGGCATAGAAAAATTATAGCTAGACCTAGAAAGTAGGTAGGATAATGTTGGCCAGGTGTAGTGACTCACATAGCCACTAAGTTGATGATGGTGTTTCTAGCCAACGCAAATAGGTTTAGATACCATGCAATATTGGAATGGACCCACATCTTCCACAAGCTAGTGTGTGTCATGGCCTGGCATATCACTCTTATAGCTAGATCTATGAAGTGGGTGGGATCATGTTGGTCAGGTGTAGTGACTCACACAACCACTAAGTTGATGATGGTGTTTCTAGCCAACCCAGAGAGGTCTAGATCCCATGCAATGTTTGCATGGGCCCACATTTTCCACAAGCTAGTGTGTGTCATGGCTTGGCAAACTCAAATTTATAACTAGATCTAGCAAGTATGTATGATCATGTTGGCCAGGTGTGATGACATATACAACAACAAGTTAGTGAAGATGTTTCTATCAAACCCAGAGAGGTGTCCCATGCATGCAATGTTGGCATGGCCCCACATTTTCCACAAGCTAGTGTGTGTCATGCCTTGGCATAACACTTTTATAGCTAGATCTATCAAGTGGGTGGGATCATGTTGCTAGGTGTAGTGACTCACAAAAGCACTAAGTTGATGATGGTGGTTCTAGCCAGCCCAGATAGGTCTAGACCCCATGCACTGTTGGCATGGCCCCACATTTGCCACAATCTAGTGTGTGTCATGGCTTGGCATAGACAAATTATAGCTAGATCTAGCAATTAGGTAGGATCATGTTGGCCAGGTGTAGTGACTCACACAGCCACTAAGTTGATGATGGTGTTTCTAGCCAACCCAAATAGGTCTAGATACCATGCAATGTTGGAATGGACCCACATCTTCCACAAGCTAGTGTGTGTCATGGCCTGGCATAGCACTCTTATAGCTAGATCTATGAAGTGGGTGGGATCATGTTGGTCAGGTGTAGTGACTCACACAGCCAGTATGTTGATGATGGTGTTTCTAGCCAACCCAGAGAGGTCTAGATCCCATGCAATGTTTGCATGGGCCCACATTTGCCACAAGCTAGTGTGTGTCATTGCTTGGCAAACTCAAATTTATAGCTATATCTAGCAAGTAGGTAGGATCATGTTGGCCAGGTGTGATGGCATATACAACAACAAGTTGGTGAAGGTGTTTCTAGAGAGGTGTCTAGACCCCATGCATGCAATGTTGGAATGGCTCCACATTTTCCACAAGCTAGTATGTGTCATGCCTTGGCATAACACTTTTATAGCTAGATCTATCAAGTGGGTGGGATCATGTTGCTAGGTGTAGTGACTCACAAAATCACTAAGTTGATGATGGTGGTTCTAGCCAGCCCAGATAGGTCTAGACCCCATGCACTGTTGGCATGGCCCCACATTTGCCACAAGCTAGTGTGTGTCATGGCTTGGCATAGAAAAATTATAGCTAGACCTAGCAAGTAGGTAGGATAATGTTGGCCAGGTGTAGTGACTCATATAGCCAGTAAGTTGATGATGGTGTTTCTAGCCAACGCAAATAGGTTTAGATACCATGCAATATTGGAATGGACCCACATCTTCCACAAGCTAGTGTGTGTCATGGCCTGGCATATCACTCTTATAGCTAGATCTATGAAGTGGGTGGGATCATGTTGGTCAGGTGTAGTGACTCACACAGCCACTAAGTTGATGATGGTGTTTCTAGCCAACCCAGAGAGGTCTAGATCCCATGCAATGTTTGCATGGTCCCACATTTGCCACAAGCTAGTGTGTGTCATGGCTTGGCAAACTCAAATTTATAACTAGATCTAGCAAGTATGTATGATCATGTTGGCCAGGTGTGATGACATATACAACAACAAGTTGGTGAAGATGTTTCTATCCAGCCCAGAGAGGTGTCCCATGCATGCAATGTTGGCATGGCCCCACATTTTCCACAAGCTAGTGTGTGTCATGCCTTGGCATAATACTTTTATAGCTAGATCTATCAAGTGGGTGGGATCATGTTGCTAGGTGTAGTGACTCACACAACCACTAAGTTGATGATGGTGGTTCTAGCCAGCCCAGATAGGTCTAGACCCCATGCACTGTTGGCATGGGCCCACATTTGCCACAAGCTAGTGTGTGTCATGGCTTGGCATAGAAAAATTATAGCTATATCTAGCAAGTAGGTAGGATCATGTTGGCCAGGTGTAGTGACTCACACAGCCACTAAGTTGATGATGGTGTTTCTAGCCAACCCAAATAGGTCTAGATACCATGCAATGTTGGAATGGACCCACATCTTCCACAAGCTAGTATGTGTCATCGCCTGGAATAGCACTCCTATAGCTAGATCTATGAAGTGGGTGGGATCATGTTGGTCAGGTGTAGTGACTCACACATCCACTAAGTTGATGATGGTGTTTCTAGCCAACCCAGAGAGGTCTAGATCCCATGCAATGTTTGCATGGGCCCACATTTGCCACAAGCTAGTGTGTGTCATGGCTTGGCAAACTCAAATTTATAGCTAGATCTAGCAAGTAGGTAGGATCATGTTGGCCAGGTGTGATGACATATACAACAACAAGTTGGTGAAGGTGTTTCTAGAGAGGTGTCTAGACCCCATGCATGCAATGTTGGAATGGCCCCACATTTTCCACAAGCTAGTATGTGTCATGCCTTGGCATAACACTTTTATAGCTAGATCTATCAAGTGGGTGGGATCATGTTGCTAGGTGTAGTGACTCACACAACCACTAATTTGATGATGGTGGTTCTAGCCAGACCAGATAGGTCTAGACCCCATGCACTGTTGGCATGGCCCCACATTTTCCACAAGCTAGTGTGTGTCATGGCTTGG
Source organism: Avena sativa (assembly GCA_916181665.1). Lineage (NCBI taxonomy): Eukaryota > Viridiplantae > Streptophyta > Magnoliopsida > Poales > Poaceae > Avena > Avena sativa. The sequence goes on from OV702296.1 coordinate 20,286,780, forward strand.
CATAGAAAAATTATAGCTAGATCTAGCAAGTAGGTAGGATCATGTTGGCCAGGTGTAGTGACTCACACAACCACTAAGTTGATCATGGTGTTTCTAGCCAACCCAAATAGGTCTAGATACCATGCAATGTTGGAATGGACCCACATCTTCCACAAGCTAGTATGTGTCATGGCCTGGAATAGCACTCCTATAGCAAGATCTATGAAGTGGGTGGGATCATGTTGGTCAGGTGTAGTGACTCACACAGCCACTAAGTTGATGATGGTGTTTCTAGCCAACCCAGAGAGGTCTAGATCCCATGCAATGTTTGCATGGGCCCACATTTGCCACAAGCTAGTGTGTCAGGGCTTGGCAAACTCAAATTTATAGCTAGATCTAGCAAGTAGGTAGGATCATGTTGGCTAGGTGTGATGACATATACAACAACAAGTTGGTGAAGGTGTTTCTAGAGAGGTGTCTAGACCCCATGGATGCAATGTTGGAATGGCCCCACATTTTCCACAAGCTAGTATGTGTCATGCCTTGGCATAACACTTTTATAGCCAGATCTATCAAGTGGGTGGGATCATGTTTCTAGGTGTAGTGACTCACACAACCACTAAGTTGATGATGGTGGTTCTAGCCAGCCCAGATAGGTCTAGACCCCATGCACTGTTGGCATGGCCCCACATTTGCCACAAGCTAGTGTATGTCATGGCTTGGCATAGAAAAATTATAGCTAGACCTAGCAAGTAGGTAGGATCATGTTGGCCAGGTGTAGTGACTCACATAGCCACTAAGTTGATGATGGTGTTTCTAGCCAACGCAAATAGGTTTAGATACCATGCAATATTGGAATGGACCCACATCTTCCACAAGCTAGTGTGTGTCATGGCCTGGCATATCACTCTTATAGCTAGATCTATGAAGTGGGTGGGATCATGTTGGTCAGGTGTAGTGACTCACACAGCCACTAAGTTGATGATGGTGTTTCTAGCCAACCAAGAGAGGTCTAGATCCCATGCAATGTTTGCATGGGCCCACATTTGCCACAAGCTAGTGTGTGTCATGGCTTGGCAAACTCAAATTTATAACTAGATTAGCAAGTATGTATGATCATGTTGGCCAGGTGTGATGACATATACAACAACAAGTTGGTGAAGATGTTTCTATCCAGCCTAGAGAGGTGTCCCATGCATGCAATGTTGGCATGGCCCCACATTTTCCACAAGCTAGTGTGTGTCATGCCTTGGCATAACACTTTTATAGCTAGATCTATAAAGTGGGTAGGATCATGTTGCTAGGTGTAGTGACTCACACAACCACTAAGTTGATGATGGTGGTTCTAGCCAGCCCAGATAGGTCTAGACCCCATGCACTGTTGGCATGGCCCCACATTTGCCACAAGCTAGTGTGTGTCATGGCTTGGCATAGAAAAATTATAGCTAGATCTAGCAAGTTGGTAGGATCATGTTGGCCAGGTGTAGTGACTCACACAGCCACTACGTTGATGATGGTGTTTCTAGCCAACCCAAATAGGTCTAGATACCATGCAATGTTGGAATGGACCCACATCTTCCACAAGCTAGTATGTGTCATGGCCTAGAATAGCACTCCTATAGCTAGATCTATGAAGTGGGTGGGATCATGTTGGTCAGGTGTAGTGACTCACACAGCCACTAAGTTGATGATGGTGTTTCTAGCCAACCCAGAGAGGTCTAGATCCCATGCAATGTTTGCATGGGCCCACATTTGCCACAAGCTAGTGTGTGTCATGGCTTGGCAAACTCAAATTTATAGCTAGATCTAGCAAGTAGTTAGGATCATGTTGGCCAGGTGTGATGACATATACAACAACAAGTTGATGAAGGTGTTTCTAGAGAGGTGTCTAGACCCCATGCGTGCAATGTTGGAATGGCCCCACATTTTCCACAAGCTAGTATGTGTCATGCCTTGGCATAACACTTTTATAGCTAGATCTATCAAGTGGGTGGGAACATGTTGCTAGGTGTAGTGACTCACACAACCACTAAGTTGATGATGGTGGTTCTAGCCAGCCCAGATAGGTCTAGACCCCATGCACTGTTGGCATGGCCCCACATTTGCCACAAGATAGTGTGTGGCATGGCTTGGCATAGAAAAATTATAGCTAGATCTAGCAAGTAGGTAGGATCATGTTGGCCAGGTGTAGTGACTCACACAGCCACTAAGTTGATGATGGTGTTTCTAGCCAATCGAAATAGGTCTAGATACCATGCAATATTGGAATGGACCCACTTCTTCCACAAGCTAGTGTGTGTCATGGCCTAGAATAACACTCTTATAGCTAGATCTATGAAGTGGGTGGGATCATGTTGGTCAGGTGTAGTGACTCACACAGCCACTAAGTTGATGATGGTGTTTCTAGCCAATCTAGAGAGGTCTAGATCCCATGCAATGTTTGCATGGGCCCACATTTGCCACAAGCTAGTGTGTATCATGGCTTGGCAAACTCAAATTTATAACTAGATCTAGCAAGTATGTATGATCATGTTGGCCAGGTGTGATGACATATACAACAACAAGTTAGTGAAGATGTTTCTATCAAACCCAGAGAGGTGTCCCATGCATGCAATGTTGGCATGGCCTCACATTTTCCACAAGCTAGTGTGTGTCATGCCTTGGCATAACACTTTTATAGCTAGATCTATCAAGTGGGTGGGATCATTTTGCTAGGTGTAGTGACTCACACAACCACTAAGTTGATGATGGTGGTTTTAGCCAGCCCAGATAGGTCTAGACCCCATGCACTGTTGGCATGGCCCAACATTTGCCACAAGCTAGTGTGTGTCATGGCTTGGCATAGAAAAATTATAGCTAGATCTAGCAATTAGGTAGGATCATGTTGGCCAGGTGTAGTGACTCACATAGCCACTAAGTTGATGATGGTGTTTCTAGCCAACCCAAATAGGTCTAGATACCATGCAATGTTGGAATGGACCCACATCTTCCACAAGCTAGTGTGTGTCATGGCCTAGCATAGCACTCTTATAGCTAGATCTATGAAGTGGGTGGGATCATGCTGGTCAGGTGTAGTGACTCACACAGCCACTAAGTTGATGATGGTGTTTCTAGCCAACCCAGAGAGGTCTAGATCCCATGCAATGTTTGCATGGGCCCACATTTGCCACAAGCTAGTGTGTGTCATTGCTTGGCAAACTCAAATTTATAGCTAGATCTATCAAGTAGGTAGGATCATGTTGGCCAGGTGTGATGGCATATACAACAACAAGTTGGTGAAGGTGTTTCTAGAGAGGTGTCTAGACCCCATGCAGGCAATGTTGGAATGGCCCCACATTTTCCACAAGCTAGTATGTGTCATGCCTTGGCATAACACTTTTATAGCTAGATCTATCAAGTGGGTGGGATCATGTTGCTAGGTGTAGTGACTCACAAAATCACTAAGTTGATGATGGTGGTTCTAGCCAGCCCAGATAGGTCTAGACCCCATGCACTGTTGGCATGGCCCCACATTTGCCACAAGCTAGTGTGTGTCATGGCTTGGCATAGAAAAATTATAGCTAGACCTAGAAAGTAGGTAGGATAATGTTGGCCAGGTGTAGTGACTCACATAGCCACTAAGTTGATGATGGTGTTTCTAGCCAACGCAAATAGGTTTAGATACCATGCAATATTGGAATGGACCCACATCTTCCACAAGCTAGTGTGTGTCATGGCCTGGCATATCACTCTTATAGCTAGATCTATGAAGTGGGTGGGATCATGTTGGTCAGGTGTAGTGACTCACACAACCACTAAGTTGATGATGGTGTTTCTAGCCAACCCAGAGAGGTCTAGATCCCATGCAATGTTTGCATGGGCCCACATTTTCCACAAGCTAGTGTGTGTCATGGCTTGGCAAACTCAAATTTATAACTAGATCTAGCAAGTTTGTATGATCATGTTGGCCAGGTGTGATGACATATACAACAACAAGTTGGTGAAGATGTTTCTATCCAGCCCAGAGAGGTGTCCCATGCATGCAATGTTGGCATGGCCCCACATTTTCCACAAGCTAGTGTGTGTCATGCCTTGGCATAACACTTTTATAGCTAGATCTATCAAGTGGGTGGGATCATGTTGCTAGGTGTAGTGACTCACACAATCACTAAGTTGATGATGGTGGTTCTAGCCAGCTCAGATAGGTCTAGACCCCATGCACTGTTGGCATGGCCCCACATTTGCCACAAGCTAGTGTGTGTCATGGCTTGGCATAGAAAAATTATAGCTAGATCTAGCAAGTAGGTAGGATCGTGTTGGCCAGGTGTAGTGACTCACACAGCCACTAAGTTGATGATGGTGTTTCTAGCCAACCCAAATAGGTCTAGATACCATGCAATGTTGGAATGGACCCACATCTTCCACAAGCTAGTATGTGTCATGGCCTGGAATAGCACTCCTATAGCTAGATCTATGAAGTGGGTGGGATCATGTTGGTTAGGTGTAGTGACTCACACAGCCACTAAGTTGATGATGGTGTTTCTAGCCAACCCAGAGAGGTCTAGATCCCATGCAATGTTTGCATGGGCCCACATTTGCCACAAGCTAGTGTGTGTCATGGCTTTGCAAACTCAAATTTATAGCTAGATCTAGCAAGTAGGTAGGATCATGTTGGCTAGGTGTGATGACATATACAACAAGTTGGTGAAGGTGTTTCTAGAGAGGTGTCTAGACCCCATGGATGCAATGTTGGAATGGCCCCACATTTTCCACAAGCTAGTATGTGTCATGCCTTGGCATAACACTTTTATAGCTAGATCTATCAAGTGGGTGGGATCATGTTGCTAGGTGTAGTGACTCACACAACCACTAAGTTGATGATGGTGGTTCTAGCCAGCCCAGATAGGTCTAGACCCCATGCACTGTTGGCATGGCCCCACATTTGCCACAAGCTAGTGTGTGTCATGGCTTGGCATAGAAAAATTATAGCTAGATCTAGCAAGTAGGTAGGATCATGTTGGCCAGGTGTATTGACTCACACAGCCACTAAGTTGATGATGGTGTTTCTAGCCAACCCAAATAGGTCTAGATACCATGCAATGTTAGAATGGACCCACATCTTCCACAAGCTAGTGTGTGTCATGGCCTGGCATAGCACTCTTATAGCTAGATCTATGAAGTGGGTGGGATCATGTTGGTCAGGTGTAGTGACTCACACAGCCACTAAGTTGATGATGGTGTTTCTAGCCAACCAAGAGAGGTCTAGATCCCATGCAATGTTTGCATGGGCCCACATTTGCCACAAGCTAGTGTGTGTCATTGCTTGGCAAACTCAAATTTATAGCTAGATCTAGCAAGTAGGTAGGATTATGTTGGCCAGGTGTGATGACATATACAACAACAAGTTGGTGAAGGTGTTTCTAGAGAGGTGTCTAGACCCCATGCATGCAATGTTGGAATGGCCCCACATTTTCCACAAGCTAGTATGTGGCCCTTGGCATAACACTTTTATAGCTAGATCTATCAAGTGGGTGGGATCATGTTGCTAGGAGTAGTGACTCACACAATCACTAAGTTGATGATGGTGGTTCTAGCCAGCCCAGATAGGTCTAGACCCCATGCACTGTTGGCATGGCCCCACATTTGCCACAAGCTAGTGTGTGTCATGGCTTGGCATAGAAAAATTATAGCTAGACCTAGCAAGTAGGTAGGATCATGTTGGCCAGGTGTAGTGACTGACATAGCCACTAAGTTGATGATGGTGTTTCTAGCCAACGCAAATAGGTTTAGATACCATGCAATATTGGAATGGACCCACATCTTCCACAAGCTAGTGTGTGTCATGGCCTGGCATATCACTCTTATAGCTAGATCTATGAAGTGGGTGGGATCATGTTGGTCAGGTGTAGTGACTCACACAGCCACTAAGTTGATGATGTAGTTTCTAGCCAACCAAGAGAGGTCTAGATCCCATGCAATGTTTGCATGGGCCCACATTTGCCACAAGCTAGTGTGTGTCATGGCTTGGCAAACTAAAATTTATAAGTAGATTAGCAAGTATGTATGATCATGTTGGCCAGGTGTGATGACATATACAACAACAAGTTGGTGAAGATGTTTCTATCCAGCCCAGAGAGGTGTCCCATGCATGCAATGTTGGCATGGCCCCACATTTTCCACAATCTAGTGTGTGTCATGCCTTGGCATAACACTTTTATAGCTAGATCTATCAAGTGGGTAGGATCATGTTGCTAGGTGTAGAGACTCACACAACCACTAAGTTGATGATGGTGGTTCTAGCCAGCCCAGATAGGTCTAGACCCCATGCACTGTTGGCATGGCCCCACATTTGCCACAAGCTAGTGTGTGTCATGGCTTGGCATAGAAAAATTATAGCTAGATCTAGCAAGTAGGTAGGATCATGTTGGCCAGGTGTAGTGACTCACACAGCCACTAAGTTGATGATGGTGTTTCTAGCCAACCCAAATAGGTCTAGATACCATGCAATGTTGGAATGGACCCACATCTTCCACAAGCTAGTATGTGTCATGGCCTGGAATAGCACTCCTATAGCTGGATCTATGAAGTGGGTGGGATCATGTTGGTCAGGTGTAGTGACTCACACATCCACTAAGTTGATGATGGTGTTTCTAGCCAACCCAGAGAGGTCTAGATCCCATGCAATGTTTGCATGGGCCCACATTTGCCACAAGCTAGTGTGTGTCATGGCTTGGCAAACTCAAATTTATAGCTAGATCTAGCAAGTAGGTCGGATCATGTTGGCCAGGTGTGATGACATATACAACAACAAGTTGGTGAAGGTGTTTCTAGAGAGGTGTCTAGACCCCATGCATGCAATGTTGGAATGGCCCCACATTTTCCACAAGCTAGTATGTGTCATGCCTTCGCATAACACTTTTATAGCTAGATCTATCAAGTGGGTGGGATCATGTTGCTAGGTGTAGTGACTCACACAACCACTAAGTTGATGATGGTGGTTCTAGCCAGCCCAGATAGGTCTAGACCCCATGCACTATTGGCATGGCCCCACATTTGCCACAAGCTAGTGTGTGTCATGGCTTGGCATAGAAAAATTATAGCTAGATCTAGCAAGTAGGTAGGATCATGTTGGCCAGGTGTAGTGACTCACACAGCCACTAAGTTGATGATGGTGTTTCTAGCCAACCCAAATAGGTCTAGATACAAGGCAATGTTGGAATGGACCGACATCTTCCACAAGCTAGTATGTGTCATGGCCTGGAATAGCACTCCTATAGCTAGATCTATGAAGTGGGTGGGATCATGTTGGTCAGGTGTAGTGACTCACATAGCCACTAAGTTGATGATGGTGTTTCTAGCCAACCCAGAGAGGTCTAGATCCCATGCAATGTTTGCATGGGCCCACATTTGCCACAAGCTAGTGTGTGTCATGGCTTGGCAAACTCAAATTTATAGCTAGATCTAGCAAGTAGGTAGGATCATGTTGGCCAGGTGTGATTACATATACAACAACAAGTTGGTGAAGGTGTTTCTAGAGAGGTGTCTAGACCCCATGCATGCAATGTTGTAATGGCCACACATTTTCCACAAGCTAGTATGTGTCATGCCTTGGCATAACACTTTTATAGCTAGATCTATCAAGTGGGTGGGATCATGTTGCTAGGTGTAGTGACTCACACAACCACTAAGTTGATGATGGTGGTTCTAGCCAGCCCAAATAGGTCTAGACCCCATGCACTGTTGGCATGACCCCACATTTGCCACAAGCTAGTGTGTGTCATGGCTTGGCATAGAAAAATTATAGCTAGATCTAGCAAGTAGGTAGGATCATGTTGGCCAGGTGTAGTGACTCACACAGCCACTAAGTTGATGATGGTGTTTCTAGCCAACCCAAATAGGTCTAGATACCATGCAATGTTGGAATGGACCCACATCTTCCACAAGCTAGTATGTGTCATGGCCTGGAATAGCACTCCTATAGCTAGATCTATGAAGTGGGTGGGATCATGTTGGTCAGGTGTAGTGACTCACACAGCCACTAAGTTGATGATGGTGTTTCTAGCCAACCCAGAGAGGTCTAGATCCCATGCAATGTTTGCATGGGCCCACATTTGCCACAAGCTAGTGTGTGTCATGGCTTTGCAAACTCAAATTTATAGCTAGATCTAGCAAGTAGGTAGGATCATGTTGGCTAGGTGTGATGACATATACAACAACAAGTTGGTGAAGGTGTTTCTAGAGAGGTGTCTAGACCCCATGGATGCAATGTTGGAATGGCCCCACATTTTCCACAAGCTAGTATGTGTCATGCCTTGGCATAACACTTTTATAGCTAGATCTATCAAGTGGGTGGGATCATGTTGCTAGGTGTAGTGACTCACACAACCACTAAGTTGATGATGGTGGTTCTAGCTAGCCCTGATAGGTCTAGACCCCATGCACTGTTGGCATGGAACCACATTTGCCACAAGCTAGTGTGTGTCATGGCTTGGCATAGAAAAATTATAGCTAGATCTAGCAAGTAGGTAGGATCATGTTGGCCAGGTGTAGTGACTCACACAGCCACTAAGTTGATGATGGTGTTTCTAGCCAACCCAAATAGGTCTAGATACCATGCAATGTTAGAATGGACCCACATCTTCCACAAGCTAGTGTGTGTCATGGCCTGGCATACCACTCTTATAGCTAGATCTATGAAGTGGGTGGGATCATGTTGGTCAGGTGTAGTGACTCACACAGCCACTAAGTTGATGATGGTGTTTCTAGCCAACCAAGAGAGGTCTAGATCCCATGCAATGTTTGCATGGGCCCACATTTGCCACAAGCTAGTGTGTGTCATTGCTTGGCAAACTCAAATTTATAGCTAGATCTAGCAAGTAGGTAGGATTATGTTGGCCAGGTGTGATGACATATACAACGACAAGTTGGTGAAGGTGTTTCTAGAGAGGTGTCTAGACCCCATGCATGCAATGTTGGAATGGCCCCACATTTTCCACAAGCTAGTATGTGTCATGCCTTGGCATAACACTTTTATAGCTAGATCTATCAAGTGGGTGGGATCATGTTGCTAGGAGTAGTGACTCACACAATCACTAAGTTGATGATGGTGGTTCTAGCCAGCCCAGATAGGTCTAGACCCCATGCACTGTTGGCATGGCCCCACATTTGCCACAAGCTAGTGTGTGTCATGGCTTGGCATAGAAAAATTATAGCTAGACCTAGCAAGTAGGTAGGATCATGTTGGCCAGGTGTAGTGACTCACATAGCCACTAAGTTGATGTTGGTGTTTCTAGCCAACGCAAATAGGTTTAGATACCATGCAATATTGGAATGGACCCACATCTTCCACAAGCTAGTGTGTGTCATGGCCTGGCATATCACTCTTATAGCTAGATCTATGAAGTGGGTGGGATCATGTTGGTCAGGTGTAGTGACTCACACAGCCACTAAGTTGATGATGGTGTTTCTAGCCAACCAAGAGAGGTCTAGATCCCATGCAATGTTTGCATGGGCCCACATTTGCCACAAGCTAGTGTGTGTCATGGCTTGGCAAACTAAAATTTATAAGTAGATTAGCAAGTATGTATGATCATGTTGGCCAGGTGTGATGACATATACAACAACAAGTTGGTGAAGATGTTTCTATCCAGCCCAGAGAGGTGTCCCATGCATGCAATGTTGGCATGGCCCCACATTTTCCACAAGCTAGTGTGTGTCATGCCTTGGCATAACACTTTTATAGCTAGATCTATCAAGTGGGTAGGATCATGTTGCTAGGTGTAGTGACTCACACAACCACTAAGTTGATGATGGTGGTTCTAGCCAGCCCAGATAGGTCTAGACCCCATGCCCTGTTGGCATGGCCCCACATTTGCCACAAGCTAGTGTGTGTCATGGCTTGGCATAGAAAAATTATAGCTAGATCTAGCAAGTAGGTAGGATCATGTTGGCCAGGTGTAGTGACTCACACAGCCACTAAGTTGATGATGGTGTTTCTAGCCAACCCAAATAGGTCTAGATACCATGCAATGTTGGAATGGACCCACATCTTCCACAAGCTAGTATGTGTCATGGCCTGGAATAGCACTCCTATAGCTAGATCTATGAAGTGGGTGGGATCATGTTGGTCAGGTGTAGTGACTCACACATCCACTAAGTTGATGATGGTGTTTCTAGCCAACCCAGAGAGGTCTAGATCCCATGCAATGTTTGCATGGGCCCACATTTGCCACAAGCTAGTGTGTGTCATGGCTTGGCAAACTCAAATTTATAGCTAGATCTAGCAAGTAGGTAGGATCATGTTGGCCAGGTGTGATGACATATACAACAACAAGTTGGTGAAGGTGTTTCTAGAGAGGTGTCTAGACCCCATGCATGCAATGTTGGAATGGCCCCACATTTTCCACAAGCTAGTATGTGTCATGCCTTGGCATAACACTTTTATAGCTAGATCTATCAAGTGGGTGGGATCATGTTGCTAGGTGTAGTGACTCACACAACCACTAAGTTGATGATGGTGGTTCTAGCCAGCCCAGATAGGTCTAGACCCCATGCACTGTTGGCATGGCCCCACATTTGCCACAAGCTAGTGTGTGTCATGGCTTGGCATAGAAAAAATATAGCTAGATCTAGCAAGTAGGTAGGATCATGTTGGCCAGGTGTAGTGACTCACACAGCCACTAAGTTGATGATGGTGTTTCTAGCCAACCCAAATAGGTCTAGATACAAGGCAATGTTGGAATGGACCCACATCTTCCACAAGCTAGTATGTGTCATGGCCTGGAATAGCACTCCTATAGCTAGATCTATGAAGTGGGTGGGATCATGTTGGTCAGGTGTAGTGACTCACATAGCCACTAAGTTGATGATGGTGTTTCTAGCCAACCCAGAGAGGTCTAGATCCCATGCAATGTTTGCATGGGCCCACATTTGCCACAAGCTAGTGTGTGTCATGGCTTGGCAAACTCAAATTTATAGCTAGATCTAGCAAGTAGGTAGGATCATGTTGGCCAGGTGTGATTACACATACAACAACAAGTTGGTGAAGGTGTTTCTAGAGAGGTGTCTAGACCCCATGCATGCAATGTTGGAATGGCCCCACATTTTCCACAAGCTAGTATGTGTCATGCCTTGGCATAACACTTTTATAGCTAGATCTATCAAGTGGGTGGGATCATGTTGCTAGGTGTAGTGACTCACACAACCACTAAGTTGATGATGGTGGTTCTAGCTAGCCCTGATAGGTCTAGACCCCATGCACTGTTGGCATGGAACCACATTTGCCACAAGCTAGTGTGTGTCATGGCTTGGCATAGAAAAATTATAGCTAGATCTAGCAAGTAGGTAGGATCATGTTGGCCAGGTGTAGTGACTCACACAGCCACTAAGTTGATGATGGTGTTTCTAGCCAACCCAAATAGGTCTAGATACCATGCAATGTTGGAATGGACCCACATCTTCCACAAGCTAGTATGTGTCATGGCCTGGAATAGCACTCCTATAGCTAGATCTATGAAGTGGGTGGCATCATGTTGGTCAGGTGTAGTGACTCACACAGCCACTAAGTTGATGATGGTGTTTCTAGCCAACCCAGAGAGGTCTAGATCCCATGCAATGTTTGCATGGGCCCACATTTGCCACAAGCTAGTGTGTGTCATGGCTTTGCAAACTCAAATTTATAGCTAGATCTAGAAAGTAGGTAGGATCATGTTGGCTAGGTGTGATGACATATACAACAACAAGTTGGTGAAGGTGTTTCTAGAGAGGTGTCTAGACCCCATGGATGCAATGTTGGAATGGCCCCACATTTTCCACAAGCTAGTATGTGTCATGCCTTGGCATAACACTTTTATAGCTAGATCTATCAAGTGGGTGGGATCATGTTGCTAGGTGTAGTGACTCACACAACCACTAAGTTGATGATGGTGGTTCTAGCTAGCCCTGATAGGTCTAGACCCCATGCACTGTTGGCATGGAACCACATTTGCCACAAGCTAGTGTGTGTCATGGCTTGGCATAGAAAAATTATAGCTAGATCTAGCAAGTAGGTAGGATCATGTTGGCCAGGTGTATTGACTCACACAGCCACTAAGTTGATGATGGTGTTTCTAGCCAACCCAAATAGGTCTAGATACCATGCAATGTTAGAATGGACCCACATCTTCCACAAGCTAGTGTGTGTCATGGCCTGGCATACCACTCTTATAGCTAGATCTATGAAGTGGGTGGGATCATGTTGGTCAGGTGTAGTGACTCACACAGCCACTAAGTTGATGATGGTGTTTCTAGCCAACCAAGAGAGGTCTAGATCCCATGCAATGTTTGCATGGGCCCACATTTGCCACAAGCTAGTGTGTGTCATGGCTTTGCAAACTCAAATTTATAGCTAGATCTAGAAAGTAGGTAGGATCATGTTGGCTAGGTGTGATGACATATACAACAACAAGTTGGTGAAGGTGTTTCTAGAGAGGTGTCTAGACCCCATGCATGCAATGTTGGAATGGCCCCACATTTTCCACAAGCTAGTATGTGTCATGCCTTGGCATAACACTTTTATAGCTAGATCTATCAAGTGGGTGGGATCATGTTGCTAGGAGTAGTGACTCACACAATCACTAAGTTGATGATGGTGGTTCTAGCCAGCCCAGATAGGTCTAGACCCCATGCACTGTTGGCATGGCCCCACATTTGCCACAAGCTAGTGTGTGTCATGGCTTGGCATAGAAAAATTATAGCTAGACCTAGCAAGTAGGTAGGATCATGTTGGCCAGGTGTAGTGACTCACATAGCCACTAAGTTGATGTTGGTGTTTCTAGCCAACCCAAATAGGTCTAGATACCATGCAATGTTAGAATGGACCCACATCTTCCACAAGCTAGTGTGTGTCATGGCCTGGCATACCACTCTTATAGCTAGATCTATGAAGTGGGTGGGATCATGTTGGTCAGGTGTAGTGACTCACACAGCCACTAAGTTGATGATGGTGTTTCTAGCCAACCAAGAGAGGTCTAGATCCCATGCAATGTTTGCATGGGCCCACATTTGCCACAAGCTAGTGTGTGTCATTGCTTGGCAAACTCAAATTTATAGCTAGATCTAGCAAGTAGGTAGGATTATGTTGGCCAGGTCTGATGACATATACAACGACAAGTTGGTGAAGGTGTTTCTAGAGAGGTGTCTAGACCCCATGCATGCAATGTTGGAATGGCCCCACATTTTCCACAAGCTAGTATGTGTCATGCCTTGGCATAACACTTTTATAGCTAGATCTATCAAGTGGGTGGGATCATGTTGCTAGGAGTAGTGACTCACACAATCACTAAGTTGATGATGGTGGTTCTAGCCAGCCCAGATAGGTCTAGACCCCATGCACTGTTGGCATGGCCCCACATTTGCCACAAGCTAGTGTGTGTCATGGCTTGGCATAGAAAAATTATAGCTAGACCTAGCAAGTAGGTAGGATCATGTTGGCCAGGTGTAGTGACTCACATAGCCACTAAGTTGATGTTGGTGTTTCTAGCCAACGCAAATAGGTTTAGATACCATGCAATATTGGAATGGACCCACATCTTCCACAAGCTAGTGTGTGTCATGGCCTGGCATATCACTCTTATAGCTAGATCTATGAAGTGGGTGGGATCATGTTGGTTAGGTGTAGTGACTCACACAGCCACTAAGTTGATGATGGTGTTTCTAGCCAACCAAGAGAGGTCTAGATCCCATGCAATGTTTGCATGGGCCCACATTTGCCACAAGCTAGTGTGTGTCATGGCTTGGCAAACTCAAATTTATAACTAGATTAGCAAGTATGTATGATCATGTTGGCCAGGTGTGATGACATATACAACAACAAGTTGGTGAAGATGTTTCTATCCAGCCCAGAGAGGTGTCCCATGCATGCAATGTTGGCATGGCTCCACATTTTCCACAAGCTAGTGTGTGTCATGCCTTAGCATAACACTTTTATAGCTAGATCTATAAAGTGGGTAGGATCATGTTGCTAGGTGTAGTGACTCACACAACCACTAAGTTGATGATGGTGGTTCTAGCCAGCCCAGATAGGTCTAGACCCCATGCACTGTTGGCATGGCCCCACATTTGACACAAGCTAGTGTGTGTCATGGCTTGGCATAGAAAAATTATAGCTAGATCTAGCAAGTAGGTAGGATCATGTTGGCCAGGTGTAGTGACTCACACAGCCACTAAGTTGATGATGGTGTTTCTGGCCAACCCAAATAGGTCTAGATACCATGCAATGTTGGAATGGACCCACATCTTCCACAAGCTAGTATGTGTCATGGCCTGGCATAGCACTCCTATAGCTAGATCTATGAAGTGGGTGGGATCATGTTGGTCAGGTGTAGTGACTCACACAGCCACTAAGTTGATGATGGTGTTTCTAGCCAACCAAGAGAGGTCTAGATACCATGCAATGTTTGCATGGGCCCACATTTGCCAGAAGCTAGTGTGTGTCATGGCTTGGCAAACTCAAATTTATAGCTAGATCTAGCAAGTGGGTAGGATCATGTTGGCCAGGTGTGATGACATATACAACAACAAGTTGGTGAAGGTGTTTGTAGAGAGGTGTCTAGACCCCATGCATGCAATGTTGGAATGGCCCCACATTTTCCACAAGCTAGTATGTGTCATGCCTTTGCATAACACTTTTATAGCTAGATCTATCAAGTGGGTGGGATCATGTTGCTAGGTGTAGTGACTCACACAACCACTAAGTTGATGATGGTGGTTCTAGCCAGCCCAGATAGGTCTAGACCCCATGCACTGTTGGCATGGCCCCACATTTGCCACAAGCTAGTGTGTGTCATGGCTTGGCATAGAAAAATTATAGCTAGACCTAGCAAGTAGGTAGGATCATGTTGGCCAGGTGTAGTGACTCACTGTGGCATCCCGCAAAAACCACTACTAGAAAATCACGTTGTTTTTGTGCATTGCATCATCATGACCGCATGCTCATGTCATCATGCCACATTGCATTTGAGCATCGTCATCATCTTGCAATTGCTTGCATAAAACTAATTGCGGAAAAACCTGTTTTGTTTTCTAAACGCCCCATCTTTATTCAAACGCAAAACCCGGGTCGCCGGAATACTTTGTTTTGTCTCCTATCGGTTTGCAAAAGCACGGTTGGAAATAAATAAAATAGTTAAATATTTTTAGTGGGTCAGTCGAACGGGCCGATTCGACCCGAACGACCACCCCCAAAAAAATAAACGGTTCGCCCAAAATCCCTAGTCTACCCAACCTATTCTACCCACCCCTTCAGCCACCTCACCCACCCTATAGCAACTCGCCACGTCACCCTGCCCCAACCCCCAGCCAACCATGCTCTGCCACCTCATTCCCAGCCCCTCTCAACTCACCCCACAGCCCACACACGCACGCAACACACGACGCACACACGCACGCTGCAGCCCCTCCCCCTGCCCTCTGGTCCCACCGACAGCCGGCCCCACTCCCCCTGGCCCACCCAGACCCACGCGCCCCAGGCCCCAACGCGTCCCCTCCGCGTGCCCCGCTCCCACCAACCCCGAGCCCTCTTCCTCCCCCAACTCCGGTCGCGCGCCTCCCGCCCCGCCTCTCCTCTGTTCTCTCCCTCCCCGACCACCACCGCCGCCTCTCTCCTCTTCCCCGAGCGCCGCCGCCCAGGAATCCTTCTTCCCCGTCGCCGGCCTTCCCTCGTCCGCAACCCCGCGTCACCGAGATCCGGCCGCCGCCCTTTCTCCTCCCTCCGGCGCTGCCGCCCCGCGCGTCCTCAGCCCGTCCACCCCTCCGCCGGTCGCCGCCTCGCCCCTCCTTCCCACCTTCACGAGCCCCTCCGGCCGTCCCCCGAGACCGCTCCTGCGCCGCCCGAGCACCCCCGCCGCTTGTACCCCGCCTCCTCCGGAAGCGCGCGCGCCGCCGCCGCAGGCCAGCGCCGCCGCGGCCCTCCGTCCCCGGCCTCGAGCCTCCCCCCTAGCCGCGACGCCTCGCCCCGTGCGCCGCCACTCCCGCGCGGCCCCGCTCTCGCCGTCGGTGCTCCACCGCTCTGCCCGCGTAGCCCGACCTCAACCCGCCATCACCGTGTCCGCCTCCGGCGACAGGCGCCTCCACCTCTGTTGGCTGCGGCCGAGCGCCTGCAGGCTCGCCGTGCCCATCTCGTGTTGTTTCCCTGCAACGCTAGTGCGCCCGCGTTTGACAAAACCTGGAGCCACCAAGTGCTGCGTCTCCAAGATCTTCCGAGGGGGCTACAAGTTGACCATTGATGATAAGTCGACGCCGAGATCTACGTCACGGACGCCAAGTTCGCCGAGACTCCCGTACCGGAAGACCCCAGATGCGACAAGTACTTCGTCCCGGATCTGAAGACCGCGAACCCTGACGCCAAGATCGCCACCGGAACGATAAGTTCGCCACACGGACGTGAACCCCGAGACCCTGAGGCCCCGAACCGAAGACCGGTCCGAAGCGCCAAGGTCGAACCCGAAGACCGCCAAGACCGCCACCGGAACGACAAGCACTTCACCGCGGAACGCCAAGTCCTTCGTCCCGGAACGCCAAGACCGACCAGATACGCGGGCCCGATAAGATCGCCACCGACCAGGGCGAGACCGATGCGCCCCCGACACCGAATCAAGTCCTTCTCCCTAGAACGCCAAGCTCTTCACCTTGCGTCCAACCCCGAGACCGATCCCGTCGAACCCTGAACCCCGAGACCGGACCCCGGACCCTGTCGAGCCACGAACCCCGGAACCCCAAGATCGCCGAACCCTAATGTGTGACCCTAAGCCCCTATTTTTATAATAACATATAAATTGTTGCATATTAAATTGGCATACTCGCATGCATATTTGTGTGGTTTGGGGGCCTTATGCCGATTCACCTAATAATTAAATATGGGGCCCATATGCGGGCAAATCTAGTCTTATATTGGCCTCATTTAAATTTGTGTAGCGAACCAGTAACTTATCTCGCCATGTTAATACAACATTTAAATTGCGGGGTAGCTAAATAACTTGAACCGTTTAATTAATTGTCGGGACCCCGGTTCCGCTTAATATGACCTAATCGCATCGCATCTTTGCCATGTCATACATCATGCATGCATCATGCCCGATCTTTTGCCGTAGTATTAAATAGTGCATCCGGTGTTTATTCTAGTGTTTTGCTTCTTCGCGGATAAGGCCGTTGAGTTGATGTGAGCTTCGCCCCGATCTTCGGATGAACCTTCGGCAATGTTTTCAGGCGAGCATCTCCCCCTTTCTACCTATCTTATTTTATAGTATTTATTCCCTCCTGTTGATCTATGGCTATCTGTGTTGCGTTGCTCTAGTTTCCGTACCCGTGATATCCCTTGCAGCCATATATTGCCTTGGACAGCTCCTATTGCCTGTTGTTTGGTAGATAGTTGGACCCGCGCGCCGTTGTCACATCCCAAGATTTTCCAAATCTTGTAATGTGAAAATAAATTAATAAAATAAAACTTTGTTTGATTTTCAGAGCCAGAAGAAACTTTTTGAATTAAAATGGAACCTCAAACCCATTTGAATTAAATAAAATCCTAAAAGGATTTAAAGGATAAACATTTCATAATAGGAAACAATTGGAAATTATTATTTTAAAAGAATCAAATGAAAAGATTTGTTTTCAAATGAAATAGAAGTTTATAAATAAAGATTATGTTATAAAGCCAAATTAATCCTTGGCCAAGCTTTGGGAATTAAAAACACTTTATTTTAAAATAAAGTAGCCAAGGGTTTATTTAAAAATAATAAAGGATTGTTTAAATAAAATAATAAGGATTTAATATCCAAACTTTATTAAAGTAAAGACTTTTTCCATTTTAAATAAACAATAAAACCTATTTATTTATTTCAAATGAGTTTACCAAATAATTTATATTCTCAAATAAAACTTACTGAAGTGTTTTGGTTTATTTTAGATTCAAAATAAATATTCTAATGAAACAAAATCCTATGGGAAATAAATGAATAAGGTCTTTTCATATAATTAATAATAGACCCTAAAATAAAATGTTATTTTAATTTAAACAAGTTTCCAAAGTATTCTTGGTTTACAAATAAACCTACTGATTGGGTTTGAAAAATATTTGGATTTAAATTGAGTTTGAAATAAATCAAACCCTTAGTTGATAATTAGCAATGGTCATTTATTTTAATTAATAATGGACTTTATTATTTAAAAATTGTGGAGTTTAGATTTAAGTTCAGACTACTGAACAGAACCAAGTCAAATTTACAAAGTATGGGTGTTGTTTGAATTTATTTGAACCATGTTTGTTTGATAGAAAATTCAAACAGAAATTCAGAAATAGAAAAGAAAAGAACACAGAATAAAAAAAATGGAAAAGAGCCAACCCAACCCAGGCAGCCCACTAAGCCCACCAACCAGCCCAGCTTCTTTCCCCGCAGAAAACGATTCGCACAAATTAACTAACCCGCAGTGACACTGACCAGTGGACCTTTCCCCCCCGTTTCTTTCCCACTGACAGGTAGACCCCACGCTACTGTTCTTCTCTCACACCCGGGCGACCAGTTCTTCCCCTCCTCGTCGCCGTTTCCTGCTGTAACTTCGCGGCATCAATTCTCCTTAACGCCGCGTTAATTCCTCGTCGCGGCCACGCCCATTAAACCGCCTGCTCCTCCTCCTCCTTTTCCCCCAGACACCGCCTTCATTCTGCCCCTAGGCTGCCTCCAATTCTCTCTGTACCTCCGCCGCTCCGACGATGTTCCGGTGATGATTCCGACGAAACCCCACCGCCCCTCGCATTCCTAAGCACTCTAGCAGCTTCTCCACTCTCAGGCGCACCTGCTAGTGCATCCAACTCGACCGCGGGTACCCTGTAACCTCGCCTTCGACAACGACCGCCTTCGACAACGACCGCCGTCGCCACCATCTGCTTCATCTCCGGCGAAGCCCACAGGTAGTATCTGACCGCCCCGCGCCTTCTAGTTCACGCACCCGACTCTGTCTTGTTCCCGCGCATCTAACCGTGTCGTCATTTCGCTTTGAGGTGATTCACAGCGCTGTCCACGACGACCACCTGACGCACCCTACGCCGTCCTCAACTCCGGCGAGGAATTACGACTTCCCCTGAGCGCCCCTTGCCAAGCCAGCGGTACCTTGAGCACTACCTCGACCACGCGAACCCGGTGAGCACCCTCTCCGTCATCCTCGCTTCCTAGAAACCGCCGGAGCATCACTGCCTGGCCGTGCGCCACCGCAAGCCACCGCCAGCGCCGCCGATACTTGGCAAGCATGCTAGCAGCCGTAGGATTCAGATCCGACGCTCGCGATTAGTTCACTTAGCCGCGAAGAGGTACGCGCTCTGCGCCGTGCGATCAAACTAGATCCTGCGGTCCACGTTGCCGATCCGGCCGAACCGGTACCGGCCAGTTAAAACATGACGCGTGGCCAGGTTTTAAACTAAAAACAGATTTGAAATCCGATTTAAATGCAAACTTCAAACCCTTATAACTTGAGATCTACACGTCCAAAAATTGCAAATTTTATGTCGTTGGATTCAGGAGAGCAAGACCTAAACAACCATGGCCTTAGTTTGGAAAATAGTAACTGTTTGTTTGCTTGTTTTTGCAGATTCTTTTGTGAACTTGTTTAGAGTATAAAAATTGTTTAAAATTGAATTTAATGACAAAACCTTTGCAAAATGATTTATAGTGACCTTACTGACCTAGGAACCAACCCATAGTGTTAAAAATGATTTTGGTAAAATTTAGGTTGAATTATTTAATTTAGCCATTTTCTAGCCAAGTAAATTTATTGATTTTGCTATGAAAATGTTTTTGCAAGGAAAACTTTGTGAAAATGTTTTGGACCAAACTTACTGACCCAAAAACACCAAGTTTTACAATAACAACTCACTTAGTGAAAAACATAAAGTTTTGCTTTGATAAGAAAATAATTTCATCACATAAAATGATGAATGGGTTTTAAAATGGTTTTGAGATAAAAGCTTTTTGCAAATAACTTTGCCATCTTGGTAAATGACCAATGTGGACCCTACAAAGTTAAAAGCCTAGGGGATACCTCCCTTGTGAATTAAACCATCTTAAGCATGTTCCCATGCATGACTTAGAATCCATTGCTTTGTGTGTGTGAAATATTGTTTGAATATTGGTTTGGAATGCTACTTGATACTATGCTTGTTTGATTGATTGTAGTGAAATTGGCAAAGTGTGAGACTAACAAGATCAAGAAGTAAACCCTCATTCCCTACCAAAAAGGCAAGTTACACTATCATACAAAAGACCTACTATTTTCATTATACTTAGTGGAATTTTGTAAACATGCATGAAAATGTTTTATACTTATGCTATGCTAATCCTAATAGGATTCCCTATACATTCCTTAGTAAAAATATTGAAGTTGTACATGCTTAGACATGCTATATTTTGAAAAGAGATACATGTTGAGATTTTACAAAGGTTGAGAAAAGGACTTGTGTTTTACATAATAAAACAAGGACTCAATGCACCACCTAGGTGGTGGACACTTTATGTTTTGGAGAAGGTGGCAACAAAAGGAACCATGTCTATGGCAATCACTTTGTGTTTTGCTCCAAATGAAAACCACCTAGGAAACTTAGAGATTGAACATGTTTCTCCAATTGTGGCTTTCGTGTACAACCACATGCTATTATGGCTCTGGCTTAGTCAACTACATTAGGAAGACCCATACATAGTCTTTAGTTACCGGACATGGGGATATGGAATGCTTCATGTGGGCTGAAGACAAGCTAGCAATGATGTATGGGAGGACCTTTTGGAAAGACTTCGTCACACTCTCAGTCTGCCGGTACTCCATCTTGGTGAGCACTAATCCAGTAGGCCACTGGTGGCAACAAGATGAGATTGTGTCATGTGGGTAAAGTGTACTCCTTCTGCAGAAGTTAATAAAATCTAAGTACTTAGCCGTGTCCCCGGTTATGGACAAAACTGAGCAACTAAAGTTTGAACCATGGGAGATCTCGACATTCCAACTTCTAATATAAAAACTTGATGCACTTGGGGGTACCAAGGAATTCAAAGAGATTTTATTAAGCTTGTTGCACTTGGGGTTACCAAGGTGCTCAAGAGCATGATGTACTTGGGGTTACCAAGGGACTCATGAGATTTTGATAAAACTTGAAGCACTTGGGGTTACCAAGTAGCTCAAGGGATTTTGACAAGGACTTGAACACTTGAGTATCTACCAAGGAGTTCAAGGAACTTGGAAAAGAGATTTGACAAAGGACCAAAACCATTTTGAAAAGATAGGATAAATTTTGCTTTATGCAAATAAGCCCTAAACTCTACTTAGCCAAATATGCATGTATTGATAGGATCCACTCATATTTACATAAAAGTGAAGCTTGCCAATACAATTCAAAATGTATTGACCCTTTTGTGGCTGTAACTTATAATGTTGCAGGTTGATTGTTTTGTTATATGAAGATTGTTTGATTGACTAGGATTACAAAGTCTACAACCAACATCTGCTTGTGGCACTTTGAAGATGAAGGACCCATGACTATATCTATTCCGCTGCAATGTAATGTAATAGCCAAATGAGCTATGTATGATGTAATAAATTTATGTTATTCTTGGTTATAAAGTTATATTATGACCTCTGTTTCTTGATATTACATCTAAACTGTGGATGCTAGCTATTGATCCAGGGACTAGCATTGTAAAACACAGGAGGCTCTGTCTTATCTAAGATTGGGACCTCTACAGATGGTATCAGAGCATTGTGTTGCCTGTAGGATTTGTAAACCCTAGGATTGGACAAAACCCTTAGAAAATAGGAGTTATATTTTGATCCAAAACTTATTTACAAAAACACTTGTAACTCTTTCCTTAACCCTTTTGGTTTCAACTCTACTTCTCTTCTATTTCAAACTTGATGGAAAAACCTACCCATGGCCAAAGACTATACCATATGCAAGGGACTTCTTCAACTTCTTCAACTCTAATGACTTCAACATCTTCAGCTCTAATGACTTCAACATCTTCAGCATGTCCACCAAGGACTTCCAACATGGAAACTACTAAGGACCACAAGTGAGACAAGGAAATCTTACTTAAGATTTAGAGACTGAGGGAATGCAAAATAAGAAGAAACCATCAACAACTTTGAAGTATTGTGACCAGGAGTTTTTCTCAAGGAAACCATGATCTCATACAAGAAGAATCAAGAAGAAAGGAAAGAACACAAGTGAACCATATAGATGGACCACCAAATTTTAGCTAAGACAAAACCACCAACTTATGTGGTGTAACAAAAATATTTTGTTGCCTAAGTATGTGCTTGAACCTTGTTTGAGTGAAATGTTTGTTTGTAATTGCATGCACCTTGCTTGTGTGAATTGTGATGTGTGTGATTAGAACCAAGTCCTTAGAAATATCTTGCCTGTTCTAATCTTCCTTCAACCCAAACAGATGACTACTCCAAAGGACTCCAAGGTTGATGACATCAACACCAACCAAGCTGACAGCATGAAAGAGCTCATAGCAACCCAACACCAGTTGAATCAACTGACAGCTCAGTTCATAGTCAACAATAGTGATAAAGATCCAGCACTACAAAGGTTTTTGGAAGAGCAGTCTCAACTGATGCTTAAGGTAACCAATCAAATGATCAGCATGGAGGAAAACTACCCCAAAGAAGTCTATGATAACAAGGCTGACAAGAATGTTATTCTGGATGGAGCCCCAGCTTGCATTATATGTGGAGACAAGGATCATACTTCCAAGGAGCATGAAGGACAATGCCCCAATTGTGAAGAAGATCATCCTGTTGAACAATGCCCCACCTATCAAGCTACTTGTTACCTTTGTGAAGGAAGTGACCACACTCCTGGCCAATGTCCCATCTATGCCATGGTGGAACAAAGGAAACAAGAAGGATCCAAGTCTACCAAAGGAAAAGGACCACTCCTACCTCCTAACAACACAACCCAATTCAAAGGAC
Organism: Avena sativa; assembly: GCA_916181665.1. Taxonomy (NCBI): domain Eukaryota; kingdom Viridiplantae; phylum Streptophyta; class Magnoliopsida; order Poales; family Poaceae; genus Avena; species Avena sativa. Next base: position 20,309,727 of record OV702296.1, read on the forward strand.
TAAAGAAGTTTAAGAAACAAAAGCAAGACATGAGCCTTGCACAATGTCGTAGATGTAAGGAAATAGGACACTACTCCAGTGGATGCCCAGAGAACAAGAAGAATAAAGAGATCGACCAAGTGTGGTGCAACAGTTGCAAAGAACCAGGCCATTATGTAGCCACTTGTCCACAAGAACAACGCAAAGAACTCAAGGACATTCATTGTTTCAACTGCAAGAATCCAGGGCATTATGCAAGCAACTGTCCAGAAAGGATGAAGAACAAGTTGAACAAGCCTATGGAGAAACTCAATCTTGGCCCATGAGTCAAGCATAGGAACAAAGCAAAAGTTTAACTTGGAGAAATTTCCAGGACCCAAGAAGGCCAATATGTAATTTGTTTGAAAATTTTCAAGGGTGGTAGTACCCTAGTTGTTTTGAACTTGCTTGTACCCCAGCCTTCCCAAATCTCGGGACGAGATTTACTTTAAGGGTGGTAGCCTGTCACATACCAAGATTTTCCAAATCTTGTAATGTGAAAATAAATTAATAATTGATTTTTAGAGCCAGAAGAAACTTTTTGAATTAAAATGGAACCTCAAACCCATTTGAATTAAATAAAATCCTAAAAGGATTTAAAAGGATAAACATTTCATAAAAGGAAACAATTGGAAATTATTATTTTAAAACAATCAAATGAAAAGATTTGTTTTCAAATGAAATAGAAGTTTATAAATAAAGATTATGTTATAAAGCCAAATTAATCCTTGGCCAAGCTTTGGGAATTAAAAACACTTTATTTTAAAATAAAGTAGCCAAGGGTTTATTTAAAAATCATAAAGGATTGTTTAAATAAAATAATAAGGATTTAATATCCAAACTTTATTAAAGTAAAGACTTTTTCCATTTTAAATAAACAATAAAACCTATTTATTTATTTCAAATGAGTTTACCAAATAATTTATATTCTCAAATAAAACTTACTGAAGTGTTTTGGTTTATTTTAGCTTCAAAATAAATATTCTAATGAAACAAAATCCTATGGGAAATAAATGAATAAGGTCTTTTCATATAATTAATAATAGACCCTAAAATAAAATGTTATTTTAATTTAAACAAGTTTCCAAAGTATTCTTGGTTTACAAATAAACCTACTGATTGGGTTTGAAAAATATTTCGATTTAAATTGAGTTTGAAATAAATCAAACCCTAAGTTGATAATTAGCAATGGTCATTTATTTTAATTAATAATGGACTTTATTATTTAAAAATTGTGGAGTTTAGATTTAAGTTCAGACTACTGAACAGAACCAAGTCAAATTTACAAAGTATGGGTGTTGTTTGAATTTATTTGAACCATGTTTGTTTGATAGAAAATTCAAACAGAAATTCAGAAATAGAAAAGAACAAAGAATAAAAAAAATGGAAAAGAGACAACCCAACCCAGGCAGCCCACTAAGCCCACCAACCAGCCCAGCTTCTTTCCCCACAGAAAACGATTCGCACAAATTAACTAACCCGCAGTGACACTGACCAGTGGACCTTTCCCTCCCGTTTCTTTCCCACTGACAGGTAGACCCCACGCTACTGTTCTTCTCTCACACCCGGGCGACCAGTTCTTCCCCTCCTCGTCGCCGTTTCCTGCTGTAACTTCGCGGCATCAATTTGCCTTAACGCCGCGTTAATTCCTCATCGCGGCCACGCCCATTAAACCGCCTGCTCCTCCTCCTCCTTTTCCCCCAGACACCGCCTTCATTCTGCCCCTAGGCTGCCTCCAATTCTCTCTATACCTCCGCCGCTCCGACGATGTTCCGGTGATGATTCCGACGAAACCCCACCGCCCCTCGCATTCCTAAGCACTCTAGCAGCTTCTCCACTCTCAGGTGCACCTGCTACTGCATCCAACTCGACCGCGGGTACCCTGTAACCTCGCCTTCGACAACGACCGCCGTCGCCACCATCTGCTTCATCTCCGGCGAAGCCCACAGGTAGTATCTGACCGCCCCGCGCCTTCTAGTTCACGCACCCGACTCTGTCTTGTTCCCGCGCATCTAACCGTGTCGTCATTTCGCTTTGAGGTGATCCACAGCGCTGTCCACGACGACCACCTGACGCGCCCGACGCCGTCCTCAAATCCGGCGAGGAATTACGACTTCCCCTGAGCGCCCCTTGCCAAGCCAGCGGTACCTTGAGCACTACCTCAACCACGCGAACCCGGTGAGCACCCTCTCCGTCATCCTCGCTTCCTAGAAACCGCCGGAGCATCACTGCCTGGCCGTGCGCCACCGCAAGCCACCGCCAGCGCCGCCGATACTTGGCAAGCATGCTAGCAGCCGTAGGATTCAGACCCGACGCTCGTGATTAGTTCACTTAGCCGCGAAGAGGTACGCGCTCTGCGCCGTGCGATCAAACTAGATCCTGCGGTCCACGTTGCCGATCCGGCCGAACCGGTACCGGCCAGTTAAAACACGACGCGTGGCCAGGTTTTAAACTAAAAACAGATTTGAAATCCGATTTAAATGCAAACTTCAAACCCTTATAACTTGAGATCTACACGTCCAAAAATTGCAAATTTTATGTCGTTGGATTCAGGAGAGCAAGACCTAAACAACCATGGCCTTAGTTTGGAAAATAGTAACTGTTTGTTTGCTTGTTTTTGCAGATTCTTTTGTGAACTTGTTTAGAGTATAAAAATTGTTTAAAATTGAATTTAATGACGAAACCTTTGCAAAATGATTTATAGTGACCTTACTGACCTAGGAACCAACCCATAGTTTTAAAAATGATTTTGGTAAAATTTAGGTTGAATTATTTAATTTAGCCATTTTCTAGCCAAGTAAATTTATTGATTTTGCTATGAAAATGTTTTTGCAAGGAAAACTTTGTGAAAATGTTTTGGACCAAACTTACTGACCCAAAAACACCAAGTTTTACAATAACAACTCACTTAGTGAAAAACATAAAGTTTTTCTTTGATAAGAAAATAATTTCATCACATAAAATGATGAATGGGTTTTAAAATGGTTTTGAGATAAAAGCTTTTTGCAAATAACTTTGCCATCTTGGTAAATGACCAATGTGGACCCTACAAAGTTAAAAGCCTAGGGGATACCTCCCTTGTGAATTAAACCATCTTAAGCATGTTCCCATGCATGACTTAGAATCCATTGCTTTGTGTGTGTGAAATATTGTTTGAATATTGGTTTGGAATGCTACTTGATACTATGCTTGTTTGATTGATTGTAGTGAAATTGGCAAAGTGTGAGACTAACAAGATCAAGAAGTAAACCCTCATTCCCTACCAAAAAGGCAAGTTACACTATCATACAAAAGACCTACTATTTTCATTATACTTAGTGGAATTTTGTAAACATGCATGAAAATGTTTTATACTTATGCTATGCTAATCCTAATAGGATTCCCTATACATTCCTTAGTAAAAATATTGAAGTTGTACATGCTTAGCCATGCTATATTTTGAAAAGAGATACATGTTGAGATTTTACAAAGGTTGAGAAAAGGACTTGTGTTTTACATAATAAAACAAGGACTCAATGAACCACCTAGGTGGTGGACACTTTATGTTTTGGAGAAGGTGGCAACAAAAGGAACCATGTCTATGGCAATCACTTTGTGTTGTGCTCCAAATGAAAACCACCTAGGAAACTTAGAGATTGAACATGTTTCTCCAATTGTGGCTTTCGTGTACAACCACATGCTATTATGGCTCTGGCTTAGTCAACTACATTAGGAAGACCCATACATAGTCTTTAGTTACCGGACATGGGGATCTGGAATGCTTCATGGGGGCTGAAGACAAGCTAGCAATGATGTATGGGAGGAACTTTTGGAAAGACTTCGTCACACTCTCAGTCTGCCGGTACTCCATCTTGGTGAGCACTAATCCAGTAGGCCACTGGTGGCAACAAGATGAGATTGTGTCATGTGGGTAAAGTGTACTCCTTCTGCAGAAGTTAATAAAATCTAAGTACTTAGCCGTGTCCCCGGTTATGGACAAAACTGAGCAACTAAAGTTTGAACCATGGGAGATCTCGACATTCCAACTTCTAATATAAAAACTTGATGCACTTGGGGTTACCAAGGAATTCAAAGAGATTTTGTTAAGCTTGTTGCACTTGGGGTTACCAAGGTGCTCAAGAGCATGATGTACTTGGGGTTACCAAGGGACTCATGAGATTTTGATAAAACTTGAAGCACTTGGGGTTACCAAGTAGCTCAAGGGATTTTGACAAGGACTTGAACACTTGAGTATCTACCAAGGAGTTCAAGGAACTTGGAAAAGAGATTTGACAAAGGACCAAAACCATTCTGAAAAGATAGGATAAATTTTGCTTTATGCAAATAAGCCCTAAACTCTACTTAGCCAAATATGCATGTATTGATAGGATCCACTCATATTTACATAAAAGTGAAGCTTGCCAATACAATTCAAAATGTATTGACCCTTTTGTGGCTGTAACTTATAATGTTGCAGGTTGATTGTTTTGTTATATGAAGATTGTTTGATTGACTAGGATTACAAAGTCTACAACCAACATCTGCTTGTGGCACTTTGAAGATGAAGGACCCATGACTATATCTATTCCGCTGCAATGTAATGTAATAGCCAAATGAGCTATGTATGATGTAATAAATTTATGTTATTCTTGGTTATAAAGTTATATTATGACCTCTGTTTCTTGATATTACATCTAAACTGTGGATGCTAGCTATTGATCCAGGGACTAGCATTGTAAAACACAGGAGGCTCTGTCTTATCTAAGATTGGGACCTCTACAGCCGTAGTCGCTCGCTCAAGTGCTGTTGCGTGTCGTCAAGTACCACAGTTGTTGGAGGATTGCCGCATGTTGATGTTGGATATGATCATGGCTTTACTTATTGTACACTTTAATTACTGTTTAACAACTAAAATTGAAGTAGGTAAGCAGAGGCACCGGTGGGTGATAGATAATATCTGGTTTCCGACCGCCCACTTGTGTCCCGTAGGACCCCGAGTTCTTGACACCTGTTCCGAGATCGAGCGCGCTAACCACAGGTGGGGAGATATGGGCCCCCCATCGATTAGTACCTGATTTCAAAGTATTGTACTAGGGGCCACAAACTAGTTTGAGGTTTTATTTACTATCCTGTACCTATGCCATGCTTTACTGCTTTATTTACGATTGTGCGAGGAGCACACTGTACTGTTTAGGAAGCGGAGTGCTTTCGCGGTATCGACAGTCCCAGTTTTGGGATTTGCTGTCGTTTACAGCCACTGACGCAAACCCTGAGTCCGTCTCGGAGACCGGCCGACTTTGTTGCGGGTGTACTTAGTGGGGTGGCCCCCCGTGCTTGCTTTGGGTCTGGAAACGTCGTGACTTAGGCCCCGCCGACATACCGATGGGTGTATGTTAACTGATCTGGCAAAAAGGGTCGAAGTGATTGTGGATACTTTGGTGCACCCCTGCAGGGTTAAATCTTTTCGAGAAGCCATGTCCGCGGTTATGGACGACTTGGAGCATAGTGCTTGATCATAGACAACTATAACTAAAGTTTATTGTTATAAATTGACTTGTATCCGATATGACTAGTAATCAGCTTCACTACAACGGAATGGCTACATATAAGTACCAACCACTGCTGGGTTTTGGGGTTATCTCATGCTAACTGTATCTGATTAGTAAGTGTTGCAACTACAACGGAATGATTAAATAAAAGTGCCCACTGCTTATTTTATCAGGACGACTATTTTTACCTGACTAGTAAATTGCCGCAACGATAACTGAATAAGTAAAACTGCCAACTGGGTGAGTTCCTCGGTTGACTTCCTCGTTTGGTCTCGAGGGGGAAACGCCAGGATGGGTTTGTTTGATGGTAGCATCAGGTTGGTTCCGCATAGGTCTTTCTTATCCCCTTCTGGTAGCCGCCAGTTGTATCGAGTCTCTATAGGTTGTTTAGTGTATGCTGCCGCTGCCGCTTCAGTTCACCATACCTATGTAGGCGAGGACCGCCGAATTCTAGCCTCGCCGTGTACTGGCCTCAGTACTGACGCTCCTCTTTTTCCTTTGCCCTTTGTCGGCACCCCTTTTGTTTAAGCAGGTTTTGAGATCGACGCCGTTAGCAGGGTTACCCTTCCGGCTTGGCCTGGGCAGGGTTATGGACGCCATTGGTTATTCTTCAGGGCTCTTAGCCCCATTTGCATCTTGTCCGTAGTCGGACGCGCTGTCATTTTCAAGGTGATTTGGATCTTTGTATAATATATCTGTATTCTTGACTCCTGGAGTCGTGTTGTATATATCTAATCTGTGGGTCCCATCGAGGACTGTTGTGTAATGTTATTACTTCGTTTTCCACCCGCACGAAAGTGCCTGGTGGGCACCTTTGAATCGTTTCTATGCGGGTTTGGCGAGTTTCGCTAAAACTTTCATAGGGCCGATTCTGAGGGTGTTACACTCACACAACCACTAAGTTGATGATGGTGGTTCTAGCCAGCCCAGATAGGTCTAGACCCCATGCACTGTTGGCATGGCCCCACATTTGCCACAAGCTAGTGTGTGTCATGGCTTGGCATAGAAAAATTATAGCTAGATCTAGCAAGTAGGTAGGATCATGTTGGCCAGGTATAGTGACTCACACAGCCACTAAGTTGATGATGGTGTTTCTAGCCAACCCAAATAGGTCTAGATACCATGCAATGTTGGAATGGACCCACATCTTCCACAAGCTAGTGTGTGTCATGGCCTGGCATAGCACTCCTATAGCTAGATCTATGAAGTGGGTGGGATCATGTTGGTCAGGTGTAGTGACTCACACAGCCACTAAGTTGATGATGGTGTTTCTAGCCAACCCAGAGAGGTCTAGATCCCATGCAATGTTTGCATGGGCCCACATTTGCCACAAGCTAGTATGTGTCATGGCTTGGCAAACTCAAATTTATAGCTAGATCTAGCAAGTAGGTAGGATCATGTTGGCCAGGTGTGATGACATATACAACAACAAGTCGGCGAAGGTGTTTCTAGAGAGGTGTGTAGACCCCATGCATGCAATGTTGGAATGGCCCCACATTTTCCACAAGCTAGTATGTGTCATGCCTTGGCATAACACTTTTATAGCTAGATCTATCAAGTGGGTGGGATCATGTTGCTAGGTGTAGTGACTCACACAACCACTAAGTTGATGATGGTGGTTCTAGCTAGCCCAGATAGGTCTAGACCCCATGCACTATTGGCATGGCCCCACATTTGCCACAAGCTAGTGTGTGTCATGGCTTGGCATAGAAAAATTATAGCTAGACCTAGCAAGTAGGTAGGATCATGTTGGCCAGGTGTAGTGACTCACACAGCCACTAAGTTGATGATGGTGTTTCTAGCCAACCCAAATAGGTTTAGATACCATGCAATATTGGAATGGACCCACATCTTCCACAAGCTAGTGTGTGTCATGGCCTGGCATAGCACCCTTATAGCTAGATCTATGAAGTGGGTGGGATCATGTTGGTCAGGTGTAGTGACTCACACAACCACTCAGTTGATGATGGTGTTTCTAGCCAACCCAGAGAGGTCTAGATCCCATGCAATGTTTGCATGGGCCCACATTTTCCACAAGCTAGTGTGTGTCATGGCTTGGCAAACTCAAATTTATAACTAGATCTAGCAAGTATGTATGATCATGTTGGCCAGGTGTGATGACATATACAACAACAAGTTGGTGAAGATGTTTCTATCCAGCCCAGAGAGGTGTCCCATGCATGCAATCTTGGCATGGCCCCACATTTCCACAAGCTAGTGTGTGTCATGCCTTGGCATAACACTTTTATAGCTAGATCTATCAAGTGGGTGGGATCATGTTGCTAGGTGTAGTGACTCACACAACCACTAAGTTGATGATGGTGGTTCTAGCCAGCCCAGATAGGTCTAGACCCCATGCACTGTTGGCATGGCCCCACATTTGCCACAAGCTAGTGTGTGTCATGGCTTGGCATAGAAAAATTATAGCTAGATCTAGCAAGTAGGTAGGATCATGTTGGCCAGGTGTAGTGACTCACACAGCCACTAAGTTGATGATGGTGTTTCTAGCCAACCCAAATAGGTCTAGATACCACACAATGTTGGAATGGACCCACATCTTCCACAAGCTAGTGTGTGTCATGGCCTGGCATAGCACTCTTAAAGCTAGATCTATGAAGTGGGTGGGATCATGTTGGTCAGGTATAGTGACTCACACAGCCACTAAGTTGATGATGGTGTTTCTAGCCAACTCAGAGAGGTCTAGATCCCATGCAATGTTTGCATGGGCCCACATTTGCCACAAGCTAGTGTGTGTCATGGCTTAGCAAACTCAAATTTATAGCTAGATCTAGCAAGTAGGTAGGATCATGTTGGCCAGGTGTGATGACATATACAACAACAAGTTGGTGAAGGTGTTTCTAGAGAGGTGTCTAGACCCCATGCATGCAATGTTGGAATGGCCCCACATTTTCCACAAGCTAGTATGTGTCATGCCTTGGCATAACACTTTTATAGCTAGATCTATCAAGTGGTTGGGATCATGTTGCTAGGTGTAGTGACTCACACAACCACTAAGTTGATGATGGTGGTTCTAGCCAGCCCAGATAGGTCTAGACCCCATGCACTGTTGGCATGGCCCCACATTTGCCACAAGCTAGTGTGTGTCATGGATTGGCATAGAAAAATTATAGCTAGACCTAGCAAGTAGGTAGGATCATGTTGGCCAGGTGTAGTGAATCACACAGCCACTAAGTTGATGATGGTGTTTCTAGCCAACCCAAATAGGTCTAGATACGATGCAATATTGGAATGGACCCACATATTCCACAAGCTAGTGTGTCATGGCCTGGCATAGCACTCTTATAGCTAGATCTATGAAGTGGGTGGGATCATGTTGGTCAGGTGTAGTGACTCACACAGCCACTAAGTTGATGATGGTGTTTCTAGCCAACCCAGAGAGGTCTAGATCCCATGCAATGTTTGCATGGGCCCACATTTGCCACAAGCTAGTGTGTGTCATGGCTTGGCGAACTCAAATTTATAACTAAATCTAGCAAGTATGTATGATCATGTTGGTCAGGTGTGATGACATATACAACAACAAGTTGGTGAAGATGTTTCTATCCAGCCCAGAGAGGTGTCCCATGCATGCAATGTTGGCATGGCCCCACATTTTCCACAAGCTAGTGTGTGTCATGCCTTGGAATAACACTTTTATAGCTAGATCTATCAAGTGGGCGGGATCATGTTGCTAGGTGTAGTGACTCACACAACCACTAAGTTGATGATGGTGCTTCTAGCCAGCCCAGATAGGTCTAGACCCCATGCACTGTTGGCATGGACCCACATTTGCCACAAGCTAGTGTGTGTCATGGCTTGGCATAGCAAAATTATAGCTAGACCTAGCAAGTAGGTAGGATCATGTTGGCCAGGTGTAGTGAATCACACAGCCACTAAGTTTATGATGGTGTTTCTAGCCAACCCAAAAAGGTTTAGATACCATGCAATATTGGAATGGACCCACATATTCCACAAGCTAGTGTGTCATGGCCTGGCATAGCACTCTTATAGCTAGATCTATGAAGTGGGTGGGATCATGTTGGTCAGGTGTAGTGACTCACACAGCCACTAAGTTGATGATGGTGTTTCTAGCCAACCCAGAGAGGTCTAGATCCCATGCAATGTTTGCATGGGCCCACATTTTCCACAAGCTAGTGTGTGTCATGGCTTGGCAAACTCAAATTTATAACTAGATCTAGCAAGTATGTATGATCATGTTGGCCAGGTGTGATGACATATACAACGACAAGTTGGTGAAGATGTTTCTATCCAGCCCAGAGAGGTGTCCCATGCATGCAATGTTGGCATGGCCCCACATTTACACAAGCTAGTGTGTGTCATGCCTTGGCATAACACTTTTATAGCTAGATCTATCAAGTGGGTGGGATCATGTTGCTAGGAGTTGTGACTCACACAATCACTAAGTTGTTGTTGGTGGTTCTAGCCAGCCCAGATAGGTCTAGACCCCATGCACTGTTGGCATGGCCCCACATTTGACACAAGCTAGTGTGTGTCATGGCTTGGCATAGATAAATTATAGCTAGACCTAGCAAGTAGGTAGGATCATGTTGGCCAGGTGTAGTGACTCACATAGCCACTAAGTTGATGATGGTGTTTCTAGCCAACGCAAATAGGTTTAGATACCATGCAATATTGGAATGGACCCACATCTTCCACAAGCTAGTGTGTCATGGCCTGGCATATCACTCTTATAGCTAGATCTATGAAGTGGGTGGGATCATGTTGGTCAGGTGTAGTGACTCACACAACCACTAAGTTGATGATGGTGTTTCTAGCCAACCAAGAGAGGTCTAGATCCCATGCAATGTTTGCATGGGCCCACATTTGCCACAAGCTAGTGTGTGTCATGGCTTGGCAAACTCAAATTTATAACTAGATCTAGAAAGTATGTATGATCATGTTGGCCAGGTGTGATGACATATACAACAACAAGTTGGTGAAGATGTTTCTAACCAGCCCAGAGAGGTGTCCCATGCATGAAATGTTGGCATGGCCCCACATTTTCCACAAGCTAGTGTGTGTCATGCCTTGGCATAACACTTTTATAGCTAGATCTATCAATTGGGTGGGATCATGTTGCTAGGTGTAGTGACTCACACAACCACTAAGTTGATGATGGTGGTTCTAGCCAGCCCAGATAGGTCTAGACCCCATGCACTGTTGGCATGGACCCACATTTGCCACAAGCTAGTGTGTGCCATGTCTTGGCATAGAAAAATGATAGCTAGATCTAGAAAGTAGGTAGGATCATGTTGGCCAGGTGTAGTGACTCACACAACCACTAAGTTGATGATGGTGTTTCTAGCCAACCCAAATAGGTCTAGATACGATGCAATGTTGGAATGGACCCACATCTTCCACAAGCTAGTGTGTGTCATGGCCTGGCATAGCACTCCTATAACTAGATCTATGAAGTGGGTGGGATCATGTTGGTCAGGTGTAGTGACTCACACAGCCACTAAGTTGATGATGGTGTTTCTAGCCAACCAGAGAGGTCTAGATCCCATGCAATGTTTGCATGGGCCCACATTTGCCACAAGCTAGTGTGTGTCATGGCTTGGCAAACTCAAATTTATAGCTAGATCTAGAAAGTAGGTAGGATCATGTTGGCCAGGTGTGATGACATATACAACAACAAGTCGGCGAAGGTGTTTCTAGAGAGGTGTGTAGACCCCGTGCATGCAATGTTGGAATGGCCCCACATTTTCCACAAGCTAGTATGTGTCATGCCTTGGCATAACACTTTTATAGCTAGATCTATCAGGTGGGTGGGATCATGTTGCTAGGTGTAGTGACTCACACAACCACTAAGTTGATGATGGTGGTTCTAGCCAGCCCAGATAGGTCTAGACCCCATGCACTGTTGGCATGGCCCCACATTTGCCACAAGCTAGTGTGTGTCATGGCTTGGCATAGAAAAATTATAGCTAGACCTAGCAAGTAGGTAGGATCATGTTGGCCAGGTGTAGTGACTCACACAGCCACTAAGTTGATGATGGTGTTTCTAGCCAACCCAAATAGGTTTAAATACCGTCCAATATTGGAATGGACCCAAATCTTCCACAAGCTAGTGTGTGTCATGGCCTGGCATAGCACCCTTATAGCTAGATCTATGAAGTGGGTGGGATCATGTTGGCCAGGTGTAGTGACTCACACAACCACTCAGTTGATGATGGTGTTTCTAGCCAACCCAGAGAGGTCTAGATCCCATGCAATGTTTGCATGGGCCCACATTTGCCACAAGCTAGTGTGTGTCATGGCTTGGCAAACTCAAATTTATAACTAGATCTAGAAAGTATGTATGTTCATGTTGGCCAGGTGTGATGACATATACAACAACAAGTTGGTGAAGATGTTTCTAACCAGCCCAGAGAGGTGTCCCATGCATGAAATGTTGGCATGGCCCTCATTTTCCACAAGATAGTGTGTGTCATGCCTTGGCATAACACTTTTATAGCTAGATCTATCAATTGGGTGGGATCATGTTGCTAGGTGTAGTGACTCACACAACCACTAAGTTGATGATGGTGGTTCTAGCCAGCCCAGATAGGTCTAGACCCCATGCACTGTTGCCATGGCCCCACATTTGCCACAAGCTAGTGTGTGCCATGTCTTGGCATAGAAAAATGATAGCTAGATCTAGCAAGTAGGTAGGATCATGTTGGCCAGGTGTAGTGACTCACACAGCCACTAAGTTGATGATGGTGTTTCTAGCCAACCCAAATAGGTCTAGATACGATGCAATGTTGGAATGGACCCACATCTTCCACAAGCTAGTGTGTGTCATGGCCTGGCATAGCACTCCTATAACTAGATCTATGAAGTGGGTGGGATCATGTTGGTCAGGTGTAGTGACTCACACAGCCACTAAGTTGATGATGGTGTTTCTAGCCAACCAGAGAGGTCTAGATCCCATGCAATGTTTGCATGGGCCCACATTTGCCACAAGCTAGTGTGTGTCATGGCTTGGCAAACTCAAATTTATAGCTAGATCTAGAAAGTAGGTAGGATCATGTTGGCCAGGTGTGATGACATATACAACAACAAGTCGGCGAAGGTGTTTCTAGAGAGGTGTGTAGACCCCGTGCATGCAATGTTGGAATGGCCCCACATTTTCCACAAGCTAGTATGTGTCATGCCTTGGCATAACACTTTTATAGCTAGATCTATCAAGTGGGTGGGATCATGTTGCTAGGTGTAGTGACTCACACAACCACTAAGTTGATGATCGTGGTTCTAGCCAGCCCAGATAGGTCTAGACCCCATGCACTGTTGGCATGGCCCCACATTTGCCACAAGCTAGTGTGTGTCATGGCTTGGCATAGAAAAATTATAGCTACACCTAGCAAGTAGGTAGGATCATGTTGGCCAGGTGTAGTGACTCACACAGCCACTAAGTTGATGATGGTGTTTCTAGCCAACCCAAATAGGTTTAGATACCGTCCAATATTGGAATGGACCCAAATCTTCCACAAGCTAGTGTGTGTCATGGCCTGGCATAGCACCCTTATAGCTAGATCTATGAAGTGGGTGGGATCATGTTGGCCAGGTGTAGTGACTCACACAACCACTCAGTTGATGATGGTGTTTCTAGCCAACCCAGAGAGGTCTAGATCCCATGCAATGTTTGCATGGGCCCACATTTGCCACAAGCTAGTGTGTGTCATGGCTTGGCAAACTCAAATTTATAACTAGATCTAGCATGTATGTATGATCATGTTGGCCAGGTGTGATGACATATACAACAACAAGTTGGTGAAGATGGTTCTATCCAGCCCAGAGAGGTGTCCCATGCATGCAATCTTGGCATGGCCCCACATTTCCACAAGATAGTGTGTGTCATGCCTTGGCATACTACTTTTATAGCTAGATCTATCAAGTGGGTGGGATCATGTTGCTAGGTGTAGTGACTCACACAACCACTAAGTTGATGATGGTGGTTCTAGCCAGCCCAGATAGGTCTAGACCCCATGCACTGTTGGCATGGCCCCACATTTGCCACAAGCTAGTGTGTGTCATGGCTTGGCATAGAAAAATTATAGCTAGATCTAGCAAGTAGGTAGGATCATGTTGGCCAGGTGTAGTGACTCACACAGCCACTAAGTTGATGATGGTGTTTCTAGCCAACCCAAATAGGTCTAGATACCACGCAATGTTGGAATGGACCCACATCTTCCACAAGCTAGTGTGCGTCATGGCCTGGCATAGCACTCTTATAGCTAGATCTATGAAGTGGGTGGGATCATGTTGGTCAGGTGTAGTGACTCACACAACCACTAAGTTGATGATGGTGTTTCTAGCCAACTCAGAGAGGTCTAGATCCCATGCAATGTTTGCATGGGCCCACATTTGCCACAAGCTAGTGTGTGTCATGGCTTGGCAAACTCAAATTTATAGCTAGATCTAGCAAATAGGTAGGATCATGTTGGTCAGGTGTGATGACATATACAACAACAAGTTGGTGAAGATGTTTCTATCCAGCCTAGAGAGGTGTCCCATGCATGCAATGTTGGCATGTCCCCACATTTTCCACAAGCTAGTGTGTGTCATGCCTTGGAATAACACTTTTATAGCTAGATCTATCAAGTGGGTGGGATCATGTTGCTAGGTGTAGTGACTCACACAACCACTAAGTTGATGATGGTGGTTCTAGCCAGCCCAGATAGGTCTAGACCCCATGCACTGTTGGCATGGACCCACATTTGCCACAAGCTAGTGTGTGTCATGGCTTGGCATAGCAAAATTATAGCTAGATCTAGCAAGTAGGTAGGATCATGTTGGCCAGGTGTAGTGACTCACACAACCACTAAGTTGATGATGGTGTTTCTAGCCAACCCAAATAGGTCTAGATACCTTGCAATGTTGGAATGGACCCACATCTTCCACAAGCTAGTGTGTGTCATGGCCTGGCATAACACTCTTATAGTTAGATTTATGAAGTGGGTGGGATCATGTTGGTTAGGTGTAGTGACTCACACAGCCACTAAGTTGATGATGGTGTTTCTAGCCAACCCAGAGAGGTCTAGATCCCATGCAACGTTTGCATGGGACCACATTTGCCACAAGCTAGTGTGTGTCTTGGCTTGGCAAACTCAAATTTATAGCTAGATCTAGCAAGTAGGTAGGATCATGTTGGCCAGGTGTGATGACATATACAACAACAAGTTGGTGAAGGTGTTTCTATCCAGCCCAGAGAGGTGTCTCATGCATGCAATGTCGGCATGGCCCCACATTTTCCACAAGCTAGTTTTTGTCATGCCTTGGCATGACACTTTTATAGCTAGATCTATCAAGTGGGTTGGATCATTTTGCTAGGTGTAGTGACTCACACAACCACTAAGTTGATGATGGGTGGTTCTAGCCAGCCCAGATAGGTCTAGACCCCATGCACTGTTGGCATGGCCCCAAATTTGCCACAAGCTAGTGTGTGTCATGGCTTGGCATAGAAAAATTATAGCTAGATCTAGCAAGTAGGTAGGGTCATGTTGGCCAGGTGTAGTGAATCACACATCCACTAAGTTAATGATGGTGTTTCTAGCCAACCCAAATAGGTCTAGATACCACGCAATGTTGAAATGGACACACATCTTCCACAAGCTAGTGTGTGTCATGGCCTAGCATATCACTCTTATAGCTAGATCAATGAAGTGGGTGGGATCATGTTGGTCAGGTGTAGTGACTTACACAACCACTAAGTTGATGATGGTGTTTCTAGCCAACCCAGAGAGGTCTAGATCCCATGCAATGTTTGCATGGGCCCACATTTGCCACAAGCTAGTGTGTGTCATGGCTTGGCAAACTCAAATTTATAGCTAGATCTAGCAAGTATGTAGGATCATGTTGGCCAGGTGTGATGACATATACAACAACAAGTTGGTGAATGTGTTTCTAGAGAGGTGTCTAGACCCCATGCATGCAATGTTGGAATGGCCCCACATTTTCCACAAGCTAGTATGTGTCATGCCTTGGCATAACACATTTATAGCTAGATCTATCAAGTGGGTGGGATCATGTTGCTAGGTGTAGTGACTCACACAACCACTAAGTTGATGATGGTGGTTCTAGCCAGCCCAGATAGGTCTAGAACCCATGCACTGTTGGCATGGCCCTACATTTGCCACAAGCTAGTGTGTGTCATGGCTTGGCATAGAAAAATTATAGCTAGACCTAGCAAGTAGGTAGGATCATGTTGGCCAGGTGTAGTGAATCACACAACTACTAAGTTGATGATGGTGTTTCTAGCCAACCCAAATAGGTTTAGATACCATGCAATATTGGAATGGACCCACATCTTCCACAAGCTAGTGTGTCATGGCCTGGCATAGCACTCTTATAGCTAGATCTATGAAGTGGGTGGGATCATGTTGGTCAGGTGTAGTGACTCACACAGCCACTAAGTTGATGATGGTGTTTCTAGCCAACCAGAGAGGTCTAGATCCCATGCAATGTTTGCATGGGCCCACATTTGCCACAAGCTAGTGTGTGTCATGGCTTGGCAAACTCAAATTTATAGCTAGATCTAGAAAGTAGGTAGGATCATGTTGGCCAGGTGTGATGACATATACAACAACAAGTCGGCGAAGGTGTTTCTAGAGAGGTGTGTAGACCCCGTGCATGCAATGTTGGAATGGCCCCACATTTTCCACAAGCTAGTATGTGTCATGCCTTGGCATAACACTTTTATAGCTAGATCTATCAAGTGGGTGGGATCATGTTGCTAGGTGTAGTGACTCACACAACCACTAAGTTGATGATGGTGGTTCTAGCCAGCCCAGATAGGTCTAGACCCCATGCACTGTTGGCATGGCCCCACATTTGCCACAAGCTAGTGTGTGTCATGGCTTGGCATAGAAAAATTATAGCTAGACCTAGCAAGTAGGTAGGATCATGTTGGCCAGGTGTAGTGACTCACACAGCCACTAAGTTGATGATGGTGTTTCTAGCCAACCCAAATAGGTTTAGATACCGTGCAATATTGGAATGGACCCAAATCTTCCACAAGCTAGTGTGTGTCATGGCCTGGCATAGCACCCTTATAGTTAGATCTATGAAGTGGGTGGGATCATGTTGGCCAGGTGTAGTGACTCACACAACCACTCAGTTGATGATGGTGTTTCTAGCCAACCCAGAGAGGTCTAGATCCCATGCAATGTTTGCATGGGCCCACATTTGCCACAAGCTAGTGTGTGTCATGGCTTGGCAAACTCAAATTTATAACTAGATCTAGCATGTATGTATGATCATGTTGGCTAGGTGTGATGACATATACAACAACAAGTTGGTGAAGATGTTTCTATCCAGCCCAGAGAGGTGTCCCATGCATGCAATCTTAGCATGGCCCCACATTTCCACAAGATAGTGTGTGTCATGCCTTGGCATACTACTTTTATAGCTAGATCTATCAAGTGGGTGGGATCATGTTGCTAGGTGTAGTGACTCACACAACCACTAAGTTGATGATGGTGGTTCTAGCCAGCCCAGATAGGTCTAGACCCCATGCACTGTTGGCATGGCCCCACATTTGCCACAAGCTAGTGTGTGTCATGGCTTGGCATAGAAAAATTATAGCTAGATCTAGCAAGTAGGTAGGATCATGTTGGCCAGGTGTAGTGACTCACACAGCCACTAAGTTGATGATGGTGTTTCTAGCCAATCCAAATAGGTCTAGATACCACGCAATGTTGGAATGGACCCACATCTTCCACAAGCTAGTGTGTGTCATGGCCTGGCATAGCACTCTTATAGCTAGATCTATGAAGTGGGTGGGATCATGTTGGTCAGGTGTAGTGACTCACACAGCCACTAAGTTGATGATGGTGTTTCTAGCCAACTCAGAGAGGTCTAGATCCCATGCAATGTTTGCATGGGCCCACATTTGCCACAAGCTAGTGTGTGTCATGGCTTGGCAAACTCAAATTTATAGCTAGATCTAGCAAATAGGTAGGATCATGTTGGTCAGGTGTGATGACATATACAACAACAAGTTGGTGAAGATGTTTCTATCCAGCCTAGAGAGGTGTCCCATGCATGCAATGTTGGCATGTCCCCACATTTTCCACAAGCTAGTGTGTGTCATGCCTTGGAATAACACTTTTATAGCTAGATCTATCAAGTGGGTGGGATCATGTTGCTAGGTGTAGTGACTCACACAACCACTAAGTTGATGATGGTGGTTCTAGCCAGCCCAGATAGGTCTAGACCCCATGCACTGTTGGCATGGACCCACATTTGCCACAAGCTAGTGTGTGTCATGGCTTGGCATAGCAAAATTATAGCTAGATCTAGAAAGTAGGTAGGATCATGTTGGCCAGGTGTAGTGACTCACACAGCCACTAAGTTGATGATGGTGTTTCTAGCCAACCCAAATAGGTCTAGATACCTTGCAATGTTGGAATGGACCCACATCTTCCACAAGCTAGTGTGTGTCATGGCCTGGCATAGCACTCTTATAGTTAGATTTATGAAGTGGG
This sequence comes from Avena sativa, assembly GCA_916181665.1. Lineage (NCBI taxonomy): Eukaryota > Viridiplantae > Streptophyta > Magnoliopsida > Poales > Poaceae > Avena > Avena sativa. The sequence goes on from OV702296.1 coordinate 20,327,764, forward strand.
TGGGATCATGTTGGTTAGGTGTAGTGACTCACACAGCCACTAAGTTGATGATGGTGTTTCTAGCCAACCCAGAGAGGTCTAGATCCCATGCAATGTTTGCATGGGACCACATTTGCCACAAGCTAGTGTGTGTCTTGGCTTGGCAAACTCAAATTTATAGCTAGATCTAGCAAGTAGGTAGGATCATGTTGGCCAGGTGTGATGACATATACAACAACAAGTTGGTGAAGGTGTTTCTATCCAGCCCAGAGAGGTGTCTCATGCATGCAATGTCGGCATGGCCCCACATTTTCCACAAGCTAGTTTTTGTCATGCCTTGGCATGACACTTTTATAGCTAGATCTATCAAGTGGGTTGGATCATTTTGCTAGGTGTAGTGACTCACACAACCACTAAGTTGATGATGGGTGGTTCTAGCCAGCCCAGATAGGTCTAGACCCCATGCACTGTTGGCATGGCCCCAAATTTGCCACAAGCTAGTGTGTGTCATGGCTTGGCATAGAAAAATTATAGCTAGATCTAGCAAGTAGGTAGGGTCATGTTGGCCAGGTGTAGTGAATCACACATCCACTAAGTTAATGATGGTGTTTCTAGCCAACCCAAATAGGTCTAGATACCACACAATGTTGAAATGGACACACATCTTCCACAAGCTAGTGTGTGTCATGGCCTAGCATATCACTCTTATAGCTAGATCAATGAAGTGGGTGGGATCATGTTGGTCAGGTGTAGTGACTTACACAACCACTAAGTTGATGATGGTGTTTCTAGCCAACCCAGAGAGGTCTAGATCCCATGCAATGTTTGCATGGGCCCACATTTGCCACAAGCTAGTGTGTGTCATGGCTTGGCAAACTCAAATTTATAGCTAGATCTAGCAAGTATGTAGGATCATGTTGGCCAGGTGTGATGACATATACAACAACAAGTTGGTGAATGTGTTTCTAGAGAGGTGTCTAGACCCCATGCATGCAATGTTGGAATGGCCCCACATTTTCCACAAGCTAGTATGTGTTATGCCTTGGCATAACACTTTTATAGCTAGATCTATCAAGTGGGTGGGATCATGTTGCTAGGTGTAGTGACTCACACAACCACTAAGTTGATGATGGTGGTTCTAGCCAGCCCAGATAGGTCTAGAACCCATGCACTGTTGGCATGGCCCTACATTTGCCACAAGCTAGTGTGTGTCATGGCTTGGCATAGAAAAATTATAGCTAGACCTAGCAAGTAGGTAGGATCATGTTGGCCAGGTGTAGTGAATCACACAACTACTAAGTTGATGATGGTGTTTCTAGCCAACCCAAATAGGTTTAGATACCATGCAATATTGGAATGGACCCACATCTTCCACAAGCTAGTGTGTCATGGCCTGGCATAGCACTCTTATAGCTAGATCTATGAAGTGGGTGGGATCATGTTGGTCAGGTGTAGTGACTCACACAGCCACTAAGTTGATGATGGTGTTTCTAGCCAACCAGAGAGGTCTAGATCCCATGCAATGTTTGCATGGGCCCACATTTGCCACAAGCTAGTGTGTGTCATGGCTTGGCAAACTCAAATTTATAGCTAGATCTAGAAAGTAGGTAGGATCATGTTGGCCAGGTGTGATGACATATACAACAACAAGTCGGCGAAGGTGTTTCTAGAGAGGTGTGTAGACCCCGTGCATGCAATGTTGGAATGGCCCCAAATTTTCCACAAGCTAGTATGTGTCATGCCTTGGCATAACACTTTTATAGCTAGATCTATCAAGTGGGTGGGATCATGTTGCTAGGTGTAGTGACTCACACAACCACTAAGTTGATGATGGTGGTTCTAGCCAGCCCAGATAGGTCTAGACCCCATGCACTGTTGGCATGGCCCCACATTTGCCACAAGCTAGTGTGTGTCATGGCTTGGCATAGAAAAATTATAGCTAGACCTAGCAAGTAGGTAGGATCATGTTGGCCAGGTGTAGTGACTCACACAGCCACTAAGTTGATGATGGTGTTTCTAGCCAACCCAAATAGGTTTAGATACCGTGCAATATTGGAATGGACCCAAATCTTCCACAAGCTAGTGTGTGTCATGGCCTGGCATAGCACCCTTATAGTTAGATCTATGAAGTGGGTGGGATCATGTTGGCCAGGTGTAGTGACTCACACAACCACTCAGTTGATGATGGTGTTTCTAGCCAACCCAGAGAGGTCTAGATCCCATGCAATGTTTGCATGGGCCCACATTTGCCACAAGCTAGTGTGTGTCATGGCTTCGCAAACTCAAATTTATAACTAGATCTAGCATGTATGTATGATCATGTTGGCCAGGTGTGATGACATATACAACAACAAGTTGGTGAAGATGTTTCTATCCAGCCCAGAGAGGTGTCCCATGCATGCAATCTTGGCATGGCCCCACATTTCCACAAGATAGTGTGTGTCATGCCTTGGCATACTACTTTTATAGCTAGATCTATCAAGTGGGTGGGATCATGTTGCTAGGTGTAGTGACTTACACAACCACTAAGTTGATGATGGTGGTTCTAGCCAGCCCAGATAGGTCTAGACCCCATGCACTGTTGGCATGGCCCCACATTTGCCACAAGCTAGTGTGTGTCATGGCTTGGCATAGAAAAATTATAGCTAGATCTAGCAAGTAGGTAGGATCATGTTGGCCAGGTGTAGTGACTCACACAGCCACTAAGTTGATGATGGTGTTTCTAGCCAACCCAAATAGGTCTAGATACCACGCAATGTTGGAATGGACCCACATCTTCCACAAGCTAGTGTGTGTCATGGCCCGGCATAGCACTCTTATAGCTAGATCTATGAAGTGGGTGGGATCATGTTGGTCAGGTGTAGTGACTCACACATCCACTAAGTTGATGATGGTGTTTCTAGCCAACTCAGAGAGGTCTAGATCCCATGCAATGTTTGCATGGGCCCACATTTGCCACAAGCTAGTGTGTGTCATGGCTTGGCAAACTCAAATTTATAGCTAGATCTAGCAAATAGGTAGGATCATGTTGGCCAGGTGTGATGACATATACAACAACAAGTTGGTGAAGGTGTTTCTAGAGAGGTGTCTGGACCCCATGCATGCAATGTTGGAATGGCCCCACATTTTCCACAAGCTAGTATGTGTCATGCCTTGGCATAACACTTTTATAGCTAGATCTATCAAGTGGGTGGGATCATGTTGCTAGGTGTAGTGACTCACACAACCACTAAGTTGATGATGGTGGTTCTAGCCAGCCCAGATAGGTCTAGACCCCATGCACTGTTGGCATGGCCCCACATTTGCCACAAGCTACTGTGTGTCATGGATTGGCATAGAAAAATTATAGCTAGACCTAGCAAGTAGGTAGGATCATGTTGGCCAGGTGTAGTGAATCACACAGCCACTAAGTTTATGATGGTGTTTCTAGCCAACCCAAACAGGTTTAGATACCATGCAATATTGTAATGGACCCACATCTTCCACAAGCTAGTGTGTCATGTCCTGGGATAGCACTCTTATAGCTAGATATATGAAGTGGGTGGGATCATGTTGGTCAGGTGTAGTGACTCACACAGCCACTAAGTTGATGATGGTGTTTCTAGCCAACCCAGAGAGGTCTAGATCCCATGCAATGTTTGCATGGGCCCACATTTGCCACAAGCTAGTGTGTGTCATGGCTTGGCAAACTCAAATTTATAGCTAGATCTAGCAAGTAGGTAGGATCATGTTGGTCAGGTGTGATGACATATACAACAACAAGTTGGTGAAGGTGTTTCTATCCAGCCCAGAGAGGTGTCTCATGCATGCAATGTCGGCATGGCCCCACATTTTCCACAAGCTAGTTTGTGTCATGCCTTGGCATGACACTTTTATAGCTAGATCTATCAAGTGGGTGGGATCATTTTGCTAGGTGTAGTGACTCACACAACCACTAAGTTGATGATGGGTGGTTCCTTCCAGCCCAGATAGGTCTAGACCCCATGCACTGTTGGCATGGCCCCAAATTTGCCACAAGCTAGTGTGTGTCATGGCTTGGCATAGAAAAATTATAGCTAGATCTAGCAAGTAGGTAGGGTCATGTTGGCCAGGTGTAGTGAATCACACATCCACTAAGTTAATGATGGTGTTTCTAGCCAACCCAAATAGGTCTAGATACCACGCAATGTTGGAATGGACACACATCTTCCACAAGCTAGTGTGTGTCATGGCCTAGCATATCACTCTTATAGCTAGATCAATGAAGTGGGTGGGATCATGTTGGTCAGGTGTAGTGACTTACACAACCACTAAGTTGATGATGGTGTTTCTAGCCAACCCAGACAGGTCTAGATCCCATGCAATGTTTGCATGGGCCCACATTTTCCACAAGCTAGTGTGTGTCATGGCTTGGCAAACTCAAATTTATAGCTAGATCTAGCAAGTATGTAGGATCATGTTGGCCAGGTGTGATGACATATACAACAACAAGTTGGTGAATGTGTTTCTAGAGAGGTGTCTAGACCCCATGCATGCAATGTTGGAATGGCCCCACATTTTCCACAAGCTAGTATGTGTCATGCCTTGGCATAACACTTTTATAGCTAGATCTATCAAGTGGGTGGGATCATGTTGCTAGGTGTAGTGACTCACACAACCACTAAGTTGTTGATGGTGGTTCTAGCCAGCCCAGATAGGTCTAGACCCCATGCACTGTTGGCATGGCCCTACATTTGCCACAAGCTAGTGTGTGTCATGGCTTGGCATAGAAAAATTATAGCTAGACCTAGCAAGTAGGTAGGATCATGTTGGCCAGGTGTAGTGAATCACACAACTACTAAGTTGATGATGGTGTTTCTAGCCAACCCAAATAGGTTTAGATACCATGCAATATTGGAATGGACCCACATCTTCCACAAGCTAGTGTGTCATGGCCTGGCATAGCACTCATATAGCTAGATCTATGAAGTGGGTGGAATCATGTTGGTCAGGTGTAGTGACTCACACAGCCACTAAGTTGATGATGGTGTTTCTAGCCAACCCAGAGAGGTCTAGATCCCATGCAATGTTTGCATGGGCCCACATTTGCCACAAGCTAGTGTGTGTCATGGCTTGGCAAACTCAAATTTATAACTAACTCTAGCAAGTATGTATGATCATGTTGGCCAGGTGTGATGACATATACAACAACAAGTTGGTGAATATGTTTCTATCCAGCCCAGAGAGGTGTCCCATGCATGCAATGTTGGCATGGCCCCACATTTTCCACAAGCTAGTGTGTGTCATGCCTTGGAATAACACTTTTATAGCTAGATCTATCAAGTTGGTGGGATCATGTTGCTAGGTATAGTGACTCACACAACCACTAAGTTGATGATGGTGGTTCTAGCCAGCCCAGATAGGTCTAGACCCCATGCACTGTTGGCATGGACCCATATTTGCCACAAGCTAGTGTGTGTCATGGCTTGACATAGCAAAATTATAGCTAGATATAGCAAGTAGGTAGGATCAAGTTGGCCAGGTGTAGTGACTCACACAACCACTAAGTTGATGATGGTGTTTCTAGCCAACCCAAATAGGTCTAGATACCATGCAGTGTTGGAATGGACCCATATCTTCCACAAGCTAGTGTGTGTCATGGCCTGGCATAGCACTCTTATAGCTAGATCTATGAAGTAGGTGGGATCATGTTGGTCAGGTGTAGTGACTCACACAGCCACTAAGTTGATGATGGTGTTTCTAGCCAACATAGAGAGGTCTAGATCCCATGCAATGTTTGCATGGGACCACATTTGCCACAAGCTAGTGTGTGTCATGGCTTGGCAAACTCAAATTTACAGCTAGATCTAGCAAATAGGTAGGATCATGTTGGCCAGGTGTGATGACATATACAACAAAAAGTTGGTGAAGGTGTTTCTATCCAGCCCAGAGAGGTGTCCCATGCATGCAATGTTGGCATGGCCCCACATTTTCCACAAGCTAGTGTGTGTCATGCCTTGGCATAACACTTTTATAGCTAGATCTATCAAGTGGGTGGGATCATTTTGCTAGGTGTAGTGACTCACACAACCACTAAGTTGATGATGGTGGTTCTAGCCAGCCCAGATAGGTCTAGACCCCATGCACTGTTGGCATGGCCCCACATTTGCCACAAGCTAGTGTGTGTCATGGCTTGGCATAGAAAAATTATAGCTAGACCTAGCAAGTAGGTAGGATCATGTTGGCCAGGTGTAGTGACTCACACAACCACTAAGTTGATGATGGTGTTTCTAGCCAACCCAAATAGGTTTAGATACCATGCAATATTGGAATGGACCCACATCTTCCACAAGCTAGTGTGTGTCATGGCCTGGCATAGCACTCTTATAGCTAGATCTATGAAGTGGGTGGGATCATGTTGGTCAGGTGTAGTGACTCACACAGCCACTAAGTTGATGATGGCGTTTCTAGCCAACCTAGAGAGGTCTAGATCCCATGCAATGTTTGCATGGGCCCACATTTGCCACAAGCTAGTGTGTGTCATGGCTTGGCAAACTCAAATTTATAACTAGATCTAGCAAGTATGTATGATCATGTTGGCCAGGTGTGATGACATATACAACAACAAGTTGGTGAAGATGTTTCTATCCAGCCCAGAGAGGTGTCCCATGCATGCAATGTTGGCATGGCCCCACATTTTCCACAAGCTAGTGTGTGTCATGCCTTGGCATAACACTTTTATAGGTAGATCTATCAAGTGAGTGGGATCATGTTGCTAGGTGTAGTGACTCACACAACCACTAAGTTGATGATGGTGGTTCTAGCCAGCCCAGATAGGTCTAGACCCCATGCACTGTTGGCATGGCCCCACATTTGCCACAAGCTAGTGTGTGTCATGGCTTGGTATAGCAAAATTATAGCTAGATCTAGCAAGTAGGTAGGATCATGTTGGCCAGATGTAGTGACTCACACAGCCACTAATTTGATGATGGTGTTTCTAGCCAACCCAAATAGGTCTAGATACCATGCAATGTTGGAATGGACCCACATCTTCCACAAGCTAGTGTGTGTCACGGCCTGGCATAGCACTCTTATAGCTAGATCTATGAAGTGGGTGGGATCATGTTGGTCAGGTGTAGTGACTCACACAGCCACTAAGTTGATGATGGTGTTTCTAGCCAACCCAGAGAGGTCTAGATCCCATGCAATGTTTGCATGGGACCACATTTGCCACAAGCTAGTGTGTGTCATGGCTTGGCAAACTCAAATTTATAGCTTGATATAGCAAGTAGGTCGGATCATGTTGGCCAGGTGTGATGAAATATACAACAACAAGTTGGTGAAGGTGTTTCTAGAGAGGTGTCTAGACCCCATGCATGCAATGTTGGAATGGCCCCACATTTTCCACAAGCTAGTATGTGTCATGCCTTGGCATTAACACTTTTATAGCTAGATCTATCAAGTGGGTGGGATCATGTTGCTAGGTGTAGTGACTCACACAACCAATAAGTTGATGATGGTGGTTCTAGCCAGCCCAGATAGGTCTAAACCCCATGCACTGTTGGCATGGCCCCACATTTTCCACAAGCTAGTGTGTGTCATGGCTTGGCATAGAAAAATTATAGCAAGACCTAGCAAGTAGGTAGGATCATGTTGGCCAGGTGTAGTGACTCACATAGCCACTAAGTTGATGATGGTGTTTCTAGCCAAACCAAATAAGTCTAGATACCATGCAATGTTGGAATGGACCCACATCTTCCACAAGCTAGTGTGTGTCATGGCCTGGCATAGCACTCTTATAGTTAGATCTATGAAGTGGGTGGGATCATGTTTGTCAGGTGTAGTGACTCACACAACCACTAAGTTGATGATGGTGTTTCTAGCCAACCCAGAGAGGTCTAGCTCCCATGCAATGTTTGCATGGGCCCACATTTGCCACAAGTTAGTGTGTGTCGTGGCTTGGCAAACTCAAATTTATAGCTAGATCTAGCAAGTAGGTAGGATCATGTTGGCCAGGTGTGATGACATATACAACAACAAGTTGGTGAAGATGTTGCTATCCAGCCCAGAGAGGTGTCTCATGCATGCAATGTTGGCATGGCCCCACATTTTCCGCAAGCTAGTGTGTGTCATGCCTTGGCATTACACTTTTATAGCTAGATCTATCAAGTGGGTGGGATCATGTTGCTAGGTGTAGTGACTCACATAACCACTAAGTTGATGATGGTGGTTCTAGCCAGCCCAGATAGGTCTAGACCCCAAGCATTGTTGGCATGGCCCCACATTTGCCACAAGCTAGTGTGTGTCATGGCTTGGCATAGAAAAATTATAGCTAGATCTAGCAAGTAGGTAGGATCATGTTGGCTAGGTGTAGTGACTCACACAGCCACTAAGTTGATGATGGTGTTTCTAGCCAACCCAAATAGGTCTAGATACCATGCAATGTTGGAATGGACCCACATCTTCCACAAGCTAGTGTGTGTCATGGCCTGGCATAGCACTCTTATAGCTAGATCTATGAAGTGGGTGGGATCATGTTGGTCAGGTGTAGTGACTCACACAGCCACTAAGTTGATGATGGTGTTTCTAGCCAACCCAGAGAGGTCTAGATCCCATGCAATGTTTGCATGGGCCCACATTTGCCACAAGCTAGTGTGTGTCATGGCTTGGCAAACTCAAATTTATAGCTAGATCTAGGAAGTAGGTAGGATCATGTTGGCCAGGTGTGATGACATATACAACAACAAGTAGGTGAAGGTGTTTCTAGAGAGGTGTCTATACCCCATGCATGCAATGTTGGAATGGCCCCACATTTTCCACAAGCTAGTATGTGTCATGCCTTGGCATAACACTTTTATAGCTAGATCTATCAAGTGGGTGGCATCATGTTGCTAGGTGTAGTGACTCACACAACCACTAAGTTGATGATGGTGGTTCTAGCCAACCCAGATAGGTCTAGACCCCATGCACTGTTGGCATGGCCCCACATTTGCCACAAGCTAGTGTGTGTCATGGCTTGGCATAGAAAAATTATAGCTAGACCTAGCAAGTAGGTAGGATCATGTTGGCCAGGTGTAGTGAATCACACAACCACTAAGTTGATGATGGTGTTTCTAGCCAACCCAAATAGGTTTAGATACCATGCAATATTGGAATGGACCCACATCTTCCACAAGCTAGTGTGTCATGGCCTGGCATAGCACTCTTATAGCTAGATCTATGAAGTGGGTGGGATCATGTTGGTCAGGTGTAGTGACTCACACAGCCACTAAGTTGATGATGGTGTTTCTAGCCAACCCAGAGAGGTCTAGATCCCATGCAATGTTTGCATGGGCCCACATTTGCCACAAGCTAGTGTCTGTCATGGCTTGGCAAACTCAAATTTATAACTAGATCTAGCAAGTATGTATGATCATGTTGGCCAGGTGTGATGACATATACAACAACAAGTTGGTGAAGATGTTTCTATCCAGCCCAGAGAGGTGTCCCATGCATGCAATGTTGGCATGGCCCCACATTTTCCACAAGCTAGTGTGTGTCATGCCTTGGCATAACACTTTTATAGCTAGATCTATCAAGTGAGTGGGATCATGTTGCTAGGTGTAGTGACTCACACAACCACTAAGTTGATGATGGTGGTTCTAGCCAGCCCAGATAGGTCTAGACCCCATGCACTGTTGGCATGGCCCCACATTTGCCACAAGCTAGTGTGTGTCATGGCTTGGTATAGCAAAATTATAGCTAGATCTAGCAAGTAGGTAGGATCATGTTGGCCAGATGTAGTGACTCACACAGCCACTAAGTTGATGATGGTGTTTCTAGCCAACCCAAATAGGTCTAGATACCATGCAATGTTGGAATGGACCCACATCTTCCACAAGCTAGTGTGTGTCATGGCCTGGCATAGCACTCTTATAGCTAGATCTATGAAGTGGGTGTGATCATGTTGGTCAGGTGTAGTGACTCACATAGCCACTAAGTTGATGATGGTGTTTCTAGCCAACCCAGAGAGGTCTAGATCCCATGCAATGTTTGCATGGGACCACATTTGCCACAAGCTAGTGTGTGTCATGGCTTGGCAAACTCAAATTTATAGCTTGATATAGCAAGTAGGTAGGATCATGTTGGCCAGGTGTGATGAAATATACAACAACAAGTTGGTGAAGGTGTTTCTAGAGAGGTGTCTAGACCCGATGCATGCAATGTTGGAATGGCCCCACATTTTCCACAAGCTAGTATGTGTCATGCCTTGGCATTAACACTTTTATAGCTAGATCTATCAAGTGGGTGGGATCATGTTGCTAGGTGTAGTGACTCACACAACCACTAAGTTGATGATGGTGGTTCTAGCCATCCCAGATAGGTCTAAACCCCATGCACTGTTGGCCTGGCCCCACATTTGCCACAAGCTAGTGTGTGTCATGGCTTGGCATAGAAAAATTATAGCTAGACCTAGCAAGTAGGTAGGATCATGTTGGCCAGGTGTAGTTACTCACATACCCACTAAGTTGATGATGGTGTTTCTAGCCAACCCAAATAAGTCTAGATACCATGCAATGTTGGAATGGACCCACATCTTCCACAAGCTAGTGTGTGTCATGGCCTGGCATAGCACTCTTATAGTTAGATCTATGAAGTGGGTGGGATCACTAGAGGAAAAAGGGCCATCCGTTCGCCACCCCTAGGAGCATTAGTCCCGGTTGCGCCACCAACCGGGACTAATGCTGGCACGCGTCCCGGTTGGAGCGGGCACGGGGCCAGGGGGCATGGGTCCCGGTTGGTAAGGGGGCATGCGTCCCGGTTGCAGCCACCAACCGGGACTAAAGGTTTGGCCACAGCCACGTGGCGTGGCACGCACCTTTAGTCCCGGTTGCTGGCTCCAACCGGGACTAAAGACCCCTGCCTTCTATAAATGCAACGCCCCAGCCCCCTCTGCCTCCACTCTGTTTTTTCGAATGGTGGAAGGTGTGAGGGGGTGTGCTAGTTTTTTCTCATGCATGCATTGAAGGTGTTTGTTGAAATGTTTGAGTGAATAATCCCGTTGAATTTCTCATAGAACAAAAATATAGAAGGTGTCCGAGACGCACTTGAGCTTTCTCCTCTTTATTTCCCTCGATCGAGGTTAGCAATCTTATCTTTTCTAGGTCATTGATACAATTCATGTGTCGGTGTGAATTGGTTATTTCACTATTTATGATGTCCTGTTTTTTGATAAACTTACTTATATGATGCAGATGAACGGTCGGGAATGGATGTACGGTGACCGGCGGGTAGCCGGGTATATCAAAGGCGTGGATAAATTTATCGATGTGGCTACGGCAAACAAAGAGAATGGATTTATACGTTGTCCATGTGTTCAATGTCGGAACAACAAGGAGTACTCTTCCTCGAAAATCATTCGCGGCCACCTGATTATGAAAGGTTTCATGCCCAACTATAATTGCTGGACCAAGCACGGGGAAAGAGGGGTTATGATGGAAGATGGTGAAGAAGAAGATGATGATAACAACTATCATCATATGTTTCCTGAATACGGTGATACTGCAATGGAAGACAATGGAGAGGAAAAAGATGAAGAACGGGCATCAGATGAGCCGGCTGATGAACTTGGTAGGGTCATTTCTGATGCAAAGCGAGACTGTGAAACAGAAAATGAGAAGTTGAAGTTAGAGGGCATGTTAGAAGATCACAAGAAATTGTTGTACCCAAATTGTGAAGATGGCAGCACAAAGCTCGGTACCACACTGGAATTGTTGCGATGGAAGGCAGAGTGTGGTCTAACTGACTCCTCATTTGAAAAGATGCTGAAAATAATGAAGCCGAAGTTTCCAAAACATAACGAACTTCCCGAGAGTACCTACGAAGCAAAGAAGACTCTCTGTCCTCTGGGATTAGATGTGCAAAAGATACATGCATGCATTAATGACTGCATCCTCTACCGCGGTAAGGAGTATGAGAATTTAGATAAATGTCCGGTATGCAACGCGTTGCGGTATAAGATCAGACGAGATGACCCTGGTGATGTTGAGGGAGAGCCCCTCCGGAAGAGGGTTCCTGCTAAGGTTATGTGGTATGCTCCTATAATACCAAGGTTGAAACGCATGTTCAGAAACAAAGAGCATGCCAGGTTGTTGCGATGGCACAAAGAAGACCGTAAGAAAGACGGGGAGTTGAGACACCCTGCTGATGGGTCACAGTGGAGAAAAATCGAGAGAGACTTCCCAGACTTTGCAGGTGACGCAAGGAACTTATGGTTTGGTCTAAGTACGGATGGCATGAATCCTTTTGGGGAGCAGAGCTGCAGTCACAGCACCTGGCCCGTGACTCTATGTATCTACAACCTGCCTCCTTGGTTGTGCATGAAGCGTAAGTTCATTATGATGCCAGTGCTCATCCAAGGCCCGAAGCAACCGGGCAACAGCATTGATGTGTACCTTAGGCCATTAGTTGAAGAACTCTTACAGTTGTGGGGCAAACCAGGTGTACGTGCGTGGGATGAGAACAAACAGGAGCCATTTAATCTACGAGGGTTGTTATTCGTAACCATCAATGATTGGCCTGCTCTTAGTAACCTTTCAGGACAGACAAACAAAGGATATAAGGCATGCACCCACTGTTTAGATAAGACCGAAGGTACATATTTGCATAAATGCAAGAAGGTTGTGTACCTAGCGAATCGACGATTTCTTCCGACCAATCATCCCGTAAGAAAGAAAGGCAAGCATTTTAAAGGTGAGGCAGATCACCGGAAGAAGCCTGAACTCCCTGCTGGTGATGATGTATTTGGTATGGTCAAGGACATAGAAGTAATCTTTGGAAAGGGTCCCGGCGGTCAATCAGTTCCGAACGACGTCGCTACAGGACACGCACCCATGTGGAAGAAGAAATCTATATTTTGGGAGCTGCCATATTGGAAAGTCCTGCGTGTCCGCTCTTCAATCGACGTGATGCACGTGACGAAGAATCTCTGCGTGAACCTGCTAGGATTCCTAGGCGTGTATGGTAAGACAAAAGATACACCTGAAGCACGGGAGGACCAACAAATTATGAAAGACCCAAAGAACATGCATACAGATAACAAGACGGATAAAGGGCGTCACTTAAGTCGTGCCAGCTATGCTCTTACCAAAGCAGAGAAGGAAATCTTTTTTGAAGTCCTTTACAGTATCAAGGTGCCGTCGGGCTTCTCATCTAATATAAAGGGGATAATAAATATGGCAGAGAAAAAGTTCCAAAACCTGAAGTCTCATGACTGTCACGTGATTATGACGCAGTTGCTTCCGATTGCATTGAGGGGGCTTCTACCGGAAAATGTTCGAGTACCCATTGTGAAGCTGTGTGCATTCCTCAATGCAATATCTCAGAAGGTAATCAATCCAGATATTCTGCCAAGGTTACAGAAGGATGTGGTACAATGTCTTGTTAGTTTTGAATTGGTGTTCCCACCATCCTTCTTCAATATTATGACGCATCTCCTGGTTCATCTAGTGGAAGAGATTGCCATTCTCGGTCCGGTATTTCTGCACAATATGTTCCCCTTTGAGAGGTTCATGGGAGTCTTAAAGAAATATGTTCATAACCGTGCTAGACCAGAAGGAAGCATCTCCAAGGGATATGGAACAGAGGAGGTCATTGAGTTTTGTGTTGACTTTATTCCTGACCTTAAGCCGATTGGTGTTTCTGACTCGCGGCATGAGGGAAGACTAAGTGGAAAAGGCACGCTGGGAAAGAAAGCAATGATATGTAGGGACGGGGATTCTTTCACTAAAGCACACTACACAATTCTACATAATTCCACCTTGGCAGCTCCGTATATCGAGTAACACAAGAATATTGTACGCTCCAAAAACCCGGGGAAGCCTGAATCATGGATTACAGATGAACACATGAAGTCTTTCGGTGGTTGGATGCGGACACATCTCTTGAATGACACCACTGTTGGAGATCAGCTATACTTGTTGGCCGCGTCACCATCTTCTACTGTATTGAATTTCCAAGGGTACGAAATAAATGGGAATACATTCTACACGATCGCCCAAGATAAAAAGAGCACCAACCAAAATAGTGGTGTCCGCTTTGATGCAATAGACGAGAATGGACAAAAGGACACATATTATGGTTACATAGAGGAGATATGGGAACTAGACTATGGAGTCTCTTTTAAGGTCCCTTTGTTTCGCTGCAAATGGGTCAACCTAAATGGGGAAGGGGTAAAGATAGACCAGTTGTACGGAATGACAACAGTGGATCTCAACAATCTTGGTTATAGAGATGAACCATTCGTCCTAGCCAATGATGTGTCTCAGGTTTTCTATGTGAAGGACATGTCCTCCAGACCGAAAAAAAGAAAAAATATGCAAACGAATACATCATATGATGAGCCAAAGCGTCACATAGTTCTTTCAGGGAAAAGAAACATCGTGGGAATCGAGGACAAGACAGACATGTCAGAAGATTATAATAAGTTTGATGAAATTCCGCCCTTCACAGTGAAAACTGACCCAAGCATTCTGTTAAGTAAAGAAGATGCTCCATGGTTACGTCTGAAGCGGTCATAATGAATGACATATGCCAAGAAGTTCATGCTCATATTATGTAACTCTAGTTCATGTCTTTCGCGGTTTGTGGCTTGACCGAAGGATATCTTTCGCGGTTTGTGGCCTTTAGTCCCGGTTTTGTAGTCTCAGTTTTTAATATTAATAAATGTCTTGAGTGTTAGTCCCATTTTGTGGCTGGACCGGGAGTGCCTCTATGACCAGTTTCTTGGAGATGCCGGAGGACTGGGCTCCGTCGGCATCTCCCTGAAACTGGTCGTAGTGGTGGCCCTGCTCTCGAAAACCATCTTGCAGCTTGTAACTTCACTAACTAGATCAATACGCCTCGGAGCTAACTAATTTCACATATTAGGGAGTGCCTCTATGACCAGTTTCTCGGAGATGCCGGAGGACTGGGCTCCGTCGGCATCTCCCTGAAACTGGTCGCAGTGGTGTCCCTGCTCTCGAAAACCATCTTGCAGCTTGTAACTTCACTAACTAGATCAATACGCCTCGGAGCTAACTAATTTCACATATTAGGGAGTGCCTCTATGACTAGTTTCTCGGAGATGCCGGAGGACTGGGCTCCGTCGGCATCTCCCTGAAACTGGCCGCAGTGGTGTCCCTGCTCTCGAAAACCATCTTGCAGCTTGTAACTTCACTAACTAGATCAATACGCCTCGGAGCTAACTAATTTCACATATTAGGGAGTGCCTCTATGACCAGTTTCTCGGAGATGCCGGAGGACTGGGCTCCGTCGGCATCTCCCTGAAACTGGCCGTAGTGGTGTCCCTGCTCTCTAAAACCATCTTGGAGATGCCTCAAACTGGCTGGAGGACTGGACTCACAAGGATGCATATTTATAGTACAAGCAGCTCGGCATAATGTCGACACTCACGACATAATGTCGACACTCACCCCTATTATTAGTGCTGACTCATCTTTAGTCCCGGTTGGTGTCTCCAACCGGGACTAAAGGTTCATCTTTAGTCCCGGTTGGTGACACCATCCGGGACAAGGTACAAGCCGCACGACATAATGTCGACACTCACCCCTATTATTAGTGTTGTCTGGCCCACTCTGCCGCAATCCCTATAGTCCCGGTTTGTGACTACATCCGGGACTAAATGTGTGCCGAACAATGATCATGTTTCGAAAAAACCTTCACAAAATGACCTATCATGTTCGAGGTTTCATGGCTTTCGGTCCAAATGACCGATGTTATGTGCTGAATCACGGCATAGTTTGTGATGTTGTGCCCATATTATGCATGTGTGTGGACATTGGTATGTAGAACAATGTTGCAGGAGGAAGTTTTCCTTTTTGTCGCACGGAAAATCCCTTTTCCATTTTCCGAGCGCAAAAAACGGGTCGTTTTGTGAAGTAACCACCAAAATGCCGTTTCAGAATGCTACCGTCCTATTTTCCTAAAATACTAGACCACCTTACATGGACTATATCCCAACCGGTACATCTCAAACCTTTTCGTCCATCCCGGGTAAAAAGGACAAATGTCTGCCGAATCGGCAGGAAGTGGGTCCGGTTTGTACTACAGGTACATGATCTATCGCCCGTGATTTTTTGTAAAAATCATTTTTAGACTCGCAATATGTGGTTTATTCAGAGATCCAATGCAAGTTCTAACGATGCCCGTCCCCTATCTTCATGCACACCGGTTCGACCATAGTTAGAAATTCAGATAATTCAAAACGGGCATAAAAAATTCAAAAAAAATCCGAACAATGAAAATCCTTCGCGTGGTGTCATATTATGTTACATAGTTGAAAGGAAAAATACCAGACTTGGTATATTGATCATGTTTCGAAAAAACCTTCACAAAATGACCTATCATGTTCGAGGTTTCATGGCTTTCGGTCCAAATGACCGATGTTATGTGCTGAATCACGGCATAGTTTGTGATGTTGTGCCCATATTATGCATGTGTGTGGACATTGGTATGTAGAACAATGTTGCAGGAGGAAGTTTTCCTTTTTGTCGCACGGAAAATCCCTTTTCCATTTTCCGAGCGCAAAAAACGGGTCGTTTTGTGAAGTAACCACCAAAATGCCGTTTCAGAATGCTACCGTCCTATTTTCCTAAAATACTAGACCACCTTACATGGACTATATCCCAACCGGTACATCTCAAACCTTTTCGTCCATCCCGGGTAAAAAGGACAAATGTCTGCCGAATCGGTAGGAAGTGGGTCCGGTTTGTACTACAGGTACATGATCTATCGTCCGTGATTTTTTGAAAAAATCATTTTTAGACTCACAATATGTGGTTTCTTCAGAGATCCAATGCAAGTTCTAACGATGCCCGTCCCCTATCTTCATGCACACCGGTTCGACCATAGTTAGAAATTCAGATAATTCAAAACGGGCATAAAAAATTCAAAAAAAATCCGAACAATGAAAATCCTTCGCGTGGTGTCATATTATGTTACATAGTTGAAAGGAAAAATACCAGACTTGGTATATTGATCATGTTTCGAAAAAACCTTCACAAAATGACCTATCATGTTCGAGGTTTCATGGCTTTCGGTCCAAATGACCGATGTTATGTGCTGAATCACGGCATAGTTTGTGATGTTGTGCCCATATTATGCATGTGTGTGGACATTGGTATGTAGAACAATGTTGCAGGAGGAAGTTTTCCTTTTTGTCGCACGGAAAATCCCTTTTCCATTTTCCGAGCGCAAAAAACGGGTCGTTTTGTGAAGTAACCACCAAAATGCCGTTTCAGAATGCTACCGTCCTATTTTCCTAAAATACTAGACCACCTTACATGGACTATATCCCAACCGGTACATCTCAAACCTTTTCGTCCATCCCGGATAAAAAGGACAAATGTCTGCCGAATCGGCAGGAAGTGGGTCCGGTTTGTACTACAGGTACATGATCTATCGCCCGTGATTTTTTGAAAAAATCATTTTTAGACTCGCAATATGTGGTTTATTCAGAGATCCAATGCAAGTTCTAACGATGCCCGTCCCCTATCTTCATGCACACCGGTTCGACCATAGTTAGAAATTCAGATAATTCAAAACGGGCATAAAAAATTCAAAAAAAATCCGAACAATGAAAATCCTTCGCGTGGTGTCATATTATGTTACATAGTTGAAAGGAAAAATACCAGACTTGGTATATTGATCATGTTTCGAAAAAACCTTCACAAAATGACCTATCATGTTCGAGGTTTCATGGCTTTCGGTCCAAATGACCGATGTTATGTGCTGAATCACGGCATAGTTTGTGATGTTGTGCCCATATTATGCATGTGTGTGGACATTGGTATGTAGAACAATGTTGCAGGAGGAAGTTTTCCTTTTTGTCGCACGGAAAATCCCTTTTCCATTTTCCGAGCGCAAAAAACGGGTCGTTTTGTGAAGTAACCACCAAAATGCCGTTTCAGAATGCTACCGTCCTATTTTCCTAAAATACTAGACCACCTTACATGGACTATATCCCAACCGGTACATCTCAAACCTTTTCGTCCATCCCGGGTAAAAAGGACAAATGTCTGCCGAATCGGTAGGAAGTGGGTCTGGTTTGTACTACAGGTACATGATCTATCGCCCGTGATTTTTTGAAAAAATCATTTTTAGACTCGCAATATGTGGTTTCTTCAGAGATCCAATGCAAGTCCTAACGATGCCCGTCCCCTATCTTCATGCACACCGGTTCGACCATAGTTAGAAATTCAGATAATTCAAAACGGGCATAACAAATTCAAAAAAAATCCGAACAATGAAAATCCTTCGCGTGGTGTCATATTATGTTACATAGTTGAAAGGAAAAATACCAGACTTGGTATATTGATCATGTTTCGAAAAAACCTTCACAAAATGACCTATCATGTTCGAGGTTTCATGGCTTTCGATCCAAATGACCGATGTTATGTGCTGAATCACGGCATAGTTTGTGATGTTGTGCCCATATTATGCATGTGTGTGGACATTGGTATGTAGAACAATGTTGCAGGAGGAAGTTTTCCTTTTTGTCGCACGGAAAATCCCTTTTCCATTTTCCGAGCGCAAAAAACGGGTCGTTTTGTGAAGTAACCACCAAAATGCCGTTTCAGAATGCTACCGTCCTATTTTCCTAAAATACTGGACCACCTTACATGGACTATATCCCAACCGGTACATCTCAAACCTTTTCGTCCATCCCGGGTAAAAAGGACAAATGTCTGCCGAATCGGTTCCAAATTGATATTAAAAAAATAAAAGTTAATTCATTTTTAATTGTAAATGGTTCATATTTTAAATGGTTACATTAATTATTTTTTAAAACAGAAAATGTTTTTGAATTATTTATTTAAATCCAAACACTTTTTATGTTTAAAATTTTTCTAAATTCCAAATTAATATTCAAAAATATAAGTTAATTCATTTTAAAAGGTTACATTAATTATTTTTTAAAAATAGAATATGTTTTTGAATTATTTATTCAAATCCATACACTTCTTATGTTTAAAGTTTTTCTAAATTCCAAATTGATATTAAAAAAATAAAAGTTAATTCATTTTTAATTGTAAATGGTTCATATTTTAAATGGTTACATTAATTATTTTTTAAAACAGAAAATGGTTTTGAATTATTTATTCAAATCCAAACACTTTTTATGTTTAAAGTTTTTCTAAATTCCAAATTAATTATCATTTAAAAAACAATACAAATTTAAACCCCAAAATAAAAAATAAGGCGGGAACAGAGAGAAAATACCTGAAATTTTTTGAAAACAGGGGAATATGTCCCGGTTGGAGCCACCAACCGGGACTAAAGATCCACTGCGCGCCAACCCTTTGTCTGCTGAAAATTTTGGAGTATAGGTCCCGGTTGGTGGCTCCAACCGGGACGTATGCACCTTTAGTCCCGGTTGGAGCCACGAACCGGGACTAAAGGCCCTTTAGTTATAACAGCGCGTGCCTCCTCTTCTTCTTCCCTTCCCCACTCTGCCTCTGCCCGCGCCATCGCCGACGACGACGCCGCCAGGCTGCCCCCGCCACCGTCGCGCGCTCCCCGTAGTGGCTCCGTCGTCAACGCCTCCGCCTCCGGCCGCCACCCGCGTCTCTTCCCGCGCGCCGACGACCGCGCCGCCCGCGCGTCTCCTTCCCCCGACGACCGACGGCCGCCCGTTTCTCTGCTTCCCGTCGACGACCGCGCCCTTTCCCCACCGCCGCGCGTCAGGTACGGCGCCGCCCCTCCCTGCCCCTCTCTGTCCTCCCCCTCCCTCTGCTGCTGGTGGTGGTGCATCGTCGCCGCGCCGTTTCCCCCACCGCCGCGCGTCAGGTACGGGCCCGCTGACGTGGCCCACGGTGGCTTGCTGATGTGGCCTAGGGCCCAGCACTCAGTGACAGTGGCTAGGTTCTGTCTTGGTAAAAAAAACCCAACCCTTTGCTGATGTCATATTGACACAGTAATTCAATTTTAAATGATTTAATAATTCCAGAAATTGATATAAACTTGTAAATTCAATATCTTTTTATTTATAAGTCAGAAAAATACATATAATATATCAAATTGTTCAGAAAAATGAAACCTATCTATTTAACCTATAATCATTCATTGTTCAACAATTTAAATGACAAGTATAATTAGAAGAACAAATGCACCCCTCTCATATGTTCCGGAGTTTCCCCGAGTTAGGGTTTTCACCCGTCGGAACCCCGATTAAATCGTCGAGCATGTCTTAGGGTTACATTCCAATGCAAATTAACTTGTCATATCATCATACTTGCTTGAGCATTGCATCGATGCCATGTGTTGATTGTTTCCCTTTCTTTTCGGTGTTTCGATTATTAGGTTTATTATTAGTTAGGTATTATTAGGTTTATTAATTAGTTTGGTATTATTGGTCTTCGACCCCACTGGTCAGTCAATGTGGGTAGCCCCAGACCCGATTCACATTGTCAGTCACTGTGGTTAGATAAGGAATCATTAATACCCCTTAGGTGCATGTGGGTTCGACGATGTGCCTTCGCCAGGGCATTCTGAACCCTCTTAAATCGATTCCAATATGGTATTTTGTTAGTATCTAGTGTTACCTATCTGCTGGATAGTTTCCCTTTTGTAGCCTTATACTCATGTTCCCCTCTCATATGCATCGGAGGTTTCTCCGAACTAGGTTACACCCCTCGGAACTCCGGAATATTGATTTTAGTTGATTTTAGCTAGAGTTACCTATCTACTACATGGTTTCCTTTTTGTAGCTAGGTTTAGGGTTTCTCTTCATTTTTATTATTGTGTATGTATATTTTAGGGTTTCTCCTTAACTTTCTCCTTTAGCCGCTTTGACTTATTCGTTTTTCCACCTATGCAGAAAATATGGACCCACACGTCAGAGACGAAGAAAAGGAAGAGTTGATCCAAGGTGTGATCCGTGGGGAAGATAATTTAGACGTATCAACGTTTCTGAACAACTCCGGTGAGGGTGATCCTCTTTTTACCGGAGTAGACAACTTGTTTGAGGTTGAAGGTGTTGCCTTCCGCGAGGGAGAAGGCGATGCCTTGTGTAATCGAGAAGACGACCGCTCCGGCGAGGTGCATGTAATATAAATCAATTCATTAATTAATCATCTGCTATCTATATAGAAATAGTAACGACGATCTTTCTTCTTTTAGCCCTCCGGATCGAAGGAATCTACTAAAAAGAGCAGACGAGGCCCAACCAAAAAGTTGCAAGACCATGAGAGGTTTAGGATCGAAGATGTCGCTGAAGACGGCAGACCGACAGCTCCCGAAGTTGTCGCAACCAAATTTGTGGCACAATGCGGAGTAATCGTTAGGGACTTAATCCCGATCACCATTAGAAATTGGAATAGGCCTGCTAAAGCGGATGAAGAGGGAACATGTTTATTTGTCCCTAACCACGCCAAAGATTTACTGTGGAAGAGGCTCATGGTTAATTTCAAACTATCGAAGATAGAGCTGGATCCAAATGCGGAGGATCCAGTTGAGGACGCCTTACAACATGGGAGAGCCATGGAGGCTAAGGTCAGGGAGTGGGCTTTGAAGAAGATGGCCCAGTGTTTCACCAACTGGAAGAAAAGATTGCACCTTGACTATGTCGTGAAAAAGAAGACTCCCGATTTCAAGAATATTCAGTTTGAGAAGATAAAACCATTCTGGGATGAGTTTGTGGAATACAAGAAATCAGAAAAAGCTAAGAAAATGTCTGAAACGAATAAGCTGAATGCTGCTAAGAAGAAGTATCACCATACTATGGGGCAAGGTGGCTACAAGGTTGGCATTCCTAAGTGGGAGAAACTTGAGCAGGAACTGCGTGATAAAAATATCACCCCAGAGACAGACGATTGGGTAGAACGTGCAAGGAATTGGTTTTACGGGCATGGGGGCACGTTGGACTCGGAAGGGAGGTGTATATATAACATACGACATAAAGAAGACCCCTTGCCAATCGAGAGGATGAGAA
Source organism: Avena sativa (assembly GCA_916181665.1). NCBI lineage: Eukaryota > Viridiplantae > Streptophyta > Magnoliopsida > Poales > Poaceae > Avena > Avena sativa. Next base: position 20,349,671 of record OV702296.1, read on the forward strand.
AAGCAGTAAAGGCTGTTAAAGATGGGGACTTCATTCCCGATAGAGAGAATGATGAGCTCACACTCGCCCTTGGAAATAAGGAACATGATGGACGAACACGAGGCACAATAGGCTCCCAATCATGGAGGACTGGGTTTCCCGAAGAGAGGAAGAAATATCCTGATAGAAGCCGTCAGAGGAGTAAGGACAGGGCGACAGTTGAAGCAGAAAGTCAGAAAGAGCGAATGCGTTTAATTGAAGAACGATTAAAGCAACAACAAGATGAAATTAACTCACTTAAAGAGCAAAGTACTACCGGCCCATCTCAGCAGCACACTGCATTCGATGCTACCGGCCTATCGAATAATCGAAAAAGCAGTGTGGCTTCCACCGAGGTCCCGGGTGATGACAATGGCGATGCCGATGATGCACCGACGATGGCTCCTGTTGGCTACCCAGTGGATGATATCATAGAGATGACACACTGCGAGCTACATGTCAAAGTTGTGAACATATCAATGAAGGTGGCGGTCGGCTATGCCTTACCAATTGGACCCACACCAACTTACCACAGTCGTCCGGTTCCAGAGGGCTACGCTGTTGTCGGCGTGGATGAAATCATGCCCACCTTTGAGGTTTTGGATCTTCACTACACTGCTGGTGAAGGGGATGTGACTGTGCTGGGTGACGCAAAAAACGTCACCATTCTATGGCCGAAGGATTGTATCGTGCTTCGAAATCACACGCCAAGGCCATCTTCGCCGCCGCCTCACCCGTCTCCAGCGAGGTCGTCGCCGCCGCGGCAGCCGTCTTCGTCGCCTCACCCGGCTCCGTCGCCTCACCCGGCTCCGTCGCCTCACCCGTCTCCGGTGCATCCATCGCCGCGGGAGCCATCGCCGGCGCCTCAGGATAAAAAGCGTAAGCGTACCGCTACTGTGCGACGTAAGCGATCGCCGAAACGTAAACAAGAGCCTCTTCCAAAAGTACCAACGGTTCCTCCCAAGAGAGCTTATGACTGTACTGAAGAGGAGACTGCGGCAATCGTTGATGCGGAAACGACAGCGTTTTTCGCTAAGCTGAGGCGGCCGAAAGAGCCAGAGTTCCCCAGCACCAAAGAAGAAAAAGCCAAAGTGTTGAAAATGCTAAAGACTCTTCATCAACCCGAGCCAAAGCTGTCATCAGACTATGAGCGTTCTATTCTCAAGTCACATGCAGCACAAAAAGCCTCGAAGAGCAGTACTGATGCAAGCGGGAAATCTGTTGCCCAGCTCGGAGAACAAGCAAAACAGACTTGCGCCCCTCTCAAGGTGATTTGTCAAACCAATGTGGGGTCGAGCAAATATGGGGCCGAAGAGCAGTATGATCCAGAGGTAGTTGCACAATACGGAGAAGCTGCCGCTGCTCAAGGTATGAGTATTGCCCAGTACTTATCCCAGTTAGAGTTCTTCCCCGTGAGTGAAGTAGCATACCAATACCAGTACGGAAAACCTCTCGTCAAACCTGAGGAGGTAAACAATCTTTCAACAAAAATGCGAAGATTGCATAACTGGTACATGCATGCCACAAGTGCCGGGGCTAACTGGATAGTGCTGAGGGTTACAAAAAAGCATCATGGGAAAGATAAGGATGACATGATATCCATTGAATTTGATGAACTATTTCAATTATTCAATCAAGACGCCTTGGACAAATTGATCATGAGTGCCTATTGTCTGTAAGTACTAATTCTGTAATTAATTTAGTCTCCATCTATATTATTTTGTTTATTGCATGTATATAATCATACTTTAATATGCAGAATGAAGATTCTCGAATGCAGCAGAGGACAAATCTATGACATTGGCTTCATTGACCCATATTGGGTTCATGAAGCTAATCTCAAAATAAGCCCCCAGGATACGGAGGATAATATAGTACACGCGTTAAGGTTTCAAGAAACCAAAAGGGAAATACAATTTCCTTACAACTTCCAGTGAGTGTTATTGTCTTGTATACACTTTCTATTTCGCTTACTCGATGTTAAGTATATAATTGATAAGTTCTGCATTCGCAGGTACCACTATATTCTGTTAATCATTCAACTTGACAAAGGGCGTGTACTAGTCATGGAGTTGAAACATAAACCCCTTGAGACGTGGAAGGACATGCAGATACTTCTCCAGCGGTAATTCTAATCATTACGACACTATATCGGCAACGTTCGTGAATTTTATGATATCAAGTACTTAATAACTTATTTTATTCGTTTTCTACGCCGGGCAGCGCTTGGAAACGGTTCACCAAGAAGGCTAGGGGTGTTTGGAAAGAGGAGCTTACATTTCAACCACTAGATGTAAGCACCACTAGCTATATCCGCGCATCTCTTTGATTCTAGTTTTGATACAGTTATTATCATGCTTGATTATTATTTTGATTGAACTCTGTTGTCGTAAAGTGCCTGACGCAGGGACCAGGTAACAATCTATGTGGATACTATGTATGCGAGTTCATCCGGCAAACGTGCGATGAGAAGGGCAGAAATTTAGAGCAACTCCACGTACGTAAACAATTTCTATAGTTTTTAATTACAATCAAATTGTGTTTAGTTTCATATTCATATAGGCTGACTCCTTTTTTAAATCAGATCGAACGTCTATGGGACGGTCTTCTGCCAAAGGATCGCATACGAGCAATACAGGAGGAATTGGCGGGATTCTTGGATGCAGAAGTCCTAGACCCAAAAGGGGAATACTACTCGGCTGTGTATAGACAATAGGAATTGTAAAAATAGCAACTTTCAAGAAATTGGCCGGTAGCATCGAATAGCAACTTTTGTATGTAGTGCATGAACTCGATCCGTGTATTGAATGTAAAATGTTGTCATGATGATCTTGTGTAATATAAGGTTCCTTCATTGATAAGTGCAAAACACTAAATAAACAATAAAACAACCTAAATGAATTCTCTGCCCGGCACAAAAAGTGGCGAAAATGCTGCCGCGGCAACAAAATGTGCCAAAATGAATTCTCTGCCGCGGCAGAGAAATGGGCCAAATCTCTGCCGCGGCAGCAGGTTATTAGTCCCGGTTCGTGTTATGAACCGGGACTAATGCTCCACCCCCCTCGCGCTCTGATGCCGCCACGTGTGCCCCCATTTGTCCCGGTTGGTGGGGCAACCGGGACTAATGGTTGGAGCTTTAGTCCCGATGCCCCCGTCCCGGTTGGGCAACCGGGACTAATGGCCCTTACAAACCGGGACGCATGGGGCGTTTTCTACCAGTGGATCATGTTGGTCAGGTGTAGTGACTCACACAACCACTAAGTTGATGATGGTGTTTCTAGCCAACCCAGAGAGGTCTAGATCCCATGCAATGTTTGCATGGGCCCACATTTGCCACAAGCTAGTGTGTGTCGTGGCTTGGCAAACTCAAATTTATAGCTAGATCTAGCAAGTAGGTAGGATCATGTTGGCCAGGTGTGATGACATATACAACAACAAGTTGGTGAAGATGTTGCTATCCAGCCCAGAGAGGTGTCCCATGCATGCAATGTTGGCATGGCCCCACATTTTCCGCAAGCTAGTGTGTGTCATGCCTTGGCATTACACTTTTATAGCTAGATCTATCAAGTGGGAGGGATCATTTTGCTAGGTGTAGTGACTCACATAACCACTAAGTTGATGATGGTGGTTCTAGCCAGCCCAGATAGGTCTAGACCCCATGCACTGTTGGCATGGCCCCACATTTGCCACAAGCTAGTGTGTGTCATGGCTTGGCGTACAAAAATTATAGCTAGATCTAGCAAGTAGGTAGGATCATGTTGGCCAGGTGTAGTGACTCACACAGCCACTAAGTTGATGATGGTGTTTCTAGCCAACCCAAATAGGTCTAGATACCATGCAATGTTGGAATGGACCCACATCTTCCACAAGCTAGTGTGTGTCATGGCCTGGCATAGCACTCTTATAGCTATATCTATGAAGTGGGTGGGATCATGTTGGTCAGGTGTAGTGACTCACACAGCCACTAAGTTGATAATGGTGTTTCTAGCCAACCTAGAGAGGTCTAGATCCCATGCAATGTTTGCATGGGCCCACATTTGCCACAAGCTAGTGTGTGTCATGGCTTGGCAAACTCAAAGTTATAGCTAGATCTAGGGAGTAGGTAGGATCATGTTGGCCAGGTGTGATGACATATACAACAACAAGTTGGTGAAGGTGTTTCTAGAGAGGTGTCTAGACCCCATGCATGCAATGTTGGAATGGCCCCACATTTTCCACAAGCTAGTATGTGTCATGCCTTGGCATAACACTTTTATAGCTAGATCTATCAAGTGGGTGTCATCATGTTGCTAGGTGTAGTGACTCACACAACCACTAAGTTGATGATGGTGGTTCTAGCCAACCCAGATAGGTCTAGACCCCATGCACTGTTGGCATGGCCCCACATTTGCCACAAGCTAGTGTGTGTCATTGCTTGGCATAGAAAAATTATAGCTAGACCTAGCAAGTAGGTAGGATCACGTTGGCCAGGTGTAGTGAATCACACAACCACTAAGTTGATGATGGTGTTTCTAGCCAACCCAAATAGGTTTAGATACCATCTAATATTGGAATGGACCCACATCTTCCACAAGCTAGTGTGTCATGGCCTGGCATAGCACTCTTATAGCTAGATCTATGAAGTGGGTGGGATCATGTTGGTCAGGTGTAGTGACTCACACAGCCACTAAGTTGATGATGGTGTTTCTAGCCAACCCAGAGAGGTCTAGATCCCATGCAATGTTTGCATGGGCCCACATTTGCCACAAGCTAGTGTGTGTCATGGCTTGGAAAACTCAAATTTATAACTAACTCTAGCAAGTATGTATGATCATGTTGGCCAGGTGTGATGACATATACAACAACAAGTTGGTGAATATGTTTCTATCCAGCACAGAGAGGTGTCCCATGCATGCAATGTTGGCATGGCCCCACATTTTCCACAAGCTAGTGTGTGTCATGCCTTGGCATTAACACTTTTATAGCTAGATCTATCAAGTGGGTGGGATCATGTTGCTAGGTGTAGTGACTCACACAACCACTAAGTTGATGATGGTGGTTCTAGCCAGCCCAGATAGGTCTAAACCCCATGCACTGTTGGCATGGCCCCACATTTCCCACAAGCTAGTGTGTGTCATGGCTTGGCATAGAAAAATTATAGCTAGACCTAGCAAGTAGGTAGGATCATGTTGGCCAGGTGTAGTGACTCACATAGCCACTAAGTTGATGATGGTGTTCTAGCCAACCCAAATAAGTCTAGATACCATGCAATGTTGGAATGGACCCACATCTTCCACAAGCTAGTGTGTCTCATGGCCTGGCATAGCACTCTTATAGTTAGATTTATGAAGTGGGTGGGATCATGTTGGTCAGGTGTAGTGACTCACACAACCACTAAGTTGATGATGGTGTTTCTAGCCAACCCAGAGAGGTCTAGATCCCATGCAATGTTTGCATGGGCCCACATTTGCCACAAGCTAGTGTGTGTCGTGGCTTGGAAAACTCAAATTTATAGCTAGATCTAGCAAGTAGGTAGGATCATGTTGGCCAGGTGTGATGACATATACAACAACAAGTTGGTGAATATGTTGCTATCCAGCCCAGAGAGGTGTCCCATGCATGCAATGTTGGCATGGCCCCACATTTTCAGCAAGCTAGTGTGTGTCATGCCTTGGCATTACACTTTTATAGCTAGATTTATCAAGTGGGTGGGATCATGTTGCTAGGTGTAGTGACTCACATAACCACTAAGTTGATGATGGTGGTTCTAGCCATCCCAGATAGGTCTAGACCCCATGCACTGTTGGCATGGCCCCACATTTGCCACAAGCTAGTGTGTGTCATGGCTTGGCATAGAAAAATTATAGCTAGACCTAGCAAGTAGGTAGGATCATGTTGGCCAGGTGTAGTGACTCACACAACCACTAAGTTGATGATGGTGTTTCTAGCCAACCCAAATAGGTTTAGATACCATGCAATATTGGAATGGACCCACATCTTCCACAAGCTAGTGTGTGTCATGGCCTGGCATAGCACTCTTATAGCTAGATCTATGAAGTGGGTGGGATCATGTTGGTCAGGTGTAGTGACTCACACAACCACTAAGTTGATGATGGTGTTTCTAGCCAACCCAGAGAGGTCTAGATCCCATGCAATGTTTGCATGGGCCCACATTTGCCACAAGCTAGTGTGTGTCATGGCTTGGCAAACTCAAATTTATAACTAGATCTAGCAAGTATGTATGATCATGTTGGCCAGGTGTGATGACATATACAACAACAAGTTGGTGAAGATGTTTCTATCCAGCCCAGAGAGGTGTCCCATGCATGCAATGTTGGCATGGCCCCACATTTTCCACAAGCTAGTGTGTGTCATGCCTTGGCATAACACTTTTATAGCTAGATCTATGAAGTGAGTGGGATCATGTTGCTAGGTGTAGTGACTCACACAACCACTAAGTTGATGATGGTGGTTCTAGCCAGCCCAGATAGGTCTAGACCCCATGCACTATTGGCATGGCCCCACATTTGCCATAAGCTAGTGTGTGTCATGGCTTGGTATAGCAAAATTATAGCTAGATCTAGCAAGTAGGTAGGATCATGTTGGCCAGGTGTAGTGACTCACACAACCACTAAGTTGATGATGGTGTTTCTAGCCAACCCAAATAGGTCTAGATACCATGCAATGTTGGAATGGACCCACATCTTCCACAAGATAGTGTGTGTCATGGCCTGGCATAGCACTCTTATAGCTAGATCTATGAAGTGGGTGGGATCATGTTGGTCAGGTGTAGTGACTCACACAGCCACTAAGTTGATGATGGTGTTTCTAGCCAACCCAGAGAGGTCTAGATCCCATGCAATGTTTGCATGGGACCACATTTGCCACAAGCTAGTGTGTGTCATGGCTTGGCAAACTCAAATTTATAGCTTGATATAGCAAGTAGGTAGGATCATGTTGGCCAGGTGTGATGACATATACAACAGCAAGTTGGTGAAGGTGTTTCTAGAGAGGTGTCTAGATCCCATGCATGCAATGTTGGAATGGCCCCACATTTTCCACAAGCTAGTATGTGTCATGCCTTGGCATTAACACTTTTATAGCTAGATCTATCAAGTGGGTGGGATCATGTTGCTAGGTGTAGTGACTCACACAACCACTAAGTTGATGATGGTGGTTCTAGCCAGCCCAGATAGGTCTAAACCCCATGCACTGTTGGCATGGCCCCACATTTGCCACAAGCTAGTGTGTGTCATGGCTTGGCATAGAAAAATTATAGCTAGACCTAGCAAGTGGGTAGGATCATGTTGGCCAGGTGTAGTGACTAACATAGCCACTAAGTTGATGATGGTGTTTCTAGCCAACCCAGAGAGGTCTAGATCCCATGCAATGTTTGCATGGGCCCACATTTGCCACAAGCTAGTGTGTGTCGTGGCTTGGCATAGCACTCTTATAGTTAGATTTATGAAGTGGGTGGGATCATGTTGGTCAGGTGTAGTGACTCGCACAACCACTAAGTTGATGATGGTGTTTCTAGCCAACCCAGAGAGGTCTAGATCCCATGCAATGTTTGCATGGGCCCACATTTGCCACAAGCTAGTGTGTGTCGTGGCTTGGCAAACTAAAATTTATAGCTAGATCTAGCAAGTAGGTAGGATCATGTTGGCCAGGTGTGATGACATATACAACAACAAGTTGGTGAAGATGTTGCTATCCAGCCCAGACAGGTGTCCCATGCATTTAATGTTGGCATGGCCCCACATTTTCCGCAAGCTAGTGTGTGTCATGCCTTGGCATTACACTTTTATAGCTAGATCTATCAAGTGGGTGGGATCATGTTGCTAGGTGTAGTGACTCACATAACCACTAAGTTAATGATGGTGGTTCTAGCCAGCCCAGATAGGTCTAGACCCCATGCACTGTTGGCATGGCCCCACATTTGCCACAAGCTAGTATGTGTCATGGCTTGGCATAGAAAAATTATAGCTAGATCTAGCAAGTAGGTAGGATCATGTTGGCCAGGTGTAGTGACTCACACAGCCACTAAGTTGATGATGGTGTTTCTAGCCAACCCAAATAGGTCTAGATACCATGCAATGTTGGAATGGACCCACATCTTCCACAAGCTAGTGTGTGTCATGGCCTGGCATAGCACTCTTATAGCTAGATCTATGAAGTGGGTGGGATCATGTTGGTCAGGTGTAGTGACTCACACAGCCACTAAGTTGATGATGGTGTTTCTAGCCAACCCAAAGAGGTCTAGATCACATGCAATGTTTGCATGGGCCCACATTTGCCACAAGCTAGTGTGTGTCATGGCTTGGCAAACTCAAATTTATAGCTAGATCTAGGAAGTAGGTAGGATCATGTTGGACAGGTGTGATGACATATACAACAACAAGTTGGTGAAGATGTTGATATCCAGCCCAGACAGGTGTCCCATGCATTTAATGTTGGCATGGCCCCACATTTTCCGCAAGCTAGTGTGTGTCATGCCTTGGCATTACACTTTTATAGCTAGATCTATCAAGTGGGTGGGATCATGTTGCTAGGTGTAGTGACTCACATAACCACTAAGTTAATGATGGTGGTTCTAGCCAGCCCAGATAGGTCTAGACCCCATGCACTGTTGGCATGGACCCACATTTGCCACAAGCTAGTATGTGTCATGGCTTGGCATAGAAAAATTATAGCTAGATCTAGCAAGTAGGTAGGATCATGTTGGCCAGGTGTAGTGACTCACACAGCCACTAAGTTGATGATGCTGTTTCTAGCCAACCCAAATAGGTCTAGATACCATGCAATGTTGGAATGGACCCACATCTTCCACAAGCTAGTGTGTGTCATGGCCTGGCACAGCACTCTTATAGCTAGATCTATGAAGTGGGTGGGATCATGTTGGTCAGGTGTAGTGACTCACACAGCCACTAAGTTGATGATGGTGTTTCTAGCCAACCCAGAGAGGTCTAGATCCCATGCAATGTTTGCATGGGCCCACATTTGCCACAAGCTAGTGTGTGTAATGGCTTGGCAAACTCAAATTTATAGCTAGATCTAGGAAGTAGTTAGGATCATGTTGGCCAGGTGTGATGACATATACAACAACAAGTTGGTGAAGGTGTTTCTAGAGAGGTGTCTAGACCCCATGCATGCAATGTTGGAATGGCCCCACATTTTCCACAAGCTAGTATGTGTCATGCCTTGGCATAACACTTTTATAGCTAGATCTATCAAGTGGGTGGCATCATGTTGCTAGGTGTAGTGACTCACACAACCACTAAGTTGATGATGGTGGTTCTAGCTAGCCCAGATAGGTCTAGACCCCATGCACTGTTGGCATGGCCCCACATTTGCCACAAGCTAGTGTGTGTCATGGCTTGGCATACAAAAATTATAGCTAAACCTAGCAAGTAGGTAGGATCATGTTGGCCAGGTGTGATGACATATACAACAGCAAGTTGGTGAAGGTGTTTCTAGAGAGGTGTCTAGACCCCATGCATGCAATGTTGGAATGGCCCCACATTTTCCACAAGCTAGTATGTGTCATGCCTTGGCATTAACACTTTTATAGCTAGATCTATCAAGTGGGTGGGATCATGTTGCTAGGTGTAGTGAGTCACACAACCACTAAGTTGATGATGGTGGTTCTAGCCAGCCCAGATAGGTCTAAACCCCATGCACTGTTGGCATGGCCCCACATTTGCCACAAGCTAGTGTGTGTCATGGCTTGGCATAGAAAAATTATAGCTAGACCTAGCAAGTAGGTAGGATCATGTTGGCCAGGTGTAGTGACTCACATAGCCACTAAGTTGATGATGGTGTTTCTAGCCAACCCAGAGAGGTCTAGATCCCATGCAATGTTTGCATGGGCCCACATTTGCCACAAGCTAGTGTGTGTCGTGGCTTGGCATAGCACTCTTATAGTTAGATTTATGAAGTGGGTGGGATCATGTTGGTCAGGTGTAGTGACTCGCACAACCACTAAGTTGATGATGGTGTTTCTAGCCAACCCAGAGAGGTCTAGATCCCATGCAATGTTTGCATGGGCCCACATTTGCCACAAGCTAGTGTGTGTCGTGGCTTGGCAAACTCAAATTTATAGCTAGATCTAGCAAGTAGGTAGGATCATGTTGGCCAGGTGTGATGACATATACAACAACAAGTTGGTGAAGATGTTGCTATCCAGCCCAGACAGGTGTCCCATGCATTTAATGTTGGCATGGCCCCACATTTTCCGCAAGCTAGTGTGTGTCATGCCTTGGCATTACACTTTTATAGCTAGATCTATCAAGTGGGTGGGATCATGTTGCTAGGTGTAGTGACTCACATAACCACTAAGTTAATGATGGTGGTTCTAGCCAGCCCAGATAGGTCTAGACCCCATGCACTGTTGGCATGGCCCCACATTTGCCACAAGCTAGTATGTGTCATGGCTTGGCATAGAAAAATTATAGCTAGATCTAGCAAGTAGGTAGGATCATGTTGGCCAGGTGTAGTGACTCACACAGCCACTAAGTTGATGATGGTGTTTCTAGCCAACCCAAATAGGTCTAGATACCATGCAATGTTTGGAATGGACCCACATCTTCCACAAGCTAGTGTGTGTCATGGCCTGGCACAGCACTCTTATAGCTAGATCTATGAAGTGGGTGGGATCATGTTGGTCAGGTGTAGTGACTCACACAGCCACTAAGTTGATGATGGTGTTTCTAGCCAACCCAGAGAGGTCTAGATCACATGCAATGTTTGCATGGGCCCACATTTGCCACAAGCTAGTGTGTGTCATGGCTTGGCAAACTCAAATTTATAGCTAGATCTAGGAAGTAGGTAGGATCATGTTGGACAGGTGTGATGACATATACAACAACAAGTTGGTGAAGATGTTGCTATCCAGCCCAGACAGGTGTCCCATGCATTTAATGTTGGCATGGCCCCACATTTTCCGCAAGCTAGTGTGTGTCATGCCTTGGCATTACACTTTTATAGCTAGATCTATCAAGTGGGTGGGATCATGTTGCTAGGTGTAGTGACTCACATAACCACTAAGTTAATGATGGTGGTTCTAGCCAGCCCAGATAGGTCTAGACCCCATGCACTGTTGGCATGGACCCACATTTGCCACAAGCTAGTATGTGTCATGGCTTGGCATAGAAAAATTATAGCTAGATCTAGCAAGTAGGTAGGATCATGTTGGCCAGGTGTAGTGACTCACACAGCCACTAAGTTGATGATGGTGTTTCTAGCCAACCCAAATAGGTCTAGATACCATGGAATGTTGGAATGGACCCACATCTTCCACAAGCTAGTGTGTGTCATGGCCTGGCATAGCACTCTTATAGCTAGATCTATGAAGTGGGTGGGATCATGTTGGTCAGGTGTAGTGACTCACACAGCCACTAAGTTGATGATGGTGTTTCTAGCCAACCCAGAGAGGTCTAGATCCCATGCAATGTTTGCATGGGCCCACATTTGCCACAAGCTAGTGTGTGTCATGGCTTGGCAAACTCAAATTTATAGCTAGATCTAGCAAGTAGGTAGGATCATGTTGGCCAGGTGTGATGACATATACAACAACAAGTTGGTGAAGGTGTTTCTAGAGAGGTGTCTAGACCCCATGCATGCAATGTTGGAATGGCCCCACATTTTCCACAAGATAGTATGTGTCATGCCTTGGCATAACACTTTTATAGCTAGATCTATCAAGTGGGTGGCATCATGTTGCTAGGTGTAGTGACTCAAACAACCACTAAGTTGATGATGGTGGTTCTAGCCAGCCCAGATAGGTCTAGACCCCATGCACTGTTGGCATGGCCCCACATTTGCCACAAGCTAGTGTGTGTCATGGCTTGGCATAGAAAAATTATAGCTAAACCTAGCAAGTAGGTAGGATCATGTTGGCCAGGTGTGATGAATCACACAACCACTAAGTTGATGATGGTGTTTCTAGCAAACCCAAATAGGTTTAGATACCATGCAATATTGGAATGGACCCACATCTTCCACAAGCTAGTGTGTCATGGCCTGGCATAGCACTCTTATAGCTAGATCTATGAAGTGGGTGGGATCATGTTGGTCAGGTGTAGTGACTCACATAGCCACTAAGTTGATGATGGTGTTTCTAGCCAACCCAGAGAGGTCTAGATCCCATGCAATGTTTGCATGGGCCCACATTTGCCACAAGCTAGTGTGTGTCATGGCTTGGCAAACTCAAATTTATAGCTAGATCTAGCAAGTAGGTAGGATCATGTTGGCCAGGTGTGATGACATATACAACAAAAAGTTGGTGAAGGTGTTTCTATCCAGCCCAGAGAGGTGTCCCATGCATGCAATGTTGGCATGGCCCCACATTTTCCACAAGCTAGTGTGTGTCATGCCTTGGCATTAACACTTTTATAGCTAGATCTATCAAGTGGGTGGGATCATTTTGCTAGGTGTAGTGACTCACACAACCACTAAGTTGATGATGGTGGTATAGCCAGCCCAGATAGGTCTAGACCCCATGAACTGTTGGCATGGCCCCACATTTGCCACAAGCTAGTGTGTGTCATGGCTTGGCATAGAAAAATTATAGCTAGACCTAGCAAGTAGGTAGGATCATGTTGGCCAGGTGTAGTGACTCACACAACCACTAAGTTGATGATGGTGTTTCTAGCCAACCCAAATAGGTTTAGATACCATGCAATATTGGAATGGACCCACATCTTCCACAAGCTAGTGTGTGTCATGGCCTGGCATAGCACTCTTATAGCTAGATCTATGAAGTGGGTGGGATCATGTTGGTCAGGTGTAGTGACTCACACAGCCACTAAGTTGATGATGGTGTTTCTAGCCAACCCAGAGAGGTCTAGATCCCATGCCATGTTTGCATGGGCCCACATTTGCCACAAGCTAGTGTGTTTCATGGCTTGGCAAACTCAAATTTATAACTAGATCTAGCAAGTATGTATGATCATGTTGGCCAGGTGTGATGACATATACAACAACAAGTTGGTGAAGATGTTTCTATCCAGCCCAGAGAGGTGTCCCATGCATGCAATGTTGGCATGGCCCCACATTTTCCACAAGCTAGTGTGTGTCATGCCTTGGCATAACACTTTTATAGCTAGATCTATCAAGTGAGTGGGATCATGTTGCTAGGTGTAGTGACTCACACAACCACTAAGTTGATGATGGTGGTTCTAGCCAGCCCAGATAGGTCTAGACCCCATGCACTATTGGCATGGCCCCACATTTGCCACAAGCTAGTGTGTGTCATGGCTTGGTATAGCAAAATTATAGCTAGATCTAGCAAGTAGGTAGGATCATGTTGGCCAGGTGTAGTGACTCACACAGCCACTAAGTTGATGATGGTGTTTCTAGCCAACCCAAATAGGTCTAGATACCATGCAATGTTGGAATGGACCCACATCTTCCACAAGCTAGTGTGTGTCATGGCCTGGCATAGCACTCTTATAGGTAGATCTATGAAGTGGGTGGGATCATGTTGGTCAGGTGTAGTGACTCACACAGCCACTAAGTTGATGATGGTGTTTCTAGCCAACCCAGAGAGGTCTAGATCCCATGCAATGTTTGCATGGGACCACATTTGCCACAAGCTAGTGTGTGTCATGGCTTGGCAAACTCAAATTTATAGCTTGATATAGCAAGTAGGTAGGATCATGTTGGCCAGGTGTGATGACATATACAACAACAAGTTGGTGAAGGTGTTTCTAGAGAGGTGTCTAGACCCCATGCATGCAATGTTGGAATGGCCCCACATTTTCCACAAGCTAGTATGTGTCATGCCTTGGCATTAACACTTTTATAGCTAGATCTATCAAGTGGGTGGGATCATGTTGCTAGGTGTAGTGACTCACACAACCACTAAGTTGATGATGGTGGTTCTAGCCAGCCCAGATAGGTCTAAACCCCATGCACTGTTGGCATGGCCCCACATTTGCCACAAGCTAGTGTGTGTCATGGCTTGGCGTAGAAAAATTATAGCTAGACCTAGCAAGTAGGTAGGATCATGTTGGCCAGGTGTAGTGACTCACATAGCCACTAAGTTGATGATGGTGTTTCTAGCCAACCCAAATAAGTCTAGATATCATGGAATGTTGGAATGGACCCACATCTTCCACAAGCTAGTGTGTGCCATGGCCTGGCATAGCACTCTTATAGTTAGATTTATGAAGTGGGTGGGATCATGTTGGTCAGGTGTAGTGACTCACACAACCACTAAGTTGATGATGGTGTTTCTAGCCAACCCAGAGAGGTCTAGATCCCATGCAATGTTTGCATGGGCCCACATTTTCCACAAGCTAATGTGTGTCGTGGCTTGGCAAACTCAAATTTATAGCTAGATCTAGCAAATAGGTAGGATCATGTTGGCCAGGTGTTATGACATATACAATAACAAGTTGGTGAAGATGTTGCTATCCAGCCCAGAGAGGTGTCCCATGCATGCAATGTTGGCATGGCCCCACATTTTTAGCAAGCTAGTGTGTGTCATGCCTTGGCATTACACTTTTATAGCTAGATCTATCAAGTGGGTGGGATCATGTTGCTAGGTGTAGTGACTCACATAACCACTAAGTTGATGATGGTGGTTCTAGCCAGCCCAGATAGGTCTAGACCCCATGCACTGTTGGCATGGCCCCACATTTGCCACAAGCTAGTGTGTGTCATGGCTTGGCATAGAAAAATTATAGCTAGACCTAGCAAGTAGGTAGGATCATGTTGGCCAGGTGTAGTGACTCACACAACCACTAAGTTGATGATGGTGTTTCTAGCCAACCCAAATAGGTTTAGATACCATGCAATATTGTAATGGACCCACATCTTCCACAAGCTAGTGTGTGTCATGGCCTGGCATAGCACTCTTATAGCTAGATCTATGAAGTGGGTGGGATCATGTTGGTCAGGTGTAGTGACTCACACAGCCACTAAGTTGATGATGGTGTTTCTAGCCAACCTAGAGAGGTCTAGATCCCATGCAATGTTTGCATGGGCCCACATTTGCCACAAGCTAGTGTGTGTCATGGCTTGGCAAACTAAAATTTATAACTAGATCTAGCAAGTATGTATGATCATGTTGGCCAGGTGTGATGACATATACAACAACAAGTTGGTGAAGATGTTTCTATCCAGCCCAGAGAGGTGTCCCATGCATGCAATGTTGGCATGGCCCCACATTTTCCACAAGCTAGTGTGTGTCATGCCTGGGCATAACACTTTTATAGCTAGATCTATCAAGTGAGTGGGATCATGTTGCTAGGTGTAGTGACTCACACAACCACTAAGTTGATGATGGTGGTTCTAGCCAGCCCAGATAGGTCTAGACCCCATGCACTGTTGGCATGGCCGCACATTTGCCATAAGCTAGTGTGTGTCATGGCTTGGTATAGCAAAATTATAGCTAGATCTAGCAAGTAGGTAGGATCATGTTGGCCAGGTGTAGTGACTCACACAGCCACTAAGTTGATGATGGTGTTTCTAGCCAACCCAAATAGGTCTAGATACCATGCAATGTTGGAATGGACCCACATCTTCCACAAGATAGTGTGTGTCATGGCCTGGCATAGCACTCTTATAGCTAGATCTATGAAGTGGGTGGGATCATGTTGGTCAGGTGTAGTGACTCACACAGCCACTAAGTTGATGATGGTGTTTCTAGCCAACCCAGAGAGGTCTAGATCCCATGCAATGTTTGCATGGGACCACATTTGCCACAAGCTAGTGTGTGTCATGGCTTGGCAAACTCAAATTTATAGCTTGATATAGCAAGTAGGTAGGATCATGTTGGCCAGGTGTGATGACATATACAACAACAAGTTGGTGAAGGTGTTTCTAGAGAGGTGTCTAGACCCCATGCATGCAATGTTGGAATGGCCCCACATTTTCCACAAGCTAGTATGTGTCATGCCTTGGCATTAACACTTTTATAGCTAGATCTATCAAGTGGGTGGGATCATGTTGCTAGGTGTAGTGACTCACACAACCACTAAGTTGATGATGGTGGTTCTAGCCAGCCTAGATAGGTCTAAACCCCATGCACTGTTGGCATGGCCCCACATTTGCCACAAGCTAGTGTGTGTCATGGCTTGGCATAGAAAAATTATAGCTAGACCTAGCAAGTAGGAAGGATCATGTTGGCCAGGTGTAGTGACTCACATAGCCACTAAGTTGATGATGGTGTTTCTAGCCAACCCAAATAAGTCTAGATACCATGCAATGTTGGAATGGACCCACACCTTCCACAAGCTAGTGTGTGTCATGGCCTGGCATAGCACTCTTATAGTTAGATTTATGAAGTGGGTGGGATCATGTTGGTCAGGTGTAGTGACTCACACAACCACTAAGTTGATGATGGTGTTTCTAGCCAACCCAGAGAGGTCTAGATCCCATGCAATGTTTGCATGGGCCCACATTTTCCACAAGCTAGTGTGTGTCGTGGCTTGGCAAACTCAAATTTATAGATAGATCTAGCAAGTAGGTAGGATCATGTTGGCCAGGTGTGATGACATATACAATAACAAGTTGGTGAAGATGTTGCTATCCAGCCCAGAGAGGTGTCCCATGCATGCAATGTTGGCATGGCCCCACATTTTCAGCAAGCTAGTGTGTGTCATGCCTTGGCATTACACTTTTATAGCTAGATCTATCAAGTGGGTGGGATCATGTTGCTAGGTGTAGTGACTCACATAACCACTAAGTTGATGATGGTGGTTCTAGCCAGCCCAGATAGGTCTAGACCCCATGCACTGTTGGCATGGCCCCACATTTGCCACAAGCTAGTGTGTGTCATGGCTTGGCATAGAAAAATTATAGCTAGACCTAGCAAGTAGGTAGGATCATGTTGGCCAGGTGTAGTGACTCACACAACCACTAAGTTGATGATGGTGTTTCTAGCCAACCCAAATAGGTTTAGATACCTTGCAATATTGGAATGGACCCACATCTTCCACAAGCTAGTGTGTGTCATGGCCTGGCATAGCACTCTTATAGCTAGATCTATGAAGTGGGTGGGATCATGTTGGTCAGGTGTAGTGACTCACACAGCCACTAAGTTGATGATGGTGTTTCTAGCCAACCCAGAGAGGTCTAGATCCCATGCAATGTTTGCATGGGCCCACATTTGCCACAAGCTAATGTGTGTCATGGCTTGGCAAACTAAAATTTATAACTAGATCTAGCAAGTATGTATGATCATGTTGGCCAGGTGTGATGACATATACAACAACAAGTTGGTGAAGATGTTTCTATCCAGCCCAGAGAGGTGTCCCATGCATGCAATGTTGGCATGGCCCCACATTTTCCACAAGCTAGTGTGTGTCATGCCTTGGCATAACACTTTTATAGCTAGATCTATCAAGTGAGTGGGATCATGTTTCTAGGTGTAGTGACTCACACAACCACTAAGTTGATGATGGTGGTTCTAGCCAGCCCAGATAGGTCTAGACCCCATGCACTGTTGGCATGGCCCCACATTTGCCATAAGCTAGTGTGTGTCATGGCTTGGTATAGCAAAATTATAGCTAGATCTAGCAAGTAGGTAGGATCATGTTGGCCAGGTGTAGTGACTCACACAGCCACTAAGTTGATGATGGTGTTTCTAGCCAACCCAAATAGGTCTAGATACCATGCAATGTTGGAATGGACCCACATCTTCCACAAGATAGTGTGTGTCATGGCCTGGCATAGCACTCTTATAGCTAGATCTATGAAGTGGGTGGGATCATGTTGGTCAGGTGTAGTGACTCACACAGCCACTAAGTTGATGATGGTGTTTCTAGCCAACCCAGAGAGGTCTAGATCCCATGCAATGTTTGCATGGGACCACATTTGCCACAAGCTAGTGTGTGTCATGGCTTGGCGAACTCAAATTTATAGCTTGATATAGCAAGTAGGTAGGATCATGTTGGCCAGGTGTGATGACATATACAACAACAAGTTGGTGAAGGTGTTTCTAGAGAGGTGTCTAGACCCCATGCATGCAATGTTGGAATGGCCCCACATTTTCCACAAGCTAGTATGTGTCATGCCTTGGCATTAACACTTTTATAGCTAGATCTATCAAGTGGGTGGGATCATGTTGCTAGGTGTAGTGACTCACACAACCACTAAGTTGATGATGGTGGTTCTAGCCAGCCCAGATAGGTCTAAACCCCATGCACTGTTGGCATGGCCCCACATTTGCCACAAGCTAGTGTGTGTCATGGCTTGGCATAGAAAAATTATAGCTAGACCTAGCAAGTAGGTAGGATCATGTTGGCCAGGTGTAGTGACTCACATAGCCACTAAGTTGATGATGGTGTTTCTAGCCAACCCAAATAAGTCTAGATACCATGCAATGTTGGAATGGACCCACATCTTCCACAAGCTAGTGTGTGTCATGGCCTGGCATAGCACTCTTATAGTTAGATTTATGAAGTGGGTGGGATCATGTTGGTCAGGTGTAGTGACTCGCACAACCACTAAGTTGATGATGGTGTTTCTAGCCAACCCAGAGAGGTCTAGATCCCATGCAATGTTTGCATGGGCCCACATTTGCCACAAGCTAGTGTGTGTCGTGGCTTGGCAAACTCAAATTTATAGCTAGATCTAGCAAGTAGGTCGGATCATGTTGGCCAGGTGTGATGACATATACAACAACAAGTTGGTGAAGATGTTGCTATCCAGCCCAGACAGGTGTCCCATGCATGCAATGTTGGCATGGCCCCACATTTTTCGCAAGCTAGTGTGTGTCATTCCTTGGCATTACACTTTTATAGCTAGATCTATCAAGTGGGTGGGATCATGTTGCTAGGTGTAGTGACTCACATAACCACTAAGTTAATGATGGTGGTTCTAGCCAGCCCAGAGAGGTCTAGACCCCATGCACTGTTGGCATGGCCCCACATTTGCCACAAGCTAGTGTGTGTCATGGCTTGGCATAGAAAAATTATAGCTAGATCTAGCAAGTAGGTAGGATCATGTTGGCCAGGTGTAGTGACTCACACAGCCACTAAGTTGATGATGGTGTTTCTAGCCAACCCAAATAGGTCTAGATACCCTGCAATGTTGGAATGGACCCACATCTTCCACAAGCTAGTGTGTGTCATGGCCTGGCATAGCACTCTTATAGCTAGATCTATGAAGTGGGTGGGATCATGTTGGTCAGGTGTAGTGACTCACACAGCCACTAAGTTGATGATGGTGTTTCTAGCCAACCCAGAGAGGTCTAGATCCCATGCAATGTTTGCATGGGACCACATTTGCCACAAGCTAGTGTGTGTCATGGCTTGGTGAACTCAAATTTATAGCTTGATATAGCAAGTAGGTAGGATCATGTTGGCCAGGTGTGATGACATATACAACAACAAGTTGGTGAAGGTGTTTCTAGAGAGGTGTCTAGACCCCATGCATGCAATGTTGGAATGGCCCCACATTTTCCACAAGCTAGTATGTGTCATGCCTTGGCATTAACACTTTTATAGCTAGATCTATCAAGTGGGTGGGATCATGTTGCTAGGTGTAGTGACTCACACAACCACTAAGTTAATGATGGTGGTTCTAGCCAGCCCAGATAGGTCTAAACCCCATGCACTGTTGGCATGGCCCCACATTTGCCACAAGCTAGTGTGTGTCATGGCTTGGCATAGAAAAATTATAGCTAGACCTAGCAAGTAGGTAGGATCATGTTGGCCAGGTGTAGTGACTCACATAGCCACTAAGTTGATGATGGTGTTTCTAGCCAACCCAAATAAGTCTAGATACCATGCAATGTTGGAATGGACCCACATCTTCCACAAGCTAGTGTGTGTCATGGCCTGGCATAGCACTCTTATAGTTAGATTTATGAAGTGGGTGGGATCATGTTGGTCAGGTGTAGTGACTCGCACAACCACTAAGTTGATGATGGTGTTTCTAGCCAACCCAGAGAGGTCTAGATCCCATGCAATGTTTGCATGGGCCCACATTTGCCACAAGCTAGTGTGTGTCGTGGCTTGGCAAACTCAAATTTATAGCTAGATCTAGCAAGTAGGTCGGATCATGTTGGCCAGGTGTGATGACATATACAACAACAAGTTGGTGAAGATGTTGCTATCCAGCCCAGACAGGTGTCCCATGCATGCAATGTTGGCATGGCCCCACATTTTTCGCAAGCTAGTGTGTGTCATTCCTTGGCATTACACTTTTATAGCTAGATCTATCAAGTGGGTGGGATCATGTTGCTAGGTGTAGTGACTCACATAACCACTAAGTTAATGATGGTGGTTCTAGCCAGCCCAGAGAGGTCTAGACCCCATGCACTGTTGGCATGGCCCCACATTTGCCACAAGCTAGTGTGTGTCATGGCTTGGCATAGAAAAATTATAGCTAGATCTAGCAAGTAGGTAGGATCATGTTGGCCAGGTGTAGTGACTCACACAGCCACTAAGTTGATGATGGTGTTTCTAGCCAACCCAAATAGGTCTAGATACCCTGCAATGTTGGAATGGACCCACATCTTCCACAAGCTAGTGTGTGTCATGGCCTGGCATAGCACTCTTATAGCTAGATCTATGAAGTGGGTGGGATCATGTTGGTCAGGTGTAGTGACTCACACAGCCACTAAGTTGATGATGGTATTTCTAGCCAACCCAGAGAGGTCTAGATCCCATGCAATGTTTGCATGGGCCCACATTTGCCACAAGCTAGTGTGTGTCATGGCTTGGCAAACTCAAATTTATAGCTAGATCTAGGAAGTAGGTAGGATCATGTTGGCCAGGTGTGATGACATATACAACAACAAGTTGGTGAAGGTGTTTCTAGAGAGGTGTCTAGACCCCATGCATGCAATGTTGGAATGGCCCCACATTTTCCACAAGCTAGTATGTGTCATGCCTTGGCATAACACGTTTATAGCTAGATCTATCAAGTGGGTGGCATCATGTTCCTAGGTGTAGTGACTCACACAACCACTAAGTTGATGATGGTGGTTCTAGCCAGCCCAGATAGGTCTAGACCCCATGCACTGTTGGCATGGCCCCACATTTGCCACAAGCTAGTGTGTGTCATGGCTTGGCATAGAAAAATTATAGCTAGACCTAGCAAGTAGGTAGGATCATGTTGGCCAGGTGTAGTGAATCACACAACCACTAAGTTGATGATGGTGTTTCTAGCCAACCCAAATAGGTTTAGATACCATGCAATATTGGAATGGACCCACATCTTCCACAAGCTAGTGTGTCATGGCCTGGCATAGCACTCTTATAGCTAGATCTATGAAGTGGGTGGGATCATGTTTGTCAGGTGTAGTGACTCACATAGCCACTAAGTTGATGATGGTGTTTCTAGCCAACATAGAGAGGTCTAGATCCCATGCAATGTTTGCATGGGACCACATTTGCCACAAGCTAGTGTGTGTCATGGCTTGGCAAACTCAAATTTATAGCTAGATCTAGCAAGTAGGTAGGATCATGTTGGCCAGGTGTGATGATATATACAACAAAAAGTTGGTGAAGGTGTTTCTATCCAGCCCAGAGAGGTGTCCCATGCATGCAATATTGGCATGGCCCCACAGTTTCCACAAGCTAGTGTGTGTCATGCCTTGGCATAACACTTTTATAGCTAGATCTATCAGGTGGGTGGGATCATTTTGCTAGGTGTAGTGACTCACACAACCACTAAGTTGATGATGGTGGTTCTAGCCAGCCCAGATAGGTCTAGACCCCATGCACTGTTGGCATGGCCCCACATTTGTCACAAGCTAGTGTGTGTCATGGCTTGGCATAGAAAAATTATAGCTAGACCTAGCAAGTAGGTAGGATCATGTTGGCCAGGTGTAGTGACTCACACAACCACTAAGTTGATGATGGTGTTTCTAGCCAACCCAAATAGGTTTAGATACCATGCAATATTGGAATGGACCCACATCTTCCACAAGCTAGTGTGTGTCATGGCCTGGCATAGCACTCTTATATCTAGATCTATGAAGTGTGTGGGATCATGTTGGTCAGGTGTAGTGACTCACACAGCCACTAAGTTGATGATGGTGTTTCTAGCCAACCCAGAGAGGTCTAGATCCCATGCAATGTTTGCATGGGCCCACATTTGCCACAAGCTAGTGTGTGTCATGGCTTGGCAAACTCAAATTTATAACTAGATCTAGCTAGTATGTATGATCATGTTGGCCAGGTGTGATGACATATACAACAACAAGTTGGTGAAGATGTTTCTATCCAGCCCACAGAGGTGTCCCATGCATGCAATGTTGATAATGGCCCCACATTTTCCACAAGCTAGTGTGTGTCATGCCTTGGCATAACACTTTTATAGCTAGATCTATCAAGTGGGTGGGATCATGTTTCTAGGTGTAGTGACTCACACAACCACTAAGTTGATGATGGTGGTTCTAGCCAGCCCAGATAGGTCTAGACCCCATGCACTGTTGGCATGGCCCCAAATTTTCCACAAGCTAGTGTGTGTCATGGCTTGGCATAGAAAAATTATAGCTAGATCTAGCAAGTAGGTAGGGTCATGTTGGCCAGGTGTAGTGACTCACACAGCCACTAAGTTGATGATGGTGTTTCTAGCCAACCCAAATAGGTCTAGATACCATGCAATGTTGGAATGGACCCACATCTTCCACAAGCTAGTGTGTGTCATGGCCTGGCATAGAACTCTTATAGCTAGATCTAGGAAGTGGGTGAGATCATGTTGGTCAGGTGTAGTGACTCACACAGCCACTAAGTTGATGATGGTGTTTCTAGCCAACCCAGAGAGGTCTAGATCCCATGCAATGTTTGCATGTGCCCACATTTGCCACAAGCTAGTGTGTGTCATGGCTTGGCAAACTCAAATTTATAGCTAGATCTAGCAAGTAGGTAGGATCATGTTGGCCAGGTGTGATGACATATACAACAACAAGTTGGTGAAGGTGTTTCTAGAGAGGTGTCTAGACCCCATGCATGCAATGTTGGAATGGCCCCACATTTTCCACAAGCTAGTATGTGTCATGCCTTGGCATAACACTTTTATAGCTAGATCTATCAAGTGGGTGGGATCATGTTGCTAGGTGTAGTGACTCACACAACCACTAAGTTGATGACGGTGGTTCTAGCCAGCCCAGATAGGTCTAGACCCCATGCACTGTTGGCATGGCCCCACATTTGCCACAAGCTAGTGTGTGTCATGGCTTGGCATAGAAAAATTATAGCTAGACCTAGCAAGTAGGTAGGATCATGTTGGCCAGGTGTAGTGAATCACACAACCACTAAGTTGATGATGGTGTTTCTAGCCAACCCAAATAGGTTTAGATACCATGCAATATTGGAATGGACCCACATCTTCCACAAGCTAGTGTGTCATGGCCTGGCATAGCACTCTTATAGCTAGATCTATGAAGTGGGTGGGATCATGTTGGTCAGGTGTAGTGACTCACATAGCCACTAAGTTGATGATGGTGTTTCTAGCCAACATAGAGAGGTCTAGATCCCATGCAATGTTTGCATGGGACCACATTTGCCACAAGCTAGTGTGTGTCATGGCATGGCAAACTCAAATTTATAGCTAGATCTAGCAAGTAGGTAGGATCATGTTGGCCAGGTGTGATGACATATACAACAAAAAGTTGGTGAAGGTGTTTCTATCCAGCCCAGAGAGGTGTCCCATGCATGCAATGTTGGCATGGCCCCACAGTTTCCACAAGCTAGTGTGTGTCATGCCTTGGCATAACACTTTTATAGCTAGATCTATCAAGTGGGTGGGATCATTTTGCTAGGTGTAGTGACTCACACAACCACTAAGTTGATGATGGTGGTTCTAGCCAGCCCAGATAGGTCTAGACCCCATGCACTGTTGGCATGGCCCCACATTTGTCACAAGCTAGTGTGTGTCATGGCTTGGCATAGAAAAATTATAGCTAGACCTAGCAAGTAGGTAGGATCATGTTGGCCAGGTGTAGTGACTCACACAACCACTAAGTTGATGATGGTGTTTCTAGCAACCCAAATAGGTTTAGATACCATGCAATATTGGAATGGACCCACATCTTCCACAAGCTAGTGTGTGTCATGGCCCTGCATAGCACTCTTATAGCTAGATCTATGAAGTGTGTGGGATCATGTTGGTCAGGTGTAGTGACTCACACAGCCACTAAGTTGATGATGGTGTTTCTAGCCAACCCAGAGAGGTCTAGATCCCATGCAATGTTTGCATGGGCCCACATTTGCCACAAGCTAGTGTGTGTCATGGCTTGGCAAACTCAAATTTATAACTAGATCTAGCTAGTATGTATGATCATGTTGGCCAGGTGTGATGACATATACAACAACAAGTTGGTGAAGATGTTTCTATCCAGCCCACAGAGGTGTCCCATGCATGCAATGTTGGCATGGCCCCACATTTTCCACAAGCTAGTGTGTGTCATGCCTTGGCATAACACTTTTATAGCTAGATCTATCAAGTGGGTGGGATCATGTTGCTAGGTGTAGTGACTCACACAACCACTAAGTTGATGATGGTGGTTCTAGCCAGCCCAGATAGGTCTAGACCCCATGCACTGTTGGCATGGCCCCAAATTTTCCACAAGCTAGTGTGTGTCATGGCTTGGCATAGAAAAATTATAGCTAGATCTAGCAAGTAGGTAGGGTCATGTTGGCCAGGTGTAGTGACTCACACAGCCACTAAGTTGATGATGGTGTTTCTAGCCAACCCAAATAGGTCTAGATACCATGCAATGTTGGAATGGACCCACATCTTCCACAAGCTAGTGTGTGTCATGGCCTGGCATAGAACTCTTATAGCTAGATCTAGGAAGTGGGTGAGATCATGTTGGTCAGGTGTAGTGACTCACACAGCCACTAAGTTGATGATGGTGTTTCTAGCCAACCCAGAGAGGTCTAGATCCCATGCAATGTTTGCATGTGCCCACATTTGCCACAAGCTAGTGTGTGTCATGGCTTGGCAAACTCAAATTTATAACTAGATCTAGCAAGTAGGTAGGATCATGTTGGCCAGGTGTGATGACATATACAACAACAAGTTGGTTAAGGTGTTTCTAGAGAGGTGTCTAGACCCCATGCATGCAATGTTGGAATGGCCCCACATTTTCCACAAGCTAGTATGTGTCATGCCTTGGCATAACACTTTTATAGCTAGATCTATCAAGTGGGTGGGATCATGTTGCTAGGTGTAGTGACTCACACAACCACTAAGTTGATGACGGTGGTTCTAGCCAGCCCAGATAGGTCTAGACCCCATGCACTGTTGGCATGGCCCCACATTTGCCACAAGCTAGTGTGTGTCATGGATTGGCATAGAAAAATTATAGCTAGATCTAGCAAGTAGGCAGGATCATGTTGGCCAGGTGTAGTGACTCACACAGCCACTAAGTTGATGATGGTGTTTCTATCCAACCCAAATAGGTCTAGATACCAAGCAATGTTGGAATGGACCCACATCTTCCACAAGATAGTGTGTGTCATGGCCTGGCATAGAACTCTTATAGCTAGATCTAGGAAGTGGGTGGGATCATGTTGGTCAAGTGTAGTGACTCACACAGCCACTAAGTTGATGATGGTGTTTCTAGCCAACCCAGAGAGGTCTAGATCCCATGCAATGTTTGCATGGGCCCACATTTGCCACAAGCTAGTGTGTGTCATGGCTTGGCATAGAAAAATTATAGCTAGACCTAGCAAGTAGGTAGGATCATGTTGGCCAGGTGTAGTGACTCACATAGCCACTAAGTTGATGATGGTGGTTCTAGCCAGCCCAGATAGGTCTAGACCCCATGCACTGTTGGCATGGACCCACATTTGCCACAAGCTAGTGTGTGTCATGGATTGACATAGAAAAATTATAGCTAGATCTAGCAAGTAGGCAGGATCATGTTGGCCAGGTGTAGTGACTCACACAGCCACTAAGTTGATGATGGTGTTTCTAGCCAACCCAAATAGGTCTAGATACCAAGCAATGTTGGAATGGACCCACATCTTCCACAAGCTAGTGTGTGTCATGGCCTGGCATAGAACTCTTATAGCTAGATCTAGGAAGTGGGTGGGATCATGTTGGTCAAGTGTAGTGACTCACACAGCCACTAAGTTGATGATGGTGTTTCTAGCCAACCCAGAGAGCTCTAGATCCCATGCAATGTTTGCATGGGCCCACATTGCCTCAAGCTAGTGTGTGTCATGGCTTGGCAAACTCAAATTTATAGCTAGATCTAGCAAGTAGGTAGGATCATGTTGGCCAGGTGTGATGACATATACAACAACAAGTTGGTGAAGATGTTTCTAGAGAGGTGTCTAAACGCCATGCATGCAATGTTGGAATGGCCCCACATTTTCCACAAGCTAGCATGTGGCATGCCTTGGCATAACACTTTTATAGCTAGATCTATCAAGTGGGTGGGATCATGTTGCTAGGTGTAGTGACTCACACAACCACTAAGTTGATGACGGTGGTTCTAGCCAGCCCAGATAGGTCTAGACCCCATGCACTATTGGCATGGCCCCACATTTGCCACAAGCTAGTGTGTGTCATGGCTTGGCATAGAAAAATTATAGCTAGACCTAGCAAGTAGGTAGGATCATGTTGGCCAGGTGTAGTGACTCACATAGCCACTAAGTTGATGATGGTGTTTCTAGCCAACCCAAATAAGTCTAGATACCATGCAATGTTGGAATGGACCCACATCTTCCACAAGCTAGTGTGTGTCATGGCCTGGAATAACACTCTTATAGTTAGATCTATGAAGTGGGTGGGATCATGTTGGTCAGGTGTAGTGACTCACACAGCCACTAAGTTGATGATGGTGTTTCTAGCCAACCCAGAGAGGTCTAGATCCCATGCAATGTTTGCATGGGCCCACATTTGCCACAAGCTAGTGTGTGTCATGGCTTGGCAAACTCAAATTTATAGCTAGATATAGTAAGTAGGTAGGATCATGTTGGCCAGGTGTGATGACATATACAACAACAAGTTGGTGAAGATGTTTCTATCCAGCCCAGAGAGGTGTCCCATGCATGCAATGTTGGCATGGCCCCACATTTTCCACAAGCTAGTGTGTGTCATGCCTTGGCATAACACTTTTATAGCTAGATCTATCAAGTGGGTGGGATCATGTTGCTAGGTGTAGTGACTCACACAACCACTAAGTTGATGACGGTGGTTCTAGCCACCCCAGATAGGTCTAGACCCCATGCACTGTTGGCATGGCCCCACATTTGCCACAAGCTAGTGTGTGTCATGGCTTGGCATAGAAAAATTATAGCTAGACCTAGCAAGTAGGTAGGATCATGTTGGCCAGGTGTAGTGACTCACATAGCCACTAAGTTGATGATGGTGTTTCTAGCCAACCCAAATAAGTCTAGATACCATGCAATGTTGGAATGGACCCACATCTTCCACAAGCTAGTGTGTGTCATGGCCTGGAATAACACTCTTATAGTTAGATCTATGAAGTGGGTGGGATCATGTTGGTCAGGTGTAGTGACTCACACAGCCACTAAGTTGATGATGGTGTTTCTAGCCAACCCAGAGAGGTCTAGATCCCATGCAATGTTTGCATGGGCCCACATTTGCCACAAGCTAGTGTGTGTCATGGCTTGGAAAACTCAAATTTACATCTAGATCTAGCAAGTAGGTAGGATCATGTTGGCCAGGTGTGATGACATATACAACAACAAGTTGGTGAAGATGTTTCTATCCAGCCCAGAGAGGTGTCCCATGCATGCAATGTTGGCATGGCCCCACATTTTCCACAAGCTAGTGTGTGTCATGCCTTTGCATAACACTTTTATAGCTAGATCTATCAAGTGGGTGGGATCATGTTGCTAGGTGTAGTGACTCACACAACCACTAAGTTGATGATGGTGGTTCTAGCCAGCCCAGATAGGTCTAGACCCCATGCACTGTTGGCATGGCCCCACATTTGCCACAAGCTAGTGTGTGTCATGGCTTGGCATAGAAAAATTATAGCTAGATCTAGCAAGTAGGTAGGATCATGTTGGCCAGGTGTAGTGACTCACACAGCCACTAAGTTGATGATGGTGTTTCTAGGCAACCCAAACAGGTCTAGATACCATGCAATGTTGGAATGGACCCACATCTTCCACAAGCTAGTGTGTGTCATGGCCTGGCATAGAACTCTTATAGCTAGATCTAGGAAGTGGGTGGGATCATGTTGGTCAGGTGTAGTGACTCACACAGCCACTAAGTTGATGATGGTGTTTCTAGCCAACCCAGAGAGGTCTAGATCCCATGCAATGTTTGCATGGGCCCACATTTGCCACAAGCTAGTGTGTGTCATGGCTTGGCAAACTCAAATTTATAGCTAGATCTAGCAAGTAGGTAGGATCATGTTGGCCAGGTGTGATGACATATACAACAACAAGTTGGTGAAGGTGTTTCTAGAGAGGTGTCTAGACCCGATGCATGCAATGTTGGAATGGCCCCACATTTTCCACAAGCTAGTATGTGTCATGCCTTGGCATAACACTTTTATAGCTAGATCTATCAAGTGGGTGGGATCATGTTGCTAGGCGTAGTGACTCACACAACCACTAAGTTGATGACGGTGGTTCTGGCCAGCCCAGATAGGTCTAGACCCCATGCACTGTTGGCATGGCCCCACATTTGCCACAAGCTAGTGTGTGTCATGGCTTGTCATAGAAAAATTATAGCTAGACCTAGCAAGTAGGGAGGATCATGTTGGCCAGGTGTAGTGACTCACACAGCCACTAAGTTGATGTTGGTGTTTCTAGCCAACCCAAATAGGTCTAGATACCATGCAATGTTGGAATGGACCCACATCTTCCACAAGCTAGTGTGTGTCATGGCCTGGCATAACACTCTTATAGTTAGATCTATGAAGTGGGTGGGATCATGTTGGTCAGGTGTAGTGACTCACACAGCCACTAAGTTGATGATGGTGTTTCTAGCCAACCCGGAGAGGTCTAGATCCCATGCAATGTTTGCATGGGACCACATTTGCCACAAGCTAGTTTGTGTCATGGCTTGGCAAACTCAAATTTGTAGCTAGATCTAGCAAGTAGGTAGGATCATGTTGGCCAGGTGTGATGACATATACAACAACAAGTTGGTGAAGATATTTCTATCCAGCCCAGAGAGGTGTCCCATGCATGCAATGTTGATAATGGCCCCACATTTTCCATAAGCTAGTGTGTGTCATGCCTTGGCATAACACTTTTATAGCTAGATCTATCAAGTGGGTGGGATCATGTTGCTAGGTGTAGTGACTCACACAACCACTAAGTTAATGATGGTAGTTCTAGCCAGCATAGATAGGTCTAGACTCCATGTACTGTTGGCATGGCCCCACATTTGCCATAAGCTAGTGTGTGTCATGGCTTGGCATAGAAAAATTATAGCTAGATCTAGCAAGTAGGTAGGATCATGTTGGCCAGGTGTAGTGACTCACACAGCCACTAAGTTGATGATGGTGTTTCTAGCCAACCCAAATAGGTCTAGATACCATGCAATGTTGGAATGGACCCACATCTTCCACAAGCTAGTGTGTGTCATGGCCTGGCATAGAACTCTTATAGCTAGATCTAGGAAGTGGGTGAGATCATGTTGGTCAGGTGTAGTGACTCACACAGCCACTAAGTTGATGATGGTGTTTCTAGCCAACCCAGAGAGGTCTAGATCCCATGCAATGTTTGCATGTGCCCACATTTGCCACAAGCTAGTGGGTGTCATGGCTTGGCAAACTCAAATTTATAGCTAGATCTAGCAAGTAGGTAGGATCATGTTGGCCAGGTGTGATGACACATACAAGAACAAGTTGGTGAAGGTGTTTCTAGAGAGGTGTCTAGACCCCATGCATGCAATGTTGGAATGGCCCCACATTTTCCACAAGCTACTATGTGTCATGCCTTGGCATAACACTTTTATAGCTAGATCTATCAAGTGGGTGGGATCATGTTGCTAGGTGTAGTGACTCACACAACCAATAAGTTGATGACGGTGGTTCTAGCCAGCACAGATAGGTCTAGACCCCATGCACTGTTGGCATGGCCCCACATTTGCCACAAGCTAGTGTGTGTCATGGCTTGGCATAGAAAAATTATAGCTAGACCTAGCAAGTAGGTAGGATCATGTTGGCCAGGTGTAGTGACTCACATAGCCACTAAGTTGATGATGGTGTTTCTAGCCAACCCAAATAAGTCTAGATACCATGCAATGTTGGAATGGACCCAGATCTTCCACAAGCTAGTGTGTGTCATGGCCTGGCATAACACTCTTATAGTTAGATCTATGAAGTGGGTGGGATCATGTTGGTCAGGTGTAGTGACTCACACAGCCACTAAGTTGATGATGGTGTTTCTAGCCAACCCAGAGAGGTCTAGATCCCATGCAATGTTTGCATGGGCCCACATTTGCCACAAGATAGTGTGTGTCATGGCTTGGCAAACTCAAATTTATAACTAGATCTAGCAAGTAGGTAGGATCATGTTGGCCAGGTGTGATGACATATACAACAACAAGTTGGTGAAGATGTTTCTATCCAGCCCAGAGAGGTGTCCCATGCATGCAATGTTGGCATGGACCCACATTTTCCACAAGCTAGTGTGTGTCACGCCTTGGCATAACACTTTTATAGCTAGATCTATCAAGTGGGTGGGATCATGTTGCTAGATGTAGTGACTCACACAACCACTAAGTTGATGATGGTGGTTCTAGCCAGCCCAGATAGGTCTAGACCCCATGCACTGTTGGCATGGCCCCACATTTGCTACAAGCTAGTGTGTGTCATGGATTGGCATGGAAAAATTATAGCTAGATCTAGCAAGTAGGCAGGATCATGTTGGCCAGGTGTAGTGAGTCACACAGCCACTAAGTTGATGATGGTGTTTCTAGCCAACCCAAATAGGTCTAGATACCATGCAATGTTGGAATGGACCCACATCTTCCACAAGCTAGTGTGTGTCATGGCCTGGCAAACTCAAATTTATAGCTAGATCTAGCAAGTAGGTAGGATCATGTTGGCCAGGTGTGATGACATATACAACAACAAGTTGGTGAAGGTGTTTCTAGAGAGGTGTCTAGACCCCATGCATGCAATGTTGGAATGGCCCCACATTTTCCACAAGCTAGTATGTGTCATGCCTTGGCATAACACTTTTATAGCTAGATCTATCAAGTGGGTGGGATCATGTTGCTAGGTGTAGTGACTCACATAACCACTAAGTTGATGACGGTGGTTCTAGCCAGCCCAGATAGGTCTAGACCCCATGCACTGTTGGCATGGCCCCACATTTGCCACAAGCTCGTGTGTGTCATGGCTTGGCATAGAAAAATTATAGCTAGACCTAGCAAGTAGGTAGGATCATGTTGGCCAGGTGTAGTGACTCACATAGCCACTAAGTTGATGATGGTGTTTCTAGCCAACCCAAATAAGTCTAGATACCATGCAATGTTGGAATGGACACACATCTTCCACAAGCTAGTGTGTGTCATGGCCTGGAATAACACTCTTATAGTTAGATCTATGAAGTGGGTGGGATCATGTTGGTCAGGTGTAGTGACTCACACAACCACTAAGTTAATGATGGTGTTTCTAGCCAACCCAGAGAGGTCTGGATCCCATGCAATGTTTGCATGGGCCCACATTTTCCACAAGCTAGTGTGTGTCATGGCTTGGCAAACTCAAATTTATAGCTAGATCTAGCAAGTAGGTAGGATCATGTTGGCCAGGTGTGATGACATATACAACAACAAGTTGGTGATTATGTTTCTATCCAGCCCAGAGAGGTGTCCCATGCATGCAATGTTGGCATGGCCCCACATTTTCCACAAGCTAGTGTGTGTCATGCCTTGGCATAACACTTTTATAGCTAGATCTATCAAGTGGGTGGGATCATGTTGCTAGGTGTAGTGACTCACACAACCACTAAGTTGATGATGGTGGTTCTAGCCAGCCTAGATAGGTCTAGACCCCATGCACTGTTGGCATGGCCCCACATTTGCCACAAGCTAGTGTGTGTCATGGCTTGGCATAGAAAAATTATAGCTAGATCTAGCAAGTAGGTAGGATCATGTTGGCCAGGTGTAGTGACTCACACAACCACTAAGTTGATGACGGTGTTTCTAGCCAACCCAAATAAGTCTAGATACCATGCAATGTTGGAATGGACCCACATCTTCCACAAGCTAGTGTGTGTCATGGCCTGGCATAGAACTCTTATAGCTAGATCTAGGAAGTGGGTGGGATCATGTTGGTCAGGTGTAGTGACTCACACAGCCACTAAGTTTATGACGGTGTTTCTAGCCAACCCAGAGAGGTCTAGGTCCCATGCAATGTTTGCATGGGCCCACATTTGCCACAAGCTAGTGTGTGTCATGGCTTGGCAAACTCAAATTTATAGCTAGATCTAGCAAGTAGGTAGGATCATGTTGGCCAGGTGTGATGACATATACAACAACAAGTTGGTGAAGGTGTTTCTAGAGAGGTGTCTAGACCCCATGCATGCAATGTTGGAATGGCCCCACATTTTCCACAAGCTAGTATGTGTCATGCCTTGGCATAACACTTTTATATCCAGATCTATCAAGTGGGTGGGATCATGTTGCTAGGTGTAGTGACTCACACAACCACTAAGTTGATGACGGTGGTTCTAGCCAGCCCAGATAGGTCTAGACCCCATGCACTGTTGGCATGGCCCCACATTTGCCACAAGCTAGTGTGTGTCATGGCTTGGCATAGAAAAATTATAGGTAGACCTAGCAAGTAGGTAGGATCATGTTGGCCAGGTGTAGTGACTCACATAGCCACTAAGTTGATGATGGTCTTTCTAGCCAACCCAACTAAGGCTAGATACCATGCAATGTTGGAATGGACCCACATCTTCCACAAGCTAGTGTGTGTCATGGCCTGGCATAACACTCTTATAGTTAGATCTATGAAGTGGGTGGGATCATGTTGGTCAGGTGTAGTGACTCACACAGCCACTAAGTTGATGATGGTATTTCTAGCCAACCCAGAGATAGATCCCATGCAATGTTTGCATGGGACCACATTTGCCACAAGCTAGTGTGTGTCATGGCTTGGCAAACTCAAATTTATAGCTAGATCTAGCAAGTAGGTAGGATCATGTTGGCCAGGTGTGATGACATATACAACAACAAGTTGGTGATGATATTTCTATCCAGCCCAGAGAGGTGTCCCATGCATGCAATGTTGATAATGGCCCCACATTTTCCATAAGCTAGTGTGTGTCATGCCTTGGCATAACACTTTTATAGCTAGATCTATCAAGTGGGTGGGATCATGTTGCTAGGTGTAGTGACTCACACAACCACTAAGTTAATGATGGTAGTTCTAGCCAGCCTAGATAGGTCTAGACTCCATGTACTGTTGGCATGGCCCCACATTTGCCATAAGCTAGTGTGTGTCATGGCTTGGCATAGAAAAATTATAGCTAGATCTAGCAAGTAGGTAGGATCATGTTGGCCAGGTGTAGTGACTCACACAGCCACTAAGTTGATGATGGTGTTTCTAGCCAACCCAAATAGGTCTAGATACCATGCAATGTTGGAATGGACCCACATCTTCCACAAGCTAGTGTGTGTCATGGCCTGGCATAGAACTCTTATAGCTAGATCTAGGAAGTGGGTGAGATCATGTTGGTCAGGTGTAGTGACTCACACAGCCACTAAGTTGATGATGGTGTTTCTAGCCAACCCAGAGAGGTCTAGATCCCATGCAATTTTTGCATGTGCCCACATTTGCCATAAGCTAGTGTGTGTCATGGCTTGGCAAACTCAAATTTATAGCTAGATCTAGCAAGTAGGTAGGATCATGTTGGCCAGGTGTGATGACATATACAAGAACAAGTTGGTGAAGGTGTTTCTAGAGAGGTGTCTGGACCCCATGCATGCAATGTTGGAATGGCCCCACATTTTCCACAAGCTAGTATGTGTCATGCCTTGGCATAACACTTTTATAGCTAGATCTATCAAGTGGGTGGGATCATGTTGCTAGGTGTAGTGACTCACACAACCAATAAGTTGATGACGGTGGTTCTAGCCAGCCCAGATAGGTCTAGATCCCATGCTCTGTTGGCATGGCCCCACATTTGCCACAAGCTAGTGTGTGTCATGGCTTGGCATAGAAAAATTATAGCTAGACCTAGCAAGTAGGTAGGATCATGTTGGCCAGGTGTAGTGACTCACATAGCCACTAAGTTGATGATGGTGTTTCTAGCCAACCCAAATAAGTCTAGATACCATGCAATGTTGGAATGGACCCACATCTTCCACAAGCTAGTGTGTGTCATGGCCTGGCATAACACTCTTATAGTTAGATCTATGAAGTGGGTGGGATCATGTTGGTCAGGTGTAGTGACTCACACAGCCACTAAGTTGATGATGGTGTTTCTAGCCAACCCAGAGAGGTCTAGATCCCATGCAATGTTTGCATGGGCCCACATTTGCCACAAGCTAGTGTGTGTCATGGCTTGGCAAACTCAAATTTATAACTAGATCTAGCAAGTAGGTAGGATCATGTTGGCCAGGTGCGATGACATATACTACAACAAGTTGGTGAAGATGTTTCTATCCAGCCCAGAGAGGTGTCCCATGCATGCAATGTTGGCATGGCCCCACATTTTCCACAAGCTAGTGTGTGTCATGCCTTGGCATAACACTTTTATAGCTAGATCTATCAAGTGGGTGGGATCATGTTGCTAGGTGTAGTGACTCACACAACCACTAAGTTGATTGTGGTTCTAGCCAGCCCAGATAGGTCTAGACCCCATGCACTATTGGCATGGCCCCACATTTGCCACAAGCTAGTGTGTGTCATGGATTGGCATAGAAAAATTATAGCTAGATCTAGCAAGTAGGCAGGATCATGTTGGCCAGGTGTAGTGAGTCACACAGCCACTAAGTTGATGATGGTGTTTCTAGCCAACCCAAATAGGTCTAGATACCATGCAATGTTGGAATGGACCCACATCTTCCACAAGCTAGTGTGTGTCATGGCCTGGCATAGAACTCTTATAGCTAGATCTAGGAAGTGGGTGGGATCATGTTGGTCAAGTGTAGTGACTCACACAGCCACTAAGTTGATGATGGTGTTTCTAGCCAACCCAGAGAGGTCTAGGTCCCATGCAATGTTTGCATGGGCCCACATTTGCCACAAGCTAGTGTGTGTCATGGCTTGGCAAACTCAAATTTATAGCTAGATCTAGCAAGTAGGTAGGATCATGTTGGCCAGGTGTGATGACATATACAACAACAAGTTGGTGACGGTGTTTCTAGAGAGGTGTCTAGACCCCATGCATGCAATGTTGGAATGGCCCCGCATTTTCCACAAGCTAGTATGTGTCATGCCTTGGCATAACACTTTTATAGCTAGATCTATCAAGTGGGTGGGATCATGTTGCTAGGTGTAGTGACTCACACAAGCACTAAGTTGATGACGGTGGTTCTAGCCAGCCCAGATAGGTCTAGACCCCATGCACTGTTGGCATGGCCCCACATTTGCCACAAGCTAGTGTGTGTCATGGCTTGGCATAGAAAAATTATAGCTAGACCTAGCAAGTAGGTAGGATCATGTTGGCCAGGTGTAGTGACTCACATAGCCACTAAGTTGATGATGGTGTTTCTAGCCAACCCAAATAAGTCTAGATACCATGCAATGTTGGAATGGACACACATCTTCCACAAGCTAGTGTGTGTCATGGCCTGGAATAACACTCTTATAGTTAGATCTATGAAGTGGGTGGGATCATGTTGGTCAGGTGTAGTGACTCACACAGCCACTAAGTTGATGATGGTGTTTCTAGCC
This sequence comes from Avena sativa, assembly GCA_916181665.1. Taxonomy (NCBI): domain Eukaryota; kingdom Viridiplantae; phylum Streptophyta; class Magnoliopsida; order Poales; family Poaceae; genus Avena; species Avena sativa. The sequence continues at coordinate 20,385,429 of OV702296.1, forward strand.
AACCCAGAGAGGTCTAGATCCCATGCAATGTTTGCATGGGCCCACATTTTCCACAAGCTAGTGTGTGTCATGGCTTGGCAAACTCAAATTTATAGCTAGATCTAGCAAGTAGGTAGGATCATGTTGGCCAGGTGTGATGACATATACAACAACAAGTTGGTGAATATGTTTCTATCCAGCCCAGAGAGGTGTCCCATGCATGCAATGTTGGCATGGCCCCACATTTTCCACAAGCTAGTGTGTGTCATGCCTTGGCATAACACTTTTATAGCTAGATCTATCAAGTGGGTGGGATCATGTTGCTAGGTGTAGTGACTCACACAACCACTAAGTTGATGATGGTGGTTCTAGCCAGCCCAGATAGGTCTAGACCCCATGCACTGTTGGCATGGCCCCACATTTGCCACAAGCTAGTGTGTGTCATGGCTTGGCATAGAAAAATTATAGCTAGATCTAGCAAGTAGGTAGGATCATGTTGGCCAGGTGTAGTGACTCACACAACCACTAAGTTGATGATGGTGTTTCTAGCCAACCCAAATAGGTCTAGATACCATGCAATGTTGGAATGGACCCACATCTTCCACAAGCTAGTGTGTGTCATGGCCTGGCATAGAACTCTTATAGCTAGATCTAGGAAGTGGGTGGGATCATGTTGGTCAGGTGTAGTGACTCACACAGCCACTAAGTTGATGATGGTGTTTCTTGCCAACCCAGAGAGGTCTAGGTCCCATGCAATGTTTGCATGGGCCCACATTTGCCACAAGCTAGTGTGTGTCATGGCTTCGCAAACTCAAATTTATAGCTAGATCTAGCAAGTAGGTAGGATCATGTTGGCCAGGTGTGATGACATATACAACAACAAGTTGGTGAAGGTGTTTCTAGAGAGGTGTCTAGACCCGATGCATGCAATGTTGGAATGGCCCCACATTTTCCACAAGCTAGTATGTGTCATGCCTTGGCATAACACTTTGATAGCTAGATCTATCAAGTGGGTGGGATCATGTTGCTAGGTGTAGTGACTCACACAACCACTAAGTTGATGACGATGGTTCTAGCCAGCCCAGATAGGTCTAGACCCCATGCACTGTTGGCATGGCTCCACATTTGCCACAAGCTAGTGTGTGTCATGGCTTGGCATAGAAAAATTATAGCTAGATCTAGCAAGTAGGTAGGGTCATGTTGGCCAGGTGTAGTGAATCACACATCCACTAAGTTGATGATGGTGTTTCTAGCCAACCCAAATAGGTCTAGATACCATGCAATGTTGGAATGGACCCACATCTTCCACAAGCTAGTGTGTGTCATGGCCTGGCATAACACTCTTATAGTTAGATCTATGAAGTGGGTGGGATCATGTTGGTCAGGTGTAGTGACTCACACAGCCACTAAGTTGATGATGGTGTTTCTAGCCAACCCGGAGAGGTCTAGATCCCATGCAATGTTTGCATGGGCCCACATTTGCCACAAGCTAGTGTGTGTCATGGCTTGGCAAAATCAAATTTATAGCTAGATCTAGCAAGTAGGTAGGATCATGTTGGCCAGGTGTGATGACATATACAACAACGAGTTGGTGAAGATGTTTCTATCCAGCCCAGAGAGGTGTCCCATGCATGCAATGTTGGCATGGCCCCACATTTTCCACAAGCTAGTGTGTGTCATGCCTTGGCATAACACTTTTATAGCTAGATCTATCAAGTGGGTGGGATCATGTTGCTAGGTGTAGTGACTCACACAACCACTAAGTTGATGATGGTGGTTCTAGCCAGCCCAGATAGGTCTAGACCCAATGCACTGTTGGCATGGCCCCACATTTGCCACAAGCTAGTGTGTGTCATGGCTTGGCATAGAAAAATTATAGCTAGATCTAGCAAGTAGGTAGGATCATGTTGGCCAGGTGTAGTGACTCACACAGCCACTAAGTTGATGATGGTGTTTCTAGCCAACCCAAATAGGTCTAGATACCATGCAATGTTGGAATGGACCCACATCTTCCACAAGCTAGTGTGTGTCATGGCCTGGCATAGAACTCTTATAGCTAGATCTAGGAAGTGGGTGGGATCATGTTGGTCAGGTGTAGTGACTCACACAGCCACTAAGTTGATGATGGTGTTTCTTGCCAACCCAGAGAGGTCTAGGTCCCATGCAATTTTTAAATGGGCCCACATTTGCCACAAGCTAGTGTGTGTCATGGCTTGGCAAACTCAAATTTATAGCTAGATCTAGCAAGTAGGTAGGATCATGTTGGCCAGGTGTGATGACATATACAACAACAAGTTGGTGAAGGTGTTTCTAGAGAGGTGTCTAGACCCGATGCATGCAATGTTGGAATGGCCCCACATTTTCCACAAGCTAGTATGTGTCATGCCTTGGCATAACACTTTTATAGCTAGATCTATCAAGTGGGTGGGATCATGTTGCTAGGTGTAGTGACTCACACAACCACTAAGTTGATGATGTTGGTTCTAGCCAGCCCAGATAGGTCTAGACCCCATGCACTGTTGGCATGGCCCCACATTTGCCACAAGCTAGTGTGTGTCATGGCTTGGCATAGAAAAATTATAGCTAGATCTAGCAAGTAGGTAGGATCATGTTGGCCAGGTGTAACACCCTCAGAATCGGCCCTATGCAAGTTTTAGCGAAACTCGCCAAACCCGCATAGAAACGATTCGAAGGTGCCCACCAGGCACTTTCGTGCTGGTGGAAAGCAAAGTAATAACATTACACAACAGTCCTCGATGGGACCCACATAACAGATATATATAACAGCGACTCAAAGAGCCAAGAATACAGATATAATATACAAAGATCCAAATCACCTTGAAAACGATAGAGCGTCCAGCTACGGACAAGATGCAAATGGGGCTAAGAGCCCTGAAGAATAACCAATGGCGTCCATAACCCTGCCCAGGCCAAGCCGGAAGGGTAACCCTGCTAACGACGTCGATCTCAAACCTGCTTAAACAAAAGGGGTGCCGACAAAGGGCAAAGGAAAAAGAAGGAGCGTCAGTACCGAGGCCAGTACACGGCGAGGCTAGAATTCGGCGGTCCTCGCCTACATAGGTATGGTGGACTGAGCGGCAGCGGCAGCATGCACTAAACAACCTATAGAGACTCGATACAACTGGCGGCTATCAGAGAAGGGTGAGAAAAGACCTATTCGGATCCAACCTGATACTATCATCAAACAAACCCATCCTGGCGTTTCCCCCTCGAGACCATCGAGGAAGTCAACCGAGGAACTCACACAGTTGGCAGTTTTACTTATTCAGTTATCGTTGCAGCAATTACTAGTCAGGTATAGATATTCAACCCGACAAAATAAGCAGTGGGCAGTTTTATTTAATCATTCCGTTGTAATTGCGACACTTACTAATCAGATACAATTAGCATGAGATAACCCAAAACCCAGCAGTTGTTGGTACTTTTACTTAGCCATGCTGTTGTAGTGAAGCTGATTACTAGTCAAATCGGATACAAGTTAAATTAAAACAGTAAACTTTAGTTATAGTTGTCTATGATCAAGCACGGTGCTCCAAGTCGTCCATAACCGCGGACACGGCTTCTCGAAAAGATTTAACCCTGCAGGGGTGCACCAAAGTATCCACAAGCACTTCGACCCTTTTTGCCAGATCAGTTAACATACACCCATCGGTATGTCGGCGGGGCCTAAGTCACGACGTTCCCAGACCCAAAGCAAGCACGGGGGCCACCCCACTAAGTCTACCCACAGCGAAGTCGGCCGGTCTCCGAGACGGACTTAGGGTTTGCGACAATGGCTGTAAACGACAGTAGATCCCCAATCGGGGACTGTCGATACAGCAAAAACACTCCGCTTCCTAAACAGTACAGCGTGCTCCTCACACAATCGTAAATAAAGCAGTAAAGCATGGCATAAGTACAGGATCGTAAATAAAACCTCAAACTAGTTTGTGGCCCCCAGTACAATACTTTGAAATCAGGTAATAATCAATGGGGGGCCCATATCTCCCTACCTGTGGTTAGCGCGCTCGATCTCGGAACAGGTGTCAAGAACTCGGGTCCTACGGGACACAAGTGGGCGGTCGGAAACCAAATCTTACCTATCACCCACCGATGCCTCTGCTTAATTCAATTTTAGTTGTTAAACAGGAATTAAAGTGAACAATAAGTAAACCATGATCATCTCCAACGTCAACATGCGGCAATCCTCCAACAATTGTGGTACTTGACGACAAGCAAAACACTTGAGCAAGCGACTACGACACGCGGGTCCAACTATCTACCAAACAACAGGTAATAGGATGTGTCCAAGGATATATATGGCGGCAAGGGATATCACGGGTACGAAAAACTAGAGCATCGCAACACAGATAGCAATAGATCAACAGGAGGGAATAAATACTAGAAAAGTAAGATAGGTAGAAAGGGGAAGATGCTCGCCTGAAAACATTGTCGAAGGGTTCAACCGAAGATCGGGGCGAAGCTCACATCAACTCTACGGCCTTATCCGCGAAGAAGCAAATCACTAGAGGAAACACCGGATGCAATATTTAATACAACGGCAGAAGATCGGCATGATGCATGTATGATGAATGACATGGCAAAGGTGCGATGCGGTTAGGTCATATTAAGCGGAACCGGGGTCCCGACAATTAGTTAGATGGTTTGAGTTGTTTAGCTACCCCGCAATTTAAATGTTGTTTTAGCATGGAAAAAGATAGCACCGGGTTCGCTACACAAATTTAAATGAGGCCGATATGAGACTAGATTTGCCCGCACATGGGCCCCATATTTAATTGTGAGGTGAATCGGCATAAGGCCCCCAAACCACAGATATGCATGCGAGATGAATGATTTAATGCAACAAGTTGATATCATTTATAAAAATAGGGTATCGAGGAAAAGGGTCACACATTTAGGGTTCGGCAGATCTTGGGTTCCGGGGTTCGGGGTCCGGGGTCGGTCTCGGGGTCCAGGGTTCGACGGAACGGTCTCGGCGGGAACGTTCTCGGGCCACGGAGGTAGGTCTTGTCGCATCCGGGTTCGCGGCGGACTCGGCGTCCGGAAGGGTACTTGGTTCGGTGTCGGGGGCGCATCGAACTCTTTCGGGTCGGTGTCGATCTTGGCGTCGTGCGGATCTTGTCGTTTCGATGTCGGGGTCTCGAAATACGGGGCGAAGTACTCGTTCTGGCGTCGGGGCATCGGATTCGCCCCGATTGGTGTCGATCTTGTCGTATTCGTGGAGACCTTGTCGGTTCCGCGGGTCGGGTCGGACTTGGCGTTCCTTTCGGTTCGGGTTTGGCGTCCGAGGCAGATCTTGTCGTTCGAGGTTTCGGCCTTCGGATCCATGAAGGGGAACTTGGCGTCTCGCGAGTGGTCGGACTTGGTACTCTGCAGATCCCGTCGGCGCGAAGGTTCGGCAACTCGTGGTAGATCGCATGCTTCCCAAAGCTGGAAACAAACCAAACTCCACTGTGCAAACACGCACACAAGCACACAGGAGGCTGCGGGCGACCCAGGGGCGAGCAGGCCTACTGCCAGAAGATGTTGCGGAGACGTCGGCGCCGGAGGGCCCAGGGCCCGGGGGCGCGGGGCTGGCTGCTGCGGCGCAGGCGCGGACGAGGACGGCGCGGGGTCCTGCTGCGGCGGCGCCTGGGGACGGGGCAGAGGCGGAGAGGAGCGGAGGGGGAGCGGCCGCGGACGACGCCGGCGTGGCCGCGCGGAGGCGACGCGGGCGGCGCGCTGCGCGGCGGTCCTCGGGGGAGGCCGGTGGTCGGGGGTCGGGGCGAGCAGCGGCGGCGGCCGGCGCGAGGCGAGGCCACCGGGCGGCGGCGTCGCACGGCGGAGGAGGGTCGGAGGAGGGCTGCGGCCGCGGTTGGCGCGGCTCTCCGCAGGGCGGCGGCGGCGGCAGGCGGAACGGGGCGGCCGCGGGGAGGCGTGCGGGGCCGGCGACGAGTGGTGGCGGGACGCGCGCGCGGGTCGGGGAGGCCTCAGGCGGGGCGGAGGGAGGAGGAGGGTCGCCGGCTGCGGGAGCTCGGAGTGGCGCGCGGGGAGGCGCTGTGGAACGGCGAGGTGGTCGTCGGCGGCCGGCGGAGCGTAGGGCGGAGGCTGCGGCCGCGGAGGCGTGTGGGCGGTGCAGGGAGAGGGGAGCAGGCGGCGGAGGGGGACGGCCGGGCCAGGGGCGGTGAGGCGCGCCGGAGCTGGGAAGGAGGGGGCGAGGGACATGCGGGGGCGTCGGGGCCGGGGAGAGTTGGAGAGGAGGGAGACGCAGGGGACAGGGGTGCCAGGGTGGGGCCCGCGGTGGGACCTGCGCCGCGTGGGGAGAGGGCAGGTGTGGGGCTCGCGTGCGTGGCTTGTGTGGGGCCACGCGGGCAGGGAGAGGGGCGCCGCGTGCGTGTGTGAGTGGTGTGTGCTGGGAGGGGTGGTGTGCTGGTGGGAGAGAGAGGAGAGAGAGAGGGATGAGGATGATGTGGCATCAGTTGGTTGGTGGGAATTTTGGGGAGGGCGACGTGGCGTCTCGTGATAGGAGGGGGTGAGGTGGCCAGAGGGTTGGGTAGGTTAGGTGTAGGTGACTTAGGATTTAGAGGGCGGGTTAGGTAGACCGATTTGAAAAATGGGGGTGGTCGTTCGGGTCGATTCGGCCCGTTCGACTGCCCCCGCTAAAACAATTAAAACTTTTTATTTGTTTTAAACGGGCCGTATGCAAACCGGTAGCGGCCAAAATAATTAATCCGGAGAACCGGGCTTTGCAGTTGAATTAAGATGGGGCGTTTGGAAAACAAATCGGGCTTTGCGAAAATAGTTTTGGCAAACAATGCATGGTGATGACGATGCAATGCACAAATTCAACGCGATTTTCTAGTAGTGGTTTTGCGGGATGCCACAATTCGACACCACTAACAATGGATCTCGCCCTCGAGATCCGCCTCATGGTACCGGAAGGAAAGGTCGGCGATCTGAATCTTCTCGCTTCGTGCAGATCTTCGCGACACCACTAACAAGACGTCGTTGATCCCGTTCGTCAACACTCCGGATAAACAACGGACGAAGTTAAAGGTAAGGCCACCTCTAACTTCCATGGAAGGAGTAGAGTTGCATCGATCCACCATTCAATGTACATAAGCGAATGATAAGAGTAGTGGTATGGTCGCGACTCCATCCCGCACTCCAAGCATTACTCTGTACACGAACAGATAGATTATGCAACCAACCCTCGGATTCAGACTGAAGATCTCGACAACCGAGGTTCGGAAACAAAGGAGTGATGCAGACTCTGCATCGGATCTGGCGTAGATGATGTCGTCGCGTCGGAAAACACCGGAAGGCACGAGAAGGAACCAGGAGAAGTCCCCCAGACGAAGGATTCCTCGGATAGCATGAAGACCGGATGTAGCAACACCGTTATCAAAGGAGGAAGCGAAACCCTGAAGGTACGACGGAAACCCAACCACGAGAATTCCTGGACTCGAAGAAAGGGACGAGAGCGGATTCAAAACACGCAGAGGTAAGAGGAGAACAGCAGAGGGGTAAGGAGTAAAATCAGACCTAATCAGAACTATCCAACCGATTTTGCAAAATAGTTTTGACACTCTACTTCGGCCGTTAGCTAGGTTATCCTACAGGCTGGACTTGTGGGGTATCGCAACTGCTGAGCTCTGATACCACTCTGTAACACCCTCAGAATCGGCCCTATGCAAGTTTTAGCCAAACTCGCCAAACCCGCATAGAAACGATTCGAAGGTGCCCACCAGGCACTTTCGTGCGGGTGGAAAGCAAAGTAATAACATTACACAACAGTCCTCGATGGGACCCACAGAACAGATATATATAACAGCGACTCAAAGAGCCAAGAATACAGATATAATATACAAAGATCCAAATCACCTTGAAAACGATAGAGCGTCCAGCTACGGACAAGATGCAAATGGGGCTAAGAGCCCTGAAGAATAACCAATGGCGTCCATAACCCTTCCCAGGCCAAGCCGGAAGGGTAACCCTGCTAACGACGTCGATCTCAAACCTGCTTAAACAAAAGGGGTGCCGACAAAGGGCAAAGGAAAAAGAAGGAGCGTCAGTACTGAGGCCAGTACACGGCGAGGCTAGAATTCGGCGGTCCTCGCCTACATAGGTATGGTGGACTGAGCGGCAGCGGCAGCATGCACTAAACAACCTATAGAGACTCGATACAACTGGCGGCTATCAGAGAAGGGTGAGAAAAGACCTATTCGGATCCAACCTGATACTATCATCAAACAAACCCATCCTGGCGTTTCCCCCTCGAGACCATCGAGGAAGTCAACCGAGGAACTCACACAGTTGGCAGTTTTACTTATTCAGTTATCGTTGCAGCAATTACTAGTCAGGTATAGATATTCATCCCGACAAAATAAGCAGTGGGCAGTTTTATTTAATCATTCCGTTGTAATTGCGACACTTACTAATCAGATACAATTAGCATGAGATAACCCAAAACCCAGCAGTTGTTGGTACTTTTACTTAGCCATGCTGTTGTAGTGAAGCTGATTACTAGTCAAATCGGATACAAGTTAAATTAAAACAGTAAACTTTAGTTATAGTTGTCTATGATCAAGCACGGTGCTCCAAGTCGTCCATAACCGCGGACACGGCTTCTCGAAAAGATTTAACCCTGCAGGGGTGCACCAAAGTATCCACAAGCACTTCGACCCTTTTTGCCAGATCAGTTAACATACACCCATCGGTATGTCGGCGGGGCCTAAGTCACGACGTTCCCAGACCCAAAGCAAGAACGGGGGCCACCCCACTAAGTCTACCCGCAGCGAAGTCGGCCGGTCTCCGAGACGGACTTAGGGTTTGCGACAATGGCTGTAAACGACAGCAGATCCCCAATCGTGGACTGTCGATACAGCGAAAACACTCCGCTTCCTAAACAGTACAGCGTGCTCCTCACACAATCGTAAATAAAGCAGTAAAGCATGGCATAAGTACAGGATCGTAAATAAAACCTCAAACTAGTTTGTGGCCCCCAGTACAATACTTTGAAATCAGGTAATAATCAATGGGGGGCCCATATCTCCCCACCTGTGGTTAGCGCGCTCGATCTCGGAACAGGTGTCAAGAACTCGGGTCCTACGGAACACAAGTGGGCGGTCGGAAACCAAATCTTACCTATCACCCACCGATGCCTCTGCTTAATTCAATTTTAGTTGTTAAACAGGAATTAAAGTGAACAATAAGTTAACCATGATCATCTCCAACGTCAACATGCGGCAATCCTCCAACAATTGTGGTACTTGACGACAAGCAAAACACTTGAGCAAGCGACTACGACACGCAGGTCCAACTATCTACCAAACAACAGGTAATAGGATGTGTCCAAGGCTTTATATGGCGGCAAGGGATATCACGGGTACGAAAAACTAGAGCATCGCAACACAGATAGCAATAGATCAACAGGAGGGAATAAATACTAGAAAAGTAAGATAGGTAGAAAGGGGAAGATGCTCGCCTGAAAACATTGTCGAAGGGTTCAACCGAAGATCGGGGCGAAGCTCACATCAACTCAACGGCCTTATCCGCGAAGAAGCAAATCACTAGAGGAAACACCGGATGCAATATTTAATACAACGGCAGAAGATCGGCATGATGCATGTATGATGAATGACATGGCAAAGGTGCGATGCGGTTAGGTCATATTAAGCGGAACCGGGGTCCCGACAATTAGTTAGATGGTTCGAGTTGTTTAGCTACCCCGCAATTTAAATGTTGTTTTAGCATGGCAAAAGATAGCACCGGGTTCGCTACACAAATTTAAATGAGGCCGATATGAGACTAGATTTGCCCGCACATGGGCCCCATATTTAATTGTGAGGTGAATCGGCATAAGGCCCCCAAACCACAGATATGCATGCGAGATGAATGATTTAATGCAACAAGTTGATATCATTTATAAAAATAGGGCATCGAGGAAAAGGGTCACACATTTAGGGTTCGGCAGATCTTGGGTTTCGGGGTTCGGGGTCCGGGGTCGGTCTCGGGGTCCAGGGTTCGACGGAACGGTCTCGGCGGGAACGTTCTCGGGCCACGGAGGTAGGTCTTGTCGCATCCGGGTTCGCGGCGGACTCGGCGTCCGGAAGGGTACTTGGTTCGGTGTCGGGGGCGCATCGAACTCTTCCGGGTCGGTGTCGATCTTGGCGTCATGCGGATCTTGTCGTTTTGATGTCGGGGTCTCGAAATACGGGGCGAAGTACTCGTTCTGGCGTCGGGGCATCGGATTCGCCCCGATTGGTGTCGATCTTGTCGTATCCGTGGAGACCTTGTCGGTTCCGCGGGTCGGGTCGGACTTGGCATTCCTTTCGGTTCGGGTTTGGCGTCCGAGGCAGATCTTGTCGTTTGAGGTTTCGGCCTTCGGATCCATGAAGGGGAACTTGGCGTCTCGCGAGTGGTCGGACTTGGTACTCTGCAGATCCCGTCGGCGCGAAGGTTCGGCAACTCGTGGTAGATCGCATGCTTCCCAAAGCTGGAAACAGACGAAACTCCACTGTGCAAACACGCACACAAGCACACAGGCGGCTGCGGGCGACCCAGGGGCGAGCAGGCCTGCTGCCAGAAGATGTTGCGGAGACGTCGGCGCCGGAGGGCCCAGGGCCCGGGGGCGCGGGGCTGGCTGCTGCGGCGCAGGCACGGACGAGGACGGCGCGGGGTCCTGCTGCGGCGGCGCCTGGGGACGGGGCAGAGGCGGAGAGGAGCGGAGGGGGAGCGGCTGCGGACGACGCCGGCGTGGCCGCGCGGAGGCGACGCGGGCGGCGCGCTGCGCGGCGGTCCTCGGGGGAGGTCGGTGGTCGGGGGTCGGGGCGAGCAGCGGCGGCGGCCGGCGCGAGGCGAGGCCACCGGGCGGCGGCGTCGCGCAGCGGAGGAGGGTCGGAGGAGGGCTGCGGCCGCGGTTGGCGCGGCTCTCCGCAGGGCAGCGGCGGCGGCAGGCGGAACGGGGCGGCCTCGGGGAGGCGTGTGGGGCCGGCGACGAGTGGTGGCGGGACGCGCGCGCGGGTCGGGGAGGCCTCAGGCGGGGCGGAGGGAGGAGGAGGGTCGCCGGCTGCGGGAGCTCGGAGTGGCGCGCGGGGAGGCGCTGTGGAACGGCGAGGTGGTCGTCGGCGGCCGGCGGAGCGTAGGGCGGAGGCTGCGGCCGCGGAGGCGTGTGGGCGGTGCGGGGAGAGGGGAGCAGGCGGCGGAGGGGGACGGCCGGGCCAGGGGCGGTGAGGCGCGCCGGAGCTGGGAAGGAGGGGGCGAGGGACATGCGGGGGCGTCGGGGCCGGGGAGAGTTGGAGAGGAGGGAGACGCGGGGGACAGGGGTGCCAGGGTGGGGCCCGCGGTGGGACCTGCGCCGCGTGGGGAGAGGGCAGGTGTGGGGCTCGCGTGCGTGGCTTGTGTGGGGCCACGCGGGCAGGGAGAGGGGCGCCGCGTGCGTGTGTGAGTGGTGTGTGCTGGGAGGGGTGGTGTGCTGGTGGGAGAGAGAGGAGAGAGAGAGGGATGAGGATGATGTGGCATCAGTTGGTTGGTGGGAATTTTGGGGAGGGCGACGTGGCGTCTCGTGATAGGAGGGGGTGAGGTGGCCAGAGGGTTGGGTAGGTTAGGTGTAGGTGACTTAGGATTTAGAGGGCGGGTTAGGTAGACCGATTTGAAAAATGGGGGTGGTCGTTCAGGTCGATTCGGCCCGTTCGACTGCCCCCGCTAAAACAATTAAAACTTTTTATTTGTTTTAAACGGGCCGTATGCAAACCGGTAGCGGCCAAAATAATTAATCCGGAGAACCGGGCTTTGCATTTGAATTAAGATGGGGCGTTTGGAAAACAAATCGGGCTTTGCGAAAATAGTTTTGGCAAACAATGCATGGTGATGACGATGCAATGCACAAATTCAACGCGATTTTCTAGTAGTGGTTTTGCGGGATGCCACACCAGGTGTAGTGACTCACACAGCCACTAAGTTGATGATGGTGTTTCTAGCCAACCCAAATAGGTCTAGATACCATGCAATGTTGGAATGGACCCACATCTTCCACAAGCTAGTGTGTGTCATGGCCTGGCATAGAACTCTTATAGCTAGATCTATGAAGTGGGTGGGATCATGTTGGTCAGGTGTAGTGAGTCACACAACCACTAAGTTGATGATGGTGTTTCTAGCCAACCCAGAGAGGTCTAGATCCCATGCAATGTTTGCATGGGCCCACATTTGCCACAAGCTAGTGTGTGTCATGGCTTGGCAAACTCAAATTTATAGCTAGATCTAGCAAGTAGGTAGGATCCTGTTGGCCAGGTGTGATGACATATACAACAACAAGTTAGTGAAGGTGTTTCTAGAGAGGTGTCTATACCCCATGCATGCAATGTTGGAATGGCCCCACATTTTCCACAAGCTAGTATGTGTCATGCCTTGGCATAACACTTTTATAGCTAGATCTATCAAGTGGGTGGGATCATGTTGCTAGGTGTAGTGACTCACAAAACCACTAAGTTGATGACGGTGGTTCTAGCCAGCCCAGATAGGTCTAGACTCCATGTACTGTTGGCATGGCCCCACATTTGCCATAAGCTAGTGTGTGTCATGGCTTGGCATAGAAAAATTATAGCTAGATCTAGCAAGTAGGTAGGATCATGTTGGCCAGGTGTAGTGACTCACACAGCCACTAAGTTGATGATGGTGTTTCTAGCCAACCCAAATAGGTCTAGATACCATGCAATGTTGGAATGGACCCACATCTTCCACAAGCTAGTGTGTGTCATGGCCTGGCATAGAACTCTTATAGCTAGATCTAGGAAGTGGGTGAGATCATGTTGGTCAGGTGTAGTGACTCACACAGCCACTAAGTTGATGATGGTGTTTCTAGCCAACCCAGAGAGGTCTAGATCCCATGCAATGTTTGCATGTGCCCACATTTGCCACAAGCTAGTGTGTGTCATGGCTTGGAAACTCAAATTTATAGCTAGATCTCGCAAGTAGGTAGGATCATGTTGGCCAGGTGTGATGACATATACAAGAACAAGTTGGTGAAGGTGTTTCTAGAGAGGTGTCTAGACCCCATGCATGCAATGTTGGAATGTCCCCACATTTTCCACAAGCTAGTATGTGTCATGCCTTGGCATAACACTTTTATAGCTAGATCTATCAAGTAGGTGGGATCATGTTGCTAGGTGTAGTGACTCACACAACCACTAAGTTGATGACGGTGGTTCTAGCCAGCCCAGATAGGTCTAGACCCCATGCACTGTTGGCATGGCCCCACATTTGCCACAAGCTAGTGTGTGTCATGGCTTGGCATAGAAAAATTATAGCTAGACATAGCAAGTAGGTAGGATCATGTTGGCCAGGTGTAGTGACTCACATAGCCACTAAGTTGATGATGGTGTTTCTAGCCAACCCAAATAAGTCTAGATACCATGCAATGTTGGAATGGACCCACATCTTCCACAAGCTAGTGTGTGTCATGGCCTGGCATAACACTCTTATAGTTAGATCTATGAAGTGGGTGGGATCATGTTGGTCAGGTGTAGTGACTCACACAGCCACTAAGTTGATGATGGTGTTTCTAGCCAACCCAGAGAGGTCTAGATCCCATGCAATGTTTGCATGGGCCCACATTTGCCACAAGCTAGTGTGTGTCATGGCTTGGCAAACTCAAATTTATAACTAGATCTAGCAAGTAGGTAGGATCATGTTGGCCAGGTGTGATGACATATACAACAACAAGTTGGTGAAGATGTTTCTATTCAGCCCAGAGAGGTGTCCCATGCATGCAATGTTGGTATGGCCCCACATTTTCCACAAGCTAGTGTGTGTCATGCCTTGGCATAACACTTTTATAGCTAGATCTATCAAGTGGGTGGGATCATGTTGCTAGGTGTAGTGACTCACACAACCACTAAGTTGATGATGGTGGTTCTAGCCAGCCCAGATAGGTCTAGACCCCATGCACTGTTGGCATGGCCCCACATTTGCCACAAGCTAGTGTGTGTCAAGGCTTGGCATAGAAAAATTATAGCTAGATCTAGCAAGTAGGTAGGATCATGTTGGCCAGGTGTAGTGACTCACACAGCCACTAAGTTGATGATGGTGTTTCTAGCCAACCCAAATAGGTCTAGATACCATGCAATGTTGGAATGGACCCACATCTTCCACAAGCTAGTGTGTGTCATGGCCTGGCATAGAACTCTTATAGCTAGATCTATGAAGTGGGTGGGATCATGTTGGTCAGGTGTAGTGACTCACACAGCCACTAAGTTGATGATGGTGTTTCTAGCCAACCTAGAGAGGTCTAGATCCCATGCAATGTTTGCATGGGCCCACATTTGCCACAAGCTAGTGTGTGTCATGGCTTGGCAAACTCAAATTTATAGCTAGATCTAGCAAGTAGGTAGGATCATGTTGGCCAGGTGTGATGACATATACAACAACAAGTTGGTGAAGGTGTTTCTAGAGAGGTGTCTAGACCCCATGCATGCAATGTTGGAATGGCTCCACATTTTCCACAAGCTAGTATGTGTCATGCCTTGGCATAACACTTTTATAGCTAGATCTATCAAGTGGGTGGGATCATGTTGCTAGGTGTAGTGACTCACAAAACCACTAAGTTGATGACGGTGGTTCTAGCCAGCCCAGATAGGTCTAGACCCCATGCACTGTTGGCATGGCCCCACATTTGCCACAAGCTAGTGTGTGTCATGGCTTGGCATAGAAAAATTATAGCTAGACCTAGCAAGTAGGTAGGATCATGTTGGCCAGGTATAGTGACTCACATAGCCACTAAGTTGATGATGGTGTTTCTAGCCAACCCAAATAAGTCTAGATACCATGCAATGTTGGAATGGACCCACATCTTCCACAAGCTAGTGTGTGTCATGGCCTGGCATAACACTCTTATAGTGAGATCTATGAAGTGGGTGGGATCATGTTGGTCAGGTGTAGTGACTCACACAACCACTAAGTTGATGATGGTGTTTCTAGCCAACCCAGAGAGGTCTAGATCCCATGCAATGTTTGCATGGGCCCACATTTGCCACAAGTTAGTGTGTGTCATGGCTTGGCAAACTCAAATTTATAGCTAGATCTAGCAAGTAGGTAGGATCATGTTGGCCAGGTGTGATGACATATACAACAACAAGTTGGTGAAGGTGTTTCTAGAGAGGTGTCTATACCCCATGCATGCAATGTTGGAATGGCCCCACATTTTCCACAAGCTAGTATGTGTCATGCCTTGGCATAACACTTTTATAGCTAGATCTATCAAGTGGGTGGGATCATGTTGCTAGGTGTAGTGACTCACAAAACCACTAAGTTGATGATGGTGGTTCTAGCCAGCCCAGATAGGTCTAGACCCCATGCACTGTTGGCATGGCCCCACATTTGCCACAAGCTAGTGTGTGTAATGGCTTGGCATAGAAAAATTATAGCTAGATCTAGCAAGTAGGTAGGATCATGTTGGCCAGGTGTAGTGACTCACACAGCCACTAAGTTGATGATGGTGTTTCTAGCCAACCCAAATAGGTCTAGATACCATGCAATGTTGGAATGGACCCACATCTTCCACAAGCTAGTGTGTGTCATGGCCTGGCATAGAACTCTTATAGCTAGATCTATGAAGTGGGTGGGATCATGTTGGTCAGGTGTAGTGAGTCACACAGCCACTAAGTTGATGATGGTGTTTCTAGCCAACCTAGAGAGGTCTAGATCCCATGCAATGTTTGCATGGGCCCACATTTTCCACAAGCTAGTGTGTGTCATGGCTTGGCAAACTCAAATTTATAGCTAGATCTAGCAAGTAGGTAGGATCATGTTGGCCAGGTGTGATGACATATACAACAACAAGTTGGTGAAGGTGTTTCTAGAAAGGTGTCTAGACCCCATGCATGCAATGTTGGAATGGCCCCACATTTTCCACAAGCTAGTATGTGTCATGCCTTGGCATAACACTTTTATAGCTAGATCTATCAAATGGGTGGGATCATGTTGCTAGGTGTAGTGACTCACACAACCACTAAGTTGATGACGGTGGTTCTAGCCATCCCAGATAGGTCTAGACCCCATGCACTGTTGGCATGGACCCACATTTGCCACAAGCTAGTGTGTGTCATGGCTTGGCATAGAAAAATTATAGCTAGACCTAGCAAGTAGGTAGGATCATGTTGGCCAGGTGTAGTGACTCACATAGCCACTAAGTTGATGATGGTGTTTCTAGCCAACCCAAATAAGTCTAGATACCATGCAATGTTGGAATGGACACACATCTTCCACAAGCTAGTGTGTGTCATGGCCTGGCATAACACTCTTATAGTTAGATCTATGAAGTGGGTGGGATCATGTTGGTCAGGTGT
Source organism: Avena sativa (assembly GCA_916181665.1). Taxonomy (NCBI): domain Eukaryota; kingdom Viridiplantae; phylum Streptophyta; class Magnoliopsida; order Poales; family Poaceae; genus Avena; species Avena sativa. The sequence goes on from OV702296.1 coordinate 20,401,751, forward strand.
AGTGACTCACACAGCCACTAAGTTAATGATGGTGTTTCTAGCCAACCCAGAGAGGTCTAGATCCCATGCAATGTTTGCATGGGCCCACATTTGCCACAAACTAGTGTGTGTCATGGATTGGCAAACTCAAATTTATAGCTAGATCTAGCAAGTAGGTAGGATCATGTTGGCCAGGTGTGATGACATATACAACAACAAGTTGGTGAAGATGTTTCTATCCAGCCCAGAGAGGTGTACCATGCATGGAATGTTGGCATGGCCCCACATTTTCCCCAAGCTAGTGTGTGTCATGCCTTGGCATAACACTTTTATAGCTAGATCTATCAAGTGGGTGGGATCATGTTGCTAGGTATAGTGACTCACACAACCACTAAGTTGATGACGGTGGTTCTAGCCAGCCCAGATAGGTCTAGACCCCATGCACTGTTGGCATGGCCCCACATTTGCCACAAGCTAGTGTGTGTCATGGCTTGGCATAGAAAAATTATAGCTAGAACTAGCAAGTAGGTAGGATCATGTTGGCCAGGTGTAGTGACTCACACAGCCACTAAGTTGATGATGGTGTTTCTAGCCAACCCAAATAGGTCTAGATACCATGCAATGTTGGAATGGACCCACATCTTCCACAAGCTAGTGTGTGTCATGGCCTGGCATAGAACTCTTATAGCTAGATCTATGAAGTGGGTGGGATCATGTTGGTCAGGTGTAGTGACTCACACAGCCACTAAGTTGATGATGGTGTTTCTAGCCAACCTAGAGAGGTCTAGATCCCATGCAATGTTTGCATGGGCCCACATTTTCCACAAGCTAGTGTGTGTCATGGCTTGGCAAACTCAAATTTATAGCTAGATCTAGCAAGTAGGTAGGATCATGTTGGCCAGGTGTGATGACATATACAACAACAAGTTGGTGAAGGTGTTTCTAGAAAGGTGTCTAGACCCCATGCATGCAATGTTGGAATGGCCCCACATTTTCCACAAGCTAGTATGTGTCATGCCTTGGCATAACACTTTTATAGCTAGATCTATCAAATGGGTGGGATCATGTTGCTAGGTGTAGTGACTCACACAACCACTAAGTTGATGACGGTGGTTCTAGCCAGCCCAGATAGGTCTAGACCCCATGCACTGTTGGCATGGACCCACATTTGCCACAAGCTAGTGTGTGTCATGGCTTGGCATAGAAAAATTATAGCTAGACCTAGCAAGTAGGTAGGATCATGTTGGCCAGGTGTAGTGACTCACATAGCCACTAAGTTGATGATGGTGTTTCTAGCCAACCCAAATAAGTCTAGATACCATGCAATGTTGGAATGGACACACATCTTCCACAAGCTAGTGTGTGTCATGGCCTGGCATAACACTCTTATAGTTAGATCTATGAAGTGGGTGGGATCATGTTGGTCAGGTGTAGTGACTCACACAGCCACTAAGTTAATGATGGTGTTTCTAGCCAACCCAGAGAGGTCTAGATCCCATGCAATGTTTGCATGGGCCCACATTTGCCACAAGCTAGTGTGTGTCATGGATTGGCAAACTCAAATTTATAGCTAGATCTAGCAAGTAGGTAGGATCATGTTGGCCAGGTGTGATGACATATACAACAACAAGTTGGTGAAGATGTTTCTATCCAGCCCAGAGAGGTGTACCATGCATGGAATGTTGGCATGGCCCCACATTTTCCCCAAGCTAGTGTGTGTCATGCCTTGGCATAACACTTTTATAGCTAGATCTATCAAGTGGGTGGGATCATGTTGCTAGGTATAGTGACTCACACAACCACTAAGTTGATGACGGTGGTTCTAGCCAGCCCAGATAGGTCTAGACCCCATGCACTGTTGGCATGGCCCCACATTTGCCACAAGCTAGTGTGTGTCATGGCTTGGCATAGAAAAATTATAGCTAGAACTAGCAAGTAGGTAGGATCATGTTGGCCAGGTGTAGTGACTCACACAGCCACTAAGTTGATGATGGTGTTTCTAGCCAACCCAAATAGGTCTAGATACCATGCAATGTTGGAATGGACCCACATCTTCCACAAGCTAGTGTGTGTCATGGCCTGGCATAGAACTCTTATAGCTAGATCTATGAAGTGGGTGGGATCATGTTGGTCAGGTGTAGTGACTCACACAGCCACTAAGTTGATGATGGTGTTTCTAGCCAACCTAGAGAGGTCTAGATCCCATGCAATGTTTGCATGGGCCCACATTTTCCACAAGCTAGTGTGTGTCATGGCTTGGCAAACTCAAATTTATAGCTAGATCTAGCAAGTAGGTAGGATCATGTTGGCCAGGTGTGATGACATATACACAACAAGTTGGTGAAGGTGTTTCTAGAAAGGTGTCTAGACCCCATGCATGCAATGTTGGAATGGCCCCACATTTTCCACAAGCTAGTATGTGTCATGCCTTGGCATAACACTTTTATAGCTAGATCTATCAAATGGGTGGGATCATGTTGCTAGGTGTAGTGACTCACACAACCACTAAGTTGATGACGGTGGTTCTAGCCAGCCCAGATAGGTCTAGACCCCATGCACTGTTGGCATGGACCCACATTTGCCACAAGCTAGTGTGTGTCATGGCTTGGCATAGAAAAATTATAGCTAGACCTAGCAAGTAGGTAGGATCATGTTGGCCAGGTGTAGTGACTCACATAGCCACTAAGTTGATGATGGTGTTTCTAGCCAACCCAAATAAGTCTAGATACCATGCAATGTTGGAATGGACACACATCTTCCACAAGCTAGTGTGTGTCATGGCCTGGCATAACACTCTTATAGTTAGATCTATGAAGTGGGTGGGATCATGTTGGTCAGGTGTAGTGACTCACACAGCCACTAAGTTAATGATGGTGTTTCTAGCCAACCCAGAGAGGTCTAGATCCCATGCAATGTTTGCATGGGCCCACATTTGCCACAAGCTAGTGTGTGTCATGGATTGGCAAACTCAAATTTATAGCTAGATCTACCAAGTAGGTAGGATCATGTTGGCCAGGTGTGATGACATATACAACAACAAGTTGGTGAAGATGTTTCTATCCAGCCCAGAGAGGTGTACCATGCATGGAATGTTGGCATGGCCCCACATTTTCCCCAAGCTAGTGTGTGTCATGCCTTGGCATAACACTTTTATAGCTAGATCTATCAAGTGGGTGGGATCATGTTGCTAGGTATAGTGACTCACACAACCACTAAGTTGATGACGGTGGTTCTAGCCAGCCCAGATAGGTCTAGACCCCATGCACTGTTGGCATGGACCCACATTTGCCACAAGCTAGTGTGTGTCATGGCTTGGCATAGAAAAATTATAGCTAGAACTAGCAAGTAGGTAGGATCATGTTGGCCAGGTGTAGTGACTCACACAGCCACTAAGTTGATGATGGTGTTTCTAGCCAACCCAAATAGGTCTAGATACCATGCAATGTTGGAATGGACCCACATCTTCCACAAGCTAGTGTGTGTCATGGCCTGGCATAGAACTCTTATAGCTAGATCTATGAAGTGGGTGGGATCATGTTGGTCAGGTGTAGTGACTCACACAGCCACTAAGTTGATGATGGTGTTTCTAGCCAACCCAGAGAGGTCTAGATCCCATGCAATGTTTGCATGGGCCCACATTTGCCACAAGCTAGTGTGTGTCATGGCTTGGCAAACTCAAATTTATAGCTAGATCTAGCAAGTAGGTAGGATCATGTTGGCCAGGTGTGATGACATATACAACAACAAGTTGGTGAAGGTGTTTCTAGAGAGGTGTCTAGACCCCATGCATGCAATGTTGGAATGGCCCCACATTTTCCACAAGCTAGTATGTGTCATGCCTTGGCATAACACTTTTATAGCTAGATCTATCAAGTGGGTGGGATCATGTTGCTAGGTGTAGTGACTCACACAACCACTAAGTTGATGACGGTGGTTCTAGCCAGCCCAGATAGGTCTAGACCCCATGCACTGTTGGCATGGCCCCACATTTTCCACAAGCTAGTGTGTGTCATGGGTTGGCATAGAAAAATTATAGCTAGACCTAGCAAGTAGGTAGGATCATGTTGGCCATGTGTAGTGACTCACACAGCCACTAAGTTGATGATGTTTCTAGCCAACCCAAATAGGTCTAGATACTATGCAATGTTGGAATGGACCCACATCTTCCACAAGCTAGTGTGTGTCATGGCCTGGCATAGCACTCTTATAGCTAGATCTATGAAGTGGGTGGGATCATGTTGGTCAGGTGTAGTGCCTCACACAGCCACTAAGTTGATGATGGTGTTTCTAGCCAACCCAGAGAGGTCTAGATCCCATGCAATGTTTTCATGGGCCCACATTTGCCACAAGCTAGTGTGTGTCATGGCTTGGCAAACACAAATTTATAGCGAGATCTAGCAAGTAGGTAGGATCATGTTGGCCAGGTGTGATGACATATACAACAACAAGTTGGTGAAGCTGTTTCTAGAGAGGTGTCTAGACCCCATGCATGCAATGTTGGAATGGCCCCACATTTTCCACAAGTTAGTATCTGTCATGCCTTGGCATAACACTTTTATAGCTAGATCTATCAAGTGGGTGGGATCATGTTGCTAGGTGTAGTGACTCACACAACCACTAAGTTGATGACGGTGGTTCTAGCCAGCCCAGATAGGTCTAGACCCCATGCACTGTTGGCATGGCCCCACATTTGCCGCAAGCTAGTGTGTGTCATGGCTTGGCATAGAAAAATTATAGCTAGACCTAGCAAGTAGGTAGGATCATGTTGGCCAGGTATAGTGACTCACATAGCCACTAAGTTGATGATGGTGTTTCTAGCCAACCCAAATAAGTCTAGATACCATGCAATGTTGGAATGGACCCACATCTTCCACAAGCTAGTGTGTGTCATGGCCTGGCATAACACTCTTATAGTTAGATCTATGAAGTGGGTGGGATCATGTTGGTCAGGTGTAGTGACTCACACAGCCACTAAGTTGATGATGGTGTTTCTAGCCAATCAAGAGAGGTCTAGATCCCATGCAATGTTTGCATGGGCCCACATTTGCCACAAGCTAGTGTGTGTCATGGCTTGGAAAACTCAAATTTATAGCTAGATCTAGCAAGTAGGTAGGATCATGTTGGCCAGGTGTGATGACATATACAACAACAAGTTGGTGAAGCTGTTTCTAGAGAGGTGTCTAGACCCGATGCATGCAATGTTGGAATGGCCCCACATTTTCCACAAGTTAGTATCTGTCATGCCTTGGCATAACACTTTTATAGCTAGATCTATCAAGTGGGTGGGATCATGTTGCTAGGTGTAGTGACTCACACAACCACTAAGTTGATGATGGTGGTTCTAGCCAGCCCAGATAGGTCTAGACCCCATGCACTGTTGGCATGGCCCCACATTTGCCACAAGCTAGTGTGTGTCATGGTTTGGCATAGAAAAATTATAGCTAGACCTAGCAAGTAGGTAGGATCATGTTAGCCAAGTGTAGTGAATCACACAGCCAGTAAGTTGATGCTGGTGTTTCTAGCCAACCCAAATAGGTTTAGATACCACGCAATGTTGGAATGGACCCACATCTTCCACAAGCTAGTGTGTGTCATGGCCTGTCATAGCACTCTTATAGCTAGATCTATGAAGTGGGTGGGATCATGTTGGTCAGGTGTAGTGACTCACACAGCCACTAAGTTGATGATGGTGTTTCTAGCCAACCCAGAGAGGTCTAGATCCCATGCAATGTTTGCATGGGCCCACATTTGCCACAAGCTAGTGTGTGTCATGGCTTGGCAAACTCAAATTTATAGCTAGATCTAGCAAGTAGGTAGGATCATGTTGGCCAGGTGTGATGACATATACAACAACAAGTTGGTGAAGATGTTTCTATCCAGCCCAGAGAGGTGTCACATGCATGCAATGTTGGAATGGCCCCACATTTTCCACAAGCTAGTGTGTGTCATGCCTTGGCATAACACTTTTATAGCTAGATCTATCAAGTGGGTGGGATCAAGTTGCTAGGTGTAGTGACTCACACAACCACTAAGTTGATGACGGTGGTTCTAGCCAGCCCAGATAGGTCTAGACTCCATGCACTGTTGGCATGGCCCCACATTTGCCGTAAGCTAGTGTGTGTCATGGCTTGGCATAGAAAAATTATAGCTAGATCTAGGAATTAGGTAGGATCATGTTGGCCAGGTGTAGTGACTTACACAGCCACTAAGTTGATGATGGTGTTTCTAGCCAACCCAAATAAGTCTAGATACCATGCAATGTTGGAATGGACCCACATCTTCCACAAGCTAGTGTGTGTCATGGCCTGGCATAACACTCTTATAGTTAGATCTATGAAGTGGATGAGATCATGTTGGTCAGGTGTAGTGAGTCACACAGCCACTAAGTTGATGATGGTGTTTCTAGCCAACCCAGAGAGGTCTAGATCCCATGCAATGTTTGCATGGGCCCACATTTGCCACAAGCTAGTGTGTGTCATGGCTTGGCAAACTCAAATTTATAGCTAGATCTAGCAAGTAGGTAGGATCATGTTGGCCAGGTGTGATGACATATACAACAACAAGTTGGTGAAGATGTTTCTATCCAGCCCAGAGAGGTGTCCCATGCATGCAATGTTGGCATGGCCCCACATTTTCCACAAGCTAGTCTATGTCATGCCTTGGCATAACACTTTTATAGCTAGATCTATCAAGTGGGTGGGATCATGTTGCTAGGTGTAGTGACTCACACAACCACTAAGTTAATGATGGTAGTTCTAGCCAGCCCAGATAGGTCTAGACTCCATGCACTGTTGGCATGGCCCCACATTTGCCATAAGCTAGTGTGTGTCATGGCTTGGCATAGAAAAATTATAGCTAGACCTAGCAATTAGGTAGGATCATGTTGGCCAGGTGTAGTGACTCACACAGCCACTAAGTTGATGATGGTGTTTCTAGCCAACCCAAATAGGTCTAGATACCATGCAATGTTGGAATGGACCCACATCTTCCACAAGCTAGTGTGTGTCATGGCCTGGCATAGCACTCTTATAGCTAGATCTATGAAGTGGGTGGGATCATGTTGGTCAGGTGTAGTGCCTCACACAGCAACTAAGTTGATGATGGTGTTTCTAGCCAACCCAGAGAGGTCTAGATCCCATGCAATGTTTGCATGGGCCCACATTTGCCACAAGCTAGTGTGTGTCATGGCTTGGCAAACACAAATTTATAGCGAGATCTAGCAAGTAGGTAGGATCATGTTGGCCAGGTGTGATGACATATACAACAACAAGTTGGTGAAGGTGTTTCTAGAGAGGTGTCTAGACCCCATGCATGCAATGTTGGAATGGCCCCACATTTTCCACAAGCTAGTATCTGTCATGCCTTGGCATAACACTTTTATAACTAGATCTATCAAGTGGGTGGGATCATGTTGCTAGGTGTAGTGACTCACACAACCACTAAGTTGATGATGGTGGTTCTAGCCAGCCCAGATAGGTCAAGACCCCATGCACTGTTGGCATGGCCCCACATTTGCCACAAGCTAGTGTGTGTCATGGCTTGGCATAGAAAAATTATAGCTAGACCTAGCAAGTAGGTAGGATCATGTTAGCCAGGTGTAGTGAATCACACAGCCACTAAGTTGATGCTGGTGTTTCTAGCCAACCCAAATAGGTTTAGATACCACGCAATGTTGGAATGGACCCACATCTTCCACAAGCTAGTGTGTGTCATGGCCTGTCATAGCACTCTTATAGCTAGATCTATGAAGTGGGTGGGATCATGTTGGTCAGGTGTAGTGACTCACACAGCCACTAAGTTGATGATGGTGTTTCTAGCCAACCCAGAGAGGTCTAGATCCCATGGAATGTTTGCATGGGCCCACATTTGCCACAAGCTAGTGTGTGTCATGGCTTGGCAAACTCAAATTTATAGCTAGATCTAGCAAGTAGGTAGGATCATGTTGGCCAGGTGTGATGACATATACAACAACAAGTCGGTGAAGGTGTTTCTAGAGAGGTGTCTAGACCCCATGCATGCAATGTTGGAATGGCCCCACATTTTCCACAAGCTAGTATGTGTCATGCCTTGGCATAACACTTTTATAGCTAGATCTATCAAGTGGGTGGGATCATGTTGCTAGGTGTAGTGACTCACACAACCACTAAGTTGATGACGGTGGTTCTAGCCAGCCCAGATAGGTCTAGACCCCATGCACTGTTGGCATGGCCCCACATTTTCCACAAGCTAGTGTGTGTCATGGCTTGGCATAGAAAAATTATAGCTAGACCTAGCAAGTAGGTAGGATCATGTTGGCCAGGTGTAGTGACTCACATAGCCACTAAGTTGATGATGGTGTTTCTAGCCAACCCAAATAAGTCTAGATACCATGCAATGTTGGAATGGACCCACATCTTCCACAAGCTAGTGTGTGTCATGGCCTGGCATAACACTCTTATAGTTAGATCTATGAAGTGGGTGGGATCATGTTGGTCAGGTGTAGTGACTCACACAGCCACTAAGTTGATGATGGTGTTTCTAGCCAACCAAGAGAGGTCTAGATCCCATGCAATGTTTGCATGGGCCCACATTTGCCACAAGCTAGTGTGTGTCATGGCTTGGAAAACTCAAATTTATAGCTAGATCTAGCAAGTAGGTAGGATCATGTTGGCCAGGTGTGATGACATATACAACAACAAGTTGGTGAAGATGTTTCTATCCAGCCCAGAGAGGTGTCCCATGCATGCAATGTTGGCATGGCCCCACATTTTGCACAAGCTAGTGTGTGTCATGCCTTGGCATAACACTTTTATAGCTAGATCTATCAAGTGGGTGGGATCATGTTGCTAGGTGTAGTGACTCACACAACCACTAAGTTAATGATGGTAGTTCTAGACAGCCCAGATAGGTCTAGACTCCATGCACTGTTGGCATGGCCCCACATTTGCCATAAGCTAGTGTGTGTCATGGCTTGGCATAGAAAAATTATAGCTAGATCTAGCAATTAGGTAGGATCATGTTGGCCAGGTGTAGTGACTCACACAGCCACTAAGTTGATGATGGTGTTTCTAGCCAACCCAAATAGGTCTAGATACCATGTAATGTTGGAATGGACCCACATCTTCCACAAGCTAGTGTGTGTCATGGCCTGTCATAGAACTCTTATAGCTAGATCTATGAAGTGGGTGGGATCATGTTGGTCAGGTGTAGTGACTCAGACAGCCACTAAGTTGATGATGGTGTTTCTAGCCAACCCAGAGAGGTCTAGATCCCATGCAATGTTTGCATGGGCCCACATTTGCCACAAGCTAGTGTGTGTCATGGCTTGGCAAACTCAAATTTATAGCTAGATCTAGCAAGTAGGTAGGATCATGTTGGCCAGGTGTGATGACATATACAACAACAAGTTGGTGAAGGTGTTTCTAGAGAGGTGTCTAGACCCCATGCATGCAATGTTGGCATGGCCCCACATTTTGCACAAGCTAGTGTGTGTCATGCCTTGGCATAACACTTTTATAGCTAGATCTATCAAGTGGGTGGGATCATGTTGCTAGGTGTAGTGACTCACACAACCACTAAGTTGATGACGGTGGTTCTAGCAAGCCCAGATAGGTCTAGACTCCATGCACTGTTGGCATGGCCCCACATTTGCCATAAGCTAGTGTGTGTCATGGCTTGGCATAGAAAAATTATAGCTAGATCTAGCAATTAGGTAGGATCATGTTGGCCAGGTGTAGTGACTCACACAGCCACTAAGTTGATGATGGTGTTTCTAGCCAACCCAAATAGGTCTAGATACCATGTAATGTTGGAATGGACCCACATCTTCCACAAGCTAGTGTGTGTTATGGCCTGTCATAGAACTCTTATAGCTAGATCTATGAAGTGGGTGGGATCATGTTGGTCAGGTGTAGTGACTCACACAGCCACTAAGTTGATGATGGTGTTTCTAGCCAACCCAGAGAGGTCTAGATCCCATGCAATGTTTGCATGGGCCCACATTTGCCACAAGCTAGTGTGTGTCATGGCTAGGCAAACTCAAATTTATAGCTATATCTAGCAAGTAGGTAGGATCATGTTGGCCAGGTGTGATGACATATACAACAACAAGTTGGTGAAGGTGTTTCTAGAGAGGTGTCTAGACCCCATGCATGCAATGTTGGAATGGCCCCACATTTTCCACAAGCTAGTATGTGTCATGCCTTGGCATAACACTTTTATAGCTAGATCTATCAAGTGGGTGGGATCATGTTGCTAGGTGTAGTGACTCACACAACCACTAAGTTGATGATGGTGGTTCTAGCCATCCTAGATAGGTCTAGACCCCATGCACTGTTGGCATGACCCCACATTTGCCACAAGCTAGTGTGTGTCATGGCTTGGCATAGAAAAATTATAGCTAGACCTAGCAAGTAGGTAGGATCATGTTGGCCAGGTGTAGTGACTCACACAGCCACTAAGTTGATGATGGTGTTTCTAGCCAACCCAAATAGGTCTAGATACCATGCAATGTTGGAATGGACCCACATATTCCATAAGCTAGTGTGTGTCATGGCCTGGCATAGCACTCTTATAACTAGATCTATGAAGTGGGTGGGATCATGTTGGTCAGGTGTAGTGCCTCACACAGCCACTAAGTTGATGATGGTGTTTCTAGCCAACCCAGAGAGGTCTAGATCCCATGCAATGTTTGCATGGGCCCACATTTGCCACAAGCTAGTGTGTGTCATGGCTTGGCAAACACAAATTTGTAGCGGGACCTAGCAAGTAGGTAGGATCATGTTGGCCAGGTGTGATGACATATACAACAACAAGTTGGTGAAGGTGTTTCTAGAGAGGTGTCTAGACCCCATGCATGCAATGTTGGAATGGCCCCACATTTTCCACAAGCTAGTATCTGTCATGCCTTGGCATAACACTTTTATAGCTAGATCTATCAAGTGGGTGGGATCATGTTGCTAGGTGTAGTGACTCACACAACCACTAAGTTGATGATGGTGGTTCTAGCCAGCCCAGATAAGTCTAGACCCCATGCACTGTTGGCATGTCCCCACATTTGCCACAAGCTAGTGTGTGTCATGGCTTGGCATAGAAAAATTATAGCTAGACCTAGCAAGTAGGTAGGATCATGTTAGCCAGGTGTAGTGAATCACACAGCCACTAAGTTGATGCTGGTGTTTCTAGCCAACCCAAATAGGTTTAGATACCACGCAATGTTGGAATGGACCCACATCTTCCACAAGCTAGTGTGTGTCATGGCCTATCATAGCACTCTTATAGCTAGATCTATGAAGTGGGTGGGATCATGTTGGTCAGGTGTTATGACTCACACAGCCACTAAGTTGATGATGGTGTTTCTAGCCAACCCAGAGAGGTCTAGATCCCATGCAATGTTTGCATGGGCCCACATTTGCCACAAGCTAGTGTGTGTCATGGCTTGGCAAACTAAAATTTATAACTAAATCTAGCAAGTATGTATGATCATGTTGGCCAGGTGTGATGACATATACAACAACAAGTTGGTGAAGATGTTTCTATCCAGCCCAGAGAGGTGTCCCATGCATGCAATGTTGGCATGGCCCCACATTTTCCACAAGCTAGTGTGTGTCATGCCTTGGAATAACACTTTTATAGCTAGATCTATCAAGTGGGTGGGATCATGTTGCTAGGTGTAGTGACTCACACAACCACTAAGTTGATGATGGTGGTTCTAGCCAGCCCAGATAGGTCTAGACCCCATGCACTGTTGGCATGGACCCACATTTGCCACAAGCTAGTGTGTGTCATGGCTTGGGATAGCAAAATTATAGCTAGATCTAGCAACTAGGTAGGATCATGTTGGCCAGGTGTAGTGACTCACACATCCACTAAGTTGATGATTGTGTTTCTAGCCAACCCAAATAGGTCTAGATACCATGCAATGTTGGAATGGACCCACATCTTCCACAAGCTAGTGTGTGTCATGGCCTGGCATAGCACTCTTATAGCTAGATCTATGAAGTGGGTGGGATCATCTTGGTTAGGTGTAATGACTCACACAGCCACTAAGTTGATGATGGTGTTTCTAGCCAACCCAGAGAGGTCTAGATCCCATGCAATGTTTGTATGGGACCACATTTTCCACAAGCTAGTGTGTGTCATGGCTTGGCAAACTCAAATTTATAGCTAGATCTAGCAAGTAGGTAGGATCATGTTGGCCAGGTGTGATGACATATACAACAACAAGTTGGTGAAGGTTTTTCTATCCAGCCCAGAGAGGTGTCCCATGCATGCAATGTTGGCATGGACCCATATTTTCCACAAGCTAGTGTGTGTCATGCCTTGGCATAACACTTTTATAGCTAGATCTATCAAGTGGGTGGGATCATTTTGCTAGGTGTAGTGACTCACACAACCACTAAGTTAATGATGGTAGTTCTAGCCAGCCCAGATAGGTCTAGACTCCATGCACTGTTGGCATGGCCCCACATTTGACATAAGCTAGTGTGTGTCATGGCTTGGTATAGAAAAATTATATCTAGATCTAGCAATTAGGTAGGATCATGTTGGCCAGGTGTAGTGACTCACACATCCACTAAGTTGATGATGGTGTTTCTAGCCAACCCAAATAGGTCTAGATACCATGTAATGTTGGAATGGACCCACATCTTCCACAAGCTAGTGTGTGTCATGGCCTGGCATAGAACTCTTATAGCTAGATCTATGAAGTGGGTGGGATCATGTTGGTCAGGTGTAGTGACTCACACATCCACTAAGTTGATGATGGTGTTTCTAGCCAACCCAGAGAGGTCTAGATCCCATGCAATGTTTGCATGGGCCCACATTTGCCACAAGCTAGTGTGTGTCATGGCTTGGCAAACTCAAATTTATAGCTAGATCTAGCAAGTAGGTAGGATCATGTTGGCCAGGTGTGATGACATATACAACAACAAGTTGGTGAAGGTGTTTCTAGAGAGGTGTCTAGACCCCATGCATGCAATGTTGGAATGGCCCCACATTTTCCACAAGCTAGTATGTGTCATGCCTTGGCATAACACTTTTATAGCTAGATCTATCAAGTGGGTGGGATCATGTTGCTAGGTGTAGTGACTCACACAACCACTAAGTTGATGATGGTGGTTCTAGCCATCCCAGATAGGTCTAGACCCCATGCACTGTTGGCATGACGCCACATTTGCCACAAGCTAGTGTGTGTCATGGCTTGGCATAGAAAAATTATAGCTAGACCTAGCAAGTAGGTAGGATCATGTTGGCCAGGTGTAGTGACTCACACAGCCACTAAGTTGATGATGGTGTTTCTAGCCAACCCAAATAGGTCTAGATACCATGCAATGTTGGAATGGACCCACATATTCCACAAGCTAGTGTGTGTCATGGCCTGGCATAACACTCTTATAACTAGATCTATGAAGTGGGTGGGATCATGTTGGTCAGGTGTAGTGCCTCACACAACCACTAAGTTGATGATGGTGTTTCTAGCCAACCCAGAGAGGTCTAGATCCCATGCAATGTTTGCATGGGCCCACATTTGCCACAAGCTAGTGTGTGTCATGGCTTGGCAAACACAAATTTATAGCGAGATCTAGCAAGTAGGTAGGATCATGTTGGCCAGGTGTGATGACATATACAACAACAAGTTGGTGAAGGTGTTTCTAAAGAGGTGTCTAGACCCCATGCATGCAATGTTGGAATGGCCCCACATTTTCCACAAGCTAGTATCTGTCATGCCTTGGCATAACACTTTTATAGCTAGATCTATCAAGTGGGTGGGATCATGTTGCTAGGTGTAGTGACTCACACAACCACTAAGTTGATGATGGTGGTTCTAGCCAGCCCAGATAAGTCTAGACCCCATGCACTGTTGGCATGTCCCCACATTTGCCACAAGCTAGTGTGTGTCATGGCATGGCATAGAAAAATTATAGCTAGACCTAGCAAGTAGGTAGGATCATGTTAGCCAGGTGTAGTGAATCACACAGCCACTAAGTTGATTCTGGTGTTTCTAGCCAACCCAAATAGGTTTAGATACCACGCAATGTTGGAATGGACCCACATCTTCCACAAGCTAGTGTGTGTCATGGCCTATCATAGCACTCTTATAGCTAGATCTATGAAGTGGGTGGGATCATGTTGGTCAGGTGTTATGACTCACACAGCCACTAAGTTGATGATGGTGTTTCTAGCCAACCCAGAGAGGTCTAGATCCCATGCAATGTTTGCATGGGCCCACATTTGCCACAAGCTAGTGTGTGTCATGGCTTGGCAAACTAAAATTTATAACTAAATCTAGCAAGTATGTATGATCATGTTGGCCAGGTGTGATGACATATACAACAACAAGTTGGTGAAGATGTTTCTATCCAGCCCAGAGAGGTGTCCCATGCATGCAATGTTGGCATGGCCCCACATTTTCCACAAGCTAGTGTGTGTCATGCCTTGGAATAACACTTTTATAGCTAGATCTATCAAGTGGGTGGGATCATGTTGCTAGGTGTAGTGACTCACACAACCACTAAGTTGATGATGGTGGTTCTAGCCAGCCCAGATAGGTCTAGACCCCATGCACTGTTGGCATGGACCCACATTTGCCACAAGCTAGTGTGTGTCATGGCTTGGGATAGCAAAATTATAGCTAGATCTAGCAACTAGGTAGGATCATGTTGGCCAGGTGTAGTGACTCACACATCCACTAAGTTGATGATTGTGTTTCTAGCCAACCCAAATAGGTCTAGATACCATGCAATGTTGGAATGGACCCACATCTTCCACAAGCTAGTGTGTGTCATGGCCTGGCATAGCACTCTTATAGCTAGATCTATGAAGTGGGTGGGATCATGTTGGTTAGGTGTAATGACTCACACAGCCACTAAGTTGATGATGGTGTTTCTAGCCAACCCAGAGAGGTCTAGATCCCATGCAATGTTTGTATGGGACCACATTTTCCACAAGCTAGTGTGTGTCATGGCTTGGCAAACTCAAATTTATAGCTAGATCTAGCAAGTAGGTAGGATCATGTTGGCCAGGTGTGATGACATATACAACAAAAAGTTGGTGAATGTGTTTCTAGAGAGGTTTCTAGACCCCATGCATGCAATGTTGGAATGGCCCCACATTTTCCACAAGCTAGTATGTGTCATGCCTTGGCATAACACTTTTATAGCTAGATCTATCAAGTGGGTGGGATCATGTTGCTAGGTGTAGTGACTCACACAACCACTAAGTTGATGATGGTGGTTCTAGCCAGCCCAGATATGTCTAGACCCCATGCACTGTTGGCATGGCCCCACATTTTCCACAAGCTAGTGTGTGTCATGGCTTGGCATATAAAAATTATAGCTAGATCTAGTAAGTAGGTAGGATCATGTTGGCCAGGTGTAGTGACTCACACAGCCACTAAGTTGATGATGGTGTTTCTAGCCAACCCAAATAGGTCTAGATACCATGCAATGTTGGAATGGACCCACATATTCCACAAGCTAGTGTGTGTCATGGCCTGGCATAACACTCTTATAACTAGATCTATGAAGTGGGTGGGATCATGTTGGTCAGGTGTAGTGCCTCACACAACCACTAAGTTGATGATGGTGTTTCTAGCCAACCCAGAGAGGTCTAGATCCCATGCAATGTTTGCATGGGCCCACATTTGCCACAAGCTAGTGTGTGTCATGGCTTGGCAAACACAAATTTATAGCGAGATCTAGCAAGTAGGTAGGATCATGTTGGCCAGGTGTGATGACATATACAACAACAAGTTGGTGAAGGTGTTTCTAAAGAGGTGTCTAGACCCCATGCATGCAATGTTGGAATGGCCCCACATTTTCCACAAGCTAGTATCTGTCATGCCTTGGCATAACACTTTTATAGCTAGATCTATCAAGTGGGTGGGATCATGTTGCTAGGTGTAGTGACTCACACAACCACTAAGTTGATGATGGTGGTTCTAGCCAGCCCAGATAAGTCTAGACCCCATGCACTGTTGGCATGTCCCCACATTTGCCACAAGCTAGTGTGTGTCATGGCATGGCATAGAAAAATTATAGCTAGACCTAGCAAGTAGGTAGGATCATGTTAGCCAGGTGTAGTGAATCACACAGCCACTAAGTTGATGCTGGTGTTTCTAGCCAACCCAAATAGGTTTAGATACCACGCAATGTTGGAATGGACCCACATCTTCCACAAGCTAGTGTGTGTCATGGCCTATCATAGCACTCTTATAGCTAGATCTATGAAGTGGGTGGGATCATGTTGGTCAGGTGTTATGACTCACACAGCCACTAAGTTGATGATGGTGTTTCTAGCCAACCCAGAGAGGTCTAGATCCCATGCAATGTTTGCATGGGCCCACATTTGCCACAAGCTAGTGTGTGTCATGGCTTGGCAAACTAAAATTTATAACTAAATCTAGCAAGTATGTATGATCATGTTGGCCAGGTGTGATGACATATACAACAACAAGTTGGTGAAGATGTTTCTATCCAGCCCAGAGAGGTGTCCCATGCATGCAATGTTGGCATGGCCCCACATTTTCCACAAGCTAGTGTGTGTCATGCCTTGGAATAACACTTTTATAGCTAGATCTATCAAGTGGGTGGGATCATGTTGCTAGGTGTAGTGACTCACACAACCACTAAGTTGATGATGGTGGTTCTAGCCAGCCCAGATAGGTCTAGACCCCATGCACTGTTGGCATGGACCCACATTTGCCAGAAGCTAGTGTGTGTCATGGCTTGGGATAGCAAAATTATAGCTAGATCTAGCAACTAGGTAGGATCATGTTGGCCAGGTGTAGTGACTCACACATCCACTAAGTTGATGATTGTGTTTCTAGCCAACCCAAATAGGTCTAGATACCATGCAATGTTGGAATGGACCCACATCTTCCACAAGCTAGTGTGTGTCATGGCCTGGCATAGCACTCTTATAGCTAGATCTATGAAGTGGGTGGGATCATGTTGGTTAGGTGTAATGACTCACACAGCCACTAAGTTGATGATGGTGTTTCTAGCCAACCCAGAGAGGTCTAGATCCCATGCAATGTTTGTATGGGACCACATTTTCCACAAGCTAGTGTGTGTCATGGCTTGGCAAACTCAAATTTATAGCTAGATCTAGCAAGTAGGTAGGATCATGTTGGCCAGGTGTGATGACATATACAACAAAAAGTTGGTGAATGTGTTTCTAGAGAGGTTTCTAGACCCCATGCATGCAATGTTGGAATGGCCCCACATTTTCCACAAGCTAGTATGTGTCATGCCTTGGCATAACACTTTTATAGCTAGATCTATCAAGTGGGTGGGATCATGTTGCTAGGTGTAGTGACTCACACAACCACTAAGTTGATGATGGTGGTTCTAGCCAGCCCAGATATGTCTAGACCCCATGCACTGTTGGCATGGCCCCACATTTTCCACAAGCTAGTGTGTGTCATGGCTTGGCATATAAAAATTATAGCTAGATCTAGTAAGTAGGTAGGATCATGTTGGCCAGGTGTAGTGACTCACACAGCCACTAAGTTGATGATGGTGTTTCTAGCCAACCCAAATAGGTCTAGATACCATGCAATGTTGGAATGGACCCACATATTCCACAAGCTAGTGTGTGTCATGGCCCTAGCATAGCACTCTTATAGCTAGATCTATGAAGTGGGTGGGATCATGTTGGTCAGGTGTAGAGACTCACACAGCCACTAAGTTGATGATGGTGTTTCTAGCCAACCCAGAGAGGTCTAGATCCCATGCAATGTTTGCATGGGCCCACATTTGCCACAAGCTAGTGTGTGTCATGGCTTGGCGAACTCAAATTTATAGCTAGATCTAGCAAGTATGTAGGATCATGTTGGCCAGGTGTGATGACATATACAACAACAAGTTGGTGAATGTGTTTCTATCCAGCCCAGAGAGGTGTCCCATGCATGCAATGTTGGCATGGCCCCTCATTTTCCACAAGCTAGTGTGTGTCATGCCTTGGAATAACACTTTTATAGCTAGATCTATCAAGTGGGTGGGATCATGTTGCTAGGTGTAGTGACTCACACAACCACTAAGTTGATGATGGTGGTTCTAGCCAGCCCACATAGGTCTAGACCCCATGCACTGTTGGCATGGACCGACATTTGCCACAAGCTAGTCTGTGTCATGGCTTGGCATAGCAAAATTATAGCTAGATCTAGCAAGTAGGTAGGATCATGTTGGCCAGGTGTAGTGACTCGCACAGCCACTAAGTTGATGATGGTGTTTCTAGCCAACCCAAATAGGTCTAGATACCATGCAATGTTGGAATGGACCCACATCTTCCACAAGCTAGTTTGTGTCATGGCCTAACATAACACTCTTATAGCTAGATCTATGAAGTGGGTGGGATCATGTTGGTCAGGTGTAGTGACTCACACAGCCACTAAGTTGATGATGGTGTTTCTAGCCAACCCAGAGAGGTCTAGATCCCATGCAATGTTTGCATGGGACCACATTTGCAACAAGCTAGTGTAAGTCATGGCTTGGCAAACTCAAATTTGTAGCTAGATCTAGCAAGTAGGTAGGATCATGTTAGCCATGTGTGATGACATATACAACAACAAGTTGGTGAAGGTGTTTCTATCTAGCCTAGAGAGGTGTCCCATGCATGCAATGTTGGCATGGCCCCACATTTTCCACAAGCTAGTGTGTGTCAGGCCTTGGCATAACACTTTTATAGCTAGATCTATCAAGTGGGTGGGATCATTTTGCTAGGTGTAGTGACTCACACAACCACTAAGTTGATGATGGTGGTTCTAGCCAGCCCAGATAGGTCTAGACCCCATGCACTGTTGGCATGTCCCCAAATTTGCCACAAGCTAGTGTGTGTCATGGCTTGGCATAGAAAAATTATAGCTAGATCTAGCAAGTAGGTAGGGTCATGTTGGCCAGGTGTAGTGAATCACACATCCACTAAGTTGATGATGGTGTTTCTAGCCAACCCAAATAGGGCTAGATACCACGCAATGTTGGAATGGACCCACATCTTCCACAACCTAGTGTGTGTCATGGACTGGCATAACACTCTTATAGCTAGATCTATGAAGTGGGTGGGATCATGTTGGTCAGGTGTAGTGACTTACACAGCCACTAAGTTGATGATGGTGTTTCTAGCCAACCCAGAGAGGTCTAGATCCCATGCAATGTTTGCATGGGCCCACATTTGCCACAAGCTAGTGTGTGTCATGGCTTGGCTAACTCAAATTTATAGCTAGATATAGCAAGTATGTAGGATCATGTTGGCCAGGTGTGATAACATATACAACAAAAAGTTGGTGAATGTGTTTCTAGAGAGGTGTCTAGACCCCATGCATGCAGTGTTGGAATGGCCCCACATTTTCCACAAGCAAGTATGTGTCATGCCTTGTCATAACACTTTTATAGCTAGATCTATCAAGTGGGTGGGATCATGTTGCTAGGTGTAGTGACTCACACAACCACTAAGTTGATGATGGTGGTTCTAGCCAGCCCAGATATGTCTAGACCCCATGCACTGTTGGCATGTCACGACATTTTCCACAAGCTAGTGTGTGTCATGGCTTGGCATAGAAAAATTATAGAAAGATCTAGCAAGTAGGTAGGATCATGTTGGCCAGGTGTAGTGACTCACACAGCCACTAAGTTGATGATGGTGTTTCTAGCCAACCCAAATAGGTCTAGATACCATGCAATGTTGGAATGGACCCACATCTTCCACAAGCTAGTGTGTGTCATGGCCTGGCATAGCACTCTTATAGCTAGATCTATGAAGTGGGTGGGATCATGTTGGTCAGGTGTAGAGACTCACACAGCCACTAAGTTGATGATGGTGTTTCTAGCCAACCCAGAGAGGTCTAGATCCCATGCAATGTTTGCATGGGCCCACATTTGCCACAAGCTAGTGTGTGTCATGGTTTGGCAAACTCAAATTTATAGCTAGATCTAGCAAGTATGTAGGATCATGTTGGCCAGGTGTGATGATATATACAACAACAAGTTGGTGAATGTGTTTCTATCCAGCACAGAGAGGTGTCCCATGCATGCAATGTTGGCATGGCCCCACATTTTCCACAAGCTAGTGTGTGTCATGCCTTGTAATAACACTTTTATAGCTAGATCTATCAAGTGGGTGGGATCATGTTGCTAGGTGTAGTGACTCACACAACCACTAAGTTGATGATGGTGGTTCTAGCCAGCCCAGATAGGTCTAGACCCCATGCACTGTTGGCATGGACCCACATTTGCCACAAGCTAGTGTGTGTCATGGCTTGGCATAGCAAAATTATAGCTAGATCTAGCAAGTAGGTAGGATCATGTTGGCCAGGTGTAGTGACTCACACAGCCACTAAGTTGATGATGGTTTTCCTAGCCAACCCAAATAGGTCTAGATACCATGCAATGTTGGAATGGACCCACATCTTCCACAAGCTAGTGTGTGTCATGGCCTGGCATAGAACTCTTATAGCTAGATCTATGAAGTGGGTGGGATCATGTTGGTCAGGTGTAGTGACTCACACAGCCACTAAGTTGATGATGGTGTTTCTAGCCAACCCAGAGAGGTCTAGATCCCATGCAATGTTTGCATGGGCCCACATTTGCCACAAGCTAGTGTGTGTCATGGGTTGGAAAACTCAAATTTATAGCTAGCTCTAGCAAGTATGTAGGATCATGTTGGCCAGGTGTGATGACATATACAACAACAAGTTGGTGAAGGTGTTTCTAGAGAGGTGTCTAGACCCCATGCATGCAATGTTGGAATGGCCCCACATTTTCCACAAGCTAGTATGTGTCATGCCTTGTCATAACACTTTTATAGCTAGATCTATCAAGTGGGTGGGATCATGTTGCTAGGTGTAGTGACTCACCCAACCACTAAGTTGATGACGGTGGTTCTAGCCAGCCCAGATAGGTCTAGACCCCATGCACTGTTGGCATGGCCCCACATTTGCCACAAGCTAGTGTGTGTCATGGCTTGGCATAGAAAAATTATAGCTAGACCTAGCAAGTAGGTAGGATCATGTTGGCCAGGTGTAGTGACTCACATAGCCACTAAGTTGATGATGGTGTTTCTAGCCAACCCAAATAGGTCTAGATACCATGCAATGTTGGAATGGACCCACATCTTCCACAAGCTAGTGTGTGTCATGGCCTGGAATAGCACTCTTATAGCTAGATCTATGAAGTGGGTGGGATCATGTTGGTCAGTTGTAGTGCCTCACACAGCCACTAAGTTGATGATGGTGTTTCTAGCCAACCCAGAGAGGTCTAGATCCCATGCAATGTTTGCATGGGCCCACATTTGCCACAAGCTAGTGTATGTCATGGCTTGGCAAACACAAATTTATAGCGAGATCTAGCAAGTAGGTAGGATCATGTTGGCCAGGTGTGATGACATATACAACAACAAGTTGGTGAAGGTGTTTCGAGAGAGGTGTCTAGACCCCATGCATGCAATGTTGGAATGGCCCCACATTTTCCACAAGCTAGTATCTGTCATGCCTTGGCATAACACTTTTATAGCTAGATCTATCAAGTGGGTGGGATCATGTTGCTAGGTGTAGTGACTCACACAACCACTAAGTTGATGATGGTGGTTCTAGCCAGCCCAGATAGGTCTAGACCCCATGCACTGTTGGCATGGCCCACATTTGCCACAAGCTAGTGTGTGTCATGGCTTGGCATAGAAAAATTATAGCTAGACCTAACAAGTAGGTAGGATCATGTTAGCCAGGTGTAGTGAATCACACAGCCACTAAGTTGATGCTGGTGTTTCTAGCCAACCCAAATAGGTTTAGATACCACGCAATGTTGGAATGGACCCACATCTTCCACAAGCTAGTGTGTGTCATGGCCTATCATAGCACTCTTATATCTAGATCTATGAAGTGGGTGGGATCATGTTGGTCAGGTGTTGTAACTCACACAGCCACTAAGTTGATGATGGTGTTTCTAGCCAACCCAGAGAGGTCTAGATCCCATGCAATGTTTGCATGGGCCCAAATTTGCCACAAGCTAGTGTGTGTCATGGCTTGGCAAACTCAAATTCATAAATAAATCTAGCAAGTATGTATGATCATGTTGGCCAGGTGTGATGACATATACAACAACAAGTTGGCAAAGATGTTTCTATCCAGCCCAGAGAGGTGTCCCATGCATGCAATGTTGGCATGGCCCCACATTTTCCACAAGCTAGTGTGTGTCATGCCTTGGAATAACACTTTTATAGCTAGATCTATCAAGTGGGTGGGATCATGTTGCTAGGTGTAGTGACTCACACAACCACTAAGTTGATGATGGTGGTTCTAGCCAGCCCAGATAGGTCTAGACCCCATGCACTGTTGGCATGGACCCACATTTGCCACAGACTAGTGTGTGTCATGGGTTGGCATAGCAAAATTATAGCTAGATCTAGCAAGTAGGTAGGATCATGTTGGCCAGGTGTAGTGACTCACACATCCACTAAGTTGATGATGGTGTTTCTAGCCAACCCAAATAGGTATAGATACCATGCAATGTTGGAATGGACCCACATCTTCCACAAGCTAGTGTGTGTCATGGCCGGGCATAGCACTCTTATAGCTAGATATATGAAGTGGGTGGGATCATGTTGGTCAGGTGTAGTGACTCACACAGCCACTAAGTTGATGATGGTGTTTCTAGCCAACCCAGAGAGGTCTAGATCCCATGCAATGTTTGCATGGGACCACATTTCCCTCAAGCTAGTGTGTGTCATGGCTTGGCAAACTCAAATTTATAGCTAGATCTAGCAAGTAGGTAGGATCATGTTGGCCAGGTGTGATGACATATACAACAACAAGTTGGTGAAGGTGTTTCTATCCAGCCCAGAGAGGTGTCCCATGCATGCAATGTTGGCATGGCCCATATTTCCACAAGCTAGTGTGTGTCATGCCTTGGCATAACACTTTTATAGCTAAATCTATCAAGTGGGTGGGATCATTTTGCTAGGTGTAGTGACTCACACAACCACTAAGTTGATGATGGTGGTTCTAGCCAGCTCAGATAGGTCTAGACCCCATGCACTGTTGGCATGTCCCCAAATTTGCCACAAGCTAGTGTGTGTCATGGCTTGGCATAGAAAAATTATTGCTAGATCTAGCAAGTAGGTAGGGTCATGTTGTCCAGGTTTAGTGAATCACACATCCACTAAGTTGATGATGGTGTTTCTAGCCAACCCAAATAGGGCTAGATACCACGCAATGTTGGAATGGACCCACATCTTCCACAAGCTAGTGTGTGTCATGGACTGGCATAACACTCTTATAGCTAGATCTATGAAGTGGGTGGGATCATGTTGGTCAGGTGTAGTGATTTACACAGCCACTAAGTTGATGATGGTGTTTCTAGCCAACCCAGAGAGGTCTAGATCCCATGCAATGTTTGCATGGGCCCACATTTGCCACAAGCTAGTGTGTGTCATGGCTTGGCGAACTCAAATTTATAGCTAGATCTAGCAAGTATGTAGGATCATGTTGGCCAGGTGTGATGACATATACAACAACAAGTTGGTGAATGTGTTTCTATCAAGCCCAGAGAGGTGTCCCATGCATGCAATGTTGGCATGGCCCCACATTTTCCACAAGCTAGTGTGTGTCATGCCTTGGAATAACACTTTTATAGCTAGATCTATCAAGTGGGTGGGATCATGTTGCTAGGTGTAGTGACTCACACAACCACTAAGTTGATGATGGTGGTTCTAGCCAGCCCACATAGGTCTAGACCCCATGCACTGTTGGCATGGACCCACATTTGCCACAAGCTAGTGTGTGTCATGGCTTGGCATAGCAAAATTATAGCTAGATCTAGCAAGTAGGTAGGATCATGTTGGCCAGGTGTAGTGACTCACACAGCCACTAAGTTGATGATGGTGTTTCTAGCCAACCCAAATAGGTCTAGATACCATGCAATGTTGGAATGGACCCACATCTTCCACAAGCTAGTTTGTGTCATGGCCTAACATAACACTCTTATAGCTAGATCTATGAAGTGGGTGGGATCATGTAGGTCAGGTGTAGTGACTCACACAGCCACTAAGTTGATGATGGTGTTTCTTGCCAACCTAGAGATGTCTAGATCCGATGCAATGTTTGCATGGGACCACATTTGCCACAAGCTAGTGTGTGTCATGGCTTGGCAAACTCAAATTTATAGCTAGATCTAGCAAGTAGGTAGGATCATGTTGGCCATGTGTGATGACATATACAACAACAAGTTGGTGAAGGTGTTTCTATCCTGCCTAGAGAGGTGTCCCATGCATGCAATGTTGGAATGGCCCCACATTTTCCACAAGCTAGTGTGTGTCATGCCTTGGCATAACACTTTTATAGCTAGATCTATCAGGTGGGTGGGATCATTTTGCTAGGTGTAGTGACTCACACAACCACTAAGTTGATGATGGTGGTTCTAGCCAGCCCAGATTGGTCTAGACCCCATGCAATGTTGGCATGTCCCCAAATTTGCCACAAGCTAGTGTGTGTCATGGCTTGGCATAGAAAAATTATAGCTAGATCTAGAAAGTAGGTAGGGTCATGTTGGCCAGGTGTAGTGAATCACACATCCACTAAGTTGATGATGGTGTTTCTAGCCAACCCAAATAGGGCTAGATACCACGCAATGTTGGAATGGACCCACATCTTCCACAAGCTAGTGTGTCATGGACTGGCATAACACTCTTATAGCTAGATCTATGAAGTGGGTGGGATCATGTTGGTCAGGTGTAGTGACTTACACAGCCACTAAGTTGATGATGGTGTTTCTAGCCAACCCAGAGAGGTATAGATCCCATGTAATGTTTGCATGGGCCTACATTTCCCACAAGCTAGTGTGTGTCATGGCTTGGCAAACTCAAATTTATAGCTAGATCTAGCAAGTATGTAGGATCATGTTGGCCAGGTGTGATAACATATACAACAAAAAGTTGGTGAATGTGTTTCTAGAGAGGTGTCTAGACCCCATGCATGCAATGTTGGAATGGCCCCACATTTTCCACAAGCTAGTATGTGTCATGCCTTGGCATAACACTTTTATAGCTAGATCTATCAAGTGGGTGGGATCATGTTTCTAGGTGTAGTGACTCACACAACCACTAAATTGATGATGGTGGTTCTAGCCAGCCCAGATATGTCTAGACCCCATGCACTGTTGGCATGGCCCCACATTTTCCACAAGCTAGTGTGTGTCATGGCTTGGCATAGAAAAATTATAGCAAGATCTAGCAAGTAGGTAGGATCATGTTGGCCAGGTGTAGTGACTCACACAGCCACTAAGTTGATGATGGTGTTTCTAGCCAACCCAAATAGGTCTAGATACCATGCAATGTTGGAATGGACCCACATCTTCCACAAGCTAGTGTGTGTCATGGCCTGGCATATCACTCTTATAGCTAGATCTATGAAGTGGGTGGGATCATGTTGGTCAGGTGTAGAGACTCACATAGCCACTAAGTTGATGATGGTGTTTCTAGCCAACCCAGAGAGGTCTAGATCCCATGCAATGTTTGCATGGGCCCACATTTGCCACAAGCTAGTGTGTGTCATGGCTTGGCGAACTCAAATTTATAGCTAGATCTAGCAAGTATGTAGGATCATGTTGGCCAGGTGTGATGACATATACAACAACAAGTTGGTGAATGTGTTTCTATCAAGCCCAGAGAGGTGTCCCATGCATGCAATGTTGGCATGGCCCCACATTTTCCACAAGCTAGTGTGTGTCATGCCTTGGAATAACACTTTTATAGCTAGATCTATCAAGTGGGTGGGATCATGTTGCTAGGTGTAGTGACTCACACAACCACTAAGTTGATGATGGTGGTTCTAGCCAGCCCACATAGGTCTAGACCCCATGCACTGTTGGCATGGACCCACATTTGCCACAAGCTAGTGTGTGTCATGGCTTGGCATAGCAAAATTATAGCTAGATCTAGCAAGTAGGTAGGATCATGTTGGCCAGGTGTAGTGACTCACACAGCCACTAAGTTGATGATGGTGTTTCTAGCCAACCCAAATAGGTCTAGATACCATGCAATGTTGGAATGGACCCACATCTTCCACAAGCTAGTTTGTGTCATGGCCTAACATAACACTCTTATAGCTAGATCTATGAAGTGGGTGGGATCATGTAGGTCAGGTGTAGTGACTCACACAGCCACTAAGTTGATGATGGTGTTTCTAGCTAACCTAGAGATGTCTAGATCCGATGCAATGTTTGCATGGGACCACATTTGCCACAAGCTAGTGTGTGTCATGGCTTGGCAAACTCAAATTTATAGCTAGATCTAGCAAGTAGGTAGGATCATGTTGGCCATGTGTGATGACATATACAACAACAAGTTGGTGAAGGTGTTTCTATCCTGCCTAGAGAGGTGTCCCATGCATGCAATGTTGGAATGGCCCCACATTTTCCACAAGCTAGTGTGTGTCATGCCTTGGCATAACACTTTTATAGCTAGATCTATCAAGTGGGTGGGATCATTTTGCTAGGTGTAGTGACTCACACAACCACTAAGTTGATGATGGTGGTTCTAGCCAGCCCAGATAGGTCTAGACCCCATGCACTGTTGGCATGTCCCCAAATTTGCCACAAGCTAGTGTGTGTCATGGCTTGGCATAGAAAAATTATAGGTAGATCTAGAAAGTAGGTAGGGTCATGTTGGCCAGGTGTAGTGAATCACACATCCACTAAGTTGATGATGGTGTTTCTAGCCAACCCAAATAGGGCTAGATACCACGCAATGTTGGAATGGACCCACATCTTCCACAAGCTAGTGTGTCATGGACTGGCATAACACTCTTATAGCTAGATCTATGAAGTGGGTGGGATCATGTTGGTCAGGTGTAGTGACTTACACAGCCACTAAGTTGATGATGGTGTTTCTAGCCAACCCAGAGAGGTATAGATCCCATGTAATGTTTGCATGGGCCTACATTTCCCACAAGCTAGTGTGTGTCATGGCTTGGCAAACTCAAATTTATAGCTAGATCTAGCAAGTATGTAGGATCATGTTGGCCAGGTGTGATAACATATACAACAAAAAGTTGGTGAATGTGTTTCTAGAGAGGTGTCTAGACCCCATGCATGCAATGTTGGAATGGCCCCACATTTTCCACAAGCTAGTATGTGTCATGCCTTGGCATAACACTTTTATAGCTAGATCTATCAAGTGGGTGGGATCATGTTTCTAGGTGTAGTGACTCACACAACCACTAAATTGATGATGGTGGTTCTAGCCAGCCCAGATATGTCTAGACCCCATGCACTGTTGGCATGGCCCCACATTTTCCACAAGCTAGTGTGTGTCATGGCTTGGCATAGAAAAATTATAGCAAGATCTAGCAAGTAGGTAGGATCATGTTGGCCAGGTGTAGTGACTCACACAGCCACTAAGTTGATGATGGTGTTTCTAGCCAACCCAAATAGGTATAGATACCATGCAATGTTGGAATGGACCCACATCTTCCACAAGCTAGTGTGTGTCATGGCCTGGCATAGCACTCTTATAGCTAGATCTATGAAGTGGGTGGGATCATGTTGGTCAGGTGTAGTGACTCACACATCCACTAAGTTGATGATGGTGTTTCTAGCCAACCCAGAGAGGTCTAGATCCCATGCAATGTTTGCATGGGCCCACATTTGCCACAAGCTAGTGTGTGTCATGGCTTGGCAAACTCAAATTTATAGCTAGATCTAGCAAGTATGTAGGATCATGTTGGCCAGGTGTGATGACATATACAACAACAAGTTGGTGAATGTGTTTCTATCCAGCCCAGAGAGGTGTCCCATGCATGCAATGTTGGCATGGCCCCACATTTTCCACAAGCTAGTGTGTGTCATGCCTTGGAATAACACTTTTATAGCTAGATCTATCAAGTGGGTGGGATCATGTTGCTAGGTGTAGTGACTCACACAACCACTAAGTTGATGATGGTGGTTCTAGCCAGCCCACATAGGTCTAGACCCCATGCACTGTTGGCATGGACCCACATTTGCCACAAGCTAGTGTGTGTCATGGCTTGGCATAGCAAAATTATAGCTAGATCTAGCAAGTAGGTAGGATCATGTTGGCCAGGTGTAGTGACTCACACAGCCACTAAGTTGATGATGGTGTTTCTAGCCAACCCAAATAGGTCTAGATACCATGCAATGTTGGAATGGACACACATCTTCCACAAGCTAGTTTGTGTCATGGCCTAACATAACACTCTTATAGCTAGATCTATGAAGTGGGTGGGATCATGTTGGTCAGGTGTAGTGACTCACAAAGCCACTAAGTTGATGATGGTGTTTCTAGCCAACCCAGAGAGGTCTAGATCCCATGCAATGTTTGCATGGGACCACATTTGCCACAAGCTAGTGTGTGTCATGGCTTTGCAAAGTCAAATTTATAGCTAGATCTAGCAAGTAGGTAGGATCATGTTGGCCAGGTGTGATGACATATACAACAACAAGTTGGTGAAGGTGTTTCTATCCAGCCCAGAGAGGTGTCCCATGCATGCAATGTTGGCATGGCCCCACATTTTCCACAAGCTAGTGTGTGTCATGCCTTGGCATAACACTTTTATAGCTAGATCTATCAAGTGGGTGGGATCATTTTGCTAGGTGTAGTGACTCACACAACCACTAAGTTGATGATGGTGGTTCTAGCCAGCCCAGATAGGACTAGACCCCATGCACTGTTGGCATGGCCCCAAATTTGCCACAAGCTAGTATGTGTCATGGCTTGGCATAGAAAAATTATAGCTAGATCTAGCAAGTAGGTAGGGTCATGTTGGCCAGGTGTAGTAAATCACACATCCACTAAGTTAATGATGGTGTTTCTAGCCAACCCAAATAGGTCTAGATACCACGCAATGTTGGAATGGACCCACATCTTCCACAAGCTAGTGTGTGTCATGGCCTGGCATAGCACTCTTATAGCTAGATCTATGAAGTGGGTGGGATCATGTTGGTCAGGTGTAGTGACTTACACAGCCACTAAGTTGATGATGGTGTTTCTAGCCAACCCAGAGAGGTCTAGATCCCATGCAATGTTTGCATGGGCCCACATTTGCCACAAGCTAGTGTGTGTCATGGCTTGGCAAACTAAAATTTATAGCTAGATCTAGCAAGTATCTAGGATCATGTTGGCCAGGTGTGATGACATATACAACAACAAGTTGGTGAATGTGTTTCTATCCAGCCCAGAGAGGTGTCCCATGCATGCAATGTTGGCATGGCCCCACATTTCCATAAGCTAGTGTGTGTCATGCCTTGGCATAACACTTTTATAGCTAGATCTATCAAGTGGGTGGGATCATGTTGCTAGGTGTAGTGACTCACAAAACTACTAAGTTGATGATGGTGGTTCTAGCCAGCCCAGATAGGTCTAGACCCCATGCACTGTTGGCATGGCCCCACATTTTCCACAAGCTAGTGTGTGTCATGGCTTGGCATAGAAAAATTATAGCTAGATCTAGCAAGTAGGTAGGATCATGTTGGCCAGGTGTAGTGACTCACACAGCCACTAAGTTGATGATCGTGTTTCTAGCCAACCCAAATAGGTCTAGATACCATGCAATGTTGGAATGGACCCACATCTTCCACAAGCTAGTGTGTGTCATGGCCTGGCATAGCACTCTTATAGCTAGATCTATGAAGTGGGTGGGATCATGTTGGTCAGGTGTAGTGACTCACACAACCACTAAGTTGATGATGGTGTTTCTAGCCAACCCAGAGAGGTCTAGATCCCATGCAATGTTTGCATGGGACCACATTTGCCACAAGCTAGTGTGTGTCATGGCTTGGCAAACTCAAATTTATAGCTAGATCTAGCAAGTAGGTAGGATCATGTTGGCCAGGTGTGATGACATATACAACAACAAGTTGGTGAAGGTGTTTCTATCCAGCCCAGAGAGGTGTCCCATGCATGCAATGTTGGCACGGCCCCACATTTTCCACAAGCTAGTGTGTGTCATGCCTTGGCAGAACACTTTTATAGCTAGATCTATCAAGTGGGTGGGATCATTTTGCTAGGTGTAGTGACTCACACAACCACTAAGTTGATGATGGTGGTTCTAGCCAGCCCAGATAGGTCTAGACCCCATGCACTGTTGGCATGGCCCCAAATTTGCCACAAGCTAGTATGTGTCATGGCTTGGCATAGAAAAATTATAGCTAGATCTAGCAAGTAGGTAGGGTCATGTTGGCCATGTGTAGTAAATCACACATCCACTAAGTTGATGATGGTGTTTCTAGCCAACCCAAATAGGTCTAGATACCACACAATGTTGGAATGGACCCACATCTTCCACAAGCTAGTGTGTGTCATGGCCTGGCATAGCACTCTTATAGCTAGATCTATGAAGTGGGTGGGATCATGTTGGTCAGGTGTAGTGACTTACACAGCCACTAAGTTGATGATGGTGTTTCTAGCCAACCCAGAGAGGTCTAGATCCCATGCAATGTTTGCATGGGCCCACATTTGCCACTAGCTAGTGTGTGTCATGGCTTGGCAAACTAAAATTTATAGCTAGATCTAGCAAGTATCTAGGATCATGTTGGCCAGGTGTGATGACATATACAACAACAAGTTGGTGAATGTGTTTCTATCCAGCGCAGAGAGGTGTCCCATGCATGCAATGTTGGCATGGCCCCACATTTCCACAAGCTAGTGTGTGTCATGCCTTGGCATAACACTTTTATAGCTAGATCTATCAAGTGGGTGGGATCCGGTTGCTAGGTGTAGTGACTCACAAAACTACTAAGTTGATGATGGTGGTTCTAGCCAGCCCAGATAGGTCTAGACCCCATGCACTGTTGGCATGGCCCCACATTTTCCACAAGCTAGTGTGTGTCATGGCTTGGCATAGAAAAATTATAGCTAGATCTAGCAAGTAGGTAGGATCATGTTGGCCAGGTGTAGTGACTCACACAGCCACTAAGTTGATGATGGTGTTTCTAGCCAACCCAAATAGGTCTAGATACCATGCAATGTTGGAATGGACCCACATCTTCCACAAGCTAGTGTGTGTCATGGCCTGGCATAGCACTCTTATAGCTAGATCTATGAAGTGGGTGGGATCATGTTGGTCAGGTGTAGAGACTCACACAGCCACTAAGTTGATGATGGTGTTTTTAGCCAACCCAGAGAGGTCTAGATCCCATGCAATGTTTGCATGGGCCCACATTTGCCACAAGCTAGTGTGTGTCATGGCTTGGCAAACTCAAATTTATAGCTAGATCTAGCAAGTAGGTAGGATCATGTTGGCCAGGTGTGACGACATATACAACAACAAGTTGGTGAAGGTGTTTCTATCCAGCCCAGAGAGGTGTCCTATGCATGCAATGTTGGCATGGCCCCACATTTTCCACAAGCTAGTGTGTGTCATGCCGTGGCATAACACTTTTGTAGCTAGATCTATCAAGTGGGTGGGATCATGTTGCTAGGTGTAGTGACTCACACAACCACTAAGTTGATAATGGTGGTTCTAGCCAGCCCAGATAGGTCTAGACCCCATGCACTGTTGGCATGGCCCCACATTTGCCACAAGCTAGTGTATGTCATGGCTTGGCATAGAAAAATTATAGCTAGATATAGCAAGTAGGTAGGATCATGTTGGCCAGGTGTAGTGACTCACACAGCCACTAAGTTGTTGATGGTGTTTCTAGCCAACCCAGAGAGGTCTAGATCCCATGCAATGTTTGCATGGGCCCACATTTTCCACAAGCTAGTGTGTGTCATGGCTTGGCAAACTCAAATTTATAGCTAGATCTAGCAAGTATGTAGGATCATGTTGGACAGGTGTGATGACATATACAACAACAAGTTGGTGAATGTGTTTCTATCCAGCCCAGAGAGGTGTCCAATGCATGCAATGTTGGCATGGCCCCACATTTTCCACAAGCTAGTGTGTGTCATGCATTGGCATAACACTTTTATAGCTAGATCTATCAAGTGGGTGGGATCATGTTCTAGGTGTAGTGACTCACACAACCACTAAGTTTATGATGGTGGTTCTAGCCAGCCCAGATAGGTCCAGACCCCATGCACTGTTGGCATGGACCCACATTTTCCACAAGCTAGTGTGTGTCATGGCTTGGCATAGCAAAATTATAGCTAGATCTAGCAAGTAGGTAGGATCATGTTGGCGAGTTGTAGTGACTCACACATCCACTAAGTTGATGATGGTGTTTCTAGCCAACCCAAATAGGTCTAGATACCATGCAATGTTGGAATGGACCCACATCTTCCACAAGCTAGTGTGTGTCATGGCCTGGCATAGCACTCTTATAGGTAGATCTATCAAGTGGGTGGGATCATTTTGCTAGGTGTAGTGACTCACACAACCACTAAGTTGATGATGGTGGTTCTAGCCAGCCCAGATAGGTCTAGACCCCATGCACTGTTGGCATGGCCCCAAATTTGCCACAAGCTAGTATGTGTCATGGCTTGGCATAGAAAAATTATAGCTAGATCTAGCAAGTAGGTAGGGTCATGTTGGCCAGGTGTAGTGAATCACACATCCACTAAGTTGATGGTGTTTCTAGCCAACCCAAATAGGTCTAGATACCACGCAATGTTGGAATGGACCCACATCTTCCACAAGCTAGTGTGTGTCATGGCCTGGCATAACACTCTTATAGCTAGATCTATGAAGTGGGTGGGATCATGTTGGTCAGGTGTAGTGACTTACACAGCCACTAAGTTGATGATGGTGTTTCTAGCCAACCCAGAGAGGTCTAGATCCCATGCAATGTTTGCATGGGCCCACATTTGCCACAAGCTAGTGTGTGTCATGGCTTGGCAAACTCAAATTTATAGCTAGATCTAGCAAGTATCTAGGATCATGTTGGCCAGGTGTGATGACATATACAACAACAAGTTGGTGAATGTGTTTCTATCCAGCCCAGAGAGGTGTCCCATGCATGCAATGTTGGCATGGCCCCACATTTCCACAAGCTAGTGTGTGTCATGCCTTGGCATAACACTTTTATAGCTAGATCTATCAAGTGGGTGGGATCATGTTGCTAGGTGTAGTGACTCACAAAACTACTAAGTTGATGATGGTGGTTCTAGCCAGCCCAGATAGGTCTAGACCCCATGCACTGTTGGCATGGCCCCACATTTTCCACAAGCTAGTGTGTCATGGCTTGGCATAGAAAAATTATAGCTAGATCTAGCAAGTAGGTAGGATCATGTTGGCCAGGTGTAGTGACTCACACAGCCACTAAGTTGATGATGGTGTTTCTAGCCAACCCAAATAGGTCTAGATACCACGCAATGTTTGAATGGACCCACATCTTCCACAAGCTAGTGTGTGTCATGGCCTGGCATAGCACTCTTATAGCTAGATCTATGAAGTGGGTGGGATCATGTTGGTCAGGTGTAGTGACTTACACAGCCACTAAGTTGATGATGGTGTTTCTAGCCAACCCAGAGAGGTCTAGATCCCATGCAATGTTTGCATGGGCCCACATTTTCCACAAGCTAGTGTGTGTCATGGCTTGGCAAACTCAAATTTATATCTAGATCTAGCATGTAGGTAGGATCATGTTGGACAGGTGTGATGACATATACAACAACAAGTTGGTGAAGGTGTTTCTATCCAGC
Source organism: Avena sativa (assembly GCA_916181665.1). Classification (NCBI taxonomy): domain Eukaryota; kingdom Viridiplantae; phylum Streptophyta; class Magnoliopsida; order Poales; family Poaceae; genus Avena; species Avena sativa. Next base: position 20,435,300 of record OV702296.1, read on the forward strand.
CCAGAGAGGTGTCCCATGCATGCAATGTTGGCATGGCCCCACATTTTCCACAAGCTAGTGTGTGTCATGCCTTGGCATAACACTTTTACAGATAGATCTATCAAGTGGGTGGGATCATTTTGCTAGGTGTAGTGACTCACACAACCACTAAGTTGATGATGGTGGTTCTAGCCAGCCCAGATAGGTCTAGACCCCATTCACTGTTGGCATGGCCCCAAATTTGCCACAAGCTAGTGTGTGTCATGGCTTGGCATAGAAAAGTTATAGCTAGATCTAGCAAGTAGGTAGGGTCATGTTGGCCAGGTGTAGTGAATCACACATCCACTAAGTTGATGATGGTGTTTCTAGCCAACCCAAATAGGTCTAGATACCATGCAATGTTGGAATGGACCCATATCTTCCACAAGCTAGTGTGTGTCATGGCCTGGCATAGCACTCTTATAGCTAGATCTATGAAGTGGGTGGGATCATGTTGGTCAGGTGTAGAGACTCACACAGCCACTAAGTTGATGATGGTGTTTTTAGCCAACCCAGAGAGGTCTAGATCCCATGCAATGTTTGCATGGGCCCACATTTGCCACAAGCTAGTGTGTGTCATGGCTTGGCAAACTCAAATTTATAGCTAGATCTAGCAAGTAGGTAGGATCATGTTGGCCAGGCGTGATGACATATACAACAACAAGTTGGTGAAAGTGTTTCTATCCAGTCCAGAGAGGTGTCCTATGCATGCAATGTTGGCATGGCCCCACATTTTCCACAAGCTAGTGTGTGTCATGCCGTGGCATAACACTTTTGTAGCTAGATCTATCAATTGGGTGGGATCATGTTGCTAGGTGTAGTGACTCAAACAACCACTAAGTTGATAATGGTGGTTCTAGACCGCCTAGATAGGTCTAGACCCCATGCACTGTTGGCATGGCCCCACATTTGCCACAAGCTAGTGTATGTCATGGCTTGGCATAGAAAAATTATAGCTAGATATAGCAAGTAGGTAGGATCATGTTGGCCAGGTGTAGTGACTCACACAGCCACTAAGTTGTTGATGGTGTTTCTAGCTAACCCAGAGAGGTCTAGATCCCATGCAATGTTTGCATGGGCCCACATTTTCCACAAGCTAGTGTGTGTCATGGCTTCGCAAACTCAAATTTATAGCTAGATCTAGCAAGTATGTAGGATCATGTTGGACAGGTGTGATGACATATACAACAAGAAGTTGGTGAATGTGTTTCTATCCAGCCCAGAGAGGTGTCCCATGCATGCAATGTTGGCATGGCCCCACATTTTCCACAAGCTAGTGTGTGTCATGCATTGGCATAACACTTTTATAGCTAGATCTATCAAGTGGGTGGGATCATGTTGCTAGGTGTAGTGACTCACACAACCACTAAGTTGATGATGGTGGTTCTAGCCATCCCAGATAGGTCCAGACCCCATGCACTGTTGGCATGGACCCACATTTGCCACAAGCTAGTGTGTGTCATGGCTTGGTATAGCAAAATTATAGCTAGATCTAGCAAGTAGGTAGGATCATGTGTGCGAGGTGTAGTGACTCACACATCCACTAAGTTGATGATGGTGTTTCTAGACAACCCAAATAGGTCTAGATACCATGCAATGTTGGAATGGACCCACATCTTCCACAAGCTAGTGTGTGTCATGGCCTGGCATAGCACTCTTATAGCTAGATCTATCAAGTGGGTGGGATCATTTTGCTAGGTGTAGTGACTCACACAACCACTAAGTTGATGATGGTGGTTCTAGCCAGCCCAGATAGGTCTAGACCCCATGCACTGTTGGCATGGCCCCAAATTTGCCACAAGCTAGTATGTGTCATGGCTTGGCATAGAAAAATTATAGCTAGATCTAGCATGTAGGTAGGGTCATGTGGGCCAGGTGTAGTTAATCACACATCCACTAAGTTGATGATGGTGTTTCTAGCCAACCCAAATAGGTGTAGATACCACGCAATGTTGGAATGGACCCACATCTTCCACAAGCTAGTGTGTGTCATGGCCTGGCATAGCACTCTTATAGCTAGATCTATGAAGTGGGTGGGATCATGTTGGTCAGGTGTAGTGACTTACACAGCCACTAAGTTGATGATGGTGTTTCTAGCCAAGCCAGAGAGGTCTAGATCCCATGCAATGTTTGCATGGGCCCACATTTGCCACAAGCTAGTGTGTGTCATGGCTTGGCAAACTCAAATTTATAGCTAGATCTAGCAAGTATCTAGGATCATGTTGGCCAGGTGTGATGACATATACAACAACAAGTTGGTGAATGTGTTTCTATCCAGCCCAGAGAGGTGTCCCATGCATGCAATGTTGGCATGGCCCCACATTTCCACAAGCTAGTGTGTGTCATGCCTTGGCATAACACTTTTATAGCTAGATCTATCAAGTGGGTGGGATCATGTTGCTAGGTGTAGTGACTCACAAAACTACTAAGTTGATGATGGTGGTTCTAGCCAGCCCAGATAGGTCTAGACCCCATGCACTGTTGGCATGGCCCCACATTTTCCACAAGCTAGTGTGTGTCATGGCTTGGCATAGAAAAATTATAGCTAGATCTAGCAAGTAGGTAGGATCATGTTGGCCAGGTGTAGTGACTCACACAGCCACTAAGTTGATGATGGTGTTTCTAGCCAACCCAAATAGGTCTAGATACCATGCAATGTTGGAATGGACCCACATCTTCCACAAGCTAGTGTGTGTCATGGCCTGGCATAGCACTCTTATAGCTAGATCTATGAAGTGGGTGGGATCATGTTGGTCAGGTGTAGAGACTCACACAGCCACTAAGTTGATGATGGTGTTTTTAGCCAACCCAGAGAGGTCTAGATCCCATGCAATGTTTGCATGGGCCCACATTTGCCACAAGCTAGTGTGTGTCATGGCTTGGCAAACTCAAATTTATAGCTAGATCTAGCAAGTAGGTAGGATCATGTTGGCCAGGTGTGATGACATATACAACAACAAGTTGGTGAAAGTGTTTCTATCCAGTCCAGAGAGGTGTCCTATGCATGCAATGTTGGCATGGCCCCACATTTTCCACAAGCTAGTGTGTGTCATGCCGTGGCATAAAACTTTTGTAGCTAGATCTATCAAGTGGGTGGGATCATGTTGCTAGGTGTAGTGACTCACACAACCACTAAGTTGATATTGGTGGTTCTAGCCCGCCTAGATAGGTCTAGACCCCATGCACTGTTGGCATGGCCCCACATTTGCCACAAGCTAGTGTATGTCATGGCTTGGCATAGAAAAATTATAGCTAGATATAGCAAGTAGGTAGGATCATGTTGGCCAGGTGTAGTGACTCACACAGCCACTAAGTTGTTGATGGTGTTTCTAGCCAACCCAGAGAGGTCTAGATCCCATGCAATGTTTGCATGGGCCCACATTTTCCACAAGCTAGTGTGTGTCATGGCTTGGCAAACTCAAATTTATAGCTAGATCTAGCAAGTATGTAGGATCATGTTGGACAGGTGTGATGACATATACAACAACAAGTTGGTGAATGTGTTTCTATCCAGCCCAGAGAGGTGTCCCATGCATGCAATGTTGGCATGGCCCCACATTTTCCACAAGCTAGTGTGTGTCATGCATTGGCATAACACTTTTATAGCTAGATCTATCAAGTGGGTGGGATCATGTTGCTAGGTGTAGTGACTCACACAACCACTAAGTTGATGATGGTGGTTCTAGCCAGCCCAGATAGGTCCAGACCCCATGCACTGTTGGCATGGACCCACATTTGCCACAAGCTAGTGTGTGTCATGGCTTGGTATAGCAAAATTATAGCTAGATCTAGCAAGTAGGTAGGATCATGTTGGCGAGGTGTAGTGACTCACACATCCACTAAGTTGATGATGGTGTTTCTAGACAACCCAAATAGGTCTAGATACCATGAAATGTTGGAATGGACCCACATCTTCCACAAGCTAGTGTGTGTCATGGCCTGGCATAGCACTCTTATAGCTAGATCTATCAAGTGGGTGGGATCATTTTGCTAGGTGTAGTGACTCACACAACCACTAAGTTGATGATGGTGGTTCTAGCCAGCCCAGATAGGTCTAGACCCCATGCACTGTTGGCATGGCCCCAAATTTGCCACAAGCTAGTATGTGTCATGGCTTGGCATAGAAAAATTATAGCTAGATCTAGCAAGTAGGTAGGGTCATGTGGGCCAGGTGTAGTTAATCACACATCCACTAAGTTGATGATGGTGTTTCTAGCCAACCCAAATAGGTGTAGATACCACGCAATGTTGGAATGGACCCACATCTTCCACAAGCTAGTGTGTGTCATGGCCTGGCATAGCACTCTTATAGCTAGATCTATGAAGTGGGTGGGATCATGTTCGTCAGGTGTAGTGACTTACACAGCCACTAAGTTGATGATGGTGTTTCTAGCCAAGCCAGAGAGGTCTAGATCCCATGCAATGTTTGCATGGGCCCACATTTGCCACAAGCTAGTGTGTGTCATGGCTTGGCAAACTCAAATTTATAGCTAGATCTAGCAAGTATCTAGGATCATGTTGGCCAGGTGTGATGACATATACAACAACAAGTTGGTGAATGTGTTTCTATCTAGCCCAGAGAGGTGTCCCATGCATGCAATCTTGGCATGGCCCCACATTTCCACAAGCTAGTGTGTGTCATGCCTTGGCATAACACATTTATAGCTAGATCTATCAAGTGGGTGGGATCATGTTGCTAGGTGTAGTGACTCACAAAACTACTAAGTTGATGATGGTGGTTCTAGCCAGCCCAGATAGGTCTAGACCCCATGCACTGTTGGCATGGCCCCACATTTTCCACAAGCTAGTGTGTGTCATGGCTTGGCATAGAAAAATTATAGCTAGATCTAGCAAGTAGGTAGGATCATGTTGGCCAGGTGTAGTGACTCACACAGCCACTAAGTTGATGATGGTGTTTCTAGCCAACCCAAATAGGTCTAGATACCATGGAATGTTGGAATGGACCCACATCTTCCACAAGCTAGTGTGTGTCATGGCCTGGCATAGCACTCTTATAGCTAGATCTATGAAGTGGGTGGGATCATGTTGGTCAGGTGTAGAGACTCACACAGCCACTAAGTTGATGATGGTGTTTTTAGCCAACCCAGAGAGGTCTAGATCCCATGCAATGTTTGCATGGGCCCACATTTGCCACAAGCTAGTGTGTGTCATGGCTTGGCAAACTCAAATTTATAGCTAGATCTAGCAAGTAGGTAGGATCATGTTGGCCAGGTGTGATGACATATACAACAACAAGTTGGTGAAGGTATTTCTATCCAGCCCAGAGAGGTGTCCTATGCATGCAATGTTAGCATGGCCCCACATTTTCCACAAGCTAGTGTGTGTCATGCCGTGGCATAACACTTTTGTAGCTAGATCTATGAAGTGGGTGGGATCATGTTGCTAGGTGTAGTGACTCACACAACCACTAAGTTGATAATGGTGGTTCAAGCCAGCCCAGATAGGTCTAGACCCCATGCACTGTTGGCATGGCCCCACATTTGCCACAAGCTAGTGTATGTCATGGCTAGGCATAGAAAAATTATAGCTAGATATAGCAAGTAGGTAGGATCATGTTGGCCAGGTGTAGTGACTCACACAGCCACTAAGTTGATGATGGTGTTTCTAGCCAACCCAAATAGGTCTAGATACCACGCAATGTTGGAATGGACCCACATCTTCCACAAGCTAGTGTGTGTCATGGCCTGGCATAGCACTCTTATAGCTAGATCTATGAAGTGGGTGGGATCATGTTGGTCAGGTGTAGTGACTTACACAGCCACTAAGTTGATGATGGTGTTTCTAGCCAACCCAGAGAGGTCTAGATCCCATGCAATGTTTGCATGGGCCCACATTTGCCACAAGCTAGTGTGTGTCATGGCTTGGCAAACTAAAATTTATAGCTAGATCTAGCAAGTATCTAGGATCATGTTGGCCAGGTGTGATGACATATACAACAACAAGTTGGTGAATGTGTTTCTATCCAGCGCAGAGAGGTGTCCCATGCATGCAATGTTGGCATGGCCCCACATTTCCACAAGCTAGTGTGTGTCATGCCTTGGCATAACACTTTTATAGCTAGATCTATCAAGTGGGTGGGATCCGGTTGCTAGGTGTAGTGACTCACAAAACTACTAAATTGATGATGGTGGTTCTAGCCAGCCCAGATAGGTCTAGACCCCATGCACTGTTGGCATGGCCCCACATTTTCCACAAGCTAGTGTGTGTCATGGCTTGGCATAGAAAAATTATAGCTAGATCTAGCAAGTAGGTAGGATCATGTTGGCCAGGTGTAGTGACTCACACAGCCACTAAGTTGATGATGGTGTTTCTAGCCAACCCAAATAGGTCTAGATACCATGCAATGTTGGAATGGACCCACATCTTCCACAAGCTAGTGTGTGTCATGGCCTGGCATAGCACTCTTATAGCTAGATCTATGAAGTGGGTGGGATCATGTTGGTCAGGTGTAGAGACTCACACAGCCACTAAGTTGATGATGGTGTTTTTAGCCAACCCAGAGAGGTCTAGATCCCATGCAATGTTTGCATGGGCCCACATTTGCCACAAGCTAGTGTGTGTCATGGCTTGGCAAACTCAAATTTATAGCTAGATCTAGCAAGTAGGTAGGATCATGTTGGCCAGGTGTGACGACATATACAACAACAAGTTGGTGAAGGTGTTTCTATCCAGCCCAGAGAGGTGTCCTATGCATGCAATGTTGGCATGGCCCCACATTTTCCACAAGCTAGTGTGTGTCATGCCGTGGCATAACACTTTTGTAGCTAGATCTATCAAGTGGGTGGGATCATGTTGCTAGGTGTAGTGACTCACACAACCACTAAGTTGATAATGGTGGTTCTAGCCAGCCCAGATAGGTCTAGACCCCATGCACTGTTGGCATGGCCCCACATTTGCCACAAGCTAGTGTATGTCATGGCTTGGCATAGAAAAATTATAGCTAGATATAGCAAGTAGGTAGGATCATGTTGGCCAGGTGTAGTGACTCACACAGCCACTAAGTTGTTGATGGTGTTTCTAGCCAACCCAGAGAGGTCTAGATCCCATGCAATGTTTGCATGGGCCCACATTTTCCACAAGCTAGTGTGTGTCATGGCTTGGCAAACTCAAATTTATAGCTAGATCTAGCAAGTATGTAGGATCATGTTGGACAGGTGTGATGACATATACAACAACAAGTTGGTGAATGTGTTTCTATCCAGCCCAGAGAGGTGTCCAATGCATGCAATGTTGGCATGGCCCCACATTTTCCACAAGCTAGTGTGTGTCATGCATTGGCATAACACTTTTATAGCTAGATCTATCAAGTGGGTGGGATCATGTTGCTAGGTGTAGTGACTCACACAACCACTAAGTTGATGATGGTGGTTCTAGCCAGCCCAGATAGGTCCAGACCCCATGCACTGTTGGCATGGACCCACATTTTCCACAAGCTAGTGTGTGTCATGGCTTGGCATAGCAAAATTATAGCTAGATCTAGCAAGTAGGTAGGATCATGTTGGCGAGGTGTAGTGACTCACACATCCACTAAGTTATGATGGTGTTTCTAGCCAACCCAAATAGGTCTAGATACCATGCAATGTTGGAATGGACCCACATCTTCCACAAGCTAGTGTGTCATGGCCTGGCATAGCACTCTTATAGGTAGATCTATCAAGTGGGTGGGATCATTTTGCTAGGTGTAGTGACTCACACAACCACTAAGTTGATGATGGTGGTTCTAGCCAGCCCAGATAGGTCTAGACCCCATGCACTGTTGGCATGGCCCCAAATTTGCCACAAGCTAGTATGTGTCATGGCTTGGCATAGAAAAATTATAGCTAGATCTAGCAAGTAGGTAGGGTCATGTTGGCCAGGTGTAGTGAATCACACATCCACTAAGTTGATGGTGTTTCTAGCCAACCCAAATAGGTCTAGATACCACGCAATGTTGGAATGGACCCACATCTTCCACAAGCTAGTGTGTGTCATGGCCTGGCATAACACTCTTATAGCTAGATCTATGAAGTGGGTGGGATCATGTTGGTCAGGTGTAGTGACTTACACAGCCACTAAGTTGATGATGGTGTTTCTAGCCAACCCAGAGAGGTCTAGATCCCATGCAATGTTTGCATGGGCCCACATTTGCCACAAGCTAGTGTGTGTCATGGCTTGGCAAACTCAAATTTATAGCTAGATCTAGCAAGTATCTAGGATCATGTTGGCCAGGTGTGATGACATATACAACAACAAGTTGGTGAATGTGTTTCTATCCAGCCCAGAGAGGTGTCCCATGCATGCAATGTTGGCATGGCCCCACATTTCCACAAGCTAGTGTGTGTCATGCCTTGGCATAACACTTTTATAGCTAGATCTATCAAGTGGGTGGGATCATGTTGCTAGGTGTAGTGACTCACAAAACTACTAAGTTGATGATGGTGGTTCTAGCCAGCCCAGATAGGTCTAGACCCCATGCACTGTTGGCATGGCCCCACATTTTCCACAAGCTAGTGTGTCATGGCTTGGCATAGAAAAATTATAGCTAGATCTAGCAAGTAGGTAGGATCATGTTGGCCAGGTGTAGTGACTCACACAGCCACTAAGTTGATGATGGTGTTTCTACCAACCGAAATAGGTCTAGATACCATGCAATGTTGGAATGGACCCACATCTTCCACAAGCCAGTGTGTGTCATGGCCTGGCATAGCACTCTTATAGCTAGATCTATGAAGTGGGTGGGATCATGTTGGTCAGGTGTAGTGACTCACACAGCCACTAAGTTGGTGATGGTGTTTCTAGCCAACCCAAAGAGGTCTAGATCCCATGCAATGTTTGCATGGGACCACATTTGCCACAAGCTAGTGTGTGTCATGGCTTGGCAAACTCAAATTTATAGCTAGATCTAGCAAGTAGGTAGGATCATGTTGGCCAGGTGTGATGACATATACAACAACAAGTTGGTGAAGGTGTTTCTCTCCAGCCCAGAGAGGTGTCCCATGCATGCAATGTTGGCATGGCCCCACATTTTCCACAAGCTAGTGTGTGTCATGCCTTGGCATAACACTTTTATAGCTAGATCTATCAAGTGGGTGGGATCATTTTGTAGGTGTAGTGACTCACACAACCACTAAGTTGATGATGGTGGTTCTAGCCAGCCCAGATAGGTCTAGACCCCATGCACTATTGGCATGGCCCCAAATTTGCCACAAGCTAGTATGTGTCATGGCTTGGCATAGAAAAATTATAGCTAGATCTAGCAAGTAGGTAGGGTCATGTTGGCCAGGTGTAGTGAATCACACATCCACTAAGTTGATGATGGTGTTTCTAGCCAACCCAAATAGGTCTAGATACCACGCAATGTTTGAATGGACCCACATCTTCCACAAGCTAGTGTGTGTCATGGCCTGGCATAGCACTCTTATAGCTAGATCTATGAAGTGGGTGGGATCATGTTGGTCAGGTGTAGTGACTTACACAGCCACTAAGTTGATGATGGTGTTTCTAGCCAACCCAGAGAGGTCTAGATCCCATGCAATGTTTGCATGGGCCCACATTTTCCACAAGCTAGTGTGTGTCATGGCTTGGCAAACTCAAATTTATATCTAGATCTAGCATGTAGGTAGGATCATGTTGGACAGGTGTGATGACATATACAACAACAAGTTGGTGAAGGTGTTTCTATCCAGCCCAGAGAGGTGTCCCATGCATGCAATGTTGGCATGGCCCCACATTTTCCACAAGCTAGTGTGTGTCATGCCTTGGCATAACACTTTTACAGATAGATCTATCAAGTGGGTGGGATCATTTTGCTAGGTGTAGTGACTCACACAACCACTAAGTTGATGATGGTGGTTCTAGCCAGCCCAGATAGGTCTAGACCCCATTCACTGTTGGCATGGCCCCAAATTTGCCACAAGCTAGTGTGTGTCATGGCTTGGCATAGAAAAGTTATAGCTAGATCTAGCAAGTAGGTAGGGTCATGTTGGCCAGGTGTAGTGAATCACACATCCACTAAGTTGATGATGGTGTTTCTAGCCAACCCAAATAGGTCTAGATACCATGCAATGTTGGAATGGACCCACATCTTCCACAAGCTAGTGTGTGTCATGGCCTGGAATAGCACTCTTATAGCTAGATCTATGAAGTGGGTGGGATCATGTTGGTCAGGTGTAGAGACTCACACAGCCACTAAGTTGATGATGGTGTTTTTAGCCAACCCAGAGAGGTCTAGATCCCATGCAATGTTTGCATGGGCCCACATTTGCCACAAGCTAGTGTGTGTCATGGCTTGGCAAACTCAAATTTATAGCTAGATCTAGCAAGTAGGTAGGATCATGTTGGCCAGGTGTGATGACATATACAACAACAAGTTGGTGAAAGTGTTTCTATCCAGTCCAGAGAGGTGTCCTATGCATGCAATGTTGGCATGGCCCCACATTTTCCACAAGCTAGTGTGTGTCATGCCGTGGCATAACACTTTTGTAGCTAGATCTATCAATTGGGTGGGATCATGTTGCTAGGTGTAGTGACTCACACAACCACTAAGTTGATAATGGTGGTTCTAGCCCGCCTAGATAGGTCTAGACCCCATGCACTGTTGGCATGGCCCCACATTTTCCACAAGCTAGTGTATGTCATGGCTTGGCATAGAAAAATTATAGCTAGATATAGCAAGTAGGTAGGATCATGTTGGCCAGGTGTAGTGACTCACACAGCCACTAAGTTGTTGATGGTGTTTCTAGCTAACCCAGAGAGGTCTAGATCCCATGCAATGTTTGCATGGGCCCACATTTTCCACAAGCTAGTGTGTGTCATGGCTTGGCAAACTCAAATTTATAGCTAGATCTAGCAAGTATGTAGGATCATGTTGGACAGGTGTGATGACATATACAACAAGAAGTTGGTGAATGTGTTTCTATCCAGCCCAGAGAGGTGTCCCATGCATGCAATGTTGGCATGGCCCCACATTTTCCACAAGCTAGTGTGTGTCATGCATTGGCATAACACTTTTATAGCTAGATCTATCAAGTGGGTGGGATCATGTTGCTAGGTGTAGTGACTCACACAACCACTAAGTTGATGATGGTGGTTCTAGCCATCCCAGATAGGTCCAGACCCCATGCACTGTTGGCATGGACCCACATTTGCCACAAGCTAGTGTGTGTCATGGCTTGGTATAGCAAAATTATAGCTAGATCTAGCAAGTAGGTAGGATCATGTGTGCGAGGTGTAGTGACTCACACATCCACTAAGTTGATGATGGTGTTTCTAGACAACCCAAATAGGTCTAGATACCATGCAATGTTGGAATGGACCCACATCTTCCACAAGCTAGTGTGTGTCATGGCCTGGCATAGCACTCTTATAGCTAGATCTATCAAGTGGGTGGGATCATTTTGCTAGGTGTAGTGACTCACACAACCACTAAGTTGATGATGGTGGTTCTAGCCAGCCCAGATAGGTCTAGACCCCATGCACTGTTGGCATGGCCCCAAATTTGCCACAAGCTAGTATGTGTCATGGCTTGGCATAGAAAAATTATAGCTAGATCTAGCATGTAGGTAGGGTCATGTGGGCCAGGTGTAGCTAATCACACATCCACTAAGTTGATGATGGTGTTTCTAGCCAACCCAAATAGGTGTAGATACCACGCAATGTTGGAATGGACCCACATCTTCCACAAGCTAGTGTGTGTCATGGCCTGGCATAGCACTCTTATAGCTAGATATATGAAGTGGGTGGGATCATGTTGGTCAGGTGTAGTGACTTACACAGCCACTAAGTTGATGATGGTGTTTCTAGCCAAGCCAGAGAGGTCTAGATCCCATGCAATGTTTGCATGGGCCCACATTTGCCACAAGCTAGTGTGTGTCATGGCTTGGCAAACTCAAATTTATAGCTAGATCTAGCAAGTATCTAGGATCATGTTGGCCAGGTGTGATGACATATATAACAACAAGTTGGTGAATGTGTTTCTATCCAGCCCAGAGAGGTGTCCCATGCATGCAATGTTGGCATGGCCCCACATTTCCACAAGCTAGTGTGTGTCATGCCTTGGCATAACACTTTTATAGCTAGATCTATCAAGTGGGTGGGATCATGTTGCTAGGTGTAGTGACTCACAAAACTACTAAGTTGATGATGGTGGTTCTAGCCAGCCCAGATAGGTCTAGACCCCATGCACTGTTGGCATGGCCCCACATTTTCCACAAGCTAGTGTGTGTCATGGCTTGGCATAGAAAAATTATAGCTAGATCTAGCAAGTAGGTAGGATCATGTTGGCCAGGTGTAGTGACTCACACAGCCACTAAGTTGATGATGGTGTTTCTAGCCAACCCAAATAGGTCTAGATACCATGCAATGTTGGAATGGACCCACATCTTCCACAAGCTAGTGTGTGTCATGGCCTGGCATAGCACTCTTATAGCTAGATCTATGAAGTGGGTGGGATCATGTTGGTCAGGTGTAGAGACTCACACAGCCACTAAGTTAATGATGGTGTTTTTAGCCAACCCAGAGAGGTCTAGATCCCATGCAATGTTTGCATGGGCCCACATTTGCCACAAGCTAGTGTGTGTCATGGCTTGGCAAACTCAAATTTATAGCTAGATCTAGCAAGTAGGTAGGATCATGTTGGCCAGGTGTGATGACATATACAACAACAAGTTGGTGAAAGTGTTTCTATCCAGTCCAGAGAGGTGTCCTATGCATGCAATGTTGGCATGGCCCCACATTTTCCACAAGCTAGTGTGTGTCATGCCGTGGCATAAAACTTTTGTAGCTAGATCTATCAAGTGGGTGGGATCATGTTGCTAGGTGTAGTGACTCACACAACCACTAAGTTGATATTGGTGGTTCTAGCCCGCCTAGATAGGTCTAGACCCCATGCACTGTTGGCATGGCCCCACATTTGCCACAAGCTAGTGTATGTTATGGCTTGGCATAGAAAAATTATAGCTAGATATAGCAAGTAGGTAGGATCATGTTGGCCAGGTGTAGTGACTCACACAGCCACTAAGTTGTTGATGGTGTTTCTAGCCAACCCAGAGAGGTCTAGATCCCATGCAATGTTTGCATGGGCCCACATTTTCCACAAGCTAGTGTGTGTCATGGCTTGGCAAACTCAAATTTATAGCTAGATCTAGCAAGTATGTAGGATCATGTTGGACAGGTGTGATGACATATACAACAACAAGTTGGTGAATGTGTTTCTATCCAGCCCAGAGAGGTGTCCCATGCATGCAATGTTGGCATGGCCCCACATTTTCCACAAGCTAGTGTGTGTCATGCATTGGCATAACACTTTTATAGCTAGATCTATCAAGTGGGTGGGATCATGTTGCTAGGTGTAGTGACTCACACAACCACTAAGTTGATGATGGTGGTTCTAGCCAGCCCAGATAGGTCCAGACCCCATGCACTGTTGGCATGGACCCACATTTGCCACAAGCTAGTGTGTGTCATGGCCTGGTATAGCAAAATTATAGCTAGATCTAGCAAGTAGGTAGGATCATGTTGACGAGGTGTAGTGACTCACACATCCACTAAGTTGATGATGGTGTTTCTAGACAACCCAAATAGGTCTAGATACCATGCAATGTTGGAATGGACCCACATCTTCCACAAGCTAGTGTGTGTCATGGCCTGGCATAGCACTCTTATAGCTAGATCTATCAAGTGGGTGGGATCATTTTGCTAGGTGTAGTGACTCACACAACCACTAAGTTGATGATGGTGGTTCTAGCCAGCCCAGATAGGTCTAGACCCCATGCACTGTTGGCATGGCCCCAAATTTGCCACAAGCTAGTATGTGTCATGGCTTGGCATAGAAAAATTATAGCTAGATCTAGCAAGTAGGTAGGGTCATGTGGGCCAGGTGTAGTTAATCACACATCCACTAAGTTGATGATGGTGTTTCTAGCCAACCCAAATAGGTGTAGATACCACGCAATGTTGGAATGGACCCACATCTTCCACAAGCTAGTGTGTGTCATGGCCTGGCATAGCACTCTTATAGCTAGATCTATGAAGTGGGTGGGATCATGTTCGTCAGGTGTAGTGACTTACACAGCCACTAAGTTGATGATGGTGTTTCTAGCCAAGCCAGAGAGGTCTAGATCCCATGCAATGTTTGCATGGGCCCACATTTGCCACAAGCTAGTGTGTGTCATGGCTTGGCAAACTCAAATTTATAGCTAGATCTAGCAAGTATCTAGGATCATGTTGGCCAGGTGTGATGACATATACAACAACAAGTTGGTGAATGTGTTTCTATCCAGCCCAGAGAGGTGTCCCATGCATGCAATCTTGGCATGGCCCCACATTTCCACAAGCAAGTGTGTGTCATGCCTTGGCATAACACATTTATAGCTAGATCTATCAAGTGGGTGGGATCATGTTGCTAGGTGTAGTGACTCACAAAACTACTAAGTTGATGATGGTGGTTCTAGCCAGCCCAGATAGGTCTAGACCCCATGCACTGTTGGCATGGCCCCACATTTTCCACAAGCTAGTGTGTGTCATGGCTTGGCATAGAAAAATTATAGCTAGATCTAGCAAGTAGGTAGGATCATGTTGGCCAGGTGTAGTGACTCACACAGCCACTAAGTTGATGATGGTGTTTCTAGCCAACCCAAATAGGTCTAGATACCATGCAATGTTGGAATGGACCCACATCTTCCACAAGCTAGTGTGTGTCATGGCCTGGCATAGCACTCTTATAGCTAGATCTATGAAGTGGGTGGGATCATGTTGGTCAGGTGTAGAGACTCACACATCCACTAAGTTGATGATGGTGTTTTTAGCCAACCCAGAGAGGTCTAGATCCCATGCAATGTTTGCATGGGCCCACATTTGCCACAAGCTAGTGTGTGTCATGGCTTGGCAAACTCAAATTTATAGCTAGATCTAGCAAGTAGGTAGGATCATGTTGGCCAGGTGTGATGACATATACAACAACAAGTTGGTGAAGGTGTTTCTATCCAGCCCAGAGAGGTGTCCTATGCATGCAATGTTGGCATGGCCCCACATTGTCCACAAGCTAGTGTGTGTCATGCCTTGGAATAACACTTTTATAGCTAGATCTATCAAGTGGGTGGGATCATGTTGCTAGATGTAGTGACTCACACAACCACTAAGTTGATGATGGTGGTTCTAGCCAGCCCAGATATGTCTAGACACCATGCACTGTTGGCATGGACCCACATTTTCCACAAGCTAGTGTGTGTCATGGCTTGGCATAGAAAAATTATAGCTAGATCTAGCAAGTAGGTAGGATCATGTTGGCCAGGTGTAGTGACTCACACAGCCACTAAGTTAATGATGGTGTTTCTAGCCAACCCAAATAGGTCTAGATACCATGCAATGTTGGAATGGACCCACATCTTCCACAAGCTAGTGTGTGTCATGGCCTGGCAT
The DNA here is from genome assembly GCA_916181665.1 of Avena sativa. Taxonomy (NCBI): domain Eukaryota; kingdom Viridiplantae; phylum Streptophyta; class Magnoliopsida; order Poales; family Poaceae; genus Avena; species Avena sativa. Next base: position 20,450,735 of record OV702296.1, read on the forward strand.
AGCACTCTTATAGCTAGATCTATGAAGTGGGTGGGATCATGTTGGTCAGGTGTAGAGACTCACACAACCACTAAGTTGATGATGGTGTTTCTAGCCAACCCAGAGAGGTCTAGATCCCATGCAATGTTTGCATGGGCCCACATTTGCCACAAGCTAGTGTGTGTCATGGCTTGGCAAACTCAAATTTATAGCTAGATATAGCAAGTAGGTAGGATCATGTTGGCCAGGTGTGATGACATATACAACAACAAGTTGGTGAAGGTGTTTCTATCCAGCCCAAAGAGGTGTCCTATGCATGCAATGTTGTCATGGCCCCACATTTTCCACAAGCTAGTGTGTGTCATGCAGTGGCATAACACTTTTATAGCTAGATCTATCAAGTGGGTGGGATCATGTTGCTAGGTGTAGTGACTCACACAACCACTAAGTTGATAATGGTGGTTCTAGCCAGCCCAGATAGGTCTATACCCCATGCACTGTTGGCATGGCCCCACATTTGCCACAAGCTAGTGTGTGTCATGGATTGGCATAGAAAAATTATAGCTAGACCTAGCAAGTAGGTAGGATCATGTTGGCCAGGTGTAGTGAATCACACAACCACTAAGTTGATGATGGTTTTTATAGCCAACCCAAATAGGTTTAGATACCATGCAATATTGGAATGGACCCACATCTTCCACAAGATAGTGTGTGTCATGGCCTGGCATAGCACTCTTATAGCTAGATCTATGAAGTAGGTGGGATCATGTTGGTCAGGTGTAGTGACTGACACAGCCACTAAGTTGATGATGGTGTTTCTAGCCAACCTAGAGAGGTCTAGATCCCATGCAATGTTTGCATGGGCCCACATTTGACACAAGCTAGTGTGTGTCATGGCTTGGCAAACTCAAATTTATAACTAGATCTAGCAAGTATGTATGATCATGTTGGCCAGGTGTGATGACATATACAATAACAAGTTGGTGAAGATGTTTCTATCCAGTCCAGAGAGGTGTCCCATGCATGCAATGTTGGCATGGCCCCACATTTTCCACAAGCTAGTGTGTGTCATGCCTTGGAATAACACTTTTATAGCTAGATATATCAAGTGGGTGGGATCATGTTGCTAGGTGTAGTGACTGACACAACCACTAAGTTGATGATGATGGTTCTAGCCAGCCCAGATAGGTCTAGACCCCATGCACTGTTGGCATGGCCCCACATTTGCCACAAGCCAGTGTGTGTCATGGCTTGGCATAGCAAAATTATAGCTAGATCTAGCAAGTAGGTAGGATCATGTTGGCCAGGCGTAGTGACTCACACAGCCACTAAGTTGATGATGGTGTTTCTAGCCAACCCAAATAGGTCTAGATACCATGCAATGTTGGAATGGACCCACTTCTTCCACAAGCTAGTGTGTGTCATGGCCTGGCATAGCACTCTTATAGGTAGATCTATGAAGTGGGTGGGATCATGTTGGTCAGGTGTAGAGACTCACACAGCCACTAAGTTGATGATGGTGTTTCTAGCCAACCCAGAGAGGTCTAGATCCCATGCAATGTTTGCATGGGCCCACATTTGCCACATGCTAGTGTGTGTCATGGCTTGACAAACTCAAATTTATAGCTAGACCTAGCAAGTAGGTAGGATCATGTTGGCCAGGTGTGATGGCATATACAACAACAAGTTGGTGAAGGTGTTTCTATCAAGCCCAAAGAGGGGTCCTATGCATGCAATGTTGTCATGGCCCCACATTTTCCACAAGCTAGTGTGTGTCATGCCGTGGCATAACACTTTTATAGCTAGATCTATCAAGTGGGTGGGATCATGTTGCTAGGTGTAGTGAGTCACACAACCACTATGTTGATAATGGTGGTTCTAGCCAGCCCAGATAGGTCTATACCCCATGCACTGTTGGCATGGCCCCACATTTGCCACAAGCTAGTGTGTGTCATGGATTGGCATAGAAAAATTATAGCTAGACCTAGCAAGTAGGTAGGATCATGTTGGCCAGGTGTAGTGAATCACACAACCACTAAGTTGATGATGGTCTTTCTAGCCAACCCAAATAGGTTTAGATACCATGCAATATTGGAAGGGACCCACATCTTCCACAAGCTAGTGTGTGTCATGGCCTGGCATAGCACTCTTATAGCTAGATCTATGAAGTAGGTGGGATCATGTTGGTCAGGTGTAGTGACTCACACAGCCACTAAGTTGATGATGGTGTTTCTAGCCAACTCAGAGAGGTCTAGATCCCATGCAATGTTTGCATGGGCCCACATTTGCCACAAGCTAGTGTGTGTCATGGCTTGGCAAACTCAAATTTATAACTAGATCTAGCAAGTATGATTGATCATGTTGGCCAGGTGTGATGACATATACAACAACAAGTTGGTGAAGATGTTTCTATCCAGCCCAGAGAGGTGTCCCATGCATGCAATGTTGGCATGGCCCCACATTTTCCACAAGCTAGTGTGTGTCATGCCTTGGAATAACACTTTTATAGCTAGATATATCAAGTGGGTGGGATCATGTTGCTAGGTGTAGTGACTGACACAACCACTAAGTTGATGATGGTGGTTCTAGCCAGCCCAGATAGGTCTAGACCCCATGCACTGTTGGCATGGCCCCACATTTGCCACAAGCTAGTGTGTGTCATGGCTTGGCATAGCAAAATTATAGCTAGATCTAGCAAGTAGGTAGGATCATGTTGGCCAGGCGTAGTGACTCACACAGCCACTAAGTTGATGATGGTGTTTCTAGCCAACCCAAATAGGTCTAGATACCATGCAATGTTGGAATGGACCCACTTCTTCCACAAGCTAGTGTGTGTCATGGCCTGGCATAGCACTCTTATAGCTAGATCTATGAAGTGGGTGGGATCATGTTGGTCAGGTGTAGAGACTCACACAGCCACTAAGTTGATGATGGTGTTTCTAGCCAACCCAGAGAGGTCTAGATCCCATGCAATGTTTGCATGGCCCCACATTTGCCACAAGCTAGTGTGTGTCATGGATTGGCAACCTCAAATTTATAGCTAGATATAGCAAGTAGGTAGGATCATGTTGGCCAGGTGTGATGACATATACAACAACAAGTTGGTGAAGGTGTTTCTATCCAGCCCAAAGAGGTGTCCTATGCATGCAATGTTGTCATGGCCCCACATTTTCCACAAGCTAGTGTGTGTCATGCCGTGGCATAACACTTTTATAGCTAGATCTATCAAGTGGGTGGGATCATGTTGCTAGGTGTAGTGACTCACAGAACCACTAAGTTGATAATGGTGGTTCTAGCCAGCCCAGATAGGTCTATACCCCATGCACTGTTGGAATGGCCCCACATTTGCCACAAGATAGTTTGTGTCATGGCTTGGCATAGAAAAATTATAGCTAGACCTAGCAAGTAGGTAGGATCATGTTGGCCAGGTGTAGTGAATCACACAGCCACTAAGTTGATGATGGTGTTTCTAGCCAACCCAAATAGGTCTAGATACCATGCAATATTGGAATAGACCCACATCTTCCACAAGCTAGTGTGTGTCATGGCCTGGCATAACACTCTTATAGCTAGATCTATGAAGTTGGTGGGAACATGTTGGTCAGGTGTAGTGACTCACACATCCACTAAGTTGATGATGGTGTTTCTAGCCAACCCAGAGAGGTCTAGATCCCATGCAATGTTTGCATGGGCCCACATTTGCCACAAGCTAGTGTGTGTCATGGCTTGGCAAACTCAAATTTATAGCTAGATATAGCAAGTAGGTAGGATCATGTTGGCCAGGTGTGATGACATATACAACAACAAGTTGGTGAAGGTGTTTCTATCCAGCCCAAAGAGGTGTCCTATGCATGCAATGTTGTCATGGCCCCACATTTTCCACAAGCTAGTGTGTGTCATGCCGTGGCATAACACTTTTATAGCTAGATCTATCAAGTGGATGGGATCATGTTGCTAGGTGTAGTGACTCACACAACCACTAAGTTGATAATGGTGGTTCTAGCCAGCCCAGATAGGTCTATACCCCATGCACTGTTGGAATGGCCCCACATTTGCCACAAGATAGTGTGTGTCATGGCTTGGCATAGGAAAATTATAGCTAGACCTAGCAAGTAGGTAGGATCATGTTGGCCAGGTGTAGTGAATCACACAGCCCCTAAGTTGATGATTGTGTTTCTAGCCAACCCAAATAGGTTTAGATAGCATGCAATATTGGAATGGACCCACATCTTCCACAAGCTAGTGTGTGTCATGGCCTGGCATAACACTATTATAGCTAGATCTATGAAGTTGGTGGGAACATGTTGGTCAGGTGTAGTGACTCACACATCCACTAAGTTGATGATGGTGTTTCTAGCCAACCCAGAGAGGTCTAGATCCCATGCAATGTTTTCATGGGCCCACATTTGCCACAAGCTAGTGTGTGTCATGGCTTGGCAAACTCAAATTTATAACTAGATCTAGCAAGTATGTATGATCATGTTGGCCAGGTGTAATGACATAAACAACAACAAGTTGGTGAAGATGCTTCTATCCAGCCCAGAGAGGTGTCCCATGCATGCAATGTTGGCATGGCCCCACATTTTCCACAAGCTAGTTTGTGTCATGCCTTGGAATAACACTTTTATAGCTAGATCAATCAAGTGGGTGGGATCATGTTGCTAGGTGTAGTGACTCACACAACCACTAAGTTGATGATGGTGGTTCTAGCCAGCCCAGGTATGTCTAGACCCCATGCACTGTTGGCATGGACCCACATTTTCCACAAGCTAGTGTGTGTCATGGCTTGGCATAGAAAAATTATAGCTAGATCTAGCAAGTAGGTAAGATCATGTTGGCCAGGTGTAGTGACTCACACAGCCACTAAGTTAATGATGGTGTTTCTAGCCAACACAAATAGGTCTAGATACCATGCAATGTTGGAATGGACCCACATCTTCCACAAGCTAGTGTGTGTCATGGCCTGGCATAACACTCTTATAGCTAGATCTATGAAGTGGGTGGGATCATGTTGGTCAGGTGTAGAGACTCACACAGCCACTAAGTTGATGATGGTGTTTCTAGCCAACCCAGAGAGGTCTAGATCCCATGCAATGTTTGCATGGGCCCACATTTGCCACATGCTAGTGTGTGTCATGGCTTGACAAACTCAAATTTATAGCTAGATCTAGCAAGTAGGTAGGATCATGTTGGCCAGGTGTGATGACATGTACAACAACAAGTTGGTGAAGGTGTTTATATCAAGCCCAAAGAGGGGTCCTATGCATGCAATGTTGTCATGGCCCCACATTTTGCACAAGCTAGTGTGTGTCATGCCGTGGCATAACACTTTTATAGCTAGATCTATCAAGTGGGTGGGATCATGTTGCTAGGTGTAGTGACTCACACAACCACTAAGTTGATAATGGTGGTTCTAGCCAGCCCAGATAGGTCTATACCCCATGCACTGTTGGCATGGCCCCACATTTGCCACAAGCTAGTGTGTGTCATGGATTGGCATAGAAAAATTATAGCTAGACCTAGCAAGTAGGTAGGATCATGTTGGCCAGGTGTAGTGAATCACACAGCCACTAAGTTGATGATGGTGTTTCTAGCCAACCCAAATAGGTTTAGATACCATGCAATATTGGAATGGACCCACATCTTTCACAAGCTAGTGTGTGTCATGGCCTGGCATAGCACTCTTATAAATAGATCTATGAAGTAGGTGGGATCATGTTGGTCAGGTGTAGTGACTCACATAGCCACTAAGTTGATGATGGTGTTTCTAGCCAACCCAGAGAGGTCTAGATCCCATGCAATGTTTGCATGGGCCCACATTTGCCACAAGCTAGTGTGTGTCATGGCTTGGCAAACTCAAATTTATAACTAGATCTAGCAAGTATGTATGATCATGTTGGCCAGGTGTGATGACATATACAACAACAAGTTGGTGAAGATGTTTCTATCCAGCCCAGAGAGGTGTCCCATGCATGCAATGTTGGCATGGCCCCACATTTTCCACAAGCTAGTGTGTGTCATGCCTTGGAATAACACTTTTATAGCTAGATATATCAAGTGGGTGGGATCATGTTGCTAGGTGTAGTGACTGACACAACCACTAAGTTGATGATGGTGGTTCTAGCCAGCCCAGATAGGTCTAGACCCCATGCACTGTTGGCATGGCCCCACATTTGCCACAAGCTAGTGTGTGTCATGGCTTGGCATAGCAAAATTATAGCTAGATCTAGCAAGTAGGTAGGATCATGTTGGCCAGGTGTAGTGACTCACACAGCCACTAAGTTGATGATGGTGTTTCTAGCCAAACCAAATAGGTCTAGATACCATGCAATGTTGGAATGGACCCACATCTTCCACAAGCTAGTGTGTGTCATGGCCTGGCATAACACTCTTATAGCTAGATCTATGAAGTGGGTGGGAACATGTTGGTCAGGTGTAGTGACTCACACAGCCACTAAGTTGATGATGGTGTTTCTAGCCAACCCAGAGAGGTCTAGATCCCATGTAATGTTTGCATGGGACCACATTTGCCACAAGCTAGTGTGTGTCATGGCTTGGCAAACTCAAATTTATAGCTAGATCTAGCAAGTAGGTAGGATCATGTTGGCCAGGTGTGATGACATATACAACAACAAGTTGGTGAAGGTGTTTCTATCCAGCCTAGAGAGGTGTCCCATGCATGCAATGTTGGCATGGCCCCACATTTTCCACAAGCTAGTGTGTGTCATGCCTTGGCATAACACTTTTATAGCTACATATATTAAGTGGGTGGGATCATTTTGCTAGGTGTAGTGACTCAGACAACCACTAAGTTGATGATGGTGTATCTAGCCAGCCCAGATAGGTCTAGACCCCATGCACTGTTGGCATGGCCCCAAATTTTCCACAAGCTAGTATGTGTCATGGCTTGGCATAGAAAAATTATAGCTAGATCTAGCAAGTAGGTAGGGTCATGTTGGCCAGGTGTAGTGAATCACACATCCACTAAGTTGATGATGGTGTTTCTAGCCAACCCAAATAGGTCTAGATACCACGCAATGTTGGAATGGACCCACATCTTCCACAAGCTAGTGTGTGTCATTGCCTGGCATAGCACTCTTATTGCTAGATCTATGAAGTGGGTGGGATCATGTTGGTCAGGTGTAGTGACTTACACAGCCACTAAGTTGATGATGGTGTTTCTAGCCAACCCAGAGAGGTCTAGATCCCATGCAATGTTTGCATGGGCCCACATTTGCCACAAGCTAGTGTGTGTCATGGCTTGGCAAACTCAAATTTATAGCTAGATCTAGCAAGTATCTAGGATCATGTTGGCCAGGTGTGATGACATATACAACAACAAGTTGGTGAATGTGTTTCTATCCAGCCCAGAGAGGTGTCCCATGCATTCAATGTTGGCATGGCCCCACATTTTCCACAAGCTAGTGTGTGTCATGCCTTGGCATAACACTTTTATATCTAGATCTATCAAGTGGGTGGGATCATGTTGCTAGGTGTAGTGACTCACAAAACCACTAAGTTGATGATGGTGGTTCTAGCCAGCCCAGATAGGTCTAGACCCCATGCACTGTTGGCATGGCCCCACATTTTCCACAAGCTAGTGTGTGTCATGGCTTGGCATAGAAAAATTATAGCTAGATTTAGCAAGTAGGAAGGATCATGTTGGCCAGGTGTAGTGACTCACACAACCACTAAGTTGATGATGGTGTTTCTAGCCAACCCAAATAGGTCTAGATACCATGCAATGTTGGAATGGACCCACATCTTCCACAAGCTAGTGTGTGTCATGGCTTGGCATAACACTCTTATAGCTTGATCTATGAAGTGGGTGGGATCATGTTGGTAAGGTGTAGTGACTCACACAGCCACTAAGTTGATGATGGTGTTTTAGCCAACCTAGAGAGGTCTAGATCCGATGCAATGTTTGCATGGGACCACATTTGCCACAAGCTAGTGTGTGTCATGGCTTGGCAAACTCAAATTTATAGCTAGATCTAGCAAGTAGGTAGGATCATGTTGGCCAGGTGTGATGACATATGCAACAATAAGTTGGTGAAGGTGTTTCTATCCAGCCTAGAGAGGTGTCACATGCATGCAATGTTGGCATGGCCCCACATTTTCCACAGGCTAGTGTGTGTCATGCCTTGGCATAACACTTTTATAGCTAGATGTATCAAGTGGGTGGGTTCATTTTGCTAGGTGTAGCGACTCACACAACCACTAAGTTGATGATGGTGGTTCTAGCCAGCCCAGATAGGTCTAGACCCCATGCACTGTTGGCATGGCCCCACATTTTCCACAAGCTAGTGTGTGTCATGGCTTGGCATAGAAAAATTATAGCTAGATCTAGCAAGTAGGTAGGATCATGTTGGCCAGGTGTAGTGACTCACACAGCCACTAAGTTGATGATGGTGTTTCTAGCCAACCCAAATAGGTCTAGATACCATGCAATGTTGGAATGGACCCACATTTTCCACAAGCTAGTGTGTGTCATGGCCTGGCATACCACTCTTATAGCTAGATCTATGAAGTGGGTGGGATCATGTTGGTCAGGTGTAGTGACTCACACAGCCACTAAGTTGATGATGGTGTTTCTAGCCAACCCAGAGAGGTCTAGATCCCATGTAATGTTTGCATGGGACCACATTTGCCACAAGCTAGTGTGTGTCATGGCTTGGCAAACTCAAATTTATAGTTAGATCTAGCAAGTAGGTAGGATCATGTTTGCCATGTGTGATGATATATAGAACAACAAGTTGGTGAAGGTGTTTCTATCCAGCCTAGAGAGGTGTCACATGCATGCAATGTTGGCATGGCCCCAAATTTTCCACAAGCTAGTGTGTGTCATGCCTTGGCATAACACTTTTATAGCTAGATATATCAAGTGGGTGGGTTCATTTTGCTAGGTGTAGTGACTCACACAACCACTAAGTTGATGATGGTGGTGCTAGCCAGCCCAGATAGGTCTAGACCCCATGCACTGTTGGCATGGCCCCACATTTTCCACAAGCTAGTGTGTGTCATGGCTTGGCATAGAAAAATTATAGCTAGATCTAGCAAGTAGGTAGGATCATGTTGGCCAGGTGTAGTGACTCACACAGCCACTAAGTTGATGATGGTGTTTCTAGCCAACCCAAATAGGTCTAGATACCATGCAATGTTGGAATGGACCCCCATCTTCCACAAGCTAGTGTGTGTCATGGCCTGGCATACCACTCTTATAGCTAGATCTATGAAGTGGGTGGGATCATGTTGGTCAGGTGTAGTGACTCACACAGCCACTAAGTTGATGATGGTGTTTCTAGCCAACCCAGAGAGGTCTAGATCCCATACAATGTTTGCATGGGACCACATTTGCCACAAGCTAGTGTGTGTCATGGCTTGGCAAACTCAAATTTATAGCTAGATCTAGCAAGTAGGTAGGATCATGTTGGCCAGGTGTGATTACATATACAACAACAAGTTGGTGAAGGTGTTTCTATCCAGCCTAGAGAGGTGTCACATGCATGCAATGTTGGCATGGCCCCACATTTTCCACAAGCTAGTATGTGTCATGCCTTGGCATAACACTTTTATAGCTAGATATATCAAGTGGGTGGGTTCATTTTGCTAGGTGTAGTGACTCACACAACCACTAAGTTGATGATGGTGGTTCTAGCCAGCCCAGATAGGTCTAGACCCCATGCACTGTTGGCATGGCCCCAAATTTGCCACAAGCTAGTATGTGTCATGGCTTGGCATAGAAAAATTATAGCTAGATCTAGCAAGTAGGTAGGGTCATGTTGGCCAGGTGTAGTGAATCACACATCCACTAAGTTTATGATGGTGTTTCTAGCCAACCCAAATAGGTCTAGATACCACGCAATGTTGGAATGGACCCACATCTTCCACAAGCTAGTGTGTGTCATGGCCTGGCATAGCACTCTTATAGCTAGATCTATGAAGTGGGTGGGATCATGTTGGTCAGGTGTAGTGACTTACACAGCCACTAAGTTGATGATGGTGTTTCTAGCCAACCCAGAGAGGTCTAGATCCCATGCAATGTTTGCATGGGCCCACATTTGCCACAAGCTAGTGTGTGTCATGGCTTGGCAAACTCAAATTTATAGCTAGATCTAGCAAGTATCTAGGATCATGTTGGCCAGGTGTGATGACATATACAACAACAAGTTGGTGAATGTGTTTTTATCCAGCCCAGAGAGGTGTCCCATGCATGCAATGTTGGCATGGCCCCACATTTTCCACAAGCTAGTGTGTGTCATGCCTTGGCATAACACTTTTATAGCTAGATCTATCAAGTGGGTGGGATCATGTTGCTAGGTGTAGTGACTCACAAAACCACTAAGTTGATGATGGTGGTTCTAGCCAGCCCAGATAGGTCTAGACCCCATGCACAGTTGGCATGGCCCCACATTTTCCACAAGCTAGTGTGTGTCATGGCTTGGCATAGAAAAATTATAGCTAGATCTAGCAAGTAGGTAGGATCATGTTGGCCAGGTGTAGTGACTCACACAACCACTAAGTTGATGATGGTGTTTCTAGCCAACCCAAATAGGTCTAGATACCAAGCAATGTTGGAATGGACCCACATCTTCCACAAGCTAGTGTGTGTCATGGCCTGGCATAACACTCTTATATCTAGATCTATGAAGTGGGTGGGATCATGTTGGTCAGGTGTAGTGACTCACACAGCCACTAAGTTGATGATGGTGTTTCTAGCCAACCCAGAGAGGTCTATATCCCATGCAATGTTTGCATGGGACCACATTTGCCACAAGCTAGTGTGTGTCATGGCTTGGCAAACTCAAATTTATAGCTAGATCTAGCAAGTAGGTAGGATCATGTTGGCCAGGTGTGATGACATATACAACAACAAGTTGGTGAAGGTGTTTCTATCCAGCCTAGAGAGGTGTCCCATGCATGCAATGTTGGCATGGCCCCACATTTTCCACAAGCTAGTGTGTGTCATGCCTTGGCATAACACTTTTATAGCTAGATATATCAAGTGGGTGGGATAATTTTGCTAGGTGTAGTGACTCACACAACCACTAAGTTGATGATGGTGGTTCTAGCCAGCCCAGATAGGTCTAGACCCCATGCACTGTTGGCATGGCCCCAAATTTGCCACAAGCTAGTATGTGTCATGGCTTGGCATAGAAAAATTATAGCTAGATCTAGCAAGTAGGTAGGGTCATGTTGGCCAGGTGTAGTGAATCACACATCCACTAAGTTGATGATGGTGTTTCTAGCCAACCCAAATAGGTCTAGATACCACGCAATGTTGGAATGGACCCACATCTTCCACAAGCTAGTGTGTGTCATGGCCTGGCATAGCACTCTTATAGCTAGATCTACGAAGTGGGTGGGATCATGTTGGTCAGGTGTAGTGACTTACACAGCCACTAAGTTGATGATGGTGTTTCTAGCCAACCCAGAGAGGTCTAGATCCCATGCAATGGTTGCATGGGCCCACATTTGCCACAAGCTAGTGTGTGTCATGGCTTGGCAAACTCAAATTTATAGCTAGATCTAGCAAGTATATAGGATCATGTTGGCCAGGTGTGATGACATATACAACAACAAGTTGGTGAATGTGTTTCTATCCAGCCCAGAGAGGTGTCCCATGCATGCAATGTTGGCACGGCCCCACATTTTCCACAAGCTAGTGTGTGTCATGCCTTGGCATAACACTTTTATATCTAGATCTATCAAGTGGGTGGGATCATGTTGCTAGGTGTAGTGACTCACAAAACCACTAAGTTGATGATGGTGGTTCTAGCCAGCCCAGATAGGTCTAGACCCCATGCACTGTTGGCATGGCCCCACATTTTCCACAAGCTAGTGTGTGTCATGGCTTGGCATAGAAAAATTATAGCTAGATCTAGCAAGTAGGTAGGATCATGTTGGCCAGGTGTAGTGACTCACACAGCCACTAAGTTGATGATGGTGTTTCTAGCCAACCCAAATAGGTCTAGATACCATGCAATGTTGGAATGGACCCACATCTTCCACAAGCTAGTGTGCCATGGCCTGGCATAACACTCTTATAGCTAGATCTATGAAGTGGGTGGGATCATGTTGGTAAGGTGTAGTGACTCACACAGCCACTAAGTTGATGATGGTGTTTCTAGCCAACCCAGAGAGGTCTAGATCCCATGCAATGTTTGCATGGGACCACATTTGCCACAAGCTAGTGTGTGTCATGGCTTGGCAAACTCAAATTTATAGCTAGATCTAGCAAGTAGGTAGGATCATGTTGGCCAGGTGTGATGACATATAGAACAACAAGTTGGTGAAGGTGTTTCTATCCAGCCTAGAGAGGTGTCACATGCATGCAATGTTGGCATGGCCCCACATTTTCCACAGGCTAGTGTATGTCATGCCTTGGCATAACACTTTTATAGCAAGATATATCAAGTGGGTGGGTTCATTTTGCTAGGTGTAGTGACTCACACAACCACTAAGTTGATGATGGTGGTTCTAGCCAGCCCAGATAGGTCTAGACCCCATGCACTGTTGGCATGGCCCCACATTTTCCACAAGCTAGTGTGTGTCATGGCTTGGCATAGAAAAATTATAGCTAGATCTAGCAAGTAGGTAGGATCATGTTGGCCAGGTGTAGTGACTCACACAGCCACTAAGTTGATGATGGTGTTTCTAGCCAACCCAAATAGGTCTAGATACCATGCAATGTTGGAATGGACCCACATCTTCCACAAGCTAGTGTGTGTCATGGCCTGGCATACCACTCTTATAGCTAGATCTATGAAGTGGGTGGGATCATGTTGGTCAGGTGTAGTGACTCACACAGCCACTAAGTTGATAATGGTGTTTCTAGCCAACCCAGAGAGGTCTACATCCCATGCAATGTTTGCATGGGACCACATTTGCCACAAGCTAGTGTGTGTCATGGCTTGGCAAACTCAAATTTATAGCTAGATCTAGCAAGTAGGTAGGATCATGTTGGCCAGGTGTGATGATATATAGAACAACAAGTTGGTGAAGGTGTTTCTATCCAGCCTAGAGAGGTATCACATGCATGCAATGTTGGCATGGCCCCAAATTTTCCACAAGCTAGTGTGTGTCATGCCTTGGCATAACACTTTTATAGCTAGATATATCAAGTGGGTGGGTTCATTTTGCTAGGTGTAGTGACTCACACAACCACTAAGTTGATGATGGTGGTTCTAGCCAGCCCTGATAGGTCTAGACCCCATGCACTGTTGGCATGGCCCCACATTTTCCACAAGCTAGTGTGTGTCATGGCTTGGCATAGAAAAATTATAGCTAGATCTAGCAAGTAGGTAGGATCATGTTGGCCAGGAGTAGTGACTCACACAGCCACTAAGTTGATGATGGTGTTGCTAGCCAACCCAAATAGGTCTAGATACCATGCAATGTTGGAATGGACCCACATCTTCCACAAGCTAGTGTGTGTCATGGCCTGGCATACCACTCTTATAGCTAGATCTATGAAGTGGGTGGGATCATGTTGGTCAGGTGTAGTGACTCACACAGCCACTAAGTTGATGATGGTGTTTCTAGCCAACCCAGAGAGGTCTAGATCCCATGCAATGTTTGCATGGGACCACATTTGCCACAAGCTAGTGTGTGTCATGGCTTGGCAAACTCAAATTTATAGCTAGATCTAGCAAGTAGGTAGGATCATGTTGGCCAGGTGTGATTACATATACAACAACAAGTTGGTGAAGGTGTTTCTATCCAGCCTAGAGAGGTGTCACATGCATGCAATGTTGGCATGGCCCCACATTTTCCACAAGCTAGTGTGTGTCATGCCTTGGCATAACACTTTTATAGCTAGATATATCAAGTGGGTGGGTTCATTTTGCTAGGTGTAGTGACTCACACAACCACTAAGTTGATGATGGTGGTTCTAGCCAGCCCAGATAGGTCTAGACCCCATGCACTGTTGGCATGGCCCCAAATTTGCCACAAGCTAGTATGTGTCATGGCTTGGCATAGAAAAATTATAGCTAGATCTAGCAAGTAGGTAGGGTCATGTTGGCCAGGTGTAGTAAATCACACATCCACTAAGTTGATGATGGTGTTTCTAGCCAACCCAAATAGGTCTAGATACCACGCAATGTTGGAATGGACCCACATCTTCCACAAGCTAGTGTGTGTCATGGCCTGGCATAGCACTCTTATAGCTAGATCTATGAAGTGGGTGGGATCATGTTGGTCAGGTGTAGTGACTTACACAGCCACTAAGTTGATGATGGTGTTTCTAGCCAACCAAGAGAGGTCTAGATCCCATGCAATGTTTGCATGGGCCCACATTTGCCACAAGCTAGTGTGTGTCATGGCTTGGCAAACTCAAATTTATAGCTAGATCTAGCAAGTATCTAGAATCATGTTGGCCAGGTGTGATGACATATACAACAACAAGTTGGTGAATGTGTTTCTATCCAGCCCAGAGAGGTGTCCCATGCATGCAATGTTGGCATGGCCCCACATTTTCCACAAGCTAGTGTGTGTCATGCCTTGGCATAACACTTTTATAGCTAGATCTATCAAGTGGGTGGGATCATGTTGCTAGGTGTAGTGACTCACAAAACCACTAAGTTGATGATGGTGGTTCTAGCCAGCCCAGACAGGTCTAGACCCCATGCACTGTTGGCATGGCCCCACATTTTCCACAAGCTAGTGTGTGTCATGGCTTGGCATAGAAAAATTATAGCTAGATCTAGCAAGTAGGTAGGGTCATGTTGGCCAGGTGTAGTGAATCACACAGCCACTAAGTTGATGATGGTGTTTCTAGCCAACCCAAATAGGTCTAGATACCACGCAATGTTGGAATGGACCCACATTTTCCACAAGCTAGTGTGTGTCATGGCCTGGCATAGCACTCTTATAGCTAGATGTATGAAGTGGGTGGGATCATGTTGGTCAGGTGTAGTGACTTACACAGCCACTAAGTTGATGATGGTGTTGCTAGCCAACCCAGAGAGGTCTAGATCCCATGCAATGTTTGCATGGGCCCACATGTGCCACAAGCTAGTGTGTGTCATGGATTGGCAAACTCAAATTTATAGCTAGATCTAACAAGTATCTAGGATCATGTTGGCCAGGTGTGATGACATATACAACAACAAGTTGGTGAATGTGTTTCTATCCAGCCTAGAGAGGTGTCACATGCATGCAATGTTGGCATGGCCCCACATTTTCCACAAGCTAGTGTGTGTCATGCCTTGGCATAACACTTTTCTAGCTAGATCTATCAAGTGGGTGGGATCATTTTGCTAGGTGTAGTGACTCACACAACCACTAAGTTGATGATGGTGGTTCTAGCCAGCCCAGATAGGTCTAGACCCCATGCACTGTTGGCATGGCCCCAAATTTGCCACAAGCTAGTATGTGTTATGGCTTGGCATAGAAAAATTATAGCTAGATCTAGCAAGTAGGTAGGGTCATGTTGGCCAGGTGTAGTGAATCACACATCCACTAAGTTGATGATGGTGTTTCTAGCCAACCCAAATAGGTCTAGATACCACGCAATGTTGGAATGGACCCACATTTTCCACAAGCTAGTGTGTGTCATGGACTGGCATAGCACTCTTATAGCTAGATCTATGAAGTGGGTGGGATCATGTTGGTCAGGTGTAGTGACTTACACAGCCACTAAGTTGATGATGGTGTTGCTAGCCAACCTAGAGAGGTCTAGATCCCATGCAATGTTTGCATGGGCCCACATTTGCCACAAGCTAGTGTGTGTCATGGCTTGGCAAACTCAAATTTATAGCTAGATCTAGCAAGTATCTAGGATCTTGTTGGCCAGGTGTGATGACATATACAACAACAAGTTGGTGAATGTGTTTCTATCTAGCCCAGAGGGGTGTCCCATGCATGCAATGTTGGCAAGGTCCTCATTTTCCACAAGCTAGTGTGTGTCATGCCTTGGCATAACACTTTTATAGCTAGATCTATCAAGTGGGTGGGATCATGTTGCTAGGTGTAGTGACTCACAAAACCACTAAGTTGATGATGGTGGTTCTAGCCAGCCCAGATATGTCTAGACCCCATGCACTGTTGGCATGGCCCCACATTTCCACAAGCTAGTGTGTGTCATGGCTTGGCATAGAAAAATTATAGCTAGATCTAGCAAGTAGGTAGGATCATGTTGGCCAGGTGTAGTGACTCACACAGCCACTAAGTTAATGATGGTGTTTCTAGCCGACCCAAATAGGTCTAGATACCAAGCAATGTTGGAATGGACCCACATCTTCCACAAGCTAGTGTGTGTCATGGCCTGGCATAGCACTCTTATAGCTAGATCTATGAAGTGGGTGGGATCATGTTGGTCAGGTGTAGTGACTCACACAGCCACTAAGTTGATGATGGTGTTTCTAGCCAACCCAGAGAGGTCTATATCCCATGCAATGTTTGCATGGGACCACATTTGCCACAAGCTACTGTGTGTCATGGCTTGGCAAACTCAAATTTATAGCTAGATTTAGCAAGTAGGTAGGATCATGTTGTCCAGGTGTGATGACATATAGAACAACAAGTTGGTAAAGGTGTTTCTATCCAGCCTAGAGAGGTGTCACATGCATGCAATGTTGGCATGGCCCCACATTTTCCACAAGCTAGTGTGTGTCATGCCTTGGCATAACACTTTTATAGCTAGATCTATCAAGTGGGTGGGATCATTTTGCTAGGTGTAGTGACTCACACAACCACTAAGTTGATGATGGTGGTTCTAGCCAGCCCAGATAGGTCTAGACCCCATGCACTGTTGGCATGGCCCCAAATTTGCCACAAGCTAGTATGTGTTATGGCTTGGCATAGAAAAATTATAGCTAGATCTAGCAAGTAGGTAGGGTCATGTTGGCCAGGTGTAGTGAATCACACATCCACTAAGTTGATGATGGTGTTTCTAGCCAACCCAAATAGGTCTAGATACCACGCAATGTTGGAATGGACCCACATTTTCCACAAGCTAGTGTGTGTCATGGCCTGGCATAGCACTCTTATAGCTAGATCTATGAAGTGGGTGGGATCATGTTGGTCAGGTGTAGTGACTTACACAGCCACTAAGTTGATGATGGTGTTGCTAGCCAACCCAGAGAGGTCTAGATCCCATGCAATGTTTGCATGGGCCCACATTTGCCACAAGCTAGTGTGTCATGGCTTGGCAAACTCAAATTTATAGCTAGATCTAGCAAGTATCTAGGATCATGTTGGCTAGGTGTGATGACATATACAACAACAAGTTGGTGAATTTGTTTCTATCCAGCCTAGAGAGGTGTCACATGCATGCAATGTTGGCATAGCCCCACATTTTCCACAAGCTAGTGTGTGTCATGCCTTGGCATAACACTTTTATAGCTAGATCTATCAAGTGGGTGGGATCATTTTCCTAGGTGTAGTGACTCACACAACCACTAAGTTGATGATGGTGGTTCTAGCCAGCCCAAATAGGTCTAGACCCCATGCACTGTTGGCATGGCCCCAAATTTTCCACAAGCTAGTATGTGTTATGGCTTGGCATAGAAAAATTATAGCTAGATCTAGCAAGTAGGTAGGGTCATGTTGGCTAGGTGTAGTGAATCACACATCCACTAAGTTGATGATGGTGTTTCTAGCCAACCCAAATAGGTCTAGATACCACGCAATGTTGGAATGGACCCACATTTTCCACAAGCTAGTGTGTGTCATGGCCTGGCATAGCACTCTTATAGCTAGATGTATGAAGTGGGTGGGATCATGTTGGTCAGGTGTAGTGACTTACACAGCCACTAAGTTGATGATGGTGTTGCTAGCCAACCCAGAGAGGTCTAGATCCCATGCAATGTTTGCATGGGCCCACATTTGCCACAAGCTAGTGTGTGTCATGGATTGGCAAACTCAAATTTATAGCTAGATCTAACAAGTATCTAGGATCATGTTGGCCAGGTGTGATGACATATACAACAACAAGTTGGTGAATGTGTTTCTATCCAGCCTAGAGAGGTGTCACATGCATGCAATGTTGGCATGGCCCCACATTTTCCACAAGCTAGTGTGTGTCATGCCTTGGCATAACACTTTTCTAGCTAGTTCTATCAAGTGGGTGGGATCATTTTGCTAGGTGTAGTGACTCACACAACCACTAAGTTGATGATGGTGGTTCTAGCCAGCCCAGATAGGTCTAGACCCCATGCACTGTTGGCATGGCCCCAAATTTGCCACAAGCTAGTATGTGTTATGGCTTGGCATAGAAAAATTATAGCTAGATCTAGCAAGTAGGTAGGGTCATGTTGGCCAGGTGTAGTGAATCACACATCCACTAAGTTGATGATGGTGTTTCTAGCCAACCCAAATAGGTCTAGATACCACGCAATGTTGGAATGGACCCACATTTTCCACAAGCTAGTGTGTGTCATGGACTGGCATAGCACTCTTATAGCTAGATCTATGAAGTGGGTGGGATCATGTTGGTCAGGTGTAGTGACTTACACAGCCACTAAGTTTATGATGGTGTTGCTAGCCAACCTAGAGAGGTCTAGATCCCATGCAATGTTTGCATGGGCCCACATTTGCCACAAGCTAGTGTGTGTCATGGCTTGGCAAACTCAAATTTATAGCTAGATCTAGCAAGTATCTAGGATCTTGTTGGCCAGGTGTGATGACATATACAACAACAAGTTGGTGAATGTGTTTCTATCTAGCCCAGAGGGGTGTCCCATGCATGCAATGTTGGCAGGGTCCTCATTTTCCACAAGCTAGTGTGTGTCATGCCTTGGCATAACACTTTTATAGCTAGATCTATCAAGTGGGTGGGATCATGTTGCTAGGTGTAGTGACTCACAAAACCACTAAGTTGATGATGGTGGTTCTAGCCAGCCCAGATATGTCTAGACCCCATGCACTGTAGGCATGGCCCCACATTTCCACAAGCTAGTGTGTGTCATGGCTTGGCATAGAAAAATTATAGCTAGATCTAGCAAGTAGGTAGGATCATGTTGGCCAGGTGTAGTGACTCACACAGCCACTAAGTTAATGATGGTGTTTCTAGCCGACCCAAATAGGTCTAGATACCATGCAATGTTGGAATGGACCCACATCTTCCACAAGCTAGTGTGTGTCATGGCCTGGCATAGCACTCTTATAGCTAGATCTATGAAGTGGGTGGGATCATGTTGGTCAGGTGTAGAGACTCACACAGCCACTAAGTTGATGATGGTGTTTCTAGCCAACCCAGAGAGGTCTAGATCCCATGCAATGTTTGCATGGGCCCACATTTTCCACAAGCTAGTGTGTGTCAGGGCTTGGCAAACTCAAATTTATAGCTAGATCTAGAAAGTAGGTAGGATCATGTTGGACAGGTGTGATGACATATACAACAACAAGTTGGTTAAGGTGTTTCTATTCAGCCAGAGAGGTGTCCCATGCATGCATTGTTGGCATGGCCCCACATTTTCCACAAGCTAGTGTGTGTCATGCCTTGGCATAACACTTTTATAGCTAGATCTATCAAGTGGGTGGGATCATTTTGCTAGGTGTAGTGACTCACACAACCAGTAAGTTGATGATGGTGGTTCTAGCCAGCCCAGATAGGTCTAGACCCCATGCACTGTTGGCATGGCCCCAAATTTGCCACAAGCTAGTATGTGTCATGGCTTGGCATAGAAAATTTATAGCTAGATCTAGCAAGTAGGTAGGGTCATGTTGGCCAGGTGTAGTGAATCACACATCCACTAAGTTGATGATGGTGTTTCTAGCCAACCCAAATAGGTCTAGATACCACGCAATGTTGGAATGGACCCACATCTTCCACAAGCTAGTGTGTGTGTCATGGCCTGACACAGCACTCTTACAGCTAGATCTATGAAGTGGGTGGGATCATGTTGGTCAGGTGTAGTGACTTACACAGCCACTAAGTTGATGATGGTGTTTCTAGCCAACCAAGAGAGGTCTAGATCCCATGCAATGTTTGCATGGGCCCACATTTGCCACAAGCTAGTGTGTGTCATGGCTTGGCAAACTCAAATTTATAGCTAGATCTTGCAAGTATCTAGGATCATGTTGGCCAGGTGTGATGACATATACAACAACAAGTTGGTGAATGTGTTTCTATCCAGCCCAGAGAGGTGTCCCATGCATGCAATGTTGGCATGGCCCCACATTTTCCACAAGCTAGTGTGTGTCATGCCTTGGCATAACACTTTTATAGCTAGATCTATCAAGTGGGTGGGATCATGTTGCTAGGTGTAGTGACTCACAAAACCACTAAGTTGATGATGGTGGTTCTAGCTAGCCCAGATAGGTCTAGACCCCATGCACTGTTGGCATGGCCCCACATTTTCCACAAGCTAGTGTGTGTCATGGCTTGGCATAGAAAAATTATAGCTAGATCTAGCAAGTAGGTAGGATCATGTTGGCCAGGTGTAGTGACTCACACAGCCACTAAGTTGATGATGGTGTTTCTAGCCAACCCAAATAGGTCTAGATACCAAGCAATGTTGGAATGGACCCACATCTTCCACAAGCTAGTGTGTGTCATGGCCTGGCATAACACTCTTATAGCTAGATCTATGAAGTGGGTGGGATCATGTTGGTCAGGTGTAGTGACTCACACAGCCACTAAGTTGATGATGGTGTTTCTAGCCAACCCAGAGAGGTCTATATCCCATGCAATGTTTGCATGTGACCACATTTGCCACAAGCTAGTGTGTGTCATGGCTTGGCAAACTCAAATTTATAGCTAGATCTAGCAAGTAGGTAGGATCATGTTGGCCAGGTGTGATGACATATAGAACAACAAGTTGGTGAAGGTGTTTCTATCCAGCCTAGAGAGGTGTCACATGCATGCAATGTTGGCATGGCCCCACATTTTCCACAAGCTAGTGTGTGTCATGCCTTGGCATAACACTTTTATAGCTAGATCTATCAAGTGGGTGGGATCATTTTGCTAGGTGTAGTGACTCACACAACCACTAAGTTGATGATGGTGGTTCTAGCCAGCCCAGATAGGTCTAGACCCCATGCACTGTTGGCATGGCCCCAAATTTGCCACAAGCTAGTATGTGTTATGGCTTGGCATAGAAAAATTATAGCTAGATCTAGCAAGTAGGTAGGGTCATGTTGGCCAGGTGTAGTGAATCACACATCCACTATGTTGATGATGGTGTTTCTAGCCAACCCAAATAGGTCTAGATACCACGCAATGTTGGAATGGACCCACATTTTCCACAAGCTAGTGTGTGTCATGGCCTGGCATAGCACTCTTATAGCTAGATCTATGAAGTGGGTGGGATCATGTTGGTCAGGTGTAGTGACTTACACAGCCACTAAGTTGATGATGGTGTTGCTAGCCAACCTAGAGAGGCCTAGATCCCATGCAATGTTTGCATGGGCCCACATTTGCCACAAGCTAGTGTGTGTCATGGATTGGCAAACTCAAATTTATAGCTAGATCTAACAAGTATCTAGGATCATGTTGGCCAGGTGTGATGACATATACAACAACAAGTTGGTGAATGTGTTTCTATCCAGCCTAGAGAGGTGTCACATGCATGCAATGTTGGCATGGCCCCACATTTTCCACAAGCTAGTGTGTGTCATGCCTTGGCATAACACTTTTCTAGCTAGATCTATCAAGTGGGTGGGATCATTTTGCTAGGTGTAGTGACTCACACAACCACTAAGTTGATGATGGTGGTTCTAGCCAGCCCAGATAGGTCTAGACCCCATGCACTGTTGGCATGGCCCCAAATTTGCCACAAGCTAGTATGTGTTATGGCTTGGCATAGAAAAATTATAGCTAGATCTAGCAAGTAGGTAGGGTCATGTTGGCCAGGTGTAGTGAATCACACATCCACTAAGTTTATGATGGTGTTTCTAGCCAACCCAAATAGGTCTAGATACCACGCAATGTTGGAATGGACCCACATTTTCCACAAGCTAGTGTGTGTCATGGACTGGCATAACACTCTTATAGCTAGATCTATGAAGTGGGTAGGAT
Organism: Avena sativa; assembly: GCA_916181665.1. Lineage (NCBI taxonomy): Eukaryota > Viridiplantae > Streptophyta > Magnoliopsida > Poales > Poaceae > Avena > Avena sativa. The sequence continues at coordinate 20,472,681 of OV702296.1, forward strand.
CATGTTGGTCAGGTGTAGTGACTTACACAGCCACTAAGTTGATGATGGTGTTGCTAGCCAACCTAGAGAGGTCTAGATCCCATGCAATGTTTGCATGGGCCCACATTTGCCACAAGCTAGTGTGTGTCATGGCTTGGCAAACTCAAATTTATAGCTAGATCTAGCAAGTATCTAGGATCTTGTTGGCCAGGTGTGATGACATATACAACAACAAGTTGGTGAATGTGTTTCTATCTAGCCCAGAGGGGTGTCCCATGCATGCAATGTTGGCAGGGTCCTGATTTTCCACAAGCTAGTGTGTGTCATGCCTTGGCATAACACTTTTATAGCTAGATCAATCAAGTGGGTGGGATCATGTTGCTAGGTGTAGTGACTCACAAAACCACTAAGTTGATGATGGTGGTTCTAGCCAGCCCAGATATGTCTAGACCCCATGCACTGTTGGCATGGCCCCACATTTCCACAAGCTAGTGTGTGTCATGGCTTGGCATAGAAAAATTATAGCTAGATCTAGCAAGTAGGTAGGATCATGTTGGCCAGGTGTAGTGACTCACACAACCACTAATTAATGATGGTGTTTCTAGCCGACCCAAATAGGTCTAGATACCATGCAATGTTGGAATGGACCCACATCTTCCACAAGCTAGTGTGTGTCATGGCCTGGCATAGCACTCTTATAGCTAGATCTATGAAGTGGGTGGGATCATGTTGGTCAGGTGTAGAGACTCACACAGCCACTAAGTTGATGATGGTGTTTCTAGCCAACCCAGAGAGGTCTAGATCCCATGCAATGTTTGCATGGGCCCACATTTGCCACAAGCTAGTGTGTGTCAGGGCTTGGCAAACTCAAATTTATAGCTAGATCTAGAAAGTAGGTAGGATCATGTTGGCCAGGTGTGATGACATATACAACAACAAGTTGGTGAAGGTGTTTCTATCAAGCCCAAAGAGGGGTCCTATGCATGCAATGTTGTCATGGCCCCACATTTTCCACAAGCTAGTGTGTGTCATGCCTTGAAATAACACTTTTATAGCTAGATCTATCAAGTGGGTGGGATCATGTTGCTAGGTGTAGTGACTCACACAACCACTAAGTTGATGATGGTGGTTCTAGCTAGCCCAGATAGGTCTAGACCCCATGCACTGTTGGCATGGCCCCACATTTGCCACAAGCTAGTGTGTGTCATGGCTTGGCATAGCAAAATTATAGCTAGATCTAGCAAGTAGGTAGGATCATGTTGGCCAGGTGTAGTGACTCACACAGCCACTAAGTTGATGATGGTGTTTCATGCCAACCCAAATAGGTCTAGATACCATGCAATGTTGGAATGGACCCACATCTTCCACAAGCTAGTGTGTGTCATGGCCTGGCATAGCACTCTTATAGCTAGATCTATGAAGTGGGTGAGATCATGTTGGTCAGGTGTAGTGACTCACACAGCCACTAAGTTGATGGTGATATTTCTAGCCAACCTAGAGAGGTCTAGATCCCATGCAATGTTTGCATGGGACCACATTTGCCACAAGCTAGTGTGTGTCATGGCTTGGCAAACTCAAATTTATAGCTAGATCTAGCAAGTAGGTAGGATCATGTTGGACAGGTGTGATGACATATACAACAACAAGTTGGTTAAGGTGTTTCTATTCAGCCCAGAGAGGTGTCCCATGCATGCATTGTTGGCATGGCCCCATATTTTCCACAAGCTAGTGTATGTCATGCCTTGGCATAAAACTTTTATAGCTAGATCTATCAAGTGGGTGGGATCATGTTGCTAGGTGTAGTGACTCACACAACCACTAAGTTGATGATGGTGGTTCTAGCCAGCCCAGATAGGTCTAGACCCCATGCACTGTTGGCATGGCCCCACATTTGCCACAAGCTAGTGTGTGTCATGGCTTGGCATAGAAAAATTATAGCTAGATCTAGCAAGTAGGTAGGATCATGTTGGCCAGGTGTAGTGATTCACACAGCCACTAAGTTGATGATGGTGTCTCTAGCCAACCCAAATAGGTCTAGATACCATGCAATGTTGGAATGGACCCACATCTTCCACAAGCTAGTGTGTGTCATGGCCTGGCATAGCACTCTTATAGCTAGATCTATGAAGTGGGTGGGATCATGTTGGTTAGGTGTAGTGACTCACACAGCCACGAAGTTGATGATGGTGTTTCTAGCCAACCTAGAGAGGTCTAGATCCCACGCAATGTTTGCATGGGACCACATTTGCCACAAGCTAGTGTGTGTCATGGCTTGGCAAACTCAAATTTATAGCTAGATCTAGCAAGTAGGTAGGATCATGTGGGCCAGGTGTGATGACATATACAACAACAAGTTGGTGAAGGTGTTTCTATCCAGCCCAGAGAGGTGTCCCATGCATGCAATGTTGGCATGACCCCACATTTTCCACATGCTAGAGTGTGTCATGCCTTGGCATAACACTTTTATAGCTAGATCTCTCAAGTGGGTGGGATCATTTTGCTAGGTGAAGTGACTCACACAACCACTAAGTTGATGATGGTGGTTCTAGCCAGCCCAGATAGGTCTAGACCCCATGCACTGTTGGCATGGCCCCAAATTTGCCACAAGCTAGTGTGTGTCATGGCTTCGCATAGAAAAATTATTGCCAGATCTAGCAAGTAGGTAGGGTCATGTTGGCCAGGTGTAGTGAATCACACATCCACTAAGTTGATGATGGTGTTTCTAGCCAACCCAAATAGGTCTAGATACCACGCAATGTTGGAATGGACCCACATCTTCCACAAGCTAGTGTGTGTCATGGCCTGGCATAGCACTCTTATAGCTAGATCTATGAAGTGGGTGGGATCATGTTGGTCAGGTGTAGTGACTCACACAGCCACTAATTTGATGATTGTGTTTCTAGCCAACCCAGAGAGGTCTAGATCCCATGCAATGTTTGCATGGGCCCACAGTTGCCACAAGCTAGTGTGTGTCATGGCTTGGCAAACTCAAATTTATAGCTAGATCTAGCAAGTATCTAGGATCATGTTGGCCAGGTGTGATGACATATACAACAACAAGTTGGTGAATGTGTTTCTATCCAGCCCAGAGAGGTGTCCCATGCATGCAATGTTGGCATGGCCCCACATTTTCCACAAGCTAGTGTGTGTCATGCCTTGGCATAACACTTTTATAGCTAGATCTATCAAGTGGGTGGGATCATGTTGCTAGGTGTAGTGACTCACAAAACCACTAAGTTGATGATGGTGGTTCTAGCTAGCCCAGATAGGTCTAGACCCCATGCACTGTTGGCATGGCCCCACATTTTCCACAAGCTAGTGTGTGTCATGGCTTGGCATAGAAAAATTATAGCTAGATATAGAAAGGAGGTAGGATCATGTTGGCCAGGTGTAGTGACTCACACAGCCACTAAGTTGATGATGGTGTTTCTAGCCAACCCAAATAGGTCTAGATACCATGCAATGTTGGAATGGACCCACATCTTCCACAAGCTAGTGTGTGTCATGGCCTGGCATAGCACTCTTATAGCTAGATCTATGAAGTGGGTGGGATCATGTTGGTCAGGTGTAGAGACTCACACAGCCACTAAGTTGATGATGGTGTTATTAGCCAACCCAGAGAGGTCTAGATCCCATGCAATGTTTGCATGGGCCCACATTTGCCACAAGCTAGTGTGTGTCATGGCTTGGCAAACTCAAATTTATAGCTAGATCTAGCAAGTAGGTAGGATCATGTTGGCCAGGTGTGATGACATATACAACAACAAGTTGGTGAAGGTGTTTCTATCCAGCCCAGAGAGGTGTCCTATGCATGCAATGTTGGCATGGCCCCACATTTTCCACAAGCTAGTGTGTGTCATGCCATGGCATAACACTTTTGTAGCTAGATCTATCAAGTGGGTGGGACCATGTTGCTAGGTGTAGTGACTCACACAACCACTAAGTTGATAATGGTGGTTCTAGCCAGCCCAGATAGGTCTAGACCCCATGCACTGTTGGCATGGCCCCACATTTGCCACAAGCTAGTGTGTGTCATGGCTTGGCATAGAAAAATTATAGCTAGATCTAGCAAGTAGGTAGGATCATGTTGGCCAGGTGTAGTGACTCACACAACCACTAAGTTGATGATGGTGTTTCTAGCCAACCCAGAGAGGTATAGATCCCATGCAATGTTTGCATGGGCCCACATTTTCCACAAGCTAGTGTGTGTCATGGGTTGGAAAACTCAAATTTATAGCTAGCTCTAGCAAGTATGTAGGATCATGTTGTGACACCCCGGTTCTGATATGACCGTGGCCTCTATGTGACATGCCAATCCCTGGATCGGTTCATTGGCCCACAATAGAGTAAGATAGATAATCATAGCAAATAACCGTGCATCATGATCTACAAAGATCTAGAGTACCATTATTACAATATAAAGGCTTAGCATAAAGCTAGCTCAAATTGTTCAGGTAGCAACGAAAGCGAGTAAATCCTCCAATCTTCAAATTGCCCACAAGTGAACAAGTGCCGAGTGGAGTACCGTGGCCTATAACGATCAATCAGAATCGGAATAACCTGCAGCATAAAACGCAACAGCCCCGAAGGGTCAATACATGGAATGTATGGCAAGTAGAGCTAATAAAGGAGACAATAGTACTAACAACTACATGCATATTTGGCAAGTGGAGCTGTGTCTGGCTTGCATTTGCAAATAACTTTGTCCTACTTTCATAAACAATTTTGAATTTTCTTTGAAAAGATCCCAATTAAGTTAACCCAACAATATTAAAACAATTATGAAATTAGAATGAGCGAGAAACATGTCATGGAATCAATATCTAGTAACTCAGATGTCCATAACCGGGGACACGGCTAATCGATTAGATTATACACTCTGCAGAGGTTAGTACACTTTACCCATGTGACTTGGCCAGCCCAGCTCGTACCATCACTCTCATTTTGGGTGATGATAGGGAGAAGACCAAGAAGAGACTGTTCGGGAAGTAGCTCCTCAATCCCGACGCGCACCGGTCCAACCTACCAAAATTCTACATCTCTGGATACGCGGGTTCGAGTTACCACAACCTACTAAGTCCAACCAACCGCCCATTCCATTATTGGCACATGGTTGTACACGTAAGCTACACAGTAAAGAAGCCAATCAATTTCTCTTGATACCTGGGTGCCTTTCCGCAATGAAACCACCAAAATTTATCAATACCATCACACCCAGGGGGTTCATTGATTAAGTTGTTTTAGTTTTCATAAACCAATACTTTGAGAAAACAAGTATCAATGATGTACCCCAGCCCTCGTTCAACATAGCATGGCTAAGCACATCTACAACGGTGGTTCATCTACAAGGAAAGCCCTACCACATAATAGGACATAGCATAGCGATAGTATCATCCTACACATGCATCTACAAAATACACGACAATGCATTGAAAATAGTAGGACGATATCATGAACAAAGTAGCATCTACTTGCCTTGGTTGTAGGGGTCGGAGGAACAATCCACACACGAGCAAGGGTTGCACTCCACACAATCTACACGACACAATTGCATTCATAAACAAACAATTCACAAACGTATGCAACAAAGATGATGCATGAATGCAAGAACGGCAAGTGAATTGGTGCTACAGCTGCACCACATAATATTAATACATATTACTACCGAATACATGCATGGAAAATAGATTTGGCGCAAGGGAAACTATTAACCAAAAGTAGTGATCACTACTAGAGCTAGAACTTAAATAATTCACTACCGGTAGTAAACAGTTCGTAAAATCCTGGAAAAATTCTACCGTATAGGCATCGCTGATAAGAAACATTACCAATTGGAATTACTCAAAAAGGAGTATTAAAACATCCCGAGTAATTAAAACACTGCAGAAAACCATTAGACAAATACTGCAGAAGTTTTTACTGTAAGCCTATCTTTTTATTTCACGATGAGATTCCCCTCGTTCACACGAGTTCAGGGACATATCATACGCGATTTTTGGAGCTACGAAACTTTTACTACGAATTTATTACTCCGAAAAGGCCATTAACTCATTGGATTAAACTGTACTAAACCTGACAGTAAAAGTCTGAACCAAATGTACAGCGAGATTCTACACGACTCACTGAACTCGTACATATTTTATTTGCAATTTTTGGCCAAGCGGTTTAATTTCTACGCAATTTACAAGATTCTACCGAAATCTGCCAACTAATAGGATTAACGAAATTGACCCAGTCAACTGTGTCTGATGACTGGGCGCTGACTGGACGTCAGACCAGTCAACGTCTGGGGCATCTGACTAGTCAACGTCTGGAGTGCTGACCAGTCAACGAACGATCTAAGCCGCTGATCTGAAATCTGACGGTGGCTGCTGTCTTATCGGGATCGGACTGCGAAACGAACTCCGGCGAGCTCCGGACGGCGGCGACGGTCGGTTCCGGCGTCGTGGTTCTACCTGCACGTACGTACACAGTCAACTACGGCTCCCGGAATAATAAACGCGTGCGCGTACGCGGCGATCTGCAAGGCGCAGTTGGCGGCGGCGGCGGATGGAGACGTGGAGCACGGGAACGGAAAGAGGGCGGCGAGACGAACCCGGTAACAGACGCGACGACGAACGGCGACGACCGGAAGCGGCGACGCGTGGCGCGGAAGGCGGCGACGGCGGCCGCACCTGGCGAGGCGGCGGCGCCAGGGATCGTGCGCGCGTGCGGGAGAGGTCTGGGAGGCGGCGGGCACGGGAACCAAAGCAGCGGGCCCTCTTTAAGAAGTCCCACGCGTGAAGAGAAAGAGAAAAAAAAATCTGACCCGAAACGGTTCAGATTTGACTCCCATTCGGAAATCGGTTCAGATTTTCGGACTGTTTTCCGGCGGTTTACTAAAACGTCTGAGTCTTTTGCATACGAACTCCGATTGGAGCGATTCTCGCGCATACGGGTTCGTATCGTCGAGGGGAACAACCTTCAGTCGAAGTTTGCGCGAAAACTCGAACCTACAGGGGTGGTTGTTGCAAGTCTCTTGGTTTACTAAAACGTCCGAGTCTTTTGCATACGAACTCCGATTGGAGCGATTCTCGCGCCTACGGGTTAATATCGTCGAGGAGAACAACCTTCAGTCGAAGTTTGAGCGAAAGCTCGAACCTACAGGGGTGGTCGTTGCAAGTCCCTCTGAAGCCTCCCGCAGGAAACTCGAAGCGAAGTAAAATAGGTTTTCGCAAATAGCGTTTCGTCGATCCTCTCTACTCGACGGTAATGCATGGTAAGATATGATGCGATGCAATGAATGATATGCAAGACCAAATCTAAAATTTGGGATGTGACAAGACTAACCCCCCTTAAGATGAATCTCATCCTCGAGATTCGGCGCGGCTAGCAAATAGGTGTGGGTAGTCCTCTCGGATGTCATCTTCACGCTCCCAAGTGGCTTCCTCTTCAGTGTGGTGGCTCCACTGCACCTTGCAAAACTTGATTGTCTTGGTACGGGTAGTCCTTTCTGCTGTCTCCAGAATCTTGACCGGTTTCTCCTCATAGGTCAAATCATTCTGAAGCTGAACCTCCCCGAGCGGTACAATGTCTCTCAATGGTGTATCCACCATCTCCGGGTGGCTCTTCTTCAGCTGGGACACGTGGAACACATTGTGAACAGCAGACAGAGCCTCTGGCAACTCCAACTGATAAGCAACCTCTCCTTTGTGTGCTAAGACTCGATATGGTCCAATGAATCGGGGTGCCAGCTTACCCTTAATTCCAAATCTCTTGATTCCACGAAGCGGCGATACTCTGAGGTATGCTCTATCACCTATCTCATACACCACTTCCTTGCGCTTGGCGTCAGCGTAGCTCTTCTGTCTTGATTGTGCTACCTTCAGCCTATCTCTAACCAAGGCGACCTTCTCTTCAGCGTCCTTGATCAAATCAGGTCCAAACAACTGACGTTCTCCTACTCCATCCCATAGCAATGGTGTTCGGCACCGTTTCCCATACAGTACGTCGAACGGTGACGTCTTGATGCTGGTTTGATAGCTTTTGTTGTAGGAAAACTCGGCATACGGCAAATTCTCATCCCAACTAGAACCATGAGCCAAGGCGCAAGCTCTCAGCATGTCTTCCAAAATCTGATTCACCCTCTCGGTCTGTCCATCAGTCTGTGGGTGAAACGCTGTGCTAAACTCCAATCTAGTACCAAGTGACTCGTGCAGCTGGCGCCAGAAGTGTGAGTTAAATTGGGTGCCTCTATCAGATACGATACTCTTGGGAACTCCATGTAGGCACACAATCTTGTCCATGTAAATCTTGGCCAACTTTGCACTCGTATAGGTCGTCTTCACCGGTATAAAGTGGGCTACTTTGGTCAAATGGTCGACCACTACCCAAATAGAGTCATATCCTGACCTAGTCCTGGGCAATCCTGTGATAAAGTCCATTCCCACTCTATCCCATTTCCAATCCGGCACGGGCAATGGCTATAGCAGTCCTGCTGGCTTCTGGTGTTCTGCCTTCACTCGGCTACATACATCACATAGGGCAATATGCTTGGCGATATCTCCCTTCATGTTGTTCCACCAAAATCTGCTCTTCAAATCCATATACATCTTTGTGTTGCCCGGATGTATGGAATACGGCGAGTCATGAGCTTCCTGCAGAATCAACTTCCTTAACTCCGGATCGTTGGGCACACACAAACGATCTCCATACCACAAGGTACCTTGCTCATCCTCGCGGAATTCCCTTGCTCGACCTTACTTCATCTTTTCCTTAACTTCATCTATCTCTTTGTCTCCCACTTGAGCCTTCTTGATTCTGTCTTGAAGCGTTGGTTGGACTTCCATCGTAGCCAAGTATCCTTCGGATACTACCTCCAGTCTAAGGTCCTTGAATTGCTTGCACAAGTCCTCAGGCAATTCACCAATTGTCAATCCATTGGCATAAACTTTCCGGCTCAGAGCATCTGCTACTACATTGGCCTTTCCTGGGTGGTATTGTAGATTCATATCATAATCCTTGATAAGCTCCAACCATCTCCTTTGTCTCATATTCAATTCCTTCTGCGTAAATATGTACTTCAGGCTCTTGTGGTCGGTGTACACATCACAGTGTTTTCCCATTAAGTAATGCCTTCATACCTTGAGCGCATGAACCACTGACGCTAACTCCAAGTCGTGTGTGGGGTAATTCCGCTCATGGTGCTTGAGTTGTCGCGAGGCATATGACACTACTCTCCCATCTTGCATCAGCACACTCCCAAGTCCTTGTCGTGAGGCATCACAGTACACTTGGAAATCCTTCTGAAGATCTGGTAAACATAGAACAGGCGCGGTCACTAGTCGACGCTTTAGTTCCTGAAAGCTGGCTTCACATACGTCTAACCATTCGAAATTCCTCTCCTTCTTCAGAAGATCAGTCATCGGCTTAGCAATCTTGGAAAAATTTTCTATGAACCTCCGGTAATATCCAGCAAGTCCCAAAAAGCTTCGAATCTCTCCTGCATTCTTGGGTGCTTCCCACTCAGTTACTGCAGTCACTTTGTTTGGATCAACAGCAATTCCTTCTCCTGACACTACGTGTCCAAGAAATCCAGCAGTGTTAAGCCAAAATTCACATTTACTGAATTTGGCATACAGCTTGTGTTCTCTCAGCTTCTCCATAATCATCCTCAGATGTTTCTCATGCTCGGCATCATCCTTGGAATATATCAGTATGTCATCAATAAACACCACCACGAACTTGTCCAAATACTCCATAAATACCTTGTTCATCATGGTCATGAAATATGTCGGGGCATTCGTTAGTCCAAATGACATAACCGTATACTCATATAAACCATACCTAGTGGTGAAGGCGGTTTTTGGTACATCCTCCTCTCGGATCTTCAATTGGAAATAGCCTGATCGCAGATCAATCTTGCTGAACACCTTTGCTCCTTCCAGTTGATCAAACAAGTCATTTATGTTCGGCAGAGGGTACTTGTTCTTGATGGTTACTTCATTCAGCGAACGATAGTCCACTACTAATCTCTTGGTGCTATCTTTCTTCTCCACAAATAGAACAGGTGCTCCCCATGACGACGCACTAGGCTAAATGAATCCCTTTTCCAGTTGTTCCTTCAACTGTTTCTTCAATTCTTTCAGCTCATCCACATCCATCTTATATGGTTTCTTTGCTATAGGTCCTGTTCCCGGCAGCAGGTCGATAAGAAACTCTACATCTCTGTCAGGTGGCATCCCTGGCAGCTCTTCCGGAAACACGTCGGGGTAATCCCTAATCACTGGCACAGTATCCATACTAACCCCCTTAAGAGAATTCAGCTTACACCTTCCTGGTCGTGCGGCTGACTTGAATCTAATCCTCTTACCATCCGGGGTCTTGAGTGAAACAGCTCGCTGTGCACAATCTATGTGTCCTCCATGCATAGACATCCAATCCATACCCAGAATGACATCTAATCCCTGTGAATCCAACACTACTAGATGTGCGATGAAGTTGTGTGTTCCAATCCTCACAGTCAAGTCGCGGCATCCCGCGCTAGCTATCATATCTCCTCCAGGTGAACTCACTCTAATAGACCTTTTCATAGACTCAGTAGGTAACTTATACTTATCCACAAATGCCCTTGATATGAATGAATGCGATGCACCAGTATCGAAAAGTATAAGTGCAGGGTAAGTGTTGATTGGGAACTTACCAATCACAAGGTCAGGCTCATCTGGAATCTCCTCCACATTCATGTGGTTCACTGTGGCCTTCTCACCGTTGGTTGGCTTCAGTCCTTTCCTCTCCGGACAGTTGTCAGCATAGTGTCCCTTCTCCTTGCACTTGAAGCATGTCACCTCACTCAGATCCTTCTTCACGAAGTTGCGATCACGGTTGCGGTCATGTCCATCGTGTCCTCCAGAGTGGTGAGAGTGTCCTCCCTTGTGGCTGTGGTGGCTGCTCCTATGGTTGTCATGACGATGTCCATCGCGGCGGTCATGGCTCCCATGGTCACTTCCTCCATGCTTGGAGTATCCATCATATGAAGTGCGAGTCTTGTGGTGTGAACCAGAGTGGTGATTGCTGTTCTTTCTCTTGCGGTTCTCCACTTGCTTGTGCTTCCCTTCCAAGATCCTGGCCTTGTCCATAAGCTCCTGGAAAGTGGGGCAATAAACCACCAGTAGCTGTACTGAAAGCTCATCACTGAGGCCATCCAGGAATCTCTCCCTCCTTTTGGCATCAGTGTCAACATCCTCAGGTGCATAACGGGACAAGTTGTTGAACTCCTCAATGTACTCGGCCACGGTGCGATTGGTTTGGCGCAAGTTGCGGAACTCCTTCCTCTTCAGGCTCAGAACTCCTGAAGACACGTGGTTGGTCCTGAAATCTTCCTCAAACATTGCCCAAGTCACGGTATTCAGTGGGTGGGTGATCTGAAATGTGTCCCACCAAGAAGCGGCTGGTCCCTCCAGTAGGTGAGCGGCGAACCTCACCTTCTCAGCATCAGTGCATCCGACAGTCACTAGATCCTTGTTGACTGAACGCAACCAGTCTAGAGCAACCATTTGTTCCGTTGCAGTAGAGAACTTAGTTGGCCTTAGCCTCAGAAATCTGGTGAGAGCATCTCCGTAAGGCTGATTGTTTCCATTGTTGTTGTTCTGATTCGCCATGAACTGGGTCATCACTTGGGTCAGCTGTGCCTGAGCTGCCATGAGCTGCTCCATCTCAGTGGGTTGGCGACAGGGAGGCATCCGTGGTTCAGCATAGGTAAGTTTAGAAAGAATCAACTACGATAATAGGATTCTACCCATGCATGTGATCAAACAACAACAAGCAATGGCAGACAATCACAAGCAAGCAACTCGTCAACAAACAAGCGGTCCAGCAACATCCCAGGTGTTATCCTAGCAGTATATAGCTACTGAAATAGTTTTGCAAGAGTTGGCAATGGTTAACTAAACAATAGATCAACTAATCAACAAAACAGCAATCTGCCAGAACAGTCCAGCAGCGTTCACGAATTTTTCCGCCTGACTTAAACTCGTCAGAAAAATTAGCCAATTTTTGTGCATATGGAAGAGAGAGTTTCGCATCAGCCCAATTTTTTTCAGATATTTCCGAGTTACTAGAAAAATATGAAAAATCTCGCAGTACTGCTGTATCAGCAGAAAAACTGCACCGAAAAACACACAGATAGTAACCAAATTGCCATAACTCTTTCATTAAAATTCGCACAAATAAATCCTGGGATATTGGAGTACACAAATAAGCAACTAAACACTTTTAAACTAGCACGAACTAAGCTTCACAATGATCGAGACTAATCCTAACGAATTCGCCTAACGTGGACTAACTGGTGGACTTCTATCTACTTCTTGAAGAGATTGAGGTAGGTCCTTGCGGTCATGCGTTGGCGCTTCGGCTCGCGGTACAACCATAGCGGCGGAGTGTACACCTCTCCTGAACCATCACTTGAGACTTCAAACTCCACCTCTTCTGGATCCTCCTCTTCTTCTTCATCCTCAGCTGCTGCAGCAACAACTTCATCTCCTCCACCATCATCGTCTCCATCATCATCATCCTCGTCCTCATCATCATCATCGTCTCCACTGTCATCATCATCCCCATTGTTGCCATCATCTCCATTGTCATCATCAGAGGGTGGCTTCAGCTGTGCTTGGAGAGCGGCAATCTGGGCTGTCATAACTTCAATGGTTTGGTCCCTTTCCTGGACGGTCCCTTGCAACTGTTGTATGTTCTGAGTGTTCTCTTGCACATTACCATGAAGATGGGCTATGGTCTCATCTCTGGCTATCAGGGCAGTCTCCAGAACTCCCACAGCTTCATGCAAAGTGTCAATCTCCTGTCCTTGGACCACCATACCATTGCTAGTAAAATCTGCAATCTCCTTTATCATCCTCACCTTCTCTGCTAGAGCTCCATTCTCTCTCTCCATGTCCTCTATGTGCCTCCGACGGGGCGGCATGTTGTTCCTGTCACCCGGGGTAACCACAATGTTCCCATCTTCATCACGCCTTCCATAATCACGGTAGGGTGAATCTGCAGGCAGTAGGTGTCGGACATAGTGGCACTGGCGAGACAGGGCTTCATGTACAGCCAAGTTGATTCCAAGTCCCCAGTTGCAGTATATCTTGGTGTAGACCAAGTGCGCGGGGTTTGGCAGGGCGGCATCTCTGAATATGAAGGTAGTGATCTCCCATGCATCCTCTCCATATCCATAGGTGTACAGCCTTCTTCCCTTGAACATAGGCAGTGGCAATCCCAATGACTGAGAGAGCTGAGCTAACTGCCTTGCAAAGGGCCTTGGTGACTCCATGGTGACATACTCAGTCCTGACGTCTCCCATCTATCAAGTAAAAGAGGAAAGTGTGAGAATAGCATATGGTAAGAATTTACGAGGGTGAAAGGTATAAGAGGAAAGACAGTGTTAATATAGGCTTAATAATTCTATGGCTTCCTAATCCAATCCTAAGTCACGATCCTACAGTCGACACACGGGCTCTGATACCATCCTGTGACACCCCGGTTCTGATAAGACCGTGGCCTCTATGTGACATGCCAATCCCTGGGTCGGTTCATTGGCCCACAATAGAGTAAGATAGATAATCATAGCAAATAACCGTGCATCATGATATACAAAGATCCAGAGTACCATTATTACAATATAAAGGCTTAGCATAAAGCTAGCTCAAATTGTTCAGGTAGCAACGAAAGCGAGTAAATCCTCCAATCTTCAAATTGCCCACAAGTGAACAAGTGCCGAGTGGAGTACCGTGGCCTATAACGATCAATCAGAATCGGAATAACCTGCAGCATAAAACGCAACAGCCCCGAAGGGTCAATACATGGAATGTATGGCAAGTAGAGCTAGTAAAGGAGACAATAGTACTAACAACTACATGCATATTTGGCAAGTGGAGCTGTGTCTGGCTTGCATTTGCAAATAACTTTGTTCTACTTTCATAAACAATTTTGAATTTTCTTTGAAAAGATCCCAATTAAGTTAACCCAACAATATTAAAACAATTATGAAATTAGAATGAGCGAGAAACATGTCATGGAATCAATATCTAGTAACTCAGATGTCCATAACCGGGGACACGGCTAATCGATTAGATTATACACTCTACAGAGGTTAATACACTTTACCCATGTGACTTGGCTAGCCCATCTCGTACCATCACTCTCATTTTGGGTGATGATAGGGAGAAGACGAAGAAGAGACTGTTCGGGAAGTAGCTCCTCAATCCCGACGCGCACCGGTCCAACCTACCAAAATTCTACATCTCTGGATACGCGGGTTCGAGTTACCACAACCTACTAAGTCCAACCAACCGCCCATTCCATTATTGGCACATGGTTGTACACGTAAGCTACACAGTAAAGAAGCCAATCAATTTCTCTTGATACCTGGGTGCCTTTCCGCAATGAAACCACCAAAATTTATCAATACCATCACACCCAGGGGGTTCATTGATTAAGTTGTTTTAGTTTTCATAAACCAATACTTTGAGAAAACAAGTATCAATGATGTAACCCAGCCCTCGTTCAACATAGCATGGCTAAGCACATTTACAACGCTGGTTCATCTACAAGGAAAGCCCTACCACATAATAGGACATAGCATAGCGATAGTATCATCCTACACATGCATCTACAAAATACACGACAATGCATTGAAAATAGTAGGACGATATCATGAACAAAGTAGCATCTACTTTCCTTGGTTGTAGCGGTTGGAGGAACAATCCACACACGAGCAAGGGTTGCACTCCACACAATCTACACGACACAATTGCATTCATAAACAAACAATTCACAAACGTATGAAACAAAGATGATGCATGAATGCAAGAACGGCAAGTGAATTGGTGCTACAGCTGAACCACATAATACTAATACATATTACTACCGAATACATGCATGGAAAATAGATTTGGCGCAAGGGAAACTATTAACCAAAAGTAGTGATCACTACTAGAGCTAGAACTTAAATAATTCACTACAGGTAGTAAACAGTTCGTAAAATCCTGGAAAAATTCTACTGCATAGGCATCGCTGATAAGAAACAGTACCAATTGGAATTACTCAAAAGGAGTTATAAAACATCCCGAGTAATTAAAACACTGCAGAAAACCATTAGACAAATACTGCAGAAGTTTTTACAGTACGCCTATCTTTTTATTTCACGATGAGATTCCCCTCGTTCATACGAGTTCAGGGACATATCATACGCGATTTTTGGAGCTACGAAACTTTTACTACGAATTTGTTACTCCGAAAAGGCTATTAACTCATTGGATTAAACTGTACTAAACCTGATAGTAAAAGTCTGAACCAAAGGTACAGCGAGATTCTACACGACTCACTGAACTCGTACATATTTTATTTGCAATTTTTGGCCAAGCGGTTTAATTTCTACGCAATTTACAAGATTCCACTGAAATCTGCCAACTAATAGGATTAACGAAATTGACCCAGTCAACTGTGTCTGATGACTGGGCGCTGACTGGACGTCTGACCAGTCAACGTTTGGGGCGTCTGACTAGTCAACGTCTGAAGTGCTGACCAGTCAACGAACGATCTAAGCCGCTGATCTGAAATCTGACGGTGGCTGCTGTCTTACCGGGATCGGACTGCGAAACGAACTCCGGCGAGCTCCGGACGGCGGCGACGGTCGGTTCCGGCGTCGTGGTTCTACCTGCACATACGTACACAGTCAACTACGGCTCCCGGAATAATAAACGCGTGCGCGTACGCGGCGATCTGCAGGGCGCAGTTGGCGGCGGCGGATGGAGACGCGGAGCACGGGAACGGAAAGAGGGCGGCGAGACGAACCCAACAACAGACGCGACGACGAACGGCGACGACCGGAGGCGGCGGCGCATGGCGCGGAAGGCGGCGACGGCGGCAGCACCTGGCGAGGCGGCGGTGCCAGGGATCGTGCGCGCGTGCGGGAGAGGTCTGGGAGGCGGCGGGCACGGGAACCAAGGCAGCGGGCCCTCTTTAAGAAGTCCCACGCATGAAGAGAAAGAGAAAAAAAAAATCTGACCCGCCGGTCCAGATTTGACTCCGATTCGGAAATCGGTCCGGATTTTCGGACCGTTTTCCGGCGGTTTAATAAAACGTCTGATTCTTTTGCATACGAACTCCGATTGGAGCGATTCTCGCGCCTACGGGTTCGTATCGTCGAGGGGAACAACCTTCAGTCGAAGTTTGCGCGAAAACTCGAACCTACAGGGGTGGTTGTTGCAAGTCTCTTGGTTTACTAAAACGTCCGAGTCTTTTGCATACGAACTCCGATTGGAGCGATTCTCACGCCTACGGGTTCGTATTGTCGAGGGGAACAACCTTCAGTTGAAGTTTGAGCGAAAGCTCGAACCTACAGGGGTGGTCGTTGCAAGTCCCTCTGAAGCCTCCCACAGGAAACTCGAAGTGAAGTAAAATAGGTTTTCGCAAATAGCGTTTCGTCGATCCTCTCTACTCGACGGTAATGCATGGTAAGATATGATGCGATGCAATGAATGATATGCAAGACCAAATCTAAAATTTGGGATGTGACACATGTTGGCCAGGTGTGATGACATATACAACAACAAGTTGGTGAATGTGTTTCTATCCAGCCCAGAGAGGTGTCCCATGCATGCAATGTTGGCATGGCCCCACATTTTCCACAAGCTAGTGTATGTCATGCCTTGGCATAAAACTTTTATAGCTAGATCTATCAAGTGGGTGGGATCATGTTGCTAGGTGTAGTGACTCACACAACCACTAAGTTGATGATGGTGGTTCTAGCCAGCCCAGATAGGTCTAGACCCCATGCACTGTTGGCATGGCCCCACATTTGCCACAAGCTAGTGTGTGTCATGGCTTGGCATAGAAAAATTATAGCTAGATCTAGCAAGTAGGTAGGATCATGTTGGCCAGGTGTAGTGACTCACACAGCCACTAAGTTGATGATGGTGTTTCTAGCCAACACAAATAGGTCTAGATACCATGCAATGTTGGAATGGACCCACATCTTCCACAAGCTAGTGTGTGTCATGGCCTAGCATAACACTCTTATAGCTAGATCTATGAAGTGGGTGGGATCATGTTGGTTAGGTGTAGTGACTCACACAGCCACTAAGTTGATGATGGTGTTTCTAACCAACCCAGAGAGGTCTAGATCCCACGCAATGTTTGCATGGGACCACATTTGCCACAAGCTAGTGTGTGTCATGGCTTGGCAAACTCAAATTTATAGCTAGATCTAGCAAGTAGGTAGGATCATGTGGGCCAGGTGTGATGACATATACAACAACAAGTTGGTGAAGGTGTTTCTATCCAGCCCAGAGAGGTGTCCCATGCATGCAATGTTGGCATGACCCCACATTTTCCACATGCTAGAGTGTGTCATGCCTTGGCATAACACTTTTATAGCTAGATCTATCAAGTGGGTGGGATCATGTTGCTAGGTGTAGTGACTCACACAACCACTAAGTTGATGATGGTGGTTCTAGCCAGCCCAGATAGGTCTAGACCCCATGCACTGTAGGCATGGCCCCAAATTTGCCACAAGCTAGTGTGTGTCCTGGCTTCGCACAGAAAAATTATTACTAGATCTAGCAAGTAGGTAGGGTCATGTTGGCCAGGTGTAGTGAATCACACATCCACTAAGTTGATGATGGTGTTTCTAGCCAACCCAAATAGGTCTAGATACCACGCAATGTTGGAATGGACCCACATCTTCCACAAGCTAGTGTGTGTCATGGCCTGGCATAGCACTCTTATAGCTAGATCTATGAAGTGGGTGGGATCATGTTGGTCAGGTGTAGTGACTCACACAGCCTAATTTGATGATTGTGTTTCTAGCCAACCCAGAGAGGTCTAGATCCCATGCAATGTTTGCATGGGCCCACATTTGCCACAAGCTAGTGTGTGTCATGGCTTGGCAAACTCAAATTTATTGCTAGATCTAGCAAGTATGTAGGATCATGTTGGCCAGGTGTGATGACATATACAACAACAAGTTGGTGAATGTGTTTCTATCCAGCCCAGAGAGGTGTCCCATGAATGCAATGTTGGCATGGCCCCACATTTTCCACAAGCTAGTGTGTGTCATGCCTTGGCATAACACTTTTATAGCTAGATCTATCAAGTAGGTGGGATCATGTTGCTAGGTGTAGTGACTCACACAACCACTAAGTTGATGATGGTGGTTCTAGCCAGCCCAGATAGGTTTAGACCCCATGCACTGTTGGCATGGGCCCACATTTTCCACAAGCTAGTGTGTGTCATGGTTTGGCATAGAAAAATTATAGCTAGATCTAGCAAGTAGGTAGGATCATGTTGGCCAGGTGTAGTGACTCACACAGCCACTAAGTTGATGATGGTGTTTCTAGCCAACCCAAATAGGTCTAGATACCATGCAATGTTGGAATGGACCCACATCTTCCACAAGCTAGTGTGTGCCATGGCCTGGCATAGCACTCTTATAGCTAGATCTATGAAGTGGGTGGGATCATGTTGGTTAGGTGTAGTCACTCACACAGCCACTAAGTTGATGATGGTGTTTATAGCCAACCCAGAGAGGTCTAGATCCCACGCAATGTTTGCATGGGACCACATTTGCCACAAGCTAGTGTGTGTCATGGCTTGGCAAACTCAAATTTATAGCTAGATCTAGCAAGTAGGTAGGATCATGTGGGCCAGGTGTGATGACATATACAACAACAAGTTGGTGAAGGTGTTTCTATCCAGCCCAGAGAGGTGTCCCATGCATGCAATGTTGGCATGACCCCACATTTTCCACAAGCTAGAGTGTGTCATGCCTTGGCATAACACTTTTATAGCTAGATCTATCAAGTGGGTGGGATCATTTTGCTAGGTGTAGTGACTCACACAACCACTAAGTTGATGATGGTGGTTCTAGCCAGCCCAGATAGGTCTAGACCCCATGCACTGTTGGCATGGCCCCAAATTTGCCACAAGCTAGTGTGTGTCATGGCTTGGCATAGAAAAATTATTGCTAGATCTAGCAAGTAGGTAGGGTCATGTTGGCCAGGTGTAGTGAATCACACATCCACTAAGTTGATGATGGTGTTTCTAGCCAACCCAAATAGGTCTAGATACCACGCAATGTTGGAATGGACCCACATCTTCCACAAGCTAGTGTGTGTCATGGCCTGGCATAGCACTCTTATAGCTAGATCTATGAAGTGGGTGGGATCATGTTGGTCAGGTGTAGTGACTCACACAGCCACTAATTTGATGATTGTGTTTCTAGCCAACCCAGAGAGGTCTAGATCCCATGCAATGTTTGCATGGGCCCACATTTTCTACAAGCTAGTGTGTGTCATGGCTTGGCAAACTCAAATTTATTGCTAGATCTAGCAAGTATGTAGGATCATGTTGGCCAGGTGTGATGACATATACAACAACAAGTTGGTGAAGGTGTTTCTATCCATCCCAGAGAGGTGTCCCATGCATGCAATGTTGGCATGGCCCCACATTTTCCACAAGCTAGTGTGTGTCATGCCTTGGCATAACACTTTTATAGCTAGATCTATCAAGTGGGTGGGATCATGTTGCTAGGTGTAGTGACTCACACAACCACTAAGTTGATGATGGTGGTTCTAGCCAGCCCAGATAGGTTTAGACCCCATGCACTGTTGGCATGGCCCCACATTTTCCACAAGCTAGTGTGTGTCATGGTTTGGCATAGAAAAATTATAGCTAGATCTAGCAAGTAGGTAGGATCATGTTGGCCAGGTGTAGTGATTCACACAGCCACTAAGTTGATGATGGTGTTTCTAGCCAACCCAAATAGGTCTAGATACCATGCAATGTTGGAATGGACCCACATATTCCACAAGCTAGTGTGTTATGGCCTGGCATAGCACTATTATAGCTAGATCTATGAAGTGGGTGGGATCATGTTGGTCAGGTGTAGAGACTCACACAACCACTAAGTTGATGATGGTGTTTCTAGACAACCCAGAGAGGTCTAGGTCCCATGCAATGTTTGCATGGGCCCACATTTGCCACAAGCTAGTGTGTGTCATGGCTTGGAAAACTCAAATTCATAGCTAGATCTAGCAAGTAGGTAGGATCATGTTGGCCAGGTGTGATGACATATACAACAACAAGTTGGTGAAGGTGTTTCTATCCATCCCAGAGAGGTGTCCCATGCATGCAATGTTGGCATGGCCCCACATTTTACACAAGCTAGTGTGTGTCATGCCTTGGCATAACACTTTTATAGCTAGATCTATCAAGTGGGTGGGATCATGTTGCTAGGTGTAGTGACTCACACAACCACTAAGTTGATGATGGTGGTTCTAGCCAGCCCAGATAGGTCTAGACCCCATGCACTGTAGGCATGGCCCCACATTTGCCACAAGCTAGTGTGTGTCATGGCTTGGCATAGAAAAATTATAGCTATATCTAGCAAGTAGGTAGGATCATGTTGGCCAGGTGTAGTGACTCACACAGCCACTAAGTTGATGATGGTGTTTCTAGCCAACCCAAATATGTCTAGATACCATGCAATGTTGGAATGGACCCACATCTTCCACAAGCTAGTGTGTGTCATGGCCTGGCATAGCACTCTTATACCTAGATCTATGAAGTGGGTGGGATCATGTTGGTTAGGTGTAGTGACTCACACAGCCACTAAGTTGATGATGTTGTTTCTAGCCAACCCAGAGAGGTCTAGATCCCATGCAATGTTTGCATGGGCCCACATTTGCCACAAGCTAGTGTGTGTCATGCACTAGTGGAAAAAGGGTTATCCGTTCGCGACCCCTCAGAGCATTTGTCCCGGTTGCGCCACCAACCGGGACTAATGCTGGCGCGCGTCCCGGTTGGAGCGGGCACGGGGCCAGGGGCATGCATCCCGGTTGGTAAGGGGTAATACGTCCCGGTTGGAGCCACCAACCGGGACTAAAGGTTTTGCCACAGCCACGCGGCGTGGCACGCACCTTTAGTCCCGGTTGCTGGCTCCAACTGGGACTAAAGACCCCTGCCCTCTATAAATGCAACGCCCCAGCCCCCTCTGCCTCCACTCTGTTTTTTCGAATGGTGGAAGGGTGAGGGGGTGTGCTAGTTTTTTCTCATACATGCATTGAAGGTGTTTGTTGAAATGTTTGAGTGAATAATCCCGTTGAATTTCTCATAGAACAAAAATATAGAAGGTGTCCGAGACGCACTTGAGCTTTCTCCTCTTTATTTCCCTCGATCGAGGTTAGCAATCTTATCTTTTCTAGGTCATTGATACAATTCATGTGTCAGTGTGAATTGGTTATTTCACTATTTATGATGTCCTGTTTTTTGAAAAACTTACTTATATGATGCAGATGAACGGTCGGGAATGGAAGTACGGTGACCGGCGCGTAGCCGGGTATATCAAAGGCGTGGATAAATTTATCGATGTGCTACGGAAAACAAAGAGAATGGATTTATACGTTGTCCATGTGTTCAATGTCGGAAAAACAAGGAGTACTCTTCCTCGAAAATCATTCGCGGCCACCTGATTATGAAAGGTTTCATGCCCAACTATAATTGCTGGACCAAGCATGGGGAAAGAGGGGTTATGATGGAAGATGGTGAAGAAGAAGATGATGATAACAACTATCATCATATGTTTCCTGAATACAGTGATACTACAATGGAAGACAATGGAGAGAAAGAGGTGAAGAACGGGCATCAGATGAGCCGGTTGATGAACTTGGTAGGGTCATTTCTGATGCAAAGCGAGACTATGAAACAGAAAATGAGAAGTTTAAGTTAGAGGGCATGTTAGAAGATCACAAGAAATTGTTGTACCCAAATTGTGAAGATGGCAGCACAAAGCTCGGTACCACACTGGAATTGTTGCGATGGAAGGAAGAGTGTGGTCTAACTGACTCCTCATTTGAAAAGATGCTGAAAATAATGAAGCCGAAGTTTCCAAAACATAACGAACTTCCCGAGAGTACGTACGAAGCAAAGAAGACTCTCTGTCCTCTCGGATTAGATGTGCAAAAGATACATGCATGCATTAATGACTGCATCCTCTACCGCGGTAAGGAGTATGAGAATTTAGATAAATGCCCGGTATGCAATGCGTTGCGGTATAAGATCAGACGAGATGACCCTGGTGATGTTGAGGGAGAGCCCCTCCGGAAGAGGGTTCCTGCTAAGGTTATGTGGTATGCTCCTATAATACCAAGGTTGAAACGCATGTTCAAAAACAAAGAGCATGCCAGGTTGTTGCGATGGCACAAAGAAGACCGTAAGAAAGACGGGAAGTTGAGACACCCTGCTAATGGGTCAAAGTGGAGAAAAATCGAGAGAGACTTCCCAGACTTTGCAGGTGACGCAAGGAACTTATGGTTTGGTCTAAGTACGGATGGCATGAATCCTTTTGGGGAGCAGAGCTGCAGTCACAACACCTGGCCCGTGACTCTATGTATCTACAACCTGCCTCCTTGGTTGTGCATGAAGCGTAAGTTCATTATGACGCCAGTGCTCATCTAAGGCCCGAAGCAACCGGGCAACGACATTGATGTGTACCTTAGGCCATTAGTTGAAGAACTCTTACAGTTGTGGGGCAAACCAGGTGTACGTGCGTGGGATGAGAACAAATAGGAGCCATTTGATCTATGAGGGTTGTTATTCGTAACCATCAATGATTGGCCTGCTCTTAGTAACCTTTCAGGACAGACAAACAAGGGATATAAGGCATGCACCCACTGTTTAGATAAGACCGAAGGTACACATTTGCATAAATGCAAGAAGGTTGTGTACCTGGCGAATCAACGATTTCTTCCGACCAATCATCCCGTAAGAAAGAAAGGCAAGCATTTCAAAGGTGAGGCAGATCACCGGAAGAAGCCTGAACTCCCTGCTGGTGATGATGTATTTGGTATGGTCAAGGACATAGAAGTAATCTTTGGAAAGAGTCTCGGCGGTCAATCAGTTCCGAACGACGTCGCTACAGGACACGCACCCATGTGGAAGAAGAAATCTATATTTTGGGAGCTGCCATATTGGAAAGTCCTGCGTGTCCGCTCTTCAATCGACGTGATGCACGTGACGAAGGATCTCTGCGTGAACCTGCTAGGATTCCTAGGCGTGTATGGGAAGACAAAAGATACACCTAAAGCACGGGAGGACCAAAAAATTATGAAAGACCCAAAGAACATGCATACACATAACAAGACGGATAAAGGGCGTCACTTAAGTCGTGCCAGCTATGCTCTTACCAAAGCAGAGAAGGAAATCTTTTTTGAAGTCCTTTACAGTATCAAGGTGCCGTCGGGCTTCTCATCTAATATAAAGGGGATAATAAATATGGCAGAGAAAAAGTTCCAAAACCTGAAGTCTCATGACTGTCACGTGATTATGACGCAGTTGCTTCCGATTGCATTGAGGGGGCTTCTACCGGAAAATGTTCGAGTACCCATTGTAAAGCTATGTTCATTCCTCAATGCAATATCTCAGAAGGTAATCAATCCAGATATTCTGCCAAGGTTACAGAAGGATTTGGTACAATGTCTTGTTAGTTTTGAATTGGTGTTCCCACCATCCTTCTTCAATATTATGACACATCTCCTGGTTCATCTAGTGGAAGAGATTGCCATTCTCGGTCCGGTATTTCTGCACAATATGTTCCCCTTTGAGAGGTTCATGGGAGTCTTAAAGAAATATGTTCATAACCGTGCTAGACCAGAAGGAAGCATCTCCAAGGGATATGGAACAGAGGAGGTCATTGAGTTTTGTGTTGACTTTATTCCTGACCTTAAACCGATTTGTGTTTCTGACTCGCGGCATGAGGGAAGACTAAGTGGGAAAGGCACGCTGGGAAAGAAAGCAATGATATGTAGGGACGGGGATTCTTTCACTAAAGCACACTACACAGTTCTACATAATTCCACCTTGGCAGCTCCGTATATCGAGGAACACAAGAATATTGTACGCTCCAAAAACCCGGGGAAGCCTGAATCATGGATTACAGATGAACACATGAAGTCTTTCGGTGGTTGGATGCGGACACATCTCTTGAATGACACCACTGTTGGAGATCAGCTATACTTGTTGGCCGCATCACCATCTTCTAAAGTATTGAATTTCCAAGGGTACGAAATAAATGGGAATACATTCTACACGATCGCCCAAGATAAAAAGAGCACCAACCAAAATAGTGATGTCCGCTTTGATGCAATAGACGAGAATGGACAAAAGGACACATATTATGGTTACATAGAGGAGATATGGGAACTAGACTATGGAGTCTCTTTTAAGGTCCCTTTGTTTCGCTGCAAATGGGTCAACCTGAATGGGGAAGGGGTAAAGATAGACCAGTTGTACGGAATGACAACAGTGGATCTCAACAATCTTGGTTATAGAGATGAACCATTCGTCCTAGCTAATGATGTGTCTCAGGTTTTCTATGTGAAGGACATGTCCTCCAGACCGAAAAAAAGAAAAAATATGCAAACGAATACATCATATGATGAGCCAAAGCGTCACATAGTTCTTTCAGGGAAAAGAAACATCGTGGGAATCGAGGACAAGACAGACATGTCAGAAGATTATAATAATTTTGATGAAATTCCGCCCTTCAGAGTGAAAACTGACCCAAGCATTCCGTTAAGTAAAGAAGATGCTCCATGGTTACGTCTGAAGCGGTCATAAGGAATGACATATGCCAAGAAGTTCATGCTCATATTATGTAATATCTTTCGCGGTTTGTGGCCTTTAGTCCCGATTTTGTAGTCTCAGTTTTTAATATTAATAAATGTCTTGAGTGTTAGTCCCGTTTTGTGGCTGGACCGGGAGTGCCTCTATGACCAGTTTCTTGGAGATGCCGGAGGACTGGGATCCGGCGGCATCTCCCTGAAACTGGTCGTAGTGGTGTCCCTGCTCTCGAAAACCATCTTGCAGCTTGTAACTTCTCTAACTAGATCAATATGCCTGGGAGCTAACTAATTTCACATATTAGGGAGTGCCTCTATGACCAGTTTCTCGGAGATGCCGGAGGACTGGGCTCCGTCAGCATCTCCCTGAAACTGGCCGCAATGGTGTCCCTGCTCTCGAAAACCATCTTGCAGCTTGTAACTTCACTAACTAGATCAATACGCCTCGGAGCTAACTAATTTCACATATTAGGGAGTGCCTCTATGACCAGTTTCTCGGAGATGCCGGAGGACTGGGCTCCGTCGGCATCTCCCTGAAACTGGCCGTAGTGGTATCCCTGCTCTCTAAAACCATCTTGGAGATGCCTCAAACTGGCTGGAGGACTGGACTCACAAGGATGCCTATTTATAGTACAAGCAGCTCGACATAATGTCGACACTCACGACATAATGTTGACACTCAAGACATAATGTCGACACTCACCCCTATTATTAGTGCTGACTCATCTTTAGTCCCGGTTGGTGTCTCCAACCGGGACTAAAGGTTCATCTTTAGTCTCGGTTGGTGACACCATCCGGGACAAGGTACAAGCCGCACGACATAATGTCGACACTCACCCCTATTATTAGTGTTGCCTGGCCCACTCTGCCGCAATCCCTTCAGTCGCGGTTGGTTTCTCCAACCGGGACTAAAGATGAACCCTCTCTTTATATAGGCATTTCCCTCTATTTATTAGGTAACACTCAAGACTTTTATTAATATTAAAAACCGGGACAAACCGGGGCTAGCCAACACTCAGTACTAAAGCTGCCCCCTTTAGTCATAATCATGCCTCTACTGCCCGCCGTGAATCCGAGGCTGGAATGGCCCCTGGTATATGCCATGGATGGGCTGAGGATCCCCGGAGTGGAAGGTGACGATGACGATGATGATGACGACGACGAATATGACTAAAGGGGGCGGCTTTAGTCCTGAGTGGTAGAAGTGGTTTGTGATGGCCGCCTGGCGTGCGGAAACTTGAGGGACAGGAGGGACAGGAACCCCTCCAGCGCTCAGCATCCAGCCGGCGGGCGGCCGGTAGCCCGGTGGACAAGGGTAGTTGGAGGCGCACAGCGCCTCGGTCTCCTCGAGGGTCAGAATGGCCCAGTAGGCGTTGTCCATTGTTCTAAGAGAGGAAGGTGTGGACGTGTGGATATCCATGGCACGATCACCCTAAATATAGAGGGAAAGGGCGGGAAAACTTGGCGTGAAGCTTTGGGAAATGGCGGGAAATATCTTTAGTCCCGGTTAGTGACTACATCCGGGACTAAAAGCTCTAGTAGAAAGGAAAGGGCGGGAAAACTTGGCGGGAAGAGGTGGGAAATGGCGGAAAATATTTTTAGTCCCGGTTTGTGACTACATCCGGGACTAAATGTCTGCCGAACAATGAAAATCCTTCGCGTGGTAGTCCATAGTTAGAAATTCAGATAATTCAAAATGGGCATAATAAATTCAAAAAAAATCCGAACAATGAAAATCCTTCGCTTGGTGTCATATTTTGTTACATAGTTGAAAGGAAAAATACTAGACTTGGTATATTGATCATTTTTCGAAAAAACCTTCACAAAATGACCTATCATGTTCGAGGTTTCATGGCTTTCGGTCCAAATGACCGATGTTATGTGCTGAATCATGGCATAGTTTGTGATGTTGTGCCCATATTATGCATGTGTGTGGACATTGGTATGGAGAACAATGTTGCAGGAGGAAGTTTTCCTTTTTGTCGCACGGAAAAGCCCTTTTCCATTTTCCGAGCGCAAAAAACGGGTCGTTTTGTGAAGTAACCACCAAAATGCCGTTTCAGAATGCTACCGTCTCATTTTCCTAAAATACTAGACCACCTTACATGGACTATCTCCCAACCGGTACATCTCAAACCTTTTCGTCCATCCCGGGTAAAAAGGACAAATGTCTGCCGAATCGGTAGGAAGTGGGTCCGGTTTGTACTACAGGTACATGATCTATCGCCTGTGATTTTTTGAAAAAATCATTTTTAGACTCGCAATATGTGGTTTCTTCAGAGATCCAATGCAAGTTCTAACGATGCTCGTGCCCTATCTTCATGCACACCGGTTCGACCATAGTTAGAAATTCAGATAATTCAAAACGGGCATAATAAATTCAAAAAAAATCCGAACAATGAAAATCCTTCACAGAAACAGAAAATGGTTTTGAATTACTTATAAGTTAATTCATTTTTAATTTTAAATGGTTCATATTTTAAATGGTTACATTAATTATTTTTTAAAAATAGAAAATGGTTTTGAATTATTTATTCAAATCCAAACACTTTTTATGTTTAAAGTTTTTCTAAATTCCAAATTAATATTTAAAAAATATAAGTTAATTCATTTTTAATTCTAAATGGTTACATTAATTATTTTTTAAAAAATAGAAAATGGTTTTGGATTATTTATTCAAATCCATACACTTTTTATGTTTAAAGTTTTTCTAAATTCCAAATTAATATTTAAAAAATATAAGTTAATTCATTTTTAATTTTAAATGGTTACATTAATTATTTTTTAAAAATAGAAAATGGTTTTGGATTATTTATTCAAATCCATACACTTTTTATATTTAAAGTTTTTCTAAATTCCAAATAAATATTTAAAAAATATAAGTTATTTCATTATTAATTTTAAATGGTTACATTAATTATTTTTTAAAAATAGAAATTGGTTTTGGATTATTTATTCAAATCCATACACTTTTTATGTTTAAAGTTTTTCTAAAGTCCAAATTAATATTTAAAAAATATAAGTTATTTCATTATTAATTTTAAATGGTTCATAGTTTAAATGGTTACATTAATTATTTTTCAAAAAAGAAAATGGTTTCGAATTAGTTATTCAAATTCAAACACTTTTTATGTTTAAAGTTTTTCTAAATTCCAAAGTAATTATCATTTAAAAAACATTACAAATTTAAACCCCAAAATAAAAAATAAGGCGGGAACAGAGAGAAAATAACTGAAAAACTTTGAAAACAGGGGAATACGTCCCGGTTGGAGCCACCAACCGGGACTAAAGACCCCCCTGCGCGCGCGCCCCTTCGGCTGCTGAAAATTGGAGTATACGTCCCGGTTGGTGGCTCCAACCGGGACGTATGCCCTTTTAGTCCCGGTTGGTGCCACCAACCGGGATGTATACTCCCTCCCCTTTATATAACTTCTCTTCTTCTTCTCTGCTTCTCTTCTCTGCTTCTCGACGACGCTGCCAGGCTGCCCGCGCCCTCCGTCGTCGTCAATGCCTCAGCCTCCGGCCGCCACCGCCGCGCGCTCCCCGTAGCGGTTCCTCCTCCAGCCGCCACCGCCGCGCGCTCCGTAGCGGCTCCTCATCCCGCGCGCGTCTCCTTCCCGCCCCGACGACCGCCGCCCTCTCTTCCCGCCGACGACGTCCGTGCCGCCCGCGCCCTTCCCCCACCGCCGCGCGTCAGGTACGCCCCTCCCTGCCTCTCTGTCCTCCCCCTCCCTCTGCTGCTGCTGGTGGTGGGCGGCGGCGGCTGCTGCTGGTGGGCGGCGACGGCGCTGCATGGTGGGCTTCGGGTGTGGTGGGTGGCGCGCGGCTGCTGCTGGTGGTGGGCGGCGGCGGCTGCTGCTGTCCTCCCCCTCCCTCTGCTGCTGGTGGTGGTGGGCGGCGGCAGCTGCATGGTGGGCTTCGAATTCGGGGGTGTGGTGGGCGGCGACTGCAGCTGGTGGGCGGCGGCGGCTGCATGGTGGGCTTCGGGTGTGGTAGGCGGCGGCTGCTGCTGGTAGGGTTCGATCGGGTGGTGGGCGGCGGCTTCGGGTGATCGACGTGTGTTGTCTGCGTGCATGGCCCGCGTGGACGTACGTGTGGTTAGTCATATGATTATTAGGGCATGTACTACGAGAAGCTCTTGTACAGACGCTTATGTTTAAAAAAATAATGTCAGAAAATTGGATTATGGACTAAACGCCTCATCTCACAGTACGGAACGCTAATTTGGGTAGGTAGCAACAGCTAGGAGCACTAATCAAACTCCTGTGCGCTGAAAAAAGTAGTCCTAGCGACCGACGCTTCCTCGTACGTCGACGCTAGAGAAAATCCCCGGATCGGATGGGATGGAGGCCTAACCGCAAGTAAAATCAGCCTAGCTAGCGTCTGCTTTATTTAAACGTCTGCGTTAAACATGCTCTTAGGGATAGGATTAAGGCTTAGAGCGGGTCTGCGGGTATGGGTTTGCCACCCCCATACCCGCCCCATTAAACTTGGAGGGTCTAACTTTTTACCAAACCCTCCCCATTTAAGGCGGGTATCCATCAGGTTTGTGGGTTTCGGGGCCCCATTGCCATCCCTAATCGCATCCTTATCATCGGACTATCCTCGTTTGCTATAGGAGTATCACATTTACTCAATGATAGATTTATACTCCCTCATGTCGGGTTTGTAAGGCTCGAGAAAAGGGGATGTCGGTGGCCGGTTCCGCAGGACATGGGAGGCGTGCAGGGACGCGTGGAGCGGGTGTATTGTGGCAAGAGAGATGCAGAAGCTCTGTTTTCTCGGGGAAGGTGAGGAGAGGGGGGAGGAGGCGGCGCCGATGGGAGTTCCCCTGTTCTCTCACGCGTGGGAGATACATGGGCGAAGGGGTCGCGCAGTCAAAACCATTGTGTTCGACGTAGGAAAGCTCGGTCTGGCTCGGTCGCGCGTAAATCTTCCCATGAAATTGCATGCCCCTTAGGTGCATGTGGGTTCGACGATGTGCCTTCGCCAGGGCATTCCGAACCCTCTTAAATCGATTCCAATATGGTATTTTGTTAGTATCTAGTGTTACCTATCTGCTGGATAGTTTCCCTTTTGTAGCCTTATACTCATGTTCCCCTCTCATATGCATCCGAGGTTTCTCCGAACTAGGTTTTACACCCCTCGGAACTCCGGAATATTGATTTTAGTTGATTTTAGCTAGAGTTACCTATCTACTACACGGTTTCCTTTTTGTAGCTAGGTTTAGGGTTTCTCTTCATTTTTATTATTGTGTATGTATTAGGGTTTCTCCTTAACTTTCTCCTTTAGCCGCTTTGACTTATTTGTTTTTCCACCTATGCAGAAAATATGGACCCACACGTCAGAGACGAAGAAAAGGAAGAGTTGATCCAAGGTGTGATCCGTGGGGAAGATAATTTAGACGTATCAACATTTCTGAACAACTCCGGTGAGGGTGATCCTCTTTTTACCGGAATAGACAACTTGTTTGAGGTTGAAGGTGTTGCCTTTCGCGAGGGAGAAGGCGATGCCTTGTGTAATCGAGAAGACGACCGCTCCGACGAGGTGCATGTAATATAAATCAATTCATTAATTAATCATATGCTATCTATATAAAAATAGTAACAATGATCTTTCTTCTTTTAGCCCTCCGGATCGAAGGAATCTACTGAAAAGAGCAGACGAGGCCCAACCAAAAAGTTGCAAGACCATGAGAGGTTCAGGATAGAATATGTCGCTGAATACGGCAAACCGACAGCTCCCGAAGTTATCGCAACCAAATTTGTGGCACAATGCGGAGTAATCGTTAGGGACTTAATCCCGATCACCATTAGAAATTGGAATAGGCCTGCTAATGCGGATGAAGAGGGAACATGTTTATTTGTCCCTAACCATGCCAAAGATTTACTATGGAAGAGGATCATGGTTAATTTCAAACTACCGAAGATAGTGCTAGATCCAAATGCGGAGGATCCAGTTGAGGACGCCTTACAACATGGGAGAGCCATGGAGGCTAAGGTCAGGGAGTGGGCTTTGAAGAAGATGGCCCAGTGTTTCACCAACTGGAAGAAAAGATTGCACCTTGACTATGTCGTGAAAAAGAAGACTCCCAATTTCAAGAATATTCAGTTTGAGAAGGTAAAACCATTCTGGGCTGAGTTTGTGGAATACAAGAAATCAAAAAAAGATAAGAAAATGTCTGAAATGAATAAGCTGAATGCTGCTAACAAGAAGTATCACCATACTATGGGGCAAGGTGGCTACAGGGTTGGCATTCCTAAGTGGGAGAAACTTGAGAATGAACTGCGTGCTAAAAAGATCACCCTAGAGACAGACGATTGGGTAGAACGTGCAAGGAATTGGTTTTACGGGCATGGGGGCACGTTGGACTCGAAAGGGAGGTGTATATATAACATACGACATAAAGAAGACCCCTTGCCAATCGAGAGGATGAGAAAAGCAGTAAAGGATGTTAAAGATGGGGACTTCATTCCCGATAGAGAGAATGATGAGCTCACACTCGCCCTTGGAAATAAGGAACATGATGGACGAACACGAGGCACAAGAGGCTCCCAACCATGGAGGACTGGGTTTCCCGAAGAGAGGAAGAAATATCCTGATAGTAGCCGTCAGAGGAGAAAGGACAGGGTGGAAGTTGAAGCAAATAGTCAGAAAGAGCGAATGCGTTTAATTGAAGAACGATTAAAGCAACAACAAGATGAAATTAACACACTTAAAGAGCAAAGTACTACTGGCCCATCTCAGCAGCACACTGCATTCGATGCTACCGGCCTATCGAATAATCGAAAAAGCAGTGTGGCTTCCACAGAGGTCCCGGGTGATGACAATGGCGATGACGATGATGCACCGACGATGGCTCCTGTTGGCTACCCAGTGGATGATATCACAGAGATGACACACTGCGAGCTACATGTCAAAGTTGTGAACATATCAATGAAGGTGGCGGTCGGCTATGCCTTACCAATTGGACCCACACCAACTTACCATTGTCGTCCGGTTCCAGAGGGCT
The DNA here is from genome assembly GCA_916181665.1 of Avena sativa. Taxonomy (NCBI): domain Eukaryota; kingdom Viridiplantae; phylum Streptophyta; class Magnoliopsida; order Poales; family Poaceae; genus Avena; species Avena sativa. The sequence continues at coordinate 20,504,325 of OV702296.1, forward strand.
ACGCTGTTGTCGGCGTGGATGAAATCATGCCCACCTTTGAAGTTTTGGATCTTCACTACCCTGCAGGTGAAGGGGATGTGACTGTGCTGGGAGACGCATAAAACGTCACCATTCTATGGCCGAAGGAATGTATCGTGCTTCGAAATCACACGCCAAGGCCATCTTTGCCGCCGCCTCACCCGTATCCAGCGAGGTCGTCGCCGCCGCGGCAGCCGTCTTCGTCGCCTCACCCGGCTCCGTCGCCTCACCAATCTCCGACGCAGCCATCGCCGCGGGAGCCATCACCGGCGCCTAAGGGTCAAAAGCGTAAGCGTACCGCTACTGTGCCTCGTGGTAAGCGATCGCCGAAACGTAAACAAGATCCTCTTCCAAAAGTACCAAAGGTTCCTCCCAAGAGAGCTTATGACTGTACTGAAGAGGAGACTGCGGCGATCATTGACGCGGAAACGACAGCGTTTTTCGCTAAGCTGAGGCGGCCAAAAGAGCCAGAGTTCCCCAGCACCAAAGAAGAAAAAGCCAAAGTGTTGAAAATGCTAAAGAATCTTCATCAACCCGAGCCAAAGCTGTCATCAGAGTATGAGCGTTCTATTCTCAAGTCACATGCGGCACAAAGCCTCGAAGATCAGTACTGATGCAAGCGAGAAATCTGTTGCCTAGCTCGAAGAAAAAGCAAAACAGACTTGCGCCCCTCTCAAGGTGATTTCTCAAACCAATGTGGGGTCGAGCAAATATGGGGCCGAAGAGCAGTATGATCCAGAGGTAGTTGCACAATACGGAGAAGCTTCCACTGCTCAAGGTATGAGTATTGCCCAGTACTTATCCCAGTTAGAGTTCTTCCCCGTGAGTGAAGTAGCATACAGATACCAGTACGGCAAACCTCTCGTCAAACCTGAGGAGGTAAACAATCTTCCAACAAAATGCGAAGATTGCATAACTGGTACATGCATGCCACAAGGGCCGGGGCTAACTGGATATTGCTGAGGGTTACAAAAAAGCATCATGGGAAAGAAAAGGATGACATTATATCCATTGAATTTGATGAACTATTTCAATTATTCAATCAAGACGCCTTGGACAAATCGATCATCAGTGCCTATTGTGTGTAAGTACTAATTCTGTAATTAATTTAGTCTCCAGCTATATTATTTTGTTTATTGTATGTATATAATCATACTGTAATATGCAGAATGAAGATTCTCGAATGCAGCAGAGGACAAATCTATGACATTGGCTTCATTGACCCATATTGGGTTCATGAAGCTAATCTGAAAATAAGCCCCCAGGATATGGAGGATAATATAGTACACGCGTTAAGGTTTCAAGAAACCAAAAGGGAAATACTATTTCCTTACAACTTCGAGTGAGTGTTATTGTCTTGTATACACTTTCTATTTCGCTTACTCGATGTTAAGTATATAATTGATTAGTTATGCATTTGCATCTTCCACTATATTCTGTTAATCATTCAACTTGACAAAGGGCGTGTACTAGTCATGGACTCGAAACATAAACCCCTTGAGACGTGGAAGGACATGCAGATACTTCTCCAGCGGTAATTCTAATCATTACGACACTATATCGGCAACGTTCGTGAATTTTATGATATCAAGTACTTAATAACTTATTTTATTCGTTTTCTACGCCGGGCAGCGCTTGGAAACGGTCCACCAACAAGGCTAGGGGTGTTTGGAAAGAGGAGCTTACATTTCAACCACTAGATGTAAACACCACTAGCTATATCCGCGCATCTCTTTGATTCTAGTTTTGATACAGTTATTATCATGCTTAATTATTATTTTGATTGAACTCTGTTCTCGTAAAGTGCCTGACGCAGGGACCAGGTAACAATCTATGTGGATACTATGTTTGCGAGTTCATCCGGCAGACGTGCGATGAGAAGGGCAGAAATTTAGAGCAACTCCACGTACGTAAACAATTTCTATAGTTTTTAATTACAATCAAATTATGTTTAGTTTCATTCATATAGGCTGACTCCTTTTTTAAATCAGATTGAACGTCTACGGGACGGTCTTCTGCCAAAGGATCGCGTACGAGCAATTCAGGAGGAATTGGCGGGATTCTTGGATGCAGAAGTCCTAGACCCAAAAGGGGAATACTATTCGGCTGTGTATAGACAATAGGGATTGTAAAAATAGCAACTTTAAAGGAATTGGCCGGTAGAATCGAATAGCAACTTTTGTATGTAGTGCATGAACTCGATCCGTGTATTCAATGTAATATTGTCATGATATTCATGATGTAATATAAGGTTCCTTCATTGATAAGTGCAAATCACTAAATAAACAATAAAACAACCTAAAAGAATTCTCTGCCGCGGCACAAAAAGTGGCGAAAATGCTGCCGCGGCAACAAAGTGTGCCAAAATGAATTCTCTGCCGCGGCAGAGAAATGGGCCAAATCTTTGCAGTGGCAGAAGGTTATTAGTCCCGGTTCCTGTTACGAACCGGGACTAATGCTCCACCCCCCCTCGCCCTCTGCCGCTGCCACGTGTGCACCCTTTAGTCCCAGTTGGTGGGGCAACCGGGACTAAAGGTTTAGAGCTTTCGTCCCGATTGCCCCGTCCCGGTTGGGCAACCGGGACTAAAGCCCCGAACCAACCGGGACCTATAGCCCCGTTTCCACCAGTGATGGCTTGGCAAACTCAAATTTATAGCTAGATCTAGCAAGTAGGTAGGATCATGTTAGCCAGGTGTGATGACATATACAACAACAAGTTGGTGAAGGTGTTTCTAGAGAGGTGTCTAGACCCCATGCATGCAATGTTGGAATGTCCCCACATTTTCCACAAGCTAGTATGTGTCATGCCTTGGCATAACACTTTTATAGCTAGATCTTTGAAGTGGGTGGGATCATGTTGCTAGGTGTAGTGACTCACACAACCACTAAGTTGATGATGGTGGTTCTAGCCAGCCTAGATAGGTCTAGACCCCAGGCACTGTTGGCATGGCCCCACATTTGCCACAAGCTAGTGTGTGTCCTGGCTTGGCATAGAAAAATTATAGCTAGATCTAGCAAGTAGGTAGGAGCATGTTGGCCAGGTGTAGTGACTCACACAGCCACTAAGTTGATGATGGTGTTTCTAGCCAACCCAAATAGGTCTAGATACCATGCAATATTGGAATGGACCCACATCTTCCACAAGCTAGTGTGTTTTATGGCCTAGCATAGCACTCTTATAGCTAGATCTATGAAGTGGGCGGGATCATGTTGGTCAGGTGTAGTGACTCACACAGCCACTAAGTTGATGATGGTGTTTCTAGCCAACCCAGAGAGGTCTAGATCCCATGCAATGTTTGCATGGGCCCAAATTTGCCACAAGCTAGTGTGTGTCATGGCTTGGCATAGAAAAATTATAGCTAGATCTAGCAAGTAGGTAGGGTCATGTTGGCCAGGTGTAGTGAATCACACATCCACTAAGTTGATGATGGTGTTTCTAGCCAACCCAAATAGGTCTAGATACCACGCAATGTTGGAATGGACCCACATCTTCCACAAGCTAGTGTGTGTCATGGCCTGGCATAACACTCTTATAGCTAGATCTATGAAGTGGGTGGGATCATGTTGGTCAGGTGTAGAGACTCACACAACCACTAAGTTGATGATGGTGTTTCTAGCCAACCCAAAGAGGTCTAGATCCCCTGCAATGTTTGCATGGGCCCACATTTGCCACAAGCTATTGTGTGTCATGGCCTGGCAAACTCAAATTTATAGCTAGATCTAGCAAGTATGTAGGATCATGTTGGCCAGGTGTGATGACATATACAACAACAAGTTGGTGAATGTGTTTCTATCCAGCCCAGAGAGGTGTCCCAAGCATGTAATGTTGGCATGGCCCCACATTTTCCACAAGCTAGTGTGTGTCATGCCTTGGCATAAAACTTTCATAGCTAGATCTATCAAGTGGGTGGGATCATGTTGCTAGGTGTAGTGACTCACACAACCACTAAGTTGATGATGGTGGTTCTAGCCAGCCCAGATAGGTCTAGACCCCGTGCACTGTTGGCATGGCCCCACATTTTCCACAAGCTAGTGTGTGTCATGGCTTGGCATAGAAAAATTATAGCTAGATCTAGCAAGTAGGTAGGATCATGTTGGCCAGGTGTAGTGACTCACACAGCCACTAGGTTGATGATGGTGTTTCTAGCCAACCCAAATAGGTCTAGATACCATGCAATGTTGGAATGGACCCACATCTTCCACAAGCTAGTGTGTGTCATGGCCTGGCATAGCACTCTTATAGCATGATCTATGAAGTGGGTGGGATCATGTTGGTCAGGTGTAGAGACTCACACAGCCACTAAGTTGATGATGGTGTTTCTAGCCAACCCAGAGAGGTCAAGATCCCATGCAATGTTTGCATGGGCCCACATTTGCCACAAGCTAGTGTGTGTCATGGCTTGGCAAACTCAAATTTATAGCTAGATCTAGCATGTAGGTAGGATCATGTTGGCCAGGTGTGATGACATATACAACAACAAGTTGGTGAATGTGTTTCTATCCAGCCCAGAGAGGTGTCCTATGCATGGAATGTTGTCTTGGCCCCAGATTTTCCACAAGCTAGTGTGTGTCATGCCATGGCATAACACTTTTATAGCTAGATCTATCAAGTGGGTGGGATCATGTTGCTAGGTGTAGTCACTCACACAACCACTAAGTTGATGATGGTGGTTCTAGCCATCCCAGATAGGTCTAGACCCCATACACTGTTGGCATGGCCCCACATTTGCCACAAGCTAGTGTGTGTCATGGCTTGGCATAGAAAAGTTATAGCTAGATCTAGCAAGTAGGTAGGGTCATGTTGGCCAGGTGTAGTGACTCACACAGCCACTAAGTTGATGATGGTGTTTCTAGCCAACCCAAATAGGTCTAGATACCACGCAATGTTGAAATGGACCCACATATTCCACAAGCTAGTGTGTGTCATGGCCTGGCATAGCACTCTTATAGCTAGATCTATGAAGTGGGTGGGATCATGTTGGTCAGGTGTAGAGACTCACACAGCCACTAAGTTGATGATGGTGTTTCTAGCCAACCCAGAGAGGTCTAGATCCCATGCAATGTTTTCATGAGACCACATTTGCCACAAGCTAGTGTGTGTCATGGCTTGGCAAACTCAAATTTATAGCTAGATCTAGCAAGTAGGTAAGATCATGTTGGCCAGGTGTGATGACATATACAACAAAAAGTTGGTGAAGGTGTTTCTATCTAGCCCAGAGAGGTGTCCCATGCATGCAATGTTGGCATGGCCCCACATTTTCCACAAGCTAGTGTGTGTCATGCCTTGGCATAACACTTTTATAGCTAGATCTATCAAGTGGGTGGGATCATTTTGCTAGGTGTAGTGACTCACACAACCACTAAGTTGATGAGGGTGGTTCTAGCCAGCCCAGATAGGTCTAGACCCCATGCACTGTTGGCATGGCCCCAAATTTGCCACAAGCTTGTGTGTGTCATGGCTTGGCATAGAAAAGTTATAGCTAGATCTAGCAAGTAGGTAGGGTCATGTTGGCCAGGTGTAGTGACTCACACATCCACTAAGTTGATGATGGTGGTTCTAGCCAGACCAGATAGGTCTAGACCCCATGCACTGTTGGCATGGCCCCACATTTTCCAGAAGCTAGTGTGTGTCATGGCTTGGCATAGAAAAATTATAGCTAGATCTAGCAAGTAGGTAGGATCATGTTGGCCAGGTGTAGTGACTCACACAGCCACTAGGTTGATGATGGTGTTTCTAGCCAACCCAAATAGGTCTAGATACCATGCAATGTTGGAATGGACCCACATCTTCCACAAGCTAGTGTGTGTCATGGCCTGGCATAGCACTCTTATAGCATGATCTATGAAGTGGGTGGGATCATGTTGGTCAGGTGTAGAGACTCACACAGCCACTAAGTTGATGATGGTGTTTCTAGCCAACCCAGAGAGGTCTAGATCCCATGCAATGTTTGCATGGGCCCACATTTGCCACAAGCTAGTGCGTGTCATGGCTTGGCAAACTCAAATTTATAGCTAGATCTAGCATGTAGGTAGGATCATGTTGGCCAGGTGTGATGACATATACAACAACAAGTTGGTGAATGTGTTTCTATCCAGCCCAGAGAGGTGTCCTATGCATGGAATGTTGGCATGGCCCCACATTTTCCACAAGCTAGTGTGTGTCATGCCATGGCATAACACTTTTATAGCTAGATCTATCAAGTGGGTGGGATCATGTTGCTAGGTGTAGTCACTCACACAACCACTAAGTTGATGATGGTGGTTCTAGCCATCCCAGATAGGTCTAGACCCCATACACTGTTGGCATGGCCCATATTTGCCACAACATAGTGTGTGTCATGGCTTGGCATAGAAAAGTTATAGCTAGATCTAGCAAGTAGGTAGGGTCATGTTGGCCAGGTGTAGTGACTCACACAGCCACTAAGTTGATGATGGTGTTTCTAGCCAACCCAAATAGGTCTAGATACCACGCAATGTTGAAATGGACCCACATATTCCACAAGCTAGTGTGTGTCATGGCCTGGCATAGCACTCTTATAGCTAGATCTATGAAGTGGGTGGGATCATGTTGGTCAGGTGTAGAGACTCACACAGCCACTAAGTTGATGATGGTGTTTCTAGCCAACCCAGAGAGGTCTAGATCCCATGCAATGTTTTCATGAGACCACATTTGCCACAAGCTAGTGTGTGTCATGGCTTGGCAAACTCAAATTTATAGCTAGATCTAGCAAGTAGGTAAGATCATGTTGGCCAGGTGTGATGACATATACAACAAAAAGTTGGTGAAGGTGTTTCTATCTAGCCCAGAGAGGTGTCCCATGCATGCAATGTTGGCATGGCCCCACATTTTCCACAAGCTAGTGTGTGTCATGCCTTGGCATAACACTTTTATAGCTAGATCTATCAAGTGGGTGGGATCATTTTGCTAGGTGTAGTGACTCACACAACCACTAAGTTGATGAGGGTGGTTCTAGCCAGCCCAGATAGGTCTAGACCCCATGCACTGTTGGCATGGCCCCAAATTTGCCACAAGCTTGTGTGTGTCATGGCTTGGCATAGAAAAGTTATAGCTAGATCTAGCAAGTAGGTAGGGTCATGTTGGCCAGGTGTAGTGAATCACACATCCACTAAGTTGATGATGGTGTTTCTAGCCAACCCAAATAGGTCTAGATACCACGCAATGTTGGAATGGACCCACATCTTCCACAAGCTAGTGTGTGTCATGGCCTGGCATAGCACTCTTATAGCTAGATCTATGAAGTGGGTGGGATCATGTTGGTCAAGTGTAGTGACTCACACAGCCACTAAGTTGAAGATAGTGTTTCTAGCCAACCCAGAGAGGTCTAGATCCCATGCAATGTTTGCATGGGCCCACATTTGCCACAAGCTAGTGTGTGTCATGGCTTGGCAAACTCAAATTTATAGATAGATCTAGCAAGTAGGTAAGATCATGTTGGCCAGGTGTGATGACATATACAACAACAAGTTGGTGAAGGTGTTTCTATCTAGCCCAGAGAGGTGTCCCATGCATGCAATGTTGGCATGGCCCCACATTTTCCACAAGCTAGTGTGTGTCATGCCTTGGCATAACACTTTTATAGCTAGATCTATCAAGTGTGTGGTATCATGTTGCTAGGTGTAGTGACTCACACAACCACTAAGTTGATGATGGTGGTTCTGGCCAGCCCAGATAGGTCTAGACCCCATGCACTGTTGGCATGGCCCCACATTTTCCACAAGCTAGTGTGTGTCATGGCTTGGCATAGAAAAGTTATAGCTAGATCTAGCAAGTAGGTAGGGTCATGTTGGCCAGGTGTAGTGACTCACACAGCCACTTAGTTGATGATGGTGTTTCTAGCCAACCCAAATAGGTCTAGATACCACGCAATGTTGGAATGGACCCACATATTCCACAAGATAGTGTGTGTCATGGCCTGGCATAGCACTCTTATAGCTAGATCTATGAAGTGGGTGGGATCATGTTGGTCAGGTGTAGAGACTCACACAGCCACTAAGTTGATGATGGTGTTTCTAGCCAACCCAGAGAGGTCTAGATCCCACGCAATGTTTGCATGGGCCCACATTTGCCACAAGATAGTGTGTGTCATGGCTTGGCAAACTCAAATTTATATCTAGATCTAGCATGTAGCACTAGTGCAAAGCCCCCCCTTTAACTCCGGTTGGGAGGGCCCTCTAACAGCGGTTCCCCAACCGCTGTTGAGGGTTCGGTGTTAGAGGGGGGGGGGCCTTTAACACCGGTTCTTATACGAACCGGTGTTAAAGGGTGGCGCACGTGGGGCTGCCGCAGGCCTCAGGCCCCCCCCTTTAACACCGGTTCGTATCTGGAACCGGTGTTAAAGGTTCTTCTGCCGCGGCAGAGATTTAGGCCGTTTTCCTGCCGCGGCACGGCCTAAATCTCTACCGCGGCAGACTTCTGCCTTTGCCCCGTTCTGGGCGTATTTCTGCGGGAGGGGGGGGGAGCGAGGGGGAATCGATCGGGAGCGGTATACACATAAATCGTCATCGGTACATACGAGTACATGAATAATTAAGCAACTATTATTATACACAAACATCGTCATCGGCACATACATCGTCATCGGCACATACATCGTCATCGTTCATTTTGGTGGATATCTAAAGAGTTCTCCGCCAGGCGTGACGACCTCATCAAGTATGAACCCCGCCAATTCCTCTTGAATGGCTCGTATGCGTTCAAATGGTAGGAGTTGGTCCCGCATCCGTTCGATCTGAATATATATGATGAATGGGTCGTCAATATATATATAAGAATAAAACTCAACACAATTGATGGTAATAAAATAATGTTGTGGACTTTGTTTACTTACTCTAAGTTGTTCTAGTGCGGCTTGGCCCGTCGCACATATCGTGTTGCGAATGAACTCGCAAACATAGTACCCACATATGTTATTGCCGTATCCCTGATGCGCGCACTTTACGAGAATAGAGAGTTCAATCAAAATAATAATCAATAAAGCATGATATAATGGAATTGGAAGCTAGCTAGTATTACTTACATTTTGGTCTACAAATTTTAGTTCTTCTGACCATTCACCCACGGCCCTGCCCGTGAACATTTTCCAAACCCTGTCCGACAAAGAAAATGGATAAAGGAGTAATTAATTACTTATTGTCACGAAAGTTGCCGATCTAGTGCGATAATATGATTGAAATTACCTCTGGAGCATCTCTCTAAAGTCTGCCCATAGCTCTTTTTCTTTTCGTAACGAGTCCATGACAAGGACTTTTCCTGAGTCGGATTGAATGACTAGCAGAATAAAGTGGAACCTACGCACGCATAACTCATCATCAGTTACACTTAACATCGGGTAAGCCGAAACAGAATGTGTACAAGAGAGAGGGTAACAGTACTCACGAGAAGTTGTAAGGCAATAGTATTTCCCTTTTGGTTTGTTGTCTCAGTAAAGACTTTAGCAAGTAATCTTCTGTTTGCCCGGGTTTGTCTCTTACCACTTCTTCATGAACTCTATTTGGGTCAACGAACCCAATGTCAAAAGGGCCTCCTTTCATGCATTCCATAACCTTTTTCCTGCATAATAGTATATACATATATGGTGAGCATATATATATACATGCAATTAATGAAGTGAATGAGATGAGATAAAAATTACAGAAATAGTACTTACACACAATAGTTCCTTCTGATTGAATAGAAAATGCAAGTCTTGAATGTTGAAGTCGATCGCGTCGTCTCCGCACAAGAAAATATGATCTCTTATATGCGCCGTGATCCATTCTTCTTTTCTCGTCTTGCAGAAATGAAGGTACCACTTGTGCAATTTTCGCATCTTTGTTGGTAGATTCTTAAGCTCCTGTTTCTTGACTAGATTCTTCCCATACTTCCATGGCTGTATGGGGTTGACATCGCATTTGGGCAAGTTGTCTCCCATGACGTTCAAGTATGCAATGTAAGTCATCCCCATCTCATTGGCCTTTCTTTGTAGCTCTGCCTTGTAATCATCTACGGGAGGAGCGTCCCGTTTGTCAAACATTTGGAGCGGGGCGCATGATTGGTTTTCCTGCTCTCCGAGCATGGGAACTGTTTTCTGGGGTGCCTCACGACTGCTACTTTCAGTCTCCCTACGGCACCTTGCATCCGCCTTCAAAATCTAGCGCTCGTAGTCCGGCACAAGTGAGGTTTCAGGTATCAAAAGATTTTTGTAAAACTTCTCCACCACCGCCGGATCTATTTTCTCCTTTGGCTCGGCCCGTCTAGGTGCAAAGAATTTCTTGACCTGTTCTCCCGAGATCCTATTGGTCTCCTCGTCGCTGCGATTCCACGGTAAAACCGGCAATGGCTTGGCGGAAGGCTGCGGGACTTAGTTTTTTGAACTCTTTGGCGTACGGTTTCCTGTGGATTTCTTTGTGGCAGTGCTACTGATGCTCCTCGTGGCAGTGCTCTTCCGCTTACGCTGAGGAGATGGCTGAAGCACCGGAGATGGCTGACGGGCCGGAGATGGCTGCCGCGCAGGAGATGGCTGACGGGCCGGAGATGGCTGCCGCGCAGGAGATGGCTGACGGGCCGGAGATGGCTGCCGCGCAGGAGATAGCTGAAGCGGCTCAGACTGCTGACGCTGCGGAGACGGCGGGGGTGCCAGTGACCTCCAATTTGGAAGCACAATGTGTTCCTTCTTCCAAAGAATGGTTGTTTTCACTGCAAATTTGAGTTGAGTTTCCCCTTCACCTGTAGCATGGTCAAGCTGTGCTTCCTCATATTCCTTCACAACCTCATCCACCCCGACAATAGGATAGCCATCTGGAATCGGTCGGCAGTGGTAAGTTCCACCAGCTACAAGAGGTAAGGCATAGCCGACAGCCACCTTAATGGATAAGCCCATTAATCTCACATGCAGCTCAGCGTGTTCGCTCTCCGTGATCTCATCAACGGGGTATCGAGGACCCGTCATTTCAAGAGTGGGCCGCACGTTCTCCGTGGAAGCCACACTGCTTTTCCACGCAGAGTCTGGGCCGCGGGCAGCTTCCAATGCAGGCTCTTCGTGCCGCTGAGATGGGCCGGTAGCTTGATGGCTCTGTTGTGCATTCACTTGCGTCTGCAGCACCGCAAGTGCATGTTCTATCTGTGTCATCCGCTCTGTACGCTCTTTTTCTTTTCTGCCGCACCATCTGTAAGAGTCGCTCCAGTCGGCAAACCCATCCTTCCATGTCATACCCCCCGTGCCTCGTGCATGTCCAGGGTGTTCTTTTTTACCGATGGCGCGTGTGAGCTGGTCATTCTCTCTGTCGGGATGGAAGGTCCTGGCGGATGTTTCCTCGTATGCTGTGATGAGTTCAGTGACGGGTTTGGCAAGGATGGTTGGGAAGATACACAATCCTGTTTCTGGGTCCAACCTTGCCCCGATTCCGTAGAACCAAGTCTTTGCACGTAGGTCCCACCCATCTGTCTGGGGTGTGATCCCTCTCTCGCGCAGGGCCCTCTCAGCTTCCTCCCACTTAGGCCTCTGAGATATGTAGCCACCTGACCCCGTCCTCTGGTGATATTCCTTCTTCAGGGCATTAAGCGTATTGGTTTCTGACCTCTTTTTAGCTATACCACTTTTTTTATATGTCTCAAATTCGGGCCAGTGAGGTCTTATCTTCGCATAATATGCGTCTTCGAAATCTGGAGTCTCGCCAGATTTGACAAATTTATTCAATTTTGTCTTCCAGTTGCGGAAAGCCTCAGCCATCTTCTTTAGAGTCCACTCTTTGACCTTTTTCTTTATAACCGGGTTGTTTTCATCCTCCTCTGGCGGAAGGGTGAAATTTACCAACAACGAATTCCAAAGCGTTTCTTTGGATCTGTCATCGACAAAGGTACCGTCGCCCTTCTTTGGCTTATTCCAATTTTCAATTATGATTGGGATTTGGTCCCTAACAAGAACTCCAGCCTGACGTACAAATTTGTCTGCGGCCTTCTTGGGCTCCATCGGCCTGCCATCAACATGGACTGCTTCGATCGTGAACTTTGCACGATCTTTCAACCGCTGGCTCGCGCCTCGCTTGCTCTTTTTCGTAGAAGAAGATGGTTGCTGGCTGGTCGATCCAGAGGGCTAAAAGAAGAAATAAGCGTTAATTAATACATGTAGAAGAAGATTGTTGGTGGAAGTCAGCTGAGGCTTAATCAATGCATATACCTCGCCGGACTTTGTAACCATTAAATTGCGTTCACCGGAGTCTTCATCTTCTCCATGACTAGTACTTGAGCTGTCGTCGTCATGTCCCTCCAAGTTCAGATATTGTGAGGTGTCCTCATCAATAATGTTCTCCATTATTTCTTCTTCTTCAAGGTTTCTACTAAGTGGATCCATAGTTTCTAAAACAATAATATTATCTAGAGTAAGAGTGTAAACATTCAAGGGGACTTGGATTCATACACAAATATACATATTATTCATACCAAAATACATAAATAAATACACAAATGAGTCAGAGGTCCAATTTGTATACAAGTTTTAATCTATGCATGTAGTACAATTTATCGAGCAAACAAGTTTTAATCAGGATGAGTCAGCAATCATACACGTGGCAGACACGTGGCGCTCACCGGTGGGGTGACGTTGTTCTCGTCGGGCGACGGTGCTCGTCGGGCGGATGCGGCGGTCTCGTCGGGCGGCGGTGCTAGCGGCGGGCTCGTCGGGCGGTGGGCGGCGTCGGCGTTTAGGCGTGGCCTATGAGCTCTGAAGCGGCGGCGGCGAGACACTCCTGCACGGGGAAGAGAGCGAGGTGGTCAGTTAGGGTTTAGGCGTGGCCTATTATAATATCTTTGCTATAAGCTATTTTATTTTTACTCCACATGCTTCTAATTCACATGTGCAAGGTTTAGATCGTCGGGGGTCGATGTCACTACGTTCATCTCACCCATCTTTGGCACCCTGGAATCGTTCCGAGGGTCAATATATTATGCAAAGAACTGTGTTTATATCGTTCCGAGGCGTCGGCGTTTAGGAGTCGGCGTTTAGGCGTGGCCCAATCGAAGCCGCAGAGCATGCTGGCCAGGGCGAACTCCACGTTCATCAACGCCGACCTAGGCCAGGAGGGGGGATGCCACATCGGAGCTCGCACCCCACCTAGGCCGCATCGCGAGATCGCACCCCATGGCCACCACCGGAGCTTGCACCCCACCTAGGCCGCCCCCGCGGCCGAGAGGGGAGGCCGTCCCCGTACCGCGCCTGGGCCCTGGGCCTCCCCGACGAATCCGCCTCCCTGACCCATCCTCTCCACTTCCCTGTCATTGGCCCCAATCCGTGGACCATGCGCGCGCGACGTACTGAACCTGAACGAGTTTATAGTATAAAACTACCAGTTTACTACCTAAATTTACCATATCATACCACTTTACGTTTTCGGAACAAAAAACCACGGGATTTTGGTTTGTTTTTTCCAATTCGCCCTAAACTCCATTTGTTGACGAATTGATGCGTTTTCTGGCAAGATGACCCCACCAGGAAGATGACGTGGCACCGGGTCCCACATGGCAGCACAAATTAAAGAATCAAAATATCCTAAAAATAGAAAATCTCAAATAAAAATCTATAAAAAAAAACAGCCCACAGGCCCCGTCTCTGTCCCTGTCCCTGTGGAGGCGCCACCGCTCATCCCTGGAATCGGCGTGGATGCCACCTCCAATAGTCACCTGCTGAGCGCCGCCCATCACCTGCTGGCTCGCCGGCCGGAGCACGCCGCCGGCGCAGGAGCTAGCACACACACGGCTGAGAGCTGCCTCCCCCAGTCACCTGCAGAGCACCGCCCATCACCTGCAGCCTCGCCGGCCGGAGCACGGCACCGGCGCAGGAGCACACACGCGGGTGAGAATCCTCTCCCCGTCGACGGTCTGAGAAGATGCGGGCGCTGTCGACGGTGGCCGGAGCACGCCGTCGCCGCACGGAGCCATCTCCGTCCACGCCAACCAAGTCGCCTGTGTGCCTCGTCGCTGGTGCACAGCGGAGGGGAAGGAGCTGGGGAGGAGGGCCAGACGGCCAGGCGTCGGCCCGGTGCGACGTGGCGGTGGGGACGGGGCTGGGAGGACGGAAGCCCTCGGCCATGGCGCGGCGGCGCCTCGACGGGGACAGGGACGGGAGTAGCCTGCAAAGGGGGGCGCAGGCGACGAAACAGAGAAGGGGAGGAAACAGAGCATGCTCACCACGGCATCGGCGTCGGGCAGCTGCAACGGCGGCCGGACAGAGGCGGCCGGACAGAGGCGGTGGCGGTCGTCGGCTTCGGTGGCACGCGAGGACGACGAGGGGTGGCGGTCGTCGGCTTCGGTGGCGCTCGAGGACGACGAGGCGGTGGCGGTCGTCGGCTTCGGTGGTGGCGAGGACGACGGCGAGGGTTTCGGGCTCTGGCGGCGGTGGCGCGATCTGGCTCTGGGGGAAGAAAGGAGCGAAGTGGCGAATTTAATACCCCCCCCTTTAACACCGGTTCGTGGCAGGAACCGGTTTTAAAGGGGGGTGGTGGGTGCGCGCGGGAAACGAAATAAATGCCCCCCCTTTAACACCGGTTCCTGCCACGAACCGGTGTTAAAGGGGGGGGTGGGTGCGCGCGGGAAACGAAATAAATGCCCCCCCCTTTAACACCGGTTCCTGTCTGGAACCGGTGTTAAAGGGGGGGCATTTATTTCATGCATTAAAGGGGCTTTTTTAATTCAAAAAATATGATATGAATTTAGAAAATTCATATCTTTTTTATTTCAACTCAGAAAAATATGAATAATATATCATAATTTTCAGAAAAATAATATCTATCCATTCATGTAAATCATTTTATATTTACTTTACATGAAATTTTTTAACATAATTAAAACACTTATTTTATGAATTAAAGGGGCTTTTTTAATTCAAAAAATATGATATGAATTTATAAAATTCATATCTTTTTCATTTCAACTCAGAAAAATATGAATAATATATCATAATTTTCAGAAAAATAATATCTATCCATTCATGTAAATGATTTTTATTAGATCAAATCATATTTTAATGCCGCATCTTTTGTATTAACATTTTTGAATTGATTGGATATTTAAATGTCGCATCTTTTGTATACACTTGAATCTCACCAAGCCTCTCTCAACTTGCATTGTTTTTTGATCAATGTGTTGGTGGTTTTTTGAATTAGCCATTTGGTGGTTGCTTCACAAAACCGTCTGGTTTTTATGCTCGGAAAATGGAAAATGCCTTTTTGGTGCGATAAAAAGGAAAACTCCTCTTGCAAACTATGCCTTGATTCTAGCCATAACATTGGTCATTTGACCCGAATGAGATAGGTCATTTTGAGACAGTTACATAAAGCCGAACTGGAACTGAAAATTAAGATACATAAAAGAACTGAAAATTAAGATACATGGCCAGATTAAGTAACAATCGGCCGAACTGGAACTGAAAATTAAGATACATAAAAGAACTAAAAATTAAGATACATGGCCAGATTAAGTAACAATCGGCCGAACTTGTTTCGGAATGTTGGAGTGATTCAGTCATGCTCCTGCCTACACCTGTAATACTCGCCACTGTAGTCGTCGTACTCGCCGCCGCCGTCATCGCTGTCGTCGTCGGGGTCGCCGTAATTGAACCTCTGGAGAGTACGCGTGGGCTGGACTTGAGGGTAGCGCGTGGGCTGGACTTGAGGGTAGCGTAGACGGGGGTTAGAGTCGGCGGCAGTGTCATAGGCCATGACGCTCTGGAGAGTCCGACCGCGCCACCATAGCCGACGGCCGGCCTCGTTGAAGTTAGGAGGAGGTGGGCCGTCCTCCTCGTGCCTGGCGAGCGCCCTCTCATGCCGATCCACGAAGAAGGCTTCCCAAGTAGGGAAATAGTCGGGATGCCATCTGGGATTCCTCCGCTGCTCCGGCGTGAGCTCGAAGTAGTAGTGGTTCGTGATGGCCATCCGGCGCGCCACACCTAGAGGGACAGGAGGAACCGGCACGCCTCCGACGCTCAGCATCCAGCCGACGGGGACACAGTAGCCCGGCGGGCAGGGGTAGTTCGAGGCGCAAAGCGCCTCCGCCTCCCTGGGGGTTAGTGCTACGGTGGAAGCCATGGGAAAGAGTGATGAGGTTGCAGATATGAGTCTAGAGATGTGCAATGACAATGGAGGCCAACCCCCTACATATATATATAGTGAACTAGCGGGAAGAACTGGAGGGAAGAACTGGCGGGAAGAAAAATGGCGGGAAGAACTGGCGGGAAGAAAAATGGCGGGAAGAAAAATGGCGGGAATAAATGGCGGGTTGAACCTTTAGTCCCGGTTGGAGACACCAACCGGGACAAAACACGAGTCAGCACTAATAATAGGGATGAGTGCATGTCGACATTATGTCGTGCGGCGTGTACCTTGTCCCGGATGGTGTCACCAACCAGGACTAAAGATGAACCTTTAGTCCCGGTTGGAGACACCAACCGGGACTAATAATAGGGGTGAGTGTCGACATTATTTTGTAAGTGTCAACACTATGTCGAGCTGCTTGTACTATAAATAGGCATCCTTGTGAGTCCAGTCCTCCAGCCAGTTTGAGGCAGGGACACCACTACGGCCAGTTTCAGGGAGATGCCGACGGAGCCCAGTCCTCCGGCATCTCCGAGAAACTGGTCATAGAGGCACTCCCTAATATGTGAAATTAGTTAGCTCCCTGGTGTATTGATCTAGTTAGAGAAGTTACAAAGCTGCAAGATGGTTTTCGAGAGCAGGGACACCACTACGGCTAGTTTCAGGGAGATGCCGACGGAGCCTAGTCCTCCGGCATCTCCCAGAAACTGGTCATAGAGGCACTCCCTAATATGTGACCGCGCGCGTTTGGAGATCAGATCTTAATGGTAAGTACGAATCGGGGCAACTTCTTCTCATAGTCGCGGTCCATCCACAAAACATGACTAACACTCAAGACATGTATTAATATTAAAAACATGAACTAGAGTTACATAATATGAGCATGAACTTCTTGGCATATGCCCTTCCTTATGATCGCTTCAGACGTAACCATGGAGAATCTTCTTTACTTAACGGAATGCTTGGGTCAGTTTTCACTGTGAAGGGCGGAATTTCATCAAACTTATTATAATCTTCTGACATGTCTGTCTTGTCCTCGATTCCCACGATGTTTCTTTTCCCTGAAAGAACTATGTGACGCTTTGGCTCATCATATGATGTATTCGTTTGCATATTTTTTCTTTTTTTTGGTCTGGAGGACATGTCCTTCACATAGAAAACCTGAGCCACATCATTGGCTAGGACGAATGGTTCGTCTAAGTTCTTCATAAGATTTTTGAGATCCACCGTTGTCATTCCGTACTTCTTGTCTACCTCAACCCCTCCTCCGGTTAGCTTGACCCATTTGCATGGAAACAAGGGGACCTTAAAATTAGGTCCATAGTCAAGTTCCCATATCTCCTCTATGAACCCATAATACGTGGTCTTTTGCCCATTGTCTTCTGCTGCATCGAAGCGGACACCACTGTTTTGGTTGGTGCTCTTTTTATCTTGGCCTATCGTGTAAAATGTATTCCCATTTATCTCGTACCCTTGGAAAGTACATACAGTCGAAGACGGTGTCCTGGCCAACAAGTACAGCTGATCCCCAACAGTGGTGTTATTCGTGAGAAGTCTTTGCAGCTAGCCGCCAAAACTCGCCATGTGTTCACTTATAATCCATTCATCAGACTGCCCCGGGTGTTTGAGGCGTATTAAATTCTTGTGTTCATTGATATACGGGGCAACCAAGATAGATCTTTGTAAAACCGTGTAGTGTGCTTGATTGAGAGAATGGCCGTCCCTACATATCATTGCTTTACATCCTAGGGTGCCTTTTCCACGCAGTCTCCCCTCATGTCGTGATTCTGGAACACCAATCGCCTTAAGGTCAGGAATAAAATCAACACAGAACTCAATAACCTCCTCTGTTACATAGCCCTTGGAGATGCTTCCTTCTGGCCTAGCACGGTTATGAACATATTTCTTTAAGACTCCCATGTACCTTTCAAAGGGGAACATATTGTGTAGAAATACAGGACCGAGAATGGCAATCTCTTCTACTAGGTGAACCAGGAGATGCGTCATAATATTGAAGAAGGATGGTGGGAACACCAACTCAAAGCTGACAAGACATTGGGCCACATCTGTTTGTAACCCTGGTAGGCATTCTGGATCGATTACCTTCTCAGATATTGCATTGAGGAATGCACATAGCTTCACAATGGGTACTCGAACATTTTCACGTAGAAGCCCCCTCAATGCAATCGGAAGCAATTGTGTCATAATCACGTGGCAGTCATGAGACTTCAGGTTTTGTAATTTTTTCTCTGCCATATTTATTATTCCCTTTATATTCGACGAGAAGCCAGACGGGACCTTGACTGCTCAGACATTCAAAAAAGATTTCCTTCTCTGCTTTGGTAAGAGCGTAGCTGGCAGGAGTTAAGTCGCATCGTTTACCCTTCTCGTTCTCAGGATGCATAGGCTCTTCAGGGGCCTTCAGACATTGCTGGTCCTGTCGTGCTTCCGGTGTATCTTTTGTCTTCCCATACACTCCTAGAAAGCCTAGCAGGTTCACGCAAACATTCTTCGTCACGTGCATCACGTCGATTGAAGAGCGGACCTCTAAGACTTTCCAATAGGGTAGGTCCCAAAATATAGATTGCTTCTTCCACATGGGCGCGTGTCCGGCATCGTCATTCAGAACAGATAGACTGCCAGGACCTTTTCCAAAGATTACTTCTAGGTCCTTGACCATACCAAATACCTCCTCACCGGTACGGAGGACAGGCTTCCTCCGGGGTTCTGCCAGACGTTTGAAATGCTTGCCTTTCTTTCTTACTGGATGTAGGTTCGGAAGAAATCGGCGATACCCTAGGTACACAACCTTCTTACATTTATCCAAATATACACTTTCAGTATCATCTAAACAGTGTGTGCATGCATTGTATCCCTTGTTTGTCTGCCCTGAAATGTTACTAAGAGCAGGCCAATCATTGATGGTTACGAAAAGCAATGCTCGTAGGTCCAATGGCTCCCCTTTGTGCTCATCCCACATACGTACACCTGGTTTGGCCCACAGCTGTAAAAGTTCTTCAACTAATGGCCTTAGGTACACATCAATGTCGTTGTCGGGTTGCCTCGGGCCTTGGATGAGCACTGGCATCATAATGAACTTCCTCTTCATACACAACCAAGGAGGAAGGTTATAGATACATAGGGTCACAAGCCAGGTGCTGTGACTGCAGCTCTGCTCACCAAAAGGATTCATGCCGTCTGTACTTAGACCAAACCTTAAGTTCCTTGCGTCACGTCGAAGTCCGGGTACTCTCGCTCGACTTTTCTCCACTGTGACCCATCAGCGGGGTGTCTCAACATCGCGTCTTTCTTACGGTCTTCCATGTGCCATCGCAACAACTTGGCATGCTCTTTATTTCTGAAGAGACGTTTTAACCGTGATATTATAGGAGCATACCACATAACCTTGGCGGGAACCCTCTTCCTAGGGGCCTCGCCCTCAACATCGCCAGGATCGTCTCGTCTGATCTTATACCACAGTGCAGTGCATACCGGGCATGCATCCAAATTCTCGTACTTCTCACCGCGGTAGAGGATGCAGTCATTAATGCAGGCATGTATCTTCTGCACGTCTAATCCTAGAGGGCAGACAACCTTCTTTGCTTGGTATGTACTGTTAGGCAACTCATTATTTCTTGGAAGAAGATTCTTCATTTTTACCAACAACTTTGAAAATGCGCTGTCAGTCACACCATTCTCTGCCTTCCATTGCAGCAAATCCAGTGTGGCACCTAGCTTTTTGTGGCCATCTTCGCAAGTTGGATACAACAATGTTTTGTGATCCTTTAACATCTGCTCCAGCTTCTCCTTCTCCTTTTCAGTTTCACATTCTTCCTTTGCATCAGTAATGGCCCGACCAAGATCGTCATCAGCGGGCCCATCTGCTCCCTCTTGATCTTCATTATCTACCTCCGTTGCATTATCATCATATTCAGGATACATATTATGATAGTTTTCATCATCCTCTTCTTCTTCGTTGTCTTCCATCACAACCCCTTTTTCTCCGTGCTTGGTCCAACAATTATAGCTGGGCATGAAACCGGATCGAAGCAGGTAGGCGTGAATGGTTCTGGTATTTGAGTAGTCTTTCTTGTTCTGACAGTGAACACACGGACATCACATAAAACCATTGTGACAACGGTTTGCATTAGCCACAACGATGAAATTTTGGAGGCCCGTAATGTACTCGGAAGTGCGGCGGTCACCGTACATCCATTGCCGATTCATCTGCATTAATATGTAGTATATATCAAAAAATAATAGGGAGATGACCATTTATATATATAGTACATCAATGATGACATATACAACAACAAGTTGGTGAAGGTGTTTCTATCCAGCCCAGAGAGGTGTCCCATGCATGCAATGTTGGCATGGCCCCACATTTTCCACAAGCTAGTGTGTGTAATGCCTTGGCATAACACTTTTATAGCTAGATCTATCAAGTGGGTGGGATCATTTTGCTAGGTGTAGTGACTCACACAACCACTAAGTTGATGATGGTGGTTCTAGCCAGCCCAGATAGGTCTAGACCCCATTCACTGTTGGCATGGCCCCAAATTTGCCACAAGCTAGTGTGTGTCATGGCTTGGCATAGAAAAGTTATAGCTAGATCTAGCAAGTAGGTAGGGTCATGTTGGCCAGGTGTAGTGAATCACACATCCACTAAGTTGATGATGGTGTTTCTAGCCAACCCAAACAGGTCTAGATACCACGCAATATTGGAATGGACCCACATCTTCCACAAGCTAGTGTGTGTCATGGCCTGGCATAGCACTCTTATAGCTAGATCTATGAAGTGGGTGGGATCATGTTGGTCAGGTGTAGAGACTCACATAGCCACTAAGTTGATTATGGTGTTTCTAGCCAACCAAGAGAGGTCTAAATCCCATGCAATGTTTGCATGGGCCCACATTTGCCACAAGCTAGTGTGTGTCATGGCTTGGCAAACTCAAATTTATATCTAGATCTAGCATGTAGGTAGGATCATGTTGGCCAGGTGTGATGACATATACAACAACAAGTTGGTGAAGGTGTTTCTATCCAGCCCAGAGAGGTGTCCGATGCATGCAATGTTGGCATGGCCCCACATTTTCCACAAGCTAGTGTGTGTCATGCCTTGGCATAACACTTTTATAGCTAGATCTATCAAGTGGGTGGGATCATGTTGCTAGGTGTAGTGACTCACACAACCACTAGGTTGATGATGGTGGTTCTAGCCAGCCCAGATAGGTCTAGACCCCATGCACTGTTGGCATGGCCCCACATTTTCCACAAGCTAGTGTGTGTCATGGCTTGGCATAGAAAAATTATAGCTAGATCTAACAAGTAGGTAGGATCATATTGTCCGGGTGTAGTGACTCATACATCCACTAAGTTGATGATGGTGTTTCTAGCCAACCCAAATAGGTCTAGATACCATGCAATGTTGGAATGGACCCACATCTTGCACAAGCTAGTGTGTGTCATGTCCTGGCATAACACTCTTATAGCTAGATCTATGAAGTGGGTGGGATCATGTTGGTCAGGTGTAGAGACTCACATAGCCACTAAGTTGATGATGGTGTTTCTAGCCAACCCAGAGAGGTCTAGATCCCATGCAATGTTTGCATGGGCCCACATTTGCCACAAGCTAGTGTGTGTCATGGCTTGGCAAACTCAAATTTATATCTAGATCTAGCATGTAGGTAGGATCAAGTTGGCCAGGTGTGATGACATAAACAACAACAAGTTGGTGAAGGTGTTTCTATCCAGCCGAGAGAGGTGTCCCATGCATGCAATGTTGGCATGGCCCCACATTTTCCACAAGCTAGTGTGTGTCATGCCTTGGCATAACACTTTTATAGCTAGATCTATCAAGCGGGTGGGATCATTTTGCTAGGTGTAGTGACTCACACAACCACTAAGTTGATGATGGTGGTTCTAGCCAGCCCAGATAGGTCTAGACCCCATTCACTGTTGGCATGGCCCCAAATTTGCCACAATCTAGTGTGTGTCATGGCTTGGCATAGAAAAGTTATAGCTAGATCTAGCAAGTAGGTAGGGTCATGTTGGCCAGGTGTAGTGAATCACACATCCACTAAGTTGATGATGGTGTTTCTAGCCAACCCAAATAGGTCTAGATACCACGCAATGTTGGAATGGACCCACATCTTCCACAAGCTAGTGTGTGTCATGGCCTGGCATAACACTCTTATAGCTATATCTTTGAAGTGGGTGGGATCATGTTGGTCAAGTGTAGTGACTCACATAGCCACTAAGTTGATGATGGTGTTTCTAGCCAACCCAGAGGGTCTAGATCCCACGCAATGTTTGCATGGGCCCACATTTGCCACAAGCTAGTGTGTGTCATGGCTTGGCAAACTCAAATTTATAGCTAGATCTAGCAAGTATGTAGGATCATGTTGGCCAGGTGTGATGACATATACAACAACAAGTTGGTGAATGTGTTTCTACCAGCCCAGAGAGGTGTCCCATGCATGCAATGTTGGCATGGCCCCACATTTTCCACAAGCTAGTGTGTGTCATGCCTTGGCATAACACTTTTATAGCTAGATCTATCAAGTGGGTGGGATCATGTTGCTAGGTGTAGTGACTCACACAACCACTAAGTTGATGATGGTGGTTCTAGCCAGCCCAGATAGGTCTAGACCCCATGCACTGTTGGCATGGCCCCACATTTTCCACAAGCTAGTGTGTGTCATGGCTTGGCATAGAAAAATTATAGCTAGATCTAGCAAGTAGGTAGGATCATATTGTCCGGGTGTAGTGACTCACACAGCCACTAAGTTGATGATGGTGTTTCTAGCCAACCCAAATAGGTCTACATACCATGCAATGTTGGAATGGACCCACATATTCCACAAGCTAGTGTGTGTCATGGCCTGGCATAACACTCTTATAGCTAGATCTATGAAGTGGGTGGGATCATGTTGGTCAGGTGTAGAGACTCACACAGCCACTAAGTTGATGATGGTGTTTCTAGCCAACCAAGAGAGGTCTAGATCCCATGCAATGTTTGCCTGGGCCCGCATTTGCCACAAGCTAGTGTGTGTCATGGCTTGGCAAACTCAAATTTATAGCCAGATCTAGCATGTAGGTAGGATCATGTTGGCCAGGTGTGATGACATATACAACAACAAGTAGGTGAAGGTGTTTCTATCCAGCAGAGAGGTGTCCCATGCATGCAATGTTAGCATGGCCCCACATTTTCCACAAGCTAGTGTCTGTCATGCCTTGGCATAACACTTTTATAGCTAGATCTATCAAGTGGGTGGGATCATTTTGCTAGGTGTAGTGACTCACACAACCACTAAGTTAATGATGGTGGTTCTAGCCATCCCAGATAGGTCTAGACCCCATTCACTGTTGGCATGGCCCCAAATTTGCCACAAGCTAGTGTGTGTCATGGCCTGGCATAGAAAAGTTATAGCTAGATCTAGCAAGTAGGTAGGGTCATGTTGGCCAGGTGTAGTGAATCACACATCCACTAAGTTGATGATGGTGTTTCTAGCCAACCCAAATAGGTCTAGATACCACGCAATGTTGGAATGGACCCACATCTTCCACAAGCTAGTGTGTGTCATGGCCTGGCATAACACTCTTATAGCTAGATCTATAAAGTGGGTGGGATTATGTTGATCAAGTGTAGTGACTCACACAGCCACTAAGTTGATGATGGTGTTTCTAGCCAAGCCAGAGAGGTCTAGATCCCATGCAATGTTTGCATGTGCCCACATTTGCCACAAGCTAGTGTGTGTCATGGCTTGGCAAACTCAAATTTATAGCTAGATCTAGCATGTAGGTAGGATCATGTTGGCCAGGTGTGATGACATATACAACAACAAGTTGGTGAATGTGTTTCTATCCAGCCCAGAGAGTTGTCCCATGCATGCAATGTTGGCATGGCCCCACATTTTCCACAAGCTAGTGTGTGTCATGCCTTGGCATAACACTTTTATAGCTAGATCTATCAAGTGGGTGGGATCATGTTGCTAGGTGTAGTGACTCACACAACCACTAAGTTGATGATGGTGGTTCTAGCCAGCCCAGATAGGTCTAGACCCCATGCACTGTTGGCATGGCCCCACATTTTCCACAAGCTAGTGTGTGTCATGGCTTGGCATAGAAAAATTATAGCTAGATCTAGCAAGTAGGTAGGATCATATTGTCCGGGTGTAGTGACTCACACATACACTAAGTTGATGATGGTGTTTCTAGCCAACCCAAATAGGTCTAGATACCATGAAATGTTGGAAAGGACCCACATCTTCCACAAGCTAGTGTGTGTCATGGCCTGGCATAGCACTCTTATAGCTAGATCTATGAAGTGGGTGGGATCATGTTGGTCAGGTGTAGAGACTCACACAGCCACTAAGTTGTTGATGGTGTTTCTAGCCAACCCAAAGAGGTCTAGATCCCCTGCAATGTTTGCATGGGCCCACATTTGCCACAAGCTAGTGTGTGTCATGGCTTGGCAAACTCAAATTTATATCTAGATCTAGCATGTAGGTAGGATCATGTTGGCCAGGTGTGATGACATAAACACCATCAAGTTGGTGAAGGTGTTTCTATCCAGCCCAAAGAGGTGTCCCATGCATGCAATGTTGGCATGGCCCCACATTTTCCACAAGCTAGTGTGTCATGCCTTGGCATAACACTTTTATAGCTAGATCTATCAAGTGGGTGGGATCATTTTGCTAGGTGTAGTGACTCACACAACCACTAAGTTGATGATGGTGGTTCTAGCCAGCCCAGATAGGTCTAGACCCCATTCACTGTTGGCATGGCCCCAAATTTTCCACAAGCTAGTGTGTGTCATGGCTTGGCATAGAAAAATTATAGCTAGATCTAGCAAGTAGGTAGGATCATATTGTCCGGGTGTAGTGACTCACACATCCACTAAGTTGATGATGGTGTTTCTAGCCAACCCAAATAGGTCTAGATACCATGAAATGTTGGAATGGACCCACATCTTCCACAAGCTAGTGTGTGTCATGGCCTGGCATAGCACTCTTATAGCTAGATCTATGAAGTGGGTGGGATCATGTTGGTCAGGCGTAGAGACTCACACAGCCACTAAGTTGATGATGGTGTTTCTAGCCAACCCAAAGAGGTCTAGATCCCCTGCAATGTTTGCATGGGCCCACATTTGCCACAAGCTAGTGTGTGTCATGGCTTGGCAAACTCAAATTTATATCTAGATCTAGCATGTAGGTAGGATCATGTTGGCCAGGTGTGATGACATAAACAACAACAAGTTGGTGAAGGTGTTTCTATCCAGCCGAGAGAGGTGTCCCATGCATGCAATGTTGGCATGGCCCCACATTTTCCACAAGCTAGTGTGTGTCATGCCTTGGCATAACACTTTTATAGCTAGATCTATCAAGCGGGTGGGATCATTTTGCTAGGTGTAGTGACTCACACAACCACTAAGTTGATGATGGTGGTTCTAGCCAGCCCAGATAGGTCTAGACCCCATTCACTGTTGGCATGGCCCCAAATTTGCCACAAGCTAGTGTGTGTCATGGCTTGGCATAGAAAAGTTATAGCTAGATCTAGCAAGTAGGTAGGGTCATGTTGGCCAGGTGTAGTGAATCACACATCCACTAAGTTGATGATGGTGTTTCTAGCCAACCCAAATAGGTCTAGATAGCACGCAATGTTGGAATGGACCCACATCTTCCACAAGCTAGTGTGTGTCATGGCCTGGCATAGCACTCTTATAGCTATATCTATGAAGTGGGTGGGACCATGTTGGTCAAGTGTAGTGACTCACACAGCCAATAAGTTGATGATGGTGTTTCTAGACAACCCAGAGAGGTCTAGATCCCACGCAATGTTTGCATGGGCCCACATTTGCCACAAGCTAGTGTGTGTCATGGCTTGGCAAACTCAAATTTATAGCTAGATCTAGCAAGTATGTAGGATCATGTTGGCCAGGTGTGATGACATATACAACAACAAGTTGGTGAATGTGTTTCTACCAGTCCAGAGAGGTGTCCCATGCATGCAATGTTGGCATGGCCCTACATTTTCCACAAGCTAGTGTGTGTCATGCCTTGGCATAACACTTTTATAGCTAGATCTATCAAGTGGGTGGGATCATGTTGCTAGGTGTAGTGACTCACACAACCACTAAGTTGATGATGGTGGTTCTAGCCAGCCCAGATAGGTCTAGACCCCATGCACTATTGGCATGGCCCCACATTTTCCACAAGCTAGTGTGTGTCATGGCTTGGCATAGAAAAATTATAGCTAGATCTAGCAAGTAGGTAGGATCATATTGTCCGGGTGTAGTGACTCACACAGCCACTAAGTTGATGATGGTGTTTCTAGCCAACCCAAATAGGTCTAGATACCATGCAATGTTGGAATGGACCCACATATTCCACAAGCTAGTGGGTGTCATGGCCTGGCATAGCACTCTTATAGCTAGATCTATGAAGTGGGTGGGATCATGTTGGTCAGGTGTAGAGACTCACACAGCCACTAAGTTGATGATGGTGTTTCTAGCCAACCCAGAGAGGTCTAGATCCCATGCAATGTTTGCATGGGCCCACATTTGCCACAAGCTAGTGTGTGTCATGGCTTGGCAAACTCAAATTTATAGCTAGATCTAGCATGTAGGTAGGATCATGTTGGCCAGGTGTGATGACATATACAACAACAAGTTGGTGAATGTGTTTCTATCCAGCCCAGAGAGTTGTCCCATGCATGCAATGTTGGCATGGCCCCACATTTTCCACAAGCTAGTGTGTGTCATGCCTTGGCATAACACTTTTATAGCTAGATCTATCAAGTGGGTGGGATCATGTTGCTAGGTGTAGTGACTCACACAACCACTAAGTTGATGATGGTGGTTTTAGCCAGCCCAGATAGGTCTAGACCCCATGCACTGTTGGCATGGCCCCACATTTTCCACAAGCTAGTGTGTGTCATGGCTTGGCATAGAAAAATTATAGCTAGATCTAGCAAGTAAGTAGGATCATATTGTCCGGGTGTAGTGACTCACAGAGCCACTAAGTTGATGATGGTGTTTCTAGCCAACCCAAATAGGTCTAGATACCATGCAATGTTGGAATGGACCCACATCTTCCACAAGCTAGTGTGTGTCATGGCCTGGCATAGCACTCTTATAGCTAGATCTATGAAGTGGGTGGGATCATGTTGGTCAGGTGTAGAGACTCACACAGCAACTAAGTTGATGATGGTGTTTCTAGCCAACCCAGAGAGGTCTAGATCCCATGCAATGTTTGCATGGGCCCACATTTTCCACAAGCTAGTGTGTGTCATGGCTTGGCAAACTCAAATTTATATCTAGATCTAGCATGTAGGTAGGATCATGTTGGACAGGTGTGATGACATATACAACAACAAGTTGGTGAAGGTGTTTCTATCCAGCCCAGAGAGGTGTCCCATGCATGCAATGTTGGCATGGCCCCACATTTTCCACAAGCTAGTGTGTGTCATGCCTTGGCATAACACTTTTACAGATAGATCTATCAAGTGGGTGGGATCATTTTGCTAGGTGTAGTGACTCACACAACCACTAAGTTGATGATGGTGGTTCTAGCCAGCCCAGATAGGTCTAGACCCCATTCACTGTTGGCATGGCCCCAAATTTGCCACAAGCTAGTGTGTGTCATGGCTTGGCATAGAAAAGTTATAGCTAGATCTAGCAAGTAGGTAGGGTCATGTTGGCCAGGTGTAGTGAATCACACATCCACTAAGTTGATGATGGTGTTTCTAGCCAACCCAAATAGGTCTAGATACCACGCAATGTTGGAATGGACCCACATCTTCCACAAGCTAGTGTGTGTCATGGCCTGGCATAGCACTCTTATAGCTAGATCTATGAAGTGGGTGGGATCATGTTGGTCAAGTGTAGTGACTCACACAGCCACTAAGTTGATGATGGTATTTCTATCCAACCCAGAGAGGTCTAGATCACATGAAATGTTTGCATGGGCCCACATTTGCCACAAGCTACTGTGTGTCATGGCTTGGAAAACTCAAATTTATAGCTAGATCTAGCAAGTATGTAGGATCATGTTGGCCAGGTGTGATGACATATACAACAACAAGTTGGTGAATGTGTTTCTATCCAGCCTAGAGAGGTGTCCCATGCATGCAATGTTGGCATGGCCCCACATTTTCCACAAGCTAGTGTGTGTCATGCCTTGGCATAACACTTTTATAGCTAGATCTATCAAGTGGGTGGGATCATGTTGCTATGTGTAGTGACTCACACAACCACTAAGTTGATGATGGTGGTTCTAGCCAGCCCAGATAGGTCTAGACCCCATGCACTGTTGGCATGGCCCCACATTTTCCACAAGCTAGTGTGTGTCATGGCTTGGCATAGAAAAATTATAGCTAGATCTAGCAAGTAGGTAGGATCATATTGTCTGGGTGTAGTGACTCACACAGCCACTAAGTTGATGATGGTGTTTCTAGCCAACCCAAATAGGTCTAGATACCATGCAATGTTGGAATGGACCCACATCTTCCACAAGCTAGTGTGTGTCATGGCCTGGCATAGCACTCTTATAGCTAGATCTATGAAGTGGGTGGGATCATGTTGGTCAGGTGTAGAGACTCACACAGCCACTAAGTTGATGATGGTGTTTCTAGCCAACCCAGAGAGGTCTAGATCCCATGCAATGTTTGCATGGGCCCACATTTGCCACAAGCTAGTGTGTGTCATGGCTTGGCAAACTCAAATTTATAGCTAGATCTAGCATGTAGGTAGGATCATGTTGGCCAGGTGTGATGACATATACAACAACAAGTTGGTGAAGGTGTTTCTATCCAGCCCAGAGAGGTGTCCTATGCATGCAATGTTGTCATGGCCCCACATTTTCCACAAGCTAGTGTGTGTCAGGCCGTGACATAACACTTTTATAGCTAGATCTATCAAGTTCGTGGGATCATGTTGCTAGGTGTAGTGACTCACACAACCACTAAGTTGATGATGGTGGTTCTAGCCAGCCCAGATAGGTCTAGACCCACAGCACTGTTGGCATGGCCCCTCATTTGCCACAAGCTAGTGTGTGTCATAGCTTGGCATAGAAAAATTATAGCTCGATCTAGCAAGTAGGTAGGATCATGTTGGCCAGGTGTAGTGACTCACACAGCCACTAAGTTGATGATGGTGTTTCTAGCTAACCCAAATAGGTCTAGATACCATGCAATGTTGGAATGGACCCACATCTTCCACAATCTAGTGTGTGTCATGGCCTGGCATAGCACTCTTATAGCTAGATCTATGAAGTGGGTGGGCTCATGTTGGTCAGGTGTAGTGACTCACACAGCCACTAAGTTGATGATGGTGTTTCTAGCCAACCAAGAGAGGTCTAGATCCCATGCAATGTTTTCATGGGATCACATTTGCCACATGCTAGTGTGTGTCATGGCTTGGCAAACTCAAATTTATAGCTAGATCTAGCAAGTAGGTAGGATCATGTTGGCCAGGTGTGATGACATATACAACAACAAGTTGGTGAAGGTGTTTCTATCCTGCCCAGAGAGGTGTCCCATGCATGCAATGTTGGCATGGCCCCACATTTTCCACAAGCTAGTGTGTGTCATGCCTTGGCATAACACTTTTACAGATAGATCTATCAAGTGGGTGGGATCATTTTGCTAGGTGTAGTGACTCACACAACCACTAAGTTGATGATGGTGGTTCTAGCCAGCCCAGATAGGTCTAGACCCCATGCACTTTTGGCATGGCCAAAATTTGCCACAAGCTAGTGTGTGTCATGGCTTAGCATAGAAAAGTTATAGCTAGATCTAGCAAGTAGGTAGGGTCATGTTGGCCAGGTGTAGTGAATCACACATCCACTAAGTTTATGATGGTGTTTCTAGCCAACCCAAATAGGTCTAGATACCACGCAATGTTGGAATGGACCCACATCTTCCACAAGCTAGTGTGTGTCATGGCCTGGCATAGCACTCTTATAGCTAGATCTATGAAGTGGGTGGGATCATGTTGATCAAGTGTAGTGACTCACACAGCCACTAAGTTGATGATGGTGTTTCTAGCCAACCCAGAGAGGTCTAGATCCCATGCAATGTTTGCATGGGCCCACATTTGCCACAAGCTAGTGTGTGTCATGGCTTGGCAAACTCAAATTTATAGCTAGATCTAGCATGTAGGTAGGATCATGTTGGCCAGGTGTGATGACATATACAACAACAAGTTGGTGAATGTGTTTCTATCCAGCCCAGAGTGTTGTCCCATGCATGCAATGTTGGCATGGCCCCACATTTTCCACAAGCTAGTGTGTGTCATGCCTTGGCATAACACTTTTATAGCTAGATCTATCAAGTGGGTGGGATCATGTTGCTAGGTGTAGTGACTCACACAACCACTAGGTTGATGATGGTGGTTCTAGCCAGCCCAAATAGGTCTAGACCCCATGCACTGTTGGCATGACCCCACATTTTCCACAAGCTAGTGTGTGTCATGGCTTGGCATAGAAAAATTATTACTAGATCTAGCAAGTAGGTAGGATCATATTGTCCGGGTGTAGTGACTCATACATCCACTAAGTTGATGATGGTGTTTCTAGCCAACCCAAATAGGTCTAGATACCATGCAATGTTGGAATGGACCCACATCTTACACAAGCTAGTGTGTGTCATGGCCTGGCATAACACTCTTATAGCTAGATCTATGAAGTGGGTGGGATCATGTTGGTCAGGTGTAGAGACTCACACAGCCACTAAGTTGATGATGGTGTTTCTAGCCAACCCAGAGAGGTCTAGATCCCATGCAATGTTTGCATGGGCCCACATTTGCCACAAGCTAGTGTGTCATGGCTTGGCAAACTCAAATTTATAGCTAGATCTAGCATGTAGGTAGGATCATGTTGGCCAGGTGTGATGACATAAACAACAACAAGTTGGTGAAGGTGTTTCTATCCAGCCGAGAGAGGTGTCCCATGCATGCAATGTTGGCATGGCCCCACATTTTCCACAAACTAGTGTGTGTCATGCCTTGGCTTAACACTTTTATAGCTAGATCTATCAAGTGGGTGGGATCATGTTGCTAGGTGTAGTGACTCACACAACCACTAAGTTGATGATGGTGGTTCTAGCCAGCCCAGATAGGTCTAGACCCCATGCACTGTTGGCATGGCCCCACATTTTCCACAAGCTAGTGTGTGTCATGGCTTGGCATAGAAAAATTATAGCTAGATCTAGCAAGTAAGTAGGATCATATTGTCCGGGTGTAGTGACTCACACAGCCACTAAGTTGATGATGGTGTTTCTAGCCAACCCAAATAGGTCTAGATACCATGCAATGTTGGAATGGACCCACATCTTCCACAAGCTAGTGTGTGTCATGGCCTGGCATAGCACTATTATAGCTAGATCTATGAAGTGGGTGGGATCATGTTGGTCAGGTGTAGAGACTCACACAGCAACTAAGTTGATGATGGTGTTTCTAGCCAACCCAGAGAGGTCTAGATCCCATGCAATGTTTGCATGGGCCCACATTTTCCACAAGCTAGTGTGTGTCATGGCTTGGCAAACTCAAATTTATATCTAGATCTAGCATGTAGGTAGGATCATGTTGGCCAGGTGTGATGACATATACAACAACAAGTTGGTGAAGGTGTTTCTATCCAGCCCAGAGAGGTGTCCCATGCATGCAATGTTGGCATGGCCCCACATTTTCCACAAGCTAGTGTGTGTCATGCCTTGGCATAACACTTTTACAGATAGATCTATCAAGTGGGTGGGATCATTTTGCTAGGTGTAGTGACTCACACAACCACTAAGTTGATGATGGTGGTTCTAGCCAGCCTAGATAGGTCTAGACCCCATTCACTGTTGGCATGGCCCCAAATTTGCCACAAGCTAGTGTGTGTCATGGCTTGGCATAGAAAAGTTATAGCTAGATCTAGCAAGTAGGTAGGGTCATGTTGGCCAGGTGTAGTGAATCACACATCCACTAAGTTGATGATGGTGTTTCTAGCCAACCCAAATAGGTCTAGATACCACGCAATGTTGGAATGGACCCACATCTTCCACAAGCTAGTGTGTGTCATGGCCTGGCATAGCACTCTTATAGCTAGATCTATGAAGTGGGTGGGATCATGTTGGTCAAGTGTAGTGACTCACACAGCCACTAAGTTGATGATGGTGTTTCTATCCAACCCAGAGAGGTCTAGATCACATGAAATGTTTGCATGGGCCCACATTTGCCACAAGCTAGTGTGTGTCATGGCTTGGAAAACTCAAATTTATAGCTAGATCTAGCAAGTATGTAGGATCATGTTGGCCAGGTGTGATGACATATACAACAACAAGTTGGTGAATGTGTTTCTATCCAGCCTAGAGAGGTGTCCCATGCATGCAATGTTGGCATGGCCCCACATTTTCCACAAGCTAGTGTGTGTCATGCCTTGGCATAACACTTTTATAGCTAGATCTATCAAGTGGGTGGGATCATGTTGCTATGTGTAGTGACTCACACAACCACTAAGTTGATGATGGTGGTTCTAGCCAGCCCAGATAGGTCTAGACCCCATGCACTGTTGGCACGGCCCCACATTTTCCACAAGCTAGTGTGTGTCATGGCTTGGCATAGAAAAATTATAGCTAGATCTAGCAAGTAGGTAGGATCATATTGTCTGGGTGTAGTGACTCACACAGCCACTAAGTTGATGATGGTGTTTCTAGCCAACCCAAATAGGTCTAGATACCATGCAATGTTGGAATGGACCCACATATTCCACAAGCTAGTGTGTGTCATGGCCTGGCATAGCACTCTTATAGCTAGATCTATGAAGTGGGTGGGATCATGTTGGTCAGGTGTAGAGACTCACACAGCCACTAAGTTGATGATGGTGTTTCTAGCCAACCTAGAGAGGTCTAGATCCCATGCAATGTTTGCATGGGCCCACATTTGCCACAAGCTAGTGTGTGTCATGGCTTGGCAAACTCAAATTTATAGCTAGATCTAGCATGTAGGTAGGATCATGTTGGCTAGGTGTGATGACATATACAACAACAAGTTGGTGAAGGTGTTTCTATCCAGCCCAGAGAGGTGTCCTATGCATGCAATGTTGTCATGGCCCCACATTTTCCACAAGCTAGTGTGTGTCAGGCCGTGACATAACACTTTTATAGCTAGATCTATCAAGTTCGTGGGATCATGTTGCTAGGTGTAGTGACTCACACAACCACTAAGTTGATGATGGTGGTTCTAGCCAGCCCAGATAGGTCTAGACCCACAGCACTGTTGGCATGGCCCCTCATTTGCCACAAGCTAGTGTGTGTCATAGCTTGGCATAGAAAAATTATAGCTCGATCTAGCAAGTAGGTAGGATCATGTTGGCCAGGTGTAGTGACTCACACAGCCACTAAGTTGATGATGGTGTTTCTAGCTAACCCAAATAGGTCTAGATACCATGCAATGTTGGAATGGACCCACATCTTCCACAATCTAGTGTGTGTCATGGCCTGGCATAGCACTCTTATAGCTAGATCTATGAAGAGGATGGGATCATGTTGGTCAGGTGTAGTGACTCACACAGCCACTAAGTTGATGATGGTGTTTCTAGCCAACCAAGAGAGGTCTAGATCCCATGCAATGTTTTCATGGGATCACATTTGCCACAAGCTAGTGTGTGTCATGGCTTGGCAAACTCAAATTTATAGCTAGATCTAGCAAGTAGGTAGGATCATGTTGGCTAGGTGTGATGACATATACAACAACAAGTTGGTGAAGGTGTTTCTATCCTGCCCAGAGAGGTGTCCCATGCATGCAATGTTGGCATGGCCCCACATTTTCCACAAGCTAGTGTGTGTCATGCCTTGGCATAACACTTTTATAGCTAGATCTATCAAGTGGGTGGGATCATTTTGCTAGGTGTAGTGACTCACACAACCACTAAGTTGATGATGGTGGTTCTAGCCAGCCCAGATAGGTCTAGACCCCATGCACTTTTGGCATGGCCAAAATTTGCCACAAGCTAGTGTGTGTCATGGCTTGGCATAGAAAAGTTATAGCTAGATCTAGCAAGTAGGTAGGGTCATGTTGGCCAGGTGTAGTGAATCACACATCCACTAAGTTTATGATGGTGTTTCTAGCCAACCCAAATAGGTCTAGATACCACGCAATGTTGGAATGGACCCACATCTTCCACAAGCTAGTGTGTGTCATGGCCTGGCATAGCACTCTTATAGCTAGATCTATGAAGTGGGTCGGATCATGTTGATCAAGTGTAGTGACTCACACAGCCACTAAGTTGATGATGGTGTTTCTAGCCAACCTAGAGAGGTCTAGATCCCATGCAATGTTTGCATGGGCCCACATTTGCCACAAGCTAGTGTGTGTCATGGCTTGGCAAACTCAAATTTATAGCTAGATCTAGCATGTAGGTAGGATCATGTTGGCCAGGTGTGATGACATATACAACAACAAGTTGGTGAATTTGTTTCTATCCAGCCCAGAGAGTTGTCCCATGCATGCAATGTTGGCATGGCCCCACATTTTCCACAAGCTAGTGTGTGTCATGCCTTGGAATAACACTTTTATAGCTAGATCTATCAAGTGGGTGGGATCATGTTGCTAGGTGTAGTGACTCACACAACCACTAGGTTGATGATGGTGGTTCTAGCCAGCCCAAATAGGTCTAGACCCCATGCACTGTTGGCATGACCCCACATTTTCCACAAGCTAGTGTGTGTCATGGCTTGGCATAGAAAAATTATTACTAGATCTAGCAAGTAGGTAGGATCATATTGTCCGGGTGTAGTGACTCATACATCCACTAAGTTGATGATGGTGTTTCTAGCCAACCCAAATAGGTCTAGATACCATGCAATGTTGGAATGGACCCACATCTTACACAAGCTAGTGTGTGTCATGGCCTGGCATAACACTCTTATAGCTAGATCTATGAAGTGGGTGGGATCATGTTGGTCAGGTGTAGAGACTCACACAGCCACTAAGTTGATGATGGTGTTTCTAGCCAACCCAGAGAGGTCTAGATCCCATGCAATGTTTGCATGGGCCCACATTTGCCACAAGCTAGTGTGTGTCATGGCTTGGCAAACTCAAATTTATAGCTAGATCTAGCATGTAGGTAGGATCATGTTGGCCAGGTGTGATGACATAAACAACAACAAGTTGGTGAAGGTGTTTCTATCCAGCCGAGAGAGGTGTCCCATGCATGCAATGTTGGCATGGCCCCACATTTTCCACAAGCTAGTGTGTGTCATGCCTTGGCATAACACTTTTATAGCTAGATCTATCAAGTGGGTGGGATCATTTTGCTAGGTGTAGTGACTCACACAACCACTAAGTTGATGATGGTGGTTCTAGCCAGCCCAGATAGGTCTAGACCCCATTCACTGTTGGCATGGCCCCAAATTTGCCACAATCTAGTGTGTGTCATGGCTTGGCATAGAAAAGTTATAGATAGATCTAGCAAGTAGGTAGGGTCATGTTGGCCAGGTGTAGTGAATCACACATCCACTAAGTTGATGATGGTGTTTCTAGCCAACCCAAATAGGTCTAGATACCACGCAATGTTGGAATGGACCCAAATCTTCCACAAGCTAGTGTGTGTCATGGCCTGGCATAACACTCTTATAGCTATATCTATGAAGTGGGTGGGATCATGTTGGTCAAGTGTAGTGACTCACATAGCCACTAAGTTGATGATGGTGTTTCTAGCCAACCCAGAGAGGTCTAGATCCCACGCAATGTTTGCATGGGCCCACATTTGCCACAAGCTAGTGTGTGTCATGGCTTGGCAAACTCAAATTTATAGCTAGATATAGCAAGTATGTAGGATCATGTTGGCCAGGTGTGATGACATATACAACAACAAGTTGGTGAATGTGTTTCTACCAGCCCAGAGAGGTGTCCCATGCATGCAATGTTGGCATGGCACCACATTTTCCACAAGCTAGTGTGTGTCATGCCTTGGCATAACACTTTTATAGCTAGATCTATCAAGTGGGTGGGATCATGTTGCTAGGTGTAGTGACTCACACAACCACAAAGTTGATGATGGTGGTTCTAGCCAGCCCAGATAGGTCTAGACCCCATGCACTGTTGGCATGGCCCCACATTTTCCACAAGCTAGTGTGTGTCATGGCTTGGCATAGAAAAATTATAGCTAGATCTAGCAAGTAGGTAGGCTCATATTGTCCGGGTGTAGCGACTCACACAGCCACTAAGTTGATGATGGTGTTTCTAGCCAACCCAAATAGGTCTAGATACCATGCAATGTTGGAATGGACCCACATATTCCACAAGCTAGTGTGTGTCATGGCCTGGCATAGCACTCTTATAGCTAGATCTATGAAGTGGGTGGGATCATGTTGGTCAGGTGTAGAGACTCACACAGCCACTAAGTTGATCATGGTGTTTCTAGCCAACCCAGAGAGGTCTAGATTCCATGCAATGTTTGCATGGGCCCACATTTGCCACAAGCTAGTGTGTGTCATGGCTTGGCAAACTCAAATTTATAGCTAGATCTAGCATGTAGGTAGGATCATGTTGGCCAGGTGTGATGACATATACAACAACAAGTTGGTGAAGGTGTTTCTATCCAACCCAGAGAGGTGTCCCATGCATGCAATGTTGGCATGGCCCCACATTTTCCACAAGCTAGTGTGTGTCATGCCTTGGCATAACACTTTTATAGCTAGATCTATCAAGTGGGTGGGATCATGTTGCTAGGTGTAGTGACTCACACAGCCACTAAGTTGATGATGGTGGTTCTAGCCAGCCCAGATAGGTCTAGACCCCATGCACTGTTGGCATGGCCCCACATTTTCCACAAGCTAGTGTGTGTCATGGCTTGGCATAGAAAAATTATTGCTAGATCTAGCAAGTAGGTAGGATCATATTGTCCGGTTGTAGTGACTCACACAGGCACTAAGTTGATGATGGTGTTTCTAGCCAACCCAAATAGGTCTAGATACCATGCAATATTGGAATGGACCCACATATTCCACAAGCTAGTGTGTGTCATGGCCTGGCATAGCACTCTTATAGCTATATCTATGAAGTGGGTGGGATCATGTTGGTCAGGTGTAGAGACTTACACAGCCACTAAGTTGATGATGGTGTTTCTAGCCAACCCAGAGAGGTCTAGATCCCATGCAATGTTTGCATGGGCCCACATTTGCCACAAGCTAGTGTGTGTCATGGCATGGCAAACTCAAATTTATATCTAGATCTAGCATGTAGGTAGGATCATGTTGGCCAGGTGTGATGACATATACAACAACAAGTTGGTGAAGGTGTTTC
Source organism: Avena sativa (assembly GCA_916181665.1). NCBI lineage: Eukaryota > Viridiplantae > Streptophyta > Magnoliopsida > Poales > Poaceae > Avena > Avena sativa. The sequence goes on from OV702296.1 coordinate 20,541,715, forward strand.
TATCCAGCCCAGAGAGGTGTCCCATGCATGCAATGTTGGCATGGCCCCACATTTTCCACAAGCTAGTGTGTGTCATGCCTTGGCATAACACTTTTATAGCTAGATCTATCAAGTGTTTGTGATCATTTTGCTAGGTGTAGTGACTCACACAACCACTAAGTTAATGATGGTGGTTCTAGCCAGCCCAGATAGGTCTAGACCCCATTCACTGTTGGCATGGCCCCAAATTTGCCACAAGCTAGTGTGTGTCATGGATTGGCATAGAAAAGTTATAGCTAGATCTAGCAAGTAGGTAGGGTCATGTTGGCCAGGTGTAGTGAATCACACATCCACTAAGTTGATGATGGTGTTTCTAGCCAACCCAAATAGGTCTAGATACCACGCAATGTTGGAATGGACCCACATCTTCCACAAGCTAGTGTGTGTGTCATGGCCTGACATAGCACTCTTATAGCTAGATCTATGAAGTGGGTGGGATCATGTTGGTCAGGTGTAGTGACTTACACAGCCACTAAGTTGATGATGTTGTTTCTAGCCAACCAAGAGAGGTCTAGATACCATGCAATGTTGGAATGGACCCACATCTTCCAAAAACTAGTGTGTGTCATGGCCTGGCATAGCACTCTTATAGCTAGATCTATGAAGTGGGTGGGATCATGTTGATCAAGTGTAGTGACTCACACAGCCACTAAGTTGATGATGGTGTTTCTCGCCAACCCAGAGAGGTCTAGATCCCATGCAATGTTTGCATGGGCCCACATTTGCCACAAGCTAGTGTGTGTCATGGCTTGGCAAACTCAAATTTATAGCTAGATCTAGCATGTAGGTAGGATCATGTTGGCCAGGTGTGATGACATATACAACAACAAGTTGGTGAATGTGTTTCTATCCAGCCCAGAGAGTTGTCCCATGCATGCAATGTTGGCATGGCCCGACATTTTCCACAAGCTAGTGTGTGTCATGCCTTGGCATAACACTTTTATAGCTAGATCTATCAAGTGGGTGGGATCATGTTGCTAGGTGTAGTGACTCACACAACCACTAAGTTGATAATGGTGGTTCTAGCCAGCCCAGATAGGTCTAGACCCCATGCACTGTTGGCATGGCCCCACATTTTCCACAAGCTAGTGTGTGTCATGGCTTGGCATAGAAAAATTATAGCTAGATCTAGCAAGTAGGTAGGATCATATTGTCCGGGTGTAGTGACTCACACATCCACTAAGTTTATGATGGTGTTTCTAGCCAACCCAAATAGGTGTAGTGTAGGGGTTCGTAGCATGGAAAACAAAAATTTTCTATCGCATACAAACAAACAAGCCAAGATCTATCTACTAGATTGTAGAAACGAGTCGATGGAATGACTTACCCTCGAAGATTCCGAAGCGTTTAACGAGAGCGGATTCTCTTGGGTGATGTAGTCGTACTCTTTCCGATCTCAAGATCGCGTAGACGATCCTTTCGGCGCCATGTTCTGGCGGCGCTCCCGCAGTCGGTCACACGTTCGGTACTCGACGAAGACCTTCCTCTCCCTTGTTCCAGCAGGCAGCGGAGGTTGTAGCACTCTCCTCGCGATTCCGGCAGCACAACGGCGTGGTACCGGAAGTAGAGGGGAAATCCCGCAGGGCTTCGCCTTAAGCCGGTGCGAGTATGGTGGAGTATGAGAGAGGCTATTAGTGGTCTAGTAATTAGACACACCAATTAGAAGGCTCTAAACCAATTAGAAGGCTCTAAACCGAAGGCTAAAGCAATTAGAAGCTCTAAACCAAAACGGCTCTAAACCGGAGGTAGAAGATAGGAACTTGTGTGTTCTAGGAGGGGAGCCCTGCCCCTCCTTATATATATGGGAGGGGCCGGCGGCCAAGGGGAGGAGTCCCTCCCCAAGCCTTGGGAGGCGTGCCGGCCAAGGGGACTCCTCCCCCAAGTCGGCCTCCACCAATCCTCCTTCTCCTCTTTCCGAAAACTGGCAGTTTGACTTTTCAAACTAGCCGTTTGACTTTTCAAACTAGGATTTGAATTAACCCTTTATTTCGGACAGCGATGACACTTAGTACATGATGCAATCATACCAACTTTGATATAACACATTCATGTACCCTCCCCCCCGGAGTGCCGGACATTCCGGAACCTTCTAGAACATTCCCGATGAAAACACCGGAATCATTCCGCAACTCCGAAACGGGACTTTCCTTATATGAATCTTATTCTCCGGACCATTCCGGATCACCTCGTGATATCCCGGATCCCATCCGAGACTCCGAACAACATTCGGTCTCTTTCTCATAATACCATAACTACTCAAACAACGTCGAATCCTTAAGTGTGTCTCCCTACGGTTCGTGAATTATGCGGACATGATCGAGACACTTCTCCGAACAATAACCAATAGAGGAATCTGGAAATTCATATGGCTCCCACATATTTCTACGATTACTTTGCGATCGAATGAACCACTTACATACGATACCAATTTCCCTTTGTCTCACGATATGTTACTTATCCGAGGTTATGATCGTCGGTATCTCTGCATACCTAGTTCAACCTCGTTACTGATAAGTACTCTTTTCTCGTTCCCGTGATATGTGATCCCTTGTGACCAAGTCACATGCTTGCAAGCTAATTGGATGACATTCCACCGAGAGGGCCCAGAGTATATCTATCCGTCATATGGATGGACAAATCCCACTCTTGATCCATGTGTCTCAACCAATACTTTCCGAACACTCAATGCCACCTTTATAACCACCCAGTTACGGTGTGGTGTTTGATGTCATCAAAGCATCCATCCGGTAAAAGTGATATGCATGATCTCATGGTCGAAGGAATTAGGTTACTATGTATCAGAAAGCATATAGCAATTGAACTATTGAAATGACTTGATCTTTATGCTACGCTTATCTATAGGAGTATGTCCACCATATCATTCTCCTAACGATATGATCTTGTTGTTGATAACATCTCAATGTTCATGATAGGGAAACCACAATCATTAATCAACCAACAAGCTAGTGAAGTATAGAGGCTATACTAGGGACTTCAAATTAAGTTTACAAATCACACAAGTATCAATGTTTCCTTGTTAATACTATTATAGCATGAATGTAAACATTTATCATAAACACAAAGATATAATAATAACTACATTTATTATTGCCTCTAGGGCATATCTCCAACAGTCTCCCACTTGCACTAGAGTCATCTAATCTAGATTACATGGTAATATACCGAACACCCATGGCAGTTTGGTGTTGGTCATGTTTTGCCCTCGGGAGAGGTTTAGTCAACGGATCCGCCACATTCAGATCTGTGTGTACTTTGCAAATCTTTATATCCCCATCCTGGATATGTTCTCGAATAGCGTGAAAACGTAGCTTGATATGCTTCAGCTTCTTGTGTGACCTTGGTTCTTGCGCATTGGCTATGGCGCCCATGTTATCACAGTAGATAGACATTGGGTCCAGCGCACTAGGAACCACACCCAGCTCTGTAATGAACTCTTTCATCCATATCGCTTCTTGTGAAGCCTCCGAAGCAGCCATGTATTCCGATTTAGTTGAAGATCTCGCCACAACGCTTTGCTTTGCACTCCTCCAGCTAACTGCTGCACCATTCAAAATAAATACGTATCCGGATTGTGATTTAGAATCATCCGGATCGGTGTTCCAACTAGCATCGGTGTAACCATTAACAACGAGCTGTTCATCACCTCCATAATAAAGAACCATATCCTTAGTTCTTCTCAAGTACTTAAGGATGTTTTTGACCGCTGTCCAATGATCCACTCCTGGATCACTTTGATATCTGCTAGTTAAACTAACAGCATATGCAATGTCAGGTCTAGTACATAGCATGGCATACATCAGAGATCCTATGGCTGAGGCATAGGGAGTCTTACTCATCCTTTCTCTATCTTCTGCCGATGTCGGACTTTGAGTTTTACTCAAGGTCGTATTGGGCAACATGGGCAAGAACCCTTTCTTGCTTTCTTCCATTCCTAACCTCTTTAGAACTTTGTCCAAATATGTACTCTGTGACAATGATATTTGGCGTTTCGATCTATCTCTATAAATCTTTATGCCTAATATGTAAGCTGCTTCGCCAAGATCCTTCATTGAAAAACTATTATTCAAATATTCCTTGACACTATTAAGAAGGTCTACATCATTCCCAATCAACAATATGTCATCCACATATAGTATTAAGAATGCTATAGAGCTCTCACTCACTTTCTTGTAAATACAAGCTTCTCCATAAGTTTGTATAAAACCAAAACTTTTGATTACTTTATCAAAACGTTGATTCCAACTTCGGGATGCTTGCTTCAATCCATAGATGGACCGTTGAAGTTTGCATACCTTGTTAGCATCTTTAGGATCGAAAAAACCTTTGGGTTGCATCATATACAACTCTTCATCAATGTCTCCATTGAGGAATGCTATTTTGACATCCATCTGCCATATCTCATAATCATAATATGCAGCGATTGCTAACATAATCCTCACAGACTTTAGCTTCGCTACCGGTGAGAAAGTCTCATCGTAGTCAACTCCTTGAATTTGTCGAAACCCTTTTGCGACAAGTCGAGCTTTATAGACAGTAACATTACCATCAGCATCTGTTTTCTTCTTGAAAATCCATTTGTTCTTGACAGCCTTCCGGCCATCCGGTAAGTCCACCAAAGTCCATACTTGGTTTTCGTACATGGATCCAATCTCGGATTTCATGGCTTCTTGCCATTTATTGGAATCTGGGCTCATCATCCCTTCCTCATATGTCTCGGGGTCATCGGTGTTGTCCACCAACATGACATTCATAACGGAATCATACCAATCTGGAGTGGTACGAGTTCTCGTTGACCTCCGAGGCTCTGTAGCAACTTCAACCGAAGTTTCATGATCACCATCATTAACTCCCTCTCTTATTGGTGCAGGCACCACAGGAACTTCTTCCGGTGCTGCGCTACTCGCAATTTCGAGAGAAGGTTCGACAACCTCGTCGAGTTCTACTTTCCTTCCAGTCACTTCTTTCGAGAGAAATTCCTTCTCTAGAAAGGATCCATTCTTGGAAACAAAGATTTTGCCTTCGGATCTATGATAGAAGGTATACCCAATAGTTTCCTTTGGGTATCCTATGAAGACGCATTTTTCCGCTTTGGGTTCAAGCTTGTCCGGCTGTAACTTCTTTACATAGGCTTCGCATCCCCAAACTTTAAGAAACGACAATTTAGGTTTCTTCCCAAACCATAATTCATACGGTGTCGTTTCAACGGATTTAGATGGTGCCCTATTTAAAGTGAATGCGGCTGTTTCTAATGCATAACCCCAAAATGATAGCGGTAAATCTGTAAGTGACATCATAGAACGAACCATATCTAAGAGAGTTCGATTACGACGTTCGGACACACCATTACGCTGTGGTGTTCCCGGCGGTGTCAATTGTGAAAGTATTCCGCATTTCTTCAAATGCTCGCCAAACTCGTAACTTAGATATTCACCTCCACGATCAGAACGTAGAAATTTAATCTTCTTGTTACGTTGATTCTCTACCTCACTTTGAAACTCCTTAAACTTCTCGAAAGTTTCGGACTTATGTTTCATGAAATAGATATACCCATATCTACTCAAGTCATCCGTGAAGGTAAGAACATAGCGATAACCACCGCGCGATGCTACACTCATTGGACCACACACATCGGTATGTATGATTTCCAATAAGTCCATAGCTCGCTCCATCATACCAGAAAATGGAGTCTTAGTCATTTTACCCATCAGACATGCTTCGCATCTTTCAAGTGATTCAAAATCAAGTGATTCAAGAAGTCCATCGGAATGGAGTTTCTTCATACGTTTCACTCCAATGTGACCAAGACGACAGTGCCACATATAGGTCGAATTATCTCTTGATTTCAAACGTTTAGCCTCAATGTTGTTGATATGTGTATTTCCACTATCGAGATTCAATAAGAATAGACCATCTATCAAAGGTGCATGTTCATAAAACATATTACTCATATAAATCGAACAACCATTATTCTCGGATTTAAACAAGTAACCGTCTCGCAATAAACAAGATCCCGATATAATGTTCATGCTCAACGCAGGCACCAAATAACAATTATTTAAGTATAAAACTAATCCCGATGGTAGATGAAGGGGTAGCGTGCCGACCACGATCACATCAACCTTTGATCCGTTTCCCACGCGCATTGTCACCTCGTTCTTCGCTAGCTTCCGTTTATTCTGCAGCACCTGTTTCGAGTTACAAATATGAGCAACCGAACCAGTATCAAATACCCAGGCACTACTATGAGTACTAGTGAGATACACATCAATAACATGTATATCAGATATACCTTTCTTCTTGATGTTGCCGTTCTTCAAATCCGCCAAGTACTTTGGGCAATTCCGCTTCTAGTGACCTTCTCCCTTGCAGTAAAAGCACTCAGTATCAGGCTTGGGTCCAGCCTTGGTCTTCTTCGCCGGCGTAGTAACTTTCTTACCACCCTTCTTGAAGTGTCCCTTTGGCTTAGACTTGCCTTTCTTGAATTTGGTGGTCTTATTGACCAACAACACTTGGTGCTCTTTCTTGATCTCCACTTCTGCAGATTTCAACATGGCAAAGAGTTCTGGCAACGTCTTGTTCATGTTCTGCATGTTGTAGTTCATCACAAAGTTCTTGTAACTTGGTGGTAGTGATTGGAGGACACGGTAAATCCCCAAAGCATTAGGAATCACTATACCCAATCTTTGAAGTTTGTTTGCGTGCCCAGACATCTTAAGCACATGCTCACTGACGGAGCTGCCCTCTTCCATCTTGCAGTTAAAGAACTTTTCAGAAGCCTCATAGCTTTCAATTGCCGCATGAGTCTCAAAAATCAATTTGAGATCCTCGACAATATCATATGGGTCTGAATCCTCAAACCTTTTCTGAAGCTCCGATTCCAAACCATACAAGATAGCACACTGAACTATGGAGTACTGATTCTTCCGAGCGAGGTAAACATTCTTTACTTCATCGGGAGCATCAGCTGCAGGTGGGTCACCCAGCGGTGCATCCAGCACATAGGTCAAATTACCAGCTGTGAGGACAATCCTCAAATTGCGGAACCAATCCGCGAAGTTGCTTCCATTGTTTTTCAACTTTTCTTTCTCTAGGAACGCATTAAAATTGATGGTAGGGGCTGCCATTGATCTACAACATATTTGCAATAGTTTAGACTAAGTTTATGACAAATTGAGTTCAAATTAATTAATGTAATTAAACTAGGTGAACTCCCACTCAAAACAATATCCCTCACATTGTTTTAGTGATCACACGAACCAAATCCACTACATCAACACCGATCATCACGAGAGTTGATATAGTTTCAATGGCGAACAATCATCATGTTCATCATATCTACTATATGATTCATGCTTTACCTTTCGGTGATCCGTGTTCCGAGACCATGTCTGTACATGCTAGGCTCGTCAAGATCAAACCTTAGTTTCTGCATGAGCAAATCTGGCTTGCTCATGTTGTATACACTTGCGGAATCTAACACACCCGATCATCACATGGTGCTTCGAAACAACAAGCTTTAGCAATGGTGCTAACTAAGGGTGAACACTATATGACTTGAAATTCATGTGCATGAGGGATCATCTTATAATGCTACCGTCGTCTACTAAGCAATACAAGATGCATAAAGGATTAACATCACATGCAATTCAATATATATGTGATATGATATGGCCTTTCTTCTTTGTGCTTCCAATCTCCATCTTCAAGCACGAACATGATCTCCATCATCACCGGCATTGCATCAAGGTCAATGACGCTACTACATGGTTGTCGTCCACCGGCTTCAACTATTACAACTACTTTGAATAGACACGCGGGTCTTAACATAAATTAAAGACAACCATATGGCTCCTGCCGGTTGCCGACTTACAATAAGGAACATTGCATACATCAAATATAATCACAATCATGGCCATAACACATCACTGCACACCCCTGCAAAACAAAGTTAGATGCCTCTACTTTCTTTGCATATTTTACGTGGTTTGGGGCTTTCAATAAGTGTCGTTCTAACTTACGAACAAGAACCACAACATTGATACTAGTATTGTTAATCACCCGTTGTAAATTGGATCTTTACTATGCTAGGAGAAACAGGCACCCGCAAAGCCACTTATGCAATACAAGTTGCATGTCAAGCGTTGAGCAAGTCTCATGAACGATGTCATGTAAGGTTAGCCCGGGCCGCTTCATCCCAACATACCGCAAGATGCAAAGTACACAAGAAGCAATCGACAATAAAAGCATCAACGCCCACAATGACCATTGTGTTCTACTCGTGCAACAGATCTACATATAGACACGGCTCTGATACCACTGTAGGGGTTCGTAGCATGGAAAACAAAATTTTTCTATCGCATACAAACAAACAAGCCAAGATCTATCTACTAGATTGTAGCAACGAGTCGATGGAATAACTTACCCTCGAAGATTCCAAAGCGTTTAACGAGAGCGGATTCTCGTGGGTGATGTAGTCGTACTCTTTTCGATCTCAAGATCGTGTAGACGATCCTTTCGGCTCCACGTTCCGGCAGCGCTCCCGCAGTCGGTCACACGTTCGGTACTCGACGAAGACCTTCCTCTCCCTTGTTCCAGCAGGCAGCGGAGGTTGTAGCACTCTCCTCGCGATTCCGGCAGCACAACGGCGTGGTACCGGAAGTAGAGGGGAAATCCCGCAGGGCTTCGCCTTAAGCCGGTGCGAGTATGGTGGAGTATGAGAGAGGCTATTAGTGGTCTAGTAATTAGACACACCAATTAGAAGGCTCTAAACCAATTAGAAGGCTCTAAACCGAAGGCTAAAGCAATTAGAAGCTCTAAACCAAAACGGCTCTAAACCGGAGGTAGAAGATAGGAACTTGTGTGTTCTAGGAGGGGAGCCCTGCCCCTCCTTATATATATGGGAGGGGCCGGCGGCCAAGTGGAGGAGTCCCTCCCCAAGCCTTGGGAGGCGTGCCGGCCAAGGGGACTCCTCCCCCAAGTCGGCCTCCACCAATCCTCCTTCTCCTCTTTCCGAAAACTGGCAGTTTGACTTTTCAAACTAGCCGTTTGACTTTTCAAACTAGGATTTGAATTAACCCTTTATTTCGGACAGCGATGACACTTAGTACATGATGCAATCATACCAACTTTGATATAACACATTCATGTACCCTCCCCCCCGGAGTGCCGGACATTCCGGAACCTTCTAGAACATTCCCGATGAAAACACCGGAATCATTCCGCAACTCCGAAACGGGACTTTCCTTATATGAATCTTATTCTCCGGACCATTCCGGATCACCTCGTGATATCCCGGATCCCATCCGAGACTCCGAACAACATTCGGTCTCTTTCTCATAATACCATAACTACTCAAACAACGTCGAATCCTTAAGTGTGTCTCCCTACGGTTCGTGAATTATGCGGACATGATCGAGACACTTCTCCGAACAATAACCAATAGAGGAATCTGGAAATTCATATGGCTCCCACATATTTCTACGATTACTTTGCGATCGAATGAACCACTTACATATGATACCAATTTCCCTTTGTCTCACGATATGTTACTTATCCGAGGTTATGATCGTCGGTATCTCTGCATACCTAGTTCAACCTCGTTACTGATAAGTACTCTTTTCTCGTTCCCGTGATATGTGATCCCTTGTGACCAAGTCACATGCTTGCAAGCTAATTGGATGACATTCCACCGAGAGGGCCCAGAGTATATCTATCCGTCATATGGATGGACAAATCCCACTCTTGATCCATGTGTCTCAACCAATACTTTCCGAACACTCAATGCCACCTTTATAACCACCCAGTTACGGTGTGGTGTTTGATGTCATCAAAGCATCCATCCGGTAAAAGTGATATGCATGATCTCATGGTCGAAGGAATTAGGTTACTATGTATCAGAAAGCATATAGCAATTGAACTATTGAAATGACTTGATCTTTATGCTACGCTTATCTATAGGAGTATGTCCACCATATCATTCTCCTAACGATATGATCTTGTTGTTGATAACATCTCAATGTTCATGATAGGGAAACCACAATCATTAATCAACCAACAAGCTAGTGAAGTATAGAGGCTATACTAGGGACTTCAAATTAAGTTTACAAATCACACAAGTATCAATGTTTCCTTGTTAATACTATTATAGCATGAATGTAAACATTTATCATAAACACAAAGATATAATAATAACTACATTTATTATTGCCTCTAGGGCATATCTCCAACAGTCTCCCACTTGCACTAGAGTCATCTAATCTAGATTACATGGTAATATACCGAACACCCATGGCAGTTTGGTGTTGGTCATGTTTTGCCCTCGGGAGAGGTTTAGTCAACGGATCCGCCACATTCAGATCTGTGTGTACTTTGCAAATCTTTATATCCCCATCCTGGATATGTTCTCGAATAGCGTGAAAACGTAGCTTGATATGCTTCAGCTTCTTGTGTGACCTTGGTTCTTGCGCATTGGCTATGGCGCCCATGTTATCACAGTAGATAGACATTGGGTCCAGCGCACTAGGAACCACACCCAGCTCTGTAATGAACTCTTTCATCCATATCGCTTCTTGTGAAGCCTCCGAAGCAGCCATGTATTCCGATTTAGTTGAAGATCTCGCCACAACGCTTTGCTTTGCACTCCTCCAGCTAACTGCTGCACCATTCAAAATAAATACGTATCCGGATTGTGATTTAGAATCATCCGGATCGGTGTTCCAACTAGCATCGGTGTAACCATTAACAACGAGCTGTTCATCACCTCCATAATAAAGAACCATATCCTTAGTTCTTCTCAAGTACTTAAGGATGTTTTTGACCGCTGTCCAATGATCCACTCCTGGATCACTTTGATATCTGCTAGTTAAACTAACAGCATATGCAATGTCAGGTCTAGTACATAGCATGGCATACATCAGAGATCCTATGGCTGAGGCATAGGGAGTCTTACTCATCCTTTCTCTATCTTCTGCCGATGTCGGACTTTGAGTTTTACTCAAGGTCGTATTGGGCAACATGGGCAAGAACCCTTTCTTGCTTTCTTCCATTCCTAACCTCTTTAGAACTTTGTCCAAATATGTACTCTGTGACAATGATATTTGGCGTTTCGATCTATCTCTATAAATCTTTATGCCTAATATGTAAGCTGCTTCGCCAAGATCCTTCATTGAAAAACTATTATTCAAATATTCCTTGACACTATTAAGAAGGTCTACATCATTCCCAATCAACAATATGTCATCCACATATAGTATTAAGAATGCTACAGAGCTCTCACTCACTTTCTTGTAAATACAAGCTTCTCCATAAGTTTGTATAAAACCAAAACTTTTGATTACTTTATCAAAACGTTGATTCCAACTTCGGGATGCTTGCTTCAATCCATAGATGGACCGTTGAAGTTTGCATACCTTGTTAGCATCTTTAGGATCGAAAAAACCTTTGGGTTGCATCATATACAACTCTTCATCAATGTCTCCATTGAGGAATGCTATTTTGACATCCATCTGCCATATCTCATAATCATAATATGCAGCGATTGCTAACATAATCCTCACAGACTTTAGCTTCGCTACCGGTGAGAAAGTCTCATCGTAGTCAACTCCTTGAATTTGTCGAAACCCTTTTGCGACAAGTCGAGCTTTATAGACAGTAACATTACCATCAGCATCTGTTTTCTTCTTGAAAATCCATTTGTTCTTGACAGCCTTCCGGCCATCCGGTAAGTCCACCAAAGTCCATACTTGGTTTTCGTACATGGATCCAATCTCGGATTTCATGGCTTCTTGCCATTTATTGGAATCTGGGCTCATCATCCCTTCCTCATATGTCTCGGGGTCATCGGTGTTGTCCACCAACATGACATTCATAACGGAATCATACCAATCTGGAGTGGTACGAGTTCTCGTTGACCTCCGAGGCTCTGTAGCAACTTCAACCGAAGTTTCATGATCACCATCATTAACTCCCTCTCTTATTGGTGCAGGCACCACAGGAACTTCTTCCGGTGCTGCGCTACTCGCAATTTCGAGAGAATGTTCGACAACCTCGTCGAGTTCTACTTTCCTTCCAGTCACTTCTTTCGAGAGAAATTCCTTCTCTAGAAAGGATCCATTCTTGGAAACAAAGATTTTGCCTTCGGATCTATGATAGAAGGTATACCCAATAGTTTCCTTTGGGTATCCTATGAAGACGCATTTTTCCGCTTTGGGTTCAAGCTTGTCCGGCTGTAACTTCTTTACATAGGCTTCGCATCCCCAAACTTTAAGAAACGACAATTTAGGTTTCTTCCCAAACCATAATTCATACGGTGTCGTTTCAACGGATTTAGATGGTGCCCTATTTAAAGTGAATGCGGCTGTTTCTAATGCATAACCCCAAAATGATAGCGGTAAATCTGTAAGTGACATCATAGAACGAACCATATCTAAGAGAGTTCGATTACGACGTTCGGACACACCATTACGCTGTGGTGTTCCCGGCGGTGTCAATTGTGAAAGTATTCCGCATTTCTTCAAATGCTCGCCAAACTCGTAACTTAGATATTCACCTCCACGATCAGAACGTAGAAATTTAATCTTCTTGTTACGTTGATTCTCTACCTCACTTTGAAACTCCTTAAACTTCTCGAAAGTTTCGGACTTATGTTTCATGAAATAGATATACCCATATCTACTCAAGTCATCCGTGAAGGTAAGAACATAGCGATAACCACCGCGCGATGCTACACTCATTGGACCACACACATCGGTATGTATGATTTCCAATAAGTCCATAGCTCGCTCCATCATACCAGAAAATGGAGTCTTAGTCATTTTACCCATCAGACATGCTTCGCATCTTTCAAGTGATTCAAAATCAAGTGATTCAAGAAGTCCATCGGAATGGAGTTTCTTCATACGTTTCACTCCAATGTGACCAAGACGACAGTGCCACATATAGGTCGAATTATCTCTTGATTTCAAACGTTTAGCCTCAATGTTGTTGATATGTGTATTTCCACTATCGAGATTCAATAAGAATAGACCATCTATCAAAGGTGCATGTTCATAAAACATATTACTCATATAAATCGAACAACCATTATTCTCGGATTTAAACAAGTAACCGTCTCGCAATAAACAAGATCCCGATATAATGTTCATGCTCAACGCAGGCACCAAATAACAATTATTTAAGTATAAAACTAATCCCGATGGTAGATGAAGGGGTAGCGTGCCGACCACGATCACATCAACCTTTGATCCGTTTCCCACGCGCATTGTCACCTCGTTCTTCGCTAGCTTCCGTTTATTCTGCAGCACCTGTTTCGAGTTACAAATATGAGCAACCGAACCAGTATCAAATACCCAGGCACTACTATGAGTACTAGTGAGATACACATCAATAACATGTATATCAGATATACCTTTCTTCTTGATGTTGCCGTTCTTCAAATCCGCCAAGTACTTTGGGCAATTCCGCTTCTAGTGACCTTCTCCCTTGCAGTAAAAGCACTCAGTATCAGGCTTGGGTCCAGCCTTGGTCTTCTTCGCCGGCGTAGTAACTTTCTTACCACCCTTCTTGAAGTGTCCCTTTGGCTTAGACTTGCCTTTCTTGAATTTGGTGGTCTTATTGACCAACAACACTTGGTGCTCTTTCTTGATCTCCACTTCTGCAGATTTCAACATGGCAAAGAGTTCTGGCAACGTCTTGTTCATGTTCTGCATGTTGTAGTTCATCACAAAGTTCTTGTAACTTGGTGGTAGTGATTGGAGGACACGGTAAATCCCCAAAGCATTAGGAATCACTATACCCAATCTTTGAAGTTTGTTTGCGTGCCCAGACATCTTAAGCACATGCTCACTGACGGAGCTGCCCTCTTCCATCTTGCAGTTAAAGAACTTTTCAGAAGCCTCATAGCTTTCAATTGCCGCATGAGTCTCAAAAATCAATTTGAGATCCTCGACAATATCATATGGGTCTGAATCCTCAAACCTTTTCTGAAGCTCCGATTCCAAACCATACAAGATAGCACACTGAACTATGGAGTACTGATTCTTCCGAGCGAGGTAAACATTCTTTACTTCATCGGGAGCATCAGCTGCAGGTGGGTCACCCAGCGGTGCATCCAGCACATAGGTCAAATTACCAGCTGTGAGGACAATCCTCAAATTGCGGAACCAATCCGCGAAGTTGCTTCCATTGTTTTTCAACTTTTCTTTCTCTAGGAACGCATTAAAATTGATGGTAGGGGCTGCCATTGATCTACAACATATTTGCAATAGTTTAGACTAAGTTTATGACAAATTGAGTTCAAATTAATTAATGTAATTAAACTAGGTGAACTCCCACTCAAAACAATATCCCTCACATTGTTTTAGTGATCACACGAACCAAATCCACTACATCAACACCGATCATCACGAGAGTTGATATAGTTTCAATGGCGAACAATCATCATGTTCATCATATCTACTATATGATTCATGCTTTACCTTTCGGTGATCCGTGTTCCGAGACCATGTCTGTACATGCTAGGCTCGTCAAGATCAAACCTTAGTTTCTGCATGAGCAAATCTGGCTTGCTCATGTTGTATACACTTGCGGAATCTAACACACCCGATCATCACATGGTGCTTCGAAACAACAAGCTTTAGCAATGGTGCTAACTAAGGGTGAACACTATATGACTTGAAATTCATGTGCATGAGGGATCATCTTATAATGCTACCGTCGTCTACTAAGCAATACAAGATGCATAAAGGATTAACATCACATGCAATTCAATATATATGTGATATGATATGGCCTTTCTTCTTTGTGCTTCCAATCTCCATCTTCAAGCACGAACATGATCTCCATCATCACCGGCATTGCATCAAGGTCAATGACGCTACTACATGGTTGTCGTCCACCGGCTTCAACTATTACAACTACTTTGAATAGACACGCGGGTCTTAACATAAATTAAAGACAACCATATGGCTCCTGCCGGTTGCCGACTTACAATAAGGAACATTGCATACATCAAATATAATCACAATCATGGCCATAACACATCACTGCACACCCCTGCAAAACAAAGTTAGATGCCTCTACTTTCTTTGCATATTTTACGTGGTTTGGGGCTTTCAATAAGTGTCGTTCTAACTTACGAACAAGAACCACAACATTGATACTAGTATTGTTAATCACCCGTTGTAAATTGGATCTTTACTATGCTAGGAGAAACAGGCACCCGCAAAGCCACTTATGCAATACAAGTTGCATGTCAAGCGTTGAGCAAGTCTCATGAACGATGTCATGTAAGGTTAGCCCGGGCCGCTTCATCCCAACATACCGCAAGATGCAAAGTACACAAGAAGCAATCGACAATAAAAGCATCAACGCCCACAATGACCATTGTGTTCTACTCGTGCAACAGATCTACATATAGACACGGCTCTGATACCACTGTAGGGGTTCGTAGCATGGAAAACAAAATTTTTCTATCGCATACAAACAAACAAGCCAAGATCTATCTACTAGATTGTAGCAACGAGTCGATGGAATAACTTACCCTCGAAGATTCCAAAGCGTTTAACGAGAGCGGATTCTCGTGGGTGATGTAGTCGTACTCTTTTCGATCTCAAGATCGTGTAGACGATCCTTTCGGCTCCACGTTCCGGCAGCGCTCCCGCAGTCGGTCACACGTTCGGTACTCGACGAAGACCTTCCTCTCCCTTGTTCCAGCAGGCAGCGGAGGTTGTAGCACTCTCCTCGCGATTCCGGCAGCACAACGGCGTGGTACCGGAAGTAGAGGGGAAATCCCGCAGGGCTTCGCCTTAAGCCGGTGCGAGTATGGTGGAGTATGAGAGAGGCTATTAGTGGTCTAGTAATTAGACACACCAATTAGAAGGCTCTAAACCAATTAGAAGGCTCTAAACCGAAGGCTAAAGCAATTAGAAGCTCTAAACCAAAACGGCTCTAAACCGGAGGTAGAAGATAGGAACTTGTGTGTTCTAGGAGGGGAGCCCTGCCCCTCCTTATATAGATGGGAGGGGACGGCGGCCAAGGGGAGGAGTCCCTCCCCAAGTCGGCCTTGGGAGGCGCGCCGGCCAAGGGGACTCCTCCCCCAAGTCGGCCTCCACCAATCCTCCTTCTCCTCTTTCCGAAAACTGGCAGTTTGACTTTTCAAACTAGGATTTGAATTAACCCTTTATTTCGGACAGAGATGACACTTAGTACATGATGCAATCATACCAACTTTGATATAACACATTCATGAACCCTCCCCCCCCCGGAGTGCCGGACATTCCGGAACCTTCTAGAACATTCCCGATGAAAACACCGGAATCATTCCGCAACTCCGAAACGGGACTTTCCTTATATGAATCTTATTCTCCGGACCATTCCGGATCACCTCGTGATATCCCGGATCCCATCCGAGACTCCGAAGAACATTCGGTCTCTTTCTCATAATACCATAACTACTCAAACAACGTCGAATCCTTAAGTGTGTCTCCCTACGGTTCGTGAATTATGCGGACATGATCGAGACACTTCTCCGAACAATAACCAATAGAGGAATCTGGAAATTCATATGGCTCCCACATATTTCTACGATTACTTTGCGATCGAATGAACCACTTACATACGATACCAATTTCCCTTTGTCTCACGATATGTTACTTATCCGAGGTTATGATCGTCGGTATCTCTGCATACCTAGTTCAACCTCGTTACTGATAAGTACTCTTTTCTCGTTCCCGTGATATGTGATCCCTTGTGACCAAGTCACATGCTTGCAAGCTAATTGGATGACATTCCACCGAGAGGGCCCAGAGTATATCTATCCGTCATATGGATGGACAAATCCCACTCTTGATCCATGTGTCTCAACCAATACTTTCCGAACACTCAATTCCACCTTTATAACCACCCAGTTACGGTGTGGTGTTTGATGTCATCAAAGCATCCATCCGGTAAAAGTGATATGCATGATCTCATGGTCGAAGGAATTAGGTTACTATGTATCAGAAAGCATATAGCAATTGAACTATTGAAATGACTTGATCTTTATGCTACGCTTATCTATAGGAGTATGTCCACCATATCATTCTCCTAACGATATGGTCTTGTTGTTGATAACATCTCAATGTTCATGATAGGGAAACCACAATCATTAATCAACCAACAAGCTAGTGAAGTATAGAGGCTATACTAGGGACTTCAAATTAAGTTTACAAATCACACAAGTATCAATGTTTCCTTGTTAATACTATTATAGCATGAATGTAAACATTTATCATAAACACAAAGATATAATAATAACTACATTTATTATTGCCTCTAGGGCATATCTCCAACATCTAGATACCATGCAATGTTGGAATGGACCCACATCTTCCACAAGCTAGTGTGTGTCATGGCCTGGCATAGCACTCTTATAGCTAGATCTATGAAGTGGGTGGGATCATGTTGGTCAGGTGTAGAGACTCACACAGCAACTAAGTTGATGATGGTGTTTCTAGCCAACCCAGAGAGGTCTAGATCCCATGCAATGTTTGCATGGGCCCACATTTGCCATAAGCTAGTGTGTGTCATGGCTTGGTAAACTCAAATTTATATCTAGATCTAGCATGTAGGTAGGATCATGTTGGACAGGTGTGATGACATAAACAACAACAAGTTGGTGAAGGTGTTTCTATCCAGCCCAGAGAGGTGTCCCATGCATGCAATGTTGGCATGGCCCCACATTTTCCACAAGCTAGTGTGTGTCATGCCTTGGCATAACACTTTTATAGCTAGATCTATCAAGTGGGTGGGATCATTTTGCTAGGTGTAGTGACTCACACAACCACTAAGTTGATGATGGTGGTTCTAGCCAGCCCAGATAGGTCTAGACCCCATTCACTGTTGGCATGGCCCCAAATTTGCCACAAGCTAGTGTGTGTCATGGCTTGGCATAGAAAAGTTATAGCTAGATCTAGCAAATAGGTAGGGTCATGTTGGCCAGGTGTAGTGAATCACACATCCACTAAGTTGATGATGGTGTTTCTAGCCAACCCAAATAGGTCTAGATACCATGCAATGTTGGAATGGACCCACATCTTCCACAAGCTAGTGTGTGTCATGGCCTGGCATAGCACTCATATAGCTATATCTATGAAGTGGGTGGGACCATGTTGGTCAAGTGTAGTGACTCACACAGCCACTAAGTTGATGATGGTGTTTCTAGCCAACCTAGAGAGGTCTAGATCCCACGCAATGTTTGCATGGGCCCACATTTGCCACAAGCTAGTGTGTGTCATGGCTTGGCAAACTCAAATTTATAGCTAGATCTAGCAAGTATGTAGGATCATGTTGGCCAGGTGTGATGACATATACAACAACAAGTTGGTGAATGTGTTTCTACCAGTCCAGAGAGGTGTCCCATGCATGCAATGTTGGCATGGCCCTACATTTTCCACAAGCTAGTGTGTGTCATGCCTTGGCATAACACTTTTATAGCTAGATCTATCAAGTGGATGGGATCATGTTGCTAGGTGTAGTGACTCACACAACCACTAAGTTGATGATGGTGGTTCTAGCCAGCCCAGATAGGTCTAGACCCCATGCACTATTGGCATGGCCCCACATTTTCCACAAGCTAGTGTGTGTCATGGCTTGGCATAGAAAAATTATAGCTAGATCTAGCAAGTAGGTAGGATCATATTGTCCGGGTGTAGTGACTCACACAACCACTAAGTTGATGATGGTGTTTCTAGCCAACCCAAATAGGTCTAGATACCATGCAATGTTGGAATGGACCCACATATTCCACAAGCTAGTGTGTGTCATGGCCTGGCATAGCACTCTTATAGCTAGATCTATGAAGTGGGTGGGATCATGTTGGTCAGGTGTAGAGACTCACACAGCCACTAAGTTGATGATGGTGTTTCTAGCCAACCCAGAGAGGTCTAGATCCCATGCAATGTTTGCATGGGCCCACATTTGCCACAAGCTAGTGTGTGTCATGGCTTGGCAAACTCAAATTTATAGCTAGATCTAGCATGTAGGTAGGATCATGTTGGCCAGGTGTGATGACATATACAACAACAAGTTGGTGAATGTGTTTCTATCCAGCCCAGAGAGTTGTCCCATGCATGCAATGTTGGCATGGCCCCACATTTTCCACAAGCTAGTGTGTGTCATGCCTTGGCATAACACTTTTATAGCTAGATCTATCAAGTGGGTGGGATCATGTTGCTAGGTGTAGTGACTCACACAACCACTAAGTTGATGATGGTGGTTCTAGCCAGCCCAGATAGGTCTAGACCCCATGCACTGTTGGCATGGCCCCACATTTTCCACAAGCTAGTGTGTGTCATGGCTTGGCATAGAAAAATTATAGCTAGATCTAGCAAGTAAGTAGGATCATATTGTCCGGGTGTAGTGACTCACACAGCCACTAAGTTGATGATGGTGTTTCTAGCCAACCCAAATTGGTCTAGATACCATGCAATGTTGGAATGGACCCACATCTTCCACAAGCTAGTGTGTGTCATGGCCTGGCATAGCACTCTTATAGCTAGATCTATGAAGTGGGTGGGATCATGTTGGTCAGGTGTAGAGACTCACACAGCAACTAAGTTGATGATGGTGTTTCTAGCCAACCCAGAGAGGTCTAGATCCCATGCAATGTTTGCATGGGCCCACATTTGCCACAAGCTAGTGTGTGTCATGGCTTGGCAAACTCAAATTTATATCTAGATCTAGCATGTAGGTAGGATCATGTTGGCCAGGTGTGATGACATATACAACAACAAGTTGGTGAATGTATTTCTATCCAGCCCAGAGAGGTGTCCCATGCATGCAATGTTGGCATGGCCCCACATTTTCCACAAGCTAGTGTGTGTCATGCCTTGGCATAACACTTCTATAGCTAGATCTATCAAGTGGGTGGGATCATTTTGCTAGGTGTAGTGACTCACACAACCACTAAGTTGATGATGGTGGTTCTAGCCAGCCCAGATAGGTCTAGACCCCATTCACTGTTGGCATGGCCCCAAATTTTCCACAAGCTAGTGTGTGTCATGGCTTGGCATAGAAAAGTTATAGCTAGATCTAGCAAGTAGGTAGGGTCATGTTGGCCAGGTGTAGTGAATCACACATCCACTAAGTTGATGATGGTGTTTCTAGCCAACCCAAATAGGTCTAGATACCACGCAATGTTGGAATGGACCCACATCTTCCACAAGCTAGTGTGTGTCATGGCCTGGCATAGCACTCTTATAGCTAGATCTATGAAGTGGGTGGGATCATGTTGGTCAAGTGTAGTGACTCACACAGCCACTAAGTTGATGATGGTGTTTCTAGCCAACCCAGCGAGGTCTAGATCCCATGCAATGTTTGCATGGGCCCACATTTGCCACAAGCTAGTGTGTGTCATGGCTTGGAAAACTCAAATTTATAGCTAGATCTAGCAAGTATGTAGGATCATGTTGGCCAGGTGTGATGACATATACAACAACAAGTTGGTGAATGTGTTTCTATCCAGCCCAGAGAGGTGTCCCATGCATGCAATGTTGGCATGGCCCCACATTTTCCACAAGCTAGTGTGTGTCATGCCTTGGCATAACACTTTTATAGCTAGATCTATCAAGTGGGTGGGATCATGTTGCTATGTGTAGTGACTCACACAACCACTAATTTGATGATGGTGGTTCTAGCCAGCCCAGATAGGTCTAGACCCCATGCACTGTTGGCATGGCCCCACATTTCCCCCAAGATAGTGTGTGTCATGGCTTGGCATAGAAAAATTATAGCTAGATCTAGCAAGTAGGTAGGATCATATTGTCCGAGTGTAGTGACTCACACAGCCACTAAGTTGATGATGGTGTTTCTAGCCAACCCAAATAGGTCTAGATACCATGCAATGTTGGAATGGACCCACATCTTCCACAAGCTAGTGTGTGTCATGGCCTGGCACAGCACTCTTATAGCTAGATCTATGAAGTGGGTGGGATCATGTTGGTCAGGTGTAGAGACTCACACAGCCACTAAGTTGATGATGGTGTTTCTAGCCAACCCAGAGAGGTCTAGATCCCATGCAATGTTTGCATGGGCCCACATTTGCCACAAGCTAGTGTGTGTCATGGCTTGGCAAACTCAAATTTATAGCTAGATCTAGCATGTAGGTAGGATCATGTTGGCCAGGTGTGATGACATATACAACAACAAGTTGGTGAAGGTGTTTCTATCCAGCCCAGAGAGGTGACCTATGCATGCAATGTTGTCATGGCCCCACATTTTCCACAAGCTAGTGTGTGTCATGCCGTGACATAACACTTTTATAGCTAGATCTATCAAGTTGGTGGGATCATGTTGCTAGGTGTAGTGACTCACACAACCACTAAGTTGATGATGGTGGTTCTAGCCAACCCAGATAGGTCTAGACCCACAGCACTGTTGGCATGGCCCCTCATTTGCCACAAGCTAGTGTGTGTCATAGCTTGGCATAGAAAAATTATAGCTCGATCTAGCAAGTAGGTAGGATCATGTTGGCCAGGTGTAGTGACTCACACAGCCACTAAGTTGATGATGGTGTTTCTAGCTAACCCAAATAGGTCTAGATACCATGCAATGTTGGAATGGACCCACATCTTCCACAATCTAGTGTGTGTCATGGCCTGGCATAGCACTCTTATAGCTAGATCTATGAAGTGGGTGGGATCATGTTGGTCAGGTGTAGTGACTCACACAGCCACTAAGTTGATGATGGTGTTTCTAGCCAACCCAGAGAGGTCTAGATCCCATGCAATGTTTTCATGGGATCACATTTGCCACAAGCTAGTGTGTGTCATGGCTTGGCAAACACAAATTTATAGCTAGATCTAGCAAGTAGGTAGGATCATGTTGGCCAGGTGTGATGACATATACAACAACAAGTTATTGAAGGTGTTTTTATCCTGCCCAGAGAGGTGTCCCATGCATGCAATGTTGGCATGGCCCCACATTTTCCACAAGCTAGTGTGTGTCATGCCTTGGCATAACACTTTTATAGCTAGATCTATCAAGTGGATGGGATCATTTTGCTAGGTGTAGTGACTCACATAACCACTAAGTTGATGATGGTGGTTCTAGCCAGCCCAGATAGGTCTAGACCCATGCACTGTTGGCATGGCCCCAAATTTTCCACAAGCTAGTGTGTGTCATGGCTTGGCATAGAAAAGTTATAGGTAGATCTAGCAAGTAGGTAGGGTCATGTTGGCCAGGTGTAGTGAATCACACATCCACTAAGTTGATGATGGTGTTTCTAGCCAACCCAAATAGGTCTAGATACCACGCAATGTTGGAATGGAGCCACATCTTCCACAAGCTAGTGTGTGTCATGGCCTGGCATAGCACTCTTATAGCTAGATCTATCAAGTGGGTGGGATCATGTTGGTCAAGTGTAGTGACTCACACAGCCACTAAGTTGATGATGGTGTTTCTAGCCAACCCAGAGAGGTCTAGATCCATGCAATGTTTGCATGGGCCCACATTTGTCACAAGCTAGTGTGTGTCATGGCTTCACAAACTCAAATTTATAGCTAGATCTAGCAAGTATGTAGGATCATGTTGGCCAGGTGTGATGACATATCAACAACAAGTTGGTGAATGTGTTTCTATCCAGCCCAGAGAGGTGTCCCATGCATGCAATGTTGGCATGGCCCCACATTTTCCACAAGCTAGTGTGTGTCATGCCTTGGCATAACACTTTTATAGCTAGATCTATCAAGTTGGTGGGATCATGTTTCTAGGTGTAGTGACTCACACAACCACTAAGTTGATGATGGTGGTTCTAGCCACCAGATAGGTCTAGACCCCATACACTGTTGGCATGGCCCCACATTTGCCACAAGCTAGTGTGTGTCATGGCTTGGCGTAGAATTTTTTTAGCTATATCTAGCAAGTAGGTAGGATCATGTTGGCCAGGTGTAGTGACTCACATAGCCACTAAGTTGATGATGGTGTTTCTAGCCAACCCAAATAGGTCTAGATACCATGCAATGTTGGAGTGGACCCACATCTTCCACAAGCTAGTGTGTGTCATGGCCTTGCATAGCACTCTTATAGCTAGATCTATGAAGTGGGTGGGATCAGGTTGGTCAGGTGTAGTGACTCACATAGCCACTAAGTTGATGATGGTATTTCTAGACAACCCAGAGAGGTCTAGATCCCATGCAATGTTTGCATGGGACCACATTTGCCACAAGCTAGTGTGTGTCATGGCTTGGCAAACTCAAATTTATAGCTAGATCTAGCAAGTAGGTTTGATCATGTTGGCCAGGTGTGATGACATATACAACAACAAGTTGGTGAATGTGTTTCTATCCAGCCCAGAGAGGTGTCCCATGCATGCAATGTTGGCATGGCCCCACATTTTCCACAAGCTAGTGTGTGTCATGCCTTGGCATAACACTTTTATAGCTAGATCTATCAAGTGGGTGGGATCATGTTGCCAGGTGTAGTGACTCACACAACAACTAAGTTGATGATGGTGGTTCTAGCCAGCCCAGATAGGTCTAGACCCCATGCACTGTTGGCATGGCCCCACATTTTCCACAAGCTAGTGTGTGTCATGGCTTGGCATAGAAAAATTATAGCTAGATCTAGCAAGTAGGTAGGATCATGTTGGCCAGGTGTAGTGAATCACACATCTACTAAGTTGATGATGGTGTTTCTAGCCAACCCAAATAGGTCTAGATACCATGCAATGTTGGAATGGACCCACATCTTCCACAAGCTAGTGTGTGTCATGGCCTGGCATAGCACTCTTATAGCTAGATCTATGAAGTGGGTGGGATCATGTTGGTCAGGTGTAGTGACTCACACAGCCACTAAGTTGATGATGGTGTTTCTATCCAAACCAGAGAGGTCTAGATCCCATGCAATGTTTGCATGGACCCACATTTGCCACAAGTAGGATCATGTTGGCCAACTGCTGAGTCACACAACCACAAGTTGATGCTGGTGTTTCTAGCCAACCCAGAGAGGTCTATAGCCAATGCAATGTTGGCATGGGCCCACATCTATCACAAAGGGGCTCATCATGTCTTTGCATCGTAGTGTTATGTTTATATCTATCAACTAGGTAGGATCATGTTGTCCAAAGTGATGACTCATACAACCACAAGTTGATGAAGGTATTTCTAGACAGCTGAGATAGGTCTAGATCTGCCACGATTGTGCTATGCCTTTGGATGATGCACACCTGTAGTACGTATAGCACCATGCCAACATTGCATGGGTTCTTGACCTATGAGAGTTGTCTATGAACACCTTCATCATCTTTGTTGTTGTATGAGTCAACACTTGGTCAACATGATCCCACCTAGTTGTTACATCAAACTATACAACTACTATGCCAAATCATGACATTGATTCTATGTATAAAAGTGGTATGCCCATGGCATGATGCACACTTGTGCCTCATACAGGCTCATATATCCCAACATTGCATTGGGCTCCAGACCCATGTGAGTTGACTAGAAACACGATCATCAACTTGTTATAGTATGAGTAAAAACTTGCTATGCCATGGTATGATGCACACTTGATGCTACACTTATATATATGTTTATGCCTATGCATAGTTGTTCATGTGTTTTCGGTTCTCAATTTTAATTTCATTAATTTACAATGTAAGATGCATCGATAATTGGAAGTATGAAAAACCCGTGATGCATATTCCATATGACACTTCTATTGTTTGAATTTGAATTAAAGCAAACGAGACCTAAATGGTCAACTTATTGTAGTAAACTAATATACTTCTGCTGAAGATTTCAGGTAATTTATATTTGTAGTATGTTCAATCCCATACATGAAAAATTGTGTGATAGAAATTGGAAGCGGGCGCTAGATAACAGGCCGGCCTAGTAACCCTGCTGCTCTGGTCATGCTGTTTCACGCACCGTACGCGTACGCGACGTTTATGGCGTACGTGGTGGTGGAGGAGTGACGTGGGAAAAACCGAAACGGCAACACGTATAAAAGGGTTCGTCGGCTGATTCGTCTCCTTTTCCCCACCCATTTACCCCAAATCGGGATGAAGAAAACCCTCATCTCACTCCATCGACTCCAGCCCCTCCCACTCGATTCTTATCCTCTCCCCGCACATTCGTCGAATCCGCCAGCGATAAAGGCGGGGAGCAGCGCAGCCGACGCGGCCGCTGCTACTATGGACAAGAAGCGCGCCGTCACCGGCATAGATGAGGTGAAGGAGGTTGGCGGTTCCCACGGAAGTGCGGTTGGTGGTGCGGCCGGCCAAGTTGGCCGGTTTCGTCGCGGCGGCGCCGAATCAGGACGAGAAGGAGAATGTGGCGGTCATTGAGGCGGGCATGCTGGATCTGGGCGCGAAGCACGGCTCCGACAAGAATCTGGTGGTGAAGGCCTAGCAGCTTGCGGTGGTGCATCTATGTGTTTTCTTTAACCTCCACTTCTCATTTTTTTAGTACTTATAACTAGTGTTTGATTTTTAGGGTTGATTCTTAGGATTTGAATGTTAGTACGAGGTTGGTGTAGTACTTCGTTCAGTGGTCAGCACCTTTTGGGGGCATTGAAGAGTAGATGGACACACTCTGTGCATCGTTGATAGCACTTTGCAGAGAGGATCATAGATATTGAATGTTTATAGTTTGAAGAATTATTTGTATGATAAAATTTCTCTGGATTGAATGCTGGAATTCATTAGTGCATAATGGCAATATACATCTTCGGAAACTGATAAGTTATAATATTTATGTGCTATATAAAAAATATAATTTATGATATCTAATCATTCAGAAAAAGTGTACCCATGTTAATAAATTATTCATCTCTGGACATTACTAAAGATGTATATAAATGCATCATGTTTACACAGTCTAAGTGCACCACACAAAATTATATATGTTAGGAACTTTAAATTTGTTCCTTTTACCCAGAGCTTAAACGTTTGATTTTGCATGAAATGATACTGCAAATTTATGTGTCTGAAATTAAGTATGTGTGTTCTTTGACAACTTTTATATGTATGGAATTATTATTTTCAGTCTTGTACTATTTGCCGAGGGAGCATGTGCTTCAGGGTGTAGTTTTGTTCATGCATTGTTTATGTTCTAGTTGCTGATCGATCTACTATATAATTATTACTTGTGATCACCAACAAATAGACTGTAAGAGACCTTGACCACAAACAAATAGACTTATTTTTTATAATCTTGTGGCTCATCACCTATATAATGATTCTTGCCAACAATTATACATGCCAAGCTTTTATTTGTCATTTATTGAAACACTTGTATCTGTTGTGAATTATGCACTGGATTTCATCAAATTGCTCCCATTATTTATAGTATTGAGTTTGAACTTTGGCATCATGGAATAGGTTGGCAGTTGCATCTTATATGTTGTCATATATCTTGTTCTCTCTTGGTCATTTGCCAAGTGGACCATAGTGAGTTCTATTTAAGTTTTTGTGTACCTTAAACTGTGCATGAATACTAATTGAATGGTTATGTATCATCTAAGTGTGTCTCATTTAGATGGAAAGTTTGTGTTTCATTTGCAGAAGGATAGGGCCCTTTTTTTGCTTGTGTTTGCAATAGACATATGCAAATCTAAGACACCTTGTAATCAGTACATAGACGTGACAGTAGTATGTAATCTGTGAAGATTGCTCCCCTCTTTTGGGGTTCTTTATGTTCTTGAAAGTGTTTTACAACATTTTGTAATCTGTCTGACGTGTTAAAATTATAATACTGCGTTTTATTTGAATTACAAGGTTGTGTAGGTTTAAACTTGATAATCATACGGAGACAATTAGAAAACTTAATTTTGTTTTACAATACCCTATTATCCGGTAGAATCCTAATGATAACATCAGAACCTATTGTCATGTGCTATGGAATCTGAAGTCAAATTCCAATACTTTCAAAACAGGGCTTTAAATTGAATTGTTGCTGGTCTAGTGGAACCTGACAATGCATTGAGAGATGAGGATTTCATTTCCTTCCATTGCCTTAATCCATAATTTCATATAGTATTTGAACTTAGAAGTTTTTTCTCATTATTCTTTATATTATAACCTGCCAATTATTTTGCTTTCCATAATTACCTCTTTTCAAATTAGATCATGTGAGCTGAAGTGTTGTTTATTTATTCAAACAGGAAGGAGGGCCAACAGAAGATGCGCCAGAAGAGGAAGTTGCACCTTGGGTACTCCTCCGGCAGAGACGAGTCGGTGAGTTTTATGACAGATGTATAGACTGAAAGAGGCCTTGATCAAAGTATAATCTTGCCAGCAATTATGCATGCCAAGATTTTATTTTTCATTTATTGCCCAGATTTACATAGTCATTTATTCAAACACTGGCATCTTTTGTGAAGAAGGCACTGGATTTTATCAAATTAATTGAATGGTTACCTACTAGTTGTGTCTCATTTAGATGGAAAGCTGGTGTTCCATTTGCAATAGGATAGGCCCTTTGTTTTGCTTGTTTTTGCAATAGACAATATGCAAATAAAAGACACCTTGTCATCAGTACATAGATGTGACAATAATAATATGTGAAGATTGCTCCCCTATTTTGCGGTTCTTTATGTTTTTGAAAGTTTTTTAAAACCTTTTATAATATGTCTAATGTGTTAACATTACAAAACTGAGTTTTATTTGAATTACAATATTGTGTAGGTCGAAAATTGATAAGCATATAGAGATGAGTAGTGTTTAGATATACATGACAGTTATAAATTGACAGTTCATTTTCATCATAGTAGATGATTTGATTTCCTTCCATTGCCTTAATTCATAATCAGTTATTTCTGGATGGAGGGAGTACCTCTTTTCAAACTTATTATACTCTTGCTCCTATGAGCTAAAGAGTTGTTTATTTATTCAAACAGGAAGGGGAGCCAACAGAAGGTGGGTACAAGAGGAAGGTGCACTTTGGGTACTCCTCCAACAGAGATGAGTCGGTAAGTTTTCTGACAGATGTATAGACTAAAAGAGGCCCTGATATAAGTAGAATCTTGCCAGCAATTATACATGTCAAGCTTTTATTTTTCATTTATTTCCAGCTTTTATTTTTCATTTATTCAAACACTGGAATCTGTTCTGAAGAACACACTGCAATTTATCAAATATTAAATGGTGTCTCATTTAGATGGAAAGTTGGTGTTCCATTTGTAGGAGGATAGGGCCCTTTGTTTTGCTTGTTTTTGCAATAGACAATATGCAAATCAAATACACCTTTTCATCAATACATAGATGTGACAGTAGTATATAATATGTGAAGATTGCTCCCCTCTTTTGGGGTTCTTTATGTTCTTGAAAGTGTTTTACAACCTTTGGTAATCTGTCTGATGTGTTAAAATTACAAAACTGAGTTCTATTTGAATTACAAGGTTGTGTAGGTTTAAACTAGATAAGCATTCAGAGACAATTAAAAAACTTAATTTTGTTTTACTATACCCTATTATCCGGTAGAATCTTAATCATAACATCAGAATGTATTGTCATGTGCTATGAAATCTCTGAAATACTTCCAGATCAGGGATTTAAATTGAATTGTTGCTGGACTAGTGGAACCGGACAATGCATTAAGAGATGAGTAGTGTTTATATATCCATCATAAAGGATTTCATTTCCTTCCACTGCCTTAATCCATAATTTCAGATAGTATTTGAACTTATAAGTTTTACTTCCCATTAATATTTCTATTAGAACCTGCCAATTTTTTTATTTCCATAATTACCTTTTTCAAACTTGATCATGTCAGCTGAAGTGTTGTTTATTTATTCAAACAGGAAGGGGAGCCAGCAGAAGGTGGGAAAAAGAGGAAGGTGCACCTTGGGTACTCCTCCGACAGAGACGAGTCGGTAAGTTTTCTAACAGATGTATAGACTGAAAGAGGCCCTGATCTAAGTAGAATCTTGCCAGCAATTATACATGTCAACCTTTTATTTTCCATTTATTGCCCAACTTTTATTTGTAATTTATTCAAACATTGGTATTTGTTGTGAATAAGGCACTGGAATTTATCAAATATTAAATGAATGTGAATGTACCACCTAAGTGGGTCCCATTTAGACGGAAAGTTGGTGTTGCAATTGCAAGAGGATAGGGCCCTTCGTTTTGCATTTTTTTTGCAACAGAGAATATGCAAATCAAAGATACCTTATCATCAGTATATAGATGTGACAGTAGTATGTAATATCTGTGATGATTGCTCCCCTCTTTGGTGTTCATTATCTTCTCGAAAGTGTTCTACAACCGTTTGTATTATGTATGATGTGTTAATATTAGAAGAACTGAATTTTATTTTAATTACATGATTGTGTAGATTGAAACTTGATAAGCATATAGGGATAATTGAACTTGTTTTCATTATGATATAACTGCATTGCCAGCCATATTTTTTTTACTAATATGTAGTACACTTGGTGTTTTTTTATTGATGAATTTGTTCTCCTCTATTCAATGCATCTAGGTTGATTTTGTTAATGTATTATCCACCAGGGGGTGAAGGAAACGGGGTACATCTCCCAGCACAGGAAGCCACAGGTCACTCAGCATATTCTGGCTCGTCTAGGAGAAAGGACAGGTCCAGTCAATGGATTATTCCTTTTCAGGTTATTGGGCAGTACGGGCACAGAAGGATTTTTCACAGTTCTGCATATAGCAAAGACTCTTCTCAGAAGAGAGTTTGAGTTTGTGCTGAACGATGCCTATGAAGCACAAGTGTTTGTGAGGGCCACTTCCACTGCTGATAATGATGTTCTTGAGAGTGCGTCTGCAAAGGAGAAAGCATTTAGTTTAGCTCACGCGGTTGTCAAGATTTACAAGATTGTTGAGCTCAATCTTGTGCCAAGGAAGGAGGACAAGCTATTGAACATGCCATTGTGTACATATCCATAGGAATATGACCACCTGTCAGTTGATCGCATGCGTCAACTAAGTTACCCTACTGGATTTTCATGCCAGGGAGACCCAATTGAGAAATAGAAGAATCCTCATCTGTCAGAAACAACCATGAACATTCTTGGTGTGTCTGAGGGTACTCCAGCAGGCCTAACTAGAGTTGTTGTGAAGTACATGTTCCGTACTGGTACTATTTTGCTATCCACTCAGCGTTGTTCCATCAGACTTTAGGTTCAAACATGCTGTTGATCAAGATGGGAGCCTGTACATGAAATTTGTCGACCCTGTCAACGCTGAAGCAATGGCACGGAGGAATTACTTTGTTGATAGAATCATGATCAAGTTTTATATTTTCAACAGTGTTACGAAGTGTAGCAAGTACTTTGACAAGGCAAAGACAAAGAAGGTGCATTACAGGAATCATCCCGATGACTCTTTCAAACCCATCCATACCTCGAACTGAAGAACAAGGATCATTTTCATGTTATCAAGATGTTTTAGTTTAAGAACTTATCTATTATGTTTGTTTATGGACGCAGAAGATTTCAAACCTATACCATTATGTTCCAGCACCCTAGATCTGTATAATATAATTCCGGGTCTCACCAGCTCTACAGAATATTTGTGTGTTCATTTGTGTTGGTCCTGGGAGAATACCTTTGGCGTATGTGAGGCAATATGTGCTTAGCAGAATGTGATGTGCTGAAATTGTGTACTCCCTCTGGTCCATATTAATGGACTCAACTTTATCTAAAATCGTATGTATCTAGTTAAGTATTTAGACTAGATGCAATCGTATCTAGGCAAAGTTGAGGCCATTAATATAAACCAGATGGAGTATGTTTTTTGTCAGTCCTACAAGGTGATGGTGGGAGGTGCTCTTCCCAGCCGATGATTAATTCGCATTCTGTGTCCAAATCACAATTGGTTGCACGAAAGCATGCAATGTTCTTGGTTGTACAGATTCTTATCCTTGGTTTTCGTGTGGGCATCACATATGAGGCTACAACATGGTGTTATTAGATTGAATGATGCATCTCTGTTTTCTGGTTGCAACGGCTCATGATAAATCACAGTACACGCTAATGGTAGAACTGATGTGATTGGAACCCGATGGTATATTCTCTATGTTCCAGCACTGTCACTAGTTTGCATAACAGGTTCCAATCGTACACAAGGCACAACAAGTTAACATAACAGGTTCCAGTAGGTTCTACTAATAAGTACTTTCAACAGGGTCTTCAGTTGTTGTTAGCCCCACCATGATCAGATGCAGTCCACCATCACTATCTGGATTAAAAGTCGAAGAGGATGATGTCTCCCTCTTCTATCTTGTACTCCCAAGACAGCAGAAATAGTGTATATTTTGGTCAAATTACCAGAATAAATTTAATAGAAATCATATAAATTCTGCAAAAATCATATAAATTCAGCAAAAATCATAGAGATTCACGTAAGGTCATAACATGTCCCTTAGAAGGTTTCCGCATTGTATGCAACATTACATTAACATAATAAAATGACATTCAGTAGTTGCCACTGCAAGTGAAATAAGAGTATATGGGAATGCGAGATGCTGGCACTCTTCTATTTCCCCTTTTGGCTCTTCCTGCTCGTCTTCCTCTGCTACCAGATGCTCCCCCAGGAGTAGCTAGAGATCTTGCACCTGCAGTAGCTGCAGTTCTTACAGCTGGTTGAGACCTTGCAGTTGAGGGGGCAGCTGCAGTTCCATGTGACGCAGGGGCAGATGGAGGGGTAGTGGAGGTTGCATCTATACCAATCCAGCTCTTGGAGTCTGTCATACATTTATTAAAATTTCTACCTTGCCTTCTTATCTCCACAACCTCTGAATCTTCCCCTTTGTTATTATTATGTGCAATGTATTCCACGTCACTCTCTGAATCTGACAGTATAATATATTTCACTTCACCATCTTGTCCTGGAGCTGCTGGATTTGGTTGCTCGTCATGGCCCGAAGCTGCTAGCATGGGATGATGATCTTGACCTAAAGATGAAAAAGCTGCACCTTGTGTACGATTCACCACTTGAGATAATACTGGTTCTGTCATTATCACATCATCTTCATCACTTTCTATTTGCACTGGTCTTTTATTGAATGATTTCTTCTGCCTTAGTGGGCAACATCTGGTTTCATACTCAGCAGGTTTAACTGCAGTTATGACAACAACATCTGGTTCTTCCTCTCCATCACTCAATCCCCACACTTCATCCTTGAAAGCAAATCTGATGCTACTATGCTTACTGTCTTCCTCACCGTGGTACTCAACGTACACATCAGCCACTCTCCCAGGGCGAACATAATGAGCCATCTCGACACAGCCAGTGTCATCATAGAGCAACACCAACCCATCCACAAGATCTTTCCCTAGAATAAGAAAATATAATTTTATTGTTTCCTTCGATGCCATGTGATCTTTAACAAATCCTTTGACTTCTTGCAGCGAAATTTTTTTCCTCTCTATCTCTGAAAGCGCATCATCTCCTCCAACGTAGTCTAGATTTGGCCCCACTTTGATGAACTCCCCTCCGAAATTAAATCTCACCAACAAAATTTCCCTAGGGTCCATGAATTAGCTGAAATAAAAGTACAATGCGATAGAATTTAGGAGATCATAGTTACATTCAACACAAAAATCAGCAAAATCAGAAAAAATCCACCCCTTTCCGTTACCAAAACCACTCCCAACAATAGTAGCGGCAAACCCTATTAGTACTTGCACAACTATGTTGTGTAGAAGAGGAGGGGGAGGCCAAGAACGTAACCTTCGTTTACCTCGAGTCATCGCGTCGTGTCGATCGTCGCAGCCTCCACGATGAACCACCCACCGTCTTTGCCGTTGCTAGAGAAGGTATCAGCGGATCAGGGGTCACGGAGTATATAACGTGAAGGCCGGCCCATTAGTGGCCCAAAAGCTGACCTACACCGTAATTTGTGCATATAAAATCGTTCACACGGGGTATATCACAAATGCGCGATCTCGGGCATAAAACCACATGCTATCATCGCTCGTACCACTATGATGTGCTAGCGTCGGTGTACTTACTCAAACATCATCATTATATAATAGTATAATAAGTACTCCCTCCGTCCAAAAATAGATGTCTCAAATTTGTCAAAATTTTGGATGAATCTAGACACTATTTAGTATATAGATTCATCCAAAATTTGAAAAACTTAAGACATCTATTATAGAACGGAGGGAGTAGTAAAAATGGGTAAGGTACGATTTTCATGCCCTAAAAGGTTTCCACACCATGCTCAGGTTTTCACACCTTCCACCTTTACTCATAGCACTTTTAGAATGATGTATGGTAGCTTTCAGATTTATGCAAGGAATGCGAACATTGCGTGGGCTCTAGACCTATCTGAGTTAGCTAGAAACACCATCAACATGTGGTTGTATGAGTTTCTAGCCAACCAATGGAGGTCTATAGCCCATGCAATGTTTGCATGGGCCCACACCTGCCACAAGTGTCTCATCATGTCTTGGCATAACACTCTCATAATTAGATGTATCAACTAGGTAGGATCATGTTGGCCAAGTGGTGCGTCACACAACCAAAGTTTGATGAAGGAGTTTCTAGCCAACCCACAGAGATCTATAGCCCATGAAATGTTGACATGGGATCACATTTGCCACAAAGTGTCTCATCATGTCTTGGCATAGAAGTGTTATACTTAGATCTATCAACGAGGTAGGATCATGCTATCCAAGTGATGTCTCATACAACCACAAGTTGATGAAGGTGTTTCTAGACATCCCACATCTGCCACAAGTGTGTGTCATGGCTTGGCATAGCACTCTCATACTTAGATGTATCAACGGGGTGGGATCATGTTGGCAAACTGCTGA
The DNA here is from genome assembly GCA_916181665.1 of Avena sativa. Classification (NCBI taxonomy): domain Eukaryota; kingdom Viridiplantae; phylum Streptophyta; class Magnoliopsida; order Poales; family Poaceae; genus Avena; species Avena sativa. Next base: position 20,575,540 of record OV702296.1, read on the forward strand.
GCCACACAACCACAAGTTGATGGTATTGTTTCTAGTTAACCCAGAGAGGTCTATAGCCAATGCAATGTTGGCATGGGCCCACATTTGCCACAAAGTGTCTCATCATGTCTTGGCATATAAGTGTTATAGTAAGATCTATCAACTGGGTAGGATCATGTTGGCCAACTGCTGAGTCACACAACCACAAGTTAGTGAATGTGTTTCTAGACAGCTTAGATAGGTCTATATCCCATGCAATGTTGGCATGGGCCCACATCTGCCACAAGTGTGTGTCATGTCTTGGCATAGCATTCTCATTCTTAGATGTATCAACTGGGTGGGATCATGCTGGCCAAGTGCCGAGCCACACAACCACAAGTTGATGAAGGAGTTTCTAGCCAACGAAGAGATGTCTATAGCCCATGCAAACCACATTTGCCACAAAGTGTCTCATCATGTTTTGGCATAGCAGTGCTATACTTAGATCTAGCAACTAGGTAGGATCTATCTAGCCCAAATAGGTGTCTAGACCCCATGCAATGTTGGCATGGGCCCACATCTACCATAGTTGTGTGTGTCATGGCTTGGCATAGCAAAAGTATAGTTAGATCTAACAAGTAGGTAGGATCATGTTGGTCAGGTGTGATGGCTCATACAACAAGTTGGTGAAGGTGTTTCTATCTATCCCAGAGAGGTCTAGACCCCATGTAATGTTGGCATGGCTGCACATTTGCCACAAGTGTGTGTCATGGTCTGGCATAGCACTCTTATAGCTACATCTATCAAGTGGGTGGGATCATGTTGGTCAGGTGTAGTGACTCACACAGCCACTAAGTTCATGTTGGTGTTTCTAGCCAACCCAGAGAGGTCTAGATCCCATGCAATGTTGGCATGGGCCCACATATACCATAGTTGTGTGTGTCATGGCTTGGCATAGCAAATTTATAACTAGATCTAGCAAGTAGGTAGGATCATGTTGGTCAGGTGTGATGACTCATACAACAAGTTGGGGAAGGTGTTTCTATCCAGCCCACAGAGGTCTAGACCCCATGTAATGTTGGCATGGCTGCACATTTGCCACAAGTGTGTGTCATAGCCTGGCTAAGCACTCTTATAGCTACATCTATCAAGTGGGTGGGATCATGTTGGTCAGGTGTAGTGACTCACACGACCACTAAGTTGATGATGGTGTTTCTAGCCAACCCAGAGAGGTCTAGATCCCATGCAATGTTGGCATGGGCCCACATCTACCATAGTTGTGTGTGCCATGGCTTGGCATAGCAAATTTATAGCTAGATCTAGCAAGTAGGTAGGATCATGTTGGTCAGGTGTGATGACTCATACAATAAGTTGGGGAAGGTGTTTCTATCCAGCCCACAGAGGTCTAGAGACACAATTTAATGTTGGCATGGCCCCACATCTTCCACAAGCTAGTGTGTCATGGCTTGGCATAGCACTCTTATAGCTAGATCTATCAAGTGTGTGGGATAGATCATTTGGTTAGGTGTAGTGACTCACACAACCACTAAGTTGATGATGGCGGTTTCTAGCCAACCCAGAGAGGTCTAGATCACATGCAATGTTGGCATGTGCCCACATCTCCCCAGTTGTGTGTGTCATGGCTTGGCATAGCAAAATTATAGTTAGATATATCAGGTGTGATGACTGATACAACAACAAGTTGGTGAAGGTGAGTGTTATAATAAGATCTAGCAACCAGGAAGGATCATGTTATCCAAGTGATGACTCATGCAACCACAAGTTCATGAAGGTGTTTATAGGCAAATAATTACCCACAACAACATTGCATGGGATCTAAAATTAACCAATCCGAGTTGTCTAGAAACAACTGACCAACTTGTAGTAGTATGAGCCAACACTTGATCAAACATGATCCCACCTAGTTGTTAATTCTAATTAACTAAATAACTTCTATGATGCACACTTGTACCTCACATAGCCTCATCCCAACATTGCATGGGCTCTAGACTAATCTGAGTTGGCTAGAAACCCTTTCGCATTTTGCCTTTGTAATTGGTGTCTTATTTGCCATAAAAATGTAACATTTGGAATATTGAAATAATAAGGTAGACCATAGTTTTCATCTCCATTGCGATTTGTAGAAAATAGTTGGATCAGACCAATCTATCTAATACTCCAAGAATTTTGGTGTGCATGAATAAACAACCATCTAAACAATTCAGTGTGCATGAACACGAACCAAAACTATATCTCACGAAGTAGCAGACACTCGTAAGGCATATATATAGATTAAACGAGGTTCCATCTCAAACGACAAAATAACACCAGTTTCTGCAACAAATAGTTTCAACGATAACAACTAAAATTTATAGGGGACCAAAGCATTGGTAGCACAATCAAATCTTGGCATTAGGATCGGCGTCGAGGGGCACCGTATCAATGTTGACATACTTGAGCTTCTTATGTATGTTCATGCTTTTGTTGTCCCTGGCCTCCTTGTCATCTCCCATGTTGTCATACTCCTGGATTTATTAAATACGAATAAGTGAGAAAATTAATTTACATGAAATATAAATTCAAGCTTTCAAAAATTATTATCGCCATGAATAAAATCATATGTAAGGATTTGAATTATAAGATAAAACGGGCATGCATCTCATCTTGGTAATACATCGATTGATATGTAACATGCATCCGAGAATTTTGAAAATATAAGATAAAGGGTATGCATCAAATATGGAATCATCATATTGGTACTAATCTACATTAAGAAAAGTGTGCATCTAATCAACTTGTATGCATCTGATATGGTTACTACCAAGTGCATTACATAGGCTGGTCCTAGTGGGAGTATCATAGCTAGTATCATGCATGCCATGTTGGCAAAAATCTGATGTCGCACAACAATTAATGAAGAAAGAGATTGTTAGAGTATCATAGGTAGATACCGTATCATAGCACGTAAAACTAGAAAATCCTTATATAAATAATTCTTAAACACAATTTTGTATTGAGATTCTATAAATCATTAAATATAGTACTAGTATGATACCATGCATGATACTAGTATGATACTACCACTACGACCTGCCTTAGTTAGTACTACACAATAAAGATATGCCTTCATGAAAAGAAGTGCAATAACTTTAATTACAAATTCATGGTTACGACCTACAAAAATCAGTTGGTACTTAATCACGTTGATTATAAAATTAGTATTCTATCATTATTAATAATTAAGTAATCTGATTAGATATGAATAAAATTACTAACTCGCAGATCGAATCAATATACAATACAATGAAAACACCAACCCTATGCCTAGATCTCAGGCGCCTGATGTCATCCTAATATTTCTCCTAAAATTTCAGTTGCAACCTAGTTGCAACTCATTAAATTCTCAGTTACACCCTAGTTGCAACTCATGTGTAACTTTCACTTTGCACGAATCACGAGGTAAATCGAACGGTGAAAGAGGCGACTCAGACCTAAGAAGTTCTCAGGCGCCCGAGAATTAGCAAAACCGAAAATAAAATATGGCTAAATCAACTTGGTGGCGGATCAAATCAATCTGCAGCGAGAGAAAAAACATACAAACAGTAATCAACTAACACTCTAATAGAGAAACAGCTTGTACTCATTAGTGAACTTAACCTCGAACTCGTAGCATTCTCTGGGACCTCGAAGGTGGGCGACGTTTTCATCCAGGTACACCTCGTAGTCCTCCTCGACGTTTGCATCCGGGTCGTAGTACTCCTCCTTGAAATCGAAGATTTCCATGCGCTTCGCCTGCTTCTCGTCCTGATCTGCAGAGGGAGCCACGACATCGTCCTTCACCTGATCCTCGTGGTCACCGACGACCGCTGCGTCAGAAGCCGGAGCAATTATGGTGGGGCCAGGAGAGTCGTATTGCCCGGAGCAGCAGCGCCGACCCGTACAGCCACGACCGCCGGAGGGGCATCCTCTGATCCTCCACTTGGCTGCGGCCCCGACTCATCACCACGAACTCGCTTCATGGCGTATGAAGGGAGGAGGGTGGTATCGTGGTGTGCAGTCCTGCGGCCTGAGGAATTAGGGTTTTATCTCGACGAATGTGAGCGCTGGGCCGGGCCAACCGCGCGCCCTACCGCTGGGACCTGGTAGCACCTCAGGGCATCTCCATCGGGCCGGCGCATCCCGTCCCAGCGAACTCGTCCACCGGGCCGACGCATCTCCCACCGTACAGCTCGTCCTGCCCTTTGGTGCCGCTGGCCCACCCGTGAGCCACAGCGGTGTTTATTCAGATGCGCAGAGGCACTGATTCAGACGCAACCGCTGACCGGTGGCAGCCTGCGCCATCAATGGCGACGAGACTGCACACTGACTTCCTAGATACTTCAATGCTGTATCCTCGGCCTCCGCACCGTCATCCGATGCCGGCCCTTTTTAACTGGCCTTCCGCGGCCATTTTCTCCCCACATAACCACATCCTCTCGTCCTTCTCCTTTTCGTTCTCCACTACCTGTAGCTAGCCATGGCCGGCGGCGCTGGATCGACGGGAGGGCGCGGCGGCCGTGGACGTCGAGGGAGGCGTGGAGGACGCGATCAAATCACCGCGCCACCATGCTCTCCCTCACCGCCATCGTCTCCCGAAGATTTTGACCCAGGCGCCCAGATCGCCGTGGCCATCCACCTCGGCATGCCGCATGACAGGCTGCTCCTGCCCCGCGGGTTTGTGTCGCTGATTGAAGACGAGCCGCCCCCGCTCGCCATGCTGCGGGCAAATGACTTCAGGACAGGCAGGTTCCCAGTCGACCTGCAGTCCGACCACCTCGGCCAGATGTACCTCGGCAACGGATGGGAGCGCTTCGCCTGCTCGCACAAGATCGAAGCGGGCAACACCTCGTCTTCAGGTACGAAGACGAAGGAAAGTTCGGTGTCAGTGTCTTTGACCACACCATGTGCCGTCGCTGCTACCACTCCGACTCCTCCTCCGACTGCGATGAGTAGGCTAGGCTGTATGATGATGTTTCTTTTGGTTTACTAATGTTAGTAATATTGATGTTGAAACAGCCATTGGGTGGTCGCGATACTTCTTTTTTCCTCTCTGAACCCTCCTGTTTCCCTCGTCCACCTCCAAGTCTTGGGCCGTCAGGCCCCTCCCCGCTCCTCTCTGGCGATGGCCGGCGTCGAGTCGGGTGAGGGCCCCTCACTGTGGAGTTTCCCCTTGTGGAGCAGAAGAAGCAGTAGAGTAGGCTTTTCTGGTTTTCCCCTTGTGGAGTTTGCCACTATGGCGTCTGAGGGTAGGACGGCGATCTCCGGCAGCCAGATCCGCCGCGTCATGTGCTTCTTCTGCTTCGCTAAGCTCCGTCGGTGGCAGGCGGTGTGGGTGGCGAGCTGGAGAGGCCTGTATTAATGCAGCCGTGACGCGGGCGCGGGAGTAGGAGTTGGGCGCCTGCACGCCGAGTCTTACTTTTTTTCTTCAATTAGGTAGTTCGTTAATCTTGTTTCGAGTTCCAATTTCCTCCTAGCGATCTTGTTGTGTTGAATTATTGAGACAATGTGGAGTGTCCAAAATGTACACAATTTGGCTAGAAAAGTTAAGCAAAATATTGGTAAAATATAGTCTATTCAAAAAATATTAAAGAATTGTTTCTAAAAATTAGTTGAATTGTTAATATAAAATAAAAAATATTGGAAAATTTTGAATTCCCTTTGTTTGCTTAATTCTAGAATCTTCTATGATGTATTCGAGTTTTAACTAGCTAATATCGTTTGCTTAACTAAATATAGACTCAATGCTTCTTGGATTTAATTACTTTTTTGTGCTTAACCAATTTTAATACAACATAATGATGATATGTCACACTCATTAGTTTGTCAATATCTCAAGCGCACAACTAAATATAGTAAAACAAAAGCACATGAAACGCAACTGGGCCTGCCGTTTAGGGTAGATGCGCGTCAGCCGTTTAACAGGCCGGACCAACAGTGGCCCAGCCATGCGTGTCGGGTTTTGCCAAATACCTAGTCTCTGTTCCTCCCCGAACAAATTATCCGTGCCTCCATAGAAAGATAACTGCTCTCTCGCGGTAGATTTAACCGCCACACTCGTCGTCAACAAGGATGGCTGGCACCAAAGAGGTACCATACATGTTTGGTCTCTTCCTACCACTAAATTTCTCCTGATTAGTATTACTGATCAGATCTATATTCTATCATAGTGTCCAACTTGTTTTGACACAAATGGTTTGTGCGGCCGTGGGGATATCTACATGACCAACTTTGATTTGACATTTCAAGATGGATTTGTGGACACCACGGTATTCAGCTACCAACGAGTATATCATGTTGTTTATTTATTTCTTATTATGTGTTTGGCATATTTTGTTGTTTATTTGAGTCATTAATGCGTGACCTGCATGTAATTTTTGAACTTTTATGTGCATGTTTGATATTAAGAGTAATTGCTCTTTTTAGTCGTGTTAGTGTCTTGGACCTCAATATAAATTTGATGAAGTCTAGTATTATGAAAAGTTTGAACACAATAAACTGTATGATTATGGTTTGCACTGCATGGCTCTTAGCTCTTATACTGTTAAAAAGCATCAAGATAAGTGACTCTTACACAATATATAATTTCATGACTCTTAGACCTTCTATGACGTGGTAATCTAATTTTAATCACATATTTGTTGTTAGGTCATCCCGTGCTACGTGAGAGCATGTTTCCTTATGCCATATTTTGTGCGCAAGGACGACACAGAGAGTTTCACTACTGTTCTAAGGACCAAGGAGGACTTCGAATTTGATGTTGATGTCACATACCAACCAGGTCTAACCCAGATTAGTGGCAGAGCATGGAAGGAAGTTGCAATAATCTACACTGTGAACACCAAAGATCCTTGGAATCGTGTCACAACTGGGAACCTCCCAGTCACCCATCCAAGTAGTGTTCCAACATAATCTCTCGCCTGAAAGACGTGGCATTGTTGATTCTATTAAGGCCACCAACGGAACCAAGATAAATTGGAGGATGATGAAGACAATCATAGAAACTGTGGAGACTTTGGACTACATGATATCACGTTATTATGTTGGAGATTATGTACCAGGATCAACTGTAGCAATGGTCCATAACCTAAACTGTCGCAGCCAAACCAAACACCTGGTAATCATAAGCAACCTGTTTCTTTCTTTTTAAGTTTATTGTGAATGTTAAACTGGTCTTATTTGGTACTCCCTCCGTTCACTAATATAAGATACTCCACCGTTCAGAAATATAAAACATTTTATCTTTATGAAAAGAATGTATCTAGATGTATTTTAGTGTATAGGTTCACTCGAAATCTATATACTCCCTCTGTCCTAAAATAGATGTCTCAAATTTGTCGAAATGTGGATGAATGTAGACACTATTTAGTATATGGATTCATTCAAGATTTGAAATACCTAAGACATCTATTCTTGGACGGAGGAAGTACAAAAGTTGTCTAGACAAATTTGTTTCACAAAGCTCGCTCTAACACGTCTTATATTTCTAAACGGAGGGAGTATTACTGAACAGAAAGGCTTATATTTCGTGAATACATGTAGGGAGTATCATTTCTGTTCCATTCCAAGTTTAACTGACAACTTCTTTTGGTGTCGTGCTACTTTATTTTTAAATCAAAAAATCCCAAAACCTCCTGTCCCAAATACGATGGACAAAGAAGATGGCATGACCATTGTGTGTTATCCTCACACAATGGTGCAGGGGTCATACACCATTTCAAACAAGGATGGCCGTCTCTGTTTGAGTAGCTGGAAGAATTTCATGGACAAGGAGCCTACACTTGGATTGGGTGTCAAGATGCTGTTCTTGCTGTACCAAGCCTACTATAAAGGATCTTACTTGTTTGTTACCCGTTTTCCTGATGATGCCCTATAGTTATGTTTCATATCGAATATTGCACTTGCTCTGTTAGTGGACTCCCGAATTATGTTATGCTATTTTCGTACCGGTTTCAATTTTTAAAGCCTGAATGCTCGATTATTAAGTTCAAAATTCCATGTATACAAATAATTCTCCATGCCAACATACTCCTTTCCAAAATATAAGACGTTTTAGTTTTGTGATATGAATGTAAACGGAACGGATGGACTATGAAGTACGGAAGTAATAAAACAGGGAAAAATAGAAGAAAAAGAAAAAGGAAAATAATAAAATCGTATCTGGGCCTGTTGTACAGCGCTAGCGGATGAGCGGAGTGGAGAGGAGACGGGCCAACTCGTCAGCTGCCTACAAGGCGACCCATGATTCTGCCGATGGAAGCGTCACGCGGCGGCCTTTCCGGCTCAACATTAGTTTCCTTTAAAACGCATAAATAGGTTTACTCGTCCCACCGCCGCACCTATCATCTCCGCTCGCCGCCGCCCCATGTCCATCTTCTCTCGACGTCTCTGCTCCCATTCGTGACATCGATCTGCCACTGTCCGTGAGCCCTAGACTCGCTATTGCTCATACGTTTACATTAAATATGTAGCCTAGCTCTGATTTCATTGTCTAGATGAACTACATAGTATACAATAAATTAATTGTGTAGCTGATTTATGTAGATCTTTCACTGTACATTATTTGTATTTGTTGAACATGTGCATGAATGATGTTTTTGACGTATGCACTAGTGTATGACGTGTGTAATGGATTTATATGATTATGTTATTGTTTTAGGAGACATGGCGTTGTGCGGAAAATGCAAGAGTGTGTGCGACTCCTTGACCTCAGGGTTATTATTTAGTGTCTTTATGCATGAATCAGCTACATACGTCTCAAAATATATGTACAGGTTGGCGGCGCTATTGCTACGAAACACACTATTTTTTCCTTGCACTATTGCTATCTTGTAACCTTTGTTGGGGGCGCTCTACCTTTTTTTAAACGTGTGTATATTCTGTTAATTGTGCGTATATTATTCCGTGCAATGCAAGGTTCATGTTCAATGAATATGTAGAAGAGAAGACTAGTGTGAGGTTTCTAGCACTTGGGCGTGCATATGACGTTGATGTGGTGAAAGATAAGGCTTTGACCCGCATGGGTGGTGATGATTGAAAGAATTCGTTAGACAGAACCATGTTTGGGGGAGATCAAATGATTGTGTTTTCGTTGGGAGGAAAAACACCGAGTATCAATATTGTCTATTTCAGCGGTGGCGAGAAAGACCCGTATGACTCTACCATCATCTCCCAAGTATGCGAACTGAGCAAAGATGAGCATGGGCACCTCTTAAATATTATACATGCAGGAAGAACTATTCTTGGGGTCCCATTAGTAACCCATTTAACACGCACCAATCTTGTGAAACACAACATGGTATGTTATCCTCGTACTCCCTCCGTCTCAAAATAAATGTCTGAATTCTGTCAAAAATTGTCAAAATTTGGACGAATCTAGACACAATTTAGTATATAGATTCATCCAAATTTAAACCTAAGACATCTATTTTGAGACGGAGGGGTAGTTATAATTATGTTATTCCTCCTTATATGTGCATAACTTGTGCAAATCGTCTCACATCATTACTCTTTTGATTTCATCATCCACGACGGCATCACAGAAACTACCTAAAAAATTTGTTGCCGGCCTTAACATTTCCGAGGAAGGCTTGGTTGGGTTGCGGGTTGGAGATTTCGAAGTCAGCAACATTGCCTACATGATTGACAATGATGGCCGGCTGATATTCAACAAAAAGGCATGGAGGGATTTCCATACAAAAGAAGATGATCTACAAGTTGGACAAGCCTTGCTCATTACTCCTAGGACCACAAAACAAGTTGGCCTGAACATTATGTTTATCATCGACATCATCTAGCTCCTTGTTTCTTAAGATTGACGCTTATTCATTTCTAGCTGTCCTAGAACAATTATTTATCTATTTCGCCGCCATATGTAAGAACATTATTATTCCGACGAGTTGACATTTTTGGCCTAGCGATGTATACATCTTTAATATTTTCCCTTCGAACCTAGCAATGTATACATTTTTAATATTCTCTTCAAATATTCCAAATGTGTTACTATGAAACGTTGTAATTCCAAATTTATTCACAGCACAAACCTTGTCGTGATTACGTAAGTAACTTTCGATGCACCAATAATGACTACTTTCGATGCACGAAGCCACGTGTAGACCCACTCATGCACTGGTTAGCCACTCATAGTGGTTGTTTGGATACGGAAGTTTAGCTCCTAGTTTTTGTAAAACGAGTTTTAAGCTGATTTTAGGAAAACTAGTTTTGCCAAAATTTCAGTTAAGAATAGGCACACCGAAATCCATGTTTGGTTCAGGAAATTGTAAAATTGGATTTTGGATGGAGGTAGAGACGCGAGACTGACATGACAATTAATGGCGATAGCGATGACATGAGACAATTAACAGCGACAAAGCTTCGCAGATCAGCGGAAAGACTCTCAAGGCGGCCACCGCCGTGAACACCAGCGCACCGGCAACAACGCTAATGCATATGTCGTTGACACACCTACACGATAGCATCCCGGAGCACCGGCAATCCTAGACGTGATGGCGACCCCGGAGAAAATCACGATGCAACCTTTCCTGGTTTGTGGCAGCGCGTCCTCCTCAAGCAACGCCATGTTCCCGGTGTCAGCGTGAGCTCTGCATCCGGCGGCGGCGCGTTCGATGACGGTGGCGCTGGTGCATAACTCGTCTTCCTCCCCATGTTCCTCGTCAGCGTGAGCTCTTCGTCCAGCGATATCTTCGCGTCGGCCTTGCCTGGCCAGCTCGCCATGTACGTCTGCCTATGAAGTCTCCAGCCAAGGGTCGTCCGGCGAACCTGGAGATAAACTTCGGTGTAGTCTCTGCTGGCTTTGTGGAAACCATTTTTACTTATTCTCGTTTTGGGGGCCGAAGCCAAACAGAGTTTTAGTCTGTTACATAGTTTTGCGAGGATAAGGGAAACGAGTTCTCTCAAATGACGTATCCAAACATGGCCTTCTCTTTAGAAGCATACATAGACACGATTGCCAGATTGCACAATTGGAGGCCGACCGACATACAGACTGGCCTAAACCCTAAACCCCACAGGCCCCACCCACCCACCACGCACACACCCCACGTTGTACGTGCGCACAAAGAGGCACATCTTATCAGAGGGATTTTCTTGTTCGGTCGCCTCGACTCCGCCCACCTCGACTCCGCCCATCGCTGCCAACGACGAGATTTGAATTCTTTTCTTTCTGCCCTACGAGAGAGCTATATCGAGGACACACCGTTTCTTTTTGAGGAGCTAAATAATCGCAGCACACGCACTACCGTTGCAGGTATTTTTGTACGCACAATGGATTTATCATACAGTATTACTAGTTCTAAGTTCAGCAGAACTTCGATTAGAGCTCGATCCATATGGATCCGTTTGTTTAGTCGTTAGATTTTCCGTCCAAGGGTAGTCGCCATTATGTCGAAGAATTGTTAGTGGATCTTCGCTAGGAATTCCAGTTGTTGGGCTCTGTTTGAGGGCGGGAAATCGTTTGGCATGATGTTGCCTACTAATTCTGCTGTAATTTTCTTGTGTTAATTGGTTCTGTGTGTTAGACATCGCATCTCAGGCCTACATGCGGTGTTGAGATGCAATTTAGCTGGTTTGGTGTTTAAAAACAAATGATGTATAGAAGTCCCTTTTGATAAAAGAAACAAGACGTTTGATTCTCCTGTTGTTATTCAATTTAGCTGGTTATGTGTAATATTGTTCATACATGTTTGCAATAAAAGGTCTATAAACACATGCACCATAGAAAAACTATGTGTGTAAACTCTTTATTTGTAATTGTATATATGTGTAAACATTTTTAAAATCCCGCTCTCGATTTATCGGTAGTTAGGCGCGTCCAGAGATCGATTTACCTGACATGGTGTAGTATAACTTATTCTTAGTGTTATCCATCTTATAGTCTATGTGTGTTATGAATAGTATTATTTCTTTGGATGCCAACAAAACACCTAAATAAATATAGTTATTTTCAAACAGAATGGACAAAATCGGAGAAATGTCTTGTGTTGTTGAGAAGTGGTGTCATTTCGTGAAAAGCATGACACTGGCACAACGTGCCAAAATTGGAGAAACCGACTTGCAGTGCATGCTTGAGATTCCCCAGTGAAGTCAAGATGTCTAGTGATCAAATTTATGACACAAAAATTTGATCCAAAGACAGAAAAATTTAATGTACACAAGAATGATGGTGAAATATCCCTTACGAGAGTGGACGTTGAGTGCATCTATGGTTTAAAAAATCATGGATTGGATATATCGGACATTCTTTATGAGGAAGCTGATGACGCAAAGAACCGTATACCTGATAGCTTTGTAAGCAAAAAGATAGATAATCTTGTAATTGATGACCTAATCGCTGACGTCATCAAGGATAAAGTTGCGGATGACGACATATGCGCAAGGTGGTTCTAGTTCTGATTGGGATAGTCCTTGTCCCACAGAACCAGAAGATCGTCCCAAAATAATACTATGCACTGGTAGAAGATGTGGGTCGCATTAAAAAGCTGAATTTCAATGAGTATGTACGGACATACCTCATTACTAGCCTAAAACAAGTAGGCAACGCATATGAAGCGAAGCAATGGCCAACAGGCAGCGCCATCTTGTTACAGGTAAATTCCATTTTCAACTTACATACTTCCTCCGATTCAAACTAGTTGACTTGATTTTGTCTAGATTCAGATATATCTAGCACTAAAACATGTCTAGATACATCCAAATCTAGACAAATCTTAGTTAAATAATTTGAATCGGAGGGAGTATATAATTATCTACAATACATTTCTCTTTTTTTTAATCTAATTTTGTTGTGATATTTGAAGAATATATACTATGATAAGATACTCCCAGATGGCGCCGAGTATACGTCCAGAAGGCCATTGATGAGGAACTGGACGGAAGATGCGGTTTCGGCGAGAGACGCCTTAGAATTAAAGGGCCGTGCTTTGGGGAAGGTACGTAAATACAAGTGATATCGTGGCTTATTTTTTGTTCTGCTAACGGTTCTAGGTTGTCAATATTAATTGGTTTATATACACATATCTTGAAGATTGACGATGAAATAACTCAAAAGCATCGAGACGAGGTTCTCGATACACCCGAAATTGCATCTAGTAAGAAACGTAGTAGAGGGCCCTATAGGAAGAAGGAAGGAGGTTCTACATCCAGCAGGGCTAAAGGAATGAGAGAAGTCATGTTGGAACAGATGACGAACAAACTAACAGAGCATATTGATAGAACAATTGAAAAAACCTTTGATAGAAAGATGGTGGTCTTCACAGAAGCTTGTGCTAAGGTGATACACCCTATGTGTCATCTGCTCTGAGTTAAACAAATGCTTTTTTTAACATGACATGATGATTCATTTATTTTCAATCTTGCTGAAACTTCTTGTTATGATGAACGCGACAGGAGTCGCGTACAGACCTTCTAAAGAAAAAATGTCTGATAATGACAATGAAGAGGAGGAGATAGATAAGGAGGTAGAGAAGAAGATAGAGAATGGTGCAGGAATCGCCTCTACTAACACCAAATATACGCCAAAAGTTTTTATGGAATGTCCAGACACCTCAAAAAGTAACTCCTTTAACATTGCACATGACTCTAATTTAAAGAAGGATTCAAATAGTAAGGAGAAAGAGGTTGAAGGTGGCATATTCATGTCACCCACAGACAAGAAGGAAAGGAATGCTACTGATGCTTGCCACACCGCACCATCGAAACTCGGCAGTACCCAAGCATCACCAATACTAATTGATGGTAGGGGTCCTTCACCGACGCGACCGGACCCAGAGCCGATTCCATTAGAAGCATTCACAGCTGCATTGCAAAAGGGGCGGGGAGGAAAAAAAGGTGAGGTAGGAGACACTCTATCGAATGGATCGTCATCTGACTCGTTTAATAGCCTACATACCGTTGACGAGAAGCGCAAGCTCAGGTCGGCGGACAAAAAGGGTAAAAAAACCAAAAAATGATGTTAGAAAAGGTAGTGCAACATCATTGAATTGCATAGTTGTGCATAAAACAGTTACATGCACGTATTAAATATTTGTTTCTATGTATGCAGGTCTTTTCAAAGACCCAGAAGTCCTGAACAGTTTGACACCACAACAAATAGATGTTGTAGTGTTGTACGTTGAAATATCAAGAAATAATAAAGATTTTAAGAGTCTACGTGTCTATGATAACAAGGCCGACACTCAGGTCCCTGCCAACCACATTATTGAGATCCTTGATAAAGTATGGCTGGGTGGCAATGTATGTCCAAGTACCACGATTTTGTTATTTTATGCAACTAAGAAGGAACGTTTGGCACACGTTATTAAATTTTTCTGTAGGTTATAGGTGCTTACATGGCAGAATTGTCTCTTCGACTAGGGGATGACCGAAAATTGTGCACTGCGTATAGGGCAAATGATCTAATACGTACTCCACCAAGAAGAAAAACTAGATCCCAGCATAAGAAAGAGGCCTTGGAAAAAAATTCAGAAATGGCTAATGATATATCAGGATGCTTTGAAAGATGCATGGAAGAATACTTCCGTGCTGATAAGGTAAGTACTGTTTGTACAAGAAAATGCAGGGTATAAACCAGATTATGTAATGTGATAACACTTATCTCTTTTTGGTAGGCATATTTTGCGTTGAATATAAATGATTGCCACTGGTGCTGTGTCGTCCTGAATAGACCAAAGAAGATATTTCAAGTGCTCGACTCACTGTTTGAATTTAAAAGGGTCCAGAAAAATGTCGAAGCTCTGGTATGTTTTCTCTCTATACATTTAGCGACGACATGGTTACTCCAAGCATTACACTAAACCTCTTTGTTTCATAGAGAGATCAAATTTCGAAAGACATAGAAGTGACTAACAAATTTACGGATTGTAAGTTTGATGATGTTTCCAATTGGGAGATCGCAAGCTGCAAAACACCACGGCAAAATGATGCGTGAGTTTCTGGTTGAACTAATGTCATTTCTTTTGATGTGTTAGTACTGTTATTCAAATTTAGATTCGTTATGATCAGAAACTCGTGTGGAATGTTCGTGCTACACTGTATGGAGCACTTTGATGGAGATAAATTCACAGATGTAGTCTCGCAGGTATTCAAAATTTCTATTTGGCATTTGCATATTTATATACACTAGCATGTGACCTTATTAACCCTGCTAATATTGTGTTGCAGGAAAGGATAAATGATCCTAGGAGACGTACTTTTGCAGAAATTATTCTTTCGAAGACAAACAAACTCAAAAAGGTAAAAAGCAGAGTTCTTGAGATCGCGAGCTGCTGGCAGATTCTTGAAAACTCAAGAAACAAAAATTCGTACTACCGATTCCCTGGCGAATGTTGGTATACCGTTAAACAATTTATGCAAACTTGGGTTGTTTGATTGTTAAATAGTTCGCGCATGGTGCTGTGTTTTTGTCAGAAGAATGTTTCATGACCGTGGTGTTGTTGTTTTTCTTAATTTACGATTGTAATGTAAAGTTTGGGTTAGTTGTTTATGTTCACCAATTTGTGGATTTGATGAGCAATGTTTATAGGCCTAGTTGTAGTGCGTATGCTTAAAATACAACGCTCGTCAAAATAGTAACGGACCAGACATATAAATGAATGGGAATTACATTATACAGTTTCAAAATATAAGAGTTTTTAGCTTTGTGAAGCAAATGTATCTAGACTTGTTTTATGATGTAGGTTCACTTAACTTTGGGGTGAATCTAGATTCATTTTCTTCAGAAACCTGAAACTTTGGGGTGAATTTGCCAAGTTTTCACCGTTTGCTTCTCTTTATGCACATGTTCATGTAACAAAATACTCCCTCTGTCACAAAATATATGTCTTAGGTTTTTCAAAATTTGGGTGAATCTATATACTAAATAGTGTCTAGATTCATTCAATTTTTGACATATTTGAGACATCTATTTTGAGACAGAGGGAGTAGATAAAAACATTTTGTACGCTGGTTCTTGCTTTTCATACATGGCTTGGCAATATCACTCTCATACTTAGATGTATCAACTGGGTGGGATCATGTTGGCCAAGTGTCGAGTCACAAAACCACAAATTGATTATGGTGTTTCTAGCCAACCGAGAGAGGTCATCATAATTTCTTGGCATATAGTGTTATACTAAGATCTATTAACTAGGTAGATATTTCTCAAAAATAATTAACTAGGTAGGATTATGTTGGCCAAGTGTTGACTCATTTATAACAACAAGTTGATGAAGGAGTTTCTGGCCAGCCCATGAAATGTTGGCATGCGCGCACACATTTGGCGCAAAGTGTCTCATCATGTCTAGGCATAGCAGTCTTATACTTAGATCTATAAAGTAGATAGGACCATGTTGGTCAAGTGTTGACTCATATGCTACAAGTGTTTGTTATAGCACTCTTATTCCAATAATACAACCGGCTTGCTGTCTATAAGGTTATTTATACTTAGCTTATAGTCAATTAGTACAATAGTTATCTTCAAAGATCTACTACTTTATACATATATGGCCCACTCACATACTCACATAGTGTCTAGGAGCACGCGCAAGAGCTGGCTATTGCATGAGAGCCCATTTCTTTTCTCTCACATTTTCTCTCCCATCCAACTAAGCAAAACAATACTAGTTTAAGCCTTAAAGCCGGCTGACTAGGACTTATTGTACTTGCTCTAAGAGCCCATCTCTATTCTCTCTTCTCTCACCTCTTCTCTCTCATCCAACTAAAAAAAACAATAATATTTTAACTCTTATAGTCAACTGACTAAAATTTATTGTACTTTCTCTTAGATATCAACTCGTTAGGATCACGTTGGCCAAGTGTTGAGTCACACAACAACAAGTTTATGAAGGAGTCTCTAGCCAACCCAAAGAAGCCTATAGCATTGGAGCGAATCTACGTGATGAACTGACCCCACCTGTGGGCCGGTCCTGAGCTTTCAGGGCCCCGGGGCGAAACTAAAATTTTCGGCCTCCTTCCTATTTTTTTTTATATACAAGAATGAAATGATGAAGAATAAATACTTCAAGTATACCCATTTGCAATATTTATATAAAAATGATAATGTTTACATATTACCTTCAAATATTCTCCGTGTATTCCTAGAAGCGAAGTCGGTGATAATAAAATCAATATCAATCTCGTCCAATAACTTCTCGATGCCGGATCATAAATAATCACACTAATTGGTTCCTCATCAACACTAGCAAATTTTGTAGGAGATGAATCAAATGCGATATCATGATCACTTACATTGTTATTACCCGTGTTGATGTCATCGTTCTCCTCTGTACCGATATCATTCTCTAGATCAATATTACTATGTTACTCAGCAAGAACTACTACCTCCCTTTCGGTTTACAAGTCTTGCGCGTACTTCTATGTCACCAAATTGAGCAACTTAGTATCAGGTATATATTATAAAATGTATATCATCGAAAACAGCCTCACTTTATATTTTACTTTTCTTAGCACCGGAATAAGGTGCCATAACCAATTAACTACACTAAAAATATAAAGAAGAACAACTATTAGAAAAAAAATTAGGGGCAACGTTAGACGGTAGAAGATTGAGATCATAAATTCAGAATTCGAACCTATAGACGCTGAACGGCCAAAGCGAGACGAGAGATAGGCCACACACAGAGGCAGAGGGCGAGGGGGCGATAGGTGACGATCGGCCGATAGGTGGCGGCTTGCTGCTTTCCGCGTGCGGACCTTCCTACAATCGACAACGCAGTGTTGAGTCGAGGTTGATGTAGGAACCGGGGTGCAGCGTGCCTTCATACGATACAATCAAAGAGGATAGCTGATCTAATCGCAGGTTAGGTACGTGATGCCGTGATGGACTCCAAATTTAAAACGTATGTGTATGTCCAGCAAAGTAGAGCGCTCAATCTAGCCTAATAGAAAACTCAAAATTGCTATTTTTTTATCTTTTTTAAGATCTATTATAGCCTATATATGCAGCAAATATCTGGGGAGGGCCCCCCAAAATTTGGGCCCGGGGCGGCTGCCCCTCCGGTCCCCCCCAAGGGCCGGCCCTGTGACCTCTCAGCACGGTTAGCCGACGTCCTTATACATTACAAGAAAAGAAAATCGTCAGTTCCTCGACCGCATAGTGGCAGTTCCTACCGTCTCCTCGCGCCTCCTTGTTCCGGCATAGTGCTTCCCTCTTCGACTCCTCCTATCCTTGTTCTTCTCCTCGTCATCTCCTGGTCCTCTTTATTCCTCGATAGGAAGGCATGTCAAGCAGCCGACTGAAGGTGAACTGGTCCGATCTCCCGGCCGACGGACCACTTGCCAAGATCGGCGAATCCTTCCTGTTGAACGAGGAGTACGTCTATGCCTACGCTGCTTGTCGGAGAGTCTGCGGCGATTGGTGCCGCGCGTTAAAAGAACCCGAGTTCCATCTCAACAACTGGATCCTGGTATATCACACACTTCCAGACGTCGGCGACTTCACGTTCCTCAACCTCGCGACAGGTCGTTGCTTCACGACGAATCTAATGGAAGTTCAGCGCAGGTTCACAATTCATCCGATCAACATTCATTTGTTATTATGATACAAAGTTATTCTTAAATATGCATGTTTAATTGTGTACTCCCTCCATCCATAAATAAGTGTACTTCTAGCCTTGTCCTAAGTCAAATTTTACTATCGTTTGACTAACTTTTTAGAACAATGTACTAACAGTTATGACACTAAATTGATATCTTTAGATTTATTTTTAAATCTGATTTTATAATATGTCAATTTAATGTAATATATGTTCCTATATTTCTCTATAAAGTTGGTCAAATTTGGTTATGTTTGACTTAGGCAAAAGCTAGATGTACACTTATTTGCGGACGGAGGGAGTAGGTTCTTAAACATGCATGTTCTTGAACATTCTTAAGCAAAGTTTAATTGTATAGGTTCACTCATTTAGGATATATATATAGTATATTTTGAAATATCTAGAAGCTCTGTCTTATATTAGTGAACAAAGAGAGTATTTTCCATTGTACATATATATTAGGGCTAACTGTTCTCTTCATCAAAAGGTTTTACTTCATCGGTGTTTATCGTGGAGTCATCGTTATTGCTCAGAGGGAAGAGCAGCACAATATTCTCCTTCTGAACCCACTCACCCGTAAGTTCAACACTGAGTTTCAGGCGCAGATACCATCAAATCTTGTGGCATCTGTAGCCGTCACGAATTCCCCCATGATGGTGTTTGTTTCCACACATTATGAGAATTCTATTGCTTGGGCCGATGAGGCCACCCCGACAGGGGATTTCAATGGAGTATTTGGAGAAGGAATTTATCCGTCCGACGTGCGATGCATTACCCCATTCCGTGGTGAAGTGTATGCAGTACAGGATGGTGGAGACATCGTGTCGACCAACATCAAGGTGGAGCAGCGCGCGAGCACAGTCAAGATGGACAGAATAATTTCAGGTCCAGTCTTTGCAAAGATACGTGGAGCCTACAAGTTCTACCTTGTGGAGTCAGAAGGTGATCTGCTTCTTGTGTTGGGTGGGGTTTTCGCCGAAGGTCAACCGGTGCTTTACCGGGTGGACACGGAGAAACGATGTCTCGAGGCTGTAGGTGACATTGGCAGCCGTGCCTTCTTCGTTCATTTTAACCGGTTGATCTCCGTCGACACTAGAGTGGACCCTAGTACAGTCCTAGCCGGTTGCATCTACTATGCGGATCTTTCTTATATCAGAGCGTACAATCATGATCTTAAGGCCTGGGATGGGGTACCAAGACTTGCAGATGGCTATGGTCAACATGATCTGTAACGTTCACCAAGGCCTTACCGTCTCGACAAGATACTGGCAGCACATTGCATACGGGGGGAGTTCAATGAATTTCTCCTACAGGACTCGGAGCGGACGCCGATGAAATATATAGGGCTGAATAGCCTAGGTTATTTGCTCAATCGCTAGCGTGTTTAGATCTTTTCGAAGTAATAAACTGCAATGTATTTATTTTTAGTACTTTAAGAATTCAGTGTGGTAGCTTTCAGAATTCTGGGTGGCGGCTTTCATAATTATGTGTAAGTACTATCTTTCAGCTTTACTCTTAGAACTCAAGTTGTGATTACTGATTCAGAGTCTCACCTGTCGTGGTTTTTGCCTTAGTTTGAAAGAAGCACCAGAAATTAAAAAAAGTTCAAGAAATAGTGGAACTAAGTTGATGATGGTGTTTCTAGCCATGATGCTCTTAAATTTGACCTAGCCATGATGCTTGTGACAATTATGGACCCACAACAACATTGCATGGGATCTAAAATTGACCAATCTGAGTTGTCTAGAAACAACTAACCAACTTGTAGAAGTATGATCCAACACTTGCTCAAACATGATCCTACCTAGTTATACATATATCTATCAAGTAGGTAGGATCATGTTGCTCAAACAAAAGAAGGAAACGAATCCCTCTCAAATTTGGCTAAAGTTTATGTTTTTTGATGTTTTATACAAAAGGAACTTGCACCTTTTATGGTTAAAAAATATATATGACAACTAATTTTTGTTTTGTGTACAACATTACCTCCATTTGAAGAAACAAGAAGCATAATTAAGTCAATGGACAAAAATGCATTTTCATATAACTTTGATCTTAAATAACCTCATTTTCCTAGTAGAGTAGTTATTCACGGGCAATCACTCTTTTTTTAAATTGTTATTCTTGTGTTAAATAAAATGAGTTGTCTCAATCATTGCATCAACTAGCTAAGTTAGTTTGCACGAACTATAACCACATAGATAAAAATAATATTATAGTAGCATTACATAAACCCATCCACCGATGGGCACACGATACAAACGCACACAACTTACATAATAAAAACTAACTTACAACTAGAAAAACAGAAAAACAACGAGGCATCTTCCCGGGCGCCGCATCTTCCCTCCTTGGCTCCTCCTTGCGGGGTAGGGGCCCGCCCCTCACTCGTTGGCGTCCTCCGGCATGCGGTAGTAGAGGGTGTGCATGTTGCCCGGGGAGGGGAAGATGGCACGGAAGTTGGTGAAGATGTTGTAGGTTGTGAATGCGATGAATTCACATCCACACCAGAAAACCTGCCCGAGGAGCGCGAACGCGTCTAATGGGTTGATGAAGTGCACGTACAGGCCGATCTCCAAGTCGGTGTTGCCGTCGTAGTACCTCTCCAGCCTAAACATGCGTGGCGAGCCCCTAGGGAGGTGGCGGTAGCCGGCAGAGAGGAAGAAATGCGTTAGTTCCGTCGGCCCCCTCCACCTCGAGATCGCCCAAACACCCAGTTCATTCTCGAAGATGACACCGCCGAACTGCCGCTCGGGCATGGTGGGTGGGCGACGGAAGGTGGGGCCGTTGAATTGCATGGTTGCGGCTAGCGGGTGACGGCTGAAGAAGATGCGGTGGCGGGCTAGCGGCTGAAGAGAGAGGAGGGTGAGAGAGGTGTGCGGAGATTGGGAAGAAATGGTGCCATTATATAGGCCGGGGCGGCCGTTGCAAACCCTAGTGTGAAGAGAGAGGAGGGTGAGAGTTGTGCGGTGGCGTTTGGTCTCCGTCGAGCAGTCAAAGCCGTCGCAGAGCATTCAAAGTGTCAGGACGGGTAATCCAAGAGGCACGTGCATCGGTGTGCATTGACGGTTTATCCAAGCGGCGGGACAGTAAGGCTGCATCGACGCGTGCCCTGCATGCTGCGACGCTGCGCGCAATAGCCAGGCTGCGACGCTGATGGGTCAATAGCCAGACTACAACGGGCACGCTGCATGGCGCATGCATGGCAAAGGCGCTGGAAAAGAGGGAAGCGACGGGCGGAGGGCACAGAGGCGTGGCTGCCACGAGAAGAGGCATAAACAGACCCGTTGGATGATGCATGGACGGCCTAGCAGAACCAGACACGACTCGCTGGAAGAAAAAACGCCAGCCACTCACGTCGAAGAAATTGGGCTCTCGCGAATCGCTCATGATTCCTCCTAGAAGACCATATCGCACGGCGGGAGTTTAGCGCACAACGTCAGATGAACGGTCGAGGTTGGTCGTTAGGGTTAGCTGCCGTCACACAGAATCTTTCTAGAAGAACAGATCGAACGGACCGAGTAGCGTGCTAGGGTTAGATCGACGCTCCAGGTTGGTCGTCAGGGTTAGCCTGGTCAACGAATGGGGTTTTGAGCTCAGTCAACGGGGTTTTGACCACTTTGACCGTGCATAACTAATTCCCAAAAAAAACAAAAAAATTCAAAAATTCAAAAAATAGTGAGATTTCTTACTAATGCTGTACAGGTAGAATAGATTCTAAGGACATTTATTTGGATGATTTGGACAAGGTCGAAAAATAAGATGCTTAGCAATGGGGTCGTTTCCCCTTGCTTTGGAGGCCATTTCTAGCACATTTTCGGTGGCAATGAGATGTACTTCACAAAAGGACTAGGATTGATGAACTAACATGCATAATAGTACATAAAGCATTAAAACATCATAGAACAAACCAATAATCTCTAAAAAATATTGAATGTTCGTCCAAATTAGAAGGTCAATTCAAATTCAAATTTGAATTCCGGTTCAAATTCACATCACATAAGTTTTCACATCAAAGTACACAAACCAATACAAAAATCAATATTACATCAATGAAATATAGGTTTTCACATCAAAGTACAACAAACATATTGTTTCAATGGTTCCCACTCTATTTTGTTTGCCTCTTGCCGCTCGATCTCTTGTTATTTTTTTCACTCCTTGGTTCAACATGACATAATTTGTTGATGCTCCTGGTTTTCTTACCAGGACAAATTGGCCCCCACAACTTTTGCAGCAAAACCTCCTGAACTGGTTTTGGTGGCAATTCAACAGCCAAATCAGCGATGTCGTTCATCACAACCTCGAGAACATGTTCAGGTGGCACCTCAATAGAATATTTTGTTGCCTCTTCGGTTTGCAAATTATCCAGAACAGGTGGCAACTCAATAGATTGCAGCACAATATGATCAAGGGCATCATCTGCTTCCATTGCAACATCCACAATAGGTGGAAACTCAATAGCCTCATTTTGCCTTGTTTGATCATCAGTAAACATGATCTGCACATTTCTCTTTTTTCTGAATCCACCAAGTCTTGCCTTTTTGGTTGGCCAGCATTTTTCAACAACAAGAGGCTGAACTGGACATTTTCTCCTGAAAAACATAACAGGTCATTTTGCAACAAAACAAAGTGAAGAAACAACAGTAACAGTAACAAAAAAATATTGCATACTTCTTTGGATTTTCAGGAGTGTAAAGGCATTTGGAAGACCCAGTTTGGTGCCCAAGTTCCTGGCAAAGCTTGCATCTGTTTTTGTTACCTTTTTTAGGTCTTTTTGGCTTATCATCCTTTTCCCCTTTCTTACTACTCCGACCATTCTCAAACCATGCCTTGAATATACTTTGCTTAGGCCAGCCAGCTTTTCTTTTGGTCAGTGGAGGACACATAGAAAATTCAAATTCTACTTCAGGCCATTGAGACTGGTCTGTAAGTGCTGGAATTGGAGTTGCATATGTAGCTTTGAATTTTTCTACTGAATAATATTCATGCAAATATAGGTGCATATTTAACTTTGGTTTGGAGGCCAAGAAGAGTACGACATGCTCACATGGCTTTCCAGTGTGTTGCCACTCCAGGCAAGTGCATTCATGCACTTCAGTGTCAACAACATGTCTCCTTCCAGTTTTGGTGTCTCTAACTTCAGCACCCCACAAAGAAGATTTCTCAACTTTCAAATGTGCAAGATTTCTACTCCTGTTGACAACCTGTTGTACCACTGCTGGAAGCTTGTCCCCTTGCAGGACATCACTAATTCTTCTTCTCAATTCCCACAAGAGCATGATCATGATCCTGATTTGGTCAACCATGTCATGTGTAGGCAAGTCCTTTAAATCCTTCACCTTGCTGTTAAAACTCTGTGCCAAGTTTTTGTTGATATGATCACATTTGATGGCAGTATTAAATCCTGACCGATACCATAAGAGAGAGTGATAGGTTTGCAGCCATGTACCAAATTCATTCTCAGTACATGCTGCCATTATCTTTCCAAGATGATATGAATGTGTCTGGGTAGTGTAACATCTGGCTGCAGGCCACATGCGCTAAAATTCTTCTCCTCTGAACTTTTTGATCAAATTCATCCACATATTTCCAAAGCACTCTCTTTGCTCAGAATGGGGAAACACAGTCTTTACTGCATTTTCTAGGCCTTTGCATGCATCTGTATGAATTGCCAAAGGTGAGACTGGCCCTAAGCTTCTTTTCAACTTCATCATAAACCATGTCCATGAGGCCTCAGTCTCTGATTGAAACAACCCAATGGAAACGGGGAACATCCAATTATGTCCATCCAGAGCATTGCATGCTGCTAGCTGACCATTCCACTTTCCAGTTAAAAAATGAAGAGTCCATGCTTAAATATAGACGACATCCTGCTTTGAAGCCATCTATGCAAGGCTTTAAAGCCATAAAAAACTTAGAGAAGAACACCTTGCCATCATCACTGACCTCAGTATCTATCTCCACAACACTGCCAGGTGACCTTTTCTCAACCTCTGCTTTGAAGTTATACAACATCCTAAAAATATTTGCCCAATCACCATACAATCCTTTCATTGCCCTTTGTTTTGCCTTCCACACAGTGCTATAATTCACCTTAATTGGGTAGTCCTTTTCCAAGTCTTTTTTAGCCTCTTTGCAGTAGTGTTTGTTGTCTTGGCTAAAATAGGAGTGATCTTTTCAGCAACCCAAATTTGTGATGTCATTGTTGATACTCTCTGTGAACTAGGAATGCAAGTGTGTTCAAAAGGGATTTCATTAACTCTAATGGTGCTTCCATCTGGTTGGCGTCTAGCAGAAATGTACCATTTGCAAGGATTGGCGCCCCCATCAAAACCTCTACATACAGCATAGAACTTATTTTTATCAGTGCACTGAGTCTTGGCATCAAACTGCTTCTTGATTGCATAAGTTTTGAAACACATCCTAAACTCACCCATGCTTGGAAACAGTTTCCCTACTGCAATAACAGGGTTTTCCTTGTCATAGACAGTAACCAGCTCATCATAATGTGCATCATTTACATCATCTGCAACATTCTCCATCAGCTCTCTATCTACATCTTCATAAAATGTTCTGTTACCACCATCATCATCAGCCAAATTAGTTTAATCAGTCTTTTCCTTATCTCTGTCATCTACTGGAAAGCCAAATATTTTGGCCATTTCTTTGTCCGTCATTGGTGCTATGACTAAATCAGTAGTTTCATCTAACTCCACTGAATTCCAATCAACATACATACTAGCCCCTGCATCAACACCCTGTCCTGCAACAACATCATTTCTGTCTGATAATACTGTCACTTCAGTTCGTATGGGCACCATCTGCCTCTGTGAGTCCCAATCATCATCTGACATTTGCAAAGCAAAATTTGAAGCCACATATCCAACCTTGGAATCTGCTTCTAGATCGATGAGCTCAGCATGAAAATTAACCTCTTTGTTTGTCCAGCCATCTTGTCGATCAATTTCATCTACTAAATCTTCTCCATCCTCAATTCTCAAATATTCTCCCTTCCAATTTTCAAACCGTAACAATGCAACTTCTGCTATGGACCCCAAGGAACACTTTGCCCGATCTGCTCCACCAAATTCACGGCCAATTCTTCCATTTGCTGCAGTTGCTGGGGATCAATATATATAAACTCAACGTCCCAACCCACAGATGTACCTCTATCGATGTTACATACACTACCATCACCTAGTTTCGCTTTAGATGGTAAGAACTTGAAATTGAATTGGAATTTTCTCCGCCGCTCATAATCACCTCTGTTTTGTTTCAGTAGAGGCGGGAAGAGTGAGCTAGAGGAATTGGTGATTATCCAAATGCGATCAAATCAAATGAAAAAATAGTGAGGTTGACCTATTGGAAGTGCTCTCTTGCCTCTCCATCTCGAGGCCCCCGATTCAGCCAACCCGCCCACGGCAATCTAGCTCAGAAATCAGAAATCAGAGGGAAAGCGATTGGGTCAGATCCAAATCCAAGCGCAGGGAATGAGCTAGGGTTTCAAGATTATGCACCACCGATGGGCTGTCCCTGAGCTCACACGGGCCGCCGCTGCCGAGCACACGAAGTTGACGGTGCCGCCGCCGAATTATAGCTAATCTATCAAGTGGGTGGGATCATGATGGTCAGGTGCAGTGACTCACACAGCCACTAAGTTGATGATGGTGTTTCTAGCCAACCCAGAGAGTTCTAGTTCCTATGCAATGTTGGAATGGCCCCACATTTACCACAGTTGTGTGTGTCATGGCTTGGCATAGCAAAATTATAGCTAGAACTATCCAAACATGGGATAGTTAGGTCAACGATCATGTCCGACTACTCGAAAGAGCCACTTGTGTACCATGTTTTTATCTACATTTATTCAAATGGACTCAAATTTGGCACGAGGGTTTATCACCATGTGCCTAATGATGCTACCATTTTATCTAGCCATTTTGGTTTGAAATTTTCAAAATAACAAACAAACTAAAAAACAGGCTTTCATTTGTGAAGAAAGTAACAAAACTACAATATAAAACCTTCTAGTTGCATGCTTGTGCGGTTTTACATCACATTGGGACCACATAAGAGCAGTTGTACTTTTAACCGCATAAGCCACACTTCAAACACGGATATTTAACCGCAGCCGTTACAAAATATCTTGTACATTGACTACAATGTTTCATACAAATAACATGACATAACGCAATAAAAATACTAAAAGCCACCCTTGAAATAAAGTTTTGGAGGCCATTCCTCCGACAATGAGTAGATCCTACCCACCTGACTTTCATTGCTTGACATCTGAATTTCATTCATAGTTTTCATATCCATGTCGACTTCAAACAATCCAGGATCAAACCCAGTTGATAACAATACAAATCGTCCATTGCTTGATGCCGTCCTCATCTGAATTTTGTAGTAATAATTTGCGAACCTTGACTTACCCTCATTATTGAAAGCTTCTTCCCAGCAGTCATCCGATATCCTAGATCCAATTTTTTGAACCAAATCAACCTTAGACTCCAAAGACCACACAGTGTGGTTGCCCTCATGATGCAGAACCCATGTTTCAAGATCTCCATTGGAAAACTTAATGAACACCACCCCTCCTCCACACTTAGGAGCTACCGTGTAATCATTCCAAGAGTTAACATTGAATCCCATTTCCTCTGACAATTCTATTATGCAAGTCTGTGATGTTAAAATGTCCGAACAAACTATATACCCTATCGTGGGAATGGTCACAGTAGATGCTGCAATCGACAGCGAGTAGTAGAACGAGGGGCAAGGGCGGCCAGCCATCTGCGGTGCGAGATGAGGGCAGAGACACAGGGTTTTACCCAGGTTCGGCCCCCCGGAGGGTAAAGACCTACTCCTGCTAGATTGTATTATGAAGGTGGTACGAAGGGCGAGCTCGATGACTAGGGAGGTTTATATAAGCTCACCACCGTGAGCTTATATAAACCTCCCTAGTCATCGAGCTCGCCCTTTGTACCACCTTCATAATACAATCTAGCAGGAGTAGGTCTTTACCCTCCGGGGGGCCGAACCTCGGTAAAACCCCGTGTCTCCGCCCTCATCTCGCACTGCAGATGGCTGGCCGCCCTTGCCCCTCGTTCTACTACTCGCTGCCGATTGCAGCATCTGCCGTGACCATTCCCACGACAGTGGCGCCCACCGTGGGGCCTGGCCGGTCTGGCCGGTGTTCTGCGGCAAGATCCAATCTTCCCATCAACGAGACGGTCCCCACCGGCCGCATGATAGCGATCGGCGAGATGCTCTAGATCTTGCCGAGCAGCTACGTCCCGGCGGCGCGACCCGTCACGCACAGCGTGATCCTGCCTATCGGCACGATCAGCCTCTTCGTCGGCCTCACTGACGTCATCGTCTCAGAGGACTCGGCTCGCATCCCCGAGTCGCCGCCACGCGATCGGCTCTCCGAGAGCCAGATCCGCACGATCCACCGCCTCGCCTCCGAGTACAATTCGGCCCACAGCAACCTGGCCGAGAACTCAGCGGCCACAGAGGACGCGGCCCTCAATGACGACGCCGACTCGGCGACCCCGGTGTCACTCGCCGGGTCCATCACCGCAGCTTCATCCGTGGGTTCCATCACCCAAGTCTCCAACGTGGGGGACTTCGAGGACCCCTCCATCCTCGGGATCTTCGAATTCGACTTCGGGTCGGAGAACTCCGCCGACCTCCGCGACGGAACCGGTCGCCACGCCGCGACCTACATGGCCACCGGCGCCGATCCGCCGGAGGATCCATTCTCCACCCCAATCCCTCCTAACGCCATGGCAACGGAGGTCGAGGAACTCCTCCTGAAACTGGCGGAGGCGGTACGCAAGGAGCAAGCCGAGCGCGAAAAATTTCGCCTCGAGCAGGTGACGGCGCAGGAGCTATCACGCTACCACCTGCAGCGGATCAGGTCACGCCTGAACCCCACCGTTCAAGGGCGTGCCCTGAACTTCGACGACGAAAACGACCCGGCCCGCATGGCCGAGCGCGCAATCTGCGAGAACGCGCCACCAGGAGGAAGCGCCCGGCCCCCGCCAAGATCAACGGCGAGGGGCGCACCACCTCCACCCAACCACACCCCTCCCAGGGACCAGCCGCGGATAGTAGTCTCCTCACGGGAGCGAGATGCAAACGGCCTCCCACTGTTCTCCACCCCAATGGACAACCTCGTGGCAGGCCGAGCAGCAGCCGACAGCATCACATCCACCGGCGACGGCGCCCTACAGATCCAATACGTCAGGGCCCTGCTCGCGAAGGCCGTCGAGCAGCAAAGAGCAGGCGCCGACTCGGCAGGTCGAGTATACTCGCGTTCCTCGGGAAGCAGAGCGGCCTCCAGCGGCCGCCCAGCGGCGGCAAACACCCTCAACTGCCCGCCACCAGAGCCACTGCAGCTCCAACACCGACCCGCGAATGCGGCACTCTCCACCAACGACCCCAGGCCGGCAACTAACCTCGTCGCTGCCAACGGGCAACCCATCGACGCCCGCACCCACATCATCAACAACCAAAGTTGGTGCGCACGCCAGCCCGACGACTTGCGACATACCCTAACTAATCGCCGCGATGGCGAGCCCATGGGGTCGCTCAGTCGACTCGGACCCAAGTGCTTTGGACCAATGATCCGAGGCGAGAAGTACCCGCCAAACTTCAAGGCGCCAAAAGAGATAGAAAAGTACGACTCCTCGTACGACCCCGCCGTCTGGCTCGACACATACCTCATGGCGATGGGGATCGAAGGCCACACTGACATGTTAGCCGCTCGTTACCTCCCCCTGATGATGGAGGGGATGTGCAGGCAGTGGATCAACACCCTCCCCCAGGACAGTATAGACTCCTGGGAGGAGATGCGCGACGCCTTCGTCAGGCACTTCGAGTGCTCCTACACCCGCGCCACCACAATCGAGGACCTGGAGCGATGCGTCCAGGGAGCCCGCGAGTCGACCCGCAATTGGGTCCAATGGTGGCAGGAACTTTGGTACAACGCGGCCGGCATCCACCCGGACACCGCGATCCATTGCTTAAAGAACTCGTGCCGTTACGAGCCCCTGGTTGCCAAGCTGAAGCGACACTCCCGCACACTCGACAATATCCCTGACCTCCTCGATATCGCTAAACGGTACGCCGAGGAAGATCCAAACCAGGAAACTGACGACGAGTCAAGAAGTCAACGCCGCACGAGCGGCAACGACGGCGGACGCCGATCCGACTTACGCTACAACGGCACTCGCCTCACTGGCAAGCGTCGCAGTGACGGGCGAGTCGACTTCGTCGCCAACACCAGGCACGCGCAGCGCGAGTCCAAAAGCTTCCGCCGCGACGGAGGACAACGCCGCGACGGAGGCAACTACAAGAACAAGCCAAGGTTCGACCCCGCGGCCCTCCTTAACCAACCATGTGCGTTTCATAGCAGGGAAGGAAAGCCCGCAACGCACACCACCGCCGACTGCCACACCCTCAGAGAAATCGAGAAGGCACGGCGAGCGCGGGAGGACCCCGACAACGACCCGCCAAACGGAGGAAAATTCGGCAAAGTAGCCGGATCGCTCCACACCTTCACAGGCTTCAACACGAAGCGCGATAAGAAGGTCATCGCCCGCGCTGTCGCCGTCAACGCGGTGGCCCAGATAGATGTCCCCCAGTTCCTAAACTGGTCGGAGCAGCCCATCACCTGGAGCCGCCAAGACCACTCGCCACGCATTGAGTACCCAGGACGAGTCGCCCTGGTGGTCAAGCCCAAGGTCGGCGACTACTGGCTCCCCAAGACACTGATGGACGGCGGCAGCTCCATCAACATCATGTACCTCGAAACCTTCAGGCGGCTGCGACTCCCGCAGTCGATGATCGAGACGACCCACACCACATTCCACGGCATCGTCCCCGGTCGGAAGGCGTACCCGATCGGCAAGGTCACGCTGCCAGTCACCTTCGGCACACCGGCAAACTTCCGCACCGAGCGGATCGTCTTCGAGCTGGTGCCCTTCGACAGCCCCTACCACTGCGTCCTGGGGCGCCAGGCGTTCGCTAAATTCATGGCGGCGCCCCACTACGCGTACAACGCGATGAAGCTCCCCGGGCCGTGCGGCGTCATCACCATCAACGGCGACCCCGACATGGCCGCCGAGTGCGAGGCCAAAGGAGCCGAGCTCGCCGACGCCGTCATCGCGGCGGAGACTAACCACGCCGATGAGCTCGCCAAGTACGCGAGCGGGGTCAACAACGACGACCCCACCATACTCAAGAAGCCCAACTCAGAGGGCGCAAACACCTCAACCTTTGAGGCCACGACGCACACCCGCACCGTCGAGCTGGAACCAGGCGACTCCAGCCAGACGGTGACGATCGGGACGGGCATGAGCCCAGCATAGGAAGGCGCGCTCATCGAGTTCCTCCGTGAGAACAGGGACATCTTCGCATGGAAACCCTCTGATATGCCTGGTGTCCCTAGGGAGCTCGCTGAGCACAAGCTAAACGCCGACCCCAAAGTGCGACCTGTCAAGCAGTCGCTGCGGCCCTTCAATGAAGAACGCCGTCGAGCAATCGCCGAGGAAGTGCAGCGTCTACTCGCTGCCGGCTTCATCCGGCCAATCAAGTACTCCAAGTGGCTGGCAAACCCAGTCCTGGTCGAGAAGAAAAACGGGACCTGGAGAATGTGTATCGACTACACAAACCTGAACAGCGCCTGCCCAAAGGAGCAGTTCGTCCTCCTGCAGATCGACCAGATAATCGATTCAACCGCGGGCTCGGAGTCGCTATGTTTCCTCGACGCCTACTCTGGGTACAACCAGATCAAAATGGCTGTCGAAGACGAGGATAAGACGGCGTTCATCACGCCATTCGGAGCCTTCTGCTACACTGCCATGACCTTCGGCCTCAAGAACGCCAGGGCGACCTACCAGCGGTGCATGCAAGAATCCCTCGCGAGCCAAATTGGCCGCAACATCCACGTCTACATCGACGACGTGGTCGTGAAATCCGCTCGCCAGGGCGACCTACTCGCCGACCTGGCGGAAACATTCGCCAACTTGCGATGGTATAAGATAAAGCTCAACCCAGGCAAATGCACCTTCGGTGTACCCGCCGGACAACTACTGGGGTACGTCATCTCCAAACGAGGGATCGAGGCGAACCCCACGAAGATCGACACGATCGCCCGGCTCGGCAAACCCGAGTGCCTGCGCGACGTCCAGAAGCTGGCCGGGCGAGTAGCGGCTCTCAGTCGCTTCATTCCCCGCCTGGGCGAAAAGCCGATGCCCCTATACCGCCTGATGCGCAAGAACCCCACCTTCCAGTGGGACAAGGAGGCGGACAACGCACTCCGCGACCTCAAAAAGGTGCTGCTCGACGCACCACTGCTCGCCGCCCCCGCTGACAAAGAACCCATGATGGTTTACGTCGCGGCATCCGAGCGCGTCGTCAGCGCCGTGATGGTCGTCGAACGACCAGAAGAAGGAAAGGAGCGCCCAGTCCAGTGGCCGGTGTACTACATCAGCGAGGTCCTCACTGAGTCGCGCCAGCGGTACCCACAATACCAAAAGCTAGTATACGCGGTCTTCAGAGCTCAGCGGCGACTGCCGCACTACTTCCAGGAGCACCCGATCACGGTCGTCTCCTCAGCACCACTGCAAGACATTATCCGCAATCGCGAGGCGACTGGGCGGGTCGCCAAGTGGGCCGTCGAGATCGGAGTCCACAACATCAAATACGAGCCATGAAAGGCGATCAAGTCGCAGGCACTGGCAGACTTCATCGCCGACTGGGAAGAGGCCCAGCAACCAGAGAAGCTGCCGTACCTCCATTACTGGAGCCTACACTTCGACGGCTCCAAGAACGCGGACGGTGCAGGCACAGGGATAGTGCTGACTTCACCAAAGGGCGACAAGCTCCGCTACATCCTCTACCTCGACTTCACGCCCTGTACCAACAATATGACTGAGTACGAGGCCCTACTCCGCGGCATGCGAGCCGCCAAGGAGATGAACGTCAATCGCCTCCGCTGCTACGGAGATTCCGACCTTGTCGCGGGGCAAGTCGCTGGCACCTGCGACGCCGTCTCCCCTACCATGGCGGCGTACCACCAAGCAGTGGACAAATTGGGCGGACACTTCACCGGCTACTCCGTCGAGTGGATCGATAGGCGGAAGAACGAGGAGGCCGACGCACTCTCTCGCATCGGGTCGCCTCGACTCGCACCACCCGCCGATGTTTTCCTTGACACGATCTCCAAGCCATCAGTCTCTCCCCCGAGGGAGATCGACATCGGAGTCCCACTCCAACCAGAGGCAGCCTTGGTCGCACTCGTCAACGAGCCAGACGACTGGACCAAGCCTTACATCGCCTACCTGGAAGCCGGCACCCTGCCGGCAGACGAGACAGACGCTCGAATGATCGCTCGTCGATGCAAGTCCTACACCATCATCGACGGCGAACTCCACAAGCGCAGCGTCACCGGCGTGTTCCAACGCTGCGTCCAACCAGCTGAAGGACGTAAGATCCTCCACGACATCCACTCGGTGACTGCGGCCACCACGCCGCTGCTCGCTCCCTGGTCGCCAAGGCTATGCGACATGGTTTCTACTGGCCCAACGGACACGCCGATGCTGTCGATATCGTCCAGCGGTGCGCCGGGTGCTAGAAGTACGCCAGTCAGACGCATGTACCGAGCTCGGCGCTCAAAACAATCCCCATTACCTGGCCATTCGCCGTATGGGGCATGGACATGGTAGGCCCCTTCAAGAAAGCCCCTCCGGCTACACCCACCTGCTAGTCGCCGTCGACAAATTCACTAAGTGGGTGGAGGCCAAGCCAGTCCGGAAATGCGACGGGAAGACCGCCACTAAATTCCTACGCGAGCTAATATATCGCTACGGGTTCCCAAACATCATCATCACGGACAACGGCACCAACTTCGCCAAGGGAGCCATGGCCGAATTCTGCGAAGAGCACCATATCCGGCCAGACCTCGCGTCAGTCGCCCACCTGGAATCCAACGGCCAGGCGGAACGGGCCAACCAAAGCATCCTCCACGGCCTGAAGCCGCGACTCCAAGTACCACTCGAGCGCACCACCGGGTGCTGGGTCAAGGAGTTGCCCTCTGTCATCTGGGGAATCCGCACCTCAGTCAACAGATCGACGGGATTCACTCCCTTCTTCATGGTCTACGGTGCCGAAGCAGTCATGCCCACCGACCTCGAGCACGACTCGCCGCGAGTCGTCCAATATACGGAGGCCGCAAACGAGCTGGCCCGCCAAGACGGGGTCGACCAACTCGACGAAGCACGCGACCTCGCTCGGTCACGCACCGCCATCTACCAGCAAGGCCTCCGCCGCTACCACAGTCGGCGGGTGAAAGCTCGCACCTTCCAGGAAGGCGACCTGGTGTTACGCCTCATCCAGGACAAGAAGGGCATGCACAAGCTCTCCCCTCCGTGGGAAGGCCCATTCGCTATCGGGCGCGTACTCGGCAACGATGCCTAATACCTCATCGACGTCAAGCGACCATGGAATGTAAACCTCCTCCGGAAGTTCTACTCCTAGAACCCCACACATGTACTCTCCACTAGCTATGAAATAAAAAGAAACGGTTACCGCAAATTGCGCCTACTCTCCATGACTTGTGCCACTCCCACTCGTAATAACAGCGTTATGCTAAATGCAGAAGTCAACCTTTGGTACAGCGATCAGCACGGCTAAGTAGTGCGGTGTAAGAGCACTGAATCACTTCAAGTCTTGCATCGTCCACGAAAAACGCCAACCCGGAGCCCCACTGGAGTCGCCTAGCTCGACTGGTTCTACGAGCCAAGACAACTGCCCTCGCTTCTCACAGCGACCTTGGTCCTCCGCATCCTCGGCATAGCGACTCGAACGGCTAAGTACCACGCTCGGGGACTGAAGACCAGTTCGTCGCGAGCGGTCAGGGAAAACGCCAAGTAAGAGAGCATGCCCAGGACTCGCCATGCGACTGAACCCACGGGCCAGGCAGGAGTGACGCGCTCACACCAACGCGCTAAGTCCTCAACCACCCTCGAGTCGCGCCTAGAACTACCAAGTACCACGCTCGGGGACTCGGCCACCCGACCTCGTTCGTGCACGGGAAAACGGTAAAGTACAGAGCACTCAAGGGAGTCGCCTAGCGATTGGCTCTTCGAGCTCGGGCGAGTCGACCAAAACATCAAAACACATGACAACAATACATACATCATATACGAGGTAAACCCCACAAAAAGGGCGGATGCGCTCGGGGACTTGTTCAAAAATCAATCACAAACACACAACAAATACCAAAATAGACACAACGTCTCATTCAATTGGGTATTGCATTGTTTCATGTTAACAAAATATGCCCGCGTGGCAGACCTGCTGCTAACGCCACAAGGCAAACCATCCTACTCTGCAGGCTTCAATGACGACTCGCCAACATCCCGGCGATTACGGATGAACGCCGTGTACGGGTTTGACGGATACGTCGTCAGCTCACCCGCCATCGCCGCGCGAAAAGGTTGCTCGACTTTGAAGTCACGATGCGGCGGCTCGGAGTCGTTCGGCGGGACGACCGTCTCCTGGTATGGAAGGAGGTCGCCCATTGCCCAGACACGTTCTGAGTACATGGCGGCACGCTCCTGCAACTTGAGGACCTCGGACAGCTCCACCGCGCCAGTCGACGATGGATATCCACTCGTCACATCGTCGATGTCGAAATCTTCGGGGAAGTGGGCAAGTCCAAGGCTCAGGGCCATCGACGCTCCGCGCCGGAATGCCGACCGCGTCATGTACTCAACAACCGCGGGCGCCTTCTCCAAATATTTCCACACCTCAACGAGGTTGCTGGGAATCACCTCTGTGGGTGATATCTCTTGGAGATAGGCACGGATGCATGTCGCCGACAATGTCGCCGAGTCGACGAGCATACTTACGCACTGCCTCGCGTCGAGCGAGCTCGCCTCTCCTTCGCTATCGATGATGCGACCTGCGAGTAGAAGACAAGAATGAGCACGACATACACCACAAAAGACACAACCACCGGAAAGGGAAGGTGTACTCACCAAGCAGCGGACGGGCGAGTTCCGTGATGAAGCATTGAAGTGATGTATGGTCGTCCTGAAGACCAGCAATAAGGACTTCTGACACGTTGCGATCCTCCTCAGCGGCTGCAATGGCGGCCTTAGATCGCTCGTCAGCCGAGCTCGCTTCTTCCTTCGCCTCCCGCAGCTCGCGCTCGAGGTTGGCGATCCGCTGTTCAGCAGCACTCAAGGCCGATTGCGCCGCCGCCAATTCACCAGCAGGGACAAGCCCCTGGCGAGCTTCCTCTGCCTTCGCAGCAAAAGCCTGAAGCCCTTTGTTCGCTTCCTGGATGATGGCCAGCTCGTTCTCCGCGCGCTGCTTCGCGGCCAATCGGTCCGCCGACTCAAGCTGCAGACCCTGCACATCACCGAAAAAGTTAGTCAAAACGAAATTCCTAAGTGCCCACCCACTGAAATTCAGCAAGTGCGCACTCGGGGACTGGCGAACAAGAAATTCCTAAGTGCCCACCCGCTAAAATTTAGCGCGTGCGCACTTGGGGACTGGATGGGAAAATAAAAAGATGAGAAATTATAAGAATCAGGCAGCTGCAAAGCACCGACCTGATCCTCGGGGACTGGATGTACCTGGATGGCTGCGCCAAGCATGCCATGGAGTTGTATCGCGTCCACGGACGCGAGTAACGCCGGCGTGTGCCCACGACGTTGGTCGACTTCAGCATCGGCGGTCCCAGGAGCGTGGCTCGAGGGCGCAGCTCCACTCGCCGTGGCCGCCTTGGTCACGAAGCGTGGGAAGGTAGCGATAGAGGCACCCGCTGCAAGGGAGGTCGCCTCCGCCGTTCCAGGCAAGGAAGCGCCCTCCTTCGTAGACGCGGCTGCCTCCATCACGGGCCCGGCCGGCGCGACCGCCGTGTCGTCAGAAATCGTGACGACGTCATCACCCTTGGTTCTTGCTGCCATCCGCCGAGGCGACGACCTCGTCCGCCTTCCTCTTGCGGGAAGGGTCCTCCTCGCTAACGACGGGTGGCACCTTAGCCACGGTCGGATGGCCCATCCTCTTCACTCCAGTCCTGTGCATCAATCGAATAAGCAAAAACAATCGAAATAGTTATGAAAAGCAAGGAAGGGTAAGTGCACTCACTTGGCGACTGGGATGAAATGTAGCCCCGTACGGAGGCCGGCCGGTTTCTCCAGTTCAGGGCCCAGTCGGCGACTGAGCCCCATATCTAGGACGTCGTGTGCCCAAGACACGGACGACTTATTCGTCATTGAGGCCGCATCTGGAGCCTCTGGGACATCCTCGGCAAGAGCCTCCTTGCGGGGCGAAGTCGCCGTAGCCGGAGCCTCCTTGCGAGGCGAAGCCGCTGCAGCTGGAGCCTCCCCCAGCCCAGAGACTGGGGCGAATGGCGGAGGCATTGAAGCCAGCGGCACTTCCACGGTCGCCGCGTCCAGCGCGGCTGTCACTGGTGGCGCGTCATCATCGGCAGGACTGGGAGCATCAGAGCTGCTCGCCGAGTGCGGCGGCGAGGCCGGCTTTGATGGCTTCGTCTTCTTCTTCGGGGGGGCCCTTGCCTCCCTTTCCTTCTTCTTCTTCTTCGACGGAGTGGCTTGACGGCGCGAGGTGGTCTCTGGGAGCTCGTCGTCGTCATCATGACGTTCGAGGCTTCTGCTTGCCTCGATCTCGCGCTGTCGTTGTCCGCGGGTCTTTCGGACCAGTGGGGCGACCTCCTCCTCAGACTCGTCATCGTCGTCCTCGTCGCCCTTGGCGGGCGGCGACTCGCCCACGTCCTGGGCGGATGAGCCCGAGCTCTCGTCGTTCGCAGGAGGGAGCCACCCTTCCACCACTTGGAATAGCTGCAACGAATACAGAATGGAATCAGAATTACCGCGACTGCATAGACTGCGACTGCGAGCAAAGTAAGGTGATTACCGTTGGAGGTGGACGCTTCGCGGTATAGGGGGCGACCCCAGCCTGCGCGTCCAGGTACGCCGCCCGGGTAATCTTCTTCAGCGCTGGGAGGTAGTCCTCCAGTTTATACTCGTCGAGGCAGGCCTTCGTTGAGTCTCCCCGGCCCGTGTACTAGTACATATAGTGGTCGCGTTGGGCGAGCGGAACCAGCCGCCGCCCGAGCCAGCAGTTGTACAGATTTATCGTCTGGAGGCCCTTCTTCTTCAGACCGCGGATGGTCTGGAGCATCTCGTCGATGACCATCCGCTGGTCGTTGGGGAGCTTGCCGACTTGGAGATGGCGCGGCTCGGACCGATTGGCGGAATACCGCGGGATTGCCGCCTCGTCCTCCGGGGTCGCCTCGGCCACGTAGAACCACGACTTCTTCCAGTCGCTCGCTGCCTTGGCGGGCAGCATCAGATCAAAGAATGATGCTTTGGACTTGAGTTGGAATGTCAGGCCGCCCGCGGCTAGCATTGGGCCGCCTGCTTCCTCGCGGCTGATCCGTCCGTGGAACAGATCTTGCCACAAGGGGAAGTAGGGCCGGCAGCCCAAGTAGCATTCGCAGAACGCCACGAAGATGGCGAGCTGCTCAATGCTGTGGGGACCCAGATCTGAAGGCTGGATCCCGTAGTAGGCGCAGAAGCGCTGGAAGAACAGGGACGTAGGAAACCCTAGCCCCCGCTCGAGATGACTGGTGAAACAGATGAATTCCCTCTCTCGCGGGTTTGGGGTCGTTTCTCCGGCTCCGGGGATGCGCCAACAGCTGGCTCGCAGGATCCCGGCCTCCTCGAAAGAGGCCAGCTACGCCCTCGTACATTTGGATCTACCCCACGGTTCGGTGGAGAGGGCCATGGCCGAAGGGTTGGTTGGGGTCGGAGGATTTTGGGTCGGCTGGATCGCGATGCGAGGGAAGGAAAATGCGCGCAGTCGGAAGAAGTGATGAGAAGTTGGCTCTCTGATCGCCGGCCATTCCCTTTATATAATGGGTGTTACCCGCCAAATCAGGAATCCGTTACCGCGCGATGATTACTTCGAAAAGTTACCGTTGGATTACCCCAACGGCTAGTTTGACCGCGCCTGACGGTCCAAATCCAGCCACTCGGCTCGCCGACTCAATCACTATGACAGTGTTTCGCCGACTCGACTCGCCAAAGCCGCGACATGGATCACTGGATTTCTTCCTTTATACAGGAGCCCGCCGATGATTCGACTGGATGCCTACTCTGAAGCCGTATACTCCGACTGCCAGCAGCCACTTACGCCTAATCGACGACGGCCTCGGGGACTACTGATGGGGATATGCCTACTGGGGTATACCCAGCAGGACGTTTCCGACTGGCCCGTGAGCTGGCGAGTGGGCCTGCAGAACGGCGAGTGGATTGAAGCCCAGCAAGGTACCGAGCGACTGGAAGCTGAAGGCCCAGGCGAGTAGATAGGCCCAGTCGGATTAGGTTAAAACGACTACCTAAGCTTTAACTGAATCGGTTGAGATATGTAAGCCCTAGGGGAGGTGAGCTTATATAAACCTCCCTATAGGGCGAGTAGAGGTACGTTCCCTCATACACCCAAGCGACTCGCCGCATAGCCGCCGAGCTCGCCCATTGTAACACCTCCATAATACAATCTAGCAGGAGTAGGTCTTTACCCTCCGGGGGGCCGAACCTGGGTAAAACCCTGTGTATTTGCCCTCATCTCGCACCGCAGATGGCTGGCCGCCCTTGCCCCTCGTTCTACTACTCGCTGCCGATTGCAGCATCTGTCGTGACCATTCCCACGACACGTTGCGGCCTTGACGACGAAGAATCCGTCCGTTTCTTGGGCACGCAATGCCCTGGAGATGGGGCTTAGCCTCCGACTGGGCCCTGAACTGGAGAAGCCGGCCGGCCTCCGCACGGGGCTGCGCTTCATTCCAGTCGCCAAGTGAGTTTGCTCACCTACCTTTGTCTTCCATAGCAGTTTGAAGTATCTTGCTTACGTGATTGATTTACAGGACCGGAGTGAAAAATATGGGCCACCCGACCGTGGCTAAGGTGCCGTCCGTCGTCCGCGAGGAAGATCCTTCCCGTAAGAGGAAGGCGGACGAGGTCGACGTCCCCACGGATGGCAGAAAAAGGCCAAGGGCAACGATGTCATCACGATTTCTGACGACACGGCGGTCGCGCCGACCGAACCCGCACCAGAGGCGGCCGCATCCACGAAGGGGTGCGCTCCCTTGCCTGGGGCAGCCAAGCCGACCACCTTTGGCGCGGGTGCCTCCATCGCGATGTTCCCGCGCTTCATGGACAAAGAGGCCACAGCGAGTGGGACTTCGCCCTCGAGCCGTGCACCTGGGGTCGCCGATGCGGAAGTCGAGCAGCGCCGTGGGCACACGCCAGCTCTCCTCGCGTCTGTGGACGCGATACAACTTCATGGCATGCTTGGCGCAGCCATCCAGGTATGTCCAGTCCCCGAGGATCAGGTCGGTGTGTTGCAGCGGTCTGATTCTTTTAATGTATAGTCGCTATTTTTATCGTCTAGTCCCCGAGTGCGCATTCGCTGAATTTCAGCGGGTGGGCACTTAGGAGTTTTTTGACTGCCAGTACCCGAGTGCGCACTCGCTGAATTTCAGCGGGTGGGCACTCAGGAATTTTTTGATTGCCAGTCCCCGAGTGCGCACTCGCTGAATTTCAGCGGGTGGGCACTTAGGAATTTTTTGATTGCCAGTCCCCGAGTGCGCACTCGCTGAATTTCAGCGGGTGGGCACTGAGGATGTTGCTTTGATTAACTGTTTGAATGATGTGCAGGGTCTGCAACGTGAATCGGCTGACCGATTGGCAGCGAAGCACCGTGCGGAGAAGGAACTGGCCACCGTCCAGGAGGCGAACAAGGGGCTTCAGGCGGTTGCCGCGAAGGCGGAGGAAGCTCGCCAGGGACTTTTCCCCGCGGGTGAATTGGCGGCACCGCAATCGGCTTCGAGCTCGGCTGAAAAGCGGATCGTCGATCTCGACCGCGAGCTGCGGGAGGCGAAGGAGGAAGCGAGCTCGGCTGATGGGCGAGCCAAGGCCTCCATTACAGCTGCCGAAGAGGATCGTAAAGTGT
Source organism: Avena sativa (assembly GCA_916181665.1). Lineage (NCBI taxonomy): Eukaryota > Viridiplantae > Streptophyta > Magnoliopsida > Poales > Poaceae > Avena > Avena sativa. Next base: position 20,616,135 of record OV702296.1, read on the forward strand.
CGGACGCCCTTGTTGCTGGGCTTCAGGACGACCATACTTCGCTTCAATGCTTCATCACGGATCTCGCCCGCCCGTTGATTGGTAAGTGCATCTGCCTCTGCCAGTAGCGTGTACCTTTTTGTGATGTCCGTCGTACTCATTGTTGTCTGCTGCTCACAGGTCGCATCATTGATAGCGCGGAAGAGGCGAGCTCGTTCGACGCGCGGCAGTGTGTGGCCACTCTCGTCGACTCGGTGACGTTGTCGGCGACGTGCATCCGAGCCTATCTCCAGGAGATATCACCCACGGAAGTAAATTCCAGCGACCTCGTCGAGGTGTGGAAGTACTTGGAGAAGGCGCCCGAGGTCGTTGAGTTCATGACGCGATCGGAGTTTTGGCGCGGAGCAGCGACGATGCTTAGCCTTGGACTTGCTCAGTTCCCGGAGGACTTCGACCTCGACGATGTAACGAGTGGCTACCCGTCGTCGACTGGCGCAGTGGAGCTTTCCGAGGTGCTCAAGTTGACGGACCGCGCCGCGAAGTACTCCGAGCGTGTCTGGGCTATGGGCGACCTCCTTTCGTATCAGGAGACGGTCGTCGCGCCCAACGACCCCGAGCCGCAGCATCAGGACTTCAAGGTCGAGCAAACCTTCCGCGCGGCAATGGCGGGTGAGTTGACGACCTACCCGTCGAACCCGTACACGCCGTTCATCCGCAATCGCAAGGGTGCTGGCGAGTCGTCGTCGAAGCCTGCGGAATAGAATAGTGTGCTCTGGGGCGTTAGTAGCAGGTCTGCCGTTTAGGCATATTTTGTAACTTGAGGCAATGCTACATGCTATTTGAATGAGACGTCGTGTCTGTTTTGGGATTTGTCATGTGTTTTGTGATTGAGGTTAGAACGAGTCCTCGAGCGTGTCCGCCCTTTTGTGGGGTTTACCTCATGTGTGATTTGTTTGTGATTTTTGGATGTTTTGTTATTGTGGTCTACTCGCCCGGACTCGAAGAGCCAGTCGCAGGGCGACTCCCTTGAATGCTCTGTACTTCACCGTTTTCCCTTGCGCGAACGGGGTCGGGTGGCCGAGTCCCCGAGCGTGGTACTTGGTTGTTCTAGGCGCGACTCGAGGGTGGGTGAGGACTTGGCGTGTTAATTTGGGCGCATCACTCCTGCCTGGCCCGTTGGGTCAGTCGCGTGGCGAGTCCAGGGCATGCTCTCCTACTTGGCGTTTTCCCGAGCCGCTCGCGATGAACTTGTCGTCAGTCCCCGAGCGTGGTACTTGGTCGTTTGAGTCGCTATGTCGAGGATGCGGAGGACCATAGTCGCTGTAAGAAGCGAAGGAAGTTGTCTTGGCTCGTAGAGCCAGTCGGGCTGGGCGACTCCAATGGGGCTCCGGGTAGGCGTTTTTCATGGACGATGCAAGACCTGAGGTGATTCAGTGCTCTTGCCCCGCACTACTTAGCCGTGCCGATCGCTGTACCAAAGGTTGACTTCTGCGGTTAGCTTGACGCTGTTATTACGAGTGCGAGTGGCACAAGACACGGAGAGTAGGCGCAATTTTCGGTAACCGATTCTTTTTATTTCATAGCGACTGGGGAGTACATATGTGGGGTTCTAGGGATAGAACTTCCGTAGGAGGTTTACATTCCATGGTCGCTTGACGTCGAGTTCGCCGTCCCCGTGGACGTCAATGAGGTAGTAGGCGTCGTTGCCGAGTACTCGTCAGATGGCGAATGGTCCCTCCCACGGAGGGGAGAGCTTGTGAATGCCCTTCTTGTCCTGGATGAGGCGCAACACCAGGTCGCCTTCTTGGAAGGTGCGAGTTTTCACCCGCCGGCTGTGGTAGCGATGGAGTCCCTGCTGGTAGATGGAGGTGCGTGACTGAGCGAGGTCGCGTGCCTCGTCGAGTTGATCGACTCCGTCCTGGCGGGCGAGTTCGTTCGCAGCCTCCGTGTAGTGGACGACCCTCGGCGAGTCGTGCTTAAGGTCGGTGGGCATGACTGCCTCGGCGCCGTACACCATGAAGAAGGGGGTGAATCCTGTCGACCTGTTGACCGAGGTGCGGATGCCCCAGATAACGGAGGGTAGCTCCTCGACCCAGCACCCGGCGGTGCGCTCGAGTGGTACTTGGAGTCGCGGCTTCAGGTTGTGGAGGATGCTTTGGTTGGCCCGTTCCGCCTGGCCGTTGGATTCCGGGTGGGCGACCGACGCGAGGTCGAGCCGGATGTGGTACTCTTCGCAGAATTCGGCCATGGCTCCTTTGGCGAAGTTGGTTCCGTTGTCCGTGATGATGTTGTTTGGGAACCCGTAGCCATATATGAGCTCGCGTAGGAATTTGGTGGCGGTCTTCCCATCGCACTTCCGGACTGGCTTGGCCTCCACCCACTTTGTGAATTCGTCAACCGCGACCAGGAGGTGGGTGTAGCCGGAGGGAGCCTTCTTGAAGGGGCCTACCATGTCCATGCCCCAGACGGCGAACGGCCAGGTGATGGGGATTGTTTTGAGCGCTGAGCTCGGCACGTGCGTCTGATTGGCGTACTTCTGGCACCAGGCGCACCGCTAGACAATGTCGACGGCATCGGCGTGTGCGGTAGGCCAGTAGAAACCATGCCGCATAGCCTTGGCGACCAGAGAGCGGGCGCCGGCGTGGTGGCCGCAGTCGCCGGAGTGGATGTCGTGGAGAATCTTGCGTCCTTCAGCGGGTTGGACGCAGCGTTGGAATACGCCGGTGACGCTGCGCTTGTGGAGCTCGCCGTCGATGATGGTGTAGGACTAGCATCGGCGTGCGATCATCCGAGCGTCCGTCTCGTCTGCCGGCAAGGTGGCGGTCTCCAGGTAGGCGACGTAGGGCTTGGTCCAGTCGTCTGGATCGTTGACGAGTGCGACCAGGGCTGCCTCCGGTTGTAGCGGGACTCCGATGTCGATCTCCCTCAGGGGAGAGACTGATGGCTTGGTGATCATGTCGAGGAAGACACCGGCGGGTGGTGCGAGTCGAGCCGACCCGATGCGAGAGAGTGCGTCGGCCTCCTTGTTCTTCCGCCTGTCGATCCACTCGACGGAGTAGCCTGTGAAGTGTCCGCCCAGCCTGTCCACTGCTTGGCGGTACGCCGCCATGGTGGGGGAGACGGCGTCGCAGGTGCCAGCGACTTGCCCAGCGACGAGGTCGGAGTCTCCGTAGCAGCGTAGGCGGTTGACATTCATCTCCCTGGCGGCTCGCACACCGTGGAGTAAGGCCTCGTACTCGGCCATGTTGTTGGTGCAGGGTGTGAAGTCGAGGCAGAGGACGTAGCGGAGCTTGTCGCCCTTTGGGGAAGTCAGCACGATCCGTTCTCCTGCGCCGTCTGCGTTCTTGGAGCCGTCGAAGTGCAGGCTCCAGTAGTGGAGGTATGGTAGCTTCTCTGGCTGCTGCGCCTCCTCCCAGTCGGCGATGAAGTCCGCTAGAGCTTGCGACTTGATCGCTTTTCGTGGATCGTACTTGATATTGTGGACGCCGATATCGACGGCCCACTTAGCGACTCGCCCGGTCGCCTCACGGTTGCGGATGATGTCCTGCAACGGTGCTGAGGAGACGACCGTGATCGCATATACCAGTTTCTGGTACTGCGGCAAGCACCTAGAAGTAGTGCGGCAAGCGCCGCTGTGCTCTGAAGATCGCATATACCAGTTTCTGGTACTGCGGGTATCGCTGGCGCGACTCGGTGTGGACCTCGCTGATGTAGTACACCGGTCGCTGTACTAGGCGCTCCTTTCCTTCCTCCAGTCGTTCGACGACCATGACGGCGCTGACGACGCGCTCGGAGGCCGCGACGTAAATCAGCATGGGTTCTTTGTTGGCGGGGGCGGCGAGTAGCGGTACGGCGAGTAGCACCTTCTTGAGGTCGCGGAGTGCGTCGTCCGCCTCCTTGTCCCACTGGAAGGTGGGGTTCTTGCGCATCAGGCGGTATAGGGACATCGCCTTTTCGCCAAGACGAGGGATGAAGTGAATGAGAGCCGCTACTCGCCCGACCAGCTTCTGGACGTCGCGGAGGCACTCGGGTTTGCCAAGTCGGGCGATCATGTCGATCTTGGTGGGGTTCTATCCCGCACTTGGAGACGACGTAACCCAGTAGTTGTCCTGGTGGAACACCGAAGGTGCATTTGCCTGGGTTAAGATTTATCTTGTATTTTCGCAAGTTGGCGAACGTTTCTGCCAGGTCGACGAGGAGATCACCCTGGCGAGCGGATTTTACGACCACGTCGTCGATATATACGTGGATGTTGCGGCCAATTTGGCTCGCGAGGCACTCCTGCATGCACCGCTGGTAGGTCGCCCCGGCATTCTTGAGGCCGAAGGTCATGGCGGTGTAGCAGAAGACTCAGAATGGTGTGATGAACGCCGTCTTCTCCTCGTCCTCGATAGCCATTTTGATCTGGTTGTATCCAGAGTAGGCGTCGAGGAAGCATAGTGACTCCGAGCCCGCGGTGGAGTCGATTATTTGGTCGATCCGCGGGAGGACGAACTGCTCCTTCGGGCAGGCGCTGTTTAAATTTGTGTAGTCGATACACATCCTCCAGGTCCCGTTCTTCTTCTCAACCAGGACTGGGTTTGCCAGCCACTTGGAGTACTTGATTGGCCGGATGAAGCCTGCAGCGAGTAGACGCTGCACCTCCTCAGCGATGGCTCGGCGGCGCTCTTCATTGAAGGGCCGCAGCGACTGCTTGACGGGTCATACTTTGGGGTCGGCGTTTATCTTGTGCTCAGCGAGCTCCCTAGGGACACCAGGCATGTCAGAGGGCTTCCATGCAAAGATGTCCCTGTTCTCACGGAGGAACTCGATGAGCGCCTTCCTAGGCTGGGCTCATGCCCATACCGATCGTCACCGTCTGGCTGGAGTCGCCTGGGACCAGCTCGAAGGTGCGGGTGTGCGTTGTTGCCTCGAAGGTTGAGGTGCTTGCGCCCTCCGAATTGGGCTTCTTGAGTATGGTGGGGTCGTCGTTGTTGACCCGCTCGCGTACTTGGCGAGCTCATCGGCGTGATTGGTTTCTGCCGCGATAACGGCATCAGCGAGTTCGGCTCCTTTGGCCTCGCACTCGGCGGCCATGTCGGGGTCGCCGTTGATGGTGATGACGCCACACGGCCCGGGGAGCTTCATCGTGTTGTACGCGTAGTGGGGCGCTGCCATGAACTTGGCGAACGCCTGGCGCCCCAGGACGCAGTGGTAGGGGTTGTCGAAGGGCACCAGCTCGAAGACGATCCGCTCGGTGCGGAAGTTTGCTGGTGTGCCGAAGGTGACTGGCAGCGTGACCTTGCCGATCGGGTACGCCTTCCGACCGGGGACGATGCCATGGAACGTGGTGTGGGTCGTCTCGATCATCGACTGCGGGAGCCGCAGCCGCCTGAAGGTGTCCAGGTACAGGATGTTGATGGAGCTGCCGCCGTCCATCAATGTCTTGGGGAGCCAGTAGTCGCCGACCTTAGGCTTGACCACCAGGGCGACTCGGCCTGGGTACTCGATGCGTGACTCCAGGTGATGGGCGGCTCCAGGTGATGGGCTGCTCCGACCAGTTGAGGAACTGGGGAACGTCCACCTGAGCCACCACGTTAACAGCGACGGCGCGGGCGATGACCTTCTTCTCGCGCTTCGTGTTGAAGCCTGTGAAGGTATGGAGCGAGCCGACCACTTTGCCGAATTTTCCGCCGTTTGGCGGGTCGTTGTCGGGGTCCTCCCGTGCTCGCCGTGCCTTCTCGATCTCCCTGAGGGTATGGCAGTCGGCGGTTGTGTGTGTTGCGGGCTTCCCTTCCCTGCTGTGAAACGCACAAGGTTGGTTAAGGAGGGCCGCGGGGTCGAACCTTGGCTTGGCCTTGTAGTTGCCGCCGTCGCGGCATTGTCCTCTGTCGCGGCGGAAGCTCTTGGGCTCGCGTTGTGCGTGCCCGGCGTTGGCGAAGAAGTCGACTCGCCCGTCACTTCGGCGCTTGCCGGTGAGGCGAGTGTTGCTGTAGCGTAGGTTGGACCGTCGTCCGCTGTCATTGCCGCTCGTGCGGCGTTAACCTCCCGACTCGTCGTCGGTTTCCTGGTTTGGATCTTCCTCCGCGTACCGTTTGGCGATCTCGAGGAGGTCCAGTATGTTGTCGAGGGTGCGAGAGTGTCGCTTGAGCATGGCGACCAGCGGCTCGTAGCGGCACGAGGTCTTGAAGCAATGGATCGCGGTGTCCAGGTGGATGCCGACCGCGTTGTACCAGAGTTCTTGCCACCGTTGGACCCAGTTGCGGGTCGACTCGCGGGGTCCCTGGACACACCGCTCCAGGTCCTCGATGGTGGTGGCACGGGTGTAGGAGCACTCGAAGTGCCTGACGAAGGCATCGCGCATCTCCTCCCAGGAGTCGATACTGTCCTGGGGGAGGGTGTTGATCCACTGCCTGCACGTCCCTTCCATCATTAGGGGGAGGTAACAGGCGGCCAGCAGGTCGTTCTGGCCTGCAATCCCCATTGCCATGAGGTATGTATCAAGCCAGACGGCGGGGTCATACGAGGGGTCGTACTTTTATATCTCCTTCGGCGCCTTGAAGTTTGGCGGGTACTTCTCGCCTCAGATCATTGCTCCGAAGCACTTGGGGCCGAGTCGACTGAGCGACCCCATGGGCTCGCCATCGCGGCGATTGGTTAGGGTGTGTCGCATGTCGTCGGGCTGGCGTGCGCGCCAACTTTGGTTGTTGATGATGTGGGTGCGGGCGTCGATGGGTTAACCGTTGGCGGCAACGGAGTTGGTCGCTGGTCTGGGGTCGTTGGTGGAGAGTGCCACATTCACAGGTCGGTGTTGGAGCTGCAGTGGCTCCGGTGGCGGCCAGTTGAGGGTGTTTGCCGCCATTGGGCGGCCGCTTGAGGCCGCTCTGCTTCCCGAAGAACGCGAGTACACTCGACCCTGCGAGTCGGCGCCCGCGTTTTGCTGCTCGACGGCCTTTGCGAGCAGGGCCCTGACGTACTGGATCTGTAAGGCGCCGTCGCCCGTGGCCGTGATGTTGTCGGCTGCTGCTCGGCCTGCCACGAGGTTGTCCATCGGGGTGGAGAACAGCGGGAGGCCATTTGCGTCTCGCTCCCGTGAGGAGACTACTATCCGCGGCTGGTCCCTGGGGGGTGTGCAGTTGGGTGGAGGTGGGGCGCCCATCGCCGTTGACCCTGGCGGGGCCCGAGCGCTTCCTCCTGGTGGCGCGTTCTCACAGATCGCGCGCTCGGCCACGCGGGCCGGGTTGTTTTCGTCGTCGAAGTTCAGGGCGCGCCCCTGAACGGTGGGGTTCAGGCGCGACCTGATCCGCTGTTGGTGGTAGCGCGATAGCTCCTGCGCCGTCACCTGCTCGAGGCGAAATTTTTCGCGCTCGGCTTGCTCCTTGCGCACTGCCTCCGCCAGCTTCAGGCGGAGTTCCTCGACCTCCGTTTCCGTGGCGTTGGGAGGGATTGGGGTGGAGAAGGGGTCCTCTGGCGGCTCAGTGCCGGTCGCCATGTAGGTCACGGCGTGGCGACCGGTCCCGTCGCGGAGGTCGGCGGAGTTTTCCGACTCGGAGTCGAATTCGAAGATCCCGAGGATGGAGGGGTCCTCAAAGTCTCCCATGTTGGAGACCTGGGTGATGGAGCCCGCAGGTGAAGTCGCGGTGATGGACCCGGCGAGTGACGCCGGGGTCGCCGAGTCGGCATCGTCGTTGAGGGCCGCATCTTCCGCGGCCGCTGAGTTTTCGGCCACGTTGCTGTGGGCCGAGTTGTACTCAGAGGCGAGGCGATGGATCGTGCGGATCTGGCTCTCAGAGAGCCGATCGCGTGGCGGCGACTCGCGGATGCGAGCCGAGTCCTCCGAGACGATGACGTCGGTGAGGCCGACGAAGAGGCTGATCGTGCCGACCGGCAGGATCACGCTGTGCATGACGGGTCGCGCCGCCGGGACGTAGCTGCTCGGCAAGATTTGGAGCATCTCGCCGATCGCTATCATGCGGCCGGTGGCGACCGTCTCGTTGATGGGCATATTGGATCTCACCACAGAACACCGGCCAGGCCCCACGGTGGGCTCCACTGTCGTGGGAATGGTCACGGCAGATGCTGCAATCGGCAGCGAGTAGTAGAACGAGGGGCAAGGGCGGCCAGCCATCTGCGGTGCGAGTTGAGGGCGGAGACATAGGGTTTTACCCAGGTTCGGCCCCCCAGAGGGTAAAAACCTACTCCTGCTAGATTGTATTATGAAGGTGGTACAAAGGGCGAGCTCGACGACTAGGCGGCGAGTCGCTTGGGGGGTATGATGGAACGTATCTCTACACGCCCCGCAGGGTGGTTTATATAAGCTCACCTCCCCTAGGGTTTACATATCTCAACCGAATCAGTTAAGGCTTCAGCACTCATTTAACCTAATCTGACTGGGCCTATCTACTCGCCTGGGCCTTCAGCTTCCAGTCCCTTGGATCCTCGCCGGGCTTCGATCCAGTCGCCGTCTTGCAGGCCCACTCGCCAGTTCTTGGGCCAATCGGAAACGTCCCACTGGGTATACCCCGGTAGGCACATCCCCATCATACCCGACTGCATACATCATGTAGAGCTTGCCTCTAGATAAAGCACCATACGGATTACGGTGAAAGACAGGAACCACGGGTGATTGTATTGGCGAACTTACTGTTCTTGACCACCCCCCATCTTTATGAATACACACGTGAACAAACACCAGATCGGTACTGTTAAATCTTACCCCATTGTAGTCAGAATTAAAGAGCGTAGCTGCATCTTTCTCGAAGAAAGGCAACCCTGACCACCCCCTTCCAAGTATCAACCCAAACTGCCCAAATGTGTTATCAGTGTGCTGACCCCCATTTCTTCGAATTTGCACTATATGCTCCATCTCCAAAGAACTAAAACTATTTTTTCTTGCAGAGGGGCAAAACATGTAGTAAACATCCGAATCCCCACACATGCTTCCAGCTTTAAGACCAAGGACAACACCATCTGCTGAACTCAAAATATCCGCACTTTCCCACAGTTCACTGTTTAATAATGGGCGTAAAGCATTAGATGAAACCTCTGTCTGATTTCCCCGTGCATAAATTAACCTAAATACACCTGTTCTTGTTCCTGGTTTCCTCAACTGCACCAAAAAACCTAGATGTGCTGGTGTATTTGTCAAACTAAACCAGCGTTGCACAATTAGAGACCTACTAGCTGATAACCAGGCATTATTGAAAATGCTGCAACGGATCAATGCCATAGAAGTTGCAATTTCAGACTTTGTAATAATTTTTGAAACCAAATCTGAGTTGCTCAGCACTGAATCCACAGAAGTTTTCAATTCGACAAATATGCTGGATCCAACTCCATCTGCTAAACAAGAAATCATATGTCATATGTTTGATATAATGCCATGAATTTTTTTATACCAAGGAATAGAAGCATGTCAACAAGCTTCCATCATCTACAGAATAAAAAATCAAACAACAGAACAGAAATAAAATCCCTACAAACTACAACACACTACTAAATTCCACCACCCCCCAACCCCCAATCTGCGAAGGAAGCTGTTATTGAAGCTTCCCTTCCTAAAAGCAGCCACTTCTAAAGAACAGAAAGTATTTTATTTTTCAATTGCTCCTTTGCATAAGAAACAATTAAAGTAAAATCCTTTAGAATATCCCAAACTATAGCACGGTTCTTAAATACCCTAAGAAACAGATATACTCTGAAGACCCCTTTAGATCTACACAGAACAGACCCGTACTATACGCACAATAGGAAAGCATACAAAATTTTACATATGCAGTCCGATAAAAGCAATCAACATTACCAAAAGCTTCTTTTCGAAATCCATCGCCTGAAGTGTTGAACTCTCTAAATCCCAGAGAATCTTCCATGGCGACAACCCAGCCAAACCTTGGAACCTTAGGCGAAAGCACACCCTCATCCCTCTCATTCATAACGGCGTGATGTATGCGAGTTTTAATGGAAGGATATAAGAATCAATTTGAATCTTGGAAGAGCGGATGGTTAGGGGCACCTTAGGTTAGGGTTCCAAAGGACGCAACCGTTCATCTATAGCTATCGAAATTCCTTTTGTACCCCCAGGACCAACTTTAGCCTTGCTAGAAAAACACAAGGGGGGATTTGCAAAATAACTATGTTGTGCTCTGAACTGAAGCCATGTATGATGCTAGTTCTGACCGGCCACTACGTTGATTGCTACCAAACCTAAAAAATTATACGTACGCTGAAAATCGATCTATAAAAATTACTGATCAATCCAAAAAAAAAACATCCTTCCTGGTATATCTTAAGGGAAACAAACTCAATCCCATAGAGAAACAAATTTAACTGTGAAACACAGAAACTTAGATTCATAGTGGATTAACTGAAGATTTTTTATATTTCACATCTATCCCAGATAGTTCAGCTTTTCCCTTTTCATATGACTCCCATTTTTTAAGCACTAAATATTAGCCGAAGATATCCCATGTTGTAAAATTTATCGTTTTTAAAAAACTAGGATTATCCGAAGATTAGCCGAAGATATCTCATTTTATGACTTACTATTACATTAAAAAGTACTAGTGTTAGACCTGAATGATGCATACATTACCCCTCCCTAAATCATAACTAAGAATAGTGAAATATTCATATTGTTTAAATTACAAATTCATAAGCCATGTTTTGATATATTGATGCTAGCTAAATGGACTCAAATTTGGCAAAAGGGTGTATCACCACGTGCCTAATGATGCTAGCATTGTATCTAGCCTAATGATTCTAGCATTGTACCCAGAGAGGTCTATAGCCAATGCAATGTTGGCATGGGCCCACATCTACCACAAAGTGGCTCATCATGTCTTGGCATTGTATCTTGCCTAATGATGCTAGCATTGTACCCATAGAGGTCTAGATCCCATGCAATGTTGGCATGGCCCCACATCTACCACAGTTGTGTGTCTTATGGCTTGGCATAGCGAAAGTATAGTTAGATCTATCAAGAGGGTAGTATCATGTTGTCCAAGTGATGACTCATACAACAACAAGTTGGTGAAGGTGTTTCTATCCAACCCAGAGAGGTCTCGATCCCATGCAATGTTGGCATGGCCCCACATTTGCCACAAGTGCGTCTCATGTCTTGGCATAGCACTCTTACATCTAGATCTATCAAGTGGGTGGGATCACGTTGGTCAGGTGTAGTGACTCACACAACCACTAAGTTGATGATGGTGTTTCTAGCCAACCTATAGAGGTATAGATCCCATGCAATGTTGGCATGGGCCCACATCTCTTGCTGTAGATTCAAAATTCAACTGATTTTTAGAAACAATTCAAAATTCATCATCTCTTGGAATAGTAGTGTTATACTTAGATCTATAAATTGGGTGGGATCATGTTATCCCAGTATTGCATTAGGCTCTAGACCCATATGAGTTGACTAGAAACACCATCATCAAGTTTGTCGTGGCTTGACATAGCACTATAATAGCTAGATCTATCAAGTGGGAGGGATCATGTGGTCAAGTGCAGTGTCTCAAACAACCACTAAGTTTATGATGGTGTTTCTAGCCAGCCCAGAGAGGTCTAGACCCCATGCAATGTTAGCATGGCCCCACATCTACCACAAGTGCGTCATGGCTTGGCATAGCACTTTTACAGCTAGATCTATCAAGTGGGTGGGATCATGTTGGCCAGGTGTAGTGACTCACACAACCACTAAGTTGATGATGGTGTTTCTAGACAACCTACAGAGGTATAGATCCCATGCAATGTTGGCATGGGCCCACATCTACCACAGTTGTGTGTGTCATGGCTTGGCATAGCAAAAGTATAGTTAGATCTATCAAGTAGGTAGGATCATGTTGGTCAGGTGGGATGACTCATACACCAACAAGTTGGTGAAGGTATTCCTATCCAGCCCATAGAGGTCTAGACCCCATGCAATGTTGGCATGGCCCCACATCTGCCACAAGTTTGGGTCATGGCTTGGCATAGCACTCTTATAGCTAGATCTATCAAGTGGGTGGGATCATGTTGGTCAGGAGTAATGACTCACACAACCACTAAGTTGATGATGGTGTTTCAAGCCTGCCCAAATAGGTCTAGACCACATGCAATGTTAGCATGGCCCCACATCTACCACGAGTGTGTGTCACGACTTGGCATAGCACTCTTATAGCTAGATCTATCAAGCGGGTGGGATCATGTTGGTCAGGTGCAGTGACTCGCACAGCCACTAAGTTGATGATGGTGTTTCTAGTCAACTCAGAGAGGTTTAGATCCCATGCAATGTTGGCATGGGCCCACATCTACCACAGTTGTGTGTGTCATGGCTTGGCATAGCAAAATGATAGCTTGATATAGCAAGTAGGTAGGATCATGTTGGCCCCACAACGATAAGTTGGTGAAGGTGTTTCTAGCCACCCAGAGAGGTCTAAAGCCCATGCAAAAATTCAAAATTTGACCGGGCCACCTAAAATTCAAAAGAAACATCAAAATTGTGTTAACCGTTGGACACATTTGCCGGGCACAATTGGCCTGAGATAGGCTGACCGGCATACGGGCTGGCCAAAGCCCATGCATCATACTCAGACGTTATTTTAATCCATGGACCTAAACCGTAAACCCCACAGGCCCCACCCACCCACCACGCACACACCCCACGTTGTACGTGCGCACAAAGAGGCACATCTTATCAGAGGGATTTTCTTGTTCGATCGCCTCGACTCCGCCCACCTCGACTCTGCCCATCGCCGCCAACGATGAGATTTGAATTCTTTTCTTCCTGCCCTACGTGAGAGCTATATCGAGGACACACCGTTTCTTTTTGAGGAGCTGAATAATCGCAGCACACGCACTACCGTTGCAGGTATTTTTGTATGCACTGTGGATTTATCATACAATATTACTAGTTCTAAGTTCAACAGAACTTCGATTAGAGCTCGATCCATATGGATCTGTTTGTTTAGTCGTTAGATTTTCTGTCCAAGGGTAGTCGCCATTATGTCGAAGAATTGTTAGTGGATCTTCGCTAGGAATTCTAGTTGTTGGGCTCTGTTTGAGGGCGGGAAATCGTTTGACATGATGTTGCCTATTAATTCTGCTGTAATTTTCTTGTGTTAATTGGTTCTGTGTGTTAGACATCGCATCTCAGGCCTACATGCGGTGTTGAGATGCAATTTAGCTGGTTTGGTGTTTAAAAACAAATGATGTATAGAAGTCCCTTTTGATAAAAGAAACAAGACATTTGATTCTCCTGTTGTTATTCAATTTAGCTGGTTATGTGTAATATTGTTCATATATGTTTGCAATAAAAGGTCTATAAACACATGCACTACAGAAAAACTATGTGTAAACTCTTTATTTGTAATTGTATATATGTGTAAACATTTTAAAATCCCGCTCTCGATTTATCGGTAGTTAGGCGCGTCTAGAGATCGATTTACCTGACATGGTGTAGTATAACGTACTCTTAGTGTTATCCATCTTATAGTCTATGTGTATTATGAATAGTATTATATCTTTGGATGCCAACAAAACACCTAAATAAATATAGTTATTTTTCAACAGAATGGACGAAATCGGAGAAAGTGTTGTGATGTTGAGAAGTGGTGTCATCTCGTGAAAAGTATGACACCGGCACAACGTGCCATAATTGGAGAAACCGACTTGCAGTGCATGCTTGAGATTCCCCTAGTGAAGTCAAGATGTCTGGTGATCAAATTTATGACACAAAAATTTGATCCAAAGACAGAAAAATTTAATGTACGCAAGAATGATGGTGAAATATCCCTTACGGGAGTAGACGTTGAGTGCATCTATGGTTTAAAAAATCATGGATTGGATATATCGGACATTCTTTATGAGGAGCTGATGACGCAAAAAACCATATACCTGATAGCTTTGTAAGCAAAAAGACAGGTAATCTTGTAATTGATGACCTAATCGCCGACGTCATCAAGGATAAAGTTGTGGATGACGACTTTATCCGCAAGGTGGTTTTGGTTCTGATTGGGACAGTCCTTGCCCCATAGAACCATAAGATTGTCCCAAAATAATACTATGCACTGGTAGAAGACGTGGGTCACATTAAAAAGCTGAATTTCAATGAGTATGTACGGACATACCTCATTGCTAGCCTAAAACAAGTAGGCAACGCATATGAAGCGAAGCAATGGCCGACAGGCAGCACCATCTTGTTACAGGTAAATTCCATTCTCAACTTACATACTTCCTCTGATTCAAACTAATTGACTTGGTTTTGTCTAGATTCGGATATATCTACCACTAAAACATGTCTAGATACATCCAAATCTAGACAAATCTGAGTTAAATAATTTGAATCGGAGGGAATATATTGACGAGGTTTGATCTCGTCAATGCCCATTGTTATGGACTTGGGTTTTGGAGAAGATGGGGATGCTGGAGATCGTTGAACGATTAACAGACAAGCAACCAGGGGACACGAGATTTACCCAGGTTCAGGCCCCCGGAGGGAAAACCCTACTCCTTCTTGTCTGCTCTTGATTACGGCGGAACCAAAGATTACAGGGTGCGCAGATTCGATCTGGCGTGGAGGTGCGTGTGCGAAAGTATGAGTCGAGAGATCTGTAGATCTGTTGTGGTCTAGTCTATCGGGGGGTGGAGAGATTAGGTCGTGTCCTCCTCGTTGGACCCTCCTAGCCTTTATATATGGGGAGGCTAGGTCTCAGGTACCGATACGAGTTGGTTACAAGTTGTATTCAAACTCTATTCTTGAGGTATCCTTGTCTTGTGCGCTTTGGCGTCCGTGTCCATATGTGCTTCGTGCAGCCGAAAACGTCTTGGGTGTCCTGGACCCTGGCAGGTCGTCGAGTGGGCCTTCCGTCGGGCTGGACCAAGTATGCTAACATCGGGTACCCGTAGGGCATATCCATGTTAGTAGCCCCCGAGTGTCCATCCGAAACGTAGATTCGGGTGGAGACTTAGTTTTCTTGAACCTTGTATTTGGAAGTCGGAGTCGAAAGTTGTGTCGAGTGCGAAGCACTTCACCTGGAAGTTCATCGGGTTAGCTGAATTTGTTCGGCTGTTGTAAAGGAATCGACATCATGGACGTAGTCAACACAATGGACTATAGGGTGCGCGACCAGCGCTCCCTATGGGAATAGCCCCCGAGTGTCTGTTCGAGTCGTAGACTCGAGGAGAGACTTTAATTCAGCCGTTTGTTTGCTTCAGGTCCATAGGACACAATTTTTTTTTGATGCTTCAATCAATCCTCCCTATGGGAGTAGCCCCCAAGTTCGTAGTGGAGTCGTAGACTCGGCGTAGGACTCGAAGATGCGAGGAGAAACCACTGACCCGGAAGTGCATCGAGTCAGCGTCTCACGCATAAGAATCTAGGAGTTGACGTAGCGGAGTGATGCGGCAGTCTAGCCGGAAGGAGTCGATGTTGCGGATGAAGTTGACGCAGTTGCTTCTGTCGGGTGTGCGACCAGCGTCTCGTCTGTCCGATGCGCGACCAGCGTCTCGTCTGTAAGATGTGTTGTAGGGTTCGTAGCATAGAAAACAAAAATTTTCCTACGATGTGAACTATATACCAAGATCTATCTACTAGATACAAACAACGGGCGGATGTATATACATAGAGAACATACCCTTGAAGACCGACAAAGCTTAACGAGTTCAACTCGTGGTTGATGTAGACGATCTCTTGCCGATCTCAAGATCGAGAGGAAGTCCTAGCGCCGCAAATCAGTAGCGCATCCGTGCTCGCACACACGTTCGAGGCACCGAGCAACCTCCGCCTCCTCGCTCCAGCGATGCAGCGGAAGCACAACTCTTTCTTGCCGAATAGCCACTGGGAACATGTATCTCGCTAGTCCGAGACCATGGGGGATAAATTCTAGAGGGGGAGAGAGATCCTTCACGAGGAGGTGTGAGAGACAAGTGAGGAGGGGGGATCCTTTTATAGGAGGAGGGGGTGGCCGGCGCATGGGGGCTGCCCCCTTGCCCTCCCCTCTTCATGTGGGTGGACACTCCACTCACAAATCTCCTTTAAATTCCCTCCACTCAAAAGTCCACTCAAATTCCCATTAAATTTCCACCAAATTTAATGCAAACTCTCATTAAATAAAACTCTTTTATTTTATTCAGAATTTTGTCAATTACTTTAATGACAAACATTCACAAATAACCCCTTGCTAGAATTCTATTTCACATGCATAACCACTTTATGCAATTTCACCTGAAAACCTGTTTCGGTATCTAGTGAAATAAATTCCTGCGCTTGTTCATTCTTTCGGCATGAAACATTTGCTCCAATTGGATGTCGGTGTCTCTTAAGTGTGTCACCCTACGGTTCGTGAATAATGCGGACATGATCGAGACCCCTCTCAGATCAATAATCAGAAGCGGGATCTGGAGACCCATATTGACTCCCACACATTCAACGATGACTTTCTTGTGATCGTCTGAACCTTTTACGCTAGTATCTTAATCCCTTTGTTTCACGATATATTACATGTCCGAGATTCGATCATCGGTATCTCCATACCTAGTTTGATCTCGTTACCGACATGCACTCTTTTCTCGTTCCTGTGATATAACATTCTAGTGATCAAATCACTTGCTTGCAAGCTAATCAATGTGATATCACCGAGAGGGCCCAGAGTATATCTATCCGTCATCGAGATGAACAAATTCCACTCTCGATCCATGAGCCTCAACATAACACTTTATTAGTTCTGAATCCATCTTTATAATCACCCTGTTACGGTGTGACGTTTGATGTTATCAAGAAACTCTTCCGGTGTTAGTGATTGACATGATCTCATGGTCTAAGGGTTAGGATCACTTCGTAAGTTGTTATAGCAATATAACTGAATGACTTTGATCGTAATGCTATACTTCGGATGAATGTTCATCACACCATTACACTAATGTTGTGATCCCATTATTAACAACATCCAATGTCCATGATCAGGAAACCTTGATCATCTCGTTAATCAACGAGCTAGTTTATGAGAGAGGCATAACTAGGAACTTTCTGTTTGTTTATTAAACACACATGTATTAACGTTTCCGTATTAATACAATTATATAATGCAAAATAAACATCTATCATATACTTGGAATACACATAATGAACACTTTATTATTGCCTCTCAGGGCATATTCCCTTCAGTATCCCACTTGCACTAGAGACAATAATCTAGTTACATAGTGATAAATCTAACACCCATTGAGTTCTGGTGTTGATCATGTTTTGCTCTAGGGAGAGTTTTAGTCAACGGATCTGCTACATTGAGATCCGTATGTACTTTAGAAATCTTTATATCTCCATCCTTGAGATGCTCGCGGATGGAGTGAAACCGGTGCTTAATATGCTTGGAATGCTTGTGAGACCTTGGCTCTTTGGCATTGGCAATGGCACCATTTTTGTCACAATAGATCACCATTGGGTCCAACGCGTTTGCCACCACTCCTAGTTTGGATATGAACTCCTTCATCCAAACTGCTTCCTAAGCCGCTTCTGAAGCAGCAACATATTCGGCCTCCGTTGTTGATCCCGCTACCACAGGTTGTTTGGAGCTCCTCCAACTAACCGCTCCGCCATTCATGAGAAATACGTATCCGGATTGAGACTTAGAGTCATCCGGATCGGTGTCAAAGCTAGCGTCCATTTTAAGAACCCCTTCTTACTTCCGTCCATTTTAAACTTCTTTAAAATCTTATCAAGGTATGTACTTTGCGATAGACCTATTAGGAGCCTAGATCTATCTCTATAGATCTTTATGCCTAATATGTATGACGCTTCACCTAGGTCCTTCATTGAAAATTTGCTGTTTAGATAACTTTTAACACTGTTTAAAAGATCTATATCATTTCCGATCAATAATATGTCATCCACATATAATATTAGAAATGCCACATTGCTCCCACTCACTTTCTTGTAAATACAAGCTTCTCCATAAGTTTGGACAAATCCAAACTCTTTGATCACCTCATCAAAGCGGAGATTCCAACTTCGTGATGCTTGCTTCAATCCATAGATGGATCGCTGAAGCTTGCACACCTTGTTAGCATCCTTAGGATCGACAAAACCCTTTGGTTGTATCATATACAACTCTTCTTCAATATTACCATTGAGAAACGCGGTTTTGACATCCATCTGCCATATCTCATAATCGAAATATGCAGCAATTGCTAACATAATCCTAACTGACTTTAGCATCGCTACGGGAGAGAAAGTCTCATCGTAGTCAACTCCTTGAATTTGTCGAAACACCTTTGTGATAAGTCGAGCTTTATAGACGGTCACATTACCATCAGCATCAGTTTTCCTTTTGAAAATCCATTTGTTCTCCACGGCCTTTCGGTCGTGAGGTAATTCCACCAAGTTCCAAACTTGATTTTCATACATGGATTCCATCTCGGATTTCATGGCTTCTAACCATTTGTTGGAATCCGGGCTCATCATCGCTTCTCCATACGTCGCAGGGTCATCATTTTCATCAACCATGAAATTCATGACAGGATTTCCGTACAGCTCGGGAGCTGCACGCATCATGTTTGACTTGCGAGGTTCGATAGTACTCTCTTTCGGAGTTTCATGATCATTATCATTAGTTCCCTCTTCAACAGGTGGAGCCAACTCCGGAACAACTTCCGGCGCTGCGCTACTCGCCATACTTTGAAGAGAAGGCTCCACAACCTCTTCGAGTTCTACCTTCCGACTACTCACACCTTTCGCGAGAAACTCTTTCTCTAGAAAGGATCCATTCTTGGCAACAAAAACCTTGCCCTCGGATCTGTGATAGAAGGAATACCCAATAGTTTCTTTAGGGTATCCTATGAAGACGCATTTTTCCGCTTTGGGTTCGAGTTTATCCGGTTGAAGTTTCTTCACATAAACATCGCATCCCCAAACTTTAAGAAATGACAGCTTAGGTTTGTTTCCAAACCACAATTCATACGGTGTCTTTTCAATGGATTTAGATGGTGCCCGCTTTAAAGTGAATGCAGCAGTTTCTAGTGCATAACCCCAAAATGACAACGACAAGTCCGTCAGAGACATCATAGATCGAACCATATCTAATAAAGTACGATTACGACGTTCCGACACACCATTTCGCTGTGGTGTTCCGGCAGGTGTGAGTTGTGAAACAATTCCACACTCTTTCATGTGAGTGCTAAACTCGTAACTTAGATACTCACCTCCACGGTCGGACCGTAGAAATTTGATCTTTCTATTACGATGATTTTCCACTTCATTCTGAAATTCCTTAAACTTTTCAAAGGTTTCAGACTTGTGTTTCATCAAGTAGATATAACCGTATCTACTCAAATCATCCTTGAAAGTAACAAAATAACTATATCCACCTCGCGCCGACACACTCATTGGACCACATACATCAGAATGTATGATTTCCAATAAATCTGTCGCCCGTTCCATTGAACCGGAAAACGGCGTTCTAGTCATCTTGCCCATAAGGCATGGCTCACATGTATCAAATGATTCATAATCAAGTGATTCCAAAAGTCCATCCGAATGGAGCTTCTTCATGCGTTTAACGCCAATATGACCTAGACGGCAGTGCCACATATATGCGGATATATCATCATTAAGTTTAATCCTTTTAGCATCAACATTATGAATATGTTTAACATTATCATCGAGATCTAATAGAAATAAACCATTCATCATCGGTGCATGACCATAAAAGATTTCATTCGTATAAATGGAACAACCATTGTTCTCGGATTTAAATGAATAACCACTTCGCATCAAACACGATCCAGATACAATGTTCATGCTCAGTGCAGGCACTAGATAACATTTATTCAAGTTTATAACTAATCCCGACGGTAAGTGGAGAGGCAGCGTTCCGACGGCGATCACATCAACGCTTGATCCATTGCCGACACGCATCTTGACCTCACCCCTTGCTAGCGGTCGCTTGTTCCGTAGCCCCTGATTCGAGTTACAAATATTAGCAACTGAACCGGTATCAAATACCCAGGTGCTACTGCGAGCACTAGTCAAGTACACATCAATAACATGTATATCATATATACCTTTGTTTGCCTTGCCGGCCTTCTTGTCTGCCAGATACTTGGGGCAGTTGCGCTTCCAGTGGCCAGTCCCCTTATAATAGTAACACTCGGAATCAGACTTAGGTCCAACTCGGGGTTTCTTTTCAGGCGTGGCAACAGGCTTGCCGCCCTTACTTACCTTCCGTTTTCCCTTCTTGTCTTTCTTGAAACCAGTGTTCCTATTGATCATCAACACTTGATGTTACTTTTTGATCTCCAGTTCTGCAGTTTTAAGCATTGACAGAAGCTCGGGGAGAGACTTCTTCATGCTTGCATATTATAGTTCATCACAAAGCTCTTATATCTAGGTGGCAGAGACTTCAGAACACGATGGATGCCTAAGTCAATGGGAATCGATATTCCCATGGACACAAGCTTATCGGCGTAACCCGACATCTTGAGTACATGCTCACTAACGGAGCTGTGCTCTTCCATCATGCAACTAAAGAACTTTTCTGAAGCGTTGTAGCTCTCTACAGCAGCATGTGTGTCGAAAATCATTTTCAACTCACCCATTGTATCAAATGCATTGCCGTTTTCAAAACGCTTTCGAAGTTCCGGCTCTATCCCATACAATATGCCGCAATGAACAAAGTTGTGGTCCTCCTGACGAGTGTGATAGACATTCTTCTCCTCTTTCAGGGGCATCATCTAAAGGTGGGGGGCCTAATGGCGCTTCTAGCACATATTGCTTTTGTGCAGAAGAGAGGAGAATCCTCAAATTCATGGCCCATTCGGTAAAGTTGCTACCGTTCGTTGCTAGTTTCTCTTTCTCCATGAACACATTGAAATTAAAAGCAGGTGGTGCCATCTACAACAGAATTTGTAAAGTTTAGATTAAGTGTATGATAGATTGAGTTCAACTAATCGAATGAACTCCCACTCAAAAACGACATCCCTCGTGCCTTTTTGGTGATTACATGAACCAAATCCACTACACCAAGTCTGATCATCACGTGAGTCGGTATAGCTTCAAAGGCGAGCATCAAATGGGCATCATATCAACTATATGTCTCATGCTTAACCTTTCGGTCCGTGTTCCGAGGCCATGTCTGTACATTCTAGGCTCGCCAAGTTAGAACCTTAGTATTCGCGTGTGTAACTGTTTTACACCCGAAATATGGTCGTGGATCCAAGAACACCCGATCATCACGTGATGTCTTGGAGCGACGAAAACATAATCGGTGCATACTAAAGGAAGAACACATTCTTATATTGATATTTAAATGAGGGATCATCTTATTATGCTAACAAAGCGCTAAACAAGCAATATAAGATGCTATCAAACATCATATGTTTATCAGTGAAATTATATGGTTCCCGCAGATGATCTCTATCATGTGCATCGTGGTATGATCACTATCATACCTATATGTGTAAATCCAAGGTCTATGGATTTTACACGCTATGTGTGTTGTAAGAGTATCATCTCATACTTCTACTTACAACACTACCATATCATAACACTAGCCCAGCAACAATCTAAACTAGACGCCTCTAATTTATCCATTGCAAGTTTTACGTGGCTTAGGGCTTTCGAGATAGAACTGTTCTTACCTACGAACATGAACAACAACGAGGATAATCAAATTGTTGACAACTCGCTTGCAAAATAGATATTGACTATAGTAGGAGAGACAGACACCCGCTAGCCACTTATGCAAACTAGTTGCATGTCAAGCGTGGAACAGGTCTCATGTGCGAGGACATGTAAAGTTTGTCCGGGCCGCTTCATCCGACTATGCCACCAATATCCAAAATTACAACAAAGGAGCAACAACATGATCATCATCGCCCACATACTCATATGTGTACTACCCGTGTAAAGTATCTACGCATAGATCCGGCTCTGATACCACTGTAGGGTTCGCAGCATAGAAAACAAAAAATTTCCTACGATGTGAACTATATACCAAGATCTATCTACTAGATACAAACAACGGGCGGATGTATATCCGTAGAGAACATACCCTTGAAGACCGACAAAGCTTAACGAGTTCAACTCGTGTTTGATGTAGACGATCTCTTGCCGATCTCAAGATCGAGAGGCAGTCCTAGCGCCGCAAATCAGCAGCGCATCCGTGCTCGCACACACGTTCGAGGCACCGAGCAACCTCCGCCTCCTCGCTCCAGCGATGCAGCGGAAGCACAACTCTTTCTTGCCAAATAGCCACCGGGAACATGTAGCTCGCTAGTCCGAGACCATGGGGGATAAATTCTAGAGGGGGAGAGAGATCCTTCACGAGGAGGTGTGAGAGACAAGTGAGGAGGGGGGCTCCTTTTATAGGAGGAGGGGGGACCCCAAGGGGGTGGCCGGCGCATGGGGGTTGCCCCCTTGCCCTCCCCTCTTCATGTGGGTGGACACTCCACTCACAAATCTCCTTTAAATTACCTCCACTCAAAAGTCCACTCAAATTCCCATTAAATTTGCACCAAATTTAATGCAAACTCTCATTAAATAAAACTATTTTATTTTATTCAGAATTTTGTCAATTACTTTAATGACAAACATTCACAAATAACCCCTTGCTAGAATTCTATTTCACATGCATAACCACTTTATGCAATTTCACCCGAAAACCTGTTTCGGTATCTAGTGAAATAAATTCCTGCGCTTGTTCATTCTTTCGGCATGAAACATTTGCTCCAATTGGATGTCGGTGTCTCTTAAGTGTGTCACCCTACGGTTCGTGAATAATGCGTACATGATCGAGACCCCTCTCGGATCAATAATCAGAAGCGGGATCTGGAGACCCATACTGACTCCCACACATTCAACGATGACTTTCTTGTGATCGTCGGAACCTTTTACGCTAGTATCTTAATCCCTTTGTTTCACGATATATTACATGTCCGAGATTCGATCATCGGTATCTCCATACCTAGTTTGATCTCGTTACCGACATGCACTCTTTTCTCGTTCCTGTGATATAACATTCTAGTGATCAAATCACTTGCTTGCAAGCTAATCAATGTGATATCACCGAGAGGGCCCAGAGTATATCTATCCGTCATCGGGATGAACAAATTCCACTCTCGATCCATGAGCCTCAACATAACACTTTATTACTTCTGAATCCATCTTTATAATCACCCTGTTACGGTGTGACGTTTGATGTTATCAAGAAACTCTTCCGGTGTTAGTGATTGACATGATCTCATGGTCTAAGGATTAGGATCACTTCGTAAGTTGTTATAGCAATATAAACTCAATGACTTTGATCGTAATGCTATACTTCGGATGAATGTTCATCACACCATTACACTAATGTTGTGATCCCGTTATTAACAACATCCAATGTCCATGATCAGGAAACCTTGATCATCTTGTTAATCAACGAGCTAGTTTATGAGAGAGGCATAACTAGGAACTTTCTATTTGTTTATTAAACACACATGTATTAACGTTTCCGTATTAATACAATTATAGCATGCAAAATAAACATCTATCATATAGTTGGAATACACATAATAAACACTTTATTATTGCCTCTCAGGGCTTATTCCCTTCATGTGTGACCAGCGTCGCGTCTGTCGGGTGCATGGCCAGCGTCGCATCTTCGTAGCATCAAGCGATGCAACCATCTGAGGAGGGACTCGACTCGGGTCTTCAGTTTTTGGCGTAGCCAGTTGTTTCGTCGACTCCTGTTGGAGGATCCGATTGAATAGCTTGGCGCAGTCGACATCCTTGTAAGCTGCAGAAAACATAAAAAGTTGTGAAGTACTTGTATCTTGCAAGAAATATTTGCCTGTAGGCTTGTATAGTAAAATTCTGGTGCCGATCGAGTCAACACTTTTGCACTGTATGCTAGGCCTTTTCGTTACCCTGATTACCCTTAGTCTCAGTACCTTGCCGAGGCACTCGGAGTTCAAGGATTCGACGATCAGGCAGAATCAGCTACTCGGGCTGTCGCGTTCGAGGTGCTCGAGTACGTGGAGCCGATGGCACATTAGGTTACTCGAAGAGGGCGCAGCCCCCGAGTGTTTCGAGTGCGAGTTAAAAATAAAAGAATCAACTCTGAGTAGAGGGAAACTTAGCTTTGTTAGTTGTCGTGGCAAAGTTGACGCCGTAGCGGGTCACGCGGCGGATGTAGTCGACGCGGCGGACCATGGTCGTAGCAGCGACGGGTTTTCGAAGTTGATGGTGGTAGAGAGCTCCGCATCCGAAGATTGTCCCGGTCGAAGACCGCACCAGGTCGCCACATCCGAAGGATGTATCGGGTCATCGCAGCCGAAAGCCGCATTGGGTCGCCGATGTCAAGGGAGCCCCCGAGTCGTGGTCGCTGAAGCCGATGCTGCCAGTTGCGGCAATCGATGGTCGCGTCGGGTGGCCGCATCCGAAAGATGCAGCGGGTCATCACAGCCGAAGGCTGCAGCGGGTCGCCGGTGCCGAGGGATCCCTCGAGTGTAGAGTCGATGTGATCGGACGTAGTCGTCGTAACAGGGTACTTAGATCATTCTTTGACAGGAGTCGACATGGCGGCGAGTTACATCTCGACGGAGCAGAAAATTGGCGCAATACGTTGATGCGTAGCCACGCACAGAGTTGTCACACGCATGCATCGCCACCATATTTGATTGATCCAAAAACATGGCCCCCTAGTCAAGTAATTCAGGCATGTAGTGGCCATGGTCTTCATATGTTGATTTGGTTTCACTATGTGTTGTCTCCGTAACATGAGTCCCTAACCAGAGCTAGCTATGTCATAATTACAGGACAAAGCATCAATCGATCTCAAAAGCTGCATCTGGTATGCACGTGAGCTGCTGCCAACCAAAATTAATGTGCATGCAATTGATCCTGACACAATCCAAAGCGGCAGCCTACTGATTTTTGTATACGGCGACACTTCCGACGTGAATACCGACCCGACTCGGTACTAGAGACAGCTAGCAGCCACACAATAGCCAAGATCGCCTCGCCTACTTGGTTGACCCGCAATCCTGATCCTGATCCGATCTACCGCATGTGGTCTGAACTCTGGCGAGGTTGGACATGTTGATGCTGCCAAAAAGGAAGTGTCGGCCAGATTCGATCTGACCAGCGGCGATGAGGGATCCCACCAAGATCTTGATTCCATGCATCGTTTTTTGGCAGTGATGAAGGCGCGTTGTTGTTCCCCAAAGATCGGCGAGTGCTTGGTAGATCGCCGGGTTGATGGGACCGTCACGATCGCACAATCAGCAGCCCCAGTTCCCATAGACGGCGACAATTGACGAGGTTTTCTCTCGTCAATGCCCATTGTTATGGACTTGGGTTTTGGAGAAGATGGGGATGCTGGAGATCGTGGAACGGTTAACAGACAAGCAACCAGGGGACACGAGATTTACCCAGGTTCAGGCCTCCGGAGGGAAAACCCTACTCCTGCTTGTCTGCTCTTGATTACGGCGGAACCGAAGATTACAGGGTGCGCAGATTCGATCTGGCGTGGAGGTGCATGTGCGAAAGTATGAGTCGAGAGATCTGTAGATCTGTTGTGGTCTAGTTTATCGGGGGATGGAGAGATTAGGTCGTGTCCTCCTCGTTGGACCCTCCTAGCCTTTATATATGGTAAGGCTAGGTCTCAGGTACCGATACGAGTTGGTTACAAGTTTTATTCAAACTCTAGTCTTGAGGTATCCTTGTCTTGTGCGCTTTGGAGTCCGTGTCCATATGTGCTTCGTGCAGCCGAAAACGTCTTGGGCGTCCTGGACCCTGGCAGGTCGTCGAGCGGGCCTTCCGTCTGGCTAGACCAAGTATGCTAACATCGGGTACCCGTAGGGCATATCCATGTCAGTAGCCCCCGAGTGTCCATCCGAAACGTAGATTCGGGTGGAGACTTAGTTTTCTTGAACCTTGTATTTTGATGTCGGAGCCGAAAGTTGTGTCGAGTGCGAAGCACTTCACCCGAAAGTTCATCGGGTTAGCTGAATTTGTTCGGCTGTTGTAAAGGAATCGACATCATGGACGTAGTCAACACAATGGACTATAGGGTGCGCAACCAGCGCTCCCTATGGGAGTAGCCCCCGAGTGTCTGTTCGAGTCGTAGACTCGAGGAGAGATTTTAATCCAGCCGTTTGTTTGCTTCAGGTCCGTAGGACACAATTTTTTTTTATGCTTGAATCAATCCACCCTATGTGCTGATTGTGCGATCGTGACGGTTCCGACCCGATCGATCTACAACTCCGCGGCGACGGAGAATCACCTCCTCTTCGGCGCTTTCAACTTCACCGCCCACTCGCCGGCCACCATGAAGGATTTCGAGCCCGTAGGCGACGGACTCGAAATTTTGTTCGGGAGCTTCTGCTTCCAGGTGGGTCAAACTGGCACCCTCCGCCTTCCTGAGCGGGTGCCCGTGCCATCAATCAGGCCCGCCTCGTGGGCTCCGCACCCCGTGCTGCGCACATCATCATCGACAGACGAGTTCTACGACAGCAGCAGCTGCAACTCCGATCTGTGCGATCCTCCTTCGGATGAAGGGACCTACGGTTCCGGATCCGAAAGCTGCGGCAGCAGCGGACCAATCTACGAGCGCTACCAATGCACCAAAGTCATCCAGGAACAGCAAACACCCAACCCGCCGCCCAACACAAACCCTAACCCGCAAGATAGAAACGGCGGAAACGGCGGGAACAGAAGAAGCCAGTCCCCCCCACCCGAAGGGGAAAACAACGGCCACGTCATCCAACTTAGCAAAGAAGGATGGGTCCAGGCACGCCGTGCCGTTGCAGGCGACATAGTCCTACCTGTGGACTCACCACGTGACCTGCTGATGGCGTACCACTACCTCCTCATCGAGGAGCACAAGAAGCAAGTCAAGATGCAGGAGACGCTCGACAAACGCAAGCAAGCAGGCTCCAAGTCCAGCGCGCGACGAGCTGCGCTCTCCGCCATGGCACCCGGCTCCAGCACGAACGGAAACAAGGGAAACAAGCACCGCTCGCGCGTGGAGAACATGGATCCCAAGGAACGCCGTGACGTGACCCGAACTCTCCACACGTCGTTCATGGATATGGATGCCGACGGCAACATCATCCCGAAGACACCGCAAGCTGAGATCATGGAAGCCACTGCGTATCTCGCGGCCCACCAACCTCCGGAAGGGGACCCGAAAAGAGCCATGCATAAGTCCGCACTCACCGGACTCGGACTCGTCGGAGCTGCGCTCCACGAAGACGCGCCTGCGGAGCCGAAGAAGAAATCTCCGATCAGGCGCGACCGGAGCCCCACCCCTTCATCCGAAGAGGAGGAGGAGAACGACCTTCCTCGAAGGAAGAAGAGCTCGCATCGCCATAAACGCGACTACGACGCGAGAGACGCGCTTACACAGCGCAAAATCGACAAAGCACGAGCCAAACGCGCATGCTCGTCCGAGTCCGAGATGGATGAAGATGAAGGAGAACTCTGTGGAGCTCGATGCTTCAGCAGATCTGTTCGGTGAACACAGATGCCACGCAATTTCAAGCTTCCTTCGGATACTCCGAAGTTCAACAGCACGCAAGATCCAAAATCCTGGCTCAGCGACCATCTGTCATCCGTCAATCTTCACGGAGGCAACAAAGAAACCGCCATGCAATGCCTGCAGCTGACAGGCCCGGCGCGGGTCTGGCTCAGCAGCCTATCATCAGGATCCATCTAAAGTTGGGAGGAGCTAGCTTACAGCTTCATCCGAAATTTCAAGGGCACCAGCAAGAGGCCCGCCTCAATCGAAGAGTTGCGAGCCTGCACTCAGAGAACGGGGGAATCTATTCGCTCGTACATATTACGTTGGTCTACCACCAAGAACTCCGAAGCACATATCTCCGAAGAGAGGGCCATCGACGCCTTCAGATACGGCGTCAAACGCCAAGATTTCAAGGAGGAACTTGGGCGTGTCAAGCCCAAGACACTCGACCACCTCATGGAAATTGCTAACAGTTGGGCAGACGGCGAAGATTGCATCCAGCGAGCGCAATCAGATGAAGAGGACGACTACGGCCGAAGGCGAGAACGCCGCAACAAGAGGAGATCGCGTGTCTACGAAGACCGCGACGGGCCTGACATGGTCGCGGCTGGCTACGCCGACCGCCGCAACGACAACAGCCGCAACAGCGGAGGATACCGCGGAGGAAATTTCCGTGACAACGGACGACCAGCACGGTCGTGGCAATGCCGCGACCGCGACAACGGACCCTCAGCATTCGACAAACTTTCGGGTCCATGCACCATCCTCTTCTACATCAAAAAACAAGATGGCAAAAAGAAAGCCAGCCACATGCTCAAGGACTGCCGCGAGTTCCAGAAACTCAGCGAAAGCATGGTGCAGATGAGGCAACAAGCCCCAACCCCTGCGTTCGGAAACGCACCCGCGCCAGGAGAAATAGCACACGGAGCACCTCCACCGCCACCTATTGGAGTCCCAAACCAACCAGTCGCACCAGCGCATAACAACGCCGAGGTCGGGTACCCCCCACCAAAGGGAGAACTAAATATGATCCAGAAGGGACGCCCCACAAACAGGGTGCAGAAGAAAATCACTCGACAAATCAACTTGGTCGTGGCAACTCCGCCGGCAATCCCTGAGTACCTCAGCGGATCGGAGTCCTGTATCACATTCACTCGCACGATCACCCTTGCCAGATCCCTCGCCTAGGTCATGCTGCCCTGGTGCTGGAGGCGCAGATCGGAGGCTTCGAGATGAGTCGCGTCTTCATGGACGGCGGCAGCGGCATCAATCTGATGTTCGCAAGCACTCTAGCAGCTATGCGGATCCCGCAATGCAGCCTGGAACAATCAGACACAACGGTCCATGGCATTGTCCCAGGAAAGGGCATATTCCCTTGGGCAAAATAGGGCTCGACGTCATCTTTGGGAAGCCGGATAACTTTTGGCAGGAGCGCCTAGAATTCGAAGTGGTGGACTGACCGTCGCAATATCACGCCATCCTGGGGCGTGTAGCATTCGCAAGGTTCCTGTCCATCCCACACTACGCATACCTACTATTCAAGATGCCAGGACCAAGGGGCGTCATCACAGTCCACGGGAGTTTCACCCGATCGGACCAATGCGACAGGGATTTCAACAAAATCTCCCAGTCTTTCGGCATGCAGGACGAGCTTGTAAGGCTCCGTGAGGTAACGGACAATGGGGTACCCCCAGTCACAAGGCAAAACGCACCCGACATGTCCTTCGACTCCACCATCAACACCAAGAAAGTGCAGGTCCATCCGACGGATGCCTCCAAGACGGCGCTGATCGCCAACGACCTCAGTGCCGCATAGGAAGGCGCGCTCGTCGAAATCCTCCGTGAGCGCTGGGAAATCTTCGGCTGGTGTCCTGCGGACATGCCAGGAGTTCCCAGGGAATTCGCCGAGCACGCACTCAACGTCTTTCCAGACACCAAGCCAGTCAAGCAGTCCATCCGAAGACTGTCGGAGCCACGAGCCGAAGCTATCGGCAAGGAAATCAATAGACTACTCGCTGCAGACTTCATCAGGGAAATCAAAGAAAGAGAGTGGCTTGCAAACACGGTGATGGTCCCAAAGAAGGACACGGACATCCTGCGGATGTGCGTGGACTTCACATCACTAAACAAGCATTGCCCAAAGGACCACTTCCCTCTTCCACGGATCGACCAGATCATCGATTCGACTGCAGGTTGCGAGAAACTCTCCTTCCTCGACGCCTACTCAGGCTATAACCAGATTCGACTCAAGGTCGAAGATCAAGAGAAAACGGCGTTTATCACACCGTTCGGAGTATTCTGCTACAACACGATGCCCTTTGGGCTAAAGAACGCGGGTGCCACGTACCAGCGATGCATGCAGGCCTGCCTCAAGGACCAGATCGGTCGCAATGTCCAAGTCTATGTCGACGACATAGTAATAAAAACCAAGGAGGCAAAGACACTTATCGATGATCTCCGCGAGACGTTCGACAACCTTGATCGCTACAGGATCAAGCTCAACCCCGAAAAATGCGCCTTCGGCGTCCCATCAGGTCAGTTGCTCGGGTACTTCATCTCTCAACAAGGGATCGAGGCGAACCCAAAGAAAATTAGAGCCATCATGACGATGGAGAAGCCAAAAAACCTCAAGGGCGTCTAGCAGCTCGCAGGACGAGTAGCGGCACTAAGCAGGTTCATTAGCCGCATGGGCGAGAAGGCCCTACCATTCTACCAGCTGCTGCGCAAGGCAGACAAGTTCGAGTGGACACCAGAAGCCAACGACGCATTTGAAAGCCTCAAGCGGCTCCTCTCCACCTCGCCAGTTTTGGTCACGCCAAAGGAGCGCGAGCCCCTGCTGCTGTACATAGCAGCCACACACCAGGTGGTCAGCACCGTACTCGTGGTCGAACGACCCGAAGAAGGCAAGACCCACGGGGTCCAGTGCCCAATTTACTACCTCAGTGAGGTACTGACACCAACAAAGCAGAGGTACCCTCACTACCAGAAGCTAGCCTACGGCGTGTACATGACGGCTCGACGGCTGAGCCACTACTTCCAGGAGCATCAGGTGATGGTAGTTAACGAGGCACCCCTGAACAGCATCCTGAATAATCCGGAGGCCACAGGACGGGTGGCCCTGTGGGGCATCGAACTGTCACCCTTGGACATCGTCTACGAGAAGCGACACGCAATTAAATCTCAAGTACTTCCGGACTTCCTGGTACATTGGATGGAGCTGCAGCTGCCAGACACCCCAGATATGTCGCAGTCATGGACAATGCACTTCGACGGCTCCAAGCGCAAAGCCGGATCAGGGGCAGGGGTCATACTGACCTCCCCGCAAGGCGACAAGATGAAGTATGTTCTTCGGATGAAATTCAGAGCCTCCAACAACGAGGCCGAATACGAAGCCCTCATCCATGGCATGAGGATGGCAAAGATATGCGGCGCAACGCGCCTGGTCATCTACGGTGACTCCAACCTCGTCGTCCAGCAGACGATGAATGTGTTGGAATTATGCCCTAGAGACAATAATAAAGATGTTATTATTATAATTCTTGTTCATGATAAAGTTTATATTCCATGCTAGAATTGTATTAAGCGGAAACTTTAATACTTGTGTGGTTTGTGAACAACACCGTGTCCCTAGTACGCCTCTATGGACTAGCTCATTGATCAATGATGGTTAAGGTTTCCTAACCATAGACATGAGTTGTCAATTGATAATGAGATCATAACATTGGAGAATGATATGATGGACAGACCCAAACTAAGCAAAGCAATTAGATCGTATCATCGTGTTCATCTTTGCGAAGCTTTTCCTATGTCAAATATTGTATTCCTTAGACCATGAATAATACAACTCCCTGGTATCAGAAGAAAGCTTTGAGGTCATCAAACGTCATCCTATGAGAGGGTGATCATAAAGGTGTCTCTCAAGTGATCGGAAAGTATCTATTGGGTTGTATGTATCGAGATGGAATTTGTCCCTCCCAAGTCGTAGAGATATACTTCGGGCCCACTCGGTAATCGATATCAACACCGCTTGCAAGCATGTGGTTAAGGAGTTAATCACAAAGTGATATCGGATAACGGAACGAGTAAAGTACTTACTGTGAACGAGATTGAACTAGGTATGATGGTACCGACGATCAAATCTCGGGCAAGTACAATATCGCGAGACGAAGGGAATATATATATGGGATTGTTTGAATCCTGGCATCGTGGTTCATCCGATATGATCATCGATGAATGTGTGGGAGTCAATATGGGTGCCCAGACCCCGTTGTTTATTATTGATAGAAGATCATGTCTGCATATTCTCGAACCCGCAGTGTCACACACTTAACTTGTCTTGACGCTAGGATAGATTGGATAATTGGTTTATGAATTTTTGTTCGGAGACTCGGATGGGATCCGGGACATCACGAGAGGTTCCGGAGTGGTCCGGAGAATAAGATTCATATAAGGCAATGCAGTTTTTAGAGTTCGGAATTGTTCCGGGATAATCGGTATCGTACCGGAAGCTTCTAGAACCTTCCGGAAGGGGACCAACGTGGCCCCACCTTCCGGGAGTGGGCATGGGCCTATGAGGGAGTGTACTGGACGCATTGGGCCAGGGGCACAAGGCCCCATAGGGCCCAGCCGATCCTAGAGAGTTTAAATCGTTTAAACTAGAGATAGGGTTTCTAGAAGAGGGGAGAGTCCTTGCCCCCCACTCCTCCCTCCCTTGGCCGCCGGCCCAAGGCTTGGAGGAGGGGCAAGGGCTGGCCGCCCCCCCCCCTCTATAAATAGAGGGCTGGTACGCCCCCTCCCCCCTACACCTTGCCTCCAACCCTAGTTGCCTTGCTACCTTCCTCTCTCCCTCCCGACTGTTTGTAGGCGAAGCCCTGCTGCAGAAAATTCTCCACCATATACACCACGCCGTCGTGTTGTAGATCCAATCTATCTCTCCACCATACTTGCTGGTCCGAGGAAGGAGGAGACGTCGAGGTGCTTCACGTGTGCATCTCACGGAGGCACCGCCATTTGTGGTGCTAGATCGGATCGGATCGCGAGGAGGAGAAGCGAGTACGACTACATCACCCACGTTCCGACGAACGTTCCGCTGTGCGAATCTTCAAGGGTATGAAGATCTAATCCAATCTCTCTCGTTGATTGCATCTCCTAGATTAGATCTTGGCTTTCCCTCTGTTCGCATCCGTATAAAATTTTGATTTACTATGCCGTGAAACCCATCAGTGGTATCAGAGCTAGATCTATGCGTAGATGTGTTTCACGAGTAGAACGCAACATGGTTGTTGCGGGCGTTGATGTTTTCTGTTGCAAGCCTCTTGTTTGTGTTCTTCTTATGATGCGGGATAGTGAGATTGAAGCGGTCCAGGCCAACCTTACGCGACGTCGTTCGCGAGACCGGCTCCGCACTTGACGTGTGGCTTGTTCCACACATGCGGCTGGTGGATGTCAGTTTCTCTCACTATAGTTGTCATGGGATTAACACCGGAGTTTGGCAACCATAATATCACCGTTGTGGCTAATCGTTCTTAGCATCTACTCCCATAAGCCACGTAAAACATGCAACAACAAAGTAGAGGCGTCTAACTTGTTTTTTGCAGGGAGTGTTTTCTGTGATATGGTATGGCCCAAGATATGATGTGTATATTGTATGCGATGATCATGTTTTGTAATGTTTCACGACTTGCATGTCGATGAGTACACAACCGGTAGGAGCCATATGGTTGTCTTTATAATTGTGTATGACCTGCGAGTCAACTTCTTATACGCCATGTAATAGCTTTACTTTATCGCTAAGTAGTTAGCAATAGTTGTAGTTGCTATTCGTGGTGGAGGCAATCATGGTGGAGTGATGGAGATCATGCCGGAACGCACAAGATGGAGATCATTGCGCGAGAATTGGCTATACCATGTCACATAAAGTTATATGCATGTGATGTTTATCCTTTTATGTGTCTTATTATGCTTAGATCGCGACGGTAGCATTATAAGATGATTCCTCACTTAAAGATCAAGATAAAAACTGTGTTCTCCCCAAGTATGCACCGTTGCGAAAGTTCGTCGTGTCCAAGCATCACGCGATGATCGGGTGTTATAGACTCTACGCTCACATACAACGGGTGCAAGCCAGTTTTGCACACGCGGAAATACTTGGGTCGTCTAGCTTGACGATCCTAGCATGTACAGACATGGCCTCGGAACACAAGAACCGAAAGGTTAAGCATGAGTCATATGAATGATATGATCGAAACTTTGTTGTCCACCATTGAAACCACATCTCTTCTCGTGATGATCGGATTAGGTGTGGTGAATTTGGACCGTGTTCACT
The DNA here is from genome assembly GCA_916181665.1 of Avena sativa. Taxonomy (NCBI): domain Eukaryota; kingdom Viridiplantae; phylum Streptophyta; class Magnoliopsida; order Poales; family Poaceae; genus Avena; species Avena sativa. The sequence goes on from OV702296.1 coordinate 20,649,894, forward strand.
AAACAACTTGAGGGATGTTGAATTTAGTGGGAGTTCATCTAGTAATTTGATTAAGTTGAACTGTTTATCATGAACATAGTCTAAACTGTACTTGCAAATACTGTAGATCACATGGCCAAGTCCAACTTCAACTTCAACGTTTTTGCTGAGAAGGAAAAGCTTAGAAACAATGGGTCTAACTTCACCAATTGGTTCCGCAATATAAGAATCATTCTGTCTGGCGGACAAAAGGACTATGTCCTTGGGAAAGCGTTAGGTGACCCCCCTGCTGCAACTGCGCCGGCTGATGAGAAAGTTGTCTATCAGTCGCGCAAAGATGATTATGGTGTGATTAAGAGCACCATGTTGTTTGCTATGGAACCGGAGCTTCAAAATCGTTTTGAAACCTATCCCGGGCCCTTTGAGATTCTCGAGGAGTTGAAAACCATGTTTCAGACTCAAGCCCGTTCTGAGAGATATGAGATCTCTGAGAAGTTCTTTAACTGCAAGATGGAGGAAGGGAGTTCCGTTAGTGAGCACGCCATAAAGATGTCAGGCTACACTCAACGCCTTGAGCAACTAGAATGCACGATTCCAGAGGAGCTCAAGATTGACAGGGTTCTGCAATCACTCCCTCCCATCTACAAAGGTTTTGTAGTGACTCATAATCAGATTGGCTCCACTGATACGATCACCGAGCTCTTCGCAAAGCTGAAGGCTGCGGAGGTGGACATCAAGAAGGATAATCATGTGTTGATGGTCAACAAACCCTCCTTTAAGAAAGGAAAGGGAGCAAAGAAGCCCTTCAAGAAGGGCGGCGGCAAGCGCAATGCTCCTGCTGAGAAGAAGCTCAAGTTTGGTCCTAAGCCGGACACTGAGTGCTTCTATTGCAAGGACAAGGGTCACTGGAAGCGCAACTGTCCGAAGTACTTAGCAGACAAGAAGGCTGGCACCATCAAAGGTATATTTGATATACATGTTATTGATGTTTTACTTACTAGCCCTCGTTGTAGTGCCTGGGTATTTGATACCGGCTCAGTTGCTAATATTTGTAACTCGAAACAGGAGCTACGGAATAGACGGCGGCTTGCGAGGGATGAGGTGACGATGCGCGTTGGCAACGGATCAAGAGTTGATGTGATGGCCGTCGGCACGCTCTCCTTAGTTTTACCTTCGGGATTAGTTTTAAACCTTAATAAATGTTATTATGTGCCTGCGTTGAGCATGAACATTATTTCTGGATCGTGTTTATTGCAAGACGGTTATTCATTTAAATCGGAGAATAATGGTTGTTCTATTTATATGAGTAACATCTTTTATGGTCATGCACCTCTTGTGAATGGTTTATTTCTTCTAAATCTCGAAAGGGATGAAACACACATCCATAACATTGAGGCTAAGAGATGCAAAGTAGATAGTGATAATACTACTTATTTGTGGCACTGTCGTCTAGGTCATATTGGTGTAAAGCGCATGAAGAAACTCCATTCTGATGGACTTTTGGAGTCTCTTGATTTTTAATCATTTGACACATGCGAACCATGCCTCATGGGCAAGATGATCAAAACCCCGTTCTCCGGTATGATGGAGCGAGCAACGGACTTGTTGGAAATCATACATACCGATGTATGCGGACCGATGAGTGTTTCGATGCGCGGTGGATATCGCTATTTCCTCACTTTTACCAATGACTTAAGTAGATATGGGTATATCTATTTAATGAAACATAAATCTGAAACATTTGAAAAGTTCAAGGAATTTCAGAATGAAGTGGAGAACCATCGTAACAGAAAGATTAAGTTTCTACGATCCGATCGTGGAGGTGAATATTTGAGTTATGATTTTCTCACGCATCTTAAAGCAAGTGGAATCGTTTCACAACTCACGCCACCCGGAACACCACAGCGCAATGGTGTGTCTGAACGCCGGAATCGAACCCTATTAGATATGGTCCGATCAATGATGTCTCTTACTGATTTGCCGTTATCATTTTGGGGTTATGCATTAGAAACCGCTGCATTCACTTTAAATATGGCTCCATCTAAATCCGTTGAGACGACACCATATGAACTATGGTTTGGTGCTAAACCTAAGTTGTCGTTTCTTAAAGTTTGGGGATGCGAAGCTTACGTCAAGAAGTTGATGCCGGACAAGCTCGAACCCAAAGCGGAGAAATGTGTCTTCATAGGATACCCTAAGGAAACTATTGGGTATACCTTCTATCACAGAACCGAAGGCAAAGTGTTTGTCGCAAAGAACGGTTCCTTTCTTGAGAAGGATTTTCTCTCGAAAGAAGTGAGTGGGAGGAAAGTAGAGCTTGACGAGGTTATTGAACCTTCTCTAGAATTGGAGAGTAGCGCAGCACCTGAAATTGTTCCAGTGCCGCCTGCACCAACAATAGAGGAAGCTAATGACAAGGATCATGAAGCTTCGGACGATGCTGCTACTGAACGTCGCAGGTCGACAAGGTCGCGTGCCCCTCCTGAGTGGTACGGCAACCCTGTCTTGACTGTCTTGTTGGTAGAAGACAGTGAACCTACGAACTATGAGGAAGCAATGATGAGCCCAGACTCTGAGAAATGGCTAGAAGCCATGAAATCCGAATTGGGATCCATGAGCGAAAACCAAGTATGGACTTTGGTGGACCCTCCTAGCGACCGAAAGGCCGTTGAGTGCAAATGGATCTTCAAGAAGAAAACGGACGCGGATGGTAATGTTACCGTCTATAAAGCACGGCTTGTCGCGAAAGGTTTTTGACAAGTTCAAGGTGTTGACTACGATGAGACTTTCTCTCCCGTAGCGATGTTTAAGTCCATTCGGATTTTATTAGCAATAGCTGTGTTTCATGATTATGAAATATGGCAGATGGATGTCAAGACTGCATTCCTCAATGGCAACATTGATGAAGAGTTGTATATGATGCAACCCGAAGGTTTTGTCGATCCTAAGGATGCTGATAAAGTATGCAAACTTCAGCGTTCCATTTATGGACTGAAGCAAGCATCTCGGAGTTGGAACCTTCGTTTTAATCAAGTGATCAAGAGCTTTGGATTTGTTCCAAATTGCTACGAAGCTTGTATCTACAAGAAAGTGAGTGGGAGCTCGGTGACGTTTCTGGTACTATATGTGGATGACAATTGATTATTGGAAATGACATCAACATGCTTAACGATGTGAAGAGTTATTTGAACAAGTGTTTTGCAATGAAAGACCTAGGTGAAGCTGCTTATATATTGGGCATCAAGATCTATAGAGATAGACAAAGACGCCTGATAGCTTTAAGCCAGAGTACATACCTAGACAAAGTTCTGAAAAGGTTCAGAATGGATAAGGCAAAGAAAGGTTCAGTGCCGATGTTGTCAGGTAAGATATTGAGCAAGGCTCAGTGTCCAGCTACGGTAAATGATAGGGAAGCTATGAGCAAAGTGCCTTATGCCTCGGCCATAGGTTCCATCATGTATGCCATGCTGTGTACTAGACCGGATGTGTCCAATGATCTTAGTTTGACGAGAAGATATCAAAGTGATCCAGGAGTGGAACACTGGATAGCCGTGAAGAACATCCTAAAGTACCTAAATAGGACTAAAGAAATGTTCTTTGTCTATGGGGGTGATGAACAGCTTGTCGTAAAAGGTTACGTCGACGCTAGTTTTGACACCGACAAGGATGATTCCAAATCTCAGACAGGATACGTTTATATTTTGAATGGAGGAGTTGTGAGCTGGAGAAGCTGCAAGCAAAGCGTGATCGCGGAGCGGAATACATGGCTGCTGCAGAAGCGTCAAGTGAAGGAGTTTGGATCAGAAACTTCATCACTGAGCTTGGCGTGGTTCCAAGTGCATTGGACCCACTGGAGATATTGTGTGACAACACTGGCGCCATAGCACTTGCTAAGGAACCAAGATATCATCCAAAGACCAAGCATATCAACCGCAAGTTTCATATAATCCGAGATTATATTGCAGATGGAGATCTGAAGATTAGCAAAGTACATACATATCTGAATGTCGCAGATCCATTGACTAAACCTCTTCCACGTGTAAAACATGATCATCACCTCAGTGCCATGGGTGTGAGATTGTTGCCAAATGTAAACTAGATTATTGACTCTAGTGCAAGTGGGAGACTGTTGGAATTATTCCCTAGAGGCAATAATAAAGATGTTATTATTATAATTCTTGTTCATGATAAAGTTTATATTCCATGCTAGAATTGTATTAAGTGGAAACTTTAATACTTGTGTGGTTTGTGAACAACACCGTGTCCCTAGTACGCCTCTATGGACTAGCTCATTGATCAATGATGGTTAAGGTTTCCTAACCATAGACATGAGTTGTCAATTGATAATGAGATCATAACATTGGAGAATGATATGATGGACAGACCCAAACTAAGCAAACCAATTAGATCATATCATCGTGTTCATCTTTGCGAAGCTTTTCCTATGTCAAATATTGTATTCCTTAGACCATGAGATAATACAACTCCCTGGTATCGGAAGAATGATTTGAGGTCATCAAACGTCATCCTATGAGAGGGTGATCATAAAGGTGTCTCTCAGGTGATCGGAAAGTATCTGTTGGGTTGTATGTATCGAGATGGAATTTGTCCCTCCCAAGTCGGAGAGATATACTTCGGGCCCACTCGGTAATCGATATCAACACCGCTTGCAAGCATGTGTTTAAGGAGTTAATCACAAAGTGATATCGGATTACGGAACGAGTAAAGTACTTGCTGTGAACGAGATTGAACTAGGTATGACGGTACCGACGATCAAATCTCGGGCAAGTAAAATATCGCGAGACGAAGGGAATATATATATGGGATTGTTTGAATCCTGGCATCGTGGTTCATCCGATATGATCATCGATGAATGTGTGGGAGTCAATATGGGTGCCCAGACCCCGCTGTTGATTATTGATAGAAGATCATGTCTGCATATTCTCGAACCCGCAGGGTCACACACTTAACGTGTCTTGACGCTAGGATAGATTGGATAATTGGTTTATGAATTTTTGTTCGGAGACTCGGATGGGATCCGGGACATCACGAGAGGTTCCGGAGCGGTCCGGAGAATAAGATTCATATAAGGCAATGCAGTTTTTGGAGTTCGGAATTGTTCCGGGATAATCGGTATCGTACCGGAAGCTTCTAAAACCTTCCGGAAGGGGACCAACGTGGCCCCACCTTCCGGGAGGGGGCATGGGCCTATGAGGGAGTGTCCTGGCCGCATTGGGCCAGGGGCACAAGGCCCCATAGGGCCCAGCCGATCCTAGAGAGTTTAAATCGTTTAAACTAGAGATAGGGTTTCTAGAAGAGGGGAGAGTCCTTGCCCCCCACTCCTCCCTCCCTTGGCCGCCGGCCCAAGGCTTGGAGGAGGAGCAAGTGCTGGCCGCCCCCCCTCTATAAATAGAGGGCTGGTGCGCCCCCTCCCCCCTACACCTTGCCTCCAACCCTAGTTGCCTTGCTACCTTCCTCTCTCCCTCCCGACTGTTTGTAGGCGAAGTCCAGCTGCAGAAAATTCTCCACCATATACACCACGCCGTCGTGTTGTAGATCCAATCTATCTCTCCACCATACTTGCTGGTCCGAGGAAGGAGGAGACGTCGAGGTGCTGCACGTGTGCATCTCACGGAGGCACCGCCACTTGTGGTGCTAGATCGGATCGGATCGCGAGGAGGAGAAGCGAGTATGACTACATCACCCACGTTCCGACGAACGTTCCGCTGTGCGAATCTTCAAGGGTATGAAGATCTAATCCAATCTCTCTCGTTGACTGCATCTCCTAGATTAGATCTTGGCTTTCCCTCTGTTCGCATCCGTAGAAATTTTTGATTTACTATGCCGTGAAACCCATCAGAATGAGTGCGATGCACACGCCGAAAACATGATCGCGTACCGCGCGGTCTACAACGCACTCAAAGGAGAATTTGATGGTTGCGAGCTTCGACACGTTGGACGAGAAAGCAACGAGGAAGCCGACAGACTCGCCAACATCGGCTCCACTTGCGCAAAGGTGCCACCAGGTGTGTTCCTTGAACAGATCTGCGTGCCATTCATCAAGCGGAAATTCCCCAAGGGATCACCTGAAGAAGCAGAACACTCGGGAGCTACGCTACCCGAAGGACACGAAGGACCCGAAAAGCTGGACACAGAGGTAGCCATGGTCAACCTAATGCAGGTCATGGCAGTCGAAGAAACTTGGACGCGACCATACCTCCAGTTCTTAATAATCGGAGAATTGCCTGACAGCTAAACAGACGACGCCAATTGACGAGGTTTGATCTCGTCAATGCCCATTATTATGGACTTGGGTTTTGGAGAAGATGGGGATGCTGGAGATCGTGGAATGGTTAACAGACAAGCAACCAAGGGACATGAGATTTACCCAGGTTTAGGCCCCCGGAGGGAAAACCCTACTCCTGCTTGTCTGCTCTTGATTACGGCGGAACCGAAGATTACAGGGTGCGCAGATTCGATCTGGCGTGGAGGTGCGTGTGCGAAAGTATGAGTCGAGAGATCTGTAGATCTGTTGTGGTCTAGTCTATCGGGGGGTGGAGAGATTAGGTCGTGTCCTCTTCGTTGGACCCTCCTAGCCTTTATATATGGGGTGGCTAGGTCTCAGGTACCGATACGAGTTGGTTACAAGTTGTATTCAAACTCTAGTCTTGAGGTATCCTTGTCTTGTGCGCTTTGGAGTCCGTGTCCATATGTGCTTCGTGCAGCCGAAAACGTCTTGGGCATCCTGGACCCTGGCAGGTCGTCGAGTGGGCCTTCCGTCGGGCTGGACCAAGTATGCTAACATCGGGTACCCATAGGGCATATCCATGTCATATATAATTATCTACAATACATTTTTCTGTGTTTTAATCTAATTTTGTTTTAATATTTGAAGTATCTGTACTATGAGAAGATACTCCTAGATGGCGCCGAGTATACGTCCAGAAGGCCATTGATGAGGAACTGTACGGAAGATGCGGCTTCAGCGAGAGACGCCTTAGAATTAAAGGGCCGTGCATTGGGGAAGGTACGTAAATACAAGTGATATCGTGGCTTATTTTTTGTTCTGCTAACGGTTCTAGGTTGACAATATTAATTGGTTTATATACATATATCTTGAAGATTGACGATGACATAACTCAAAAGCATCGAGAAGAGGTTCTCCATACACCCGAAATTGCATCTGGTAAGAAACGTAGTAGAGGGCCCTACAAGAAGAAGGAAGGAGGTTCTACATCCAGCAGGGCTAAAGGAATGAGAGAAGTCATGTTGGAACAGATGACGAGCAAACTAACAGAGCATATTGATAGAACAATTGAAGAAACCTTTGATAGAAAGATGGAGGTATTCACAGAAGCTTATGCTAAGGTGATACACCCTATGTGCCATCTGCTCTGAGTTAAACAAATGCTTTTTTAAACATCACATGATGATTCATTTATTTTCAATCTTGCAGAAACTTCTTGTTATGATGAACTCGGCAGGAGTCACGTACAGACCTTCTAAAGAAAAAATGTCTGATAATGACAATAAAGAGGAGGAGGTAGATAAGGAGGTAGAGAAGGAGGTAGAGAATGGTGAAGGAATCTCCTCTACTAACACCAAATATACGCCAAAAGATTTCATGGAACGTCCAGACACCCCAGAAAGTAACTCCTTTGACATTGCACATGACTCTAATTTAAATAAGGATTCAAATAGTATGGGGAAAGAGGTTGAAGGTGACATATTCATGTTACCCACAGACAAGAAGGAAAGGAATGCTACTGATGCTTGCCACACCGCACCATCGAAACTCGGCAGTATGCAAGCGTCACCAATACTAATTGATGGTAGGGGTCCTTCACCGACGCGACCGGACTCAGAGCCGATTCCATTAGAAGCATTCACAGCTGCATTGAAAAAGGGGCAGGGAGGAAAAACGGGTGAGGTAGGAGACACTCTGTTGAATGGATCATTTTACTCGTTTAATATCCTACATACCATTTGCCGGAAAGCTATTAATGGTGAGAAGACAGAAGCCGTTGGCGAGAAGCGCAACCTAGGTCGGCGGACAAAAAGGGTAAAAACCAAAAAACGATGTTAGAAAAGGTAGTGCAACATCATTGAATTGCATGGTTGTGCATGTATTAAATTAAAACAGTTACATGCACGTATTAAACATTTGTTTCTGTGTATGCAGTTCTTTTCGAAGACATAGAAGTCCTGAACGGTTTGACACCGCAACAAATAGATGCTGCAGTGTTGTACGTTGAAATAGCAAAAAATATAAAGATTTTTGCAATGAAAGTGTCTATAATAACAAGGATGACACTGAGGTCACTGCCAACCATATTAGTGTGATCCTTGATAAATTATGGCTGTGTAGCAATGTAAGTCCAAGTACCACAGTTTTGTTATTTTATGCAAACAAGAAGGATCGTTTGTCACACGTTATTAATTTCTTTTGTAGGTTATAGGTTCTTACATGGAAGAATTGTCTCTTCGATTGGGAGATGACCGAAACTTGTGCCCTGCATGGAGGGCAAACAGTCTAATACGTACTCCACCAAGAAGAAAAACTAGATCCCAGCATAAGAAAGAATCCTTTGACAAAAAATCAGAAAAGGTGTATGATATATCAGGATGCTCTGCAAGATGCATGGAAGAATACTTTTGTGCTAATAAAGTAAGTACTGTTTGTACAAGAAAATGCAGGGTATAAACCAGATTATGTAATGTGATAACACTTGTCTCTTTTTGGTAGGCATATTTCACGTTGAATATAAACGACTGCCACTAGTGCTGTGTCATCTTGAATAGTCCAAAGAAGAAATCTCAAGTGCTCGACTCGCTGTTTGAATTTAAAAGGGTCCAGAAAATTGTCGAAGCTCTGGTATGTTTTCTCTCTATACATTTAGCGATGATATGGTTACTCCAAATATTACACTAAACCTCTCTGTTTCATAGAGAGAGCAAATTTCGAAAGACATAGAAGTGGCTAAAAAATATACGGATTATAAGTTTCGTGATGTTTCCAATTGGGAGATCGTAGCTGTGAAACACCATGGCAAAATGATGCGTGAGTTTCTGGTTGAACTAATGCCATTTCTTTTGATGTGTTAGTATTGTTATTCAAATTTAGATTCGTTGTGATCAGAAACTCGTGTGGAATGTTCGTGCTATGCTGTATGGAGCACTTTTATGGAGATAAATTTACAGATGTAGTCTCGCAGGTATTCAAAATTTCTATTTGGCATTTGCATATTTATATACACTAGCATGTGACGTTATTAACCCTGCTAATATTTTGTTATAGGAAAGGATAAATGATTCTAGGAGACGTACTATTGCAGAAATTATTCTGTCCAAGACAAACAAACTCTACAAGGTAAAAAGCAGAGTTCTTGAGATCGCGGAGATGCTGGTAGATTCTTGAAAACTCAAGAAACAAAAATTTGTACTACCGATTCCCTGGCGAATATTGGTATACCATTAAAAAATTTACGCAAAGCTGGGTTGTTTGATTGTTAAACAGTTCGCGCATGGCACTGTGTTTTTGTCAGAAGAATGTTTCATGACTGTGGTTTAATTTTGTCGTTTTCCTTAATTTACGATTGTAATTAATGTAAAGTTTGGGTTGTTTATGTTCGCCAATTTGTGGATTTGATGAGCAATGTTCATAGGCCTAGTTGTAGTGCGTATGCTTAAAATACAATGCTCGCCAAAATAGTAACGGACCAGACATATAAATGAATGGGAATTACATTATACAGTTTCAAAATATAAGAGTTTTTAGCTTTGTGATCTAGACCTCTTTAGGTTGGCTAGAATCTCCCTCATCAACTTGTGGTTGTGTGACTCATCACCTGGATCAAACCCAATTGATACATCTGAGTAAGCCATGACACACACTCATGGAAGATGTGGGCGTATGCCAACATTGCATGGGATCTAGACCTCTCTACGCTGGCTAGAAACATCTTCACCAGCGTTTCTCCTCTCGCTCAAAACGGTGTGTATTTCTTTGGTGTAGTCCTCGTCACAAAGGAGTAAAATGCCTTGATAGTACTTCTGGCCGTGTCTACGAGTCAAGGGATGTAGTTTTTGATGAAAATGTTTTTCCCTTTGCTACACTTCATCAAAATTGCGGGTCATCGTCTCCATGATGAAGTTCTTTTGCTTCCTTCAGACAATCCCTCCTCGGTAGAGACAACTATGGGTGTGCATACTAATAACCAATATATATGTGCTGATTGTTCCTGTCGTTGATCCTATGCAGGCCACAGCTGACACCCTGCCCAAAAGCTGTACCGAACTAGTCATGCAAAATTCTGCCGAAAATACTAATGTCAACACGTCAGATAATGAGGCTGAAGGAAACACCGCTACAAGCCAAGAAAACACGTAATCTGAGCATGATACGGGGGGAAAATCTGCCTCGGATCCGCCCCCGAGACTCTGACTCGCCGTCACCTGGGCGTATCGATCCGCGCCAGTCCCCTCACGCCACGTCCCCAAGGTCTGGGCCCTCCTTTGCGTCGCGTTCTGCGCATAACTATGGCGGCCATGGGGAGCCTGACACGTCTTCCCCGTGGTCCCCACCAACACGTGTATGCTCGGATCTCCCGCCTAGCTCTTCCCCGTGGTTCTTCTGACGGCTTCGGGAGTGACGCCTCGCCAGGAGATCCAATCGGCACATCGTTGAGCGCTGGTGCCCAGGAATATTTTGCACCTGTACAATATTCAGCGCCAGGATCTTCTGCAGCACCTGCTGCTGACGTATATACTGCTGCTGAACCCCGCACTCGTCTACAAAAAAGGTACTACTACCTCCATTTCAAAATGTAAGGCTTTTTAGCAAACTAAAACAGCTTGCTAAAAAGGTTTATATTGTGAAACAAAGGAAGTATAAAGGACCCAAAAATTCGTACTGAGGGCACAATTCGGTTGGCACTATTAACATCTACTCCCTCCGTTTCAAAATATAAGATGTTTTAGCTTTGTGAAGGAAATGTATCTATACTTATTTTAGTGTGTAGGTTCATTCAAGTTTGGAGTGAATCTACAAACTAAAACAAGTCTAGATACATTTGCTTCACAAATATAAAAAATCTTATATTTTGAAACAGATGGAGTACAGGAGAACCATAAAACTTGCATGAAGCTAAAACGGATACAAACTGAAGTGTGCTATGCAAGATCCCACCAAGATCTAACACAAATGTTATTGATTGCACCTTGTCCCACCAAGCTCTAACATGATCCCACCCAGTTGATACATCTAAGCATAAGAGTGCTATGCCAAGTCATGACACACACTTGTGGCAGATGTGGACCCATGCCAACATTTCATGAGATATAGACCTCTCTTAGCTGGCTAGAAACACTTTAACCAACTTGCGGTTGTATGCCATGTTACAACATCGACCTAGTTTCACATCATAAAAATTCACCACATTAATTTGCACAAGCTAGTGTGTGCATGGCTTGACAAACTGAAAATTATAGCTAGATCTAGCAAGTAGGTAGGATCATGTTGGCCAAGTGTGATGACACATACAACAACAAGTTGGTGAAGGTGTTTCTATCCAGCCCAGAGAGGTGTCTAGACCCCATGCATGCATGCAATGTTTCCTTGGCCCCACATTTTCCACAAGCTAGTGTGTGTCATGCCTTTGCATATCACTCTTATAGCTATATCTATCAAGTGTGGGATCACGTTGGCCAGGTGTAGTGACTCACACAACCACTAAGTTGATGACGGTGGTTCTAGCCAGCCCAGAGAGTTCTAGACCCCATGCAATGTTGGCATGGCCCCACATTTGCCATAGGCTAGTGTGTCTCATGGCTTGGCAGACTCAAAATTATAGCTAGAGCTAGCAAGTAGGTAGGATCATGTTGGCCACCAAGAAGAAATTTGTGCCCTGCATGGAGGGCAAATTCTCTAATACGTACTCCACCAAGAAACTTGGGCCCTGCAAATGTGGGCCAATGCCAACATTGCATGGGACCTAGACCTCTTTAGGTTGGCTAGAATCTCCCTAATCCACTTGTGGTTGTGTGACTCATTACCTGGCCAAAATGATCAAGTGGGTGGGATCATGTTGCATGCAACGGTGCCTGTCAAGAATATGTAATTTATTTTATAAAATTCAAAACTATAAAATAGCTATTTTGTTCAAATATTTAAATAGAAAATAAAAAGGAATATAGGATCGAAGAAAAAAGTAAGACTTGGCGTGGAGGCAACAAGCCAGCCCAACTCCTACTCCCGCTCCCGCGTCACGGCTGCGTCTGGGCGTGAAGTAGTTTGGGGCGGCCCATCTTAATCCCGGGCATCAAAAAGTAATGGGCTCTTTCGGGCCCAACGGAAAACCGTAGCGGGAAGGACTGACGTGGGTCGGAGTTTTTCTTTTTTTTGAAACCTCATATATTAGGCATGCAAGCAGCCTCATAGCCGAGCGAGAAACGGTTAGACCTGCTTATATACCCTGCATTCATACGTGGCACGAGCTTCTCTCAACAAATCAACGATGACATGTACTGCTGTCAGTTGTCTTCTTTTTGGACTACACATGGGCCTGCATCCTGGTCCAACAATGGTCTTCTAGTCGTATGCAGGCCGTTGAGCTCGAAATGTGTACTAGCATTATTTTTGATTCCCTTTACAAGCTTGTTGTTTGTTTACTGAACATCTCCGTAGTAGTTTTTTGTTTTAGATTCAAAATTCAACTAATATTTAGAAACAATTCAAAATTCATCATCTCTTGGCATAGAAGTGTTAATATATCAAGTGGGTGAGATCATGTTATCCCACCATTACATTAGGCTCTAGACCCATATGAGTTGATTAGAAATACCATCATCAAGTTTGTCGTGGCTTGACATAGAACTCTTATAGCTAGATCTATCAAGTGGGAGGGATCATGTTGGTCAAGTGTAGTGACTCAAACAACCACTAAGTTGACGATGGTGTTTCTAGCCAGCCCAGAGAGGTCTAGACCCCATGCAATGTTAGCATGGCCCCACATCTACCACAGGTGTGTGGGATCTAGAGCCTAATGCAATGTTAGCATGGCGCCACATCTATCATAGCCAACAAGTGTGTCATGGCTTGGCATAGCACTCTTACTGCTAGATCTATCAGGTGGGTGGGATCATGTTGGCCAGGTGTAGTGATTCACACAGCCTTGTTGATGATGGTGTTTCTAGCCAACCTAGAGAGGTATAGATCCCATGCAATGTTAGCAAAAGTATAGTTAGATCTATCAAGTAGGTAGGGTCATGTTGGTCAGGTGTGATGACTCATACAACAAGTTGGTGAAGGTGTTTAATTTCAACCAGCCCATAGAGGTCTAGACCCCATGCAATGTTGGCATGGGCCCCACATCAGCCACAAGTTTGTGTCATGGCTTGGCATAACACTCTTATATATAGCTAGATCTATGAAGTGGGTGGAATCATGTTGGTCAGGTGTAGTGACTCACACAAATACTAAGTTGATGATGGTGTTTTAGCCAACCCAGAGAGGTGTAGATCCCATGCAATGTTGGCATGGTGGCCCAACATCTACCACAGTTGTGTGTGTCATGGCTTGGCATAGCAAAAGTATAGTTAGATCTATCAAGAGGGAAGGATCATGTTGTCCAAGTGATGACTCATACAACAACAAGTTGGTGAACGTGTTTCTATCCATCCCAGAGAGGTCTAGATCCCATGCAATGTTGGCATGGCCCCACATTTGCCACAAGTGTGTCTCATGTCTTGGCATAGCACTCTTACATCTAGATCTATCAAGTGAGTCGAATCATGTTGGTCAGGTGTAGTGACTCACACAACCACTAAGTTGATGATGGTGTTTGTAACCTACTCGAAGAGGTGTAGATCCCATACAATGTTGGCATGGGCCCAGAGAGGTGAGTCACACAACCACAAGTTGGTGAAGGTGTTTCTAGCCACCCCAGAGAGAGGTCTCAAGCCCATGCGAAAATTCAAAATTTGATCGGGCCACCTAAAATTCAAAAAAAAAAATTGTGTGAAAGCTTGTACACATTTAAAATTGCTTCTAGGTAGAGGATGTCATGTTTAAGCATGGAGCATGTATCACATCACAAAGGCCTAACCCCTAGGCATCCTTACTAGACACCTTGATTTTTGGCCTAAATTTGACCAGGCCACCAAAAATTCAAAAACATTCAAATTTGTGTGAAACCTTGTACATGTGTCTTAGTTTGTGTATGTTAGCATGTGTAAAAAAATCCAGGTTGTTTCACGAAAGTATAAGAAAACACATTGCTAGGAAAAGAGGCCTAGGTGAGACCAGAAGGGCTGTTCGTAAATTTCTCAATTTTTCGATGTTCATCAAATGATCCAAAAAAAATTGCACATGCTATACCAACGGTGCATGTCAAGAATATGTAATTTATTTTATAAAATTCAAAATTGTAAAATAGCTATTTTGTTCAAATATTTAAATAGAAAATAAAAAGGAATATAGGATCTAAGAAAAAAGTAAGACTTGGCATGCAGGCAACAAGCCAGCCCAACTCCTACTCCCGCACCCGCGTCACGGCTGCGTCCGGGCGTGATGTAGTTTGGGGCGGCCTATCTTAATCCCGGTCATCACAAAGTAATGGGATCTTTCGGGCCCAACGGAAAACCGTAGTGTAAGGACTGACGTGGGTTGGAGTTTAGTCCCACATCGCCGAGTGAGAAACGATTCGACCTGCTTATATACCCTGCATTCATTAGTGCTAGATGCTTCTCTTAAGAAATCAACGATGACACTTACTCCTATCAGTTGTCTTCCTTTTGGACTAGTGGAGGAGGATTGTCAAAAAGGCTATGCAGACCAGTCTTATTACCCCACCGTACTCTCCCCTACTGTGCGACCTGCCTTCTCAAAGAAGTTTTGTTCACACGTGGCAGGCAGAGAACTGCAATGATGCGACCGATTGGATGCTCCATTAAGTCGATTGACAATTGACTTCGGCGCTGATAGAACGGTGCACGTGTCCGTGCACGCGTCATGATGACACAGTCCTGCGGGTGGTGTCAGACGTGCACCGCGTCAGAGGTGAGGGGGGTGCGCCTTCCCGATTTATCGCTTTTTTTTCATTCCCTTCTGTACTACAATAATATTTGGCATTTTGAATAAGTTTGGACGAATTTAATTACTTACCATCTCATATATACAAGCTTGTTGTTTGTTTTCTAAACATCTTTTCCAATATGTTTTACATGAAAAACCTTGCTTCAGTGTCTTGGTTTGGCATAACAAAATTGTAGTTAGATCTATCAAGATCACAGGATCATATATATAGCAACAAGATGATCAAGAATTTACTAGACAACTAAGATAGGTCAAGATCGCACGCACTGTTGGCATGGATTTTTACAAAGCGAGTACGTATCAGAATTACTATATGTACATAGAAAATAGCGAAATTGAAATATGTACAACACATGATCTTTTTGAAACATAGACCATCCATTGTATTACAGGCACACCATACAACTTACACTTGCATATAATTCACAGACGACAGAGAATACAAGACCATACCAACATGATCCATCAATCTAATCTGACGGGTAGCCGTCGTAGTAATCGTAGTGGGTGGTACCATATTCGCCATAAGGCGGCACCATCTGCAGTTCAGAATGATCGACGATTCTGCAATACTCCGCCAGCAATCGACCGAGTTCGAAAGGAAGTTCATTCATCCATAATCCTCCTACTCCATACCCATGGTCAACCCTTGTCTCCTCAAGAGCCTCAAAGTTGTAACATCTCATCTGGGATAGGTCCGGATAGTAGATGCTGCTGGCCTGCACCATGGGTACCCTGGCGCTGTCGACGCAGATGCACCGATTGTTAGCAACGAAGAGAGCACGGCTGCCGATGCCTCTGACCGGCTGAAGGACACGGTTCTGTGTATCAACCCGGTAAACAACGGGCCTGCCGCCGTAGAAAGGTCCACTCACAACTAACAACAGCTACCCGTCAGTATCGACGAGGTAAAAACGATTCTCCGGGTACAGGCAGCCCGGAACAGGGCCTTCGACGGTGGCATGCATCTTCAGGGTCCGTGCGGAGCGCTGCATCTGGACATCTCTATGGGCAGCATCAGCCATAGCCGAGAAGACAGACCCGTATCTGTCTGCGACGAAAACATCACCGGCGTAAGAAGTCATGCTCCGGAGTTCAGCGAAGTCATTAGGCGTGTACCACCCTTCACAAAATACAGGGCGAATGCCTTCCTCCGTGCCCTCATCCGCCCACCAATGACGTTGTTCCAAAGGTTTTATGTAAAGAGCATCAACGACGGGAACATCTTCACAGCGACAGAAGCCACCTGCTCGGCCGGTATCTCCATCCTCAGGCACTTGATAGCGCCCGAGAAGGGGTTGTACAACCGTGTATTGTACGGCTGCACCCTGTGTCCTAGAACAAGGAGGCCGCCGGTTGTGGTACCGACATAAAAGTACCTTCCAGAGACACAGAGAGGTAAACAGAGAGAGATGAGAAGCAGAGATTCAGTCAAGGTAAACAGACAGAGATTCAATCCAGCGACAACTCCGGCGACAACTGGTTCTCTAGAACAATCCAGTTGGCTGGTATAAAACGCTCCTCCGTGAAGCCGCGCCAGGACCTGCAGACTGCCCGGAAGACGGCGTGGTAGTCGATGTCGTCTGTCGACAGGAAGATGTCACCTATCTTCTACACGACTCCCTAAGGGAGATCAGCCCACGGTGAATCCTGCATCTTGTTGCCGGCCATGGATGATGGTGTTCGTGTGGTCACGGTCGTGTCGAATGGCAGATGTAGCGGTTCCAGAGACATACCGCCGATTATTTATTGAAGAAAGCATAGGCGTCTGAAAACGAAACGACCGCGTGCACACAGCAACCGCCGATTTGGCACATGCGGGATCCCACGCGAACCTCCAGCGGACGCGTGAAAACTTTTTGCTGCTCCCGCGCTTTTGCGCCATCCTGCGCGCCAAACTTGCCGCGTCGACTGCCGGACCCAAACTTGCCGCACCAAACTGTCTAAAACTTTCCCCGCCCCCGCCTCGCTCCGCCTCCCACCTCGCTCCGCCTCCCGACGAGATGCCTCCCCGCCGCCGCTCGACCTCCGGCTATCGAGGCGTCCGCACGCGCCCGAGCGGGACGTTCTACGCCGAGATCCGCAGCGGCACCGAGCGCATCGGGCTCGGCACGTTCGAGACAGCGCGCGAGGCGGCGTGCGCCTACGACGTGGTCGCCTGGCGCCTCGGCAGCTCCCGCCGGACGATGAACTTCCACGACGTGTGGACGCTGGAGCAGGCGGAATCGCTCGCGCCGCCGCCTCCGGCCGTCACGCGCGAGCAGCAACAACGCCAGCGCGAGCTCGAGCAACGGATCATCAAGGCGGAGCACGACGAGCGCTTCCGCCTCGAGTGGGCGCGGCAGTTCCCGGAGGACATCACCGTGATGGAGTCATTTTACGATAAGAAGGAGGCGGCGAAGGCGGCGGCGAAGGCGACGAAGAAGGCGGACCGCGAGGAGCGGAGGGCTAAGTCGGCGGCGAGGAAGAAGGAGAGGGAGGATAAGGCCGCGAGGAAGGCGAAGGAGAATAAAAACGGCGCCGGCCCGTCGATGATCGTCCTCTCCTCCTACTACTCCTCCTTCGAGTGGACATCCACTCCGGTGTCGTCGACGACTCTGGGCTCGTCGGATTTCGACTGGCATTCTGAGTAGTTTAGGGTTGTTTCGAAGTTTGTAATATATTTCGTATTTTCAGTTAATTTTCCATGTTTTGTTTGATCTATTCAGTACGCAAAATATGATCTATCAACTCAGTAGGATCATGCTATCAAGTGATGACTCATGCAACCATATCTTGAACTATGTCACCAAGTTTCCTCTTCTTCTTCTGTGTTGTCGCTTGACTTCCTTCTATAATAGATTGCAGCATTTTTGAATATTCTGGTATACTTGTGAGTACATCATAGTAAGATGATCCAAGATGCAATACATTCAACATTCAAGATACACATATCCTAAACATACATGATGATCAACATGTTCGACTTACATTCAGTAACACATTACAGTAGAAACAACATCCTAAACAAAGTTAAGACCAAGGTGCTCGTGCATATGCTCTACTTTCATCAGAAGTAGAGACGCCCATCCAATAGAAGCAGCAAATGTGAAGTCATTCCACCCTGTGGTGAAGCTGACATGTCCATGGTCCCTCTGAGGAACTTCTCTCAATCGAAGGGGACGAACTACTCTGAGGAACTGCTGAGTGGATGTAAGTATTATGGATGTGGATGCACTAAGTAAGTGTAGGACTGCTAAGTGACTAAATCAACCAACTAAAACGGGGAAGTGCTAACCTGACGAAACTGAAAGTCTGTCTGACTAACACCTAAACTGAAGCCGAGCGCGTCGAGCGTGGTGTCCAACTTCGCGTTCCAGGCTCTAGCCTGTAGGTGCCTGACGGAGTACGTAGAGTGGCTTGTGCAGGCGCATCGCCTAGCGCCCCTGGCCAGCAGACCCACCCGCGGTGCGCGGCGAGCGCCAGCAGGAGCCTCACGGACTCCACCCGTGCAACAGGCCCAAAGGCGTCCGCGACGTCGATGCCCTGCTGCTTCACATATGCCTTTTGGGTACGAGGCGAGGCAGATGTGATGGTGCGCGCTTTTGGTCATCGGGTGCGCCTCGCGGCGAGGCAGATGTGATGACGCTGTCGGCGGCGTGGCTTCAGCTTCGGGTGTCGGAGAGGCTAGCTCGGTGCGCGAGGATGACGCTGCCGGCGATGTGTGCTCTGCGCGAGCTGGTGTCGATGGAGAGCTGATGCCGGCGAGTCCTGTCCTGCCACCTCAGGTGTAGCGGTACGCAGTGGAGTCGAGTCGAGTGCACGTAGCAGTCCACCGTGAACGCCATGCTCACAGGGTTGTCCTCGTGTGTGCTCCAGTCCAAGCTCGCATCCTCGACAAAGAAGAGATCGTAGACACGGTAGCCCTTGGTGCCGCTCTCGTAGCCGATGAAGAAAATTGGCGTGCTCCGGTCGTCTAGCTTCTTCAGGTGAGGACGCGTGCTCTTCACGTACGTGCGCGACGTAGCCGAAGCTCCGCAGATACCAAGCCTCATATGGCGTCATGCCGGTGACGCTGCGCCTGAACGCCTGGTTCAGGTTCAGCACATAGACCGCTGTCAGCACGGTCTCGCCCCAGAAGTAATTTGGCATGCCCTTCGGCTTCAGCATGCTTCTGGCCACCGCTACGACCGTCTGGTTGCGCCGCGTGATCATCCCGTTCTGCTGGGGTGATTACGGCGCCGTGAGGTGGCGCTTGACGCCGGTGTCGGCGCACTGAGCACAGTGAACGTGGCCGACACGTGAACTCGCCGACGCGGTCCGTGCGCAGTACTCGGAGCTTGCGCCCGCTCTCCGCTCGCCGACGCTGGTGTCGGCGCACTATGCACAACTACTATGCCAAATCATGACATTGATTCTAAGTATAAAAGTGGTATGCCCATGGCATGATGCATATTCCATATTTCTGGCTAACTGTCTCTCCTTTTATTCTTTCTTACAGTGGGAAAACGTGGCTAAATAAACCAACTAAAACGGCTAAGTGCTAACCTGGCCAAACTGAAACTCTGACAGACTAACACCTAAACTGAAGCCGAGCGCGTCGAGCGTAGCGTCCAACTTCGCGTTCCAAGCTCAGCCTCTAGGTGCCTGACGGAGTCCGTAGAGGGGCTAGTAAATTCTCAAGGTACACTGTTATTAATCACTGATCTGACTTTCCTTTTCACAGCATCTAGCTTGTTTTTTCTAGACATAAGAATCGTTGCAATGGTAGGTCCTCTTGATTCTTCAATTGTTGTCTGCAGTACCATATAGAAAGAGTTTATAAATTGAATTATAATCATATTGATCTTTGCGACTATACAAAGGAATAGTGTACAGACCTGATCAATGTTCTTAGTCATACGATCTCTGTCTCAGTGCTCTAGACATTGCAAAACCCATAATCCGCATGAGTTGCTGCCATACGATGAAACAAAATTCATTTACGACATCAGTAGTAAGAAAGTCATATGATTCACATGTACTTACCCATCATCTTTCTTTCCAATTTCATATTTTTAATAGGCCAAGTCTTGACGTCAGGAAATTGTTTGCGCGTAGTTTTGTTTGTCCAATGTATGTCTAGTGCAATTTGTTCTTTCTACAAAAGATTTAGAGTTACTGAAACGCCAAAAGATAATAGGGATTTGATGAGAAAAGTAGATAATACCAAGTCATCCACAACTGCATGCGAATAGGTTAAACTGTACTTAGGATCAAGGACTTGGAACTCCTGCTTGACGTTATGCATTACAACTTTCACATAATGTTATCCGCGTATATTCAGAGGGAAATATGCCTACAAAATAAGATCACTAGCATGTACTATGTAGGATTCCAAATAGTTAACAACAATATCATTTTTATAAAAAACACTCTTTACCTTGTCACGCGCAAAATATTCATTCAAAACCCTTCCTACAGCTCCTGGTCTTGGCACTTCTTCTACGTCAAAAGTTTTCAAGTTTTTTTTCGTTGTGTACAATTTAATGGCTTCTTTGATAAGATAGCTTGACCTCAATGGTCCACATATGTTCCGATCATAGTCAAGACGGGGAGCCAGCTCTAGAATGTAGGAATCAAGTATCTGAAAATAATAATCGTACAATGATTGCGTGTTCATACTTCTTTGTTATAAAATAACAACAATAGGTTAGCGAATTACTTACAGCAGTACTAAATCATTCTTTTATAAGAACATCGTTAAGATCTTTCAAAGACAAGATGGCCTCATCTGAGTTTTTGTACGCCCTTTTTATAGCTTCTTTGGGGATCTTCGCCAAAGTTGAAACATATTTGACAGAAGCTTCTATTTCATCTGGTGTTAACATAGTGTAACATTCCCCAATATCATGATGTTCAAATAATATCACTGCATAACATTTATGAAAACACACAAGTTACCACACTGAACCATTTTGTTTGCTCAATAAAAATAAGTACTCCCTCCTGCCCATATTATAATTGACTCAAAATTTTCTAAATTTGAATAAATCTAGACACTATTTAGTATATATTTTCATCCAAATTTTGACAAATCAAAGTCAATTAATATGGATCGGAGGGAGTAATGAATCTATAAAACATTATAACTTTCATATTTTTTGATTTATGTATCGGTTATTTCCGTCGATCAAATAATGGGGAACCATACTTACTATTACCTGCGGTAGAAGTCATATTTGCGTGCATCGTTCTCCACGACACCACAAAATATCTCCCCATCTAAATCATCCATGTTGCACGAATCATTTAGAGAATATGTTAATGTTTCGCTATCTAAATCTACACGAGTTCCCCAAAAACCTATGTGATGAGCATCTTGTATGCACGACAAACAATCGATGAGACATGGAATCAGTACCTGGACGACAGATGAGTAGAGTCGGCGAAGGGTGGCACCAATGAAAGACGGCAAAAGGGAGTCCTGCGATGATGACGTGGTGAGAGGCGGCGTCGATCCCAGGTGGACACACGAGAGGGGGTGGAGAAGGGAGTCGGCAATGTGGGACGGCGAGGGCGGCTCGTAATGGAGGCAGCGGTGATTCGCGGCCTAC
Source organism: Avena sativa (assembly GCA_916181665.1). Taxonomy (NCBI): domain Eukaryota; kingdom Viridiplantae; phylum Streptophyta; class Magnoliopsida; order Poales; family Poaceae; genus Avena; species Avena sativa. The sequence goes on from OV702296.1 coordinate 20,671,542, forward strand.
CTAGGTTGAGTCGTGGGTTGTGGGACGATCTACGTGCCGATACGACCTCCGTGATTAACTGCTGGCGTTGGGCCTCGTTGTGGGTAGTTAATTGGGCCTATAGGGTTATTACATTTTAATGTCTTGTTTTTCCTATTTTTTATGCGTCTTTACGTATTTTTAAATTTTTTATTGTACTGTTTAATGTCTTACCATATTTATGGTTTTTTCAAATTTGATATGCACAACACGATCTTTAATTAAATTTACACAGTATCAACTTCATACGATGGGAGTGTTGCCCCTGTCTTTGGAGAAATTTTAGTACGTACAACGCAAAGGATGTGTATGGCGCACACGAATCCACCGAAGGATCACCAATATAAAGAAAGTTTTTGGAGAAACCCAGATGCAAAACCAAAACATGTGTTCACGGCGAGAAACACAAATTCCGGATATGCACCCACTTGACCTATGGGAGTTGTCTATGAACACTTTCATCATATTTGTGGTTGTATGACTTAACACTTGGTCAACGTGATCCCACCTAGTTGTTACATCAAACTATACAACTACTATGCAAAATCATGACATTGATTCTAAGTATAAAAGTGGTATGCCCATGGCATGATGCAGAATTGTGCCTCATATATCCAAACATTGCATTGGGCTCTAGACCCATGGCATGATGCATATTCCATATTTCTGGATAAGTTTTTCTCCTTTTAATCTTTCTTACAGTGGGAAAACGTGGCCATGATCCTTGTGTTCGTGGCATCCTACGAACGGATCGTCATCCGCGCGACTCGCTCCAGATTGTAACAACAGAACCGGAGCTAGAACTATGACTAAATCAACCAATTAACTAAAACGGTGAAATGCTAACCTGACGAAACTGAAAGTCTGTCAGACTAACACCTAAACTGAAGCCGAGCGCGTCGAGCGTGGCGTCCAACTTCGCGTTCCAGGCTCTAGCCTGTAGGTGCCTGACGGAGTCCGTAGAGTGGCTTGTGCAGGAGCATCACCTAGCGCCCCTAGCCAGCAGACCTACCCGCGGTGCACGGCGAGCACCAGCAGGAGCCGCATGGACTCCAGCCGTGCAACGGGCCCAAAGGCGTCCGCGACATCGATGCCCTGCTGCTTCACATATCCCTTTTGGCGACGAGGCGAGGCGGGTGTTTGGCTGCACGATGCCGTCCATGGTGCACGCTTTTGGTCATTGGGTGCGCCTCGCGGCGAGGCAGATATGATGGCGGTGCGGCTTCAGCTTCGGGTGTCGGAGAGGCTAGATCGGTGCGCGAGGATGACGCTGCCGGCGACGTGTGATCTGCGCGAGCTGGTGTCGATGGAGAGCTGATGCCGGCGAGTCCTGGCCTGCCACCTCAGGTGTAGGGGTACGCAGTGGAGTCGAGTCGAGTGCACGTAGCAGTCCACCGTGAACGCCGTGCTCACAGGGTTGTCCTGGCCTACTCAAAGTTCTCTGTGTTGTTTGTGTGGTGCACTCTGTCTTTTGTATGAACAAAGTTTATGAATTAAGGGCAACGTCTAGTTTTCTGCTACCTCCACATACCTGCATGCATAACAGTAAGGCGCAATTAGCTATTGACAATTTCAAAGAAAGTTTTGATAATACTTTTTAGTTGTAATCTAGGAATGACTTACTGCGGATGTAGTTTGCATAATTTAGCGTTTCGTCTGTTATGACCAGCAGTATTGCATGCGCTGTATAGGTGGTTCCCCTTCTTGTTCTTCTTCTTCTTCTTCTTTTGTTCATAGTATGATAGTGGTCTGCCATTTTTACTCATGGGTTGATTAGCACCGTCAGCTCCAACTCGTTTGTTTTTCTTAGGCGCGCCTTTGGATTTAACTTCTAGTGGATCGCCAACTTGAGGTGCTTTTCCCTTGCTGCTCTGTGCATCTGCATCGAAGTAGCTTGTTTGAATATTGCTGAGCCCCTTGTCCTTTCCATTAGTCGATCGATGAATTCATTGTATTCATGACGAGACTGTTCATCATGGCATAACGCTGCGAGAACTTCTTGAGATCGTACATTCAAGTCAGAAAAAATTGTCCTCTCGGTTGCACTTGACCATCCGTATCCGAACATATCGCTCTCGCGCTTCGCAGAAAATCCAAATCTTGCGTTCTTTGATAAGCACCGAAGGACACAACAAGTTGGTATTTTTTCTAGTTGCAGGTAATCCAACATGTAGAGGATGTGCTTGCAAGGTAGCCCCTTCCTAGCCATTCTTCCGTAGGAGCACTTTATAGTTTCCTCACTGTTAGGCGTGTAGGTCACGTAAAACTGCCTAGAGGTTTATCTGCCCATATCAGAGAGTACTTATTATCACTGGAATCACCTTGCGCACATTCAGCAATCTTGAGTCCATCAACTCTTTACAGCTCCGATTGCAAGATATAGAAGTTTGTTGCAGTGAATACTTTCGCTGCAGCAGACTCAATATCTTAGTATTTAGTAACCGACAAAGGTAATGTCTATGAGACCTCGCAGTCCTGTCGCGCATCTTCCTGACGGATACGGTTAATGGAATTCTCGTAGTGCATGATAAAATCCACCAGTGTCATTTTAGAGTCAAGATGAAGGTGTAGGCACGAGTTCAAACTCTCGCTTCTCTGATTGCTTCTCATTCTGAGAAAAAATCCATTGGCTAGATACGTGGCGGCCCACCATCTCTTCTTCTTGTACATTCTACTCAGCCACTCTTTGGTTCCCTTCGTCTACCATTTCTTAATATAGGCGCTCCATCTCTGCTCAAAGACCTCTTCTGAGGTGTTGTAGTATATCATTGACCTGAATTCATTCAGAGAATCGTGATTGAGGTGTTTTTTCATATTCTTTTCAACGTGCCACGTACATACACAGTGCCACACATCCTTGAAGATAATGCCAATGGCTTTCATCATTGAACCGTCTGCATCACTGATAACCCCTTTTGGCTTCTTTTGACACATAGCTTTCAAAAATGATTGAAGGAGCCATACATATGTTTCTGTTTCCTCATCGGAGACGATTGCGCATGCGAAAACAGTAGTTCTGCGGTGATGGTTCAACCCCACGAAAGGAATGAACGGCATTCCATACCGATTCATTTTGTACGTACTGTCGAACACCAGCACAACACCGAAATCCTCATAGTCCCGACGTGACTGAGAGTCACACCAAAACATGCTTTTCAAATTTCCTCCATCATCAAGCTGGTAATCGAAAAAGAATTCAGGATCACGGTCATTCCTGTTCTGCATAATTCGGATGGCTGTGTTAGCGTCACCTGATGCAATGAGCTTCCTCTTCTCCCGGGAACACATGTTGTAAAGATCCTTCGAGACGAACCCAATCTTGATCCACCTTCCACTTTTGTTGATAAAGGTTTTCATAATCTCGAACTTGTGCATCCCAGTTGCTGCTAGTGACATGATTTCAGATTTCTGGTAAGACTTGATCTTCCGATGGGACCGAAGAAACGGGACTTCATCGGGTCTAGCTAGCACATGGTTGTGCTCGTCCTTAAATTGCAGAACTTTCCAAATCCCCTTGGATTTGCTATACGGCACGCTGAGATAGGCTCGACAGTGGCATCGAGACAGAGATCGTGGCCTCTTCTTGCGGTTCTCCATGTGCACATACTTTCCCTAGCGTTCCCCTGCCCTGGAACAGAGAAACCGCCTGTAATTAATAACTCCTTCCGAATTTCGCTTCACCCTCTGTTTCCTTATGCTGAAACCACGTTCTCTGGCATATGCGTTGTAGTAAGTGAATGCTGCCGCTTCGTTAGTGAAGGTCATCTCCTTTACAATCCGATGCCTATCACGCTCATCCTGAGCATGCTGAAAATCCTTCTCTAGCATCACTGGATGCTGTCTGTGCCCATGCTGTGAATTGTCTGTAACCTACACAATTAGAAGCAAAAAGAAATGTAAGTGGTGGTCATATGATTGATCCTATATATGCCTTGTCATACAACAATAATCAACTTACATCACTCTTGAATTTAGATTTTGAAATGTCTGTAACCTATACAATTAGAAGCAAAAAGAAATGTAAGTGGTGGTCATATGGTTGATCCTATATATGACTTGGCATAAAACAATAAGCAACTTACATCACTCTTGAATTCAGATTTTGATCCTTCAGGTTCTTGTGATTCTTCCGCCGTCTCTTCATCACAGTTTTCTAAGTCCGAATCCCCAAAATAATCATGGCCACTATGAGAGAATAGTACAACCTGCAGCATTGTAGTTTAAAGTCATATAACATGGCTATTCAATTCTTATAAAAATAATGTAGCACTAGACATACTTCCTCCGTTTGGGATTATAAGTCCCGCACGGATAACTAGGTTGCTATTTTGAACAACAAAATATAAATATTATAGCATAAAAATTATACCATTAGAAACTTTAGAGATTATATTTTCTAATGATATAACTTTTATAATATATAAATTATATTTTCTTGATCAAATTAACAACATAGGTATGCGCGTAGGACCTATAATCCCAAACAGAGGAAGTACATCACTAATGCTTTCCGAGATAGATTCTTTCCGATGGCGATCCTTGTTTACACAATCGATGTCCATCTGCACAATTTAAAAAGTATGTGTATAAATTTGCATGCTCTAGGTGTGCAAATTAAAAAATAAAAAATAAACTTCACTTGACCTTATCATCCTCGGATTCGTTTTCTTCAAAGAGGTCGTTCTCAGTAAGCTCATCATCAGAGAAAAACATATCTTCATCATTCGAACTTGAATCACTGTTGTGCGTAGGGATGCTCCATCTGTTCAAGCAAAGAAAACCAGAAACGCTAATCTAATCAGTGATGTATATGTGGAGGACTCGTAGATGCAAAGATGAACCCTAAGCCGCTATGCTAAAGGTGATGGAAAGAGTGTGGGTTAGAGAGGCAGCTACTCACATCTTCCGGGCGCCGGTGGCGAGATGGGACACGGGACTCGTTGATGCGTCCTGAGGATGAGAAGATCTTGTTGGCCTTTGATCTGGTGATGTAGGATTGGGACGGTTATCGTAGGCGTGGATGGACACGTCGCCACCGGAGCCGGGCAGATTCGCAGGTGGAGGATTAGATCTCGGTCGATGGCCGGAGCCGAGAAGGCTCGTGTGGTTGGAGGATTCAAAGGCTGGCCGCCGGATTCCCGTCGCCAAGCCGGATCCTTCGCTAGCGCACGTCACCGCCGGAGCTAGGCAGGATGATCAAAAATTTAGGGTTAGAGCGGTGTCTAGGGAAATGGCGACGCGTTAGGTTTTGTGATCAAACCGAGAGACATAATAATATCGTGGCAACGTGGCAATGGTTGACAACGTGGCGATGAATGGTTAAATCTAATGGCCTAGAGACGTGGCAATGGTTGACATCGTGGCAGGCAATAGTACGTATGCGAATACGTGGGAATACGGGCCTGGACTTGGGCTTCGGGGGCTACCCTCGTGCGCCCTCATCTGAAAACGCGCGGGGAGAATTCTACCCTTACAAACTTTGCAACTTTCGAGACCCAGGGGGCCTATGGGATCAAGCCTCTTTTAATATACTTAGATTCCTTTATGGATGTGAGTAAAGATTTAATAACTACACATGTTGTCTTCTGTTTGTGATATTTGATGACATCACCTTTTATAATAGAAAGTTATATTTAGAATGTTTTATAGAAAGGAATGCATAAAGATACTCCTAAGTATACATAATTATGATAATTGGAATTGACAGAGATGTGCTTATGTGATTTGCTATAGGAAAATATTCCTATAAAGTGATATGGACATAAGATGATAAATCAATAACCTGGAATAGATATTATACTTGCTTTAAGATTTAGAGTTAGTTGTTTTAACAAGAATTTCTATTTTCCATTCTTCACCATCCTTGACCTTTAACTAAAAATTCCTTTCCTAGATATAATACTTCTTCCTATCCATCATCATAATTAGTATGATGAGCTATACTTCACAAGAATATTCTTATTCACCTTTTATTCTTCTAAACTCATGGATGAATCCAATGAGTTTGATACTAAAGCATTTCATAGTTTGCTCATATACTTGCTTGGTTAATTCCAATACTCTACTATTGATAATCATCAATCCAACAAGTAGTTCTTTCAGACTCCACTCATAATATTCCTTAATCATCCATCATTAATATCTTTTCAATAGATGTCTAGATCAAACTACTTCACATCAAGTGTTGGTATTTCCCAAGAGGAAAACTACCACTTCTATAATCCCATGTTGCTCTAGCATCATCTTAATCATACTATCTTGTCTATACTTAACTCCAATATCTCACACTCCAACCTCACATTATATTAATGTGACTTGTCATAGCTATCTTAGGATAACATATCTATACTAGGGTCTTAATTATGTTCTACACACCCATATCACTTATACTTGATATAAGTATGCAATCTTGGTGAGCAAAGTATGATCATTCAAATCCTTTAATCATTTATAGCTTAGGTTTCCAATTGGCTAATCAAGACTTTATCAATACAACCTTACTATTGTATTGGAATTATTTTTTAGTATCTTTAATTGGATTAAGGCTGTTATTCATGGACTATGCCCTCTTTAACAGATTTAAGTAGATGCTATGATAAGATCAATAAATAGTAGATCAAGGATTGATAGTTAAAATATTTGTAAATCAATGGTTAATTACTCAACATAGATGAGCAGTAGATATTAAGATAAGTTCCACAAAAAATGATATGGAAAGAAAGATATATAGTGAATGATCTTGACTTAATCTCTTTCCTACTCAATCTTACTAAAGAGTAGGGTTAGGTATTACCATGATACTCATGGTATGTGCAGAGGAGATTAAAACATAGTTGTTAAATTCTTATTATTTATGTTATATCCTCAACTTGGTACTTATGAATTGTTGTGTTGAATATGATGATAGAATCCCTTAAGGATCAGATATTAATTATTTAAGCAATGTATTATGAGTAACATTTATTATATCTAATCTACCCTTAGATCAAATCATGTTTATCCAAATAAGGTTTTAGCAAAGGTCGTATTGAAACTTATCGCAGTCAACTTGATGATCTACTTCAATTCCATCAAGTTAAGAGAAGCATCAATCACTTTGACAAGTTTTGTTCAAAAGCGCGAAAATTATTCAGTTTTTCTACGCATGAATGCAATGCACACATCTGGGTTCAGCTTATTTCTAGGCTCTAATGCTGGGATGTTACAATAATTCTTCTATAGGAGGTAGATTCTTCACGTCTTCATCTCTAATACCTTTCTCCTTTAGACACTTCTTAGCTTCCTTCATCACTTCATCATTTAATGCAATAAATCCCCTATTCTTTGTTGTCAGTGCTAGAATTGGTTCAGGAATAACTGGTTCAGGAGTAATAGGCCCAGGTGTATTCAGCTCAGTTGAAGTCCAATCATCATAATTCTTGCTTATCTTGGTCATTAATTCTTCAGCATCTGTAGGAGTCCTTTTCCTGAAAAAACAATCAGCAAAGCTATCTAGGTAGGTCCTAGAATCATCAGTTAGTCCATTATAATAAATAGCAAGAAGCTCATTCTTAGGTAATGGACATCCTGGATGTGCATGAATCAAGGAACAAAAGCTTGTCCATGACTCAGGCAATTTCTCTTCTTCTCCCTGTTTAAAATCAAAAAGTCTCTGCAAAGCAGCATGTTTAGCACTAGGAGGAAAATATTTCTGGAAGAAAGAAGTAATCAAGCAATCAGGGCTATCAATGGAAGCAGAAGGTAATCTATTAAACCAAGCCCTAGCTTCGCCTTTTAGTGAAAAATGGAAGATCTAGCAAACAAAGTACTTGCACATCTTAAAATGATCAGAGAATAAAGCACTCATAGTAGAAAGCTCATTCATATGAGCCACAACACTCTCATTTTCAGTCCCACAAAAAGGTTCTTTCTCAACAATATCTAAATAAGATAAATCAAGAGAGAAATCATAATCTTCGTCTTTAATATCTATGGAATAAGTGGGAAACTTAGGATCAGTGGATAACTTAGGCATAATAGTACGTCTAGCAAGGAGACTCTTCATAGCACTAGTACCATGTGTGTTTCGGCATTGTTCAACAAAATCATCAGTAAACTCAGTGTAACCATCATTAGTATCATAACTCTCACTAGGCTCAGGTGAGCTAACAAGTGTAACAGTGTCTTCACTAGGAGTTTTGGTATTTTCTAGACTAGCCATAGTAGCATCTAGAAAAGGACCTAATGAACCATTCGCATCAAGAACAGTAGAAGTAACATCATGAACATCAAAAGCAGTTTTAGACTCAGCAGTAGTAGCAGTGTGTGCAACATGTGTATGTGGTGGTGGTGTAACAAGCTTATTTATAACAAATGGTGAATCAAGAGCAGCAGAGGTGTTTAGGACTGTACCTCTTCTTGTAGTGGATGGTAAAATAGGAAACTTTCCATCACGAGACTTACCCATGATGAAAGGAGTAGCAGTGAACAATAATAGATCCAAGTGAACTTACAAATAAAGCTATGCTCCCTGGCAATGGCGCTAGAAAATAGTCTTGATGACCCACAAGTATAGGGGATCGCAACAATCTTCGCGGTAGTATTACCCAATTTATTGATTCGACACAAGGGGAGCCAAAGAATACTTGCAAGCCTTAACAACTGAGTTGTCAGTTCAGCAGCACCTGGAAATAGTTCTTGCTCACAGAAGTTTATCAGTAGTAACAGTTTGTAGTAGCAACAGGAAAGCAATAGCAACAACAACAACAGTAAATCAGGAGCAATAGTAATAGTAACGGTAACGGTAGGATTCAAGTGCGGTAGGCATAGGGATGGATGTGACGGGCGTTGCATGGACGAGTCTAAACATGTAACTTCAAGATCTATGGCATTGCAGATAAATAATAACAAGCATCCAAGTACTAAACAATCCTAGGCAGGTGCTCCAAATATAGTCATGCGTGCTCGCAATGAGAACTTGCACAACATCTTCTGTCCAGCCAGCCCGTGGCAGCGGGCCCTCTAGGGAACTACTGGAAATTAAGGTGCTCCTTTTAATAGAGCACCGGAGCAAAGCATTAACACTACGTGAACACATGTGGTCCTCACACCATAGCCATCCCCTCCGGTTGTCCCTATTATTGTCACTTTGGGGCCTTTGGATCTGGACAATGATATGTGTACACAACTTGCAGATAAGATCACAAACAATATTATCATAATGATTCAATAATAAGTTCAGATCTGAGATCATGGCACTCGGGCCCTAGTGACAAGCATTAAGCACAACAAGTTGCAACAAAGTCAAATTGGACAAGATATACTAGGCACTATGCCCTAACAATCTTCCTTTGTGTACCTAGTCTTCTTAGTGTGCTTCGCAGGTTCTTCCTCACCTTCCTCCTTGTCAGGAGACTCATTTTTATCATTACCACTCTCGGTTTCAACATCAGTGTCGCATCCCAAATTTTAGATTTGGTACTGCATAGCATACATGTCATTGCATCATGATCATTAATGCAAAAATTCAGTTTGAAAAGGTTTTGGCAAAACAACTCACTTGCAATTGCATTTTGACACCTACACTTGAGTGCTCGGTTTTTACCATGCTTCTGTTAAAACAGTACATTTTATTTGTTTGGAAGGCACAGGTTCATAGAGGGTTCCGACACGAACCTGTAGCACTTTGAATCGCCTCAATCGGAGCTCCACAGCAAATTCTATGACAATCTGAATTTTGTGCTTAATTATAGATAGAGACACAGGAAATTCAGTTAGAAAATGTTTAGGAAAAAGAAAAAAAGAAAAAAAAAGGAAGCAGCGTCGGCGCAGCCAGCCCGCCCGTGGCCCAGCCGGCCCATCGGGGGCCTGCCAGCGCCGTGAGATCGCAGCAACAGCGCGCGCACATCAAATAGTAGGCGCCGCCGCCACCTTGCCAGCCGCTGACGAGCGGGCCTCGCCCGTCAGCCTCCGCGCGTCACTGCCGCGTGGGCCCCACGCATCAGTTCTTCCCCAGGAACGTACCCTCCTTGTAACTACCTCGGTGAATTACGCTCCTAGTTACAAGCCTGGATGAGCGGAAATGGTTGAAATAGTACGGTGGGTCCCAAATGCCACTCACAGGTAGACCTTTCGGCCGTCCCAACCACTTCCAAACATCGGGACAAGAACGGGCGGCGTAATCGGCAGGCGAAGGGATCAACTACATACACAAATGAGTATGTATGCAAGCCACCATACAACAGTACATCAGAGCCATTCCATCTAAAAGAAATAGAAATATTGCAACGCCATACGACAAGATCCAAATGTCCTAGATAGATATAATAGTTTAGGATATCTCCTCATACATCAAACATCAGAGTATCAGGCGGAAGCGGCAAACAAGATCCGAGTACGGATAAGAAGCAAATCGGCATAAGATGCCCCATAAAATAAACACATTCCGCCCACAGATCTCACGGATCCCCGTTCCCGAAATCTCTACACCGAATGATCGTTTCCCACATCGTCCGACTCCTCCACCCAGTATCCATCTTGCGAGTTTACCTGTTCATCTGAATCAAATAATTTATCGTGTGAGACCCTAGGGGTACTCAGCAAGTCTTTATGCCTCTAAAGGGGACACAACCTAGGGTGACGCAATTGCAGCAAAAGATAAACCCTAACAATTCTATAGATACTCGCTAACCATCCGCCTAACCAAGATAGACGGATGTCCGTGAATTAATAACAACAGTTATAACAGTAATATTAACAGATCCATCCTCCTCCTCGCTTACCAACGAGGAAGCGGACGAACAACCCCCCATCCGTTGGCAGTTTTATTATCCATTCCATGAGTGTTGCACTATTTACTAGTCAGTTATTTAGTCAAGTTAAAAGCGGTACTTTAGTTATGCTTGTCTATGATCGAGAAACTGTGCTCCAAGTCGTCCATAACCGCGGACACGGCTTTCAGAAAGTTTTACCCTGCAGGGGTGCACAAATAGCAACACACACTCGATCAACCTCGGAAAAACCAAATCAAAACCCAACGAGGCATTCACGACAAAGCAAACGCAGGATTCAGAAATATTTCAGGGGGCCACCCCATTAAGCTACCCGCAACGAAGTTAGCCGACTCCGAGACGGACTCAAGGTTTGCGTCAGTGGATGTAAACGACTGGGAACCCGAAAATGTGACTGGGCTTGTCGATACCGCGAAAACACTCCGCTTCCCTAAACAGTACAGGTGCAGTACCTCGCACAATTTAAATAAAGCAGTAAAGAATGACATAAGTACAGGATAGTAAATAAAACCTCAAACTAGTTTGTGGCCCCAAGAAATAAGAATGAATCAAGCTCTGGCTCAGGGGGGTCCCATAATCCTCCCGGATGTGGATAGCGCGAATATTCAAGGAACAGGAATCAAGTACTCGGGGTCCTACGGGACACAAGTGAGCATGAAAAACCAAATAGAAGATATTGCTCACCGGTGCCACTTTCATTAGTCATCCCATTACTACTCAGGTTAAGTTGTTTAGGTACCTCGTTATCCATCAGACACTCACATACCCTACACATGCTGTTCTACGACCCGCATGTCTCAAACAACTCCTGTAGTGATGGCTCATGGGATGGAGGAACAAGCTTCGGTGGGGTTTAAAAGTAAAGGCTATGCAGTACTTGGGATTCAGTTTAATGCGATCGAGACTCAATGATGCAAGAATAAGATAGAGGCAATAGGTACTATATGTATGCAAGCATGTGGTAGTGCTTGCCTAGCAGCTCAGTTGAAGCGAGAGAATGATCTGGGTAGTGCTCTTGGGTTTCTTGATATATCCCCTGCTCAGCGTCTATTCGAAGAAGAACCAAACAAACAAGGGCCAACATAAATAAAGTGCACAAGCATAGGAATAAAATGCGACAAGCAAACAATCATGCCATGATGAATGATGCACAATTTGCATGGCAATAAAGTAGCATGGCATGGGTGAGATGTGAAATACAAGATTAAAGCCTTTTATTGAGTTTTGGTCACATTTTAACATCATATTAGTTGCTGTTTACATTATATTTATATGATGCATGCTGCAAAACAGAACAAGGAGTGCATAAACAGAAAGGTCTCGTCGAGCTAATCATTTTAGACATATCATTTGTTAAATTTGGAGTTATAAATCAAAAGTTATTAATTAATTAAGAAAAGGGCATTTTATTGTAATTTTAATCAACTTGAAATTTAAAGTGTGAAAAATAAATTTTGGATGGCATATTTGAATTCCTCACATTTTTCTGATTTGAAAACATATATTATTTGTATTATTTGGATTTGTATTTTAAAAGTTATTTAAATACTTATTTGAATTTGAATTTAAATTAAATTTGAAAAGATTTGAGTTAAAACAGAATTACAGAAAAGCTTTTGTTACTCAGCTAGATTCTAGCCATAGACACTGACCAGTGGGGTCAGGGCTGACTGGGACACAGCGCGCGGATAAAAGCTTTTTACACCGCAGCTAACCTAGTCCCTGTGAATGACAGGTGGGGCCACGACACACGCGGACCCGCACGCCAGTAGGCGAGAGGGGGCGTGCCACGCGGCACAGAGAGGGAGCGCGGGTTACGGTCTGAGAAAGCAGAGGGACCTCTCTGTAAAAAGGCTAGTGCGGCTGACAGTGGGTCCACGAGGTATCGCGGGTTAAGGGATTAAAAAAAGTTGGGGGTTTTCTGAAAGACTGCCACGGCCCCACTGTTCCTCTTCTCTCTGAATCGCGGACAGGGTCTGGTGCGACAGGCGCAGGACGCGGCGCGGTGGGGATTCGAACACGCGACCTGGGGCGCGCGAGCAGGCGCGGTGACCACTGGGCTAGGCGGGGGTAGTTGTTAGGGGGGCGGACGGGGCCTAGGTAGGTTTTGCGCGGCGTGGAAGCGAGCAGACGCGCGCGCTCGTCGGTGCACCGAGGGTACTCGACGGAACGTACGCCGCGACCAGGAAGCGACGGTGACTGCAAGGATGTCTGGGGGACTCGGGAGCTCACCGCGGGTTGATCGGTGTGGTCGGAGGAGCTCGGGGCGGTCGCGATCTGGCGCGGGGCTCGCTGGCCGGAGCTAGGGTTTCGCGGCGGAGCGGCGCTGGTCCTGGTCTTCTGGTCCTTCTCCTCCTCGACGGCGTGTACAGGGCGTTGCAGGGGAGCGTCCTCGATCTTCCAGACCACCCCCTTGACGCGCTGCACGGCTGGTTCGACGAGGGCGACGTTGTGCTGGCGGCGGTTGGCTTCGGCTGCTGGTGGTCGGAGAGGAAGAAGGGAGGAGAGGGCAGGGCCCTGGGGCGGATCTGGGGGAGGCAGCGGCGAGGGAGACGGATTAGATAAGGACGGGAGAGGAGAGGGGTGCCGTGGGAAGGTGGCGAAGGAAAAAGGTGGCTCGGGTGCCACCTTTCCCTTCCTCCTCCTTCACGTGATTGAGCTGGGGCCAGGGCAGGAGCAGGGTAGGAAGATGGCAGGTGGCCCAGGGAAGGAAGGAGAGGGTGGTGGGGCTAGGGTGGCATGATGACATGAGCATGATATAATGATGATGCAACAATTATCTATATGAAGTGGCCATTATATTACTAAACCAAGTAGCATTACAGTTGTTAGACAAATGGGATGCTACACTCCTCCAACTCACTGTCAACTCCGATTCTTCCGGATTCGGGCTGTTTTCGAACTGTTTTTGACCGGGGATTTTCCCCATATTAATCTCCACTCTTCCCTCTACGAGACCCCCCCCCCCCAAAACCGCCTCCTAAGCCGCCGCCATCGCCGAGCAATTGCTCGCCGGAGTCGCGAGCCGCCGCCGCCATTGAGCTCGGTAAGAGCTCGGCCGACACCGACCCACCGCCTCGTCCACTCATCGACGACCGCCACCGTCCCCTGACCCTTTTTCCCTCCTTCCTGCAGGCCCCCGACACCTCCCGCGAGCTCGCCGACGCGCGACACCGCCGCCGACCGCTCCAGCCGCCCGCCGCCGCCGCTCGCGGACGCGCCACCTGCCGCCGCCACCCCCACGAGCTCCGCCGCCTTGCCACCGACTCCGTCGCGCCGACCGCCGCCGCCGGAGATCGCCCGAGCGCCGTCGCTGTCGTCGCTGAACCACCCCGCCACCGGTGAGCACGCCGCCCTCCCCTCTGCCCTCGATCTGGATCCAATGATCCAGATGGACAGTTGACTGGCCTGGTCAGGGCGCTGACTAGTCAGCGCCACGTCAGCGCCACGTCAGCGTGGTCAATCAGTCAAAGTTGACTGAGAGTTTAATTCGATTTATTTTTAGCAGAAATTAGAGGGATCTTGTAAAATCGATAGAAAATAATCTACTCGGCCAAAAATTGAAAATATTTGGCCGAGTAGATTATTGGTCTTGATTATATGTATGGATTCAGTGTTTCACGTAGAATATTTCTGTATGGTTGTTTCATACTTTTGCAGCAAGGATTGGTCTTGATTAATTAAATAGTTTAATGTCCTTTTAGAGTATTAAATTCATAGTAAAAGTTCTACAACTCCAAATATTGCAAATAAGATGTCCCTGGAATCAGTAGAACAAGAGGAATCAGTCAGTGAATTAAAAAGGTATACTTACAGTATTGGAATTTGCAGAATCTATAAAAATACTTACTGGAGTATTTTAATTGCCCAGGGAATTATATAAATCCTTTTTGAGTGATTCCAGTTGGTACTGGTTCTATTTTTTGTTGCCTACACAGTGGATATTTTTCTAAGATTTTACAAACATTTTAATATTAGTGGCTAAATAATTGGGTTATAGCTCAATTGTTGGTCATTTAAAATTGCATGCTTTGTTTTCTATGCACTTAAATTATTTTCTATGCATGCATACAGTAAGTATACTGAATAAAATTGTATAAAGCTACTGTAGCATTGTTCAACTCGTCATGCATGCATCTTGCATTGTCATGTTTATATATGATTGTGTTTGGTTTGTTTATGTGATTACAATTGTATCGTGTAGATTGTGACGAGTGCAACACTTGCTCGTGTGAGGATTGTTCGTTCGACCGCTACAGCCAAGTCAAGTAGATGCTACCTTGTTCATGATGTGGCCCTATTATTTTCATTGAATTGTTGTGTATTTTGTAGATGCATGTTTAGGATATTACTATCGCTATGCTATGTCCCATTATGTGGTAGGGCTTTCTTGTAGATGAGCAACCGTTGGTAGATGTGCTTAGTCATGCTATGATGAACGAGGGCTGGGTTACATCACCGAAAGTTGTTTCTAAATGTGTTGTTTTGCGAAAACTAAAAACAACATAATCAATGAATCTCCTGGGTGTGTTAGGATTGATAATTTTTGGTGGTATCATTGCGGAAAGTCACCCAGGTATCAAGAGAAAATGATTGGCTTCTTTATTTTGTAGCTTACGTGTACAACCATGTGCCAATAATGAAATGGGCGGTTGGTTGGACTCAGTAGGTTGTGGTAACTCGAACCCATGTATCCAGAGATGTAGAATTTTGGTAGGTTGGACCGGTGCGTGTCGAGTTTGGGGAGCTACTTCCTGAACGGTCCCTTCTTGGACTTATCCCTATCATCACCCAATATGAGAGTGGTGGTACGAGCTGGGCTAGCCAAATCGCATGGGTAAAATATACTAACCCCTGCATGGTGTATAAACTAATCGATTAGCCGTGTCCCCGGTTATGGACATCTGAGTTGCTTGATATTTATTTCATGACATGTTTCTCGCTCATTATAATTTCCTAATTGCTTTAATGTTGATGGGTTAACTTAATTGGGATCTTTTCAAAGAAAATCAAAAACTGTTTATGAAAGTAGGACAAAGGTATTTGCAAATGCAAGCTAGCCACAACTCCACTTGCCAAATAAGCATGTAGATGTTAGCTCTATTGTCTCCTTTAATAGCTCTACTTGCCATACATTCCATGTATTGACCTTTCGGGGCTGCTACGTTTCATGTTGCAGGATATTCCGATTCTGAGTGATCGATTTAGGCGACGGTACTCCACTCGGCACTTGTTCACTTGTGGGCAATTTGAAGAATGGAGGATTTATTCTATTTATGTTGTTACTTGAATAAGTTGAGCTAGCCTTGATCTAAGCCTTTATTGTACTAGTGATACTCTGGATCTTTTTTATTTATGATACACGGATATTTTGCTATGTTATTCATCTTTGTTCTATTGTGGGCCAATGAACCGATCCAGGGATTGTCATGTCACATAGAAGCTATGGTCTTTTCAGAACCGTAGTGTTACAATCAGAGACAAATATACTATTAGGATCTACAACAGGTTCAAGTGGTTCCTCCACTACTTTATGTTTCTTTTTCTTACTCTTACGAGGACTACCACTATCTTCACCTTGCTGAGAATTATGCTCTATTATTTTAGGGTGTCCTTCAGGATATAAAGGATCTTGAGTGGCCATACCACTCCTAGTTCTAATTCCATAAGCATGTTTATCTCCTGAAGCATTAACTAGCATATCATTTTGTACCTTGGCAAGTTGATCAAGTTGGGTTTGAACCATTTGAAAGTGTTTACAAAGCATTTTAATATCATTAGAAGTTCTTTCCACAATATCTTTCAACTCATGGATAGCTCTAGAGTTTTCCAATAAATGATTCTAAACTTGTTTATTAAAATGACCTTGTTTAACAATAAAAATGTCAAGTCCTCTAAACATTGATCACGAGGCTTACCATAAGGAATATCACCTTCATCAAAGTGTTGGAGAGAGTGTACCTCAATAGTAGATGAGTGGGGAATTGGCTTACATAATTCTTTTATAGGAGGTAGATTCTTCACATCTTCAGCTCTAATACCTTTCTCCTTTAGACACTTCTTAGCTTCCTTCATCACTTCATCATTGAATGCAATAACTCGCCTCTTCGTTGTTGTTGGTGCTGGAACTGGTTCCGGAATAACTGGTTCAGGAGTAATAGGCTCAGGTGTATTCAACTCAGTTGAAGTCCAATCATCATAATTCTTGCTTATCTTAGTCATTAATTCTTGAGCATCTGTAGGGGTCCTTTTCCTGAAAACACAATCAATAAAGCTATCTAGGTAGGTCCTAGAATCATTAGTTAGTCCATTATAATAAAGATCAAGAAGCTCATTCTTAGGTAATGGACATCCAGGATGTGCATGAATCAAGGCACAAAACCTTTTCCATGACTCAGGCATGTCTAGCACTGGGAGGAAAATATTTCTGAAAGAAAGAAGCAATCAAGCAATCAAGACTATCAATGGAACTAGGAGGTAATCTATTAAACCAAGCCCTAGATTCTCCTTTTAGTGAAAAAAGGGAAAATCTTAGCAACAAAGTACTTGCGCATCTTAAAATCATCAGAGAATAACATAGTGGAAAGCTCATTCATATGAGCCACAACACTCCCATTTTCAGTCCCACAAAAAGGTTCTTTCTAAAAAATATATAAATAAGCTAAATCAAGAGATAAATCGTAATCTTCATCTTTAATATCTATGGGAGAAGTGGAAAACTTAGGATCAGAGGACATCTTAGGCATAATAGTACGTCTAGCAAGGAGACTATTCATAGCACTAGTGCCATGTGTGTTTCGGCAGTCTTCAACAAAATCATCAGTGAACTCAATGTAACCATCATTAATATCATAATTCTCACTAGCCTCCGGTGAGCTAATAGGTGTAACAGTGTCTTCACTAGGAGTTTTGGTATTTCCTAGACTAGACATAGTAGCATCTAGAAAAGGACCTAATGAACCACTCGCATCAAGAACGGTAGAAGTAACATCATGAGCATCAAAAGCAGTTTCAGACTCAGCAGCAGTAGCAGTGTGTGTAGCATGTGTATGTGGTGGTGGTGTGACAAGCTCACTTATAACAGCCGGTGAATTAAGAGTAGAAGCGTTGTTTAGGACTTTACCTCTTCTTGTAGTGGATGGTAAAATAGAGAACTTTCCATCACGAGACTTCCCCATGATGAAAGGAGTAGCAGTGAACAATAATAGATCCAAGTGAATATATAAATAAAGCTATGCTCCCTGGCAACGGCGCCAGAATATAGTCTTGTTGACCCACAAGTGTAGGGGATCGCAACAGTCTTCACGGGTAGTATTACCTAATTTATTGATTCGACACAAGGGGAGCCAAAAAATACTTACAAGCCTTAACAACTGGGTTGTCAGTTCAGCTGCACCTGGAAATAGTTCTTGCTCACAGAAGTTTATCAATAGCAACAACAAAGCAACATCAGCAGCAACAACAATAACAGGAGCAATAGTAACAGTTACGGTAATAGTATGATTCGAGTGCGGTAGGCAAAGGGATGGATGGACGGGCATTGCATGGACGCGTCTAAACATGTAACTTCAAGATCTAGGGCATTGCAGACAAAATAATAACAAGCATCCAAGTACTAAGCAATCCTAGGCATGTGCTCCAAATATAGTCATACGTGCTCGCAATGAGAACTTGCAAAACATCTTCTGTCCAGCCAGCCCGTGGCAGCGGGGACTCTAGGGACCTACTAGTAATTAAGGTGCTCCTTTTAATAGAGCACCGGAGCAAAGCATTAACACTCCATGAACACATGTGATCCTCACACCACAGCCACCCCCTCCGGTTATCCCAATTATTGTCACTTTGGGGCCTTTGAATCCGAACAATGATATGTGTACACAACTTGCAGATAAGATCACAAACAATACTATCATAATGATTCAATAATAAGTTCAGATATGAGATCATGACACTCGGGCCCTAGTGATGAGCATTAAGCACAACAAGTTGCAACAAAGTCAAATGGCAGAAGAGATACTAGGCACTATGCCCTAACAATATTATTCTATTACATGATAGAACTCATCCAATCCCTACCATCCCCAAGCCTACAACGGGGGATTACTCACTCATGGATGAGGGAAACATCGGTGGTTGATGGAGATGCATTGGTGATGACAATGATCCTCTCCAAATTCCCCGTCCTGGCAAGGTGCCAGAACGGAGTTTCTGGATCTGAATCTTGGTTTCTGGTGGCGGCGGCAAAGCGGAACTCTTTCTGAAAAAACTATCGAACCCTCCTCGGTTTTTAGGTCGAAAGGCAACTTATAGGCGCAGAGGGAGGCCAAGGAACTTCTTGGGGTGGCCAGACCCCCTCCAGGCATGGGGTCAGGTGGGCCCGCGCCTGGGGTGGGTCAGGCCTCCCCTCCGTCTCTTCTTTTGGCTCCGTGGATCTTCTGGTGAAATATATTTTTTGGCATATTTCCCGGGATTTTTCCTGATAGTTCATTTTCTGCACAAAAATAAGACACAAATGTAATTCTGCTGAAAACAACGTCACTCTGTGTTAGTTGTATCCAAATCACACAAGTTTAGAGAAGAAACAATAACAAAGTGTTCGAGAAATTAGATACGTTTTGGACGTATCATTGTCTTCCACGAGGACCAGCACCACGTCGGGACTTCCCGGTTGCTGGCGCTGGCGCACGGCAGAGATGTGAGCCCGACGACGCTGCGGGCAACGCCACCACCGGGACAAGGGGGATGCGGCTATTGCGGTGATTCTCGAGGGGTAAACACCAGGGATATGCTTCTGGCCACCACCGCCATACCGTGCGGTCGCACCTCCGAGAATCTGCCCACAAACGAGGTACCCACCAGGGGACGACGGCACTCCTACTGCTCTTTCCCGGTCCTGAACCTCGACTACAAGAGATCGGGCCAATGCGTGCACCAGATGTGCCCAATGTAATGCCCAAAAAATATTCTAAAATAAAAAAAATGCTTGTTATTTTTTTCCGTATCAAATAACTTCCTCATGCATATTTTTTCCTCCCAAAATATTTTCGTTAAAATCTCATTTTATTTTATAGTTATTCCTCTTTCTTATTTCAAATTAAAATTCTAGTTATTTTGTTTACTTAAAAAACTATTTTCAAAATACTTTTAGATTTTGTTTTTAGGGAAGGCGGCCAACCATGCCAAAGGCCGAGTCAGGCGGCCTACTACCCCACAGTCCAAGACCTAGCTAAACCAAACCCTAATCGTACCTTAACCACATGCACATAGAACTCCACCCCGCCACCACTCACCCATGTCAGCACACATACACTCACACCACGACCCAGTCCATCCCCGGCGGCACACAACACCCACACGGACTCTAAGACACGCACACCTACCGTACACTCAATGACTCAACGCACCAACATGGTCACGTCCCACACCACTAAACGCTGCACGCACCACCACAACACATGCACACACGCAACCCGCTCCCGGACTCCGTCTCCTTCCTCCCACGACTCCGTGTCGCCTCCTCCCTCCTCTTGATCGGCACTGTCGCCTTGATCCCGTCCTCCATGCTCTAGGCCTCTCCCTCTCGCTTGCAATGAACCGCCACCGCCAGCGCCGCCGGGTGCTCGCTCGTGCCCTTCTCGAGCCCGTCGCCCCTCCTCTCCGGTTCTTCTGCTGTTCCCCGTGCCCATGTTCGTCACTGGGCCTCCTTTTCGACCTCCGCTCGGCCGCTGCCTCAACTCCGGCGCTCGCCCACGACCTCAACGTGCGCCGCCATCGCCTACGCCTCCTGGCCCGCTGCTCTCTCTCAGCTCACTTCCCTGAGCAGCAAGTTCGGCTCACTCCATGTTCTCAACGCCATCGTCTTCGACCATGTCGGCTTCGCCTGCCGAACTGAAAGTCGCCGCCGGCCATGTCTCCTTGTGGTGGTCTTCCTCCCTGGCGCTCATGCTCTACCTTCGCTTCCAGCTCTACGTCGACAGGCTCCTACGACTCCACTAACCAACAAAATCTCCTAGCCTATCACCTGTAATGCCCCATCTTGTCGATATTGGACCGGCGGCGAACAGGAGGAAGGACGCGGGCAGGCCGTCGGGGTCACCGGAGCGCGGACGTAGCACACACGGTCCAGGAGGTGCGTGGCCGACCACTGTATTGTAGCGTCCTGGAGGTGTCGCTGGAGGCAGCAAGCAGGGAGCGGCGGGGGCGGGCTTCCTCGTCCCTCGGGTAGGGCGTGGGCACGTAGAAGGAGAGCAACAGATGTTACCTCGCCGGAGGAGGAGGAGGAGGAGGAGGAGGCGGTTACCGGCAGCGGCAAAGACTTTGTAAATCAATCGTTCAGTTTTTTGACTGCGGTGGCAGGGCAGGTAATTCGGTCAAATAGGCAGGGGCAAAACCGAAAAAATAATGTCAGACGGAAAGGGTTGAAAACATATTTTTGGCGGATGGAAACGTATTTGACTAACATACCTCAAGAAAATTTAGTAGATAGATAGATAAATAGATAGATGCGTGTTTTGGCAATGGAGCAATCGCACATGTGCAATTCTTCATACATTCATTGAGGAGAGTTAATGCCCGATTTGCCATGTGTGTCGGGTATCTTGAACCAATTTATTAGTTTTTAATGATTAATGTTATATTAAAGGATGAAGGTTTATATATGTCTATTTAAATTGTAATAAATTAATATAATATATATTGTACCATGTGTCCTATGTATTGAAACAAGGAAGGTGAAATATTTTGCATGGCTATAATAAGTTGCTTGATATTATTTGATGCAAAGAAATTAAATACAATTTTTTTAAGTACTACGACATACCATGCGTATATATGTATTAAGTATAAGGGAAACATATACACACATATAAACATGATAATACATTGAGGATACAAGGACAGATCTCCCAATACGACATAAAGAAACTCCAAGAAACAAAGAAACATCAACTAAGTTCATGTGCCCCCTCATGCTCATTGCCACTGCATATCGCCTCAAATCGGTGGCGCAAGCATCCACCCGAGAAAGGCGAAGTACACATAGAAGCTTTTTGATCTACAATATAATAGTCGAAGGAGACCGTTATCGAGCTTGGTCATGGTCCTACAGTACCTACACCTAGTTCTTATAAAACTCAAGTGCATATGCCGGATTGACCATCAAGACAATAGTGCACTCGGTGGCCTCTAACACCGGTTCGGACCAGCCTCTAAGAGCGGTTATAGAACCGCTGTTGAGGGTTCGGTGTTAGAGGCCCCCCTCTTTAACACCGGTTCTTATACAAACCGCTATTAAAGGGTGATGGACGTGGGGGCTCCAGCAGAGCGCAAGCCACCCCCTTTAACACCGGTCCGTAAGGTTCTCCGCCGCGGTAGGAAAATGGCCTAAATCTCTACCGCCGCCCTGTTTTGGGCGGATTTCTGCGGCGGCGGGGATGGGGGGGTGGGGGGTTCGATAAGGAGAGGTATACACATACGTCGTCGGTACATATTTACATCAATAATTAAGCAACTATTATTATACATAAACATCGTTATTGTGGTATTCTCCATACACGTTCAAGCAT
This sequence comes from Avena sativa, assembly GCA_916181665.1. Classification (NCBI taxonomy): domain Eukaryota; kingdom Viridiplantae; phylum Streptophyta; class Magnoliopsida; order Poales; family Poaceae; genus Avena; species Avena sativa. Next base: position 20,693,893 of record OV702296.1, read on the forward strand.
CAAGTAAAAGACAAACACGTTCGAGCATATATACAATATAACATCTCCGTACACGATCATTTTGAATATCTAAAGAGTTCTCCGCCGGGCGTGATGAACTTATCAAGTATGAACCCCGCCAATTCCTCTTGAATGGCTCATATGCGGTCAAATGGTAGGAGGTTGTCCCGCATCCGTTCGATCTAAATATATATGAAGAATGGAGTCAATATATATATATATATAGCGCTATTTGACCCCAGGGTGTAGAACTGTATATTATTTTTACATTGCGTAAATTTTGTCCTATCTCGAGAGTTGAGAAGAACGTAAGAAAATATAGACATGTCATAAATTTTTTGTTTACATGTCGTATAAAAATACGACATAAAATGTGTATTTTTAGTGTTTTTTACATTATAATTACTCATAAATTATTTTTTTATGTCAATTTTTTTTGCATTGTGGATGAATATGAACATAATTATTTACATACAAATCATAAATTTCTAAACGTGACAACATAAAGTTATGTGGGGTGCAAAATAACTATTCTGCACCCTGAGTATCAAATATCTATATATATAAGAATGAAACTCAAGACAACTGATGGTAATAAAATAATATTGTGTACTTCGTTTATGTACTCTAAGTTGTTCTAGTGTGGCTTGGCCCGTCGCACATATCGTGTTGCGAATAAACTCGCAAACATAGTATCTACATAAGTTATTGCCGGCTCCCTGCTACGCACACTTTACGAGAATAGAGAGTTCAATAAAAATAATAATCAATAAAGCATGATATAATGGAATTGAAAGCAGAATCAAATAGATACGCAGACCTAGCTAGGCTAGTATTACTTATATTTTGATCTACAAATTTTAGTTCTTCTGATCATTAACCCACGGCCCTGCCCGTGAACCTTTTCCAAACCCTGTCCGGCAAAGAAAATGGATAAAGGAGTAATTAATTAATTGTTGTCACGAATTTGCCGATCTAGTGCAATAATAGGATTAAAATTACCTCTGGAGCATCGCTTTAAAGTCTGCCCAGAGCTCTTTGTATTTTCGTGCCGAGTCCATGACAAGGACTTTTCCTGCGTCAACTTGAATGAATAGCAGAATAAAGTGCAACCCGCGCACGCATCACTCATCATCAGTTACACTTAACATCGAGTAAGCCGAAACAGAATGTGTACAAGAGAGGGTAACACTCACGAGAAGTTGTAAGGCAATAGTATTTCCCTTTAGGTTTGTTGTCTCAGTAAAGACCTTAGCAAGAAATCTTCTGTTTGCCCGGGTTTGTGTTTTACCACTTGTTCATGAACTCTATTTTGGTCAATGAGCCCAATGTCAAAAGAGCCTACTTTCATGCATTCCATAACCTTTTTCCTACATAATAGTATATACATATATGGTGAGCATATATATACATACAATTAATAAATTGAATGAGCTGAGATAGAAATTAAAGAAATAGTACTTACACACAATAATAATAAAAAGTGCGTCTTGAATGTAGAAGGTGATCTCGTCGTCTCCGCACAAGAAAATCTGATCTCTTATATGCGTCGTGATCCATTCTTCCTTTCTCGTCTTGCAGAAATTAAGCTACCACTTATGCAATCTTCGCATCTTTGTTGGTAGATTCTTAAGCTCCTCTTTCTTGACGAGATTCTTTCCATACTTCCATGGTTGTATGGGGTTGACATCGCCTTTGGGCAATATGTCTCCCATGATGTCCAAGTATGCAATGTAAGTCATCCCAATTTCATTGGCCTTTCTTTGTAGCTCTTGTTCGTAATCATTTACAGGAGGAGCTATCCGTGTATCAAACACTTGGAGCGGGGCGCACGATTGATTTTCCTGCTCTCCGAGCCGGGGAACTGTTTTCTAGGGTTCATGAATACTACTTTCAGACTCCCTCCGCCTTGCACCCCCTTTATAATCTGGCGCTCGTAGTCTGGCATAGGTGGGGGTTTAGGTTTCAAAAGATTATTGTAAAACTTCTCCACCACCGCCGGATCTAGTTTCTCCTTTGGCTCGGCCCGTTTAGGTGCAAATAATTTCTTAACCTCTTCTTCTGAGATCCTCTTGTTCTCCTCGTTGCTGCGATTCCACGGTAATAACGACAATGGCTTGGCGGAAGGCTGCGGGACGTAGTTTCTTGAACTCTTCGGTGTACGGTTTCATGCAGATTTCTTCATGGTAGTAGTACTAGTGCTCTTCGTGGCAGTTCTATTCCGCTTAAGCGGACGCGCAGGAGATGGCTAACGCGCCGGAGATGGCTGACGTGTAGGAGATGGCTGGCGCGGCGGAGACGGCCGGGGAGTATTCTGATGACCCGGAGCCGGCTGAGGCGGCTCAGATTGCTGACGCCACGGAGACGGCGGTGGAGCCAGTGGCCTCCAATTTGGAAGAAAGATGTGTTCCTTGTTCGAGAGAATGGTTGTTTTCAATGCAAATTTCAGTTGAGTTTCCCCTTCACCCATAGCATAGTCAAGCTGTGCTTCCTCATATTCCTTCACAACCTCATCCACCCCGACAATAGCATAGCCATCTGGAATCGGTCGGGAGTGGTAACTTCCACCAGGTACACGAGGTAAGGCATAGCCGAGCGCCCCCGTAGTGGATAATCCCATTAATCTCACATGTAGCTCAGTGTGTTATCTCTCCGTGATCTCATCCACGGGGTATCGAGGACCCGCCATTTCAAGCGTGGGCTGCACGTTCTCCATGGAAGCCACGCTGCTTTTCCGCGCAGAGTCTGGGCCGCCGGCAGCTTCCAATGCAGGCTCTTCGTGCCGCTGAGATTGGCCAGTAGCTTGCTGGCTATTTTGTGCGTTCACTTGCACCTGCAGCTCCCTAAGTGCCTGTTCTATCTGTGTCATCCGGTCTGTACGCTCTTTTTCTTTTTAAAATGATTAAAACACTTACATATGAATTTTGATTATTCAATTAAGAAGAAAATAAAATAGTCAAACCCTAAAACTTCGAACTTAAGAAATATTAAGCATTTGAAAAGGAATCTAACCCTATTTTTATAAAATGAAAAATAATTAGAACAAATCATATTTTATTTCTATTAACATTTTTGAATTGTTTGGATATTTCAATTTAGCATCTTTTGTATACTTTGGAATCTGACAAAACTTTCAACATGAAAAGTGTTTGCATTTGAATAATTAATCCTAAAATATTTTTTGTTTTAAAATAAAATAAAATTCTAACTATTCAAACTAGTAACAAATGGGAAAGGGCGGACATAATGCGCGGGAGGAAAAGGGAGGGAAGAAAAGGGCGGGAAGAAAATTTTATTACGATATAACTGGAATTAAAGTACATAACGCAACTAACAGTAAGTTACATAAAACACGACTGAAAATTAAGATACATGGCCAGATTAAGTCACAATCGGCCGAACTTGTTTTGGAATGTTGGAGTGATTCAGTCATGCTCCTGCCTACACCTGTAATACTTGCCACTGTAGTCGTCGTACTCGCCGCGGCCGTCTTTGCTGTTGTCATTGGGGTCGCCGTAGTTGAACCTTAAAGGCTGAGTACGCGCGGGCTGGACTTGAGGGTAGCGCGCGCGCGGGGGGGGGGGGGTTAGAGTCGGCGGCCGTATCGTAGGCCCTGACGCTCTGGAGAGTCCTTCCACACCACCACAGCCGACAACTGGCCTCGTTGAAGTTCGTAGGAGGTGGTTCGTCCTCCTCGTGCCTGGCGAGCGCCCTCTCACGTCGATCCCCGAAGAAGGCTTCTCAAGTCAGGAAATAGTCGGGATGCCAGTTGGGATTCCTCCGCTGCTCCTACCTGAGCTCGAAGTTGTAGTGTTTCGTGATGGCCATCCGGTGCGCCACACCTATAGGGACAGGAGGAACCGGCACGCCTCCGGCGCTCATCATCCAGCTGACATGGACACAGTAGCCCGACGGGAAGGGGTAGTTCGAGGCGCAAAGCGCCTCCGCCTCCTTGGGGGTTAGTGGTACGGTGGAAGCCATGGGAAAGAGTGATGAGGTTGCAGATATGAGTCTAGAGATGTGCAATGACAATGGAGGCCAATCCTACATATATATAGTGAGAACTGGCGGGAAGAACTGGCGGGAAGAAAAATGCAGGGAAGAAATGGCAGGAAGAAAAATGGAGGGAAGAAATGACGGGAAGAAAAATGGCTCATTTAATACATATAGTGTTAACGGAAGAAATATGACATTGATTTCGATGTTGAGATACATATGTGTGCCAAAAAATGGCTAATTTAATACATATAGTCAATCTTATGATTGTGTCGGCCATAACCATGGAGTATCAGCACCGTTTAACAGGATGGTTGGGTCAGTCTTCACTTTGAAGGGTAGAATTTCATCAAACTTATTATAATATTCTGACATGTCTGTCTTGTCCTCCACTCCCACGATGTTTCTTTTCCCTGAAAGAACTATGTGACGCTTTGGCTCATCGTGTGATGTACCTGTTTGCTTATTTTTTTTCTTTTTTTTCGGTTTGGTAGACATGTCCTTCAAATAGAAAACCTAAGCCACATCATTGGCTAAGACGAATGGTTCGTCTAAGTACCCAAGATTGTTGAGATCCACTGTTGTCATTCCGTACTTCTTGTCTACCTTGACCCCTCCTCGTGTCAGCTTGACTCATTTGCACCAAAACAAGGGACCTTAAAATTAGGTCCATAGTCAAGTCTCATATCTCCTCTATGAACCCATAATACATGGTCTTTTGCCCATTGTCTTCTGCTGCATCGAAGCGGATACCACTGTTTTGGTTGGTGCTCTTTTTATCTTCGCCTATCGTGTAAAATGTATTCCCATTTATCTCGTACCCTTGGAAAGTACATACAGTCGAAGATGGTGTCCTGGCCAACAAGTACAACTGATCTCCAACAGTGGTGTTATTCGTGATGTCTTTGCAGCCAGCCGCCAAAACTCGCCATGTGTTCACTTCTAATCCATTCATCAGACTGTCCCGGGTGTTTGAGGCGTATAAAATTCTTGTGTTCATTGATATACGGGGTAACCAAGACAGATCTTTGTAAAACCGTGTAGTGTGCTTGATTGAGAGAATGCCCGTCCCTAGATATCATTGCTTTACATCCTAGGGTGCCTTTTCCGCACTCTCCCCTCATGTCGTGATTGTGGAACACCAATCGCCTTAAGGTCAGGAATAAAGTCAACACATAACTCAATGACCTCCTCTGTTACAAAGCCCTTGGAGATGCTTACTTCTGGCCTAGCACGGTTATGAACATATTTTTCTTAAGACTCCCATGTACCTCTCAAAGGGCAACATATTGTGTAGAAACACAGTACCGAGAATGGCAATCTCTTCTACTAGGTGAACCAGGAGATGCGTCATAATATTCAAGAAGGATGGTGGGAACACCAACTTGAAGCTGACAAGACATTAGGCCACATCTGTCTGTAACCCTAGTAGGCTTTCTGGATCGATTACCTTCTGAGATATTGCATTGAGGAATGCACAAAGCTTCACAATGGGTACTCGAACATTTTCAGGTAGAAGCCCCCTCAATGCAATCGGAAGCAATTACGTCATAATCACGTGGCGGTCATGAGACTTCAGGTTTTGGAATTTTTTTCTGCCATATTTATTATTCCCTTTATATTCGACGAGAAGCCAGGCAGGACCTTGATACTGCTCAGGCATTCAAAAAATATTTCCTTCTCTGCTTTGGTAAGAGCGTAGCTGGCAGGAGTTAAGTGCCATCCTTTACCCTTCTCATTCTCACGATGCATACGCTTTTCAGGTTCTTTCATACGTTGTTGGTCCTGCCATGCTTTCGGTGTATATTTTGTCTTCCCATACACTCCCATGAAGCCTAGCAGGTCCACGCAAAGATTCTTCGTCACGTGCATCACGTCGATTGAAGAGCGGACCTCTAGGACTTTCCAATAGGGTAGGTCCCAATATATAGATTGCTTCTTCCACATGGGCGCATGTCCGGCATCGTCATTCGGAACATATTGACTGTCAGGACCTTTTTCAAAGATTACTTATAGGTCCTTGACCATACCAAATACCTCCTCACTAGTATGGAGGACAGGCTTCCTCCGGGGTTCTGCCAGACGTTTGAAATGCTTGCCTTTATTTCTTACGGGATGCAGGTTCGGAAGAAATCAACGATGCCCTAGGTACACAACTTCTTACATTTATACAAATATACACTTTTAGTCTCATCTAAACATTGCGTGCATGCTTTGAATCCCTTGTTTGTCTGCCCTGAAATGTTACTAAGAGCAGGACAATCATTGATGGTTATGAAAAGCAACGCTTGTAGGTCAAATGGCTCCCCTTTGTGCTCATCCCACATACGTACACCTGGTTTAGCCCACAGCTGTAAAACTTCTTCAACTAATGGCCTTAGGTACACATCAATGTCATTGCCGGGTTGCCTCGGGCCTTGGATGAGCACTGACATCATAATGAACTTCCGCTTCATGCACAACCAAGGAGGAAGGTTATAGATACATAGAGTCACATGCCAGGTGCTGTGACTGCAGCTCTGCTCCCCAAAAGGATTCATGCTATCTGTACTTAGACCAAACTTAAGTTCCTTGCGTCACGTGCGAAGTCCGGGTAGTCTCGCTCGACTTTTATCCACTGTGAACCATCAGCGGGGTGTCTCAACATCGCATCTTTCTTACGGTTTTCCATGTGTCATCGCAACAACTTGGCATGCTCTTTGTTTCTGAAGAGACGTTTTAACCGTGGTATTATAGGAGCATATCACATAACCTTGGCAGGAACCTTCTTCCTAGGGGCCTCGCCCTCAACATCGCTAGGGTCATCTCGTCTGATCTTATACCGCAGTGCAGTGCATACCGGGCATGCATCCAAATTCTTGTACTTCTCACCGCGATAGAGGATGTAGTCATTAATGCAGGCATGTATTTTCTGCACGTCTAATCCTAGAGGGCAGACAACCTTCTTTGCTTGATATGTACTTTTGGGTAATTCATTATTTCTTTGAAGAAGATTCTTTATTTTTACCAACAACTTTGAAAATGCGCTGTCAGTCACACCGTTCTCTGCCTTCAATTGCAGCAAATCCAGTGTGGTACCTAGATTTTTGTGGCCATCTTTGCGAGTTGGGAACAACAATGTTTTGTGATCCTTTAACATCTGCTCCAGCTTCTCCTTTTCAGTTTCACATTCTTCCTTTGCATCAGTAATGTCCCGACCAAGATCTTCATCAGCGAGCCCATCTACTGCCTCTTGATCTTCATCTATCCCCGTTGTAGTCTTCGTGTTCGGGATACATATTATGATAGTTTTCATCATCCTCTTCTTCTTCGTTGTCTTCCATCATAACCCCTCTTTCTCCGTGCTTGGTCCAACAATTATAGCTGGGCATGAAACAGGACCGAAGCAGGTGGGCGTGAATGATTTTGGTATTTGAGTAGTCTTTCTTGTTCTGACAGTCAACACATGGACAATACATAAAACCATTGTGACCACGGTTTGTCTTAGCCACAACGATGAAATTTTGGAGGCCCGTAATGTACTCGGAAGTGCGCCGGTCACCATACATCCATTGCCGGTTCATCTGCATTATATAATTAATTACGTATATAAAAAATCATTACAGTAAATCATAGAATTAATAGGAAGATGACCACTTTTATAGTACATCAATGACACATGAAAGGATAAAGTTGCCGACCTCGACCGAGAAGGAAAGAGCAACGAGAAAACTTAATTCGAGCTCTCGGGCATTTTACCGAACACCTCTTGTACATAGGAAGAAAACCCAAACTAGCACACCTCTCACCCTCTTTGCTAAGCTCCAAAATAAGAGAGAGAGGGGGTGATGTGGTGCTGCACGGGCCGCTGGTGCAGGGCATTTAACACCGGTTTGAGCCACGAACCGATGTTAAAAGGGGTGCGCCTTTTTGCTGCACGGGCCATGCTGGTACGGGCACCCCCTTTAACACCGGTTCGTAGGAGAACCGGTGTTCAAGCCCAATTTCGACCTCAACTAAAGGCCTCATTTACACCAGTGAGAGAGCCACCCGCGGCGCATTTGAATGGTATGGAACATGGAGGCCTTGGAGATTGTAGATGCAATATATTCCAGTTTGGGTTGTTGGTGGATAAACAAACTCTGTTGGCTCCATCCACAATCTTCGTTATCATCTACACATGTTTAGACTACCCTTCTCTTATTTTGCGCATGTAGGCACTTTTGTTTTCTGCACACCTACATGAGTCCTTGTAATGTTTACTCAGCTTGATAATATTAATATAATATTCCTATTGGAAAAAGTACATTAAGGTTGAACCATAGACATAGCTAGACGCGAGTGAAGGAAAAATTCTCGATCCAGCCCAACACAATGGTTTGGTCACTTTGGGGTCTTTGAAACCCACACATAACCAACGATGACTATTTCTGGTGAAAAATCTTTATTAGATTAATCACAGTTCTATCTTAAGAAATCGGTTGATTGCAGTCCTTTGCTTAAAAACATACAATCAATTATGATTGGTTTTATTGAATGTGAGATGTACAATTGGATCAATTGATGCATTACTTGTGATGATGAGATTGTACTAATTTGTCACTGCCATTAGTCCGCGAGTGTTTGCTAGGGCCACCACTGTTGCCACTAGGCAGCATGAGGATTTTCTTGTGTCGATTTAGAGGACTCTATTAATGTAGTTGCAAAATCTACTACACCGGGCTAGGCTGCATCCAAGGAGAGTCCTCGCACGCTTTCAAACAAAAGGAGAGTCCTCGTACATCCATGGCCACCATCTGCATATTTTGTATCCATGCCCACATCAATTAAGATACTTATTACTATAGAGAATTAACACCATCGTACAATTTTTTTCCAAAAAGGGGTATACAGGTACACAAATGCCCATGTTGAAGATTGCAAGAAAATCATGCAAATTAACATGGTACGATCGAGGGAAGAACAAACATCACTGATGATCGACATCACCTTGGTCTCCATGGAATGGCGACGGACCGATGACTATGAGCATGACTATGGATCCATCCATAATCTTCGTTATCATCTACACATGTTTAGACTATCCTTCTCTTATTTTGTGTATGTAGGCACTTTTTTCTGCACACCTACGTGAGTCCTTATAATGTTTACCTAGCTCGCTAATATTAATCTAATCTTCCTATTGGAAAAAGTACAATAAGATTGAAACATAGACATGGCTAGACACCTAGTGAAGAAAAAAATCTCGGTCCAGCCCAACACAATGGTTTGGTCACTTTGGGGGTCTTTGAAGCCCACACATAACCAATGATGACCGTTTATGGTGAAAAATCTTTGTTAGATTGATCATAGTTCTATCTTAAGAAATCGTTTCATTTTGTTTTAAAACATGCGATCAATTAGGATTGGTTTTATTGAATGTGAGATGTACAATTGGATCAATTGATGCATTACTTGCGATGATGAGATGACACTAATTTGTCACCGCTATTAGTCAGCCAGTGTTTGCTAGGGCCACCACTATAACACCCTAGTTTTACCGAATTACTATTTAGGGTTTGTTTGTGCATCATGAGCATCATCCCTTTAAATGCATGAAAAAAAGAAACAAAAGAAAAACTCTAAACCCTCATTTTCCCCCTCTCTCTGAAATACATTCAAATGGTTTTGAATATTTTGAAAATTACCAAAACAATTGGAGCCCAACTTGTTAAATGGGCCCCTGCAATATTTTATATACTTTACAAAGTCTCTAGTATTTTTGAAGTATTCAAAAACAGAATTCAAATGAAAATACAAAAGGGAAATGAAAAATAGAAAAAGGTTTCTATAAAAAAACTGCAGCCATAACCCTCTCAGGCCGCAGCCCATCTTTCTTCTTCCCTCTCTACCACTCGTGTGAGCTCCCAGCGGCCCAGCTCGGCCCAGGAGCAGCCCAACTGGCCCGTACCCTTTCACCCACTCTATCCTCGTCGTCCACCTCCGGCTGCGACGGAAGCAACTCGCTGTCGACGCCTCACCGACACGCCCGCGAGCTTCGCCGTGTCACTAGCTCCCTCATCGCCAACAGAATCGATGTGGGGTGCCTCGAATCGCCGCCGCTAACCTCATCTTCGCCAACCACGACGCCGACCGCCGTCGCCATTGCCGCCGTTCAAGCCCTCCTTCGGCATCGCCGTCATCTCCATTAGAACCATGGTGATCCCACGGTTCTCGGGCGCCCCTCAGCCTGCTCCCTCTTGCTCTCTATCACCATCGCCTCTACCATCTGCAAGTCCCGCCGCCGCGCGCCGTCGAATCTCGTGCTCCGGTAACCAAATTAGAGTGGCGCCGCCCCTATTAGTTCTGCCCCGATGCCCTGGTTCGAATGGGCTAGGTCCCTTAGAGCCACCAAGCAGACGAGGACGCCCGTGTTCCTCCTCAGGGTTGCCATGGAGACAATGCTAGTCTCGTCTTTCTTTCTTTACGTTTGTTGGATTGGAACGTTCGCCCGTGTGACGGTGTTTTATGTAGATGCACGTTTAGGCAATGAGGCAACACATATGTGCAATTCTTCATTCATAGAAGCGAGTTAATGCACGTATCTTGAAGGGATTTATTAGTTTTTAATGCTTGTTGTTATGCTAAAAGTTGAAGGTTCCACATACTCCCCAAGTATAGATGTGCGTTTAGGCAATAAAGCAACGCATGCGCAATTCTTCATTCATTGAGGCGAATTAATGCCCGATTTGCCTTGTATATCCCATGCGTATCTTCAAGCGATTTATGAACTTTTAATGCTTGCTGTTATGCTGTTATGCAAGGAGTAGTATATCTATATAAATTGTACTAAATTAATATACTAATGTACAAAGTGTCCTATGTATTGAAACAAGGAAGGTGAAATATTTTTCATGGCTATGATAAATTGCTTGATATTATTTGATTCAAAGAAATTAAATACCTTTTTTTTGAAGTCCTACGACATACCATGCATATATGTATTAAGTATGAGGAAAATATATACACATATATAAACATGACAATACATTAAGGATACAAGGACAACTGTCTCAATACGACATAAAGACACCCCAAAAAACAACAACTAAGTTCACGTGCGGCCCCTCATGCTCATTGCCACCGCATATCGCCTCAAATCGGTGGCGCGAGCATCCACCCGAGAAAGGCGAAGTACACATACAAGCCTTTTGATCTGCAATACTAGTTTTTGCTGCGTACGAAGGGGGCCATTATCGAGATAGGTGATGGTCCTACAGTATCTACACCTGGTTCTTATAACATATGCCAGATTGACCATCAAGAGAGACACCCACGGCGCATCCGAATGGTATGGAGCATGGAGGCCCTAGAGATTGTAGATGCAATATATTCCAGTTTGGGTTGATGGTGGATAAACAAACTCTGTTGGTCCACGCGCAATCTCTGTTATAATCAGTCTGGTTCCAGTCGGAATGTAGATATGTTCCTCTTATGTTTAGCTTTGTAATTACGGGTTCTTAAGATTTGCTAGCTCTGGAGGTGCCCGTGCATTTTACATATATACTCTTCGATCTTATATGTATGTATTTCCCAATGGATTTATAATGTACTATGAGTTTACATAATGGAAAATTTAATCATAAAAGTATGGACTGAAATGTTGTCCACATGTTTGCACAGGCCATATTGATAGTTTTCACTTTAAAAGTATTTCATAATATGAAAAATTCGTTTGATACCCTGACATATGCATTAAAATGATACCCACATACTTTATTTAATCAACATAGCCTTATAAAGAAAATACAGAGATCAACCCGAAGACACCCGACTATCGACAACTGTCGCCACACCTACAAACTTTATTAGCAACAATATACCAATAACACAAAGTACTTAGCTTAGATTTTATTCTTGCGGCTACATGCGTGCTTTGGGATTAACAATAGTTTTTCCTTCCGATGAACGGTTAGCCCAAACATCTCTGTCATATCAATATCTTTGCTCTCAACCCCTAGAGGCAGTTCCCAGTCGAAATGGTAGATGAGGTTTGCCAACATAAGCTCAACGTTAGCGATTCCGGTTTAAGCCAGGGCATATCCTACGTCCTGCCCCAAAAGGCAACAATTGGGAATCATTCCCGTTGAAGTTCACTCACACACCGTTACCTCCTTCAAATCTTTCAGGTATGAACTCTTCGGGGTCTTCCCAGGAGGCCGAGTCCCTACCAATGGCCCATGCATTGACGACGACACGCGTCCCAGCAGGAACTATGTATCCATCGATGCTGCAGTCAGCCATGCCAAGGTGCGGAGCAAGGAGAGGCGCAACAGGATGCAGCCGGAGTGACTCCTTTATAACTGCTCTTAGGTACTTCATGTTGGTAATGTCGATTTCACTGACAATTTCTTGTCCCCTAGGTACAATACTCCTCACCTCGTCTTGTAGCTTCTGCATCAGGCTTGGTCTCCTCATGAGCTCAGCCAAGGTGAATTCCAGGGTGTTAGACGTGGTGTCTGTTGCACCGAAAAATATATCCTACCAATATGAATTGATGAGGATGATGTATGCAGGGCTATATAAATCAACGCATGTAATCTAGAAAGTACTGTTTGTGCTTACCATAAGGAGAGCTTTCATGTTCTCTCTTGTGAGATCATACTCCTGCTGAAGAGAGAGCAGAATGTCTATGAAATCAGCATCCTTATGATCAAACTTGGACCTGTCCTTGCTCATTGTTAGGAATAAGCACGTCTAAACCGACGCCGGCACGGCGCGGTGCGCTCTGTCGTATACAAGTAGTATACGAGTACGTGTAGGTTTGTGTAGCACGGTTGATGTAGGAATTAGGAGTCCTAATCCTACTAGAACAGCTACACTAGGACTACTACATATACACGCCGATACCCATGTAATCAAACTGAGCGATTGAGAAAATAAAAAGTTAAGGCACGATACGTGCCTGTGGTAAATCGTCTCCGCGTGCGTAACTAGTACTTGCAAGATTGATCAAGTGGCTAGCTTAGCTAGCTTGGTACGTGTGTTTTGCTTGGCTAAAGGAATCAGCCAGCGACAGATCGATCAGGAGACCTAGCTTCACAAGTTGAGTGTCGTCGGAAAGTACTCGACAGGCTACAGAGTTGCCGCAGGTCATCTCGTCACAACGTCCTAGCGAAAGTACTGCTAGGTCTGGGCCAACAATTGGTATCAGAGCCAAGGTTGTCGTTCGTGATCTGCTGAAAGTACTAGGAGGTCATGGCGATGGTGAAGTTTGGCGAGAGCTCGGCACCAGCGTTTGAGACGGTGGGCGCGGAGTTGTATCCGCGTCTGGATCGCAAGCACTACGGCCTATGGGCGTTTGTGATGCAATGCGCCATGGAAGGTCAGCAGATTTGGGAAGCCATCGATCCCGGTGGCGATGAGTATGTCAAGGGAGGTGCGAAGTACCGAGAGGGTAGCCAAGCATTGATGGCGCTCTACTCGGTTATGCCGACAGACATGCTACAACACCTCGTTGGAAAGAAATCGGCGAAGGATGTGTGGGGAGCAATCAAGGTAGTATGCGCAGGTGTCGACGACACTAGTGTTCACGTGGGACAGCAGGAGACTGTCTTGAACGCGGAGATGACATTGGTAGAATCGGAAGTGACCCTGGTTGGTTTTTCAAGTGTGGCGACGCCAAGTACGGCGACCAATGTGTCAAAAGAAGTCGGCGTGAACATGTCAAGTTCTGAGAAGGAGTTAACCTCAAGCTCGGAAGCGCAACCGGAGAGTACTCGGACTACCAACATCGCCGGACACGACGTCCAGGATCGAGAAGACGTGGTGTTGCATGATGAAGGCAATGGCACGGAAGGATGGCCACCAGAAACAGTAGGCAGACCTGGCGCATGTATTCTGCTCGGCATCCCAGGAGGAGGAGCTTCACGTGTGGAGCCCGGGCCAAGGGAAGATCTAGGGGCTGGCGGCCCAGAAACGCCAGAAAGAGGCGGTCCAAAAGAAAGTGATCTGCCGAGAGGGGCTTCATGCGGAGACCCAGAAAATAGATCAGAAGATGGTCTAGGGGCTGGCGACCCAGAAACGCCAGAAGGAGACGTGCTAAAAGAAGAAGGCCTGCCGGAAGGATCTCCGTCAGGAGGTCCAGGGGCGTCCATCCCAGAAGTTGGAGCAGAAAAAACAAAGAGACCAAACAGCGTGCGCGCTATAGCGCCACATAAAATTGACGGACCAAAAGAAGTAGGTCTAGTCAGGCCAGGGCTAGCCTGCCCAGAAAACAGGCAATAAGCTAGTTCAGGAGAAGGCTCTTTGATCGGAAGCAGCCCATCAGTAGGAGGAGCTGCACGTGGAATTTCAGCAGCAGGAGGAACTGCATGTGAAAATCCAGGAGCATGTAGGTGGCCATGCAGGCCAGCAGGTCTAGATCCTGATCAGGAGGAATTTGCAGGTCCTGGACCGAACGCTCGTAGCGACACGGACGGGATTTTCTCGTCACCAGAAGCTGATCAATTAGGAGGTTCGGCTGATGCGAGTGCAGGTTCAGCTGATCAGAAGGAAAATGTCATGGTGACTTCGGTGTCTCATCCGATAGTACCGGAAAGGAGACACGTGTTGGATTTATACCAACATGAGGTCCTTCGCACAAATGAAAATGGAGGAGTACAATGTCGAGGATTGTATTTACTCGGCAAGGAGCCAGGAGGTTCGGTAACTGAAGGAACAAGCGCTATGTCGGGCGCGGAAGAGTATGTCGTGTCTCCTCCAAGAGTACAGGAGCCGAGACGACTACAACCGACACGAGCACGCATGCGAGGCGTGTTGGACTACTACCCGAAGGAGATACTTCGGATGGTAAAAAACTCAGTGACGATAAACTACAAAAGGCAATGGTTGTTCATCAAGGAACCGATGAAGACTGAAGAGACGGACATCAAGGACGCGGACAAGGATTGTCGGCGTGAAGCCATGGAAAAGCCGACAAAAGCAAAGTCGGTGACATGGGTGCTGAGGAAGGGAGCGGCAAAAACAATGTCGTGGATGGCGCCCGCGAGGAGTAGCTGGCGTATTTGGGACCCAGGTCGATATGAAGCGCACGTCGTGCTTAGGGGGTGATTGTTAGGAATAAGCACGTCTAAACCGACGCCGGCACGGCGCGGTGCGCTCTGTCGTATACAAGTAGTATACAAGTACGTGTAGGTTTGTGTAGCACGGTTGATGTAGGAATTAGGAGTCCTAATCCTACTAGAATAGCTACACTAGGACTACTACATATACACGCCGATACCCATGTAATCAAACTAAGCGATTGAGAAAATAAAAAAGTTAAGGCACGATACGTGCCTGTGGTAAATCGTCTCCGCGTGCGTAACTAGTACTTGCAAGATTGATCAAGTGGCTAGCTTAGCTAGCTTGGTACGTGTGTGTTCTGCTTGGCTAAAGGAATCAGCCAGCGACAGATCAATCAGGAGACCTAGCTTCGCAAGTTGAGTGTCGTCGGAAAGTACTTGACAGGCTACAGAGTTGCCGCAGGTCATCTCGTCACAACGTCCTAGCGAAAGTACTGCTAGGTCTAGGCCAACAATTGGTATCAGAGCGGCACCCTGTGCGGTACGGGCGTACGTATCCGAGTAGACAAGGGTAGCCGAATAGAGTAGGAATTAGATGTCCTAATCCTACTAGGTTAGCTATACAAAATCTGCTATATATACGTGTGTAAGGCCCGTGTAAAAACAACCGTGAGAGACAGAAGCAATAAAAATACTAGAGACAGGAGCGATATGCTCCTGTGGCAATAACCGATCGTTTCCGTGTGCGTGGGTGTGTTTCGTGAGCCAGCTCTACTAGTTGATCGATTCTAGTTAAGGGCAGCTTATTAGTACGTATGTGCATCTCGGCGACTTGTCCTTGTGTACGATCTTGCCGGAAGTTGATCAGAATTGCCGCTACTGCTACTCGTTGGCTGTCATCGGAAAGTACTCGACGAACGGCGTCGCATATCGGGCCAATTTCCAACACTCATATGATCACCGATCACCTTGTCAAGTAGGTCGGCCCATCCGTTCTTCACTTTCTCAGCCTTGGCACAAACCGCCCTCTTAAGCATTCCTATCCTAGATAATGCAGGGAAATACTCTTCCAGGTTGAACCCTCCTAGCAACCGTGAGCTATCAATGATGAGGTCACGGAACATCTTGCTCCGTCCTTCTTTTAGGAAAAACTTGCTTGACACCATGCGGCACGCCATGTCATTCGAAAACGAGTTTAGCAACTCGCTCATGTCCACGGAACCACCTGTTCCAGCTGCCTCCTTAATCTTGGACATCACAATGCTCACCTATGATTGCATGTATCTTAAGTATGAGCCTAATTAGATCAGACTATCTAACGTTTATGGAACTGTTAGCAGAGGACAAATATGAATTCATGTCTTCTTCTTTAGTTTGAGACGTACTGCAGTCCAAATCCTTATGATAATAACTACAAGTTCATGATGGAAAAATTACTGAATAAAAAGGGATCTATTTGACAGTAATAATATAAAATAGTACTAGTATCTACGAATCAGCAACAGAAATATCGGACTCCAAACAAAATATTTTAAAAAAGGACTAGTAGTATATTCAAACAAAATCATATCCTAGTTAGTATATGTTGTCCATTGTACTTAACTATCTTCTTAGAAATGTATTAATTGCTTCTCATCTTTCGGTCCAGATTGTCTATTAAGTTGCCCTAAATTATGTTGAATCTCACATTGTGAATCATTTGGATCAACGTGTGCTTCAATTACACCCATTCTAAGTCACTTCCTATACAGCCTAGAATCAAACCTTTCGCTTCCTAATTATAAGTTTTGGTTGTACAGCTGGACGGGTCGATTTGGTAAAATATTCTGTCAACCCCTGCGAAAATAGCGAACTCACTAAAATTACCTCCTCCGTGGCAACGCTGCGGAAAGACTGCACCCTTTTAACACTCAACACGTGGGTAGTTACGAGCTTCCTTGGCTTCCGCCAGTACTCGCCGTATGGCGCGAAGCCGATGTTGGAGGAGCCGTACATAATGATGTCGGAGACCACGGTGCGGGGCCGGGACGCCATGACGTGGTCGTGCGTGCGCAGCACCGCCTCGGTGGCACGCGGCGACGACACGACGAGGGTCGGCACGGCGCCGAGGCGAAGGAGCATCACGTCGGGGCCATGCTTCCTGGCGAGGCTGCGGAGGGCGACGTGCGGGAGGGAGCCGACGAGGTGAAGATGTCCAATGATGGGCAGTGCCGGTGGCGAAGGCGGCAGAATACGGTTTCTTCCTGCCTTTGTCCTAAACCAGTAATAATGCACGATAGAGAGGGACAGTAGGGAAAGAGGAACAGAAACCATGCCCTGTTCACGAGATCGGCCATGAGCAGTCTCTAGCATGAATTTCTGGAGCTCTTACGTGTACCGGTGCTTATAAGCTATCGAGGAAGAGTGAAAACGACAAGATCGTATAAATGCATGTGTACTGGTGCACCCAAGTTGGAGAGATCCATGTGTAACGATGACCTCTTACGTGGTCAATCAGTATACGCATGTTAACGTACGTTGCCATTGAGACTAGTCATTCCCCAATGCATAGAAATGGGAAATAGACAAAATCTTATCTCTGCGTCGTGCACCGAACTTGGAGAAACTAGTGCTCGTGAGTAGTACAAGTTTAGTAGTCCTCATGACACACGATAAGCTCTTCCTCTTCGTACTCAATCAGTATACGTATGTTAACGTCGACACTGACGACTCTCATTCTCAGTACATACACAAAGGGGTACATACGCCAAGACAAGGAGTGTCTCGGCGGCGTGCTTCCCTGGAATAAGAGCCGTTGTGCTTCGGGCCTCACTCAAGGTGAAGCGGCTTGGTTCTTTCTCCTCTCGGCCGGCCGTGACGGTGAGGAAGAGGGTGGAGACCTTGCTGCGGCTGCGGCTTGGGTGAGGCACATAGTGGACGTGGCCGTCAGCTTGCGGTCACCTCGCCGGCAAGAGGGCCGGTGTTATCTGCTTTCCTGAGTGTGATGGCGAGCTCCGTCTCTGAAGCTACGAAGAAGAAATGAAGTTGGGACGCAATCTTTTTTAGCACCACCTCGGCGATGGATGATAGCCGTCCGACATCTAAGGCCAGAACATGGCCTATCCAGAAGCCGGCGAAGGGTCCTGGCATTTATCAAACCTCCTCGGCGAGGCCCCTCTCAAGATTGGCGGCCGCATTTCTCGTCTGTACGGAAGCAAGTGGTGTTGTCTCCGCTTCCGGGTTTGACGGCGATGAGCCCGACTTCCGGCTCGGCGGTGGAGAAAGAGAAAGACTAGATTTTTTTCTTCTATCTTTCAGTAAATCTTTTCTAATTTTTTCGGACTATTTTTTTTTTAACTTTATGGGGTCCTTTATAATCAGTTGTACATCAGCCGTTTAGATTTAATGAAAGCTTTCAGTCCCTTAGGGGACCTCCTTGTTAAAAAAAATGGACCTCCAGCACTGAACTTGCAGAAACTAGTGCTCTTCCTCTTCGTACTCAATCAGTGTACGTATGTTAACGTCGACAGTGACGACTCTCATTCTCAATACATACACAAGGGTATGTCATTCTCCAAGCTTGCCGTAAATAGAACGTGTCTTCCTGCCACATGTATTTAATTCAATATTCACATTTTTGGCTTCAATATTCAAATTTTTGCCGTAAATAAAACTATTTTCAAAATACTTTTAGATTTTGTTTTTAGAGAAGGCGGTCAACCATGCCAAAGACCGAGTCAGACGGCCTACTACCCCCATAGTCCAAAACCCAGCTAAACCAAACCCTAATCGTATCTTAACCACACGCACATAGAACTCCACCCCGCCGCCACTAACCCATGTCAGCACGCACACACTCACACCACGACCCAGTCCAACCCTGGCGGCACACACCACCCACTCGCACTCTAAGACACGCACACCTACCGCAGACTCAATGACTCAACGCACCAACGGTCACGTCCCATACCACTGAATGTTGCAAGCACCACCACAACACATGCACACACACGCAACCCGCTCTCGGACCTCCTCCATCCTCTCGATCGGCACCGCCGCCTTGATCCCATCCTCCATGCTGCAGGCCTCGCCCTCTCTCTTGCCATGAACCGCCACCGCCAGCGCCGCCAGGTGCTCGCCCGCGTCCTTCCCGAGCCCGTCGCCCCTCCTCTCTAGTTCTTCCGTTGTTCCCCGCGCCCATGTTCATCACTGGGCCTCCTCTTCGACCTCCGCGCGGCCCCTGCCTCAACTCCGGCGCTCGCCTGCGACCTCAGCATGCGCCACCATCGCATACGCCTCCTGGCCCGCTGCTCTCTCTCAACTCACTTCCCTGAGCAGCAAGTCCGGCTCCATCCATGTTCTCAACGCCACCGTCTTCGACCACGTCGGCTTCGCCTGCCGAACTAAAAGTCGCCGCCGGCCATGTCTCCTTGCGGCGGTCTTCCTCCCTGGCGCTCGTGCTCTACCTTCACTGCCATCTCTACGTCGACGGGCTCCTACGACTCCACTAACCAACAAAATCTCCTAGCCTATCGCCTGCAGCGCCTCATCTTGTCGATATTGGACCGGCGGCGAACAGGAGGAAGGACACGGGCATGCCATCGGGGTCACCAGAACGCGGTCGTAGCACGTACGCGTCCAGGAGGTGCGTGGCCGGCCACTGTATTGCAGCGTCCAGGAGGTGTGGCCGGAGGAGGCGAGCAGGGAACGGCGGGGGCGGGCTTCCTCGATCCCTTGGGCAGGGCGTGGGCACGTAGAAGGAGAGAAACAGATGTTACCTCGCCGGAGGGGGGGAGGAGGAGGCGGTTGATGACCCACAAGTATAGGGGATCGCAACAGTCTTCGAGGGTAGTATTACCCAATTTATTGATTCGACACAAAGGGAGCCAAAGAATACTTGCAAACCTTAACAACTGAGTTTTCAATTCAGCTGCACCTGGAAATAGTTCTTTCTCACAGAAGTTTATCAGTAGCAACAGTGAGATCATGGCACTCGGGACCTAGTGACAAGCATTAAGCACAATAAGTTGCAACAAAGTCAAATAGCACTAATAGAGATACTAGGCACTATGCCCTAACAATCTTATTCGATTACATGATAGAACTCATCTAATCCCTACCATCCCCATAGCCTACAGCGGGGGATTACTCACTCATGGATGAGGGAAACATTGATGGTTGATGGAGAGGCGTTGGTGATGACGATGGCGATGATCCTCCCCAAATTCCCCGTCCCAGCAGGGTGCCAGAACGGAGTTTCTGGTTCCGAATCGCGATTTCTGGTGGTGCAGGCGCAGGGGAACTCTTTCTGGAAAAACGTCGAACCCCCCTTAGTTTTTAGGTCACAAGGCATCTTATAGGCGAAGAGAGAGGCCGAGGGGGTGCCTGGGCTGGCCACACCCCTCCTAGGCGCGGGGTGGGCCCACTCGCACGGCAGGGGTGTGGGCCACCCAGGGATCCCCTCCATCTCGTACTCTGGCTCCGTGGATCTTCTGGTGAAATATGATTTTTGGCATATTTTTTGGGATTTTTCCTCATAGTTGATTTTCTGCACAAAAACTAGACACCAAGGTAATTCTGCTGAAAACAGCGTTAGCCCGTGTTAGTTGTATCCAAATCACACAAGTTTAGAGGAGAACCAATAGAAAAGTATTCGGGAAAGTAGATACATTTTGGACGTATCAACTCCCCCCAAGCTTAGCTTATTGCTTGTCTTCAAGCAATTCAGTTGAAAACTGAGTGCGATAAAAGAACTTTCACGAACACATTTGCTTCATATGATGTATATATTCTCATCACAGGAGTAGATACTTAAACCATTCATAATAAGAAGTATGCAACCAAGTCTACTCAATAGTCATTGCAAGCTATGAAGAGAAACCAACTCAATAATAATAAGTAGCATGAAACATAAACATAAGCAACATTGCAATGCTCATAAAAAGGTATGATAGAGTTGTATCTCGCTTGCCTTTGTTTGTAGAGCACAATATAAATGCCAAGGAACCTCTGAAGTTCACATGAAGACTAGAAGTAAAGATATCAGAGATACAAGCATCAAAGTCATGACATAATTAACCAAGTTTTGGAACAAACAGAAGAATGCCAACTATGCTCTCAAGAAGGTGCTCAAAGAATAAGTGGTGACTCAACAAGGAACTGAAAAGGTTTTGAAAAGTTTGAAAGGCTTCCAAATTGTGAAAGTAAGGTACTCGTTAGCTTTGAGCTCTCATTGCCCCTGTCATAGGCATCTTTATATAGTTAATGGTGAAAGTGACGTCCAATATGAGTTATATGCTTCACAAACCATAAACTGGAAATCACATGTCCCTTGAGTACAAGGGCTGCTCCTCATGCTACTCAACTTTAGTTACCTGTAAGTTCTTGTCATTATAAATACATGCATATCATAGAGAACCTCCAACGGGGTACCCCTTGCACATGATACACGAGCTATCCCATAATCAAAATGAAAAGGCAAGCAGACAATGAGCATCTCAGCAATCTTTTTATTTGCTATTTGCATAGGTTTTTATTGAGGATGCCTCACAGATGCTCATTATGGTAATGCTGCAAGTTTCCACCATGATTAGGCATGGCTTAGGCTAGCGGCCCAGGCGTTTCTGTAACACATATATAACTCCATGAACTCACAAGATCCCCTATTATTTCACACCAACGACATCCGCAAACAAAAGAGCATGTTATCATCTGGATATGTATCCATAAGTGTTGAAAGCGTTCCCCATGACAGCACGGTTCTGCTAACTCCCAGCCTATAATTTGCAAGCATATAACTTTCATGGACAGGTCACAATGGTTCAAGTTTATTAAGTTCAAGGAATAAAGTGTGCCATCAAGTTTGTGAGAGCTTTACTAAGTAACTTTCTCAAAATAGTCAAACATTTTATTTGGAAGAAAACAAGGCATAATGAATATGCACTAAATAGAAAATGATGCTAATAGGTAGGTATAGTGGACATTGTTGGCAATATTGGTTTTGGAGAGTTGGATGCACAAGTAGAGCTCATACTCAGTGCAAGTGAAGGCTATCAATAGAGAGGGAGCGACAAACGAGAGAGCAATAACTTTCATAATCATGCTTGCAACAAAATAGGACTAATTATGGCATGAAAGTGATACAAGAACTCTGAGGCAAAATAAATCATCAAGGCTTACTGACTATTGTTTAGTCATATGCATGCGTGAGCATGTGCCAAGTCGATTCACATGAAATATTCAGAGGATGATACCACAATATCATACCAAGTTATGAATAGAAAAATGCAAGCAAACATTCATATGACATGCTACAAACTATTAGCAAGCTGGAGCTAATCACAAGAAAGCAAGAACTACTAAGCATCCATAAGTAACATACACCTTACATGATCAGACTAAGCATGCTCACCATGATGAGTATATGTACAGAAATGAAAACAAATATAGTCTGTTACCAGCCTCTTACCACACCTCAAGTTGTCTTAATCTTCATTATTGCCCTTCACTTGTGTGACTTGAATAATAACATGAAACCAAACTCCACTGAGGACGGCTGAACCCTGCAAAGAACTGACAAAACCAAAGAAGAACAAAAAATATTTTTGGTGTTTTCAATTTTTTTCAAACAAGAAAACAAAGCAAAAACAAACAAAGCAAAATCTTTTTGGATTTTTCTTTAAGGAAAACCAAAGCTAAAAATCAAAGAAACAAACCAAGAGAAACAACAAAAATAGTTTTGGTATTTTTGTGTTTTAAGAAAGCAGAAACAGAAACCAAAAAGAAAGCGAAACAATGGATATACAAAGAACCGACGAAGCATGTTATATAGATAAGCGTGATGTCGGTATACCGCCCCCCAAGCTTAGGCTTTTGGCCTAAGTGGAGCTCAACTCCATGGTGACCAAGAAGGTGCACCACTGTAGTACGTCGAGGAGGCCCCTTCGTCCTGATACGAGCCCGAGGACTCCCCTGTGTAGTGTATAGAGGGGTCGTATGAGGGCGCGTCCCCCTGATAGTGTCCATGGAAGCCAAGAATGTGCAGCTTCTCATCCATCTCCTCCTTGGAGCGTGACAAAGGTCCCTGGGAAATACTGAACAAAGTGGTTTGGGGTAGAGGGATCTCTCTCTCTCTTCCCCGTCAGTAAAGAGCATTCTATAAACCAAACTCTCAAGGGTAGAACTAGTAGTGACAAAGTGATGCGCTTTCATGGAAGCAAGATCAAGCCTCTGAGGAGCCAAAACTTTATCATTTGGATCAACAGCAAGGTCCAAGGTAGCAACAACACGTGCAGTAATAACTCCCCATAAATGGGTCCCTTAGCAGCTAAGCGACGAGCAATGGGAGAACCAAAATTGTACCTAGTTTCATTGTTGAGTGCAGCAGCTATGAAGGCCAAATGATAGTTGGAAATATTACTAGTGTTCTCCCTACCAAGAACACTAGTGGCAAGATAATAAGCAAAGTACCTGATAGCTGGGAGATAAATATTTCTTATCTTTCCCCGTTGGTCTCTACGGTCATCATCATTGGTTATCCCACGGTAGAGCTCCAACAAATCAGTGGGTTGAGCTGGAATCTTCTTCGCCGACCCAGCTGTAGCAAGTCCCAAGGCCTCGCGAAATTTATTCAATGTCATAGTGTAAGGCCTGCCATAAATTTTGAAAGACACATCTGGCTTGAACAAGCTGTTAGAAAAACAGAAGCTCTCCACAAATGTTTTAGTGAGCGTAGAATATTGAATGCTCTCATCCTGCATATAGCTTTTTAGTCCAACCCTCCGAACCAAAGTTAGAAAATCCTCAAGAATCCCAGTAGCCCGTAAAAAGGTTGGGCAAGGAAAGGTGGAAGGGTGCGCATCCCCCTCATCTCCCTCGTCGCCAAATCGCGGTGTAATGAGATCCTGATTTTGTGAGGGCCTATCTCGGGAGGATGGTCTTGAAGGCCTTGCCCTCCTAGGTGTCTCACTCTCAAATATTTCACCAAAGGTGTGGTTATCCATGACCTCTTTTTTTGAAATTTTTAGACAAACTTCAAACCAAGTGATTTCCAAGTTGATAAATGATGAGAAACTACTATAGGAACTTGCTAGAGGGCTACACATGCATCAAAATGAAATCTCTAAGCACAGAACAAGCATGCAAGCTCACACAACCTGTCACCTATAGCAGCAAAATACTCAAGATACAATCTACCAATCACAAATCTAATTGGACAAGTGGAGGAGACACGTACCAAGGAGAAATCCCTCCAAAAATTAGCAGCAAAGATGGGCTGAGCAAGGAGATCGAAAATCGGGAGCAAGAACAGCAAGAACTCGAGCTTGAGAAAGTTTTCCGGTATTTTTCGGGAGAGAGAAAGAAGATGGCTGGGAGGAGGCACCTAGGAGGGCCACAGGTGGGCCACACCCCTGCTAGGCACCACCTGGGGGCTGGCCGCGCCGCCTAGGGTTGTGCTGTCCTGGGGTGGCCCCCTGGGTCACTCCAGGTGTCCCTCTTCCCATTTTTTCGAGGAAAAAGTTATTTTGAATTTTCTGGAATTTTTCAGGAAACTTTATTTTTGGCCAATTTGCAGGGTATGAAAATTGATTTTCTCGTAGAAACAGATTTTTTAGAAGAAGAAAAAGAAAACCAAAACCAAACTACAGAAGTTCTAAGACACTCCAACAAGCAAGCAACTAGCAAAACCAAAGCTAGCAAAAGAAAAGTCAAAGACTAGGAAGGAGAAAAGTAAAAGTGAGCAAGAATAACCATAATGAAAGCATTCTTTTGTTCATCAAAATCCTTTTGTTAACAAGGTTGATCAAGTCTTGTTACCAAAAGAATCTTATATGAAACAAAACTTTGCATTCCACAAGGTGATTATGTTACCTCAAACTTGATAGCAATGGTCCCAATTGATACGTCTGAAACGTATCTATAATTTTTGATGCTCCATGCTTGTTTAGCATCTACTTTGTTATGTTTTGTCTACACTTTGAGGTATTTTTATACACTTTCTGGTACTAACCTATTAACAAGATGCCATAGTGCCAGTTGCCTGTTTTCTTCTGTTTTTGGTTCCAGAAAGGCAGAAAATCAATATTCTCGGAATTGGACGGGACAAAAGCCAAAGTCAATATTTTACCGTGGCTGTCACGAAGCCAGAATGGGAGACGGAGAGGTGCCAGAGGGCCACCACACCCCCCAGGCGCGGGCTAGGGTCGACCCGCGCCTGGGCAGGGTGTGGCCCCTCCGGCCGCCTCCTGGCCTCGCCTCTTTGCCTATAAGAAGCCCCCGATGCAGAAACCCTAAAGAATCCACCATACTTCCAGAAAAACCTCTATAGAGCCGCCGCCACCGAAAGGGAGTTTCAGGGGACAGAAAGTCTCTATTCCGGCACCCTGTCGGGACGGGGAAGTTCCCCCGGATCCATCTCCATCGATCTCCATCGCCATCTTCATCACTGTTACTGATTCCCATGATGAGGAGGGAGTATTCTTCCTCGAGGCTAAGGGCTCTACCGATAGCTATGTGTTCATCTCTCTCTCTATGCATGGTCATATTGTGATCATGAGCTTTTTAATCAAGTAGATCTACCTTGCTACTCAAGTGCTTCATTAGATCTCTCCTCTCCCCATGTGTGTGAAAGTGACAGCGTGCACGTCATGGTGGCACTTAGGTTTGAGTCTACATAAATACTCTTTGTGCTTTAATAGATCTATGCTTTTCCCCACGTGTGTGAAAGTGACAGCGTACATACCGTGTGTGGCACTTTGGCTAGATTGAATATTTGTTATGAGTTATATTCGGAGTTGGATGTCTCTATGAAATTGTGGTGTTTGTTGGAACCATCTAGCGCTCAAGGTGACAGTGTGGGGTTATCTAGATTGGGGAAGGCGGACTTTGAGGAGTGTTGTTATAGCCCTACCGATGATTAGAGACTCCAACCGGAGAGTAGTTAAGAGTAGTATCATGAAGAGAGGATATTTATATGAGAGAGTGTTCACTAGTGAAAGTATGATCCCTAGGCCTTGTTTCTAAACATTGAAACACCGTTTGCATCTAGATCTGTTGCATATTTGCTTGCTTTAGTCTTTACCTCCACGTCAAGCTCCATCAAAGTATTTTCTGGCTCTCACACATGTTACCCCACGTCAACAACAAGTCAAAAACTATTTTCTGGCACCGTTACCACTTGTTACTATCTCTTCACCGAACTAGTGCACCTATACAGCTGACAAGTGTATTGGGTGTGTTGGGGACACAAGAGACTTCTTGTATCTTGATTGCATGATTGCTTGAGAGGGAATACCTTTGACCACTTCCTCCATGAGTTCGATAAACCTTGGGTAATCCACTTAAGGGAACTTGTTGCTATTCTACAAACCTCTACACTTGGAAGACCAACAACTGTCTACAAGAATAGAAGTGCGTAGACATCAAGCTATTTTCTGGCGTCGTTGTCGGGGAGGTAAGGTAAAAGGTACTCACATCCTCCGGTGTGAGTGCTCGAAGTTATTTCCTTTATATTCTGCAATTGTGTCTTTTTGTTTCTTGTTTTCACTAGTTAGGCTTAATGGAAAACAACAACAAAAATAGAGAGCTCTATAGCATTTATCTTGAGTTAGGACACGAAGTGTTTGAAGAGAAAATTAAAAAACATATGGAACTTTATTTTCATGCTAATAGCAATGTTATTAGTATGAATTCTTTGGACACCATTGTTTCTAATGCTATGGAAACGTCTAAGCTTGGGGAAGCTAGTTTTGATGAAAATGATCTTTTTAGTCCCCCCAGCTTTGGAAGATAGCTATTCTATTGCTTATGATGATACCAAACCTCTAATATATGATGATTACAATGATGAGTATGATATTTTTAGTACACCTAATATTGAGGAGAAAGTTAATTGTGATTACAATATGCCTCCTATATTTGATGACTATGGTGATGAGAATAATAATGATAGCTATTTTGTTGAATTTGATCCCACAACAATTAATAAGCATGTCTATGCTTATCTGGAGAGTAATAATCATTTTATGCATGTGGCTCATGATAAGAATGTTTTATGTGATATTTATATTGTTAATTTTGTTCATCTTGCTCATGAAAGTTATTATGAGAGAGGGAAACACGGTTTTATTCATCTCAATAATATTAAGTCTCCCCTCTTTATGTTGAAAGTCTTGAAGTTGTACTTGTTTTGCTTTCTTATGCTTGGTGCTTTGTTCTTTCACGACTTGTTTCTTTACAAGATTCCTATGCATAGGAAGTGGGTTAGATTTAAATGTGTTTTGAATTTGGTTCTTGATACTCTCTTTTACTTCAATTCATATTTCTTATGTGAGCATCTTCTCAAACTATCAAGACTAACTTAAAGGCGTTAAAGAAAAGTACTTGTTGGGAGATAACCCAAGAGTTTTCTTGAGTCTTGGAAGTTATTACTTCTGTAATGACCTCTCCTTATCCTTTTTGTTTGTTTTTTGTACCAAGAATGACCTCTAATGAGAGGGAAGTAAGATTTGGGGAGTTGTTGTCCCGAAACAGATTTGTGTCCTCCACCATAAAAATTCGTGAGGAGTCTCAGTAAGTCTGTTTGATCTGAAATTTTACGAATACATCCCCCAGTATGTTAGATAACTTTCGTTAGTTCAACACTTTTTAATTTGAGCAACATAAGGTCTTCGAAAAAATCGGTTTCTACCTGCTGGTCTGTTTTGACAGAATTCTGCCATTATTTGAATTTGCTTCTTATTGATTCCTTTTTTAGTTCTCTTTTAGGGAATTGAGATTTTTGAAGGAGTTACTACAGTAGCATGTGTTTTTAGTGAAAGTTTTTCTGTTTTGAAACTAAACCCAAAGGTCTATTATCTTGTGAATACACTAATGTTGCTAATGAAGATTGTGTGAAGTTTTGTATGAAGGAAAATTTATAGGTGTAGGGAAAGAATGATGTAATGAGATGAAGAATGGACAAAAGCTCAAGCTTGGGGATGCCACCCCGTTTCACCCCAAGAAATATTCAAGAGGTACCAGCATCAAAGCTTGGGGATGCCCATGGCATCCCCTTCTTCATCAATAAAAATCTCAGGTCTTTCTAGACACTTCGTTTTTATTTTTTCATGCATTGTTGTGTTGTTCTTGGAGCGTCTTAGTTTTTGTTTTTGGTTTTGTTTGATTAGTTTGCTTGAGTAAGTTGGTTGGTTACACCACACTTCTTTTGGAGAGAGACACACTCTGTTTTCATTGCCTAGAACACTCTAGTTTTCATTCTTATTATTCTATGAGTGTTCAATTTTGCTAGCACTCTGTTTAGCGTTAGTTCTCTTCTGATTTTTTCTTAGAACTTTTTAGTTCTTCTTTGTGGATTTGTGAGATAAGATCACTGATCTTTATTTATTATTTTCTTTGTGAGTTGTTTCAAATAAGTTGATTGGTGTTGGAAAAGAGTAGAAAGCTTCATGCTTATAGTGGTACAAAAGGAGCTTGTTTTGACTGTGGCTTAGACTTTATCATGTCATGCTAGATGTTATTTTGACCTTATGATTAGTAATTATTGTTGTAGCATGACTTGTTCCAAACAATTAGGATTGCTTAATGTGCCTTGAAGGAATCATGCGTTGTTTTAGCATACAAAAGCATAGTATTGCGGTATTCTCCTTTGATGCTTTGTTTGGGTTGACTTGGCACATGCTCACACCATGTTATGAGTATGAACAAGTCACCATAGCCTCTATGATCATTTAGTCCTTGACTTGTAGTACCACTCTATGCTTTGATTAGTAATGTTTTGTTGCTCTGCATGATTATGGCCATTATTGCTCTCTTAGTTGGTTGCTCCCAGTCTTTTGCTAGCCTCCACTTATATGAGTAAGCTCTACTCATGCTTACAACTCCCAAGAAACCAAGTTATTCCAAAGTGTCCACTATAAATTCCTATGCATGGTGTGTTACATCATTCCAAGTACATTCTTTTTTCAACTATCTTCCAATTAAAAAGTATTTTGTTATGTGAAAACTTAGTGATTAAATCCCTCACGAACTTGATGCACACTTTACATACTTTTCCCCTAATAAACTTGAACCATTGTGTCATCTATGTTATATATGCTTGCACTTATACGTTGGAATTAGCAGAACTGTGCTGTCACGGGGAACGTTTTCAACATTGCACTTGTACTTTGTACTCAGTTGATATCATGCTATTTTGTCTATGGATGTCACCGGTGTGAAATAAATAGGGAACTTGTAAGTCCATGGAGTATGTACTTTGAATTAGAGAAACGCCTGGGCCGCTAGCCTAAGCCATGCCTAATCATCAGCATCACCATAGTGAGCTATCTATGAAGCATCCTCAATAAAAAGCTATGCATATAGTAAATAAAAATATCACTGAGATGCTCATTGTCTGCTTTCCTTGTCATTTTGGTTATGGGATAGCTCCTATACCATGTGCAAGGGGTACCCTGTTGGCGGTTCTCTATGATACGCATGTAGTTACAATGACAAGAACTTACAGGTGACTGAAGTTGAGTAGAATGAGGTGTGGCCCTCGTATTCAAGGGACTTGAGAATGCCAACTTATACTTTGTCAAGCATATACTCCATCTCTGTCCACTTTTACCTTAATCACTTCAAGATGCTTATGAGAGGGGCAATGAGGGATAAAAGATAACAAGTACCATAATTTTTGGAAGCTCTTTTTGAAACTTTAAATCCATGCTTTCCTTTATGAAAGACCTTTCTTCCACCATTATTTGAGTCTCCACCTTCTACCTTTAGGCACCATTAAGAGAGAATAGTTGTCATTTTGTGTGAAGTGTCCCAAAACTTATTGATTGAGGCATATTGTGATATTACTTGTTCTTGTGCTACTTGTTTCTAGTCACCCTTGTGAACCTTGAAGGTGTCCTACGCATATATTTGCTACTCTATGAGGGACAACCTGAATGCCACTATGCCATGTTTTCTGTATGTGAAACAAACAAACGTTTTTCAATGCATGTTATTCATGATCTTTTTTTGTAGCCTTTCATGTTGCATGCATAGTTACTGCGGTGACCCAGCATACCACTTCATGATGTAGTACACTATTGTCTTTGACATAACACCAATGAAACAACGTTCACTAGTATTACATCCCTGAGAGTGGTACAACATAAACACAACATGTCAAAGACATGACTATAGGTTACAACTCAACTCTTTACACAAGATCCAGAGAACACTCTAGGTCAAAGAGAGAGAAAGAAACTTCTTACAAAGAAGAATCGGAAATAAACAACTCAAAAACTATCATACTAATAAGACTAGTATCTGAACTATTGTTCTGGCATTGCTGCTATTGCAATACACTATAGAAATAGGTTCTATGTCTAGAGATTATATTCCTATCTAATCACTAACTTTGTCTTCACTTGAGTTGATGTATATGTTGACTTTCTTGACTTCATTGAAGAGCTTTATCTTTTATGGATGATTCCTGGAGCATAACTTGATGTAGACATTGTCAATATTGGCTTCATAATCTAGCAAGGGTTAAGAAGATACGTTGACTACGAGCGTACTCAGCAAGTTCACTAGAAAAGGAGTGTTTGATGCACTATATTTACAGCCATAGACCAAAGGTCGTAGGCAATGCAGGTTTTCGTAAACATTTCTTCTAAGGTTGCTTTTATTCTGAAAAGCTATGTCCATCAGCCTTCATGGGTTACCAGAACTTTCATGGAGTTCCTTTCCCACCGCGTTCGTAGCTCCTTCCCAGAACCGAGAGTAACAAGTTACAGTTCTTACACTCTGTAGAGGTGCATCACTTTACTCATGAGAGATCTTAAGCTTTATTGCACGGTCGGGAGTATGTGTCCCCGTTCAAACTTCCTTGGTTTAAGTCCCAACCTAAGATCCAAGCCAATCACTGTCCTTCTCCGCGACCCCGCATACACCACAATTGTTGTATTCCCAAACTCAAGGTAGACCTTTCCCCGTATAAAACGTTTATACCTTAGTTGGATACACACAACAACCATTAACACTAGAAATCTGTCTTTTGTAAGCCCAGATCCATGGTAGACCTTTCCCCGTATAAAACGACTATACCCATGATCTCCAACTTACAAATGCCCAGAACAGTGCCCAATGCATGCAAAAGGGACCCGATCTAGCTGACTTCTCTGTCCCATTCCAAATCTCATGGTTAACGCGTAATATACGGCGCAAAAATCACTAGCGACATTGGTTGTTAACCCCTAGATGATATACTCCTGAGTAGTGGTATTCCAACTACCAGGTTTAATAGATTAGATGATCACCCTGGATCAGTAACCAATAGTTCGCATTATTATCAAAAATATTATTTTCTGACTTTTTTGAAATGCAGGTGATGACAACACTGGATTTGAAAAATACTTTAATAAAAATAATCAAAGGACATGAGCAATTGTGAACTTGCCTTTTGTGATTGCAAGATTATGCACTCACGGTCTTCAAGACAATATAAAAGATCCAATATCTGAAATCAACATCATTGGTCCGGTAAGGACTAATGTTTAAAGAAGCAAGATGCTATTATGCATAAGTAATGTAAAGCAATTTGATAAACTCGAATCCCAGGATAAACGTTGTTCTAGGGTTTGGATATTGGAAATGGCTTCTTTGGAATGTGTTGCTCTTTTAAATTAAGTTTCACACTTGTGCTTCTTATTAAAGCTTGTGAGTGTGTGTGAAACAACATGTAATTATATTATTATACAACAGCAAGATATACTATTAAGGTATACTACTCAAAGATTGCTTATAAGAGAAGTGCCTTACTTTCAAATCTTACTTTATAAGTATTGACATTTATAAGTAACTTAAGTTTTAACAACCCTAAGTATATAATTAAAGCTTAATGTAATGTGATTATTATTAATTGTCATTTGTTGTTTGAAGTGGCAAAAAGAATAACTTTAGAAGAAAGGATTTCTTTACTAAGGTTTAAACAATCCTGATAACTTTTAGAATATGATTGATAGAATGTGACTGATGTTGTTTATGCTTGCTTAAATAGTCTAGACTTGAGATGCTTTAGGTCTTAATTAAAATAGACCAAAGTTAACTATAAAAACACATAACAAAGTCTTTAGCCTTATATTTAAAGTCTTGTAGACTAAAGTTAACTTTAAAAACATAGATGGACTTAGGGTGTAATGCTTATGACATTTGTATATTATTCACTTTATAATGTTTCCCTAAGAATACTTTAAGAATGGTAACACTTCTATTTGAATAGTGGTTTCCTAACATTATAAATGTATACAAGGTTTTATCTCCTTATAAGGGTATGGTTATGGTTTGTGCATAAGTAAACCATATTATTTACTACTAATGAATTATCTTTGGATTTTGTCCATTATAAAGTTGTGAGTTAAACAATGGTAAAAGGTTTTATTTGGTTGAAAACATCACTCTTGAAGATTTTATAATTTATAAGAATCTTTTTGGAAAATGATCTACACTTATAGTTGAATGATAATTTAATAAGGTTGTATTTAAAATGTATTGAACCATTTTGACTTCATATTATCAATATTCAAGACTAATACTATTTATTAGACTCAATTGATTAATTTTAAAAATATTAGCAAATTTTATTTAACCTTATATGAATTATTGATTAAGGAAATTGTTTTTCAATTCAATTTATTAGGGTACTAAGTTTTTATTTACTTTAAAAGTGGAATGTTATATTTTTAACATGTAGGTATTATCTTTGTGATCATTTTGGTATATTACATTTATTTTTGTGATTTATAAATAATAAGATATAGTTTTTATAAGGTTTATTACTTATAAATATTTAATAAATAATAAATATTTAATTAAGTGAAATAATAATGCATGATTATATTTTTAAATTATAGTTCTTATTTTTCTAAGATTTTTTGTATTTTATTTATATTTTTAACATTTACCAATATTAAATTATGAATTTTCAAAGTTTTATTACTTATAAAATCTTTATTAAATAATACTTATTTAAATAATTAACATAATAATGTTTGATAATAAAGTTAAATTATAGATTTTGTTTTTAATCAAGCCACCAGTCTCTGACTAGTGGGGCCTATGCCATGTCATTTATAGAATAATTAAATAAACCAATAAGAGGTGTTATGACCTCAGCATGATGTCATGCTGACATCATCTGAGACTGATCCTCTCAGATCGATTGTTGATCGAATGATCCCGTATGCACGCACGGTTGTGGTTGTGTTATCGGAAAGAGGGTGTCGCAAGGAACCCTATAGTGGCGGCGCTGCTCCGTTTTGGTCGTCAGAGCACTGTGTACGACGGTGGCCGACGGCGGAGCTTGCGAGCTAGTGCGGCGGGGAGAACCAGAGCAAGAGAGAGCAAGGGAGATGGTCTACGAGGATGGTGGACTCACCCTGGTGCGATTAGTGGCGACGGAGAGGTCAGAGGAGGTCCGTAGTGGCGGCAACTAACGATGAACGGCGGTGACCAGAGGTGGAAACGAGGTGTTGATTGGGTCGACTATAAGACCCCACCTTTATAAAGGTAAAGGTCCCTGTGATTGCAATGCTAGTCCTTGGATCAAATGCTAGCATCCACAGTTTAAGATGAAGTACACAGAAACAAAGGTCATTATTACATCGTCATTCCAGAGATAACATAGCCTTTTACAACTCCATAGCCATAGGCTAGTACAAGAGTTTAACTTAACAACATAAATAAAAAGTCTTCATCTTCATGTGCCATAGGCAAGCATGTTGAATGTAGACTCATAACCCTAATCCTCATCAGAGTAACCTGCAACATCACAAGTTACAACCATAGTGGATCAATACATTGGAATAGTATTGGCAAGTGATACCTTAGTAGAATAATAGTTTCTAGTTTCTACATGAATTTGGCTAAGTGTAGCTTAGGCTTCCTTTGCTCAAAATAGGTTTTACCTATCAGTTGAAAACACTAAGTTTTTGTTTGGCAAAAACTCCCAAGGAACCACCAATAGACATTGGTGAACCTTTACCCTTGTTCAACCACAAATTTTTAACTTAGAAACTGGGATGAGGAGATTCTTGATAGCTTTCATGTCTTGATGCTCAAATTGTCCATTGTCGGGGACACGGCTAAGTACCTAGATTCTTCCTTCTACAGAGGTGGTGCACTTTCCCCACAAGACTCGACATGCATCGAGACAGGACCTTTCAGAAGCCTTCCCTTAGAACAAAATGAACGCGTTCCCAAACCTATCACCCCCTACCACCAACTGTCCATTTGGCTAAGTTATTGCAACCTATATGATCGAGGCAGAGCCCATATTGCCATGTGGCTACACTAGAAGCTTCTTAACATATGGCATCTCAAATCCCTTTGTTCCTGGGTGGCTTTCCACAAGTGTGATACACAAGGTAGACCATAGATATGGGCCTTGTGTAACCACTCAACATAACCCAAACATACCATTCCACCAAGGTGATTCATTCACTTAGTTGTTTTTATTAAGAAAAAACACAAGTCAAAAGACTTAGAAAAATTTCATAGCATGAATATATTCCACCCTTATTTGCTACTAGATAGGCTAAGCATGGAAATATAGTAAGTATCTTAACTTAGAGAAAATTCTAAGAATTCTACAACTACTAGGATTTCCCAAGCATAGCATATAGATACTTAGCAAAAATTATCATGCAAGCCCTATACAAAATATCACTGATGCATAGTCAAAAATATTGAAACAAACTATGAAGCACCACTTTCCTTGGTAGTTGGGGGAGTAACAACAATCCTCACAATCACAATCACCACTAGCACCAAAATCTACACATAAAATGATAGCACCAAATTCATATTTCAAATAATCAAGCAAAAATATATGAATGTATGCAAATGCCATGTGATGAATTTTTCTAAACTAAACCAGACAAATAAACAGTACTGAATCACTAAACTAAGCAGTTATACACTAAATAAACTTAATTTAGCTTTTAAAACATTTTCCAAATAATTTTTATACACAAAATAGGCCTATAAATGTCTCTGCATAAAATTCTATTTTAACAGAAGCAAATCACAAAACCAAGCCTACAGATGTGTAGGATTTATTTTTGTGATTCCATTGATATATTATTTGTATTTTTTGGATAAACAGAACAAAAGTTATTCAATTTACAGGTTTAATCATCTAATTAAATCAAATCTGAATTTTTAAACGAAACCCCTAACACGCGACAGCGTCTGATTGGCGTGTACCGGTTCACTCTGGATCACATGTCCGCGCTGTTAGATCTAACTAAATCCAACGCTCCAGATCAAAACTTACCTATTCGCATCTGATCTATTCTACACCGCTAGATTTAAGATATAAGGCTCACATCTACGCGCACCCCTTCGCGGGATGATCTAATCGCATCCGCTCGATCCAGATCTAGCGGATCACATCGCTCTGACCATTCGCGGGCGGCACAAATGGCCACCGTGGCGGCTGCGCGTCTGCCGGTGATGTTACGGCGAGACCAGAGGGCAAAGGCGAGGGTGCTGGCGCTTACCGAGGTCGTGGAGACACGGCGAAGCTCAACGTGCAGGTGGACGGGGCCGGGGCGCACGGACACGGCGTGGTTCCTCGTCGGAGTTGCGGGCGGCTTCGGGTGCGCTCTGTCGTCGATGTTGGTGGCGCTAGAAGGCACGGGAAAGGAAAAGGAGGGCGGCGTTAGACGCGTACTGAAGCTGCGAGTGTGCGAGCATGAACCAGAGAGGAAGGGGAAGGCTAGGTTTACCGTGTGTGCTCGTCCGAGTTAAGCACTTCGTCGGGCATGCGCTGTCGTTGATGTTGGCGGAGTTCTGGACCGCCCTAGCACATACCATGGGTAATATGAGATGCACAAGGATGCGGAGAACATGTCAGCAAGAACAGGAGGCAAGGGGTGGGGAGTTCTCACCGGAATTTGCCATCGGAGATGGTTGGTACCGCGGCGGAGTGAGATCGAATATGGGCAGCCTGTTGGCTCATTGTGGGTGTGGCTTGAGGGGAAATGAGCGGAAGGAGGGGGGATTAAGTAGCCGGGGCGAGAGAGGGAATTACGTCGGTGTTAACTCGCAATCAAGCGCAGAATCAATCGGGAGAAACGGCCGCGGCAGAGCTGGTCGCGGGCATGATTTGGGGACGATGATGACGAGGCATGTGGGACCGAAGCATCACTGACATGGGGGGTTCGGGAGTTGGTGAGAAATAGAGGGGAGAGCGGAACCCGGGTGGGCTGATGTTTGGGCCGCTTCTGTTGCTGGGCCGAATAGGTGGCGCCGGCCTTTTCTTATTTTCTTATTCCTTTTCTTTTTCTATTTTGACTTTGTGAAACCATTTTCAAATGCTATTCAAATGATTTTGAATTTAAACCTCCTCTGGATTTTTGTAAAGTGACCCAAGCACATATTTGTGTATAAAACATTTCTGTTTGCTCACAAATGCATTGGCCCGTTGAAAATAGCATCAAAACCATACCTTATTTAAATATTTATAAGAGGCATATAAATGGTTTCAAATTTAGATTCTTGTTTTAACACTTTGAGCAAGTTTTGAAATCATCATTTAACCCTTTTCTAATTGAAAAAAAGTATTCTGATGATTTGAAAATGGAAATAAAGCCTTTGCCTTTCTTACATAAAATAATAGGCAAACAATTGGCTTCTATTTTGCAATCTTATTTGAAAATAATTTAAAATGCAAGAGGATGCATGATTGATATGCAAGCTTTATAAACCATGATTTTTGGGATGTTACAGATCTAACCCCCTTAAGGTGAATCTCGCCCTCGAGATTCAGATTGGCTAGCAAATAGGTGAGGGTGGTCTTTCCGAAGATCATCTTCTCTTTACCATGTTGCTTCTTCTTTGGAATGGTGGTTCCACTAAACTTTGCAGAATTTGATAGTCTTAGTCCGAGTAACTCTTCCTGCAGTCTCAAGAATCTTGATAGGTTTTTCCTCATAAGTGAGATCACTTTCCAACTGGACCTCTTCCAAAGGTATAGTATCCTTCAAAGAAGTCTCTTTCATCCCCGGATGGCATTTCTTTAGCTGCTCACGTGAAACACATTATGAACTGCAGACAATGATTCCGGCAATTCAATCTCATATGCCACTTCTCCTTTACGACTCAGAATCCTGAATGGCCCGACATATCTTGGTGTCAATTTTCCTTTGACTCCAAACCTCTTCACTCCACGAAGTGGTGATACTCTAAGATAAGCTCTATCACTTACTTCATAGGTGACTTCTCTATGCTTTGGATCTGCGTAGCTCTTCTTTCGGGACTGTGCTACCTTCAATCTATCCTTCACCAACTTGACTTTCTCTTCAGCTTCCTTGATTAGTTCTGGCCCGAACAAATTTCTTTCTAGAAAACACCACTCCATAACAATGGTGTAGTACACTTTCTCCCATAGAGAAATTCAAACGGTGCCATCTCAATACTGTCTTGATAGCTGTTGTTGAAAGAGAATTCTACGTGAGGCAGACTTGCATCCCAAATAGCTCCATAGTCTAGGGCACATGCCCTCAACATATATTCTAAAATCTGATTAGTCCTTTCTATCTGTCCATTAGTCTGGGGATGAAAAGCAGTGTTGAATTCCAATCTCGTTCCCAATGACTAATGGAGTTCCCTCCAAAAATGGGAAGTGAATTGAGTTCGTCTATCAGACACAATACTCTTGGGTACTCCATGCAGTCACACAATCCTATTCATGTAAATCTTGGCTAACTTAGCACTTGTATAGGTTGTCTTCACGGGTATAAAATGAGCCACTTTAGTTAGACGATCTACCACGACCCAAATAGAATCATATCCTGATCTAGTCCTTGGAAGTCCAGTGATGAAGTCCATACCAATCTTATCCCACTTCCAATCAGGAATAGGTATTGGTTGTAGCAATCCTGCTGGTTTCTGATGTTCCGCTTTCACTCTACTACATACATCACACAAAGCATTATGTTCGGCGATGTCCCTCTTGAGATTATTCCACCAAAATCTTTCCTTCACATCTATGTACATTTTGGTGTTAACTGGATGAATGGAATATGGTGAATTGTGTGCTTCTTGTAAATTCAGTTTCCAAAGTTCTGGATCTTGCGGAATGCAGATACGTTTTCCATACCATAAAGTACCATGTTCGTCTTCATGGAATCCTTTGGCTTTCCCTTTGCTAATCTTTTCCTTAATATATTCAATTTCCTTGTCCATCTTTTGGGCTTCCTTGATTTTGTCCAACAAGGTGGGTTGAACATATAATGACATGAGATGTCCTTCAGGAACTTTCTCCAATCTGAGATCCTTGAATTAAGCACACAGATCATCTGGCAATTTTCCCTTAGTAAGGACATTCGCATAAACCTTACGGCTTAATGCATCCGCTACAGCATTTGCTTTACCGGGGTGGTATTGCAAACTCAATTCATAGTCTTTGATGAGTTCTAGCCATCTTCTTTGTTTCATGTTGATTTCTTTCTCAGTGCAGATATAATTCAAACTTTTGTGATCTGTGAACACTTCGCAATGCTTTCCCAAAAGATAATGTCTCCATGTTTTGAGTGCATGGACAACAGAGGCTAACTCCAAATCATGAGTAGGATAGTTCACCTCATGAGTTTTGAGTTGTCTCGAGGCATAAGCCACAACTTTCCCTTCTTGCATTAAAACCGCACCTAATCCTTGGTGAGATGCATCACAATATACTTGGAAATCCTTTTCCAAATCTGGCACACATAAGACTGGTGCTGTCACTAGTCTCTTCTTCAATTCTTGGAAACTGAGTTCACATCCTTCAGTCCAATCAAATTTCTTGTCTTTCTTAAGTAACTCCGTCATTTGCTTAGCTACCTTTGAGAAATTCTCAATGAATCTTCTATAGTATCCTGCCAAGCAAAGGAAAATACGAACTTCTTTCACTGAATTAGGAGATTCCCACTCAGTTACAGCTGACACTTTTGTGGGATCAACTGCTACACCATCTCCTGACACAATATGTCCAAGAAATCCGACTTCATTCAGCCAGAATTCACACTTGCTGAATTTGGCATACAGATTATGCTCCCTAAGCTTCTCAAGTATCAATCGCAAATGTTCTTCATGCTCTTCATTGCTCTTGGAATAGATCAAAATGTCATCGATGAAAACGACAACGAATTTGTCAAGAAATTCCATGAACACCTTGTTCATCATATTCATGAAGTAGGCTAGTGCATTTGTCAAACCAAATGGCATCACGGTGTACTCATACAATCCACACCTAGTGGTGAAAGCAGTCTTAGGTATGTCTTGTTCTCTTATCTTTAGCTGAAAGTAGCCTGATCAAAGATCAATCCTTGAGAACACACGGGCTACTTCTAACTGATCAAACAAATCATTGATTCTAGGCAAAGGATATTTGTTCTTGATAGTTACCTCATTGAGTGAACGGTAATCTATGCATAAACTTTGACTTCTATCTTTCTTTTCCACAAACAAGACTGGTGCTCCCCAAGATGAAGAACTTGGTTGAATAAATCCTTTCTGCAACTGTTCCCCAAGCTGCTTCTTGAGTTCAATCAACTCATCAACTGCATCTTGTAAGGTCTCTTTGCTATTGGTCCAGATCCTGGCAGCAAGTCTATCAGAAACTAAACATCTCTATCTGGTGGCATTCCAGGTAATTCCTCCAGAAACACATCCAGATACTCTCTCACAATTAGCACACTGTCTATGCTAACCCCCTTAAGAGAATTTAGCTTACTCCCTTTTGATTCAAAGTTAGACTTGAGTCTAATCCGTTTATTATCCGGGGTTGTGAGTGTGACAGTACGATTGGCACAATCTAGTACTCCTTCATACTTAGTCATCCAATCCATTCCCAAAATAACATCCAATCCTTGAGAATCTAGGATTATCAAACTAACGGGAAAATTATACCTCCCAAATTCTATCACTAGATCATGACATCCAGAGTTCACTATCATTTCTCCACCAGGAGAACTTACCTTTATAGGACACCCAATAGTTTCAACTGGAATTCCATTTCTATCAAAAAATACCCTTGATATGAATGAATGCGATGCACCAGTATCAAAAAGAACAAGTACTGGAACAGAATTGAGTTTGAACTTACCAGCCACAGCATCAGATTCTTCGTATATTTCTTCCACATTGATGTGGTTCACTTGTCCCTTTTGGAGGGGATTGGGCTTGTTGGAACCATCAACTTTCTTTTATGGGCACTCATTAGTATAGTGCCCCATCTTCTTACACTTGAAGCATTCAACCTGACTGAGATCTTTCTTCACAGGACGACTTCCACTTCCACCTCCACTATGGTGGCTCTTGTGTCCACTCTTGTGGTTCTTATACTTGTCATTATCATGACTACGATGGTGCTTGTTGTCATGATGACGGTTGTGGTTGTGGTGGTTGTTGTACTTCCCATGTTTGTGGGATCCAGAACTCCCACTATCATCATGATGGGAACGCTTGTGAGACGATCCCGAGCCGTGCTTATCAAAGCTATGCTTCCTGTTTCTTCTCTCAACCTGTTTCATCTTGTTCTCCAAGATGGTAGCCGTGTCACAAAGTGATTGGTAGGTTGGAACATAGGCAACAGACAGCTGCAGGTTCAACTCATCATTCAGTCCTTAGAGGAATTTATCGTTCCTCTTTGCATCAGTATCAACTTCATCCGGTGCATAGCACGCCAGATTATTGAATTCCTCAATGTACTCAGCCACACTACGGTGACACTGCTTCAGATTGTGGAACTCCTTCTTCTTCAAATTCAACACTCTGGATGAGATGTGAGCTGTATAGAATCCATCCTCAAAGATAGCCCAAGTCACATCTTCAAGGGGAGTGGTGATCTGAAAGTTATCCCACCATGTTGCTGCTGGCCCTTCAAGCAGATGTGCTGTGAACCTGACTTTTCCTCATCGGTGCAGCCAACAGTCACTAAGTCCTTATTCACTGAACGTAACCAGTCATTGGCTATCATTGGATCAGTGGTTCCCGAGAACTTTGCAGGCCTTAAGTCTCAGAAATCTGGTGTGCATGTCAAATCCCGGACGATTATTCTGATTGTTGTTATTGTTGTTGTTGTTATTCTGGTTCTGGTTCTGCATGAACTGTGTCATCATCTGCATCAGTTGAGCTTGTGCTGTCATCAACTGCTGCATCTCGGGAGTGACGTTGTTATTTTGGTTGGGGTTGGCACGTCGGGGAGGCATCTGTGGTTTTAATAATGATAAGAATGAGATACCCATAGATGCTCAACATGCACAATACATCACATAGAACAATCACAATAACCAAGCATCAAAATAACATAGAGTTTGAATGACATAAACAACAGGTTTTGAAAAATGCAAACACACCATAGCAAGCCATCCACATGTTGGATGGTCATTGCGACTCAATAATCAAAGTATCGTAG
The DNA here is from genome assembly GCA_916181665.1 of Avena sativa. Classification (NCBI taxonomy): domain Eukaryota; kingdom Viridiplantae; phylum Streptophyta; class Magnoliopsida; order Poales; family Poaceae; genus Avena; species Avena sativa. Next base: position 20,735,326 of record OV702296.1, read on the forward strand.
ATGAAAGATAGTCGAGTAGTCTCCACTACTCCTCCGCATCGATCTCCACATCAACAAGGGTAAGACCTGCATTCTCCATGGCGGTCTTGTACTCATCAACACTAGTGGTCAAGGCCTCAATCTTGGCCCTAAGAACCATCTTCTGTGAGCGAAGCCTCTCGATCACTCCCTACTGGTGCTCAAGCTCGAAGTGCTTGGCCTCTAACTCTTCCTTCATCTCCCTGATCTTCTTGTTCCTGTGTTGGACTCTTTTCTCCTGGCTCTTGAACTTCTTGTCCTGGCTTTCAAATTTGGCCTCCATCTCTTTGACGATATCGTCTTGCTCCGCGAAGAGCTTGTCCTTCTCTCGTAGCTGAACCTGGAGCTTGTCATTGCTAAGCATGACGTTGGTCCTATCAGTATCGAGGTGTCTAATAAGACCCTCTAGGTCCTGAAGGTATAGACGAATCGGTTACATCGTCTCTCTAGTAGCATCATCGTACTCTATATCCTCACCCTCCTCGTTGAGTCTCCCGAACAGGTGAAAGTAAAGACCTCTAAGATCGGTGGAGTGCCTCCCTACCAGGTGTCCAAGTAACTCCTGCATGACTACATCTAAGCCTCTCTCCTTATCATCATGCATCAGCTTGAAGGTGATAGTCTCCGTGGGTGGCTCTGCCTGGCGTCCCGACTGTGTGACTCTGAAGCCCCATAGGTCCTTCCTCTCAAACTTGGTGAGCTGAAGTGTAGTGATACCAGGTAGTGTCAAGTTGAGCACGCTAGTGATCTCAATGAGACGAGTACCAAAACGAGTTCCCTTGAACTCCTCGGCCGTGTTGATAACAACATTAGGCATCTATTTTTATAAGAAAGAGAAAAGTTAGAATCAACACAAGTAGAGAAAATTCACAAGACAAAATATCACAAGCACATATTTTAGCAACAAACACACAAGTCATGTCATACACAAATCCATTACAAACACCAAAGGTTCAACATAACTTAGGCAAATTTTTGGAATTAAAACGATAAGTGTGGTGGTCCAACTAACGAAGTACGTTACAATTCATACTCACTAGACAAAATAGCTATCAGTGCATCCTTAGTGGCCATCTGTCTATCTTGTTCACAAGACTCCCATATTAAGTCTATGATGTCTCCCCTTAGTTGTTGGTTGGTAGTCTCTAATTCTTGGGTATGCTTCTTTTCTTCTCTAAGGTCATTTTTGGTGTTGAGCATTCTGCACTTGAGTCTATCACCAAGCTCCTTGATGGCATTCCAAGATGCATTTCTTGCAGAGTCAAAGAATGTTGTGTTCATTTAAGAGTTGGTGACCATGCAGAATCCCGTCTCCTTGTGGTTGTCTTCCTTGTTTTTGTACAAGTGAAGTTGCACCCACCAATACTCCTCTCCTTCATCCATCACAGGGAATCCTTTGTACACAGCTGCACCATGTATCCACATGGTAACCATAAGGTTCTTGAGTGACTTGGGAAATTCACTCTCACATTCCAAAGTCATGGTCATGAGTGGTCCCTTCCTCATGGCTTCATTGATGGAGTTCATCTACAAATAGAGATGAGAAAGAAGATTAGAAAAGTTTACGAGAAGAAAAGACAAGTGTGGAAATTTTTCAAAGTGTTGAAATTTTCCTTAGTGGTTTCTTAGTTTAATCCAATCCTAGAGTCATAATCCTACAGGGAACACAGTGCTTTGATACCATCTGTAAGACCCCACATTTATAAAGGTAAAGGTCCCTGTGATTGCAATGCTAGTCCCTGGATCAAATGCTAGCACCCACAGTTTAAGATGAAGTACACAGAAACAGAGGTCATTATTACATCGTCATTCCAGAGATAACATAGTCTTTTACAACTCCATAGCCATAGGCTAGTACAAGAGTTTAACTTAACAACATAAATAAAAAGTCTTCATCTTCATGTGCCACAGGAAAGCATGTTGAGTGTAGACTCATAACCCTAATCCTCATCAGAGTAACCTGCAACATCACAAGTTACAGCCACAGTGGGTCAATATATTGGAATAGTATTAGCAAGTGATACCTTAGTAGAATAATAGTTTCTAGTTTCTACATGAATTTGGATAAGTGTAGCTTAGGCTTGCTTTGCTCAAAATAGGTTTTACCTATCAGTTGAAAACACTAAGTTTTTGTTTGGCAAAAACTCCCAAGGAACCACCAATAGACATTGGTGAACCTTTACCCTTGTTCAACCACAAATTTTTAACTTAGAAATTCGGATGAGGAGATTCTTGATAGCTTCCATGTCTTGATGCTCAAATTGTACATTGTCGGGGACACGACTAAGTACTTAGATTCTTCCTTCTGCAGAGGTGGTGCACTTTCCCCACAAGAATCGACATGCATCGAGACAGGACCTTTCAGAAGCCTTCCCTTAGACCAAAATGGACGCGTTCCCAAACCTATCACCCCTACCACCAACTGTCCATTTAACTAAGTTATTGCAACCTATATGATCTAGGCAGAGCCCATATTGCCATGTGGCTACACTAGAAGATTCTTAACATATGGCATCTCAAATCCCTTTGTTCCTGGGTGGCTTTCCACAAGTGTAATATACAAGTTAGACCATAGATATGGGCCTTGTGTAACCACTCAACATAACCCAAACATACCATTTCACCCAGGTGATTCATTCACTTAGTTGTTTTTATTAAGCAAAAACACAAGTCAAAAGACTTAGCAAAATTTCATAGCATGAATATATTCCACCCTTGTTTGCTACTAGCTAGGCTAAGCATGGAAATATAGTAAGTATCTTAACTTAGAGAAAATTCTAACAATTCTACAACTACTAGGATTTCCCAAGCATAGCATATAGATACTTAGCAAAAATTATCATGCAGGCCCTATACAAAATATCACTGATGCATAGTCAAAAATATTGGGACAAAATATGAAGCACCACTTGCCTTGTTAGTTGGGGGAGTAACAACAATCCTCACAATCACAATCACCACTAGCACCAAAATCTACACAAAAAATGATAGCACCAAATTCATATTTCAAATAATCAAGCAAAAATATATGAATGTATGCAAATGCCATGTGATGAAATTTTCTAAACTAAACCAGACAAATAAACAATACTGAATCACTAAACTAAGCAATTATACACTAAATGAACTTAATTTAGCTTTTAAAACATTTTCCAAATAATTTTTATACACAAAATAGGCCTACAAATGTCTCTGCATAAAATTATATTTTAACAGAAGCAGATCACAAAACCAAGCCTACAGATGTGTAGGATTTATTTTTGTGATTCCATTGATATATTATTTGTATTTTTTGGATAAACAGAACACAAGTTATTCAATTTACAAGTTTAATCATCTAATTAAATCAAATCTGAATTTTTAAACTAAAACCCTGACACGCGGCAACGTCTGATTGGCGCGTACCGGTTCGCTCTGGATCACGCGTCCTCACCGTTAGGTATAACTAAATCCAATGCTTCACATCAAAACATACGTCTTCGCATATGATCTATTCTACACCGCTAGATCTAAGATCTAAGGCTTAGATCTACGCGTACCCTTTCGCGGGATTATCTAATCGCATCTGCTGGATCCAGATCCAACGGACCACATCGCTCTGACCATTTGCGGGTGGTGCAAATGGCCACCGTGGCGGTTGAGTGTCTGCCGGTGATGTTCCGGCGAAACCAGAGGGCAAAGGCGAGGGTGTTGGCGCTTACCGAGGTCGTGGAGACACGGTGAAGCTCAACGTGCAGGTGGACCGGGTCGGGGCGCACGGACACGTCGAGGATTCCTCATCGGAGTTGCGGGTGGCTTTGGGTGCACTCTGTCGTCGACGTTGGTGGTTCTAGAAGGCACGGGAAAGGAAAAGGAGGGTTGTGTTAGACGCGTACTGAAGCTGCGAGTGTGCAAGCATGAACCTGAGAGGAAGGGGAAGGCTAGGTTTACCGTGTGTGCTCGTCGGAGTGAAGCACTTCGTCGGGCACGCGCTGTCATTGATGTTGGCGACGTTCTAGACCGCCCTAGCACATACCAGGAGTATTAGGAGATGCGCAAGGATGCGGCGAACATGTCATGAAGAAAAGGAGGCAAGGGGTGGGGAGTTCTCACCGGAATTTGCCGCCGGAGATGGTCGGTACCGTGGCGGAGTGAGTTCGAATGTGGGCAGCCTGGTGGCTCTCTGTGGGTGTCGCTTGACGGGAAATGAGCGGAAGGAGGGGGATTAAGTAGCCGGGGCGAGAGAGGGAATTACATCGGCATTAACTCGCAGTCAAGCGCGAAATCAATCGGGAGAAACGGCCGCGGCGGAGTTGGTCGCGGGCGTGATTTGGGGACGATGATGACGGTGCATGTGGGACCGTAGCGTCAGTGAGAGGGGGGGTGCAGGAGTTGGTGAGAAACAGAGGGGAGAGGGGAACTCGGATGGGCTGGTGTTTGGGCCGCTTCTGCTGCTGGGACGAATAGGTGGCGCCGACCTTTTCTTATTTTCTTATTCCTTTTCTTTTTCTATTTTGATTTTGTGAAACCATTTTCAAATGCTATTCAAATGATTTTGAATTCAAACCTCCTCTGGATTTTTGTAAAGTGACCGAAGCACATATTTGTGTATAAAACATTTCTGTTTGCTCACAAATGCATTGGCCCATTGAAAATAGCATCAAAACCATGCCTTATTTAAATATTTATAATAGGCATATAAATGGTTTTAAATTTAGATTCTTGTTTTGACACTCTGAGCAAGCTTTGAAATCATCATTTAACCCTTTTATAATTGAAACAAAGTATTTTTATGATTTGAAAATGGAAATAAAGCCTTTGCCTTTCTTACATAAAATAATAGGCAAACAATTGGCTTCTGTTTTGCAATCTTATTTGAGAATAATTTAAAATGCAAGAGGATGCATGAATGATATGCAAGCTTTATAAAGCATGATTTTTGGGATGTTACATCGACAGAGGGCTCCCCAAGTTCCGTGAGTAGGGGCAAATGATAGAGTCGAATGAGGCGAGGCTTCCTGGCATCACGGCGAGGCTCGGGACGATCGGAAACATCGGCGATGGATGATTCTGGATGGAGCTAGGGTTCGGGGAGAGAGGAACTCGAGAGAGAGGGCTTCAGAGGGATTAATATCAGTATGAATGGATAGAGGAGAGTGTGGCCGATCTTATCAGCGAAGTCCAGGGCAGTGGCGAGCATCACGGCGGTCCAATTTCGATGACGATGTTGATTGGCATCAGGCGACAGCGAAGCCTCCAGAGAGCTGCTTGTGACATCGAGGAAGACGACGACGAACCGATAGGGGCTAATGCTGGGCCGCGCTGGGCCAACTCATGCTGCAGCAATGTTTGCTAGATGGGCTACTATGGCTGCTTGTGGGTAGCAGATATAGAGAGAGAGGGGGAATGTGCCATGGGCCAATACTGTTTAACATTTTTTATATTCCTTTTACCATTTTGAATTCTGTTTTCACAACTCCTTTTTAAATAAGAATATCTGGAGTTTTTAAAACATATTCAGAATTTTTTTGATTTCATAAAATAACTGCTGGGATTATTATGGTTATTTGTTTTAATATACTTTTAGGTATTTGTTAAAGATCTTAAAAATTATCTATAAAATTATTTTCACTTTTATTTGGAGTAATGATGTTTTAAAAAGTTTACTGATAGTCATAGAGTTTATTTATATGTATTTAATCATATAGTAAGGTATAGGGTGGTTTATAATGTTGTATTCCCACTTATTCCACTAATAGATAAATAATGTTTTAATAATCTTGGTTATGACCTTACGTATACATTAATAGTCATGATTGAAATAGAAGTTAGGGTTTGGAATTATAAATATTTACCATGATTTTTTAGGAGATTCAAAATAAGTGTATTATTTTGTGGATAAACCCTATGGGTGAAGACATATTGCCCTCCTGTTTGTGATCAGGAATTATATTACCTTTTTAAAAATAGAGAGTTATTCTTTAGAATGAATTATGAGAGTGAATTGATAATTATAATTCCCAGGCACATATGATTTTAATTTTGTAGTGACAAAGATATACTTGAGTGATTTGCTATAGGAAAATATTCCTATAATCCATTATGGAAATAAGATGATTGATCAAACAGATGAGATAGATATTAATCTTGATTATAGATTTAGGGATTAGTGATTACCAAGAATTCCTATCTTCCTTACTTCATAATTCTTGACTTCTAATTAAGGAATTACTTTCCTAGATATATTACCCCTTCATATCCATCATCATGTGTTAACATGATGAGATTTACTTCACAAGAATATTCCTATTAGTACTTTCTTCTTCTAGATCCATTTGTAAATCCAATGAGCCTGACACTAAAGCTCAATATAATCTCCTCTTATAGATAATTCTCATCTCTAGAATATTTCGTATGAATCTAATTCCCCTTGGATGATTACTCTCTTACTTCCCAAATTACTCTGTAATCTCACTTATAAATCTTGTAAGCTTGTCACTGAAGCTTTTCATAAACTTCTCATAGCTATACTTGGTTATATCAAACTACAATGGTAACCTTTAATCCATCAAGTAGTTACTTCTAACTCCATTTATACACTTCCTTTATCACCCAACACTAATATTCTCCATTAGATATTTAAATATCAAATTTTACTTCACCTCAAATGTTTAGTATTTCCCAAGAGGAAAATACTACTTCTTTAATCCAATGTTGCTCTAACATCATCTTAATCATACTATCTTGTATTTACTTCACTACAGTATCTTGTATTCAAAATTCACATCATATCCTGGTGACTTATCATGGCTAACCTAGAATAACATATCTATACTAGGGTTCAATCATGTTCTATCCACCAATGTCACTTATACATGATATAAGCATTCCATCTTGGTGATTAAAGCATGATCATTATAAACCTTTGATCATTTATGGCTTAGGTTTCCAGTTGGCTAATCAAGGCCTTCATCATTACAACATTACAGTTGTATTATAATTATTCTCTTAGTATCACTATCTGACTAAGAAGATATTATTCATTGACTATACCTACTTGATCCAATAGGATTGCTCCTTGGTAACTATCTTCAATATTCATCCTTGTAATCTTCTTTATCATCATATAATTATATATTCCAAATAACTCTTCTATCATTTCAGGAGTGAGTTAAATCCATCAATTATCATATTTATTTGATCCTCTTCAAATTCTCCCATCCTATAGATGATATTTAAATCTAGCATTACCATCTACCTCTTCTTACTTCTTCCTCTAAAGGACTTTAAGTGAATGATATTATAATGACAAGAGTTGCTAGGTCAAAAATTGATAGGTTAAGAATTGGTGAATCAATAGTTGATTACTCAACATTGATGAACAACAGATATTAGAATAAGATTCAATAGAGATGATAAGGATTGATATGGGAAGAAAGATATATGGTGAATGATCTTGACTTGGTTTCTTTCCTACTCAATCTAACTAAAGATTTAAGGTTAGGTATTACCATGATACTCATGGTACAAGTAGATGAGATTAAGATAGATCAAGATTTAATTATTACATTCTTATTACTTAAGTTATATTTATACTTGGTATTCATGGGTTGTGTAATGAATACTGGGATATGATTACTTAAGGATCAAATATAAATCATTAAGTAATTTATTAGGGTTTAACTTCTATTACATTTGATCTACCCTTAGATCAAGTCTTCTTTACCAAAAATAAGGTTTTAGCAAAGGTCATATTGAAACTTATCGCAGTCAACTTGATGATCTACTGCAATTCCATCAAGTTGAGAGAAGCTTTAATCACTTTGACAGGTTTTATTCAAAAGCGCAAAAATTAATCGGATTTTCTATGCATGAATGCAATGCACACATCTGGGTTCAGCTTATTTCTAAGCTCTAATGCTGGGATGTTACAGTTACTATGTCTTATTGTTAGAACTCCATCTTCCATGCACATGTTTAGAGTTCTTTGATCCCAGCTTTCAATGCTTGCAAATCGTTTGATCTTGGTTTTGATGGTGCATGTCAACTCAAAAATTATTCTTTTTATCACTTACCTACTCGAGTACGACCAAGAGTTAAGCTTGGGGATGCTTGATACATCGGAAACGTATCTATAATTTTTGATGCTCCATGCTTGTTTAGTATCTACTTTGTTATGTTCTGTCTACACTTTGAGGTATTTTATACACTTTCTGGTACTAACCTATTAACAAGATGCCATAGTGCCAGTTTCTTGTTTTCTTCTGTTTTTGGTTCCAGAAAGGCAAAAAATCTATATTCTCGGAATTGAACGGGACAAAAGCCAAAGTCAATATTTTACCGTGGGCGTCACGAAGCCAGAAGAGGAGACGGAGAGGTGCCAGAGGGACACCACACACCCCCAGGCGCGGGCTAGGGTGGACCTGCGCCTGGGCAGGGTGTGGCCCCTCCGGCCGCCTCCCAGCCTCGCCTCTTCGCCTATAAGAAGCCCACGATGCAGAAACCCTAAAGAATCCATCATACTTCCAGAAAAACCTCCGTAGCACGCCACCGGGACGGGAAGGGGAAGTCTCTGTTCCGGCACCCTGCCGGGACGGGGAAGTTCCCCTGGAGCCATCTCCATCGATCTCCATCGCCATCTTCATCACTGTTGTTGATTCCCATGATGATGAGGGAGTAGTTCTTCCTCGAGGTTAAGGGCTCTGCCGGTAGCTATGTGTTCATCTCTCTCTCTATGCATGGTCATATTGTTATCATGAGCTTTGTAATCAAGTAGATCTACCTTGCTACTCAAGTGCTTCATTAGATCTCTGCTCTCCCCATGTGTGTGGAAGTGACAGCATGCACGCCATGGTGGCACTTAGGTTTGAGTCTACATAAATACTCTTTGTTCTTTAATAGATCTATGCTTTTCCCCACGTGTGTGAAAGTGACAGCATGCATACCGTGTGCGGTACTTTGGCTAGATTGAATATTTGTTATGATTTATATTTGGAGTTGGATGTATCTATGAAATTTTGGTGTTTGTTGGAACCATCTAGCGCTCAAGGTGACAGTGTGGGGTTATCTAGATTGGGGAAGGCGGACTTTGAGGAGTGTTGTTATAGCCCTACCGATGATTAGAGTGTCCAACTGGAGAGTAGTTAAGAGTAATATCATGAAGAGAGGATATTTATATGAGAGAGTGTTCACTAGTGAAAGTATGATCCCTAGGCCTTGTTTCTAAACATTGAAACACCGTTTGCATCTAGATTTGTTGCATGTTTTATTGCTTTAGTCTTTACCTCCACGTCAAGCTCCGTCAAAGTATTTGATGGCACTCACACACGTTACCCCACGTCAACAACAAGTCAGAAGCTATTTTATGGCACCGTTACCACTTGTATTTCACTATCTCTTCGCCGAACTAGTGCACCTATACACCTGACAAGTGTTCTGGGTGTGTTGGGGACATAAGATACTTCTTGTATCTTGATTGCAGGATTGCTTGAGAGGGAATACCTTTGACCACTTCCTCCCTGAGTTCGATAAACCTTGGTTAATCCACTTAAGGGAAACTTGCTGCTGTTCTACAAACCTGCCAACACCCGGATTTTTCAATCCTAGATGCCTGTTATGCCATACATCGCAATCCCAGGATTACCATTTTTGCGAGACATAACAGAATTGGATACCATAGTACTTCATCCATTACAAACGATACATAAGTTCTTACACAAATAGGGATCTCATGATCCAGTTCTTAATACAACATCAAGCAGCGGAATACGTAATAATAACGGTAGCGTAGGCGAAGCTCCATCTTCGGGGTCACAGTCAATGCTGACGATGGGAGATGATCCTAGTTGTCGTAACCTTCCTGGGGTCCATCCTCCAGGTACTCGTCTTCATAGTCTAGCCATGGGAATAGCCAGGGATAAAGCCATGAGTACTCTTTAAGTACTCGCAAACTAATAATAACAAGTAAAGGGGGTTTTTGGATAATAGGACACTAGGATCTAGGGTTGTTTTGCAAAATCCAGGTTTATAACTACTAAGTTCCAAAACTAGTCACAATTTTATAACTCCTAAGTGGGATCTTGTATTCCAGGACACAACTCTGTTGTGGTCAAGTCAAAGTCACAATTCATTTCACAAGTCATTTTGAAAAGTCTGACGGGGGAACAGTATGGCCACTCCAACTGTCCATAACCGCGGATGCGGCTATTCGAATAGTTTGACACTCTGTAGAGATTGTACACTTCCACCACAACATTCGATACATCGGTCAGGAACAAATCCTGAATTCACCATACTCAGTATGCGGATAATCAATCCTAACCTTTCAATTACACTCCCTAGTATAAGCACCTCTCCTGTGAGTTTGGCCTCCCAACCATGACCACTATCATCTTGGGTACTGCACAGGTGGACAATCTTCACAAGGTAGCCTCAGCTCAGACCTTGGCCGTGAGGGAACTAATACTAAGGTATATAAGTTTCCAGTCAAGCCCTACCCAATATTCGGGTATTGTGGTTGTACGCAAAAATTGGAATGGTATCGCATCCAGACAACCATCAGTTTTAAAAAGGGCTAAGGCTCATGCCTCAACATTTTTATCACCAGAATCATCAAGTGTTTGGAAACACATGTCCAAAACATTTCAATAGAATGATCCATCATTCCAAGGTTTTCATAACCAATTTTCCACCAAGTAATCCCATCTAAAGTTGATCAAGTTTTATGCTTAGCACTAGCATCTACAGGTGGGGGTAGTACTAATGGGGGGTGGTAACTAGTGGAGTTTCAACTAAGTCCAACCTTATATCTTAGGCTGATATCAAGGTTTCTAGCTTAGGCCAAATTTTATGCTCTTTATGCAACCTTCAGCACAACTGTCTAGTATCTACCAAACTCTTAGGTAGACTCCAAGTACTTTGATAAAGAGATAAAGTAAGAAGCTTGCCATAAAACTAGGATTGGTTTATCAAGTGGGTATGGTCACATATGCTTAAGGCATAAAGTAATCATCTCACAAGTATGGGTTTGTGGCATCAGTAGGGTATCTTGCAAGTGTTAGCTTGCACATTCACTAGTGGTATTAGGCTTGCATAGCTACTAGCTTGCATAGGTCAACTGGATTAGTAAGGCTTGCAATCAATGTCAATATAAGCTTGCATAGGTATAGTATCTTGCAAGTGTTAGCTTGCCTTGTGCAGAGCAGTGGTTGAAGTTCTCCTCGGCTTCCTCTTCGTAGTATCCTCCTTCCTCCTCGTATCCCTTGTCGGTACTAGCGTCTACGAATAAATACGAGGTACACAATCACCAAACAATACTTATCTACTTGCAATCATCACACACAAGGGTCCTATAGATGATCTAGTATCATCTCTAACATTACAAGGTTAAAGCTTGGTTTAAATCCTTTTTATTTTTAGAAAAGTAATTTCTACTCATTGAAAAACTACTTAAGATTTAATATTCTCCAAACTAAACATGGGATCATGTTGACACATGTCATCACCATATATTGTAGTCCATGGGAATGTGATTTAAAGTGGTGTCACAATTTAATAAGGTTTTACCCTTTTATTTTAATTAATTTAAGTGGCTAGAAATGCTTATGAAGCATTCTTTTATTACTTGAACATTATTTCTGCAAGTAAACCTATATATATTTTTATATATTTTGAAAGGTATGGTTGAATGTGATTTTTGAGAGTTGGAATCAACTCAAAAGCTATTGTGGTTTAAATTTTAAAAATGTTTGAATGCAGAAAAGCTTCTGCCTTGTTATTTTTGCTATGGGTGATCTACAGATCAAAATGACTTTAATCCAACGGGCTTGGATTAAGCATTCACAGACCTTTCCAACAAAATTGGTTTCATCCAGTTTGGTGCAATGAATCGATCTGGGTTGATTTTTGAAGTTGGGTACAGAAGTGTGTTTGAATTTAAAAAGAAAAGGTTTAATTTGAATTGCTGGGCTGCGCGGGAAATTCTAACGTGCCGGCCTGCTAAGCGCAGTGCTCCCGCGGGCTGCTTAAGTGGGTGTCCCCACTCGTCAGTGACACGGGGCTGGGCGAAGCGGTATGGGGCAACGTGGTTCGTTCGATCTAGTTCTAATCCAACGGCTGGGGGTCATCGTCGACGCGAGACAGCTCCGGCGAGAACGAAACCTAGCGTGGCCAGTGAGGGGTGCTGGGGGCTCACCGGGGTACGGGCGAGGGTCAGCGAGGCGGGCGAACGACGAAGTCGACGACGGCGAACCTCCTGGTACCGGTGGCTTCTCCTGGGGAGGCTCTAATCGCTGGCTCCTTTCTTCTCCGGCAGCGGCAGGCTCCAGTGAAATTCCGGTGAGGTGGTGCTCGCCTTGCTCTGAGAATGGTGTGGCACGGTCAGTGGGGAGAGGGGAGTGAGATGGTGTGAAGAAATCGTGCGGGGGTGGCCTCTATTTATAGTCGAGCGAGGGGACCGTCGGGGCGCACGGTGAGCTTGTCGGGGGCGACGTTACAGGCAGCTAATGGCATGGGCAAGGGTAGGGGACGGTGCTGTGTCTCCTGGCGATGCTCAACGACATGGTCGCGAGGCATGGGGCGGTGTGGTTTGGTCTGGAACGGGCGGTGGTCTGCGCGGCAGAGGCGGCGGCTTCGACGGCGGGCGGTGGCTGTATGGCGCGGGGCGGCAAACGGGGATGTCTGGCGGTCTCCTGGGTCGGTGGTGATCGTGTGTGCGCATGGTAAGGGCGGCGCACGGTCTGTGGACGCTGGTCGCGGGTGGCGCTCTGGCGCACGCTCGGCATGGTCTGGGCGTGTCTTGTGCGCGTGGTCCAGGGCTTGGCAACGCTCGCGGCTGGGACAGGCAGTGGCGGTGGACGGTGGGCTGCCTCCCAGACATGCTGGCTAGGTTTGCTGGTGCTCCTAGCTTGCTGTCCACATTGGGGTGACATGGGGGTGCTCGGCTGTTCACCATTAATGGAAATGGCAAGCTCACAGGGGTGCTAGTGTTGGTCTAACCTTTCTAGATGATCTACTGGATTGTGTGAGAGCTAACTAGGGAACAAGTTAGACTCAAAAAACTGCACACTATAGTGTTTGTGGGTTTGTTTGATTTGTGTCAGCAACCTGTTTGATGAAATGGCCGAATGAAATCAAGTTTTGAATTTTGAAATGATTTTTGGTGGGTTTGCTAGATTGGTTCTGGTGAGTCTGCAGATGCTTGGGTTTTGAAAGTTGAGCTTGTTTGAGTGGGTTTTGAAAAAGTGGGATCTTCCCATATGAAGAAGATTCAATTTTGAATTGTCATTTAAACTATGCATTTGAAAGTTTCTGGATGATCACAAAGTGGCCCTTGATACCTTGTTATGAGTACATTCAAGGGGTGCAAAGATCCAGAAAAGTTTCTGTTAGGTTTTGAAAGTTTGAGACAGCCAAAGTAGGCATGGGAGTTAAATTGGTCAAAATGACCATTCACTTAATATATTTGTTTTGATTTACTTGTCTTTAGGAAAAGTGTGCGGAATGTTTTAGATGATGTTTATTTCACCTAAGAAACATTTTACAAGCAATGGATCACACAAACAAGGTGGTTTTTAAAGAAATTCAAAATCCATGCATACACATATACATGCATTCATGAATTGATTTAGAAAAGTTTTTGGTTAACCCTAAACTGGAGGATTAGTGTTTTGATGATCTGAGTTTGATATTTTTGGGATGTTACAAACCTTCCCCCCTTAAACAAAATCTCGTCCCGAGATTTGAAAAAGGACGAAAAGATTACCTAGGATTTGAAGAGATCTGGAAACTCCGTCCTGATGTGATCTTCGCGTTCCCAGGTAGCTTCCTCTTCTGTGTGGTTGCTCCACTGAATCTTGAGGAACTGGATGCTTCGGGTTCTGGTAGTTCGAAAGGCTTCTTCCAATATACGGATGGGTACTTCGGGATAGGTCAGGTCATCATTGATCTCTATGGTCCGGTGATCGATATTCTTGAACACTTCGGTCTTCTCGGGGACTTTGAGACATTTGCGAAGTAACGAGATATGGAACACATTGTGCACCGCTGACATCTCTTCTGGTAGCTCCAGTTGATACGATACTTCTCCTCGACGGTTCAAAATTTTGAAAGGTCCGATATATCTGGGGGCTAACTTTCCTTTGAGTTGGAAACGCTGCATTCCCTTCAATGGCGACACTTTCAGATAAACAAAATCTCTAATGTTGAAGGCGAGGTCTCGACGTCTCTTGTCGGCGTAACTCTTTTGTAGGGATTGGGCTGTCTTGAGGTGCTCACGAATCTTGTGAACCTTCTCTTCTGCTTCTCGTAGGATGTCGGGTCCGAAAATTTGACTCTCTCCTACTTCCGACCAGTTCAAAGGGGTGCGTAACTTTCTTCCGTCCATGAATTCAAATGGGGCCATTTGCAAACTGGCTTGGTAACTATTGTTGTAGGAAAATTCTGCAAACGGCAGACAGTCTTCCCACTTGGATCCATATTATAGCACACATGCTCTAAGCATATCTTCGAGTATTTGGTTTACTCGCTCCGTTTGTCCATCGGTCTGAGGGTGATACGCGGTACTGAAATCTAGGCGGGTTCCTAAACCTTCTTGGACCTTCTTCCAGAATCTCAAGGTAAATTGAGTTCCTCGATCCGATACGATATTCTTCGGGACTCCGTGCAAACTAACGATCCTAGCGATGTACAACTCCGCTAGCTTCGAACTCTGATAGGTAGTTTTAACGGGCAAGAAATGGGCCAGTTTGGAAAATCTGTCCATTATGACCCAAATAGAGTCATTTCCCCTACTAGAAGTAGGTAGTCCAGTGATAAAGTCCATTCCTACAGAATCCCATTTCCATTCCGGAATTTGCAAAGGTTGCAACAATCCAGCAGGTCTTTGATGTCCTGCCTTGACTCGCTGACATATATCACACTTGGCGATATAGCTTCCGATTTCTCTCTTCATCTTATGCCACCAAAATTGCTCTTTCAAATCTTGATACATCTTAGTTCCTCTGGGATGGATAGAATAAAGAGTATCGTGAGCCTCCTTCAAGATAACTTCTTTTAACTCAGAATCTGCTAGTACACAAAGGCGTCCTTTGTACCACAAAACTCCTTCTTCGTCCTCGGTGAATCCGGGTACTTTGCCTGTACCGATACGACGTTTAATTCCATCGATACTAGCATTTCCTTTCTGTGCCTCTTTAATCTGACTGATCAAAGTGGGCTGAAGTTCTATGCTAGCCAAAAATCCTGCACTTACTAATTCCATTCGAAAATCTTCCATCTCTTTGTGCAAACTTGGTTGCTCCTTCAAAATCATGGAGTTCAAGCGGCACGGCAATCTGCTAAGGGCATCGGCTACCACGTTGGCTTTTCCAGGGTGATAGTGAATGTCCAGGTCGTAATCCTTGATTAGCTCAATCCATCTTCTCTGCCTCATATTCAGCTCCTTCTGAGTGAACATATACTTTAGGCTCTTGTGATCCGAATAAATCTCACAACGGTTTCCCATAAGGTAATGTCTCCATGTCTTCAGGGCTAGAACTACGGCTGCGAGTTCGAGGTCATGGGTTGGGTAATTTTGTTCATGTTGCTTCAATTGTCGCGATAGATAAGATATAACTTTGCCTTCTTGCATTAGCACACATCTGAGACCAATCTTGGATGCGTCACAATACACATCGAAGGGCTTCGTGATATCCGGCATGATCAAGATTGGGGCTGAAATCAATCTCCTTTTGAGTTCTTGAAAACTCGCTTCACACTTGTCTGTCCAGTTAAACTTCTTGTCCTTCTTTAGCAATTGGGTCATGGGTCGGGCGATACTAGAGAATCCTTCTACGAATTTGCGGTAATATCCCGCCAATCCGAGAAAAGCACGAACTTGGGTTTGAGTGGTTGGGGCTTGCCAATCTTCCACATCTTTCACTTTGGCAGGGTCAACGGCAATTCCTCCGGCTGATACAATGTGACCGAGGAATCCTACTTCCTGTAACCAGAATTCACACTTGCTAAATTTTGCATAAAGCTGATGCTCTCTAAGGGTTCCAAGAATGGTCCTTAGGTGTAGCTCATGTTCTTCTTCCGATTTGGAATAAATCAGAATGTCATCGATGAAAACAACGACAAACTTATCCAGGAAGTCCATAAAAATCTTATTCATGAGGTTCATGAAATAAGCGGGGGCATTGGTTAATCCAAAAGACATGACTGTATACTCGTACAATCCATATCTGGTGGTAAAGGCAGTCTTTGGGATATCCTCTACACGAATTTTGAGGTGATGATAGCCAGTTCTAAGATCAATCTTAGAAAACTCCTGGGCTCCGGTCAACTGATCAAACAAATCTTCTATCTTAGGCAAGGGGTACTTGTTCTTGATGGTGACATCATTCAACTTACGATAATCCATACACAAACGGTTACCTCCATCCTTCTTGTCCACAAACAAGACAGGTGACCTCCATGGGGACGCACTTGGTTGAATCAATCCGATTTCTAACATGGAATCCAATTGCTTCTTCAGTTCTTCTACTTCTGACGGGTTCATACTATAGGGTCTCTGGGCTATGGGTCCTGTTCCGGGGATTAGTTCGATGATAAACTCGATATCCCTATCTGGGGGCATACCGGGCAAAACATCTGGAAATACATCGGGGTATTCACAGACTATCCGAACTTGGTCAATGGTAGGTTGGGCTAGACTCTTGTTACACTTGAATTGGCGAGGTAAGGTTTCAGATATATGCTCGACTGATATTCCGGCGGTACTGGTCATGGTAATGGCTTTCTTGGCACAGTCAATCATTCCTTTATGTTTGGACATCCAATCCATTCCTAGTACTACTTCCAAACCTTTAGTTCCGAGTACTATTAGGTTAGCATAAAAATCTATGCCATGGATTCGGATAGGGACGGCTTTGCAAATTTGCCTAGCCTTGGTGGTCGATCTGGGAATTTTTACAATCATCACATGCTTCAGTTTGGTTGGTTGAATTTTACTAGTGCAGGCAAATTCTTCGGTGACAAATGAATGCGATGCCCCAGAATCAAAGAACACTCTTGCAAGTACTGAATTAACAGAAAACATACCCAGCACGACGTCTGGCGCTTCCTGAGCTTCTTCAGCACGCATGAGAAAAAGACGGCCATTGCGGTTGAGTGAATTTCCTGGGGAAAATCTTCTCCCTGGCTGGACACGACGCTGCTGCTGAGCAGGGACATTGGTATTAGGGGCTGTAGCATTCTTCTTGTTGGGGCACTCGTTGGAATAGTGGCCTTTATTTCCACAGTCATAATAGGTCACTTGTGACTTGTCCTTGGCTGCGACAGGCACAACATTGCTTCCAGTCCTCGGGGCAGTATTGGGGTTGGCGGTAGCATTGTTGGTGTTGAACTTGGGTGGGGCACGGGTGAAATTGCTAGAATTGCCGGGGTTGTTGTGATTTCCTCTGGGTCTAGGGTTTCCACGGTTGGGATAGGTCGGACGGGTCATAGGGGGTCTGTTGGTTCTTGGGGCAAATCCTGGAGATGGATTGGGGCGATACATTGGGGTCTAATGGGTTCCTGGTTGATGCATCATGCGAAGCTTGCGGTTCTCATTGGCCTGGTTGATCTTTCCTTCCATCTGGATAGCAGAGTCGACAAGGGCTTCAATATCAGCAAAGGGGATATTGACTAACACTGTCTGCAGCTCGTCATGCAGACCATTCAGGAATATTTCTTTCTTCTTGGCTTCGGTGTCTATCTCGTCCGGGGCATACCTAGCTAATGACAAAAATTTGTCACGGTATTCCACTACAGTCATCCTTCCTTGTTTCAATTCTCTGAACTCGTCTCTCATTCTCTTGATCAAACCTGGCGACACATGGTTTCTGCTAAACTTGACCTTGAATTCCTCCCAGGTCATCATTTGGCCTCCGGTCATTGCACGAACACTGTTCCACCATGCCCTGGCATCTCCGGCTAGATAATGAGTGGCGAACAAGACTTTCTCGTTTTCTTCTACTCCGGCTACTTCTAAGTTATTTTCCATGGTTTGCAGCCAATCATCAACGTCTAGGGGTTCTTCCGACTTGGTTAAAACGGGTGGGTTGGTATTCTGGAAATTCTTGAGCTTAGATTCGTGGTTGTCCTGATTTCCATGGCCTTGGTTGTTGTGGGCTAGCTGGGCTATCTGTTGCAGAGTGGCTAGGTTGGCTTGACGTTCCGCTCTTTTAGCTTCACGGTCAGAAGTCAACATTTGCAGGATCTGCAACATCGGATCTGGGGCTGAACCACTTCCTCCACGTGGCATCTGAAGATTGATATAGATCATGAGAAAAGAGGGAAATTTCTAAGGTTTTGGGTCTTTGAAAAGTTTTTAGAGTTTGACTCAAGTTTTCTAGCAACTTGCTTTTTAATTCATTCACTCATAGCACACAGTACAACACACACCACAACAAAGAAAAACAGATGGTTTTAAGAACCATTCTAGAAACTACGATACAGTGGGACCGACTACTACTCACTACGCTAGTGCTCAGTGCTACTAATGCTCGGAGTCTGTGGCTTCATCATCTTCCGCATCATCGATGAAGGAGAAATCATCCTCATCGGTGAAGAAGTCCATGGCCTGATCCTCCAGAAAATCATCGTCTTCGCTGAGATAGGAGTAAGGGTCTCCACGAAGATCTTCTCCGGCATTCTCCCTTTCCTCTAACTGCATGTCTCTCTCATGGATGGTCTCTTCCAGAGATGAGATGCGATGGCGAAGACGGGCAATAATGCGCTCCTTCTTGTCGAGCTGAAGGCGGCGAGACTTTCGATCCTTTGCTAGCATGGCGATGGTCTGATCCTTCGTCTTGATGATGGCAGACTTGTGGTTGCAATAGTCACGGTAGTTGTCCAGTTCCTACTGACGATCATACATCATGAAGCTAAGGTGGTCCAATTGAGTCTTCAGCTCGGGGTGGTATGGGGCTTCCAGTGGTTGACCATTTGCATCACGTCTTGGTCAAACTCAAAGCGAGTACCCTTGATATGATTGATGCTCTGCCCACATAGACGGGAAAGAGCTTCCTGCATTGCTCTGGCAAGTCCATCGAGCCAGTTATTTTCCCTCAAGGTAAACTGAATTCCCTCCGCAGTGGGAGGTTCAATCTTTCCTCGGAGACTTGCAACAATTAGCCACTGCAGATCTTCTCCCCCTTGATCATTGAGCTGAGCTCCGAAGAACTCGGGATGCGGGCGCTCCAGAAGTTCCGAAAGCTGATCCAGATCCCTCTCAAAGATAAGGTCTCCTCCATTCCCGAGTTGGTAAAACTTGTTGTACTTCACGTCCATCTATAAAAATAGAGGATGAGTAGATTAGCAAAGTGATCAAGTGTGTCAAAATTTATCTATTTTGCAAGAGTTTTTGAGGAACCTGAAGTTTTATTAAAGAATTAAAGAGGTAAGAATGAGAATAAGTTTTCGTAAATAGTTTTGTTCTTGGGTTTTGAAACTAAGTTTTTGGTTCCACGTCCAATCTAACTAGGGTCTCCTACGGTCAGCATGGCTCTGATACCAACTTGTCAACACCCGGATTTTTCAATCCTAGATGCCTGTTATGCCATACATCGCAATCCCAGGATTACCATTTTTGCGAGACATAACAGAATTGGATACCATAGTACTTCATCCATTACAAACGATACATAAGTTCTTACACAAATAGGGATCTCATGATCCAGTTCTTAATACAACATCAAGCAGCGGAATACGTAATAATAACGGTAGCGTAGGCGAAGCTCCATCTTCGGGGTCACAGGCAATGCTGACGATGGGAGATGATCCTAGTTGTCGTAACCTTCCTGGGGTCCATCCTCCAGGTACTCGTCTTCATAGTCTGGCCATGGGAATAGCCAGGGACAAAGCCATGAGTACTCTTTAAGTACTCGCAAACTAATACTAACAAGTAAAGGGGGTTTTTGGATAATAGGACACTAGGCTCTAGGGTTGTTTTGCAAAATCCAGGTTTATAACTACTAAGTTCCAAAGCTAGTCACAATTTTATAACTCCTAAGTGGGATCTTGTATTCCAGGACACAACTCTATTGTGGTCAAGTCAAAGTCACAATTCATTTCACAAGTCATTTTGAAAAGTCTGACGGGGGAACAGTATGGCCACTCCAACTTTCCATAACTGCGAACGCGGCTATTCGAATAGTTTGACACTCTGCAGAGATTGTACACTTTCACCACAACATTCGATACATCCGTCAGGAACAAATCCTGAATTCACCATACTCAGTATGCGGATAATCAATCCTAACCTTTCAATTACACTCCCTAGTATAAGCACCTCTCCTGTGAGTTTGGCCTCCCAACCATGACCACTGTCATCTTGGGTACTGCACAGGTGGACAATCTTCACAAGGTAGCCTCAGCTCAGAACTTGGCCGTGAGGGAACTAATACTAAGGTATATAAGTTTCCAGTCAAGCCCTACCCAATATTCGGGTATTGTGGTTGTACGCAAAAATTGGAATGGTATCGCATCCAGACAACCATCAGTTTTAAAAAGGGCTAAGGCTCATGCCTCAACATTTTTATCACCAGAATCATCAAGTGTTTGGAAACACATGTCCAAAACATTTCAATAGAATGATCCATCATTCCAAGGTTTTCATAACCAATTTTCCACCAAGTAATCCCATCTAAAGTTGATCAAGTTTTATGCTTAGCACTAGCATCTACAGGTGGGGGTAGTACTAATGGGGGGTGGTAACTAGTGGAGTTTCAACTAAGTCCAACCTTATATCTTAGGCTGATATCAAGGTTTCTAGCTTAGGCCAAATTTTATGCTCTTTATGCAACCTTCAGCACAAATGTCTAGTATCTACCAAACTCTTAGGTAGACTCCAAGTACTTTGATAAAGAGATAAAGTAAGAAGCTTGCCATAAAACTAGGATTGGTTTAGCAAGTGGGTATGGTCACATATGCTTAAGGCATAAAGTAATCATCTCACAAGTATGGGTTTGTGGCATCAGTAGGGTATCTTGCAAGTGTTAGCTTGCACATTCACTAGTGGTATTAGGCTTGCATAGTTACTAGCTTGCATAGGTCAACTGGATTAGTAAGGCTTGCAATCAATGTCAATATAAGCTTGCATAGGTATAGTTGAAGGGTTTCGCGGCATAGTAAATCAAAATTTTCTACGGAGCGAACAGAGGGAAAGCCAAGATCTAATCTAGGAGATGCAAACAACGAGAGAGATTGGATTAGATCTTCATACCCTTGAAGATTCGCACGGCGGAACGTTCGTCGGAACGTGGGTGATGTAGTCGTACTCGCTTCTCCTCCTCGCGATCCGATCCGATCTAGCACCACAAGTGGCGGTGCCTCCGTGAGATGCACACGTGCAGCACCTCGACGTCTCCTCCTTCCTCGGACCAGCGAGTATGGTGGAGAGATAGATTGGATCTACAACACGACGGCGTGGTGTATATGGTGGAGAATTTCTGCTGCAGGGCTTCGCCTATAAACAGTCGGGAGGGAGAGAGGAAGGTAGCAAGGCTGCTAGGGCTTGGAGGAAGGTGTGTGGGGGAGGGGGCGCACCACCCCTCTATATATAGAGGGGGGGCGGCCAGCCCTTGCCCCTCCTCCAAGCCTATCTCTAGTTTAAACAATTTAAACTCTCCCTTATCTAGAAATCCTATCTCTAATTTAAACGATTTAAACTCTCCCTTATCTAGAAATTCTATCCCGAGATTTAAACGAGTCAAATCTCTCTAGAATCGGCTGGGCCCTATGGGGCCTTGTGCCCCTGGCCCAATGCGTCCAGGACACTCCCTCATAGGCCCATGCCCCCTCCCGGAAGGTGGGGCCACGTTGGTCCCCTTCCGGAAGGTTTTAGAAGCTTCCGGTACAATACCGATTAATCCGGAACAATTCCGAACTCCAAAAACTGCACTGCCTTATATGAATCTTATTCTCCGGACCATTCCGGAACCTCTCGTGATATCCCGGATCCCATCCGAGACTCCGAACAAAAATTCATAAACCAATTATCCAATCTATCCTAGCGTCGAGATACGTTAAGTGTGTGACCCTGCGGGTTCGAGAATATGCAGACATGATCTTCTATCAATAATCAACAGCGGGGTCTGGGCACCCATATTGACTCCCACACATTCATCGATGATCATATCGGATGAACCACGATGCCAGGATTCAATCAATCCCATATATATATTCCCTTCGTCTCGCGATATTTTACTTGCCCGAGATTCGATCGTCGGTACCGTCATACCTAGTTCAATCTCGTTCACAGCAAGTACTTTACTCGTTCCGTAATTCGATATCACTTTGTGATTAACTCCTTAACCACATGCTTGCAAGCGGTGTTGATATCGATTACCGAGTGGGCTCGAAGTATATCTCTCCGACTTGGGAGGGACAAATTCCATCTCGATACATACAACCCAACAGATACTTTCCGATCACCTGAGAGACACCATTATGATCACCCTCTCATAGGATGACGTTTGATGACCTCAAAGCTTTCTTCCGATACCAGGGAGTTGCATTATCTCATGGTCTAAGGAATACAATATTTGACACAGGAAAAGCTTCGCAAAGACGAACACGATGACACGATCTAATTGCTCTGCTTTGTTTGGGTCTATCCACCATATCATTCTCCCAATGATATGATCTCATTATCAATTGACAACTCATGTCTATGGTTAGGAAACCTTAACCATCATTGATCAATGAGCTAGTCCATAGAGGCGTACTAGGGACACGGTGTTGTTTACAAACCACACAAGTATTAAAGTTTCCGCTTAATACAATTCTAGCATGGAACATAAACTTTATCATGAACAAGAATTATAATAATAACATCTTTATTATTGCCTCTAGGGCATAATTCCAACAGTCTCCCACTTGCACTAGAGTCAATAATCTAGTTTACATCTGGCAACAATCTCACACCCATGGCACTGAGGTGTTTATCATGTTTTACACGTGGAAGAGGTTTAGTCAATGGATCTGCGACATTCAGATCCGTATGTACTTTGCTAATCTTCAGATCTCCATCTGCTATATAATCTCGGATTATATGAAACTTGTGGTTGATATGATTGGTCTTTGGATGATATCTTGGTTCCTTAGCGAGTGCTATGGCGCCAGTGTTGTCACACAATATCTCCAGTGGGTCCAATGCACTTTGAACCACGCCAAGCTCAGTGATGAAGTTTCTGATCCAAACTCCTTCACTTGACGCTTCTGCAGTAGCCATCTATTCCGCTTCTACTGTAGATCCCGCGATCATGCTTTGCTTGCAGCTTCTCCAGCTCACAGCTCCTCCATTCAAAATATAAACGTATCCTGTCTGAGATTTAGAATCATCCTTGTCGGTGTCGAAACTAGCATCGACGTAACCTTTTACGACAAGCTATTCATCACCCCCATAGACTAAGAACATTTCTTTAGTTCTATTTAGGTACTTTAGGATGTTCTTCACGGCTGTCCAGTGTTCCACTCCTGGATCACTTTGATATCTGCTCGTCAAACTAAGAGCATTGGACACATCCGGTCTAGTACACAGCATGGCATACATGATGGAACCTATGGCCGAGGCATAAGGCACTTTGCTCATAGCTTCCCTATCATTTACCGTAGCTGGACACTGAGCCTTGCTCAATATCTTACCTGACAACATAGGCACTGAACCTTTCTTTGCCTTATCCATTCTGAACCTTTTCAGAACTTTGTCTAGGTATGTACTCTGGCTTAAAGCTATCAGGCGTCTTTGTCTATCTCTATAGATCTTGATGCCCAATATATAAGCAGCTTCACCTAGGTCTTTCATTGAAAAACACTTGTTCAAATAACTCTTCACATCGTTAAGCATGTTGATGTCATTTCCGATAATCAATATGTCATCCACATACAGTACCAGAAACGTCACCGAGCTCCCACTCACTTTCTTGTAGATGCAAGCTTCGTAGCAATTTGGAACAAATCCAAAGCTCTTGATCACTTGATCAAAACGAAGGTTCCAACTCCGAGATGCTTGCTTCAGTCCATAAATGGAACGCTGAAGTTTGCATACTTTACTAGCATCCTTAGGATCGACAAAACCTTCGGGTTGCATCATATACAACTCTTCATCAATGTTGCCATTGAGGAAAGCAGTCTTGACATCCATCTGCCATATTTCATAATCATGAAACGCAGCAATTGCTAATAAAATCCGAATGGACTTAAACATCGCTACGGGAGAGAAAGTCTCATCGTAGTCAACACCTTGAACTTGTCGAAAACCTTTTGCGACAAGCCGTGCTTTATAGACGGTAACATTACCATCCGCGTCCGTTTTCTTCTTGAAAATCCATTTGCACTCAACGGCCTTTCGGTCGCTAGGAGGATCCACCAAAGTCCATACTTGGTTTTCGCTCATGGATCCCAATTCGGATTTCATGGCTTCCAGCCATTTCTCAGAGTCTGGGCTCATAATCGCTTCCTCATAGTTCGTAGGTTCACTGTCTTCTACCAACAAGACAGTCAAGACAGGGTTGCCGTACCACTCAGGAGGGGCACGCGACCTTGTCGACTTGCGACGTTCAGTAGCAGCATCGTCCGAAGCTTCATGATCCTTGTCATTAGCTTCCTCTATTGTTGGTGCAGGCGGCACTGGAACAATTTCAGGTGCTGCGCTACTCTCCAATTCAAGAGAAGGTTCAATAACCTCGTCTAGCTCTACTTTCCTCCCACTCACTTCTTTCGAGAGAAACTCCTTCTCAAGAAAGGAACCGTTCTTTGCGACAAACACTTTGCCTTCGGTTCTGTGATAGAAGGTATACCCAATAGTTTCCTTAGGGTATCCTATGAAGACGCATTTCTCCGCTTTGGGTTCGAGCTTATCCGGCATCAACTTCTTGACGTAAGCTTCGCATCCCCAAACTTTAAGAAACGACAACTTAGGTTTAGCACCAAACCACAGTTCATACGGTGTCGTCTCAACGGATTTAGATGGAGCCCTATTTAAAGTGAATGCAGCGGTTTCTAATGCATAACCCCAAAATGATAACGGCAAATCAGTAAGAGACATCATCGATCGGACCATATCTAATAGGGTTCGATTCCGGCGTTCAGACACACCATTGCGCTGTGGTGTTCCGGGTGGCGTGAGTTGCGAAACAATTCCGCTTGCTTTAAGATGCGTGAGAAAATCATAACTCAAATATTCGCCCCCATGATCGGATCGTAGAAACTTAATCTTTCTGTTACGATGGTTCTCCACTTCATTCTGAAATTCTTTGAACTTTTCAAACGTTTCAGATTTATGTTTCATTAAATAGATATACCCATATCTACTTAAGTCATCGATAAAAGTGAGGAAATAGTGATATCCACCGCGCGTCGAAACACTCATCGGTCCGCATACATCGGTATGTATGATTTCCAACAAGTCCGTTGCTCGCTCCATCATACCGGAGAACGGGGTTTTGATCATCTTGCCCATGAGGCATGGTTCGCATGTGTCAAATGATTCAAAATCAAGAGACTCCAAAAGTCCATCAGAATGGAGTTTGTTCATGCGCTTTACTCCAATATGACCTAGACGACAGTGCCACAAATAAGTAGTATTATCACTATCTACTTTGCATCTCTTAGCCTCAATGTTATGGATGTGTGTTTCATCCCTTTCGAGATTTAGAAGAAATAAACCATTCACAAGAGGTGCATGACCATAAAAGATGTTACTCATATAAATAGAACAACCATTATTCTCCGATTTAAATGAATAACCGTCTTGCAATAAACACGATCCGGAAATGATGTTCATGCTCAACGCAGGCACATAATAACATTTATTAAGGTTTAAAACTAATCCCGAAGGTAAAACTAAGGAGAGCGTGCCGACGGCCATCACATCAACTCTTGATCCGTTGCCAACGCGCATCGTCACCTCATCCCTCGCAAGCCGCCGTCTATTCCGTAGCTCCTGTTTCGAGTTACAAATATTAGCAACTGAACCGGTATCAAATACCCAGGCACTACAACGAGGGCTAGTAAGGAAAACATCAATAACATGTATATCAAATATACCTTTGATGGTGCCAGCCTTCTTGTCCACTAAGTACTTCGGACAGTTGCGCTTCCAGTGACCCCTGTCCTTGCAATAGAAGCACTCAGTGTCCGGCTTAGGACCAGACCTGAGCTTCTTCTCAGCAGGGGCATTGTGCTTGCCGCCGCCCTTCTTGAAGGGCTTCTTTGCTCCCTTACCTTTCTTAAAGGAGGGCTTGTTGACCATCAACACATGATTATCCTTCTTGATGTCCACTTCCGCAGCCTTCAGCTTTGCGAAGAGCTCGGTGATCCTATCAGTGGAACCAATCTGATTATGAGTCACTACAAAACTTTTGTAGCTGGGAGGGAGTGATTGCAGAACCCTGTCAATCTTGAGATCCTCTGGAATCGTGCATTCCAGTTGCTCAAGGGGTTGAGTGTAGCCCGACATCTTTATGGCGTGCTCACTAACGGAACTCCCTTCCTCCATCTTGCAGTTAAAGAACTTCTCAGAGATCTCATATCTCTCAGAACGGGCTTGAGTCTGAAACATGGTTTTCAGCTCCTCGAGAATCTCAAAGGGCCCGGGATAGGTTTCAAAACGATTTTGAAGCTCCGGTTCCATAGCAAACAACATGGTGCTCTTAATCACACCATAATCATCTTTGCGCGACTGATAGACAGCTTTCTCATCAGCCGGTGCAGTTGTAGCCGGGGGGTTACCTAACGCTTTCTCAAGGACATAGTCCTTTTGTCCGCCAGACAGAATGATTCTTAGATTGCGGAACCAGTTGGTGAAGTTAGACCCATTGTTTCTAAGCTTTTCTTTCTCAGCAAAAACGTTGAAGTTGAAGTTGGACTTGGCCATTGGATCTATAGTATTTGCAAGTACAATTTAGACTATGTTCATGATAAATAGTTCAACTTAATCAAATTACTAGATGAACTCCCACTAAATTCAACATCCCTCAAGTTGTTTAGTGAACACGATCCAAATTCACCACACCTAATCCGATCATCACGAGAAGAGATGTGGTTTCAATGGTGGACAACGAAGTGTCGATCATATCATTCATATGACTCATGCTTAACCTTTCGGTTCTTGTGTTCCGAGGCCATGTCTGTACATGCTAGGCTCGTCAAGTTAGACCCAAGTATTTCCGCATGTGCAAAAACTGGCTTGCACCCGTTGTATGTGAGCGTAGAGTCTATAGCACCCGATCATCACGTGATGCTTGGACACGACGAACTTTCGCAACGGTGCATACTTAGGGAGAACACAGTTTTTATCTTGATCTTTAAGTGAGGAATCATCTTATAATGCTACCGTCGCGATCTAAGCATGATAAGATACATAAAAGGATAAACATCACATGCATATAACTTTATGTGACATGGTATAGCCAATCTTCGCGCAATGATCTCCATCTTGTGCGTTCCGGCATGATCTCCATCACTCCACCATGATTGCCTCCACCACGAATAGCAACTACAACTATTGCTAACTACTTAGCGATAAAGTAAAGCTATTACATGGCGTATAAGAAGTTGACTCGCAGGTCATACACAATTATAAAGACAACCATATGGCTCCTGCCGGTTGTGTACTCATCGACATGCAAGTCGTGAAACATTACAAAACATGATCATCGCATACAATATACACATCACATCTTGGGCCATACCATATCACAGAAAACACTCCCTGCAAAAACAAGTTAGACGCCTCTACTTTGTTGTTGCATGTTTTACGTGGCTTATGGGAGTAGATGCTAAGAACGATTCTTACCTACGGAAAGCCACAACGGTGATATTATGGTTGCCAAACTCCGGTGTTAATCCCATGACAACTATAGTGAGAGAAACTGACATCCACCAGCCGCATGTGTGGAACAAGCCACACGTCAAGTGCGGAGCCGGTCTCGCGAGCGACGTCGCGTAAGGTTGGCCTGGACCGCTTCAATCTCACTATCCCGCGTCATAAGAAGAACACAAACAAGAGGCTTGCAACAGAAAACATCAACGCCCGCAACAACCATGTTGCGTTCTACTCGTGAAACACATCTACGCATAGATCTAGCTCTGATACCACTGAAGGGTTTCGCGGCATAGTAAATCAAAATTTTCTACGGAGCGAACAGAGGGAAAGCCAAGATCTAATCTAGGAGATGCAAACAACGAGAGAGATTGGATTAGATCTTCATACCCTTGAAGATTCGCACAGTGGAACGTTCGTCGGAACGTGGGTGATGTAGTCGTACTCGCTTCTCCTCCTCGCGATCCGATCCGATCTAGCACCACAAGTGGCGGTGCCTCCGTGAGATGCACACGTGCAGCACCTCGACGTCTCCTCCTTCCTCGGACCAGCGAGTATGGTGGAGAGATAGATTGGATCTACAACACGACGGCGTGGTGTATATGGTGGAGAATTTCTGCTGCAGGGCTTCGCCTACAAACAGTCGGGAGGGAGAGAGGAAGGTAGCAAGGCTGCTAGGGCTTGGAGGAAGGTGTGTGGGGGAGGGGGCGCACCACCCATCTATATATAGAGGGGGGGCGGCCAGCCCTTGCCCCTCCTCCAAGCCTATCTCTAGTTTAAACAATTTAAACTCTCCCTTATCTAGAAATCCTATCTCTAGTTTAAACGATTTAAACTCTCCCTTATCTAGAAATTCTATCCCGATATTTAAACGAGTCAAATCTCTCTAGAATCGGCTGGGCCCTATGGGGCCTTGTGCCCCTGGCCCAATGCGGCCAGGACACTCCCTCATAGGCCCATGCCCCCTCCCGGAAGGTGGGGCCACGTTGGTCCCCTTCCGGAAGGTTCTAGAAGCTTCCGGTACAATATCGATTAATCCGGAACAATTCCGAACTCCAAAAACTGCACTGCCTTATATGAATCTTATTCTCCGGACCATTCCGGAACCTCTCGTGATATCCCGGATCCCATCCGAGACTCCGAACAAAAATTCATAAACCAATTATCCAATCTATCCTAGCGTCGAGGTACGTTAAGTGTGTGACCCTGCGGGTTCGAGAATATGCAGACATGATCTTCTATCAATAATCAACAGCGGGGTCTGGGCACCCATATTGACTCCCACACATTCATCGATGATCATATCGGATGAACCACGATGCCAGGATTCAATCAATCCCATATATATATTCCCTTCGTCTCGCGATATTTTACTTGCCCGAGATTCGATCGTCGGTACCGTCATACCTAGTTCAATCTCGTTCACAGCAAGTACTTTACTCGTTCCGTAATCCGATATCACTTTGTGATTAACTCCTTAACCACATGCTTGCAAGCGGTGTTGATATCGATTACCAAGTGGGCCCGAAGTATATCTCTCCGACTTGGGAGGGACAAATTCCATCTCGATACATACAACCCAACAGATACTTTCCGATCACCTGAGAGACACCTTTATGATCACCCTCTCATAGGATGACGTTTGATGACCTCAAAGCTTTCTTCCGATACCAGGGAGTTGCATTATCTCATGGTCTAAGGAATACAATATTTGACACAGGAAAAGCTTCGCAAAGACGAACACGATGACACGATCTAATTGCTCTGCTTTGTTTGGGTCTATCCACCATATCATTCTCCCAATGATATGATCTCATTATCAATTGACAACTCATGTCTATGGTTAGGAAACCTTAACCATCATTGATCAATGAGCTAGTCCATAGAGGCGTACTAGGGACACGGTGTTGTTTACAAACCACACAAGTATTAAAGTTTCCGCTTAATACAATTCTAGCATGGAACATAAACTTTATCATGAACAAGAATTATAATAATAACATCTTTATTATTGCCTCTAGGGCATAATTCCAACAATAGTATCTTGCAAGTGTTAGCTTGCCTTGTGCAGAGCAGTGGTTGAAGTTCTCCTCGGCTTCCTCTTCATAGTATCCTCCTTCCTCCTCGTATCCTTGGTCGGTACTAGCGTCTACGAATAAATACGAGGTACACAATCACCACACAATACTTAAATACTTGCAATCATCACACACAAGGGTCCTATAGATGATCTAGTATCATCTCTAACATTACAAGGTTAAAGCTTGGTTTAAATCCTTTTTATTTTTAGAAAAGTAATTTCTACTCATTGATAAACTACTTAAGATTTAATATTCTCCAAACTAAACATGGGATCATGTTGACACATGTCATCACCACATATTGTAGTCCATGGGAATGTGATTTAAAGTGGTGTCACAATTTAATAAGGTTTTACCCTTTTATTTTAATTAATTTAAGTGGCTAGAAATGCTTATGAAGCATTCTTTTATTACTTGAACATTATTTCTGCAAGTAAACCTATATATATTTTTATATATTCGGAAAGGTATGGTTTAATGTGATTTTTGAGAGTTGGAATCAACTCAAAAGCTATTGTGGTTTAAATTTGAAAAATGTTTGAATGCAGAAAAGCTTCTGCCTTGTTATTTTTGCTATGGGTGATCTACAGATCCAAATGACTTGAATCCAACGGGCTTGGATTAAACATTCACAGACCTTTCCAACAAAATTAGTTTCATCCAATTTGGTGCACTGAATCGATTTGGGTTGATTTTTGAAGTTGGGTACAGAAGTGTGTTTGAATTTAAAAAGAAAAGGTTTAATTTGAATTGCTGGGCTGCGCGGGAAATTCTAACGGGCCGGCCTGCTAAGCGCAGTGCTCCCGCGGGCTGCTTAAGTGGGTGTCCCCACTCGTCAGTGACACGGGGCTGGGCGAAGCGGTATGGGGTAACGTGGTTCGTTCGATCTAGTTCTAATCCAACGGCTGGGGGTCATCGTCGACGCGAGACAGCTCCGGCGAGAATGAAACCTAGCGCGGCCAGTGAGGGCTGCTGGGGGCTCACCGGGGTACGAGCGAGGGTCGGCGAGGCGGGCGAACGACGAAGTCGACGACGGCGAACCTCCTGGTACCGGTGGCTTCTCCTGGGGCGGCTTCAATCGCTGGCTGCTTTCTTCTCCGGCAGCGGCAGGCTCGAGTGAAATTCCGGCGAGGTGGTGCTCGCCTTGCTCTGATAATGGTGTGGCACGGTCAGTGGGGAGAGGGGAGTGAGATGGTGTGAAGAAATCGTGCGGGGGTGGCCTCTATTTATAGTCGAGCGAGGGGACCGTCGGGGCGCACGGTGAATTCGTCGGGGGCGACGTTACAGGCAGCTAATGGCATGGGCAAGGGTAGGGGACGGTGCTGTGTCTCCTGGCGATGCTCAACGACATGGTCGCGAGGTATGGGGCGGTGTGGTTTGGTCTGGAACGGGCGGTGCTCTGCGCAGCAGAGGCGGCGGCTTCGACGACGGGCGGTGGCTGTATGGCGCGGGGCGGCAAACGGGGATGTCTGGCGGTCTCCTGGGTCGGTGGTGATCGTGTGTACGCGCGGTGAGGGCGGCGCGCGGTCTGTGGACGCTGGTCACGGGTGGCGCTCTGGCGCACGATCGGCATGGTCTGGGCGTGTCTTGTGCGCGTGGTCCAGGGCTTGGCAACACTCGCGGCTGGGACAGGCAGTGGCGGTGGACGGTGGGCTGCCTCCCAGACATGCTGGCTAGGCTTGCTGCTGCTCCTAGCTTGCTGTCCACATTGGGGTGACATGGGGGTGCTCGGATGTTCACCATTAATGGCAATGGCAAGCTCACAGGGGTGCTAGTGTTGGTCTAACCTTTCTAGATGATCTACTGGATTGTGTGAGAGCTAACTAGGGAACAAGTTAGGTTCAAAACACTGCACACTATAATGTTTGTGGGTTTGTTTGATTTGTGTCTGCAACCTGTTTGATGAAATGGCCGCATGAAATCAAGTTTTGAATTTTGAAATGATTTTTGGTGGGTTTGCTAGATTGGTTCTGGTGAGTCTGCAGATGCTTGGGTTTTGAAAGTTGAGCTTGTTTGAGTGGGTTTTGAAAAAGTGGGATCTTCCCATATGAAGAAGATTCAATTTTGAATTGTCATTTAAACTATGCATTTGAAAGTTTTTGTATGATCACAAAGTGGGCCTTGATACCTTGTTATGAGTACATTCAAGGGGTGCAAAGATCCAGAAAAGTTTCTGTTAGGTTTTGAAAGTTTGAGACAGCAAAAGTAGGGATGGGAGTTAAATTGGTCAAAATGACCATTCACTTAATATATTTGTTTTGATTTACTTGTCTTTAGGAAAAGTGTGGGGAATGTTTTAGATGATGTTTATTTCACCTAAGAAACATTTTACAAGCAATGGATCACGCAAACAAGGTGGTTTTTAAAGAAATTCAAAATCCATGCATACACATATACATGCATTCATGAATTGATTTAGAAAAGTTTTTGGTTAACCCTAAACTTGAGGATTAGTGTTTTGATGATCTAAGTTTGATATTTTTGGGATGTTACAAAACCTCTGCACTTGGAGGCCCAACAACTATCTACAAGAGTAGAAGTGCGTAGACATCACCAATCATAATAGTTTCAAAAAAAATTTGTGGAAAGGGACAATATATTTCTCCAACCTTGATGCTCTCAATATTTTCAATGGAATTCAGGAAATAGCTCTTAGCAACCTTCTTGGGGAAATAGACAGTATGATCTTTGTCATTAATATTAAAAGTTACTTTTCCTTGATTACAATTGATGACAACACCTGCAGTATTAAGAAAAGGTATCCCAAGAATAATAGACATATTATCATCTACGGGCATTTCAAGCACAGCAAAATCAGTCAAAACCAAACAATTATGAGCCACTTGAACAGGAACATCCTCACATATACCAACATGACTAGTAGTTGACTTATCGGTCATTTACAAAGATATATCAGTTTGTATCAACTTTTCTAGCTGGAGTATCTTGTAGAGAGAAAAAGGCATAACACTAACTCCAGCTCCCAAATCACATCAAGCAGTTCTAACATAATTATTTTTAATAGAGCAAGGAATCGTTGGTTACCTGGATCACCAAGTTTCTTTGGAACCTTACAATTGAAGGAATAATTAGCAAGCAAAGTAGAAATCTCCTCATTAGGAAACTTCATTTTATTAGAGAAAATATCCTTCATATACTTTGAATAAGGAGGCAGCTTAATATCATCAGTCAAAGGAATTTGCAAAAATAAAGGTTTCATCCACTCACAAAACTTGTTGTAGTGTTCTTCCTCCTTTGACTTGTGTTTCTTACCTGGAAAAGGCATAGGTTTCTGCACCCAAGGTTCTCTCTCACTATCATGTTTATTAGCAATAAAATCTTCCTTAGTGTACCTAGTGTTCTTAGTGTGCTTCTCAGGTTCTTCCTCAACTTCCTCCTTATCAGGAGCATCTTTTTTATCATTACCACTCTTAGTTTCAGCATCAGAGACAGATATACTATTAGGATCTACAGTAGGTTCAAGTGGTTCCTCAACTATTTTATGTTTATTTTTCTTTCTCTGACGAGGACTACCACTACTTTCACCTTGTTGACAATCCTGCTCAATTCTTTTAGGGTGTCCTTCAGGATATAAAGGATCTTGAGTAGCTATACCACTCCTAGTTCTAATTCCATAAGCATGTTTATCTCCCGAGGCATTAACTAGCATATCATTTTGTACCTTAGAAAGTTGATCAAGTTGGGTTTGAAGCATTTGAAAGTGTTTACAAAGCATTTTAATATCATTAGAAGTTCTTTCCACAATATCTTTCAACTCATTAATAGCTCTAGAGTTTTCCAATAAATGATTCTGAACTTGTTTATCAAAATTACCTTGTTTAACAATAAATGTGTCAAGTTCCTCTAAGCATTGATCAGGAGGCTTACCATAGGGAATATCACCTGCATCAAAGTGGAGAGAGTGTACCTCAATAGTAGATGAGTGGGGAATTGGCTTACATAATTCTTCTATAGGAGGTAGATTCTTCACATCTTCAGCTCTAATACCTTTCTCCTTTAGACATTTCTTATCTTCTATCATCACTTCATCATTTAATGCAATTACTCCCCTCTTCTTGGGTGTTGGTGTTGGTGTTGAAATGGGTTCAGGCACAACTGGTTCAGGAGTAATAGGCTCAGGTGTATTTAGCTCAGTTGAAGTCCAATCA
Source organism: Avena sativa (assembly GCA_916181665.1). Taxonomy (NCBI): domain Eukaryota; kingdom Viridiplantae; phylum Streptophyta; class Magnoliopsida; order Poales; family Poaceae; genus Avena; species Avena sativa. The sequence continues at coordinate 20,769,423 of OV702296.1, forward strand.
TCATAATTTTTGCTTATTTTAGACATTAATTCTTCAGCATCTATAGGAGTTCTTTTCCTGAAAACACAATCAGCAAAACTATCTAGGTATGTCCTAGAATCATCAGTTAGTCCATTATAATAAATATCAAGAAGCTCATTTTTAGGTAATGGACATCCAGGATGTCCATCAATCATGACACAGAACCTTGTCCATGACTCAGCCAATTTCTCTTCTTCTCCCTGTTTAAAATCAAAAATTCTCTGCAAAGCAGCATGTCTAGCACTGGGAGGAAAATATTTCTGGAAGAAAGAAGCAATCAAGCAATCAAGGCTATCAATGGAACCAGGAGGTAATTTATTAAACCAAGCCTTAGCTTCTCTTTTTAGTGAAAAAGGGAAGATCTTTGTAACAAAGTACTTGCACATCTTAAAATCACCAAAGAATAAAGCACTCATAGTGGAAAGCTCATTCATATGAGCTACAACACTCTCATTTTCAGTCCCGCAAAAAGGTTCTTCCTCAATAATGTCTAAATAAGATAAATCAAGAGAGAAATCATAATCTTCGTCTTTGATATCTATGGGAGAGGTGGCAAACTTAGGATCAGAAGATAGTTTAGGAATAATGGTGCGTCTTTCATGGAAACTCTTAATAGCACTAGCACCATATGTGTTTAGGCACTCTTCATCAAATTCATCAGTTAACTCAATGTAACTATCATTAATATCATAACTCTCTCTAGACTCAGGTGAGCTAACAGGTGTAACAGCGTCTTAACTAGGAGTTTTCAGTATTTCCTAGACCAGCCATAGTAGAATCTAGGAAAGGACCTAATGAACCACTCGCATCAAGCACAGTAGAAGTAACATCATGAGTATCAAAAGCAGTATCAGATTCAGCAGTAGTAGCAGTGTGTGTAGCATGAGTATGTGGTGGTGGTGTAATAAGCTTACTTATAATAGACGGTGAATCAAGAGCAGCAGAGGTGTTTAGGACTGTACCTCTTCTTGTAGTGGATGGTAAAATAGGAAACTTTCCATCCCGAGACTTCCCCATGATGAAAGGAATAATAGTGAACAATAATAGATCCAAGTGAACTTACAAATAAAGCTATGCTCCCCAGCAACGGCACCAGAAAATAGTCTTGATGACCCACAAGTAAAGGTGATCGCAACAGTCTTCAAGGGTAGTATTATCCAATTTATTGATTCGACACAAGGGGAGCCAAAGAATACTTGCAAGCCTTAACAATTGAGTTGTCAATTCAGCTGCACCTGGAAATAGTTCTTGCTCATAGAAGTTTACCAGTAGCAATAGTTTGTAGTAGCAACAACAAAGCTACAGCAGCAACGAAACAGGAGCAATAGTAACAGTAGTAGCAAATAGTAGGATATGAGTGCAGTAGGCATAGGGATGGATGGACGGGCGTTGCATGGAAGAGTCTAAACATGTAACTTAAAGATCTAGGGAAATTGTAGATAAATAAGAATAAGCATCCAAGTACTAAACAATCATAGGCATGTGCTCCATATATAGTCATGCGTACTCGCAATGAGAACTTGCACAACATCTTTCGTCCTGCCAGCCCGTTGCGGCGGGGTGATGCGTGCACCCAGTGTTGTCGTGGGACGCTTCATTGGAAACCCCAAGAGCAAGGTGTGATGAGCACAGCAGCAAGTTTCCCTCAGTAGAGACCGAGGTTATCGAACCAGAAGGAGAAAGTAAACATCTCAAAGGTGTTGCAAGTAACGTGGAAACTTGCACAACACAAACTCAAGACTTTGCCCCAATGAATCAGTGAGGTTGTCAAGCTCACCGGTTTGCTGTAACAAAGTATTAACTGTATGGTGTGGAAGGTGATGAATGGTTTGCAGCAAGTAAACATTGGAAGATGTATCAATGGTAAAGATTGGACTGGGGTCCATAGTTCACTAGAGGTGCTCTCCTTAGATAAACAACATGGCATGAAGGGTAAACATATTATAGCAGGGCAATTGACAGGAACTGAGCAAGGCATAACAATGCAATACCAGACAAAAATATCCTATGAGATTCGATTGGGCAATACAACAATATACATAGACCGCCATCTAACTTCATCTATGACTAGAATTACACATTCAGGTTATCATCCAAACCCCCTTCAGTATTAAGTTGCAAGCAATAGAGAACCGCTTTAAGCAAAGTGTGTAAGGTAAGCAATCCACTTGTTCCATGAACAAGAGACCATTGTTTTCTCCCTAGTAGGAATAGCACATCTACAACCGAAGAGATTTCTGTCACTTCCCTTGGAAACTAGAGGCATGAACCCACTATCAAGCATAAATACCCCCTTTGGGACTCACTAGCAACTACTTGGCCAAGATAGCTACTAACAACGAAGGGCATGCAAGATCACAAACAACACAGACATGATAGTATCAAATAGACAAAACCATTAATCAATCTGACATAGTAATCTCAATATCCATCGGATTCCTGCAAACACAACATGCATGATTACAAATAGATTAGATCTTGATCATGAACGGAGCTCACAACATCTATACATGAAAGCACAAGGAGGAGATACAACCATCTAGCTATTACATGGACCCTAAGAAGGCCTCCGGGATGATCTCCCCTCCGGTAGGGTGCCGGGAAGAACTTCAGATCTCCCCTGATCTAGGGACGATGGTGGCGGCGGCTACAGAAGATTTCGTGGATTTTTGATTGGGTGCCTAGGGTTTCTGCATCGGGGGCTTCTTATAGGCGAAGAGGCGAGCCAGGAGGGCCACCAGGGGGGCCACACCCTACCCAGGCGCGGGGTGGGCCCACCCATGCCTAGGGGGGTCTGGCCGCCCTGTGGCGTCCCTCTGTCTCGTCTTCTGGCTTCGTGTCACCCACGGTAAAATACTGACTTTGGATTTTGTCCCATCCAATTCCGAGTATATTGATTTTCTGCCTTTTCTTGAACCAAAAACAGTAAAAAACAGGCAACTGGCACTGTGGCAACTTCTTAATAGGTTAGTTCTATAAAAGATATAAAAACACCTCAAAGTGTAGACAAAGCAAAGTAGATACTAAACAAGCATGGAACATAAAAAATTATAGATACGTTTCCGACGTATCACGGGGCCTCTAGGGAACTACTAGAAATTAAGGTGCTCCTTTTAATAGAGCACCGGAGAAAAGCATTAACACTCCATGAACACATGTGATCCTCACATCACAGCCATCCCCACCGGTTGTCCCAATTTCTGACACTTCGGGGCCTTTGGATCCGGACAATGATACGTGTACACAACCTGCAGATAAGAGCATAAACAATACTATCATAATGATTCAATAATAAGTTCAGATCTGAGATCATGGCACTCGGGCCATAGTGACAAGAATTAAGCACAACAAGTTGCAACAAAGTCAAATACACTATGCCCTAACAATCTTACTACCTCCGTTCCAGTGAATAAGGCGCCCTCGTTTTGCATGATTTTTCTTTGACCAAGATTTACTCTAAATATACAAAGAATGTTGGTATAAAATTAGCATTATTGGAAAGTGTGTTTCAATACGAATCCAACGATACTAATTTTACATAACATAATCAAATTTTAGTTGTTCTATTTACTCGGTCAAACTTTGCATTGGAATCCGTGTGTGCCTTATTCTTTGAAACGGAGGGAGTATTCGATTACATGATAGAACTCATCCAATACCTACCATCCCCACAGCCTGCAACGGGGGATTACTCACTCATGGATGAGGGAAACATTGATGGTTGATGGAGAGGCGTTGGTGATGACGATTGTGATGATCCTTCCCAAATTCCTCGTCCCGGCAGGGTGCCAGAACGGAGTTTCTGGTTCCGAATCACGGTTTCTGGTGGTGGCGGCATAGCGGAACTCTTTCTGGAAAAACATCGAACCCCCTGAGTTTTTAGGTCACAAGGCATCTTATAGGCGAAGAGAGAGGCCGAGGGGGTGCCTGGGCTGGCCACACCCGTCCTAGGCACAGGGTAGGCCCACCTGCGCGGCAGGAGGGTGTGGGCCACCCAGGGCTCCCCTCCGTCTCGTACTCTGGCTCCGTGGATCTTCTGGTGAAATAGGATTTTGGCATATTTTCTAGGATTTTTCCGGATAGTTGGTTTTCTGCACAAAAACTAGACACCAAAGTAATTCTGCTGAAAATAGCATTAGTCCATGTTAGTTGTATCCAAAACCAGAAAAATAATGTCGGACGGAAAGGGTTGAAAACGTATTTTAGGCGGATGGAAACGTATTTGATTAACCTACCTTAAAGAAAATTAGCAGGTTAGTAGATAGATAGATGTGCGTTTTGGCAATGGAGCATCACACATGCGCAATTATTCATTCATTCATTGAGGCGAGTTAATGCCTGATTTGCCATGCGTGTCGCGTATCTTGAAGCAATTTATTAGTTTTTAATACTGCCACAAGGATCCGCACCACGTCGGGAGCCGCGTCGGCTGGCCATATACCACGGCAGAGGAAAGCATCACTGGTAGAAAACATGCCATGCGTCCCGGTTGGTAAGGGGCTTTAGTCCCGGTTGCCCAACCGGCACGGGGCAATCGGGACTAAAGCCCCAACCTTTAGTCCCGGTTGCCCCACCAACCGGGACAAATGGGGGCACACGTGGCGGCGTCAGAGCGCGAGGGGGGTGGAGCATTAGTCCCGGTTTGTAAAACGAACCGGGACAAATAACCTTCCGCCGCGGCAGAGATTTGGCCCATTTCTCTGCCGCGGCAGAGAATTCATTTTGGCACATTTTGTTGCCGCGGCAGCATTTTCGCCACTTTTTGTGCCGCGGCAGAGAATTCATTTAGGTTGTTTTATTGTTTATTTAGTGTTTTGCACTTATCAATGAAGGAACCGTTATATTACACAAGATCATCATGACAATATTACATTCGATACACGGATCGAGTTCATGCACTACTTACAAAAGTTGCTCTTTTTACAATCCCTATTGTCTATACACGGCCGAATAGTATTCCCCTTTTGGGTTTAGGACTTCTGCATCCAAGAATCCCGCCAATTCCTCCTGAATTGCTCGTACGCAATCCTTTGGCGGAAGACCGTCCCGTAGACGTTCGATCTGATTTAAAAAAGGAGTCAGCCTATATGAATGAATCTAAACACAATTTGATTGTAATTAAAAACATATAGAAATTGTTTACGTACGTGGAGTTGCTCTAAATTTCTGCCCTTCTCATCGCACGTCTGCCGGATGAACTCGCAAACATAGTATCCACATAGATTGTTACCTGGTCCCTGCGTTAGGCACTTTACGAGAACATAGTTCAATCAAAAGAATAATCAAGCATGATAATAACTGTATCAAAACTAGAATCAAAGAGATGCGCGGATATAGCTAGTGGTGCTTACATCTAGTGGTTGAAATGTAAGCTCCTCTTTCCAAACACCCCTAGCCTTGTTGGTGAACCGTTTCCAAGCGCTGCCCGGCGAAGAAAACGAATAAAAGAAGTTATTAATTACTTGATATCATAAAATTCACGAACGTTGCCGATATAGTGTCATAGTGATTAGAATTACCGCTGGAGAAGCATATGCATTTCCTTCCACATCTCAAGGGGTTTATGTTTCGAGTCCATGACTAGTATACGCCCTTTGTCAAGTTGAATGATTAACAGAATATAGTGGAAGCTGCGAATGCATAACTAATCAATTATATACTTAACATCGAGTAAGCGAAATAGAAAGTGTATAGAAGACAATAACACTCACTCGAAGTTGTAAGGAAAAAGTATTTCCCTTCTGGTTTCTTGAAACCTTAACGCGTGTACTATATTATCCTCCGTATCCTAGGGGCTTGTTTTGAGATTAGCTTCATGAACCCAATATGGGTCAATGAAGCCAATGTCATAGATTTTTCCTCTGCTGCATTCGAGAATCTTCATTCTGCATATTACAGTATGATTATATACATGCAATAAACAAGGTGAGATAGCTGGAGACTAAATTAATTACAGAATTAGTACTTACAGACAATAGGCACTGATGATCGATTTGTCTAAGGCGTCTTGATTGAATAATTGAAATAGTTCATCAAATTCAATGGATATCATGTCATCATTTTCTTTCCCATGATGCTTTTTTGTAACCCTCAGCACTATCCAGTTAGGCCCGGCCTTTGTGGTATGCATGTACCAGTTATGCAATCTTCGCATTTTTGTTGGAAGATTGTTTACCTCCTCAGGTTTGACGAGAGGTTTGTCGTACTGGTATTTGTATGCTACTTCACTCACGGGGAAGTACACTAACTGGGATAAGTACTGGGCAATACTCATACCTTGAGCAGCGGCAGCTTCTCCGTATTGTGCAACTACCTCTAGATCATACTGCTCTTCGGCCCCATATTTGCTCGACCCCACATTGGTTTGGGAAATCAACTTGAGAGGGGCGCAAGACTGTTTTTCTTGTTCTCCGAGCTGGGCAACAGATTTCTCGCTTGCATCAGTACTGCTCTTCAAGGCTTTTTGTGCCGCATGTGACTTGAGAATAGAACGCTCATAGTCTGATGACAGCTTTGCCTCGGGTTGATGAAGAGACTTTAGCATTTTCAACACTTTGGTTTTTTCTTCTTTGGTGCTGGGGAACTCTGGCTCTTTCGGCCGCCTCAGCTTAGCGAAAAACGCTGTCATTTCCGCATCAACGATCGCCACAGTCTCCTCTTCAGTACAGTCATAAGCTCTCTTGGGAGGAACCTTTGGTACTATTGGAAGAGGCTCTTGTTTACGTTTCGGCGATCGCTTACCACGACGCACAGTAGCGGTACGCTTACGCTTTTTATCCTGAGGCGCCGGTGATGGCTCCCGCGGTGATGGCTGCGCCGAAGATTGGTGAGGCGACGGATCCGGGTGAGGTGACGGAGTCGGGTGAGGCGACGAAGACGGCTGCCGCGGCGGCGACGACCTCGCTGGAGACGGGTGAGGCGGCGGCGAAGATGGCCTTGGCGTGTGATTTCGAAGCACGATACATTCTTTTGGCCATAGAATGGTGACGTTTTTTGCGTCTCCTAGTACAGTCACATCCCCTTCACCTGCAGGGTAGTCAAGATCCAAAAATTCAAAGGTGGGCATGATTTCATCCACCCCGACAACAGCGTAGCCCTCTGGAACCGGACGGCAGTGGTAAGTTGGTGTGGGTCGAATTGGTAAGGCATAGCCGACCGCCACCTTCATTAATATGTTCACAACTTTGACATGTAGCTCGCAGTGTGTCATCTCTGTGATATCATCCACTGGGTAGCCAACAGGAGCCATCGTCGGTGCACCATCGTCATCGCCATTGTCATCACCCGGGACCTCGGTGGAAGCCACACTGCTTTTTCGATTATTCGATAGGCCGGTAGCATCGAATGCCGTGTGCTGCTGAGATGGGCTGGTAGTACTTTGATCTTTAAGTGCGTTAATTTCATCTTATTGTTTCTTTATTCGTTCTTCAATTATACGCATTCGCTCTTTCTGACTATCTGCTTCAACTTCTGCCCTGTCCTTTCTCCTCTGACGGCTTCTATCAGGATATTTCTTCCTCTCTTCGGGAATCCCAGTCCTCCATGGTTGGGAGCCTCTCGTGCCTCGTGTTCGTCCATCATGTTCCTTATTTCCAAGGGCGAGTGTGAGCTCATCATTCTCTCTATCGGGAATGAAGTCCCCATCTTTAACAGCCTTTACTGCTTTTCTCTTCCTCTCGATTGGCAAGGGGTCTTATTTATGTCGTATGTTATATATACACCTCCCTTCCGAGTCCAACGTGTCCCCCATGCCCGTAAAACCAATTACTTGCACGTTCTACCCAATCGTCTGTCTGTCCCACTTAGGAATGCCAGCCCTGTAGCCACCTTGCCCCATAGTATGGTGATACTTCTTGTAGCAGCATTTAGCTTATTCGTTGCAGACATTTTCTTAGCTTTTTCTGATGTCTTGTATTCCACAAACTCAGCCCAGAATGGTTTTATCTTCTCAAACTGAATATTCTTGAAATCGGGAGTCTTCTCTTTCACGGCATAGTCAAGGTGCAATCTTTTCTTCCAGTTGGTGAAACACTGGGCCATCTTCTTCAAATCCCACTCCCTGACCTTAGCCTCCATGGCTCTCCCATGTTCTAAGGCGTCCTCAACTGGATCCTCCGCATTTGGATCCGGCTCTATCTTCGGTAGTTTGAAATTAACCATGAGCCTCTTTCATAGTAAATCTTTGGCGTGGTTAGGGACAAATAAACATGTTCCCTCTTCATCCGCATTAGCAGGCCTATTCCAATTTCTAACGGTGATCGGGATTAAGTCCCTAACAATTACTCCGCATTGTGCCACAAATTTGTTTGCGACAACTTCGGGAGCCATCGGTTTGCCGTCTTCAGCGACATCTTCGATCCTGAACCTCTCATGGTCTTGCAACTTTTTGGTTGGGCCTCGTCTGCTATTTTCAGTAGATTTGTTCGATCCGGAGGGCTAAAATAAGAAAGATCGTCGTTACTATTTCTATATAGATAGCAGATGATTAATTAATGAATTAATTATATTACATGCACCTCGCCGGAGCGGTCGTCTTCTCGATTACACAAGGCATCGCCTTCTCCCTCGCGGAAGGCAACACCTTCAACCTCAAACAAGTCGTCTATTCCAGTAAAAAGAGGATCACCCTCACCAGAGTTGTTCAGAAACGTTGATACATCTAAATTTTCTTCCCCGCGGATCACACCTTGGATCAACTCTTCCTTTTCTTCGTCTCTGACGTGTGGGTCCATATTTTCTGAATAGGTGGAAAAAAGAATAAGTCAAAGCGGCTAAAGGAGAAAGTTAGGTACGGTGTTGAGAGATATAAACCGTAATTAAGAGAAATCCTAATATATACATACACAATAATAAAAATGAAGAGAAACCCTAAACCCTAAACCTAGCTACAAAAAGGAAATTGTGTAGTAGATAGGTAACTCTAGCTAAAATCAACTAAAATCAATATTCCGGAGTTCCGAGGGGTGTAAAACCTAGTTCGGAGAAACCTCGGATGCATATGAGAGAGGAACATGAGTATAAGGCTATAAAAGGGAAACTATCCAGCAGATAGGTAACACTAGATACTAACAAAATACCATATTGGAATCGGTTTAAGAGGGTTCGGAATGCCCCGACGAAGGGCCTTTTGTCCAGGTTGACTGGGGGTTGACCACGTGCCGACGCCGTGGTGACGTCACCGTGATGTCATTGACGCTGGTGAGCCTCAAAACGACAAAGGGGACGACGGTGGAGCGCGACCTAGGCCGTGTGCATGCTAGAGAGAGGAGGTTGAGGCAAGCCAAAGAGTAGAGGCGCCGTCTCGAAAAGGTCACTGGAGAGGGGAGCATGACGACGGTGAGCGGCGGTGGTGGCAGGTGGTCGACGGGGAGGAGGAACAAGAGCGAGAGGGGGCAAGAGATAGGGTCCACGAGAACCAGCAGCTCACCACGATAGCCGGCTACTAGGGACGGCTAGGGTTTGGCCAGAGAAGGAGAGAACGCACGCGAGGGGGAGAAAGAGGGAGAGAATGCACGACGATGCACGGCGGCGGATAGAGGTGACGGCGGGCAGCCTGACGGCGGGGCGGCCGGCGACACGTCTCCATGTGCGCGCGCGTCGGGATCATATCAACTAAAATAATCATCAACTAAATATCATCACTAGTGCGCGCGCGTTGGGATCTACATCATCTAAATACACACCTAAATTATCTAACAACTATACACCTAAAATCTAAATAATATATACATACACCTAGAATAATATACACCTAAAATAATATATACATACACCTAATAAAATAATATATGCATACACACACCTAAAATCTAATTACATCTACACGTGTAAAAAAAATACACAGTATATACACATGTCAAAAAATCTATATACACGGTACTAATAAAAGATCCTCTCTAGATCGGGTGGTATACCGGCGCTGGACATACGCGGGCGGCGCGGTCGGAGAAGGACGAGAGGGAGAGGCGGTGGCGGCCGGCGCTGGACACGGGCGGCGGTGGCGGCCGGAGCGTGCGGCGGTGGCGGCCGGAGAGAGGATGACGGAGTACGGCCGGCCGAGGGTACGCGCGGATGACGGAGTACGGCCGATGGCCCGCGTGTTCGGAGACGGAGACGGAGGGCGCGCGCCGCAGACGGAAGACAGAGGCGGCGGCGCGAAGGCGGAGGCGGAGGCAGAGGCGGCCGGAGCGCGCTGCGGTGGCGGCCGGAGCGCTTGTGGCGAGGATGACAGAGACGGCCGAGGGCGCGCGGCCGGGGACGGAGGCGGAGGCAGAGCCGGCGGCGCTGACAACGACGGCAGGTGCGGGCAGCCTAGCGGCGTCGTCGATGAAAGCAGAGAATAAGCAGAGAAGTGAGATGGGGAAGAAGAAGAAGAAGAGGCGCGCAAGTTATAAAGGGGGGAGTATACGTCCCGGTTGGTGGCTCCAACCGGGACTAAAGGGTCATACATCCCGGTTGGAGCCACCAACCGGGACGTATACTCCAATTTTTTTAGCAGACCAAGGATTACGCGCGCAGGGGTCTTTAGTCCCGGTTGGTGGCTCCGACAGGGACATATGACCCTGTTTTCAAAAAAATTCAGGAATTTTCTCTCTGTTCCCGCCTTATTTTTTATTTTGGGGTTTAAATTTGTAATGTTTTTAAACGATAATTACTTTGGAATTAAGAAAAATTTTAAACATAAAAAAGTGTTTGAATTTGAATAACTAATTCGAAACCATTTTATGTTTTTAAAAATAATTAATGTAACCATTTAAAATTAAAAATGAATTAACTTATATTTTTTGAATATTAATTTGGAATTTAGAAAAACTTTAAACATAAAAAGTGTTTGGATTTGAATAACTAATTCAAAACCATTTTCTATTTTTAAAAAATAATTAAGGTAACCATTTAAAATTAAAAATTAATTAACTTATATTTTTTGAATATGAATTTGGAATTTAGAAAAACTTTAAACATAAAAAGTGTTTGAATTTGAATAATAATTCTAAACCATTTTCTGTTTTTAAAAATAATTAATGTAACCATTTAAACTATGAACCATTTAAAATTAGAAATGAATTAACTTATATTTTTTGAATATTAATTTGGAATTTAGAAAAACTTTAAACATAAAAAGTGTTTAGATTTGAATAAATAATTCAAAACCATTTTCTGTTTTAAAAAATAATTAATATAACCATTTAAAATATGAACCATTTAAAATTAAAAATGAATTAACTTATATTTTTTTAATATTAATTTGGAATTTAGAAAAACTTTAAACATAAAAAGTGTTTGGATTTGAATAAGTAATTCAAAACCATTTTCTGTTTTTAATTTGGATTTGAATTAACTTATATTTTTTATATATTAATGGGCGGAAAAAAAAGGACGAAAAATAATGGGTGGAAAGAAAATTTGATTAGGATAGAACTGGAATTAAAGTACATAACGCAACTAACACAAAGTTACATAGAAGAACTGAAAATTAAGATACATGGCCAGATTAAGCCACAATCGGACGAACTTGTTTTGCAATGTTGGAATGATTCAGTCATGCTCCTGCCTACACCTGTAATACTCGCCACTGTAGTCGTTGTACTCGCTGCGGCCGTCGTCGCTGTCGTCGTCGGGGTCGCCGTAGTTGAACCTTGAAGGCTAAGTACGAGTGGGGTGGACTTGAGGGTAGCGCATGCGGGGGCTAGAGTCGGTGGCCGTGTCGTAGGCTATGACGCTCTGGAGAGTCCGGTCGCGCCACCACAGCCGAAGGCCGGCCTCGTTGAAGTTCGGAGGAGGTGGGTCGTCCTCCTGGTGTCTGGCGAGCGCCCTCTCACGCCGATCCACGAAGAAGGCTTCCCAAGTCGGGAAATAGTCGGGATGCCATCTGGGATTCCTCCGCTGCTCCGGCGTGAGCTCGAAGTAGTAGTGGTTCGTGATGGCCATCCGACGCGCCACACCTAGAGGGACAGGAGGAACCGGCACGCCTCCGGCGCTCAGCATCTAGCCGACGGGGACACAGTAGCCCGGCGGGCAGGGGTAGTTCGAGGTGCAAAGCGCCTCCGCCTCCCTGGGAGTTAGTGCTACGGTGGAAGTCATGGGAAAGAGTGATGAGGTTGCAGATATGAGTCTAGAGATGTGCAATGACAATGGAGGCCAACCCTACATATATATATATAGTGAGAAATGGCAGGAAGATAACTGGAGGGAAGAACTGGCGGGAAGAACCGGCGGGAAAAACTGAGGGGAAGAAATGGCGGGAAGAAGTGGCGGGAAAAAATGGCGGCAAAAGCCGGACCCACTTCCTGCTGATTCGGCAGACATTTGTCCTTTTTACCCGGGATGGACGAAAAGGTTTGAGATGTCCCGGTTGGGAGATAGTCCATGTAAGGTGGTCTAGTATTTTAGGAAAATGGGACGGTAGCTTTCTGAAATGGCATTTGGTTACTTCACAAAACGACCCGTTTTTTGCGCTCGGAAAATGGAAAAGGGCTTTTCTGTGCGACAAAAAGGAAAACTTCATCCTGCAACATTGTTCTCCATACCAATGTCCACACACATGCATAATATGGGCACAACATCACAAACTATACCGTGATTCAGCACATAACATCGGTCATTTGGACCGAAAGCCATGAAACCTCGAACATGATAGGTCATTTTGTGAAGGTTTTTTCGAAACATAATCAATATACCAAGTCTGGTATTTTTCCTTTCAACTATGTAACATAATATGACACCACGCGAAGGATTTTCATTGTTCGGATTTTTTTGAATTTATTATGCCCGTTTTGAATTATCTGAATTTCTAATTATGGTCGAACCGGTGTACATGAAGATAGGGGACGAGCATCGTTAGAAATTGCATTGGATCTCTGAAGAAACCACATATTGCGAGTCTAAAAATGATTTTTTCAAAAAATCATGGGCGATAGATCATGTACCTGTAGTACAAACCGGACCCACTTCCTACCGATTCGGTAGACATTTGTCCTTTTTACCCGGGATGGACGAAAAGGTTTGAGATGTCCCCGTTGGGAGATAGTCCATGTAAGGTGGTCTAGTATTTTAGGAAAATGGGACGGTAGCATTCTGAAACGGCATTTTGGTGGTTTTCTTCACAAAACGACCCATTTTTTGCGCTCGGAAAATGGAAAAGGGCTTTTCCGTGCGACAAAAAGGAAAACTTCCTCCTGCAACATTGTTCTCCATACCAATTTCCACACACATGCATAATATGGGCACAACATCACAAACTATGCCGTGATTCAGCACATAACATCGGTCATTTGGACCGAAAGCCATGAAACCTCGAACATGATAGGTCAATTTGTGAAGGATTTTCATTGTTCGGATTGTTCTAAAAATGGGACGGTAGCATTCTGAAACAGGATTTTCATTGTCGACACCACGCGGAGGGATTTCGGCAGGCTAGGCCAGGCAGCACTAATGATAGGGGTGAGTGTCGACATTATGTCGTGCGGCGTGTACCTTGTCCCGGATGGTGTCACCAACCAGGACTACAGATGAACCTGTAGTCCCGGTTGGAGACACCAACCGGGACAAAACACGAGTCAGCACTAATAATAGGGGTGAGTGTCGACATTGTTTCGTAAGTGTCGACACTATGCTGAGTTGTTTGTACTATAAATAGGCATCCTTGCGAGTCCAGTCCTCCAGCCATTTTGAGGCATCTCCAAGATGGTTTTCGAGAGCAGGGACACCACTACGGCCAGTTTCAGGGAGATGCCGACGAAGCCCAGTCCTCCGGCATCTCCGAGAAACTGGTCATAGAGGCACTACCTAATATGTGAAATTAGTTAGCTCCGAGACGTATTGATCTAGTTAGAGAAGTTACAAGATGCAAGATGGTTTTCGAGAGCAGGGACACCACTACGGCCAGTTTCAGGGAGATGCCGACGGAGCCCAGTCCTCTGGCATCTCTGAGAAACTGGTCATAGAGGCACTCCCTAATATGTGAAATTAGTTAGCTCCTAGGTGTATTGATCTAGTTAGAGAAGTTACAAGATGCAAGATGGTTTTTGAGAGCAGGGACACCACTACGACCAGTTTCAGGGAGATGCCGCCGGATCCCAGTCCTCCGGCGTCTCCAAGAAACTGGTCATAGAGGCACTCCCTAATATGTGACCGCGTGCGTTTGGAGATCAGATCTTAATGGTAAGTACGAATCGGGACAACTTCTTCATAGTCCCAGTCTAGCCACAAAACGGGACTAACACTCAAGACATTTATTAATATTAAAAACTGAGACTGCAAAACCGGGACTAAAGGCCCCCCTATATATAGTCTCGGTCAAGGCACAAACCGCGAAAGATATCCTTCGGTCAAGCCACAAACCGCGAAAGACATGAACTAGAGTTACATAATATGAGCATGAACTTCTTGGCATATGTCCTTCCTTATGATCGCTTCAGACGTAACCATGGAGCATCTTCTTTACTTAACGGAATGCTTGGGTCAGTTTTCACTATGAAGGGCGGAATTTCATCAAACTTATTATAATCTCCTGACATGTTTATCTTGTCCTCGATTCCCACGATGTTTCTTTTCCCTGAAAGAACTATGTGACGCTTTGGCTCATCATATGATGTATTCGTTTGCATATTTTTTCTTTTTTTCGGTCTGGAGGACATGTCCTTCACATAGAAAACCTGAGACACATCATTGGCTAGGACGAATGGTTCATCTCTATAACCAAGATTGTTGAGATCCACTATTCTCATTCCGTACAACTGGTCTATCTTTACCCCTTCCCCATTCACGTTGACCCATTTGCAGCGAAACAAAGGGACCTTAAAAGAGACTCCATAGTCTAGTTCCCATATCTTGTCTATGTAACCATAATATGTGTCCTTTTGTCCATTCCCGTCTATTGCATCAAAGCGGGCACCACTATTTTGGTTGGTGCTCTTTTTATCTTGGGCGATCGTGTAGAATGTATTCCCATTTATTCCGTACCCTTGGAAATTCAGTACAGTAGAAGATGGTGACTCGGCCAATAAGTATAGCTGATCTCCAATAGTGGTGTCATTCAAGAGATGTGTCTGCATCCAACCACCGAAATACTTCATGTGTTCATCTATAATCAGTGATTCAGAGGCTTCCCCGGGTTTTTGGAGCGTAGATTATTCTTGTGTTCCTCGATATACGGAGCTGCCAAGGTGGAATTATGTAGAACTGTGTAGTGTTATTTAGTGAAAGAATCCCCGTCCCTACATATCATTGCTTTCTTTCCCAGCGTGCCTTTTCCACTTAATCTTACCTCATGCCGCGAGTCAGAAACACCAATCGGCTTAAGGTCAGGAATAAAGTCAACACAAAACTCAATGACCTCCTCTGTTCCATATCGCTTGGAGATGCTTCCTTCTGGTCTAGCACGGTTATGAAAATATTTATTTAAGAATCCCATGAACCTCTCAAAGGGGAACATATTGTGCAGAAATACCGGACCAAGAATGGCAATCTCTTCCACTAGGTGAACCAGGAGATGCGTCATAATATTGAAGAAGGATGGTGGGAACACCAATTCAAAACTAACAAGACATTGTACCACATCCTTCTGTAACCTTGGAAGAATATCTGGATTGATTACCTTCTGAGATATTGCATTGAGGAATGCACACAGCTTCACAATGGGTACTCGAACATTTTCCGGTAGAAGCCCCCTCATTGCAACCGGAAGCAACTACGTCATAATCACGTGACAGTCATGAGACTTCAGGTTTCGGAACTTTTTCTCTGACATATTTATTATCCCCTTTATATTAGATGAGAAGCCCGACGGCACCTTGATACTGTAAAGGACTTCAAAAAAGATTTCCTTCTCTGCTTTGGTAAGAGCATAGCTGGCACGACTTAAGTGACGCCCTTTATCCGTCTTGATATGTGTATGCATGTTCTTTGGGTCTTTCATAATTTGTTGGTCCTCCCGTGCTTCTGGTGTATCTTTTGTCTTCCCATACACGCCTAGGAATCCTAGCAGGTTCACGCAAAGATTCTTCGTCACGTGCATCACGTCGATTGAAGAGCGGACACGCAGGACTTTCCAATATGGCAGCTCCCAAAATATAGATTTCTTCTTCCACATGGGTGTGTGTCCTGTAGCGACGTCGTTCGGAACTGATTGACCTCCGGGACCCTTTCCAAAGATTACTTCTATGTCCTTGACCATACCAAATACATCATCACCAGCAGGGAGTTCAGGATTCTTCCGGTGATCTGCCTCACCTTTGAAATGCTTGCCTTTCTTTCTTACGGGATGATTGGTCGAAAGAAATCGTCGATTCGCCAGGTACACAACCTTCTTGCATTTATGCAAATATGTACCTTCAGTCTTATCTAAATAGTGTGTGCATGCCTTATATCCCTTGTTTGTCTGTCCTGAAAGGTTACTAAGAGCAGGCCAATCATTGATGGTTACGAATAACAACCCTCGTAGATTAAATGGCTCTTGTTTGTACTCATCCCACGCACGTACACCTGGTTTTCCCCACAACTATAAGAGTTCTTCAACTAATGGCCTAAGGTACACAACAATGTCGTTGCCCGGTTGCTTCGGGCCTTGGATGAGCACTGGCATCATAATGAACTTACGCTGCATGCACAACCAAGGAGGCAGGTTGTAGATACATAGAGTTACGGGCCAGGTGCTGTGACTGCAGCTCTGCTCCCCAAAAGGATTCATGTCATCCGTACTTAGACCAAACCATAAGTTCCTTGCGTCACCTGCAAAGTCTGGGAAGTCTCTCTCGATTTTTCTCCACTGTGACCCATCAGCAGGGTGTCTCAACTTCCGTCTTTCTTACGGTCTTCTTTGTGCCATCGCAACAACCTGGCATGCTCTTTTTGAACACGCGTTTCAACCTTGGTATTATAGGAGCATACCACATAACCTTAGCAGGAACCCTCTTCCGGAGGGGCTCTCCCTCAACATCACCAGGGTCATCTCGTCTGATCTTATACCGCAACACATTGCATACCGGGCATTTATCTAAATTCTCATACTCCTCACCGCGGTAGAGGATGCAGTCATTAATGCATGCATGTATCTTTTGCACATCTAATCCTAGAGGACAGAGAGTCTTCTTTGCTTCGTAGGTACTCTCGGGAAGTTCGTTATGTTTTGGAAACTTCGGCTTCATTATTTTCAGCATCTTTTCAAATGAGGAGTTGGTTAGACCACACTCTCCCTTCCATCGCAACAATTCCAGTGTGGTACCGAGCTTTGTGCTGCCATCTTCACAATTTGGGTACAACAATTTCTTGTGATCTTCTAACATGCCCTCTAACTTCAACTTCTCATTTTCTGTTTCACAGTCTCGCTTTGCATCAGAAATGACCCTACCAAGTTCATCAGCCGGCTCATCTGATGCCCGTTCTTCACCTCTTTCCTCTCCATTGTCTTCCATTGCAGTATCACTGTATTCAGGAAACATATGATGATAGTTGTTATCATCATCTTCTTCTTCACCATATTCCATCATAACCCCTCTTTCCCCGTGCTTGGTCCAGCAATTATAGTTGGGCATGAAACCTTTCATAATCAGGTGGCCGCGAATGATTTTCGACGAAGAGTACTCCTTGTTGTTCCGAAATTGAACACATGGACAACGTATAAAACCATTCTCTTTGTTTGCCGTAGCCACATCGATAAATTTATCCACGCCTTTCATATACCCGGCTACGCTCCGGTCACCGTACATCCATTCCCGACTGTTCATCTGCATCATATAAGTAAGTTTATCAAAAAACAGGACATCATAAATAGTGAAAT
This sequence comes from Avena sativa, assembly GCA_916181665.1. Lineage (NCBI taxonomy): Eukaryota > Viridiplantae > Streptophyta > Magnoliopsida > Poales > Poaceae > Avena > Avena sativa. The sequence continues at coordinate 20,787,220 of OV702296.1, forward strand.
GACCAATTCACATCGACACATGCATTGTATCAATGACAGAGAAAAGATAAGATTGCTAACCTCGATCGAGGGAAATAAAGAGGAAAAGCTCAAGTGCGTCTCGGACACCTTCTATATTTTTGTTCTATGAGAAATTGAACGGGATTATTCACTCAAACATTTCATCAAACACCTTGAATGCATGCATAGGGGAGAAAAAACTAGCACACCCCTCACACCTTCCACCAAGAAAAAAAACAGAGTGGAGGCAGAGGGGGCTGGGGCATTGCATTTATAGAGGGCGGGAGCCTACATCCCGGTTGGAGCCACCAACCGGGACTAAAGGTGTGTGCCACGCCATGTGGCTGTGGCCAAACCTTTAGTCCCGGTTGGTGGCTCCAACCGAGACGTATGCCCCGTTACCAACCGGGACGCATGCCTCTGGGCCCCCTGCCCGCTCGAACATGGACGCGTGCCAGCATTAGTCCCGGTTGGTGGCGCAACCGGGACTAATGCTCTGAGGGGGCGCGAACGGATGGCATGTTTTCTACTAGTGCATGATGTTGTCTTCCACGAGGATCAGGAGCACTTCGGGACTTTCCGGTTGCTGGCGCCGGCGCATGGCAAAGATGCGAGCCCGATGACGCTGCGGGCAACGCCACCGCCAGGACAAGGCGGGTGCGGGGGTTGCGGTGATTCTCGAGGGGTCAAACACCGGGGAGATTCTTCTGGCTCCATCGCCATACCGTGCAGTCACACCTCCGGGAATCTGCCCACAAACGAGGTAGTCACCAGGGGACGGCATGGACGCCGATGCCCCTATTGCTCTTTCCCGGTCCTGAACCTCGACTGCAAGAGAGATCGGGCCAGAGTGCATGCACTATATGTGCTCAATGTGATGTCCGGAAAATATTCTAAAATAAAAAATTGCTTGTTATTTTTTCCCCGCGTCATATAACTTCCTCATGTATATTTTTTCTCTCAAAATATTTTCGTTAAAATCCCATTTTCTCTTTCTTATTTCAAATTAAAATTCTAGTTATTTTGTTTATTAAAAAAACTATTTTCAAAATACTTTTAGATTTTGTTTTCAGGAAGGCGGCCAACCATGCCAAAGGCCGAGTCAGGCGACCTACTACCCCCACAGTACAAAACCCAGCTAAACCAAACCCTAATCATATCTTAACCACACGCACATAGAACTCCACCCTGCCGCCACTCACCCACGTCAGCATGCACACACTCACACCATGACCCAGTCCAACCCCGGCAGCACACAACACCCACACACACTCTAAGACACGCACACCTACCGTACACTCAATGACTCAACGAACCAACACGGTCACGTCCCACATCACTGAACGCTACAGGCACCACCACAACACATGCACACACGCAACCCGCTTCCGGACCCCGTCTCCTTCCTCCCACGACCCCGTGTCGCCTCCTCCCTCCTCTCGATCGGCATCGCCGCCTTGATCCTATCTTCCATGCTGCAGGCCTCGCCCTCTCTCTTGCCATGAACCGCCACCTCCAGTGCCGTCGGGTGCTCGCTCGCGTCCTTCCCGAGCCTGTCGCCCACCTCTCCGGTTCTTCCGCTATTCCCCGCGCCCATGTTCGTCACTGTGCCTCCTCTTCAACCTCCGCGCGACAGCTGCCTCAACTCCTGCGCTTGCCCGCGACCTCACCGTGCGCCGCCATCGCCTACGCCGCCTGGCCCGCTGCTCTCTCTCAGCTCAATTCCTTGAGCAGAAAGTCTAGCTCCATCCATGTTCTCAGCGCCACCGTCTTCGACCACGTTGGCTTCGCCTGCCAAACTGAAAGTCGCCGCCGACCATGTCTCCTTGTGGCGGTCTTCCTCCCTGGCGCTCGTGCTCTACCTTCGCTGCCAGCTCTATGTCGATAGGCTCCTACGACTTCACTAACCAACAAAATCTCCTAGCCTATTGCCTGCAGCGCCTCGTCTTGTCGATATTGGACTGGCGGCGAACAGTAGGAAGGACGCGGGCAGGCCGTCGGGGTCACCGGAGCACGGTCGTAGCACGCACGCGTCCAGGAGATGCGTGGTCGGCCACTGTATTGCAGCGTCCAGGAGGTGTGGCCGGAGGCAGCGAGCAAGGAACGGCGGGGGCGGGCTTCCTCGATCCCTCGGGCAAGGCGTGGGCACGTAGAAGGAGAGCAATAGATGTTACCTCGTCGGAGGAGGAGGAGGAGGCGGTTACCGGCAGCGGCAATAACTTTGTAAACGAATCGTTCAGTTTTTGACTATGGTGGCAGGGCAGGTAATTCGGTCAAACAGGTAGGGGCAAAACCGGAAAAATAATGTCAGACGGAAAGGGTTGAAAACGTATTTTTGATGGATAGAAATGTATTTGACTAACATACCTCAAGAAAAATTAGTAGATATATAGATATATGTGCGTTTTGGCAATGGAGCAAGGCACATGCGCAATTCTTCATTCATTCATTGAGGAGAGTTAATGCCCGATTTGCCATGTGTGTTGGGTATCTTGAATCGATTTATTAGTTTTTAATGCTTAATGTTATATTAAAGGACGAAGGTTCGTATATGTCTATATAAATTATAATAAATTAATATAATATATATTGTACCACGTGTCCTATGTATTGAAACAAGGAAGGTGAAATATTTTGCATGCCTATAATAAGTTGCTTGATAGTATTTGATGCAAGGAAATTAAATACAATTTTTTAAGCATACCATGCGTATATATGTATTAAGTATAAGGAAAACACGAATACACATACATAAACATGACAATACATTGAGGATACAAGGATAGATCTCCCAATATGACATAAAGAAACACCAAGAAACAAAGAAACATCAACTAAGTCCATGTGCCCCCTCATGCTCATTGCCACTGCATATCGCCTCAAATCGGTGGCGCGAGCATCCACCCGAGAAAGGCGAAGTATACATACAAGCTTTTTGATCTACAATATACTAGTTTATGCTGCGTACGAAGGAGACCGTTATCGAGCTCGGTGATGGTCCTACAGTACCTACACCTGGTTCTTATAAAGCTCAAGTGCATATGCCAGATTGACCATCAAGAGAGCCACCCGTGGCGCATTTGAATGGTATGGAGCATGGAGGCCTTGGAGATTGTGGATGCAATATATTCCAGTTTGGGTTGTCGGTGGATAAACAAACTCTGTTGACTCCATCCACAATCTTCGTTATCATCTACACGTGTTTAGACTACCCTTCTCTTATTTTGCGCATGTAGGCACTTTTGTTTTCTGCACACCTACGTGAGTCCATGTAATGTTTACTCAGCTTGATAATATTAATATAATATTCCTATTGGAAAAAGTACATTAAGGTTGAACCATAGACATAGCTAGACGCGAGTGAAGGAAAAATTCTCAGTCCAGCCCAACACAATGGTTTGGTCACTTTGGGGTCTATGAAGCCCACACATAACCAATGATGGCTCTTTCCGGTGAAAAATCTTTGTTAGATTAATCACAGTTCTATCTTAAGAAATCGGTTAATTGCAGTCCTTTTCTTAAAAACATACGATCAATTATGATTGGTTTTATTGAATGTGAGATGTACAATTGGATCAATTGATGCATTACTTGTGATGATGAGATGGCACTAATTTGTCACTACCATTAGTTAGCGAGTGTTCGCTAGGGCCACCACCGCTGCCACTGGGCAGCACGAGGATTTTCTTGTGTCGATTTAGCGGACTATGGCTCCATCCACAATCTCCGTTATCATCTACACATGTTTAGACTATCCTTCTCTTATTTTGTGCATGTAGGCACATTTTTTCTGCATGCCTACGCGAGTCCTTATAATGTTTACTCATCTCGCTAATATTAATCTAATCTTCCTATTTGGAAAAGTACAATAAGGTTGAAACATAGACATGGATAGACACCTAGAGTGAAGAAAAAATTCTCGGTCCAGCCCAACACAATGGTTTGGTCACTTTGGAAGTCTTTGAAGCCCACACATAACCAATGATGACTGTTTATGTTGAAAAATCTTTGTTGGATTGATCATAGTTCTATCTTAAGAAATCGTTAGATTTTGTTTAAAAACATACGGTCAATTACGATTGGTTTTATTGAATGTGAGATGTACAATTGGATCAATTGATGCATTACTTGCGATGATGAGATGAAACTAATTTGTGACCGCCATTAGTCATCCAGTGTTTGCTAGGGGCACCACTATAACACCCCTAGTTTTACCTAATTACTATTTAGGGTTTGTTTGTGCATCATGAGCATCTTCCCTTTAAATGCATGAAAAAAGAAACAAATGCAAAACTCTAAACCCTAGTTTTCCCCCTATCTCTGAAATACATTCAAATGGTTTTGAATATTTTGAAAAGTACCAAAACAATTGGAGCCCAACTTGTTAAAAGGGACCCTGCAATTTTATATACTTTATAAAAGTCTAGTATTTTTGAATTATTATTCAAAAACAGAATTCAAATACAAAAGGGAAATGAAAAATAGAAAAAGGTTTCTATAAAAAAACTGCAGCCATAACCCTCTCAGGCCGCAGCCCATCTTTTCTCTTCCCTCTCTGTCGCTCGTGCGAGCTCCCAGCGGCCCAGCTCGGCCCAGGAACAGCCCAACCGGTATGTACCCTTTCATCCACTCTATCCTTGTCGTCCACCTCCGGCTGCAATATAAGCAACTCGCTGTCGACGCCTCGCTGACTCGCCCGCGAGCTTTGTCATGTCACTAGCTCCCTCCTTGCCAACAGAATCGACGTAGGGTGCCTCGAATCGCCGCCGCCAACCTCATCTTCGCCAAACCCGACACCGACCATCGTCGCCATTGCCACCGTTCAAGCCCTCCTTCAGCCTCGTCGTCATCTCCGTTAGAACCGCGGTGAGCCCACGGTTCTCCGGTCCCCTCAGCTCGCTCCCCCTCTCTCTGTCGTTGGTGCCTCAACCATCTGCAAGTCCAGCCGCTGCGCGCCGTCGTATCTCGTGCTCCGGTGACCAAATCAGAGCGGCGTCGCCCCTATTAGTTCTGCACCGATGCCCTAGTTCGAATGGGCTAAGTCCCTTAGATCCACCGTGGCATTGAGAGCCACCAAGCAGCCGAGGACGCATGTGTTCCTCCTCAAGGTTGCCATGAAGGAGACGATGCTAGTCCCGTATTTCTTTCTTTATTTAGGTTTGTTGGATTGGAACATTCACCCGTGTGACGGTGCTTTATGTAGATGCACGTTTAGGCAATGAGGCAACACACATGCGCAATTCTTCATTCATAGAAGCGAGTTAATGTTGGGAATATGCCCTAGAAGCATTCATGCATGATGATATTTCCCATTGTATTCATAAATATATTAAGTAGTCCTTGTATAAACATCTGATGTGTATCATTGAATATGTGATTCGGTTGTAGAACTATGCATTCATGTTGTTTGTATTAAATATCCTTGGTCATTGAGGTTGTGCTGGACACACAGCTTAGACCAATGTGAAAGTTGGCTTGATGACTCGGTTCCACTTGTCATGGGCATGGAGATGCTATTCCAACTTACACAGACTTGGCTAAAGAGTTTAGCGAGTCGGATTGACCCATATTGAGGTGCAACGAACTAGTTGTCATTTGTATATCTCAATCAATGTAATCCTTAGACCTGAGGTTATTGCATAGTCCGAGTTGAGGATCACAGACTTAGGTTCTGTCAAACGCTGATCCGTAACTGGGCAGTTATAAAGGCAGAGTTCGGGTCGACTGAGAATCAAGCTGCGTGATGTGAATAACCAAGATGGGATTTTGCCCCTCCACTCGGAGAGATATTCTCTGGGCCCTCTCGGATGATGTGATTCGGAAAGCATGGCCATGCACGACTCGGTTAAGTGTTAACCGAGGCGGTCGACTAAGAGTTAGTCGGGTGAATCACTTATCTCGGATCAAGAAGAGAGTTGGACTATTTAAGGGATGACAATTATTCGCCTATAGTCTGACAAGGTATATCGTGACGCAAAAGGGACTCGGACGTAAGTCGCATTGGACAGGCAAGTCGTGATGACTCTTTGGTACTTGGGAGTCAGCACGTTCTGCTAGGAGCCGCTACCGACTGATCGATTGAGAGTCGGACTCCAATCGTGTCCAATTAGCTATGAGCCTGCGGGGTCACACACTTAAGAGCGGGAGCAAGTTCGGATTGGATCTGAACCTGTAATCTGGTTGGGTTGGACCTAAACCGGATTAGGACTGAGTTCGTGAGTTGGACTCACGGTGACTTGTTTTATATGGGCTTAGTGAATGGGTCGCGGGACCAGAGCCCACGTTCACTCCCTATATATAGTGGAGCACCGTAACCCAGAAAGATTAATCGTTGTTCGATTAGGTCATTCCATGTGTTGGAAACCCTAGCTCCACAGCAGTCCAGCCGTCGTTACGAACCTAGCAGTTCGCCGCCGGTGCTCCTTCTTGTACGTGTGGATACCAGCAGAGGTGCTGCGATCATCACCAGGACGATCGGATCGTGAGGACTGCACTGCATCAACTGACGCGCTTCATCAGTAATCCGCAACCGCGCGTCTAGTGGTAAACCTCGTGGCCTTCTACCTCAGCTAGATCTTGGGATCACCACGTTAGAGAAAAAAGTTTTGTTTTATCTCTGCGTGGCACAACAGTTAATGCACGTATCTTGAAGCGATTTATTAGTTTTTAATGCTTGATGTTATGCTGTTATGCTAAAAGTTGAAGGTTCCATATACTCCCCAAGTATAGATGCACGTCTAGGCAATAAAGCAACTCATGCACAATTCTTCATTCATTGAGACGAACTAATTCCCGATTTGCCTTGTATATCACATACGTATTTTGAAGCGATTTATGAACTTTTAATGCTTGTTGTTATGCTGTTATGCAAGGAGTAGTATATCTATATAAATTGTACTATAAATTAATATACTATATAATGTACCATGTGTCCTATGTATTGAAACAAGGAAGGTGAAATATTTTGCATGGCTATGATAAATTGCTTGATATTATTTGATGCAAAAATTTAAATACCTTCTCTTTTTTTGAAGTCCTACGACATACCATGCATATATGTATTAAGTATGAGGAAAACATATACACATACATAAACATGACAATACATTAAGGATACAAGGACAACTCTCCCAATACGACATAAAGGAACCCCAAGAAACAACAACTAAGTTCAGCGTGGCCCCTCATGCTCATTGCCACTGCATACACATACAAGCCTTTTGATCTGCAATACTAGTTTTTGCTGCGTACAAAGGGGACCATTATCAAGATCGGTGATGGCCTTACAATATCTACACCTGGTTAACATATGCACTACGGGAATAACTAAATAGGCCAACGGCCTTTTTATACGCCGACGGCAAAATGTCGCGGCCGTCGGCGTAGCTTGACGGGCCGTCGACCAATTTTGCCGTCGGCGTAGAATAAATAGGCCGACGGCCGCCGGCGTAAACATGACCGTCGGCGTAGCCCATCTGGCTAACGGCAGAGCAACGGCGTTAAGTCTACGCCGATGGCAAAGCCGTCGGCGTAGGTTTCAGACCTATGCCGACGGCTTTGCCGTCGGCGTTGCTATTTTTCTTTTTTTACCACATTAATCTTAGAAAAATCATAACTAAATCATTTAAATTCAGAAAAATACATATAATATATCAAAATTTGCAGAAAAATAAGATATATCTATATAAACTCAAATATTATATATATTTATTCAAAAAATACATAAAAAATACAAATACTTTAGTATAACATATTTTTCATTTTCCAAGTGCAAAAAACGGGGTGTTTTGTGAAGCAATCACCAAAAGAAAGTTTCAAAATGATAATACCATATTTTTAAAAAATACTAGACCATATTGAATGGACAATTTCCCAACCTAGGAATCTCAAACCTTTCCGTTCACCTCTCGTGAAAAAGACAAATTCCTGCCGAATCGGTAGGAAATGAGTTAGATTTGAACTACAGGTACATGATATATTGCTCATGATTTTTTGTAAAAATCATTTTTAGGTTCACAATATGCTATTTCATTAGAGATGTAATGCAAGTTTAGTGAGACTCGTCCCCGAGCTAAGAATCATCATGCCCCTCGATTTAGGAAGTTTGACGATAGTTTGAAATGGGCATAAAAAATTAAAAAATGATCGAAACAATGCAAAACCTTCGCGTGTGGTGCAATATTATATGACATAGTTCCATGTAAAAATACCAGACTTGGTATATTCATTGAGTATTAAAAAAACCTTCACAAAATGGCCTATCTCAATCGAGGTTTTCTGGATTTCAGGTCAAATGACCAATGTTATTGCTATAATCGTGGTATAGTTTGCGATAATGTGTCCATATTGTGCACACATGTGTATCATGGGATGGTGAACAATGTTGCAGGAGAAAGTTTTCCTTTTCGTCGCACCGAAAAGCCATTTTTCATTTTCCGAGTGCAAAAAACGGGGTGTTTTTGTGGAGCAACCACCAAAAGAAAGTTTCAAAATGATAATACCACATTTTTCAAAAATACTAGACCATATTGAATGGACAATTTCCCAACCTAGGAATCTCAAACCTTTCCACTCACCTCTCGTGAAAAAGACAAATTCTTGCTGAATCGGTAGGAAATGAGTTAGATTTGAACTACAGGTATATGATATATTGCTCATGATTTTTTGTAAAAATCATTTTTAGGTTCACAATATGCTATTTCATCAGAGATCTAATGCAATTTTAGTGAGACTCGTCCCCGAGCTAAGAATCATCATGCCCCTCGATTTAGGAAGTTTGACGATAGTTTGAAATGGCATAAAAAATTAAAAAATGATCGAAACAATGCAAAACCTTCGTGTGGTGTCATATTATATGACATAGTTCCATGGAAAAATACCAGACTTGGTATATTCATTGAGTCTTAAAAAAACCTTCACAAAATGGCCTATCTCAATCGAGGTTTTCTGGATTTCAGGTCAAATGACCAATGTTATTGCTATAATCACGGTATAGTTTGCGATAATGTGTGCATATTGTGCACACATGTGTATCATGGGATGGTGAACAATGTTACAGGAGAAAGTTTTCTTTTTCGTCGCACCGAAAAGCCATTTTTCATTTTCCGAGTGCAAAAAAGGGGGTGTTTTTGTGAAGCAACCACCAAATGAAAGTTTCAAAATGATAATACCACATTTTTAAAAAGTACTAGACCATATTGAATGGACAATTTCCCAACCTAGGAATCTTAAACCTTTCCGTTCACCTCTCGTGAAACAGACAAATTCCTGCTGAATTGGTAGGAAATGAGTTAGATTTGAACTACAGGTACATGATATATTGCTCATGATTTTTTGTAAAAATCATTTTTAGGTTCACAATATGCTAGTTCATCAGAGATCTAATGCAAGTTTAGTGAGACTCGTCCCCGAGCTAAGAATCATCATGCCCCTCGATTTAGGAAATTTGACGATAGTTTGAAATGTGCATAAAAAATTAAAAAACGATCGAAACAATGCAAAACCTTCGCGTGGTGCCATATTATATGACATAGTTCCATGGAAAAATACCAGACTTGGTATATTCATTGAGTCTTAAAAAAACCTTCACAAAATGGCCTATCTCAATCGAGGTTTTCTGGATTTCAGATCAAATGACCAATGTTATTGCTATTATCGCGGTATAGTTTGCGATAATGTGTCCATATTGTGCACACATGTGTATCATGGGATGGCGAACAATGTTGCAGGAGGAAGTTTTCCTTTTCGTCGCACCAAAAAGCCATTTTTTATTTTCTGAGTGCAAAAAACAGGGCATTTCATGAATCTTGAGATAGTTTCAGTTGGTCTAATATTGAAAATTTATGATATATAATTAAATAGATGATAGGGATGTCATATTTGGATTCCTCTCATTTTTTTGATCGATTTGGATATATTTTGTAGATATGAATTATTCAAATTTAAATAAAAAAGCAAAATAAATAAAATTTATTTTATTTTTATTTGAATTCAAGATTATTATTACTTATTTATTGTTGTTTACTCAAAAATTGTATGGAATGTAAAAAAACAAATATGTCTAACATTATAGTGTAATGGTTAATAGGTTTGATATGATAATATTCACAACAAGTTCTAGTTTCTTTGTCGGAAGCTCATGTGGAAGGAACGAAGAAGTTAAGCATGCTGGGGCTGGAGTGGTATTAGGATGAGTGACCGGTTGGAAAGTTTGACTAATTGTCCATGTGAGATTAACAAGTTAAACAATACAAAAATGTTTAAAAAAATTGAAAAAAAACTTGAATTTTTTTTTGAAAAAATCTAGGCCCACGGTAAAGCCGTCGGCGTAGCCAAACGGCCGTTAGTCATCTAGGTGGGCCCCATATGGTCGGCAAGCCGTCGCCGTAGCTATATACGCCGACGGCTTTTCTACGCCGACGGGAGAAGAGGCTACGCCTACGGGGCTGTCCGCCGACGGCAGCCGTCGGGCCAGCCTACGTCGACGGCATTTAGGGCCTACGCCGACGGGACCCGACCGTCGGCGTATTCAGCTTCTCTTGTAGTGATGCCAGATTTACCATCAAGAGAGACACCCGCGGCGCATCCGAATGGGATGAAGCATGGAGGCCCCGGAGATCGTAGATGCAATATATTCCAGTTTGGGTTGTCGGTGGATAAACAAACTCTGTTGGCTCCACGCGCAATCTCCTTTATAATCTATTCAGTCTGGTTCTAGTCGGAACGTAGATATGTTCCACTTATGTTTAGCTTTGTAATTACCTCTTAAGATTTTCTAGCTCTGTAGGTGCCCGTGCATTTTACATATATACTCTTGGATCTCATATGTATGTATTTCCCAATGGATTATAATGTACTGTAAGTTTTCATACGGGAAAATTTAATCATAAAAGTATGGACTGAAATGTTGTCGACACGTTTGGACGGGCCATATTGATAGTTTTCACTTTAAAAGTATTTCATAATATGAAAATTATGTTTTTTTTATATGGAGGTGATACTCTGACGTCTGCATTAAAATGATACACACATACTTTATTTAATCAACATAGCCTTATAAAGAAAATACAGAGATCAACCCGAAGCCACCCGACTATCAACAACTGTCGCCACACCTACAAACTTTATTAGCAACAATATACCAATAACACAAAGTACTTAGCTTAGATTTTATTCTTGCGTCTAAATGCGTGCTTTTGGGATTAACAACAGTTTTTCCTTCCGATGAACGGTTAGCCCAAATAGCTCTGTCATATCAATATCTTTGCTCTCAACCCCTAGAGGCAGTTCCCAGTCGAAATGGTAGATGAGGTTTGCCAACATAAGCTCAACGTTGGCGATTCCGAGGTTTAAGCCGGGGCATATCCTACGTCCTGCCCCAAAAGGCAAGAATTGGAAATCATTCCCCTTGAAGTTCACACACACACAGTTACCTCCTTCTTCAAATCTTTCAGGTATGAACTCTTCGGGGTCTTCCCAGGAGGACGAGTCCCTACAAATGGCCCATACATTGACGACGACACGCGTCCCAGCAGGAACTATGTATCCATCGATGTTGCAGTCAGTCATGGCAAGGTGTGGAGCAAGGAGAGGCGCAACAGGATGCAGCCGGAATGACTTCTTTATAACTGCTCTTAGGTACTTCATGTTGGTAATGTCGATTTCACTGACAATTTCTTGTCCCCTAGGTACAATACTCCTCACCTCGTCTTGTAGCTTCTGCATCAGGCTTGGTCTCCTCATGAGCTCAGCCAAGGTGAATTCCAGGGTGTTAGACGTGGTGTCTGTTGCACCGAAAATACATCCTACCAATATGAATTGATTAGGATGATGCATGCAGGGCTATATAAATCAACATATGTAATCTATAAAGTATTGATTGCGCTTACTGCGTGGTGTTAGACGTGGTCTCTAGGTTTTTTTTTGCGTACGCAGTGTACCTTCTGAGAGTCTTTTTTTTCCTCGCTCCAAAGAAAAGGTAAATACTACCTATCATGGTCCGATCTGAAACAAATAGCCGGACTAGCATCTGGTCGTTCATTCTGAGCGAAGCATCCAACGACGCATGATTCGGCTATATAATGAATCGCACCACGCCATCTCTTGTCGTTGCCATTCCTGTTGATCATCTCGGTTTCCGCTCGCCGTCGCCGCCGGCCCTCCCTCGACGCCGCCCGAGTTTCCGGCGGTGCTTGTCGATGCTGCATGGGTCCATGGCGAAGACCTCGATCTGGCCGACGAGGGACAGGAGCGGAACACAAAAAAGGGCATCGGCGCACACACCAGATCAACCCGGCGCGTGTCACGTGATGTTGAGGGCGAGGAGGAAGCACAACACATGGTTGCCGTGATTATGGTTTTCCTCTTCAAGATCATGGAGATGTGGTGCTTCGCTGCCCACAGCCCCCGCCTCTACCAGCACGATGCTTCCTAACTCATATCTTAGTTGCTTCATCCTTAAAAAGACGTCGCAACATAAATAATAGTGCTTCTGAAGTATGACCTGTATGCTTCTTATATCACAGATAGTGCTTCCGAAAATATTTCAGCTCCCAGACCATGGATTCTACCAGTGTCACTTGTACTGCTTCATACTACCAATTTAGTTACCCCACAGCCAAAAATCAAAGCTACTGATGTACTATTTGCATGATTCTTATAAAACAATTGTGCTTCACACAAACATCAAATGAAATTCAGTGTCATGTGTACGCTTTCCCTTTTCCCCGGGGAAGAAGCAAACTACTACTATGAGGAAGAAAGGCAGGAGAGCTGATTCGAAAAAAAAGGCAGGAAAGGTTAACGATGTTTCCGGATGGTGCGTTACAGGTTATAGGAGAAATTAATGGGATCTGTTTTACACAGAAAGCATGCAACTAAATCGCTGGAATCATGGAACATGGGCCTGCTGTAAATCGTACGGTCAAGATGCTTCAAATCCTATGGTTAAGCCCTGGTCCGATGGGACACAACTGTTGTTGCTTTGCCTCGGCAAGCCAGCTACCTAGCTGCCTCCTTTTTTTCCCTTTCTTCTTTCTTGTAGTACTAGCTCCAGCCTCAACAAAATTCCTAAAGTTTCTTTCAGCTAAATAAATAAAGACTCAACAATAATTGATTTGGATTTGTCAAGATTCAGATATATCTATATACTAAAACATGTCTAGATACATTCGAACCTACACAAATTCAAGTCAATTATTTCTGGTCCGAAGGATTATAGTATATTAATGCTTGGACAATTGGCATCACATGGCCAAATATTACACACGCACCAGTGGCGCACCAGCACAGCAACAGCCACCTTCAACTAAAAAGAGCAAAGCAGCATATTAATACTCCCTCCATCCATTTGTTTTGTCTAGATTCGAAAAACCAAGTCAGCTATTTCTCTCTTGACGGAGGGAGTACAAAAGTGTTCCCATCTCGACATAATTCCACTACTCGAGGTACCACAACTGAATAAACACGTTCAGCACCACCAGCACAACATATAGCCCCTCGGTCCGAGAGGCAGGCCGAGTCGTCAACTCACGGTCCCCTAATAAACCCAGACCAAACAATTTTAATTCCAAAATTCTTCAGAGCGCAGCATGGACATCCCGAGCGCACACGTTGCACCGACAAGCTACAGCCCGAAAACCAACGCGCTCTTCTTCAACCAACAAATCAGCCCGGTTCGCTCGTCCTTGCCAAATCAGGCCGCCCCGCCCCAGGCCACGCCGACTCATACTCCCCTGTGCACCACACCAAGCAATATTTTAAGTTTATTTCAGGAAAATAAATAAATAAATAGTCTGCAAATAGTTTAGCTAACTAGTAGTAGTACAGTATAGTATTGAGTACTAGTAGCAACTTTGGCATAACCACTGCTAATGTTGAGGACATCACAAAACACAACTACTCCAAACTTCAAACTAAAGATACCAAAGCAGCATTACTACAAGTTCCCATCTCGAACACAATTTCACTACTCATCTCGAGGACATTACCAGACCTGAATAAACACAGCAGCACAACAACAACAACAACAACAACAATAGCCGCAGGATCCGGAGTCAATGGGGTCATCCGGGCCGCATCATCGACTCTCACCCGCCCCTGCACCAAAACCAAGCAATATTTATTTATGCAAGGAGGATTCCAAACACACAAGGCTCATGGCACAAACACTAATCAACATGAAGCAACACAAGACATGTCAACGGAATCCCAACTGCCATACACCATACATTGAACATAGCTTTGCTTCCCCCATGACTGGCCAAACACAAATCAGACCAGAAACGATAACAGCCCAGGAAGATCCCATACCAACTTTCACATTGCTAACAAGCACAAGAAAAACGACGCACGGCCAACTGAATATTTAACGTGTTCCATAGTCAAGACACCAGATATATAGACGCGTTCATGTGGATACAACAAGAGGTTCAAACTGACCCCCCTCCCCCTTTTTATCGTAAGCTACGGGATGCTTACCATTGCCCCATTCATGATTACCAGCAAAAAAGGGAGAAGCAGGTGGGTAGTCGATGCCGGAGACCAGCCGAGGACACCAAGGTGCGGGAGGCCAACCCCAACAGCACCAACAGAGCCACAACTGAATACAACATGACATGGCACAATTAACAACCAGTGGATCAAGGGAATTCATAGCACAAGCATAATCGCAATCACATCATGTGTAGAGACAGAGTTTTAGTAGCATGACATCTAGTTTGCAACAATAAAAGGAGCAATCATTGCAGCTGCTGTTAATTTGGCACGACAAAAACCTGAGGTGGGAGTTCATTAGAACTACAATACTCATGCTTATATCACAATTAACAGCTTGAAGGGAATCGATTTCGCATCATCATGCTATGAGGGTGGGAGTTCATTAGAACTACATCATGTTACGGCTTTGAAGTGTTTCTACCTATGTACATTATAAAAATATATATAAGATTGTAGTGCTTAGTTGTTTAGAACACGCCCTAGTTCACGGATCTAATTGCAAGCTTTGCATGTGAAAATATAGAACTGTATAATATTTAATATAGTGTGAATGGATCCAAGTGTACACGCGGCGTGAAATGCGTCCGACACTTTAAAAACACGTGGAGCTCCCCCTTAGTTGCAAAGATCGCCGAAATCACTCTCCTCGCCACTGATGACTTGCTCTGTATCCTCCCAACAGATGTAGGTCACTAAGGTAGCACATCCACAAGTTTGAGTGAGCTACCAGGAAGGTAAGACACGAGTTACTCAGGTTTAGATCTCACGACGACGGTGAGATCTTACTCCTGCTATAAGTTCACTATAATGGAGTGCACGATTACAATGTTGTGTGTGCCGCTAAGGTTGTTGTAGGTCAATTTATAAAGGCTGGCGAACCTAGGGTTATAAGAAGCCAGATTGGTTACAGATTCCTAAGCTAATACATAAACTAATGTATTGTAATCCAAGGGATCGACTTTCGTAAGGCGGTGGCATGCAACTTTGCATATTCAAGCTTTAGACCACCAGCTCGCTACCAGCAAGCTAGGGGATTACCAAAATCAGTGGGCCACCTAGACTTGTTAATATAAGACTACGTCGCTACTCCTTATCTTCGTTTCCTTTGTTACGACTAAACCTTTGCACATTCACCACAATCTCGGATACAACATGGAACGAACTCTAGTATTCTCTCTCCAAGATAGTTTAACTTAAGTATAAACAAGAATTGAAGAAATTTCTGATGATCAACAAACACAAATTATCAAACAAAGATTCATCGATCGGCCTACATAAATCATGATGCCCTGTTTAAATCCCGAATTTCTAGCCCATAAATTACATTCCTTTTATTGGTATTTATTATGTTGAGCGGTAATTAAGATAAGGAGTAGGGTGGGTTAAGAGCGATAGGTGGACGGTTGAGATAAACAGCGGCGCTGATTCATGACATGACGTGGCGTGGAGGATGATATCGTTGGAAACCAAACATCGTCCTCCAACATCAACGAGGTGAGATGGACACGCTAGTCTAGATTTTGCATGATTTTTGTTAAAAATAAATTAACTCAGACAGTTCTTGGGATAATCCCCTTATTCCCGCACAGACAGCTCCCACGATTATGGAATCGTCGACAACATTTCTGGAGCATCGCGTGCTGCGAACCGATTCCAGGAACCAACATACTCGCGTCCCTTCATCTTGTATATAAGTTGAGATCATTCATCAATAAAGAACGATCGCTTTCACTCATTCACATGTTGGTCTATCAATCTCTATTCGTAAAAAAATTCTTTCTTCCCGGGGGCACACTTTCCCGGTCAAATAGATGTTTTTGCATTGCCATACTTTTCTGCAAATGGAATTTCTCACTTGGGAGATGCATCAGGTTTGTACAACCACGAGGGCAATATCTTTTTACTTTGGATGAAAAGGCAACCAAAACACCAACGGTTCATAAATGGGGCAATCATAAGAAACAACAAGCACTAAGAACTCGTAGATACAAATAGTGTCATGATCTTTTCCAATGCAGAATGGCCTTTCTTTAAAATGTGCATAATCTGAGTTACTGAACATTCAAAACAGCCACAAATATACTTACGACTTACCCAATAGCTAGAACGATGGTTGATACGTCAAAAACGTATCTATTTTCTTGAACACTTTGCTATTGTTTTTTCTCTAAACTTGTGTGATTTGGATACAACTAACATGGACTGACGCTGTTTTCAGCAGAATTACCTTGGTGTGTTGTTTTTGTGCAGAAAATGAACTATCAGGAAAAATCCCGGAAAATATGCCAAAAACTATTTCTCACCAGAAGATCCACGGAGCGACAAGGGGAGACAGAGAGGAGGCCTGGGGGGCCCAGACCCACCCTAGGCGCGGGCCCACCTGACCCCGCGCCTGGGGGAGGTCTGGCCACCCCAGGCAGCTCCTCGGCCTCCCTCCGCGCCTATAAGTTGCCTTCTGACCTAAAAACTCAGGGGATTCGGTAGTTTTCCAGAAAGTGTTCCGCTCCGCCGCCACGAGAAACCAAGATTCGAATCCAGAAACTCCTTTCTGGCACCCTGCCGGGACAGGGAATTTGGAGAGGATCATCACCATCGTCATCACCAACGCATCTCCATCAACCACCGATGTTTCCCTCATCCATGAGTGAGTAATCCCCCGCTGTAGGCATGGGGATGGTAGGGATTGGATGAGTTCTATCATATAATCGAATAAGATCTGTTATGGCATAGTGCCCAGTATCTCTATTAGTGCTATTTGACTTTGTGGCAACTTGTTGTGCTTAATGCTTGTCACTAGGGCCCAAGTGCCATGATCTCAGATCTGAACTTATTATTGAATCATTATGATATTAACATATCATTGTCTGGATCCAAAGGCCCCAAAGTGAAAATAACTGGGACAACCGGAGGGGATGGTTGTGGTGTGAGGATCACATGTGTTCATGGAGTGTTAATGCTTTGATCCGGTGCTCTATTAAAAGGAGCACCTTAACTGTCAGTAGTTCCCTAGAGGCCCCGCTGCCACGAGCTGGCTGGACAGAAGATGTTGTGCAAGTTCTCATTGCGAGCACGTATGACTATATTTGGAGCACATGCCGAGGATTGTTTAGTACTTGGGTGCTTGTTATTATTTATCTGCAATGCCCTATGTCTTGAAGTTACATGTTTAGACTCGTCCATGCAACGCCCTTCCATCCATCTCTATGCCTACCACACTCGAATCCTACTATTTACTATTACTGTTACTATTGATACTGTTTCACTGCTGTTGTTGCTTTGCTGTTGCTACTGACAAACTTCTATGAGCAAGAACTATTTCCAGGTGCAGCTGAACTGACAACTCAGTTGTTAAGTCTTGCAAGTATTCTTTGGCTCCCCTTGTGTCGAATCAATAAATTGGGTAATACTACACGCGAAGACTATTGCGATCCCCTACACTTGTGGGTCATCAAGACTATTTTCTAGCGCCGTTGCCAAGGAGCATAACTTTATTTGTAAGTTCACTTGGATCTATTATTGTTCACTGCTACTCCTTTCATCATGGGAAAGTCTCGTGATGGAAAGTTTCCTATTTTACCATCCACTACAAGAAGAGGTACAGTCCTAAACACCTCTGCTGCTCTTGATTCACCATCTGTTATAAATAAGCTTGTCACACCACCACCACATGCTCATGCTACACACGTTGCTACTACTACTGAATCTGAAACTGCTTTTGATACTCATGATGTTACTTCTACTGTGCTTGATGCGAGTGGTTCATTAGGTCCTTTTCTGGATGCTACTATGGCTAGTCTAGGAAATACCGAAACTCCTAGTGAATATACTGTTACACCTGTTAGCTCACCTGAGTTTAGTGAGAGTTATGATATTAATGATGATTACATTGAGCTCACTGATAAATTTGTTCAAGAGTGCCAAAACACACATGGTGCTAGTGCTATTAAGAGTCTCCTTGCTAGACGTACTATTCTTCCTAAGAAGTCCTATGATCCTAAGTTTGCCACCTCTCTCATAGATATTAAAGATAAAGATTATGATCTCTCTCTTGATTTATCTTATTTAGATATTTTTGAGAAAGAACCTTTTTGTGGTACTAAAAATGAGAGTGTTGTGGCTCATATGAATGAGCTTTCTACTATGAGTGCTTTGTTCTCTGATGATTTTAAAATGCACAAATACTTTGTTGCTAAGATCTTCCCCTTTTCACTAAAAGGAGAAGTTAGGGCTTGGTTTAATAGATTACCTCCTGGTTCCATTGATAGCCCTGATTGCTTATTTCTTCCATAAGTATTTTCCTCCTAGTGCTAGACATGCTGCTTTGCAAAGACTTTTTGATTTTAAACAGGGAGAAGAAGAGAAATTGCCTGAGTCATGGAAAAGATTTTGTTCCTTGATTCATGCATATCCTGGATGTCCATTACCTCAGAATGAGCTTCTTGATATTTATTATAATGGACAAACTGATATATTCTAGGACCTACCTAGATAGCTTTGTTGATTGTGTTTTCAGGAAAAGGACTCCTAAAGATGTTGAAGAAGTAATGAACAAGATAAGCAAGACTTATGATGATTAGACTTCAACTGAGCTGAATACACCTAAGCCTATTACTCCTGAACCAGTTGTTCCTAAACCAGTTCCAACACCAACAACAAAGAAGAGAGGAGTTGTTGCATTAAATGATGAAGTGATGAAGGAAGCTAAAAAGTGTCTAAAGGAGAAAGGTATTCGAGCTGAAGATGTGAAGAATCTACCTCCTATAGAAGAATTATGTAAGACAATTCCCTACTCATCTACTATTGAGGTACACTCTCTCCAATTTAATGAAGGTGATATTCCTTATGGTAAGCCTCCTGATCAATGCTTAGAGGAACTTGACACATTTATTGTTAAACAAGATAATTTTAATAAACAAGTTCAGAATCATTTATTGGAAAACTCTAGGGCTATCCATGAGTTGAAAGCTATTGCAGAAAGAACTTCTAATGATATTAAAATGCTTTGTAAACACTTTCAAATGGTTCAAACCCAACTTGATTAACTTGCTAAGGCGCAAAAGGATATGCTAGTTAATGCTTCAGGAAATAAACATGCTTATGGAATTAGAACTAGGAGTGGTGCAGCTACTCAAGATCCTTTATATCCTGAAGGAAACCTTAAAAGAATAGAGCAGGATTCCCAACAAGGTGAGGATAGTGTTAGTCCTTGTAAGAGGAAGAAAAAGAAACATAAGAAAGTTGAGGAACCACTTGAACCTACGGTAGATCCTAATAGTATATTTGTCTCTGATGCTGAAACTGAGAGTGGTAATATTGATGAGTCTCCTGATAAGGAGGAAGGTGAGGAAGAACCTGAGAAGCACACTAAGAACACTAGGTACACAAAGGAAGATTTTATTGCTAATAAACATGGTAAAGAGAGAGAACCTTGGGTGCAAAAACCTATGCCTTTTCCAGGTAAGAAACACAAGTCAAAGGAGGAAGAACACTACAACAAGTTTTGTGAGTGGATGAAACCTTTATTCTTACAAATTCCTTTGACTGATGATATTAAATTGCCTCCTTATTCAAAGTATATGAAGGATATTGTCTCTAATAAAAGGAAGATTCCTAATGAGGAGATTTCTACTTTGCTTGCTAATTATTCCTTCAATGGTAAGGTTCCAAAGAAACTTGGTGATCTAGGTATACCAACTATTCCTTGCTCCATTAAGAATAATTATGTTAGAACTACTTTATGTGATTTGGGAGCTGGAGTTAGTGTTATGCCTTTTTCTCTCTACAAGAGGCTCCAGCTAGAAAAGTTGATACCAACTGATATATCTTTGCAAATGGTTGATAAGTCAACTACTGTTCCTATTGGTATATGTGAGGATGTTCCGTTTCAAGTTGCTCATAATTGCATGGTCTTAACTGATTTTGTTGTGCTTAAAATGCCTGAAGATGATAATATGTCTATTATTCTTGAGAGACCTTTTCTTAATACTGCAGGTGCTTTCATCAATTGCAATCAAGGAAAAGTAACATTCAATATTGATGACAAAGAGCATACTGTTTATTTCCCCAAGAAGGTTGTTAGAAGCTATTGCCTGAATTTCATTGAAAATATTGAGAGCATCAAGGTTGGAGAAATATATTGTCCCATTCCACAAGAAAAATTTGAAACTATTATGATTGGGACCATTGCTATCAAGTATGAGGTAACATAATCACCTTGTGGAATGCAAAGTTTTGTTTCATATAATATTGTTTTGGTAACAAGACTTGATCAACCTTGTTAACAAAAGGATTTTAATGAACAAAACAATGCTTTCATAGTGGTTATACTTGCTCACTTTTATTTTTTCTCCTTTCCAATCCTTGCTCTTCGCCGTGCCTAACTTAAAGGCGTTAAAGAAAAGTACTTTTTGGGAGATAACCGAAGAGTTTTCTTGATTCTTGGAAGTTATTACTTCAGTAATGACATCTCCTTATCCTTTTTGTTTGCTTTTTGTGCCAAGAATGACCTCGAATGAGAGGGAAGTAAGATTTTGGGAGTTGCTGTCCTGAAACAGATTTTTGTCCTCCACCATTAAAATTTGTGAGGAGTCTCTGTAAGTCGGATTGAGCTGAACATTTACGAATAAATCCCCCATTATGTTAGCTAACTTTCGTTGGTTCAACACTTTTTGGTTTGAGCAACAGAAGGTCTTCGAAAAAATCGATTTCTACCTGCTGGTATATTTTGACAGATTTCTGCCATTATTTGCATTTGCTTCTTATTGATTCCTTTTTGAGTTCTCTTTTGGGGAATTGAGCTTTATGAAGGACTTGCTACAGTAGCTTGTGTTTTTAGTGAAAAGTTTTGCTGTTTCAAAGCATTACCTAAAGGACTATTATCTTTTGAATACACTAATGTCGCTAATGAAGATTGTGTGAAGGAAAAAATTTCAGGTGTAGAGAAAGAATGATATAATGAGTAGAAAAATGGACAAAAGCTCAAGATTGGGGGGAGCCACCTCGTGCCACCCCAAGAAATATTCAAGAGGTACAAGCGTCAAAGCTTGGGGGGTGCCTAAGGCATCTCCTTCTTCATCACTAAAAATCTCAGGTCTTTCTAGACACTTTGTTTTTATTGTTTCATGCACAGTTGTGTTGTTCTTGGAGCATCTTAGTTTTTTTTGGTTTTCGTTTGCTTTGTTTTTTTTGTTTTTCTTTGTTTGCTTGTTTCTAAAAAATCAAAAACACCAAAAATATTTTTTGTTCTTCTTTGGTTTTGTGAGTTCTTAGCAGGGTTCAGCCGTCCTCAGTGGATTATGGTTTCATGTTAATTATTCAAGTCACACAAGTGAAGGGCAATAATGAAGATTAAGACAACTTGATGTGTGGTAAGAGGCTGGTAACAAACTCTATTTGTTTCATTTTTGCACATATACCCATCATTGTGTGCATGCTTAGCCTGTTTGTGTAAGGTGTATGTCATTATGGATTCTTAGTAGTTCCTACTTGTCTATGATTAGCACGAGCTTGCTAATAGTTTGTAGAATGTCATATGAATGTTTGCTTGCATTGTTTTATTCATACTTTGGTATGATATTGTGGTATCCTCCTCTGACTGTTCATGTCAATCGACTTGGCACATGCTCACGCATGCATATGACTAATCAATAGTCAGTAAGCCTCGATGATTTATTTTGCCTCAGAGTTATTGTATCACTTTCATGCCATAGTTAGTCCTGTTTTGTTGCAAGCATGATTATGACAGCTATTGCTCGCTCCTTTGTCGCTCCCTCTCTATTGCTAGCCTTCACTTGCACTGAGTACGTGCTCTACTTGTGCTTCCAACTCCCCAAAACCAATATTGTCAGCTGTGTCCACCATACCTACCTATTAGCATCATTTTCTATTTCAGTGCATATTCTATATATGCCATGTTTTCTTTAAAAATAAAATGTTTGTCTGTTTTGAGAAAGTTAGTTAGTAAATCTCTCACGAACTTGGTGGCACACTTTATTCCTTACATTTAATAATCCTGAACCATTGTGACTAGTCCATGAAAGTTATATGCTTGCTAATTATATACTGGGAGTTAGCAGAACCGTGCTATCACGGGGAACGCTTTCAACACTTTTTGGATATCTCATCCAGTTGATTCCTTGCTTTTTTGTTTATGGATGTCGACGATGTGAAATAAAAGGGGAAATTGCTAGTTCATGGAGTTTATACATTGTGTTAGAGAAACGTCTGGGCCGCTAGCCTAAGCCATGCTTAATCATGGTGGAGACTTGCAGCATCACTATAATGAGCATCTATGCAGCGTCCTCAATAAAAAGCTATACATATGGTAAATAAAAAGATTGCTGAGATGCTCATTGTCTGCTTGCCTTGTCATTTTGGTTATGGGAAAGCTCCTGTACCATATGCAAGGGGTACCCCGTTGGCGGTTCCCGATGATATGCATGTATTTACAATGACAAGAACTTTCAGGTGACCAAAGTTGAGTAGCATGCGGAGCGACCCTCTTACTCAAGGGACTTGGGATTTCCAGTCTATGGTCTATCAAGCATATGATTCAGAGAGGATCTCACTTTCACCTTAACCACATGAAGATGCCTATGATAGGGGCAATGAGAGCTCAAACCTAATGAGTACCTTCGTTTCAAAATTTGGAAGACTTTCAAACCTTCACAAAACCGTTTTCACAACTTTGTTGAGTCACCACTTATACTATGAGCACCTTCTTGAGAGCATAGTTGTCATTCTTGTGTTTGTTCCAAAACTTGGTTAATTATGTCATGACTTTGATGCTTGTAGCTCTGATATCTTTATCTCTAGTCTTCATGTGAACTTCAGAGGTGTCTTGGCATTTATATTGTGCCCTTCAAACAAAGGCAAGCGAGATACCACTCTATCATACCTTATTATGAGCATTGCAATGTTGCTTATATTTATGGTTCATGCTACTTATTATTATTGAGTTGGTTTCTCTTCATAGCTTCTAGTGACTATTGAGTAGACTTAGTTGCATATTCCTTATTATGAATTGTCTAAGCATCTACTCCTGTACTGAGAATATTTACATCATATGAAGCAAAGTGTTCGTGAAAGTTCTTTTATCGCACTCAGTTTTCAACTGAATTGCTTGAGGACAAGCAATAAGCTAAGCTTGGGGGGAGTTGATACGTCTAAAATGTATCTACTTTCTCGAACACTTTGCTATTGTTTCTTCTCTAAACTTGTGTGACTTGGATACAACTAACACGGACTGATGTTGTTTTCAGCAGAATTACCTTGGTGTCTTGTTTTTATGCAGAAAATGAACTATCAGGAAAAATCCCGGAAAATATGCCAAAAACTATTTCTCACCAGAAGATCCACGAAGGCAGAAGGGGAGGCAGAGAGGAGGCCTGGGGGGGCCAGAACCACCCTAGGCGCGGGCCCACGTGACCTCGCACCTGGAGGAGGTCTGGCCACCCCAGGCAGCTCCTCGGCCTCCCTCCTCGCCTATAAGTTGCCTTGTGACCTAAAAACTCAGGGGGGGGGGTCGATAGTTTTCCAGAAAGAGTTCCGCTCCGCCGCCACGAGAAACCAAGATTCGGATCCAGAAACTCCGTTCTGGCACCCTGCCGGAACGGGGAATTTGGAGAGGATCATCGCCATCATCATCACCAACGCATCTCCATCAACCACCGATGTTTCCCTCATCCATGAGGGAGTAATTCCCCGCTGTAGGCTTGGGGATGGTAGGGATTGTATGAGTTCTATCATATAATCAAATAAGATCTGTTAGAGCATAGTGCCTAGTATCTCTATTAGTGCTCTTTGACTTTGTTGCAACTTGTTGTGCTTAATGCTTGTCACTAGGGCCCGAGTGCCATGATCTCAGATCTGAACTTATTATTGAATCATTATGATAGTATTGTTTGTGATCTTATCTGCAAGTGGTGTACACATATCATTGTCCGGATCCAAAGGCCCCAAAGTGACAATAATTGGGACAAACGGAAGGGATGGCTGTGGTGTGAGGATCACATGTGTTCACGGAGTGTTAATACTTTGCTCCGGTGCTTTATTAAAAGGAGCACCTTAATTTCCAGTAATTCCCTAGAGGCCCCGCTACCACGGGCTAGATGGACAGAAGATGTTGTGCAAGTTCTCATTGCGAGCATGTATAACTAAATTTGGAGCTCATGCCTAGGATTGTTTAGTACTTTGGATGCTTGTTATTATTTATCTGCAATTCCCTATGTTTTGAAGTTACATGTTTAGACTCGTCCATGCAACTCCCTTCCACCCATTCCTATGCCTACCGCACTCGAATCCTATTGTTTACTACTACTTTTACTATTGCTACTGTTTCACTGCTGCTGTTGCTACTACCAACTGTTGCTACTGATACACTTCTGTGAGCAAGAACTATTTCCAGGTGCAGCTGAACTGAAAACTCAGTTGTTAAGGCTTGCACGTATTCTTTGGCTCTCCGTGTATCGAATCAATAAATTGGGTAATACTACCCGCGAAGACTGTTGCGATCCCCTACACTTGTGGGTCATCAATGGTGAAAGGAGTGCATACCAAGTCGTATCCACTACTGGTCATCCAATTTTACAATGCCATACCACCAAAACAACATACTACCCGTACGTAGCAGAGCATGTGAACTACACCTAAGGGACCGACCAAAAAGCCAAAACAGGGCAGTCTAGCTGGTGCAGCACCATTGAACTTCGTAGTCGTCCAGGAATATCACTCCATCGCTCGCGCCTGGACACCATCAACAGCGTCAGCTTCTTGTCCAGGTCATGTATTGGCTTCCTCAGCTTTGTCCCGGACCCCTAGTGGGGAAGCCTCGACACCACACATCATGCACCAGCAAATCATTCAACTCGCTCACAAGCATATTTAAAGAGAAATGCAACTTCAAAATAAATAACTAAAAAATATGAAAAGGAAACCGGTTCACTGTTATTCTCACAATTAGTAATCGGGTAAATACTTGCAAAGTGTCAATATCCAATGCCAAAATTAGTTACTTGTTAAATACCAAGATAATTAACCCCAATTCCCAATTCACTTCTTTATGTCTACATATGCAATGATCCAATATCAGGTGGTCAAACATTTAGGCAACAAGTTCATCCTAGGTATGGGAATCGCCTGCACAAGCACGCCATTCGTCACGCTTGTGGAGTGAGGTCTTTTCCTGTCCACCGCCTCCAGCACCGCTAGCGTTGGGTGACGAGAAAAGTGGAAGATGCCGGAATGGCGGTGTCTCTCGATGCATGCCTTGGCGGCAGTGGTGAAGGTCTCATTCAGAATTCAGATGCGAGTTTCTGCATCTGCAATATCATTTCACGAATGCAAATGTAACCATCGTAGGCGTGCAAGACACATGACAAGAGGAAATTAGATAGGAAGCATGGCAGCTATAGCTTCGAGCATGACCAAATAAAAAAATTGAGCTTCGGATTCAATAGTTCAAGAATGTGCTATTCCTGGACTACTTTGTACAGGTCTAAGCATGTTCACAGAAGTTCCAAATATAATAATTATGCGGACATTCAAACCAATCTAGAGTAATCATGAATTGACAGATGCAATTACATACGTCGGAGCTGCCATACAAAAATTATGTAGTGCCATAAAACTACATTACTTGACTCCTAATCAATTCAAGGACCATAGTAACTCATTTCAAGTCCAACAAATATAATGGGATGCGTTTATGATATTTGCACAAGAAGATATGAAGGGCAATAATGTGATATAATGCAGCTAGATAGGCTCTGGAAATTATCAATGAATACAAATCCCAGTGAAGATGAGTTGACAAACACCATCCACCTAGTCTAGTAATTTTTTTGGAATTCTTCTGCCCTAACTTATTCCAATGAGATGCTGGTCTGTCAGATAATGCATACATATCATCGACAAATAAATTACCAATGGGATGACGAGAAGATACATAAATGTTAATTTTTCAGTGGACGCTGGTCTGTCATGGAGATTAGGGCCTCACATGTAAGTGTAAAAAGTGGTTGACAATCAAGTCTGAAATCATACCGAATTTCTATTCTTAATCCATTGCAGTTAGATGTTTAAATGAGCTTCACTAACAAAATCAAACCGGAGATCAATGACAAGACAAAAGTCTGAAACTCAAGTATGAAACAAGAAATAGGGCAAGCTGCTGGTTATCGAGGTCTCGAGGATCATAGCTAAGACGAGAACACATACACTACAAGCATCGATGCAGGGCCTTCCAACAGAATTGTGATCCTTTTGACTATGGTAGTGTCACTGGCGACGTACTTGGAGTCATCCTTGTTCTAATATTCCCTACACAAAACAATAGAATATGGTGACCTCAGCCTCAAAAACTCAACCTTGCTAGATTTTGATTCAAATTTTAACTTGGATTTGACCTTACTTGGAAGTGAAATGGAGGACGGTGGAAACTTACAGAGTAGTGGGCAACTTACAGAGGACGATGGCGGCGGCGCTACGGAGATTTTCGTGGATTTCATCTGGATTCTCTAGGGTTTTCTCCCCGGGAGGCTTTTATAGGCGAAGGAGGCAAGGTGGATGGAGGGCCAGGGGGCCCACAACCCCTGTGGACGCCACCAAGGCTGGCCCGCGCCTAGGAGGGTGCAGCCACCCTGGTGTCCTCCTCCACCTCTGCTTCGTGGTTCCGTGTTGCTCCGGGAAAAATAGGAAGGTTGGCTTTTGTCCCGTCCAATTCCGAGAATATTGATTTTATGCCTTTTTTGGAACCAAAAACAGAAGAAAACTGGCAACTGGCACTGTGGCATCTTGTTAATAGGTTAGTCCAGAAAAACATATAAAAATACCTCAAAGTAAAGACAAAGCAAAGCAAAGTAGATACTAAACAAGCATGGAACATCAAAAATTATAGATACGTATCCGATGTATCAGTGTACTATCAATCCTATTAAGCCATGCGCTAGGGTCTCATGATTATGGTCTAGGTCTAGGTTATAGATCTAGAGTTTGAGGTTCATCATCATGTCGATAGAGATTCGTGGACATGCCATGTTGCCAAATGTTGGTGGGAAGATTCAGTTGTGCGACATTGGGCTTGTTGATGATTTTCGTGCGTGTGTTATTTCCTTGCGTTATAAAATATATCACGTCTCTTTGTTTCATGTTATTAGATAACTATTGACTATTATTTCATGTGTAAAATAAATAGATGGTTAGACCTAGAGTTTATCTCGATGGGGTGAAAGTTTAAAATCGTGTTTAGGGTTTAGGATCTAGGTCTAGGATACATGGTCTAGGGTTTATGCTATAGCGATTATGGTATAAATTTGGGGTTTTAGGGTATAGAGCTAGGGTTTAGGGTCTAGGGGTGTATGGTTTGTGATCTAGGCCTAGGTAAGCCTTGATATAGGGTCTCGGGTTTAAGATCCATCATCATGCAACGAGTGATGCACATGGGCATGACATTTGTCAAATCTTTGTGGGGAACATTGAGTTATGCGATAATGGACGTTGTTAGAGACAATGACCGTGCCTACTTTTCTTCATCGCGATATAAAATGGATTATGGCTCTTTTATCATGTTATGAGATGGCTATTGTCTATTATTTCATGTGCAAAATAAACAATTGGTTATACCTAGAGTAGTTCGATGGAGGTGACACTTAAAAGGGGTGTGTAGGTCTAGTATCTAGGGTCTAGCTAGTGTGTAGGTACATGCTATAGGGATTATGGTATAAACCCAGTGGTATAGGATTTTCCGAAAAAGATGCCACCTAAAAGTTGTATCTAAGGTCTAGGTCTAGGTTTTAGGATCTAGGATCATGGTGTAGTGTGGTCTAGGTCTACGGATTACGGTCTAGATCTAGGTTTTAGGTTTTAAGGTTAATCTTGCATGTTGGCAAACGCCGGTGGGAAGATTGTGTTTTGTAGCATTGGATGTTGCATGAGATGATGACGACCGTGCTTGTGTAGCTCTGCTCGCACTAGAAAACATACCTGGGATCTTTCTTTCATGTCATGAGATGGCAATCGCCTATTATTTCATGTGGAAGTGAAACATATGGTTTAACTTAGAGTTTAGATCGATGGAGGTGCTACTTAAAAGTTCTATCTAGGGTTTAGGGGCTAGGGCCAAGGGCTTATGGTATCGGAATTAGGGTATAGATCTAGGGTTTTTGAAGGAGGCCCCGCTTGAAAGTTATGTCTAGGGTCTAGGTCTAGGTTCATGGTCTAGGGTGTATGATCTAGGGTCTATATCTAGGGTTTGAGGTTCATCATCACGCCAAGAAAGATGCATCGACGCGCCTTGCTGGCAAACATTGCTGGGGAGATTGAGTTGGGCGACATAGGTCGTTATCGGAGACAACAACCATGCCTATGTAACTTCTCCATGCTATAAAATAGATTCAGTCTCTTGTCATGTTAGTTATTGATTATTATTTCATGTGCGAAAGAACATACATGGTTAGACCTATAGTTTATCTCGATGGAGGTGACACTTCAAAGTTGTGTCTAGGGCTTAGGATCTAGGTCGGGTCTAGGTTTATGGTCTAGGGATTGGGACGTAGATATAGTTAGGGGTCTAGGGTATAGGGTATGGATTTCGAAATCAAGTGCCACTTGACAACTATGTCTTAGATTAATTAATTCGTACTATGATTAATATTTAGATACTTTAAACTATATTAAATATGTTTAAACGAGGACTTGTTCTTTTTGCGAAAATTCCAACAATCTATTAAAAATCACCAGCAATAGTAGAAAAGAGGCCTAAAAGTACTAAAAAATACAAATACGTCTATGGACCACCTAGCAATGACTACCATCACCCGCGCGAGCGGAAGACACATCGTCGTCCTCGCCCCTCCAACACCAGATCATAGAAAATCTTGTTATAGTAGCTAGATGAGAAGTCGTCATGCTAAGGTCCCAAAGGACCAGCGCACTAGATTAGCAACCTTTGCCAATGAAGACATCCTTAGATCAGAACAGACTGTTTTGAAAACACACCAACGAACAATTTAAATTGCACGGGGTCCTAATATGCATTTAAAATGGTGGTGTCAATAGAAAAAACCAATACAAAACTTTGAAGCGACACTACTTTCTCGACACACAAAACTACCCCGCAAGAGGATTTTAGACTTATAGTGCAACACCACCCTTGTACGTGACGGACCCAACTCTTGACTCTTACCATTTGGATGTGATACTAATATGGATATATAAGTATTTTTTAAAGAGTAAAATTCAACACATAACTTTGAAGTGGTACCCGCTTCACATTTAGGACTATCTCACATGAAGGTTTTAAAATTGAAGTGTGAAACTCCCGCTTTGAGGCCGCCGACCAAACTCTTAAAATGACTTGGTTTATTTTTGGGTTGTTCATGTTTCTATGACCTTTTATAACACAGACAAAGAGGAAAGTCACATGAAATATCCACTCTAGACGGATAGGTACGAGGCAGACGTCTGCCCCTATTTCAGTGTGTGTGTGGGGGGGGGTGGGGGGGGGGGGGGGTGGGAGGGGGCATGAAACACGGCTTCGCCTTAAATTCAGTGATGAAGCGTTGGAAACGTCTACCCCTATTTCATGTTGGTAGGAATATGGGTTTAGAAGGGTGGTGCAAATAGAACAAGCCAATACATAACTCTTAAGTGGCAGTTGTTTCACAAACAAGATTAACTCATAGGAATATTCTTGTCTTATAGTGCAAAAACTCGTTTAATGGCCACCAACCTAACTCTTGTGAGAACTTGTCGTGTTTTCGTGTTGGTCATGTTCCTATAACCTATTCTAACACAAACAAAGAGAAAAGTCATATAAAATCAGAGAGCGTCGTTTTTTTCGCTCCAGTGAGGACTTTAATTTTTTTCGAAAAATTTAAATTTAAAGATCCAAACAAATTCGAAAAAAATACTGGGATGTAGGTAATTATTTATAATACACGCTTTCAAAGAATAATTCCAAAATACTTTGTATTTTGGCCAGAGCAAAAAGAAGAAACTTTCAGATCTGGACGTGAACACGGTGCAAATTTGAATGGGCCTTAGTTTTTCTCAGAATTTATCATATTTGTATTTTTTGCTGTGTACAAATTAAAATACAAAGTATTTTTGATTGCAAATTTGCATACACGTATTTCGTGTTGTTTTGTACACATAGGTATTTTTTCGAAAATATTTGATGATTTTTTAAAAATCCAAAAACAGGCTCCATGAAGCCCGTCCTCTAAATGGATTTTCCGTACAAAATCACCACTTTCTACGAAAAGCTAAAGGGTAGACATATTGTGTGGCACTGGGGCGACTAACATGATCTCTTCTGAAAATCGCGAGAGGAAGCGTTGAAACCCTCCGCCTCTTGTAGAAGATACAACTATTGTAAGAAGTAAGCCTATGTTTGGACAAGCTGAAGAACAAAAATTGTTTCACCTCGAGTAGTGAAATTATTTGTCCCGCCGCTCGACAAGGGAGGTCAGTGTGGCGATGGAGGGGACTGTTTGTTGCTCGTGGGTGACTAGTTCAACAAGGTGCATTTTGTGCATCCATGTGCAGACGTAGGTTGTGTCGATCTAACCTGCCACCTCCATAGGAGGAGCCCGATAGGACGATGTGATCGGGTCCCGCAACACTATTGCCAGAGAGGGATAAGAGTCACTAGTGCAGAGCCCCCCCTTTAACTCCGGTTGGGAGGGCCCTCTAATAGCGGTTCCCCAACCGCTGTTGAGGGTTCGGTGTTAGAGGGGGGCCCCTTTAACACCGGTTCTTATACGAACCGGTGTTAAAGGGTGGCGCACGTGGGGCTGCCGCAGGCCTCAGCCCCCCCCCCCCTTTAACACCGGTTCGTATCTGGAACCGGTGTTAAAGGTTCTTCTGCCGCGGCAGACTTCTGCCTCTGCCCCATTCTGGGCGTATTTCTGCGGGAGGGGGGGAGCGAGGGGGAATCGATCGGGAGCGGTATACACATAAATCGTCATCGGTACATACGAGTACATGAATAATTAAGCAACTATTATTATACACAAACATCGTCATTGGCACATACATCGTCATCGGCACATACATCATCATCGTTCATTTTGGTGGATATCTAAAGAGTTCTCCGCCAGGCGTGACGACCTCATCAAGTATGAACCCCGCCAATTCCTCTTGAATGGCTCGTATGCGTTCAAATGGTAGGAGTTGGTCCCGCATCCGTTCGATCTGAATATATATGAAGAATGGGTCGTCAATATATATATAAGAATAAAACTCAACACAATTGATGGTAATAAAATAATGTTGTGGACTTTGTTTACTTACTCTAAGTTGTTCTAGTGCGGCTTGGCCCGTCGCACATATCGTGTTGCGAATGAGCTCGCAAACATAGTACCCACATAAGTTATTGCCGTATCCCTGATACGCGCACTTTACGAGAATAGAGAGTTCAATCAAAATAATAATCAATAAAGCATGATATAATGGAATTGGAAGCTAGCTAGTATTACTTACATTTTGGTCTACAAATTTTAGTTCTTCTGACCATTCACCCACGGCCCTGCCCGTGAACATTTTCCAAACCCTGTCCGACAAAGAAAATGGATAAAGGAGTAATTAATTACTTATTGTCACGAAAGTTGCCGATCTAGTGCGATAATATGATTGAAATTACCTCTGGAGCATCTCTCTAAAGTCTGCCCATAGCTCTTTTTCTTTTCGTAACGAGTCCATGACAAGGACTTTTCCTGAGTCGGGTTGAATGACTAGCAGAATAAAGTGGAACCTACGCACGCATAACTCATCATCAGTTACACTTAACATCGAGTAAGCCGAAACAGAATGTGTACAAGAGAGAGGGTAACAGTACTCACGAGAAGTTGTAAGGCAATAGTATTTCCCTTTTGGTTTGTTGTCTCAGTAAAGACTTTAGCAAGTAATCTTCTGTTTGCCCGGGTTTGTCTCTTACCACTTCTTCATGAACTCTATTTGGGTCAACGAACCCAATGTCAAAAGGGCCTCCTTTCATGCATTCCATAACCTTTTTCCTGCATAATAGTATATACATATATGGTGAGCATATATATATACATGCAATTAATGAAGTGAATGAGATGAGATAAAAATTACAGAAATAGTACTTACACACAATAAAGGCTGATGGCAGATTTGTCGAGTTCCTTCTGATTGAATAGAAAATGCAAGTCTTGAATGTTGAAGTCGATCGCGTCGTCTCCGCACAAGAAAATCTGATCTCTTATATGCGCCGTGATCCATTCTTCTTTTCTCGTCTTGCAGAAATGAAGGTACCACTTGTGCAATTTTCGCATCTTTGTTGGTAGATTCTTGAGCTCCTCTTTCTTGACTAGATTCTTCCCATACTTCCATGGCTGTATGGGGTTGACATCGCATTTGGGCAAGTTGTCTACCATGACGTTCAAGTATGCAATGTAAGTCATCCCCATCTCATTGGCCTTTCTTTGTAGCTCTGCCTCGTAATCATCTACGGGAGGAGCGTCCCGTTTGTCAAACATTTGGAGCGGGGCGCATGATTGGTTTTCCTGCTCTCCGAGCATGGGAACTGTTTTCTGGGGTGCCTCACGACTGCTACTTTCAGTCTCCTTATGGCGTCTTGCATCCGCCTTCAAAATCTGGCGCTCGTAGTCCGGCACAAGTGGGGTTTCAGGTTTCAAAAGATTTTTGTAAAACTTCTCCACCACCGCCGGATCTATTTTCTCCTTTGACTCGGCCCGTCTAGGTGCAAAGAATTTCTTGACCTGTTCTCCCGAGATCCTATTGGTCTCCTCGTCGCTGCGATTCCACGGTAAAACCGGCAATGGCTTGGTGGAAGGCTGCGGGACGTAGTTTTTTGAACTCTTTGGCGTACGGTTTCCTGCGGATTTCTTTGTGGCAGTGCTACTGATGCTCCTCGTGGCAGTGCTCTTCCGCTTACGCTGAGGAGATGGCTGAAGCACCGAAGATGGCTGCCGCGCAGGAGATGGCTGACGGGCCGGAGATGGCTGCCGCGCAGGAGATGGCTGACGGGCCGGAGATGGCTGCCGCGCAGGAGATAGCTGAAGCGGCTCAGACTGCTGACGCTGCGGAGACGGCGGGGGTGCCAGTGACCTCCAATTTGGAAGCACAATGTGTTCCTTCTTCCAAAGAATGGTTGTTTTCACTGCAAATTTGAGTTGAGTTTCCCCTTCACCTGTAGCATGGTCAAGCTGTGCTTCCTCATATTCCTTCACAACCTCATCCACCCCGACAATAGCATAGCCATCTGGAATCGGTCGGCAGTGGCAAGTTCCACCAGCTATAGGAGGTAAGGCATAGCCGACAGCCACCTTAATGGATAAGCCCATTAATCTCACATGCAGCTCAGCGTGTTCGCTCTCTGTGATCTCATCAATGGGGTATCGAGGACCCGTCATTTCAAGCGTGGGCTGCACGTTCTCCATGGAAGCCACACTGCTTTTCCGCGCAGAGTCTGGGCCGCGGGCAGCTTCCAATGCAGGCTCTTCGTGCCGCTGAGATGGGCCGGTAGCTTGATGGCTCTGTTGTGCATTCACTTGCGTCTGCAGCGCCGCAAGTGCATGTTCTATCTGTGTCATCCGCTCTGTACGCTCTTTTTCTTTTCTGCCGCGCCATCTGTAAGAGTCGCTCCAGTCGGCAAACCCATCCTTCCATGTCATACCCCCTGTGCCTCGTGCATGTCCAGGGTGTTCTTTTTTACCGATGGCGCGTGTGAGCTGGTGATTCTCTCTGTCGGGATGGAAGGTCCTGGCGGATGTTTCCTCGTATGCCGTGATGAGTTCAGTGACGGGTTTGGCAAGGATGGTTGGGAAGATACACAATCCTGTTTCTGGGTCCAACGTTGCCCCGATTCCGTAGAACCAAGTCTTTGCACGTAGGTCCCATCCATCTGTCTGGGGTGTGATCCCTCTCTCGCGCAGGGCCCTCTCAGCTTCCTCCCACTTAGGCCTCTGAGATATGTAGCCACCTGACCCCATCCTCTGGTGATATTCCTTCTTCAGGGCATTAAGCGTATTGGTTTCTGACCTCTTTTTAGCTATAGCACTTTTTTTATATGTCTCAAATTCGGGCCAGTGAGGTCTTATCTTCGCATAATATGCGTCTTCGAAATTTGGAGTCTCGCCAGCTTTGACAAATTTGTTCAATTTTGTCTTCTAGTTGCGGAAAGCCTCAGCCATCTTCTTTAGAGTCCACTCTTTGACCTTTTTCTTTATAACTGGGTTGTTTTCATCCTCCTCTGGCGGAAGGGTGAAATTTACCAACAACGAATTCCAAAGCGTTTCTTTGGATCTGTCATCGACAAAGGTACCGTCGCCCTTCTTTGGCTTATTCCAATATTCAATTATGATTGGGATTTGGTCCCTAACAAGAACTCCAGCCTGACGTATAAATTTGTCTGCGGCCTTCTTGGGCTCCATCGGCCTGCCATCAACACGGACTGCTTCGATCGTGAACTTTGCATGATCTTTCAACCGCTGGCTCGCGCCTCGCTTGCTATTTTTCGTAGAAGAAGATGGTTGCTGGCTGGTCGATCCAGAGGGCTAAAAGAAGAAAGAAGCGTTAATTAATACATGTAGAAGAAGATTGTTGGTGGAAGTCAGCTGAGGCTTAATCAATGCATATACCTCGCCTGACTTTGTAACCATTAAATTGCGTTCACCAGAGTCTTCATCTTCTCCATGACTAGTACTTGAGCTGTCGTCGTCATGTCCCTCCAAGTTCAGATATTGTGAGGTGTCCTCATCAATAATGTTCTCCATTATTTCTTCTTCTTCAAGGTTTCTACTAAGTGGATCCATAGTTTCTAAAACAATAATATTATCTAGAGTAAGAGTGTAAACATTCAAGTGGACTTGGATTCATACACAAATATACATATTATTCATACCGAAATACACAAATAAATACACAAATGAGTCAGAGGTCCAATTTGTATACAAGTTTTAATCTATGCATGTAGTACAATTTATCGAGCAAACAAGTTTTAATCAGGATGAGTCAGCAATCATACACGTGGCAGACACGTGGCGCTCACCGGTGGGGTGACGTTGGTATCGTAGGGCGGCGGTGCTCGTCGGGCGGATGCGGCGGTGTCGTCGGGCGGCGGTGCTAGCGGCGGGCTCGTCGGGCGGCGGGCGGCGTCGGCGTTTAGGCGTGGCCTATGAGCTCCGAAGCGGCGGCGGCGAGACGCTCCTGCACGGGGAAGGGAACGAGGTGGTCAGTTAGGGTTTAGGCGTGGCCTATTATAATATCTTTGCTATAAGCTATTTTATATCGTTCCGAGGCGTCGGGGTTTAGACGTGGCAGAGCGACAACGGCGACGTGGCAGAGCAGCCTGCAAAGGGGGGCGCCGGCGACGTGGCAGAGCAGCCACGCTGGTACGGCCCCCCTTTAACACCGGTTCGTACGAACCTGTGTTAAAGCCCCTTTTCGGGATCAACAAAAGCCCTCGTTTCCACTAGTGCTCGTAGGTAGTACTACAGAGTTGTCGTCTGTAACACCTCAGTTTTAGATAAACATTATTTAGGGTTTGTTTGTGCATCATGTTTAAATTGTGCATTAAAGAACATAATGAAAAACTCTAAACCCTACTCTCTCCCTCTATTTGAAATCAATTCAAAATGACACACGACCACTGAGCCGAGCACACTATGGGTAACGACAGTAGCACTAAAATTTAACACGGGCATGACACCGAACTTGACGAACGAGACGAGCTAGCTGTAGAGAGGAGGGCCTCACATGGGCTCCGACGGCGAGGGCGAGGGCGGCGGCTCCGACGTACGGCGAGGGCGGCCGCTCCGACGTACGGAGAGGGCGAGGGCAGCGGCTCTGATGTACGGCGAGGGCGGAAGCTCCGACGTACGGCGAGGGCGGCGGCTCCGACGTACGGCGACGGCGGCTCCGACTGCGAGGGCGAGGGCGGAGCCGGCGCGCGCGCGGTGGCGGTGGCGGTCTTGCTGGCGCGCGCGAGGGCGGTGGCTAGCTCCGACGGCGAGGGTTGGACGCGACGCGGCAGCTGCTCGCTCTCTGCTCTCTGCGCGGCGGGCGGTGGTTCGATCTGGCACTGGGGGGAAGAAAGGAGCGAAGGGGCGCATTTAATACCCCCCCTTTAACACCGGTTCGTGGCATGAACCGGTGTTAAAGGGGGGATTCGTTTGCACG
Organism: Avena sativa; assembly: GCA_916181665.1. Taxonomy (NCBI): domain Eukaryota; kingdom Viridiplantae; phylum Streptophyta; class Magnoliopsida; order Poales; family Poaceae; genus Avena; species Avena sativa. The sequence goes on from OV702296.1 coordinate 20,823,880, forward strand.
CGTATTTATTACCCCCCCCCCTTTAACACCGGTTCCTGCCACGAACCGGTGTTAAAGGGGGGGTGCGCGCGGGAAACGAAATAAATGCCCCCCCCTTTAACACCGGTTCCTGCCACGAACTGATGTTAAAGGGGGGGGTGCGCGCGGGAAACGAAATAAATGCCCCCCCCTTTAACACCGGTTCCTGTCTGGAACCGGTGTTAAAGGGGGGCATTTATTTCATGCATTAAAGGGGCTTTTTTAATTCAAAAAATATGATATGAATTTAGAAAATTCATATCTTTTTCATTTTAACTCAGAAAAATATGAATAATATATCATAATTTTCAGAAAAATAATATCTATCCATTCATGTAAATCATTTTATATTTACTTTTCATGAATTTTTTTAAAATAATTAAAACACTTATTTCATGCATTAAAGGGGCTTTTTTAATTCAAAAAATATGATATGAATTTAGAAAATTCATATCTTTTTCATTTCAACTCAGAAAAATATGAATAATATATCATAATTTTCAGAAAAATAATATCTATCCATTCATGTAAATCATTTTATATTTACTTTACATGAAATTTTTTTAAATAATTAAAACACTTATTTCATGCATTAAAGGGGCTTTTTTAATTCAAAAAATATGATATGAATTTAGAAAATTCATATCTTTTTCATTTCAACTCAGAAAAATATGAATAATATATCATAATTTTCAGAAAAATAATATCTATCCATTCATGTAAATGATTTTTATTAGATCAAATCATATTTTAATGCCGCATCTTTTGTATTAACATTTTTGAATTGATTGGATATTTAAATGTCGCATCTTTTGTATACACTTGAATCTCACCAAGCCTCTCTCAACTTGCATTGTTTTTTGATCAATGTGTTGGTGGTTTTTTGAACTATGCCTTGATTTTAGCCATAACATTGGTCATTTGACCCGAAAGCCAAGAAACCTCGAATGAGATAGGTCATTTTGAGACAGTTACATAAAGCCGAACTGGAACTGAAAATTAAGATACATAAAAGAACTGAAAATTATGATACATAAAAGAACTGAAAATTAAGATACATGGCCAGATTAAGTAACAATCGGCCGAACTGGAACTGAAAATTAAGATACATAAAATAACTGAAAATTAAGATACATGGCCAGATTAAGTAACAATCTGCCGAACTTGTTTCGGAATGTTGGAGTGATTCAGTCATGCTCCTGCCTACACCTGTAATACTCGCCACTGTAGTCGTCGTACTCGCTGCCGCCGTCATCGCTGTCGTCGTCGGGGTCGCCGTAATTGAACCTCTGGAGAGTACGCGTGGGCTGGACTTGAGGGTAGCGCGTGGGCTGGACTTGAGGGTAGCGCAGACGGGGGTTAGAGTCGGCGGCAGTGTCATAGGCCATGACGCTCTGGAGAGTCCGACCGCGCCACCATAGCCGACGGCCGGCCTCGTTGAAGTTAGAAGGAGGTGGGCCGTCCTCCTCGTGCCTGGCGAGCGCCCTCTCATGCCGATCTACGAAGAAGGCTTCCCAAGTAGGGAAATAGTCGGGATGCCATCTGGGATTCCTCCGCTGCTCCGGCGTGAGCTCGAAGTAGTAGTGGTTCGTGATGGCCATCCGGCGCGCCACACCTAGAGGGACAGGAGGAACTGGCACGCCTCCGACGCTCAGCATCCAGCCGACGGGGACACAGTAGCCCGGCGGGCAGGGGTAGTTCGAGGCGCAAAGCGCCTCCGTCTCCCTGGGGGTTAGTGCTACGGTGGAAGCCATGGGAAAGAGTGATGAGGTTGTAGATATGAGTCTAGAGATGTGCAATATGACAATGGAGGCCAACCCCCTACATATATATATAGTGAACTAGCGGGAAGAACTGGAGGGAAGAACTGGCGGGAAGAAAAATGGCGGGAAGAAAAATGGCGGGAAGAAAAATGGCGGGAAAAAATGGCGGGATGAACCTTTAGTCCCGGTTGGAGACACCAACCGGGACAAAACACGAGTCAGCACTAATAATAGGGGTGAGTGCATGTCGACATTATGTCGTGTGGTGTGTACCTTGTCCCGGATTGTGCCACCAACCGTGATCCAGCACATAACATCGGTCATTTGGACCGAAAGCCTTGAAACCTCGAACATGATAGGTCATTTTGTGAAGGTTTTTTCGAAACATGATCAATATACCAAGTCTGGTATTTTTCCTTTCAACTATGTAACAAAATATGACACCACGCGAAGGATTTTCATTGTTCGGATTTTTTTTGAATTTATTATGCCCGTTTTGAATTATCTGAATTTCTAACTATGGTCGAACCGGTGTGCATGAAGATAGGGGACGAGCATCGTTAGAACTTGCATTGAACCTCTGAGGAAACCACATATTGCGAGTCTAAAAATGATTTTTTCAAAAAATCACGGGCGATAGATCATGTACCTGTAGTACAAACCGGACCCACTTCCTACCGATTCGGCAGACATTTGTCCTTTTTACCCGGGATGGACGAAAAGGTTTGAGATGTACCGGTTGGGAGATAGTACATGTAAGGTGGTCTAGTATTTTAGGAAAATAGGACGGTAGCATTCTGAAACAGCATTTTGCTGGTTACTTCACAAAAAGACCCGTTTTTTGCGCTCGGAAAATGGAAAAGGTCTTTTCCGTGCCACAAAAAGGAAAACTTCCTTCTGCAACATTGTTCTCCATACCAATTTCCACACACATGCATAATATGGGCACAACATCACAAACTATGCCGTGATCCAGCACATAACATCCGTCATTTGGACCGAAAGCCATGAAACCTCGAACATGATAGGTCATTTTGTGAAGGTTTTTTCGAAACATGATCAATATACCAAGTCTGGTATTTTTCCTTTCAACTATGTAACAAAATATGACACCACGCGAAGGATTTTCATTGTTCGGATTTTTTTTGAATTTATTATGCCCGTTTTGAATTATCTGAATTTCTAACTATGGTCGAACCGGTGTGCATGAAGATAGGGGACGAGCATCGTTAGAACTTGCATTGGACCTCTGAAGAAACCACATATTGCGAGTCTAAAAATGATTTTTACAAAAAATCACGGGCGATAGATCATGTACCTGTAGTACAAACCGGATCCACTTCCTGCCGATTCGGCAGACATTTGTCCTTTTTACCCGGGATGGACGAAAAGGTTTGAGATGTACCGGTTGGGAGATAGTACATGTAAGGTGGTCTAGTATTTTAGGAAAATGGGACGGTAGCATTCTGAAACGGCATTTTGCTGGTTACTTCACAAAAAGACCCGTTTTTTGCGCTCGGAAAATGGAAAAGGTCTTTCCCGTGCGACAAAAAGGAAAACTTCCTTCTGCAACATTGTTCTCCATACCAATGTCCACACACATGCATAATATGGGCACAACATCACAAACTATGCCATGATCCAGCACATAACATCGGTCATTTGGACCGAAAGCCATGAAACCTCGAACATGATAGGTCATTTTGTGAAGGTTTTTTCGAAACATGATCAATATACCAATTCTGGTATTTTTCCTTTCAACTATGTAACAAAAATTTACACCACGCGAAGGATTTTCATTGTTCGGATTTTTTTTGAATTTATTATGCCCGTTTTGAATTATCTGAATTTCTAACTATGGTCGAACCGGTGTGCATGAAGATAGGGGACGAGCATCATTAGAACTTGCATTGGACCTCTGAAGAAACCACATATTGCGAGTCTAAAAATGATTTTTTCAAAAAATCACGGGCGATAGATCATGTACCTGTAGTACAAACCGGATCCACTTCCTGCCGATTCGGCAGACATTTGTCCTTTTTACCCGGGATGGACGAAAAGGTTTGAGATGTACCGGTTGGGAGATAGTACATGTAAGGTGGTCTAGTATTTTAGGAAAATGGGACGGTAGCATTCTGAAACGGAATTTTGCTGGTTACTTCACAAAAAGACCCGTTTTTTGCGCTCGGAAAATGGAAAAGGTCTTTTCCGTGCGACAAAAAGGAAAACTTCCTTCTGCAACATTGTTCTCCATACCAATGTCCACACACATGCATAATATGGGCACAACATCACAAACTATGCCGTGATCCAGCACATAACATCGGTCATTTGGACATGAAACCTCGAACATGATAGGTCATTTTGTGAAGGTTTTTTTAAACATGATCAATATACCAAGTCTTGTATTTTTCCTTTCAACTATGTAACAAAATATGACACCACGCGAAGTATTTTCATTGTTCGGATTTTTTTTGAATTTATTATGCCCGTTTTGAATTATCTGAATTTCTAACTATGGTCGAACCGGTGTGCATGAAGATAGGGGACGAGCATCGTTAGAACTTGCATTGGACCTCTGAAGAAACCACATATTGCGAGTCTAAAAATGATTTTTTCAAAAAATCACGGGCGATAGATCATGTACCTGTAGTACAAACCGGATCCACTTCCTGCCGATTCGGCAGACATTTGTCCTTTTTACCCGGGATGGACGAAAAGGTTTGGGAGATAGTACATGTAAGGGTTCATCTTTAGTGCCGGTTGGAGAAACCAACCGCGACTGAAGGGATTGCGTCAGAGTGGGGTGAGTGTCGACATTATGTTGTGCGGCTTGTACCTTGTCCCGGATGGTATCACCAACCGGGACTAAAGATGAACCTTTAGTCCCGGTTGGTGACACCAACCGGGACTAAAGATGAGTCAATACTAATAATAGAGGTGAGTGTCGACATTATGTCATGAGTGTCGACATTATGCCGAGCTGCTTGTACTATAAATAGGCATCCTTGTGAGTCCAGTCCTCCAGCCAGTTTGAGGCATCTCCAAGATGGTTTTCGAGAGCAGGGACACCACTGCGGCCAGTTTCAGGGAGATGCCGACGGAGCCCAGTCCTCCGGCATCTCCTAGAAACTGGTCATAGAGGCACTCCCTAATATGTGAAATTAGTTAGCTCCGAGGCGTATTGATCTAGTTAGAGAAGTTACAAGCTGCAAGATGGTTTTCGAGAGCAGGGACACCACTACGGCCAGTTTCAGGGAGATGCCGACGGAGCCCAGTCCTCCGGCATCTCCTAGAAACTGGTCATAGAGGCACTCCCTAATATGTGAAATTAGCTAGCTCCGAGGCGTATTGATCTAGTTAGAGAAGTTACAAGCTGCAAGATGGTTTTCGAGAGCAGGGACACCACTACGGCCAGTTTCAGGGAGATGCCGACGGAGCCCAGTCCTCCGGCATCTCCTAGAAACTGGTCATAGAGGCACTCCCTAATATGTGAAATTAGTTAGCTCTGAGGCGTATTGATCTAGTTAGAGAAGTTACAAGCTGCAAGATGGTTTTCGAGAGCAGGGACACCACTGCGGCCAGTTTCAGGGAGATGCCGACGGAGCCCAGTCCTCCGGCATCTCCTAAAAACTGGTCATAGAGGCACTCCCTAATATGTGAAATTAGTTAGCTCCGAGGCGTATTGATCTAGTTAGAGAAGTTACAAGCTGCAAGATGGTTTTCGAGAGCAGGGACACCACTGCGGTCAAGCAAAAAATAATAGGGAGATGACCATTTATATATATAGTACATCAATGACACATGAAACTATAGTTGCCGACCTCGACCGAGACGGAAAGAGCAACAAGAAAGCTTATTTTGAGCTCTCGGGCATTTCACCGAACACCTCTAGTGCATATGAAAAAACACAAACTAGCACTCTTCACACCCTCTTGCTAGGCTCCAAAATGTGAAAGAATGGAAGAGTGGGGTGTGTGTGGGCTGGGATGGTGTCTTATATAGCCCCCCCTTTAACACCGGTGTTAAAGGGGGGGGGGCTTTCGCGGGTCAAATGACCAATGTTATGACCAATGTTAATACAAAATATGCGGCATTAAAATATGATTTGATCTAATAAAAATCATTTTTTAGATGCTTAATATTTCTTATGTTCAAAGTTTTAGGATTTAACAATTTATTTTTGTTTGAATTGAATAATCAAAATTTATATGTAAGTGCTTTAATTATTTTGAAAATTTTCATGTAAAGTAAATATAAAATGATTTACATGAATGGATAGAAATTATTTTTATGAAAATTATGATATATTATTCATATTTTTCTGAGTTGAAATGAAAAAGATATGAATTTTCTAAATTCATATCATATTTTTTGAATTAAAAATGCCCCTTTAATGCATGAAATAAATGCCCCACCTTTAACACCGGTTCCAGACAGGAACCGGTGTTAAAGGGTGGGGCATTTATTTCGTTTCCCGCACGCACCACCCAGCCCCCTTTTAACACCGGTTCCAGCCACGAACCGGTGTTAAAGGGGGGCTCCTTTAATGCCGCAGGGGCCACGCTGGTACGGCCCCCCCCTTTAACACCGGTTCGTAGAAGAACCGGTGTTAAAGCCCCTTTTCGGGATCAACAAAAGACCTCGTTTCCACTAGTGAGTATGGAGTTGTCCCGGGTGTCACCGGGAGGAGGAGTTCCGTCCGCCTCATCTGTCACAAAATAACATTTTAATTTTATATTAAAGATATTATATTACTTTTAATATTGTAGGGCGTAATATAATTTGATGTTTCCAAAATCTCAAATTTTTAACAAAACAATCTTAGGGATTGGCAAACCAAAGGGGAGTGGTTGTCATGTGAATTAGAATGGTTGGTAAATATAACATGCCAGAATTTGGGTTTTGCACTACGATTTGTGCTATTTTATTGTTCATTATTTGCTCCGCTCCAAAAATTAAGGGAGGTCATGCGATGACATTTCGCGGGGCAGTCTTGCTAATCAACATTGAACCGATTCATTTGCTTATTTAGTGTTTTTTCTCTCAAAGCATGTTTTTATTTTTGACCTGAGCTAATTTTAGCCCATCCGTTTCATAAAACTTGACTCAGATTTATCAAAACTCGTATGTATTTAGTATTAAAACAAGTTAGATACATACGAATCTAGACAAACATGATTCGAGTTTTATGGAAGGGAGGGAGTAGCACTAATCGAGTTACTACTCTATGCTTTTTGTTGGTGACCACGACATGCTAGTGCAATGTCCTCCCGTAGGCGAGACCAACCCGTGGATCGGGTGCGTGCCAAAACAAGTGACGTGGAGTTGTTTAGATATGTTAAAACATGTCTAGATATATAAGAATCTATACAAAATCACGTCACTTGTTGGGATGGAAGGATTACATACGAGTTGCAGTCGAAGACGCGTACAAGTGGATTTGAAGACTTTGCAAAGAAAAAGAATAGACAAAAGCAAAATCGGACATGCAAGAGACTTGCTCTGCTTATTAATTGATGATGTTGGCTGATCACGTATGGCAAGAGAGAATGAATCAAGCACGAGAGCATGCACATACCACGTGAAGCTGCTTATTAATTGCTGATGTTCCCACGTGAAGCGGCCAAAAAAAAATATCGCCGAGCCTCCCCGCTCCACGTTTTAATTTGTTTCTGGCGACGAGGATTTTAGTTGGGCGGAGCCGGAATTGTAGCGGCCCCCTTTCTCTCTCGCTTGCTCTCTCTCGCTGCAGTTCCGGCCTTTCTCTCTCGCTTGCTCTCTCTCGATCCCCTTTCTCTCTCGCTTGCTCGCTCCGCTGCCTCTCCATTTCTCTCGCGACGATCTCTTCCTCTGCCGTCTCCAATGGCCGCCTCCCTGCAGTTCCGGCCAGGATATCCATCCAACCCGACGTCCAGCAGCACGCGCACTACGTCGCCAGGATATGACGGAGGGGCGGTGCTCAGCAGATCGCCGTGGCGCTCCACCAGCAGACGCGCGAGAGCTCCTCGAGCAGTCCTTCCGGCGGCTCCCTCGCCAACGGTGCGCCTCCATCCACGACCCCCCTCCATCGCCCGTCCCCGCAAGGTATAGGTTGTCTCAATCTCCAATCTGAATCCTCTTCTCCCCTCCTACGTCGAGCAGACGCGCGGGAGCTCCTCGAGCTGCCCCGGCGCCTCCAACGTCGCCCGCCGTGCAAGTGGAGCTCTCCGGCGCCTCCAAAGCATTTGGGGCAAATCGGTGCTGCAGATGATGTTAGATGCTTAAGCGTTAATTTTCTTATCCAAATCTTCTTGTTGCTTAGTAGTTACGAATCATTTAAATGTGGTTTGTATGTGGTGTAATTGCTTGGAAGATACACGAATTGGTAATTGCTAAGATGGGCGTGTCATATATTAGACCATCTTCGGAAAAAAATTGAAATTTTGTGAACCTATATCATTTTATACCTTGACTGATATGTTGTGCTTTTGTTGATTTTGTGTCTGGAGCTGAGTTAGTGTGCTACTGTAGCACAATTGGCTCTGATCTCATTCAACCAAATAAAGACAAAATGACATTGCTTAGTTATGCAAGATAAAAATAGGGATCGTGTTGGTTTTATTTACACAAAAACCAATTTCACATACCAATCTTCTGTAGCTACTAAGGTCGCCAAACAATGTTCAGCACCAGTATAATTCAAGGGTTACCTGCTATGTATGGTCATCTGTCTCCTTGAGGAGTGATTAATAAGTTCTAAGTTGTAGAAACCATCATATTATCGTTCCATTGGTATGTGCTCTTTTTATATAACAAATAACAAAGTCTAGTATACTACAATGGTAATTTTTCTTGATCCAAATATGTTATCTTTTTCTAGGTTTATGCTCTATGCCAGTACAAAGGCGTCGCCGTCATACAAGATCTTCACCAACGAATTTCGGCACCAACAACGTAACCGCGATGCCCCAAGGTCTTCATCCCGGTGCGTCAGGCACTTCGCTGCGGAACGCCAAGATCTTCATCCCGAATGACAAGACCGACTCGATGGCGCGGACCCGACGAGATCTTCGAATGCGACAAGATCGACACCGACCAGGGCGAGTCCACATGCGCCCCCGACGCCAGCCAAGTCCTTCATCTCGGATGCGACAAGATCGACTTCCGTTGTCCGAGGCCGATCCCGTCGAACCCTGAACCCTGAGACCGACCCCGAACCTCTCGGAGCCCAAGTTCGTCGAACCCTAACAAGATCGCCGAACCCTAATGTGTGACCCTGATCCGAGCCCCTATTTTATAAATGCCATCTATATAAATTGTTGCATATTAAAATGTTCATATTTGCACACATATCATGTGGGTTTGGGGGCATTATGCCGATTCACCATATAATTAAATATGGGGCCCATATGCGGGCAAATCTAGCCTTATATTGGCCTCATTTAAATTTGTGCATCGAACTGTTGTCATATCTTGCCTTGTTAAAACAACATTTAAAATGTGGGGTATCTAAATAACATGAACCTATTAAGTAATTGTCGGGACCCCGGTTCCGCTTAATATTGCCTAATTGCATCGCATCTTTGCCATGTCATACATCATACATGCATCATGCCCGATCTTCGGCCGTAGTATTAAATATTGCATCCGTTGTTTATTCTAGTGTTTTGGTTCTTCGCGGATAAGGCCGTTGAGTTGATGCGAGTGTCGACCCGATCTTCGGATGAACCCTCGGCAATGTTTTCAGGCGAGCATCTCCCCCTTTCTACCTATCTTATTTTTATAGTATTTATTCCCTCCTGTTGATCTATTGCTATCTGTGTTACGATGCTCTAGCTTTCGTACCCGTGATATCCCTTGTAGCCTTATATTACCTTGGACACATCCTATTACCTGTTGTTTGGTAGATAGTTGGACCGCGCGCCGTAGTCGCTTGCTCAAGTGCTGTTGCGTGTCGTCAAGTGCCACAGTTGTTGGAGTATTGCCGTGTGTTTATGGTTGGAGATGATCAAGACTTTAATTACTGTTTAACAACTAAAATTGAAGTAAGTAAGCAGAGGCACAGGTGGGCAATAGATGTTATTTGGTTGTTAACCGTCCACTTGTGTTCCGTAGGACCCCGAGTACTTGATACCTGTTCCTTGAATATTCGCGCTATCCACATCCAGGAGGATTATGGGACCCCCCTGAGCCAGAGCTTGATTCATTCTTATTTCTTGGGGCCACAAACTAGTTTGAGGTTTTATTTACTATCCTGTACTTATGCCATGCTTTACTGCTTTATTTACGATAATGCGAGGAGCACCTGTACTGTTTAGGTAAGCGGAGTGTTTTCGCGGTATCGACAAGCCCAGTTTTGGGTTCCCAGTCGTTTACAGCCATTGTCGCAAACCTTGAGTCCGTCTCGGAGTCAGCTAGCTTCGTTGCGGGTGTACTCAATGGGGTGGACCCCTGAAATATTTCTGAATCTTGTGATTGCTTTGTCGTGAAGGCCTCGTTGGGTTTTGAGTTGGTTTTTCCGAGGTTGATCGAGTGTGTGTTGCTATTTGTGCACCCCTGCAGGGTAAAACTTTCTGAAAGCCGTGTCCGCGGTTATGGACGACTTGGAGCACAGTATCTCGATCATAGACAACTATAACTAAAGTAGTGCTATAAATTTGACTTTATAATGACTAGTATTCAGCTTCACTATAATGGAATGGCTAAATAAAACTGCCAACAACTGCTTGCTTGTGTTGTCGCTTGCGACCATTGTATCTGACTAGTAAGTATCGCAACTATAACGGAATGGCTAAATAAAAGTACCAACAACTGCTGGGTTTTGGGTTATCTCATGCTAATTGTATCTGACTAGTAAGTGTTGCAACTACAACGGAATGTATAACTAAAAGTGCCCACTGCTTATTTTATCAGGATGATTATCCATACTTGACTAGTAATTGCTGCAATGGTAACCGAATAAATAAAACTGCCAACAGTGTGAGTTCCTCGGTTGACTTCCTCGTTTGGTCTCGAGGGGGAAATACCAGGATGGGTTTGTCTGATGGTAGAATCAGGTTGGTTCCGAATAGGTCTTTCTTATCCCTCTCTGATAGCCGCCAGTTGTATCGAGTCTCTATAGGTTGTTTAGTGCATGCTGCCGCTGCCGCTTCAGTCCACCATACCTATGTAGGCGAGGACCGCCGAATTCTAGCCTCGCCGTGTACTGGCCTCAGTACTGACGCTCCTCTTTTTCCTTTGCCCTTTGTCGGCACCCCTTTTGTTTAAGCAGGTTTTGAGATCGACGTCGTTAGCAGGGTTACCCTTCCGGCTTGGCCTGGGCAGGGTTATGGACGCCATTGGTTATTCTTCAGGGCTCTTAGCCCCATTTGCATCTTGTCCGTAGTCGGACGCTCTATCATTTTCAAGGTGATTTGGATCTTTGTATTGTATATCTGTATTCCTGACTCATTGAGTCGCTGTTGTATATATATCTGTTCTGTGGGTCCCATCGAGGACTGTTGTGTAATGTTATTACTTCGTTTTCCACCCGCACGAAAGTGCCTGGTGGGCACCTTTGAATCGTTTCTATGCGGGTTTGGCGGGAATCGCTGAAACCTGCATAGGGTCGATTCTGAGGGTGTTACAGCAACAAAGCAAACTAATCATAGCAAAGATTGGTACTGCAAGTCAAGGACTAAATGATCATAGAGGCTAATGGTGACTTGTCATAGTCATAACATGGTGTAATCACGTGCCAAGTCAACCCAAGCAAAACATCAAAGGAGAATACCACAATACTATGCTTTTGCATGCTAAAACAACGCATAATTTCTTCAAGGCACACTAAGCAATCCCAATTGTTTGGAACAAGACATGCTACAGAAATAATCACTAAGCATAATGCTAAAACAACACCTAGCATGTCATGCTGAAGTCTAATTCACGGTCAATGCAAGCTCCTCTTGCACTTCAAGCAAGAACTTACTACTCCTTTCCAAACACCAAGCAAACTTATTTGCAAAACAACACAGCGAGAACGGGGGTCCAAACTTCTTTATTCAAGCAAACTAAACAAACTAAGCAAAGAAAACGAAAACTAAGACGCTCCAAGAACAACACAACTGTGCATGAAACAATAAAAGTGAAGTGTCTAGACAGACCTGAGTCTTTTATTGATGAAGAAGGGGATGCCTTGGGCATCCCCAAGCTTTGACGCTTGTACCTCTTGGATATTCCTTGGGATGACACCATGGTGGCATCCCCAATCTTGAGCTTTTGTCCATTCTTTATCTCATTGCATCATTCTCTCTCTACACCTAAATTTTTTCCTTCATACAAAACTTCACACAATCTTCATTAGCAACATTAGCGTATTCAAAAGATATTAGACCACTGGAAAAGCTTTGGAACATCAAGGCTTTTCACTAAAAACACAAGCTACTGAAGTAACTCCTTCAAAGAAACTCAATTTACCTGAAGAGAGCTTAAAAAGGAATCAATAAGAAGCAAATGCAAATAATGGCAGAAATCTGTCAAAACATACCAAAAGGTAGAAACGAATTTTTTCGAACATCTTCTGTTGCTCAAATAAAAAAGTGTTGAACTAACGAAAGTTATTCAACATACTGAGGGATTTATTCGTAAATTTTGAGCTCAATCCGAGTTTAAGACACTAGTAGAAAAATAGGCTTCGGTTCGATTTAGAGTATGACACTAGTTCCGATTTATTACCGGCCGGGACTACTATGAGCACTAGTCCCGGTTTGTACCGTTTTTAGTGGCCAGGAGACCGAGAAAACACTAGTCTTGGGTCATTTTGGACCTTTAGTCCCGGGTCATGATATGGTCCGGGTCTAAAGGTGTGCAGGCGCGGGCAACACCCTTTAGTCCCGGGACTAAAGGGGTCCCGGGTCGTGATACGGCCCTGGACTAAAGGGGTGCGACGCGGGCAACTTAAAATTGCTATAACTTTTGCGTACGATGTCGAAACAAAATGTACAACCTATCAAAATGTGTGGAAAAAATTTGAGTTTGATTTTAACAGCCTTATTTGGATTCCTCACATTTTTAGATTTTTAAAATTATAAATAATGGATTCCTCACATTTTTCTGATTCTTTTACATTTTTAAAATTTGAAAAGGGGAAAAAGTTATTTAATTTTTTTATTATTTAGCAAGGTTATCCATATTTTGATTCCTCACATTTTTCTGATAATAATGAATATATTATTTGTCGAATTTCGATTTATAGATTTAAAGATATTATTTATACCATATTAAATGAATAATGGCAAAAAATGAATAATATATTATTTTATTTAGTTTTTTACTTTCATTATATTAAAATATTATTATTACTTATTTATTGTTGTTTACTAAAATAGTTGTTTGTAGTTTCAATAAATAAAGATGTATGGCATATTGATATGGGCTAATAGGATTGGTATGATAGTGTTGACAACAAGGTACAAAAGGGCTTTGCGCAAGGACATCCGAATGGAACAGAGAATTTAAGCGTGCTGAGGGTGGAGTAGTGCTAGGATGGGTGACCGAATGGGAAGTTTGACCACAAGTGTAATTTGACCTAAGATTAAATATACTTAGTGCTAAAAATGTTCCAAGTGAGATGATTACGAGTCAAACAATTCAAAAGTTTAAGAAAAAATTCGAAAAAAAAATAAAAAAAATTCGAAAAAAATAAAATAAAAAATCTTTAGTCCAGGGCCGTATTACGACCCGGGAATAAAGGTCCTTCACCCCCTACAGCAAAAAAAACGCCCATACGGTGGCCCTCTAGTCCCGGGTTGTAACATACGAGACTAGAAATAGGGGCCTTTAGTCCCGATTTCGCAGTCCCGGGTGCAAAACCAGGACTAAAGGCCCTTGCAAACCGGGACTATAAGCCCTTTTTTCCACTAGTGAGAGCCTCCTCACGAATTTTTTTGGTGGAGAACAACAATCTGTTTCGGGACAGCAACTCCCCAAATCTTACTTCCTTCCCATTAGAGATCATTCTTGTCACAAAAAGCAAACAAAAAGGATAAGGAGAGGTCATTACAGTAGTAATTACTTCCAAGACTCAAGGAAACTCTTGGGTTATCTCCCAACAAGTACTTTTCTTTAACACCATTAAGTTAGGCACAAGAAGCAAGAAGAATCAAGTATTTTCAAATGAAGAAGCATTAACGTTCATACTTGCAAAATCTTCAACTATGAAAGGTATCTCATCCAAATGGGTTTGGGAGGATCCTTTCTCATCTCTCTTTGGTCTACTACCTTCATCAAAAAGATTTTCAGGGGCAATCCAATCGAAGTTATTTTCAAAGGCTTCATGCATTCCAACAAGCTTATAGGGTATGGGTATATTGAATTCCTCTCTAGGCTTAGTTTTATCAGAAATACCCACAACATCTACACTTGAATCTAGCATATTGAAACGTTCAAAAACCTTTTTGGCCTCCCTAGCAACATCATGGAATTCTTTTGATAAAGTTTCAAGGATGAATTCCCTTTTTTCAAAATTCTTCTCTTCTTTTAGTTTTAGGAATAAGAATTGCATGAAGGGGTTAAGGCTAACAAAACTAGCCTCCAACATATGGACTAAAGAAGCTGAAGCAATTTTATAATTAGGAGCAAGCTCTCTACAGATGTATCCTCAGTATCCTCATGCTTGCTAACATAGTTAAAGAATTCTTCAATATTGTCTTTCCCAATTATGGAGCCACTACCTATTACAAGGTCTTTCTGGGTGAACTTGGGGAGCAACATGGTGAGCTAGAGCAAGGTGGCAACTAGAGAAGGAACTAATTTTTTTGTGTTTTTAAATAAAGAAAGCAAACCAAGCTAGACTAACTATTTTTTTTGGGGTTTTTGAAAAGAGGCAAACAAAACCAAACAAAACAAACTAAAAACAAAGTAAAGACAAAGGAAGTGAAGGACTCCCCTAGTGAAGACGTCCTTAGCCTCCCCGGCAACGGCGCCAGAAATTACTTGATGCTACACTCAACAGGAAGGAAGAGTGCTTCGTTGGAAACCCCAAGAGCAAGGTATGAAGAGTACAACAGCAAGATTTCCCTCAGTAGAAACCAAGGTTATCGAACCAGAAGGAGGAAGGAAACGTCACACAGGTTTTGGAAGCAACGTGGAGACCTACACAACACAAACTCAAGACTCTGTCCCAATGAATCAGTGAGGTTGTCAAGCTCGCCGGTTTGCTGTAAGAAAGGATTAAACGTATGGTATGGAAGGTAATGGTTTGCAGCAAGTAAACAAATAATAGTGGAAGATATATTAATGGTAAAGATTGGACCGGGGTTCATAGTTCACTAGAGGTGCTCTCCTTAGATAAACAACATGGCATGATGGGTAAACAAATTATACCGGAGCAATTGATAGGAACTGAGCAAGGCATAACCATGCAATTACTAGCCATAAAGATCCTATGAGGTTGATTGGGCAATACAACAATATACATAGACCGTAATCCAACTGCATCTATGACTAGAAGTCCACCTTTAGGTTATCATATGAACCCCCTCCAGTATTAAGTTGCAAGCAACAGACAACTGCTTTAAGCAAAGTGTGTAAGGTAAACAGTCCACATGTTCCATGAACAAGTGACCGTTGTTTTCTCCCTAGTAGCAACATCACATCTACAACCCAAGAGATTATTGTCACTTCCCTTGGAAACTAGAGGCATGAACCCACTATCGAGCAGAAATACTCCCTCTTGGAGTCACTATCAACTACTTGGCCAAGATAACCACTAGCAACGGAGATCATGCAAGATCACAAACAACACAGACATGATAGAATCATAAAGATAGAACCATTAATCAAACCAACATAATAATCTGAATATACATCGGATCCCCGCAAACACAATATGCATGATTACAAATAGATCAGATCTTGATCATGAACGGAGATCATAAGATCTATACATCAAAGCACAAAGGAGGAGATACAACCATCTAGCTACTACATGGATCCATAGTCCAAGGTGGAACTACTCACAAATCATACCGGAGAGAAGGCCTCCGGGATGATCTCCCCTCCGGCAGGGTGCCGGGAAGAGTTTCAGGTTCCCCCCCGATCTAGGGACGATGGTGGCGGCGGCTACAGACGGTTTCGTGAAATATTGATCGGGTATTTAGAGTTTCTGCATCGGGGGATTCTTATAGGCGAAGGGGCGAGACCGGGAGGCGGCCAGGTTGCCCAAACCCTAGCCAGGCGCGGGGCAGGGCCCACCCGCGCCTAGGGTGGGTCTGGCCCCCCTGGCTGGCCTTCCGGGCTCCCCTCTGGACTTCTTGTTCCCCACGGAAAGTTATTGACTTTGTCGTTTGTCCTGTCCAATTTCGAGGATATTTATTTACGAACTTTTTTGAAACCAAAAATAGCAGAAAACAGTCATGTGGCACTGTTGCAACTTGTTAATAGGTTAGTACCAGAAAACATGTCAAAATCACCTCAAAGTGTAGACAAGTAAAGCAAAGTAGATACTAAACAAGCATAGAGCATAAAAAATTATAGATACCTTATGACGGTGCTGCTGCTGCTAGCTTGGTCGTGGCCTCCTTTGCCCCGCGTGAGGTGGTAGGCTCGGCTGTTCTCAGCTTTGACTACATCGAGTACCTACCACCGCCGTGGGACGGTGATCCTCTCCCTGGGCCTCATCTTCAGGTGTGTTGATGGTTCACAGAGGTGTCGCTTCCCTTACCTCTCCCTTTCTCAGCATTTCTTTCCCAACATTTCCATGCCTCCTATTTTGGATGATGTAGTGTTCTGGTCTTAAATTTCTTGCTAGGAAGATTCATAGGGTTAGCTTTATGTGTTGTGTTGTGTTCGTGGTTGAGGTACTGTCATGGTCATGTGCATTTGTGCATATCACCCCTGGTCTATTTGGTTGAAGCTTCAGCGAAACTAGCATAGATATATTCGTCATCCCTGGTGTATTTGGTTCAAGCTTCAGTGAAACTAGCATAGATATACTCGTCATCCCTGGTATACTTGGTTCAAGTTTCGGTGAATCTAGAGTACGCATATTCGTGATCCCAGGTCTGTTGTGTTCAAACATAAGCAAAACTAGCATATATCTATTAGGTTTTGTGCATATTTGTGTGCTAGAGAAAATAGAACACACCAGAAACTAGTTTTAGACATTCATGTGTTTTAGCTTGACAGCAAGAATATATTGTCTTCATCATGATTCATCAACGATCTCAACTCTTGTATGTTTTTGACAAAACACTCCACGTGTTCTTCCCTGTAGCTTTACCCTTTGTGTTTGTGATTTTCAGGTAAAGACCAAATAAGACTGACTTTAAGTAACTACTAGTTGAGGATTCTTCTTTCGGGCCAACACGGCTTGCCCCTGGCCAGAAAGCTGTAAGGCACGACCTGCAAAGCTGCTGGTGATGTGTTGGCCGTGGCCTATGCGTGATGGTATACTATTTAGGTCCTTGTAATGTTGGCTGGTAGTCGACTGACGGTCGTTTTTAGAATGCTCCAGACAATTGTAGGTCGTAACTGTGGTGGGTGTTTCGCGAGACTTGCATTTTTGTTTGGTTACACTGGTTTGTCGAGCTGGGCTATGTATTTGGGTATGTTGGTGAACGTCCGGAAATTTCGAATACTCTTGAAATTTGTACGATTGATTGATATTACTTCCAAGTCATGATGATGCACTAGTAGAAAAAACGACATCCGTTCGCGCCCCCTCAGAGCATTAGTCCCGGTTGCGTCACCAACCAGGACTAATGCTGGCACGCGTCCCGGTTCGAGCGGGCACGGGGCCCGGAGGCATGCGTCCCGGTAGGTAAGGGGGCATGCGTCCCGGTTGGAGCCACCAACCGGGACTAAAGGTTTGGCCACAGCCACGTGGCGTGGCACACACCTTTAGTCCCGGTTGGTGGCTCCAACCGGGACGTATTCTCCCGCCCTCTATAAATGCAACGCCCGAGCCCCCTCTGCCTCCACTCTGTTTTTTCTCTTGGTGGAAGGTGTGAGGGGTGTGCTAGTTTTTTCTCCCCTATGCATGCATTCAAGGTGTTTGATGAAATGTTTGAGTGAATAATCCGTTCAATTTCTCATAGAACAAAAATATAGAAGGTGTCCGAGACACACTTGAGCGTTCTCCTCTTTATTTCCCTCGATCGAGGTTAGCAATCTTGTCTTTTCACTGTCATTGATACAATGCATGTGTCGATGTGAATTGGTCATTTCACTATTTATGATGTCCTGTTTTTTGATAAACTTACTTATATGATGCAGATGAATGGTCGGGAATGGATGTACGGTGACCGGCGCGTAGCCGGGTATATGAAAGGCGTGGATAAATTTATCGATGTGGCTACGGCAAACAAAGATAATGGTTTTATACGTTGTCCATGCGTTCAATGTCGGAACAACAAGGAGTACTCTTCCTCGAAATCATTCGCGGCCACCTGATTATGAAAGGTTTCATGCCCAACTATAATTGCTGGACCAAGCACGGGGAAAGAGGGGTTATGATGGAAGATGGTGAAGAATAAGATGATGATAACAACTATCATCATATGTTTCCTGAATACAGTGATACTGCAATGGAAGACAATGGAGAGGAAAGAGGTGAAGAACGGGCATCAGATGAGCCGACTGATGAACTTGGTAGGGTCATTTCTGATGCAAAGCGAGACTGTGAAACAGAAAATGAGAAGTTGAAGTTAGAGGGAATGTTAGAAGATCACAAGAAATTGTTGTACCCAAATTATGAAGATGAAAGCACAAAGCTCGGTACCACATTGGAATTGTTGCGATGGAAGACAGAGTGTGGTCTAACCGACTCCTCATTTAAAAAGATGCTGAAAATAATGAAGCCGAAGTTTCCAAAACATAACGAACTTCCCGAGAGTACCTACGAAGCAAAGAAGACTCTCTGTCCTCTAGGATTAGATGTGCAAAAGATACATGCATGCATTAATGACTGCATTCTCTATCGCGGTAAGGAGTATGAGAATTTAGATAAATGCCCGGTATGCAATGCGTTGCGGTATAAGATCAGACGAGATGACCCTGGTGATGTTGAGGGAGAGCCCCTCCGGAAGAGGTTCCTGCTAAGGTTATGTGGTATGCTCCTATAATACCAAGGTTGAAAGGCATGTTCAGAAACAAAGAGCATGACAGGTTGTTGCGATGGCACAAAGAAGACCGTAAGAAAGACGGGAAGTTGAGACACCCTGCTGATGGGTCACAGTGGAGAAAAATCGAGAGAGACTTCCCAGACTTTGCAGGTGACGCAAGGAACTTATGGTTTGGTCTAAGTACGGATGGCATGAATCCTTTTGGGGAGCAGATCTGCAGTCATAGCACCTGGCCCGTAACTCTATGTATCTACAACCTGCCTCCTTGGTTGTGCATGAAGCGTAAGTTCATTATTAAGCCAGTGCTCATCCAAGGCCCGAAGCAACCGGGCAATGACATTGATGTGTACCTTAGGCCATTAGTTGAAGAACTCTTACAGTTGTGGGGAAAACCAGGTGTACGTGCGTGGGATGAGAACAAACATGAGCCATTTGATCTACGAGGGTTGTTATTCGTAACCATCAATGATTGGCCTGCTCTTAGTAACCTTTCAGGACAGACAAACAAGGGATATAAGGCATGCACACACTGTTTAGATAAGACTGAAGGTACATATTTGCATAAATGCAAGAAGGTTGAGTACCTGGCGAATCGACGATTTTTTCCGACCAATCATCCCGTAAGAAAGAAAGGCAAGCATTTCAAAGGTGAGGCAGATCACCGGAAGAAGCCTGAACTCCCTGCTGGTGATGATGTATTTGGTATGGTCAAGGACATAGAAGTAATCTTTGGAAAGGGTCCCGACGGTCAATCAGTTCCGAACGACGTCGCTACAGGACACGCACCCATGTGGAAGAAGAAATCTATATTTTGGGAGCTGTCATATTGGAAAGTCCTACGTGTCCGCTCTTCAATCGACGTGATGCACGTGACGAAGAATCTTTGCGTGAACCTGCTAGGATTCCTAGGCGTGTATGGGAAGACAAAAGATACACCAGAAGAACGGAAGGACCAACAAATTATGAAAGACCCAAAGAACATGCATACACCAGAAGCACGGGAGGACCATATGGTGCTAGCTTATGCATGCATATAGTACAAGACCTGTAGCGCAAACGACTAGAAATTATATGACAGGATGCTTCCGTTCCTTACAGAGCCGATCGAGTTGTTTTGACGTGACCACAACTGATGTGCAGCTCTTGTGTTTACGTTGTTGCCTGTTGGTTCCATCAGACTGACTGGAGCATTATCTATATATGTAGAGTATTGCAGCTAGCTAGCTAGCGGATCTCTCACTGTTAGATATGTCTCCATCAGGTCAGGTTATTTCTCGGAGTATGAAGAAATTAAGCAGGAGTATATCAAATAATAGTACTAGTTAGTTTGTTGCCAGTCATATGTGTAGACTGTGTGCTGACCAGATCTGCTCTCATGCATTCGGAGGTAGCCAAATGCACCTGATCGATCTGCTCTAGTGTTACATGTAACCAACAAATGCATATGATCGATTTGCTCTAGTGTTTAGGAAAAGAAAATATTAAGAAAACTTAGTCTTGGTGGTTGTTAAAAAGAAGCAGTATGGAAGGCGCCTCGTAAATCAAATCCCTTCCTTCCGCCTTATTTATATTACCTCGCGTTGTTACGAAGAAGTGGATCGATCATGACATTCGACTGACGGAAAAACAAGTGTCTCTTGATAGTGGTGTGTCGTACACTTGAAATTTGCGGTCTCGGGAAAGTATACACACGCATGCAAAGCGGGGGGAGTAGTAGTAACAGTGCGCAAATTGAGGAAAACTGAACCGCCAGCAATTATTAAGCGTATATATGTGCTGGGTGTGGGGTCGCTAGTTTTACGCCAAGAAATCCTCCCAATTAATCACAAGCCGTGCTTTCCTCCTCCTCCTCTTGGACAGAAACCGAAAAAACAAATAGTAAGCGGCAAACGGAAAAGAAGAGGCGGGCGCGCGAGAGTTTCGAATTTCGAACAGAAATTGGTACCTTGGGGCCTTCCCCTGTCGTCTATAAATGCCAAACGGTGTGGAGGCACCGCGTGCGGCTGACGCGTGCGACCGACTTAGACTTTGACTCTTGCTTGTCGAGGAGAGGAGAGGAAGGGGAGGGCACGGGATGATTGGTTCAGATATCAAAGGAGGCGACGAGGCGTGTTCTTGGGACAGGGGAGCGATTGGATCGAAGCAGCGTGCACGCACCTAGCAGGTAACTCCATCTCTTCTTATCGTAATTTTATGTGTTGTGCTGCCGGCGGCCTGGTCTCTCTCTCGGTCCAAGTTGTTTTTGTCGCGCGCACGGGGGGTCAGGCAAAACGCTCGCGCTCGTGGATCATCAGAACGATGATTGTATCAATCTGTTTCTTCTTTTTATTTTATATTTTATTTTTTCTTGGCCGGATCCGAATCCGGACATCAAATCGGTCGTATAGAACGATCGTACCTCCATGTGTTTGCGTGCTGCCAAATGCGCCTGATCGATCTGCTCTAGTGTTACATGCTTAGCAGTAACACCGGCGCATGCATGCTTTTAGGAAAAGAAAAACGAGGAGTTGTAGCTAGCTATGGGTTGAGAATGAGAAACGTGGGCGCCATGGAGGCAGCTCGGGCGTGGTTGGTATAGAGGAAGGGCAACACATACGGGCATTTTGAGATTTTCGTTGCAAAATTAGGGGTACGTATTGTTTTACTTTTTTTCTTCTTCATTAATTAAAAGCCTCCACGTAAGAGTCCGATAGGCTTCAGAATTTCCTATATATCGCACCTTGCAGCCGATGAGACCCATAAAACCACCCAGCCAGTCAACCCTAACCACTACAGGATGCGCTTGGTATGCCGAGGGCTTATTGCCGTCGGCGTAGCCAGGAAAACTCTCGGCGTAAGCTACGCCGGCTGCCCTCGGTGTACCGTCCTCGGCGGACCTCTCCCTCGGCAGAGCAGGCGCGGCCGTCGGCGTAGGCCAACGCCGACGGCCTGACGGCGCCCGTCGGCGTAGAGACCGTCGGCCAACGTCGACAGCGCCGTCACACGGCCAGTTAATGGCGCGTCGGCTACGCCGACGGCCAGGCCCTCGGCGTACGCTAGCCACGTGAAGGCAGCGGGGCGGCCTGGCGTAGCTGGTACGCCGACGGCCTCCCCCTCGGCGTACGCTCGCCACGTGGAGGCAGCGGGGCGGCCTGGCGCATCTGCTACGCCGACGGCCTCCCCCTCGGTGTACGCTCGCCACGTGTAAGCAGCTGGGGGACCTGGCAGCAGCGGGCTGGTCCCTTGCCATCGGCGTAGTATACGCCGAGGGCAAGGCCGTCGGCGTAGGACCAGCCCCAGTTTTTTTTGTTTCACAGCTCACAGCATGCTCATATTAAACCCTAAACCTTGCTCATATTCAGCTCACAGCATGCTCACAGCAGCTCACAGCTCACAGCAGTTGATATTAAACATTGTTCATATCACACATGCTCATATTAAACATTGTTCATATCACACATGCTCATATTAAACATTGTTCATATCACACATTGTTCATACATCGTTCATACATCATCCATACATCGTTCATACATCATCACACATCCCTACAACTCTGGAGGAGAGGGGGTGTATCCGAGATCTCCCCTGGTGAAAAGTGGCGACCTCTGGCGAGGGTTGCGTCCAGTAGAAGCAGCAGAAGAGCCACCTGGCGAGGGAGTAGAAGTGTGAAGCTCGGGAGAACCACCTGTAGAATGGCCAGGAGATGGACCATTTTCATGAAGCGGTGTGATCTGACGCCCATCCGGCGAGGCGTGGCCAAAGTGTCGGTTCCCAGAAGCTCCCGTTCCCTACATGTTGCCTACATGTTAGCAACTTGCGAGGCAAAGTAAAGCGATAACCAGTGGGTTAGCAAAGAACTTACCGGTGTCGATGCGTAGTAGGTCCTAGCGAAGCTGTCCTTCGATGGCAAAAATGGCGCCGACCCTGGCATGGGAGGCACGGGCCCTAAATCTCTATTCTGGCTAGTTTGAATATTCACCAACATGGCCTGAAAGATAGTTTAGATGTCAGGCCGTAGTACAACAAACGGGGGGAAGTGGGACTTGTATCTTTTGCAAAAATAAAGGTTCGAACTTACATTTATGTATTGCATGTAGATCGAATTCGCCTCCTGATGCTGCCGAAAGGCCACCTGATATTCCTCATGAGCGGCATCGTAGGCCGCGTCTAACTTAGGTTACAATTTCAAATACAAGGAATCTCGTCAGTGGTTAGCCATGCAGGAACAAAAGTCATAAAGATGATGAAAACGAGAAAAACTTACATCCTCTCTGGATCGATAAGGCTGGCCACGAGGCGGGATAGGGGGTCTGTCGGCGGGGTAGGTAGCCTTGAGACGGCTGAAGCTCGTGCTGAGGGTAGGCTTGACCTTCTTATTCAGAATCTTGAGGCGTCCATGCTGCAATCCGTGCCCCGACAGGACCAACGACTCCTCGTTGATCTCCGCGTGAATGGGGTCATACACATGGGGGTGACGAGCCTTCACCATCGTGCTGTAGTTCCCCAAGTCGTTCTGGGCAGTGCCGAAGTACACGGGCAACGAGGGTTGAGGCTCCGAGTAATTGGGCTTCTTTCGCCGCATCATCTCATAGACGGCTATGTCATGAATCACCTCCCCGGGTTGTGCCTCGGCCACCTGCATCGCGAAAAGATATATTATGCATATGAAGTACAAACATGACGAGAAATACACGCAGGTCGTTCGATGTATATACGTACCACCTTCCCCTTGAAGCGGTCAAAGTTGCGGTTTCCCGCGCAGTGTGTTCCACCATCGCCTCGGTTATCCGCGTTCTGCCTCGACAAGGCTGCAAACTCCTCGTCTTCTCTGAGCCACCTTGTCCTAACCAGCTCCTCCCATGCGAGTCGATGAGGATCGGCCCAATCGGGGATAACCTGAAAATGCAATACTCAACTCTAGACAATGCAATGGCAACTTAGAAGCAATGTAGTATCTCACTGACATTTTATTCACCGACATGTACTCTTCTGGCGTCATCGAGTAGTCAGGATTAGGGTTCCTACCGACAATGTCTTCCTTCCTGACCCTCACGCCTCTGTCAGCCCAGAAGTGGCTAGCGGCCGTGACCTTCTGATTGTACCACACCTGGGGGGTCAACTTCACACAAGACCCAAGCAAAGTCCTCTGCGCCTTCTCCTGGTCCTCCTCGGCCACACGGTAAAAGCACTTTAATCATGCATAAGAGTCATGAGTTAGCACGGTGGGTTCATCAAGTATGAACATAACTCGAGAAATATGTCTTACCCAAAACTTGGTGATGACAGCATCAGCAGCTGTCGGAAAGCCCGGGACACGGGTAGTCTGGTAGTCCGCCCAAGTAGTAGCTAGCTTCCTGTCACCCTCGTGGGTAATGTGATAGCCCGGCCAGAACTTCCTAATCAGAGCTCCAACGAGGCTGTTAGGAAGGCGAGCCTTGGTCCCTGGAGGAAATGTCCAATTGCTACACAATAATAAACATTAGTACACATGCCAAATTATTTATGACCAACATGAAATAAAATGTTTTAAATTGCCAAATTAGTACACTTACTCAAGGCCATCTGGAACAATAAGGGCTTTCACCTCCTGAGTCCTAGGCTCAAACTTCTCATCAGGGACTCCCGATTCCCCACGATTCCGCAATTTCTTCGGCCCCACCAACTCGCAGCTAGTGTCCGCCTTTGTATCGGTCCCCGCCTCCCTCTCGGTCCTCGCCTCCCTCTTAGACTCTTCCTCCCTCTCGGACTCTGCCTCCCTCTCGGCCCTGAAAGGCTGCTCTGTCAGGAACAACTCAGGAGCAAACGTCGCCAGAAGCAGAGGGTGGTGGGTCAAAGTCCACGCCTCCTCCCGTGGCACCTCGTCCTCGTCCTCCTCGACCTCGGCCTCGACCCCGTCCTCCGCCAGCAGGAGCAAGATCGGGGTAACGCGGATTGGGATTTGGCTGTCTCCCCCTCCGCGTAGCTCTTTTCTTGCGCTGCTTCAACGCATTAATCAAGGACGAACTGGTTGCCTTGCCGCTGCTCATATTGTTCAGTCACCTGCATTAAGTAAGAGAAAATAGTTAAGCACAAAGACATAATAAAATGTATACACAAATAATAAAGGCATAATGCAATTAAGAAAACAGTTAAGCACAAAGACAAAAAATAATTACTCACTATCATTTTCATTCTCATTCTCATTCTCATTCTCACTATCACTATCTTTTGAGTAGAAATCTGGATTCTCATCGAAGGGTGTAGGCTCATCATCGTTGTCATTCTCGGTATGGAGCTTCTTGAGCATACTTATGTCATGTGGATTCACCACTGACTCACCCCGAGTTTCTACATCGTTCCCAAGGTCCTCAAGATCAACCGGTTCTAAATCAAAGTGTCCGAAGTCCTCTTGCTCTTGATAGAAAATTCCCTCATACGTTACAGGGTTAATGTTGTTGTAATCGTCCTCGGAGGGAATCGGTAGGTTACCATGTGGCGATACCTGGAACACGACTTCCCAGCCCTGGAGTTCCGCTTTCTGGCATGGGTAGGGCAAATAATAAACTTGGTTGGCTTGATGAGCAACAACAAGGACGTCGGCTCCTCTATAGGTGGTTGAAGGCCTAACTTCAACTAACCCAATGGAAGGGGTACTTCTCAGTCCACCCCTTGGGTCAAACCAGTGGCACTTGAACACAACAAGATTGAGTTCGACATTCGTACGATTGAAGGTCAACTCGTATACATTCTCTAACCTCCCGTAGTAATCAAGGGAATCGGCTCCTTTGGTGAACACCCCAGTATTTACCGTTTTTGCATTCGGTCGCCCTTTCTGGTGCGTCTCTGTATGGAAGCGAAACCCATTCACATCATACTTCTCATACTCCATGACGACACTGTTACAACCTTGGGAAACACATTTCAGCTCATCTGACATCTCAGCGTTGGGATCAGCTCCCTACAGGTACAGTTCAAATTTGTTGCGTTCAGTAGTTACGTGGAATAAGAGGGACAAGTCACATATTGCAAGGTAAGAGGGACAGGTTAGAAATTACTTTTTCCATAAACCAGGACACAATTTTTTTTATTTCCGGGAGCACCCTCTTTCAGTAGAGTGTCCAACTCCATGGGAGAGGGATCCGTCGGTCCCGGCCACTGTTCATCCGTGAAATCGCTAATAAGGAGAAAATAAGCATTAGACGGAGACCGAGTTACTAGCTGCATAGAGCATTATGCATAGAGAAATAGGATGTTCACCATTTTACCTAATGAAATCGACCACTTCCTTCATGTTCATAAGCACATAGAGCACTATGCAATCCTTCTCTTCCTTCGGCAACCTATATTTTAGTCCTTTACCGGCCTTGCCACCGGGAAATTGGAATAGTTCGAGCTTGGGGTCATTCTTGGGTAGGTCGACATTGTAACGAGTGACCGGGTTATTCATAGTGGGAACATCATCGGGCCAGTAGGTTGTCGCGGCGTCTGCCATATCAGGCATGTTGCTTCATCTATGCATGCTTCAATCTTGGCTTTGTTTACAGTTATCTTTCGAATATACTTAAACTCTCTCTCAATACAAAATTGCCAACGAAATTGCACCGCCCCCCCAAGAGTGCCTCGTTCGCGAGGTGCACAATAAGATGTGCCATCGGAGTAAAGAAGCCTGGCGGAAAGATCATCTCCAAATTGCATAGCAACTCCGGCACCTGAACTTGCAGCTTCTCAATAACCAGAGGACATATCTGCTTAGCACAGAGGGTGCGGAAGAAATGGCTCAACTCCGCAAGCACTCGCCATACTTTTTCGGGGAGATACCCTCGAACCATCACCGGCATCTGCCGCTCAATCCATATATGATAGTCGTGACTCTTGAGCCCGGTGACTTGTCCCGTCAAAAGATTGACTCCCTTACTTATATTTGAACAATAACCGTCAGGGAACATCACGACGTATTTGAGCCACCTAAATGACTCCTTCTTTTGGACATTATCAAGGCAGTAGTAGGCATGCGGCTTGAACCAATTCTTTCGACAGACAGTAGGAGGCTGCATGTGTAATCTCTTCCTATCACAAAGCTTCTCAACATCGACTCTAGCCTTCACATTATCCTTTGACTTCCCAGGAATGTTCAGGACTGTGTGAAAAAGGGACCCCCCGACATTCTTTTCGGTGTGCATCACATCGATGTTATGGGGAAGTTCGAGGTCCTTGTAATACACGAGATTCGTTAAGGCTGTCACGTGAGTCCAATTATGCGTTACACCATATCCCGCAAATTGATGGCCAGTTCCCGGCGCCACGGGCATGAGAGGACGTAGCTCGGCATCAACAGCTGCTGTTGGAATTATGCCCTAGAGGCAATAATAAAGATGTTATTATTATAATTCTTGTTCATGATAATGTTTATATTCCATGCTAGAATTGTATTAAGCGGAAACTTTAATACTTGTGTGGTTTGTGAACAACACCGTGTCCCTAGTACGCCTCTATGGACTAGCTCATTGATTAATGATGGTTAAGGTTTCCTAACCATGGACATGAGTTGTCGATTAATAATGAGATCATATCATTGGGAGAATCATATGGTGGACAGACCCAAACTAAGCGAAGCAATTAGATCGTGTCATCGTGTTCGTCTTTGCGAAGCTTTTCTTATGTCAAATATTGTATTCCTTAGACCATGAGATAATACAACTCCCTGGTATCGGAAGAAAGCTTTGAGGTCATCAAACGTCATCCTATGAGAGGGTGATCATAAAGGTGTCTCTTAGGTGATCGGAAAGTATCTGTTGGGTTGTATGTATCGAGATGGGATTTGTCCCTCCCAAGTCGGAGAGATATACTTTGGGCCCAGTAATCGATATCAACACCGCTTGCAAGCATGTGGTTAAGGAGTTAATCACAAAGTGATATCGGATTACGGAACGAGTAAAGTACTTGCTGTGAACGAGATTGAACTAGGTATGACGGTACCGACGATCGAATCTCGGGCAAGTAAAATATCGCGAGACAAAGGGAATATATATGGGAATGATTTAATCCTGGCATCGTGGTTCATCCGATATGATCATCGATGAATGTGTGGGAGTCAATATGGGTTTCCAGACCCCGCTGTTGATTATTGATAGAAGATTATGTCTGCATATTCTCGAACCCGCAGGGTCACACACTTAATGTGTCTTGACGCTAGGATAGATTGGATAATTGGTTTATGAATTTTTGTTCGGAGTCTCGGATGGGATCCGGGACATCACGAGAGGTTCCAGAGTGGTCCGGAGAATAAGTTTCATATAAGGCAGTGCAGTTTTTGGAGTTCGGAATTGTTCCGGGTTAATCGGTATTGTACCGGAAGCTTCTAGAACCTTCCGGGAGGGGACCAACGTGGCCCCACCTTCCGGGAGGGCGCATGGGCCTATGAGGGAGTGCCCTGGCCGCATTGGGCCAGGGGCACAAGGCCCCATAGGGCCCAGCCGGCCAAGAGAGGTTTAAACTCTAGATAGAGCTTCTAGAAGGGGGGGGGGTTTCCTTGCCCCCCATTCTTCCTCCTTGGGGCCGCCGGCCTTGGCTTGGGGGAGGGTCTAGGGCTGCGCCCACCCCTCTATATATAGAGGGATGGGGGCGCACCAACCCCCTACACCTTCCCCTCCAACCCTAGCCGCCCTGCTGCCCTCCTCTCTCCCTCCCGACTGCTTGTAGGCGAAGCCCTGCTGCAGAAATTCTCCACCAATTGCACCGCGCCGTCGCGTTGTAGATCCAACCCATCTCTCCACCATACTTGCTGGACCAAGGAAGGAGGAGACGTCGAGGTGCCGCACGTTTGCATCTCACGGAGGCACCGCCACTTGTGGTGCTAGATCGGATCGGATCGCGAGGAGGAGAAGCGAGTACGACTACATCACCCACGTTCCGACGAACGTTCCGCTGTGCGAATCTTCAAGGGTATGCAGATCTAATCCAATCTCTCTTGTTGATTGCATCTCCTAGATTAGATCTTGGCTTCCCTCTGTTCGCATCCGTAGAAAATTTTGATTTACTATGCCGCGAAACCCTTCAGTGGTATCAGAGCTAGATCTATGCGTAGATGTGTTTCACGAGTAGAACGCAACATGGTTGTTGCGGGCATTGATGTTTTCTGTTGCAAGCCTCTTGTTTGTGTTCTTCTTATGACGCGGGATAGTGAGATTGAAGCGGTCCAGGCCAACCTTACGCGACGTCGTTCGCGAGACCGGCTCCGCACTTGACGTGTGGCTTGTTCCACACATGCGGCTGGTGGATGTCAGTTTCTCTCACTATAGTTGTCATGGGATTAACACCGGAGTTTGGCAACCATAATATCACCGTTTTGGCTTTCCGTAGGTAAGAATCGTTCTTAGCATCTACTCCCATAAGCCACGTAAAACATGCAACAACAAAGTAGAGGCGTCTAACTTGTTTTTGCAGGGAGTGTTTTCTGTGATATGGTATGGCCCAAGATGTGATGTGGATATTGTATGTGATGATCATGTTTTGTAATGTTTCACGACTTGCATGTCGATGAGTACACAACCGGCAGGAGCCATATGGTTGTCTTTATAATTGTGTATGACCTGCGAGTCAACTTCTTATACGCCATGTAATAGCTTTACTTTATCGCTAAGTAGTTAGCAATAGTTGTAGTTGCTATTCGTGGTGGAGGCAATCATGGTGGAGTGATGGAGATCATGCCGGAACACACAAGATGGAGATCATTGCGCGAAGATTGGCTATACCATGTCACATAAAGTTATATGCATGTGATGTTTATCCTTTTATGTATCTTATTATGCTTAGATCGCGACGGTAGCATTATAAGATGATTCCTCACTTAAAGTCAAGATAAAAACTGTGTTCTCCCCAAGTATGCACCGTTGCGAAAGTTCGTCGTGTCCAAGCATCACGTGATGATCGGGTGCTATAGACTCTACGCTCACATACAACGGGTGCAAGCCAGTTTTGCACACGCGGAAATACTTGGGTCTAACTTGACGAGCCTAGCATGTACAGACATGGCCTCGGAACACAAGAACTGAAAGGTTAAGCATGAGTCATATGAATGATATGATCGACACTTCGTTGTCCACCATTGAAACAACATCTCTTCTCGTGATGATCGGATTAGGTGTGGTGAATTTGGATCGTGTTCACTAAACAACTTGAGGGATGTTGAATTTAGTGGGAGTTCATCTAGTAATTTGATTAAGTTGAACTATTTATCATGAACATAGTCTAAATTGTACTTGCAAATACTGTAGATCACATGGACAAGTCCAACTTCAACTTCAACGTTTTTGCTGAGATAGAAAAGCTTAGAAACAATGGGTCTAACTTCACCAAATGGTTCCGCATTCTGAGAATCATTCTCGGTGGCGGACAAAAGGACTATGTCCTTGAGAAAGCGCTAGGTGACGCCCCTGCTATAGATGCGTCGGCTGATGAAAAAGCTGTTTATCAGTCGCGCAAGGATGATTATGATTTGATTAAGATCGCCATGTTCTATGCTATGGAATTGGATCTTGAAAATCGTTTTGAGGAGTTCGCCGGGCCCTTTGAGATTCTCGAGGAGCTGAAAACATGTTTCAGACTCAAGCCCGTTCTGATAGATATGAGATCTCTAAGAAATTATTTAACTACAAGATGGAGGAAGGGAGTTCCGTTAGTGAGTACGCCATTGAGATGACGGGCTACACTCAATGCCTTGAGCAACTGGACTGCAAGATTCCAGAGGAGCTCAAGATTGACACTCCTAGCTACAAAAGTTTTGTAGTTGATCACAATCAGATTGGTTCCACTGATATGATCACTGAGCTCTTTGCTAAGATGAAAGTAGCGGAGGTGAACATCAAAAAGAATAATCATGTGTTGATGGTCAACAAGCCCCCCACCTTCAAGAAAGGTAAGGGTGCAAGGAAGCCCTTCAAGAAAGGCGGCGGCAAGCGCGTTGTCCCTGCTGAGAAGAAGCTCAAGTCTGGTCCTAAGCCGGACACTGAGTGCTTCTATTGCAAGGACAAGGGTCACTGGAAGCGCAACTGTCCGAAGTACTTAGCGGACAAGAAGGCTGGCACCATCAAAGGTATATTTGATATACATGTTATTGATGTTTTCCTTACTATCCCTCGTTGTAGTGCCTGAGTATTTGATACCGGTTCAGTTGCTAACATTTGTAACTCGAAACAGGAGCTACGGAATAGACGGCGGCTTGCGAGGGATGATGTGACGATGCGCGTTGGCAACGGATCAAGAGTTGATGTGATGGCCGTCGGCACGCTCTCCTTAGTTTTACCTTCGGGATTAGTTTTAAACCTTAATAAATGTTATTATGTGCCTGCGTTGAGCATGAACATTATTTCTGGATCGTGTTTATTGCAAGACGGTTATTCATTTAAATCGGAGAACAATGGTTGTTCTATTTATATGAGTAACATCTTTTATGGTCATGCACCTGTTGTGAATGGTTTATTTCTTCTAAATCTCGAAAGGGATGAAACACACATCCATAACATTGAGGCTAAGAGATGCAAAGTAGATAGTGATAATACTACTTATTTGTGGAACTGTCGTCTAGGTCATATTGGTGTAAAACGCATGAAAAAACTCCATTCTGATGGACTTTTGGAGTCACTTGATTTTGAATCATTTGACACATGCGAACCATGCCTCATGGGCGAGATTATCAAAACCCCGTTCTCCGGTATGATGGAGCGAGCAACGGACTTGTTGAAAATCATACATACCGATGTATACGGACCGATGAGTGTTTCGACGCGCGGTGGATATCGCTATTTTCTCACTTTTACCGATGACTTAAGTAGATATGGGTATATCTATTTAATGAAACATAAATCTGAAACATTTGAAAAGTTCAAAGAATTTCAGAATGAAGTGGAGAACCATCATAACAGAAAGATTAAGTTTCTACGATCTGATCGTGGAGATGAATATTTGAGTTATGTTTTTCTCACGCATCTTAAAGCAAGTGGAATCATTTCACAACTCACGCCACCCGGAACACCACAGCGCAATGGTGTGTCTGAACGACGGAACCGAACCCTATTAGATATGGTCCGATCGATGGTGTCTCTTACTGATTTGCCGTTATCATTTTGGGGTTATGCATTAGAAACCGCTGCATTCACTTTAAATAGGGCTCCATCTAAATCCGTTTAGACGACACCGTATGAACTGTGGTTTGGTGCTAAACCTAAGTTGTCGTTTCTTAAAGTTTGGGGATGCGAAGCTTACGTCAAGAAGTTGATGCCGGACAAGCTCTAACCCAAAGCGGAGAACTGCGTCTTCATAGGATACCCTAAGGAAACTATTGGGTATACCTTCTATCACAGAACCGAAGGCAAAGTGTTTGTCACAAAGAACGGT
Organism: Avena sativa; assembly: GCA_916181665.1. Classification (NCBI taxonomy): domain Eukaryota; kingdom Viridiplantae; phylum Streptophyta; class Magnoliopsida; order Poales; family Poaceae; genus Avena; species Avena sativa. The sequence continues at coordinate 20,856,098 of OV702296.1, forward strand.
TCCTTTCTTGAGAAGGAGTTTCCCTCGAAAGAAGTGAGTGGGAGGAAAGTAGAGCTAGACGAGGTTATTGAACCTTCTCTTGAGTTGGAGAGTAGCGCAGCACCTGAAATTGTTCCAGTGCCGCCTGCACCAACAATAGAGGAAGCTAATGACAAGGATCATGAAGCTTCGGACGATGCTGCTACTGAACGTCGCATGTCGACAAGGTCGCGTGCCCCTCCTGAGTGGTACGGCAACCCTGTCTTGACTGTCTTGTTAGTAGAAGACAGTGAACCTACGAACTATGAGGAAGCGATGATGAGCCCAGACTCTGAGAAATGGCTAGAAGCCATGAAATCCGAATTGGGATCCATGAGCGAAAACCAAGTATGGACTTTGGTGGACCCTCCTAGCGACCGAAAGGCCGTTGAGTGCAAATGGATCTTCAAGAAGAAAACGGACGCGGATGGTAATGTTACTGTCTATAAAGCACGACTTGTCGCAAAAGGTTTTCGACAAGTTCAAGGTGTTGACTACGATGAGACTTTCTCTCCCGTAGCGATGTTTAAGTCCATTCGGATTTTATTAGCAATTGCTGCGTTTCATGATTATGAAATATGGCAGATGGATGTCAAGACTGCGTTCCTCAATGGCAACATTGATGAATAGTTGTATATGATGCAACCCGAAGGTTTTGTTGATCCTAAGGATGCTGATAAAGTATGCAAACTTCAGCGTTTCATTTATGGACTGAAGCAAGCATCTCGGAGTTGGAACCTTCGTTTTGATCAAGTGATCAAGAGCTTTGGATTTGTTCCAAATTGCTACGAAGCTTGCATCTACAAGAAAGTGAGTGGGAGCTCGGTGACGTTTCTGGTACTATATGTGGATGACATATTGATTATTGGAAATGACATCAACATGCTTAACGATGTGAAGAGTTATTTGAACAAGTGTTTTTCAATGAAATACCTAGGTGAAGCTGCTTATATATTGGGCATCAAGATCTATAGAGATAGACAAAGACGCCTGATAGCTTTAAGCCAGAGTACATACCTAGACAAAGTTCTGAAAAGGTTCAGAATGGATAGGCAAAGAAAGGTTCAGTGCCTATGTTGTCAGGTAAGATATTGAGCAAGGCTCAGTGTCCAGCTACGGTAAATGATAGGGAAGCTATGAGCAAAGTGCCTTATGCCTCGGCCATAGGTTCCATCATGTATGCCATGCTGTGTACTAGACCGGATGTGTCCAATGCTCTTAGTTTGACGAGCAGATATCAGAGTGATCCAGGAGTGGAACACTGGACAGCCGTGAAGAACATCCTAAAGTACCTAAATAGGACTAAAGAAATGTTCTTAGTCTATGGGGGTGATGAACAGCTTGTCGTAAAAGGTTACGTCGACGCTAGTTTTGACACCGACAAGGATGATTCTAAATCTCAGACAGGATACGTGTATATTTTGAATGGAGGAGCTGTGAGCTGGAGAAGCTGCAAGCAAAGCGTGATCGCGGGATCTACAGTAGAAGCGGAATACATGGCTGCTGCAGAAGCGTCAAGTGAAGGAGTTTGGATCAGAAACTTCATCACTGAGCTTGGCGTGGTTCCAAGTGCATTGGACCCACTGGAGATATTGTGTGACAACACTGGCGCCATAGCACTCGCTAAGGAACCAAGATATCATCCAAAGACCAAGCATATCAACCGCAAGTTTCATATAATACGAGATTATATAGCAGATGGAGATCTGAAGATTAGCAAAGTACATACAGATCTGAATGTCGCAGATCCATTGACTAAACCTCTTCCACGTGTAAAACATGATCAGCACCTCACACTAGTGGAAACGAGGGCTTTTGTTGATCCCGAAAATGGGCTTTAACACCGGTTCTTCTACGAACCGGTGTTAAAGGGGGGGCCGTACCAGCGTGGCCTCTACGGCATTAAAGGAGCCCCCCTTTAACACCGGTTCGTGGCACGAACCGGTGTTAAAGGTCCCTGCACCAGTGGCCCGCGCACCCCCCCTTTAACACCGGTTCGTGGCACGAACCGGTGTTAAAGGGGGGGGGCTATATAAGACACCACCCCAGCCCACACACACCCCACTCTTCCATTCTTTCACATTTTGGAGCCTAGCAAGAGGGTGTGAAGAGTGCTAGTTTGTGTTTTTTTCATATGCACTAGAGGTGTTCGGTGAAATGCCCGAGAGCTCAAAATAAGCTTTCTTGTTGCTCTTTCCGTCTCGGTCGAGGTCGGCAACTATAGTTTCATGTGTCATTGATGTACTATATATATAAATGGTCATCTCCCTATTATTTTTTGATATATACTACATATTAATGCAGATGAATCGGCAATGGATGTACGGTGACCGCCGCACTTCCGAGTACATTACGGGCCTCCAAAATTTCATCGTTGTGGCTAATGCAAACCGGGGTCACAATGGTTTTATGTGCTGTCCGTGTGTTCACTGTCAGAACAAGAAAGACTACTCAAATACCAGAACCATTCACGCCCACCTGCTTCGATCTGGTTTCATGCCCAGCTATAATTGTTGGACCAAGTACGGAGAAAAAGGGGTTGTGATGGAAGACAACGAAGAAGAAGAGGATGATGAAAACTATCATAATATGTATCCTGAATATGATGATAATGCAACGGAGGTAGATAATGAAGATCAAGAGGGAGCAGATGGGCCCGCTGATGACGATCTTGGTCGGGCCATTACTGATGCAAAGGAAGAATGTGAAACTGAAAAGGAGAAGGAGAAGCTGGAGCAGATGTTAAAGGATCACAAAACATTGTTGTATCCAACTTGCGAAGATGGCCACAAAAAGCTAGGTGCCACATTGGATTTGGTGCAATGGAAGGCAGAGAATGGTGTGACTGACAGCGCATTTTCAAAGTTGTTGGTAAAAATGAAGAATCTTCTTCCAAGAAATAATGAGTTGCCTGACAGTACATACCAAGCAAAGAAGGTTGTCTGCCCTCTAGGATTAGACGTGCAGAAGATACATGCCTGCATTAATGACTGCATCCTCTACCGCGGTGAGAAGTACGAGAATTTGGATGCATGCCCGGTATGCACTGCACTGCGGTATAAGATCAGACGAGACGATCCTAGCGATGTTGAGGGCGAGGCCCCTAGGAAGAAGGTTCCCGCCAAGGTTATGTGGTATGCTCCTATAATACCACGGTTAAAACGTCTCTTCAGAAATAAAGAGCATGCCAAGTTGTTGCGATGGCACATGGAAGACCGTAAGAAAGACACGATGTTGAGACACCCCGCTGATGGGTCACAGTGGAGAAAAGTCGAGCGAGAGTACCCGGACTTTGCACGTGACGCAAGGAACTTAAGGTTTGGTCTAAGTACAGACGGCATGAATCCTTTTGGTGAGCAGAGCTGCAGTCACAGCACCTGGCCTGTGACCCTATGTATCTATAACCTTCCTCCTTGGTTGTGTATGAAGAGGAAGTTCATTATGATGCCAGTGCTCATCCAAGGCCCGAGGCAACCCGGCAACGACATTGATGTGTACCTAAGGCCATTAGTTGAAGAACTTTTACAGCTGTGGGCCAAACCAGGTGTACGTATGTGGGATGAGCACAAAGGGGAGCCATTTGACCTACGAGCATTGCTTTTCGTAACCATCAATGATTGGCCTGCTCTTAGTAACATTTCAGGGCAGACAAACAAGGGATACAATGCATGCACACACTTTTTAGATGATACTGAAAGTGTATATTTGGATAAATGTAAGAAGGTTGTGTACCTAGGGTATTGCCGATTTCTTCCGAACCTGCATCCAGTAAGAAAGAAAGGCAAGCATTTCAAACGTCTGGCAGAACCCCGGAGGAAGCCTGTCCTCCGTACCGGTGAGGAGGTATTTGGTATGGTCAAGGACCTAGAAGTAATCTTTGGAAAAGGTCTTGGCAGTCTATCTGTTCTGAATGACGATGCCGGACACGCGCCCATGTGGAAGAAGCAATCTATATTTTGGGACCTACCCTATTGGAAAGTCTTAGAGGTACGCTCTTCAATCGACGTGATGCACGTGACGAAGAATGTTTGCGTGAACCTGCTAGGCTTTCTAGGAGTGTATGGGAAGACAAAAGATACACCGGAAGCACGACAGGACCAGCAACATCTGAAGGCCCCTAAAGAGACTATGCATCCTGAGAACGAGAAGGGTAAACGATGCCACTTAACTCCTGCCAGCTACGCTCTTACCAAAGCAGAGAAGGAAATCTTTTTTGAATGTCTGAGCAGTATCAAGGTCCCGTCTGGCTTCTCGTCGAATATAAAGGGAATAATAAATATGGCAGAGAAAAAATTCCAAAACCTGAAGTCTCATGACTGCCACATGATTATGACACAATTGCTTCTGATTGCATTGAGGGGGCTTCTACCTGAAAATGTTCGAGTACCCATTGTGAAGCTATGTGCATTCCTCAATGCAATATCTCAGAAGGTAATCGATCCAGAAAGCCTACCAGGGTTACAAACAGATGTGGCCCAATGTCTTGTCAGCTTTGAGTTGGTGTTCCCACCATCCTTCTTCAATATTATGACGCATCTCCTGGTTCACCTAGTAGAAGAGATTGCCATTCTCGGTCCTGTATTTCTACATAATATGTTCCCCTTTGAGAGGTACATGGGATTCTTAAAGAAATATGTTCATAACCGTGCTAGGCCAGAAGGAAGCATCTCCAAGGGCTATGTAACAGAGGAGGTCATTGAGTTCTGTGTTGATTTTATTTCTGACCTTAAGGCGATTGGTGTTCCAGAATCATGACATGAGGGGAGACTGCGTGGAAAAGGCACCCTAGGATGTAAAGCAATGATATGTAGGGACGGGCATTCTCTCAATCAAGCACACTACACGGTTTTACAAAGATCTATCTTGGTTGCCCCGTATATCAATGAACACAAGAATTTAATACGCCTCAAACACCCGGGACAGTCTGATGAATGGATTATAAGTGAACACATGGCGAGTTTTGGCGGTTGGCTGCAAAGACTTCTCACGAATAACACCACTGTTGGGGATCAGCTGTACTTGTTGGCCAGGACACCGTCTTCGACTGTATGTACTTTCCAAGGGTACGAGATAAATGGGAATACATTTTACACGATAGGCCAAGATAAAAAGAGAACCAACCAAAACAGTGGTGTCCGCTTCGATGCAGCAGAAGACAATGGGCAAAAGACCACGTATTATGGATTCATAGAGGAGATATGGGAACTTGATTATGGACCTAATTTTAAGGTCCCCTTGTTTCGATGCAAATGGGTCAAGCTAACAGGAGGAGGGGTTGAGGTAGAAAAGAAGTACGGAATGACAACGGTGGATCTCAACAATCTTATGAAGAACTTAGACGAACCATTCGTCCTAGCCAATGATGTGGCTCAGGTTTTCTATGTGAAGGACATGTCCTCCAGACCAAAAAAAAGAAAAAATATGCAAACGAATACATCATATGATGAGCCAAAGCATCACATAGTTCTTTCAGGGAAAAGAAACATCGTGGGAATCGAGGACAAGACAGACATGTCAGAAGATTATAATAAGTTTGATGAAATTCCGCCCTTCACAGTGAAAACTGACCCAAGCATTCCGTTAAGTAAAGAAGATGCTCCATGGTTACGTCTGAAGCGATCATAAGGAAGGGCATATGCCAAGAAGTTCATGCTCATATTATGTAACTCTAGTTCATGTTTTTAATATTAATACATGTCTTGAGTGTTAGTCATGTTTTGTGGATGGACCGGGACTATGAGAAGAAGTTGTCCCGATTCGTACTTACCATTAAGATCTGATCTCCAAACGCGCGCGGTCACATATTAGGGAGTGCCTCTATGACCAGTTTCTTGGAGATGCCGGAGGACTAGGCTCCGTCGGCATCTCCCTGAAACTGGCCGTAGTGGTGTCCCTGCTCTCGAAAACCATCTTGCAGCTTTGTAACTTCTCTAACTAGATCAATACACCAGGGAGCTAACTAATTTCACATATTAGGGAGTGCCTCTATGACCAGTTTCTCGGAGATGCCGGAGGACTGGGCTCCGTCGGCATCTCCCTGAAACTGGCCGTAGTGGTGTCCCTGCCTCAAACTGGCTGGAGGACTGGACTCACAAGGATTCCTATTTATAGTACAAGCAGCTCGACATAGTGTTGACACTTACAAAATAATGTCGACACTCACCCCTATTATTAGTCCCGGTTGGTGTCTCCAACCGGGACTAAAGGTTCATCTTTAGTCCCGGTTGGTGACACCATCCGGGACAAGGTACACGCCGCACGACATAATGTCGACATGCACTCACCCCTATTATTAGTGTTGACTCGTGTTTTGTCCCGGTTGGTGTCTCCAACCGGGACTAAAGGTTCATCCCGCCATTTTTTCCCGCCATTTTTCTTCCCGCCAGTTCTTCCCGCCATTTTTCTTCCTGCCATTTTTCTTCCCGCCAGTTCTTCCCTCCAGTTCTTCCCGCTAGTTCACTATATATATATGTAGGGGGTTGGCCTCCATTGTCATTGCACATCTCTAGACTCATATCTGCAACCTCATCACTCTTTCCCATGGCTTCCACCGTAGCACTAACCCCCAGGGAGGCGGAGGCGCTTTGCGCCTCGAACTACCCCTGCCCGTCGGGCTACTGTGTCCCCGTCGGCTGGATGCTGAGCGTCGGAGGCGTGCCGGTTCCTCCTGTCCCTCTAGGTGTGGCGCGCCGGATGGCCATCACGAACCACTACTACTTCAAGCTCACGTCGGAGCAGCGGAGGAATCCCAGATGGCATCCCGACTATTTCCCTACTTGGGAAGCCTTCTTCGTGGATCGGCATGAGAGGGCGCTCGCCAGGCACGAGGAGGACGGCCCACCTCCTCCTAACTTCAACGAGGCCGGCCGTCGGCTATGGTGGCGCGGTCGGACTCTCCAGAGCGTCATGGCCTATGACACTGCCGCCGACTCTAACCCCCGTCTGCGCTACCCTCAAGTCCAGCCCACGCGCTACCCTCAAGTCCATCCCACGCGTACTCTCCAGAGGTTCAATTACGGCGACCCCGACGACGACAGCGATGACGGCGGCGGCGAGTACGACGACTACAGTGGCGAGTATTACAGGTGTAGGCAGGAGCATGACTGAATCACTCCAACATTCCGAAACAAGTTCGGCCGATTGTTACTTAATCTGGCCATGTATCTTAATTTTCAGTTCTTTTATGTATCTTAATTTTCAGTTCCAGTTCGGCCGATTGTTACTTAATCTGGCCATGTATCTTAATTTTCAGTTCTTTTATGTATCTTAATTTTAATTTCTTTTATGTATCTTAATTTTCAGTTCCCGTTCGGCTTTATGTAACTGTCTCAAAATGACCTATCTCATTCGGGTCAAATGACCAATGTTATGGCTAGAATCAAGGCATAGTTTGCAAGAGGATTTTCCTTTTTATCGCACCAAAAAGGCATTTTCCATTTTCCGAGCATAAAAAACGGACGGTTTTGTGAAGCAACCACCAAATGGCTAATTCAAAAAACCACCAACACATTGATCAAAAAACAATGCAAGTTGAGAGAGGCTTGGTGAGATTCAAGTGTATACAAAAGATGCGACATTTAAATATCCAATCAATTCAAAAATGTTAATACAAAAGATGCGGCATTAAAATATGATTTGATCTAATAAAAATCATTTACATGAATGGATAGATATTATTTTTCTGAAAATTATGATATATTATTCATATTTTTCTGAGTTGAAATGAAAAAGATATGAATTTTCTAAATTCATATCATATTTTTTGAATTAAAAAAGCCCCTTTAATGCATGAAATAAGTGTTTTAATTATTTTAAAAATTTCATGTAAAGTAAATATAAAATGATTTACATGAATGGATAGATATTATTTTTCTGAAAATTATGATATATTATTCATATTATTGTGAGTTGAAATGAAAAAGATATGAATTTTCTAAATTCATATCATATTTTTTGAATAAAAAAAGCCCCTTTAATGCATGAAATAAGTGTTTTAATTATTTTAAAAAATTTCATGTAAAGTAAATATAAAATGATTTACATGAATGGATAGATATTATTTTTCTGAAAATTATGATATATTATTCATATTTTTCTGAGTTGAAATGAAAAAGATATGAATTTTCTAAATTCATATCATATTTTTTGAATTAAAAAAGCCCCTTTAATGCATGAAATAAATGCCCCCCCATTAACACCGGTTCCAGACAGGAACCGGTGTTAAAGGGGGGGGGGCATTTATTTCGTTTCTCGCGCGCACCCACCCCCCCTTTAACACCGGTTCGTGGCTGGAACCGGTGTTAAAGGGGGGGCATTTATTTCGTTTCCCGCGCGCACCACCCCCCCTTTAACACCGGTTCCAGCCACGAACCGGTGTTAAAGGGGGGGTGTAATAAATGCGCACGGGAAACGCCCCCCCCCCCTTTAACACCGGTTCTAGCCACGAACCGGTGTTAAAGGGGGGGTGTATTTATTTCACCTTCCCCTTCCTTTCTTCCCCCCACTGAGCCAGATCGATCGAGGTCCTCCGTCTCGCCGCCCCCGACCCGCCGTCTCGCCGCCGCCGCTTCGGAGCTCGAGGTCCGCCGCCCCCGACCCTCTCTTCCCCGCATCCTTCCCCTCCCTCTAACACGGTGGGGCTCCGTCCGTGTGCACGACAGCCGACGGCGGCAATGGGAGGCTCTCGGCGCGAGCTCGAACCAGAGAGAGATGGGAGGATTGGAGAGGTCCTAGAGGACCGTGAGCTCACCCTTGACGCGTGAGTGACATCGACAAGGACGGGGGAGCTTGGGAACGGAGGTAATGGCGATGGCGATGGCGAACAGAGGTAATGGAGGTGACGAGGAAGAACGGATCGGGACGGCCGATTGCAGGCGCTCCACGCTGATTCCTTTGACGAGTAGAAGCAGGGGAGCACGCTGGTTTCGGTCGCCTGCTCGGACGAGCACGGGAAGGTGCGGTACGGCGGCGATCGACGGAACCTGGGTGGCTAGGGGTTCGGGTCCGCGCGAGGGAGAAGAGAGAGAGGTCTCTGGGGAGGGGGAGGAGTGGATAGGGTAGCAAGGGCGTCGGCGGGGCGTCCTTATCCTCTCATGCAGCGCGACGTACGGCGGAGCGCAGGCGGCGGAGATCAACGGCGGCACCGGCGACACCGTGCAGTTCGCCTGGGAGGAGGAAGACGACGAAGAGAGGGATGAAGTGGTACCGGGCCGGGTGGGCTGCTGCTGGGCCGCGGGAGCTGCGATGTGCGGCAGGCAGAGGGAAGGGGAAGCTGGGCCTGCCTTTAGACAATTCTGTTTTTTATTTCTCTTTTGTATTTTCTATTTATATTTTCATTTCAAATTCTGTTTTGATTTTTTCAAAAATACCAGGGACTTTTATCAAATATGTAAAGTACTGTGGGACCCCTTTAGACAATTTGGGACCCATAACTTATTTCACCTTCCCCTTTTCTGTTGCTCCAACATTGTCGTTGTATCTTGTGATTGCTATATTAATATAGCGGGGCGCAACCCTATTTCGAGGAGCCCTGACCACCTCGCTCTCTTCCCCGTGCAGGAGCGTCTCGCCGCCGCCGCTTTGGAGCTCGTAGGCCACGCCTCAACGCCGACGCCGCCCGCCGCCCGACGAGCCCGCCGCTAGCACCGCCGCCCGACGAGACCGCCGCATCCGTCCGACGAGCACCGCCGCCCGACGAGACCAACGTCACCCCACCGGTGAGCGCCACGTGTCTGCCACGTGTGTGATTGCTGACTCATCATGATTAAAACTTGTTTGCTCGATAAATTGTACTACATGCATAGATTAAAACTTGTATACAAATTGGACCTCTGACTCATTTGTGTATTTATTTGTGTATTTTGGTATGAATAGTATGTATATTTGTGTATGAATCCAAGTCCACTTGAATGTTTACACTCTTACTCTAGATAATATTATTGTTTTAGAAACTATGGATCCACTTATTAGAAACCTTGAAGAAGAAGAAATAATGGATAACATTATTGATGAGGACACCTCACAATATCTGAACTTGGAGGGACATGACGACGACAGCTCAAGTACTAGTCATGGAGAAGATGAAGACTCCGGTGAACGCAATTTAATGGTTACAAAGTCCGGCGAGGTATATGCATTGATTAAGCCTCAGCTGACTTCCACCAACAATCTTCTTCTACATGTATTAATTAACGCTTCTTTCTTCTTTTAGCCCTCTGGATCGACCAGCCAGCAACCATCTTCTTCTACGAAAAAGAGCAAGCGAGGCGCGAGCTAGCGGTTGAAAGATCGTGCAAAGTTCACGATCGAAGCAGTCCGTGTTGATGGCAGGCCGATGGAGCCCAAGAAGGCCGCAGACAAATTTGTACGTCAGGCTGGAGTTCTTGTTAGGGACCAAATCCCAATCATAATTGAAAATTGGAATAAGCCAAAGAAGGGTGACGGTACCTTTGTCGATGACAGATCCAAAGAAACGCTTTGGATTTCGTTGTTGGTAAATTTCACCCTTCCGCCAGAGGAGGATGAAAACAACCCGGTTATAAAGAAAAAGGTCAAAGAGTGGACTCTAAAGAAGATGGCTGAGGCTTTCCGCAACTGGAAGACAAAATTGAACAAATTTGGCAAATCTGGCGAGACTCCAGATTTCGAAGAGGCATATTATGCGAAGATAAGACCTCACTGGCCCGAACTTGAGACATATAAAAAAAGTGGTATAGCTAAAAAGAGGTCAGAAACCAATACGCTTAATGCCCTGAAGAAGGAATATCACCAGAGGACGGGGTCAGGTGGCTACATATCTCAGAGGCCTAAGTGGGAGGAAGCTGAGAGGGCCCTGCGCGAGAGAGGGATCACACCCCAGACAGATGGGTGGGACCTACGTGCAAAGACTTGGTTCTACGGAATCGGGGCAAGGTTGGACCCAGAAACAGGATTGTGTATCTTCCCAACCATCCTTGCCAAACCCGTCACTGAACTCATCACGGCATACGAGGAAACATCCGCCAGGACCTTCCATCCCGACAGAGAGAATGACCAGCTCACACGCGCTATCGGTAAAAAAGAACACCCTGGACATGCACGAGGCACAGGGGGTATGACGTGGAAGGATGGGTTTGCCGACTGGAGCGACTCTTACAGATGGCGCGGCAGAAAAGAAAAAGAGCGTACAGAGCGGATGACACAGATAGAACATGCACTTGCGGTGCTGCAGACGCAAGTGAATGCACAACAGAGCCATCAAGCTACCGGCCCATCTCAGCGGCATGAAGAGCCTGCATTGGAAGCTGCCCGCGGCCCAGACTCTGCGCGGAAAAGCAGTGTGGCTTCCACGGAGAACGTGCAGCCAACGCTTGAAATGACAGGTCCTCGATACCCCATTGATGAGATCACGGAGAGCGAACACGCTGAGCTGCATGTGAGATTAATGGGCTTATCCATTAAGGTGGCTGTCGGCTATGCCTTACCTCCTGTAGCTGGTGGAACTTACGACTGCCGACCGATTCCAGATGGCTATGCTATTGTCGGGGTGGATGAGGTTGTGAAGGAATATGAGGAAGCACAGCTTGACCATGCTACAGGTGAAGGGGAAACTCAACTCAAATTTGCAGTGAAAACAACCATTCTTTGGAAGAAGGAACACATTGTGCTTCCAAATTGGAGGTCACTGGCACCCCCGCCGTCTCCGCAGCGTCAGCAGTCTAAGCCGCTTCAGCTATCTCCTGCACGGCAGCCATCACCGACCCGTCAGCCATCTCCTGCGCGGCAGCCATCTCCGGCCCGTCAGCCATCTCCTGCGCGGCAGCCATCTCCGGCCCGTCAGCCATCTCCTGCGCGGCAGCCATCTCTGGCCCGTCAGCCATCTCCGGTGCTTCAGCCATCTCCTCACCGTAAGCGGAAGAGCACTGCCACGAGGAGCATCAGTAGCACTGCCACAAAGAAATCTGCAGGAAACCGTACGCCAAAGAGTTCAAAAAACTACGTCCCGCAGCCTTCCGCCAAGCCATTGCCGGTTTTACCGTGGAATCACAGCGACGAGGAGACCAATAGGATCTCGGGAGAACAGGTCAAGAAATTCTTTGCACCTAGACGGGCCGAGCCAAAGGAGAAAATAGATCCGGCGGTGGTGGAGAAGTTTTACAAAAATCTTTTGAAACCTGAAACCCCACTTGTGCCGGACTACGAGCACCAGATTTTGAAGGCGGATGCAAGGCGCCGTAGGGAGACTGAAAGTAGCAGTCGTGAGGCACCCCAGAAAACAGTTCCCATGCTCGGAGAGCAGGAAAACCAATCATGCGCCCCGCTCCAAATGTTTGACAAACGGGACGCTCCTCCCGTAGATGATTACGAGGCAGAGCTACAAAGAAAGGCCAATGAGATGGGGATGACTTACATTGCATACTTGAACGTCATGGGAGACAACTTGCCCAAATGCGATGTCAACCCCATACAGCCATGGAAGTATGGGAAGAATCTAGTCAAGAAAGAGGAGCTCAAGAATCTACCAACAAAGATGCGAAAATTGCACAAGTGGTACCTTCATTTCTACAAGACAAGAAAAGAAGAATGGATCACGGCGCATATAAGAGATCAGATTTTCTTGTGCGGAGACGACGCGATCGACTTCAACATTCAAGACTTGCATTTTCTATTCAATCAGAAGGAACTCGACAAATCTGCCATCAGCCTTTATTGTGTGTAAGTACTATTTCTGTAATTTTTATCTCATCTCATTCACTTCATTAATTGCATGTATATATATATGCTCACCATATATGTATATACTATTATGCAGGAAAAAGGTTATGGAATGCATGAAAGGAGGCCCTTTTGACATTGGGTTCGATGACCCAAATAGAGTTCATGAAGAAGTGGTAAGAGACAAACCCGGGCAAACAGAAGATTACTTGCTAAAGTCTTTACTGAGACAACAAACCAAAAGGGAAATACTATTGCCTTACAACTTCTCGTGAGTACTGTTACCCTCTCTCTTGTACACATTCTGTTTCGGCTTACTCGATGTTAAGTGTAACTGATGATGAGTTATGCGTGCGTAGGTTCCACTTTATTCTGCTAGTCATTCAACCCGACTCAGGAAAAGTCCTTGTCATGGACTCGTTACGAAAAGAAAAAGAGCTATGGGCAGACTTTAGAGAGATGCTCCAGAGGTAATTTCAATCATATTATCGCACTAGATCGGAAACTTTCGTGACAATAAGTAATTAATTACTCCTTTATCCATTTTCTTTGTCGGACAGGGTTTGGAAAATGTTCACGGGCAGGGCCGTGGGTGAATGGTCAGAAGAACTAAAATTTGTAGACCAAAATGTAAGTAATACTAGCTAGCTTCCAATTCCATTATATCATGCTTTATTGATTATTATTTTGATTGAACTCTCTATTCTCGTAAAGTGCGTGCATCAGGGACACGACAATAACTTATGTGGGTACTATGTTTGCGAATTCATTCGCAACACGATATGTGCGACAGGCCAAGCCGCACTAGAACAACTTAGAGTAAGTAAACAAAGTACACAACATTATTTTATTTCCATCAATTGTGTTGAGTTTTATTCTTATATATATATTGACGGCCCATTCTTCATATATATTCAGATCGAACGGATGCGGGACCAACTCCTACCATTTGAACGCATACGAGCCATTCAAGAGGAATTGGCGGGGTTCATACTTGATGAGGTCGTCACGACTGGCGGAGAACTCTTTAGATATCCACCAAAATGAACGATGACGATGTATGTGCCGATGACGATGTATGTGCCGATGACGATGTTTGTGTATAATAATAGTTGCTTAATTATTCATGTACTCGTATGTACCGATGACGATTAATAAGTATACCGCTCCCGATCGATTTCCCCTCGCTCCCCCCCTCCCGCAAAAATACGCCCAGAACGGGGCAGAGGCAGAAGTCTGTCGCGGCAGAGATTTAGGCCGTTTTCCTGCCGCGGCAGAGTTCTGCCGCGGCAGGAAAACGGCCTAAATCTCTGCCGCGGCAGAAGAACCTTTAACACCGGTTCCAGATACGAACCGGTGTTAAAGGGGGGGGGGCTGAGGCCTGCGGAAGCCCCACGTGCGCCACCCTTTAACACAGGTTCATATAAGAACCGGTGTTAAAGGGATACGAACCGGTGTTAAAGGGGCCCCCCTCTAACACCGAACCCTCAACAGCGGTTGGGGAACCGCTGTTAGAGGGCCCTCCCAACCGGAGTTAAAGGGGGGGCTCTGCACTAGTGTCAGTGCCATGGGTGTGAGATTGTTGCCAAATGTAAACTAGATTATTGACTCTAGTGCAAGTGGGAGACTGTTGGAATTATGCCCTAGAGGCAATACTAAAGATGTTATTATTATAATTCTTGTTCATGATAACGTTTATATTCCATGCTAGAATTGTATTAAGCGGAAACTTTAATACTTGTGTGGTTTGTGAACAACACCGTGTCCCTAGTACGCCTCTATGGACTAGCTCATTGATTAATGATGGTTAAGGTTTCCTAACCATGGACATGAGTTGTCGATTAATAATGAGATCATATCATTGGGAGAATGATATGGTGGACAGACCCAAACTAAGTGAAGCAATTAGATCGTGTCATCGTGTTCGTCTTTGCGAAGCTTTTCTTATGTCAAATATTGTATTCCTTAGACCATGAGATAATACAACTCCCTGGTATCGGAAGAAAGCTTTGAGGTCATCAAACATCATCCTATGAGAGGGTGATCATAAAGGTGTCTCTCAGGTGACCGGAAAGTATCTGTTGAGTTGTATGTATCGAGATGGGATTTGTCCCTCCTAGGTCGGAGAGATATACTTCGGGCCCACTCGGTAATCGATATCAACACCGCTTGCAAGCATGTGGTTAAGGAGTTAATCACAAAGTGATATCGGATTACGGAACGAGTAAAGTACTTGCTGTGAACGAGATTGAACTAGGTATGACGGTATCGACGATCGAATCTCGGGCAAGTAAAATATCGCGAGACGAAGGGAATATATATATGGGATTGATTGAATCCTGGCATCGTGGTTCATCCGATATGATCATCGATGAATGTGTGGGAGTCAATATGGACCAGCCGGCCAAGAGAGGTTTAAACTCTAGATAGAGCTTCTAGAAGGGGGGGTTCCTTGCCCCCCACTCTTCCTCCTTGGGGCCGCCGGCCTTGGCTTGGGGGAGGGGCTAGGGCTGCGCCCACCCCTCTATATATAGAGGGCTGGGGGCGCACCAACCCCCTACACCTTCCCCTCCAACCCTAGCCACCCTACTGCCCTCCTCTCTCCCTCCCGACTGCTTGTAGGCGAAGCCCTGCTGCAAAAATTCTCCACCAATTGCACCGCGCCGTCGCGTTATAGATCCAACCCATCTCTCCACCATACTTGCTGGACCAAGGAAGGAGGAGACGTCGAGGTTCCACACGTGTGCATCTCACGGAGGCACCGCCACTTGTGGTGCTAGATCGGATCGGATCGCGAGGAGGAGAAGCGAGTACGACTACATCACCCACGTTCCGACGAACGTTTCGCTGTGCGAATCTTCAAGGGTATGAAGATCTAATCCAATCTCTCTCGTTGATTGCATCTCCTAGATTAGATCTTGGCTTCTCTCTGTTCGCATCCGTAGAAAATTTTGATTTACTATGTCGCGAAAACCTTCAGCTGCACCCTCGAACTTTGGTACCTCTTTTACTTCATGCACAACTTTGCCCTTCTTGAAGTTCTTTCTATCTTCTCTGAATGAATGATTTCTTTTGAGGTAATGTCGATTCGTGTCAAACGGAACATATTTGCGGTCCGACTTTAGCCAAAGGAACTCAAGTCGGTGCCTACACACTGGGCATGGCCACTTACCAGCTGTACACCATCCGCACGTTAGGGCGTACCCGGGCATGTCATGCATAGTATACTGCAACCAAACTTTCATCAAAAAGTTTCTCTTTGATGCTCGGTCGTATGTCAACATCCAGTGTATCCAAGAGTGGTTCAAATCATCCACAATCGGCTGCATGTAGACACTCAAGTTCTTCCCCGGATACACAGGTCCTGGAATTATCAGCGACAAAAACATGGTCTTCCGTTGCATTAATACTCCGGGAGGGAGATTGAGCGGAATAACATACACCGGCCAGCAGCTGTACGAGGCCGTCGCCATACCATATGGGCTGAAGCCATCTGTTTCTATCGCAATTCTAACATTCCGAGCCTCTTCTGCCCACCGGGGGTATTTGTCATCGAAGTTCTTCCATGCCTTACCATCAGATGGATGTCCCATCTTCTTCCGTCCGTGCTCGTCCTCGTATCTTTCCCCTTCTTGTGCCATGTCATCTGTTTGGCAGTCTCCTCGCTCAAGTAAAGCCGCTGGATTCTTTTTATGAATGGGAGATACCGGAGTATCTTCTTAGCGACCTTCGACTGCCTCACCTGACCATCCTTCCCCTTTATCTCTTCATATCTAGAGGCCTTACAAATGGAGCAGTACTTGTCACCCTCAAACTGTTTCCAAAACAAAAGGCAGCCTTTTGGACAACAATCTATCTTTTCATAATCCATGTTGAGCTCCTTCATGAGTTTCTTCATTTCGTGAAAGGTTTTAGGCAGACAATGCCCTTCGGGCAACATGTTACCACATGTTCTCAGATTAGCTTCAAAGTGAGAACGGGTGGCGGAGTACTGGCACTTGTCGGCTAGACACTGAGAGATGGCATCGAGCTGAGAAATCTTTGCACCCTCGTACAGAGGCCTCTTAGCCGCGGCCATCATATCAAGGAAGGCCTTCGCGGTTGGCTCCGGTTCCTCCGGTTCTAGTGATTCCTCCCGTGGAGGTGGCGAATTCGGCTGGTCGGCATCGATGAGATCATCTAGCATGTTTCTAATCCCATCGTGCTCATTGCCATTGAGCCGCTGACGCATCACCTCACCTTTGTCATGTTCGTACCAAGCAAAGTCGACTTGCGTGACATAGTTAGACATGTACCCATATTGCAGAAGGTGTTTATACATGTCATCCTTTCCCTGACGATGACGTTTAGTGCAATGAGCGCAGGGACAAAGTGCCCGAACCATTGCCTTCGAACCACGCGCTAACTCATTCACTAATAAATGAGTGTTCCGTACCCAATCGTCTGTTTTATTAGTCACACTAATACGGCCACTGTACATCCACCCATTATCAGCCATCCTCTTCTGCTTTATTGGGAGACAAACAACAAATATAATATTTTATATCAAACAGGAGATTAAATGCTTCATATTTTTACGCATTCATCAACCTACATGTCCAATAGGAAAATAGGGTCCTAACCAGCCGCCGGATCCGTAGATTGGGTAAGTTCTCCCTGGTTCTACCCCGATCCAAGCAGAATTTCGGCAGCACCTCCCCGCTGCTCTCCCGATACACGTCTCGACAAAAAGCCAAGAGGATGTGCATCCGGAGAACAACGAGGAGGCGCCACCGAAATCCTGTCTCGAATCGAGGTAGAGCCAGGGAGAACCAAACCCAACTACGAATCCGCCGACTGACCGATAAAAGCCATAAGCGTTACAGTCCAAAATATGCGGGACCACTAATGCATATTAAGTCGCGTAACGCTTATGGTCGGGATGACGCCTAGGTGACGCGACAGACTTGGTGATCTAGACACGAAAATAAACCTAGGTACAAGAGAGGCGAACGGATTCTCACCCTCGAAGCATGATCAAATCGTCGAAGATGATCCAGGACCCCGCCGTCGAAACACTTCCCCCGCTCACCCTCCGGTAACTGCAAAAAACATGAGAAGATGGTTAAATATCCAACAAATGCCATTATTGTCTCATCTACAAAGAAAGGCACAAATGTCATTATTGTCTAATCTACAATATACAATGCACATATGCCCGACACTAACACTATTTTCATTATTGTGTCATCTACAATATAAAATACTTACATCTAAATATTAACATAATACTAACAATACACCTAAATAAATATAACTAAGTACATCTAACAATACACCTAAAATTAACTACATCTAACAATACTAACAATACACCTAAATAACTACACCTAAATTACCAATACTAACCTAATGGGGAAGGGTGTGCTCGGTGGAGGGGTGGGCAGTGGGGGAGGGGCGGGGCAGTGGGGGAGGCGACGGTGCAGTGGGGGTGGCAGTAGGGCAGTGGGGGAGGGGTGGGGCAGTGGGGGGAAGTGGGGGCAGTGGGGGAGGGGTGGGGCAATGGGGGTGGCTAGCGGGAGGGAGGGGGAGGGGGTGCTAGCTGGCCGCGGTGGCTTGGGGGAGGGAGGGTGCTGGCGGCGGTGGCTCGGGGGAGGCAGCGGGTGCTAGCGGCGGCGGCGGCTCGGGGAGGCAGCGGCGGTGGCCCAGGGAGGCTGAGGGGGCGGCGGCTCGGGGAGGCTGAGGGGGGCGGCGGCTGGCGGCGGCGGTGGCTCGGGGAGGATGAGGGGGCAGTGGCGGCAGGGACACGAGCTCCAGGACCGGCGACTGGCGGCGGGGTCGGGGGCGGACGCGCGGGAGGTTGGGGATAGGGATGGACTGGGGAGGAGTGGCCCGGGTGGACCGCACGGGCAGCCCTTAATGGATAGGGCTACGCCGATGGCCAGGCGTACGCCGAGGGCTGCCGTCGGCGTAGCTAGGGCGATTTTTTTACTTAGACCTACGCCGACGGCCTGGCATACGCCGAGGGCTGCCGTCGGCGTAGCTAGCTTTTTTATTTTTGTTATTAATAAAAAATTATTCAAGAAACTTTATTTGATGTCTACTAATATAACTAATGAAAATATATTATTTGGTGTCTACTATTATAAAAGAAACAATAGTATCCATGATTTTACTAAGTGTTAACGCATGTCTACAAAGGGGGTCACACTTGGGACTTACACATGGCACCTATACCAACCTCTCACCACACACACACATATGCTAGGGACACATGCAAGTTTTCATCTGATTCTGATGTTCTCGTGGCCTTCCTCCGGCCAAAACCTGATCTGTGCACACTCGGATCGTCTACCCCCCTAGACGTTCCTCTGACAGGGGTAGCCCGGCGGAGCTCTCTCTTGTTTTTTGTTTTTTATTTCATAGGGTTATGTAAAACCATTTGGTTCACAAGTTGGGGCACTATCCTACCCGGTTTCACCTCAACAGGGAGATTCCCCTTTATACGGGTCCGGAACCTTCGCTTCTAGGTTACAGCGCTTGCATGCGAGGGGGACACATGCAAGCACCTATACCAACCTCTCACCACACTCACACACATATTCTAGGGACACATGGAAGTTTTCATCTGATTCCGATGTTCTCGTGGCCTTCCTCCGGCGAAACCCTGATCTGTGCACACTCGAATCGTCTACGCCCCTAGACGTTCCTCTGACAGGGGTAGCCCGGCGTAGCTCTCTCTTGTTTTGTATTTGTTTAGGTCATAGGGTTATGTAAAACCATGTTGGTTCACAAGTTGGGGCACTATCCTACCCGGTTTCACCTCAACGGGGAGATTCCCCCTTATACGGGTCCGGAACCTTCGCTTCTAGGTTAGAGCGCAGGCATGCGAGGGGGGACACATGCAAGCACCTATACCAACCTCTCACCACACTCACACACATATGCTAGGGACACATGCAAGTTTTCATCTGA
This sequence comes from Avena sativa, assembly GCA_916181665.1. Classification (NCBI taxonomy): domain Eukaryota; kingdom Viridiplantae; phylum Streptophyta; class Magnoliopsida; order Poales; family Poaceae; genus Avena; species Avena sativa. The sequence goes on from OV702296.1 coordinate 20,875,763, forward strand.
TTCCGATGTTCTCGTGGCCTTCCTCCGACGAAACCCTGATCTGTGCACACTCGGATCGTGTACCCCCTAGACGTTCCTGACAGGGGTAGCCCGGCGTAGCTCTCTCTTGTTTTGTGTTTGTTTAGGTCATAGGGTTATGTAAAACCATGTTGGTTCACAAGTTGGGGCACTATCCTACCCGGTTTCACCTCAACGGGGAGATTCCCCCTTATACGGGTCCGGAACCTTCGCTAATAGGTTAGAGCGCATGCATGCGAGGGGGGACACATGCAAGCACCTATACCAACCTTTCACCACACTCACACACATATGCTAGGGACACATTCAAGTTTTCATCTGATTCTGATGTTCTCGTGGCCTTCCTCCGGCGAAACCCTGATCTGTGCACACTAGGATCGTCTACCCCCCTAGACGTTCCTCTGACAGGGGTAGACCGGCGTAGCTATCTCTTGTTTTTTGTTTGTTCAGGTCATAGGGTTATGTAAAACCATGTTGTTTCACAAGTTGGGGCACTATCCTACCCGGTTTCACCTCAACGGGGAGATTCCCCCTTATACGGGTCCGGAATTTCTATGTTAGAGCGCATGCAGGTGAGGGGGGACACATGGAAGCACCTATACCAACCTCTCACCACACTCACACACATATGCTAGGGACACATGCAAGTTTTCATCTGATTCCGATGTTCTCGTGGCCTTCCTCCGACGAAACCCTGATCTGTGCACACTCGAATCGTCTACCCCCTAGACGTTCCTCTGACAGGGGTAGCCCGGCGTAGCTCTGTCTTGTTTTGTGTTTGTTTAGGTCATAGGGTTATTTAAAACCATGTTGGTTCACAAGTTGGGGCACTATCCTACCCGGTTTCACCTCAACGGGAAGATTCCTCCTTATACGGGTCCGGAACCTTCGCTTCTAGGTTAGAGCGCATGCATGCGAGGGGGGACACATGCAAGCACCTATACCAACCTTTCACCACACTCACACACATATGCTAGGGACACATGCAAGTTTTCATCTGATTCTGATGTTCTCGTGGCCTTCCTCCGGCGAAACCCTGATCTGTGCACACTCGGATCGTCTACCCCCCTAGACGTTCCTCTGACAGGGGTAGCCCGGTGTAGCTATCTCTTGTTTTCTGTTTTTTAGGTCATAGGGTTATGTAAAACCATGTTGGGTCACAAGTTGGGGCACTATCCTACCCGGTTTCACCTCAACGGGGAGATTCCCCCTTATACGGGTCCGACACCTTCGCTTCTAGGTTAGAGCGCATGCATGCGAGGGGGACACATGCAAGCACCTATACCAACCTCTCACCACACTCACACACATATGCTAGGGACACATGCAAGTTTTCATCTGATTCCGATGTTCTCGTGGCCTTCCTCCGGCGAAACCCTGATCTGTGCACACTCGGATCGTCTACCCTCCTAGACGTTCCTCTGACAGGGGTAGCCCGGCGTATATATCTCTTGTTTTGTGTTTTTTTAGGTCATAGGGTTATGCGAAACCATGTTGGTTCACAAGTTGGGGCACTATCCTACCCGGTTTCACCTCAACGGGGAGATTCCCCCTTATACGGGTCTAGAACCTTCGCTTCTAGGTTAGAGCGCATGCATGCGAGGGGGGACACATGCAAGCACCTATACCAACCTCTCACCACACTCACACACATATGCTAGGGACACATGCAAGTTTTCATCTGATTCCGATGTTCTCGTGGCCTTCCTCCGGCAAAACCCTGATCTGTGCACACTCGGATCGTCTACCCCCCTAGACGTTCCTCTGACAGGGGTAGCCCGGAATAGCTCTCTCTTGTTTTGTGTTTGTTTAAGTCATAGGGTTATGTAAAACCATGTTGGTTCACAAGTTGGGGCACTATCCTACCCGGTTTCACCTCAACGGGGAGATTCCCCCTTATACGGGTCCGGAACCTTCGCTTCTAGGTTAGAGCGCATGCATGCGAGGGGGACACATGCAAGCACCTATACCAACCCCTCACCACACTCACACACATATGCTAGGGACACATGCAAGTTTTCATATGATTCTGATGTTCTCGTGGGCTTCCTCTGGGGAAACCCTGATCTGTGCACACTCGGATCGTCTACCCCCCTAGACGTTCCTCTGACAGGGGTAGCCCGGCGTAGCTCTCTATTGTTTTGTGTTTGTTTAGGTCATAGGGTTATGTAAAACCATGTCGGTTCACAAGTTGGGGCACTATCCTACCCGGTTTCACCTCAACGGGGAGATTCCCCCTTATACGGGTCCGGAACCTTCGCTTCCACATGCATGCGAGGGGGGACACACACATGTGATTGAATCTTTGAACAACTTCACAAAAATTTGTGACATATAAATTTCACGTACATGTGATAATAACACACAAACATGCAAATTTCTCAACTTGTGAGAAGATTGGACATTTTATGTGGGCGTGAAGACTATTATTCGGAGGCTACGCATCCATCCAATTGATAAAATAGAATCTAAATAATTGATACTAATAAATAAATACAAATAAATTGGTAAGGAAAAAGAAGTGCATCTGTACGCCGAGGGTCACCCTCGGCGTAGGAGGGACGTACACCGAGGGTGACCGTCGGCGTAGCCTATGCCGACGGCGGCTCTCGGCGTAATACTGACGCCGTTAGGGCCCGTATCGGCCTGGCCTGTCTAGTGCCACGCGGCCACCACGTACGCCGACGGTCACCCTCGGCGTACCTTCCGCTACGCCGAGGGCTCGGAAGCTGGGCTGGCCTGGCCCGGTGCTACTCCGACGGCCCCGACCTTTGGCTGTCGGCGTAGCGGCCGGCCGTCGGCACACAGCGCCAGTCCTGTAGTGAACTTTTCCCCTTCCAACCCCAACCAACAAGTCGTCGACTTCAAGTTCAAGGTATGTATCGTTCATATTTACTGTATCGGTCATCTCTGGAAACCTTCTGTCATTGCTCATCTCATATGATTGGTTGCATCTTGGGATTGGCTAGATGGAGAGCGTTGCAATTGTCACTGGTAGAAAAGGGCCCATGCGTCCCGGTTGGTAAGGGCCATTAGTCCCGGTTGCCCAACCAGGACGGGGCAATCGGGACTAAAGCTCTAACCATTAGTCCCGGTTGCCCCACCAACCGGGACAAATGGGGCACACGTGGCGGCATCAGAGTGCGAGGGGGGGTGGAGCATTAGTCCCGGTTCGTAACACGAACCGGGACTAATAACCTGCTGCCGCGGCAGAGATTTGGCCCATTTCTCTGCAGCGGCAGAGAATTCATTTTGGCACATTTTGTTGCCGCGGCAGCATTTTCGCCACTTTTTGTGCCGCGGCAGAGAATTCATTTAGGTTGTTTTATTGTTTATTTAGTGTTTTGCACTTATCAACGAAGGAACCTTATATTACACAAGATCATCATGACAACATTACATTCAATACACGGATCGAGTTCATGCACTACATACAAAAGTTGCTATTCAATGCTACCGGCCAATTTCTTGAAAGTTGCTATTTTTACAATTCCTATTGTCTATACACAGCCGAGTAGTATTCCCCTTATGTGTTTAGGACTTCTGCATCCAAGCATCCCGCCAATTTCTCCTGAATTGCTCGTATGCGATCCTTTGGCAGAAGACCATCCCGTAGACGTTCGATCTGATTTAAAAAAGGAGTCAGCCTATATGAATATGAAACTAAACACAATTTGATTGTAATTAAAAACTATAGAAATTGTTTACGTACGTGGAGTTGCTCTAAATTTCTGCCCTTCTCATCGCACGTCTGCCGGATGAACTCGCATACATAGTATCCACATAGATTGTTACCTGGTCCCTGCGTCAGGCACTTTACGAGAACAGAGTTCAATCAAAATAATAATCAAGCATGATAATAACTGTATCAAAACTAGAATCAAAGAGATGCGCGGATATGGCTAGTGGTGCTTACAACTAGTGGTTGAAATGTAAGCTCCTCTTTCCAAACACCCCTAGCCTTCTTGGTGAACCGTTTCCAAGCGCTGCCCGGCGTAGAAAACGAATAAAATAAGTTATTAAGTACTTGATATCATAAAATTCACGAACGTTGCCGATATAGTGTCGTAATGATTAGAATTCCCGCTGGAGAAGTATCTGCATGTCCTTCCACGTCTCAAGGGGTTTATGTTTCGAGTCCATGACTAGTACACGCCATTTGTCAAGTTGAATGATTAACAGAATATAGTGGTACCTGCGAATGCAGAACTAATCAATTATATACTTAACATCAAGTAAGCGAAATAGAAAGTGTATACAAGACAATAACACTCACTGGAAGTTGTAAGGAAATAGTATTTCCCTTTTGGTTTCTTGAAACCTTAACGCGTGTACTATATTATCCTCCGTATCCTGGGGGCTTATTTTGAGATTAGCTTCATGAACCCAATATGGGTCAATGAAGCCAATGTCATAGATTTGTCCTCTGCTGCATTCGAGAATCTTCATTCTGCATATTACAGTATGATTATATACATGCAATAAACAAAATAATATAGCTGGAGACTAAATTAATTACAGAATTAGTACTTACAGACAATAGGCACTCATGATCGATTTGTCTAAGGCGTCTTGATTGAATAATTGAAATAGTTCATCAAATTCAATGGATATCATGTCATCCTTATCTTTCCCATGATGCTTTTTTGTAACACTCAGCACTATCCAGTTAGCCTCGGCCCTTGTGGCATGCATGTACCAGTTATGCAATCTTCGCATTTTTGTTGGAAGATTGTTTACCTCCTCAGGTTTGACGAGAGGTTTTCCGTACTGGTATTGGTATGCTACTTCACTCACGGGGAAGAACTCTAACTGGGATAAGTACTGGGCAATACTCATACCTTGAGCAGCGGCAGCTTCTCCGTATTGTGCAACTACCTCTGGATCATACTGCTCTTCGGCCCCATATTTGCTCGACTCCACATTGGTTTGAGAAATCACCTTGAGAGGGGCGCAAGTCTGTTTTGCTTGTTCTCCGAGCTGGGCAACAGATTTCCCGCTTGCATCAGTACTGCTCTTCGAGGCTTTTTGTGCCGCATGTGACTTGAGAATAGAACGCTCATAGTCTGATGACAGCTTTGGCTCGGGTTGATGAAGATTCTTTAGCATTTTCAACACTTTGGCTTTTTCTTCTTTGGTGCTGGGGAACTCTGGCTCTTTCGGCCGCCTCATCTTAGCGAAAAACGCTGTCGTTTCCGCATCAACGATCGCCGCAGTCTCCTCTTCAGTACAGTCATAAGCTCTCTTGGGAGGAACCGTTGGTACTTTTGGAAGAGGCTCTTGTTTACGTTTCGGCGATCGCTTACGACGCACAGTAGCGGTACGCTTACGCTTTTTATCCTGAGGCGCAGGCGATGGCTCCCGCGGTGATGGCTGCACCGGAGATTGGTGAGGCGACGAAGACGGCTGCCGCGGCGGCGAGGACCTCGCTGGAGACGGGTGAGGCGGCGGCGAAGATGGCCTTGGCGTGTGATTTCGAAGCACGATACAATCCTTCGGCCATAGAATGGTGACGTTTTTTGCGTCACCCAGCACAGTCACATCCCCTTCACCAGCAGGGTAGTGAAGATCCAAAACCTCAAAGGTGGGCATGATTTCATCCACGCCGACAACAGCGTAGCCCTCTGGAACCGGACGACAGTGGTAAGTTGGTGTGGGTCCAATTGGTAAGGCATAGCCGACCGCCACCTTCATTGATATGTTCACAACTTTGACATGTAGCTCGCAGTGTGTCATCTCTGTGATATCATCCACTGGGTAGCCAACAGGAGCCATCATCGGTGCATCATCGGCATCGCCATTGTCATCACCCGGGACCTCGGTGGAAGCCACACTGCTTTTTCGATTATTCGATAGGCCGGTAGCATCGAATGCAGTGTGCTGCTGAGATGGGCCGGTAGTACTTTGCTCTTTAAGTGTGTTAATTTCATCTTGTTGTTGCTTTAATCGTTCTTCAATTAAACGCATTCTCTCTTTCTGACTTTCTGCTTCAACTGTCGCCCTGTCCTTTCTCCTCTAACGGCTTCTATCAGGATATTTCTTCCTCTCTTCGGGAAACCCAGTCCTCCATGATTGGGAGCCTCTTGTGCCTCGTGTTCGTCCATCATGTTCCTTATTTCCAAGGGCGAGTGTGAGCTCATCATTCTCTCTATCGGGAATGAAGTCCCCATCTTTAACAGCCTTTACTGCTTTTCTGATCCTCTCGATTGGCAAGGGGTCTTCTTTATGTCGTATGTTATATATACACCTCCCTTCCGAGTCCAACGTGCCCCCATGCCCGTAAAACCAATTCCTTGCACGTTCTACCCAATCGTCTGTCTCTGGGGTGATATTTTTATCACGCAGTTCCTGCTCAAGTTTCTCCCACTTAGGAATGCCAACCCTGTAGCCACCTTGCCCCATAGTATGGTGATACTTCTTCTTAGCAGCATTCAGCTTATTCGTTTCAGACATTTTCTTAGCTTTTTCTGATTTCTTGTATTCCACAAACTCATCCCAGAATGGTTTTATCTTCTCAAACTGAATATTCTTGAAATCGGGAGTCTTCTTTTTCACGACATAGTCAAGGTGCAATCTTTTCTTCCAGTTGGTGAAACACTGGGCCATCTTCTTCAAAGCCCACTCCCTGACCTTAGCCTCCATGGCTCTCCCATGTTGTAAGGCGTCCTCAACTGGATCCTCCGCATTTGGATCCAGCTCTATCTTCGGTAGTTTGAAATTAACCATGAGCCTCTTCCACAGTAAATCTTTGGCGTGGTTAGGGACAAATAAACATGTTCCCTCTTCATCCGCATTAGCGGGCCTATTCCAATTTCTAATGGTGATCGGGATTAAGTCCCTAACGATTACTCCGCATTGTGCCACAAATTTGGTTGCGACAACTTCGGGAGCTGTCGGTCTGCCGTCTTCAGCGACATCTTCGATACTGAACCTCTCATGGTCTTGCAACCTTTTGGTTGGGCCTCGTCTGCTCTTTTCAGTAGATTCCTTCGATCCGGAGGGCTAAAAGAAGAAAGATCGTCGTTACTATTTCTATATAGATAGCGGATGATTAATTAATGAATTGATTTATATTACATGCACCTCGCCAGAGCGGTATTCTTCTCGATTACACAAGGCATCGCCTTCTACCTCGCGGAAGGCAACACCTTCAACCTCAAACAAGTTGTCTACTCCGGTAAAAAGAGGATCACCCTCACCGGAGTTGTTCAGAAACGTTGATATGTCTAAATTCCCCACGGATCACACCTTGGATCAACTCTTCCTTTTCTTCGTCTCTGACGTGTGGGTCCATATTTTCTACATAGGTGGAAAAACGAAGCGTCTAAAGGAGAAAGTTAAGTACGGCGTTGAGAGATATAAACCCTAATTCAGATAAACCCTAATATATACATACACAATAATAAAAATGAAGAGAAAGGGAAACCGTGCAGTAGTTAGGCACATCGTCGAACCCACATGCACCTAAGTTGCTTGAAAATGTGAATCGGGTCTGGGGCTACCCACAGTGACTGACCAGTGGGGCCGAAGACCAATAATACCAAACTAATTAATAAACCTAATAATACCTAACTAATAATAAACCTAATAATCCAAACACCAAAAAGAAAGGGAAACAATCAACACATGGCATCGATGCAATGCTCAAGCAAGTATGATGATATGACAAGTTAATTTGCATTGGAATGTAACCCTAAGAAATGCTCGACGATTTAATCGGGGTTCCGAGGGGTGAAAACCCTAACTCGGAGAAACTCCGGAACACATGAGAGGGGTGGATTTGTACTTCTAATTAAACTTGTAATTTAAGTTGTTGAACAATGCATGATTATAGCTTAGATAGCTAGGTTTCATTTTTCTGAACATTTTGATATATTATTCATATTTTTATGACTTATAGATTAAAAGTTATTGAATTTATAAGATTATAATTATTTCTGAAATTATTAAAAGCTGGTTAAACTTTTTACACCGCAGGCATATCTAGCCACAATGACTGACATAGGGGCCCGGAGCCACCTCAGCAGCCACACAAGCAAAAGTGGTTTAGGGGGGCATTTTTCACTCGGGCTGGGGCTAGCCAGAGATGCTGACCTGTGGGCCAGAGGCCACATAGGAAAGCCATGCAGGCAAAGTGGCTCCCTGGCTGGGTCGCGCTGATGCACGGGTGACGTCACGCCGGCGGTGGCTTGCAGGACGGTGATCGGGAACGGCGTTAGGGGGCGATCTAGGGCGTGTGCGTGCGCGCGTTAGAGAGAGGAGGTTGAGGCGAGCCAAAGAGTAGCGGCGCTGCCTCCAAAAGGTCACCGGAGAGAGAGCACGACGACGGTGAGCGGCGGTGGTGGCAGGTGGTCGATGGGGAGGATGAACCAGAGCGAGAGGGGGCGAGAGAGAGGGTCCACGAGGTCCAGCAACATACCAGGTGTGCGGTGGTGGTGTCGGGGAGGCGAGGTCGGGAGCCGACGAATCGACGGCGGCGATCATCGGGCTCGAGGGTCGTTGGCGACGATTGGGAGCGAGCGGGGCCGATTCCTTCAGGGAGAAGCCTCGTGGCGACGAGGCGAAGCTTCCTGCACGCTTGGCTGGGCGAGGGGCGGCCGGTTGGGCGTGCACGGCGGCGGGGCAGCCTGACGGCGTCGTGCGCGAGAAGAGAAGAGGAGGGGAGATGGGGAAGAAGAAGAGGAGGGGCACCTAGTTATAATCAAAGGACCTTTTGTCCCGGTTGGTGGCTCCAACCGGGACTAAAGGGTCATACGTCCCGGTTGGAGCCACCAACCGGGACCTATACTCCAAAATTTTTAGCAAACCAAGGGTTGGCGCGCAAGGGGTCTTTAGTCCCGGTTGGTGGCTCCAACCGGGACATATTCCCCTGTTTTCAAAAAATTTTAGGTATTTTCTCTCTGTTCCCGCCTTATTTTTTATTTTGGGGTTTAAATTTGTATTGTTTTTTAAATGATAATTAATTTGGAATTTAGAAAAACTTTAAACATAAAAAGTGTTTGGATTTGAATAAATAATTCAAAACCATTTTCTGTTTTAAAAAATAATTAATGTAACCATTTAAAATATGAACCATTTATAATTAAAAATGAATTAACATATAATTTTTTAATATTAATTTGGAATTTAGAATAACTTTAAACATAAGAAGTGTATGGATTTGAATAAATAATTCAAAAACATATTCTATTTTTAAAAAATAATTAATGTAACCTTTTAAAATGAATTAACTTATATTTTTGAATATTAATTTGGAATTTAGAAAAATTTTAAACATAAAAAGTGTTTGGATTTAAATAAATAATTCAAAAACATTTTCTGTTTTAAAAAATAATTAATGTAACCATTTAAAATATGAACCATTTACAATTAAAAATGAATTAACTTATATATTTTTAATATCAATTTGGAATTTAGAAAAACTTTAAACATAAAAGTGTATGGATTTGAATAAATAATCCAAAACCATTTTCTATTTTTAAAAAATAATTAATGTAACCTTTTAAAATGAATTAACTTATATTTTTAAATATTATTTTGGAATTTAGAAAAACTTTAAACATAAAAAGTGTTTGGATTTAAATAAATAATTCAAAACCATTTTCTCCTGCAACATTGTTCTCCATACCAATGTCCACACACATGCATAATATGGGCACAACATCATAAACTATGTCGTGATTCAGCACATAACATCGGTCATTTGGACCGAAAAAGCCATGAAACCTCGAACATGATAGGTCATTTTGTGAAGGTTTTTCGAAACATGATCAATATACCAAATCTGGTATTTTTCCTTTCAACTATGTAACATAATATGACACCACGCGAAGGATTTTCATTGTTCGGATTTTTTTTGAATTTATTATGCCCGTTTTGAATTATCTGAATTTCTAACTATGGTCGAACCGGTGTGCATGAAGATAGGGGACGAGCATCGTTAGAACTTGCATTGGATCTCTGAAGAAACCACATATTGCGAGTCTAAAAATGATTTTTTCAAAAAATCACGGGCGATAGATCATGTACCTGTAGTACAAACCGGACCCACTTCCTGCCGATTCGGCAGACATTTGTCCTTTTTACCCGGGATGGACGAAAAGGTTTGAGATGTACCGGTTGGGAGATAGTCCATGTAAGGTGGTCTAGTATTTTAGGAAAATAGGACGGTAGCATTCTGAAACGGCATTTTGGTGGTTACTTCACAAAACGACCCGTTTTTTGCGCTCGGAAAATGGAAAAGGGCTTTTCCGTGCGACAAAAAGGAAAACTTCCTCCTGCAACATTGTTCTCCATACCAATTTCCACACACATGCATAATATGGGCACAACATCACAAACTATGCCGTGATTCAGCACATAACATCGGTCATTTGGACCGAAAGCCATGAAACCTCGAACATGATAGGTCATTTTGTGAAGGTTTTTTTGAAACATGATCAATATACCAAGTCTGGTATTTTTCCTTTCAACTATGTAACATAATATGACACCACGCGAAGGATTTTCATTGTTCGGATTTTTTTTGAATTTATTATGCCCGTTTTGAATTATCTGAATTTCTAACTATGGTCGAACCGGTGTGCATGAAGATAGGGGACGAGCATCGTTAGAACTTGCATTGGATCTCTGAAGAAACCACATATTGCGAGTCTAAAAATGATTTTTTCAAAAAATCACGGGCGATAGATCATGTACCTGTAGTACAAACCGGACCCACTTCCTACCGATTCGGCATACATTTGTCCTTTTTACCCGGGATGGACGAAAAGGTTTGAGATGTACCGGTTGGGAGATAGTCCATGTAAGGTGGTCTAGTATTTTAGGAAAATAGGACGGTAGCATTCTGAAACAGCATTGTGGTGGTTACTTCACAAAACGACTCGTTTTTTGCGCTCGAAAAATGGAAAAGGGCTTTTCCGTGCGACAAAAAGGAATACTTCCTCCTGCAACATTGTTCTCCATACCAATGTCCACACACATGCATAATATGGGCACAACATCACAAACTATGCCGTGATTCAGCACATAACATCGGTCATTTGGACCGAAAGCCATGAAACCTCGAACATGATAGGTCATTTTGTGAAGGTTTTTTCGAAACATGATCAATATACCAAGTCTGGTATTTTTCCTTTAAACTATGTAACATAATATGACACCACGCGAAGGATTTTCATTGTTCGGATTTTCTTTGAATTTATTATGCCTGTTTTGAATTATCTGAATTTCTAACTATGGTCGAACCGGTGTGCATGAAGATAGGGGAGGAGCATCGTTAGAACTTGCATTGGATCTCTGAGGAAACCACATATTGCGAGTCTAAAAATGATTTTTACAAAAAATCACGGGCGATAGATCATGTACCTGTAGTACAAACCGGACCCACTTCCTACCGATTCGGTAGACATTTGTCCTTTTTACCCGGGATGGACGAAAAGGTTTGAGATGTACCGGTTGGGAGATAGTCCATGTAAGGAGGTCTAGTATTTTAGGAAAATGGGATGGTAGCATTGTGAAACGGCATTTTGGTGGTTACTTCACAAAACGACCCGTTTTTTGCGCTCGAAAAATGGAAAAGGGCTTTTCCATGCGACAAAAAGGAAAACTTCCTCCTGCAACATTGTTCTCCATACCAATGTCCACACACATGCATAATATGGGCACAACATCACAAACTATGCCGTGATTCAGCACATAACATCGGTCATTTGGACCGAAAGCCATGAAACCTCGAACATGATAGGTCATTTTGTGAAGGTTTTTTCGAAACATGATCAATATACCAAGTCTGGTATTTTTCCTTTCAACTATGTAACATAATATGACACCACGCGAAGGATTTTCATTGTTCGGATTTTTTTTGAATTTATTATGCCCGTTTTGAATTATCTGAATTTCTAACTATGGTCGAACCGGTGTGCATGAACATAGGGGACGAGAATCGTTAGAACTTGCATTGGATCTCTGAAGAAACCACATATTGCGAGTCAAAAAATGATTTTTTCAAAAAATCACGGGCGATAGATCATGTACCTGTAGTACAAACCGGACCCACTTCCTATCGATTCGGCAGACATTTGTCCTTTTTACCCGGGATGGACGAAAAGGTTTCAGATGTACCGGTTGGGAGATAGTCCATGTAAGGTGGTCTAGTATTTTAGGAAAATAGGACGGTAGCATTCTGAAACGGCATTTTGGTGGTTACTTCACAAAACGACCCGTTTTTTACGCTCGGAAAATGGAAAAGGGCTTTTCCATGCGACAAAAAGGAAAACTTCCTCCTGCAACATTGTTCTCCATACCAATGTCCACACACATGCATAATATGGGCACAACATCACAAACTATGCCGTGATTCAGCACATAACATCGGTCATTTGGACCGAAAGCCATGAAACCTCGAACATGATAGGTCATTTTGTGAAGGTTTTTCCGAAACATGATCAATATACCAAGTCTGGTATTTTTCCTTTCAACTATGTAACATAATATGACACCACGCGAAGGATTTTCATTGTTCGGATTTTTTTTGAATTTATTATGCCCGTTTTGAATTATCTAAATTTCTAACTATGGTCGAACCGGCGTGCATGAAGATAGGGGACGAGCATCGTTAGAACTTGCATTGGATCTCTGAAGAAACCACATATTGCGAGTCTAAAAATAATTTTTTCAAAAAATCACGGGCGATAGATCATGTACCTGTAGTACAAACCGGACCCACTTCCTACCGATTCGGTAGACATTTGTCCTTTTTACCCGGGATGGACGAAAAGGTTTGAGATGTACCGGTTGGGAGATAGTCCATGTAAGGTGGTCTAGTATTTTAGGAAAATAGGACGGTAGCATTCTGAAACGGCATTTTGGTGGTTACTTCACAAAACGACCCGTTTTTTGCGCTCGGAAAATGGAAAAGGGCTTTTCCATGCGACAAAAAGGAAAACTTCCTCCTGCAACATTGTTCTCCATACCAATGTCCACACACATGCATAATATGGGCACAACATCACAAACTATGCCGTGATTCAGCACATAACATCGGTCATTTGGACCGAAAGCCATGAAACCTCGAACATGATAGGTCATTTTGTGAAGGTTTTTTTGAAACATGATCAATATACCAAGTTTGGTATTTTTCCTTTCAACTATGTAACATAATATGACACCACGCGAAGGATTTTCATTGTTCGGATTTGTTTTGAATTTATTATGCCCGTTTTGAATTATCTGAATTTCTAACTATGGTCGAACCGGTGTGCATGAAGATAGGGGACGAGCATCGTTAGAACTTGCATTGGATCTCTGAAGAAACCACATATTGCGAGTCTAAAAATGATTTTTTCAAAAAATCACGGGCGATAGATCATGTACCTGTAGTACAAACCGGACCCACTTCTTACCGATTCGGCAAACATTTGTCCTTTTTACCCGGGATGGACGAAAAGGTTTGAGATGTACCGGTTGGGAGATAGTCCATGTAAGGTGGTCTAGTATTTTAGGAAAATGGGACGGTAGCATTGTGAAACGGCATTTTGGTGGTTACTTCACAAAACGACCCGTTTTTTGCGCTCGGAAAATGGAAAAGGGCTTTTCCGTGCGACAAAAAGGAAAACTTCCTCCTGCAACATTGTTCTCCATACCAATGTCCACACACATGCATAATATGGGCACAACATCACAAACTATGCCGTGATTCAGCACATAACATCGGTCATTTGGACCGAAAGCCATGAAACCTCGAACATGATAGGTCATTTTGTGAAGGTTTTTTCGAAACATGATCAATATACCAAGTCTGGTATTTTTCCTTTCAACTATGTAACATAATATGACACCACGCGAAGGATTTTCATTGTTCGGATTTTTTTTGAATTTATTATGCCCGTTTTGAATTATCTGAATTTCTAACTATGGTCGAACCGGTGTGCATGAACATAGGGGACGAGAATCGTTAGAACTTGCATTGGATCTCTGAAGAAACCACATATTGCGAGTCTAAAAATGATTTTTTCAAAAAATCACGGGCGATAGATCATGTACCTGTAGTACAAACCGGACCCACTTCCTATCGATTCGGCAGACATTTGTCCTTTTTACCCGGGATGGACGAAAAGGTTTCAGATGTACCGGTTGGGAGATAGTCCATGTAAGGTGGTCTAGTATTTTAGGAAAATAGGACGGTAGCATTCTGAAACGGCATTTTGGTGGTTACTTCACAAAACGACCCGTTTTTTGCGCTCGGAAAATGGAAAAGGGCTTTTCCATGCGACAAAAAGGAAAACTTCCTCCTGCAACATTGTTCTCCATACCAATGTCCACACACATGCATAATATGGGCACAACATCACAAACTATGCCGTGATTCAGCACATAACATCGGTCATTTGGACCGAAAGCCATGAAACCTCGAACATGATAGGTCATTTTGTGAAGGTTTTTTCGAAACATGATCAATATACCAAGTCTGGTATTTTTCCTTTCAACTATGTAACATAATATGACACCACGTGAAGGATTTTCATTGTTCGGATTTTTTTTGAATTTATTATGCCCGTTTTGAATTATCTGAATTTCTAACTATGGTCGAACCGGTGTGCATGAACATAGGGGACGAGAATCGTTAGAACTTGCATTGGATATCTGAAGAAACCACATATTGCGATCTAAAAATGATTTTTTCAAAAAATCACGGGCGATAGATCATGTACCTGTAGTACAAACCGGACCCACTTCCTATCGATTCGGCAGACATTTGTCCTTTTTACCCGGGATGGACGAAAAGGTTTCAGATGTACCGGTTGGGAGATAGTCCATGTAAGGTGGTCTAGTATTTTAGGAAAATAGGACGGTAGCATTCTGAAACGGCATTTTGGTGGTTACTTCACAAAACGACCCGTTTTTTGCGCTCGGAAAATGGAAAAGGGCTTTTCCATGCGACAAAAAGGAAAACTTCCTCCTGCAACATTGTTCTCCATACCAATGTCCACACACATGCATAATATGGGCACAACATCACAAACTATGCCGTGATTTAGCACATAACATCGGTCATTTGGACCGAAAGCCATGAAACCTCGAACATGATAGGTCATTTTGTGAAGGTTTTTTCGAAACATGATCAATATACCAAGTCTGGTATTTTTCCTTTCAACTATGTAACATAATATGACACCACGCGAAGGATTTTCATTGTTCGTATTTTTTTTGAATTTATTATGCCCGTTTTGAATTATCTGAATTTCTAACTATGGTCGAACCGGTGTGCATGAAGATAGGGGACGAGCATCGTTAGAACTTGCATTGGATCTCTGAAGAAACCACATATTGCGAGTCTAAAAATGATTTTTTCAAAAAATCACGGGCGATAGATCATGTACCTGTAGTACAAACCGGACCCACTTTCGGCCGATTCGGCAGACATTTGTCCTTTTTACCCGGGATGGACGAAAAGGTTTGAGATGTACCGGTTGGGAGATAGTCCATGTAAGGTGGTCTAGTATTTTAGGAAAATGGGATGGTAGCATTGTGAAACGGCATTTTGGTGGTTACTTCACAAAACGACCCATTTTTTGCGCTCGGAAAATGGAAAAGGGCTTTTTCGTGCGACAAAAAGGAAAACTTCCTCCTGCAACATTGTTCTCCATACCAATTTCCACACACATGCATAATATGGGCACAACATCACAAACTATGCCGTGATTCAGCACATAACATCGGTCATTTGGACCGAAAAAGCCATGAAACCTCGAACATGATAGGTCATTTTGTGACGGTTTTTTCGAAACATGATCATTGTTCGGCACACATTTAGTCGCGGATGTAGTCACAAACCGGGACTAAAAATATTTTCTGCCATTTCCCACCTCTTCCCGCCAAGTTTTCCCACCCTTTCCTTTCTACTAGAGCTTTTAGTCCCGGATGTAGTCACTAACCGGGACTAAAGATATTTCCCGCCATTTCCCAAAGCTTCACGCCAAGTTTTCCCGCCCTTTCCCTCTATATTTAGGGTGATCGTGTCATGGCTATCCACACATCCACACCTTCCTCTCTTAGAACAATGGACAACGCCTACTGGGCCATTCTGACCCTCGAGGAGACCGAGGCGCTGTGCGCCTCCAACTACCCTTGTCCGCCGGGGTACCGGCCGCCCGCCGGCTGGATGCTGAGCGCTGGACGGGTTCCTGTCCCTCCTGTCCCTCAAGGTTCCGCACGCCAGGCGGCCATCACAAACCACTTCTACCACGAGCTCACGCCGGAGCAGCGGATGGATCCCTAGTGGGATCCCGACAACTACGACACCTGGAGTGCCTTCTTCGCTAATAGGCGGGAAAGGGAGCTCGTCAGGTACGAGGGTGATGGCCCGCCACCGGTGAACCACAACGAAGTCGGCCGTCGTCTGTGGTGGGCGAACCGTACTATCATCAAAGTGATGCGCTACATCGCCGGGGGAGACCATCCTCGCCTACGGTGCCCACGAGTCCACCCGCCACAGGCCCCACACTGTCCCGGCGGTAGCGGCATCGTCCTCCAGGAGACCCCTCTCCCACCCGCCGTGAATCCGAGGCTGGAATGTCCCCTGGTATATGCCATGGATGGGATGAGGATCCCCGGAGTGGCAGGTGACGATGACGATGATGATGACGACGAAGATGAAGACCCTGAAGCTGCGTACTATAGGACTAGGCATGATTATGACTAAAGGGGGCGGCTTTAGGCCTGAGTGTTAGCTAGTCCCGGTTTGTCCCGGTTTTTAATATTAATAAATGTCTTAAGTGTTACCTAATAAATAGAGGGAAATGCCTATATAAAGAGAGGGTTCATATTTAGTCCCGGTTGGAGAAACCAATCGCGACTGAAGGGATTGCGGCAGAGTGGGCCAGGCAACACTAATAATAGGGGTCAGTGTCGACATTATGTCGTGCGGCTTGTACCTTGTCCCGGATGGTGTCACCAACCGGGACTAAAGATGAACCTTTAGTCCCGGTTGGAGACACCAACCGGGACTAAAGATGAGTCAGCACTAATAATAGGGGTGAGTGTCGACATTATGTCGTGAGTGTCGACATTATGCCGAGCTGCTTGTACTATAAATATGCATCCTTGTGAGTCCAGTCCTCCAGCCAGTTTGAGGCATCTCCAAGATGGTTTTAGAGAGCAGGGACACCACTACGGCCAGTTTCAGGGAGATGCCGACGGAGCCCGGTCCTCCGGCATCTCCGAGAAACTGGTCATAGAGGCACTCCCTAATATGTGAAATTAGTTAGATCCGAGGCGTATTGATCTAGTAAGTGAAGTTACAAGCTGCAAGATGGTTTTCGAGAGAAGGGACACCACTCCGGCCAGTTTCAGGGAGATGCCAACGGAGCCCAGTCCTTCGGCATCTCCGAGAAACTGGTCATAGAGGCACTCCCTAATATGTGAAATTAGTTAGCTCCGAGGCGTATTGATCTAGTTAGTGAAGTTACAAGCTGCAAGATGGTTTTCGAGAGCAGGGACACCACTGCGGCCAGTTTCAGGGAGATGCCGACGGAGCCCAGTCCTTCGGCATCTCCGAGAAACTGGTCATAGAGGCACTCCCTAATATGTGAAATTAGTTAGCTCCGAGGCGTATTGATCTGGTTAGTGAAGTTACAAGCTGCAAGATGGTTTTCGAGAGCAGGGACACCACTGCGGCCAGTTTCAGGGAGATGCCGACGGAGCCCAGTCCTCTGGCATCTCCGAGAAACTGGTCATAGAGGCACTCCCTAATATGTGAAATTAGTTAGCTCCGAGGCGTATTGATCTAGTTAGTGAAGTTACAAGCTGCAAGATGGTTTTCGAGAGCAGGGACACCACTACGACCAGTTTCAGGGAGATGCCGACGGAGCCCAGTCCTCCGGCATCTCCAAGAAACTGGTCATAGAGGCACTCCCGGTCCAGCCACAAAACGGGACTAACACTCAATATATTTATTAATATTAAAAACTGAGACTACAAAACCGGGACTAAAGGCCACAAACCGCGAAAGATATCCTTCGGTCAAGCCACAAACCGCGAAAGACATGAACTAGAGTTACATAATATGAGCATGAACTTCTTGGCATATGTCATTCCTTATGACCGCTTCAGACGTTACCATGGAGCATCTTCTTTACTTAACGGAATGCTTGGGTCAGTTTTCACTATGAAGGGCGGAATTTCATCAAACTTATTATAATCTTCTTACATGTTTGTCTTGTCCTCGATTCCCACGATGTTTCTTTTCCCTGAAAGAACTATATGACGCTTTGGGTCATCATATGATGTATTCGTTTGCATATTTTTTCTTTTTTTCGGTCTGGAGGACATGTCCTTCACATAGAAAACCTGAGACACATCATTGGCTAGGACGAATGGTTCATCTCTATAACCAAGATTGTTGAGATCCACTATTCTCATTCCGTACAACTGGTCTATCTTTACCCCTTCCCCATTCAGGTTGACCCATTTGCAGCGAAACAAAGGGACCTTAAAAGAGACTCCATAGTCTAGTTCCCATATCTCCTCTATGTAACCATAATATGTGTCCTTTTGTCCATTCCCGTCTATTGCATCAAAGCGGGCACCACTATTTTGGTTGGTGCTCTTTTTATCTTGGGCGATCGTGTAGAATGTATTCCCATTTATTTCGTACCCTTGGAAATTCAATACAGTAGAAGATGGTGACGCGGCCAACAAGTATAGCTGATCTCCAACAGTGGTGTCATTCAAGAGATGTGTCTGCATCCAACCACCGAAAGACTTCATGTGTTCATCTGTAATCAGTGATTCAGGCTTCCCCGGGTTTTTGGAGCGTAGAATATTCTTGTGTTCCTCGATATACGGAGCTGCCAAGGTGTAATTATGTAGAACTGTGTAGTGTTCTTTAGTGAAAGAATCCCCGTCCCTACATATCATCGCTTTCTTTCCCAGCGTGCCTTTTCCACTTAGTCTTACCTCATGCCGCGAGTCAGAAACACCAATCGGCTTAAGGTCAGGAATAAAGTCAACACAAAACTCAATGACCTCCTCTGTTCCATATCCCTTGGAGATGCTTCCTTCTGGTCTAGCACGGTTATGAAAATATTTCTTTAAGAATCCCATGAACCTCTCAAAGGGGAACATATTGTGCAGAAATACCGGACCGAGAATGGCAATCTCTTCCACTAGGTGAACCAGGAAATGCGTCATAATATTGAAGAAGGATGGTGGGAACACCAATTCAAAACTAACAAGACATTGTACCACATCCTTCTGTAACCTTGGCAGAATATCTGGATTGATTACCTTCTGAGATATTGCATTGAGGAATGCACACAGCTTCACAATGGGTACTCGAACATTTTCCGGTAGAAGCCCCCTCATTGCAACCGGAAGCAACTGGGTCATAATCACGTGACAGTCATGAGACTTCAGGTTTTGGAACTTTTTCTCTGCCATATTTATTATCCCCTTTATATTAGATGAGAAGCCCGACGGCACCTTGATACTGTAAAGGACTTCAAAAAAGATTTCCTTCTCTGCTTTGATAAGAGCATAGCTGGCACGACTTAAGTGACGCCCTTTATCCGTCTTGTTATCTGTATGCATGTTCTTTGGGTCTTTCATAATATGTTGGTCCTCCCGTGCTTCAGGTGTATCTTTTGTCTTCCCATACACGCCTAGGAATCCTAGCAGGTTCACGCAGAGATTCTTCGTCACGTGCATCACGTCGATTGAAGAGCGGACACGCAGGACTTTCCAATATGGCAGCTCCCAAAATATAGATTTCTTCTTCCACATGGGTGCGTGTCCTGTAGCGACGTCGTTCGGAACTGATTGACCGCCGGGACCCTTTCCAAAGATTACTTCTATGTCCTTGACCATACCAAATACATCATCACCAGCAGGGAGTTCAGGCTTCTTCCGGTGATCTGCCTCACCTTTGAAATGCTTGCCTTTCTTTCTTACGGGATGATTGGTCGGAAGAAATAGTCGATTCGCCAGGTAAACAACCTTCTTGCATTTATGCAAATATGTAGCTTCGGTCTTATCTAAACAGTGGGTGCATGCCTTATATCCTTTGTTTGTCTGTCCTGAAAGGTTACTAAGAGCAGGCCAATCATTGATGGTTACGAATAACAACCCTCGTAGATTAAATGGCTCCTGTTTGTTCTCATCCCACGCATACACCTGGTTTGCCCCACAACTGTAAGAGTTCTTCAACTAATGGCTTAAGGTACACATCAATGTCGTTGCCCGGTTGCTTCGGGCCTTGGATGAGCACTGGCATCATAATGAACTTACGCTTCATGCACAACCAAGGAGGCATGTTGTAGATACATAGAGTCACGGGCCAGGTGCTGTGACTGCAACTCTGCTCCCCAAAAGGATTCATGCCATCCGTACTTAGACCAAACCATAAGTTCCTTGCGTCACCTGCAAAGTCTGGGAAGTCTCTCTCGATTTTCTCCACTGTGACCCATCAGCAGGGTGTCTTAACTTCCCGTCTTTCTTACGGTCTTATTTGTGCCATCGCAACAACCTGGCATGCTCTTTGTTTCTGAACATGCGTTTCAACCTTGGTATTATAGGAGCATACCACATAAACTTAGCAGGAACCCTCTTCCGGAGGGGCTCTCCCTCAACATCACCAGGGTCATCTCGTCTGATCTTATACCGCAACGCGTTGCATACCGGGCATTTATCTAAATTCTCATACTCCTTACCGCGGTAGAGGATGCAGTCATTAATGCATGCATGTATCTTTTGCACATCTAATCCCAGAGGACAGAGAGTCTTCTTTGCTTCGTAGGTACTCTCGGGAAGTTCGTTATGTTTTGGAAACTTCGGCTTCATTATTTTCAGCATCTTTTCAAATGAGGAGTCAGTTAGACCACACTCTGCCTTCCATCGCAACAATTCCAGTGTGGTACCGAGCTTTGTGCTGCCATCTTCACAATTTGGGTACAACAATTTCTTGTTATCTTCTAACATGCCTTCTAACTTCAACTTCTCATTTTCTGTTTCACAGTCTCGCTTTGCATCAGAAATGACCCTACCAAGTTCATCAGCCGGCTCATCTGATGCCCGTTCTTCACCTCTTTCCTCTCCATTGTCTTCCATTGCAGTATCACTGTATTCAGGAAACATATGATGATAGTTTTTATAATCATCTTCTTCTTCACCATCTTCCATCATAACCCCTCTTTCCCCGTGCTTGGTCCAGCAATTATAGTTGGGCATGAAACCTTTCATAATCAGGTGGCCGCGAATGATTTTCGAGGAAGAGTACTCCTTGTTGTTCCGACATTGAACACATGGATAACGTATAAATCCATTCTCTTTGTTTGTCGTAGCCACATCGATAAATTTATCCACGCCTTTGATATACCCGGCTACCCGCCGGTCACCGTACATCCATTCCCGACCGTTCATCTGCATCATATAAGTAAGTTTATCAAAAAACAGGACATCATAAATAGTGAAATAACCAATTCACACCGACACATGAATTGTATCAATGACCTAGAAAAGATAAGATTGCTAACCTCGATCGAGGGAAATAAAGAGGAGAAAGCTCAAGTGCGTCTCGGACACCTTCTATATTTTTGTTCTATGAGAAATTCAACGGGATTTTTCACTCAAACATTTCAACAAACACCTTCAATGCATGCATGAGAAAAAACTAGCACACCCCCTCACACCTTCCACCATTCGAAAAAACAGAGTGGAGGCAGAGGGGGCTGGGCCGTTGCATTTATAGAGGGCAGGGGTCTTTAGTCCCGGTTGGAGCCAGCAACCGGGACTAAAGTGGCGTGGCTGTGGCCAAACCTTTAGTCCCGGTTGGTGGCTCCAACCGGGACGCATGCCCCCTTACCAACCAGGACGCATGCCCCCTGGCCCCGTGCCCGCTCCAACCGGGACGCGTGCCAGCATTAGTCCCGGTTGGTGGTGCAACCGGGACTAATGCTCCGAGGGGTCGCGAACGGATAGCCCTTTTTCCTCTAGTGTGTTTTCTTGCGGGTAAAATTGTTCTTGATCTCTAGATCTAGTACTTACTTTGAATGAAATAAAAGCTGGACAATTGCATCTGCTGTGAATTTTTATTTGTAGTGCAGTTTGTGGCTAGCTCATCTCATATGATTTGCGGATAAATTAAATTGCTCATCTATAGATCTACAAATTCCAAATAAAAGCTGGACAGATGCATCTGCTGTGATTTTTTATGAAAAATGTTGATCTTCCAGATCTACTACTCCCTCGGTCTCAAAATAGATGTCTCAAATTTGTCAAAAATTGAATGAATCTAGGCACTATTTAGTATATAGATTCATTCAAATTTTGAAAAACCTAAAACATCTATTTTAAGAGTGAAGGAGTGCTTCCAAATAAAATCTAGACAGATGCATCGGCTGTGGACAGATGCGCTGCACACATTCCGTTTCTTTCACTTCGATCTTTAGAGAAACTCTAAAAAAAGATGCTAGCTTCATCTCTTTAATTCATCGTATAGAAGTGTGTGTGAACCATGTAAAGTTCAATTATTCTATGCAGTCTATTTATGCTACGCGGCTTCTACGATATCTAGATAACTAGCGTTTGTGCGTTGTTCTACTAAATAAAGCTATATTTTGCTGGTTCAGGCAGAAGTAATAAAGCTCTTTGTGAAGACCCCCACCGGCCAGACAATCAGCCTCATCAGTTGCAGTCCTTTGCTTAAAAACATACGACGATCAATTATGATTGGTTTTATTGAATGTGAGATGTATAATTGGATCAATTAATGCATTATTTGCGATGATGAGATGGCACTAATTTGTCACTGCCATTAGTCAGCGAGTGTTTGCTAGGGCCACCACCGCTGCCACTGGGTAGAACGAGGATTTTCTTGTGTCGATTTAGCTGACTCTGTCGATGTAGTTGCAAAATCTACTCCACCGGGCTAGGCTGCACCCAAGGAGAGTCCCTTTCAAACAAAAGGAGAGTCCTCGTACATCCATGGCCACCATCTGCATATTTTGTATCCATGCCCACATCAATTAAGATACTTATTACTATAGAGAAGTAACTATAGACAGATAGCGAATTGTGCAATGCACCGTAGTGCCTCATCTTGTATTGCTCAGTATATATAGCTACAGAGTACAGCCGGGTGCGCGTACGTGCGCAGGTGGAGATCGTGCGCTAGTGCGAGTACAGGAGGGAGAACGTGGTCGAGTTACAGGGGAGACCAGGTCAGCCGGCAGGTATCTGTTGACACCCCGCCGCAGGTTGAGCGTCCGGCGGTCGGATGCACAAGCTGGATCGAAATTCCTCGAAGGCTGCAGTAGGTAGCCCTTTGGTCAGCACGTCGGCGAACTGCTGCGTCGTCGGAACATGTAGCACTCGGAGCTGGCCGAGGGCGACTTTCTCACGGACGAAGTGGATGTCGAGCTCGATATGTTTCGTGCGCCGATGGTGGACCGGATTGGCGGCCATGTAGACGCTGGAGATGTTGTCACAGAAGACGACCGTAGCAGTGGAGAGGGGCGCGTGCAGCTCGCCGAGAAGTTGGCGGAGCCAGCAGCACTCCGCGACGGCATTCGCGACAGCGCGGTACTCCGCCTCAGCGCTGGAGCGGGAGACGGTTGGCTGCCGCTTCGAGGACCAGGAGATGAGGGCGTCGCCGAGGAAGACGGCGTAGCCAGACGTGGAGCGGCGTGTGTCGGGGCAGCCACCCCAATCTGCATCAGAGTAAGCGACGAGGTCGAGCTGCGTCGACCGATGCAGGTGAAGGCCATGGGCGCTAGTGCCACGGAGGTAGCGGAGGACGCGTTTCACCAGCGAGAGGTGCTCTTCCCGCGGGTCGTGCATGTGCAGGCATGCCTGCTGCACGGCGTACGCGAGATCGGGCCTCGTCATGGTGATGTACTGCAAGGCGCCCACCAGGCTGCGGTACTCCGAGGGATCCGCGACCGGCGCGCCGGCCGTCGCGGACAGTTTGGCGCGCGTGTCCACTGGCGTGGGAGCAGAGCGGCAGTCCGTCATGTTGGCACGCGCGAGGAGGTCGTCGGCGTACGCTTGCTGCGAGAGGAAGAAACCGGTGGCGCTGCGGGCGACGCGGATGCCGAGGAAGTAGTGGAGCGGCCCCAAGTCCTTCATCGAGAACTCGGAGAAGAGGCGACGCTGGATGGCCTGCAGTAGAGTTGTCGATGACGCGGCGAGGACGATGTCGTCGACGTACAGCAGCAGGTAGGCTGTGCCGCCGTCGTGCTTGAGGATGAACAGGGATGGGTCGGAGCGAGCAGCGGCGAAGCCGATCGTGCGGAGGAAGCTGGCGAACCTGTCGAACCACGCCCGCGGCGCCTGCTTGAGGCCGTACAGGGATTTGTCGAGGAGACACACATGATCAGGGAGAGCCGCATCGACGAAGCCCGCGGGCTGCTGGCAGTACACGCGTTCCTGCAGGTGACCGTGAAGGAATGCATTGTTGACATCCATCTGGTGGACTGGCCAGGAGCGAAAGGCGGCAATCGTGAGGACGACGCGGATCGTTGCAGACTTGACGACGGGGCTGAAGGTCTCGTCGAAGTCAACCCCGGGACGTTGGGAGAAGCCGCGGACAACCCATCTGGCTTTGTAGCGATCCAGAGTGCCGTCGGATTTGAGTTTATGACGGAACAGCCACTTCCCTGTCACGATGTTGGCACCTCGAGGCCGTGGCACCAGGGTCCACGTACCATTCGCCATGAGCGCCCTGTATTCTTCCTGCATAGCTGTTAGCCAACACGGATCACGCAGAGCTGTCCGCACGGTTTTGGGAATAGGCGAGATGGGAGTGGTGGAGGCAAGGTTTGCGTATTTTGGATTGGGGCGAAAAACCCCGCGCTGGGCTCGAGTGATCATGTTGTGCGTTGGGATGGCGCTGGAAGGGCGCGGACGAACTGGGGTCGGGGCCGGTGGTTCAGGGGAGGGTGGATTGGGACATGGGAGGGGTGAAGGGGGCGAACGCGGTGGTGTCGCAGGAGAGGGGGCAGGAGGTGCTGGTGTGGTAGGTGGTTGGGGAGAACTGGGCGGACTGGGTGGCGGCTGTGGGCGGAGGGTGGGGCGCGCCAGAGGGCTGGGTGTGTCGCTGATATCAGCGACAGGGGGTGTGGGTGGGTCGGAGAAGGGGAATGCGAGCTCGTTGAATGAGACATGGCGTGAGATGTGGACACGGCCGGTGGCGCGATCGTAGCATCGGTAGCCTTTGTGGTCGGGGGAGTAGCCGATGAATACGCACGGGACAGATCGGGGGGCTAGCTTGTGGGAGGCCGTGGAGGATGTGTTTGGGTAGCAGAGGCAGCCAAACACGCGCAGGGGGAGGTAGTTGGGGTGGACGCCATGGAGGAGGAAGAAGGGGGTGTGACCGTGGCGCGCACGACACGGGCGGCGATTGAGGAGGAACGTGGCCACGCCAATGGCCTCGGCCCAGAACGAGTAAGGCATGGAGGCATGGATGAGGATAGTGCGAACGATGTCGTTGAGGGTACGGAGAACTCGCTCGGCTCGTCCGTTTTGGGGCGACGTGTAGGGGCAGGACATGCGCAGGGCGATCCCTTTGGCAGAGAAAAATTGGCGAGAGGCGTGGTTGTCAAATTCACGTCCGTTGTCAGTTTGAATGGTGAGGACAGGGAGATTGTAGTGGCGTTGGACGTAGGTGTAGAAGGTGTGAAGGGTGGGAAGAACGTCTGATTTGGCTCGTAAAGGGAAAGTCCAAGCAAAGTGACTGTAATCATCGAGGACAACGAGATAGTATTTGAGCCCTGAATTACTAGATACAGGTGAGGTCCATACATCACAGTGAATAAGGTGAAAAGGAAAATACGAAACATGTTCTGAATCTGAAAAGGCTAAGCGATGATGTTTCCCTAATTGACACGACTGGCAGGAGGTTGGAGGTGCTGATTCGTGGCAAAGAGCGGGCGGAGTGGCGTCATGACCAGGGTGGCCGAGGCGATGATGCCACAGGTCGACACGGGCGCTGAGGTTGTGATGGATGGGAGGTGCCTGGATGGGGTAGAGCTCCTCGTCGGAATTACAGCGGAGGATCTCCATCTTTGTGCGCCGATCCTTGACAGAGAAGCCCAAGTTGTCAAATTCCACATTAACAGGATTATCACGTGTTAGGCGCTTAACAGAAATAAGATTCTTGATGAGTTTTGGGGAGACGAGAATGTTGTTAAGGTGGAGGGGCTGGGTCGTGGTGGGAATAAGATGGCGGCCGATGTGCGTGACAGCAAGCGTGGAGCCATTGCCAACAACAATGCGGGGAAGAGTAGAGGGGCGGGACGAGGTGAGCATACCAGAGGAGGACGCCATGTGGGAGGTGGCGCCGGTGTCGAGGACCCACTCGCCGTTGGGCTGCTGCTGTGGCTGCACCGAGAGATTGTTGAGCGCGTGGATCAGCGCTGTCTGGTCCCACGCAGGGGCGGGCTGGGGCGGCGTCGGGGCGGCGCCGTAGGCAGCGGGGACGGGGGGTGACCCGTAGTAGTGCGCGGTGGTGCCGGCGAACGGGGACGCGGAGCCGGGGCGAGGACCAAGGATGCCGGAGCCCGGTGCGTGGGGACGCCAAGGCACGGGCCAGGCATGGACCATGCCAGTCCATGGCGCAGTGGCAGGAGTAGGCAGCGCGGGGGGGCGCGCTGTCGTGGAGGACGCGCCGGCCGAGGGAGTTGCAGGGGCTTTGCCTTTGCCGCGGTAGCCGCGGCCACCCCCGCCGGAGTTGGTGCGGGTGTTCTGGCCACCCCCGCCGGAGTGGTTGCCGCTGTTGGGCGCTCGCGCGGCATGGAGCGCCGTGTCCGCCCCGGTCCCATCCGCAGGTGGGGACTGGCGACTTTCCTCCAGCAGCAGGAAGGCGCGGCACGAGAGGAAGGAGGGCAGGGGTTTCTGCATCGTCAGTATGGGAATAGCATAGTGCAGGCGTGGGGCGAGCCCGCGGAACATATTCAGAACCTGGTCCCGATCGGAGACGACTTCGCCGAAGTCAGCGAGGCGATCCGCGCACTCCTTGAGGCGACCGAAGTAGTTGATGATGGAGGACGACCCTTGCTCGATGCGGCGGAAGTCAGTGGCGAGGAAGACCACCTGGTGCTCCGCGTTCTCCAGGAAGAGAGTGGAGATGGACGCCCACACCTGGGCCGCCGTTGCATGGCGTTGGTGAACCAGGCCGAAGATTTCGGGGCTGATCCTGTTGTAGAGCCAGGAGACGACATAGGCGTCGTCCTGGAGCCAGTACGGAGCAGCGGCGCGCGGCGGGTCGTGGATGTGGTCGGCGACGCCGGACTTGGTGAACATGACCTCAAAGAGGGTGCGCCACTGCGTGTAGTTGGGTGGGTGCAGCGTCAGGACCAGTGGCACGTGCTGGTTGATGAAGACGCCTGCGAGGGGCGATGCCATCGCGGCCGCCGTGGCTGAGTCGGAGCCGCTGGACAGGCGCTGGAGGAGGGTGCCGGTCGGGGCGACGTGGGCGATGGCGGCCTGCGACACGCTGGCGATGGCGGCCGGGGTCAGGAGCTCGGTCGAGGCAGTGGAGGTGGGGGCTTTGAGGGGGGAAGAGGAGCCGTGGCTGACCGGAGGTGGTGGGGGTGGGGGAGGGCTAGCCATGGCGGACGGGCAGTGCAGAGCGTGGGCAGCGGAAGAGGTTACAGCTTCAGGAGGGAGAAGGCATCTGATACCATATAGACAGATAGCGAATTGTGCAATGCACCGTAGTGCCTCATCTTGTATTGCTCAGTATATATAGCTACAGAGTACAGCCGGGTGCGCGTACGTGCGCAGGTGGAGATCGTGCGCTAGTGCGAGTACAGGAGGGAGAACGTGGTCGAGTTACAGGGGAGACCAGGTCAGCCGGCAGGTATCTGTTGACAGTAACAACAGCGTACAATTTTTTTCCAGAAAAAAGTATACAGGTACACGAATGCCCATGTTGAAGATTGCAAGAAAAACATGCAAATTCACATGGTACGATCGAGGGAAGAACAAACATCACTTGTGATCGACATCACCTTGGTCTCCATGGCATGGCGACGGACCGATGACTATGACCATGACTATGGCTCCATCCACAATCTTCGTTATTATCTACACATGTTTATACTATCCTTCTCTTATTTTGTGCATGTATGCATTTTTTTTCTGCACGCCTACGTGTGAGTCCTTATAATGTTTACTCAGCTCGCTAATATTAATCTAATCCTTCTATTGAAAAAAGTACAGTAAGGTTGAAATATAGACATGGCTAGACACCTAGAGTGAAGAAAAAAATTCTCGGTCCAGCCCAACACAATGGTTTGGTCACTTTGGGGGTCTTTGAAGCCCACAGATAACCAATGATGACTGTTTATGGTGAAAAATCTTTGTTGGATTGATCACAATTCTATCTTAAGAAATCGTTTGATTTTGTTTAAAAACATACGATCAATTAAGATTGGTTTTATTGAATGTGAGATGTACAATTGGCTCAATTGATGCATTACTTGCGATTATGACATGACACTAATTTGTCACCGCCATTAGTCAGCCAGTGTTTGCTAGGGCCACCACTGTAACACCCTAGTTTTACCTAATTACTATTTAGGGTTTGTTTGTGCATCATCCCTTTAAATGTATGAAAAAAAAAGAAACAAATGCAAAACTGTAAACCCTAGTTTTCTCCCTCTCTCTGAAATACATTCAAATGGTTTTGAATATTTTGAAAACTACCAAAACAATTGGAGCCCAACTTTTTAAAAGGGCCCCTGCAATATTTTATATACTTTACAAAGTATCTAGTATTTTTGAATTATTCAAAAACAGAATTCAAATGAAAATACAAAAGGGAAATGAAAAATGACAAATAGAAAAAGTTTCTATAAAAAACTGCAGCCATAACCCTCTCAGGCCGCAGCACATATTTCCTCTTCCCTCTCTTTCGCTCGTGCGAGCTCCCACGGCCCATCTCGGCCCAGGAGAAGCCCAACCGGCCCGTACCCTTTCGTCCACTCTATCCTCGTCGTCCAGCTCCGGCTGCGACAGAAGCAACTCGTTGTCGACGCCTCGCCGACACGCCCGCGAGCTTCGCCGTGTCACTAGCTCCCTCCTCGCCAATAGAATCGACGTGGGGTGCCTCGAATTGCCACCGCCAACCTCATCTTAGCCAACCCCGATGCTGACCGTCGTCGCCATTACCGCCGTTCACGCCCTCCTTCGTCCTCGCCGTCATCTCCGTTAGAACCATGGTGAGCCCACGGTTCTCCGGCGCCCCTCATCTCGCTCCCACTCGCTCTCTGTCGCCGGCGCCTCAACCATTTGCAAGTCCCGCCGCCGTGCGCCGTCGTATCTCGTGCTCCGGTGACCAAATCATAGCGGCGCCGCCCCTATTAGTTCTGCCCCGATGCCCTGGTTCGAATGGGCTAGGTCCATTAGAGCCACCGTGTCCACGAGAGCCACCAAGCAGACGAGGACGCCCGTGTTCCTCCTCAGGGTTGCCATGAAGGAGACGATGCTAGTCCCGTCTTTCTTTCTTTACGTTCGTTGGATTGGAACGTTCGCCCGTGTGATGGTGCTTTATGTAGATGCATGTTTAGGCAATGAGGCAACGCACATGCACAATTCTTCATTCATAGAAGCGAGTAAATGCACGTACCTTGAAGCGATTTATTAGTTTTTAATGCTTGCTTTTATGCTGTTATGCTAAAAGTTGAAGGTTCCACATGCTCCCCAAGTATAGATGCACGTTTAAGCAATAAAGCAACGCATGCGCAATTCTTCATTCATTGAGGTGAATTAATGTCCGATTTATCATGTATATCGCATACATATCTTGAAGCGATTTATGAACTTTTAATGCTTGCTGATACGCTGTTATGCAAGGAGTAGTATATCTATATAAATTGTACTAAATTAATATACTATATAATGTACCACGTGTCCTATGTATTGAAACAAGGATGGTGAAATATTTTGCATGGCTATGATAAATTGCTTGATATTATTTAATGCAAAAAATTAAATACCTTCTCTTTTTTTTGAAGTCCTACGACATACCATGCATATATGTATTAAGTATGAGGAAAACATATACACATACATAAACATGACAATACATTAAGGATACAAGGACAACTGTCCCAATACGACATAAAGAAACCCCAAGAAACAACAACTAAGTTCACGTGGCCCCTCATGCTCATTGCCACTGCATACACATACAAGTCTTTTGATCTGCAATACTAGTCTTTGTTGGGTACTCGAAGGGGACCATTATCGAGATCGGTGATGGTCCTACAGTAGTTCTTATAACATATGCCAGATTTACCATCAAAAGAGACACCCGCGGCGCATCCGAATGGTATGGAGCATGGAGGCCCTGGAGATTGTAGATGCAATATATTCCAGTTTGGGTTGTCGGTGGATAAACAAACTCTGTTGGCTCCACGCGCAATCTCCGTTATAATCAGTATGGTTCTAGTCGGAATGTAGATATGTTCCACTTATGTTTAGCTTTGTAATTACGAGTTCTTGAGATTTGCTAGCTCTGTAGGTGCCCGTGCATTATACATATATACTCTTCGATCTCATATGTATGTATTTCCCAATGTTTGGACGGGCCATATTGATAGTTTTCACTTTAAAACTATGTCATAATATGAAAATTATGTTTTTTATATGGAGATGATACTCTGACATCTGCATTAAAATGATACCCACATACTTTATTTAATCAACATAGCCTTATAAAGAAAATACAGAGATCAACCCGAAGCCACCCGACTATCGACAACTGTCGCCACACGTACAAACTTTATTAGCAACAATATACCAATAACACAAAGTACTTAGCTTAGATTTTATTCTTGCAGCTAAATGCGTGCTTTTGGGATTAACAACAGTTTTTCCTTCCGATGAACGGTTAGCCCAAACAGCTCTGTCATATCAATATCTTTGCTCTCAACCCCTAGAGGCAGTTCCCAGTCAAAATGGTAGATGAGGTTTGCCAACATAAGCTCAACGTTGGCGATTCCGAGGTTTAAGCCGGGGCATATCCTACGTCCTGCCCCAAAAGGCAAGAATTGGAAATCATTCCCCTTGAAGTTCACACACACACTGTTACCTCCTTCTTCAAATCTTTCAGGTATGAACTCTTCGGGGTCTTCCCAGGAGGCCGAGTCCCTACCAATGGCCCATACATTGACGACGACACGCGTCCCAGCAGGAACTATGTATCCATCGATGTTGCAGTCAGTCATGGCAAGGTGCGGAGCAAGGAGAGGCCCAACAGGATGCAGCCGGAATGACTCCTTTATAACTGCTCTTAGGTACTTCATGTTGGTAATGTCGATTTCACTGACAATTTCTTGTCCCCTAGGTACAATACTCCTCACCTCGTCTTGTAGCTTCTGCATCAGGCTTGGTCTCCTCATGAGCTCAGCCAAGGTGAATTCCAGGGTGTTAGACGTGGTGTCTGTTGCAGCGAAAAATACATCCTACCAGTATGAATTGATTAGGATGATGCATGCAGGGCTATATAAATCAACATATGTAATCTATAAAGTATTGATTGCGCTTACTGTGAGGAGAGCTCTCATGTTATCTCTTGTGAGATCATACTCCTGCTGAAGAGACAACAGAATGTATATGAAATCGTCATCCTTATGATCAAACTTGGACCTATCCTTGGTCATATGATCATCGATCACCTTGTCAAGTAGGTCGGTCCATCTGTTCCTCACTCTCTCTGCCTTGGCACAAACCGCCCTCTTAAGCATTCCTATCCTAGATAATGCCGGGAAATACTCTTCCAGGTTGAACCCTCCCAGCAACCGTGAGCTATCAATGATGAGATCACGGAACACCTTGCTCCGCCCTTCTTTTAGAAAAAACTTCCCCGACACAATGCGGCATGCCATTTCATTCGAAAATGAGTTGAGCAACTCGCTCATATCCACAGAAGCACCTGTTCGAGCTGCCTCGTTAATCTTGGCCATCACCGTGCTCACCTATGATGGCATGCATCTTAAGAATGAGATTGATCTGTCTAATCAGACTATGTAACGTTCATGGAACAGTTAGCAGAGGAAAATATGAATATATTTTTTCTTTAGTTTGAAACGTACGGCAGGATAAGTTCGTGAATTGTAATAGATAAATTACTGACAAGGTCACACTAAATAAAAAAGGGATCTATCTGATAGTAATATATATAATAGGACAAAGTTCGTCTCACCCCAAAACCTTTCACTTGGCTCGCTATACCCCTAAACTATCACTAATGGTCCATTTAACCCGGTTAATCTGAGATTTTGACCCAGCCTTTTAAACTGGATGAGGGGGTTAAATGGACCATTATTTATAGTTTAAGAGGGTTTAGTGCGTCAAGTAAATTTTATAGAGAAACTACGAGCCAAGTGAACAATTTAGGGATGAAAAATAGATTTATTTCTATATAATATACGAATTAGCAACAGAAATATCGAACTGCCAACAAAATAATTTAAAAAGTAGTACTCCTTTCTATCCATAGCAGGTGTCTCTTGTTTAGTACACTTACACTTATTATGGATCGGATGTAGTAATATATTTAGTTTGTGCATGTTATCCAAACAAAATCATATCCAAATTAGTAGATGTTGTCTATTAAGTTGCCCTAAATTATGTTGAATCTCACATTTTGAAGCATTTGGATCAAAAGGTTATACCCATTTTCAAGAGCGGGCCTAGCATCCCTCTAGCCCGGACAGCCACCTAGACTTGCTGACAACTTAACGCTTATATTTCTTGTAGTGATTTTGTCTCAAAATTTGCCATGTAAAGCTCGTTTGCTTAGGCTTCCGAGACTCTGTAGGTCCGCCATTCTTGGTCACTTCCTACAGCCTAGAAACGAAGTTTCTTGTGCAGTTATAGTTTTTGTTGTACGGGTCGTCGATATGATAAAAACATTCTGTCAACCCGGCGAAAAAAAAGAAGAATCATTAAAATCACCTCCTCCTTGGCAGTGGTGCGGAAAGACTGCACCCTTTTAACACTGAGGAGGTGGGTGGTGATGAGCTTCCTCGCCTGCCGCCAGTACTCGCCGTATGGCGCGAAGGTGATGTCGGAGGATCCGTGCATGATTATGTCGGGGGCCATGGAGCGGGGCCGTGACGCCATGACGTGGTCGTGCGTGCGCAGCACCGCCTCCGCGGCACGCGGCGACGACACGACGACCGTCGGCACGGCCCCGAGGCGGAGGAGCATCACGTCAGGGCCATGCTTCCTGGCGAGGCTGCCGAGGGCGACGTGCGGGAGGGAGCCGACGAGGTGAAGGTGCCCGATGATCGGCAGAGCCGGTGGCGAAGGCGGCAGCATACGTTTTCTCCCTGCCTTTGCGCTAAACCAGTAACAATGGACAAGCAAGAGGAATAGTAGGGGGAAGGGGAACAGAAACCATGCCCCTGGAGGGGTCTCTAGCACAAGTTTCTTTACGAGATCGGCCATGAGGAGTCTCTAGGATGAATTTCTGGAGCTCTGTTCCTGTGAAGTGTGAGACAGAATAGTTGATGAACAAGTTTCTTTATAAGCTATCGAGGAAGAGTGAAAACGACAAGATCGTATAAATGCATGTGTACTGGTGCACCCAAGTTGGAGAGATCCATGTGTAACGATGACCTCTTACGTGGTCAATCAGTATACGCATGTTAACGTACGTTGCCATTGAGACTAGTCATTCTCCAATGCATAGAAATGGGAAATAGACAAAATCTTATCTCTGCGAAGGACGAAGGAAGACTGCCGCCCGTGGTCTCTAGGGTTTTTTTGCGTACGCAGTGTACCTTCTCAGAGTCTTTTTTTTTTCCCTCGCTCCAAAGAAAAGCACCTACTAAGTACTAATTAAGTAGGCAGGAGATGCACGGATCGATCAATGACTTCCCCATTGATTCATTCACTCATTAATTATATTGCTCCTTTCTTATTCTTCTTCCTCTTCATTATCCTTAATTGATTAATTAGTAGTCTCCTTTCTTTTGGTTGATCCGTAAGTACTACAAGCTGCTGCTGCTGCTGCTTTGCCTCGGCAAGCCAGCTACCTAGCTGCCTCCTTTTTTTTCCCTTTCTTCTTTCTTGTACTACTAGCTCCAGCCTCAACAAAATTCCTAAAATTTCTTTCAGCAAAATAAATAAAGACTCAGCAATAATTGATTTGGATTTGTCAAGATTCAGATGTATCTATATATTAAAACATGTCTAGATACGTTCGAACCTACACAAATCCAAGTCACTTATTTCTGGTCCGAAGGATTACACTATATTAATGCTTGGACAATTGGCATCACATGGCAAATATTACACACGCACCAGTGGAGCAGCAGCACAGTGACAGCCACCTTCATTCAACTAAAGAGAGCAAGGGATCATATTAATACTCCCTCCATCCCAGAAATAACTGACTTGGTTTTGTCTAGATTCGAAAAACCAAGTCACCTATTTATCTTCTCTGGACGGAGGAAGTACAAAAGTGTTCCCATCTCGACACAATTCCACTACTCGAGGTACCACGACTGAATAAACACGTTCAGCACCACCAGCACAACATATAGCCCCTCGGTCCGAGAGGCAGGCCGCGTCGTAAACTCACGGTACCCTAATAAACCCACACCAAACAATATTAATTCCAAAATTCTTCAGAGCGCAGCATGGACATCCCGAGCGAACACGCTGCACCGGCAAGCTGCAGCCCGACAACCAACGCGCTCTTCTTCAACCAACAAATCAGCCCGGTCCGCTCGTCCTCGCCAAATCAGGCCGCCCCCTGCCCCAGGCCACGCCGACTCATACTCCCCTGTGCACCACACCAAGCAATATTTTAAGTTTCTTTCACGAAAATAAATAAATAAACAGTCTGCACATAGTTTATCTAATTAGTAGTAGTACAGTATAGTATTGAGTACTAGTAGCAACTTTGGCATAACCACTGCTAATGTTGAGGACATCACAAAACGCAACTACTCCAAACTTCAAACTAAAGATACCAAAACAGCATTACTGCAAGTTCCCATCTCGGACACAATTTCACTACTCATCTCGAGGACTTTACCAGACCTGAATAAACACAGCAGCACAACAACAACAGCAGCCGCCGGAGCCGGACTCAATGGGGTCATCCGGGCCGCATCATCGACTCTCACCCGCCCCTGCACCAAAACCAAGCAATATTTATTTATGCAAGGAGGATGCCAAACACATAAAGCGCATGGCACAAACACTAATCAACATGAAGCGGAATCTCTGGCAGAACATCCTAGAAATCAACACAAGACATGTCAACGGAATCGCAACTGCCATACACCATACAATGAACATAGCTTTGCTTCCCCCCCGACTGGTCAAACACAAACCAGACCAGAAACGATAACAGCCCAGGAAGATCCCATACCAACTTTCACATTGCTAACAAGCACAAGAAAAACGACGCACGACCAACTGAATATTTAACGTGTTCCACAGTCAAGACACCAGATATATAGACGCGTTCATGTGGATACAACAAGAGGTTCAAACTGACCCCCCCCCCCCCCTTTTTATCATAAGTTACAGGATGCTTGCCCCAACTCATGATTACCAGAAAAAAAGGGAGAAGGGGTGGGTAGTCGATGCCGGAGACCAGCCGAGGACACCAAGGTGCGGGAGGTCAACCCCAACAACACCGCCAGAGCCACAACTGACTGCAACATGACATGGCACAATTAACAACCAATGGATCAAGGGAATTCATAGCACAAGCATAATCGCAATCACATCATATCTAAGACAGAGTTTTAGTAGCATGACACCTAGTTTGCAACAATAAAAGGAGCAATCATTGCAGCTGTTGTTAATTTGGCACGACAAAAA
Organism: Avena sativa; assembly: GCA_916181665.1. Taxonomy (NCBI): domain Eukaryota; kingdom Viridiplantae; phylum Streptophyta; class Magnoliopsida; order Poales; family Poaceae; genus Avena; species Avena sativa. The sequence goes on from OV702296.1 coordinate 20,911,631, forward strand.
ACTGAGGTGGGAGTTCATTAGAACTACAATACTCATGCTTATACCACAATTAACAGCTTGAAGGGAATCGATTTCGCATCAGCATGCATAATCACAACATTACGGGTTTGAAGTGTTTCTACCTATGTACATTACAAAGATATAAATGAGATTGTATTGCTTAGTTGTTTAGAACACGCCCTAGTTCACGGATCTAATTGCAAGCTTTGCACGTGAAAATATAGGACGGTATAAAATTTAATATAGTGTGAATGGATCCAAGTGTACACGCAGCGTGGAATGCGTCCGACACTTTCAAAACACGTGGAGCTCCCCCTTAGTTGCAAAGATCGCCGACATCACTCTCCTCGCCACTGATGACTTTCTCTGTATCCTCCCAACAGATGTCGGTCGCTAAGGTAGCACATCCACAAGTTTGAGTGAGCTACCAGGATGATGAGACACGAGTTACTCAGGTTTAGATCTCACGACGACGGTGAGAACTTACTCCTTCTATAAGTTCATTATAATGGAGTGCACGATTACAATGTTGTGTGTGCCGCTAAGGTTGTTGAAGGCCAATTTATAATGGCTGGCGAACCTAGGGTTATAAGAAGAGTCCTAGCCAGATTGGTTACAGATTCCTAAGCTAATACATAAACTAATGTCTTGTAATCCAAGGGATCGGCTTTCGTAAGATGGTGGCATGCAACTTTCCATCTTCAGGATTTAGACCACCAGCTTGCTACCAGCAAGCTAGGGGACTAACCACCATTAGTGGGCCACCTAGACTTATCAATATAAGACTACGTCGCTACTTCTTATCTTGGTTTCCTTTGTTACGACTAAACCTTTGCACATTCACCACAATATCGGATACAACATGGAACGAACTCTAGTATTCTCTCTCCAAGATAGTTTAACTTAAGTATAAACAAGAAATGAAGAAATTTCTGACGATCAACAAACACAAATTATCAAACAAAGATTCATCGATCCGCCTACATAAATCATGATGCCTTGTTTAATTCCCGAATTTCTAGCCCATAAATTACGTTCCTTTTATTGGTATTTATTATGTTGAGCGGTAATTAAGATAAGGAGTAGGGTGGGTTAAGAGCGATAGGTGGACGGCTGAGATGAACAACGGCGTTGATTCATGACGTGACGTGGCGTGGAGGATGATATCGCTGGAAACCAAACATCATCCTCCAGCATCAACGATGTGAGATGGACGCGCTAGTCTAGATTTTGCATGATGTTTGTTAAAAATAAATTAACTCAGGCAGTTCTTGGGATAATCCCCTTATTCCCGCATAGACAGCTCCCACGATGATGGAAACGTCGACAACATTTCTGGAGCGTCGCGTGCTGCGAACCGATTCCAGGAACCAACATACTCGCATCCCTTCATCTTGTATATAAGTTGAGATCATTCATCAATAAAGAACGGTCGCTTTCACTCATTCACATGTTGGTCTAGCAATCTCTATTCGTAAAAAAATTCTTTCTTCCCGGGGGCACACTTTCCCGGTCAAATAGATGTTTTTGCACTGCCATACTTTTCTGCAAATGGAATTTCTCACTTGGGAGATTCATCAGGTTTGTACAAACCACGAGGGCAATATCTCTTTACTTTGGATGGAAAGGCAACCAAAACACCAACGGTTCATAAATGGGGCAATCATAAGAAACAACAAGCACTAAGAACTCATAGATACAAATAGTGTCATGATCTTTTCCAATGCAGAATGTCCTTTCTTTCAAATGTGCATAATCTGAGTTACTGACCATTCAAAACAGCCACAAATATACTTACGACTTACCCAATAGTTAGAACGATGGTGAAAGGAGTGCATACCAAGTCGTATCCACTACTGGTCATCCAATTTTACAATGCCAGACCGCCAAAACAACATACTACCAGTACGTAGCAGAGCATGTGAACTACACCTAAGGGACCGACCAAAAAGCCAAAACAGGGCAGTCTAGCTGGTGCAGCACCATTGAACTTCATAGTCGTCTAGGAAGATCACTCCATCGCTCGATCCTGGACACCATCACCAGCGTCAGCTTCTTGTCCAGGTCATGTATCGGCTTCCTCAGGTTTGTCCCGGACCCCCTAGTGGGGAAGCCTCGACACCACACATCATGCACCAGCAAATCATTCAACTCGCTCAGAAGCATATTTAAAGAGAAATGCAACTTCAAAATAAATAACTAAAAAATATGAAAAGGAAACCGGTTCACTTAATCGGGGAAAATACTTGCAAAGTGTCAATATTCAATGCCCAAATTAGTTAATTGTTCAATACCAAGATAAATAACCCCAATGCCCAATTCACTTCTTTATGTCTACATATGAAATGATCCAATATCAGGTGGTAAAACATTTAGGCAACAAGTTCATCCAAGGTATGGGAATCCCCTGCAAGAGCACGCCATTCGTCATGCTTGTGCAGTGAGGTCTTTTCCTATACACCGCCTCCAGCACCGCTAGCACTGGGTGACGAGAAAAGTGGAAGATGCTGGAATGGCGGTGTCTCTCGATGCACGCCTTGGCGGCGTGGTGAAGGTCTCATTCAGATTTCAGATGCGAGTTTCTGCATCCGCAATATCATTTGACGAATGCAAATGTAACCATCGTAGGCGCAGAAAACACATGACAGGAGGAAATTAGATAGGAAGCATGGCAGCTATCGCTTCGAGCATGACCAAATAAAAAAATTGAGCTTCGGATTCAACAGTTCAAGAATGTGCTATTCCTGGAGTACTTTGTACAGGTCTAAGCATGTTCACATAAGTTGCAAATATAATAATTATGCGTACTTTCAAACCAATCCAGAGTAATCATGAATTGACAGATGCAATTACATACGTCGGACCTGCTGTACAAAAATTATGTAGTTCCATAAAACTACATTGCTTGACTCTGTAGCATCCCAATCGTCTAACAATTGTAATGCTATTTGGTTTAGTAATATAATGGCTACTTCCTATATATAATTGTTGCATCATCATTATATCATGCTCATGCCATCATGCCACCTTGCATTTGAGCATCATATAAAACCCTTTTTGTGTTGGTTCTTCTGTCATATGCATTGTAAATTGTATTTGCCTCTTGATATTGTATTTGGTTCTTGATATCTTGTTTAAATGCCAAGTTGAGTTGGGGGCATATCTTTTATTGACTCCACCACCTTTCTTGTCATCACCCCATCATTCCACCATTCCACCATATATGAGCATTGCAACTTATTTGGTTTTACCTCTAGCTCATGTGGGTTGGGATGGATCCAATTCTATTTCCACATGCTCTCATCTTAGCATCATGTGGTTTTCACATTATTGATATGTGGAGAGCCACATGGTCACCTTTGCATGCTATGTTGTAGATTTGCCTCTACTAGCTTCTATGTGGGAATTATTCTATATGTGTACATGCATGAAGCTATAATTTAGCCATGTGATGATCTAGTGGAGAAACACACACTAGTATGGTCATATAGCTCCATATATGTGCATAGGTTCAATATTTTCCATATTGCATGGTAGTATTCAAATTTGAGTGCATGCATGATATAAATGCCCATGTGTATTTCTAGTTGTTTTCACAATTAGCAAGGTGGCATTTAATGCTTATGCATGGCCCATGCAAGCTTGCACCATCCTCCTTCTATTAAGTTTCCTTTTAAATTTGTGAGATGCTTGGTGATTTAAATTCACTCAAGTTTGCTCAAATTTAATTGCAATCTCAATAGACCATCTATTGTCCCATCTATGTTCCTTTTGGTTTCCACTTGTTCTTGATATCCTTTTGTATCTTATTCAAGAGTTTGTTTAAATCAATAAAACAAAAAAAAAACGAAAAGAAATAAAAGAAACCTAAACTATCCTTCCCATCTAATCTAAACCCTAATCCCTCTCCCTATCCCTCTCTCCTCTCTTTTGGTCACCTCTTGTTTTGGTCTCGTTTCAAAACCTATCTACCACACCACCCCCTCTCACTTTATCCTCTCCCCTAAACCCTAGTCCCCCTTTAACCTAACCCGAGACCACCTCTCATCTCTCTAGACCTAGCTAACCACACCCCTCTCTCACCCCCTCTCTCTACCTTCCTGGCCCCACCTGGTCACCCTGGCCCACCTAGCTACCACCTCTCTCTAACTCTAACCCGAGCCACTCCCTCCTACCCTAGCTATCTACCCCTCCACCCGACCCTAGCTCCATGACACCCTCCTCTCTCCCTCTAGCTCACTCGCTGCCACAAGGCCCCACCCGAGCCTACCCCTCTCTGGCCTCACCCCTACCCCACCTGGACGTCCCCGTGCCTGTCCTGGCCTCCCTGCTCGAGCACGTGAAGGAGGAGGGAAAAGGTGGCCGAAGCCACCTTTATCTTCACCACCTCCCGCACGCCACCTCCTCCCTCTCTCTCGCTTGCCCTCATCCACACGGCTCTCCTCTGGCATCTCCAGATCTGGCCGAGGCGCCTGCCGCTCCTCCCCTCACTCTCCACCGACGCCACCCTCTCTCGCCGGCCACCGCCAATAGATCGTCGCTCCGTCGCTCCAGCCGGTGGCGAGGTGCTCGGGGTGTCGAGGAAGGACGAGTACGCTCCCCTGCATCGCCTCGTACGCGCCAGCGAGGAGGAGAAGGACCCCAGGCTCGCCAAGACCGAGACGCTTCGACGAAACCCTAGCCGCGGGAGCGTCTGCATCGCCGTCGATCGCCAGCGCCTCTGCCCGATCAGACCGCATCAACAGCCTCGCGGTGAGCCTCCCGTCTCCCGTGACACCTTCCGCCTCGCCGTACCGCCCTAGCGCCGCCGTTCTTTTCGTCGAACGCCATCGGTGTGTCGAGCTCGCTGTTGCCTGCAAGGTCCCTGCGCCGCCTGAGCCTTACCTAGCCGCGTTACCCTCTCCTGTCAACTACCCCCGCCTAGCCCAGTGGTCGCCGCGTCTGCGCGCGCGCCCCAGTTCCTGGGTTCGAACCCCGCCTCGCCGCGCCGTTCTCTGTCTTTCCCGTCAGATGCAGAGAAGAACAACAGTACAGGGGCCTGTGGTAGTTTTCGAATAGCCCCCCCTTTTATTTTTCGCCTCAACCCGCGGTACGCAAAGTCCCACCTGCCAGCCACCCCGTCGTTTTTGCAGAGAAGCCCCCTATTTCTATGCCCTTAACCCGCGCTCCAGCTCGACCCCACCTGTCAGCCTCGGCCGGTTCACCCACTAACACCTGGGCCCTAGCCAGCGGGTCCCACATGTCATTCACAGAGACTAGTAAGCGCCGCAGTGAGAAAACCTGTTCTGCCACTGTGTCACCCAGTCAGCATGTGGCCCACTTGTCTGTGACTGTGGCTAGGTCTGGTCTGAGTACAAAAAGGCTTTTCTGTTTTCTGTTTTAATTTAAACTTTTCAAATCTTTTTAAATTCAAATTTCAAATCTGGTTTCAATTAACTTTTAAAATATAAATCCAATTAATACATATGATATATGTTTTCGAATCAGAAAAATGTGAGGAATTCAAATCTGCCATCCAAAATAATATTTGACTAATTTAAATTTTCGAAATTGTTAAATTGTAATAAAATGCCCTTTTCCTTAATTAATTAATAACTTTTGATTTATAACTCCAAATTCGACAAATGATATGTCTAAATCGATCAGCGCGACGAGAACTTTCTATTTATGCATTCCATGTCTGAATTGCAGCATGCATCATATAAATATAAAGTATACAGCAACTTTTATGAGGTTAAAATGTGACCAAAACTCAATAAAATGTTTATTTCTTGTATTCTACACCTCACCCTTGCCATGCTACTTTATTGCCATGCAAATTGTGCATCATTCAACATGGCATGATTGTTTGCTTGTCGCATTTTAACTCATATGCTTGTGCACTTTATTTATGTTGGCCCTTGTTTGTTTGGTTCTTCTTCGAATAGACGCTGAGCAGGGGATATACCAAGAAACCCAGGAGCACTACCCAGATCCTTCTCTTGCTTCAACTGAGCTGCCAGGCAACCACTACCACATGCTTGCATACATATAGTACCTATTGCCTCTTTCTTATTCTTGCATCATTGAGTCGCGATCGCATTAAACTGAATCCCAAGTACTGCATAGCCTTTAATTTTAAACTCCACCGAAGCTTGTTCCTCCATCCCATGAGCCATTACTACAGGAGTTGTTTGAGCTATGCGAGTCGTAGAACAGCATGTGTAGGGTATGTGAGTGTCTGATGGATAACGAGGTACCTAAACAACTTAACCTGAGTAGTATGGGATAACTAATGAAAGTGGCACCGGTGAGCAATATCTGCTATTTGGTTTTTCATGCTCACTTGTGTCCCGTAGGACCCCGAGTACTTGATTCCTGTTCCTTGAATATTCGCGCTATCCACATCCGGGAGGATTATGGGACCCCCCTGAGCCAGATCTTGATTCATTCTTATTTCTTGGGGACACAAACTAGTTTGAGGTTTTATTTACTATCCTGTACTTATGCCATGCTTTACTGCTTTATTTACGATTGTGCGAGGAGCACCTGTACTGTTTAGGATCGTGACACGTTTTCGCTGTATCGACAAGCCCAGTCACATTTTCGGGTTCCCAGTCATTTACAGCCGTCCCCACAAACCTGGAGTCCGTCTCGAAGTCAGCTAACTTCGTTGCGGGTAGCTTAATGGGGTGTCCCCCTGAAACATTTCTGAATCTGGTGATTGCTTTGTCGTGAAGGCCTCGTTGAGTTTTGATTTGGTTTTTCCGAGGTTGATCCAGTGTGTGTTGCTATTTGTGCACCCCTGCAGGGTAAAACTTTCTGAAAGCCGTGTCCGCGGTTATGGACGACTTGGAGCACAGTTTCTCGATCATAGACAAGTATAACTAAAGTACCGCTGTTAATCTGACTAAGTAACTGACTAGTAAATAGTGCAACACTCATGGAATGAATAATAAAACTGCCAACGGATGGGGGGTGTTCGTCCGCTTCCTCGTTGGTAAGCGAGGAGGAGGATGGATCTGTTAATATTACCGTTATAACTGTTGTCATTAATTCACGGACATCCGTCTATCTTTGGTTAGGCGGATGGTTAGCGAGTATCTATAGAATTGCTAGGTATTATCTTTTGCTGCAATTACGTCACCCCAGGTTGTGTCCCCTTTAGAGGCATAAAGACTTGCTGAGTACCCCTAGGGTCTCACACGATAAATTATTTGATTCAGATGAACAGGTACACTCACGAGATGGATACTGGGTGGAGGAGACGGACGATGTGGGCAACGATCATTCGGTGTAGAGATTCCGGGAACGGGGATCCGTGAGATCTGTGGGCGGGATGTGTTTATTTATGGGGCATCTTATGCCGATTTGCTTCTTATCCGTACTCGGATCTTTTTTGCCGCTTCCGCCTGATACTCTGATGTTTGATGTATGAGGAGATATCCTAAACTATATATCTATCTAGGATATTTGGATCTTGCCGTATGGCGTTGCAATATTTCTATTTCTTTTAGATGGAATGGCTCTGAGGACTGTTGTATGGTGGCTTGCATACATACTCATTTGTTTATGTAGTTGATCCCTTCGCCTGCCGATTACGCCGCCCGTTCTTGTCCCGATGTTTGGAAATGGTTAGGACGGCCGAAAGGTCTACCTGTGAGTGGCATTTGGGCCCCACCGTACTATTTTAACCATTTTCGCTCATCCAGGCTTGTAACTAGGAGCGTAATTCACCGAGGTAGTTACAATTGGTATCAGATCCATCCCGCCCTTCAGGGTCTTAGCCAAATGGTCGTTGTCAGTCTAGCAAATATTTTTGGTAGCTATGTATACTAGGGAAAAACAAAACGCGAGAGTAGGACTGCTTCCACTTTTCTTCTTACCCACCCACCAACCCTTTTCTGGTTAGGAAGTGTAACGTTTTCAATCCTCTTCTTAAAATTCAAACTAGGATTCACGTGTTCTGGATTTCCGTAGTACCATAGGTTGAGTGTGTGTGTGTGTGTGTGTAATTCCTTGTCTATCTGTTGCATCCAACATGTTATCTTTATCGGCCTTTTGGTTATCAACTGTTGGTACATTCCATACCGACAGGCTTTTGCAAACCGACGCGATCTATCTGATTCGTTGTATACCGCCGCGATCTGTCTTACTCTTTGTTATCCGACGTTATCTTTCTTGGGGTGTTCGTTTCCGTAGTTACTAATCTTTAGGTTCATCGTGAGAAGAAGGTGTTGGGATATGTGTTCTACTTAATCATGTACGGAGTAATGATTGAGTGCGGGATGGAGTCGCGACCATACCACTACTTTTATCATTCGCTCTTGTATATTGATTTGGTAGAGTCACTAATCTTGACTCGTTAAGTGATTTTGCGCATCTATTGGTATTTTAATGCCGAAAATTGCGGAAATTTTTTCTTTGATAGTTGTGTACCACACTCCTTTTCAGTCGTGTGCGATATGCTTAATATCTTCTAGGTGCTTTGAACTTTGCTGATATTTTAATATCATCTTAGTAAATTGTATCCTTTAATCTTGGTTAATTCCATCTTGGTACTATTTTGGATTATTGTTATTCTCCATTATAGTACTGACTTGTGTTTTATATCAATAACAGGATGGCACCACCACGCCGTTCTGAGGAGGACATACCACCTGAACTGGGGGCCGCGTTGTCAAGCATTGCCAATGCCTTGGCAGCAATGCAGCAGAACCAGCAGCGTTTCGAAGAAAGTGTCAGGAGGAATGAGTTTGCTCCGCTACCTCCACCTCCCAAGCGAGGAGACATCAAAAGCTTCCTGAAGTTCAACCCACGCCAATTTGATGTGTGCGATCAACCACTTGATGCTGATGATTGGTTGCGTGAGATGTCAAGGCTACTGACGACTGCTGATGTTCCTGAGCAGGAATGGGTAAACTGTGCCACTCACCTTCTGAAGGGAGATGCAGCTCTCTGGTGGGAGAATTACCTGAAGGCAAACTGCACTGGTTTTCAGCCTACTTGGGGACAGTTCACTGGAGCTTTCAAAGAGCAATACCTGTCAGAAATTGTCATGGAGAGGATGAAGGAAGTGTTTCTAAACCTCAAGCAGGGCAATGATAATGTCAATACCTACATCAGGAACTTCATGAACCTTTCTTGTTATGGTGGCGATGAGATCTCTGATGACAAGAAGAAGCAAAAGAGGTTCTGGCAAGGGCTCAATGCATCGATTAAATATGCAATCACACATGCAAGGCCGGCGTCTTTTCTGGAACTTCAGCATACAGCTCTGCAGGAAGAAGCAAGTAGGCAAGTGTTTGAGGAGTCAAAGAAACACAACCGCGATGCAGCAAGCTCTTCAGCTATGTCAACTCCTTCTAAGCATCGTGTCTGGGTTCCTAACACCCCACCGTCGCTCCCGGCTCCACCAAGACCTTCAAGCTACGCGGCAAGGCCACCAAACTTCCTCACTGCTGCTCCCAGGGGCTACAACCACCACTACCCTGGAGCGCCTGGCGGAGTCCCTGGCTACGTTGCTCCACGTCCACCTGGTGCTTGTTACACGTGTGGAGACACTGGGCATCAAAACTGGAACTGTCCGATGAAAAACAAAGCTCTTCCTCCACCACCTCCAAGATCTGCGGCAAGCTCTCCTTTGGTTCGTGCACCACCACCTCGGGCTCTCAACATCAACACCAAGCCCGGGTCTACTGTTGCTCGTGCCAACTGTGTCAACGCCGCTCAAGCTGAGCATGCACCTGGAGTTGTGATGGGTATGCTTCCCATTAACTCAGTCCCTGCACGAGTTTTGTTTGATTCTGGTGCTTCGCATTCTTTTGTTTCGCATAAGTTTGCGCAAGAGCATGATCTGGATAAGGTTCCCTTATCACATCGTCTGGTGGTACAATCTCCTGGTTCAAACATTAGGGCTGCTCATATCAGCCATGGCAATCAAATCGAGATTGGTGGCTCTTCGTTCTCGGCGTCCTTAATTCTTCTGGGCAATTCTGACATTGATGTCATCTTGGGCATGGATTGGTTGACAGCAAATGCAGATGTGATTGATTGTGCTGAACGCTTGGTTTCTCTGAAGATCCCTGAAGGCCATATAGTCTATTCTCCAAGTCTGACTCCTGCTATCCAGCTTTTCTCTTTGGCGGCTCTGAATGATGATGCTATGGAAGCTATTCTGAGTGTTCCGGTGGTCTGTGAGCTCCCAGATGTCTTTCCTGAAGAGTTGCCAGGTATGCCTCCGGATCGTGAGGTTGAGTTTGTAATTGAGCTTGAACCTGGAACGGCTCCTATCTCCAAGCGGCCTTATAAAATGGGTCCTGCTGAGTTGGCTGAACTCAAACGTCAACTTGATGAACAAGAGAAGTTGGGTTTCATTCAACACAGTACTTCTTCTTGGGGTAGCCCAACAATCTTTGTGAAGAAGCGGGACAGGACTGATAGACTTTGTGTTGACTATCGGGCTCTCAATGCTAAAACCATCAAGAATAAATATCCCCTTCCACGGATTAATGATCTCTTCGATCAGCTAGCTGGAGCTGTGGTATTCTCTAAGCTTGACTTGAGAAGTGGTTATCATCAAATCAAGATTCGCAAGGAAGATGTTCCTAAAACAGCTTTCACCACCCGTTATGGCCTGTATGAGTACACGGTCATGTCCTTCGGTCTCACCAACGCACCTGCCACCTTCTCGAGGCTTATGAACTCGGTTTTCATGGAGTATCTTGATAAGTTCGTTGTGGTCTATCTGGATGACATCCTAGTCTATTCTAAGTCAAAGGAAGAACATGAAGAACACCTTCGGTGTGTCCTAAACAAGCTTTGTGAGAACCGCCTGTATGCAAAGTTCTCCAAGTGTGAGTTTTGGCTGCCTCAAGTAACCTATCTTGGTCACGTCATCTCTGCCAAGGGCATTGCAGTCAACCCGGAAACTGTAAAGACAATTGTTGAATGGCTTCCTCCTGTTAATGTCAAAGAAGTGTGGAGTTTCCTTGGTTTGGCTAGTTATTGCCGTCGCTTCGTTCAGAACTTTTCGAAGATAGCGAAGCCTCTTACCGATCTCCTCAAGAAAGGCAAGAAATACCTTTGGACTCCTGCATGTCAAGCAAGCTTTGAGACACTCAAAGAGAAGCTCACTTCCACACCAGTCTTGGTTCCTCCGGATACATCTAAGCCTTTCCAGATATTTTGTGACGCCTCTTTGCAAGGATTGGGTGCGGTCCTTATGCAAGAAAAACAAGTTGTTGCTTATGCCTCTCGACAGTTGAAGACACATGAGATCAACTATCCTACACATGACCTCGAACTCGCAGCGGTTGTTTTTGCTTTGAAACTATGGAGGCATTACTTGCTGGGCAACCGTTGTGAAATCTTTTCTGATCACAAGAGTCTGAAGTATATCTTCACTCAGCCTGATCTCAACCTTCGACAGAGGAGGTGGATTGAAGCAATCAATGACTTCGATTTTACCATCAACTACACTCCGGGCAAAGCTAATGTCATGGCCGATGCTCTCAGCCGCAAAGCTTATGTCAACAACCTCATGATAGAAGAACAACAGCCTCTCCTGTGCGAGGAATTCCGTCAGCTCAACCTTGAAATTGTGGAACAAGGGTATCTCCTGAACCTTCGGGATACTCCTCTCTTGGAAGAAAAGGTTCGCTCCTTTCAGCTTGGTGATCCGCACACCAGAAAGATCAACTCCAGACTTCAGCTTCCGAAGTATGAGTCCTTCCACGTCGATGACCAAGGCACGCTTTTCTTTGAACACTGGATGTTTGTTCCGAACTACCCGGGTTTGAGAGAGCATGTTCTCAAGGAGGCGCATGATTCTGTTCTTTCTATCCACCCTGGCAGCACAAAGATGTACATGGACTTGAAAACACAATAATGGTGGCCTAGTTTGAAACGATATTGTGCCAAGTATGTCTCCGAGTGTGATGTCTGCCGCAGAGTTAAAGCTGTCCATCAGAAACCTTCCGGTCTTCTACAGCCATTGAAACCCCCGGAATGGAAATGGGAGAAAGTAGAAATGGACTTCATCACGGGTTTTCCAAGATCGCAGAAGGGCAACAATGCAATCTTTGTTGTCATTGACAGGCTTTCTAAAGTGGCTCACTTCTTCCCCGTCAAGGAAACAATTTCTGGAATTCAGTTGGCTGAGCTCTATATCAACAGAATTGTCTCTCTGTATGGGGTTCCGCTTGAGATCAGTTCAGACCGTGGAAGCATCTTCACTTCCAAGTTCTGGGAAAGTTTCCAAAATGCTTTGGGAACAAAGTTGAACTTCAGCACAGCTTACCACCCTCAGTCGCAAGGACAAGTTGAAAGGATCAGTCAGATTTTGGAGGATATGCTTCGTGCTTGCGTCATCTCTTCTGGCATGAAGTGGGAAGAATGTCTTCCTTATGCTGAATTCTCTTACAACAATAGCTTCCAGAAAAGTCTAAAGATGGCACCATTTGAGGCTCTCTATGGTCGCAAGTGCAGAACTCCGATTGGTTGGTCGGGTGCAGGAGAAAGAATATGGTTTTGGCCCTGACATTGTAACTCAAGCAGAGGAGAAGGTGCACATCATTCTTGAAAATCTGAAGATTGCTCAAAGTCGCCAGAAGAGCAATTATGACAGAAAGCACACGGACATGGAGTATGTCCCTGGTGATCTCGTTTACCTTCGTGTCACTCCCATGAAAGGCACGCACCGTTTTCGTATCAAAGGAAAGCTGGCTCCTAGATACATCGGTCCTTTCAAAATTCGTGGAAGAAGAGGAGAAGTTGCTTATGCTCTTGAGCTCCCCGAAAAACTCAAGGTCCATCATGTTTTCCACATCTCTTAACTCAAGAAGTGCTTCAAGGATCCCGGCAGGACCGTGGATCATGAGCTAATCAATCTCCAAGAAGACCTGTCTTATCAAGAACACCCCACAAAAATCCTTGAGATCGCAGAAAGAAGGACTCGCAACAAGTCCATCAAGTTCTGCAAGGTGCAGTGGTCGCACCATTCCGTTGACGAAGCCACTTGGGAACGTGAAGATGAGCTCCGTGCCAACTATCCTACCCTCTTTGAGTCTTCTTCTTCTTCCTAGAATCTCGGGACGAGATTCCTGTTTAGTGGGGGAGAGTTGAAGCATCCCAATCGTCTAACAATTGTAATGCTACTTGGTTTAGTAATATAATGGCTACTTCCTATATATAATTGTTGCATCATCATTATATCATGCTCATGCCATCATGCCACCTTGCATTTGAGCATCATATAAAACCCTTTTTGTGTTGGTTCTTCTGTCATATGCATTGTAAATTGTATTTGCCTCTTGATATTGTATTTGGTTCTTGATATCTTGTTTAAATGCCAAGTTGAGTTGGGGGCATATCTTTTATTGACTCCACCACCTTTCTTGTCATCACCCCATCATTCCACCATTCCACCATATATGAGCATTGCAACTTATTTGGTTTTACCTCTAGCTCATGTGGGTTGGGATGGATCCAATTCTATTTCCACATGCTCTCATCTTAGCATCATGTGGTTTTCACATTATTGATATGTGGAGAGCCACATGGTCACCTTTGCATGCTATGTTGTAGATTTGCCTCTACTAGCTTCTATGTGGAAATTATTCTATATGTGTACATGCATGAAGCTATAATTTAGCCATGTGATGATCTAGTGGAGAAACACACACTAGTATGGTCATATAGCTCCATATATGTGCATAGGTTCAATATTTTCCATATTGCATGGTAGTATTCAAATTTGAGTGCATGCATGATATAAATGCCCATGTGTATTTCTAGTTGTTTTCACAATTAGCAAGGTGGCATTTAATGCTTATGCATGGCCCATGCAAGCTTGCACCATCCTCCTTCTATTAAGTTTCCTTTTAAATTTGTGAGATGCTTGGTGATTTAAATTCACTCAAGTTTGCTCAAATTTAATTGCAATCTCAATAGACCATCTATTGTCCCATCTATGTTCCTTTTGGTTTCCACTTGTTCTTGATATCCTTTTGTATCTTATTCAAGAGTTTGTTTAAATCAATAAAACAAAAAAATAAATAAACGAAAAGAAATAAAAGAAACCTAAACTATCCTTCCCATCTAATCTAAACCCTAATCCCTCTCCCTATCCCTCTCTCCTCTCTTTTGGTCACCTCTTGTTTTGGTCTCGTTTCAAAACCTATCTACCACACCACCCCCTCTCACTTTATCCTCTCCCCTAAACCCTAGTCCCCCTTTAACCTAACCCGAGACCACCTCTCATCTCTCTAGACCTAGCTAACCACAACCCTCTCTCACCCCCTCTCTCTACCTTCCTGGCCCCACCTGGTCACCCTGGCCCACCTAGCTACCACCTCTCTCTAACCCTAACCCGAGCCACTCCCTCCTACCCTAGCTATCTACCCCTCCACCCGACCCTAGCTCCATGCCACCCTCCTCTCTCCCTCTAGCTCACTCGCTGCCACAAGGCCCCACCCGAGCCTACCCCTCTCTGGCCTCACCCTGACCCCACCTGGACGTCCCCGTGCCTGTCCTGGCCTCCCTGCTCGAGCACGTGAAGGAGGAGGGAAAAGGTGGCCGAAGCCACCTTTATCTTCACCACCTCCCGCACGCCACCTCCTCCCTCTCTCTCGCTTGCCCTCATCCACATGGATCTCCTCTGGCCTCTCCAGATCTGGCCGAGGCGCCTGCTGCTCCTCCCCTCACTCTCCACTGACGCCACCCTCTCTCGCCGGCCACCGCCAGTAGATCGTCGCTCCGTCGCTCAAGCCGGTGGCGAGGTGCTCGAGGTGTCGAGTAAGGACGAGTACGCTCCCCTACATCGCCTCGTACGCGCCAGCGAGGAGGAGAAGGACCCTAGGCTCGCCAGGACCGAGACGCTCCGACGAAACCCTAGCCGCGGGAGCGTCTGCATCGCCGTCGATCGCCAGCGCCTCTGCCCGATCAGACCGCATCAACAGCCTCGCGGTGAGCCTCCCGTATCCCCTGACACCTTCCGCCTCGCCGTACCGCCCTAGCGCCACCGTTCTTTTCGTCGAACACCGTCGGTGTGTCGAGCTCGCTGTTGCCTGCAAGGTCCCTGCGCCGCCTGAGCCTTACCTAGCCGCGTTACCCTCTCCTGTCAACTACCCCCGCCTAGCCCAGTGGTCGCCGTGTCTGCGCGCGCGCCCCAGGTCCTGGGTTCGAACCCCGCCTCGCCGCGCCGTTCTCTGTCTTTCCCGTCAGATGCAGAAAAGAACAACAGTACAGGGGCCTGTGGTAGTTTTCGAATAGCCCCCCATTTTATTTTTCGCCTCAACCCGCGGTACGCAAAGTCCCACCTGCCAGCCACCCCGTCGTTTTTGCAGAGAAGCCCCCTGTTTCTATGCCCTTAACCCGCGCTCCAGCTCGACCCCACCTGTCAGCCTCGGCCGGTTCACCCACTAACACCTGGGCCCTAGCCAGCGGGTCCCACATGTCATTCATAGAGACTAGTAAGCGCCGCAGTGAGAAAACCTGTTCTGCCACTGTGTCACCCAGTCAGCATGTGGCCCACTTGTCTGTGACTATGGCTAGGTCTGGTCTGAGTACAAAAAGGCTTTTCTGTTTTCTGTTTTAATTTAAACTTTTCAAATCTTTTTAAATTCAAATTTCAAATCTGGTTTCAATTAACTTTTAAAATATAAATCCAATTAATACATATGATATATGTTTTCGAATCAGAAAAATGTGAGGAATTCAAATCTGCCATCCAAAATAATATTTGACTAATTTAAATTTTCGAAATTGTTAAATTGTAATAAAATGCCCTTTTCCTTAATTAATTAATAACTTTTGATTTATAACTCCAAATTTGACAAATGATATGTCTAAATCGATCAGCGCGACGAGACCTTTCTGTTTATGCATTCCATGTCTGAATTGCAGCATGCATCATATAAATATAAAGTATACATCAACTTTTATGAGGTTAAAATGTGACCAAAACTCAATAAAATGTTTATTTATTGTATTATACACCTCACCCATGCCATGCTACTTTATTGCCATGCAAATTGTGAATCATTCAACATGGCATGATTGTTTGCTTGTCGCATTTTAACTCATATGCTTGTGCACTTTATTTATGTTGGCCCTTGTTTGTTTGGTTCTTCTTCGAATAGACGCTGAGCAGGGGATATACCAAGAAACCCAGGAGCACTACCCAGATCCTTCTCTCGCTTCAACTGAGCTGCCAGGCAAGCACTACCACATGCTTGCATACATATAGTACCTATTGCCTCTTTCTTATGCTTGCATCATTGAGTCGCGATCGCATTAAACTGAATCCCAAGTACTGCATAGCCTTTACTTTTAAACTCCACCGAAGCTTGTTCCTCCATCCCATGAGCCATTACTACAGGAGTTGTTTGAGCCATGCGAGTCGTAGAACAACATGTGTAGGGTATGTGAGTGTCTGATGGATAACGAGGTACCTAAACAACTTAACCTGAGTAGTATGGGATAACTAATGAAAGTGGCACCGGTGAGCAGTATCTGCTATTTGGTTTTTCATGCTCACTTATGTCCCGTAGGACCCCGAGTACTTGATTCCTGTTCCTTGAATATTCGCGCTATCCACATCCGGGAGGATTATGGGACCCCCCTGAGCCAGATCTTGATTCATTCTTATTTCTTGGGGCCACAAACTAGTTTGAGGTTTTATTTACTATCCTGTACTTATGCCATGCTTTACTGCTTTATTTACGATTGTGCGAGGAGCACCTGTACTGTTTAGGATCGTGACACGTTTTCGCTGTATCGACAAGCCCAGTCACATTTTCGGGTTCCCAGTCGTTTACAACCGTCCCCACAAACCTGGAGTCCGTCTCGAAGTCAGCTAACTTCGTTGCGGGTAGCTTAATGGGGTGGCCCCCTGAAACATTTCTGATTCTGGTGATTGCTTTGTCGTGAAGGCCTCGTTGGGTTTTGATTTGGTTTTTCCGAGGTTGATCGAGTGTGTGTTGCTATTTGTGCACCCCTGCAGGATAAAACTTTCTGAAAGCCGTGTCCGCGGTTATGGACTTCTTGGAGCACAGTTTCTCGATCATAGACAAGTATAACTAAAGTACCGCTGTTAATCTGACTAAGTAACTGACTAGTAAATAGTGCAACACTCATGGAATGAATAATAAAACTGCCAACGGATGGGGGGTGTTCGTCCGCTTCCTCGTTGGTAAGCGAGGAGGAGGATGGATCTGTTAATATTACCATTATAACTGTTGTCATTAATTCACGGACATCCGTCTATCTTTGTTTAGGCGGATGGTTAGCGAGTATCTATAGAATTGCTAGGTATTATATTTTGCTGCAATTGCGTCACCCCAGGTTGTGTCCCCTTTAGAGGCATAAAGACTTGCTGAGTACCCCTAGGGTCTCACACGATAAATTATTTGATTCAGATGAATAGGTACACTCACGAGATGGATACTGGGTGGAGGAGACGGACGATGTGGGCAACGATCATTCGGTGTAGAGATTCCGGGAACGGGGATCCGTGAGATCTGTGGGCGGGATGTGTTTATTTATGGGGCATCTTATGCCGATTTGCTTCTTATCCGTACTCGGATCTTGTTTGCCGCTTCCGCCTGATACTCTGATGTTTTATGTATGAGGAGATATCCTAAACTATATATCTATCTAGGATATTTGGATCTTGCCGTATGGCATTGCAATATTTCTATTTCTTTTAGATGGAATGGCTCTGAGGACTGTTGTATGGTGGCTTGCATACATACTCATTTGTGTATGTAGTTGATCCCTTCGCCTGCCGATTACGCCGCCCGTTCTTGTCCCGATGTTTGGAAATGGTTAGGACGGCCGAAAGGTCTACCTGTGAGTGGCATTTGGGCCCTACCGTACTATTTTAACCATGTTCGCTCATCCAGGCTTGTAACTAGGAGCGTAATTCACCGAGATAGTTACAGACTCCTAATCAATTCAAGGACCATAGTAACTCATTTCAAGTCCAACAAATATAATGAGATGCGTTTATGATATTTTCACAAGAAGATATGAAGGGCAATAATGTGATATAATGCAGCTAGCTAGGCTCTAGAAATTATCAATGAATAAAAATCCCAGTCAAGATGAGTTGGGGCTATGTGCATGATCAAATCACATACACACACTAGTGCAGAGCCCCCCTTTAACTCCGGTTGGGAGGGCCCTCTAACAGCGGTTCCCCAACCGCTGTTGAGGGTTCGGTGTTAGAGGGGGGCCCCTTTAACACCGGTTCCTATACGAACCGGTGTTAAAGGGTGGCGCACGTGGGGCTGCCGCAGGCCTCAGGCCCCCCCCTTTAACACCGGTTCGTATCTGGAACCGGTGTTAAAGGTTCTTCTGCCGCGGCAGAGATTTAGGCCGTTTTCCTGCCGCGGCAGAACTCTGCCGCGGCAGGAAAACGGCCTAAATCTCTGCCGCAGCAGACTTCTGCCTCTGCCCCGTTCTGGGCGTATTTCTGCGGGAGGGGGGGGGGAGCGAGGGGAAATCGATCGGGAGCGGTATACTTATAAATCATCATCGGTACATACGAGTACATGAATAATTAAGCAACTATTATTATACACAAACATCGTCATCGGCACATACATCGCCATCGGCACATACATCGTCATCGTTCATTTTGGTGGATATCTATAGAGTTCTCCGCCAGGCGTGACGACCTCATCAAGTATGAACCCCGCCAATTCCTCTTGAATGGCTCGTATGCGTTCAAATGGTAGGAGTTGGTCCCGCATCCGTTCGATCTGAATATATATGAAGAATGGGCCGTCAATATATATATAAGAATAAAACTCAACACAATTGATGGTAATAAAATAATGTTGTGGACTTTGTTTACTTACTCTAAGTTGTTCTAGTGCGGCTTGGCCTGTCGCACATATCGTGTTGCGAATGAATTCGCAAACATAGTACCCACATAAGTTATTGCCGTGTCCTTGATGCGCGCACTTTACGAGAATAGAGAGTTCAATCAAAATAATAATCAATAAAGCATGATATAATGGAATTGGAAGCTAGCTAGTATTACTTACATTTTGGTCTACAAATTTTAGTTCTTCTGACCATTCACCCACGGCCCTGCCCGTGAACATTTTCCAAACCCTGTCCGACAAAGAAAATGGATAAAGGAGTAATTAATTACTTATTGTCACGAAAGTTGCCGATCTAGTGCGATAATATGATTGAAATTACCTCTGGAGCATCTCTCTAAAGTCTGCCCATAGCTCTTTTTCTTTTCGTAACGAGTCCATGACAAGGACTTTTCCTGAGTCGGGTTGAATGACTAGCAGAATAAAGTGGAACCTACGCACGCATAACTCATCATCAGTTACACTTAACATCGAGTAAGCCGAAACAGAATGTGTACAAGAGAGAGGGTAACAGTACTCACGAGAAGTTGTAAGGCAATAGTATTTCCCTTTTGGTTTGTTGTCTCAGTAAAGACTTTAGCAAGTAATCTTCTGTTTGCCCGGGTTTGTCTCTTACCACTTCTTCATGAACTCTATTTGGGTCAACGAACCCAATGTCAAAAGGGCCTCCTTTCATGCATTCCATAACCTTTTTCCTGCATAATAGTATATACATATATGGTGAGCATATATATATACATGCAATTAATGAAGTGAATGAGTTGAGATAAAAATTACAGAAATAGTACTTACACACAATAAAGGCTGATGGCAGATTTTTCGAGTTCCTTCTGATTGAATAGAAAATGCAAGTCTTGAATGTTGAAGTCGATCGCGTCGTCTCCGCACAAGAAAATCTGATCTCTTATATGCGCCGTGATCCATTCTTCTTTTCTCGTCTTGCAGAAATGAAGGTACCACTTGTGCAATTTTCGCATCTTTGTTGGTAGATTCTTGAGCTCCTCTTTCTTGACTAGATTCTTCCCATACTTCCATGGCTGTATGGGGTTGACATCGCATTTGGGCAAGTTGTCTCCCATGACGTTCAAGTATGCAATGTAAGTCATCCCCATCTCATTGGCCTTTCTTTGTAGCTCTGCCTCGTAATCATCTACGGGAGGAGCGTCCCGTTTGTCAAACATTTGGAGCGGGCGCATGATTGGTTTTCCTGCTCTCCGAGCATGGGAACTGTTTTCTGGGGTGCCTCACGACTGCTACTTTCAGTCTCCCTACGGCGCCTTGCATCCGCCTTCCGAATCTGGCGCTCGTAGTCCGGCACAAGTGGGGTTTCAGGTTTCAAAAGATTATTGTAAAACTTCTCCACCACCGCCGGATCTATTTTCTCCTTTGGCTCGGCCCGTCTAGGTGCAAAGAATTTCTTGACCTGTTCTCCCGAGATCCTATTGGTCTCCTCGTCGCTGCGATTCCACGGTAAAACCGGCAATGGCTTGGCGGAAGGCTGCGGGACGTAGTTTTTTGAACTCTTTGGCGTACGGTTTCCTGCGGATTTCTTTGTGGCAGTGCTACTGATGCTCCTCGTGGCAGTGCTCTTCCGCTTACGCTGAGGAGATGGCTGAAGCACCGGAGATGGCTGACGGGCCGGAGATGGCTGCCGCGCAGGAGATGGCTGACGGGCCGGAGATGGCTGCCGCGCAGGAGATGGCTGACGGGCCGGAGATGGCTGACGGGCCGGAGATGGCTGCCGCGCAGGAGATGGCTGACGGGCCGGAGATGGCTGCCGCGCAGGAGATGGCTGACGGGCCGAAGATGGCTGCCGCGCAGGAGATGGCTGAAGCGGCTCAGATTGCTGACGCTGCGGAGACGGCGGGGGTGCCAGTGACCTCCAATTTGGAAGCACAATGTGTTCCTTCTTCCAAAGAATGGTTGTTTTCACTGCAAATTTGAGTTGAGTTTCCCCTTCACCTGTAGCATGGTCAAGCTGTGCTTCCTCATATTCCTTCACAACCTCATCCACCCCGACAATAGCATAGCCATCTGGAATCGGTCGGCAGTGGTAAGTTCCACCAGCTACAGGAGGTAAGGCATAGCCGACAGCCACCTTAATGGATAAGCCCATTAATCTCACATGCAGCTCAGCGTGTTCGCTCTCCGTGATCTCATCAACGGGGTATCGAGGACCCGTCATTTCAAGCGTTGGCTGCACGTTCTCCGTGGAAGCCACACTGCTTTTCCGCGCAGAGTCTGGGCCGCGGGCAGCTTCCAATGCAGGCTCTTCATGCCGCTGAGATGGGCCGGTAGCTTGATGGCTCTGTTGTGCATTCACTTGCGTCTGCAGCGCCGCAAGTGCATGTTCTATCTGTGTCATCCGATCTGTACGCTCTTTTTCTTTTCTGCCGCGCCATCTGTAAGAGTCGCTCCAGTCGGCAAACCCATCCTTCCACGTCATACCCCCTGTGCCTCGTGCATGTCCAGGGTGTTCTTTTTTACCGATGGCGCGTGTGAGCTGGTCATTCTCTCTGTCGGGATGGAAGATCCTGGCGGATGTTTCCTCGTATGCCGTGATGAGTTCAGTGACGGGTTTGGCAAGGATGGTTGGGAAGATACACAATCCTGTTTCTGGGTCCAACCTTGCCCCGATTCCGTAGAACCAAGTCTTTGCACGTAGGTCCCACCCATCTGTCTGGGGTGTGATCCCTCTCTCGCGCAGGGCCCTCTCAGCTTCCTCCCACTTAGGCCTCTGAGATATGTAGCCACCTGACCCCGTCCTCTGGTGATATTCCTTCTTCAGGGCATTAAGCGTATTGGTTTCTGACCTCTTTTTAGCTATAGCACTTTTTTTATATGTCTCAAATTCGGGCCAGTGAGGTCTTATCTTCGCATAATATGCGTCTTCGAAATTTGGAGTCTCGCCAGCTTTGACAAATTTGTTCAATTTTGTCTTCCAGTTGCGGAAAGCCTCAGCCATCTTCTTTAGAGTCCACTCTTTGACCTTTTTCTTTATAACCGGGTTGTTTTCATCCTCCTCTGGCGGAAGGGTGAAATTTACCAACAACGAATTCCAAAGCGTTTCTTTGGATCTGTCATCGACAAAGGTACCGTCGCCCTTCTTTGGCTTATTCCAATTTTCAATTATGATTGGGATTTGGTCCCTAACAAGAACACCAGCCTGACGTATAAATTTGTCTGCGGCCTTCTTGGGCTCCATCGGCCTGCCATCAACACGGACTGCTTCGATCGTGAACTTTGCACGATCTTTCAACCGCTGGCTCGCGCCTCGCTTGCTCTTTTTCGTAGAAGAAGATGGTTGCTGGCTAGTCGATCCAGAGGGCTAAAAGAAGAAAGAAGCGTTAATTAATACATATATAAGAAGATTGTTGGTGGAAGTCAGCTGAGGCTTAATCAATGCATATACCTCGCCAGACTTTGTAACCATTAAATTGCGTTCACCGGAGTCTTCATCTTCTCCATGACTAGTACTTGAGCTGTCGTCGTCATGTCCCTCCAAGTTCAGATATTGTGAGGTGTCCTCATCAATAATGTTCTCCATTATTTCTTCTTCTTCAAGGTTTCTACTAAGTGGATCCATAGTTTCTAAAACAATAATATTATCACACAAATATCAGTAATACATCTATTGAAATGCTCAAGCAAGGACGATGATATGACAGGTTAAAAGTATTGAAATGTAACCCTAATACATGCTTGGTCATTTCAAACCCTAATTCGGAGAAACCCCGGATTTATATGAGAGGGTACATTTACTTCTTCTAATTAACTTGTCATCAAAGTTGATTAACATAGCATGGTTATTATAATGCTATATTGACAACGAGAGGTGGCGACGCTAGGGCGAGAGCGGGGCCGGGGTGCGTGGGGGTGTGCGTTCGAACCAGCACGACGTGATGGTCTACCTAAAATGGGCGACTCACCCTCGACGCGTGTGTAGGCTCAGCGAGGACAGAGGAGGTCAGGGTCAACGGCATAATGGTGGCGGTGGTCGTCGGCGTGGCACAAAATATACACATGCATATACAATACACATACAATACAATATACATATATACATACACATACAAATATACATACACATATGCCACTTGTTCTACTGCATATACAATACACATACAATACAATATACATAGCCTGGAACGCGTCGGACGCCGTGGCCTCTGAGAAGAAGTACTACAACTATGCCACCAACACCTGCTCGGCGCGAGATCGAGGGGGGAGGGGGCGGATATTTTTTTTATTTTTAGTGGTGTTCACATGGATCAATCATGGATGATAACACTTTGAAACATTAAACAATGAACAACACAAAACATGAATACCATTGAAACTTATCCTCTTCCTAAGCATATGAATTTTGTAAGCAAACAACATTTTTAGATCATGACCATCATCATAAGTAATAGGGATAAACATGCCTCCTTAATAGAGGAAATTGCCTCAAGCATATAATTATTCATATCATTATCAATTTATTCCAAATGGTCCCAAATTTCCTCAAGCATTATTCATAGAGGAAATTGCCTCAAGCATTGTCATCAAAATAAGATCCATCATTATTCTCCAAATTGGTCCCAAAAATATCTTGTGAACAATCTTACTAATATCCCGCGGGATGGCGACGGCGAGGGCGACGACGAGGGTGGTGTGGGCGAGGGCGACGGCGAGGGCGACGACTAGGGCGGTATGTGGACGGCGACGGCTCCCGCGCGACGAGGGGGGCGACGGCGCTCCCGCGGGATGGCGACGGCGAGGGCGGCGACGGCGAGGGCGGCGACGGCGAGGGCTGGACGGTGAGGGCGTGGACGGCGACGGCTGGACGTACGGTGACGGCTCGGGCACGGCGAGGGGGGGCGACGGCGCTCCCGCGGGATGGCGACGGCGAGGGGGGCGACGGCGCTCCCGCGGGATGGCGACGGCGAGGGCGGCGACGGCGAGGACTGGACGGCAACGGCTCTCCTCTACTTAATTTCCTCTGCGCGCTTTTCGATCTGGCTGGGGGGAGAAGGAAGAGGGAAGGTGCGAGTTATAACCCCCCCCTTTAACACCGGTTCGTGGCTGGAACCGGTGTTAAAGGGGGGGGTTTCCCGCGCGCATTTATTACCCCCCCTTTAACACCGGTTCCAGCCACGAACCGGTGTTAAAGGGGGGGGTGTTTCCCGCGCGCATTTATTACCCCCCCCCCTTTAACACCGGTTCGTGGCTGGAACCGGTGTTAAAGGGGGGGGGGTGCGCGCGGGAAACGAAATAAATGCCCCCCCTTTAACACTGGTTCCTGTCTGGAACCGGTGTTAAAGGGGGGGCATTTATTTCAGGGGCTTTTTTAATTCAAAAAATATGATATGAAATTTAGAAAATTCATATCTTTTTCATTTCAACTCAGAAAAATATGAATAATATATCATAATTTTCAGAAAAATAATATCTATCCATTCATGTAAATCATTTTATATTTACTTTACATGAAATTTTTTAAAATAAATAAACACTTATTTCATGCATTAAAGGGGCTTTTTTAATTCAAAAAATATGATATGAATTTAGAAAATTCATATCTATTTCATTTCAACTCAGAAAAATATGAATAATATATCATAATTTTCAGAAAAATAATATCTATCCATTCATGTAAATGATTTTTATATTTACTTTACATGAAATTTTTTAAAATAAATAAACACTTATTTCATTCATTAAAGGGGCTTTTTTAAGATATATAAAAGAACTGAAAATTAAGATACATGGCCAGATTAAGTAACAATCGGCCGAACTGGAACTGAAAATTAAGATACATAAAAGAACTGAAAATTAAGATACATGGCCAGATTAAGTAACAATCGGCCGAACTTGTTTCGGAATGTTGGAGTGATTTAGTCATGCTCCTGCCTACACCTGTAATACTCGCCACTGTAGTCGTCGTACTCGCCGCCGCCGTCATCGCTGTCGTCGTCGGGGTCACCGTAATTAAACCTCTGGAGAGTATGCGTGGGCTGGACTTGAGGGTAGCGCGTGGGCTGGACTTGAGGGTAGCGCAGACGGGGGTTAGAGTCGGCGGCAGTGTCATAGGCCATGACTCTCTGGAGAGTCCGACCGCGCCACCATAGCCGACGGCCGGCATCGTTGAAGTTAGGAGGAGGTGGGCCGTCCTCCTCGTGCCTTGCGAGCGCCCTCTCATGCCGATCCACGAAGAAGGCTTCCCAAGTAGAGAAATAGTCGGGATGCCATCTGGGATTCCTCCGCTGCTCCGGCGTGAGCTCGAAGTAGTAGTGGTTCATGATGGCCATCCGGCGCGCCACACCTAGAGGGACAGGAGGAACCGGCACACCTCCGACGCTCAGCATCCAGCCGACAGGGACACAGTAGCCCGGCGGGCAGGGGTAGTTCGAGGCGCAAAGCGCCTCCGCCTCCCTGGGGGTTAGTGCTACGGTGGAAGCCATGGGAAAGAGTGATGAGGTTGCAGATATGAGTCTAGAGATGTGCAATGACAATGGAGGCCAACCCCCTACATATATATATAGTGAACTAGCGGGAAGAACTGGAGGGAAGAACTGGCGGGAAGAAAAATGGCGGGAAGAAAAATGGCGGGAAGAACTGGCGGGAAGAAAAATGGTGGGAAGAAAAATGGCGGGATGAACCTTTAGTCCCGGTTGGAGACACCAACCGGGACTAAAGATGAACCTTTAGTCCCGGTTGGAGACACCAACCGGGACAAAACACGAGTCAGCACTAATAATAGAGGTGAGTGCATGTCGACATTATGTCGTGCGGCGTGTACCTTGTCCCGGATGGTGTCACCAACCGGGACTAAAGATGAACCTTTAGTCCCGGTTGGAGACACCAACCGGGACAAAACACGAGTCAGCACTAATAATAGAGGTGAGTGCATGTCGACATTATGTCGTGCGGCGTGTACCTTGTCCCGGATGGTGTCACCAACAGGGACTAAAGATGAACCTTTAGTCCCGGTTGGAGACACCAACCGGGACAAAACACGAGTCAGCACTAATAATAGAGGTGAGTGCATATCGACATTATGTCGTGCGGCGTGTACCTTGTCCCGGATGGTGTCACCAACCGGGACTAAAGATGAACCTTTAGTCCCGGTTGGAGACACCAACCGGGACTAATAATAGGGGTGAGTGTCGACATTATTTTGTAAGTGTCAACACTATGTCGAGCTGCTTGTACTATAAATAGGCATCCTTGTGAGTCCAGTCCTCCAGCCAGTTTGAGGCAGGGACACCACTACGGCCAGTTTCAGGGAGATGCCGACGGAGCCCAGTCCTCCGGCATCTCCGAGAAACTGGTCATAGAGGCACTCCCTAATATGTGAAATTAGTTAGCTCCCTGGTGTATTGATCTAGTTAGACAAGTTACAAAGCTGCAAGATGGTTTTCGAGAGCAGGGACACCACTACGGCCAGTTTCAGGGAGATGCCGACGGAGCCTAGTCCTCCGGCATCTCCAAGAAACTGGTCATAGAGGCACTCCCTAATATGTGACCGCGCGCGTTTGGAGATCAGATCTTAATGGTAAGTACGACGAATCGGGACAACTTCTTCTCATACTCCCGGTCCATCCACAAAACATGACTAACACTCAAGACATGTATTAATATTAAAAACATGAACTAGAGTTACATAATATGAGCATGAACTTCTTGGCATATGCCCTTCCTTATGATCGCTTCAGTCGTAACCATGGAGCATCTTCTTTACTTAACGTTATGCTTGGGTCAGTTTTCACTGTGAAGGGCGGAATTTCATCAAACTTATTATAATCTTCTGACATGTCTGTCTTGTCCTCGATTCCCACGATGTTTCTTTTCCCTGAAAGAACTATGTGACGCTTTGGCTCATCATATGATGTATTCGTTTGCATATTTTTTCTTTTTTTTGGTCTGGAGGACATGTCCTTCACATAGAAAACCTGAGCCACATCATTGGCTAGGACGAATGGTTCGTCTAAGTTCTTCATAAGATTGTTGAGATCCACCGTTGTCATTCCGTACTTCTTGTCTACCTCAACCCCTCCTCCTGTTAGCTTGACCCATTTGCATCGAAACAAGGGGACCTTAAAATTAGGTCCATAGTCAAGTTCCCATATCTCCTCTATGAACCCATAATACGTGGTCTTTTGCCCATTGTCTTCTGCTGCATCGAAGCGGACACCACTATTTTGGTTGGTGCTCTTTTTATCTTGGCCTATCGTGTAAAATGTATTCCCATTTATCTCGTACCCTTGGAAAGTACATACAGTCAAAGACGGTGTCCTGGCCAATAAGTACAGCTGATCCCCAACAGTGGTGTTATTCGTGAGAAGTCTTTGCAGCCAGCCGCCAAAACTCGCCATGTGTTCACTTATAATCCATTCATCAGACTGCCCCGGGTGTTTGAGGCGTATTAAATTCTTGTGTTCATTGATATACGGGGCAACCAAGATAGATCTTTGTAAAACCGTGTAGTGTGCTTGATTGAGAGAATGCCCGTCCCTACATATCATTGCTTTACATCCTAGGGTGCCTTTTCCACGCAGTCTCCCCTCATGTCGTGATTCTGGAACACCAATCGCCTTAAGGTCAGGAATAAAATCAACACAGAACTCAATGACCTCCTCTGTTACATAGCCCTTGGAGATGCTTCCTTCTGGCCTAGCACGGTTATGAACATATTTCTTTAAGACTCCCATGTACCTCTCAAAGGGGAACATATTTTGTAGAAATATAGGACCGAGAATGGCAATCTCTTCTACTAGGTGAACCAGGAGATGCGTCATAATATTGAAGAAGGATGGTGGGAACACCAACTCAAAACTGACAAGACATTGGGCCACATCTGTTTGTAAATCTGGTAGGCTTTCTGGATCGATTACCTTCTGAGATATTGCATTGAGGAATGCACATAGCTTCACAATGGGTACTCGAACATTTTCAGGTAGAAGCCCCCTCAATGCAATCGGAAGCAATTGTGTCATAATCACGTGGCAGTCATGAGACTTCAGGTTTTGGAATTTTTTCTCTGCCATATTTATTATTCCCTTTATATTCGACGAGAAGCCAGACGGGACCTTGATACTGCTCAGACATTCAAAAAAGATTTCCTTCTCTGCTTTGGTAAGAGCGTAGCTGGCAGGAGTTAAGTGGCATCGTTTACCCTTCTCGTTCTCAGGATGCATAGGCTCTTCAGGGGCCTTCAGACGTTGCTGGTCCTGTCGTGCTTCTGGTGTATCTTTTGTCTTCCCATACACTCCTAGAAAGCCTAGCAGGTTCACGCAAACATTCTTCGTCACGTGCATCACGTCGATTGAAGAGCGGACCTCTAAGACTTTCCAATAGGGTAGGTCCCAAAATATAGATTGCTTCTTCCACATGGGCGCGTGTCCGGCATCGTCATTCGGAACAGATAGACTGCCAGGACCTTTTCCAAAGATTACTTCTAGGTCCTTGACCATACCAAATACCTCCTCACCGGTACGGAGGACAGGCTTCCTCCGGGGTTCTGCCAGACGTTTGAAATGCTTGCCTTTCTTTCTTACTGGATGCAGGTTCGAAAGAAATCGGCGATACCCTAGGTACACAACCTTCTTACATTTATCCAAATATACACTTTCAGTATCATCTAAACAGTGTGTGCATGCATTGTATCCCTTGTTTGTCTGCCCTGAAATGTTACTAAGAGCAGGCCAATCATTGATGGTTACGAAAAGCAATGCTCGTAGGTCAAATGGCTCCCCTTTGTGCTCATCCCACATACGTACACCTGGTTTGGCCCACAGCTGTAAAAGTTCTTCAACTAATGGCCTTAGGTACACATCAATGTCGTTGCCGGGTTGCCTCGGGCCTTGGATGAGCACTGGCATCATAATGAACTTCCTCTTCATACACAACCAAGGAGGAAGGTTATAGATACATAGGGTCACAGGCCAGGTGCTGTGACTGCAGCTCTGCTCACCAAAAGGATTCATGCCGTCTGTACTTAGACCAAACCTTAAGTTCCTTGCGTCAAAGTCCGGGTACTCTCGCTCGACTTTTCTCCACTGTGACCCATCAGCGGGGTGTCTCAACATCGCGTCTTTCTTACGGTCTTCCATGTGCCATCGCAACAACTTGGCATGCTCTTTATTTCTGAAGAGACGTTTTAACCGTGGTATTATAGGAGCATACCACATAACCTTGGCGGGAACCTTCTTCCTAGGGGCCTCGCCCTCAACATCGCCAGGATCGTCTCGTCTGATCTTATACCGCAGTGCAGTGCATACCGGGCATGCATCCAAATTCTCGTACTTCTCACCGCGGTAGAGGATGCAGTCATTAATGCAGGCATGTATCTTCTGCACGTCTAATCCTAGAGGGCAGACAACCTTCTTTGCTTGGTATGTACTGTCAGGCAACTCATTATTTCTTGGAAGAAGATTCTTCATTTTTACCAACAACTTTGAAAATGCGCTGTCAGTCACACCATTCTCTGCCTTCCATTGCAGCAAATCCAGTGTGGCACCTAGCTTTTTGTGGCCATCTTCGCAAGTTGGATACAACAATGTTTTGTGATCCTTTAACATCTGCTCCAGCTTCTCCTTCTCCTTTTCAGTTTCACATTCTTCCTTTGCATCAGTAATGGCCCGACCAAGATCGTCATCAGCGGGCCCATCTGCTCCCTCTTGATCTTCATTATCTACCCCCGTTGCAGTATCATCATATTCAGGATACATATTATGATAGTTTTCATCATCCTCTTCTTCTTCGTTGTCTTCCATCACAACCCCTTTTTCTCCGTGCTTGGTCCAACAATTATAGCTGGGCATGAAACCAGATCGAAGCAGGTGGGCGTGAATGGTTCTGGTATTTGAGTAGTCTTTCTTGTTCTGACAGTGAACACACGGACAACACATAAAACCATTGTGACCACGGTTTGCATTAGCCACAACGATGAAATTTTGGAGGCCCGTAATGTACTCGGAAGTGCGGCGGTCACCGTACATCCATTGCCGATTCATCTGCATTAATATGTAGTATATATCAAAAAATAATAGGGAGATGACCATTTATATATATAGTACATCAATGACACATGAAACTATAGTTGCCGACCTCGACCGAGACGGAAAGAGCAACAAGAAAGCTTATTTTGAGCTCTCGGGCATTTCACCGAACACCTCTAGTGCATATGAAAAAAACACAAACTAGCACTCTTCACACCCTCTTGCTAGGCTCCAAAATGTGAAAGAATGGAAGAGTGGGGTGTGTGTGGGCTGGGGTGGTGTCTTATATAGCCCCCACCCCTTTAACACCGGTTCGTGCCACAAACCGGTGTTAAAGGGGGGGGGGTGCGCGGGCCACTGGTGGAGGGACCTTTAACACCGGTTCGTGCCACGAACCGGTGTTAAAGGGGGGGCTCCTTTAATGCCGCAGAGGCCACGCTGGTACGGCCCCCCCTTTAACACCGGTTCGTAGAAGAACCGGTGTTAAAGCCCATTTTCGGGATCAACAAAAGCCCTCGTTTCCACTAGTGACATATGATAAACACCATCCACCTAGTCTAGCAAAAAAAATGGAAATCTTCTGCCCTAACTTATTCCAATGAGATGCTGGTCTGTCAGATAATGCATACATATCAGCGACAGATAAATTACCAATGGGATGACGAGAAGATACATAAATTATAATATTTCAGTGGACGTTGGTCTATCATGGAGATTAGGGCCTCACATGTAAGTGGAAAAAGTGGTTGATAATCAAGTCTGAAATCATATCGAATTTCTATTCTTAATCGATTGCAGTTAGATGTTTAAATGAGCTTCACTAACAAAATCAAACCGGAGATCAATGACAAGACAAAAGTCTGAAACTGGAGTATGAAACAAGAAACAGGGCAAGCTGCTGGTTATCGAGGTCTCAAGGATCATAGCTAAGACGAGAACACATACACTGCAAGCATCGATGCAGGGCCTTCCAACAAAATTGTGATCCTTTTGATTGTGGTAGTGGAGTCATCCTTGTTCTACTATTCCCTACACAAAATAATAGAATATGGTGACCTCAGCCTCAAAAACTCAATCTTGCTAGATTTTGATTCAAATTTGAACTTGGATTTGACCTAAGTTGGAAGGGAAATGGAGGACGGTGGCAACTTACAGAGCAGTGGGCAACTTACAGAGGATGGTGGCGGTGGCGCTATAGAGGTTTTCGTGGATTTATTATGGATTCTCTAGGGTTTTCTCCCCGGGAGGCTTTTATAGGCGAAGGAGGCAAGGTCGGTGGAGGGCCCCCTGTGGACGCCACCAGGGCTGGCCTGCGCCTAGGGGAGTGCGGACACCCCAGTGTCCTCCTCCACCTCTGCTTCGTGGTTCCGTGTTGCTCCGGGAAAAATAGGAAGGTCGGATTTTGTCCCGTCCAATTCCGAGAATATTGATTTTCTGCCTTTTCTGGAACCAAAAACAGAAGAAAACTGGCAACTGGCACTGTGGCATCTTGTTAATAGGTTAGTCCAGAAAAACATGTAAAAATACCTCAAAGTAAATACAAAGAAAAGCAAAGTAGATACTAAACAAGCATCGAACATAAAAAATTATAGATATGTTTCCGACTTATCAGTGTACTATCAATCCTATTAAGCCATGCGCTAGGGTCTCATGATTATGGTCTAGGTCTAGGTTATAGATCTAGAGTTTGAGGTTCATCATCATGTCGATAGAGATTCGTGGACATGCCATGTTGCCAAATGTTGGTGGGAAGATTGAGTTTTGCAACATTTGGCTTGTTGGAGATGATTTCCGTGCGTGTGTTATTTCCTTGCGTTATAAAATATATCACGTCTCTTTGTTTAATGTTATTAGATGACTATTGACTATTATTTCATGTGTAAAATAAATAGATGGTTAGACCTAGAGTTTACCTCGATGGGGTGAAAGTTTAAAATCATGTTTAGGGTTTAGGATCTAGTTCTAGGATACATGGTCTAGGGTTTATGCTATAGCGATTATGGTATAAATCAAGGGGTTTATGGTATAGAGATCTTTATAAAATGGCTATAAAATGGTGATATAAAATGGTGATATAATCTGTGCACACTCGGATCGTCTACCCCCCTAGACGTTCCTCTGATAGGGGTAGCCCGGCATATCTATCTCTTGTTTTGTGTTTGTTTAGGTTATAGGGTTATGCGAAACCATGTTGGTTCACAAGTTGGGGCACTATCCTACCCGGTTTCACCACAACGGGGAGATTCCCCCTTATACGGGTCCGGAACCTTCGCTTCTAGGTTAGAGTGCATGCATGCGAGGGAGGACACAGGCAAGCACCTATACCAACCTCTCACCACACTCACACACATATGCTAGGGACACATGCAAGTTTTCATCTGATTCCGATGTTCTCGTGGCCTTCCTTCGGCGAAACCCTGATCTGTGCACACTTGGATCGTCTACCCCCCTAGACCTTCCTCTGGCAGGGGTAGCCCGGAGTAGCTATCTCTTGTTTTGTGTTTGTTTAGGTCATAGGGTTATGCGAAACCATGTTGGTTCACAAGTTGGGGCACTATCCTACCCGGTTTCACCTCAACGGGGAGATTCCCCCTTATACGGGTCTAGAACCTTCGCTTCTAGGTTAGAGCGCATGCATGCGAGGGGGGACACATGCAATCACATATACCAACCTCTCACCACACTCACACACATATGCTAGGGACACATGCAAGTTTTCATCTGATTCCGATGTTCTCGTGGCCTTCCTCCGGCGAAACCCTGATATGTGCACACTCGGATCGTCTACCCTCCTAGACGTTCCTCTGACAGGGGTAGCCCGGCGTATCTATCTCTTGTTTTGTGTTTTTTTAGATCATAGGGTTATGTGAAACCATGTTGGTTTACATGTTGGGGCACTATCCTACCCGGTTTCACCTCAACGGGGAGATTCCCCCTTATATAGGTCTAGAACCTTCGCTTCTAGGTTAGAGCGTATGCATGCGAGGAGGGACACATGCAAGCACCTATACCAACCTCTCACCACACTCACACACATATGCTAGGGACACATGCAAGTTTTCATCTGATTCCGATGTTCTCGTGGCCTTCCTCCGGCAAAACCCTGATCTGTGCACACTCGGATCGTCTACCCCCCTAGACGTTCCTCTGACAGGGGTAGCCCGGCGTAGCTCTCTCTTGTTTTGTGTTTTTTTAGGTCATAGGGATATGTAAAATCATGTTGGTTCACAAGTTGGGGCACTATCCTACCCGGTTTCACCTCAACGGGGAGATTCCCCCTTATACGGGTCCGGAACCTTCGCTTCTAGGTTAGAGCGCATGCATGCGAGGGGGACACATGCAAGCACCTATACCAACCCCTCACCAGACTCACACACATATGCTAGGGACACATGCAAGTTTTCATCTGATTCCGATGTTCTCGTGGGCTTCCTCTGGCGAAACCCTGATCTGTGCACACTCGGATCGTCTACCCCCCTAGACGTTCCTCTGACAGGGGTAGCCCGGCGTAGCTCTCTCTTGTTTTGTGTTTGTTTAGGTCATAGGGTTATGTAAAACCATGTTGGTTCACAAGTTGGGGCACTATCCTACCCGGTTTCACCTCAACGGGGAGATTCCCCCTTATACGGGTCCCGAACCTTCGCTTCCACATGCATGCGAGGGGGGACACACACATGTGATTGAATCTTTGAACAACTTCACAAAAATTTGTGACATATAAATTTCACGCACATGTGATAATAACACACAAACATGCAAATTTCTCAACTTGTGAGAAGATTGGACATTTTATGTGGGCGTGAAGACTATTATTCGGAGGCTACGCATCCATCCAATTGATAAAATAGAATCTAAATAATTGATACTAATAAATAAATACAAATAAATTGGTAAGGAAAAAAAGTGCATCTGTACGCCGAGGGTCACCCTCGGCGTAGGAGGGACGTACGCCGAGGGTGACCGTCGGCGTAGCCTATGCCGACGGCAGCTCTCGGCGTAATACTGACGCCATTAGGGTCCGTATCGGCCTGGCCTGTCTATTGCCACGCGGCCACCCCGTACGTCGACGGTCACCCTCGGCGTACCTTCCGCTACGCCGAGGGCTCGGAAGCTGGGCTGGCCTGGCCCGGTGCTACTCCGACGGCCCCGACCTTTGGCTGTCGGCGTAGCGGCCGGCCGCCGGCACACAGCGCCAGTCCTGTAGTGAACTTTTCCCCTTCCAACCCCAACCAACAAGTCGTCGACTTCAAGTTCAAGGTATGTATCGGTCATATTCACTGTATCGGTCATCTCTGGAAACCTTCTGTCATTGCTCATCTCATATGATTGGTTGCATCTTGGGATTGGCTAGATGGAGAGCGTTGCAATTGTCACTGGTAGAAAAGGGCCCATGCGTCCCGGTTGGTAAGGGCCATTAGTCCCGGTTGCCCAACCGGGACGGGGCAATCGGGACTAAAGCTCTAACCATTAGTCCCGGTTGCCCCACCAACCGGGACAAATGGGGCACACGTGGCGGCATCAGAGCGCGACGGGGGGTGGAGCATTAGTCCCGGTTCGTAACACGAACCGGGACTAATAACCTGCTGCCGCGGCAGAGATTTGGCCCATTTCTCTGCCGCGGCAGAGAATTCATTTTGCCACATTTTGTTGCCGCGGCAGCATTTTCGCCACTTTTTGTGCCGCGGCAGAGAATTCATTTAGGTTGTTTTATTGTTTATTTAGTGTTTTGCACTTATCAACGAAGGAACCTTATATTACACAAGATCATCATGACAACATTACATTCAATATACGGATCAAGTTCATGCACTACATACAAAAGTTGCTATTCGATGCTACCGGCCAATTTCTTGAAAGTTGCTATTTTTACAATTCCTATTGTCTATACACAGCCGAGTAGTATTCCCCTTGTGTGTTTAGGACTTCTGCATCCAAGAATCCCGCCAATTCCTCCTGAATTGCTCGTATGCGATCCTTTGGCAGAAGACCGTCCCGTAGACGTTCGATATGATTTAAAAAAGTAGTCAGCCTATATGAATATGAAACTAAACACAATTTGATTGTAATTAAAAACTATAGAAATTGTTTACGTACGTGGAGTTGCTCTAAATTTCTGCCCTTCTCATCGCACGTCTGCCGGATGAACTCGCATACATAGTATCCACATAGATTGTTACCTGGTCCCTGCGTCAGGCACTTTACGAGAACAGAGTTCAATCAAAATAATAATCAAGCATGATAATAACTGTATCAAAACTAGAATCAAAGAGATGCGCGGATATAGTTAGTGGTGCTTACATCTAGTGGTTGAAATGTAAGCTCCTCTTTCCAAACACCCCTAGCCTTCTTGGTGAACCGTTTCCAAGTGCTGCCCGGCGTAGAAAACGAATAAAATAAGTTATTAAGTACTTGATATCATAAAATTCACGAACGTTGCCGATATAGTGTCGTAATGATTAGAATTACCGCTGGAGAAGTATCTGCATGTCCTTCCACGTCTCAAGGGGTTTATGTTTCGAGTCCATGACTAGTACACGCCCTTTGTCAAGTTGAATGATTAACAGAATATAGTGGTACCTGCGAATGCAGAACTAATCAATTATATACTTAACATCGAGTAAGCGAAATAGAAAGTGTATACAAGACAATAACACTCACTGGAAGTTGTAAGGAAATAGTATTGCCCTTTTGGTTTCTTGAAACCTTAACGCGTGTACTATATTATCCTCTGTATCCTGGGGGCTTATTTTGAGATTAGCTTCATGAACCCAATATGGGTCAATGAAGCCAATGTCATAGATTTGTCCTCTGCTGCATTCGAGAATCTTCATTCTGCATTTTACAGTATGATTATATACATGCAATAAACAAAATAATATAGCTGGAGACTAAATTAATTACAGAATTAGTACTTACAGACAATAGGCACTCATGATCGATTTGTCCAAGGCGTCTTGATTGAATAATTGAAATAGTTCATCAAATTCAATGGATATCATGTCATCCTTATCTTTCCCATGATGCTTTTTTGTAACCCTCAGCACTATCCAGTTAGCCCCGGCCCTTGTGGCATGCATGTACCAGTTATGCAATCTTCGCATTTTTATTGGAAGATTGTTTACCTCCTAAGGTTTGACGAGAGGTTTTCCGTACTGGTATTGGTATGCTACTTCACTCACGGGGAAGAACTCTAACTGGGATAAGTACTGGGAAATACTCATACCTTGAGCAGCGGCAGCTTCTCCGTATTGTGCAACTACCTCTGGATCATACTGCTCTTCGGCCCCATATTTGCTCGACCCCACATTGGTTTGAGAAATCACCTTGAGAGGGGCGCAAGTCTGTTTTGCTTGTTCTCCGAGCTGGGCAACAGATTTCCCGCTTGCATCAGTACTGCTCTTCGAGGCTTTTTGTGCCGCATGTGACTTGAGAATAGAACGCTCATAGTCTGATGACAGCTTTGGCTCGGGTTGATGAAGATTCTTTAGCATTTCCAACACTTTGGCTTTTTCTTCTTTGGTGCTGGGGAACTCTGGCTCTTTCGGCCGCCTCAGCTTAGCGAAAAACGCTGTCGTTTCCGCATCAACGATCGCCGCAGTCTCCTCTTCAGTACAGTCATAAGCTCTCTTGGGAGGAACCGTTGGTACTTTTGGAAGAGGCTCTTGTTTACGTTTTGGCGATCGCTTACGACGCACAGTAGCGGTACGCTTACGCTTTTTATCCTGAGGCGCCCGCGATGGCTCCCGCGGTGATGGCTGCACCGGAGATTGGTGAGGCGACGGAGCCGGGTGAGGCGACGAAGACGGCTGCCGCGGCGGCGACGACCTCGCTGGAGACGGGTGAGGCGGCGGCGAAGATGGCCTTGGCGTGTGATTTCGAAGCACGATACAATCCTTCGGCCATAGAATGGTGACGTTTTTTGCGTCACCCAGCACAGTCACATCCCCTTCACCAGCAGGGTAGTGAAGATCCAAAACCTCAAAGGTGGGCATGATTACATCCACGCCAACAACAGCGTAGCCCTCTGGAACCGGACGACAGTGGTAAGTTGGTGTGGGTCCAATTGGTAAGGCATAGCCGACCGCCACCTTCATTGATATGTTCACAACTTTGACATGTAGCTCGCAGTGTTGTCATCTCTGTGATATCATCCACTGGGTAGCCAACATGAGCCATCGTCGGTGCATCATCGGCATCACCATTGTCATCACCCGGGACCTCGGTGGAAGCCACACTGCTTTTTCGATTATTCGATAGGCCGGTAGCATCGAATGCAGTGTGCTGCTGAGATGGGCCGGTAGTACTTTGCTCTTTAAGTGTGTTAATTTCATCTTGTTGTTGCTTTAATCGTTCTTCAATTAAACGCATTCGCTCTTTCTGACCTTCTGCTTCAACTGCCACCCTCTCCTTTCTCCTCTGACGGCTTCTATCAGGATATTTCTTCCTCTCTTCGGGAAACCCAGTCCTCCATGATTGGGAGCCTCTTGTGTCTCGTGTTCGTCCATCATGTTCCTTATTTCCAAGGGCGAGTGTGAGCTCATCATTCTCTCTATCGGGAATGAAGTCCCCATCTTTAATAGCCTTTACTGCTTTTCTGATCCTCTCGATTGGCAAGGGGTCTTCTTTATGTCGTATGTTATATATACACCTCCCTTCCGAGTCCAACGTGCCCCCATGCCCGTAAAACCAATTCCTTGCACGTTCTACCCAATCGTCTGTCTCTGGGGTGATATTTTTATCACGCAGTTCCTGCTCAAATTTCTCCCACTTAGGAATGCCAACCCTGTAGCCACCTTGCCCCATAGTATGGTGATACTTCTTCTTAGCAGCATTCAGCTTATTCGTTTCAGACATTTTCTTAGCTTTTTCTGATTTCTTGTATTCCACAAACTCATCCCAGAATGGTTTTATCTTCTCAAACTGAATATTCTTGAAATCGGGAGTCTTCTTTTTCACGACAAAGTCAAGGTGCAATCTTTTCTTCCAGTTGGTGAAACACTGGGCCATCTTCTTCAAAGCCCACTCCCTGACCTTAGCCTCCATGGCTCTCCCATGTTGTAAGGCGTCCTCCACTGGATCCTCCGCATTTGGATCCAGCTCTATCTTCGGTAGTTTGAAATTAACCATGAGCCTCTTCCATAGTAAATCTTTGGCGTGGTTAGGGACAAATAAACATGTTCCCTCTTCATCCGCATTAGCAGGCCTATTCCAATTTCTAATGGTGATCAGGATTAAGTCCCTAACGATTACTCCGCATTGTGCCACAAATTTGGTTGCGACAACTTCGGGAGCTGTCGGTCTGCCGTCTTCAGCGACATCTTCGATCCTGAACCTCTCATGGTCTTGCAACTTTTTGGTTGGGCCTCGTCTGCTCTTTTCAGTAGATTCCTTCGATCCAGAGGGCTAAAAGAAGAAAGATCATCGTTACTATTTCTATATAGATAGCAGATGATTAATTAATGAATTGATTTATATTACATGCACCTCGCCGGAGCGGTCGTCTTCTCGATTACACAAGGCATCGCCTTCTCCCTCGCGGAAGGCAACACCTTCAACCTCAAACAAGTTGTCTACTCCGGTAAAAAGAGGATCACCCTCACCGGAGTTGTTCAGAAACATTGATACGTCTAAATTATCTTCCCCACGGATCACACCTTGGATCAACTCTTCCTTTTCTTCGTCTCTGACGTGTGGGTCCATATTTTCTGCATAGGTGGAAAAACGAATAAGTCAAAGCGGCTAAAGGAGAAAGTTAAGTACGGTGTTGAGAGATATAAACCCTAATTCAGAGAAACCCTAATATATACATACACAATAATAAAAATGAAGAGAAAGGGAAACCGTGTAGTAGATAGGCACATCGTCGAACCCACATGCACCTAAGTTGCTTGAAAATGTGAATCGGGTCTGGGGCTACCCACAGTGACTGACCAGTGGGGCCGAAGACCAATAATACCAAACTAATTAATAAACCTAATAATACCTAACTAATAATAAACCTAATAATCCAAACACCAAAAATAAAGGGAAACAATCAACACATGGCATCGATGCAATGCTCAAGCAAGTATGATGATATGACAAGTTAATTTGGATTGGAATGTAACCCTAAGAAATGCTCGACGATTTAATCGGGGTTCCGAGGGGTGAAAACCCTAACTCGGAGAAACTCCGGAACACATGAGAGGGGTGGATTTGTTCTTCTAATTAAACTTGTAACTTAAGTTGTTGAACAATGCATGATTATAGCTTAGATAGCTAGGTTTCATTTTTCTGAACATTTTGATATATTATTCATATTTTTATGACTTATAGATTAAAAGTTATTGAATTTATAAGATTATAATTATTTCTGAAATTATTAAAAGCTGGTTAAACATTTTACACCGCAGGCATATCTAGCCACAATGACTGACAGAGGGGCCCGGAGCCACCTCAGCAGCCACACAAGCAACAGTGGTTCAGGGGGGCATTTTTCACTCGGGCTGGGGCTAGCCAGAGATGCTGACCTGTGGGCCAGAGGCCACATAGGAAAGCCATGCAGGCAAAGTGGCTCCCTGGCTGGGTCGCGCTGATGCACGGGTGACGTCACGCCGGCGGTGGCTTGCAGGACGGTGATCGGGAACGGAGTTAGGGGGCGATCTAGGGCGCGTGCGTGCGCGCGTTAGAGAGAGGAGGTTGAGGCGAGCCAAAGAGTAGCGGCGCCGCCTCCAAAAGGTCACCGGAGAGAGAGCACGACGACGGTGAGCGGCGGTGGTGGCAGGTGGTCGACGGGGAGGATGAACCAGAGCGAGAGGGGGCGAGAGAGAGGGTCCACGAGGACCAGCAGCATACCAGGTGTGCGGTGGTGGTGTCGGGGAGGCGAGGCGAGGTCGGGAGCCGACAAATTGACGGCGGCGATCGTCCGGCTCAAGGGTCGTTGGCGACGATTGGGAGTGAGCGGGGCCGATTCCTTCAGGGAGAAGCCTCGGGGCGACGAGGCGAAGCTTCCTGCACGCTTGGCTGGGCGAGGGGCGGCCGGTAGGGCGTGCACGGCGGCGGGGCAGCCTGACGGCGTCGTGCGCGAGAAGAGAAGAGGAGGGGAGATGGGGAAGAAGAAGAGGAGGGGCACCCAGTTATAACCAAAGGACCTTTTGTCCCGGTTGGTGGCTCCAACCGGGACTAAAGGGTCATACGTCCCGGTTGGAGCCACCAACCGGGACCTATACTCCAAAATTTTTAGCAGACCAAGGGTTGGCGCGCAGGGGGTCTTTAGTCCCGGTTGGTGGCTCCAACCGGGACATATTCCCCTGTTTTCAAAAAATTTCAGGTATTTTCTCTCTGTTCCCGCCTTTTTTTTATTTTGGGGTTTAAATTTGTATTGTTTTTTAAATGATAATTAATTTGGAATTTAGAAAAACTTTAAACATAAAAAGTGTTTGGATTTGAATAAATAATTCAAAACCATTTTCTGTTTTAAAAAATAATTAATGTAACCATTTAAAATATGAACCATTTACAATTAAAAATGAATTAACTTATATTTTTTTAATATCAATTTGGAATTTAGAAAAACTTTAAACATAAGAAGTGTATGGATTTGAATAAATAATTCAAAAACATATTCTATTTTTAAAAAATAATTAATGTAACCTTTTAAAATGAATTAACTTATATTTTTGAATATTAATTTGGAATTTAGAAAAATTTTAAACATAAAAAGTGTTTGGATTTAAATAAATAATTCAAAAACATTTTCTGTTTTAAAAATAATAATTAATGTAACCATTTAAAATATGAACCATTTACAATTAAAAATGAATTAACTTATATATTTTTAATATCAATTTGGAATTTAGAAAAACTTTAAACATAAAAGTGTATGGATTTGAATAAATAATCCAAAACCATTTTATATTTTTAAAAAATAATTAATGTAACCTTTTAAAATGAATTAACTTATATTTTTAAATATTAATTTGGAATTTAGAAAAACTTTAAACATAAAAAGTGTTTGGATTTAAATAAATAATTCAAAACCATTTTCTCCTGCAACATTGTTCTCCATACCAATATCCACACACATGCATAATATGGGCACAACATCACAAACTATGCCGTGATTCAGCACATAACATCTGCCATTTGGACCGAAAAAGCCATGAAACCACGAACATGATAGGTCATTTTGTGAAGGTTTTTTCGAAACATGATCAATATACCAAATCTGGTATTTTTCCTTTCAACTATGTAACATAATATGACACCACGCGAAGGATTTTCATTGTTCGGATTTTTTTTTGAATTTATTATGCCCGTTTTGAATTATCTGAATTTCTAACTATGGTCGAACCGGTGTGCATGAAGATAGGGGACGAGCATCGTTAGAACTTTCATTGGATCTCTGAAGAAACCACATATTGCGAGTCTAAAAATTATTTTTTCAAAAAATCACGGGCGATAGATCATGTACCTGTAGTACAAACCGGACCCACTTCCTACCGATTCGGCAGACATTTGTCCTTTTTACCCGGGATGGACGAAAAGGTTTGAGATGTACCGGTTGGGAGATAGTCCATGTAAGGTGGTCTAGTATTTTAGGAAAATAGGACGGTAGCATTCTGAAACGGCATTTTGGTGGTTACTTCACAAAATGACTCGTTTTTTGCGCTCGGAAAATGGAAAAGGGCTTTTCCGTGCGACAAAAAGGAAAAATTCCTCCTGCAACATTGTTCTCCATACCAATATCCACACACATGCATAATATGGGCACAACATCACAAACTATGCCGTGATTCTGCACATAACATCTGTCATTTGGACCGAAAAAGCCATGAAACCTCGAACATGATAGGTCATTTTGTGAAGGTTTTTTCAAAACATGATCAATATACCAAATCTGGTATTTTTCCTTTCAACTATGTAACATAATATGACACCACGCGAAGGATTTTCATTGTTCGGATTTTTTTTTGAATTTATTATGCCCGTTTTGAATTATCTGAATTTCTAACTATGGTCGAACCGGTGTGCATGAAGATAGGGGACGATCATCGTTAGAACTTTCATTGGATCTCTGAAGAAACCACATATTGCGAGTCTAAAAATTATTTTTTCAAAAAATCACGGGCGATAGATCATGTACCTGTAGTACAAACCGGACCCACTTCCTGCCCATTCGGCAGACATTTGTCCTTTTTACCCGGGATGGACGAAAAGGTTTGAGATGTACCGGTTGGGAGATAGTCCACGTAAGGTGGTCTAGTATTTTAGGAAAATAGGACGGTAGCATTCTGAAACGGCATTTTGGTGGTTACTTCACAAAATGACCCGTTTTTTGCGCTCGGAAAATGGAAAAGGGCTTTTCCGTGCGACAAAAAGGAAAAATTCCTCCTGCAACATTGTTCTCCATACCAATTTCCATACACATGCATAATATGGGCACAACATCACAAACTATGCCGTGATTCAGCACATAACATCGGTCATTTGGACCGAAAGCCATGAAACCTCGAACATGATAGGTCATTTTGTGAAGGTTTTTTCGAAACATGATCAATATACCAAGTCTGGTATTTTTCCTTTCAACTATGTAACATAATATGACACACGCGAAGGATTTTCATTGTTCGGATTTTTTTGAATTTATTATGCCCGTTTTGAATTATCTGAATTTCTAACTATGGTCGAACCGGTGTGCATGAAGATAGGGGACGAGCATCGTTAGAACTTGCATTGGATCTCTGAAGAAACCACATATTGCGAGTCTAAAAATGATTTTTTCAAAAAATCACGGGCGATAGATCATGTACCTGTAGTACAAACCGGACCCACTTCCGGCCGATTCGGCAGACATTTGTCCTTTTTACCCGGGATGGACGAAAAGGTTTGAGATGTACCGGTTGGGAGATAGTCCATGTAAGGTGGTCTAGTATTTTAGGAAAATGGGACGGTAGCATTGTGAAACGGCATTTTGGTGGTTACTTCACAAAACGACCCGTTTTTTGCGCTCGGAAAATAGAAAAGGGCTTTTCCGTGCGACAAAAAGGAAAACTTCCTCCTGCAACATTGTTCTCCATACCAATGTCCACACACATGCATAATATGGGCACAACATCACAAACTATGCCGTGATTCAGCACATAACATCGGTCATTTGGACCGAAAAAGCCATGAAACCTCGAACATGATAGGTCATTTTGTGACGGTTTTTTCGAAACA
Source organism: Avena sativa (assembly GCA_916181665.1). Classification (NCBI taxonomy): domain Eukaryota; kingdom Viridiplantae; phylum Streptophyta; class Magnoliopsida; order Poales; family Poaceae; genus Avena; species Avena sativa. The sequence goes on from OV702296.1 coordinate 20,954,688, forward strand.
TGATCATTGTTCGGCACACATTTAGTCCCGGATGTAGTCACAAACCGGGACTAAAAATATTTTCCGCCATTTCCCACCTCTTCCCGCCAAGTTTTCCCGCCCTTTCCTTTCTACTAGAGCTTTTAGTCCCGGATGTAGTCACTAACCGGGACTAAAGATATTTCCTGCCATTTCCCAAAGCTTCACGCCAAGTTTTCCCGCCCTTTCCCTCTATATTTAGGGTGATCGTGTCATGGCTATCCACACATCCACACCTTCCTCTCTTAGAACAATGGACAACGCCTACTGGGCCATTCTGACCCTCGAGGAGACCGAGGCGCTGTGCGCCTCCAACTACCCTTGTCCGCCGGGGTACCGGCCGCCCGCCGGCTGGATGCTGAGCGCTGGAGGGGTTCCTGTCCCTCCTGTCCCTCAAGGTTCCGCACGCCAGGCGGCCATCACAAACCACTTCTACCACGAGCTCACACCGGAGCAGCGGATGGATCCCCAGTGGGATCCCGACAACTACGACACCTGGAGTGCCTTCTTCGCTAATAGGCGGGAAAGGGAGCTCACCAGGTACGAGGGTGATGGCCCGCCACCGGTGAACCACAACGAAGTGGGCCGTCGTCTGTGGTGGGCGAACCGTACTATCATCGAAGTGATGCGCTACATCGCCGGGGGAGACCATCCTCGCCTACGGTGCCCACGAGTCCACCCGCCACAGGCCCCACACTGTCCCGACGGTAGCGGCATCGTCCTCCAGGAGACCTCTCTCCCACCCGCCGTGAATCTGAGGCTGGAATGGCCCCTGGTATATGCCATGGATGGGCTGAGGATCCCCGGAGTGGCAGGTGACGATGACGATGATGATGACGACGACGATGAAGACCCTGAAGCTGCGTACTATAGGACTAGGCATGATTATGACTAAAGGGGGCGGCTTTAGGCCTGAGTGTTAGCTAGTCCCGGTTTGTCCCGGTTTTTAATATTAATAAATGTCTTAAGTGTTACCTAATAAATAGAGGTTAATGCCTATATAAAGGGAGGGTTCATATTTAGTCCCGGTTGGAGAAACCAACCGCGACTGAAGGGATTGCGGCAGAGTGGGCCAGGCAACACTAATAATAGGGGTGGGTGTCGACATTATGTCGTGCGGCTTGTACCTTGTCCCGGATGGTGTCACCAACCGGGACTAAAGATGAACCTTTAGTCCCGGTTGGAGACACCAACCGGGACTAAAGATGAGTTAGCACTAATAATAGGGGTGAGTGTCGACATTATGCCGAGCTGCTTGTACTATAAATATGCATCCTTGTGAGTCCAGTCCTCCAGCCAGTTTGAGGCATCTCCAAGATGGTTTTAGAGAGCAGGGACACCACTACGGCCAGTTTCAGGGAGATGCCGACGGAGCCCAGTCCTCCGGCATCTCCGAGAAACTGGTCATAGAGGCACTCCCTAATATGTGAAATTAGTTAGCTCCGAGGCGTATTGATCTAGTTAGTGAAGTTACAAGCTGCAAGATGGTTTTCGAGAGAAGGGACACCACTGCGGCCAGTTTCAGGGAGATGCCGACGGAGCCCAGTCCTCCGGCATCTCCGAGAAACTGGTCATAGAGGCACTCCCTAATATGTGAAATTAGTTAGCTCCGAGGCGTATTGATCTAGTTAGTGAAGTTACAAGCTGCAAGATGGTTTTCGAGAGCAGGGACACCACTACGACCAGTTTCAGGGAGATGCCGACGGAGCCCAGTCCTCCGGCATCTCCGAGAAACTGGTCATAGAGGCACTCCCTAATATGTGAAATTAGTTAGCTCCGAGGCGTATTGATCTAGTTAGTGAAGTTACAAGCTGCAAGATGGTTTTCGAGAGCAGGGACACCACTGCGGCCAGTTTCAGGGAGATGCCGACGGAGCCCAGTCCTCCGGCATCTCCGAGAAACTGGTCATAGAGGCACTCCCTAATATGTGAAATTAGTTAGCTCCGAGGCGTATTGATCTAGTTAGTGAAGTTACAAGCTGCAAGATGGTTTTCGAGAGCAGGGACACCACTACGACCAGTTTTAGGGAGATGCCGACGGAGCCCAGTCCTCCGGCATCTCCAAGAAACTGGTCATAGAGGCACTCCCGGTCCATCCACAAAACGGGACTAACACTCAAGACATTTATTAATATTACAAACTGAGACTAAAAAACCGGGACTAAAGGCCACAAACCGCGAAAGATATCCTTCGGTCAAGCCACAAACCGCGAAAGACATGAACTAGAGTTACATAATATGAGCATGAACTTCTTGGCATATGTCATTCCTTATGACCGCTTCAGACGTTACCATGGAGCATCTTCTTTACTTAACGGAATGCTTGGGTCAGTTTTCACTGTGAAGGGCGGAATTTCATCAAACTTATTATAATCTTCTGACATGTCTGTCTTATCCTCGATTCCCACGATGTTTCTTTTCCCTGAAAGAACTATGTGGCGCTTTGGCTCATCATATGATGTATTCGTTTGCATATTTTTTCTTTTTTTCGTTCTGGAGGACATGTCCTTCACATAGAAAACCTGAGACACATCATTGGCTAGGACGAATGGTTCATCTCTATAACCAAGATTGTTGAGATCCACTGTTGTCATTCCTTACAACTAGTTTATCTTTACCCCTTCCCCATTCAGGTTGACCCATTTGCAGCGAAACAAAGGGACCTTAAAAGAGACTCCATAGTCTAGTTCCCATATATCCTCTATGTAACCATAATATGTGTCCTTTTGTCCATTCTCGTCTATTGCATCAAAGCGGACACCACTATTTTGGTTGGTGCTCTTTTTATCTTGGGCGATCGTGTAGAATGTATTCCCATTTATTTCGTACCCTTGGAAATTCAATATAGTAGAAGATGGTGACGCGGCCAACAAGTATAACTGATCTCCAACAGTGGTGTCATTCAAGAGATGTGTCCGCATCCAACCACTGAAAGACTTCATGTGTTCATCTGTAATCCATGATTCGGGCTTCCCCTGGTTTTTGGAGCGTACAATATTCTTGTGTTCCTTGATATACGGAGCTGCCAAGGTGGAATTATGTAGAACTGTGTAGTGTGCTTTAGTGAAAGAATCCCCGTCCCTACATATCATTGCTTTCTTTCCCAGCGTGCCTTTTCCACTTAGTCTTCCCTCATGCCGCGAGTCAGAAACACCAATCGGCTTAAGGTCAGGAATAAAGTCAACACAAAACTCAATGACCTCCTCTGTTCCATATCCCTTAGAGATGCTTCCTTCTGGTCTAGCACGGTTATGAACATATTTCTTTAAGACTCCCATGAACCTCTCAAAGTGGAACATATTGTGCAGAAATACCGGACCGAGAATGGCAATCTCTTCCACTAGATGAACCAGGAGATGCGTCATAATATTGAAGAAGGAAGGTGGGAACACCAATTCAAAACTAACAAGACATTGTACCACATCCTTCTGTAACCTTGGCAAAATATCTGGATTGATTACCTTCTGAGATATTGCATTGAGGAATGCACACAGCTTCACAATGGGTACTCGAACATTTTCCGGTAGAAGCCCCCTCAATGCAATCGAAAGCAACTGCGTCATAATCACGTGACAGTCATGAGACTTCAGGTTTTGGAACTTTTTCTCTGCCATATTTATTATCCCCTTTATATTAGATGAGAAGCCCGACGGCACCTTGATGCATGTTCTTTGGGTCTTTCATAATTTGTTGGTCTCCCGTGCTTCGGGTGTATCTTTTGTCTTCCCATACACGCCTAGGAATCCTAGCAGGTTCACGCAGAGATTCTTCGTCACGTGCATCACGTCGATTGAAGAGCGGACACGCAGGACTTTCCAATATGGAAGCTCCCAAAATATAGATTTCTTCTTCCACATGGGTGCGTGTCCTGTAGCGACGTCGTTCGGAACTGATTGACCGCCGGGACCCTTTCCAAAGATTACTTCTATGTCCTTGACCATACCAAATACATCATCACCAGCTGGGAGTTCAGGCTTCTTTCGGTGATCTGCCTCACCTTTGAAATGCTTGCCTTTCTTTCTTACGGGATGATTGGTCGGAAGAAATCGTCGATTCGCCAGGTACACAACCTTCTTGCATTTATGCAAATATGTACCTTCGGTCTTATCTAAACAGTGGGTGCATGCCTTATATCCTTTGTTTGTCTGTCCTGAAAGGTTACTAAGAGCAGGCCAATCATTGATGGTTACGAATAACAACCCTCGTAGATTAAATGGCTCCTGTTTGTTCTCATCCCACGCACGTACACCTGGTTTGCCCACAACTGTAAGAGTTCTTCAACTAATGGCCTAAGGTACACATCAATGTCGTTGCCCGGTTGCTTCGGGCCTTGGATGAGCACTGGCATCATAATGAACTTACGCTTCATGCACAACCAAGGAGGCAGGTTGTAGATACATAGAGTCACGGGCGAGGTGCTGTGACTGCAGCTCTGCTCCCCAAAAGGATTCATGCTATCCGTACTTAGACCAAACCATAAGTTCCTTGCGTCACCTGCAAAGTCTGGGAAGTCCCTCTCGATTTTTCTCCACTGTGACCCATCAGCAGGGTGTCTCAACTTCCCGTCTTTCTTACGGTCTTCTTTGTGCCATCGCAACAACCTGGCATGCTCTTTGTTTCTGAACATGCGTTTCAACCTTGGTATTATAGGAGCATACCACATAACCTTAGCAGGAACCCTCTTCCGGAGGGGCTCTCCCTCAACATCACCAGGGTCATCTCGTCTAATCTTATACCGCAACGCGTTGCATACCGGGCATTTATCTAAATTCTCATACTCCTTACCGCGGTAGAGGATGCAGTCATTAATGCATGCATGTATCTTTTGCACATCTAATCCCAGAGGACAGAGAGTCTTCTTTGCTTCGTAGGTACTCTCGGGAAGTTCGTTATGTTTTGGAAACTTCGGCTTCATTATTTTCAGCATCTTTTCAAATGAGGAGTCAGTTAGACCACACTCTGCCTTCCATCGCAACAATTCCAGTGTGGTACCGAGCTTTGTGCTGCCATCTTCATAATCTGGGTACAACAATTTCTTGTGATCTTCTAACATGCCCTCTAACTTCAACTTCTCATTTTCTGTTTCACAGTCTCGCTTTGCATCAGAAATGACCCTACCAAGTTCATCAGCCGGCTCATCTGATGCCCGTTCTTCACCTCTTTCCTCTACATTGTCTTCCATTGCAGTATCACTGTATTCAGGAAACATATGATGATAGTTGTTATCATCATCTTCTTCTTCACCATCTTCCATCATAACCCCTCTTTCCCCGTGCTTGGTCCAGCAATTATAGTTGGGCATGGAACCTTTCATAATCAGGTGGCCGCGAATGATTTTCGAGGAAGAGTACTCCTTGTTGTTCCGACATTGAACACATGGACAACGTATAAATCCATTCTCTTTGTTTGCCGTAGCCACATCGATAAATTTATCCACGCCTTTGATATACCCGGCTACCCGCCGGTCACCGTACATCCATTCCCGACCGTTCATCTGCATCATATAAGTAAGTTTATCAAAAAACAGGACATCATAAATAGTGAAATAACCAATTCACACCGACACATGAATTGTATCAATGACCTAGAAAAGATAAGATTGCTAACCTCGATCGAGGGAAATAAGAGGAGAAAGCTCAAGTGCGTCTCGGACACCTTCTATATTTTTGTTCTATGAGAAATTCAACGGGATTTTTCACTCAAACATTTCAACAAACACCTTCAATGCATGCATGAGAAAAAACTAGAACACCCCCTCACACCTTCCACCATTCGAAAAAATAGAGTGGAGGCAGAGGGGGCTGGGGCGTTGCATTTATAGAGGGCAGGGGTCTTTAGTCCCGGTTGGAGCCAGCAACCTGGACTAAAGGTGCGTGCCACGCCACGTGGCTGTGGCCAAACCTTTAGTCCCGGTTGGTGGCTCCAACCGGGACGCATGCCCCCTTACCAACCAGGACGCATGCCCCCTGGCCCCGTGCCCGCTCCAACCGGGACGCGTGCCAGCATTAGTCCCGGTTGGTGGTGCAACCGGGACTAATGCTCCGAGGGGTCGCGAACGGATAGCCCTTTTTCCTCTAGTGTGTTTTCTTGCGGGTAAAATTGTTCTTGATCTCTAGATCTAGTACATAATTTGAATGAAATAAAAGCTGGACAATTGCATCTGCTGTGAATTTTTATTTGTAGTGCAGTTTGTGGCTAGCTCATCTCATATGATTTGCGGATAAATTAAATTGCTCATCTATAGATCTACAAATTCCAAATAAAAGCTGGACAGATGCATCTGCTGTGATTTTTTATGAAAAATGTTGATCTTCCAGATCTACTACTCCCTCGGTCTCAAAATAGATGTCTCAAATTTGTCAAAAATTGAATGAATCTAGGCACTATTTAGTATATAGATTCATTCAAATTTTGAAAAACCTAAAACATCTATTTTAAGAGTGAAGGAGTGCTTCCAAATAAAATCTAGACAGATGCATCGGCTGTGGACAGATGCGCTGCACACATTCCGTTTCTTTCACTTCGATCTTTAGAGAAACTCTAAAAAAAGATGCTAGCTTCATCTCTTTAATTCATCGTATAGAAGTGTGTGTGAACCATGTAAAGTTCAATTATTCTATGCAGTCTATTTATGCTACGCGGCTTCTACGATATCTAGATAACTAGCGTTTGTGCGTTGTTCTACTAAATAAAGCTATATTTTGCTGGTTCAGGCAGAAGTAATAAAGCTCTTTGTGAAGACCCCCACCGGCCAGACAATCAGCCTCATCAGTTGCAGTCCTTTGCTTAAAAACATACGACGATCAATTATGATTGGTTTTATTGAATGTGAGATGTATAATTGGATCAATTGATGCATTATTTGCGATGATGAGATGGCACTAATTTGTCACTGCCATTAGTCAGCGAGTGTTTGCTAGGGCCACCACCGCTGCCACTGGGTAGAACGAGGATTTTCTTGTGTCGATTTAGCTGACTCTGTCGATGTAGTTGCAAAATCTACTCCACCGGGCTAGGCTGCACCCAAGGAGAGTCCTCGCACGCTTTCAAACAAAAGGAGAGTCCTCGTACATCCATGGCCACCATCTGCATATTTTGTATCCATGCCCACATCAATTAAGATACTTATTACTATAGAGAAGTAACAACAGCGTACAATTTTCTTCCAGAAAAAAGTATACAGGTACACGAATGCCCATGTTGAAGATTGCAAGAAAAACATGCAAATTCACATGGTACGATCGAGGGAAGAACAAACATCACTTGTGATCGACATCACCTTGGTCTCCATGGCATGGCGACGGACCGATGACTATGACCATGACTATGGCTCCATCCACAATCTTCGTTATTATCTACACATGTTTAGACTATCCTTCTCTTATTTTGTGCATGTATGCATTTTTTTTCTGCACGCCTACGTGTGAGTCCTTATAATGTTTACTCAGCTCGCTAATATTAATCTAATCCTTCTATTGAAAAAAGTACAGTAAGGTTGAAATATAGACATGGCTAGACACCTAGAGTGAAGAAAAAAATTCTCGGTCCAGCCCAACACAATGGTTTGGTCACTTTGGGGGTCTTTGAAGCCCACACATAACCAATGATGACTGTTTATGGTGAAAAATCTTTGTTGGATTGATCACAATTCTATCTTAAGAAATCGTTTGATTTTGTTTAAAAACATACGATCAATTAAGATTGGTTTTATTGAATGTGAGATGTACAATTGGCTCAATTGATGCATTACTTGCGATTATGACATGACACTAATTTGTCACCGCCATTAGTCAGCCAGTGTTTGCTAGGGCCACCACTGTAACACCCTAGTTTTACCTAATTACTATTTAGGGTTTGTTTGTGCATCATCCCTTTAAATGTATGAAAAAAAAAGAAACAAATGCAAAACTGTAAACCCTAGTTTTCTCCCTCTCTCTGAAATACATTCAAATGGTTTTGAATATTTTGAAAACTACCAAAACAATTGGAGCCCAACTTTTTAAAAGGGCCCCTGCAATATTTTATATACTTTACAAAGTATCTAGTATTTTTGAATTATTCAAAAACAGAATTCAAATGAAAATACAAAAGGGAAATGAAAAATGACAAATAGAAAAAGTTTCTATAAAAAACTGCAGCCATAACCCTCTCAGGCCGCAGCACATATTTCCTCTTCCCTCTCTTTCGCTCGTGCGAGCTCCCACGGCCCATCTCGGCCCAGGAGCAGCCCAACCGGCCCGTACCCTTTCGTCCACTCTATCCTCGTCGTCCAGCTCCGGCTGCGACAGAAGCAACTCGTTGTCGACGCCTCGCCGACACGCCCGCGAGCTTCGCCGTGTCACTAGCTCCCTCCTCGCCAATAGAATCGACGTGGGGTGCCTCGAATTGCCACCGCCAACCTCATCTTAGCCAACCCCGATGCTGACCGTCGTTGCCATTACCGCCGTTCACGCCCTCCTTCGTCCTCGCCGTCATCTCCGTTAGAACCATGGTGAGCCCACGGTTCTCCGGCGCCCCTCATCTCGCTCCCACTCGCTCTCTGTCGCCGGCGCCTCAACCATTTGCAAGTCCCGCCGCCGTGCGCCGTCGTATCTCGTGCTCCGGTGACCAAATCAGAGCGGCGCCGCCCCTATTAGTTCTGCCCCGATGCCCTGGTTCGAATGGGCTAGGTCCATTAGAGCCACCGTGTCCACGAGAGCCACCAAGCAGACGAGGACGCCCGTATTCCTCCTCAGGGTTGCCATGAAGGAGACGATGCTAATCCCGTCTTTCTTTCTTTACGTTCGTTGGATTGGAACGTTCGCCCGTGTGATGGTGCTTTATGTAGATGCATGTTTAGGCAATGAGGCAACGCACATGCACAATTCTTCATTCATAGAAGCGAGTAAATGCACGTACCTTGAAGCGATTTATTAGTTTTTAATGCTTGCTTTTATGCTGTTATGCTAAAAGTTGAAGGTTCCACATGCTCCCCAAGTATAGATGCACGTTTAAGCAATAAAGCAACGCATGCGCAATTCTTCATTCATTGAGGTGAATTAATGTCCGATTTATCTTGTATATCGCATACATATTTTGAAGCGATTTATGAACTTTTAATGCTTGCTGATACGCTATTATGCAAGGAGTAGTATATCTATATAAATTGTACTAAATTAATATACTATATAATGTACCACGTGTCCTATGTATTGAAACAAGGATGGTGAAATATTTTGCATGGCTATGATAAATTGCTTGATATTACTTAATGCAAAAAATTAAATACCTTCTCTTTTTTTTGAAGTCCTACGACATACCATGCATATATGTATTAAGTATGAGGAAAACATATACACATACATAAACATGACAATACATTAAGGATACAAGGACAACTGTCCCAATACGACATAAAGAAACCCCAAGAAACAACAACTAAGTTCACGTGGCCCCTCATGCTCATTGCCACTGCATACACATACAAGTCTTTTGATCTGCAATACTAGTCTTTGTTGGGTACTCGAAGGGGACCATTATCGAGATCGGTGATGGTCCTACAGTAGTTCTTATAACATATGCCAGATTTACCATCAAAAGAGACACCCGCGGCGCATCCGAATGGTATGGAGCATGGAGGCCCTGGAGATTGTAGATGCAATATATTCCAGTTTGGGTTGTCGGTGGATAAACAAACTCTGTTGGCTCCACGCGCAATCTCCGTTATAATCAGTATGGTTCTAGTCGGAATGTAGATATGTTCCACTTATGTTTAGCTTTGTAATTACGAGTTCTTGAGATTTGCTAGCTCTGTAGGTGCCCGTGCATTATACATATATACTCTTCGATCTCATATGTATGTATTTCCCAATGTTTGGACGGGCCATATTGATAGTTTTCACTTTAAAAGTATGTCATAATATGAAAATTATGTTTTTTATATGGAGATGATACTCTGACATCTGCATTAAAATGATACCCACATACTTTATTTAATCAACATAGCCTTATAAAGAAAATACAGAGATCAACCCGAAGCCACCCGACTATCGACAACTGTCGCCACACGTACAAACTTTATTAGCAACAATATACCAATAACACAAAGTACTTAGCTTAGATTTTATTCTTGCAGCTAAATGCGTGCTTTTGGGATTAACAACAGTTTTTCCTTCCGATGAACGGTTAGCCCAAACAGCTCTGTCATATCAATATCTTTGCTCTCAACCCCTAGAGGCAGTTCCCAGTCAAAATGGTAGATGAGGTTTGCCAACATAAGCTCAACGTTGGCGATTCCGAGGTTTAAGCCGGGGCATATCCTACGTCCTGCCCCAAAAGGCAAGAATTGGAAATCATTCCCCTTGAAGTTCACACACACACTGTTACCTCCTTCTTCAAATCTTTCAGGTATGAACTCTTCGGGGTCTTCCCAGGAGGCCGAGTCCCTACCAATGGCCCATACATTGACGACGACACGCGTCCCAGCAGGAACTATGTATCCATCGATGTTGCAGTCAGTCATGGCAAGGTGCGGAGCAAGGAGAGGCCCAACAGGATGCAGCCGGAATGACTCCTTTATAACTGCTCTTAGGTACTTCATGTTGGTAATGTCGATTTCACTGACAATTTCTTGTCCCCTAGGTACAATACTCCTCACCTCGTCTTGTAGCTTCTGCATCAGGCTTGGTCTCCTCATGAGCTCAGCCAAGGTGAATTCCAGGGTGTTAGACGTGGTGTCTGTTGCAGCGAAAAATACATCCTACCAGTATGAATTGATTAGGATGATGCATGCAGGGCTATATAAATCAACATATGTAATCTATAAAGTATTGATTGCGCTTACTGTGAGGAGAGCTCTCATGTTATCTCTTGTGAGATCATACTCCTGCTGAAGAGACAACAGAATGTATATGAAATCGTCATCCTTATGATCAAACTTGGACCTATCCTTGGTCATATGATCATCGATCACCTTGTCAAGTAGGTCGGTCCATCTGTTCCTCACTCTCTCTGCCTTGGCACAAACCGCCCTCTTAAGCATTCCTATCCTAGATAATGCCGGGAAATACTCTTCCAGGTTGAACCCTCCCAGCAACCGTGAGCTATCAATGATGAGATCACGGAACACCTTGCTCCGCCCTTCTTTTAGAAAAAACTTCCCCGACACAATGCGGCATGCCATTTCATTCGAAAATGAGTTGAGCAACTCGCTCATATCCACAGAAGCACCTGTTCGAGCTGCCTCGTTAATCTTGGCCAACACCGTGCTCACCTATGATGGCATGCATCTTAAGAATGAGATTGATCTGTCTAATCAGACTATGTAACGTTCATGGAACAGTTAGCAGAGGAAAATATGAATATATTTTTTCTTTAGTTTGAAACGTACGGCAGCATAAGTTCGTGAATTGTAATAGATAAATTACTGACAAGGTCACACTAAATAAAAAAGGGATCTATCTGATAGTAATATATATAATAGGACAAAGTTCGTCTCACCCCAAAACCTTTCACTTGGCTCGCTATACCCCTAAACTATCACTAATGATCCATTTAACCCGGTTAATCTGAGATTTTGACCCAGCCTTTTAAACTGGATGAGGGGGTTAAATGGATCATTATTTATAGTTTAAGAGGGTTTAGTGCGTCAAGTAAATTTTATAGAGAAACTACGAGCCAAGTGAACAATTTAGGGATGAAAAATAGATTTATTTCTATATAATATACGAATTAGCAACAGAAATATCGAACTGCCAACAAAATAATTTAAAAAGTAGTACTCCTTTCTATCCATAGCAGGTGTCTCTTGTTTAGTACACTTACACTTATTATGGATCGGATGTAGTAATATATTTAGTTTGTGCATGTTATCCAAACAAAATCATATCCAAATTAGTAGATGTTGTCTATTAAGTTGCCCTAAATTATGTTGAATCTCACATTTTGAAGCATTTGGATCAAAAGGTTATACCCATTTTCAAGAGCGGGCCTAGCATCCCTCTAGCCCGGACAGCCACCTAGACTTGCTGACAACTTAACGCTTATATTTCTTGTAGTGATTTTGTCTCAAAATTTGCCATGTAAAGCTCGTTTGCTTAGGCTTCCGAGACTCTGTAGGTCCGCCATTCTTGGTCACTTCCTACAGCCTAGAAACGAAGTTTCTTGTGCAGTTATAGTTTTTGTTGTACGGGTCGTCGATATGATAAAAACATTCTGTCAACCCGGCGAAAAAAAAAGAAGAATCATTAAAATCACCTCCTCCTTGGCAGTGGTGCGGAAAGACTGCACCCTTTTAACACTGAGGAGGTGGGTGGTGATGAGCTTCCTCGCCTGCCGCCAGTACTCGCCGTATGGCGCGAAGGTGATGTCGGAGGATCCGTGCATGATGATGTCGGGGGCCATGGAGCGGGGCCGTGACGCCATGACGTGGTCGTGCGTGCGCAGCACCGCCTCCGCGGCACGCGGCGACGACACGACGACCGTCGGCACGGCCCCGAGGCGGAGGAGCATCACGTCAGGGCCATGCTTCCTGGCGAGGCTGCCGAGGGCGACGTGCGGGAGGGAGCCGACGAGGTGAAGGTGCCCGATGATCGGCAGAGCCGGTGGCGAAGGCGGCAGCATACGTTTTCTCCCTGCCTTTGCGCTAAACCAGTAATAATGGACAAGCAAGAGGAATAGTAGGGGGAAGGGGAACAGAAACCATGCCCCTGGAGGGGTCTCTAGCACAAGTTTCTTTACGAGATCGGCCATGAGGAGTCTCTAGGATGAATTTCTGGAGCTCTGTTCCTGTGAAGTGTGAGACAGAATAGTTGATGAACAAGTTTCTTTATAAGCTATCGAGGAAGAGTGAAAACGACAAGATCGTATAAATGCATGTGTACTGGTGCACCCAAGTTGGAGAGATCCATGTGTAACGATGACCTCTTACGTGGTCAATCAGTATACGCATGTTAACGTACGTTGCCATTGAGACTAGTCATTCTCCAATGCATAGAAATGGGAAATAGACAAAATCTTATCTCTGCGAAGGACGAAGGAAGACTGCCGCCCGTGGTCTCTAGGGTTTTTTTGCGTACGCAGTGTACCTTCTCAGAGTCTTTTTTTTTTCCCTCGCTCCAAAGAAAAGCACCTACTAAGTACTAATTAAGTAGGCAGGAGATGCACGGATCGATCAATGACTTCCCCATTGATTCATTCACTCATTAATTATATTGCTCCTTTCTTATTCTTCTTCCTCTTCATTATCCTTAATTGATTAATTAGTAGTCTCCTTTCTTTTGGTTGATCCGTAAGTACTACAAGCTGCTGCTGCTGCTGCTTTGCCTCGGCAAGCCAGCTACCTAGCTGCCTCCTTTTTTTTTCCCTTTCTTCTTTCTTGTACTACTAGCTCCAGCCTCAACAAAATTCCTAAAATTTCTTTCAGCAAAATAAATAAAGACTCAGCAATAATTGATTTGGATTTGTCAAGATTCAGATGTATCTATATATTAAAACATGTCTAGATACGTTCGAACCTACACAAATCCAAGTCACTTATTTCTGGTCCGAAGGATTACACTATATTAATGCTTGGACAATTGGCATCACATGGCAAATATTACACACGCACCAGTGGAGCAGCAGCACAGTGACAACCACCTTCATTCAACTAAAGAGAGCAAGGGATCATATTAATACTCCCTCCATCCAGAAATAACTGACTTGGTTTTGTCTAGATTCGAAAAACCAAGTCACCTATTTCTCTTCTCTGGACGGAGGAAGTACAAAAGTGTTCCCATCTCGACACAATTCCACTACTCGAGGTACCACGACTGAATAAACACGTTTAGCACCACCAACACAACATATAGCCCCTCGGTCCGAGAGGCAGGCCGCGTCGTAAACTCACGGTACCCTAATAAACCCACACCAAACAATATTAATTCCAAAATTCTTCAGAGCGCAGCATGGACATCCCGAGCGAACACGCTGCACCGGCAAGCTGCAGCCCGACAACCAACGCGCTCTTCTTCAACCAACAAATCAGCCCGGTCCGCTCGTCCTCGCCAAATCAGGCCGCCCCCTGCCCCAGGCCACGCCGACTCATACTCCCCTGTGCACCACACCAAGCAATATTTTAAGTTTCTTTCACGAAAATAAATAAATAAACAGTCTGCACATAGTTTATCTAATTAGTAGTAGTACAGTATAGTATTGAGTACTAGTAGAAACTTTGGCATAACCACTGCTAATGTTGAGGACATCACAAAACGCAACTACTCCAAACTTCAAACTAAAGATACCAAAACAGCATTACTGCAAGTTCCCATCTCGGACACAATTTCACTACTCATCTCGAGGACTTTACCAGACCTGAATAAACACAGCAGCACAACAAAAACAGCAGCCGCCGGAGCCGGACTCAATGGGGTCATCCGGGCCGCATCATCGACTCTCACCCGCCCCTGCACCAAAACCAAGCAATATTTATTTATGCAAGGAGGATGCCAAACACATAAAGCGCACGGCACAAACACTAATCAACATGAAGCGGAATCTCTGGCAGAACATCCTAGAAATCAACACAAGACATGTCAACGGAATCCCAACTGCCATACACCATACAGTGAACATAGCTTTGCTTCCCCCCGACTGGTCAAACACAAACCAGACCAGAAACGATAACATCCCAGGAAGATCCCATACCAACTTTCACATTGCTAACAAGCACAAGAAAAACGATGCACGACCAACTGAATATTTAACGTGTTCGTGTGGATACAACAAGAGGTTCAAACTGAACCCCCCCCCCCCTTTTTATCGTAAGTTACAGGATGCTTGCCCCAACTCATGATTACCAGAAAAAAAGGAAGAAGGGGTGGGTAGTCGATGCCGGAGACCAGCCGAGGACACCAAGGTGCGGGAGGCCAACCCCAACAACACCGCCAGAGCCACAACTGACTGCAACATGACATGGCACAATTAACAACCAATGGATCAAGGGAATTCATAGCACAAGCATAATCGCAATCACATCATATCTAAGACAGAGTTTTAGTAGCATGACACCTAGTTTGCAACAATAAAAGGAGCAATCATTGCAGCTTTTGTTAATTTGGCACGACAAAAAACTGAGGTGGGAGTTCATTAGAACTACAATACTCATGCTTATACCACAATTAACAGCTTGAAGGGAATCGATTTCGCATCAGCATGCATAATCACAACGTTGCGGGTTTGAAGTGTTTCTACCTATGTACATTACAAAGATATAAATGACATTGTAGTGCTTAGTTGTTTAGAACACACCCTAGTTCACGGATCTAATTGCAAGCTTTGCACGTGAAAATATAGGACGGTATAAAATTTAATATAGTGTGAATGGATCCAAGTGTACACGCAGCGTGGAATGCGTCCGACACTTTGAAAACACGTGGAGCTCCCCCTCAGTTGCAAAGATCGCCGACATCACTCTCCTCGCCACTGATGACTTGCTCTGTATCCTCCCAATAGATGTACGTCGCTAAGGTAGCACATCCACAAGTTTGAGTGAGCTACCAGGATGATGAGACACGAGTTACTCAGGTTTATATCTCACGACGATGGTGAGAACTTACTCCTGCTACGAGTTACTTGCTCTCTCTTGTTTTGTGTTTGTTTAGGTCATAGGGTTATGTAAAACCATGTTGGTTCACAAGATGGGGCACTATCCTACCCGGTTTCACCTCAACGGGGTGATTCCCCCTTATACGGGTCCGGAACCTTCGCTTCTAGGTTAGAGCGCATGCATGCGAGGGGGGACACATGCAAGCACCTATACCAACCTCTCACCACACTCACACACATATGCTAGGGACACATGCAAGTTTTCATCTGATTCCGATGTTCTCGTGGCCTTCGTCCGGCGAAACCCTGATCTGTGCACACTCGGATCGTCTACCCCCTAGACGTTCCTCTGACAGGGGTAGCCCGGCGTAGCTCTCTCTTGTTTTGTGTTTGCTTAGGTCATAGGGTTATGTAAAACCATGTTGATTCACAAGTTGGGGCACTATCCTACCCGGTTTCACCTCAACGGGGAGATTCCCCCTTATACCGGTCCGGAACCTTCGCTTCTAGGTTAGAGCGCATGCATGCGAGGGGGGACACATGCAAGAACCTATAACAACCTCTCACCTCACTCACACACATATCCAAGGGACACATGCAAGTTTTCATCTGATTCCTATGTTCTCGTGGCCTTCCTCCGGCGAAACCCTGATCTATGCACACTCGGATCGTCTACCCCCT
Organism: Avena sativa; assembly: GCA_916181665.1. Classification (NCBI taxonomy): domain Eukaryota; kingdom Viridiplantae; phylum Streptophyta; class Magnoliopsida; order Poales; family Poaceae; genus Avena; species Avena sativa. The sequence continues at coordinate 20,970,950 of OV702296.1, forward strand.
AGACGTTCCTCTGACAGGGGTAGCCCGGCGTAGCTCTCTCTTGTTCTGTGTTTGTTTAGGTCATAGGGTTATGTAAAACCATGTTTGTTCACAAGTTGGGGCACTATCCTACCCGGTTTCACCTCAGCGGGAAGATTCCCCCTTATACGGGTCTGGAACCTTTGCTTCTCGGTTAGAGCGCATGCATGCGAGGGGGGACACATGCAAGAACCTATACCAACCTCTCACCACACTCACACACATATGCTAGGGACACATGCAAGTTTTCATCTGATTCCGATGTTCTCGTGGCCTTCCTCCGGCGAAACCCTGATCCGTGCACACCCGGATCGTCTACCCCCCTAGACGTTCCTCTGACAGGGGTAGCCCGGTGTAGCTCTCTCTTATTTTGTGTTTGTTTAGGTCATAGGGTTATGTAAAACCATGTTGGTTCACAAGTTGGGGCACTATCCTACCCGGTTTCACCTCAACAGGGAGATTCCCCCTTATACGGGTCTGGAACCTTCGCTTCTAGGTTAGAGCGCATGCATGCGTGGGGGGACACATGCAAGCACCTATACCAACCTCTCACCACACTCACACACATATCCTAGGGACACATGCAAGTTTTCATCTGATTCCGATGTTCTCGTGGCCTTCCTCCGGCGAAACCCTGATCTGTGCACACTCGGATCGTCTACCCCCTAGACGTTCCTCTGACAGGGGTAGACCGGCGTAGCTCTCTCTTGTTTTGTGTTTGTTTAGGTCATAGGGTTATGTAAAACCATGTTGATTCACAAGTTGGGGCACAATCCTACCCGGTTTCACCTCAACGGGGAGCTTCCCCCTTATACGGGTCCGGAACCTTTGCTTCTAGGTTAGAGCGCATGCATGCGAGGGGGGACACATGCAAACACCTATAACAACCTCTCACCACACTCACACACATATCCTAGGGACACATGCAAGTTTTCATCTGATTCCGATGTTCTCGTGGCCTTCCTCCGGCGAAACCCTGATCTGTGCACACTCGGATCGTCTACCCCCTAGACGTTCCTCTGACAGGGGTAGACCGGCGTAGCTATCTCTTGTTTTGTGTTTGTTTAGGTCATAGGGTTATGTAAAACCATGTTTGTTCACAAGTTGGGGCACTATCCTACCCGGTTTCACCTCAACGGGGAGATTCCCCCTTATACGGTTCTGGAACCTTCCCTTCTGGTTAGAGCGCTTTCATGCGAGGGGGGACACATGCAAGAACCTATACCAACGTCTCACCACACTCACACACATATGCCAGGGACACATGCAAGTTTTCATCTGATTCCGATGTTCTCGTGGCCTTCCTCCGGCGAAACCCTGATCTATGCACACTCGGATCGTCTACCCCCCTAGACGTTCCTCTGACAGGGGTAGCTCGGCGTATCTCTCTCTTGTTTTGTGTTTGTTTAGGTCATAGGGTTATGTAAAACCATGTTGCTTCACAAGTTGGGGCACTATCCTACCCGGTTTCACCTCAACGGGGAGATTCCCCCTTATACGGGTCCGGAACCTTCGCTTCTAGGTTAGAGCGCATGCATGCGAGGGGGGACACATGCAAGCACCTATACTAACCTCTCACCACACTCACACACATATGCTAGGGACACATGCATGTTTTCATCTGATTCCGATGTTCTCGTGGCCTTCCTCCGGCGAAACCCTGATCTGTGCACACCCGGATCGTCTACCCCCCTAGACGTTCCTCTGAGAGGGGTAGCCCGGCGTAGCTCTCTCTTGTTTTGTGTTTGTTTAGGTCATAGGGTTATGTAAAACCATGTGGGTTCACAAGTTGGGGCACTATCCTACCCAGTTTCACCTCAACGGGGAGATTCCCCCTTATACGGGTCTGGAACCTTCGCTTCTCGGTTAGAGCGCATGCATGCGAGGGGGCACACAGGCAAGCACCTATTCCAACCTCTCACCACACTCACACACATATCCAAGGGACACATGCAAGTTTTCATCTGATTCCGATGTTCCCATGGCCTTCCTCCGGCGAAACCCTGATCTGTGCACACTCGGATCGTCTACCCCCCTAGACGTTCCTCTGAGAGGGGTAGCCCGGCGTAGCTCTCTCTTGTTTTGTGTTTGTTTAGGTCATAGGGTTATGTAAAACCATGTTGGTTCACAAGTTGGGGCACTATCCTACCCGGTTTCACCTTAACGGGGAGATTGTCCCTTATACAGGTCCGGAACCTTCGCTTCTAGGTTAGAGCGCATGCATGTGAGGGGGGACACATGCAAGCACCTATACCAACCTATCACCACACTCACACACATATGCTAGGTACACATGCAAGTTTTCATCTGATTCCGATGTTCTCGTGGCCTTCCTCCGGCGAAACCCTGATCTATGCACACTCGGATCGCCTACCCCCTAGACGTTCCTCTGACAGGGGTAGCCCGGCGTAGCTCTGTCTTGTTTTGTGTTTGTTTCGGTCATAGGGTTATGTAAAACCATGTTGGTTCACAAGTTGGGGCACTATCCTACCCGGTTTCACCTCAACGGGGAGATTCCCCCTTATACGGGTCCGGATCCTTCGCTTCTAGGTTAGAGCGCATGCATGCGAGGGGGGACACATGAAAGCACCTATACCAACCTCTCACCACACTCACACACATATGCTACGGACACATGCAAGTTTTCATCTGATTCCGATGTTCTCGTGGCCTTCCTCCGGCGAAACCCTGATTTGTGCACACTCGGATTGTCTACCCCCCTAGACGTTCCTCTGACAGGGGTAGCCCGGTGTAGCTCTCTCTTGTTTTGTGTTTTTTTAGGTCATAGGGTTATGTAAAACCATGTTGGTTCACAAGTTGGGGCACTATCCTACCCGGTTTCACCTCAACGGGGAGATTCCCCCTTATACGGGTCCGGAACCTTCGCTTCTAGGTTAGAGCGCATGCATGCGAGGGGGGACACATGCAAGCACCTATACCAACCTCTCACCACACTCACACACATATGCTAGGGACACATGCAAGTTTTCATCTGATTCCGATGTTCTCGTGGCCTTCCTCCGGCGAAACCCTGATCTGTGCACACTCGGATCGTCTACCCCCCTAGACGTTCCTCTCAGAGGGGTAGCCCGGCTAAGCTCTCTCTTGTTTTGTGTTTGTTTAGGTCATAGGGTTATGTAAAACCATGTGGGTTCACAAGTTGGGGCACTATCCTACCCGGTTTCACCTCAACGGGGAGATTCCCCCTTATACGGGTCTGGAACCTTCTCTTCTCGGTTAGAGCGCATGCATGCGAGGGGGCACACATGCAAGCACCTATACCAACCTCTCACCACACTCACACACATATCCAAGGGACACATGCAAGTTTTCATCTGATTCCGATGTTCTCATGGCCTTCCTCCGGCGAAACCCTGATCTGTGCACACTCGGATCGTCTACCCCCCTAGACGTTCCTCTGAGAGGGGTAGCCCGACATAGCGCTCTCTTGTTTTGTGTTTGTTTAGGTCATAGGGTTATGTAAAACCATGTTGGTTCACAAGTTGGGGCACTATCCTACCCGGTTTCACCTCAACGGGGAGATTCTCCCTTATACGGGTCCTGAACCTTCGCTTCTAGGTTAGAGCGCATGCATGTGAGGGGGGACACATGCAAGCACCTATACCAACCTCTCACCACACTCACACACATATGCTAGGGACACATGCAAGTTTTGATCTGATTCCGATGTTCTCGTGGCCTTCCTCCGGCGAAACCCTGATCTGTGCACACTCGGATCGTCTACCCCCCTAGACGTTCCTCTGAGAGGGGTAGCCCGGCGTAGCTCTCTCTTGTTTTGTGTTTGTTTAGGTCATGGGGTTATGTAAAACCATGTTGGTTCACAAGTTGGGGCACTATCCTACCCGGTTTCACCTCAACGGGGAGATTCCCCCTTATACGGGTCTGGAACCTTCGCTTCTCGGTTAGAGCGCATGCATGCGAGGGGGCACACATGAAAGCACCTATACCAACCTCTCACCACACTCACACACTATCCAAGGGACACATGCAAGTTTTCATCTGATTCTGATGTTCTCGTGGCCTTCCTCCGGCGAAACCCTGATCAGTGCACACTCGGATCATCTACCCCCTAGACGTTCCTCTGAGAGGGGTAGCCCGGCGTAGCTCTCTCTTGTTTTGTGTTTGTTTAGGTCATAGGGTTATGTAAAACCATGTTGGTTCACAAGTTGGGGCACTATCCTACCCGGTTTCACCTCAACGGGGAGATTCCCCTTATACGGGTCAGGAACCTTCGCTTCTAGGTTAGAGCGTATGCATGCGAGGGGGGACACATGCAAGCACCTATACCAACCTCTCACCACACTCACACACATATGCTACGGACACATGCAAGTTTTCATCTGATTCCGATGTTCTCGTGGCCTTCCTTCGGCGAAACCCTGATCTGTGCACACTCGGATCGTCTACCCCCCTAGACGTTCCTCTGAGAGGGGTAGCCCGGCGTAGCTCTCTCTTGTTTTGTGTTTGTTTAGGTCATAGGGTTATGTAAAACCATGTTGGTTCACAAGTTGGGGCACTATCCTACCCGGTTTCTCTTCAACGGGGAGATTCCCCCTTATACGGGTCTGGAACCTTCGCTTCTAGGTTAGAGCGCATGCATGCGAGGGGGGACACATGCAAGCACCTATACCAACCTCTAAACACACTCACACAGATATGCTAGGGACACATGCAAGGTTTCATCTGATTCCGATGTTCTCGTGGCCTTCCTCCTGCGAAACCCTGATCTGTGCACACTCGGATCGTCTACCCCCTAGACGTTCCTCTGACAGGGGTAGCCCGGCGTAGCTCTCTCTTGTTTTGTGTTTGTTTACGTCAAAGGGTTATGTAAAACCATGTTGGTTCACAAGTTGGGGCACTATCCTACCCGGTTTCACCTCAACGGGGAGATTCCCCCTTATACGGGTCCGGAACCTTCGATTCTAGGTTTGAGCGCATGCATGCGAGGGGGGACACATACAAGAACCTATACCAACCTCTCACCACACTCACACACATATGCTAGGGACACATGCAAGTTTTCATCTGATTCCGATGTTCTCGTGGCCTTCCTCTGGCGAAACCCTGATCTGTGCACACTCAGATCGTCTACCCCCCTAGACCTTCCTCTGGCAGGGGTAGCCCGGCGTAGCTATCTCTTGTTTTGCATTTTTTTAGGTCATAGGGTTATGTAAAACCATGTTGGTTCACAAGTTGGGGCACTATCCTACCCGGTTTCACCTCAACGGGGAGATTCCCCCTTATATGGGTCCGGAACTTTCGCTTCTAGGTTAGAGCGCATGCATGCGAGGGGGGACACTTGCAAGCAACTATACCAACCTCTCACCACACTCACACACATATGCTAGGGACAGATGCAAGTTTTCATCTGATTTCGATGTTCTCGTGGCCTTCCTCCGGCGAAACCCTGATCTGTGCACACTCGGATCGTCTACCCCCCTAGACGTTACTCTGAGAGGGGTAGCCCGGCGTAGATCTCTCTTGTTTTGTGTTTGTTTATGTCATAGGGTTATGTAAAACCATGTTGGTTCACAAGTTTGGGCACTATCCTACCCGGTTTCACCTCAACGGGGAGATTCTCCCTTATACGGGTCCGGAACCTTCGCTTCTAGGTTAGAGCGCATGCATGCGAGGGGGGACACATGCAAGAACCTATAACAACCTCTCACCTCACTCACACACATATCCAAGGGACACATGCAAGTTTTCATCTGATTCCTATGTTCTCGTGGCCTTCCTCCGGCGAAACCCTGATCTATGCACACTCGGATCGTCTACCCCCTAGACGTTCCTCTGACAGGGGTAGCCCGTCGTAGCTCTCTCTTGTTCTGTGTTTGTTTAGGTCATAGGGTTATGTAAAACCATGTTTGTTCACAAGTTGGGGCACTATCCTACCCGGTTTCACCTCAACGGGGAGATTCCCCCTTATACGGGTCTGGAGCCTTCGCTTCTCGGTTAGAGCGCATGCATGCGAGGGGGCACACATGAAAGCACCTATACCAACCTCTCACCACACTCACACACATATCCAAGGGACACATGCAAGTTTTCATCTGATTCCGATGTTCTCGTGGCCTTCCTCCGGCGAAACCCTGATCCGTGCACACCCGGATCGTCTACCCCCCTAGACGTTCCTCTGACAGGGGTAGCCCGGTGTAGCTCTCTCTTATTTTGTGTTTGTTTAGGTCATAGGGTTATGTAAAACCATGTTGGTTCACAAGTTGGGGCACTATCCTACCCGGTTTCACCTCAACGGGGAGATTCCCCCTTATACGGGTCTGGAACCTTCGCTTCTAGGTTAGAGCGCATGCATGCGTGGGGGGACACATGCAAGCACCTATACCAACCTCTCACCACACTCACACACATATCCTAGGGACACATGCAAGTTTTCATCTGATTCCGATGTTCTCGTGGCCTTCCTCCGGCGAAACCCTGATCTGTGCACACTCGGATCGTCTACCCCCTAGACGTTCCTCTGACAGGGGTAGACCGGCGTAGCTCTCTCTTGTTTTGTGTTTGTTTAGGTCATAGGGTTATGTAAAACCATGTTGATTCACAAGTTGGGGCACAATCCTACCCGGTTTCACCTCAACGGGGAGCTTCCCCCTTATACGGGTCCGGAACCTTTGCTTCTAGGTTAGAGCGCATGCATGCGAGGGGGGACACATGCAAACACCTATAACAACCTCTCACCACACTCACACACATATCCTAGGGACACATGCAAGTTTTCATCTGATTCCGATGTTCTCGTGGCCTTCCTCCGGCGAAACCCTGATCTGTGCACACTCGGATCGTCTACCCCCTAGACGTTCCTCTGACAGGGGTAGACCGGCGTAGCTATCTCTTGTTTTGTGTTTGTTTAGGTCATAGGGTTATGTAAAACCATGTTTGTTCACAAGTTGGGGCACTATCCTACCCGGTTTCACCTCAACGGGGAGATTCCCCCTTATACGGTTCTGGAACCTTCCCTTCTGGTTAGAGCGCTTTCATGCGAGGGGGGACACATGCAAGAACCTATACCAACGTCTCACCACACTCACACACATATGCCAGGGACACATGCAAGTTTTCATCTGATTCCGATGTTCTCGTGGCCTTCCTCCGGCGAAACCCTGATCTATGCACACTCGGATCGTCTACCCCCCTAGACGTTCCTCTGACAGGGGTAGCTCGGCGTATCTCTCTCTTGTTTTGTGTTTGTTTAGGTCATAGGGTTATGTAAAACCATGTTGCTTCACAAGTTGGGGCACTATCCTACCCGGTTTCACCTCAACGGGGAGATTCCCCCTTATACGGGTCCGGAACCTTCGCTTCTAGGTTAGAGCGCATGAATGCGAGGGGGGACACATGCAAGCACCTATACTAACCTCTCACCACACTCACACACATATGCTAGGGACACATGCATGTTTTCATCTGATTCCGATGTTCTCGTGGCCTTCCTCCGGCGAAACCCTGATCTGTGCACACCCGGATCGTCTACCCCCCTAGACGTTCCTCTGAGAGGGGTAGCCCGGCGTAGCTCTCTCTTGTTTTGTGTTTGTTTAGGTCATAGGGTTATGTAAAACCATGTGGGTTCACAAGTTGGGGCACTATCCTACCCAGTTTCACCTCAACGGGGAGATTCCCCCTTATACGGGTCTGGAACCTTCGCTTCTCGGTTAGAGCGCATGCATGCGAGGGGGCACACAGGCAAGCACCTATTCCAACCTCTCACCACACTCACACACATATCCAAGGGACACATGCAAGTTTTCATCTGATTCCGATGTTCCCATGGCCTTCCTCCGGCGAAACCCTGATCTGTGCACACTCGGATCGTCTACCCCCCTAGACGTTCCTCTGAGAGGGGTAGCCCGGCGTAGCTCTCTCTTGTTTTGTGTTTGTTTAGGTCATAGGGTTATGTAAAACCATGTTGGTTCACAAGTTGGGGCACTATCCTACACGGTTTCACCTTAACGGGGAGATTGTCCCTTATACAGGTCCGGAACCTTCGCTTCTAGGTTAGAGCGCATGCATGTGAGGGGGGACACATGCAAGCACCTATACCAACCTCTCACCACACTCACACACATATGCTAGGTACACATGCAAGTTTTCATCTGATTCCGATGTTCTCGTGGCCTTCCTCCGGCGAAACCCTGATCTGTGCACACTCGGATCGTCTACCCCCCTAGACGTTCCTCTGAGAGGGGTAGCCCGGCGTAGCTCTCTCCTGTTTTGTGTTTGTTTAGGTCATGGGGTTATGTAAAACCATGTTGGTTCACAAGTTGGGGCACTATCCTACCCGGTTTCACCTCAACGGGGAGATTCCCCCTTATACGGGTCTGGAACCTTCGCTTCTCGGTTAGAGCGCATGCATGCGAGGGGGCACGCATGAAAGCACCTATACCAACCTCTCACCACACTCACACACATATCCAAGGGACACATGCAAGTTTTCATCTGATTCCGATGTTCTCGTGGCCTTCCTCCGGCGAAACCCTGATCAGTGCACACTCGGATCGTCTACCCCCTAGACGTTCCTCTGAGAGGGGTAGCCCGGTGTAGATCTCTCTTGTTTTGTGTTTGTTTAGGTCATAGGGTTATGTAAAACCATGTTGGTTCACAAGTTGGGGCACTATCCTACCCGGTTTCACCTCAACGGGGAGATTCCCCCTTATACGGGTCCGGAACCTTTGCTTCTAGGTTAGAGCGTATGCATGCGAGGGGGGACACATGCAAGCACCTAAACCAACCTATCACCACACTCACACACATATCCTTGGGACACATGCAAGTTTTCATCTAATTCCGATGTTCTCGTGGCCTTCCTCCGGCGAAACCCTTATCTGTGCACACTCGGATCGTCTACCCCCCTAGACGTTCCTCTCAGAGGGGTAGCCCGGCTAAGCTCTCTCTTGTTTTGTGTTTGTTTAGGTCATAGGGTTATGTAAAACCATGTGGGTTCACAAGTTGGGGCACTATCCTACCCGGTTTCACCTCAACGGGGAGATTCCCCCTTATACGGGTCTGGAACCTTCTCTTCTCGGTTAGAGCGCATGCATGCGAGGGGGCACACATGCAAGCACCTACACCAACCTCTCACCACACTCACGCACATATCCAAGGGACACATGCAAGTTTTCATCTGATTCCGATGTTCTCATGGCCTTCCTCCAGCGAAACCCTGATCTGTGCACACTCGGATCGTCTACCCCCCTAGACGTTCCTCTGAGAGGGGTAGCCCGACATAGCGCTCTCTTGTTTTGTGTTTGTTTAGGTCATACGGTTATGTAAAACCATGTTGGTTCACAAGTTGGGGCACTATCCTACCCGGTTTCACCTCAACGGGGAGATTCTCCCTTATACGGGTCCTAAACCTTCGCTTCTAGGTTAGAGCGCATGCATGTGAGGGGGGACACATGCAAGCACCTATACCAACCTCTCACCACACTCACACACATATGCTAGGGACACATGCAAGTTTTGATCTGATTCCGATGTTCTCGTGGCCTTCCTCCGGCGAAACCCTGATCTGTGCACACTCGGATCGTCTACCCCCCTAGACGTTCCTCTGAGAGGGGTAGCCCGGCGTAGCTCTCTCTTGTTTTGTGTTTGTTTAGGTCATGGGGTTATGTAAAACCATGTTGGTTCACAAGTTGGGGCACTATCCTACCCGGTTTCTCCTCAACGGGGAGATTCCCCCTTATACGGGTCTGGAACCTTCGCTTCTCGGTTAGAGCGCATGCATGCGAGGGGGCACACATGAAAGCACCTATACCAACCTCTCACCACACTCACACACATATCCAAGGGACACATGCAAGTTTTCATCTGATTCCGATGTTCTCGTGGCCTTCCTCCGGCGAAACCCTGATCAGTGCACACTCGGATCATCTACCCCCTAGACGTTCCTCTGAGAGGGGTAGCCCGGCGTAGCTCTCTCTTGTTTTGTGTTTGTTTAGGTCATAGGGTTATGTAAAACCATGTTGGTTCACAAGTTGGGGCACTATCCTACCCGGTTTCACCTCAACGGGGAGATTCCCCTTATACGGGTCAGGAACCTTCGCTTCTAGGTTAGAGCGTATGCATGCGAGGGGGGACACATGCAAGCACCTATACCAACCTCTCACCACACTCACACACATATGCTACGGACACATGCAAGTTTTCATCTGATTCCGATGTTCTCGTGGCCTTCCTTCGGCGAAACCCTGATCTGTGCACACTCGGATCGTCTACCCCCCTAGACGTTCCTCTGAGAGGGGTAGCCCGGCGTAGCTCTCTCTTGTTTTGTGTTTGTTTAGGTCATAGGGTTATGTAAAACCATGTTGGTTCACAAGTTGGGGCACTATCCTACCCGGTTTCTCCTCAACGGGGAGATTCCCCCTTATACGGGTCTGGAACCTTCCCTTCTAGGTTAGAGCGCATGCATGCGAGGGGGGACACATGCAAGCACCTATACCAACCTCTAAACACACTCACACAGATATGCTAGGGACACATGCAAGGTTTCATCTGATTCCGATGTTCTCGTGGCCTTCCTCCTGCGAAACCCTGATCTGTGCACACTCGGATCGTCTACCCCCTAGACGTTCCTCTGACAGGGGTAGCCCGGCGTAGCTCTCTCTTGTTTTGTGTTTGTTTACGTCAAAGGGTTATGTAAAACCATGTTGGTTCACAAGTTGGGGCACTATCCTACCCGGTTTCACCTCAACGGGGAGATTCCCCCTTATACGGGTCCGGAACCTTCGATTCTAGGTTTGAGCGCATGCATGCGAGGGGGGACACATACAAGAACCTATACCAACCTCTCACCACACTCACACACATATGCTAGGGACACATGCAAGTTTTCATCTGATTCCGATGTTCTCGTGGCCTTCCTCTGGCGAAACCCTGATCTGTGCACACTCAGATCGTCTACCCCCCTAGACCTTCCTCTGGCAGGGGTAGCCCGGCGTAGCTATCTCTTGTTTTGCATTTGTTTAGGTCATAGGGTTATGTAAAACCATGTTGGTTCACAAGTTGGGGCACTATCCTACCCGGTTTCACCTCAACGGGGAGATTCCCCCTTATATGGGTCCAGAACTTTCGCTTCTAGGTTAGAGCGCATGCATGCGAGGGGGGACACTTGCAAGCAACTATACCAACCTCTCACCACACTCACACACATATGCTAGGGACAGATGCAAGTTTTCATCTGATTTCGATGTTCTCGTGGCCTTCCTCCGGCGAAACCCTGATCTGTGCACACTCGGATCGTCTACCCCCCTAGACGTTACTCTGAGAGGGGTAGCCCGGCGTAGATCTCTCTTGTTTTGTGTTTGTTTATGTCATAGGGTTATGTAAAACCATGTTGGTTCACAAGTTTGGGCACTATCCTACCCGGTTTCACCTCAACGGGGAGATTCTCCCTTATACGGGTCCGGAAGCTTCGCTTCTAGTTTAGAGCGCATGCATGTGAGGGGGGACACATGCAAGCACCTATACCAACCTCTCACCACACTCACACACATATGCTAGGGACACATGGAAGTTTTCATCTGATTCCGATGTTCTCGTGGCCTTCCTCCGGTGAAACCCTGATCTGTGCACACTCGGATCGTCTACCCCCCTAGACGTTCCTCTGAGAGGGGTAGCCCAGCGTAGCTCTCTCTTGTTTTGTGTTTGTTTAGGTCATGGGGTTATGTAAAACCATGTTGGTTCACAAGTTGGGGCACTATCCTACCCGGTTTCACCTCAACGGGGAGATTCCCCCTTATACGGGTCTGGAACCTTCGCTTCTCGGTTAGAGCGCATGCATGCGAGGGGGCACACATGAAAGAACCTATACCAACCTCTCACCACACTCACACACATATCCAAGGGACACATGCAAGTTTTCATCTGATTCCGATGTTCTCGTGGCCTTCCTCCGCCGAAACCCTGATCAGTGCACACTCGGTTCCTCTGAGAGGGGTAGCCCGGCGTAGATCTCTCTTGTTTTGTGTTTGTTTAGGTCATAGGGTTATGTAAAACCATGTTGGTTCACAAGTTGGGGCACTATCCTCCCCGGTTTCACCTCAACGGGGAGATTCCCCCTTATACGGGTCCGGAACCTTCGCTTCTAGGTTAGAGAGTATGCATGCGAGGGGGGACACATGCAAGCACCTATACCAACCTCTCACCACACTCACACACATATCCTAGGGACACATGCAAGTTTTCATCTGATTCCGATGTTCTCGTGGCCTTCCTCCCGCGAAACCCTGATCTGTGCACAGTCGGATCGTCTACCCCCTAGACGTTCCTCTGACAGGGGTAGCCCGGCGTAGCTCTCTCTTGTTTTGTGTTTGTTTAGGTCATAGGGTTATGTAAAACCATGTTGATTCACAAGTTGGGGCACTATCCTACCCGGTTTCACCTCAACGGGGAGATTCCCCCTTATACGGGTCCGGAACCTTCGCTTCTAGGTTAGAGTGCATGCATGCGAGGGGGGACACATGCAAGCACCTATAACAACCTCTCACCACACTCACACACATATCCAAGGGACACATGCAAGTTTTCATCTAATTCCCATGTTCTCGTGGCCTTCCTCCGGCGAAACCCTGACCTATGCACACTCGGATCGTCTACCCCCTAGACGTTCCTCTGACAAGGGTAGCCCGGCGTAGCTCTCTCTTGTTTTGTGTTTGTTTAGGTCATAGGGTTATGTAAAACCATGTTTGTTCACAAGTTGGGGCACTATCCTACCCGGTTTCACCTCAACGGGGAGATTCCCCCTTATACGGGTCTGGAACCTTCGTTTCTCGGTTAGAGCGCATGCATGCGAGGGGGGACACAGGCAAGCACCTATACCAACCTCTCACCACACTCACACAGATATGCTAGGGACACATGCAAGGTTTCATCTGATTCCGATGTTCTCGTGGCCTTCCTCCTGCGAAACCCTGATCTGTGCACACCCGGATCGTCTACCCCCCTAGACGTTCCTCTGACAGGGGTAGCCCGGCGTAGCTCTCTCTTATTTTGTGTTTGTTTAGGTCATAGGGTTATGTAAAACCATGTTGGTTCACAAGTTGGGGCACTATCCTACCCGGTTTCACCTCAACGGGGAGATTCCCCCTTATACGGGTCTGGAACCTTCGCTTCTAGGTTAGAGCGCATGCATGCGTGGGGGGACACATGCAAGCACCTATACCAACCTCTCACCACACTCACACACATATCCTAGGGACACATGCAAGTTTTCATCTGATTCCGATGTTCTTGTGGCCTTCCTCCGGCGAAACCCTGATCTGTGCACACTCGGATCGTCTACCCCCTAGACGTTCCTCTGACAGGGGTAGACCGGCGTAGCTCTCTCTTGTTTTGTGTTTGTGTAGGTCATAGGGTTATGTAAAACCATGTTGATTCACAAGTTGGGGCACAATCCTACCCGGTTTCACCTCAACGGGGAGCTTCCCCCTTATACGGGTCCGGAACCTTCGCTTCTAGGTTAGAGCGCATGCATGCGAGGGGGGACACATGCAAGCACCTATACCAACCTCTCACCACACTCACACACATATCCAAGGGACACATGCAAGTTTTCATCGGATTCCGATGTTCTCGTGGCCTTCCTCCGGCGAAACCCTGATCTATGCACACTCGGATCGTCTACCCCCTAGACGTTCCTCTGACAGTGGTAGCCCGGCGTAGCTATCTCTTGTTTTGTGTTTGTTTAGGTCATAGGGTTATGTAAAACCATGTTTGTTCACAAGTTGGGGCACTATCCTACCCGGTTTCACCTCAACGGGGAGATTCCCCCTTATACGGTTCTGGAACCTTCGCTTCTAGTTAGAGCGCTTTCATGCGAGGGGGGGCACATGCAAGCACCTATACCAACCTCTCACCACACTCACACACATATGCCAGGGACACATGCAAGTTTTCATCTGATTCCGATGTTCTCGTGGCCTTCCTCCGGCGAAACCCTGATCTATGCACACTCGGATCGTCTACCCCCCTAGACGTTCCTCTGACAGGGGTAGCTCGTCGTATCTCTCTCTTTTTTTGTGTTTGTTTATGTCATAGGGTTATGTAAAACCATGTTGCTTCACAAGTTGGGGCACTATCCTACCCGGTTTCACCTCAACGGGGAGATTCCCATTTATACGGGTCCGGAACCTTCGCTTCTAGGTTAGAGCGCATGCATGCGAGGGGGGACACATGCAAGCACCTATACTAACCTCTCAGCACACTCACACACATATGCTAGGGACACATGCATGTTTTCATCTGATTCCGATGTTCTCGTTGCCTTCCTCCGGCGAAACCCTGATCTGTGCACAGTCGGATCGTCTACCCCCCTAGACGTTCCTCTAAGAGGGGTAGCCCGGCGTAGCTCTCTCTTGTTATGTGTTTGTTTAAGTCATAGGGTTATGTAAAACCATGTGGGTTCACAAGTTGGGGCACTATCCTACCCAGTTTCACCTCAACGGGGAGATTCCCCCTTATACGGGTCTAGAACCTTCGCTTCTCGGTTAGAGCGCATGCATGCGAGGGGGCACACAGGCAAGCACCTATACCAACCTCTCACCACACTCACACATATATCCAAGAGACACATGCAAGTTTTCATCTGATTCCGATGTTCCCATGGCCTTCCTCCGGCGAAACCCTGATCTGTGCACACTCGGATCGTCTACCCCCCTAGACGTTCCTCTGAGAGGGGTAGCCCGGCGTAGCTCAATCTTGTTTTGTGTTTGTTTAGGTCATAGGGTTATGTAAAACCATGTTGGTTCACAAGTTGGGGCACTATCCTACCCGGTTTCACCTCAACGGGGAGATTCTCCCTTATACAGGTCTGGAACCTTCGCTTCTAGGTTAGAGCGCATGCATGTGAGGGGGGACACATGCAAGCACCTATACCAACCTCTCACCACACTCACACACATATGCTAGGGACACATGCAAGTTTTCTTCTGATTCCGATGTTCTCGTGGCCTTCCTCCGGCGAAACCCTGATCTGTGCACACTCGGATCGTCTACCCCCCTAGACGTTCCTCTGAGAGGGGTAGCCCGGCGTAGCTCTCTCCTGTTTTGTGTTTGTTTAGGTCATGGGGTTATGTAAAACCATGTTGGTTCACAAGTTGGGGCACTATCCTACCCGGTTTCACCTCAACGGGGAGATTCCCCCTTATACGGGTCTGGAACCTTCGCTTCTCGGTTATAGCGCATGCATGCGAGGGGGCACACATGAAAGCACCTATACCAACCTCTCACCACACTCACACACATATCCAAGGGACACATGCAAGTTTTCATCTGATTCCGATGTTCTCGTGGCCTTCCTCCGGCGAAACCCTGATCAGTGCACACTCGGATCGTCTACCCCCTAGACGTTCCTCTGAGAGGGGTAGCCCGGTGTAGCTCTCTCTTGTTTTGTGTTTTTTTAGGTCATAGGGTTATGTAAAACCATGTTGGTTCACAAGTTGGGGCACTATCCTACCCGGTTTCACCTCAACGGGGAGATTCCCCCTTATACGGGTCCGGAACATTCGCTTCTAGGTTAGAGCGTATGCATGCGAGGGGGGACACATGCAAGCACCTATACCAACCTCTCACCACACTCACACACATATCCTAGGGACACATGCAAGTTTTCATCTGATTCCGATGTTCTCGTGGCCTTCCTCCGGCGAAACCCTTATCTGTGCACACTCGGATCGTCTACCCCCCTAGACGTTCCTCTGAGAGGGGTAGCCCGGCTAAGCTCTCTCTTGTTTTGTGTTTGTTTAGGTCATAGGGTTATGTAAAACCATGTGGGTTCACAAGTTGGGGCACTATCCTACCCGGTTTCACCTCAACGGGGAGATTCCCCCTTATACGGGTCTGGAACCTTCGCTTCTCGGTTAGAGCGCATGCATGCGAGGGGGCACACATGCAAGCACGTATACCAACCTCTCACCACACTCACACACATATCCAAGGGACACATGCAAGTTTTCATCTGATTCCGATGTTCTCATGGCCTTCCTTCGGCGAAACCCTGATCTGTGCACACTCGGATCGTCTACCCCCCTAGACGTTCCTCTGAGAGGGGTAGCCCGGCGTAGCTCTCTCTTGTTTTGTGTTTGTTTAGGTCATAGGGTTATGTAAAACCATGTTGGTTCACAAGTCGGGGCACTATCCTACCCGGTTTCACCTCAACGGGGAGATTCTCCCTTATACGGGTCCGGAACCTTCGCTTCTAGGTTAGAGCGCATGCATGTGAGGGGGGACACATGCAAGCACCTATACCAACCTCTCACCACACTCACACACATATGCTAGGGACACATGCAAGTTTTCATCTGATTCCGATGTTCTCGTGGCCTTCCTCCGGCGAAACCCTGATCTATGCACACTCGGATCGTCTACCCCCCTAGACGTTCCTCTGAGAGGGGTAGCCCGGCGTAGCTCTCTCTTGTTTTGTGTTTGTTTAGGTCATGGGGTTATGTAAAACCATGTTGGTTCACAAGTTGGGGCACTATCCTACCCGGTTTTACCTCAACGGGGAGATTCCCCCTTATACGGGTCTGGAACCTTCGCTTCTCGGTTAGAGCGCATGCATGCGAGGGGGCACACATGAAAGCACCTATACCAACCTCTCACCACACTCACACACATATCCAAGGGACACATGCAAGTTTTCATCTGATTCCGATGTTCTCGTGGCCTTCCTCCGGCGAAACCCTGATCAGTGCACACTCGGATCGTCTACCCCCTAGACGTTCCTCTGAGAGGGGTAGCCCGGCGTATCTCTCTCTTGTTTTGTGTTTGTTTAGGTCATAGGGTTATGTAAAACCATGTTGGTTCACAAGTTGGGGCACTATCCTACCCGGTTTCACCTCAACGGGGAGATTCCCCCTTATACGGGTCCGGAACCTTCGCTTCTAGGTTAGAGCGTATGCATGCGAGGGGGGACACATGCAAGCACCTATACCAACCTCTCACCACACTCACACACATATCCTAGGGACACATGCAAGTTTTCATCTGATTCCGATGTTCTCGTGTCCTTCCTCCGGCGAAACCCTGATCTGTGCACAGTCGGATCGTCTACCCCCTAGACGTTCCTCTGACAGGGGTAGCCCGGCGTAGCTCTCTCTTGTTTTGTGTTTGTTTAGGTCATAGGGTTTTGTAAAACCATGTTGATTCACAAGTTGGGGCACTATCCTACCCGGTTTCACCTCAACGGGGAGATTCCCCCTTATACGGGTCCGGAACCTTCGCTTCTAGGTTAGAGCGCATGCATGCGAGGGGGGACACATGCAAGCACCTATAACAACCTCTCACCACACTCACACACATATCCAAGGGACACATGCAAGTTTTCATGTGATTCCGATATTCTCGTGGCCTTCCTCCGGCGAAACCCTGATCTATGCACACTCGGATCGTCTACCCCCTAGACGTTCCTCTGACAGGGGTAGCCCGGCGTAGCTCTCTCTTGTTTTGTGTTTGTTTAGGTCATAGGGTTATGTAAAACCATGTTTATTCACAAGTTGGGGCACTATCCTACCCGGTTTCACCTCAACGGGGAGATTCCCCCTTATACGGGTCTGGAACCTTCGCTTCTCGGTTAGAGCGCATGCATGCGAGGGGGGACACATGCAAGCACCTATACCAACCTCTCACCACACTCACACACATATGCTACGGACACATGCAAGTTTTCATCTGATTCCGATGTTCTCGTGGCCTTCCTCCGGCGAAACCCTGATTTGTGCACACTCGGATTGTCTACCCCCCTAGACGTTCCTCTGTCAGGGGTAGCCCGGTGTAGCTCTCTCTTGTTTTGTGTTTGTTTAGGTCATAGGGTTATGTAAAACCATGTTGGTTCACAAGTTGGGGCACTATCCTACCCGGTTTCACCTCAACGGGGAGATTCCCCCTTATACGGGTCCGGAACCTTCGCTTCTAGGTTAGAGCGCATGCATGCGAGGGGGGACACATGCAAGCACCTATACCAACCTGTCACCACACTCACACACATATGCTAGGGACACATGCAAGTTTTCATCTGATTCCGATGTTCTCGTGGCCTTCCTCCGGCGAAACCCTGATCTGTGCACACTCGGATCGTCTACCCCCCTAGACGATCCTCTGAGAGGGGTAGCCCGGCGTAGCTCTCTCTTGTTTTGTGTTTGTTTAGGTCATAGGGTTATGTAAAACCATGTTGGTTCACAAGTTGGGGCACTATCCTACCCGGTTTCACCTCAACGGGGAGATTCCCCCTTATACGGGTTTGGAACCTTCGCTTCTAGGTTAGAGCGCATGCATGCGAGGGGGACACATGCAAGCACCTATACCAACCTCTAAACACACTCACACACATATCCAAGGGACACATGCAAGTTTTCATCTGATTCTGATGTTCTCGTGGCCTTCCTCCGGCGAAACCCTGATCTGTGCACACTCGGATCGTCTACCCCCTAGACTTTCCTCTGACAGGGGTAGCCCGGCGTAGCTCTCTCTTGTTTTGTGTTTGTTTAGGTCATAGGGTTTTGTAAAACCATGTTTGTTCACAAGTTGGGGCACTATCCTACCCGGTTTCACCTCAGCGGGGAGATTCCCCCTTATACGGGTCCGGAACCTTCGCTTCTAGGTTAGAGCGCATGCATGCGAGGGGGGACACATGCAAGCAACTATAACAACCTCTCACCACACTCCCACACATATCCAAGGGACACATGCAAGTTTTCATCTGATTCCGATCTTCTCGTGGCCTTCCTCCGGCGAAACCCTGATCTATGCACACTCGGATCGCCTACCCCCTAGACGTTCCTCTGACAGGGGTAGCCCGGCGTAGCTCTGTCTTGTTTTGTGTTTGTTTCGGTCATAGGGTTATGTAAAACCATGTTGGTTCACAAGTTGGGGCACTATCCTACCCGGTTTCACCTCAACGGGGAGATTCCCCCTTATACGGGTCCGGATCCTTCGCTTCTAGGTTAGAGCGCATGCATGCGAGGGGGGACACATGAAAGCACCTATACCAACCTCTCACCACACTCACACACATATGCTACGGACACATGCAAGTTTTCATCTGATTCCGATGTTCTCGTGGCCTTCCTCCGGCGAAACCCTGATTTGTGCACACTCGGATTGTCTACCCCCCTAGACGTTCCTCTAACAGGGGTAGCCCGGTGTAGCTCTCTCTTGTTTTGTGTTTTTTTAGGTCATAGGGTTATGTAAAACCATGTTGGTTCACAAGTTGGGGCACTATCCTACCCGGTTTCACCTCAACGGGGAGATTCCCCCTTATACGGGTCCGGAACCTTCGCTTCTAGGTTAGAGCGCATGCATGCGAGGGGGGACACATGCAAGCACCTATACCAACCTCTCACCACACTCACACACATATGCTAGGGACACATGCAAGTTTTCATCTGATTCCGATGTTCTCGTGGCCTTCCTCCGGCGAAACCCTGATCTGTGCACACTCGGATCGTCTACCCCCCTAGACGTTCCTCTGAGAGGGGTAGCCCGGCGTAGCTCTCTCTTGTTTTGTGTTTGTTTAGGTCATAGGGTTATGTAAAACCATGTTGGTTCACAAGTTGGGGCACTATCCTACCCGGTTTCACCTCAACGGGGAGATTCCCCCTTATACGGGTCTGGAACCTTCGCTTCTAGGTTAGAGCGCATGCATGCGAGGGGGACACATGCAAGCACCTATACCAACCTCTAAACACACTCACACACATATCCAAGGGACACATGCAAGTTTTCATCTGATTCTGATGTTCTCGTGGCCTTCCTCCGGCGAAACCCTGATCTGTGCACACTCGGATCGTCTACCCCCTAGACTTTCCTCTGACAGGGGTAGCCCGACGTAGCTCTCTCTTTTTTTGTGTTTGTTTAGGTCATAGGGTTATGTAAAACCATGTTTGTTCACAAGTTGGGGCACTATCCTACCCGGTTTCACCTCAACGGGGAGATTCCCCCTTATACGGGTCTGGAACCTTCGCTTCTCGGTTAGAGCGCATGCATGCGAGGGGGGAAACAGGCAACCACCTATACCAACCTCTCACCACACTCACACAGATATGCTAGGGACACATGCAAGGTTTCATCTGATTCCGATGTTCTCGTGGCCTTCCTCCGGCGAAACCCTGATCTGTGCACAGTCGGAACGTCTACCCCCTAGACGTTCCTCTGACAGGGGTAGCCCGGCGTAGCTCTCTCTTGTTTTGTGTTTGTTTAGGTCATAGGGTTTTGTAAAACCATGTTTGTTCACAAGTTGGGGCACTATCCTACCCGGTTTCACCTCAGCGGGGAGATTCCCCCTTATACGGGTCCGGAACCTTCGCTTCTAGGTTAGAGCGCATGCATGCGAGGGGGGACACATGCAAGCACCTATAACAACCTCTCACCACACTCACACACATATCCAAGGGACACATTTAAGTTTTCATCTGATTCCGATGTTCTCGTGTCCTTCCTCCGGCGAAACCCTGATCTATGCACACTCGGATCGCCTACCCCCTAGACGTTCCTCTGACAGGGGTAGCCCGGCGTAGCTCTGTCTTGTTTTGTGTTTGTTTCGGTCATAGGGTTATGTAAAACCATGTTGGTTCACAAGTTGGGGCACTATCCTACCCGGTTTCACCTCAACGGGGAGATTCCCCCTTATACGGGTCTGGAACCTTCGCTTCTAGGTTAGAGCGCATGCATGCGAGGGGGGACACATGCAAGCACCTATACCAACCTCTCACCACACTCACACACATATGCTACGGACACATGCAAGTTTTCATCTAATTCCGATGTTCTCGTGGCCTTCCTCCGGCGAAACCCTAATTTGTGCACACTCAGATTGTCTAGACGTTCCTCTAACAGGGGTAGCCCGGTGTAGCTCTCTCTTGTTTTGTGTTTGTTTAGGTCATAGGGTTATGTAAAACCATGTTGGTTCACAAGTTGGGGCACTATCCTACCCGGTTTCACCTCAACGGGGAGATTCCCCCTTATACGGGTCCGGATCCTTCGCTTCTAGGTTAGAGCGCATGCATGCGAGGGGGGACACATGCAAGCACCTATACCAACCTCTCACCACACTCAAACACATATGCTACGGACACATGCAAGTTTTCATCTGATTCCGATGTTCTCGTGGCCTTCCTCCGGCGAAACCCTGATTTGTGCACACTCGGATTGTCTACTCCCCTAGACGTTCCTCTAACAGGGGTAGCCCGGTGTAGCTCTCTCTTGTTTTGTGTTTGTTTAGGTCATAGGGTTATGTAAAACCATGTTGGTTCACAAGTTGGGGCACTATCCTACCCGGTTTCACCTGAACGGGGAGATTCCCCCTTATACGGGTCCGGAACCTTCGCTTCTAGGATAGAGCGCATGCATGCGAGGGGGGACACATGCAATCACCTATACCAACCTCTCACCACACTCACACACATATGCTAGGGACACATGCAAGTTTTCATCTGATTCCGATGTTCTCGTGGCCTTCCTCCGGCGAAACCCTGATCTGTGCACAGTCGGAACGTCTACCCCCTAGACGTTCCTCTGACAGGGGTAGCCCGGCGTAGCTCTCTCTTGTTTTGTGTTTGTTTAGGTCATAGGGTTTTGTAAAACCATGTTTGTTCACAAGTTGGGGCACTATCCTACCCGGTTTCACCTCAGCGGGGAGATTCCCCCTTATACGGGTTCAGAACCTTCGCTTCTAGGTTAGAGCGCATGCATGCGAGGGGGGACACATGCAAGCACCTATAACAACCTCTCACCACACTCACACACATATCCAAGGGACACATGCAAGTTTTCATCTGATTCCGATGTTCTCGTGTCCTTCCTCCGGCGAAACCCTGATCTATGCACACTCGGATCGCCTACCCCCTAGACGTTCCTCTGACAGGGGTAGCCCGGCGTAGCTCTGTCTTGTTTTGTGTTTGTTTCGGTCATAGGGTTATGTAAAACCATGTTGGTTCACAAGTTGGGGCACTATCCTACCCGGTTTCACCTCAACGGGGAGATTCCCCCTTATACGGGTCTGGAACTTTCGCTTCTAGGTTAGAGCGCATGCATGCGAGGGGGGACACATGCAAGCACCTATACCAACCTCTCACCACACTCACACACATATGCTACGGACACATGCAAGTTTTCATCTAATTCCGATGTTCTCGTGGCCTTCCTCCTGCGAAACCCTAATTTGTGCACACTCGGATTGTCTAGACGTTCCTCTAACAGGGGTAGCCCGGTGTAGCTCTCTCTTGTTTTGTGTTTGTTTAG
Organism: Avena sativa; assembly: GCA_916181665.1. Taxonomy (NCBI): domain Eukaryota; kingdom Viridiplantae; phylum Streptophyta; class Magnoliopsida; order Poales; family Poaceae; genus Avena; species Avena sativa. Next base: position 20,993,234 of record OV702296.1, read on the forward strand.
GTCATAGGGTTATGTAAAACCATGTTGGTTCACAAGTTGGGGCACTATCCTACCCGGTTTCACCTCAACGGGGAGATTCCCCCTTATACGGGTCCGGATCCTTCGCTTCTAGGTTAGAGCGCATGCATGCGAGGGGGGACACATGCAAGCACCTATACCAACCTCTCACCACACTCACACACATATGCTACGGACACATGCAAGTTTTCATCTGATTCCGATGTTCTCGTGGCCTTCCTCCGGCGAAACCCTGATTTGTGCACACTCGGATTGTCTACTCCCCTAGACGTTCCTCTAACAGGGGTAGCCCGGCGTAGCTCTGTCTTGTTTTGTGTTTGTTTCGGTCATAGGGTTATGTAAAACCATGTTGGTTCACAAGTTGGGGCACTATCCTACCCGGTTTCACCTCAACGGGGAGATTCCCCCTTATACGGGTCTGGAACTTTCGCTTCTAGGTTAGAGCGCATGCATGCGAGGGGGGACACATGCAAGCACCTATACCAACCTCTCACCACACTCACACACATATGCTACGGACACATGCAAGTTTTCATCTAATTCCGATGTTCTCGTGGCCTTCCTCCGGCGAAACCCTAATTTGTGCACACTCGGATTGTCTAGACGTTCCTCTAACAGGGGTAGCCCGGTGTAGCTCTCTCTTGTTTTGTGTTTGTTTAGGTCATAGGGTTATGTAAAACCATGTTGGTTCACAAGTTGGGGCACTATCCTACCCGGTTTCACCTCAACGGGGAGATTCCCCCTTATACGGGTCCGGATCCTTCGCTTCTAGGTTAGAGCGCATGCATGCGAGGGGGGACACATGCAAGCACCTATACCAACCTCTCACCACACTCACACACATATGCTACGGACACATGCAAGTTTTCATCTGATTCCGATGTTCTCGTGGCCTTCCTCCGGCGAAACCCTGATTTGTGCACACTCGGATTGTCTACTCCCCTAGACGTTCCTCTAACAGGGGTAGCCCGGTGTAGCTCTCTCTTGTTTTGTGTTTGTTTAGGTCATAGGGTTATGTAAAACCATGTTGGTTCACAAGTTGGGGCACTATCCTACCCGGTTTCACCTCAACGGGGAGATTCCCCCTTATACGGGTCCGGAACCTTCGCTTCTAGGTTAGAGCGCATGCATGCGAGGGGGGACACATGCAAGCACCTATACCAACCTCTCACCACACTCACACACATATGCTAGGGACACATGCAAGTTTTCATCTGATTCCGATGTTCTCGTGGCCTTCCTCCGGCGAAACCCTGATCTGTGCACACTCGGATCGTCTACCCCCCTAGACGTTCCTCTAAGAGGGGTAGCCCGGCGTAGCTCTCTCTTGTTTTGTGTTTGTTTAGGTCATAGGGTTATGTAAAACCATGTTGGTTCACATGTTGGGGCACTATCCTACCCGGTTTCACCTCAACGGGGAGATTCCCCCTTATGCGGGTCTGGAACCTTCGCTTCTAGGTTAGAGCGCATGCATGCGAGGGGGACACATGCAAGCACCTATACCAACCTCTAAACACACTCACACACATATCCAAGGGACACATGCAAGTTTTCATCTGATTCTGATGTTCTCGTGGCCTTCCTCCGGCGAAACCCTGATCTGTGCACACTCGGATCGTCTACCCCCTAGACTTTCCTCTGACAGGGGTAGCCCGGCGTAGCTCTCTCTTGTTTTGTGTTTGTTTAGGTCATAGGGTTATGTAAAACCATGTTGGTTCACAAGTTGGGGCACTATCCTACCCGGTTTCACCTCAACGGGGAGATTCCCCCTTATACGGGTCCAGAACCTTCGCTTCTAGGTTAGAGCGCATGCATGCGAGGGGGGACACATGCAAGCACCTATACCAACCTCTCACCACACTCACACACATATGCTAGGGACACATGCAAGTTTTCATCTGATTCCGATGTTCTCGTGGCCTTCCTCCGGCGAAACCCTGATCTGTGCACACTCGGATCGTCTACCCCCCTAGACGTTCCTCTGAGAGGGGTAGCCCGGCGTAGCTCTCTCTTGTTTTGTGTTTGTTTAGGTCATAGGGTTATGTAAAACCATGTTGGTTCACAAGTTGGGGCACTATCCTACCCGGTTTCACCTCAACGGGGAGATTCCCCCTTATACGGGTCTGGAACCTTCGCTTCTAGGTTAGAGCGCATGCATGCGAGGGGGACACATGCAAGCACCTATACCAACCTCTAAACACACTCACACACATATCCAAGGGACACATGCAAGTTTTCATCTGATTCTGATGTTCTCGTGGCCTTCCTCCGGCGAAACCCTGATCTGTGCACACTCGGATCGTCTACCCCCTAGACTTTCCTCTGACAGGGGTAGCCCGGCGTAGCTCTCTCTTGTTTTGTGTTTGTTTAGGTCATAGGGTTTTGTAAAACCATGTTTGTTCACAAGTTGGGGCACTATCCTACCCGGTTTCACCTCAACGGGGAGATTCCCCCTTATACGGGTCTGGAACCTTCGCTTCTCGGTTAGAGCGCATGCATGCGAGGGGGGAAACAGGCAAGCACCTATACCAACCTCTCACCACACTCACACAGATATGCTAGGGACACATGCAAGGTTTCATCTGATTCCGATGTTCTCGTGGCCTTCCTCCTGCGAAACCCTGATCTGTGCACACTCGGATCGTCTACCCCCTAGACGTTCCTCTGCCAGGGGTAGCCCGGCGTAGCTCTGTCTTGTTTTGTGTTTGTTTCGGTCATAGGGTTATGTAAAACCATGTTGGTTCACAAGTTGGGGCACTATCCTACCCGGTTTCACCTCAACGGGGAGATTCCCCCTTATACTGGTCCGGAACCTTCGCTTCTAGGTTAGAGCGCATGCATGCGAGGGGGGACACATGCAAGCACCTATACCAACCTCTCACCACACTCACACACATATGATAGGGACACATGCAAGTTTTCATCTGATTCCGATGTTCTCGTGGCCTTCCTCTGGCGAAACCCTGATCTGTACACACTGAGATCGTCTACCCCCCTAGACCTTCCTCTGGCAGGGGTAGCCCGGCGTAGCTCTCTCTTGTTTTGCGTTTGTTTAGGTCATAGGGTTTTGTAAAACCATGTTTGTTCACAAGTTGGGGCACTATCCTACCCGGTTTCACCTCAGCGGGGAGATTCCCCCTTATACGGGTCCGGAACCTTCGCTTCTAGGTTAGAGCGCATGCATGCGAGGGGGGACACATGCAAGCACCTATAACAACCTCTCACCACACTCACACACATATCCAAGGGACACATGCAAGTTTTCATCTGATTCCGATGTTCTCGTGTCCTTCCTCCGGCGAAACCCTGATCTATGCACACTCGGATCGCCTACCCCCTAGACGTTCCTCTGACAGGGGTAGCCCGGCGTAGCTCTGTCTTGTTTTGTGTTTGTTTCGGTCATAGGGTTATGTAAAACCATGTTGGTTCACAAGTTGGGGCACTATCCTACCCGGTTTCACGTCAACGGGGAGATTCCCCCTTATACGGGTCCGGAACCTTCGCTTCTTGGTTAGAGCGCATGCATGCGAGGGGGGACACATGTAATCACCTATACCAACCTCTCACCACACTCACGCACATATGCTAAGGACACATGCAAGTTTTCATCTGATTCCGATGTTCTCGTGTCCTTCCTCCGGCGAAACCCTGATCTATGCACACTCGGATCGCCTACCCCCTAGACGTTCCTCTGACAGGGGTAGCCCGGCGTAGCTCTGTCTTGTTTTGTGTTTGTTTCGGTCATAGGGTTATGTAAAACCATGTTGGTTCACAAGTTGGGGCACTATCCTACCCGGTTTCACCTCAACGGGGAGATTCCCCCTTATACGGGTCTGGAACTTTCGCTTCTAGGTTAGAGCGCATGCATGCGAGGGGGGACACATGCAAGCACCTATACCAACCTCTCACCACACTCACACACATATGCTACGGACACATGCAAGTTTTCATCTAATTCCGATGTTCTCGTGGCCTTCCTCCGGCGAAACCCTAATTTGTGCACACTCGGATTGTCTAGACGTTCCTCTAACAGGGGTAGCCCGGTGTAGCTCTCTCTTGTTTTGTGTTTGTTTAGGTCATAGGGTTATGTAAAACCATGTTGGTTCACAAGTTGGGGCACTATCCTACCCGGTTTCACCTCAACGGGGAGATTCCCCCTTATACGGGTCCGGATCCTTCGCTTCTAGGTTAGAGCGCATGCATGCGAGGGGGGACACATGCAAGCACCTATACCAACCTCTCACCACACTCACACACATATGCTACAGACACATGCAAGTTTTCATCTGATTCCGATGTTCTCGTGGCCTTCCTCCGGCGAAACCCTGATTTGTGCACACTCGGATTGTCTACTCCCCTAGACGTTCCTCTAACAGGGGTAGCCCGGTGTAGCTCTCTCTTGTTTTGTGTTTGTTTAGGTCATAGGGTTATGTAAAACCATGTTGGTTCACAAGTTGGGGCACTATCCTACCCGGTTTCACCTCAACGGGGAGATTCCCCCTTATACGGGTCCGGAACCTTCGCTTCTAGGTTAGAGCGCATGCATGCGAGGGGGGACACATGCAAGCACCTATACCAACCTCTCACCACACTCACACACATATGCTAGGGACACATGCAAGTTTTCATCTGATTCCGATGTTCTCGTGGCCTTCCTCCGGCGAAACCCTGATCTGTGCACACTCGGATCGTCTACCCCCCTAGACGTTCCTCTGAGAGGGGTAGCCCGGCGTAGCTCTCTCTTGTTTTGTGTTTGTTTAGGTCATAGGGTTATGTAAAACCATGTTGGTTCACAAGTTGGGGCACTATCCTACCCGGTTTCACCTCAACGGGGAGATTCCCCCTTATGCGGGTCTGGAACCTTCGCTTCTAGGTTAGAGCGCATGCATGCGAGGGGGACACATGCAAGCACCTATACCAACCTCTAAACACACTCACACACATATCCAAGGGACACATGCAAGTTTTCATCTGATTCTGATGTTCTCGTGGCCTTCCTCCGGCGAAACCCTGATCTGTGCACACTCGGATCGTCTACCCCCTAGACTTTCCTCTGACAGGGGTAGCCCGGCGTAGCTCTCTCTTGTTTTGTGTTTGTTTAGGTCATAGGGTTATGTAAAACCATGTTGGTTCACAAGTTGGGGCACTATCCTACCCGGTTTCACCTCAACGGGGAGATTCCCCCTTATACGGGTCCGGAACCTTCGCTTCTAGGTTAGAGCGCATGCATGCGAGGGGGGACACATGCAAGCACCTATACCAACCCCTCACCACACTCACACACATATGCTAGGGACACATGCAAGTTTTCATCTGATTCCGATGTTCTCGTGGCCTTCCTCCGGCGAAACCCTGATCTGTGCACACTCGGATCGTCTACCCCCCTAGACATTCCTCTGAGAGGGGTAGCCCGGCGTAGCTCTCTCTTGTTTTGTGTTTGTTTAGGTCATAGGGTTATGTAAAACCATGTTGGTTCACAAGTTGGGGCACTATCCTACCCGGTTTCACCTCAACGGGGAGATTCCCCCTTATACGGGTCTGGAACCTTCGCTTCTAGGTTAGAGCGCATGCATGCGAGGGGGACACATGCAAGCACCTATACCAACCTCTAAACACACTCACACACATATCCAAGGGACACATGCAAGTTTTCATCTGATTCTGATGTTCTCGTGGCCTTCCTCCGGCGAAACCCTGATCTGTGCACACTCGGATCGTCTACCCCCTAGACTTTCCTCTGACAGGGGTAGCCCGGCGTAGCTCTCTCTTGTTTTGTGTTTGTTTAGGTCATAGGGTTTTGTAAAACCATGTTTGTTCACAAGTTGGGGCACTATCCTACCCGGTTTCACCTCAACGGGGAGATTCCCCCTTATACGGGTCTGGAACCTTCGCTTCTCGGTTAGAGCGCATGCATGCGAGGGGGGAAACAGGCAAGCACCTATACCAACCTCTCACCACACTCACACAGATATGCTAGGGACACATGCAAGGTTTCATCTGATTCCGATGTTCTCGTGGCCTTCCTCCTGCGAAACCCTGATCTGTGCACACTCGGATCGTCTACCCCCTAGACGTTCCTCTGCCAGGGGTAGCCCGGCGTAGCTCTGTCTTGTTTTGTGTTTGTTTCGGTCATAGGGTTATGTAAAACCATGTTGGTTCACAAGTTGGGGCACTATCCTACCCAGTTTCACCTCAACGGGGAGATTCCGCCTTATACTGGTCCGGAACCTTCGCTTCTAGGTTAGAGCGCATGCATGCGAGGGGGGACACATGCAAGCACCTATACCAACCTCTCACCACACTCACACACATATGATAGGGACACATGCAAGTTTTCATCTGATTCCGATGTTCTCGTGGCCTTCCTCTGGCGAAACCCTGATCTGTACACACTGAGATCGTCTACCCCCCTAGACCTTCCTCTGGCAGGGGTAGCCCGGCGTAGCTCTCTCTTGTTTTGCGTTTGTTTAGGTCATAGGGTTTTGTAAAACCATGTTTGTTCACAAGTTGGGGCACTATCCTACCCGGTTTCACCTCAGCGGGGAGATTCCCCCTTATACGGGTCCGGAACCTTCGCTTCTAGGTTAGAGCGCATGCATGCGAGGGGGGACACATGCAAGCACCTATAACAACCTCTCACCACACTCACACACATATCCAAGGGACACATGCAAGTTTTCATCTGATTCCGATGTTCTCGTGTCCTTCCTCCGGCGAAACCCTGATCTATGCACACTCGGATCGCCTACCCCCTAGACGTTCCTCTGACAGGGGTAGCCCGGCGTAGCTCTGTCTTGTTTTGTGTTTGTTTCGGTCATAGGGTTATGTAAAACCATGTTGGTTCACAAGTTGGGGCACTATCCTACCCGGTTTCACCTCAACGGGGAGATTCCCCCTTATACGGGTCTGGAACCTTCGCTTCTAGGTTAGAGCGCATGCATGCGAGGGGGGACACATGCAAGCACCTATACCAACCTCTCACCACACTCACACACATATGCTACGGACACATGCAAGTTTTCATCTAATTCCGATGTTCTCGTGGCCTTCCTCCGGCGAAACCCTAATTTGTGCACACTCAGATTGTCTAGACGTTCCTCTAACAGGGGTAGCCCGGTGTAGCTCTCTCTTGTTTTGTGTTTGTTTAGGTCATAGGGTTATGTAAAACCATGTTGGTTCACAAGTTGGGGCACTATCCTACCCGGTTTCACCTCAACGGGGAGATTCCCCCTGATATGGGTCCAGATGCTTCGCTTCTAGGTTAGAGCGCATGCATGCGAGGGGGGACACATGGAAGCACCTATACCAACCTCTCACCACACTCACACACATATGCTACGGACACATGCAAGTTTTCATCTGATTCCGATGTTCTCGTGGCCTTCCTCCGGTGAAACCCTGATTTGTGCACACTCGGATTGTCTACTCCCCTAGACGTTCCTCTAACAGGGGTAGCCCGGTGTAGCTCTCTCTTGTTTTGTGTTTGTTTAGGTCATAGGGTTATGTAAAACCATGTTGGTTCACAAGTTGGGGCACTATCCTACCCGGTTTCACCTCAACGGGGAGATTCCCCCTTATACGGGTCCGGAACCTTCGCTTCTAGGTTAGAGCGCATGCATGCGAGGGGGGACACATGCAAGCACCTATACCAACCTCTCAACACACTCACACACATATTCTAGGGACACATGCAAGTTTTCATCTGATTCCGATGTTCTCGTGGCCTTCCTCCGGCGAAACCCTGATCTGTGCACAGTCGGAACGTCTACCCCCTAGACGTTCCTCTGATAGGGGTAGCCCGGCGTAGCTCTCTCTTGTTTTGTGTTTGTTTAGGTCATAGGGTTTTGTAAAACCATGTTTGTTCACAAGTTGGGGCACTATCCTACCCGGTTTCACCTCAACGGGGAGATTCCCCCTTATACGGGTCCGGAACCTTCGCTTCTAGGTTAGAGCGCATGCATGCAAGGGGGACACATGCAAGCACCTATACCAACCTCTAAACACACTCACACACATATCCAAGGGACACATGCAAGTTTTCATCTGATTCTGATGTTCTCGTGGCCTTCCTCCGGCGAAACCCTGATCTGTGCACACTCGGATCGTCTACGCCCTAGACTTTCCTCTGACAGGGGTAGCCCGGCGTAGCTCTCTCTTGTTTTGTGTTTGTTTAGGTCATAGGGTTATGTAAAACCATGTTTGTTCACAAGTTGGGGCACTATCCTACCCGGTTTCACCTCAACGGGGAGATTCCCCCTTATACGGGTCTGGAACCTTCGCTTCTCGGTTAGAGCGCATGCATGCGAGGGGGGAAACAGGCAAGCACCTATACCAACCTCTCACCACACTCACACAGATATGCTAGGGACACATGCAAGGTTTCATCTGATTCCGATGTTCTCGTGGCCTTCCTCCTGCGAAACCCTGATCTGTGCACACTCGGATCGTCTACCCCCTAGACGTTCCTCTGCCAGGGGTAGCCCGACGTAGCTCTGTCTTGTTTTGTGTTTGTTTCGGTCATAGGGTTATGTAAAACCATGTTGGTTCACAAGTTGGGGCACTATCCTACCCGGTTTCACCTCAACGGGGAGATTCCCCCTTATACTGGTCCGGAACCTTCGCTTCTAGGTTAGAGCGCATGCATGCGAGGGGGGACATATGCAAGCACCTATACCAACCTCTCACCACACTCACACACATATGCTAGGGACACATGCAAGTTTTCATCTGATTCCGATGTTCTCGTGGCCTTCCTCTGGCGAAACCCTGATCTGTACACACTCAGATCGTCTACCCGCCTAGACCTTCCTCTGGCAGGGGTAGCCCGGCGTAGCTATCTCTTGTTTTGCGTTTGTTTAGGTCATAGGGTTATGTAAAACCATGTTGGTTCACAAGTTGGGGCACTATCCTACCCGGTTTCACCTCAACGGGGAGATTCCCCCTTATACGGGTCCGGAACTTTCGCTTCTAGGTTAGAGTGCATGCATGCGAGGGGGGACACTTGCAAGCAACTATACCAACCTCTCACCACACTCACACACATATGCTAGGGACAGATGCAAGTTTTCATCTGATTCCGATGTTCTCGTGGCCTTCCTCCGGCGAAACCCTGATCTGTGCACACTCGGATCGTCTACCCCCCTAGACGTTCCTCTGAGAGGGGTAGCCCGGCGTATCTCTCTCTTGTTTTGTGTTTTTTTAGGTCATAGGGTTATGTAAAACCATGTTGGTTCAAAAGTTGGGGCACTATCCTACCCGGTTTCACCTCAACGGGGAGATTCTCCCTTATACGGGTCCGGAACCTTCGCTTCTAGTTTAGAGCGCATGCATGTGAGGGGGGACACATGCAAGCACCTATACCAACCTCTCACCACACTCACACACATATGCTAGGGACACATGCAAGTTTTCATCTGATTCCGATGTTCTCGTGGCCTTCCTCCGGTGAAACCCTGATCTGTGCACACTCGGATCGTCTACCCCCCTAGACGTTCCTCTGAGAGGGGTAGCCCGGCGTAGCTCTCTCTTATTTTGTGTTTGTTTAGGTCATGGGGTTATGTAAAACCATGTTGGTTCACAAGTTGGGGCACTATCCTACCCGGTTTCACCTCAACGGGGAGATTCCCCCTTATACGGGTCTGGAACCTTCGCTTCTCGGTTAGAGCGCATGCATGCGAGGGGGCACACATGAAAGCACCTATACCAACCTCTCACCACACTCACACACATATCCAAGGGACACATGCAAGTTTTCATCTGATTCCGATGTTCTCGTGGCCTTCCTCCGGCGAAACCCTGATCTATGCACACTCGGATCGCCTACCCCCTAGACGTTCCTCTGACAGGGGTAGCCCGGCGTAGCTCTGTCTTGTTTTGTGTTTGTTTCGGTCATAGGGTTATGTAAAACCATGTTGGTTCACAAGTTGGGGCACTATCCTACCCGGTTTCACCTCAACGGGGAGATTCCCCCTTATACGGGTCTGGAACCTTCGCTTCTAGGTTAGAGCGCATGCATGCGAGGGGGGACACATGCAAGCACCTATACCAACCTCTCACCACACTCACACACATATGCTACGGACACATGCAAGTTTTCATCTAATTCCGATGTTCTCGTGGCCTTCCTCCGGCGAAACCCTAATTTGTGCACACTCAGATTGTCTAGACGTTCCTCTAACAGGGGTAGCCCGGTGTAGCTCTCTCTTGTTTTGTGTTTGTTTAGGTCATAGGGTTATGTAAAACCATGTTGGTTCACAAGTTGGGGCACTATCCTACCCGGTTTCACCTCAACGGGGAGATTCCCCCTGATATGGGTCCGGATCCTTCGCTTCTAGGTTAGAGCGCATGCATGCGAGGGGGGACACATGGAAGCACCTATACCAACCTCTCACCACACTCACACACATATGCTACGGACACATGCAAGTTTTCATCTGATTCCGATGTTCTCGTGGCCTTCCTCCGGTGAAACCCTGATTTGTGCACACTCGGATTGTCTACTCCCCTAGACGTTCCTCTAACAGGGGTAGCCCGGTGTAGCTCTCTCTTGTTTTGTGTTTGTTTAGGTCATAGGGTTATGTAAAACCATGTTGGTTCACAAGTTGGGGCACTATCCTACCCGGTTTCACCTCAACGGGGAGATTCCCCCTTATACGGGTCCGGAACCTTCGCTTCTAGGTTAGAGCGCATGCATGCGAGGGGGGACACATGCAAGCACCTATACCAACCTCTCAACACACTCACACACATATGCTAGGGACACATGCAAGTTTTCATCTGATTCCGATGTTCTCGTGGCCTTCCTCCGGCGAAACCCTGATCTGTGCACAGTCGGAACGTCTACCCCCTAGACGTTCCTCTGACAGGGGTAGCCCGGCGTAGCTCTCTCTTGTTTTGTGTTTGTTTAGGTCATAGGGTTTTGTAAAACCATGTTTGTTCACAAGTTGGGGCACTATCCTACCCGGTTTCACCTCAACGGGGAGATTCCCCCTTATACGGGTCCGGAACCTTCGCTTCTAGGTTAGAGCGCATGCATGCGAGGGGGACACATGCAAGCACCTATACCAACCTCTAAACACACTCACACACATATCCAAGGGACACATGCAAGTTTTCATCTGATTCTGATGTTCTCGTGGCCTTCCTCCGGCGAAACCCTGATCTGTGCACACTCGGATCGTCTACCCCCTAGACTTTCCTCTGACAGGGGTAGCCCGGCGTAGCTCTCTCTTGTTTTGTGTTTGTTTAGGTCATAGGGTTATGTAAAACCATGTTTGTTCACAAGTTGGGGCACTATCCTACCCGGTTTCACCTCAACGGGGAGATTCCCCCTTATACGGGTCTGGAACCTTCGCTTCTCGGTTAGAGCGCATGCATGCGAGGGGGGAAACAGGCAAGCACCTATACCAACCTCTCACCACACTCACACAGATATGCTAGGGACACATGCAAGGTTTCATCTGATTCCGATGTTCTCGTGGCCTTCCTCCTGCGAAACCCTGATCTGTGCACACTCGGATCGTCTACCCCCTAGACGTTCCTCTGCCAGGGGTAGCCCGGCGTAGCTCTGTCTTGTTTTGTGTTTGTTTCGGTCATAGGGTTATGTAAAACCATGTTGGTTCACAAGTTGGGGCACTATCCTACCCGGTTTCACCTCAACGGGGAGATTCCCCCTTATACTGGTCCGGAACCTTCGCTTCTAGGTTAGAGCGCATGCATGCGAGGGGGGACATATGCAAGCACCTATACCAACCTCTCACCACACTCACACACATATGCTAGGGACACATGCAAGTTTTCATCTGATTCCGATGTTCTCGTGGCCTTCCTCTGGCGAAACCCTGATCTGTACACACTCAGATCGTCTACCCCCCTAGACCTTCCTCTGGCAGGGGTAGCCCGGCGTAGCTATCTCTTGTTTTGCGTTTGTTTAGGTCATAGGGTTATGTAAAACCATGTTGGTTCACAAGTTGGGGCACTATCCTACCCGCTTTCACCTCAACGGGGAGATTCCCCCTTATACGGGTCCGGAACTTTCGCTTCTAGGTTAGAGTGCATGCATGCGAGGGGGGACACTTGCAAGCAACTATACCAACCTCTCACCACACTCACACACATATGCTAGGGACAGATGCAAGTTTTCATCTGATTCCGATGTTCTCGTGGCCTTCCTCCGGCGAAACCCTGATCTGTGCACACTCGGATCGTCTACCCCCCTAGACGTTCCTCTGAGAGGGGTAGCCCGGCGTATCTCTCTCTTGTTTTGTGTTTTTTTAGGTCATAGGGTTATGTAAAACCATGTTGGTTCAAAAGTTGGGGCACTATCCTACCCGGTTTCACCTCAACGGGGAGATTCTCCCTTATACGGGTCCGGAACCTTCGCTTCTAGTTTAGAGCGCATGCATGTGAGGGGGGACACATGCAAGCACCTATACCAACCTCTCACCACACTCACACACATATGCTAGGGACACATGCAAGTTTTCATCTGATTCCGATGTTCTCGTGGCCTTCCTCCGGTGAAACCCTGATCTGTGCACACTCGGATCGTCTACCCCCCTAGACGTTCCTCTGAGAGGGGTAGCCCGGCGTAGCTCTCTCTTATTTTGTGTTTGTTTAGGTCATGGGGTTATGTAAAACCATGTTGGTTCACAAGTTGGGGCACTATCCTACCCGGTTTCACCTCAACGGGGAGATTCCCCCTTATACGGGTCTGGAACCTTCGCTTCTCGGTTAGAGCGCATGCATGCGAGGGGGCACACATGAAAGCACCTATACCAACCTCTCACCACACTCACACACATATCCAAGGGACACATGCAAGTTTTCATCTGATTCCGATGTTCTCGTGGCCTTCCTCCGCCGAAACCCTGATCAGTGCACACTCGGTTCTTCTGAGAGGGGTAGCCCGGCGTAGCTCTCTCTTGTTTTGTGTTTGTTTAGGTCATAGGGTTATGTAAAACCATGTTGGTTCACAAGTTGAGGCACTATCCTTCCCGGTTTCACCTCAACTGGGAGATTCCCCCTTATACGGGTCCGGAACCTTCGCTTCTAGGTTAGAGCGTATGCATGCGAGGGGGACACATGCAAGCACCTATACCAACCTCTCACCACACTCACACACATATCCTAGGGACACATGCAAGTTTTCATCTGATTCCGATGTTCTCGTGGCCTTCCTCCGGCAAAACCCTGATCTGTGCACAGTCGGATCGTCTACCCCCTAGACGTTCCTCTGACAGGGGTAGCCCGGCGTAGCTCTCTCTTGTTTTGTGTTTGTTTAAGTCATAGGGTTATGTAAAACCATGTTGATTCACAAGTTGGGGCACTATCCTACCCGGTTTCACCTCAACGGGGAGATTCCCCCTTATACGGGTCCGGAACCTTCGCTTCTAGGTTAGAGCGCATGCATGCGAGGGAGGACACATGCAAGCACCTATAACAACCTCTCACCACACTCACACACATATCCAAGGGACACATGCAAGTTTTCATCTGATTCCGATGATCTCGTGGCCTTCCTCCGGCGAAACCCTGATCTGTGCACACTCGGATCGTCTACCCCCTAGACGTTCCTCTGACAAGGGTAGCCCGGCGTAGCTCTCTCTTATTTTGTGTTTGTTTAGGTCATAGGGTTATGTAAAACCATGTTTGTTCACAAGTTGGGGTACTATCCTACCCGGTTTCACCTCAACGGGGAGATTACCCCTTATACGGGTCTAGAACCTTCGCTTCTCGGTTAGAGCGCATGCATGCGAGGGGGACACAGGCAAGCACCTATACCAACCTCTCACCACACTCACACAGATATGCTAGGGACACATGCAAGGTTTCATCTGATTCCGATGTTCTCGTGGCCTTCCTCCACTACTAGGAAAACAGCTATAGGTAATCAGCACATCCGTGGCTCACATGGTTGAAGTGCCCCACGGCTAAAACAGGCGTGGCTCACCTGTGGGTAGTGCCCTACTAGTAACTAGAACAACCGTGGCGCACATGACTATAGTGCGCCACAGATGTGTGTGGTCCAGGGCCATGTTGGACGCTCGCCAAACATCTGTAGCGCACTGTAGTGATGTGCGCCACGGTTGTTAGTGTCATCTGTGGCGCACATGGGGGGGTGCGCTACGCCTAAGCGCACGCCCCCTCTATTGTGAAACGTCCACAAACATCTGTGGCGCACATGGCATAGTGCGCTACAGATGTATAAACTTAGCCGTAGGGCACTCTGCCCTAGTGCCCTATGCCTAAGTGGCATGCACCAACTCCACCCCCAACCCCCCCCCCCCCCCCCCCCCGTGGATCGCCTTTTTAGGGTTTGCAAAAAATAAACAAAAATGATTATCACTTCAAAAAATTAAATCCTTTCATATTTAGGTAGGTAATGTGGTATAGCTTCTAGTAAAATTAACAAAAATGAGTTTCGACTTTATTTGCAAAAAAAAGTCATGCCACGGTAAAAAGGTCGTAACTTTTGCATACGATATCGAAAAAAATCGTATAATATACCAAAATGACGAGAACGAGATTCCTCTAACAGGGGTAGCCCGGTGTAGCTCTCTCTTGTTTTGTGTTTGTTTAGGTCATAGGGTTATGTAAAACCATGTTGGTTCACAAGTTGGGGCACTATCCTACCCGGTTTCACCTCAACGGGGAGATTCCCCCTTATACGGGTCCGGATCCTTCGCTTCTAGGTTAGAGCGCATGCATGCGAGGGGGGACACATGCAAGCACCTATACCAACCTCTCACCACACTCACACACATATGCTACGGACACATGCAAGTTTTCATCTGATTCCGATGTTCTCGTAGCCTTCCTCCGGCGAAACCCTGATTTGTGCACACTCGGATTGTCTACCCCCCTAGACGTTCCTCTAACAGGGGTAGCCCGGTGTAGCTCTCTCTTGTTTTGTGTTTGTTTAGGTCATAGGGTTATGTAAAACCATGTTGGTTCACAAGTTGGGGCACTATCCTACCCGGTTTCACCTCAACGGGGAGATTCCCCCTTATACGGGTCCGGAACCTTCGCTTCTAGGTTAGAGCGCATGCATGCGAGGGGGACACATGCAAGCACCTATACCAACCTCTCACCACACTCACACACATATGCTAGGGACACATGCAAGTTTTCATCTGATTCCGATGTTCTCGTGGCCTTCCTCCGGCGAAACCCTGATCTGTGCACACTCGGATCGTCTACCCCCCTAGACGTTCCTCTGAGAGGGGTAGCCCGGCGTAGCTCTCTCTTGTTTTGTGTTTGTTTAGGTCATAGGGTTATGTATAACCATGTTGGTTCACAAGTTGGGGCACTATCCTACCCGGTTTCACCTCAACGGGGAGATTCCCCCTTATACGGGTCTGGAACCTTCGCTTCTAGGTTAGAGCGCATGCATGCGAGGGGGACACATGCAAGCACCTATACCAACCTCTAAACACACTCACACACATATCCAAGGGACACATGCAAGTTTTCATCTGATTCTGATGTTCTCGTGGCCTTCCTCCGGCGAAACCCTGATCTGTGCACACTCGGATCGTCTACCCCCTAGACTTTCCTCTGACAGGGGTAGCCCGGCGTAGCTCTCTCTTGTTTTGTGTTTGTTTAGGTCATAGGGTTATGTAAAACCATGTTTGTTCACAAGTTGGGGCACTATCCTACCCGGTTTCACCTCAACGGGGAGATTCCCCCTTATACGGGTCTGGAACCTTCGCTTCTCGGTTAGAACGCATGCATGCGAGGGGGTAAACAGGCAAGCACCTATAACAACCTCTCACCACACTCACACAGATATGCTAGGGACACATGCAAGGTTTCATCTGATTCCGATGTTCTCGTGGCCTTCCTCCTGCGAAACCCTGATCTGTGCACACTCGGATCGTCTACCCCCTAGACGTTCCTCTGCCAGGGGTAGCCCGGCGTAGCTCTGTCTTGTTTTGTGTTTGTTTCGGTCATAGGGTTATGTAAAACCATGTTGGTTCACAAGTTGGGGCACTATCCTACCCGGTTTCACCTCAACGGGGAGATTCCCCCTTATACTGGTCCGGAACCTTCGCTTCTAGGTTAGAGCGCATGCATGCGAGGGGGGACACATGCAAGCACCTATACCAACCTCTCACCACACTCACACACATATGCTAGGGACACATGCAAGTTTTCATCTGATTCCGATGTTCTCGTGGCCTTCCTCTGGCGAAACCCTGATCTGTACACACTCAGATCGTCTACCCCCCTAGACCTTCCTCTGGCAGGGGTAGCCCGGCGTAGCTATCTCTTGTTTTGCGTTTGTTTAGGTCATAGGGTTATGTAAAACCATGTTGGTTCACAAGTTGGGGCACTATCCTACCCGCTTTCACCTCAACGGGGAGATTCCCCCTTATACGGGTCCGGAACTTTCGCTTCTAGGTTAGAGCGCATGCATGCGAGGGGGGACACTTGCAAGCAACTATACCAACCTCTCACCACACTCACACACATATGCTAGGGACAGATGCAAGTTTTCATCTGATTCCGATGTTCTCGTGGCCTTCCTCCGGCGAAACCCTGATCTGTGCACACTCGGATCGTCTACCCCCCTAGACGTTCCTCTGAGAGGGGTAGCCCGGCGTATCTCTCTCTTGTTTTGTGTTTTTTTAGGTCATAGGGTTATGTAAAACCATGTTGGTTCACAAGTTGGGGCACTATCCTACCCGGTTTCACCTCAACGGGGAGATTCTCCCTTATACGGGTCCGGAACCTTCGCTTCTAGTTTAGAGCGCATGCATGTGAGGGGGGACACATGCAAGCACCTATACCAACCTCTCACCACACTCACACACATATGCTAGGGACACATGCAAGTTTTCATCTGATTCCGATGTTCTCGTGGCCTTCCTCCGGTGAAACCCTGATCTGTGCACACTCGGATCGTCTACCCCCCTAGACGTTCCTCTGAGAGGGGTAGCCCTGCGTAGCTCTCTCTTATTTTGTGTTTGTTTAGGTCATGGGGTTATGTAAAACCATGTTGGTTCACAAGTTGGGGCACTATCCTACCCGGTTTCACCTCAACGCGGAGATTCCCCCTTATACGGGTCTGGAACCTTCGCTTCTCGGTTAGAGCGCATGCATGCGAGGGGGCACACATGAAAGCACCTATACCAACCTCTCACCACACTCACACACATATCCAAGGGACACATGCAAGTTTTCATCTGATTCCGATGTTCTCGTGGCCTTCCTCCGCCGAAACCCTGATCAGTGCACACTCGGTTCCTCTGAGAGGGGTAATCCGGCGTAGCTCTCTCTTGTTTTGTGTTTGTTTAGGTCATAGGGTTATGTAAAACCATGTTGGTTCACAAGTTGGGGCACTATCCTCCCCGGTTTCACCTCAACTGGGAGATTCCCCCTTATACGGGTCCGGAACCTTCGCTTCTAGGTTAGAGCGTATGCATGCGAGGGGGGACATATGCCAGCACCTATACCAACCTCTCACCACACTCACACACATATCCTAGGGACACATGCAAGTTTTCATCTGATTCCGATGTTCTCGTGGCCTTCCTCCGGCAAAACCCTGATCTGTGCACAGTCGGATCGTCTAACCCCTAGACGTTCCTCTGACAGGGGTAGCCCGGCGTAGCTCTCTCTTGTTTTGTGTTTGTTTAGGTCATAGGGTTATGTAAAACCATGTTGATTCACAAGTTGGGGCACTAGCCTACCCGGTTTCACCTCAACGGGGAGATTCCCCCTTATACGGGTCCGGAACCTTCGCTTCTAGGTTAGAGCGCATACATGCGAGGGAGGACACATGCAAGCACCTATAACAACCTCTCACCACACTCACACACATATCCAAGGGACACATGCAAGTTTTCATCTGATTCCGATGATCTCGTGGCCTTCCTCCGGCGAAACCCTGATCTGTGCACACTCGGATCGTCTACCCCCTAGACGTTCCTCTGACAAGGGTAGCCCGGCGTAGCTCTCTCTTGTTTTGTGTTTGTTTAGGTCATAGGGTTATGTAAAACCATGTTTGTTCACAAGTTGGGGCACTATCCTACCCGGTTTCACCTCAACGGGGAGATTACCCCTTATACGGGTCTGGAACCTTCGCTTCTCGGTTAGAGCGCATGCATGCGAGGGGGACACAGGCAAGCACCTATACCAACCTCTCACCACACTCACACAGATATGCTAGGGACACATGCAAGGTTTCATCTGATTCCGATGTTCTCGTGGCCTTCCTCCACTACTAGGAAAACAGCTATAGGTAATCAGCACATCCGTGGCTCACATGGTTGAAGTGCCCCACGGCTAAAACAGGCGTGGCTCACCTGTGGGTAGTGCCCTACTAGTAACTAGAACAACCGTGGCGCACATGACTATAGTGCGCCACAGATGTGTGTGGTCCAGGGCCATGTTGGACGCTCGCCAAACATCTGTAGCGCACTATAGTGATGTGCGCCACGGTTGTTAGTGTCATCTGTGGCGCACATGGGGGGTGCGCTACGCCTAAGCGCACGCCCCCTCTGCTGTGAAACGTCCACAAACATCTGTGGCGCACATGGCATAGTGCGCTACAGATGTATAAACTTAGCCGTAGGGCACTCTGCCCTAGTGCCCTATGCCTAAGTGGCATGCACCAACTCCACCCCCACCCCCCCCCACCCCCGTGGATCGCCTTTTTAGGGTTTGCAAAAAATAAACAAAAATGATAAACACTTCAAAAAATTAAATCCTTTCATATTTAGGTAGGTAATGTGGTATAGCTTCTAGTAAAATTAACAAAAATGAGTTTCGACTTTATTTGCAAAAAAAAGTCATGCCACGGTAAAAAGGCCGTAACTTTTGCATACGATATCAAAAAAAATCGTATAATATACCAAAATGACGAGAACGAGATTCCTCTAACAGGGGTAGCCCGGTGTAGCTCTCTCTTGTTTTGTGTTTGTTTAGGTCATAGGGTTATGTAAAACCATGTTGGTTCACAAGTTGGGGCACTATCCTACCCGGTTTCACCTCAACGGGGAGATTCCCCCTTATACGGGTCCGGATCCTTCGCTTCTAGGTTAGAGCGCATGCATGCGAGGGGGGACACATGCAAGCACCTATACCAACCTCTCACCACACTCACACACATATGCTACGGACACATGCAAGTTTTCATCTGATTCCGATGTTCTCGTGGCCTTCCTCCGGCGAAACCCTGATTTGTGCACACTCGGATTGTCTACCCCCCTAGACGTTCCTCTAACAGGGGTAGCCCGGTGTAGCTCTCTCTTGTTTTGTGTTTGTTTAGGTCATAGGGTTATGTAAAACCATGTTGGTTCACAAGTTGGGGCACTCTGCTACCCGGTTTCACCTCAACGGGGAGATTCCCCCTTATACGGGTCCGGAACCTTCGCTTCTAGGTTAGAGCGCATGCATGCGAGGGGGGACACATGCAAGCACCTATACCAACCTCTCACCACACTCACACACATATGCTAGGGACACATGCAAGTTTTCATCTGATTCCGATGTTCTCGTGGCCTTCCTCCGGCGAAACCCTGATCTATGCACACTCGGATCGTCTACCCCCCTAGACGTTCCTCTGAGAGGGGTAGCCCGGCGTAGCTCTCTCTTGTTTTGTGTTTGTTTAGGTCATAGGGTTATGTAAAACCATGTTGGTTCACAAGTTGGGGCACTATCCTACCCGGTTTCACCTCAACGGGGAGATTCCCCCTTATACGGGTTTGGAACCTTCGCTTCTAGGTTAGAGCGCATGCATGCGAGGGGGACACATGCAAGCACCTATACCAACCTCTAAACACACTCACACACATATCCAAGGGACAGATGCAAGTTTTCATCTGATTCTGATGTTCTCGTGGCCTTCCTCCGGCGAAACCCTGATCTGTGCACACTCGGATCGTCTACCCCCTAGACTTTCCTCTGACAGGGGTAGCCCGGCGTAGCTCTCTCTTGTTTTCTGTTTGTTTAGGTCATAGGGTTATGTAAAACCATGTTTGTTCACAAGTTGGGGCACTATCCTACCCGGTTTCACCTCAACGGGGAGATTCCCCCTTATACGGGTCTGGAACCTTCGCTTCTCGGTTAGAGCGCATGCATGCGAGGGGGGAAACAGGCAAGCACCTATACCAACCTCTCACCACACTCACACAGATATGCTAGGGACACATGCAAGGTTTCATCTGATTCCGATGTTCTCGTGGCCTTCCTCCTGCGAAACCCTGATCTGTGCACACTCGGATCGTCTACCCCCTAGACGTTCCTCTGCCAGGGGTAGCCCGGCGTAGCTCTGTCTTGTTTTGTGTTTGTTTCGGTCATAGGGTTATGTAAAACCATGTTGGTTCACAAGTTGGGGCACTATCCTACCCGGTTTCACCTCAACGGGGAGATTCCCCCTTATACTGGTCCGGAACCTTCGCTTCTAGGTTAGAGCGCATGCATGCGAGGGGGGACACATGCAAGCACCTATACCAACCTCTCACCACACTCACACACATATGCTAGGGACACATGCAAGTTTTCATCTGATTCCGATGTTCTCGTGGCCTTCCTCTGGCGAAACCCTGATCTGTACACACTCAGATCGTCTACCCCCCTAGACCTTCCTCTGGCAGGGGTAGCCCGGCGTAGCTATCTCTTGTTTTGCGTTTGTTTAGGTCATAGGGTTATGTAAAACCATGTTGGTTCACAAGTTGGGGCACTATCCTACCCGCTTTCACCTCAACGGGGAGATTCCCCCTTATACGGGTCCGGAACTTTCGCTTCTAGGTTAGAGTGCATGCATGCGAGGGGGGACACTTGCAAGCAACTATA
The DNA here is from genome assembly GCA_916181665.1 of Avena sativa. Taxonomy (NCBI): domain Eukaryota; kingdom Viridiplantae; phylum Streptophyta; class Magnoliopsida; order Poales; family Poaceae; genus Avena; species Avena sativa. The sequence continues at coordinate 21,014,054 of OV702296.1, forward strand.
CCAACCTCTCACCACACTCACACACATATGCTAGGGACAGATGCAAGTTTTCATCTGATTCCGATGTTCTCGTGGCCTTCCTCCGGCGAAACCCTGATCTGTGCACACTCGGATCGTCTACCCCCCTAGACGTTCCTCTGAGAGGGGTAGCCCGGCGTAGCTCTCTCTTGTTTTGTGTTTTTTTAGGTCATAGGGTTATGTAAAACCATGTTGGTTCACAAGTTGGGGCACTATCCTACCCGGTTTCACCTCAACGGGGAGATTCTCCCTTATACGGGTCCGGAACCTTCGCTTCTAGTTTAGAGCGCATGCATGTGAGGGGGGACACATGCAAGCACCTATACCAACCACTCACCACACTCACACACATATGCTAGGGACACATGCAAGTTTTCATCTGATTCCGATGTTCTCGTGGCCTTCCTCCGGTGAAACCCTGATCTGTGCACACTCGGATCGTCTACCTCCCTAGACGTTCCTCTGAGAGGGGTAGCCCGGCGTAGCTCTCTCTTATTTTGTGTTTGTTTAGGTCATGGGGTTATGTAAAACCATGTTGGTTCACAAGTTGGGGCACTATCCTACCCGGTTTCACCTCAACGGGGAGATTCCCCCTTATACGGGTCTGGAACCTTCGCTTCTCGGTTAGAGCGCATGCATGCGAGGGGGCACACATTAAAGCACCTATACCAACCTCTCACAACACTCACACACATATCCAAGGGACACATGCAAGTTTTCATCTGATTCCGATGTTCTCGTGGCCTTCCTCCGCCAAAACCCTGATCAGTAAACACTCGGTTCCTCTGAGAGGGGTAGCCCGGCGTAGCTCTCTCTTGTTTTGTGTTTGTTTAGGTCATAGGGTTATGTAAAACCATGTTGGTTCACAAGTTGGGGCACTATCCTCCCCGGTTTCACCTCAACTGGGAGATTCCCCCTTATACGGGTCCGGAACCTTCGCTTCTAGGTTAGAGCGTATGCATGCGAGGGGGGACACATGCAAGCACCTATACCAACCTCTCACCACACTCACACACATATCCTAGGGACACATGCAAGTTTTCATCTGATTCCGATGTTCTCGTGGCCTTCCTCCGGCAAAACCCTGATCTGTGCACAGTCGGATCGTCTACCCCCTAGACGTTCCTCTGACAGGGGTAGCCCGGCGTAGCTCTCTCTTGTTTTGTGTTTGTTTAGGTCATAGGGTTATGTAAAACCATGTTGATTCACAAGTTGGGGCACTATCCTACCCGGTTTCACCTCAACGGGGAGATTCCCCCTTATACGGGTCCGGAACCTTCGCTTCTAGGTTAGAGCGCATGCATGCGAGGGAGGACACATGCAAGCACCTATAACAACCTCTCACCACACTCACACACATATCCAAGGGACACATGCAAGTTTTCATCTGATTCCGATGATCTCGTGGCCTTCCTCCGGCGAAACCCTGATCTGTGCACACTCGGATCGTCTACCCCCTAGACGTTCCTCTGACAAGGGTAGCCAGGCGTAGCTCTCTCTTGTTTTGTGTTTGTTTAGGTCATAGGGTTATGTAAAACCATGTTTGTTCACAAGTTGGGGCACTATCCTACCCGGTTTCACCTCAACGGGGAGATTACCCCTTATACGGGTCTGGAACCTTCGCTTCTCGGTTAGAGCGCATGCATGCGAGGGGGACACAGGCAAGCACCTATACCAACCTCTCACCACACTCACACAGATATGCTAGGGACACATGCAAGGTTTCATATGATTCTGATGTTCTCGTGGCCTTCCTCCACTACTAGGAAAACAGCTATAGGTAATCAGCACATCCGTGGCTCACATGGTTGAAGTACCCCACGGCTAAAACAGGCTTGGCTCACCTGTGGGTAGTGCCCTACTAGTAACTAGAACAACCGTGGCGCACATGACTATAGTGCGCCACAGATGTGTGTGGTCCAGGGCCATGTTGGACGCTCGCCAAACATCTGTAGCGCACTATAGTGATGTGCGCCACGGTTGTTAGTGTCATCTGTGGCGCACATGGGGGGGGGGGGTGCGCTACGCCTAAGCGCACGCCCCCTCTGCTGTGAAACGTCCACAAACATCTGTGGCGCACATGGCATAGTGCGCTACAGATTTATAAACTTAGCCGTAGGGCACTCTGCCCTAGTGCCCTATGCCTAAGTGGCATGCACCAACTCCACCCCCACCCCCCCCCCCCCGTGGATCGCCTTTTTAGGGTTTGCAAATAATAAAAAAAATGATAAACACTTCAAAAAATTAAATCCTTTCATATTTAGGTAGGTAATGTGGTATAGCTTCTAGTAAAATTAACAAAAATGAGTTTCGACTTTATTTGCAAAAAAAAGTCATGCCACGGTAAAAAGGCCGTAACTTTTGCATACGATATCGAAAAAAATCGTATAATATACCAAAATGACGAGAACGAGATTTCGCATCCGCTCGCAACGAACTTTGGTCGTTTAGCGATTTTTAGATTTTCAAAATTCGAAAAGAGTAAAAAGTTATGGTCAAAAGACCGTTTTTTCCTGCAGAAAAAAAAATAGAGGGCGACTTACCCGTAGCGCACCACCACCTAGTGCGCCACGGATAAGCTTGGGCGGGATTCAAATTTGAATCCCCACCCCGCCCTCCTCCCTTTTCCTTTCCCCTTTTCCCTTCCCCTTTTCCCTCTTCCTCTCCCTTTCCCTTCTTCTTCTTCCTTCTTCCTTCTTCCTTCTTCCTTCTTCCTTCTCCCTTCTCCTTCTCCGCTCCTTGCAGTGATGGCGCGACGTCGACCTCCTTCTCCTCCTCCTCGCAGTGACAACGGGCGATGTCGACCTCCCTTCCTCCCTCTCTTCCTCCATCTCTTCCTACCTCCCTCTCTTCTTCTCCTCCTCCTCCTCTTCTTCTCCTCATCTTCCTCCTCTGCCTCCTCTTCTTCTCCTCCTCTTCCTCCTCTGCCTCCTCCTCTTCTTCTCCTCCTCTTCCTCCTCTTCTTCTCCTCCTCTTCCTCCTTTGCCTCCTCTTCTTATCCTCCTCTTCTCCTCCTCTTCCTCCTATTCTCCTCCTCCTCCTTGCAGTTCCGACGACGACAACAAGGTGACGACGAGGAGGCGACGACGGCGACCTGCACCGACGCGCGACGGCACTGACGACGAGATCCAGATCTGCTGCTTTTTTTTTGAATTTTGAAATTTATATCCATGGCGCACAGCACCTAGTGCGCCACGGTTATCGTTTCATATGCGTGGCGCACCTGCCCAAACTTCTGTGGCACACTGGCATGTGCGCCACGCCTGTATCTAAACTTTTGTGGCGCACCATGCAGTGCGCCACGGCTACGAGATAGCCGTAGCGCGAGGCCCGTGGCGCACTGCTAGTGCGCCACAGAAGGCCTTTTCATGTGCGCCACGAATAGGCGTTTTTCTAGTAGTGCTCCTGCGAAACCCTGATCTGTGCACACTCGGATGGTCTACCCCCCTAGACGTTCCTCTGACAGGGGTAGCCCGGCGTAGCTCTGTCTAGTTTTGTGTTTGTTTAGGTCATAGGGTTATGTAAAACCATGTTGGTTCACAAGTTGGGGCACTATCCTACCCGGTTTCACCTCAACGGGGAGATTCTCCCTTATACGGGTCCGGAACCTTCGCTTCTAGGTTAGAGCGCATGCATGCGAGGGGGAACACATGCAAGCACCTATACCAACCTCTCACCACACTCACACACATATGCTAGGGACACATGCAAGTTTTCATCTGATTCCGATGTTCTCGTGGCCTTCCTCCGGCGAAACCCTGATCTGTGCACACTCAGATCGTCTACCCCCCTAGACCTTCCTCTGGCAGGGGTAGCCCGGCGTAGCTATCTCTTGTTTTGCGTTTGTTTAGGTCATAGGGTTATGTAAAACCATGTTGGTTCACAAGTTGGGGCACTATCCTACCCGGTTTCACCTCAACGGGGAGATTCCCCCTTATACGGGTCCGGAACTTTCGCTTCTAGGTTAGAGCGCATGCATGCGAGGGGGGACACTTGCAAGCAACTATACCAACCTCTCACCACACTCACACACATATGCTAGGGACACATGCAAGTTTTCATCTGATTCCGATGTTCTTGTGGCCTTCCTCCGGCGAAACCCTGATCTGTGCACACTCGGATCGTCTACCCCCCTAGACGTTCCTCTGACAGGGGTAGCCCCGCGTATCTATCTCTTGTTTTGTGTTTTTTTAGGTCATAGGGTTATGCGAAACCATGTTGGTTCACAAGTTGGGGCACTATCCTACCCGGTTTCACCTCAACGGGGAGATTCCCCCTTATACGTGTCTGGAACCTTCGCTTCTAGGTTAGAGCGCATGCATGCGAGGGGGAACACATGCAAGCACCTATACCAACCTCTCACCACACTCACACACATATCCAAGGGACACACGCAAGTTTTCATCTGATTCCGATGTGCTCGTGGCCTTCCTCCGGCGAAACCCTGATCTGTGCACACTCGGATCGTCTACCCCCTAGACATTCCTCTGAGAGGGGTAGCCCGGCATAGCTCTCTCTTGTTTTGTGTTTGTTTAGGTCATAGGGTTATGTAAAACCATGTTGTTTCACAAGTTGGGGCACTATCCTACCCGGTTTCACCTCAAGGGGAGATTCCCCCTTATACGGGTCTGGAACCTTCGCTTCTAGGTTAGAGCGCATGCATGCGAGGGGGGACACATGCAAGCACCTATACCAACCTCTCACCACACTCACACACATATCCAAGGGACACATGCAAGTTTTCATCTGATTCCGATGTTCTCGAAGCCTTCCTCCGGCAAAACACTGATCTGTGCACACTCGGATCGTCTACCCCCCTAGACGTTCCTCTGACATTGGTAGCCCGGCGTAGCTCTCTCTTGTTTTGTGTTTGTTTAGGTCATAGGGTTATGTAAAACCATGTTGGTTCACAAGTTGGGGCACTATCCTACGCGGTTTCACCTCAACGGGGAGATTCCCCCTTATACGGGTCTGGAACCTTCGCTTCTAGGTTAGAGCGCATGCATGCGAGGGGGGACACATGCAAGCACCTATACCAACCTCTCACCACACTCACACACATATCCTAGGGACACATGCAAGTTTTCATCTGATTCCGATATTCTCGTCGCCTTCCTCCTGCGAAACCCTGATCTGTGCACACTCGGATCGTCTACCCCCCTAGACGTTCCTCTGACAGGGGTAGCCCGGCGTAGCTCTCTCTTGTTTTGTGTTTGTTTAGGTCATAGGGTCATGTAAAACCATGTTGGTTCACAAGTTGGGGCACTATCATTCCCGGTTTCACCTAAACGGGGAGATTTCGCCTTATACGGGTCTGGGACCTTCGCTTCTAGGTTAGAGCGCATGCATGCGAGGGGGGGACACATGCAAGCACCTATACCAACCTCTCACCACACTCACACACATATGCTAGGGACACATGCAAGTTTTCATGTGATTCCGATGTTCTCGTGGCCTTCCTCCGGCGAAACCCTGATCTGTGCACACTCGGATCGTCTACCCCCCCTAGACGTTCCTCTGAGAGGGGTAGCCAGGCGTAGCTCTCTTTTGTTTTGTGTTTGTTTAGGTCATAGGGTTATGTAAAACCATGTTGGTTCACAAGTTGGGGCACTATCCTACCCGGTTTCACCTCAACGGGGAGATTCCCCCTTATACGGGTTCGGAACCTTCGCTTCTAGGTTAGAGCGCATGCATGCGAGGGGGGACACATGCAAGCACCTATACCAACCTCTCACCACACTCACACACATATCCTAGGGACACATGCAAGTTTTCATCTGATTCCGATGTTCTCGTCACCTTCCTCCTGCGAAACCCTGATCTGTGCACACTCGGATCGTCTACCCCCTAGACGTTCCTCTGACAGGGGTAGCCCGGCGTAGCTCTCTCTTGTTTTGTGTTTGTTTAGGTCATAGGGTTATGTAAAACCATGTTGGTTCACAAGTTGGGGCACTATCCTACCTGGTTTCACCTCAATGGGGAGATTCCCCCTTATACGGGTCTGGAACCTTCGCTTCTAGGTTAGAGCGCATGCATGCGAGGGGGGACACATGCAAGCACCTATACCAACCTCTCACCACACTCACAAACATATGCTAGGGACACATGCAAGTTTTCATCTGATTCCGATGTTCTCGTGGCCTTCCTCTGGCGAAACCCTTATATGTGCTCACTCGGATCGTCTACCCCCCTAGACGTTCCTCTGAGAGGGGTAGCCCGGCGTAGCTCTCTCTTGTTTTGTGTTTGTTTAGGTCATAGGGTTATGTAAAACCATGTTGGTTCACAAGTTGGGGCACTATACTACCCGGTTTCACCTCAACGGGGAGATTCCCCCTTATACGGGTCCGGAACCTTCGCTTCTAGGTTAGAGCGCATGCATGCGAGGGGGGACACATGCAAGCACCTATACCAACCTCTCACCACACTCACACACATATCCTAGGGACACATGCAAGTTTTCATATGATTCCGATGTTCTCATCGCCTTCCTCCGACGAAACCCTGATCTGTGCACACTCGGATCGTCTACCCCCCTAGACGTTCCTATGACAGGGGTCGCCCGGCGTAGCTCTCTCTTGTTTTGTGTTTGTTTAGGTCATAGGGTTATGTAAAACCATGTTGGTTCACAAGTTGGGGCACTATCCTACCCGGTTTCACCTCAACGGGGAGATTCCCCCTTATACGGGTCCGGAACCTTCGCTTCTAGGTTAGAGCGCATGCATGCGAGGGGGGACACATGCAAGCACCTGTACCAACCTCTCACCACACTCACACACATATGCTAGGGACACATGCAAGTTTTCATCTGATTCCGACGTTCTCGTGGCCTTCCTCCGGCGAAACCCTGATCTGTTCACACTCGGATCGTCTACCCCCCAAGACGTTCCTCTGACAGGGGTAGCCCGGCATAGATCTCTCTTGTTTTGTGTTTGATTAGGTCATAGGGTTATGTAAAACCATGTTGGTTCACAAGTTGGGGCACTATCCTAACCGGTTTCACCTCAACGGGGAGATTCCCCCTTATACGGGTCCGGAACCTTCGCTTCTAGGTTAGAGCGCATGCATGCGAGGGGGTACACATGTAAGCACCTATACCAACCTCTCACCACACTCACACACAAATGCTAGGGACACATGCAAGTTTTCATCTGATTCCGATGTTCTCATGGCCTTCCTCCGGCGAAACCCTGATCTGTGCACACTCGGATCGTCTACCCCCCTAGACGTTCCTCTGACAGGGGTAGCCCGGCGTAGCTCTCTCTTGTTTTGTGTTTGTTTAGGTCATAGGGTTATCTAAAACCATGTTGGTTCACAAGTTGGGGCACTATCCTACCCGGTTTCACGTCAACGGGGAGATTCCCCCTTATACGGGTCCGAAACATTCGCTTCTAGGTTAGAGCGCATGCATGCGAGGGGGGACACATGTAAGCACCTATACCAACCTCTCACCACACTCACACTCATATGCTAGGGACACATGCAAGTTTTCATCTGATTCCGATGTTCTAGTGGCCTTTCTCCGGCGAAACCCTGATCTGTGCACAATCGGATCGTCTACCCCCCTCGACGTTCCTCTGGCAGGGGTAGCCGGGCGTAGCTCTCTCTTGTTTTGTGTTTGTTTAGGTCATAGGGTGATGTAAAACCATGTTGGTTCACAAGTTGGGGCACTATCCTACCCGGTTTCACCTCAACGGGGATATTCCCCCTTATACGGATCCGGAACCTTCGCTTCTAGGTTAGAGCGCATGCATGCAGGGGGGACACATGCAAGCACCTATACCAACCTCTCACCACACTCACACACATATGCTAGGGACACATGCAAGTTTTCATATGATTCCGATGTTCTAGTGGCCTTCCTCCGGCGAAACCCTGATCTGTGCACACTCGGATCGTCTACCCCCTAGACGTTCCTCTGACAGGGGTAGCCCGGTGTAGCTCTGTCTTGTTTTGTGTTTTTTTAGGTCATAGGGTTATGTAAAACCATGTTGGTTCACAAGTTGGGGCACTATCCTACCCGGTTTCACCTCAACGGGGAGATTCCCCCTTATACGGGTCCGGAACCTTCGCTTCTAGGTTAGAGCGCATGCATGCGAGGGGGACACATGTAAGCACCTATACCAACCTCTAACCACACTCACACACGTATGCTAGGGACACATGCAAGTTTTCATCTGATTCCGATGTTCTCGTGGCCTTCCTCCGGCGAAACCCTGATCTGTGCAAACTCGATCGTCTACCCCCCTAGACGTTCCCCTCGCAGGGGTAGCCCGGCGTAGATATCTCTTGTTTTGTGTTTGTTTAGGTCATAGGGTTATGTAAAACCATGTTGGTTCACAAGTTGGGGCACTATCCTACCCGGTTTCACCTCAACGGGGAGATTCCCCCTTATACGGGTCCAGAACCTTCGCTTCTAGGTTAGAGCGCATGCATGCGAGGGGGTACACATGTCAGCACCTATACCAACCTCTTACCACACTCACACACATATGCTAGGGGCACATGCAAGTTTTCATCTGATTCCGATGTTCTCGTGGCCTTCCTCCGGCGAAACCCTCATCTGTGCACACTCGGATCGTCTACCCCCTAGACGTTCCTCTGACAGGGGTAGCCCGGCGTAGCTCTCTCTTGTTTTGTGTTTGTTTAGGTCACACTGGTAGAAAACGCCCCATGCGTCCCGGTTGGTAAGGGCCATTAGTCCCGGTTGCCCAACCGGGACGGGGCAATCGGGACTAAAGCTCTAACCTTTAGTCCTGGTTGCCCCACCAACCGGGACAAATGGGGGCACACGTGGCCGCTACTCCGTGCAATGTGGGGAGGACCTTTAGTCCCGGTTTGTAATACAAACCGGGACTAAAAGTTTTTTTTTATTTTATTTTTTTAAAAAAAAATTTGATTTTTTTTTCAATTTTTTCTTAAACCTTTGAATTATTTGGCTCGTTGATCTCCCACATCTCTCATTTTTAACACTAATTATACTTAATCTTAGTTCAAATCGTACTTACAGTCAAACTTCCCATCCAGTCACCCATCCTAGCACTACTCCACCCCCAGCACGCTTAACTTCTTTATTCCATCTCTCCCACCTGCGCGAAGGACCAATATATCTTGTTGTCAAGACTAGTATATCAATCTTATTAACTCATATCGATATGTGATACTTTTTTTGAAATTAAGAACAACTAATTTTAGTAAACAACAATAAATAATTAATAATAACATTTTATTCTAATGAAAGTAAAAACTAATTAAATTAATATTTTATTCATTTTTGCCATTTATTCATTTAATATGACATAAACAATATCTTCAAATCTGTAAATCGAAATTTAATAAATAATATATCCATTATTATCAGAAAAATGCGAGGAATTCAAATATAACATAAAAAATACTAAAATAATTTTTTTTCTAAAATAATTTTTTTCTTTTCGATTTTTTCCTGCGGATGGAGCTAGCGGAGGTTCAAGCTTCAATCTGGCGCTCGTTGATAAACCAGAAAAAATTCACCGGGTTGATAAACTAGCAAAACCCGCTCAAATTAAACCCGTAGATGCACAGGCTTAGGCGTGTCCGTGTTAGGCTAGGAGCCTTTTTGCCAAGTCGAGATAACGTCCAGCCATCAAGTTGTAACACGTCGAGTAGAGACAAAGAAATAAAGAAAAATCAATATAAAAGATTGTTTCGAAGGCATTAGGTTGATACACATCTTCAAAATTATACTATTAACTATTAGATTTTTAATTTAGGGCTAGGATTTAACTAGGTCCATCTAATTACGTCCAAGTCACGTTCTCGCACGACATATAGTTTTCTTTCCTTTTATTGGTCTGCGCCATTAGGTTCCATCGGTGCAGCGACTCAAATCATAAAAAAAAGAATTGCCTATTAACGTGCTATAATCAGCTTAGCACGATGGACATCCAGCTTGAATTAGAAAAATAAAGCACTACCTATTGACACACTCCACTAAGCTTAGCCCGATCAATACTTTTAGTCCCGGTTCGTATCACCAACCGGGACTAAAAGGGGTGCCCCGGTGCCAATCCCTTTAGTCCGGGTTGGTAATACGAACCAGGACTAAAGGTCACACCTTTAGTCCCGGTTGGTGATACGAACCGGGACTAAAGGTATTGGCACTGGGGCACCCCTTTTAGTACCGGTTGGTGATACGAACCGGGACTAAAGGTCCCGTTTGACCCGGGACTAAAGATGTATGGCGTTCTAGCCGTTGGAACCGGGACTAATGTTCACATTAGTCCCAGGTCCAACCATAACCGGGACTAATGCTCCAAACTAGGGTGGACGTATGGCTCTTTTTCTACTAGTGTCATAGGGTTATCTAAAACCATGTTGGTTCACAAGTTGGGGCACTATCCTACCTGGTTTCACGTCAACGGGGAGAGTCCCCCTTATACGGGTCCGGAACCTTCGCTTCTAGGTTAGAGCGCATGCATGCGAGAGGGGACACATGTAAGCACTTATACCAACCTCTCACCACACTCACGCTCATATGCTAGGGACACATGCAAGTTTTCATCTGATTCCGATGTTCTAGTGGCCTTTCTCCGGTGAAACCCTGATCTGTGCACAATCGGATCGTCTACCCCCCTAGACGTACCTCTGGCAGGGGTAGCCGAGCGTAGCTCTCTCTTGTTTTGTGTTTGTTTAGGTCATAGGGTTATGTAAAACCATGTTGGTTCACAAGTTGGGGCACTATCCTACCCGGTTTCACCTCAACGGGGATATTCCCCCTTATACGGGTCCGGAACCTTCGCTTCTAGGTTAGAGCGCATGCATGCAGGGGGGACACATGCAAGCACCTATACCAACCTCTCACCACACTCACACACATATGTTAGGGACACATGCAAGTTTTCATCTGATTTCGATGTTCTAGTGGCCTTCCTCCGGCGAAACCCTGATCTGTGCACACTCGGATCGTCTACCCCCCTAGACGTTCCTCTAACAGGGGTAGCCCGGCGTAGATCTCTCTTGTTTTGTGTTTGTTTAGGTCATAGGGTTATGTAAAACCATGTTGGTTCACAAGTTGGGGCACTATCCTACCCGGTTTCACCTCAACGGGGAGATTCCCCCTTATACGGGTCCGAAACCTTCGCTTCTAGGTTAGAGGGCATGCATGCGAGGGGGGACACATGCAAGCGCCTATACCAACCTCTCACCACACTCACACACATATGCTAGGGACACATGCAAGTTTTCATCTGATTCCGATGTTCTAGTGGCCTTCCTCCGGCGAAACCCTGATCTGTGCACACTCGGATCGTCTACCCCCTAGATGTTCCTCTGGCAGGGGTAGCCCGGCGTAGATCTCTCTTGTTTTGTGTTTTTTTAGGTCATAGGGTTGTGTAAAACCATGTTGGTTCACAAGTTGGGGCACTATCCTACCCGGTTTCACCTCAACGGGGAGATTCCCCCTTATACGGGTCCAGAACCTTCGCTTCTAGGTTAGAGCGCATGCATGCGAGGGGGACACATGTAAGCACCTATACCAACCTCTAACCACACTCACACACGTATGCTAGGGACACATGCAAGTTTTCATCTGATTCCGATGTTCTCGTGGCCTTCCTCCGGCGAAACCCTGATCTGTGCAAACTCGATCGTCTACCCCCCTAGACGTTCCCCTCGCAGGGGTAGCCCGGCGTAGATATCTCTTGTTTTGTGTTTGTTTAGGTCATAGGGTTATGTAAAACCATGTTGGTTCACAAGTTGGGGCACTATCCTACCCGGTTTCACCTCAACGGGGAGATTCCCCCTTATACGGGTCCAGAACCTTCGCTTCTAGGTTAGAGCGCATGCATGCGAGGGGGTACACATGTAAGCACCTATACCAACCTCTCACCACACTCACACACATATGCTAGTGACACATGCAAGTTTTCATCTGATTCCGATGTTCTCGTGGCCTTCCTCCGGCGAAACCCTCATCTGTGCACACTCGGATCGTCTACCCCCTAGACGTTCCTCTGACAGGGGTAGCCCGGCGTAGCTCTCTCTTTTTTTGTGTTTGTTTAGGTCATAGGGTTATCTAAAACCATGTTGGTTCACAAGTTGGGGCACTATCCTACCCGGTTTCACGTCAACGGGGAGATTCCCCCTTATACGGGTCCGGAACCTTCGCTTCTAGGTTAGAGCGCATGCATGCGAGGGGGGACACATGTAAGCACCTATACCAATCTCTCACCACACTCACGCTCATATGCTAGGAACACATGCAAGTTTTCATCTGATTCCGATGTTCTAGTGGCCTTTCTCCGGCGAAACCCTGATCTGTGCACAATCGGATCGTCTACCCCCCTAGACGTACCTCTGGCAGGGGTAGCCGGGCGTAGCTCTCTCTTGTTTTGTGTTTGTTTAGGTCATAGGGTTATTTAAAACCATGTTGGTTCACAAGTTGGGGCATTATCCTACCCGGTTTCACCTCAACGGGGATATTCCCCCTTATACGGGTCCGGAACCTTCGCTTCTAGGTTAGAGCGCATGCATGCAGGAGGGACACATGCAAGCACCTATACCAACCTCTCACCACACTCACACACATATGTTAGGGACACATGCAAGTTTTCATCTGATTCCGATGTTCTAGTGGCCTTCCTCCGGCGAAACCCTGATCTGTGCACACTCGGATCGTCTACCCCCCTAGACGTTCCTCTGACAGGGGTAGCCCGGCGTAGCTCTCTCTTGTTTTGTGTTTGTTTAGGTCATAGTGTTATGTAAAACCATGTTGGTTCACAAGTTGGGGCACTATCCTACCCGGTTTCACCTCAACGGGGAGATTCCCCTTATACGGGTCCGGAACCTTCGCTTCTAGGTTAGAGGGCATGCATGCAAGGGGGGACACATGCAAGCGCCTATACCAACCTCTCACCACACTCACACACATATGCTAGGGACACATGCAAGTTTTCATCTGATTCCGATGTTCTAGTGGCCTTCCTCCGGTGAAACCCTGATCTATGCACACTCGGATCGTCTACCCCCCTAGATGTTCCTCTGGCAGGGGTAGCCCGGCGTAGATCTCTCTTGTTTTGTGTTTTTTTAGGTCATAGGGTTGTGTAAAACCATGTTGGTTCACAAGTTGGGGCACTATCCTACCCGGTTTCACCTCAACGGGGAGATTCCCCCTTATACGGGTCCGGAACCTTCGCTTCTAGGTTAGAGCGCATGCATGCGAGGGGGACACATGTAAGCACCTATACCAACCTCTCACCACACTCACACACGTATGCTAGGGACACATGCAAGTTTTCATCTGATTCCGATGTTCTCGTGGCCTTCCTCCGGCGAAACCCTGATCTGTGCAAACTCGATCGTCTACCCCCTAGACGTTCCCCTCGCAGGGGTAGCCCGGCGTAGATATCTCTTGTTTTGTGTTTGTTTAGGTCATAGGGTTATGTAAAACCATGTTGGTTCACAAGTTGGGGCACTATCCTACCCGGTTTCACCTCAACGGGGAGATTCCCCCTTATACGGGTCCAGAACCTTCGCTTATAGGTTAGAGCGCATGCATGCGAGGGGGTACACATGTAAGCACCTATACCAACCTCTCACCACACTCACACACATATGCTAGGGACACATGCAAGTTTTCATCTGATTCCGATGTTCTCGTGGCCTTCCTCCGGCGAAACCCTCATCTGTGCACACTCGGATCGTCTACCCCGTAGACGTTCCTCTGACAGGGGTAGCCCGGCGTATCTCTCTATTGTTTTGTGTTTGTTTAGGTCATAGGGTTATCTAAAACCATGTTGGTTCACAAGTTGGGGCACTATCCTACCCGGTTTCACGTCAACGGGGAGATTCCCCCTTATACGGGTCCGGAACCTTCGCTTCTAGGTTAGAGCGCATGCATGCGAGGGGGGACACATGTAAGCACCTATACCAACCTCTCACCACACTCACGCTCATATGCTAGGGACACATGCAAGTTTTCATCTGATTCTGATGTTCTAGTGGCCTTTCTCCGGCGAAACCCTGATCTGTGCACAATCGGATCGTCTACCCTCCTAGACGTACCTCTGGCAGGGGTAGCCGGGCATAGCATTCTCTTGTTTTGTGTTTGTTTAGGTCATAGGTAAAACCATGTTGGTTCACAAGTTGGGGCACTATCCTACCCGGTTTCACCTCAACGGGATTATTCCCCCTTATACGGGTCCGGAACCTTCGCTTCTAGGTTAGAGCGCATGCATGCAGGGCGGACACATGCAAGCACCTATACCAACCTCTCACCACACTCACACACATATGTTAGGGACACATGCAAGTTTTCATCTGATTCCGATGTTCTAGTGGCCTTCCTCCGGCGAAACCCTGATCTGTGCACACTCGGATCGTCTACCCCCCTAGACGTTCCTCTGACAGGGGTAGCCCGGCGTAGCTCTCTCTTTGTTTGTGTTTGTTTAGGTCATAGGGTTATGTAAAACCATGTTGGTTCACAAGTTGGGGCACTATCCTACCCGGTTTCACCTCAACGGGGAGATTCCCCCTTATACGGGTTCGGAACCTTCGCTTCTAGGTTAGAGGGCATGCATGCGAGGGGGGACACATGCAACAGCCTATACCAACCTCTCACCACACGCACACACATATGCTAGGGACACATGCAAGTTTTCATCTGATTCCGATGTTCTAGTGGCCTTCCTCCGGCGAAACCCTGATCTGTGCACACTCGGATCGTCTACCCCCCTAGACGTTCCTCTGGCAGGGGTAGCCCGGCGTAGATCTCTCTTGTTTTGTGGTTTTTTAGGTCATAGGGTTGTGTAAAACCATGTTGGTTCACATGTTGGGGCACTATCCTACCCGGTTTCACCTCAACAGGGAGATTCCCCCTTATACGGGTCCGGAACCTTCGCTTCTAGGTTAGAGCGCATGCATGCGAGGGGGACACATGTAAGAACCTATACCAACCTCTCACCACACTCACACACGTATGCTAGGGATACATGCAAGTTTTCATCTGATTCCGATGTTCTCGTGGCCTTCCTCCGGCGAAACCCTGATCTGTGCAAACTCGATCGTCTACCCCCCTAGACGTTCCCCTCGCAGGGGTAGCCCGGCGTAGATATCTCTTGTTTTGTGTTTTTTTAGGTCAAAGGGTTATGTAAAACCATGTTGGTTCACAAGTTGGGGCACTATCCTACCCGGTTTCACCTCAACGGGGAGATTCCCCATTATACGGGTCCAGAACCTTCGCTTCTAGGTTAGAGCGCATGCATGCGAGGGGGGACACATGCAGGCACCTATACCAACCTCTCACCACACTCACACACATATGCTAGGGACACATGCAAGTTTTCATCTGATTCCGATGTTCTCGTGGCCTTCCTTCGGCGAAACCCTGATCTGTGCACACTCGGATTGTCTACCCCCCTAGACGTTCCTCTGACAGGGGTAGCCCGGCGTAGATATCTATTGTTTTGTGTTTTTTTATGTCATAGGGTTATGTACACTAGGGGAAAAAGGGCTATCCGTCCGCGACCCCTCGGAGCATTAGTCCCGGATGCGCCACCAACCGGGACTAATGCTGGCACGCGTCCCGGTTGGAGCGGGCACGGGGCCAGGGGGCATGCGTCCCGGTTGGTAAGGGGGCATGCGTCCCGGTTGGCGCCACCAACCGGGACTAAAGGTTTGGCCACAGCCACGTGGCGTGGCACGCACCTTTAGTCCCGGTTGCTGGCTCCAACCGGGACTAAAGACCCCAGCCCTCTATAAATGCAACGCCCCAGCCCCCTCTGCCTCCACTCTGTTTTTTCGAATGGTGTAAGGTGTGAGGGGGTGTGTTAGTTTTTTCTCATGCATTCATTGAAGGTGTTTGTTTAAATGTTTGAGTGAAAAATCCCGTTGAATTTCTCATAGAACAAAAATATAGAAGGTGTCCGAGACGCACTTGAGCTTTCTCCTCTTTATTTCCCTCGATCGAGGTTAGCAATCTTATCTTTTCTAGGTCATTGATACAATTCATGTGTCAGTGTGAATTGGTTATTTCACTATTTATGATGTCCTGTTTTTTGATAAACTTACTTATATGATGCAGATGAACGGTCGGGAATGGATGTACGGTGACCGGCGGGTAGCCGGGTATATCAAAGGCGTGGATAAATTTATCGATGTGGCTACGGCAAACAAAGAGAATGGATTTATACATTGTCCATGCGTTCAATGTCGGAACAACAAGGAGTACTCTTCCTCAAAAATCATTCGCGACCACCTGATTATGAAAGGTTTCATGCCCAACTATAATTGCTGGACCAAGCACGGGGAAAGAGGGGTTATGATGGAAGATGGTGAAGAAGAATATGATGATAACAACTATCATCATATGTTTCCTGAATATAGTGATACTGCAATGGAAGACAATGGAGAGGAAAAAGGTGAAGAACGGGCATCAGATGAGCCGGCTGATGAACTTGGTAGGGTCATTTCTGATGCAAAGCGAGACTGCGAAACAGAAAATGAGAAGTTGAAGTTAGAGGGCATGTTAGAAGATCACAAGAAATTGTTGTACCCAAATTGTGAAGATGGCAGCACAAAGCTCGGTACCACACTGGAATTGTTGTGATGGAAGGCAGAGTGTGGTCTAACTGACTCCTCATTTGAAAAGATGCTGAAAATAATGAAGCCGAAGTTTCCAAAACATAACGAACTTCCCGAGAGTACCTACGAAGCAAAGAACACTCTCTGTCCTCTGGGATTAGATGTGCAAAAGATACATGCATGCATTAATGACTGCATCCTCTACCGCGGTAAGGAGTATGAGAATTTAGATAAATGCCCGGTATGCAACGCGTTGCGGTATAAGATCAGACGAGATGACCCTGGTGATGTTGAGGGAGAGCCCCTCCGAAAGAGGGTTCCTGCTAAGGTTATGTGGTATGCTCCTATAATACCAAGGTTGAAACGCATGTTCAGAAACAAAGAGCATGCCAGGTTGTTGCGATGTCACAAATAAGACCGTAAGAAAGACGGGAAGTTGAGACACCCTGCTAATGGGTCACAGTGGATAAAAATTGAGAGAGACTTCCCAGACTTTGCAGGTGACGCAAGGAACTTATGGTTTGGTCTAAGTACGGATGGCATGAATCCTTTTGGGGAGCAGAGCTGCAGTCACAGCACCTGGCCCGTGACTCTATGTATCTACAACCTGCCTCCTTGGTTGTGCATGAAGCGTAAGTTCATTATGATGCCAGTGCTCATCCAAGGCCCGAAGCAACCGGGCAACGACATTGATGTGTAGCTTAGGCCATTAGTTGAAGAACTCTTACAGTTTTGGGAAAAACCAGGTGTACGTGCGTGGGATGAGAACAAACAGGAGCCATTTAATCTACGAGGGTTGTTATTCGTAACCATCAATGATTGGCCTGCTCTTAGTAACCTTTCAGGACAGACAAACAAAGGATATAAGGCATGCACCCACTGTTTAGATAAGACCGAAGGTACATATTTGCATAAATGCAAGAAGGTTGTGTACCTGGCGAATCGACGATTTCTTCCGACCAATCATCCCGTAAGAAAGAAAGGCAAGCATTTCAAAGGTGAGGCAGATCACCGGAAGAAGCCTGAACTCCCTACTGGTGATGATGTATTTGGTATGGTCAAGGACATAGAAGTAATCTTTGGAAAGGGTCCCGGCGGTCAATCAGTTCCGAACGACGTCGCTACAGGACACGCACCCATGTGGAAGAAGAAATCTATATTTTGGGAGCTGCCATATTGGAAAGTCCTGTGTGTCCGCTCTTCAATCAACGTGATGCACGTGACGAAGAATCTCTGCGTGAACCTTCTAGGATTCCTAGGCGTGTATGGGAAGACAAAAGATACACCTGAAGCACGGGAGGACCAACAAATTATGAAAGACCCAAAGAACATGCATACAGATAACAAGACGGATAAAGGGCGTCACTTAAGTCGTGCCAGCTATGCTCTTACCAAAGCAGAGAAGGAAATCTTTTTTGAAGTCCTTTACAGTATCAAGGTGCCGTCGGGCTTCTCATCTAATATAAAGGGGATAATAAATATGGCAGAGAAAAAGTTCCAAAACGAAGTCTCATGACTGTCACGTGATTATGACGCAGTTGCTTCCGATTGCATTGAGGGGGCTTCTACCGGAAAATGTTCGAGTACCCATTGTGAAGCTGTGTGCATTCCTCAATGCAATATCTCAGAAGGTAATCAATCCAGATATTCTGCCAAGGTTACAGAAGGATGTGGTACAATGCCTTGTTAGTTTTGAATTGGTGTTCCCACCATCCTTCTTCAATATTATGACGCATCTCCTGGTTCATCTAGTGGAAGAGATTGCCATTCTCGGTCCGGTATTTCTGCACAATATGTTCCCCTTTGAGAGGTTCATGGGAGTCTTAAAGAAATATGTTCATAACCGTGCTAGACCAGAAGGAAGCATCTCCAAGGGATATGGAACAGAGGAGGTCATTGAGTTTTGTGTTGACTTTATTCCTGACCTTAAGCCGATTGGTGTTTCTGACTCGCGGCATGAGGGAAGACTAAGTGGAAAAGGCACGCTGGGAAAGAAAGCAATGATATGTAGGGACGGGGATTCTTTCACTAAAGGACACTAGACAGTTCTACATAATTCCACCTTGGCAGCTCCGTATATCGAGGAACACAAGAATATTGTACGCTCCAAAAACCCGGGGAAGCCTGAATCATGGATTACAGATGAACACATGAAGTCTCACGGTGGTTGGATGCGGACACATCTCTTGAATGACACCACTGTTGGAGATCAGCTATACTTGTTGGCCGCGTCACCATCTTCTACTGTATTGAATTTCCAAGGGTACGAAATAAATGGGAATACATTCTACACGATCGCCCAAGATAAAAAGAGCACCAACCAAAATAGTGGTGTCCGCTTTGATGCAATAGACGAGAATGGACAAAAGGACACATATTATGGTTACATAGAGGAGATATGGGAACTAGACTATGGAGTCTCTTTTAAGGTCCCTTTGTTTCGCTGCAAATGGGTCAACCTGAATGGGGAAGGGGTAACGATAGACCAATTGTACGGAATGACAATAGTGGATCTCAACAATCTTGGTTATAGAGATGAACCATTCGTCCTAGCCAATGATGTGTCTCAGGTTTTCTATGTGAAGGACATGTCCTCTAGACCGAAAAAAAGAAAAAATATGCAAACAAATACATCATATGATGAGCCAATGCGTCACATAGTTCTTTCAGGGAAAAGAAACATCGTGGGAATCGAGGACAAGACAGACATGTCAGAAGATTATAATAAGTTTGATGAAATTCCGCCCTTCACAGTGAAAACTGACCCAAGCATTCCGTTAAGTAAATAAGATGCTCCATGGTTACGTCTGAAGCGGTCATAAGGAATGACATATGCCAAGAAGTTCATGCTCATATTATGTAACTCTAGTTCATGTCTTTCGCGGTTTGTGGCTTGACCGAAGGATATCTTTCGCGGTTTGTGGCCTTTAGTCCCGGTTTTGTAGTCTCAGTTTTTAATATTAATAAATGTCTTGAGTGTTAGTCCCGTTTTGTGGCTGGACCGGGAGTGCCTCTATGACCAGTTTCTTGGAGATGCCGGAGGACTGGGCTCCGTCGGCATCTCCCTGAAACTGGTCGTAGTGGTGTCCCTGCTCTCGAAAACCATCTTGCAGCTTGTAACTTCACTAACTAGATCAATACGCCTCGGAGCTAACTAATTTCACATATTAGGGAGTGCCTCTATGACCAGTTTCTCGGAGATGCCGGAGGACTGGGCTCCGTCGGCATCTCCCTGAAACTGGCCGCAGTGGTGTCCCTTCTCTCGAAAACAATCTTGCAGCTTGTAACTTCACTAACTAGATCAATACACCTCGGAGCTAACTAATTTCACATATTAGGAAGTGCCTCTATGACCAGTTTCTCGGAGATGCCGGAGGACTGGGCTCCGTCGGCATCTCCCTGAAACTGGCCGTAGTGGTGTCCCTGCTCTCTAAAACCATCTTGGAGATGCCTCAAACTGGCTGGAGGACTGGACTCACAAGGATGCATATTTATAGTACAAGCAGCTCGGCATAATGTCGACACTCACGACATAATATCGACACTCACCCCTATTATTAGTGTTGACTCATCTTTAGTCCCGGTTGGTGTCTCCAACCGGGACTAAAGGTTCATCTTTAGTCCCGGTTGGTGACACCATCCGGGACAATGTACAAGCCGCACGACATAATGTCGACACTCACCCCTATTATTAGTGTTGCCTGGCCCACTCTGCCGCAATCCCTTCAGTCGCGGTTGGTTTCTCCAACCGGGACTAAATATGAACCCTCTCTTTATATAGGCATTTCCCTCTATTTATTAGGTAACACTTAAGACATTTATTAATATTAAAAACCGGGACAAACCGGGACTAGCTAACACTCAGGCCTAAAGCCGCCCCTTTAGTCATAATCATGCCTAGTCCTATAGTACGCAGCTTCAGGGTCTTCATCATCGTCGTCATCATCATTGTCATCGTCACCTGCCACTCCGGGGATCCTCAGCCCATCCATGGCATATACCAGGGGCCGTTCCAGCCTCGGATTCACGGCGGGTGGGAGAGGGGTCTCCTGGAGGACGATGCCGCTACCGCCAGGACAGTGTGGGGCCTGTGGCGGGTGGACTCGTGGGCACCGTAGGCGAGGATGGTCTCCCCCGGCGATGTAGCGCATCACTTTGATGATAGTACGGTTCGCCCACCACAGACGACGGCCGACTTCGTTGTGGTTCACCGGTGGCGGGCCATCACCCTCGTACCTGGCGAGCTCCCTTTCCTGCCTATTAGCGAAGAAGGCACTCCAGGTGTCGTAGTTGTCGGGATCCCACTGGGGATCCATCCGCTGCTCTGGTGTGAGCTCGTGGTAGAAGTGGTTTGTGATGGCCGCCTGGCGTGCGGAACCTTGAGGGACAGGAGGGACAGGAACCCCTCCAGCGCTCAGCATCCAGCCGGAGGGCGGCTGGTACCCCGGCGGACAAGGGTAGTTGGAGGCGCACAGCGCCTCGGTCTCCTCAAGGGTCAGAATGGCCCAGTAGGCGTTGTCCATTGTTCTAAGAGAGGAAGGTGTGGATGTGTGGATAGCCATGACACGATCACCCTAAATATAGAGGGAAAGGGCGGGAAAACTTGGCGTGAAGCTTTGGGAAATGGCGGGAAATATCTTTAGTCCCGGTTAGTGACTACATCCGGGACTAAAAGCTCTAGTAGAAAGGAAAGGGCGGGAAAACTTGGCGGGAAGAGGTGGGAAATGGCGGAAAATATTTTTAGTCCCGGTTTGTGACTACATCCGGGACTAAATGTGTGCCGAACAATGATCATGTTTCGAAAAAATCTTCACAAAATGACCTATCATGTTCGAGGTTTCATGGCTTTTTCGGTCCAAATGACCGATGTTATGTGCTGAATCACGGCATAGTTCGTGATGTTGTGCCCATATTATTCATGTCTGTGGACATTGGTATGGAGAACAATATTGCAGGAGGAAGTTTTCCTTTTTGTCGCACGGAAAAGCCCTTTTCCATTTTCCGAGCGCAAAAAACGGGTCGTTTTGTGAAGTAACCACCAAAATGCCGTTTCACAATGCTACTGTCCCATTTTCCTAAAATACTAGACCACCTTACATGGACTTTCTCCCAACCGGTACATCTCAAACCTTTTCGTCCATCCCGGGTAAAAAGGACAAATGTTTGCCGAATCGGCATGAAGTGGGTCCGGTTTGTACTACAGATACATGATCTATCGCCCGTGATTTTTTGAAAAAATCATTTTTAGACTCGCAATATGTGGTTTCTTCAGAGATCCAATGCAAGTTCTAACGATGCTCGTCCCCTATCTTCATGCACACCGGTTCGACCATAGTTAGAAATTCAGATAATTCAAAACGGGCATAATAAATTCAAAAAAAATCCGAACAATGAAAATCCTTCGCGTGGTGTCACATTATGTTACATAGTTGAAAGGAAAAATACAAGACTTGGTATATTGATCATGTTTCGAAAAAACCTTCACAAAATGACCTATCATGTTCGAGGTTTCATGGCTTTCGGTCCAAATGACCGATGTTATGTGCTGAATCACGGCATAGTTTGTGATGTTGTGCCCATATTATGCATGTGTGTGGACATTGGTATGGAGAACAAGGTTGCAGGAGGAAGTTTTCCTTTTTGTCGCACGGAAAAGACCTTTTCCATTTGCCGAGCGCAAAAAACGGGTCGTTTTGTGAAGTAACCACCAAAATGCCGTTTCAGAATGCTACCGTCCTATTTTCCTAAAATACTAGACCACCTTACATGGACTTTCTCCCAACCGGTACATCTCAAACCTTTTCGTCCATCCCAGGTAAAAAGGACAAATGTCTGCCGAATCGGCAGGAAGTGGGTCCGGTTTGTACTACAGGTACATGATCTATCGCCCGTGATTTTTTGAAAAAATCATTTTTGGACTAGCAATATGTGGTTTCTTCAGAGATCAAATGCAAGTTCTAACGATGCTCGTCCCCTATCTTCATGCACACCGGTTCGACCATAGTTAGAAATTCACATAATTCAAAACGGGCATAATAAATTCAAAAAAAATCCGAACAATGAAAATCCTTCGCGTGGTGTCATATTATTGTACATAGTTGAAAGGAAAAATACCAGACTTGGTATATTGATCATGTTTCGAAAAAACCTTCACAAAATGACCTATCATGTTCGAGGTTTCATGGCTTTCGGTCCAAATGACCGATGTTATGTGCTGAATCACGGCATAGTTTGTGATGTTGTGCCCATATTATGCATGTGTGTGGACATTGGTATGGATAGCAATGTTGCAGGAGAAAATGGTTTTGAATTATTTATTTAAATCCAAACACTTTTTATGTTTAAAGTTTTTCTAAATTCCAAATTAATATTAAAAATATATAAGTTAATTCATTTTTAATTGTAAATGTTTCATATTTTAAATGGTTACATTAATTATTTTTTAAAACAGAAAATGTTTTTGAATTATTTATTTAAATCCAAACACTTTTTATGTTTAAAATTTTTCTAAATTCCAAATTAATATTCAAAAATATAAGTTAATTCATTTTAAAAGGTTACATTAATTATTTTTTAAAAATAGAATATGTTTTTGAATTATTTATTCAAATCCATACACTTCTTATGTTTAAAGTTTTTCTAAATTCCAAATTGATATTAAAAAATATAAGTTAATTCATTTTTAATTGTAAATGGTTCATATTTTAAATGGTTACATTAATTATTTTTTAAAACAGAAAATGTTTTTGAAATATTTATTTAAATCCAAACACTTTTTATGTTTAAATTTTTTCTAAATTCCAAATTAATAATCAAAAATATAAGTTAATTCATTTTAAAAGGTTACATTAAATATTTTTTAAAAATAGAATATATTTTTGAATTATTTATTCAAATCCATACACTTCTTATGTTTAAAGTTTTTCTAAATTCCAAATTGATATTAAAAAAATATAAGTTAATTCATTTTTAATTGTAAATGGTTCATATTTTAAATGGTTACATTAATTATTTTTTAAAACAGAAAATGGTTTTGAATTATTTATTCAAATCCAAACACTTTTTATGTTTAAAGTTTTTCTAAATTCCAAATTAATTATCATTTAAAAAACAATACAAATTTAAACCCCAAAATAAAAAATAAGGCGGGAACAGAGAGAAAATACCTGAATTTTTTTGAAAACAGGGGAATATGTCCCGGTTGGAGCCACCAACCGGGACTAAAGACCCCCTGCGCGCCAACCCTTGGTCTGCTGAAAATATTGGAGTATAGGTCCCGGTTGGTGGCTCCAACCGGGACGTATAACCCTTTAGTCCCGGTTGGAGCCACCAACCGGGACTAAAGGTCCTTTGGTTATAACTGGGTGCCCCTCCTCTTCTTCTTCCCCATCTCCCCTCCTCTTCTCTTCTCGCGCACGACGCCGTCAGGATGCCCCGCCGCCGTGCACGCCCTACCGGCCGCCCCTCGCCCAGCCAAGCGTGCAGGAAGCTTCGCCTCGTCGCCCCGAGGCTTCTCCCTGAAGGAATCGGCCCCGCTCGCTCCCAATCGTCGCCAACGACCCTCGAGCCCGACGATCGCCGCCGTCGATTCGTCGGCTCCCGACCTCGCCTCGCCTCCCCGACACCACCACCGCACACCTGGTATGCTGCTGGTCCTCGTGGACCCTCTCTCTCGCCCCCTCTCACTCTGGTTCATCCTCCCCGTCGACCAGCTGCCACCACCGCCGCTCACCGTCGTCGTGCTCTCTCTGCGGTGACCTTTTGGAGGCGGCGCCGCTACTCTTTGGCTCGCCTCAACCTCCTCTCTCTAACGCACGCACGCACGCGCCCTAGATCGCCCCCTAACGCCGTTCCCGATCACCGTCCTGCAAGCCACCGCCGGCGTGATGTCACCCGTGCATCAGCGCGACCCAGCCAGGGAGCCACTTTGCCTGCATGGCTTTCCTGTGTGGCCTCTAGCCCACAGGTCAGCGTCTCTGGGTAGCCCCAGCCCGAGTGAAAAATGCCCCCCTGAACCACTTTTGCTTGTGTGGATGCTGAGGTGGCTCCGGGCCCCTCTGTCAGTCACTGTGGGTAGGTTTGCCTGCGGTGTAAAAAGTTTAACCAGCTTTTAATAATTTCAGAAATAATTATAATCTTATAAATTCAATAACTTTTAATCTATAAGTCATAAAAATATGAATAATATATCAAAATGTTCAGAAAAATGAAACCTAGCTATCTAAGCTATAATCATGCATTGTTCAACAACTTAAATTACAAGTTTAATTAGAAGAACAAATCCACCCCTCTCATGTGTTCCGGAGTTTCTCCGAGTTAGGGTTTTCACCCCTCGGAACCCCGATTAAATCGTCGAGTATTTCTTAGGGTTACATTCCAATGCAAATTAACTTGTCATATCATCATACTTGCTTGAGCATTGCATCGATGCCATGTGTTGATTGTTTCCCTTTCTTTTTGGTCTTTGGATTATTAGGTTTATTATTAGTTAGGTATTATTAGGTTTATTAATTAGTTTGGTATTATTGGTCTTCGGCCCCACTGGTCAGTCACTGTGGGTAGCCCTAGACCCGATTCACATTTTCAAGCAACTTAGGTGCATGTGGGTTCGACGATGTGCCTATCTACTACACGGTTTCCCTTTCTCTTCATTTTTATTATTGTGTATGTATATATTAGGGTTTCTCTGAATTAGGATTTATATCTCTCAACACCGTACTGAACTTTCTCCTTTAGCCGCTTTGACTTATTCGTTTTTCCACCTATGTAGAAAATATGGACCCACACGTCAGAGACGAAGAAAAGGAAGAGTTGATCCAAGGTGTGATCCGTGGGGAAGATAATTTAGACGTATCAACGTTTATGAACAACTCCGGTGAGGGTGATCCTCTTTTTACCGGAGTAGACAACTTGTTTGAGGTTAAAGGTGTTGCCTTCCACGAGGGAGAAGGCGATGCCTTGTGTAATCGAGAAGACGACCGCTCCGGCGAGGTGCATGTAATATAAATCAATTCATTAATATATCATCTGCTATCTATATAGAAATAGTAACGACGATCTTTCTTCTTTTAGCCCTCCGGATCGAAGGAATCTACTGAAAAGAGCAGACGAGGCCCAACCAAAAAGTTGCAAGACCATGAGAGGTTCAGGATCGAAGATGTCGCTGAAGACGGCAGACCGACAGCTCCCGAAGTTGTCGCAACCAAATTTGTGGCACAATGCGGAGTAATCGTTAGGGACTTAATCCCGATCACCATTAGAAATTGGAATAGGCCTGCTAATGCAGATGAAGAGGGAACATGTTTATTTGTCCCTAACCACGCCAAAGATTTACTGTGGAAGAGGCTCATGGTTAATTTCAAACTACCAAAGATAGAGCTGGATCCAAATGCGGAGGATCCAGTTGAGGACGCCTTTCAACATGGGAGAGCCATGGAGGCTAAGGTCAGGGAGTGGGATTTGAAGAAGATGGCCCAATGTTTCACCAACTGGAAGAAAAGATTGCACCTTGACTATGTCGTGAAAAAGAAGACTCCCGATTTCAAGAATATTCAGTTTGAGAAGATAAAACCATTCTGGGATGAGTTTGTGGAATACAAGAAATCAGAAAAAGCTAAGAAAATGTCTGAAACGAATAAGCTGAATGCTGCTAAGAAGAAGTATCACCATACTATGGGGCAAGGTGGCTATAGGGTTGGCATTCCTAAGTGAGAGAAACTTGAGCAGGAACTGCGTGATAAAAATATCACCCCAGAGACAGACGATTGGGTAGAACGTGCAAGGAATTGGTTTTACGGGCATGGGGGCACGTTGGACTCGGAAGGGAGGTGTATATATAACATACGACATAAAGAAGACCCCTTGCCAATTGAGAGGATCAGAAAAGCAGTAAAGGATGTTAAAGATGGGGACTTCATTCCCGATAGAGAGAATGATGAGCTCACACTCTCCCTTGGAAATAAGGAACATGATGGATGAACACGAGGCACAAGAGACTCCCAATCATGGAGGACTGGGTTTCCCGAATAGAGGAAGAAATATCCTGATAGAAGCCGTCAGAGGAGAAAGGACAGGGCGGCAGTTGAAGCAGAAAGTCAGAAAGAGCGAATGCGTTTAATTGAAGAACGATTAAAGCAACAACAAGATGAAATTAACACACTTAAAGAGCAAAGTACTACCGGCCCATCTCAGCAGCACACTGCATTCGATGCTACCGGCCTATCGAATAATCGAAAAAGCAGTGTGGCTTCCACCGAGGTCCCGGGTGATGACAATGGCGATGCCGATGATGCACCGACGATGGCTCCTGTTGGCTACCCAGTGGATGATATCACAGAGATGACACACTGCGAGCTACATGTCAAAGTTGTGAACATATCAATGAAGGTGGTGGTCGGCTATGCCTTACCAATTGGACCCACACCAACTTACCACTGTCGTCCGGTTCCAGAGGGCTACGCTGTTGTCGGCGTGGATGAAATCATGCCCACCTTTGAGGTTTTGGATCTTCACTACCCTGCTGGTGAAGGGGATGTGACTGTGCTAGGTGACGCAAAAAACGTCACCATTCTATGGCCGAAGGATTGTATCGTGCTTCGAAATCACACGCCAAGGCCATCTTCGCCGCCGCCTCACCCGTCTCCAGCGAGGTCGTCGCCGCCGCGGCAGCCGTCTTCGTCGCCTCACCCGGCTCCGTCGCCTCACCAATCTCCGGTGTAGCCATCGCCGCGGGAGCCATCGCCGGCGCCTCAGGATAAAAAGCGTAAGCGTACCGCTACTGTGCGTCGTAAGCGATCGCCGAAACGTAAACAAGAGCCTCTTCCAAAAGTACCAACGGTTCCTCCCAAGAGAGCTTATGACTGTACTTAAGAGGAGACTGCGGCGATCGTTGATGCGGAAACGACAATGTTTTTTGCTAAGCTGAGGCGGCCGAAAGAGCCAGAGTTCCCCAGCACCAAAGAAGAAAAATCCAAAGTGTTGAAAATGCTAAAGAATCTTCATCAACCCGAGCCAAAGTTGTCATCAGACTATGAGCGTTCTATTCTCAAGTCACATGCGGCATAAAAAGCCTCGAAGAGCAGTACTGATGCAAGCGGGAAATCTGTTGCCCAGCTCGGAGAACAAGCAAAACAGACTTGCGCCCCTCTCAAGGTGATTTCTCAAACCAATGTTGGGTCGAGCAAATATGGGGCCGAAGAGCAGTATGATCCAGAGGTAGTTGCACAATACGGAGAAGCTGCCGCTGCTCAAGGTATGAGTATTGCCCAGTACTTATCCCAGTTAGAGTTATTCCCCGTGAGTGAAGTAGCATACCAATACCAGTACGGAAAACCTCTCGTCAAACCTGAGGAGGTAAACAATCTTCCAACAAAAATGCGAAGATTGCATAATTGGTACATGCATGCCACAAGGGCCGGGGCTAACTGGATAGTGCTGAGGGTTACAAAAAAGCATCATGGGAAAGATAAGGATGACATGATATCCATTGAATTTGATGAACTATTTCAATTATTCAATCAAGACGCCTTGGAAAAATCGATCATGAGTGCCTATTGTCTCTAAGTACTAATTCTGTAATTAATTTAGTCTCCAGCTATATTATTTTGTTTATTGCATGTATATAATCATACTGTAATATGCAGAATGAAGATTCTCGAATGCAGCAGAGGACAAATCTATGACATTGGCTTCATTGACCCATATTGGGTTCATGAAGCTAATCTCAAAATAAGCCCCCAGGATACGGAGGATAATATAGTACACGCGTTAAGGTTTCAAGAAACCAAAAGGGAAATACTATTTCCTTACAACTTCCAGTGAGTGTTATTGTCTTGTATACACTTTCTATTTCGCTTACTCGATGTTAAGTATATAATTGATTAGTTCTGCATTCGCAGGTACCACTATATTCTGTTAATCATTCAACTTGACAAAGGGCGTGTACTAGTCATGGACTCGAAACATAAACCCCTTGAGACGTAGAAGGACATGCAGATACTTCTCCAGCGGTAATTCTAATCATTACGACACTATATCAGCAACGTTCGTGAATTTTATGATATCAAGTACTTAATAACTTATTTTATTCGTTTTCTACGCCGGGCAGCGCTTGGAAACGGTTCACCAAGAAGGCTAGGGGTGTTTGGAAAGAGGAGCTTACATTTCAACCACTAGATGTAAGCACCACTAGCTATATCCGCGCATCTCTTTGATTCTAGTTTTGATACAGTTATTATCATGCTTAATTATTATTTTGATTGAACTCTGTTCTCGTAAAGTGCCTGACGCAGGGACCAGGTAACAATCTATGTGGATACTATGTATGCGAGTTCATCCGGCAGACGTGCGATGAGAAGGGCAGAAATTTAGAGCAACTCCACGTACGTAAACAATTTCTATAGTTTTTAATTACAATCAAATTGTGTTTAGTTTCATATTCATATAGGCTGACTCCTTTTTTAAATCATATCGAACGTCTATGGGACGGTCTTCTGCCAAAGGATCGCATACGAGCAATTCAGGAGGAATTGGCGGGATTCTTGGATGCAGAAGTCCTAAACACACAAGGGGAATACTACTCGGCTGTGTATAGACAATAGGAATTGTAAAAATAGCAACTTTCAAGAAATTGGCCGGTAGCATCGAATAGCAACTTTTGTATGTAGTGCATGAACTCGATCCGTGAATTGAATGTAATGTTGTCATGATGATCTTGTGTAATATAAGGTTCCTTCGTTGATAAGTGCAAAACACTAAATAAACAATAAAACAACCTAAATGAATTCTCTGCCGTGGCACAAAAAGTGGCGAAAATGCTGCCGCGGCAACAAAATGTGCCAAAATGAATTCTCTGCCGCGGCAGCAGGTTATTAGTCCCGGTTCGTGTTACGAACCGGGACTAATGCTCCACCCCCCTCGCTCTCTGATGCCGCCACGTGTTCCCCATTTGTCCCGGTTGGTGGGGCAACCGGGACTAATGGTTAGAGCTTTAGTCCCGATTGCCCCGTCCCGGTTGGGAAACCGGGACTAATGGCCCTTACCAACCGGGACGCATGGGCCCTTTTATACCAGTGTGTAAAACCATGCTGGTTCACAAGTTCGGGCACTATCCTACCCGGTTTCACCTCAACGGGGAGATTCCCCCTTATACGGGTCCGGAACCTTCGCTTCTAGGTTAGAGCGCATGCATGCGAGGGGGGACACATGCAAGCACCTATACCAACCTCTCACCACACTCACACACATATGCTAGGGACACATGCAAGTTTTCATCTGATTCCGATGTTCTCGTGGCCTTCCTCGGCGAAACCCTGATCTGTGCACACTCGGATCGTCTACCCCCCTAGACGGTCCTCTGACAGGGGTAGACCGGCGTAGCTCTCTCTCTTGTTTTGTGTTTGTTTAGGTCATAGGGTTATGTAAAACCATGTTGGTTCACAATTTGGGGCACTATCCTACCCGGTTTCACCTCAACGGGGAGATTCCCCCTTATACGGGTCCGGAACCTTCGCATCTAGGTTAGAGCGGATGCATGCGAGGGGGGACACATGTAAGCACCTATACCAACCTCTCACCACACTCACGCACATATGCTAGGGACACATGCAAGTTTTCATCTGATTCTGATGTTCTCGAGGCCTTCCTCCGGCGAAACCCTGATCTGTGCACACTCGGATCGTCTAACCCCCTAGACGTTCCTCTGGCAGGGGTAGCCCGACGTAGATCTCTCTTGTTTTCTGTTTGTTTAGGTCATAGGGTTATGTAAAACCATGTTGGTTCACAAGTTGGGGCATTATCCTACCCGGTTTCACCTCAACGGGGAGATTCCCCCTTATACGGGTCCGGAATCTTCGCTTCTAGGTTAGAGGGCATGCATGCGAGGGGGGACACATGCAAGCACCTATACCAACCTCTCACCACACTCACACACATATGCTAGGGACACATGAGTTTTCATCTGATTCCGATGTTCTCGTGGCCTTCCTCCGGCGAAACCCTGATCTGTGCACACTCGGATCGTTTACCCCCCTAGACGTTCCTCTGACAGGGGTAGCCCGGCGTAGCTCTCTCTTGTTTTGTGTTTGTTTAGGTCATAGGGTTATGTAAAACCATGTTGGTTCACAAGTTGGGGCACTATCCTACCCGGTTTCACGTCAACGGGGAGATTCTCCCTTATACGGGTCCGGAACCTTCGCTTCTAGGTTAGAGCGCATGCATGCGAGGGGGGACACATGTAATCACCTATACCAACCTCTCACCACACTCACGCACATATTCTAGGGACACATGCAAGTTTTCATGTGATTCCGATGTTCTCGTGGCCTTCCTGCGGCGAAACCCTGATCTGTGCACACTCGGATCGTCTACCCCCCTAGACGTTCCTCTGGCAGGGGTAGCCCGGCGCAGCTCTCTCTTGTTTTGTGTTTGTTTAGGTCATAGGGTTATATAAAACCATGTTGGTTCACAAGTTGGGGCACTATCCTACCCGGTTTCACCTCAACGGGGAGATTCCCCCTTATACGGGTCCGGAAACTTCGCTTCTAGGTTAGAGCGCATGCATGCAGGGGGGACACATGCAAGCACCTATACCAACCTCTCACCACACTCACACACATATGCTAGGGACACATGCAAGTTTTCATCTGATTCCGATGTTCTCGTGGCCTTCCTCGGCGAAACCCTGATCTGTGCACACTCGGATCGTCTACCCCCCTAGACAGTCCTCTGACAGGGGTAGACCGGCGTAGCTCTCTCTCTTGTTTTGTGTTTGTTTAGGTCATAGGGTTATGTAAAACCATGTTGGTTCACAATTTGGGGCACTATCCTACCCGGTTTCACCTCAACGGGGAGATTCCCCCTTATACGGGTCCGGAACCTTCGCATCTAGGTTAGAGCGGATGCATGCGAGGGGGGACACATGTAAGCACCTATACCAACCTCTCACCACACTCACGCACATATGCTAGGGACACATGCAAGTTTTCATCTGATTCTGATGTTCTCGAGGCCTTCCTCCGGCGAAACCCTGATCTGTGCACACTCGGATCGTCTAACCCCCTAGACGTTCCTCTGGCAGGGGTAGCCCGACGTAGATCTCTCTTGTTTTCTGTTTGTTTAGGTCATAGGGTTATGTAAAACCATGTTGGTTCACAAGTTGGGGCACTATCCTACCCGGTTTCACCTCAACGGGGAGATTCCCCCTTATACGGGTCCGGAACCTTCGCTTCTAGGTTAGAGGGCATGCATGCGAGGGGGGACACATGCAAGCACCTATACCAACCTCTCACCACACTCACACACATATGCTAGGGACACATGAGTTTTCATCTGATTCCGATGTTCTCGTGGCCTTCCTCCGGCGAAACCCTGATCTGTGCACACTCGGATCGTCTACCCCCCTAGACGTTCCTCTGACAGGGGTAGCCCGGCATAGCTCTCTCTTGTTTTGTGTTTGTTTAGGTCATAGGGTTATGTAAAACCATGTTGGTTCACAAGTTGGGGCACTATCCTACCCGGTTTCACGTCAACGGGGAGATTCTCCCTTATACGGGTCCGGAACCTTCGCTTCTAGGTTAGAGCGCATGCATGCGAGGGGGGACACATGTAATCACCTATACCAACCTCTCACCACACTCACGCACATATTCTAGGGACACATGCAAGTTTTCATGTGATTCCGATGTTCTCGTGGCCTTCCTGCGGCGAAACCCTGATCTGTGCACACTCGGATCGTCTACCCCCCTAGACGTTCCTCTGGCAGGGGTAGCCCGGCGCAGCTCTCTCTTGTTTTGTGTTTGTTTAGGTCATAGGGTTATATAAAACCATGTTGGTTCACAAGTTGGGGCACTATCCTACCCGGTTTCACCTCAACGGGGAGATTCCCCCTTATACGGGTCCGGAAACTTCGCTTCTAGGTTAGAGCGCATGCATGCAGGGGGGACACATGCAAGCACCTATACCAACCTCTCACCACACTCACACACATATGCTAGGGACACATGCAAGTTTTCATCTGATTCCGATGTTCTCGTGGCCTTCCTCCGGCGAAACCCTGATCTGTGCACACTCAGATCGTCTACCCCCCTAGACGTTCCTCTGATAGGGGTAGCCCGGCGTAGCTCTCTCTTGTTTTGTGTTTGTTTAGGTCATAGGTAAAACCATGTTGGTTCACAAGTTGGGGCACTATCCTACCCGGTTTCACCTCAACGGGGAGATTCCCCCTTATACGGGTCCGGAACCTTCGCTTCTAGGTTAGAGGGCATGCATGCGAGGTGGAAGACATTCAAGCACCTATACCAACCTCTCACGACACTCACACACATATGCTAGGGACACATGCAAGTTTTCATATGATTCCGATGTTCTCGTGGCCTTCCTCCGGCGAAACCCTGATCTGTGCACACTCGGATCGTCCACCCCCCTAGACGTTCCTCTGGCAGGGGTAGCCCGGCGTAGCTATCTCTTGTTTTGTGTTTGTTTATGTCATAGGGTTATGTAAAACCATGTTGTTTCACAAGTTGCGGCACTATCCTACCCGGTTTCACGTCAACAGGGACATTCCCCCTTATACGGGTCTGTAACCTTCGCTTCTAGGTTAGAGCGCATGCATGCGAGGGGGGGACACATGCAAGCACCTACACCAACCTCTCACCACACTCACACACATATGCTAGGGACACATGCAAGTTTTCATCTGATTCCGATGTTCTCGTGGCCTTCCTCCGGCGAAACCCTGATCTGTGCACACTCGGATCGTCTACCCCCTAGACGGTCCTCTGATAGGGGTAGACCGGCGTAGCTCTCTCTTGTTTTGTGTTTGTTTAGGTCATAGGGTTATGTAAAACCATGTTGGTTCACAAGTTGGGGCACTATCCTACCCGGTTTCACCTCAACAGGGAGATTCCCCCTTATACAGGTCCGGAACATTCACTTCTAGGTTAGAGCGCATGCATGCGAGGGGGACACATGTAAGCACCTATACCAACCTCTCACCACACTCACGCACATATGCTAGGGACACATGCAAGTTTTCATCTGATTCCGATGTTCTTGTGGCCTTCCTCCGGCGAAACCCTGATCTGTGAACACTCGGATCGTCTACCCCCCTAGACGTTCCTCTGGCAGGGGTAGCCCGGCGTAGCTCTCTCTTGTTTTGTGTTTGTTTAGGTCATAGGGTTATGTAAAACCAGGTTGGTTCACAAGTTGGGGCACTATCCTACCCGGTTTCACCTCAACGGGGAGATTCCCCCTTATACGGGTCCGGAACCTTCGCTTCTAGGTTAGAGCGCATGCATGCGAGGGGGACACATGCAAGCACCTATACCAACCTCTCACCACACTCACACACATATGCTAGGGACACATGAGTTTTCATCTGATTCCGATGTTCTCGTGGCCTTCCTCCGGCGAAACCCTGATCTGTGCACACTCGGATCGTCTACCCCCCTAGACGTTCCTCTGACAGGGGTAGCCCGGCGTAGCTCTCTCTTGTTTTGTGTTTGTTTGGGTCATAGGGTTATGTAAAACCATGTTGGTTCACAAGTTGGGGCACTATCCTACCCGGTTTCACTTCAACGGGGAGATTCCCCCTTATACGGGTCCGGAACCTTCGCTTCTAGGTTAGAGCGCATGCATGCGAGGGGGGACACATGTAATCACCTATACCAACCTCTCACCACACTCACGCACATATGCTAGGGACACATGCAAGTTTTCATCTGATTCCGATGTTCTCGTGGCCTTCCTCCGGCGAAACCCTGATCTGCGCACACTCGGATCGTGTACCCCCCTAGACGTTCCTCTGGCAGGGGTAGCCCGGCGCAGCTCTCTCTTGTTTTGTGTTTGTTTAGGTCATAGGGTTATGTAAAACCATGTTGGTTCACAAGTTGGGGCACTATCCTACCCGGTTTGACCTCAACGGGGAGATTCCCCCTTATACGGGTCCGGAAACTTCGATTCTAGGTTAGAGCGCATGCATGCAGGGGGGACACATGCAAGCACCTATACCAACCTCTCACCACACTCACACACATATTCTAGGGACACATGCAAGTTCTCATCTGATTCCGATGTTCTCGTGGCCTTCCTCCGGCGAAACCCTGATCTGTGCACACTCGGATCGTCTACCCCCCTAAACGTTCTTCTGACAGGGGTAGCCCGGCGTAGCTATCTCTTGTTTTGTGTTTGTTTAGGTCATAGGGTTATGTAAAACCATGTTGGTTCACAAGTTGGGGCACTATCCTACCCGGTTTCACCTCAACGGGGAGATTCCCCCTTATACGGGTCCGGAACCTTCGCTTCTAGGTTAGAGCGCATGCATGCAAGGGGGGACACATGCAAGCACCTATACCAACCTCTCACCACACTCACACACATATGCTAGGGACACATGCAAGTTTTCATCTGATTCCGATGTTCTCGTGGCCTTCCTCGGCGAAACCCTGATCTGTGCACACTCGGATCGTCTACCCCCCTAGACGGTCCTCTGACAGGGGTAGACCGGCGTAGCTCTCTCTCTTATTTTGTGTTTGTTTAGGTCATAGGGTTATGTAAAACCATGTTGGTTCACAATTTGGGGCACTATCCTACCCGGTTTCACCTCAACGGGGAGATTCCCCCTTATACGGGTCCGGAACCTTCGCATCTAGGTTAGAGCGGATGCATGCGAGGGGGGACACATGTAAGCACCTATACCAACCTCTCACCACACTCACGCACATATGCTAGGGACACATGCAAGTTTTCATCTGATTCTGATGTTCTCGAGGCCTTCCTCCGGCGAAACCCTGATCTGTGCACACTCGGATCGTCTAACCCCCTAGACGTTCCTCTGGCAGGGGTAGCCCGACGTAGATCTCTCTTGTTTTCTGTTTGTTTAGGTCATAGGGTTATGTAAAACCACGTTGGTTCACAAGTTGGGGCACTATCCTACCCGGTTTCACCTCAACGGGGAGATTCCCCCTTATACGGGTCCGGAACCTTCGCTTCTAGGTTAGATGGCATGCATGCGAGGGGGGACACATGCAAGCACCTATACCAACCTCTCAACACACTCACACACATATGCTAGGGACACATGAGTTTTCATCTGATTCCGATGTTCTCGTGGCCTTCCACCGGCGAAACCCTGATCTGTGCACACTCGGATCGTCTACCCCCTAGACGTTCCTCTGACAGGGGTAGCCCGGCGTAGCTCTCTCTTGTTTTGTGTTTGTTTAGGTCATAGGGTTATGTAAAACCATGTTGGTTCACAAGTTGGGGCACTATCCTACCCGGTTTCACGTCAACGGGGAGATTCTCCCTTATACGGATCCGGAACCTTCGCTTCTAGGTTAGAGCGCATGCATGCGAGGGGGGACACATGTAATCACCTATACCAACCTCTCACCACACTCACGCACATATTCTAGGGACACATGCAAGTTTTCATGTGATTCTGATGTTCTCGTGGCCTTCCTGCGGCGAAACCCTGATCTGTGCACACTCGGATCGTCTACCCCCCTAGACGTTCCTCTGGCAGGGGTAGCCCGACGCAGCTCTCTCTTGTTTTGTGTTTGTTTAGGTCATAGAGTTATATAAAACCATGTTGGTTCACAAGTTGGGGCACTATCCTACCCGGTTTCACTTCAACGGGGAGATTCCCCCTTATACGGGTCCGGAACCTTCGCTTCTAGGTTAGAGCGCATGCATGCGAGGGGGGACACATGTAATCACCTATACCAACCTCTCACCACACTCACGCACATATGCTAGGGACACATGCAAGTTTTCATCTGATTCCGATGTTCTCGTGGCCTTCCTCCGGCGAAACCCTGATCTGCGCACACTCGGATCGTGTACCCCCCTAGACGTTCCTCTGGCAGGGGTAGCCCGGCGCAGCTCTCTCTTGTTTTGTGTTTGTTTAGGTCATAGGGTTATGTAAAACCATGTTGGTTCACAAGTTGGGGCACTATCCTACCCGGTTTGACCTCAACGGGGAGATTCCCCCTTATACGGGTCCGGAAACTTCGATTCTAGGTTAGAGCGCATGCATGCAGGGGGGACACATGCAAGCACCTATACCAACCTCTCACCACACTCACACACATATTCTAGGGACACATGCAAGTTCTCATCTGATTCCGATGTTCTCGTGGCCTTCCTCCGGCGAAACCCTGATCTGTGCACACTCGGATCGTCTACCCCCCTAAACGTTCTTCTGACAGGGGTAGCCCGGCGTAGCTATCTCTTGTTTTGTGTTTGTTTAGGTCATAGGGTTATGTAAAACCATGTTGGTTCACAAGTTGGGGCACTATCCTACCCGGTTTCACCTCAACGGGGAGATTCCCCCTTATACGGGTCCGGAACCTTCGCTTCTAGGTTAGAGCGCATGCATGCGAGGGGGGACACATGCAAGCACCTATACCAACCTCTCACCACACTCACACACATATGCTAGGGACACATGCAAGTTTTCATCTGATTCCGATGTTCTCGTGGCCTTCCTCGGCGAAACCCTGATCTGTGCACACTCGGATCGTCTACCCCCCTAGACGGTCCTCTGACAGGGGTAGACCGGCGTAGCTCTCTCTCTTATTTTGTGTTTGTTTAGGTCATAGGGTTATGTAAAACCATGTTGGTTCACAATTTGGGGCACTATCCTACCCGGTTTCACCTCAACGGGGAGATTCCCCCTTATACGGGTCCGGAACCTTCGCATCTAGGTTAGAGCGGATGCATGCGAGGGGGGACACATGTAAGCACCTATACCAACCTCTCACCACACTCACGCACATATGCTAGGGACACATGCAAGTTTTCATCTGATTCTGATGTTCTCGAGGCCTTCCTCCGGCGAAACCCTGATCTGTGCACACTCGGATCGTCTAACCCCCTAGACGTTCCTCTGGCAGGGGTAGCCCGACGTAGATCTCTCTTGTTTTCTGTTTGTTTAGGTCATAGGGTTATGTAAAACCACGTTGGTTCACAAGTTGGGGCAC
Source organism: Avena sativa (assembly GCA_916181665.1). NCBI lineage: Eukaryota > Viridiplantae > Streptophyta > Magnoliopsida > Poales > Poaceae > Avena > Avena sativa. The sequence goes on from OV702296.1 coordinate 21,051,607, forward strand.
TATCCTACCCGGTTTCACCTCAACGGGGAGATTCCCCCTTATACGGGTCCGGAACCTTCGCTTCTAGGTTAGATGGCATGCATGCGAGGGGGGACACATGCAAGCACCTATACCAACCTCTCAACACACTCACACACATATGCTAGGGACACATGAGTTTTCATCTGATTCCGATGTTCTCGTGGCCTTCCACCGGCGAAACCCTGATCTGTGCACACTCGGATCGTCTACCCCCTAGACGTTCCTCTGACAGGGGTAGCCCGGCGTAGCTCTCTCTTGTTTTGTGTTTGTTTAGGTCATAGGGTTATGTAAAACCATGTTGGTTCACAAGTTGGGGCACTATCCTACCCGGTTTCACGTCAACGGGGAGATTCTCCCTTATACCGATCCGGAACCTTCGCTTCTAGGTTAGAGCGCATGCATGCGAGGGGGGACACATGTAATCACCTATACCAACCTCTCACCACACTCACGCACATATTCTAGGGACACATGCAAGTTTTCATGTGATTCTGATGTTCTCGTGGCCTTCCTGCGGCGAAACCCTGATCTGTGCACACTCGGATCGTCTACCCCCCTAGACGTTCCTCTGGCAGGGGTAGCCCGACGCAGCTCTCTCTTGTTTTGTGTTTGTTTAGGTCATAGAGTTATATAAAACCATGTTGGTTCACAAGTTGGGGCACTATCCTACCCGGTTTCACCTCAACGGGGAGATTCCCCCTTATACGGGTCCGGAAACTTCGCTTCTAGGTTAGAGCGCATGCATGCAGGGGGGACACATGCAAGCACCTATACCAACCTCTCACCACACTCACACACATATGCTAGGGACACATGCAAGTTTTCATCTGATTCCGATGTTCTCGTGGCCTTCCTCCGGCGAAACCCTGATCTGTGCACACTCGGATCGTCTACCCCCATAGACGTTCCTCTGATAGGGGTAGCCCGGCGTAGCTCTCTCTTGTTTTGTGTTTGTTTAGGTCATAGGTAAAACCATGTTGGTTCACAAGTTGGGGCACTATCCTACCCGGTTTCACCTCAACGGGGAGATTCCCCCTTATACGGGTCCGGAACCTTCGCTTCTAGGTTAGAGGGCATGCATGCGAGGTGGAAGACATTCAAGCACCTATACCAACCTCTCACGACACTCACACACATATGCTAGGGACACATGCAAGTTTTCATATGATTCCGATGTTCTCGTGGCCTTCCTCCGGCGAAACCCTGATCTGTGCACACTCGGATCGTCCACCCCCCTAGACGTTCCTCTGGCAGGGGTAGCCCGGCGTAGCTATCTCTTGTTTTGTGTTTGTTTATGTCATAGGGTTATGTAAAACCATGTTGGTTCACAAGTTGCGGCACTATCCTACCCGGTTTCACGTCAACAGGGACATTCCCCCTTATACGGGTCCGTAACCTTCGCTTCTAGGTTAGAGCGCATGCATGCGAGGGGGGGGACACATGCAAGCACCTATACCAACCTCTCACCACACTCACACACATATGCTAGGGACACATGCAAGTTTTCATCTGATTCCGATGTTCTCGTGGCCTTCCTCCGGCGAAACCCTGATCTGTGCACACTCGGATCGTCTACCCCCCTAGACGGTCCTCTGATAGGGGTAGACCGGCGTAGCTCTCTCTTGTTTTGTGTTTGTTTAGGTCATAGGGTTATGTAAAACCATGTTGGTTCACAAGTTGGGGCACTATCCTACCCGGTTTCACCTCAACAGGGAGATTCCCCCTTATACAGGTCCGGAACATTCACTTCTAGGTTAGAGCGCATGCATGCGAGGGGGACACATGTAAGCACCTATACCAACCTCTCACCACACTCACGCACATATGCTAGGGACACATGCAAGTTTTCATCTGATTCCGATGTTCTTGTGGCCTTCCTCCGGCGAAACCCTGATCTGTGAACACTCGGATCGTCTACCCCCCTAGACGTTCCTCTGGCAGGGGTAGCCCGGCGTAGCTCTCTCTTGTTTTGTGTTTGTTTAGGTCATAGGGTTATGTAAAACAATGTTGGTTCACAAGTTGGGGCACTATCCTACCCGGTTTCACCTCAACGGGGAGATTCCCCCTTATACGGGTCCGGAACCTTCGCTTCTAGGTTAGAGCGCATGCATGCGAGGGGGGACACATGCAAGCACCTATACCAACCTCTCACCACACTCACACACATATGCTAGGGACACATGAGTTTTCATCTGATTCCGATGTTCTCGTGGCCTTCCTCCGGCGAAACCCTGATCTGTGCACACTCGGATCGTCTACGCCCCTAGACGTTCCTCTGACAGGGGTAGCCCGGCGTAGCTCTCTCTTGTTTTGTGTTTGTTTGGGTCATAGGGTTATGTAAAACCATGTTGGTTCACAAGTTGGGGAACTATCCTACCCGGTTTCACTTCAACGGGGAGATTCCCCCTTATACGGGTCCGGAACCTTCGCTTCTAGGTTAGAGCGCATGCATGCGAGGGGGGACACATGTAATCACCTATACCAACCTCTCACCACACTCACGCACATATGCTAGGGACACATGCAAGTTTTCATCTGATTCCGATGTTCTCGTGGCCTTCCTCCGGCGAAACCCTGATCTGCGCACACTCGGATCGTGTACCCCCCTAGACGTTCCTCTGGCAGGGGTAGCCCGGCGCAGCTCTCTCTTGTTTTGTGTTTGTTTAGGTCATAGGGTTATGTAAAACCATGTTGGTTCACAAGTTGGGGCACTATCCTACCAGGTTTGACCTCAACGGGGAGATTCCCCCTTATACGGGTCTGGAAACTTCGATTCTAGGTTAGAGCGCATGCATGCAGGGGGGACACATGCAAGCACCTATACCAACCTCTCACCACACTCACACACATATGCTAGGGACACATGCAAGTTCTCATCTGATTCTGATGTTCTCGTGGCCTTCCTCCGGCGAAACCCTGATCTGTGCACACTCGGATCGTCTACCCCCCTAAACGTTCTTCTGACAGGGGTAGCCCGGCGTAGCTATCTCTTGTTTTGTGTTTGTTTAGGTCATAGGGTTATGTAAAACCATGTTCGTTCACAAGTTGGGGCACTATCCTACCCGGTTTCACCTCAACGGGGAGATTCCCCCTTATACGGGTTCGGAACCTTCGCTTCTAGGTTAGAGCGCATGCATGCGAGGGGGGACACATGCAAGCACCTATACCAACCTCTCACCACACTCACACACATATGCTAGGGACACATGCAAGTTTTCATCTGATTCCGATGTTCTCGTGGCCTTCCTCGGCGAAACCCTGATCTGTGCACACTCGGATCGTCTACCCCCCTAGACGGTCCTCTGACAGGGGTAGACCGGCGTAGCTCTCTCTCTTATTTTGTGTTTGTTTAGGTCATAGGGTTATGTAAAACCATGTTGGTTCACAATTTGGGGCACTATCCTACCCGGTTTCACCTCAACGGGGAGATTCCCCCTTATACGGGTCCGGAACCTTCGCATCTAGGTTAGAGCGGATGCATGCGAGGGGGGACACATGTAAGCACCTATACCAACCTCTCACCACACTCACGCACATATGCTAGGGACACATGCAAGTTTTCATCTGATTCTGATGTTCTCGAGGCCTTCCTCCGGCGAAACCCTGATCTGTGCACACTCGGATCGTCTAACCCCCTAGACGTTCCTCTGGCAGGGGTAGCCCGACGTAGATCTCTCTTGTTTTCTGTTTGTTTAGGTCATAGGGTTATGTAAAACCACGTTGGTTCACAAGTTGGGGCACTATCCTACCCGGTTTCACCTCAACGGGGAGATTCCCCCTTATACGGGTCCGGAACCTTCGCTTCTAGGTTAGATGGCATGCATGCGAGGGGGGACACATGCAAGCACCTATACCAACCTCTCAACACACTCACACACATATGCTAGGGACACATGAGTTTTCATCTGATTCCGATGTTCTCGTGGCCTTCCACCGGCGAAACCCTGATCTGTGCACACTCGGATCGTCTACCCCCTAGACGTTCCTCTGACAGGGGTAGCCCGGCGTAGCTCTCTCTTGTTTTGTGTTTGTTTAGGTCATAGGGTTATGTAAAACCATGTTGGTTCACAAGTTGGGGCACTATCCTACCCGGTTTCACGTCAACGGGGAGATTCTCCCTTATACCGATCCGGAACCTTCGCTTCTAGGTTAGAGCGCATGCATGCGAGGGGGGACACATGTAATCACCTATACCAACCTCTCACCACACTCACGCACATATTCTAGGGACACATGCAAGTTTTCATGTGATTCTGATGTTCTCGTGGCCTTCCTGCGGCGAAACCCTGATCTGTGCACACTCGGATCGTCTACCCCCCTAGACGTTCCTCTGGCAGGGGTAGCCCGACGCAGCTCTCTCTTGTTTTGTGTTTGTTTAGGTCATAGAGTTATATAAAACCATGTTGGTTCACAAGTTGGGGCACTATCCTACCCGGTTTCACCTCAACGGGGAGATTCCCCCTTATACGGGTCCGGAAACTTCGCTTCTAGGTTAGAGCGCATGCATGCAGGGGGGACACATGCAAGCACCTATACCAACCTCTCACCACACTCACACACATATGCTAGGGACACATGCAAGTTTTCATCTGATTCCGATGTTCTCGTGGCCTTCCTCCGGCGAAACCCTGATCTGTGCACACTCGGATCGTCTACCCCCATAGACGTTCCTCTGATAGGGGTAGCCCGGCGTAGCTCTCTCTTGTTTTGTGTTTGTTTAGGTCATAGGTAAAACCATGTTGGTTCACAAGTTGGGGCACTATCCTACCCGGTTTCACCTCAACGGGGAGATTCCCCCTTATACGGGTCCGGAACCTTCGCTTCTAGGTTAGAGGGCATGCATGCGAGGTGGAAGACATTCAAGCACCTATACCAACCTCTCACGACACTCACACACATATGCTAGGGACACATGCAAGTTTTCATATGATTCCGATGTTCTCGTGGCCTTCCTCCGGCGAAACCCTGATCTGTGCACACTCGGATCGTCCACCCCCCTAGACGTTCCTCTGGCAGGGGTAGCCCGGCGTAGCTATCTCTTGTTTTGTGTTTGTTTATGTCATAGGGTTATGTAAAACCATGTTGGTTCACAAGTTGCGGCACTATCCTACCCGGTTTCACGTCAACAGGGACATTCCCCCTTATACGGGTCCGTAACCTTCGCTTCTAGGTTAGAGCGCATGCATGCGAGGGGGGGGACACATGCAAGCACCTATACCAACCTCTCACCACACTCACACACATATGCTAGGGACACATGCAAGTTTTCATCTGATTCCGATGTTCTCGTGGCCTTCCTCCGGCGAAACCCTGATCTGTGCACACTCGGATCGTCTACCCCCCTAGACGGTCCTCTGATAGGGGTAGACCGGCGTAGCTCTCTCTTGTTTTGTGTTTGTTTAGGTCATAGGGTTATGTAAAACCATGTTGGTTCACAAGTTGGGGCACTATCCTACCCGGTTTCACCTCAACAGGGAGATTCCCCCTTATACAGGTCCGGAACATTCACTTCTAGGTTAGAGCGCATGCATGCGAGGGGGACACATGTAAGCACCTATACCAACCTCTCACCACACTCACGCACATATGCTAGGGACACATGCAAGTTTTCATCTGATTCCGATGTTCTTGTGGCCTTCCTCCGGCGAAACCCTGATCTGTGAACACTCGGATCGTCTACCCCCCTAGACGTTCCTCTGGCAGGGGTAGCCCGGCGTAGCTCTCTCTTGTTTTGTGTTTGTTTAGGTCATAGGGTTATGTAAAACAATGTTGGTTCACAAGTTGGGGCACTATCCTACCCGGTTTCACCTCAACGGGGAGATTCCCCCTTATACGGGTCCGGAACCTTCGCTTCTAGGTTAGAGCGCATGCATGCGAGGGGGGACACATGCAAGCACCTATACCAACCTCTCACCACACTCACACACATATGCTAGGGACACATGAGTTTTCATCTGATTCCGATGTTCTCGTGGCCTTCCTCCGGCGAAACCCTGATCTGTGCACACTCGGATCGTCTACGCCCCTAGACGTTCCTCTGACAGGGGTAGCCCGGCGTAGCTCTCTCTTGTTTTGTGTTTGTTTGGGTCATAGGGTTATGTAAAACCATGTTGGTTCACAAGTTGGGGAACTATCCTACCCGGTTTCACTTCAACGGGGAGATTCCCCCTTATACGGGTCCGGAACCTTCGCTTCTAGGTTAGAGCGCATGCATGCGAGGGGGGACACATGTAATCACCTATACCAACCTCTCACCACACTCACGCACATATGCTAGGGACACATGCAAGTTTTCATCTGATTCCGATGTTCTCGTGGCCTTCCTCCGGCGAAACCCTGATCTGCGCACACTCGGATCGTGTACCCCCCTAGACGTTCCTCTGGCAGGGGTAGCCCGGCGCAGCTCTCTCTTGTTTTGTGTTTGTTTAGGTCATAGGGTTATGTAAAACCATGTTGGTTCACAAGTTGGGGCACTATCCTACCAGGTTTGACCTCAACGGGGAGATTCCCCCTTATACGGGTCTGGAAACTTCGATTCTAGGTTAGAGCGCATGCATGCAGGGGGGACACATGCAAGCACCTATACCAACCTCTCACCACACTCACACACATATGCTAGGGACACATGCAAGTTCTCATCTGATTCTGATGTTCTCGTGGCCTTCCTCCGGCGAAACCCTGATCTGTGCACACTCGGATCGTCTACCCCCCTAAACGTTCTTCTGACAGGGGTAGCCCGGCGTAGCTATCTCTTGTTTTGTGTTTGTTTAGGTCATAGGGTTATGTAAAACCATGTTCGTTCACAAGTTGGGGCACTATCCTACCCGGTTTCACCTCAACGGGGAGATTCCCCCTTATACGGGTTCGGAACCTTCGCTTCTAGGTTAGAGCGCATGCATGCGAGGGGGGACACATGCAAGCACCTATACCAACCTCTCACCACACTCACACACATATGCTAGGGACACATGCAAGTTTTCATCTGATTCCGATGTTCTCGTGGCCTTCCTCCGGCGAAACCCTGATCTGTGCACACTCGGATCGTCTACCCCCCTAGACGGTCCTCTGACAGGGGTAGACCGGCATAGCTCTCTCTTGTTTTGTGTTTGTTTAGGTCATATGGTTCTGTAAAACCATGTTGGTTCACAAGTTGGGGCGCTATCCTACCCGGTTTCACCTCAACGGGGAGATTCCCCCTTATACGGGTCCGGAACCTTCGCTTCTAGGTTAGAGCGCATGCATGCGAGGGGGGACACATGTAAGCACCTATACCAACCTCTCACCACACTCACGCACATATGCTAGGGACACATGCAAGTTTTCATCTGATTCCGATGTTCTCGTGGCCTTCCTCCGGCGAAACCCTGATCTGTGCACACTCGGATCGTCTACCCCCCTAGACGTTCCTCTGACAGGGGTAGCCCGGCATAGCTTTCTCTTGTTTTGTGTTTGTTTAGGTCATAGGGTTATGTAAAACCATGTTGGTTCACAAGTTGCGGCACTATCCTACCCGGTTTCACGTCAACAGGGAGATTCCCCCTTATACGGGTCCGGAACCTTCGCTTCTAGGTTAGAGCGCATGCATGCGAGGGGGGACACATGTAATCACCTATAACAACCTCACACCACACTCACGCACATATGCTAGGGACACATGCAAGTTTTCATCTGATTCCGATGTTCTCGTGGCCTTCCTCCGGCGAAACCCTGATCTGTGCACACTCGGATCGTCTACCCCCTAGACGTTCCTCTGGCAGCGGTAGCCCGGCGCAGCTCTCTCTTGTTTTGTGTTTTTTTAGGTCATAGGGTTATGTAAAACCATGTTGGTTCACAAGTTGGGGCACTATCCTACCCGGTTTCACCTCAACGGGGAGATTCCCCCTTATACGGGTCCGGAACCTTCGCTTCTAGGTTAGAGCGCATGCATGCGAGGGGGGACACATGCAAGCACCTATAACAACCTCTCACCACACTCACACACATATCCAAGGGAGACATGCAAGTTTTCATCTAATTCCAATATTCTCGTGGCCTTCCTCCGGCGAAACCCTGATCTATGCACACTCGGATCGTCTACCCCCTTGACGTTCCTCTGACAGGGGTAGCCCGGCGTAGCTCTCTCTTTTTTTGTGTTTGTTTAGGTCATAGGTAAAACCATGTTGGTTCACAAGTTGGGGCACTATCCTACCCGGTTTCACCTCAACGGGGAGATTCCCCCTTATACGGGTCCGGAACCTTCGCTTCTAGGTTAGAGGGCATGCATGCGAGGGGGACACATGCAAGCACCTATACCAACCTCTCACCACACTCACACACATATGCTAGGGACACATGCAAGTTTCCATCTGATTCCGATGTTCTCGTGGCCTTCCTCCGGCGAAACCCTGATCTGTGCACACTCGGATCGTCTACCCCCTAGACGTTCCTCTGACAGGGGTAGCCCGGCGTAGCTCTCTCTTGTTTTGTGTTTGTTTAGGTCATAGGTAAAACCATGTTGGTTCACAAGTTGGGGCACTATCCTACCCGGTTTCACCTCAACGGGGAGATTCCCCCTTATACGGGTCCGGAACCTTCGCTTCTAGGTTAGAGCGCATGCATGCGAGGGGGGACACATGCAAGCACCTATACCAACCTCTCACCACACTCACACACATATGCTAGGGACACATGAGTTTTCATCTGATTCCGATGTTCTCGTGGCCTTCCTCCGGCGAAACCCTGATCTGTGCACACTCGGATCGTCTACCCCCCTAAACGTTCCTCTGACAGGGGTAGCCCGGCGTAGCTATCTCTTGCTTTGTGTTTGTTTAGGTCATAGGGTTATGTAAAACCATGTTGGTTCACAAGTTGGGGCACTATCCTACCCGGTTTCACCTCAACGGGGAGATTCCCCCTTATACGGGTCCGGAACCTTCGCTTCTAGGTTAGAGTGCATGCATGCGAGGGGGGGACACATGCAAGCACCTATACCAACCTCTCACCACACTCACACACATATGCTAGGGACACATCCAAGTTTTCATCTGATTCCGATGTTCTCGTGGCCTTCCTCCGGCGAAACCCTGATCTGTGCACACTCGGATCGTCTACCCCCCTAGACGGTCCTCTGACAGGGGTAGACCGGCGTAGCTCTCTCTTGTTTTGTGTTTGTTTAGGTCATATGGTTCTGTAAAACCATGTTGGTTCACAAGTTGGGGCGCTATCCTACCCGGTTTCACCTCAACGGGGAGATTCCCCCTTATACGGGTCCGGAACCTTCGCTTCTAGGTTAGAGCGCACGCATGCGAGGGGGGACACATGTAAGCACCTATACCAACCTCTCACCACACTCACGCACATATGCTAGGGACACATGCAAGTTTTCATCTGATTCCGATGTTCTCGTGGCCTTCCTCCGGCGAAACCCTGATCTGTGCACACTCGGATCGTCTACCCCCCTAGACGTTCCTCTGACAGGGGTAGCCCGGCGTAGCTTTCTCTTGTTTTGTGTTTGTTTAGGTCATAGGGTTATGTAAAACCATGTTGGTTCACAAGTTGCGGCACTATCCTACCCGGTTTCACGTCAACGGGGAGATTCCCCCTTATACGGGTCCGGAACCTTCGCTTCTAGGTTAGAGCGCATGCATGCGAGGGGGGACACATGTAATCACCTATAACAACCTCACACCACACTCACGCACATATGCTAGGGACACATGCAAGTTTTCATCTGATTCAGATGTTCTCGTGGCCTTCCTCCGGCGAAACCCTGATCTGTGCACACTCGGATCGTCTACCCCCTAGACGTTCCTCTGGCAGGGGTAGCCCGGCGCAGCTCTCTCTTGTTTTGTGTTTTTTTAGGTCATAGGGTTATGTAAAACCATGTTGGTTCACAAGTTGGGGCACTATCCTACCCGGTTTCACCTCAACGGGGAGATTTCCCCTTATACGGGTCCGGAACCTTCGCTTCTAGGTTAGAGCGCATGCATGCGAGAGGGGACACATGCAAGAACCTATAACAACCTCTCACCACACTCACACACATATCCAAGGGACACATGCAAGTTTTCATCTAATTCCGATATTCTCGTGGCCTTCCTCCGGCGAAACCCTGATCTATGCACACTCGGATCGTCTACCCCCTTGACGTTCCTCTGACAGGGGTAGCCCGGCGTAGCTCTCTCTTTTTTTGTGTTTGTTTAGGTCATAGGTAAAACCATGTTGGTTCACAAGTTGGGGCACTATCCTACCCGGTTTCACCTCAACGGGGAGATTCCCCCTTATACGGGTCCGGAACCTTCGCTTCTAGGTTAGAGGGCATGCATGCGAGGGGGACACATGCAAGCACCTATACCAACCTCTCACCACACTCACACACATATGCTAGGGACACATGCAAGTTTCCATCTGATTCCGATGTTCTCGTGGCCTTCCTCCGGCGAAACCCTGATCTGTGCACACTCGGATCGTCTACCCCCCTAGACGTTCCTCTGACTGGGTTAGCCCGGCGTAGCTCTCTCTTGTTTTGTGTTTGTTTAGGTCATAGGTAAAACCATGTTGGTTCACAAGTTGGGGCACTATCCTACCCGGTTTCACCTCAATGGGGAGATTCCCCCTTATACGGGTCCGGAACCTTCGCTTCTAGGTTAGAGCGCATGCATGCGAGGGGGGACACATGCAAGCACCTATACCAACCTCTCACCACACTCACACACATATGCTAGGGACACATGAGTTTTCATCTGATTCCGATGTTCTCGTGGCCTTCCTCCGGCGAAACCCTGATCTGTGCACACTCGGATCGTCTACCCCCCTAGACGTTCCTCTGACAGGGGTAGCCCGTCGTAGCTCTCTCTTGTTTTGTGTTTGTTTAGGTCATAGGGTTATGTAAAACCATGTTGGTTCACAAGTTGGGGCACTATCCTACCCGGTTTCACTTCAACGGGGAGATTCCCCCTTATACGGGTCCGGAACCTTCGCTTCTAGGTTAGAGCGCATGCATGCGAGGGGGGACACATGTAATCACCTATACCAACCTCTCACCACACTCACGCACATATGCTAGGGACACATGCAAGTTTTCATCTGATTCCGATGTTCTCGTGGCCTTCCTCCGGCGAAACCCTGATCTGCGCACACTCGGATCGTGTACCCCCCTAGACGTTCCTCTCGCAGGGGTAGCCCCCGCAGCTCTCTCTTGTTTTGTGTTTGTTTAGGTCATAGGGTTATGTAAAACCATGTTGGTTCACAAGTTGGGGCACTATCCTACCCGGTTTCACCTCAACGGGGAGATTCCCCCTTATACGGGTCCGGAAACTTCGATTCTAGGTTAGAGCGCATGCATGCAGGGGGGACACATGCAAGCACCTATACCAACCTCTCACCACACTCACACACATATGCTAGGGACACATGCAAGTTCTCATCTTATTCCGATGTTCTCGTGGCCTTCCTCCGGCGAAACCCTGATCTGTGCACACTCGGATCGTCTACCCCCCTAAACGTTCCTCTGACAGGGGTAGCCCGGCGTAGCTATCTCTTGTTTTGTGTTTGTTTAGGTCATAGGGTTATGTACAACCATGTTGGTTCACAAGTTGGGGCACTATCCTACCCGGTTTCACCTCAACGGGGAGATTCCCCCTTATACGGGTCCGGAACCTTCGCTTCTAGGTTAGAGCACATGCATGCGAGGGGGGGGCACATGCAAGCACCTATACCAACCTCTCACCACACTCACACACATATGCTAGGGACACATGCAAGTTTTCATCTGATTCCGATGTTCTCGTGGCCTTCCTCCGGCGAAACCCTGATATGTGCACACTCGGATCGTCTACCCCCCTAGACGGTCCTCTGACAGGGGTAGACCGGCGTAGCTCTCTCTTGTTTTGTGTTTGTTTAGGTCATATGGTTCTGTAAAACCATGTTGGTTCACAAGTTGGGGCGCTATCCTACCCGGTTTCACCTCAACGGGGAGATTCCCCCTTATACGGGTCCGGAACCTTCGCTTCTAGGTTAGAGCGCATGCATGCGAGGGGGGACACATGTAAGCACCTATACCAACCTCTCACCACACTCACGCACATATGCTAGGGACACATGCAAGTTTTCATCTGATTCCGATGTTCTCGTGGCCTTCCTTCGGCGAAACCCTGATCTGTGCACACTCGGATCGTCTACCCCCCTAGACGTTCCTCTGACAGGGGTAGCCCGGCGTAGCTTTCTCTTGTTTTGTGTTTGTTTAGGTCATAGGGTTATGTAAAACCATGTTGGTTCACAAGTTGCGGCACTATCCTACCCGGTTTCACGTCAACGGGGAGATTCCCCCTTATACGGGTCCGGAACCTTCGCTTCTAGGTTAGAGCGCATGCATGCGAGGGGGGACACATGTAATCACCTATAACAACCTCACACCACACTCACGCACATATGCTAGGGACACATGCAAGTTTTCATCTGATTCCGATGTTCTCGTGGCCTTCCTCCGGCGAAACCCTGATCTGTGCACACTCGGATCGTCTACCCCCTAGACGTTCCTCTGGCAGGGGTAGCCCGGCGCAGCTCTCTCTTTTTTTGTGTTTTTTTAGGTCATAGGGTTATGTAAAACCATGTTGGTTCACAAGTTGGGGCACTATCCTACCCGGTTTCACCTCAACGGGGAGATTCCCCCTTATACGGGTCCGGAACCTTCGCTTCTAGGTTAGAGCGCATGCATGCGAGGGGGGACACATGCAAGCACCTATAACAACCTCTCACCACACTCACATACATATCCAAGGGACACATGCAAGTTTTCATCTAATTCCGATATTCTCGTGGCCTTCCTCCGGCGAAACCCTGATCTATGCACACTCGGATCGTGTACCCCCCTAGACGTTCCTCTGGCAGGGGTAGCCCGGCGCAGCTCTCTCTTGTTTTGTGTTTGTTTAGGTCATAGGGTTATGTAAAACCATGTTGGTTCACAAGTTGGCGCACTATCCTACCCGGTTTCACCTCAACGGGGAGATTCCCCCTTATACGGGTCCGGAAACTTCGATTCTAGGTTAGAGCGCATGCATGTAGGGGGACACATGCAAGCACCTATACCAACCTCTCACCACACTCACACACATATGCTAGGGACACATGCAAGTTCTCATCTGATTCAGATGTTCATGTGGCCTTCCTCCGGCGAAACCCTGATCTGTGCACACTCGGATCGTCTACCCCCCTAAACGTTCCTCTGACAGGGGTAGCCCGGCGTAGCTATCTCTTGTTTTGTGTTTGTTTAGGTCATAGTGTTATGTAAAACCATGTTGGTTCACAAGTTGGGGCACTATCCTACCCGGTTTCACCTCAACGGGGAGATTCCCCCTTATACGGGTCCGGAACCTTCGCTTCTAGGTTAGAGCGCATGCATGCGAGGGGGGGACACATGCAAGCACCTATACCAACCTCTCACCACACTCACACACATATGCTAGGGACACATGCAAGTTTTCATCTGATTCCGATGTTCTCGTGGCCTTCCTCCGGCGAAACCCTGATATGTGCACACTCGGATCGTCTACCCCCCTAGACGGTCCTCTGACAGGGGTAGATCGGCGTAGCTCTCTCTTGTTTTGTGTTTGTTTAGGTCATATGGTTCTGTAAAACCATGTTGGTTCACAAGTTGGGGCGCTATCCTACCCGGTTTCACCTCAACGGGGAGATTCCCCCTTATACGGGTCTGGAACCTTCGCTTCTAGGTTAGAGCGCATGCATGCGAGGGGGGACACATGTAAGCACCTATACCAACCTCTCACCACACTCACGCACATATGCTAGGGACACATGCAAGTTTTCATCTGATTCCGATGTTCTCGTGGCCTTCCTCCGGCGAAACCCTGATATGTGCACACTCGGATCGTCTACCCCCCTAGACGGTCCTCTGACAGGGGTAGACCGGCGTAGCTCTCTCTTGTTTTGTGTTTGTTTAGGTCATATGGTTCTGTAAAACCATGTTGGTTCACAAGTTGGGGCGCTATCCTACCCGGTTTCACCTCAACGGGGAGATTCCCCCTTATACGGGTCCGGAACCTTCGCTTCTAGGTTAGAGCGCATGCATGCGAGGGGGGACACATGTAAGCACCTATACCAACCTCTCACCACACTCACGCACATATGCTAGGGACACATGCAAGTTTTCATCTGATTCCGATGTTCTCGTGGCCTTCCTTCGGCGAAACCCTGATCTGTGCACACTCGGATCGTCTACCCCCCTAGACGTTCCTCTGACAGGGGTAGCCCGGCGTAGCTTTCTCTTGTTTTGTGTTTGTTTAGGTCATAGGGTTATGTAAAACCATGTTGGTTCACAAGTTGCGGCACTATCCTACCCGGTTTCACGTCAACGGGGAGATTCCCCCTTATACGGGTCCGGAACCTTCGCTTCTAGGTTAGAGCGCATGCATGCGAGGGGGGACACATGTAATCACCTATAACAACCTCACACCACACTCACGCACATATGCTAGGGACACATGCAAGTTTTCATCTGATTCCGATGTTCTCGTGGCCTTCCTCCGGCGAAACCCTGATCTGTGCACACTCGGATCGTCTACCCCCTAGACGTTCCTCTGGCAGGGGTAGCCCGGCGCAGCTCTCTCTTGTTTTGTGTTTTTTTAGGTCATAGGGTTATGTAAAACCATGTTGGTTCACAAGTTGGGGCACTATCCTACCCGGTTTCACCTCAACGGGGAGATTCCCCCTTATACGGGTCCGGAACCTTCGCTTCTAGGTTAGAGCGCATGCATGCGAGGGGGGACACATGCAAGCACCTATAACAACCTCTCACCACACTCACACACATATCCAAGGGACACATGCAAGTTTTCATCTAATTCCGATATTCTCGTGGCCTTCCTCCGGCGAAACCCTGATCTATGCACACTCGGATCGTGTACCCCCCTAGACGTTCCTCTGGCAGGGGTAGCCCGGCGCATCTCTCTCTTGTTTTGTGTTTGTTTAGGTCATAGGGTTATGTAAAACCATGTTGGTTCACAAGTTGGCGCACTATCCTACCCGGTTTCACCTCAACGGGGAGATTCCCCCTTATACGGGTCCGGAAACTTCGATTCTAGGTTAGAGCGCATGCATGCAGGGGGACACATGCAAGCACCTATACCAACCTCTCACCACACTCACACACATATGCTAGGGACACATGCAAGTTCTCATCTGATTCCGATGTTCATGTGGCCTTCCTCCGGCGAAACCCTGATCTGTGCACACTCGGATCGTCTACCCCCCTAAACGTTCCTCTGACAGGGGTAGCCCGGCGTAGCTATCTCTTGTTTTGTGTTTGTTTAGGTCATAGTGTTATGTAAAACCATGTTGGTTCACAAGTTGGGGCACTATCCTACCCGGTTTCACCTCAACGGGGAGATTCTCCCTTATACGGGTCCGGAACCTTCGCTTCTAGGTTAGAGCGCATGCATGCGAGGGGGGGACACATGCAAGCACCTATACCAACCTCTCACCACACTCACACACATATGCTAGGGACACATGCAAGTTTTCATCTGATTCCGATGTTCTCGTGGCCTTCCTCCGGCGAAACCCTGATATGTGCACACTCGGATCGTCTACCCCCCTAGACGGTCCTCTGACAGGGGTAGATCGGCGTAGCTCTCTCTTGTTTTGTGTTTGTTTAGGTCATATGGTTCTGTAAAACCATGTTGGTTCACAAGTTGGGGCGCTATCCTACCCGGTTTCACCTCAACGGGGAGATTCCCCCTTATACGGGTCTGGAACCTTCGCTTCTAGGTTAGAGCGCATGCATGCGAGGGGGGACACATGTAAGCACCTATACCAACCTCTCACCACACTCACTCACATATGCTAGGGACACATGCAAGTTTTCATCTGATTCCGATGTTCTCGTGGCCTTCCTCCGGCGAAACCCTGATCTGTGCACACTCGGATCGTCTACCCCCCTAGACGTTCCTCTGACAGGGGTAGCCCGGCGTAGCTTTCTCTTGTTTTGTGTTTGTTTAGGTCATAGGGTTATGTAAAACCATGTTGGTTCACAAGTTGCGGCACTATCCTACCCGGTTTCACGTCAACGGGGAGATTCCCCCTTATACGGGTCCGGAACCTTCGCTTCTAGGTTAGAGCGCATGCATGCAAGGGGGGACACATGTAATCACCTATAACAACCTCACACCACACTCACGCACATATGCTAGGGACACATGCAAGTTTTCATCTGATTCCGATGTTCTCGTGGCCTTCCTCCGGCGAAACCCTGATCTGTGCACACTCGGATCGTCTACCCCCTAGACGTTCCTCTGGCAGGGGTAGCCCGGCGCAGCTCTCTCTTGTTTTGTGTTTTTTTAGGTCATAGGGTTATGTAAAACCATCTTGGTTCACAAGTTGGGGCACTATCCTACCCGGTTTCACCTCAACGGGGAGATTCCCCCTTATACGGGTCCGGAACCTTCGCTTCTAGGTTAGAGCGCATGCATGCGAGGGGGGACACATGCAAGCACCTATACCAACCTCTCACCACACTCACACACATATCCAAGGGACACATGCAAGTTTTCATCTAATTCCGATATTCTCGTGGCCTTCCTCCGGCGAAACCCTGATCTATGCACACTCGGATCGTCTACCCCCTTGACGTTCCTCTGACAGGGGTAGCCCGGCGTAGCTCTCTCTTTTTTTGTGTTTGTTTAGGTCATAGGTAAAACCATGTTGGTTCACAAGTTGGGGCACTATCCTACCCGGTTTCACCTCAACGGGGAGATTACCCCTTATACGGGTCCGGAACCTTCGCTTCTAGGTTAGAGGGCATGCATGCGACGGGGACACATGCAAGCACCTATACCAACCTCTCACCACACTCACACACATATGCTAGGGACACATGCAAGTTTCCATCTGATTCCGATGTTCTCGTGGCCTTCCTCCGGCGAAACCCTGATCTGTGCACACTCGGATCGTCTACCCCCCTAGACGTTCCTCTGACAGGGGTAGCCCGGCGTAGCTCTCTCTTGTTTTGTGTTTGTTTAGGTCATAGGTAAAACCATGTTGGTTCACAAGTTGGGGCACTATCCTACCCGGTTTCACCTCAACGGGGAGATTCCCCCTTATACGGGTCCGGAACCTTCGCTTCTAGGTTAGAGGGCATGCATGCGAGGGGGGAGATATGAAAGCACCTATACCAACCTCTCACCACACTCACACACATATGCTAGGGACACATGCAAGTTTTCATCTGATTCCGATGTTCTCGTGGCCTTCCTCCGGCGAAACCCTGATCTGTGCACACTCGGATCGTCTACCCCCCTAGACGTTCCTCTGACAGGGGTAGACCGGCGTAGCTATCTCTTGTTTTGTGTTTTTTTATGTCATAGGGTTATGTAAAACCATGTTGGTTCACAAGTTGCGGCACTATCCTACCCGGTTTCACGTCAACGGGGAGATTCCCCCTTATACGGGTCCGGAACCTTCTCTTCTAGGTTAGAGCGCATGCATGCGAGGGGGGACACATTCAAGCACCTATACCAACCTCTCACCACACTCACACACATATGCTAGGGACACATGCAAGTTTTCATCTGATTCCGATGTTCTTGTGGCCTTCCTCCGGCGAAACCCTGATCTGTGCACACTCGGATCGTCTACCCCCCTAGACGGTCCTCTGACAGGGGAAGACCGGCGTAGCTCTCTCTCTTGTTTTGTGTTTGTTTAGGTCATAGGGTTATGTAAAACCATGTTGGTTCACAAGTTGGGGCACTATCCTACCCGGTTTCACCTCAACAGGGAGATTCCCCCTTATACTGGTCCGGAACCTTCGCTTCTAGGTTAGAGCGCACGCATGCGAGGGGGACACATGTAAGCACCTATACCAACCTCTCACCACACTCACGCACATATTCTAGGGACACATGCAAGTTTTCATCTGGTTCCGATGTTCTTGTGGCCTTCCTCCGGCAAAACCCTGATCTGTGCACACTCGGATCGTCTACCCCCCTAGACGTTCCTCTGGCAGGGGTAGCCCGGCGTAGTTCTCTCTTGTTTTGTGTTTGTTTAGGTCATAGGGTTATGTAAAACCATGTTGGTTCACAAGTTGGGGCACTATCCTACCCGGTTTCACCTCAACGGGGAGATTCCCCCTTATACGGGTCCGGAACCTTCGCTTCTACGTTAGAGCGCATGCATGCGAGGGGGGACACATGCAAGCACCTATACCAACCTCTCACCACACTCACACAAATATGCTAGGGACACATGAGTTTTCATCTGATTCTGATATTCTCGTGGCCTTCCTCCGGCGAAACCCTGATCTGTGCACACTCGGATCGTCTACCCCCCTAGACGTTCCTCTGACAGGGGTAGCCCGGCGTAGCTCTCTCTTGTTTTGTGTTTGTTTAGGTCATAGGGTTATGTAAAACCATGTTGGTTCATAAGTTGGGGCACTATCCTACCCGGTTTCACGTCAACGGGGAGATTCCCCCTTATACGGGTCCGGAACCTTCGCTTCTTGGTTAGAGCGCATGCATGTGAGGGGGGACACATGTAATCACCTATACCAACCTCTCACCACACTCACGCACATATGCTAGGGACACATGCAAGTTTTCATCTGATTCCGATGTTCTCGTAGCCTTCCTCCGGCGAAACCCTGATCTGTGCACACTCGGATCGTCTACCCCCCTAGACGTTCCTCTGGCAGGGGTAGCCCGGCGCAGCTCTCTCTTGTTTTGTGTTTGTTTAGGTCATAGGGTTATGTAAAACCATGTTGGTTCACAAGTTGGGGCACTATCCTACCCGGTTTCACCTCAACAGGGAGATTCCCCCTTATACGGGTCCGGAAACTTCGCTTCTAGGTTAGAGCGCATGCATGCAGGGGGGACACATGCAAGCACCTATACCAACCTCTCACCACACTCACACACATATGCTAGGGACACATTCAAGTTTTCATCTGATTCCGATGTCTCGTGGCCTTCCTCCGGCGAAACCCTGATATGTGCACACTCGGATCGTCTACCCCCCTAGACGTTCCTCTCACAGGGGTAGCCCGGCGTAGCTCTCTCTTGTTTTGTGTTTGTTTAGGTCATAGGTAAAACCATGTTGGTTCACAAGTTGGGGCACTATCCTACCCGGTTTCACCTCAACGGGGAGATTCCCCCTTATACGGGTCCGGAACCTTCGCTTCTAGGTTAGAGGGCATGCATGCGAGGGGGGAGACATGCAAGCACCTATACCAACCTCTCACCACACTCACACACATATGCTAGGGACACATGCAAGTTTTCATCTGATTCCGATGTTCTCGTGGCCTTCCTCCGGCGAAACCCTGATCTGTGCACACTCGGATCGTCTACCCCCCTAGACGTTCCTCTGACAGGGGTAGCCCGGCGTAGCTATCTCTTGTTTTGTGTTTGTTTATGTCATAGGGTTATGTAAAACCATGTTGGTTCACAAGTTGGGGCACTATCCTACCCGGTTTCACCTCAACGGGGAGATTCCCCCTTATACGGGTCCGAAACCTTCGCTTCTAGGTTAGAGCGCATGCATGCGAGGGGGGACACATGCAAGCACCTATACCAACCTCTCACCACACTCACACACATATGCTAGGGACACATGCAAGTTTTCATCTGATTCCGATGTTCTCGTGGCCTTCCTCCGGCGAAACTCTGATCTGTGCACACTCGGATCGTCTACCCCCCTAGACGGTCCTCTGACAGGGGTAGACCGGCGTAGCTCTCTCTTGTTTTGTGTTTGTTTAGGTCATAGGGTTATGTAAAACCATGTTGGTTCACAATTTGGGGCACTATCCTACCCGGTTTGACCTCAACGAGGAGATTCCCCCTTATACGGGTCCGGAACCTTCTCTTCTAGGTTAGAGCGCATGCATGCGAGGGGGGACACATGTAAGAACCTATACCAACCTCTCACCACACTCACGCACATATGCTAGGGACACATGCAAGTTTTCATCTGATTCCGATGTTCTCGTGGCCTTCCTCCGAAGAAACCCTGATCTATGCACACTCGGATCGTCTACCCCCCTAGACGTTCCTCTGACAGGGGTTTTCCGGCGTAGCTTTCTCTTGTTTTGTGTTTGTTTAGGTCATAGGGTTATGTAAAACCATGTTGGTTCACAAGTTGCGGCACTATCCTACCCGGTTTCACGTCAACGGGGAGATTCCCCCTTATACGGGTCCGGAACCTTCGCTTCTAGGTTAGAGCGCATGCATGTGAGGGGGGACACATGTAATCACCTATACCAACCTCTCACCACACTCACGCACATATGCTAGGGACACATGCATGTTTTCATCTGATTCCGATGTTCTCGTGGCCTTCCTCCGGCGAAACCCTGATCTGTGCACACTCGGATCGTCTACCCCCTAGACGTTCCTCTGGCAGGGGTAGCCCGGCGCAACTCTCTCTTGTTTTGTGTTTGTTTAGGTCATAGGGTTATGTAAAACCATGTTGGTTCACAAGTTGGGGCACTATCCTACCCGGTTTCACCTCAACGGGGAGATTCCCCCTTATACGGGTCCGGAACCTTCGCTTCTAGGTTAGAGGGCATGCATGCGAGGGGGGACACATGCAAGCACCTATACCAACCTCTCACCACACTCACGCACATATGCTAGGGACACATGCAAGTTTTCATCTGATTCCGATGTTCTCGTGGCCTTCCTCCGGCGAAACCCTGATCTGTGCACACTCGGATCGTCTACCCCCTAGACGTTCCTCTGACAGGGGTAGCCCGGCGTAGCTCTCTCTTGTTTTGTGTTTGTTTAGGTCATAGGTAAAACCATGTTGGTTCACAAGTTGGGGCACTATCCTACCCGGTTTCACCTCAACGGGGAGATTCCCCCTTATACGGGTCCGGAACCTTCGCTTCTAGGTTAGAGGGCATGCATGCGAGGTGGGAGACATGCAAGCACCTATACCAACCTCTCACGACACTCACACACATATGCTAGGGACACATGCAAGTTTTCATATGATTCCGATGTTCTCGTGGCCTTCCTCCGGCGAAACCCTGATCTGTGCACACTCGGATCGTCTACCCCCCTAGACGTTCCTCTGACAGGGGTAGCCCGGCGTAGCTATATCTTGTTTTGTGTTTGTTTATGTCATAGGGTTATGTAAAACCATGTTGGTTCACAAGTTGCGGCACTATCCTACCCGGTTTCACGTCAACGGGGACATTCCCCCTTATACGGGTCCGTAACCTTCGCTTCTAGGTTAGAGCGCATGCATGCGAGGGGGGGACACATGCA
This sequence comes from Avena sativa, assembly GCA_916181665.1. Lineage (NCBI taxonomy): Eukaryota > Viridiplantae > Streptophyta > Magnoliopsida > Poales > Poaceae > Avena > Avena sativa. Next base: position 21,072,882 of record OV702296.1, read on the forward strand.
AGGACCTATACCAACCTCTCACCACACTCACACACATATGCTAGGGACACATGCAAGTTTTCATCTGATTCCGATGTTCTCGTGGCCTTCCTCCGGCGAAACCCTGATCTGTGCACACTCGGATCGTCTACCCCCCTAGACGGTCCTCTGACAGGGGTAGACCGGCGTAGCTCTCTCTTGTTTTGTGTTTGTTTAGGTCATAGGGTTATGTAAAACCATGTTGGTTCACAAGTTGGGGCACTATCCTACCCGGTTTCACCTCAACAGGGAGATTCCCCCTTATACAGGTCCGGAACATTCGCTTCTAGGTTAGAGCGCATGCATGCGAGGGGGACACATGTAAGCACCTATACCAACCTCTCACCACACTCACGCACATATGCTAGGGACACATGCAAGTTTTCATCTGATTCCGATGTTCTTGTGGCCTTCCTCCGGCGAAACCCTGATCTGTGAACACTCGGATCGTCTACCCCCCTAGACGTTCCTCTGGCAGGGGTAGCCCGGCGTAGCTCTCTCTTGTTTTGTGTTTTTTAGGTCATAGGGTTATGTAAAACCATGTTGGTTCACAAGTTGGGGCACTATCCTACCCGGTTTCACTTCAACGGGGAGATTCCCCCTTATACGGGTCCGGAACCTTCGCTTCTAGGTTAGAGCGCATGCATGCGAGGGGGGACACATGTAATCACCTATACCAACCTCTCACCACACTCACGCACATATGCTAGGGACACATGCAAGTTTTCATCTGATTCCGATGTTCTCGTGGCCTTCCTACGGCGAAACCCTGATCTGTGCACACTCGGATCGTCTACCCCCCTAGACGTTCCTCTGGCAGGGGTAGCCCGGCGCAGCTCTCTCTTGTTTTTTGTTTGTTTAGGTCATAGGGTTATGTAAAACCATGTTGGTTCACAAGTTGGGGCACTATCCTACCCGGTTTCACCTCAACGGGGAGATTCCCCATTATACGGGTCCGGAAACTTCGATTCTAGGTTAGAGCGCATGCATGCAGGGGGGACACATGCAAGCACCTATACCAACCTCTCACCACACTCACACACATATGTTAGGGACACATGCAAGTTCTCATCTGATTCCGATGTTCTCGTGGCCTTCCTCCGGCGAAACCCTGATCTGTGCACACTCGGATCGTCTACCCCCCTAAACGTTCCTCTGACAGGGGTAGCCCGGCGTAGCTATCTCTTGTTTTGTGTTTGTTTATGTCATAGGGTTATGTAAAACCATGTTGGTTCACAAGTTGGGGCACTATCCTACCCGGTTTCACCTCAACGGGGAGATTCCCCCTTATACGGGTCCGGAACCTTCGCTTCTAGGTTAGAGCGCATGCATGCGAGGGGGGGACACATGCAAGCACCTATACCAACCTCTCACCACACTCACACACATATGCTAGGGACACATGCAAGTTTTCATCTGATTCCGATGTTCTCGTGGCCTTCCTCCGGCGAAACCCTGATCTGTGCACACTCGGATCGTCTACCCCCCTAGACGGTCCTCTGACAGCGGTAGACCGGCGTAGCTCTCTCCTGTTTTGTGTTTGTTTAGGTCATATGGTTCTGTAAAACCATGTTGGTTCACAAGTTGGGGCACTATCCTACCCGGTTTCACCTCAACGGGGAGATTCCCCCTTATACGGGTCCGGAACCTTCGTTTCTAGGTTAGAGCGCATGCATGAAAGGGGGGACACATGTAAGCACCTATACCAACCTCTCACCACACTCACGCACATATGCTAGGGACACATGCAAGTTTTCATCTGATTCCGATGTTCTCGTGGCCTTCCTCCGGCGAAACCCTGATATGTGCACACTCGGATCGTCTAACCCCCTAGACGTTCCTCTCAAAGGGGTAGCCCGGCGTAGCTCTCTCTTGTTTTGTGTTTGTTTAGGTCATAGGTAAAACCATGTTGGTTCACAAGTTGGGGCACTATCCTACCCGGTTTCACCTCAACGGGGAGATTCCCCCTTATACGGGTCCGGAACCTTCGCTTCTAGGTTAGAGGGCATGCATGCGAGGGGGGAGACATGCAAGCACCTATACCAACCTCTCACCACACTCACACACATATGCTAGGGACACATGCAAGTTTTCATCTGATTCCGATGTTCTCGTGGCCTTCCTCCGGCGAAACCCTGATCTGTGCACACTCGGATCGTCTACCCCCCTAGACGTTCCTCTGACAGGGGTAGGCCGATGTAGATATCTCTTGTTTTGTGTTTGTTTATGTCATAGGGTTATGTAAAACCATGTTGGTTCACAAGTTGGGGCACTATCCTACCCGGTTTCACCTCAACGGGGAGATTCCCCCTTATACGGGTCCGAAACCTTCGCTTCTAGGTTAGAGCGCATGCATGCGAGGGGGGACACATGCAAGCACCTATACCAACCTCTCACCACACTCACACACATATGCTAGGGACACATGCAAGTTTTCATCTGATTCCGATGTTCTCGTGGCCTTCCTCCGGCGAAACCCTGATCTGTGCACACTCGGATCGTCTACCCCCCTAGACGGTCCTCTGACAGGGGTAGACCGGTGTAGCTCTCTCTTGTTTTGTGTTTGTTTAGGTCATAGGGTTATGTAAAACCATGTTGGTTCACAATTTGGGGCACTATCCTACCCGGTTTCACCTCAACGAGGAGATTCCCCCTTATACGGGTCCGGAACCTTCGCTTCTAGGTTAGAGCGCATGCATGCGAGGGGGACACATGTAAGCACCTATACCAACCTCTCACCACACTCACGCACATATGCTAGGGACACATGCAAGTTTTCATCTGATTCCGATGTTCTCGTGGCCTTCCTCCGGCGAAACCCTGATCTATGCACACTCGGATCGTCTACCCCCCTAGACGTTCCTCTGACAGGGGTTTTCCGGCGTAGCTTTCTCTTGTTTTGTGTTTGTTTAGGTCATAGGGTTATGTAAAACCATGTTGGTTCACAAGTTGCGGCACTATCCTACCCGGTTTCACGTCAACGGGGAGATTCCCCCTTATACGGGTCCGGAACCTTCGCTTCTAGGTTAGAGCGCATGCATGCGAGGGGGGACACATGTAATCACCTATACCAACCTCTCACCACACTCACGGACATATGCTGGGGACACATGCATGTTTTCATCTGATTCCGATGTTCTCGTGGCCTTCCTCCGGCGAAACCCTGATCTGTGCACACTCGGATCGTCTACCCCCTAGACGTTCCTCTGGCAGGGGTAGCCCGGCACAGCTCTCTCTTGTTTTGTGTTTGTTTAGGTCATAGGGTTATGTAAAACCATGTTGGTTCACAAGTTGGGGCACTATCCTACCCGGTTTCACCTCAACGGGGAGATTCCCCCTTATACGGGTTCGGAACCTTCGCTTCTAGGTTAGAGGGCATGCATGCGAGGGGGACACATGCAAGCACCTATACCAACCTCTCACGACACTCACGCACATATGCTAGGGACACATGCAAGTTTTCATATGATTCCGATGTTCTCGTGGCCTTCCTCCGGCGAAACCCTGATCTGTGCACACTCGGATCGTCTACCCCCCTAGACGTTCCTCTGACTGGGGTAGCCCGGCGTAGCTATCTCTTGTTTTGTGTTTGTTTATGTCATAGGGTTATGTAAAACCATGTTGGTTCACATGTTGGGGCACTATCCTACCCGGTTTCACCTCAACGGGGAGATTCCCCCTTATACGGGTCCGGAAACTTTGATTCTAGGTTAGAGCGCATGCATGCATGCAGGGGGGACACATGAAAGCACCTATACCAACCTCTCACCACACTCACACACATATGCTAGGGACACATGCAAGTTCTCATCTGATTCCGATGTTCTCGTGGCCTTCCTCCGGCGAAACCCTGATCTGTGCACACTCTGATCGTCTACCCCCCTAAACGTTCCTCTGACAGGGGTAGCCCAGCGTAGCTATCTCTTGTTTTGTGTTTGTTTATGTCATAGGGTTATGTAAAACCATGTTGGTTCACAAGTTGGGGCACTATCCTACCCGGTTTCACCTCAACGGGGAGATTCCCCCTTATACGGGTCCGGAACCTTCGCTTCTAGGTTAGAGCGCATGCATGCGAGGGGGGGACACATGCAAGCACCTATACCAACCTCTCACCACACTCACACACATATGCTAGGGACACATGCAAGTTTTCATCGGATTCCGATGTTCTCGTGGCCTTCCTCCGGCGAAACCCTGATCTGTGCACACTCGGATCGTCTACCCCCCTAGACGGTCCTCTGACAGGGGAAGACCGGTGTAGCTCTCTCTCTTGTTTTGTGTTTGTTTAGGTCATAGGGTTATGTAAAACCATGTTGGTTCACAAGTTGGGGCACTATCCTACCCGGTTTCACCTCAACGGGGAGATTCCCCCTTATACAGGTCCGGAACCTTCGCTTCTAGGTTAGAGCGCACGCATGCGAGGGGGACACATGTAAGCACCTATACCAACCTCTCACCACACTCACACACATATGCTAGGGACACATGCAAGTTTTCATCTGGTTCCGATGTTCTTGTGGCCTTCCTCCGGCGAAACCCTGATCTGTGCACACTCGGATCGTCTACGCCCCTAGACGTTCCTCTGGCAGGGGTAGCCCGGCGTAGTTCTCTCTTGTTTTGTGTTTGTTTAGGTCATAGGGTTATGTAAAACCATGTTGGTTCACAAGTTGGGGCACTATCCTACCCGGTTTCACCTCAACGGGGAGATTCCCCCTTATACGGGTCCGGAACCTTCGCTTCTAGGTTAGAGCGCATGCATGCGAGGGGGGACACATGCAAGCACCTATACCAACCTCTCACCACACTCACACAAATATGCTAGGGACACATGAGTTTTCATCTGATTCCGATATTCACGTGGCCTTCCTCCGGCGAAACCCTGATCTGTGCACACTCGGATCGTCTACCCCCCTAGACGTTCCTCTGACAGGGGTAGCCCGGCGTAGCTCTCTCTTGTTTTGTGTTTGTTTAGGTCATAGGGTTATGTAAAACCATGTTGGTTCATAAGTTGGGGCACTATCCTACCCGGTTTCACGTCAACGGGGAGATTCCCCCTTATACGGGTCCGGAACCTTCGCTTCTTGGTTAGAGCGCATGCATGCGAGGGGGGACACATGTAATCACCTATACCAACCTCTCACCACACTCACGCACATATGCTAAGGACACATGCAAGTTTTCATCTGATTCCGATGTTCTCGTGGCCTTCCTCCGGTGAAACCCTGATCTGTGCACACTCGGATCGTCTACCCCCCTAGACGTTCCTCTGACAGGGGTAGCCCGGCGTAGCTATCTCTTGTTTTGTGTTTGTTTATGTCATAGGGTTATGTAAAACCATGTTGGTTCACAAGTTGGGGCACTATCCTACCCGGTTTCACCTCAACGGGGAGATTCCCCCTTATACGGGTCCGGAAACTTCGATTCTAGGTTAGAGCGCATGCATGCAGGGGGGACACATGCAAGCACCTATACCAACCTCTCACCACACTTGCACACATATGCTAGGGACACATGCAAGTTCTCATCTGATTCCGATGTTCTCGTGGCCTTCCTCCGGCGAAACCCTGATCTGTGCACACTCGGATCGTCTACCCCCCTAAACGTTCCTCTGACAGGGGTAGCCCGGCGTAGCTATCTCTTGTTTTGTGTTTGTTTATGTCACAGGGTTATGTAAAACCATGTTGGTTCACAAGTTGGGGCACTATCCTACCCGGTTTCACCTCAACGGGGAGATTCCCCCTTATACGGGTCCGGAACCTTCGCTTCTAGGTTAGAGCGCATGCATGCGAGGGGGGGACACATGCAAGCACCTGTACCAACCTCTCACCACACTCACACACATATGCTAGGGACACATGCAAGTTTTCATCTGATTCCGATGTTCTCGTGGCCTTCCTCCGGCGAAACCCTGATCTGTGCACACTCGGATCGTCTACCCCCTAGACGGTCCTCTGACAGGGGAAGACCGGCGTAGCTCTCTCTCTTGTTTTGTGTTTGTTTAGGTCATAGGGTTATGTAAAACCATGTTGGTTCACAAGTTGGGGCACTATCCTACCCGGTTTCACCTCAACGGGGAGATTCCCCCTTATACAGGTCCGGAACCTTCGCTTCTAGGTTAGAGCGCACGCATGCGAGGGGGACACATGTAAGCACCTATACCAACCTCTCACCACACTCACGCACATATGCTAGGGACACATGCAAGTTTTCATCTGGTTCCGATGTTCTTGTGGCCTTCCTCCGGCGAAACCCTGATCTGTGCACACTCGGATCGTCTACCCCCCTAGACGTTCCTCTGGCAGGGGTAGCCCGGCGTAGTTCTCTCTTGTTTTGTGTTTGTTTAGGTCATAGGGTTATGTAAAACCATGTTGGTTCACAAGTTGGGGCACTATCCTACCCGGTTTCACCTCAACGGGGAGATTCCCCCTTATACGGGTCCGGAACCTTCGCTTCTAGGTTGGAGCGCATGCATGCGAGGGGGGACACATGCAAGCACCTATACCAACCTCTCACCACACTCACACAAATATGCTAGGGACACATGAGTTTTCATCTGATTCCGATATTCTCGTGGCCTTCCTCCGGCGAAACCCTGATCTGTGCACACTCGGATCGTCTACCCCCCTAGACGTTCCTCTGGCAGGGGTAGCCCGGCGTAGCTCTCTCTTGTTTTGTGTTTGTTTAGGTCATAGGGTTATGTAAAACCATGTTGGTTCATAAGTTGGGGCACTATCCTACCCGGTTTCACGTCAACGGGGAGATTCCCCCTTATACGGGTCCGGAACCTTCGCTTCTTGGTTAGAGCGCATGCATGCGAGGGGGGACACATGTAATCACCTATACCAACCTCTCACCACACTCACGCACATATGCTAAGGACACATGCAAGTTTTCATCTGATTCCGATGTTCTCGTGGCCTTCCTCCGGCGAAACCCTGATCTGTGCACACTCGGATCGTCTACCCCCCAAGACGTTCCTCTGGCAGGGGTAGCCCGGCGCAGCTCTCTCTTGTTTTGTGTTTGTTTAGGTCATTGGGTTATGTAAAACCATGTTGGTTCACAAGTTGGGGCACTATCCTACCCGGTTTCACCTCAACGGGGAGATTCCCCCTTATACGGGTCCGGAACCTTCGCTTCTAGGTTAGAGCGCATGCATGCGAGGGGGGACACATGCAAGCACCTATACCAACCTCTCACCACACTCACACACATATGCTAGGGACACATGAGTTTTCATCTGATTCCGATGTTCTCGTGGCCTTCCTCCGGCGAAACCCTGATCTGTGCACACTCGGATCGTCTACCCCCCTAGACGTTCCTCTGACAGGGGTAGCCCGGCGTATCTCTCTCTTGTTTTGTGTTTTTTTAGGTCATTGGGTTATGTAAAACCATGTTGGTTCACAAGTTGGGGCACTATCCTACCCGGTTTCATTTCAACGGGGAGATTCCCCTTATACGGGTCCGGAACCTTCGCTTCTAGGTTAGAGCGCATGCATGCGAGGGGGGACACATGTAATCACCTATACCAACCTCTCACCACACTCACGCACATATGCTAGGGACACATGCAAGTTTTCATCTGATTCCGATGTTCTCGTGGCCTTCCTCCGGCGAAACCCTGATCTGTGCACACTCGGATCGTCTACCCCCCTAGACGTTCCTCTGGCAGGGGTAGCCCGGCGCAACTCTCTCTTGTTTTGTGTTTGTTTAGGTCATAGGGTTATGTAAAACCATGTTGGTTCACAAGTTGGGGCACTAACCTACCCGGTTTCACCTCAACGGGGAGATTCCCCCTTATACGGGTCCGGAAACTTCGATTCTAGGTTAGAGCGCATGCATGCAGGGGGGACACATGCAAGCACCTATACCAACCTCTCACCACACTCACACACATATGCTAGGGACACATGCAAGTTCTCATCTGATTTCGATGTTCTCGTGGCCTTCCTCCGGCGAAACCCTGATCTGTGCACACTCGGATCGTCTACCCCCCTACACGTTCCTCTGACAGGGGTAGCCCGGCGTAGCTATCTCTTGTTTTGTGTTTGTTTAGGTCATAGGGTTATGTAAAACCATGTTGGTTCACAAGTTGCGGCACTATCCTACCCGGTTTCACGTCAACGGGGAGATTCCCCCTTATACGGGCCCGGAACCTTCGCTTCTAGGTTAGAGCGCATGCATGCGAGGGGGGACACATGTAATCACCTATAACAACCTCACACCACACTCACGCACATATGCTAGGGACACATGCAAGTTTTCATCTGATTCCGATGTTCGCGTGGCCTTCCTCCGGCGAAACCCTGATCTGTGCACACTCGGATCGTCTACCCCCTAGACGTTCCTCTGGCAGGGGTAGCCCGGCGTAGCTCTCTCTTGTTTTGTGTTTTTTTAGGTCATAGGGTTATGTAAAACCATGTTGGTTCACAAGTTGGGGCACTATCCTACCCGGTTTCACTTCAACGGGGAGATTCCCCCTTATACGGGTCCGGAACCTTCGCTTCTAGGTTAGAGCGCATGCATGCGAGGGCGGACACATGTAATCACCTATACCAACCTCTCACCACACTCACGCACATATGCTAGGGACACATGCAAGTTTTCATCTGATTCCGATGTTCTCGTGGCCTTCCTCCGGCGAAACCCTGATCTGTGCACACTCGGATCGTCTACCCCCCTAGATGTTCCTCTGGCAGGGGTAGCCTGACGCATCTCTCTCTTGTTTTGTGTTTGTTTAGGTCATAGGGTTATGTAAAACCATGTTGGTTCACAAGTTGGGGCACTATCCTACCCGGTTTCACCTCAACGGGGAGATTCCCCCTTATACGGGTCCGAAAACTTCGATTCTAGGTTAGAGCGCATGCATGCAGGGGGGACACATGCAAGCACCTATACCAACCTCTCACCACACTCACACACATATGCTAGGGACACATGCAAGTTCTCATCTGATTCCGATGTTCTCGTGGCCATCCTCCGGCGAAACCCTGATCTGTGCACACTCGGATCGTCTACCCCCCTAAACGTTCCTCTGACAGGGGTAGCTCGGCGTAGCTATCTCTTGTTTTGTGTTTGTTTATGTCATAGGGTTATGTAAAACCATGTTGGTTCACAAGTTGGGGCACTATCCTACCCGGTTTCACCTCAACGGGGAGATTCCCCCTTATACGGGTCCGGAACCTTCGCTTCTAGGTTAGAGCGCATGCATGCGAGGGGGGGACACATGCAAGCACCTATACCAACCTCTCACCACACTCACACACATATGCTAGGGACACATGCAAGTTTTCATCTGATTCCGATGTTCTCGTGGCCTTCCTCCGGCGAAACCCTGATCTGTGCACACTCGGATCGTCTACCCCCCTAGACGGTCCTCTGACAGGGTAGACCGGCGTAGCTCTCTCTTGTTTTCTGTTTGTTTAGGTCATATGGTTCTGTAAAACCATGTTGGTTCACAAGTTGGGGCACTATCCTACCCGGTTTCACCTCAACGGGGAGATTCCCCCTTATACGGGTCCGGAACCTTCGCTTCTAGGTTAGAGCGCATGCATGCGAGGGGGGACACATGTAAGCACCTATACCAACCTCTCACCACACTCACGCACATATGCTAGGGACACATGCAAGTTTTCATCTGATTCCGATGTTCTCGTGGCCTTCCTCCGGCGAAACCCTGATCTGTGCACACTCGGATCGTCTACCCCCCTAGACGTTCCTCTGACAGGGGTAGCCCGGCGTAGCTTTCTCTTGTTTTGTGTTTGTTTAGGTCATAGGGTTATGTAAAACCATGTTGGTTCACAAGTTGCGGCACTATCCTACCCGGTTTCACGTCAACGGGGAGATTCCCCCTTATACGGGTCCGGAACCTTCGCTTCTAGGTTAGAGCGCATGCATGCGAGGGGGGACACATGTAATCACCTATAACAACCTCACACCACACTCACGCACATATGCTAGGGACACATGCAAGTTTTCATCTGATTCCGATGTTCTCGTGGCCTTCCTCCGGCGAAACCCTGATCTGTGCACACTCGGATCGTCTACCCCTAGACGTTCCTCTGGCAGGGGTAGCCCGACGCAGCTCTCTCTTGTTTTGTGTTTTTTTAGGTCATAGGGTTTTGTAAAACCATGTTGGTTCACAAGTTGGGGCACTATCCTACCCGGTTTCACCTCAACGGGGAGATTCCCCCTTATACGGGTCCGGAACCTTCGCTTCTAGGTTAGAGCGCATGCATGCGAGGGGGACACATGCAAGCACCTATAACAACCTCTCACCACACTCACACACATATCCAAGGGACACATGCAAGTTTTCATCTAATTCCGATATTCTCGTGGCCTTCCTCCGGCGAAACCCTGATCTATGCACACTCGGATCGTCTACCCCCTTGACGTTCCTCTGACAGGGGTAGCCCGGCGTAGCTCTCTCTTTTTTGTGTTTGTTTAGGTCATAGGTAAAACCATGTTGGTTCACAAGTTGGGGCACTATCCTACCCGGTTTCACCTCAACGGGGAGATTCCCCCTTATACGGGTCCGGAACCTTCGCTTCTAGGTTAGAGGGCATGCATGCGAGGGGGACACATGCAAGAACCTATACCAACCTCTCACCACACTCACACACATATGCTAGGGACACATGCAAGTTTCCATCTGATTCCGATGTTCTCGTGGCCTTCCTCCGGCGAAACCCTGATCTGTGCACACTCAGATCGTCTACCCCCCTAGACGTTCCTCTGACAGGGGGGTAGCCCGGCGTAGCTCTCTCTTGTTTTGTGTTTTTTAGGTCATAGGTAAAACCATGTTGGTTCACAAGTTGGGGCACTATCCTCCCCGGTTTCACCACAACGGGGAGATTCCCCCTTATACGGGTCCGGAACCTTCGCTTCTAGGTTAGAGGGCATGCATGAGAGGGGGGAGATATGCAAGCACCTATACCAACCTCTCACCACACTCACACACATATGCTAGGGACACATGCAAGTTTTCATCTGATTCCGATGTTCTCGTGGCCTTCCTCCGGCGAAACCCTGATCTGTGCACACTCGGATCGTCTACCCCCCTAGACGTTCCTCTGACAGGGGTAGACCGGCGTAGCTATCTCTTGTTTTGTATTTTTTTATGTCATAGGGTTATGTAAAACCATGTTGGTTCACAAGTTGCGGCACTATCCTACCCGGTTTCACGTCAACGGGGAGATTCCCCCTTATACGGGTCCGGAACCTTCTCTTCTAGGTTAGAGCGCATGCATGCGAGGGGGGACACATGCAAGCACCTATACGAACCTCTCATCACACTCACACACATATGCTAGGGACACATGCAAGTTTTCATCTGATTCCGATGTTCTCGTGGCCTTCCTCCGGCGAAACCCTGATCTGTGCACACTCGGATCGTCTACCCCCTAGACGGTCCTCTGACAGGGGAAGACCGGCGTAGCTCTCTCTCTTGTTTTGTGTTTGTTTAGGTCATAGGGTTATGTAAAACCATGTTGGTTCACAAGTTGGGGCACTATCCTACCCGGTTTCACCTCAACGGGGAGATTCCCCCTTATACAGGTCCGGAACCTTCGCTTCTAGGTTAGAGCGCACGCATGCGAGGGGGACACATGTAAGCACCTATACCAACCTCTCACCACACTCACGCACATATGCTAGGGACACATGCAAGTTTTCATCTGGTTCCGATGTTCTTGTGGCGTTCCTCCGGCGAAACCCTAATCTGTGCACACTCAGATCGTCTACCCCCCTAGACGTTCCTCTGGCAGGGGTAGCCCGGCGTAGTTCTCTCTTGTTTTGTGTTTGTTTAGGTCATAGGGTTATGTAAAACCATGTTGGTTCACAAGTTGGGGCACTATCCTACCCGGTTTCACCTCAACGGGGAGATTCCCCCTTATACGGGTCCGGAACCTTCGCTTCTAGGTTAGAGCGCATGCATGCGAGGGGTGACACATGCAAGCACCTATACCAACCTCTCACCACACTCACACAAATATGCTAGGGACACATGAGTTTTCATCTGATTCCGATATTCTCGTGGCCTTCCTCCGGCGAAACCCTGATCTGTGCACACTCGGATCGTCTACCCCCCTAGACGTTCCTCTGACAGGGGTTGCCCGGCGTAGCTCTCTCTTGTTTTGTGTTTGTTTAGGTCATAGGGTTATGTAAAACCATGTTGGTTCATAAGTTGGGGCACTATCCTTCCCGGTTTCACGTCAACGGGGAGATTCCCCCTTATACGGGTCCGGAACCTTCGCTTCTTGGTTAGAGCGCATGCATGCGAGGGGGGACACATGTAATCACCTATACCAACCTCTCACCACACTCACGCACATATGCTAGGGACACATGCAAGTTTTCATCTGATTCCGATGTTCTCGTGGCCTTCCTCCGGCGAAACCCTGATCTGTGCACACTCGGATCGTCTACCCCCCTAGACGTTCCTCTGGCAGGGGTAGCCCGGCGCAGCTCTCTCTTGTTTTGTGTTTGTTTAGGTCATTGGGTTATGTAAAACCATGTTGGTTCACAAGTTGGGGCACTATCCTACCCGGTTTCACCTCAACGGGGAGATTCCCCCTTATACGGGTCCGGAAACTTCGCTTCTAGGTTAGAGCGCATGCATGCAGGGGGGATACATGAAAGCACCTATACCAACCTCTCACCACACTCACACACATATGCTAGGGACACATTCAAGTTTTCATCTGATTCCGATGTCTCGTGGCCTACCTCCGGCGAAACCCTGATATGTGCACACTCGGATCGTCTACCCCCCTAGACGTTCCTCTCACAGGGGTAGCCTGGCGTAGCTCTCTCTTGTTTTGTGTTTGTTTAGGTCATAGGTAAATCCATGTTGGTTCACAAGTTGGGGCACTATCCTACCCGGTTTCACCTCAACGGGGAGATTCCCCCTTATACGGGTCCGGAACCTTCGCTTCTAGGTTAGAGGGCATGCATGCGAGGGGGGAGACATGCAAGCACCTATACCAACCTCTCACCACACTCACACACATATGCTAGGGACACATGCAAGTTTTCATCTGATTCCGATGTTCTCGTGGCCTTCCTCCGGCGAAACCCTGATCTGTGCACACTCGGATCGTCTACCCCCCTAGACGTTCCTCTGACAGGGGTACCCCGGCGTAGCTATCTCTTGTTTTGTGTTTGTTTATGTCATAGGGTTATGTAAAACCATGTTGGTTCACAAGTTGGGGCACTATCCTACCCGGTTTCACCTCAACGGGGAGATTCCCCCTTATACGGGTCCGAAACCTTCGCTTCTAGGTTAGAGCGCATGCATGCGAGGGGGGACACATGCAAGCACCTATACCAACCTCTCACCACACTCACACACATATGCTAGGGACACATGCAAGTTTTCATCTGATTCCGATGTTCCCGTGGCCTTCCTCCGGCGAAACCCTGATCTGTGCACACTCGGATCGTCTACCCCCCTAGACGGTCCTCTGACAGGGTTAGACCGGCGTAGCTCTCTCTTGTTTTGTGTTTGTTTAGGTCATAGGGTTATGTAAAACCATGTTGGTTCACAAGTTGGGGCACTATCCTACCCGGTTTCACCTCAACGAGGAGATTCCCCCTTATACGGGTCCGGAACCTTCGCTTCTAGGTTAGAGCGCATGCATGCGAGGGGGGAAACATGTAAGCACCTATACCAACCTCTCACCACACTCACGCACATATGCTAGGGACACATGCAAGTTTTCATCTGATTCCGATGTTCTCGTGGCCTTCCTCCGGCGAAACCCTGATCTGTGCACACTCGGATCGTCTACCCCCCTAGACGTTCCTCTGTCAGGGGTTTCCCGGCGTAGCTTTCTCTTGTTTTGTGTTTGTTTAGGTCATAGGGTTATGTAAAACCATGTTGGTTCACAAGTTGCGGCACTATCCTACCCGGTTTCACGTCAACGGGGAGATTCCCCCTTATACGGGTCTCGAACCTTTGCTTCTAGGTTAGAGCGCATGCATGCGAGGGGGGACACATGCAAGCACCTATAACAACCTCTCACCACACTCACACACATATGCTAGGGACACATGCAAGTTTTCATCTGATTCCGATATTCTCGTGGCCTTCCTCCGGCGAAACCCTGATCTATGCACACTCGGATCGTCTACCCCCTAGACGTTCCTCTGACAGGGGTAGCCCGGCGTAGCTCTCTCTTGTTTTGTGTTTGTTTAAGTCATAGGTAAAACCATGTTGGTTCACAAGTTGGGGCACTATCCTACCCGGTTTCACCTCAACGGGGAGATTCCCCCTTATACGGGTCCGGAACCTTCGCTTCTAGGTTAGAGGGCATGCATGCGAGGGGCGACACATGCAAGCACATATACCAACCTCTCACCACACTCACACACATATGCTAGGGACACATGCAAGTTTCCATCTGATTCCGATGTTCTCGTGGCCTTCCTCCGGCGAAACCCTGATCTATGCACACTCGGATCGTCTACCCCCCTAGACGTTCCTCTGGCAGGGGTAGCACGGCGTAGCTATCTCTTGTTTTGTGTTTGTTTAGGTCATAGGGTTATGTAAAACCATGTTGGTTCACAAGTTGGGGCACTATCCTACCCGGTTTCACCTCAACGGGGAGATTCCCCCTTATACAGGTCTGGAACCTTCGAATCTAGGTTAGAGCGCATGCATGCGAGGGGGGACACATGTAAGCACCTATACCAACCTCTCACCACACTCACACACATATGCTAGGGACACATGCAAGTTTTCATATTATTCCGACGTTCTCGTGGCCTTCCTCCGGCGAAACCCTGATCTGTGCACACTCGATCATCTATCCCCCTAGACGTTCCTCTCGCAGGGGTAGCCCGACATAGCTATCTCTTGTTTTGTGTTTGTTTAGGTCATAGGGTTATGTAAAACCATGTTGGTTCACAATTTGGGGCACTATCCTACCCGGTTTCACCTCAACGGGGAGATTCCCCCTTATACGGGTCCGGAACCTTCGCTTCTAGGTTAGAGCGCATGCATGCCAGGGGGGACACATGCAAGCACCTATACCAACCTCTCACCACACTCACAAACATATGCTAGGGACACATGCATGTTTTCATCTGATTCCGATGTTCTCGTGGCCTTCCTCCGGCGAAACCCCGATCTGTGCACACTCGGATCGTCTACCCCCCTAGACGTTCCTCTGACAGGGGTAGCCCGGCGCAGCTATCTCTTGTTTTGTGTTTGTTTATGTCATAGGGTTATGTAAAACCATGTTGGTTCACAAGTTGGGGCACTATGCTACCCGGTTTCACCTCAACGGGGAGATTCCCCCTTATACGGGTCCGGAACCTTCGCTTCTAGGTTAGAGCGCATGCATGCGAGGGGGGACACATGCAAGCACCTATACCAACCTCTCACCACACTTACACACATATTATAGGGACACATCCAAGTTTTCATCTGATTCCGATGTTCTCGTGGCCTTCGTCCGGCGAAACCCTGATCTGTGCACACTCGGATCGTCTACCCCCTAGACGTTCCTCTGACAGGGGTAGACCGGCATAGCTCTCTCTTGTTTTGTGTTTGTTTAGGTCATAGGGTTATGTAAAACCATGTTGGTTCACAAGTTGGGGCACTATCCTACCCGGTTTCACCTCAACGGGGAGATTCCCCCTTATACGGGTCCGGAACCTTCGCTTCTAGGTTAGAGCGCATGCATGCGAGGGGGAACACATGTAAGCACCTACACCAACCTCTCACCACACTCACGCACATATGCTAGGGACACATGCAAGTTTTCATCTGATTCCGATGTTCCCGTGACCTTCCTCCAGCGAAACCTTGATTTGTGCACACTCGAATCGTCTACCCCCCTAGACGTTCCTCTGGCAGGGGTAGCCCGGCGTGGCTCTCTCTTGTTTTGTGTTTGTTTAGGTCAGAGGGTTATGTAAAACCATGTTGGTTCACAAGTTGGGGCACTATCCTACCTGGTTTCACCTCAACGGGGAGATTCCCCCTTATACGGGTCCGGAACCTTCGCTTCTAGGTTAGAGCGCATGCATGCGAGCGGGGACACATGTAATCACCTATACCAACCTCTCACCACACTCACGCACATATGCTAGGGACACATGCAAGTTTTCATCTGATTCCGATGTTCTCGTGGCCTTCCTCCGGCGAAACCCTGATCTGTGCACACTCGGATCGTCTACCCCCCTAGACGTTCCTCTGGCAGGGGTAGCCCGGCGCAGCTCTCTCTTGTTTTGTGTTTGTTTAGGTCATAGGGTTATATAAAACCATGTTGGTTCACAAGTTGGGGCACTATCCTACCCAGTTTCACCTCAACGGGGAGATTCCCCCTTATACGGGTCCGGAAACTTCGCTTCTAGGTTAGAGCGCATGCATGCAGGGGTGACACATGCAAGAACCTATACCAACCTCTCACCACACTCACACACATATTCTAGGGACACATGCAAGTTTTCATCTGATTCCGATGTTCTCGTGGCCTTCCTCCGGCGAAACCCTGATCTGTGCACACTCGGATCGTCTACCCCCCTAGACGTTCCTCTGACAGGGGTAGCCCGGCGTAGCTCTCTCTTGTTTTGTGTTTGTTTAGGTCATAGGTAAAACCATGTTGGTTCACAAGTTGGGGCACTATCCTACCCGGTTTCACCTCAACGGGGAGATTCCCCCTTATACGGGTCCGGAACCTTCGCTTCTAGGATAGAGGGCATGCATGCGAGGGGGGAGACATGCAAGCACCTATACTAACCTCTCACCACACTCACACACATATGCTAGGGACACATGCAAGTTTTCATCTGATTCCGATGTTCTCGTGGCCTTCCTCCGGCGAAACCCTGATCTGTGCACACTCGGATCGTCTACCCCCCTAGACGTTCCTCTGACAGGGGTAGCCCGGCGTAGCGATCTCTTGTTTTGTGTTTGTTTATGTCACAGGGTTATGTAAAACCATCTTGGTTCACAAGTTGCTGCACTATCCTACCCGCTTTCACGTCAACGGGGAGATTCCCCCTTATACGGGTCCGGAACCTTCGCTTCTAGGTTAGAGCGCATGCATGAGAGGGGGGACACATGCAAGAACCTATACCAACCTCTCACCACACTCACACACATATGCTAGGGACACATGCAATTTTTCATCTGATTCCGATGTTCTCGTGGCCTTCCTCCGGCGAAACTCTGATCTGTGCACACTCGGATCGTCTACCCCCCCCACACGGTCCTCTGACAAGGGTAAACCGGCGTAGCTCTCTCTTGTTTTTTGTTTGTTTAGTTCATAGGTAAAACCATGTTGGTTCACAAGTTGGGGCACTATCCTACCCGGTTTCACCTCAACGGGGAGATTCCCCCTTATACGGGTCCGGAACCTTCGCTTCTAGGTTAGAGCGCATGCATGCGAGGGGGACACATGTAAGCACCTATACCAACCTCTCACCACACTCACGCACATATGCTAGGGACACATGCAAGTTTTCATCTGATTCCGATGTTCTCGTGGCCTTCCTCCGGCGAAACCCTGATCTGTGCACACTCGGATCGTCTACCCCCCCTAGACGTTCCTCTGGCACGGGTAGCCCGGCGCAGCTCTCTCTTGTTTTGTGTTTGTTTAGGTCATAGGGTTATGTAAAACCATGTTGGTTCACAAGTTGGGGCACTATCCTACCCGGTTTCACCTCAACGGGGAGATTCCCCCTTATACGGGTCCGGAAACTTCGATTCTAGGTTAGAGCGCATGCATGCAGGGGGGACACATGCAAGCACCTATACCAACCTCTCACCACACTCACACACATATGCTAGGGACACATGCAAGTTTTCATCTGTTTCCGATGTTCTCGTGGCCTTCCTCCGGCGAAACCCTGATCTGTGCACACTCGGATCGTCTACCCCCCTAGACGTTCCTCTGACAGGGGTAGCCCGGCGTAGCTATCTCTTGTTTTGTGTTTGTTTATGTCATAGGGTTATGTAAAACCATGTTGGTTCACAAGTTGGGGCACTATCCTACCCGGTTTCACCTCAACGGGGAGATTCGCCCTTATACGGGTCCGGAACCTTCGCTTCTAGGTTAGAGCGCATGCATGCGAGGGGGGGACACATGCAAGCACCTATACCAACCTCTCACCACACTCACACACATATGCTAGGGACACATGCAAGTTTTCATCTGATTCCGATGTTCTCGTGGCCTTCCTCCGGCGAAACCCTGATCTGTGCACACTCGGATCGTCTACCCCCCTAGACGGTCCTCTGACAGGGGTAGACCGGCGTAGCTCTCTCTTGTTTTGTGTTTGTTTAGGTCATATGGTTCTGTAAAACCATGTTGGTTCACAAGTTGGGGCACTATCCTACCCGGTTTCACCTCAACGGGGAGATTCCCCCTTATACGGGTCCGGAACCTTCGCTTCTAGGTTAGAGCGCATGCATGCGAGGGGGGACACATTTAAGCACCTATACCAACCTCTCACCACACTCACGCACATATGCTAGGGACACATGCAAGTTTTCATCTGATTCCGATGTTCTCGTGGCCTTCCTCCGGCGAAACCCTGATCTATGCACACTCAGATCGTCTACCCCCCTAGACGTTCCTCTGACAGGGGTAGCCCGGCGTAGCTTTCTCTTGTTTTGTGTTTGTTTAGGTCATAGGGTTATGTAAAACCATGTTGGTTCACAAGTTGGGGCACTATCCTACCCGGTTTCACCTCAACGGGGAGATTCCCCCTTATACGGGTCCGGAACCTTCGCTTCTAGGTTAGAGCGCATGCATGCGAGGGGGGACACATGTAAGCACCTATACCAACCTCTCACCACACTCACGCACATATGCTAGGGACACATGCAAGTTTTCATCTGATTCCGATGTTCTCGTGGCCTTCCTCCGGCGAAACCCTGATCTGTGCACACTCGGATCGTCTACCCCCCTAGAGGTTCCTCTGACAGGGGTAGCCCGGCGTAGCTTTCTCTTGTTTTGTGTTTGTTTAGGTCATAGGGTTATGTAAAACCATGTTGGTTCACAAGTTGCGGCACTATCCTAACCGGTTTCACGTCAACGGGGAGATTCCCCCTTATACGGGTCCGGAACCTTTGCTTCTAGGTTAGAGCGCATGCATGCTAGGGGGGACACATGTAATCACCTATACCAACCTCTCACCACACTCACGCACATATGCTAGGGACACATGCAAGTTTTCATCTGATTCTCATGTTCTCGTGGCCTTCCTCCGGCGAAACCCTGATCTGTGCACACTCGGATCGTCTACCCCCTAGACGTTCCTCTGGCAGGGGTAGCCCGGCGCAGCTCTCTCTTGTTTTGTGTTTTTTTAGGTCATAGGGTTATGTAAAACCATGTTGGTTGACAAGTTGGGGCACTATCCTACCCGGTTTCACCTCAACGGGGAGATTCCCCCTTATACGGGTCCGGAACCTTCGCTTCTAGGTTAGAGCGCATGCATGCGAGGGGGGACACATGCAAGAACCTATAACAACCTCTCACCACACTCTCACACATATCCAAGGGACACATGCAAGTTTTCATCTGATTCCGATATTCTCGTGGCCTTCCTCCGGCGAAACCCTGATCTATGCACACTCGGATCGTCTACCCCCTTGACGTTCCTCTGATAGGGGTAGCCCGGCGTAGCTCTCTCTTGTTTTGTGTTTGTTTAGGTCATAGGTAAAACCATGTTGGTTCACAAGTTGGGGCACTATCCTACCCGGTTTCACCTCAACGGGGAGATTCCCCCTTATACTGGTCCGGAACCTTCGCTTCTAGGTTAGAGGGCATGCATGCGAGGGGACACATGCAAGCACCTATACCAACCTCTCACCACACTCACACACATATGCTAGGGACACATGCAAGTTTCCATCTGATTCCGATGTTCTCGTGGCCTTCCTCCGGCGAAACCCTGATCTGTGCACACTCGGATCGTCTACCCCCCTAGATGTTCCTCTAACAGGGGTAGCCCGGCGTAGCTCTCTCTTGTTTTGTGTTTGTTTAGGTCATAGGTAAAACCATGTTGGTTCACAAGTTGTGGCACTATCCTACCCGGTTTCACCTCAACGGGGAGATTCTCCCTTATACGGGTCTGGAACCTTCGCTTCTAGGTTAGAGGGCATGCATGCGAGGGGGGAGACATGCAAGCACCTATACCAACCTCTCACCACACTCACACACATATGCTAGGGACACATGCAAGTGTTCATCTGATTCCGATGTTCTCGTGGCCTTCCTCCGGCGAAACCCTGATCTGTGCACACTCGGATCGTCTACCCCCCTAGACGTTCCTCTGACAGGGGTAGCCCGGCGTAGCTATCTCTTGTTTTGTGTTTGTTTATGTCATAGGGTTATGTAAAACCATGTTGGTTCACAAGTTGCGGCACTATCCTACCCGGTTTCACGTCAACGGGGAGATTCCCCCTTATACGGGTCCGGAACCTTCGCTTCTAGGTTAGAGTGCATGCATGCGAGGGGGGACACATGCAAGCACCTATACCAACCTCTCACCACACTCACACACATATGCTAGGGACACATGCAAGTTTTCATCCGATTCCGATGTTCTCGTGGCCTTCCTCCGGCGAAACCCTGATATGTGCACACTCGGATCGTCTACCCCCCTAGACTGTCCTCTGACAGGGGTAGACCAGCGTATCTCCCTCTTGTTTTGTGTTTGTTTAGGTCATAGGGTTATGTAAAACCATGTTGGTTCACAAGTTGGGGCACTATCCTACCCGGTTTCACCTCAACGGGGAGATTCCCCCTTATATAGGTCCGGAACCTTCGCTTCTAGGTTAGAGCGCATGCATGCGAGGGGGACACATGTAAGCACCTATATCAACCTCTCACCACACTCACGCACATATGCTAGGGACACATGCAAGTTTTCATCTGGTTCCGATGTTCTCGTGGCCTTTCTCCGGCGAAACCCTGATCTGTGCACACTCGGATCGTCTACCCCCCTAGACGTTCATCTGGCAGGGGTAGCCCGGCGTAGTTCTCTCTTGTTTTGTGTTTGTTTAGGTCATAGGGTTATGTAAAACCATGTTGGTTCACAAGTTGGGGCACTATCCTACCCGGTTTCACCTCAACGGGGAGATTCCCCCTTATACGGGTCCGGAACCTTCGCTTCTAGGTTAGAGCGCATGCATGCGAGGGGGGACACATGCAAGCACCTATACCAACCTCTCACCACACTCACACACATATGCTAGGGACACATGAGTTTTCATCTGATTCCGATGTTCTCGTGGCCTTCCTCCGGCGAAACCCTGATCTGTGCACACTCGGATCGTCTACCCCCCTAGACGTTCCTCTGACAGGGGTAGCCCGGCATAGCTCTCTCTTGTTTTGTGTTTGGTTAGGTCATAGGGTTATGTAAAACCATGTTGGTTCACAAGTTGGGGCACTATCCTACCCGGTTTCAGGTCAACGGGGAGATTCCCCCTTATACGGGTCCGGAACCTTCGCTTCTAGGTTAGAGCGCATGCATGCGAGGGGGGACACATGTAATCACCTATACCAACCTCTCACCACACTCACGCACATATGCTAGGGACACATGCAAGTTTTCATCTGATTCTGATGTTCTCGTGGCCTTCCTCCGGCGAAACCCTGATCTGTGCACGCTCGGATCGTCTACCCCCCTAGACGTTCCTCTGGCAGGGGTAGCCCGGCGCAGCTCTCTCTTGTTTTGTGTTTTTTTAGGTCATAGGGTTATGTAAAACCATGTTGGTTCACAAGTTGGGGCACTATCCTACCCGGTTTCACCTCAACGGGGAGATTCCCCCTTATACGGGTCCGGAAACTTCGATTCTAGGTTAGAGCGCATGCATGCAGGGGGGACACATGCAAGCACCTATACCAACCTCTCACCACACTCACACACATATGCTAGGGACACATGCAAGTTTTCATCTGATTCCGATGTTCTCGTGGCCTTCCTCCGGCGAAACCCTGATCTGTGCACACTCGGATCGTCTATCCCCCTAGACGTTCCTCTGACAGGGGTAGCCCGGCGTAGCTATCTCTTGTTTTGTGTTTTTTTATGTCATAGGGTTATGTAAAACCATGTTGGTTCACAAGTTGGGGCACTATCCTACCCGGTTTCACCTCAACGGGGAGATTCCCCCTCATATGGGTCCGGAACCTTCGCTTCTAAGTTAGAGCGCATGCATGCGAGGGGGGGACACATGCAAGCACCTATACCAACCTCTCACCACACTCACACACATATGGTAGGGACACATGCAAGTTTTCATCTGATTCCGATGTTCTCGTGGCCTTCCTCCGGCGAAACCCTGATCTGTGCACACTCGGATCGTCTACCCCCCTAGACGGTCCTCTGACAGGGGTAGACCGGCATAGCTCTCTCTTGTTTTGTGTTTGTTTAGGTCATATGGTTCTTTAAAACCATGTTGGTTCACAAGTTGGGGCACTATCCTACCCGGTTTCACCTCAACGGGGAGATTCCCCCTTATACGGGTCCGGAACCTTCGCTTCTAGGTTAGAGCGCATGCATGCGAGGGGGGACACATGTAAGCACCTATACCAACCTCTCACCACACTCACGCACATATGCTAGGGACACATGCAAGTTTTCATCTGATTCCGATGTTCTCGTGGCCTTCCTCCGGCGAAACCCTGATCTGTGCACACTCAGATCGTCTACGCCCCTAGACGTTCCTCTGACAGGGGTAGCCCGGCGTAGCTTTCTCTTGTGTTGTGTTTGTTTAGGTCATAGGGTTATGTAAAACCATGTTGGTTCACAAGTTGCGGCACTATCCTACCCGGTTTCACGTCAACGGGGAGATTCCCCCGTATACGGGTCCGGAACCTTCGCTTCTAGGTTAGAGCGCATGCATGCGAGGGGGGACACATGTAATCACCTATACCAACCTCTCACCACACTCACGCACATATGCTAGGGACACATGCAAGTTTTCATCTGATTCCGATGTTCTCGTGGCCTTCCTCCGGCGAAACCCTGATCTGTGCACGCTCGGATCGTCTACCCCCCTAGACGTTCCTCTGGCAGGGGTAGCCCGGCGCAGCTCTCTCTTGTTTTGTGTTTTTTTAGGTCATAGGGTTATGTAAAACCATGTTGGTTCACAAGTTGGGGCACTATCCTACCCGGTTTCACCTCAACGGGGAGATTCCCCCTTATACGGGTCCGGAAACTTCGATTTTAGGTTAGAGCGCATGCATGCAGGGGGGACACATGCAAGCACCTATACCAACCTCTCACCACACTCACACACATATGCTAGGGACACATGCAAGTTTTCATCTGATTCCGATGTTCTCGTGGCCTTCCTCCGGCGAAACCCTGATCTGTGCACACTCGGATCGTCTATCCCCCTAGACGTTCCTCTGACAGGGGTAGCCCGGCGTAGCTATCTCTTGTTTTGTGTTTTTTATGTCATAGGGTTATGTAAAACCATGTTGGTTCACAAGTTGGGGCACTATCCTACCCGGTTTCACCTCAACGGGGAGATTCCCCCTCATATGGGTCCAGAACCTTCGCTTCTAAGTTAGAGCGCATGCATGCGAGGGGGGGACACATGCAAGCACCTATACCAACCTCTCACCACACTCACACACATATGCTAGGGACACATGCAAGTTTTCATCTGATTCCGATGTTCTCGTGGCCTTCCTCCGGCGAAACCCTGATCTGTGCACACTCGGATCGTCTACCCCCCTAGACGGTCCTCTGACAGGGGTAGACCGGCGTAGCTCTCTCTTGTTTTGTGTTTGTTTAGGTCATATGGTTCTTTAAAACCATGTTGGTTCACAAGTTGGGGCACTATCCTACCCGGTTTCACCTCAACGGGGAGATTCCCCCTTATACGGGTCCGGAACCTTCGCTTCTAGGTTAGAGCGCATGCATGCGAGGGGGGACACATGTAAGCACCTATACCAACCTCTCACCACACTCACGCACATATGCTAGGGACACATGCAAGTTTTCATCTGATTCCGATGTTCTCGTGGCCTTCCTCCGGCGAAACCCTGATCTGTGCACACTCAGATCGTCTACGCCCCTAGACGTTCCTCTGACAGGGGTAGCCCGGCGTAGCTTTCTCTTGTGTTGTGGTGTTTAGGTCATAGGGTTATGTAAAACCATGTTGGTTCACAAGTTGCGGCACTATCCTACCCGGTTTCACGTCAACGGGGAGATTCCCCCGTATACGGGTCCGGAACCTTCGCTTCTAGGTTAGAGCGCATGCATGCGAGGGGGGACACATGTAATCACCTATACCAACCTCTCACCACACTCACGCACATATGCTAGGGACACATGCAAGTTTTCATCTGATTCCGATGTTCTCGTGGCCTTCCTCCGGCGAAACCCTGATCTGTGCACACTCGGATCGTCTACCCCTAGACGTTCCTCTGGCAGGGGTAGCCCGGCGCAGCTCTCTCCTGTTTTGTGTTTGTTTAGGTCATAGGGTTATGTAAAACCATGCTGGTTCACAAGTTGGGGCACTATCCTACCCGGTTTCACCTCAACGGGGAGATTCCCCCTTATACGGGTCCGGAACCTTCGCTTCTAGGTTAGAGCGCATGCATGCGAGGGGGGACACATGCAAGCACCTATACCAACCTCTCACCACACTCACACACATATGCTAGGGACACATGAGTTTTCATCTGATTCCGATGTTCTCGTGGCCTTCCTCCGGCGAAACCCTGATCTGTGCACACTCGGATCGTCTACCCCCCTAGACGTTCCTCTGACAGGGGTAGCCCGGCGTAGCTCTCTCTTGTTTTGTGTTTGGTTAGGTCATAGGGTTATGTAAAACCATGTTGGTTCACAAGTTGGGGCACTATCCTACCCGGTTTCACGTCAACGGGGAGATTCCCCCTTATACGGGTCCGGAACCTTCGCTTCTAGGTTAGAGCGCATGCATGCGAGGGGGGACACATGTAATCACCTATACCAACCTCTCACCACACTCACGCACATATGCTAGGGACACATGCAAGTTTTCATCTGATTCCGATGTTCTCGTGGCCTTCCTCCGGTGAAACCCTGATCTGTGCACGCTCGGATCGTCTACCCCCTAGACGTTCCTCTGGCAGGGGTAGCCCGGCGCAGCTCTCTCTTGTTTTGTGTTTTTTTAGGTCATAGGGTTATGTAAAACCATGTTGGTTCACAAGTTGGGGCACTATCCTACCCGGTTTCACCTCAACGGGGAGATTCCCCCTTATACGGGTCCGGAAACTTCGATTCTAGGTTAGAGCGCATGCATGCAGGGGGGACACATGCAAGCACCTATACCAACCTCTCACCACACTCACACACATATGCTAGGGACACATGCAAGTTTTCATCTGATTCCGATGTTCTCGTGGCCTTCCTCCGGCGAAACCCTGATCTGTGCATACTCGGATCGTCTATCCCCCTAGACGTTCCTCTGACAGGGCTAGCCCGGCGTAGCTATCTCTTGTTTTGTGTTTTTTTATGTCATAGGGTTATGTAAAACCATGTTGGTTCACAAGTTGGGGCACTATCCTACCCGGTTTCACCTCAACGGGGAGATTCCCCCTCATATGGGTCCGGAACCTTCGCTTCTAAGTTAGAGCGCATGCATGCGAGGGGGGGACACATGCAAGCACCTATACCAACCTCTCACCACACTCACACACATATGCTAGGGACACATGCAAGTTTTCATCTGATTCCGATGTTCTCGTGGCCTTCCTCCGGCGAAACCCTGATCTGTGCACACTCGGATCGTCTACCCCCCTAGACGGTCCTCTGACAGGGGTAGACCGGCGTAGCTCTCTCTTGTTTTGTGTTTGTTTAGGTCATATGGTTCTTTAAAACCATGTTGGTTCACAAGTTGGGGCACTATCCTACCCGGTTTCACCTCAACGGGGAGATTCCCCCTTATACGGGTCCGGAACCTTCGCTTCTAGGTTAGAGCGCATGCATGCGAGGGGGGACACATGTAAGCACCTATACCAACCTCTCACCACACTCACGCACATATGCTAGGGACACATGCAAGTTTTCATCTGATTCCGATGTTCTCGTGGCCTTCCTCCGGCGAAACCCTGATCTGTGCACACTCAGATCGTCTACACCCCTAGACGTTCCTCTGACAGGGGTAGCCCGGCGTAGCTTTCTCTTGTGTTGTGTTTGTTTAGGTCATAGGGTTATGTAAAACCATGTTGGTTCACAAGTTGCGGCACTATCCTACCCGGTTTCACGTCAACATGGAGATTCCCCCTTATACGGGTCCGGAACCTTCGCTTCTAGGTTAGAGCGCATGAATGCGAGGGGGGACACATGTAATCACCTATACCAACCTCTCACCACACTCACGCACATATGCTAGGGACACATGCAAGTTTTCATCTGATTCCGATGTTCTCGTGGCCTTCCTCCGGCGAAACCCTGATCTGTGCACACTCGGATCGTCTACCCCTAGACGTTCCTCTGGCAGGGGTAGCCCGGCGCAGCTCTCTCTTGTTTTGTGTTTTTTTAGGTCATAGGGTTATGTAAAACCATGTTGGTTCACAAGTTGGGGCACTATCCTACCCGGTTTCACCTCAACGGGGAGATTCCCCCTTATACGGGTCCGGAACCTTCGCTTCTAGGTTAGAGCGCATGCATGCGAGGGGGGACACATGTAAGCACCTATACCAACCTCTCACTACACTCACGCACATATGCTAGGGACACATGCAAGTTTTCATCTGATTCCGATGTTCTTGTGGCCTTCCTCCGGCGAAACCCTGATCTGTGCACACTCAGATCGTCTACCCCCCTAGACGTTTCTCTGACAGGGGTAGCCCGGCGTAGCTTTCTCTTGTTTTGTGTTTGTTTAGGTCATAGGGTTATGTAAAACCATGTTGGTTCACAAGTTGCGGCACTATCCTAACTGGTTTCACGTCAACGGGGAGATTCCCCCTTATACGGGTCCGGAACCTTCGCTTCTAGGTTAGAGCGCATGCATGCGAGGGGGGACACATGTAATCACCTATACCAACCTCTCACCACACTCACGCACATATGCTAGGGACACATGCAAGTTTTCATCTGATTCTGATGTTCTCGTGGCCTTCCTCCGGCGAAACCCTGATCTGTGCACACTCGGATCGTCTACCCCTAGACGTTCCTCTGGCAGGGGTAGCCCGGCGCAGCTCTCTCTTGTTTTGTGTTTTTTTAGGTCATAGGGTTATGTAAAACCATGTTGGTTCACAAGTTGGGGCACTATCCTACCCGGTTTCACCTCAACGGGGAGATTCCCCCTTATACGGGTCCGGAACCTTCGCTTCTAGGTTAGAGCGCATGCATGCGAGGGGGGACACATGTAAGCACCTATACCAACCTCTCACCACACTCACGCACATATGCTAGGGACACATGCAAGTTTTCATCTGATTCCGATGTTCTCGTGGCCTTCCTCCGGCGAAACCCTGATCTGTGCACACTCGGATCGTCTACCCCCCTAGACGTTTCTCTGACAGGGGTAGCCCGGCGTAGCTTTCTCTTGTTTTGTGTTTGTTTAGGTCATAGGGTTATGTAAAACCATGTTGGTTCACAAGTTGCGGCACTATCCTAACTGGTTTCACGTCAACGGGGAGATTCCCCCTTATACGGGTCCGGAACCTTCGCTTCTAGGTTAGAGCGCATGCATGCGAGGGGGGACACATGTAATCACCTATACCAACCTCTCACCACACTCACGCACATATGCTAGGGACACATGCAAGTTTTCATCTGATTCTGATGTTCTCGTGGCCTTCCTCCGGCGAAACCCTGATCTGTGCACACTCGGATCGTCTACCCCCTAGACGTTCCTCTGGCAGGGGTAGCCCTGCGCAGCTCTGTCTTGTTTTGTGTTTTTTTAGGTCATAGGGTTATGTAAAACCATGTTGGTTGACAAGTTGGGGCACTATCCTACCCGGTTTCACCTCAACGGGGAGATTCCCCCTTATACGGGTCCGGAACCTTCGCTTCTAGGTTAGAGCGCATGCATGCGAGGGGGGACACATGCAAGCACGTATAACAACCTCTCACCACACTCTCACACATATCCAAGGGACACATGCAAGTTTTCATCTGATTCCGATATTCTCGTGGCCTTCCTCCGGCGAAACCCTGATCTATGCACACTCGGATCGTCTACCCCCTTGACGTTCCTCTGACAGGGGTAGCCCGGCGTAGCTCTCTCTTGTTTTGTGTTTGTTTAGGTCATAGGTAAAACCATGTTGGTTCACAAGTTGGGGCACTATCCTACCCGGTTTCACCTCAACGGGGAGATTCCCCCTTATACGGGTTCGGAACCTTCGCTTCTAGGTTAGAGGGCATGCATGCGAGGGGACACATGCAAGCACCTATACCAACCTCTCACCACACTCACACACATATGCTAGGGACACATGCAAGTTTCCATCTGATTCCGATGTTCCCGTGGCCTTCCTCCGGCGAAACCCTGATCTGTGCACACTCGGATCGTCTACCCCCCTAGACGTTCCTCTAACAGGGGTAGCCCGGCGTAGCTCTCTCTTGTTTTGTGTTTGTTTAGGTCATAGGTAAAACCATGTTGGTTCACAAGTTGTGGCACTATCCTACCCGGTTTCACCTCAACGGGGAGATTCTCCCTTATACGGGTCTGGAACCTTCGCTTCTAGGTTAGAGGGCATGCATGCGAGGGGGGAGACATGCAAGCACCTATACCAACCTCTCACCACACTCACACACATATGCTAGGGACACATGCAAGTGTTCATCTGATTCCGATGTTCTCGTGGCCTTCTTCCGGCGAAACCCTGATCTGTGCACACTCGGATCGTCTACCCCCCTAGACGTTCCTCTGACAGGGGTAGCCCGGCGTAGCTATCTCTTGTTTTGTGTTTGTTTATGTAATAGGGTTATGTAAAACCATGTTGGTTCACAAGTTGCGGCACTATCCTACCCGGTTTCACGTCAACGGGGAGATTCCCCCTTATACGGGTCCGGAACCTTCGCTTCTAGGTTAGAGCGCATGCATGCGAGGGGGGACACATGCAAGCACCTATACCAACCTCTCACCACACTCACACACATATGCTAGGGACACATGCAAGTTTTAATCTGATTCCGATGTTCTCGTGGCCTTCCTCCGGCGAAACCCTGATCTGTGCACACTCGGATCGTCTACCCCCCTAGACTGTCCTCTGACAGGGGTAGACCGGCGTAGCTCTCTCTTGTTTTGTGTTTGTTTAGGTCATAGGGTTATGTAAAACCATGTTGGTTCACAAGTTGGGGCACTATCCTACCCGGTTTCACCTCAACGGGGACATTCCCCCTTATATACGTCCGGAACCTTCGCTTCTAGGTTAGAGCGCATGCATGCGAGGGGGACACATGTAAGCACCTATATCAACCTCTCACCACACTCACGCACATATGCTAGGGACACATGCAAGTTTTCATCTGGTTCCGATGTTCTCGTGGCCTTCCTCCGGCGAAACCCTGATCTGTGCACACTCGGATCGTCTACCCCCCTAGACGTTCATCTGGCAGGGGTAGCCCGGCGTAGTTCTCTCTTGTTTTGTGTTTGTTTAGGTCATAGGGTTATGTAAAACCATGTTGGTTCACAAGTTGGGGCACTATCCTACCCGGTTTCACCTCAACGGGGAGATTCCCCCTTATACGGGTCCGGAACCTTCGCTTCTAGGTTAGAGCGCATGCATGCGAGGGGGGACACATGCAAGCACCTATACCAACCTCTCACCACACTCACACACATATGCTAGGGACACATGAGTTTTCATCTGATTCCGATGTTCTCGTGGCCTTCCTCCGGCGAAACCCTGATCTGTGCACACTCGGATCGTCTACCCCCCTAGACGTTCCTCTGGCAGGGGTAGCCCGGCGCAGCTCTCTCTTGTTTTGTGTTTGTTTAGGTCATAGGGTTATGTAAAACCATGTTGGTTCACAACTTGGGGCACTATCCTACCCGGTTTCACCTCAACGGGGAGATTCCCCCTTATACGGGTCCGGAAACTTCGCTTCTAGGTTAGAGCGCATGTATGCAGGGGGGACACATGCAAGCACCTATACCAACCTCTCACCACACTCACACACATATGCTAGGGACACATTCAAGATTTCATCTGATTCCGATGTTCTCGTGGCCTTCCTCCGGCGAAACCCTAATCTGTGCACACTCGGATCGTCGACCCCCCGAGACGTTCCTCTCACAGGGGTAGCCTGGCGTAGCTCTCTCTTGTTTTGTGTTTGTTTAGGTCATAGGTAAAACCTTTTGGTTCACAAGTTGGGGCACTATCCTACCCGGTTTCACCTCAACGGGGAGATTCCCCCTTATACGGGTCCGGAACCTTCGCTTCTAGGTTAGAGGGCATGCATGCGAGGGGGGAGACATGCAAGCACCTATACCAACATCTCACCACACTCACACACATATGCTAGGGACACATGCAAGTTTTCATCTGATTCCAATGTTCTCGTGGCCTTCCTCCGACGAAACCCTGATCTGTGCACACTCGGATCGTCTACCCCCCTAGACGTTCCTCTGACAGGGGTATCCCGGCGTAGCTATCTCTTGTTTTGTGTTTGTTTATGTCGTAGGGTTATGTAAAACCATGTTGGTTCACAAGTTGGGGCACTATCCTACCCGGTTTCACCTCAACGGGGAGATTCCCCCTTATACGTGTCCGAAACCTTCGCTTCTAGGTTAGAGCGCATGCATGCGAGGGGGGACACATGCAAGAACCTATACCACCCTCTCTCCACACTCACGCACATATGCTAGGGACACATGCAAGTTTTCATCTGATTCCGATGTTCTCGTGGCCTTCCTCCGGCGAAACCCTGATCTGTGCACACTCGGATCGTCTACCCCCCTAGACGGTCCTCTGACAGGGGTAGACCGGCGTAGCTCTCTCTTGTTTTGTGTTTGTTTAGGTCATAGGGTTATGTAAAACCATGTTGGTTCACAAGTTGGGGCACTATCCTACCCGGTTTCACCTCAACGGGGAGATTCCCCCTTATACGGGTCCGGAACCTTCGCTTCTAGGTTAGAGCGCATGCATGCGAGGGGGGACACATGTAAGCACCTATACCAACCTCTCACCACACTCACGCACATATGCTAGGGACACATGCAAGTTTTCATCTGATTCCGATGTTCTCGTGGCCTTCCTCCGGCGAAACCCTGATCTGTGCACACTCGGATCGTCTACCCCCCTAGACGTTTCTCTGACAGGGGTAGCCCGGCGTAGCTTTCTCTTGTTTTTTGTTTGTTTAGGTCATAGGGTTATGTAAAACCATGTTGGTTCACAAGTTGCGGCACTATCCTAACCGGTTTCACGTCAACGGGGAGATTCCCCCTTATACGGGTCCGGAACCTTCGCTTCTAGGTTAGAGCGCATGCATGCGAGGGGGGACACATGTAATCACATATACCAACCTCTCACCACACTCACGCACATATGCTAGGGACACATGCAAGTTTTCATCTGATTCTGATGTTCTCGTGGCCTTCCTCCGGCGAAACCCTGATCTGTGCACACTCGGATCGTCTACCCCCTAGACGTTCCTCTGGCAGGGGTAGCCCGGCGCAGCTCTGTCTTGTTTTGTGTTTTTTTAGGTCA
The DNA here is from genome assembly GCA_916181665.1 of Avena sativa. Classification (NCBI taxonomy): domain Eukaryota; kingdom Viridiplantae; phylum Streptophyta; class Magnoliopsida; order Poales; family Poaceae; genus Avena; species Avena sativa. Next base: position 21,104,516 of record OV702296.1, read on the forward strand.
TAGGGTTATGTAAAACCATGTTGGTTGACAAGTTGGGGCACTATCCTACCCGGTTTCACCTCAACGGGGAGATTCCCCCTTATACGGGTCCGGAACCTTCGCTTCTAGGTTAGAGCGCATGCATGCGAGGGGGGACACATGCAAGCACCTATAATAACCTCTCACCACACTCTCACACATATCCAAGGGACACATGCAAGTTTTCATCTGATTCCGATATTCTCGTGGCCTTCCTCCGGCGAAACCCTGATCTATGCACACTCGGATCGTCTACCCCCTTGACGTTCCTCTGACAGGGGTAGCCCGGCGTAGCTCTCTCTTGTTTTGTGTTTGTTTAGGTCATAGGTAAAACCATGTTGGTTCACAAGTTGGGGCACTATCCTACCCGGTTTCACCTCAACGGGGAGATTCCCCCTTATACGGGTCCGGAACCTTCGCTTCTAGGTTAGAGGGCATGCATGCGAGGGGACACATGCAAGCCCCTATACCAACCTCTCACCACACTCACACACATATGCTAGGGACACATGCAAGTTTCCATCTGATTCCGATGTTCTTGTGGCCTTCCTCCGGCGAAACCCTGATCTGTGCACACTCGGATCGTCTACCCCCCTAGACGTTCCTCTAACAGGGGTAGCCCGGCGTAGCTCTCTCTTGTTTTGTGTTTGTTTAGGTCATAGGTAAAACCATGTTGGTTCACAAGTTGTGGCACTATCCTACCCGGTTTCACCTCAACGGGGAGATTCTCCCTTATACGGGTCTGGAACCTTCGCTTCTAGGTTAGAGGGCATGCATGCGAGGGGGGAGACATGCAAGCACCTATACCAACCTCTCACCACACTCACACACATATGCTAGGGACACATGCAAGTGTTCATCTGATTCCGATGTTCTCGTGGCCTTCTTCCGGCGAAACCCTGATCTGTGCACACTCGGATCCTCTACCCCCCTAGACGTTCCTCTGACAGGGGTAGCCCGGCGTAGCTATCTCTTGTTTTGTGTTTGTTTATGTCATAGGGTTATGTAAAACCATGTTGGTTCACAAGTTGCGGCACTATCCTACCCGGTTTCACGTCAACGGGGAGATTCCCCCTTATACGGGTCCAGAACCTTCGCTTCTAGGTTAGAGCGCATGCATGCGAGGGGGGACACATGCAAGCACCTATACCAACCTCTCACCACACTCACACACATATGCTAGGGACACATGCAAGTTTTAATCTGATTCCGATGTTCTCGTGGCCTTCCTCCGGCGAAACCCTGATCTGTGCACACTCGGATCGTCTACCCCCCTAGACTGTCCTCTGACAGGGGTAGACCGGCGTAGCTCTCTCTTGTTTTGTGTTTGTTTAGGTCATAGGGTTATGTAAAACCATGTTGGTTCACAAGTTGGGGCACTATCCTACCCGGTTTCACCTCAACGGGGAGATTCCCCCTTATATAGGTCCGGAACCTTCGCTTCTAGGTTAGAGCGCATGCATGCGAGGGGGACACATGTAAGCACCTATATCAACCTCTCACCACACTCACGCACATATGCTAGGGACACATGCAAGTTTTCATCTGGTTCCGATGTTCTCGTGGCCTTCCTCCGGCGAAACCCTGATCTGTGCACACTCGGATCGTCTACCCCCCTAGACGTTCATCTGGCAGGGGTAGCCCGGCGTAGTTCTCTCTTGTTTTGTGTTTGTTTAGGTCATAGGGATATGTAAAACCATGTTGGTTCACAAGTTGGGGCACTATCCTACCCGGTTTCACCTCAACTGGGAGATTCCCCCTTATACGGGTCCGGAACCTTCGCTTCTAGGTTAGAGCGCATGCATGCGAGGGGGGACACATGCAAGCACCTATACCAACCTCTCACCACACTCACACACATATGCTAGGGACACATGAGTTTTCATCTGATTCCGATGTTCTCGTGGCCTTCCTCCGGCGAAACCCTGATCTGTGCACACTCGGATCGTCTACCCCCCTAGACGTTCCTCTGACAGGGGTAGCCCGGCGTAGCTCTATCTTGTTTTGTGTTTGTTTAGGTCATAGGGTTATGTAAAACCATGTTGGTTCACAAGTTGGGGCACTATCCTACCCGGTTTCACGTCAACGGGGAGATTCCCCCTTATACGGGTCCGGAACCTTCGCTTCTTGGTTAGAGCGCATGCATGCGAGGGGGGACACATGTAATCACCTATACCAACCTCTCACCACACTCACGCACATATGCTAGGGACACATGCAAGTTTTCATCTGATTCCGATGTTCTCGTGGCCTTCCTCCGGCGAAACCCTGATATGTGCACACTCGGATCGTCTACCCCCCTAGACGTTCCTCTGGCAGGGGTAGCCCGGCGCAGCTCTCTCTTGTTTTGTGTTTGTTTAGGTCATAGGGTTATGTAAAACCATGTTGGTTCACAACTTGGGGCACTATCCTACCCGGTTTCACCTCAACGGGGAGATTCCCCCTTACATGGGTCCAGAAACTTCGCTTCTAGGTTATAGCGCATGTATGCAGGGGGGACACATGCAAGCACCTATACCAACCTCTCACCACACTCACACACATATGCTAGGGACACATTCAAGTTTTCATCTGATTCCGATGTTCTCGTGGCCTTCCTCCGGCGAAACCCTAATCTGTGCACACTCGGATCGTCGACCCCCCGAGACGTTCCTCTCACAGGGGTAGCCCGGCGTAGCTCTCTCTTGTTTTGTGTTTGTTTAGGTCATAGGTAAAACCTTTTGGTTCACAAGTTGGGGCACTATCCTACCCGGTTTCACCTCAACGGGGAGATTCCCCCTTATACGGGTCCGGAACCTTCGCTTCTAGGTTAGAGGGCATGCATGCGAGGGGGGAGACATGCAAGCACCTATACCAACATCTCACCACACTCACACACATATGCTAGGGACACATGCAAGTTTTCATCTGATTCTGATGTTCTCGTGGCCTTCCTCCGACGAAACCCTGGTCTGTGCACACTCGGATCGTCTACCCCCCTAGACGTTCCTCGGACAGGGGTATCCCGGCGTAGCTATCTCTTGTTTTGTGTTTGTTTATGTCGTAGGGTTATGTAAAACCATGTTGGTTCACAAGTTGGGGCACTATCCTACCCGGTTTCACCTCAACGGGGAGATTCCCCCTTATACGTGTCCGAAACCTTCGCTTCTAGGTTAGAGCGCATGCATGCGAGGGGGGACACATGCAAGAACCTATACCAACCTCTCTCCACACTCACGCACATATGCTAGGGACACATGCAAGTTTTCATCTGATTCCGATGTTCTCGTGGCCTTCCTCCGGCGAAACCCTGATCTGTGCACACTCGGATCGTCTACCCCCCTAGACGGTCCTCTGACAGGGGTAGACCGGCGTAGCTCTCTCTTGTTTTGTGTTTGTTTAGGTCATAGGGTTATGTAAAACCATGTTGGTTCACAAGTTGGGGCACTATCCTACCCGGTTTCACCTCAACGGGGAGATTCCCCCTTATACGGGTCCGGAACCTTCGCTTCTAGGTTAGAGCGCATGCATGCGAGGGGGGACACATGTAAGCACCTATACCAACCTCTCACCACACTCACGCACATATGCTAGGGACACATGCAAGTTTTCATCTGATTCCGATGTTCTCGTGGCCTTCCTCCGGCGAAACCCTGATCTGTGCACACTCGGATCGTCTACCCCCCTAGACGTTCCTCTGACAGGGGTAGCCCGGCGTAGCTTTCTCTTGTTTTGTGTTTGTTTAGGTCATAGGGTTATGTAAAACCATGTTGGTTCACAAGTTGCGGCACTATCCTACCCGGTTTCACGTCAACGGGGAGATTCCCCCTTATACGGGTCCAGAACCTTCGCTTCTAGGTTAGAGCGCATGCATGCGAGGGGGGACACATGTAATCACCTATACCAACCTCTCACCACACTCACGCACATATGCTAGGGACACATGCATGTTTTCATCTGATTCTGATGTTCTCGTGGCCTTCCTCCGGCGAAACCCTGATCTGTGCACACTCGGATCGTGTACCCCCTAGACGTTCCTCTGGCAGGGGTAGCCCGGTGCAACTCTCTCTTGTTTTGTGTTTGTTTAGGTCATAGGGTTATGTAAAACCATGTTGGTTCACAACTTGGGGCACTATCCTACCCGGTTTCACCTCAACGGGGAGATTCCCCCTTATACGGGTCCGGAACCTTCGCTTCTAGGTTAGAGCGCATGCATGCGAGGGGGGGCACATGCAAGCACCTATAACAACCTCTCACCACACTCACACACATATCCAAGGGACACATGCAAGTTTTCATCTGATTCCGATATTCTCGTGGCCTTCCTCCGGCGAAACCCTGATCTATGCACACTCGGATCGTCTACCCCCTAGACGTTCCTCTGACAGGGGTAGCCCGGCGTAGCTCTCTCTTGTTTTGTGTTTTTTTAGGTCATAGGTAAAACCATGTTGGTTCACAAGTTGGGGCACTATCCTACCCGGTTTCACCTCAACGGGGAGATTCCCCCTTATACGGGTCCGGAACCTTCGCTTCTAGGTTAGAGGGCATGCATGCGAGGGGGGACACATGCAAGCACCTATACCAACCTCTCACCACACTCACACACATATGCTAGGGACACATGCAAGTTTCCATCTGATTCCGATGTTCTCGTGGCCTTCCTCCGGCGAAACCCTGATCTGTGCACACTCGGATCGTCTACCCCCCTAGACGTTACTCTGGCAGGGGTAGCCCGGCGTAGCTATCTCTTGTTTTGTGTTTGTTTAGGTCATAGGGTTATGTAAAACCATGTTGGTTCACAAGTTGGGGCACTATCCTACCCGGTTTCACCTCAATGGGGAGATTCCCCCTTATATGGGTCTGGAACCTTCGCATCTAGGTTAGAGCGCATGCATGCGAGGGGGGACACATGTAAGCACCTATACCAACCTCTCACCACACTCACACACATATGCTAGGGACACATGCAAGTTTTCATCTGATTCCGACGTTCTCGTGGCTTTCCTCCGGCGAAACCCTGATCTGTGCACACTCGATCATCTATCCCCCTAGACGTTCCTCTCGCAGGGGTAGCCCGACGTAGCTATCTCTTGTTTTCTGTTTTTTTAGGTCATAGGGTTATGTAAAACCATGTTGGTTCACAAGTTGGGGCACTATCCTACCCGGTTTCACCTCAACGGGGAGATTCCCCCTTATACGGGTCCGGAACCTTCGCTTCTAGGTTAGAGCGCATGCATGCGAGGGGGGACACATGCAAGCACCTATACCAACCTCTCACCACACTCACACACATATGCTAGGGACACATGCATGTTTTCATCTGATTCCGATGTTCTCGTGGCCTTCCTCCGGTGAAACCCTGATCTGTGCACACTCGGATCGTCTACCCCCCTAGACGTTCCTCTGACAGGGGTAGCCGGCGTAGCTATCTCTTGTTTTGTGTTTGTTTATGTCATAGGGTTATGTAAAACCATGTTGGTTCACAAGTTGGGGCACTATGCTACCCGGTTTCACCTCAACGGGGAGATTCCCCCTTATACGGGTCCGGAAACTTTGCTTCTTGGTTAGAGCGCATGCATGCGAGGGGGGACACATGTAATCACCTATACCAACCTCTCACCACACTCACGCACATATGCTAGGGACACATGCAAGTTTTCATCCGATTCCGATGTTCTCGTGGCCTTCCTCCGGCGAAACCCTGATCTGTGCACACTCGGATCGTCTACCCCCCTAGACGTTCCTCTGGCAGGGGTAGCCCGGCACAGCTCTCTCTTGTTTTGTGTTTGTTTAGGTCATAGGGTTATGTAAAACCATGTAGGTTCACAAGTTGGGGCACTATCCTACCCGGTTTCACCTCAACGGGGAGATTCCCCCTTATACGGGTCCGGAACCTTCGCTTCTAGGTTAGAGCGCATGCATGCGAGGGGGGACACATGCAAGCACCTATAACAACCTCTCACCACACTCACACACATATCCAAGGGACACATGCAACTTTTCATCTGATTCCGATATTCTCGTGGCCTTCCTCCGGCGAAACCCTGATCTATGCACACTCGGATCGTCTACCCCCTAGACGTTCCTCTGACAGGGGTAGCCCGGCGTAGCTCTCTCTTGTTTTGTGTTTGTTTAGGTCATAGGTAAAACCATGTTGGTTCACAAGTTGGGGCACTATCCTACCCGGTTTCACCTCAACGGGGAGATTCCCCCTTATACGGGTCCGGAACCTTCGCTTCTAGGTTAGAGGGCATGCATGCGAGGGGGGACACATGCAAGCACCTATACCAACCTCTCACCACACTCACACACATATGCTAGGGACACATGCAAGTTTCCATCTGATTCCGATGTTCTCGTGGCCTTCCTCCGGCGAAACCCTGATCTGTGCACACTCGGATCGTCTACCCCCCTAGACGTTCCTCTGGAAGGGGTATTCCGGCGTAGCTATCTCTTGTTTTGTGTTTGTTTAGGTCATAGGGTTATGTAAAACCATGTTGGTTCACAAGTTGGGGCACTATCCTACCCGGTTTCACCTCAACGGGGAGATTCCCCCTTATATGGGTCTGGAACCTTCGCATCTAGGTTAGAGCGCATGCATGCGAGGGGGGACACATGTAAGCACCTATACCAACCTCTCACCACACTCACACACATATGCTAGGGACACATGCAAGTTTTCATCTGATTCCGACGTTCTCGTGCCCTTCCTCCGGCGAAACCCTGATCTGTGCACACTCGGATCGTCTACCCCCTAGACGTTCCTCTGGCAGGGGTAGCCCGGCGCAGCTCTCTCTTGTTTTGTGTTTTTTTAGGTCATAGGGTTATGTAAAACCATGTTGGTTCACAAGTTGGGGCACTATCCTACCCGGTTTCACCTCAACGGGGAGATTCCCCCTTATACGGGTCCGGAACCTTCGCTTCTAGGTTAGAGCGCATGCATGCGAGGGGGGACACATGCAAGCACCTATAACAACCTCTCACCACACTCTCACATATATCCAAGGGACACATGCAAGTTTCCATCTGATTCCGATGTTCTCGTGGCCTTCCTCCGGCAAAACCCTGATCTGTGCACACTCGGATCGTCTACCCCCCTAGACGTTCCTCTAACAGGGGTAGCCCGGCGTAGCTCTCTCTTGTTTTGTGTTTGTTTAGGTCATAGGTAAAACCATGTTGGTTCACAAGTTGTGGCACTATCCTACCCGGTTTCACCTCAACGGGGAGATTCTCCCTTATACGGGTCTGGAACCTTCGCTTCTAGGTTAGAGGGCATGCATGTGTGGGGGGAGACATGCAAGCACCTATACCAACCTCTCACCACACTCACACACATATGCTAGGGACACATCCAAGTGTTCATATGATTCCGATGTTCTCGTGGCCTTCCTCCGGCGAAACCCTGATCTGTGCACACTCGGATCGTCTACCCCCTAGACGTTCCTCTGACAGGGGTAGCCCGGCGTAGCTATCTCTTCTTTTGTGTTTGTTTATGTCATAGGGTTATGTAAAACCATGTTGGTTCACAAGTTGCGGCACTATCCTACCCGGTTTCACGTCAACGGGGAGATTCCCCCTTATACGGGTCCGGAACCTTCGCTTCTAGGTTAGAGCGCATGCATGCGAGGGGGGACACATGCAAGCACCTATACCAACCTCTCACCACACTCACACACATATGCTAGGGACACATGCAAGTTTTCATCTGATTCCGATGTTCTCGTGGCCTTCCTCCGGCGAAACCCTGATCTGTGTACACTCGGATCGTCTACCCCCCTAGACTGTCCTCTGACAGGGGTAGACCGGTGTAGCTCTCTCTTGTTTTGTGTTTGTTTAGGTCATAGGGTTATGTAAAACCATGTTGGTTCACAAGTTGGGGCACTATCCTACCCGGTTTCACCTCAACGGGGAGATTCCCCCTTATACGGGTCCGGAACCTTCGCTTCTAGGTTAGAGCGCATGCATGCGAGGGGGGACACATGCAAGCACCTATAACAACCTCTCACCACACTCACACACATATCCAAGGGACACATGCAAGTTTTCATCTGATTCCGATATTCTCGTGGCCTTCCTCCGGCGAAACCCTGATCTATGCACACTCGGATCGTCTACCCCCTAGACGTTCCTCTGACAGGGGTAGCCCGGCGTAGCTCTCTCTTGTTTTGTGTTTTTTTAGGTCATAGGTAAAACCATGTTGGTTCAATGGTTGGGGCACTATCCTACCCGGTTTCACCTCAACGGGGAGATTCCCCCTTATACGGGTCCGGAACCTTCGCTTCTAGGTTAGAGGGCATGCATGCGAGGGGGGACACATGCAAGCACCTATACCAACCTCTCACCACACTCACACACATATGCTAGGGACACATGCAAGTTTCCATCTGATTCCGATGTTCTCGTGGCCTTCCTCCGGCGAAACCCTGATCTGTGCACACTCGGATCGTCTACCCCCCTAGACGTTACTCTGGCAGGGGTAGCCCGGCGTAGCTATATCTTGTTTTGTGTTTGTTTAGGTCATAGGGTTATGTAAAACCATGTTGGTTCACAAGTTGGGGCACTATCCTACCCGGTTTCACCTCAACGGGGAGATTCCCCCTTATATGGGTCTGGAACCTTCGCATCTAGGTTAGAGCGCATGCATGCGAGAGGGGACACATGTAAGGACCTATACCAACCTCTCACCACACTCACACACATATGCTAGGGACACATGCAAGTTTTCATCTGATTCCGACGTTCTCGTGGCCTTCCTCCGGCGAAACCCTGATCTGTGCACACTCGGATCGTCTACCCCCTAGACGTTCCTCTGGCAGGGGTAGCCCGGCGCAGCTCTCTCTTGTTTTGTGTTTTTTTAGGTCATAGGGTTATGTAAAACCATGTTGGTTCACAAGTTGGGGCACTATCCTACCCGGTTTCACCTCAACGGGGAGATTCCCCCTTATACGGGTCCGGAACCTTCGCTTCTAGGTTAGAGCGCATGCATGCGAGGGGAGACACATGCAAGCACCTATAACAACCTCTCACCACACTCTCACACATATCCAAGGGACACATGCAAGTTTTCATCTGATGCCGATATTCTCGTGGTCTTCCTCCGGCGAAACCCTGATCTATGCACATTCGGATCGTCTACCCCCTTGACGTTCCTCTGACAGGGGTAGCCCGGCGTAGCTCTCTCTTGTTTTGTGTTTTTTTAGGTCATAGGTAAAACCATGTTGGTTCACAAGTTGGGGCACTATCCTACCCGGTTTCACCTCAACGGGGAGATTCCCCCTTATACGGGTCCGGAACCTTCGCTTATAGGTTAGAGGGCATGCATGCGAGGGGGGACACATGCAAGCACCTATACCAACCTCTCACCACACTCACACACATATGCTAGGGACACATGCAAGTTTCCATCTGATTCCGATGTTCTCGTGGCCTTCCTCCGGCGAAACCCTGATCTGTGCACACTCGGATCGTCTACCCCCCTAGACGTTACTCTGGCAGGGGTAGCCCGGCATAGCTATCTCTTGTTTTGTGTTTGTTTAGGTCATAGGGTTATCTAAAACCATGTTGGTTCACAAGTTGGGGCACTATCCTACCCGGTTTCACCTCAACGGGGAGATTCCCCCTTATATGGGTCTGGAACCTTCGCATCTAGGTTAGAGCGCATGCATGCGAGGGGGGACACATGTAAGCACCTATACCAACCTCTCACCACACTCACACACATATGCTAGGGACACATGCAAGTTTTTATCTGATTCCGACGTTCTCGTGGCTTTCCTCCGGCGAAACCCTGATCTGTGCACACTCGATCATCTATCCCCCTAGACGTTCCTCTCGCAGGGGTAGCCCGACGTAGCTATCTCTTGTTTTGTGTTTTTTTAGGTCATAGGGTTATGTAAAACCATGTTGGTTCACAAGTTGGGGCACTATCCTACCCGGTTTCACCTCAACGGGGAGATTCCCCCTTATACGGGTCCGGAACCTTCGCTTCTAGGTTAGAGCGCATGCATGCGAGGGGGGACACATGCAAGCACCTATACCAACCTCTCACCACACTCACACACATATGCTAGGGACACATGCATGTTTTCATCTGATTCCGATGTTCTCGTGGCCTTCCTCCGGCGAAACCCTGATCTGTGCACACTCGGATCGTCTACCCCCCTAGACGTTCCTCTGACAGGGGTAGCCCGGCATAGCTATCTCTTGCTTTGTGTTTGTTTATGTCATAGGGTTATGTAAAACCATGTTGGTTCACAAGTTGGGGCACTATGTTACCCGGTTTCACCTCAACGGGGAGATTCCCCCTTATACGGGTCCGGAACCTTCGCTTCTTGGTTAGAGCGCATGCATGCGAGGGGGGACACATGTAATCACCTATACCAACCTCTCACCACACTCACGGACATATGCTAGGGACACATGCAAGTTTTCATCCGATTACGATGTTCTCGTGGCCTTCCTCCGGCGAAACCCTGATCTGTGCACACTCGGATCGTCTACCCCCCTAGACGTTCCTCTGGCAGGGGTAGCCCGGTGCAGCTCTCTCTTGTTTTGTGTTTGTTTAGGTCATAGGGTTATGTAAAACCATGTTGGTTCACAAGTTGGGGCACTATCCTACCCGGTTTCACCTCAACGGGGAGATTCCCCCTTATACGGGTCCGGAACCTTCGCTTCTAGGTTAGAGCACATGCATGCGAGGGGGGACACATGCAAGCACCTATAACAACCTCTCACCACACTCACACACATATCTAAGGGACACATGCAAGTTTTCATCTGATTCCGATATTCTCGTGGCCTTCCTCCGGCGAAACCCTGATCTATGCACACTCGGATCGTCTACCCCCTAGACGTTCCTCTGACAGGGGTAGCCCGACGTAGCTCTCTCTTGTTTTGTGTTTGTTTATGTCATAGGTAAAACCATGTTGGTTCACAAGTTGGGTCACTATCCTACCCGGTTTCACCTCAACGGGGAGATTCCCCCTTATACGGGTCCGGAACCTTCGCTTCTAGGTTAGAGGGCATGCATGCGAGGGGGGACACATGCAAGCACCTATACCAACCTCTCACCACACTCACACACATATACTAGGGACACATGCAAGTTTCCATCTGATTCCGATGTTCTCGTGGCCTTCCTCCGGCGAAACCCTGATCTGTGCACACTCGGATCGTCTACCCCCCTAGACGTTCCTCTGGAAGGGGTATTCCGGCGTAGCTATCTCTTGTTTTGTGTTTTTTTAGGTCATCGGGTTATGTAAAACCATGTTGGTTCACAAGTTGGGGCACTATCCTACCCGGTTTCACCTCAACGGGGAGATTCCCCCTTATATGGGTCTGGAACCTTCGCATCTAGGTTAGAGCGCATGCATGCGAGGGGGGACAGATGTAAGCACCTATACCAACCTCTCACCACACTCACACACATATGCTAGGGACACATGCAAGTTTTTATCTGATTCCGACGTTCTCGTGGCCTTCCTCCGGCGAAACCCTGATCTGTGCACACTCGGATCGTCTACCCCCTAGACGTTCCTCTGGCAGGGGTAGCCCGGCGCAGCTCTCTCTTGTTTTGTGTTTTTTTAGGTCATAGGGTTATGTAAAACCATGTTGGTTCACAAGTTGGGGCACTATCCTACCCGGTTTCACCTCAACGGGGAGATTCCCCCTTATACGGGTCCGGAACCTTCGCTTCTAGGTTAGAGCGCATGCATGCGAGGGGAGACACATGCAAGCACCTATAACAACCTCTCACCACACTCTCACACATATCCAAGGGACACATGCAAGTTTTCATCTGATGCCGATATTCTCGTGGTCTTCCTCCGGCGAAACCCTGATCTATGCACACTCGGATCGTCTACCCCCTTGACGTTCCTCTGACAGGGGTAGCCCGGCGTAGCTCTCTCTTGTTTTGTGTTTGTTTAGGTCATAGGTAAAACCATGTTGGTTCACAAGTTGGGGCACTATCCTACCCGGTTTCACCTCAACGGGGAGATTCCCCCTTATACGGGTCCGGAACCTTCGCTTCTAGGTTAGAGGGCATGCATGCGAGGGGGACACATGCAAGCACCTATACCAACCTCTCACCACACTCACACACATATGCTAAGGACACATGCAAGTTTCCATCTGATTCCGATGTTCTCGTGGCCTTCCTCCGGCGAAACCCTGATCTGTGCACACTCGGATCGTCTACCCCCCTAGACGTTCCTCTAACAGGGGTATCCCGGTGTAGCTCTCTCTTGTTTTGTGTTTGTTTAGGTCATAGGTAAAACCATGTTGGTTCACAAGTTGTGGCACTATCCTACCCGGTTTCACCTCAACGGGGAGATTCTCCCTTATACGGGTCTGGAACCTTCGCTTCTAGGTTAGAGGGCATGCATGCGAGGGGGGAGACATGCAAGCACCTATACCAACCTCTCACCACACTCACACACATATGCTAGGGACACATGCAAGTGTTCATATGATTCCGATGTTCTCGTGGCCTTCCTCCGGCGAAACCCTGATATGTGCACACTCGGATCGTCTACCCCCCTAGACGTTCCTCTGACAGGGGTAGCCCGGCGTAGCTATCTCTTCTTTTGTGTTTGTTTATGTCATAGGGTTATGTAAAACCATGTTTGTTCACAAGTTGCGGCACTATCCTACCCGGTTTCACGTCAACAGGGAGATTCCCCCTTATACGGGTCCGGAACCTTCGCTTCTAGGTTAGAGCGCACGCATGCGAGGGGGGACACATGCAAGCACCTATACCAACCTCTCACCACACTCACACACATATGCTAGGGACACATGCAAGTTTTCATCTGATTCCGATGTTCTCGTGGCCTTCCTCCGGCGAAACCCTGATCTGTGCACACTCGGATCGTCTACCCCCCTAGACTGTCCTCTGACAGGGGTAGACCGGTGTAGCTCTCTCTTGTTTTGTGTTTGTTTAGGTCATAGGGTTATGTAAAACCATGTTGGTTCACAAGTTGGGGCACTATCCTACCCGGTTTCACCTCAACGGGGAGATTCCCCCTTATACGGGTCCGGAACCTTCGCTTCTAGGTTAGAGCGCATGCATGCGAGGGGGGACACATGCAAGCACCTATACCAACCTCTCACCACACTCACACACATATGCTAGGGACACATGAGTTTTCATCTGATTCCGATGTTCTCGTGGCCTTCCTCCGGCGAAACCCTGATCTGTGCACACTCGGATCGTCTACCCCCCTAGACGTTCCTCTGACAGGGGTAGCCCGGCGTAGCTCTCTCTTGTTTTGTGTTTGTTTAGGTCATAGGGTTATGTAAAACCATGTTGGTTCACAAGTTGGGGCACTATCCTACCCGGTTTCACGTCAACGGGTAGATTCCCCCTTATACGGGTCCGGAACCTTCGCTTCTTGGTTAGAGCGCATGCATGCGAGGGGGGACACATGTAATCACCTATACCAACCTATCACCACACTCACGCACATATGCTAGGGACACATGCAAGTTTTCATCTGATTCCGATGTTCTCGTGGCCTTCCTCCGGCGAAACCCTGATCTGTGCACACTCGGATCGTCTACCCCCCTAGACGTTCCTCTGGCAGGGGTAGCCCGGCGCAGCTCTCTCTTGTTTTGTGTTTGTTTAGGTCATAGGGTTATGTAAAACCATGTTGGTTCACAAGTTGGGGCACTATCCTACCCGGTTTCACCTCAACGGGGAGATTCCCCCTTATACGGGTGCGGAAACTTCGCTTCTAGGTTAGAGCGCATGCATGCAGGGGGGACACATGCAAGCACCTATACCAACCTCTCACCACACACACACACATATGCTAGGGACACATTCAAGTTTTCATCTGATTCCGATGTTCTCGTGGCCTTCCTCCGGCGAAACCCTAATCTGTGCACACTCGGATCGTCTACCCCCCGAGACGTTCCTCTCATAGGGGTAGCCCGGCGTAACTCTCTCTTGTTTTGTGTTTGTTTAGGTCATAGGTAAAACCATGTTGGTTCACAAGTTGGGGCACTATCCTACCCGGTTTCACCTCAACGGGGAGATTCCCCCTTATACGGGTCCGGAACCTTCGCTTCTAGGTTAGAGGGCATGCATGCAAGGGGGGAGACATGCAAGCACCTATACCAACCTCTCACCACACTCACACACATATGCTAGGGACACATGCAAGTTTTCATCTGATTCCGATGTTCTCGTGGCCTTCCTCCGACGAAACCCTGATCTGTGCACACTCGGATCGTCTACCCCCCTAGACGTTCCTCTGACAGGGGTAGCCCGGCGTAGCTATCTCTTGTTTTGTGTTTGTTTATGTCGTAGGGTTATGTAAAACCATGTTGGTTCACAAGTTGGGGCACTATCCTACCCGGTTTCACCTCAACGGGGAGATTCCCCCTTATACGTGTCCGAAACCTTCGCTTCTAGGTTAGAGCGCATGCATGCGAGGGGGGACACATGCAAGAACCTATACCAACCTCTCACCGCACTCACACACATATGCTAGGGACACATGCAAGTTTTCATCTGATTCCGATGTTCTCGTGGCCTTCCTCCGGCGAAACCCTGATCTGTGCACACTCAGATCGTCTACCCCCCTTGACGGTCCTCTGACAGGGGTAGACCGGCGTAGCTCTCTCTTGTTTTGTGTTTGTGTAGGTCATAGGGTTATGTAAAACCATGTTGGTTCACAAGTTGGGGCACTATCCTACCCGGTTTCACCTCAACGAGGAGATTCCCCCTTATACGGGTCCGGAACCTTCGCTTCTAGGTTAGAGCGCATGCATGCGAGGGGGGACACATGTAAGCACCTATACCAACCTCTCACCACACTCACGCACATATGCTAGGGACACATGCAAGTTTTCATCTGATTCCGATGTTCTCGTGGCCTTCCTCCGGCGAAACCCTGATCTGTGCACACTCGATCGTCTACCCCCCTAGACGTTCCTCTGACAGGGGTAGCCCGGCGTAGCTTTCTCTTGTTTTGTGTTTGTTTAGGTCATAGGGTTATGTAAAACCATGTTGGTTCACAAGTTGCGGCACTATCCTACCCGGTTTCACGTCAACGGGGAGATTCCCCCTTATACGGGTCTGGAACCTTCGCTTCTAGGTTAGAGCGCATGCATGCGAGGGGGGACACATGTAATCACCTATACCAACCTCTCACCACACTCACGCACATATGCTAGGGACACATGCATGTTTTCATCTGATTCTGATGTTCTCGTGGCCTTCCTCCGGCAAAACCCTGATCTGTGCACACACGGATCGTCTACCCCCTAGACGTTCCTCTGGCAGGGGTAGCCCGGCGCAGCTCTCTCTTGTTTTGTGTTTGTTTAGGTCATAGGGTTATGTAAAACCATGTTGGTTCACAAGTTGGGGCACTATCCTACCCGGTTTCACCTCAACGGGGAGATTCCCCCTTATACGGGTCCGAAACCTTCGCTTCTAGGTTAGAGCGCATGCATGCGAGGGGGGACACATGCAAGCACCTATAACAACCTCTAACCACACTCACACACATATCCAAGGGACACATGCAAGTTTTCATCTGATTCCGATATTCTCGTGGCCTTCCTCCGGCGAAACCCTGATCTATGCACACTCGGATCGTCTACCCCCTAGACGTTCCTCTGACAGGGGTAGCCCGGCGTAGCTCTCTATTGTTTTGTGTTTGTTTAGGTCATAGGTAAAACCATGTTGGTTCACAAGTTGGTGCACTATCCTACCCGGTTTCACCTCAACGGGGAGGTTCCCCCTTATACGGGTCCGGAACCTTCGCTTCTAGGTTAGAGGGCATGCGTGCGAGGGGGACACATGCAAGCACCTATACCAACCTCTCACCACACTCACACACATATGCTAGGGACACATGCAAGTTTCCATCTGATTCCGATGTTCTCGTGGCCTTCCTCCGGCGAAACCCTGATCTGTGCACACTCGGATCGTCTACCCCCCTAGACGTTACTCTGGCAGGGGTAGCCCAGCGTAGCTATCTCTTGTTTTGTGTTTGTTTAGGTCATAGGGTTATGTAAAACCATGTTGGTTCACAAGTTGGGGCACTATCCTACCCGGTTTCACCTCAACGGGGAGATTCCCCCTTATATGGGTCTGGAACCTTCCCATCTAGGTTAGAGCGCATGCATGCGAGGGGGGACACATGTAAGAACCTATACCAACCTCTCACCACACTCACACACATATGCTAGGGACACATGCAAGTTTTCATCTGATTCCGACGTTCTCGTGGCCTTCCTCCGGCGAAACCCTGATCTGTGCACACTCGATCATCTATCCCCCTAGACGTTCCTCTCGCAGGGGTAGCCCGACGTAGCTATCTCTTGTTTTGTGTTTGTTTAGGTCATAGGGTTATGTAAAACCATGTTGGTTCACAAGTTGGGGCACTATCCTACCCGGTTTCACCTCAACGGGGAGATTCCCCCTTATACGGGTCCGGAACCTTCGCTTCTAGGTTAGAGCGCATGCATGCGAGGGGGGACACATGCAAGCACCTATACCAACCTCTCACCACACTCACACACATATGCTAGGGACACATGCATGTTTTCATCTGATTCCGATGTTCTCGTGGCCTTCCTCCGGCGAAACCCTGATCTGTGCACACTCGGATCGTCTACCCCCCTAGACGTTCCTCTGACAGGGGTAGCCCGGCGTAGCTATCTCTTGTTTTGTGTTTGTTTATGTCATAGGGTTATGTAAAACCATGTTGGTTCACAAGTTGGGGAACTATGCTACCCGATTTCACCTCAACGGGGAGATTCCCCCTTATACGGGTCCGGAACCTTCGCTTCTTGGTTAGAGCGCATGCATGCGAGGGGGGACACATGTAATCACCTATACCAACCTCTCACCACACTCACGCACATATGCTAGGGACACATGCAAGTTTTCATCTGATTCCGATATTCTCGTGGCCTTCCTCCGGCGAAACCCTGATCTATGCACACTCGGATCGTCTACCCCCTAGACGTTCCTCTGACAGGGGTAGACCGGCGTAGCTCTCTCTTGTTTTGTGTTTGTTTAGGTCATAGGGTTATGTAAAACCATGTTGGTTCACAAGTTGGGGCACTATCCTACCCGGTTTCACCTCAACGGGGAGATTCCCCCTTATACGGGTCCGGAACCTTCGCTTCTAGGTTAGAGCGCATGCATGCGAGGGGGACACATGTAAGCACCTACACCAACCTCTCACCACACTCACGCACATATGCTAGGGACACATGCAAGTTTTCATCTGATTCCGATGTTCCCGTGCCCTTCCTCCGGCGAAACCCTGATTTGTGCACACTCGGATCGTCTACCCCCCTAGACGTTCCTCTGGCAGGGGTAGCCCGGCGTGGCTCTCTCTTGTTTTTTGTTTGTTTAGGTCAGAGGGTTATGTAAAACCATGTTGGTTCACAAGTTGGGGCACTATCCTACCCGGTTTCACCTCAACGGGGAGATTCCCCCTTATACGGGTCCGGAACCTTCGCTTCTAGGTTAGAGCGCATGCATGCGAGGGGGGACACATGCAAGCACCTATACCAACCTCTCACCACACTCACACACATATCCAAGGTACACATGCAAGTTTTCATCTGATTCTGATATTCTCGTGGCCTTCCTCCGGCGAAACCCTGATCTATGCACACTCGGATCGTCTACCCCCTAGACGTTCCTCTGACAGGGTTAGCCCGGCGTAGCTCTCTTGTTTTGTGTTTGTTTAGGTCATTGGGTTATGTAAAACCATGTTGGTTCACAAGTTGGGGCACTATCCTACCCGGTTTCACCATAACAGGGAGATTCCCCCTTATACGGGTCCGGAACCTTCGCTTCTAGGTTAGAGCACATGCGTG
Source organism: Avena sativa (assembly GCA_916181665.1). Classification (NCBI taxonomy): domain Eukaryota; kingdom Viridiplantae; phylum Streptophyta; class Magnoliopsida; order Poales; family Poaceae; genus Avena; species Avena sativa. The sequence continues at coordinate 21,122,363 of OV702296.1, forward strand.
CCAGGGGGACACATGAAAGCACCTATACCAACCTCTCACCACACTCACACACATATGCTAGGGACAGATGCAAGTTTTCATTTGATTCCGATGTTCCCGTGGCCTTCCTCCGGCGAAACCCTGATATGTGCACACTCGGATCGTCTACCCCCTAGATGTTCCTCTGACAGGGGTAGCCCGGCGTAGCTATCTCTTGTTTTGTGTTTGTTTAGGTCATCGGGTTATGTAAAACCATGTTGGTTCACAAGTTGGGGCACTATCCTACCCGGTTTCACCTCAATGGGGAGATTCCCCCTTATACGGGTCCGGAACCTTCGCTTCTAGGTTAGAGCGCATGCATGCGAGGGGGGACACATGCAAGCACCTATACCAACCTCTCACCACACTTACACACATATGCTAGGGACACATGCAAGTTTTCATCTGATTCCGATGTTCTCGTGGCCTTCCTCCGGCGAAACCCTGATCTGTGCACACTCAGATCGTCTACCCCCCTAGACGTTCCTCTGACAGGGGTAGCCCGGCGTAGCTCTCTCTTGTTTTGTGTTTTTTTAGGTCATTGGGTTATGTAAAACCATGTTGGTTCACAAGTTGGGGCACTATCCTACCCGGTTTCACCATAATAGGGAGATTCCCCCTTATACGGGTCCGGAACCTTCGCTTCTAGGTTAGAGCACATGCGTGCCAGGGGGACACATGAAAGCACCTATACCAACCTCTCACCACACTCACACACATATGCTAGGGACACATGCAAGTTTTCATCTGATTCCGATGTTCCCGTGGCCTTCCTCCGGCGAAACCCTGATATGTGCACACTCGGATCGTCTACCCCCTAGATGTTCCTCTGACAGGGGTAGCCCGGCGTAGCTATCTCTTGTTTTGTGTTTGTTTAGGTCATCGGGTTATGTAAAACCATGTTGGTTCACAAGTTGGGGCACTATCCTACCCGGTTTCACCTCAACGGGGAGATTCCCCCTTATACGGGTCTGGAACCTTCGCTTCTAGGTTAGAGCTCATGCATGCGAGGGGGGACACATGCAAGCACCTAGACCAACCTCTCACCACACTTACACACATATGGTAGGGACACATGCAAGTTTTCATCTGATTCCGATGTTCTCATGGCCTTCGTCCGGCGAAACCCTGAGATGTGCACACTCGGATCGTCAACCCCCTAGACGTTCCTCTGACAGGGGTAGCCCGGCGTAGCTATCTCTTGTTTTGTGTTTGTTTAGGTCATCGGGTTATGTAAAACCATGTTGGTTCACAAGTTGGGGCACTATCCTACCCGGTTTCACCTCAACGGGAAGATTCCCCCTTATACGGGTCCGGAACCTTCGCTTCTAGGTTAGAGCGCATGCATGCGAGGGGGGACACATGCAAGCACATATACCAACCTCTCACGACACTCACACACATATGCTAGGGACACATGCAAGTTCCGATGTTCTCGTGGCCTTCCTCCGGCGAAACCCTGATCTGTGCACACTCGGATCAACTACCCCCCTAGACGTTCCTCTGACAGGGGTAGCCTGGCGTAGCTCTCTCTTGTTTTGTGTTTGTTTAGGTCATTGGGTTATGTAAAATCATGTTGGTTCACAAGTTGGGGCACTATCCTACCCGGTTTCACCATAACAGGGAGATTCCCCCTTATACGGGTCCGGAACCTTCGCTTCTAGGTTAGAGCACATGCGTGCCAGGGGGACACATGAAAGCACCTATACCAACCTATCACCACACTCACGCACATATGCTAGGGACACATGCAAGTTTTCATCTGATTCCGATGTTCTCGTGGCCTTCCTCCGGCGAAACCCTGATCTGTGCACACTCGGATCGTCTACCCCCCTAGACGTTCCTCTGGCAGGGGTAGCCCGACGCAGCTCTCTCTTGTTTTGTGTTTGTTTAGGTCATAGGGTTATGTAAAACCATGTTGGTTCACAAGTTGGGGCACTATCCTACCCGGTTTCACCTCAACAGGGAGATTCCCCCTTATACGGGTCCGGAAACTTCGCTTCTAGGTTAGAGCGCATGCATGCAGGGGGGACACATGCAAGCACCTATACCAACCTCTCACCACACACACACATATGCTAGGGACACATTCAAGTTTTCATCTGATTCCGATGTTCTCGTGGCCTTCCTCCGGCGAAACCCTAATCTATGCACACTCGGATCGTCTACCCCCCGAGACGTTCCTCTCACAGGGGTAGCCCGGCGTAGCTCTCTCTTGTTTTGTGTTTGTTTAGGTCATAGGTAAAACCATGTTGGTTCACAAGTTGGGGCACTATCCTACCCGGTTTCACCTCAACGGGGAGATTCCCCCTTATACGGGTCCGGAACCTTCGCTTCTAGGTTAGAGGGCATGCATGCGAGGGGGGAGACATGCAAGCACCTATACCAACCTCTCACCACACTCACACACATATGCTAGGGACACATGCAAGTTTTCATCTGATTCCGATGTTCTCGTGGCCTTCCTCCGACGAAACCCTGATCTGTGCACACTCGGATCGTCTACCCCCCTAGACGTTCCTCTGACAGGGGTAGCCCGGCGTTGCTATCTCTTGTTTTGTGTTTGTTTATGTCGTAGGGTTATGTAAAACCATGTTGGTTCACAAGTTGGGGCACTATCCTACCCGGTTTCACCTCAACGGGGAGATTCCCCCTTATACGTGTCCGAAACCTTCGCTTCTAGGTTAGAGCGCATGCATGCGAGGGGGGACACATGCAAGAACCTATACCAACCTCTCACCGCACTCACACACATATGCTAGGGACACATGCAAGTTTTCATCTGATTCCGATGTTCTCGTGGCCTTCCTCCGGCGAAACCCTGATCTGTGCACACTCAGATCGTCTACCCCCCTTGACGGTCCTCTGACAGGGGTAGACCGGCGTAGCTCTCTCTTGTTTTGTGTTTGTGTAGGTCATAGGGTTATGTAAAACCGTGTTGGTTCTAAAGTTGGGGCACTATCCTACCCGGTTTCACCTCAACGAGGAGATTCCCCCTTATACGGGTCCGGAACCTTCGCTTCTATGTTAGAGCGCATGCATGCGAGGGGGGACACATGTAAGCACCTATACCAACCTCTCACCACACTCACGCACATATGCTAGGGACACATGCAAGTTTTCATCTGATTCCGATGTTCTCGTGGCCTTCCTCCGGCGAAACCCTGATCTGTGCACACTCGGATCGTCTACCCCCCTAGACGTTCCTCTGACAGGGGTAGCCCGGCGTAGCTTTCTCTTGTTTTGTGTTTGTTTAGGTCATAGGGTTATGTAAAACCATGTTGGTTCACAAGTTGCGGCACTATTCTACCCGGTTTCACGTCAACGGGGAGATTCCCCCTTATACGGGTATTGAACCTTCGCTTCTAGGTTAGAGCGCATGCATGCGAGGGGGGACACATGTAATCACCTATACCAACCTCTCACCACACTCACGCACATATGCTAGGGACACATGCATGTTTTCATCTGATTCTGATGTTCTCATGGCCTTCCTCCGGCGAAACCCTGATCTGTGCACACTCGGATCGTCTACCCCCTAGACGTTCCTCTGGCAGGGGTAGCCCGGCGCAGCTCTCTCTTGTTTTGTGTTTGTTTAGGTCATAGGGTTATGTAAAACCATGTTGGTTCACAAGTTGGGGCACTATCCTACCCGGTTTCACCTCAACGGGGAGATTCCCCCTTATACGGGTCCGAAACCTTCGCTTCTAGGTTAGAGCGCATGCATGCGAGGGGGGACACATGCAAGCACCTATAACAACCTCTCACCACACTCACACACATATCCAAGGGACACATGCAAGTTTTCATCTGATTCCGATATTCTCGTGGCCTTCCTCCGGCGAAACCCTGATCTATGCACACTCGGATCGTTTACCCCCTAGACGTTCCTCTGACAGGGGTAGCCCGGCGTAGCTCTCTCTTGTTTTGTGTTTGTTTAGGTCATAGGTAAAACCATGTTGGTTCACAAGTTGGTGCACTATCCTACCCGGTTTCACCTCAACGGGGAGATTCCCCCTTATACGGGTCCGGAACCTTCGCTTCTAGGTTAGAGGGCATGCATGCGAGGGGGACACATGCAAGCACCTATACCAACCTCTCACCACACTCACACACATATGCTAGGGACACATGCAAGTTTCTATCTGATTCCGATGTTCTCGTGGCCTTCCTCCGGCGAAACCCTGATCTGTGCACACTCGGATCGTCTACCCCCCTAGACGTTACTCTGGCAGGGGTAGCCCGGCGTAGCTATCTCTTATTTTGTGTTTGTTTAGGTCATAGGGTTATGTAAAACCATGTTGGTTCACGAGTTGGGGCACTATCCTACCCGGTTTCACCTCAACGGGGAGATTCCCCCTTATATGGGTCTGGAACCTTCGCATCTAGGTTAGAGCGCATGCATGCGAGGGGGGACACATGTAAGCACCAATACCAACCTCTCACCACACTCACACACATATGCTAGGGACACATGCAAGTTTTCATCTGATTCCGACGTTCTCGTGGCCTTCCTCCGGCGAAACCCTGATCTGTGCACACTCGATCATCTATCCCCCTAGACGTTCCTCTCGCAGGGGTAGCCCGACGTAGCTATCTCTTGTTTTGTGTTTGTTTAGGTCATAGGGTTATGTAAAACCATGTTGGTTCACAAGTTGGGGCACTATCCTACCCGGTTTCACCTCAACGGGGAGATTCCCCCTTATACGGGTCCGGAACCTTCGCTTCTAGGTTAGAGCGCATGCATGCGAGGGGGGACACATGCAAGCACCTATACCAACCTCTCACCACACTCACACACATATGCTAGGGACACATGCATGTTTTCATCTGATTCCGATGTTCTCGTGGCCTTCCTCCGGCGAAACCCTGATCTGTGCACACTCGGATCGTCTACCCCCCTAGACGTTCCTCTGACAGGGGTAGCCCGGCGTAGCTATCTCTTGTTTTGTGTTTGTTTATGTCATAGGGTTATGTAAAACCATGTTGGTTCACAAGTTGGGGCACTATGCTACCCGGTTTCACCTCAACGGGGAGATTCCCCCTTATACGGGTCCGGAACCTTCGCTTCTTGGTTAGAGCGCATGCATGCGAGGGGGGACACATGTAATCACCTATACCAACCTCTCACCACACTCACGCACATATGCTAGGGACACATGCAAGTTTTCATCTGATTCCGATGTTCTCGTGGCCTTCCTCCGGCGAAACCCTGATCTGTGCACACTCGGATCGTCTACCCCCCTAGACGTTCCTCTAGCAGGGGTAGCCCGGCGCAGCTCTCTCTTGTTTTGTGTTTGTTTAGGTCATAGGGTTATGTAAAACCATGTTGGTTCACAAGTTGGGGCACTATCCTACCCGGTTTCACCTCAACGGGGAGATTCCCCCTTATACGGGTCCGGAACCTTCGCTTCTAGGTTAGAGCGCATGCATGCGAGGGGGGACACATGCAAGCACCTATACCAACATCTCACCACACTCACACACATATGCTAGGGACACATGCATGTTTTCATCTGATTCCGACGTTCTCGTGGCCTTCCTCCGGCGAAACCCTGATCTGTGCACACTCGATCATCTATCCCCCTAGACGTTCCTCTCGCAGGGGTAGCCCGACGTAGACATCTCTTGTTTTGTGTTTGTTTAGGTCATAGGGTTATGTAAAACCATGTTGGTTCACAAGTTGGGGCACTATCCTACCCGGTTTCACCTCAACGGGGAGATTCCCCCTTATACGGGTCCGGAACCTTCGCTTCTAGGTTAGAGCGCATGCATGCGAGGGGGGACACATGCAAGCACCTATACCAACCTCTCACCACACTCACACACATATTCTAGGGACACATGCATGTTTTCATCTGATTCCGATGTTCTCGTGGCCTTCCTCCGGCGAAACCCTGATCTGTGCACACTCGGATCATCTACCCCCCTAGACGTTCCTCTGACAGGGGTAGCCTGGCGTAGCTATCTCTTGTTTTGTGTTTGTTTATGTCATAGGGTTTATGTAATACCATGTTGGTTCACAAGTTGGGGCACTATGCTACCCGGTTTCACCTCAACAGGGAGATTCCCCCTTATACGGGTCCGGAACCTTCGCTTCTTGGTTAGAGCGCATGCATGCGAGGGGGGACACATGTAATCACCTATACCAACCTCTCACTAAACTCACGCACATATGCTAGGGACACATGCAAGTTTTCATCTTATTCCGATGTTCTCGTGGCCTTCCTCCGGTGAAACCCTGATCTGTGCCCACTCGGATCGTCTACCCCCTAGACGTTCCTCTGGCAGGGGTAGCCCGGCGCAGCTCTCTCTTGTTTTGTGTTTGTTTAGGTCATAGGGTTATGTAAAACCATGTTGGTTCACAAGTTGGGGCACTATCCTACCCGGTTTCACCTCAACGGGGAGATTCCCCCTTATACGGGTCCGGAACCTTCGCTTCTAGGTTAGAGCGCATGCATGCGAGGGGGGACACATGCAAGCACCTATAACAACCTCTCACCACACTCACACACATATCCAAGGTACACATGCAAGTTTTCATCTGATTTCGATATTCTCGTGGCCTTCCTCCGGCGAAACCCTGATCTATGCACACTCGGATCGTTTACCCCCTAGACGTTCCTCTGACAGGGGTAGCCCGGCGTAGCTCTCTCTTGTTTTGTGTTTGTTTAGGTCATAGGTAAAACCATGTTGGTTCACAAGTTGGTGCACTATCCTACCCGGTTTCACCTCAACGGGGAGATTCCCCCTTATACGGGTCCGGAACCTTCGCTTCTAGGTTAGAGGGCATGCATGCGAGGGGGACACATGCAAGCACCTATACCAACCTGTCACCACACTCACACACATATGCTAGGGACACATGCAAGTTTCTATCTGATTCCGATGTTCTCGTGGCCTTCCTCCGGCGAAACCCTGATCTGTGCACACTCGGATCGTCTACCCCCCTAGACGTTACTCTGGCAGGGGTAGCCCGGCGTAGCTATCTCTTATTTTGTGTTTGTTTAGGTCATAGGGTTATGTAAAACCATGTTGGTTCACGAGTTGGGGCACTATCCTACCCGGTTTCACCTCAACGGGGAGATTCCCCCTTATATGGGTCTGGAACCTTCGCATCTAGGTTAGAGCGCATGCATGCGAGGGGGGACACATGTAAGCACCAATACCAACCTCTCACCACACTCACACACATATGCTAGGGACACATGCAAGTTTTCATCTGATTCCGACGTTCTCGTGGCCTTCCTCCGGCGAAACCCTGATCTGTGCACACTCGATCATCTATCCCCCTAGACGTTCCTCTCGCAGGGGTAGCCCGACGTAGCTATCTCTTGTTTTGTGTTTGTTTAGGTCATAGGGTTATGTAAAACCATGTTGGTTCACAAGTTGGGGCACTATCCTACCCGGTTTCACCTCAACGGGGAGATTCCCCCTTATACGGGTCCGGAACCTTCGCTTCTAGGTTAGAGCGCATGCATGCGAGGGGGGACACATGCAAGCACCTATACCAACCTCTCACCACACTCACACACATATGCTAGGGACACATGCATGTTTTCATCTGATTCCGATGTTCTCGTGGCCTTCCTCCGGCGAAACCCTGATCTGTGCACACTCGGATCGTCTACCCCCCTAGACGTTCCTCTGACAGGGGTAGCCCGGCGTAGCTATCTCTTGTTTTGTGTTTGTTTATGTCATAGGGTTATGTAAAACCATGTTGGTTCACAAGTTGGGGCACTATGCTACCCGGTTTCACCTCAACGGGGAGATTCCCCCTTATACGGGTCCGGAACCTTCGCTTCTTGGTTAGAGCGCATGCATGCGAGGGGGGACACATGTAATCACCTATACCAACCTCTCACCACACTCACGCACATATGCTAGGGACACATGCAAGTTTTCATCTGATTCCGATGTTCTCGTGGCCTTCCTCCGGCGAAACCCTGATCTGTGCACACTCGGATCGTCTACCCCCCTAGACGTTCCTCTAGCAGGGGTAGCCCGGCGCAGCTCTCTCTTGTTTTGTGTTTGTTTAGGTCATAGGGTTATGTAAAACCATGTTGGTTCACAAGTTGGGGCACTACCCTACCCGGTTTCACCTCAACGGGGAGATTCCCCCTTATACGGGTCCGGAACCTTCGCTTCTAGGTTAGAGCGCATGCATGCGAGGGGGGACACATGCAAGCACCTATACCAACATCTCACCACACTCACACACATATGCTAGGGACACATGCATGTTTTCATCTGATTCCGACGTTCTCGTGGCCTTCCTCCGGCGAAACCCTGATCTGTGCACACTCGATCATCTATCCCCCTAGACGTTCCTCTCGCAGGGGTAGCCCGACGTAGACATCTCTTGTTTTGTGTTTGTTTAGGTCATAGGGTTATGTAAAACCATGTTGGTTCACAAGTTGGGGCACTATCCTACCCGGTTTCACCTCAACGGGGAGATTCCCCCTTATACGGGTCCGGAACCTTCGCTTCTAGGTTAGAGCGCATGCATGCGAGGGGGGACACATGCAAGCACCTATACCAACCTCTCACCACACTCACACACATATTCTAGGGACACATGCATGTTTTCATCTGATTCCGATGTTCTCGTGGCCTTCCTCCGGCGAAACCCTGATCTGTGCACACTCGGATCATCTACCCCCCTAGACGTTCCTCTGACAGGGGTAGCCTGGCGTAGCTATCTCTTGTTTTGTGTTTGTTTATGTCATAGGGTTTATGTAATACCATGTTGGTTCACAAGTTGGGGCACTATGCTACCCGGTTTCACCTCAACAGGGAGATTCCCCCTTATACGGGTCCGGAACCTTCGCTTCTTGGTTAGAGCGCATGCATGCGAGGGGGGACACATGTAATCACCTATACCAACCTCTCACTAAACTCACGCACATATGCTAGGGACACATGCAAGTTTTCATCTTATTCCGATGTTCTCGTGGCCTTCCTCCGGTGAAACCCTGATCTGTGCCCACTCGGATCGTCTACCCCCTAGACGTTCCTCTGGCAGGGGTAGCCCGGCGCAGCTCTCTCTTGTTTTGTGTTTGTTTAGGTCATAGGGTTATGTAAAACCATGTTGGTTCACAAGTTGGGGCACTATCCTACCCGGTTTCACCTCAACGGGGAGATTCCCCCTTATACGGGTCCGGAACCTTCGCTTCTAGGTTAGAGCGCATGCATGCGAGGGGGGACACATGCAAGCACCTATAACAACCTCTCACCACACTCACACACATATCCAAGGTACACATGCAAGTTTTCATCTGATTTCGATATTCTCGTGGCCTTCCTCCGGCGAAACCCTGATCTGTGCACACTCAGATCGTCTACCCCCCTAGACGTTCCTCTGACAGGGGTAGCCCGGCGTAGCTATCTCTTGTTTTGTGTTTGTTTATGTCGTAGGGTTATGTAAAACCATGTTGGTTCACAAGTTGGGGCACTATCCTACCCGGTTTCACCTCAACGGGGAGATTCCCCCTTATACGTGTCCGAAACCTTCGCTTCTAGGTTAGAGCGCATGCATGCGAGGGGGGACACATGCAAGAACCTATACCAACCTCTCACCGCACTCACACACATATGCTAGGGACACATGCAAGTTTTCATCTGATTCCGATGTTCTCGTGGCCTTCCTCCGGCGAAACCCTGATCTGTGCACACTCAGATCGTCTACCCCCCTTGACGGTCCTCTGACAGGGGTAGACCGGCGTAGCTCTCTCTTGTTTTGTGTTTGTGTAGGTCATAGGGTTATGTAAAACCATGTTGGTTCACAAGTTGGGGCACTATCCTACCCGGTTTCACCTCAACGAGGAGATTCCCCCTTATACGGGTCCGGAACCTTCGCTTCTAGGTTAGAGCGCATGCATGCGAGGGGGGACACATGTAAGCACCTATACCAACCTCTCACCACACTCACGCACATATGCTAGGGACACATGCAAGTTTTCATCTGATTCCGATGTTCTCGTGGCCTTCCTCCGGCGAAACCCTGATCTGTGCACACTCGATCGTCTACCCCCCTAGACGTTCCTCTGACAGGGGTAGCCCGGCGTAGCTTTCTCTTGTTTTGTGTTTGTTTAGTTCATAGGGTTATGTAAAACCATGTTGGTTCACAAGTTGCGGCACTATCCTACCCGGTTTCACGTCAACGGGGAGATTCCCCCTTATACGGGTCTGGAACCTTCGCTTCTAGGTTAGAGCGCATGCATGCGAGGGGGGACACATGTAATCACCTATACCAACCTCTCACCACACTCACGCACATATGCTAGGGACACATGCATGTTTTCATCTGATTCTGATGTTCTCGTGGCCTTCCTCCGGCAAAACCCTGATCTGTGCACACACGGATCGTCTACCCCCTAGACGTTCCTCTGGCAGGGGTAGCCCGGCGCAGCTCTCTCTTGTTTTGTGTTTGTTTAGGTCATAGGGTTATGTAAAACCATGTTGGTTCACAAGTTGGGGCACTATCCTACCCGGTTTCACCTCAACGGGGAGATTCCCCCTTATACGGGTCCGAAACCTTCGCTTCTAGGTTAGAGCGCATGCATGCGAGGGGGGACACATGCAAGCACCTATAACAACCTCTAACCACACTCACACACATATCCAAGGGACACATGCAAGTTTTCATCTGATTCCGATATTCTCGTGGCCTTCCTCCGGCGAAACCCTGATCTATGCACACTCGGATCGTCTACCCCCTAGACGTTCCTCTGACAGGGGTAGCCCGGCGTAGCTCTCTCTTGTTTTGTGTTTGTTTAGGTCATAGGTAAAACCATGTTGGTTCACAAGTTGGTGCACTATCCTACCCGGTTTCACCTCAACGGGGAGGTTCCCCCTTATACGGGTCCGGAACCTTCGCTTCTAGGTTAGAGGGCATGCGTGCGAGGGGGACACATGCAAGCACCTATACCAACCTCTCACCACACTCACACACATATGCTAGGGACACATGCAAGTTTCCATCTGATTCCGATGTTCTCGTGGCCTTCCTCCGGCGAAACCCTCATCTGTGCACACTCGGATCGTCTACCCCCCTAGACGTTACTCTGGCAGGGGTAGCCCAGCGTAGCTATCTCTTGTTTTGTGTTTGTTTAGGTCATAGGGTTATGTAAAACCATGTTGGTTCACAAGTTGGGGCACTATCCTACCCGGTTTCACCTCAACGGGGAGATTCCCCCTTATATGGGTCTGGAACCTTCCCATCTAGGTTAGAGCGCATGCATGCGAGGGGGGACACATGTAAGAACCTATACCAACCTCTCACCACACTCACACACATATGCTAGGGACACATGCAAGTTTTCATCTGATTCCGACGTTCTCGTGGCCTTCCTCCGGCGAAACCCTGATCTGTGCACACTCGATCATCTATCCCCCTAGACGTTCCTCTCGCAGGGGTAGCCCGACGTAGCTATCTCTTGTTTTGTGTTTGTTTAAGTCATAGGGTTATGTAAAACCATGTTGGTTCACAAGTTGGGGCACTATCCTACCCGGTTTCACCTCAACGGGGAGATTCCCCCTTATACGGGTCCGGAACCTTCGCTTCTAGGTTAGAGCGCATGCATGCGAGGGGGGACACATGCAAGCACCTATACCAACCTCTCACCACACTCACACACATATGCTAGGGACACATGCATGTTTTCATCTGATTCCGATGTTCTCGTGGCCTTCCTCCGGCGAAACCCTGATCTGTGCACACTCGGATCGTCTACCCCCCTAGACGTTCCTCTGACAGGGGTAGCCCGGCGTAGCTATCTCTTGTTTTGTGTTTGTTTATGTCATAGGGTTATGTAAAACCATGTTGGTTCACAAGTTGGGGAACTATGCTACCCGATTTCACCTCAACGGGGAGATTCCCCTTTATACGGGTCCGGAACCTTCGCTTCTTGGTTAGAGCGCATGCATGCGAGGGGGGACACATGTAATCACCTATACCAACCTCTCACCACACTCACGCACATATGCTAGGGACACATGCAAGTTTTCATCTGATTCCGATATTCTCGTGGCCTTCCTCCGGCGAAACCCTGATCTATGCACACTCGGATCGTCTACCCCCTAGACGTTCCTCTGACAGGGGTAGACCGGCGTAGCTCTCTCTTGTTTTGTGTTTGTTTAGGTCATAGGGTTATGTAAAACCATGTTGGTTCACAAGTTGGGGCACTATCCTACCCGGTTTCACCTCAACGGGGAGATTCCCCCTTATACGGGTCCGGAACCTTCGCTTCTAGGTTAGAGCGCATGCATGCGAGGGGGACACATGTAAGCACCTACACCAACCTCTCACCACACTCACGCACATATGCTAGGGACACATGCAAGTTTTCATCTGATTCCGATGTTCCCGTGCCCTTCCTCCGGCGAAACCCTGATTTGTGCACACTCGGATCGTCTACCCCCCTAGACGTTCCTCTGGCAGGGGTAGCCCGGCGTGGCTCTCTCTTGTTTTTTGTTTGTTTAGGTCAGAGGGTTATGTAAAACCATGTTGGTTCACAAGTTGGGGCACTATCCTACCCGGTTTCACCTCAACGGGGAGATTCCCCCTTATACGGGTCCGGAACCTTCGCTTCTAGGTTAGAGCGCATGCATGCGAGGGGGGACACATGCAAGCACCTATACCAACCTCTCACCACACTCACACACATATCCAAGGTACACATGCAAGTTTTCATCTGATTCTGATATTCTCGTGGCCTTCCTCCGGCGAAACCCTGATCTATGCACACTCGGATCGTCTACCCCCTAGACGTTCCTCTGACAGGGTTAGCCCGGCGTAGCTCTCTTGTTTTGTGTTTGTTTAGGTCATTGGGTTATGTAAAACCATGTTGGTTCACAAGTTGGGGCACTATCCTACCCGGTTTCACCATAACAGGGAGATTCCCCCTTATACGGGTCCGGAACCTTCGCTTCTAGGTTAGAGCACATGCGTGCCAGGGGGACACATGAAAGCACCTATACCAACCTCTCACCACACTCACACACATATGCTAGGGACAGATGCAAGTTTTCATTTGATTCCGATGTTCCCGTGGCCTTCCTCCGGCGAAACCCTGATATGTGCACACTCGGATCGTCTACCCCCTAGATGTTCCTCTGACAGGGGTAGCCCGGCGTAGCTATCTCTTGTTTTGTGTTTGTTTAGGTCATCGGGTTATGTAAAACCATGTTGGTTCACAAGTTGGGGCACTATCCTACCCGGTTTCACCTCAATGGGGAGATTCCCCCTTATACGGGTCCGGAACCTTCGCTTCTAGGTTAGAGCGCATGCATGCGAGGGGGGACACATGCAAGCACCTATACCAACCTCTCACCACACTTACACACATATGCTAGGGACACATGCAAGTTTTCATCTGATTCCGATGTTCTCGTGGCCTTCCTCCGGCGAAACCCTGATCTGTGCACACTCAGATCGTCTACCCCCCTAGACGTTCCTCTGACAGGGGTAGCCCGGCGTAGCTCTCTCTTGTTTTGTGTTTTTTTAGGTCATTGGGTTATGTAAAACCATGTTGGTTCACAAGTTGGGGCACTATCCTACCCGGTTTCACCATAATAGGGAGATTCCCCCTTATACGGGTCCGGAACCTTCGCTTCTAGGTTAGAGCACATGCGTGCCAGGGGGACACATGAAAGCACCTATACCAACCTCTCACCACACTCACACACATATGCTAGGGACACATGCAAGTTTTCATCTGATTCCGATGTTCCCGTGGCCTTCCTCCGGCGAAACCCTGATATGTGCACACTCGGATCGTCTACCCCCTAGATGTTCCTCTGACAGGGGTAGCCCGGCGTAGCTATCTCTTGTTTTGTGTTTGTTTAGGTCATCGGGTTATGTAAAACCATGTTGGTTCACAAGTTGGGGCACTATCCTACCCGGTTTCACCTCAACGGGGAGATTCCCCCTTATACGGGTCTGGAACCTTCGCTTCTAGGTTAGAGCTCATGCATGCGAGGGGGGACACATGCAAGCACCTATACCAACCTCTCACCACACTTACACACATATGGTAGGGACACATGCAAGTTTTCATCTGATTCCGATGTTCTCATGGCCTTCGTCCGGCGAAACCCTGAGATGTGCACACTCGGATCGTCTACCCCCTAGACGTTCCTCTGACAGGGGTAGCCCGGCGTAGCTATCTCTTGTTTTGTGTTTGTTTAGGTCATCGGGTTATGTAAAACCATGTTGGTTCACAAGTTGGGGCACTATCCTACCCGGTTTCACCTCAACGGGAAGATTCCCCCTTATACGGGTCCGGAACCTTCGCTTCTAGGTTAGAGCGCATGCATGCGAGGGGGGACACATGCAAGCACATATACCAACCTCTCACGACACTCACACACATATGCTAGGGACACATGCAAGTTCCGATGTTCTCGTGGCCTTCCTCCGGCGAAACCCTGATCTGTGCACACTCGGATCAACTACCCCCCTAGACGTTCCTCTGACAGGGGTAGCCCGGCGTAGCTCTCTCTTGTTTTGTGTTTGTTTAGGTCATTGGGTTATGTAAAATCATGTTGGTTCACAAGTTGGGGCACTATCCTACCCGGTTTCACCATAACAGGGAGATTCCCCCTTATACGGGTCCGGAACCTTCGCTTCTAGGTTAGAGCACATGCGTGCCAGGGGGACACATGAAAGCACCTATACCAACCTATCACCACACTCACGCACATATGCTAGGGACACATGCAAGTTTTCATCTGATTCCGATGTTCTCGTGGCCTTCCTCCGGCGAAACCCTGATCTGTGCACACTCGGATCGTCTACCCCCCTAGACGTTCCTCTGGCAGGGGTAGCCCGGCGCAGCTCTCTCTTGTTTTGTGTTTGTTTAGGTCATAGGGTTATGTAAAACCATGTTGGTTCACAAGTTGGGGCACTATCCTACCCGGTTTCACCTCAACAGGGAGATTCCCCCTTATACGGGTCCGGAAACTTCGCTTCTAGGTTAGAGCGCATGCATGCAGGGGGGACACATGCAAGCACCTATACCAACCTCTCACCACACACACACATATGCTAGGGACACATTCAAGTTTTCATCTGATTCCGATGTTCTCGTGGCCTTCCTCCGGCGAAACCCTAATCTATGCACACTCGGATCGTCTACCCCCCGAGACGTTCCTCTCACAGGGGTAGCCCGGCGTAGCTCTCTCTTGTTTTGTGTTTGTTTAGGTCATAGGTAAAACCATGTTGGTTCACAAGTTGGGGCACTATCCTACCCGGTTTCACCTCAACGGGGAGATTCCCCCTTATACGGGTCCGGAACCTTCGCTTCTAGGTTAGAGGGCATGCATGCGAGGGGGGAGACATGCAAGCACCTATACCAACCTCTCACCACACTCACACACATATGCTAGGGACACATGCAAGTTTTCATCTGATTCCGATGTTCTCGTGGCCTTCCTCCGACGAAACCCTGATCTGTGCACACTCGGATCGTCTACCCCCCTAGACGTTCCTCTGACAGGGGTAGCCCGGCGTTGCTATCTCTTGTTTTGTGTTTGTTTATGTCGTAGGGTTATGTAAAACCATGTTGGTTCACAAGTTGGGGCACTATCCTACCCGGTTTCACCTCAACGGGGAGATTCCCCCTTATACGTGTCCGAAACCTTCGCTTCTAGGTTAGAGCGCATGCATGCGAGGGGGGACACATGCAAGAACCTATACCAACCTCTCACCGCACTCACACACATATGCTAGGGACACATGCAAGTTTTCATCTGATTCCGATGTTCTCGTGGCCTTCCTCCGGCGAAACCCTGATCTGTGCACACTCAGATCGTCTACCCCCCTTGACGGTCCTCTGACAGGGGTAGACCGGCGTAGCTCTCTCTTGTTTTGTGTTTGTGTAGGTCATAGGGTTATGTAAAACCGTGTTGGTTCTAAAGTTGGGGCACTATCCTACCCGGTTTCACCTCAACGAGGAGATTCCCCCTTATACGGGTCCGGAACCTTCGCTTCTATGTTAGAGCGCATGCATGCGAGGGGGGACACATGTAAGCACCTATACCAACCTCTCACCACACTCACGCACATATGCTAGGGACACATGCAAGTTTTCATCTGATTCCGATGTTCTCGTGGCCTTCCTCCGGCGAAACCCTGATCTGTGCACACTCGGATCGTCTACCCCCCTAGACGTTCCTCTGACAGGGGTAGCCCGGCGTAGCTTTCTCTTGTTTTGTGTTTGTTTAGGTCATAGGGTTATGTAAAACCATGTTGGTTCACAAGTTGCGGCACTATCCTACCCGGTTTCACGTCAACAGGGAGATTCCCCCTTATACGGGTATTGAACCTTCGCTTCTAGGTTAGAGCGCATGCATGCGAGGGGGGACACATGTAATCACCTATACCAACCTCTCACCACACTCACGCACATATGCTAGGGACACATGCATGTTTTCATCTGATTCTGATGTTCTCATGGCCTTCCTCCGGCGAAACCCTGATCTGTGCACACTCGGATCGTCTACCCCCTAGACGTTCCTCTGGCAGGGGTAGCCCGGCGCAGCTCTCTCTTGTTTTGTGTTTGTTTAGGTCATAGGGTTATGTAAAACCATGTTGGTTCACAAGTTGGGGCACTATCCTACCCGGTTTCACCTCAACGGGGAGATTCCCCCTTATACGGGTCCGAAACCTTCGCTTCTAGGTTAGAGCGCATGCATGCGAGGGGGGACACATGCAAGCACCTATAACAACCTCTCACCACACTCACACACATATCCAAGGGACACATGCAAGTTTTCATCTGATTCCGATATTCTCGTGGCCTTCCTCCGGCGAAACCCTGATCTATGCACACTCGGATCGTTTACCCCCTAGACGTTCCTCTGACAGGGGTAGTCCGGCGTAGCTCTCTCTTGTTTTGTGTTTGTTTAGGTCATAGGTAAAACCATGTTGGTTCACAAGTTGGTGCACTATCCTACCCGGTTTCACCTCAACGGGGAGATTCCCCCTTATACGGGTCCGGAACCTTCGCTTCTAGGTTAGAGGGCATGCATGCGAGGGGGACACATGCAAGCACCTATACCAACCTCTCACCACACTCACACACATATGCTAGGGACACATGCAAGTTTCTATCTGATTCCGATGTTCTCGTGGCCTTCCTCCGGCGAAACCCTGATCTGTGCACACTCGGATCGTCTACCCCCCTAGACGTTACTCTGGCAGGGGTAGCCCGGCGTAGCTATCTCTTATTTTGTGTTTGTTTAGGTCATAGGGTTATGTAAAACCATGTTGGTTCACGAGTTGGGGCACTATCCTACCCGGTTTCACCTCAACGGGGAGATTCCCCCTTATATGGGTCTGGAACCTTCGCATCTAGGTTAGAGCGCATGCATGCGAGGGGGGACACATGTAAGCACCAATACCAACCTCTCACCACACTCACACACATATGCTAGGGACACATGCAAGTTTTCATCTGATTCCGACGTTCTCGTGGCCTTCCTCCGGCGAAACCCTGATCTGTGCACACTCGATCATCTATCCCCCTAGACGTTCCTCTCGCAGGGGTAGCCCGACGTAGCTATCTCTTGTTTTGTGTTTGTTTAGGTCATAGGGTTATGTAAAACCATGTTGGTTCACAAGTTGGGGCACTATCCTACCCGGTTTCACCTCAACGGGGAGATTCCCCCTTATACGGGTCCGGAACCTTCGCTTCTAGGTTAGAGCACATGCATGCGAGGGGGGACACATGCAAGCACCTATACCAACCTCTCACCACACTCACACACATATGCTAGGGACACATGCATGTTTTCATCTGATTCCGATGTTCTCGTGGCCTTCCTCCGGCGAAACCCTGATCTGTGCACACTCGGATCGTCTACCCCCCTAGACGTTCCTCTGACAGGGGTAGCCCGGCGTAGCTATCTCTTGTTTTGTGTTTGTTTATGTCATAGGGTTATGTAAAACCATGTTGGTTCACAAGTTGGGGCACTATGCTACCCGGTTTCACCTCAACGGGGAGATTCCCCCTTATACGGGTCCGGAACCTTCGCTTCTTGGTTAGAGCGCATGCATGCGAGGGGGGACACATGTAATCACCTATACCAACCTCTCACCACACTCACGCACATATGCTAGGGACACATGCAAGTTTTCATCTGATTCCGATGTTCTCGTGGCCTTCCTCCGGCGAAACCCTGATCTGTGCACACTCGGATCGTCTACCCCCCTAGACGTTCCTCTAGCAGGGGTAGCCCGGCGCAGCTCTCTCTTGTTTTGTGTTTGTTTAGGTCATAGGGTTATGTAAAACCATGTTGGTTCACAAGTTGGGGCACTATCCTACCCGGTTTCACCTCAACGGGGAGATTCCCCCTTATACGGGTCCGGAACCTTCGCTTCTAGGTTAGAGCGCATGCATGCGAGGGGGGACACATGCAAGCACCTATACCAACATCTCACCACACTCACACACATATGCTAGGGACACATGCATGTTTTCATCTGATTCCGACGTTCTCGTGGCCTTCCTCCGGCGAAACCCTGATCTGTGCACACTCGATCATCTATCCCCCTAGACGTTCCTCTCGCAGGGGTAGCCCGACGTAGACATCTCTTGTTTTGTGTTTGTTTAGGTCATAGGGTTATGTAAAACCATGTTGGTTCACAAGTTGGGGCACTATCCTACCCGGTTTCACCTCAACGGGGAGATTCCCCCTTATACGGGTCCGGAACCTTCGCTTCTAGGTTAGAGCGCATGCATGCGAGGGGGGACACATGCAAGCACCTATACCAACCTCTCACCACACTCACACACATATTCTAGGGACACATGCATGTTTTCATCTGATTCCGATGTTCTCGTGGCCTTCCTCCGGCGAAACCCTGATCTGTGCACACTCGGATCATCTACCCCCCTAGACGTTCCTCTGACAGGGGTAGCCTGGCGTAGCTATCTCTTGTTTTGTGTTTGTTTATGTCATAGGGTTTATGTAATACCATGTTGGTTCACAAGTTGGGGCACTATGCTACCCGGTTTCACCTCAACTGGGAGATTCCCCCTTATACGGGTCCGGAACCTTCGCTTCTTGGTTAGAGCGCATGCATGCGAGGGGGGACACATGTAATCACCTATACCAACCTCTCACTAAACTCACGCACATATGCTAGGGACACATGCAAGTTTTCATCTTATTCCGATGTTCTCGTGGCCTTCCTCCGGTGAAACCCTGATCTGTGCCCACTCGGATCGTCTACCCCCTAGACGTTCCTCTGGCAGGGGTAGCCCGGCGCAGCTCTCTCTTGTTTTGTGTTTGTTTAGGTCATAGGGTTATGTAAACCATGTTGGTTCACAAGTTGGGGCACTATCCTACCCGGTTTCACCTCAACGGGGAGATTCCCCCTTATACGGGTCCGGAACCTTCGCTTCTAGGTTAGAGCGCATGCATGCGAGGGGGGACACATGCAAGCACCTATAACAACCTCTCACCACACTCACACACATATCCAAGGTACACATGCAAGTTTTCATCTGATTTCGATATTCTCGTGGCCTTCCTCCGGCGAAACCCTGATCTGTGCACACTCAGATCGTCTACCCCCCTAGACGTTCCTCTGACAGGGCTAGCCCGGCGTAGCTCTCTCTTGTTTTGTGTTTCTTTAGGTCATTGGATTATGTAAAACCATGTTGGTTCACAAGTTGGGGCACTATCCTACCCGGTTTCACCATAATAGGGAGATTCCCCCTTATACGGGTCCGGAACCTTCGCTTCTAAGTTAGAGCACATGCGTGCCAGGGGGACACATGCAAGCACCTATACCAACCTCTCACCACACTCACACACATATGCTAGGGACACATGCATGTTTTCATCTGATTCCGATGTTCTCGTGGCCTTCCTCCGGCGAAACCCTGATCTGTGCACACTCGGATCGTCTACCCCCCTAGACGTTCCTCTGACAGGGGTAGCCCGGCGTAGCTATCTCTTGTTTTGTGTTTGTTTATGTCATAGGGTTATGTAAAACCATGTTGGTTCACAAGTTGGGGCACTATGCTACCCGGTTTCACCTCAACGGGGAGATTCCCCCTTATACGGGTCCGGAACCTTCGCTTCTTGGTTAGAGCGCATGCATGCGAGGGGGGACACATGTAATCACCTATACCAACCTCTCACCACACTCACGCACATATGCTAGGGACACATGCAAGTTTTCATCTGATTCCGATGTTCTCGTGGCCTTCCTCCGGCGAAACCCTGATCTGTGCACACTCGGATCGTCTACCCCCCTAGACGTTCCTCTAGCAGGGGTAGCCCGGCGCAGCTCTCTCTTGTTTTGTGTTTGTTTAGGTCATAGGGTTATGTAAAACCATGTTGGTTCACAAGTTGGGGCACTATCCTACCCGGTTTCACCTCAACGGGGAGATTCCCCCTTATACGGGTCCGGAACCTTCGCTTCTAGGTTAGAGCGCATGCATGCGAGGGGGGACACATGCAAGCACCTATACCAACATCTCACCACACTCACACACATATGCTAGGGACACATGCATGTTTTCATCTGATTCCGACGTTCTCGTGGCCTTCCTCCGGCGAAACCCTGATCTGTGCACACTCGATCATCTATCCCCCTAGACGTTCCTCTCGCAGGGGTAGCCCGACGTAGACATCTCTTGTTTTGTGTTTGTTTAGGTCATAGGGTTATGTAAAACCATGTTGGTTCACAAGTTGGGGCACTATCCTACCCGGTTTCACCTCAACGGGGAGATTCCCCCTTATACGGGTCCGGAACCTTCGCTTCTAGGTTAGAGCGCATGCATGCGAGGGGGGACACATGCAAGCACCTATACCAACCTCTCACCACACTCACACACATATTCTAGGGACACATGCATGTTTTCATCTGATTCCGATGTTCTCGTGGCCTTCCTCCGGCGAAACCCTGATCTGTGCACACTCGGATCATCTACCCCCCTAGACGTTCCTCTGACAGGGGTAGCCTGGCGTAGCTATCTCTTGTTTTGTGTTTGTTTATGTCATAGGGTTTATGTAATACCATGTTGGTTCACAAGTTGGGGCACTATGCTACCCGGTTTCACCTCAACAGGGAGATTCCCCCTTATACGGGTCCGGAACCTTCGCTTCTTGGTTAGAGCGCATGCATGCGAGGGGGGACACATGTAATCACCTATACCAACCTCTCACTAAACTCACGCACATATGCTAGGGACACATGCAAGTTTTCATCTTATTCCGATGTTCTCGTGGCCTTCCTCCGGTGAAACCCTGATCTGTGCCCACTCGGATCGTCTACCCCCTAGACGTTCCTCTGGCAGGGGTAGCCCGGCGCAGCTCTCTCTTGTTTTGTGTTTGTTTAGGTCATAGGGTTATGTAAAACCATGTTGGTTCACAAGTTGGGGCACTATCCTACCCGGTTTCACCTCAACGGGGAGATTCCCCCTTATACGGGTCCGAAACCTTCGCTTCTAGGTTAGAGCGCATGCATGCGAGGGGGGACACATGCAAGCACCTATAACAACCTCTCACCACACTCACACACATATCCAAGGTACACATGCAAGTTTTCATCTGATTTCGATATTCTCGTGGCCTTCCTCCGGCGAAACCCTGATCTGTGCACACTCAGATCGTCTACCCCCCTAGACGTTCCTCTGACAGGGCTAGCCCGGCGTAGCTCTCTCTTGTTTTGTGTTTCTTTAGGTCATTGGATTATGTAAAACCATGTTGGTTCACAAGTTGGGGCACTATCCTACCCGGTTTCACCATAATAGGGAGATTCCCCCTTATACGGGTCCGGAACCTTCGCTTCTAAGTTAGAGCACATGCGTGCCAGGGGGACACATGCAAGCACCTATACCAACCTCTCACCACACTCACACACATATGCTAGGGACACATGCATGTTTTCATCTGATTCCGATGTTCTCGTGGCCTTCCTCCGGCGAAACCCTGATCTGTGCACACTCGGATCGTCTACCCCCCTAGACGTTCCTCTGACAGGGGTAGCCCGGCGTAGCTATCTCTTGTTTTGTGTTTGTTTATGTCATAGGGTTATGTAAAACCATGTTGGTTCACAAGTTGGGGCACTATGCTACCCGGTTTCACCTCAACGGGGAGATTCCCCCTTATACGGGTCCGGAACCTTCGCTTCTTGGTTAGAGCGCATGCATGCGAGGGGGGACACATGTAATCACCTATACCAACCTCTCATCACACTCACGCACATATGCTAGGGACACATGCAAGTTTTCATCTGATTCCGATGTTCTCGTGGCCTTCCTCCGGCAAAACCCTGATCTGTGCACACTCGGATCGTCTACCCCCCTAGACGTTCCTCTGGCAGGGGTAGCCTGGCGCAGCTCTCTCTTGTTTTGTGTTTGTTTAGGTCATAGGGTTATGTAAAACCATGTTGGTTCATAAGTTGGGGCACTATCCTACCCGGTTTCACCTCAACGGGGAGATTCCCCCTTATACGGGTCCGGAACCTTCGCTTCTAGGTTAGAGCGCATGCATGCGAGGGGGACACATGCAAGCACCTATAACAACCTCTCACCACACTCACACACATATCCAAGGGACACATGCAAGTTTTCATCTGATTCCGATATTCTCGTGGCCTTCCTCCGGCGAAACCCTGATCTATGCACACTCGGATCGTCTACCCCCTAGACGTTCCTCTGACAGGGGTAGCCCGGCGTAGCTCTCTCTTGTTTTGTGTTTGTTTAGGTCATAGGTAAAACCATGTTGGTTCACAAGTTGGGGCACTATCCTACCCGGTTTCACCTCAACGGGGAGATTCCCCCTTATAAGGGTCCGGAACCTTCGCTTCTAGGTTAGAGGGCATGCATGTGAGGGGGGACACATGCAAGCACCTATACCAACCTCTCACCACACTCACACACATATGCTAGGGACACATGCAAGTTTCCATCTGATTCCGATGTTCTCGTGGCCTTCCTCCGGCGAAACCCTGATCTGTGCACACTCGGATCGTCTACCCCCCTAGACGTTCCTCTGGCAGGGGTAGCCCGGCGTAGCTATCTCTTGTTTTGTGTTTGTTTAGGTCATAGGGTTATGTAAAACCATGTTGGTTCACAAGTTGGGGCACTATCCTACCCGGTTTCACCTCAACGGGGAGATTCCCCCTTATATGGGTCTGGAACCTTCGCATCTAGGTTAGAGCGCATGCATGCGAGGGGGGACACATGTAAGCACCTATACCAACCTCTCACCACACTCACACACATATGCTAGGGACACATGCAAGTTTTCATCTGATTCCGACGTTCTCGTGGCCTTCCTCCGGCGAAACCCTGATCTGTGCACACTCGATCATCTATCCCCCTAGACGTTCCTCTCGCAGGGGTAGCCCGACGTAGCTATCTCTTGTTTTGTGTTTGTTTAGGTCATAGGGTTATGTAAAACCATGTTGGTTCACAAGTTGGGGCACTATCCTACCCGGTTTCACCTCAACGGGGAGATTCCCCCTTATACGGGTCCGGAACCTTCGCTTCTAGGTTAGAGCGCATGCATGCGAGGGGGGACACATGCAAGCACCTATACCAACCTCTCACCACACTCACACACATATGCTAGGGACACATGCATGTTTTCATCTGATTTCGACGTTCTCGTGGCCTTCCTCCGGCGAAACCCTGATCTGTGCACACTCGATCATCTATCCCCCTAGACGTTCCTCTCGCAGGGGTAGCCCGACGTAGCCATCTCTTGTTTTGTGTTTGTTTAGGTCATAGGGTTATGTAAAACCATGTTGGTTCACAAGTTGGGGCACTATCCTACCCGGTTTCACCTCAACGGGGAGATTCCCCCTTATACGGGTCCGGAACCTTTGCTTCTAGGTTAGAGCGCATGCATGCGAGGGGGGACACATGCAAGCACCTATACCAACCTCTCACCACACTCACACACATATTCTAGGGACACATGCATGTTTTCATCTGATTCCGATGTTCTCGTGGCCTTCCTCCGGCGAAACCCTGATCTGTGCACACTCGGATCATCTACCCCCCTAGACGTTCCTCTGACAGGGGTAGCCCGGCGTAGCTATCTCTTGTTTTGTGTTTGTTTCTGTCATAGGGTTATGTAATACCATGTTGGTTCACAAGTTGGGGCACTATGCTACCCGGTTTCACCTCAACAGGGAGATTCCCCCTTATACGGGTCCGGAACCTTCGCTTCTTGGTTAGAGCGCATGCATGCGAGGGGGGACACTTGTAATCACCTATACCAACCTCTCACTAAACTCACGCACATATGCTAGGGACACATGCAAGTTTTCATCTTATTCCGATGTTCTCGTGGCCTTCCTCCGGCGAAACCCTGATCTGTGCACACTCGGATCGTCTACCCCCTAGACGTTCCTCTGGCAGGGGTAGCCCGGCGCAGCTCTCTCTTGTTTTGTGTTTGTTTAGGTCATAGGGTTATGTAAAACCATGTTGGTTCACAAGTTGGGGCACTATCCTACCCGGTTTCACCTCAACGGGGAGATTCCCCCTTATACGGGTCCGGAACCTTCGCTTCTAGGTTAGAGCGCATGCATGCGAGGGGGGACACATGCAAGCACCTATAACAACCTCTCACCACACTCACACACATATCCAAGGTACACATGCAAGTTTTCATCTGATTCCGATATTCTCGTGGCCTTCCTCCGGCGAAACCCTGATCTGTGCACACTCAGATCGTCTACCCCCCTAGACGTTCCTCTGACAGGGGTAGCCCGGCGTAGCTCTCTCTTGTTTTGTGTTTGTTTAGGTCATTGGGTTATGTAAAACCATGTTGGTTCACAAGTTGTGGCACTATCCTACCCGGTTTCACCATAATAGGGAGATTCCCCCTTATACGGGTCCGGAACCTTCGCTTCTAGGTTAGAGCACATGCGTGCCAGGGGGACACATGAAAGCACCTATACCAACCTCTCACCACACACACACATATGCTAGGGACACATGCAAGTTTTCATCTGATTCCGATGTTCCCGTGGCCTTCCTCCGGCGAAACCCTGATATGTGCACACTCGGATCGTCTACCCCCTAGATGTTCCTCTGACAGGGGTAGCCCGGCGTAGCTATCTCTTGTTTTGTGTTTGTTTAGGTCATCGGGTTATGTAAAACCATGTTGGTTCACAAGTTGGGGCACTATCCTACCTGGTTTCACCTCAACGGGGAGATTCCCCCTTATACGGGTCCGGAACCTTCGCTTCTAGGTTAGAGCGCATGCATGCGAGGGGGGACACATGCAAGCACCTATACCAACCTCTCACCACACTTACACATATATGCTAGGGACACATGCAAGTTTTCATCTGATTCCGATGTTCTCGTGGCCTTCGTCCGGCGAAACCCTGAGCTATGCACACTCGGATCGTCTAACCCCTAGACGTTCCTCTGACAGGGGTAGACCGGCGTAGCTCTCTCTTGTTTTGTGTTTGTTTAGGTCATAGGGTTATGTAAAACCATGTTGGTTCACACGTTGGGGCACTATCCTACCCGGTTTCACCTCAACGGGGAGATTCCCCCTTATACGGGTCCGGAACCTTCGCTTCTAGGTTAGAGCGCATGCATGCGAGGGGGAACACATGTAAGCACCTACACCAACCTCTCACCACACTCACGCACATATGCTAGGGACACATGCAAGTTTTCATCTGATTCCGATGTTCCCGTGACCTTCCTCCGGGGAAACCCTGATTTGTGCACACTCGGATCGTCTACCCCCCTAGACGTTCCTCTGGCAGGGGTAGCCCGGCGTGGATCTCTCTTGTTTTGTGTTTGTTTAGGTCAGAGGGTTATGTAAAACCATGTTGGTTCACAAGTTGGGGCACTATCCTACCCGGTTTCACCTCAACGGGGAGATTCCCCCTTATACGGGTCCGGAACCTTCGCTTCTAGGTTAGAGCGCATGCATGCGAGGGCGGACACATGCAAGCACCTATACCAACCTCTCACCACACTCACACACATATGCTAGGGACACATGCAAGTTTTCATCTGATTCCGATGTTCTCGTGGCCTTCCTCCGGCGAAACCCTGATCTGTGCACACTCAGATCATCTACCCCCGTAGACGTTCCTCTGACAGGGGTAGCCCGGCGTAGCTCTCTCTTGTTTTGTGTTTGTTTAGGTCATTGCGTTATGTAAAACCATGTTGGTTCACAAGTTGGGGCACTATCCTACCCGGTTTCACCATAACAGGGAGATTCCCCCTTATACGGGTCCGGAACCTTCGCTTCTAGGTTAGAGCACATGCGTGCCAGGGGGACACATGAAAGCACCTATACCAACCTCTCACCACACTCACACACATATGCTAGGGACACATGCAAGTTTTCATTTGATTCCGATGTTCCCGTGGCCTTCCTCCGGCGAAACCCTGATATGTGCACACTCGGATCGTCTACCCCCTAGATGTTCCTCTGACAGGGGTAGCCCGGCGTAGCTATCTCTTGTTTTGTGTTTGTTTAGGTCATCGGGTTATGTAAAACCATGTTGGTTCACAAGTTGGGGCACTATCCTACCCGGTTTCACCTCAACGGGGAGATTCCCCCTTATAAGGGTCCGGAACCTTCGCTTCTAGGTTAGAGGGCATGCATGTGAGGGGGGACACATGCAAGCACCTATACCAACCTCTCACCACACTCACACACATATGCTAGGGACACATGCAAGTTTCCATCTGATTCCGATGTTCTCGTGGCCTTCCTCCGGCGAAACCCTGATCTGTGCACACTCGGATCGTCTACCCCCCTAGACGTTCCTCTGGCAGGGGTAGCCCGGCTTAGCTATCTCTTGTTTTGTGTTTGTTTAGGTCATAGGGTTATGTAAAACCATGTTGGTTCACAAGTTGGGGCACTATCCTACCCGGTTTCACCTCAACGGGGAGATTCCCCCTTATATGGGTCTGGAACCTTCGCATCTAGGTTAGAGCGCATGCATGCGAGGGGGGACACATGTAAGCACCTATACCAACCTCTCACCACACTCACACACATATGCTAGGGACACATGCAAGTTTTCATCTGATTCCGACGTTCTCGTGGCCTTCCTCCGGCGAAACCCTGATCTGTGCACACTCGATCATCTATCCCCCTAGACGTTCCTCTCGCAGGGGTAGCCCGACGTAGCTATCTCTTGTTTTGTGTTTGTTTAGGTCATAGGGTTATGTAAAACCATGTTGGTTCACAAGTTGGGGCACTATCCTACCCGGTTTCACCTCAACGGGGAGATTCCCCCTTATACGGGTCCGGAACCTTCGCTTCTAGGTTAGAGCACATGCATGCGAGGGGGGACACATGCAAGCACCTATACCAACCTCTCACCACACTCACACACATATGCTAGGGACACATGCATGTTTTCATCTGATTCCGACGTTCTCGTGGCCTTCCTCCGGCGAAACCCTGATCTGTGCACACTCGATCATCTATCCCCCTAGACGTTCCTCTCGCAGGGGTAGCCCGACGTAGCCATCTCTTGTTTTGTGTTTTTTTAGGTCATAGGGTTATGTAAAACCATGTTGGTTCACAAGTTGGGGCACTATCCTACCCGGTTTCACCTCAACGGGGAGATTCCCCCTTATACGGGTCCGGAACCTTTGCTTCTAGGTTAGAGCGCATGCATGCGAGGGGGGACACATGCAAGCACCTATACCAACCTCTCACCACACTCACACACATATTCTAGGGACACATGCATGTTTTCATCTGATTCCGATGTTCTCGTGGCCTTCCTCCGGCGAAACCCTGATCTGTGCACACTCGGATCATCTACCCCCCTAGACGTTCCTCTGACAGGGGTAGCCCGGCGTAGCTATCTCTTGTTTTGTGTTTCTTTATGTCATAGGGTTATGTAATACCATGTTGGTTCACAAGTTGGGGCACTATGCTACCCGGTTTCACCTCAACAGGGAGATTCCCCCTTATACGGGTCCGGAACCTTCGCTTCTTGGTTAGAGCGCATGCATGCGAGGGGGGACACTTGTAATCACCTATACCAACCTCTCACTAAACTCACGCACATATGCTAGGGACACATGAAAGTTTTCATCTTATTCCGATGTTCTCGTGGCCTTCCTCCGGCGAAACCCTGATCTGTGCACACTCGGATCGTCTACCCCCTAGACGTTCCTCTGGCAGGGGTAGCCCGGCGCAGCTCTCTCTTGTTTTGTGTTTGTTTAGGTCATAGGGTTATGTAAAACCATGTTGGTTCACAAGTTGGGGCACTATCCTACCCGGTTTCACCTCAACGGGGAGATTCCCCCTTATACGGGTCCGGAACCTTCGCTTCTAGGTTAGAGCGCATGCATGCGAGGGGGGACACATGCAAGCACCTATAACAACCTCTCACCACACTCACACACATATCCAAGGTACACATGCAAGTTTTCATCTGATTCCGATATTCTCGTGGCCTTCCTCCGGCGAAACCCTGATCTGTGCACACTCAGATCGTCTACCCCCCTAGACGTTCCTCTGACAGGGGTAGCCCGGCGTAGCTCTCTCTTGTTTTGTGTTTGTTTAGGTCATTGGGTTATGTAAAACCATGTTGGTTCACAAGTTGGGGCACTATCCTACCCGGTTTCACCATAATAGGGAGATTCCCCCTTATACGGGTCCGGAACCTTCGCTTCTAGGTTAGAGCACATGCGTGCCAGGGGGACACATGAAAGCACCTATACCAACCTCTAACCACACACACATATGCTAGGGACACATGCAAGTTTTCATCTGATTCCGATGTTCCCGTGGCCTTCCTCCGGCGAAACCCTGATATGTGCACACTCGGATCGTCTACCCCCTAGATGTTCCTCTGACAGGGGTAGCCCGGCGTAGCTATCTCTTGTTTTGTGTTTGTTTAGGTCATCGGGTTATGTAAAACCATCTTGGTTCACAAGTTGGGGCACTATCCTACCTGGTTTCACCTCAACGGGGAGATTCCCCCTTATACGGGTCCGGAACCTTCGCTTCTAGGTTAGAGCGCATGCATGCGAGGGGGGACACATGCAAGCACCTATACCAACCTCTCACCACACTTACACACATATGCTAGGGACACATGCAAGTTTTCATCTGATTCCGATGTTCTCGTGGCCTTCGTCCGGCGAAACCCTGAGCTATGCACACTCGGATCGTCTAAGCCCTAGACGTTCCTCTGACAGGGGTAGACCGGCGTAGCTGTCTCTTGTTTTGTGTTTGTTTAGGTCATAGGGTTATGTAAAACCATGTTGGTTCACAAGTTGGGGCACTATCCTACCCGGTTTCACCTCAACGGGGAGATTCCCCCTTATACGGGTCCGGAACCTTCGCTTCTAGGTTAGAGCGCATGCATGCGAGGGGGAACACATGTAAGCACCTACACCAACCTCTCACCACACTCACGCACATATGCTAGGGACACATGCAAGTTTTCATCTGATTCCGATGTTCCCGTGACCTTCCTCCGGCGAAACCCTGATTTGTGCACACTCGGATCGTCTACCCCCCTAGACGTTCCTCTGGCAGGGGTAGCCCGGCGTGGCTCTCTCTTGTTTTGTGTTTGTTTAGGTCAGAGGGTTATGTAAAACCATGTTGGTTCACAAGTTGGGGCACTATCCTACCCGGTTTCACCTCAACGGGGAGATTCCCCCTTATACGGGTCCGGAACCTTCGCTTCTAGGTTAGAGCGCATGCATGCGAGGGGGGACACATGCAAGCACCTATACCAACCTCTCACCACACTCACACACATATGCTAGGGACACATGCAAGTTTTCATCTGATTCCGATGTTCTCGTGGCCTTCCTCCGGCGAAACCCTGATCTGTGCACACTCAGATCATCTACCCCCGTAGACGTTCCTCTGACAGGGGTAGCCCGGCGTAGCTCTCTCTTGTTTTGTGTTTGTTTAGGTCATTGCGTTATGTAAAACCATGTTGGTTCACAAGTTGGGGCACTATCCTACCCGGTTTCACCATAACAGGGAGATTCCCCCTTATACGGGTCCGGAACCTTCGCTTCTAGGTTAGAGCACATGCGTGCCAGGGGGACACATGAAAGCACCTATACCAACCTCTCACCACACTCACACACATATGCTAGGGACACATGCAAGTTTTCATTTGATTCCGATGTTCCCGTGGCCTTCCTCCGGCGAAACCCTGATATGTGCACACTCGGATCGTCTACCCCCTAGATGTTCCTCTGACAGGGGTAGCCCGACGTAGCTATCTCTTGTTTTGTGTTTGTTTAGGTCATAGGGTTATGTAAAACCATGTTGGTTCACAAGTTGGGGCACTATCCTACCCGGTTTCACCTCAACGGGGAGATTCCCCCTTATACGGGTCCGGAACCTTCGCTTCTAGGTTAGAGCACATGCATGCGAGGGGGGACACATGCAAGCACCTATACCAACCTCTCACCACACTCACACACATATGCTAGGGACACATGCATGTTTTCATCTGATTCCGACGTTCTCGTGGCCTTCCTCCGGCGAAACCCTGATCTGTGCACACTCGATCATCTATCCCCCTAGACGTTCCTCTCGCAGGGGTAGCCCGACGTAGCCATCTCTTGTTTTGTGTTTTTTTAGGTCATAGGGTTATGTAAAACCATGTTGGTTCACAAGTTGGGGCACTATCCTACCCGGTTTCACCTCAACGG
Source organism: Avena sativa (assembly GCA_916181665.1). Lineage (NCBI taxonomy): Eukaryota > Viridiplantae > Streptophyta > Magnoliopsida > Poales > Poaceae > Avena > Avena sativa. Next base: position 21,153,040 of record OV702296.1, read on the forward strand.
GGAGATTCCCCCTTATACGGGTCCGGAACCTTTGCTTCTAGGTTAGAGCGCATGCATGCGAGGGGGGACACATGCAAGCACCTATACCAACCTCTCACCACACTCACACACATATTCTAGGGACACATGCATGTTTTCATCTGATTCCGATGTTCTCGTGGCCTTCCTCCGGCGAAACCCTGATCTGTGCACACTCGGATCATCTACCCCCCTAGACGTTCCTCTGACAGGGGTAGCCCGGCGTAGCTATCTCTTGTTTTGTGTTTCTTTATGTCATAGGGTTATGTAATACCATGTTGGTTCACAAGTTGGGGCACTATGCTACCCGGTTTCACCTCAACAGGGAGATTCCCCCTTATACGGGTCCGGAACCTTCGCTTCTTGGTTAGAGCGCATGCATGCGAGGGGGGACACTTGTAATCACCTATACCAACCTCTCACTAAACTCACGCACATATGCTAGGGACACATGAAAGTTTTCATCTTATTCCGATGTTCTCGTGGCCTTCCTCCGGCGAAACCCTGATCTGTGCACACTCGGATCGTCTACCCCCTAGACGTTCCTCTGGCAGGGGTAGCCCGGCGCAGCTCTCTCTTGTTTTGTGTTTGTTTAGGTCATAGGGTTATGTAAAACCATGTTGGTTCACAAGTTGGGGCACTATCCTACCCGGTTTCACCTCAACGGGGAGATTCCCCCTTATACGGGTCCGGAACCTTCGCTTCTAGGTTAGAGCGCATGCATGCGAGGGGGGACACATGCAAGCACCTATAACAACCTCTCACCACACTCACACACATATCCAAGGTACACATGCAAGTTTTCATCTGATTCCGATATTCTCGTGGCCTTCCTCCGGCGAAACCCTGATCTGTGCACACTCAGATCGTCTACCCCCCTAGACGTTCCTCTGACAGGGGTAGCCCGGCGTAGCTCTCTCTTGTTTTGTGTTTGTTTAGGTCATTGGGTTATGTAAAACCATGTTGGTTCACAAGTTGGGGCACTATCCTACCCGGTTTCACCATAATAGGGAGATTCCCCCTTATACGGGTCCGGAACCTTCGCTTCTAGGTTAGAGCACATGCGTGCCAGGGGGACACATGAAAGCACCTATACCAACCTCTAACCACACACACATATGCTAGGGACACATGCAAGTTTTCATCTGATTCCGATGTTCCCGTGGCCTTCCTCCGGCGAAACCCTGATATGTGCACACTCGGATCGTCTACCCCCTAGATGTTCCTCTGACAGGGGTAGCCCGGCGTAGCTATCTCTTGTTTTGTGTTTGTTTAGGTCATCGGGTTATGTAAAACCATCTTGGTTCACAAGTTGGGGCACTATCCTACCTGGTTTCACCTCAACGGGGAGATTCCCCCTTATACGGGTCCGGAACCTTCGCTTCTAGGTTAGAGCGCATGCATGCGAGGGGGGACACATGCAAGCACCTATACCAACCTCTCACCACACTTACACACATATGCTAGGGACACATGCAAGTTTTCATCTGATTCCGATGTTCTCGTGGCCTTCGTCCGGCGAAACCCTGAGCTATGCACACTCGGATCGTCTAAGCCCTAGACGTTCCTCTGACAGGGGTAGACCGGCGTAGCTGTCTCTTGTTTTGTGTTTGTTTAGGTCATAGGGTTATGTAAAACCATGTTGGTTCACAAGTTGGGGCACTATCCTACCCGGTTTCACCTCAACGGGGAGATTCCCCCTTATACGGGTCCGGAACCTTCGCTTCTAGGTTAGAGCGCATGCATGCGAGGGGGAACACATGTAAGCACCTACACCAACCTCTCACCACACTCACGCACATATGCTAGGGACACATGCAAGTTTTCATCTGATTCCGATGTTCCCGTGACCTTCCTCCGGCGAAACCCTGATTTGTGCACACTCGGATCGTCTACCCCCCTAGACGTTCCTCTGGCAGGGGTAGCCCGGCGTGGCTCTCTCTTGTTTTGTGTTTGTTTAGGTCAGAGGGTTATGTAAAACCATGTTGGTTCACAAGTTGGGGCACTATCCTACCCGGTTTCACCTCAACGGGGAGATTCCCCCTTATACGGGTCCGGAACCTTCGCTTCTAGGTTAGAGCGCATGCATGCGAGGGGGGACACATGCAAGCACCTATACCAACCTCTCACCACACTCACACACATATGCTAGGGACACATGCAAGTTTTCATCTGATTCCGATGTTCTCGTGGCCTTCCTCCGGCGAAACCCTGATCTGTGCACACTCAGATCATCTACCCCCGTAGACGTTCCTCTGACAGGGGTAGCCCGGCGTAGCTCTCTCTTGTTTTGTGTTTGTTTAGGTCATTGCGTTATGTAAAACCATGTTGGTTCACAAGTTGGGGCACTATCCTACCCGGTTTCACCATAACAGGGAGATTCCCCCTTATACGGGTCCGGAACCTTCGCTTCTAGGTTAGAGCACATGCGTGCCAGGGGGACACATGAAAGCACCTATACCAACCTCTCACCACACTCACACACATATGCTAGGGACACATGCAAGTTTTCATTTGATTCCGATGTTCCCGTGGCCTTCCTCCGGCGAAACCCTGATATGTGCACACTCGGATCGTCTACCCCCTAGATGTTCCTCTGACAGGGGTAGCCCGGCGTAGCTATCTCTTGTTTTGTGTTTGTTTAGGTCATCGGGTTATGTAAAACCATGTTGGTTCACAAGTTGGGGCACTATCCTACCCGGTTTCACCTCAACGGGGAGATTCCCCCTTATACGGGTCCGGAACCTTCGCTTCTAGGTTAGAGCGCATGCATGCGAGGGGGGACACATGCAAGCACCTATACCAACCTCTCACCACACTTACACACATATGCTAGGGACACATGCAAGTTTTCATCTGATTCCGATGTTCTCGTGGCCTTCCTCCGGCGAAACCCTGATCTGTGCACACTCAGATCGTCTACCCCCCTAGACGTTCCTCTGACAGGGGTAGCCCGGCGTAGCTCTCTCTTGTTTTGTGTTTGTTTAGGTCATTGGGTTATGTAAAACCATGTTGGTTCACAAGTTGGGGCACTATCCTACCCGGTTTCACCATAATAGGGAGATTCCCCCTTATACGGGTCCGGAACCTTCGCTTCTAGGTTAGAGCACATGCGTGCCAGGGGGACACATGAAAGCACCTATACCAACCTCTCACCACACTCACACACATATGCTAGGGACACATGCAAGTTTTCATCTCATTCCGATGTTCCCGTGGCCTTCCTCCGGCGAAACCCTGATATGTGCACACTCGGATCGTCTACCCCCTAGATGTTCCTCTGACAGGGGTAGCCCGGCGTAGCTATCTCTTGTTTTGTGTTTTTTTAGGTCATCGGGTTATGTAAAACCATGTTGGTTCACAAGTTGGGGCACTATCCTACCCGGTTTCACCTCAACGGGGAGATTCCCCCTTATACGGGTCCGGAACCTTCGCTTCTAGGTTAGAGCGCATGCATGCGAGGGGGGACACATGCAAGCACCTATACCAACCTCTCACCACACTCACACACATATGCTAGGGACACATGCAAGTTTCCATCTGATTCCGATGTTCTCGTGGCCTTCCTCCGGCGAAACCCTGATCTGTGCACACTCGGATCGTCTACCCCCCTAGACGTTACTCTGGCAGGGGTAGCCCGACGTAGCTATCTCTTGTTTTGTGTTTGTTTAGGTCGTAGGGTTATGTAAAACCATGTTGGTTCACAAGTTGGGGCACTATCCTACCCGGTTTCACCTCAACGGGGAGATTCCCCCTTATATGGGTCTGGAACCTTCGCATCTAGGTTAGAGCGCATGCATGCGAGGGGGGACACATGTAAGCACCTATACCAACCTCTCACCACACTCACACACATATGCTAGGGACACATGCAAGTTTTCATCTGATTCCGATGTTCCCGTGGCCTTCCTCTGGCGAAACCCTGATATGTGCACACTCGGATCGTCTACCCCCTAGATGTTCCTCTGACAGGGGTAGCCCGGCGTAGCTATCTCTTGTTTTGTGTTTGTTTAGGTCATCGGGTTATGTAAAACCATGTTGGTTCACAAGTTGGGGCAGTATCCTACCCGGTTTCACCTCAACGGGGAGATTCCCCCTTATACGGGTCCGGAACCTTCGCTTCTAGGATAGAGCGCATGCATGCGAGGGGGACACATGCAAGCACCTATACCAACCTCTCACCACACTTACACACATATGCTAGGGACACATGCAAGTTTTCATCTGATTCCGATGTTCTCCTGGCCTTCGTCCGGCGAAACCCTGAGCTGTGCACACTCGGATCGTCTACCCCCTAGACGTTCCTCTGACAGGGGTAGCCCGGCGTAGCTATCTCTTGTCTTGTGTTTGTTTAGGTCATCGGGTTATGTAAAACCATGTTGGTTCACAAGTTGGGGCACTATCCTACCCGGTTTCACCTCAACGGGGAGATTCCCCCTTATACGGGTCCGGAACCTTCGCTTCTAGGTTAGAGCGCATGCATGCGAGGGGGGACACATGCAAGCACCTATACCAACCTCTCACGACACTCACACACATATGCTAGGGACACATGCAAGTTCCGATGTTCTCGTGGCCTTCCTCCGGCGAAACCCTGATCTGTGCACACTCGGATCATCTACCCCCCTAGACGTTCCTCTGACAGGGGTAGCCCGGCGTAGCTCTCTCTTGTTTTGTGTTTGTTTAGGTCATTGGGTTATGTAAAACCATGTTGGTTCACAAGTTGGGGCACTATCCTACCCGGTTTCACCATAACAGGGAGATTCCCCCTTATACGGGTCCGGAACCTTCGCTTCTAGGTTAGAGCACATGCGTGCCAGGGGGACACATGAAAGCACCTATACCAACCTCTCACCACACTCACACACATATGCTAGGGACACATGCAAGTTTTCATTTGATTCCGATGTTCCCGTGGCCTTCCTCCGGCGAAACCCTGATATGTGCACACTCGGATCGTCTACCCCCTAGATGTTCCTCTGACAGGGGTAGCCCGGCGTAGCTATCTCTTGTTTTGTGTTTGTTTAGGTCATCGGGTTATGTAAAACCATGTTGGTTCACAAGTTGGGGCACTATCCTACCCGGTTTCACCTCAACGGGGAGATTCCCCCTTATACGGGTCCGGAACCTTCGCTTCTAGGTTAGAGCGCATGCATGCGAGGGGGGACACATGCAAGCACCTATACCAACCTCTCACCACACTTACACACATATGCTAGGGACACATGCAAGTTTTCATCTGATTCCGATGTTCTCGTGGCCTTCCTCCGGCGAAACCCTGATCTGTGCACACTCAGATCGTCTACCCCCCTAGACGTTCCTCTGACAGGGGTAGCCCGGCGTAGCTCTCTCTTGTTTTGTGTTTGTTTAGGTCATTGGGTTATGTAAAACCATGTTGGTTCACAAGTTGGGGCACTATCCTACCCGGTTTCACCATAATAGGGAGATTCCCCCTTATACGGGTCCAGAACCTTCGCTTCTAGGTTAGAGCACATGCGTGCCAGGGGGACACATGAAAGCACCTATACCAACCTCTCACCACACTCACACACATATGCTAGGGACACATGCAAGTTTTCATCTGATTCCGATGTTCCCGTGGCCTTCCTCCGGCGAAACCCTGATATGTGCACACTCGGATCGTCTACCCCCTAGATGTTCCTCTGACAGGGGTAGCCCGGCGTAGCTATCTCTTGTTTTGTGTTTGTTTAGGTCATCGGGTTATGTAAAACCATGTTGGTTCACAAGTTGGTGCACTATCCTACCCGGTTTCACCTCAACGGGGAGATTCCCCCTTATACGGGTCCGGAACCTTCGCTTCTAGGTTAGAGCGCATGCATGCGAGGGGGGACACATGCAAGCACCTATACCAACCTCTCACCACACTTACACACATATGCTAGGGACACATGCAAGTTTTCATCTGATTCCGATGTTCTCGTGGCCTTCGTCCGGCGAAACCCTGAGCTGTGCACACTCGGATCGTCTACCCCCTAGACGTTCCTCTGACAGGGGTATCCCGGCGTAGCTATCTCTTGTTTTGTGTTTGTTTAGGTCATCGGGTTATGTAAAACCATGTTGGTTCACAAGTTGGGGCACTATCCTACCCGGTTTCACCTCAACGGGGAGATTCCCCCTTATACGGGTCCGGAACCTTCGCTTCTAGGTTAGAGCGCATGCATGCGAGGGGGGACACATGCAAGCACCTATACCAACCTCTCACGACACTCACACACATATGCTAGGGACACATGCAAGTTCCGATGTTCTCGTGGCCTTCCTCCGGCGAAACCCTGATCTGTGCACACTCGGATCATCTACCCCCTAGACGTTCCTCTGACAGGGGTAGCCCGGCGTAGCTCTCTCTTGTTTTGTGTTTGTTTAGGTCATTGGGTTATGTAAAACCATGTTGGTTCACAAGTTGGGGCACTATCCTACCCGGTTTCACCATAACAGGGAGATTCCCCCTTATACGGGTCCGGAACCTTCGCTTCTAGGTTAGAGCACATGCGTGCCAGGGGGACACATGAAAGCACCTATAGCAACCTATCACCACACTCACGCACATATGCTAGGGACACATGCAAGTTTTCATCTGATTCCGATGTTCTCGTGGCCTTCCTCCGGCGAAACCCTGATCTGTGCACACTCGGATCGTCTACCCCCCTAGACGTTCCTCTGGCAGGGGTAGCCCGGCGCAGCTCTCTCTTGTTTTGTGTTTGTTTAGGTCATAGGGTTATGTAAAACCATGTTGGTTCACAAGTTGGGGCACTATCCTACCCGGTTTCACCTCAACGGAGAGATTCCCCCTTATACGGGTCCGGAAACTTCGCTTCTAGGTTAGAGCGCATGCATGCAGGGGGGACACATGCAAGCACCTATACCAACCTCTCACCACACACACACACATATGCTAGGGACACATGCAAGTTCCGATGTTCTCGCGGCCTTCCTCCGGCGAAACGCTGATCTGTGCACACTCGGATCGTCTACACCCCTAGACGTTCCTCTGACAGGGGTAGCCCGGCATAGCTCTCTCTTGTTTTGTGTTTATTTAGGTCATAGGTTATGTAAAACCATGTTGGTTCACAAGTTTGGGCACTATCCTACCCGGTTTCACCTCAACGGGGAGATTCCCCCTTATACGGGTCCGGAACCTTCGCTTCTAGGTTAGAGAGCATGCATGCGAGGGGGGACACATGCAAGCACCTATACCAACCTCACACCACACTCACGCACATATGCTAGGGACACATGCAAGCACCTATACCAACCTCTCACCACACTCACTCACACATGCTAGGGACACATGCAAGTTTTCATCTGATTCCGATGTTCTCGTGACCTTCCTCCGGCGAAACCCTGATCTGTGCACACTCGGATCGTCTACTCCCCTAGACGGTCCTCTGGCAGGGTTAGCCCGGCGTGGCTCTCTCTTGTTTTGTGTTTGTTTATGTCAGAGGGTTATGTAAAACCATGTTGGTTCACAAGTTGGGGCATTATCCTACCCGGTTTCACCTCAACGGGGAGATTCCCCCTTATACGGCTCCGGAACCTTCGCTTCTAGGTTAGAGCGCATGCATGCGAGGGGGGACACATGCAAGCACCTATACCAACCTCTCACCACACTCACACACATATTCTAGGGACACATGCAAGTTTTCATCTGATTCCGATGTTCTCGTGGCCTTCCTCCGGCAAAACCCTGATCTGTGCACACTCGGATCGTCTACCCCCCTAGACGGTCCTCTGACAGGGGTAGACCGGCGTAGCTCTCTCTTGTTTTGTGTTTGTTTAGGTCATATGGTTCTGTAAAACCATGTTGGTTCACAAGTTGGGGCACTATCCTACCCGGTTTCACCTCAACGGGGAGATTCCCCCTTATACGGGTCCGGAACCTTCGCTTCTAGGTTAGAGCGCATGCATGCGAGGGGGGACACATGTAAGCACCTATACCAACCTCTCACCACACTCACGCACATATGCTAGGGACACATGCAAGTTTTCATCTGATTCCGATGTTCTCGTGGCCTTCCTCCGGCGAAACCCTGATCTGTCCACACTCGGATCGTCTACCCTCCTAGACGTTCCTCTGACAGGGGTAACCCGGCGTAGCCATCTGTTGTTTTGTGTTTGTTCAGGTCATAGGGTTATGTAAAACCATGTTGGTTAACAAGTTGCGGCACTATCCTACCCGGCTTCACCTCAACGGGGAGATTCCCCCTTATATGGGTCCGGAACCTTCGCTTCTAGGTTAGAGCGCATGCATGCGAGGGGGGACACATGCAAGCACCTATACCAACCTCTCACCACACTCACACACATATTCTAGGGACACATGCATGTTTTCATCTGATTCCGATGTTCTCGTGGCCTTCCTCCGGCGAAACCCTGACCTGTGCACACTCGGATCATCTACCCCCCTAGACGTTCCTCTGACAGGGGTAGCCCGGCGTAGCTATCTCTTGTTTTATGTTTGTTTATGTCGTAGGGTTATGTAATACCATGTTGGTTCACAAGTTGGGCACTATGCTACCCGGTTTCACCTCAACGGGGAGATTCCCCCTTATACGGGTCCGGAACCTTCGCTTCTTGGTTAGAGCGCATGCATGCGAGGGGGGACACATGTAATCACCTATACCAACCTCTCACTAAACTCACACACATATGCTAGGGACACATGCAAGTTTTAATCTTATTCCGATGTTCTCGTGGCCTTCCTCCGGCGAAACCCTGATCTGTGCACACTCGGATCGTCTACCCCCTAGACGTTCCTCTGGCAGGGGTAGCCCGGCGCAGCTCTCTCTTGTTTTGTGTTTGTTTAGGTCATAGGGTTATGTAAAACCATGTTGGTTCACAAGTTGGGGCACTATCCTACCCGGTTTCACCTCAACGGGGAGATTCCCCCTTATACGGGTCCGGAACCTTCGCTTCTAGGTTAGAGCGCATGCATGCGAGGGGGACACATGCAAGCACCTATAACAACCTCTCACCACACTCACACACATATCCAAGGTACACATGCAAGTTTTCATCTGATTCCGATATTCTCGTGGCCTTCCTCCAGTGAAACCCTAATCTATGCACACTCGGATCGTCTACCCCCTAGACGTTCCTCTGACAGGGGTAGCCCGGCGTAGCTCTCTCTTGTTTTGTGTTTGTTTAGGTCATAGGTAAAACCATGTTGGTTCACAAGTTGGGGCACTATCCTACCCGTTTTCACCTCAACGGGGAGATTCCCCCTTATACGGGTCCGGAACCTTCGCTTCTAGGTTACAGCGCATGCATGCGCGGGGGGACACATGCAAGCACCTATAACAACCTCTCACCACACTCACACACATATCCAAGGGACACATGCAAGTTTTCATCTGATTCCGATATTCTCGTGGCCTTCCTCCGGCGAAACCCTGATCTATGCACACTCGGGTCGTCTACCCCCTAGACGTTCCTCTGACAGGGGTAGCCCGGCGTAGCTCTCTCTTGTTTTGTGTTTGTTTAGGTCATAGGTAAAACCATGTTGGTTCACAAGTTGGGGTACTATCCTACCCGGTTTCACCTCAACGGGGAGATTCCCCCTTATACGGGTCCGGAACCTTCGCTTCTAGGTTAGAGCGCATGCATGCGAGGGGGGACACATGCAAGCACCTATACCAACCTCTCACCACACTCACACACATATGCTAGGGACACATGCAAGTTTTCATCTGATTCCGATGTTCTCGTGGCCTTCCTCCGGCGAAACCCTGATCTGTACACACTCAGATCGTCTACCCCCCTAGACGTTCCTCTGACAGGGGTAGCCCGACGTAGCTCTCTCTTGTTTTGTGTTTGTTTAGGTCATTGGGTTATGTAAAACCATGTTGGTTCACAAGTTGGGGAACTATCCTACCCGGTTTCACCATAATAGGGAGATTCACCCTTATACGGGTCCGGAACCTTCGCTTCTAGGTTAGAGCACATGCGTGCCAGGGGGACACATGAAAGCACCTATACCAACCTCTCACCACACTCACACACATATGATAGGGACACATGCAAGTTTTCATCTGATTCCGATGTTCCCGTGGCCTTCCTCCGGCGAAACCCTGATATGTGCACACTCGGATCGTCTACCCCCTAGATGTTCCTCTGACAGGGGTAGCCCGGCATAGCTATCTCTTGTTTTGTGTTTGTTTAGGTCATCGGGTTATGTAAAACCATGTTGGTTCACAAGTTGGGGCACTATCCTACCCGGTTTCACCTCAACGGGGAGATTCCCCCTTATACGGGTCCGGAACCTTCGCTTCTAGGTTAGAGCGCATGCATGCGAGGGGGGACACATGCAAGCACCTATACCAACCTCTCACGACACTCACACACATATGCTAGGGACACATGCAAGTTCCGATGTTCTCGCGGCCTTCCTCCGGCGAAACGCTGATCTGTGCACACTCGGATCGTCTACACCCCTAGACGTTCCTCTGACAGGGTTAGCCCGGCATAGCTCTCTCTTGTTTTGTGTTTATTTAGGTCATAGGTTATGTAAAACCATGTTGGTTCACAAGTTTGGGCACTATCCTACCCGGTTTCACCTCAACGGGGAGATTCCCCCTTATACGGGTCCGGAACCTTCGCTTCTAGGTTAGAGAGCATGCATGCGAGGGGGACACATGCAAGCACATATACCAACCTCACACCACACTCACGCACATATGCTAGGGACACATGCAAGCACCTATACCAACCTCTCACCACACTCACGCACATATGCTAGGGACACATGCAAGTTTTCATCTGATTCCGATGTTCTCGTGACCTTCCTCCGGCGAAACCCTGATCTGTGCACACTCGGATCGTCCACCCCCCCTAGACGTTCCTCTGGCAGGGTTAGCCCGGCGTGGCTCTCTCTTGTTTTGTGTTTGTTTATGTCAGAGGGTTATGTAAAACCATGTTGGTTCACAAGTTGGGGCATTATCCTACCCGGTTTCACCTCAACGGGGAGATTCCCCCTTATACGGCTCCGGAACCTTCGCTTCTAGGTTAGAGCGCATGCATGCGAGGGGGGACACATGCAAGCACCTATACCAACCTCTCACCACACTCACACACATATTCTAGGGACACATGCAAGTTTTCATCTGATTCCGATGTTCTCGTGGCCTTCCTCCGGAAAAACCCTGATCTGTGCACACTCGGATCGTCTACCCCCCTAGACGGTCCTCTGACAGGGGTAGACCGGCGTAGCTCTCTCTTGTTTTGTGTTTGTTTAGGTCATATGGTTCTGTAAAACCATGTTGGTTCACAAGTTGGGGCACTATCCTACCCGGTTTCACCTCAACGGGGAGATTCCCCCTTATACGGGTCCGGAACCTTCGCTTCTAGGTTAGAGCGCATGCATGCGAGGGGGGACACATGTAAGCACCTATACCAACCTCTCACCACACTCACGCACATATGCTAGGGACACATGCAAGTTTTCATCTGATTCCGATGTTCTCGTGGCCTTCCTCCGGCGAAACCCTGATCTGTCCACACTCGGATCGTCTACCCTCCTAGACGTTCCTCTGACAGGGGTAACCCGGCGTAGCCATCTGTTGTTTTGTGTTTGTTCAGGTCATAGGGTTATGTAAAACCATGTTGGTTAACAAGTTGCGGCACTATCCTACCCCGTTTCACCTCAACGGGGAGATTCTCCCTTATACGGGTCCGGAACCTTCGCTTCTAGGTTAGAGCGCATGCATGCGAGGGGGGACACATGCAAGCACCTATACCAACCTCTCACCACACTCACACACATATTCTAGGGACACATGCATGTTTTCATCTGATTCCGATGTTCTCGTGGCCTTCCTCCGGCGAAACCCTGATCTGTGCACACTCGGATCATCTACCCCCCTAGACGTTCCTCTGACAGGGGTAGCCCGGCGTAGCTATCTCTTGTTTTGTGTTTGTTTATGTCGTAGGGTTATGTAATACCATGTTGGTTCACAAGTTGGGGCACTATGCTACCCGGTTTCACCTCAACGGGGAGATTCCCCCTTATACGGGTCCGGAACCTTCGCTTCTTGGTTAGAGCGCATGCATGCGAGGGGGGACACATGTAATCACCTATACCAACCTCTCACTAAACTCACGCACATATTCTAGGGACACATGCAAGTTTTAATCTTATTCCGATGTTCTCGTGGCCTTCCTCCGGCGAAACCCTGATCTGTGCACACTCGGATCGTCTACCCCCTAGACGTTCCTCTGGCAGGGGTAGCCCGGCGCAGCTCTCTCTTGTTTTGTGTTTGTTTAGGTCATAGGGTTATGTAAAACCATGTTGGTTCACAAGTTGGGGCACTATCCTACCCGGTTTCACCTCAACGGGGAGATTCCCCCTTATACGGGTCCGGAACCTTCGCTTCTAGGTTAGAGCGCATGCATGCGAGGGGGGACACATGCAAGCACCTATAACAACCTCTCACCACACTCACACACATATCCAAGGTACACATGCAAGTTTTCATCTGATTCCGATATTCTCGTGGCCTTCCTCCGGCGAAACCCTAATCTATGCACACTCGGATTGTCTACCCCCTAGACGTTCCTCTGACAGGGGTAGCCCGGCGTAGCTCTCTCTTGTTTTGTGTTTGTTTAGGTCATAGGTAAAACCATGTTGGTTCACAAGTTGGGGCACTATCCTACCCGGTTTCACCTCAACGGGGAGATTCCCCCTTATACGGGTCCGGAACCTTCGCTTCTAGGTTAGAGCGCATGCATGCGAGGGGGGACACATGCAAGCACCTATAACAACCTCTCACCACACTCACACACATATCCAAGGGACACATGCAAGTTTTCATCTGATTCCGATATTCTCGTGGCCTTCCTCCGGCGAAACCCTGATCTATGCACACTCGGATCGTCTACCCCCTAGACGTTCCTCTGACAGGGGTAGCCTGGCGTAGCTCTCTCTTGTTTTGTGTTTGTTTAGGTCATAGGTAAAACCATATTGGTTCACAAGTTGGGGCACTATCCTACCCGGTTTCACCTCAACGGGGAGATTCCCCCTTATACGGGTCCGGAACCTTCGCTTCTAGGTTAGAGCGCATGCATGCGAGGGGGGACACATGCAAGCACCTATACCAACCTCTCACCACACTCACACACATATGCTAGGGACACATGCAAGTTTTCATCTGATTCCGATGTTCTCGTGGCCTTCCTCCGGCGAAACCCTGATCTGTGCACACTCAGATCGTCTACCCCCCTAGACGTTCCTCTGACAGGGGTAGCCCGGCGTAGCTCTCTCTTGTTTTGTGTTTGTTTAGGTCATTGGGTTATGTAAAACCATGTTGGTTCACAAGTTGGGGCACTATCCTACCCGGTTTCACCATAATAGGGAGATTCCCCCTTATACGGGTCCGGAACCTTCGCTTCTAGGTTAGAGCACATGCGTGCCAGGGGGACACATGAAAGCACCTATACCAACCTCTCACCACACTCACACACATATGCTAGGGACACATGCAAGTTTTCATCTGATTCCGATGTTCCCGTGGCCTTCCTCCGGCGAAACCCTGATATGTGCACACTCGGATCGTCTAACCCCTAGATGTTCCTCTGACAGGGGTAGCCCGGCGTAGCTATCTCTTGTTTTGTGTTTGTTTAGGTCATCGGGTTATGTAAAACCATGTTGGTTCACAAGTTGGGGCACTATCCTACCCGGTTTCACCTCAACGGGGAGATTCCCCCTTATACGGGTCCGGAACCTTCGCTTCTAGGTTAGAGCGCATGCATGCGAGGGGGGACACATGCAAGCACCTATACCAACCTCTCACCACACTCACACACATATGCTAGGGACACATGCAAGTTTTCATCTGATTCCGATGTTCTCGTGGCCTTCCTCCGGCGAAACCCTGATCTGTACACACTCAGATCGTCTACCCCCCTAGACGTTCCTCTGACAGGGGTAGCCCGACGTAGCTCTCTCTTGTTTTGTGTTTGTTTAGGTCATTGGGTTATGTAAAACCATGTTGGTTCACAAGTTGGGGAACTATCCTACCCGGTTTCACCATAATAGGGAGATTCACCCTTATACGGGTCCGGAACCTTCGCTTCTAGGTTAGAGCACATGCGTGCCAGGGGGACACATGAAAGCACCTATACCAACCTCTCACCACACTCACACACATATGATAGGGACACATGCAAGTTTTCATCTGATTCCGATGTTCCCGTGGCCTTCCTCCGGCGAAACCCTGATATGTGCACACTCGGATCGTCTACCCCCTAGATGTTCCTCTGACAGGGGTAGCCCGGCATAGCTATCTCTTGTTTTGTGTTTGTTTAGGTCATCGGGTTATGTAGAACCATGTTGGTTCACAAGTTGGGGCACTATCCTACCCGGTTTCACCTCAACGGGGAGATTCCCCCTTATACGGGTCCGGAACCTTCGCTTCTAGGTTAGAGCGCATACATGCGAGGGGGGACACATGCAAGCACCTATACCAACCTCTCACGACACTCACACACATATGCTAGGGACACATGCAAGTTCCGATGTTCTCGCGGCCTTCCTCCGGCGAAACGCTGATCTGTGCACACTCGGATCGTCTACACCCCTAGACGTTCCTCTGACAGGGTTAGCCCGGCATAGCTCTCTCTTGTTTTGTGTTTATTTAGGTCATAGGTTATGTAAAACCATGTTGGTTCACAAGTTTGGGCACTATCCTACCCGGTTTCACCTCAACGGGGAGATTCCCCCTTATACGGGTCCGGAACCTTCGCTTCTAGGTTAGAGAGCATGCATGCGAGGGGGGACACATGCAAGCACATATACCAACCTCACACCACACTCACGCACATATGCTAGGGACACATGCAAGCACCTATACCAACCTCTCACCACACTCACGCACATATGCTAGGGACACATGCAAGTTTTCATCTGATTCCGATGTTCTCGTGACCTTCCTCCGGCGAAACCCTGATCTGTGCACACTCGGATCGTCCACCCCCCCTAGACGTTCCTCTGGCAGGGTTAGCCCGGCGTGGCTCTCTCTTGTTTTGTGTTTGTTTATGTCAGAGGGTTATGTAAAACCATGTTGGTTCACAAGTTGGGGCATTATCCTACCCGGTTTCACCTCAACGGGGAGATTCCCCCTTATACGGCTCCGGAACCTTCGCTTCTAGGTTAGAGCGCATGCATGCGAGGGGGGACACATGCAAGCACCTATACCAACCTCTCACCACACTCACACACATATTCTAGGGACACATGCAAGTTTTCATCTGATTCCGATGTTCTCGTGGCCTTCCTCCGGAAAAACCCTGATCTGTGCACACTCGGATCGTCTACCCCCCTAGACGGTCCTCTGACAGGGGTAGACCGGCGTAGCTCTCTCTTGTTTTGTGTTTGTTTAGGTCATATGGTTCTGTAAAACCATGTTGGTTCACAAGTTGGGGCACTATCCTACCCGGTTTCACCTCAACGGGGAGATTCCCCCTTATACGGGTCCGGAACCTTCGCTTCTAGGTTAGAGCGCATGCATGCGAGGGGGGACACATGTAAGCACCTATACCAACCTCTCACCACACTCACGCACATATGCTAGGGACACATGCAAGTTTTCATCTGATTCCGATGTTCTCGTGGCCTTCCTCCGGCGAAACCCTGATCTGTCCACACTCGGATCGTCTACCCTCCTAGACGTTCCTCTGACAGGGGTAACCCGGCGTAGCCATCTGTTGTTTTGTGTTTGTTCAGGTCATAGGGTTATGTAAAACCATGTTGGTTAACAAGTTGCGGCACTATCCTACCCCGTTTCACCTCAACGGGGAGATTCTCCCTTATACGGTTCCGGAACCTTCGCTTCTAGGTTAGAGCGCATGCATGCGAGGGGGGACACATGCAAGCACCTATACCAACCTCTCACCACACTCACACACATATTCTAGGGACACATGCATGTTTTCATCTGATTCCGATGTTCTCGTGGCCTTCCTCCGGCGAAACCCTGATCTGTGCACACTCGGATCATCTACCCCCCTAGACGTTCCTCTGACAGGGGTAGCCCGGCGTAGCTATCTCTTGTTTTGTGTTTGTTTATGTCGTAGGGTTATGTAATACCATGTTGGTTCACAAGTTGGGGCACTATGCTACCCGGTTTCACCTCAACAGGGAGATTCCCCCTTATACGGGTCCGGAACCTTTGCTTCTTGGTTAGAGCGCATGCATGCGAGGGGGGACACATGTAATCACCTATACCAACCTCTCACTAAACTCACGCACATATTCTAGGGACACATGCAAGTTTTAATCTTATTCCGATGTTCTCGTGGCCTTCCTCCGGCGAAACCCTGATCTATGCACACTCGGATCGTCTACCCCCTAGACGTTCCTCTGGCAGGGGTAGCCCGGCGCAGCTCTCTCTTGTTTTGTGTTTGTTTAGGTCATAGGGTTATGTAAAACCATGTTGGTTCACAAGTTGGGGCACTATCCTACCCGGTTTAACCTCAACGGGGAGATTCCCCCTTATACGGGTCCGGAACCTTCGCTTCTAGGTTAGAGCGCATGCATGCGAGGGGGGACACATGCAAGCACCTATAACAACCTCTCACCACACTCACACACATATCCAAGGTACACATGCAAGTTTTCATCTGATTCCGATATTCTCGTGGCCTTCCTCCGGCGAAACCCTAATCTATGCACACTCGGATCGTCTACCCCCTAGACGTTCCTCTGACAGGGGTAGCCCGGCGTAGCTCTCTCTTGTTTTGTGTTTGTTTAGGTCATAGGTAAAACCATGTTGGTTCACAAGTTGGGGCACTATCCTACCCGGTTTCACCTCAACGGGGAGATTCCCCCTTATACGGGTCCGGAACCTTCGCTTCTAGGTTAGAGCGCATGCATGCGAGGGGGGACACATGCAAGCACCTATAACAACCTCTCACCACACTCACACACATATCCAAGGGACACATGCAAGTTTTCATCTGATTCCGATATTCTCGTGGCCTTCCTCCGGCGAAACCCTGATCTATGCACACTCGGATCGTCTACCCCCTAGACGTTCCTCTGACAGGGGTAGCCCGGCGTAGCTCTCTCTTGTTTTGTGTTTGTTTAGGTCATAGGTAAAACCATATTGGTTCACAAGTTGGGGCACTATCCTACCCGGTTTCACCTCAACGGGGAGATTCCCCCTTATACGGGTCCGGAACCTTCGCTTCTAGGTTAGAGCGCATGCATGCGAGGGGGGACACATGCAAGCACCTATACCAACCTCTCACCACACTCACACACATATGCTAGGGACACATGCAAGTTTTCATCTGATTCCGATGTTCTCGTGGCCTTCCTCCGGCGAAACCCTGATCTGTGCACACTCAGATCGTCTACCCCCCTAGACGTTCCTCTGACAGGGGTAGCCCGGCGTAGCTCTCTCTTGTTTTGTGTTTGTTTAGGTCATTGGGTTATGTAAAACCATGTTGGTTCACAAGTTGGGGCACTATCCTACCCGGTTTCACCATAATAGGGAGATTCCCCCTTATACGGGTCCGGAACCTTCGCTTCTAGGTTAGAGCACATGCGTGCCAGGGGGACACATGAAAGCACCTATACCAACCTCTCACCACACTCACACACATATGCTAGGGACACATGCAAGTTTTCATCTGATTCCGATGTTCCCGTGGCCTTCCTCCGGCGAAACCCTGATATGTGCACACTCGGATCGTCTACCCCCTAGATGTTCCTCTGACAGGGGTAGCCCAGCGTAGCTATCTCTTGTTTTGTGTTTGTTTAGGTCATCGGGTTATGTAAAACCATGTTGGTTCACAAGTTGGGGCACTATCCTACCCGGTTTCACCTCAACGGGAAGATTCCCCCTTATACGGGTCCGGAACCTTCGCTTCTAGGTTAGAGCGCATGCATGCGAGGTGGTCACATGCAAGCACCTATACCAACCTCTCACCACACTTACACACATATGCTAGGGACACATGCAAGTTTTCATCTGATTCCGATGTTCTCGTGGCCTTCGTCCGGCGAAACCCTGAGCTATGCACACTCGGATCGTCTACCCCCTAGACGTTCCTCTGACAGGGGTAGACCGGCGTAGCTCTCTCTTGTTTTGTGTTTGTTTAGGTCATAGGGTTATGTAAAACCATGTTGGTTCACAAGTTGGGGCACTATCCTACCCGGTTTCACCTCAACGGGGAGATTCCCCCTTATACGGGTCCGGAACCTTCGCTTCTAGGTTAGAGCGCATGCATGCGAGGGGGGACACATGTAAGCACCTACACCAACCTCTCACCACACTCACGCACATATGCTAGGGACACATGCAAGTTTTCATCTGATTCCGATGTTCCCGTGACCTTCCTCCGGCGAAACCCTGATTTGTGCACACTCGGATCGTCTACCCCCCTAGACGTTCCTCTGGCAGGGGTAGCCCGGCGTGGCTCTCTCTTGTTTTGTGTTTGTTTAGGTCAGAGGGTTATGTAAAACCATGTTGGTTCACAAGTTGGGGCACTATCCTACCCGGTTTCACCTCAACGGGTAGATTCCCCCTTATACGGGTCCGGAACCTTCGCTTCTAGGTTAGAGCGCATGCATGCGAGGGGGGACACATGCAAGCACCTATACCAACCTCTCACCACACTCACACACATATGCTAGGGACACATGCAAGTTTTCATCTGATTCCGATGTTCTCGTGGCCTTCCTCCGGCGAAACCCTGATCTGTGCACACTCAGATCATCTACCCCCCTAGACGTTCCTCTGACAGGGGTAGCCCGGCGTAGCTCTCTCTTGTTTTGTGTTTGTTTAGGTCATTGGGTTATGTAAAACCATGTTGGTTCACAAGTTGGGGCACTATCCTACCCGGTTTCACCATAACAGGGAGATTCCCCCTTATACGAGTCCGGAACCTTCGCTTCTAGGTTAGAGCACATGCGTGCCAGGGGGACACATGAAAGCACCTATACCAACCTCTCACCACACTCACACACATAAGCTAGGGACACATGCAAGTTTTCATTTGATTCCGATGTTCCCGTGGCCTTCCTTCGGCGAAACCCTGATATGTGCACACTCGGATCGTCTACCCCCTAGATGTTCCTCTGACAGGGGTAGCCCGGCGTAGCTATCTCTTGTTTTGTGTTTGTTTAGGTCATCGGGTTATGTAAAACCATGTTGGTTCACAAGTTGGGGCACTATCCTACCCGGTTTCACCTCAACGGGGAGATTCCCCCTTATACGGGTCCGGAACCTTCGCTTCTAGGTTAGAGCGCATGCATGCGAGGGGGGACACATGCAAGCACCTATACCAACCTCTCACCACACTTACACACATATGCTAGGGACACATGCAAGTTTTCATCTGATTCCGATGTTCTCGTGGCCTTCCTCCGGCGAAACCCTGATCTGTGCACACTCAGATCGTCTACCCCCCTAGACGTTCCTCTGACAGGGGTAGCCCGGCGTAGCTCTCTCTTGTTTTGTGTTTGTTTAGGTCATTGGGTTATGTAAAACCATGTTGGTTCACAAGTTGGGGCACTATCCTACCCGGTTTCACCATAATAGGGAGATTCCCCCTTATACGGGTCCGGAACCTTCGCTTCTAGGTTAGAGCACATGCGTGCCAGGGGGACACATGAAATCACCTATACCAACCTCTCACCACACTCACACACATATGCTAGGGACACATGCAAGTTTTCATCTGATTCCGATGTTCCCGTGGCCTTCCTCCGGCGAAACCCTGATATGTGCACACTCGGATCGTCTACCCCCTAGATGTTCCTCGGACAGGGGTAGCCCGGCGTAGCTATCTCTTGTTTTGTGTTTGTTTAGGTCATCGGATTATGTAAAACCATGTTGGTTCACAAGTTGGGGCACTATCCTACCCGGTTTCACCTCAACGGGGAGATTCCCCCTTATACGGGTCCGGAACCTTCGCTTCTAGGTTAGAGCGCATGCATGCGAGGGGGGACACATGCAAGCACCTATACCAACCTCTCACGACACTCACACACATATGCTAGGGACACATGCAAGTTCCGATGTTCTCGTGGCCTTCCTCCGGAGAAACCCTGATCTGTGCACACTCGGATCATCTACCCCCCTAGACGTTCCTCTGACAGGGGTAGCCCGGCGTAGCTCTCTCTTGTTTTGTGTTTGTTTAGGTCATTGGGTTATGTAAAACCATGTTGGTTCACAAGTTGGGGCACTATCCTACCCGGTTTCACCATAACAGGGAGATTCCCCCTTATACGGGTCCGGAACCTTCGCTTCTAGGTTAGAGCACATGCGTGCCAGGGGGACACATGAAAGCACCTATACCAACCTATCACCACACTCACGCACATATGCTAGGGACACATGCAAGTTTTCATCTGATTCCGATGTTCTCGTGGCCTTCCTCCGGCGAAACCCTGATCTGTGCACACTCGGATCGTCTACCCCCTAGACGTTCCTCTGGCAGGGGTAGCCCGGCGCAGCTCTCTCTTGTTTTGTGTTTGTTTAGGTCATAGGGTTATGTAAAACTATGTTGGTTCACAAGTTGGGGCACTATCCTACCCGGTTTCACCTCAACAGGGAGATTCCCCCTTATACGGGTCCGAAACCTTCGCTTCTAGGTTAGAGCGCATGCATGCGAGGGGGGACACATGCAAGCACCTATAACAACCTCTCACCACACTCACACACATATCTAAGGGACACATGCAAGTTTTCATCTGATTCCGATATTCTCGTGGCCTTCCTCCGGCGAAACCCTGATCTATGCACACTCGGATCGTCTACCCCCTAGACGTTCCTCTGACAGGGGTAGCCCGGCGTAGCTCTCTCTTGTTTTGTGTTTGTTTAGGTCATAGGTAAAACCATGTTGGTTCACAAGTTGGTGCACTATCCTACCCGGTTTCACCTCAACGGGGAGATTCCCCCTTATACGGGTCCGGAACCTTCGCTTCTAGGTTAGAGGGCATGCATGCGAGGGGGACACATGCAAGCACCTATACCAACCTCTCACCACACTCACACACATATGCTAGGGACACATGCAAGTTTTCATCTGATTCCGATGTTCCCGTGACCTTCCTCCGGCGAAACCCTGATTTGTGCACACTCGGATCGTCTACCCCCCTAGACGTTCCTCTGGCAGGGGTAGCCCGGCGTGGCTCTCTCTTGTTTTGTGTTTGTTTAGGTCAGAGGGTTATGTAAAACCATGTTGGTTCACAAGTTGGGGCACTATCCTACCCGGTTTCACCTCAACGGGTAGATTCCCCCTTATACGGGTCCGGAACCTTCGCTTCTAGGTTAGAGCGCATGCATGCGAGGGGGGACACATGCAAGCACCTATACCAACCTCTCACCACACTCACACACATATGCTAGGGACACATGCAAGTTTTCATCTGATTCCGATGTTCTCGTGGCCTTCCTCCGGCGAAACCCTGATCTGTGCACACTCAGATCATCTACCCCCCTAGACGTTCCTCTGACAGGGGTAGCCCGGCGTAGCTCTCTCTTGTTTTGTGTTTGTTTAGGTCATTGGGTTATGTAAAACCATGTTGGTTCACAAGTTGGGGCACTATCCTACCCGGTTTCACCATAACAGGGAGATTCCCCCTTATACGAGTCCGGAACCTTCGCTTCTAGGTTAGAGCACATGCGTGCCAGGGGGACACATGAAAGCACCTATACCAACCTCTCACCACACTCACACACATAAGCTAGGGACACATGCAAGTTTTCATTTGATTCCGATGTTCCCGTGGCCTTCCTTCGGCGAAACCCTGATATGTGCACACTCGGATCGTCTACCCCCTAGATGTTCCTCTGACAGGGGTAGCCCGGCGTAGCTATCTCTTGTTTTGTGTTTGTTTAGGTCATCGGGTTATGTAAAACCATGTTGGTTCACAAGTTGGGGCACTATCCTACCCGGTTTCACCTCAACGGGGAGATTCCCCCTTATACGGGTCCGGAACCTTCGCTTCTAGGTTAGAGCGCATGCATGCGAGGGGGGACACATGCAAGCACCTATACCAACCTCTCACCACACTTACACACATATGCTAGGGACACATGCAAGTTTTCATCTGATTCCGATGTTCTCGTGGCCTTCCTCCGGCGAAACCCTGATCTGTGCACACTCAGATCGTCTACCCCCCTAGACGTTCCTCTGACAGGGGTAGCCCGGCGTAGCTCTCTCTTGTTTTGTGTTTGTTTAGGTCATTGGGTTATGTAAAACCATGTTGGTTCACAAGTTGGGGCACTATCCTACCCGGTTTCACCATAATAGGGAGATTCCCCCTTATACGGGTCCGGAACCTTCGCTTCTAGGTTAGAGCACATGCGTGCCAGGGGGACACATGAAATCACCTATACCAACCTCTCACCACACTCACACACATATGCTAGGGACACATGCAAGTTTTCATCTGATTCCGATGTTCCCGTGGCCTTCCTCCGGCGAAACCCTGATATGTGCACACTCGGATCGTCTACCCCCTAGATGTTCCTCGGACAGGGGTAGCCCGGCGTAGCTATCTCTTGTTTTGTGTTTGTTTAGGTCATCGGATTATGTAAAACCATGTTGGTTCACAAGTTGGGGCACTATCCTACCCGGTTTCACCTCAACGGGGAGATTCCCCCTTATACGGGTCCGGAACCTTCGCTTCTAGGTTAGAGCGCATGCATGCGAGGGGGGACACATGCAAGCACCTATACCAACCTCTCACGACACTCACACACATATGCTAGGGACACATGCAAGTTCCGATGTTCTCGTGGCCTTCCTCCGGAGAAACCCTGATCTGTGCACACTCGGATCATCTACCCCCCTAGACGTTCCTCTGACAGGGGTAGCCCGGCGTAGCTCTCTCTTGTTTTGTGTTTGTTTAGGTCATTGGGTTATGTAAAACCATGTTGGTTCACAAGTTGGGGCACTATCCTACCCGGTTTCACCATAACAGGGAGATTCCCCCTTATACGGGTCCGGAACCTTCGCTTCTAGGTTAGAGCACATGCGTGCCAGGGGGACACATGAAAGCACCTATACCAACCTATCACCACACTCACGCACATATGCTAGGGACACATGCAAGTTTTCATCTGATTCCGATGTTCTCGTGGCCTTCCTCCGGCGAAACCCTGATCTGTGCACACTCGGATCGTCTACCCCCTAGACGTTCCTCTGGCAGGGGTAGCCCGGCGCAGCTCTCTCTTGTTTTGTGTTTGTTTAGGTCATAGGGTTATGTAAAACTATGTTGGTTCACAAGTTGGGGCACTATCCTACCCGGTTTCACCTCAACAGGGAGATTCCCCCTTATACGGGTCCGAAACCTTCGCTTCTAGGTTAGAGCGCATGCATGCGAGGGGGGACACATGCAAGCACCTATAACAACCTCTCACCACACTCACACACATATCTAAGGGACACATGCAAGTTTTCATCTGATTCCGATATTCT
This sequence comes from Avena sativa, assembly GCA_916181665.1. NCBI lineage: Eukaryota > Viridiplantae > Streptophyta > Magnoliopsida > Poales > Poaceae > Avena > Avena sativa. The sequence continues at coordinate 21,176,506 of OV702296.1, forward strand.
CGTGGCCTTCCTCCGGCGAAACCCTGATCTATGCACACTCGGATCGTCTACCCCCTAGACGTTCCTCTGACAGGGGTAGCCCGGCGTAGCTCTCTCTTGTTTTGTGTTTGTTTAGGTCATAGGTAAAACCATGTTGGTTCACAAGTTGGTGCACTATCCTACCCGGTTTCACCTCAACGGGGAGATTCCCCCTTATACGGGTCCGGAACCTTCGCTTCTAGGTTAGAGGGCATGCATGCGAGGGGGACACATGCAAGCACCTATACCAACCTCTCACCACACTCACACACATATGCTAGGGACACATGCAAGTTTTCATCTGATTCCGATGTTCCCGTGGCCTTCCTCCGGCGAAACCCTGATATGTGCACACTCGGATCGTCTACCCCCTAGATGTTCCTCGGACAGGGGTAGCCCGGTGTAGCTATCTCTTGTTTTGTGTTTGTTTAGGTCATCGGGTTATGTAAAACCATGTTGGTTCACAAGTTGGGGCACTATCCTACCCGGTTTCACCTCAACGGGGAGATTCCCCCTTATACGGGTCCGGAACCTTCGCTTCTAGGTTAGAGCGCATGCATGCGAGGGGGGACACATGAAAGCACCTATACCAACCTCTCACGACACTCACACACATATGCTAGGGACACATGCAAGTTCCGATGTTCTCGTGGCCTTCCTCCGGAGAAACCCTGATCTGTGCACACTCGGATCATCTACCCCCCTAGACGTTCCTCTGACAGGGGTAGCCCGGCGTAGCTCTCTCTTGTTTTGTGTTTGTTTAGGTCACTGGGTTATGTAAAACCATGTTGGTTCACAAGTTGGGGCACTATCCTACCCGGTTTCACCATAACAGGGAGATTCCCCCTTATACGGGTCCGGAACCTTCGCTTCTAGGTTAGAGCACATGCGTGCCAGGGGGACACATGAAAGCACCTATACCAACCTATCACCACACTCACGCACATATGCTAGGGACACATGCAAGTTTTCATCTGATTCCGATGTTCTCGTGGCCTTCCTCCGGCGAAACCCTGATCTGTGCACACTCGGATCGTCTACCCCCCTAGACGTTCCTCTGGCAGGTGTAGCCCGGGGCAGCTCTCTCTTGTTTTGTGTTTGTTTAGGTCATAGGGTTATGTAAAACCATGTTGGTTCACAAGTTGGGGCACTATCCTACCCGGTTTCACCTCAACGGGGAGATTCCCCCTTATACGGGTCCGGAAACTTCGCTTCTAGGTTAGAGCGCATGCATGCAGGGGGGACACATGCAAGCACCTATACCAACCTCTCACCACACACACACACATATGCTAGGGACACATTCAAGTTTTCATCTGATTCCGATGTTCTCGTGGCCTTCCTCCGGCGAAACCCTAATCTGTGCACACTCGGATCGTCTACCCCCCGAGACGTTCCTCTGACAGGGGTAGCCCGGCGTAGCTATCTCTTGTTTTGTGTTTGTTTATGTCATAGGTAAAACCATGTTGGTTCACAAGTTGGTGCACTATCCTACCCGGTTTCACCTCAACGGGGAGATTCCCCCTTATACGGGTCCGGAACCTTCGCTTCTAGGTTAGAGGGCATGCATGCGAGGGGGACACATGCAAGCACCTATACCAACCTCTCACCACACTCACACACATATGCTAGGGACACATGCAAGTTTTCATCTGATTCCGATGTTCCCGTGGCCTTCCTCCGGCGAAACCCTGATATGTGCACACTCGGATCGTCTACCCCCTAGATGTTCCTCGGACAGGGGTAGCCCGGCGTAGCTATCTCTTGTTTTGTGTTTGTTTAGGTCATCGGGTTATGTAAAACCATGTTGGTTCACAAGTTGGGGCACTATCCTACCCGGTTTCACCTCAACGGGGAGATTCCCCCTTATACGGGTCCGGAACCTTCGCTTCTAGGTTAGAGCGCATGCATGCGAGGGGGGACACATGCAAGCACCTATACCAACCTCTCACGACACTCACACACATATGCTAGGGACACATGCAAGTTCCGATGTTCTCGTGGCCTTCCTCCGGAGAAACCCTGATCTGTGCACACTCGGATCATCTACCCCCCTAGACGTTCCTCTGACAGGGGTAGCCCGGCGTAGCTCTCTCTTGTTTTGTGTTTGTTTAGGTCATTGGGTTATGTAAAACCATGTTGGTTCACAAGTTGGGGCACTATCCTACCCGGTTTCACCATAACAGGGAGATTCCCCCTTATACGGGTCCGGAACCTTCGCTTCTAGGTTAGAGCACATGCGTGCCAGGGGGACACATGAAAGCACCTATACCAACCTATCACCACACTCACGCACATATGCTAGGGACACATGCAAGTTTTCATCTGATTCCGATGTTCTCGTGGCCTTCCTCCGGCGAAACCCTGATCTGTGCACACTCGGATCGTCTACCCCCCTAGACGTTCCTCTGGCAGGGGTAGCCCGGGGCAGCTCTCTCTTGTTTTGTGTTTTTTTAGGTCATAGGGTTATGTAAAACCATGTTGGTTCACAAGTTGGGGCACTATCCTACCCGGTTTCACCTCAACGGGGAGATTCCCCCTTATACGGGTCTGGAAACTTCGCTTCTAGGTTAGAGCGCATGCATGCAGGGGGGACACATGCAAGCACCTATACCAACCTCTCACCACACACACACACATATGCTAGGGACACATTCAAGTTTTCATCTGATTCCGATGTTCTCGTGGCCTTCCTCCGGCGAAACCCTAATCTGTGCACACTCGGATCGTCTACCCCCCGAGACGTTCCTCTGACAGGGGTAGCCCGGCGTAGCTATCTCTTGTTTTGTGTTTGTTTATGTCGTAGGGTTATGTAAAACCATGTTGGTTCACAAGTTGGGGCACTATCCTACCCGGTTTCACCTCAACGGGGAGATTCCCCCTTATACGTGTCTGAAACCTTCGCTTCTAGGTTAGAGCACATGCATGCGAGGGGGGACACATGCAAGAACCTATACCAACCTCTCACCGCACTTACACACATATGCTAGGGACACATGCAAGTTTTCATCTGATTCCGATGTTCTCGTGGCCTTCCTCCGGCGAAACCCTGATCTGTGCACACTCAGATCGTCTACCCCCCTTGACGGTCCTCTGACAGGGGTAGACCGGCGTAGCTCTCTCTTGTTTTGTGTTTGTGTAGGTCATAGGGTTATGTAAAACCATGTTGGTTCACAAGTTGGGGCACTATCCTACCCGGTTTCACCTCAACGAGGAGATTCCCCCTTATACGGGTCCGGAACCTTCGCTTCTAGGTTAGAGCGCATGCATGAGAGGGGGGACACATGTAAGCACCTATACCAACCTCTCACCACACTCACGCACATATGCTAGGGACACATGCAAGTTTTCATCTGATTCCGATGTTCTCGTGGCCTTCCTCCGGCGAAACCCTGATCTGTGCACAGTCGGATCGTCTACCCCCCTAGACGTTCCTCTGATAGGGGTAGCCCGGCGTAGCTTTCTCTTGTTTTGTGTTTGTTTAGGTCATAGGGTTATGTAAAACCATGTTGGTTCACAAGTTGCGGCACTATCCTACCCGGTTTCACGTCAACGGGGAGATTCCCCCTTATACGGGTCTGGAACCTTCGCTTCTAGGTTAGAGCGCATGCATGCGAGGGGGGGCACATGTAATCACCTATACCAACCTCTCACCACACTCACGCACATATGCTAGGGACACATGCATGTTTTCATCTGATTCTGATGTTCTCGTGGCCTTCCTCCGGCGAAACCCTGATCTGTGCACACTCGGATCGTCTACCCCCTAGACGTTCCTCTGGCAGGGGTAGCCCGGCGCAACTCTCTCTTGTTTTGTGTTTGTTTAGGTCATAGGGTTATGTAAAACCATGTTGGTTCACAAGTTGGGGCACTATCCTACCCGGTTTCACCTCAACGGGGAGATTCCCCCTTATACGGGTCCGAAACCTTCGCATCTAGGTTAGAGCGCATGCATGCGAGGGGGGACACATGCAAGCACCTATAACAACCTCTCACCACACTCACACACATATCCAAGGGACACATGCAAGTTTTCATCTGATTCCGATATTCTCGTGGCCTTCCTCCGGCGAAACCCTGATCTATGCACACTCGGATCGTCTACCCCCTAGACGTTCCTCTGACAGGGGTAGCCCGACGTAGCTCTCTCTTGTTTTGTGTTTGTTTAGGTCATAGGTAAAACCATGTTGGTTCACAAGTTGGTGCACTATCCTACCCGGTTTCACCTCAACGGGGAGATTCCCCCTTATACGGGTCCGGAACCTTCGCTTCTAGGTTAGAGGGCATGCATGCGAGGGGGACACATGCAAGCACCTATACCAAGCTCTCACCACACTCACACACATATGCTAGGGACACATGCAAGTTTCCATCTGATTCCGATGTTCTCGTGGCCTTCCTCCGGCGAAACCCTGATCTGTGCACACTCGGATCGTCTACCCCCCTAGACGTTACTCTGGCAGGGGTAGCCCGGCGTAGCTATCTCTTGTTTTGTGTTTGTTTAGGTCATAGGGTTATGTAAAACCAGGTTGGTTCACAAGTTGGGGCACTATCCTACCCGGTTTCACCTCAACGGGGAGATTCCCCCTTATATGGGTCTGGAACCTTCGCATCTAGGTTAGAGCGCATGCATGCGAGGGGGGACACATGTAAGCACCTATACCAACCTCTCACCACACTCACACACATATGCTAGGGACACATGCAAGTTTTCATCTGATTCCGACGTTCTCGTGGCCTTCCTCCGGCGAAACCCTGATCTGTGCACACTCGATCATCTATCCCCCTAGACGTTCCTCTCGCAGGGGTAGCCCGACGTAGCTATCTCTTGTTTTGTGTTTGTTTAGGTCATAGGGTTATGTAAAACCATGTTGGTTCACAAGTTGGGGCACTATCCTACCCGGTTTCACCTCAACGGGGAGATTCCCCCTTATACGGGTCCGGAACCTTCGCTTCTAGGTTAGAGCGCATGCATGCGAGGGGGGACACATGCAAGCACCTATAACAACCTCTCACCACACTCACACACATATCCAAGGGACACATGCAAGTTTTCATCTGATTCCGATATTCTCGTGGCCTTCCTCCGGCGAAACCCTGATCTATGCACACTCGGATCGTCTACCCCCTAGACGTTCCTCTGACAGGGGTAGCCCGGCGTAGCTCTCTCTTGTTTTGTGTTTGTTTAGGGCATAGGTAAAACCATGTTGGTTCACAAGTTGGTGCACTATCCTACCCGGTTTCACCTCAACGGGGAGATTCCCCCTTATACGGGTCCGGAACCTTCGCTTCTAGGTTAGAGGGCATGCATGCGAGGGGGACACATGCAAGCACCTATACCAACCTCTCACCACACTCACACACATATGCTAGGGACACATGCAAGTTTCCATCTGATTCCGATGTTCTCGTGGCCTTCCTCCGGCGAAACCCTGATCTGTGCACACTCGGATCGTCTACCCCCCTAGACGTTACTCTGGCAGGGGTAGCCCGGCGTAGCTATCTCTTGTTTTGTGTTTGTTTAGGTCATAGGGTTATGTAAAACCAGGTTGGTTCACAAGTTGGGGCACTATCCTACCCGGTTTCACCTCAACGGGGAGATTCCCCCTTATATGGGTCTGGAACCTTCGCATCTAGGTTAGAGCGCATGCATGCGAGGGGGGACACATGTAAGCACCTATACCAACCTCTCACCACACTCACACACATATGCTAGGGACACATGCAAGTTTTCATCTGATTCCGACGTTCTCGTGGCCTTCCTCCGGCGAAACCCTGATCTGTGCACACTCGATCATCTATCCCCCTAGACGTTCCTCTCGCAGGGGTAGCCCGACGTAGCTATCTCTTGTTTTGTGTTTGTTTAGGTCATAGGGTTATGTAAAACCATGTTGGTTCACAAGTTGGGGCACTATCCTACCCGGTTTCACCTCAACGGGGAGATTCCCCCTTATACGGGTCCGGAACCTTCGCTTCTAGGTTAGAGCGCATGCATGCGAGGGGGGACACATGCAAGCACCTATACCAACCTCTCACCACACTCACACACATATGCTAGGGACACATGCAAGTTTTCATCTGATTCCGATGTTCTCGTGGCCTTCCTCCGGCGAAACCCTGATCTGTGCACACTCGGATCGTCTACCCCCCTAGACGTTCCTCTGACAGGGATAGCCCGGCGTAGCTATCTCTTGTTTTGTGTTTGTTTATGTCATAGGGTTATGTAAAACCATGTTGGTTCACAAGTTGGGGCACTATGCTACCCGGTTTCACCTCAACGGGGAGATTCCCCCTTATACGGGTCCGGAACCTTAGCTTCTTGGTTAGAGCGCATGCATGCGAGGGGGGACACATGTAATCACCTATACCAACCTCTCACCACACTCACGCACATATGCTAGGGACACATGCAAGTTTTCATCTGATTCCGATGTTCTCGTGGCCTTCCTCCGGCGAAACCCTGATCTGTGCACACTCGGATCGTCTACCCCCCTAGACGTTCCTCTGGCAGGGGTAGCCCGGCGCAGCTCTCTCTTGTTTTGTGTTTGTTTAGGTCATAGGGTTATGTAAAACCATGTTGGTTCACAAGTTGGGGCACTATCCTACCCGGTTTCACCTCAACGGGGAGATTCCCCCTTATACGGGTCCGGAACCTTCGCTTCTAGGTTAGAGCGCATGCATGCGAGGGGGACACATGCAAGCACCTATAACAACCTCTCACCACACTCACACACATATCCAAGGGACACATGCAAGTTTTCATCTGATTCCGATATTCTCGTGGCCTTCCTCCGGCGAAACCCTGATCTATGCACACTCGGATCGTCTACCCCTAGACGTTCCTCTGACGGGGGTAGCCCGGCGTAGCTCTCTCTTGTTTTGTGTTTGTTTAGGTCATAGGTAAAACCATGTTGGTTCACAAGTTGGGGCACTATCCTACCCGGTTTCACCTCAACGGGGAGATTCCCCCTTATAAGGGTCCGGAACCTTCGCTTCTAGGTTAGAGGGCATGCATGCGAGGGGGGACACATGCAAGCACCTATACCAACCTCTCACCACACTCACACACATATGCTAGGGACACATGCAAGTTTCCATCTGATTCCGATGTTCTCGTGGCCTTCCTCCGGCGAAACCCTGATCTGTGCACACTCAGATCGTCTACCCCCCTAGACGTTACTCTGGCAGGGGTAGCCCGGCGTAGCTATCTCTTGTTTTGTGTTTGTTTAGGTCATAGGGTTATGTAAAACCAGGTTGGTTCACAAGTTGGGGCACTATCCTACCCGGTTTCACCTCAACGGGGAGATTCCCCCTTATATGGGTCTGGAACCTTCGCATCTAGGTTAGAGCGCATGCATGCGAGGGGGGACACATGTAAGCACCTATACCAACCTCTCACCACACTCACACACATATGCTAGGGACACATGCAAGTTTTCATCTGATTCCGACGTTCTCGTGGCCTTCCTCCGGCGAAACCCTGATCTGTGCACACTCGATCATCTATCCCCCTAGACGTTCCTCTCGCAGGGGTAGCCCGACGTAGCTATCTCTTGTTTTGTGTTTGTTTAGGTCATAGGGTTATGTAAAACCATGTTGGTTCACAAGTTGGGGCACTATCCTACCCGGTTTCACCTCAACGGGGAGATTCCCCCTTATACGGGTCCGGAACCTTCGCTTCTAGGTTAGAGCGCATGCATGCGAGGGGGGACACATGCAAGCACCTATACCAACCTCTCACCACACTCACACACATATGCTAGGGACACATGCAAGTTTTCATCTGATTCCGATGTTCTCGTGGCCTTCCTCCGGCGAAACCCTGATCTGTGCACACTCGGATCGTCTACCCCCCTAGACGTTCCTCTGACAGGGATAGCCCGGCGTAGCTATCTCTTGTTTTGTGTTTGTTTATGTCATAGGGTTATGTAAAACCATGTTGGTTCACAAGTTGGGGCACTATGCTACCCGGTTTCACCTCAACGGGGAGATTCCCCCTTATACGGGTCCGGAACCTTAGCTTCTTGGTTAGAGCGCATGCATGCGAGGGGGGACACATGTAATCACCTATACCAACCTCTCACCACACTCACGCACATATGCTAGGGACACATGCAAGTTTTCATCTGATTCCGATGTTCTCGTGGCCTTCCTCCGGCGAAACCCTGATCTGTGCACACTCGGATCGTCTACCCCCCTAGACGTTCCTCTGGCAGGGGTAGCCCGGCGCAGCTCTCTCTTGTTTTGTGTTTGTTTAGGTCATAGGTTTATGTAAAACCATGTTGGTTCACAAGTTGGGGCACTATCCTACCCGGTTTCACCTCAACGGGGAGATTCCCCCTTATACGGGTCCGGAACCTTCGCTTCTAGGTTAGAGCGCATGCATGCGAGGGGGACACATGCAAGCACCTATAACAACCTCTCACCACACTCACACACATATCCAAGGGACACATGCAAGTTTTCATCTGATTCCGATATTCTCGTGGCCTTCCTCCGGCGAAACCCTGATCTATGCACACTCGGATCGTCTACCCCTAGACGTTCCTCTGACGGGGGTAGCCCGGTGTAGCTCTCTCTTGTTTTGTGTTTGTTTAGGTCATAGGTAAAACCATGTTGGTTCACAAGTTGGGGCACTATCCTACCCGGTTTCACCTCAACGGGGAGATTCCCCCTTATAAGGGTCCGGAACCTTCGCTTCTAGGTTAGAGGGCATGCATGCGAGGGGGGACACATGCAAGCACCTATACCAACCTCTCACCACACTCACACACATATGCTAGGGACACATGCAAGTTTCCATCTGATTCCGATGTTCTCGTGGCCTTCCTCCGGCGAAACCCTGATCTGTGCACACTCAGATCGTCTACCCCCCTAGACGTTACTCTGGCAGGGGTAGCCCGGCGTAGCTATCTCTTGTTTTGTGTTTGTTTAGGTCATAGGGTTATGTAAAACCAGGTTGGTTCACAAGTTGGGGCACTATCCTACCCGGTTTCACCTCAACGGGGAGATTCCCCCTTATATGGGTCTGGAACCTTCGCATCTAGGTTAGAGCGCATGCATGCGAGGGGGGACACATGTAAGCACCTATACCAACCTCTCACCACACTCACACACATATGCTAGGGACACATGCAAGTTTTCATCTGATTCCGACGTTCTCGTGGCCTTCCTCCGGCGAAACCCTGATCTGTGCACACTCGATCATCTATCCCCCTAGACGTTCCTCTCGCAGGGGTAACCCGACGTAGCTATCTCTTGTTTTGTGTTTGTTTAGGTCATAGGGTTATGTAAAACCATGTTGGTTCACAAGTTGGGGCACTATCCTACCCGGTTTCACCTCAACGGGGAGATTCCCCCTTATACGGGTCCGGAACCTTCGCTTCTAGGTTAGAGCGCATGCATGCGAGGGGGGACACATGCAAGCACCTATACCAACCTCTCACCACACTCACACACATATGCTAGGGACACATGCAAGTTTTCATCTGATTCCGATGTTCTCGTGGCCTTCCTCCGGCGAAACCCTGATCTGTGCACACTCGGATCGTCTACCCCCCTAGACGTTCCTCTGACAGGGATAGCCCGGCGTAGCTATCTCTTGTTTTGTGTTTGTTTATGTCATAGGGTTATGTAAAACCATGTTGGTTCACAAGTTGGGGCACTATGCTACCCGGTTTCACCTCAACGGGGAGATTCCCCCTTATACGGGTCCGGAACCTTAGCTTCTTGGTTAGAGCGCATGCATGCGAGGGGGGACACATGTAATCACCTATACCAACCTCTCACCACACTCACGCACATATGCTAGGGACACATGCAAGTTTTCATCTGATTCCGATGTTCTCGTGGCCTTCCTCCGGCGAAACCCTGATCTGTGCACACTCGGATCGTCTACCCCCCTAGACGTTCCTCTGGCAGGGGTAGCCCGGCGCAGCTCTCTCTTGTTTTGTGTTTGTTTAGGTCATAGGGTTATGTAAAACCATGTTGGTTCACAAGTTGGGGCACTATCCTACCCGGTTTCACCTCAACGGGGAGATTCCCCCTTATACGGGTCCGGAACCTTCGCTTCTAGGTTAGAGCGCATGCATGCGAGGGGGACATATGCAAGCACCTATAACAACCTCTCACCACACTCACACACATATCCAAGGGACACATGCAAGTTTTCATCTGATTCCGATATTCTCGTGGCCTTCCTCCGGCGAAACCCTGATCTATGCACACTCGGATCGTCTACCCCTAGACGTTCCTCTGACAGGGGTAGCCCGGCGTAGCTCTCTCTTGTTTTGTGTTTGTTTAGGTCATAGGTAAAACCATGTTGGTTCACAAGTTGGGGCACTATCCTTCCCGGTTTCACCTCAACGGGGAGATTCCCCCTTATAAGGGTCCGGAACCTTCGCTTCTAGGTTAGAGGGCATGCATGCGAGGGGGGACACATGCAAGCACCTATACCAACCTCTCACCACACTCACACACATATGCTAGGGACACATGCAAGTTTCCATCTGATTCCGATGTTCTCGTGGCCTTCCTCCGGCGAAACCCTGATCTGTGCACACTCAGATCGTCTACCCCCCTAGACGTTACTCTGGCAGGGGTAGCCCGGCGTAGCTATCTCTTGTTTTGTGTTTGTTTAGGTCATAGGGTTATGTAAAACCAGGTTGGTTCACAAGTTGGGGCACTATCCTACCCGGTTTCACCTCAACGGGGAGATTCCCCCTTATATGGGTCTGGAACCTTCGCATCTAGGTTAGAGCGCATGCATGCGAGGGGGGACACATGTAAGCACCTATACCAACCTCTCACCACACTCACACACATATGCTAGGGACACATGCAAGTTTTCATCTGATTCCGACGTTCTCGTGGCCTTCCTCCGGCGAAACCCTGATCTGTGCACACTCGATCATCTATCCCCCTAGACGTTCCTCTCGCAGGGGTAGCCCGACGTAGCTATCTCTTGTTTTGTGTTTGTTTAGGTCATAGGGTTATGTAAAACCATGTTGGTTCACAAGTTGGGGCACTATCCTACCCGGTTTCACCTCAACGGGGAGATTCCCCCTTATACGGGTCCGGAACCTTAGCTTCTTGGTTAGAGCGCATGCATGCGAGGGGGGACACATGTAATCACCTATACCAACCTCTCACCACACTCACGCACATATGCTAGGGACACATGCAAGTTTTCATCTGATTCCGATGTTCTCGTGGCCTTCCTCCGGCGAAACCCTGATCTGTGCACACTCGGATCGTCTACCCCCCTAGACGTTCCTCTGGCAGGGGTAGCCCGGCGCAGCTCTCTCTTGTTTTGTGTTTGTTTAGGTCATAGGGTTATGTAAAACCATGTTGGTTCACAAGTTGGGGCACTATCCTACCCGGTTTCACCTCAACGGGGAGATTCCCCCTTATACGGGTCCGGAACCTTCGCTTCTAGGTTAGAGCGCATGCATGCGAGGGGGACACATGCAAGCACCTATAACAACCTCTCACCACACTCACACACATATCCAAGGGACACATGCAAGTTTTCATCTGATTCCGATATTCTCGTGGCCTTCCTCCGGCGAAACCCTGATCTATGCACACTCGGATCGTCTACCCCCCTAGACGTTCCTCTGGCAGGGGTAGCCCGGCGCAGCTCTCTCTTGTTTTGTGTTTGTTTAGGTCATAGGGTTATGTAAAACCATGTTGGTTCACAAGTTGGGGCACTATCCTACCCGGTTTCACCTCAACGGGGAGATTCCCCCTTATACGGGTCCGGAACCTTCGCTTCTAGGTTAGAGCGCATGCATGCGAGGGGGACACATGCAAGCACCTATAACAACCTCTCACCACACTCACACACATATCCAAGGGACACATGCAAGTTTTCATCTGATTCCGATATTCTCGTGGCCTTCCTCCGGCGAAACCCTGATCTATGCACACTCGGATCGTCTACCCCTAGACGTTCCTCTGACAGGGGTAGCCCGGCGTAGCTCTCTCTTGTTTTGTGTTTGTTTAGGTCATAGGTAAAACCATGTTGGTTCACAAGTTGGGGCACTATCCTTCCCGGTTTCACCTCAACGGGGAGATTCCCCCTTATAAGGGTCCGGAACCTTCGCTTCTAGGTTAGAGGGCATGCATGCGAGGGGGGACACATGCAAGCACCTATACCAACCTCTCACCACACTCACACACATATGCTAGGGACACATGCAAGTTTCCATCTGATTCCGATGTTCTCGTGGCCTTCCTCCGGCGAAACCCTGATCTGTGCACACTCAGATCGTCTACCCCCCTAGACGTTACTCTGGCAGGGGTAGCCCGGCGTAGCTATCTCTTGTTTTGTGTTTGTTTAGGTCATAGGGTTATGTAAAACCAGGTTGGTTCACAAGTTGGGGCACTATCCTACCCGGTTTCACCTCAACGGGGAGATTCCCCCTTATATGGGTCTGGAACCTTCGCATCTAGGTTAGAGCGCATGCATGCGAGGGGGGACACATGTAAGCACCTATACCAACCTCTCACCAGACTCACACACATATGCTAGGGACACATGCAAGTTTTCATCTGATTCCGACGTTCTCGTGGCCTTCCTCCGGCGAAACCCTGATCTGTGCACACTCGATCATCTATCCCCCTAGACGTTCCTCTCGCAGGGGTAGCCCGACGTAGCTATCTCTTGTTTTGTGTTTGTTTAGGTCATAGGGTTATGTAAAACCATGTTGGTTCACAAGTTGGGGCACTATCCTACCCGGTTTCACCTCAACGGGGAGATTCCCCCTTATACGGGTCCGGAACCTTCGCTTCTAGGTTAGAGCGCATGCATGCGAGGGGGGACACATGCAAGCACCTATACCAACCTCTCACCACACTCACACACATATGCTAGGGACACATGCAAGTTTTCATCTGATTCCGATGTTCTCGTGGCCTTCCTCCGGCGAAACCCTGATCTGTGCACACTCGGATCGTCTACCCCCCTAGACGTTCCTCTGACAGGGATAGCCCGGCGTAGCTATCTCTTGTTTTGTGTTTGTTTATGTCATAGGGTTATGTAAAACCATGTTGGTTCACAAGTTGGGGCACTATGCTACCCGGTTTCACCTCAACGGGGAGATTCCCCCTTATACGGGTCCGGAACCTTAGCTTCTTGGTTAGAGCGCATGCATGCGAGGGGGGACACATGTAATCACCTATACCAACCTCTCACCACACTCACGCACATATGCTAGGGACACATGCAAGTTTTCATCTGATTCCGATGTTCTCGTGGCCTTCCTCCGGCGAAACCCTGATCTGTGCACACTCGGATCGTCTACCCCCCTAGACGTTCCTCTGGCAGGGGTAGCCCGGCGCAGCTCTCTCTTGTTTTGTGTTTGTTTAGGTCATAGGGTTATGTAAAACCATGTTGGTTCACAAGTTGGGGCACTATCCTACCCGGTTTCACCTCAACGGGGAGATTCCCCCTTATACGGGTCCGGAACCTTCGCTTCTAGGTTAGAGCGCATGCATGCGAGGGGGACACATGCAAGCACCTATAACAACCTCTCACCACACTCACACACATATCCAAGGGACACATGCAAGTTTTCATCTGATTCCGATATTCTCGTGGCCTTCCTCCGGCGAAACCCTGATCTATGCACACTCGGATCGTCTACCCCTAGACGTTCCTCTGACAGGGGTAGCCCGGCGTAGCTCTCTCTTGTTTTGTGTTTGTTTAGGTCATAGGTAAAACCATGTTGGTTCACAAGTTGGGGCACTATCCTACCCGGTTTCACCTCAACGGGGAGATTCCCCCTTATAAGGGTCCGGAACCTTCGCTTCTAGGTTAGAGGGCATGCATGCGAGGGGGGACACATGCAAGCACCTATACCAACCTCTCACCACACTCACACACATATGTTAGGGACACATGCAAGTTTCCATCTGATTCTGATGTTCTCGTGGCCTTCCTCCGGCGAAACCCTGATCTGTGCACACTCGGATCGTCTACCCCCCTAGACGTTCCTCTGGCAGGGGTAGCCCGGCGTAGCAATCTCTAGTTTTGTGTTTGTTTAGGTCATAGGGTTATGTAAAACCATGTTGGTTCACAAGTTGGGGCACTATCCTACCCGGTTTCACCTCAACGGGGAGATTCCCCCTTATATGGGTCTGGAACCTTCGCATCTAGGTTAGAGCGCATGCATGCGAGGGGGGACACATGTAAGCACCTATACCAACCTCTCACCACACTCACACACATATGCTAGGGACACATGCAAGTTTTCATCTGATTCCGACGTTCTCGTGGCCTTCCTCCGGCGAAACCCTGATCTGTGCACACTCGATCATCTATCCCCCTAGACGTTCCTCTCGCAGGGGTAGCCCGACGTAGCTATCTCTTGTTTTGTGTTTTTGTAGGTCATAGGGTTATGTAAAACCATGTTGGTTCACAAGTTGGGGCACTATCCTACCCGGTTTCACCTCAACGGGGAGATTCCCCCTTATACGGGTCCGGAACCTTCGCTTCTAGGTTAGAGCGCATGCATGCGAGGGGGGACACATGCAAGCACCTATACCAACCTCTCACCACACTCACACACATATGCTAGGGACACATGCATGTTTTCATCTGATTCCGACGTTCTCGTGGCCTTCCTCCGGCGAAACCCTGATCTGTGCACACTCGATCATCTATCCCCCTAGACGTTCCTCTCGCAGGGGTAGCCCGATGTAGCCATCTCTTGTTTTGTGTTTGTTTAGGTCATAGGGTTATGTAAAACCATGTTGGTTCACAAGTTGGGGCACTATCCTACCCGGTTTCACCTCAACGGGGAGATTCCCCCTTATACGGGTCCGGAACCTTCGCTTCTAGGTTAGAGCGCATGCATGCGAGGGGGGACACATGCAAGCACCTATACCAACCTCTCACCACACTCACACACATATTCTAGGGACACATGCATGTTTTCATCTGATTCCGATGTTCTCGTGGCCTTCCTCCGGCGAAACCCTGATCTGTGCACACTCGGATCATCTACCCCCCTAGACGTTCCTCTGACAGGGGTAGCCCGGCGTAGCTATCTCTTGTTTTGTGTGTTTTTATGTCATAGGGTTATGTAATACCATGTTGGTTCACAAGTTGGGGCACTATGCTACCCGGTTTCACCTCAACGGGGAGATTCCCCCTTATACGGGTCCGGAACCTTCGCTTCTTGGTTAGAGCGCATGCATGCGAGGGGGGACACATGTAATCACCTATACCAACCTCTGACTAAACTCACGCACATATTCTAGGGACACATGCAAGTTTTCATCTTATTCCGATGTTCTCGTGGCCTTCCTCCGGCGAAACCCTGATCTGTGCACACTCGGATCGTCTACCCCCTAGACGTTCCTCTGGCAGGGGTAGCCCGGCGCAGCTCTCTCTTGTTTTGTGTTTGTTTAGGTCATAGGGTTATGTAAAACCATGTTGGTTCACAAGTTGGGGCACTATCCTACCCGGTTTCACCTCAACGGGGAGATTCCCCCTTATACGGGTCCGGAACCTTCGCTTCTAGGTTAGAGTGCATGCATGCGAGGGGGGACACATGCAAGCACCTATAACAACCTCTCACCACACTCACACACATATCCAAGGTACACATGCAAGTTTTCATCTGATTCCGATATTCTCGTGGCCTTCCTCCGGCGAAACCCTGATCTATGCACACTCGGATCGTCTACCCCCTAGACGTTCCTCTGACAGGGGTAGCCCGGCGTAGCTCTCTCTTGTTTTGTGTTTGTTTAGGTCATAGGTAAAACCATGTTGGTTCACAAGTTGGGGCACTATCCTACCCGGTTTCACCTCAACGGGGAGATTCCCCCTTATACGGGTCCGGAACCTTCGCTTTTAGGTTAGAGCGCATGCATGCGAGGGGGGACACATGCAAGCACCTATAACAACCTCTCACCACACTCACACACATATCCAAGGGACACATGCAAGTTTTCATCTGATTCCGATATTCTCGTGGCCTTCCTCCGGCGAAACCCTGATCTATGCACACTCGGATCGTCTACCCCCTAGACGTTCCTCTGACAGGGGTAGCCCGGCGTAGCTCTCTCTTGTTTTGTGTTTGTTTAGGTCATAGGTAAAACCATGTTGGTTCACAAGTTGGGGCACTATCCTACCCGGTTTCACCATAACAGGGAGATTCCCCCTTATACGGGTCCGGAACCTTCGCTTCTAGGTTAGAGCACATGCGTGCCAGGGGGACACATGAAAGCACCTATACCAACCTATCACCACACTCACGCACATATGCTAGGGACACATGCAAGTTTTCATCTGATTCCGATGTTCTCGTGGCCTTCCTCCGGCGAAACCCTGATCTGTGCACACTCGGATCGTCTACCCCCCTAGACGTTCCTCTGGCAGGGGTAGCCCGGCGCAGCTCTCTCTTGTTTTGTGTTTGTTTAGGTCATAGGGTTATGTAAAACCATGTTGGTTCACAAGTTGGGGCACTATCCTACCCGGTTTCACCTCAACGGGGAGATTCCCCCTTATACGGGTCCGGAAACTTCGCTTCTAGGTTAGAGCGCATGCATGCAGGGGGGACACATGCAAGCACCTATACCAACCTCTCACCACCCACACACATATGCTAGGGACACATTCAAGTTTTCATCTGATTCCGATGTTCTCGTGGCCTTCCTCCGGCGAAACCCTAATCTGTGCACACTCGGATCGTCTACCCCCCGAGACGTTCCTCTCACAGGGGTAGCCCGGCGTAGCTCTCTCTTGTTTTGTGTTTGTTTAGGTCATAGGTAAAACCATGTTGGTTCACAAGTTGGGGCACTATCCTACCCGGTTTCACCTCAACGGGGAGATTCCCCCTTATATGGGTCCGGAACCTTCGCTTCTAGGTTAGAGGGCATGCATGCGAGGGGGGAGACATGCAAGCACCTATACCAACCTCTCACCACACTCACACACATATTCTAGGGACACATGCAAGTTTTCATCTGATTCTGATGTTCTCGTGGCCTTCCTCCGACGAAACCCTGATCTGTGCACACTCGGATCGTCTACCCCCCTAGACGTTCCTCTGACAGGGGTAGCCCGGCGTAGCTATCTCTTGTTTTGTGTTTGTTTATGTCGTAGGGTTATGTAAAACCATGTTGGTTCACAAGTTGGGGCACTATCCTACCCGGTTTCACCTCAACGAGGAGATTCCCCCTTATACGTGTCCGAAACCTTCGCTTCTAGGTTAGAGCACATGCATGCGAGGGGGGACACATGCAAGAACCTATACCAACCTCTCACCGCACTCACACACATATGCTAGGGACACATGCAAGTTTTCATCTGATTCCGATGTTCTCGTGGCCTTCCTCCGGCGAAACCCTGATCTGTGCACACTCAGATCGTCTACCCCCCTTGACGGTCCTCTGACAGGGGTAGACCGGCGTAGCTCTCTCTTGTTTTGTGTTTGTGTAGGTCATAGGGTTATGTAAAACCATGTTGGTTCACAAGTTGGGGCACTATCCTACCCGGTTTCACCTCAACGAGGAGATTCCCCCTTATACGGGTCCGGAACCTTCGCTTCTAGGTTAGAGCGCATGCATGAGAGGGGGGACACATGTAAGCACCTATACCAACCTCTCACCACACTCACGCACATATGCTAGGGACACATGCAAGTTTTCATCTGATTCCGATGTTCTCGTGGCCTTCCTCCGGCGAAACCCTGATCTGTGCACACTCGGATCGTCTACCCCCCTAGACGTTCCTCTGACAGGGGTAGCCCGGCGTAGCTTTCTCTTGTTTTGTGTTTGTTTAGGTCATAGGGTTATGTAAAACCATGTTGGTTCACAAGTTGCGGCACTATCCTACCCGGTTTCACCTCAACGGGGAGATTCCCCCTTATACGGGTCTGGAACCTTCGCTTCTAGGTTAGAGCGCATGCATGCGAGGGGGGACACATGTAATCACCTATACCAACCTCTCACCACACTCACGCACATATGCTAGGGACACATGCATGTTTTCATCTGATTCTGATGTTCTCGTGGCCTTCCTCCGGCGAAACCCTGATCTGTGCACACTCGGATCGTCTACCCCCTAGACGTTCCTCTGGCAGGGGTAGCCCGGCGCAGCTCTCTCTTTTTTTGTGTTTGTTTAGGTCATAGGGTTATGTAAAACCATGTTGGTTCACAAGTTGGGGCACTATCCTACCCGGTTTCACCTCAACGGGGACATTCCCCCTTATACGGGTCCGGAACCTTCGCTTCTAGGTTAGAGCGCATGCATGCGAGGAGGGACACATGCAAGCACCTATACCAACCTCTCACCACACTCACACACATATTCTAGGGACACATCCATGTTTTCATCTGATTCCGATGTTCTCGTGGCCTTCCTCCGGCGAAACCCTGATCTGTGCACACTCGGATCATCTACCCCCCTAGACGTTCCTCTGACAGGGGTAGCCCGGCGTAGCTATCTCTTGTTTTGTGTTTGTTTATGTCATAGGGTTATGTAATACCATGTTGGTTCACAAGTTGGGGCACTATGCTACCCGGTTTCACCTCAACGGGGAGATTCCCCCTTATACGGGTCCGGAACCTTCGCTTCTTGGTTAGAGCGCATGCGTGCGAGGGGGGACACATGTAATCACCTATACCAACCTCTCACTAAACTCACGCACATATGCTAGGGACACATGCAAGTTTTCATCTTATTCCGATGTTCTCGTGGCCTTCCTCCGGCGAAACCCTGATCTGTGCACACTCGGATCGTCTACCCCCTAGACGTTCCTCTGGCAGGGGTAGCCCGGCGCAGCTCTCTCTTGTTTTGTGTTTGTTTAGGTCATAGGGTTATGTAAAACCATGTTGGTTCACAAGTTGGGGCACTATCCTACCCGGTTTCACCTCAACGGGGAGATTCCCCCTTATACGGGTCCGGAACCTTCGCTTCTAGGTTAGAGCGCATGCATGTGAGGGGGGACACATGCAAGCACCTATAACAACCTCTCACCACACTCACACACATGTCCAAGGTACACATGCAAGTTTTCATCTGATTCCGATATTCTCGTGGCCTTCCTCCGGCGAAACCCTGATCTATGCACACTCGGATCGTCTACCCCCTAGACGTTCCTCTGACAGGGGTAGCCCGGCGTAGCTCTCTCTTGTTTTGTGTTTGTTTAGGTCATAGGTAAAACCATGTTGGTTCACAAGTTGGGGCACTATCCTACCCGGTTTCACCTCAACGGGGAGATTCCCCCTTATACGGGTCCGGAACCTTCGCTTCTAGGTTAGAGCGCATGCATGCGAGGGGGGACACATGCAAGCACCTATAACAACCTCTCACCACACTCACACACATATCCAAGGGACACATGCAAGTTTTCATCTGATTCCGATATTCTCGTGGCCTTCCTCCATCGAAACCCTGATCTATGCACACTCGGATCGTCTACCCCCTAGACGTTCCTCTGACAGGGGTAGCCCGGCGTAGCTCTCTCTTGTTTTGTGTTTGTTTAGGTCATAGGTAAAACCATGTTGGTTCACAAGTTGGGGCACTATCCTACCTGGTTTCACCTCAACGGGGAGATTCCCCCTTATACGGGTCCGGAACCTTCGCTTCTAGGTTAGAGCGCATGCATGCGAGGGGGGACACATGCAAGCACCTATACCAACCTCTCACCACACTCACACACATATGCTAGGGACACATGCAAGTTTTCATCTGATTCCGATGTTCTCGTGGCCTTCCTCCGGCGAAACCCTGATCTGTGCACACTCAGATCGTCTACCCCCCTAGACGTTCCTCTGACAGGGGTAGCCCGGCGTAGCTCTCTCTTGTTTTGTGTTTGTTTAGGTCATTGGGTTATGTAAAACCATGTTGGTTCACAAGTTGGGGCACTATCCTACCCGGTTTCACCATAAGAGGGAGATTCCCCCTTATACGGGTCCGGAACCTTCGCTTCTAGGTTAGAGCACATGCGTGCCAGGGGGACACATGAAAGCACCTATACCAACCTCTCACCACACTCACACACATATGCTAGGGACACATGCAAGTTTTCATCTGATTCCGATGTTCTCGTGGCCTTCCTCCGGCGAAACCCTGATATGTGCACACTCGGATCGTCTACCCCCTAGATGTTCCTCTGACAGGGGTAGCCCGGCGTAGCTATCTCTTGTTTTGTGTTTGTTTAGGTCATCGGGTTATGTAAAACCATGTTGGTTCACAAGTTGGGGCACTATCCTACCCGGTTTCACCTCAACGGGGAGATTCCCCCTTATACGGGTCCGGAACCTTCGCTTCTAGGTTAGAGCGCATGCATGCGAGGGGGGACACATGCAAGCACCTATACCAACCTCTCACCACACTTACACACATATGCTAGGGACACATGCAAGTTTTCATCTGATTCCGATGTTCTCGTGGCCTTCGTCCGGCGAAACCCTGAGCTATGCACACTCGGATCGTCTACCCCTAGACGTTCCTCTGACAGGGGTAGACCGGCGTAGCTCTCTCTTGTTTTGTGTTTGTTTAGGTCATTGGGTTATGTAAAACCATGTTGGTTCACAAGTTGGGGCACTATCCTACCCGGTTTCACCTCAACGGGGAGATTCCCCCTTATACGGGTCCGAAACCTTCGCTTCTAGGTTAGAGCGCATGCATGCGAGGGGGGACACATGTAAGCACCTACACCAACCTCTCACCACACTCACGCACATATGCTAGGGACACATGCAAGTTTTCATCTGATTCCGATGTTCCCGTGACCTTCCTCCGGCGAAACCCTGATTTGTGCACACTCGGATCGTCTACCCCCCTAGACGTTCCTCTGGCAGGGGTAGCCCGGCGTGGCTCTCTCTTGTTTTGTGTTTGTTTAGGTCAGAGGGTTATGTAAAACCATGTTGGTTCACAAGTTGGGGCACTATCCTACCCGGTTTCACCTCAACGGGGAGATTCCCCCTTATACGGGTCCGGAACCTTCGCTTCTAGGTTAGAGCGCATGCATGCAAGGGGGGACACATGCAAGCACCTATACCAACCTCTCACCACACTCACACACATATTCTAGGGACACATGCAAGTTTTCATCTGATTCCGATGTTCTCGTGGCCTTCCTCCGGCGAAACCCTGATCTGTGCACACTCAGATCATCTACCCCCCCTAGACGTTCCTCTGACAGGGGTAGCCCGGCGTAGCTCTCTCTTGTTTTGTGTTTGTTTAGGTCATTGGGTTATGTAGAACCATGTTGGTTCACAAGTTGGGGCACTATCCTACCCGGTTTCACCATAACAGGGAGATTCCCCCTTATACGGGTCCGGAACCTTCGCTTCTAGGTTAGAGCACATGCGTGCCAGGGGGACACATGAAAGCACCTATACCAACCTCTTACCACACTCACACACATATTCTAGGGACACATGCAAGTTTTCATTTGATTCCGATGTTCCCGTGGCCTTCCTCCGGCGAAACCCTGATATGTGCACACTCGGATCGTCTACCCCCTAGATGTTCCTCTGACAGGGGTAGCCCGGCGTAGCTATCTCTTGTTTTGTGTTTGTTTAGGTCATCGGGTTATGTAAAACCATGTTGGTTCACAAGTTGGGGCACTATCCTACCCGGTTTCACCTCAACGGGGAGATTCCCCCTTATACGGGTCCGGAACCTTCGCTTCTAGGTTAGAGCGCATGCATGCGAGGGGGGACACATGCAAGCACCTATACCAACCTCGCACCACACTTACACACATATGCTAGGGACACATGCAAGTTTTCATCTGATTCCGATGTTCTCGTGGCCTTCCTCCGGCGAAACCCTGATCTGTGCACACTCAGATCGTCTACCCCCCTAGACGTTCCTCTGACAGGGGTAGCCCGGCGTAGCTCTCTCTTGTTTTGTGTTTGTTTAGGTCATTGGGTTTTGTAAAACCATGTTGGTTCACAAGTTGGGGCACTATCCTACCCGGTTTCACCATAATAGGGAGATTCCCCCTTATACGGGTCCGGAACCTTCGCTTCTAGGTTAGAGCACATGCGTGCCAGGGGGACACATGAAAGCACCTATACCAACCTCTCACCACACTCACACACATATGCTAGGGACACATGCAAGTTTTCATCTGATTCCGATGTTCCCGTGGCCTTCCTCCGGCGAAACCCTGATATGTGCACACTCGGATCGTCTACCCCCTAGATGTTCCTCTGACAGGGGTAGCCCGGCGTAGCTATCTCTTGTTTTGTGTTTGTTTAGGTCATCGGGTTATGTAAAACCATGTTGGTTCACAAGTTGGGGCACTATCCTACCCGGTTTCACCTCAACGGGGAGATTCCCCCTTATACGGGTCCGGAACCTTCGCTTCTAGGTTAGAGCGCATGCATGCCAGGGGGGACACATGCAAGCACCTATACCAACCTCTCACCACACTTACACACATATGCTAGGGACAAATGCAAGTTTTCATCTGATTCCGATGTTCTCGTGGCCTTCGTCCGGCGAAACCCTGAGCTGTGCACACTCGGATCGTCTACCCCCTAGACGTTCCTCTGACAGGGGTAGCCCGGCGTAGCTATCTCTTGTTTTGTGTTTGTTTAGGTCATCGGGTTATGTAAAACCATGTTGGTTCACAAGTTGGGGCACTATCCTACCCGGTTTCACCTCAACGGGGAGATTCCCCCTTATACGGGTCCGGAACCTTCGCTTCTAGGTTAGAGCGCATGCATGCGAGGGGGGACACATGCAAGCACCTATACCAACCTCTCACGACACTCACACACATATGCTAGGGACACATGCAAGTTCCGATGTTCTCGTGGCCTTCCTCCGGCGAAACCCTGATCTGTGCACACTCGGATCATCTACCCCCCTGGACGTTCCTCTGACAGGGGTAGCCCGGCGTAGCTCTCTCTTGTTTTGTGTTTGTTTAGGTCATTGGGTTATGTAAAACCATGTTGGATCACAAGTTGGGGCACTATCCTACCCGGTTTCACCATAACTGGGAGATTCCCCCTTATACGGGTCCGGAACCTTCGCTTCTAGGTTAGAGCACATGCGTGCCAGGGGGACACATGAAAGCACCTATACCAACCTCTCACCACACTCACACACATATGCTAGGGACACATGCAAGTTTTCATTTGATTCTGATGTTCCCGTGGCCTTCCTCCGGCGAAACCCTGATATGTGCATACTCGGATCGTCTACCCCTAGATGTTCCTCTGACAGGGGTAGCCCGGCGTAGCTATCTCTTGTTTTGTGTTTGTTTAGGTCATCGGGTTATGTAAAACCATGTTGGTTCACAAGTTGGGCATTATCCTACCCGGTTTCACCTCAACGGGGAGATTCCGCCTTATACGGGTCCGGAACCTTCGCTTCTAGGTTAGAGCGCATGCATGCGAGGGGGGACACATGCAAGCACCTATACCAACCTCTCACGACACTCACACACATATGCTAGGGACACATGCAAGTTCCGATGTTCTCGCGGCCTTCCTCCGGCGAAACGCTGATCTATGCACACTCGGATCGTCTACACCCCTAGACGTTCCTCTGACAGGGGTAGCCCGGCATAGCTCTCTCTTGTTTTGTGTTTATTTAGGTCATAGGTTATGTAAAACCATGTTGGTTCACAAGTTTGGGCACTATCCTACCCGGTTTCACCTCAACGGGGAGATTCCCCCTTATACGGGTCCGGAACCTTCGCTTCTAGGTTAGAGCGCATGCATGCGAGGGGGGACACATGTAAGCACCTATACCAACCTCTCACCACACTCACGCACATATGCTAGGGACACATGCAAGTTTTCATCTGATTCCGATGTTCTCGTGGCCTTCCTCCGGCGAAACCCTGATCTGTCCACACTCGGATCGTCTACCCTCCTAGACGTTCCTCTGACAGGGGTAGCCCGGCGTAGCTTTCTGTTGTTTTGTGTTTGTTCAGGTTATAGGGTTATGTAAAACCATGTTGGTTAACAAGTTGCGGCACTATCCTACCCGGTTTCACGTCAACGGGGAGATTCCCCCTTATACGGGTCCGGAACCTTCGCTTCTAGGTTAGAGCGCATGCATGCGAGGGGGGACACATGTAATCACCTATACCAACCTCTCACCACACTCACGCACATATGCTAGGGACACATGCAAGTTTTCATCTGATTCCGATGTTCTCGTGGCCTTCCTCCGGCGAAACCCTGATCTGACACACTGCGAGCTACATGTCAAAGTTGTGAACATATCAATGAAGGTGGCGGTCGGCTATGCCTTACCAATTGGACCCACACCAACTTACCACTATCGTCCGGTTCCAGAGGGCTACGCTGTTGTCGGCGTGGATGAAATCATGCCCACCTTTGAGGTTTTGGATCTTCACTACCCTGCTGGTGAAGGGGAAGTGACTGTGCTGGGTGACGCAAAAAACGTCACCATTCTATGGCCGAAGGATTGTATCGTGCTTCGAAATCACACGCCAAGGCCATCTTCGCCGTCGCCTCACCCGTCTCCAGCGAGGTCGTCGCCGCCGCGGCAGCCGTCTTCGTCGCCTCACCCGGCTCCGTCGCCTCACCAATCTCCGATGCAGCCATCGCCGCGGGAGCCATCGCTGGTGCCTCAGGATAAAAAGCGTAAGCGTACCGCTACTGTGCGTCGTAAGCGATCACCGAAACGTAAACAAGAGCCTCTTCCAAAAGTACCAACGGTTCCTCCCAAGAGAGCTTATGACTGTACTGAAGAGGAGACTGCGGCGATCGTTGATGCGGAAACGACAACGTTTTTCGCTAAGCTGAGGCGGCCGAAAGAGCCAGAGTTCCCCAGCACCAAAGAAGAAAAAGCCAAAGTGTTGAAAATGCTAAAGAATCTTCATCAACCCGAGCCAAAGTTGTCATCAGACTATGAGCGTTCTATTCTCAAGTCACATGCGGCACAAAAAGCCTCGAAGAGCAGTACTGATGCAAGCGGGAAATCTGTTGCCCAGCTCGGAGAACAAGCAAAACAAACTTGCGCCCCTCTCAAGGTGATTTCTCAAACCAATGTGGGGTCGAGCAAATATGGGGCCGAAGAGCAATATGATCCAGAGGTAGTTGCACAATACGGAGAAGCTGCCGCTGCTCAAGGTATGAGTATTGCCCAGTACTTATCCCAGTTAGAGTTCTTCCCCGTGAGTGAAGTAGCATACCAATACCAGTACGGAAAACCTCTCGTCAAACCTGAGGAGGTAAACAATCTTCCAACAAAAATGCGAACATTGCATAACTGGTACATGCATGCCACAAGGGCTGGGGCTAACTGGATAGTGCTGAGGGTTACAAAAAAGCATCATGGGAAAGATAAGGATGACATGATATCCATTGAATTTGATGAACTATTTCAATTATTCAATCAAGACGCCTTGGAAAAATCGATCATGAGTGCCTATTGTCTGTAAGTACTAATTCTGTAATTAATTTAGTCTACAGCTATATTATTTTGTTTATTGCATGTATATAATCATACTGTAATATGCAGAATGAAGATTCTCGAATGCAGCAGAGGACAAATCTATGACATTGGCTTCATTGACCCATATTGGGTTCATGAAGCTAATCTCAAAATAAGCCCCCAGGATACGGAGGATAATATAGTACACGCGTTAAGGTTTTAAGAAACCAAAAGGGAAATACTATTTCCTTACAACTTCCAGTGAGTGTTATTGTCTTGTATACACTTTCTATTTCGCTTACTCGATGTTAAGTATATAATTGATTAGTTCTGCATTCGCAGGTACCACTATATTCTGTTAATCATTCAACTTGACAAAGGGCGTGTACTAGTCATGGACTCGAAACATAAACCCCTTGAGACGTGGAAGGACATGCAGATACTTCTCCAGCGGTAATTCTAATCATTACGACACTATATCGGCAACGTTCGTGAATTTTATGATATCAAGTACTTAATAACTTATTTTATTCGTTTTCTACGCCGGGCAGCGCTTGGAAACGGTTCACCAAGAAGGCTAGGGGTGTTTGGAAAGAGGAGCTTACATTTCAACCACTAGATGTAAGCAC
Source organism: Avena sativa (assembly GCA_916181665.1). Classification (NCBI taxonomy): domain Eukaryota; kingdom Viridiplantae; phylum Streptophyta; class Magnoliopsida; order Poales; family Poaceae; genus Avena; species Avena sativa. The sequence continues at coordinate 21,202,543 of OV702296.1, forward strand.
AACTAGCTATATCCGCGCATCTCTTTGATTCTAGTTTTGATACAGTTATTATCATGCTTGATTATTATTTTGATTGAACTCTGTTCTCGTAAAGTGCCTGACGCAGGGACCAGGTAACAATCTATGTGGATACTATGTATGCAAGTTCATCCGGCAGACGTGCGATGAGAAGGGCAGAAATTTAGAGGAACTCCACGTACGTAAACAATTTCTATAGTTTTTAATTACAATCAAATTGTGTTTAGTTTCATATTCATATAGGCTGACTCCTTTTTTAAATCAGACCGAACATCTACGGGACGGTCTTCTGCCAAAGGATCGCATACGAGCAATTCAGGAGGAATTGGCGGGATTCTTGGATGCAGAAGTCCTAAACACACAAGGGGAATACTACTCGGCTGTGTATAGACAATAGGAATTGTAAAAATAGCAACTTTCAAGAAATTGGCCGGTAGCATCGAATAGCAACTTTTGTATGTAGTGCATGAACCCGATCCGTGTATTGAATGTAATGTTGTCATGATGATCTTGTGTAATATAAGGTTCCTTCGTTGATAAGTGCAAAACACTAAATAAACAATAAAACAACCTAAATGAATTCTCTGCCGCAGCACAAAAAGTGGCGAAAATGCTGCCGCGGCAACAAAATGTGCCATAAATGAATTCTCTGCCGCGGCAAAGAAATGGGCCAAATCTCTGCTGCGGCAGTAGGTTATTAGTCCCGGTTCGTGTTACGAACCGGGACTAATGCTCCACCCCCCTCACGCTCTGATGCCGCCACGTGTGCCCCATTTGTCCCGGTTGGTGGGGCAGCCGGGACTAATGGTTAGAGCTTTAGTCCCGATGGCCCCATCCCGGTTGGGCAAACGGGACTAATGGCCCTTACCAACCGGGACGCATGGTCCCTTTTCTACCAGTGTGTAAAACCATGTTGGTTCACAAGTTGCGGCACTATCTTACCCGGTTTCACGTCAACGGGGAGTTTCCCCTTATACGGGTCCGGAACCTTCGCTTCTAGGTTAGAGCGCATGCATGCGAGGGGGGGACACATGCAAGCACCTATACCAACCTCTCACCACACTCACACACATATGCTAGGGACACAGACAAGTTTTCACCTGATTCCGATGTTCTCGTGGCCTTCCTCCGGCGAAACCCTGATCTGTGCACACTCGGATCGTCTACCCCCCTAGACGGTCCTCTAACAGGGGTAGACCGGCGTAGCTCTCTCTTGTTTTGTCTTTGTTTAGGTCATAGGGTTATGTAAAACCATGTTGGTTCACAATTTGGGGCACTATCCTACCCGGTTTCACCTCAACGGGGAGAATCCCCCTTATACGGGTTCGGAACCTTCGCTTCCAGGTTAGAGCGCATGCATGCGAGGGGGACACATGTAAGCACCTATACCAACCTCTCACCACACTCACGCACATATGCTAGGGACACATGCAAGTTTTCATCTGATTCTGATGTTCTCGTGGCCTTCCTCCGGCGAAACCCTGATCTGTGCACACTCGGATCGTCTACCCCCCTAGACGTTCCTCTGGCAGGGGTAGCCCGGCGTAGCTCTCTCTTGTTTTGTGTTTGTTTAGGTCATAGGGTTATGTAAAACCATGTTGGTTCACAAGTTGGGGCACTATCCTACCCGGTTTCACCTCAACGGGGAGATTCCCCCTTATACGGGTCCGGAACCTTCGCTTCTAGGTTAGAGGGCATGCATGCGAGGGGGGACACATGCAAGCACCTATACCAACCTCTCACCACACTCACACACATATTCTAGGGACACATGAGTTTTCATCTGATTCCGATGTTCTCGTGGCCTTCCTCCGGCGAAACCCTGATCTGTGCACACTCGGATCGTCTACCCCCCTAGACGTTCCTCTGGCAGGGGTAGCCCGGCGTAGCTCTCTCTTGTTTTGTGTTTGTTTAGGTCATAGGGTTATGTAAAACAATGTTGGTTCACAAGTTGGGGCACTATCCTACCCGGTTTCACCTCAACGGGGAGATTCCCCCTTATACGGGTCCGGAACCTTCGCTTCTAGGTTAGAGCGCATGCATGCGAGGGGGGACACATGTAATCACCTATACCAACCTCTCACCACACTCACGCACATATGCTAGGGACACATGCAAGTTTTCATCTGATTCCTATGTTCTCGTGGCCTTCCTCCGGCGAAACCCTGATCTGTGCACACTCGGATCGTCTACCCCCCTAGACGGTCCTCTAACAGGGGTAGACCGGCGTAGCTCTCTCTTGTTTTGTCTTTGTTTAGGTCATAGGGTTATGTAAAACCATGTTGGTTCACAATTTGGGGCACTATCCTACCCGGTTTCACCTCAACGGGGAGATTCCCCCTTATACGGGTTCGGAACCTTCGCTTCCAGGTTAGAGCGCATGCATGCGAGGGGGACACATGTAAGCACCTATACCAACCTCTCACCACACTCACGCACATATGCTAGGGACACATGCAAGTTTTCATCTGATTCTGATGTTCTCGTGGCCTTCCTCCGGCGAAACCCTGATCTGTGCACACTCGGATCGTCTACCCCCCTAGACGTTCCTCTGGCAGGGGTAGCCCGGCGTAGCTCTCTCTTGTTTTGTGTTTGTTTAGGTCATAGGGTTATGTAAAACAATGTTGGTTCACAAGTTGGGGCACTATCCTACCCGGTTTCACCTCAACGGGGAGATTCCCCCTTATACGGGTCCGGAACCTTCGCTTCTAGGTTAGAGGGCATGCATGCGAGGGGGGACACATGCAAGCACCTATACCAACCTCTCACCACACTCACACACATATTCTAGGGACACATGAGTTTTCATCTGATTCCTATGTTCTCGTGGCCTTCCTCCGGCGAAACCCTGATCTGTGCACACTCGGATCGTCTACCCCCTAGACGTTCCTCTGACAGGGGTAGCCCGGCGTAGCTCTCTCTTGTTTTGTGTTTGTTTAGGTCATAGGGTTATGTAAAACCATGTTGGTTCACAAGTTGGGGCACTATCCTACCCGGTTTCACGTCAACGGGGAGATTCTCCCTTATACGGGTCCGGAACCTTCGCTTCTAGGTTAGAGCGCATGCATGCGAGGGGGGACACATGTAATCACCTATACCAACCTCTCACCACACTCACGCACATATGCTAGGGACACATGCAAGTTTTCATCTGATTCCGATGTTCTCGTGGCCTTCCTCCGGCGAAACCCTGATCTGTGCACACTCGGATCGTCTACCCCCCTAAACGTTCCTCTGGCAGGGGTAGCCCGGTGCAGCTCTCTCTTGTTTTGTGTTTGTTTAGGTCATAGGGTTATATAAAACCATGTTGGTTCACAAGTTGGGGCACTATCCTACCCGGTTTCACCTCAACGGGGAGATTCCCCCTTATACGGGTCCGGAAACTTAGCTTCTAGGTTAGAGCGCATGCATGCAGGGGGGACACATGCAAGCACCTATACCAACCTCTCACCACACTCACACACATATGCTAGGGACACATGCAAGTTTTCATCTGATTCCGATGTTCTCGTGGCCTTCCTCCGGCGAAACCCTGATCTGTGCACACTCGGATCGTCTACCCCCCTAGACGTTCCTCTGACAGGGGTAGCCCGGCGTAGCTCTCTCTTGTTTTGTGTTTGTTTAGGTCATAGGTAAAACCATGTTGGTTCACAAGTTGGGGCACTATCCTACCCGGTTTCACCTCAACGGGGAGATTCCCCCTTATACGGGTCCGGAACCTTCGCTTCTAGGTTAGAGGGCATGCATGCGAGGGAGGAGACATGCAAGCACCTATACCAACCTCTCACCACACTCACACACATATGCTAGGGACACATGCAAGTTTTCATCTGATTCCGATGTTCTCGTGGCCTTCCTCCGGCGAAACCCTGATCTGTGCACACTCGGATCGTCTACCCCCCTAGACGTTCCTCTGACAGGGGTAGCCCGACGTAGCTATCTCTTGTTTTGTGTTTGTTTATGTCATAGGGTTATGTAAAACCATGTTGGTTCACAAGTTGCGGCACTATCCTACCCGGTTTCACGTCAACGGGGAGATTCCGCCTTATACCGGTCCGGAACCTTCGCTTCTAGGTTAGAGAGCATGCATGCGAGGGGGGGACACATGCAAGCACCTATACCAACCTCTCACCACACTCACACACATATGCTAGGGACACATGCAAGTTTTCATCTGATTCCGATGTTCTCGTGGCCTTCCTCCGGCGAAACCCTGATCTGTGCACACTCGGATCGTCTACCCCCTAGACGGTCCTCTGACAGGGGTAGACCGGCGTAGCTCTCACTTGTTTTTTGTTTGTTTAGGTCATAGGGTTATGTAAAACCATGTTGGTTCACAATTTGGGGCACTATCCTACCCGGTTTCACCTCAACGGGGAGATTCCCCCTTATACGGGTTCGGAACCTTCTCTTCTAGGTTAGTGTGCATGCATGCGAGGGGGGACACATGTAAGCACCTATACCAACCTCTCACCACACTCACGCACATATGCTAGGGACACATGCAAGTTTCAGCTGATTCTGATGTTCTCGTGGCCTTCCTCCGGCGAAACCCTGATCTGTGCACACTCGGATCGTCTACCCCCCTAGACGTTCCTCTGGCAGGGGTAGCCCGGCGTATCTCTCTCTTGTTTTGTGTTTGTTTAGGTCATAGGGTTATGTAAAACCATGTTGGTTCACAAGTTGGGGCACTATCCTACCCGGTTTAACCTCAACGGGGAGATTCCCCCTTATACGGGTCCGGAACCTTCGCTTCTAGGTTAGAGGGCATGCATGCGAGGGGGGACACATGCAAGCACCTATACCAACCTCTCACCACACTCACACACATATTCTAGGGACCCATGAGTTTTCATCTGATTCCGATGTTCTCGTGGCCTTCCTCCGGCGAAACCCTGATCTGTGCACACTCGGATCGTCTACCCCCCTAGACGTTCCTCTGACAGGGGTAGCCCGGCATAGCTCTCTCTTGTTTTGTGTTTGCTTAGGTCATAGGGTTATGTAAAACAATGTTGGTTCAAAAGTTGGGGCACTATCCTACCCGGTTTCACCTCAACGGGGAGATTCTCCCTTATACGGGTCCGGAACCTTCGCTTCTAGGTTAGAGCGCATGCATGCAAGGGGGACACATGTAATCACCTATACCAACCTCTCACCACACTCACGCACATATGCTAGAGACACATGCAAGTTTTCATCTGATTCCGATGTTCTCGTGGCCTTCCTCCGACGAAACCCTGATCTGTGCACACTCGGATCGTCTACCCCCCTAGACATTCCTCTGACAGGGGTAGCCCGCCGTAGCTCTCTCTTGTTTTGTGTTTGTTTAGGTCATAGGGTTATTTAAAACCATGTTGGTTCACAAGTTGGGGCACTATCCTACCCGGTTTCACGTCAACGGGGAGATTCTCCCTTATACGGGTCCGGAACCTTCGCTTCTAGATTAGAGCGCATGCATGCGAGGGGGGACACATGTAATCACCTATACCAACCTCTCACCACACTCACGCACATATGCTAGGGACACATGCAAGTTTTCATCTGATTCCGATGTTCTCGTGGCCTTCCTCCGGCGAAACCCTGATCTATGCACACTCGGATCGTCTACCCCCCTAGACGTTCCTCTGGCAGGGGTAGCCCGGCGCAGCTCTCTCTTGTTTTGTGTTTGTTTAGGTCATAGGGTTATATAAAACCATGTTGGTTCACAAGTTGGGGCACTATCCTACCCGGTTTCACCTCAACGGGGAGATTCCCCCTTATACGGGTCCGGAAACTTCGCTTCTACGTTAGAGCGCATGCATGCAGGGGGGACACATGCAAGCACCTATACCAACCTCTCACCACACTCACACACATATGCTAGGGACACATGCAAGTTTTCATCTAATTCCGATGTTCTCGTGGCCTTCCTCCGGCGAAACCCTGATCTGTGCACACTCGGATCGTCTACCCCCCTAGACGTTCCTCTGACAGGGGTAGCCCGGCGTAGCTCTCTCTTGTTTTGTGTTTGCTTAGGTCATAGGGTTATGTAAAACCATGTTGGTTCAAAAGTTGGGGCACTATCCTACCTGGTTTCACCTCAACGGGGAGATTCTCCCTTATACGGGTCCGGAACCTTCGCTTCTAGGTTAGAGCGCATGCATGCGAGGGGGGACACATGTAATCACCTATACCAACCTCTCACCACACTCACGCACATATGCTAGGGACACATGCAAGTTTTCATCTGATTCCGATGTTCTCGTGGACTTCCTCCGGCGAAACCCTGATCTGTGCACACTCGGATCGTCTACCCCCCTAGACATTCCTCTGACAGGGGTAGCCCGCCATAGCTCTCTCTTGTTTTGTGTTTGTTTAGGTCATAGGGTTATTTAAAACCATGTTGGTTCACAAGTTGGGGCACTATCCTACCCGGTTTCACGTCAACGGGGAGATTCTCCCTTATACGGGTCCGGAACCTTCGCTTCTAGATTAGAGCGCATGCATGCGAGGGGGGACACATGTAATCACCTATACCAACCTCTCACCACACTCACGCACATATGCTAGGGACACATGCAAGTTTTCATCTGATTCCGATGTTCACGTGGCCTTCCTCCGGCGAAACCCTGATCTATGCACACTCGGATCGTCTACCCCCCTAGACGTTCCTCTGGCAGGGGTAGCCCGGCGCAGCTCTCTCTTGTTTTGTGTTTGTTTAGGTCATAGGGTTATATAAAACCATGTTGGTTCACAAGTTGGGGCACTATCCTACCCGGTTTCACCTCAACGGGGAGATTCCCCCTTATACGGGTCCGGAAACTTCGCTTCTACATTAGAGCGCATGCATGCAGGGGGGACACATGCAAGCACCTATACCAACCTCTCACCACACTCACACACATATGCTAGGGACACATGCAAGTTTTCATCTGATTCCGATTTTCTCGTGGCCTTCCTCCGGCGAAACCCTGATCTGTGCACACTCGGATCGTCTACCCCCCTAGACGTTCCTCTGACAGGGGTAGCCCGGCGTAGCTCTCTCTTGTTTTGTGTTTGTTTAGGTCATAGGTAAAACCATGTTGGTTCAGAAGTTGGGGCACTATCCTACCCGGTTTCACCTCAACGGGGAGATTCCCCCTTATACGGGTCTGGAACCTTCGCTTCTAGGTTAGATGGCATGCATGCGAGGGAGGAGACATGCAAGCACCTATACCAACCTCTAACCACACTTACAAACATATGCTAGGGACACATGCAAGTTTTCATCTGATTCCGATGTTCTCGTGGCCTTCCTCCGGCGAAACCCTGATCTGTGCACACTCGGATAGTCTACCCCCCTAGACGTTCCTCTGACAGGGGTAGCCCGGCGTAGCTATCTCTTGTTTTGTGTTTGTTTATGTCATAGGGTTATGTAAAACCATGTTGGTTCACAAGTTGCGGCACTATCCTACCCGGTTTCACCTCAACGGGGAGATTCCCCCTTATACGGGTCCGGAACCTTCGCTTCTAGGTTAGAGCGCATGCATGCGAGGGGGGACACATGCAAGAACCTATACCAACCTCTCACGACACTCACACACATATGCTAGGGACACATGCAAGTTCCGATGTTCTCGTGGCCTTCCTCCGGCGAAACCCTGATCTGTGCACACTCGGATCATCTACCCCCCTAGACGTTCCTCTGACAGGGGTAGCCCGGCGTAGCTCTCTCTTGTTTTGTGTTTGTTTAGGTCATTGGGTTATGTAAAACCATGTTGGTTCACAAATTGGGGCACTATCCTACCCGGTTTCACCATAACAGGGAGATTCCCCCTTATACGGGTCCGGAACCTTCGCTTCTAGGTTAGAGCACATGCGTGCCAGGGGGACACATGAAAGCACCTATACCAACCTCTCACCACACTCACACACATATGCTAGGTACACATGCAAGTTTTCATTTGATTCCGATGTTCCCGTGGCCTTCCTCCGGCGAAACCCTGATATGTGCATACTCGGATCGTCTACCCCCTAGATGTTCCTCTGACAGGGGTAGCCCGGCGTAGCTATCTCTTGTTTTGTGTTTGTTTAGGTCATCGGGTTATGTAAAACCATGTTGGTTCACAAGTTGGGGCATTATCCTACCCGGTTTCACCTCAACGGGGAGATTCCGCCTTATACGGGTCCGGAACCTTCGCTTCTAGGTTAGAGCGCATGCATGCGAGGGGGGACACATGCAAGCACCTATACCAACCTCTCACGACACTCACACACATATGCTAGGGACACATGCAAGTTCCGATGTTCTCGCGGCCTTCCTCCGGCGAAACGCTGATCTGTGCACACTCGGATCGTCTACACCCCTAGACGTTCCTCTGACAGGGGTAGCCCGGCATAGCTCTCTCTTCTTTTGTGTTTATTTAGGTCATAGGTTATGTAAAACCATGTTGGTTCACATGTTTGGGCACAATCCTACCCGGTTTCACCTCAACGGGGAGATTCCCCCTTATACGGGTCCGGAACCTTCGCTTCTAGGTTAGAGAGCATGCATGCGAGGGGGAACACATGCAAGCACCTATACCAACCTCTCACCACACTCACGCACATATGCTAGGGACACATGCAAGCACCTATACCAACCTCTCACCACACTCACGCACATATGCTAGGGACACATGCAAGTTTTCATCTGATTCCGATGTTCTCGTGACCTTCCTCTAGCGAAACCCTGATCTGTGCACACTCGGATCGTCTACCCCCCCTAGACGTTCCTCTGGCAGGGTTAGCCCGGCGTGGCTCTCTCTTGTTTTGTGTTTGTTTATGTCAGAGGGTTATGTAAAACCATGTTGGTTCACAAGTTGGGGCACTATCCTACCCGGTTTCACCTCAACGGGGAGATTCCCCCTTATACGGCTCCGGAACCTTCGCTTCTAGGTTAGAGCGCATGCATGCGAGGGGGGACACATGCAAGCACCTATACCAACCTCCCACCACACTCACACACATATTCTAGGGACACATGCAAGTTTTCATCTGATTCCGATGTTCTCGTGGCCTTCCTCCGGCAAAACCCTGATCTGTGCACACTCGGATCGTCTACCCCCCTAGACGGTCCTCTGACAGGGGTAGACCGGCATAGCTCTCTCTTGTTTTGTGTTTGTTTAGGTCATATGGTTCTGTAAAACCATGTTGGTTCACAAGTTGGGGCACTATCCTACCCGGTTTCACCTCAACGGGGAGATTCCCCCTTATACGGGTCCAGAACCTTCGCTTCTAGGTTAGAGCGCATGCATGCGAGGGGGGACACATGTAAGCACCTATACCAACCTCTCACCACACTCACGCACATATGCTAGGGACACATGCAAGTTTTCATCTAATTCCGATGTTCTCGTGGCCTTCCTCCGGCGAAACCCTGATCTGTCCACACTCGGATCGTCTACCCTCCTAGACGTTCCTCTGACAGGGGTAGCCCGGCGTAGCTTTCTGTTGTTTTGTGTTTGTTCAGGTCATAGGGTTATGTAAAACCATGTTGGTTAACAAGTTGTGGCACTATCCTACCCGGTTTCACGTCAACAGGGAGATTCCCCCTTATACGGGTCCGGAACCTTCGCTTCTAGGTTAGAGCGCATGCATGCGAGGGGGGACACATGTAATCACCTATACCAACCTCTCACCACACTCACGCACATATGCTAGGGACACATGCAAGTTTTCATCTGATTCCGATGTTCTCGTGACCTTCCTCCGGCGAAACCCTGATCTGTGCACACTCGGATCGTCTACCCCCCCTAGACGTTCCTCTGGCAGGGTTAGCCCGGCGTGGCTCTCTCTTGTTTTGTGTTTGTTTATGTCAGAGGGTTATGTAAAACCATGTTGGTTCACAAGTTGGGGCACTATCCTACCCGGTTTCACCTCAACGGGGAGATTCCCCCTTATACGGCTCCGGAACCTTCGCTTCTAGGTTAGAGCGCATGCATGCGAGGGGGACACATGCAAGCACCTATACCAACCTCTCACCACACTCACACACATATTCTAGGGACACATGCAAGTTTTCATCTGATTCCGATGTTCTCGTGGCCTTCCTTCGGCAAAACCCTGATCTGTGCACACTCGGATCGTCTACCCCCCTAGACGGTCCTCTGACAGGGGTAGACCGGCGTAGCTCTCTCTTGTTTTGTGTTTGTTTAGGTCATATGGTTCTGTAAAACCATGTTGGTTCACAAGTTGGGGCACTATCCTACCCGGTTTCACCTCAACGGGGAGATTCCCCCTTATACGGGTCCAGAACCTTCGCTTCTAGGTTAGAGCGCATGCATGCGAGGGGGGACACATGTAAGCACCTATACCAACCTCTCACCACACTCACGCACATATGCTAGGGACACATGCAAGTTTTCATCTGATTCCAATGTTCTCGTGGCCTTCCTCCGGCGAAACCCTGATCTGTCCACACTCGGATCGTCTACCCTCCTAGACGTTCCTCTGACAGGGGTAGCCTGGCGTAGCTTTCTGTTGTTTTGTGTTTGTTCAGGTCATAGGGTTATGTAAAACCATGTTGGTTAACAAGTTGTGGCACTATCCTACCCGGTTTCACGTCAACGGGGAGATTCCCCCTTATACGGGTCCGGAACCTTCGCTTCTAGGTTAGAGCGCATGCATGCGAGGGGGGACACATGTAATCACCTATACCAACCTCTCACCACACTCACGCACATATGCTAGGGACACATGCAAGTTTTCATCTGATTCCGATGTTCTCGTGGCCTTCCTCCGGCGAAACCCTGATATGACACACTGCGAGCTACATGTCAAAGTTGTGAACATATCAATGAAGGTGGCGGTCGGCTATGCCTTACCAATTGGACCCACACCAACTTACCACTATCGTCCAGTTCCAGAGGGCTACGCTGTTGTCGGCGTGGATGAAATCATGCCCACCTTTGAGGTTTTGGATCTTCACTACCCTGCTGGTGAAGGGGAAGTGACTGTGCTGGGTGACGCAAAAAACGTCACCATTCTATGGCCGAAGGATTGTATCGTGCTTCGAAATCACACGCCAAGGCCATCTTCGCCGTCGCCTCACCCGTCTCCAGCGAGGTCGTCGCCGCCGCGGCAGCCGTCTTCGTCGCCTCACCCGGCTCCGTCGCCTCACCAATCTCCGATGCAGCCATCGCCGCGGGAGCCATCGCCGGTGCCTCAGGATAAAAAGCGTAAGCGTACCGCTACTGTGCGTCGTAAGCGATCGCCGAAACGTAAACAAGAGCCTCTTCCAAAAGTACCAACGGTTCCTCCCAAGAGAGCTTATGACTGTACTGAAGAGGAGACTGCGGCGATCGTTGATGCGGAAACGACAACGTTTTTCGCTAAGCTGAGGCGGCCGAAAGAGCCAGAGTTCCCCAGCACCAAAGAAGAAAAATCCAAAGTGTTGAAAATGCTAAAGAATCTTCATCAACCCGAGCCAAAGTTGTCATCAGACTATGAGCGTTCTATTCTCAAGTCACATGCGGCACAAAAAGCCTCAAAGAGCAGTACTGATGCAAGCGGGAAATCTGTTGCCCAGCTCGGAGAACAAGCAAAACAAACTTGCGCCCCTCTCAAGGTGATTTCTCAAACCAATGTGGGGTCGAGCAAATATGGGGCCGAAGAGCAATATGATCCAGAGGTAGTTGCACAATACGGAGAAGCTGCCGCTGCTCAAGGTATGAGTATTGCCCAGTACTTATCCCAGTTAGAGTTCTTCCCCGTGAGTGAAGTAGCATACCAATACCAGTACGGAAAACCTCTCGTCAAACCTGAGGAGGTAAACAATCTTCCAACAAAAATGCGAACATTGCATAACTGGTACATGCATGCCACAAGGGCTGGGGCTAACTGGATAGTGCTGAGGGTTACAAAAAAGCATCATGGGAAAGATAAGGATGACATGATATCCATTGAATTTGATGAACTATTTCAATTATTCAATCAAGACGCCTTGGAAAAATCGATCATGAGTGCCTATTGTCTGTAAGTACTAATTCTGTAATTAATTTAGTCTCCAGCTATATTATTTTGTTTATTGCATGTATATAATCATACTGTAATATGCAGAATGAAGATTCTCGAATGCAGCAGAGGACAAATCTATGACATTGGCCTCATTGACCCATATTGGGTTCATGAAGCTAATCTCAAAATAAGCCCCCAGGATACGGAGGATAATATAGTACACGCGTTAAGGTTTCAAGAAACCAAAAGGGAAATACTATTTCCTTACAACTTCCAGTGAGTGTTATTGTCTTGTATACACTTTCTATTTCGCTTACTCGATGTTAAGTATATAATTGATTAGTTCTGCATTCGCAGGTACCACTATATTCTGTTAATCATTCAACTTGACAAAGGGCGTGTACTAGTCATGGACTCGAAACATAAACCCCTTGAGACGTGGAAGGACATGCAGATACTTCTCCAGCGGTAATTCTAATCATTACGACACTATATCGGCAACGTTCGTGAATTTTATGATATCAAGTACTTAATAACTTATTTTATTCGTTTTCTACGCCGGGCAGCGCTTGGAAACGGTTCACCAAGAAGGCTAGGGGTGTTTGGAAAGAGGAGCTTACATTTCAACCACTAGATGTAAGCACAACTAGCTATATCCGCGCATCTCTTTGATTCTAGTTTTGATACAGTTATTATCATGCTTGATTATTATTTTGATTGAACTCTGTTCTCGTAAAGTGCCTGACGTAGGGACCAGGTAACAATCTATGTGGATACTATGTATGCGAGTTCATCCGGCAGACGTGCGATGAGAAGGGCAGAAATTTAGAGCAACTCCACGTACGTAAACAATTTCTATAGTTTTTAATTACAATCAAATTGTGTTTAGTTTCATATTCATATAGGCTGACTCCTTTTTTAAATCAGACCGAACATCTATGGGACGGTCTTCTGCCAAAGGATCGCATACGAGCAATTCAGGAGGAATTGGCGGGATTCTTGGATGCAGAAGTCCTAAACACACAAGGGGAATACTACTCGGCTGTGTATAGACAATAGGAATTGTAAAAATAGCAACTTTCAAGAAATTGGCCGGTAGCATCGAATAGCAACTTTTGTATGTAGTGCATGAACTCGATCCGTGTATTGAATGTAATGTTGTCATGATGATCTTGTGTAATATAAGGTTCCTTCGTTGATAAGTGCAAAACACTAAATAAACAATAAAACAACCTAAATGAATTCTCTGCCGCAGCACAAAAAGTGGCGAAAATGCTGCCGCGGCAACAAAATGTGCCAAAATGAATTCTCTGCCGCGGCAAAGAAATGGGCCAAATCTCTGCCGCGGCAGTAGGTTATTAGTCCCGGTTCGTGTTACGAACCGGGACTAATGCTCCACCCCCCTCACGCTCTGATGCCGCCACGTGTGCCCCATTTGTCCCGGTTGGTGGGGCAGCCGGGACTAATGGTTAGAGCTTTAGTCCCGATGGCCCCATCCCGGTTGGGCAAACGGGACTAATGGCCCTTACCAACCGGGACGCATGGGCCCTTTTCTACCAGTGTGTAAAACCATGTTGGTTCACAAGTTGCGGCACTATCCTACCCGGTTTCACGTCAACGGGGAGTTTCCCCTTATACGGGTCCGGAACCTTCGCTTCTAGGTTAGAGCGCATGCATGCGAGGGGGGACACATGCAAGCACCTATACCAACCTCTCACCACACTCACACACATATGCTAGGGACACATGCAAGTTTTCACCTGATTCCGATGTTCTCGTGGCCTTCCTCCGGCGAAACCCTGATCTGTGCACACTCGGATCGTCTACCCCCCTAGACGGTCCTCTAACAGGGGTAGACCGGCGTAGCTCTCTCTTGTTTTGTCTTTGTTTAGGTCATAGGGTTATGTAAAACCATGTTGGTTCACAATTTGGGGCACTATCCTACCCGGTTTCACCTCAACGGGGAGATTCCCCCTTATACGGGTTCGGAACCTTCGCTTCCAGGTTAGAGCGCATGCATGCGAGGGGGACACATGTAAGCACCTATACCAACCTCTCACCACACTCACGCACATATGCTAGGGACACATGCAAGTTTTCATCTGATTCTGATGTTCTCGTGGCCTTCCTCCGGCGAAACCCTGATCTGTGCACACTCGGATCGTCTACCCCCCTAGACATTCCTCTGGCAGGGGTAGCCCGGCGTAGCTCTCTCTTGTTTTGTGTTTGTTTAGGTCATAGGGTTATGTAAAACCATGTTGGTTCACAAGTTGGGGCACTATCCTACCCGGTTTCACCTCAACGGGGAGATTCCCCCTTATACGGGTCCGGAACCTTCGCTTCTAGGTTAGAGGGCAAGCATGCGAGGGAGACACATGCAAGCACCTATACCAACCTCTCACCACACTCACACACATATTCTAGGGACACATGAGTTTTCATCTGATTCCGATGTTCTCGTGGCCTTCCTCCGGCGAAACCCTGATCTGTGCACACTCGGATCGTCTACCCCCTAGACGTTCCTCTGACCGGGGTAGCCCGGCGTAGCTCTCTCTTGTTTTGTGTTTGTTTAGGTCATAGGGTTATGTAAAACCATGTTGGTTCACAAGTTGGGGCACTATCCTACCCGGTTTCACGTCAACGGGGAGATTCTCCCTTATACGGGTCCGGAACCTTCGCTTCTAGGTTAGAGCGCATGCATGCGAGGGGGGACACATGTAATCACCTATACCAACCTCTCACCACACTCACGCACATATGCTAGGGACACATGCAAGTTTTCATCTGATTCCGATGTTCTCGTGGCCTTCCTCCGGCGAAACCCTGATCTGTGCACACTCGGATCGTCTACCCCCCTAGACGGTCCTCTAACAGGGGTAGACCGGCGTAGCTGTCTCTTGTTTTGTCTTTGTTTAGGTCATAGGGTTATGTAAAACCATGTTGGTTCACAATTTGAGGCACTATCCTACCCGGTTTCACCTCAACGGGGAGATTCCCCCTTATACGGGTTCGGAACCTTCGCTTCCAGGTTAGAGCGCATGCATGCGAGGGGGACACATGTAAGCACCTATACCAACCTCTCACCACACTCACGCACATATGCTAGGGACACATGCAAGTTTTCATCTGATTCTGATGTTCTCGTGGCCTTCCTCCGGCGAAACCCTGATCTGTGCACACTCGGATCGTCTACCCCCCTAGACGTTCCTCTGGCAGGGGTAGCCCGGCGTAGCTCTCTCTTGTTTTGTGTTTGTTTAGGTCATAGGGTTATGTAAAACCATGTTGGTTCACAAGTTGGGGCACTATCCTACCCGGTTTCACCTCAACGGGGAGATTCCCCCTTATACGGGTCTGGAACCTTCGCTTCTAGGTTAGAGGGCATGCATGCGAGGGGGGACACATGCAAGCACCTATACCAAACTGTCACCACACTCACACACATATTCTAGGGACACATGAGTTTTCATCTGATTCCGATGTTCTCGTGGCCTTCCTCCGGCGAAACCCTGATCTGTGCACACTCGGATCGTCTACCCCCTAGACGTTCCTCTGAAAGGGGTAGCCCGGCGTAGCTCTCTCTTGTTTTGTGTTTGTTTAGGTCATAGGGTTATGTAAAACCATGTTGGTTCACAAGTTGGGGCACTATCCTACCCGGTTTCACGTCAACGGGGAGATTCTCCCTTATACGGGTCCGGAACCTTCGCTTCTAGGTTAGAGCGCATGCATGCGAGGGGGGACACATGTAATCACCTATACCAACCTCTCACCACACTCACGCACATATGCTAGGGACACATGCAAGTTTTCATCTGATTCCGATGTTCTCGTGGCCTTCCTCCGGCGAAACCCTGATCTGTGCACACTCGGATCGTCTACCCCCCTAGACGTTCCTCTGGCAGGGGTAGCCCGGTGCAGCTCTCTCTTGTTTTGTGTTTGTTTAGGTCATAGGGTTATATAAAACCATGTTGGTTCACAAGTTGGGGCACTATCCTACCCGGTTTCACCTCAACGGGGAGATTCCCCCTTATACGGGTCCGGAAACTTAGCTTCTAGGTTAGAGCGCATGCATGCAGGGGGGACACATGCAAGCACCTATACCAACCTCTCACCACACTCACACACATATGCTAGGGACACATGCAAGTTTTCATCTGATTCCGATGTTCTCGTGGCCTTCCTCCGGCGAAACCCTGATCTGTGCACACTCGGATCGTCTACCCCCCTAGACGTTCCTCTGAGAGGGGTAGCCCGGCGTAGCTCTCTCTTGTTTTGTGTTTGATTAGGTCATAGGTAAAACCATGTTGGTTCACAAGTTGGGGCACTATCCTACCCGGTTTCACCTCAACGGGGAGATTCCCCCTTATACGGGTCCGGAACCTTCGCTTCTAGGTTAGAGGGCATGCATGCGAGGGAGGAGACATGCAAGCACCTATACCAACCTCTCACCACACTCACACACATATGCTAGGGACACATGCAAGTTTTCATCTGATTCCGATGTTCTCGTGGCCTTCCTCCGGCGAAACCCTGATCTGTGCACACTCGGATCGTCTACCCCCCTAGACGTTCCTCTGACAGGGGTAGCCCGACGTAGCTATCTCTTGTTTTGTGTTTGTTTATGTCATAGGGTTATGTAAAACCATGTTGATTCACAAGTTGCGGCACTATCCTAACCGGTTTCACGTCAACGGGGAGATTCCGCCTTATACCGGTCCGGAACCTTCGCTTCTAGGTTAGAGCGCATGCATGCGAGGGGGGGACACATACAAGCACCTATACCAACCTCTCACCACACTCACACACATATGCTAGGGACACATGCAAGTTTTCATCTGATTCCGATGTTCTCGTGGCCTTCCTCCGGCGAAACCCTGATCTGTGCACACTCGGATCGTCTACCCCCCTAGACGGTCCTCTGACAGGGGTAGACCGGCGTAGCTCTCACTTGTTTTGTGTTTGTTTAGGTCATAGGGTTATGTAAAACCATGTTGGTTCACAATTTGGGGCACTATCCTACCCGGTTTCACCTCAACGGGGAGATTCCCCCTTATACGGGTTCGGAACCTTCTCTTCTAGGTTAGTGCGCATGCATGCGAGGGGGGACACATGTAAGCACCTATACCAACCACTCACCACACTCACGCACATATGCTAGGGACACATGCAAGTTTTCATCTGATTCTGATGTTCTCATGGCCTTCCTCCGGCGAAACCCTGATCTGTGCACACTCGGATCGTCTACCCCCCTAGACGTTCCTCTGGCAGGGGTAGCCCGGCGTAGCTCTCTCTTGTTTTGTGTTTGTTTAGGTCATAGGGTTATGTAAAACCATGTTGGTTCACAAGTTGGGGCACTATCCTACCCGGTTTCACCTCAACGGGGAGATTCCCCCTTATACGGGTCTGGAACCTTCGCTTCTAGGTTAGAGTGCATGCATGCGAGGGGGGACACATGTAATCACCTATACCAACCTCTCACCACACTCACGCACATATGCTAGGGACACATGCAAGTTTTCATCTGATTCCGATGTTCTCGTGGCCTTCCTCCGGCGAAACCCTGATCTGTGCACACTCGGATCGTCTACCCCCCTAGACGTTCCTCTGGCAGGGGTAGCCCGGTGCAGCTCTCTCTTGTTTTGTGTTTGTTTAGGTCATAGGGTTATATAAAACCATGTTGGTTCAGAAGTTGGGGCACTATCCTACCCGGTTTCACCTCAACGGGGAGATTCCCCCTTATACGGGTCCGGAACCTTCGCTTCTAGGTTAGAGGGCATGCATGCGAGGGAGGAGACATGCAAGCACCTATACCAACCTCTAACCACACTCAGGCACATATGCTAGGGACACATGCAAGTTTTCATCTGATTCCGATGTTCTCGTGGCCTTCCTCCGGCGAAACCCTGATCTATGCACACTCGGATCGTCTACCCCCCTAGACGTTCCTTTGGCAGGGGTAGCCCGGCGCAGCTCTCTCTTGTTTTGTGTTTGTTTATGTCATAGGGTTATATAAAACCATGTTGGTTCACAAGTTGGGGCACTATCCTACCCGGTTTCACCTCAACGGGGAGATTCCCCCTTATACGGGTCCGGAAACTTCGCTTCTACGTTAGAGCGCATGCATGCAGGGGGGACACATGCAAGCACCTATACCAACCTCTCACCACACTCACACACATATGCTAGGGACACATGCAAGTTTTCATCTGATTCCGATGTTCTCGTGGCCTTCCTCCGGCGAAACCCTGATCTGTGCACACTCGGATCGTCTACCCCCCTAGACGTTCCTCTGACAGGGGTAGCCCGGCGTAGATCTCTCTTGTTTTGTGTTTGCTTAGGTCATAGGGTTATGTAAAACCATGTTGGTTCAAAAGTTGGGGCACTATCCTACCCGGTTTCACCTCAACGGGGAGATTCTCCCTTATACGGGTCCGGAACCTTCGCTTCTAGGTTAGAGCGCATGCATGCGAGGGGGGACACATGTAATCACCTATACCAACCTCTCACCACACTCACGCACATATGCTAGGGACACATGCAAGTTTTCATCTGATTCCGATGTTCTCGTGGCCTTCCTCCGGCGAAACCCTGATCTGTGCACACTCGGATCGTCTACCCCCCTAGACATTCCTCTGACAGGGGTAGCCCGCCGTAGCTCTCTCTTGTTTTGTGTTTGTTTAGGTCATAGGGTTATTTAAAACCATGTTGGTTCACAAGTTGGGGCACTATCCTACCCGGTTTCACGTCAACGGGGAGATTCTCCCTTATACGGGTCCGGAACCTTCGCTTCTAGATTAGAGCGCATGCATGCGAGGGGGGACACATGTAATCAACTATACCAACCTCTCACCACACTCACGCACATATGCTAGGGACACATGCAAGTTTTCATCTGATTCCGATGTTCTCGTGGCCTTCCTCCGGCGAAACCCTGATCTATGCACACTCGGATCGTCTACCCCCCTAGACGTTCCTCTAGCAGGGGTAGCCCGGCGCAGCTCTCTCTTGTTTTGTGTTTGTTTAGGTCATAGGGTTATATAAAACCATGTTGGTTCACAAGTTGGGGCACTATCCTACCCGGTTTCACCTCAACGGGGACATTCCCCCTTATACGGGTCCGGAAACTTCGCTTCTACATTAGAGCGCATGCATGCAGGGGGGACACATGCAAGCACCTATACCAACCTCTCACCACACTCACACACATATGCTAGGGACACATGCAAGTTTTCATCTGATTCCGATTTTCTCGTGGCCTTCCTCCGGCGAAACCCTGATCTGTGCACACTCGGATCGTCTACCCCCCTAGACGTTCCTCTGACAGGGGTAGCCCGGCGTAGCTCTCTCTTGTTTTGTGTTTGTTTAGGTCATAGGTAAAACCATGTTGGTTCAGAAGTTGGGGCACTATCCTACCCGGTTTCACCTCAACGGGGAGATTCCCCCTTATACGGGTCCGGAACCTTCGCTTCTAGGTTAGAGGGCATGCATGCGAGGGAGGAGACATGCAAGCACCTATACCAACCTCTAACCACACTCACAAACATATGCTAGGGACACATGCAAGTTTTCATCTGATTCCGATGTTCTCGTGGCCTTCCTCCGGCGAAACCCTGATCTGTGCACACTCGGATAGTCTACCCCCCTAGACGTTCCTCTGACAGGGGTAGCCCGGCGTAGCTATCTCTTGTTTTGTGTTTGTTTATGTCATAGGGTTATGTAAAACCATGTTGGTTCACAAGTTGCGGCACTAACCTACCCGGTTTCACGTCAACGGGGAGATTCCCCCTTATACGGGTTCGGAACCTTCGCTTCCAGGTTAGAGCGCATGCATGCGACGGGGGGACACATGCAAGCACCTATACCAACCTCTCACCACACTCACACACATATGCTAGGGACACATGCAAGTTTTCATCTGATTCCGATGTTCTCGTGGCCTTCCTCCGGCGAAACCCTGATCTGTGCACACTCGGATCGTCTACCCCCCTAGACGGTCCTCTGACAGGGGTAGACCGGCATAGCTCTCTCTTGTTTTGTGTTTGTTTAGGTCATAGGGTTATGTAAAACCATGTTGGTTCACAATTTGGGGAACTATCCTACCCGGTTTCACCTCAACGGGGAGATTCCCCCTTATACGGGTTCGGAACCTTCGCTTCCAGGTTAGAGCGCATGCATGCGAGGGGGACACATGTAAGCACCTATACCAACCTCTCACCACACTCACGCACATATGCTAGGGACACATGCAAGTTTTCATCTGATTCTGATGTTCTCGTGGCCTTCCTCCGGCGAAACCCTGATCTGTGCACACTCGGATCGTCTACCCCCCTAGACGTTCCTCTGGCAGGGGTAGCCCGGCGTAGCTCTCTCTTGTTTTGTGTTTGTTTAGGTCATAGGGTTATGTAAAACCATGTTGGTTCACAAGTTGGGGCACTATCCTACCCGGTTTCACCTCAACGGGGAGATTCTCCCTTATACGGGTCCGGAACCTTCGCTTCTAGGTTAGAGGGCATGCATGCGAGGGGGGACACATGCAAGCACCTATACCAACCTCTCACCACACTCACACACATATTCTAGGGACACATGAGTTTTCATCTGATTCCGATGTTCTCGTGGCCTTCCTCCGGCGAAACCCTGATCTGTGCACACTCGGATCGTCTACCCCCTAGACGTTCCTCTGACAGGGGTAGCCCGGCGTAGCTCTCTCTTGTTTTGTGTTTGTTTAGGTCATAGGGTTATGTAAGACCATGTTGGTTCACAAGTTGGGGCACTATCCTACCCGGTTTCACGTCAACAGGGAGATTCTCCCTTATACGGGTCCGGAACCTTCGCTTCTAGGTTAGAGCGCATGCATGCGAGGGGGGACACATGTAATCACCTATACCAACCTCTCACCACACTCACGCACATATGCTAGGGACACATGCAAGTTTTCATCTGATTCCGATGTTCTCGTGGCCTTCCTCCGGCGAAACCCTGATCTGTGCACACTCGGATCGTCTACCCCCCTAGACGTTCCTCTGGCAGGGGTAGCCCGGCGTAGCTCTCTCTTGTTTTGTGTTTGTTTAGGTCATAGGGTTATATAAAACCATGTTGGTTCACAAGTTGGGGCACTATCCTACCCGGTTTCACCTCAACGGGGAGATTCCCCCTTATACGGGTCCGGAAACTTAGCTTCTAGGTTAGAGCGCATGCATGCAGGAGGGACACATGCAAGCACCTATACCAACCTCTCACCACACTCACACACATATGCTAGGGACACATGCAAGTTTTCATTTGATTCCGATGTTCTCGTGGCCTTCCTCCGGCGAAACCCTGATCTGTGCACACTCGGATCGTCTACCCCCCTAGACGTTCCTCTGACAGGGGTAGCCCGGCGTAGCTCTCTCTTGTTTTGTGTTTGTTTAGGTCATAGGTAAAACCATGTTGGTTCACAAGTTGGGGCACTATCCTACCCGGTTTCACCTCAACGGGGAGATTCCCCCTTATACGGGTCCGGAACCTTCGCTTCTAGGTTAGAGGGCATGCATGCGAGGGAGGAGACATGCAAGCACGTATACCAACCTCTCACCACACTCACACACATATGCTAGGGACACATGCAAGTTTTCATCTGATTCCGATGTTCTCGTGGCCTTCCTCCGGCGAAACCCTGATTTGTGCACACTCGGATCGTCTACCCCCCTAGACGTTCCTCTGACAGGGGTAGCCCGACGTAGCTATCTCTTGTTTTGTGTTTGTTTATGTCATAGGGTTATGTAAAACCATGTTGGTTCACAAGTTGCGGCACTATCCTACCCGGTTTCACGTCAACGGGGAGATTCCGCCTTATACCGGTCCGGAACCTTCGCTTCTAGGTTAGAGCGCATGCATGCGAGGGGGGGACACATGCAAGCACCTATACCAACCTCTCACCACACTCACACACATATGCTAGGGACACATGCAAGTTTTCATCTGATTCCGATGTTCTCGTGGCCTTCCTCCGGCGAAACCCTGATCTATGCACACTCGGATCGTCTACCCCCCTAGACGGTCCTCTGACAGGGGTAGACCGGCGTAGCTCTCACTTTTTTTGTGATTGTTTAGGTCATAGGGTTATGTAAAACCATGTTGGTTCACAATTTGGGGCACTATCCTACCCGGTTTCACCTCAACGGGGAGATTCCCCCTTATACGGATTCGGAACCTTCTCTTCTAGGTTAGTGCGCATGCATGCGAGGGGGGACACATGTAAGCACCTATACCAACCTCTCACCACACTCACGCACATATGCTAGGGACACATGCAAGTTTCATCTGATTCTGATGTTCTCGTGGCCTTCCTCCGGCGAAACCCTGATCTGTGCACACTCGGATCGTCTACCCCCCTAGACGTTCCTCTGGCAGGGGTAGCCCGGCGCAGCTCTCTCTTGTTTTGTGTTTGTTTAGGTCATAGGGTTATATAAAACCATGTTGGTTCACAAGTTGGGGCACTATCCTACCCGGTTTCACCTCAACGGGGAGATTCCCCCTTATACGGGTCCGGAAACTTCGCTTCTACGTTAGAGCGCATGCATGCAGGGGGGACACATGAAAGCACCTATACCAACCTCTCACCACACTCACACACATATGCTAGGGACACATGCAAGTTTTCATCTGATTCCGATGTTCTCGTGGCCTTCCTCCGGCGAAACCCTGATCTGTGCACACTCGGATCGTCTACCCCCCTAGACGTTCCTCTGACAGGGGTAGCCCGGCGTAGCTCTCTCTTGTTTTGTGTTTGCTTAGGTCATAGGGTTATGTAAAACCATGTTGGTTCAAAAGTTGGGGCACTATCCTACCCTGTTTCACCTCAACGGGGAGATTCTCCCTTATACGGGTCCGGAACCTTCGCTTCTAGGTTAGAGCGCATGCATGCGAGGGGGGACACATGTAATCACATATACCAACCTCTCACCACACTCACGCACATATGCTAGGGACACATGCAAGTTTTCATCTGATTCCGATGTTCTCGTGGCCTTCCTCCGGCGAAACCCTGATCTGTGCACACTCGGATCGTCTACCCCCTAGACATTCCTCTGACAGGGGTAGCCCGCCGTAGCTCTCTCTTGTTTTGTGTTTGTTTAGGTCAGAGGGTTATTTAAAACCATGTTGGTTCACAAGTTGGGGCACTATCCTACCCGGTTTCACGTCAACGGGGAGATTCTCCCTTATACGGGTCCGGAACCTTCGCTTCTATATTAGAGCGCATGCATGCGAGGGGGGACACATGTAATCACCTATACCAACCTCTCACCACACTCACGTACATATGCTAGGGACACATGCAAGTTTTCATCTGATTCCGATGTTCTCGTGGCCTTCCTCCGGCGAAACCCTGATCTATGCACACTCGGATCGTCTACCCCCCTAGACGTTCCTCTGGCAGGGGTAGCCCGGCGCAGCTCTCTCTTGTTTTGTGTTTGTTTAGGTCATAGGGTTATATAAAACCATGTTGGTTCACAAGTTGGGGCACTATCCTACCCGGTTTCACCTCAACGGGGAGATTCCCCCTTATATGGGTCCGGAAACTTCGCTTCTACGTTAGAGCGCATGCATGCAGGGGGGACACATGCAAGCACCTATACCAACCTCT
Organism: Avena sativa; assembly: GCA_916181665.1. Taxonomy (NCBI): domain Eukaryota; kingdom Viridiplantae; phylum Streptophyta; class Magnoliopsida; order Poales; family Poaceae; genus Avena; species Avena sativa. The sequence continues at coordinate 21,226,142 of OV702296.1, forward strand.
CACCACACTCACACACATATGCTAGGGACACATGCAAGTTTTCATCTGATTCCGATGTTCTCGTGGCCTTCCTCCGGCGAAACCCTGATCTGTGCACACTCGGATCGTCTACCCCCCTAGACGTTCCTCTGACAGGGGTAGCCCGGCGTAGCTCTCTCTTGTTTTGTGTTTGCTTAGGTCATAGGGTTATGTAAAACCATGTTGGTTCAAAAGTTGGGGCACTATCCTACCCGGTTTCACCTCAACGGGGAGATTCTCCCTTATACGGGTCCGGAACCTTCGCTTCTAGGTTAGAGCGCATGCATGCGAGGGGGGACACATGTAATCACCTATACCAACCTTTCACCACACTCACGCACATATGCTAGGGACACATGCAAGTTTTCATCTGATTCCGATGTTCTCGTGGCCTTCCTCCGGCGAAACCCTGATCTGTGCACACTCGGATCGTCTACCCCCCTAGACATTCCTCTGACAGGGGTAGCCCGCCGTAGCTCTCTCTTGTTTTGTGTTTGTTTAGGTCATAGGGTTATTTAAAACCATGTTGGTTCACAAGTTGGGGCACTATCCTACCCGGTTTCACGTCAACGGGGAGATTCTCCCTTATACGGGTCCGGAACCTTCGCTTCTAGATTAGAGCGCATGCATGCGAGGGGGGACACATGTAATCACCTATACCAACCTCTCACCACACTCACGCACATATGCTAGGGACACATGCAAGTTTTCATCTGATTCCGATGTTCTCGTGGCCTTCCTCCGGCGAAACCCTGATCTATGCACACTCGGATCGTCTACCCCCCTAGACGTTCCTCTGGAAGGGGTAGCCCGGCGCAGCTCTCTCTTGTTTTGTGTTTGTTTAGGTCATAGGGTTATATAAAACCATGTTGGTTCACAAGTTGGGGCACTATCCTACCCGGTTTCACCTCAACGGGGAGATTCCCCCTTATACGGGTCCGGAAACTTCGATTCTACATTAGAGCGCATGCATGCAGGGGGGACACATGCAAGCACCTATACCAACCTCTCACCACACTCACACACATATGCTAGGGACACATGCAAGTTTTCATCTGATTCCGATTTTCTCGTGGCCTTCCTCCGGCGAAACCCTAATCTGTGCACACTCGGATCGTCTACCCCCCTAGACGTTCCTCTGAAAGGGGTAGCCCGGCGTAGCTCTCTCTTGTTTTGTGTTTGTTTAGGTCATAGGTAAAACCATGTTGGTTCAGAAGTTGGGGCACTATCCTACCCGGTTTCACCTCAACGGGGAGATTCCCCCTTATACGGGTCCGGAACCTTTGCTTCTAGGTTAGAGGGCATGCATGCGAGGGAGGAGACATGCAAGCACCTATACCAACCTCTAACCACACTCACAAACATATGCTAGGGACACATGCAAGTTTTCATCTGATTCCGATGTTCTCGTGGCCTTCCTCCGGCGAAACCCTGATCTGTGCACACTCGGATAGTCTACCCCCCTAGACGTTCCTCTGACAGGGGTAGCCCGGCGTAGCTATCTCTTGTTTTGTGTTTGTTTATGTCATAGGGTTATGTAAAACCATGTTGGTTCACAAGTTGCGGCACTAACCTACCCGGTTTCACGTCAACGGGGAGATTCCCCCTTATACGGGTTCAGAACCTTCGCTTCTAGGTTAGAGCGCATGCATGCGAGGGGGGGACACATGCAAGCACCTATACCAACCTCTCACCACACACACACATATGCTAGGGACACATGCAAGTTTTCATCTGATTCCGATGTTCTCGTGGCCTTCCTCCGGCGAAACCCTGATCTGTGCACACTCGGATCGTCTACCCCCCTAGACGGTCCTCTGACAGGGGTAGACCGGCATAGCTCTCTCTTGTTTTGCGTTTGTTTAGGTCATAGGGTTATGTAAAACCATGTTGGTTCACAAGTTGGGGCACTATCCTACCCGGTTTCACCTCAACGGGGAGATTCCCCCTTATACAGGTCCGGAACCTTCGCTTCTAGGTTAGAGCGCATGCATGTGAGGGGGACACATGTAAGCACCTATACCAACCTCTCACCACACTCACGCACATATGCTAGGGACACATGCAAGTTTTCATCTGATTCCGATGTTCCTGTGGCCTTCCTCCGGCGAAACCCTGATCTGTGCACACTCGGATCGTCTACCCCCCTAGACGTTCCTCTGGCAGGGGTAGCCCGGCGTAGCTCTCTCTTGTTTTGTGTTTGTTTAGGTCATAGGGTTATGTAAAACCATGTTGGTTCACAAGTTGGGGCACTATCCTACCCGGTTTCACCTCAACGGGGAGATTCCCCCTTATACGGGTCCGGAACCTTCGCTTCTAGGTTAGAGCGCATGCATGCGAGGGGGGACACATGCAAGCACCTATACCAACCTCTCACCACACTCACACACATATGCTAGGGACACATGAGTTTTCATCTGATTCCGATGTTCTCGTGGCCTTCCTCCGGCGAAACCCTGATCTGTGCACACTCGGATCGTCTACCCCCCTAGACGTTCCTCTGACAGGGGTAGCCCGGCGTAGCTCTCTCTTGTTTTGTGTTTGTTTAGGTCATAGGGTTATGTAAAACCATGTTGGTTCACAAGTTGGGGCACTATCTTACCCGGTTTCACGTCAACGGGGAGATTCCCCCTTATACGGGTCCGGAACCTTCGCTTCTAGGTTAGAGCGCATGCATGCGAGGGGGATATATGTAATCACCTATACCAACCTCTCACCACACTCACGCACATATTCTCGGGACACATGCAAGTTTTCATCTGATTCCGATGTTCTCGTGGCCTTCCTCTGGCGAAACCCTGATCTGTGCACACTCGGATCGTCTACCCCCCTAGACGTTCCTCTGGCAGGGGTAGCCCGGCGCAGCTCTCTCTTGTTTTGTGTTTGTATAAGTCATAGGGTTATGTAAAACCATGTTGGTTCACAAGTTGGGGCACTATCCTACCCGGTTTCACCTCAACGGGGAGATTCCCCCTTATACGGGTCCGGAAACTTCGATTCTAGGTTAGAGCGCATGCATGCAGGGGGGACACATGCAAGCACCTATACCAACCTCTCACCACACTCACACACATATGCTAGGGACACATTCAAGTTTTCATCTGATTCCGATGTTCTCGTGCCCTTCCTCCGGCGAAACCCTGATCTGTGCACACTCGGATCGTCTACCCCCCTAGACGTTCCTCTGACAGGGGTAGCCCGGCGTAGCTCTCTCTTGTTTAGTGTTTGTTTAGGTCATAGGTAAAACCATGTGGGTTCACAAGTTGGGGCACTATCCTACCCGGTTTCACCTCAACGGGGAGATTCCCCCTTATACGGGTCCGGAACCTTCGCTTCTAGGTTAGAGGGCATGCATGCGAGGGGGGAGACATGCAAGCACCTATACCAACCTCTCACCACACTCACACACATATGCTAGGGACACATGCAAGTTTTCATCTGATTCCGATGTTCTCGTGGCCTTCCTCCGGCGAAACCCTGATCTGTGCACACTCGGATCGTCTACCCCCCTAGACGTTCCTCTGACAGGGGTAGCCCGGCGTAGCTATCTCTTGTTTTGTGTTTGTTTATGTCATAGGGTTATGTAAAAACCATGTTGGTTCACAAGTTGGGGCACTATCCTACCCGGTTTCACCTCAACGGGGAGATTCCCCCTTATACGGGTCCGGAACCTTCGCTTCTAGGTTAGAGCGCATGCATGCGAGGAGGGGACACATGCAAGCACCTATACCAACCTCTCACCACACTCACACACATATGCTAGGGACACATGCAAGTTTTCATCTGATTCCGATGTTCTCGTGGCCTTCCTCCGGCGAAACCCTGATCTGTGCACACTCGGATCGTCTACCCCCCTAGACGGTCCTCTGACAGGGGTAGACCGGCGTAGCTCTCTCTTGTTTTGTGTTTGTTTAGGTCATATGGTTCTGTAAAACCATGTTGGTTCACAAGTTGGGGCACTATCCTACCCGGTTTCACCTCAACGGGGAGATTCCCCCTTATACGGGTCCGGAACCTTCGCTTCTAGGTCAGAGCGCATGCATGCGAGGGGGACACATGTAAGCACCTATACCAACCTCTCACCACACTCACGCACATATGCTAGGGACACATGCAAGTTTTCATCTGATTCCGATGTTCTCGTGGCCTTCCAACGGCGAAACCCTGATCTGTGCACACTCGGATCGTCTACCCCCCTAGACGTTCCTCTGACAGGGGTAGCCCGGCTTAGCTTTCTCTTGTTTTGTGTTTGTTTAGGTTATAGGGTTACGTAAAACCATGTTGGTTCACAAGTTGCGGCACCATCCTAGCCGGTTTCACGTCAACAGGGAGATTCCCCCTTATACGGGTCCGGAACCTTCGCTTCTAGGTTAGAGCGCATGCATGCGAGGGGGGACACATGTAATCACCTATACCAACCTCTCACCACACTCACGCACATATGCTAGGGACACATGCATGTTTTCAACTGATTCCGATGTTCTCGTGGCCTTCCTCCGGCGAAACCCTGATCTGTGCACACTCGGATCGTCTACCCCCTAGACGTTCCTCTGGCAGGGGTAGCCCGGCGCAGTTCTCTCTTGTTTTGTGTTTGTTTAGGTCATATGGTTATGTAAAACCATGTTGGTTCACAAGTTGGGGCACTATCCTACCCGGTTTCACCTCAACGGGGAGATTCCCCCTTATACGGGTCCGGAACCTTCGCTTCTAGGTTAGAGCGCATGCATGCGAGCGGGGACACATGCAAGCACCTATACCAACCTCTCACCACACTCAAACACATATGCTAGGGACACATGCAAGTTTCCATCTGATTCCGATGTTCTCGTGGCCTTCCTCCGGCGAAACCCTGATCTGTGCACACTCGGATCGTCTACCCCCCTAGACGTTCCTCTGGCAGGGGTAGCCCGGCGTAGATCTCTCTTGTTTTGTGTTTGTTTAGGTCATAGGGTTATGTAAAACTATGTTGGTTCACAAGTTGGGGCACTATCCTACCCGGTTTCACCTCAACGGGGACATTCCCCCTTATACGGGTCTGGAACCTTCGCTTCTAGGTTAGAGCGCATGCATGCGAGGGGGGACACATGTAAGCACCTATACCAACCTCTCACCACACTCACACACATATTCTAGGGACACATGCAAGTTTTCATCTGATTCCGACGTTCTCGTGGCCTTCCTCCGGCGAAACCCTGATCTGTGCACACTCGATCATCTATCCCCCTAGACGTTCCTCTCGCAGGGGTAGCCCGACGTAGCTATCTCTTGTTTTGTGTTTGTTTAGGTCATAGGGTTATGTAAAACCATGTTGGTTCACAAGTTGGGGCACTATCCTACCCGGTTTCACCTCAACGCGGAGATTCCCCCTTATACGGGTCCGGAACCTTCGCTTCTAGGTTAGAGCGCATGCATGCGAGGGGGGACACATGCAAGCACCTATACCAACCTCTCACCACACTCACACACATATGCTAGGGACACATGCATGTTTTCATCTGATTCCGATGTTCTCGTGGCCTTCCTCCGGTGAAACCCCGATCTGTGCATACTCGGATCGTCTACCCCCCTAGAGGTTCCTCTGACAGGGGTAGCCCGGCATAGCTATCTCTTGTTTTGTGTTTGTTTATGTCATAGGGTTATGTAAAACCATGTTGGTTCACAAGTTGGGGCACTATGCTACCCGGTTTCACCTCAACGGGGAGATTCCCCCTTATACGGTTCCGGAACCTTCGCTTCTAGGTTAGAGCGCATGCATGCGAGGGGAGACACATGCACGCACCTATACCAACCTCTCACCACACTTACACACATATGCTAGGGACACATGCAAGTTTTCATCTGATTCCGATGTTCTCGTGGCCTTCCTCCGGCGAAACCCTGATCTGTGCACACTCGGATCGTCTACCCCCTAGACGTTCCTCTGACAGGGGTAGCCCGGCGTAGCTCTCTCTTGTTTTGTGTTTGTTTAGGTCATAGGGTTATGTAAAACCATGTTGGTTCACAAGTTGGGGCACTATCCTACCCGGTTTCACGTCAACGGGGAGATTCTCCCTTATACGGGTCCGGAACCTTCGCTTCTAGGTTAGAGCGCATGCATGCGAGGGGGGACACATGTAATCACCTATACCAACCTCTCACCACAGTCACGCACATATGCTAGGTACACATGCAAGTTTTCATCTGATTCCGATGTTCTCGTGGCCTTCCTCCGGCGAAACCCTGATCTGTGCACACTCGGATCGTCTACCCCCCTAGACGTTCCTCTGGCAGGGGTAGCCCGGTGCAGCTCTCTCTTGTTTTGTGTTTGTTTAGGTCATAGGGTTATATAAAACCATGTTGGTTCACAAGTTGGGGCACTATCCTACCCGGTTTCACCTCAACGGGGAGATTCCCCCTTATACGGGTCCGGAAACTTAGCTTCTAGGTTAGAGCGCATGCATGCAGGGGGGACACATGCAAGCACCTATACCAACCTCTCACCACACTCACACACATATGCTAGGGACACATGCAAGTTTTCATCTGATTCCGATGTTCTCGTGGCCTTCCTCCGGCGAAACCCTGATCTGTGCACACTCGGATCGTCTACCCCCCTAGACGTTCCTCTGACAGGGGTAGCCCGGCGTAGCTCTCTCTTGTTTTGTGTTTGATTAGGTCATAGGTAAAACCATGTTGGTTCACAAGTTGGGGCACTATCCTACCCGGTTTCACCTCAACGGGGAGATTCCCCCTTATACGGGTCCGGAACCTTCGCTTCTAGGTTAGAGGGCATGCATGCGAGGGAGGAGACATGCAAGCACCTATACCAACCTCTCACCACACTCACACACATATGCTAGGGACACATGCAAGTTTTCATCTGATTCCGATGTTCTCGTGGCCTTCCTCCGGCGAAACCCTGATCTGTGCACACTCGGATCGTCTACCCCCCTAGACGTTCCTCTGACAGGGGTAGCCCGACGTAGCTATCTCTTGTTTTGTGTTTGTTTATGTCATAGGGTTATGTAAAACCATGTTGGTTCACAAGTTGCGGCACTATCCTACCCGGTTTCACGTCAACGGGGAGATTTCGCCTTATACCGGTCCGGAACCTTCGCTTCTAGGTTAGAGCGCATGCATGCGAGGGGGGGACACATGCAAGCACCTATACCAACCTCTCACCACACTCACACACATATGCTAGGGACACATGCAAGTTTTCATCTGATTCCGATGTTCTCGTGGCCTTCCTCCGGCGAAACCCTGATCTGTGCACACTCGGATCGTCTACCCCCCTAGACGGTCCTCTGACAGGGGTAGACCGGCGTAGCTCTCACTTGTTTTGTGTTTGTTTAGGTCATAGGATTATGTAAAACCATGTTGGTTCACAATTTGGGGCACTATCCTACCCGGTTTCATCTCAACGGGGAGATTCCCCCTTATACGGGTTCGGAACCTTCTCTTCTAGGTTAGTGCGCATGCATGCGAGGGGGGACACATGTAAGCACCTATACCAACCTCTCACCACACTCACGCACATATGCTAGGGACACATGCAAGTTTTCATCTGATTCTGATGTTCTCGTGGCCTTCCTCCGGCGAAACCCTGATCTGTGCACACTCGGATCGTCTACCCCCCTAGACGTTCCTCTGGCAGGGGTAGCCCGGCGTAGCTCTCTCTTGTTTTGTGTTTGTTTAGGTCATAGGGTTATGTAAAACCATGTTGGTTCACAAGTTGGGGCACTATCCTACCCGGTTTCACCTCAACGGGGAGATTCCCCCTTATACGGGTCCGGAACCTTCGCTTCTAGGTTAGAGGGCATGCATGCGAGGGGGGACACATGCAAGCACCTATACCAACCTCTCACCACACTCACACACATATTCTAGGGACACATGAGTTTTCATCTGATTCTGATGTTCTCGTGGCCTTCCTCCGGCGAAACCCTGATCTGTGCACACTCGGATCGTCTACCCCCTAGACGTTCCTCTGACAGGGGTAGCCCGGCGTAGCTCTCTCTTGTTTTGTGTTTATTTAGGTCATAGGGTTATGTAAAACCATGTTGGTTCACAAGTTGGGGCACTATCCTACCCGGTTTCACGTCAACGGGGAGATTCTCCCTTATACGGGTCCGGAACCTTCGCTTCTAGGTTAGAGCGCATGCATGCGAGGGGGGACACATGTAATCACCTATACCAACCTCTCACCACACTCACGCACATATGCTAGGGACACATGCAAGTTTTCATCTGATTCCGATGTTCTCGTGGCCTTCCTCCGGCGAAACCCTGATCTGTGCACACTCGGATCGTCTACCCCCCTAGACGTTCCTCTGGCAGGGGTAGCCCGGTGCAGCTCTCTCTTGTTTTGTGTTTGTTTAGGTCATAGGGTTATATAAAACCATGTTGGTTCACAAGTTGGGGCACTATCCTACCCGGTTTCACCTCAACGGGGAGATTCCCCCTTATACGGGTCCGGAAACTTAGCTTCTAGATTAGAGCGCATGCATGCGGGGGGGGACACATGCAAGCACCTATACCAACCTCTCACCACACTCACGCACATATGCTAGGGACACATGCAAGTTTTCATCTGATTCCGATGTTCTCGTGGCCTTCCTCCGGCGAAACCCTGATCTATGCACACTCGGATCGTCTACCCCCCTAGACGTTCCTCTGGCAGGGGTAGCCCGGCGCAGCTCTCTCTTGTTTTGTGTTTGTTTAGGTCATAGGGTTATATAAAACCATGTTGGTTCACAAGTTGGGGCACTATCCTACCCGGTTTCACCTCAACGGGGAGATTCCCCCTTATACGGGTCCGGAAACTTCGCTTCTACGTTAGAGCGCATGCATGCAGGGGGGACACATGAAAGCACCTATACCAACCTCTCACCACACTCACACACATATGCTAGGGACACATGCAAGTTTTCATCTGATTCCGATGTTCTCGTGGCCTTCCTCCGGCGAAACCCTGATCTGTGCACACTCGGATCGTCTACCCCCCTAGACCTTCCTCTGACAGGGGTAGCCCGACGTAGCTATCTCTTGTTTTGTGTTTGTTTATGTCATAGGGTTATGTAAAACCATGTTGGTTCACAAGTTGCGGCACTATCCTACCCGGTTTCACGTCAACGGGGAGATTTCGCCTTATACCGGTCCGGAACCTTCGCTTCTAGGTTAGAGCGCATGCATGCGAGGGGGGGACACATGCAAGCACCTATACCAACCTCTCACCACACTCACACACATATGCTAGGGACACATGCAAGTTTTCATCTGATTCCGATGTTCTCATGGCCTTCCTCCGGCGAAACCCTGATCTGTGCACACTCGGATCGTCTACCCCCCTAGACGGTCCTCTGACAGGGGTAGACCGGCGTAGCTCTCACTTGTTTTGTGTTTGTTTAGGTCATAGGATTATGTAAAACCATGTTGGTTCACAATTTGGGGCACTATCCTACCCGGTTTCATCTCAACGGGGAGATTCCCCCTTATACGGGTTCGGAACCTTCTCTTCTAGGTTAGTGCGCATGCATGCGAGGGGGGACACATGTAAGCACCTATACCAACCTCTCACCACACTCACGCACATATGCTAGGGACACATGCAAGTTTTCATCTGATTCTGATGTTCTCGTGGCCTTCCTCCGGCGAAACCCTGATCTGTGCACACTCGGATCGTCTACCCCCCTAGACGTTCCTCTGGCAGGGGTAGCCCGGCGTAGCTCTCTCTTGTTTTGTGTTTGTTTAGGTCATAGGGTTATGTAAAACCATGTTGGTTCACAAGTTGGGGCACTATCCTACCCGGTTTCACCTCAACGGGGAGATTCCCCCTTATACGGGTCCGGAACCTTCGCTTCTAGGTTAGAGGGCATGCATGCGAGGGGGGACACATGCAAGCACCTATACCAACCTCTCACCACACTCACACACATATTCTAGGGACACATGAGTTTTCATCTGATTCCGATGTTCTCGTGGCCTTCCTCCGGCGAAACCCTGATCTGTGCACACTCGGATCGTCTACCCCCTAGACGTTCCTCTGACAGGGGTAGCCCGGCGTAGCTCTCTCTTGTTTTGTGTTTATTTAGGTCATAGGGTTATGTAAAACCATGTTGGTTCACAAGTTGGGGCACTATCCTACCCGGTTTCACGTCAACGGGGAGATTCTCCCTTATACGGGTCCGGAACCTTCGCTTCTAGGTTAGAGCGCATGCATGCGAGGGGGGACACATGTAATCACCTAGACCAACCTCTCACCACACTCACGCACATATGCTAGGGACACATGCAAGTTTTCATCTGATTCCGATGTTCTCGTGGCCTTCCTCCGGCGAAACCCTGATCTGTGCACACTCGGATCGTCTACCCCCCTAGACGTTCCTCTGGCAGGGGTAGCCCGGTGCAGCTCTCTCTTGTTTTGTGTTTGTTTAGGTCATAGGGTTATATAAAACCATGTTGGTTCACAAGTTGGGGCACTATCCTAGCCGGTTTCACCTCAACGGGGAGATTCCCCCTTATACGGGTCCGGAAACTTAGCTTCTAGATTAGAGCGCATGCATGCGGGGGGGACACATGCAAGCACCTATACCAACCTCTCACCACACTCACGCACATATGCTAGGGACACATGCAAGTTTTCATCTGATTCCGATGTTCTCGTGGCCTTCCTCCGGCGAAACCCTGATCTATGCACACTCGGATCGTCTACCCCCCTAGACGTTCCTCTGGCAGGGGTAGCCCGGCGCAGCTCTCTCTTGTTTTGTGTTTGTTTAGGTCATAGGGTTATATAAAACCATGTTGGTTCACAAGTTGGGGCACTATCCTACCCGGTTTCACCTCAACGGGGAGATTCCCCCTTATACGGGTCCGGAAACTTCGCTTCTACGTTAGAGCGCATGCATGCAGGGGGGACACATGAAAGCACCTATACCAACCTCTCACCACACTCACACACATATGCTAGGGACACATGCAAGTTTTCATCTGATTCCGATGTTCTCGTGGCCTTCCTCCGGCGAAACCCTGATCTGTGCACACTCGGATCGTCTACCCCCCTAGACGTTCCTCTGACAGGGGTAGCCCGGCGTAGCTCTCTCTTGTTTTGTGTTTGCTTAGGTCATAGGGTTATGTAAAACCATGTTGGTTCAAAAGTTGGGGCACTATCCTACCCTGTTTCACCTCAACGGGGAGATTCTCCCTTATACGGGTCCGGAACCTTCGCTTCTAGGTTAGAGCGCATGCATGCGAGGGGGGACACATGTAATCACCTATACCAACCTCTCACCACACTCACGCACATATGCTAGGGACACATGCAAGTTTTCATCTGATTCCGATGTTCTCGTGGCCTTCCTCCGGCGAAACCCTGATCTGTGCACACTCGGATCGTCTACCCCCCTAGACATTCCTCTGACAGGGGTAGCCCGCCGTAGCTCTCTCTTGTTTTGTGTTTGTTTAGGTCATAGGGTTATTTAAAACCATGTTGGTTCACAAGTTGGGGCACTATCCTACCCGGTTTCACGTCAACGGGGAGATTCTCCCTTATACTGGTCCGGAACCTTCGCTTCTAGATTAGAGCGCCTGCATGCGAGGGGGGACACATGTAATCACCTATACCAACCTCTCACCACACTCACGCACATATGCTAGGGACACATGCAAGTTTTCATCTGATTCCGATGTTCTCGTGGCCTTCCTCCGGCGAAACCCTGATCTATGCACACTCGGATCGTCTACCCCCCTAGACGTTCCTCTGGCAGGGGTAGCCCGGCGCAGCTCTCTCTTGTTTTGTGTTTGTTTAGGTCATAGGGTTATAGAAAACCATGTTGGTTCACAAGTTGGGGCACTATCCTACCCGGTTTCACCTCAACGGGGACATTCCCCCTTATACGGGTCCGGAAACTTCGCTTCTACATTAGAGCGCATGCATGCAGGGGGGACACATGCAAGCACCTATACCAACCTCTCACCACACTCACACACATATGCTAGGGACACATGCAAGTTTTCATCTAATTCCGATTTTCTCGTGGCCTTCCTCCGGCGAAACCCTGATCTGTGCAAACTCGGATAGTCTACCCCCCTAGACGTTCCTCTGACAGGGGTAGCCCGGCGTAGCTATCTCTTGTTTTGTGTTTGTTTATGTCATAGGGTTATGTAAAACCATGTTGGTTCACAAGTTGCGGCACTAACCTACCCAGTTTCACGTCAACGGGGAGATTCCCCCTTATACGGGTTCGGAACCTTCGCTTCTAGGTTAGAGCGCATGCATGCGAGGGGGGGACACATGCAAGCACCTATACCAACCTCTCACCACACTCACACACATATGCTAGGGACACATGCAAGTTTTCATCTGATTCTGATGTTCTCGTGGCCTTCCTCCGGCGAAACCCTGATCTGTGCACACTCGGATCGTCTACCCCCCTAGACGTTCCTCTGGCAGGGGTAGCCCGGCGTAGCTCTCTCTTGTTTTGTGTTTGTTTAGGTCATAGGGTTATGTAAAACCATGTTGGTTCACAAGTTGGGGCACTATCCTACCCGGTTTCACCTCAACGGGGAGATTCCCCCTTATACGGGTCCGGAACCTTCGCTTCTAGGTTAGAGGGCATGCATGCGAGGGGGGACACATGCAAGCACCTATACCAACCTCTCACCACACTCACACACATATTCTAGGGACACATGAGTTTTCATCTGATTCCGATGTTCTCGTGGCCTTCCTCCGGCGAAACCCTGATCTGTGCACACTCGGATCGTCTACCCCCTAGACGTTCCTCTGACAGGGGTAGCCCGGCGTAGCTCTCTCTTGTTTTGTGTTTATTTAGGTCATAGGGTTATGTAAAACCATGTTGGTTCACAAGTTGGGGCACTATCCTACCCGGTTTCACGTCAACGGGGAGATTCTCCCTTATACGGGTCCGGAACCTTCGCTTCTAGGTTAGAGCGCATGCATGCGAGGGGGGACACATGTAATCACCTATACCAACCTCTCACCACACTCACGCACATATGCTAGGGACACATGCAAGTTTTCATTTGATTCCGATGTTCTCGTGGCCTTCCTCCGGCGAAACCCTGATCTGTGCACACTCGGATCGTCTACCCCCCTAGACGTTCCTCTGGCAGGGGTAGCCCGGTGCAGCTCTCTCTTGTTTTGTGTTTGTTTAGGTCATAGGGTTATATAAAACCATGTTGGTTCACAAGTTGGGGCACTATCCTACCCGGTTTCACCTCAACGGGGAGATTCCCCCTTATACGGGTCCGGAAACTTAGCTTCTAGATTAGAGCGCATGCATGCGGGGGGGACACATGCAAGCACCTATACCAACCTCTCACCACACTCACGCACATATGCTAGGGACACATGCAAGTTTTCATCTGATTCCGATGTTCTCGTGGCCTTCCTCCGGCGAAACCCTGATCTATGCACACTCGGATCGTCTACCCCCCTAGACGTTCCTCTGGCAGGGGTAGCCCGGCGCAGCTCTCTCTTGTTTTGTGTTTGTTTAGGTCATAGGGTTATATAAAACCATGTTGGTTCACAAGTTGGGGCACTATCCTACCCGGTTTCACCTCAACGGGGAGATTCCCCCTTATACGGGTCCGGAAACTTCGCTTCTACGTTAGAGCGCATGCATGCAGGGGGGACACATGAAAGCACCTATACCAACCTCTCACCACACTCACACACATATGCTAGGGACACATGCAAGTTTTCATCTGATTCCGATGTTCTCGTGGCCTTCCTCCGGCGAAACCCTGATCTGTGCACACTCGGATCGTCTACCCCCCTAGACGTTCCTCTGACAGGGGTAGCCCGGCGTAGCTCTCTCTTGTTTTGTGTTTGCTTAGGTCATAGGGTTATGTAAAACCATGTTGGTTCAAAAGTTGGGGCACTATCCTACCCTGTTTCACCTCAACGGGGAGATTCTCCCTTATACGGGTCCGGAACCTTCGCTTCTAGGTTAGAGCGCATGCATGCGAGGGGGGACACATGTAATCACATATACCAACCTCTCACCACACTCACGCACATATGCTAGGGACACATGCAAGTTTTCATCTGATTCCGATGTTCTCGTGGCCTTCCTCCGGCGAAACCCTGATCTGTGCACACTCGGATCGTCTACCCCCCTAGACATTCCTCTGACAGGGGTAGCCCGCCGTAGCTCTCTCTTGTTTTGTGTTTGTTTAGGTCATAGGGTTATTTAAAACCATGTTGGTTCACAAGTTGGGGCACTATCCTACCCGGTTTCACGTCAACGGGGAGATTCTCCCTTATACTGGTCCGGAACCTTCGCTTCTAGATTAGAGCGCCTGCATGCGAGGGGGGACACATGTAATCACCTATACCAACCTCTCACCACACTCACGCACATATGCTAGGGACACATGCAAGTTTTCATCTGATTCCGATGTTCTCGTGGCCTTCCTCCGGCGAAACCCTGATCTATGCACACTCGGATCGTCTACCCCCCTAGACGTTCCTCTGGCAGGGGTAGCCCGGCGCAGCTCTCTCTTGTTTTGTGTTTGTTTAGGTCATAGGGTTATATAAAACCATGTTGGTTCACAAGTTGGGGCACTATCCTACCCGGTTTCACCTCAACGGGGACATTCCCCCTTATACGGGTCCGGAAACTTCGCTTCTACATTAGAGCGCATGCATGCAGGGGGGACACATGCAAGCACCTATACCAACCTCTCACCACACTCACACACATATGCTAGGGACACATGCAAGTTTTCATCTGATTCCGATTTTCTCGTGGCCTTCCTCCGGCGAAACCCTGATCTGTGCAAACTCGGATAGTCTACCCCCCTAGACGTTCCTCTGACAGGGGTAGCCCGGCGTAGCTATCTCTTGTTTTGTGTTTGTTTATGTCATAGGGTTATGTAAAACCATGTTGGTTCACAAGTTGCGGCACTAACCTACCCGGTTTCACGTCAACGGGGAGATTCCCCCTTATACGGGTTCGGAACCTTCGCTTCTAGGTTAGAGCGCATGCATGCGAGGGGGGGACACATGCAAGTACCTATACCAACCTCTCACCACACTCACACACATATGCTAGGGACACATGCATGTTTTCATCTGATTCCGATGTTCTCGTGGCCTTCCTCCGGCGAAACCCTGATCTGTGCACACTCGGATCGTCTACCCCCCTAGACGGATCTCTGACAGGGGTAGACCGGCATAGCTCTCTCTTGTTTTGTGTTTGTTTAGGTCATAGGGTTA
Source organism: Avena sativa (assembly GCA_916181665.1). Classification (NCBI taxonomy): domain Eukaryota; kingdom Viridiplantae; phylum Streptophyta; class Magnoliopsida; order Poales; family Poaceae; genus Avena; species Avena sativa. Next base: position 21,241,383 of record OV702296.1, read on the forward strand.
TGTAAAACCATGTTGGTTCACAAGTTGGGGCACTATCCTACCCGGTTTCACCTCAACGGGGAGATTCCCCCTTATACAGGTCCGGAACCTTCGCTTCTAGGTTAGAGCGCATGCATGCGAGGGGGACACATGTAAGCACCTATACCAACCTCTCAACACACTCACGCACATATGCTAGGGACACATGCAAGTTTTCATCTGATTCCGATGTTCTCGTGGCCTTCCTCCGGCGAAACCCTGATCTGTGCACACTCGGATCGTCTACCCCCCTAGACGGTCCTCTAACAGGGGTAGACCGGCGTAGCTCTCTCTTGTTTTGTCTTTTTTTAGGTCATAGGGTTATGTAAAACCATGTTGGTTCACAATTTGGGGCACTATCCTACCCGGTTTCACCTCAACGGGGAGATTCCCCCTTATACGGGTTCGGAACCTTCACTTCCAGGTTAGAGCGCATGCATGCGAGGGGGACACATGTAAGCACCTATACCAACCTCTCACCACACTCACGCACATTTGCTAGGGACACATGCAAGTTTTCATCTGATTCTGATGTTCTCGTGGCCTTCCTCCGGCGAAACCCTGATCTGTGCACACTCGGATCGTCTACCCCCCTAGACGTTCCTCTGGCAGGGGTAGCCCGGCGTAGCTCTCTCTTGTTTTGTGTTTGTTTAGGTCATAGGGTTATGTAAAACCATGTTGGTTCACAAGTTGGGGCACTATCCTACCCGGTTTCACCTCAACGGGGAGATTCCCCCTTAAACGGGTCCGGAACCTTCGCTTCTAGGTTAGAGGGCATGCATGCGAGGGGGGACACATGCAAGCACCTATACCAACCTCTCACCACACTCACACACATATTCTAGGGACACATGAGTTTTCATCTGATTCCGATGTTCTCGTGGCCTTCCTCCGGCGAAACCCTGATCTGTGCACACTCGGATCGTCTACCCCCTAGACGTTCCTCTGACAGGGGTAGCCCGGCGTAGCTCTCTCTTGTTTTGTGTTTGTTTAGGTCATAGGGTTTTGTAAAACCATGTTGGTTCACAAGTTGGGGCACTATCCTACCCGGTTTCACGTCAACGGGGAGATTCTCCCTTATACGGGTCCGGAACCTTCGCTTCTAGGTTAGAGCGCATGCATGCGAGGGGGGACACATGTAATCACCTATACCAACCTCTCACCACACTCACGCACATATGCTAGGGACACATGCAAGTTTTCATCTGATTCCGATGTTCTCGTGGCCTTCCTCCGGCGAAACCCTGATCTGTGCACACTCGGATCGTCTACCCCCCTAGACGTTCCTCTGGCAGGGGTAGCCCGGCGTAGCTCTCTCTTGTTTTGTGTTTTTTTAGGTCATAGGGTTATATAAAACCATGTTGGTTCACAAGTTGGGGCACTATCCTACCCGGTTTCACCTCAACGGGGAGATTCCCCCTTATACGGGTCCGGAAACTTAGCTTCTAGGTTAGAGCGCATGCATGCAGGAGGGACACATGCAAGCACCTATACCAACCTCTCACCACACTCACACACATATGCTAGGGACACATGCAAGTTTTCATCTGATTCCGATGTTCTCGTGGCCTTCCTCCGGCGAAACCCTGATCTGTGCACACTCGGATCGTCTACCCCCCTAGACGTTCCTCTGACAGGGGTAGCCCGGCGTAGCTCTCTCTTGTTTTGTGTTTGTTTAGGTCATAGGTAAAACCATGTTGGTTCACAAGTTGGGGCACTATCCTACCCGGTTTCACCTCAACGGGGAGATTCCCCCTTATTCGGGTCCGGAACCTTCGCTTCTAGGTTAGAGGGCATGCATGCGAGGGAGGAGACATGCAAGCACCTATACCAACCTCTCACCACACTCACACACATATGCTAGGGACACATGCAAGTTTTCATCTGATTCCGATGTTCTCGTGGCCTTCCTCCGGCGAAACCCTGATCTGTGCACACTCGGATCGTCTACCCCCCTAGACGTTCCTCTGACAGGGGTAGCCCGACGTAGCTATCTCTTGGTTTGTGTTTGTTTATGCCATAGGGTTATGTAAAACCATGTTGGTTCACAAGTTGCGGCACTATCCTACCCGGTTTCACGTCAACGGGGAGATTCTGCCTTATACCGGTCCGGAACCTTCGCTTCTAGGTTAGAGCGCATGCATGCGAGGGGGGACACATGTAATCACCTATACCAACCTCTCACCACACTCACGCACATATGCTAGGGACACATGCAAGTTTTCATCTGATTCCGATGTTCTCGTGGCCTTCCTCCAGCGAAACCCTGATCTGTGCACACTCGGATCGTCTACCCCCCTAGACGTTCCTCCTGCAGAGGTAGCCCGGCGCAGCTCTCTCTTGTTTTGTGTTTTTTTAGGTCATAGGGTTATATAAAACCATGTTGGTTCACAAGTTGGGGCACTATACTACCCGGTTTCACCTCAACGGGGAGATTCCCCCTTATACGGGTCCGGAAACTTAGCTTCTAGGTTAGAGCGCATGCATGCAGGAGGGACACATGCAAGCACCTATACCAACCTCTCAGCACACTCACACACATATGCTAGGGACACATGCAAGTTTTCATCTGATTCCGATGTTCTCGTGGCCTTCCTCCGGCGAAACCCTGATCTGTGCACACTCGGATCGTCTACCCCCCTAGACGTTCCTCTGACAGGGGTAGCCCGGCGTAGCTCTCTCTTGTTTTGTGTTTGTTTAGGTCATAGGTAAAACCATGTTGGTTCACAAGTTGGGGCACTATCCTACCCGGTTTCACCTCAACGGGGACATTCCCCCTTATACGGGTCCGGAACCTTCGCTTCTAGGTTAGAGGGCATGCATGCGAGGGAGGAGACATGCAAGCACCTATACCAACCTCTCACCACACTCACACACATATGCTAGGGACACATGCAAGTTTTCATCTGATTCCGATGTTCTCGTGGCCTTCCTCCGGCGAAACCCTGATCTGTGCACACTCGGATCGTCTACCCCCCTAGACGTTCCTCTGACAGGGGTAGCCCGACGTAGCTATCTCTTGGTTTGTGTTTTTTTATGCCATAGGGTTATGTAAAACCATGTTGGTTCACAAGTTGCGGCACTATCCTACCCGGTTTCACGTCAACGGGGAGATTCCGCCTTATACCGGTCCGGAACCTTCGCTTCTAGGTTAGAGCGCATGCATGCGAGGGGGGACACATGCAAGCACCTATACCAACCTCTCACCACACTCACACACATATGCTAGGGACACATGCAAGTTTTCATCTGATTCCGATGTTCTCGTGGCCTTCCTCCGGCGAAACTCTGATCTGTGCACACTCAGATCGTCTACCCCCCTAGACGGTCCTCTGACAGGGGTAGACCGGCGTAGCTCTCACTTGTTTTGTGTTTGTTTAGGTCATAGGGTTATGTAAAACCATGTTGGTTCACAATTTGGGGCACTATCCTACCCGGTTTCACCTCAACGGGGAGATTCCCCCTTATACGGGTTCGGAACCTTCTCTTCTAGGTTAGTGCGCATGCATGCGAGGGGGGACACATGTAAGCACCTATACCAACCTCTCACCACACTCACGCACATATGCTAGGGACACATGCAAGTTTCATCTGATTCTGATGTTCTCGTGGCCTTCCTCCGGCGAAACCCTAATCTGTGCACACTCGGATCGTCTACCCCCCTAGACGTTCCTCTGGCAGGGGTAGCCCGGCGTAGCTCTCTCTTGTTTTGTGTTTGTTTAGGTCATAGGGTTATGTAAAACCATGTTGGTTCACAAGTTGGGGCACTATCCTACCCGGTTTAACCTCAACGGGGAGATTCCCCCTTATACGGGTCCGGAACCTTCGCTTCTAGGTTAGAGGGCATGCATGCGAGGGGGACACATGCAAGCACCTATACCAACCTCTCACCACACTCACACACATATTCTAGGGACCCATGAGTTTTCATCTGATTCCGATGTTCTCGTGGCCTTCCTCCGGCGAAACCCTGATCTGTGCACACTCGGATCGTCTACCCCCCTAGACGTTCCTCTGACAGGGGTAGCCCGGCGTAGCTCTCTCTTGTTTTGTGTTTGCTTAGGTCATAGGGTTATGTAAAACCATGTTGGTTCAAAAGTTGGGGCACTATCCTACCCGGTTTCACCTCAACGGGGAGATTCTCCCTTATACGGGTCCGGAACCTTCGCTTCTAGGTTAGAGCGCATGCATGCGAGGGGGGACACATGTAATCACCTATACCAACCTCTCACCACACTCACGCACATATGCTAGGGACACATGCAAGTTTTCATCTGATTCCGATGTTCTCGTGGCCTTCCTCCGGCGAAACCCTGATCTGTGCACACTCGGATCGTCTACCCCCTAGACATTCCTCTGACAGGGGTAGCCCGCCGTAGCTCTCTCTTGTTTTGTGTTTGTTTAGGTCATAGGGTTATTTAAAACCACGTTGCTTCACAAGTTGGGGCACTATCCTACCCGGTTTCACGTCAACGGGGAGATTCTCCCTTATACGGGTCCGGAACCTTCGCTTCTAGATTAGAGCGCATGCATGCGAGGGGGGACACATGTAATCACCTATACCAACCTCTCACCACACTCACGTACATATGCTAGGGACACATGCAAGTTTTCATCTGATTCCGATGTTCTCGTGGCCTTCCTCCGGCGAAACCCTGATCTATGCACACTCGGATCGTCTACCCCCCTAGACGTTCCTCTGGCAGGGGTAGCCCGGCGCAGCTCTCTCTTGTTTTGTGTTTTTTTAGGTCATAGGGTTATATAAAACCATGTTGGTTCACAAGTTGGGGCACTATCCTACCCGGTTTCACCTCAACGGGGAGATTCCCCCTTATATGGGTCCGGAAACTTCGCTTCTACGTTAGAGCGCATGCATGCAGGGGGGACACATGCAAGCACCTATACCAACCTCTCACCACACTCACACACATATGCTAGGGACACATGCAAGTTTTCATCTGATTCCGATGTTCTTGTGGCCTTCCTCCGGCGAAACCCTGATCTGTGCACACTCGGATCGTCTACCCCCCTAGACGTTCCTCTGACAGGGGTAGCCCGGCGTAGCTCTCTCTTGTTTTGTGTTTGCTTAGGTCATAGGGTTATGTAAAACCATGTTGGTTCAAACGTTGGGGCACTATCCTACCCGGTTTCACCTCAACGGGGAGATTCTCCCTTATACGGGTCCGGAACCTTCGCTTCTAGGTTAGAGCGCATGCATGCGAGGGGGGACACATGTAATCACCTATACCAACCTCTCACCACACTCACGCACATATGCTAGGGACACATGCAAGTTTTCATCTGATTCCGATGTTCTCGTGGCCTTCCTCCGGCGAAACCCTGATCTGTGCACACTCGGATCGTCTACCCCCCTAGACATTCCTCTGACAGGGGTAGCCCGCCGTAGCTCTCTCTTGTTTTGTGTTTGTTTAGGTCATAGGGTTATTTAAAACCATGTTGGTTCACAAGTTGGGGCACTATCCTACCCGGTTTCACGTCAACGGGGAGATTCTCCCTTATACGGGTCCGGAACCTTCGCTTCTAGATTAGAGCGCATGCATGCGAGGGGGGACACATGTAATCACCTATACCAACCTCTCACCACACTCACGTACATATGCTAGGGACACATGCAAGTTTTCATCTGATTCCGATGTTCTCGTGGCCTTCCTCCGGCGAAACCCTGATCTATGCACACTCGGATCGTCTACCCCCCTAGACGTTCCTCTGGCAGGGGTAGCCCGGCGCAGCTCTCTCTTGTTTTGTGTTTGTTTAGGTCATAGGGTTATATAAAACCATGTTGGTTCACAAGTTGGGGCACTATCCTACCCGGTTTCACCTCAACGGGGAGATTCCCCCTTATATGGGTCCGGAAACTTCGATTCTACGTTAGAGCGCATGCATGCAGGGGGGACACATGCAAGCACCTATACCAACCTCTCACCACACTCACACACATATGCTAGGGACACATGCAAGTTTTCATCTGATTCCGATGTTCTTGTGGCCTTCCTCCGGCGAAACCCTGATCTGTGCACACTCGGATCGTCTACCCCCCTAGACGTTCCTCTGACAGGGGTAGCCCGGCGTAGCTCTCTCTTGTTTTGTGTTTGCTTAGGTCATAGGGTTATGTAAAACCATGTTGGATCAAACGTTGGGGCACTATCCTACCCGGTTTCACCTCAACGGGGAGATTCTCCCTTATACGGGTCCGGAACCTTCGCTTCTAGGTTAGAGCGTATGCATGCGAGGGGGGACACATGTAATCACCTATACCAACCTCTCACCACACTCACGCACATATGCTAGGGACACATGCAAGTTTTCATCTGATTCCGATGTTCTCGTGGCCTTCCTCCGGCGAAACCCTGATCTGTGCACACTCGGATCGTCTACCCCCCTAGACATTCCTCTGACAGGGGTAGCCCGCCGTAGCTCTCTCTTGTTTTGTGTTTGTTTAGGTCATAGGGTTATTTAAAACCATGTTGGTTCACAAGTTGGGGCACTATCCTACCCGGTTTCACGTCAACGGGGAGATTCTCCCTTATACGGGTCCGGAACCTTCGCTTCTAGATTAGAGCGCATGCATGCGAGGGGGGACACATGTAATCACCTATACCAACCTCTCACCACACTCACGCACATATGCTAGGGACACATGCAAGTTTTCATCTGATTCCGATGTTCTCGTGGCCTTCCTCCGGCGAAACCCTGATCTATGCACACTCGGATCGTCTACCCCCCTAGACGTTCCTCTGGCAGGGGTAGCCCGGCGCAGCTCTCTCTTGTTTTGTGTTTGTTTAGGTCATAGGGTTATATAAAACCATGTTGGTTCACAAGTTGGGGCACTATCCTACCCGGTTTCACCTCAACGGGGAGATTCCCCCTTATACGGGTCCGGAAACTTCGATTCTACATTAGAGCGCATGCATGCAGGGGGGACACATGCAAGCACCTATACCAACGTCTCACCACACTCACACACATATGCTAGGGACACATGCAAGTTTTCATCTGATTCCGATTTTCTCGTGGCCTTCCTCCGGCGAAACCCTAATCTGTGCACACTCGGATCGTCTACCCCCCTAGACGTTCCTCTGACAGGGGTAGCCCGGCGTAGCTCTCTCTTGTTTTGTGTTTGTTTAGGTCATAGGTAAAACCATGTTGGTTCAGAAGTTGGGGCACTATCCTACCCGGTTTCACCTCAACGGGGAGATTCCCCCTTATACGGGTCCGGAACCTTCGCTTCTAGGTTAGAGGGCATGCATGCGAGGGAGGAGACATGCAAGCACCTATACCAACCTCTAACCACACTCACAAACATATGCTAGGGACACATGCAAGTTTTCATCTGATTCCGATGTTCTCGTGGCCTTCCTCCGGCGAAACCCTGATCTGTGCACACTCGGATAGTCTACCCCCCTAGACGTTCCTCTGACAGGGGTAGCCCGGCGTAGCTATCTCTTGTTTTGTGTTTGTTTATGTCATAGGGTTATGTAAAACCATGTTGGTTCACAAGTTGCGGCACTAACCTACCCGGTTTCACGTCAACGGGGAGACTCCCCCTTATACGGGTTCGGAACCTTCGCTTCTAGGTTAGAGCGCATGCATGCGAGGGGGGGACACATGCAAGCACCTATACCAACCTCTCACCACACTCACACACATATGCTAGGGACACATGCAAGTTTTCATCTGATTCCGATGTTCTCGTGGCCTTCCTCCGGCGAAACCCTGATCTGTGCACACTCGGATCGTCTACCCCCCTAGACGGTCCTCTGACAGGGGTAGAACGGCATAGCTCTCTCTTGTTTTGTGTTTGTTTAGGTCATAGGGTTATGTAAAACCATGTTGGTTCACAAGTTGGGGCACTATCCTACCCGGTTTCACCTCAACGGGGAGATTCCCCCTTATACAGGTCCGGAACCTTCGCTTCTAGGTTAGAGCGCATGCATGCGAGGGGGACACATGTAAGCACCTATACCAACCTCTCACCACACTCACGAACATATGCTAGGGACACATGCAAGTTTTCATCTGATTCCGATGTTCCTGTGTCCTTCCTCCGGCGAAACCCTGATCTGTGCACACTCGGATCGTCTACCCCCCTAGACGTTCCTCTGGCAGGGGTAGCCCGGCGTAGCTCTCTCTTGTTTTGTGTTTGTTTAGGTCATAGGGTTATGTAAAACCATGTTGGTTCACAAGTTGGGGCACTATCCTACCCGGTTTCACCTCAACGGGGAGATTCCCCCTTATACGGGTCCGGAAACTTCGATTCTAGGTTAGAGCGCATGCATGCAGGGGGGACACATGCAAGCACCTATACCAACGTCTCACCACACTCACACACATATGCTAGGGACACATGCAAGTTTTCATCTGATTCCGATTTTCTCGTGGCCTTCCTCCGGCGAAACCCTAATCTGTGCACACTCGGATCGTCTACCCCCCTAGACGTTCCTCTGACAGGGGTAGCCCGGCGTAGCTCTCTCTTGTTTTGTGTTTGTTTAGGTCATAGGTAAAACCATGTTGGTTCAGAAGTTGGGGCACTATCCTACCCGGTTTCACCTCAACGGGGAGATTCCCCCTTATACGGGTCCGGAACCTTCGCTTCTAGGTTAGAGCGCATGCATGCGAGGGGGGACACATGTAATCACCTATACCAACCTCTCACCACACTCACGCACATATGCTAGGGACACATGCAAGTTTTCATCTGATTCCGATGTTCTCGTGGCCTTCCTCCGGCGAAACCCTGATCTGTGCACACTCGGATCGTCTACCCCCCTAGACGTTCCTCTGGCAGGGGTAGCCCGGCGCAGCTCTATCTTGTTTTGTGTTTGTTTAGGTCATAGGGTTATGTAAAACCATGTTGGTTCACAAGTTGGGGCACTATCCTACCCGGTTTCACCTCAACGGGGAGATTCCCCCTTATACGGGTCCGGAAACTTCGATTCTAGGTTAGAGCGCATGCATGCAGGGGGGACACATGCAAGCACCTATACCAACCTCTCACCACACTCACACACATATGCTAGGGACACATTCAAGTTTTCATCTGATTCCGATGTTCTCGTGGCCTTCCTCCGGCGAAACCCTGATCTGTGCACACTCGGATCGTCTACCCCCCTAGACATTCCTCTGACAGGGGTAGAACGGCGTAGCTCTCTCTTGTTTAGTGTTTGTTTAGGTCATAGGTAAAACCATGTTGGTTCACAAGTTGGGGCACTATCCTACCCGGTTTCACCTCAACTGGGAGATTCCCCCTTATACGGGTCCAGAACCTTCGCTTCTAGGTTAGAGGGCATGCATGCGAGGGGGATACATGCAAGCACCTATACCAACCTCTCACCACACTCACACACATATGCTAGGGACACATGCAAGTTTTCATCTGATTCCGATGTTCTCGTGGCCTTCCTCCGGCGAAACCCTGATCTGTGCACACTCGGATCGTCTACCCCCCTAGACGTTCCTCTGACAGGGGTAGCCCGGCGTAGCTATCTCTTGTTTTGTGTTTGTTTATGTCATAGGGTTATGTAAAAACCATGTTGGTTCACAAGTTGGGGCACTATCCTACCCGGTTTCACGTCAACGGGGAGATTCTCCCTTATACGGGTCCGGAACCTTCGCTTCTAGATTAGAGCGCATGCATGCGAGGGGGGACACATGTAATCACCTATACCAACCTCTCACCACACTCACGCACATATGCTAGGGACACATGCAAGTTTTCATCTGATTCCGATGTTCTCGTGGCCTTCCTCCGGCGAAACCCTGATCTATGCACACTCGGATCGTCTACCCCCCTAGACGTTCCTCTGGCAGGGGTAGCCCGGCGCAGCTCTCTCTTGTTTTGTGTTTGTTTAGGTCATAGGGTTATATAAAACCATGTTGGTTCACAAGTTGGGGCACTATCCTACCCGGTTTCACCTCAACGGGGAGATTCCCCCTTATACGGGTCCGGAAACTTCGATTCTACATTAGAGCGCATGCATGCAGGGGGGACACATGCAAGCACCTATACCAACCTCTCACCACACTCACACACATATGCTAGGGACACATGCAAGTTTTCATCTGATTCCGATTTTCTCGTGGCCTTCCTCCGGCGAAACCCTAATCTGTGCACACTCGGATCGTCTACCCCCCTAAACGTTCCTCTGACAGGGGTAGCCCGGCGTAGCTCTCTCTTGTTTTGTGTTTGTTTAGGTCATAGGTAAAACCATGTTGGTTCAGAAGTTGGGGCACTATCCTACCCGGTTTCACCTCAACGGGGAGATTCCCCCTTATACGGGTCCGGAACCTTCGCTTCTAGGTTAGAGGGCATGCATGCGAGGGAGGAGACATGCAAGCACCTATACCAACCTCTAACCACACTCACAAACATATGCTAGGGACACATGCAAGTTTTCATCTGATTCCGATGTTCTCGTGGCCTTCCTCCGGCGAAACCCTGATCTGTGCACACTCGGATAGTCTACCCCCCTAGACGTTCCTCTGACAGGGGTAGCCCGGCGTAGCTATCTCTTGTTTTGTGTTTGTTTATGTCATAGGGTTATGTAAAACCATGTTGGTTCACAAGTTGCGGCACTAACCTACCCGGTTTCACGTCAACGGGGAGACTCCCCCTTATACGGGTTCGGAACCTTCGCTTCTAGGTTAGAGCGCATGCATGCGAGGGGGGGACACATGCAAGCACCTATACCAACCTCTCACCACACTCACACACATATGCTAGGGACACATGCAAGTTTTCATCTGATTCCGATGTTCTCGTGGCCTTCCTCCGGCGAAACCCTGATCTGTGCACACTCGGATCGTCTACCCCCCTAGACGGTCCTCTAACAGGGGTAGAACGGCATAGCTCTCTCTTGTTTTGTGTTTGTTTAGGTCATAGGGTTATGTAAAACCATGTTGGTTCACAAGTTGGGGCACTATCCTACCCGGTTTCACCTCAACGGGGAGATTCCCCCTTATACAGGTCCGGAACCTTCGCTTCTAGGTTAGAGTGCATGCATGAGAGGGGGACACATGTAAGCACCTATACCAACCTCTCACCACACTCACGCACATATGCTAGGGACACATGCAAGTTTTCATCTGATTCCGATGTTCCTGTGTCCTTCCTCCGGCGAAACCCTGATCTGTGCACACTCGGATCGTCTACCCCCCTAGACGTTCCTCTGGCAGGGGTAGCCCGGCGTAGCTCTCTCTTGTTTTGTGTTTGTTTAGGTCATAGGGTTATGTAAAACCATGTTGGTTCACAAGTTGGGGCACTATCCTACCCGGTTTCACCTCAACGGGGAGATTCCCCCTTATACGGGTCCGGAACCTTCGCTTCTAGGTTAGAGCGCATGCATGCGAGGGGGGACACATGCAAGCACCTATACCAACCTCTCACCACACTCACACACATATGCTAGGGACACATGAGTTTTCATCTGATTCAGATGTTCTCGTGTCCTTCCTCCGGCGAAACCCTTATCTGTGCACACTCGGATCGTCTACCCCCCTAGACGTTCCTCTGACAGGGGTAGCCCGGCGTAGCTCTCTCTTGTTTTGTGTTTGTTTAGGTCATAGGGTTATGTAAAACCATGTTGGTTCACAAGTTGGGGCACTATCCTACCCGGTTTCACGTCAACGGGGAGATTCCCCCTTATACGGGTCCGGAACCTTCGCTTCTAGGTTAGAGCGCATGCATGCGAGGGGGGACATATGTAATCACCTATACCAACCTCTCACCACACTCACGCACATATTCTCGGGACACATGCAAGTTTTCATCTGATTCCGATGTTCTCGTGGCCTTCCTCCGGCGAAACCCTGATCTGTGCACACTCGGATCGTCTATCCCCCTAGACGTTCCTCTGGAAGGGGTAGCCCGGCGCAGCTCTCTCTTGTTTTGTGTTTGTTTAAGTCATAGGGTTATGTAAAACCATGTTGGTTCACAATTTGGGGCACTATCCTACCCGGTTTCACCTCAACGGGGAGATTCCCCCTTATACGGGTCCGGAAACTTCGATTCTAGGTTAGAGCGCATGCATGCAGGGGGGACACATGCAAGCACCTATACCAACCTCTCACCACACTCACACACATATGCTAGGGACACATTCAAGTTTTCATCTGATTCCGATGTTCTCGTGGCCTTCCTCCGGCGAAACCCTGATATGTGCACACTAGGATCGTCTACCCCCCTAGACGTTCCTCTGACAGGGGTATCGCGGCATAGCTCTCTCTTGTTTTGTGTTTGTTTAGGTCATAGGTAAAACCATGTTGGTTCACAAGTTGGGGCACTATCCTACCCGGTTTCACCTCAACGGGGAGATTCCCCCTTATACGGGTCCGGAACCTTCGCTTCTAGGTTAGAGCGCATGCATGCGAGGGGGGACACATGTAATCACCTATACCAACCTCTCACCACACTCACGCACATATGCTAGGGACACATGCAAGTTTTCATCTGATTCCGATGTTCTCGTGGCCTTCCTCCGGCGAAACCCTGATCTGTGCACACTCGGATCGTCTACCCCCCTAGACGTTCCTCTGGCAGGGGTAGCCCGGCGCAACTCTATCTTGTTTTGTGTTTGTTTAGGTCATAGGGTTATGTAAAACCATGTTGGTTCACAAGTTGGGGCACTATCCTACCCGGTTTCACCTCAACGGGGAGATTCCCCCTTATACGGGTCCGGAAACTTCGATTCTAGGTTAGAGCGCATGCATGCAGGGGGGACATATGCAAGCACCTATACCAACCTCTCACCACACTCACACACATATGCTAGGGACACATTCAAGTTTTCATCTGATTCCGATGTTCTCGTGGCCTTCCTCCGGCGAAACCCTGATCTGTGCACACTCGGATCGTCTACCCCCCTAGACGTTCCTCTGACAGGGGTAGCCCGGCGTAGCTCTCTCTTGTTTAGTGTTTGTTTAGGTCATAGGTAAAACCATGTTGGTTCACAAGTTGGGGCACTATCCTACCCGGTTTCACCTCAACTGGGAGATTCCCCCTTATACGGGTCCGGAACCTTCGCTTCTAGGTTAGAGGGCATGCATGCGAGGGGGGATACATGCAAGCACCTATACCAACCTCTCACCACACTCACACACATAGGCTAGGGACACATGCAAGTTTTCATCTGATTCCGATGTTCTCGTGGCCTTCCTCCGGCGAAACCCTGATCTGTGCACACTCGGATCGTCTACCCCCCTAGACGTTCCTCTGACAGGGGTAGCCCGGCGTAGCTATCTCTTGTTTTGTGTTTGTTTATTTCATAGGGTTATGTAAAAACCATGTTGGTTCACAAGTTGGGGCACTATCCTACCCGGTTTCACCTCAACGGGGAGATTCCCCCTTATACGGGTCCGGAACCTTCGCTTCTAGGTTAGAGCGCATGCATGCGAGGGGGGGACACATGCAAGCACCTATACCAACCTCTCACCACACTCACACACATATGCTAGGGACACATGCAAGTTTTCATCTGATTCCGATGTTCTCGTGGCCTTCCTCCGGCGAAACCCTGATCTGTGCACACTCGGATCGTCTACCCCCCTAGACGGTCCTCTGACAGGGGTAGACCGGCGTAGCTCTCTCTTGTTTTGTGTTTGTTTAGGTCATATGGTTCTGTAAAACCATGTTGGTTCACAAGTTGGGGCACTATCCTACCCGGTTTCACCTCAACGGGGAGATTCCCCCTTATACGGGTCCGGAACCTTCGCTTCTAGGTCAGAGCGCATGCATGCGAGGGGGGACACATGTAAGCACCTATACCAACCTCTCACCACACTCACGCACATATGCTAGGGACACATGCAAGTTTTCATCTGATTCCGATGTTCTCGTGGCCTTCCAACGGTGAAACCCTGATCTGTGCACACTCGGATCGTCTACCCCCCTAGACGTTCCTCTGACAGGGGTAGCCCGGCTTAGCTTTCTCTTGTTTTGTGTTTGTTTAGGTTATAGGGTTATGTAAAACCATGTTGGTTCACAAGTTGCGGCACCATCCTAGCCGGTTTCACGTGAACGGGGAGATTCCCCCTTATACGGGTCCGGAACCTTCGCTTCTAGGTTAGAGCGCATGCATGCGAGGGGGGACACATGTAATCACCTATACCAACCTCTCACCACACTCACGCACATATGCTAGGGACACATGCATGTTTTCATCTGATTCCGATGTTCTCGTGGCCTTCCTCCGGCGAAACCCTAATCTGTGCACACTCGGATCGTCTACCCCCTAGACGTTCCTCTGGCAGGGGTAGCCCGGCGCAGTTCTCTCTTGTTTTGTGTTTGTTTAGGTCATATGGTTATGTAAAACCATGTTGGTTCACAAGTTGGGGCACTATCCTACCCAGTTTCACCTCAACGGGGAGATTCCCCCTTATACGGGTCCGGAACCTTCGCTTCTAGGTTAGAGCGCATGCATGCGAGGGGGGAAACATGCAAGCACCTATACCAACCTCTCACCACACTCACACACATATGCTAGGGACACATGCAAGTTTCCATCTGATTCCGATGTTCTCGTGGCCTTCCTCCGGAGAAACCCTAATCTGTGCACACTCGGATCGTCTACCCCCCTAGACGTTCCTCTGGCAGGGGTAGCCCGGAGTAGATCTCTCTTGTTTTGTGTTTGTTTAGGTCATAGGGTTATGTAAAACCATGTTGGTTCACAAGTTGGGGCACTATCCTACCCGGTTTCACCTCAACAGGGAGATTCCCCCTTATACGGGTCTGGAACCTTCGCTTCTAGGTTAGAGCGCATGCATGCGAGGGGGGACACATGTAAGCACCTATACCAACCTCTCACCACACTCACACACATATGCTAGGGACACATGCAAGTTTTCATCTGATTCCGACGTTCTCGTGGCCTTCCTCCGGCGAAACCCTGATCTGTGCACACTCGATCATCTATCCCCCTAGACGTTCCTCTCGCAGGGGTAGCCCGACGTAGCTATCTCTTGTTTTGTGTTTGTTTAGGTCATAGGGTTATGTAAAACCATGTTGGTTCACAAGTTGGGGCACTATCCTACCCGGTTTCACCTCAACGGGGAGATTCCCCCTTATACAGGTCCGGAACCTTCGCTTCTAGGTTAGAGCGCATGCATGCGAGGGGGACACATGTAAGCACCTATACCAACCTCTCACCACACTCACGCACATATGCTAGGGACACATGCATGTTTTCATCTGATTCCGATGTTCCTATGGCCTTCCTCCGGCGAAACCCTGATCTATGCACACTCGGATCGTCTACCCCCCTAGACGTTCCTCTGGCAGGGGTAGCCCGGCGTAGCTCTCTCTTGTTTTGTGTTTGTTTAGGTCATAGGGTTATGTAAAACCATGTTGGTTCACAAGTTGGGGCACTATCCTACCCGGTTTCACCTGAACAGGGAGATTCCCCCTTATACGGGTCCGGAACCTTCGCTTCTAGGTTAGAGCGCATGCATGCGAGGGGGGACACATGCAAGCACCTATACCAACCTCTCACCACACTCACACACATATGCTAGGGACACATGAGTTTTCATCTGATTCCGATGTTCTCGTGGCCTTCCTCCAGCGAAACCCTGATCTGTGCACACTCGGATCGTCTACCCCCCTAGACGTTCCTCTGACAGGGGTAGACCGGCGTAGCTCTCTCTTGTTTTGTGTTTGTTTAGGTCATAGGGTTATGTAAAACCATGTTGGTTCACAAGTTGGGGCACTATCCTACCCGGTTTCACGTCAACGGGGAGATTCCCCCTTATACGGGTCCGGAACCTTCGCTTCTAGGTTAGAGCGCATGCATGCGAGGGGGGACATATGTAATCACCTATACCAACCTCTCACCACACTCACGCACATATTCTCGGGACACATGCAAGTTTTCATCTGATTCCGATGTTCTCGTGGCCTTCCTCCGGCGAAACCCTGATCTGTGCACACTCGGATCGTCTACCCCCCTAGACGTTCCTCTGGCAGGGGTAGCCCGGTGCAGCTCTCTCTTGTTTTGTGTTTGTTTAAGTCATAGGGTTATGTAAAACCATGTTGGTTCACAAGTTGGGGCACTATCCTACCCGGTTTCACCTCAACGGGGAGATTCCCCCTTATACGGGTCCGGAAACTTCGATTCTAGGTTAGAGCGCATGCATGCAGGGGGGACACATGCAAGCACCTATACCAACCTCTCACCACACTCACACACATATGCTAGGGACACATTCAAGTTTTCATCTGATTCCGATGTTCTCGTGGCCTTCCTCCGGCGAAACCCTGATATGTGCACACTAGGATCGTCTACCCCCCTAGACGTTCCTCTGACAGGGGTAGCCCGGCATAGCTCTCTCTTGTTTTGTGTTTGTTTAGGTCATAGGTAAAACCATGTTGGTTCACAAGTTGGGGCACTATCCTACCCGGTTTCACCTCAACGGGGAGATTCCCCCTTATACGGGTCCGGAACCTTCGCTTCTAGGTTAGAGCGCATGCATGCGAGGGGGGACACATGTAATCACCTATACCAACCTCTCACCACACTCACGCACATATGCTAGGGACACATGCAAGTTTTCATCTGATTCCGATGTTCTCGTGGCCTTCCTCCGGCGAAACCCTGATCTGTGCACACTCGGATCGTCTACCCCCCTAGACGTTCCTCTGGCAGGGGTAGCCCGGCGCAGCTCTCTCTTGTTTTGTGTTTGTTTAGGTCATAGGGTTATGTAAAACCATGTTGGTTCACAAGTTGGGGCACTATCCTACCCGGTTTCACCTCAACGGGGAGATTCCCCCTTATACGGGTCCGGAAACTTCGATTCTAGGTTAGAGCGCATGCATGCAGGGGGGACACATGCAAGCACCTATACCAACCTCTCACCACACTCACACACATATGCTAGGGACACATTCAAGTTTTCATCTGATTCCGATGTTCTCGTGGCCTTCCTCCGGCGAAACCCTGATCTGTGCACACTCGGATTGTCTACCCCCCTAGACGTTCCTCTGACAGGGGTAGCCCGGCGTAGCTCTCTCTTGTTTAGTGTTTGTTTAGGTCATAGGTAAAACCATGTTGGTTCACAAGTTGGGGCACTATCCTACCCGGTTTCACCTCAACGGGGAGATTCCCCCTTATACGGGTCCGGAACCTTCGCTTCTAGGTTAGAGGGCATGCATGCGAGGGGGGAGACATGCAAGCACCTATACCAACCTCTCACCACACTCACACACATATGCTAGGGACACATGCAAGTTTTCATCTGATTCCGATGTTCTCGTGGCCTTCCTCCGGCGAAACCCTGATCTCTGCACACTCGGATCGTCTACCCCCCTAGACGTTCCTCTGACAGGGGTAGCCCGGCATAGCTATCTCTTGTTTTGTGTTTGTTTATGTCATAGGGTTATGTAAAAACCATGTTGGTTCACAAGTTGGGGCACTATCCTACCCGGTTTCACCTCAACGGGGAGATTCCCCCTTATACGGGTCCGGAACCTTCGCTTCTAGGTTAGAGCGCATGCATGCGAGGGGGGGACACATGCAAGCACCTATACCAACCTCTCACACACATATGCTAGGGACACATGCAAGTTTTCATCTGATTCCGATGTTCTCGTGGCCTTCCTCCGGCGAAACCCTGATCTATGCACACTCGGATCGTCTACCCCCCTAGACGTTCCTCTGACAGGGGTAGCCCGGCATAGCTCTCTCTTGTTTTGTGTTTGTTTAGGTCATAGGTAAAACCATGTTGGTTCACAAGTTGGGGCACTATCCTACCCGGTTTCACCTCAACGGGGAGATTCCCCCTTATACGGGTCCGGAACCTTCGCTTCTAGGTTAGAGCGCATGCATGCGAGGGGGGACACATGTAATCACCTATACCAACCTCTCACCACACTCACGCACATATGCTAGGGACACATGCAAGTTTTCATCTGATTCCGATGTTCTCGTGGCCTTCCTCCGGCGAAACCCTGATCTGTGCACACTCGGATCGTCTACCCCCCTAGACGTTCCTCTGGCAGGGGTAGCCCGGCGCAGCTCTCTCTTGTTTTGTGTTTGTTTAGGTCATAGGGTTATGTAAAACCATGTTGGTTCACAAGTTGGGGCACTATCCTACCCGGTTTCACCTCAACGGGGAGATTCCCCCTTATACGGGTCCGGAAACTTCGATTCTAGGTTAGAGCGCATGCATGCAGGGGGGACACATGCAAGCACCTATACCAACCTCTCACCACACTCACACACATATGCTAGGGACACATTCAAGTTTTCATCTGATTCCGATGTTCTCGTGGCCTTCCTCCGGCGAAACCCTGATCTGTGCACACTCGGATTGTCTACCCCCCTAGACGTTCCTCTGACAGGGGTAGCCCGGCGTAGCTCTCTCTTGTTTAGTGTTTGTTTAGGTCATAGGTAAAACCATGTTGGTTCACAAGTTGGGGCACTATCCTACCCGGTTTCACCTCAACGGGGAGATTCCCCCTTATACGGGTCCGGAACCTTCGCTTCTAGGTTAGAGGGCATGCATGCGAGGGGGGAGACATGCAAGCACCTATACCAACCTCTCACCACACTCACACACATATGCTAGGGACACATGCAAGTTTTCATCTGATTCCGATGTTCTCGTGGCCTTCCTCCGGCGAAACCCTGATCTCTGCACACTCGGATCGTCTACCCCCCTAGACGTTCCTCTGACAGGGGTAGCCCGGCGTAGCTATCTCTTGTTTTGTGTTTGTTTATGTCATAGGGTTATGTAAAAACCATGTTGGTTCACAAGTTGGGGCACTATCCTACCCGGTTTCACCTCAACGGGGAGATTCCCCCTTATACGGGTCCGGAACCTTCGCTTCTAGGTTAGAGCGCATGCATGCGAGGGGGGGACACATGCAAGCACCTATACCAACCTCTCACACACATATGCTAGGGACACATGCAAGTTTTCATCTGATTCCGATGTTCTCGTGGCCTTCCTCCGGCGAAACCCTGATCTGTGCACACTCGGATCGTCTACCCCCCTAGACGGTCCTCTGACAGGGGTAGACCGGCGTAGATCTCTCTTGTTTTGTGTTTGTTTAGGTCATATGGTTCTGTAAAACCATGTTGGTTCACAAGTTGGGGCACTATCCTACCCGGTTTCACCTCAACGGGGAGATTCCCCCTTATACGGGTCCGGAACCTTCGCTTCTAGGTCAGAGCGCATGCATGCGAGGGGGGACACATGTAAGCACCTATACCAACCTCTCACCACACTCACGCACATATGCTAGGGACACATGCAAGTTTTCATCTGATTCCGATGTTCTCGTGGCCTTCCAACGGCGAAACCCTGATCTGTGCACACTCGGATCGTCTACCCCCCTAGACGTTCCTCTGACAGGGGTAGCCCGGCTTAGCTTTCTCTTGTTTTGTGTTTGTTTAGGTTATAGGGTTATGTAAAACCATGTTGGTTCACAAGTTGCGGCACCATCCTAGCCGGTTTCACGTCAACGGGGATATTCCCCCTTATACGGGTCCGGAACCTTCGCTTCTAGGTTAGAGCGCATGCATGCGAGGGGGGACACATGTAATCACCTATACCAACCTCTCACCACACTAATGCACATATGCTAGGGACACATGCATGTTTTCATCTGATTCCGATGTTCTCGTGGCCTTCCTCCGGCGAAACCCTGATCTGTGCACACTCGGATCGTCTACCCCCTAGACGTTCCTCTGGCAGGGGTAGCCCGGCGCAGTTCTCTCTTGTTTTGTGTTTGTTTAGGTCATATGGTTATGTAAAACCATGTTGGTTCACAAGTTGGGGCACTATCCTACCCGGTTTCACCTCAACGGGGAGATTCCCCCTTATACGGGTCCGGAACCTTCGCTTCTAGGTTAGAGCGCATGCATGCGAGGGGGGACACATGCAAGCACCTATACCAACCTCTCACCACACTCACACACATATGCTAGGGACACATGCAAGTTTCCATCTGATTCCGATGTTCTCGTGGCCTTCCTCCGGCGAAACCCTGATCTATGCACACTCGGATCGTCTACCCCCCTAGACGTTCCTCTGGCAGGGGTAGCCCGGCGTAGATCTCTCTTGTTTTGTGTTTGTTTAGGTCATAGGGTTATGTAAAACCATGTTGGTTCACAAGTTGGGGCACTATCCTACCCGGTTTCACCTCAACGGGGAGATTCCCCCTTATACGGGTCTGGAACCTTCGCTTCTAGGTTAGAGCGCATGCATGCGAGGGGGGACACATGTAAGCACCTATACCAACCTCTCACCACACTCACACACATATTCTAGGGACACATGCAAGTTTTCATCTGATTCCGACGTTCTCGTGGCCTTCCTCCGGCGAAACCCTGATCTGTGCACACTCAATCATCTATCCCCCTAGACGTTCCTCTCGCAGGGGTAGCCCGACGTAGCTATCTCTTGTTTTGTGTTTGTTTAGGTCATAGGGTTATGTAAAACCATGTTGGTTCACAAGTTGGGGCACTATCCTACCCGGTTTCACCTCAACGGGGAGATTCCCCCTTATACGGGTCCGGAACCTTCGCTTCTAGGTTAGAGCGCATGCATGCGAGGGGGGACACATGCAAGCACCTATACCAACCTCTCACCACACTCACACACATATGCTAGGGACACATGCATGTTTTCATCTGATTCCGATGTTCTCGTGGCCTTCCTCCGGTGAAACCCTGATCTGTGCACACTCGGATCGTCTACCCCCCTAGACGTTCCTCTGGCAGGGGTAGCCTGGCGTGTCTCTCTCTTTTTTTGTGTTTGTTTAGGTCAGAGGGTTATGTAAAACCATGTTGGTTCACAAGTTGGGGCACTATCCTACCCGGTTTCGCCTCAACGGGGAGATTCCCCCTTATACGGGTCCGGAACCTTCGCTTCTAGGTTAGAGCGCATGCATGCGAGGGGGGACACATGCAAGCACCTATACCAACCTCTCACCACACTCACACACATATGCTAGGGACACATGCAAGTTTTCATCTGATTCCGATGTTCTCGTGGCCTTCCTCTAGCGAAACCCTGATCTGTGCACACTCGGATCGTCTACCCCCCTAGACGTTCCTCTGGCAGGGGTAGCCTGGCGTGTATCTCTCTTGTTTTGTGTTTGTTTAGGTCAGAGGGTTATGTAAAACCATGTTGGTTCACAAGTTGGGGCACTATCCTACCCGGTTTCGCCTCAACGGGGAGATTCCCCCTTATACGGGTCCAGAACCTTCGCTTCTAGGTTAGAGCGCATGCATGCGAGGGGGGACACATGCAAGCACCTATACCAACCTCTCACCACACTCATACACATATGCTAGGGACACATGCAAGTTTTCATCTGATTCCGATGTTCTCGTGGCCTTCCTCCGGCGAAACCCTGATCTGTGCACACTCGGATCGTCTACCCCCCTAGACGTTCCTCTAACAGGGGTAGCCCGGCGTAGCTCTCTCTTGTTTTGTGTTTGTTTAGGTCATTGGGTTATGTAAAACCATGTTCGTTCACAAGTTGGGGCACTATCCTACCCGGTTTCACCATAACAGGGAGATTCCCCCTTATACGGGTCCGGAACCTTCGCTTCTAGGTTAGAGCACATGCGTGCCAGGGGGACACATGAAAGCACCTATACCAACCTCTCACCACACTCACACACATATGCTAGGGACAGATGCAAGTTTTCATCTGATTCCGACGTTCTCGTGGCCTTCCTCCGGCGAAACCCTGATCTGTGCACACTCGATCATCTATCCCCCTAGACGTTCCTCTCGCAGGGGTAGCCCGACGTAGCTATCTCTTGTTTTGTGTTTGTTTAGGTCATAGGGTTATGTAAAACCATGTTGGTTCACAAGTTGGGGCACTATCCTACCCGGTTTCGCCTCAACGGGGAGATTCCCCCTTATACGGGTCCGGAACCTTTGCTTCTAGGTTAGAGCGCATGCATGCTAGGGGGGACACATGTAATCACCTATACCAACCTCTCACCACACTCACACACATATGCTAGGGACACATGCATGTTTTCATCTGATTCCGATGTTCTCGTGGCCTTCCTCCGGTGAAACCCTGATCTGTGCACACTCGGATCGTCTACCCCCCTAGAGGTTCCTCTGACAGGGGTAGCCCGGCATAGCTATCTCTTGTTTTGTGTTTGTTTATGTCATAGGGTTATGTAAAACCATGTTGGTTCACAAGTTGGGGCACTATGCTACCCGGTTTCACCTCAACGGGGAGATTCCCCCTTATACGGGTCCGGAACCTTCGCTTCTAGGTTAGAGCGCATGCATGCGAGGGGAGACACATGCAAGCACCTATACCAACCTCTCACCACACTTACACACATATGCTAGGGACACATGCAAGTTTTCATCTGATTCCGATGTTCTCGTGGCCTTCCTCCGGCGAAACCCTGATCTGTGCACACTCGGATCGTCTACCCCCTAGATGTTCCTCTGACAGGGGTAGACCGGCGTAACTCTGTCTTGTTTTGTGTTTGTTTAGGTCATAGGGTTATGTAAAACCATGTTGGTTCACAAGTTGGGGCACTATCCTATCCGGTTTCACCTCAACGGGGAGATTCCCCCTTATACGGGTCCGGAACCTTTGCTTCTAGGTTAGAGCGCATGCATCCGAGGGGGACACATGTAAGCACCTATACCAACCTCTCACCACACTCACGCACATATGCTAGGGACACATGCAAGTTTTCATCTGATTCCGATGTTCCCGTGACCTTCCTCCGGCGAAACCCTGATCTGTGCACACTCGGATCGTCTACCCCCCTAGACGTTCCTCTGGCAGGGGTAGCCTGGCGTGTATCTCTCTTGTTTTGTGTTTGTTTAGGTCAGAGGGTTATGTAAAACCATGTTGGTTCACAAGTTGGGGCACTATCCTACCCGGTTTCGCCTCAACGGGGAGATTCCCCCTTATACGGGTCCGGAACCTTCGCTTCTAGGTTAGAGCGCATGCATGCGAGGGGGGACACATGCAAGCACCTATACCAACCTCTCACCACACTCACACACATATGCTAGGGACACATGCAAGTTTTCATCTGATTCCGATGTTCTCGTGGCCTTCCTCCGGCGAAACCCTGATCTGTGCACACTCGGATCGTCTACCCCCCTAGACGTTCCTCTAACAGGGGTAGCCCGGCGTAGCTCTCTCTTGTTTTGTGTTTGTTTAGGTCATTGGGTTATGTAAAACCATGTTCGTTCACAAGTTGGGGCACTATCCTACCCGGTTTCACCATAACAGGGAGATTCCCCCTTATACGGGTCCGGAACCTTCGCTTCTAGGTTAGAGCACATGCGTGCCAGGGGGACACATGAAAGCACCTATACCAACCTCTCACCACACTCACACACATATGCTAGGGACAGATGCAAGTTTTCATCTGATTCCGATGTTCCCGTGGCCTTCCTCCGGCGAAACCCTGATATGTGCACACTCGGATCGTCTACCCCCTAGATGTTCCTCTGACAAGGGTAGCCCGGCGTAGCTATCTCTTGTTTTGTGTTTGTTTAGGTCATCGGGTTATGTAAAACCATGTTGGTTCACAAGTTGGGGCACTATCCTACCCGGTTTCACCTCAACGAGGAGATTCCCCCTTATACGGGTCCGGAACCTTCGCTTCTAGGTTAGAGCGCATGCATGCGAGGGAGGACACATGCAAGCACCTATACCAACCTCTCACGACACTCCCACACATATGCTAGGGACACATGCAAGTTCCGATGTTCTCGTGGCCTTCCTCCGGCGAAACGTTGATCTGTGCACACTCGGATCGTCTACCCCCCTAGACGTTCCTCTGACAGGGGTAGCCCGGCATAGCTCTCTCTTGTTTTGTGTTTATTTAGGTCATAGGTTATGTAAAACCATGTTGGTTCACAAGTTTGGCCACTATCCTACCCGGTTTCACCTCAACGGGGAGATTCCCCCTTATACGGGTCCGGAACCTTCGCTTCTAGGTTAGAGAGCATGCATGCGAGGGGGGACACATGCAAGGACCTATACCAACCTCTCACCACACTCACGCACATATGCTAGGGACACACATGCAAGTTTTCATCTGATTCCGATGTTCTCGTGGCCTTCCTCTGGCGAAACCCTGATCTGTGCACACTCGGATCGTCTACCCCCCTAGACGGTCCTCTGACAGGGGTAGACCGGCGTAGCTCTCTCTTGTTTTGTGTTTGTTTCGGTCATATGGTTCTGTAAAACCATGTTGGTTCACAAGTTGGGGCACTATCCTACACGGTTTCACCTCAACGGGGAGATTCCCCCTTATACGGGTCCGGAACCTTCGCTTCTAGGTTAGAGCGCATGCATGCGAGGGGGGACACATGTAAGCACCTATACCAACCTCTCACCACACTCACGCACATATGCTAGGGACACATGCAAGTTTTCATCTGATTCCGATGTTCTCGTGGCCTTCCTCCAGCGAAACCCTGATCTGTGCACACTCGGATCGTCTACCCCCCTAGACGTTCCTCTGACAGGGGTAGCCCGGCGTAGCTTTCTCTTGTTTTGTGTTTGTTTAGTTCATAGGGTTATCTAAAACCATGTTGGTTCACAAGTTGCGGCACTATCCTACCCGGTTTCACGTCAACGGGGAGATTCCCCCTTATACGGGTCCGGAACCTTCGCTTCTAGGTTAGAGCGCATGCATGCGAGGGGGGACACATGCAAGCACCTATAACAACCTCTCACCACACTCATACACATATCCAAGGGACACATGCAAGTTTTCATCTGATTCCGATATTCTCGTGGCCTTCCTCCGGCGAAACCCTGATCTATGCACACTCGGATCGTCTACCCCCTAGACATTCCTCTGACAGGGGTAGCCCGGCGTAGCTCTCTCTTGTTTTGTGTTTGTTTAGGTCATATGGTTCTGTAAAACCATGTTGGTTCACAAGTTGGGGCACTATCCTACCCGGTTTCACCTCAACGGGGAGATTCCCCCTTATACGGGTCCGGAACCTTCGCTTTTAGGTTAGAGGGCATGCATGCGAGGGGAACACATGCAAGCACCTATAACAACCTCTCACCACACTCACACACATATGATAGGGACACGTGCAAGTTTCCACCTGATTCCGATGTTCTCGTGGCCTTCCTCCGGCGAAACCCTGATCTGTGCACACTCGGATCGTCTACCCCCCTAGACGTTCCTCTGACAGGGGTAGCCCGGCGTAGCTCTCTCTTGTTTTGTGTTTGTTTAGGTCATAGGTAAAACCATGTTGGTTCACAAGTTGGGGCACTATCCTACCCGGTTTCACCTCAACGGGGAGATTCCCCCTTATACGGGTCCAGAACCTTCGCTTCTAGGTTAGAGGGCATGCATGCGAGGGGGGAGACATGCAAGCACCTATACCAACCTCTCACTACACTCACAGACATATGCTAGGGACACATGCAAGTTTTCATCTGATTCCGATGTTCTCGTGGCCTTCCTCCGGCGAAACCCTGATCTGTGCACACTCGGATCGTCTACCCCCCTAGACGTTCCTCTGACAGGGGTAGCCCGGCGTAGCTATCTCTTGTTTTGTGTTTTTTTATGTCATAGGGTTATGTAAAACCATGTTGGTTCACAAGTTGCGGCACTATCCTACCCGGTTTCACCTCAACGGGGAGATTCCCCCTTATACGGGTCCGGAACCTTCGCTTCTAGGTTAGAGCGCATGCATGCGAGGGGGGACACATGGAAGCACCTATACAAACCTCTCACCACACTCACACACATATGCTAGGGACACATGCAAGTTTTCATCTGATTCCGATGTTCTCGTGGCCTTCCTCTGGCGAAACCATGATCTGTGCACACTCGGATCGTCTACCCCCCTAGACGGTCCTCTGACAGGGGTAGACCGGCATAGCTCTCTCTTGTTTTGTGTTTGTTTAGGTCATAGGGTTATGTAAAACCATGTTGGTTCACAAGTTGGGGCACTATCCTACCCGGTTTCACCTCAACGGGGAGATTCCCCCTTATACGGATCCGGAACCTTCGCTTCTAGGTTAGAGCGCATGCATGCGAGGGGGGACACATGCAAGCACCTATACCAACCTCTCACCACACTCACACACATATGCTAGGGACACATGAGTTTTCATCTGATTCCGATGTTCTCGTGGCCTTCCTCCGGCGAAACCCTGATCTGTGCACACTCGGATCGTCTACCCCCCTAGACGTTCCTCTGACAGGGGTAGACCGGCATAGCTCTCTCTTGTTTCGTGTTTGTTTAGGTCATAGGGTTATGTAAAACCATGTTGGTTCACAAGTTGGGGCACTATCCTACCCGGTTTCACCTCAACGGGGAGATTCCCCCTTATACGGATCCGGAACCTTCGCTTCTTGGTTAGAGCGCATGCATGCGAGGGGGGACACATGCAAGCACCTATACCAACCTCTCACCACACTCACACACATATGCTAGGGACACATGCAAGTTTTCATCTGATTCCGATGTTCTCGTGGCCTTCCTCCGGCGAAACCCTGATCTGTGCACACTCGGATCGTCTACCCCGCTAGACGTTCCTCTGACAGGGGTAGCCCGGCGTAGCTCTCTCTTGTTTTGTGTTTGTTTAGGTCATAGGTAAAACCATGTTGGTTCACAAGTTGGGGCACTATCCTACCCGGTTTCACCTCAACGGGGAGATTCCCCCTTATACTGGTCCGGAACCTTCGCTTTTAGGTTAGAGCGCATGCATGCGAGGGGGGACACATGCAAGCACCTATAACAACCTCTCACCACACTCACACACATATCCAAGGGACACATGCAAGTTTTCATCTGATTCCGATATTCTCGTGGCCTTCCTCCAGCGAAACCCTGATCTATGCACACTCGGATCGTCTACCCCCTAGACGTTCCTCTGACAGGGGTAGCCCGACGTAGCTCTCTCTTGTTTTGTGTTTGTTTAGGTCATATGGTTCTGTAAAACCATGTTGGTTCACAAGTTGGGGCACTATCCTACCCGGTTTCACCTCAACGGGGAGATTCCCCCTTATACGGGTCCGGAACCTTCGCTTCTAGGTTAGAGGGCATGCATGCGAGGGGGGAGACATGCAAGCACCTATACCAACCTCTCACCACACTCACACACATATGCTAGGGACACATGCAAGTTTTCATCTGATTCCGATGTTCTCGTGGCCTTCCTCCGGCGAAACCCTGATCTGTGCACACTCGGATCGTCTACCCCCCTAGACGTTCCTCTGACAGGGGTAGCCCGGCGTAGCTATCTCTTGTTTTGTGTTTGTTTATGTCATAGGGTTATGTAAAACCATGTTGGTTCACAAGTTGCGGCACTATCCTACCTGGTTTCATGTCAACGGGGAGATTCCCCCTTATACGGGTCCGGAACCTTCGCTTCTAGGTTAGAGCGCATGCATGCGAGGGGGGACACATGCAAGCACCTATACCAACCTCTCACCACACTCACACACATATGCTAGGGACACATGCAAGTTTTCATCTGATTCCGATGTTGTCGTGGCCTTCCTCTGGCGAAACCCTGATCTGTGCACACTCGGATCGTCTACCCCCCTAGACGGTCCTCTGACAGGGGTAGACCGGCGTAGCTCTCTCTTGTTTTGTGTTTGTTTAGGTCATAGGGTTATGTAAAACCATGTTGGTTCACAAGTTGGGGCACTATCCTACCCGGTTTCACCTCAACGGGGAGATTCCCCCTTATACAGGTCCGGAACCTTCGCTTCTAGGTTAGAGCGCATGCATGCGAGGGGGACACATGTAAGCACCTATACCAACCTCTCACCACACTCACGCACATATGCTAGGGACACATGCAAGTTTTCATCTGATTCCGATGTTCTTGTGGCCTTCCTTCGGCGAAACCCTGATCTGTGCACAATCGGATCGTCTACCCCCCTAGACGTTCCTCTGGCACGGGTAGCCCGGCGTAGCTCTCTCTTGTTTTTTGTTTGTTTAGGTCATAGGGTTATGTAAAACCATGTTGGTTCACAAGTTGGGGCACTATCCTACTCGGTTTCACCTCAACGGGGAGATTCCCCCTTATACGGGTCCGGAACCTTCGCTTCTAGGTTAGAGCGCATGCATGCGAGGGGGGACACATGCAAGCACCTATACCAACCTCTCACCACACTCACACACATATGCTAGGGACACATGAGTTTTCATCTGATTCCGATGTTCTCGTGGCCTTCCTCCGGCGAAACCCTGATCTGTGCACACTCAGATCGTCTACCCCCCTAGACGTTCCTCTGACAGGGGTAGCCCGGCGTAGCTCTCTCTTGTTTCGTGTTTGTTTAGGTCATAGGGTTATGTAAAACCATGTTGATTCACAAGTTGGGGCACTATCCTACCCGGTTTCACGTCAACGGGGAGATTCCCCCTTATACGGGTCCGGAACCTTCGCTTCTTGGTTAGAGCGCATGCATGCGAGGGGGGACACATGTAATCACCTATACCAACCTCTCACCACACTCACACACATATGCTAGGGACACATGAAAGTTTTCATCTGATTTCGATGTTCTCGTGGCCTTCCTCCGGCGAAACCCTGATCTGTGCACACTCGGATCGTCTACCCCCCTAGACGTTCCTCTGACAGGGGTAGCCCGGCGTAGCTCTCTCTTGTTTTGTGTTTGTTTAGGTCATAGGTAAAACCATGTTGGTTCACAAGTTGGGGCACTATCCTACCCGGTTTCACCTCAACGGGGAGATTCCCCCTTATACGGGTCCGGAACCTTCGCTTCTAGGTTAGAGCGCATGCATGCGAGGGGGGACACATGTAAGCACCTATACCAACCTCTCACCACACTCACGCACATATGCTAGGGACACATGCAAGTTTTCATCTGATTCCGATGTTCTCGTGGCCTTCCTCCGGCGAAACCCTGACTTGTACACACTCGGATCGTCTACCCCCCTAGACGTTCCGCTGACAGGGGTAGCCCGGCGTAGCTTTCTCTTGTTTTGTGTTTGTTTAGGTCATAGGGTTATGTAAAACCATGTTGGTTCACAAGTTGCGGCATATCCTACACGGTTTCACGTCAACGGGGAGATTCCCCCTTATACGGGTCCGGAACCTTCGCTTCTAGGTTAGAGCGCATGCATGCGAGGGGGACACATGTAATCACCTATACCACCCTCTCACCACACTCACGCACATATGCTAGGGACACATGCAAGTTTTCATCTGATTTCGATGTTCTCGTGGCCTTCCTCCGGCGAAACCCTGATCTGTGCACACTCGGATCGTCTACCCCCCTAGACGTTCCTCTGACAGGGGTAGCCCGGCGTAGCTCTCTCTTGTTTTGTGTTTGTTTAGGTCATAGGTAAAACCATGTTGGTTCACAAGTTGGGGCACTATCCTACCCGGTTTCACCTCAACGGGGAGATTCCCCCTTATACGGGTCCGGAACCTTCGCTTTTATGTTAGAGCGCATGCATGCGAGGGGGGACACATGCAAGCACCTATAACAACCTCTCACCACACTCATACACATATCCAAGGGACACATGCAAGTTTTCATCTGATTCCGATATTCTCGTGGCCTTCCTCCGGCGAAACCATGATCTATGCACACTCGGATCGTCTACCCCCTAGACGTTCCTCTGACAGGGGTAGCCCGGCGTAGCTCTCTCTTGTTTTGTGTTTGTTTAGGTCATATGGTTCTGTAAAACCATGTTGGTTCACAAGTTGGGGCACTATCCTACCCGGTTTCACCTCAACGGGGAGATTCCCCCTTATACGGGTCCGGAACCTTCGCTTTTAGGTTAGAGGGCATGCATGCGAGGGGAACACATGCAAGCACCTATAACAACCTCTCACCACACTCACACACATATGATAGGGACACATGCAAGTTTCCATCTGATTCCGATGTTCTCGTGGCCTTCCTCCGGCGAAACCCTGATCTGTGCACACTCGGATCGTCTACCCCCCTAGACGTTCCTCTGACAGGGGTAGCCCGGCGTAGCTCTCTCTTGTTTTGTGTTTGTTTAGGTCATAGGTAAAACCATGTTGGTTCACAAGTTGGGGCACTATCCTACCCGGTTTCACCTCAACGGGGAGATTCCCCCTTATACGGGTCCAGAACCTTCGCTTGTAGGTTAGAGCGCATGCATGCGAGGGGGGACACATGCAAGCACCTATACAAACCTCTCACCACACTCACACACATATGCTAGGGACACATGCAAGTTTTCATCTGATTCCGATGTTCTCGTGGCCTTCCTCTGGCGAAACCATGATCTGTGCACACTCGGATCGTCTACCCCCCTAGACGGTCCTCTGACAGGGGTAGACCGGCATAGCTCTATCTTGTTTTGTGTTTGTTTAGGTCATAGGGTTATGTAAAACCATGTTGGTTCACAAGTTGGGGCACTATCCTACCCGGTTTCACCTCAACGGGGAGATTCCCCCTTATACGGATCCGGAACCTTCGCTTCTAGGTTAGAGCGCATGCATGCGAGGGGGGACACATGCAAGCACCTATACCAACCTCTCACCACACTCACACACATATGCTAGGGACACATGAGTTTTCATCTGATTCCGATGTTCTCGTGGCCTTCCTCCGGCGAAACCCTGATCTGTGCACACTCGGATCGTCTACCCCCCTAGACGTTCCTCTGACAGGGGTAGCCCGGCGTAGCTCTCTCTTGTTTCGTGTTTGTTTAGGTCATAGGGTTATGTAAAACCATGTTGGTTCACAAGTTGGGGCACTATCCTACCCGGTTTCACCTCAACGGGGAGATTCCCCCTTATACGGATCCGGAACCTTCGCTTCTAGGTTAGAGCGCATGCATGCGAGGGGGGACACATGCAAGCACCTATACCAACCTCTCACCACACTCACACACATATGCTAGGGACACATGCAAGTTTTCATCTGATTCCGATGTTCTCGTGGCCTTCCTCCGGCGAAACCCTGATCTGTGCACACTCGGATCGTCTACCCCGCTAGACGTTCCTCTGACAGGGGTAGCCCGGCGTAGCTCTCTCTTGGTTTGTGTTTGTTTAGGTCATAGGTAAAACCATGTTGGTTCACAAGTTGGGGCACTATCCTACCCGGTTTCACCTCAACGGGGAGATTCCCCCTTATACGGGTCCAGAACCTTCGCTTTTAGGTTAGAGCGCATGCATGCGAGGGGGGACACATGCAAGCACCTATACCAACCTCTCACCACACTCACACACATATGCTAGGGACACATGCAAGTTTTCATCTGATTCCGATGTTCTCGTGGCCTTCCTCCGGCGAAACCCTGATCTGTGCACACTCGGATCGTCTACCCCCCTAGACGTTCCTCTGACAGGGGTAGCCCGGCGTAGCTCTCTCTTGTTTTGTGTTTGTTTAGGTCATAGGTAAAACCATGTTGGTTCACAAGTTGGGGCACTATCCTACCCGGTTTCACCTCAACGGGGAGATTCCCCCTTATACGGGTCCGGAACCTTCGCTTCTAGGTTAGACCGCATGCATGCGAGGGGGGACACATGTAAGCACCTATACCAACCTCTCACCACACTCACGCACATATGCTAGGGACACATGCAAGTTTTCATCTGATTCCGATGTTCTCGTGGCCTTCCTCCGGCGAAACCCTGACTTGTACACACTCGGATCGTCTACCCCCCTAGACGTTCCGCTGACAGGGGTAGCCCGGCGTAGCTTTCTCTTGTTTTGTGTTTGTTTAGGTCATAGGGTTATGTAAAACCATGTTGGTTCACAAGTTGCGGCATATCCTACACGGTTTCACGTCAACGGGGAGATTCCCCCTTATACGGGTCCGGAACCTTCGCTTCTAGGTTAGAGCGCATGCATGCGAGGGGGACACATGTAATCACCTATACCACCCTCTCACCACACTCACGCACATATGCTAGGGACACATGCAAGTTTTCATCTGATTTCGATGTTCTCGTGGCCTTCCTCCGGCGAAACCCTGATCTGTGCACACTCGGATCGTCTACCCCCCTAGACGTTCCTCTGACAGGGGTAGCCCGGCGTAGCTCTCTCTTGTTTTGTGTTTGTTTAGGTCATAGGTAAAACCATGTTGGTTCACAAGTTGGGGCACTATCCTACCCGGTTTCACCTCAACGGGGAGATTCCCCCTTATACGGGTCCGGAACCTTCGCTTTTAGGTTAGAGCGCATGCATGCGAGGGGGGACACATGCAAGCACCTATAACAACCTCTCACCACACTCATACACATATCCAAGGGACACATGCAAGTTTTCATCTGATTCCGATATTCTCGTGGCCTTCCTCCGGCGAAACCCTGATCTATGCACACTCGGATCGTCTACCCCCTAGACGTTCCTCTGACAGGGGTAGCCCGGCGTAGCTCTCTCTTGTTTTGTGTTTGTTTAGGTCATATGGTTCTGTAAAACCATGTTGGTTCACAAGTTGGGGCACTATCCTACCCGGTTTCACCTCAACAGGGAGATTCCCCCTTATACGGGTCCGGAACCTTCGCTTTTAGGTTAGAGGGCATGCATGCGAGGGGAACACATGCAAGCACCTATAACAACCTCTCACCACACTCACACACATATGATAGGGACACATGCAAGTTTCCATCTGATTCCGATGTTCTCGTGGCCTTCCTCCGGCGAAACCCTGATCTGTGCACACTCGGATCGTCTACCCCCCTAGACGTTCCTCTGACAGGGGTAGCCCGGCGTAGCTCTCTCTTGTTTTGTGTTTGTTTAGGTCATAGGTAAAACCATGTTGGTTCACAAGTTGGGGCACTATCCTACCCGGTTTCACCTCAACGGGGAGATTCCCCATTATACGGGTCCAGAACCTTCGCTTCTAGGTTAGAGGGCATGCATGCGAGGGGGGAGACATGCAAGCACCTATACCAACCTCTCACTACACTCACACACATATGTAGGGACACATGCAAGTTTTCATCTGATTCCGATGTTCTCGTGGCCTTCCTCCGGCGAAACCCTGATCTGTGCACACTCGGATCGTCTACCCCCCTAGACGTTCCTCTGACAGGGGTAGCCCGGCGTAGCTATCTCTTGTTTTGTGTTTGTTTATGTCATAGGGTTATGTAAAACCATGTTGGTTCACAAGTTGCGGCACTATCCTACCCGGTTTCACGTCAACGGGGAGATTCCCCCTTATACGGGTCCGGAACCTTCGCTTCTAGGTTAGAGCGCACGCATGCGAGGGGGGACACATGCAAGCACCTATACAAACCTCTCACGACACTCACACACATATGCTAGGGACACATGCAAGTTTTCATCTGATTCCGATGTTCTCGTGGCCTTCCTCTGGCGAAACCATGATCTGTGCACACTCGGATCGTCTACCCCCCTAGACGGTCCTCTGACAGGGGTAGACCGGCGTAGCTCTCTCTTGTTTTGTGTTTGTTTAGGTCATAGGGTTATTTAAAACCATGTTGGTTCACAAGTTGGGGCAATATCCTACCCGGTTTCACCTCAACGGGGAGATTCCCCCTTATACAGGTCCGGAACCTTCGCTTCTAGGATAGAGCGCATGCATGCGAGGGGGACACATGTAAGCACCTATACCAACCTCTCACCACACTCACGCACATATGCTAGGGACACATGCAAGTTTTCATCTGATTCCGATGTTCTTGTGGCCTTCCTTCGGCGAAACCCTGATCTGTGCACACTCGGATCGTCTACCCCCCTAGACGTTCCTCTGGCACGGGTAGCCCGGCGTAGCTCTCTCTTGTTTTGTGTTTGTTTAGGTCATAGGGTTATGTAAAACCATGTTGGTTCACGAGTTGGGGCACTATCCTACCCGGTTTCACCTCAACGGGGAGATTCCCCCTTATACGGATCCGGAACCTTCGCTTCTAGGTTAGAGCGCATGCATGCGAGGGTGGACACATGCAAGCACCTATACCAACCTCTCACCACACTCACACACATATTCTAGGGACACATGAGTTTTCATCTGATTCCGATGTTCTCGTGGCCTTCCTCCGGCGAAACCCTGATCTGTGCACACTCGGATCGTCTACCCCCCTAGACGTTCCTCTGACAGGGGTAGCCCGGCGTAGCTCTCTCTTGTTTCGTGTTTGTTTAGGTCATAGGGTTATGTAAAACCATGTTGGTTCACAAGTTGGGGCACTATCCTACCCGGTTTCACGTCAACGGGGAGATTCCCCCTTATACGGGTCCGGAACCTTCGCTTCTTGGTTAGAGCGCATGCATGCGAGGGGGGACACATGTAATCACCTATTCCAACCTCTCACCACACTCACACACATATGCTAGGGACACATGCAAGTTTTCATCTGATTCCGATGTTCTCGTGGCCTTCTTCCGGCGAAACCCTGATCTGTGCACACTCGGATCGTCTACCCCGCTAGACGTTCCTCTGACAGGGGTAGCCCAGCGTAGCTCTCTCTTGTTTTGTGTTTGTTTAGGTCATAGGTAAAACCATGTTGGTTCACAAGTTGGGGCACTATCCTACCCGGTTTCACCTCAACGGGGAGATTCCCCCTTATACGGGTCCGGAACCTTCGCTTCTAGGTTAGAGCGCATGCATGCGAGGGGGGACACATGTAAGCACCTATACCAACCTCTCACCACACTCACGCACATATGCTAGGGACACATGCAAGTTTTCATCTGATTCCGATGTTCTCGTGGCCTTCCTCCGGCGAAACCCTGACTTGTACACACTCGGATCGTCTACCCCCCTAGACGTTCCGCTGACAGGGGTAGCCCGGCGTAGCTTTCTCTTGTTTTGTGTTTGTTTAGGTCATAGGGTTATGTAAAACCATGTTGGTTCACAAGTTGCGGCATATCCTACACGGTTTCACGTCAACGGGGAGATTCCCCCTTATACGGGTCCGGAACCTTCGCTTCTAGGTTAGAGCGCATGCATGCGAGGGGGACACATGTAATCACCTATACCACCCTCTCACCACACTCACGCACATATGCTAGGGACACATGCAAGTTTTCATCCGATTCCGATGTTCTCGTGGCCTTCCTCCGGCGAAACCCTGATCTGTGCACACTCGGATCGTCTACCCCCCTAGACGTTCCTCTGACAGGGGTAGCCCGGCGTAGCTCTCTCTTGTTTTGTGTTTGTTTAGGTCATAGGTAAAACCATGTTGGTTCACAAGTTGGGGCACTATCCTACCCGGTTTCACCTCAACGGGGAGATTCCCCCTTATACGGGTCCGGAACCTTCGCTTTTAGGTTAGAGCGCATGCATGCGAGGGGGGACACATGCAAGCACCTATAACAACCTCTCACCACACTCACACACATATCCAAGGGACACATGCAAGTTTTCATCTGATTCCGATATTCTCGTGGCTTTCCTCCAGCGAAACCCTGATCTATGCACACTCGGATCGTCTACCCCCTAGACGTTCCTCTGACAGGGGTTGCCCGGCGTAGCTCTCTCTTGTTTTGTGTTTGTTTAGGTCATATGGTTCTGTAAAACCATGTTGGTTCACAAGTTGGGGCACTATCCTACCCGGTTTCACCTCAACGGGGAGATTCCCCCTTATACGAGTCCGGAACCTTCGCTTCTAGGTTAGAGGGCATGCATGCGAGGGGGGACACATGCAAGCACCTATACCAACCTCTCACCACACTCACGCACATATGCTAGGGACACATGCAAGTTTTCATCTGATTCCGATGTTCTCGTGGCCTTCCTCCGGCGAAACCCTGATCTGTGCACACTCGGATCGTCTACCCCCCTAGACGTTCCTCTGACAGGGGTAGCCCGGCGTAGCTATATCTTGTTTTGTGTTTGTTTATGTCATAGGGTTATGTAAAACCATGTTGGTTCACAAGTTGCGGCACTATCCTACCTGGTTTCATGTCAACGGGGAGATTCCCCCTTATACGGGTCCGGAACCTTCGCTTCTAGGTTAGAGCGCATGCATGCGAGGGGGGACACATGCAAGCACCTATACCAACCTCTCACCACACTCACACACATATGCTAGGGACACATGCAAGTTTTCATCTGATTCCGATGTTGTCGTGGCCTTCCTCTGGCGAAACCCTGATCTGTGCACACTCGGATCGTCTACCCCCCTAGACGGTCCTCTGACAGGGGTAGACCGGCGTAGCTCTCTCTTGTTTTGTGTTTGTTTAGGTCATAGGGTTATGTAAAACCATGTTGGTTCACAAGTTGGGGCACTATCCTACCCGGTTTCACCTCAACGGGGAGATTCCCCCTTATACAGGTCCGGAACCTTCGCTTCTAGGTTAGAGCGCATGCATGCGAGGGGGACACATGTAAGCACCTATACCAACCTCTCACCACACTCACGCACATATGCTAGGGACACATGCAAGTTTTCATCTGATTCCGATGTTCTTGTGGCCTTCCTTCGGCGAAACCCTGATCTGTGCACACTCGGATCGTCTACCCCCCTAGACGTTCCTCTGGCACGGGTAGCCCGGCGTAGCTCTCTCTTGTTTTGTGTTTGTTTAGGTCATAGGGTTATGTAAAACCATGTTGGTTCACAAGTTGGGGCACTATCCTACCCGGTTTCACCTCAACGGGGAGATTCCCCCTTATACGGGTCCGGAACCTTCGCTTCTAGGTTAGAGCGCATGCATGCGAGGGGGGACACATGCAAGCACCTATACCAACCTCTCACCACACTCACACACATATGCTAGGGACACATGAGTTTTCATCTGATTCCGATGTTCTCGTGGCCTTCCTCCGGCGAAACCCTGATCTGTGCACACTCGGATCGTCTACCCCCCTAGACGTTCCTCTGACAGGGGTATCCCGGCGTAGCTCTCTCTTGTTTCGTGTTTGTTTAGGTCATAGGGTTATGTAAAACCATGTTGGTTCACAAGTTGGGGCACTATCCTACCCGGTTTCACGTCAACGGGGAGATTCCCCCTTATACGGGTCCGGAACCTTCGCTTCTTGGTTAGAGCGCATGCATGCGAGGGGGGACACATGTAATCACCTATACCAACCTCTCACCACACTCATACACATATGCTAGGGACACATGAAAGTTTTCATCTGATTCCGATGTTCTCGTGGCCTTCCTCCGGCGAAACCCTGATCTGTGCACACTTGGATCGTCTACCCCCCTAGACGTTCCTCTGACAGGGGTAGCCCGGCGTATCTCTCTCTTGTTTTGTGTTTGTTTAGGTCATAGGTAAAACCATGTTGGTTCACAAGTTGGGGCACTATCCTACCCGGTTTCACCTCAACGGGGAGATTCCCCCTTATACGGGTCC
This sequence comes from Avena sativa, assembly GCA_916181665.1. Lineage (NCBI taxonomy): Eukaryota > Viridiplantae > Streptophyta > Magnoliopsida > Poales > Poaceae > Avena > Avena sativa. Next base: position 21,278,621 of record OV702296.1, read on the forward strand.
GGAACCTTCGCTTCTAGGTTAGAGCGCATGCATGCGAGGGGGGACACATGTAAGCACCTATACCAACCTCTCACCACACTCACGCACATATGCTAGGGACACATGCAAGTTTTCATCTGATTCCGATGTTCTCGTGGCCTTCCTCCGGCGAAACCCTGACTTGTACACACTCGGATCGTCTACCCCCCTAGACGTTCCGCTGACAGGGGTAGCCTGGCGTAGCTTTCTCTTGTTTTGTGTTTGTTTAGGTCATAGGGTTATGTAAAACCATGTTGGTTCACAAGTTGCGGCATATCCTACACGGTTTCACGTCAACGGGAAGATTCCCCCCTATACGGGTCCGGAACCTTCGCTTCTAGGTTAGAGCGCATGCATGCGAGGGGGACACATGTAATCACCTATACCACCCTCTCACCACACTCACGCACATATGCTAGGGACACATGCAAGTTTTCATCTGATTTCGATGTTCTCGTGGCCTTCCTCCGGCGAAACCCTGATCTGTGCACATTCGGATCGTCTACCCCCCTAGACGTTCCTCTGACAGGGGTAGCCCGGCGTAGCTCTCTCTTGTTTTGTGTTTGTTTAGGTCATAGGTAAAACCATGTTGGTTCACAAGTTGGGGCACTATCCTACCCGGTTTCACCTCAACGGGGAGATTCCACCTTATACGGGTCCGAAACCTTCGCTTTTAGGTTAGAGCGCATGCATGCGAGGGGGGACACATGCAAGCACCTATAACAACCTCTCACCACACTCACACACATATCCAAGGGACACATGCAAGTTTTCATCTGATTCCGATATTCTCGTGGCCTTCCTCTAGCGAAACCCTGATCTATGCACACTCGGATCGTCTACCCCCTAGACGTTCCTCTGACAGGGGTAGCCCGGCGTATCTCTCTCTTGTTTTGTGTTTGTTTAGGTCATATGGTCATAGGTAAAACCATGTTGGTTCACAAGTTCGGGCACTATCCTACCCGGTTTCACCTCAACGGGGAGATTCCCCCTTATACGGGTCCGGAACCTTCGCTTCTAGGTTAGAGGGCATGCATGCGAGGGGGACACATGCAAGCACCTATACCAACCTCTCACCACACTCACACACATATGATAGGGACACATGCAAGTTTCCATCTGATTCCGATGTTCTCGTGGCCTTCCTCTGGCGAAACCCTGATATGTGCACACTCGGATCGTCTACCCCCCTAGACGTTCCTCTGACAGGGGTAGCCCGGCGTAGCTCTCTGTTGTTTTGTGTTTGTTTAGGTCATAGGTAAAACCATGTTGGTTCACAAGTTGGGGCACTATCCTACCCGGTTTCACCTCAACGGGGAGATTCCCCCTTATACGGGTCCGGAACCTTCGCTTCTAGGTTATAGGGCATGCATGTGAGGGGGGAGACATGCAAGCACCTATACCAACCTCTCACCACACTCACACACATATGCTAGGGACACATGCAAGTTTTCATCTGATTCCGATGTTCTCGTGGCCTTCCTCCGGCGAAACCCTGATCTGTGCACACTCGGATCGTCTACCCCCCTAGACGTTCCTCTGACAGGGGTAGCCCGGCGTAGATATCTCTTGTTTTGTGTTTATTTATGTCATAGGGTTATGTAAAACCATGTTGGTTCACAAGTTGCGGCACTATCCTACCCGGTTTCACGTCAACGGGGAGATTCCCCCTTATACGGGTCCGGAACCTTCGCTTCTAGGTTAGAGCGCATGCATGCGAGGGGGGACACATGCAAGCACCTATACCAACCTCTCACCACACTCACGCACATATGCTAGGGACACATGCAAGTTTTCATCTGATTCCGATGTTCTCGTGGCCTTCCTCTGGCGAAACCCTGATCTGTGCACACTCGGATCGTCTACCCCCCTAGACGGTCCTCTGACAGGGGTAGACCGGCGTAGCTCTCTCTTGTTTTGTGTTTGTTTAGGTCATAGGGTTATGTAAAACCATGTTGGTTCACAAGTTGGGGCACTATCCTACCCGGTTTCACCTCAACGGGGAGATTCCCCCTTATACAGGTCCGGAACCTTCGCTTCTAGGTTAGAGCGCATGCATGCGAGGGGGACACATGTAAGAACCTATACCAACCTCTCACCACACTCACGCACATATGCTAGGGACACATGCAAGTTTTCATCTGATTCCGATGTTCTCGTGGCCTTCCTCCGGCGAAACCCTGATCTATGCACACTCGGATCGTCTACCCCCCTAGACGTTCCTCTGACAGGGGTAGCCCGGCGTAGCTCTCTCTTGTTTTGTGTTTGTTTAGGTCATTGGGTTATGTAAAACCATGTTGGTTCACAAGTTGGGGCACTATCCTACCCGGTTTCACCTCAACGGGGAGATTCCCCCTTATACAGGTCCAGAACCTTCGCTTCTAGGTTAGAGCGCATGCATGCGAGGGGGACACATGTAAGAACCTATACCAACCTCTCACCACACTCACGCACATATGCTAGGGACACATGCAAGTTTTCATCTGATTCCGATGTTCTCGTGGCCTTCCTCTGGCGAAACCCTGATCTGTGCACACTCGGATCGTCTACCCCCCTAGACGTTCCTCTGACAGGGGTAGCCCGGCGTAGCTATCTCTTGTTTTGTGTTTGTTTATGTCATAGGGTTATGTAAAACCATGTTGGTTCACAAGTTGCGGCACTATCCTACCCGGATTCACGTCAATGGGGAGATTCCCCCTTATACGGGTCCGGAACCTTCGCTTCTAGGTTAGAGCGCATGCATGCGAGGGGGGACACATGCAAGCACCTATACCAACCTCTCACCACACTCACACACATATGCTAGGGACACATGCAAGTTTTCATCTGATTCCGATGTTCTCGTGGCCTTCCTCTGGCGAAACCCTGATCTGTGCACACTCGGATCGTCTACCCCCCTAGACGGTCCTCTGACAGGGGTAGACCGGCATAGCTCTCTCTTGTTTTGTGTTTGTTTAGGTCATAGGGTTATGTAAAACCATGTTGGTTCACAAGTTGGGGCACTATCCTACCCGGTTTCACCTCAACGGGGAGATTCCCCCTTATACAGGTCCGGAACCTTCGCTTCTAGGTTAGAGCGCATGGATGCGAGGGGGACACATGTAAGCACCTATACCAACCTCTCACCACACTCACGCACATATGCTAGGGACACATGCAAGTTTTCATCTGATTCCGATGTTCTTGTGGCCTTCCTTCGGCGAAACCCTGATCTGTGCACACTCGGATCGTCTACCCCCCTAGACGTTCCTCTGGCACGGGTAGCCCGGCGTAGCTCTCTCTTGTTTTGTGTTTGTTTAGGTCATAGGGTTATGTAAAACCATGTTGGTTCACAAGTTGGGGCACTATCCTACCCGGTTTCACCTCAACGGGGAGATTCCCCCTTATACGGGTCCGGAACCTTCGCTTCTAGGTTAGAGCGCATGCATGCGAGGGGGGACACATGCAAGCACCTATACCAACCTCTCACCACACACACACATATGCTAGGGACACATGAGTTTTCATCTGATTCCGATGTTCTCGTGGCCTTCCTCCGGCGAAACCCTGATCTGTGCACACTCGGATCGTCTACCCCCCTAGACGTTCCTCTGACAGGGGTAGCCCGGCGTAGCTCTCTCTTGTTTTGTGTTTGTTTAGGTCATAGGGTTTTGTAAAACCATGTTGGTTCACAAGTTGGGGCACTATCCTACCCGGTTTCACCTCAACGGGGAGATTCCCCCTTATACAGGTCCGGAACCTTCGCTTCTAGGTTAGAGCGCATGCATGCGAGGGGGACACATGTAAGCACCTATACCAACCTCTCACCACACTCACGCACATATGCTAGGGACACATGCAAGTTTTCATCTGATTCCGATGTTCTTGTGGCCTTCCTTCGGCGAAACCCTGATCTGTGCACACTCCGATCGTCTACCCCCCTAGACGTTCCTCTGGCACGGGTAGCCCGGCGTAGCTCTCTCTTGTTTTGTGTTTGTTTAGGTCATAGGGTTATGTAAAACCATGTTGGTTCACAAGTTGGGGCACTATCCTACCCGGTTTCACCTCAACGGGGAGATTCCCCCTTATACGGGTCCGGAACCTTCGCTTCTAGGTTAGAGCGCATGCATGCGAGGGGGGACACATGCAAGCACCTATACCAACCTCTCACCACACACACACATATGCTAGGGACACATGAGTTTTCATCTGATTCCGATGTTCTCGTGGCCTTCCTCCGGCGAAACCCTGATCTGTGCACACTCGGATCGTCTACCCCCCTAGACGTTCCTCTGACAGGGGTAGCCCGGCGTAGCTCTCTCTTGTTTCGTGATTGTTTAGGTCATAGGGTTATGTAAAACCATGTTGGTTCACAAGTTGGGGCACTATCCTACCCGGTTTCACGTCAACGGGGAGATTCCCCCTTATACGGGTCCGGAACCTTCGCTTCTTGGTTAGAGCGCATGCATGCGAGGGGGGACACATGTAATCACCTATACCACCCTCTCACCACACTCACACACATATGCTAGGGACACATGAAAGTTTTCATCTGATTCCGATGTTCTCGTGGCCTTCCTCCGGCGAAACCCTGATCTGTGCACACTCGGATCGTCTACCCCCCTAGACGTTCCTCTGACAGGGGTAGCCCGGCGTAGCTCTCTCTTGTTTTGTGTTTGTTTAGGTCATAGGTAAAACCATGTTGGTTCACAAGTTGGGGCACTATCCTACCCGGTTTCACCTCAACGGGGAGATTCCCCCTTATACGGGTCCGGAACCTTCGCTTCTAGGTTAGAGCGCATGCATGCGAGGGGGGACACATGTAAGCACCTATACCAACCTCTCACCACACTCACGCACATATGCTAGGGACACATGCAAGTTTTCATCTGATTCCGATGTTCTCGTGGCCTTCCTCCAGCGAAACCCTGACTTGTACACACTCGGATCGTCTACCCCCCTAGACGTTCCGCTGACAGGGGTAGCCCGGCGTAGCTTTCTCTTGTTTTGTGTTTGTTTAGGTCATAGGGTTATGTAAAACCATGTTGGTTCACAAGTTGCGGCATATCCTACACGGTTTCACGTCAACGGGGAGATTCCCCCTTATACGGGTCCGGAACCTTCGCTTCTAGGTTAGAGTGCATGCATGCGAGGGGGACACATGTAATCACCTATACCACCCTCTCACCACACTCACGCACATATGCTAGGGACACATGCAAGTTTTCATCTGATTCCGATGTTCTCGTGGCCTTCCTCCGGCGAAACCCTGATCTGTGCACACTCGGATCGTCTACCCCCCTAGACGTTCCTCTGACAGGGGTAGCCCGGCGTAGCTCTCTCTTGTTTTGTGTTTGTTTAGGTCATAGGTAAAACCATGTTGGTTCACAAGTTGGGGCACTATCCTACCCGGTTTCACCTCAACGGGGAGATTCCCCCTTATACGGGTCCGGAACCTTCGCTTTTAGGTTAGAGCGCATGCATGCGAGGGGGGACACATGCAAGCACCTATAACAACCTCTCACCACACTCACACACATATCCAAGGGACACATGCAAGTTTTCATCTGATTCCGATATTCTCGTGGCCTTCCTCCAGCGAAACCCTGATCTATGCACACTCGGATCGTCTACCCCCTAGACGTTCCTCTGACAGGGGTAGCCCGGCGTAGCTCTCTCTTGTTTTGTGTTTGTTTACGTCATATGGTTCTGTAAAACCATGTTGGTTCACAAGTTGGGGCACTATCCTACCCGGTTTCACCTCAACGGGGAGATTCCCCCTTATACGGGTCCGGAACCTTCGCTTCTAGGTTAGAGGGCATGCATGCGAGGGGGACACATGCGAGCACCTATACCAACCTCTCACCACACTCACACACATATGATAGGGACACATGCAAGTTTCCATCTGATTCCGATGTTCTCGTGGCCTTCCTCCGGCGAAACCCTGATATGTGCACACTCGGATCGTCTACCCCCCTAGACGTTCCTCTGACAGGGGTAGCCAGGCGTAGCTCTCTCTTGTTTTGTGTTTGTTTAGGTCATAGGTAAAACCATGTTGGTTCACAATTTGGGGCACTATCCTACCCGGTTTCACCTCAACAGGGAGATTCCCCCTTATACGGGTCCGGAACCTTCGCTTCTAGGTTATAGGGCATGCATGTGAGGGGGGAGACATGCAAGCACCTATACCAACCTCTCACCACACTCACACACATATGCTAGGGACACATGCAAGTTTTCATCTGATTCCGATGTTCTCGTGGCCTTCCTCCGGTGAAACCCTGATCTGTGCACACTCGGATCGTCTACCCCCCTAGACGTTCCTCTGACAGGGGTAGCCCGGCGTAGATATCTCTTGTTTTGTGTTTATTTATGTCATAGGGTTATGTAAAACCATGTTGGTTCACAAGTTGCGGCACTATCCTACCCGGTTTCACGTCAACGGGGAGATTCCCCCTTATACGGGTCCGGAACCTTCGCTTCTAGGTTAGAGCGCATGCATGCGAGGGGGGACACATGCAAGCACCTATACCAACCTCTCACCACACTCACGCACATATGCTAGGGACACATGCAAGTTTTCATCTGATTCCGATGTTCTCGTGGCCTTCCTCTGGCGAAACCCTGATCTGTGCACACTCGGATCGTCTACCCCCCTAGACGGTCCTCTGACAGGGGTAGACCGGCGTAGCTCTCTCTTGTTTTGTGTTTGTTTAGGTCATAGGGTTATGTAAAACCATGTTGGTTCACAAGTTGGGGCACTATCCTACCCGGTTTCACCTCAACGGGGAGATTCCCCCTTATACAGGTCCGGAACCTTCGCTTCTAGGTTAGAGGGCATGCATGCGAGGGGGACACATGCAAGCACCTATACCAACCTCTCACCACACTCACACACATATGATAGGGACACATGCAAGTTTCCATCTGATTCCGATGTTCTCGTGGCCTTCCTCCGGCGAAACCATGATATGTGCACACTCGGATCGTCTACCCCCCTAGACGTTCCTCTGACAGGGGTAGCCCGGCGTAGCTCTCTCTTGTTTTGTGTTTGTTTAGGTCATAGGTAAAACCATGTTGGTTCACAATTTGGGGCACTATCCTACCCGGTTTCACCTCAACAGGGAGATTCCCCCTTATACGGGTCCGGAACCTTCGCTTCTAGGTTATAGGGCATGCATGTGAGGGGGGAGACATGCAAGCACCTATACCAACCTCTCACCACACTCACACACATATGCTAGGGACACATGCAAGTTTTCATCTGATTCCGATGTTCTCGTGGCCTTCCTCCGGCGAAACCCTGATCTGTGCACACTCGGATCGTCTACCCCCCTAGACGTTCCTCTGACAGGGGTAGCCCGGCGTAGATATCTCTTGTTTTGTGTTTATTTATGTCATAGGGTTATGTAAAACCATGTTGGTTCACAAGTTGCGGCACTATCCTACCCGGTTTCACGTCAACGGGGAGATTCCCCCTTATACGGGTCCGGAACCTTCGCTTCTAGGTTAGAGCGCATGCATGCGAGGGGGGACACATGCAAGCACCTATACCAACCTCTCACCACACTCACGCACATATGCTAGGGACACATGCAAGTTTTCATCTGATTCCGATGTTCTTGTGGCCTTCCTTCGGCGAAACCCTGATCTGTGCACACTCCGATCGTCTACCCCCCTAGACGTTCCTCTGGCACGGGTAGCCCGGCGTAGCTCTCTCTTGTTTTGTGTTTGTTTAGGTCATAGGGTTATGTAAAACCATGTTGGTTCACAAGTTGGGGCACTATCCTACCCGGTTTCACCTCAACGGGGAGATTCCCCCTTATACGGGTCCGGAACCTTCGCTTCTAGGTTAGAGCGCATGCATGCGAGGGGGGACACATGCAAGCACCTATACCAACCTCTCACCACACACACACATATGCTAGGGACACATGAGTTTTCATCTGATTCCGATGTTCTCGTGGCCTTCCTCCGGCGAAACCCTGATCTGTGCACACTCGGATCGTCTACCCCCCTAGACGTTCCTCTGACAGGGGTAGCCCGGCGTAGCTCTCTCTTGTTTCGTGATTGTTTAGGTCATAGGGTTATGTAAAACCATGTTGGTTCACAAGTTGGGGCACTATCCTACCCGGTTTCACGTCAACGGGGAGATTCCCCCTTATACGGGTCCGGAACCTTCGCTTCTTGGTTAGAGCGCATGCATGCGAGGGGGGACACATGTAATCACCTATACCACCCTCTCACCACACTCACACACATATGCTAGGGACACATGAAAGTTTTCATCTGATTCCGATGTTCTCGTGGCCTTCCTCCGGCGAAACCCTGATCTGTGCACACTCGGATCGTCTACCCCCCTAGACGTTCCTCTGACAGGGGTAGCCCGGCGTAGCTCTCTCTTGTTTTGTGTTTGTTTAGGTCATAGGTAAAACCATGTTGGTTCACAAGTTGGGGCACTATCCTACCCGGTTTCACCTCAACGGGGAGATTCCCCCTTATACGGGTCCGGAACCTTCGCTTCTAGGTTAGAGCGCATGCATGCGAGGGGGGACACATGTAAGCACCTATACCAACCTCTCACCACACTCACGCACATATGCTAGGGACACATGCAAGTTTTCATCTGATTCCGATGTTCTCGTGGCCTTCCTCCAGCGAAACCCTGACTTGTACACACTCGGATCGTCTACCCCCCTAGACGTTCCGCTGACAGGGGTAGCCCGGCGTAGCTTTCTCTTGTTTTGTGTTTGTTTAGGTCATAGGGTTATGTAAAACCATGTTGGTTCACAAGTTGCGGCATATCCTACACGGTTTCACGTCAACGGGGAGATTCCCCCTTATACGGGTCCGGAACCTTCGCTTCTAGGTTAGAGTGCATGCATGCGAGGGGGACACATGTAATCACCTATACCACCCTCTCACCACACTCACGCACATATGCTAGGGACACATGCAAGTTTTCATCTGATTCCGATGTTCTCGTGGCCTTCCTCCGGCGAAACCCTGATCTGTGCACACTCGGATCGTCTACCCCCCTAGACGTTCCTCTGACAGGGGTAGCCCGGCGTAGCTCTCTCTTGTTTTGTGTTTGTTTAGGTCATAGGTAAAACCATGTTGGTTCACAAGTTGGGGCACTATCCTACCCGGTTTCACCTCAACGGGGAGATTCCCCCTTATACGGGTCCGGAACCTTCGCTTTTAGGTTAGAGCGCATGCATGCGAGGGGGGACACATGCAAGCACCTATAACAACCTCTCACCACACTCACACACATATCCAAGGGACACATGCAAGTTTTCATCTGATTCCGATATTCTCGTGGCCTTCCTCCAGCGAAACCCTGATCTATGCACACTCGGATCGTCTACCCCCTAGACGTTCCTCTGACAGGGGTAGCCCGGCGTAGCTCTCTCTTGTTTTGTGTTTGTTTACGTCATATGGTTCTGTAAAACCATGTTGGTTCACAAGTTGGGGCACTATCCTACCCGGTTTCACCTCAACGGGGAGATTCCCCCTTATACGGGTCCGGAACCTTCGCTTCTAGGTTAGAGGGCATGCATGCGAGGGGGACACATGCGAGCACCTATACCAACCTCTCACCACACTCACACACATATGATAGGGACACATGCAAGTTTCCATCTGATTCCGATGTTCTCGTGGCCTTCCTCCGGCGAAACCCTGATATGTGCACAGTCGGATCGTCTACCCCCCTAGACGTTCCTCTGACAGGGGTAGCCAGGCGTAGCTCTCTCTTGTTTTGTGTTTGTTTAGGTCATAGGTAAAACCATGTTGGTTCACAATTTGGGGCACTATCCTACCCGGTTTCACCTCAACAGGGAGATTCCCCCTTATACGGGTCCGGAACCTTCGCTTCTAGGTTATAGGGCATGCATGTGAGGGGGGAGACATGCAAGCACCTATACCAACCTCTGACCACACTCACACACATATGCTAGGGACACATGCAAGTTTTCATCTGATTCCGATGTTCTCGTGGCCTTCCTCCGGTGAAACCCTGATCTGTGCACACTCGGATCGTCTACCCCCCTAGACGTTCCTCTGACAGGGGTAGCCCGGCGTAGATATCTCTTGTTTTGTGTTTATTTATGTCATAGGGTTATGTAAAACCATGTTGGTTCACAAGTTGCGGCACTATCCTACCCGGTTTCACGTCAACGGGGAGATTCCCCCTTATACGGGTCCGGAACCTTCGCTTCTAGGTTAGAGCGCATGCATGCGAGGGGGGACACATGCAAGCACCTATACCAACCTCTCACCACACTCACGCACATATGCTAGGGACACATGCAAGTTTTCATCTGATTCCGATGTTCTCGTGGCCTTCCTCTGGCGAAACCCTGATCTGTGCACACTCGGATCGTCTACCCCCCTAGACGGTCCTCTGACAGGGGTAGACCGGCGTAGCTCTCTCTTGTTTTGTGTTTGTTTAGGTCATAGGGTTATGTAAAACCATGTTGGTTCACAAGTTGGGGCACTATCCTACCCGGTTTCACCTCAACGGGGAGATTCCCCCTTATACAGGTCCGGAACCTTCGCTTCTAGGTTAGAGCGCATGCATGCGAGGGGGACACATGTAAGAACCTATACCAACCTCTCACCACACTCACGCACATATGCTAGGGACACATGCAAGTTTTCATCTGATTCCGATGTTCTTGTGGCCTTCCTTCGGCGAAACCCTGATCTGTGCACACTCGGATCGTCTACCCCCCTAGACGTTCCTCTGGCACGGGTAGCCCGGCGTAGCTCTCTCTTGTTTTGTGTTTGTTTAGGTCATAGGGTTATGTAAAACCATGTTGGTTCACAAGTTGGGGCACTATCCTACCCGGTTTCACCTCAACGGGGAGATTCCCCCTTATACGGGTCCGGAGCCTTCGCTTCTAGGTTAGAGCGCATGCATGCGAGGGGGGACACATGCAAGCACCTATACCAACCTCTCACCACACTCACACACATATGCTAGGTACACATGAGTTTTCATCTGATTCCGATGTTCTCGTGGCCTTCCTCCGGCGAAACCCTGATCTGTGCACACTCGGATCGTCTACCCCCCTAGACGTTCCTCTGACAGGGGTAGCCCGGCGTAGCTCTCTCTTGTTTTGTGTTTGTTTAGGTCATAGGGTTATGTAAAACCATGTTGGTTCACAAGTTGGCGCACTATCCTACCCGGTTTCACGTCAACGGGGAGATTCCCCCTTATACGGGTCCGGAACCTTCGCTTCTTGGTTAGAGCGCATGCATCCGAGGGGGGACACATGTAATCACCTATACCAACCTCTCACCACACTCACACACATATGATAGGGACACATGCAAGTTTTCATCTGATTCCGATATTCTCGTGGCCTTCCTCCGGCGAAACCCTGATCTGTGCACACTCGGATCGTCTACCCCCCTAGACGTTCCTCTGACAGGGGTAGCCCGGCGTAGCTCTCTCTTGTTTTGTGTTTGTTTAGGTCATAGGTAAAACCATGTTGGTTCACAAGTTGGGGCACTATCCTACCCGGTTTCACCTCAACGGGGAGATTCCCCCTTATACAGGTCCGGAACCTTCGCTTCTAGGTTAGAGGGCATGCATGCGAGGGGGACACATGCAAGCACCTATACCAACCTCTCACCACACTCACACACATATGATAAGGACACATGCAAGTTTCCATCTGATTCCGATGTTCTCGTGGCCTTCCTCCGGCGAAACCATGATATGTGCACACTCGGATCGTCTACCCCCCTAGACGTTCCTCTGACAGGGGTAGCCCGGCGTAGCTCTCTCTTGTTTTGTGTTTGTTTAGGTCATAGGTAAAACCATGTTGGTTCACAATTTGGGGCACTATCCTACCCGGTTTCACCTCAACAGGGAGATTCCCCCTTATACGGGTCCGGAACCTTCGCTTCTAGGTTATAGGGCATGCATGTGAGGGGGGAGACATGCAAGCACCTATACCAACCTCTCACCACACTCACACACATATGCTAGGGACACATGCAAGTTTTCATCTGATTCCGATGTTCTCGTGGCCTTCCTCCGGCGAAACCCTGATCTGTGCACACTCGGATCGTCTACCCCCCTAGACGTTCCTCTGACAGGGGTAGCCCGGCGTAGATATCTCTTGTTTTGTGTTTATTTATGTCATAGGGTTATGTAAAACCATGTTGGTTCACAAGTTGCGGCACTATCCTACCCGGTTTCACGTTAACGGCGAGATTCCCCCTTATACGGGTCCGGAACCTTCGCTTCTAGGTTAGAGCGCATGCATGCGAGGGGGACACATGCAAGCACCTATACCAACCTCTCACCACACTCACGCACATATGCTAGGGACACATGCAAGTTTTCATCTGATTCCGATGTTCTTGTGGCCTTCCTTCGGCGAAACCCTGATCTGTGCACACTCGGATCGTCTACCCCCCTAGACGTTCCTCTGGCACGGGTAGCCCGGCGTAGCTCTCTCTTGTTTTGTGTTTGTTTAGGTCATAGGGTTATGTAAAACCATGTTGGTTCACAAGTTGGGGCACTATCCTACCCGGTTTCACCTCAACGGGGAGATTCCCCCTTATACGGGTCTGGAGCCTTCGCTTCTAGGTTAGAGCGCATGCATGCGAGGGGGGACACATGCAAGTTTTCATCTGATTCCGATGTTCTTGTGGCCTTCCTTCGGCGAAACCCTGATCTGTGCACACTCGGATCGTCTACCCCCCTAGACGTTCCTCTGGCACGGGTAGCCCGGCGTAGCTCTCTCTTGTTTTGTGTTTGTTTAGGTCATAGGGTTATGTAAAACCATGTTGGTTCACAAGTTGGGGCACTATCCTACCCGGTTTCACCTCAACGGGGAGATTCCCCCTTATACGGGTCCGGAGCCTTCGCTTCTAGGTTAGAGCGCATGCATGCGAGGGGGGACACATGCAAGCACCTATACCAACCTCTCACCACACTCACACACATATGCTAGGGACACATGAGTTTTCATCTGATTCCGATGTTCTCGTGGCCTTCCTCCGGCGAAACCCTGATCTGTGCACACTCGGATCGTCTACCCCCCTAGACGTTCCTCTGACAGGGGTAGCCCGGCGTAGCTCTCTCTTGTTTTGTGTTTGTTTAGGTCATAGGGTTATGTAAAACCATGTTGGTTCACAAGTTGGCGCACTATCCTACCCGGTTTCACGTCAACGGGGAGATTCCCCCTTATATGGGTCCGGAACCTTCGCTTCTTGGTTAGAGCGCATGCATGCGAGGGGGGACACATGTAATCACCTATACCAACCTCTCACCACACTCACACACATATGCTAGGGACACATGCAAGTTTTCATCTGATTCCGATATTCTCGTGGCCTTCCTCCGGCGAAACCCTGATCTGTGCACACTCGGATCGTCTACCCCCCTAGACGTTCCTCTGACAGGGGTATCCCGGCGTAGCTCTCTCTTGTTTTGTGTTTGTTTAGGTCATAGGTAAAACCATGTTGGTTCACAAGTTGGGGCACTATCCTACCCGGTTTCACCTCAACGGGGAGATTCCCCCTTATACGGGTCCGGAACCTTCGCTTCTAGGTTAGAGCGCATGCATGCGAGGGGGGACACATGTAAGCACCTATACCAACCTCTCACCACACTCACGCACATATGCTAGGGACACATGCAAGTTTTCATCTGATTCCGATGTTCTCGTGGCCTTCCTCCGGCGAAACCCTGACTTGTACACACTCGGATCGTCTACCCCCCTAGACGTTCCTCTGACAGGGGTAGCCCGGCGTAGCTCTCTCTTGTTTTGTGTTTGTTTAGGTCATAGGGTTATGTAAAACCATGTTGGTTCACAAGTTGGCGCACTATCCTACACGGTTTCACGTCAACGGGGAGATTCCCCCTTATACGGGTCCGGAACCTTCGCTTCTAGGTTAGAGCGCATGCATGCGAGGGGGACACATGTAATCACCTATACCAACCTCTCACCACACTCACGCACATATGCTAGGGACACATGCAAGTTTTCATCTGATTCCGATATTCTCGTGGCCTTCCTCCGGCGAAACCCTGATCTGTGCACACTCGGATCGTCTACCCCCCTAGACGTTCCTCTGACAGGGGTAGCCCGGCGTAGCTCTCTCTTGTTTTGTGTTTGTTTAGGTCATAGGTAAAACCATGTTGGTTCACAAGTTGGGGCACTATCCTACCCGGTTTCACCTCAACGGGGAGATTCCCCCTTATACGGGTCTGGAACCTTCGCTTCTAGGTTAGAGCGCATGCATGCGAGGGGGGACACATGCAAGCACCTATACCAACCTCTCACCACACTCACACACATATGCTAGGGACACATGCAAGTTTTCATCTGATTCCGATGTTCTCGTGGCCTTCCTCCGGCGAAACCCTGATCTGTGCACACTCGGATCGTCTACCCCCCTAGACGTTCCTCTGACAGGGGTAGCCCGGCGTAGCTCTCTCTTGTTTTGTGTTTGTTTAGGTCATAGGGTTATGTAAAACCATGTTGGTTCACAAGTTGGCGCACTATCCTACCCGGTTTCACCTCAACGGGGAGATTCCCCCTTATACGGGTCCGGAACCTTCGCTTCTAGGTTAGAGGGCATGCATGCGAGGGGGACACATGCAAGCACCTATACCAACCTCTCACCACACTCACACACATATGATAGGGACACATGCAAGTTTCCATCTGATTCCGATGTTCTCGTGGCCTTCCTCCGGCGAAACCCTGATATGTGCACACTCGGATCGTCTACCCCCCTAGACGTTCCTCTGACAGGGGTAGCCCGGCGTAGCACTCTCTTGTTTTGTGTTTGTTGAGGTCATAGGTAAAACCATGTTGGTTCACAATTTGGGGCACTATCCTACCCGGTTTCACCTCAACAGGGAGATTCCCCCTTATACGGGTCCGGAACCTTCGCTTCTAGGTTATAGGGCATGCATGTGAGGGGGGAGACATGCAAGCACCTATACCAACCTCTCACCACACTCACACACATATGCTAGGGACACATGCAAGTTTTCATCTGATTCCGATGTTCTCGTGGCCTTCCTCCGGCGAAACCCTGATCTGTGCACACTCGGATCGTCTACCCCCCTAGACGTTCCTCTGACAGGGGTAGCCCGGCGTAGATATCTCTTGTTTTGTGTTTATTTATGTCATAGGGTTATGTAAAACCATGTTGGTTCACAAGTTGCGGCACTATCCTACCCGGTTTCACGTCAACGGGGAGATTCCCCCTTATACGGGTCCGGAACCTTCGCTTCTAGGTTAGAGCGCATGCATGCGAGGGGGGACACATGCAAGCACCTATACCAACCTCTCACCACACTCACGCACATATGCTAGGGACACATGCAAGTTTTCATCTGATTCCGATGTTCTCGTGGCCTTCCTCTGGCGAAACCCTGATCTGTGCACACTCGGATCGTCTACCCCCCTAGACGGTCCTCTGACAGGGGTAGACCGGCGTAGCTCTCTCTTGTTTTGTGTTTGTTTAGGTCATAGGGTTATGTAAAACCATGTTGGTTCACAAGTTGGGGCACTATCCTACCCGGTTTCACCTCAACGGGGAGATTCCCCCTTATACAGGTCCGGAACCTTCGCTTCTAGGTTAGAGCGCATGCATGCGAGGGGGACACATGTAAGAACCTATACCAACCTCTCACCACACTCACGCACATATGCTAGGGACACATGCAAGTTTTCATCTGATTCCGATGTTCTTGTGGCCTTCCTTCGGCGAAACCCTGATCTGTGCACACTCGGATCGTCTACCCCCCTAGACGTTCCTCTGGCACGGGTAGCCCGGCGTAGCTCTCTCTTGTTTTGTGTTTGTTTAGGTCATAGGGTTATGTAAAACCATGTTGGTTCACAAGTAGGGGCACTATCCTACCCGGTTTCACCTCAACGGGGAGATTCCCCCTTATACGGGTCCGGAACCTTCGCTTCTAGGTTAGAGCGCATGCATGCGAGGGGGGACACATGCAAGCACCTATACCAACCTATCACCACACTCACACACATATGCTAGGGACACATGAGTTTTCATCTGATTCCGATGTTCTCGTGGCCTTCCTCCGGCGAAACCCTGATCTGTGCACACTCGGATCGTCTACCCCCCTAGACGTTCCTCTGACAGGGGTAGCCCGGCGTAGCTCTCTCTTGTTTTGTGTTTGTTTAGGTCATAGGGTTATGTAAAACCATGTTGGTTCACAAGTTGGCGCACTATCCTACCCGGTTTCACGTCAACGGGGAGATTCCCCCTTATACGGGTCCGGAACCTTCGCTTCTTGGTTAGAGCGCATGCATGCGAGGGGGGACACATGTAATCACCTATACCAACCTCTCACCACACTCACACACATATGCTAGGGACACATGCAAGTTTTCATCTGATTCCGATATTCTCGTGGCCTTCCTCCGGCGAAACCCTGATCTGTGCACACTCGGATCGTCTACCCCCCTAGACGTTCCTCTGACAGGGGTAGCCCGGCGGAGCTCTCTCTTGTTTTGTGTTTGTTTAGGTCATAGGTAAAACCATGTTGGTTCACAAGTTGGGGCACTATCCTACCCGGTTTCACCTCAACGGGGAGATTCCCCCTTATACGGGTCCGGAACCTTCGCTTCTAGGTTAGAGGGCATGCATGCGAGGGGGACACATGCAAGCACCTATACCAACCTCTCACCACACTCACACACATATGATAGGGACACATGCAAGTTTCCATCTGATTCCGATGTTCTCGTGGCCTTCCTCCGGCGAAACCATGATATGTGCACACTCGGATCGTCTACCCCCCTAGACGTTCCTCTGACAGGGGTAGCCCGGCGTAGCTCTCTCTTGTTTTGTGTTTGTTTAGGTCATAGGTAAAACCATGTTGGTTCACAATTTGGGGCACTATCCTACCCGGTTTCACCTCAACAGGGAGATTCCCCCTTATACGGGTCCGGAACCTTCGCTTCTAGGTTATAGGGCATGCATGTGAGGGGGGAGACATGCAAGCACCTATACCAACCTCTCACCACACTCACACACATATGCTAGGGACACATGCAAGTTTTCATCTGATTCCGATGTTCTCGTGGCCTTCCTCCGGCGAAACCCTGATCTGTGCACACTCGGATCGTCTACCCCCCTAGACGTTCCTCTGACAGGGGTAGCCCGGCGTAGATATCTCTTGTTTTGTGTTTATTTATGTCATAGGGTTATGTAAAACCATGTTGGTTCACAAGTTGCGGCACTATCCTACCCGGTTTCACGTCAACGGGGAGATTCCCCCTTATACGGGTCCGGAACCTTCGCTTCTAGGTTAGAGCGCATGCATGCGAGGGGGGACACATGCAAGCACCTATACCAACCTCTCACCACACTCACGCACATATGCTAGGGACACATGCAAGTTTTCATCTGATTCCGATGTTCTCGTGGCCTTCCTCTGGCGAAACCCTGATCTGTGCACACTCGGATCGTCTACCCCCCTAGACGGTCCTCTGACAGGGGTAGACCGGCGTAGCTCTCTCTTGTTTTGTGTTTGTTTAGGTCATAGGGTTATGTAAAACCATGTTGGTTCACAAGTTGGGGCACTATCCTACCCGGTTTCACCTCAACGGGGAGATTCCCCCTTACACAGGTCCGGAACCTTCGCTTCTAGGTTAGAGCGCATGCATGCGAGGGGGACACATGTAAGAACCTATACCAACCTCTCACCACACTCACGCACATATGCTAGGGACACATGCAAGTTTTCATCTGATTCCGATGTTCTTGTGGCCTTCCTTCGGCGAAACCCTGATCTGTGCACACTCGGATCGTCTACCCCCCTAGACGTTCCTCTGGCACGGGTAGCCCGGCGTAGCTCTCTCTTGTTTTGTGTTTGTTTAGGTCATAGGGTTATGTAAAACCATGTTGGTTCACAAGTTGGGGCACTATCCTACCCGGTTTCACCTCGACGGGGAGATTCCCCCTTATACGGGTCCGGAACCTTCGCTTCTAGGTTAGAGCGCATGCATGCGAGGGGGGACACATGCAAGCACCTATACCAACCTCTCACCACACTCACACACATATGCTAGGGACACATGAGTTTTCATCTGATTCCGATGTTCTCGTGGCCTTCCTCCGGCGAAACCCTGATCTGTGCACACTCGGATCGTCTACCCCCCTAGACGTTCCTCTGACAGGGGTAGCCCGGCGTAGCTCTCTCTTGTTTTGTGTTTGTTTAGGTCATAGGGTTATGTAAAACCATGTTGGTTCACAAGTTGGCGCACTATCCTACCCGGTTTCACGTCAACGGGGAGATTCCCCCTTATTCGGGTCCGGAACCTTCGCTTCTTGGTTAGAGCGCATGCATGCGAGGGGGGACACATGTAATCACCTATACCAACCTCTCACCACACTCACACACATATGCTAGGGACACATGCAAGTTTTCATCTGATTCCGATATTCTCGTGGCCTTCCTCCGGCGAAACCCTGATCTGTGCACACTCGGATCGTCTACCCCCCTAGACGTTCCTCTGACAGGGGTAGCCCGGCGTAGCTCTCTCTTGTTTTGTGTTTGTTTAGGTCATAGGTAAAACCATGTTGGTTCACAAGTTGGGGCACTATCCTACCCAGTTTCACCTCAACGGGGAGATTCCCCCTTATACGGGTCCGGAACCTTCGCTTCTAGGTTAGAGCGCATGCATGCGAGGGGGGACACATGTAAGCACCTATACCAACCTCTCACCACACTCACGCACATATGCTAGGGACACATGCAAGTTTTCATCTGATTCCGATGTTCTCGTGGCCTTCCTCCGGCGAAACCCTGACTTGTACACACTCGGATCGTCTACCCCCCTAGACGTTCCGCTGACAGGGGTAGCCCGGCGTAGCTTTCTCTTGTTTTGTGTTTGTTTAGGTCATAGGGTTATGTAAAACCATGTTGGTTCACAAGTTGCGGCATATCCTACACGGTTTCACGTCAACGGGGAGATTCCCCCTTATACGGGTCCGGAACCTTCGCTTCTAGGTTAGAGCGCATGCATGCGAGGGGGACACATGTAATCACCTATACCAACCTCTCACCACACTCACGCACATATGCTAGGGACACATGCAAGTTTTCATCTGATTCCGATGTTCTCGTGGCCTTCCTCCGGCGAAACCCTGATCTGTGCACACTCGGATCGTCTACCCCCCTAGACGTTCCTCTGACAGGGGTAGCCCGGCGTAGCTCTCTCTTGTTTTGTGTTTGTTTAGGTCATAGGTAAAACCATGTTGGTTCACAAGTTGGGGCACTATCCTACCCGGTTTCACCTCAACAGGGAGATTCCCCCTTATACGGGTCCGGAACCTTCGCTTTTAGGTTAGAGCGCATGCATGCGAGGGGGGACACATGCAAGCACCTATAACAACCTCTCACCACACTCACACACATATCCAAGGGACACATGCAAGTTTTCATCTGATTCCGATATTCTCGTGGCCTTCCTCCGGCGAAACCCTGATCTATGCACACTCGGATCGTCTACCCCCTAGACGTTCCTCTGACAGGGGTAGCCCGGCGTAGCTCTCTCTTGTTTTGTGTTTGTTTAGGTCATATGGTTCTGTAAAACCATGTTGGTTCACAAGTTGGGGCACTATCCCACCCGGTTTCACCTCAACGGGGAGATTCCCCCTTATACGGGTCCGGAACCTTCGCTTCTAGGTTAGAGGGCATGCATGCGAGGGGGACACATGCAAGCACCTATACCAACCTCTCACCACACTCACACACATATGATAGGGACACATGCAAGTTTCCATCTGATTCCGATGTTCTCGTGGCCTTCCTCCGGCGAAACCCTGATCTGTGCACACTCGGATCGTCTACCCCCCTAGACGTTCCTCTGACAGGGGTAGCCCGGCGTAGCTCTCTCTTGTTTTGTGTTTGTTTAGGTCATAGGTAAAACCATGTTGGTTCACAAGTTGGGGCACTATCCTACCCGGTTTCACCTCAACGGGGAGATTCCCCCTTATACGGGTCCAAAACCTTCGCTTCTAGGTTATAGGGCATGCATGCGAGGGGGGAGACATGCAAGCACCTATACCAACCTCTCACCACACCCACACACATATGCTAGGGACACATGCAAGTTTTCATCTGATTCCGATGTTCTCGTGGCCTTCCTCCGGCGTAACCCTGATCTGTGCACACTCGGATCGTCTACCCCCCTAGACGTTCCTCTGACAGGGGTAGCCCGGCGTAGCTATCTCTTGTTTTGTGTTTATTTATGTCATAGGGTTATGTAAAACCATGTTGGTTCACAAGTTGCGGCACTATCCTACCCGGTTTCACGTCAACGGGGAGATTCCCCCTTATACGGGTCCGGAACCTTCGCTTCTAGGTTAGAGCGCATGCATGCGATGGGGGACACATGCAAGCACCTATACCAACCTCTCACCACACTCACACACATATGCTAGGGACACATGCAAGTTTTCATCTGATTCCGATGTTCTCGTGGCCTTCCTCCGGCGAAACCCTGGTCTGTGCACACTCGGGTCGTCTACCCCCCTAGACGTTCCTCTGACAGGGGTAGCCCGGCGTAGCTCTCTCTTGTTTTGTGTTTGTTTAGGTCATAGGTAAAACCATGTTGGTTCACAAGTTGGGGCACTATCCTACCCGGTTTCACCTCAACGGGGAGATTCCCCCTTATACGGGTCCGGAACCTTCGCTTCTAGGTTAGAGCGCATGCATGCGATGGGGGACACATGTAAGCACCTATACCAACCTCTCACCACACTCACGCACATATGCTAGGGACACATGCAAGTTTTCATCTGATTCCTATGTTCTCGTGGCCTTCCTCCGGCGAAACCCTGACTTGTACACACTCGGATCGTCTACCCCCCTAGACGTTCCGCTGACAGGGGTAGCCCGGCGTAGCTTTCTCTTGTTTTGTGTTTGTTTAGGTCATAGGGTTATGTAAAACCATGTTGGTTCACAAGTTGCGGCATATCCTACACGGTTTCACGTCAACGGGGAGATTCCCCCTTATACGGGTCCGGAACCTTCGCTTCTAGGTTAGAGCGCATGCATGCGAGGGGGACACATGTAATCACCTATACCACCCTCTCACCACACTCACGCACATATGCTAGGGACACATGCAAGTTTTCATCTGATTCCGATGTTCTCGTGGCCTTCCTCCGGCGAAACCCTGATCTGTGCACACTCGGATCGTCTACCCCCCTAGACGTTCCTCTGACAGGGGTAGCCCGGCGTAGCTCTCTCTTGTTTTGTGTTTGTTTAGGTCATAGGTAAAACCATGTTGGTTCACAAGTTGGGGCACTATCCTACCCGGTTTCACCTCAACGGGGAGATTCCCCCTTATACGGGTCCGGAACCTTCGCTTTTAGGTTAGAGCGCATGCATGCGAGGGGGGACACATGCAAGAACCTATAACAACCTCTCACCACACTCACACACATATCCAAGGGACACATGCAAGTTTTCATCTGATTCCGATATTCTCGTGGCCTTCCTCCAGCGAAACCCTGATCTATGCACACTCGGATCGTCTACCCCCTAGACGTTCCTCTGACAGGGGTAGCCCGGCGTAGCTCTATCTTGTTTTGTGTTTGTTTAGGTCATATGGTTCTGTAAAACCATGTTGGTTCACAAGTTGGGGCACTATCCTACCCGGTTTCACCTCAACGGGGAGATTCCCCCTTATACGGGTCCGGAACCTTCGCTTCTAGGTTAGAGGGCATGCATGCGAGGGGGACACATGCAAGCACCTATACCAACCTCTCACCACACTCACACACATATGATAGGGACACATGCAAGTTTCCATCTGATTCCGATGTTCTCGTGGCCTTCCTCCGGCGAAACCCTGATATGTGCACACTCGGATCGTCTACCCCCCTAGACGTTCCTCTGACAGGGGTAGCCCGGCGTAGCTCTCTCTTGTTTTGTGTTTGTTTAGGTCATAGGTAAAACCATGTTGGTTCACAAGTTGGGGCACTATCCTACCCGGTTTCACCTCAACAGGGAGATTCCCCCTTATACGGGTCCGGAACCTTCGCTTCTAGGTAATAGGGAATGCATGTGAGGGGGGAGACATGCAAGCACCTATACCAACCTCTCACCACACTCACACACATATGCTAGGGACACATGCAAGTTTTCATCTGATTCCGATGTTCTCGTGGCCTTCCTCCGGCGAAACCCTGATCTGTGCACACTCGGATCGTCTACACCCCTAGACGTTCCTCTGACAGGGGTAGCCCGGCGTAGATATCTCTTGTTTTGTGTTTATTTATGTCATAGGGTTATGTAAAACCATGTTGGTTCACAAGTTTCGGCACTATCCTACCCGGTTTCACGTCAACGGGGAGATTCCCCCTTATACGGGTCCGGAACCTTCGCTTCTAGGTTAGAGCGCATGCATGCGAGGGGGGACACATGCAAGCACCTATACCAACCTCTCACCACACTCACGCACATATGCTAGGGACACATGCAAGTTTTCATCTGATTCCGATGTTCTCGTGGCCTTCCTCTGGCGAAACCCTGATCTGTGCACACTTGGATCGTCTACCCCCCTAGACGGTCCTCTGACAGGGGTAGAACGGCGTAGCTCTCTCTTGTTTTGTGTTTGTTTAGGTCATAGGGTTATGTAAAACCATGTTGGTTCACAAGTTGGGGCACTATCCTACCCGGTTTCACCTCAACGGGGAGATTCCCCCTTATACAGGTCCGGAACCTTCGCTTCTAGGTTAGAGCGCATCCATGCGAGGGGGACACATGTAAGCACCTATACCAACCTCTCACCACACTCACGCACATATGCTAGGGACACATGCAAGTTTTCATCTGATTCCGATGTTCTTGTGGCCTTCCTTCGGCGAAACCCTGATCTGTGCACACTCGGATCGTCTACCCCCCTAGACGTTCCTCTGGCACGGGTAGCCCGGCGTAGCTCTCTCTTGTTTTGTGTTTGTTTAGATCATAGGGTTATGTAAAACCATGTTGGTTCACAAGTTGGGGCACTATCCTACCCGGTTTCACCTCAACGGGGAGATTCCCCCTTATACGGGTCCGGAACCTTCGCTTCTAGGTTAGAGCGCATGCATGCGAGGGGGGACACATGCAAGCACCTATACCAACCTCTCACCACACTCACACACATATGCTAGGGACACATGAGTTTTCATCTGATTCCGATGTTCTCGTGGCCTTCCTCCAGCGAAACCCTGATCTGTGCACACTCGGATCGTCTACCCCCCTAGACGTTCCTCTGACAGGGGTAGCCCGGCGTAGCTCTCTCTTGTTTTGTGTTTGTTTAGGTCATAGGGTTATGTAAAACCATGTTGGTTCACAAGTTGGCGCACTATCCTACCCGGTTTCACGTCAACGGGGAGATTCCCCCTTATACGGGTCCGGAACCTTCGCTTCTTGGTTAGAGCGCATGCATGCGAGGGGGGACACATGTAATCACCTATACCAACCTCTCACCACACTCACACACATATGCTAGGGACACATGCAAGTTTTCATCTGATTCCGATGTTCTCGTGGCCTTCCTCCGGCGAAACCCTGATCTGTGCACACTCGGATCGTCTACCCCCCTAGACGTTCCTCTGACAGGGGTAGCCCGGCGTAGCTCTCTCTTGTTTTATGTTTGTTTAGGTCATAGGTAAAACCATGTTGGTTCACAAGTTGGGGCACTATCCTACCCGGTTTCACCTCAACGGGGAGATTCCCCCTTATACGGGTCCGGAACCTTCGCTTCTAGGTTAGAGGGCATGCATGCGAGGGGGACACATGCAAGCACCTATACCAACCTCTCACCACACTCACACACATATGATAGGGACACATGCAAGTTTCCATCTGATTCCGATGTTCTCGTGGCCTTCCTCCGGCGAAACCATGATATGTGCACACTCGGATCGTCTACCCCCCTAGACGTTCCTCTGACAGGGGTAGCCCGGCGTAGCTCTCTCTTGTTTTGTGTTTGTTTAGGTCATAGGTAAAACCATGTTGGTTCACAATTTGGGGCACTATCCTACCCGGTTTCACCTCAACAGGGAGATTCCACCTTATACGGGTCCGGAACCTTCGCTTCTAGGTTATAGGGCATGCATGTGAGGGGGGAGACATGCAAGCACCTATACCAACCTCTCACCACACTCACACACATATGCTAGGGACACATGCAAGTTTTCATCTGATTCTGATGTTCTCGTGGCCTTCCTCCGGCGAAACCCTGATCTGTGCACACTCGGATCGTCTACCCCCCTAGACGTTCCTCTGACAGGGGTAGCCCGGCGTAGATATCTCTTGTTTTGTGTTTATTTATGTCATAGGGTTATGTAAAACCATGTTGGTTCACAAGTTGCGGCACTATCCTACCCGGTTTCACGTCAACGGGGAGATTCCCCCTTATACGGGTCCGGAACCTTCGCTTCTAGGTTAGAGCGCATGCATGCGAGGGGGGACACATGCAAGCACCTATACCAACCTCTCACCACACTCACGCACATATGCTAGGGACACATGCAAGTTTTCATCTGATTCCGATGTTCTCGTGGCCTTCCTCTGGCGAAACCCTGATCTGTGCACACTCGGATCGTCTACCCCCCTAGACGGTCCTCTGACAGGGGTAGACCGGCGTAGCTCTCTCTTGTTTTGTGTTTGTTTAGGTCATAGGGTTATGTAAAACCATGTTGGTTCACAAGTTGGGGCACTATCCTACCCGGTTTCACCTCAACGGGGAGATTCCCCCTTACACAGGTCCGGAACCTTCGCTTCTAGGTTAGAGCGCATGCATGCGAGGGGGACACATGTAAGAACCTATACCAACCTCTCACCACACTCACGCACATATGCTAGGGACACATGCAAGTTTTCATCTGATTCCGATGTTCTTGTGGCCTTCCTTCGGCGAAACCCTGATCTGTGCACACTCGGATCGTCTACCCCCCTAGACGTTCCTCTGGCACGGGTAGCCCGGCGTAGCTCTCTCTTGTTTTGTGTTTGTTTAGGTCATAGGGTTATGTAAAACCATGTTGGTTCACAAGTTGGGGCACTATCCTACCCGGTTTCACCTCGACGGGGAGATTCCCCCTTATACGGGTCCGGAACCTTCGCTTCTAGGTTAGAGCGCATGCATGCGAGGGGGGACACATGCAAGCACCTATACCAACCTCTCACCACACTCACACACATATGCTAGGGACACATGAGTTTTCATCTGATTCCGATGTTCTCGTGGCCTTCCTCCGGCGAAACCCTGATCTGTGCACACTCGGATCGTCTACCCCCCTAGACGTTCCTCTGACAGGGGTAGCCCGGCGTAGCTCTCTCTTGTTTTGTGTTTGTTTAGGTCATAGGGTTATGTAAAACCATGTTGGTTCACAAGTTGGCGCACTATCCTACCCGGTTTCACGTCAACGGGGAGATTCCCCCTTATACGGGTCCGGAACCTTCGCTTCTTGGTTAGAGCGCATGCATGCGAGGGGGGACACATGTAATCACCTATACCAACCTCTCACCACACTCACACACATATGCTAGGGACACATGCAAGTTTTCATCTGATTCCGATATTCTCGTGGCCTTCCTCCGGCGAAACCCTGATCTGTGCACACTCGGATCGTCTACCCCCCTAGACGTTCCTCTGACAGGGGTAGCCCGGCGTAGCTCTCTCTTGTTTTGTGTTTGTTTAGGTCATAGGTAAAACCATGTTGGTTCACAAGTTGGGGCACTATCCTACCCAGTTTCACCTCAACGGGGAGATTCCCCCTTATACGGGTCCGGAACCTTCACTTCTAGGTTAGAGCGCATGCATGCGAGGGGGGACACATGTAAGCACCTATACCAACCTCTCACCACACTCACGCACATATGCTAGGGACACATGCAAGTTTTCATCTGATTCCGATGTTCTCGTGGCCTTCCTCCGGCGAAACCCTGACTTGTACACACTCGGATCGTCTACCCCCCTAGACGTTCCGCTGACAGGGGTAGCCCGGCGTAGCTTTCTCTTGTTTTGTGTTTGTTTAGGTCATAGGGTTATGTAAAACCATGTTGGTTCACAAGTTGCGGCATATCCTACACGGTTTCACGTCAACGGGGAGATTCCCCCTTATACGGGTCCGGAACCTTCGCTTCTAGGTTAGAGCGCATGCATGCGAGGGGGACACATGTAATCACCTATACCAACCTCTCACCACACTCACGCACATATGCTAGGGACACATGCAAGTTTTCATCTGATTCCGATGTTCTCGTGGCCTTCCTCCGGCGAAACCCTGATCTGTGCACACTCGGATCGTCTACCCCCCTAGACGTTCCTCTGACAGGGGTAGCCCGGCGTAGCTCTCTCTTGTTTTGTGTTTGTTTAGGTCATAGGTAAAACCATGTTGGTTCACAAGTTGGGGCACTATCCTACCCGGTTTCACCTCAACAGGGAGATTCCCCCTTATACGGGTCCGGAACCTTCGCTTTTAGGTTAGAGCGCATGCATGCGAGGGGGGACACATGCAAGCACCTATAACAACCTCTCACCACACTCACACACATATCCAAGGGACACATGCAAGTTTTCATCTGATTCCGATATTCTCGTGGCCTTCCTCCGGCGAAACCCTGATCTATGCACACTCGGATCGTCTACCCCCTAGACGTTCCTCTGACAGGGGTAGCCCGGCGTAGCTCTCTCTTGTTTTGTGTTTGTTTAGGTCATATGGTTCTGTAAAACCATGTTGGTTCACAAGTTGGGGCACTATCCCACCCGGTTTCACCTCAACGGGGAGATTCCCCCTTATACGGGTCCGGAACCTTCGCTTCTAGGTTAGAGGGCATGCATGCGAGGGGGACACATGCAAGCACCTATACCAACCTCTCACCACACTCACACACATATGATAGGGACACATGCAAGTTTCCATCTGATTCCGATGTTCTCGTGGCCTTCCTCCGGCGAAACCCTGATCTGTGCACACTCGGATCGTCTACCCCCCTAGACGTTCCTCTGACAGGGGTAGCCCGGCGTAGCTCTCTCTTGTTTTGTGTTTGTTTAGGTCATAGGTAAAACCATGTTGGTTCACAAGTTGGGGCACTATCCTACCCGGTTTCACCTCAACGGGGAGATTCCCCCTTATACGGGTCCAAAACCTTCGCTTCTAGGTTATAGGGCATGCATGCGAGGGGGGAGACATGCAAGCACCTATACCAACCTCTCACCACACCCACACACATATGCTAGGGACACATGCAAGTTTTCATCTGATTCCGATGTTCTCGTGGCCTTCCTCCGGCGTAACCCTGATCTGTGCACACTCGGATCGTCTACCCCCCTAGACGTTCCTCTGACAGGGGTAGCCCGGCGTAGCTATCTCTTGTTTTGTGTTTATTTATGTCATAGGGTTATGTAAAACCATGTTGGTTCACAAGTTGCGGCACTATCCTACCCGGTTTCACGTCAACGGGGAGATTCCCCCTTATACGGGTCCGGAACCTTCGCTTCTAGGTTAGAGCGCATGCATGCGATGGGGGACACATGCAAGCACCTATACCAACCTCTCACCACACTCACACACATATGCTAGGGACACATGCAAGTTTTCATCTGATTCCGATGTTCTCGTGGCCTTCCTCCGGCGAAACCCTGGTCTGTGCACACTCGGGTCGTCTACCCCCCTAGACGTTCCTCTGACAGGGGTAGCCCGGCGTAGCTCTCTCTTGTTTTGTGTTTGTTTAGGTCATAGGTAAAACCATGTTGGTTCACAAGTTGGGGCACTATCCTACCCGGTTTCACCTCAACGGGGAGATTCCCCCTTATACGGGTCCGGAACCTTCGCTTCTAGGTTAGAGCGCATGCATGCGATGGGGGACACATGTAAGCACCTATACCAACCTCTCACCACACTCACGCACATATGCTAGGGACACATGCAAGTTTTCATCTGATTCCTATGTTCTCGTGGCCTTCCTCCGGCGAAACCCTGACTTGTACACACTCGGATCGTCTACCCCCCTAGACGTTCCGCTGACAGGGGTAGCCCGGCGTAGCTTTCTCTTGTTTTGTGTTTGTTTAGGTCATAGGGTTATGTAAAACCATGTTGGTTCACAAGTTGCGGCATATCCTACACGGTTTCACGTCAACGGGGAGATTCCCCCTTATACGGGTCCGGAACCTTCGCTTCTAGGTTAGAGCGCATGCATGCGAGGGGGACACATGTAATCACCTATACCACCCTCTCACCACACTCACGCACATATGCTAGGGACACATGCAAGTTTTCATCTGATTCCGATGTTCTCGTGGCCTTCCTCCGGCGAAACCCTGATCTGTGCACACTCGGATCGTCTACCCCCCTAGACGTTCCTCTGACAGGGGTAGCCCGGCGTAGCTCTCTCTTGTTTTGTGTTTGTTTAGGTCATAGGTAAAACCATGTTGGTTCACAAGTTGGGGCACTATCCTACCCGGTTTCACCTCAACGGGGAGATTCCCCCTTATACGGGTCCGGAACCTTCGCTTTTAGGTTAGAGCGCATGCATGCGAGGGGGGACACATGCAAGAACCTATAACAACCTCTCACCACACTCACACACATATCCAAGGGACACATGCAAGTTTTCATCTGATTCCGATATTCTCGTGGCCTTCCTCCAGCGAAACCCTGATCTATGCACACTCGGATCGTCTACCCCCTAGACGTTCCTCTGACAGGGGTAGCCCGGCGTAGCTCTATCTTGTTTTGTGTTTGTTTAGGTCATATGGTTCTGTAAAACCATGTTGGTTCACAAGTTGGGGCACTATCCTACCCGGTTTCACCTCAACGGGGAGATTCCCCCTTATACGGGTCCGGAACCTTCGCTTCTAGGTTAGAGGGCATGCATGCGAGGGGGACACATGCAAGCACCTATACCAACCTCTCACCACACTCACACACATATGATAGGGACACATGCAAGTTTCCATCTGATTCCGATGTTCTCGTGGCCTTCCTCCGGCGAAACCCTGATATGTGCACACTCGGATCGTCTACCCCCCTAGACGTTCCTCTGACAGGGGTAGCCCGGCGTAGCTCTCTCTTGTTTTGTGTTTGTTTAGGTCATAGGTAAAACCATGTTGGTTCACAAGTTGGGGCACTATCCTACCCGGTTTCACCTCAATAGGGAGATTCCCCCTTATACGGGTCCGGAACCTTCGCTTCTAGGTAATAGGGAATGCATCTGAGGGGGGAGACATGCAAGCACCTATACCAACCTCTCACCACACTCACACACATATGCTAGGGACACATGCAAGTTTTCATCTGATTCCGATGTTCTCGTGGCCTTCCTCCGGCGAAACCCTGATCTGTGCACACTCGGATCGTCTACACCCCTAGACGTTCCTCTGACAGGGGTAGCCCGGCGTAGATATCTCTTGTTTTGTGTTTATTTATGTCATAGGGTTATGTAAAACCATGTTGGTTCACAAGTTTCGGCACTATCCTACCCGGTTTCACGTCAACGGGGAGATTCCCCCTTATACGGGTCCGGAACCTTCGCTTCTAGGTTAGAGCGCATGCATGCGAGGGGGGACACATGCAAGCACCTATACCAACCTCTCACCACACTCACGCACATATGCTAGGGACACATGCAAGTTTTCATCTGATTCCGATGTTCTCGTGGCCTTCCTCTGGCGAAACCCTGATCTGTGCACACTTGGATCGTCTACCCCCCTAGACGGTCCTCTGACAGGGGTAGAACGGCGTAGCTCTCTCTTGTTTTGTGTTTGTTTAGGTCATAGGGTTATGTAAAACCATGTTGGTTCACAAGTTGGGGCACTATCCTACCCGGTTTCACCTCAACGGGGAGATTCCCCCTTATACAGGTCCGGAACCTTCGCTTCTAGGTTAGAGCGCATCCATGCGAGGGGGACACATGTAAGCACCTATACCAACCTCTCACCACACTCACGCACATATGCTAGGGACACATGCAAGTTTTCATCTGATTCCGATGTTCTTGTGGCCTTCCTTCGGCGAAACCCTGATCTGTGCACACTCGGATCGTCTACCCCCCTAGACGTTCCTCTGGCACGGGTAGCCCGGCGTAGCTCTCTCTTGTTTTGTGTTTGTTTAGATCATAGGGTTATGTAAAACCATGTTGGTTCACAAGTTGGGGCACTATCCTACCCGGTTTCACCTCAACGGGGAGATTCCCCCTTATACGGGTCCGGAACCTTCGCTTCTAGGTTAGAGCGCATGCATGCGAGGGGGGACACATGCAAGCACCTATACCAACCTCTCACCACACTCACACACATATGCTAGGGACACATGAGTTTTCATCTGATTCCGATGTTCTCGTGGCCTTCCTCCGGCGAAACCCTGATCTGTGCACACTCGGATCGTCTACCCCCCTAGACGTTCCTCTGACAGGGGTAGCCCGGCGTAGCTCTCTCTTGTTTTGTGTTTGTTTAGGTCATAGGGTTATGTAAAACCATGTTGGTTCACAAGTTGGCGCACTATCCTACCCGGTTTCACGTCAACGGGGAGATTCCCCCTTATACGGGTCCGGAACCTTCGCTTCTTGGTTAGAGCGCATGCATGCGAGGGGGGACACATGTAATCACCTATACCAACCTCTCACCACACTCACACACATATGCTAGGGACACATGCAAGTTTTCATCTGATTCCGATGTTCTCGTGGCCTTCCTCCGGCGAAACCCTGATCTGTGCACACTCGGATCGTCTACCCCCCTAGACGTTCCTCTGACAGGGGTAGCCCGGCGTAGCTCTCTCTTGTTTTATGTTTGTTTAGGTCATAGGTAAAACCATGTTGGTTCACAAGTTGGGGCACTATCCTACCCGGTTTCACCTCAACGGGGAGATTCCCCCTTATACGGGTCCGGAACCTTCGCTTCTAGGTTAGAGCGCATGCATGCGAGGGGGGACACATGTAAGCACCTATACCAACCTCTCACCACACTCACGCACATATGCTAGGGACACATGGAAGTTTTCATCTGATTCCGATGTTCTCGTGGCCTTCCTCCGGCGAAACCCTGACTTGTACACACTCGGATCGTCTACCCCCCTAGACGTTCCGCTGACAGGGGTAGCCCGGCGTAGCTTTCTCTTGTTTTGTGTTTGTTTAGGTCATTGGGTTACGTAAAACCATGTTGGTTCACAAGTTGCGGCATATCCTACACGGTTTCACGTCAACGGGGAGATTCCCCCTTATACGGGTCCGGAACCTTCGCTTCTAGGTTAGAGCGCATGCATGCGAGGGGGACACATGTAATCACCTATACCAACCTCTCACCACACTCACGCACATATGCTAGGGACACATGCAAGTTTTCATCTGATTCCGATGTTCTCGTGGCCTTCCTCCGGCGAAACCCTGATCTGTGCACACTCGGATCGTCTACCCCCCTAGACGTTCCTCTGATAGGGGTAGCCCGGCGTAGCTCTCTATTGTTTTGTGTTTGTTTAGGTCATAGGTAAAACCATGTTGGTTCACAAGTTGGGGCACTATCCTACCCGGTTTCACCTCAACGGGGAGATTCCCCCTTATACGGGTCCGGAACCTTCGCTTTTAGGTTAGAGCGCATGCCTGCGAGGGGGGACACATGCAAGCACCTATAACAACCTCTCACCACACTCACACACATATCCAAGGGACACATGCAAGTTTTCATCTGATTCCGATATTCTCGTGGCCTTCCTCCGGCGAAACCCTGATCTATGCACACTCGGATCGTCTACCCCCTAGACGTTCCTCTGACAGGGGTAGCCCGACGTAGCTCTCTCTTGTTTTGTGTTTGTTTAGGTCATATGGTTCTGTAAAACCATGTTGGTTCACAAGTTGGGGCACTATCCTACCCGGTTTCACCTCAACGGGGAGATTCCCCCTTATACGGGTCCGGAACCTTCGCTTCTAGGTTAGAGGGCATGCATGCGAGGGGGACACATGCAAGCACCTATACCAACCTCTCACCACACTCACACACATATGATAGGGACACATGCAAGTTTCCATCTGATTCCGATGTTCTCGTGGCCTTCCTCCGGCGAAACCCTGATCTGTGCACACTCGGATCGTCTACCCCCCTAGACGTTCCTCTGACAGGGGTAGCCCGGAGCAGCTCTCTCTTGTTTTGTGTTTGTTTAGGTCATAGGTAAAACCATGTTGGTTCACAAGTTGGGGCACTATCCTACCCGGTTTCACCTCAACGGGGAGATTCCCCCTTATACGGGTCCGAAACCTTCGCTTCTAGGTTATAGGGCATGCATGCGAGGGGGGAGACATGCAAGCACCTATACCAACCTCTCACCACACTCACACACATATGCTAGGGACACAT
Source organism: Avena sativa (assembly GCA_916181665.1). Taxonomy (NCBI): domain Eukaryota; kingdom Viridiplantae; phylum Streptophyta; class Magnoliopsida; order Poales; family Poaceae; genus Avena; species Avena sativa. The sequence continues at coordinate 21,310,984 of OV702296.1, forward strand.
GCAAGTTTTCATCTGATTCCGATGTTCTCGTGCACACTCGGATCGTCTACCCCCCTAGACGTTCCTCTGACAGGGGTAGCCCGGCGTAGCTATCTCTTGTTTTGTGTTTATTTATGTCATAGGGTTATGTAAAACCATGTTGGTTCACAAGTTGCGGCACTATCCTACCCGGTTTCACGTCAACGGGGAGATTCCCCCTTATACGGGTCCGGAACCTTCGCTTCTAGGTTAGAGCGCATGCATGCGATGGGGGACACATGCAAGCACCTACACTAACCTCTCACCACACTCACACACATATGCTAGGGACACATGCAAGTTTTCATCTGATTCCGATTGTCTCGTGGCCTTCCTCTGGCGAAACCCTGATCTGTGCACTCGGATCGTCTACCCCCCTAGACGGTCCTCTGACATGGGTAGACCGGCGTAGCTCTCTCTTGTTTTGTGTCTGTTTAGGTCATAGGGTTATGTAAAACCATGTTGGTTCACAAGTTGGGGCACTATCCTACCCGGTTTCACCTCAACGGGGAGATTCCCCCTTATACAGGTCCGGAACCTTCGCTTCTAGGTTAGAGCGCATGCATGCGAGGGGGACACATGTAAGCACCTATACCAACCTCTCACCACACTCACGCACATATGCTAGGGACACATGCAAGTTTTCATCTGATTCCGATGTTCTTGTGGCCTTCCTTCGGCGAAACCCTAATCTGTGCACACTCGGATCGTCTACCCCCCTAGCCGTTCCTCTGGAAGGGGTAGCCCGGCGTAGCTCTCTCTTGTTTTGTGTTTGTTTAGGTCATAGGGTTATGTAAAACCATGTTGGTTCACAAGTTGGGGCACTATCCTACCCGGTTTCACCTCAACGGGGAGATTCCCCCTTATACGGGTCCGGAACCTTCGCTTCTAGCACTACAAGGAATCTGGCTATATATGACCCTCCATTTTCATCACAAAATCGTCATAGTAGTCCATTTATGACGATTCTATGACGATTTTGAGATCGTCGAAAGCTGGGCATCGCAAATGAACTATAACGACGTTTTTGGTAAAATCGTCATAATCGTCTATGACGATATTAGATCGTCATAACGTCTATGACGATCCAATATCGTCATGGGCCATCTAGCCTGGCCAAGTCAGATCCTACGTGGCCGATCCTACGTGGCAAAATTGTGACGAAATTAAATCGTCTTAAATCAAAATCAGCCCAGCCCATTTCTAGGTTCCAGATGGGCTCGGCCCAACTATTCTGGATTGTTTTTCTTTGCATTGATCTTTTATATGGACAGATTCTTACTTTGGGCCTTCTTATTTTGGGCTGGTCACACCAGTAAATAGCCATTATACTGTCCATTTTATTTTGGACTGATCCGTTTAGAAAATGCGGGTCCAAATTGTCAGTACTGATAGACAATGGGTCCCAGTAATAAGATTATTTTGGACAGGGGGTCACATTAATAACAAATCACACCAGATTAAGCAAAAATGTACCAATAAGTAGAAAATACACATCATAGCAAATATGAGTTTATTACAATATTCTGGTCAGAATAGATGGAACACATGAAATTCCACTCATTCAAATTACAACTAGTTTAGAAATCAAATCTTCGATGACCTGGTACCTACAAATCAACAACTAAAGCTCTGAGCAAGTGTAAAAACTAGCTACAATTTGATCCTCTCGAACTTATGCATGCTTCCAGATCAGCCCGCAGCTCCTGTAAACAATAGGGTATCTGCAACAGTCCCAACAAAATAATTACAAACAGAATCAAAAGGGCAGATAAATGGAATGCAAGAAGTTCACTATTTAACAAAAATAAGTGCATTTTTCATTGTTTAAGCATAACATCTTCACTGATAGGAGAGTGCAACAATTAAATGTGATATTGCAAACACACGGCATTGAGAGAAATAGAAACAGTGTACACCAAATATCAAGTATTTACAGGATAAATGGTAGTACAAGAATGAAGCATATTTTAAACAGTAACTCATATTTTCATGTCAGACCTAGAAATACATGTTGAATGCACATATACTAGATAACCCAAGCATCAGTTTTGAGAAGTGCAGTTTAATCTACTCAAAATAAAATAGGCAAAGGCACGATCTCCAGGAGGGTATCTTTCATGGTTGTGCTGGTCATAAAGCACTTTTTAGTTGGGGTTCTTCAGTGCAGCCGTAGTTGCTGGAAGTTCAGCTAACCCAGCATCTTGGTTATGCGGAACAAGTGTTTCCAAAGAAAATCCTGCATTAAAATTACATGTAGTATGAATGACATTGAGATATTGGAGAGCCATTTAGGCATGAATAAAGCTACGAGTACGAAGAATTCTCAATAAGCGTATCAAAGAGCAGCTGCATTTAAGTAAAATATTTAATGCATTGCATGACTATGGCTGGATTAGTAATTAACTTATCTAACCAAATTAGTTTATTACAAGCATGTTTAACAAACAAAAACCGTAAGTTTTACTTTCTTGTTTGCATGAACCCAAGCCCATCAACATTAGACCAAGGATGACAAGTTTTTTCGTGAGACTGAAAACAATACAAACATATAACAGTAGCCAACAGTAGCCAGGTGCGATCCTTTTCTTTGCTTGTGTCAGTATATATATACACTACCCCTAAACACTTGAATACCAGATAGTTTTGTTTGTGTAAGTATATATATACTATGCCCAAACACTTGAATACCAAATTGTCCCTTGTACCGTGGTGCTAAAAGAATGATCAAGGAATCAGGATGCTAGCTAGCTTCTGGAATAGCACTTGAACAGAAACAGTTATCATCTTTGAAAGATTAATTCTCTCATAAGGACGACTAAGCGATTTAAACTTCAGATGTTTAATTGCCTTCAAACCAACTAATGCCCTCAGTCGAGGCGATAACTCTGGACTAGGCAACAAAGGAAGAACCGATTGAGATTTGCTAGTTCGACCGTGTAGCTGACACTCCCTCTGGGTGGCATAGGAACATCAGGTTTTAGTGGCAAAAGGAGCCTCCCACAAAACAGCAGCAAACCGACGATGCTTGGAGGCGGCTGGTCACAGAACACATCACAGCATAATCAGCACCGAGATGGATGCTACACTTTCTCCTTGACACATGCGAAGGTGAATATCCCTAGTGTTGTTGGGGAAACTTTCTCAACTACCCAAGAATCCAACATTGGCCTTACAAATGCTGGGAGAAGTAGACCTGAAATTGCACATGATAAGGTCAGATGAAAATATTTGGCAGAATGGTGGGACTGGGAAAGAACTAAGTCTTACGTCAATCAATAATTAGATTAGCTCGCAGCCATATCAGAAGATCATACATAAAATGCACTAAACTTGCAGACTGTTGATTGATGACCATAAACGACAGTAATTTCCTAGTCAGAAGATCATACATACAATGCACTAATTGTATACTGTAGTTTCCAAGCAGGCTGCACTAAACTTGTAGAGCTGAAATAGGTATGTACTAAACTTGTTGGAAAGTAGATTAGAATTTATTTGTTGCCCACCATTTGCGATGCAGCAAACTGAATTTTACCAAACTAGTTAACAATAAAATGCATAAAGTTTCCACAATACAAGTAAAAGCACATGAGACACCATCTATTCTATACCTGAACCTCACAATCACAACGTAAGTCATGTAGTACCATGCCCAATCATCTACACAATAATACTAGAAACTCTAACTAAGTCATGCAGTACCATGCCCAATCATCTATACAACAATCCTAGAAAATCTGAAGCCGCGGCGGCACGACGAGCAGCCAGGAAGCAGTAACAAGTACATGATCCGCAAAGAGTAGAGGCAAGGGAGAGAGAGGGGGAAAGGATGGAGACCCACACAAACACGGCGTAGACAGAGTGAGTTGGAGTGCGAGAAGATGCCAATGGAAAGGTCGATGTCCTGCGCGGCCGAGCGCAGCACGTCCGCCACGGCGCCGGCGAACGACCTCCGGTGCCACAGCGCCTCCTACGCTGTGTCCTTCACGCCGGTGCCTCACAAGAAGATGCAGCGGGCCAAGAGAACCGCCGCTTCCTGGTCGCGCCCGCCCGCCGTGCAGCGGAGCGGCAGCATGAAGACCGTCTCCGGCGGCGGCGGCGCAGGCCCCACACTGGGCGTGAACCTCCGGTGCTACAGCGCCTCCTACGCCACCTCCTACAACCCTCTCTCCGACGGCGGCGGCGGCGGCGCAACGGCGTAAGGGCCCGGTGGCACCGCTGCCCCCGCCGCCGCCCCCGTGTGGTGCTCCGCCGGCCGGCGCTCCCTGAACCTGAGGAGCTACACTCCCTCCTTCGCCGCATTGGCCGACGAGCAGGCCCCTGCTCCGACCAAGAAGGCGGCGGTTGCGGCGGCTCCCGCGCGGTGCACGGCTGCTGATCGATCCATCCATCTTGCTCTGCTTCCGGCCGGAGAGAGGATGAGAAGGAAGGGTAGGGAGAGGAGAAGCGATGGAGATCGCGATCTGGCGGACAAAGAAGTGGCGGCGGGGCGCTGGGAGGGAGATAGGTCGGGGTAGGGTTTCGGGCTGGGAGCCTGGGAACCGCACGAGGGAAAGAGGACAGAGGGGAATCAAAGTAGGTGTGGTTTTTTCAGCTGTGTTTCTTTGGGTGAGCGCAGAAGCGTTGGATTGGCTTTTAACGGTTTTGATGAGGCTGAGATTCCTGATCCGTGGGAGGCCGAACCTTGTAATTTGATTGGTTGTAGAAGAAATGGTCATTTTCCATTTTCCGGGTGCCAAAAACGGTACGTTTTGTGAAACAACCACCAAAATTATAATTTAAAATGTTACCACCATATTTTGTAAAAATATTAGACCACCTTATATGGATAATGTCCCAACCGGGGTATCTCAAACCTTTCCGTTCACCCACGGTGAAAAAGACAAATTACTGCCGAATCGGTAGGAAGTGGGTCCGGTTTGAACTACAGGTACATGATCCGATGCTCATAATTTTGGTAAAAATCATTTTTAGACTCACAATATGCTGTTTCTTCAGAGATCCAATGCAAGTTTAGCGAGGCTCATCCCCTAGCTAAGAACCTCCGTGCCCGCCGTTTTGACCATAGTTTAAAACGGGCATAAAAAATTCAAAAACGGTCCGATCAATGCAAATCCTTCGCGTGGTGTCTTCTTATGTGACATAGTTGCAAGGAAAAATACCAAAATTGGTATATTGCAAGTGTCTCAAAAAAACCTTCTTAGAAATGACCTATCATCTCCGGGGTTTCATGGCTTTCGGGCCAAACGACCAATGTTATGGCTAGAATCAGGGCATAGTTTGTGATAATGTGCCCATATTGTGCACACATATGTATCATGGCATTGAGAACAATGTTGCAGGAGAAAGTTTTCCTTTTCGACGCACGGAAAATCCATTTTCCGAGCGCAAAAACGGGGTGTTTTGTGAAGCAACCACCAAATGAAAGTTTTAGAATGGTACCGCCACATTTTGTAAAAATATTAGACCACCTTACATGGACAATGTCCCAACCGGGGTATCTCAAACCTTTCCGTACACCCCTGGCGAAAAACACAAATTCCTGCCGATTCGGTAGGAAGTGGGTCCGGTTTGAACTACAGGTACATGATCCGATGCCCATTATTTTTTGAAAAAATGTGTTTTAGACTCGCAATATGCTATTTCTTTAGAGATCCAATGCAAGTTTAGCGAGGCTCTGCCCTGAGCTAAGAACCTTCATGTCCGCCGTTTTGACCATAGTTTGAAACGGGCATAAAAAATAAAAAACGGTCCGATCAACGCAAATCCTTCGCGTGGTGTCTTATTATGTGACATAATTTCAAGGAAAAATACCAAACTTGGTAAATTGAGTATGTCTCAAAAACCCTTCACAAAATGACCTATCATGTTCGAGGTTTCGTGGCTTTCGGATCAAATGACCAATGTTATGGCTAGAATCAGGGCATAGTTTGTGATAATGTGCCCATATTGTGCACACATATGTATAATGGTATGGCGAACAATGTTCCAGGAGAAAGTTTTCCTTTTCGACGCACGGAAAATCCATTTTCTGAGCGCAAAAAATGGGGCGTTTTGTGAAGCAACCACCAAATGAAAGTTTTAGAATGGTACCGCCACATTTTGTAAAAATATTAGACCACCTTACATGGACAATGTCCCAACTGGGGTATCTAAAACCTTTCCGTACACCCCTGGCGAAAAAGACAAATTCCTGCCGATTCGGCAGGAAGTGGGTCCGGTTTGAACTACAGGTACATGATCCGATGCCCATTATTTTTTGAAAAAATGTGTTTTAGACTCGCAATATGCTATTTCTTTAGAGATCCAATGCAAGTTTAGCGAGGCTCTGCCCTGAGCTAAGAACCTTCATGTCCGCCGTTTTGACCATAGTTTGAAACGGGCATAAAAAATAAAAAACGGTCCGATCAACGCAAATCCTTCGCGTGGTGTCTTATTATGTGACATAATTTCAAGGAAAAATACCAAACTTGGTAAATTGAGTATGTCTCAAAAACCCTTCACAAAATGACCTATCATGTTCGAGGTTTCGTGGCTTTCGGATCAAATGAACAATGTTATGGCTAGAATCAGGGCATAGTTTGTGATAATGTGCCCATATTATGCACACATATGTATAATGGTATGGCGAACAATGTTACAGGAGAAAGTTTTCCTTTTCGACGCACGGAAAATCCATTTTCCGAGCGCAAAAAATGGGGCGTTTTGTGAAGCAACCACCAAATGAAAGTTTTAGAATGGTACCGCCACATTTTGTAAAAATATTAGACCACCTTACATGGACAATGTCCCAACTGGGGTATCTCAAACCTTTCCGTACACCCCTGGCGAAAAAGACAAATTCCTGCCGATTCGGCAGGAAGTGGGTCCGGTTTGAACTACAGGTACATGATCCGATGCCCATTATTTTTTGGAAAAATTTGTTTTAGACTCGCAATATGCTATTTCTTTAGAGATCCAATGCAAGTTTAGCGAGGCTCTGTCCTGAGCTAAGAACCTTCATGCCCGCCGTTTTGACCATAGTTTGAAACGGGCATAAAAATAAAAAACGGTCCGATCAACGCAAATCCTTCGCGTGGTGTCTTATTATGTGACATAATTTCAAGGAAAAATACCAAACTTGGTAAATTGAGTATGTCTCAAAAACCCTTCACAAAATGACCTATCATGTTCGAGGTTTCGTGGCTTTCGGATCAAATGACCAATGTTATGGCTAGAATCAGGGAGTTTGTGATAATGTGCTACCAAACTTGGTAAATTGAGTATGTCTCAAAAACCCTTTACAAAATGACCTATCATGTTCGAGGTTTTGTGGCTTTCGGATCAAATGACCAATGTTATGGCTAGAATCAGGGAGTTTGTGATAATGTGCCCATATTGTGCACACATATGTATAATGGTATGGCGGACAATGTTGCAGGAGAAAGTTTTCCTTTTCGACGCACGGAAAATCCATTTTCCGAGCGCAAAAACGGGGTGTTTTGTGAAGCAACCACCAAATGAAAGTTTTAGAATGGTACCGCCACATTTTGTAAAAATATTAGACCACCTTATATGGACAATGTCCCAACCGGGATACCTCAAACCTTTCCGTACACCCCTGGCGAAAAAGACAAATTCCTGCCGATTCGGTAGGAAGTGGGTCCGATTTGAACTACAGGTACATGATCTGATGCCCATTATTTTTTGAAAAAATGTGTTTTAGACTCGCAATATGCCATTTCTTTAGATATCCACCGAAAGTTTTTAGTACGAGTCAACCCCTAGACGAGAATAGTCACTCCCAAGTTTCAAACTCATATTTTGAATTATGATATTGTGCCTACTATGGACTAATGTGGGATTAGTAAATCCACTATTTTTAAGTAATCAAAGTAATTTTAGTTAATACCCTAAGATATTCTACTGAATTTTATAAAAAATTAGAAACAAAAAACAATTATTTTAGACTCATTATGAAAAATCTACAAAAGAATTAAGAAAACAAAAAAAATTAACAAGGAAAGCTGGTCAGGCCCTAATCTGCCGCTTTCCACTCCCTCACAGAGGCCCATCGCAGCCCACTCCCGTCCCACTGAGGCCCATCGTGGCAGAGAAATCAGCCCAGGCGCAACAATTTAATAGATATAATGGGTGGTTGTAATATTATGACAAGAAAGATTGGTTGGTGCAGTGGTATGGGTCGTTGGGTTTTGTTGGGAGGTCGCTGGTTCAAGTCCCTGGGTGGAATTTTTTGGCAAATAATTCTTGCTTGTTAGAGTTTAACGTATATGTGTTAGAGTTTAACATATATGACAAGATAGATTGGTTGGTGTAGTGGTATGGGTCACCGGGTTTGGTTGGGAGGTCTCACGTTCAAGTCCCATCGTGGCCCTTTTTTTGCAAATAACTCATCTTTGTTAGAGTTTAACATATATGACACGTAAGCAGCGCCATGTAAGCAGATTTAAACAAACATATATTACACGTAGTCACACATAGACAAATAGATATTAACACACGGATATTACACGTAGTAAAAAACTGACACATAGACACGACACATAGGCGTAATTGCTGACGTGGCCAACTATCAATTTTAACCTATCTTAATTTGGACCTCATGACGATTTTAAATCGTCGTAGTGAGGTTCAAATAACATCGTAGGCTATATTCGTCAGATTATGACGATTTGAGATAATGAAAATATGACGATCCTGAGCAAAATCGTCATAATTTTGTAAGGTTTTGAACCTTCCGAACGGCTTTTGACCATCTGGTGCGAAATCGTCATAACTCTATGACGATTTTGAACACGTTCACTATGAGAACGTCATAGAATAACACATTCCTTGTAGTGTAGGTTAGAGCGCATGCATGCGAGGGGGGACACATGCAAGCACCTATACCAACCTCTCACCACACTCACACACATATGCTAGGGACACATGAGTTTTCATCTGATTCCGATGTTCTCGTGGCCTTCCTCCGGCGAAACCCTGATCTGTGCACACTCGGATCGTCTACCCCCCTAGACGTTCCTCTGACAGGGGTAGCCCGGCGTAGCTCTCTCTTGTTTTATGTTTGTTTCGGTTATAGGGTTATGTAAAACCATGTTGGTTCACAAGTTGGGGCACTATCCTACCCGGTTTCACGTCAACGGGGAGATTCCCCCTTATACGGGTCCGGAACCTTCGCTTCTTGGTTAGAGCGCATGCATGCGAGTGGGGACACATGTAATCACCTATACCAACCTCTCACCACACTCACGCACATATGCTAGGGACACATGCAAGTTTTCATCTGATTCCGATGTTCTCGTGGCCTTCCTCCGGCGAAACCCTGATCTGTGCACACTCGGATGGTCTACCCCCTATACGTTCCTCTGGCAGAGGTAGCCCGGCGCAGCTCTCTCTTGTTTTGTGTTTGTTTAGGTCATAGGGTTATGTAAAACCATGTTGGTTCACAAGTTGGGGCACTATCCTACCCGGTTTCACCTCAACGGGGAGATTCCCCCTTATACGGGTCCGGAAACTTCGCTTCTAGGTTAGAGCGCATGCATGCAGGGGGGACACATGCAAGCACCTATACCAACCTCTCACCGAACTCACACACATATGCTAGGGACACATTCAAGTTTTCATCTGATTCCGATGTTCTCGTGGCCTTCCTCCGACGAAACCCTGATCTGTGCACACTCGGATCGTCTATCCCCCTTGACGTTCCTCTCACAGGGGTAGCCCGGCATAGCTCTCTCTTGTTTTGTGTTTGTTTAGGTCATAGGTAAAACCATGTTGGTTCACAAGTTGGGGCACTATCCTACCCGGTTTCACCTCAACGGGGAGATTCCCCCTTATAGGGGTCCGGAACCTTCGCTTCTAGGTTAGAGGGCATGCATGCGAGGGGGGAGACATGCAAGCACCTATACCAACCTCTCACCACACTCACACACATATGCTAGGGACACATGCAAGTTTTCATCTGATTCCGATGTTCTCGTGGCCTTCCTCCGGCGAAACCCTGATCTGTGCACACTCGGATCGTCTACCCCCCTAGACGTTCCTCTGACAGGGGTAGCCCGGCGTAGCTCTCTCTTGTTTTGTGTTTGTTTAGGTCATAGGTAAAACCATGTTGGTTCACAAGTTGGGGCACTATCCTACCCGGTTTCACCTCAACGGGGAGATTCCCCCTTATACGGGTCCGGAACCTTCGCTTCTAGGTTAGAGCGCATGCATGCGAGGGGGGACACATGTAAGCACCTATACCAACCTCTCACCACACTCACGCACATATGCTAGGGACACATGCAAGTTTTCATCTGATTCCGATGTTCTCGTGGCCTTCCTCCGGCGAAACCCTGATTTGTGCACACTCGGATCGTCTACCCCCCTAGACGTTCCTCTGACAGGGTTAGCCCGGCGTAGCTTTCTCTTGTTTTGTGTTTGTTTAGGTCATAGGGTTATGTAAAACCATGTCGGTTCACAAGTTGCGGCACTATCCTACACGGTTTCACGTCAACGGGGGGATTCCCCCTTATACGGGTCCGGAACCTTCGCTTCTAGGTTAGAGCGCATGCATGCGACGGGGACACATGTAATCACCTATACCAACCTCTCACCACACTCACGCACATATGCTTGGGACACATGCAAGTTTTCATCTGATTCCGATGTTCTCGTGGCCTTCCTCCGGCGAAACCCTGATCTGCGCACACTCGGATCGTCTACCCCCCTGGACGTTCCTCTGACAGGGGTAGCCAAGCGTAGCTTTCTCTTGTTTTGTGTTTGTTTAGGTCATAGGGTTATGTAAAACCATGTTGGTTCACAAGTTGCGGCACTATCCTACACGGTTTCACGTCAACGGGGAGATTCCCCCTTATACGGGTCCGGAACCTTCGCTTCTAGGTTAGAGCGCATACATGCGAGGGGGACACATGTAATCACCTATACCAACCTCTCACCACACTCACGCACATATGCTAGGGACACATGCAAGTTTTCATCTGATTCCGATGTTCTCGTGGCCTTCCTCCGGCGAAACCCTGATCTGTGCACACTCGGATAGTCTACCCCCTAGATGTTCCTCTGGCAGGGGTAGCCCGGCGCAGCTCTCTCTTGTTTTGTGTTTTTTTAGGTCATAGGGTTATGTAAAACCATGTTGGTTCACAAGTTGGGGCACTATCCTACCCGGTTTCACCTCAACGGGGAGATTCCCCTTATACGGGTCCGGAACCTTCGCTTTTAGGTTAGAGCGCATGCATGCGAGGGGGGACACATGCAAGCACCTATAACAACTTCTCACCACACTCACACACATATCCAAGGGACACATGCAAGTGTTCATCTGATTCCGATATTCTCGTGGCCTTCCTCCGGCGAAACCCTGATCTATGCACACTCGGATCGTCTACCCCCTAGACGTTCCTCTGACAGGGGTAGCCCGGCGTAGCTCTCTATTGTTTTGTGTTTGTTTAGGTCATATGGTTCTGTAAAACCATGTTGGTTCACAAGTTGGGGCACTATCCTACCCGGTTTCACCTCAACGGGGAGATTCCCCCTTATACGGGTCCGGAACCTTCGCTTCTAGGTTAGAGGGCATGCATGCAAGGGTGACACATGCAAGCACCTATACCAACCTCTCACCACACTCACACACATATGATAGGGACACATGCAAGTTTCCATCTGATTCCGATGTTCTCGTGGCCTTCCTCCGGCGAAACCCTGATCTGTGCACACTCGGATCGTCTACCCCCCTAGACGTTCCTCTGACAGGGGTAGCCCGGCGTAGCTCTCTCTTGTTTTGTGTTTGTTTAGGTCATAGGTAAAACCATGTTGGTTCACAAGTTGGGGCACTATCCTACCCGGTTTCACCTCAACGGGGAGATTCCCCCTTATACGGGTCCGGAACCTTCGCTTCTAGGTTAGAGGGCATGCATGCGAGGGGGGAGACATGCAAGCACCTATACCAACCTCTCACCACACTCACACACATATGCTAGGGACACATGCAAGTTTTCATCTGATTCCGATGTTCTCGTGGCCTTCCTCCGGCGAAACCCTGATCTGTGCACACTCGGATCGTCTACCCCCCTAGACGTTCCTCTGACAGGGGTAGCCCGGCGTAGCTATCTCTTGTTTTGTGTTTGTTTATGTCATAGGGTTATGTAAAACCATGTTGGTTCACAAGTTGCGGCACTATCCTACCCGGTTTCACGTCAACGGGGAGATTCCCCCTTATACGGGTCCGGAACCTTCGCTTCTAGGTTAGAGCGCATGCATGCGAGGGGGGACACATGCAAGCACCTATACCAACCTCTCACCACACTCACACACATATGCTAGGGACACATGCAAGTTTTCATCTGATTCCGATGTTCTCGTGGCCTTCCTCTGGCGAAACCCTGATCTGTGCACACTCGGATCGTCTACCCCCCTAGACGGTCCTCTGACAGGGGTAGACCGGCGTAGCTCTCTCTTGTTTTGTGTTTGTTTAGGTCATAGGGTTATGTAAAACCATGTTGGTTCACAAGTTGGGGCACTATCCTACCCGGTTTCACCTCAACGGGGAGATTCCCCCCTATACAGGTCCGGAACCTTCGCTTCTAGGTTAGAGCGCATGTATGCGAGGGGGACACATGTAAGAACCTATACCAACCTCTCACCACACTCACACACATATGCTAGGGACACATGCAAGTTTTCATCTGATTCCGATGTTCTTGTGGCCTTCCTTCGGCGAAACCCTGATCTGTGCACACTCGGATCGTCTACCCCCCTAGCCGTTCCTCTGGAAGGGGTAGCCCGGCGTAGCTCTCTCTTGTTTTGTGTTTGTTTAGGTCATAGGGTTATGTAAAACCATTCTGGTTCACAAGTTGGGGCACTATCCTACCCGGTTTCACCTCAACGGGGATATTCCCCCTTATACGGGTCCGGAACCTTCGCTTCTAGCACTACAAGGAATCTGGCTATATATGACCCTCCATTTTCATCACAAAATCGTCATAGTAGTCCATTTATGACGATTCTATGACGATTTTGAGATCGTCGAAAGCTGGGCGTCGCAAATGAACTATAACGACGTTTTTGGTAAAATCGTCATAATCGTCTATGACGATATTAGATCGTCATAACGTCTATGACGATCCAATATCGTCATGGGCCATCTAGCATGGCCAAGTCAGATCCTACGTGGCCGATCCGACGTGGCAAAATTGTGACGAAATTAAATCGTCTTAAATCAAAATCAGCCCAGCCCATTTCTAGGTTCCAGATGGGCTCGGCCCAACTATTCTGGATTGTTTTTCTTTGCATTGGTCTTTTATATGGACAGATTCTTACTTTGGGCCTTCTTATTTTGGGCTGGTCACACCAGTAAATAGCCATTATACTGTCCATTTTATTTTGGACTGATCCGTTTAGAAAATGCGGGTCCAAATTGTCAGTACTGATAGACAATGGGTCCCAGTAATAAGATTATTTTGGACAGGGGGTCACATTAATAACAAATCACACCAGATTAAGCAAAAATGTACCAATAAGTAGAAAATACACATCATAGCAAAGATGAGTTTATTACAATATTCTGGTCAGAATAGATGGAACACATGAAATTCCACTCATTCAAATTACAACTAGTTTAGAAATCAAATCTTCGATGACCTGGTACCTACAAATCAACAACTAAAGCTCTGAGCAAGTGTAAAAACTAGCTACAATTTGATCCTCTCGAACTTATGCATGCTTCCAGATCAGCCCGCAGCTCCTGTAAACAATAGGGTATCTGCAACAGTCCCAACAAAATAATTACAAACAGAATCAAAAGGGCAGATAAATGGAATGCAAGAAGTTCACTATTTAACAGAAATAAGTGCATTTTTCATTGTTTAAGCATAACATCTTCACTGATAGGAGAGTGCAACAATTAAATGTGATATTGCAAACACACAGCATTGAGAGAAATAGAAACAGTGTACACCAAATATCAAGTATTTACAGGATAAATGGTAGTACAAGAATGAAGCATATTTTAAACAGTAGCTCATATTTTCATGTCAGACCTAGAAATACATGCTGAATGCACATATACTAGATAACCCAAGCATCAGTTTTGAGAAGTGCTGTTTAATCTACTCAAAATAAAATAGGCAAAGGCACGATCTCCAGGAGGGTATCTTTCATGGTTGTGCTGGTCATAAAGCACTTTTTAGTTGGGGTTCTTCAGTGCAGCCGTAGTTGCTGGAAGTTCAGCTAACCCAGCATCTTGGTTATGCGGAACAAGTGTTTCCAAAGAAAATCCTGCATTAAAATTACATGTAGTATGAATGACATTGAGATATTGGAGAGCCAGTATTTAGGCATGAATAAAGCTATGAGTACGAAGAATTCTCAATAAGCGTATCAAAGAGCAGCTGCATTTAAGTAAAATATTTAATGCATTGCATGACTATGGCTGGATTAGTAATTAACTTATCTAACCAAATTAGTTTATTGCAAGCATGTTTAACAAACAAAAACCGTAAGTTTTACTTTCTTGTTTGCATGAACCCAAGCCCATCAACATTAGACCAAGGATGACAAGTTTTTTCGTGAGACTGAAAACAATACAAACATATAACAGTAGCCAACAGTAGCCAGGTGCGATCCTTTTCTTTGCTTGTGTCAGTATATATATACACTACCCCTAAACACTTGAATACCAGATAGTTTTGTTTGTGTAAGTATATATATACTATGCCCAAACACTTGAATACCAAATTGTCCCTTGTACCGTGGTGCTAAAAGAATGATCAAGGAATCAGGATGCTAGCTAGCTTCTGGAATAGCACTTGAACAGAAACAGTTATCATCTTTGAAAGATTAATTCTCTCATAAGCACGACTAAGCGATTTAAACTTCAGATGTTTAATTGCCTTCAAACCAACTAATGCCCTCAGTCGAGGCGCTAACTCTGGACTAGGCAACAAAGGAAGAACCGATTGAGATTTGCTAGTTCGACCGTGTAGCTGACACTCCCTCCGGGCGGCATAGGAACATCAGGTTTTAGTGGCAAAAGGAGCCTCCCACAAAACAGCAGCAAACCGACGATGCTTGGAGGCGGCTGGTCACAGAACACATCACAGCATAATCAGCACCGAGATGGATGCTACACTTTCTCCTTGACACATGCGAAGGTGAATATCCCTAGTGTTGTTGGGGCAACTTTCTCAACTATCCAAGAATCCAACATTGGCCTTACAACTGCTGGGAGAAATAGACCTGAAATTGCACATGATAAGGTCAGATGAAAATATTTGGCAGAATGGTGGGACTGGGAAAGAACTAAGTCTTACGTCAATCAATAATTAGATTAGCTCGGAGCCAGATCAGAAGATCATACATAAAATGCACTAAACTTGCAGACTGTTGATTGATGACCATAAACGACAGTAATTTCCTAGTCAGAAGATCATACATACAATGCACTAATTGTATACTGTAGTTTCCAAGTAGGCTGCACTAAACTTGTAGAGCTGAAATAGGTATGTACTAAACTTGTTGGAAAGTAGATTAGAATTTATTTGTTGCCCACCATTTGCGATGCAGCAAACGGAATTTTACCAAACTAGTTAACAATAAAATGCATAAAGTTTCCACAATACAAGTAAAAGCACATGAGACACCATCTATTCTATACCTGAAGCTCACAATCACAACGTAAGTCATGTAGTACCATGCCTAATCATCTACACAATAATACTAGAAACTCTAACTAAGTCATGCAGTACCATGCCCAATCATCTATACAACAATCCTAGAAAATCTGAAGCCGCGGCGGCACGACGAGCAGCCAGGAACCAGTAACAAGTACATGATCCGCAAAGAGTAGAGGCAAGGGAGAGAGAGGGGGAAAGGATGGAGACCCACACAAACACGGCGTAGACAGAGTGAGTTGGAGTGCGAGAAGATGCCAATGGAAAGGTCGATGTCCTGCGCGGCCGAGCGGAGCACGTCCGCCACGGCGCCGGCGAACGACCTCTGGTGCCACAACGCCTCCTACGCCGCGTCCTTCGCGCCGGTGCCTCACAAGAAGATGCAGCGGGCCAAGAGAACCGCCGCTTCTTGGTCGCGCCCGCCCGCCGTGCAGCGGAGCGGCAGCATGAAGACCGTCTTCGGCGGCGGCGGCGCAGGCCCCACGCTGGGCGTGAACCTCCGGTGCTATAGCGCCTCCTACGCCGCCTCCTACAACCCTCTCTCCGACGGCGGCGGCGGCGGCGCAAAGGCGTAAGGGCCCGGCGGCACCGCCGCCCCCGCCGCCGCCCCCGTGTGGTGCTCCGCCGGCCGGCGCTCCCTGAAGCTGAGGAGCTACACCCCCTCCTTCGCCGCATTGGCCGACGAGCAGGCCCGTGCTCCGACCAAGAAGGCGGCGGTTGCGGCGGCTCCCGCGCGGTGCACGGCTGCTGATCGATCCATCCATCTTGCTCTGCTTCCGGCCGGAGAGAGGATGAGAAGGAAGGGCAGGGAGAGGAGCAGCGATGGAGATCGCGATCTGGCAGACAAAGAAGTGGCGGCGGGGCGCTGGGAGGGAGATAGGTCGGGGTAGGGTTTCGGGCTGGGAGCCTGGGAACCGCACGAGGGAAAGAGGACAGAGGGGAATCAAAGTAGGTGTGGTTTTTTCAGCTGTGTTTCTTTGGGTGAGCGCAGAAGCGTTGGATTGGCTTTTAACGGTTTTGATGAGGCTGAGATTCCTGATCCGTGGGAGGCCGAACCTTGTAATTTGATTGGTTGTAGAAGAAATGGTCATTTTCCATTTTTCGGGTGCCAAAAACGGTACGTTTTGTGAAACAACCACCAAAATTATAAATAAAAATGTTACCACCATATTTTGTAAAAATATTAGACCACCTTATATGGACAATGTCCCAGCCGGGGTATCTCAAACCTTTCCGTTCATCCCTGGTGAAAAAGACAAATTCCTGCCGAATCGGTAGGAAGTGGGTCCGGTTTGAACTACAGGTACATGATCCGATGCTCATAATTTTGGTAAAAATCATTTTTAGACTCACAATATGCTGTTTCTTCAGAGATCCAATGCAAGTTTAGCGAGGCTCATCCCCTAGCTAAGAACCTCCGTGCCCGCCGTTTTGACCATAGTTTAAAACGGGCATAAAAAATTCAAAAACGGTCCGATCAATGCAAATCCTTCGCGTGGTGTCTTCTTATGTGACATAGTTGCAAGGAAAAATACCAAACTTGGTATATTGCAAGTGTCTCAAAAAAACCTTCTTAGAAATGACCTATCATCTCCGGGGTTTCATGGCTTTCGGGCCAAATTATGGCTAGAATCAGGGCATAGTTTGTGATAATATGCCCATATTGTGCACACATATGTATCATGGCATTGAGAACAATGTTGCAGGAGAAAGTTTTCCTTTTCGACGCACGGAAAATCCATTTTCCGAGCGCAAAAACGGGGTGTTTTGTGAAGCAACCACCAAATGAAAGTTTTAGAATGGTACCGCCACATTTTGTAAAAATATTAGACCACCTTACATGGACAATGTCCCAACCGGGGTATCTCAAACCTTTCCGTACACCCCTGGCGAAAAAGACAAATTCCTGCCGATTCGGTAGGAAGTGGGTCCGGTTTGAACTACAGGTACATGATCCGATGCCCATTATTTTTTGAAAAAATGTGTTTTAGACTCGCAATATGCTATTTCTTTAGAGATCCAATGCATGTTTAGCGAGGCTCTGCCCTGAGCTAAGAACCTTCATGTCCGCCGTTTTGACCATAGTTTGAAACGGGCATAAAAAATAAAAAACGGTCCGATCAACGCAAATCCTTCGCGTGGTGTCTTATTATGTGACATAATTTCAAGGAAAAATACCAAACTTGGTAAATTGAGTATGTCTCAAAAACCCTTCACAAAATGACCTATCATGTTCGAGGTTTCGTGGCTTTCGGATCAAATGACCAATGTTATGGTTAGAATCAGGGCATAGTTTGTGATAATGTGCCCATATTGTGCACACATATGTATAATGGTATGGCGAACAATGTTACAGGAGAAAGTTTTCCTTTTCGACGCACGGAAAATCCATTTCCCGAGCGCAAAAAATGGGGCGTTTTGTGAAGCAACCACCAAATGAAAGTTTTAGAATGGTACCGCCACATTTTGTAAAAATATTAGACCACCTTACATGGACAATGTCCCAACTGGGGTATCTCAAACCTTTCCGTACACCCCTGGCGAAAAAGACAAATTCCTGCCGATTCGGCAGGAAGTGGGTCCGGTTTGAACTACAGGTACATGATCCGATGCCCATTATTTTTTGAAAAAATGTGTTTTAGACTCGCAATATGCTATTTCTTTAGAGATCCAATGCAAGTTTAGCGAGGCTCTGCCCTGAGCTAAGAACCTTCATGCCCGCCGTTTTGACCATAGTTTGAAACGGGCATAAAAAATTCAAAAACGGTCCGATCAATGCAAATCCTTCGCGTGGTGTCTTCTTATGTGACATAGTTGCAAGGAAAAATACCAAACTTGGTATATTGCAAGTGTCTCAAAAAATCCTTCTTAGAAATGACCTATCATCTCCGGGGTTTCATGGCTTTCGGGCCAAACGACCAATGTTATGGCTAGAATCAGGGCATAGTTTGTGATAATGTGCCCATATTGTGCACACATATGTATCATGGCATTGAGAACAATGTTGCAGGAGAAAGTTTTCCTTTTCGACGCACGGAAAATCCATTTTCCGAGCGCAAAAACGGGGTCTTTTGTGAAGCAACCACCAAATGAAAGTTTTAGAATGGCACCGCCACATTTTTTAAAAATATTAGACCACCTTACATGGACAATGTCCCAACCGGGGTATCTCAAACCTTTCCGTACACCCCTGGCAAAAAAGACAAATTCCTGCCGATTCGGTAGGAAGTGGGTCCGGTTTGAACTACAGGTACATGATCCGATGCCCATTATTTTTTGAAAAAATGTGTTTTAGACTCGCAATATGCTATTTCTTTAGAGATCCAATGCAAGTTTAGCGAGGCTCTGCCCTGAGCTAAGAACCTTCATGTCCGCCATTTTGACCATAGTTTGAAACGGGCATAAAAAATAAAAAACGGTCCGATCAACGCAAATCCTTCGCGTGGTGTCTTATTATGTGACATAATTTCAAGGAAAAATACCAAACTTGGTAAATTGAGTATGTCTCAAAAACCCTTCACAAAATGACCTATCATGTTCGAGGTTTCGTGGCTTTCGGATCAAATGACCAATGTTATGGCTAGAATCAGGGCATAGTTTGTGATAATGTGCGCATATTGTGCACACATATGTATAATAGTATGGCGAACAATGTTACAGGAGAAAGTTTTCCTTTTCTACGGACGGAAAATCCATTTTCCGAGCGCAAAAAATGGGGCGTTTTGTGAAGCAACCACCAAATGAAAGTTTTAGAATGGTACCGCCACATTTTGTAAAAATATTAGACCACCTTACATGGACAATGTCCCAACTGGGGTATCTCAAATCTTTCCGTACACCCCTGGCGAAAAAGACAAATTCCTGCCGATTCGGTAGGAAGTGGGTCCGGTTTGAACTACAGGTACATGATCCGATGCCCATTATTTTTTCAAAAAATGTGTTTTAGACTCGCAATATGCCATTTCTTTAGAGATCCACCGAAAGTTTTTAATACGAGTCAACCCCTAGACGAGAATAGTCACTCCCAAGTTTCAAACTCATATTTTGAATTATGATATTGTGCCTACTATGGACTAATGTGGGATTAGTAAATCCACTATTTTTAAGTAATCAAAGTAATTTTAGTTAATACCCTAAGATATTATACTGAATTTTATAAAAAATTAGAAACAAAAAACAATTATTTTAGACTCATTATGAAAAATCTACAAAAGAATTAAGAAAACAAAAAAAATTAACAAGGAAAGCTGGCCAGGCCCTAATCTGCCGCTTTCCACTCCCTCACAGAGGCCCATCGCAGCCCACTCCCGTCCCACTGAGGCCCATCGTGGCAGAGAAATCAGCCCAGGCGCAACAATTTAATAGATATAATGGGTGGTTGTAATATTATGACAAGAAAGATTGGTTGGTGCAGTGGTATGGGTCGTTGGGTTTTGTTGGGAGGTCGCTGGTTCAAGTCCCTGGGTGGAATTTTTTGGCAAATAATTCTTGCTTGTTAGAGTTTAACGTATATGTGTTAGAGTTTAACATATATGACAAGATAGATTGGTTGGTGTAGTGGTATGGGTCACCGGGTTTGGTTGGGAGGTCTCACGTTCAAGTCCCATCGTGGCCCTTTTTTTGCAAATAACTCATCTTTGTTAGAGTTTAACATATATGACACGTAAGCAGCGCCATGTAAGCAGATTTAAACAAACATATATTACACGTAGTCACACATAGACAAATAGATATTAACACACGGATATTACACGTAGTAAAAAACTGACACATAGACACGACACATAGGCGTAATTGCTGACGTGGCCAACTATCAATTTTAACCTATCTTAATTTGGACCTCATGACGATTTTAAATCGTCGTAGTGAGGTTCAAATAACATCGTAGGCTATATTCGTCAGATTATGACGATTTGAGATAATGAAAATATGACGATCCTGAGCAAAATCGTCATAATTTTGTAAGGTTTTGAACCTTCCGAACGGCTTTTGACCATCTGGTGCGAAATCGTCATAACTCTATGACGATTTTGAACACGGTCACTATGAGAACGTCATAGAATAACACATTCCTTGTAGTGTAGGTTAGAGCGCATGCATGCGAGGGGGGACACATGCAAGCACCTATACCAACCTCTCACCACACTCACACACATATGCTAGGGACACATGAGTTTTCATCTGATTCCGATGTTCTCGTGGCCTTCCTCTGGCGAAACCCTGATCTGTGCACAGTCGGATCGTCTACCCCCCTAGACGTTCCTCTGACAGGGGTAGCCCGGCGTAGCTCTCTCTTGTTTTGTGTTTGTTTCGGTCATAGGGTTATGTAAAACCATGTTGGTTCACAAGTTGGGGCACTATCCTACCCGGTTTCACGTCAACAGGGAGATTCCCCCTTATACGGGTCCGGAAACTTCACTTCTTGGTTAGAGCGCATGCATGCGAGGGGGGACACATGTAATCACCTATACCAAC
The DNA here is from genome assembly GCA_916181665.1 of Avena sativa. Taxonomy (NCBI): domain Eukaryota; kingdom Viridiplantae; phylum Streptophyta; class Magnoliopsida; order Poales; family Poaceae; genus Avena; species Avena sativa. The sequence continues at coordinate 21,332,151 of OV702296.1, forward strand.
CTCTCACCACACTCACGCACATATGCTAGGGACACATGCAAGTTTTCATCTGATTCCGATGTTCTCGTGGCCTTCCTCCAGCGAAACCCTGATCTGTGCACACTCGGATCGTCTACCCCCTATACGTTCCTCTTGCAGGGGTATCCCGGCGCAGCTCTCTCTTGTTTTGTGTTTGTTTAGGTCATAGGGTTATGTAAAACCATGTTGGTTCACAAGTTGGGGCACTATCCTACCCGGTTTCACCTCAACGGGGAGATTCCCCCTTATACGGGTCCGGAAACTTCGCTTCTAGGTTAGAGCGCATGCATGCAGGGGGGACACATGCAAGCACCTATACCAACCTATCACCGAACTCACACACATATGCTAGGGACACATTCAAGTTTTCATCTGATTCCGATGTTCTCGTGGCCTTCCTCCGGCGAAACCCTGATCTGTGCACACTCGGATCGTCTATCCCCCTTGACGTTCCTCTCACAGGGGTAGACCGGCGTAGCTCTCTCTTGTTTTGTGTTTGTTTAGGTCATAGGTAAAACCATGTTGGTTCACAAGTTGGGGCACTATCCTACCCGGTTTCACCTCAACGGGGAGATTCCCCCTTATACGGGTCCGGAACCTTCGCTTCTAGGTTAGAGGGCATGCATGCGAGGGGGGAGACATGAAAGCACCTATACCAACCTCTCACCACACTCACACACATATGCTAGGGACACATGCAAGTTTTCATCTGATTCCGATGTTCTCGTGGCCTTCCTCCGGCGAAACCCTGATCTGTGCACACTCGGATCATCTACCCCCCTAGAGGTTCCTCTGACAGGGGTAGCCCGGCATAGCTATCTCTTGTTTTGTGTTTGTTTATGTCATAGGGTTATGTAAAACCATGTTGGTTCACAAGTTGGGGCACTATCCTACCCGGTTTCACCTCAACGGGGAGATTCCCCCTTATACGGGTCCGGAACATTCGCTTCTTGGTTAGAGCGCATGCATGCGAGGGGGGGACACATGCATGCACCTATACCAACCTCTCACCACACTCACACACATATGCTAGGGACACATGCAAGTTTTCATCTGATTCCGATGTTCTCGTGGCCTTCCTCCGGCGAAAACCTGATCTGTGCACACTCGGATCGTCTACCCCCCTAGACGGTCCTCTGACAGGGGTAGACCGGCGTAGCTCTCTCTTGTTTTGTGTTTGTTTAGGTCATAGGGTTATGTAAAACCATGTTGGTTCACAAGTTGGGGCACTATCCTACCCGGTTTCACCTCAACGAGGAGATTCCCCCTTATACGGGTCCGGAACCTTCGCTTCTAGGTTAGAGCGCATGCATGCGAGGGGGGACACATGCAAGCACCTATACTAACCTCTCACCACACTTAAACACATATGCTAGGGACACATGCAAGTTTTAATCTGATTCCGATGTTCTCGTGGCCTTCCGCCGGCGAAACCCTGATCTGTGCACACTCGGATCGTCTACCCCCCTAGACGTTCCTTTGACAGGGGTAGCCCGACGTAGCTTTCTCTTGGTTTGTGTTTGTTTAGGTCATAGGGTTATGTAAAACCATGTTGGTTCACAAGTTGCGGCACTATCCTACCCGGTTTCACGTCAACGGGGAGATTCCCCCTTATACAGGTCCGGAATCTTCGCTTCTAGGTTAGAGCGCATGCATGCGAGGGGGGACACATGTAATCACCTATACCAACTTCTCACCACCCTCACGCACATATGCTAGGGACACATGCATGTTTTCATCCGATTCCGATGTTCTCGTGGACTTCCTCTGGCGAAACCCTGATCTGTGCACACTCGGATCGTCTACCCCCTAGACGTTCCTCTGGCAGGGGTAGCCCAGAGCATCTCTCTCTTGTTTTGTGTTTGTTTAGGTCATAGGGTTATGTAAAACGATGTTGGTTCACAAGTTGGGGCACTATCCTACACGGTTTCACCTCAACGGGGAGATTCCCCCTTATACGGCTCCGGAACCTTCGCTTCTAGGTTAGAGCGCATGCATGCGAGGGGGGACACATGCAAGCACCTATAACAACCTCTCACCACACTTACACACATATGCTAGGGACACATGCAAGTTTTCATCTGATTCCGATGTTCTCGTGGCCTTCCTCCGGCGAAACCCTGATCTGTGCACACTCGGATCGTCTACCCCCCTAGACGTTCCTCTGACAGGGGTAGACCGGCGTAGCTCTCTCTTGTTTTGTGTTTGTTTAGGTCATTGGGTTATGTAAAACCATGTTGGTTCACAAGTTGGGGCACTATCCTACCCGGTTTCACCATAACAAGGAGATTGCCCCTTATACGGGTTCGGAACCTTCGCTTCTAGGTTAGAGCACATGCGTGCGAGGGGGACACATGAAAGCACCTATACCAACCTCTCACCACACTCACACACATATGCTAGGGACACATGCAAGTTTTCATCTGATTCCGATGTTCCCGTGGCCTTCCTCCGGCGAAACCCTGATATGTGCACACTCGGATCGTCTACCCCATAGATGTTCCTCTGACAGGGGTAGCCCGGCATAGCTATCTCTTGTTTTGTGTTTGTTTAGGTCATCGGGTTATGTAAAACCATGTTGGTTCACAAGTTGGGGCACTATCCTACCCGGTTTCACCTCAACGGGGAGATTCCCCCTTATACGGGTCTGGAACCTTCGCTTCTAGGTTAGAGCGCATGCTTGCGAGGGGGGACACATGCAAGCACCTATACCAACCTCTCACCACACTCACACACATATGCTAGGGACACATGAGTTTTCATCTGATTCCGATGTTCTCGTGGCCTTCCTCCGGAGAAACCCTGATCTGTGCACACTCGGATCGTCTACCCCCCTAGACGTTCCTCTGACAGGGGTAGCCCGGCGTAGCTCTCTCTTGTTTTGTGTTTGTTTAGGTCATAGGGTTATGTAAAACCATGTTGGTTCACAAGTTGGGGCACTATCCTACCGGGTTTCACGTCAATGGGGAGATTCCCCCTTATACGGGTCCGGAACCTTTGCTTCTTGGTTAGAGCGCATGCATGCGAGGGGGGACACATGTAATCACCTATACCAACCTCTGACCACACTCACGCACATATGCTAGGGACACATGCAAGTTTTCATCTGATTCCGGTTGTCTCGTGGCCTTCCTCTGGCGAAACCCTGATCTGTGCACTCGGATCGTCTACCCCCCTAGACGGTCCTCTGACAGGGGTAGACCGGCGTAGCTCTCTCTTGTTTTGTGTTTGTTTAGGTCATAGGGTTATGTAAAACCATGTTGGTTCACAAGTTGGGGCACTATCCTACCCGGTTTCACCTCAATGGGGAGATTCCCCCTTATACAGGTCCGGAACCTTCGCTTCTAGGTTAGAGCGCATGCATGCGAGGGGGACACATGTAAGCACCTATACCAACCTCTCACCACACTCACGCACATATGCTAGGGACACATGCAAGTTTTCATCTGATTCCGATGTTCTTGTGGCCTTCCTTCGGCGAAACCCTGATCTGTGCACACTCGGATCGTCTACCCCCCTAGCCGTTCCTCTGGCAGGGGTAGCCCGGCGTAGCTCTCTCTTGTTTTGTGTTTGTTTAGGTCATAGGGTTATGTAAAACCATGTTGGTTCACAAGTTGGGGCACTATCCTACCCGGTTTCACCTCAACGGGGAGATTCCCCCTTATACGGGTCCGGAAACTTGGCTTCTAGGCTAGAGCGCATGCATGCAGGGGGGACACATGCAAGCACCTATACCAACCTCTGACCACACTCACACACATATGCTAGGGACACATTCAAGTTTTCATCTGATACCGATGTTCTCGTGGCCTTCCTCCGGCGAAACCCTGATCTGTGCACACTCGGGTCGTCTACCCCCTAGACGTTCCTCTCACAGGGGTAGCCCGGCGTAGCTCTCTCTTGTTTTGTGTTTGTTTAGGTCATAGGTAAAACCATGTTGGTTCACAAGTTGGGGCACTATCCTACCCGGTTTCACCTCAACGGGGAAATTCCCCCTTATACGGGTCCGGAACCTTCGCTTCTAGGTTAGAGGGCATGCATTCGAGGGGGGAGATATGCAAGCACCTATACCAACCTCTCACCACACTCACACACATATGCTAGGGACACATGCAAGTTTTCATCTGATTCCGATGTTCTCGTGGCGTTCCTCCGAAGAAACCCTGATCTGTGCACACTCGGATCGTCTACCCCCCTAGAGTTTCCTCTGACAGGGGTTGCCCGGCGTAGCAATCTCTTGTTTTGTGTTTGTTTATGTCATAGGGTTATGTAAAACCATGTTGGTTCACAAGTTGGGGCACTATCCTACCCGGTTTCACCTCAACGGGGAGATTCCCCCTTATACTGGTCCGAAACCTTCGCTTCTAGGTTAGAGCGCATGCATGCGAGGAGGGGACACATGCAAGCACCTATACCAACCTCTCACCACACTCACACACATATGCTAGGGACACATGCAAGTTTTCATCTGATTCCGATGTTCTCGTGGCCTTCCTCCGGCGAAACCCTGATCTGTGCACACTCGGATCGTCTACCCCCCTAGACGGTCCCCTGACAAGGGTAGACCGGCGTAGCTCTCTCTCGTTTTGTGTTTGTTTAGGTCATAGGGTTATGTAAAACCATGTTGGTTCACAAGTTGGGGCACTATCCTACCCGGTATCACCTCAACGAGGAGATTCCCCCTTATACGGGTGCAGAACCTTCGCTTCTAGGTTAGAGCGCATGCATGCGAGAGGGGACACATGTAAGCACCTATACCAACCTCTCACCACACTCACGCACATATGCTAGGGACACATGCAAGTTTTCATCTGATTCCGATGTTCTCGTGGCCTTCCTCCGGCGAAACCCTGATCTATGCACACTCGGATCGTCTACCCCCCTAGACGTTCCTCTGACAGGGGTAGCCCGCCGTAGCTTTCTCTTGTTTTGTGTTTGTTTAGGTCATAGGTTTATGTAAAACCATGTTGGTTCACAAGTTGCGGCACTATCCTACCCGGTTTCACGTCAACGGGGAGATTCCCCCTTATACGGGTCCGGAACCTTCGCTTCTAGGTTAGAGCGCATGCATGCGAGAGGGGACACATGTAATCACCTATACCAACCTCTCACCACACTCACGCACATATGCTAGGGACACATGCATGTTTTCATCTGATTCCGATGTTCTCGTGGCCTTCCTCTGGCGAAACCCTGATCTGTGCACACTCGGATCGTCTACCCCCTAGACGTTCCTCTGGCAGGGGTAGCCCGGCGTAGCTATCTCTTGTTTTGTGTTTGTTTATGTCATAGGGTTATGTAAAACCATGTTGGTTCACAAGTTGGGGCACTATTCTACCCGGTTTCACCTCAACGGGGAGATTCCCCCTTATACGGGTCCGGAACCTTCTCTTCTAGGTTAGAGGGCATGCATGCGAGGGGGGACACATGCAAGCACCTATACCAACCTCTCACCACACTCACACACATATGCTAGGGACACATGCAAGTTTCCATCTGATTCCGATGTTCTCGTGGCCTTCCTCCGGCGAAACCCTGATCTGTGCACACTCGGATCGTCTACCCCCCTAGACGTTCCTCTGGCAGGGGTAGCCCGGCGTAGATCTCTCTTGTTTTGTGTTTGTATAGGTCATAGGGTTATGTAAAACCATGTTGGTTCACAAGTTGGGGCACTATCCTACCCGGTTTCACCTCGACGGGGAGATTCCCCCTTATACGGGTCTGGAACCTTCGCTTCTAGGTTAGAGCGCATGCATGCGAGGGGGGACACATGTAATCACCTATACCAACCTCTCACCACACTCACACACATATGCTAGGGACACATGCAAGTTTCCATCTGATTCCGATGTTCTCGTGGCCTTCCTCCGGCGAAACCCTGATCTGTGCACACTCGATCATCTACCCCCCTAGACGTTCATCTCGCAGGGGTAGCCCGATGTAGCTATCTCTTGTTTTGTGTTTGTTTAGGTCATAGGGTTATGTAAAACCATGTTGGTTCACAAGTTGGGGCACTATCCTACCCGGTTTCACCTCAACGGGGAGATTCCCCCTTATACGGGTCCGGAACCTTCGCTTCTAGGTTAGAGCGCATGCATGCGAGGGGGGACACATGCAAGAACCTATACCAACCTCTCACCACACTCACACATATATGCTAGGGACACATGCATGTTTTCATCTGATTCCGATGTTCTCGTGGCCTTCCTCCGGCGAAACCCTGATCTGTGCACACTCGGATCGTCTACCCCCCTAGACGTTCCTCTGACAGGGGTAGCCCGGCGTAGCTATCTCTTGTTTTGTGTTTGTTTATGTCATAGGGTTATGTAAAACCATCTTGGTTCACAAGTTGGGGCACTATGCTACCCGGTTTAACCTCAACGGGGAGATTCCCCCTTATACGGGTCTGAAACCTTCGCTTCTAGGTTAGAGCGCATGCATGCGAGGGGGGACACATGCAAGCACCTATACTAACCTCTCACCACACTTAAACACATATGCTAGGGACACATGCAAGTTTTCATCTGATTCCGATGTTCCCGTGACCTTCCTCCGGCGAAACCCTGATCTGTGCACACTCGGATCGTCTACCCCCCTAGACGTTCCTCTGGCAGGGGTAGCCCGGCGTGGCTCTCTCTTGTTTTGTGTTTGTTTAGGTCAGAGGGTTATGTAAAACCATGTTGGTTCACAAGTTGGGGCACTATCCTACCCGGTTTCACCTCAACGGGGAGATTCCCCCTTATACGGGTCCAGAACCTTCGCTTCTAGGTTAGAGCGCATGCATGCGAGGGGGCACACATGCAAGCACCTATACCAACCTCTCACCACACTCACACACATATGCTAGGGACACATGCAAGTTTTCATCTGATTCCGATGTTCTCGTGGCCTTCCTCCGGCGAAACCCTGATCTGTGCACACTCGGATCGTCTACCCCCCTAGACGTTCCTCTGACAGGGGTAGCCCGGCGTAGCTCTCTCTTGTTTTGTGTTTGTTTAGGTCATTGGGTTATGTAAAACCATGTTGGTTCACAAGTTGGGGCACTATCCTACCCGGTTTCACCATAACAGGGAGATTCCCCCTTATACGGGTCCGGAACCTTCGCTTCTAGGTTAGAGCGCATGCATGCAGGGGGGACACATGCAAGCACCTATACCAACCTCTGACCACACTCACACACGTATGCTAGGGACACATTCAAGTTTTCATCTGATACCGATGTTCTCGTGGCCTTCCTCCGGCGAAACCCTGATCTGTGCACACTCGGATCGTCTACCCCCCTAGACGTTCCTCTCACAGGGGTAGCCCGGCGTAAGTCTCTCTTGTTTTGTGTTTGTTTAGGTCATAGGTAAAACCATGTTGGTTCACAAGTTGGGGCACTATCCTACCCGGTTTCACCTCAACGGGGAGATTCCCCCTTATACGGGTCCGGAACCTTCGCTTCTAGGTTAGAGGGCATGCATTCGAGGGGGGAGACATGCAAGCACCTATACCAACCTCTCACCACACTCACACACATATGCTAGGCACACATGCAAGTTTTCATCTGATTCCGATGTTCTCGTGGCGTTCCTCCGAAGAAACCCTGATCTGTGCACACTCGGATCGTCTACCCCCCTAGAGGTTCCTCTGACAGGGGTTGCCCGGCGTAGCTATCTCTTGTTTTGTGTTTGTTTATGTCATAGGGTTATGTAAAACCATGTTGGTTCACAAGTTGGGGCACTATCCTACCCGGTTTCACCTCAACGGGGAGATTCCCCCTTATACTGGTCCGGAACCTTCGCTTCTAGGTTAGAGCGCATGCATGCGAGGAGGGGACACATGCAAGCACCTATACCAACCTCTCACCACACTCACACACATATGCTAGGGACACATGCAAGTTTTCATCTGATTCCGATGTTCTCGTGGCCTTCCTCCAGCGAAACCCTGATCTGTGCACACTCGGATCGTCTACCCCCCTAGACGGTCCCCTGACAGGGGTAGACCGGCGTAGCTCTCTCTCGTTTTGTGTTTGTTTAGGTCATAGGGTTATGTAAAACCATGTTGGTTCACAAGTTGGGGCACTATCCTACCCGGTATCACCTCAACGAGGAGATTCCCCCTTATACGGGTCCGGAACCTTCGCTTCTAGGTTAGAGCGCATGCATGCGAGGGGGGACACATGTAAGCACCTATACCAACCTCTCACCACACTCACGCACATATGCTAGGGACACATGCAAGTTTTCATCTGATTCCGATGTTCTCGTGGCCTTCCTCCGGCGAAACCCTGATCTATGCACACTCGGATCGTCTACCCCCCTAGACGTTCCTCTGACAGGCGTAGCCCGCCGTAGCTTTCTCTTGTTTTGTGTTTGTTTAGGTCATAGGTTTATGTAAAACCATGTTGGTTCAAAAGTTGCGGCACTATCCTACCCGGTTTCACGTCAACGGGGAGATTCCCCCTTATACGGGTCCGGAACCTTCGCTTCTAGGTTAGAGCGCATGCATGCGAGAGGGGACACATGTAATCACCTATACCAACCTCTCACCACACTCACGCACATATGCTAGGGACACATGCATGTTTTCATCTGATTCCGATGTTCTCGTGGCGTTCCTCTGGCGAAACCCTGATCTGTGCACATTCGGATCGTCTACCCCCTAGACGTTCCTCTGGCAGGGGTAGCCCGGCGCAGCTCTCTCTTGTTTTGTGTTTGCTTAGGTCATAGGGTTATGTAAAACCATGTTGGTTCACAAGTTGGGGCACTATCCTACCCGGTTTCACCTCAACGGGGAGATTCCCCCTTATACGGGTCCGGAACCTTCGCTTCTAGGTTAGAGCGCATGCATGCGAGGGGGGACACATGCAAGCACCTATAACAACCTCTCACCACACTCACACACATATCCAAGGGACACATGCAAGTTTTCATCTGATTCCGATATTCTCGTGGCCTTCCTCCGGCGAAACCCTGATCTATGCACACTCGGATCGTCTACCCCCTAGACGTTCCTCTGACAGGGGTAGCCCGGCGTAGCTCTCTCTTGTTTTGTGTTTGTTTAGGTCATAAGTAAAATCATGTTGGTTCACAAGTTGGGGCACTATTCTACCCGGTTTCACCTCAACGGGGAGATTCCCCCTTATACGGGTCCGGAACCTTCGCTTCTAGGTTAGAGGGCATGCATGCGAGGGGGGACACATGCAAGCACCTATACCAACCTCTCACCACACTCACACACATATGCTAGGGACACATGCAAGTTTCCATCTGATTCCGATGTTCTCGTGGCCTTCCTCCGGCGAAACCCTGATCTGTGCACACTCGGATCGTCTACCCCCCTAGACGTTCCTCTGGCAGGGGTAACCCGGCGTAGATCTCTCTTGTTTTGTCTTTGTTTAGGTCATAGGGTTATGTAAAACCATGTTGGTTCACAAGTTGGGGCACTATCCTACCCGGTTTCACCTCAACGGGGAGATTCCCCCTTATACAGGTCTGGAACCTTCGCTTCTAGGTTAGGGCGCATGCATGCGAGGGGGGACACATGTAATCACCTATACCAACCTCTCACCACACTCACACACATATGCTAGGGACACATGCAAGTTTTCATCTGATTCCGATGTTCTCGTGGCCTTCCTCCGGCGAAACCCTGATCTGTGCACACTCGATCATCAACCCCCCTAGACGTTCCTCTCGCAGGGGTAGCCCGACGTAGCTATCTCTTGTTTTGTGTTTGTTTAGGTCATAGGGTTATGTAAAACCATGTTGGTTCACAAGTTGGGGCACTATCCTACCCGGTTTCACCTCAACGGGGAGATTCCCCCTTATACGGGTCTGGAACCTTCGCTTCTTGGTTAGAGCGCATGCATGCGAGGGGGGACACATGCAAACACCTATACCAACCTCTCACCACACTCACACACATATGCTAGGGACACATGCATGTTTTCATCTGATTCCGATGTTCTCGTGGCCTTCCTCCGGCGAAACCCTGATCTGTGCACACTCGGATCGTCTACCCCCCTAGACGTTCCTCTGACAGGGGTAGCCCGGCGTAGCTATCTCTTGTTTTGTGTTTGTTTATGTCATAGGGTTATGTAAAACCATGTTGGTTCACAAGTTGGGGCACTATGCTACCCGGTTTCACCCCAACGGGGAGATTCCCCCTTATACGGGTCCGGAACCTTCGCTTCTAGGTTAGAGCGCATGCATGCGAGGGGGGACACATGCAAGCACCTATACTAACCTCTCACCACACTTAAACACATATGCTAGGGACACATGCAAGTTTTCATCTGATTCCGATGTTCTCGTGGCCTTCCTCCGGCGAAACCCTGATCTGTGCACACTCGGATCGTCTACCCCCTAGTCGTTCCTCTGACATGGGTAGACCGGCGTAGCTCTCTCTTGTTTTGTGTTTGTTTAGGTCATAGGGTTATGTAAAACCATGTTGGTTCACAAGTTGGGGCACTATCCTACCCGGTTTCACCTCAACGGGGAGATTCCCCCTTATACTGGTCCGGAACCTTCGCTTCTAGGTTAGAGCGCATGCATGCGAGGAGGGGACACATGCAAGCACCTATACCAACCTCTCACCACAATCACACACATATGCTAGGGACACATGCAAGTTTTCATCTGATTCCGATGTTCTCGTGGCCTTCCTCCGGCGAAACCCTGATCTGTGCACACTCGGATCGTCTACCCCCCTAGACGGTCCCCTGACAGGGGTAGACCGGCGTAGCTCTCTCTCATTTTGTGTTTGTTTAGGTCATAGGGTTATGTAAAACCATGTTGGTTCACAAGTTGGGGCACTATCCTACCCGGTATCACCTCAACGAGGAGATTCCCCCTTATACGGGTCCGGAACCTTCGCTTCTAGGTTAGAGCGCATGCATGCGAGGGGGGACACATGTAAGCACCTATACCAACCTCTCACCAAACTCACGCACATATGCTAGGGACACATGCAAGTTTTCATCTGATTCCGATGTTCTCGTGGCCTTCCTCCGGCGAAACCCTGATCTATGCACACTCGGATCGTCTACCCCCCTAGACGTTCCTCTGACAGGGGTAGCCCGCCGTAGCTTTCTCTTGTTTTGTGTTTGTTTAGGTCATAGGTTTATGTAAAACCATGTTGGTTCAAAAGTTGCGGCACTATCCTACCCGGTTTCACGTCAACGGGGAGATTCCCCCTTATACGGGTCCGGAACCTTCGCTTCTAGGTTAGAGCGCATGCATGCGAGAGGGGACACATGTAATCACCTATACCAACCTCTCACCACACTCACGCACATATGCTAGGGACACATGCATGTTTTCATCTGATTCCGATGTTCTCGTGGCGTTCCTCTGGCGAAACCCTGATCTGTGCACATTCGGATCGTCTACCCCCTAGACGTTCCTCTGGCAGGGGTAGCCCGGCGCAGCTCTCTCTTGTTTTGTGTTTGCTTAGGTCATAGGGTTATGTAAAACCATGTTGGTTCACAAGTTGGGGCACTATCCTACCCGGTTTCACCTCAACGGGGAGATTCCCCCTTATACGGGTCCGGAACCTTCGCTTCTAGGTTAGAGCGCATGCATGCGAGGGGGGACACATGCAAGCACCTATAACAACCTCTCACCACACTCACACACATATCCAAGGGACACATGCAAGTTTTCATCTGATTCCGATATTTTCGTGGCCTTCCTCCGGCGAAACCCTGATCTATGCACACTCGGATCGTCTACCCCCTAGACGTTCCTCTGACAGGGGTAGCCCGGCGTAGCTCTCTCTTGTTTTGTGTTTGTTTAGGTCATAAATAAAATCATGTTGGTTCACAAGTTGGGGCACTATTCTACCCGGTTTCACCTCAACGGGGAGATTCCCCCTTATATGGGTCAGGAACCTTCGCTTCTAGGTTAGAGGGCATGCATGCGAGGGGGGACACATGCAAGCACCTATACCAACCTCTCACCACACTCACACACATATGCTAGGGACACATGCAAGTTTCCATCTGATTCCGATGTTCTCGTGGCCTTCCTCCGGCGAAACCCTGATCTGTGCACACTCGGATCGTCTACCCCCCTAGACGTTCCTCTGTCAGGGGTAGCCCGGCGTAGATCTCTCTTGTTTTGTCTTTTTTTAGGTCATAGGGTTATGTAAAACCATGTTGGTTCACAAGTTGGGGCACTATCCTACCCGGTTTCACCTCAACGGGGAGATTCCCCCTTATACGGGTCTGGAACCTTCGCTTCTAGGTTAGAGCGCATGCATGCGAGGGGGGACACATGTAATCACCTATACCAACCTCTCACCACACTCACACACATATGCTAGGGACACATGCAAATTTTCATCTGATTCCGATGTTCTCGTGGCCTTCCTCCGGCGAAACCCTGATCTGTGCAAACTCGATCATCTACCCCTCTAGACGTTCCTCTCGCAGGGGTAGCCCGACGTAGCTATCTCTTGTTTTGTGTTTGTTTAGGTCATAGGGTTATGTAAAACCATGTTGGTTCACAAGTTGGGGCACTATCCTACCCGGTTTCACCTCAACGGGGAGATTCCCCCTTATACGGGTCCGGAACCTTCGCTTCTAGGTTAGAGCGCATGCATGCGAGGGGGGACACATGCAAGCACCTATACCAACCTCTCACCACACTCACACACATATGCTAGGGACACATGCATGTTTCCATCTGATTCCGATGTTCTCGTGGCCTTCCTCCGGCGAAACCCTGATCTGTGCACACTCGGATCGTCTACCCCCCTAGACGTTCCTCTGACAGGGGTAGCCCGGCGTAGCTATCTCTTGTTTTGTGTTTGTTTATGTCATAGGGTTATGTAAAACCATGTTGGTTCACAAGTTGGGGCACTATGCTACCCGGTTTCACCTCAACGGGGAGATTCCCCCTTATACGGGTCCGGAACCTTCGCTTCTAGGTTAGAGCGCATGCATGCGAGGGGGGACACATGAAAGAACCTATACTAACCTCTCACCACACTTAAACACATATGCTAGGGACACATGCAAGTTTTCATCTGATTCCGATGTTCTCGTGGCCTTCCTCCGGCGAAACCCTGATCTGTGCACACTCGGATCGTCTACCCCCTAGACGTTCCTCTGACATGGGTAGACCGGCGTAGCTCTCTCTTGTTTTGTGTTTGTTTAGGTCATAGGGTTATGTAAAACCATGTTGGTTCACAAGTTGGGGCACTATCCTACCCGGTTTCACCTCAACGGGGAGATTACCCCCTTATACGGGTCCGGAACCTTCGCTTCTAGGTTAGAGCGCATGCATGCGAGGGGGGACACATGCAAGCACCTATACCAACCTCTCACCACACTTACACACATATTCTAGGGACACATGCAAGTTTTCATCTGATTCCGATGTTCTCGTGGCCTTCCTCCGGCGAAACCCTGATCTGTGCACACTCGGATCGTCTACCCCCTAGACGTTCCTCTGACAGGGGTAGACCGGCGTAGCTCTCTCTTGTTTTGTGTTTGTTTAGGTCATAGGGTTATGTAAAACCATGTTGGTTCACAAGTTGGGGCACTATCCTACCCGGTTTCACCTCAACGGGGAGATTCCCCCTTACGCAGGTCCGGAACCTTCGCTTCTAGGTTAGAGCGCATGCATGCGAGGGGGGACACATGTAAGCACCTATACCAACCTCTCACCACACTCACGCACATATGCTAGGGACACATGCAAGTTTTCATCTGATTCCGATGTTCCCGTGACCTTCCTCCGGCGAAACCCCTATCTGTGCACACTCGGATCGTCTACCCCCCTAGACGTTCTTCTGGCAGGGGTAGCCCGGCGTGGCACTCTCTTGTTTTGTGTTTGTTTAGGTCAGAGGGTTATGTAAAACCATGTTGGTTCACAAGTTGGGGCACTATCCTACCCGGTTTCACGTCAACGGGGAGATTCCCCCTTATACGGGTCCGGAACCTTCGCTTCTAGGTTAGAGCGCATGCATGCGAGGGGGGACACATGCAAGCACCTATACCAACCTCTCACCACACTCACACACATATGCTAGGGACACATGCAAGTTTTCATCTGATTCCGATGTTCTCGTGGCCTTCCTCCGGCGAAACCCTGATCTGTGCACACTCGGATCGTCTACCCCCCTAGACGTTCCTCTAACAGGGGTAGCCCGGCGTAACTCTCTCTTGTTTTGTGTTTGTTTAGGTCATTGGGTTATGTAAAACCATGTTGGTTCACAAGTTGGGGCACTATCCTACCCGATTTCACCATAACAGGGAGATTCCCCCTTATACGGGTCCGGAACCTTCGCTTCTAGGTTAGAGCACATGCGTGCGAGGGGGACACATGAAAGCACCTATACCAACCTCTCACCAAACTCACACACATATGCTAGGGACACATGCAAGTTTTCATCTGATTCCGATGTTCCCGTGGCCTTCCTCCGGCGAAACCCTGATATGTGCACACTCGGATCGTCTAACCCCTAGATGTTCCTCTGACAGGGGTAGCCCGGCGTAGCTATCTCTTGTTTTGTGTTTGTTTAGGTCATCGGGTTATGTAAAACCATGTTGGTTCACAAGTTGGGGCACTATCCTACCCGGTTTCACCTCAACGGGGAGATTCCCCCTTATACGGGTCCGGAACCTTCGCTTCTAGGTTAGAGCGCATGCATGCGAGGGGGGACACATGCAAGCACCTATACCAACCTCTCACGACACTCACACACATATGCTAGGGACACATGCAAGTTCCGATGTTCTCGTGGCCTTCCTCCGGCGAAACGCTGATCTGGGCACACTCGGATCGTCTACCCCCCTAGACGTTCCTCTGACAGGGGTAGCCCGGCATAGCTCTCTCTTGTCTTGTGTTTGTTTAGGTCATAGGGTTATGTAAAACCATGTTGGTTCACAAGTTTGGGCACTATCCTACCCGGTTTCACCTCAACGGGGAGATTCCCCCTTATACGGGTCCGGAACCTTCGCTTCTAGGTTAGAGCGCATGCATGCGAGGGGGGACACATGCAAGCACCTATACCAACCTCTCACCACACTCACACACATATGCTAGGGACACATGCATGTTTTCATCTGATTCCGATGTTCTCGTGGCCTTCCTCCGGCGAAACCCTGATCTGTGCACACTCGGATCGTCTACCCCCTAGACGTTCCTCTGACAGGGGTAGACCGGCGTAGCTCTCTCTTGTTTTGTGTTTGTTTAGGTCATAGGGTTATGTAAAACCATGTTGGTTCACAAGTTGGGGCACTATCCTACCCGGTTTCACCTCAACGGGGAGATTCCCCCTTACGCAGGTCCGGAACCTTCGCTTCTAGGTTAGAGCGCATGCATGCGAGGGGGGACACATGTAAGCACCTATACCAAGCTCTCACCACACTCACGCACATATGCTAGGGACACATGCAAGTTTTCATCTGATTCCGATGTTCCCGTGACCTTCCTCCGGCGAAACCCCTATCTGTGCACACTCGGATCGTCTACCCCCCTAGACGTTCTTCTGGCAGGGGTAGCCCGGCGTGGCACTCTCTTGTTTTGTGTTTGTTTAGGTCAGAGGGTTATGTAAAACCATGTTGGTTCACAAGTTGGGGCACTATCCTACCCGGTTTCACGTCAACGGGGAGATTCCCCCTTATACGGGTCCGGAACCTTCGCTTCTAGGTTAGAGCGCATGCATGCGAGGGGGGACACATGCAAGCACCTATACCAACCTCTCACCACACTCACACACATATGCTAGGGACACATGCAAGTTTTCATCTGATTCCGATGTTCTCGTGGCCTTCCTCCGGCGAAACCCTGATCTGTGCACACTCGGATCGTCTACCCCCCTAGACGTTCCTCTAACAGGGGTAGCCCGGCGTAGCTCTCTCTTGTTTTGTGTTTGTTTAGGTCATTGGGTTATGTAAAACCATGTTGGTTCACAAGTTGGGGCACTATCCTACCCGATTTCACCATAACAGGGAGATTCCCCCTTATACGGGTCCGGAACCTTCGCTTCTAGGTTAGAGCACATGCGTGCGAGGGGGACACATGAAAGCACCTATACCAACCTCTCACCAAACTCACACACATATGCTAGGGACACATGCAAGTTTTCATCTGATTCCGATGTTCCCGTGGCCTTCCTCCGGCGAAACCCTGATATGTGCACACTCGGATCGTCTACCCCCTAGATGTTCCTCTGACAGGGGTAGCCCGGCGTAGCTATCTCTTGTTTTGTGTTTGTTTAGGTCATCGGGTTATGTAAAACCATGTTGGTTCACAAGTTGGGGCACTATCCTACCCGGTTTCACCTCAACGGGGAGATTCCCCCTTATACGGGTCCGGAACCTTCGCTTCTAGGTTAGAGCGCATGCATGCGAGGGGGGACACATGCAAGCACCTATACCAACCTCTCACGACACTCACACACATATGCTAGGGACACATGCAAGTTCCGATGTTCTCGTGGCCTTCCTCCGGCGAAACGCTGATCTGGGCACACTCGGATCGTCTACCCCCTAGACGTTCCTCTGACAGGGGTAGCCCGGCATAGCTCTCTCTTGTCTTGTGTTTGTTTAGGTCATAGGGTTATGTAAAACCATGTTGGTTCACAAGTTTGGGCACTATCCTACCCGGTTTCACCTCAACGGGGAGATTCCCCCTTATACGGGTCCGGAACCTTCGCTTCTAGGTTAGAGCGCATGCATGCGAGGGGGGACACATGCAAGCACCTATACCAACCTCTCACCACACTCACACACATATGCTAGGGACACATGCATGTTTTCATCTGATTCCGATGTTCTCGTGGCCTTCCTCCGGCGAAACCCTGATCTGTGCACACTCGATCGTCTACCCCCCTAGACGTTCCTCTGACAGGGGTAGCCCGGCGTAGCTATCTCTTGTTTTGTGTTTGTTTATGTCATAGGGTTATGTAAAACCATGTAGGTTCACAAGTTGGGTCACTATCCTACCCGGTTTCACCTCAACGGGGAGATTCCCCCTTATACGGGTCCGGAACCTTCGCTTCTAGGTTAGAGCGCATGCATGCGAGGGGGGACACATGTAAGCACCTATACCAACCTCTCACAACACTCACGCACATATGCTAGGGACACATGCACGTTTTCATCTGATTCCGATGTTCTCGTGACCTTCCTCCGGCGAAACCCTGATCTGTGCACACTCAGATCGTCTACCCCCCTAGACGTTCCTCTGGCAGGGGTAGCCCGGCGTGGCTCTCTCTTGTTTTGTGTTTTTTTAGGTCATAGGGTTATGTAAAACCATGTTGGTTCACAAGTTGGGGCACTATGCTACCCGGTTTCACCTCAACGGGGAGAATCCCCTTATACGGGTCCGGAACCTTCGCTTCTAGGTTAGAGCGCATGCATGCGAGGGGGACACATGCAAGCACCTATACCAACCTCTCACCACACTCACACACATATGCTAGGGACACATGCAAGTTCCGATGTTCTCGTGGCCTTCCTCCGGCGAAACCCTGATCTGTGCACACTCGGATCGTCTACCCCCCTAGACGTTCCTCTGGCAGGGGTAGCCCGGCGCAGCTCTCTCTTGTTTTGTGTTTGTTTAGGTCATAGGGTTATGTAAAACCATGTTGGTTCACAAGTTGGGGCACTATCCTACCCGGTTTCACCTCAACGGGGAGATTCCCCCTTATACGGGTCCGGAAACTTCGCTTCTAGGTTAGAGCGCATGCATGCAGGGGGACACATGCAAGCACCTATACCAACCTCTGACCACACTCACACACATATGCTAGGGACACATTCAAGTTTTCATCTGATACCGAAGTTCTCGTGGCCTTCCTCCGGCGAAACCCTGATCTGTGCACACTCGGATCGTCTACCCCCCTAGACGTTCCTCTCACAGGGGTAGCCCGGCGTAGCTCTCTCTTGTTTTGTGTTTGTTTAGGTCATAGGGTTATGTAAAACCATGTTGGTTCAGAAGTTGGGGCACTATCCTACCCGGTTTCACCTCAACGGGGAGATTCCCCCTTATACGGGTCCGGAACCTTCGCTTCTAGGTCAGAGGGCATGCATGCGAGGGGGGAGACATGCAAGCACCTATACCAACCTCTCACCACACTCACACACATATGCTAGGTACACATGCAAGTTTTCATTTGATTCCGATGTTCTCGTGGCCTTCCTCCGACGAAACCCTGATCTGTGCACACTCGGATCGTCTACCCCCCTAGAGGTTCCTCTGACAGGGGTAGCCCGGCGTAGCTATCTCTTGTTTTGTGTTTGTTTAGGTCATAGGGTTATGTAAAACCATGTTGGTTCACAAGTTGCGGCACTATCCTACCCTGTTTCACGTCAACGGGGAGATTCCCCCTTATACGGGTCCGGAACCTTCGCTTCTAGGTTAGAGCGCATGCATGCAAGGGGGGACACATGTAATCACCTATACCAACCTCTCACCACACTCACGCACATATGCTAGGGACACATGCATGTTTTCATCTGATTCCGATGTTCTCGTGGCCTTCCTCTGGCAAAACCCTGATCTGTGCACACTCGGATCGTCTACCCCCTAGACGTTCCTCTGGCAGGGGTAGCCCGGTGCAGCTCTCTCTTGTTTTGTGTTTGTTTAGGTCATAGGGTTATGTAAAACCATGTTGGTTCACAAGTTGGGGCACTATCCTACCCGGTTTCACCTCAACAGGGAGATTCCCCCTTATACGGGTCCGGAACCTTCGCTTCTAGGTTAGAGCGCATGCATGCGAGGGGGACACATGCAAGCACCTATAACAACCTCTCACCACACTCACACACATATCCAAGGGACACATGCAAGTTTTCATCTGATTCCGATATTCTCGTGGCCTTCCTCCGGCGAAACCCTGATCTATGCACACTCGGATCGTCTACCCCCTAGACGTTCCTCTGACAGGGGTAGCCCGGCGTAGCTCTCTCTTGTTTTGTGTTTGTTTAGGTCATAGGTAAAACCATGTTGGTTCACAAGTTGGGGCACTATCCTACCCGGTTTCACCTCAACGGGGAGATTCCCCCTTATACGGGTCCGGAACCTTCGCTTCTAGGTTAGAGGGCATGCATGCGAGGGGGGACACATGCAAGCACCTATACCAACCTCTCACCACACTCACACACATATGCTAGGGACACATGCAAGTTTCCATCTGAGTCCGATGTTCTCGTGGCCTTCCTCCGGCGAAACCCTGATCTGTGCACACTCGGATCGTCTACCCCCCTAGACGTTCCTATGGCAGGGGTAGCCCGGTGCAGCTCTCTCTTGTTTTGTGTTTGTTTAGGTCATAGGGTTATGTAAAACCATGTTGGTTCACAAGTTGGGGCACTATCCTACCCGGTTTCACCTCAACGGGGAGATTCCCCCTTATACGGGTCCGGAACCTTCGCTTCTAGGTTAGAGCGCATGCATGCGAGGGGGACACATGCAAGCACCTATAACAACCTCTCACCACACTCACACACATATCCAAGGGACACATGCAAGTTTTCATCTGATTCCGATATTCTCGTGGCCTTCCTCCGGCGAAACCCTGATCTATGCACACTCGGATCGTCTACCCCCTAGACGTTCCTCTGACAGGGGTAGCCCGGCGTAGCTCTCTCTTGTTTTGTGTTTGTTTAGGTCATAGGTAAAACCATGTTGGTTCACAAGTTGGGGCACTATCCTACCCGGTTTCACCTCAACGGGGAGATTCCCCCTTATACGGGTCCGGAACCTTCGCTTCTAGGTTAGAGGGCATGCATGCGAGGGGGGACACATGCAAGCACCTATACCAACCTCTCACCACACTCACACACATATGCTAGGGACACATGCAGGTTTCCATCTGATTCCGATGTTCTCGTGGCCTTCCTCCGGCGAAACCCTGATCTGTGCACACTCGGATCGTCTACCCCCCTAGACGTTCCTCTGGCAGGGGTAGCCCGGCGTAGATCTCTCTTGTTTTGTGTTTGTTTAGGTCATAGGGTTATGTAAAACCATGTTGGTTCACAAGTTGGGGCACTATCCTACCCGGTTTCACCTCAACGGGGAGATTCCCCCTTATACGGGTCTGGAACCTTCGCTTCTAGGTTAGAGCGCAAGCATGCGAGGGGGGACACATGTAATCACCTATACCAACCTCTCACCACACTCACACACATATGCTAGGGACACATGCAAGTTTTCATCTGATTCCGATGTTCTCGTGGCCTTCCTCCGGCGAAACCCTGATCTGTGCACACTCGATCATCTACCCCCCTAGACGTTCCTCTCGCAGGGGTAGCCCGACGTAGCTATCTCTTTTTTTGTGTTTGTTTAGGTCATAGGGTTATGTAAAACCATGTTGGTTCACAAGTTGGGGCACTATCCTACCCGGTTTCACCTCAACGGGGAGATTCCCCCTTATACGGGTCCGGAACCTTCGCTTCTAGGTTAGAGCGCATGCATGCGAGGGGGGACACATGCAAGCACCTATACCAACCTCTCACCACACTCACACACATATTCTAGGCACACATGCATGTTTTCATCTGATTCCGATGTTCTCGTGGCCTTCCTCCGGCGAAACCCTGATCTGTGCACACTCGGATCGTCTACCCCCCTAGACGTTCCTTTGACAGGGGTAGCCCGGCGTAGCTATCTCTTGTTTTGTGTTTGTTTATGTCATAGGGTTATGTAAAACCATGTTGGTTCACAAGTTGGGGCACTATGCTACCCGGTTTCACCTCAACGGGGAGATTTCCCCTTATACGGGTCCGGAACCTTCGCTTCTAGGTTAGAGCGCATGCATGCGAGGGGGGACACATGCAAGCACCTATACTAACCTCTCACCACACTTAAACACATATGCTAGGGACACATGCAAGTTTTCATCTGATTCCGATGTTCTCGTGGCCTTCCTCCGGCGAAACCCTGATCTGTGCACACTCGGATCGTCTACCCCCTAGACGTTCCTCTGACATGGGTAGACCGGCGTAGCTCTCTCTTGTTTTGTGTTTGTTTAGGTCATAGGGTTATGTAAAACCATGTGGGTTCACAAGTTGGGGCACTATCCTACCCGGTTTCACCTCAACGGGGAGATTACCCCCTTATACGGGTCCGGAACCTTCGCTTCTAGGTTAGAGCGCATGCATGCGAGGGGGGACACATGCAAGCACCTATAACAACCTCTCACCACACTCACACACATATCCAAGGGACACATGCAAGTTTTCATCTGATTCCGATATTCTCGTGGCCTTCCTCCGGCGAAACCCTGATCTATGCACACTCGGATCATCTACCCCCTAGACGTTCCTCTGACAGGGGTAGCCCGGCGTAGCTCTCTCTTGTTTTTTGTTTGTTTAGGTCATAAGTAAAATCATGTTGGTTCACAAGTTGGGGCACTATTCTACCCGGTTTCACCTCAATGGGGAGATTCCCCCTTATACGGGTCCGGAACCTTCGCTTCTAGGTTAGAGGGCATGCATGCGAGGGGCGACACATGCAAGCACCTATACCAACCTCTCACCACACTCACACACATATGCTAGGGACACATGCAAGTTTCCATCTGATTCCGATGTTCTCGTGGCCTTCCTCCGGCGAAACCCTGATCTGTGCACACTCGGATCGTCTACCCCCCTAGACGTTCCTCTGGCAGGTTAGCCCGGCGTAGATCTCTCTTGTTTTGTCTTTGTTTAGGTCATAGGGTTATGTAAAACCATGTTGGTTCACAAGTTGGGGCACTATCCTACCCGGTTTCACCTCAACGGGGAGATTCCCCCTTATACGGGTCTGGAACCTTCGCTTCTAGGTTAGAGCGCATGCATGCGAGGGGGGACACATGCAAGCACCTATACCAACCTCTCACCACACTCACACACATATGCTAGGGACACATGCATGTTTTCATCTGATTCCGATGTTCTCGTGGCCTTCCTCCGGCGAAACCCTGATCTGTGCACACTCGGATCGTCTACCCCCCTAGACGTTCCTCTGACAGGGGTAGCCCGGCGTAGCTATCTCTTGTCTTGTGTTTCTTTATGTCATAGGGTTATGTAAAACCATGTTGTTTCACAAGTTGGGGCACTATGCTACCCGGTTTCACCTCAACGGGGAGATTCCCCCTTATACGGGTTCGGAACCTTCGCTTCTAGGTTAGAGCGCATGCATGCGAGGGGGGACACATGCAAGCACCTATACTAACCTCTCACCACACTTAAACACATATGCTAGGGACACATGCAAGTTTTCATCTGATTCCGATGTTCTCGTGGCCTTCCTCCGGCTAAACCCTGATCTGTGCACACTCGGATCGTCTACCCCCTAGACGTTCCTCTGACATGGGTAGACCGGCGTAGCTCTCTCTTGTTTTGTGTTTGTTTAGGTCATAGGGTTATGTAAAACCATGTTGGTTTACAAGTTGGGGCACTATCCTACCCGGTTTCACCTCAACGGGGAGATTCCCCCTTATACGGGTCCGGAACCTTCGCTTCTAGGTTAGAGCGCATGCATGCGAGGAGGGGACACATGCAAGCACCTATACCAACCTCTCACCACACTCACACACATATGCTAGGGACACATGCAAGTTTTCATCTGATTCCGATGTTCTCGTGGCCTTCCTCCGGCGAAACCCTGATCTGTGCACACTCGGATCGTCTACCCCCCTAGACGGTCCCCTGACAGGGGTAGACCGGCGTAGCTCTCTCTCGTTTTGTGTTTGTTTAGGTCATAGGGTTATGTAAAACCATGTTGGTTCACAAGTTGGGGCACTATCCTACCCGGTATCACCTCAACGAGGAGATTCCCCCTTATACGGGTCCGGAACCTTCGCTTCTAGGTTAGAGCGCATGCATGCGAGGGGGGACACATGTAAGCACCTATACCAACCTCTCACCACACTCACGCACATATGCTAGGGACACATGCAAGTTTTCATCTGATTCCGATGTTCTCGTGGCCTTCCTCCGGCGAAACCCTGATCTATGCACACTCGGATCGTCTACCCCCCTAGACGTTCCTCTGACAGGGGTAGCCCGCCGTAGCTTTATCTTGTTTTGTGTTTGTTTAGGTCATAGGTTTATGTAAAACCATGTTGGTTCAAAAGTTGCGGCACTATCCTACCCGGTTTCACGTCAACGGGGAGATTCCCCCTTATACGGGTCCGGAACCTTCGCTTCTAGGTTAGAGCGCATGCATGCGAGAGGGGACACATGTAATCACCTATACCAACCTCTCACCACACTCACGCACATATGCTGGTGACACATGCATGTTTTCATCTGATTCCGATGTTCTCGTGGCGTTCCTCTGGCGAAACCCTCATCTGTGCACATTCGGATCGTCTACCCCCTAGACGTTCCTCTGGCAGTGGTAGCCCGGCGCAGCTCTCTCTTGTTTTGTGTTTGCTTAGGTCATAGGGTTATGTAAAACCATGTTGGTTCACAAGTTGGGGCACTATCCTACCCGGTTTCACCTCAACGGGGAGATTCCCCCTTATACGGGTCCGGAACCTTCGCTTCTAGGTTAGAGCGCATGCATGCGAGGGGGGACACATGCAAGCACCTATAACAACCTCTCACCACACTCACACACATATCCAAGGGACACATGCAAGTTTTCATCTGATTCCGATATTCTCGTGGCCTTCCTCCGGCGAAACCCTGATCTATGCACACTCGGATCGTCTACCCCCTAGACGTTCCTCTGACAGGGGTAGCCCGGCGTAGCTCTCTCTTGTTTTGTGTTTGTTTAGGTCATAAGTAAAATCATGTTGGTTCACAAGTTGGGGCACTATTCTACCCGGTTTCACCTCAACGGGGAGATTCCCCCTTATACGGGTCAGGAACCTTCGCTTCTAGGTTAGAGGGCATGCATGCGAGGGGGGACACATGCAAGCACCTATACCAACCTCTCACCACACTCACACACATATGCTAGGGACACATGCAAGTTTCCATCTGATTCCGATGTTCTCGTGGCCTTCCTCCGGCGAAACCCTGATCTGTGCACACTCGGATCGTCTACCCCCCTAGACGTTCCTCTGGCAGGGGTAGCCCGGCGTAGATCTCTCTTGTTTTGTCTTTTTTTAGGTCATAGGGTTATGTAAAACCATGTTGGTTCACAAGTTGGGGCACTATCCTACCCGGTTTCACCTCAACGGGGAGATTCCCCCTTATACGGGTCTGGAACCTTCGCTTCTAGGTTAGAGCGCATGCATGCGAGGGGGGACACATGTATTCACCTATACCAACCTCTCACCACACTCACACACATATGCTAGGGACACATGCAAGTTTTCATCTGATTCCGATGTTCTCGTGGCCTTCCTCCGGCGAAACCCTGATCTGTGCACACTCGATCATCTACCCCCCTAGACGTTCCTCTCGCAGGGGTAGCCCGACGTAGCTATCTCTTGTTTTGTGTTTGTTTAGGTCATAGGGTTATGTAAAACCATGTTGGTTCACAAGTTGGGGCACTATCCTACCCGGTTTCACCTCAACGGGGAGATTCCCCCTTATACGGGTCCGGAACCTTCGCTTCTAGGTTAGAGCGCATGCATGCGAGGGGGGACACATGCAAGCACCTATACCAACCTCTCACCACACTCACACACATATGCTAGGGACACATGCATGTTTTCATCTGATTCCGATGTTCTCGTGGCCTTCCTCCGGCGAAACCCTGATCTGTGCACACTCGGATCGTCTACCCCCCTAGACGTTCCTCTGACAGGGGTAGCCCGGCGTAGCTATCTCTTGTTTTGTGTTTGTTTATGTCATAGGGTTATGTAAAACCATGTTGGTTCACAAGTTGGGGCACTATGCTACCCGGTTTCACCTCAACGGGGAGATTCCCCCTTATACGGGTCCGGAACCTTTGCTTCTAGGTTAGAGCGCATGCATGCGAGGGGGGACACATGCAAGCACCTATACTAACCTCTCACCACACTTAAACACATATGCTAGGGACACATGCAAGTTTTCATCTGATTCCGATGTTCTCGTGGCCTTCCTCCGGCGAAACCCTGATCTGTGCACACTCGGATCGTCTACCCCCTAGACGTTCCTCTGACATGGGTAGACCGGCGTAGCTCTCTCTTGTTTTGTGTTTGTTTAGGTCATAGGGTTATGTAAAACCATGTTGGTTCACAAGTTGGGGCACTATCCTACCCGGTTTCACCTCAACGGGGAGATTACCCCCTTATACGGGTCCGGAACCTTCGCTTCTAGGTTAGAGCGCATGCATGCGAGGGGGGACACATGCAAGCACCTATACCAACCTCTCACCACACTTACACACATATTCTAGGGACACATGCAAGTTTTCATCTGATTCCGATGTTCTCGTGGCCTTCCTCCGGCGAAACCCTGATCTGTGCACACTCGGATCGTCTACCCCCTAGACGTTCCTCTGACAGGGGTAGACCGGCGTAGCTCTCTCTTGTTTTGTGTTTGTTTAGGTCATAGGGTTATGTAAAACCATGTTGGTTCACAAGTTGGGGCACTATCCTACCCGGTTTCACCTCAACGGGGAGATTCCCCCTTACGCAGGTCCGGAACATTCGCTTCTAGGTTAGAGCGCATGCATGCGAGGGGGGACACATGTAAGCACCTATACCAACCTCTCACCACACTCACGCACATATGCTAGGGATACATGCAAGTTTTCATCTGATTCCGATGTTCCCGTGACCTTCCTCCGGCGAAACCCCTATCTGTGCACACTCGGATCGTCTACCCCCCTAGACGTTCTTCTGGCAGGGGTAGCCCGGCGTGGCACTCTCTTGTTTTGTGTTTGTTTAGGTCAGAGGGTTATGTAAAACCATGTTGGTTCACAAGTTGGGGCACTATCCTACCCGGTTTCACGTGAGATTCCCCCTTATACGGGTCCGGAACCTTCGCTTCTAGGTTAGAGCGCATGCATGCGAGGGGGGACACATGCAAGCACCTATACCAACCTCTCACCACACTCACACACATATGCTAGGGACACATGCAAGTTTTCATCTGATTCCGATGTTCTCGTGGCCTTCCTCCGGCGAAACCCTGATCTGTGCACACTCGGATCGTCTACCCCCCTAGACGTTCCTCTAACAGGGGTAGCCCGGCGTAGCTCTCTCTTGTTTTGTGTTTGTTTAGGTCATTGGGTTATGTAAAACCATGTTGGTTCACAAGTTGGGGCACTATCCTACCCGATTTCACCATAACAGGGAGATTCCCCCTTATACGGGTTCGGAACCTTCGCTTCTAGGTTAGAGCACATGCGTGCGAGGGGGACACATGAAAGCACCTATACCAACCTCTCACCAAACTCACACACATATGCTAGGGACACATGCAAGTTTTCATCTGATTCCGATGTTCCCGTGGCCTTCCTCCGGCGAAACCCTGATATGTGCACACTCGGATCGTCTACCCCCTAGATGTTCCTCTGACAGGGGTAGCCCGGCGTAGCTATCTCTTGTTTTGTGTTTGTTTAGGTCATCGGGTTATGTAAAACCATGTTGGTTCACAAGTTGGGGCACTATCCTACCCGGTTTCACCTCAACGGGGAGATTCCCCCTTATACGGGTCCGGAACCTTCGCTTCTAGGTTAGAGCGCATGCATGCGAGGGGGGACACATGCAAGCACCTATACCAACCTCTCACGACACTCACACACATATGCTAGGGACACATGCAAGTTCCGATGTTCTCGTGGCCTTCCTCCGGCGAAACGCTGATCTGGGCACACTCGGATCGTCTACCCCCCTAGACGTTCCTCTGACAGGGGTAGCCCGGCATAGCTCTCTCTTGTCTTGTGTTTGTTTAGGTCATAGGGTTATGTAAAACCATGTTGGTTCACAAGTTTGGGCACTATCCTACCCGGTTTCACCTCAACGGGGAGATTCCCCCTTATACTGGTCCGGAACCTTCGCTTCTAGGTTAGAGCGCATGCATGCGAGGGGGGACACATGCAAGCACCTATACCAACCTCTCACCACACTCACACACATATGCTAGGGACACATGCATGTTTTCATCTGATTCTGATGTTCTCGTGGCCTTCCTCCGGCGAAACCCTGATCTGTGCACACTCGGATCGTCTACCCCCTAGACGTTCCTCTGACAGGGGTAGACCGGCGTAGCTCTCTCTTGTTTTGTGTTTGTTTAGCTCATAGGGTTATGTAAAACCATGTTGGTTCACAAGTTGGGGCACTATCCTACCCGGTTTCACCTCAACGGGGAGATTCCCCCTTACGCAGATCCGGAACATTCGCTTCTAGGTTAGAGCGCATGCATGCGAGGGGGGACACATGTAAGCACCTATACCAACCTCTCACCACACTCACGCACATATGCTAGGGACACATGCAAGTTTTCATCTGATTCCGATGTTCCCGTGACCTTCCTCCGGCGAAACCCCTATCTGTGCACACTCGGATCGTCTACCCCCCTAGACGTTCTTCTGGCAGGGGTAGCCCGGCGTGGCACTCTCTTGTTTTGTGTTTGTTTAGGTCAGAGGGTTATGTAAAACCATGTTGGTTCACAAGTTGGGGCACTATCCTACCCGGTTTCACGTGAGATTCCCCCTTATACGGGTCCGGAACCTTCGCTTCTAGGTTAGAGCGCATGCATGCGAGGGGGGACACATGCAAGCACCTATACCAACCTCTCACCACACTCACACACATATGCTAGGGACACATGCAAGTTTTCATCTGATTCCGATGTTCTCGTGGCCTTCCTCCGGCGAAACCCTGATCTGTGCACACTCGGATCGTCTACCCCCCTAGACGTTCCTCTAACAGGGGTAGCCCGGCGTAGCTCTCTCTTGTTTTGTGTTTGTTTAGGTCATTGGGTTATGTAAAACCATGTTGGTTCACAAGTTGGGGCACTATCCTACCCGATTTCACCATAACAGGGAGATTCCCCCTTATACGGGTCCGGAACCTTCGCTTCTAGGTTAGAGCACATGCGTGCGAGGGGGACACATGAAAGCACCTATACCAACCTCTCACCGAACTCACACACATATGCTAGGGACACATGCAAGTTTTCATCTGATTCCGATGTTCCCGTGGCCTTCCTCCGGCGAAACCCTGATCTGTGCACACTCGGATCGTCTACCCCCCTAGACGTTCCTCTAACAGGGGTAGCCCGGCGTAGCTCTCTCTTGTTTTGTGTTTGTTTAGGTCATTGGGTTATGTAAAACCATGTTGGTTCACAAGTTGGGGCACTATCCTACCCGATTTCACCATAACAGGGAGATTCCCCCTTATATGGGTCCGGAACCTTCGCTTCTAGGTTAGAGCACATGCGTGCGAGGGGGACACATGAAAGCACCTATACCAACCTCTCACCGAACTCACACACATATGCTAGGGACACATGCAAGTTTTCATCTGATTCCGATGTTCCCGTGGCCTTCCTCCGGCGAAACCCTGATATGTGCACACTCGGATCGTCTACCCCCTAGATGTTCCTCTGACAGGGGTAGCCCGGCGTAGCTATCTCTTGTTTTGTGTTTGTTTAGGTCATCGGGTTATGTAAAACCATGTTGGTTCACAAGTTGGGGCACTATCCTACCCGGTTTCACCTCAACGGGGAGATTCCCCCTTATACGGGTCCGGAACCTTCGCTTCTAGGTTAGAGCGCATGCATGCGAGGGGGGACACATGCAAGCACCTATACCAACCTCTCACGACACTCACACACATATGCTAGGGACACATGCAAGTTCCGATGTTCTCGTGGCCTTCCTCCGGCGAAACGCTGATCTGGGCACACTCGGATCGTCTACCCCCCTAGACGTTCCTCTGACAGGGGTAGCCCGGCATAGCTCTCTCTTGTCTTGTGTTGATTAGGTCATAGGGTTATGTAAAACCATGTTGGTTCACAAGTTTGGGCACTATCCTACCCGGTTTCACCTCAACGGGGAGATTCCCCCTTATACGGGTCCGGAACCTTCGCTTCTAGGTTAGAGCGCATGCATGCGAGGGGGGACACATGCAAGCACCTATACCAACCTCTCACCACACTCACACACATATGCTAGGGACACATGCATGTTTTCATCTGATTCCGATGTTCTCGTGGCCTTCCTCCGGCGAAACCCTGATCTGTGCACACTCGGATCGTCTACCCCCTAGACGTTCCTCTGACAGGGGTAGACCGGCGTAGCTCTCTCTTGTTTTGTGTTTGTTTAGGTCATAGGGTTATGTAAAACCATGTTGGTTCACAAGTTGGGGCACTATCCTACCCGGTTTCACCTCAACGGGGAGATTCCCCCTTACGCAGGTCCGGAACATTCGCTTCTAGGTTAGAGCGCATGCATGCGAGGGGGGACACATGTAAGCACCTATACCAACCTCTCACCACACTCACGCACATATGCTAGGGACACATGCAAGTTTTCATCTGATTCCGATGTTCCCGTGACCTTCCTTCGGCGAAACCCCTATCTGTGCACACTCGGATCGTCTACCCCCCTAGACGTTCTTCTGGCAGGGGTAGCCCGGCGTGGCACTCTCTTGTTTTGTGTTTGTTTAGGTCAGAGGGTTATGTAAAACCATGTTGGTTCACAAGTTGGGGCACTATCCTACCCGGTTTCACGTGAGATTCCCCCTTATACGGGTCCGGAACCTTCGCTTCTAGGTTAGAGCGCATGCATGCGAGGGGGGACACATGCAAGCACCTATACCAACCTCTCACCACACTCACACACATATGCTAGGGACACATGCAAGTTTTCATCTGATTCCGATGTTCTCGTGGCCTTCCTCCGGCGAAACCCTGATCTGTGCACACTCGGATCGTCTACCCCCCTAGACGTTCCTCTAACAGGGGTAGCCCGGCGTAGCTCTCTCTTGTTTTGTGTTTGTTTAGGTCATTGGGTTATGTAAAACCATGTTGGTTCACAAGTTGGGGCACTATCCTACCCGATTTCACCATAACAGGGAGATTCCCCCTTATACGGGTCCGGAACCTTCGCTTCTAGGTTAGAGCACATGCGTGCGAGGGGGACACATGAAAGCACCTATACCAACCTCTCACCAAACTCACACACATATGCTAGGGACACATGCAAGTTTTCATCTGATTCCGATGTTCCCGTGGCCTTCCTCCGGCGAAACCTTGATATGTGCACACTCGGATCGTCTACCCCCTAGATGTTCCTCTGACAGGGGTAGCCCGGCGTAGCTATCTCTTGTTTTGTGTTTGTTTAGGTCATCGGGTTATGTAAAACCATGTTGGTTCACAAGTTGGGGCACTATCCTACCCGGTTTCACCTCAACGGGGAGATTCCCCCTTATACGGGTCCGGAACCTTCGCTTCTATGTTAGAGCGCATGCATGCGAGGGGGGACACATGCAGGCACCTATACCAACCTCTCACGACACTCACACACATATGCTAGGGACACATGCAAGTTCCGATGTTCTCGTGGCCTTCCTCCGGCGAAACGCTGATCTAGGCACACTCGGATCGTCTACCCCCCTAGACGTTCCTCTGACAGGGGTAGCCCGGCATAGCTCTCTCTTGTCTTGTGTTTGTTTAGGTCATAGGGTTATGTAAAACCATGTTGGTTCACAAGTTTGGGCACTATCCTACCCGGTTTCACCTCAACGGGGAGATTCCCCCTTATACGGGTCCGGAACCTTCGCTTCTAGGTTAGAGCGCATGCATGCGAGGGGGGACACATGCAAGCACCTATACCAACCTCTCACCACACTCACACACATATGCTAGGGACACATGCATGTTTTCATCTGATTCCGATGTTCTCGTGGCCTTCCTCCGGCGAAACCCTGATCTGTGCACACTCGGATCGTCTACCCCCTAGACGTTCCTCTGACAGGGGTAGACCGGCGTAGCTCTCTCTTGTTTTGTGTTTGTTTAGGTCATAGGGTTATGTAAAACCATGTTGGTTCACAAGTTGGGGCACTATCCTACCCGGTTTCACCTCAACGGGGAGATTCCCCCTTATACGGGTCCGGAACCTTCGCTTCTAGGTTAGAGCGCATGCATGCGAGGGGGGACACATGTAAGCACCTATACCAACCTCTCACCACACTCACGCACATATGCTAGGGACACATGCAAGTTTTCATCTGATTCCGATGTTCCCGTGACCTTCCTCCGGCGAAACCCCTATCTGTGCACACTCGGATCGTCTACCCCCCTAGACGTTCTTCTGGCAGGGGTAGCCCGGCGTGGCACTCTCTTGTTTTGTGTTTGTTTAGGTCAGAGGGTTATGTAAAACCATGTTGGTTCACAAGTTGGGGCACTATCCTACCCGGTTTCACGTCAACGGGGAGATTCCCCCTTATACGGGTCCGGAACCTTCGCTTCTAGGTTAGAGCGCATGCATGCGAGGGGGGACACATGCAAGCACCTATACCAACCTCTCACCACACTCACACACATATGCTAGGGACACATGCAAGTTTTCATCTGATTCCGATGTTCTCGTGGCCTTCCTCCGGCGAAACCCTGATCTGTGCACACTCGGATCGTCTACCCCCCTAGACGTTCCTCTAACAGGGGTAGCCCGGCGTAGCTCTCTCTTGTTTTGTGTTTGTTTAGGTCATTGGGTTATGTAAAAGCATGTTGGTTCACAAGTTGGGGCACTATCCTACCCGATTTCACCATAACAGGGAGATTCCCCCTTATACGGGTCCGGAACCTTCGCTTCTAGGTTAGAGCACATGCGTGCGAGGGGGACACATGAAAGAACCTATACCAACCTCTCACCAAACTCACACACATATGCTAGGGACACATGCAAGTTTTCATCTGATTCCGATGTTCCCGTGGCCTTCCTCCGGCGAAACCCTGATATGTGCACACTCGGATCGTCTACCCCCTAGATGTTCCTCTGACAGGGGTAGCCCGGCGTAGCTATCTCTTGTTTTGTGTTTGTTTAGGTCATCGGGTTATGTAAAACCATGTTGGTTCACAAGTTGGGGCACTATCCTACCCGGTTTCACCTCAACGGGGAGATTCCCCCTTATACGGGTCCGGAACCTTCGCTTCTAGGTTAGAGCGCATGCATGCGAGGGGGGACACACGCAAGCACCTATACCAACCTCTCACGACACTCACACACATATGCTAGGGACACATGCAAGTTCCGATGTTCTCGTGGCCTCCCTCCGGCGAAACGCTGATCTGGGCACACTCGGATCGTCTACCCCCCTAGACGTTCCTCTGACAGGGGTAGCCCGGCATAGCTCTCTCTTGTCTTGTGTTTGTTTAGGTCATAGGGTTATGTAAAACCATGTTGGTTCACAAGTTTGGGCACTATCCTACCCGGTTTCACCTCAACGGGGAGATTCCCCCTTATACGGGTCCGGAACCTTCGCTTCTAGGTTAGAGCGCATGCATGCGAGGGGGGACACATGCAAGCACCTATACCAACCTCTCACCACACTCACACACATATGCTAGGGACACATGCATGTTTTCATCTGATTCCGATGTTCTCGTGGCCTTCCTCCGGCGAAACCCTGATCTGTGCACACTCGATCGTCTACCCCCCTAGACGTTCCTCTGACAGGGGTAGCCCGGCGTAGCTATCTCTTGTTTTGTGTTTGTTTATGTCATAGGGTTATGTAAAACCATGTAGGTTCACAAGTTGGGTCACTATCCTACACGGTTTCACCTCAACGGGGAGATTCCCCCTTATACGGGTCCGGAACCTTCGCTTCTAGGTTAGAGCGCATGCATGCGAGGGGGGACACATGTAAGCACCTATACCAACCTCTCACAACACTCACGCACATATGCTAGGGACACATGCAAGTTTTCATCTGATTCCGATGTTCTCGTGACCTTCCTCCGGCGAAACCCTGATCTGTGCACACTCGGATCGTCTACCCCCCTAGACGTTCCTCTGGCAGGGGTAGCCCGGCGTGGCTCTCTCTTGTTTTGTGTTTTTTTAGGTCATAGGGTTATGTAAAACCATGTTGGTTCACAAGTTGGGGAACTATGCTACCCGGTTTCACCTCAACGGGGAGAATCCCCCTTATACGGGTCCGGAACCTTCGCTTCTAGGTTAGAGCGCATGCATGCGAGGGGGACACATGCAAGCACCTATACCAACCTCTCACCACACTCACACACATATGCTAGGGACACATGCAAGTTCCGATTTTCTCGTGGCCTTCCTCCGGCGAAACCCTGATCTGTGCACACTCGGATCGTCTACCCCCCTAGACGTTCCTCTGGCAGGGGTAGCGCGGCGCAGCTCTCTCTTGTTTTGTGTTTGTTTAGGTCATAGGGTTATGTAAAACCATGTTGGTTCACAAGTTGGGGCACTATCCTACCCGGTTTCACCTCAACGGGGAGATTCCCCCTTATACGGGTCCGGAAACTTCGCTTCTAGGTTAGAGCGCATGCATGCAGGGGGAACACATGCAAGCACCTATACCAACCTCTGACCACACTCACACACATATGCTAGGGACACATTCAAGTTTTCATCTGATACCGATGTTCTCGTGGCCTTCCTCCGGCGAAACCCTGATTTGTGCACACTCGGATCGTCTACCCCCCTAGACGTTCCTCTCACAGGGGTAGCCCGGCGTAGCTCTCTCTTGTTTTGTGTTTGTTTAGGTCATAGGGTTATGTAAAACCATGTTGGTTCACAAGTTGGGGCACTATCCTACCCGGTTTCACCTCAACGGGGAGATTCCCCCTTATACGGGTCCGGAACCTTCGCTTCTAGGTTAGAGGGCATGCATGCGAGGGGGGAGACATGCAAGCACCTATACCAACCTCTCACCACACTCACACACATATGCTAGGGACACATGCAAGTTTTCATTTGATTCCGATGTTCTCGTGGCCTTCCTCCGACGAAACCCTGATCTGTGCACACTCGGATCGTCTACCCCCCTAGAGGTTCCTCTGACAGGGGTAGCCCGGCGTAGCTATCTCTTGTTTTGTGTTTGTTTAGGTCATAGGGTTTTGTAAAACCATGTTGGTTCACAAGTTGCGGCACTATCCTACCCTGTTTCACGTCAACAGGGAGATTCCCCCTTATACGGGTCCGGAACCTTCGCTTCTAGGTTAGAGCGCATGCATGCAAGGGGGGACACATGTAATCACCTATACCAACCTCTCACCACACTCACGCACATATGCTAGGGACACATGGATGTTTTCATCTGATTCCGATGTTCTCGTGGCCTTCCTCTGGCGAAACCCTGATCTGTGCACACTCGGATCGTCTACCCCCTAGACGTTCCTCTGGCAGGGGTAGCCCGGTGCAGCTCTCTCTTGTTTTGTGTTTGTTTAGGTCATAGGGTTATGTAAAACCATGTTGGTTCACAAGTTGGGGCACTATCCTACCCGGTTTCACCTCAACAGGGAGATTCCCCCTTATACGGGTCCGGAACCTTCGCTTCTAGGTTAGAGCGCATGCATGCGAGGGGGACACATGCAAGCACCTATAACAACCTCGCACCACACTCACACACATATCCAAGGGACACATGCAAGTTTTCATCTGATTCCGATATTCTCGTGGCCTTCCTCCGGCGAAACCCTGATCTATGCACACTCGGATCGTCTACCCCCTAGACGTTCCTCTGACAGGGGTAGCCCGGCGTAGCTCTCTCTTGTTTTGTGTTTGTTTAGGTCATAGGTAAAACCATGTTGGTTCACAAGTTGGGGCACTATCCTACCCGGTTTCACCTCAACGGGGAGATTCCCCCTTATACGGGTCCGGAACCTTCGCTTCTAGGTTAGAGGGCATGCATGCGAGGGGGGACACATGCAAGCACCTATACCAACCTCTCACCACACTCACACACATATGCTAGGGACACATGCAAGTTTCCATCTGATTCCGATGTTCTCGTGGCCTTCCTCCGGCGAAACCCTGATCTGTGCACACTCGGATCGTCTACCCCCCTAGACGTTCCTCTGGCAGGGGTAGCCCGGTGCAGCTCTCTCTTGTTTTGTGTTTGTTTAGGTCATAGGGTTATGTAAAACCATGTTGGTTCACAAGTTGGGGCACTATCCTACCCGGTTTCACCTCAACAGGGAGATTCCCCCTTATACGGGTCCGGAACCTTCGCTTCTAGGTTAGAGCGCATGCATGCGAGGGGGACACATGCAAGCACCTATAACAACCTCTCACCACACTCACACACATATCCAAGGGACACATGCAAGTTTTCATCTGATTCCGATATTCTCGTGGCCTTCCTCCGGCGAAACCCTGATTTGTGCACACTCGGATCGTCTACCCCCCTAGACGTTCCTCTCACAGGGGTAGCCCGGCGTAGCTCTCTCTTGTTTTGTGTTTGTTTAGGTCATAGGGTTATGTAAAACCATGTTGGTTCACAAGTTGGGGCACTATCCTACCCGGTTTCACCTCAACGGGGAGATTCCCCCTTATACGGGTCCGGAACCTTCGCTTCTAGGTTAGAGGGCATGCATGCGAGGGGGGAGACATGCAAGCACCTATACCAACCTCTCACCACACTCACACACATATGCTAGGGACACATGCAAGTTTTCATTTGATTCCGATGTTCTCGTGGCCTTCCTCCGACGAAACCCTGATCTGTGCACACTCGGATCGTCTACCCCCCTAGAGGTTCCTCTGACAGGGGTAGCCCGGCGTAGCTATCTCTTGTTTTGTGTTTGTTTAGGTCATAGGGTTTTGTAAAACCATGTTGGTTCACAAGTTGCGGCACTATCCTACCCTGTTTCACGTCAACAGGGAGATTCCCCCTTATACGGGTCCGGAACCTTCGCTTCTAGGTTAGAGCGCATGCATGCAAGGGGGGACACATGTAATCACCTATACCAACCTCTCACCACACTCATGCACATATGCTAGGGACACATGCATGTTTTCATCTGATTCCGATGTTCTCGTGGCCTTCCTCTGGCGAAACCCTGATCTGTGCACACTCGGATCGTCTACCCCCTAGACGTTCCTCTGGCAGGGGTAGCCCGGTGCAGCTCTCTCTTGTTTTGTGTTTGTTTAGGTCATAGGTTTATGTAAAACCATGTTGGTTCACAAGTTGGGGCACTATCCTACCCGGTTTCACCTCAACAGGGAGATTCCCCCTTATACGGGTCCGGAACCTTCGCTTCTAGGTTAGAGCGCATGCATGCGAGGGGGACACATGCAAGCACCTATAACAACCTCGCACCACACTCACACACATATCCAAGGGACACCTGCAAGTTTTCATCTGATTCCGATATTCTCGTGGCCTTCCTCCGGCGAAACCCTGATCTATGCACACTCGGATCGTCTACCCCCTAGACGTTCCTCTGACAGGGGTAGCCCGGCGTAGCTCTCTCTTGTTTTGTGTTTGTTTAGGTCATAGGTAAAACCATGTTGGTTCACAAGTTGGGGCACTATCCTACCCGGTTTCACCTCAACGGGGAGATTCCCCCTTATACGGGTCCGGAACCTTCGCTTCTAGGTTAGAGGGCATGCATGCGAGGGGGGACACATGCAAGCACCTATACCAACCTCTCACCACACTCACACACATATGCTAGGGACACATGCAAGTTTCCATCTGATTCCGATGTTCTCGTGGCCTTCCTCCGGCGAAACCCTGATCTGTGCACACTCGGATCGTCTACCCCCCTAGACGTTCCTCTGGCAGGGGTAGCCCGGTGCAGCTCTCTCTTGTTTTGTGTTTGTTTAGGTCATATGGTTATGTAAAACCATGTTGGTTCACAAGTTGGGGCACTATCCTACCCGGTTTCACCTCAACAGGGAGATTCCCCCTTATACGGGTCCGGAACCTTCGCTTCTAGGTTAGAGCGCATGCATGCGAGGGGGACACATGCAAGCACCTATAACAACCTCTCACCACACTCACACACATATCCAAGGGACACATGCAAGTTTTCATCTGATTCCGATATTCTCGTGGCCTTCCTCCGGCGAAACCCTGATCTATGCACACTCGGATCGTCTACCCCCTAGACGTTCCTCTGACAGGGGTAGCCCGGCGTAGCTCTCTCTTGTTTTGTGTTTGTTTAGGTCATAGGTAAAACCATGTTGGTTCACAAGTTGGGGCACTATCCTACCCGGTTTCACATCAACGGGGAGATTCCCCCTTATACGGGTCCGGAACCTTCGCTTCTAGGTTAGAGGGCATGCATGCGAGGGGGGACACATGCAAGCACCTATACCAACCTCTCATCACACTCACACACATATGCTAGGGACACATGCAAGTTTCCATCTGATTCCGATGTTCTCGTGGCCTTCCTCCGGCGAAACCCTGATCTGTGCACACTCGGATCGTCTACCCCCCTAGACGTTCCTCTGGCAGGGGTAGCCCGGCGTAGATCTCTCTTATTTTGTGTTTGTTTAGGTCATAGGGTTATGTAAAACCATGTTGGTTCACAAGTTGGGGCACTATCCTACCCGGTTTCACCTCAACGGGGAGATTCCCCCTTATACGGGTCTGGAACCTTCGCTTCTAGGTTAGAGCGCATGCATGCGAGGGGGGACACATGTAATCACCTATACCAACCTCTCACCACACTCACACACATATGCTAGGGACACATGCAAGTTTTCATCTGATTCCGATGTTCTCGTGGCCTTCCTCCGGCGAAACCCTGATCTGTGCACACTCGATCATCTACCCCCCTAGACGTTCCTCTCGCAGGGGTAGCCCGACGTAGCTATCTCTTTTTTTGTGTTTGTTTAGGTCATAGGGTTATGTAAAACCATGTTGGTTCACAAGTTGGGGCACTATCCTACCCGGTTTCACCTCAACGGGGAGATTCCCCCTTATACGGGTCCGGAACCTTCGCTTCTAGGTTAGAGCGCATGCATGCGAGGGCGGAGACATGCAAGCACCTATACCAACCTCTCACCACACTCACACACATATGCTAGGGACACATGCAAGTTTTCATTTGATTCCGATGTTCTCGTGGCCTTCCTCCGACGAAACCCTGATTTGTGCACACTCGGATCGTCTACCCCCCTAGAGGTTCCTCTGACAGGGGTAGCCCGGCGTAGCTATATCTTGTTTTGTGTTTGTTTAGGTCATAGGGTTATGTAAAACCATGTTGGTTCACAAGTTGCGGCACTATCCTACCCTGTTTCACGTCAACGGGGAGATTCCCCCTTATACGGGTCCGGAACCTTCGCTTCTAGGTTAGAGCGCATGCATGCAAGGGGGGACACATGTAATCACCTATACCAACCTCTCACCACACTCACGCACATATGCTAGGGACACATGCATGTTTTCATCTGATTCCGATGTTCTCGTGGCCTTCCTCTGGCGAAACCCTGATCTGTGCACACTCGGATCGTCTACCCCCTAGACGTTCCTCTGGCAGGGGTAGCCCGGTGCAGCTCTCTCTTGTTTTGTGTTTGTTTAGGTCATAGGGTTATGTAAAACCATGTTGGTTCACAAGTTGGGGCACTATCCTACCCGGTTTCACCTCAACAGGGAGATTCCCCCTTATACGGGTCCGGAACCTTCGCTTCTAGGTTAGAGCGCATGCATGCGAGGGGGACACATGCAAGCACCTATAACAACCTCGCACCACACTCACACACATATCCAAGGGACACATGCAAGTTTTCATCTGATTCCGATATTCTCGTGGCCTTCCTCCGGCGAAACCCTGATCTATGCACACTCGGATCGTCTACCCCCTAGACGTTCCTCTGACAGGGGTAGCCCGGCGTAGCTCTCTCTTGTTTTGTGTTTGTTTAGGTCATAGGTAAAACCATGTTGGTTCACAAGTTGGGGCACTATCCTACCCGGTTTCACCTCAACGGGGAGATTCCCCCTTATACGGGTCCGGAACCTTCGCTTCTAGGTTAGAGGGCATGCATGCGAGGGGGGACACATGCAAGCACCTATACCAACCTCTCACCACACTCACACACATATGCTAGGGACACATGCAAGTTTCCATCTGATTCCGATGTTCTCGTGGCCTTCCTCCGGCAAAACCCTGATCTGTGCACACTCGGATCGTCTACCCCCCTAGACGTTCCTCTGGCAGGGGTAGCCCGGTGCAGCTCTCTCTTGTTTTGTGTTTGTTTAGGTCATAGGGTTATGTAAAACCATGTTGGTTCACAAGTTGGGGCACTATCCTACCCGGTTTCACCTCAACAGGGAGATTCCCCCTTATACGGGTCCGGAACCTTTGCTTCTAGGTTAGAGCGCATGCATGCGAGGGGGACACATGCAAGCACCTATAACAACCTCTCACCACACTCACACACATATCCAAGGGACACATGCAAGTTTTCATCTGATTCCGATATTCTCGTGGCCTTCCTCCGGCGAAACCCTGATCTATGCACACTCGGATCGTCTACCCCCTAGACGTTCCTCTGACAGGGGTAGCCCGGCGTAGCTCTCTCTTGTTTTGTGTTTGTTTAGGTCATAGGTAAAACCATGTTGGTTCACAAGTTGGGGCACTATCCTACCCGGTTTCACCTCAACGGGGAGATTCCCCCTTATACGGGTCCGGAACCTTCGCTTCTAGGTTAGAGGGCATGCATGCGAGGGGGGACACATGCAAGCACCTATACCAACCTCTCACCACACTCACACACATATGCTAGGGACACATGCAAGTTTCCATCTGATTCCGATGTTCTCGTGGCCTTCCTCCGGCGAAACCCTGATCTGTGCACACTCGATCATCTACCCCCCTAGACGTTCCTCTCGCAGGGGTAGCCCGACGTAGCTATCTCTTTTTTTGTGTTTGTTTAGGTCATAGGGTTATGTAAAACCATGTTGGTTCACAAGTTGGGGCACTATCCTACCCGGTTTCACCTCAACGGGGAGATTCCCCCTTATACGGGTCCGGAACCTTCGCTTCTAGGTTAGAGCGCATGCATGCGAGGGGGGACACATGCAAGCACCTATACCAACCTCTCACCACACTCACACACATATTCTAGGGACACATGCATGTTTTCATCTGATTCCGATGTTCTCGTGGCCTTCCTCCGGCGAAACCCTGAACTGTGCACACTCGGATCGTCTACCCCCCTAGACGTTCCTTTGACAGGGGTAGCCCGGCGTAGCTATCTCTTGTTTTGTGTTTGTTTATGTCATAGGGTTATGTAAAACCATGTTGGTTCACAAGTTGGGGCACTATGCTACCCGGTTTCACCTCAACGGGGAGATTCCCCCTTATACGGGTCCGGAACCTTCGCTTCTAGGTTAGAGCGCATGCATGCGAGGGGGGACACATGCAAGCACCTATACTAACCTCTCACCACACTTAAACACATATGCTAGGGACACATGCAAGTTTTCATCTGATTCCGATGTTCTCGTGGCCTTCCTCCGGCGAAACCCTGATCTGTGCACACTCGGATCGTCTACCCCCTAGACGTTCCTCTGACATGGGTAGACCGGCGTAGCTCTCTCTTGTTTTGTGTTTGTTTAGGTCATAGGGTTATGTAAAACCATGTGGGTTCACAAGTTGGGGCACTATCCTACCCGGTTTCACCTCAACGGGGAGATTACCCCCTTATACGGGTCCGGAACCTTCGCTTCTAGGTTAGAGCGCATGCATGCGAGGGGGGACACATGCAAGCACCTATAACAACCTCTCACCACACTCACACACATATCCAAGGGACACATGCAAGTTTTCATCTGATTCCGATATTCTCGTGGCCTTCCTCCGGCGAAACCCTGATCTTTGCACACTCGGATCATCTACCCCCTAGACGTTCCTCTGACAGGGGTAGCCCGGCGTAGCTCTCTCTTGTTTTTTGTTTGTTTAGGTCATAAGTAAAATCATGTTGGTTCACAAGTTGGGGCACTATTCTACCCGGTTTCACCTCAATGGGGAGATTCCCCCTTATACGGGTCCGGAACCTTCGCTTCTAGGTTAGAGGGCATGCATGCGAGGGGGGACACATGCAAGCACCTATACCAACCTCTCACCACACTCACACACATATGCTAGGGACACATGCAAGTTTCCATCTGATTCCGATGTTCTCGTGGCCTTCCTCTGGCGAAACCCTGATCTGTGCACACTCGGATCGTCTACCCCCCTAGACGTTCCTCTGGCAGGGGTAGCCCGGCGTAGATCTCTCTTGTTTTGTCTTTGTTTAGGTCATAGGGTTATGTAAAACCATGTTGGTTCACAAGTTGGGGCACTATCCTACCCGGTTTCACCTCAACAGGGAGATTCCCCCTTATATGGGTCTGGAACCTTCGCTTCTAGGTTAGAGCGCATGCATGCGAGGGGGGACACATGTAATCACCTATACCAACCTCTCACCACACTCACACACATATACTAGGGACACATGCAAGTTTTCATCTGATTCCGATGTTCTCGTGGCCTTCCTCCGGCGAAACCCTGATCTGTGCACACTCGATCATCTACCCCCCTAGACGTTCCTCTCGCAGGGGTAGCCCGACGTAGCTATCTCTTGTTTTGTGTTTGTTTAGGTCATAGGGTTATGTAAAACCATGTTGTTTCACAAGTTGGGGCACTATCCTACCCGGTTTCACCTCAACGGGGAGATTCCCCCTTATACGGGTCCGGAACCTTCGCTTCTAGGTTAGAGCGCATGCATGCGAGGGGGGACACATGAAAGCACCTATACCAACCTCTCACCACACTCACACACATATGCTAGGGACACATGCATGTTTTCATCTGATTCCGATGTTCTCGTGGCCTTCCTCCGGCGAAACCCTGATCTGTGCACACTCGGATCGTCTACCCCCCTAGACGTTCCTCTGACAGGGGTAGCCCGGCGTAGCTATCTCTTGTTTTGTGTTTGTTTATGTCATAGGGTTATGTAAAACCATGTTGGTTCACAAGTTGGGGCACTATGCTACCCGGTTTCACCTCAACGGGGAGATTTCCCCTTATACGGGTCCGGAACCTTCGCTTCTAGGTTAGAGCGCATGCATGCGAGGGGGGACACATGCAAGCACCTATACTAACCTCTCACCACACTTAAACACATATGCTAGGGACACATGCAAGTTTTCATCTGATTCCGATGTTCTCGTGGCCTTCCTCCGGCGAAACCCTGATCTGTGCACACTCGGATCGTCTACCCCCTAGACGTTCCTCTGACATGGGTAGACCGGCGTAGCTCTCTCTTGTTTTGTGTTTTTTTAGGTCATAGGGTTATGTAAAACCATGTGGGTTCACAAGTTGGGGCACTATCCTACCCGGTTTCACCTCAACGGGGAGATTACCCCCTTATACGGGTCCGGAACCTTCGCTTCTAGGTTAGAGCGCATGCATGCGAGGGGGACACATGCAAGCACCTATAACAACCTCTCACCACACTCACACACATATCCAAGGGACACATGCAAGTTTTCATCTGATTCCGATATTCTCGTGGCCTTCCTCCGGCGAAACCCTGATCTATGCACACTCGGATCATCTACCCCCTAGACGTTCCTCTGACAGGGGTAGCCCGGCGTAGCTCTCTCTTGTTTTTTGTTTGTTTAGGTCATAAGTAAAATCATGTTGGTTCACAAGTTGGGGCACTATTCTACCCGGTTTCACCTCAATGGGGAGATTCCCCCTTATACGGGTCCGGAACCTTCGCTTCTAGGTTAGAGGGCATGCATGCGAGGGGGGACACATGCAAGCACCTATACCAACCTCTCACCACACTAACACACATATGCTAGGGACACATGCAAGTTTCCATCTGATTCCGATGTTCTCGTGGCCTTCCTCCGGCGAAACCCTGATCTGTGCACACTCGGATCGTCTACCCCCCTAGACGTTCCTCTGGCAGGGGTAGCCCGGCGTAGATCTCTCTTGTTTTGTCTTTGTTTAGGTCATAGGGTTATGTAAAACCATGTTGGTTCACAAGTTGGGGCACTATCCTACCCGGTTTCACCTCAACGGGGAGATTCCCCCTTATACGGGTCTGGAACCTTCGCTTCTAGGTTAGAGCGCATGCATGCGAGGGGCGACACATGTAATCACCTATACGAACCTCTCACCACACTCACACACATATGCTAGGGACACATGCAAGTTTTCATCTGATTCCGATGTTCTCGTGGCCTTCCTCCGGCGAAACCCTGATCTGTGCACACTCGATCATCTACCCCCCTAGACGTTCCTCTCGCAGGGGTAGCCCGACGTAGCTATCTCTTGTTTTGTGTTTGTTTAGGTCATAGGGTTATGTAAAACCATGTTGGTTCACAAGTTGGGGCACTATCCTACCCGGTTTCACCTCAACGGGGAGATTCCCCCTTATACGGGTCCGGAACCTTCGCTTCTAGGTTAGAGCGCATGCATGCGAGGGGGGACACATGAAAGCACCTATACCAA
This sequence comes from Avena sativa, assembly GCA_916181665.1. NCBI lineage: Eukaryota > Viridiplantae > Streptophyta > Magnoliopsida > Poales > Poaceae > Avena > Avena sativa. Next base: position 21,375,427 of record OV702296.1, read on the forward strand.
CCTCTCACCACACTCACACACATATGCTAGGGACACATGCATGTTTTCATCTGATTCCGATGTTCTCGTGGCCTTCCTCCGGCGAAACCCTGATCTGTGCACACTCGGATCGTCTACCCCCCTAGACGTTCCTCTGACAGGGGTAGCCCGGCGTAGCTATCTCTTGTTTTGTGTTTGTTTATGTCATAGGGTTATGTAAAACCATGTTGGTTCACAAGTTGGGGCACTATGCTACCCGGTTTCACCTCAACGGGGAGATTTCCCCTTATACGGGTCCGGAACCTTCGCTTCTAGGTTAGAGCGCATGCATGCGAGGGGGGACACATGCAAGCACCTATACTAACCTCTCACCACACTTAAACACATATGCTAGGGACACATGCAAGTTTTCATCTGATTCCGATGTTCTCGTGGCCTTCCTCCGGCGAAACCCTGATCTGTGCACACTCGGATCGTCTACCCCCTAGACGTTCCTCTGACATGGGTAGACCGGCGTAGATCTCTCTTGTTTTGTGTTTGTTTAGGTCATAGGGTTATGTAAAACCATGTTGGTTCACAAGTTGGGGCACTATCCTACCCGGTTTCACCTCAACGGGGAGATTACCCCCTTATACGGGTCCGGAACCTTCGCTTCTAGGTTAGAGCGCATGCATGCGAGGGGGGACACATGCAAGCACCTATACCAACCTCTCACCACACTTACACACATATGCTAGGGACACATGCAAGTTTTCATCTGATTCCGATGTTCTCGTGGCCTTCCTCCGGCGAAACCCTGATCTGTGCACACTCGGATCGTCTACCCCCTAGACGTTCCTCTGACAGGGGTAGACCGGCGTAGCTCTCTCTTGTTTTGTGTTTGTTTAGGTCATAGGGTTATGTAAAACCATGTTGGTTCACAAGTTGGGGCACTATCCTACCCGGTTTCACCTCAACAGGGAGATTCCCCCTTACGCAGGTCCGGAACCTTCGCTTCTAGGTTAGAGCGCATGCATGCGAGGGGGGACACATGTAAGCACCTATACCAACCTCTCACCACAGTCACGCACATATGCTAGGGACACATGCAAGTTTTCATCTGATTCCGATGTTCCCGTGACCTTCCTCCGGCGAAACCCCTATCTGTGCACACTCGGATCGTCTACCCCCCTAGACGTTCTTCTGGCAGGGGTAGCCCGGCGTGGCTCTCTCTTGTTTTGTGTTTGTTTAGGTCAGAGGGTTATGTAAAACCATGTTGGTTCACAAGTTGGGGCACTATCCTACCCGGTTTCACGTCAACGGGGAGATTCCCCCTTATACGGGTCCGGAACCTTCGCTTCTAGGTTAGAGCGCATGCATGCGAGGGGGGACACATGCAAGCACCTATACCAACCTCTCACCACACTCACACACATATGCTAGGGACACATGCAAGTTTTCATCTGATTCCGATGTTCTCGTGGCCTTCCTCCGGCGAAACCCTGATCTGAGCACACTCGGATCGTCTACCCCCCTAGACGTTCCTCTGACAGGGGTAGCCCGGCGTAGCTCTCTCTTGTTTTGTGTTTGTTTAGGTCATTGGGTTATGTAAAACCATGTTGGTTCACAAGTTGGGGCACTATCCTACCCGATTTCACCATAACAGGGAGATTCCCCCTTATACGGGTCCGGAACCTTCGCTTCTAGGTTAGAGCACATGCGTGCGAGGGGGACACATGAAAGCACCTATACCAACCTCTCACCACACTCACACACATATGCTAGGGACACATGCAAGTTTTCATCTGATTCCGATGTTCCCGTGGCCTTCCTCCGGCGAAACCCTGATATGTGCACACTCGGATCGTCTACCCCCTAGATGTTCCTCTGACAGGGGTATCCCGGCGTAGCTATCTCTTGTTTTGTGTTTGTTTAGGTCATCGGGTTATGTAAAACCATGTTGGTTCACAAGTTGGGGCACTATCCTACCCGGTTTCACCTCAACGGGGAGATTCCCCCTTATACGGGTCCGGAACCTTCGCTTCTAGGTTAGAGCGCATGCATGCGAGGGGGGACACATGCAAGCACCTATACTAACCTCTCACCACACTTAAACACATATGCTAGGGACACATGCAAGTTTTCATCTGATTCCGATGTTCTCGTGGCCTTCCTCCGGCGAAACCCTGATCTGTGCACACTCGGATCGTCTACCCCCTAGACGTTCCTCTGACATGGGTAGACCGGCGTAGATCTCTCTTGTTTTGTGTTTGTTTAGGTCATAGGGTTATGTAAAACCATGTTGGTTCACAAGTTGGGGCACTATCCTACCCGGTTTCACCTCAACGGGGAGATTACCCCCTTATACGGGTCCGGAACCTTCGCTTCTAGGTTAGAGCGCATGCATGCGAGGGGGGACACATGCAAGCACCTATACCAACCTCTCACCACACTTACACACATATGCTAGGGACACATGCAAGTTTTCATCTGATTCCGATGTTCTCGTGGCCTTCCTCCGGCGAAACCCTGATCTGTGCACACTCGGATCGTCTACCCCCTAGACGTTCCTCTGACAGGGGTAGACCGGCGTAGCTCTCTCTTGTTTTGTGTTTGTTTAGGTCATAGGGTTATGTAAAACCATGTTGGTTCACAAGTTGGGGCACTATCCTACCCGGTTTCACCTCAACGGGGAGATTCCCCCTTACGCATGTCCGGAACCTTCGCTTCTAGGTTAGAGCGCATGCATGCGAGGGGGGACACATGTAAGCACCTATACCAACCTCTCACCACACTCACGCACATATGCTAGGGACACATGCAAGTTTTCATCTGATTCCGATGTTCCCGTGACCTTCCTCCGGCGAAACCCCTATCTGTGCACACTCGGATCGTCTACCCCCCTAGACGTTCTTCTGGCAGGGGTAGCCCGGCGTGGCTCTCTCTTGTTTTGTATTTGTTTAGGTCAGAGGGTTATGTAAAACCATGTTGGTTCACAAGTTGGGGCACTATCCTACCCGGTTTCACGTCAACGGGGAGATTCCCCCTTATACGGGTCCGGAACCTTCGCTTCTAGGTTAGAGCGCATGCATGCGAGGGGGGACACATGCAAGCACCTATACCAACCTCTCACCACACTCACACACATATGCTAGGGACACATGCAAGTTTTCATCTGATTCCGATGTTCTCGTGGCCTTCCTCCGGCGAAACCCTGATCTGAGCACACTCGGATCGTCTACCCGCCTAGACGTTCCTCTGACAGGGGTAGCCCGGCGTAGCTCTCTCTTGTTTTGTGTTTGTTTAGGTCATTGGGTTATGTAAAACCATGTTGGTTCACAAGTTGGGGCACTATCCTACCCGATTTCACCATAACAGGGAGATTCCCCCTTATACGGGTCCGGAACCTTCGCTTCTAGGTTAGAGCACATGCGTGCGAGGGGGACACATGAAAGCACCTATACCAACCTCTCACCACACTCACACACATATGCTAGGGACACATGCAAGTTTTCATCTGATTCCGATGTTCCCGTGGCCTTCCTCCGGCGAAACCCTGATATGTGCACACTCGGATCGTCTACCCCCTAGATGTTCCTCTGACAGGGGTATCCCGGCGTAGCTATCTCTTGTTTTGTGTTTGTTTAGGTCATCGGGTTATGTAAAACCATGTTGGTTCACAAGTTGGGGCACTATCCTACCCGGTTTCACCTCAACGGGGAGATTCCCCCTTATACGGGTCCGGAACCTTCGCTTCTAGGTTAGAGCGCATGCATGCGAGGGGGGACACATGCAAGCACCTATACCAACCTCTCACGACACTCACACACATATGCTAGGGACTCATGCAAGTTCCGATGTTCTCGTGGCCTTCCTCCGGCGAAACGCTGATCTGGGCACACTCGGATCGTCTACCCCCCTAGACGTTCCTCTGACAGGGGTAGCCCGGCATAGCTCTCTCTTGTTTTGTGTTTGTTTAGGTCATAGGGTTATGTAAAACCATGTTGGTTCACAAGTTTGGGCACTATCCTACCCGGTTTCACCTCAACGGGGAGATTCCCCCTTATACGGGTCCGGAACCTTCGCTTCTAGGTTAGAGCGCATGCATGCGAGGGGGGACACATGCAAGCACCTATACCAACCTCTCACCACACTCACACACATATGCTAGGGACACATGCATGTTTTCATCTGATTTCGATGTTCTCGTGGCCTTCCTCCGGCGAAACCCTGATCTGTGCACACTCGATCGTCTACCCCCCTAGACGTTCCTCTGACAGGGGTAGCCCGGCGTAGCTATCTCTTGTTTTGTGTTTGTTTATGTCATAGGGTTATGTAAAACCATGTAGGTTCACAAGTTGGGTCACTATCCTACCCGGTTTCACCTCAACGGGGAGATTCCCCCTTATACGGGTCCGGAACCTTCGCTTCTAGGTTAGAGCGCATGCATGCGAGGGGGGACACATGTAAGCACCTATACCAACCTCTCACAACACTCACGCACATATGCTAGGGACACATGCAAGTTTTCATCTGATTCCGATGTTCTCGTGACCTTCCTCCGGCGAAACCCTGATCTGTGCACACTCGGATCGTCTACCCCCCTAGACGTTCCTCTGGCAGGGGTAGCCCGGCGTGGTTCTCTCTTGTTTTGTGTTTTTTTTAGGTCATAGGGTTATGTAAAACCATGTTGGTTCACAAGTTGGGGCACTATGCTACCCGGTTTCACCTCAACGGGGAGAATCCCCCTTATACGGGTCCGGAACCTTCGCTTCTAGGTTAGAGCGCATGCATGCGAGGGGGCCACATGCAAGCACCTATACCAACCTCTCACCACACTCACACACATATGCTAGGGATAGATGCAAGTTCTGATGTTCTCGTGGCCTTCCTCCGGCGAAACCCTGATCTGTGCACACTCGGATCGTCTACCCCCCTAGACGTTCCTCTGGCAGGGGTAGCCCGGCGCAGCTCTCTCTTGTTTTTTGTTTGTTTAGGTCATAGGGTTATGTAAAACCATGTTGGTTCACAAGTTGGGGCACTATCCTACCCGGTTTCACCTCAACGGGGAGATTCACCCTTATACGGGTCCGGAAACTTCGCTTCTAGGTTAGAGCGCATGCATGCAGGGGGGACACATGCAAGCACCTATACCAACCTCTGACCACACTCACACACATATGCTAGGGACACATTCAAGTTTTCATCTGATACCGATGTTCTCGTGGACTTCCTCCGGCGAAACCCTGATCTGTGCACACTCGGATCGTCTACCCCCCTAGACGTTCCTCTCACAGGGGTAGCCCGGCGTAGCTCTCTCTTGTTTTGTGTTTGTTTAGGTCATAGGGTTATGTAAAACCATGTTGGTTCACAAGTTGGGGCACTATCCTACCCGGTTTCACCTCAACGGGGAGATTCCCCCTTATACGGGTCCGGAACCTTCGCTTCTAGGTTAGAGGGCATGCATGCGAGGGGGGAGACATGCAAGCACCTATACCAACCTCTCACCACACTCACACACATATGCTAGGGACACATGCATGTTTTCATCTGATTCCGATGTTCTCGTGGCCTTCCTCCGACGAAACCCTGATCTGTGCACACTCGGATCGTCTACCCCCCTAGAGGTTCCTCTGACAGGGGTAGCCCGGCGTAGCTATCTCTTGTTTTGTGTTTGTTTAGGTCATAGGGTTATGTAAAACCATGTTGGTTCACAAGTTGCGGCACTATCCTACCCTGTTTCACGTCAACGGGGAGATTCCCCCTTATACGGGTCCGGAACCTTCGCTTCTAGGTTAGAGCGCATGCATGCGAGGGGGGACACATGTAATCACCTATACCAACCTCTCACCACACTCACGCACATATGCTAGGGACACATGCATGTTTTCATCTGATTCCGATGTTCTCGTGCCCTTCCTCTGGCGAAACCCTGATCTGTGCACACTCGGATCGTCTACCCCCTAGACGTTCCTCTGGCAGGGGTAGCCCGGTGCAGCTCTCTCTTGTTTTGTGTTTGTTTCGGTCATAGGGTTATGTAAAACCATGTTGGTTCACAAGTTGGGGCACTATCCTACCCGGTTTCACCTCAACGGGGAAATTCCCCCTTATACGGGTCCGGAACCTTCGCTTCTAGGTTAGAGCGCATGCATGCGAGGGGGGACACATGCAAGCACCTATAACAACCTCTCACCACACTCACACACATATCCAAGGGACACATGCAAGTTTTCATCTGATTCCGATATTCTCGTGGCCTTCCTCCGGCGAAACCCTGATCTATGCACACTCGGATCGTCTACCCCCTAGACGTTCCTCTGACAGGGGTAGCCCGGCGTAGCTCTCTCTTGTTTTGTGTTTGTTTAGGTCATAGGTAAAACCATGTTGGTTCACAAGTTGGGGAACTATCCTACCCGGTTTCACCTCAACGGGGAGATTCCCCCTTATACGGGTCCGGAACCTTCGCTTCTAGGTTAGAGGGCATGCATGCAAGGGGGGACACATGCAAGCACCTATACCAACCTCTCACCACACTCACACACATATGCTAGGGACACATGCAAGTTTCCATCTGATTCCGATGTTCTCGTGGCCTTCCTCCGGCGAAACCCTGATCTGTGCACACTCGGATCGTCTACCCCCCTAGACGTTCCTCTGGCAGGGGTAGCCCGGCGTAGATCTCTCTTGTTTTGTGTTTGTTTAGGTCATAGGGTTATGTAAAACCATGTTGGTTCACAAGTTGGGGCACTATCCTACCCGGTTTCACCTCAACGGGGAGATTCCCCCTTATACGGGTCTGGAACCTTCGCTTCTAGGTTAGAGCGCATGCATGCGAGGGGGGACACATGTAATCACCTATAACAACCTCTCACCACACTCACACACATATGCTAGGGACACATGCAAGTTTTCATCTGATTCCGATGTTCTCGTGGCCTTCCTCCGGCGAAACCCTGATCTGTGCACACTCGATCATCTACCCCCCTAGACGTTCCTCTCGCAGGGGTAGCCCGACGTAGCTATCTCTTGTTTTGTGTTTGTTTAGGTCATAGGGTTATGTAAAACCATGTTGGTTCACAAGTTGGGGCACTATCCTACCCGGTTTCACCTCAATGGGGAGATTCCCCCTTATACGGGTCCGGAACCTTCGCTTCTAGGTTAGAGCGCATGCATGCGAGGGGGGACACATGCAAGCACCTATACCAACCTCTCACCACACTCACCCACATATTCTAGGGACACATGCATGTTTTCATCTGATTCCGATGTTCTCGTGGCCTTCCTCCGGCGAAACCCTGATCTGTGCACACTCGGATCGTCTACCCCCCTAGACGTTCCTCTGACAGGGGTAGCCCGGCGTAGCTATCTCTTGTTTTGTGTTTGTTTATGTCATAGGGTTATGTAAAACCATGTTGGTTCACAAGTTGGGGCACTATGCTACCCGGTTTCACCTCAACGGGGAGATTCCCCCTTATACGGGTCCGGAACCTTCGCTTCTAGGTTAGAGCGCATGCATGCGAGGGGGGACACATGCAAGCACCTATACTAACCTCTCACCACACTTAAACACATATACTAGGGACACATGCAAGTTTTCATCTGATTCCGATGTTCTCGTGGCCTTCCTCCGGCAAAACCCTGATCTGTGCACACTCGGATCGTCTACCCCCTAGACGTTCCTCTGACAGGGGTAGACCGGCGTATCTCTCTCTTGTTTTGTGTTTGTTTAGGTCATAGGGTTATGTAAAACCATGTTGGTTCACAAGTTGGGGCACTATCCTACCCGGTTTCACCTCAACGGGGAGATTCCCCCTTATACGGGTCCGGAACCTTCGCTTCTAGGTTAGAGCGCATGCATGCGAGGGGGGACACATGCAAGCACCTATACCAACCTCTCACCACACTTATACACATATGCTAGGGACACATGCAAGTTTTCATCTCATTCCGATGTTCTCGTGGCCTTCCTCCGGCGAAACCCTGATCTGTGCACACTCGGATCGTCTACCCCCTAGACGTTCCTCTGACAGGGGTAGACCGGCGTAGCTCTCTCTTGTTTTGTGTTTGTTTAGGTCATAGGGTTATGTAAAACCATGTTGGTTCACAAGTTGGGGCACTATCCTACCCGGTTTCACCTCAACAGGGAGATTCCCCCTTACGCGGGTCCGGAACCTTCGCTTCTAGGTTAGAGCGCATGCATGCGAGGGGGGACACATGTAAGCACCTATACCAACCTCTCACCACACTCACGCACATATGCTAGGTACACATGCAAGTTTTCATCTGATTCCGATGTTCCCGTGACCTTCCTCCGGCGAAACCCTGATCTGTGCACACTCGGATCGTCTACCCCCCTAGACGTTCTTCTGGCAGCGGTAGCCCGGCGTGGCTCTCTCTTGTTTTGTGTTTGTTTAGGTCAGAGGGTTATGTAAAACCATGTTGGTTCACAAGTTGGGGCACTATCCTACCCGATTTCACCTCAACGGAGAGATTCCCCCTTATACGGGTCCGGAACCTTCGCTTCTAGGTTAGAGGGCATGCATGCAAGGGGGACAAATGCAAGCACCTATACCAATCTCTAACCACACTCACGCACATATGCTAGGGACACATGCAAGTTTTCATCTGATTCCGATGTTCCCGTGGCCTTCCTCCGGCGAAACCCTGATGTGTGCACACTCGGATCGTCTACCCCCCTAGACGTTCCTCTGGCAGGGGTAGCCCGGCGTAGATCTCTCTTGTTTTGTGTTTGTTTAGGTCATAGGGTTATGTAAAACCATGTTGGTTCACAAGTTGGGGCACTATCCTACCCGATTTCACCATAACAGGGAGATTCCCCCTTATACGGGTCTGGAACCTTCGCTTCTAGGTTAGAGCGCATGCATGCGAGGGGGGACACATGCAAGCACCTATACCAACCTCTCACCACACTTACACACATATGCTAGGGACACATGCAAGTTTTCATCTGATTTCGATGTTCTCGTGGCCTTCCTCCGGCGAAACCCTGATCTGTGCACACTCGGATCGTCTACCCCCTAGACGTTCCTCTGACAGGGGTAGACCGGCGTAGATCTCTCTTGTTTTGTGTTTGTTTAGGTCATAGGGTTATGTAAAACCATGTTGGTTCACAAGTTGGGGCACTATCCTACCCGGTTTCACCTCAACGGGGAGATTCCCCCTTACGCGGGTCCGGAACCTTCGCTTCTAGGTTAGAGCGCATGCATGCGAGGGGGGACACATGAAAGCACCTATACCAACCTCTCACCACACTCACACACATATGCTAGGGACACATGCAAGTTTTCATCTGATTCCGATGTTCCCGTGGCCTTCCTCCGGCGAAACGCTGATCTGTGCACACTCGGATCGTCTACCCCCCTAGACGTTCCTCTGACAGGGGTAGCCCGGCATAGCTCTCTCTTGTTTTGTGTTTATTTAGGTCATAGGGTTATGTAAAACCATGTTGGTTCACAAGTTTGGGCACTATCCTACCCGGTTTCACCTCAACGGGGAGATTCCCCCTTATACGGGTCCGGAACCTTCGCTTCTAGGTTAGAGAGCATGCATGCGAGGGGGGACACATGCAAGCACCTATACCAACCTCTCACCACCCTCACACACATATGCTAGGGACACATGCAAGTTTTCATCTGGTTCCGATGTTCTCGTGGCCTTCCTCCGGCGAAACCCTGATCTGTGCACACTCGGATCGTCTACCCCCCTAGACGTTCCTCTGACAGGGGTAGCCCGGCGTAGCTCTCTCTTGTTTTGTGTTTGTTTAGGTCATTGGGTTATGTAAAACCATGTTGGTTCACAAGTTGGGGCACTATCCTACCCGATTTCACCATAACAGGGAGATTCCCCCTTATACGGGTCCGGAACCTTCGCTTCTAGGTTAGAGCACATGCGTGCGATGGGGACACATGAAAGCACCTATACCAACCTCTCACCACACTCACACACATATGCTAGGGACACATGCAAGTTTTCATCTGAATCCGATGTTCCCGTGGCCTTCCTCCGGCGAAACCCTGATATGTGCACACTCGGATCGTCTACCCCCTAGATGTTCCTCTGACAGGGGTAGCCCGGTGTAGCTATCTCTTGTTTTGTGTTTGTTTAGGTCATTGGGTTATGTAAAACCATGTTGGTTCACAAGTTGGGGCACTATCCTACCCGGTTTCACCTCAACAGGGAGATTCCCCCTTATACGGGTCCGGAACCTTCGCTTCTAGGTTAGAGCGCATGCGTGCGAGGGGGACACATGAGAGCACCTATACCAACCTCTCACCACACTCACACACATATGCTAGGGACACATGCAAGTTTTCATCTGATTCCGATGTTCCCGTGGCCTTCCTCCGGCGAAACCCTGATATGTGCACACTCGGATCGTCTACGCCCTAGATGTTCCTCTGACAGGGGTAGCCCGGCGTAGCTATCTCTTGTTTTGTGTTTGTTTAGGTCATCGGGTTATGTAAAACCATGTTGGTTCACAAGTTGGGGCACTATCCTACCCGGTTTCACCTCAACGGGGAGATTCCCCCTTATACGGGTCCGGAACCTTCACTTCTAGGTTAGAGCGCATGCATGCGAGGGGGACACATGCAAGCACCTATACCAACCTCTCACCACACTCACACACATATTCTAGGGACACATGCAAGTTCCGATGTTCTCGTGGCCTTCCTCCGGCGAAACGCTGATCTGGGCACACTCGGATCGTCTACCCCCCTAGACGTTCCTCTGACAGGGGTAGCCCGGCATAGCTCTCTCTTGTTTTGTGTTTGTTTAGGTCATAGGGTTATGTAAAACCATGTTGGTTCACATGTTGGGGCACTATCCTACCCGGTTTCACCTCAACGGGGAGATTCCCCCTTATACGGGTCCGGAACCTTCGCTTCTAGGTTAGAGCGCATGCATGCGAGGGGGGACACATGCAAGCACCTATACCAACCTCTCACCACACTTACACACATATGCTAGGGACACATGCAAGTTTTCATCTGATTCCGATGTTCTCGTGGCCTTCCTCGGGCGAAACCCTGATCTGTGCACACTCGGATCGTCTACCCCCTAGACGTTCCTCTGACAGGGGTAGACCGGCGTAGCTCTCTCTTGTTTTATGTTTGTTTAGGTCATAGGGTTATGTAATACCATGTTGGTTCACAAGTTGGGGCACTATCCTACCCGGTTTCACCTCAACGGGGAGATTCCCCCTTACGCGGGTCCGGAACCTTCGCTTCTAGGTTAGAGCGCATGCATGCGAGGGGGGACACATGTAAGCACCTATACCAACCTCTCACCACACTCACGCACATATGCTAGGGACACATGCAAGTTTTCATCTGATTCCGATGTTCCTGTGACCTTCCTCCGGCGAAACCCTGATCTGTGCACACTCGGATCGTCGACCCCCCTAGACGTTCTTCTGGCAGGGGTAGCCCGGCGTGGCTCTCTCTTGTTTTGTGTTTGTTTAGGTCAGAGGGTTATGTAAAACCATGTTGGTTCACAAGTTGGGGCACTATCCTACCCGATTTCACCTCAACGGGGAGATTCCCCCTTATACGGGTCCGGAACCTTCGCTTCTAGGTTAGAGGGCATGCAGGCGAGGGGGGACACATGAAAGCACCTATACCAACCTCTAACCACACTAACGCACATATGCTAGGGACACATGCAAGTTTTCATCTGATTCCGATGTTCTCGTGGCCTTCCTCCGGCGAAACCCTGATCTGTGCACACTCGGATCGTCTACCCCCCTAGACGTTCCTCTGGCAGGGGTAGCCCGGCGTAGATCTCTCCTGTTTTGTATTTGTTTAGGTCATAGGGTTATGTAAAACCATGTTGGTTCACAAGTTGGGGCACTATCCTACCCGATTTCACCATAACAGGGAGATTCCCCCTTATACGGGTCTGGAACCTTCGCTTCTAGGTTAGAGCGCATGCATGCGAGGGGGGACACATGCAAGCACCTATACCAACCTCTCACCACACTTACACACATATGCTAGGGACACATGCAAGTTTTCATCTGATTCCGATGTTCTCGTGGCCTTCCTCCGGCGAAACCCTGATCTGTGCACACTCGGATCGTCTACCCCCTAGACGTTCCTCTGACAGGGGTAGACCGGCGTAGATCTCTCTTGTTTTGTGTTTGTTTAGGTCAGAGGGTTATGTAAAACCATGTTGGTTCACAAGTTGGGGAACTATCCTACCCGGTTTCACCTCAACGGGGAGATTCCCCCTTACGCGGGTCCGGAACCTTCGCTTCTAGGTTAGAGCGCATGCATGCGAGGGGGGACACATGAAAGCACCTATACCAACCTCTCACCACACTCACACACATATGCTAGGGACACATGCAAGTTTTCATCTGATTCCAATGTTCCCGTGGCCTTCCTCCTGCGAAACGCTGATCTGTGCACACTCGGATCGTCTACCCCCCTAGACGTTCCTCTGACAGGGGTAGCCCGGCATAGCTATCTCTTCTTTTGTGTTTATTTAGGTCATAGGGTTATGTAAAACCATGTTGGTTCACAAGTTTGGGCACTATCCTACCCGGTTTCACCTCAACGGGGAGATTCCCCCTTATACGGGTCCGGAACCTTCGCTTCTAGGTTAGAGAGCATGCATGCGAGGGGGGACACATGCAAGCACCTATACCAACCTCTCACCACACTCACACACATATGCTAGGGACACATGCAAGTTTTCATCTGATTCCGATGTTCTCGTGGCCTTCCTCCGGCGAAACCCTGATCTGTGCACACTCGGATCGTCTACCCCCCTAGACGTTCCTCTGACAGGGGTAGCCCGGCGTAGCTCTCTCTTGTTTTGTGTTTGTTTAGGTCATTTGGTTATGTAAAACCATGTTGGTTCACAAGTTGGGGCACTATCCTACCCGATTTCACCATAACAGGGAGATTCCCCCTTATACGGGTCCGGAACCTTCGCTTCTAGGTTAGAGCACATGCGTGCGAGGGGGACACATGAAAGCACCTATACCAACCTCTCACCACACTCACACACATATGCTAGTTACACATGCAAGTTTTCATCTGATTCCGATGTTCCCGTGGCCTTCCTCCGGCGAAACCCTGATATGTAAACACTCGGATCGTCTACCCCCTAGATGTTCCTCTGACAGGGGTAGCCCGACGTAGCTATCTCTTGTTTTGTGTTTGTTTAGGTCATTGGGTTATGTAAAACCATGTTGGTTCACAAGTTGGGGCACTATCCTACCCGGTTTCACCTCAACAGGGAGATTCCCCCTTATACGGGTCCGGAACCTTCGCTTCTAGGTTAGAGCGCATGCGTGCGAGGAGGACACATGAAAGCACCTATACCAACCTCTCACCACACTCACACACATATGCTAGGGACACATGCAAGTTTTCATCTGATTCCGATGTTCCCGTGGCCTTCCTCCGGCGAAACCCTGATATGTGCACACTCGGATCGTCTACCCCCTAGATGTTCCTCTGACAGGGGTAGCCCGGCGTAGCTATCTCTTGTTTTGTGTTTGTTTAGGTCATCGGGTTATGTAAAACCATGTTGGTTCACAAGTTGGGGCACTATCCTACGCGGTTTCACCTCAACGGGGAGATTCCCCCTTATACGGGTCCGGAACCTTCACTTCTAGGTTAGAGCGCATGCATGCGAGGGGGACACATGCAAGCACCTATACCAACCTCTCACCACACTCACACACATATGCTAGGGACACATGCAAGTTCCGATGTTCTCGTGGCCTTCCTCCGGCGAAACGCTGATCTGTGCACACTCGGATCGTCTACCCCCCTAGACGTTCCTCTGACAGGGGTAGCCCGGCATAGCTCTCTCTTGTTTTGTGTTTGTTTAGGTCATAGAGTTATGTAAAACCATGTTGGTTCACAAGTTTGGGCACTATCCTACCCGGTTTCACCGCAACGGGGAGATTCCCCCTTATACGGGTCCGGAACCTTCACTTCTAGGTTAGAGCGCATGCATGCGAGGGGCGACACATGCAAGCACCTATACCAACCTCTCACCACACTCACACACATATGCTAGGGACACATGCATGTTTTCATCTGATTCCGATGTTCTCGTGGCCTTCCTCCGGCGAAACCCTGATCTGTGCACACTCGATCGTCTACCCCCCTAGACGTTCCTCTGACAGGGGTAGCCCGGCGTAGCTCTCTCTTGTTTTGTGTTTGTTTAGGTCATAGGTAAAACCATGTTGGTTCACAAGTTGGGGCACTATCCTACCCGGTTTCACCTCAACGGGGAGATTCCCCCTTATACGGGTCCGGAACCTTCACTTCTAGGTTAGAGCGCATGCATGCGAGGGGGACACATGCAAGCACCTATACCAACCTCTCACCACACTCACACACATATGCTAGGGACACATGCAAGTTCCGATGTTCTCGTGGCCTTCCTCCGGCGAAATGCTGATCTGTGCACACTCGGATCGTCTACCCCCCTAGACGTTCCTCTGACAGGGGCAGCCCGGCATAGCTCTCTCTTGTTTTGTGATTGTTTAGGTCATAGGGTTATGTAAAACCATGTTGGTTCACAAGTTGGGGCACTATCCTACCCTGTTTCACCTCAACGGGGAGATTCCCCCTTATACGGGTCTAGAACCTTCGCTTCTAGGTTAGAGCGCATGCATGCGAGGGGGGACACATGCAAGCACCTATACCAACCTCTCACCACACTCACACACATATGCTAGGGACACATGCAAGTTCCGATGTTCTCGTGGCCTTCCTCCGGCGAAATGCTGATCTGTGCACACTCGGATCGTCTACCCCCCTAGACGTTCCTCTGACAGGGGCAGCCCGGCATAGCTCTCTCTTGTTTTGTGATTGTTTAGGTCATAGGGTTATGTAAAACCATGTTGGTTCACAAGTTTGGGCACTATCCTACCCGGTTTCACCTCAACGGGGAGATTCCCCCTTATACGGGTCCGGAACCTTCGCTTCTAGGTTAGAGTGCATGCATGCGAGGGGGGACACATGCAAGCACCTATACCAACCTCTCACCACACTCACACTGTCGGGGGGTTGACCTCGGGTAGGTCAGAGACGGGGAAAGATAGAGGTACAATCCCCGTCTAGTTTCCGAGTTACGGTCTAGGTTGGCCGAATCATGAATATGTCAGCCTAGGTACGGAGGCGAGAAGCCCATGTATGTGTATCAAGCAGTTACCCGGCCGAGTTACTGCGAGGGTCGGCCGGGTTAGCCCGAGTGATCTCGATGCAGGTAAAGGACAAGCCGAGTTACGCAAGGTATGGTAAGGCCGAGTGATACGAAGCTTGCAGGAGAAGGAGAAACCCATGGTCAAACTATAGCTGCAGGCTAGAAGGAATCAGAGCGGAGCCAAGCACAAGAGACAAGGATGCAGAGCGTCAGAGGGACAGAAGGAGGTCACGGAGGTGACAGTCCTGGAGCCCGAGGCACGTAGGAGGGGTCCTCTGGAGCCTTGCCGTCGTTAGAAGGGCGACAGGGAAAGGAGGCCGCCGAACTACTATTTTGGGACAAGCATATTCCTCGAATATGCTTGCCTCGTCAGCCCTAAGGGCACCCAAGGCACTCCTTTATAAAGGGGAGGTTTGGACCCTGAGGAGGGCATCGACTCTTTGAGTACCGTTAGGCTGGTGAGATTCACTTTTTCTCCCTGTATACAGCTCGAGGAGCACTTGTAACCCAAAAGAAGAGAAATAAAGATCTTTGCCTTAACCACTTGAGGGTGGAATCAGTTGCATCTTCCCTCCCCAGATCCCACTAGCATCCATTGGCCCCATACTTTAGCCTACCCATGGCATCTGTCATGCCACCACCATGACAGTTGGCGCCCACCATGGGGCCAGCAGCGGTGCTAGCTGGAGTTATGATCCGGATGGGAAACTTCATCAACACGGGCGAGCGCGTTGTTTCTGGCTTAGTCCAGAGATTTGGTCTCTGCGACTATGTCAGTGACAATGCAGGGAGCTTCAAGGGGAAGGTTCCCCCGCGCAATGGTGTTTTCGTCAGCCTGGGCGAGCACAAGGTTTACGTCGGCGTCGACATCACCGACGTTTATCCTCACCAAGTTGTTGTTGCAGGAGAGCCACCTCTTAATGCAGCAAGCCGTCGGTCCAGAGCGTGTCTCGCAGGCAGCGTTGAGGTGATGGTTGCTGCAGGAGCGCAGGCGGAAGCAGCAGTAGCCGGGCCAAGCAGAGAACCCGCCGCAGGCGCGCAAGGCGCGCCCAAGCAGACCGCACCTTCACCCACCGAGGTAATCCCACCAGTGACTCACCCGAGCGAGCTGCAGGACACCACACCAAAGGCACCAAGGGTAAGAGGGCCGCCTCTAGAAAGGCCAGAGAACATTCTTCAAGCAACAATAGAAAACTTGACTACACCTGTAGCGCCGATACTCGATCCGGCAAATGCTCAGGCAGAGTTAGAGGAAACCAGGCAAAATGTGCTGGTAGAGGCAAAGAAAGTATCAGCCTTGCGGGAGTCCTTGAATAGGACCCTGAGGGAATATGCTAAAGCTAATAAGCTTGATGTCGCACCCGAGCGGGTGGACGAATTAAGATTGAGAGGAAAGAACCTCATAGATGATATTAACAGAGAGCATGAAGCTCACAGAGCAGTATCAGGTGATTTGGGTTTGCCGAGGTACAATACCCCAGCGAAGAACTTGAGAGCGGCAAACGCCGTAGCGTTGGAATTAGAGGGGTTGACTGGGGAAGCCCGGCAGAGACAACAAGAAAGAGTGAATGAGCTGGTGCGCATCGCAGACCAGCAAAATGAGGAAATACTCAGAACAAACCCGGCAAGGCTAGGAGCCTCGCGGATGGTTCACTCAGCAGGAGCAGAACCTGCCTTGTCCGCAGCAGCAGCTTCTTCACCCGGAAACAACGCACGAAGAGACAAGGCGGTAACCTCAGGAAAGAGGAACAAGCAAATTGTTCCGTACGATCCGGCGATAGATGGAAAGGCGAATGAGAACGGAGGCAATGCAAGCCGAGGTAACAGTGGGGAGAGGAACCACCGCCGTGTGGAGAAAGACGGTGGAAGCCGAGGTAATGGAGATCTCGGCAGAAGAGAACCCGCAAGGGGCAATCATGAGAACAATACCCCGGCTGAAGTAAGGAGAGAGCAGCCGCTCAACCCACAACCAAGGCATGAACCCCGGCAGGAAAGAGAAGCGAGGCCAGTTCGCCATAATCAAGTAAATGAAAGGTACAATGATGGTTATTCCGAGATGGAATATGCGATCCATGGTGGAAATAACCATTATGGAATGCAAGACAGAATTCTGTACAGAGATCTGACATCAAATGATGCAAGAGTGAAGCTGGACCGACTATACCGGTCCGAGTTGTTGGAAGAACAGGGTCCACCGGGTCCGACTTGTTTTGGACCACGGATAATGGGAGAACCACCCGTGCCGAATTTTCAGCTAGCAAGAGGCACAAAAACATATAATGGGAGCACCAAGCCACAAGACTGGTTAATTGACTATGCCACTGCTGTGAAAATAGCGGGTGGGAACTTACGATGGGTAGTACGGTATGTACCACAAATGTTGGAAGGACCAGCCAGGGTATGGCTGAATAATCTACCAACAGGCAGCATCAATTGTTGGTTAGATTTTGAAGAAATGTTCGTCAGCAACTTTATTAGCACATACAAGAGGCCAAACAGGCCGCAACAATTAGCCATGTGCAAACAGAGGACGAATGAAACAGATAGAGAGTTTTTAACTCGATGGTGCAACCTGAGAAACTCATGCGAAGGGGTTATAGAATCGCAAGCAATAGCTTGGTTCGCGCAAGGCTGCCGTTATGGCAGCGTGCTGTGGCAACGTCTGCAAAGGGATATGCCGACCACACTGGCAGAAACTATCAGAATAGCAGACTCCTATGCACTAGGGGACCCAACACAACCAGAACTAATGTCGGCGGATCATCGCGAGCAACAGGATCATTATGCAAGAGACTTGGCCGGGTCATCCAGGCGCAATGATTTCAGAGGAAGAAGAAGAGAGGAAAGGCCGGATTATAGATATAATTCGGCCCAGGTGGCGGCAGTAGCACAAGATCAGCCGAGTCACGGAGCAACTCAACGACAGAAGAATGGACCTCAGCAGTGGACACCAAGGAATGAAGGAAAAAGGCAATGGACCCCAGAACAAAAGAAGCAGTGGCAGGAGAGGCCGAAATACACGTTCGAATCCATGTTAGATCAGCCGTGCAAATTTCACACATCAAACCCATCCAGACCAGCCAATCATACGACCCGCCAATGTGCATGGATGAAAAATGCAATGGGGAACCCCGCAGGAGTTCAGGCCCCCCGTCAAGTACATCAGCAGCATCAACCACAATTGACTGGAGCAAATGCACAGCAACTGATGTTACCACCTCCTCCCCCGAGGTATGACAACTCGGATCAGAGAGATGCGGTGCATCAAGTAATGAATCAAGTCTAGGATGGAAGGATAAATCCAGAAAATACAGGACGTAACGATTACAGAGAGCATCATCAGTCTTATTGCGTGTTCACGACGGAACAGCAAGACAAGCAGAGTGTGCAACGCCGGCATATGGAAGTAAATGCAGTCATGCCGGCAGTACCCAGATATGTGCTATGGTCAGATCAGGAGGTGACTTGGGGCATAAAGGACCACCCTAAAATAATGCCAAATCCAGGATCATATGCACTAGTATTGGATCCGACATTCGTTGGACCGAGCATCAATGTGAAATTTTCAAAAGTCCTCATTGACAATGGAAGCAGTATCAACATCATGTACAAAGATACTATGCACAAACTCGGAATATCGCAGAACATGTTGCAGTCCACAAGGACCACTTTTCATGGGATAGTGCCGGGACTTTCATGCGAGCCCATCGGCAAAATCCGAGTTGATGTGTTATTCGGCACAAGAGATAACTGCAGAGCAGAGAACTTAGAATTTGAAGTGGTAGATCTGGAAAGTTGCTATCACGCTCTACTCGGACGGCCCGCGCTGGCCAAGTTCATGAGCAGTTGTCATATAAGTTATCTGAAGATGAAGCTACCCGGGCCACAAGGAGTAATAACAGTTGCAGGGGATTACAAGAAGTCAATGGAATGTGCTTCAGCCAGGTCAAATTTGGCCGAATCATTGGTCATAGCAAGAGAAAAGAGAAGGATTCAAGAGGTAGCGGCCCTCGCTCAGTCGGCACAGCTGAATATGCCGGCGTTGGCCAACCCACATGGCAGTGTCTCCTTTCAGCCGACTAAAGAAACGAAAAAATTTCAGATCGATGAGCAATTCCCAGAGCGGACTGTTACCATTGGTGCAGGCCTGGACGCTAAATAGGAAAGCGAGCTCACCAACTTCCTCCGTGAGAATCGGGACATATTTGCATGGTCAACTCAAGATCTGCAAGGTGTTCCGAGGGAGTTGGCTGAGCACTCTTTGAACGTGAGACCAGGAGCAAGGCCGGTGAAGCAACCTCTCCGCCGCTTCGCCGAAGACAGGAGAAAAGTAATAGGAGATGAAATAGCTCGGCTCCTCGCGGCCGGGTTCATCATGGAAGTGCTATACCCGGATTGGTTGTCGAATCCGGTGCTAGTAGAAAAGAAGAAAGATGATCCAAATGTAGCCATCGTATGGCGAATGTGTATCGATTACACCAACCTGAACAAGGCATGTCCGAAAGATCCTTTTCCATTACCTAGAATAGACCAAGTCATTGACTCGACCGCTGGTTGTGAGCTGTTATCGTTTGTAGACGCGTATTCTGGTTTCCACCAGATACCATTAAATCCGGCCGATCAAATAAAGACTGCATTTATTACCCCGTACGGGGCTTATTGTTATCGCACAATGCCATTTGGCCTGCGAAATGCAGGAGCGACATATCAGAGATGCATGCAAAAATGCCTGCATGATCAGATAGGAAAAAATGTACAAGTGTATGTGGATGACGTGGTCATCAAAACTAAAGAGAGCAAAACATTATTAGAAGATATACGGTAGACTTTTGCTAGGGACACATGCAAGTTTCCATCTGATTCCGATGTTCTCGTGGCCTTCCTCCGGCGAAACCCTGATCTGTGCACACTCGATCATCTACCCCCCTAGACGTTCCTCTCGCAGGGGTAGCCCGATGTAGCTATCTCTTGTTTTGTGTTTGTTTAGGTCATAGGGTTATGTAAAACCATGTTGGTTCACAAGTTGGGGCACTATCCTACCCGGTTTCACCTCAACGGGGAGATTCCCCCTTATACGGGTCCGGAACCTTCGCTTCTAGGTTAGAGCGCATGCATGCGAGGGGGGACACATGCAAGCACCTATACCAACCTCTCACCACACTCACACATATATGCTAGGGACACATGCATGTTTTCATCTGATTCCGATGTTCTCGTGGCCTTCCTCCGGCGAAACCCTGATCTGTGCACACTCGGATCGTCTACCCCCCTAGACGTTCCTCTGACAGGGGTAGCCCGGCGTAGCTATCTCTTGTTTTGTGTTTGTTTATGTCATAGGGTTATGTAAAACCATGTTGGTTCACAAGTTGGGGCACTATGCTACCCGGTTTAACCTCAACGGGGAGATTCCCCCTTATACGGGTCCGAAACCTTCGCTTCTAGGTTAGAGCGCATGCATGCGAGGGGGGACACATGCAAGCACCTATACTAACCTCTCACCACACTTAAACACATATGCTAGGGACACATGCAAGTTTTCATCTGATTCCGATGTTCTCGTGGCCTTCCTCCGGCGAAACCCTGATCTGTGCACACTCGGATCGTCTACCCCCTAGACGTTCCTCTGACATGGGTAGACCGGCGTAGCTCTCTCTTGTTTTGTGTTTGTTTAGGTCATAGGGTTATGTAAAACCATGTTGGTTCACAAGTTGGGGCACTATCCTACCCGGTTTCACCATAACAGGGAGATTCCCCCTTATACGGGTCCGAAACCTTCGCTTCTAGGTTAGAGCGCATGCATGCGAGGGGGGACACATGCAAGCACCTATACTAACCTCTCACCACACTTAAACACATATGCTAGGGACACATGCAAGTTTTCATCTGATTCCGATGTTCCCGTGGCCTTCCTCCGGCGAAACCCTGATATGTGCACACTCGGATCGTCTACCCCCTAGATGTTCCTCTGACAGGGGTAGACCGGCGTAGCTATCTCTTGTTTTGTGTTTTTTTAGGTCATCGGGTTATGTAAAACCATGTTGGTTCACAAGTTGGGGCACTATCCTACCCGGTTTCACCTCAACGGGGAGATTCCCCCTTACACGGGTCCGGAACCTTCGCTTCTAGGTTAGAGCGCATGCATGCGAGGGGGGACACATGTAAGCACCTATACTAACCTCTCACCACACTCACGCACATATGCTAGGGACACATGCAAGTTTTCATCTGATTCTGATGTTCCCGTGACCTTCCTCCGGCGAAACCCTGATCTGTGCACACTCGGATCGTCTACCCCCCTAGACGTTCCTCTGGCAGGGGTAGCCCGGCGTGGCTCTCTCTTGTTTTGTGTTTGTTTAGGTCAGAGGGTTATGTAAAACCATGTTGGTTCACAAGTTGGGGCACTATCCTACCCGGTTTCACCTCAACGGGGAGATTCCCCCTTATACGGGTCCGGAACCTTCGCTTCTAGGTTAGAGCGCATGCATGCGAGGGGGCACACATGCAAGCACCTATACCAACCTCTCACCACACTCACACACATATGCTAGGGACACATGCAAGTTTTCATCTGATTCCGATGTTCTCGTGGCCTTCCTCCGGCGAAACCCTGATCTGTGCACACTCGGATCGTCTACCCCCCTAGACGTTCCTCTGACAGGGGTAGCCCGGCGTAGCTCTCTCTTGTTTTGTGTTTGTTTAGGTCATTGGGTTATGTAAAACCATGTTGGTTCACAAGTTGGGGCACTATCCTACCCGGTTTCACCATAACAGGGAGATTCCCCCTTATACGGGTCCGGAACCTTCGCTTCTAGGTTAGAGCGCATGCATGCAGGGGGGACACATGCAAGCACCTATACCAACCTCTGACCACACTCACACACGTATGCTAGGGACACATTCAAGTTTTCATCTGATACCGATGTTCTCGTGGCCTTCCTCCGGCGAAACCCTGATCTGTGCACACTCGGATCGTCTACCCCCCTAGACGTTCTTCTCACAGGGGTAGCCCGGCGTAGCTCTCTCTTGTTTTGTGTTTGTTTAGGTCATAGGTAAAACCATGTTGGTTCACAAGTTGGGGCACTATCCTACCCGGTTTCACCTCAACGGGGAGATTCCCCCTTATACGGGTCCGGAACCTTCGCTTCTAGGTTAGAGGGCATGCATTCGAGGGGGGAGACATGCAAGCACCTATACCAACCTCTCACCACACTCACACACATATGCTAGGCACACATGCAAGTTTTCATCTGATTCCGATGTTCTCGTGGCGTTCCTCCGAAGAAACCCTGATCTGTGCACACTCGGATCGTCTACCCCCCTAGAGGTTCCTCTGACAGGGGTTGCCCGGCGTAGCTATCTCTTGTTTTGTGTTTGTTTATGTCATAGGGTTATGTAAAACCATGTTGGTTCACAAGTTGGGGCACTATCCTACCCGGTTTCACCTCAACGGGGAGATTCCCCCTTATACTGGTCCGGAACCTTCGCTTCTAGGTTAGAGCGCATGCATGCGAGGAGGGGACACATGCAAGCACCTATACCAACCTCTCACCACACTCACACACATATGCTAGGGACACATGCAAGTTTTCATCTGATTCCGATGTTCTCGTGGCCTTCCTCCAGCGAAACCTTGATCTGTGCACACTCGGATCGTCTACCCCCCTAGACGGTCCCCTGACAGGGGTAGACCGGCGTAGCTCTCTCTTGTTTTGTGTTTGTTTAGGTCATAGGGTTATGTAAAACCATGTTGGTTCACAAGTTGGGGCACTATCCTACCCGGTATCACCTCAACGAGGAGATTCCCCCTTATACGGGTCCGGAACCTTCGCTTCTAGGTTAGAGCGCATGCATGCGAGGGGGGACACATGTAAGCACCTATACCAACCTCTCACCACACTCACGCACATATGCTAGGGACACATGCAAGTTTTCATCTGATTCCGATGTTCTCGTGGCCTTCCTCCGGCGAAACCCTGATCTATGCACACTCGGATCGTCTACCCCCCTAGACGTTCCTCTGACAGGGGTAGCCCGCCGTAGCTTTCTCTTGTTTTGTGTTTGTTTAGGTCATAGGTTTATGTAAAACCATGTTGGTTCAAAAGTTGCGGCACTATCCTACCCGGTTTCACGTCAACGGGGAGATTCCCCCTTATACGGGTCCGGAACCTTCGCTTCTAGGTTAGAGCGCATGCATGCGAGAGGGGACACATGTAATCACCTATAACAACCTATCACCACACTCACGCACATATGCTAGGGACACATGCATGTTTTCATCTGATTCCGATGTTCTCGTGGCGTTCCTCTGGCGAAACCCTGATCTGTGCACATTCGGATCGTCGACGTTCCTCTGGCAGGGGTAGCCCGGCGCAACTCTCTCTTGTTTTGTGTTTGCTTAGGTCATAGGGTTATGTAAAACCATGTTGGTTCACAAGTTGGGGCACTATCCTACCCGGTTTCACCTCAACGGGGAGATTCCCCCTTATACGGGTCCGGAACCTTCGCTTCTAGGTTAGAGCGCATGCATGCGAGGGGGACACATGCAAGCACCTATAACAACCTCTCACCACACTCACACACATATCCAAGGGACACATGCAAGTTTTCATCTGATTCCGATATTCTCGTGGCCTTCCTCCGGCGAAACCCTGATCTATGCACACTCGGATCGTCTACCCCCTAGACGTTCCTCTGACAGGGGTAGCCCGGCGTAGCTCTCTCTTGTTTTGTGTTTGTTTAGTTCATAAGTAAAATCATGTTGGTTCACAAGTTGGGGCACTATTCTACCCGGTTTCACCTCAACGGGGAGATTCCCCCTTATACGGGTCCGGAACCTTCGCTTCTAGGTTAGAGGGCATGCATGCGAGGGGGGACACATGCAAGCACCTATACCAACCTCTCACCACACTCACACACATATGCTAGGGACACATGCAAGTTTCCATCTGATTCCGATGTTCTCGTGGCCTTCCTCCGGCGAAACCCTGATCTGTGCACACTCGGATCGTCTACCCCCCTAGACGTTCCTCTGGCAGGGGTAACCCGGCGTAGATCTCTCTTGTTTTGTCTTTGTTTAGGTCATAGGGTTATGTAAAACCATGTTGGTTCACAAGTTGGGGCACTATCCTACCCGGTTTCACCTCAACGGGGAGATTCCCCCTTATACAGGTCTGGAACCTTCGCTTCTAGGTTAGAGCGCATGCATGCGAGGGGGGACACATGTAATCACCTATACCAACCTCTCACCACACTCACACACATATGCTAGGGACACATGCAAGTTTTCATCTGATTCCGATGTTCTCGTGGCCTTCCTCCGGCGAAACCCTGATCTGTGCACACTCGATCATCAACCCCCCTAGACGTTCCTCTCGCAGGGGTAGCCCGACGTAGCTATCTCTTGTTTTGTGTTTGTTTAGGTCATAGGGTTATGTAAAACCATGTTGGTTCACAAGTTGGGGCACTATCCTACCCGGTTTCACCTCAACGGGGAGATTCCCCCTTATACGGGTCTGGAACCTTCGCTTCTTGGTTAGAGCGCATGCATGCGAGGGGGGACACATGCAAGCACCTATACCAACCTCTCACCACACTCACACACATATGCTAGGGACACATGCATGTTTTCATCTGATTCCGATGTTCTCGTGGCCTTCCTCCGGCGAAACCCTGATCTGTGCACACTCGGATCGTCTACCCCCCTAGACGTTCCTCTGACAGGGGTAGCCCGGCGTAGCTATCTCTTGTGTTGTGTTTGTTTATGTCATAGGGTTATGTAAAACCATGTTGGTTCACAAGTTGGGGCACTATGCTACCCGGTTTCACCTCAACGGGGAGATTCCCCCTTATACGCGTCCGGAACCTTCGCTTCTAGGTTAGAGCGCATGCATGCGAGGGGGGACACATGCAAGCACCTATACTAACCTCTCACCACACTTAAACACATATGCTAGGGACAGATGCAAGTTTTCATCTGATTCCGATGTTCTCGTGGCCTTCCTCCGGCGAAACCCTGATCTGTGCACACTCGGATCGTCTACCCCCTAGACGTTCCTCTGACATGGGTAGACCGGCGTAGCTCTCTCTTGTTTTGTGTTTGTTTAGGTCATAGGGTTATGTAAAACCATGTTGGTTCACAAGTTGGGGCACTATCCTACCTGGTTTCACCTCAACGGGGAGATTCCCCCTTATACTGGTCCAGAACCTTCGCTTCTAGGTTAGAGCGCATGCATGCGAGGAGGGGACACATGCAAGCACCTATACCAACCTCTCACCACACTCACACACATATGCTAGGGACACATGCAAGTTTTCATCTGATTCCGATGTTCTCGTGGCCTTCCTCCGGCGAAACCCTGATCTGTGCACACTCGGATCGTCTACCCCCCTAGACGGTCCCCTGACAGGGGTAGACCGGCGTAGCTCTCTCTCGTTTTGTGTTTGTTTAGGTCATAGGGTTATGTAAAACCATGTTGGTTCACAAGTTGGGGCACTATCCTACCCGGTATCACCTCAACGAGGAGATTCCCCCTTATACGGGTCCGGAACCTTCGCTTCTAGGTTAGAGCGCATGCATGCGAGGGGGGACACATGTAAGCACCTATACCAACCTCTCACCAAACTCACGCACATATGCTAGGGACACATGCAAGTTTTCATCTGATTCCGATGTTCTCGTGGCCTTCCTCCGGCGAAACCCTGATCTATGCACACTCGGATCGTCTACCCCCCTAGACGTTCCTCTGACAGGGGTAGCCCGCCGTAGCTTTCTCTTGTTTTGTGTTTGTTTAGGTCATAGGTTTATGTAAAACCATGTTGGTTCAAAAGTTGCGGCACTATCCTACCCGGTTTCACGTCAACGGGGAGATTCCCCCTTATACGGGTCCGGAACCTTCGCTTCTAGGTTAGAGCGCATGCATGCGAGAGGGGACACATGTAATCACCTATACCAACCTCTCACCACACTCACGCACATATGCTAGGGACACATGCATGTTTTCATCTGATTCCGATGTTCTCGTGGCGTTCCTCTGGCGAAACCCTGATCTGTGCACATTCGGATCGTCTACCCCCTAGACGTTCCTCTGGCAGGGGTAGCCCGGCGCAGCTCTCTCTTGTTTTGTGTTTGCTTAGGTCATAGGGTTATGTAAAACCATGTTGGTTCACAAGTTGGGGCACTATCCTACCCGGTTTCACCTCAACGGGGAGATTCCCCCTTATACGGGTCCGGAACCTTCGCTTCTAGGTTAGAGCGCATGCATGCGAGGGGGGACACATGCAAGCACCTATAACAACCTCTCACCACACTCACACACATATCCAAGGGACACATGCATGTTTTCATCTGATTCCGATATTTTCGTGGCCTTCCTCCGGCGAAACCCTGATCTATGCACACTCGGATCGTCTACCCCTAGACGTTCCTCTGACAGGGGTAGCCCGGCGTAGCTCTCTCTTGTTTTGTGTTTGTTTAGGTCATAAATAAAATCATGTTGGTTCACAAGTTGGGGCACTATTCTACCCGGTTTCACCTCAACGGGGAGATTCCCCCTTATACGGGTCAGGAACCTTCGCTTCTAGGTTAGAGGGCATGCATCCGAGGGGGGACACATGCAAGCACCTATACCAACCTCTCACCACACTCACACACATATGCTAGGTACACATGCAAGTTTCCATCTGATTCCGATGTTCTCGTGGCCTTCCTCCGGCGAAACCCTGATCTGTGCACACTCGGATCGTCTACCCCCCTAGACGTTCCTCTGGCAGGGGTAGCCCGGCGTAGATCTCTCTTGTTTTGTCTTTTTTTAGGTCATAGGGTTATGTAAAACCATGTTGGTTCACAAGTTGGGGCACTATCCTACCCGGTTTCACCTCAACGGGGAGATTCCCCCTTATACGGGTCTGGAACCTTCGCTTCTAGGTTAGAGCGCATGCATGCGAGGGGGGACACATGTAATCACCTATACCAACCTCTCACCACACTCACACACATATGCTAGGGACACATGCAAATTTTCATCTGATTCCGATGTTCTCGTGGCCTTCCTCCGGCGAAACCCTGATCTGTGCACACTCGATCATCTACCCCCCTAGACGTTCCTCTCGCAGGGGTAGCCCGACGTAGCTATCTCTTGTTTTGTGTTTGTTTAGGTCATAGGGTTATGTAAAACCATGTTGGTTCACAAGTTGGGGCACTATCCTACCCGGTTTCAGCTCAACGGGGAGATTCCCCCTTATACGGGTCCGGAACCTTCGCTTCTAGGTTAGAGCGCATGCATGCGAGGGGGGACACATGCAAGCACCTATACCAACCTCTCACCACACTCACACACATATGCTAGGGACACATGCATGTTTTCATCTGATTCCGATGTTCTCGTGGCCTTCCTCCGGCGAAACCCTGATCTGTGCACACTCGGATCGTCTACCCCCCTAGACGTTCCTCTGACAGGGGTAGCCCGGCGTAGCTATCTCTTGTTTTGTGTTTGTTTATGTCATAGGGTTATGTAAAACCATGTTGGTTCACAAGTTGGGGCACTATGCTACCCGGTTTCACCTCAACGGGGAGATTCCCCCTTATACGGGTCCGGAACCTTCGCTTCTAGGTTAGAGCGCATGCATGCGAGGGGGGACACATGCAAGAACCTATACTAACCTCTCACCACACTTAAACACATATGCTAGGGACACATGCAAGTTTTCATCTGATTCCGATGTTCTCGTGGCCTTCCTCCGGCGAAACCCTGATCTGTGCACACTCGGATCGTCTACCCCCTAGACGTTCCTCTGACATGGGTAGACCGGCGTAGCTCTCTCTTGTTTTGTGTTTGTTTAGGTCATAGGGTTATGTAAAACCATGTTGGTTCACAAGTTGGGGCACTATCCTACCCGGTTTCACCTCAACGGGGAGATTCCCCCTTATACGGGTCCGGAACCTTCGCTTCTAGGTTAGAGCGCATGCATGCGAGGGGGGACACATGCAAGCACCTATACCAACCTCTCACCACACTCACACACATATGCTAGGGAAACATGCAAGTTTTCATCTGATTCCGATGTTCTCGTGGCCTTCCTCCGGCGAAACCCTGATCTGTGCACACTCGGATCGTCTACCCCCCTAGACGTTCCTCTAACAGGGGTAGCCCGGCGTAGCTCTCTCTTGTTTTGTGTTTGTTTAGGTCATTGGGTTATGTAAAACCATGTTGGTTCACAAGTTGGGGCACTATCCTACCCGATTTCACCATAACAGGGAGATTCCCCCTTATACGGGTCCGAAACCTTCGCTTCTAGGTTAGAGCACATGCGTGCGAGGGGGACACATGAAAGCACCTATACCAACCTCTCACCAAACTCACACACATATGCTAGGGACACATGCAAGTTTTCATCTGATTCCGATGTTCCCGTGGCCTTCCTCCGGCGAAACCCTGATATGTGCACACTCGGATCGTCTACCCCCTAGATGTTCCTCTGACAGGGGTAGCCCGGCGTAGCTATCTCTTGTTTTGTGTTTGTTTAGGTCATCGGGTTATGTAAAACCATGTTGGTTCACAAGTTGGGGCACTATCCTACCCGGTTTCACCTCAACGGGGAGATTCCCCCTTATACGGGTCCGGAACCTTCGCTTCTAGGTTAGAGCGCATGCATGCGAGGGGGGACACATGCAAGCACCTATACCAACCTCTCACGACACTCACACACATATGCTAGGGACACATGCAAGTTCCGATGTTCTCGTGGCCTTCCTCCGGCGAAACGCTGATCTGGGCACACTCGGATCGTCTACCCCCCTAGACGTTCCTCTGACAGGGGTAGCCCGGCATAGCTCTCTCTTGTCTTGTGTTTGTTTAGGTCATAGGGTTATGTAAAACCATGTTGGTTCACAAGTTTGGGCACTATCCTACCCGGTTTCACCTCAACGGGGAGATTCCCCCTTATACGGGTCAGGAACCTTCGCTTCTAGGTTAGAGGGCATGCATGCGAGGGGGGACACATGCAAGCACCTATACCAACCTCTCACCACACTCACACACATATGCTAGGGACACATGCAAGTTTCCATCTGATTCCGATGTTCTCGTGGCCTTCCTCCGGCAAAACCCTGATCTGTGCACACTCGGATCGTCTACCCCCCTAGACGTTCCTCTGGCAGGGGTAGCCCGGCGTAGATCTCTCTTGTTTTGTCTTTTTTTAGGTCATAGGGTTATGTAAAACCATGTTGGTTCACAAGTTGGGGCACTATCCTACCCGGTTTCACCTCAACGGGGAGATTCCCCCTTATACGGGTCTGGAACCTTCGCTTCTAGGTTAGAGCGCATGCATGCGAGGGGGGACACATGTAATCACCTATACCAACCTCTCACCACACTCACACACATATGCTAGGGACACATGCAAATTTTCATCTGATTCCGATGTTCTCGTGGCCTTCCTCCGGCGAAACCCTGATCTGTGCACACTCGATCATCTACCCCCCTAGACGTTCCTCTCGCAGGGGTAGCCCGACGTAGCTATCTCTTGTTTTGTGTTTGTTTAGGTCATAGGGTTATGTAAAACCATGTTGGTTCACAAGTTGGGGCACTATCCTACCCGGTTTCACCTCAACGGGGAGATTCCCCCTTATACGGGTCCGGAACCTTCGCTTCTAGGTTAGAGCGCATGCATGCGAGGGGGGACACATGCAAGCACCTATACCAACCTCTCACCACACTCACACACATATTCTAGGGACACATGCATGTTTTCATCTGATTCCGATGTTCTCGTGGCCTTCCTCCGGCGAAACCCTGATCTGTGCACACTTGGATCGTCTACCCCCCTAGACGTTCCTCTGACAGGGGTAGCCCGGCGTAGCTATCTCTTGTTTTGTGTTTGTTTATGTCATAGGGTTATGTAAAACCATGTTGGTTCACAAGTTGGGGCACTATGCTACCCGGTTTCACCTCAACGGGGAGATTCCCCCTTATACGGGTCCGGAACCTTCGCTTCTAGGTTAGAGCGCATGCATGCGAGGGGGGACACATGCAAGAACCTATACTAACCTCTCACCACACTTAAACACATATGCTAGGGACACATGCAAGTTTTCATCTGATTCCGATGTTCTCGTGGCCTTCCTCCGGCGAAACCCTGATCTGTGCACACTCGGATCGTCTACCCCCTAGACGTTCCTCTGACATGGGTAGACCGGCGTAGCTCTCTCTTGTTTTGTGTTTGTTTAGGTCATAGGGTTATGTAAAACCATGTTGGTTCACAAGTTGGGGCACTATCCTACCCGGTTTCACCTCAACGGGGAGATTACCCCCTTATACGGGTCCGGAACCTTCGCTTCTAGGTTAGAGCGCATGCATGCGAGGGGGGACACATGCAAGCACCTATACCAACCTCTCACCACACTTACACACATATTCTAGGGACACATGCAAGTTTTCATCTGATTCCGATGTTCTCGTGGCCTTCCTCCGGCGAAACCCTGATCTGTGCACACTCGGATCGTCTACCCCCTAGACGTTCCTCTGACAGGGGTAGACCGGCGTAGCTCTCTCTTGTTTTGTGTTTTTTTAGGTCATAGGGTTATGTAAAACCATGTTGGTTCACAAGTTGGGGCACTATCCTACCCGGTTTCACCTCAACGGGGAGATTCCCCCTTACGCAGGTCCGGAACCTTCGCTTCTAGGTTAGAGCGCATGCATGCGAGGGGGGACACATGTAAGCACCTATACCAACCTCTCACCACACTCACGCACATATGCTAGGGACACATGCAAGTTTTCATCTGATTCCGATGTTCCCGTGACCTTCCTCCGGCGAAACCCCTATCTGTGCACACTCGGATCGTCTACCCCCCTAGACGTTCTTCTGGCAGGGGTAGCCCGGCGTGGCACTCTCTTGTTTTGTGTTTGTTTAGGTCAGAGGGTTATGTAAAACCATGTTGGTTCACAAGTTGGGGCACTATCCTACCCGGTTTCACGTCAACGGGGAGATTCCCCCTTATACGGGTCCGGAACCTTCGCTTCTAGGTTAGAGCGCATGCATGCGAGGGGGGACACATGCAAGCACCTATACCAACCTCTCACCACACTCACACACATATGCTAGGGACACATGCAAGTTTTCATCTGATTCCGATGTTCTCGTGGCCTTCCTCCGGCGAAACCCTGATCTGTGCACACTCGGATCGTCTACCCCCCTAGACGTTCCTCTAACAGGGGTAGCCCGGCGTAGCTCTCTCTTGTTTTGTGTTTGTTTAGGTCATTGGGTTATGTAAAACCATGTTGGTTCACAAGTTGGGGCACTATCCTACCCGATTTCACCATAACAGGGAGATTCCCCCTTATACGGGTCCGGAACCTTCGCTTCTAGGTTAGAGCACATGCGTGCGAGGGGGACACATGAAAGCACCTATACCAACCTCTCACCAAACTCACACACATATGCTAGGGACACATGCAAGTTTTCATCTGATTCCGATGTTCCCGTGGCCTTCCTCCGGCGAAACCCTGATATGTGCACACTCGGATCGTCTACCCCCTAGATGTTCCTCTGACAGGGGTAGCCCGGCGTAGCTATCTCTTGTTTTGTGTTTGTTTAGGTCATCGGGTTATGTAAAACCATGTTGGTTCACAAGTTGGGGCACTATCCTACCCGGTTTCACCTCAACGGGGAGATTCCCCCTTATACGGGTCCGGAACCTTCGCTTCTAGGTTAGAGCGCATGCATGCGAGGGGGGACACATGCAAGCACCTATACCAACCTCTCACGACACTCACACACATATGCTAGGGACACATGCAAGTTCCGATGTTCTCGTGGCCTTCCTCCGGCGAAACGCTGATCTGGGCACACTCGGATCGTCTACCCCCCTAGACGTTCCTCTGACAGGGGTAGCCCGGCATAGCTCTCTCTTGTCTTGTGTTTGTTTAGGTCATAGGGTTATGTAAAACCATGTTGGTTCACAAGTTTGGGCACTATCCTACCCGGTTTCACCTCAACGGGGAGATTCCCCCTTATACGGGTCCGGAACCTTCGCTTCTAGGTTAGAGCGCATGCATGCGAGGGGGGACACATGCAAGCACCTATACCAACCTCTCACCACACTCACACACATATGCTAGGGACACATGCATGTTTTCATCTGATTCCGATGTTCTCGTGGCCTTCCTCCGGCGAAACCCTGATCTGTGCACACTCGGATCGTCTACCCCCTAGACGTTCCTCTGACAGGGGTAGACCGGCGTAGCTCTCTCTTGTTTTGTGTTTGTTTAGGTCATAGGGTTATGTAAAACCATGTTGGTTCACAAGTTGGGGCACTATCCTACCCGGTTTCACCTCAACGGGGAGATTCCCCCTTACGCAGGTCCGGAACCTTCGCTTCTAGGTTAGAGCGCATGCATGCGAGGGGGGACACATGTAAGCACCTATACCAACCTCTCACCACACTCACACACATATGCTAGGGACACATGCAAGTTTTCATCTGATTCCGATGTTCCCGTGACCTTCCTCCGGCGAAACCCCTATCTGTGCACACTCGGATCGTCTACCCCCCTAGACGTTCTTCTGGCAGGGGTAGCCCGGCGTGGCACTCTCTTGTTTTGTGTTTGTTTAGGTCAGAGGGTTATGTAAAACCATGTTGGTTCACAAGTTGGGGCACTATCCTACCCAGTTTCACGTCAACGGGGAGATTCCCCCTTATACGGGTCTGGAACCTTCGCTTCTAGGTTAGAGCGCATGCATGCGAGGGGGGACACATGCAAGCACCTATACCAACCTCTCACCACACTCACACACATATGCTAGGGACACATGCAAGTTTTCATCTGATTCCGATGTTCTCGTGGCCTTCCTCCGGCGAAACCCTGATCTGTGCACACTCGGATCGTCTACCCCCCTAGACGTTCCTCTAACAGGGGTAGCCCAGCGTAGCTCTCTCTTGTTTTGTGTTTGTTTAGGTCATTGGGTTATGTAAAACCATGTTGGTTCACAAGTTGGGGCACTATCCTACCCGATTTCACCATAACAGGGAGATTCCCCCTTATACGGGTCCGGAACCTTCGCTTCTAGGTTAGAGCACATGCGTGCGAGGGGGACACATGAAAGCACCTATACCAACCTCTCACCAAACTCACACACATATGCTAGGGACACATGCAAGTTTTCATCTGATTCCGATGTTCCCGTGGCCTTCCTCCGGCGAAACCCTGATATGTGCACACTCGGATCGTCTACCCCCTAGATGTTCCTCTGACAGGGGTAGCCCGGCGTAGCTATCTCTTGTTTTGTGTTTGTTTAGGTCATAGGGTTATGTAAAACCATGTTGGTTCACAAGTTGGGGCACTATCCTACCCGGTTTCACCTCAACGGGGAGATTCCCCCTTATACGGGTCCGGAACCTTCGCTTCTAGGTTAGAGCGCATGCATGCGAGGGGGGACACATGCAAGCACCTATACCAACCTCTCACGACACTCACACACATATGCTAGGGACACATGCAAGTTCCGATGTTCTCGTGGCCTTCCTCCGGCGAAACGCTGATCTGGGCACGCTCGGATCGTCTACCCCCTAGACGTTCCTCTGACAGGGGTAGCCCGGCATAGCTCTCTCTTGTCTTGTGTTTGTTTAGGTCATAGGGTTATGTAAAACCATGTTGGTTCACAAGTTTGGGCACTATCCTACCCGGTTTCACCTCAACGGGGAGATTCCCCCTTATACGGGTCTGGAACCTTCGCTTCTAGGTTAGAGCGCATGCATGCGAGGGGGGACACATGCAAGCACCTATACCAACCTCTCACCACACTCACACACATATGCTAGGGACACATGCATGTTTTCATCTGATTCCCATGTTCTCGTGGCCTTCCTCCGGCGAAACCCTGATCTGTGCACACTCGATCGTCTACCCCCCTAGACGTTCCTCTGACAGGGGTAGCCCGGCGTAGCTATCTCTTGTTTTGTGTTTGTTTATGTCATAGGGTTATGTAAAACCATGTAGGTTCACAAGTTGGGTCACTATCCTACCCGGTTTCACCTCAACGGGGAGATTCCCCCTTATACGGGTCCGGAACCTTCGCTTCTAGGTTAGAGCGCATGCATGCGAGGGGGGACACATGCAAGCACCTATACCAACCTCTCACAACACTCATGCACATATGCTAGGGACACATGCAAGTTTTCATCTGATTCCGATGTTCTCGTGACCTTCCTCCGGCGAAACCCTGATCTGTGCACACTCGGATCGTCTACCCCCCTAGACGTTCCTCTGGCAGGGGTAGCCCGGCGTGGCTCTCTCTTGTTTTGTGTTTTTTTAGGTCATAGGGTTATGTAAAACCATGTTGGTTCACAAGTTGGGCACTATGCTACCCGGTTTCACCTCAACGGGGAGAATCCCCCTTATACGGGTCCGGAACCTTCGCTTCTAGGTTAGAGCGCATGCATGCGAGGGGGACACATGCAAGCACCTATACCAACCTCTCACCACACTCACACACATATGCTAGGGACACATGCAAGTTCCGATGTTCTCGTGGCCTTCCTCCGGCGAAACCCTGATCTGTGCACACTCGGATCGTCTACCCCCCTAGACGTTCCTCTGGCAGGGGTAGCCCGGCGCAGCTCTCTCTTGTTTTGTGTTTGTTTAGGTCATAGGGTTATGTAAAACCATGTTGGTTCACAAGTTGGGGCACTATCCTACCCGGTTTCACCTCAACGGGGAGATTCCCCCTTATACGGGTCCGGAAACTTCGCTTCTAGGTTAGAGCGCATGCATGCAGGGGGGACACATGCAAGCACCTATACCAACCTCTGACCACACTCACACACATATGCTAGGGACACATTCAAGTTTTCATCTGATACCGATGTTCTCGTGGCCTTCCTCCGGCGAAACCCTGATCTGTGCACACTCGGATCGTCTACCCCCCTAGACGTTCCTCTCACAGGGGTAGCCCGGCGTAGCTCTCTCTTGTTTTGTGTTTGTTTAGGTCATAGGGTTATGTAAAACCATGTTGGTTCACAAGTTGGGGCACTATCCTACCCGGTTTCACCTCAACGGGGAGATTCCCCCTTATACGGGTCCGGAACCTTCGCTTCTAGGTTCGAGGGCATGCATGCGAGGGGGGAGACATGCAAGCACCTATACCAACCTCTCACCACACTCACACACATATGCTAGGGACACATGCAAGTTTTCATTTGATTCCGATGTTCTCGTGGCCTTCCTCCGACGAAACCCTGATCTGTGCACACTCGGATCGTCTACCCCCCTAGAGGTTCCTCTGACAGGGGTAGCCCGGCGTAGCTATCTCTTGTTTTGTGTTTGTTTAGGTCATAGGGTTATGTAAAACCATGTTGGTTCACAAGTTGCGGCACTATCCTACCCTGTTTCACGTCAACGGGGAGATTCCCCCTTATACGGGTCCGGAACCTTCGCTTCTAGGTTAGAGCGCATGCATGCAAGGGGGGACACATGTAATCACCTATACCAACCTCTCACCACACTCACGCACATATGCTAGGGACACATGCATGTTTTCATCTGATTCCGATGTTCTCGTGGCCTTCCTCTGGCGAAACCCTGATCTGTGCACACTCGGATCGTCTACCCCCTAGACGTTCCTCTGGCAGGGGTAGCCCGGTGCAGCTCTCTCTTGTTTTGTGTTTGTTTAGGTCATAGGGTTATGTAAAACCATGTTGGTTCACAAGTTGGGGCACTATCCTACCCGGTTTCACCTCAACAGGGAGATTACCCCTTATACGGGTCCGGAACCTTCGCTTCTAGGTTAGAGCGCATGCATGCGAGGGGGACACATGCAAGCACCTATAACAACCTCTCACCACACTCACACACATATCCAAGGGACACATGCAAGTTTTCATCTGATTCCGATATTCTCGTGGCCTTCCTCCGGCGAAACCCTGATCTATGCACACTCGGATCGTCTACCCCCTAGACGTTCCTCTGACAGGGGTAGCCCGGCGTAGCTCTCTCTTGTTTTGTGTTTGTTTAGCTCATAGGTAAAACCATGTTGGTTCACAAGTTGGGGCACTATCCTACCCGGTTTCACCTCAACTGGGAGATTCCCCCTTATACGGGTCCGGAACCTTCGCTTCTAAGTTAGAGGGCATGCATGCGAGGGGGGACACATGCAAGCACCTATACCAACCTCTCACCACACTCACACACATATGCTAGGGACACATGCAAGTTTCCATCTGAGTCCGATGTTCTCGTGGCCTTCCTCCGGCGAAACCCTGATCTGTGCACACTCGGATCGTCTACCCCCCTAGACGTTCCTCTGGCAGGGGTAGCCCGGTGCAGCTCTCTCTTGTTTTGTGTTTGTTTAGGTCATAGGGTTATGTAAAACCATGTTGGTTCACAAGTTGGGGCACTATCCTACCCGGTTTCACCTCAACGGGGAGATTCCCCCTTATACGGGTCCGGAACCTTCGCTTCTAGGTTAGAGCGCATGCATGCGAGGGGGACACATGCAAGCACCTATAACAACCTCTCACCACACTCACACACATATCCAAGGGACACATGCAAGTTTTCATCTGATTCCGATATTCTCGTGGCCTTCCTCCGGCGAAACCCTGATCTATGCACACTCGGATCGTCTACCCCCTAGACGTTCCTCTGACAGGGGTAGCCCGGCGTAGCTCTCTCTTGTTTTGTGTTTGTTTAGGTCATAGGTAAAACCATGTTGGTTCACAAGTTGGGGCACTATCCTACCCGGTTTCACCTCAACGGGGAGATTCCCCCTTATACGGGTCCGGAACCTTCGCTTCTAGGTTAGAGGGCATGCATGCGAGGGGGGACACATGCAAGCACCTATACCAACCTCTCACCACACTCACACACATATGCTAGGGACACATGCAAGTTTCCATCTGATTCCGATGTTCTCGTGGCCTTCCTCCGGCGAAACCCTGATCTGTGCACACTCGGATCGTCTACCCCCCTAGACGTTCCTCTGGCAGGGGTAGCCCGGCGTAGATCTCTCTTGTTTTGTGTTTGTTTAGGTCATAGGGTTATGTAAAACCATGTTGGTTCACAAGTTGGGGCACTATCCTACCCGGTTTCACCTCAACGGGGAGATTCCCCCTTATACGGGTCTGGAACCTTCGCTTCTAGGTTAGAGCGCAAGCATGCGAGGGGGGACACATGCAAGCACCTATACCAACCTCTCACCACACTCACACACATATGCTAGGGACACATGCAAGTTTCCATCTGAGTCCGATGTTCTCGTGGCCTTCCTCCGGCGAAACCCTGATCTGTGCACACTCGGATCGTCTACCCCCCTAGACGTTCCTCTGGCAGGGGTAGCCCGGTGCAGCTCTCTCTTGTTTTGTGTTTGTTTAGGTCATAGGGTTATGTAAAACCATGTTGGTTCACAAGTTGGGGCACTATCCTACCCGGTTTCACCTCAACGGGGAGATTCCCCCTTATACGGGTCCGGAACCTTCGCTTCTAGGTTAGAGCGCATGCATGCGAGGGGGACACATGCAAGCACCTATAACAACCTCTCACCACACTCACACACATATCCAAGGGACACATGCAAGTTTTCATCTGATTCCGATATTCTCGTGGCCTTCCTCCGGCGAAACCCTGATCTATGCACACTCGGATCGTCTACCCCCTAGACGTTCCTCTGACAGGGGTAGCCCGGCGTAGCTCTCTCTTGTTTTGTGTTTGTTTAGGTCATAGGTAAAACCATGTTGGTTCACAAGTTGGGGCACTATCCTACCCGGTTTCACCTCAACGGGGAGATTCCCCCTTATACGGGTCCGGAACCTTCGCTTCTAGGTTAGAGGGCATGCATGCGAGGGGGGACACATGCAAGCACCTATACCAACCTCTCACCACACTCACACACATATGCTAGGGACACATGCAAGTTTCCATCTGATTCCGATGTTCTCGTGGCCTTCCTCCGGCGAAACCCTGATCTGTGCACACTCGGATCGTCTACCCCCCTAGACGTTCCTCTGGCAGGGGTAGCCCGGCGTAGATCTCTCTTGTTTTGTGTTTGTTTAGGTCATAGGGTTATGTAAAACCATGTTGGTTCACAAGTTGGGGCACTATCCTACCCGGTTTCACCTCAACGGGGAGATTCCCCCTTATACGGGTCTGGAACCTTCGCTTCTAGGTTAGAGCGCAAGCATGCGAGGGGGGACACATGTAATCACCTATACCAACCTCTCACCACACTCACACACATATGCTAGGGACACATGCAAGTTTTCATCTGATTTCGATGTTCTCGTGGCCTTCCTCCGGCGAAACCCTGATCTGTGCACACTCGATCATCTACCCCCCTAGACGTTCCTCTCGCAGGGGTAGCCCGACGTAGCTATCTCTTTTTTTGTGTTTGTTTAGGTCATAGGGTTATGTAAAACCATGTTGGTTCACAAGTTGGGGCACTATCCTACCCGGTTTCACCTCAACGGGGACATTCCCCCTTATACGGGTCCGGAACCTTCGCTTCTAGGTTAGAGCGCATGCATGCGAGGGGGGACACATGCAAGCACCTATACCAACCTCTCACCACACTCACACACATATTCTAGGGACACATGCATGTTTTCATCTGATTCCGATGTTCTCGTGGCCTTCCTCCGGCGAAACCCTGATCTGTGCACACTCGGATCGTCTACCCCCCTAGACGTTCCTTTGACAGGGGTAGCCCGGCGTAGCTATCTCTTGTTTTGTGTTTGTTTATGTCATAGGGTTATGTAAAACCATGTTGGTTCACAAGTTGGGGCACTATGCTACCCGGTTTCACCTCAACGGGGAGATTTCCCCTTATACGGGTCTGGAACCTTCGCTTCTAGGTTAGAGCACATGCATGCGAGGGGGGACACATGCAAGCACCTATACTAACCTCTCACCACACTTAAACACATATGCTAGGGACACATGCAAGTTTTCATCTGATTCCGATGTTCTCGTGGCCTTCCTCCGGCGAAACCCTGATCTGTGCACACTCGGATCGTCTACCCCCTAGACGTTCCTCTGACATGGGTAGACCGGCGTAGCTCTCTCTTGTTTTGTGTTTGTTTAGGTCATAGGGTTATGTAAAACCATGTGGGTTCAC
Source organism: Avena sativa (assembly GCA_916181665.1). NCBI lineage: Eukaryota > Viridiplantae > Streptophyta > Magnoliopsida > Poales > Poaceae > Avena > Avena sativa. The sequence goes on from OV702296.1 coordinate 21,414,682, forward strand.
AAGTTGGGGCACTATCCTACCCGGTTTCACCTCAACGGGGAGATTACCCCCTTATACGGGTCCGGAACCTTCGCTTCTAGGTTAGAGCGCATGCATGCGAGGGGGGACACATGCAAGCACCTATAACAACCTCTCACCACACTCACACACATATCCAAGGGACACATGCAAGTTTTCATCTGATTCCGATATTCTCGTGGCCTTCCTCCGGCGAAACCCTGATATATGCACACTCGGATCATCTACCCCCTAGACGTTCCTCTGACAGGGGTAGCCCGGCGTAGCTCTCTCTTGTTTTTTGTTTGTTTAGGTCATAAGTAAAATCATGTTGGTTCACAAGTTGGGGCACTATTCTACCCGGTTTCACCTCAATGGGGAGATTCCCCCTTATACGGGTCCGGAACCTTCGCTTCTAGGTTAGAGGGCATGCATGCGAGGGGCGACACATGCAAGCACCTATACCAACCTCTGACCACACTCACACACATATGCTAGGGACACATGCAAGTTTCCATCTGATTCCGATGTTCTCGTGGCCTTCCTCCGGCGAAACCCTGATCTGTGCACACTCGGATCGTCTACCCCCCTAGACGTTCCTCTGGCAGGGGTAGCCCGGCGTAGATCTCTCTTGTTTTGTCTTTGTTTAGGTCATAGGGTTATGTAAAACCATGTTGGTTCACAAGTTGGGGCACTATCCTACCCGGTTTCACCTCAACGGGGAGATTCCCCCTTATACGGGTCTGGAACCTTCGCTTCTAGGTTAGAGCGCATGCATGCGAGGGGGGACACATGCAAGCACCTATACCAACCTCTCACCACACTCACACACATATGCTAGGGACACATGCATGTTTTCATCTGATTCCGATGTTCTCGTGGCCTTCCTCCGGCGAAACCCTGATCTGTGCACACTCGGATCGTCTACCCCCCTAGACGTTCCTCTGACAGGGGTAGCCCGGCGTAGCTATCTCTTGTTTTGTGTTTGTTTATGTCATAGGGTTATGTAAAACCATGTTGGTTCACAAGTTGGGGCACAATGCTACCCGGTTTCACCTCAACGGGGAGATTCCCCCTTATACGGGTCCGGAACCTTCGCTTCTAGGTTAGAGCGCATGCATGCGAGGGGGGACACATGCAAGCACCTATACTAACCTCTCACCACACTTAAACACATATGCTAGGGACACATGCAAGTTTTCATCTGATTCCGATGTTCTCGTGGCCTTCCTCCGGCGAAACCCTGATCTGTGCACACTCGGATCGTCTACCCCCTAGACGTTCCTCTGACATGGGTAGACCGACGTAGCTCTCTCTTGTTTTGTGTTTGTTTAGGTCATAGGGTTATGTAAAACCATGTTGGTTCACAAGTTGGGGCACTATCCTACCCGGTTTCACCTCAACGGGGAGATTCCCCCTTATACGGGTCCGGAACCTTCGCTTCTAGGTTAGAGCGCATGCATGCGAGGAGGGGACACATGCAAGCACCTATACCAACCTCTCACCACACTCACACACATATGCTAGGGACACATGCAAGTTTTCATCTGATTCCGATGTTCTCGTGGCCTTCCTCCGGCGAAACCCTGATCTGTGCACACTCGGATCGTCTACCCCCCTAGACGGTCCCCTGACAGGGGTAGACCGGCGTAGCTCTCTCTCGTTTTGTGTTTGTTTAGGTCATAGGGTTATGTAAAACCATGTTGGTTCACAAGTTGGGGCACTATCCTACCCGGTATCACCTCAACGAGGAGATTCCCCCTTATACGGGTCCGGAACCTTCACTTCTAGGTTAGAGCGCATGCATGCGAGGGGGGACACATGTAAGCACCTATACCAACCTCTCACCACACTCACGCACATATGCTAGGGACACATGCAAGTTTTCATCTGATTCCGATGTTCTCGTGGCCTTCCTCCGGCGAAACCCTGATCTATGCACACTCGGATCGTCTACCCCCCTAGACGTTCCTCTGACAGGGGTAGCCCGCCGTAGCTTTATCTTGTTTTGTGTTTGTTTAGGTCATAGGTTTATGTAAAACCATGTTGGTTCAAAAGTTGCGGCACTATCCTACCCGGTTTCACGTCAACGGGGAGATTCCCCCTTATACGGGTCCGGAACCTTCGCTTCTAGGTTAGAGCGCATGCATGCGAGAGGGGACACATGTAATCACCTATACCAACCTCTCACCACACTCACGCACATATGCTAGGGACACATGCATGTTTTCATCTGATTCCGATGTTCTCGTGGCGTTCCTCTGGCGAAACCCTGATCTGTGCACATTCGGATCGTCTACCCCCTAGACGTTCCTCTGGCAGGGGTAGCCCGGCGCAGCTCTCTCTTGTTTTGTGTTTGCTTAGGTCATAGGGTTATGTAAAACCATGTTGGTTCACAAGTTGGGGCACTATCCTACCTGGTTTCACCTCAACGGGGAGATTCCCCCTTATACGGGTCCGGAACCTTCGCTTCTAGGTTAGAGCGCATGCATGCGAGGGGGGACACATGCAAGCACCTATAACAACCTCTCACCACACTCACACACATATCCAAGGGACACATGCAAGTTTTCATCTGATTCCGATATTCTCGTGGCCTTCCTCCGGCGAAACCCTGATCTATGCACACTCGGATCGTCTACCCCCTAGACGTTCCTCTGACAGGGGTAGCCCGGCGTAGCTCTCTCTTGTTTTGTGTTTGTTTAGGTCATAAGTAAAATCATGTTGGTTCACAAGTTGGGGCACTATTCTACCCGGTTTCACCTCAACGGGGAGATTCCCCCTTATACGGGTCAGGAACCTTCGCTTCTAGGTTAGAGGGCATGCATGCGAGGGGGGAAACATGCAAGCACCTATACCAACCTCTCACCACACTCACACACATATGCTAGGGACACATGCAAGTTTCCATCTGATTCCGATGTTCTCGTGGCCTTCCTCCGGCGAAACCCTGATCTGTGCACACTCGGATCGTCTACCCCCCTAGACGTTCCTCTGGCAGGGGTAGCCCGGCGTAGATCTCTCTTGTTTTGTCTTTGTTTAGGTCATAGGGTTATGTAAAACCATGTTGGTTCACAAGTTGGGGCACTATCCTACCCGGTTTCACCTCAACGGGGAGATTCCCCCTTATACGGGTCTGGAACCTTCGCTTCTAGGTTAGAGCGCATGCATGCGAGGGGGGACACATGTAATCACCTATACCAACCTCTCACCACACTCACACACATATGCTAGGGACACATGCAAGTTTTCATCTGATTCCGATGTTCTCGTGGCCTTCCTCCGGCGAAACCCTGATCTGTGCACACTCGATCATCTACCCCCCTAGACGTTCCTCTCGCAGGGGTAGCCCGACGTAGCTATCTCTTGTTTTGTGTTTGTTTAGGTCATAGGGTTATGTAAAACCATGTTGGTTCACAAGTTGGGGCACTATCCTACCCGGTTTCACCTCAACGGGGAGATTCCCCCTTATACGGGTCCGGAACCTTCGCTTCTAGGTTAGAGCGCATGCATGCGAGGGGGGACACATGCAAGCACCTATACCAACCTCTCACCACACTCACACACATATGCTAGGGACACATGCATGTTTTCATCTGATTCCGATGTTCTCGTGGCCTTCCTCCGGCGAAACCCTGATCTGTGCACACTCGGATCGTCTACCCCCCTAGACGTTCCTCTGACAGGGGTAGCCCGGCGTAGCTATCTCTTGTTTTGTGTTTGTTTATGTCATAGGGTTATGTAAAACCATGTTGGTTCACAAGTTGGGGCACTATGCTACCCGGTTTCACCTCAACGGGGAGATTCCCCCTTATACGGGTCCGGAACCTTCGCTTCTAGGTTAGAGCGCATGCATGCGAGGGGGGACACATGCAAGCACCTATACTAACCTCTCACCACACTTAAACACATATGCTAGGGACACATGCAAGTTTTCATCTGATTCCGATGTTCTCGTGGCCTTCCTCCGGCGAAACCCTGATCTGTGCACACTCGGATCGTCTACCCCCTAGACGTTCCTCTGACATGGGTAGACCGGCGTAGCTCTCTCTTGTTTTTTGTTTGTTTAGGTCATAGGGTTATGTAAAACCATGTTGGTTCACAAGTTGGGGCACTATCCTACCCGGTTTCACCTCAACGGGGAGATTACCCCCTTATACGGGTCCGGAACCTTCGCTTCTAGGTTAGAGCGCATGCATGCGAGGGGGGACACATGCAAGCACCTATACCAACCTCTCACCACACTTACACACATATTCTAGGGACACATGCAAGTTTTCATCTGATTCCGATGTTCTCGTGGCCTTCCTCCGGCGAAACCCTGATCTGTGCACACTCGGATCGTCTACCCCCTAGACGTTCCTCTGACAGGGGTAGAACGGCGTAGCTCTCTCTTGTTTTGTGTTTGTTTAGGTCATAGGGTTATGTAAAACCATGTTGGTTCACAAGTTGGGGCACTATCCTACCCGGTTTCACCTCAACGGGGAGATTCCCCCTTACGCAGGTCCGGAACATTCGTTTCTAGGTTAGAGCGCATGCATGCGAGGGGGGACACATGTAAGCACCTATACCAACCTCTCACCACACTCACGCACATATGCTAGGGACACATGCAAGTTTTCATCTGATTCCGATGTTCTCGTGGCCTTCCTCCGGCGAAACCCTGATCTATGCACACTCGGATCGTCTACCCCCCTAGACGTTCCTCTGACAGGGGTAGCCCGCCGTAGCTTTATCTTGTTTTGTGTTTGTTTAGGTCATAGGTTTATGTAAAACCATGTTGGTTCAAAAGTTGCGGCACTATCCTACCCGGTTTCACGTCAACGGGGAGATTCCCCCTTATACGGGTCCGGAACCTTCGCTTCTAGGTTAGAGCGCATGCATGCGAGAGGGGACACATGTAATCACCTATACCAACCTCTCACCACACTCACGCACATATGCTAGGGACACATGCATGTTTTCATCTGATTCCGATGTTCTCGTGGCGTTCCTCTGGCGAAACCCTGATCTGTGCACATTCGGATCGTCTACCCCCTAGACGTTCCTCTGGCAGGGGTAGCCCGGCGCAGCTCTCTCTTGTTTTGTGTTTGCTTAGGTCATAGGGTTATGTAAAACCATGTTGGTTCACAAGTTGGGGCACTATCCTACCCGGTTTCACCTCAACGGGGAGATTCCCCCTTATACGGGTCCGGAACCTTCGCTTCTAGGTTAGAGCGCATGCATGCGAGGGGGGACACATGCAAGCACCTATAACAACCTCTCACCACACTCACACACATATCCAAGGGACACATGCAAGTTTTCATCTGATTCCGATATTCTCGTGGCCTTCCTCCGGCGAAACCCTGATCTATGCACACTCGGATCGTCTACCCCCTAGACGTTCCTCTGACAGGGGTAGCCCGGCGTAGCTCTCTCTTGTTTTGTGTTTGTTTAGGTCATAAGTAAAATCATGTTGGTTCACAAGTTGGGGCACTATTCTACCCGGTTTCACCTCAACGGGGAGATTCCCCCTTATACGGGTCAGGAACCTTCGCTTCTAGGTTAGAGGGCATGCATGCGAGGGGGGAAACATGCAAGCACCTATACCAACCTCTCACCACACTCACACACATATGCTAGGGACACATGCAAGTTTCCATCTGATTCCGATGTTCTCGTGGCCTTCCTCCGGCGAAACCCTGATCTGTGCACACTCGGATCGTCTACCCCCCTAGACGTTCCTCTGGCAGGGGTAGCCCGGCGTAGATCTCTCTTGTTTTGTCTTTGTTTAGGTCATAGGGTTATGTAAAACCATGTTGGTTCACAAGTTGGGGCACTATCCTACCCGGTTTCACCTCAACGGGGAGATTCCCCCTTATACGGGTCTGGAACCTTCGCTTCTAGGTTAGAGCGCATGCATGCGAGGGGGGACACATGTAATCACCTATACCAACCTCTCACCACACTCACACACATATGCTAGGGACACATGCAAGTTTTCATCTGATTCCGATGTTCTCGTGGCCTTCCTCCGGCGAAACCCTGATCTGTGCACACTCGATCATCTACCCCCCTAGACGTTCCTCTCGCAGGGGTAGCCCGACGTAGCTATCTCTTGTTTTGTGTTTGTTTAGGTCATAGGGTTATGTAAAACCATGTTGGTTCACAAGTTGGGGCACTATCCTACCCGGTTTCACCTCAACGGGGAGATTCCCCCTTATACGGGTCCGGAACCTTCGCTTCTAGGTTAGAGCGCATGCATGCGAGGGGGGACACATGCAAGCACCTATACCAACCTCTCACCACACTCACACACATATGCTAGGGACACATGCATGTTTTCATCTGATTCCGATGTTCTCGTGGCCTTCCTCCGGCGAAACCCTGATCTGTGCACACTCGGATCGTCTACCCCCCTAGACGTTCCTCTGACAGGGGTAGCCCGGCGTAGCTATCTCTTGTTTTGTGTTTGTTTATGTCATAGGGTTATGTAAAACCATGTTGGTTCACAAGTTGGGGCACTATGCTACCCGGTTTCACCTCAACGGGGAGATTCCCCCTTATACGGGTCCGGAACCTTCGCTTCTAGGTTAGAGCGCATGCATGCGAGGGGGGACACATGCAAGCACCTATACTAACCTCTCACCACACTTAAACACATATGCTAGGGACACATGCAAGTTTTCATCTGATTCCGATGTTCTCGTGGCCTTCCTCCGGCGAAACCCTGATCTGTGCACACTCGGATCGTCTACCCCCTAGACGTTCCTCTGACATGGGTAGACCGGCGTAGCTCTCTCTTGTTTTTTGTTTGTTTAGGTCATAGGGTTATGTAAAACCATGTTGGTTCACAAGTTGGGGCACTATCCTACCCGGTTTCACCTCAACGGGGAGATTACCCCCTTATACGGGTCCGGAACCTTCGCTTCTAGGTTAGAGCGCATGCATGCGAGGGGGGACACATGCAAGCACCTATACCAACCTCTCACCACACTTACACACATATTCTAGGGACACATGCAAGTTTTCATCTGATTCCGATGTTCTCGTGGCCTTCCTCCGGCGAAACCCTGATCTGTGCACACTCGGATCGTCTACCCCCTAGACGTTCCTCTGACAGGGGTAGACCGGCGTAGCTCTCTCTTGTTTTGTGTTTGTTTAGGTCATAGGGTTATGTAAAACCATGTTGGTTCACAAGTTGGGGCACTATCCTACCCGGTTTCACCTCAACGGGGAGATTCCCCCTTACGCAGGTCCGGAACATTCGTTTCTAGGTTAGAGCGCATGCATGCGAGGGGGGACACATGTAAGCACCTATACCAACCTCTCACCACACTCACGCACATATGCTAGGGACACATGCAAGTTTTCATCTGATTCCGATGTTCCCGTGACCTTCCTCCGGCGAAACCCCTATCTGTGCACACTCGGATCGTCTACCCCCCTAGACGTTCTTCTGGCAGGGGTAGCCCGGCGTGGCACTCTCTTGTTTTGTGTTTGTTTAGGTCAGAGGGTTATGTAAAACCATGTTGGTTCACAAGTTGGAGCACTATCCTACCCGGTTTCACGTGAGATTCCCCCTTATACGGGTCCGGAACCTTCGCTTCTAGGTTAGAGCGCATGCATGCGAGGGGGGACACATGCAAGCACCTATACCAACCTCTCACCACACTCACACACATATGCTAGGGACACATGCAAGTTTTCATCTGATTCCGATGTTCTCGTGGCCTTCCTCCGGCGAAACCCTGATCTGTGCACACTCGGATCGTCTACCCCCCTAGACGTTCCTCTAACAGGGGTAGCCCGGCATAGCTCTCTCTTGTTTTGTGTTTGTTTAGGTCATTGGGTTATGTAAAACCATGTTGGTTCACAAGTTGGGGCACTATCCTACCCGATTTCACCATAACAGGGAGATTCCCCCTTATACGGGTCCGGAACCTTCGCTTCTAGGTTAGAGCACATGCGTGCGAGGGGGACACATGAAAGCACCTATACCAACCTCTCACCAAACTCACACACATATGCTAGGGACACATGCAAGTTTTCATCTGATTCCGATGTTCCCGTGGCCTTCCTCCGGCGAAACCCTGATATGTGCACACTCGGATCGTCTACCCCCTAGATGTTCCTCTGACAGGGGTAGCCCGGCGTAGCTATCTCTTGTTTTGTGTTTGTTTAGGTCATCGGGTTATGTAAAACCATGTTGGTTCACAAGTTGGGGCACTATCCTACCCGGTTTCACCTCAACGGGGAGATTCCCCCTTATACGGGTCCGGAACCTTCGCTTCTAGGTTAGAGCGCATGCATGCGAGGGGGGACACATGCAAGCACCTATACCAACCTCTCACGACACTCACACACATATGCTAGGGACACATGCAAGTTCCGATGTTCTCGTGGCCTTCCTCCGGCGAAACGCTGATCTGGGCACACTCGGATCGTCTACCCCCCTAGACGTTCCTCTGACAGGGGTAGCCCGGCATAGCTCTCTCTTGTCTTGTGTTTGTTTAGGTCATAGGGTTATGTAAAACCATGTTGGTTCACAAGTTTGGGCACTATCCTACCCGGTTTCACCTCAACGGGGAGATTCCCCCTTATACGGGTCCGGAACCTTCGCTTCTAGGTTAGAGCGCATGCATGCGAGGGGGGACACATGCAAGCACCTATACCAACCTCTCACCACACTCACACACATATGCTAGGGACACATGCATGTTTTCATCTGATTCCGATGTTCTCGTGGCCTTCCTCCGGCGAAACCCTGATCTGTGCACACTCGGATCGTCTACCCCCTAGACGTTCCTCTGACAGGGGTAGACCGGCGTAGCTCTCTCTTGTTTTGTGTTTGTTTAGGTCATAGGGTTATGTAAAACCATGTTGGTTCACAAGTTGGGGCACTATCCTACCCGGTTTCACCTCAACGGGGAGATTCCCCCTTACGCAGGTCCGGAACATTCGCTTCTAGGTTAGAGCGCATGCATGCGAGGGGGGACACATGTAAGCACCTATACCAACCTCTCACCACACTCACGCACATATGCTAGGGACACATGCAAGTTTTCATCTGATTCCGATGTTCCCGTGACCTTCCTCCGGCGAAACCCCTATCTGTGCACACTCGGATCGTCTACCCCCCTAGACGTTCTTCTGGCAGGGGTAGCCCGGCGTGGCACTCTCTTGTTTTGTGTTTGTTTAGGTCAGAGGGTTATGTAAAACCATGTTGGTTCACAAGTTGGGGCACTATCCTACCCGGTTTCACGTGAGATTCCCCCTTATACGGGTCCGGAACCTTCGCTTCTAGGTTAGAGCGCATGCATGCGAGGGGGGACACATGCAAGCACGTATACCAACCTCTCACCACACTCACACACATATGCTAGGGACACATGCAAGTTTTCATCTGATTCCGATGTTCTCGTGGCCTTCCTCCGGCGAAACCCTGATCTGTGCACACTCGGATCGTCTACCCCCCTAGACGTTCCTCTAACAGGGGTAGCCCGGCGTAGCTCTCTCTTGTTTTGTGTTTGTTTAGGTCATTGGGTTATGTAAAACCATGTTGGTTCACAAGTTGGGGCACTATCCTACCCGATTTCACCATAACAGGGAGATTCCCCCTTATACGGGTCTGGAACCTTCGCTTCTAGGTTAGAGCACATGCGTGCGAGGGGGACACATGAAAGCACCTATACCAACCTCTCACCAAACTAACACACATATGCTAGGGACACATGCAAGTTTTCATCTGATTCCGATGTTCCCGTGGCCTTCCTCCGGCGAAACCTTGATATGTGCACACTCGGATCGTCTACCCCCTAGATGTTTCTCTGACAGGGGTAGCCCGGCGTAGCTATCTCTTGTTTTGTGTTTGTTTAGGTCATCGGGTTATGTAAAACCATGTTGGTTCACAAGTTGGGGCACTATCCTACCCGGTTTCACCTCAACGGGGAGATTCCCCCTTATACGGGTCCGGAACCTTCGCTTCTAGGTTAGAGCGCATGCATGCGAGGGGGGACACATGCAAGCACCTATACCAACCTCTCACGACACTCACACACATATGCTAGGGACACATGCAAGTTCCGATGTTCTCGTGGCCTTCCTCCGGCGAAACGCTGATCTAGGCACACTCGGATCGTCTACCCCCCTAGACGTTCCTCTGACAGGGGTAGCCCGGCATAGCTCTCTCTTGTCTTGTGTTTGTTTAGGTCATAGGGTTATGTAAAACCATGTTGGTTCACAAGTTTGGGCACTATCCTACCCGGTTTCACCTCAACGGGGAGATTCCCCCTTATACGGGTCCGGAACCTTCGCTTCTAGGTTAGAGCGCATGCATGCGAGGGGGGACACATGCAAGCACCTATACCAACCTCTCACCACACTCACACACATATGCTAGGGACACATGCATGTTTTCATCTGATTCCGATGTTCTCGTGGGCTTCCTCCGGCGAAACCCTGATCTATGCACACTCGGATCGTCTACCCCCTAGACGTTCCTCTGACAGGGGTAGACCGGCGTAGCTCTCTCTTGTTTTGTGTTTGTTTAGGTCATAGGGTTATGTAAAACCATGTTGGTTCACAAGTTGGGGCACTAGCCTACCCGGTTTCACCTCAACGGGGAGATTCCCCCTTACGCAGGTCCGGAACCTTCGCTTCTAGGTTAGAGCGCATGCATGCGAGGGGGGACACATGTAAGCACCTATACCAACCTCTCACCACACTCACGCACATATGCTAGGGACACATGCAAGTTTTCATCTGATTCCGATGTTCCCGTGACCTTCCTCCGGCGAAACCCCTATCTGTGCACACTCGGATCGTCTACCCCCCTAGACGTTCTTCTGGCAGGGGTAGCCCGGCGTGGCACTCTCTTGTTTTGTGTTTGTTTAGGTCAGAGGGTTATGTAAAACCATGTTGGTTCACAAGTTGGGGCACTATCCTACCCGGTTTCACGTCAACGGGGAGATTCCCCCTTATACGGGTCCGGAACCTTCGCTTCTAGGTTAGAGCGCATGCATGCGAGGGGGGACACATGCAAGCACCTATACCAACCTCTCACCACACTCACACACATATGCTAGGGACACATGCAAGTTTTCATCTGATTCCGATGTTCTCGTGGCCTTCCTCCGGCGAAACCCTGATCTGTGCACACTCGGATCGTCTACCCCCCTAGACGTTCCTCTAACAGGGGTAGCCCGGCGTAGCTCTCTCTTGTTTTGTGTTTGTTTAGGTCATTGGGTTATGTAAAACCATGTTGGTTCACAAGTTGGGGCACTATCCTACCCGATTTCACCATAACAGGGAGATTCCCCCTTATACGGGTCCGGAACCTTCGCTTCTAGGTTAGAGCACATGCGTGCGAGGGGGACACATGAAAGAACCTATACCAACCTCTCACCAAACTCACACACATATGCTAGGGACACATGCAAGTTTTCATCTGATTCCGATGTTCCCGTGGCCTTCCTCTGGCGAAACCCTGATATGTGCACACTCGGATCGTCTACCCCCTAGATGTTCCTCTGACAGGGGTAGCCCGGCGTAGCTATCTCTTGTTTTGTGTTTGTTTAGGTCATCGGGTTATGTAAAACCATGTTGGTTCACAAGTTGGGGCACTATCCTACCCGGTTTCACCTCAACGGGGAGATTCCCCCTTATACGGGTCCGGAACCTTCGCTTCTAGGTTAGAGCGCATGCATGCGAGGGGGGACACATGCAAGCACCTATACCAACCTCTCACGACACTCACACACATATGCTAGGGACACATGCAAGTTCCGATGTTCTCGTGGCCTTCCTCCGGCGAAACGCTGATCTGGGCACACTCGGATCGTCTACCCCCCTAGACGTTCCTCTGACAGGGGTAGCCCGGCATAGCTCTCTCTTGTCTTGTGTTTGTTTAGGTCATAGGGTTATGTAAAACCATGTTGGTTCACAAGTTTGGGCACTATCCTACCCGGTTTCACCTCAACGGGGAGATTCCCCCTTATACGGGTCCGGAACCTTCGCTTCTAGGTTAGAGCGCATGCATGCGAGGGGGGACACATGCAAGCACCTATACCAACCTCTCACCACACTCACACACATATGCTAGGGACACATGCATGTTTTCATCTGATTCCGATGTTCTCGTGGCCTTCCTCCGGCGAAACCGTGATCTGTGCACACTCGATCGTCTACCCCCCTAGACGTTCCTCTGACAGGGGTAGCCCGGCGTAGCTATCTCTTGTTTTGTGTTTGTTTATGTCATAGGGTTATGTAAAACGATGTAGGTTCACAAGTTGGGTCACTATCCTACCCGGTTTCACCTCAACGGGGAGATTCCCCCTTATACGGGTCCGGAACCTTCGCTTCTAGGTTAGAGCGCATGCATGCGAGGGGGGACACATGTAAGCACCTATACCAACCTCTCACAACACTCACGCACATATGCTAGGGACACATGCAAGTTTTCATCTGATTCCGATGTTCTCGTGACCTTCCTCCGGCGAAACCCTGATCTGTGCACACTCGGATCGTCTACCCCCCTAGACGTTCCTCTGGCAGGGGTAGCCCGGCGTGGCTCTCTCTTGTTTTGTGTTTTTTTAGGTCATAGGGTTATGTAAAACCATGTTGGTTCACAAGTTGGGGCACTATTCTACCCGGTTTCACCTCAACGGGGAGAATCCCCCTTATACGGGTCCGGAACCTTCGCTTCTAGGTTAGAGCGCATGCATGCGAGGGGGACACATGCAAGCACCTATACCAACCTCTCACGACACTCACACACATATGCTAGGGACACATGCAAGTTCCGATGTTCTCGTGGCCTTCCTCCGGCGAAACGCTGATCTGGGCACACTCGGATCGTCTACCCCCCTAGACGTTCCTCTGACAGGGGTAGCCCGGCATAGCTCTCTCTTGTCTTGTGTTTGTTTAGGTCATAGGGTTATGTAAAACCATGTTGGTTCACAAGTTTGGGCACTATCCTACCCGGTTTCACCTCAACGGGGAGATTCCCCCTTATACGGGTCCGGAACCTTCGCTTCTAGGTTAGAGCGCATGCATGCGAGGGGGGACACATGCAAGCACCTATACCAACCTCTCACCACACTCACACACATATGCTAGGGACACATGCATGTTTTCATCTGATTCCGATGTTCTCGTGGCCTTCCTCCGGCGAAACCCTGATCTGTGCACACTCGATCGTCTACCCCCCTAGACGTTCCTCTGACAGGGGTAGCCCGGCGTAGCTATCTCTTGTTTTGTGTTTGTTTATGTCATAGGGTTATGTAAAACCATGTAGGTTCACAAGTTGGGTCACTATCCTACCCGGTTTCACCTCAACGGGGAGATTCCCCCTTATACGGGTCCGGAACCTTCGCTTCTAGGTTAGAGCGCATGCATGCCAGGGGGCACACATGTAAGCACCTATACCAACCTCTCACAACACTCACGCACATATGCTAGGGACACATGCAAGTTTTCATCTGATTCCGATGTTCTCGTGACCTTCCTCCGGCGAAACCCTGATCTGTGCACACTCGGATCGTCTACCCCCCTAGACGTTCCTCTGGCAGGGGTAGCCCGGCGTGGCTCTCTCTTGTTTTGTGTTTTTTTAGGTCATAGGGTTATGTAAAACCATGTTGGTTCACAAGTTGGGGCACTATGCTACCCGGTTTCACCTCAACGGGGAGAATCCCCCTTATACGGGTCCGGAACCTTCGCTTCTAGGTTAGAGCGCATGCATGCGAGGGGGACACATGCAAGCACCTATACCAACCTCTCACCACACTCACACACATATGCTAGGGACACATGCAAGTTCCGATGTTCTCGTGGCCTTCCTCCGGCGAAACCCTGATCTGTGCACACTCGGATCGTCTACCCCCCTAGACGTTCCTCTGGCAGGGGTAGCCCGGCGCAGCTCTCTCTTGTTTTGTGTTTGTTTAGGTCATAGGGTTATGTAAAACCATGTTGGTTCACAAGTTGGGGCACTATCCTACCCGGTTTCACCTCAACGGGGAGATTCCCCCTTATACGGGTCCGGAAACTTCGCTTCTAGGTTAGAGCGCATGCATGCAGGGGGAACACATGCAAGCACCTATACCAACCTCTGACCACACTCACACACATATGCTAGGGACACATTCAAGTTTTCATCTGATACCGATGTTCTCGTGGCCTTCCTCCGGCGAAACCCTGATCTGTGCACACTCGGATCGTCTACCCCCCTAGACGTTCCTCTCACAGGGGTAGCCCGGCGTAGCTCTCTCTTGTTTTGTGTTTGTTTAGGTCATAGGGTTATGTAAAACCATGTTGGTTCACAAGTTGGGGCACTATCCTACCCGGTTTCACCTCAACGGGGAGATTCCCCCTTATACGGGTCCGGAACCTTCGCTTCTAGGTTAGAGGGCATGCATGCGAGGGGGGAGACATGCAAGCACCTATACCAACCTCTCACCACACTCACACACATATGCTAGGGACACATGCAAGTTTTCATTTGATTCCGATGTTCTCGTGGCCTTCCTCCGACGAAACCCTGATCTGTGCACACTCGGATCGTCTACCCCCCTAGAGGTTCCTCTGACAGGGGTAGCCCGGCGTAGCTATCTCTTGTTTTGTGTTTGTTTAGGTCATAGGGTTTTGTAAAACCATGTTGGTTCACAAGTTGCGGCACTATCCTACCCTGTTTCACGTCAACGGGGAGATTCCCCCTTATACGGGTCCGGAACCTTCGCTTCTAGGTTAGAGCGCATGCATGCAAGGGGGGACACATGTAATCACCTATACCAACCTCTCACCACACTCACGCACATATGCTAGGGACACATGCATGTTTTCATCTGATTCCGATGTTCTCGTGGCCTTCCTCTGGCGAAACCCTGATCTGTGCACACTCGGATCGTCTACCCCCTAGACGTTCCTCTGGCAGGGGTAGCCCGGTGCAGCTCTCTCTTGTTTTGTGTTTGTTTAGGTCATAGGGTTATGTAAAACCATGTTGGTTCACAAGTTGGGGCACTATCCTACCCGGTTTCACCTCAACAGGGAGATTCCCCCTTATACGGGTCTGGAACCTTCGCTTCTAGGTTAGAGCGCATGCATGCGAGGGGGACACATGCAAGCACCTATAACAACCTCGCACCACACTCACACACATATCCAAGGGACACATGCAAGTTTTCATCTGATTCCGATATTCTCGTGGCCTTCCTCCGGCGAAACCCTGATCTATGCACACTCGGATCGTCTACCCCCTAGACGTTCCTCTGACAGGGGTAGCCCGGCGTAGCTCTCTCTTGTTTTGTGTTTGTTTAGGTCATAGGTAAAACCATGTTGGTTCACAAGTTGGGGCACTATCCTACCCGGTTTCACCTCAACGGGGAGATTCCCCCTTATACGGGTCCGGAACCTTCGCTTCTAGGTTAGAGGGCATGCATGCGAGGGGGGACACATGCAAGCACCTATACCAACCTCTCACCACACTCACACACATATGCTAGGGACACATGCAAGTTTCCATCTGATTCCGATGTTCTCGTGGCCTTCCTCCGGCGAAACCCTGATCTGTGCACACTCGGATCGTCTACCCCCCTAGACGTTCCTCTGGCAGGGGTAGCCCGGTGTAGCTCTCTCTTGTTTTGTGTTTGTTTAGGTCATAGGGTTATGTAAAACCATGTTGGTTCACAAGTTGGGGCACTATCCTACCCGGTTTCACCTCAACAGGGAGATTCCCCCTTATACGGGTCCGGAACCTTCGCTTCTAGGTTAGAGCGCATGCATGCGAGGGGGACACATGCAAGCACCTATAACAACCTCTCACCACACTCACACACATATCCAAGGGACACATGCAAGTTTTCATCTGATTCCGATATTCTCGTGGCCTTTCTCCGGCGAAACCCTGATCTATGCACACTCGGATCGTCTACCCCCTAGACGTTCCTCTGACAGGGGTAGCCCGGCGTAGCTCTCTCTTGTTTTGTGTTTGTTTAGGTCATAGGTAAAACCATGTTGGTTCACAAGTTGGGGCACTATCCTACCCGGTTTCACCTCAACGGGGAGATTCCCCCTTATACGGGTCCGGAACCTTCGCTTCTAGGTTAGAGGGCATGCATGCGAGGGGGGACACATGCAAGAACCTATACCAACCTCTCACCACACTCACACACATATGCTAGGGACACATGCAAGTTTCCATCTGATTCCGATGTTCTCGTGGCCTTCCTCCGGCGAAACCCTGATCTGTGCACACTCGGATCGTCTACCCCCCTAGACGTTCCTCTGGCAGGGGTAGCCCGGCGTAGATCTCTCTTGTTTTGTGTTTGTTTAGGTCATAGGGTTATGTAAAACCATGTTGGTTCACAAGTTGGGGCACTATCCTACCCGGTTTCACCTCAACGGGGAGATTCCCCCTTATACGGGTCTGGAACCTTCGCTTCTAGGTTAGAGCGCATGCATGCGAGGGGGGACACATGTAATCACCTATACCAACCTCTCACCACACTCACACACATATGCTAGGGACACATGCAAGTTTTCATCTGATTCCGATGTTCTCGTGGCCTTCCTCCGGCGAAACCCTGATCTGTGCACACTCGATCATCTACCCCCCTAGACGTTCCTCTCGCAGGGGTAGCCCGACGTAGCTATCTCTTTTTTTGTGTTTGTTTAGGTCATAGGGTTATGTAAAACCATGTTGGTTCACAAGTTGGGGCACTATCCTACCCGGTTTCACCTCAACGGGGAGATTCCCCCTTATACGGGTCCGGAACCTTCGCTTCTAGGTTAGAGGGCATGCATGCGAGGGGGGGAGACATGCAAGCACCTATACCAACCTCTCACCACACTCACACACATATGCTAGGGACACATGCAAGTTTTCATTTGATTCCGATGTTCTCGTGGCCTTCCTCCGACGAAACCCTGATCTGTGCACACTCGGATCGTCTACCCCCCTAGAGGTTCCTCTGACAGGGGTAGCCCGGCGTAGCTATCTCTTGTTTTGTGTTTGTTTAGGTCATAGGGTTTTGTAAAACCATGTTGGTTCACAAGTTGCGGCACTATCCTACCCTGTTTCACGTCAACGGGGAGATTCCCCCTTATACGGGTCCGGAACCTTCGCTTCTAGGTTAGAGCGCATGCATGCAAGGGGGGACACATGTAATCACCTATACCAACCTCTCACCACACTCACGCACATATGATAGGGACACATGCATGTTTTCATCTGATTCCGATGTTCTCGTGGCCTTCCTCTGGCGAAACCCTGATCTGTGCACACTCGGATCGTCTACCCCCTAGACGTTCCTCTGGCAGGGGTAGCCCGGTGCAGCTCTCTCTTGTTTTGTGTTTGTTTAGGTCATAGGGTTATGTAAAACCATGTTGGTTCACAAGTTGGGGCACTATCCTACCCGGTTTCACCTCAACAGGGAGATTCCCCCTTATACGGGTCTGGAACCTTCGCTTCTAGGTTAGAGCGCATGCATGCGAGGGGGACACATGCAAGCACCTATAACAACCTCGCACCACACTCACACACATATCCAAGGGACACATGCAAGTTTTCATCTGATTCCGATATTCTCGTGGCCTTCCTCCGGCGAAACCCTGATCTATGCACACTCGGATCGTCTACCCCCTAGACGTTCCTCTGACAGAGGTAGCCCGGCGTAGCTCTCTCTTGTTTTGTGTTTGTTTAGGTCATAGGTAAAACCATGTTGGTTCACAAGTTGGGGCACTATCCTACCCGGTTTCACCTCAACGGGGAGATTCCCCCTTATACGGGTCCGGAACCTTCGCTTCTAGGTTAGAGGGCATGCATGCGAGGGGGGACACATGCAAGCACCTATACCAACCTCTCACCACACTCACACACATATGCTAGGGACACATGCAAGTTTCCATCTGATTCCGATGTTCTCGTGGCCTTCCTCCGGCGAAACCCTGATCTGTGCACACTCGGATCGTCTACCCCCCTAGACGTTCCTCTGGCAGGGGTAGCCCGGTGCAGCTCTCTCTTGTTTTGTGTTTGTTTAGGTCATAGGGTTATGTAAAACCATGTTGGTTCACAAGTTGGGGCACTATCCTACCCGGTTTCACCTCAACAGGGAGATTCCCCCTTATACGGGTCCGGAACCTTTGCTTCTAGGTTAGAGCGCATGCATGCGAGGGGGACACATGCAAGCACCTATAACAACCTCTCACCACACTCACACACATATCCAAGGGACACATGCAAGTTTTCATCTGATTCCGATATTCTCGTGGCCTTCCTCCGGCGAAACCCTGATCTATGCACACTCGGATCGTCTACCCCCTAGACGTTCCTCTGACAGGGGTAGCCCGGCGTAGCTCTCTCTTGTTTTGTGTTTGTTTAGGTCATAGGTAAAACCATGTTGGTTCACAAGTTGGGGCACTATCCTACCCGGTTTCACCTCAACGGGGAGATTCCCCCTTATACGGGTTCGGAACCTTCGCTTCTAGGTTAGAGGGCATGCATGCGAGGGGGGACACATGCAAGCACCTATACCAACCTCTCACCACACTCACACACATATGCTAGGGACACATGCAAGTTTCCATCTGATTCCGATGTTCTCGTGGCCTTCCTCCGGCGAAACCCTGATCTGTGCACACTCGATCATCTACCCCCCTAGACGATCCTCTCGCAGGGGTAGCCCGACGTAGCTATCTCTTTTTTTGTGTTTGTTTAGGTCATAGGGTTATGTAAAACCATGTTGGTTCACAAGTTGGGGCACTATCCTACCCGGTTTCACCTCAACGGGGAGATTCCCCCTTATACGGGTCCGGAACCTTCGCTTCTAGGTTAGAGCGCATGCATGCGAGGGGGGACACATGCAAGCACCTATACCAACCTCTCACCACACTCACACACATATTCTAGGGACACATGCATGTTTTCATCTGATTCCGATGTTCTCGTGGCCTTCCTCCGGCGAAACCCTGATCTGTGCACACTCGGATCGTCTACCCCCCTAGACGTTCCTTTGACAGGGGTAGCCCGGCGTAGCTATCTCTTGTTTTGTGTTTGTTTATGTCATAGGGTTATGTAAAACCATTTTGGTTCACAAGTTGGGGCACTATGCTACCCGGTTTCACCTCAACGGGGAGATTCCCCCTTATACGGGTCCGGAACCTTCGCTTCTAGGTTAGAGCGCATGCATGCGAGGGGGGACACATGCAAGCACCTATACTAACCTCTCACCACACTTAAACACATATGCTAGGGACACATGCAAGTTTTCATCTGATTCCGATGTTCTCGTGGCCTTCCTCCGGCGAAACCCTGATCTGTGCACACTCGGATCGTCTACCCCCTAGACGTTCCTCTGACATGGGTAGACCGGCGTAGCTCTCTCTTGTTTTGTGTTTGTTTAGGTCATAGGGTTATGTAAAACCATGTGGGTTCACAAGTTGGGGCACTATCCTACCCGGTTTCACCTCAACGGGGAGATTACCCCCTTATACGGGTCCGGAACCTTCGCTTCTAGGTTAGAGCGCATGCATGCGAGGGGGGACACATGCAAGCACCTATAACAACCTCTCACCACACTCACACACATATCCAAGGGACACATGCAAGTTTTCATCTGATTCCGATATTCTCGTGGCCTTCCTCCGGCGAAACCCTGATCTATGCACACTCGGATCATCTACCCCCTAGACGTTCCTCTGACAGGGGTAGCCCGGCGTAGCTCTCTCTTGTTTTTTGTTTGTTTAGGTCATAAGTAAAATCATGTTGGTTCACAAGTTGGGGCACTATTCTACCCGGTTTCACCTCAATGGGGAGATTCCCCCTTATACGGGTCCGGAACCTTCGCTTCTAGGTTAGAGGGCATGCATGCGAGGGGGGACACATGCAAGCACCTATACCAACCTCTCACCACACTCACACAGATATGCTAGGGACACATGCAAGTTTCCATCTGATTCCGATGTTCTCGTGGCCTTCCTCCGGCGAAACCCTGATCTGTGCACACTCGGATCGTCTACCCCCCTAGACGTTCCTCTGGCAGGGGTAGCCCGGCGTAGATCTCTCTTGTTTTGTCTTTGTTTAGGTCATAGGGTTATGTAAAACCATGTTGGTTCACAAGTTGGGGCACTATCCTACCCGGTTTCACCTCAACGGGGAGATTCCCCCTTATACGGGTCTGGAACCTTCGCTTCTAGGTTAGAGCGCATGCATGCGAGGGGGGACACATGTAATCACCTATACCAACCTCTCACCACACTCACACACATATGCTAGGGACACATGCAAGTTTTCATCTGATTCCGATGTTCTCGTGGCCTTCCTCCGGCGAAACCCTGATCTGTGCACACTCGATCATCTACCCCCCTAGACGTTCCTCGCGCAGGGGTAGCCCGACGTAGCTATCTCTTGTTTTGTGTTTGTTTAGGTCATAGGGTTATGTAAAACCATGTTGGTTCACAAGTTGGGGCACTATCCTACCCGGTTTCACCTCAACGGGGAGATTCCCCCTTATACGGGTCCGGAACCTTCGCTTCTAGGTTAGAGCGCATGCATGCGAGGGGGACACATGAAAGCACCTATACCAACCTCTCACCACACTCACACACATATGCTAGGGACACATGCATGTTTTCATCTGATTCCGATGTTCTCGTGGCCTTCCTCCGGCGAAACCCTGATCTGTGCACACTCGGATCGTCTACCCCCCTAGACGTTCCTCTGACAGGGGTAGCCCGACGTAGCTATCTCTTGTTTTGTGTTTGTTTATGTCATAGGGTTATGTAAAACCATGTTGGTTCACAAGTTGGGGCACTATGCTACCCGGTTTCACCTCAACGGGGAGATTTCCCCTTATACGGGTCCGGAACCTTCGCTTCTAGGTTAGAGCGCATGCATGCGAGGGGGGACACATGCAAGCACCTATACTAACCTCTCACCACACTTAAACACATATGCTAGGGACACATGCAAGTTTTCATCTGATTCCGATGTTCTCGTGGCCTTCCTCCGGCGAAACCCTGATCTGTGCACACTCGGATCGTCTACCCCCTAGACGTTCCTCTGACATGGGTAGACCGGCGTAGCTCTCTCTTGTTTTGTGTTTGTTTAGGTCATAGGGTTATGTAAAACCATGTGGGTTCACAAGTTGGGGCACTATCCTACCCGGTTTCACCTCAACGGGGAGATTACCCCCTTATACGGGTCCGGAACCTTCGCTTCTAGGTTAGAGCGCATGCATGCGAGGGGGACACATGCAAGCACCTATAACAACCTCTCACCACACTCACACACATATCCAAGGGACACATGCAAGTTTTCATCTGATTCCGATATTCTCGTGGCCTTCCTCCGGCGAAACCCTGATCTATGCACACTCGGATCATCTACCCCCTAGACGTTCCTCTGACAGGGGTAGCCCGGCGTAGCTCTCTCTTGTTTTTTGTTTGTTTAGGTCATAAGTAAAATCATGTTGGTTCACAAGTTGGGGCACTATTCTACCCGGTTTCACCTCAATGGGGAGATTCCCCCTTATACGGGTCCGGAACCTTCGCTTCTAGGTTAGAGGGCATGCATGCGAGGGGGGACACATGCAAGCACCTATACCAACCTCTCACCACACTCAAAGACATATGCTAGGGACACATGCAAGTTTCCATCTGATTCCGATGTTCTCGTGGCCTTCCTCCGGCGAAACCCTGATCTGTGCACACTCGGATCGTCTACCCCCCTAGACGTTCCTCTGGCAGGGGTAGCCCGGCGTAGATCTCTATTGTTTTGTCTTTGTTTAGGTCATAGGGTTATGTAAAACCATGTTGGTTCACAAGTTGGGGCACTATCCTACCCGGTTTCACCTCAACGGGGAGATTCCCCCTTATACGGGTCTGGAACCTTCGCTTCTAGGTTAGAGCGCATGCATGCGAGGGGCGACACATGTAATCACCTATACGAACCTCTCACCACACTCACACACATATGCTAGGGACACATGCAAGTTTTCATCTGATTCCGATGTTCTCGTGGCCTTCCTCCGGCGAAACCCTGATCTGTGCACACTCGATCATCTACCCCCCTAGACGTTCCTCTCGCAGGGGTAGCCCGACGTAGCTATCTCTTGTTTTGTGTTTGTTTAGGTCATAGGGTTATGTAAAACCATGTTGGTTCACAAGTTGGGGCACTATCCTACCCGGTTTCACCTCAACGGGGAGATTCCCCCTTATACGGGTCCGGAACCTTCGCTTCTAGGTTAGAGCGCATGCATGCGAGGGGGGACACATGAAAGCACCTATACCAACCTCTCACCACACGCACACACATATGCTAGGGACACATGCATGTTTTCATCTGATTCCGATGTTCTCGTGGCCTTCCTCCGGCGAAACCCTGATCTGTGCACACTCGGATCGTCTACCCCCCTAGACGTTCCTCTGACAGGGGTAGCCCGGCGTAGCTATCTCTTGTTTTGTGTTTGTTTATGTCATAGGGTTATGTAAAACCATGTTGGTTCACAAGTTGGGGCACTATGCTACCCGGTTTCACCTCAACGGGGAGATTTCCCCTTATACGGGTCCGGAACCTTCGCTTCTAGGTTAGAGCGCATGCATGCGAGGGGGGACACATGCAAGCACCTATACTAACCTCTCACCACACTTAAACACATATGCTAGGTACACATGCAAGTTTTCATCTGATTCCGATGTTCTCGTGGCCTTCCTCCGGCGAAACCCTGATCTTTGCACACTCGGATCGTCTACCCCCTAGACGTTCCTCTGACATGGGTAGACCGGCGTAGATCTCTCTTGTTTTGTGTTTGTTTAGGTCATAGGGTTATGTAAAACCATGTTGGTTCACAAGTTGGGGCACTATCCTACCCGGTTTCACCTCAACGGGGAGATTACCCCCTTATACGGGTCCGGAACCTTCGCTTCTAGGTTAGAGCGCATGCATGCGAGGGGGGACACATGCAAGCACCTATACCAACCTCTCACCACACTTACACACATATGCTAGGGACACATGCAAGTTTTCATCTGATTCCGATGTTCTCGTGGCCTTCCTCCGGCGAAACCCTGATCTGTGCACACTCGGATCGTCTACCCCCTAGACGTTCCTCTGACAGGGGTAGACCGGCGTAGCTCTCTCTTGTTTTGTGTTTGTTTAGGTCATAGGGTTATGTAAAACCATGTTGGTTCACAAGTTGGGGCACTATCCTACCCGGTTTCACCTCAACGGGGAGATTCCCCCTTACGCAGGTCCGGAACCTTCGCTTCTAGGTTAGAGCGCATGCATGCGAGGGGGGACACATGTAAGCACCTATACCAACCTCTCACCACAGTCACGCACATATGCTAGGGACACATGCAAGTTTTCATCTGATTCCGATGTTCCCGTGACCTTCCTCCGGCGAAACCCCTATCTGTGCACACTCGGATCGTCTACCCCCCTAGACGTTCTTCTGGCAGGGGTAGCCCGGCGTGGCTCTCTCTTGTTTTGTGTTTGTTTAGGTCAGAGGGTTATGTAAAACCATGTTGGTTCACAAGTTGGGGCACTATCCTACCCGGTTTCACGTCAACGGGGAGATTCCCCCTTATACGGGTCCGGAACCTTCGCTTCTAGGTTAGAGCGCATGCATGCGAGGGGGGACACATGCAAGCACCTATACCAACCTCTCACCACACTCACACACATATGCTAGGGACACATGCAAGTTTTCATCTGATTCCGATGTTCTCGTGGCCTTCCTCCGGCGAAACCCTGATCTGAGCACACTCGGATCGTCTACCCCCCTAGACGTTCCTCTGACAGGGGTAGCCCGGCGTAGCTCTCTCTTGTTTTGTGTTTGTTTAGGTCATTGGGTTATGTAAAACCATGTTGGTTCACAAGTTGGGGCACTATCCTACCCGATTTCACCATAACAGGGAGATTCCCCCTTATACGGGTCCGGAACCTTCGCTTCTAGGTTAGAGCACATGCGTGCGAGGGGGACACATGAAAGCACCTATACCAACCTCTCACCACACTCACACACATATGCTAGGGACACATGCAAGTTTTCATCTGATTCCGATGTTCCCGTGGCCTTCCTCCGGCGAAACCCTGATATGTGCACACTCGGATCGTCTACCCCCTAGATGTTCCTCTGACAGGGGTATCCCGGCGTAGCTATCTCTTGTTTTGTGTTTGTTTAGGTCATCGGGTTATGTAAAACCATGTTGGTTCACAAGTTGGGGCACTATCCTACCCGGTTTCACCTCAACGGGGAGATTCCCCCTTATACGGGTCCGGAACCTTCGCTTCTAGGTTAGAGCGCATGCATGCGAGGGGGGACACATGCAAGCACCTATACTAACCTCTCACCACACTTAAACACATATGCTAGGGACACATGCAAGTTTTCATCTGATTCCGATGTTCTCGTGGCCTTCCTCCGGCGAAACCCTGATCTGTGCACACTCGGATCGTCTACCCCCTAGACGTTCCTCTGACATGGGTAGACCGGCGTAGATCTCTCTTGTTTTGTGTTTGTTTAGGTCATAGGGTTATGTAAAACCATGTTGGTTCACAAGTTGGGGCACTATCCTACCCGGTTTCACCTCAACGGGGAGATTACCCCCTTATACGGGTCCGGAACCTTCGCTTCTAGGTTAGAGCGCATGCATGCGAAGGGGGACACATGCAAGCACCTATACCAACCTCTCACCACACTTACACACATATGCTAGGGACACATGCAAGTTTTCATCTGATTCCGATGTTCTCGTGGCCTTCCTCCGGCGAAACCCTGATCTGTGCACACTCGGATCGTCTACCCCCTAGACGTTCCTCTGACAGGGGTAGACCGGCGTAGCTCTCTCTTGTTTTGTGTTTGTTTAGGTCATAGGGTTATGTAAAACCATGTTGGTTCACAAGTTGGGGCACTATCCTACCCGGTTTCACCTCAACGGGGAGATTCCCCCTTACGCAGGTCCGGAACCTTCGCTTCTAGGTTAGAGCGCATGCATGCGAGGGGGGACACATGTAAGCACCTATACCAACCTCTCACCACACTCACGGACATATGCTAGGGACACATGCAAGTTTTCATCTGATTCCGATGTTCCCGTGACCTTCCTCCGGCGAAACCCCTATCTGTGCACACTCGGATCGTCTACCCCCCTAGACGTTCTTCTGGCAGGGGTAGCCCGGCGTGGCTCTCTCTTGTTTTGTGTTTGTTTAGGTCAGAGGGTTATGTAAAACCATGTTGGTTCACAAGTTGGGGCTCTATCCTACCCGGTTTCACGTCAACGGGGAGATTCCCCCTTATACGGGTCCGGAACCTTCGCTTCTAGGTTAGAGCGCATGCATGCGAGGGGGGACACATGCAAGCACCTATACCAACCTCTCACCACACTCACACACATATGCTAGGGACACATGCAAGTTTTCATCTGATTCCGATGTTCTCGTGGCCTTCCTCCGGCGAAACCCTGATCTGAGCACACTCGGATCGTCTACCCCCCTAGACTTTCCTCTGACAGGGGTAGCCCGGCGTAGCTCTCTCTTGTTTTGTGTTTGTTTAGGTCATTGGGTTATGTAAAACCATGTTGGTTCACAAGTTGGGGCACTATCCTACCCGATTTCACCATAACAGGGAGATTCCCCCTTATACGGGTCCGGAACCTTCGCTTCTAGGTTAGAGCGCATGCGTGCGAGGGGGACACATGAAAGCACCTATACCAACCTCTCACCACACTCACACACATATGCTAGGGACACATGCAAGTTTTCATCTGATTCCGATGTTCCCGTGGCCTTCCTCCGGCGAAACCCTGATATGTGCACACTCGGATCGTCTACCCCCTAGATGTTCCTCTGACAGGGGTATCCCGGCGTAGCTATCTCTTGTTTTGTGTTTGTTTAGGTCATCGGGTTATGTAAAACCATGTTGGTTCACAAGTTGGGGCACTATCCTACCCGGTTTCACCTCAACGGGGAGATTCCCCCTTATACGGGTCCGGAACCTTCGCTTCTAGGTTAGAGCGCATGCATGCGAGGGGGGACACATGCAAGCACCTATACTAACCTCTCACCACACTTAAACACATATGCTAGGGACACATGCAAGTTTTCATCTGATTCCGATGTTCTCGTGGCCTTCCTCCGGCGAAACCCTGATCTGTGCACACTCGGATCGTCTACCCCCTAGACGTTCCTCTGACATGGGTAGACCGGCGTAGATCTCTCTTGTTTTGTGTTTGTTTAGGTCATAGGGTTATGTAAAACCATGTTGGTTCACAAGTTGGGGCACTATCCTACCCGGTTTCACCTCAACGGGGAGATTACCCCCTTATACGGGTCCGGAACCTTCGCTTCTAGGTTAGAGCGCATGCATGCGAGGGGGGACACATGCAAGCACCTATACCAACCTCTCACCACACTTACACACATATGCTAGGGACACATGCAAGTTTTCATCTGATTCCGATGTTCTCGTGGCCTTCCTCCGGCGAAACCCTGATCTGTGCACACTCGGATCGTCTACCCCCTAGACGTTCCTCTGACAGGGGTAGACCGGCGTAGCTCTCTCTTGTTTTGTGTTTGTTTAGGTCATAGGGTTATGTAAAACCATGTTGGTTCACAAGTTGGGGCACTATCCTACCCGGTTTCACCTCAACGGGGAGATTCCCCCTTACGCAGGTCCGGAACCTTCGCTTCTAGGTTAGAGCGCATGCATGCGAGGGGGGACACATGTAAGCACCTATACCAACCTCTCACCACACTCACGCACATATGCTAGGGACACATGCAAGTTTTCATCTGATTCCGATGTTCCCGTGACCTTCCTCCGGCGAAACCCCTATCTGTGCACACTCGGATCGTCTACCCCCCTAGACGTTCTTCTGGCAGGGGTAGCCCGGCGTGGCTCTCTCTTGTTTTGTGTTTGTTTAGGTCAGAGGGTTATGTAAAACCATGTTGGTTCACAAGTTGGGGCTCTATCCTACCCGGTTTCACGTCAACGGGGAGATTCCCCCTTATACGGGTCCGGAACCTTCGCTTCTAGGTTAGAGCGCATGCATGCGAGGGGGGACACATGCAAGCACCTATACCAACCTCTCACCACACTCACACACATATGCTAGGGACACATGCAAGTTTTCATCTGATTCCGATGTTCTCGTGGCCTTCCTCCGGCGAAACCCTGATCTGAGCACACTCGGATCGTCTACCCCCCTAGACGTTCCTCTGACAGGGGTAGCCCGGCGTAGCTCTCTCTTGTTTTGTGTTTGTTTAGGTCATTGGGTTATGTAAAACCATGTTGGTTCACAAGTTGGGGCACTATCCTACCCGATTTCACCATAACAGGGAGATTCCCCCTTATACGGGTCCGGAACCTTCGCTTCTAGGTTAGAGCACATGCGTGCGAGGGGGACACATGAAAGCACCTATACCAACCTCTCACCACACTCACACACATATGCTAGGGACACATGCAAGTTTTCATCTGATTCCGATGTTCCCGTGGCCTTCCTCCGGCGAAACCCTGATATGTGCACACTCGGATCGTCTACCCCCTAGATGTTCCTCTGACAGGGGTATCCCGGCGTAGCTATCTCTTGTTTTGTGTTTGTTTAGGTCATCGGGTTATGTAAAACCATGTTGGTTCACAAGTTGGGGCACTATCCTACCCGGTTTCACCTCAACGGGGAGATTCCGCCTTATACGGGTCCGGAACCTTCGCTTCTAGGTTAGAGCGCATGCATGCGAGGGGGGACACATGCAAGCACCTATACCAACCTCTCACCACACTCACACACATATGCTAGGGACACATGCAAGTTTTCATCTGATTCCGATGTTCTCGTGGCCTTCCTCCGGCGAAACCCTGATCTGAGCACACTCGGATCGTCTACCCCCCTAGACGTTCCTCTGACAGGGGTAGCCCGGCGTAGCTCTCTCTTGTTTTGTGTTTGTTTAGGTCATTGGGTTATGTAAAACCATGTTGGTTCACAAGTTGGGGCACTATCCTACCCGATTTCACCATAACAGGGAGATTCCCCCTTATACGGGTCCGGAACCTTCGCTTCTAGGTTAGAGCACATGCGTGCGAGGGGGACACATGAAAGCACCTATATCAACCTCTCACCACACTCACACACATATGCTAGGGACACATGCAAGTTTTCATCTGATTCCGATGTTCCCGTGGCCTTCCTCCGGCGAAACCCTGATATGTGCACACTCGGATCGTCTACCCCCTAGATGTTCCTCTGACAGGGGTATCCCGGCGTAGCTATCTCTTGTTTTGTGTTTGTTTAGGTCATCGGGTTATGTAAAACCATGTTGGTTCACAAGTTGGGGCACTATCCTACCCGGTTTCACCTCAACGGGGAGATTCCCCCTTATACGGGTCCGGAACCTTCGCTTCTAGGTTAGAGCGCATGCATGCGAGGGGGGACACATGCAAGCACCTATACCAACCTCTCACGACACTCACACACATATGCTAGGGACTCATGCAAGTTCCGATGTTCTCGTGGCCTTCCTCCGGCGAAACGCTGATCTGGGCACACTCGGATCGTCTACCCCCCTAGACGTTCCTCTGACAGGGGTAGCCCGGCATAGCTCTCTCTTGTTTTGTGTTTGTTTAGGTCATAGGGTTATGTAAAACCATGTTGGTTCACAAGTTTGGGCACTATCCTACCCGGTTTCACCTCAACGGGGAGATTCCCCCTTATACGGGTCCGGAACCTTCGCTTCTAGGTTAGAGCGCATGCATGCGAGGGGGGACACATGCAAGCACCTATACCAACCTCTCACCACACTCACACACATATGCTAGGGACACATGCATGTTTTCATCTGATTTCGATGTTCTCGTGGCCTTCCTCCGGCGAAACCCTGATCTGTGCACACTCGATCGTCTACCCCCCTAGACGTTCCTCTGACAGGGGTAGCCCGGCGTAGCTATCTCTTGTTTTGTGTTTGTTTATGTCATAGGGTTATGTAAAACCATGTAGGTTCACAAGTTGGGTCACTATCCTACCCGGTTTCACCTCAACGGGGAGATTCCCCCTTATACGGGTCCGGAACCTTCGCTTCTAGGTTAGAGCGCATGCATGCGAGGGGGGACACATGTAAGCACCTATACCAACCTCTCACAACACTCACGCACATATGCTAGGGACACATGCAAGTTTTTATCTGATTCCGATGTTCTCGTGACCTTCCTCCGGCGAAACCCTGATCTGTGCACACTCGGATCGTCTACCCCCCTAGACGTTCCTCTGGCAGGGGTAGCCCGGCGTGGTTCTCTCTTGTTTTGTGTTTTTTTTAGGTCATAGGGTTATGTAAAACCATGTTGGTTCACAAGTTGGGGCACTATGCTACCCGGTTTCACCTCAACGGGGAGAATCCCCCTTATACGGGTCCGGAACCTTCGCTTCTAGGTTAGAGCGCATGCATGCGAGGGGGCCACATGCAAGCACCTATACCAACCTCTCACCACACTCACACACATATGCTAGGGATAGATGCAAGTTCCGATGTTCTCGTGGCCTTCCTCCGGCGAAACCCTGATCTGTGCACACTCGGATCGTCTACCCCCATAGACGTTCCTCTGGCAGGGGTAGCCCGGCGCAGCTCTCTCTTGTTTTTTGTTTGTTTAGGTCATAGGGTTATGTAAAACCATGTTGGTTCACAAGTTGGGGCACTATCCTACCCGGTTTCACCTCAACGGGGAGATTCACCCTTATACGGGTCCGGAAACTTCGCTTCTAGGTTAGAGCGCATGCATGCAGGGGGGACACATGCAAGCACCTATACCAACCTCTGACCACACTCACACACATATGCTAGGGACACATTCAAGTTTTCATCTGATACCGATGTTCTCGTGGCCTTCCTCCGGCGAAACCCTGATCTGTGCACACTCGGATCGTCTACCCCCCTAGACGTTCCTCTCACAGGGGTAGCCCGGCGTAGCTCTCTCTTGTTTTGTGTTTGTTTAGGTCATAGGGTTATGTAAAACCATGTTGGTTCACAAGTTGGGGCACTATCCTACCCGGTTTCACCTCAACGGGGAGATTCCCCCTTATACGGGTCCGGAACCTTCGCTTCTAGGTTAGAGGGCATGCATGCGAGGGGGGAGACATGCAAGCACCTATACCAACCTCTCACCACACTCACACACATATGCTAGGGACACATGCATGTTTTCATCTGATTCCGATGTTCTCGTGGCCTTCCTCCGACGAAACCCTGATCTGTGCACACTCGGATCGTCTACCCCCCTAGAGGTTCCTCTGACAGGGGTAGCCCGGCGTAGCTATCTCTTGTTTTGTGTTTGTTTAGGTCATAGGGTTATGTAAAACCATGTTGGTTCACAAGTTGCGGCACTATCCTACCCTGTTTCACGTCAACGGGGAGATTCCCCCTTATACGGGTCCGGAACCTTCGCTTCTAGGTTAGAGCGCATGCATGCGAGGGGGGACACATGTAATCACCTATACCAACCTCTCACCACACTCACGCACATATGCTAGGGACTCATGCATGTTTTCATCTGATTCCGATGTTCTCGTGGCCTTCCTCTGGCGAAACCCTGATCTGTGCACACTCGGATCGTCTACCCCCTAGACGTTCCTCTGGCAGGGGTAGCCCGGTGCAGCTCTCTCTTGTTTTGTGTTTGTTTAGGTCATAGGGTTATGTAAAACCATGTTGGTTCACAAGTTGGGGCACTATCCTACCCGGTTTCACCTCAACGGGGAGATTCCCCCTTATACGGGTCCGGAACCTTCGCTTCTAGGTTAGAGCGCATGCATGCGAGGGGGGACACATGCAAGCACCTATAACAACCTCTCACCACACTCACACACATATCCAAGGGACACATGCAAGTTTTCATCTGATTCCGATATTCTCGTGGCCTTCCTCCGGCGAAACCCTGATCTATGCACACTCGGATCGTCTACCCCCTAGACGTTCCTCTGACAGGGGTAGCCCGGCGTAGCTCTCTCTTGTTTTGTGTTTGTTTAGGTCATAGGTAAAACCATGTTGGTTCACAAGTTGGGGAACTATCCTACCCGGTTTCACCTCAACAGGGAGATTCCCCCTTATACGGGTCCGGAACCTTCGCTTCTAGGTTAGAGGGCATGCATGCAAGGGGGGACACATGCAAGCACCTATACCAACCTCTCACCACACTAACACACATATGCTAGGGACACATGCAAGTTTCCATCTGATTCCGATGTTCTCGTGGCCTTCCTCCGGCGAAACCCTGATCTGTGCACACTCGGATCGTCTACCCCCCTAGACGTTCCTCTGGCAGGGGTAGCCCGGCGTAGATCTCTCTTGTTTTGTGTTTGTTTAGGTCATAGGGTTATGTAAAACCATGTTGGTTCACAAGTTGGGGCACTATCCTACCCGGTTTCACCTCAACGGGGAGATTCCCCCTTATACGGGTCTGGAACCATCGCTTCTAGGTTAGAGCGCATGCATGCGAGGGGGGACACATGTAATCACCTATAACAACCTCTCACCACACTCACACACATATGCTAGGGACACATGCAAGTTTTCATCTGATTCCGATGTTCTCGTGGCCTTCCTCCGGCGAAACCCTGATCTGTGCACACTCGATCATCTACCCCCCTAGACGTTCCTCTCGCAGGGGTAGCCCGACGTAGCTATCTCTTGTTTTGTGTTTGTTTAGGTCACAGGGTTATGTAAAACCATGTTGGTTCACAAGTTGGGGCACTATCCTACCCGGTTTCACCTCAACGGGGAGATTCCCCCTTATACGGGTCCGGAACCTTCGCTTCTAGGTTAGAGCGCATGCATGCGAGGGGGGACACATGCAAGCACCT